>CM042477.1:85531280-91513780 GCA_023621385.1 Quercus gilva
GTTAAACCTTTATTCCAATCCTAGAGTTGGGAATCACTCTAAAGTGAATAAGAACTCCAATGCTCGAGGTGCATCTAAAAAGTTTTGGATGCAAAAGACTCGAAATAACTGAGTCTTTCTGACATGGTCCTTGTGCTTCATTGCCCTATCCTTTTTGACCATTGTTCTTTGTTTTTTTTTTTTTTTTGTGTCTTTTTGTTCTAGGACTTGCATTGCATTACATTCATGCATTTCATTCTAGGATTTATTTGTTTTCTCTTTTAATAAAAAAAAAAAAAAAAAAAAAAAAAAAGGGAAAGCAAAAATTATGTTTGACACTATTTTTCTTTATTCCTGAAAACAAGGTTGGTCAATCTTTTTACACATGTCATGTCTTGTGTACCTTGTTTAACCTGGATGAGCTTATTTATTGCACTCTACTAGTTGAAACTTTGTAGTGCATGTTGTGTGGGAAAGATGTGTGTGGTTTTTAATCACTTTGCCTTAATCATGTAGTCACATATTCTTTGACTGTCGGACTTGATCCTTTTGAGAAAGGCATAAATAACCATCTCACCACTGTTCACTAGCCAATCATGAACACCTTAGTGCATATCATAAGATTTTGTGCTCAAGAAAGTGTAGCACATGCACAAAAAGAACATAAGGTGTAGCCTCATTTAAAATTAAAACTGGTGTGTACTATTAAGCTTGATGCCAATTCACTTAATTCAAACCGGTGTGTACTATTAGGCTGAATGCCATTTCACATAAATAAGAGGCAAAAATGCAAGAAACTTATATGATTGCAAGCTTTTGTTCTAGGAGATGTGGGAGTTATAGGATGTAACTCTTTAGGTGATAGTCTCTTTTAAATTCTATGTGATGAATTGTGTAGACTTTGTGGTTGATTGCTATTCACATATCACCTCACATATATCTCAAGTTTTTGCTAGTTTCACACACTTCACAAGTTACTCCTTGTTAAACATCGTACATGCTTGTGTGTGTGTTTTTGGTCTGACCAACCAAGTTTGAAAATATCTTGAGATTTGTGCACAACATATTTTGTTGCTTGAGAAAATTGAATGGAGGATAATTGAATCTTGTTTTTGATGAAATTGGGTTTGAAAATTAGGGTTTTTGAAAAAGCATTTCATTTCATACTCATGCATTTTGTTTTCATTGATCAAATGCTTTGAGGAGTTGTTTTTAAAATTGGATTTGCATTTTTTTCAAAACAGTGATTTTTCTTAAAATTTTAGTGAGTCTCTGCCCATTTCGATTAATGCAGTGTGATTTTCGATCAATCGAAAAAGTGGCTTGGATTGTTCTAAAATGACTAGAACATTCGATCGATCGAATGTATTTTTCGATCGATCGAAGATCGTGGAGAAGCTTTTTAAAAAAATGAAGAAATCTGACTTTTTCAAAGTTATTCAAAACTTTTTCAAAGTTCCTTTTCTCTCTCCGACGAGGCAAGCCCAAAAGATCCAATTTTTTGTCGTTTTCTCCGAAATTTTTTGCAAAGAATCTCTCTCCTCAAGCCGGTATGTCTGTTTTGCCCTTCCATTTCAATTTATTTTCACATTTACATGCATTTTTCATGCATTTTAAGGGAGTTTTTCGGAACTTTCTCCATTTGGGATTTGTGATGTTTCTGACCTAATTGCATGAAATTGATCAATGGGTTTTGGTGGGGACACCCTATAGACATGTTCTTAATAGTTTAATTTGATCAATTTTGGGTTTTGTGAACAATTGAAATTTCTAGGGTTTATGTTTGATCCGAATTGGGGCTTTTTGTGAAATTGAGGTTAATTGATGAAATTGGCTTGTGTAATTGATGCAATTGGTTATTATAAACTGTTTTCAATGGTGTGTAATGATTGATGCAAGTGGTTTTCAAATTTTTAGGGTTTTTGTCAAGAAACTCTATGTTCAAGCCAATTTTGTGAAATTAAACTTAATTTGATCCTGATTACTGCATTAGTTCATGCATCATAACATTGTTAATGTTCATGCATCATATAGATTTTTATTCTATATTTTGTTTTTGTGCTAACTTGCAGTCTGCCCTTGATTTTTCTTTGTTTTTGTTCTCTTGATTGTGTCTTTGTGTCCTTGTCCTTTCCTTAGCACCATGCCTAGGAAGACTAGAGTTCGTAGGACCATTCCCTCTCGTTCTCCTTCCCCCCCTTCCTTTGACCGTGAGAGGTTTCCGAGCAAGAAAAACCAAGAGACCTATGAGAAGCTCAATCTTCAGAGGAAGATTTGGGCTGAGCGATCTATCATTCTAGATGAGTTAGATCCTGCCATTAGGGCAAATTTTGAGCGTCGAGGATGGTTGCCTCTGTTAGATGTGACTGACCCTCCTCCTCCGGCTACCTTGATTAGAGAGTTCTACTCGAACATCTCTATCCGCGTCTATGATTCCAACACTCTTGTTAGGAGTTGGATACAAGGCGTAGAGTACTCCATTACTCCTCAGGTAGTGGCTGATGCTCTAGGGGTACCGTTGGTTCGTGAGCCTGTGTATCCTTATTCTGAGTCTCCCGAGTTGAGCGATGTTTTGTCTTACATCACTGGGACTACTGTCTAGTGGGTTTCTGATCCTAGGATCACTTCTGCTAAGCTCTCCGGGTTACATTATCTTTTCTTTAGGATAGCCTGTCATTCCCTCTGGCCCATCTCTCATGTTCACACCATTCCTCTTGAGAGGTGTGTATTTTTGTACGCCTTAGTCACAGATGCTCCTATTAGTTTTCCCCATCTTTTTCTTCGTTCTTTGAACGAAGTTTATAGGAGTTCATCTACTGCTCATGTCCTTGTTCATCCTATTTTCATCCATAGGATTTTGCTGTATCTTGCTCTTAGTGACTTCCCCTCATCTGAGCCTGTTCATGTTATCGGTCCTATAGGTGCGTCCTTTCTTAGACAGAGGGCCGCTCATCTTCGAGCTGGTTCTAAACACCCTAGGTCTGAGCCATCTTCTAGCGCTCCTCCTCCTCCTTCGTATTCTACAGGTCCTACTGGTGAGGATATTCCTGATCCAGTTGGTGATGATGCTGATGCTGCTGCTGTTGCTGTTCCTCCACCTCCTTCGGCCGACTTCGATGTTCGTCGTACTTTGGAGATTGTCATGACCGTTCAGGCGGCTCATGGTCAGATTTTGATGGACTTGTTTGATGAGATTCGAGCGTTGAGAGCAGATTTGGCGCGTCTACATTCACCTTCACCACCACCTTTTGATGGCGACTCTTGATTGCCCTTTGGCATTCCGTCACAAAAAGGGGGAGTGGATATTTTTGACTTGTAGAGGAGTTTTTGACTCTTTGAGGAGATTTTGTAGTTAGGGGGAGATATTTTTGTAGCATGAGATATTGTTTTGTGGAGTTTATTAGATTGTATCTAGGTGCTTCACTTTGTATATCATTTTTGGGGATATTCATGTTAGGGGGAGTAACATTGATATATTGATATACATGTTTATTTGATTCTTGTTGTCTTATGATTCACTGCTTATTGATTTATATTTATGAGTTGATTCATTGATATATATCTTTATTGTGTGTTGTGTGAATCTTACAAGAATATTATACCTGTTTATATACTACTTTCTGCCACACATGCGTTTATGTGTTTGTTAAGTATTTCAGGAATATACAGGTTGATTCAACAAAGCTGCTGTCTACACTTGCAACCGATGGATAGTAGTTAGGATTGAATTTGAGTTTATGAGCATTATTTATGTAAAGGGCTTTTCAATTGTAAACTTTGAGCTTTTAATTTGTGTTTTGTCACGGATTGCCAAAGGGGGAGTTTGTTAGGTTCTAAGGTCTTAGGATTTTATGTATTTAGAACTCTAATTTGTAATGTTGGCAAACCATGATCAAAACAATGTATTTAGTCTAGTTTAGACTTGCTCAAAGTTGGTTAAATATTGTAAAGTTGGAATCGAGTGACTACAGAAGCATTGGGGCTTCTTGGCCTGGCTCGATCGATCGAAGGTAATTCTCGATTGATCGAAAATCGGCCTAGATGCGATTCTGCAGAAATTCCAGCTCAGCCCAAACTCTTTTAAACGTTTAGGGTTTTATGTTTTTGCCCTAGGTATATAAGGCAAAACCCTAGCCACGTTTTCAGAGTTGCACAAGTTGTATTGTTGCTCATACATTGCGGTTTTGTGTAAATCTCTTGTGAGATCTAGAGGAGCTTTCCTTTACACAAAGCTTAGGGTTTTCAAGATTGAGATTCTTCAACATCTTGATTATCAACTTGGTTGCTGCCATTGAAGCTTAAAGATAAACAAGCGGGGAGCTTGTAGCTGATTGAAGGAATACAAAGAAAGAAGTAGTCCGTGGACTCGGAGCCTGCGCGTGGTCGTGTCAGGAAGTTTTACTGGTGGGTAGCATTAGGAAGTCAAGCGGGAGCTTGTAAGTCCTTTTGTAAGAACTTCAATTCTTTCTTAGTGGATTCCGTTTTGCCTTGAGGATCGGTGGGTAAAATCCTCCCCAGGTTTTTCCGTGTGGTTTCCTGGGTGATCATATCGTGTGTTCTTTATTATTTCCGCTGCTTTATATGTTTTACATGCATGATATGATTATTTGATTGTTTTAACCTAGAATTGTTAATTTGACTAAGTAACAACTTGGCTAATTAATCTAGGCTACGCAATCTAATTGTGGTTTAAGGGGTCTAAATTTTCATCAAAAGCATCTTTGTGTCTGCACCCAATTCCACAAACTTTGTTCCTTCATCTTCTTCCGAACTGTCTGTGAGTGAGATTATGAGTGAAACTGTCAAACCCCTTGTGAGTGAAGTTGTCAAACCTATAGAAGTTTCACCACCTAGGAAGATTAGGGTTAATCTGAAAGAGTCTAAACCTAAAGAGTCTACCCTATCTAAGGACAAGATGCATGATAAACCTGCTTGGGTTTGTCATTTCTATGGAAAGTCTGGACACATTCGTCCTAACTATTACAAGCTTCAAGCTGCTAAGAGAGTAAACAAACTAAAAGTGTCTGTGCCTCAAGCACAAGATCCTATGGCACTTATTGGTGAATTGGTAAAGGCTTTGGACCTTTATTCCATTCCTGTAGTTGGAAATCACTCGAACGTGAATAGGAACTCTAATGCTTATGGTGCATCTAAAAGGTTTTGGATGCAAAAGACTCGATTTAATTGAGTCTTTCTGACTTGGTCCTTGTGCTTCATTGCTTTACTCTTTTGTGATGATTGTTCTTTGGTTTTTGTTTATAGGATTTGCATTGCATAACATTAATGCATTTCATTCTAGGATTTATTTTGATTTTTTTTTTTTAAAGGGAAAGCAAAATTGTGTTTGGCATATTTTTCTTGGTATTTGAAAACAAGGTTGGTCATTTTATTTTCACATAACATGTATTGTGTACCTTGTTTAGCTTTGATGTGCTTATTTATTGCACTTTACTAGTTGAAGCTTTTAGTGCATGTTGTGTGGGAAAGCTGTTTATGGTGTTTATCACTTTGTCTTAATCTTGAAATCACATGTTATTTGACTGTCAGACTTGATCCTTTTGAGAAAGGCATAAATAACCATCTCACCACTGCTCACTAGCCAATCATGAACACCTTAGTGCATATCATAAGATTTTGTGCTCAAGAAAGTGTTGCACATGCACAAAAAGAACATAAGGTGTAGCCTCGGCTTAAATTGCTTAATGCTTAAAATTGGTGTGTACTATTAGGCTTGATACCAAATCACATAATTAAAATTAGTGTATACATTATCCCGGCTATTTAATAAGTTTCTGAACAATTAAAATTGGTGTGTATATTATAAGGCAAATTCAAGAAACTTACATAATTGCAAGCTTTTGTCCTAGGAGATGTGAGAGTTATATGATGTAACTCTTTTGGTGATAGTCTCTTTCAAATTCTATGTGATGAATTTTGTAGAATTTGTGTTTGATTTCTATTCACATATCACCGCACATGTATCTCAAGCTTTTGCTAGTTGCAGACACTACACAAGTTACTCTTTGCTAAACTATGTACATGTTATTGTGTGTGTTTTTGACCTGACCAACCAAGTTTGAAAATACCTTGAGTTATTATGCACAACATATTTGTTGAGTGAAAATTCTAAAGGGAGAATGGTGCAAATTTGTTTTTGAAAAATTGGGTTTAAAACTTGGGTTTTTGAAAAATCTTTTCATCTCATACTCATGCATTTTGTTCATCAATTTTTATGCATTGAGGAGTTTGTGCCTAAAATGTGTTTGTCTTTTCAAAACTATGATTTTTCCAAATTTTAGTGAGCTTCTACCTGTTTCGATCGATCCATTCTGCTTTTCAATCGATCGAAAATGTGCTTAAATTTTTTAAAGAGTCTCGGGCTGTTTCGATCGATTGAATGTAATTTTCGATCAATCAAAGATCACGAATCAGGTTTTTAAAAAACTCTGTTCTTGACTTTTTCAAATCACTTTTCAAAACTTTTCAAAAAAAAATTCTCTCTCTCCGATTCGGCCAAGCCTCCACGTCAATTTTTTGTCGTTTTCCTCTGAATCTTTTGCAAGGTTTTTGTCATCTAGGGCCTGTAAGTCCATTATACCCCTCCTTTTTCTTTTATTTTCATGTTTCATGCATAAATTCATGCATTTGAGGGATATTTTCGGACTATGCATAATTTGGGATTTTTGTTTAATCAAGCCTTATTTTATGAAATTGATCAATGGGTTTTGTTGGTATATTGATATATTCATGATCTATGATGGTTAATTTGATCAATTTGAGGTTTTGTGAAAAATTAAAATTTCTAGGGCTTGTATTTGACCCGAATTGGAGATTTTGTTCAATTAGAGTTCAATTGATGCAATTGGCTTATTGAATTGATGTAATTGATCACTATAACATGTTTTCTAGCTTGTGTGATGATCAATTGGTCAATTTTTTTTCAAAATCCTAACAAGTGGTTTTTCAATTTTGGGGTTTTTGTTAGAAACTCTATGCTCAAGCCAATTTTGTTAAATTGAACTTAGTTTTATTGCATTAGAACCATAGCATCAACCAATAACCATTGGTCCCTTCCTAACTGCTTCCCAAAGCACCAAAAGACCTTCTCATAGATGTGGGTATAGTGAGAAAAGGATTTGATCAAGAACCTCTTAAAGATGTAACAATGGAAAGGGTGAGAGTAGAGGAATTTGAAGAGTCTCTATGTAAAGATTGTGGATGAATCAATCTTGTTTTTCTCTAGGGTTTCTCTCTCAAAATTCTCTCTAGAAGCTCTCTACATTTCGTGGATATAAGGGGTATTTATACTAGGGTGAGAAAGGAATGCGAAGAGTTAGTTTTTCCCAAATAGGGTGGATTGGCGACTTGGCCTCGTGACTATACTGAGTAGCGAGTTCAAGCCACGAGCTAACGACCTAGCCAGCCGGGACTTTTGTCCTATAGTGCAACAGTTGGCGTGACTCTTTAGCTCCCCTACATGCTTCACATGTGTGTTGCAATTAGCGGCTTGCTAGTCTCGAGTCACCTGCGAGTCCCAGCCACGAGTCTCTGCATCCTTGCACAATCTTAAGCATCTCTTCACACTCTCTTACACACTACCCTTATATGATCCCACCTAAATATAGGGTTTCTAAATGCTGAAATATAAGCAAATTGGCACGGAATAAAGCCAACAAGATGGTTGATTAAATTCAACCTTACAATCTCCCCCTTTGGCTATTCCGTGACAAAACCCTTCAACAAACTCTAGACTTAACGCATGAGTTGGGAACAGTTGATCAAAACTCACTCACACCTAACTGTAGAATCTATGAAGCTCTTGAATCATAAGACCAAATATCTCCTAAACACAACAACACAATAAGTTTATTGTATGCAGAAAACTTGTAATGCATATGGAGCAAGCACAATGCGATCAAGCAAAATGGAATATAGCAATAGACCATGGCATGACCTAAAAAGAACAATCACTATAAATAGTGATCACAATGCTCATTCACACCAGGAATGAACATCCAGACATGCAAGCTAATAAGCTCAATTGCAAAATATCATTTGCATGTCCAACACTCAACCAATGCAACAACACTAGGAAATTGCACTAAGGATAAAAATCCAACCAAGGGCACAAGCGTGGAGTACTTAAAGAAAATGCATGACATTTAACATCAAATACTTAAGCTATAAAGCATGAGTACATAATACCTAAAAACCTTAAAAGCTTACAAAAGCAACAGGTACAAACAAAACACTTAAACTGAATATACCATTTTATATACTAGAACCACAAATCCATGAGTTTACCAAAATGTTAACCACATTGTATCAAACTCATAATAAAAGCAAAACATTATCCAAAATATAAACATAAAGTAAGACTGAACAGTAAACTAGATTAACACTGTTTTTTACTGCTCCCCCCTCAAAATAGCACTCCCCTTTAAAAGTTGCTTCTAAAAAATTCTCCCCTTTTTTGACCGGAATGGCCAAAGGGTCACTGCTGGGTGTTGATTCTATCAAACTTGGCTAAAAGGATGTTAAGCTGATCCTGAATTACTGCCATTTTGTTAGTATGCTCATTCTGGACTTCTTTAAGTCCATCAATCCTCTCAGGATGATCTGAAAAGCATTTGGAGGTACAATTTATGAGGTTGAAGCCCTACTCCTCTTGCCTCTGCTTCTGGGTGTGGATGTCTGTCCGGTAGCCTCTGCTTCAGTTTCCATTGGATCACCTTCTCCTTGGGCACCCTCCTCTTTATCACCTAGAAGACGAACTTGTATCATTGTGATGGTTTGTTTGTTAATGGCTGAGAATGGAGTCATGGGACTGATATCTTGAGGGATTGCAACACCTTTTGCTTTAAAAAGCCTCATGAGAAGGCTAGGAAAGATCAACTTGGGCCTAAAAGTGGTTCTAGTCTCATCCACAATTGTGTCAAATATATGTGAGCCGATGTCAATGAAGGTTTTCTCCTTGAGCTTGATGAGGAAGATAGCTCTAACATTATTGACTGTAGCCAGCTTCCTTATTGGATATAGGTTGAACATCATGATGGTGGTCAGACACCTCATGTCAGTAGGAAAGGCATTAGTTTTGAGACATCTCCCCTTTCTTGTCCACCAATGCGATTCTGGACAGTTTCTATAGATAGCATCCTATCCTTATAATTGGTGAATTCATAATCCTCTAAACCCTCAAGTCCTAGTACCTCATCAATATCATGTACATGGGTGAACTCATGTCCTCTGATCTAGCACTTTAGCTCTTCCTCTTTTATGATAACTGTAAGGTCTCCGTGCCAAATTTGCTTGTATTTTAGAAATTAGTAACCCTATATTTATGTGGGATTCATGTAAGGCTAGTGTGAGAGAGGGTGTGAAGAAATGCTTAAGTTTGTGCAAGGATGCAGAGACTCGCGGCTGGGACTCGCGACTTGCAAGTCGCCAACTGCAGCACACGTGTGAAGCATGCAGGGGAGCTGAAGGGTCATGCCAGTTATCGCACTACAGGACAAAAGCCCCAGGCTAGCCAAGCTGTTAACTTACGGCTGGAACTCGCGACTCAGACTAGTCACAAGGCCAAGCCGCTAGACCACCTTATTTGGGAAAAACTGACTTTTCGCATTCCAAATACACACCACTATATATAGACCCTTATACCCACGAAATGTAGAGAGCTTCCAGAGAGAATTTTAAGAGAGAAACCCTAGAGAAAAACAAGATTGATTCATCCACAATCTTCACCTAAGAGACTTTTCAAATTTCTCTACTCTCACCCTCTCCATTGATACATCCTTGAGAGGTTCTTAGCCAAATCCTTTTCTCACCATACCCATATTTGTGAGAAGGTTTATTTGGTGCTTTGGGAAGCAGTTATGAAGGGACCAATTCATATTGGTTGATGCTATGAACTATAGCAGAATCCGAAAAGTTAGAAAAGAAAAAGGTTCGGTGCAACCTCGTTGGACCAGGAAGCTTGGAGGGCTTAGGTACACTAGGTAGATTAGGCTTGGAGGTTCTATTGCTGTTCATGTATCCCAACTACATTTTCTAGTGGATTATTGACCGCTTGAAGGGCGGCGGAAAGGTTTTACGTCAAAGGTTTTGGTTTCCTCTTCGATAGCACATCAAGTGTTGTTCTTGTGTTTGCATCTCTCTTCCCTTAATCTTTGCCTTTTATTTTCTGCTGTGGATGTGATTATATTTGGCTTAGATTTTTTATCGATTCTGTGTTTAGCTTATGTTCATGTTCTGCACATTAATTGTTTGATAATAAACTTGAATTGATAATTTGTAATTTGGGGTCTAAATGTTTAAGGGTGTTTTATACACATTTTAAACATTCAATTGGTATCAGAGTAGGTACACTTGTTGTGGTTTAAATATCTTAGTGTGATCCCTGACCCCTTGTTGAGATGGATAGGTCTCAATCTCTAAATGTGCCACCTTTTTTTTATGGTAATAATTATGCTTTTTGGAAAGTCCATGGAAAGCCGTGTGGGATGCAGTTGAAGTAGGTTGGACTAGGCCGGAGGCTGCCAAATCCACTTGGGATAAGGCAGCTCTTGCGGCAGCTAATGCAAATAGCAAAGTCTTGAATGCTATTTTATGTGGTGTCTCTCTAGAAGAATTTCACAGGATTTCACATATCACTAGTGCTAAGGAAGCATGAGAGATTCTGAAGACAACTTATGAAGGAACTAAAAAAGTGAAGGACACCAAACTACAGATGTTGACCACTCGCTTTAAGGAGCTCAAAATGAGTGAGGATGAGTCTTTTGACTCTTTTTATAGTAAGTTGAATGAAGTGGTTGTCGGCAAATTCAATTTGGGGGAAAAGACGGAGGATTTGAAAATAGTAAGGAAGATCCTTTGGTCACTGCGAGAAAGTTTCCGTGCCAAAGTAACAGCCATTGAAGAGAGTAAGGATCTTGACGACATTAAAGTTCAAGAGTTGGTTGGTTCATTGCAGACCTATGAATTGTCACTGCCCATGCAGAGGAAGAGCAAATCTCTTGCTCTTAAAACAATTGATGAGAGGGTGATATCTCATGACTCTTCGGATGAGGATGCAGTAGATAAAGATGTGGCGTATCTTGTGAAAAATTTTTAGAAATTTTTGAAACTCAAGAACAGTGGGAAATCTGGTGACAAAGGAAAATTTCAGAGTTTCGAGAAGGAGAAGAATGAATACAGAAGGAAAGATGGTAGAGATTCCCAATCTTCACAAGGAATTACGTGCTTTGAGTGTAATGGACATGGACACTTCAAAACGGAATGTCCCAATTATTTGAAGTCGAAGGGCAAAGTCTATGCCACTACTCTAAGTGACTCGGACTCATCAAATTCTGACTCTAAGGATAGCTGTGACGAAGAAGGAAATTACTCCGCATTTATGGCTATTGAACATGTTAAGTCCTCGGAGGACCTGAATCAACTTGTACAAGAACTTGGAGAACATAGTGATGAAGAATCCATTGGGATTGTTAAAGAATCAGATGCTGATGAGAATAAAGCTAGTTTTCAAGAGAATTACACCCTACTCCTTTAAAAGTCGGGAGAGTATGCAAGAGTAGCAAAGGTGCCTGTAAAGAAAATGAAGAAAGCAGAGGAAGACTACAGAAGTCTCCTGGTCAGATATAAGGAGGCAAAGTGTAAGATTGAGACACTAAATGGCAATTTATCAAAAGCTTACACAAAAGTGAGATTTCTTGAGTAAGAGGTAGTGCAAGCACATGCCAAGATTGAGAGGGTCTCCTCCAAAAAGCTGGAAGATGTTATTTCATCTCAAAAAATTTTTTTAGACAAGTCTGGGTTGGGATATACCGAAGGGAGTAGCTCATCGGCCAAGGTCACCAAAGAAGTGAAATTTGTGAAGGCCATAAAGCCGATTGTAGAAGATTCTAATCTTGAGAAAGTTAAGGTTGAACAAAAGAAGAAGGTGGCTGATCAACGGGTGTTTAATAAGTCCTGTAATCAATCAGAAGCCAAATTTGAAGTTAGAGGAAGATCTCTTCCAAGATCACAACGGGGTCCTAGAATGAATTATGTTTGTCACCATTGCGGACTGCAAGGACATACCAGACCAACTGCCATTAGCTGAGAGCATTGAACAATGCAAGCGCTCCTCGGTCACGAGGAAGAAGAAATGACAAGAGGTCTTGGGGTGGTGAGCAACTAAGAAGTCAAAACAGTGATCCTAGAATGATGGACGTAATGAAGATGATCGGTGCCTTCACCAATTGCTTGGAAAGCTTCATAAGAAGGTTTGAAAGTCCTAACTTTCGTATCCAATCCATCAAGGATATCACCCCAAACGCACGTGACGTGTGGGTGATGAAGGGTACTCATGCATAAGCATTACAACATGTCCATGCATTAATTATTCCCATGTTTTGTGAATATGCTTGGTTGTATGCTTCTTGCGAGTTTGAGTTGAAATATTGCTTGTTTGTTTGTTTGTTTGTTTGTTTGTTTGTTTTTAAAATGTTTTTACATTGTTGTTCTGTTTTTGATCAAATTTTTACTGATTTTGTGTCAAAAATCCAAAATCTCATAAAAAGTAGAAAATCCAAAAAGTTTGATCGACTTTGTTGAGTTTTGTCTCAAAGCATGTTTTGCCTTGTACCTTTGTACTAATGACTTTGTGCATCTACGAGCTTACCTTGTTTCCTATGCACTTATATTATTGTGAGAGAAATTTTGAAATCTATGTGACTATTGTAAATAGATCTTCAACCTTGTCATGAATGATTAGTGAATGGTTTTGTTGATCTTGAGACATGCATAGACTTATGTCTATATATCTTCCCACTCTTTATTTTTTTTTGTTTTGCTTAAAAGAGCTCACCAAATGTAAATCTCCAAATGAAAAGAGATATTGAGCTGAAAAAGCCTGTTGCAAATACTAGTATTTGACTAGAAAAAAGGGAAAGCAACCAAAATAAAATGTATGATGTTCAAAAAGCCAAAGGCTAACTTATCAATTGAAATATCAAAAATTTCAAGCATCGATCTCACAATGAGATGTTTTGATTCAAAAAGTGTAAATGATATGATGTATATGGAGCCGAATGAAAAGCTTCAAAGAATTGTAATCAAGTTTATGTGGGAGGTCATATATGCATATTTCTATAATTGATATAGGTCACATTATCTAGTACTAGTTGTGTATGCCTTGATTGAATTGATCATTGAAACTTCACATTGGACTAAGGACTATCTCATTTTTTATATCCACACACATCACACAGGTCTACGTTCAATGAATGCCATATTCATTTGTGTGATTGTACTTGATTAAATGTGTTTTCACATGCTCAATCTTTGTTGATCAAACACAAAAAGATTTTTTAGTGTTTTTAGTTATTTTTGGAAAGTATTTTTTTTTACAAAAATATCAAAATTTCAAAAACAGTTTTTCCCTATTTTGGCGACTCAATTGCGGGTTGGCCCAATCACATGCCCTAGTCACGAGCCTACTCCGAGATTTTTCGCGGCTCACTAGCGAGTCAACGTCTCAGTCGCGAAAAATACTTAGAATATTTTTCAAAATTTGAGTTTTTATGTTTCTCACGACTCATTGTGGAGACTTGTTCATGGATGGAAGGTCCGATCGCGAGGGTTACACAGAGATTTTCATGGCTAACCTCGCGACTCTCTCACGGGTAGACCTTCTAGTCGCGAAAAACACTTAGAAAAATTTTCCAACTTTTCTCTTTTAAGTGTTTAGGCGGCTGACCCTGGCGGCTTAGACGCGACTTGTTCCAATCGCGAAAAATGCGTGTTTTGCGTTTTAAAGTCAGTTTTTAAAACATTTCAGTTTTTCCCTCAAATTTTTGTGACTGTTCATTGTCTTCCCCATTTCTTCTCTCTGAAACTCACCATGTCACTCTTGAAAAACCTCCATTTTTGCATCTTTTCTTCTCCAGTCTTCAAGAAAAAGGTATGGGTTTTCATTTTCTCACTCCTTTTTACATGTTTACATGTATATTTCTTCATTTTGTGAGATTTGTGTTGAGTTTGTGCTCTTTGCTTTGGTCGAACATGGGTTTTGCTTAAAATGTTGTGTTTGGCTGTTTGGGGATAGTTGTTATTGTTGTTTAATTGCTTAATATGTTTGCCTTTTTTATTAAACCTGTCTGTAATCTAAGATCTGTTGCTTGAAAGTTCTCATACCCATAAGATTTATGTGTTTGGTTTTCTGTGATTTACTCTAAGTGTGAGTATGGTTGTTTCAGTCTGATTAAGGTTTCTGATTGAGTGGTGAATATTGTCTTGTTTTAAGTTGTGATATCATGTGTGTGTTTTTACCTTGTGGGTTTATCTTGAACATTTCATATTCATTAAGATATGTCTCATTGACATAGGCTTACTTTTGGCTTAATATGGTTATCTCTGTCTTAATATAGATGTTTATGGTTCAGACTATTCTTATTTGAGTTGCTGAGTTCTAATTTGAGCTATCCTTCTATAATTCTCAACTTTATTACTCCTCTGGTAACTAACATGATACTAATATGTGTTTATTTCCTCCTATTATGTTCTGCTCTTGTTGTGGAATTTTCTACTAGTTCACAGATGGCTCCCACACCTACAAAGAAGAAGACTCTTGCTAAGAAGGCAAGCAAAAGGCTGAAAATGGACCATAACCTGTTTAGGTCTGTTTAACACTTTGAGAGATTCAGAGATTCTTTCTTGAAGGGAACCATAATACAGGAAAGATTTGTAGATTTAGGGGAATTGAAGGACACTTTCATTCCCAAATGTTTTGAAGGAAGAGGATGGGATAAGTTGTTAAGTGACCTATCTCCAGTTTGTGAGCCTTTAATAAGAGAATTCTATGCAAATGCTATCATAAAAGAGGATGAGCTAAATTGCTGGATCAGAGGACGTGAATTCACCCTAGATGCACATGATATTGATGAAGTCCTAGGGCTTGAGGGTTTAGAGGATTATGAATTCACAAACTACAAAGACAGGATGCTATCTATAGAAACTGTCCAGAATCGCATTGGTGGATAGAGAGAAGGGAGATTTCTCAACACTAATGCCTTCCCTACTGACATGAGGTGTCTGACCACTATCATGATGTTCAATTTGTATCCAGTAAGGAAGCTGACTACAATCAATAATGCTAGAGCTATCTTCCTCATAGAGCTTAAGGAGAAAACCTTCATTGACATCAGCTCACACATATTTAACACAATTGTGGATGAGACTAGAACCACCTCTAGGCCCAAGCTAATCTTTCCTAGCCTTCTCATGAGGATTTTCAGAGCAAAAGGTGTTGCAATCCCTCAAGATATCAGTTTTATGACTCCACTCTCAGCCATTAACAAACAAACCATCACAAGGATACAAGTTCATCTTCCAGGTGATGAAGAGGAGGGTGATCAAGGAGAAGGTGATCCAATGGAGGTTGAAGCAGAGGCTACAGGACAGACATCCACACCCAGAAGTAGAGGCAAGAGGAGCAAGGCTTCAACCTCATCAGCTGTACCTCCAGATGCTTTTCAGATCATCCTGGAAAGGATTGATGGACTCAGAGAGGTCCATAATGAGCATACTGACAGAATGGCAACAATTCAGGATCAACTCAACATACTTTCAGTAAAGTTTGACAGCATTGACACCCGACAGTGACCCTTTGGCCATTCCGGTCAAAAAGGGGGAGAATTTTTGAGAGGCAGCTCTTGAGGGGGAGTGCTATTTTGAGGGCGAGCAGTCAAAAACAGTGTTTATATTATTCACTTTGTTTATGTTTATGGTTATGATATTATGTTTTGGATAATGCTTTGCTTTATTATGGGTTTGATACTTTATGGTTAATATTTTGGTAAACTCATGGAAAGTCATGGATATGTTTTCCTTTTGAAAGCTCTTGGTTTTAGTATACATGATGTTATTTAGTTAGTTTTTGTATGTGTAAGGTTGAATTTAATCAACCATCTTGTTAGCTTTATTTCGTGCCAATTTGCTTGTAATTTAGCACTTAGTAACTCTGTATTTAGGTGGAAAAATTGTAAGGGTAGTGTGTGAGAAGATGTGAAGAAATGCTCAAGAGTGTGCAAGAAAAACAGAGCTTCGCGGCTAGGGCTTGCGAGTGGATCGCGACTGGCAAGCCGCCAAACGCAGGCACGTGAGATGCACACGGGGAAGCTGAAGAGTCGTGCCACTGTCACGCTACAGGACAAAAAGTCTCAGGCTAGCCAGGCTGTTGGCTCACGGTTTGAACTCGCGACTTGACCCAGTCGTGAGGCTAAGTCGCCAAAATGCCCTGTTTGGCAAAAACTAACGTTTTGCATTCCCTTCTCACCCTACTATATATATACCCTTAAACCCACCATATTGAGAGAGCTTCCAGAGAGAATTTTGTGAGAGAAACCTTAAAGAAATACAAGATTGATTCATCCACAATCTTAACCTTAGAGACTCTACAAATTCCTCTACTCTCTTCCTCTCCATTGTCATATCCTTGAGAGGCCTTTAGCCAAATTCTTATCTCACCACACCCACGCCTGTGAGAAGGTCTATTTGGTACTGTTGGGAAGCAGTTAAGAAGGAACCAATCTACATTGGTTGATGCTATGGTCTAGTAGCGGAATCCGGTAAGCTAGAAAAGAAAAAGGTTCGGTGCAACCTCGTTGGAGCAAGAAGCTTGGAGGGCTTAGGTACTTGGGTAGATTAGGCTTCTATTGCTGTTCATGTATCCCAACTACATTTTCTAGTGGATTATTTGACCGCTTGGAGGGCGGCGGAGAGGTTTTACGCTGAGGGCTTCAGTTTCCTTTTCGATAACATATCGTGTGTTGTCCTTGTGTTTGCATCTTCCTTCCCTTTATCTTTGCCTTATATTTACTGCAGTGGATGTGTTTATATTTGGCTTAGATTAGTTATCAATTCTGTTATTAGCTTGATATCATGTTCCGCACATTATTTTTTTGATATAAAGCTTGAATTGGTAATTTTGTATTTGGGGTCAAAACGTTCAAAGGTATTATATACCCTTTTTGAACTTTCAGTATGGTACATTTGTAACCATTTGCTTTTATCAGCTTTTAGGTTTTTGTACCCTTACTTTGTGGCTTAAGTACTTGTTGCTAAATGTTATGCATTTTCTTCAGTAGATCACTCTTGTGCCACTTGTTGGATTTGTATCCTTAATGCAATTACCTAGTGTTGTTGCATTGGTTGAGTGTTGGACATGCAAATGATACTTTGCAAATAAGCTTATTAGCTTGCATGTCTAGATGTTCATTCCTTTTGTGAATGAGCATTGATCACTTTTGTATAAGTGATTGCCTATTTTTGGTCAAGCTATGGTCTATTGCTTTATTCCATTTTGCTTGATCACATTATACTTGCTTCATATGCATTACAAGTTTTTTGCATACAGTGATCAAATTGTGTTGTTGTATTTCAGGAGATACTTGTTCGTATGATTCAAAAGCTTGTCAGAATCTAGAGTTAGGTGTGAATGAGTTTTGTTCAACTGTTCCCAACTCACGCGTTAAGTCTAAAGTCTGTTGTAGGGTTTTGTCACGGAATAGCCAAAGGGAGATTGTAAGGTTGAATTTAATCAACCATCTTCTTGGCTTTATTCCATGCCAAATTTGCTCGTATTTTAGCAATTAGTAACCCTGTATTTAGGTGGGATTCATGTAAGGGTAGTGTGTGAGAGAGTGTGAAGAAATGCTCAAGTTTGTGCAGGGATGCAGAGACTAGCGACTGGGACTCATGGCTGACTCGCGACTGGCAAGCCACCAACTGCAGCACATGTGTGAAGTATGCAGGGGAGCTAAAGGGTCACGCCAGTTGTCACACTACAGGACAAAAGTCCCAAGCTGACCAGGCCGTTAACTCGCGGCTGGAACTTGCGACTCAAACCAGTTGCGAGGCCAAGCTGCCAGACCACCCTATTTCCAAACTAACTCTTCGCATTCCAAACTCACACCACTATATATAGACCCTTATACCCACGAAATGTAGAGAGCTTCCAAAGAGAATTTTAAGAGAGAAACCCTAGAGAAAAACAAGATTGATTCATCCACAATCTTCACCTAAGAGACTCTTCAAATTCCTCTCCTCTCACCCTTTCCATTGATACATCCTTGAGAGGTTCTTAGCCAAATTATTTTCTCACCATACCCATATCTGTGAGAAGGTTTATTTGGTGCTTTGGAAAACAGTTATGAAGGGACTAATTCATATTGGTCGATGCTATGGGCTATAGAGGAATCCGGTAAGCTAGAAAAGAAAAAGGTTTTGGCGCAACCTCGTTGGAGCAAGAAGCTTGGAGGGCTTAGGCACACTAGGTAGATTAAGTTTGGAGGGTTTATTGCTTTTCATGTATCCCAACTACATTTTCTAGTGGATTATTGACCGCTTGGAAGGCAGTGGAGAGGTTTTATGCCGAGAGCTTCGGTTTCCTCTTCAATAACACATCGAGTGTTGTCCTTGTGTTTGCATCTCTCTTCCCTTGATCTTTGCCTTTTATTTTCTGTTGGGGATGTGATTATATTTTGCTTAGATTGTTTATTGATTTTGTGTTTAGCTAATGTTCATGTTCCGCACATTAATTGTTTGATAATAAGCTTGAATTGATAATTTGTAATGTGGGGTCTAAACGTTCAAAGGTGTTTTACACACATTCTGAACATTCAATAACATTTGCATAGAATTCCCTTATTAAAGGCTCACAAACTGGAGGTTGGTCATTCAGGAACTTATCCCATCCTCTGCCCTCAAAACAATCTGGAATGAAGGTGTCCTTTAAGTCCCCTAAGTCTACAAACCTTTCTTGAATAATGGTTCCCTTCAAGAAAGAATCTTTGTACCTCTTAAAGTGTTGAACAAATCTAAACAGGTTATGATCCATTTTCAGCCTTTTGTCTACCTTCTTAGCAGGAGTCTTCTTCTTTGTAGGTATGGGAGCCATTTGTAAACAAGCAGAAAAGGCCACAACAAGAGCAGAACACAATTGGTGGAAATACACACATATTAGTATCAAGTTAGTTACATAGGGAGTAACATAGTTGAGAACCAGAGAAGGATAGCTCAAATTAGAACTCAACAACTCAAACAAGTACAGTCTGTATTGATGCAGACTAGAACAAGCATTAAACAGCTATATATGGATAGTGTAAACCACATTACAAAAGTAAGCATATGTCTGTGAGACATATCTTAATGAATATGAAATGTTCAAGTTATAGCCTCAAGATAGAAGCACACACATGATATGGCAACTTAAAATCAAAGCATTATTTGCCAAACAATCTAAAATCTCAAACATTTTGAAACACCTAAACTCACACTCAGAGTAAATCACAGATAACCCAAACACATGGAATATGACATTGGGTCAAAATAACATGGGTAAGAGATTTAACAATCAACACAGATCCGTGTACAAATACTAACAGAGAAATAAAAACATGGTAATAATTACAACTAGTATCTGAGAAACAAGATCAACCAAAACTAAATGCCCAAACTCACAGACAAGAACCAAACCCATATCCGAAACTGCATATATTAAAAATCAAAACCACAACTCACAGAATCAAGAACATAAGGCCATAATCATGGACAATCAAGTGGGAGTGAGAGAACCCTTACCTTTTTCTTGAAGATTGATGTAGAAATGTTGAGAAAAAATGGAGTTTCATAGACTAACACAGTGAGTTTGACAGAGGTTTAAGTGAGAGAGACAATGAACAGTCACAAAAGTACGAGGGAAAATTGAAAAAAGTATTTTTATTTATTTATTTATTTATTTATTTATTTTTTAAACTGACCTTAAAATGCAGAACACGCGTTTTTCGCGACTGGAACAAGTTGTGTCTAAGCCACCAGGGCTAGCCGCCAGAACACTCAAAAGAAAATTTTGGAAAAATTTTCTAAGTGTTTTTCAGAACTAGAAGATCTACCCGCGAGAGAGTCGCGAGGTGAGCTACGAAAATCTCTGTGTACTCCTTGCGACTGGACCTTCCACCCACTAACAAGTCGCCACACTGAGCTGCGAGAAAAATAAAAAGCCAAATTTTGAAAAATATTCTAAGTATTTTTTGTGACTGAGACATTGACTCGCTAGTGAGCCGCGAAAAATCTCGAAGTGAGCTCACGACTGGGACATGCGACTGGGCCAACCCGCAACTGAGTCTCTAAAATAGGACAACACTGTTTTTGAAATTTTTGACATTTTTGTAAAAACAAAATACTTTCCAAAAACAACTAAAAACACTCAAAAATCTTTTTGTGTTTGATCAATAAAGATTAAGCATGTGAAGACACATTTAATCAAGTACATTCACACAAATGAATATGGCATTCATTGAACATAGACCTGTGTGATGTGTGTGGATATAAAAAATGAGATAGTCCTTAGTCCAATGTGAAGCTTCAAAGATCAATTCAATCAAGGCATACATAACTAGTAGTAGATAATGTGACCCATCTCAATTATAGAAATATGCATATATGACCTCCCACATAAACTTGATTACATTTCTTTGAAGCTTTTCATTTGGCTCCATATATATCATATCATTTGATCTTTTTGAATCTATACATCTCATTGTGAGATTGATGCTTGAAATTTTTTGATATTTCAATTTGATGAGTTAGCTTTTGGTTTTTTGGGCATCATACATTTTATTTTGGTCGCTTTCCCTTTTTCCTAGTCAAATACTAGTATGTGCGACAGAATTTTGCAGCTTAATATCTCTTTTCATTTGGAGATTTATATTTGGTGAGCTCTTTAAGCAAAAACAACAAAATAAAGAGTGGGAAGATATATAGGCATAAGTCTATGGATGTCTCAAGATCAACAAAATCATTCACTAATCATTCATGACAAGGTTGAAGATCTATTTACAACAGTCACATAGTTTTCATGATTTCGCCCATAATGATACGAGTGCATAAGAAACAAGCTAAGCTCGTAGATGCACAAAGCCATTTGTACAAAGGTACAAGGCAAAGCATGTGTAAGGTTGAATTTAATCAACCATCTTGTTGGCTTTATTCCGTGCCAAATTTGCTTGTTTTTTAGCAATTAGTAACCCTGTATTTAGGTGGGATTCATGTAAGGGTAGTGTGTGAGAAGATGTGAAGAAAAGCTCAAGTTTGTCCAAAGAGGCAGAGTCTCGCGGCTAGGACTCACGGGTGACTCGCGACTAGAAGCCGCCAACTGCAAGCATGTGAGAAGCAGCAGGGGAGCTGAAGGGTCACGCTAACTGTCACACTACAGGACAAAAGTCCCAAGCTAGCCAGGCCGTTACCTCGCGGCTGGTACTCGCAACTCAGACCAGTCGCGAGGCCAAGCCACCAACTAGCCATGTTTGGGAAAAATTGACTCTTCGCATTCCAAACACACACCACTATATATAGACCCTTATTCCCACGAAATATAGAGAGCTTCTAGAGAGAATTTTGAGAGAGAAACCCTAGATAAAAACAAGATTAATTCATACACAATCTTCACCTAAGAGACTCTTCAAATTTCTCTACTTTCACCCTCTCCATTGATAAATCCTTGAAAGATTCTTGACCAAATCCTTTTCTTACCATATCTATATCTATGAGAAGGTTTATTTGGTGCTTTGGGAAGTAGTTAGGAAGGAACCAATGTCTATTGGTTGATGCTATGGTTTATAGCGGAATCCGAAAAACTAGAAAAGAAAAAGGTTCAGCGCAACCTTGTTGGAGCAAGAAGCTTGAAGGGCTTAAGTACACTAGGTAGATTAGGCTTGGAGGGTTTATTGCTGTTCATGTATCCCAACTACATTTTTTAGTGGATTATTGACCGCTTGGAGGGCGGCGGAGAGGTTTTATGTCGAGGGCTTCGGTTTCCTCTTCGATAACACATCGAATGTTATCCTTGTGTTTTCATCTCTCTTCCCTTAATCTTTGCCTTTTATTTTCTACTATGGATGTGATTATATTTGACTTAGATTGTTTATCAATTCTGTGTTTGGCTTATGGTCATGTTCCGCACATTAATTGTTTCATATTAAGCTTGAATTGATAATTTGTAATTTGGCGTCTAAACGTTCAAGGGTGTTTTATACACATTTTGAACATTCAATTGGTATCAGAACGGGTACACTTGTTGTGGTTTAAATACCTAAGTGTGATCCCTGACTCCGTGTTGAGATGCAGTTGAAGTATGTTGGACTAAATTGGAGGCTGCCAAATCTACTTGGGATAAGGCAGCTCTCACGGGGGCTAATGCAAATAGCAAAACCTTGAATGCTATTTTCTGTGGTGTCTCTCTAGAAGAATTTCACAGGATTTCACATATCATCATTGCTAAGGAAGCATGGGAAATTCTGGAGACAACTTATGAAGGGACTAAGAAGGTGAAGAACACTAAACTCCAGATGTTGACCACTCACTTTGAGGAGCTAAAGATGAGTGAGGATGAGTCTTTTGACTCTTTCTATAGTAAGTTGAACGAAGTAGTCGTTGGCGAATTCAATTTGGGGGAAAAGATAGTGGATTCAAGAATAGTAAGGAAGATCTTTCGGTCACTACCAGAAAGTTTCCATGCCAAAGTAACGGCCATTGAAGAGAGCAAGGATCTTGACGACATTAAAGTTCAAGAGTTAGTTGGTTCCCTGTAGACATATGAATTGTCACTGCCCACACAGAAGAAGAGTAAATCGCTTGCTCTTAAAACAATTGATGAGAGAGTAGTATCTCATGACGCTTCAGATGAGGATGCAGTAGATAAAGATGTGGCGTACCTTGTAAAGAACTTTCGAAAATTCTTAAAGCTCAAGAATAGTGGGAAATCTGGTAACAAAGTGAAATTTCAGAGTTCTGAGAAGGAGAAGAAAGAATTCAGAAGGAAAAAGGTTAGAGATTCCCAATCTTCACAAGGAATTACGTGCTTCGAGTGTAATGGACATGGACACTTCAAAAAGGAATGTCCCAACTATTTGAAGTTGAGGGGAAGGTCTATGCCACTACTCTAAGTGATTCGGACTCATCAAATTTTGACTCTGAGGATAGTTGTGATGGAGAAGGAAATTATTCCCCATTTATGGCTATTGATCATGTAAAGTCCTCAGAGGACCTGAATTAACTTGTGCAAGAACTTGGAGAACACAGTGATGAAGTATCCTTAGGAATTGTTGAGGAATCAGATGCTGAAGAGAAAGATACTGCTAGTCTTCAAGAGAATTACAACTTACTTCTTGAGAAATCGAGAGAGTATACAAGGGTGGCGAAGGCGGCTATGAAGAAGATGAAGAGAGCTGATGAGGATTACAAAAGTCTCCTAGTCAAATATAAGGAGGCAAAGTGTGAGATTAAGACACTAAATGGTGAGCTATCTGAAGCTTATACAAAAGTAAGATTTCTTGAGCAAGAGGTAGTGCAAGCACATGCCAAGATAGAAAGGGTCTCCTCCAAGAAGTTGGAAGATGTTATTTCATCTCAAAAACATTTCTCAGATAAGTTTGGGTTGAGTTATACAGGAAGAAGTAGTTCATCAGCCAATGTCACCAAAGAAGTGAAATTTGTGAAGGCCAAAGAGACGGTTGTAAAAGAGTCTATTCCTGAGAAAGTTAAGGTTGAGAAGAAGAAGAAGGTGGCTGATCAATGGGTGTTTAATAAGTCCCGTAATCAATCAGAAGCCAAATTTGAAGCTAGAGGAAGATCTCTTCCAAGATCACAACGGGGTCCTGGAACGAATTATGTTTGTCATTATTACGAATTGCAAGGACATACCAGACCCAACTACTAAAAGTTGAGAGCATTGAACGATGCAAGCGCACCTGAGTCACGAGGAAGAAGAAATGACAAGAGGTCTTGGGGTGCTGAGCAACCGAGAAGTCAAAATGGTGATCCTGGAATGATGGACGTAATAAGGATGATCGGTGCCTTCACCAATTGCCTGGAAAGCTTCACACGAAGATTTGGAAGTCCTAACTCTCGTACCCAATCCGTCAAGAATATCACCCCAAACATAAGTGACGTGTGGGTGATGAAAGGTACTCATGCTAAGCATTACAACATGTCCATGCATTAATACTTCCCATATTTTGTGTATATGCTTGGTTGTATACTTCTTGCGGGTTTGAGTTGAAAATTTTGTTTGTGAGTTTTTGTTTTAGAATGCTTTTACATTGTTGTTCTGTTTTTGATCAACTTTTTACTACTTTTGTGTCAAAAATCCAAAAACACATAAAAAGTAGAAAATCCATAAAGTTTGATCGACTTTGTTGAGTTTTGTCTCAAAGCATGTTTTGCCTTGTACCTTTGTACTAATGGCTTTGTGCATCTCCGAGCTTAGCTTGTTTCCTATGCACGCATATCATTGTGGGAGAAATTTTGAAATCTATGTGACTGTTGTAAATAGATCTTCAACCTTGTCATGAATAATTAGTGAATGGTTTTGTTGATCTTGAGACATGCATAGACTCATGCCTATATATCTTCCCACTATATTTTTTTTGTTTTGCTTAAAAGAGCTCACCAAATGTAAATATCCAAATGAAAAGAGATATTAAGCTGCAAAAGCCTGTCGCACATGCTAGTATTTGACTAGGAAAAAGGGAAAGCGACCAAAAGCAACTATTTGATGCCCAAAAAGCCAAAGGCTAGTTCATCAATTGAAATATAAAAAATTTCAGGCATCAATCTCACAATGAGTTTTTTATTCAAAAATTGCAAATGATATAATGTATATGGAGCCAAATGAAAAGTTTCAAAGAATTGTAATCAAGTTTATGTGGGAGGTCATATATGCATATTTCTATAATTAAGATAGGTCACATTATCTAGTGCTAGTTGTGTATGCCTTGATTGAATTGATCATTGAAGCTTCACATTGGACTAAGGACTATCTCATTTTTTATATCTACACACAACACACAAGTTTATGTTCAATGAATGTCATATTCCTTTGTGTGATTGTACTTGATTAAATGTGTTTTCACATGCTCAATCTTTGTTGATCAAACACAAAAAGATTTTTTAGTGTTTCTAGTTGTTTTGGAAAGCATTTTGTTTTTACAAAAATGTTAAAATTTCAAAAACATTTTTGCCTTGTTTTGGCGACTCAGTAGCATGCCCCAGTCGCAAGCCCACTCCGAGACTTTTCGCGGCTCACTGGCGGGTCAGTATCTCAGTCGCGAAAAAGACTTAGAATATTTTTCAAATTTTAAGTTTTTATGTTTCTCATGGCTCATTGTGGCGACTTGTTCGCGGGTGGAAAGTCCAGTCATGAAGGGTACACAAAGATTTTCACGGCTCACCTCGCAACTCTCTTGCGGGTAGACCTTCCAGTCGTAAAAAACACTTAGAAAATTGTTCAAGAATCTTGTTTTCATAGTATTTCGCGGCTTACCTTGGCAACTTACTGGCGACTTGATCCAGTTGCAAAAAACGCGTGTTCTGCGTTTTAAAGTCAGTTTTTAAAAACCTTTTCAGTTTTCCCTCGTACTTTTGTGACTGTTCATTGTCTTCCCCATTTCACTCTTTGAAACTCACCGTGTCACTCTTTGAAAAACCTCCATTTCTGCACTTTCTCTACTCCAATCTTCAAGAAGAATGTATGGGTTTTCTCAGTCTCACTTCATATTTCATGATTTGAACGTTATTTTCTTGATTTTGTGAGTTGTGTTGTTGCCATTATGTTTTGAGAAATATCATGTTCGTTCATAGGTTTGTTCATCTTGTTAAGTGTTCTTTGGTTGAATGTTGGTGATTTTGAGTGTTAACTAATTAAATTTCTGTTGTGCTTATGGAGTCTGTGCTCTATATTATGTTTCATAAATGTGTTGCTCTTTTCATATCATGCGCTTGGTATATTGTCACAATCCTTGTCATTTGTGACTTTGTGTTGATCATTGCCTACATGATACTGAGTTGTAACTGTTAAATCATCAGTTTTGAACACCTATTTCAAAAATTTCATCAGTGTTGCTTATAATTTCTGTTGTTGAACTGGTTCATGTTTTGTGATTGAGTGAAATCTCTCTGTTTCTCATTCTTATCTAAATCTAATCAAGTTAATGTTTGTACCCTATGGTATTGCATTTGGTTCTTTGCTGTGTGTCTGTTCTCTTGCAGATAACTCGTCGTTCATCTAAAGGCAAAGCCATTGCAACTGATGATCCATCAACCCCGGTTGCTAAACAGACATAACTCTCGTCTCAGTCATCTAGAGACTATACCACTGAAAGATTCAGGACACCTCTTGACTCAAAGACCTACACAGACATTTTTAGAGAGGCTCCTCCCATTGTGGAAAGAATTGTCAAGTTTGATACCCTAGGGACAACATTTATACCTAAGATTTTGAAGAAAGAGATTGGGCTGACCTTTTTGGGAATTTTGAGGATCCAATTGAAGAATTGGTTAAGGAATTCTACTTTAATGCCAAATACACAGGGGTAGAGTTGAAATGCTGGGTACGAGGAACAGAATTTTCCATTAATGCAGACTACATTGCTCAGGTTCTTTGCATCACCCGACTAGAAAAGGTGGATCGAACTCCGTATGATGACAAAGTACTTCAGGTACAAGATATTCTTCAAGTTCTTGGGAATGAACATGAAGTGGGAAGCATAGGATCATTTATAGGCACTGCACAGTTTTCGCCTGAACTGACAACTCTAAAGCTGATCATGTTCTCCAACCTCTACCCATTGTCAAACACTGTTTTCATCAGTCTTGGAAGGGCTAAACTCCTATGTGACCTCATTTCTGGTGTTCCGATTGACATCTGTGCCCACATGTTTCAAATTATTGGGAAAACAACGGCTCGATCAGCAGCACGAACAAATCTTTCGTTCTGTAGTCTCATCATGAAGATCATCCTTGGTGAAGGTGTTAGTCCTCCATCAAATGGAAAGAATGTGGCTCGTCCTCGACCAATATCCATATACACTCTCCAAGCAAGTAAAAGTCACTCCTCTAAAGCACCTAAGAGTGAACCAGTCACTCCATCTGGTTAAAGTTCAGCTACACCTGTGCAATCAACTGGTACACCATCTATTCCCCCTGGATTTCAAATGCCCAAGCAAAGTCACTTGATTGAAAATGTGGTTGATCGGATCTCTGGTCTACAACGGCTTATCTACTCAACTAACAACCAAGTGCAAATGTGTCTCACGGCCATTGAAACACAATTGGATGCTATTCAGCAAAAGTTGGAAGAGAGCCTTTAGCTATTTGTGACAAAAAGGGGGAGAGCGATAGCATATAGCAAGGGGGAGAACGACACAGGAAGGAGAAGATGTGCATACTAGAATAGGGAGTTGTGTGCTAAGGAAGTTGATATACATTTTACATACTTTTGGATAGACTAACAAAACTTATGTTTCATGTGTATATGTTTTCTATTTATATCTATTTGTGTGGATATAGTTCTAATACTTTGGTTGTATTTATACTTATGATGCTATTCAGTTAGTTGTTTTTGTATAGTTCATTTATACCCATATTGCTTTTGTAAGCTTTTAGGGTTTGTTTCCATGCAGTTTATAGGCTTTTATGATTTGTACCATGCTTATGCAGCCTTTATGTTTTGTGCCCTTGCTTTATGGCTTATGTACTTGATGTTAAATGTCATGCATTTTTCTTCAGTACATCACTCTTGTGTCCTTGTAGGATTATTCCTAGATGCATATATGTTTTATGCATTGGTTGAGTGTTGGACATGCAAATGATACTTTGCAAATATGCTTATTAGCTTGCATGTCCGAATGTTCATTCCTTGTGTGAATGAGCATTGTGATCACTATTGTATAGTGATTGCATGTTTGGTCAAGTCATGGTTTATTGCTTTATTCCATTTTGCTTAATCGCATTATGCTTGCTCCATATGCATTTCAAGTTTTTCTACATATAATGATATTGTTGTGTTGTTGTGTTTCAGGAGATACTTGTTCATATGTTTCAAGAGCTTATCAGAATCTAGAGTTAGGTGTGAGTGAGTTTTGTTCAACTGTTCCCAACTCACGCATTAAGTCTAGAGTTTGTTATAGGGTTTTGTCATGGAATAGCCAAAGGGGGAGATTATAAGGTTGAATTTAATCAACCATCTTGTTCGCTTTATTTTGTATCAAATTTTCTTGTATTTTAGCAATTAGTAACCCTGTATTTAGGTGGGATTCATGTAAGGGTAGTGTGTGAGAAGATGTGGAGAAAAGCTCAAGTTTGTGTAAGGAGGCAGAGTCTTGCGGCTAGGACTCGCGGGTGACTCGCGACTGGAAGCCGCCAACTGCAGGCACGTGAGAAGCACGTAGGGGAGCTGAAGGGTCACGCCAACTGTCGCACTACAAGACAAAAGTCCCAGGCTGGCCAGGCTGTTACCTCGCAGTTAGAACTCGTGACTGAGACTAGTCGCAAGGCCAAGCCGCCAACCAGCCCTGTTTGGGAAAAACTAACTCTTCTCATTCGAAACACACACCACTATATATAGACCCTTATACCATGAAATGTAGAGATCTTCCAAAGAGAATTTTGAGAGAGAAACCCTAGATAAAAACAAGATTGATTCATACACAATCTTCACCTAAGAGACTCCTCAAATTCCTCTACTCTCACCTTCTCCATTGATAAATCTTTGAGAGGTTCTTGACTAAATCCTTTTTTCACCATACCCATATCTGTGAGAAGGTTTATTTGGTGCTTTGGGAAGCAGTTAGGAAGAAACTAATGTCTATTGGTTGATGCTATAGTTTATAGCGGAATCCGGTAAGCTAGAAAAGAAAAAGGTTTGGCGCAACCTCGTTGGAGCAAGAAGCTTGGAGGGCTTAGGTACACTGGGTAGATTAGGCTTGGAGGGTCTATTGCTGTTCATGTATCCCAACTACATTTTCTAGTGGATTATTGACCGCTTGGAGGGCGGCGAAGAGGTTTTACGCCCAGGACTTTGGTTTCCTCTTCGATAACACATCGAATGTTATCCTTGTGTTTGCATCTCTTTTCCCTTAATTTTTGCCTTTTATTTTCTACTGTTGATGTGATTATATTTGGCTTAGATTGTTTATCAATTTTGTGTTTGGCTTATGTTCATGTTCCGCACATTAATTGTTTGATATTAAGCTTGAATTGATAATTTGTAATTTGGGGTCTAAACATTCAAGGGTGTTTTATACACATTTTAAACATTCAACATGCATTAAGACAAAACTCAATAATGCCGATCAAACTTTTTGGATTTTCTACTTTTTATGTTTTTGGATTTTTTTTTACACAAAAGCAGTAAAAGGTTGATCAAAAACATAGACAACAATGTAAAAACATTTAAAAACAATAGCAAACAAACAAACAATTTTCAACACTTACTAGCAAAAAGCATACAACCAAACATAATCACAAAGCATAGAAAGAATTAATGCATGGATATGTTGTAATGCTTATGCATGAGTAACCTTTTTCACCTACACGTTACATGCATTTGGGGTGATATCCCTATAGGATTGGGTACGAGTGTTAGGACTTTTAAACCTTCTAGTGAAGCTTTCCAAGCAAGTGGTGAATGCACCTATCATCTTCATCTCGTCCATCACATCGATGTCGCAATTTCTACCTCTTGATGACTTAACAGCCCAAGTCCTCTTGTCATTTCTTGGTCCTCTTGACCTCTGATCAGTTGCATTCTTCAATGCTCTAAGCTTGTGACAATTTGGTCGGATGTGTCCTTGAAGTCCACAATGATGGCAAAAATGGTTCATTCTTGGACCTCTTTGTGATCTTGGAAGTGATTTCCTTCTTGCTTCTGATTTGTCCACAAATTGGTTCCAGGGCTTATTCAACACCCGTTGCTCAACAACATTCTTCTTCTTTTCATTTTCCACTTTCTCAGGAGTAGGGGCAGCCACTGCTGGTTCTTTGGCTTGCACAAACTTCACTTCCTTGGTAGTTTTGACAGCTAAACTACTTTATCCTGTATATCCTAACCCTGATTTGTCTGAAGAATGTTTCTGAGAGGAAATGACATCATCTAGCTTCTTGATGGAGACCCTATCTACCTTGGCATTTGCTTGAACTACCTCATGCTCAAGGAATCGAATTTTTAAGTAAGCTTCTAACAACTCTCTATTCAATTTCTCTACTTCACATTTGGTCTCCTTGTATCGCACTAGAAGACTTTGTAATCTTTCTCAACCCTCTTCATCTTTTCAATGGCTGCGTTAGCCACTTTTGCATGTTCACCGGTCTTCTCAATGAGGGAATTGTAGGTCTCTTGCAATTCCATTGCTTCTCCATCTTCCTCATCTTTAGATTCCTCAACTGTTCCAATTGACTCCAAATCAGAGTGCTCACCAAGCTCCTTCATTAGTGCACCCAAATCATCCGAGGATTCCACATGAGCAATGGTCATATATGCAGAAAAATTTCGTTCTCCATTACAGCTCTTTTCTGACTTAGAATTTGAAGAGTGCGAATCACTAAGTGTAGTGGCATACGTCTTGCCCTTCCCTCTTAGATAGTTAGGACACTCTTTCCTGAGATGTCCTTGGCCATTGTATTCGTAACACACAACGCCTTGAGGAGACTGAAAATCATTTCCATCTTTCTTCTTAAACTCCTTCCTATCACCATTGGAGGATGAAAATTTCCCTTTGTTGAACGGTTTCCCACTGTTCTTCATCTTCAGAAAATTGCAGAAGTTCTTCGCAAGAAATGCTACCTCTTTCTCCACTTCATCTTCTTCAGAGGAATTATTAATTCTTTCGGTGATGGTTTTAAGAGCAAGTGATTTACTTGTCTTATGAGAAGGCAATCCCAGCTCATATGTTTGAAGAGACCCAATGAATTCTTGGATTTTGATTTCATCCAAGTCTTTACTTTCTTCTATAGCAATGACTTTTGCTCGAAAGATTTCCAGCAAAGACATCAAAATTTTTCTCACCACCTTAGTATCTTCAATCTTTTCACCAATATTGAGTTTAGCAATTACAATTTCGTTGAGCTTCCCATAGAATGTATCAAAGGGCTCATCATCACCCATCTTAAGCTCTTCGAATTTGGTGGTAAGCATATGAAGCTTTGTATTTTTCACTTTCTTTGTTCCTTCATAAGTGGTCTCCAATATCTCCCACGCCTCCTTGGCAACCATTATGTGAGAAATTCTGTGAAATTCATCTAAAGACACCACAAAAAATTGCATTCAAAGCTTTACTGTTAGCGTTAGCTATTGCAAAGACTGCCTTATCCCAAGTGGATTTAGCGGCCTCCGGCTTAGTCCATCCTATTTCTACCGCATCCCAAATGGTATCATCAATTGAACACAAGAATGCCCTCATTCGGACTTTCTAAAAGGCATAATTACTACCATCAAAATATGGTGGAACATTTAATGATTGAGACTGGTCCAACTCAATATGAGGCCAAGGATCGCACTAAGGTGTTTAAACCACAGCAAATGCACCCGTTCTTATACCAATTGAAAGCTCAAATAGCGTATAAAACACTGTGAACGTTTAGACCCCCAAATTACAAATTTCCAATTCAAGCTTATTATCAAACAATAAATATGCGGAACATGAACATAAGCTAATGACAGAATTGATAAACAACCTAGACTAATTTAAAATCACATCCACAATAGAAATTAAACGGCAAAGATTAAGGGAAGAGAACTGCAAACACAAAGACAACACAACGATGTGTTATTGAAGAGGAAACCGAAGCCCTCGGCGTAAAACCTCTCCGCCACCCTCCAAGCAGTCAATAATCCACTAGAAAATGTAGTTGGGATACATGAACAGTAATAGACCCTCCAAGCCTAATCTACCTAGTGTACCTAAACCCTCCAAGCTTCTTGCTCCAATGAGGTTGTGCCGAACCTTTTTCTTTTCTAGCTTACCAAATTCCACTATAACCCATAGCATCAACCAATAACCATTGGTCCCTTCCTAATTGCTTCCCAAAGCACCAAAAGACATTCTCACAGATGTGGGTATGGTGAGAAAATGATTTGGTTAAAAACCTCTCAAAGATGTAACAATGGAGAGGGTGAGAGTAGAGGAATTTGAAGAGTCTCTATGTAAAGATTGTGGATGAATCAATCTTGTTTTTCTCTAGGGTTTCTCTTTTAAAATTCTCTCTAGAAGCTCTCTACATTTCATGGGTATAAGGGGTATTTATACTAGGGTGAGAAAGGAATGCGAAGAGTCAGTTTTTCCCAAACAGGGTAGATTGGCGACTTGGCCTCGCGACTATACTGAGTCGCGAGTTCAAGCCGCGAGCTAACGACCTAGCCAGCCTGGGACTTTTGTCTTGTAGTGCAATAGCTGGCGTGACTCTGCAGCTCCCTTACATGCTTCACACGTGTGTTGCAGTTGGCAGCTTGCCAGTCACGAGTCACCCGTGAGTCCCAGCCACGAGTCTCTGCATCCTTGCACAATCTTGAGCATTTCTTCACACTCTCTCACACACTACCCTTACATGAATCCCACTTAAATACAGGGTTTCTAAATGCTGAAATACAAGCAAATTGGCACGAAATAAAGCCAATAAGATGGTTGATTAAATTCAACCTTACATACATTATCAACTATCTCTATCACAAAAGTTGTAAGGTTGAATTTAATCAACCATCTTGTTGGCTTTATTCCGTGCCAAATTTGTTTGTATTTTAGCATTTAGTAACCCTGTATTTAGGTTGAATTATTGTAAAGGTAGTGTGTGAGAAGATGTGAAGAAATGCTCAAGATTGTGCAAGGAAACAGAGTTTCACGGCTAAGACTCGCGAGTGACTCACGGCTTTAAGCCGCCAACTGCTGGCACATGAAAAGCATGCGGGGACCTAAAGGGTCGCGCCAGCTGTCGCACTACAGGACAAAAGTCCTAGGTTGGCTAGGCCATTATCTCGCGGCTTGAACTCGCGACTCAGACCAATCACGAGGCCAAGCTGCCAAAACACCCTGTTTAGGAAAAATTGTCTCTTTGCATTCCAAACACTCACCACTATATATAGACCCTTATACCCACTAAATTGTGAGAGCTTCCAGAGAGAATTTTTAAGAGAAACCTTAGAAAAAAACAAGATTGATTCATCCACAATCTTTACCTTAAAGACTCTTCAAATTCCTCTACTCTCTCCCTCTCCATTGTTAAATCCTTGAGAGGTTCTTTGCCAAATCCTTATCTCACCACACCCATATCTGTGAGAAGGTTTATTTGGTATTTTTGGGAAGCAGTTAGGAAGGAACCAATCTACATTGGTTGATGCTATGGTCTAGTAGCAGAATCCGAGAAGCTAAAGAAGAAATAGGTTTGGCATAACCTCGTTGGAGCAAGAAGCTTGGAGGGCTTAGGTACTTGGGTAGATTAGGCTTGGAGGGTCTTCTGCTATTCATGTATCCCAACTACATTCTTTAGTGGATTATTTCACCGCTTGGAGGGCGACGGAGAGGTTTTACGCCGAAGGGTTCGGTTTCCTCTTCGATAACACATTGTGTGTTGTCCGTGTGTTTGCATCTTCCTTCCCTTTATCTTTGCATTATATTTACTGCTATGGATGTGTTTATATTTGGCTTAGATTGTTTATCAATTTTGTGTTTGGCTTATGTTCATGTTCCGCACATTAATTGTTTGATTATAAGCTTGAATTGATAATTTGTATTTTGGGGTCTAAACGTTCAAGGGTGTTTCATACCCATTTTGAACTTTCAATTGGTATCAGAGTGGGTACACTTATTGTGGTTTTAATACCTTAGTGTGATCCCTGACCCCCTTTTTGAGATGGAGAAGTCTCAATCTCTTAATGTACCATCATTTTTTTATGGTAATAATTATGCTTTTTGAAAGGTCCAAATGCGGGCATTTTTGTGTTCTATTGATGATGCTGTGTAGGATGCAGTTGAAGTAGGTTGGACAAAGCCGGAGGCAGCCAAATCCACTTGGGACAAGGCAGCCCTTACAGCGGCTAATGCTAATAGCAAAGCATTGAATGCTATTTTCTGTGGTGTCTCTCCAGAAGAATTTCACCGGATTTCACATATTACCATTGCTAGGGAAGCATGGGAAATTATGGAGACTACGTATGAGGGGACTAAGAAAGTGAAGGACACCAAACTTCAGATGTTGACCACTTGCTTTGAGGAGCTAAAGATGAGTGAGGATGAGTCTTTTGACTCATTTTACAGTAAATTGAATGAGGTTGTTGTTGGTAAATTTAATTTGGGAGAAAAGACGGAGGACTTGATAGTAGTAAGGAAGATCCTTCGATCACTGCCAGACAGTTTTCGTGCCAAAGTCACAGCCATTGAAGAGAGCAAAGATCTTGACGATATTAAGGTTCAGGAGCTGGTTTGTTCTCTACAGACATATGAGTTGTCCCTGCCTTCACAGAAGAAGAGCAAATCCCTTGCTCTTAAAACAATTGATGAGAGAGTGGTATTTCATGACTCCTCGGAAGAAGAACCTGTAGATAAAGATGTGGCGTACCTTGTAAAGAACTTTCGAAAATTCCTAAAACTCAAGAATAGTGGGAAATTTTGTGACAAAGGAAAATTTCAGAGTTCCGGGAATGAGAAGAAAGAATCTCGAAGGAAAGATGGTAGAGATTCCCAATCCTCTCAAGGAATCACTTGCTTCGAGTGTAATGGACACGGACACTTCAAAAAGGAATGTCCCAACTATTTGAAGTCCAAAGGAAAGGTCTATGCTACTACTCTGAGTGACTCGGATTCATCAAACTCTAACTCAGAAGAGAGCTGTGATGGAGAAGGAAATTTCTCTGCATTCATGACCATTGCTCATGTGAAATCCTCAGATGATTTGGATACACTTGTGGAGGAGCTTGAGGAGCATTCTGATTTGGAGTCTATTGGGATTGTGGAGGAATCAGATACTGAAAAGGATGAGAATACAGCTAGTTTTCAAAAGAATTACACCTTGCTTCTTGAGAAATCAGGAAAGTATGCAAGGGTGGCAAAGGCGGCTGTGAAGAAGATGAAGAGGGCTGGGGAAGATTATAAAATTCTTCTGGTGCATTACAAGGAGGCGAAATGTGAAATTGAGACACTGAATGGTGAGCTATCAAAGGCTTACACCAAAGTGAGATTTCTTGAGCAAGAGGTAGTGCAAGCTCATGCCAAGATAGGAAGAGTCTCCTCCCAGAAGTTGGAAGATGTTATATCATCTCAAAAATCTTTCTCAGACAAGTCTGGGTTGGGATACACTAGAGGGAGTAGCTCATCAGCCAATGTCACCAAAGAAGTAAAGTTTATAAAGGCCAAAGAGACGGTTGTAGAAGAGCCTACTCCTGAGAAAGTCAAGGTTGATAAGAAGAAGAAGATGGCCGATCAACGGGTGTTTAATAAGTCTCGTAATCAATGAGAAGCCAGATTTGAAACTAGAGGAAGATCTCTTCCAAGACCTCAATGGGGTCCTAGATCGAACCATGTTTGTCATTTTTGCGGAGTGCAAGGACACACAAGACCTAACTGTCACAAGCTGAGAGCAGTGAACAATGCAAGTGCTCCTTGGTCACGAGGAAGAAGAAATGACAATAGGTCTTGGGGTGGTGAGCAACCAAGAAGTCAAAACCGTGATCCAGGAATGATGGACGTGATGAAGATGATCGGTGCTTTCACCAATTGCCTGGAAAGCTTCACACGAAGGTTTGACAGTCCTAACTCTCGTACCTGATCCGTCAAGGATATCACCCCAAACGCACGTGATGTGTGGGGGACGAAGGGTACTCATGCATAAGCATTACAACATGTACATGCATTAATTCTTCCCATGTTTGTGTATATGCTTAGTTGTGTGCTTCTTGCGGGTTTGAGTTGTTTTATGGTTTATTTATTTGTTTTTGTTTCAAATGTTTTTACATTGTTATTTATGTTGCTTTTGATCAATCTTTTACTGCTTTTGTGTCAAAAATCCAAAAACACATAAAAAGTAGAAAATCCCAAAAAATTTGATCACTTTGTTGAGTTGTGTCTCAAAGCATGTTTTGCCTTATACCTTTGTATTAATGGCCTTGTGCATCTACGAGCTTAGCTTGTCTCTTATGCACTCTTATCATTGTGGGAGAAATCTTGACATCTTTGTGACTGTTGTAAATAGATCTTCAACCTTGTCATGAATGATTAGTGAATGGTTTTGTTGATCTTGAGACATGCATAGACTTATGCTTATATATCTTCCCACTTTTTAATTTGTTGTTTTTTTGCTTAAAGAGCTCTCCAAATGTAAATCTCCAAACGAAAAGAGATATTGAGCTGCAAAAGCTTGTCGCACATACTAGTATTCGACTAGAAAAAAGGGAAAGCGACCAAAATAAAATGTTTGATGCCCAAAAGCCAAAGGCAAACTCATTAATATGAAATATCAAAAATTTCAGGCATCCATCTTACAATGAGATGTATTGATTCAAAAAGATCAAATGTTATGTTGAATATGGAGCCAAATGAAAAGCTTCGAAGATATGTAATCAAGTTTATGTGGGAGGTCATATATGCATACTTCTATAATTGAGATAGGTCACCTTATCTAGTGCTAGTTGTGTATGCCTTGATTGAATTGATCATTGAAGCTTCACATTGAACTAAGGACTATCTCATTTTTGATATCCACACACATCACACAAGTCTATGTTCATTGAATGCCATATTCATTTGTGTGATTGTACTTGATTAAATGTGTTTTCACATGCTCAATCTTTGTTGATCAAACACAAAAAGATTTTTGAGTGTTTTCAGTTGCTTTTGGAAAGTATTTTGTTTTTACAAAAATGTTAAAATTTTCAAAAATAGTGTTGCCCTGTTTTGGCTACTAAGTCGTGGGTTGGTCCAGTCGCATGCCCCAGTTGCGAGCCCACTCAGAGATTTTTCGCGGCTCACTGGCAAGTTAATACCCTAGTCGTGAAAAAGACTTAGAAAATTTTTCAAAATTTGAGTTTTTGCAATTTTTGCGGTTCAGTGTGGCGACTTGTTCGTGGGTGGAGGGTCCAGTCACAAGGGGTACTCAGAGATTTTCGCGGCTTATATCGCGACTCCCTCACGGGTAGACCTTCTAGTCGTAAAAAACACTTAGAAGATTTTTCAAGAATCTTTGTTTCACAATGTTTCGCGACTTTCCCTAGCGATTTACTGGCAACTTGATCCAGTCGTGAAAAACGCGTGTTTTGCATTTTAAAATCAGTTTTGAAAAACTTTTTAGTTTTCCCTCGTACTTTGTGACTGTTCATTGTCTTCCCCATTTCTCACTCTAAAACTCTCCGTACATCTCTTCAAAAATCCATCATTTCTGCAATTTTGCTTCTTCAATCTTCAAGAAAAAGGTATGGGTTTTCTAGTTTTCACTACATATTTCATGTTTTTTGTGTTATTTTCGTGAATCTGTGAGTTGTGATGTTGTTTTGAGTTATGAGGGGTTTGAACACAGGTTGTACTTAAAATGTTAGGTTTGACTTATTGGGGTTGATCTCTTTTATTAATGAATATTTTTGATATCTTGTTCTAATATCGTCTTGCCTGACTTGGTCTGTGCGTTGATATCTGTTAGTTCTTATTCCCAGTGAGCATATGGGTTTGGGGTTTTCTGTGTTATTCTCTGAATGTTGATTTGGGTATTTCAGAATGTATGAGTTTGTGGTGTGTGTGGCAAACATTACTTTGATTTTAAGTTGCCATTTCATGTGTGTGCTTCAGCCTTGGGGATTTATTTTGCACATTTCATATTCAGTAAGACATGCCTCATAGACATATGCTTGTGGTCTTCACTGTTCTTATATATCTTTTTTATGCTTGTCCCTGTCTACATCTATATAGACTGTTCTTGTTTGAGTTACTGAGATATTATGTTTGATCTCTGTGTTATTTTGACACTCTATTACTCTATCTGTTATTCACTTGTTACTAATATGTGTATATTTCCACATATTGTGTTTTGCTCTTGTTGTGGCCTCTTGTGCGTGTTTACAAATGCCTCCCACACCTTCAAAGAAGAAGACTCCCGCTAAGAAGGCTGATAAAAGGATGAAAATGGAAAACAACCTGTTTAGGTCAGTCAAGCACTTTGAGAGATATAGAGATTCCTTCATGAAGGGTACCATTATCTAGGAGAGGTTTCTGGACTTAAATGACTTGAAGGATACCTTCATTCCAGAATGCTTTAAAGGCAGAGGATGGGATAAACTATTGAGTGACCTACCTACAGTATGTGAGCCCTTAATAAGGGAATTCTATGCAAATGTGAACATAAGGGAGGAGGAGATGAACTTCTGGATTAGAGGACATGAGTTCACCCTAGATGCACATGACATTGATGAGGTACTTGGTCTTGAGGGTTTAGAGGAGTATGAGTTCATCAACTACAAAGACAGGATGTTGTCCTTAGATACTGTCCAGGCTCAGATTGGTGGTGTTAAAGAAGGGAGATGTCTCAACACTAATGCCTTTCCTGCTGACATGAGGTGTTTGACCACCATCATGATATTCAATTTTTATCCTATAAGAAAGATGACTATTCTTACTAATTCCAGAGCTATATTCCTCATGGAACTCAAGGAGAAAGTCATCATTGACATCAGCTCACACATATTTGACACTATTATGGACGAGACTAGAACCACTTCTAGGCCCAAGTTGGTCTTTCCTAGCCTCCTTATGAGGATCTTCAGAGCAAAGGGTGTTAGAATTCCTCAAGATATCAGTCCCATGACTCCATTGTCAGCATTAAACAAATTCTCCATCACAAAGATACAAAGTTGTCTTCCAGGTGATGAAGAGGAGGGTGACCATGGAGAAGGTGATCCTATGGAAACTAAAGCTGCGACTGTAGGACAGACTTCCACACCAAGAAGCAGAACCAAGAGAAGCAGGGCTTCCACTTCATCAGCCGCACCTCCTGATGCATTTTAGATCATCCTGGAGAGGCTTGATGGACTCAGAGAGGTTCAAAATTAGCATACTGAAAGGATTACAGCAATGCAAGATCAGCTTGATGTACTCTCAGCAAAGTTTAACAGCAGTGACCCTTTGGCCATTCTGGTCAAAAATGGGGGGAATTTTTGGGAAGTGGGAAGCACTTGAGGGGGAGTGCTTATTTGAGGGGGAGATTTCATAACTTATGCTTATTAGCTTCAATACTATGTTTTGGATAACTGTTGTTATTATGGTTTTGATACACTGTGTTTTTAGACTCTGTTTGGCTTTATCTCATAACTCTTGGATGGGTTTTGAAACTTTGGTGATTTACTTATATATTTATGATGTTTTATTCAGTTAGTTGTTCTTGTATGTTTTTCATTTTGTACCCATGTTGCTTATGTAAACTTTAAAGGTTTGTTTCCATGCATTTATGTGTTTGTAGGCTTTAATGGTTTGTACCATTTTTTTGCAACACTATGCTTATGCAGCCTTTATGCTTTTTGCTTTAGTACTTGTTAATGCTATGCGTTCTCTTAAGTACAACATTCTTATGCCCTTATAGGATTGTTCCTAGATGCATATACATTCTATGCATTGGTTGAGTGTTGAACACTCTTATGCCCTTATAGGATTGTTCCTAAATGCATATATGTTGTATGCATTGGTTGAGTGTTGGACATGCAAATGATACTTTGCATATAAGCTTATTAGCTTGCATGTCCGGATGTTCATTCCTTGTGTGAATGAGCATTATGATCACTATTGTTTAGTGATTACCTGTTTTGATCAAGCCATGGTTTATTGCTTTATTGCTTAAGTCCTTTTTGCTTGTTCATGTTATTATTGCTCTATATGCTTTTCAAGTTTTTCTGCATTCAATGATATTATTGTGTTGTTGTCTTTTAGGAGATACTTGTTCATATGTTCAAGAGCTTATCAAAATCTAGAGTTAGGTGTGAGTAAGTTTTGTTCAACTATTCCCAACTCACGCATTAAGTCTAGAGTCTGTTGTAGGGTTTTGTCACGGAATAACCAAAGGGGGAGATTGTAAGGTTGAATTTACTCAACCATCTTGTTGGTTTTATTCCGTGCCAAATTAGCTTGTATTTTAGCATTTAGTAACCTTGTATTTAGGTGGGATTATTGTAAGGGTAGTGTGTGAGAAAATGTGAAGAAATGCTCAAGATTGTGCAAGGAAGCAGAGTTTCACAGCTAAGACTCGCGGGTGACTCGCGGCTGTAAGCCGCCAATTGTTGGCACATGAGAAGCATGCGAGGAGCTGAAGGGTCGCGCCAGCTGTCGCACTACAGGACAAAAGTCCCAGGCTGGCCAGGCCGTTATCTCGCGGCTTGAACTCGCGACTCAGACCAGTTGTAAGGCCAAGCCGCTAAAACACCCTGTTTGGGAAAAATTGTCTCTTCGCATTCCAAACACTCACCACTATATATAGACCCTTATACCCACTAAATTGTGAGAGCTTCTAGAGAGAATTTTTTAGAGAAACCTGAGAGAATTTTTGAGAGAAACCCTAGAGAAAAACAAAATTGATTCATCTACAATCTTTACCTTAGAGACTCTTCAAATTCCTCTACTCTCTCCCTCTCCGTTGTTAAATCCTTGAGAGGTTCTTTGCCAAATCCTTATCTCACCACACCCACATCTGTGAGAAGGTTTATTTGGTGTTTTTGGGAAGCAGTTAGGAAGGAACCAATCTACATTAGTTGATGCTATGGTCTAGTAACGGAATCTGGGAAGCTAAAGAAGAAATAGGTTCGGCGTAACCTCATTGGAGCAAGAAGCTTGGAGGGCTTAGATACTTGGGTAGATTAGGGTTGGAGGGTCTTCTGCTGTTCATGTATCCCAACTACATTCTTTAGTGGATTATTTCACCACTTGGAGGGCGGCGGAGAGGTTTTACGTTGAGGGCTTCGGTTTCCTCTTCGATAACACATCATGTGTTGTCCGTGTGTTTGCATCTTCCTTCCCTTTATCTTTGCCTTATATTTACTGCTGTGAATGTGTTTATATTTGGCTTAGATTGTTTATCAATTCTGTGTTTGGCTTATGTTCATGTTCCGCACATTAATTGTTTGATTATAAACTTGAATTGATAATTTGTATTTTGGGGTCTAAACGTTCAAGGGTGTTTCATACCCATTTTGAACTTTCAAAAGTCAACCTCCATCAGCAATTAGTCTAACTATTGCTAGCCACCAAAAAGCTGTCTCAAAAAGATAGTTGCCTACTCTGAAAAAGTTTGTAAAATAATAGAATGAGACGGAGTCCAGTAATTAGCATAATTAATAGGGGCGGGGGAAATGCAGAATTCATGATGATAACAATTTACAAATCATGTTTTAATTTGGGAATTTCCAAATGATTTCTACAAAACCATTTCCAAAAAGAATATGACAAGAATGAATAAAATGACACAGCACAAAGCTTCTCAAAATGCTCTCATGAAACTACATACTATAATTTGTGAGCAATAAAATACAATTCCAAACCCAAGGCCACATGATAATGCCGTCACAAAGACGGAATTAATCTGCTATCAAAAAGTTGGAACTCATTGCCGACACACAGCCAGAACTAAATATGTCGTCACAAAGACAGAACTCATCGCCGTCACAAAGACGGAACTAATATGCCATCACAAAGACAGGACTCATCCTCCTCACAAAGACAGAACTCAATAACCATCACAAAGTCGGGTGCTAAAATACCAATGTCACACAGACTATAGTATCTAGCTAGGTAATCACATGTCACAACACATGGGTAGAACATAAAGAGCTCACAAATTACCTTTAATTCAAAATACATAATTCACTTCCAAGTAGTTTCATAAAATATTTGAATGCCCAAGATATTCACAAGTTTCTCAAAGCCCTCAACTCATTTCTTTTCAAAATGATTTTGTATTAACTTCCCAAATAACATAGGTCAAGATAAAGCATCTTTATATTTTGCAAATAATGCAATAAATCCATAAAATTCATTCTCAAGAATTTAATCAAGATGCTAGTCTTTTCCATGCTAACAAATCATGCAATTCCCCATATGCAATAAGAATATGCACTTTCATATATAATCATAAATAGTAAGGTCACAACACAGCACATTTTAGAAAGACATAGTTCAAACATTAATTTTCCAAAATGTGTTTGACCCAAAAATAATGTTTATGCAACATGGTTATTTTCCAAAAATCCCATTAGAAACTTCTTACCTTGCAACCCACAAAAGCCTAATTTTCCAAGCTCCAAATAAGATTAGCTAGAACCTAAACTATATCAAGCAAACTTATCACAATAGGCATAAAGCTTGACATTGCATCTAGCTTTTAACCTCACAAATAATGTATTCCACTTCCAAAGTTTCTCAACAATTTCATTACAAGGCATAGACTCCCATTATACTCATGAATCATTCAAGGTATTATCTCTAACATCAAAACCTCAATAATTAATGAGTAGTTTCCACAAGATTTTCATAACATCATTAAGAGACCTATGACACCAAAATCACAATATCCTTCAAAACTTACAATTTAAATCTTTAACTAGCTACAAATAAACCATAAAAATTATATTCACCATTTATTTCACATGACATACCTCAAAACCCCTAAATTTTCACCATGCATAAACCTTAGTTAGCCACCACTAGTAAAACCATAAACCCACTCATCAAATTAGTCCACTGAAAAAACCCATATACAAAATTACAAGAATGAAGCTCATAAATCTCAAGAACATCATTATTAAAGCTTGGGTAAAATAACCTCAAACAAGAGCATAATACCCATCAAAAGAGATTAGAACTTTTACCTCAAATAACTTATGTGAAGATGTGATGTTCTTGAGGGTTTTCCGGTGATCTTGCCGGAAAAATGGTGGAGGTGATGAGGAGTGTACCGGTGGGAGAGTGAGGGAGAGGAGTGTGTGGATATGTGTTGTGTTGAGTGAAAAAGAAAAAGAAAAGAAGAACAAGAATGAGAGTGACCAGCCAAATAGAGAAAAGAGAGAATTGTGAGATATGTGGTGGGGGAGGATGGGTTAGGTAGGGCATGTGTGGGCCTTAAAAAAAAAATCTGACTCTTTTTTTTTTTTTTTTTTTTTTTTTTTTTAAGTGGGCTGGGACTTTACACCCTTTCTCTCTCCCTTGTGTGTGTGTGTGTGTGTTTCTCAAAAAAAAAAAAAAAAAAGTCTCCCTCCATTTTCTGTGCGATCCCAACTTGGCTCCTACTTTCCTTTTAGGAGTGTGCATGGGTTAGGTTGAGAAATTTTTTCAATCTAATCCACTATGGTTAGGTTGAAAAAAATACAACCCAACCCAACCCAATCCAACTCACCTGGAACGGGTTGTACTTTTTTTTCCTTTTTTTATTATTATTATTATTATTATTTTTTAATTAAGCATTAGTATAGCGCCAACACAAATAAGAATAAATTTATAACCTAATAAACTTGAGTATAGCACCAATCCAACAAAAACTATTTTATTAGTGTTTCAAAATTTAAGCCAATACAAATGACAATAGATATTGGTAGTGCATCAAATACAAATGAACTAGTTTTATTTATCCTATAGTTAGTAGGATATTATATAGTCTTATCTCAACTCAATTGATAAATAAAAGAATAAATAATAAAATCATATAATATATTTTTTAAATATATATTAAATATAGATGAGTGAGGTTGGATTAAATAGATTTGTGAATATGTTGACTCACACCCAACCTGACCCACCGACCACCGTAAAAAATATTTTTACGATCCAACCCAACCCACCAACCCTTAAAAACTGACCAAATCTGGCAGGTTTGTTGGAGTGGGTCAGTTTTGGCAGATTTATGGGTTGGTTGCACACCCCTATTTGCTTCTCAAAGATGTAATTAAAAAATATTAATTAATTAATTAAAAAAAAAAAAAAAAACTTAGCTGCATATGTCCTTGATTACAACGAGTCGGAACAGGACAACTATTTTCTTGTAAATTGAATTAGTAAATTCTCAACTTCTTGTTTGAAAATTGCATCATACATTCTCATTTTTTTGGGTCATTTCTTTGATGAAATCTTAAGATACATCAAAGTTTTTGGCTCTCATTTTTTGTGCTTGGGTTAAATGGAGCTTAAGCATTTTATAATAAATTGTTTGCATTTTATATATGGTAAAAGCCAATTGTGGAAATTCGGCAATTCCTCTTTTAATAATGTTCTCCCTCATATCTAGTGGGGCAAAAGAGAAAGAGAAAGAGAAAGAGAAAGAATTAAAAGCAAAGAAAATGTGGTAAGCCAAAAATTATATTTTTTGATAAATATTATACAAATTTGCAAAGTCAAATGTACTCTGAATTGGGAAAATAGTAAATATCTTTCTCTACAGAAATCGGAAAACATATACTCTAATGAATTTGAACACGTTAAGAAATGCTAAGGTTAAAGAAATCAAATCAAGGAAATAAGAGAAGATCAAACACAAATCAAACCAAATATACAACACGCGTTACAATACAACCACAGCGACATACACATGTTTGATTTATTTGTTTTTTATATGAGGGCTCACATCTATTATTCATACTCGATTGGAAATGTATGAGAAATCAAACAATATCAAACAATCATAAAGAAAACACATAGGGACAAATTCATTAGTCAAACATTCTGAGTTGAGTCACGCTTGAGTATACCAGCATGGGAGAGTAATGCCCACAAGTGAGTCACAAACTCTCCTCCCATTGCTGGGTGCTCTGCATGGGCAGTTTCATCATCTGAAGGAGCCACAAACGACATCATCTCTGCCCAGAATTCTGCGAGAATTTTCCATTTCAGCCCATTGTCTTCTATGTTTTCTATTTGCTTTGCAAGAGTATCACCCTTTTCAATAATTTCTTTAGCTTGCACAGGATTGTCTTTGTCTAAAGTCAGCATCTTTTCGCAAATTCTTTTCATGCAATCATCTTTGCAGGTCAACATCTTTTGGTAAATACTTTTCTTGCATCCCTTGAGTTTATCCCTGGCTTCAACAACTACCTGATCAAAAATAAATTCAGTGGCATATGCATGACCAGGTAGAAGTCTTGGAGCAAAAGCCACCAAATAGGCACAATATTAGACAACTTATTTGCCACAATGAACTCATTGCTTTCCCTTCGTTGGTTGGTCTGTTCTCCCGTAGCAATTACTTGTGATGATAAGTTGAGCTCGCAAAAACTAGTAGCTATATGCCAGACCATGATAACATGTGACTGTGTCTCAAGTCTACATGCCCATGATAGTTCATACTCAACCCCGTTTCGCTGCAGAGAAGCTACCCCATTTGTTAGTTGCTGCCCATTGGTCTTTAGTGAATGAATAATTGCTTTTTTCACCTCCGCTGGCAATGTGATTTGAGCATTTAGCTTTTGACCTTTTTTGTTAATATCTATCAAAAGAGAGGTCAAAGAATTGTGGAGAAATATGCAAGGGTTATGATTAAAAGATTCAAGAAGAGAATATTGGCCAAGCTTTCTATCCCAAGGTTTTAGCGCTTTCCTATGGCACAGAATTTGTATGATCATCTCTGTGCATTTATTATTCTGCAATGAGGGTTTTTTAACATAATAGCAAAGCCACTGTAACTTAGCCCAATCCGAGAAGTTGATAACAAAAATTTGCCCAACTTCCATTAAAAGCATAGCGACTATATATAGCTGTAATAGTAAGAAAAGCAGTAATAGCATCTGAAGTAAAATCTTCCTGTCCTGCATAGAAGGCGAAGCCAACTAGAGCGAGTACCACATTAAAAAAAAGATTGCTATTTGTGTCGAAACTTTTTCGATGACTACAAAAAGCCGTCGGAAAAACTAGCTTTTTCAACGGCAAGTCTCTTTCGTCAACAATTACTCGTTGAATATTAAAACATTTGTGACAGCAAAATGAGTTCGTCGAAAATGACTATTATTTTTGTCGAAAATATGATTTATTTTGGAGGGAAATGTTCCCACCTTACTTTTTATGACGGTATAAAAATGTTCATCGCTAATCTATATATATATATATAAAACCGAAGCTTTTGAAGCTCTCACAATTTTCCACATCATCACTATTTTCTTTTTCTTTTTATTTTAGATTCTTTTTATTTTAGGTTTTATATCTTATATAGAATCCACCAGAAAAATAATAGACAAAAGTTTGAATTTTTATTAATATCAATAATATTAAAAAACGTATACAAACTTGGAGGCCTATTTAAGGGCTCCATAAAACTTGATGGACAAGAAAATATATTCTAAAATAAGCCTTAATTAATACCTAACCATAATAGGAACCAAATTTGACCAAAAAAACATTAAAAGAACCTAAAAATAAGGAAATAAATCACCTAGACCTAAAATAACGTTTTTTGCATAAAAATACCAAAATTAAATAATTACAAAAATTAAATTGTAAATTCTATCCTACATCAACTTATCACAAAAATCATCATCTATAGTTATTATTATTATTATTATTATTATTATCTATATATATATATATAGATAATTATAATTTTTTAAGATACCTCACGTTAGAATTAAAAAAAAAAAAATGACTCACTTTAGGTTTGAATTTTTTTTTTTTTTTAAAAGGACTCACAAAAAAAAAAAAAAAAAAAAAAACTTTAGGATTAAGAAAAAAAGAGAGAGACTCCTGGTAGGACTCTCTCTTCTCTCCTTAAAACTCTAGCAATTACCATCTCAAAACCCTAAACTCAACTTCACTTTAAGATTAAAAAAATAAGAATGAGAGAGACTCATGAAAAAAAAAAAAAAAAAAACGTAGATTTTGTCTTTTTTATTTGCTTTCATATGTGCCTGAAATTTTCATTCTATCTTATTGTTTTATTATGTTTAGAATTGATTTTCTTCTAAGTATTTGGGTTAATCTTTATATTTTGATAGTGTTTTTATGGGTTTGGTTTTTGGGTTGAAATTCTAATAATTATTTTATATTGTATATGGCAGATGAAGCATCTCTATTTTTTGGAGAAAAATCAAAGTTGCAACTTATGTCTTCCAACTCAAGATGTGGTAAATTTTTATTTGGTATATTATATATGAATTTTTTGAATTTGAAGGGTTTTGTTCAGTTTTGAAGTAGAATTTGGGGATTCTATAAAATTTAGAAGGTTTAAGTTTTGGGGTTTTTGGTATTTGCGTCTTAGTAGATTAATCTTAATTCTTTACCTTATATGTTTTTTCTTTATTGAGAATTTTTATTTTGGGTTCATGTGATTTTTTGTTTTCTTAATTAAAGTTTTGATTTTTGGTTGATTAATTATTTGTTTAGATTAATTTCAATTAATTATTTGTTTGGATTCAACGTAAAAGATAATGGAATTATGTGTTATAAATTTGATAATGTTCCATGTTTTGAATTGTTTATATTGTTATTAATACGACTAAATAAGATTTGTTTTTATCTTTGTAGTTTATATCAGTTTTGAGTGTGTGTATATATATATATATAACTTTTGGAAATTTTGCTTTATTAATTTAAGAATTGTAAATTACTTTGTAGGTTTCAGTAACTATGCACCTGCAGTGAGACATTGACAATATAAGCATATATATATAGTATTAACATTTTATAAAAATATTTCTTACAACCCAATAACATTCTACGTTAGACAACACTTCTAAACTAATGAAAAGCATAGAAGTTAAATATTTATTCCCATTGTATTTTATTTAATTATGATAGATCCTTTTTTTTTTTAAACGCTAACTAGCAAAATGTCTATAATATGCATATTATTAACCCAATTTTTTATTTCTAAATTTCTTAGATTTTATTATATCAATCTTTTTTTTCTTTTAAATTCTTGGTGGGCAAATCAGTCTCTCACTAATTCTTTTACCTTAATGTGATGTTGGTTAATTGTCCTTTTATTTAACTATCCCGTGCATCGCATGGGTTAGCGACTAGTAAAGTATTATTTACGATGACTGAATAAAAACCATCAGAATTACTAACACTTGTGATGGCTTTTGTGCTTCGAAAATACAAAAAATATTTTTTATTCTATTATTATTTGCGACAAACATTGTTCCATCGTAAATATGAAAGAGGGTATTATTTACAACAACTAAAGAAAAACCGTCGAAACTATTAACACTTGTGACGGCTTTTGTGCGTTGAAAATACAAAAAAAAAAAAAAAAAAAAAAAAAAAAAAAATTTATGGTGTTATTATTTGTGACAAACGTTCTTCCATCGTAAATATAAAAGAGGGTATTAACGATAGCCATGAAGCCATAAAAAATGGTAAAATATTTTGGAGGTAAAATTCCCTCCTTACTTTTCACATTTGTGACGACATTTATCCATCGCAATTATTTTTTTTAAAATTTTTCTAATTGGGTTTGTATTTGCGATGAACATGCTAAACATCATAAATAGTTAATTTGCTTGAAAAGAAAGAATGTATTAGTGATGGAATTGGATCCCTCCCAATAAATAATATTTGCAATGGACCTAAGCCGTCGACAATGGTAGTTTTTTTAAAGGGGGCCCATATTTTTCATATGTTTGGCAGTTGTTTTCCATCACTATATATTGCATTCTTATTTGCGATGGACATTTTGGTCGTCCTTAATAATTAAAATTTTCTTAAGAAAAGAAGGAATTAACGATGGTAAAGTAAATCTGTCACAATAAAGGTAATTTCCAACATACATATGGCCATAAAAAATGATTATTTTCTTTGAATGGTAAATTTTCCTCAATTTTGTCTCATAACTCTAGAATTTTTTTATAAAAAATTAAAAAATTGCAAAAAAACATCTTTCAAGATCATCCAAGTACTTAAAGGCCATTTTAGTCATTTCAAAAGTAAAAGGTATTTTGATCATTTTGAAACTTTTAGGGACACTTTCGTCACTTTAGAAGTTTAAGGGTATTTTGGTCATTTCCTAGCTTTAATGGTGTATTTCAGCTATTTTGGATGGTCAGATTGTGTCAATGGGGTTAAACAAAGTTTCCCAATGGGTGGGTACAACAACATATGTCCATCATGCAATCAGATGGAGAACCAAAATCTGACCATTGGATTGGTAGAATGTGGTGAAATATTTGTGTTTGTAAATTACAGTAACAATCAGACGGTCAAATTGTGAGAACAGAACAATCAAATCCTGCGAAACTTCATTAAAGTCTATTAAATTTGGTCAATCTTTGGTCAAATTCTTCAAAGTTGGTTCCAGGACCATTGGATTTTATCAAATTAGGTTGATTAGAGAGGTTTTAAGTGGGTTTTGGGTATTGGTCAGTATTTTAAGGTTTTTTTGGTTTTCATGCTTTTATCAATTTCTAGTTTTAAAATGGCAAAGTCAAAGGTCATATGTAAATCCATTAGGGTCATTTTCTAGGTTTTTGGTTGTATTTTGTAAGTAATTTTCTTGATTCTTAGTAATATTATATAGCGTATAACTCTCTTGGAAGAGTATTGGATATTTTTAGTGATTGAAGTTTCATGATAGGTAGATGCAATGACATGCATCCATCTTGTGCCAGAGTTAGATTTACAAATTTGACCATTGGATTAAAATTGTGGGATAAAATATTGGTTTTGATGAATTTTGAGCTCAATCAAATGGTTGGATTAGTAGAATGTAACCAATCAAAATTTCTTGGTGTGTTGGTACAATAACACATGTCCATAATGCTTTAGACTCAAATCCAAAATCCGACCATTGTATTTGAAGAATGTGATGAGATATTGGTGTTAGCAAAGTATGACAACAATTAGACGGTTAGATTGTGAGAAATGAGGAGTCAAAGTTTGCAAAACTTGGTCAATATTTAGTCAAACATGATCAACCATTGAAGTTGGGTCTATGACCACTCGATAGGATCAAATTAGGTTGAATAGGGAGGTTTTGAGTGGGTTTTGGGTATTGGTTTCTATTTTAGGGTTTTCTCCACTTTTATGCTTTTCTATAAAAATTTCTTTGCTAAAGTTTAACAATGAATAGTACATACAATACTGAAAATTTTAGAATAATAATGCAAAGTTTATCAAGCACCAAAATACTTGCAACGACAATTCTCTCTGCAACTTGTTGAAAATCTTTTTAAAAAAATGGCATACTGAATATTTTAAAATACTCTTTAATTAAAATTTGGAATCAACAAATTTTAATTATGATATAAGATAATTTTGGAAATTTGCAGGTAGTTAAATACACAACATTTTTAATATTAATTTAACAAAAATTGGTTAATGGGATGTCAAGCGGAAAATGTTTTTTTCCCTTCAAATGGGGTGGTTTCACCAAATAAAATAAACAAACTTTTTTATTATTTTTTTTATATAAAAATATTGAGGTTATATTTCCATAAAAGAAATCCACTTACACAATATTGAGGTTATATTTCCCTGACTTTTTTAAAAGAACACTTGCTATACAAAAATTGCAAGAAGTGAGATTTCATAGTGTTTCTATCTTTTTTTCTTTTTTTTTTTTTGAGAAAATAGTGTTTCTATCTTTTATTAATAACAATAATTAAAAAAAAGTGATATTTCAAAGTGACCAAAAAAAAAAGTGACATGGTTGTCATAAACAAAATACAATATTTTATAAAAAATAAAAAATAAAAAATAAATAGGAAGTCAAATTGCTGTAAAGTCCTTGTTTAAAAAAAACACACACACACACACAATATCATTTTAACACTAAAAAATAAAGAAAAAGAAAAGTCAAAACCCTACCTCCTAGACCCTAGTTCCCTCCCTCTCCCTCTCACTAAAATCTAACGTCCCCCTTTTTCTTTTTTTGATCCCGTGCCTCCCTTTCCCTCTCACTAAAATACTAACACTCTATTTCACTAAAGAAAAGAAAGAAGGAAAAAAAAAAAGCTCTCACCCCTATACACTATAGCCCACATATTTTTCAATATCCCTCCACCGTTCACTCTTTCTTTCTCTTTCTGCCAATCACAATTAAACCCAAAAAGTCAGTTTTCTTAAATCCTTATATTTTGATTTATTTTGTTAATGTATTGGATTAGTAAATGGATTTGTTGGTTTATTTCCTTCATCTAAATTTTGGGATTGGCTTAGATATATCTCTTTCATAATTTATAATCTCATATTGTAGCCAAAGTTCTTGATAGTTTCGTACTAGTAAATAGTGTAATGTTTGCGTGTATTGGTGGCCCCAGCCAATCTATTGATTAGTCTTAATTATATGCAAGCACCTACTACATGTGTTTTTTTTTTTTTTTTTTCCAAAATTAATCAACATTAAATTATTTTTTTTTCTATTTTATTGAGGTTTTTGAAATAAGTGACAAATTTGCTCATTATAGTTTTCAATTAATTGTTATTCTTGGTGCAAACATAATTTTATGTGACTTGTTGTGGTGATGGATATATTGTTAAGAGTGATGGGGATGTACTATTAATGTGGTTATTGGTGGTAGATGTATTCTTGGAAGTTCTTATTCATAAGAGAACTATAAGGTTCTTATCTGTAGCAAGGATTTATGATAAATGCAATGTTTGTGTTGGTAGTAAGAATTTATTTTTGATGTTTTGTCATTTATCGTGGTGATTTTGTTAATGTTTTTAAATGAATATATTTTAGTTAATTCTTTATTATTTACTATAAATATAAAATTTTGCATAGTTATAATTTTTGTATATTTATTCAGTTTAATTTGAAATATTGCAGAACAATGTTAGGGAGGAGATCATAGTGTGAATAATAACAAAAGAAGACTTTAAGGAGGAAGGTGACTCTCAAATTGAGGAAACTGACTCAGACGGTGATTGATCTTCCAATACTTATGCTTTCAAGTTTCGTGAAGGATATAATTAATATAGCTTTCATGTATTATTGAACATCATGCTATTTTGTAGACCTTTTGATATTTTCATTTTTATTGCATTATTTACTTACTTATTAGTTTTGAACAATTATGGATTTGTACTTGTTATTTGAATGGAGAATTTTTTATGAGATGTATGTTTGTAATTTATATATTATTTATTTACTTTCATGTAATTCATGTGTTTCTTTTTCGACAGAAATGTTTTGTTGCAATTAAATTACTATAAACGGCCTTTTTTTTTTTTTTCGACAAAGCTATTTTGTTGCCAATAATGTATTAGTGACATGGTAACTAATTTTTAATAATGGTCAAAGTTCGTCGAAAAAAAGTAAATGGTCACTAAGATTTTGTATTTTTGACAAAAAGCTAAGTATTTACGATGGCTTTTAGTCGTTGAAAAAAATACATTAACGATGGCTATAGTTCGTCGCAAAATGTATTTGGTCATTCAACTTCATTGCTTGAAATTGTATTTTTGACAGCAAATCAAGTATTTATGATGACATTTAGTCATCAAAAAAATACATTAACGATGGCCTTAGTTCATCGCAAAATATATTTGGTCATCCAACTTCTTCGTATGAAATTGTATTTTCAACGACAAATCAAGTATTTATGATAACTTTTAGTCGTCGAAAAAAATACGTTAACGACAACCTTAGTTCATCACAAAATGTATTTGGTCGTCCAACTTCCTCATATGAAGAAGTATTTTCGACGGAAAATATCAAGTGCTTACAACAACTTTTTACGGTCGAAAATGAGTGTTAGCGACAGCCTTGTCGGTAATATAGTATTACCAACGAGGCTTTTACAGACGGAAGTCGACCGCCTTTTGCCGTCGCCACTACTAATCTGCGACGGCTTTTTGTGTTATTGTGACGAACTCTAGCCGTCGCTAATAGCAATCTTTTTTGTAGTGCCACAATCGAACAACCAATTATAACAATAACAAGCTCAAGATTTCTTAACCATAGAAGTCCATTGTCCGGCCATCCCTCTCTTCTTATTTTATTTTCTTTTCTCTCATACACTCTCTATCACTTGCTCATCCTCTCCCACCAGTACCTCCATACCATCATCTCCACCATCATTTTTCCGGCATTGTCACCGGAAAATCTTTAGAAACCTCTAAGCACCTTCACATCTTTTATTTGTGGTAAAATTTCTAATCTTTTTGGTGGGTTTATATCCTTTTGCTTGAGATTATTTTTATCTAAATTTTAATAATGATACCCATGTGATTTATGAGCATTAAAAGTAATATTTATGTGTTTATATGTATGGGTTTTGTATTGGCGGAATTATTTGATGAGTGGGTTTATGGTTTGTGCTAATGATGACTACCTAAGGTTTATGTATAGTAGAAAATTTGGGGGTTTTGAGTTATAACATGTGATGGTTGGTAAATCCAATTTTTCCATTACTATTGGGTTTATTTTGAGTTAGTTGAAGTTTTAAATTTCTTGTCTAGGAGGATATTTTGATTTTGCTTTCATGGGTCTCTTAATTATGTAGTGTAAATTTTATGGAAGCTAGTGATAATGTTAGAGATGATATTAAATGGGTTAACTTTATAAATTGGAGTTTATGCCTTGTGAATCAATTTGTTGAGAAACTTTGGAAGTGGAATATATTATTATTGATGAGGTTAAATACTAGGCTTGCCTAATTGAGTGCTTATTTTCCAATTCCTAAATTGTAGCTAGATACAATTTCAAGCTCTATGCTTTTTGTGATAGGTTTACTTGATATTGTTTAAATTATAGCTAATCTCCTTGGAGCTAGGACAATTAGGCTTTTGTGGGTTGCAAGGTAAGGAGCTTTTTAATGGGATTTTTGAAAATTAAACATATTGCATAAATGATGTTTTTTGGTTAGACACACTTTTGGAAACTACCTATGGAAATTATATTTTCCTAAAACTATTGTGTCATAACCTTAATATATATATATATATATATATGATTATATATAAAAATGCATCATATTTGGTATTGCATTTGGGAAAATGCATGAATTGTTGATATGGAAAAATGAGCATCTTTTATTTAATCTTTGATAAGGAAATTATGGATTTTATGTTATATTAGAAAATTCAAAGATGCTTATCTTGTCTTGTTACGTGGGAAATCGATAGAAAATATCTTGACAAGAATGAAGTTGAAAATCTTACAAACTTTGTAGAAGTTAGATTATTTAAGGTTTTTTTGAAATTACCTGGATATAAACTGTGTTTCAAAGTAATGTAACCTGTGTGCTTTAAGCAGTTTTAACACCATGCCATATGTGATTTCTCGGTGATCACCCCATTTGGTTTCTGTAGTTTTCGTGGCAACGGAATCAAATCCAAGTCAGTGCCCTTTCACCTTGGATGACACGTTCTTCCCTACTGCCCATGGGGGGAAGAGGTTTCTTAATTGTGTATGGGTGAGGCTGCTGCCCAGGGGACCCAGAGACCACATGCAAGAGAGGTCCTATTTGACGCGCTCTCTCTATTGCCCATGGGGGGAGAGAAAAACCTTGAGGGTATGGGTGAGGCTGCTGTCCATGAGGCCAAGAGTCTGCATACCAGAGAGGACAATATCATGCCAGTTGTGAATGGGAGGATCCTCTGACCGGTCTATGTGGTAGTGTAGTCTATTTGTGATAATTTACCTTATGTTAGATTTATGGCTTTGGAAATTATATTGTTGGTGCTCACAGATTATAATATATAGCTTTATGGTATTATTTTGAGAAACTTTGTGTTTCATTATTTAGTCATTTTGGTTACATTATTATTGAAAATGATCTTGCAGTATTCAGTTATCAATTTCCCAAACTAAAACAAGTTTTGTAAACTGTTCATTATCATGAAACTTGCATTTCCCTCACCCCCATTAATTATGCTACTTACTGGGCGTTAGCTCATCCCATCCTATAACGGTTTTTCAGATTTACTAGCTGTTAGGTTCTAAGGTCTAAGGATTTTGTGTATTTAGAACTCTAATTTGTAATGTTGGCAAACCATGATCAAAACAATGTATTTAGTCTTGTTTAGGCTTGTTCAAAGTTGGTAAAATATTGTAAAGTTGGAATCGAGTGACTGTAGATGCATTGGGGCTTCTTGGCCTGGCTCGATCGATCGAATGTAATTCTCGATCGATCGAAAATCGGCCCATATGCGTTTTCTGCAGAAATTCCAGCTCAGCCCTAACTCTTTTAAAACGTTTAGGGTTTTATGTTTTTGCCCTAGGTATATAAGGCAAAACCCTAACCATGTTTTCAGAGTTGCACAAGTTGTATTGTTGCTCATACATTGCGGTTTTGTGTAAATCTCTTGTGAGATCTAGAGGAGCTTTCCTTTACACAAAACTTAGGGTTTTCAAGATTGAGATTACTTCAACATCTTGATGATCAACTTGGTTGCTGCCTTTGAAGCTTAAAGATAAACAAGCGGGGAGCTTGTAGCTGATTGAAGGAATACAAAGAAAGAAGTAGTCCGTGGACTCGGAGCCTGCGCGTGGTCGTGTCAGGAAGTTTTACTGGTGGGTAGCATTAGGAAGTCAAGCGGGGAGCTTGTAAGTCCTTTTGTAAGAACTTCAATTCTTTCTTAGTGGATTCCGTTTTGCCTTGAGGATCGGTGGGTAAAATCCTCCCCAGGTTTTTCCGTGTGGTTTCCTGGGTGATCATATCACTGTGTTATTTATTATTCCGCTGTATTATATTTTTGATATGATTATTTGATTGCTTTAACCTAGAATTGCTTAATTTGACTAAGTAACAACTTGGCTAATTAATCTAGGCTACGCAATCTAGTTGTTTGTTTAAGGGGTCTAAACCATTCACTAGCTATACCTTGGGTATGGAGTTTACTTCTTTGGTGATGATTAGAGTGCTATGTTAAATTTGGAGATTTTTACTATAAATGGTTGGTGACTCGATTTTGCTATGTTCAATGAGACCTTAATTAATTCTATTGGAGGTCGGTCGCTTGAGGTTTGTTAAGGCTACACTCGATGTTAAGGTCCTTATTCTTGATAAGATTGTGACTATGTGTAATTTAATCAAAGTTTTGTAATATATTCATGTATTATATGGAGACACATGATTTTTAGTTATTGTTCGTAAATGTATTATAGAGTTCTGACTTATAATGTGGAGATTTTAGTATGATTATACATTCTTATCCTGTGGAAAAGAAAGGAAAATAAAGATCTCCTATAGTTTGATTTGCCAAAAAGGAAAAATCTACAGGTACTCTTGGGATGTTTTTCTCATGTTTTAGACCCTATTGGGTTTCAGGCTTGACATTTCATGCAAGTAGGATCTGTAGCTTCATCTTCATTGCTCTCATCTTCCATGAAGTCTGCAATCAGTTTGGTGTTTCTCACCAAACCATATGATCTGCTAGCCATGGTCCAAGCTTTTCTTCTTGCTTCTGTCTTGAACAAAGACAAAGCAAAGAGGACAGAGAGCAGTACAGCTAAAGGGGTTCCAAGACTAGAACTAGACCTACCTAGCTGCCAGCCCAACCAACAATATAGAACCAAAAGTTCCAAGTTATATGCCTTTCGACTTTCACTGTCTTCAAAGCTGTAGGCGGAAATGCAATCAGCGCTTCCAAGGGTAATAACTAAAAACGTCGCCCAAATAGCAGACAATGACCGTGGGAATTCTTATGCCAGGCCCATGGTGTAACTTATCAGCTGCGGATGCAAAATATAAGATGCCCATATCAAATATTTGAGCATCGAACTGTGGCTACGACGCCTCCATGATCCGAAGATTGTTAGAAAGGCTATTAGCAGCGTTGTCAAAAGGACATACACTTCAATAACCAATAGCGTTCTACAAGATTCTTTGCTCACAAAATTTCTGACATCATCAATTACAGTAGAATTTGCCATTTTGTTATGACCTCCCAGTACAGCACTCCTAATACCAAAAATATATGAATGGATACTTCTAGAAGCCCTACATTCTTAATTAGCAATCTGACAAAAGTGAAGAGTGAGAATGAGAAGAAACAGGACGTTCAAAAAAATAAAAGGAAGAATAGTGAGAAAAAAAATGAAAAGACGGAGAAGCAAGGAGAGGAAAAAGGAGATGAAGCCTTGTCTGAAGTCTGGAATAAGAAAGAGGGGGCTAAGAGAGAATAATGAGTGACCCAGATATCATTTTCCAAACAAAATGTTGAAACCACGTTACAATCACATAAATCTAATATTTCTTTTTTATCATTCATAATCTTATTTCACAGTGTCACAATTGTGACAAAATTTGTGTGTGTGTGTGAGGTTTTTTTTTTTTTTTTTTTTTTTTTTGAGCAGACACAATAGTAGACTTTATTATTTATATAAAAATCATGTTGTACAATGAGGAAGAGAAAAAAAATGGCATTCTTCTAATCAAACAATGACATCTTCTTTCTCTTTTGCGACACTAGCCAAGGCTAGAGCGCACGATTACATCGTAAAGGAATATTAATAAAATAAATTTTTTTTTTAAATATCGCTAATGTCGTCAAGGATCCAAGCAACCTCAAGAGAGCAGTTTCTATCATTATTCAAAAATCAACTGACTTCAGAAAATTTCAAATTGCAAGGTTATCTTCATCACCGAAGCTGCAATACAAAGTGGATTCAAATTCTTCTTCACTTGTGTATTGAATTTGATAGATGATGCACATAGAAACTAGTAAAGCGCTAAACGACAACCTCATGATTTACCAAAGCATCAATATGATATGGGGAAGAGCCTTTAATCCAGCAATGCCAATTATGTCTAGTTGGGTTTTAGAAGTCAAAGAGCTTTGGGACCATTTTCACTCACCAAACAACAAGATTCCTGTACCACCTCTAGGATCCTAAGCCCTTGGCGGCTAAGACTTAAAATCTTAAAATGAAAATTATCATAAAAATGAAAATTATTGACTTAGAGCATTTGCATCAGCTCATATAAAAATTCTTGTATATTTTAGTAGAAGAATCTACCTTTACTATTTTACATACTCAATTTTCAAAACATCTCATCAAATTATCTATTTTACATTATATTTCATTAAAATATCAATTTTTCTTGATTTTTTTTAATTATTTCTCTTTCTCCACACACAACAACTGTCATCCACTCTTTTCCTTTTTCCTTGAGATTATATAAAGAAAGAATATAAAAAACAAAATGCAAAATGAATAGTGTCAATGTAAATTTACACAGTTACTATCAATGAAAATACAGTTACTGATGAGTCAGAAATTGATGATCGTCATTAAGAGGAGATCGTCATTAACCAAAATAAGACATTACGTATTTATTACGCTCATTAATGACAAAGAGTAACAGATGGAGCAACGATCACAGAGTAAGCTGTGAACTTCAGACAAATATTTTGTAACGCACTAGCCGTTGAACATAAACACAACAATTTATTGCCCATTAATGAGGCATGCAACTATAAAAGAGAAGGCAACCAAAGTTAAAGGTACACACAAAAATACTCTACGAAAATCACTCTCTAGTCAATTCTCTCTAAAATCCTTCTCCCTTACTAACTAAAACATCAGAGGCGATTTGGCTAACACTACATTGGTGTGTTACTCTTCCATCTAGTTCATTTTTTAGGTTTCCCTCTAACAGAGACAACCCCAATCACAGCTTTGTTCGTCCACTACGATGAGGAGCTCAACTGCTAATTTTTTGCATCATCAATTTGGTGCCGTCTGTGCAAATGCTAATCATTCAAGCCATCTTTCCCAATAACAAAATAGTTCCTCAAAATACAAGATGGAGCCAGAGGCTGCACAACAAGTGAGAACTTCAGCAAACAGTTGAAAACCACAATGAAGAAGAATCAAACTCCCAAGCCAACAGGCGAGACAGGACCTCAGGAGGAGATTCCTCTAGGATGGAGAATGAGCTTCGCAACATGAGGAAAGAGATGGACGAATTAAGAAGTGCCATGAAAGACAAAGGTGGAGAGAATTTGGATGGGATGATTCAAAGGACAAACTCACCATTCACCACTGAAGTACTGAACCATCCTCTCCCATCGAAATTTCGTCTCCCACAGCTGGAATCATAAGACGGTTCCAAGGATCCCTTGGATCACATTGAATCATTCAAGACACTGATGCTGTTGCAGATGACCCCAGATGAGGTGATGTGCAGGGCATTCCCAATGACGTTGAAAGAAGCAGCCAGAGTATGGTTCAACAAGATACCCCTAGGAACTATTGCAAATTTGGAAGATATAGTGTTTCTATTCAAGGGTTGTTATATCTGATTTCCTACCCAACAAATTGTCATAATATTTTCATAATTGATGAGATGTTAGTTTCTTATAAGACAAAATAAAATAATAAACTATCAAATCGAAACCAACCACAATTGAAAATAAGGCTCTTGTGAAAACGTTATAACATTTTTTGGTATTTTCATAATATTTTTACAATTTCTAAGGTGTTGGTTGCATATAGATAAAATAAAATAAAATAAAATTGAGATATATTATATAAGGATGTACCACACTTAAAATAAATGTATTGTTAAAATGTGACATTTTGTTGTTGTCATAATATTTTTGCAATGGTTGAGGTGTAAATTTCTTAAAACGATCCCATTAGCTCATACAAAATGGAGTAAGAGCCAAATTTTGCCCAACTAGTCCCAAAAGTCACTTAAATCAGCTTATGCATCTATTGTGCAAAATTCATTTTAACTATAGTACTTTTGCAAATATACAGAAGCATTGTTGTTGTGCATTTTAATTAGATTTTATTATTTTTTTTAATTTTCTCGAGAATAAATAAAAAAAAGTAGATACTGATTTTGTTGTTGTCACAATATTTTTCACAATTGTTGAGGTGTGAGTAGCTTATAAATCAAAATAAATAAAATAAAACAATAAAATATCATACCATAACCCACCACAACTTAAAATAAAGGTGTGTTAAAAATGTGGCATTTTGTTGTTATCATAATATCTTCACATGTAAATTCTTTATGAGTTAAAATAAGATAAAATAATAAATTATTAGACCATGACCCATCACAACTAAAAATAAACATATTGTGAAAATGTTGTGACATTTTCTTGTTGTCACAACATTTTTCACAACTACTTAGGTGTAAGTTTCTTATAGGTCGAAAATAAAATAATAAACTATCAAATTAAGACCCACCACAACTGAAAACAAAGTTATTGTGAAAACATTGTGACATTTGTGTCTCTAAACGTTTTTGGTTTAGTCAATTTTGGTGAGCCAAAATTTACTATTTCACGCATAGTTTTCTTAGAATGACTCTTTTTTTTTTTTTTTTTTTAATGTACCAACATATAGTTTTACTAAAAAAAAAAAAAAAAAAATCACTTTTTTCCTTTATGTTTGAGTTAGTTCACAATTTCTCCCTTAAACTTTAGCCAAGCAAATTCTCCCTTCATATTTTGGAAACAAGTGAATACCCCCTAATGTTACTCTTTCTGTCAAACCCTAATGGAATCTTATGATCCCCATTGTGCAATGTCTAAACTACCCCCACTAAATTATAATATCCCAAAAATTTCCTTCATGTTTTATTTATTTATTTATTTTTTAGTTTTATGTGGTAGTCATACTTGGAAAGTTGAAATGGTAATATAGGGTGTTCTATTTGTTACTTGAAGAACACTGATTTAGTAGGTTTTAATCTTCTAAACTTATAATTTTATATAATTGGATGACACATATGCTTTTTGTTATCTTGTTCTTAAAAAAAATTATTTTCTTGCTTAAAGGGGGGTATATTAAAAACTAAATAAACTAAACATTATAACTAAACGCATAAAATATAATATGATAAAGAATGAACTATGAATAAAAATCTTTGTTGTGGATGGTTGTAGGTATTTGATGAAGAGTTTTAATTGCATATGATACAGTGGCGGCTCCAGGAATTTTTCTAAGGGTACTCCTTAAGAAGTTCATTTGAAATATTAATAAAATTATTAATTATTGTTATTTAGTTGTTTCATTAATTTGTTTGTCTTTTATAGACTATAATTTGTTATATTGTTGTTTCATTAATTATAAAATTATTAATTATTGTTTAGCCTAACATAATTTAATTTGTTTGTCTTTTATGATGTATTGTTTAATTAAATTATTAATTATTGTTTATTAGTTGCTTCATTATTTTTCTTTACTGACTATTAGCACACACCCCATAATTTAATTTTGTCTTTTATTGGTAAGTTACTACCTCTGCTCTAAATGCCTTTACTTCCCCCAATTCAAATATCTCACCCGGACCCATGCCCCCATCCACCCCCCACTCAACAGACAAGCCCCGTGGCCTCAATCACAAGAATTCACATATCACAATACACTAAAGACAAACTTAGTAACTCACCCACACCAACACCAACACCAACGGATAAAGCCAAAGCAAACAATAGGGGCAAATATTAATAAAGTTATAAAGACTAAAGTAAAGCTAACCAATTACAGTTCAAACATCAAAGAGAAAGAGAGAGAATCATGTAAAGAGAGAGAGAGAGAGAGAGAGTCATTTCATTAATTCATTTTCATTTTTTAGTCTTCAAATAAAGACTAAAGAGAGAGAAAGAGAGAGAGAGTCTCAAAGACTCCACCCTCCACAGCAAAAGCAAGCAAAGTGAGCGAGCAAACCCCAAACCCATTAACCCAATCGTGTAAGAGAGAAAAAGTGAGAGAAGTGTAAAGATTAAATACCTTGAGGGAGCAAGGAGGCTTGAGGGGCGGCACCACTGCGAGCATGACCGACGAATCGAACCAATCTCCGATGCCCCGTGCCCGATGCGATGTGCTCTAAACTGGAGCTCATGTTGTGTTGGCTAACCGATCTCCGATCTAATGCCCAATTCGTCTGTAGGGAGGCTTGAGGGGCGGCGCCATTGCGAGCGTCATCGATGGATTGGACTGGTCTCTAATGCCCCATGCTCGATGGGATGTGCTCTGGACTGAAGCTCGAGTTGTGTTGGCTGACCAATCTCCAATCCAATGCCTGATCTATCTGTTGGCTATTGTGTTGTAGCATTGCTCTATTGACTGTTGAGGTTTTTGTCTTTAGGTTAGGTTTCTGATTTAGTGATTTGAGATTTTAGTTTTTGCTTTAGTTAATGAATCAGCATACGCATATATTGGGTTTTGTTTTGTTTTGTTTTTTTTTTAAGAATCCATGGGTTTGCTTTACCTGTTTACATCTGTTGGGTTGTTTTTTTTTTTTTTTTTTTTTTTTTTTTTTTTTCTTTAGATTGGGTTTGCTTTACCATCTGTTGTTTAGGATTGATGTTGGGCTTTTTTTGTGGGCTTGGTTTATTACAGTTTTTTTTTTTTTTTTCAGATTTTAGTTCAAAATTTTTTTTGGCCTTTTTTTTTTTTTTTTTTTTTTGCTTTAAAGTAGAACAAATAATTTTTTTTTTTAATTTTATTTGAGGGTGTTCCTAATTTTTTTTAAAGGGTAAACAAATAAAAAAATTAATTATTATATATAAATTTTTTTTTCAAGTCAGGGTGTTCTTGGAAACACCCTGAGTTTAACGTGGCGCCACCACTAATATAATATTATTCATTGCAAAAATTCAAATATTGTGACAATTTCTTGCCAAAACTTAATTGCTTATTGTTCGAAGAATGATATTTGTTATCATTCTTAGAATCTTTTTAGTAAGTGAATATTGCATTTAGCAAATAGGATTTAATAAATTATCATAGTAAAATAGATATTCATATGTTAAATAACTACGTTAAGTTTGTATGTAATCATTATTCTTATATGAATGATATTAGCATTGTATGACATACATTTTTTAGTACACAATTTCATATTTCTTCAAATAAAAACTATCTTAAATTTCTCACTCTAAGGGTAGCATGTGCCTTGCATGTGCCACTCAAACTAGTATACCTTATTACATGGTAAGTGATCTATAGCATACATGTTCTTGTATTGTATACCATCATATTTGTTCCCGGTAACACTAATCACCATTTTGGATGTTATCATTCATCTTGATCCTGCAAAATGCCCTGCTTCAATTTTTTAATGAAAGTGCAAAACAAGACTGTATTTCAGTGTTTTATAAACTACTGTGTCTCGCATCACATTTTGGCATTTTGCATATTTTCAGGTATTTGAGGATCTGTATGCTATTTGGGGCTAGATTTGCGCTATTTCTATCCTTGCACTTAATACTGTATCACACCAATTACATTCATGATAAGACCTATCATTCATATGTGTGAGGAGGGAACACCCTGATCTTAGAATCAATCGTTCTTTTGGCCAGCCTTAACAAATTCTATATTGGAAGTGAGAATTTGTGTTTGCATTAATTGTGGAATTCATGCTCGATCTCTGTTACATACACGATGGAACAGAGTTTCTAACTAATTGTGCACGTGCATATCATTTGCACAGTAAGATAAAGACTAAACTACAACAGTTTATGTATAATCTAGTACGGAAAACTACTAGTTGCTCAACTGTCACTGTCTTCGTTTATTTGTTGAACTTTGACAGGCCTCGCTTCCTCTACTAATTTTGAAGAGGTAAGAGAAACATGTACGTGCACATTACGGAAATCATTAAAGAAAACATAATCTCGGATTGAATTTGATGTGTATTTGACTTCCTCATGCCTAGATTTTTTAAGCTGATTGAGAGAGACAGGTTTGTTTGTTTTTTTATTACCTCATACACCTTGATGTATTTAAAAAATAAAAAACCTTGATCTTGGATTGAAATTTGATGTATATATTACTTCCTCAAGCCTTTTTTTTTAAAGCTAATTGAGAGAGAGAGAGAGATCTGTTTGTTTGTTTTTTTTTTTTTTTTTTTTTTTATTACCTCATACCTATAACGTAGGCCCCTCACGAGAGACTTAAAATCATATACAAAAATTTGTAATGTTGTGGAAATATTGTTTTTACATGAGTTTGAATGTATGCATATTATTAGACTTCTTCGAGCGCGGCCTTAATGCAATCAGCTTCTTCATGTAACAAATTTTTTTTCTAGGAAAAGTTGTTACACACACAAAAAAAAATAACTTAAATCGTAACTTGAAATCATGATTTTAAAGTTTAAACTTTGAAATCGTAAAAGAGTTACTATTATAGGTTTTTTTTAGTGTGTGTAATAAACATTGTTCATATTTTTATTGATGTAGCCCCAGAATTTGTAAGTGAATTAATTGTCAATTTAATTAATTAAATAATTTGGAGACAAGCTAGGCTGAACTGGCTCAGTTGCATCGGTAGTGTAGAAAACATAGACATAGTATAGTTATTTATTCAGGAAAGTTACCATAAAAAATATGAAAAGGTTAAGAGAAAACAGTAAAAAATTCAATTTCTGTATCTGGATGCTCTAACAGAGTTGTGGTTATTTGGAAGGTCCCTTTTCTTCCCACTATTTTAGATCTCCCTCTTGAAGAATAGATGGCCTATCCCTTGGTCTTTTTATAAATTTTTCCTCGCTATCTCCGAAGACAGGCAACCGTGTCTATCGCGCCGTTACATCCAGGTGAGCTCACCAGTTGCTAGTTTTCCTAAATTTGCAATATTAAACTACTAGTTTGACCATTTCAAACCTCTTAAGTATGAAGTATAATTTTAATGATTAATCTTTTTTTTTTTTTTTAATATAAGATAGAATTTTTACTCTAGTCTAATCTAAGTATATATGTGTGTGAAGCTCCCTACTAGAGACTTGAACCCTAACCCTTACCCCCCACATCCCATAAGCATTTATACTTGTAGAGTGGCTAACGCACCAAGGGTGCGCGATGGTAATGATTAGTCTTAACTGGTTGCAAACCAATGCAATGAGTAAATAAAATTTAATTATTTTTTCCCGTTAACTAAAAAATGAAAATCTTAGATTTAACTTATAAGTATTAGTCTTAAACTCTTTTTAAAATGATTTAATTATTTTCTAACTAAATATATATATAGTTGATACAATATATTAAATTTTCAAAATTAAACTATATATATATATATATATGTTATTTGAATGTATTTTAAATTTTGTAATTTTTTTTTTCAAGAAAACATAATACATATTACATTCAATTATTATATAAAGCGAGATATTTTGTAAATAATATAATGCAAGGTTGACATTTTATTCTAATGCTCCTCATAAATTATTCATCATTTATTCGTCTTGAATGACCTAAAGAGGAAGCGAATGTAAGTAAACTCATTATTTATATTACAGGAAAAAAAAATACAAGACCTTAATAAACATTAAAAAATATATAATTTTATCAAGAACACATAGTTGTCAATGAAGCAACTTCTCTTTTTATACCAACATCTCCTCTCAAAGCATAGCTAAAGTGGACCAAATTGCACCGAATAGATCTAAATCTTATGCTAATGTGGTTCAACAGGAGTGTAATAATAATAAATGATATGCTTTAATTTTTAGATATTATATAGATTCTCATATATAATATGTATGCATGCATTTATATTTTCAATAAAATAAATAAATTTATTTTAACTTAGAATATAATATATGAGATAATACATACTTTTATTTTTGGCTAAGTGAATGAAGAAATATAGGAAACATCATCTCTTTCATTAATTTGTTGTGTATTTACTTGAAATCACAACTAAAACGTTGCCAAGAAGTTAATTGTGTGTGTATATGTATTCTAACGGTATTAAATGTTTAATACGTTAATTTTTATAACATCTTATAGCATTACGTTGCCAAGAACGTCGTAGCTTATTGACACCTCTTAGGGCAGTAAACAAGCCAACTCAAGCTGAGTATTAAAATTTTAGATTTGTTCATTTAATTTTATTTCAAATATGAGTTGAGCTGGAATTAGAGCTCATCCCTAGAAAAAAAATTACATGTTTGAGCTTGGGGACGAACTTAAGCTTGACTAAAGGAGCATACTTCAATTATATTTTTTTGTTAAGGAATGAACTTTACTTTCTAACGAAAATAACTCAAATAAGTGACTAAATTAAAATAATTAAAATAAAATTTTAAACACAATCTACTTCTTAGAATAAATTATTCAATAGTTTAAGAATGATACTTTATCCTTGCACTTAATTAATAGTGTATCACACTAATTATATTCATGATAAGACCTACCATTCACTTAATTGTGTATCATGCTAATTACAATCATGATAAAACTTACTATTCATGTGTGAGAAAGTAACACCCTAATCTTAGTATCATGGGCAGAATTGGCCCCCTGATTCCGTAAAATAAAGCCCTATACTACTACCATTATGATATATATTCAAATATTCTTTAGAAGTTTGACCCCTTTGATATAGGTTAAAAAAAAAAAGAAGAAGAAGAAGAAGAAGAAGAAGCATTCTTTAAAGAAATAGACATTGTAAATAAGGGAAAAGAACTTCCATGAAGCACCAAACCAACATATCATTTCTTCTTATTTTTCATCTTGTTGTATGTTCAATTTTTTGTACCCCTTTTACGATTCAAACATTTTCACAACACTTTCATATCAAATCTTAAGTGATTAGCTGTGTTATTGGTTCTATTTTAAATTTATCATTGAAATTACTTTTTTATTTATTAGTAAAAGCTAATAACAACTTGCCACTTAAAATTTATTGTGAAAATGTTGTGGACATGCATTACTCTTCAAGCATTTTCCTTTCTTACTTATCTCATAAATGACTTATCTTAATAGGATGAAGCTTTTCTCTTTTCTTTTCTTTTTCTTTTTTTTTTTTTTTTTTTTTTTCTCGTTTTAAGAACGAGAGATAGGATGAAACAAATATTGAAATGCCGTGAACAATTAAGATGAATTTTTTTATTATCCTTCAATTCAATTAGTGGGTCTATATATATAAAGTACTTAATTTTTTTATACTGTACCAAAACCCTAGAGCCTCCAACTCTACATTATATTTTCTTCTCCTATATCTCTTGACTCATTAAGGGTTTCATAATCTAGGTTTTTGCTGTAAACTTTAAAATGATAGAGATATAATATTGAATTCTACATATTTTAATAAGCAATTAAGGTAATGAAACATGTATACAACTTTACAAGTATTTGCTATATTCTTAATACTTTTATAAAAATCTATTTTCTCAGTATATTTTAATGAATTAGATGTCTAAACTATATGTATTTACGTTACTCTCTTCTTTTGATTGTTAGTAATTATGAATTAGTTATTTTTGTTATTTTATTTCAATGATATGAAATATATACTTGTAATTTCATTTCTTTACAAATTGTTTATATATTTTGTTATTGTTAATTTGTGGTCAATTAACATATTTAGATTATTTTCACTTTTAATCTTGCCCTCCTCTAAACTGAAATCCTTGCTCTGCCACTACTTAAAATCAATCATTCTTTTGGCCGACTTCACCTTCCCACTAGTTTGGAAGAGGAGAGAGAGACATCAACCTGCTCATTATGGGAATTGTTAAGAAAACATTGTCTTGGATTGAAATTGACGTATTTTTGACTTCCTCAAGCCTTTTGTTTTAAGCTAATTGAGAGAGACACAGACAGAGATCCATGGTTTGTTTTTTCTTTCATTACCTCGCACCTTTGAATGCTCCTTAAAACTAACTTACCAAGACACCATAGCCAGAAATTTGTAATGTTGTGAAAATATTGTTTTTAGATGGGCTTGAATGCATGTATATTGGGCTTCTTCAAGCATAGCATCGGCTTCTTCCTGTTACAAATTTTTTTCTGTTTGAGCGTTGCGTTTATTGGTAGTCCTGGAACTTGGAAGTGACTTACTTGTCAAATTAAGTAAATAAATACTTTGGAGACAATCTTGTGGAAATTGAACTGGTTCATTTGAATCGGTCGTGTGGAAAAACATGGTTGTTGGCGTCATCGCAATTGATATTCATTCAGGGGAATTACCATAAGAAATTATGGAAAAGCTTAGAAAACTGTAAAAAAAGTTTCAGGTTTTGTATCTGAATGCTCTAATAGAGTTTTAGTTATCTTGAAAGGTTCTTTCTCTTCCCAATATTTCCCCTTATTGAAGAGCAGATGGCCTATCACTCTCGGTCTTCTTTATAAAAAGTTATCCTAACATGCAATATGAAGTGTGTGTTTAACCATTTCAAATCTCTTTAGTTTGGAGTATTAGTTTGACCTTTTCAAATCTCTCCAGCTTAATTTAAGAATGTAGGACTTCTATAAGTATCCAGTCATGCATATATTTTGGTGTCAGGAGTGTACTGGGAGGGCATTACATAATGGCATTTGTAAATGATTCTCTGGTTCTTAATAATGCCACTAATGTTCCAAATAATGGGGTTGTGAGTGCTAGACATAAGCTAGAGCAAATTGAAGCATATATCATTGTGACAACAATCTTTGTAGTCTTTCTTGTGGTTTTCGGATCATGCAGGCGTCGTAGCCAGTGTGTTTCTCAAATTTTTAATATGGATAACTTATGCTTTGCCTACGTACCTGATAACCTACACTTTTGGCCAGATGCAGTCAGCATCTTTTGAAAATGAATTGTTTGCTATTAGGGCGATATTTTTTATTATTTTCTCTGGAAATGCAGATTGCATCTCTGCCTACAGCCTTGAAGACAATGAGAATCGGAGGAGATATAACATGGCAGTGCTTGTTAAATATTATGGGCTGGGCTGGCTGACAAGTACGTATGGTCATTAAATAAAATTTAGGATACTGCTCTATTTCCTCTTCGCTTTTGCTTTGCTAAGGACATCACTACGAGGTGCAGCTTTGAGCTTGGCTAGCAGAACAGATGGTTTGGTCAAAAATACCAAATGGATTGCAGACTTCATGGCCAATGAACACACGTTGAACAACGAAGATGAAGTAGATCCCTCGTGCATGAAAGGCTACAAGTATTGGGTGAAAGGCGAAGAGAAGGAAAAGGTGGTAGTTATCGCACCCAGGGGCAAAGCCACATAGTGGCTTGGGGGGGCCGTGGCCCTTGAAAAAAAAAAAATTTCCCCATTAGACTATGAAGAAAAAATAAATAGGCCCCCCCATCATTAGACAGTCGGCCCCTCCTACCCATTTCTCACCTATTCTCCCAGCCCACTCCCACCCCAAGAACACCCTGACCTTAAAAAAATTATAAAAAAAAAAATTTATATTTAAGCTGAATCAGGAAAAATTAGGAACATCCTCAAATTAAAAAAAAAAAAAAAAAATTATCTGATCTACTTTCAAGCAAAATAAAAAAAAAAATTTAAAAAGCCCAAAAAAAATTTGAACTAAAATCTGAAAAAAAAAAAAAAAAAAAAAAAAAAAAAAAAAAAAAAAAAAAAAAAAAAAAAAAAAACAAAAACAAAAACAAAAACAAAAACAAAAACAAAAACAAAAACAAAAAAAAACAAAAACAAAAACAAAAACCAAAACAAAAACAAAAACAAAAAAAAACAAAAAAAACAAACTTTAACAGAGCCAAGCCCACGGCGAACCCAATAGATTACAGAGGTAGCTCGCTCACGGCAAGCCCACGGATTCTCAACCCAAAAAAAAAAAGAAAAAACTGATACAAAAAATCAGAAATCAATCCCATCACGTCGCTGGCAGAGAAATCCCAAATACTGTCTATACAGAGAAAAACCAAAACAAACTCCAACAAACCAAATACAGAGGTGTTTATCAAAAAAAAAAAAAAAAAAAAAAAAAAACCCAATACAGAGCAAACCAAAACCAAACCCCAGCAAACCAAACCCACGGTCACATCGCCGTTGTCGTCGCCGCAGCTCGCTCATCATCATCGTCATCGCTCACCCAGTCACGCCTCATCGCAGATCGTAGATCGGAGCTCTGCCTCTACTCCAATGCCCGTTGCTCCCCCCGGCCCTCCCTCAAGGTATTTCTCTCTTTTTCTCTCTGACTCTCTCAGTCTCTCTCTCTCTTTATCTCACTGAAGTGAAAAAATGAACTGAAATTTTCGCAGATCGTAAATCGGAGATCGGATTGAAACTTTGACCAAGTGGTAGAGCCCATGTACTGTGCAGATCAGAACAGTAACATGTCTCTCTCCTCCATCTCTTTCATTTTTTTTTTTTTTTCCCTTTCCTCTTTCACAAAGCCTGAAACATTGAAACTTTTCTCCTCCCATTTTTTACCTCTACCACCTCCAACAACCCACAAACCCATCATTTGCAATTCTCAAATATCCAACCCACCGCCATTGCATCCACCATAGTACAAATCACCAAAAATCAAACCCATCCACCATAGCAGATCCACCAACACCTTCAACATCACAGCAAATTCTTTTACATATATATAATGAAAATAAAAATAAAAACAAACACCAGAAAAAATTACCTCACAAAATCCACAACTTCAAGCCCAAAAAGCACACCTTAACCCGATTAAAACGCAAATCACAACTGAAATCGAAGCCATCTGCCATCTCTGCCATCATCGCGTGAAGAAAAAGAAAGAATGAAGAAGAATAATAAGAAGCTGAGAAAAGAAACCAGAGTGAAGAAAAAAGAAAGAAAAGAAAAAAGAGAAGAAGATGAAAAAACCCAGCCATGAAAAAAAAAAAAAAAAAAAAAAAAAAAAAAGATAAGAAAAAGAGAAGCAGCTGAAAGAACCCAGCTTGAAGAAGAAAAGAAAGAAAGAAAAGGGAGAGAAGAAATATCAGTACAGTGGAGAGAGTACGGTGGAGAGAAAAAGTGAGGAAGAAAAAGAGGTTTGAGCACATGGGTGGGTCCTATAATCATCAAATATTTACAAAAATACCTATATCTCAGTTTTCAGAATTTGAAAACTCCTAAAATCTGTTTTCAATTCTTATAACTCTAACTCAATTTTTTTGAGTTTTGAGTTATGAAAACTCAACTCAAAAACTAAACCAAACAACATTTTTTAAGTGGGTCCCACAATTTTTGAGTTTTGAGTTATCAAAACTGAGTTATATAACTCAAAACTCCTCAAACCAAACACCACCTTATTGTCATAATTGGTTGTGTAATTGTTACTGTTAACGTGAATAGTGTTGTGGACTTTAGGCCCAATTAGATTACTTGTATAACACGCATTCTTGTACTACACTCTTACTTGTACTGCACTTATATGCCTCCTATATAAAGGCACTCATATATATTCTTTCACTGAGAAATACAATACAACTTATTCAGTATTTCTAACATATATCAGAGCCATTACTCTAGTTTTTTTGTGTTTTGCAGTCTTGTCTTTATTGGTATTTTTCGCTGCCTTAACTTCTCCGGTCGGTAAACCTTTCTTTTTTTAGTGTCCTCTCCTGATTGCTCCATCACCGTCAGAGGTCCTTAAGGTTGAATATTTGCCTTTAGAAGCTTGCTCTCCACCACAAAGATCACTGCCCTCATCAGATCTTCATTTCGATCCTCCGATTAGAACACAAGATATATCACCATGTAGATCATTGCCTGATCTACTCATCCCCGCTAGAATCGTCGACACGGGACACTTCACGCGCTCCCACATGCCAGTTGAAAATCAGTGGGATCCATCCACGCACTACACACGCCCTCACGCGCCAGAAGAAGTTTTGGCGTGTCTAAATCACATGCCCCACACACCACTAGAGTCTCACTGACATCATCACGGATTCAGATCTTCTAGAGTTCCTAGGGTACTCTACCAATAGATTTCCTTAAATTCTAACCATTCTTTAATGCTTTAATGGTCTAGATTTTGCCATATTAGCATTCCACTAATAATACTCTTAAAATAATATAAGAATTTTGAAAACAAAGCAATTAAGATTATTATTAATGGAATGCTGACATGACAAAATCTAGGACCATTAAATCATTAAATAACGGTTAAGATTTAAGGAAATCTACTTGGTAGAGTACCCTAGGAACTCTAGAGTATCTGAATCCCATCATCACCTGACATGTCAGCCCTAGCTTACTCATCTGCTAACGTCATCACTAGCTGATTGCTGACATCATCCTGCCTACGTCATCATTGACTTCTTCCATAATTGACCGTTGACTTTTGGGATTAATCGTTGACTGTTGACTTTTTGGTCAGGTTTGACTTTTTGCAGTCCAAGTGCTCCTTGCCTAGTTTTTCGCATAGATTTCATTTTTGCAGTCTATTTTTGCATATTTTACTTCTAAATGAAGAATAAGGACAAGTCTTCTTCTTGTTGTAATAATCGTTGCCGACAATCCAATGAACGTTTTTGCAACTTTTGCAAACATTTTGGCCACAATATTTAGACCTGCTATCATCGCAACAAATCAGTTGTTTCAATTTCTGTTGCTACTATTGCTAACACTGAGAGTGTCCAACCAATGGCTCCCGTCTCTGCACAATTTAAGTCTTCTGGATCCACTTTCACCATTTCTAGAGATGACCCTATAAACATCATCGCTAATATCATTCGTATGGTTGGTAATGCATCTTATTCCTCTTCTCTCTCAGTTTTATCTGGTATGTCTCCTACCTCTTGGCTTATGGATTCTGCTTTTTGCAATCACATGACACCTAACTTGTCCTTATTTTCTGACCTTAAACCTGCACCATACCCTCTTAATATTCGCACAGCAAATGGTTCCACAATGTCTGGGCATAATATAGGTTCCGTTTCGACCTCCAACCTCTCAGTTCCTGGGGTTTTTAATATTTCTAACCTTTCTTACAATTTATTTTTTGTGGGACAATTAGCTGAGTTAGGTTATCACATTATATTTGATTATTCTTGGTGTATGTGCAGAATCCGAGGAGGGGACATGAGCTTGGGACCAGTCCCAGAGTTGGGCATATGTTTCCCATGGACAACCTTCATCTTCCACTTGTTGCTCCTGTTTATGTTGTTGCAACTGCTGCAGTTTCTTGAATTCTTTCCCTTGCACTTTGGCATGCTCGACTTAGTCACGTATCTTCCTCTCGGGAACAACAATTGGCTTCTAGAGGTTTGTTAGGTTCAGTGTCTACAGAAAATTTTGATTGTGTTTCATGTCAGTTAGGAAAACAACAACCAACTTTGCCTTTCAATACTAGTGAATCAATATCCACTGATATCTTTGACCTTATTCATTTTGATGTTTGGGGGCCTTCATCTGTCTCTAGTATTGGTGGGTCTCAATATTTCGTTGTCTTTGTTGATGATTACTCTCGCTATAACTGGATTTTTAATATGAAACATCATTCTGAATTATTGCAAGTATATTCTAATTTTGCAAAAATGGTTGAAACTCAGTTTTCCAAACACATCAAAATTTGTCGATTTCATAATGCTCTTGAATACACTCAATATGCTTTCCAAATTTTTTTGCATTCCTATGGCATTGTTCATCAACTAACTTGTCCAGGTACCTCTCAGCAAAATGGTAGAGCCGAATGAAAATTTTGTCATGTTCTTCACACTGTTCGTGCTCTCCTTTTCTCTACCAAAGTTCTTGCTCCTTTTTGGGGCAAAGCTGTTTTTCATGCTCTTCATGCTATTAATCACATTCCAAGTCCTATTATCCAAAATCAAACTCCATACGAGCGCCTTTTTGGGTCACCTCCAGACTATCACCACCTTCGCTCCTTCAGTTCTGCTTGTTTCATTCTTCTTTAGTCACATGAGCATAACAAACTTGAGCCTCGGTCAAGGCTTTGTTGTTTTCTTGGCTATGGCAAAACTCAAAAGGGGTATTGGTGTTATGATCCTGTCTCTCATCGTCTCTCGAAATGTTGTCTTTTGGGTACATTGCCTCTTTGTCGAGCTCTCTCACTTCTGTGCCTCCCTATCTTCCTCCTCTATCTTAGATCTTTTCCTAGATGAGGCACATATTCCTCCTGTAGCTGCTTCTGATTCTCCTGTAGTTGCTCCTGATTCTCCTGTAGACTTCTTTGTCCAACCACCAGCTATCATTGATCCCTTTTCTAGTTCACCCTTTAATGAACAGGTGGAAGATGAATATGGTTGAAGATGAGCTACCTAACCCCAACCTTAAGCTTGGGTCCCCTGCTCCTGCTCCGCTTGAAGATCTTGCACAAGACATTCCACCTCGTCACTCAACTCGGGTAAGATCTATTCTTGCACATTTACTTGACTATCATTGTTATACTGCCTTTTACTACACTACACGAGCCTCAGACCTATCATGAGGCTTCCACTGACCTTTTATGGCAGATTGCAATAAAGGAGGAACTTGATACATTACCTAAAAACCATACTTGGAATTGGGTGACACTTCCCACTGGGAAATCTGTGGTTGGTTATAAATGAATCTACAAGATTTAAGACTCATTCTGATGGGTCCATTGAGCGCTACAAAGCTCGGCTTACTGCAAAAGGTTTTACACAAGAGTATGGGATTGATTATGAAGAGACCTTTGCTCCAGTTGCTCGTATCTCATCTGTCCGTGCCCTCTTAATTGTTGCTGCTATCAGTAAATGAGACATTTTTCAGATGGATGTCAAAAATGCATTCCTTAATGAGGATTTAAGTGAAGAAGTTTATATGTAACCTCCTCCTAATCTCTCAGTTGACTCAAACAATGTTTGTCACCTTCGACGTGCACTTTATGGCCTTAAACAAGCTTCACGAGCTTGGTTTGCCAAATTCAGCTCTACCATCTCTCACTTGGGTTACATGGTCAGTCATTATGATTCTACCTTATTTCTTCGTCGCACTGACAAAGGTACTATTTTACTTCTCCTGTATGTGGATAATATGATCATAACTGGTGATGACCTTAGTGGCATTCAAGAACTCAAGGATTTTCTTAGTCAGCAGTTTGAGATAAAAGATCTTAGGCATCTCAGCTACTTCTTGGGTCTTGAAATCACTCATTCTATAGATGGACTTTATATTACCCAAGTCAAGTTTGTCTCTAAACTCTTGTCTCGAGCTGGACTCACTGATAGCAAGACTGTTGACACTCTAGTTAAGCCAAGTATGCCTCTTTTTACAGACGCTTGGTTGGCAGCCTAGTTTATTTCATTGCCACTCGTCCAAACATTTCTTATGCTGTTCACCAAGTAAGTCAGTATCTGTCTACTCCACGGTTGAGTCACTATGCTACTATTTTGTGTGTTCTTCGATACCTAAAAGGACTATCTTCCATGGTCTTTTCTACTCTGCTCAGTCTCCTCTTATTCTCCATGCATTTTCTGATGCTGATTGGGCAGGAGATCCCACTGATTGCAGGTCCACCACTGGTTATTACTTTCTTCTTGGTTCTTCTCTGATTTCTTGGTAAAACAAGAAATAAACACATATGGCCCGCTCCAATACTGAAGCAGAATATCGTGCCCTTGCTGATACCACATTTGAGCTCCTTTGGGTATAATGGCTTCTCAAAGAGTTAGGTGTGTCTACATCCTCTGCTGCTCCTCTGTATTGTGACAACTAAATGTCATTCATATTGCTCACAATGATATATTCTATGAACAGATTAAACACATCGAGATCGATTGTCATTTTATTCATTATCATCTTGTCTATAGTGCTCTCAAGCTAATCTCAGTCTCCTCTAAAGATCAAATTGCAAATATCTTCACCAAGTCAAATCCTAAGGGACACCTTCGTACTTTGGTTGACAACTTCAAATTGGTCTCACATCCACCTTGAGTTTGAGGGAGGCTATCAACGTGTATAGTATTGTGGGCTTTAAACCCAACTAGATTACTTGTATAACACGCATTCTTGTACTACATTCTTACTTGTACTGCACTCATATACCTCTTATATAAAGGCACTCATGTATATTCTTTCACTGAAAAATACAATACAACTTATTCAGTATTTCTAATAGTTACTCCCATTCTAAAGCATTGCCATACACCTAATGGAGACTTGAACCTACTTACAATAAGTGGGCGTAATTTTGATGTGCCAGTTACAGCTATAGTTATAGTAGCTATCCTCTTCATGGAAGTTGTTCAATTTTTGGTTGTCAACTTCTCTGATTGGGCTAAGGTACAGTGGCTTTGCTGTTATGTTAAAAAACCCTAATGGCAAAACAATAAATTCAAGGAGAAGATTATACAAATTGTCTACCATAAGAAATGGTTAAAACCTTGGGAGCAAAAACTTGGCCAATACGATCTACTTAAATCCTTTAACCAAAACCCTTGCAAATTGCTATTCAATTCTTGGCCTTCTCCTTATACAGATATTACTAGAAAAGGTCAGAAAGAAAGTAGTCGGATCAAATTATCGCTGGAAGTGAAGAAAGCAATTATTGCCTCCCTGAAGACCGACGAAAAGAAATTGAATAATGGGGAAACTTCTCTGGAGCGAAATGGGGTCACGAATGAACTCTCTTGAGACACAAACACATGTTATCATGGTCTGGCATATAGCTACTTGTCTTTGTGAGATAAATTGGAAACAAGCCAACCTACAAAGGGAAAGCGAACACTTCATTGTGGCAACTGCATTATCTAAATATTGTGCCTACTTGGTGGCTTTTGCTCCAAGATTTTTACCTGATCATGCATATATTACAGAATTTATGTTTGACCAAGTAGTTCAAGAAGCCAGGGATAAACTCAAGGGATGCAACTCACCAGCAACTACTTATGACAAGATGATGAGATTAGGCGAAGTGGATCATCCTGGAGAAACAATTATTAAAAGAGGTGTTGTTCTTGGGAAGCATCTGTCGGTAGACATAACTGACAATGAATAGAGATGGAAATTCTAGCAGATTTTTAGGTAGATATAATGTTATCTGTGGCTCCCTCCAATGACACAACTGTTCATGCAGAGCACCTGACTAAGGGAGGAGAGTTTGTGACTCACTTGTGGCTTTACTCTCTCATGCAGACATACTCAATTGAGACTCAGCTCAGAATGTCTGATTAATGCATTTTGTTAAATGTAGATTATTAGCAGCACAATGTGTTATACCTTGTTGTATATGCTAAAGTGGATGCGGAAGAGGAAGCATAGAATAAGAACACTGAGAACACGAGGGTTACATGGTTCAGCCTTGTCGGCTTACATCCACGGAGAAATCCCTTAAGGGTTACGTCTCTATTGTACAAGAGTGTAGTACAATAACATGTGTTACAATGAACCCTAACATGAGTATATATAGGCAACTAAACCCTAGACTACTAGTACAAGCAGGAATGGGCTTGGGCCTATTACATTAGGCTAATATGACTAATATATATCTCTAACACCCTCCCTCAAACTCAAGGTGAAAGCTCGATGAAGGCTTGAGGTTGGATAAGCATGAGAAGATCACTTGGAGATGCCTTGAAGAATGCCTTTGAAGAAACCACAATGAAGAATATGCCAATTGACCAATTTCGGAGTTTCAAATGAAGAAATGGAGTCCAAAATTGGAATCTACGTGAAAAACTAAGCAAGACAGGCCTTTTTGGAAATTTTGACTTTGGTCAAAGGTCAACGCAAAAGTCAAAATCAACGAGTCCTAGTCAAAGTCAACGGTCAATGCTCACGGTCAGATCTAGGTGGTCTGGGTCGGGTCAGTCCAGGTCAACGGTCAGCTAGGTGACGTGGTGTTGACGAGGCGACACTACTGACGTGGCTAGCAACGTGGCTGATGACATGCCTAGGGCTGACATGGCTTTGTTTGCTGACGTCATCAAATGACGTCATGGATGACAACAACACTATTCGGCGTGTGGAGGATAAGCCAAAATCCCAGGTAGCGCGTGGAGGCGCATGCTACAGCGGTTGAAAGCCAAATTTCTTCCGTAGGCTGATTGGTGGTCTACATGGCCGATAGGACGACGCATGTCGCTAATGGATGAGCTACAAAAGAGGAAATCATGGTGGCTCATGGGGAGGTTCCGGAGTTAATTGCGGCGCTTGGAGGCGCATGGCTAGGTTTCGGATGACTGGATTTCTGGGTTTTCCTCACGAGAGGCCGATGAACACGTATATGTGGTTGATTTCGTCAGGCGAAGGCTTGATTTGCACAGATCTGAAAAGTTAAGTCATGGCCCTGCTTGAGTTTGTGGATCTTGGACACAGCACTGAGCCATGGTGGCTGCGAGACGCTGTGGAGTCTAGATTCAGCAGAGAAGCATGTGTGACTTCTAATGATGGTGTGCACATGATATTCTTCTTTGCCAGTTAGAGATGATTTGTTTGAAGCCAAGAACGAAGTTTGGCTCTGATACCATTTTAAATGTAGATTATTAGCAGCATAATGTGTTATACCTTGTTGTATATGCTAGAGTGGATGCGGAAGAAGAAACATAGAATAGGAACACTGAGAACACGAGGGTTACGTGGTTCAACCTTGTCGGCCTACATCCACAGAGGAATCCCTTAAGGGTTACATCTTTATTATATAAGAGTGTAGTACAATAACCTGTGTTACAATGAACCCTAACATGAGTATATATAAGCAACTAAACCCTAGACTACTAGTACAAGCAGAAATAGACTTGGGCCTATTACATTAGGCTAATATGACTAATATATATCTCTAACACATTTGTCCATGTGTGTTTGCTCTATGCATGTATGATAGTGTGATTTATCTTGCATTTATATTTGTGTTTGTGTAGTGGAAATATGTAAATATCTATATAAGAAATGGTATGTAAAAATAAATAAATAAAATTGTATACCCTTCTCCAAATATGTGGGTGGGTGTGTAATATATTATGTACATTTAATTCGGTGTGTATTTTCTTTAATCTTGTCATTGCATCCTTGTGTTTTATTAGTTGTGAACAGTTTTTAGACCCCTTTAACCACAATTAGATTAACCTAGAGAATTAGCCAAGTGATTAACTTAGTCAAATTATGCAATTCTAGGTTATCACAATCACACAATCATATCAAGAATATATAAAGCAGCGGAAAATAAATGAACACAAGATATGATGACCTAGGAAACCACATGGTAAAAACCTGGGGAGGATTTAACCTAGCTATCCTCAAGGTAAACCTGAATCCACTATGAAAGAATCGAAGTTCATACAAAAGGACTTACAAGCTCCCCGCTTGTCTTCCTAATGCTACCTACCAGTAGAACTTACTGACACGACCAAGTGCAAGCTCCGAATCCACGGACTCCTTCTTTCTTGGATTCTCCAATCAGCTACAAGCTCCCCACTTGTTTTTCTTTAAGCTCCAATGGTAGCAACCGAGTTGATCATCAAGATGTTGAAGTAATCTCTACCTTGAAAACCCTAAGCTTTGTGTAAAGGAAAGCTCCTCAAGATCTCACAAGAGATTTACACAAAACAGAAAATATGAGCAATAATACAACTGAAGCAACTCTAAAAAACGTGGCTAGGGTTTTGCCTTATATACCTAGGGCAAAAACATAAAACCCTAAACGTTTAATGAGGTAGGATTGAGTTGGAAATTCTGCACAAAAAACGATCTAGCCGACTTTCGATCGGTCGAGTCTATCCTTCGATCGATCGAGCCAGGCCGAAAGTCACAAAGACTTTTGCAACCTCTCGATTCCAACTTTACAATAATTAATCAACTTTGAGCAAGCCTAAACAAGACTAAACATATTGTTTTGATCATGGTTTGCCAACATTACACATTAGAGTTCTAAATACATAAAATCCTAAATCTTTAGAACCTAACAAGTTGATCCGCAAAAGAGGCATTACAATCATTTTTATTCTTAAGGGAAAATTATTAGATATTTCTAGGATACAATGACGTAATGCTTTTTCCTCTCACATATTTATTATTTTACATTCATTTTTATGTATTAAAATATTAACATTCTCTATGTTAATTGTGAATATGTAAGTGAAATAATATATGTGAACAAATATGAAAAAATATTTTTCTTTTGAGATTAAATAAAGCTGTCACTTTTAAATTTCTAAATTTCTAAGAGTAAGAAATAAGATGTCATTCTACACCACAACAGTTTTAAATTGACCATGAAGTTTTGGAATGGCTGTCTTGTCTCGTTTGAATGGTCTGCCATGTGATGGGAAAAAATTTGCACCCTGTCCTGAATGCCATGTCTACTTTGAATTGCTCCTCCTAAACACGTTTTGCTGTTGCTGTAAATATATAGATATAAACAATGTGGTTGAAACATGAGTTAAGTATTTTTTGGAAGGTAAACGAAACGGAGAAATTTTTTAAATAAAATTCAATTTTAGTGGGCCATTTGAGCAAGAATGAAGCCACTTCAAGCAAGATATTATATGCATTGGGTCTATGTAATTTTTGCTCATGCATAAGAATAGACCCCGCAAATATGTGTGGGCCACTCGAGCAAGACCTAAGCTGTCTCAAGCGACATGGTATGACATGCATCTAATGCAAGGTAAATTTAATTTCTCCTCTCGAGCGAGCCTTGTGTGCGTTTAGCTCTAACAGCACTATTTAAATACCAACCGGCACATAGAGAGTGCAACTTGGCACTTACTTCAAGATGAGACAAGCCGAATAGACATCCACTCGAGAGGCACCTAAAGGTTACTTAAGCGGCTCATTAGCGTAAGGCCCACTTGAACGAGCCCTGGGCAGAAACAATTTCTACATAATTTTGAAAGAAACTTGTCTTAAACGGTTAGTAAGAGACTAAGAGCCATGAAAGGATTTAATTCTTTGAATCAACCAAGGTGACTCTTCAGAGGAAACTATTGAATGATCATACCCATTATTTATAAATAGAGTTTCCATATTCAATTCTTTGCAAAAACCGTCACCATTACAAGAATTCACAAGAATTTTTCTAAATCGCTACTTGAAAAATTCTTGGCTTAGTTATATCTTGTGAAACTTTGTCCATAAGTATCATCCTTCATTCAGGTTCAGAACGTTAGCAATAGTATTAATCTTTAAAAAATAGGTAATTAACTCCCATAGATAATTTTCATAGCATAAAATTTATGATCGAGTACAAAAAAATAATAACAAATAAAAATTTTGAAAAAGCAGTCACGACAATTTCCAACCTAAAAATTGTGACTTTAATTCATGATTTCAATTTTTTTGCATGCGTGTAATTGTGTAAATGTATGTACAAAATATATATATATATATATATATTTTTTTTTTTTTTTTTTGAGAGAGTATGTACAATAAAATGCTTATAATAAACACTACTCAAAATAAAAATATATCTAGACAAGAAGGGTAAGGGTCCGAATGTCCATAATGTATGGTAAGGGGAAAACAAGAGATTAATGTTTGCAATATTGATGCGCTGGAGAATAAAGTTTTTAATAACAATGACATGCCGTAAGGGAGGTTGCTGCAATTTCATCAGTACGTTGAGTGACATCATTCCATGCAAAATTTGTCCCAACTGATCACAATATGATCACACAAAATAAAATCACAATGGAAACACCAGTATTGGAGAACAAAATGATAGGCCACAAACTGAATGACCCCTTGTGATTAATTAATCAATTAATTAGCCAAGTGAATTAATTAGGTTTAATTAACATGCAAACGCGTGGCAGCACAAACAAATCACCGAATGACTAAATATGCAGCGGAAAATAAAAGACACGGTGATTTGTTCACGAATTGGGAAAAACCCTAATGGCAAAAACCCCACGGGGTGATTTTCAGGTCACCACTCCCGAAACTCCACTATTATCAAATCAAGCGGTTACAAATAAGGAATCCCAAGTACCTTACCAACCTACAGTTGAACCCTTACCCCAATACTCAATCGGACTTGATCTGTAGTGACAGTTCCCCCTTTTGATGCACGGCTCCCAAGTACGTGACTAACCAGATGCGCGGATCCCAGTACGCGACTTCAAACACCAACTTTAGAAAGAGAGGTTGGTTGCAAAGTTCTTCAGATCATCCTATGCGACGAAGATCAGGAAGATGCTTGGTCACAAAACCCTATGGTGCAAATACACAGCAACTTCTTCAGAGAAGATGAACTAGGTCAAGAACTTTGTCTTTGATCACAATTTGCTTTAACAAGGATTGCTCAATGTTTATGCAACTTGTGTCTATGTTGACGGCTCTTAAAACACTTCATTTATATGTTTAGGGTTAGAAGAAAAGAAGGCCCAAAAACATATTCACGGATCCCAAGAAAATCAGAACAGAAATCTGACTTTTTAATTCTCGACAAATAGCAGGTGTCGAGGTAGCTATCGAGAAGGTGTCGAGATTTAAAAACTGTGCACTCCAACTTGCTTTTTCTTGGACAGACTTGATGACTTCAACACTTGATCTTGAAACCTTGTTTCTTGAAGTATTAAAAACACCTAGAACTACCCAATTACAAGTATAGTGCGTTTTGTCAAAGGATTAGCCAATTTACATAAACATTATGACATATGTTCTTAACATGTGAATACATATGTCCTAACACAAAAAAATGCCACGCTCAATAAGTTTTAGTCACTTAACGCAAATCTATATATATAATAATAGATGAAGTAGAGAGAGTGTGAAATTGAATTCCAAATTAGAACTCTAATTGTCTGCCACGTGTACACACCAAATTAGAATTCCTAATTAGAGTTCTAATTTTGTGCCATGTGGCTAAATGTATGTGAGTTCATTCTCATTAAAACCACTTCTATGTATCGGGTCAAGTGAGTTACTGTGCTAATTAAGTTTTTTCTTGATTTTGCAGTCAAACATGAAAACTAAAGAAATTAATATTGATGAAATTGAAGTTGAATTTTGTATCATATGGCTAAATGTATGTGGGCTCATTCTCATTAAAACCACTTCTATGTATCGGGTCAAGTGAGTTACTGTGCTAATTAAATTTTTTTTTGATTTTGCAGTCAAACGTGAAAACCAAAGAGATTAATATCGGTGATAAGAACTTGGTTTGGGTACATTGCATAATTTCCAAAAAGATAGCAAAGCTAGAGTTTGCATCTTTACATTTGCACTGAGTTTCGAATTAAAGTGTTTTCTTCTTGGTTTTGACACTAAGTTTATTTACTATTCTCTTACAAAGTTTGCATCTTTACATTTGTTATAAATTGCTAATATGTGATTAGATGCACATTATGCCTAAAATTCACTATCCTTATATTTGGCTTTTTGTTTAGGTTTGACACCTATAACAATGAAGAAAGCACTGCTGTGGACCGATGGATGATACTTTTTGCTGGCTGTAAAGGAACTTAGTGATCAATGGAATCTCTCACGAATTGGAGAGAACCCGGCTGTAGATGTCTAGATGGCAAATGTGAGTCACTATGTTTTTAAAATTTTCAGTGAAGGTAAAGGTTATGAACAATGTAAATTTTCCACAGAGAGATTTATTATTCTATATTTACACAAGTTTGGTCACCTTCTTGGAGTGGATCACTCCACCCTGTCTTTCTACTGTAATTTTTTATTCAGATTGTTACAATTTAATCCGAAATTTTATTTGAATTTTCCTATTGTTGCTACTATCATATATTATCATTCCAATTGTTCAATTAGAATCTGAAATTAGAGTCCAATTTTACTATACACGTGTACAATCTAACTATTTTTAATTTTGCTGTCATGTGTAAAAACCAATGAGATGAAATTAATAACACATTAAACACTCATGCTTTGGAAATCGGTAGTACCAATCTAAATCCATTGGACCTGCTTCGTGATAATACAACTATGAAGGATGTATAAAAACACGCACAAACCCATCTCTCTATAAAAAGAGATTAGAGAGAATTTCTTTTATCAGCCATGGAACTTCACAGGTTTTTTCTTCACACAAATGCCCATCAAGTTACAAAATGACCCATCGCAAAACTACAAAATAAGTACAACTCTGAGGGTTTTTTTTTTTTTTAATTTTAAATTTTTTAAGCTACGAAAATTTCAATCACCAATAGAGATTAAAGATTCAAAAGCGTGAATGGATCTTTTGGATAAATATTTTCACCAAGGTTCATATTTCTATGTAAAATATATATACTGCTAAGTTTTGTTAATGAAATTTTCTGTTAATAATATGAATTTAGACTTAATTGAGCCTTTAAACATGAATAAACTCATGATTAATAATATATCAATTCCCGTGCGGTAGCACGAGGCTACATACTAGTGTTGTTAAATTGTGGCAACGACATCCTATGGAGATAGAATATCTACAGTGAACTACCTTGCACAAATTCACTAACTCACAAATATCCAATCTTCAGCTCATGGATTTCTAAGAGCTACCAACCGCTTCTCAGGCTCATCAACTCCCGAACTGCATGGGCCAAAATTCCATGGTTGATCAAAACCAGGAAAGAATAGAGAATTTTATTTTATTTTTTGAATAGCAAGGAAAGAGTAGAGAAAATGAACACAATTCTGGATTTGCAAATGAAATTCCCCGCCCGCCCACCCAAGGGGTGGGGGGTTGGTAAAATGAAGATACGATTTATTGCATAAAACTAATAGACAATTATTTTGGTAGGTATGCAATGCACCTCGCACAACAATCAAAAATATATAGTCTATAAGAAAAAGAACAAACAAGTGCTTTAGAACAACACATTAACATCGATTAATTTAGTAATAAACCTAAATATGGCACAATAAATAAATATGATTTAACTAATTTGTATACTAAATTGAAAAAAATTTTGATAGGTATATATTAAACAGAAAATTGCAACCTTGAAGTAAAAAAGAGTGACAAAGATTGAGTGCCACTCAGGTGACATTTGTCTTAAATGAAAGAGAAAAAGGAGAATCTGAATGGGTTACTTGACGAGTGTCAGAGAATAAAGATGGCAGTCTATAATTCATGCCTGTAGATTTAACTTTTACCTTGCATTTCATAGTATTTTTAGAATTTGAAAATAGACTTCACATGAAAACACCTAATAAATTATGTGTCCTTATGTGTCCACTATGACCACAAAAAATATAGGAATTTCAACTTTACCAAGTCCACAAACGATGAAGTTAATTAGCATGTTTTAATCAACACAAACAAAGCTGTTACACTCCTTATATATGGGCACATGACAGTTAACATTAAGCATTAAGAAAGCCTTTCAAACAACTATATTTTGAAACGTAGTACATCTAAATATCTAATCCATCTATAGGCCAATTTTATACCACCTTATCCAAAGGGTACAGGGGAAAAAGAGCTTCCTTTTATCAATACTTTAAATTGCAGAGAATTTAAACTTCATGCTCAATGAATATCACATTCAATTATGTACAACAAAATACTACAAAAGAATAGATAATTAGATGAAGCAAACATGCCAATACTGGTGGAATATCAATTCTCAAACAGCATTAGCTACTTAAACTAATTAATAAGCAAGTGGCATGTAAATCATCACTATCTCAATATTTTAAGCAAAATCAATGCATTTCACATTTTTTTTGTTCTTGAAAAATACAAAACCAACACCTAAGCATTTGAGACCCTGAATTTTACTTAGTTAAACCTTTTACCACTACAATAAGACCTTTATAGACAGTATTGCAGTGCTTCCTATCACAGTTCAAGCAAAAAAGAGGTTTAAATTCAATATTTTAATAACTGATTACATTTTTCCCAGCCGTAAACCCATCAACATGTCTTACTTTCAGTTTCATAAAAATCTTTCTTATAGTTAAATACAAATTCATCCACCTCAAAAATCTTGTGTCACAGGGCATACAATTGTATAGAAACTAAAATGTATATTTCAATTTTTTTTTTCTTTTTTGTGGGGGTCGGGGATACAAGGAAGGTTACAAGGCAAGCAGTGTTATATACCTGCCGGCAGCATCAGCTCTGGATAAGTAAAAGGATTGCATGCAATTACAAAATGACAATCAAACTTAGACAGGCAAGCCATTTAAAAAATACTAGCAAGTTGCCCACGCAATGTGCAGATAATGCTAAGAGCTTTTGTGTAAGGTGGTTCTAGAAATTGTTGTACATATATTATAACATAAATGGTGGATATTTTCATTGCTAAAATCACCTACAATTATAGCAAAAACCTCTGAGCAAATAGCCATATTTTGTTCCCTATTATTGATTGATCGTGAACCAATTAACCGCAACCGTTGTGCATATCAGACTCCTTGAACCTATCCCTTGTCATATGAAATGTCTAACCAAGGCGTTGATCTTATCAAGCATCTTCAATAATAGTTTAACTATAGCAGTGTCAAGGTCGCTTAGTGATTCATGTCTAGGCAAAGCAAAAAACAAAATTTGATTTTGTCAAGGCTCTCTCAGGCCATGATACCCAAGCAATGGTACAATGAAATGAAAAAAAGTAAGTAGTTTCAATGATGGTTGTGCTAGACATGTTATGGTTCAACATATTTTATAAAGGTGTACCTGTAAAACATATTTAACAATTTTTTTTTAATACCAAGAAGCAAACAGGTTTTCATACAAAGAGATTCTAAGTTTATATAGATTCTAAGCTAACCTACAAATAATGAAGACACCACATCATTTTTTCTGCCCACTTAGATCTTAATTTGTACGTTTGTGGTTCTCTTTGTTTATTTCTTTGTTTTTTATTTTTGGCAACTGAGTTTTTGTCATTAAGTAGGACATATAGAATATGGGTAGATTGTGGTGATTATTTTAAAAATTTATTGTCAAATAATCCTTAATCCAAAATTTGCTGTCAAATTATTCACTTAAAAATAATAAAAACTTTCTTACCCGTAGCTATGTTAATTTTTTTCACTCGTGTTAGTTAGAGGTTAATACACCATAGAACCAAGATTGGCATGAGCAGCAATAAAGAAAACACAATGAGACCAACCAATCCTTGAGAACCAAACAACACTGATTACTTAGCATATAACATGGGGAAAAAATGAATGCAAGCTAAGTATATGTAAGTACTTTAATGAACTTTTCCCAATTTAACTGTTTCTAATCCCTAACAAAATACAGAACAAACAAATATGATTAATAGAACTGTCAAGTCGGAAATAAAATTTATAAATTTTCTTTCAAGCATTTTATCAAACACTATGGATTCAAAATAAAATATATAATTACTTTTGGGATCTTTGCAATGCAAATCCTACAAAAGTTTGGCCTCAATTGACGTTTTGAATGTCAGCCAATACATACAGATACATGGGTCTGTGCTTCAATTACACATGCGTGGAGGGTTTTTTTTTTTTTTTTTTTTTTTTTTAAACAAAACCAGTTTACTTATCAACTTGTCTTTTCCTTAAGGTCTATAGTACGAAATTTAACAAATTTTCTTAATCACATCCCCGTGTAACATATTTATATCACTTACCCAAAGACCAAGTCATAAATTACAGAAACGGTGTGGGTCAGTAAAAATCTCAACCAGCAAACAATTCAAATAAATAAATAAATAAAACCAGCATCTAGTCTGATTATCAAAAACCCATTACCAAACAAAATCAAAGAATGAACAAACAAAGTAATAGTATTTTGTAACTCTTTGATATAGAAGAAGGGTTTGATAAATTAGGGGCCGGTGATTTTCCTCCTTGGGTTTAGTCCTGCCGACTGCAACAGGTAAAGTTGAAGTTTCAATCTCCCTGAGTCTGAGTTCCCTCAAACATTGTAAACCACAAACTTAGCACCCCAAGTAAAATAAAAGATAAAAATGAAAGATAGAAATAGAGAGGGAGAGAGAGAGTCATCAATATTTATTTACATGCAGACATTGATGAAGGAGTTGTTGTCCATGAGCTTGTAGAGGAAGAGTCAATCCATCAATATATAAACCAATCAATCTTTAACACTTTTTTTGGCTGTAATTGAGGGAAGAGAAAGGAAAAGAAATGAGTAAATGCAAAAGAAGGGAAGAGAAATTTATATATTGATGAAAAGGGAAGCTAAAAGAGTTAAATTTTTGCTGGAAGAACTGAATAGTTAAGAGAGAGAAAGAAGTTGAAGAGGTTTTTTTTTTTTTTTTTTTGAGAAACAGAAGTTGAAGAGTTAAGAGAAAGAAATAAGTGAACTGTTTTTTGCTGGAAGGAATTAAGTTCTGAACATAAATGCTGCAAAGAACTTATATATAGCGCCACATGGCAAAACCTCATACACTCTCACATGAGGTTTCTGCTTTTATATATACTAGTTTTAACCCGCGCAATGTATAGGATCATTTTTCGTATTAATGAACTTTGCATCCAACATAAACTTAGTTATCATACTTCCACTGCATACATTTAAACTTAAATAATGTAGTATATTTAAGCATATAGCGTCTAAAAAAAGAATTTGACTTTAAGCAATTAAAGCTTGACTTATTTTGAGCATCTTGTCAAGCTTCTATCGTATAAAAAACACATTTATAAAATTTATACTTGGATTATGGTTTGCGTAGTGCTCTTTGCACTGCAGTGGAGTGCTCTACGATTTTGGTTTTCAATACTCTGCCCTTTACTAATTTGCTAGCAATTTGCAAAGGTCATTTTATTTTTGAAGCATTTACTACTTCAAGCAAGAATCTACAAAATAATAATACATAGAAACAAATTAACCTAAGTAAAAAAAATTAAAAATTAAAAACCACATATAAGGTTGAAACACACCAATTTAAAACTTACATGACAATTTCAAATAAGAAATCTGCTATTTCTAGGAACCACAATGAATCACATCGTACTAAAACTTGCATGACAATTTCAAATACTAAATCTACCATTCCTAGTAACCACAATGAATCAAACCATGAGATTAGAGAAAATTTTACAACCAAAAAGTTCATAAGAAAAAAATGGTTACAGATTTTGGAATAGAAAGTTAGAAAAATATTAGTTAGAGCCCTTGAGTTATGTATCATAATTTGTGTGACGATTTGAAGGAACATATAAAAATTTGAAATAAAAGAGATATCTCCTAATGTTTATGTAGATTAAAATCAATTTATCATTACGGGTTTCATATTTTTTAAGTCTTCATTCCATATTTGCATTTGATTCTCTGCTATGTACTTAAAATGTATTTGTCCATTTGCTTATCATTACGTACATATATAATAGTTTGATGAATCATTTCATTCACACCCTTGTCAGGGATAAATATATCATGATTAGCCAAGATTGGTTCTCATTATTTTTTGGGGGTAATGTTAGTTAAAGATATATGTGCTAACTATTTTTTTTTTTTTTTTTTTTTTTGTTGAGAAACTATATGTGCTAACTATTATTTGTTGATACAGGTTATGAGTCTCTTGAATGGTTTGTTTGCAGTAGCTTATGAGTCTCTAGAATACCTTAATTAACACCGAACCCAACACATAGGAATCTCTTAGGAAATTAATTTATGCCACAACCTAAAAAGTTATTAATTTTGTACAAAGAACATTATACTTTTAGATTTCACAATCAAAACATGCAAAATCTAAGAAATATGGACTAAAATCTATGAAATAATAAACTTCGTAAAAAGAACATTATATACTTTCAAATTTTGAAGTCCCAGAATTTCTACCCCTCTTTAAAAGTAATAAAACAGGTAAGAGGGAAAACAAAAACCTAAAATTAAATAGAACTTTGTAGGATAAGGCATTGATGGATTTAAATCCTAAATACACAAAAAAAAAAAATGAATTTCCAAAAAATATTCAATAGAAATCGTTTAACACGCACAATGCAGGGGAACATTTTACATATTTAAAATACTATCAACTTAACATAAGAATATAATAAAAAATACATTAAATTTCATCCGGGTAATATAGTACATCTATTGGTTTGTTTTACTTGTAACTATGATATTTATAAAATACATTGGGATATGTTAAACTTTAAATATTATAATGTTCAATAAGTTGTTATTTTTTCCTCTTCAAATTTTCTTCTTCTTCAATGCATTTTGTTTAGTAGCCTTGCTTCATTTGTGAAGCATTTGAATTGGCATGCTGTCATCATCTGATTTTCCTCTTCAACCGATATGGCAATTGTAAATAGAAAACCACTTTCCTCTATTTTTCTTACAAATTTGTCTTTTGTGTCCTGCAATAATTTTCACTTAAATTAAAAGGTGCTTCAAGAATTCACAAACATCTAATAAATCCTTAAACAATAAGTTACAATTCTCTCATAAGCAAAATTTAGATTGCTTTCATTGTACTACATTGGCTTTAAAGGTATCATGAGAAGTTCTAATATATTATTTTTAATTTGATGAGAACTTCTTATGTACCAAGTAGGTGTGCATAGTAAATAATGTGCAGATTAAGAATTCCAGACAGAAATGCTGCAAAAAAATGAGTGTGGCACAAATAATTTTAACTGAAAACATTCTAATTTTGTGAATCCCTAGAACATGTTTGGAAGTAATATTCGTTCCCAACCATATTCTGAATCTCCCTTGGTAGGACATTTACATCCAACTTCAATTTTTGTATACACATAGTCACAAATTTAGCTAAGTATACATACATACATCATAACCTGTACCATTAGTTTTTTTTTTTTTTTTAAATAAGTTTATTGCATTCATAGTACTGTACTGACCTTGCAAGCTAGAAGTTGTCAAATATCATGAGTATTCTAACGAAAATTTATCTAATTTTAAGAAATGTTCAAAATTGAAATTTCTCTTCAACAATAAATAGTAATGTGCCGAATCAATCAAACCATGTAAACCTCAAATTTAAGATACAATATATAAACCATATTGGATATATTATTGTCTTTAATAAAAAATAAGAATTTCTTTAACTCAGAATTTCAAGTAAATTTCTACATTCTCATTCACATTCATGTCTTCATTCTAATTAATAATTTACTTTAAGTTTTTTTTTTTTTTTTGATAAGTAATAAAGATGTATATTCAAGAACACTACCTTATGCAGAAAAACATAAATATTTTAATTTCTAACCATTCACTTTTGTAATTGTATTCTACTGTTAATCAAGCAATCATATCAAGATTATAATGGGTAGTCCTTTTTATCGTGTGTTTGTGAGGTTGAAATCTTATAGGATGCAATTACTGCGTTAAGAAAGACTATGTTGGAGAAATTTCACAATACAGCATACCAAGGTAACAACATTCATGAAAATCGTAAGAAAAACTAAAAAATGCTAAAGACTACAAACCAAATATACAATTTTGTTTCGAAATTGTAATTAGTAATTATAGAATTCTTACATGATGAAGCCTGAGACAATAAGAGGAAAATATTAATAAAGATAAAGTATGTAAGAGGAAAAGCTATGGAAAACATGCAACATACCTTTGTAAATTTTTTTTTTTTTTTAAATGGTATGTAATGATATGTATGTGTACAACATTGGTAAAGGTTTATAAAAGTTCAGCTCTCAAAAAATAAAGAGATATAATTGGCGTTTCTATTTGAAATTGCCTCTGCTTGCATCTTTGCAAGTTCTTTTGCAGTCTTAGATACAATTTTCTCATCTCCTTTGTCAAACAAAATGAATGTTGCAACAGAGCATCAATAAGAGGAGGTACTTTCTTAAGCAAATGCAACTTAACCTTACCCTACATACAACAGAGAGTGAATTTTGGGTTCTTAGGCCCCTTAGATTTTACTGTTCTCTCTTCATACCATAAAATTGAACCACAATACACGCATAAATAAGGTGGACCAAAATTCCAAGGTTCAGTAGATTTTCCTATGTGAATTTTAAATATTTTCAAAGACAAATTTACACTTAGCTCAATTTACTTCACCCACTTTTTTTTGGAAAATGTCATCCAATAATGTAACATGACATTTATAAATTGCAAATCTATAGCTAAGCAATATATTGATTATCAAATCCTTTCTATTAAATAGATATATATGTGACGTCAATTCCTAACAAATTATATTCCAGCCCAAACCCAATAAAATGGCACATTTATTCATGACCAATCTACAGTTAGATCCTATCAAAAAAAAAAAAAAATATATGCAGTTAGAAAACATTTAGCAAAAGAATTAAAAATTAAATCTACAGTCAACTAAAATTGAGCAAAAAAAGAAAAAGAAAGCTATAAGTTAAAGAGAAGGTCTGTCAAGGCCCTTAAATGCCAACAACTGGCTCCTCTTTCTTTCCTAGTAAGTTTTAATTTTAATTTTTTGTACTCTTCCCTCACCTTCACTAATTAGTCACATAATAGATAATCTTCATTTTGATGTTGGCCCATATGCTTAATTTGAAAATAATAGTCTATGAGTGTGTTAATTTGATTATCTTCATTTCGTTTTTGTTTTTGAATTTTTTGTTCTTTGTCATAAATCTATGTTTTGGAGTTTGGTTTTACTTCCCATTTGTTTAATTCCTTCCTTTCTGCCGACAACAGTTCCTCCAACGTTTTCTACCTTAAAAGTAAAACCTTGAATGTACCCATCTATTTTAAGTTCCAGTTAAGTTCTTAAAATCTCTTTTTTTAAGATTTTCTTTTCCTATAAAACGTTTGCACTTATAGTCTTATTCGTGTTGTTGTTAAGGAAATATTTGTTCTAAATCAAAGCAATTGCAAATGGAAAAGAGATTTCATTGAACAATGAAATAAAGAGGAAAATTTAGGCTATCATACCTTTCATTTTATTGTAGAGAACCCAACGGGAAAAATTAAATTAACAATTCAGATAAATGACATTTGAAAGTTTGAGAAGATATGCTAACTACCCATGAGGCGTTCAACAAAACCAAACGATGCTAACAAATTGCAGTGGGCAGTATTTACGAAGTTTTTTTTTGTTGAGATAAATATAGAAATTTTATTTGATAAAAGGGAAATAAATGTACAAACACATAACAACCTTGTAAGTATAAACATAGGGGACCAAATACCTGTTCTGCAGAAAACAAAATCTGCAACAAAATAAATACAGCCCATGGACATAGAATACAGAAACAACAACAGATATTACAATTACCCTTCTGTAAACATAGATTATGCAGAAAATCCTTTCTGTTCTGCAGAAAACAGAATATCCAGCAACAGAAATACAGCCCATGGACAACATCACAAAAACAACAACAGATATTACACTTAACCCCCCTGTAAGCACAGATTATGCAGAAAATCCAAAACCTGTTCTGTAGAAAATAGAATATGCAACAGCAGAAATACAGCCATGGACATAAATCACAAAATCAGCAACAGATACATCGTTTTTCTTTGGGTTCAAATAGATGCATCGTTTTTCTTTGAGTGTGGTGTTTCAAGTTTGTTTTACGTGTGTTTGTTTTTTAAGTGGGTATTTTTTCCTACATGGTAGATAACTAAATCTAAATCTAAACCAATCCAACCAAGGAATTCAAACCTAAATCATATTCAATCCCCAGATTTGAAAACGAAAAAAAAAAAAAAAAAAAAAAAAAAAAAAAACCATTAAAAAGCAATAACTTCACCAATTATGGGGTAATGGGTATGCGGCCTCTCTTTGTGCAGCATGAATGTGGTTCCAACATAAAAAACCTAAATTAAGATTGAAAAAGAAAAAAGTAATATCAGCGTAACATTCAATTCTATACTTATTTGATCCCAATGAAAATTTCATGGAGAACTCAAAAACCCGAAGCAGAAACAAATCAAAGACAAAATAAAATCTAAACCTATACAACAACAAAAACTCCATAAAAAGTAACATTGCATACCCAAATCTGGAAAAATAAAAAATAAAAAATAAAAAAGAGAGAAAAATGTACCCATGCCGGTTTCGACAATCTGCAGTTCCCTCTCTGTATCCCTCTCAATCATTCTGTGTTTTAAAAACCCAAAACAAAAACAAATCAAATCTAAACCTATCCAATAGGAAAACTTAATTAAAAGTAACATTTCATACCCAAATCTGAAAAAATTTACCGGTGTTGATGGGCCATAGGTTTTTCTTTCTATGTTTTTGTGGTTCCAGTGGTCTAATTCTACCTCTTTCTCTGTTTCTTTCTCCATGTCTCAGGATCGCCTCTCTCTTTCTCTGCTTCTTTCCCCGTTTCCTCGTTGCCTCTCTCTCTTTCATTGCCTCTCTATTTCTATTTCCGTGTTTCTTTTAATATTAACCGGTTATTTTTTTTTTTTTTTTATAATGAGAGGCTTTTAAACTGTGCGTAGCATTGCCAACCAATATAATGTATCGCCTTTTAAATTGTAAATGTGGCAGCACCTCCTTAAAAGGCTTCTACTATTATATATATATATATATATATATATAGATATAGATATAGATATAGATATAGACTAGCGTTTAACCTGCGCAATGCGCGGGATCATTTGAAATCTCATAAGTAGAAGAGGAATTTGGCTATTATTTTAATCTTTTGAAACTTTATCCAACTTATTGCTTTCACATGTTAAAAACATGGTGAAAATAGCACTAAGTTGAAAATTCCATATGATCAATGACAGACAGTTTTTAAAAATGTTCTTTAACCATAATTAGCTGACACTGATAATTATGTAGATAGAGTGGAATATTAACTAAAATCTAAGTGGTAATCAACTTTGTATTAAAAACATTACACTTTCAAATTTCAAAAGTTCTACAATTTCAATCACTCTTCAAAAACAACAAATTAAGTAGGATGGAAAATAGAAACTGAAAACTAAATTGGTTTTTGTAGTTGCTATTTTCCCTTCCGATCTTAGCGTGCTAGCTACTGCATCATTTCGAATAGTGATAACACTTTCTCTTTCTTAGCTCTCCGCCCCCCTTTGAATAGTAAGCAGTAAGCCATTGGTTCAAATCCAATAATAGGAAAAAACAGTTGAAACTCCTTTTTTTGCTAGCATGACAGCAAGTACAGATTGACAGCAAGGAATCAACTGAATGACCAAAGCATTGGTAAGTCCTTTGTTGTACTGGGGATCCCTAAGCAAAGAATACCCACTGCACCACAACCATACACATTCCACAAAATCTAGTTTAGAATGAGATCAATAGGATGCAAATGAAAAAAAAAAGTGTAATAATCATTTGATCACAAAAACTAATCCCTCATTTTAAGTAATTAGCAAATTTCATTTCTCAATGTCAATTTATCTGGTCAAGATCCTAATCATCCTATATATACTTATTAGAGACTCTTGAGTCAATTTATCAGGATGGATGCATTTTGTCAGCAACAAAACTATACCTATTCACCAAAATGGCTCAATACAGCATCATTTACATATCCAATTATTTAATGAACTTATGCAGATAGTCGAACACACATAACTTAAAATAATGGTCAGCCTAGCAGGTAAATCTACTTTGTACTAAAACCTCAACACATCATACTACTCACTTTACAACAACATAACAAAGGGGAAAATGTATTTATTTTAATCATTTGACTATGCTGTTAAACATTACAACAAATCAAGTTTCAAGGAGAAAATATAATAAAAAATCAATTTCATGATGTTCGAAAAACAACAATAATTACCCAAAACAAAAACTCAATCACCCAAGCTTTTCTCCAACTCCCATCGACCACACTGTTCATCTAGCTTGTACACTTTGAAATCAACCACTTTAGGACCATCACAGTATCTAACATACCGAATTGGGAAATATAATTACATTTTTGGCAAACCTTCATTCAATCTGAGTTTATGTTTTGGAACATTAAAAAATCTTATCATATTAATATGGAATTGAAAAGAGTAGAATTCAAAAGGATAAGAATGATAGTAAGGCTATCCTAACCTGTCAGCTTTATCCAGCAAAGTTTCTTGAGAACACCTGGTGAATACTACAGATCTAAATTTTAACGAAATAACAGGATAAGAAAGTTTGTTTAAATTACCCAATTCTCAGATTTTAAATAGTTTAAAACAAAAACATATGTATATTGGAGCTTTAATATGATAATTCGTAAAGGACAGTCGCAATAACTTAACAATACATTCAGTTTACTTTTCTAAAGAAATTAAAAAATAAATAAATAAATAAACAATACAATGAAATACAGAAAGACTCATAGCGAAAGGTAGTATATACCTTAGAGTTCAGTTTTTTTCTTCTTTGATGCAATTTTCTTAGTACCCTTTTGACGTTTTTGAAGCATTTGGAGCGGCATTTTTTCAGGTCTTTCAACAGATGTTTCTCCTTTTTCTATTTTTTGACTGGCTATGTACTTGTCCTTCCTTCCTTGATTTTCTTACAATTTCTTCCATTGTGTCCTGCAATAATTTGCATTCTTATATATCAGTTAGATATGTATAGTAAATTATGTGTAGACTAATGCTTGAATCATATAGTAAGCAAGGTGAAGTATGCTTCAATTACCTGATGTTCTTCAACTTTACGTGAGTCATTTTGCTTATGTGAAATTTCCATCTCCAAAATCTTTGAAACCGTGTAATTTTCTTTTCCATACTTCAAATTATATTCATCAAGATACAGTTGGAACAAATATTCATTGCCAATTATTTTTTGAATCTCTTTTGGTAAAATATTCTCATCTAATTTCAAAATCTGTATGAACAAAGTATCATACAATTAGCAAAATATGTATTAAAACTTAAATTTTCAGATAATAAAGATATAGGGCTAACATTTATATATGAAATTACCTCTTCTTGCATCTCTGCAAGTTCTTTTGCAGTCTTAGATATAATTTTCTCAGCTCCTTTGTCAAACAATATGAATGTGGTTGACTAGTCTCATCTTGTACTTGGACTTGTATTCTATAGCTATTTTAGATACAAAGTTGTTAGTAGAATATTATATATATTTTGTGTGTGTTTGAGAATTTACAAATCTTTTTTTTTTTTAATTACCTTGGGACTACAAACTTTGGCTCATTTTTAAAACGTTCACACCATAGAACTCCTTTGACTTGTTTCACTTTCGTCTTGCATATAAGGCATGCAACATAATACCATCCATATTTGTTATTGATATTAATGATCTTGGCATTGCATGTTACCAGCAAGTCCTATAATACAAAGTTTAGTCAGTTTATAAAATTATATCTTATTATAAAACACATAAACAGTTACTAATTATGATAAATTCACAATGTCATAATATAGTTGATACCATTGTCTCTGAGTTCCATTCCAACTCCTTTATTTCAGTAACTGTTTTTTTTATTATTTAAGGCAAGTACACCATCTTGTATTTTAGGTAGTCCCTTTGGCAATATTTCTTTTACATTTATGTCCATTGTGGTGTATCTAACCAAAAATTAGGTATATCTCATTAAAACAATAACAAAACAGTTTCTATATGTATATATATCTAAACAAACAATTTTTATGCTATCCATCATTTAAGGAATATCGCTAACAAGGTACACCCTTAAAAAGAGAAAGTGTAATAGTAGTTACTTGTTTCTAATTTCTGCAACTTCTGGAATGTCTAAATTGACATACAGCTTTGTTGCAAAAGTGGATGACAATTGATAGTCACCTACAAAAAAGTTGTAAAATTTCTAAGCATTATAGATACATAAATATTATGTATTTAATAAATGAGTTAATCAATTGTTACCTCTGAAAGTTTTCACAATAGTTGAAGTGACTATTACAATGAATGGCCTTTTATTTGTTTTGTAAAAATCATCATCTATTTGTTGTGCAGTATTTGCCCACAAAGTTGTTTGAGCTAATTTGTTCCTGAAATTGTTTATATGTAAGTTTGAGTTATTTAAAAATTATAACATATGAGTTTAAAAATATATATATATATATATATATATATATATCTTACTCTTCTAACAACAGTTGAATGTTTCTCATCTTTGTTGGATGCCCTCTTGTTTTGATCTCCTCAATGGCTCCAATGTAGTCCAATATGCCAATCACATCTAGTAAGAACACAATTTTTTTTTTTATATATAAGAGTCAGTATTAAGTTATGAATTGCATTGTTTTTTAGCTCTATAAAAGTAGATGCTTGGCTTGTAAAACAATTAAAATTACCAGTCAAGTAAGTAGTGTCATAGCAACGGGAAGCTATTGTTCCATAATCAGCAAATTCAAATTGGGATTGAGGTATTGAATGATCAAATCCGCTGAATTTTGAGACTGAAGTTGTTGAATTGAAAAGTATTTTGAGTTTGTTATGTACTGGACGATAGTTCCCTTTATTTCTTCAACCAAAAAATTTGTAATTGCATATATGCTCCCTTCATTTAGTTGTGGACGATAACTTTGAGCAAGATTCTTTCTAATGCTTGCATGTATCAATGTTCCCTACGAACATTTTAAATGAATTATCCCTTAATCAATAATAGCAGTACATAACAATCAATTTACATTAACTGACTGCAAATTTTAATAAAATAATATTTGTAAAATTTATTCTAAAAAGAAATCAATTATGAATTTACCTCTTCGTCAACCAATATCATATCGAGGCTGATCAGATCATGGTTGTTTGCTATATTAATTGCATCCCACATTCGTAAAACTCTAACTTTCACTTTTGAGTTATCTTTGTCTCTCGATATTTGCTTCAAAGTTGTGTACTCCATATTCGTATGACTTTGTATTATCTACATAATTTAAACATCAATAAAATTTATATATCATTACAAAGTAAAATCTATCATTTGCAACATTAGTGACAATCTAACTTATATTATTGACAGTTTTAAATTAATTAACAGTATGTATTACGTCTGCATAAAACATTCAATGAAAGGGGAATAAATTAATTGGGACATAATAATTATACATGTCAATTTAATTCAAAATAAAGTTTTAATTGAATCAAAGTAAAGATGACATAAACAGGAAAAAAATGAGGCTATTCCTACGTTTCAGTTTGATTTACGTAATAAAAATATGTAAAGAGAAAATAATATTTAATCAATATAACAATCGAACAAAAAGAACTCAAGAAATTGAAAAAAGAAAGAAAGAAAATTAGAGAAAAAGATTGCTAAGCCTTAAACCTTATTGAGTAATACAGCAAAACAATATTTAATATACAGTAAATAATTCTAGGGAAACCATAATTTTAGTTCATGGAAAACCATCAACAAATTTACACTCTTCAGCATTCGGTAAAACATAAAGACAATCGGGAAAAAAAAAAGTGCAAATCTAACTAAAATCTGTCAAATAAAAAACAAATCTAACTTATACAACAATCGAAGAGAACAGAACTTAATAAACTTTTAAAAAAAAAAATTAGAACTTATATGTTTTTCAATAGAGATAAAAGAAGAACCCTAGAAATTTAAATTCAATAGAGGGAAAATGATCTGTGGGCAGTTATAGACAATTGGGAATAGTAATTGAATAGAAAGAAAGAATGCTCACCTTCTAAATAGTCTGTTGTTGCAGAGAAGGCTTCTGAATAATTTTCTGTTGCAGTGACGGAATGGCGGTTGAAAAAATTGAGGGAGGGATTCTCTATTTGTGTTTGTGTGGCCGAATAAGGGTAGCGCTTGAAGATTTAAGAGCCCATTTGCTTTATTAAGGATGTGGTCATTGAGTGCTTTATGGTTCAATGGCCCGATTGATAAAAGAAACGGTCGGCTTGGGTATTGTCTCAAAGAATAAGCCCAATTTCTTCATTGTCTTCTAAATATCATGGGCTTATTTTATACCCAATCGCTTCATTGTCTTCTAAATATCATGGACTTATTTTATACCCAATCGCATTTTATATAAAGTGTACTGGTTGTTGTGGGATCCAATTTTTAAAGTATATTTTTTTGGTTTTCCAAAAAGAAAAAAAACATCTATTTTAAAGAAAATAAAAAATCATAATAATGATCATTTTGTAAGAATTCACAGATAAATTGCTACATATTAAAAAAAAAATTGGTATCTGAGAAAGTAAATATATTCAAATAATTTAGGGTAAATATTTGAAGTGAATATTTCCTATTAAAAGTGTAAGGTCCAAATTTGATAGGTCAAGCCCAAACTTTGCGGATTGTGAGCCCAATGAACCTAGAACAATAAATTTGTAGAGAGTATGTGAAAAAGTTGTGCTAGTTATGGATTTAGCAACGATTCACTTATACCAGTAAAAATAAAAATGAAGTAAAAACAATTGTAGAGTGGATGGTACTCAAATCTGAAGAGGCTTAATATTCATGGAAAAGTCAATACAATTCTCTCTCTCTTTCCTTCTCTTATTTTCCCCAATTTTTCCGTCCCCCTCTATCTAGAGGCCTATTCCATTTATAAATCCTCCTCCTTCCTCATATTCACCGTACACTTGTTCTTCATCCAAGCATTCACTTGAGTACATGTCACATCAGACGTCTGCTTTAGTCTACCGTGAGTGGTAGTAGCTGAGGTTACACTGTTCAGGGGTCTTTTCCACATAAATGCGGCCAGGAAAGTTGCTGCAGTGCATTAAATGCGGTGGTAGCAGCTTTTCCTTTTAGATATTTCTCTGTTCTCATCATCTCTAGGCATGCCCAGAGCTTGCTCTTATCGTGGAGTTAGTTGGGAAGGTCGCTCAAGCCTTCGGTATATTTGCTTAATCAAGTTCCCTTGTGATCCGATGAGAGGGAGCTCTTCGGACCAATAGGATTGTCTTCGGACATCTCCTCTCATTCATTTCCGGGTGCATTTCCCCCATACGGACTCATTTCTAATCCATCTTCTCTCTTCGGACACATAGTGATACCCAAATTGGGCCCCAGGCCCAATACGTAGCTTTGGGCTTTTACACCCATAATAGCCCCTCAAAATTTTAATTTTTCCCTTGCATCCGAGGAGAAAAAATAGGATTTTGATCTGCTGTGAAATAAAAGCTTTAAAATCCCTAAACATCTGAATCTGCACGTGTATATGCATAGATTTAGGCGCTTCATCATTGCCACTGTCGTTGTAGCGTTTCCAAAGTGCCATTAATTGCTCCAGGCGGCGTCTTGTCTCTGGCATCCAACAGTGGGCTATTGATCCAACGGACGTGATTTTTCCTCCAAATTTGGGCGAGATAAATCCCACCGTTTCATCTGTTCCTATATAAAGCCCTAAAGGGGATTATTTTCTCCTTTACATTACAAATTCTCAGACTCTGAGCGAACTCAAGCACTCATGCCCACCAAACCCTTTCTGTCATCAACTCCAACTCTCCCCAGAATCTGCTACAATTTCTCTATAAGCCTGAAGATTATTCTTCGATTTAATTCTGCGTAAGTTCCTCACTCAAGCCTTTCATCTTCTCTTCGGCTTGTCTCTTCGACCCTTAAATAGTCACTCTTCAATCACTGTTTAACGCTTTTCCCTCTATTCTAACTGAAATGGGTAGATTTAAATATCTAATGAATAGTTCCTCCCAGATTGAGAAGTTTAGAGTGACGTATCGCATACCCTAGGATGTGGGCTTGAGATATTGTTCTCCAGAAGAGTTAATAACAAATCAAGAAGTGGGCAAAGTTATAATCCCAATCATCGCCTTCCTAGAGGGAGGAATGACCATCCCCATGGGTCCTGTTACTAGAGACTATCTCCGAGGCCATAAGTTTAGCCCTGAACAATGCGCACCTAACATGTTTAGAATTTTAGGAGCAGTTGATGATCTAAACCGTCATCTAGGATTGGGACTCACCTGGCTCGATGTGGTACACATGTACGAATGTCGTACCAAAAAAGGAGCAGGATACTATCTTAAATCCCGATCCGATATTGTCAGGCTCGTCTCCTGTCTTCCCAAATCTAACAAAGGGATAAAAGACGACTATCTGATCATCTCGGGAGCATGGCATGACGGACTTCATTGCCCAACCCAACCACGAGAGCCAGGTAGGACATCCCAGATTTAGGTTTCCTAACAATAGATTAAGGGTTTTTGCTTTTAATGATTCGGCCTTCTCTTTCTATCATGTTTCAAGTTTTTTGACTAAGTTTTATTGTGATGTTAACAGATAGAGATCACATTGCTCTTCGGCTCAGCCTTACAAACACCGCAGCGCTCAATTTCCTTCTTCGGTCAAAGATTTTCGCAAGTGAAGACGGACAACTTAGGACCGTGCACCTTATCCTCAGATATATCCCAAAGTCATCTGATTTTCAGCCAATCGGCAACGCGATAACACTTGGGGATCGCCGAATTAACCGTATCGACGTTGCCCGGAAGGATTTTTTGGCTCCCTTTAACCTTGCTCCTGTGCCACACCCAAACCCACAGGGCATACCATTGCTCGTTCAACCTATTCAGCAGGCTCCTCCTGAATCGGCAGCAGAAGGAGAAAGAGTTGCTTCTTCAACCCCTTCACTTGACGAGCAGATTGACAAGTTCAAGTTTGAAGGGGAAGCTTCAGAAGAGGTTCAGATTGAACGCCGAAGAGGGAATTGATTGGCAATCCGGTGTTCTCCCAGAGAGAATAAACGTGCTAGACGACTCTTCTGAGGAAGACATGCAGAGTTTGAAAGATCTGATGAAGAACAGAGGGCCAAAGTCTGTGACCAAAGAGGTTGGCACATCTCAGCCAACGGTCACTCTTCCTCCTCTACCTCCTCAGGCTCCCTCGGATCTTGGCCTAAAGCCACTGCCGGATCTGAAAAAGAAAAGAACCGTGACTGATACCGAAGAAAGGGAAGTGGCGCCTCCGAAAGGATCCAAGCAACAGAAAGTTGCCCATGAGACAAGGAACAAAAGGGCTTCGTCTACTGAGAGTAGAGATGACCCTCTGGCAGCAGACGTACGTCGAGGAGCTCGGATATGGTCCCTAAAGTTGACATTGGATGGTGCTGCCATCCCATATGACGCTTCCCTTAGGAATTATGCCAGAGGGAGAGCTGGTCACATAGCAGAAGCGTTGGAGCAACCTCTGCTCCTTCCGAAGGACATGAAGTCCTACAGGCGTTTCAGCCAGCAAGAACTCTTTCTATCCCTTAAAAGGGATTTAGCCATGGTAAGCGAATTGACCCATCTTCTCAACTTTAAGATGTTTGTTTTCTGCTTTCACTGCTTTTCTTTGCCTTACATTAAAAAACATTCTTATTCTGTCATGCAGATTACTCAGCAAATTTATGTGGTTGAGGAGTGGAACAAGAAAACCCATGTTGAAGTCCAAGCAGAGGTCCGCTCTCGGTCGGAGGCTGAAAAGGCATTGGGCAGCCTAAAAGATGAGTGTGCCCGTATATCCGAACAGCTGAAAGAGGCGACCAAGGAGAAAAAGAGTTTGGAAGTGGGCCTTAAGAATGCTGAAAAGCAGGCCAAAGACCAACGCCAACAACTCTATACAACTAAGATCAACTTGGAAACAGAAAAAGCGCTAGTGAAGGGTCTTCGGGCCGAGCTTGATAAAGCCAGGGAGTCTGCTAAGTTGGCCAAAGAGGACGCTCAATTGGCCAAGGAGGTGCTTGAGGCTGAAAAATAAGCTGCCTACATGCTGGGGGTAAAAGAGACCCAAATAAGGCTGACCGAGGAGTTCGCGAAGGTCTGCAGGGAGTACTGTGAGATTACATGGGACAAAGGTCTTGATGCGGCTGGAGTCCCCCCAGAATCTGCCCTGAGGCAGCCTGGGAGTGTTTACTACCACCCAGATATCTGCGACCTGCCAAAAACCTCGAATCCTCCAGTTGCCATCCAGAACCTTCCAGACCCTATTGAGGCAATCCAGGCATCTGACCAAACTGGCGATGTGGGCAAACAGTCTGAGAATGTACAAGGGTCAGATGCTACTGCTCAGCCTAGCCAGACTACTGACCCATTGCCTCAAAAGAAGGCCTAGACATTTAGGAGTTTTATTAGTATATATTTTATTTTATTTTTACTTGCTGTTGTTGTTTTTTTTTTTTATTTACTCATAATAGCTAGACCCCCCCCCCTTTTTTTTTTGTTTCATGACTGTAAGTTATTTCCTTTTGATCAATGAAATGGTTTCCTTTTTACCTTTAATGCCATCACAGTACATATCATGATGCATCATTACTGCAAATAACAATAGCTTAAAAAACGAGAATCACTTAATAACATGATTTTGACTTAAGCATGGCTAGGAAGGCCTTCTGATAATAACAACTGCATTGGAGTGTTAATTAGCGAAAGTAACTTGGTCCGAGGACTATAAACATAGTTGAGTTCAAGTTCAAACACTTAGGAGAATTGTAAACCTAACCACCATATCATGCTGATGATGTAGACAATCTAAGTCAATACTTGAGAGAGTTGTTCGTATGAGAGTTACCTAATAAAATGAGTTTCACTTAAGTTTAAGCATTTATAAGAATTATAAACGAGTGTTAACTAACCCAAATCATTTGGTCCGAGGACTACAGGCATGATTGAATTTAAGTTTAAACACTTAGGAGAATTGTAAACGAATGTTAACTAACCCAAATCATCTGGTTCGAGGACTACAGGCATGATTGAATTTAAGTTTAAACATTTAGGAGAATTGTAAACGAATGTTAACTAACTCAAATCATCTGGTCCGAGGACTACAGGCATGATTGAATTTAAGTTTAAACACTTAGGAGAATTATAAACGAGTGTTAACTAACTCAAATCATCTAGTCCGAGGACTACAAGCATGATTGAATTTAAGTTTAAACACTTAGGAGAATTGTAAACGAGTGTTAACTAACCCAAATCATATGGTCCGAGGACTACAGGCACGATTGAATTTAAGTTTAAACATTTAGGAGAATTGTAAACAAGTGTTAACTAACTCAAATCATCTGGTCCGAGGACTACATCCATGATTGAATTTAAGTTTAAACACTTAGGAGAATTGTAAACGAATATTAACTAACCCAAATCATCTGGTTCGAGGACTACAGACATGATTGAATTTAAGTTTAAATACTTAGGAGAATTGTAAACGAGTGTTAACTAACTCAAATTATCTAGTCCGAGGACTACAGGCATGATAGAATTTAAGTTTAAACACTTAGGAGAATTGTAAACGAGTGTTAACTAACCCAAATCATCTAGTCCGAGGACTACAGTCATGATTGAATTTAAGTTTAAACACTTAGGAGAATTCTTAGCATAACAAAATGGCATATTGACTGAAAGAAGGATTCATTTAATAATAATACCTTTTGAGGTTATTTACATTCCAGGGCCGGGGTATTATATGATTATCTAAATCTTTTAAGAAATACGCTCCAATACCAGCCCTTGAAGTGATACGATATGGTCCTTCCCAATTTGGTCCTAGTTTTCCTCAAGTTGGATTCTTTGCAGTACCCACAACCTTCCTCAGCACCAAATCACCAAGTTCTAAAGATCTCAGCCTTACGTTGGCGTCGTAGCCTTACTTGAGCTTTTGTTGGTAATGTGCCAGTTGGACCATTGCATTTTCCCTGCTTTCTTCAATTAGATCCAAACTTTTTTCTAGTTGCCCATCGTTGCTGATCGGATTGAACGAACTAGTCCTGTATGTTGGGAACCCAGTCTCCAAAGGTATAATAGCTTCAGCCCCATAGGTCATTGAAAAGGGGGTCTCTCCAGTAGACCTGCGAGGCGTAGTTCTGTATGCCCAAAGTACATGGGGCAATTCTTCCACCCATCTACCCTTCGCATCGTCTAGCCTCTTCTTTAATCCATTAACTATGACTTTGTTAACAGCTTCCACTTGCCTATTTCCCTGGGGATAAGCAAGGGTGGAATATCTGTTTGTGATTCCCAGTTCGCTACAATAACTCCTGAATGCTTTGCTATCAAACTAAAGACCATTGTCCGAGATGAGGGTATGAGGGATCCCAAACCGAGTGACAATATTTTTCCAGATAAATTTCTTTACATCTACATCCCTGATGTTTGCTAGAGGTTCAGCCTCGACCCATTTGGTGAAGTAGTCCGTGCCGACCAGAAGGTACATTATTTCTGCGGTGCTGCCCTGATTAACCATCACTCTCTTCACGTCATATCCACTTATTCTAAGAGTGACCACCAGAGCATCATCATGTGGCTGTATAGTTCCGATTTTGTCTTCATCCTAAAAGCCCAAAACCGGTTGAACCTCCATCCTAGGCCTCTTTGGCTCTCTGTCAATACTTTCCGAGGGCAGCCAAGCAACTGATAATATTTTGGACGGGCAAGACCCTGTCCTTCCTGGTGCGGCAAAGATAACATTTATTGTGCCCAGAGGGGGTTTTAAAGAATCATCTCTCCGAGACCCTGCGCTTGCCTGGTTTCCCTGACCATAGGAGTGGTGTAAAAGTTGTTTTAACTTGCCCTCGCTAACAAGTTGATCCAAATGGTCCCACAGACTCCTACAATCCTCCGTAGTATGTCCATGATCAAGATGATATTGGCACTAGAGATTGTGGTTGCGACTTTCAGGGTTTCCGACCATCTTGTTCGACCTCTTGAAGAAAGGCTCATTCTTGATCCTCTCTAGGACTTGGTGCACTGGCTCACGAAACACAGCATTGACCGTCTAAAGGTTCGCCGAACCCTGTCCGACCCAATCTTTCCTCAACTTGTTGTGGCTCTACCGGTCCGACCTGAAATCCCTCCTCTCCTGAGGGATAACCTTATCCTTTCCTTTACCCTACTGCTAGTCTTCCTCAACTCTTTTATACTTGTCAATCCTATCCATCAACTAGCGTACACTAGTAACAGGCTTGCCCGTTAGGGACGTCCTCAAGCCGTGTTCAGTGGGAAGGCCGAGCTTAAAGGAGCTAATGGCCACTAGGTCGCACTCTTCCTTCATCTCATTATACGTTTCCCAGAATCTATCTGAATACGACTTCAAAGTTTCACCCTCTCTCATGCTGACGGACAATAAGGAGGCCATAGACTGCAGAACTCTACGACATGTGACAAAACGAGACCAAATGCCTGAGTTAGCTCTTGAAAAGAGCTTATAGAGTTCGCTTTCAGACTATCAAACCATCTCATGGCGATCGGTCCCAAACTGGACGGGAAGACTTTGCACATTAGGGCCTCATCTCTGGAGTGAACGGCCATCCTCTGGTTAAAATGACTCACATGTTCCACAGGGTCTGTCTGACCGTTATAGATGGTGAATGTTGGCTGGTGAAAACGTCGAGGGAGTCTTGCGTTCTCGATGTTACGTGTAAAAGGGGACCTAGAGATCTGATCCAGAGCTTTACTCATAGCATCGTTCCCTACACCCCCATGTAATGGGCTCCGAGGCTGCCTCTCACGATGGTGCGTCTTCTCATAGGAAAAGGACTCGCTGACTGGTGTTCGAAACTTCTGCTTGTAAGCAACGTCCTGTTCTTCGTTAGAATCTCCATCAGAAGACGAGGAAATGCGTTTCCTCTTTGCATGGCGCAGCTCCCTTTTTAGCCTTTCAATTTCTAACATGGGACATGTGGCTTCCTCCATGTGACTAGCTTCGATCATCACATGCGGTATGTACGCTACCTTCACGATCCTCCCTCCGTTCCAGATTAAGGAAAGGATCAGCATGTTGAGATGCTCTAGACTCTGCTGGTTGTTGCCTTAGTTCAGCCATTTACGAGATGTTGCTTCCACCTTCGCTCAAGCTAATTCCCACAGACGGCGTCAATTGTAAGGTCCAAATTTGATAGGCCAAGCCCAAACTTTGCGGATTGTGAGCCTAATTAACCCAGAACAATAAATTTGTAGAGAGTGGGTGAAAAAGCTGGGCTGGTTATGGATTTAGCAACGATTCACTTATACCAGTAAGAATAAAAATGAAGTAAAAACAATTGTAGAGTGGATGATACTCAAATCCAAAGAGGCTTAATATTCATGGAAAAGTCAATACAATTCTTTCTCTCTTTCCTTCTCTTGTTTTCCCCAATTTTTCCGTCCCCCTCTATCTAGAGTCCTATTCCATTTATATATCCTTCTCCTTCCTCATATTCACCGTACACTTGTTCTTCATCCAAGCATTCACTTGAGTACGTGTCACATCAGACGCCTGCTTTAGTTTACCGTGAGTGGTAGTAGTTGAGGTTGCACTGTTCAGGGGTCTTCTCCACATAAATGCGGCCAGGAAAGTTGCTGCAGTGCATTAAATGCGGTGGTAGCAGCTTTTCCTTTTAGATATTTCTCTGTTCTCATCATCTCTAGGCACACCCAAAGCTTGCTCTTATCGTGGAGTTAGTTAGGAAGGTTGCTCAAGCTTTCGGTATATTTGCTTGATCAAGTTCCCTTGTGATCCGATGAGAGGGAGCTCTTCGGACCAATAGGATTGTCTTTGGACATCTCCTCTCATTCATTTCCGAGTGCATTTCCCCCATACGGACTCATTTCTAATCCATCTTCTCTCTTCGAACACATAGTGATATCCAAATTGGGCCCCAGGCTCAATACGTAACTTTGGGCTTTTACACCCACAAAAAGTATTAGTTAAATAAATTTAATTAAATAAGTATGTAACTAATGTATTAGAAATTATAAAATTTCAAATTAAAGATTTTAAAATAGCACTCAAAAGATTTTCATTGTTTTTTTTTTTTTTTTTTTTTTTTTTTTTTTTTTTTTTTTTTTTGAGAGAGAGAGGCAGTAATATTTTTGTATCTAAAAAATTTTGGGATTTTATCAGTAAGCAAATAAGTTAAAAAGTTTAAAGTTGAAAGTTAAAAGCTAATCCAAATGGTTATCATGGTATATAAAAATTTGGCTTGTCAAGTAATATAATTCTTATTAAAAACTTGAATTTAAAAAAAAAAAAATTTTGACAGCATTATTTGCCCGTTTGACATATTGCAGGAGTTAGAAAAACTGTAAAAGATATTTCTTCAATAATTTAAAAATATAATTAGTAAAAAAGGAAAAGGTTACAATATTTGGTTGCTAAGAGAATTTATCATAAATTAAACTACAATTTAATAGTTCTTTTTTTTCTTTTACACTAAAATTATTATTATTTATGAAGCTCTTCTAATTAATACCATGTTTATGCCCTTCTTCAACTTGATTTTTTGCCCAAAATATGGAGTTTGGACCATCCATTCAACACACTATTATTTTAATCTTTTGAATCTGCATCCAGCTGATTACTGTAAAAGATATTTCTTCAATAATTTAAAAATATAAATATTTAAAAAGAAAAAGGTTGCAATATTTGGTTGCAATATGGATAAAAAGGTTCATATATGTCAAAAGAATGGCTAAAACAACCTGCCTTTGTTTAGTCCTTTGCTCCAACTTCACGCACATATATTGCAAATCTCACTGACTTTCCTGGAATTTTCTTAATTGATGATGTGACGGTACTAATAGAAGATACCAATCAGGTTTGTTTTTTGTTCTCATTCTGAAAATCCAATTGACTTTGTTGTTGGCAAGCAGATCAACTTCAATAATTTGTTGATTAACATGACAAATAAGCTAGAAAATATTTAACTTCTAAGCGTGAATCATGTTGCTAGCCATATGTGCATGGCTGGCATTATAGTAGGGATGTTAGGCAATTTTTTTTAAAATTAGGTGGCATAATTATTATTCAATATCTATGAGAGGCAGTGTTGTATTTTCCAATATAGTTTCAGGTGAATTTTGTTAAATCATATTTTAGGTGAATTTTGTTCCATATCTTCTATTAGCTCCAAAACTGTACTTCTGATGCAGTCACTTTTTTTAAATTACCTGTTCCATACAGTAACTTTTCTAGTTGCGTTCTTTTTTCTTTTCTTTTTTTGATGGGTTCTAGCTGTGTTCTTGATTGAATAAATGTTTTGTGCAGACATACTATGATATTACTTCAGATAGTTATCTAGATTTCATAAAGAACTATCTGGTTGGGATTGGACCTTAGAAGGATACAACTTTTACTACAAAAACAATTATTTGAATGAAGTTACAGATCTTGTTGCCAAAGCACATGCTCGTGGCCTACAAGTGCATATATTTTATTGGTGCAGTAGAATTTTTAGCAAATTAGAAGAAGTATCTGTAAATCAATTAAATGTTTGATACCCCTTTGCAGCTTCAGCTTTGTGGTCATGTCACATTGGCTGCTGCACACACAATTTTTGAATGTATTCTATAGTGTGAAACTCAGAAAAAAAGGTGTCCTCCAACCAAACATGATCTACTAAATGAATTACATGCTATTTCAGTAAATTTAATAGCAATCACATTCATTGTTTTATAAATGGAAATTCAACTACCAACAACCATAAAGTTACAATAACAAAAATACATTAAGATTTCAAAGTTTTACAATTTCAATCACTCTTCAAAAACAGTAGATCAGGTAGGATGGAAAACAGTTTCGAATAGTGATAATACTCTCTTTTTTAGCGCTCCGCCTCCCCTTAAATATAAACGGTAAGTTATTGGTTCAAATCCAATAATAAGTCAAACGGACTAAAACCCTTGTTTTTGCTAGCATGACAGCAAGTACAGACTGGCAGTAAGGAGTCAACTGAATGACCAAAGTATTGGTAAGTACTTTGTTGTACTGGGGATCACTAAGCAAAGAATACCCACTGCACCACAACCATACACATCCAACAAAATTTAGTTCAGAATTCAGAAAGTTACATGTCAGAAATTATAGTATAGTTCTGAAAAGCAATAAAAACAAAGTCCCCTATTAAAGAAAATGAACCATAAGATCAATAGGATGCAAAAGAAAAAAAAAGGAAGTGTAATAATCATGTGATCACAAAAACGAACCACTCATTTTAAGTATTCAGTAACTTTCAGATTCTAAAAGGCCAAAAAACTACACTACAAATTATATCAAAAACAAAACAGAAGCTCTCCCCTTTTACAATGAAACATCCCTCTTCACCCATGTACGAATAGTTCAAGGAAATCTCAATCTTGACATAGATGCATCAATATACTTCCTTAAAATACTAATGGATGAAATCATAAAACTCCATTAACTCATTCTATAACCCACTGGTAGATACTTTTTAAGTAGGAAATCAATTAGACATATAGATCATGATAGCATATTTCAATATCATAATTACAAAATCAAACGGTACCAAAATATTTTGACCAACCAATCCAAAGAAATATAAAAAGCAATACAAATTCTGTTAGGTTCAAACAGTAATTTAATAATTGATAAGAAGTAAATCACAGCCCAAACTCTAGCCATGGTTTATTAGTTTAGGAAGTTGAAGACATGAATTTTTTTTTTTTTTTTTTCAAGTGAGGGAGGGGAGAGATATGAGCTCAGGTTCACCCAATGGGGAGACAGGACAGTGCTACCAAGCCATAAAGCTCGTGGCTAACTTTGGTTTATTTTTTCAGAAAAATTAAACAGAAATAGTTAAGGCTAGTTACCTGTAAGTCTCTAAGGTCAATATTGCCATGGGCAGGCCAATTTGAAGGAGCAATGCAGTCTTTAAATTCCCAAGCTGCTTCTAATGTAATATTTGTAAACTGTTTTATCCTCTCAACAGAAACCATTCGATTTTCCACAAAGCAACTCATATATATGGCCCAGAACAGCACAGAGTTCGAGGACAATCCATAGGAGAGAGATAAACCAACATGTTCTGCATAAAGTAAGAATAAATTAAATAGTTCATTTTTCTCTTTTACACTAAGATTTTCTCAAAATTAGTACTCTTCTTCTTACTACTAAATCTGAGATCTCTTACTAAATCTGAGATCTTTTAGATAATCCATTCAAGCATTGTATTACTTCTATACTTTTCAATTTTTACTCAAACTTGTTTTAATAGCTCAGATTTAAACAATCACAGCAAAAACAAACCTAAAGAAAGCATGACCAAAAACGTATAAAGCTTTCTCCTTTTTATCTTCACTATATTTAACTATTGATGCTTATAATAAGGATAAGATCAAAGCCAATAGGACTTTGTGAATTACTCTGGCCAGAAATTGCTTTATAAAATTTCAGGTTTGTACATGCATAGAGTAGAAGGCCTTCAATTCATCATATCATATTATGTCAAAATGGGCTATGGATTGATGTGCAACAAAACAAATATTCTCTCAGTTATTACTCTAAATTTAGTTAAATACAATCTCAGTACCTTGTCTTAACAAATAAAGTTTGCCTAACACAACAATGCCCTAACTCCAACTACTTAGGTTCAGTGCTAAACCATATAAAAGGGCCTCCAAAAAAAAAAAAAAAAAAAAAAAAAAAAAAAAAAAAAAACATTGTTGTATAAGGATCAAGTATACACAGTTTCTGGATAATGAACTTACGGCCAAAGAAAGAGTAATCAATATTCTTATCCCAATTTTAACAATTACCATGAAAAGAATACAGTGTAAAATGCACTAAACAAATGACTTCTGATCCCTAGAGCAGATATTACTTTTCCTTGTCAATGGATACCTTATTAGATTTAGACTATGATGCTGACTGGGAAGAAACATACTGCAGAATCTCAAAAAACTTTGTTTGGCCAGAACTCACAGCCTTTTGCCAATACAGGATTGTAATATCCCCAGCCTTAACTCTCAACTAAAATAATGTGTGATCAATTTCCCCTTCATGTCTAGCCACATAAGGCCAAAGAAAGAATTATAAACACATGAGGTTCCCTGGAAACAATTAAAAATTATTATGTCAAAAAAAATGTTAGGAATGAATAAGCTAATTAAACAAAATAGTTCCGCAAGTTAAAGATGCAGATATGGAAAAAAAAAATTTAGATTTCTAGATCCATTTTTTTTAATATTATTTTTTGTTTAAAAAAAATTTAAAACTTACCTGTTAGTCAACTGAGATCATAGCAATATTGATCAGATCATGGTTGTTTGCTACGGTAACTACATCCCACATTCATTGATATCTGCTTCAAATTTTTGTACTTCATTACGATATGAATCTATAATATTAGAACATTTTAAACATTAGTAAAGTTTATATACAACAATAGAGAAAAATCAACTAGTCTATCTAGTTTACATTAGTAAAGTGACAATCTAGCTTACATTATAAACAATTTGAAATAATTTTAACAGATGGTATGTGTTACCTTTAGGCAAATTATCGAATATTTATTTGTAGACTATTTTTTGTATGAAAACGATCACTATAATCATCTTCTACAATAAGTATCCTAAGGCCATCTTTACTTGTAACTCTAGATACGGCAACATATAACTATTCATGACTAAAAACTGGTCTATCTAAATAAAGCCCAACACGTTGCAAAGATTGACCTTGGCTCTTATTAATTGTCATAGCAAAGCAAACTAATACTAGAAACTGCCTTCTTTTGAGTACAAAGGGCCATTTGGAATCAGAAGGGGATAAGACTATTCTTAGAATAAACACTTTTTCTCCAATATGAGTTCCTGATATTATTTGAGCCTCCAAAACCCATTTTGATAATTGAGTGACCAAGAGTCTAGTACCATTACAAAGTCCATTACTTTGGTTTAAATTTCGAAGTAACATTATTGGCAGACCTACTTTCAATCTGAGTTTATGGTTTGGAATACCAAGGAACTTCAATGAATTGAGAAACTCTATTGGATACATGACATCTTGGTCTAGAATGTTGCTTGAAACTTTACATAATGAATCTGCACTAAGATATGTCTCTTCATCAACATTAATAAGATCAATCATGTAACCATTTATGTCTTTAACTACTTCATTTGTTGGAGCTAAAATTGCTCTCTTCTAAATACTTGGAATCGTTAAATTTTGTATCGAAGTCAGGATAGGTAACTTTTACAATATCGTTGAAAGGATGAGCACCAGGCTGAATTAGTAAATCATGCGGTATTTCAATCAATGCTTCCCCTTCACTATTACCAAGTTCACCATCACCAATTTTCAATATCCATTCAACAAATTCCTTTGCGGCAATATCACCTGGGTTTTGTGTCAACCTCATATTTATTGTCAGAATAAAAACTTTGCAACTGTTCCATACTGATGACTTGTTAATTGACACTTCAACTATTTGTTCTCTTCTTCCTTTAGATACCACTGGTAATATTTGCCTGAAATCACCACCAAGAACAATAGTTTTTCCTCCAAAAGGTGTCTCCCCACTATTTGAGTTAGAAAAACGCAATATATCTCTTAATGACCGATCAACAGCTTCAAAACAATTTCGGTGTGCCATAAGAGCTTCATCCCAAACTATAAGACTTGCTTTTGTCATAAGTTCTGCAATTTGTGAACCTTGTTTAATACCGCAAGTTGAACTGTCTGTTACATTTATTGGTATTTGAAACCTTGAATGAGCTGTTCTCCCTCCAGGCAACAATAATGCAGCAATTCCAGATGATGCAATTGCAATGACAATCTTCCCTTTTGAGCGCAATCGGCATATAATGGTTTTCCAGAGATAAGTCTTTCCAGTTCCTCCATGCCCATAAACAAAAAAGAAGCCACCTTTATTCTCTGAAACAGAATCAATTACTTCATCATATATATTTCTTTAACCTATATTAAGACCAGCAAGAAGTTTAATATGTTTTGCTGCCAAGGAGTTTCTATCATAATCCAATTCTTCTTGTAATACTCTATTGTTACTTTGTCTGAGAAGTAATGTATTTGGATATGGTATTGTCTCAAATTCATGCAAAGACCTGCCACTCTTTATCAAAATCTGTTCAATTTCACAGTGCATAGTTCTATAATTGAAAGTCATCAAGATGTAGGTTGTCATATCATAAAACTGTTCTTTGACGATGCAGAATGTCCTCAGATAACAACTGCCAATTTGAAATCCATAATTTATATGGGTCTGCAACCTCACAAAAAATCAACATTGTAACAAAAAGTTCTCGTAATTGCTTCCCTGAAGCCCAGTACGATGCATGATTCAAAGCTTCATGCCACTCTTTATCATCATCAAGCAAACCAAGAGCATAACACATTGATCTAAAAGTTGGATACACAACATTGTTTATAGTTCTCATTTCCTCAAATGATCTAGCTCCTTTAATAACATTGAGTAGCATCCACAAATAAAACTGTTCTCCACTTGCAGGATGAACATAATATATACGCCCAATACATCTTCCAAATTTTCTCAATTTCCATTCTTTGTCTCTTCTATGCCAAACTCATTTAGTAGGAAATTCAGAATAAGTCAATTCCCTTGCTTCTTCATACAATGCATTCGCTTTCATCCATTCTATAAATTTGCTTTTTCCGATAACTGGCTTGTCCACAACATTATTTAAATAATCAGTATCTTCAAAAACAACTGGTTGTTCGTCCTCATTGTGAAAACTGAGTCTTTGAACAGCAGGCTCTTGATGGTGAATTGCAAACTCGAATATCCTCTAACATGCCTCTACGACAGACACATATCTACAATTTAAATGTCTTAACTTCATCAGTATTTGTCATATGTTGCACTCCAGTAAAAGAATCAATATGTAAATTTTCTTCAAGAATAAAAATTGCATGATCAGGTCCTTTTGATATATATTTAAATAAGTACTTGATAGATCTTGAACGATTACACCACTCAACATTAATGTATGCTTGAAATTTCACCAATAACTCAACATTGTGTGGAACTATAAATCGATTATCAAGTTTGACTTCATTTCTTTCAACAAATCTTCCATTATTCCTTCCTCTATATATTGGGAAGCCATCTTCATCAACAGTGGTTTGCGAACAAAATTTTTTAGGGAAGTGCTTTGTACATTTGTTTTCAACCATACAACCTGCCTTTGAATTAATAGAGCCGTAAGGACCATGGACCATATATTGTTTGACAGCTTCATAAGCTAAAGGTTCTTCATTCAAATCTGGAACTTCTGCTGAGATAATTCTATCAATTTCTGCTGCTGTAGGATGCTTGTCATCATGATGTAGAAAAAGTAAAATGTGTGCATGAGGTAACCCTCTCTTTTGATATTCAACAATGTAGACAACTGCCACCAAAACAGTAAGTTAGTTACATTTATTTAGATTAATTATTAAGCCAAGTAGAGAAGAAGGAAAAAATATTTAAAATGTAAAGTTTAGAATACCTACAATTACTTTTCCAAAGTGTTGACCATGTTTTAAATCATTTAAGAGTTGATCAAGCTTTATCTTGAACACTCTTGCAACCACATCAGGCCGATCTTCTACTTTCTGTCCAGGTTTCCTAGATAGGAAAAGATCAATTTCTGGCCATCTTGTGTGGCAAGTGAAGGTAATAAATAGGTCCGGATAACCTGCCCATCTACAGATCGCCATTGCATCTTGATAGTTTTCAATCATACCTCGGACTTCCAATGAAACTTGAAGGTAGAACAAATCTTTTGCCTGAAGATGCAGGGGTGGTATCTCCTCTCATAATTGCATCTTTCAGTCCTTTATACAATTCTATCCTTAATTTGTCTATGTTCTTTTACCCACATAAGCCAGATTTCTTCAATACATGTGTAGGCATCTACATTAAATTGTTGAAACAATCTACCACCGTTTACCAAAGTATGTCCCTCATGTTCACGTTCTTGCAATCAATATGCATAGTATTCTCTCATTGTAACAGAATCAGTTGTATTAGATCTGATTCCATCTACATTACTATACAAAATACCGAGCCTAAAACCATCCTCACCATATGGGAACAAAATGGGATATTGTAATGCCATGTATGAAGGATGCAACACATTAATACGTTATAACCCTCCTTTTAACTCAACAATAATATCGCGATGTGCATTCTCGGCACCAATATCACCAACGATAATTGCTGTAATTTCTGAACATGTAGGCAAGTTATATTCTCTTCCATCTATAGTTCGGGAGCCAATAAGTCGTAATCTTAAACGGTGAACATCAGTATCAATGAAACGGTCTCTAGACATCCGAAATACCTTCACCAAAGTGTTTGATTCATCAAACATTTGGACCAATGCATCAACAATAGATGGATCAAGGTCACTATTAATTTGACCATCGCTAAAGACGTTCATTCTATGTTGAACTTCATTTTCAGTATCGTAGAAATATAATTGTGCAAATTATGGATCCTGACCATCATTAGGAAGAAGAGTTCCAATTCTATGATGGTTTTGGCCATTAAGTTTGAAAATGTAAGGGTGTCTTCCATCGTTAATTCTACTATCTACTTTACCACCCATAGATGTCATTGTGAACATTGCATTGTAACTTCTTATTAGAGTTCTAAACGTTTTAGATTGTTGACTACCAAGAGGTTCTAAAAGCTCATTAATAAGAGGAGGTGCTTTCCTAAGCAAAGGTAACTTAACCTTACCCTCCATACAACAGAGAGAGAATTTTGGATTCCTAGGCCTCTTAGATTTGACTGTTCTCTCTTCATACCATAAAATTGAACCGCAATGCACGCATACATAAGAAGGCGAGCCGAAATTCCAAGGTTCAGTAAATTTTCCTATATGAATTTTAAAATATGAGAACAACAATAATGATGTAAACAAAAATGAATATCTATATTTTTTTTCCTTGTAAATTTAAGTCATTTACTTGGAAATTCTTCACAACCACTCTCATTTTCTGATTCTTGGATTTCTTGACGTATATCACAATTATTGAATCCATCTTCTACCAAAGTATCATCTGCATCATGAGTTAATGTTGTTCTATCCCTCTTGTTTTTTTTCCTCTTTTCAGCAATGACCATTTCCCTGGATTTCCTAGCCTGGGTAAGTTTATTTTGTAAACTATTTTTCCTTTCATGCCATTTTCTACTGGATCGCCTCTCAAACATTAGCATCCTTCTTTTTAATCGCGCTTGTCTTGCATTTTTCATTTTTTTTGAAAAGTCAGAAATGAGCTGCTACAAACTAAGATCCTATAAAACATGTGTTTGTGTGTTATATAATTAATTATAATTATTTAAAATTCAAAAAACATGGCAGGTTTATATAAATGAAATATTACAAATTTTGAATCAACACCAAACAAACACTGGTGGGGATAAATGCAAGAGACCGAAATACATATATAAACAATGCTGATCTAATTTGCAAGTATGTTTGATCATATCTAAAACAAATTAATAAAGTAATAATATAGGTCATTGACATAGTCAATCTTTATTTAAGAGACTGATTTTCAAATGGTAATCATGATTTGGCTATTACAAACCCTTCATTTAATCAAATATTCCTTCCTCTTGAATTTTTTCTTAACACTTTCATGAAAGCCAAAACAGAAAGAAACAAAAGCACCTAAACATAAGCACTCAATAAAACAGCAAGAATCAAGATTGATTACACTGAAGTTCCTCAAATTTTTTAGGCTTTGCTTCAAAATTACACAGAGATAGATTAGATTATACACACATCCAAGTAATGGAATTCATGAAGCTTTTCACCTACTATTATGTAATCTTCTATTCATAAAATAAATAAATAAAATAAAAGCATCTGTAAACACTCAATCCAAAACACTAAGATACACACAATAAAAATAAATGAATAAACAAAATAAACAAAGCTAACAACAACAACATTTAAAAAAGCCTGCCAATAAGTTGAGCCTAATAATCTTAGCAGTACAAAAATTAAAAGAAACAAAGTCTAATAAGCATTCTAGAAAATCAGAGACATATATCAATAAGGAAATAATAGTAAAATTAAATATCAAGTAAAAAAACAACAAAGGCAATCAGAGAAAATGCATTTCAATCTGCAAAAACTCTGTAATTAACATTAAAAACCAATAATTTTACTTAATAAAAATTACATAATAACTTTACCCTGAAAAACATTCATATCTTAAACCATCCATCTTACAAATATGGCTATTAACAAAACATAGAATACAAAACATTGATGATTAGAGATAGATGATTAGAGATGGCATCACAACTATGGCTCTAACAGCCATATATAAAAGAAAAGCCAAAAGGAAATAACAAAACGCTATTCTAAAAGAGAAAAAAATTATTACAGCCCACCACAAAAAAACTTAAAAGAAAGCTACGACCTATTAAGAAAATCAACTCTTAATGGACACAAAGAAGAAGCTTCATCTTAACAAGGTTTGACCTTACAAATTAATTCAGTAACTCTTATTGAAGTATAATAAATGGTCTTATCAGTGAGAGGACCCTTTTTAGCATTAAGTAGTTGGATGTCAAATTTATTATTGGAAGGAGGGAGAGGTTTTATTTTACCGCATTTACTTTTACCAATTGCCTATCCCTATAAACGTAGATCATCTAATGACTTAGATTGTCCCTGATAATAGTAAATAATCAAATATTATAATCTGAGGCCAAAACTTTGAAAGAGAGAGAATAAACATCCGGATTTTAATTCAAATTCAAATAACAAAAAATAGCAATGAGGATGTGAAGTAGACGGGAGAATTAGCTGAAGAAATCAATTTGTAAATACAGAAGCTGGCTAAAACATGCAAATCAAAGCCAATTAAAACAGGATTACAGTAAATGAAAAAAACGTAATACTAAGTATGAGATAAGTAAAAAGAAAATCAGCATTCAAGCAAACTGTATTAAACTGTTAAATGATTTTATCTTTCAATTATCTTGTCAATGTTCCTTTTAAATGAAGAGGTCGGTCTGTTTTTTCAATAATCAGCATATGTAGAGGTCGATTTGATTTATAGATGGCCTTTCATGATTCTAGAATTCTGTCATTCTTGTCCATGCCGTAAGCATTAATATTCATAACAAATTAGTAAATAATAGAATACTGGAATTGTTTTTCCGTGAAATCAAAAGACCAAAACCAACAAAAAATAAATGCTGTAAAGACCACAAGCCAAATATAAAACCTAATTTGAAACTGAAATTAATGATTACATAATCATCACTAATAGAAATTCAAATCCTTCAAAACCAACACAATGTAATCATTGAGCTACACCGCATAGCAAAATTGAACTAAAACAAATAAGCCAATTTAATTGCAAAGCCGAGCAAACATAATAATCAAGATCCATAAACTAATGTCAAACATTAATCGAAGACAATTAGTGAATTAGTGGATCAATAGAAGTACGCAGAATATTGTTGTTCTTTGGTCATTCAGGTGGAACCAAGAATTAAAGACGTTTGCATAATATTTTATTGGCTTTAAAAATAAAAAGTTTTTTCTAAAGATTAACCAACTAATTGAAATATTAATGTGCACACCACACAACAATATTTAGTAAATAAATGGCAAACATGTTTTTCCCTACATATATTCAAAGGAAAAACCCCATGACGCCACTCACAAAGAAACTGGATTATGATAAATCAAGAAGAAAGCATCTAATGCAGGCCACTGTGAAAATGGTGGAGGTACCAAATGCAGGCCACTAAAAGCATAGAATTTAAAAAAAGTTATGACAGTTTTACAATTCAGTAAAATACAAAATAAGAATTCATTGAATTTTTAAAAAATGAACAAAAAAGCAGATTAAAATATGCAATTCAGAACCTAATCAAAACCAAACATTGTAATATGGTTTGAGTTGCAAAAAATGTGAAAGATTGATTTAGTTTTTAACAATCTACTAGCTATTTCCCATATGATGATGGCAAAGAATTTGGCTTCCATTAGCCAAGGATATATAAAATAAATACTTAAAGCAAAATTAACATCAAACAGTAACACTTTTTGGCACAAACTTGAACTGGAAAGTTTGATTTCGTTGTATACATAAAAATTACAAACACAAAAACCATCAATTTTTCCTTCTTTCTTACTTAATGGCAATCATTAAGCCTGGGCGTAAATCTAATTAGCTTTGGCCACAACCAATTAGTACAAACTCAAAAGTGCTAATAAATTCTCAACCAATTTTGTATGATAATGCTTTTACCGTCAAATATTTTGTAAATAAAACATAATAGTTCAATGTCATATGACCAGTGACTTTTATGAATAAGTAAACTTAGTATATATTTTCACTCATTCAAAATCACAGCAACAACCAATAGACTAAAGGAAATTGTATATGCCAACTTCTAAGTTTTGTATATATTTAGTGCTTTAACTTAATTCCATGAACTTACAGATAAATGTAGTCGCTATTCTACTAACAAATGAGCAATTAAACAATTAGGAAATAAATACACCAAAACATTAAAACAAAGAACCATAAATTTTGCAAATGAAGAAGAAATAGGTTCACCCTCTCTCTCAAGCCAATTCTAAATCAGAATCAATCAAACCAAAATAACTACGTCTAAGTCATTTCCCTCAATAGACTAATAATGCAATTTAAAAAACTGTCAGCTTTGACTATAATTAAATCATAATTAATATCAAACTTAAAAGGAATAAGAATTTTAGAAGTTAGAAGGTTAACTACTATTCAACAACATTGGCACCATATGATTCCATAGATATATCAGAATCATAACAAATATTCTAGTGCTTCAACAATTACATGACAAAACAAAGAAGTTATATCATATCTCAACAAACCTAGCAATCTCATTAGCGGTGTGCATCTGTAATCATAGCTTTTACGAATCAAGTTTGTACCCATATAAAATTATATACATGCCAATCCATAGTATCCGAAAATTGAATGAATATATCACATACAATCACAGCACACATATTTATCGAACAATAATTCTAAAAAAAAAATTATGCAGTAAAATTACTGTAGAAATTTGAAGAATCAATATTTTAGGGTTCTGCATTCTTGTCCATGCCGTAAGAATCAATTTTCACAACAAAGCACCAAAAGGAGAAGAATGAACACAGAATTGATGCGTACCTTTCGTCAGAATAGCGTCGATCTCTAACTCCATATCTCAAAACCTCTGTGACGTTTGATCGTATTTAGCTTTGACGGATGCCGATTGTGATGGTCTAAGTCCGGCAAGATATGGCGGTGATTGGTCGTACAAATATCCACTGGTTTGCAGAGTCTGAAAAGCAGAGATCGCTAGGGTTTTAATCACAAAATAGATCTAGGATATTCCGCGAATTCACAGAAACAGAGGAAACTTATAGTTCTAAAACAAAATTATGCAAGAAAATTACTGCAAAAATTTAAAGAATCAATATTCTAGGGTTCTGCATTCTTGTTCATGCCGTAAGAATCAATTTTCACAACAAAGCACCAAAAGGAGAAGAATGAACACAGAATTGATGCGTACCTTTCGTCAGAATAGCGTCGATCTCTAACTCCGTATCTCAAAACCTCTGTGACGTTTGATCGTATTTAGCTTTGACGGATGCCGATTGTGATGGTCTAATTCCGACAGGATATGGTGGTGGCTGGTCGTTCGAATATCCACTGGTTCGCAAAGTCTGAAGAGAAGAGATCGCTAGGGTTTTAATCGCAAAACAGATCTACAATATTTCGCAAATTCACGAAAACAAGGGAAACTTATCCTGAAATCACAGAGAAGTTTCAAAACCGAATCCAAACAACAAAAACTCATAGAGAGAAAGAGAGGGAGAGAGTGAAAAACGTACCTGAAAAACTCAAAAGGGGATGGCGATGGCCAACCAAACAAATCTCCAATGTGGCGCAAGTTTTTTTTTCCTCCTTGCAGAGTTTGATGTGAAGAGATCGATAAGTTTTTTTTTTCTCCTTCCCTTTTTCTCTGTCGCAGTATCGCTGGGGTTTTTTTTAGAGAGAGAAAATGGTAAGAAGACTCTGATGAGAAGATGCTAGGGTTTTTTTAGTTGTGACGTTTTTTTTTTTTTTAATATCTACACCATAACTGTTAAACAGTATTACCCTTGCAAATCAATATAAAGTATCGCTTTTTAAAGTTATACGTGTCTGAATTTTAGGTAATCACTTTCTCTCAGCTTCTACTATTATATATATATATATATATATTGATTGATTGATTGATTAGGGACATCCCTTGATAAGTAAAAGGATTAAACTACTCCTAAATTTCATAAGTCCAATGGTAATTCACTTAAGAAAAAAAGTTTAAACAAGTGCAATTATTTTACAAAGTACAATTAATAAATGCAATTAAAGAAGCCTGCCTGATTTGTGAGCTCTTCGGTCTCATCTTCAGCCTCATCATCATCCAAGGCATCATCTATGGCACTAACATTATTTCAGTCAGCAACAAGCTTCTTTTCCTAACATGAATTAAAATTATGTGAGAGATAACAACACAAACTTAGAAATAGGAGATCAGGATAATTTGGAAGCTCTTCACATACTTCTAGTTGCAATGCTCCAATTTCCTTCTCTATACCTAAATCCACATGGAAAAACAGTAAAAACATTTATTCAAGAATTGATAAACAGCCACAAAATTTACCAATGAACTGTTAACACTACTTAGAAAGGCAAAAAGAAAATGTGATTTGATCCCATAAAATAGGGAGCTTAAGAAGCAGTTGCAGCAAAATGATAAAATTCCACATCCCAAAAGAGAGTCACATACCCTTCAACCAATTTTGATGACTTATCAGATTAATATAATGCTTTGTGATAAGGCTATGTTTTCCCATCTACAATATCATGGGTATTCCAATATCCAATGTAAAACAAAATAATGCTATAAGTACAGGTAAAAGACTAAGTCAAACAACAAACAATACTTCTAAATCAATAAGAAACAACTCACTATGCAGAGTAACCTAACTAAACACACTAATCTTAACAATGTAATGGATTCACAATAGACTAGTCAAGGTCAACCACAAGTATGTTTTTTTGAAAAATGTTGTACTCATTGTTACTTCTTCAATTGACATTTCCTTTTTTACTACTTCTATTATTGTATTTTCTTGTTATCCTTGACCTTTTTTCATTCCCTCCACTTCTTCAATTGACATTTCCACTTGTCCATCTTTCTATTTTTAAAGAGCAAGGAAATATAAAAAGGAATTTACACTGAAGACTGCCAAGAAAATTAGTTCAATCATACAAGGATCTTAGAACTTAGAAGAAAAGACTTCAGTGAATTCCAGTTAAACATAACACCATTAAATGTCCAATTATTAGACTCTTGCCAGAGTCCACATAACTAAACCACACGTGAAACTCAAACCTAATGGTTGCTTTATGTAGAGTTTATTATTATAAATAAACCACACATGGAAATTAATAGACAACATCAAACCCTTTTTTTTTTTTGATAGGTAATTAAAATTTTATTAGTGAAAATAATTGCAAGTACACTGGGAGTATACAAACAAAAACATCATGGTAAAGCCCTAAAATTACAAAAATCAAGAAGTTCAACTAAATTAGAGAGAAAAAACCCCTAAGGCTAACAGCCTGACATCCACTCAAGAAGTTTGTCTTCATAAAGAAAGCTTTCAGCTCTATCATTGTCCTATTGCACCCATCAAAGCTCCTTGCATTTCTTTTCCTCCAAATACACCACCGCATCAAACAATAAGGAATAGCCTTCCAAATTTCAACACATCGATGATGCCCACAACCAAAAATAGAGAGAGAGAGGAGCTATGAAGGATACCGGAGAGGACTTAGGAGTGGAACAATTAATATTTTTTATATGTTTTGTTATTAAAATCAATTAGTATATATTCAAACCAAAAAAAGAAAAGTAAAAAAAAGAAACCATGCTATCAACCTTAATTCTAATCAAAGGTGATTCAAAAACTAACTATAACTTAACTAGACTTGTGAATGGATTTGGCCAAAAATTAAAATAAATAAATAAAAAGTAAACTTGCGTATGGACCTGCTCCAACTAGGAGAGATTGTTTGAATTGTTGGTAATATATCACAACTAAAGAAATTGGGACTCATTGAAAGATGACGAGGGGTGGACTTAAAAGCACAAATGTTGGGGGAACCTCCGCATTCCTTCTTCTATTTAAGCTCACTCCTTGTTTTCCTAGTGAACAAAATTACCTCAAGTTCTTCAAGTGGTGGATGGCTTTAGTGACAATGACTTCAACAGTTATAGGCTTGATCTGTTTTATTGGTTGTTAGTTGTACTCAGCCTCATCAACTTCTTTAATTACCTTTTCTGCTCTAAATGGTACTCTTATAATCCATCTCTATCATCCAACTAGGTTACAAAGAATAGTCCTCCTGTAAGATTACAAAGTACAAAAGATCAAATTTTAATAGTTTATATCATCATTGATTCATTGAAAGCATGTCAGTTGTAAATTAAATATATAAAAAAATGTAAGTAAACCCTGCATAAAGCATTAACATTATAATATATTATATAATAACTACATAATCCTAAACACATTCATATTTGAACAAAGCGCAAATCACAGTCCTCAAGCCAGAGTATTAAAACATTGATAATTGATTAATAAACAAAATACCCATCTGGATTGTTGAATTTAGGTTCATCATGGATAGATCTAAAGAGAAATCCTTTTCTGTTAACTGGCCTGTGGTCAAATATGTCATAACCAATTACTAAAGTTTTTTTTTTTTTGGACTTAGGACGACTTTGTTTGATAGGGGACCAAAGGCCCTTTGTAAAAGCAACCGTACCTCTAATTTGATGACATATAAACCAGTTTTGACAATTATAGTCCACATGAATCTGCTAACTATGTCCATTGCTGACAAAAACTACAATACAATGAAAGCAATTGTAATCTTAAACCTAAAAAAATATCCCATAACTGGGAACTCATTCAACTGCAATGAATTCCATAATTAGCTTAGCTGTGCCAAATCATATATCTCAAAATCTAGAAAAAGGACTAACAAACTAAAAGATCTAGAACTACATTCGCTTCCAAGCTCACCAGAAACAAAAGGAAATGATTTTGAGAAATTTTCATGGGGCAAAAAAAGATCAATCTTACCTGTTTAGCCATACTGCAAGCCTTATCTGACTGATTGAGAATCTCGAAGTAGAACACAGAGAAATTGAGAGCTAGACCCAACCTTATTGGATGTGTTGGAGCAAGATCCGCGAGTGCAATATCCTTCAAAATCACAAAACATCAACATTGCATAAATTAGACAAAACCCACAAAGTCAAATCCAGAAATTTCAACCCCATGATTCTAATCAAAACCAGTTTCCTTTAAAATCAATCAAAATTCCCAGTTTCTGTTTTAGATAACAAATTTAAAATTCATATTTATAAACACTTCAATTTAGCAGAGCCACATTCACTAACTTAGAACACTCAACGAGTCAAAACCCTAGAATCACAACTACTTAAAGTTCTTTTTCTTTTTTCATTTTTTAAATCACAGATCGTTCACAAATTTTGAAACTTTCACACCCAATTCAACGCAAAAAAAAAAAAAAAAAAAAAAAAAAAAAAAAAAAAAATTCTCAGGAACCAACCAACCAATGCCCAAAACCAAAATCCCAAAAAAGCAAAAAACTTTTAAAAACTCACAAAGTCAAAACCCTCAAACCAAAGCAACCTAATCGTAAACTTCTCCCTAATCGTTCACAAAGTTTGAAACTTTGACACCCAATAAAGACCTTCACTTAAAAAAGAACTCCATTTTCTTAGCCACCAACCAAACAAAATCCAAACCCAAAAACCAAACCAAAAAAAAAACCAAACCTGAGCAGCCTTGTAAGACAACATAGTATCCTCAGCCGCGGCTTTTCTCTCATCACCAACCTTAAACTCAGCCATGTACCTATGATAATCACCCTTCATCTTCAAATAAAACACCTTAGACTCACTCGCCGAAACCGAGGGTACGAGGTTTGACTCGAGGAGATTAAGAATACTAGCACAGATATCAGACAGTTCGGACTCGACTTTAGATCTGTATTCCTTAACGAGCGCCATATGCTCCTCGTTCTTCCGACCCTCTTCTTTTTGCTCGATCGAGGGACAGACCCATGGCTTAGGATGTTCGAAGGGCTTAGACAGAGAGTGGCTTAGGGGTAATTCTTCCTTTCTTATTTATACTGGGTGCTTAAGCCGCGTTTGCAAAAACGCAGCACAGACATGCTTGAAGCCGCGTTCATATAAACGCAGCTTGAGGTTACCCCTATCGCCGCGTTTAACTCTTAAACGCAGCTTTAGGACATACATAAAAAATAAAAATAAAAATTCAGATAAGCCTGTAGCTGCGTTTTTAAAACACGAAAAACGCAGCTATACCCACAAGCTCGCGGCTGTACTTCTGGCGCTGGAGCTGCGTTTGTGTGAAATTATTGACATAGTAATCCCTCGTGTTCATTCATTATAGACATGTCATGAATGTCAGAGGGGAAAGTATCTAACATATCAAAACTCAAAAGTATCTAATAATTAGTATATTTAGATATGGTGAGCAATTTCAAAATATAATTGGTAATATGGCATGAATAAAGCAACAATAAATCTTTAGGATTTTGTATTTTTTGATCAGTTGGTTAGAAATCTTTTATCTTGTATTTTTTCTTTTGAGTAAAATATCATTTTCATTCTTAAACTTTCACAAAAGTTTGTTTTCTGGCCTCTAAATTTTCAAAACTTTACTTTTTGTCTCTCAAACGTTCTACTTTTTGTCATTCCATCTAAATCCATTAATTTATATACTACGTGTCTAACGAAATGTTGACGTGGTATTTGATCTAGACTAAACCGTTTTATTTAAAAATACTTATGGACACATGGCTCGTAATGATTCACACGCGTAACAATAATTTTTTAAAAGGATAAAAACATCCCTCACTCCCTCAATTGACACAACCCAATAGAAATCCAAATCCCCAATCTTTGTTAATAAAAATACCCAAACCTACAACCCCAAGCCCAACCGTGAAATCCTTACTGACGACCCCAACCATTCAATGACAACCTCCAAATGCTTGCGTCAAGGAGATGAAATAAGGAATCTGGGTTTTGGTTTTGCCCGACAAACAAGGAGCTTATACTGTGCTATTTGAAGAGGAGGATTTATCGGACAAATGCTTAAGCTTGATATCATCTTCAATCTGTGTACAAATGGGACTCCGAAGAATTGCCTAAAACTAAAGCCTTTTTGTTTTTGTTTTTGGAATACATTGACCTAGTTTGTTTGGTTGTTTGATGGGTTTGAAGTCAAACCTTTGTTTGATTATTGATTATGTTCAGAAGTAGTCTGAGTTTGATTAAATATTGAATCTTTGTTAATAATTCTGGTAAAATTTGTTTGTTTGCTTAGAATTTTATCTAGGTTTTGGATGAAGTTTGGTTTTGTTGGGTTTAATTAAAAACTGAATCTTTGTTAAGAACTCTTGTAAGTTTTGTTTGCTTGCCTAGGATTTTATCTAGGTTTAGGATGAAGTTTGGTTTTTTGTTGGGTTTGATTCGAACTGGTTGATAGCAGAATAATTTGTTTTTTTGCATTTAAAATAGTTGAAGAGTAAGGCCTTTTTCTTTTTCAATGGTTCAACCTAGTTCTAGCCAAAATAACACCTAAGTTCCTACACTAAATCTGATTGATTACTCTTGTTATACATTAATTATTTGGATTTTTTTTTTTTTTTTTTTTTTTGAGAAAGTAATTATTTGGATTTGGATTGGTAGATTTACAGTTACACCATAGAATAACTATGATGCATGTAGTCCGACTTATGTCTCAAAGTATGTTATCTAACTTTCTTTTTTTTTCTTTTTTCTTTTTTTTTTTTTCTTTTTTTGGCTGGGGAATTTGAATTTGAATCTAGGTTCTCCCTAATAGGGGAATATTAACACTGAATTATAAAGATCTTGACCCTTGATAGTAGGTTATTTAACATATAATATATTAAAAACTAACCGTAAATTTGGCAATATGTTTATTACATTCTTAACCATCGTTTAATATTCCATTGGCGGGTAGATTCCTTATTTAAACATACTTCAAGAAACCACTGGATTTTAATATTATATAATAAAAATATTATTCCCTATATTAATATTTAATCATATGCTTCATGCATTTATTTGTACTACTAGTCACTAACCCGTGCGATGCACGGAAAGCTGTTAATAACTTCCTTAATATGAAAAAAAAAAAAAAAAAAATCAATATCATGGTATAAATTATATACCAAACCAATAAAATCTATCACTTACAAAGTAATAAAATCTATCACATACAATGAGATATCATGATAACCAAGAGTTTGAGATCATATTTAGAAAATATATAACTGATATAAGTACACTCCAATACAATTAATTACACATATACAGTAAATTCCATACTCATTCAATCAAGTATCTTTCATAAATTACATTAATCGATCTTGATGTCCAAGATGTATCTAAATTCTAACATTGCCAATAAACAAAGATGCTAGTCCTCAATGGGATTGAAAAGGCAACATAATGCCAATTTATACAATTTCTGAAATCATTATTTCCACTACTGAGAGAGAGAGAGAGAGAGGGGTAACTCTTGTGTTGCATCTCTTAAGAAGAATCTACCATGTACATTTTTTGATATGTAATCGACAAATAACAAAATAGATGTACCACATTTAGAGTATGCACATTTGGGAGATTAAGAGTAAAGTAAAATGAGAAAACGAACCCACCTAAAGTTTTTTGCTCTCCCTCTTGATGTTGACTTTTCCAACATCTTCCAAAATCAAATTTATGTACTCCTCAGAGCCCTGTAAGGCATAAAAATTAACCAAATTTACATGTATTCACTTAAAATTGTGAAAGATGCTAAAAATTAGGTTGATATCAACATTTTAACCAAAATTTAACATTTTAATGATTGCACATCAATCAGCAATTTTGCCATTGTTACTTACAACATATATCTTTTTATTTGTGACAAATATGATGCAATTTTGGCCATCAAATTTTACTCAAGCCAAGATTAGACAACCTCCATCCTACATTACTCTAAGAAATCTATAGAATTACCCTAAAATCAAAAAGAACATGCCACAGCCATATGGATAGGAGGCAAAAAAAAAAGTACATGTTCACAAAGATTTCAAAGTAAAAAATATACATTATGTAAACAAAACTTTTTCCACTTCTACAACTTCTAAAACACCAAAATAACCAAACCTCCTAAAATGAAGTCATTTAATGCAATCTTTTTTTAAATTAAGTCATTAAAATAACAGCAAATGACTAACAGCAAGATCCTTTTGAAAACCAATTCTAAATAGTTCAAGGCTTCCAAAATTTGAGATTTTCAAGTTTCTTCTAGATTAGATAACTCTAAGTTGGGCTGATTATACTCTTTTGGTAGTATTGCCTAGCAAATCTTCTGTTCAAACATTACAATGGTTCCAAATCAACCCTTCAATATTCTATCATCAACGTGAAATTCAGCCAGTAGCTTCAAAAAGAATTTGATTTGCAAAGTAGGCCACTTACTATTATTCGGGGTCTCTTTCAAAGGCAGAAATCAGTCAAGAGCATTTATAAATATGATAAGTCTAGAGAATAATTCAGTGATATAACAATAGGGGAAGTGGCAGCATCAATAAAATCTAAATGCATCTTATAGGGAGTAACAATTAGCATAGCTGCTCCTTTTGGAATTTGGATCAAACATATCTTTGCAGCTCTCCATACCATTTTAAAACACAATCATATCATTGAAAAAATTATAACACTATAAGAAGAAACTATACAATGTATAAAAAGAATTGAAATGGAACAGTGCTGATATTGTACGAAATTACAACAGAAATTGCTATGATTAGCCTAAAGACTGAGCTAACCTCATTTTTTTATAAGTAAGTTACACATACATTGGCTGGATCTTGAACCCAAGACCTCACCATCTACTTTGCTCTTACAAGGAGATGATGTGTGATTTGCTAGAGCTCATTGGTGCACTGAGAACTAACATACAAGCAGGTTTAGAACACAAAGAGCCTCCACAAAGCTGATCAAGCTTGCTCTCTAGAATTCTTCACAGGTTTGATACCCAACAAATTAAATCAAAACCAACCAACCAAAATACAAAAAACTAAATCCTATGAAATGCAAAATTAAAAATATTTTTGTTAGCGTTCATATATTTTGATGAAGATTAAGTCTTTTAAACATGGAAGACTCATAGCTTGTCTACAATTATATGGATAACAACAAATAGAACCCAAAATATATTTAAAACCTTATTCATAAGCTTTGAATTAAAAAAACACAAATTAGTAAACCAAAGTGCTAAACTGGACCCAAAAACCACAATTTCACTTCTACTAACAAATAAATAAAGAGAACAGGTTAGGGAGGAAATCCTAAATTAAATTAAAAACATCACTAACCATTCCTCAAAAAACCAAGAGACAAAGCCTAGGTAGAATTTGATCTTCTATGGTTCCCCTGGGAAAAAACAAAAAACAACAAAGAGGAAACATATTAGCAATTGAAATCTATAATTGCAGTAAACCCTAATTAGGAACCCCAAAATCCCAAAACTAATAAAAACCCCAAATCAATCCTTCAGCCTTCAGAAACTATGGAAACAAAAACCACAAATTCACTCCTACTAACAAATAAATAAAGACAACAAGTTAGGGAGGAAATCCTAAATTAAATTAAAAACATCACTAACCATTCCTCAAAAGGCCAAGAGACACAGCTTAGGTAGAATTTGATCTTCTATAGTGTTCCCCTGGGCAAAACAAAAAAGAACAAAGAGGAAACATATTAGCAATTGAAATCTATAATTGCAGCAAACCCTAATTAGGAACCCCAAAATCCCAAAACTAATAAAAACTCGAAATCAATCCTTCAGCCTTAAAGTCATCTTGATTTCATCCTAATTCAAGAAGAAACTATGGAAACAAAAACCACAAATTAATTATAAGCAAATAGATTAGGACAACAGCAACAAAAAAGGAAGAAGATAAGGAAGATTGAGGATTCAAGGTGATCTTACCGAGGAGTTCTTGAGAAATTGAATCGGGAGATTTTGGGGCAACACTCACTTTTGGGTATCGAATCAGAGAGAATATCTTTACATATATTGTGGCCTGGCCTGGCCTGGGTGTGCAAACTGTAACGGTGAGAGTCGGTGGTGGTCAGTTCTTGAAGAGGTGTAGGGTTTTATCGGGTTTGATTGAAAAACAAATTAGAGAATGTTGAAAGGGTGGAGAAGAGAGATTAGGGAGAGAAATAGAGAACAAAGAGGAATGGCGTTCAGAGTTGGGTTTTGGGGAAGGAGAAAAAAAAGATTGGGGATCAGGTTTGATTTTGCCGTGCAAAATAGAAATAGGTTTTTTAGCCGATTTTTTTTTCTTAATAATGCTGTTGATTTAAAAATAATGATGACATGGATTGGAAAGTAGAAATAGTTTTTTAATTTTTTTAAAATAAAGATGATACGAAAAATTATGAGAGTTTGTTATATATATATATATATATATATAGATTAGTATATCATATACCAAACCCACTAAATCCCAAGAAATACCATTCTAAAAAAAAATAATAATAATAATAATAAAAAATCCCAAGAAATAGCGTAGATCAATTACAAATTTTGGAAGCACACAGTAGAGCACAATCATCAAGTTTATGACCATCTTAAAATTTGAGTCTCTTTATATTCAACATCAATGCCGTACTTTGTATGAAGCATATCCTTCAAGTAGCCAACGTCAATGGATTCCTTGACCCATAAGCTATACAACTGATCAAAACTCAAATTACTGAACTAAGTTGGAGCTTGGCTCCAGGAGGAATTTGATAATCCTTTACAGTCAATTCATCTTATGCCAACTGTTCATTATAGGTTAGGTCTAGCCTAACCCATGGGACATAAACTTTTTTGGGTAAAATACTATTTTGATCTCTAAACTTTACTAAAAGTTTGTTTTTCGTCCCTAAACTTTAAAAAGTTTTTTTTTCATCCCTAACCTTTGTAAAGAGTTTTTTGAATAATATAGAGACAAAAAAATAAGAATGTAAAAAGAACTTTTTTAGTAGTTTAAGGATGAAAAACAAACTTTTAGTAAAATTTAAGGACATAAATAAACATTTTCAATAGTTTAGGGACGAAATATGAACTTTTCAATAGTTTAGGGATGAAAAATGAACTTTCTAAAGTTTAGGGATGAAAAATCAACTTGTGGTAAAGTTCAGGGACCAAAATAGTATTTTACCCAACTTTTTTTCTCGACCTTCAGTTTTCTGTCAACGATTTTTGCATTACGTGGTGTTGATGCACATTTTGGAAGCCCAGTAGAAGGAAGAAGCCCAACAATATGAGCAGAAAAGAGTTACTAAGCGGATAGAAAAACCATTAAGCCCAAATGGCATGAATAATGGATCATAGATCCATAAAGTAAACAAATGGGCCTTGAGGAAGCAAATGGGCCTAAAGGAGCCCAGAGAGAGAGAAATAAAAGGCTGATGGAAAGTACATGAGCCCCATGGGCAGTATGTGATGAAAAAGTGAGAATGGGCCATAGCAAGCCCGAAGTAATGCAAGTAAAGAAAATAAAAGGCTGATGGAAAGTACATGAGCCCCAAAGATGAAGAATAAAGTAATTAGACCAGGGAAGCCCAAAAGAGTTAGTAAAAGCCTATAGGAACGTAGAAATTAGAAAAAAGGCCGAGGATACCCAAGAGGAAAGCAAATGGGCCAAGGATGCCCAAAAGGAAATAAATGAGACACAGGAGCCCACAAGCAATGTAATAAAAAGCCCAATGATCATACTAAGTCATTAAGAGAAGAATAAGCAGCAAGCCTAAAGAGACCCAGCAGGCTTAGGTCAAATAACATCACAACAAGAATGGCAGAGTAATACGACAGGAAATGGTAGCAACACTATAGAAATGAGCAAAAGAGTAGGCTAAAAGAAAAAAAAAGCCCACAATCAAGCAAAGCCCAACCCCTAAAGGGAGTAAGCCATAAAGAATGAGAAATCAGAAAATAGCTCATACCATAAAAAGTCAAGGATGGGCGGCAGAATGTGCAGACAAGCCTCCAGACCACAACCAACGCATGGGCAGCGAGTAGGTTTTGGACATACACAGAGGTGGAGCATGCGCAAGGACCAGACATCACCAACCTGTATCCAACCAATACAAGAAATAGTGGGTCATAGGTCAGAGGTAAGAGAGGAAATGGTTTGGCAGTGGGAAAAGGGGAAAACCTATTCTGAGGTTCCTACTCAGGCTCTTTTGGAGGAAATGTCCTGCTAGGATGACATACTAACCAAAAGAAGCAAGAATGAGTTGGAACCACTAGGTGCATGTCATGAGGGATAGGAAGAGAGAGAGCACCTACACCTAGCATGTAAGAATACTACGGCAAATAAACAAACAAAATAGTATTCTTTGTCTGGTGATGGGGAGTGGCACAGCTAGCATAGGTAAGTGGTGGTGGCTGGGCGACTGACAAACCAGTGGTGGTCGGCAAGGATACCCAGACCAGACAAAGGTAGTTAAATGCTAAAATAATAAAAGCTAGTCACGGCAGGCATTGTATAAAGGACCTTTGCTATGCATGCCATGAGGGACAGGGAGAGAGAGAGCACCCACACCATAGCATGTAAGAATACCACGACAAATAAACAAACAAAATAGTCTTCTTTGTCTGGTGATGGGGAATGGCACAGCCAACACAGGTAAGTGGTGGTGGTTGGGCGACTGACAAATCAGTGGTGGTCGACAAGGACACCTAGACCAGACAAAGGTAGTTAAAGGCTAAAATAGTAAAAGCTAGTCACGGCAAGCATTGTATAAAGGACCTTTGTTGTGCACAGTAGGGGACACAATTATGGTAATAGTAACCTCTAGGGGAGAATCACAACATATAAGCAAGCACTGAGAAAGAAAAAAAGAATGAAAGGAAAGAAGAATTAGAAAGAACGAAAAAACAGAGAGTATAGAATGGCAGGCATGCACCAATAGGTTAATCCCCTCTCTCCCTCTAAAGCCATGTTCTCTGTCAAAAGGCAAAGGATTCTTCTAGGCACAGGTCATTTAGGCCCGTTCCCTCAAAGCAATTAATTTCTTTCTAGGGGAGATTATTCGCATTAAGGAAATGGCTTCCTTCTTGGTTTCGGCCTTGTAAATATAATTTGGCACAGCATACTGATATTTCCCTCTTTGATTCAACAAACTCATTACTATTCATTCCCCACTTATTTTTGCTATTTTATGTACGGGTGCTTTTTATCACTCTCCTTTATTTATTCTAAGTAGTGAACGCATTTCTTTTATTATCTTTATTACATCTGTTTGCCATAACTTTCCCATAGTAGCTACGCCTGTCATGGGCATGTAACCAAAATTTTGGCAAACGGGCCGTAGTTTGCGCACAAGCCAGACCAAGGTGGGTTACAATTGGACTGATCCCAACTCCCTTATCCAGAACACTTGGGCCTAGTACAGCAGGAAGCAGCCCAGCCCAACATTACAAAAAGGCCCACCACATTTAAATTGGCGACTTTACTGGTGAGTTAGGAAGCAGATAAGGACAGAAACCCTCGCAAAAAAATTCCCCTAAAATCCAGGATGACGCGAAACATGAGCATCGTGCCCTCGTAGGCAGAGTCTAGGCCAACAATACCTCACTAACAGTAGCCTAACCAGACAGAAGGTGTTAACAAAATGGGGGCTGAACCCCAACCACAGCCAAGAATCCCCACTAACATTGCCAACGTCTTCATTGAGGTGTTACAGTCCTTGCAGCACTCAAAGCAACAAACGATGGAAGAAATCCGTCAGCTGAAAACAAACAAAATGAAGGATAAAGGGAGTCAGCATGACCCGGAGCATACGGCAAACAAAGAGGAGACACTAGTAAGAGGTGTCCCACAAAATGCGAAACAACGTTTCATCGCTATGGCCAAAGTAGCGGCCCTCCTGGAGCAAGAGAGGGCCAGAACACCTAAGGAGAGATTCTATGCACGAAGACCTCCTTACCCACTAAAGATACTTAGCAAACCATACCCCGAGAAATATAAACCACGGGCCTTTGCGTAGTACGATGGCAGGAAAGAAAGTGTCATTAAGCAAGTTTATTGATACTCTTGGCCCTTATGCAGTAGACGTGGACTTATGTCTTCGGGAGTTTTCCAAATCACTATGTGACAGAGCATACACCTAGTACATCGACCTAAAGCTAGGATCAATCCCAACTTGGGATGACATGATGGATGTATTTTGTATTAAATACTTCCATGAAGAAGAAACAGTAATGCTTGCAACCTTGCAATCAACCAAGCAAAGAAATGGTGAGGATTTAATGGAATATATCAAAAGGTTCAGGGATATAGCACTCGACTGCTATGATTATTGTGAAGAAAGAACATTGGTGGAAATGTGTATGACAAATATGATCAAGGAGTACATGGCAGTCTTGGAAAACTTAGAAATCTCCCAGATTGCACAGTTGTTGCAAAAAGCCAAGAAGACTGCCTAGTTGGTGAAGCCAAGTTTTGACAAAAAAAAACGTTCCACAGGTTATGGCAGTATCCACTAGTGAACGAAGAAGGAAAACTGATAGAAAGGAATACGATACTCCCCCACCAATACCATGCACCCCAAAGAAATTAGATGTGCTCCTAGATAAATGGATAGCAGACGGAGTCTTTAAGCCTAATCAAGTTTCTAGAGAGTCCACAAAAGAAGAGTAGAGGGACCCACGCTTCTGTCATTTGCACAACTACGTGTAACATCCTACCGCATAATGTTGGGCGCTCCACAGACAAGTACATCACAGGATCAAAGAAGGGACTCTAGAACTATCTCAGCGAGAAGTTCAAAAAAATCCACTCCCGAACCACAAAGGGAAGGGTGTAGCAGCGGTAGTAATTTATGCAGATCTAGGGGAGGATGAGGAGGAGAATCCAGCCCTGCCTGCCGCAACAATTACCACCTTACAAAAAAGCTCCAAATTCAAAATTTTGTTTGACCAATTAGGGCTTACGACGAAAGAGCGAAAGATAGTCACAGAAGCTCTAGTGAGCATTGCTTCTGGGGCAGGAATAGAATGTTTATCAGTGGAAGTCACAGATGATAGAGCCTTCTTACAGGTATCGAGTGAAATCACTTTTAGTAATGAGGATATGAAGGTGGGGTACCCAAACCATAGGAATCCCCTTTACTTAGTAGCATCCATAAATCAAATCCCCATCAAGAGAGCCTTGGTGGATACAGGTACTTCTGTAAATCTCATTCCATTAAGCACTCTACAAGCGGCAGGAATTTCAGAAAGAAAGATTTAGGGGTGCCCAATGGAAGTGACAAGGTTCAGAGGAAGGGGTGAATACACCACAGGCCACATCCAACTGTGGTTAAAGGTGGGCCCCATAGCTTCCTTAGCTCGGTTCCACATGGTAAAAATGAAGGTCTCATATCATGTGGTTTTGGGGAGGCCATGGTTGAACAAACACCGATTAATCCCATCCACCTATGACTAATGCGTGAAGGGAAGGTTGAATGGCAAAATGATACGCATAGCAGCAAATCCTTCGCCATTTGAGCAGGCAGAGGCTCATTTAATAGAAACTATGTTCTATGACCAATGGTCACCATCTAGGGAAAGCTCATTATTAAAGCTACGAGTCACCTTCGTACATAAATGGGAAGACATCCAAAGAGATCTAAAACCTGATCTAAGGGAGTTGCTATCACGAAAGAAGAAAAGGAAGGAAGCACCCGTCGCAAAGTCAGATGACACACTACAATGTGTCAAAGTCCGGTGCCCTGATGGAAGAATTGTATACAAATTATGAAGGCGCGCGGGGCCCACAAGTAAAATACAAGCAGGCCTTAAACAAGAGTGGCAACACAAGAGCCTGGTGTGTTGCATGGCTTAAGAAAGCTTAGAGGGAGAAAGTAATGAAGAGAAAGATGAGGAAGTCGTGGCAGAAAAAGATGAACAAGTTGTGGCAGAAGAAAAGCTGGAAGAGATTAACCTGAGGTCTGACTCGTAGGAACTAAGGCCTATCTCAATTAGTTCAAGGTTGTCGGAAAAGGAAAAGTCAGAATTGATACTATTACTGAAGGAATACAAAGATGCCTTCGCATGGGATTATAGTGAAATTTTAGGGTTGGATTTAGGGCTAGTAATGCATATGCTAAATATGGATCTCAAGGCCAAGCTAGTGGCCTAGCCTGCTAAGATATTCCACACCAAGATAGAAGGACAAATAGTCAAAGAGGTACAGAAATTACTAGTCACAGGATTCATTAAGCCCATTCAGTACCTATGTTGGTTGTCCAACATAGTGCCAGTAAAAAAGAAAAACAGGCAGATAAGGTGTTGCATAGATTTCAAAAATCTCAATAAGGTCTACCCGAAAGATGAATTTCCACTACCAAACATGGATTTACTAATAGATTCTACGTCAAGGAGCGCCATGTTTTCATTCATGGATAGATTTAGTGGGTACAATCAGATCAGAATGGTGCCAAATTATGTAGAGAAAACTGCCTTCAGAACACCCATAGGCAACTTCTATCACACAATGATGCCATTTAGGTTGAAAGATGTAGGTGCAACTTATCAACGGACAATGACGGCTATATTTCACGACATGATGCATCAAGAAATAGAGGATTATATGGAAGACATAGTGGTAAAATCAAAAAAGTAAGAAGAACACGTCCAAGTGTTGAAAAAGGTATTTGAGAGGTGTAGAACTTTCAAACTAAGGATAAACCCTCTCAAGTGCACGTTTGGAGTGTCCTCGGGGAAATTCTTGGGTTTCCTAGTTCACAGCAGAGGAATAGACATGGACCCGACTAAAGTTACAACCATAGCAACCATGAAACCTCTAACCACGGTAAAGGAGTTGAAGAGTTTCTTGGGGAAGGTCTCATATATTCGAAGATTCATCCCTGAATTGGCATCAATTACTTCTGTTTTTAGCAAATTACTCAAGAATGGGCAAAGTTTTGAGTGGGGAGAAGCACAGCTAACAGCCTTCAAAAGGCTACAGTAGATTATGATGAACCTTCCTACTGTACAAGCCCCAATTCACAAGAAGCCATTGTTGCTCTACCTAGCCACCAACTAGTATGCCATAGGTGCATTGATCACCCAGGAGGATGGAGATGGCATTGAGCAACCAGTTTACTACATCAACCGTGCTTTAAAAGATACAGAAACTCGTTACTCAATGGCAAAAAGGGCATACTTGGCTATTATGTATGCTTCGCAAAGGCTACGCCATTATTTCTTGGCTTACAAGGTGTGGATGATGACTAAGTCTCACGCAATCAAAGCTTTGTTGTGACAACCAATTCTCTTTGGTAGAATATCCCAGTGGTTATTACAACTGTCACAGTATGACCTGAAAGCGGGAACGCCCAAGGTAGTAAAGAGCCAGGCTATAGCAGATTTGTTGGCACAGTTTCTAGGAGAAGAAGAATTTTCGCTAGATGATGAAGTCCCAGGAGAAGTAGCCATGGCAGAAGAAGTCAAACAACAATGGGTAATGAAATTTGATGTGCCTTCTACCACCCAATCAGGAGGAGTGGAAGTAGTTTTGTATCATGAAGAAAACAAGGTTGGGGCACTATCATTCAAATTAGAATTCCCCTGTTTGAACCATTGTTATTAATACTGTTTTAGAGCCCATTTTGGTTTGTCCAGTGGAATAGAATATTTCGGTACCGGCCGATTTCGGCATACCGTTTCAGGGTGTTTCGGGGTTCTTAAAAAATAATTTATATATATTCTTGTAGAACATAAAATTGTCAATTCTAATAAATAAATAACTAAATATTAAATAATACAAATCATTTAGTCTTAACTCTTAAGTCTTAAACATCAATATAACATCAATTTAACATCACACAATAAGAAGATTAACAAGACAATAACTAAATATCAAATAATACAAGATTTACTCCTCCTCATCATCATCATCCATGAGAGAAGGATCAAATTCATCATCAAAAGAACTACCACAAGAACTACTAGCACCCATTGCAAGATTTGTCAAGCCATGTTCATTGTTGTTGTCATCATCATCATCGTCATCAACATCAATAGTTTCAATTTCAGCATCCTCTTCCACATTCACTAGGGCTACTGATTCATTAAGACAATCCCAATTTATGTCATTTGGATTAAGAAGTGCAGGTTCTTCAGCCACCCAATCTCCCATCAAGTCAATGTTATCCAAGCTTATAGGATCCAATGCATACTTATTCCTTTGAATGTTCCTACCAATGAGAATATTAAACATTAGTAACATTTTATAAATTATAATTATTTGAAAGTACATTTCATTTACATATGAGTAACGATGGTAAATTTATCTTTCTCGAAGCCTCAAATTATAATGGACAAAGACCAAATCATTTACTCGTTTATGTTATAATCTATTTCTCTTCTTTGAGTGAACATATTCAAATGTGCTCCAATTTCTCTCACAACCAGTTGCACTACAACATTGACTTAGCACACGAATAGCAAATGATTGTAAATCTGGAGCTCCAAGTCCAAATTGCTCCCTCCATGAAACTACAATAACAAATAAGAATGTAAAATAAGCATTGCCCATGTAATCCTACAATAACAACTATAAAGGATAAATAGACATATTGAAAGGAAATAATATTAAATTATTAATGTTTACCTGGATTTAGTCTCTCTCATTGGCGGATTGCTAGTGATGTGCCAAAGATTATTAATGTTTACCTGGATTTAGTCTCTCTCATTGGCGGATTGCTAGTGATGTGCCAAAGTCACCAATTGACTTTTTTTACTCATCAAGTTATGAACTTATTTTGTCTTGAATGTCAGGATCGGGAATCAACCTCATTAGAGTGCTTAGCAACCCTCTTTGAACTTCATTTTGCCTTTTAAACGAAGGCCTAAAGTGAATTGTAGGGTTAAGAAAGCAACTTGCTGCATGCAAAGGACTATGAAGTTGTTTGTCCCATCTAGCATCAATAACTCTAATATAATTTCCATACAAAGAAACATTGTTCTTCAACCTTTTTTTTTATTTCCTCTTTTGCTTTGTCCATTGCTTCATACAAGTACCCCATAGCAGGTTTCTCATCCCCATCAACAAGACAAAGCACTCTAACTAAAGGCTCACTAACTTTCACTATGTTCTTGCATTGAGACCAAAACGAATAATCTTCCAAAACAATTTTACTTATCTCCTTCCCAATGGTAGTCTTAGCATGGGGGCATGAAAGCCATGTATCACAAATGAACATTTGTCTAAGCCCTTTTTTGAACCTTAGCATGCTCTATAGACTTAAGAAGTTAGTGGCAAACCTTGTAATTGCAGGACGACATAACTCTCTTCTATTTGTAAAATCTTTCCTCATCAAGTCTAAAACAACTCCATGGTTGTAAATGAACTTTGTTATCTTTTTTGCCTTCTTAATTGCTTCACCAACAAGAGGGAACCACCTAGGATTAGCAATATTCTTTAACATCAAGTCTATGCAATGAGCTGCATAAGGAGACCAAAATAAAGTACCATACTTCTGCTGTAATTTTTTTCCAACTTTTTTATAGGCAGAAGCATTATCTGTGATCAATTGCTCAATATATTCCACACTAATTTCTTGAACAACAGAATTAAATATGTTGAACAATGTTTCAGCATCCTTTATAAGGCCTGAAGTGTCAATAGATTTCAAGAACATGGCACCCCTTGGACAATACACCAAAAAATTCATTATTGGTTGTTGTTTTTTATTTTTCCACCCATCAGACATCACTGAACAGCCATATACTTTCCAATCATTATTTATATCTAACAAAAAATCATTAACTTCATGCATAGCATTTTTCAAAAGAGGTCCTCTCAACTCATAAAAAGAAGGCCCCTTAAATCCCGGCCCAATAACAGCAATGAAATCTATCATAGGTTGATAATAGGGTGACTGAGATGCATAAAATGGTACATTAGAATGATACCACCATCTTGCCACATTCATTTTTGCATTATCAATCATTGCTTTTGTAGCCAAAGCACTTCTTATGGAGGGTTGAGCACCGGGGGTTGTTCTAGGAGCAAAATAACTCTTAATTTTCTTCTTTCCTTTTATTTGACCCATATCAGTGTCAACATCCTTTCCCCTAGATTTTCGTTTACCTAATGTTTAAGGCGGACTCTTTTGAGTCTTTTCAACAACCCTAACCTCCTCCTCCTCCTCCTCCTCATCATCATCATCATCATCAACATCAAATGGATCACCATATGGGTTCCCAATTTCTGATTGAATCCTCTTTTTAGTTTGTTTAGATTTTTTCAAGTCTTCAATCATTTGTTTCATTTGAAACCTAATATCAGATAAAACAACTTTACATGATTCAACTTAACCCCTAATCCCAACAAGATGATACTTAAGTCTAGTAATACCACCCCCTTTAATCAACTTATTACAATGCAAACATATAGTGTTATTTTTTGCATTAGGCACTGCACGGGCATGAGCCCATGCAGGATCCTCTGATCTTGCAGGGGCAGAGGCCATAGAAGCAGAAGAAGTATCAGTTGAACTATGATGAGTACGATAATCAACCATAGTTTACTGTTCAATGAAATGAAATGAAATTCAATCAAATGTAGTAGCTAAAATTTAATTTAATTTTCATGAAGTGAATGAACAAACAAATCACATATCTTAAATTCTTAACTCTTACGTCTTAATCTTAACTCCTAAGTTCTTAACCACAAAACAAATCATAAGAAAAAAAATTTACGACAATCCGAGAGAAATGAACAAACAAAGATTGAAGCTTAAGTTCTTAACACTTAATCACACATATCTTAAGTTCTTAACACTTAATCTTAAGATTCTTAACAAATTATAAGGAAAAAAAAATTATGATTTGGCTGAAGCTTAATCTGAGAGAGTGAGAGTAGAGAAAGAATACCTGATTTGGCCGAAGCTTCAATCCGAGAGAGTGAGAGAGTCAGAGATAGATGAGCAGAGAGCACAGCACCGAGACTTCACAAAGAGCAAAGCACGACGGCGGCAATGAATGAGAGAGAGATTGAGAGTGAAAGAATGATAAGAATCGAAGAATAGAAGAGGAATATAGGATTAGGTTTTTTAGTAAAGTCCAAAATGGCGTCGTTTTGGACTTTTTGAACCTTTTTTTTTTTTTTTTTTAATAACAGGCCAAATCCTGTACTGGCCAAAATTTGCATCTCGGCTGAAATTTACCGGAATGGCCGGAATGACCCGAAATGGCTTGAAATTTGACTTGAGGTGGAATGTAGGGTATTCTAATACCGGTTTGCATACTGGTACAAAAAATTCCGGCCGTTCCAGCCGGAACGGAATGGAATCAATAACAATAGTTTGAAAAATACGGCAGAATATGAAGCTTATCTAACCGGGCTAGCCACAGCCGTCGAAATGGGAATCAAGCATTTAAGAGTAATGGGTGATTCGAACCTAATGGTTTGTCAGACCAAAGGGAGCTTCTCCTTAAAGAAACCTAGCCTAACCTCATACAGAGCAATGGCCTAGAAGATGGAGGAAAAGTTTTCAACCTTTGAAATAAAGCATACTCCAAGGAATGAAAACTAGTTTAAGGATGCACTGGTTGCATTATGCTCACAAATAATTTTCGAAGGGGATAGCACCAGGATAGAAGTCAGTAAAAGGAAATAGTCTATTATTGAGATGTTGAAAGAAAGGTTCCAGGAGGAACAATGTGAAGGAGATTGGCGGATTCCCATAAAGGAGACCTTGATGAAGGAAGAAGATGCTGCAGAACTAAAGGTACTAAAAGACTACGCCCTGGCAAGAGGAAAATTGTATCGCAGGATGCTAGGTGGGATCTTGTCCAGATGCGTAGGGCAGGAGGAGGCCCAAAGAAAGTTAAAGAAAGTGCATGACAAGACTTACGGATCCTGCGGAGAGGTTAACCTTTACCGCAAACTTCAAAGGGCAGACTTCTATTGGCCAAGTATGGGTAAAGATGAAGATCAAGTCCAAACCCAATGTGAGACCTGCCAACTTACAGTAGACAGAAGAAAGTTACGCTGTGTTCGTTAGCAAAGACTAGAGAAGTCCATTCACACAGTACTTAATAGAAGGTATCCTACCACAAAAGTACAGTAAAAGATACAAGCTTAAGAGGTTAGCAACACGTTACTTTTTGCATAATGCAATCCTTTTCAGAAAAGGGTATGATAGGGATCCCTTAAGATGTCTGGGTCTCAAGGAAGGAAAAGAGATGATAAAAGAAGTGCATTCATGAGAGTGTGGGGAATACCAGGGGAAGAAAAAGCTGTATATAAGCCTGCTACAAATGGGTTACTACTGTCCCACCATGAAGAAAGACACGATAGAATTTGTAAAAAAATTCCACAGCTGCCAAATACAAGCCAACCTGATTCACACTCATCCATAGAACTTACACAACATGGTCACCCCATGGCCCTTCCACACTTGGGGGCTTGATTTGGTGGGACCAGTTAACCCCCCATCGCGTGGATACATATGGATCCTGGTAGCTATGAAATACTTCACCAAATGGGTAGAGGCAGTGCCACTCCGTAAAGCCACAGGAAGAGCAGTAGCAAACTTTGTTGAGTTCTAAAAAATTAGGAATTAATGTATTAGAACTTCAATTTGTATTTTGTTGGCAAACCATGATTAAAACATTTAGTCTAGATTTAGGCTTGCTCAAAGTATGTTTATTGTAAAATTGGAATCGAGTGATTGCAGAATTTATTGGACTAAATCTGTAAGTCTCGATCGATCGAAAATTAGACTCGATCGATCGAACCACGTACAGATTTATTTTTCTGCAGAGTTCCAGTTCAGCCCAAACTCTATTTAAACGTCTTGGGGTTCAAGTAAAACACTCCTATATATAAGGAAAACCCTAGAACGTTTTTTAGACTTTTAGAGAGAGAGATTAGAGTGCCTCTTGTGCCTCCTTTTATTAGGGTTTTGTATCCAAACCTCTCTAAGTCTTTGTTGCTCATATTTGCTGTTTATGTGAATCTCTTGTGAGATCCTTGAAGAGCTTTCCTTCACATAAACTTAGGGTTTTCAAGGAAGATATATTTTCTACATCTTGATGATCAACAAAGTTGCTACCACTAAAGCTTAAAGATTAACAAGCGAGGAGCTTGTACCTGATTGAAGGAATACAAAGAAAGAAGTAGTCCGTGGATTCTGAGCCTGCGCGTGGTCGTGTCAGGAAGTTACTACTGGTGGGTAGCATTAGGAAGTCAAGCGGGGAGCTTGTAAGTCCTTTTATAACAGCTTCAATTCTTTCTTAGTGGATTCCGTTTTGCCTTGAGGATCGGTGGGTAAAATCCTCCCCAGGTTTTTTACTGGTTTGGTTTTCCTGGGTGATCATATCTTGTGTTGCTTATTTTTTCCGCTGCTTTATATGTTTTACATGCATGATATGATTATTTAATTGCTTTAACCTAGAATTGATTAATTTGACTAAGTAACAACTTGGCTAATTAACTAGGCTACGCAATCTGGTTGTGTGTTTAGGGGTCTAAATTCTCAACAAGTGGTATCAGAGCGGGTAGCTCTTCTGTTGTAGATCTTTTGATCTTTGAGCTGATCCTTGACCCCTGTTGTCATGGATAATTTGAAGTGTCTTTCTGCTCATACTTCTGCTGATTTTGTTGATGCCTGTGATGTTTTGAATAAAAAGGACACTATTGTTTCTGCTGATTTTTTTGATGCTTTTGAAACTCTTCGTAAGGAATTATCTAAATCTTTGAAAATTTCTAAGAGATTCAAGGAAGAGTTAAAATTGGCTAATCTTGAAAAAGAGGAATTGCTTGTTAGATTAGATGAATCTAATAAAAAGAATGAATTTTTAAGAAATCAAATTTCCTCTCAAGATGAGAAGATGAAAAGCTTGGAACAAGAATTAGTTGAATCTAAAGCTAAAATTGAAAATTTGACTAGTTCTAAGCCTGCTGATGATAACAGAAGTGTTTCTGTTTCTCTTAAGCCTAAGACTGAGAAAGTTTATATCCCTCCTTTCAAGAGGAATAATAAAGAAAAGGCTTATTTTGCTAGGTTAGACAAAGGTAAAAGTTCTGATGTTAACGCTGAAGTTTCTAAACCTATGTCTAAACCTACTGTTAGAGAGCATAACAAATCTGTTTTTGTGCCTACCTGTCACCATTGTGGTGTTGTTGGTCATATTAGACCAAATTGTTCTTTGTTGAGGCAAAAACTGAAATCTGAGACTAGATTTGCTGTTAGGAATACTGATGTTCCTAAATTTGTTCCTGTCTGTCACTTTTGTGGTGTCTCCGGTCACATTCGTCCTAATTGTCATAAATTGAAATTTAAGCATTCTGTATGTCAATCTAGGATATGTGATGATATTGCTCCTGCCATAAGTCCATATAAATTGTTTCATATGCTTTTGAAAAATTTGAGCTTGTTGGCTTGTGAAAGGAATTTGCAGGATTTCAGTCTCTCTCAGAAGATTGGTGTAATTCCTCAAATACACTCTGCTTCACATGGATTTTCACCTATAAAGCCGAAGACTCGTGCTAGATGGGTGAGAAAAGATTCTCCAAGGTGAGTGTCGCTAACTTGTCCCTGATTTAATTCTTTCAATTAATTGTGGACATGTTTTGTGTTTGTTTTTGGTTGTTTTGTTTTTTAGTTTTTTTTATTTAAAAAAAAAATCCAAAAACATTGAAAAATTTCAAAAAGACAAAAATATTTTTTTGTGTCTTGTTTTATTTTTCTTGAGGATTACATGAGTTTTAATATCTCTCTTGATTTAGAACATGCTTGACATTGTGGAGAAACTTGAATAGCATGTGTTATAAATGTGCTAAGCTATTTTTGACTTTATGTACTAGTTTGTACATGTACTCAAGGGTTAATTAAGAAATTGATATTTCTTGTTTGTGTACCCTCTATAGCTTAGTCAAGCACCGTCATGCATTGCATTTGCATTGATCATTTAGCACAATGTGTGTTTTTGTTTTTGGTCATCAATTTTTTTCAAAATCTCAACAAATGGTTATAACGTTTGTTAAAACCAAAAAGATTTTTCTGTTTTGTATTATAGATCTTGGATTTATAATCAAGGATTGGCCATATTATTTTTACATAACATGTTTATGTACCTTGTTTAGCTTGGATGAGCTTATTTTATTGCACTTTACTAGTTTGAGCTTTGTAGTGCATGTTATGTGGGAAAGATGTTTATAGTGTTTATCACTTTGCCTTAATCTTGAAGTCACATGTTTTTGACTGACGGACTTGATCCTTTTGAGAAAGGCATAAATAACCATCTCACCACTGTTCACTAGCCAATCATGAACACTTTAGTGCATATCATAAGATTTTGTGCTCGAGAAAGTGTAGCACATGCACAAAAAGAACATAAGGTGTAGCCTCAATTAAATTAAAACTGGTGTGTACTATTAGGCTTGATGCCAATTCACTTAATTCAAACCGGTGTATACTATTAGGCTGAATGCCAATTCATATAAATAAGAGGCAAAAATACAAGAAACTTACATGATTGCAAGCTTTTGTTCTAGGAGATGTGAGAGTTATAGGATGTAACTCTTTAGGTGATAGTCTCTTTTAAATTCTATGTGATGAATTGTGTAGACTTTGTGTTTGATTGCTATTCACATATCACCTCACATGTATCTCAAGCTTTTGCTAGTTGCACACACTACACAAGTTACTCTTTGTTAAACTTGGTACATTATATTGTGTGTGATTTTGTTGTGGGCATCCAAGATTAAAAGTTCCTTGATTTTAATGCAAAATGTGTTTCAAGTTTGAAAATTTTAAAAATATCTTGAGATTTGTGCACAGCATATTTGTTGCTTAAGAATATTCAATGGGAAAATGATTGAAACTTGTTTTTTTTGAGAAAATTGGGTTTAAAATTTGGGTTTTTGAAAAAGCATTCCATCTCATACTCATGCATTTTGTTTTCGTTGTTTAATGCTTTGAGGAGTTGTTTTCAAAATTAGGTTTGTGTTTTTCAAAACTGTGTTTTTTCTCAAAAATTTTGTGAGCCTCTGCCCAGTTCAATCGATCCATTCTGATTTTCGATCGATCGAAAAAGTGCTTTAATTTGTTTAAAAATGACTGTTTCATTCGATCGATCGAATGTATTTTTCGATCAATCGAAAGTCGCGAATCAGGTTTTTAAAAAGGGTTTGTTCTTGATCCGAATTGGGGCTTTTGTGAAATTGAGTTGAATTTGATGCAATTGGCTTGTTGTTTTGATGTAATTAGGCATTATAATCTATGTTCTGTGTTATGTGATGCTCAATTCATCAATTTGTTTAAAAAATTCAACAAGTGGTTTTCAAAGTTTTGGGGTTTTTGTTAGAAACTCTGTGCTCAAGCCAATTTTGCCAATTTGATCTCAATTGAACTTAGTTTTACTGCATTAGAGCATGCATCATGACATATTTTGTCTTGCATCTTTTATGTTTAGGATTCACATGCATTGCATTGTTTTTGTATCCATCTTGCAGTTTTGCAGTCATATCTCTCATTGTTTTCATACATAGCATGCATACACTTTGCTAAATTGGGTACTCAACTTGATCAAAAAATTGATTGATTAATTTTTGAGCGATGTACTTTCTAGTATATGCCTTTTTTTTATATGTGAACTGTAGAAAATATTTTTCTTAAGAGATATGATGGATAATCAATGTGCAAATATTTTCTCTACTCATGCAACTGTTTATGGGTCACATAGTGCCATGTTTGCATTTTATTGAAAGAGAGAATATTTTTTCTTCATGTGTATCCTCACCTTAGTTTTTAACTTTGGTTTGTGTGTGTTTAACTTTGATCCTGCTGGTGAGGATGTTCCTGATCCTACTGGTGCTGCTGGTGCTGCTGTTCCCCACCCCCTTTATTTTTCCCCAGAATTGTTTTCCCACAACTTGTTTTGTTTTTCCTATTTTTATAGGGGGGAAAAGTTTTTTTTTAAACTGTGTTGTTCATAGGGGGAGTTGTCTCTTTTTTCTATAGAGTTGAATTGTTTTGTGTTCCCCTTGATTCTCTGTTTTCTCTTATCCTTTATTGCGTATGTTGACTGTTTACTCTTTGTATGAGTTGTCTTTGTCAATACGTGACAAAAAGGGGGAGAAATTATTGATTTATGGGAATCATGTTTGTCTTGTTTAGGGGGAGTTGAAATTATTTTTGAAAGGGAAGAAAATAAAAACTTTTTGTTGTATCTAACTTAGGGGGAGAGTTAGTTTACTTATGTTTTTATATCTGTTTCTTGTTCACTGCTCATTGATTTATATTTATGAGTTATTCATGATATATGTCTTTGTTTTGTATTTTGTGAAGTCAAGAATTTATTTGTTGATTTACTGTTTTTCTGTCACACATGCGTTTATGCGTTTTGTTTAGTGTTTCAAGAAGTATACAGGTTGATTCAATTTTGCTGCTGTCTACACTTGCAACTGATGGATAGTAGTTAAGATTGGATTTGTTGTTATGAGCATTATCTTTGTATTGGGCTATTTGTAACTTTGAGCATTTCATGTTTGTGATGTGTTTTGTCACGGATTGCCAAAGAGGGAGATTGTTGGGTTCTAAGAAATTAGGAATTAATGTATTAGAACTTCAATTTGTATTTTGTTGGCAAACCATGATCAAAACATTTAGTCTAGATTTAGACTTGCTCAAAGTATGTTTATTGTAAAATTGGAATCGAGTGATTGCAGAATTTATTGGACTAAATCTGTAAGTCTCGATCGATCGAAAATTAGACTCGATCGATTGAACCACGTACAGATTTATTTTTCTGCAGAGTTCCAGTTCAGCCCAAACTCTATTTAAATGTCTTGGGGTTCAAGTAAAACACTCCTATATATAAGGAAAACCCTAGAACGTTTTTTAGACTTTTAGAGAGAGAGATTAGAGTGCCTCTTGTGCCTCCTTTTATTAGGGTTTTGTATCCAAACCTCTCTAAGTCTTTGTTGCTCATATTTGCTGTTTATGTGAATCTCTTGTGAGATCCTTGAGGAGCTTTCCTTCACATAAACTTAGGATTTTCAAGGAAGATATATTTTCTACATCTTGATGATCAACAAAGTTGCTACCACTGAAGCTTAAAGATTAACAAGCGAGGAGCTTGTACCTGATTGAAGGAATACAAAGAAAGAAGTAGTCCGTGGATTCGGAGCCTGCGCGTGGTCGTGTCAGGAAGTTACTACTGGTGGGTAGCATTAGGAAGTTAAGCGGGGAGCTTGTAAGTCCTTTTGTAACAACTTCAATTCTTTCTTAGTGGATTCCGTTTTGCCTTGAGGATCGGTGGGTAAAATCCTCCCCAGGTTTTTTACCGGTTTGGTTTTCCTGGGTAATCATATCTTGTGTTGCTTATTTTTTCCGCTGCTTTATATGTTTTACATGCATGATATGATTATTTAATTGCTTTAACCTAGAATTGATTAATTTGACTAAGTAACAACTTGGCTAATTAACTAGGCTACGCAATCTGGTTGTGTGTTTAGGGGTCTAAATTCTCAACAAACTTCATCAAAGAAAACATAATTGTGAGGTTTGGGGTACCCCACAGGATTATCAGTGATAATGGCATACCCTTTGTCAATAGTGAAGTAAGAAAGATGCTGGAGGATGGGCAAGTAGAGGCGACAAACAAGATCCTCATAAAAATCATCAGCAAAATAAACTAAGAGTGTACATGAGGATGGGCAATGCATTTACCAAACGCTCTCTAGGCCTATAGAAATTCGCCAAAGTCGGCCACAAGGTTTTCACCCTTTTCCTTAGTCTACGGGACAGAGGTAATGAGTCCGGCAGAAGTAATGACTCCATCTTTGAGAGTTATGCAGATGTGGGAGAAGGAAAAAGAAAATAAGGTCTTTGTGACAGAAATGTATGAAGACCTAAAAGGGCTTGATGAAAGAAGGGAAGAGGCCCAAAAGCGCAGCCGCAGATATAGACAAAGGATGACTGAAGCCTATGGCAGAATGACTAAAGAGAGAGTGTTCGCGGAAGGGCAACTCATGTTAAAGGTAGCAGACTACATCAGGCGAGGCATGGCAGGACCATCTAAGTTTGCACCAAAATGGAAGAGACCCCTATTTGTTAGGTTCTAAAGACTTAGGATTTTATGTATTTAGAACTCTAATATGTAATGTTGGCAAACCATGATCAAAACAATATGTTTAGTCTTGTTTAGGCTTGCTCAAAGTTGTGTAATTTATGTAAAGTTGGAATCGAGAGGCTGTAGATGTATTAGTGCATTTCGACCTGGCTCAATCGATCGAAGGATAGACTCGATCGATCAAAAGTCGGCCAGATTACATTTTCTGCAGAATTTTCAACTCAGCCCTACCTCATTAAACGTTTAGGGTTTTATGTTTTTGCCCTAGGTATATAAGGCAAAACCCTAGCCACGTTTTGTGAGTTGCTCTTGTTGTATTGTTGCTCATACTTTTCTGTTTTGTGTAAATCTCTTGTGAGATCTATAGAAGCTTTCCTTTGCACAAAGCTTAGGGTTTTCAAGGTAGAGATAGTATCAACATCTTGATGATCAACTCGGTTGTTGCCATTGAAGCTTAAAGAATAACAAGCGTGGGTGCTTGTAGTTAATTGGAGAATCTAAGAAAGAAGGAGTCCATGGATTCGGAGCTTGCACATGGTCGTGTCAGTAAGTTCTACTGGTGGGTAGTATTAGGAAGTCAAACGGGGAGCTTGTAAGTCTTTTTGTATAAACTTCGATTCTTTCATAGTGGATTCAGGTTTACCTTGAGGATATCTAAGTTAAATCCTCCCCAGGTTTTTACCGTGTGGTTTCCTAGGTCATCATATCATTGTGTTATTTATTCTTCCGCTGCTTTATATCTTGATATGAGTGTTTGATTGTTTTAACCTAGAATTGCATAATTTGACTAAGTTAATCACTTGGCTAATTAACTAGGTTAATCCAATTGTTGTTTTAAGGGTTTTAAAAACCAACACTATTGATAAGAGAGGCACATCCAAGTGGGTATTACCATCTGGCCCAGATGGATGGCAAGGACCTGATGGATCCCATCAATGGGAAGTGGTTGAAGCGTTATTATGTTTAAGAAAAAAAAAGGTTATGTAGTTGTCTCTTTTGTTTAATGAGTTTTATGTTTCATTTTTTTCCTTCAAGTGACTATGTCACAAGACAATATTGTAGCGTGCTTTCATGAGTATGTAATGAAAAGATACGAAGTATTATAAAAACATTCTATGTCGTAGCAATAGCAAAAGCAGTAACAAAGTGTAGCATCTTACAAACCCAAACTGTGGCAGTCATATCGAACTTGCCAAATAAGTGCTATAGGAAAAAAATAAAGTGTACTAGATAGGGTAGTAAAAGAAGGAAAAAAAAAAAAAAAAAGAGGGAACCACATCATCATCAACGAAGCCCAGAAATAAGAGGCTGGTCTCCAAATCGACCGGATCCACCAATGCTAGAAAGAAGGTGCTCACGACGACCCTCCAAGTTTGCCACCTCCTTCCTCAGAGTCTCAATGCATGTATCAATGGCATCAACAGCAGGATGAACCCTCCTCATGAAGAAAGCTCGGGCAATCTCATGAAGATGGTTTAGAATGATCTCCACGGCAAAGCCCACGCTAACAAACTCCTGAACCACAGCCCTCCACTTCAAGATCCTCTCGGAGGAGACAGTGTCAACAAAGTTATGCTCAATGTCATTCATCACGCTCCCCAGCATCTTCAAAAAGTGCTCTCTAGCAGAACGGTCAAGGCAGAATCCTTGCATAAAGTCACCACGGCTATTGTCGACCGCCTCCAAATGAGAAGCATAATCCTCGGAAACTTTGAAGCTATGGAAGTCTACATAGGAAGGCCCAGAACCCAAAAAGTTTACAGGATCGAGGTCATTAACCTCAGGTTGATCAAAACAAGCAAAAAAGGCTGCGGCCTCACTCACAGGGTCTGGAACTATGACAGAACTGCTGCCCACCTCAAACTAAGAAGGGGCAGTAGGGAGTGGACCTATCAAGGAAGCATGAAGCATGGTGTGAGAAAACCATGAGCTAAGAAAAACGAACTCACAATGAAGAAGTGAAGAAAGAGATGAGGGAAAGAAACACACCAGGACCCGTAAGAGTAGGGGTTGTGGAGATAGCAAGAACTAGTGCTGTGGGAATGACAGAAAATGATACTGTAGGTACGGCAAGAACTAGTGATGAAAATATAGCAGAAACGGGTGCTACAGGTATGACAGGAGAAGTGGCTGTATGCATCTCTGTGTCTGCTGCAACTCTTGACTCCTCAAAAGTCTCTGCAATTAGAGGACTAGACATGCAAAATAAAGGGAGACCGCAGCAAAGGGGTGACATGAATATATATGTATAAAGAGGAAATAACAAAAGAAGAAAAGAAAAAAAAAAAAAAAAGAAAAAAAAAAAAGAGGGAACTTGACAAGATAAGAAGACACATACCCATGAATTCGGCTTCATGCTCAGCACTTTCCTCTTCCTCAGAATCAGAAACCCTCTTCTTCATGGTAGGTTCGTCATCAGGATCCTCAAGAACATCCTCAGATCCCTTATAAGACAAGTCTGTATCAGGTTCATATGTGGCAGAGCTTGGGATGGAAGAAGGGATAACCACCAAAGAAGAACCATCCTTCACAGCCTAAGATAAAGCTGTGAAAAGATCATTGGTAGAAATAACTAGAGGTGTGGTAGGAGAAACAACCTCAGTTTGAGCAGAAACAGGAGGAATGGCTCCCTCTTTGGGAGTAAATATCTCAACAGGAATGGAAGCAGTCTCACTAACCCTCTCCGTATGAGTACCCTCATCTTTGGGTACTGGCTCAGTGGAAGGGATAGGAGCCTCAGCGGAAACTCCCTGTACAGCAATAGGAGGGGCAAAAGTTGTGGCCCCAAACACCATTTTAGCCCTATCAAAGAAACCTTCCATGGGTGTGGCCATGGAGGCAGAAATCTCCTCAACCATGGGGTGATATATGGAGATAGGCTCAAGCTTCGCCTGGGAAACAAAAAAAAAAAAAGGGAGAAAAAAATGAGGAAGAAAGGAATGCATAACTATTGATGATATAGAAAGAAAGGAAAGAGACGTACCACAAGCTCGAGCTCATCAAGTAATATAGGACGGGTGGCAGATGCATCCTCCTTATGCTTAGATTGCAAAAGAAAAGAAAACAGAAGATAAAGATGAAGAGATGAGTCAACAAGTGCATAAGGGTTAGCTGCAAGAAAGCCTTATAAAAACATAAAGAAAACAAAGCAAAATTAGAGATAACATACTCTCCTTTCAGCAGTAATGGATGTAAGCAAAGGAAATGTCTTTCTCTTACTGCCTCGGGTCCTACTAGAAGGGGGAGCATCAGTGGATGAATGTGGAGCAGTAGGCTTAGACTTGCTGCCTGTATGGCGCCTGCTAGAACAAGCACAGGCCAAAAGAGGAGGAGAGCTCTCTAAAACTTTGTTACCCACAGGAGGGAAGTCACTCTTAAAAGATACAATGTCTGAACAAGCCTCAGAAGAATCATCACCTTTCCTGGCGGACTTAGACTTAGCCGAACCCTTCTTACCTAGTACAGGAATGTTTATCACCTTTACTTTCTTCTCCCAAACTGTGGGGTAGTCACCGGCATGCCAGAACCACCCTTTATCCTCCTCAACCCACTTAAAAATAGTAGACCGACTCTACTTCCTAGCATATGCCAACATAGATTTAGAGGGCAGAAGTAGCCGAGGGTTGGCAGAAATGACCGCACTAAGCCCGTCAAGAGGAATAAGAGAAAAACCACGACTGCCCATCAATTCCTTCTCAAATGAAGTCATCACAGCTTGGTAGTATCTGTGAATGGAAGGAGTATAAATGCCCTCTCTCTGTGAACCTGGGATAGTAACCGCAGTAAAATGCTTGCTCCAAAAATTAAAGGCAACATGCTGCAGGAAGGGTCGAACGGAAGTAGGAGACTTCATAAAGGAAGAAAGATCATTAGGAATATTTTGATCTAGCCCAAACTGTCTTCTCACCATGTTAGTAGGATAATGTACAAACCTAATACCCTCATCAGCTAGATAAGGCAACCACCCAGCATTGGTGGCTGCCAAGTTAGTAATCCCCCTCTCTTTGAAACCGATCAATGAGGTAGTGGTCCCGACAGTGTCAACAAATGGACCCATAATAGAATCGGCGCGTGTGTAACCTGTACCTAAGTTCCTGCATGCTCTCCAAGAAAACCTAACTCCTTTATCAAAAAACTCAATGGCAAGATGACCAATTGGCTTTAAACCAACCCAACGAAAAACCAATGAAAAGTCAAATTCAAATCTACCACAAAAATCGGTAATAACTCTTGAGCATGACCAATATTTCTCCTTAGCAAAACGAGCGGGCCTACACTTCGCCAAGTGCATGGCATAATGCTCATATAACAAGTGCTATAGAATAGTACCGTGAACAGAAGAATTGACTATGTGGTAAGAGCCTATCTGATCCTCATCACTCCGCAAAATGTCTAACTGAACATACAAATGCCCTAAGAACATGGGAGCCAATGGCAGACTTACCCCGGCAGATATCTTAATAGCTAATCGAAAATATAAAGGCTTCATATCATAGTGGGAATGAGAGCCAAAGATAAACTTACAAAACCAGAATGTGATGAAGGCCGTACGGTGAGTAACAACGGAGATCTTAGAGGAAGAACCAGCTGAATATGACAACTTCACATTGCCATTCATTCTCTTCTTTTACTCAGTTTCCACGACCTCTTCTGCCAGAGAAAGTTCTAAAGTGCCAGGATCAACATCACCAAGGATGGGCAAAAGCAACTGATTTGCCATATCTTCCAAAGTCACGGTGATTTCACCGCAGGAGAGAAAGAAAGTGTGAGTGGTGGTACACCACTGGCGAACCAAATGGCGAAGGTTGAAGAGGTCCTTCTAGTTAGATAAGCAGCGGGATGAAACAATAACCTTCAATACACCGGCCCGCTGTAACAAACCCATAAAACTCGTGTCGGACAACTCCTTATCACCTATTCCCTCCAGCCTAAAGCAGTGCTCGATCCAAACTCAAAGAGAATGGGCACAGGGAGTGAAGTGCCTTGGCGGATGTCAAGGTCGTGAATCGAGGAAGCCAACGGAGCCCAAGAAACATATGTATTGTGATGGCAAAGAGCAAGCCACACACGGCCTGGCGGCGGCAGCGTGTAATCACCAAAAACTTGAAATGGCAATGGGTATTATACCAAGGGTCTATAAGAGGAGCGCATTTGCTATTAGGGGCACGCCGTGCTTCCTCCTCGTCGGAATGGTCCGATTCAGAATACATGGCCTCTTCGCCTACATCGCGAGTAGCGGGAGCATCGGAGACAATCTCTTTTCCTTTACGGCGGGAAGAACTTTGGCCTTTCGCTGGTGTCATGGTGTAGCGATTGATCGGAGTAAGTTGATGAAAGTGTTTGAGAGGGACAACACGGTGAAGAAAGGGAAATGGAGAAAGTGTTTGTGTTGGAAAGGGAGAAAGTGTTTGTGTTTGGAATATGAAGGGAATTTCTTTTAAATACCAACGTCATTAACACTGACGTGAAATGATATGATGGGTCAGCCATCAGATGAGGGATGGAATTAATGAAGCAGCGACTGCATTTCAGAATAACTGCTAAACTAGGAAATTCGAAGAGACAACACTGTTCATGGCAAGAAAAATATATACATATGTATAAGTTAGGATTTATTGTTTGAAAAAGCACGTAAAGAAAAATAAGAAGGAAAGACAGAAATGACAGGAAAGTTTTTTGTTCGCATATGAACCGCAGTAACGCTTCATATGCTCAGAGGGCTAAATGTTGCTCATTTTGGAAGCCCAATAAAGGGAAGAAGCCTAGCAACATGAGCGGAAAAGAGTTAGTAAGTGGATAGAAAAACCATTAAGCTCAAGTGGTAGGAATAATGGATCATAGGCCTATAAAGTAAACAAATAGGCCTTGAGGAATAGCAAACCCATGAGTAGTATGTGATGAAGAAAATTGAGAATGGGCCACAACAAGCCTGAAGTAATGCAAATAAAGAAAGTAAGGCGCTAATGGAAAGTCCATGAGCCCCAAGGATGAAGGATAAGGTAATTGGGACAGGGAAGCCCAAAGGAGTTAGTAAAAGCTCATAGGAACGCAGAAATTAGAAAAAAGGTCGAGGATGCCAAAGGAAAGCGGCCAAGGATGCTCAAGAGGAAATAAATGGGACACAAGAGCCCACAAACAATGTAATAAAAAGCCCAATGATCATACTAAGTTATTGAGAGAAGGATAAGCAGCAGGCCCAAAGAGGCCTAGCAAGCTTGGGTCAAATAACTTCACAACAGGAATGGCAAAGTGGTACGGCAGGAAATGGTAGCAAGATTGCAGAAAGGAGTAAAAGAGTAGGCTGAAGGAAGAAAAGCCCACAATCAAGCAAAGCCCAGCCCCTAAAGGAAGTAGGCCATAAAGAATGGGAAATCAGAAAATAACTCACACCATAAGAAGTTAAGGATGAGCGGCAGAATGTGTAGACGAGCCTTCAGACCACGGCTAACGCATAGGTAGCAGGCAGGTTTTGGACATACACAAAGGTGGAGCACGCACAAGGCCCAGACATCACCAACCTGTACCCAGTTGATACAAGAAGTAGTGGGTCATGGGTCAGAGGTAAGAGAGAGCATGGTCTGGCGGTGGGGAGAGGGAAAAACCTATTCTAGGGTTCTTGCTCAAGCTCTTTTGGGGGAAATGTCTTACTAGGATGACATACCACCCAAAAAAAGTAAGGATGAGTTGAAACCACTAGGTACATGCCATGAGGGATAGGGAGAGAGAGAGAGCACCCACACCATAATAGGTAAGAATGCCACAGCAAATAAACAAACAAAATAGTTTTCTTTGTCTAGTGATGGGGAGTGGCACAGCCAGCACAGGTAAGTGGTGGTAGTTGGGCAACTGACAAACTAGTGGTAAACCAGTGGTGGTTGACAAGGACACCCAAACCAGACAAAGGTAGTTAAAGGCTAAAATAGTAAAAGCTAGTCACAGTAGACATTATATAAAGGATCCTTGCAGTGCACAGTAGGGGACATGATCACGGTAATAGTAACCTCTAAGGGAGAATCACAACATATAAGCAAGCACTGAGAAAGAAAAAAAGAAAGAAAGAAAAGAAGAATTAGGAAGAACAAAAAAACAGAGAGCATAAAATGGCAAGCATGCACCAATATGTTAATCCCTTCTCTCCCTCTAAAGCCCTGTTCTCTGTCAAAAGGCAAAGGATTCTTCTGGGCACAAGTCATTTAGGCCCGTTCCTCAAAGCAACTAATTTCTTTCTAGGGGAGATTACTCACATTAAGGAAATGACTTCTTTCTTGGTTTCGGTCCTGTAAATATAATTTGGCACGACATGCTGATATTTCCCTCTTTGATTCAACAAACTCATTATTATTCATTCCCCACTTATTTCTGCTATTTTATGTACGGGGTGCCTTTTGTCACTCTCCTTTATTTATTATATCTAAGTAGTGAATGCATTTCTTTTGTTATCTTTATTACATCTATCTGCCATAACTTTCCTATAGCAGCTCTGCCTGTCATGGGCATGTGACCAAAGTTTTGGCAAATAGGGCGTAGTTTGTGCACAAGCCGAACCAAGGTGGGTTACAATTGGACTGGTTCCCACTCATTTATTCAGAACACTTGGGCCCAGTACAGCAGGAGGCAACCTAACCCAACATTACAAAAAGGCCCACCACACGTGGAATTTCATCAAGATAGCATAATTCTCCATATAAAACATTGAATACCATAGTCTGCAAAACACCAACCAATTCATTTTTTTGTATATGTAATTAATAATAGCATAAGATTTTAGAAAACACACTTTAAAGCATGAAAAATTCAAGCACAGAGAGTATTAGTAATTAAATAACAAAATAAAATGAAATTTAACTATCACTCATATTTATCATAACGAGAAGTTTATAGGACAAAAATGCATACTGGCCGAGAAATTTGAAGGTGAGAATCCGGAAGGGACATAGTCTAGATATGTGAAGTTGGTTTGACCTCAAATTTAACTAGAGAAATATAAGATACAATTAATATGCCAAGTCTCAATGTGGTGGAAAACGCTACCCTTTATTATCAAAATAAAATTGTGGAGAACGAAGATTTGTTGTTAGCTTTTAAACCTACTATCAATCGGGCCATAAGTGGGGATCGATAGTTACAATGTTATTAGCATGTTGAATATATTCTTTTCATGCAAATCCCAATTCTAAATATGGTTGCACAAAATAAATCACAATGGAAATAGAAGTATGAAAAAATAAAGAAAAATGAAAGACATATTCAATGGAATTCCTATTGATCGATACTTCACATACAGAACTATTGCTAAATTGTGAGAAAACCCCAACTTTGCATGGATCATATTGTTATTCTAAGTTTCTTGCTATTTCTATGATCAGTATGCAAATACAAAACATGCAATTCGCATGAGTTAAGCTACATTTATTTCTTGACGTGGTCAGAATATATATATATATATATATATTTTTTTTTTTTCCTTTCAATTTTCCTTATGTTTTCTGGTCTCAGAATTATGTGTTTTTACAGATAATTTGACAAAAAGTTGACATGGCCCTATTGACGCTTCAAGATGATCCTAGCACAAATAACACTTTTAATTAAGGTTCCCACTCTAGGCTCGATTGATTAACCGTCTTGCACATAATAATTGAATGGTTGGATTTGGATTGGTCTTAAACAAAAATGAATACACGTGTCTTGAATTGGGCCAGTATACCAAGTATCCAACCGTCTCTTGCCTTGGTCACACACCCCCATGCCATGCCAATGAAAACTAATTGTTGTGGGTTTCGGATTGGGTGAGTTTGGTTTGACACTTTTATTTTGGGCTTTTTGAAAAAGTGGGAATTTGTCATTGCTGTTCAAGAGAAATAATGCAAAAATACACTAAAGACTGAAAAGCACAATTTCAAAATTTTATCAAATGCTTAAAAATAGCGATTTGAAGCTACTAATGTGATTTTGGCCTTAAAAGCTCTAACCAAATGGATACTTCTAGTTTCACATTTTTACTATAATCTTGCATTTTTCAATTATTAGTATTTTTCTATATATATAATTTCAATGATTAGATTTAATTTCCATATATAAATAAGCTAGTTTTTTTTTTTTTTTAAATTGATATACTTTGACATAAAACTTATTAAAATTTACATTTTTGAATAAATACTATGCACTACTGAAAATTTGAAAAAAAAATTAAAGATTTTCCACCCAAGTTATACAGTTGATAATTATTGTCCTAGTCTAAACTAGGACTTGATTTTTTTTTTTTTTTTTTTTGATAAACAAACTAAAATATTATTAAAACAACATCAAGATCCAAATACATCCTGGATAAGAGCTTGCTGAATACAGAAAGGAATCTCTTCAATCCAAATTACATCATTGACAAGGCTTTGAGCTTGTCTAGCTAGAATATGAGGTGGCTGATTGCCAGTCCTTCGCACATGAGTATAATAAACAACACCAATTTCTGAGCCTAAAGTATGAATCCCTTCCACAATAGCAGCAATCAAGATAGGGGGCTCTGTAACTCGCAGCATTAGAGATAGTCAAAGAATCTCCTTCCAACACCCCAACCTGCAACCCCAAATGTCTTGCCCACAACACACCAGCTTCATAGGCTTTGGCTTCAACTTCAAGCATCCCCAATAGGGCTCTGATTTTTCTGCATAATGCAGCCAGCAATCTGCCTCGCGTGTTTCTTATAACTACACCAATGCCAGCCAACTTCTTAGCGGGAAAGAGAGCAACATCCACATTAATTCTACGTGAACCTGATGGAGGAGGAACCCAGGCCGAATGCAGAACCCCTTCTGGTCTTTCAGCTAAATGCAGAACCCCATTTGAAACAGCAGCATCATGTGTCTCAACAGCAGACCAATACTCCTAAAGGTAGCTTGTTGCCCAAAGAGCCACAGTTGGACCAGTTTTGCCTTCTCCTCCATGGTAAATTTCATTTCTATTACACCATAATTCCCAAGCAATCATAAATACTTATACATTAAGATTCTAATTACTAAAATGTTTCACCTACAATATCAATTTTGCAATATATAATGATTTGGAGTCGCCAAAAACAATAGAATAACATGAAAGAAGAGAAGGTGTATGATTGAGTGATTGATGAAAGGAGTAGGTAAATAATAGAAGACATGGATGCACTTTCACTGGCATTTATTGGATGGTGCTTATACCTTTAGCAGCACCCAAACCAACTAACGAAAAAGACAAATGCACAATACAATCCTCGTTCAAAAAGGGTCATCTCACTTGAAAGTGAAATGGAGAAGATCCAAAAATTTATTTAATTTCTTCGTGCGGCTGGGACATGGGAGTGTCATATTTTCAACTTTATTTTTACACTTTCTTCAGTGGAAATTCCCCTTAGAATGGTGGACCTCAAGCATAGGTCCTACCTATTCCTCCAAATATAAAAATAAAGTTGATAATTATTTGCTCATCTTCACCGAAAATTTGTTCTTTTCATGACCCCTCCGGCCCTCCCCTTTTGTTTTAAAAAATTCATAACATGACTTATGTCTTGGCTGGATTTAGACTTTTAACTTTTTTTTTTTTTTTAGAGGAATTAGTTAGTTAAGTTAGCATTGAAATTCTAGTGTACTAACAAGTTTAAGATCACAGACGGTAAACTAACAAAACAGCCCAAGTCTTGTTAGTCTAGCGAAAGCTTTAAACCTATATGTTAGTTCCTAGCTTGATGATGTGGGACTCAAGTTCATCTTTTCTTTTGAGAGGAATTAGTTAGTTAAGTTAGCATTGAAATTCTAGTGTACTAACAGGTTTAAACCTATATTAGTTAGACTTTTAACTTAGATATCAGATAAGGAAGTGTTACAAATTCAAAGGGTCCATTTATCATGGAAACAACGTGGAAAAGCATCTCCAAATTCTTTTAATTTCTTTACCAAAAGATAAGGATGAATGATTGAGGTGCCATGTTTACCAATTAAAATACGTTTAATGTGGTGAAGACAGGGCCCCGAGGAGTGCATATGATAGGGGGGCCATGGACCTTAGCCTTTTAAAATTCTTCCTCCCTTCTATATTTTTATATAAAAATATTTTTTAAAAATATTATGTATAAAATTTAACTAAGGTACTCCCTATATTTTTATAAAATTGTACAACATTTATATAAAATGATGACTACTATAAAATGACTAGTACATCATTTTTATGTTTCATAATAGTTTATGTCATGTGTAGCTCATTAAATTAGTGTATTCAGGGTATATTTCCTCAAAATAGATAAGCTTATATAAATAATTAGTGCATAATGTTTTCCTCATATTACTTTTATACCATATTGAATCTATTTTCTAGGAATAGATTAGTAAATCTATTTCAAGAAGCCTTTTTTATTTAACTTGGCCCTTTGGAAAAAAATTTCTAACTCTAGCACCAAGAAGCTTTAGTCCATGCTCATACAAAGAATATATAGATAGATTTAGGATTTTGCCGTACTTGGCTCTAGGCTAGAACAGCCAAAGTGGAGGATGTTTTCAAGACAATTCACAAGAGTACTTTGAAAAGCAATAGGTAATCTACTCATTGCATAGGTTTATTTATTATTTATTTTAAATTCAATAGTTGTAATGAAAAAGCGGGGATTTAAACTGCAAATGATTTCGTCAAATAGGTAATGCATGTCATAACATCTTCATCACACTTTATCATCTAATGTTCGTTTCAAAGAATTTATTTTTTGTTTATTTAACTTATTCGGTTTATGTATAATTTTATAAAAATTTATTTTATTTAATTACAACTGTACATTTTTCCAAACTTATTGAATTAAGTATGTGGGACCTGAGAATCTAGCAACCACAACCCACTTCATATTAGGGCCAAGGCCCATGCCAAGGATGATGCAGTGTTCGAGGATGAACAAGGAAGGCCCAAATTGCCAAAGAACCTCGCCGAGGACAATCCTGTCCTCGGCCAACCAAGAGTGAAGAAGGGAGGATTGGCACACCATCAAAGGTGGCCTCCCAGAGCATCCCAAGGAAGAGGATAGGTATCCTAGGTCGGCCATGGGAGCATGGTGGAGGAGTAATTCCAGAAGAAACTGTCCCTTCCGTATTAAATGCCCGCAACTGACACTCTAGCTGCATTAATGAGGAAATGATCTCTAAACAGTGCTGCCTTGGCTGCTGCAACTAACATGAGGTTTGGAAAGGCGATTGATGGGACAGGCCCCCAGGGATAGGCTTGGATGATCAACAAGTGGAAGGCAGAGATCAACGGAAAATGACTATATAATAGGAAAAACCCCCCATAAAAGGAGGAGGGAGACTTTCTGTAACGAGGCTTATTCATGAATAACAAGAGCAAAAGCTCCTCGGACTATACCGAGGACAAATTTTCTCACAGAAGCTGGACTCTTTCCTGTTTGGTCGTCTTGAAAACCATGATCAACCGTTATCTCATTCACTAAGACCTAGTCCTTTAACTCATTCTCTACAAATTCATTGATTGGTCTAACTAGGCTTAAGTCCACTCATCCATCGAATGGAAGTGCTCAACCCGGTCCTTACAATTGATGCCGTCTGTGGGGAGGACTTGTGTATTAGTGAATGTGGCAGTTGATCATGGGAGGCCAGAGCCCCGTTAGCAAGGGTCATTTCGGTGATATAGAACCCGTAGAAAAACGATTAAACAAGAGTCCCAAAAAAAAAAAAAAAAAAAAAAAAAAAAACAACAACAACAACAACAACACACTCATTCAGGAAACAATCATCGTAGAGAAATGAAAGATCCAGGAAGTAAAGTAAACAGAAAATGCGGCTACTTCTTTATTAAGTAAAGGAAAGGTATATCATATAACAGAGGCTTAGGCAGGCTTGTTCTAAAGCTAACTATGAGAACGGGGGCTTAGGCAGGCTTGTTTTAAGGCTACCAACAACTCCCGAGCCAGCATGGACGGCACCGACGATGAGCAAGAAGAAGAAGCTGAAGTGCCAGGTGGCCCCATCCCAAGGCGTTCCCTTGATTCTCTCCCAGTTCCATGATGATCAAGCACTGAAGGCAACAACACCAGGGCATCAGCCATTCTGGAATCTTACAAGCCTCCGCCAGCAAGTAAACTGGATTGAATCACTATCAGCTTGAAGGGCAGGCAAATCCGCGTACAGGAGAGAGATGTTATGTTCCTCACGGATTTTCCTCCTAATTGCAAGGAGGGTCCTCTTTCTTGCTCGGTTGAAACGAAGGAGCATCTTTGGCCTCTGCTTACTTCGCCTCCACTACGTCGTCCAGGATCGGGGCGGCATTCTCGGCTCCTGAAGGGGGCTCGGCTTCCTTGCCCTTGCCCTTATCCAAGGCCACCCTATTTCCCTAAGCCTTAATCACAATTTTGGCAAGGCCCTTGGAAATGCCTAGAAAATGGAGAACTTTAAATTCTTATTGAACTCAAGGATTTGTAGAATGTGAAAGAGCGATTCCCCCAGACCACCTTATATAGGAGACAAAGGCCGGTGGAAATTAATCCACACGGAGTTCAAAGGGAGAATTACAAGCGGTATTAACTCCGCCCAATTTCCAAAGAGGCCGCCAGCCGCTGGATCTGCGTTAATCCATAAAGATATTAATGAGGGCACGCCTCGTGTACCGAAACGTCAGGCGCGTGACTTGAATAGCCAAAAGACGCCTCGTGATTAGAAGTGGCACCGGGGGGGGGGGGGGGAGGGGGCTACTGCCATACGTGGGGGTGGAAGGCCAGACCGCCCACGTCCAGATCGATGTCGGGCCAAGGGCCCAATCCGTGGAAGGACCCCTCCTCCATAAAGCAAGCTTAAGGCCATTGTCGCTCTAGAGGCAAGCCTTCCAAACGACGAGGACGATTCCCTTTACTCCAAGCAGTGATGGATAAGTGCTAGGCAGAACCTAGGTCTTGCATGGTCCTCGGAATCAAACCTATGGGGAAACTAGTCACTTCAAAAAGAATCTAAGTGTTAGACAAAACCAAGGTCTTGCATGGTCCTCAGACTCAAACCTATGGGGAAACTAACTACTTTAAAAAGAATCTAAGTGTTAGACAGAACCAAGGTTTTGCATAGTTCTCGGGCTCAAACCTATGGGAAAACTAACTACTTCAAAAAGAATCTAAGTGTTAGACAGAACCAAGGTCTCACATGGTCATCGGACTCAAACCTATGGGGAAACTAACTACTTCAAAAAAAATCTAAGTGTTACATAGAACCAAGGTCTTGCATGGTCCTCGGACTCAAACCTATGGGGAAACTAACTACTTCAAAAAGAATTTAAGTGTTAGACATAACCAAGGATAGAACCGAGGTCTTGCATGGTCCTCGAACTCAAACTTATGGGGAAACTAACCACTTCAAAAAAGAAGCTAAGTGCTAGACAGAACATGAGCTGCACTTGGACCCTTGGACCACCTGCTCAAGTAAAACTAAGACCGCACAAAATTTGCCTAAGTATCAAACAAAGCCTATGAGCATCACTTAAAGCATTTTAGGGCGCCACAGACTTGGTTCTGGCTCAACCCATACTTGAAGGGTTCCTTTTTTCATAACTTTGAACGTTCGTTAAAGAGCTGAAGGGCCTAGTGACTTTGACCTATCCTGGTTCTAAAATCAAAAGCAAAAGAGGGACAGGTTTCCATTTGCATAAACATCTTTGCGCTGTTATAGTCTTTGTTGTGATAAGCCGAAGCACAGTCAGTGCTAGAATTGCACAAGTAAAAGGCTAGACAAAGTAAGTGAAGAAAAAGAAAACGTGCGCTTCATTAAGTTCATAGGGATTACATAGCAGAGACTGCATTACAATGTTCAAAAAAAGAAGAAGAAAAAGAAACACAAGGCAAAAGCGTCAAAGAGGCCTATTTCTTTAACTTCATCTAGACCCCTTCCTTAGGGGGCTGATCAGAAGAGGTCTTCAAATCCTTGGAACCCTCACTTGGGGTGGCAGCTTGAAGAGGGTCAGCCGAAAGGGGTGTTTCCTCAACATAAGGGGCCGGGTCATTAGCTATGGACCCTGCAGTCCCCCGGAGTGCTTCCTAGTTGGAGCCTTCATTTGTTTCGCCCACCCCAAGGTGCTCGGCTTCCTTGGCTGGCTCATCAGGGGCTGTTGCAGCTAGAGCAGCTTTTGATTGGGCAATCTCAGCCTCCTTAAAAGCAACCTTAGCCTCGGGGCTAGCGGGGGCAGGTTCGCGGATGGCTGGGGGATAATACACATTCTCCACTTTCCACAGGACCAATAAAGCCTCAACCCCGGCTTATTTAAAGGCCTTATTCCAGACCTGGGAACAGTAAAGCCTGTAAACCCCAGGCACTTGAGCCTTGAAAAGAGCCTAGGTTTCAGCCACCCCCGATTCGAAGGCCTCCTCCTCGACCTTCTCTTTAAAGGTCTCAAACACGGTCTTGGTAAACTCTGCCTCTACCTTGGCCCTCAGCACCTCATCCCTGACAAACTCTACAATGTCCCTGGCCCCCTCGGCCTCGATTATCTTCTTCTTCAGATCGACGATCTGTTGCTTGGCGATCCTCAACTGACCATCTACCTCAAGCAAGCGCATTGTCTGGTCTTGGGCCTGCTTTTAAGCACTGGCCAGACCTGACTCAGCACTATCCCTGGCCCTCATCATCTCCTTGAGGTCTTCCCTTACCTTCACAAGATCAGTCTCGGAGGCTTTAAAGGTTCGAACAACGTCTAGCCGCTTATCACGCTCCAAGTCCAAGGCCTTACTCTGGCTGTCGGACACCTCTTCCAACCTAAAAGTAGCTTGGATAGCCTGCCAGTTAAAGCAAATGCACGATAAGTACGGAGCCAAAGGTCAAAATGTTAAAGGAGTCACCAGTGTTAAGAGTCTTACCATGCCCAAGTATCGTTTGAGGTGGAGGAAGACGTCCTTGCTCCTTATAACCTCCAGCTCAGCCATATCTGTAGGAAGTAGCAGGGACCTCTCCAGTGTGTCGGCCACATGCGTGCCTTCGCCCCCTCGAACATCCCTGAGGGAGGCATCGTCCATCAAAGACCCCTCATGAAGCATTGGGGCAAGGAGCTAGGCCTGGGCCCTAGGCTGGGCGGTAACCTGTCTGTCCTGGCCTTGGTGCCCCATTTTCAGCTACTTTGAAGGCCGTCAAACATCGTCCTCTTCCGGGGGGGAACGAGACTTGTCGCCTCCCATAGGCCTCTTGCCTTTGTCCTTCTTCTGCTTAGGATCAGTGGGCTCGGGCCTAGCTGGCAAACTTGGTTGAGGCGGAGGAGGCGGAAACCTGGGCTGGGCGGAACACAACTTGACCTGGGTAGGCTGTGACTTGGGTAGAGGAGAAGGAAGCTTGGGTTGAGACTTCCCTGGCGCGTCCTTCCCCAGCTGGCCCTCGATCAAGTCGAATAAGCTGGTTTGGGATCTTCTTTTGAAGCTTATTTCGGCCTGAGGAGAGGTTTCTGCTGATAAAAAGTCCACTTCAGTGAAGTGGGGATCACCCAAGTCACCAGAAGGATTCTCGGACAGATGGACTTGGTCGAACACACTGAATTCGTCCTTGAATGGACCTAAATTGGCGACTTCTTCTTCTTCTTCTTCTTCTAACCTTCCTCCCTCAGCCTCTACAGTTGGAGGGGATGAAGAAGGACCCGTCGACGGAGTGCCTTTTGGATTAGGGGACCCTTTAGGAAACAAGAACCTTTGCTCCACTACGGCGATCCTCTGTAATCGAGGGTCCCCGGCTTTTATCACGCACTTTGGCGCCGAGAACGATTTTTGAATTGGATTGTAGCTGAGGATCTTGTGGGCAGCCCTAACTTGATTATCTGCTTCGTTCACGAAGATCTCCGCCTTAAGTACGGTTTCCAAGTCCGCCTTGTTGACCAAACTAAAATGATGCTCGAAAGCGTGTGGATCTGCAGAAAAGAAAACGTGTCCTTGTTAGCAACCAAACAAAGCGGACCGTGAAAACATAAGAGATTAGACCCTCTCCTACTCCGAGTACCCCACCTGGTGTCCCCTCCACAGTCGGACAATGAAGGCTATCGTGCCACTCCCCGGACAGGATGAGAAAATTCTTATTTAACCCTTTGCTGGACTCAGGGAAGCATTGGATAAGCCGAACCCTGTTGTCCCTCGTCTTCATGTAATAAGACTTGCCCTTAAGGTGCTGAAGGTTGTAGCACCAGTTTATATTGTGATGGGTTAACCCCAGTTCCATCTTCTCATTCAGGGCGTCCACACAACCCAGGATCCTGAACACGTTGGTGGCACACTGGGTAGGAGTTAACCTAAAGTGCCTGAGATAGTCCCTCATCACCGGCCCCATAGGGATCCTCATACCATCTTCTAGGAAGGCGATTATGGGAATTGCCACCTCACCCTCTTTTCTCCTAATATACCACTCCCCCTCTCCACAGTACCTCAAACCCACATTACTGGTATCCTATAATCGGCGATGAATTTTTCCATTGCCTCCTCAGACTCAACTAACTTCTTAAACCTACCCATCCTAAAGCACGACCAAAAAACTCAGGGAAAAGAGAAAGGAAGAGAGAGGAACAAGAGGAAAGGGAACTTAGACGGAAAAATATGAACCAGAAAGAGAAGAAAACTTACAAAAGTGAGGAAAGGCTCCTTGGACAGACCTTTTATGTTGAAATGAGACGTAAGGTCGGTTGGGGACTTGACCAAGTTCAGCGTATGTACGTAAGGCCTCTTGAATGAGAAAGTAAATGGGCGAATCGGTTCAAATAGGTGCTTATACTCCCAATTAAAAATAACCGTATGAGCTTTCCCGCCCGTAAAGTTAGAAAGATCCCTACCGTTAGATTGTCATCATACCATTGAACGCGAAGGGCACAAAGCCACCAAAATTTAATGAAGGCGCGCTCCGAGTACCGAAGCGCTAGGAGCATTCCCTGAATAGATGAAAAGATGTTGGTATTGACGGAGGACAAGACTTGCCAGGCCACAATAGGGACCCGAGGACATCAAAATCCTCATCCCTGGCAGAGGAGCCAGGCAACAGAATTTTGAGGGGCTATTGTGGGCCCTGAGAATCTGGCAACCACGGCCCACTTCATATCAGGGCCAAGGCCCACGCCAAGGATGATGCAATGTCCGGGGATGAACAAGGAAGGCCCAAATTGCCAAAGAACCTCGCCGAGGACGATCCTGTCCTCAGCCAACCGAGAGTAAAGAAGGGAGGATCGGCACACCATCAAAGGTGGCCTCCCAGAGCATCCCAAGGAAGAGGACAGGTATCCTAGGTTGGCCATGGGAGCATGTTGGAGGAGAAATTCAAGAAGAAACTGTCCCCTTCGTATTAAATGCCGGCAACTGACATTTTGGCCGCATTAATGAGGAAATGACCTCTGAATAGTACTGCCTTGGCTGTTGCAACTAACATGAGGTCTGGAAAGGTGGCTGATGGAACAGGCCCCCAAGGATAGGCTTGGATGATCAACAAGTGGAAGGTAGAGATCAACGGAAAATGACTATATAATAGGAGAAACCCCCCATAGAAGAAGGAGGGAGACTTTCTGTAACGAGGCTTATTCATGAATAACAAGAGCAAAAGCTCCTCGGACTGTGCCAAGGATGAACTTTCTCATGGAAGCTAGGCTCTTTCTTGTTTGGTCGTCTTGAAAACCATGATCAACCGTTATCCCATTCACTAAGACCTAGTCCTTTAACCCATTCTCTACAAATTCATTGTATTGGGCTAACTAGGCTTGAGTCCACTCATCCATCGAATGGAAGTGCTCAACTTGGTCCCTACAAAGTATATTTGGAGAGAGTCTAAGATGTGTTTTTTTTTTTTTTTTTTTATCCATATAAGATCATTTTTAAAAAAAATTTGAGAATATAGAAACTAATGGGAAACATCATAATTAAAATATAAAAATAAATTTCAAACAATAATCAAACATCAAAAACTAAATATGCAATTTAACTAAATATATCTAGTAAGTGCATTTGACAAACTATTTTGCATATCCAAAAGTTTTGAACATCAAAATATTAGGGAATTTAAATGAAATTCTAATATATATTCCTATAAATTTTATTAATTTTAATTATAAGAAATCAAAATATTCAAAATAAATATTTTATATTAAGATTCTAATTACTAAAAAATTTCACCTACAATAAAAACTTTACATTTTATAATGATTTGGAATGCCAAAAACAATAGAGTAAATGTAGCTCATTTAACACATGGCTTAATTCATAGAGCACATGTTGAATTAACTAGCCAATTATCTTGAGCCATATGGGCCAATGACATTAGAGCTAGTATCATATAAATACATGATTGTAATTCAACATTAAATATTAATGGAAGTATAAACCAATTTCTTAGTGCATTAGTGCATCTCTCTCTCTCTCTCTCTCTCTCTCTCTCTCTCTCTCTTTTAATCTTTCTATTTCTCTATGGAGGGTGACTACCTCAAATTAAGTTAATTTTCCTACAATCCCCATCCATTCTCCTATAATTCCCATCAATCCCCATTAGGAACCACCGGGTTCCTAACAAGTGGTATCAAAGCCGTTGATCTTGAGATGAGCAATTGTGATGAAAGAAAACTTTTGAAAAAAATACAAGAAATGTTGAACAAAGCCTTAAAAGAATCCAAGGATATTTCAAAGAAGATGAAGGCCTTGGCTGAATCTAACATGGCCATGAAGGAAGAACTTTCAAGAGTGCAAGAGGATCTTGAAAACATGTCCGAAGAAGAGTTACAATCTCTTGATTCAACGAAAGTCGAAGAACAAATCAAGTTCCAAAAATCTACTACTGTTATTACAAGCCGAGATGTTGATTTTTGTGTCAAAGTGGATGATGATGTACATTTACATGCTGCCCTTGAAGTTCAGTTGAAAGAACCAACAAAGAAGGTGATGATAATCTTCCAAGAACTCATTCTTGATGCACCAATGGAGGCTTCCATTCAAGAGTCTATGATTCAAGAATTCGCAATCCAAGTGTCGGTGATCCAAGAATCCAAGATACAAGCACCAACAATTTTAATGGTTCTAGAATCAAATGAGGTCTAGAGGATACAAGAACATTTCAAGGTTGAAAGAACCAATGAGACCTTGAAGATTGAAGAACCATTGAAGGCTCAAGAATTCGAGCAAATTTTGAAGATCTACGAAGAAGAAACCTTCATATGCATGGGACTGCTTGTCAAAGAGAAATGCATGAATATGATGATCAAAATGTTACTACAGTATTGGTCCATTGGAAGATCTCCTTTGATGAAGATGGTATTTCACAATAACACCTTGTGGGCAAGGTGTTTTCAAGGGGAGGGAAATGTTAGGAATATGAAATAATTATTGTAATCCCTAGTTAGTTAGTAGTTGTTTGAGATTAGGATGAGTTAGTTAGGATTTGAGCACATGTAGCTCATTTAACACATGGCTTAATTCATAGAGGACATGTTGAATTAACTAGCCAATTATCTTGAGCCATATGGGCCAATGACATTATAGCTAGTATCATATAAATACATGATTGTAATTCAACATTAAATATCAATGGAAGTATAAACCAATTTCTTAGTGCATTAATGCATCTCTCTCTCTCTCTCTCTTTTAATCTTTCTATTTCTCTATGGAGGGTGACTACCTCAAATTAAGTCAATTTCCCTACAATCCCCATCTATTCTCCTATAATTCCCATCAATCCCCATTAGGAACTACCGGGTTCCTAACAATGATGCACTTTATCTTGTGTTAATTGGATGATGCTTACCACTGGTAGCTCCATAACTAATTGTTAAGTCTAGATGTTTGGTTGGAAAATCATGAGTAAAATGTGTCCTTTAAGCATGTTTTGAGTATGCCTTGAAGTCAAGATAGCTGAACAAGTTTCTGTAAATCATATTCGGTTTTTAGTCTTTTCGACAACTTTTGATAGCTGTTCGCTTGAATGAATTGAGAAGTTTCGATCGATCGATTGAGCTTATTATTAGGTAAAAGACCTAGTCTATATATATATAATAATAGGTAAAGTAGAGAGAAAATCTAATTAAATTTCAAATTGCAATTCAATTAGAGAGTTTAATTTTGCATCATGTATCTCATCTAATCTAAATTTTAGAATTTTGTGCCAAGTGAGTTAATTTAGTGTAAAAATTGAATTTTAATTAGAGTTTAATTTTGTGCCATGTGTCCCATCTAATCTAAATTTTTAAATTTTTGTGTCAAATTAATTAATTTAGTGTAGAAAATAAGGAGTCCAATATAATAAACCATAAAAAACATAATTATATAACTAAAAAAAATTCAAATTTATAAGTCATCTATATATATATATATATAATAATAGGTGAAGTTGAAAAAAAAAAAAAAAAAAAAAAAAAAAAAAAAAAAAAAAAAAAAACTCAGATTAGAACAAATTAGAGTTCCAATTTTGTGCCATGTGTCCTAAACTGTTTATTCTTAAAGAGTTTTATTTCTTAATTTTAGAATTAAATATGAGACCACATCATAAATATTCATCTAAGTGAGTTATTAAGTACAAAAACCAAAGAGTCTAGAATAAATTAATTGTAAAAAAAAAAAAAAAAAAAAAAAGTCTTCACAATAATAATTAAAAAAAAAGGGACAATTTATATTTTATACCTAATAATATCCTTACAAATTTTTTAAAGAGTTAACAAAATATAAAAATGACTATCAAGAGTATTTAAATTGTATATATAAGAATTATATTATGCATCTGATTGTATATCTTTAAGTGTATCCATGTATATGCATAGAGTTACAAGCTAGTATATATATATATATATAATAATAGGTTAAGCTGAAAGAAACTCAAATTAGAATTCGAAATTAGAATTCCAATTTTGTGCCATGTGTCCTAAATTATTTTTTCTTAAAGAGTTTTATTTCTTAATTTTCGAATTAAATGTTGGATCACATCATAAATATTCATCCAAGTGAGTTATTAAGTACAAAAACCAAAGAGTCTAGAATAAATGAATCGTAAAAAATTAAAAATTAAAAAAAAAAGTACTTCACAATAATTTTTAAAAAATGGACAATTTACATTTGATACCTAATAATATCCATACAAATTTTTTTAAAGAGTTAACAAAATATAAAAATGACTATCAACAGTATTTAAACTATATATATAGAAATTATATTATGCATCTTATTATATAAATTTAAATATATCCATGCATATGCATGAGGTTACAAGCTAGTCATATACTATATATAATAGCAGAAGCCTTTTAAGGAGATGCTGCAACGTTAACAATTTAAAAAGTGATAAATTACAATCTTTCACTATGTAAAACACTGTTTGGAGCCTCTGGGTATTAAAAGAAACTAACCGCTTAAAACAAAATAAAAAAGAAATAGAGAGTGGAACACGGAGAAAGGAGAGAGAGATGAGGCGTGTCGAAGACCCTAAAACACACAGAGAGACAGAGAGCGAGAGATCCCAAAAATGGCGACACGTTTTAAGGAGAAAGGAGAGAAACCCGTAATTCCTCTCTCTTCTTAGAAACCCAAAAATCAAAACCAAATCCTTCACCCAAAATCAAAATCCAAAACTTAGATGAGAAAGAATTAAGCGATCAGAGGTGCCATTCTCACGCAATCTCCGATTCTCTCATACAATGGCCACCGATTCATTAGACCAACTCAACTTCAACCCTACCATTTCTACAGAAGAAAACCCTAAACAAACCCTAGACGACGACACCACTCTAACTTCCGTTTCTTCTCTGCAACTCCATGCAAACACAAGTCAGAATAGCGAGTTCAATTCTCCTTTCTCGAATTCTCTCTGTTCCCTCTTATTGCTTGCATGTTTCATTCCAAACCAACAAACGGAGGAAAAAAGAAAACCCAAAAGCAAGCACAAAAAAAAAATCGTGAAAACTTAAAAACTTTGTTTGTACTCTGCAACAACAGACGGTTCAGATGCTATCCCATTCCTTCTCTACAACAACAGATAATTCAGAAGGTAGGCTCCGATTTAGGGAATTGAAATTGCCCTTGAATTATGAAGTTCTTCTTCGAAAAGTGTTCGATGATTGTACTAAGGTATTGCTCTCTCTCTCTCTCTGTGTTTGTTTTTTGTTTAGGTGCTGAGAAAGTGTGTGAAAATTAAAAGTTTCAAGTTTTTAGATATGGTTTTTGATTGGTTGCGATGGGGTTTTCTTTTATCATGAAATAAATACGGCCTTGTGATGGGGTTTTCGTTATTAGGTTTTGAGAAAATGAGGGAAAGAAAATAAATTTAATTTAGAAATCTTAGATTTTATTTTAATTAATTTAGAGGGGAATAAAATTATTTGGTTTTGTTGTTATGAAGTTTTGGTACCTCCCTGATATGGTTCTCTGGCTTATTTCCTTTTTGGATTATTCATATTTTATGATTTTTTTGATATTGATCTGTTTCTAATGGATTTGTTGAAAAATTGGCTTTATGCAAAGAGTTTGGCTGCATAAAAGAACGGGTGGTGTTTGTTTGTCCATTTCTTCAAAAGGGTTAGCCATCATATATAATATATTAAGGTTTTTTTCTTTTTCTTTTTCTTTTTTATAACTTACAGAAATTACAAATATATATATATATATATATATATATATTGATTTTGGCTTTTCATCTTGGTTTTGATTCCTTTTTGTAGCCGCTGCCTGTAGCAGGGGATGTTGTTGATGTGGATCCAGCTTCCAATATTCAGAAGAAGATCCACCGTGCCGAGCGATTCAGCGATTCTTTGCAACTGACCGAGTAGGAGAGGCTTAATTTACGAAAAGGGAGGTCTTTTTCTATTTGTGTTTCTTTTTAATTATTGTATTGGTGTTTAGTTTCTATTTGTTATTTAGATTTGGTTATTTTGGTCGGATTGATATTGATTTAGGTGTTTGAATTAAATTTGATTTTGATGAAGGAATCTGGGTAAAAATGCTTTAGTTTGGGGTATTCGAGTTAAATTAGGGATTGGTTTTTTATATATTTTTTTTCTCTTTTCTTTGCTTAAGTCAAAAAGGTGGGAATCAGAGTGTGTTTTTTGGGTGGGAGTGTTTATTTTTTATCTAAACGTGTGAGTGTAGAATTGTGGCAGTGTAGGAGTGCTTTTAAAAAAAAAAAAAAAACTTAATCAAGGTTTAAGGTTTGGCTACCTATTACCCTAATTTCCCATTTGGTGTACGATGTACTTTTCTTTATTTAATAAAGAAGTGTCTGCACTTTTTACCTTCTTTACTTTCTAAATCTTTCGTTTTTCTACGACAATTGTTTCATGAGTGAGTGTGTTGTTGTTTTTCCTTCCAATGGGACTTGGAGTTGGTGTTGTTGACGGCAATGAAAAATTGTCACCCCAACTTTAACAAAACCGACGATAGCATTCACTAACGCACAAGTTCTCCCCACAGACGGTGCCAATTGTAGGGACTGAGTTTGAGCACTTCTCCTATTGGATGAGTGGACTCAAGTCCAACTAGCCCAATACAATAAATTTGTAGAGAATGGGTAGAAGAATTAGGCGCTAGTCAATGGGATAATGGCTATAATGAGTTTCCAAGACATTCAAACGGAATTGAGCCAAGCTTCTACGAGAAAGTTCGTCCTCGGCACTGCCCGAGGAGCTTTCCTCGTGTATATATATGTATATTGAATGACCATGGTTACAGGAGTTGTTGGGGTTGCTCCATTGTTCCTCCCCCTTTTCTCTAGAGGGTCCCTTACATTATATATCCCCTTCTAGTTGATCCTGGCCCTCCACGTGTTGATTGTGCAAGTCACTACTTGAGTGCTTGTCCCATCAGCCGCTTTTCTAGACCTCCTGTGGGTTGTAGCAACTAAGATAGCACTGTTTAGGGGTTACTTCCTCATTAATGTGGCTAGAATGTCAGCCGTGGGCATTTAATGCAGAGGTGACATTGTCTTCTTGAATTGCTCCTCCGCTGGGCTCCCATGGCCAACCTATTATACTCGTCTTTTCCCTGGGATGCTTCGGAAGGCTGCTTTTGGTGGAGTGTCGCTTTTCCCTTCCACGATCTTAGCTGGTCGAGGACAAGATCATCTTCGGCGATGCTTCCTTGGAACTTGGGTGTCCTACATTCATCCTCGGACGTTTCTACATCCTCGATGTGGGCCTTTGGGCCTAATGTGAAGTGGGCTGGGGTTGCCAAATTCTTAGGCCCCACAATAGCCCCTCAAAATCCTGCTGTTTGGCTCCTCGAGCAAGGATGGGGATTTTGATATCCTCATGCCTATGTCATGGCTTGCCAAGTCTTGTCCTTTATCAACGCCAGAGTCTTTTCACCTGTCCAAGGCACGTTCCTGGTGCTTCAGTATGCAAAGAGCGCCTTCATTAAATTATGGTGGCTCTCTGCTCTCCACGTTCAACGGTGTGATGATAATCTAGCAGTGGTGATCCTCCTGACTTTATGGGCGGGAAAACTCACACGGTTATTTTTAATTGGGGGTATAAATACCCATTTGAATCGATTCGCCCCTTTACTTTCACATTCAAGAGTTCTTGCGCACATACCCCGAATTTGGTTAAATCTCCAACTAAACTCACGACTCCCTTCAACACAAAAAGCCTGTCTGAGGAGCTTTTCCTCACTTCTGTAAGTCTTCTTCTCTCCCTAAATTACGCTTCCTCTCTTCTAAACTTCTTTCTTCGTGCCCCTCTCTTCCTTTCGTCTTTCCCTGAGTCTTTTAGTTGTCTTTAGGGATGGGTAGGTTCAAGAAACTGGTTGAGTCTGAAGAGGCGATGGAGATGTTCATCGCCAATTATAGGATACCTAGTAACGTAGGTCTAAAGTACTGTAAAGAAGGAGAGGGAAGTTTTAGGAGGCGAGAGGGCGAGGTAGTGATTCCCATAATCGCCTTCTTAAAGGGCGGTATGAGAATCCCCATGGGTTAGGTGATGAGGGGTTACCTTGGGCATTTCCGGTTAACCCCCACCCAGTGCGGCGTCAATGTGTTTAGGATTTTGGGCTGTATAGATGCCCTAAATGAGAAGATGGGGCTGAGGTTAACCCATCATAATGTGAACTGGTGCTACAACCTCCAGCACCTAAAGGACAAGTTCTACTACATGAAGACGAGGGAGGATAGAGTGCGGCTTATCTAATGCCTCCCTTCGTCTAGCAAGGGGCTGGATAAGGACTTCCTCATCGTGTCCGGAGAGTGGCACGATGGCCTTCATTGTCCAATAGTGGAGGGTACACCAGGTGGGGTACTCAGAGTAGGAGTAGGTCTAATCTCTTGTGTCTTAACGGTCTGCTTTGTTTGGTTGCTAACAAGAACATGTTATCTTTTCTGCAGCTCCACACGCTTTTGAGTGTCATTTTGGTTTGGTCAACAAGGCGGACTTGGAAACTGTACTAAGGGCAGAGATCTTCATGAACGAGGCCGACAACCAAGTTAGGGCTGCTCACAAGATCCTGGGATACGACTCCATTCAGATTCGTTCTAGGCGCCAAAGTATGTGATCAGGGCAAAGGATCCTCAGCTTCGAAAAATTACTGTAACAGAGGATGGTTTCTTGATCCCGAAGGGATCCCCCACTCCAGAAGGCACTCCATTGGCGGGCTCTTCTACATCCCACCAGGTTGCGGAGGCCAAGGAAGGAAGTAAAGAAACAGAAGAAGAAGTTACCGGTTTGGGTCCACCTGAGGACAAATTTGGTGTGTTCGAACAAGTCCACTTGTCCGAGGATCCCTCTGGTGACTTGGGTGACCAGAACTTGATCGAAGCAAACTTTCTGTTAGCGGGAAACTCTCCTCGGGCTGAGATGGGTTACAAGAGGAAACCCCAAACCAGTTTATTTAACTTGATTAAGGGCCAGTTGGGGAAGCCTCAGCCCAAGCTTCCTCCTCCTCCACCCAAGTCTCAGCCTGCCTAGACCAGGTTAGCTTCTGCCCAGCTTAGACTTCCACTTCCTCCACCTCAACCGAATTTGCCATCTAGGTCCGAGCCCATTAATCCTAAGCAGAAGAAGGACAAAGGCAAAAGGCCTATGGGAGGCAACAAGTCTCGTTCCTCCCAGGAAGAGGGCACCAAGGCTAGGACAAACAGGTTACCATCCAGTCTGAGGCCCAGGCTTGGCTCCCCGCTCCAATGCTCCATAAAGAGCCTTTGATGGACGATGCCTCCCTCAAAGACTTTCCAGGGGGCAAAGGTGCGTATGTGGCCGACGCGCTAGAGAGGTCCTTGCCACTCCCTGCGGATATGGCCGAGCTGGAGGTTCTGAGGAGCAAGGAGGTCTTCCTCAGCCTCAAACGATACTTGGGCATGGTAAGACTCTTAACACTTGTGACTCCCTTAACCTTTTAATCTCTAGCTCCCTACTTATCGTGCATTTGTTTTAACTGGCAGGCTGTCCAGGCTACCTTTAGGCTGGAAGAGATGGCTAATAGCTAGAGCAGGGCCTTGGACTTGAAGCGTGATAAACGGTTAAACGCTGCTCGGACCCTTAAAGCTTCCGAGGCCAATCTCTCAAAAGCAAGGGAGAAGCTGAATGAGATAACGAGGGCTCAAGACAGTGCCGAATCAGGCCTTGCTAGCGCCCAAAAGTACGCTCATGACCAAACGAGGCGCTTGCTGGAAGCCGAGGATCAGCTGAGGATTGCTAAAGAGTAAATTGCTGACCTGAAGAATAAGGTGACCGTGGCAGAGGGGGCCAGGGGTGTCGCGGAGTTTGCTAAGGATGAGGCCCTGAGGGCCAAGGTAAAGGCAGAGTTTACCAAGACCGAGGCTAAGACCTCTAAAGATAAGGCCGAGGAAGAAGCCTTCGAATCGTGGGTGGCCGAGACCTAGGCTCTTCTTAAGGCTCAAGTGCTTGGGGTATGCAGGCTCTACTGTTCCCATGTTTGGAATGAAGCCTTTAAAAAAGCCGGGGTTGAGGCTTCATCGGACCTGTGGAAGGTGGAGAATGTGTATTATCCCTTAGCCATCCGCGAAGCTGCCCCTGCTAGCCCCGAGGCTGAGGCTGCCCTTGAGGAGGCTGAGATTGCCCAACCAGCAGTTGCTCTAGCTGCAACAGCCCTTGCTGAGCCAGCCAAGGAAGCCGAACATCCTGGGGTGAATGAAACAGATGAAGGCCCCAACCAGGAAGCAATCCAAGATGCTGCAAGGTCCACAGCTGATGTCTAGGCTCCTCATGTTGAGGAGACACCTCTTCTAGCTGACCCCCCTCAGGCTGCAATCCCCAGTAAGGGTTCCAAGGATCCTGAGACCTCTTCTGCTCAGCCCTCTAAGGAAGGAATCAAGACGTAGCTAAAGAACTAGGCCTTCTAAGAGCTTTTGCCTTATTTGTTTTTCTTTTAAACATTGTAGTGGCACTTTTGTCTTGTGTGTTTTTTTTAAACATTGTAGTGGCATCTTTGCCTTGTGTGTTTTTTTTTAAAACATTGTAGTGGCATCTTTGCCTTGTGTAACTCTTACGGACTTAATGAAGCACACATTTTATTTTCCCTTACTTGCCCTGTTTATCTTTTTCGCTTGTACAATCCTAATTCTAATTATGCCTCGGCTTATTACAGCCATAATTATAATAACGTAAAGATGTTTATGCAAATGGAAACCTATCCCTCTTTTGTTTTTGATTTAAAACCAGAATAGATCAAAGTCATGTCTACGACACCCTTTTGCAGAACAGCCCTTTAAGTGTGGGACAAACAAAAATCATGTCCATGGCACCCTAAAATGCTTTAAGTGACACTCATGGGCTTAACTTTAGGATCTTGTCATAGGAAAGGTCATCATCATTTGAAATGATCATAACTGGTGCCAAAGTGGTTAGTTTCACCATAGGTTTGAGTCCAAGGACCATGTAAGACCTTGGCTCAGTTTGACACTTAGATTCTTCTTGAAGTAGTTAGTTTCCCCATAGGTTTGAGTCCGAAGACCATGCAAGACCTTGGTTCATTCTAACACTTAGATTCTTTTTGAAGTAGTTAGTCTCCTCATAGGTTTGAGTCCGAGGACCATGCAAGACCTTGGTTCAGTCTAACACTTAGATTCTTCTTGAAGTAATTAATTTCCCTATAGGTTTGAGTCTAAGGATCATGCAAGACCTTGGTTTAGTCTAACACTTAGATTCTTCTTGAAGTAGTTAGTTTTCCCATAGGTTTGAGTCTGAGGACCATGCAAGACCTTAGTTCAGTCTAACACTTAGATTCTTCTAAAGTAACTAGCTTTTCCATAGGTTTGAGTCCGTGGACCATGCAATACCTTGGTTCTGTCTAGTACTTAGTTTTCTGAAGTAGTTAGTTTCCCCATAGGTTTGAGTATGAGGACCATGGAAGACCTTGGTTCAGTCTAACACTTAGATTCTTCTGAAGTAACTAGCTTCCTCATAGGTTTAAATCTATGGACCATGCAATACCTTGGTTCTGTCTAGTACTTAGATTCTTCTTGAAGTAGCTAGCTTCCCCATAGGTTTGAGTCCGTGGACCATGCAATACCTTGGTTCTGTTTAGTACTTAGTCTTCTAAAGTAGTTAGTTTCCCCATAGGTTTGAGTCTGAGGACCATGCAAAATTTTGGTTCAGTCTAACATTTAGATTCTTCTTGAAGTAGTTAGTTTTCCCATAGGTTTAAGTCTGAGGACCATGCAAGACCTTGGTTCAGTCTAACACTTAGATTCTTCTGAAGTAACTAGCTTCCCCATAGGTTTGAGTTCATGGACCATGCAATACCTTGGTTCTGTTTAGTACTTAGTCTTCTGAAGTAGTTAGTTTCCCCATAAGTTTGAGTCCGAAGACCATGCAATACCTTGGTTTTGTCTAATACTTCATCATTACTACTTGGAGTGAAGAAACTCATCTTCAACGTTAGGAAGTTTGCCCCTAGGGTGATAATAGCCTTGAACTTGCCTTGCTGAGGAGGGGTTCTTCCACAGTCTGGGCCCTTTGCCCAGCTCTGACTTGGATATGGGCTACCTGGCCTTCCACCTCCACGTATGACAGTAGCCCCATCGCGCCACTCTTTCGCCACTTCTAATTACGAGGTGTCTTTTAGCTGTTCGAGCTGTGTGCCTGACGTTTCGGTACGCAAGACGTGCCCTTATTAATATCTTTGTGGATTATCGAACGGCTGGTGGTTTCTTTGGAAATTGGGCAAGGTTAAAATCGCTTGTAATTCTTCTTTTGAATTCCGTGCGGATTAATTTCCACTAGCCTTTGCCTTCTATATAAGTCGTTCTGGGGGAATCGTTATCTCACATTCTACAAATCCTTGAGTTCAATAGGAACTGTAAGTTCTCCACCTTCTAGGCATTTCCAAGGACCTTGCCATGATTGTGATCAAGGCCTAGGGAAATGGGGTGGCCCTGGATAGAGGCAAGGGCAAGGAAGCCAAGCCCCCTTCAGGAACCGAGAATGCCGCCCCGATCCTGGACGACGCAGTGGAGGCGAAGGAAGCAGAGGTCAAAGATGTTCCTATCTCTCAACCAAGCAAGCAAGAGGACCCTCCTTCTTCAGCCGAGAGCCGAAGCGGGCGTAGACCGCATCAGACTTTCGTTGCGGCAAAGTTCGGGTCTCACCTTGATGGTAGGGCATCTTGCAATTAGGAGGAAGGTTCGTGCGAAATATGACAGTTTTCTCCAGTACACAGATTTGCCTACCCTTCAAGCTGGTAGTGATTCACGTCCAGTTTACCTGCCGATGGAGGTTTGTAAGATTGCGGAGCAGTTAATGCCCCAGTGTTGCCGCCTCCAACGCCTAATTATCATGAAACTGGGAGAGAATCAAGGGAACATTTTGGGATGGGGCCATCAGGCGCTTTTGCTTCTTCTTCTTTCTCATCGCAGGTTCCACCCATACTGGCTCGATCGCTGCTGGTAGCCTTAAAACAGTTCTGCCTTGGCTTCTCTTTTTATATTTAGCTTTAGAACAAGCCTGCCTAAGCCTCTGTTTTTGAAGTTAGCTTTAGAACAAGCCTGCCTAAGCTTCTGTTTTTGTAGTTAACTTTAGAACAAGCCTGTCTAAGCCATTTGGTGTACGATGTACTTTTCTTGTATTTAATAAAGAAGTGTTTGCACTTTTTACCTTCTTTACTTTCTGAATCTTTTGTTTTTTTGCGACAATTGTTTCATGAGTGAGTGTGTTGTTGTTTTTCCTTCCAATGGGACTTGGAGTTGGCGTTGTTAACGGCAATGAAAAATTGTTACCCCAACTTTAACAAAACTAACGGTAGTGTTCACTAACGCACAAGTTCTCCCCACAGACGACGCCAATTGTAGGGATTGGGTTTGAGCGCTTCTCTTGTTGAATGAGTGGATTCAAGCCCAACTAGCCCAATACAATGAATTTGTAGAGAGTGGGTAGAAGAACTAGACGCTAGTGAATGAGATAATGGCTATAATGAGTTTCCAAGACATTCAAACGGAATTGAGCCAAGCTTCTACGAGAAATTTCGTCCTCGGCACCACCCGAGGAGCTTTCCTCGTGTATATATATGTATATTGAATGACCATGGTTACAGGAGTTGTTGGGGTTGCTCCATTGTTCCTTCCCTTTTTTTCCTCCCTTTTTCTCTAGAGGATCCCTTACATTAGATATCTAGTTGATCCTAGCCCTTCACGTGTTGATTATGCAGGTCACCATTTGAGTGCTTGTCCCATCAGCCGCCTTTCCAAACCTCCTGCAGGTTGCAGCAACCAAGATAGCATTGTTCAGGGGTCACTTCCTCATTAATGTGGCCAGAATGTCAGTCGTGGGCATTTAATGCGGAAGTGACATTGTCTCCTTGAATTGCTCCTCCGCCGAGCTCCCATGGCCGACCCATTGTACTCGTCTTTCCCTGGGATGCTTTGGGAGGCTGCTTTTGGTGGAGTGCCACTCTTCCCTTCTACGATCTCAGCTGGTCGAGGACAGGATCATCCTCGGCGATGCTTCCTTGGAACTTGGGTGCCCTACATTCATCCTCGGACGTTCCTACATCCTCCGCGTGGGCCTTTGGGCCTAATGTGAAGTGGGCTGGGGTTGCCAAATTCTTAGGCCCCACAGTTAATTTTTTTTTTTTTAAATTTAAAAAAAATGTGCTAATATCTGCTTTTTTAAGTTATAAATAACAAAACAACACATAAAAACATAACTCATAATCCATGTTTGACATTTGTAGAGATTTGGAATATTGAAGTTCTTCTAAGCCACAAGATCCCATCTTTGCATTTAACACCCCCCCCCCCCCCCTCTTCACAATAGTTAGAATTTTATGAAAAAAAAATAAGTGCATGGGTGTTTGCAATGTGTCCTAATTAATATATAATTAAGCCCCTTTTTTGGGTAAGAATTCAATTTATTACTCCCAAACATATACTTGCTATAGCCATGTCATATCTATGCCACGTTACGCTGTGTTTGTGTTGTATGATACCATATTTATGTTGTATCCATGAAATAAAAGAGTAATTAAAATTCTTCTATATATAGGCCAAAAATAAACTAGAAACTAGACATCATTATCAAAAGTTAGAAGTCATAAAGGATTTTTTTGGATTAAAAAATGAAGTATAAAATAAAAAAGAAATGAGTGTGAAAAAAGATTTCATGAGAAGAAGTATTGATATGTTTGACTAAAGTTGACCTTTAATAGAATTTTCTCTTTTCTATTCTTTCTTTCTTTCTTTTTTTTCTTTTTTTTCTTTTTTTCTTTTTTCTCACTACAGTCTGTATACCCAACCAAATATTTTAATATCTTGCAAGATTTAGGGTATTTTTTCTTTAATGGCATCATTTTTTGGGTTCCTACTACCTTAGTTTGGGTTTAGGAGAAGAACCATCTTCAGATTGCAATCTTAAAGATTGAGAAGTGAGTTCTGCTATTTTATATTGTGTTCTGCTGTCAGTTGGTCTCAATACTTAAGGTAGTAATAGATTTACAAGCTAGCAAAAGAAAATCTTTGTTTGGTTGTAGACAATAGACCAACTTTAGGATGGTTGATGACTTCCTTAGCAAAGGAGCCCTTACCAATATCGGAACATTTTGTTATTAGAGGGCTTTCCGCTTTGATTACATTATATTCCATATATGATCATTATGAATTTACTTTATTTACATGTTTGATGTAATTTGGGATCCTATTCAAAAGGCCCAAAATTCACTATTGTAGGCCGTTGATGCTCAATGTTATTTTTCTTTTTTAGTTTAACATACTCTTACAAGAAAGATAAACAAATGGACGTACTAGATTACCCTATGAATTTTAATGCATTTCATTGTATTGTTAAGGTTTTATTTATATATATATATATATATATATATATTTTTTATAGAAGAATAAACTAAATGTATTATTAAGTTATTGTATGTCATTTTCTTTGTACATATTGCCATGAATTTTAGTGAAGGGTTATGAATTGGTTTAGTTTTAGAATTTGAGCTTCCCATCTACTATTGATAATGCATTTTATATGTGATAGGTGGAATTTTGTATTGATTATATATTGTGGGTTGAGGGTTGTTGTTTTGTTTTTAGATTTTATGTGTATCACTGTAGCTTTTTTGGAATTGTGGATTTGGGATGCACTACAGCTTTTTCTTTTTTCTTTTATGATTAAGAAGTTGGATTCAATGTCCATTTTAAGGGTTATGTATTGTTATGACTTTAGAATTTGAAATTCCCATGTACTATTAATTATGCATTATTATTTGACTAATATTTTCCTAACTTGCTATTTGAAATTGTAATGTAAGTTTTAATTGTTTAAAGTCAGATTCACAATGGGTTCATGTCTCGCCACAATTGGCATAGTGCTAAATTACACACCTTTATTCTCCATTGGTGTTTTGAACTACTACTTGCAGACAAGGCAAACAAAGTCGACACATGGTTGTCCCATATAGTAAGTTCAAGCATACAAAGAAATCAACCCAAACTCTTTGGAACTGAAGACTTTGCCTTGCCACAATTTATTCTTAGTTGTAAATCCATGAGTTTTCACTCGGTCAGGATCAACAACCGCATTCTCAAATTACCCCCTACGTCATCAACTAGTTGTGGCATCAATACTACTCTACACAAATGAATCTTACAAGAATAAGCAGAATAAAGAGAATATCATTAGTTGGTTAGCCATTATTTTCTTTTAAACATTTTGGTTGTAAAATTGAAATTGTCTTGCAAGTTTTAGTTCGGTGTGATTCATTGTGGTTCCTAGGAATAGCAGATTAGCTATTTGAAATTGTCATGTAAGTTTTAATTGCTTAAAGTCATTTATTTTTTTTGGTCTCATAACAGGGAAGTACACACAAGAAGTGATCTGAAGAAACTAATTTTTAAATTTTTTAGGGGATATTGAACACTATATGCCTAAATATATTACGTTATTAAAGCAAAGTTCATTAATATGTAAACAATCCCGCGCACTGCGCAGATTAAACACTAGTATATAATAATAGGTAAAATTGAGAGAAAATCCAATTAGATTTCAAATTAAAATTAAATTAGAGCCTAATTTTGTGCCATGTGTCCCATCTAATTTAAGTTTTTAAAATTTTGTGCCAAGTGAATTAATTTAACGTAAAAATTGGATTTCAATTAGAGTTTAATTTTGTAACATGTGTCCCATCAAATCTAAGTTTTTAAATTTTTGCACCAAATGAGTAAACTTAGTGTAAAAAATGAGGAGTCTAATATAAGTAAACCATAAAAAACATAATTTTTGAATGATTTTATATTTATGAGCATTTTTTTAGAACTAAAAACAATTCAAGTTTATAAGTCATCTTTATATATATATATATATATATATATATATATATATATATATTAATAGGTAAAATTGAGAGAAAATTCAATTAGATTTCAAATTGGAATTCAATTAGAGTCTAATTTTGCACCATGTGTCCCATCTAATCAAAAATTTTAAATTTTTGTACCAAGTTAGTTAATTCAGTGTAAAAATTATATTTCAATTAGAATTTAATTTTAAGCCACATGTCTCATATAATCGAAATTTTTTAATTTTTATGTCAAATGAGTTAATTTAGAGTAGAAAACGAGAAAGAGAGAGTTTGAATGATTTTATATTTATGAGCTTTTTTTTATGACTAAAAACAATTCAAATTTATAAGTCATCTCTCTCTCTCTCTCTCTCTCTCTCTCTCTCTATATATATATATATAATAGATGAAGTTGAGAGAAACTCAAATTAGAATTCCAAATTAGAGTTCCAATTTTGCGCTATGTGTTCTAAATTATTTATTCTTAAAGAGTTTTATTTCTTAATTTTAGAATCAAATGTGAGACCACATCATAAATATTCATTCAAGTGAGTTATTAAGTACAAAAATAAATGAGTCTAAAATAAATGAATCTAAAAAAAAAAAGTGTTTCACAATAATTTTTATATTTTTTTTTTAAACATAGAAAATTTATATTTTATACCTAATAATATCCTTACAAAATTCTTTAAAGAGTTAACAAAATATAAAAATGACTATCAATAGTATTTAAATTATATATATAGGAATTTTATTATGCATCTTATTGTATATATTTAAGCATTTTCATGCATATGCAAGGGGTTATAAGCTAGTGTGTGTGTGTGTGTATATATATATATATATATATATAAAGCTTAGAGAAAATCTAACTAGACTCTACAATTGAAGTCCAATTTTGCATCATGTGTCATAAATTATTTATTTTTAAAAAGAGTTTTATTTCTTAATTTTAGAATCAAATGTGGGACCATATCATAAATATCAATTCAAATGAGTTACTGTGTACAAAAACCAAAGAGTAGAATTAATGGAAATAAAAATATTTTAAAAAATGGACAATTTACATTTTCTACCTAATAACATTCTTACAAAAAATTTTAAAGAGTTAAAAAAAATACAAGAATGACTATCAGTAATATTTAAATTATATATGTAAGAATTTTACTATGCATCTTAATGTGTATCTTTTAAGTATATTCATGTATATGCATGACGTTACAAACTAGTTAGTAATAGTAGCCAGGTTTATGCAAAAGAAAAAGAATAGAAAAAATAATCACACAAGATCACAAAAGAATTCTATAGCTCAAACTTAAACCTCCTGGTGGCGTCTATGAGAAATTTCTCTAAGAAAATAGAGAGATTACAGAAACTATGCAAAATTACTCTCACATCCAAATTCCAATTAAATACAGCCAAAGACTCAAAAAGCCCTCTCTTTTTCTTTTTTTTTTTTGCTCAAAAGGCCCTCTTGCATTAAAGAAAGATATCATATATATTTAAATTTTAGGTTTTCCACTAAAGCTATAGGTTTTTTTTTTTTCCTTTTTTTAGGGTTTGTAAGTATTTTTTTGGAAGCCGGGTTTGTAAGCATGGTTTTGAAACCCGGACCGGACCGTACGGTCCGACCGGAAAACCCTCGAACCGCTCATCTTTGCGGTTTTTTTAGTCTCAAAAACCGTTCTCTGGAAAAAAGCAAGAACCCGTGTGAACCGTGGTCGGACCTCACGGTTCTGAGAACCGTGAACGGTTCTCGCGGTTCTCACAGGTCCCTCTTAAAAAAAAAATTAAGGCCTTAAACGGCACCATACTGCGATATATACCGGATTCCGACCGGTTAATGGATACCGGACTGGTACAAAATTACACACAAAATGCTTCTTTCCCTCCCCTCATGCCAGTCATACTTTCTGCCTCCCTTCATTTCTAACTCTCTTTACACTAACGATGAAGTCATGACATTTGGTGGAGAGCGGCGGCACCAGTAAATATCCAGCAAGCTTTGAGTCCTTGAGAAGGGTTGAAGGTCTGAAGCTTTAATAAAAAGAGAGAGTCTGAGGTGAAAGATAGAGAGGGTTGTGATGGAGGTGAAACCGTGAAAGAGTTATGGAAAATAAATAAAGAAATGTTTGATAGTGAAGTGATAAGTTTGATCGTGTGGAGATGAGGGCTTGTTGGAAATTTGAAGTGCTAAGTTTGATCGTGTGGAGATGATCGTGTGGAGATGAGGGCTAAGTTTGATCGTGTGGAGATGAGGCTTGTTGGAAATTTGAAGTGATAAGTTTGATCGTGTGGAGATGAGGGCTTATTGGAAATTGTAATGACAGTAGGTTGTACTTGTTGGTCCTAGGCATGTGATGTGGATCAGAAAAAGAAAAAGAAATTAATAGAGGTGGGAGTGGGAGGCAACTGGCAGGCACGTGTTTGGTTTTATCACCCAAATTGATGCATATCATCCTCTTGCCGGTACAAATTGGTTTTGTCCTCTTTTAATTTCCTTTTTATAAAAAAATGGTTATTGTTATTATTATTGGATTGATATTTCATATTTAGACTTGAGATGGATACATTAGACATAGTTAAAATATGAATTTATAGTTTTAATTGGACTATTTAATTTAATTTTTTTATTTATACTAATTTAATATATTTATTTTTATTTAAATAATTATTAAATTAATTATGACGTCATTACGGTTCGACCCCGGTTCAACCTCGGTTCGACCTCAAAAACCTTGAACCTCTCCTTTTTACGGTTCAATGAACGGTCCGGGTCTGAAAACCTTGCTTTTTGGTACTATTCATAAGTTCTACTGTACTATTTCAACTCACTTTTAACTTTATTTACAATTCTTTTAGTAAAAAATTTTCAATTTTAGTTAAATAAATTTTTCCCAGCAAATCCTAAATATATTATTAATAACTAAAAATTAATTATGGAATTCATACACAATCTCTGTTATATACACAATGAAACAGAGTTTAACTAATAAAACACTAACCCTCCTTACACCACTTCCTTGTGTGTGTTTATTTCTAAAAAAAAAAAAGATAATTGTCCATATTGCTTAAGAAAATGTGTTGTGTCTAGTATAACTTGCTACATATTTCCTTAAAATTTATCATGACTTTTGAGTGAAGTTGTGATATGCCTTTGTGTTAAAAGTTAGAACTATTTTTCCTCTCCCTTGTATGTGTGTTTGCTTCGAAAAAAAAAAAAAAAAACTAACAAAATACTAACTAATTGTGCACGTGCTTATCATTTGCACAATAAGATAAAGACTAAACTACAACAGTTTATGTAATCTAATACAGAAAACTACTAGTCGTTCAACTGTCACTAGCTTCTTTACTTGTTGCACTTTGACAGGCCTCACTTCCTCCACTAATTTTGAAGAGGTAAGAGAAATATCTACGTGTACGTATATTAAGGAAATCATTAAAGAAAACATAATCTCGGATTGAATTTGATGTATATTTGACTTCCTCATGCCTAGGTTTTTTAAGCTAATTGAGAGAGACAGATTTTTTTTTTTTTTTTTAATTACCTCATACCTTGATATATTTTAAAGAAAACTTGATCTTGGATTGAATTTGATGCATATTTGACTTCCTCAAGCCTTCTTTTTTTAAGCTAATCAAGAGAGAGAGAGAGAGAGAGAGAGAGAGAGAGAGAGAGAGAGATCTGTTTGTTTTTTTTAGGGATAATTACAGTAAACCCACCTGGGGTTAGGCCCGTTTTCACTTTGCCTACCCGTGGTTCAAAACTTAACACTTTGCCCACCTGAGGTGCCTTCCGTTAGGGATCTGTTACCCACCTCTCCGTTTGCCGTTTGAAAAACACATTTTTAGAGAAAAACAAACATAACAAAGATCAAAAAGTTAGGGCTTTTTATTTCTTAAGAACTTCTATAAGAACAAAACACAAATCAATAGCACAGATCAAATGCTCAATGAAATCACTTTTAATCAGGAGGATGATGTATAGGTGGGAGTATAGGACAGTTCCTTCAATAAAGACTTCATCAAACAGATCCTAACAATCCAATTACATGCTCCACGGTCCACACTTGGAAAACCCATTGAAACGTGGTTCACTTCCTCACACCTGTAAAAGTTCAAACTCAAAAAGTGATTGGATTGTTAAAGTTCAAACTCAAACCCACGGTCCACACTTGTAAAAGTTCAAACTCAAAAACTCAACCCCACACCTCTCTTATTCAATTCACCTTCACTTCCTCTCATATTATATTTAACCTTGTTTCTCAAGTACTCCCTCAATGCTTAGCTAGCATTGGCCGTGACTACACAGCCGATCTTCCTGACGAGTGCTTAGCTAGCATTTTCCATTTCCTCGGCTCCGTAGACCGGAAAAGGTGCTCGCTTGTTTGTCGTAGGTGGCTCAGCGTTGACGGTCAAAGCCGTCACCATCTCTCTCTCAACGCTCGAGCTGATTTGCTCTCTTCGATTCCTTCTATCTTCGCTCGCTTTGACTCGGTCACCAAACTCAGATCAACCACTATCTTTGCTTCATGGGTTTTCTTTTTTTCTTTTCTTTTTGCTTTTGGGTTGTGGGTTTGATAATGATCTGACTATGGTGGGGTTATGGGTTGTGGCTTGTGGTGGTTATGGATTGTGGGCAGGTGGTGGTGCTAAGTTATGGGTTCTGATAATGGTGGTGGAAAAAAAATCTTCTGTCATCTATGACAATTTCTTACCCAGGTTTGGCGTCTTCCAAAAGCAAATGACTTCTTGTGAAGTCATAGCAACAATGATTGACTCGTTTTCTGGGCTAAGTTACAGAATTTTTCTAGATCTAAAGATTTGGAGTGGTTCCCTCTCTTGGAGTTCAGTTTTCTGGGCAGTTGGAGGCTGATTTCTAGATCTTTAGATTTTTTGTTTTTTGTTTTTTTTTCCTTTAAAATTGTATTAATGCTATAAAACAATTATTAAAATAAAAAAAATAAAAAAAAAAAACTCTCTTTTTCTCTCTCTCTCCCATGGCCTCCATAAAAATCCAGATTTCCAAAATCAAAACGAACAAGAAATACAATTTGAACCCAGTGAAACTAGAACTGATTGACTCGTTTTCCATGCTTTGGTTTTTTATTTGATGGCTTTAGTAGTTTGTGGGGTTTCAGTCTTGGTCGCCGGAGCCTGGAGATGAGCTTGCACTAATGGCTTGGGATTTTGAGTGAAGCCGTGGTTTACAAATGTTGTGTTCTTATGTTCATGAGGAGAATAGAAATACTGTTGATTTGTGTTTTTAGAAGTTCATAAGAAATAAAAAGCCCTAACTTTTTGATCTTTGTTATGTTTGTTTTTCTCTAAAAATGTGTTTTTCAAACGGCAAACGGAGAGGTGGGTAACAGATCCCTAACGGAAGGCACCTCAGGTGGGCAAAGTGTTAAGTTTTGAACCACGGGTAGGCAAAGTGAAAACGGGCTTAACCCCAGGTGGGTTTACTGTAATTATTCCTTTTTTTTATTACCTCATACCTTTAAAGCTGGCTCCTCACGAGAAACTTAAAATCATATACAAATATTTGTAATGTTGTGGAAATATTGTTTTTACTTGAGTTTGAATGTATGTATATTATTAGGCTTCTTCAAGCACGGCCTTAATGCAATCAGCTTCTTCACGTAACAAATTTTTTGCTAGGAAAAGTTGTTACATACAAAAAAAAAAAAAAACTAAAATCGTAACTTGAAGTCATGATTTTAAACTTTAAAATCATAAATAAGTTACAATTATAGTTTTTTTTTTTTTAGTGTGTGTAATAAACATTGCCCATATTTTTATTGGTATAGCCCCAGAACTTTGTAAGTGAATTAATTGTCAAATCAATTAATTAAATAATTTGGAGACAAGCTAGGCTGAACTGGTTCAGTTGCATCAGTAGTGTAGAAAACATAGACATATAGTATAGTTATTTATTCAGGAAAGTTACCATAAAAAATTATGGAAAAGTTAAGAGAACACAGTAAAAAATACAAGTTCTATATCTTGATGCTCTAACAGAGTTGTGGTTATTTGGAAGGTCCCTTTTCTTCTCACTATTTCTCCCTCTTGAAGAATAGATGGCCTATCCCTTGGCCTTTGTATAAATTTTTCCTCACTATCTCCAAGACAGCCAACTGTGTCTATCCTGCCATTACATCAAGGTGAGCCCACCAGTTTCTAGTTTTCCTAATGGGCAATATTACGTGTGGGGCCTAAGAATTTGGCAACTCTAGCCCACTTCACATTAGGCCCAAAGGCCCACGCCGAAGATGTAGGAACATCCGAGGATGAATGTAGGACACCCAAGTTCCAAGGAAGCATCGCCGAGGACGATCCTATCCTCGGCCAGCCGAGATCGTAGAAGGGAAGAGCGGCCCTCCACCAAAAGCAGCCTCCCAAAGCATCCCAGGGAAAAGACGAGTACAATGGGTCGGCCATGGGAGCCAGGCGGAGGAGCAATTCAAGGAGACAATGTCACCTCCGCATTAAATGTCCACGGCTGACATTCTGGCCACATTAATGAGGAAGTGACCCCTGAACAGTGCTACCTTGGTTGCTGCAACCTGCAGGAGGTCTGGAAAGGCGGCCGATGGGACAAGCACTCAAGTGGTGACTTGCACAATCAACACGTGGAGGGCCAGAATCAACTAGAATGGGGTATATAATGTAAGGGACCCTCCAGAGAAAAGGGGAGGAAAAAAGGGGGAGGAACAATGGAGCAACCCCAACAACTCTTGTAACCATGGTCATTCAATATACATATATATACACGAGGAAAGCTCCTCGGGCGATGCCGAGGACAAACTTTCTCGTAGAAGCTTGGCTCAATTCCATTTGAATGTCTTGGAAACTCATTATAGCCATTATCCCATTTACTAGCGCCTAGTTCTTCTACCCACTCTCTATAAATTCATTGTATTGGGCTAGTTGAGCTTGAGTCCACTTATCCAACAGAAGAAGCGCTCAAACCCAGTCCTTACATTACGCTATTAGTTTGACCATTTCAAATCTCTTAAGTATGAAGTATAATTTTAATGATTAGACTTAACTGGTCACACACCAATACAATGCATAAATAAATTTTTGTCTTTTCGTTAACTAAAAAATGAAAATTTTAGATGTAATTTATAAATATTAGTCTTAAACTTTTTTAAAATAATTTAATTATTTTCTAACAAAGTATATATAGTTAATACAATATATTAGATTTTGTAAATTAAACTATATATATTTGTTATTTGAAAGTATTTTAAATTTTGTAATTTTTTTTTCAAGAAAACATAATACATTTTACAATCAATTATTATATAAAGCGAGATATTTTGTAAATAATATAATGCAAGGTTGAAATTTTTTTCTAATGCTCCTTATAAACAGTTCATCCTTTATTCATCTTGACTAACCTAAAAATGAAGCAAATGTAAGTAAACTCATTATTTATATTACCAAAAAAAAATACAAGACCTTAATAAACATTAAAAAATATATAATTTTATCAAGAACACATAGTTGTCAATTAAGCAGCTCTATATATTACAAAATTTATGTTTTACCGGTAGTTCAAGAAGCCAAGGATAAACTCAAGGGATGCAACTCACTAGCAACTAAGTATGACAAGATGTTGAGATTAGGTGAAGTTGATCATCATGGAGAAACAATTATTAAAAGAGGTGCTGTTCTTGGGAAGCATCTGTTGGTAGACATAACTGACAATGAACGGAGATGGAAAATTCTAGCAGATTTTTAGGCAGATATGATGTTGTCTGTGGCTCCCTCCAATGACACAGCCGTTCATGCAGAGCACCTGACTAAAGGAGGAGAGTTTGTGACTCACTTGTGGGCTTTACTCTCTCATGCAGGCATACTTAATCGAGACTCATCCTTTATTCATCTTGAATGGCCTAAAAATGAAGCAAATGTAAGTAAACTCATTATTTATATTACCAAAAAAAAAAAAATACAAGACCTTAATAAACATTAAAAAATATATAATTTTATCAAGAACACATAGTTGTCAATTAAGCAACTCTATATATTACAGAATTTATGTTTGACTGGTAGTTCAAGAAGCCAGGGATAAACTCAAGGGATGCAACTCACCAGCAACTAAATATGACAAGATGATGAGATTAGGCGAAGATGATCATCATGGAGAAACAATTATTAAAAGAGGTGCTGTTCTTGGGAAGCATCTGTTGGTAGACATAATTGACAATGAACGGAGATGGAAAATTCTAGCAGATTTTTGGGCAAATATGATGTTGTTTGTGGCTCCCTCCGATGACACAGCCGTTCACGCAGAGCACCTGACTAAGGGAGGAGAGTTTGTGACTCACTTGTGGGCTTTACTCTCTCATGTAGGCATACTTAATCGAGACTCGTCCTTTATTCATCTTGAATGGCCTAAAAATGAAGCAAATGTAAGTAAACTCATTATTTATATTACCAAAAAAAAATACAAGACCTTAATAAACATTAAAAAATATATAATTTTATCAAGAACACATAGTTGTCAATTAAGCAGCTCTATATATTACAGAATTTATGTTTGACCGATAGTTCAAGAAGCCAGGGATAAACTTAAGGGATGCAACTCACCAGCAACTAAGTATGACAAGATGATGAGATTAGGCGAAGTTGATCATCATGGAGAAACAATTATTAAAAGAGGTGTTGTTCTTGGGAAGCATCTGTTGGTAGACATAACTGACAATGAACGGAGATGGAAAATTCTAGCAGATTTTTGGGCAGATATGATGTTGTTTGTGGCTCCCTCCGATGACACAGCCGTTCATGCAGAGCACCTGACTAAGGGAGGAGAGTTTGTGACTCACTTATGGGCTTTACTCTCTCATGCAGGCATACTTAATCAAGACTCAGTTCAAAATGTCTGATTAATGCATTTGTCCACGTGTGTTTTCTCTATGCTTGTATGATAGTGTGATTTATCTTGCATTTCTATTTGTGTTTGTGTAGTGGAAATATATAAATATCTATATAAGAAATGGTATGTAAAAATAAATAAATAAAATTGTATACCCTTCTCCAAATATGTGGGTGGGTGTGTAATATATTATGTACATTTAATTCGGTGTGTATTTTCTTTAATCTTGTCATTGCATCCTTGTGTTTTATTTGTTGATCTGCATTAGAGGCATTACAATCATTTCTATTCTTAATGGAAAATTATTAAATATTTCTAGAATATGGTGACGTAATGCTTTTTCCTTTTACATATTCACTAGTTTACATTTATTTTTGTTAGAAATACTGAATGATTGTATTGTATTTCTCAATGAAAGAATATACACGAGTGCCTTTATATAGGAGGCATATGAGTGCAGTACCAGTAAGAGTGTAGTACGAGAATGTGTGTTATACAAGTAATCTAGTTAGGCGTAAAGCCCACAACACTATACATGTTAACAGCCCCCCCTCAAACTCAAGGTGGATGTGAGACCAACTTAAAGTTGTCAACCAAAGTACGAAGGTGTCCTTTAGGATGTGACTTGGTGAAATATTTGCAAGTTGATCTTTAGAGGAGACTAAGATCAGCTTAAGAGCACCATGGACAAGCTGATAACGGATAAAATGACAATCAATCTTGATGTGTTTAGTCTGTTCATGGAAGACATCATTGTGAGCAATATGAATGACACTCTGGTTGTCACAATAAAGAGGAGCAGCAGAAGATGTAGACATACCTAAATCTTTGAGAAGCCATTGTAGCCAAAGGACCTCAGATGTGGTATCAGCAAAGGCACGATATTTTGCTTCAGTACTAGAGCGGGCCACATGAGTTTGTTTCTTGCTTCGCTAAGAAATCAAAGAAAAACGAAGAAGAAAGCAATAGCTAGTGGTGGACCTACGATCAGTGGGATCTCCTGCCCAATCAGCATCAGAAAATGCACGGAGAATAAGAAGAGACTAAGCAGAGTAGAAAATACCATGAAATAGAGTGCCCTTTAGGTATCTTAGAATGCGCAAAACAGCAGCATATTGAGTCAATCGTGGAGCAGACAGATACTGGCTTAGTTGGTGAACAGCATAGGAAATGTCTGGATGAGTGACAGTGAGATAAACTAGGCTGCCAACCAAACGTCTGTAAAGAGAGGGATTAGACAATGGTTTCCCCCCTGAGGGAGTCAGATGCGCATTAAGCTCAACTGGAGTGTCAATAATCTTGCTATCAATGAGTCCAACTCGAGACAAGAGTTCAAAAGCATACTTGGCTTGAGTAATGTAAAGTCCATCAGTAGAATAATTGATTTCAAGACCCAAGAAGTAACTGAGATGTCCAAGATCTTTCATCTCAAACTGTTGACTGAGAAAATCCTTAAGTTCTTGAATGCCACTAAGGTCATCACCAGTTATGATCATATCATCCACATACAAGAGAAGTAAAATAATGCATTTGTCATTACGACGAAGAAATAAGGCAAAATTATAATGACTGGCCATGTAACCCAAGCGAGAGATGGTAGAGCTGAATTTGGCAAACCAAACTCGTGGAGCTTGTTTAAGGCCATAAAGTGCACATCGAAAGTGACAAACCTTGTTTGAGTCAACAGAGAAATCAAGAGGAGGTTGCATATAAACTTCTTCACTTAAATCCCCATTAAGGAATGCATTTTTGACATCCATATGAAAAAGGTCTTATTTACTAGCAGCAACAACAGCTAAGAGGGCACGAACAGATGAGATACGAGCAATTGGAGTAAAAGTCTCTTCATAATCAATCCCATACTCCTATGTAAAACCTTTTGCAACAAGACAAGTTTTGTAGCGCTCAATGGACCCATCAGAGCGAGTTTTAATCTTGTAGATCTACTTACAACCAACCACAGATTTCCCGGGGGGGAGTGTCACCACATCCCAAGTATGGTTTTTAGATAATGCATCAAGATCCTCTTTCATTGCAATCTGCCATAAAAGGTTAGTGGAAGCCTTATGATAGGTATGAGACTCGTGTAGTGTAGCAAGGGTAGTGTAACAATGATAGTCAAGTACATGTGCAGGAATAGATCTTACTTGAATTGAGTGAGGAGGTGGAATGTCTTGTGGAAGATCTTCAGGCGGAGCAGGAGCAGGAGCAGGGGGCCCAATCTTAGGGTTGGGTTTGGGTAGCTCATCTTCGACCTGTTCATCTTCCACCTGTTCTTTAAAGGGTGAATTAGGAAAGGGATCAATGATATCTGGTGGCTAGACAGAGAAATCTACAGGAGAATCTAAAGTAACTATAGGAGGATCAGGAGCAGCTACAGAAGGAACATGTGCCTCATCTGGAAAAAGATCTAAGACAGATGAGGAAGATAGGGAGGCACAGAAGTGAGAGAGTTCGACAAAGAGGCGATGTTCCCAAAAGATAACATTGCGGGAGATACGAAGATGATGAGAGACAGGATCATAACACCGATACCCTTATTGAGTTTCTCCATAGCTAAGAAAACAACAAAGTCTTGACCGAGGCTCAAGTTTGTTATGCTCATGTGGCTGAAGAAGAACAAAACAAGTAGAACTGAAGAAGCGAAGGTGATGATAGTTTGGAGATGACCCAAAAAGGCACTCATATGGAGTTTGATTTTGGATAACAAGACTCGGAATTTGATTAATAGTATGAACAGCATGACGAGTAGCTTCGCCCCAAAAAGGAGCAAAAACTTTGGCAAAGAGAAGGAGAGCACGAACAATGTCAAGAATGTGACGAAATTTTTGTTCGACTCTACCATTTTGCTGAGAGGTACCTGGACAAGTTAGTTGATGAACAGTGCCATAGGAATGCAAAATAGCTTAGAAAGCATGTTGAGTGTATTCAAGAGCATTATCAAATCGAAAAATATTGAGTTTCAACCATTTTTGCAAAATTAGAATATACTTCCAATAATTCAAAACGATGTTTCATATTAAAAATCCAGTTATAGCGAGAGTAATCATCAACAAAGACAACAAAATATCGAGACCCATCAATACTAGAGACAGAGGAAGGCCCCCAAACATCAGAATGAATAAGGTTAAAGATATCAGTGGATATTGATTCACTAGTATTGAAAGGCAAAGCTAGTTGTTTTCCTAACTGACATGAAACACAATCCAAATTTTCTATAGATACTGAACCTAACAAACCTCTAGAAGCCAATTGTTGTACCCAAGAGAACGATGCATGACCAAGTCGAGCATGCCAAAGTGCAAGGGAAGGAATTGAAGAAACTGTACCAGCTGTAGCAACAGAAACAGGATCAACAAGTGGCAGATGAAAGTTGTCCATGGGAAACATATGCCCAACTCTGGGACCGGTCCCAAGCTCTTGTCCCGTCCTCGAATCCTGCACAATACACCTAAAATAATCAAAGATGATGCGATAACCTAACTCGGCTAATTGTCCCACAGAAAATAAATTATAAGAAAGGTCAGGAACATTAAAGTCGCCAGGAACCGAGAGGTTGGAGGTTGAAACTAAACCTATATTATGACCAGACATTGTGGAACTTTTTGCTGTGTGAATATGAAGAGGGTGTGGTGCAGGTTTAAGGTCAGAAAATAAGGACTAGTGAGGTGTCATGTGATTGTAACAAGCAGAATCCATAAGCCAAGAGGTAGGAGACATACCAAATAAAGCTGAGAGAGAAAAGGAATAAGATGCATTACCAACCATACGAAGGACATTGGCGATGATATTTATAAGGTCATCTCTGGAAATGGAGAAGTGGATCCAGAAGACTGAGACTGTGCAGAGACAGGAGTCATGGGTTGGACACTCTTAATGTTAGCAACTGTAGCAACAGAAATGGAAATAGCTGATTTGTTGCGTTGATAGCAAGTCTCAATATTATGGCCAAAACGTTTTTGCAAAAATTGCAAAAACTGCAAAAACGTTTGTTGGATTGTCTGCGACGATTGTTGCAAAAGGAAAAAGACTTGTCCTTATTCTTCATTTAGAAGCAAAATATGCAAAAATGAACTGCAAAAATGAAATCTACGTGAAAAACTAGGTAAAGAGCACCTAGACTGCAAAAAGTCAACCCGACAATAAAGTCAACGGTCAACGATGATGATGTCAGCGTGATGACGTAATTGCTGACTGAGTTCTGACGTAAGCAAGCTGACATGTTGCTGAGACAAGCAGTGATGACGTGTCTTAATGATGTCACTAGGGCTAACATGGCGCAGTTGATGACGTCAGCAGATCAAGTTCAGGCGCATGGGGGTGCGTGGAGATTATTGGCGGCGTGTGGTGGCACGTGATATTAACGCCGAGAATTGTAGTGGCGTGTGAGAGGTCCAATGAAGACGATATTTTCACAAAAAGGTAGATCGGAGAGATTACTTTCTGATGGTGCAATCTATGGTCTGATCGAAGTAGCGGAAGTGGTGGTGGCAGTAAGGCAGTGGTCTTTACTGTACTGGAGTCACGGTGGAGGCAGTGGTGCTGCTCACAACAACGACTGTAGTGGATGACACCTGTTAGGACATATGTGTTTACATGTTAGGAACATATGTCTCATTTTATGTAAATTGGCTAATCCTTTGACAAAACGCACTCTATTTGTAATTGGGTAGTTCTAGGTGTATTTAATACTTCAAGGAACTATGTTTCAAGATCAAGTGTTGAAGTCATCAAGTCTGTCCAAGAAAAAGCAAGTTGAAGTGCAGAATTTTTAAAGCTCGACACCTTCTCGACACCTACCTCGACACCTGCTAGCTGTCGAGATTTACAAAAGTCAGAATTCTAATCTGATTTTCTTGGGATCCGTCAATGTGTTTTTGGGCCTTCTTTTCTTCTAACCCTAAACATATTTAAGGAGTGTTTTAAGAGCCGTCAACATAGACACAAGTTGCATAAGCATTGAGCAATCCTTGTTCAAGCAAATTGTGATCTAAGACGAAGTTCTTGACCTAGTTCATCTTCTTCAAGAAGTTGCTGTGTACTTTGCACCGTAGGGTTTTGTGACCAAGCATCTTCCTGATCTTCATTGCATAGGATGATCTGAAGAACTTTGCAGCCAACCTCTCTTCCTAAAGTTGGTGTTTAAAGTCGCGTACTGGGATCCGCGCATCTGGTTAGTCACGTACTTGGGAGCCGTGCATCAAAAGGGGGAACTGTCACTACAGATCAAGTCCGATTGGGTATTGGGGTAAGAGTTCAACTGTAGGTTGATAAGGTACTTGGGATTCCTTATTTGTAACTGCTTGATTTGATAATAGTGGAGTTTCGGGAGTGGTGACCTGAAAATCACCCGGTGGGGTTTTTGCCGTTAGGGTTTTTCCCCATTCGTAAACAAATCACCGTGTCTTTTATTTTCCGCTGCATATTTTGTTATTCGGTGATTTGTTTGTGCTGCCACGTATTTGCATGTTGAATTGATTAATTAATAACTTGGCTAAATTAATTAATTAGTTTAAATCACAAGGGGTCATTCAGTTTGTGGCCTATCAACACCCAAGAAGACAAGACTGCTTGGGAGCGACACACCAAAGGATTAGAGCAATATGCTTTGATGCCATGTTAGAAATACTGAATGATTGTATTGTATTTCTCAATGAAAGAATATACACGAGTGTCTTTATATAGGAGGCATATGAGTGCAGTACAAGTAAGAGTGTAGTACAAAAATGTTTGCTATACAAGTAGTCTAGTTGGGCCTAAAGCCCACAACACTATACACGTTAACAATTTTTATGTATTAAAATATTAACATTCTCTATGTTAATTGTGAATATGTAAGTGAAATAGTACTTGTGAACGAGTATGAAAGAATATTTTTCTTTTGAGATTAAATAGAGCTATCACTTTTAAATTTCTATGAGTAAGAAATAAGATGCCATTCTACAGTCCACACCACAACAGTTTTAAATGACCATGAAGTTTTTGAATGGCTGTCTTGTCTCGTTTGAATGGTCTGCCATGTGATGGGAAAAAATTTGCACCCTGTCCTGAATGCCAAGTCTACTTTGAAGTGCTCTTTCTAAACAAGATTTGCTGTTCTTGTATATATAGATATAAACAATGTGGTTGAAACATGAGTAAGTATTTTTTGGAAGGTAAACGAAATGGAGAAAATTTTTAAATAAAATTCAATTTTAGTGGGCCATTCGAGCAAGGATTAGGCCATTTTGAGCAAGATGATATTATACGCATCGGGTTCATGTATCCTTTCTCTTACATAAGAGTAGACCCCACAAATATGTGTAAGCCACTCGAGTAAGACCTAAGCCCTCTCAAGCGAGATGGCATGACATGCATATGATGCAAGGTAAAATTTCTCGAGAAATGCTAGGGACACCAATTTTGGCACAACTTTGTGCCACAACTTGTCATGTGGCGATTGATAAGAGTGTGTCATCACATGGCCCACTAACACATCCTCACCAATCACAACTCACCATGTGGCAAATTGTGACACAAAATTGTACCAAAATTGGTGTCCCTAACATTTCTCAAATTTCTCTTCTCGAGCTAGCCTTGTGTGCGTTTAGTTCTAAGTTCTAACAGCACAATTTAAATACCAACTGACAAATGGAGAATGCAACTTGGCACTTACATCAAGATGAGAAAAGCCGAATAGATATCCACTCGAGGCGCACCTAAACGCTGCTTAAGCGGCTCATTAAGCCCCCTCAAAGCATAGAGTAAGGCCCGCTTGAACGAGCCCTGGGCATAAACAATTTCTACATAATTTTGAAAGAAACTTGTCTCAAACGGCTAGTAAGAGACTAAGAGCTGGGAAAGGATTTTTAATTCTTTGAATCAACCAAGGTAACTCTCCAGAGGTGACTATTGAATCATCATACCCGTTATTTATAAATAGTGTTTCCATATTCAATTTTTACAAAAACCTTCACAATTACAAAAATTCACAAGAATTTTTCAAAATTGCTATCTGAAAAATTTTTGGCTTAGTTATATCTTGTGAAATTTTTTCCAAAAAGTATCATTCCGACACTCAAGCTCAGAACATTAGTAATAGTATTAATCTAAAAAAAAAAAAAAAATTGGAAATTAACTGCCATAGATAATTTTCATAACATAAAATTTTTTATTACAAAAAAATTAATAATAAAAGTTTGAAAAAGCAGTCACGACGATTTACAACCTAGAAATTGTGATTTCAAATCATGATTTCAGTTTTTTCGCATGTATAATTGTGTAAATGTGTGTGCAACAAAGTGCTTATAATAAACGCTACTCATAAAATATATATATATCTCTAGACAAGAAGGGTAAGGGTCCGAATGTCCATAATGTATGGTAAGGGGAAAAAAGAGAGATTAGTGTTTGCAGTGCGCTGGAGAATAAAGATCTTAATAACAATCACATGCCATAAGGGTGAGGTTGCTGCATGTCATCAGTATGTTGAGTGACATCATTCCATGCAAAATTTGTCCCAACTGATCACAATATGATCACACAAAATAAAATCACAATGGAAACAGCAGTTTTGGGGAACAAAAAAAGAATAATGCTAGAGATATAAATTCTTTTATAAAAAATTTTACAAACTGTTAATGTAGTGAATGATTATCGGTAAATGAAAAAGTGATATTAATGGTGGGCCTAGATTAAAACCAATAAGAAATTGGCCACATCAGCATTTTGTAAAAATATTGTAAAATAGTTTGTGTCTGTAGCATTACTCAACAAAAAAATGCCACGCTCAATAAGTTTTCGTGGACTTAACGCAAATATTGTTAAATTGTGGCAACAACAACTTATACTGCACCAAGTTGTTATTATGTCTAGTTTAGAGAGAGAATTTTTTTCTTTTCAAAGTACATTGACATAAGGCCTGTTTGATAAAAGATTTCTAGTAACATTGTTTAAGTGTTGTGAAAATACGTGTGGATGAAAAGGTGCTGTGAAAATACGTGTATTGTTATTTAAACAACAGTATCAAGCAGGCCTATAATATTCTCTAATATTCATTCATATGGACCTGTCATGAATGTCAAAGAAGAAAATATCTAATACATAGAAAGTATCTAAAAATTAGTATATTTAGCTGTGGTTAGCAATTTCAAAACTATACAATTGGCAATATGGCATGAATAAGCAACAATAAATCTTTAGGATTATGTATTATCTGATCACTTGGTTAGAAATCTTTTATCTTTTGTCTTTTTTCTTTTGGGTAAAATATCATTTTCATTCCTAAATTTTCACAAAAGTTCGCCCCTAAATTTTCAAAACTTTTCTTTTCGTCCCTTAATTTTATAAAATGTTCTACTTTTCGTCCTTCTATCTGAGTTCATTAATTTATGTCTTACGTAGCTAATGGAATGCTGACGTGGTATTTAACTTAAACTAAACCATTTTATTTAAAAATATATATATGGACACATGGCTCATAATGATTCACACACAACAAATTTTTTTTGAAAGGATAAAAATATCCTTGACTCCCTTATTGACACAACCCGATAGAAATCCAAATCCCCAATCTTTGTTAATCAAAATCCCCAAACCTAAAACCCCAAGCCCAATCGAGAAATCCATATTGGCAACCCCAACCATTCAACGACAGACTCCAAATGCTTGCATCAAGGAGATGAAATTGGGCACTTGGGTTTCAATTTTGCCCAATAGACAAGGAGCTTGTACTGTGCTATTTGAAGAGGAGGATTTATCGGACAAATGCTTACTTAAGCTTGATATCATCTTTAATCTGTGTACAACTGGGACCTTGAAGAATTGCCTAAAACTAAAGCCTTTTTGTTTTTGTTTTTGGGAAACATTGACTTGGTTTGTTTGGTTGTTTGAGGGGTTCGAAGTCAAACCTTTGTTTGATTATTGATTATGTTCGGAAGTAGTCGGGGTTTGCTTAAAAGTTGAATCTTTGTTAATAATTCTTGTAAAATTTGTTTGTTTGCTTAGAATTTTATTTGAGTTTTGAATGAAATTTGGCTTTTGTTGGGTTTGATTAAAAACCATATCTTTTTTTGATACAAGATAGAAATTCTACTCTAACCTAATCTAAGTATATATGTGTGTGAAGCTTTTTCCTAAAAACTTAAACTCCGACCCTTATCCCCACACTCCATAAGCACTTATACTTATGGAGTAACTATTGCACCAAGGGTACGCAGTGGTAAAAAACTGAATCTTTGTTAAGAATTCTTGTAAGTTTTGTTTGCTTGCCTAAGATTTTATCTAGCTTTAGGATGAAGTTTGATTTTTTTGTTGGGGTTGATTCGAACTAGTTGATGGCAGAATAATTTGTTTTTTCGCATTTAAAATGGTTGAAGAGTAAGGCCTTTTTCTTTTTCAATGGTTCAACCTAGTCCTAGCCAAAATAACACTTAAGTTCCTACACTAAATCTGATTGATTACTCTTGTTATACATTAATTATTTGGATTTGGATTGGTAGATTTACAGTTATACCATAGATTAATTATGATGCATGAAGTCTGACTTATGTCTCAAAGTATATTATCCAATTTTTTTTTTGGTTGGGAAATTTGAAAATCTAGGTTCTCCCTAATAGGAAAATCAGGTATTACCATTGAATTATAAGGATCTTGACTCTTAATAGCAGGTTATTTAACATATGTGTTTGTTTGTTTGGATCCCTTAAAAATATATTAGTTTAACCTAATGAATTAGCTAAGTATTTACTTCGATTAATCATGAGATCTAGGTTAAACAACAAAATATCATATCAAACAGTGCGGAAAAATAAATAAGACAACGATATGATTACTTAGGAAAACCAATGAAACCAACTGTTTCAAGGTAAAAACTTAGGGAGGATTTAACCTATCTATCTAGATAAACAAATCCACTATGATAGAATGGAAGATTACAATAGATTTAAACTCTAAATCTAAACTACCTCATGTAGAACTTACTAACATGACCACGTGCAGCTCCAACTCCATGGACTCTTCTATCTTGGATTTGATTTGCACAAACACCCATGTTTGTAACTTTGAAATCTCACTCAAAGGTTTCAGATCACCATCAGTTGTTGATCTTGTAGCAGTAATTTTAGATCTACCGGTTCTAATGGTATGAGAATGATTTGCGATAGTGACTTTGAAAGAAAAAGGCACAGTACCTTTTAGATCTCACAAGAGCACTTCTGAAGTCATCACAAAACGTGCCTTAGGGTTTCCTTTGAATACTATGTGAAATAGATCTGAAACCCTAATCACTTAATAGGCTTAACAAGCTAATGGACTTTAATTAAATTTTGCAGAACCCGTATCTCGATCGGTCAAACATGTTTTCTCAATCGGTCAAACTTGGCATGTTTCGAATTCCTATACCTTCAGCTTGCTTATTCTTGTATTCTAACTTGCAGCGCCTTGAGTATTATCTAATCATACCTATAGATTTTAAGATTTATATCTAGACAAATTGTGTTAACGGCTTGCTAATTGTTCTAAACTTTTAGAATCTAACATATGATATATCCAAAAACTAACTGTGAACTTGGTAAAGTGTTTATCACATTCTTAACCATCGTATAATAATCTATTGGCGAGTAGATTCCTTATTTCAACTTCAAGAAACCATTGGATTTTAATATTATTCCCTATATTAATATTTATTCATATGCTTCATGCATTTATTTGTACTATTATTATATCATATACCAAACCCACTAAATCCCAAGAAATACCATTCTCAAAAAAAAAAAAAAAAAAATCCCAAGAAATAGCGTAGATCCATCACAAATTTTGGAAGCACACAGTAGAGCACGATCATAAAGTTTATGACCATCTTAAAATTGGAGTCTCTTATAATCAACATCAATGCCATACTTTGTATGAAGCATCTCCTTCAAGTAGCCGACGTTAATGGATTCCTTGACCCTTAAGCTATTCAGTTGATCGAAACTCGAATTACTGAACTAAGATGGAGCTTGGCTCCAGGAGGAATTTGATAATCCGTTACAGTCAATTCATCTTATAGCAACTGTTCATTATAGGCTAGGCCTAGCCTAACCCATGAGACATAAACTTTTTTCTCGACCTTCAGTTTTATGTCAACGATTTTTGCATTACGTGGAATTTCATCAAGATAGCAGAATTCTCCATATAAAACATTGGTTACCATAGTCTGCAAAACACCAACCAATTCATTTTTTAGTATATATAATTAACAATAGCGTAAGATTTTAGAAAACACACTTTAAAGCATGAAAAAATCAAGCAGAGAGAGTATTAGTAATTAAATAACAAAATAAAATGAAATTTAACTATCACACATATTTATCATAACGAGAAGTTTATAGAGGGCAAAAATGCATACTGGCCGAGAAATTTGAAGGTGAGAATCCGGATAAGGGACATAGTCTAGATATGTGAAGTTGGTTTGACCTCAAATTTAACTAGAGAAATATAAGATACAATTAATATGCCAAGTCTCAATATGGTGGAAAATGCTATCCCTTTATTATCAAAATAAAATTGTGGAGAATGAAGATTTGTTGTTAGCTTTTAAACCCACTACCAATCATGCCTTAAGTGGGGATCGATAGTTACAATGTTATTAGCATGTTGAATATATTCTTTTCATGCAAATCCCAATTCTAAACATGGTTGCACAAAATAAATCAAAATGGAAATAGAAGTACGAAAAAAATAAAGAAAAATGAAAGACCTATTCAATGGAATTCCTACTGACTTCACATACAGAACTATTGTTAAATTGTGAGAAAACCCAACTTTGCATGGGTCATATTGTTATTCTAAGTTTCTTACTATTTTTATGATCAGTAAGCAAATACAAAACATGCAATTGGCATGAGTTAAGCTACATTTATTTCTTGACATGGTCAGAATATCTCTTCTTCTTTTTTACCTTTCAATTTTCCTTTTGTTTTCTGGTCTCAGAATTATGTGTTTGTACAGATTTGACAAAGTTGACATGGCCCTATTGACGGTTCAAGATAATCCTAGCACAAATAACACTTTTAAGGGTTCCCACTCTAGGCTTGATTGATTATCCGTCTTGTACATAATAATTGAATGGTTGGATTTGGATTGGTCTTATACAAAAATGAATTGGGCCAGTATACCAAGTATCCAAGGACGAAATAGGAAAATAGCCATAAAATTCAAACTATGTAGTTAGTAGTCACTAGTTTCAAACTATTTTTTTTTCTAGCATCTCGAGTCTAAGAGGCTCGATTTAGGGGCTATAAATCGAGTGTTTGAGGGTCGATTTTCATATTTTGATCGGGTCTGAGTTGGCATTTTTTCCACGTGTGTCCACGTGGAAATCGAGTATCTTATACTCGATTTACAACCCATATATATATAGTATCACCGCAACACAGCAGAGAAAGAAATCAGAAATCAGAAATCAGAGCAAAAAAAAAAAAAAAAAAAAAAAAAAACTGAAGAAGAAGAGAAAGCCCCAGGCAGCGGCGACCCAGGCCGGCGCGACACAGGGCCAGGCCGCGAGCGGCGACCCAGGCCGGCGCAACACAGGGCCAGGCCGCGCGCGAGCCCAGGCCGCGAGCAGCCCAGGCCGCGCGCGAGCTCAGTCCGCGCGCGACCCAGGCCGCGCGCGAGCCCAGGCCGCCAGCGACCCAGGCCGCGCGGCCTCTTTCTCTCTGATCTGATCTATCTCTTCCTTTGATCTGATCTGAACTGAACTGATATTTCTCTATCGCAGATCTGGTCTTTCTCTCTCTCTTCTCTGATCTGGTGAGTTGAGCGCGTCTGGGACTTAAGATTTTTTGAAATTTTTTTGGTTTAGAAATCGAGTCTTTGAGACTCAATTTCCACGTGGTTGCCACGTGAAAAAAAAGCCAGATCAACCCATGAAAATCGAGTCCCAAAAACTCGATTTATATGCCCAAAATCGAGCCTTTTGAGCTCGAGATGCTAGTATCTTATATACTTTTTCAACCGGGCTAACTAACCATAAAGTTTGATATTTATGGTTAGTTACCCAAATTCCCCAGTATCCAACCAACTATCTTGCCTTGGTCACACACCCCCATGCCAATGAAAACTAATTGTTGTGGGTTTCGGATTGGGCCCGAAATAGTGAAATACGAAGACTCTGAAACATTTTGAGTGAGTTTGGTTCGACTCTTTTATTTTGGGCTTTTTGAAAAAGTGAGAATTTGTTATTGCTGTTCAAAAGATGCAATGCAAAAATACACTTAAGACTGAAAAGCACAATTTCAAAATTTTATCAAGTGCTTAAAATTTAAAATAGCAATTTGAAACTACCAACGTGATTTTGGCCTAAAAAGCTCTAACCAAATGGAGACTCCAAGTTCCATATTTTTCTAATATTTATACTAAGATCAATAATTTCATTATTTTTACTATAATCTTGCATTTTTTTTTTTTATCTATTAATATTTTTCTATATCATTTCAATGATTAGATTTAATTTCCATATATAATATGTAATTATGTATAGTATATTTTGAATAAACAACAATAAATTCATTTTAACTTTTTGATACAAGATAGAATTCTACTCTAACTTAATCTAAGTGTATATGTATATGAAGCTCCCTCCTGGAGACTTGAACCCTGGCCCTTGCCCCCTCACTTCACAAGCACTTATACTTGTAGAGTGACCATCACATCAAAGGAGTGCGGTGGTTAAATTCATTTTAACTTAGAATAATGTATATGAGATAATACATACTTTTATTTTGGCTAAGTGAATGAAGAAATATAGGAAACATCATCTCCTTCATTAATTTGTTGTGTATTTTGCTTGAAATCACAACTAAAAATTGATTTAAAATCAATCAACTATAATGGTAAAAGTGGTGATAGAAGTATTTCCTTTTTTTTATAGGAAGAAGTATTTCTTGTATCACGTTATCATTTATATCACATTACCATTTATGTGAATAGCATATTTATCAAAATGACGTTAAGCATCTGAGTTATGTATTTCATTGACCAAAATAATTTGCAAATAATTTCTTTTTTTGAAAAAAAAAAAAGTTGCAAATGATTTTGTTAACTTTTTATATGATAATGAATATGAGACAAATGATTCATAGAAAAAGAAAAGAAAATGAAGAGAAATGGATTGCATGGAATAATGTGCTTAAAACTTATTGTCTTACTAATAACAAATGATTGGACGACATATTTAGTAATTACTCAGTTATTATGAAAAGTACACAAATAATGTCTTGGGAAAATACTTGAAAGCAAATCAAAATCTTCTACGCACATAATTTGTTCTAAAGTTGAAGAAACGAACAAAAACTAAAATAGGTAACATAAAAGTGCCTATTTTAAAGTTGAAGAAACAAACAAAAACAAAAATAGGCATGGTAAACGTAAAGAACCATGTACCTCAACTTGTATTTCACACGGCTCAAAATTCCTGTCTCCTAACTATCAAATTCCCAAGAAATTATTCTAGCACATAGCATTAGAGCAAAAAAAACGTACTTACGAACCACCGGTGACACTCCCATTGAAGACCTCTATTGTGTCACCTTGCCCAACATGGTGCCACCGAAAGGACCTATCATCATCCATCACATTCTGCTTGTAAATGAAGAAATAACCCTCTTGTGGAAGACTAAACTGTAGCTTCTCTTGCAACTTCTGCAGCTCCTTCCTCAATTCCCCAACATTATCCGACGCATTCATCTCTACCGGAATCTTCTTCGTCCCGCATTTCGGCAATACCAGCAGCTTCAATTTCTTCGACCCCAACAACGTCGTTGGCCCCAGCCCTGGCCCCGGCGACGGGGACGGGGACAATGCTGCCATTGCAGCCGGTGAAGCTGTTGTTGGCGAAGGCCTAAAACTGACATCAATATCCGAATTCTCCGAAATCTCACATTCACATAAAGACCTGTGGTCTTGTAACTCCGCACCACTCGAATGAATCATCAAACGGTTAACTGGGACAGCCTCCATTTCTTGAATCTTTTCCTTCAACTTTCCAACCGTGTCGGTTACCTCCATTTCTAGAGGAACATGCATTTTGTACGTGGGGATTTTCACGTTGAGCTGGATTTTCTTAGAGGGCGATGATGAGTTCTCGGGAGATTTGTCGGATTCCGAGGTGGCGATCATGAGTTGAATGTGCGAGTTTTGGAGGATTTCGGTGTGTTCAACGTTGAGGTCGTCTTTGAGGACATTGCCATTGAAGATTAAGGTTTGTTTGGACACGGGTATGCCTTGGTATTTTTTGACCTTTTCTTTGATTTCTAAGATAGTATCAAAGAAACCCACTTCAATAGAGAATGGTCTTCCTCTTTGGGGCTCAAAAATCACATCCATTGTTGGATTAGAAAGAAAGAGAGATCATGAAATAAAGATAGGTATAGGTGGGTTTGTTTTGTGGATTTGTGAAAATGCAATGTAAATGTAGATAATGGAATTTGTTGTAATTGGAGTCTGTTACGGTTCTGTTACATGCAAATAGCTGAGGTAGCTAATTTGCTATATATATACAAAAGATTTTAGCTCGTATAGATAGGGATTGTAGGTGGGTTTAGGCTTTTAGCTCCTCATTTCTGTTGTGTACTTTGCGACTATTCTCTGAGGAAATAATGCACAGAATTCTCCTTCAATTTTCTCTCTTTTTCTGTTTCAGTAAAATCTTCGTGATAGTTAGTTTTGATTCCCCTTTCAGTAATAGTATCTGATATTGTCTCTAACTAAGAGGCGAGATGCATACCGATTTTCATTTAATTCACATGCCGATTCTCTTAGAAAGGTTCGGATTTAGTTTGGAAGAGAAGAAAGAAAGAATGTCATTGGATGGCACGTATTGAATCTCATCTAATGGAGGCATTACACATACCTCATCACTCTAGGGACCTATGAGTTTCAGAAAAAATTTTGACATTCATTTTTGTTCTAAGAATCAGAAAAATTGATCTTGATGCAGTGCTAGATTTGGTTTGGTTTTTTTGCTGAAAAAACACAATAGCATTTTGTAAATGCATATTTTGGCGTTTGGTAAGTTTTCAAAATCGCACTTAATGATCCCACCATTGTGATTTTACGCTTTTTTGGGTTGCACCCTTCAAGCTACAATTGCAAAACACACAAAAACAAGTTTTCAAAATGCCCAAAAACATAAAGCTGAATCAAACTAATTTTGAATTGAGAGCTTGAAGCTAATAGTGAGGACACAGTCTACATTCGCTACCATGGGCATGAAGGTATGCTTCCAAGGCTGCAAAGACGTGGATTAATTTTTGCATAATTGGATAACTAGGGGTGATCAAGGGTCAATCAAGCTTAGGTTTAGTGTCAGCCCACGGATAGACTTGATCACAACAAGTTTGAAGAATTTCAAAATGCAATCGACCATGGTCATGGAAGTTATTAACCAACCCGGTAATAGCTTAAATCGATGGTACAGTACTCAAATCTATGGATCGTCTCAATCAATAGCAATTGATGGTCCAATACAAAAATCTATGGATCGTCTTGAAATGCTACTGATCTAGGTGGCATCTTGACGAGAGAGCTAGAGATTTGGGGGGTATCACCATGAGATGTTGGAGATCCCAAGATCTCTGTTGAAGTTCATACAAAGATGAAGCCGAACAAGAATGATGGCACGACAATGACGGGGAATGCATGGAATTGGGAAATGCTATTTAGACGGGTTAAGTTTGTTGAATTTCCACATGGAGAAGTCGATATTCAACCTGATATGATTGGGTTTTGTTGATTTTAACTCATTGTTGACCAAAACAACTTTCGGAGCCGGCAGATTTTAGATTGGGTGGCTCCGAGTCAGACAAGTGCGGGTGTGGTTGATCAGCCATATGAGGAACAAGTAACTAGCCTTCCTAACTAGAAAAGCTCATCAAATCAAACATAATTTTCGTTCATACTCATATGGTAAACCAAGCCCATCATTGTGGGTTCTTTGTCAGCAATACAACTACAACAAACAAACTAGTCACTTAATACACTTCTATCCTATTGTATTGGGCAATTTGACATTAGTTTTCCTGATAGTAGTGGACATACAATAGAAATACCCTGGGAATTTTAAACCACACATAAGGACCTTTGCATTTTCTACAATAAAGCATATCCACGTTTCATTGACCACACCTTACTGAGAACTTTAGACAAGACCTAAGTGTACTCTGTTGAGATCACTTGTATTTTTTAAAATAACTCTGACCAAGTTTTGCAGCTTACAAATCATGTTCTTCTACGCTCATATGGATCTATGAATCAAATCATGTTCTTACAAATCATCAAATCATGTTTTTTAAAATATTCAAAAATATTCATCTAATACAGTGCAAAGCATGCAACTAGACCACATTTAATATTCACAGTAAAGAAAATATGTGAAGAAAAATAAGAGCACCCGGTAATGAAGGAATTTTAGTATATATACATTAAGAATGTCAGGAATCTTGGAAAGTATAAAGGTTTACTTGTAGTGGCCAAACTTGACCATAAACATCTTTCTTGGTATATCGCCGATCCCAAGACCAGGGTACATCTGCAGAGGAAATAAAGTTAGATGAGACCCGCATAAGCACAGCAATGGCTGAGGGGCAGAGCATACCTTCAGAAGTATATGGTTGAGGAGGGAGTTCGTAAGGCACAGGTAATGGAACCACATCAGATGAAGAGTCTGAATTTCTGCTTCCTTGCCAAGCCAGAGTCACTAGTTTCGTTCTCCGTACTTCAGAATTTTCTAATGATCTGCATTTATCCTGAAACACAGAAATTTTCTTTTGGCTATGTTTCTTCTTTCAATAATCATCTAAATGTGATACAATAGGTTTGAATATTCAGATGACTAAAAGACTCACAAGCCAGGATATAGCCATTACCTCCTTTATATCCCCATTACTTGTACAAGAAAATCCAGAACCATATCTTTCAAAAGAAGATGGCAAAAATAGCACTCCCAGCTGAAAGGATCACACACAGGAAACCATAGAATTACAATGTCAACCCTTAAGTTGGAGCAAATAGTGGGAAAAGATTCAATGATTTGTTATATAAACATTTTTTTTAAAGCTTTGGCCCAAGGGGGAAGAGAAGATTTGAACTGGCGACTTCTACTTCATGAGGCGTGTTTTCTAGCCAATCATGCTATCCCATGGGATTATGAGTTGTAATATAAACATTAATTCAAAGATAAACAGATTGGGACAGGTGAGTTTTAAAATGAAGTTGTTCATATTCAAAAATAAACTTTACATGCGTATCTCAATTCTAATATTTCAGATAGTGATATTATTGATATACATGCCTCATAAGAACGGATCATCAACTGAGAATTATTTTTCTGGAGAGCTCCCCAGGCAGCTTTGCTAAGATTTGATGAAGTCAACAATAACCAACTGTTGCAGAAAACTATAGGTTCACAGTTGATGCTTAAAATATAAAAACAGGCACAAAAATAACTTATCAAAAAAAAAAAAAACAGGCACAAAAATAGGCATAACATGAACTCTTACGCGAGTTTCTGACCATTATACCGGGTGAATGTCTTTATATGTGGCATTGCACAACTGGAACATTGAAAGAATGATTATAAGTTAGTCATTAAAAATACTTCAAAGAAACAAAAAAAAATGGCGAGGGCTAATGTTTTCTAATACAAAGTAGGAACACTAAATACTATGAGTTGTTGTGTCAGATAATAGAACATATCTAAGATATCAAAAATGAAAAAATGATTTTGTTTTTTTGTTATCATTTTAGTAAATGGGTATGAATAACAGAATACAAGTTAGTACAGCAATTGACAAAAGTTTCATTCTACTAGACTTTCAATTAAAAAATACAACCTTAATTAGCATTTTGATGGTCTGAACTGTCTCTAGTGATGAGATAAACATACCAGCGACCAGTGTGGCTTGCCTTCCACTTTGCCCAAAACTTCTTCAAGAATTCTTTCTCCACATTCTTTAGTGGACTTGGAACGGCATTGCCAGCTGCATAACCCTGGGAAAGAAAGAAAGAACAAAATAAATAAATAAAACTACACTCAAAAATATTAAAAATGTAAGCAGTGGATAGATAGAATAATCTAATATGGATTGCATACACTCAAACTGACATGAGAAACTTGAGGCTACTTCATTTCTACTCGGCAGTTATTTCTTGAAATGAAATTGTCAACTCAAGTCAACTTGACTCAGTCTTTGTGAGTTCATTAATTGGTCTTCTTTACACATGATCAAATCATCTCAAGCGACTATTCCTCATCTTTTAATCAATAAGAGTCACCCCATCTTTAAATGAATTTCATCATTTCATATCATATCTTTTCTTCTATTTTTCACTTATCCATCTTAATATTCTCATTCTAGCTAAAATTTCATTTCAAGGACATGTTGCTTCTTTGCTACTACATCTTTAAACTGTGGTCTGAAAAGTACAGTGTAGGTAAACCAATTCATGTCGTTTTTGGGTAAATAACACAATTCGCAATATTACTAAAGGGAGATGAATCACTCAAAAAAAAATCAGAGTTTTTTGGCTTAAACGGGTTCATCACCTCACTCACATTTCTGTCTCAGCATCCTAGGATGGTTTTATAAGATTTTACTAAAACTTTTGACCAGTTATTTTTATCTACGGTCAACCCTTACCTCCACTAAGGAAGTTGTTTTAACATTTTCAGAATTGATTTTCATAAAGGTGTCAAGCCTTTTAGCTATAAGCATGACACCCGCTACCTAAAAAGCCAAGTCAACCAAATGATCAACAATAGCCAATGTCCAAAACCTGGTAAAGTTTGAGGAAGACAACTATAATCTGGCAAGTATTTCAAGGTACGGTCAAAAGATCTGCCGGAAAGACCTACTCAGTAGTACCTCTAAAGAGCATCTGACATCTTCCACAGTGGGCCATATAATACGTGGTTGTCCAAGACCAAGAGATGTTTTATCTTCTGAGAAGCCTGATGACATTGAATAAGTCAGCTCAGCCAGCCACTTCTCATCCAAAGAACCAAGGGAAGAGAACTGCAGTGACACAGTACAATCAGAAAAATTCCTCAAAAAATGGATGACATTCATAATGCTAAGTTTTTCAATTGTGAAAGATACATTCCAGAAACCTATCACCACTATTACTCCATAACATTGAAAGATCCATTGCAAATATTATGCACATAAAAGTTCAGCAGAAGAGGATAGAATGAAAATACCAGGTCCAGATAGAACAGCATAATACAGAGAGAAACCAAATGAAAGAAAACTTAAATAAACAGAATGATATATTATTTTATTTCTTCACCTACTAACAGAAAGCAATTAGCATTTACATCCACCATCAACTACCATTTGACCATCATACCAGTCAAAAAGATTTCCAACTATACCTGATAAGCAAGTGGGGAATTTATAAAATCTTTATCAAAAGTACATTCCTGGAGAACAGTTCGTAGCTTCATATGACCCCACTTCTTCAAATTGGTACCAGTATGATATCCAGGGACAGAAGCAATCAATCTGACCTGAAAATTGTTCAAGTAGTTTCATATGTCCCCCGTTTTATGGCATGCTACACACAGATAGACACTATTCTAACATTATATCCTCCTAACAGAAATGAATGCCTTTTTAGAAAAGGAAGGAAAAAAACTGACAAACTAAGGGAAAGAAAAATAATACCGCTGCATCACTATAATCAAACTTCTTGAAGAAAGCTGGATTGATATTGAAGTTTCCAAGTGCTGGTAATTTAACAGAGAATTCAGGCCACTACAAACAGTCAACCAAAAGAAAAAAGCAAGGTTATTATGGTTATCTAAATAGTAGCATATATAAAGAGTATAAAATTTGAAGCAACAAAAATCTCAATCAAGCTCCATTTATCCACAATCTCTCACAGGTAAGCCTACATCCCGAATCCATGGGTTAGTAGGGGAAAAAAATAAAATTAAAAAAATTAAAAGTGCATAGCTAAGCAACAAGTTTTTGAAAGTGCATAAGCTGAGATTAGTAACAAGTACAATCCCCCAAAGCAAGAAATCAAAGAAAGTTCAAGCAATCAGAAGAAAGCTTAACACTTCAAACAGTTCAGATATATTTAAAAAATGCCCATGATGTAGGCATATAAAAAGAGGTTCATGGCATCACTTCCAGGGCAATATTATCTAATACAACTGGAGAAATATTACAACATTTGATCAAGAAAGCAAACACAGCCATTAGGACTACATCTTCCACATAACATGCTTCATGTATTATTACCTTCAAGGCACTGAGATAATCGATCAAGTCATTTTCAAATCCACATCTTTTGCTTGGACTATTTTTATCTTTCCAGGGGAAATCCTGCATCCACAAACCTTGGCTTTTGTTGTTCCAATCTACATATATTAAATTTGCTGTATGTACAATAATCCTCACTCCCCGAGGATATACAAGAATCATGGCCTTCGAATGGTGTGTCCCAAATGAAATAGGTAAGGGGGGTTTATGCAGAATCCAATTTGCCGGCTTCTTTCTCTAAACAACAGTCAAAATTACTAATATTACTGTCCATGTCCCCAAATTAAACCTTCAATGTATAATAGAAATTGGCATTAATAGAACAAAGGATAACCTTCATGTGATCCAATGTGCCATCACCTTCCCCATGAAGAACCAACACATGAGGGGTTTTTGCAAGTGTTGGACATGCTACATCAAGAAAAGGAATCCAATAATAATAATAATAATAATAAGGCATCACTATATAAAGTTAAGAATGCATCAATTTCAAGCAAATCGCAAGCTGATGACTATGGGTCATGCCAACAATGAAAAAGGAACTATACCGATAATGGCATAATGACTTAAAATACTGCACAAAGAACGGATGACAGTCAAAAATGCAATTAAAGCATCACATTAATTCAAAGAGTGGAGGATCTAAAAGCAAAGATCATTCATAAAATTGAAAATACATCCATTAAGACAATGTAACAAGCAGTGAGAAACCCAAAGAAGCAGAACAAATACTCATAAAAAATTCATAAACAGCAAGAGAAAGTAACTGCAGCAATTTTTGAACATAAAAACGCACTCATTATTTCCATATTCAGCTTATATGAATTTATATACCTACTTCTCAACAGGTTTTTGTTAGTCAAAGATGTTGAACCCATCCAGCTCATACAGAGAGGAAGTTGGAACTAAACCAAGGGTGAGTACCAAAGTGAATAGAACTCACCTGGTAACAACCAATCGATGTCTACCATATAATTTGAAAGGATTGCAACAAGAACATCCCCCTAACAAAAAAACAAGCAATTAAATGATTAAAACAAAGAAAAATAAGCAATTTAACAATCAGCTACTCTGTGGCTCCATTTCTCCCAGACTCTGTATAATGAATATCCCAATCTTATAGACAATCTATTATGTCTTTTAAAGTGTTACAAGTAAGTGAGTAACATCAATCTCAACAGACAATAATAACATTTTTGATAAGTGACAGACAATAATAATATTAAACATAATAAAGTTTACAGAATAAATCAGGGCAAGAATGCATCATTAAAATTTACAGTGCTAATACCTGAATCACATCCCCAATAGAAACACAAGAGGTATTCGACCAAGCTGGCAGCTCTCTCACTCGCAAAAGTCGAAATGTCCAAGGTAACTTGTCACTAGAAACACGAAAATCACGGATAGCCTCCTCCCTACTCTCTCCCTTAGAATTGTACTTCCCATAATTTTCAACCTCCACGCCACTCCCTTGTCCTAAGCTTTTCTTTTTCACCTCATCCTATACAAATCAGATTAAACATTAAAATGAAGCAAGAACTTTCCCATAACAGAGTTCAACCTGTTAACCAATTTTTTTTAACATACAAAGCAAATGAATACCAAAGCACAAACTAAATGCATGTATCAAACAAAACAAATGTTAGAATATCAATATATGTCAGGCTATTACCATAAAATGCAGACCGTGATTTACTGTAGTTTTGTAAAACCATGGGCTACCATGGTTTTAGGATTACCATACTAAGCCTATTGTACATTAACAACTAATTCTTAGTCCCAAAGTTTTTGGGGTTGGCTATAAATACTCAACATATTAGTCAGGATCGGCCATATGTATTCTTTTCCATCATTTTATTCTATCCAAAAATCATACTCTTTGTTACTTTCTTAATTGACATGTCCGTTTTTATTACTTTTACTAATGTTATTTGTGATCTTCCTCTTCCTTTTTTTTCTTTTTTTCGTTCCCTCAACTTGAAGCAACTCATTTCTTCACACTAGTGCATTAATCGCTCTCCACTGAACATGAAGAAACCATCTCAAGTGACTCTCCTCATCTTTTCATCAATAGGGGCCACCCCTATCTTTAAGGGAATTTCCTCATTTTTAAACTTATCTTTTTGTATATTTCCACTTATTCATCTCAACATTCTCATTTAATCTACACTCATTTTATGCATATGTTAATTCTTAACGGTCCAACATTCACTAACATAGAGCATAGTTGGTCTAATAACAATATTATAAAATTTTCCCTTTAAATTAATAGGTATTATAAGTTAATACAATACTCCCGATACAGTTCTCAACTTCATCCATCATTCTCTCATTTTATAATTCAAATCCTATTTAATCTCCCCATCTTTATGAATTATTGATTCAAGATATCAAAAGCTTTCGCTCTTTGGTACCTCTTGTCCATTGAGTTTTATAGCCCCTTCATCTTTGTTTTTACTTTTACTAAACTAACATTTTATGTACTCAATTTTGGTCCTACTTAATCAAAAACCTTTAGATTCTAGAGTATTTGGCATTATATCATTTGGAATACTAAGCCTATTGTATTCCCATTCATATGACATTCCCTTCATTGGGTTCATTGTAACACTCAATTCAACATAGTATTGGGCTTTCCATGGTAGACTAATTCTCTTGCTTCAGCTCTCTCTACATCATTTCATTTTTCCTCTTTCTATTTTAAAGACAAAATTTTTAAACAGAAAAAACAAATTTAACGACACCCACCTGCGACTTTGTTGTCAAAGCTACATGATCAAATGTTTGACGCGACCTCTTTAAACTTGGTTCCTCTCCTTTGTCACCAGCCCATGTCACATACTTGAAAAAATGATGCCCAGGAATAAGCTCCACAACATCACCATCAACAATGGTAGTGCTTTCTTGAGAATACAGCTTCTTTCTCTTATTCCCAGAATTAACCACAATGGGATTCGAACCCTCCTACAAAACAAACCCACAAAATGCAAGAATCATAAGTTTTTGGAGATGGGTTTTTTTACTTTTTACATAAAGGGGGCTATTTAGTTAGTTAATTAATTAGTTAGTTAGTTACCACAAACAAATTGGCGGAGGCGGTGGTGGAAACGGTTAGAGTGAGGTGCTTGCGGCTGAGCCTCTTGTCTGAAATGGGAACATTGTGGCGGCCAATGACATTTGGGCCTTTGGAGAGAGAGAGCTTTGGGATTGAAGTGTCTTCTTGGTCTAGATTTTGAGTTAGCGGAACCAAATATCCAATCTATAAAACAAAAATATAAATAAAAAGGAAATGTTGAATGAGATAGATAGATAATATGCTATTAGTTGTTGAAATTGAAAGAGAAGAAAAGAGAAGGACCTGAGATTGAGGCATTGATGATGATGATGATGATGATGATGATTTGGTTGCATGAGAGCGAGCAAAGACAATGGAACAAGAAAGGGCTTTGCAAATTGGAACAGTGTTTGACTGAGCCGAGAATTTCAAGAATCCTGAAGGAGCAGATGACTCTGCACATAATGAGACTTGCTCCACTATACGCACCGTTTTCCTGATTTCTTTTTCTTTTCTTTTCTTTTTCTTTTTCCTTTTTTATTTTATTTTTATTTTTGATAACCTTCAATTTTATTACAACAAAAATGGCTTTTAAGCTGTTAGCCTAACAGCAAGTTTGACAATAGTGTGGGCTTCAAAATAGATTTTTCTTAATTTAGCTCAATTAGTAAAAATTTTTAGGATTAAATAAAAAAGCTTGATTCAATCCCCGCTTACAACAAAAATTAACTGATATTTTAGTTTGATAATTAAAAGTTATCATCAAGAGCAGACGCAATAAAACCCTCTCAAAAAAAAAAAAAAAAAAAAAAAAAAAAAAAACTTTCCTTGGAAAAATTTTTGCTTAATTCAAGAAAATTACAAATAATAGTACTAATAAACCAATTCACTGTCAATACAGACTTTAACATCACCTTCTATGACATCATTAATCCAATTCTCCCTAACAATAAGTTTGTAAACCCAAAGAAAGACAAGTGCTTATACTTAAGACTTTAAGCTCTTCACTAAAACTGTCTTTTGGTTGTGTATTGTGTTATCAATACGTACTACAACGTATTGCCAATTTCCAATCTCATCCTCGCATTTTTTTTTATATGTTTGGAACGATTAAAAATGCAAGTTAACATAAATTAGACCCTCTTTTTCTTCACAAACCAACAGTAGAAATTTTTTTTCTAAGAATTTTGTTCAGATCAATTGCTTTCTCACTTAATTTATCGTGCAGTAGGATATGTTTTTTAATTTATGGCTCCGTAATAATCCATAATTGAGATACAACATAAGTGTAGTTTAGTTGAAACCTTAAAACGTAACGAAATCCAAGTTCAAATGTTTCTCAAAAAAAAAAAAAAATCCAAGTTCAAATCTTCCCAATCCAAAATTCGAAATCCAAGTTCAAATCTTCCCAATACAACTGCAATTAAAAGGTGTAACAAAATCCAGATTCAAATCTCTCCTCCCCAATTATCAATATATCCAAAAATTGAATAAGGCACCACCATAATAAATGCTTGAAGGAAATCCGGAATGCAGAATGCCAATTTTGAGATCAATACAATGTCGCTTTATTTAATCCAGTACAATAAATTTAGACGTGCCTGTCAAAAAAATTAAATGGTTTTCGAGTTCTACAACTGCTTCGAGGCCAATACTATTGACCCACAAACCAATCATATAAGCTCTCCTCTAGAGTTTAGACTTCATATTTCAAGGCATACACACGTTGGTAATTTGGCGGTTTGCAACAATAATCCTACTCTTACCATTTTCCTATAAACCAACCCACGGTTCTCATATCTTAGTACAGTTGTGGGTGATTTTGTATAGGTTTAATTCTATCAAAATTGAGTCATGAGTACTATATGAGGCCTCAAAATCTTTCATCGTCTGCGCTTTGATTCTTTCCGCATCTCAGACATGTAGCTCTCCAAGTTGGGCTTCTCCCATAAACGTCTATAAACAAGATCTTCCTTTGTGGCATCATCTAATAAACACAGCAAGTACTAATTAGTAACACACTTTTAACGAGATCAAAAAATAATAATAATAATAATACTCTTTTTAACTTATGAGGAACCTCTAGCCCACACAAGTACAGGAGTTTAAGCATGCATGAAGTCTGGAAATCCCAATTCTTAACCATTTCCAGAAATAGAATGCAAAGGTTTTGATTAGTTTAGCAACCTTCCAAAAGCTGTGTAGCCAAAAGAGCAGTGTATGGTCAAAGAAAAACAAATGATAGATGGTATAAAAGTTTGATAAATTGATCTAACTGGATGATATAACCACGAGATCTTGTAATTGAGTTTCTAGTCCTATGTCCAGCAAAGAATGTCATGCATTATATGATCTAAAAATCAAGCTCCACCAACTAACCCAACAAAATTCACCTGGTCCATTATAAGGTTAAATGAATTAAATTCAACTTACCAACAGTTCTCCACGCATCAAGAGTAACTCCAAGGGATCTTTGTGTCAGGTAGGAGGCATCTTCCCAAGAATATGGAGCTTTCTTCACCTTGTATCTCCAGAACCAACAACCTGACCATAATAATAGCTGGATTGGATAAAAAAAAGTAGTCATCAGTATTCATGTTCCATAACTCTCAGGCTAAGATCAGCATCAAGTCAAATACTAATTGCAGAAACACCACCAGAGAAATAGATCAACAAGAAAATATAGCCGTCATCATTATGCTTGAATAATACAGTCAGAGTTACTGATATTTTTGAATGACAACATTGCCACAACCTTTCCAATAGTGTAAGGTAGAAGTACAAGTCGGACACCAACAAGCTCCCAGACCGAGGGCATTTCAGCTCCTTTTATCTGCAGATCAAGTTCTTTACTGAAATCTTCTTCCAATTTCCTGCTATAAGATCATAACTCTCCTTGTTTTAACCATAGTTTGAAAATTATAGAATGGAAAGCCCAATAATAGGGATTAGCCAAAAAAGTAATTCTAAAAAAGGAGCATGGGAGAATTTGTAAGGATAAAGTGTCCACATTGATGGACATTTGTCAATACAAGAAAATGACATCTATGGAATCTTATATGACAGACAAAAAGCTTTTGATATAAGTTCATACTTGTTCATCTGCTTGTTACTCTTCTTCTTATTTGTTGTTCCTCCACTGCGTTCAAGTTCCAAGGCTCGTAATTTATTTTTGTAAGCAGGCGTCTTCTTGACCATTTCAATAGCCTAGAACAAGAACTAGAAGAGTTATGTAAAAGAATATCAGAGGACTACTCTGAGCCTTTTCTATGAGATATTGTTAAATATAAAAAAACATTGGAGAAATCCAAGAAAATTTCCTGCAGTATAGGAATTGTTCTTATTCTACAGCCTTTTTTTAAAATAAAAAAGATTCTACTTTAAATCCAAATGGTGACCATTACTACTGCTAGCAGTATAGTTCAGCACAGACAAGAATAAAAGCTTTTGTAGAACTCTAGACAAGTAACATCATCCTTGTATTACAATGTAATGATGTATTAACTTCAGGTTAGTTCAAGTTGTGTTAGCAATACTAGCCTATCAACATTCATCAAACCCATCAAACAATCTCACATTAAGATGCATATGATATAATGTTTCAATACTTTCTTTTTGATAAGTAGTATAATGTTTTAATACTTGATATATCACAGTACCTGATTATACCTTGTCCACTGGTTGAGATACTGAAATGCTGAGAGAACTAGAAGAAGGCCAATAAGGACAGCACGAGTATCCTAGCAAGTGGATGCATAAACCAATTTGAGGATAATTTGAATGAACTGTAAACCTTAATCTCTCTACTATCACATTTGGTTTTAAACCAGGCAGAACACTCAGATACCAAAAGAATAAATAAAGAAAGTACTCACTGTTTTGTGACCATAATATGCCTGATAGTAACGAGCTGTATTGTAAAATACCTGAAAATAAAAAGCGATGACAGTTATAGTTTTTTACATAAATATGTAAACTTCAATAATTCAAATATTCTAATTGTGGGAAACTCGAACTGTTCATGCACACTACAAGTTGAGAGGAAGAGAGATGCTTATACAGTGGACATCTTTGATAACCAGAAAAAAATTTGTACCAGAAATAGTCTTTGACAAACCAAAGTGACTTACTAAAAAAGTCTACACAAAATTGTAAACCAACAGACAACACATTGTGTCAGTTCCTTGACTAATTTTAAGACGACCATTGCATCACACAGATATTCAATTAACTCACAGAGAAAGAGAAACATGTTAATTAGGGAGAAGTTCTAACGCTAAATTAAGTATGCCAACTCCCTTACACTTCAGCAATTTTTAAGGATCCTCTGGCAGCCATTTATAAGATTATAACTTAAAGTACCATTGACCTCCATGGATAGAGTATGATCACACTAAGCTACAGACTACATATATGACTAAGTAAATCAACCACTACGCTGAAAGTCAATATACAACCTATCCCCAATGTTGTAGGGATAATTCAATCGATTTCTCAGGCTTTATTATTCATAAAAACCAAGCATGCATTTCTCATGCTCCGTTCACAATCCAATTCACAAAATGACCAAGCACCAGGGACAGAACCACTTCAATTGGTTCTGTATGGTTGAGCCCCCCCAAACTTCTCAAATATTAGATTTTTACCCCTAAAATTACATAAACTTTTCAATAGAAATATGGTTAGCCCTCCAAACTCTTCATATTTTTTGTATGAAACTAATAAATTGGTTCAATTTTATATTTGTTATTATCTCCCCACCCCCCCCCCCAATTCATGAAATTCTAATTCCGCCCCTGCCTAGCACACAGTTGTTCCCAAGTATAAAACGACAATGCCTACCAAAACATGCAATTCTATCGCTAAGTCACTTACTAAGAGAATGCGATCAGCACCAATGCAACTAATTCTACTGATCTTCCGAAGTTATCATTCATAAGAACCAAGTATGCAATTCTACATCCCGATTCACAAAACAACCTAACACCCAATTCATTCCTATGGCGAATTTCACAACTTCCTAAGGAGACAAGTTATGATTAACGCAACATCGCTTTCACTAACACAACCTCGCCACGGATACCACTTTTATTGTATACCAAATGCTAACAACACTAATGGTCTATTTCAGCATTACAAAATGTATTACCTCCTCAGGATGTTCAATTGCATAATCGTATTGGGCTCGCGTATCCTCGTCCTTCAAAATCTACAACAGTGAATCAAAAAAACAAGTTTCAGCATTTACAATCTAGATTACAAATTCAAAGAGCAATCAACAAATCATCCAAGATCCAAAATTACCTCATATGCATTGGCAATTTTCACAAACAGTTTCTTCGATTCGGGATCGGGGTTCTTATCCGGGTGACTGAATTTTAAACCACAAAAAATATATAAATTTTTTTAACAAAAATTAAAATTTTACAGAATGAAATTAATGGAAACTCACTGTTTGAGCGATAGCTTATAGTAAGCTTTCTTGATTTCCGAAGCATTAGCACTCTGCGTGACCCTACATACAGGCGAAGATTAGGTTAGTAAGAAAGTAAAATCGAGAAAATGGGAGGGGTAAATTGGGAAACAGAGAGGAGATTTTTTTTGTAGTTGGGGCTCTGACCCGAGGAGATCGTAGCAATCGTCTTCGTCGCAGTAGATCGCAGTCGATGGAGAAATGAGAAGAGAAAACAGAATCACGGCTGACGCCACCGCGCACCACCGGATCGCTGCCGCCATTGCTTTTTTTTTTTTTTCTTTTTTTTCTTTTTGGGTTCGGAAGCAGAGACTCTCTAGAGTCGAATGCTTCCGTTATTTTAGAGTCTGGAAAGTTTAGACTATCTAATATAAAACGAAAGATTCTGCTTACCACGTGCAAGACCCTTAGATTTTGGACTAAATAAAATAAATAAGCAAATACTATATAAAAGGGCATTTCGAATAGCTCCATGAGCAGGAAAAATTATTAACTCCAATAATGGACTGTAGAGACTAGAGATGGCCTTCACCGGTCTTCCTAATTAATAAAACCTTGTTGTTCATCTAAGTGACATCACTTGATGATTTATTATTATTATTATTATTTTTTTGTGCTAATTTGGAAGTTAACTCATATATTTAAATAAGTAACATCATTTTATTAGTTGGAAAAACCACCTCAACAGTCCTCTAACTAGACTTAATAATTTTTCCCTTGAATAGGGACTGTATTTTGTGGGGCTCATATGTCAGTGAGAGGAAGGAGCATTATTCTCTTTGCTCCAAGAGTATATAAGAATTACTCGAGTGAAAATCGTCTCATATGAAAATTTCTATCATGAGTAGCCTTGCAAATATGCTTGGAATTTTTAATTCTCTCAAAATATTTTTGAAGACAATCAAGCTAAATGTATCGTTGTGTTTTGGTATTTTTAATTCTCTAAAAATAAATGTATATGACTTTATTTTTGAAAAACAAAATATTTTGTTAAAAAGATTTACTTATATATTTTTATAAGCTTGCCTTAAATGCAGCTAAAATTAATGACTTTTATATCACGAAATGTCAATATTAAAGGAAAATAAATGAGACAACAATAAATGAAAAGTAAAATTTGGAGTCACACGAAAACTCTCATCACCTGTTGAATAAATTTTTTTTTTCCTCACTTATTAAGTTTTTGAACATCCTGCAAATGGGGTCGGGAACTTTTTTCATTTTGGGGGGAACTTGTACAAACCTATGAGCCCATGCAAAACACAGTGTACATGGGCCTAAAAACACACAGGAAACTCCCTCATAAGTCATATCTATTGAATAAGTTGTGTTTTTTTTTTTTTTTTTTGCCATTGCTAATTTCACCAAGAAAAATGCCAACTTGATCTCAATTCTCAACTGTTGCTTTTTTTGCGACCACGCACATTTAGCAAGTCCAGTAGGCATCATTCCCTTTATAGACAAACCCAAACAAATCAGGTCAACTAGATTACCTCAATTTCTATAGGACTAATAAATCTGTTGAATCTATCAAAAAGCTACTACTACTAGCTACGGCTACCACATGCAAAAGAACCTTAAAATCAACTGCAACCCACTGCACAACACCTAATATTTGTCTCTCACAAGCCAATCATTCTCACAAGTTACCTTCTTTGAATTTTGGGGCATAAAAGAGCATAGGGCAAAGTAAAGAGGGGAAGAAAGGAAACACATTCTGCTTGGAAAATGCTTTGGTCAACTAAAAAACTCAACACACCCACTTCATTTAGAGAGATGGATCCGTTTGGGAAGAGATTTCTAGTAACATTACTTAAATTTTATAGAAATACGTGTGAGTAAAAAAGTGTATAGAAATACGTGTTGTGATGTACCAAACGGGGCCTTAAAACACACATTTTCTCTAATTTTAGCATATTCTAAAGTGTAGTGTAGTGTAGTGAGAGACGTGTGACAATGATAGTCGAGTAAATATGCAGAAATGGATCATACACGAGTTAAGTGACGAGGTGAAATGTCTTGTGCAAGATCTTCAGGTGGAGCAAGAGTAGGGGACCCAAGCTTAGGATTGGGTAGCTCATCTTCAACCTGTTCATCTTCCACCTATTTATAAAGGGTGAACTAGGAAAGAGATCAAATATATCTAGTGGTTGGACAGAGAAGTCTATAGGAGAATCAGGAGCAACTACAAGAGAATCAGGAGCAGCTACAGAAGGAATATGTGCCTTATTTGGAAAAATATGTAAGACAGAGGAGAAAGATAGGAAGATACGGAAGTGAGAGAGCTCGACAAAAGGAGCAATGTTCCCAAAAGACAACATTGCGGGAGATAAGAAGTCAATGAGAGACAGGATCATAACACTGATACCCCTTTTGAGTTTCGCCATAGCCAAGAAAACAACAAAGCCTTGACCCAGGTTCAAGTTTATTATGTTCATGTGGCTGAAGAAGAACGAAACAGGTAGAACTGAAGAAGCAAAAGTGATGATAATCTGGATGTGACCCAAAAAGGCGCTCATATGGAGTTTGATTTTGGATGACAAGGCTGGGAATGCGATTAATAGCATGAACAGCACGAAGTACAGCTTCACTCCAAAAAGGAACAGGAACTTTGGCAAAGAGAAGGGGAGCACGAATAGTGTCAAGAATATGACAAAATTTTCGTTCGGCTCTACTATTTTGCTGAGAGGTACCTGGACAAGTTAGTTGATGAACAGTGCCATAGGAATGCAAAATGGCTTGGAAAGCATATTGAGTGTATTCAAAAGCATTATAAGACCAAAAAATTTTGATGCATTTGAAAAATTGAGTTTCAACCATTTTTGCAAAATTACAATATACTTGCAATAATTCAGAACGATGTTTCATATTAAAAATCCAGTTATAGTGAGAGTAATCATCAACAAAGGAAATATCGAGATCCACCAATACTAGAGACAGAGGAAGGCCTCCAAACATCAAAATGAATAAGGTCAAAGATATCAGTGGATAATTGATTCACTAGTATTGAAAGGCAAAGCTAGTTGGCTTATGGATTCTACTTGTTGTAATCACATGACATCTCACTCGTCCTTATTTTCTGAACTTAAACCATTAGCATAAGCTCAAGCCTAATTCTACTTTGTGTGCAAGCCAAGTCTTCTACTTGTATTAGAAGTCTATTAGTCTAGGGTTTAGTTTACTATATATACACATGTTATGGTTCATTATAATACAGGATTTATATGTAGCCCTTTAGGGTTTCCTCCATGGATTTAGGCCATTAGGCTGAACCATGTAACCCTTATGTGTTATTGTGTTTTATACTTTATACTTCCACTTCCGCATCCATACTAGCATATTCAACATGGTATATCAATGTTAATATTTAACATAGAGAAATATGGGACACTTGCAACTAAGATAAGTTTATTTTTATCTTACTCTCTTTATATCTTATTCCTTTTACTAGTTGCAAACCTGCTCAATGCAGATAAAAAAATTGATAATTTGTTTATTTGTTAAGTGAAAAATAAAAATAGTAGATGATATTTATAAATGTTAGAATCAAACCCTTCTTAAAATGATGTGATTACTTTCTAATAAAGTATAGTTTTTTTAATGAAAAATATATTATATTTTCTAAATTAAGTTTTTTTAAGGAAACATAATACATTTTACATTCAATTATTATGTTAGGCAAGGCTTTTGTAAATAATGTAATGTGTAGTTGAAATTTGTTTCTAGTACTCTTTACAAACAGTTCATTCTCCATATGTCTTAACTAACCTAAAGAGAAAGCAAATATATAAGTAAATTCATCACTTATATTAGAAGGAAAAAAAATCAAGACTTTAATAACATTGGAAAAATGTAATTTTACCAATAAGCTACCAACATTATGTAAGCTGAGAATATGTCATAATTGTCAATGAAACTACTCCTCTTTGTACACAAACTTCTCATCCCAAAGCATCACGGAATTGGTTCAGATGGACCAAATAAGACTAAAGTGAACCTAAATGGACTGAATGGACTAAAGTGGATTGAAATAAACCGAATGGGACCAAAATAGATCAAATGAACTAAAATAGACTGAAATGCTACGCTAATGAAGCTCAATAAGAATGTAACAATAATAAATGACATGCTTCTGCTTTTAAATATATATTATGTAGATATATTGTTCCACATCTTCGTATGATGTTGCTGAATACATTTATTGGCATTGATCTAATATTGAATATATTAACTTGAACATTGACTAATATATATTCATTTAATCTTGCTACATATATTTGCTTAGCCTTACTAAACATATTTCTTTATCTCAATTTCTATGTTGTATAGGCACAATCATTAGAACCTGAAAAACAATCTTTTTCTTTTTGAAGTTTATGCCTCCTTCACTTATTACTCTGTCTTTTGCCTAGGATGGAACACAATAGTAGCACCCAACGGGCAACCTATTGGCGTGAATATCATATTTCAATACTCGAAGAAAACCCAAAAATAATAATAATAAACATTTTAACTTATCAAAATGCGACTCAAATCATAAACCTCAAGCAAAGAACATTAGAACTAATGATACCATAAATCTTGCAATATTTTTTACAATGGTTGAATTAATAGGATATGCTTTTACTTTTAATCTAAGATAAAAATTTTACTCTAATTTAATTTTTATATATATATATATATATATGTGTGTGTGTGTGTGTGTGAAACTCTTTCCTATAAACTTAAACTTTGATCATTGCCTTCCTACTCTACAAAAACTTATATAAAGGAATCATCATGCAAAGAATGTATAATGGTTAATTGAATATACTTAGTACAAAATACGTTAAGTCTGTTTGGCAATATTATTTTACTATTCAGCTTATTTTTTATACTATTTATAAATTTCACTGCACTTTTTAGTACTATTTATGAATCTCACTGTACTATTATAACTAATTTTTATATTTATTTACAATACTTTTAATAAAACTTTTTCAATTTCAACAAAATAAATAAATCTAAAATACACCCTAATTATAATGTTATGACACTCCCAATGAGTTAGGGAGTTTGTGGGCTCAAAAGATTTGATTGGTGTTGTCAAATCATAGTTGAATAGTCAAAATATTTAATTTCTTCGCGACGCTGAAGAAGAGAAATTCAAATTGAATTTGAAGCTGAACAAAGCTGGGATTTTGTTGGACCAGGGGGGCGCGGTTTCACTTTCACCATCGTCATAGGCTCTATTTATATACCGCGTAAGACGTAACAGATAAAGTTGAGTAATATGTGAATAAAATACTAAAATAGTAAAAGCCTTCGTAGGTTTGTATTTGTATCCCACTTACATTAGAAAATAATAAAATAGTTTTGTAAGTTTAGAAATCAACGTCTTTCCCCTTTTTTACCGAGGTGAAATTCAAATTGAATTTGAAGTTTAACGTAGTTGGGACAATTGGGATTGCTTGGGACCAAGGTAGATGCTTATTTATTTTAATTTTTAATATCTATAACGTCAGAGCTTCTTAGGAAAGCTTAAGGTATTTTTCAATAATGAAACACTAATCTAGTTTATGGCTAAATTAAAGTTTAGCTCCAGTGCACTTTAGTTGATACGATGAGTACAAATAGCAAATATCAAATACATATTTATATATATTATGTCAGCTCTAGTGCATTGAAGCTAAGTCATGTTGGCCCCTATTTTCTATATTGACTATTGATTATTGAGTGTCTTGTTAGCAATATGCAACTTTGTTTCAATTATTGTTTTACATGAGATATGTTCCTCTCTCTTTTTTTTTCTTTTTTTTTTTCTTTTTTTTTTCTTTCTGTCTTTTTGTTCTCCATCTGTAATATGACTCACTTTCGATAGAGATTTGGCTGATTCAATCAATATAAGGACACATAAAGTGACCTAGAAAAACGTTAAGCTAATGCATTTTGGACCGACTTGCATTAGAAATTTATAAAAGCTTTGTAGGTTTGCAAATCGAATTCCGTCGTTAAAAATTCCTTACTTGTTAATCTCGCACTCCATTATCACGAGTTTGCAAATCAACAAGGATTTGTTTGCTAGTACTTAGTCGTAAGTGTTATTGGGTAATAACCTTTGAAGACAACGGGAAGAACATAGGATGCGAAATTTCTTGTATCATTTATGAGTTAGTTGGAATAAAAAAGAACATAGGATCCATTTGCATAACTATTGGCTTCACGAAAAACATGCCCAAGGTGGATGGCCCAGTCGCAAGTCCTCAAGTCCTGCAATTAGAAACTAAAATAGCAATATCTGGTGCAAGTACACCATTAGCTGTTAACCAATTAAGTACTATTTGTGAATCAACTTCCAAATTAACATATTTATAAGAGAAATATTATATCCACAATATTTTTACAATATTTTTACAAAAAATTTTAAGTAGCAGGTTGTTAGTGGTCATTGCGAGGGAGAAAATTGGCCTTTGCTCCTTTCGCACAAAAAATTCAACATTTTGCCCATTTTCTAAATTAATTAGGGAAATGCCTTTATTTTGAAATTTGATTTTCTCAAAATCGAGTTTCAACGTCACTATAAGTTCCTTAAAACACCACTATAGGTATGGGACGATTAAACTTTAAAAAAAAAAATTGCATGGAACTCAAGTACATGGAACTCGAGTTCCAAAACGTCACTATAGAATCCTTAAAACGCCACTATAGCTCTTTAAAACGTCATTATAGGACTCCAGAAATTTTTTTTTTTTTTTTAATTTCCAGTTTGTTATAACTTGATTGTCCAAAAATCGAGTTTTAAATTGAAACTCGATTTTCTAAAAATCGAGTTTCAAAATATGAGTATTTCCTTAATTAGTTTGGAAAATTAGGTAAAATGCTGGATTTTTTTTTTAAAAAAAAAAAGGCAAAAGCCCATTTTCTTCTTATTGCGAGTAAACAAAAAAGTAATTTAAGTTGTGAATTCAAATTAAAATCGAGTTACCAATTATAATTTGTTGTGAAAGTGTTGTGAAAATGCCGTGAAAGTAACAATTTTCTATTTATACCCTAATTACTATGCTAGATTAAGTCCATATGGGACAGCCCAAATTTCAGTTAGGTTTTTTGTTGCAATTTTTAGATTAAATGAAAATCCTTTTAGCCAATGGCCATTACTATTGTTAATGACCCCACCTTCCTCGGCTTTACTTGGATTTCCTGTCACATTACCGTTTGTATTTAAGGTAACAGACAAGCAACCAGTATAAGAGTTTTCTGATTTTATTTTATTTATTTAGGATAAGCAAGGTAAAAATATTCCTAAGCAAGATGAAGGGCATGGTGAAATAATTGGTGGATATTTTTGTTTTCCCGACAAAATATGTAGTTGTTTCCGACTTCTACAGGAGAGCAATGCATAAGAAAATTAAATGATAATTGTCTCTATTTTATGCACTACTATTATATATGAGACTTCACGTATTTGGGCACCTCCCGAGAATGCCTTGCAAATGCTTTCTGTATGTATAAGCAATTTACTTGAATAAATAAAACCTTCCTTTTTAATAATAATAATAAAAAAAACAAATATCCATATTATTTAATAAAAAATTTAATTGAGGTGATATTTTGTACACAATTCTAAACTCCAATTAGTTAAGGGCTGAAGCCTTGATATTGGACACTCCACTCCATATAAGTTGCCAACTTGCTAGTCATGATGATGATTAATTGCAAATCACAAGACGAAATAACGTCATCTCAAGAAAAAACATCCGAAAAATTTTCTTTTGCATTATAGTAATCAATTACAAATGATTGACCCAGCATCCAATAATGCTGAAAATTGCTATAGCTTTTTTTTTTTTTTTTTCCCCTAATTGAACTACAGCTGCAACACCCCCACTCGTTGTTCTCTCTCACAATCACTACAAGGCCTATATAGTCGATGAAAACGATAATACTCATGTATATTATTGGCTTTGAACAAGAAACCTGGGAAGGCCTATTTTAGATCCCAATTTTTGAACATCCTCTTGGACTTGTTGCCTGTACTCTCTAAAGCTGAATTTTCTGTAGACTGAAGGCTCGTGACAACTATGTATGACAGTGTCATATGAAGGACAAAAGAAATAGGCGGTGGAAAACCTTTCCACCAGAGAATTGGTGACAACTCTGTGTTGTACACTCTTATACACATCATTGCTCCATGCCTATCCATGAGATTATTGCCAGCAAAACAAAAAAAAGAAACATTTATTAGTGGGTGGACTTTAATATAAATATATGTATAAATAGTTCAAAGTAGGTAATGTAAAATCATCTAATCAAAGACATGAAATTTACCTGAAATAAGTCACCAATGTTGATAATTAATGCCTCTGGGTTAGGTTTAACAGAAATCCATTTCCCATCTTTCACTAATTGCAACCCACCAACTTGATCTTGATGCAATATTGTGAGGAAGTCACTATCGGTGTGTGGCATTAGGCCAAATACCTCTGAAGGTATTGGGCATGGTGGGTATCGATTCATTCGAAGATAGCAAGTGCTAGGCAAGCAATGTTCTTGGAAGAAAGTGGATTTGTGACCCAATTTCTCAGCTAAAATTTCAGCTAAGTTTTGTGCCAGACTAGAAACTGTTGTGGCAAACCGTCCAATTGTTGAGCTGGATATAAAAATACAAGTATATTAATAAGAATAAAAAGATATATACTAAAATAATTAGTAGGGGAAAAGCCGCTAATGATTCCATCCAAGTTTAGACTTTAGAGTCACGACAATGCCACTGATGATTCCATGCAAGTTTTGAGTTACGACAAACTTTAAAATTGTTAATGTGACAAGTTATTAATTATAAATAATAATGTAATATCAATAGTGAATTTAGTTGAGAAATAATTATAGCCCATCAATTTTTGTATTTGTGAAATTTATTGTGAAAAATATTATACATATTCCATTATGCGTACAGGATTTTAGTCATGTATGACGTAGAATATCATTCTCACACTCGCGAATATTCCTAAAAACCTAATGGTCAAAATCTTTGTTCATTACCTACCTGGAGTTGACACTAGATATGGCTAGTAGTAATTCAGCCAAAGCAATAGTCCCTACATCCATCAAAGCCAATTTTTTACATCCAACCGATCTCTGTTTACCTCATCATGATGAGAAGTTATATCACGCAGCAGACATATGCATTCAATCCATCATTTCAAGGGAAATGTATTGGTATATATATCAAATTTTTTTACACAATTATCTTATACATATGTATAAGATAATTATTATAATAAAGTATGTATTAATGTGTTTGTAAGTTGTAACAAATTTTTACCATAGAAGGTGCAAAATAGGTAGGAAACATGAGAGAGAGAGAGAAAGAGAGAGAGAGAGAGAGAGAGAGACCATGCATGCAGAGTCCAGCTATGTTGGTCATAGATTTCTGAAATGTGAGAAGGTACTAGGACTACTGACCACTGTATCAGTAAGATGCATGCACCACTACTACTGTTTGTTTATTTGCCACGTATTCTCTGCAGTCTCCGTGTATCTGAAATCTATTTCTGATATATATAGCTTCCAAATGCAAAACGACACAAAAATACACCGATGCAAATTTGACACAATTCGTGAACTACTATGCGCATATCTGTCATTGCACAGCTAGAAGCTGTGGTTCGAAAACATTCACATGTGATACTGTGAAGGAGAAGCTGACTCATCCAGTAGATGTGGTTAGATGTCTGTTTCATTAACTTTCTATGAAACTGATGCGTGGCAAAGAAGCCAAAGCTTTCACTGATTCAATCTAAAGCCAAAAATCCCAAAAAAAGAAAAAGAAAAATAATTTATGTCTGAGCCCGGGTTCGAACCGGGGACCTCTAGTGTGTGAGACTAGCGTGATAACCAACTACACCACCCAGACACACGCTCTATGCTTTGCTAAATTAGTAATATCTACTTAGGCCACTTAGGTATTGTCTCTCACATCTATAAACCCTTTTATGAGATTTAAGATCTCTTTTTTTTTTTTTTTTTTCCAATAGTTGAGGAAGGAAGGATTTAAACCCTTGAACTTTGACGGGTTTTCGTTGAAGACACAAAAAAAACATCAATTGAGTGATAAAAGTCTTGACTACAAACATAATATCTATCATCACAACAAATATTGAGTAAAAGAATAAAGATTGAAATTGGGCCTCCGTCTATATCACACGATGACATGCACCCTAATCAGTTATAGCATGACTATCAGAAACAAGTTGAGCCTAAAAAAGCAATATTATAGCTTGTTGTAGAAATATATGTTATAAGATTTTGTCACCTTATTCGAACTTTTTTATATCTACCTAATTGACAAAAAAAGAAAAAAAAAATGAAAAGGAAGAGACAAAGAGAGTGCATAAGCAAAAACCAAAGTATTTTGGTTAATTAAAAAAATATTATTATTATACCTGAGACTATCGAAACCAGCAGGTGGTGAAGTCGAAATATCGAGCAAAGGAATGTGGAAAGCTTCAGACCAAGACAACTGCCTGAGGCAAGTGGCTGTAGGTGTGCCCCAACGGTAGCTACCAGCTGAAAAATTCAGGTACTTGTCCTCTTTGGTCTTCATATCAAAGGGTTGCTTAAACACCCTCTCTTGCATAAACCTCATCTTCTCCAAGATCTCACAGGAAATCCCATGATTCACAACTTGGAAGAAACCCCACTCTTGTGAAGCCCTAGCTATCTCCAACTTGCACCCCTCTCTCTCACCTTCATCACCATGGTCTAAACGGCTAAGGTCAATCAATGGAAGCTCACATTCCTCCACCATCACAACCTGCTCGTTCTTTGGGGCAATCTTTTTTTCGATGGTTCTTTTGTCGAAGAGGGTCTTGTAGGCTTCGTGAAATGGTGGGTCCGAGTCCATACTTAGCTGCTGAAATTAGAACACAGTGTGAACAGAATGTTAATATATAAGAGCTTTATATATAGGGAAAGGTAGCATAAACTTAGGTTAAATTAGAGGGTAGGCTTTAAAAAGTGGGTGTTTTTTGGAGATAGAGACAAGGAGAGAAAGAATGGGACAAATTTATTTTTCCATTTGTTCCTGTTTCTTCGTCGTCGATGAAAACGTTTTGGCTTTTCTTTTTCCAAGTTTTGGACTTTGGACACAAAGCTGATCCATGTCTTTTTCTTAGACTTGAAGACATATATTTTCTTTAAATTAATTTTTTATTAGTGTTTTCTATGGTGATTACTTATACTGTTCGGCGCATAGACACCCCCCCCCCCCCCCCCCTTTTTTTTTTTTTTTTTTTTAATTTGACTAAGTTTATTATTTTAGTTAATTTATAAATTTTTAGATATAGTTATATTTCTACACTTTAAGTAAAACTTTATAAGCTTAAGCTCTTGGGTGGGTTCTATCTAGTCTAGTAATGTGAAAAGAGTGTGTATAAAACTATTCATATAAACTTAGCAATGAGAATTGAGTTGAGTTTGGGACGAAATGGATCTTTTATAAACTTAAACTCTCTAAATATTTTAGATATCAAATTCTATTAATTTAATTTCAAAAATTACACCTCATACTCATCTCAATTATATTTGAAAAACTTAAACATATCCCAAACTCACCTATTTATACTATGAATGGTGTCAAATGCATTGGATCAAGATGGGTTAACATAAATTGAACGTCAAAAATACTATATATTTAAATTTAAGGAACTAGTAAGAATTTTAAAATTAAATAAAACAATATTTTAAGAGAAAAAGAACGACACTAATTTTTGTTATAAAAAACCCTAGTTTTCTAAAATACTACTATCAAAATATAAGTATTAGTAAGCACTTTTAAATAAATTAAACAATCATTTAAGATAGAAAGAGAAATGAACTTACTTTGGTTATAAAAACTTTAGTTTTTTGTGTAAATAAAATTAACAGTGGGGATATTTTGATAGATTTCTTTATGTATAAAAAAGTGATGTCTCAACCTTTGACTAGATTATTTCATTCCTTACTTATGAGATACACTAAAAATCTATTAGACCAATAGTATGATAGATTTAACCTGAAACTTTTAGATTTACATTTCACGTCCTAGACATATAAGGGGTCATTTGATACTGTTATTTAAATAACAGTTTTCAGTTTTTAAATACCACAATACGTATTTTCATAACACTTTTTTACCGACACATATTTTCACAACACTTAAACAACAATACTAAAATTTTCTTACCAAACAAGCCTTAAGCCTACCACCTAGGTACCCCTTGGTTTAATAATTTAGTATATAATCACATTGGGTTGGGATATTTAAGTGGGTTTGATAATTTGAATCCAAACACACCTCAACCCATTTAAACAATAGCAAACCTTTACTAAAATAAAGCCCCTAAGCCCAACGTCTTATAATCCCTACCTAAACTTGCCTTTTCAACTTAAAATCACTTTCTAATTAAAACCAAACCCAATTAATTAATCACTTTTCAAATAAAAGCAAAAACAATAAATTATTAGCTAGTTAATGAGGAGAAATTATTAGGTACATCGAGAGGACTGTTGATGTGGTCCTCCCAACCAATGAGATGATGTCGTCTATGCGAATATATGAGTAGGCTTCCTAATTAGTACAAGAAATAAAAAATAAAAAATTATCAGGTAATGTCACATTTGTATAAATAATAACATTTTATTAGTTGGGAGGTTAAAGAAGACCACGTCAGCAATTCCCTTAGTAAACCTAATAATTTCTAGTTGATGAGACCTTACTTTTTGGGCTTAAAATCATTTCCTAGATAAGTGCAAACATGATAAATCATTAGCTCCTTTAGTGGGACCTTTTAATTTTATATGTCATGTCATCGCCCACACATATGAGAGAGGACAGCATGACAATTTGGACTTTTATATTTTCAATTGAATTATTAAGTAAGAAAAATACATGATAAGTGCTCAATAACTTGTTTATTAATGGGTTCTAGTTAACTCAATTGCTAAAATCTTTTATCATAAAGTGATTTGAGATTCAAACTTCAAACCTTGCTTACACTAAAAACTAATTAGTGTTTTAACATGATTATAGAGAGCAATTATAATAAAACAGATGTCATAGATTTAAATAGAAAAAAAAATGCTTGTTTATTAAAATAAAAAATGGTGTTCAATAGCTTATGGTTTATTGATTAATGTTATAGATACAATATTTTTCATAGTTTTTTTTTTCATAATTTTTGACATTACATATTGTAATTAGAATAACATCACTTTCATGTGTTCACCTTTAACACCAATTTAATTAACTATGCAATAATCATAGCAGGTCATATCAGTAGTAATGAAAAAAATTGGATCCCTAGATTTTTTTTGTTATTTATTTTGCCAAAAATATCATCCATATAAATATAAGTCCTCCAATTTTTTTATATTTATAACAAAAATTTATTTAACAAAAGTTTTATGGTTTATTCTAGACAAAAATCTTGTATATGCTTGACATATACAACCTATGTGCAACTAGCATATGGGCCCACAACTACGAGGTCCACATGTCTGTCTCACATAGGTCTTATATGCCAAGCATATAAGATATTTATGTGGGATCCATATGTCAATTTCACATAGGTTTTATGCGCTAAACGTATAAGATATACTTTCTCTTATACTAGCCTCGAAACTCACAAGTAAAATGGTATAACCCTAAAGAAGAAAAGGTAAACAAACAAAACCTCTAATTCCTTACAACAAAAGTAAAACATGTAAAATCAGAGATATATATCACTTGCATCTCATTTCATGTGTTTACTTCTGAAATATAAAAAGTGAAAACAATTTTTCTTTCCATTTTCGCATAATTATACAACATTATCATATGGGTATAATTTACTCATATCAAGTTCTTAGCAAATAACGTTTACATTAAAAAGAAGACACATACATATAATTCTGTAATGTATTTAACGGAAACTTTTAAGTTGGACTTGTGTATTTATATGGTCCTTCTAAACATGATAGGCAAGCAATATATATATATATATATATATAGCTGTGGCCACTTGGACTTGTCTCTCGGGAGTACTTTTGATTTTCTCTTATGGATTTTGCCTACACTAGCTAGGGTTAGGACTAATATTGGGTCGGGTTAGGTTTATTGTGACTCGAAACCCGACTCGATAGAAATCAAGTTTAGTTGCCTGAAACCTGAACCGACCTGAAAAATCAGGTCTGTAATCGAGTTAGTATTTCGGGTCTCGGGTCAGGTCTCGAGTTGGACCTTTTTTTTTTTTTTTTTTAATAATGAAAATGGTGAAAGTTATTATAGATTAGTACCACATCTCAATTTCTTTGCCTATCACAGTTACACCAAAAATCAAAGACATACATAAATAGAAAGTTATTAAAGATCTTCATAGCCTCCACAAATCAAATAATACATAGACCATTTACAATAACCCAATAGGAGATATTTTATCAGAGTTATTTTATCAAACAACTCTGATAAAATATGTCTAAACAAATACATGAACTACATTATATTATCTACTATTCTCCTTCTTCAAATCACTTAGCCAAAAACAAATGAAAGAAAGCTTTCACATTTGCAATCCACACAACAATTTCATAAACAAATTACAAAAACAAACCGTAGATCAATCTTCAATATTAGCAAAAATAAAGAATACTCAATTCATATAATCAAACACAAAACCAAAATGTACAAAAATCCCAAAAGAGAATAGAAGAAAAAACAATTAAATAGAGCAAAAAAAAAAAGCCAAATGATATTCACATCCAAAAAATAATTATACCTTAGAATCCATTCTGTTAAAGATTTTGCTGAAACCAAATTGCTTTCCTCTCTGAGATAAATAAACCAATGAAAAAAAAAACTCCCAAAATCAAAGACTAAGACAAGGAAATTAAGAAGAGAAAAAAGAAAAAAAAGAAAAAAAAAAGAGATGGATGAGTGGATGACTTACACACGTAGAGAGAACTCAGTGAGAGAGGCAGAGGAGTATAGCTCTTTGGTTAAAAACCTAAAAAAAATTGAGATGGGTCCCTAAAAAACCTAGTTTTGTTGCCTATAATGAGTACGATTCAAGCCAAACCCACATCACAAAACGTAAAAAAATCAAACCCAAATAGGATATTCACATAGAATAAAACCCAAAATCTAAAAATATTAAAAACCCAACTAAATTAACAAAGAGAAAGATGATTTACACACGTAGAGATAGAACAACAAAGAGTCGACTGTGATGTTTTGTGAGATTGAGACTTGGGAGAGTAGCTGAGGGAGGCGGAGAGAGACCAACAAAGAGTAGGGTTTTTTTCAAAAAAAAAAAAAAAAAAACAAAACAGGTTTACAAGTAACATATTTATATGACCCTATGCTGACCCGACACCAACTTGAACCCCAAAATAACCCAAAATTAACACCGAAACCCGACCCGAATATTCTCAAACCCGCCCAAAACCTGTCGGGTCGAGTCGGGTCGGGCCGAGTCGAGTTTCCGAGTGGGCTAGGTCCCTTGCTCAGTCCTAGCTAGGGTTTCTGTCTTTTTATACTTGTATATTTTTTTATGTTTTCTTTTATAACACAGTGAAAACAAGAATAGCTTAGCGAAAAATAAAAAAGAGTGAAAACAAAAATGTGGTCATACTAATGCTAGAGGAGTAAAGAGGACCGACAAAATATGTGTCGTTAGCTGAAAATATGAACTTAAAAAAGAAATGTAACACAAATTTGTAATAACCTATTAGTTATATATTCAGGTTTCACAGAAAACATTTAACCTCAACTTCATTGAAGTTCTATAATTTAGCACGTTTTTTGGATTCCTTGGGGTAATTCTAATGTATATGGTTCTTAAAAACCGCATTTTTAATTAAATGAATGATTCTTTTCTTTTCTTTTTTACCATGTCATCTCTATCTTTCATGTATATAATTAGTGCTGGTTTATATTTGTTACATTGATGACGAAGAAAAATTTGAATAATTTCATGATAGAGTTATTGTTATTATTGATAATATTATTAATATATTATTTAAAGAGTTCTAGAGAATATCTTTGGGGTCCAATTATTCGAGGTCCAAAAATTAGGTGAGTTATACTTTTTCCAGAAAGATCTTATTGGCCCATTTCTTGTGGTGTTTTAAAAAAGAGAGAGACAAAAAAAAACATACTTATATAGGTACGTTGAATTTTATGCACCTTTCCTCCTTTATTAGAGACCATAGACTTGGAGAGCTAACCGTGTGGGCTCACCTTGCCCGGAATGTTGTAGAGAACATAGGAACCTCACATATCAAGGCTGACAAAAAATATGACAGGAAAGAACTGGCAAAAAAATATACTTGCTATTTTAAAATTATCACATCCTCAAGTAGGGATGGAGAAAAATTCTCTTCAGTACTTATTGGATTTGTCAAGAACATCTTATTGTTTACGGCTTTTCATTGCAGGAAAAAACTATAATGCGAATCTGACTTGTAATGGATAGTTACAATCTGGACTTGACACATCCAGTGCCTAAATCCAAAGGTGACTCAGCTCACAGGTAAAAGTAGTGGTGTAACTAGTCCTACAGTACCATATATGTTTTTTAAAATCAAGAAACGTTGTTGTCAAAAGCATGTTTTATTCAGACCATTGGTCCATATGGCAATCTCTATCTCTCTCTCTCTCTCTCTCTCTCTCTCTCTCTCTCTCGTGAGTGTCATGGGTTCTTAAAGCACCTGACCAATCTATATCAGTGCAGTATTTTTGACATATACACATCGTATAATTACAAGGAAGAATGGTCTAAGGTATTGATTAGAAGATTTGAGCCCGGAACTTTACGGATTACATGAAGCAGAGAACCATTAATTAGACCAATCACTTGGTCTTGGTCAATAGAAGCTTATAGATGCAAAAATTTTCCTGGCCACATAACAAAGTATACATGCTTAAATTGATGATCAAATTTTCTTTAGACTTTACCTGTTTTAGAGTCTCCAACAAGGTTCCGGACTTCTAATCTGCAATGCACATCAACTATGGGAGCTTTGATGGTACTGATCAGTTCTGCCAAGAAAGTAAAGAATATTAAAATTTCAGCTAATTTTGGATAGTGATATGCAAGAGGGTGAACTTCAAAGAAAAGGGCTAGATGGAGAGTGAAAGATTACTTGCATGGCAATGCACGAAGATGAAGACGTGGACGTGTACTTTCTTTTTTAAAATTTTTATGTAAAGCTTATCTCTCTAACATTGTTGACTACAATGCTAAAGGAAACGAAAGCATGAGAATGGGTAGCGATTAGGACAGGGAAAGATCTCTTTGCTGGGCTAGAAAAGGAAAAACTAGTTAAAGCGATTAGGACAGGCTAAACAATTTGAAGAAATAAAGAAGTTGCAAAAGAAACTAGCTAGCCCTCCTAATTGTAACTTAAAAGAAAAAAAAAAAAAAAAAAAAAAAAAAACACAGATTCTACCTATTTAAGATAGCATGTCCCTGGCTAGCTACTTAGCGACATATGAAAGAAAGAGAAGCAACCTTTATATAGAAGAGAGAGGGACAGATAGAGAGACCGCGTGTATGAGTGTAGTCCAGTATGATTGGAGGGAGATATTTTACATGCCTAAAAGCGACTTAATCATTGGGTAATATTTATTGCACATAAATTATTATACACAATTTTACACCCATCTAATTTTTGAATTCAAACTGACTTTGAAGTCACAATTTTAATTCAAAAATGAAATGCATATAAAATTATGTAATAGTTCATGTATAATAAACGCAACTCTAATCATTATATCATAATTGGTGTGTAAAGTCAAAAGAAAGTGAGTGAGGATTAAAAGCCTACGCCTAAGAGAAGAACACGCGGCTCATGGTGCTATCACAAAAATAATTTCAGGCTGGATTTTTTTTTTTTTTTTTTTTTAATTTTTACGTTTGCCTTCTTTAGGCTAAGATGAGATTTTCCATTTCTAGTAGTGTGTACTGTGTATATAATAAGAATGCAAAAGATAAGAGAGACTTGGAGGAATGACAACCAATTAAAATGGTGCAAGATTTATTGATGAGACATGGTTCAATATGCACCAATTGAAAGTTTGGTTGGAAATTTTTTAACCTTGTTTGTGTGTGTGTGTGTGAAATCTATGAAACAACAAGGCACATGATTGGCCAACGGGAGTTGGTTCATTGGTAAGGCTAGGCTTGAACGTTTTGCCCAAAATGTCTATAGTCGACTCCCGTTGCCAACAATCCTTTTTGATGGGCGGCCCATAAATCCAATTTTAGTCATTTTTTAAACCTGCAACTTGTCCTGAACTTTTTAGTATAGGATAACCTTCCCCTTACCTAAACTTTTCTTTGCCCAAAAAAAAAAAAAAAACACTTGATTAGTCTTGGACCAACGGAAAACCGTACACCTGTGAGTAGATATGTCGGCACATATCGATTCCAGAATCTAGCTTAGCTAGAGTCACATGCATGTATAATTTCACGTCGAGTCGTATAATTTCACGTCGATTCCAGAATCTAGCTAGCTAGGATGAGACTTAATGAGGCCATGCAGTACATGTAAAAGGACATATATAGTATCACCATTCCAGCATTGATGGGTATAATGAATTGATTACCTTCCAGCGCAAAATATCTCATGATATATTACACGCGAGTTATGTTTATTACACACATTCTATGCAATAAGTTTAACTCATTTTATAATATGCATTTTTGTTAGCTTGGGTACTTCTTCTTTTTCCCCGACAATCCTGTTCCTGAGGAAGAACCATACATTTCAATGATCAGGCTACGTGGCATGCTGCTAACGTTAAGATGCCAGATTTTATGCTGGTTTAGTTCTCATATTTTAAAGTCTCTTTAGAAATACTAAGTTGTGAGTATGAGTTATAGAGATTTAAAATATATGTTGTATATTCAAGAGTTAGGCTTTTTTGGATATATATCACTGTCAATTTTTTTAAGACATTGTTCCATTTCTAAAAATTGTAAAATTTATAGTTTATAGCATTGTTGAAGGCCAAAATGGGAAGATACCCTTTTCAGCCAAATTTTCCAACAAAATGTCCCCTGTCTAAAATTATTTAGGGATATGCCCTTATTTTAAACTCGATTTTTAGAAAATCAAGTTTCAATAAAAAACTCGATTTGCCGAAAATCGAGTTATATCCCTAAAAAATTGAGTTTAAAACAGAGGTATATTCCTAAATAGTTTCAGACAGTGAGCAATTTGCTGAAAAGTTTAGCTGAAAGGGGTAAAACTCAATTTTGGCCCATTGTTGAATCCAAAATAAAGTGATAACTTGGAATTGACGTACTAGAGTAAAAAACTAAAAATTAAACTAGAGTCAACTTTAAAATTAACATCTTAAATGGCCATTAAGCCATGCCAGCAAGAGCATTCACATTAGGTCTTGCAAATGCCATATGTTGGTATGTTTAGCATCAAAGCTCCAAAACCCCCCCATTACTCAGACTTGTAAACCCAAAAAAGTTTACAATTGTACTATAGTACCATCCCAAATATATGATGATACTGTAGCACAATCCCAAATTTCATATATTGTTTTTTATTCCAAAAAATCTATTTGCCCTTTCTCTCTCTTCATGTCTTCTCCTCTCCCTCTTTCCAGAACAATCCAAGCTCCTTTCTCTCACATCTCTCTTTAGCTCACAGTGGTGGCTATTTTCTGGTGTGGGCATATGTTTGGCATGGGTATGGCGGAGTGAGTTGGATTGTGGGTTTGGCGGCGTGGACGTGGGGGTGGTGTAATCTTCTCGTCTCCGATGATGGGCTACTCAGCTTGCTAATGACTTCGATTTGTGCTCAAGCTCTGCCATTCACCGATGACTGTGATTTATAACCGAAGCTCTGTCGATGTCTTGGTGTTGGGGGTTTTGAGTAAAATGTTGTGGCGAGGTGGGTTGTGCGTGTCGAGGTGGGTTGTAGCGAGGTGTGCAGTGGTGGAGATAGGCATGGTCACGGACTCATGACGTGGCGAGATCGGGTGGGTCATGGCAGAGGTGAGTGGGTTTTGATTTTGGGTGGGTTCCGATGGGGTTTAGGGTGGATTCCGATTTTGATAGGGTTTGGATTTTGATTTTTTGCTATAGATTTTTGTTTTTTTGGATTCGGATGGTTGGATTTTGGATTCCAATTGGTTGGACTTTGGATTCCGATGGGGTTTGGGTTGGATTCAGATTGGTTGGTTTGGTTTGGCATGGTGGTTGTGTGGTGGTGGTGTGGTGGCGGCGTGGTGGTGACTGTGGCGGGTGGTGTTTGGTTGTCGTGGGTCACTGTGGTGGCTCTATTTGGTCATTGTTGGTCTTGGTGCGTCTGTTATTGTTATGTTCTTTGCTCACTGTGTTTGTTTGATTTAAAATGATTCTTGGTGGTGGGTGGTGGGTGGTGTGACTATGTTGCTTAGCAGAGGTGAGTGGTATGATTGGGAAGCTAGACAACGGTGGTGGGTGGTTGAGAGAGAGTAAGAGAAATAGAGATTAGAGAGAGAAGTGAGAAATATTTTTATATTATTTTTATTTCATTTTATATTACTTTAATTTGTGGTATGGTAAAATAAAAGTTGGGATGTTAGGTGTGTTATAAAATGGTATGATATAAATGATAAAGTAGCTTTTGAAATAGTAAAATAGAATTTTTTGTAGAAACCGGATGTGAATACTCTAAGTACCCCGTGAATAGCCAATAGCTTTGCAAAACAACTAGTAGTGGGGAAGCCATATTAGATACAAGGGCTATCCAGTATCCCCCCTCAAAAACTCCTCTCTACTTAAAATAGATTTATTTCACTCTTCATATTAAATATTATAATTATAAATATAAATGTGTATTAACTAGCTCTTAAGTGTGGCGTCATTTAAAATTTTAAATGATGTAATATTATGTATATTGTTAGATTCAGGGAATAAAATCTTAATAGAGAAAGTATATGTGCTTATACATATGTATAATGGTCAACGTAATTGGTCCTCTGACCCCAAATTCCAATTAAATTTGTATATATATATATATATATTGTACATATTTAGTACCTTTTATTTTTAGAAACATACATATTTAGTATACCTAATGATAGTTGTTTAAATTAAGTCAAAGATAAAAAAATCTTAGCACAAAGTTGTCAAGTTTAATGGATTTTCGTTTTGTGGTACACATATTTGATTATAAAGTATTTAGCTTACTTTACTCAAAAAAAAAAAAGTATTTAGCTTACATGAAGAAAAAATAATTAATAATTGCAATTTTTTTTTTTACAATTGCTGATATAACAAATTGTTAGTGCTATAAAAAAAAATTAATAATAAACCTAGATGAAAACCAACAAAACTTTGCCAATGATATTTTTTTTGTGTATGTAATATGGCTCAAAAAAAAATTCTTAATTTTGCCACTGCCGACGGATTGAAATAAGAGTGAGTAAGATGTAGCCACTAGCTAGGATAGGGAGAGAGTGGATGTGGACTCTCTAGAACTAGGCGCTGATGATATTCACAATTGCTGTCAATGCAGACATTCATTATTGCTATAATCATTGATAATGATGGCATTAGAGCAGTTGAATTATACAAAACTCCTCTATACTCGCAATATGGAATGGATAAGCAACTTGCGGTGTAAAATTAGGGTTAAATCGTTTTTATAATCATAATATTAACATACAAGTTCACTCAGTATAAACATCATGCACATAGACATCCCTTTCTTTCTTCTCTCTGTTTTTTTCTTCCCCTTGATTTTCTTTTCCATCACCATTAGAAAATATCTGAAGTGAATTCAGTTCAGATATTTTTGAACCAAAACCCTTAAAAAATCACATGGCAATGCAGTACGTACAAGCTTTATATGGGAGAGACAGAAGAAAAATAAGTAATATTATCTTGTTGGGAGACTGAAGAAAATAAGTAATATTATCTTAAGCATGGCCCGAAAATTTTTATATTGAAAACTTTGCCAACTGCAAATTACAAGTAAACCACATGTGCTGCATTCTTATTAGTTGTAAATGGGCCAAAGATGGAGTTGTTGAATGGTCAAAACGTACACACCTTACATCGTTGCATCCGAGAGTTTCCAGCTTCATCTTTATTATAAACTACCAAGCTAACATGATATGCCTCAACTTTCAAAGACCAGTACACGCAACATGCAATGAAATCCCAATTAATATGCTTTCCCATCCTCCTCCTCCTCCTCTTCTTCTTCTTCTTTAGAAGTGATAGAATTTTAACTTTTATTATGATTACATTTTATTATTAGATCAAGATCCCAATTGATTTGTGGTGTAGACATGATTCGAATTTTGAATGTCAAATATCTTATTTAACAATAAGATATTTTACTAGTAAAAGAACTCTAAATTATTTAATTTGCCACATGGATGACTGATAGATATTGAAGCACAATGTTTGAGCGAGCAATGGATGAGCTTCACAATTCATGTCATTGTTAATGTTTGATGTCATGTGCATTTGGTAACTGATTATAAGCTAGTTTTTTTCTTAAATTATCATCTGTTTACAGGTTTTATACTACTTTTTGTCTTAGCCAAATAATTTACTTCTAGCTTTTTAGAAATAAACTAGCTTTTAATTTATATTATGTAAATAAGTTACCGAAAATAAACAATTCCCAACAGAACATTAAATATGCTCAATCATTCATGAGGCCTAAAAAGATTTCACAATTTCAATTTTAATGTGTAATGATGTGTGCAGACATGTGGCAATTAATCAATGAATTGTGAATCTCTTTGACGTGGAACCTTTTTTGTGTTTAAAAAGAAATTTTGACACAGCACATTGTGACTTTGATATTCTAAAATCCGTTTGGTAATGTTGTTTTAGTAATGTTATTCAAGTTTTTTGAAAATACGTGTGGGTGAAAAAATATCGTAGAAATACGTATTATGTTGTTTAAACTTTAAACAACGAAAACTGTTATTTAAATACCCCAACTAAACACCCCCTAAATTGTGAAAAAAGGGGGTAATTCTTGCAAAATTTTTCCATTCATTTTCTATTTATGAACTCTATTATCCATAAAATAAAGATTTTTCCTTGAAGCTTGAAGAGATATATGACTTATATCTTTACTTTGATATTCTATTAGATTATTTAAAAGCAATTGTTTCGGAACTTCTAGATCTTTACAGTCAATTAATCTAGGACTAATCTCTATATTAAAAGGCCTAGGTTCTATTTCTCAATCACAAGAAACATTATTAGAAAAGAAGATGAGAAGAAAGCAGTAGTTCCAAAAAAGAACCTTTTTTTTTTGCCGGGAAAAAAAAAAAGAAGAACCTATTGTTATGAAAAATGTACAAATTCCTATAATGCTAAGACCAAACTATCTTAAGAATAAAGAATAAAAAAAAAAGTTCTAAAATCAATCATTTTCAAGTAGGAAATGAAGAAATTATATTCCTTCCTAGTTAAGGAAAGAGAAAACATGTATATATTTTAGCAGGGACGGAACTACATACAGACAGAGGGGGGCTGTGGCCCCCCCCCAAATTTTTTTAAAATATTAAATAGTAGGTATATATTTAAGATTTTAGAAAATAAGTCCAAGAAAAATTGTATTTGCCCCCTCAAGAAAATTATATTTGCCCCCCTCGACTTCGAATCCTAGTTCCGTCCCTGTATTTTAGGATATTTTAATTTCCTTAGATATAAACCTTACAGTGAGATTAATATAAAGCCTTAATTTCTTGAAGAAGATGTTGAGACTTACCACACTTTGTTGGCGCAAAGTCTGGTATACACTTATATTTATTGTGTCGATCAAGCATTGGAATATCAATTAACTCTTTTTTGATTGTTAATGTAACATGTTTTAGATGGACTTGCATAGTTTCGGATAACCTTCTCTACTCATTTCATCCCATGGGTTTGGTAATTTGATGAAAAATTGTTCTAACCAATATATATATATATATATATATTTGGTGGGTTTACCAAAAAATAATATTTTCTAAAATTTTTTACATAATCTTTAAAATAACAACTATTACATAATTCTTGCTTGGATAGCATAAAATTTGTATCTTCCTGAATTGACAGTTCTCAAACAAAACCATAAAGCAGTATTTTGTGTTTTACCTTCTTCTTATTTTAGCCACTGCAAGGTGTCTCCTTGAAGGGTAGCTGCAATATAATGAAAAAACATTTCTTTTGTCCAAGTAATTTTATAGTTGGTCGTTACGATAGATAGAGATTGAGCCCAATCATCAATTGCTTTTATTTGATCTTTAAAAAGTATATTTGTCAGATCAAGGTGGGTTTCATTTTGAGTGAGTGACTACTTGTTCATATCATCTCTTCTTGTATAAGAAGGAGTTGGTAAATGAGTTCCTTCCTCTTTCACTCTACTGGTAGATGGTTTATTCTCTCCAATATTAATATTTCTAGTAATAAATTCACTACTAACTCATGATCCAAATTAAATTCACTACTAACTCATGATCCAAATTCTTATGGATCTAGTAGTTCAAGTATTATTATTATTATTATTATTTTTTTTTTTTGTGAAGAAGTACTGTTTTCTTTTTCTTTTTTGCTTTTTTTTTTTAATCTTTATTTGTTTTCAGTTTCACTCTCACTCTCACTCATCAGGTTGACTATTTGTGTGTGAGGAATTTGAAGATTAATTATCTTCATCATCTGAAACAAACACGGTTGTTTCACAGTGGAAATTCAATAAAAGATTTTAATATTCAAAACAAATGTTTCTTATCTTGGCAGCAATTTCATTTCTTTCTTGAATAGAAAATTATGGATCTTTGCATAAATGTCTCCAAAGCATAAACTATGAATATATATATATATATATATGTACAAGCCTTTATTAGGGATGTGCATTCAATTTACCAACCTAAAAAACTAACCTAACCTAACCAATTTTAATACTTCGAGTCATATTTTAGTGAGGTGATGAATTGGGTTGAATTTTAAATTTTTTTTAAAGTTCGAGTTAGGTTTGGTTTGGATTGACAAAATTTTCAACCTATATAACTTGACACAACCCATGTTATTAATACAACTTGAGTTATAAGACTTACTTTCAATTTATTAATGAAGTTGGAATATCAAAACTAATTGTGAAAATTGTAATTGTTTATTAAATAATGAGCTTAAATAGTTGAATGAAAATCATATAATTTTATTAAGCCTAAAAAAATGATCCCAACTCAATATGTACGAGATGTGTTGCGTTTATTTAAAAGCCACCATGAATTGGAATGGGTTGAAAATTTTTCGAACTCGAGAAATTCGGATTTGGTTAAAAAAAAATCATATACCCCCAATCCAATTCAATGCTTGCACCCCTAATTTTTTCCATGTGAGAACTCCACCTACGTATTTGATATCAACTACCATTTTCTTTTAATATCAACTACTAAGCAAACATGTTATGCAACAAGTTTCAATGAGTAGCCAAAAGCCTTGTACCTCAACTAATTAACACATTTTGGTATTTTCAATGAAAACATCCAAGATTTAAATCCTTCAAACTCAACTATCGAAAAAAAATAGTAAATTACAAATTACATCCCTAAAGTTTGGTGGCATTTGGATTTTATACCATGAAGTTTCGAAATTTGAATTTTATCCCTTGAAGTTTGGGGTATTTGGATTTTACACCCTTAAATTTCAGAATTTGGATTTTACCCCCTAAAGTTTAAGGGTATTTGGATTTTACACCCAAAATTCTGAAATTTCAGGGTGTAAAATCCAATCATCATAATACTTTAAGGAGTAACATCCAAACACACCTAAAATTTAGGAAGTAAAATCCAAATTCTGAAACGTCAAGATGTAAAATCCAAACATCTTCAAACTTTAGAGAGTAAAATCCAAACATTGAACCTTCAAAGTATAAAATCCAAACACCTCAAAACTTTAAGAGTGTAATTTGCCATAATCTTTCAATGACTAACATGTATTGAAATCCCAATTAATTAGTATGGTTTTTTTTTTTTTTTTTTTGGTTGAGAAAATAGTCCTTTAGTTGGAGAGTTTGATGGGTTCAGCTCATCCTATTGTAAATGAGCAATATTAGAACCACATAATTGGCCACAACTCACCACATGAACAGTTGCGAGTGGTAAATGTGTGGACTCATATAGACCCATAACCACATTTCTACCACTCACAACTCCAACTCATCCTATTGTAAATGAGCAATACTAAGACCATATAATTGGCCACAACTCACCGCATGACGAGTTGTGGTGGTAAATGTGTGGACTCATATAGATTTCAAGAAACAGAGAGACAAAATAGAATGAAGAGAATTTCATTGATTGAATTATGAATTACAATGAAATGAATTGAATGAATAAACATCTATACATTGCTTGGTTTATATACACAAGAAAAATAACTAACTCTACTAATTGGCGCCAAAACTGTTATTTGAATTTACTGGACTTTGTACACGTGGCAAAGATGAATAACAACCTCCTAGATTTGCGGAACTAACTTCCTCAATGATCTTGAATGAAGAACTCATGATATGGCATGGATTCAATCATCTCCAAGACTGTTGAATCAATCATGTTCTTTGATGCAAGCTTGGTGGTTTGATTAGTGTGCACCTTATCAGCAAATGCTGCATTGACTACTGCTCTTGTGGCTGAGCTAGTGCACCCTTCATCAGCATGTGCTGCACCACTGGCTAGCTGTGTGACTTTAGTCTTGCAACATTCCTTTGCATTCTTAATAATTCAGAACCACATTTCTACCACTCACAACTCGTCACGAGTTATAGCCAATTATGTGGCCCTAGCATTTCTCACAGTAAATGGTACCATGAATAATTTTAGATTGCCACGTGGATGGCTGATACATGTTGCAGAAGAATGTTTGATGTGTTGCACTATACAACAAGGGGGCAAAGTATGAGGTAGATGGGCTTTCCATGTCATGTCGTTGGTTGAGGCCCAAAAGGATTCGGCCTTTTCATTTTTATTATGTAATGCCGACTGCCGACTGCCGACTGCGGACGACTACCGACTCGAGTGGCAACTTGGTCCTGGGAGACAAAGTCTCACTCCCACGGTCCCACCGGCTTTCCTATCACGTGGATTGCTGCACTTTTTTCTTTTTTCCTTTATTCACTTTCATTAGTTTTTGAGCAATTCTTTTTTGTCTTTTTTATTTTTATCTTATTTTTATAGCAATTTTAGTGCCTCATAAAAAGGTAACTATTTTATAGGGCAAACTGTGCTTGATTTTTTGTCGCTTTTACATGAGCTCATCACTTTTTTTTTTATTACTCATAGCCTGTCACATAGATAGTTATAAGAAAAATTGTTATTTTTTTTTCTTATATATTATCCTAGAATTTTTGATAATTTTTCAACATTTCTGCAATTTGTTGAAGTGAAATATCTGAAACTTTATCTATTATCTTTATTCAAAATTCTATTATTCTAGGAAATAATTTATTAAAGAAAAAGGAAGACTATCAAGGCAATAAATGAGTAGAGAAAAAAAAATTACAATTGATAAAATTTGTGTTTAACCTTGATAATCAAATTCAATTTTTTTGCAATTATTTTCATATTCTTAGCGAAACTTTCTATCTTTACCATTTTTGTTCAATGTCAACCAACGGAATTTATGAGCAAGCCCTAAATGGAACATGGAAAATTATTAGGTACTCTCAGAGTACTATAAATGCATATTCCCTCTTCTCACACGAATGGAGGGTCCCACTATGAATTTAATTAGTGGGACCTACTATTCATGTGAGATAAAAAAGTACATATTTATGGCACTCCGGGAGTACATAATAATTTCAAATAAGTAGAAGGTTAAAAATAGTTTAATTAATGGTTTCTCTATTTTACTTTACATTGTTATTACTTAGAATGTTAAAAATAAGTAGAGGTTCAAATTAAAATAATTTCATTGATAACACTGCTTTTCACAACCATTTATTTTTTACTGTTTTAGCATTAGGGGTAAAATGATAATTTTATGTTTTAAATTTCCAAAAATGACCTTGTCTCATATCTTAGAGTGGTCACAACTCACAATGCACTCACATTGTCTTTGCATAGATTACATTGTCTTTGCATCGATTACCATCAATATACAAGTGAAGATTCATTCACAAACACTATCCTTTCGGAGAAAACATATTGGGTGAAGATCATGATCAAATTGATTATCTTTTTATTGAGGATGATTTTTAAAATTACTACTTCTTCCGGCAATTTTGACTTGGTCAAATTGATCTTGTCCATACATCTTCAAAGTTCTCAATCCAATATAATTACGACACATTATTAGTTAAGAACCAATCATAATTAATTAATCATGATCATATGTGATCTAATCATGCAAATGCATGCTAGTCATTAAAACTTAATTAAGTTATAACTTTTAATTTGGTGATTCAATTTTTTTTTTTTTTTTTTTTTTGAGAAAAATATGGTGATTCAATTGAAGCACATAATATGTCGTTTTGATTGTTAAAAATTCTATTTTTTTTTTCTCAATAAAGTTTTAAAGAAATGGTGATCAAAATTTTGATTTCTACCCTTGAGTCATGAAATGACAATCTTTTCCTTAAAAATGAGGTAAAACGGAGGTTGTAAAATAATGTATCTACACCTACCCATATTGGGCCATATGGAAGTCAGTGAGCCCCAATGAAGGAGAACACTCCACCCTTTCTCCATTCTTAGGCCTTCCCACTCCACACACACCAACCCCCCCCCCCCCCCCCCCCCCCCCCCCCAAAAAAAAAAAAAAAAGCCCCCACTTCACTCTCACGCTTTCATTCACTCCCATTTTTCCATCATATCAAATGGACAGAATCATATGTGCCATGCATGATGCACGCCATTTACTTGTCTATTTTCTTGATTTGTTATGACTAATTGGAGCAAATTCCTGCCATTCAACATAAGAAATATGAGTAAATCTGCTTATGAGGGTCACAAGTTCATGTCTAAGTATTTCATTAGGCTAGATATTTTCATTAGATTATTTTACTTAAAAATTAAGTTGGGTAAATGTCGAGCCTAAGGGAGCGTTTGGATTATGTCTTCTGAGGATGTGTCTGGCGTTTGAGATGCTATGGGACCCACGCAAACAGTAGCTTCCAAAAACCTCTTTATGTGCTTTATGTCACACCAGTGGGTTCCGTGCACTGTTCACGGGACCCACAAACTTTTTTTTTCAATAACTTTTTTATTAAAAATAGGTTTCATGGCATTATTCACATATTTAAAAATTATTTTTCTATAATATTTTCAGTTTTCAATTTTTAACAAAATAAGCGGTATCTAAACACATCCTAAGTAAGACTTTTTAAAAAGCTGCATATCACACAAGGCAACTATTTCTTTAATTTGTTTTGACTAACGAGAGCAAATTGCTCCCACTTAACATAAGGCATATTTGCTTATGAATGACAAAAGTGCTTGTCTGAGTATGTATTTAAAATAGATTATTTTCACTATCTTATTTTGTTAGTAAAAATATTGTTATGCCTAGAAAAACTGAGGTTTCAATAAAAAAAAAAAAAAAAAAAAAAAAAAAAAAAAAAAGAGAGAAGCTAAATTGTAAAAATAGTTTGGTAGCTGTTTTTAAAGTTCCACTAAATGATAGTTTTTATAAACATTTGGTAGCCGTTTAAAAACAAAAATGGTGTATCGCACCAAATGTTAGTTTGTTTGGCAAAAGCTTTTTAGAAATATTTTTTTACAAAATTTTTCTCAAAATCACTATGCAAAACAAATTTTTTTATTTTTTTTTTAAACAACCCATTGTTTTCTATTTTCATTTATTTTCTCTTCACTTATCTCTCAACATTACTGTTGTTGGACCATCTCTGAAAGAAGCACTGCACAAGGAGAAATCTTTCATCAGTAACATCGAGACTCGTCCTCCTCTATGGACACAAAACAACAAAGGGTCTAGTCTTTTTTGATCATGTGGTGCTAGCCACCAGCAATATTCCATCAACCAGTATCTTGAGCCACTAGCTTGTTGGGGATTTCAAACTCAATGAGTAATAATGAAAGAACAAAATGAATACAATAGGCAAACTGAAATTATGATTAACTTGGAAGCACAATTGAACGTTATCCTTAGACAAAATTTGTTCCCATACGTGAGTTGCTAAAGGTATTCTACAAATTTGTCTTCAAGATACAACTAAGTTTATTGGGTTTTATATATAGCAATTTTGGAGAAAAGAATTAATTATCAAGAGAACATGAACCACTATTTATACCCAAAGGGTTATTACCCTTCAATAATGATAGGCCAAGAATGTATTAACCCCTTATAGTAAATTAACCAATTAATTAGTCAAGTTAATTAATTAAGTCAATTAACATGCAATAAGTGTGATAGCACAAATAAATCACCAACTAAGTTAAATGCACCGGAAAATAAATTTGACACAAGTAATTTGTTTACGAATGGGAAAAATTACCGAGGCAAAAATCCACTGGGTGAATTTAAGGTCATCACTCCCGAGAATCCACTATTATCAAAATGAGTGGTTACAAATAAAGGAACCCCAGTACCTTATACCAATCTACAGTTGAATCCTTACCCCAATACACAATTAGACTTGTAATGTAGTGACAATCTCTACTTTTAATGCATGACTCTAAGTACATGACTAACCAATCGATGCATGAATCCTAATACGTGACTAACACACCAACTTGAGAAAGATGTTAGCTGCAAAGTTCTTCAGTTCATCTACACGATGAATTAAGGCATATGTCTCCGGTCACAATATGCTTGCATAAAACCTTTGCATTCACTTGCATCAAGTATGACGGCCCTTACAATAATCCTTATATATGTCTAGGGATTGTGAGAAAAGAAAACCTAAATACATAGCTTGGATATGAGTGAAAAACAGATCTAAAAAACAGATTTTCATAATTCTTGATAAATACAGCTGTTGAGCTTCATCTTTTAAATCTCAATAGATACATCTATCGAGTTTTAAAGAACAACACTTCTTCACTTGATTCTTAGACAGATTTGCATGACTTCAAAACTTGGACTTGAACTCTTGTTCCTTGAAGTATTAAACACATCCTAGATCTACCCAATTACAAGTAAAGTGCGTTTTATCAAAGTATTAGTCAATTACAAATGACATATGTTCTTAACATGATCTACATGTGTCCTAACAAATAGGTATCAATGGAGAGTTACAATGTTTCAAAAAATGTCCATTAGGTACAAAACCTTTTCAAAAGTTCAGAACAGTTACCATACAAAATTGCAGAAAAAATTGTTCATACAATCTCGATCGATCGAACTTGGTATCAAGATGCAGTCGAGAAATCTCGATCGGTCAAGACTGTAGTCAAACGGACAGAAGCTTTTAGAGCCAATTCCTTCAACACTTTGATCAATTAAAACAATATTCTTGAGCGGTTGAGAATCCCTGAACTTGAAATTTGCACTTTATCATTTTACACAAATGATATACTCTTCAAACTATATATTATTATTACAAACTATCCTTATACATACCTATATATACAACATAGCTCTCTCTCTCTCTCTCTCTTTCTCTCCCTAATTGTTTTTTTTTTTTTTTGGTTGTGGGTTCTATGGACTTAGTGGATTTTGGTTTTGATTAAAGTTGTGTGCGTGGTTAGGTGATGGTGGTGGGTTTGGGTGTTGCCAATTTGGGATGGTTTAAGGGAAAAGAAAATGAAAGGAAAAAAGAAAAAAGAAAAAAAAAAGTTGCTAAACAGATTTTCATATATATATATATATATATATATAAATTTTTTTGGGTTGAGAAAACAATATGAAAACTGATTTTGAGAACAAAACAGTTTTTTTTTTTTTTTTTTAATTTATAAAAAACACAAAACATGCACTAAACAAGCCTTGTATATTTCACATGGTATTTCCTTGTCTATTTCTTCGATTTGTTTTGACGAATAGGAGAAAATTGCTTCCACTCAACATCAATATATCTTCTTAGAGCATACACAGTGGTTGTGCTAAAAAACTACTTTATCTATTTTAACACCCACTTTATGTTGGAATATTTTAATATTAATTATTTAAAATGGTTTTATATTACAACATAAACGTAAAGATGTGAGAATTAATATGGAAGATGAGGAGTTAGTGAAAATGTTTAATCTCACATTAAAAAGGAGAGAAACTATTTTATTCTTTTTAATTGTGGTGATTAATGAGCTAATATGAATTGATTCAAATATTGAACTAGATACGTGTGCAAAGTGGAAGAAAAGGGAGGAGGTGTCAAAAATAGAAATGAATTAGCCTTTTGGATCCTCCTACTTGACAACCCATTCAAAATAATTACCATATATGTTGGACCATTGGTGAGTAAATGGTATGAATTAATACTCCATTTTTATTATGGAAAATGAAAAACCATTAACCCACTTAATGGACTATCTGTTTGGGCCTTTTCATTCTTCAAAAACGTCTTATCTCACCATTAATTGTATAACTCTAGCCCTTCAGATTTTTTTTTGTACCAACTCATTCAATTGTAAATTTTGAGTAGGAGAAAAAGAAGAAAAAAAAAATGAGAGGGGGGGGGGGGGGGGGGGGGAGCCCTTCAGATTAATATCTAACAATTAATCTTGTAACACCCACTTTATCAACATAATGGACCTAATTAATCAGATTAATTTGAGTAGTAATTTCATGAGATCCATTGAGCCTATAAATAGACTCATTCAGACCCAATCCAAGTTACTACAATATACACAAAAAAATAGAGAGGTTCTTGGCAAGGAAGAGTGTTATTTCTGGTGGAGTTCTGGGTTGAACACATTGTGTAGAGGTTGTTCTATCCATATGACATTTGCTGGGTTGTTGTATCCTAGGGGAGACAAATCAGAAAAAATCTGCACCGGTTATAAAACTTAACTAACCAAGGGCTTGAATCCCCTTAAAAAGAGCGAGTGTCGTGCCTTAGTCCAATAGTGTTGTGTATTTTCTAATCTCAAATTAATAATATTCAAAAGTATTATTCAGTTTTTTTTTTTTTTTTTTTTTTTGTTATTTCTATTATTATTGTATTTGCACCAACACTTTACAATACATCTAACATAAAAAATTCTATTTTTTTACCACTTCATTTACATATTCTTTCTTTATTCTTTTTTATTTTTCTCTTTCTGTATCTTCTTCTTCTTCTTCTTCTTCTTCTCTTTCTCTTCTCGTAAATCAAAATTTCTCAATCTAGTAAACTTATACCCATTACCAGCCACCATCACCACTTGTTAAAAAAAAAAAAAAAAAAACCCATAACCCATTGCCAATCACCACCACCACTTGTAAAAAAAAAACATTAAACTTCAACCTACAAACAATAACCCAGCAACCCACAACCCATCAACACAATCACCAACCACAACCCACAACATGATTTCAACCCAAAATCTGATCTCAACCCATAGCCCGATCTCAACCTAAACCCATTGATCATTAAACCCACCTCAACAAGCCACCATCACCACCACCAATAAAATGACCCACCACCACAATCGTCACTACTAAAAGAAAAAGGACTTAAGAGAAGGGGTGAGAGTGCAGAGATAGGCTAGAGGGAAGACTAAGAGAGAGGCCTGGACAAAGAAGAGAGAGAGAGAGAGAGAGAGAGAGAGAAGTTTGCAGAAAGAGAAAAGATAGAAAATGTATAATAATGAAAGAAGAGAGAGAAACCAAATATATATATATATATATATATATATAACTTTGTTGCCACACTAAACTGCTAAAGACCACAGTTTACTATAACAAGTTGACATAATTTTTTAAGTATAGCACCATCAATGTAGCATGTATTTTAGTGTTTTTGGTTTTAAAATAGTTTTTTTAGCAATTTTAACACCATAAATATGGATGCTCTATGAAGGGCAAAAGTATGCTTGAGGCCCTAAGCATTGTTTTTAAACACGAACTGAACTAGGTAGTCCATATGGATTAACCAAAAATCGGTCCAAGGTCCGGTTTTATAAGTCACAGTTCAGTCATATCCTTATTTTGGTAAAAAATGATGAAATTTTACCTGCTTTCAGGAAGTGAGATAACATATTCAGTGTGCAAACCATTGAGCTACACACGCCTTGTTGGTCAGGAATGAAAAATTAATAAATATAAACCAATTTAAGTACCAAATATATTAAAAAAATTTAAATGACACGTTACGGTTTGACCACAATTAAACCTCGGCCCGACCTCATAAACTTTGAACCTTTCCCTTTTCTGGTTCATTAAATCATTCGGGTTTGAATACCATGGTCCTAAGTATGTTTTTGGAATTGGAATATATTATATTCATTGGCTCATTTTGTTAGTAAAAATATTGTTATGCGTAGGAAAAAAAAGAGTGATTAGAAAAAAAAAAAAAAAAAAAAAGTACATAAGCAGTTATAAAAAATATGCTTAACTTATAAGCAATATCAAACAGGTGACATTGAGAAATCAGACTATTCATAGAGTGATAGATTGTGCCGAAGTCTTGTAATTTTGCCACATTGTCCAATTTCTTTCTTAGGAAAACCTTTTGTTCAAATCTTTCATTTTCAATCACTGTAAGTCCCAAAAAAAAAAAAAATAAATAAATAAAGTGATGAAGATTGTTCTGCATTTTACTGCGTGGGCTTGAGTACAATGACATATACAAGTAATAATTTAATACTCTAAAATTACGACAACATTGTATTCATTGCTATTATATAGTAATAGTGAGTCTCATGCCCCATCGTCTCTCCCTTGTGTATGAGTTTATTATTATTATTATTATTATAAAAATTGGTAATTGTCCCCATGGTTTTAGAAAAAAGAATGCTCAAAGAATTGAAAAAGGATTGGTTCTAGTTGTATTGGTTGAATCGGCTGGTCCAATTTGGTTTTTAAAACCATGATTGTCCCACATTGTTTAAGAGAATATGTTATGTATAATATAACTTGCCACATCGTCTCTAAAAAGTTATGAGTTTTTAGTGAAGTTTGTGGTGTATTTTTGTATTAAAACCATTCACTTTCCCCTGTGTGTATGTCCAGGTGTTTTTGTTTTTAAGGAAAGAAAAGAAAAGTGAATTTTATTAATTAAATTCATAGTTAAATCTACCATTTATATGAGAGTTGGGTCGTTGTACTATAATAATACATAACAATTTTTTCTTAAGAACTGTACTAATTTTTTTGATATGTACTAATTTGGATTAACTTCTAGTGACAATATATATGTTCTTTAAATTTGAATTTTGTAAAGTGTTTAATTGTATTATTAACATCATTGATATTACGTCAGATTAGGGATGTGTAGCCAACCTGCCAAAATCAGCCCAACCCGACCTAACCTGCTGTGTTAGGTCGGTTTTTAGAGGTTAATGGGTTAGATTGGGTTATGATATTTTTTTTATTAGTAGATATGGTTAAGTTTGGGTCATAACAATCACAAACCTGTCTAACCCAACCTGACCCACCGATATATTTAAAATTTAAAATATATATTGAATATATAGTTTAAAAATATTTTAAAAATATTATTGTGGGGTCTAAGAATTTAGCAACCCCAACCCATTTTATGTTAGGCCCAAAGGCCCACGCCAAGGAAGGAGAAACGTCCGAGGAGGAAAGTAGAAAACTCAAGTTGTTAAGAAACATCGCCGAGGACGATCCTGTCCTCGGCTAGCTGAGATCATAGAAGGGGAAAATAGCACACCACCAAAGGCAGCCTCCCAAAGCATCCCAAAGAAAAGACAAGTACAGTGGGTCAGCCATGGAAGCATGGTGGAGGAGCAATTCAAGGAGAAACTGTCACCTCCATATTAAATGCCCACAACTAACATTCTGGCCGCATTAATGAGGAAATGACTCCTGAACAGTGTTGTCTAGGTTGCTGCAGCTCATAGAAAGCTGAGAAAGGTGGCTGATGGGACAAGTACTCAAGTAGTAACATGCATGATCAACAGATGGAGGGCCAAGATCAACTAAGAGGGAGTATATAATGTAAGAAGTCCTCAAGAATGAAGGGGAGGCAATTTAGAAGTGGAAAACATTGTAGTAGTTCGCACCATCTTAGAAACTTTTGTAACCAGACATTGAGAAAATAATAATAAGAACTTTAAGTTCCTCAGGAGAGGGCCGAGGACAGAATTTCACACTTTAAAATTGTTTCCTTGTTATTCAATCCACTCGTAGTCATGTTTAGTTGTTGTAATCCCAACTAAGGCCTAGTTCTTAAACTCATTATCTACAAATTTATTGTATTGGGTTAGTTGGGCCTGAGTCCACTCATCTAATAAAAGAAGTGCACAAACCTAGCCCTTACAATTGACGCCGTCTGTGAGAAGAACTTGTGCGTTAGTAAGGGCAACAATCAAGCATGGTAGGATTAGGTCCTCACCAAGCAGGCTCCCATGAGCCTGAGCCAGCTGGATCCCAACGACAAGGTAACTTTCCCAACCCTGAGCGTGATCGAAATGAAGAGAATGGAAGGTTTCGAGAGGGAAGTGTGCACACCACTCAAACCAGCAGAAGTCACTCTCGTGGGGGCAGTCATGTATCCTAGAGACGGGATGATAAGCATGCCATGTAACGAGAGATAGACGACTTGAAGAGAAAGCTGCGCCATGCACAGCAAAGACAATTTCATTCCAGCCCTGACGTGCCCTCCAATGATGAAAGTGATGTTGACTATAGGCAAAGATTGAGAACCCCTCCAAGCGAGACATTTTCTCACGAAGAGGAGCACTATAGGAGGCACAAACGCAAAAGCCCATCTCCTAAGGGTTTGGGAAACGATGCCATGAGCAAGGCACTAGATTAACTTTCCAAGTCACCTTTCACACATCGCATAAAAGGGGCTATACTTCCTCGGCGATTCTAGTAGCCAACCTTCACCATTTACAACAGTAAAACAGACCCCGTGGAGCATGTGAGCTAGTTTAACCAAAGGATGGCTGTCCATTCTAAAAACGAGGCGCTCATGTGCAAGGTTTTCCCCTCTATCCTGGGACCAGTGGTAATGAGGTGGTTCAATGACTTGAAGACGAATTCCATAGATTCATATAAACAGCTAACCTAGGTCTTTGGCTCCCACTTCGTTACAAACAGCAGACCTCCTCAGCCTTTGAGTGCGTCATTATCTTTATCCATGCATGATGGAGAAATTCTCAATGCCTACTCGGACAGATATAGGGAGATGTATAAGGAAATGGACGGCAACTTTGATGATGTCGCCATTAGCACCTTTAAAAATGGTCTCACAGCCGAGCACGGCTTGAGGAAGTCTTTGACTGGCAACCCTGCCATTAGTGTGTGCCAATTGATGGATAAGATCGATAAGTATAAACGAGTAAAGGAGGACCAGCTGCAAGGTAAGGGAAAAGAGATGGTTATCCCTCAGGAAATGAGGGATTTCAAGTCGAACCGATATAACAGTAACCGCCCAAGGAGAGATTTCGTAGGCAATCCGGAGCAGCTAACACACAGACTGTCAATGCGGTATTTCGAGAACCAGTACACCAAGTGTTGGAGAAAATCAGGAATGAACCATACTTTAAGTGGCCAAATAAGATGGCGGGAGAGTCTATGAGGTGCAATCAGAACCTTTATTGCCAATACCACCAGGACCACGGACATATCACAGAGAACTACAGGAATCTCTGGAACTATCTGGACCAGCTAGTCCGAGAAGAAAAGCTGAGGCACCTTCTGCATCATTCTAGTGGTCATAAAAACTAGACCCATCAGGAGCCCCAGAGAGATACTGTGCTCAGGCCACCCACAAGGACAATCAATGTGATCTTGGCCCCGCTAGGAAGAACAGGCACAAACCCTTCACGAGTGTTGTCCATGGCTCAGATGCCTGTCGAGGAGTCCCAGTCTAAGCCGAAGAGGGCTAGAAGGAATTTCCACCCAATCTTGAGTTTTTTAGAAGAAGACAAGATTAAGACCATCCAGCCCCATGATGATGCGCTGGTAATCACCTTCAGAATTGGGGACTACGATGTGAAAAGAGTGATGGTGGATAATGGCAATGGGGCCGAGATTATGTACCTCGACCTCTACAATGGGCTGAAGTTAAAACCGAAAGACTTAACACCCTATAGCTCTCCTTTAATGAGTTTCGACGAGAAGCTTGTTATCCCAAAGGGCATGATTAGGCTGCCCATTCAGATTGGCCCAGAGATAGTGGAGGTGAACTTCATTGTGGTGGACACCTACTCTCCATACACAGCTATCGTCGGTAGGCCTTGGCTCCACCCCTTGAGGGTTGTTGCCTCCTTCTTGCACCAGAAGGTGAAATTCCCGTCAGGGGACCAGGTTCTCGAAATTCGTGGTTGCCAATCCATAGCAAGGCAATTCATGGTGGCTACCATTTCACATCGGCTCGATACAGAGCCCTCGGCCTCTGCTAAGAAGAGCATATAGCAATCAAAGGCCCTGGTAGAGCCGCCTAATGCAGCTGTCAAGGAAGTAAAGTGTGAAGATCTAGTGAGAGTGGTCATTGGTGATGACCTAGAGAAGTTCTTTCAGGTTGGGGCTTAGCTGCCCCTTCAGGAGGAGGAGGATTTGATTGAGTTCCTCAAGAGAAACATTAATGTATTTGCATGGGATGCCTATGATACTCCAGGGATTGATCCAGCCTTTATCTGTCACCATCTCAATGTCAATTCGTCTATCACTCCCAAGAAGCAGCCACCCCGGTGCCCATTAAGAGAGCATGCTGATGCGATCAGAGAAGAAGTAAAGAAGCTTAAGCGTGCAAGGGCTATCAAAAAGGTTATCTTGAGTGGTTGGCCAACACTATGGTGGTCAAGAAGAAAAGTGGAAAGTGGTGGGTTTGTGTAGACTTCACAGACCTAAACAAGGTATGCCCAAAGGACCCGTTCCCCATGCCTCGGATGGACCCACTGGTGGATACAATTGCGGGCCATCCTCGGATGAGTTTCTTAGATGATTTTCAAGGCTATCATCAAATGCCACTTGCCCTGAAAGATCAGGAGAAGACAGCCCTTGTGACACCTGTTGGGAACTATCACTACAAAGTAATGTCATTTGGTCTGAAGAGCGTAGGATCTATTTATCAAAGAATGATGACGAGAATGTTCAAGCAGCAGTTGGGCAAGAGCATCGAAATCTACGTTGATGATATGATGGTGAAGAGTAAAGTGGTGTCTGAGCATTTGGGAGACCTCGACTGTACCTTTGATATCTTGAGGAGGCACAGGCTGCGCCTGAATGCTTCCAAATGCTCATTTGGCGTGGGATCAGGCAAGTTTTTAGGCTACATTATTACTCACAGGGAATTGAGGTTGATCTTGACCAGATCAAGGCTATTCATAATCTAAAGCCTTCGCAAAACCCTAAGGAGATTCAAAAGCTCACTGGAATGATCACGGCCTTGAATCGATTCATTTCTAGGTTGGCGGATAGATGCAGACCATTCTATCTCTTGATCAACAAGGGGAAGGAATTTGAGTGGTCCGAAGATTGTGTCGCAGCCTTCTAGTAGCTCAAGGAATACCTATCTCGACCACCTATCATGTACAGTCCTAAGGCCGGTGAAGTCTTATACGCATATATTGTTGTGACCCTTTATGCCGTAAGCTTAGTGCTAATACGGGACAACAATGGCATTCAAAAGTCAGTCTATTACGTGAGCAAGTCATTATATGAAGTTGAGGTCAAGTACCTACCCTTGGAGAAAACCATACTAGCTGGGGTCCACGCTACCCGAAAGCTTCCCCACTATTTCTAGGCCCACACAGTAGTTGTTCTAACCCAACTACCCTTGAAGTCTGTACTTCAGACTGTCAATTACACTAAAAGGATCGCCAAATGGAACACAATTATGGGGGCTTTTGACGTCAAGTACATGCCTCGTACCTCTATAAGAGGCTAGGTCCTGGCTGATCTGATGGCCGAATTTGCTGAACCGCTAGTGGAAGTAGTAGCAAAGGAGTGAAATATGGATGAAAAATCAGTTGGGGCAATCTCTATTCTAGGGTCCCCATGTTGTAAGGTGTACGTTGATGGCACAGCAAATCAAAGGGGGTCTGGAGTGGGGCTAGTCCTAGTATCCCCTGAAAAGAATAGAGAAATCCCTAAGGCTTGGGTTCTCGGCCATAAATAATGAAGCCGAGTATGAAGCATTGTTACAAGGGATGGTCATGGTGCAAAAAATAAAAGGAAAATCAGTAAAGATGTTTTGGACTCGCGATTGGTAGTGGGCTAAGTAAAGGGAGAGTTGGAAGCTAGAGATGCAAGAATGCAAGAGTACTTAAGCCAGGTCAAACACTTGCAGTCAGACTTCGATCTTTTCAGCTTGTCGCATGTCTCTAGAAGTGGAAACACCCATGCAGATTCATTGGCCACACTTGCTACATTCTTGGCAGGAGATCTGCCTCGGGTTATTCTTGTTGAGCATTTGGAAATGACAAATGAGTTGGCAATAGGCACGGTCCATATCCATCAAGTTGGAGTGGGTCTCAGCTGGATGGACCCTATAGTGAGATTCCTCAAGGATGATGTTCTGCTCGAGGAGAAGTCAGAGGCTGAGAAGATACGAAAAAATGCTCCTCGGTTCTAGTTGTCTGAAGATCACAAATTGTATAGGCGCTCCTATTCTAGGCCATATTTACTATGTATTCACCTTGAGGCATCAGAATTACTGCTTGAGGAGCTGCATGAGGGGATTGTGGGAGCCATACAAGGGGAATATCTTTGTTGCACCAAGCCATTACCAATGATATTGGTGGTTGGGGATGCAGAAAGAAGCCCTTGAGTATGTTAAAAAGTGTGACTAGTGCCAAAAGTTTGCCCCAAACATTCATCAACTAGGAGGGGTCCTCAACCCTTTGTCTAGCCCATGGCCGTTTGCCTAGTGGGGCCTAGATATTGTAAGCCCTTTCCCCAAGGCGCTAGGAAATAAGAGATATCTGTTGGTCGGCACAGATTATTTCACCAAATGGGTCGAAACTGAACCCTTAGCTAACATCAGAGATGTTAATGCTAAGAAATTCGTCTAGAGGAACATTGTTACACGGTTCGGGGTCCCTTATACCTTCATTTCAGATAATGGACTTCAATTTGACAGCAAAGCCTTCAGAAGATACTATTGTGAACTGGAAATCACAAACAGGTACTCAACTCCAGCTTATCCTCAGAGAAATAGGCAGGCTAAGGCGATCAATAAGGTCATAGTCAATGGGCTTAAGAAGAGACTAGATGACGCCAAGGAAAGATGGGTAGAAGAGCTGCTACACATCTTATGGACTTATCAGACCACACCACGACGGTCCACAGGGAAGACATCTTTTGCTATGACATATGGGGCTGAGACTGTTATCCCTCTAGAGGCAAACTTTCCAACGCTGAGGACGAGCTCTTTCACTCCAAGCAGTAATGATGAACTACTAGGGAAGAGCCTAGATGTGATTGATGAATGAAGGGAAAGGGCAATGATCCTGTTGACCTATTACCACCAGAAGCTCAAGTAAGGATATGATGTCAATGTGAAGCTAAGACCACTAGCACCGGGGGACCTAGTATTGAGGAAAGTTGTGAAGGCTGCCAAGAATACTTCTTGGGGAAAGCTGAGACCCAATTGGGAGGGGCCACACCGAATTACTTCAATAGCAGGGGTAGGTGCATACTACTTAGAAGACTTAGATGAAAAAGTTGTACCACGTCCATGAAATGTAAATAACCTGAGAATGTATTATTATTAATGAAAGCATTTCTCTATTTCAAATTCTAAGTCTATTATGATTGAATGCCTTGTGTTTTGACAACCACCTAAGAACTAGACAGAACTAAGGTCTTGCATAGTTCTCGGATTCAAACTTATGGGAAAACTAGTTACTTCAAGAAAAATCTAAGTACTATACAGAACTAAGGTCTTGTATGGTCCTCGAACTCAAATTTATGGGAAAACTAGTTACTTCGAGAAGAATATAAGTACTAGACAGAACCAAGGTCTTGCATGGTCTTCAGATTTAAACCTATGGGGAAACTAGTTACTTCGAGAAGAATATAAGTATTAGACAGAACCAAGGTCTTGCATGGTCATCGGACTCAAACTTATGGGAAAACTAGTTACTTCAAGAAGAATATAAGTACTAGACAGAACCAAGGTTTTGCATGATCCTGGGACTTAAACCTATGGGGAAACTAGTTACTTTAAGAAGAATATAAGTACTAGATAGAACCAAGGTCTTGCATGGTCCTCGAACTCAAACCTATGTAGAAATTAGTTACTTCAAGAAGAATCTAAGTACTAGACAGAATCAAGGTCTTGCATGGTCCTCGAACTCAAATTTATGGGGAAACTAATTACTTCGAGAAGAATATAAGTACTAGACAGAATCAAGGTCTTGCATGGTCCTCAGACTCAAACCTATAGGAAAACTAGTTACTTCAAGAAGAGTATAAGTACTAGACAGAACTAAGGTCTTGCATGGTCCTCGGACTCAAACCTATGGGGAAACTAGTTACTTCAAGAAAAATTTAAGTGTTAGACAAAACCAAGGTCTTGCATAGTCCTCGAACTCAAACCTATGGAGAAACTAGCTATTTCAAGAAAAATCTAAGTGTTAGATAGAACCAAGGTCTTGTATGGTCCTTAGACTTAAATCTATGGGGAAACTAGTTACTTCAAGAAGAATATAAGTACTAGATAGAACCAAGGTCTTGCATGGTCCTCGGACTCAAACCTGTGGGGAAACTAGTTACTTCAAGAAAAATTTAAGTGTTAGACAAAACCAAGGTCTTGCATAGTCCTCGGACTCAAACCTATAGGGAAACTAGCTATTTCAAGAAAAATCTAAGTGTTAGATAGAACTAAGGTCTTGTATAATTCTCGGACTCAAACCTATGGAGAAACTAACTACTTCAAGAAAAATATAAGTGTTAGACAGAACCAAGGTTTTACATAATCCTCGGACTCAAACCTATGAGGAAACTAACTACTTCAAGAAAAATCTAAGTGTTAGATAGAACCAAGGTCTTGCATGGTCCTCGGACTCAAACTTATGGGGAAACTAACTACTTCAAAAAAAGTCTAAGTGTTGGACAAAATCAAGATCTTACATGAGTCTCGGACTCAAACCTATGGGAAAACTACTTACTTTCAACAAAGATGCGAACAAACACAAGCCCATGAGCATCACTTAAGGCATTCTGGGGCACGTTGAACTTAACTCCCCAACATAATCAACAGCTAACTGTTTTCTTAAGGTCAGCAAAATTTTAGAACATACCTATGAGTACCTTTGTGCATTGTGCCGTGGTATTTGATCTTAGGGTTTAAAGGCTTATCTTTAAAAGTGTTGTGTACTTAGCATTTTTTACCATTTATGTTAACCAATTCATAAGGTACATGATTAATATTGTAAAGTTATTCCCTTAGTATTAAATTCAACAAAAGCAAGTTATAGTACTAAAACGGCTCAATTATTAACCAAAGTCTAAGTGGAAATTATCACTATGAACTTTACATTTTTTGGTTGTTGATTCAAAATTGAAAGCAAGTCACCCTATTAAGATTGTTTAGCTAATAATCAAAGCACAGATTATGTAAGTAGCAGAACCCATCACAATAACAATAAACACATAATGTAAGAAAGAAGTTTTATACACTCGATCTAAAAGTTACATTACAATGTTCACAAAAAAGAAAAAAAGAAAAAGAAAAAGAAAAAAAAAGAAACATAAGGCAAAAACACAAAAGAAGCACAGCAAAGGCGACTTATTTCTTTAACTTGATCTTCATCCCCCCCTTGGGAGGCTGGTCTGTGGCGGCCTTAAGGTCCTCAAAGCTCTGACTTGGGGAAATAGCCTGCAGAGTCACCGCAGGGAGAGCTGTCTCCTCGGCATGAGGGGTTTGGGCATCAGTTGAGGGGTTTAAGGCCTCTTGGGGTACTTCCTCGTTAAGACCTTTGTTTGTTTCAATTACCCCAGGAGGATCAGCTTCCTTGGCTGGCTCATCAGGGGCGTTTGCAACCAGAGCGGCTTCTTGTTGAGTAGTCTCAGCCTCCTTGAGAGCAGCCTCAGCCTCAGAACTAGAGGGAGTAGCCTCACGGATGGTAGGAGGGTAATATACATTCTCCACCTTCCACAGGTCAAATGAAGCCTTAACTCCAGCTCGTTGAAGGGCTTCATTCTAGACCTGGAAATAATAGATCCTGCATACCTTAGGCACTTGAGCTTTGAGAAGAGTCTAGGTCTCGGCCACCCCCAATTCAAAGGCCTCTTCCTTGACCTTCTCTTTTGAGCTCTCTGCCTCGGCTCTAGCAAACTCTGCCTCTTCCTTGGCCTTTAGGGCTTCATCCCTAGCAAACTCTACAATGTTCTTGGTCCCTTCTGCCTCGGTCACCTTCTTCTTTAGGTTAGTGATTTGCTCTTTGGCAATCCTCAACTGATCCTATGCCTCGAGCAAGCGCCTCGTCTGGTCTTGGGCCTTCTTTTGAGTGTCGGCCAGGCCTGTCTCGGCGTTATCCCTGGCCCTTGTCATCTCTTTAAGATCCTCTCTAGCTTTCACGAGATCAGCCTCAGAGATCTCAAGGGTCCGAGCAGCATCCAGACGCCTGTCATGCTCACAATCCAGGGTTCTACTTTGGTTATTGGCTACTTCTTCCAACCTGTAAGTGGCCTGAACAGCTTGCCAATTGAAACACGCACACAGTAAGTTGGGAACTAAAGAGCGAAAATTGATGAAGTCATAAGTGCTGGACACCTTACTATACCCAAGTACCTCTTGAGGTTGAGGACAACTTCTTGCCTCCTTAAGCTCCCCAACTCAGCCATATTGGTAGGAAGTAGCAGGGACCTCTTTAGTACGTCGGCCACATACATGCCTTCACCCCCTCGGAAGTCCCTGAGAGAGGCATCGTCCATCAGAGGCTTCCCATGGAACATTGGGGCAGGGAGCCAGGCCTGGGCCTCGGATTGAATGGCAACCTCTTTATCTTGGCCTTGGTGCCCTATTTTTAGTTGCTTTGAAGGCCGCCGAGTGTATTCCTCCTCCTAGGAGGAACAAGATTTGTCTGCTCCCACGGGCCATTTGCCTTTGTCCTTCTTCTATTTAGGATCAGTGGGCTTGGGCCTAGGTGGCAAACTTGGCTGAGGTGGAGGAGGTGGAAGCCTGGACTGGGCAGAAGATAACCTAGTCTGGGTAGGCTGAAACTTGGGTGGAGGAGGAGGAAGCTTGGATTGAGACTTCCCCGGCGCGTCCTTCCCTGTCTGGCCCTCAATCAAGTCAAGCAAGTTGGTTTGGGGTTTTCTCTTGTAACCCATCTCGGCCTGAGGAGAAGTCCTTGCAGATGAAAGGTCTGCCTTAGTTAAATTGGGGTCACCCAAAACACCAGAAGGATCCTCGGACAGATTAACTTGGTTGAACGCATCAAATTCGTCCTCGGACAAACCCAAGTTAACAACTTCTTCTTCTCTTTCTAGTTTTTCTCCCTCGGCCTCTGCAGCTTGGTGGGATGAGGAAGGGCCCGCCAATGGAACACCTTCTGGAATAGGGGATCCCTCGGGAAGCAGGAACCCGTGCTCGGCTACAGTGATTTTGTGAAGCCGAGGATCTTTGGCTCTGATCACGTACTTAGGCGCCGAGAATGACCTCTGGATCGAATCGTACCCGAGGATCTTGTGAGCAGCTCTAATCTGGTTGTCAGCTTCGTTCACAAAGATCTCTGCCCTGAGGACAGTTTCTAAATCCTCATTGTTGACCAAATGAAAGTGTCGATTAAAAGCGTGAGGATCTGCAAAAAAGAAAGCATATTCTTGTTAGCAGCCAAACAATGCAAACTATGATAACACAAAAAATCAAACCCTCTCCTACTCTAAATACCCCACCTGGTGTCCCCTCCTCTATCAGACAGTGAAGGTCGTCACGCCACTCCCCAAGCACGATGAGAAAGTCCTTATTCAACCCTTGTTGGACTCAGGAAGGCATTGGATAAGTCGAACCTTATCCTCCCTCATCTTCATGTAATAAGACTTACCCTTTAGGTGCTGGAGGTTGTAGCACCAGTTTACGTCATGATGGGTTAACCTCAACCCTATCTTCTCATTTAAGTCATCCACACAACCCAGAATTCTAAACAAGTTGATGGCGCACTGGGTGGGAGCTAATCGGAAGTGCCTAAGGTATCCCTCACCACCGATCCCATAGGGATTCTTATACCACCTTCTAGAAAGGTGATTATGGGAATCACTACCTCACCCTCTTACCTCATAAAATACCTCTCCCATTCTTCACAGTATCTCAGACTTACATTACTGGGTATCCTATAATCAACGATGAATTTCTCCATTGCCTTTTCTAACTCAACAAACTTCTTAAACCTACCCATCTCTAGAAATGGCTAAAGGACTCAAGGAAAGACGAAAGAAAAAGAGGAATAAAGAGGAAAGAAGCTTAGAAAGAGAGAGAGAGAGAGAGAGAGAGAGAGAGAGAGAGAGAGAGAGAGAGAGAGAGAAGAACTTACAGAAATGAGGAAAAGCTCATTGGACAGACTTTTTATGCTGAAGGGAAACGTGAGTTTGGTTGGAGATTTGACTGAACTCAGGATACGTGCGCAAGAACTCTTGAATGTAAAAGTGAAGAGGCAAATCGGTTTAAATGGATATTTATACCCCCTATTAAAAATAACCGTGTGGGTTTTCCTGCCCATAAAGTCAAAAAGATCCCCACCGTTAGATTATCATCGCATCGTTATGCGTGGAGAGCATTAAGCTGCGAGAATTTAATGAGGGTGCTCTCCATATAACGAAGCATCAAGAATGTGCCTTAGACAGGTGAAAAGACTTTGGCATTGATGGAAGACAAGACTTGACAAGCTATGACAAGGGCCCGAGGACATCAAAATCCTTCTCTTCGTCTGAGGAGGCGGACAGTAGGATTTTGGAGGGCTATTGTGGGGTCTAAGAATTTGGCAACCTCAGCCCACTTTATGTTAGGCCCAAAGGTCCACGCCGAGGAGGGAGAAACATCCGAGAAGGAAAGTAGAAAACTCAAGTTGTCAAGAAAGGACGATCTTGTCCTCGGTCAGCCAAGATCATAGAAGGGGAAAACAGCACGCCACCAAAGGCAGCCTCCCAAAGCATCCCAAAGAAAAGACAAGTATAATGGGTCAGCCATGGAAGCACGGTGGAGGAGCAATTCAAGGAGAAACTGTCACCTTCACATTAAATACCCACAACTAACATTCTGACCGCATTAATGAGAAAATGACCCCTGAACAGTGTTGTCTAGGTTGCTGCAGCTCACAGAAAGCTGAGGAAGGTAGTTGATGGAATAAGCACTCAAGTAGTAATCTGCATGATCAACAGATGGAGGGCCAAGATCAATTAAGAGGGAGTATATAATGTAAGAAGTCCTCCAGAATGAAGGGGAGGCAATTTAGAAGTGAAAAACATTGTAGTAGTTCGCACCATCTTAGAAACTTTTGTAACAAGACATTGAGAAAATAATAATAAGAATTTCAAGCTCCTCAGGGGAGGGCCGAGGACAGAATTTCACACTTTAAAACTATTTTCTTGTTATTTAATCCACTCGTAGCCATATTTAGTTGTTGTAATCCCAACTAAGGCCTAGTTCTTAAACTCATTCTTTACAAATTTATTGTATTGGGCTATGCTCAAACCCAGTCCCTACAATTATATAATTAATAATTTTTTATTTAATTTTTCCCTTATTCGGCTCTTCCTATATAAAACTTAATTGCCTCACAAACTCTAACAATTTTATTTTACACTTTGGCTCTCTATCGCCTCCCACTTCACTTTTATTTGTCTATAATTGAGTTGAGATACTAATTCATGTATATTTTGTTTATCAATTTAGTTAGATATATTCTATTTATAACTAATTTGGAATACTAGTTCATGTACATTTTGTTTATCAACTTAGATGATAGGTGATATATATATTTTTTTGCTCAATTTTATAAATATAGTAATAAAAAAAAGTTCAACTTATGGGTTCAATCTGACCCAACCCAATCCATATGGGTTGGGATAGATTTATTTAACCCATCGTGATGAATTGGGTAAAAAAATCTCCTTAATCCGACCCATGCTCACCTTACCTTAAATAGAAAATACATAGAAGACAACAAATTTTAAAGATTTGGCGCCACATTACACATGTAGTGATTAAATGTGGTGTGACAAATAGACATGGCAAAACGGGTCAAAATTTTCTAACCCGACCCGACCCGACCCGAAAAAACCCGACTCGAACCCGATTTTTTTGACCCGAAGCAAAAACGGGTTGACCAGTGACCCGACCCGTGTTTTTTGCGGGTCCCCGCGACCCGACCCGAACCCGAACCCGAACCCGAACCATTTTTTTAAAACTTTTTTTTTTGGTAAAAAAATAATAAAACTAAAACAATATTGGTTTAATTGTTTATTGTGAACTTTAAATAAACAATTGATACATTTACATAACTGCATGCAAATTAATTGAAAGATAAATGGTTGAACATTCTGTAATGAGTAAAGATTTTTAGATATCAAATAGCAAAGTACATGCCAAGATAATTTGGTTACAGTAGAGTTAAAAACATAGATTTAAAATTGTAGACAAGTGTGAGAAACATTCACAAGTGTGAAAATAGTGAAGCTAAAGTATCAAATTAGTATAAATTATGAATACTTAGACCTATTTTTTTAATAATTTATGTTCAAAATAAACAACTTTTCAAAATAAATTATGATATTTCCTAGAGTGTGTGTTGCTTAACAATGATATGATATTCATAAAAGAGACCATGTATAAATAAGTAAGCAATCAAACTTTAAAGTATATCTCAAATTGAAATAGAGTGTCAACCACAATTGATAATTGATTATAAAATTAATTTTCAAGATTGTAAATTTCTTATATGTTTTTATTCTTTATCAAATGAGTTATCTAATAAGTTATTTGTAATTTTGTTTTATATTTTGGAATGTTGATATTGTATAGAATTAAAACTTGTGTATTTGTTTTACTCATCTTTGTGTTATTTTGTTTTAGATAGCAATGTTAGGATTTGTATAATTTTAAAATTATTGAATAAGTATTAATAAGTTTAACTAAGTTCATTCTTGATATAAGTGGTGAATTCAAAATAATGCATTTTACATCAAGTAATTTGTTGCATAACTTTCCAAATGGCAAATACATGTTGTTTTCTTTATAAAAATTAAAAAAAAAAAAATTTCATGTGAAAAATATGAGTCAACCCGACCCGACCCGTAACCCGATTGACTCGAACCCGATTTTAACCCGCTTAAAATGACCTGTTTTTGACCCATGACTTGTTTGACACGCAACCCGATTGACCCGATCCGAATTTGATCCGACCCGCCCGTTTTTTCATGTCTAGTGACAAACGAACCGGTCCAAATTACATACTAATTCAAACTATAATTTTCCTACCTAAAATGTCCCAATACATTGCACATTGTATATATCACCATCTTCAATCTGTCTATTTGATGTCACTTCACATTTATAACATAAAGTAGCTTAAAATTTGTGCATACGGACAGGAGAACTGAATTAATCTATATCATGCCATTGTTCTATAAAACAAATCGGACAAAATGATTTATAAAAATCATAACCAAATGATATAGTATCTTCTTTTTTTATTTTTATTTTTATTTATTTTAATAATTTTAATTTTTTAATTTTAAGAAAAAAAAAAAAAAAGCTCTTAAGCGTGTCATCATTGACTCAGCCCACTTGAACTTGTAGAACTCATGGCATGGGGCACTTTTGTGTGCATTAGGGCTATCCGCATTATGGCATAATATTTTTACGAAGCACACGACTCAAACTAGATAACTTCTGAACATGCAAGTGTGATCTAGTCTAAGACTTCTATCAACGTATCACACTCCAAGGGGGCGATATAATATCTTTTAGATAATTGAAATTAATTTTTTTAATATAATAATAACAATAATGAACTGGACACATATTTTGAATACCTAAAATCATTTAATTTGAGTCTCAATTATTCAAAAGAAGTAAGGTAACTCTACAGTTGTATTCGAGTGGCAGGATTTGTTTGTGTGACGTAAATTCAAGAATTTTAAATTTAGTTATGAGATTTTCAAAGAAGAAAGATACTCCAAAAAGTTTAGGTTTCCTCTTCTTCATTTTTTTTTTAATAAAATAAATAAATCATTTTCTAACATTTTTTTTCAAAAAAAAAAAAAAAAATTGGCTAAGGCCCACTTAATAAAAGTTTGGCCCAAAATGTCACTGAGCAGTGAGGAGGCAGAAATTGCAATAAAAGAAAAACAAATCCAAATAATTCAAAAAGACAAAAAAGGGAAAAAAAAAAAAAATGTTGGCTTCATCCACGTTAAGGCTCCCGAACATAAGACCCACCCCTATCTCGTCCAATCAAAACCCATCCGAACCTGACACCAAACCAGTACCACAGGCTCGGAAACTGAAGGGGAGCGCTCGGCTGAACCGGTGGTCGAGGGCTCGCACGATTCGGTCCGGGCGAAAACTGGACCGGCCTGACCAGCAGGTCCAAGTATTGGAAGCGAAGCGTCCTCCAGTTGAAGCAACAGAGAGCGAGGTTAATTCCGTTACGAAAATTGACGGAGACGATGACGTGGGGGTGAGAGTGGGGAAGTCGATATACATGATTTCTGACGGAACTGGATGGACGGCGGAGCATTCCGTTAACGCCGCGTTGGGTCAGTTCGAACACTGCTTAGTCGATCGCGGCTGTCCTGTAAATACCCACTTGTTTTCTGGGGTAAATACGTCTTTTTCACCTACTTGAATTAGATTCGGATTTGGTTAGCTCAGTTAGTTTTTGAAACTAGTAGTACTACTAGTTAGTTTATTCTGTTATGCCTTAACTGGGCCGAGCCCAAGTTACAATTGATTCTTAAAGCTCAATTTAAGTTGCTTGATTGGTTTTATATGTGCGCAAAGGGACACAAATTTTTATTTTATTTTGTTTTTCACATGCAAACTTGTTAACATTTTTTTTTTGGACAACTTTTTTGCAATGTCATTTTCACATTGATGTGTAGTCATTGGCAACCTTTTTATCATATTCCAACCACAACATTAGTTAAAGTTCGTAACTAGTACACAAAACTTCGGCTTTTATTTCACTATAGTTATTATTTATAGGCTATCCGTATACACACCCACAAAATGCACTAGTGTAGTGTGTGTACAAATGTGTAAAACAATGTGTGTATAACAAATACGGCTCTTATTTGTATATTTTCGTCTAGGGTTGTGTTTTTTATACATATTGTGTTTTTCGGTTCTGCACGTTTTCAAATTATAACAACACATTGTGTAACGAGATTTTCCCTTTTAAAAGAATATATGAGGTAGGAACTAACACTTAACTCCTGTGAATAGGCTTGCAATGCAAGGGAGTGAAGTGACTCATCGATATGAGGCACGAACGCTCTCACATGGATAAGCGAAAGAAAGCAAGCCAGTAAAGACTTAGGAGCTTCACTCCTTAACCAAACTATCAGTAAACTAAGGAGCTCAACCATATAGTGCAATAGAACTTTTTCTCCAAATTGATTTAGAAGGAAATTATGCTGACTGAAACGATCATTTAAGTATGCTTTTCATCACATGACATATTTAATAGTCACATGACATTAAAAACACGTGGGAATAGTATATTATCCGTCACATAGTGCGTTGAACGAAAATATTCCAAATGGTTTAGAAGAAAACTTTGTCCGTTACTCCATGTGCTCTTATTAGTAGTATTAGAGCTAGTTTAAGATTTTTCTTATGCCAGGCTTAAGAATTTGTCTATATATGCCTCAGCTAAGCTTATCAGTTTGGTTGGATTGGGTTGGGTTTGGTCGGGTCAGGTTTAAGTTGCAAAACTTCGTTTGTTAAGCTGTTGTCTAGGACCAACGCTTTAGTGATCTTAAGGGCGATTTACATTATACAGATGTATGTGATACCAATATTTGACTTGAAACTAGGACTGATTGCAGAGTTCACTGAAAGAGTCCCCTCTGGAGCTTAAGGTTCTCCAGAGTTTACATTATGCTTTACTCACTGTCAAAACTCTTTAAAACAAACTAGGCAAAAAGCACAACTTTTGAAAAATTGTCATATGCAATGTTTTAGCGGCATTTTGATGAAAAGCAACCAAAAGAATGCCCAAAGTTCTCTGAAAGGAGACACCTGGTCCATGAATTTTTAGAAGGGTGGCAATGATGGAAGCTTTGTTAGAGTTGATTCTTGTTTTTTTATTTTTTTCTTTCATTTTATTTTATAATTAGCATAAATAATTTTTGTAATTGTGTCATAAAATCATGATATAAATATAAATATGTGCTAAGGTGAGGGATTGATTAATGGAGCTGTACTCTCTATCTCACTTCATTTTTCTTTTCATTTTCTCTCTTTCAACCCTAATATCTCATATCTTACAACTTAGCTAACTTAATGTAGAGTTGTAGTCAAGCTTTTTTTGTTTTTGAGAAGGGGGGGGGGGGGGGGGGGGAGGTTGGGGAAGAAATTAGACAAGCTTTAATTCCAACATGATTTAGTTTGACCAAGTAGGTGCAGTCTGATGAACTAAAAAAAAAAAACCAACTTTAGGGTGATGTGTGTGTGTGTGTGTGTGTGTGTGTGTGTGTGTGTATTCCACGTTCTCATATGGTAATTTTGTTACTTTTCTCATTCTCATGTTAAGTTCCTTGAACAAGAGCATTCTTTTGATAGTTATAATTATGAAAATTGGATTTTCAAATGGATTAAATCTCTCTATTAGAACCTAGACTGCCTAAGTTCATATATGGTAAATCTTGCATCTTGTGTTAAGGGACAAGTGAATTTATTGTCCAAAGTCTCCTGACTTGGACTGACTTTTCTGCAATGGGATCCATGCACTTGTCAGATTGATGATGTAGATCGGTTAATGGAGATTGTTAAGCAAGCAGCCAAAGAAGGTGCAATGGTTGTGTACACTTTAGCTGACCCTTCAATGGGTGAATCTGCTAAGCAAGCCTGCAAGTTGTGGGGTATACCCTCCACAGACATACTTGGCCCAATCACAGAGGCAATTGCTGCTCATCTAGGAGTCTCACCATCTGGCGTCCCCCGCGGGGCTCCTGGCAGAACTATTCCTCTATCTGAGGAATACTTCCGTCGGATTGAAGCAATTGAATTTACCATCAAGCAAGATGATGGGGCGCTACCTCAAAATCTGTACAAAGCTGACATTGTTCTTACTGGTGTATCTCGTACAGGGAAGACACCACTATCAATCTATCTGGCTCAGAAAGGGTATAAAGTGGCAAATGTCCCTATTGTAATGGGTATAGAACTTCCAAAAACTCTCTTTGAGGTAGACCCAGAGAAGGTTTTTGGTTTGACTATAAATCCTGTAATCTTGCAAACAATCAGAAAAGCAAGAGCTAAGAGTCTGGGCTTCAACATAGAAACAAGGAGTAATTACTCGGAGATGGACTATGTTAGAGAGGAGCTGGAATTTGCTCGCAGGAATTTTGCACAAAATCCCGTCTGGCCAGTAATTGGTAAGAATTTTAATTTTCATTAACTATCTACTTGGTTTCTCTATTATTCTACATTTGGATAAGTGAAAATTCAATTATAGATGGCATAACATATAATGAAGGCTTGAGAACATTTGACACACTGATAATTGAACTTGGATATTGTTACTTCCTACAATTGCAGAAGTGACAGGAAAAGCTATGGAAGAAACTGCAGCGGTTATATTGAGGCTATACCATGACAGGAAACACAGGTGCTCAATGCCAAGAATCTCAAAGCGCTACTAAAGATGTTACATTGCTCCCAAGTAGGCAGGGAGATACTGATGCTGAATAGTGGAGTTCATCTCATATTGCACTGCAGGACATAAGGGTACGGTCTTCTATATATGTAGATATACAGTTAAATGAAAGTATGAATTTGTACATAATGTATTCATTTTTATTTTTCCCCTCTGCTTACAGCTTTAAAATTGTGTAATACAACTTCATAGTTGATTCGGTTGAAATCTGGACTTTTGAAATGATACCTACCAGTTTTGAAACATAAGCTTGTCACTTGATGTGCTAATAAAGAATCAGGAAAAAAGAATTGTTGCTACTGTTCATCTCACATGATTGGTTGATTAAAGCTATTACCTTCACATGTTACCTTTTCTAGAAAACACCTAACCTGAGCTTAATGAGGCTATAGTCAGATGTCAATTTGATTCTCCCCAAATCCTCCCTCCCCCCCGGTCACACGGGGACTACGTCATAAAAACACCAATATATATATATATATATATGTGTGTGTGTGTGTGTGTGTCTTTTTTTCTTTCTATGAAGGCATGAACTGATGAACCTACCCCAAACTGTGGCCTATTGGAATTTGGAGGCCCCTGCTATTCTAATCAGCCAAATTGACATCTGCTTAATCAAATGCACTTAAGTCAGTTTATTTTATTGTTGATCCTGAGTCATGGATTTGATGTTGGTGAGTTATGTTTCCTCCAGTAGTTATCCTATCCCCATGTTTTTATGTGGCAGATATTCTAAATGGAACTTTTTGGTCATTTACGGATTGATGTCCAGAAAATTAATGCTTCTAAAGTCTGTGGTGAGGCAATTCTTTCTATGGAGGGGCAGACTGGGGTAGGAATTTCTGCAAACCTTTACTAAGCAACACAAGGAGCTTGAAGAAATATAGTATATATAAATAGAAGAATATACTTTGTATATTTGCTGTCAAACCACCTGAACATAGCTCACGTTGGGGTCTTATTTCCACTTTCACATTGATTATAAAATTTTCTTTTGCTCTTTTCCCCTTTGACTTTGACATTTTGTATTGTAATGCTTGCTTCTATTGCCAATTTACTAGCGGGAACAGAAATGGTTATTAGTCATCATTTTAGGAGATGATCTATAACTTGTAAGGGCAGGCTGAGTTACCAGGCTTTTGGGTATTGCTGTTCAGTATTTTGGGTGTGTTTTCTGAAAAAAAAAAAAAAAAAAAAAAAAAAAAAAAAAAAAAACTAAATCTCAGGGTAAAAGTTCTTCAAGTAAATAGGCAAAATTTAAGTATAGTTTTGCATGTCCTATACTTTGAGTTCCCCAATTAAATTTAACTATGTGGTTGTGTTGGCTAATTACAAAACAACCATTGTTATTTCCTCTAATGACAACTAGATTCAGCCATACGGGAATTAGCCACAAGGTTGGATTTAATTGGAGAATCTAAATTACTGCATATCTGAGCCTAAGAAGTTGTACCTAGTTTTGCTTATAGTGGATAGAGTTGTGACTAATTACTCTTAGGGTTTAGACAGAATGGGGTTCATGCTGTGGCCATTACTTGCAAAACTTTTCCATGTTATATCATGCCAAGTGAAACTTAATTCTGGAATATGCCCACTGACAGATGCCTGCTTTTAGCTAATAAAACTGTTGTTGCGGCTATTTTATTGTATTCATGTTGCATTCATCATTGTATATTGATTTTTGCTTACATCTTGACACAAAAATCATTGCATGTTGATTTTTGAACATGTGTTACCATCTTAATGGATCCAGTGCACTGGATGCACTAGACCCAAACCTCACCTGTCTGTCAAAGCATTTTGCTCCTGCTGTGTACTAACTACGAAAATTAAATTTTTTAATGTTCAGAAGCACTACTTCATTCTGCCACCAAAGACTTAAAAATTAGTCACAAACCATACAATAAATTGAGAAAATTATGAAGCCTCCTCAGTCCACACCACATCTTCCTAAATTTTAGTCTATTCAATGCTAGACAAAGGCCTGGCTTCACTAGCGCACTTCTGAAAAAAGAAAAAGAAAAAAAAGGGAGTTTAAGTGCGCATGCGTGCGTGTACATACAGAAATGATTTCATCTCTTATATATATATATATATGTAACTGTTGTTTCACTTTTGGTACCTTTGCCTACTCTGCTCACATGGAAGCCACGTACAACACAAAGGGTCTATTCAAAACTAAAGAGTGCCGTAAGGGCAAACAGAATGGAAGGTATGGGCAAGAAAGTGAGCAAAAAGTAAAATTTCTGGTTCTCCACTAAGCTCTGCAGAGAACTAGTAATGACAAAGCAAAAACAAGTATTTTTTGATCTCTGCCATTTCCGTATTGAAAAGAAAATTCTTTTTCTTTGTCAGAATGCAGTATGTCATTGTCTCCATCTGTAAATTTTTTATGGCCCGGAGAAAAGCTCCAGAATTATCTACTTGGAGGCCATGTTAATTGAAAGTTGGTTAACTTTTGTGTATCCGCTATTTTTTCTTCTGTATCCTTCTTTCAATTCAGCATTTTGTTTTAGTATACCCATCAAAAGAATCCCCATATCTCCAAAATGGACCCGCCACCACAAACTGCTTGAGCCTTGAATGCTTATGTTTCTAACCTAGTTCGGGTGCCACTATCATTTCTCTTTTAAGGCTGAGCCTATTTTCACTGCTACCAATCTGGACCATCTTCATTTGCATTGAGCTTTCCAATTGAAAGAGTGAAGTATATTAACAAAATTGTTCCCATGCTTGACCTGTCACCAAAATAAATAATCCACTAAATTCGAGGAAACAAAGCATGCCCGTTTGGCATTGCTAAAGGAAGTAGAGTTTTAACTGAAAAGCTCTGAAGTCTTTTGAGTGTTTGACAAATTACAGTGAGTATTACTCTAAAGTTCTGAAATTTGTAAAGTTTGTACAGTGAATGTATGTATATCCTTAAAGCTCTTTAGTGAAGTTACCAAATAAGGAAATTTCTATAAATTTTGTGGTAGTGCTACTAGTACCAGACAGGGCAGAAAGTCTGAATAGAGAGCTGCAGAAATTGTATACTTACAGGGTGGCAAAGAGGAAAAGAACCCTTTTAGGATCAAGCAGCCATGGAGAGCGCCTGAAACTATATCTCCTCGAAATGCCTCTGCTTTCGGTGGGAGTGCTGATGTTGCTGGTGGTGATAGTGATCTGATGATGAACTTGTGGGCTGCTGGAATTATCCATGGTCCCTACTGCCACCACACCGGACTTTTCAGGCGTGCTAGGCCCTACCATAGAAACTGGTGATTAATAATTTCATCTCTTATATGCATATAGAATATATTTGTCAAGAATATCTTCACCACCTAATTGCCAATAATGAATTTGCACATGCTTCCAAGAAATGTATGCCAACAGCACGCAGTGATAATCTGTCATTTGTACTTGCCAAACTAAAGAAATGAAAATGGACCCAGATGCACCTTAGTTCCAAATTCATTTGCTCTTCATTGTACAATGACCTAGCATTCTGGTAACACATCACTTTCATAATTGTAATCTACACACTACATTGACCTCGTGACAATCATATAATAGTGAGTTGGCTTTACATTATCAAAGACGCAAGATTTAGAGCTAATTTTCTTTCTTTGATAGATACAATAAGATTTAAACATATGGTGTCAACTTTATGTTGATTGATCTCTATTAATTATTACCAAGCTAAGCTCCAATTAGTTTATTTGGTCATAGATAAAATTTTTTATCAATTAAGCTAATTGAAATCCAATACTTTGAACTAATTTCTCAGCCCTTCTCCTATATGGAAAAAAAAAAAAAAAAATCCTAATTGACCAAGAGTGTCTTTACTCTTTACCGTGATTCAAGGCAGGTAAAAGTAGGTGAAAAATCAGCAAAGATAGATACCAAATTCCCCCCACCCCCAACCAAAAAAAGAAAAAACACACTAATTCATGTAAGTTGACAATTGATTGAGGAGACAAGCTCTGAGCCACCAACCTCGGAGGGCAGCAGGTACAGGTAGGTAATGATCTTTATCAGAAATATGTTACATCTATGCCACTTACCTAAATCTTAGAATTCAAGTTTATTCGTCTACACTTGAACCAATGATCCAAACTCCAGAGGGTTAAAACAAATCGAACTATCAATTTAGGGACAATAGAAAAGTTGGAAAAGGACAAATCAAATTCATCAAACCAGTCCCTACAATAATGATGTTGAATTGAGTTCACTTTTGTATTGGTATAGGAAATGATACCTCTGGGTGACGATGTGGCAACGCCATTATCTCTATCGTTTGAAGTAGCAATTGAACCAATCTTTTTATCAACAGCACGCTGTGACCCTTTTCTTGAATGACTTCTCTGCAACTTTTATCATCCATAAGAACATGTCAAAACAAAAGAAAAGTCATAAATAATCATCCTTATCCCAGCAGATTAACAAGGTAAATAAAGCTACCCTTAAAAAAATTAGGAGAATGATACCAAGTATATTTGTTTACTTTTGTTCATGTATTATTGAAAAAAGTACATTGGAAATGATGGCAGATAGTAACCACTAACTAACTTCTACCTGAGAAAGACATTCTATTTTAATTGCGTCTAATGCTAATAGGTCTTATCTCAGACATGTTGATTGTTTCCTACGTTTGAAGATTCTCAATAACAATTAAGAAATTAAGAATTACCCAAAAAAAATAAAAAAGAGAGAGAGAATGGTTTTGACTTAAAATACACGAAAGCCGAAAGAAAATTTACAACGTGGGCTATCGGGTCAACCAAAATGAAAATTATCCCACATAAGAAAAAAAAGAAAAAAAAAGAAAGAAGAATAAGAAAAACTTACTGTGATTCTTGAATTTGCAGTAATATCTTTATTGGTGGGATGAGAGAAGCTATCCATGTCAATAACAAAGTTATCTGATTTATCTGCGGTGTATTGAAAACCGTTTATATGATCTGAAACCGAGATTTTCTGGCTACCCATTTTCTCTTCTAAGCCACAATCCTCACAAGAATTACTCATTTCCTGTGAACAAACCCAACAACCCAGAAAATATATATAAATACAAACAGAGAGAGAGAGAGAGAGAGAGAGAGATGGATAAAAAAAAAAAAGATAATTTGCGATACCCAATGAAACAGTTACAACAAAGAAAATGGTGACGACAATTTTTCATTTTCTAAAACAAACAAGTGCTCACCAACTATGGATTTTCCGCCATATCCGTCACTTTCTTGGTAAAAGAAAGTCGAGGAACAAGGAAAAGGTAAAGAGAGTTGTTGAACAAGTCGATTCTACAGCGTTACCGTGTCGTGTCGAATAGGGTAATAGCTATGGTTACTACTTGATTGGAAGATTAAAAATAAAAAGGACCCCATTTACAACAAGTCAAAGCTTAAATTTACAAATTCATAGTAATATACATAACAAAGAAAAAACAAAAATGAAAAAGAAACCTTTTTTTCTTCTTCTTCTTCTTGTTCTTGTTCTTCAACTTGTCCGATTGGTTGGTTGGGAGTTTCCAACTTTAAACCGAGAAAGGATCAAAAGTGCTAAGACAAGCTCTTATTCTTGTTCATCAACCTGTTGTTGTACAAATAAGAAAAAAACAAGGTCAATAAAACAAAAACGTCTACTATGTTTTTTTATTTTTACATTAGAAAACGTTATACATAAAACTGACCTGTGAACCACCCTGTTTTTTTTTTTTTTTTTTTCTCTGATTTGGAAGATGATAGTTGTGAATTTTGCAGAGGAATAGAGGAAGAGAGAAAGGAAATGAAAAAAAGAGTCTGTGATTTTTTGATGATGAAGATAAAAAGTGAGAGAGAATGATGATTTGATGTGGGTTGTGGCGGAGCTAATAGAAACACTAGGAATCGGAATTTTCTGTGGCTTTTTATCTGGTAATGAATGTGTTGTTTACTTGTTTTTATGCATCTTTGTAACGTTCGCTAACTTTTTTCTCAGGAAAAATAATAAAATAATAATAATAAAACGTTCTTTTTTATATTTTAATAATGCGAGGTTTGTGGGTGGAGATCACATACAGATGGCCCATGTTAAGCATTCTAGGCCTCTTTATACTTTTTATTTTAGTTTTAAATTAGGGGTAACACTAACAGTCCCCTAAATTAATAAAAGCCATAAATTGCTCCTTTGCAGAGAATTGTCCTCAATTTATTCTCTAAATTAATACAAGTTATATATTGATTCTAACACAACATGTTTATTACATAGATAGGTAACGATGCAACTCATATAACATATTTAATAAACATATTGTGTTAGGATTGATAGTTGATACGGCTTGACATGATCCATTTAATTATTAAGTCCGGTTAACATGCCTACCTAACATAAATAACTTGTTTAAAGCAATTCTCATATTTTTTTTAGCACATATATAATACAACTAGATTCCAAACAAAATATTGAACATTTAAAATATAATTATAACCATAAATTTAGAGAAAATAACAAAGGTAATAGTTGTCATTCCTTAAAATAAAATTACAAGTTCAAAGGTCATTTGGTTAATAGCTGTTCAAGTTGAATGGTAAATTGATATAATGACTCTCAGTTAAAAGGGTCAAACAAGTTGAAATGTGTCTAACTTGAATTGACACATTAATTTATTAAGTGATTCGTGTTGACTTTAATCTGACACGAATCTGTTAAGCTTTAACCCTAACTTGCTAATTTTGTATTGTGTCAGTATTGTGTTCGTAAATCATGTCACATATTGTCACCTATATATTTTATGTTTCTTTATATATATATATATATATATGTATACATGGGTTGGGTTTAAGTTATACTTGATGTAATTTTAAGTAATATTACACCACTTAATATTTTTTAATTGGATGTGAATTTTGACAAATCCACAATTAGATTAAATTATTTTCGTATATTTTTCATGCTTGCAAATTTTTAAGGTGATTAAAAATTAATAGTCATGTCCTCAAACAAATGTAAACTAAAAATTTAAGTTTTTGTAGTTTAAAATAATGCATAAAAAATGAGTTTATTGATCGAATGGTAAATAACATCCAATTGACATGAAAATTGGCATGAATGTTAAAAACATATAGAACATGTAATTCAACGGTGAGATTTTCAAAATATGAATTCTATAACAAGTACTTAGGTGGTGTAAAGCAATGTTACACAACACAAATAATAATTATGCAAAAAAATTGAAATGTGAAATTGATTTTTTGATTAGAATTTCATAAACACAATGAGTTTTTCTTTATTTATTTTTTATATGTGTTTTGATTTTATACTTGCATGTATATATTTTGTACATGTAATTAGTAATTACTATTTTATAATAAAATAATTTAATAATTTGACAGGATCAATGCTATATGGATTACTGATAATTTGATTTGGAGAACAAATAAAGGACTTATATGCTTAGCTTAAAAAATAATAATGATAACAAAAGAATTAGGAAAAAAAATATTGGGTATAAGATAGAAACTTTTATAACGAGATTGTTGACTAGAATTTATTATTGGATCCTATTAATGGATACCTTTAAGAGATTTGTTAATGAATCATTTTAGAAAAAAATTAATACAATTTTTAAGGAAAATATAAAATTGCGTTAAGAAAAATTGAATTATTTGAATGGATTTCATACCCCACTAAGATATGGGAGATGTATATGGATGAAGAATACAAACCTTTAAAATATATTCAGTCATGTCATGAATCATGATGGATCGTTTTCTATATACGTGGGAAGATTTTCAATGTCTCAGGTACCAAAAAGAATGACAGAGACAACCGAATTTCGTGTATTGGGTGTGTAATAGACTAAATGTGTGGGCATTCCCATTCCCATTCCCACTGGGTGTTCAGATTAGAGGAGTAGCGTGTGTCTATGACTACTAGTATTACTCTGCAATAATGAGTTAATTGCCCTACACTCTAAACGTGTTTGTTGAAAGACACTGCGTCTACGTTGTGCCCTACTTCCCATTGGTTGAAACGTTGAGAATTGCCTCTTGCACCTACAATTCTAGATGTATAATAGACTTACACCTGGCAAGAGCGACTTATGCAAATGGCAATAATAGTATTTGCGGCGTTAATTACCAAGGAGTTATCCTCAATATATTACTTCGCTTTCCCAAAAATGAGTAGAATTTAGCCCTCGAGAATTATTAATAAGAACTAGTATAATATGAATAAGAGATCTGGTTAAGTTTCTAATGGTTGAATAAGAGGTTTAGAATTCAATCTCTGTCTATACCGAGAATCGATTGGTGTCTTGATTTGATAATAAAGAGCAAAAATTACAGAAATAGACATCATATGTTGAAACTCTATTACAAAAAAAAAAAAAAAAAATTATATAAATAAATGATTTAATATTTTGATAGTCTTTTTGCAACTATCATTTGATAAAATAAAAAGAGCTTTATTACTATTACATATATTATTATATTAGATTCATGACCCTTTGCCCCCCTTTAAAGTTTTTTAATTCCATAAAGTCCATGCACTCCTAATAAGAATATATGTACCTCGGTTGAATCTCTAAATTTTATTTTTTAATAATTGATGATAACAATCAATAAAGATGAAAAATTTGAATCCCAATTCTTTTCAAGAAGAGCAAATAATACCAGTTTTTAAACATAAAATAATTTGAACATGACATGTTAAAATAAAATTAAATAATAAAAAGGGGGGGAAAAGATAATTTGTGTGGGTTAGACTGAATAATTGCATTCTTTATGGGATTGTCTCACCCAACCTTTTTCGATAGGTTACAAGTGTTTGTGTTACTTCTATTTTTAGAAACATATATAAAAACACATTACAAACTTTACTCGAAAACTATAATCAATTTACTTTTCCTAAAATGGAGCCTTCCACAACCAATGCAACCGCCAATATTGTAGCCAAAATGCTCCAAATATAGACGATATAATGTTGCAACATTTGAATCCCGGAAGGGGCAAAGATGAGCAGCAGATTAATTATTAGAATTGCAAGCTCCACTAACAAGAAGCCAACAAAATAAAATTTTAGATGGATAAAAAAAAAAAACTAATTAATTAAACAGCCGAAAGCCTATATATGAATGAACATAATACAAGAACAGCTTCATGAAGAGAATGGTAGGCAACTTATATAATTAAATAGTACTAGATAAACATGAAAGGCACATGAAGTGCAGATGAAGTGGCGCATGTCTTGGAATTAGTGTTTTATTTTCTTCCTCCAATTCCTGTTCTTCGTCTATATATGCCGTGGAAAGACTTTGTGATCATCATTTTTTTTTTTTTTTTCTCTATCAAATTAATTAAACAACTGATGATTCATCAAGTCTTTTCTCCATCAGATTGATCAATCAATTATTAATAAAGCAGTTTAGGTTTAAATAAATGAAGTGATGGCACATGTTTAACAACTTATGATTATTTATATGACCCAAAAAAAAGAGTCGTCTATGGTTAACCTCTCTCTTGCAGATTATTTTGTGAGGGTCAAAACCAGATAATCACACTCAAATCTCCTTCAAAGACACTCAGGACCAAGTCAGAGATTGAAGAGATTAGTAGCAACAAGGGCGGAGCTAGAACTTAAATATTGAGGGGCCCAAAATAATAACCAATTAAAGTATAAAAATTAATAACAAATGTAAGAAGATTATATAGAACCTACACACAAACTTTGGGGAGCTATGCGCATATTTATTGCAAAATTTAACCAAATATAAAAGAAAAAATTGAGTTCTTTGAAAGTTTGACCCATGAGCGTAATACATGGGTGTGACTCTATCCATGGGGGCTATAGCCTATAGGACATGGCATGTTGAATTTTGTATTTGTGACATTGTGCGTATACTTGGCGGCTCCAGGAATTTCTTTTATGGTGATCATTAAAAAAAAAAAAAAAAATTTAGTGAAATTAAAAAAAAAAAAAAACTTGAATATATTGACATCGCAAAAAAAAGAAAAAAAAAAAAGAAGAAAAAAAAAAGTACACACACAAAAAACACAAACAATCATTAAATTACTGATTTCCCCATTCAATTACCAACATACTACCTAAATAAGTAATAATATAAACATCTATAAAAAAAAAAGTAACAATATAAATAAAATGCTTTTTTTTTTTAAATGTATCACATAAATCCAACAAATTCGACTAAAAACCAAAGCAAGCACTAACAACTAGCTATTTGAAAAATGTGCATTTTTATTTAAAAATAGTTATTTTAAAATATGCCTTTTAAAAATAAAATTTATAAAAAATCACAATTAAACGTTTGATTTGCGCTTTTAGTCTAATTTTTTTGTTTGGGAAATTTTTGAGAAATGCTACGTTCATAACATTTTCGCAACACTTTTACAATAAAGCTTAAATAATAAGTTTTAATTGGTTCTAATTTAAAATTACCATTGAATTTTTTTTTTTAACCAGTAACAACCCGTTACTTCGTATTTATTATGAATTGTTGTGAAAATAACATTTCTCGTAATTTTTTTGTTCAACATTCAACGAAATAAAATTTTGAAGGGATTGAATTGTATTTTTAATGGGCTCAAATTTTTATTTAGGGTGGTCAAGTTTTTTTTTTTTTTTTTTTTTTTTTTTTTTTTTTTTTTTTTTTTAAGGGCGACCAATGACTCGCATTAATTTAAAATTCAACTTTTTAAAAAGATATGACCACCCTGAGTAACACTTGGCGCTGCCTGATACTTTGCTATGCATATAATATGATCAATCATTTATGTTTCATGCTAACCTAGAATCAATTCTTACTTATTGATCGAGCTTTTACTTTTATATTGTTGTTCATATATATTTTTAGATTAGTTACTCAATTTTGTAGTGACAAGTGGGTGCTAGAAGGTGATCAAGATGTTGCAGTTTGACTATTGTTGGGATTTCAAGCACTTGTTTTTGGAAGTTTCTTATGTGTTAGAATTTTAAGTTTTTTATTTTTATTTTTATTTTTATTTTGATAAACTAGAATTTTAAGTTTTAATTTCAAAAAATGGATTTTGTGAGGATTTGTTTGAGATTTTTATTTTTATTTTTATTTTTATTTTATATATATATATATATATATATATACATTTTACATGTTTAAATGTTATGGAGTTTAGGTCATTTTATAGTTTTGGAGATGAGACGAATTACAATGTGTTTTTATTTGTAGATTGAATTTATATGTATTGGTGGTTTTTTTAGTGCAGATTTAATAGACTTTTTAAATTAAAAATTGTGGCATTACAGATCCTATGGAGTATGGAACTATGGATGTCATGCGGTGAAGCAAAAGAAAAAAAATAAATTAAAAAACACATAGATAAGAGGGTGCTAATAGGAGTTAATTGTGGCCCAACAAGTGACCTAAAGATCTCGAAGCTTACAAATATGCAACAACTCATAAAGAGGAGAGCTTGTTGATTATACATATGTGAGTGAAAGTTCTACATGGAGAAAAATAAATCATTTAAGAGATTAATTTAATATATTGGACAAACATCTATTAATTTAAAATTTTAAGTTAAGTGGTATTCAATATCTAAGTATGTTATACTAAAATTTGATTTGAACTCTCCTCAATGTATTATCTTTACAGTAAATTAAGTTAAACATACATAATAATGCACTAAAATTGTTAGTTGGTACGTACCTTTCTAGTTAAGCTTCTAAAAGCAATAATTGACACATTCTGGCTGTTAATAACAAGAAATTACTCATAATTACGAAAAATTATGCAGTTTCAAAATTTGGTGCAAAACTGGTTATTACCTACTACCATTAGCCTCTTTTGACTTTTGAGGAAGCAATATAGATTTGCTAAGTGTCTGTTTGAGATCTGCTTATTTTGTTGAAACAAAAAACTTTTTGATGAAAGTACTGTAGATAAAGGAAAAAGTTAGCTGAAATAGTATAGTGAGACTCATAAATAGTACCAAAAAGTGCAATAAGACCCATAAATAGTAGCAAAAATAAACTAAATAGTAAAATAAGTTGACAAAAATAATCTATGTCAAATGCACACTTAAAACTCAAAACTCAGAACAAGTTAAGCTTCCAACTTGTCACACTTGTCAGTAAAAATTTAATTTCCTTTGAATTTTATGCCAACTTGCAACAATTGAAATGGACAATCAAGAATTTTAGTTATTAACTTCCAACTTTCAGTGACTAGTAAGGTCAAATAAAACAGAAGATAGGATAAATTCCACTTTTTCACATTTGGCATTTGGGGGCAGATGAAGTTGATTGTGTGGAAATGGACAATTCACAATAACAGGGCAACCATCTAAATATTACTACAAAAATGCGATTTTCCAAATCCTTGCCATTTTTCTGTCCCCGTTTATTTTCTTGTAAATATCATTGACGTCGGTTTTGATACTCACCAATAATTAATTGGGAAATCTGGATGGAACCACATCAATGATAGGACTTAGGAGGAGTGTCTACTCTCTAGTAGTGATATCCCTATCTCATTTTGTTTCAAAATCACACAAATAGAAACTTTATTTCTTAACAAATGAAAAAGAACGGAGAAATAAAGGAAGTCTTTAATTTTTAACTTTTAATGTCCTATTGAGATTAAAAAGTAACATCAATGATAGGACTTAGGAGGAGTGTCTACTCTCTAGTAGTGATATCCCTATCTCATTTTGTTTCAAAATCACACAAATAGAAACTTTATTTCTTAACAAATGAAAAAGAATAGAGAAATAAAGGAAGTTTTTAATTTTAACTTTTAATATCCTATTGAGATTAAAAAGTAACATCAATGATAGGACTTAGGAGGAGTGTCTACTCTCTAGTAGTGATATCCCTATCTCATTTTGTTTCAAAATCAAACAAATAGAAACTTTATTTCTTAACAAATGAAAAAGAATAGAGAAATAAAGGAAGCCTTTAATTTTTAACTTTTAATATCCTATTGAGATTAAAAAGTTTTCACTTCCTTGAGATCTAAAATCACAATAAATTTCACAACTATCAAAAAATAAATTGAGATTGATGTGCAATAGAAGTGATGTCAATGGTGGTTCTATTTTTTAGTTATGTTACATTAATTTGTTGTGTTTGTAACATTATTATTATTATTTGTTATGCATATTTGTCTTGCTAAGTCTCCCTCCATTTTCTGTGTGCGACCCTGACTTGGCTCCAACTTTCCTTTCAGGGGTGTGCATGGGTCAGATTGAGAAGTTTTTTCAATCCAACTCACTATGGTTAGGTTAAAAAAATACAACCCAACCCAACCCATCATTAGAGTCCAATCCAGCCTAATCCAACTCACCTGGATCAGGTTGGGCTTTTTTATTTTTTATTTTTTTTTAATTAAGCATTAGTACAACACCAACACAAATAAGAACATATTTATAACCTAATAAGCTTGAGCATAGCACTAATCCAACATAAACTATTTTATTAGTGTTTCAAAATTTAATTTAACCAATACAAATTACAATAGATATTGGTAATGCATCAAATACAAATGATATTGGTAGTGCATCAAATACAAATGAATTGGTTTTATTATTCTATAGTTAGTCGGATATTATATAGTCTTATCTCAACTCAATTGATAAACAAAAGAGTAAAAAATAAAATCATATAAATATATTTTTAAAATATATATTAAATATAGATTAGTCGGGTTGGGTTATGTAGATTTGTGAATCTGTTGACTCACACCCAACTTGACTCTCCGTAAAAAATATTTTGACAATCCAACCCAGCCCACCAACCCTTAAAAATTGACTCAATCAGGCGGGTTGGTTAGATTGGGTCAGTTTTGACAAATTTGTGGGTTGGTTGCACATCCTTATTTTCTTTTCAAAAATGTAATTAAAAAAGAAAAGAAAAGAAAAAAACTAAGCTGCATACGCCCTTGATTACGAGTCGTGAACAGGACAACTATTTTCTTGTAAATTGAATTAGTAAATTCTCAACTTCTTGTTTGAATAGTGCATCATACATTCTCATTTTTTGGGTCAACTCTTTGATGAGCTATTAAGATATATATACATCAAAGTTCTTGGCTTTCATTTTTGTGCTCGGCTTAATGGAGCTTAAGCGTTTTATAGTAAATTGTCTGCACTATAGACAAAACTTCTATCTAAAAATTTAAGAGTTGCATTTAATTTTTTTTAAGAATAATTCAATAATTAAGGGTGTAATAAAATATGAACTCTGAATGTCTGTATTAAAAATACCAGAAAATGTCAATTGAGTTACATGGCTCATAACTGTAAAATTTGAATGTTAAAAAAATATAATTGGGGAAATGTATGCTATTATATGGTAAAAGCCAATTGTGGAAATTCGGCAATTCCTCTTAATTATGTTCTCCCTCATATCTAGTGGGGCAAAAGAAAAAGAGAAAGAGAAAGAGAAAGAATTAAAAGCAAAGAAAATGTGTTACGCGATAGCGTTGTCCTTTCCAAGTCAAAGAAGGTGGTTTATTGGGAAGGCTCTAACTCGCCATCTATCCGGTTTATGTTTGCTTCTCCTTCACAAATTGATGATATAATCAGTTTGAAAATTTGGGTGGTTCTCTTTGAATGCAAATGGAAAAAGATCGTCTTTGTTCAATTAAATTCCAAGTCTGAGCAAACAGTTTCCTTATCTTAGGCTTTTGCCTAATTTGCTGATGCAATCATTGTGCAATATAAAAACATTCCCCACAAAATAAATTAGCTTTCTTTTCGAAACAGAACCAAAATTATCTAAGATTGACTTCTATTTTATCTTAGAAATGAAGGGAAAGAAAAGAAAAGAAAGTTCACTTGGATATTCTCCACCATTTAAAAGCCAACGTGGATTTATGAAGTTAAAGCTTCAGCTTAATCATTGGATGCAATTGACAAACTTTTTGTATTTGGTCCACAAAACAAAGCAAACAAAAATAAAATGCATACACACACGCACACCAAGGTGTATGTACCGAATTGGCTGACTTAATATATTCCAAATCATCCAAATTTTCTGTGTCTTCATCTCCTTACCAGATTTATAACTTACTATATATATTGTTCACACAAAAATAAGGCCGACCGTATATGATCATATAATGTAATCTTCAACAATTTGGTTGGTGAAAAACCCTACCACAACCTTGCTTCGAGGTGATTTGCTAAACCAATCAGCTGTTGACACATGAGAATTATTTCTTTATTTTAAAGTTTATTCCATGACACGTGTGTCAGATAAAGGGAAGAAAAAAAGAAAAAAAAGAGGGAGAGAAATTGGGGTATCATTACCACCCCACTAAAACAAAACTATTATGGCATGCATGTTATGGTAGATATATATTATGAGTCTTCCAAACAGCAAATTATGTGGATGGTGGAGATAGAAATAGTGTTAAATTTACTCTATCCAGATGCCATTGTTGATTGGATAATAGGGAGCTATATAAGTTGTATGGCCAAGAAGTAATTATGAAAATGTGGGGTACAATATGAAAAATGGTAATGTACCATCACAATCATCCACCAAAACAGACATTTGTCTCTTCTAAGTTTGTTTATCATATCTTGCTGAATAGATTGAAAACTGGGATTTCTAATTCGAAATGATTGTATTTCTTGTTAGGTATATCTAGTTAGGATCGGGAGGGGAAGGAAATCATGAATATTATACTAGTTTTCTTCGATTCCTTGTGAGTTACAGTTGTAATATTTCCATCCCACACACACCTTTTAACTACAAGGAGCAATCCATTGAGGATGACACCAAGATGCTGGTAAGATGATACCATGATGGCTTATGAACCAAGTTTGGCATAATAATATTATGATAGCTGTTATGTACTTATGTTAGCCTTTTACAATTCATAAATTCATTAAGCGCGAAGTTTGACTAAATTATGTCTAGATTCATATGAAAGAGTACGTTATTTAATTACTTACATAACTATTATTTTAATACGTCCCCTCACATATGAATCCAAATTCTTTCTTAATAGGTGGGTACAACAAGTGGGAAAAAAAAATGAGAGGTTATGAAGTGGGTTCAACATGTGAGTCTTAATTTTTCTTTTAATTGAAATAGGAGCTAAAGTGGAGATATCTAATACCACCTGTTTTGGTACAATAATTAACTATCACCAATATCAAAATTTTAAGCTGTTAATAAATAATGAATTTAATTATTTAACAATTATTCTTACATAATTAATGTAAGCTGGTTTGAAATATACATATTTTTTGTCTGAGATCTAAGTCAAAATAAAGAAGAACATTCCTCTCATTATTAGCGTGAAGTTTGAACTCAATAATAATGGCAATGATGAAACGAGAAGAGTTAGCATGGTCACACTTATTGAACTTTATTCAAAGAGAAGTGTACATAATTATTTGTCCGAAATTTGCATTTTGTAACTTTTGTTTAGTACATCTTTCTATTTTCAATTTCTAGTTATAAAGGGCTATGTATATATAAATTATAATAAAAAAAAAAAAAAAAATTAACAATTCATTACCAGTTCATATATTTAGAATGTATTACTAGTGTACACTCAACATAGTTTTTGCTTGAAGGGGAAACCAGCAAAGAGAATTATGCGAGCATGGTCTACCTAAAAGAGCATGGAAGGGATAGGATGTGGTCAGGTCTTGCCCTGGACATGAAGTAACATCAAATGAATAATGCTTGAGAAGAACACTAAGCTTGGCTCTTTCAAGTTTTAACGTTAACCCACCCATGCCAGAAAGTCCAAATTCTTAAATGGTAAAGTACAAATAAGAAGATAATAGAATTTTGTGTCCTCCAAAGAAAGCTTGAACCAGCCATAGCTTATCTACGCCAACACCAATATCAGAGCCAAAAAAATCAGGGTGGTCGAATTAGCATATGAGTACAACAGTATATAGGACAAAGATACCAAGAATGTAACAAAATTCCAATACATAGCGAAAACGAAAGGCTATAAATGTGATAGGAATGTTGTTGTATAGCACACAAACCGTTTGTTGGAAAAACCGTGTCTATGTATTCACCCTTAGAACTTGAATCTTATGCACTGCATCAGTTATATATATCCTTAATGATTATCTCAACTTTCTCTAGCCATTAATGTGGCCAAGCCATTAGACATGGACTGAACTTGCATACAGCATAACTTCTTGTAATGTTATGTGCATTTCTGTGTCGATTTTGAGAAGCAATTTGAGCATGCTATATATTCGAATTAAAAGGTTCTAAAGGTGTCAATATGCTCTTTGAGCATGTGCTGCAGGAAGGTGTCCCCTGCTCACAAGTATATATGCTGTAACATGGGCTTTGTTTTTGTAGCCTAGCCATGGCCCATGGTTCACATTGTCGGCGACAAATACGCATCTAAGAGTGGGCTGACAGCCCAACTTCATTCCATTCTTATGTGTATTTCTTATCCATGGGTTTGACATGGGCATGGATATGGGTTCCTGGATCAATTAGGATGGTTTGCTATTGTGATCTATTTTTATTGGTTTATTTTGTTTTAAAACAAATTGGGTAAAAATATAATTGTGTCTAGAAAATGTAATTATATTTAGAAAAATGTGAAACTTTAAAAATTTTTAAATAAAAAAAAATAAAAATAAGTAAAAAAAAAAATTATAGAAAACGCTAAAAATATACCCCAAGCCAATCACAAATAAAAAGAAAAACCCAAAGTTTTGAAATATACCAAACCAGAGGGTTTGGTTGGGACTAGACCTTGCCACATTCTTTAAGGCTGGCTTAAAATGATGAAAATTCGGCCCAAGCCCAAATCCCAGTAATCATCAACTTTGGCCCATACTAAAAAGAAAGAAAAAGAAAAGTGTTGACAAATGTATACCCATTCAAGGTGGGACAAAATTATATAGGAGACAAAGATAATAAGGCCATCCATTCAAGCACCTTGAGTAGTGCTAAATCCATGTTTTTATTGTTTTAATTCTGTAACAAATTTTATGTATTCAATTCTCTCATTTTTACGTATTTTATGAGCATTATTGTATTTAGGGTAGAATGTACTTAAGCTTGATCAAGCCTTAGTCAAAGCTGCATTATGCATCCTACCTGCAACACGCATAGCTTGCGAGTGACATGTGGTAGCCAAAGCTAGGAGCTTTGTTAAAACGCTAATCACAACCTTCTCGAGACCTAGCTGGATTGTGGTCAGCATGTAGACAGAACCTCTTGATCTGTTATGTTCTATTTATCTAAATTTATCACATATGCCAAATAACATACTTTATGCATGTAGGACATGGAAAATAAGTGCGTGCTGAGCTTGTAAACCTTGTGAGAGTTCATTTTGTTCATCTCGACCAACTCGACATTGTTGAGAGTGAGAGAGCCTTAGTCTTGACTCTTGAATCAAAATTTTCTACATATTCCCTCTTCTCCATTTCTATCACAAATGACACACTCTTGAGAGAAATATGTAATCTTTATCTCCATTACAAAAGAAACAAGTGTTATGCGTTTTTGAAGGAGTGGAAACCATTAGAACCTCAAAAGTCCAAATCCTACAAGTTTGGTGACTTTGCGTTGGCAGCTCAATGGTGGTGCTCCCGAGGAGCTATTAGAAGAAAGGTTTTGGTTGAAGTTGGTTGCTAATTGGAGTTTTCTAGACGGTGGTGTCGATAGAGAGGTTTTTCCACCCAAGTGCTTAGGTTTTCCTTTTTGTAAACATGTCTTGGTGTTTATGAGTGGTTTGATTTATTTTCCACATTTTCATATTGCTCTTTAAGTATATGCTTTACTCTAATCTTGTATATGCATACATTATAAAATTTGGCTAATCACTTACATTTGGACTACTTGCTAGTTTAGGACTAAAAGTGATTAAGCTGTAAAGTTTGATTTTGGAAGTATAAATATTGTGTTAAGTTGTTATTACTATTTTTCAAGTAGCATTAACTATATATAAAAATAACATGTAACCAAAAAAAAAAAAAGAGTAAAACTATGGTACAATTATTTATGTGCAATACATTAAATTCTCTAATTAAATTTAAATTAAATATAATTATCTTTTGAAAAGATGATACTATTTGTATTTTAGTGGTCAATACAATTATGTGTTTGAATCTAATTGGAGATCTTAATATATTGCATTTAAGAATCTGAAATAAAGGGTAAAATACTATTTTGCTATCAAAATTTTACCAAAAGTTTTTTTTTTTCATCCCAAAGCTTTAAGAAGTTTATTTTTCGTCCTTAGAATATTGAAAATTTTATCTTTTGTCCCTAAAGTATTGAAGATATTTTATTTATGTCCTTAAATTTTAACAAAAGATTCGTTTTCATCTCTAAACTATTGAAAAAAGTTCTATTTTCATCCATATTTTTGTCTCTAAATTATTGAAAAAACTCTTTACAAAGTTTAGTGATAAAAAAAGAACCTTTTAAAGTTTATGGGCAAATTTTTTTTTTTTTGGTAAAGTTTAGGGACCAATAGGCATTCTTTATCAAATCGATCACATATTTTTTAGTAAAATTACTTTTTGGTTAAAAATGTACAAGATTCCAAAATTACTCTCTTTAAATTTAAACTTTGGCGAAAGAATGATATTGACTTTTTAAATAAAATAAAGAATAAGTTAGACTTATTGAAGAGGGTTACATTTTAGGATATCACAAAATGGAATACAAGACCAACAATTTGGGACAGGTGGAGTAATTTAAAAAAAAAAAATTGGTATCATCCTTTTACTAGAATTTAAATTGAGAGTAATACCATGTCTTCAACATTTCCACAACAAATCTTAATTGGCAAGTTGTTATTGATTCTAATTTGGGTCAATCACTAAATTACGTTTTTGCCCATCAATAATAGCTTACTACCTAAAATTTGTACTACCTTTGAAGTTAAATACATCAGATTAAGAGATTTTCTATTAAACGTTGGTTTTTTATTTATTTATTTATTTTTAATATAATTTTTTTAAAAACTAGACTAACAAAATGGGGGTTAAGGTAGTATTTAATTATGAGGTGCAATGCACACTTATTAATAATTCATTCATTTGTACACACAAATTTGTTGTGGTTGTGTGTTGTTCTTAATATTTGTGCACGTTTTGACTTCTTCAGTAGAAAAATAAAAAGGCGTGAAAAATCCAATCATAAGTATACCCAAATTCTTTTATACACACCTTGTCTCATTTTGTTAACCCGGTTCAAAATATCCGATTTTTTAAGTGAACAACATTTAATACATTGTGAAAAAATCCGAGTGAATTAGTATAAGTACCCGTTTATTTGGGCGTTTTAAGCCTAAAAGCTGGCTTTTTAAAAAAGCCAGCCCAAAATTGGCATTTGGTAAGTTTAAAACGCAACTTTTCTGAAAAAGTTGCGTTTTGTTTTTCTGAAGAAACGCACGTTTGTGTTATGCTGGGTTTGGGGTGCATAAATGAAATGCGCATTGCTGAGCTTTTAATATATATCCATTGGGAGAATTAAATTATGAAATTGCCCTTGAATAACATAGTGGCCCTCATTCCTCTCATCTCATCTCATCTCACTGGTCTGCGCAGCTCCCTCACGCCTCTCATCTCCTCTCAGCTCTGCCCTCTCCGTGGTAAGTCATCCGTGCGCCTCATTCCTCTCCTCTCATCTCATCTCTTTGCTCTTCCCTCACCGTTTTGCTACAAACACAGCACCACCCAACAAAATCAACACCACAATCAACCCAAAACACAATCAACAAAATCAACAATCAACCCACCGGTCTACCACCACAACCAACAAAATCAACAAAATCCATTTCAAACCCAACTCAAAATCAACTCAAAATCAAACCCAAAATCCACAGAAAATCAACTCAAAATTTAACCCATTAACTAAAAACCCATAACCCAAACCCAAACCCAAAATCAAAATCAAATACAAACCCAATGTTTCAATCATCTTCATCTTCTTCATCATCATCATCATCATCATCATCATCATCTTCTGTCTTCCTCTCGGCTTTCGAATTGTCAAAAAAAAAAAAAAAAAAAAAAAAAAAAAGGATCTCAGCGGTGGAACGTTCTGGAGGTGAAGTGAAAGAGAAAAGGTAAAAGAAAGAAGACAAAATGAAAAGTAAAGTGAATGTTCCGGAGGGAAAAAAGGGCAAAGAAGTTACGTGTGTGGAGGTGTGCGGAGGAGAAAAAAGAGGGAAAAGAAAAAAGAATAAAGAGAAGGGTACGTGTGTGGAGGTGTGTGGAGGAGAAAAAAGAGAGAGAGAAAAAAAAGGAAAAAAAAAATGAAAGAAAGAAATGTTATCACAATATTTTTACAAATTTTTTCACAATAAATTTTAAAGAGTAGGTTATTATTAGCTAATATTTGTGAGAAAAAAATAATTTTTTTAAAAAGAGAAAAAAATAATTTTAATAGTACGTTAAAATTAAATCAGTATCAATTTTATCACAATATTTTCACAATACTTTCACAATAAATCTTAAAAGGTAGGTTATTATTAACTAATATTAGTAAGAAAAAAATAATTTTTTTAGAAAGAGAAAAAAGTAATAGCACGTTTAAATTAAAATCAGTATCAATTATCACAATAATTTCACAATACTTTCACAATAAATCTTAAGTGGTAAGTTATTATTAGCTAATATTGATGAGAAAAAAATAATTTTTTTAGAAAGAGAAAATTTGATTTAAGTATATGAAGTAATTGATTTAAGTATGAAATAAACTCACATCCAAAAAAAAAAAAATAAAAAGAAATAAACTCCCTTATATATACATTGTCATTTTTGGTAATTTATTCCTCAAACTACAACTTTTATAAGTGTTAGCCAAACATTCAGTTTTTTCAAAAAGAACTTTTTAACAGTTTTTACCAAACACTCAATTTTTTTAAACTTAACTTTTTCATTATGTACTTTTTGAAAACTCAATTTTTTTAAAAAGCCAAACTTTAAAAAGCTGAACCAAACTTACCCTAAGTATAAGAGTATATGGGACAAAGACATTGAGTAAGCGAAAATGAAAGGGTATAAAGTGGAGTCTTTTGTGATTGCTTACGAGTCTTCGCTTGAACTGTACTGATCGGAACGTTGTTATATAGCACGCAAGCCGTTCGTTGGGAAAACCGTGTCTTAATTTCCCAGTCCTGCTCGCCCAATGAATGTGTCCCTTACTATCAATAGTCTATGAGATGGTTATCTCAACTTTCTCTAAGACATTAGAAATGGACCTGCTAAGCTGAACTGTGGAAGCAATTTCAGCATGGCCTTTGTTTTGGTAGCCTTGCCATGGCCCATAGTTCGCATAGTTGGCAACAAATACACATGTAATAAGAGTGGGCTGACAGCCAATGGGCAGATAGCCCAACATTATTCCATTCTTATTTGGGCTTGACCTGGCATGTATATGGGTGCCTTATATCATCTAAAGCTTTGAAACATAAACTAAAAATAAAAACCCAAGCCGAGTACAAATAAAAAGAAACATCTAAAGCTTTGAAATATATCAAATAATACGACAGGGTTTGTTTGGGAGTGGACCTTGCCACATTGTTTACGGCTGGCTTAGATGATGAAAATTGGGGCCAAGCCCAAATCCCAGTAATCATCAAGAAATTAGCCCTTTCTAAAAGAAAAATTGGGTTGACAAATGTATTCCCATTCAAGATAGGATGAAGTTGTACAGGAGACACAGATATCTATTCAAGAACCTTGAGTTGCATTAACTCTGTATAAAATAATATGTTAAAAAAAAGTAAAATTATGGTATAGATTTTTGTTTTTGTTTTTGTGCAATACATTAAGTTCTCTAATCAAATTTGAATTTAATTTAATTATTTTTAGAAAAGATAATATTTTTTGTATTTTGTTGGTCAATAAAACTATTTGTTTGAATGTAATTAAAAAACCTAATATATGGCATCTTATAAGTAACTATACCTAAGTTTTATTCTAAAAATAAATGACTTGTTAATATGTTTTTACAATATTTTTTAAAAGTTGAATTCAAATTGTGACAAACCAATATATTATTGAAAACTATGTATGCATACAAACCAATATATTATTGAAAAATATGTTTTTCAGTTTTGAAGAGTGTGCATTGACGCTCATAATTGAATATAATTATTCCTTATATTTTTAGGCCGGTCGTTAGCAAGACAAAATGGTGAAACTCTTTTGATGTGTTCATTCTACTCTTTAAGGTCATATTCCTCCTCCTTCTCCCCACTTAGCACAGATTTGGATGAGAGTTTTGAGACCAATTAACAATGGTTAAAATGGTGAGATGCTTTGATAGCACATAATTCTCTCTAAGTTGAGAAAAACTTGTCCTTGAGTTTTGGTGGCAATCTTTCATGATCTATTGAAACCTGAACCTTGTAACACACAATAATTATACATTTTTCACAAATTTAAGTTGTACATACTTGAATTATATGCTAGTAGGAAAAACAATAGAGAAAACCTTTTTTTGACATTACTTTACTATCACCACCACCTTTTAAAGAGTAATTAAATAGGTATTTTTATGAAGAGATTTTCTGATACTCAATTAGGAAAACAAATAACAACGTCATATTTCATTTTCAGTTAGAGGGGGGAAAAAGCATAAAATAAAATCTTAGTTCAACGGGAAAAAAAAAAAAAAAAAAAAAATCGAAACTGTTTGCATCACATATGGAGGATAGACTTTAAAATTGATTATGCATAAAAGCTGCAGGGGATTTAATTATACGGATTTCTGATCTTGGTGTCAAAGGTAAATATTAAAATAGGTTTCAAACGTAAATTAAATATTACTGATGTGGTATAAACTTTTTAAATAAATTTGATAATCGGTTTAGCATATAAATTTTGGTACAATTAAAGAATGCAAATTCTCTGTATCACTTTTTTTGTACTACTCTATATTCCATTAATCACTACTTATCATATTCCATTAATCATTACTTATCATATGTATAATTGCTTTCTATTTTAAACTTACAAAGAAGCTATTAGGGTTGATTAACTATCATGTAGGAGCATCAGCCAGGAGCATATATGGAAAGTATTAGCTGTATCACCAATCACTACTTAACATGTGTATAATTGTTTTCTATTTTAAACTTACAAAGAAGCTATTAGGGTTGATTAACTATCAAGCAGGAGCATCGGCTAGGAGCATATATTGTAAGTATCAGCTGTATTTTGGGCTATATCCAATTTAAAATGTATTTTAAAAAGGATAAAAATTGTTATAAAAACACACTATTATACACTCATTTTTTAAACAGAAATTGTGCGTTAAAGACACGATTTTAAAACTGAAATCGTGTCTTCAACTTACAATTTCAGTTCAAAAAATAGGTGTATGACATGATGTGTAACAAATACTAATCTTTATAAGAATTATTTTGAGATAACACATGCATGATGCATGCAATCTTCTTTTGTTCTGGTAAGACGTATTTGTTGCAACTTGCAATATATATATATATATATATATATGTATATATCTATCTATAGCAGGGTTACTGTCCTTTCACGTCGTAGACATACTTTAAATAATTAGACAGATGATTAGATGAGTTTAATTTCTTGCAGTTCTGCGAGCTAGATGCACTAAAATTATACACTCTCACATATACTTGTCACTCACCTTACTTGTGCCTACCATACATAACACAAAAAGAAAAAAAGAGGGTGCGAGTATTTTGGCGAAAAACCCAACGCTTACAGACTTATCGTTTTTCTTGAAGTTGACTTCAATGGAGAAGTATAATAAAGTTTTGTGCCTATTAAAGTTCTGGTACGCATAATTTCTCAAAATTTATTAGATTTATTGGAATGAAAGATAAGTTATGATTAGTCTAATATCATTTTTATATGGTTCATCACTTCCACAGTAATTTCAACTTATTATTTCAACAAATTGGTGTAAGCCATTGTGGTGTTACAAGTTTCAACTTTCAACCACTACAACAAAACGAGTGTGTAAAAATATTTTTCCTAATCATATAATGGACTCGATTCCGGTGTTAAAAAAAATTCAGTCCGCTTGTTATTTACGTTAATAAATATGCTTAAAAGCTATTGACCTAAAAAATTATACTTAAAAACAAAGCAAAGTGCCATAAATGTGATGACAGCCTATCCATGAAAATCTGATGGATTAGGTCCAGACGTCCAGTATAAAATCGCACATACGTTGCACAAAATCTCAGGGCCAAAATCAAACTTTTATCAGCATATCTTTATGACATGGATACTTCAAAGCTTTTCTCATTTTTATTTCTCTGGTACATGTTTGTACCTTTTATGCAAAGACATGCCCACAAGCTGAGACTATAGTTAAGAAGGTGTTGAGGTCTAAAAAGTTATAACACCAAGCCCCAAAATAGTACAGTAGGTGAACCCCATATAAAAGGATTGAACTCATCACAAGAGAAAAGGATGGTAAGCCCAAATCCATTAAAAAAAGATTTAAAGTCTAGAACCCATGAAAGGAAAGGACTTAGGGCCCATGGAACGAAGGGAAGAAAGGAAAAAGGTTCAGCCTATCAAGATAAAAAATCAAAGGGAGTCCAGTGGGAAGAACTGGGCCAGGATACCCAGAGGCTGCCAGGGGCTCAGGATCCTCGAGACGTGTAGTACAGCTAGGATGAGATTGAGACAGCTCAAAAAGAGCACCAAGAAACACAAGGAACGAAGAACATATACGTCCTTCTCAATCACCCAATGATGCAGAAAGCAACCAGCTGAAGGCTTGGAGAGTAACAATTCATGAACAAGGGGCTAGTACCTCGGGCAACCCAGAAAGAAAAACTATAAAGGGAAGTAGTTGGGAAAACCTTCAACATGGCAGGAATGGATTTGGTTCACCTAGGAAAAATGACAAAAAGAAGGATAGCAAAAAAGTTGAGTCTGAAAAGGTAAGGTTTAAAAGCCTTGAAGGAAGAGAGATTGGAGGTCAGCTCTCTAAGGACACCCAAGAATGGAAAGTCAGCAAGAGGCTTTTAGGGAAACAGCACTAAAAGAAGAAAACGGTGAAACAAGGAAAGGACCAGTCGTCAAAGTGGCTAGCACAACATGGGCTCTAGTACCCAAGGGAGCAAAGGAAGAGAATCAGTGGTACCCCGGAACCCTAGAATGACACTATGAAAGGGGAAAGCAACCAACATTGAAGGGGCATTCAGCAAGAGTGAATCAGAATATAATCATTAAGAAAACTTTTTCAAAAACTCAAAGAAAGTTGTAAAAGAAAGAGGAATGTCGCCCGGTATCCCAAAACAGCCACTATAGAACATACTTGGATTCAAAGGGATTCAGACTTTGCAAGTCTTAGAGGCTTAGATAGACATCTAAATCTTAGAGACTTAGATAATTTTTGAGCTTATTTGGACCTTGTGACACATCTTAGTGAGCACATTGTAATTTACAACTAATAAAAGTAATGAAATATTTCACAGGGTTTTAAGGATCCTTAACAATTATTTTGTTTCTCTCTTTATTACATTGTACATTTACTGTTTCTTGTTGTTCAATACATATATATTCTTGCCTGCTAGTATGTACGTATTGTAGGATTCTCGCTCTGTGCACCACTTGATTTGTAAACAGCTTATTTAGTTGTGGTGAACCAAGCCTAATCTCTTTAAACAACAACTAAAAGCTCCAAAGTCCTTGCTTCAACTTGGGTCTGGACATTGTCCAAAAAATGACCCTCACAAATGGTTATAGTTCAAACATTGTCAAAAGCACTTACACTTGCTGCCCCTTTGCTGAGAATGCACTTCCACGATTGTTTCGTTAGGGTACGTATATTGAATGTCTATTTCCCACATTTATATTTGTAGCATTTTCTTTGAATAATGATTCTCTCACACAACTTATTTTATATATTCTGTATATAACCACTTTTCACGTCTAAATGTGATCATCACTTTTTTGGGTTTTAAAATTTGTACAATAGCACTTGCATTGGTAGAAATTATGAGTATGAGCGTGTGAAAATAGTTACTGTTTTCTTCTCTTCGCCCTAAGAGCATTACCATTGGAGGGTATCAAACTCCAATTTAGTGCCCAATTATTATGTCAACACTTTTTTTTTTTTTTGATGAAATATGTCAACACTTTTAATCAATAGCTGCATGGTATGTCTTCTAACTCTACATGCATTTTGCAAGTAACTTTATGCAAAACAAAAATTTAGGTTACATGTTAAGAAGTAGAATAGATAAATACAAATTTCTATCTTCTAAAACTTCTACAGAAGCCGGCTTTTAGAAATAAGCTTCTAGCGGCAACCGAAGTTCAATTTAGTCAAAATCTTGTAGGATACAAGCTCATATCAAATATGGCTCCTAAATTAGTGGACCACTTTGTGATACTATCGGGAACCACACTTGTGGTTTCATTTATAAATATTTTTATAATGCATGTCTGTAAAAGAAGAAAAAAAATTCATTTTAATATTATTAATGATCATAAGTTTATGGGCTAGAGTTCTTGTGGGTTTTTCTTTATTTATAAGTTCCTTCTAGCTAAATGCCTCTCTTGGCTATGTCATTTATAGGAATAGACCTTCTAAGAAATCGACATAACACATTCTTTATGTGTATGCTAAAAGTATTATTAATTATGAAAGAGCCATAAATACATTAAAATAATAGTTATTATATTTAAATCTAATTTTTTTTAATAAAACCATTATAAACATAAACAAAAGCATTAAATTGAGCATGTCTTTTTTATTTATTTTTTTTATATTTTTTATTAATGAAATTTAAAAACAAAAAATATATGAAAAATTTGTATATTAACCAGTGAATTCAATAGGCTATTTACAAATTATGGATGACCATTTATGTAAATATCATACATGTTAGGATAATGTCCTAAAACCCAATTGTGACTCCATCTTATTAATTAAATATTTTTATTTTATGACATTATTGTGTGAACATTTGAAAATTATATGTTGCAGTCTATGAGATGCATTGCATATATGTTATGTAGGTATGAGAATGAGATTCGTATACAAAAGATCTAAATTGCAAAACCTTGTTAACTTAGAATTTAAGTTCATAGTTTGTAATATGATTGAGAGTCTTTTCTGATAAGACAATAAATCTATAATATATCAATTATGATGATTGGTATTGATCACGGAAGTTGAGATTTCTGATTGATGTATTGGTGTATTTGGAATACACTAAACTAGATCAATGTGATATGTTGTTCTACAAACTACTATCATTTGAACAAACAATCTTTACAATTGCTATGTGCATCAAGTCTTAATCTTGAAAGGATGGTGAGCTCAAACATGAATTGTCAATTGTTTTGATGTCTGTCGAAATGAGATTTTTTATGGCCAATACCAATATGTTGGGAGTGGCAAGAGAACTCTAATTCTTCAATGGAATCAATAATCCATTTCAGAGATATAGAAACATTCAACAATGGTGATGATGTGATGGTCTTACCTAGGTGAAAGAGGTGTTCAACTTGGCTTTTAAGCTGAATATTATGAATTGGGTTAATTGGCACCAAAATTAAGAAAGGTAATTGGACATGTGGTGCAAAATTAAACAAATTTATATTTTGATTGTACTTCAACTTTATTATATATAAAACATTTTATATGGTTTTTCACTTATGGTTTGTCATTTATAGATTGATAGCAACTAAATGAAATTCAACTATCTAAAGGGTACACAATAGGCAATCTTTAAATCAAATTGTTCAAATTTGTTTTAGTAAATTTACTTTTCAGTTAAAAATTTCAAAATATCCTCATTAATTTAAACTTTGGTGAAAACAAAAAGATTTCGACTTTTAAAATAAAATAAAGCACAAGTTTTTATTTTTTTATTTTATTTTATTTTATTTTTTTACTGGAAAAATAAAGGGCAAGCTATGATATCTATTTATTGACTTTTCAAAGAGAATTACATTTTGGGACGATGGGATTACTTTATTTAATAATTCAATACCATCTTTTTTATAGAGTTTAAATTAAGAATAATGTTATATTCACAATATTTTCACAACAAATCTTAGTTGATAAACTGTTACTGGATATAATTTAGACCCACTATCATTTTTTCTCCATTAATAACAGCTTACTATCTAAGTTTTTCATGAAATTGTTGTAGACTTAGCATGCACCCTATAGAACTAAAATGTTATATATATATATATATATATAATTGTGGTTCCTAATTTTACTTGTGCATGTGCAGGTGTTATGAGCTTCTTTTTTTTTTTTTTTTAATTTTTTTATTTATAAATTCCTTTCTTTGAAATTATATCAACTCAAGGGTTGAAATGTGTTTCAAAGTTTCTGCATAAGGTACATATATATTATTCCTCTTATAACATGTGAGCATTATAGTTATCTGGGATTTACATGCGGTAAGAGATACATGTGTCAGATGTATAAGATACATTCCTATAATATAAAAAGCTAGCATGCTTTATGCATTATCTAACTATTTTATATTATTTTTTACTTATGGTTTGATATTTATAGATTGAAAACAACAAATGAAATTGTAAACAATAGGCACTCTTTAAATCAAACTGCGCATTTATAAATAAAAAAGAAGAGGAAATGGATGAGCAAGCAAAGTACACACATTTTTTCTCCTCTTTAATTTAGCACTATTGAAAGTCTTACCTTTCTTGGGAATTCCGAATCAAAGAAGAGGCAGATCGAAATATCTTGAAAAAACCCAAATTGATATGAATGAAAGATTTCTCTGGTAGATGTGAGATGGGCATTGTATTCTTTTCGGTCTTTCAGTGAGAATGGGTATTGTATTCTTTTCATACTTTCATCCTTAGTTTGATGTCAAAATTAAGGTTGTTTTAAGGCCGCTATATTCGCACCCCCTTGACTCATACTCTAAGTTATCTAGTGCAATCTCATGTGTGATCATCATTAAGTATAGTTTGTAAGGGTCATATTTTTGTATGTTGGCATATCTGTTATCAAAACACACTTTTTATGTAATTGAATTTATGTTCAAGTCTGTTACATTTTATCAGCAGCTGATATAAATTGAAGAAACAATATTGCACAAGAAAAGCTAAAACTGTAGGTCTCAATATCTGGCTCGATACTTGTTGATCTATTGAGAATAAATGAATTTCAATACCTGGCTCGACACCTCTCGATCTATTGAGCCTTGGGAAAACTGAACATTAATTTTCTGATTCATCCAATGATGATTGGCCTTTCTAGGAATTTGTGCACTAGGGTTCCAGAACATATAAAAGAAATATCTTGTGGTCGTCATCACAGACACAAATAGGTACACACATAACAGGAGTTATTGCAATGTTTGTACTCTTAGGGTTTTGTATCAAGCTGCTACCAATTCATCAAACCGTGATTTGAAGAACACTGCAAAGCTATAACAATCAAAAAGGCTAATGTGCTATTAGTCACAAATAGGAGATTTGTGCAAAGGAGGAGAAGCCTTTTGCAAGAAGTAGTCCAATTGGGAATTGGAGCTTAGATTCCTTATAGATCAGTAGGTTCTACTGTAAGTAGGTGTTTCGGGACAGGATAAAATTCCTTGTACTTGTAACCTTTATTCTAGTTAGTGGATTCTTTGGGAGTGTTAGTTGATCTTAAATTCGTTTGGTGAGGTTTTGCTTGTAAGGGTTTTTTGCATTGTGATTAAATCACCGTGTCAAACTTAATTTCCACTACACTTAATTTACTTTGGTAATTTAATTATCTTAATTGAATTTGCATGTAATTTGGATTAATTAATCAACTTGGATAATTGGTTAAGTAACTGGGGTTAATCTATAACCCAACAAAGTCTAAGCTACTTGTGGGGTCTTTTAGAAATTTGTTTCATGTAGCTTGACAAAAGAATTTTGAGAGAAGTTATAGGCCATGAGCACATTCAGTAGGTCAATCACAAAACCAGCTATAAGGGCTCTTGTGGCGCAGATGGTATCTATCTTCTGGGGCATACGACGATCCTTTTTCCACCTAAGGCATTACTTTATTTACTAAAATATTGCATAATTTTATTTTTTTAATATCTTTTTTGTTACGTACTATAATAGTATATATTTTTGCATGATTTACCCATCATATTTCAAAACTTGATTATTAATCAATAGTTGGATACAATAAAAGAAGATTTATGTCCAGAGTAGGTTTTATTTTGATAGGCTAAAAATGTATTGACCCATTTGGTAATTGAATCAATTAATTAGCCAAGTGAAATTAATTAGATTCAATTGCATGCAATAAGCATGGTAGCACAAACAAATGACCAAATAATTAAATGCAGCGGAAATTAAATTTGACACGGGTGACTTGTTTACAAATGGGGAAAAACCACCGAGGCAAAACCCCACCTGGTGAATTTAAGATCACCACTCCCGAGAATCCACTATTATCAAAACAAACAGTTACAGGTAAAAGGAATCTCAGTACCTAATACCAACTTACAGTTGAACCCTTACTCTAATACCCAATTTGACTTGTAATGTAGTGACAATCTCTCATTTTAATGCACGGCTCACAGTACATGACTAACCAATCGATGCACGGATCCAAGTACGTGACTAACACACAAATTTGAGAAAGATGTTGGTTGCAAAGTTCTTCAGTTTATAAAAACGATGAAAATCAAGAAGCTCCTTGATCACAAAACCCTTGGCACAAAGACGCAGCAGCTTTTACAAGAATATGATGAATTAGGGCAAATTGTCTCCGGTCACAATATGCATATAACAACAAGTGCAACAACTCTGTGACAGCCTTTAAAATAATGCTTACATATGTATAGGGTTGTGAGAAAAGAAACCGTATACAAATAACTTGGATATATGCGTGAAAAACAGATCTAAAAATTTAAATTTCGTAATTATCGATAGATACCGTTTTTCTCGAGCAGTTGTCGAGCACAAGCATTAAATCTCGACAGATATTATCTGTCGAGATATCTGTCGAGTTTTAATAAACAACACTTTTTCACTTGTTTCTTAGACAAACTTACATGACTTTAATACTAGACTTGAACTATTGTTTCTTAAAGTACTAAACCTATCTTAGATCTACCTAATTACAAATAAAATGCGTTTTGTCAAAGGATTAGCCAATTTTACATAACATATGTTCTAACAAGTTCCACATATATTCTAACATATTTTATTTTTTTAATTGAGTTGTGAGGAATTAATTGAGCCCAAAAACTAATTCCGCTAGGTCATGAAGTGAGATCAATAACCATGACGTATTTGAAAGATCACAATTAATAATTGCAACAACTATATATTATTAATTTTAAGAAGGACAAATCAAATTCTTGAGCAAATATTTTTATTTAGGCACGATTTGCCCATTACACATTATACGTGATTATTAATTACTAGTTGAATATAATAAAAAGAAGATTTATGAATATACAAGTTATTTATTTACTTATTATTATTTTTTAGTAAAGTTGTGAGGAATTGATCAACCCAAAAAAAAGTCCATGAGTTCATTGACATCTAGAGATTTGACAATTGAGATTCTCAAAAAAAAAAAAAAAAAAAAAAAAGTGTTTAGACAATCGTATTTAAAGGATCACAATAATTGCAACAGTTATTATTAATCTTCAGCAGGGAAAATCAAATTCTTGAGCAAAACTCCTAACACAATGCATTTTATCTAAGATGCCTTGAAGTTGCTATGGAATAGAAGATAAGTACTTCAAAACCCTAGGGTTAATTAGGGTTATGTATCCATAAAATCTTGATATTCGAGTAATGATTGATGATAAATCATCAAAGCACCTTAGATAACTATAAGAATCTGATCTTAGAGTTGATGTTTGACTTTGAAAGCAGGAGCATCAGCCATGAGAATGTCAACTACCTATACCAGCGCTTTTGTAAGCGTTGGAATAAGTACTATCTATGCCAGCGCTTCCAAAAGCGCTGGTATAGGTCATGAATCAATATAATTTGAAAGGCCTATACCAGCGCTTTCGGAAGCGCTGGTATAGGCCTTGAATTAATATAATTTAAAAAGCCTATACCAGCGTTTTTGAAAGCGCTAGCATAGGTAGTACCTATGCCAGCGCTTCCAAAAGCGCTGGTATAGGGCGTGAATTAGTATAATTTAAAAGGACCTATGCCAGCGCTTTCAAAAGCGCTGGTATAGGTCCGTTTTTTTTTATTATTTATTTATTTATTTATTTATTATTTTTTTAATAGCACCTGTAATATACCTAAAAAAAATTTTCCAATACCTATTTTATAGCAACAGTAGTGAACTACAATTCACATTTTCCAATAGCAAATACCATAGCACATTAAACCAAAAAACTAAATATATTTAATTAAATCCTTTCAATAATTACATCCCAAATGTCTAAAATTTTATGCACAAAATAGTATATTCTAAACATCTATGTACAATGTCCTACACAAAAGAATACATTCTAACTATATAGAATGTCCTACACAAAAGAATACATTCTAACTATATAGAATGTCTTGCACAAAAGTATACATTCTACTGCATATTGTCTAAACCAAAATAGGTGCCCAAAGTATCGCCTACTGCATATCATCAGATGATAAGCACTGAGCACCAGGAGAATGGATATCCACTGCAGAATCACCATCACCATCCTACAAATTAAGAAACACAATGGATTAGTGTACTAAACAACTAGTATTACTACCAAGTGCCACATTAGCAATTAAAACACACTCAAAATGACTGATTTCAGTTAAGCATATCAATTGGGTATTAGTCTCAATAAATTTCTCAAAAATTGATTAGTGAGCAATTTATGCAAAAGATTCAATAAGCGATTACTTACACATATTGTGTAAAGCCTTAGAGGTTACATTTCTACTCGATATTTCTATGTATTTTATATGTTACAATGAACCCTAAACTGGTAGATAAAAAAATTAGGGTATACATTAATGGAGTTGAGAAGGTGGTAGTTGGGAGTTGAGGGGATACATTAACCATGAGTGCTAATAAGCATTCTACAACAAAGTTCCTTTACTTGGAGAGGCAGGGCAGCAATGTAACGGCTATCACATGGTAACTGAAGCTGCAATCATGTTTTAAATACCCAATCAAAGTCAAAGAACACGAGGCTAGTCTTTCACAAATCAGACATCCAGTCACCAATATAATATAGGCAAATGCAAGTGATAATCCAATACAATTCCTGCAACCTTTTTTTTTTTTTTTTTTTTTTTTTTTTTTTTTTTTTTTTTTAAGAAGCCAGTTCATACACATATTTTAGGGTACCCCGTGAATGTTAGCATTGATTATAGGCAGCCTTCCTTCAAACACTCGCTCCTATTAGTTCTCAAGCCTAGTAAGCACTTACTGCACTTCTTGCCATATCTTTAGAACTTCAGAATTTTTTTATAATACAATGTAGTATTAGATACAAGCATGTGATTTTCAAAGCCTTGATTTTGCAAAAAGATGTACAAAAAATAATTTAATCAGATTCCAGAAAACTATTAAGACATGGCCACCCAATTAACCCATTTCACAGCAAAATTTATCAGATCAAAACTCACTAATCACCTACACACTCAAACACACAAAAAAGCACCATATTCTATCCAATAACCCATTAACTTCATAAATTATCCATAAACCATTTCCAAACAAAATTTCATCTGATTATTTTGCATCACTGAAACTTCATGACAACTCACCAATCACATACCATACAAACATGAACAAAAATGCACATACTTTGTATTCAAACTGCTTACCATAGACATACTGGGAAACGATGGGCATAGTCGGTTCAACATCCTCTGCATTAACTGAACTTGAGCTTCAAGGACATCAACACGATTGCATTTCTCTTTCATTACTGCTAATTGAGCAGACAACTCCATAACCCTTTGGTCGGTTGCAGTAGATGTTGGAGGTGGCGTACTATCATCCATTGACCTTGCACGATTGCCAGAGGGGGTTGGACCAAAGCCTAGCCCTCTGACACGGCCACCTCTCTCTGCACCGATGACCTGTCCAAATGCATCATCGGGCTGCCAAAGTATGCCAGCCTCAATGTCGTTTCCCTGCAACTGTGACCCCTCTGTCATAAGATGTTTCATCTTTGCCTAGTGATCACAAATAAACAAAACAACATATTAGCAATGAGGGTAATAATACACATGCCAACATATAAATATGCTTTTATATATATATAGAAGTTGGGTTGGAGTTACTATAAAAGAAACAAAAAAATTTGGGTTAGAGTTATACCATACGTACTTAGAACCCAAACCATATATATTGTGTCCTTAAGAGTTTCCATCAAATATCTAAGCATATCAGAAATTAAGAACCAACATGTGAAGAACTACAATGTTTTGAACCTAGAAGTTTCCTAGATCATATACAAACACATTTAATAAACAGTTGTATAAACCCAACCCAAGAGAAGGAGAAGGGGAAATTTAAACAAGTCTGATTTTCAAGAAAAGATGCTCCCCAAGTTTGTCCTGGGAAGCTCATGTGCAAAACTTACCAGCAAAGATGTATCTATTAATTTTCAAGTGTTTTTATTTATTTATTTATTTTGTTGGCCTCCTACCGTCTAGTTGGAAAATTTTGCTTGTGAATGGCCAACAGAACTTAATTCATACCACTAAAGCCACTATACCTTTAAGAAGCAGCCTATCATCCCCACAGAATATTCTTTAGGCATCTGCCTACCTATGTTTTTGGTGGACTTTAGGATAGGAAAAGTTATGACCTTGGGGTTAGTCATGGTGAGGACGGCTTTAGATTTTGTATATTGAGTTCTTTGAGTGTATTGACTGATGACCCTTTCTTGTACAAGTAGCATCATAACTCATAAACTAAAGTAGTGAACCAAAGACCTAATAAAACCCAAATAAAGACTAACTTGACTCAATTAAATAAAGACTTTACTCAACTACCAATACACCCTTACTAACAGTAGTTGTAGAAAATTATAAACCTGCCCTCCTTACAAAATCAACAATAACTTGTAAAATTAAAAACAACTTAAAAAAACTATTTTAAAACCTAGAAACCAATATCAAGGCCTTTAAAATCATAAGATGCTTGCAGATACTGGCATTGAAGATATAAAATTACCCTTGCTTGTCTTTTTATTTAAAAAAAAAAAAAAATGTAAACTACACTTCTAAATGAAATGAAGAGCATCTGAGTAAAATCCTCAATATCTAAGGATCTTTTAATAAATAAAAATAATAATGTTCTAAACAAAAGTTTCCTAAGATTGGACGACCCTAATCTAATCTAATCTAATAATGTCAACAACCTAATCAAGGACAAGGTTTGGCAATAAGAAACCAGTCTCCCTTTTAATTAAAGTTCCTACCATGTGACGTTAATCAAAGAACTTCTTTCCAACTCAAAATACAGTACATTCAAATTACTAATATAATTTGTTACAAACTTTATTCCTACTTTAGAATTACTAATATTGTTGAGTTATGAGGGTGTCAATTCAATGGCGTCGAATCACATTTATTCCTACTTTAGAACGCAAAATAATATAAGCTTTGTTATTTTAAGCATGTTATTAATATATATATATATAATATTGTTCTTACAATGCTCTCCGCTGTTTGGGCCATGCTTCTGGATCCCAGTGTATGCAACTCTTTTTGCTTCCCACGCCGCTCTGTGTTATCTTTCGACAACTCCTACAAACATTTCAAGAAAATCACTACTAATTACAATAACAATGTAATATATAATACTCTTGAGCATGGAACCTATAAAAACAAAACATCTATACTACTGTAACTATTACTACCTTAAAATCGTCAGAGAACCAGTAATCCACCAAGCCATGAAATTGAGTGGCATCAACCTCCACGGGTGATAGCTGAAGTAAATCTTCCTTAGTTGTGTCCAGTTTGTAGTACTGCTCCTTTAACTCTGATTTGTGGCCCCTCCACAACTTCCCAACTCGTGAGAGTGCCCATTTCCTTTGGTTGGCAAGGGGGATGCGGTTTATAGGAATTACCCATCATCATTAAGTGTGTATTGATAGCCTAGACTGAATTTCAATAATAAGTGGACCAACTACTGAAGGTGTATCAAAATCAATAAAGCACAATCTCATTGTACACGCTGCCAGCACTGACACATGCACACCTCATCAGCTACGCATGCATGCCCCATCAGCAACACACACACCCCTCAGCACCACACCTATGCAGCACCACATGCATGGCTCATCAGCCCCACACACACTCATCATCAGCACCCCACACATGCAGCATTATACACATACCCTCACACTCCTAACATTATGACTTTTTGTGTGTGTGTGTATCTATTACTGTTGCATTGAAGCAAATTAACACAGTGCAGTGATTTATACATCCAAAATTCAAGAAAAAAGAAACTACTATTGGGTTTGACGAAACCTTACATGTTGTGGACAACAATTAGCAAAAGCCCCTAAACTTGTTATTCTTCAAAATCTGAAATTGAAAGGGGAGAAAAAGGGGATGAGTTTCATAAATCAATAAATAACCAAATTTCAACTATAAATAATAATAAAAAATTTGATAGGTATCAACTATAAATAAAATTTTGCATAAAATAAAACTTCAAAAGCTTATAGACTATATTTCAGTTCAAATAGGATAAATTAATTCATATAATTTAAAACGGATTTTGAAAACAAAAACTTATAATGTAATGGATTTTGAAAATATGGTAACCAACGTTATGCTAATGCCTCTGGCCCTCTTAAAAACCCATTATAGTCAACAAATAGAAAAGGAAAGGGAAATTTGACCCAAAAAAAAAAAAAGGTGCTGCAATTCTTTATAAAGCTGAACAATTGAAACAAGAAACAAACTCTAGAGGAATGAATGATAAATGAAAGACAAATATTTTATATAAAAGAAAAATTAAATAAATAAAAAGAGGGGAAGCTATACTGTCAAAGTGAGGCAATGAAGGTGGGTAAGCCGGGCTGGGAAGGGATGGCGTGGAGGTGTAGATCGGAGAACAGTTATGTCGGCAGTGGGGAGGACGGCGGTGCACTGGGCAGACTGAGCGACGAGGGAGTGAGAGGGAGAGTGATGAAGAATGAGAGAGAGAGTTTGGTAATTTTGATTGTTTGATTTTTTTTTTTTTTTTATAAGATTTTGAGTGTTTGATTTTAGTGAGAGCCCCTAATTTTTGACTAAGTGTGCAAACCCAAAATTTTTGGTGGGAACCTGAATAGCTTTAGAGGGAATTCACTTGTTGCGGTGAAACTCAAGCCCACCGTAAGAGTTTGCCCACTTGTTGTGGTGAACCTGAATAACTTTTTGACTAGTGAGAGTTTGCTCTTTAAGGATTTTTTTAATAAAATAATATTTACTACTTCAAATTAGTAAAATATAATTTATTAATTAAAAAACTATAATTTAATCCTCCAAATTAACAAATATATAATTTAATACTTCAAATTACTAAAATAAAAATTAATACTACAATTGTGAATTTAACGGCACTTACTAATTAATAAAAATATAATTAATACTTTTAATTATGTAAATATATTTTAATATTACAAATTAATTGAGTATTTATACTACTATTTAAGGGGCTTCCCCTGTTTGGATTCTTCATTTTTTATGTCTAAAATACCCTCATCATACCCACTTGCAAGTTTTCAACTAACGGTGATAAATATGTAAATTAAAACTCTTACACTTTAAGACCCATAAACTCACGTACGCTTTGCAGTTTCTATCTCACTTTCTATCTTTCATTCTTCTTCAGATTGAAGACATTTAGTTTAGCTCTACATCATTCTTTCTTTCTTTTTTAGATTAAAGACACTTACTGCCAGAGGCTCCAATAAATTTTCAAGTTCTATTTTTTGCAGATTTCTCCTTTTTTTCTTTTCTTTTGTTTATGATTGACTTTCTTTGAGTTCTACTTTTTTTTTTTTTAATTTTATTTTTTATGTGTATCACGTTAACTCTCTTTTTTTTCTTTTTTGAAATGTAATTTTGAAATAAATAATTCCTTCGCATACTCTACCCTTGTACTTCTTAATGAATTGTCATTTCATGTTGTAAGTATTGTGATCCAAAGACAGGGTTGTTTTATGCTACAAAAGAAGCATCCAAAATCATTCGTGAATAATTAAACAGTATGGCTTCCCTCTTTAGTAGCCTTTGTTTACATTTTATTTAAAAATTTTGAATTGAAATAAAAATAGTTACCACAATACTCTCTGATTAATGATCAAAATATAAATGATCAATTACTATTTCCTTCTCCTTCCTCACTTTTTTTTTTCCTTCTTCGTATTTTTTTTTTCTTTTTAAGAAAGTTTTTTTTTTTTTTTTTACCATCATTGTATATGTTTTTGGCGTTAAATTTTTTTAGTTTTTTTTATTTAGGTATGTAGCAACCTTGAGTTATATATATATATATATATATATATCTATACTACTATTTAAGCGGCTGCTCCTGTTTGGACTGGATTTTTTTTATGTCCAAAATACCCTTATTTCTCTAAGTTTAAATAGAGATAGAACTAAAGGACAATAAAGTAAAAATATAACTTTAACTCCCACTAAAACATTGCCTACAAAATAGGATTACTCTCCCATTAACCCACTTATTCAGAAATAACCCACTTATTCAAAAACAAACTTCACGTTTAAACTTTTCTCTTTATTTATTTATTTATTTATTTTTTTGAGAATGACTTTCTTTATTTTTTAATTGGCCAAATCTTTTTTTTTAACCCAAGATAAAAAAGTTTTTTTTTTTTTTTTTTTTTTTTTTTTTTTTTTAATTTTAGAAACCTATGTTAAAAAGTTACTATTTTTTTTGGGTAAAATTTAATAATTTAAAAATGCTTCTTTAACTTCCACGTAAAACACTATCTATAAAATAGGACCTCACTCTCAGTACACTCACGTTGGTTTTCAAACTCAAATTTCTTCTCTTTAGTTCTCCAATTCTCTCAATTCTTTGTTAATCTTCTTTTCACCATTATCATCATTTTTGCTATTTGTTCTGCTTAAATTTGTTCTTGCTTAACGAAATGTGTATGTCAATATACATCGGTCTTTTCTATTTAGGTTTTCTAATTCATAAATAATTTCTTATATTTTAAAAACAAATCAAATATTTGTATAAAATAGCTCTTCTATTTCAACCTCACATTTAATTTCTTTCACATATTTCGTCAAGGAACGTATTGACTGGAAAACGAATGGCATTAGTGCTGGAGAGAGTGGTGATTTCGTTGATGGGCTTTTGGCAAAAGTTGTCAATCACGGGCTGCATTTTGCAAGCAAAGATGAAGCAAACATTGTTTGTAATCAGGTTTCCCAAATGCGTATACAACTTTGCATTGACATCCTTTTGGCTCTCTCTCTCTGCTCCTCTTTTGGTTTGATGATGTGTATAGAGATTAGAGGTAGATTGTGGCTAATATGAACTTTGTGCAGGAATCAAATGTGAGATTGCCCATTGTGATTGGTCAGATGGTAGGCTGAAACAAGGTCACTTGCAACAAGTAGCTCAGTAAATGAGGTATTTATTTATCTGAACTCCATGGAACATGTGGATTTTCAAGATTTTCATGTGTTTTGTCCTCCAACTCCAACAGTTTGTTTGAATTTTAGACTTGAAGTGTAGTCAATAGCGAAAATATAAATATCTTTGATGACCTCTATTTAGATGCCTCATGCCTGTTGGGTTCTCTATATCAACAAATTACGTTTGCTTTTATTAGTTGTTTGGTTTATATTTGATTTCCTTATGTTGTTATTATTATCCTCTCTATATCATTATCTTTTTTTTTTTAGAATGATTCCATATCATTGTCTTATCTTATCTTATCTTTTCTTTTTTAATTTTTTCTTTTCTTTTATTTGGTCTGATGAGTGTTTAATATTTTCTCTAATTAATGAGACTTTTTTAAAGAGTGGGAATGATATATATTATTGAATTTTTTTTGTCTATTTTTCCACTAACCACACGTTTTTTACATTGCATTTAAAAAAAAAAAAAAAAAACCATTCTCACGTTTTCTTTAATTCCTGTTGTTTTGTTCAAAATTCAAGTATGAGTTCTATTTGAACTCAAATTACTTTTTTAAATCTCAAATTGATATTTAAAAAAAAAAATTTAGTTGAACACCCTCTTAAAATTTAGGGGAAAAAAAAAAAAACTTATTCTTTTAAAGTGATTTAGAGTTTGAAAGAAAAAAAAAAAAAAATCTTTTAACTTCCACATAAAATAGTGCCTACAAAATAGGATCACCCTTTTTCAAACTCTACTTCAAATATATTTTGTTTGTATAGGTATACATTTATTTTTATTTGATTACAATATTATGGTAGAATTTGGTTTATATTTGACTTCCTTACTTTCTTATCATTATTCTTTCCATATCATTATCTTATCTTATCTTATCTTTTCCTTTCTTTTTTAATCTTTTCTTTTCTTCATTTGTTCAGTTTGATGAGTGTTTAATATTTTATCTAATTGTTCTCAAAAAAAAAAAAAAAATTTCACTAATTAATGAGCTTTTTTTAAAGAGTGGGAATAATATATATTTTTGTCTTTTTTTTGGTCTATTTTTCTACTAACCACACGTTTTTTACATTGTATAAAATAAAAATAAGAAATAAAAACTCACGTTTTCTTACATTCATGTTATTTTGTTCAAAATTCAAAATTCAAAATTCAAATTGACCAAAATATCCCCCAAAACCCATAAAAGGACAAAAATACTTTTGAAACCCAAAAAATGACCAAAGTACCCCTAAAACTTGAAAATGAGCAAAATACCCCTGAAATCTAAAAATGACCAAAATACCCTTGAAACATAGAGAACGACCAAAATACCCATGAAACCCAAAAAATGACCAAAATACCTCCGAAACCTTAAATTAACCAAAATACCCCCCAAAGCCCATAAAATGACAAAAATACATTTGAATCCCAAAAAATGACCAAAGTACCCCTAAAACCTAAAAATTACCGAAATACCCCCAAAACCCATAAAATGACCAAAATAACCCCAAAACCAAAAAATTAACAAAATACCCCCGAAACCTAAAAAATGACCAAAATACCCCTGAAACATAGAAAATGACCAAAATACCCATTAAACCCAAAAACTGACTAAAATACCTCTGAAACCTAAAAATGACCAAAAATACCCCCAAAACCCAAAAAAAAAAAAAGTCCAAAATACCCCCAAAGCCTAAAAAATTTCCAAAAATTAATGCCTCATACGTATTGAATTCTCTCTATTATGTTTGCTTTTATGAGTTGTTATTTAGTATTTACTTTCCTATATTTGGTTTCCTTAATTTGTTATCATTATCCTTTCCATATCATTATCTTATCTTTAAAAAAAAAAATTATATTGATTCACGTCACGTTTTCTTATATTCCTATTGTTTTGTTCAAATATAACTTCTTATATTTACCTTTTGAAGTCATACAACTCATATTAGCATGAAAACCTTTTGAACTTATATTAGAACTCATATTGAGAACGTGAATATAAAGTATGAGTTCTATTTGATTTCTATTTGGACTAAATTTTTTAAATATGAGTTCATTCTTTTAAACGTGAATTTTCTTATATTTCTAAAAGTGAATTTTCTATTTGAACTGAGATTTCTAAACGTGAATATTTCAAAGAAAAAAATATGAGTTCTATTTGAACTCAAATTACTTTTTTATATTTTTTTTTCAACAAAATATTTAGTTGAACGCTAACTAAGAGTTTAGAAAGTGGAAAAAAAAAAAAAAAAAACCCTTATTCTTTTATGTAATTTAGAGTTTGAAAGGAAAAAAAAAAAAAAAAAAAACTTTTAACTCCCACGAAAATACTACCTACAAAATAGGACTACACTTTTCTTTTTTAATCTTTTCTTTTATTTGGTTAGTTTGATAATTGTTTAATATTTTCTCTAATTAATGATTCTTTTTTAAAGAGTGGGAATGATATATATTTTTGTCTATTTTTTTTTTTTGGTGGTTATTGGGTTTGATTAATTATTTTAGTGTTTGTGTTTTAAGTGGTGCTTTGTCTTCCTCCTATTATTTTTGTTTGTTGTTTTTCTTGCATTTAAGCCTTACTCTCTATTTTTTGTATTTTTTTAGGGTGATATATCAACAATTTTGTTAGATTGCATGGCAGACACATTGGATGAATTCAGGGGAGCAAAGTGGTAGTCTATCTATCAAGTAGTTGTTAATGAACATTTTTTGTAAATATCCTATTATATGAAATTTAATATTGTCCTTTTTTTTAATGTGAAAAGTTTGTGTCTTAGCATAATGATAAAGAGGTTCTTCTATTTTTTGGGTAAGAGTTAATTTAGAGCATTTTTTGTGATTGAAAAATGTAGTAATCCCAAAGTATAATAAATGCTCTAAATTAACTCTTACCTAAAAAATAGAAGAGCCTCTGAGCACACGCGTGAGTGCATGCTCATAGGCTAGTATATTGTATTGCAATGTAAATGTAAAAGTTTACATATGAATTACTGTTACTCGTGTCTAGCTATTTTGATATTGCCCTTAGGATACCTATGGGTCAAACCTGGGCCGAATGGAGGGAATGCACGTGTCCTTGCCGCTAGGATACCTTGAACTTCTTGATAAAATTTGTTCAATTAGGTTTATGAACATATTTTATAAATAAATATTTCATAAATAGTAATATTTAATCTTTAATACATAAATATTTTATAAATAGTAATATTTAATATTTTATTGATTAATTTATTTTAAAATTATAAATAGTAATATTTAATATTTTCTTGATTAATAAGATTTAATATAATAGTTCAAATTAATAAAATATAATTTAACAGTACAAATTAATAAAATAAATTACATTAATTAATAAAAATATATTTTGGTCATTTTTTTGTATTCGGGTGTTTTTTTCTTCATTTAATAATTAACAAATCCCTAGGTGATTTTTATAGGTTTCGGGCATAATTTGGTCATTTTTTTAGATTTCGGGGGTATTTTAGTCATTTTTTTAGGTTTTGGGGGTATTTTAGTTATTTTTAAGTTTTGAGGGTATTTTGGTCATTTTTTGGGTTTTCGAGATATTTTTAGTACTTTTTATGTTTTTGAGGTATTTTGGTCATTTTTTGGGCTTTGGGGGTATTTTTGCAATTTTTAGGTTTTGGGGGTATTTTAGTTATTTTTTTTTAGTTTCAGAGATATTTTCATCGTTTTCTAGAAATTTAGACTTTATGCTATTTATTTTAATTTCAGATGGGTTTTGGTGGGCATTAGTGGGTTTATCCATTAAAACCCATATAATTAAATAAATTTTTTTACTATAGGTGACCTATCCCAGCGCTTTTAGAAGCGCTGGGATAGGTTAACCCTATTCTAGCGCTTCCAAAAGCGCTGGGATAGGCCTCCCTCCATAAGGGAATGGGAGGAGGCTGTCCCAGCGCTTTTGGAAGCGCTGGAATAGGGTCAACCTATCCCAGCGCTTCCAAAAGCGCTGGGACAGCCTCCTTCCATTCCCTTACGGAAGGAGGTCTGTCCTAGCGCTTTTGAAAGTGCTGGGATAGGTAGACCCTATTCCAGCGCTTCCAAAAGCCCTGGGATAGGCCTCCCTCCGTAAGGGAATGGGAGGAGGCTGTCCCAGCGCTTTTGGAAGCGCTGGAATATGGTCAACCTGTCCCAGCGCTTTCGAAAGCGCTGGGATAGACCCCTCCATTCCCTTATGTAGGGAGGCCTGTTCCAGCGTTTTTAAAAGCGCTGGGATAGGGTCAACCTATCTCAGCGCTTTCAAAAGCGCTGGGACAGACCTCCCTCCATAAGGAAATGGAAGGAGGCTATCCCAGCGCTTTTAGAAGCGCTGGAATAGGGTCAACCTATCCCAGCGCTTTCAAAAGCGCTGGGACAGGGCCTTCCATTCCCTTATGGAGAGAGGCCTATACTAGCGCTTTTGGAAGCGCTGGAATAGGGTCAACCTATCCCAGTGCTTTTAAAAGCGCCGGGATAGGTCTTTTACAAAAGTTAAATTGGTAACCCTATTGCAGCGCTTTTGTCTTCCTGTACCAGCGTTTTTTAAAACCGCTGCTATAAGCATCCTGTTGCAGCGCTTTATAAAGCGCTGGTTTTCAAACGCTGTAATAGGGTTTCCTATACCAGCGCTTTCAAAAAACGCTGGTACAGGCTTATCTATTACAGCGGTTTTGAAAAACGCTGGGAAAAAAACGCTGGGACAGGACGATTTTTTTGTAGTGAGAAAATGACTTTAGCTAACACACACAATCATCCTTTGGGTGTAGGTGATGCTCTATATATCTATATAGCGTGGTCAACTGTCCTCTCACATCTTAGAGTTAGTTAGTTTACATGATTGTACAGATTCAAAATTTTTTTTTTCTTTCAAAAAATATATATTTTGCTATATAATTTTTCTTTCAAGAAGTCAATCAGATTTGTAGTGCATAATTCATTTATTTTTATTTTTTACGACTAAAAGGTGACTTAAATTAAATATTGGTTCCTCAATGAGTAGAACTTAAAGGGCACAAGTTAAAGACTAACAAATACTCAATTATGAGCTGTAATGAATACTTTTCAAAAAGTAAAAAAAATATATATATATACACAAACATGTTAATGATTCATTAGCTTACCTATACAAATTTATTGTGGTTGTGTTTGCTTCTTTTGGATATATATATGTATACAATTTAATTTAATTTTTTGAAAAATGTATACAAACATTAAATTAATGTATCTTAACTATTGCTCTTAGAGTATTCATTAAAAAATCCATCAATTATCAATTAGCAAGTTTTGTAATTTTCACAACTATCCAATTGACTTAAATTAATTATTACATAATAAAAACAAAATGGAACTACACTACTTCACAACTTGTTAGGCCATTCACATCAACTCATGTACAAATTTGTCTATTTTTTAGATATCTTACTTTATTTTTCTATTTTACATATTTTTAAAATACTCTACGTCAAAATATCTATTTTACATAACATTTCATTAAAATATCAATTTTTTTTTAATTTTTTAAAATTATTTCTCTTTCTTCACACACAACTACCAACATTCATTCTCTTCCATTATTCTCCAAATAGATAAAAAAAGAATAAAAAATTAAATAAAAAATAAATAATGCTAGTATAAATTTATATAATCATTATAAGTTGTAACAACTATATATTTTTACACAGGTTTTTTTTTTTTTTTAATTTAACATGGATAAATTTTCGGCATAATTGGCTAAAATGTAAAATTTAGTCAATTTTTATTATTATACAAGCACATGTACAATCGCTCTTACATTAATAAGTGCAATATCATGCGATATGATAGAGCACTTCCACAAGTTGTTTGCTAATATTACACCTTTTTATTTTAAGAGCTCGTTTCAGTTCCATAGATGATAGAGAAGCATCATGAAAAATTGTGCCTATTAAGAACTAACAATTAATACAATATAAGTGTACACAAATTTTCACAATTACTAGAAGAACAAGTTGTATTTGGTCGCTTAACATCAATTTTATACTCCCCACTATTGACCCACATTCTCTTAACATGTACAGCAATCATAATTTTTTATGAGTTCAACAATTGGTTAAAAAGTTCCCTCACATCAACAGCTATAGCTCAATGAAAAGAAATCATAAAACTACTTAATCATGGACTTATTCCTTCGTTTTTTAATTTCAGTCAGCCAATAGCCATGTGATGACAGAATTTCCTTGAAATCTACTAGTTTTGGTTCAATATAAAATCGCACATACGTTGCACAGTATCTCAGAACCAAAAACCAAGCATTATCAGCTTTCTCTTTACGATATGTCTACGTCAAAGCTTTTCTCTTCTTTCTTTCTCTGTTTCATGTTTGTTCTTTCTGTCCTAGACCCCGCAAATGCACAGGGACTAAAAGTAGGGTTTTATGCAAAGACATGCCCAGAAGCCGAGTTCATAGTTAAAAAGGTTATAACTCAAACTATGTCAGTAGCACCTTCACTTGCTGGCCCTTCGCTGAGAATGCACTTCCACGATTGCTTCGTTAGGGTACGTAACTGAATGTCTCGTATTTGTTTTGTACTATTTTCTTTGTCTCTTTTTTTAACACATATGGCTTTGTCTATATAGGGTTGTGATGGCTCTGTGCTTTTGAATTCTTCAACAAAACAAGCTGAAAAAGACGCAGTTCCAAATCTTAGCCTTCGGGGATTTCAAATTATCGATAATGTCAAGTCTGCACTAGAAAAAGCATGTCCTGGTGTAGTTTCATGTGCAGACATCGTGGCTTTAGTAGCTAGGGATGTGGTTGCCGCGGTAAAAAAAACCTATTTCCCTCCAATTAATTTGTTAATAAATTTAGTGTTTCTTGAAACATAATATATAATTATACGGAATTTATAATTCTTTCAGAGTGAGGGACCATCCTGGGAAGTTGAAACTGGAAGAAGAGATGGAAGAATCTCAAACTTGACAGAGGCCCTGCTAAATCTAATTCCGCCATTTGCTAACATTACTATATTGAAAAATGATTTCCTACAAAAGGGTCTAAGTGTAAAAGACCTAGTAGTGTTATCAGGTACTTAAACACCGAGCAATATTATTATTATTATTATTAATTTATTGTGTAGAATTATAGTTTTTAGTTAAAAAAAAGGTGTATATTTACTTAGAAATGTCACTAATTTAATTAGCTGTTTTGTTATTAATTCAGGTGGACACACAATTGGGACTTCTCACTGCTCTTCCTTCACTAACCGTCTTTACAACTTCACCGGAAAGGGCATCGTGGGCGATGCCGATCCTACATTGGATCCCAACTATGTTTTAAGATTGAAGAGCAGATGCAAGCCAAACGATGTGTACACTCGTAGAAATGGATCCAGGAAGCTTCAAGACATTTGATGAAGATGACTACACTCTTGTGGCTAAGAGGAGGGGTCTCTTCCAATCAGATTCAGCTCTTCTTAATGATCCTGAGACAAAAGCATATGTCAAACTTCAAGCCTCTACTCATGGATCTACTTTCTTTAAAGACTTCGGAGTATCAATGGTAAATATGGGTCGGATTGGAGTTCTCACAGGAAATGCTGGTGAAATCAGGAAACAATGCAGCAGGGTTAATTATTTAAGGGCTAGGTAATTAAACCTAGCTAAGAACAGAAATGCAAGAAGTTTCTTACATTGTCACGGTTGTGCTCTTAAATAAACGGGGGTTTCCAATGTTATATGAGCTTTATTAATATTGTATGGTCATTCCAAAATAAAATTTCAGAAATATAAAGTTTTTGTTTGATTGGTTTTTGAAGTCTTCAATTTGTGTATAGTCTTTTTCACATGTGGGTTTTTCCAACTAGGCTTACCATTGCCTGGTGGCATAAAGAGTCACAAGATTCTTTATGCATTATTTAACAATTTTATATGTGTCTAAACTTATGATTCACTATTTAGAGATTGAAAACAGCTAAATAAATCCAACTGTATAATAGGAACTCTTTAAATCTAACAGGCCATTTATTTTTTTTTTTTTTGGATAATAAACTTAATTTGCACGTACGAAGTTGGCGAGTAGGGACGTGAACTTATCAAATTTTTTTAAATTAACTATGTAAAGTCTATGTTAATTAGCTTAATTCAGTGACAAATTTGTACATATTTTGTTTTTATTTTAATGTATTTTTCCAGAACTTAATTGTAGTTAGGATAGATGTATTTGAGCCTCATTTACTATTTGGAAAGCTGCCTTCAGAATCTACTTTTGACTTCAAGCGATCTCAAGCTAGTTGCTCTACCCACAAGTGACATCTGGTAAACTGCCAGATCAGAGTGCTGTCTAGGCAAGTTGCAACCATTTCGTGACTAGCTAGGTCATGACAAGGTCGTGAGTTGCACTGTCATGCCCCAAACCCCAAAAGGTCCAAAGCATGAGAAAGACGTCTCAAAGTACCTGTAGGTTTTTCATTTTTTGACAATTCAATCCACATAAATCATATCAAGTATTAATATCAAGAATTATCATAATAATTCCATTGAATATACTCTCAACATAAGTCAGAGTTCTAAGCAATAATTAAAAGGACCATTGGTCACAAAAGAATAGAAGTCTGAATAAATAATTGCAAATCATTAGTTTGTCCCATCAGTGAGAATAAAGTCACAGCTACTATAATATGCAAAAGAATGAGTCAAGCCTATTCTAAGATGTACATCATCTAATATCTCTATTACAAAAGTTCAGCCTCCATCAGTAATTAGTCTAACTACTGTTAGGCACCAAAAAGTTGTCTCAAAAGATTGTTGCATACTTTGAAAAGTTTATAAAATGATGGAATGAGACAGAGCCTAGTAAGTAGCATAATTAATGGAGTTGGGAGAAATGCAAGTTTCATGATAATGAGCATTTTACAAAATATGCTATAATTTAGAAATTTCCATTTAATTTATGCAAAATCAATTTCATTAACAACACGATAAGAATGATAGAAATAATATAGCACCAAGCTTTCCAAAATAACTATGAAACTATATTTTATTTACTCTGAGCCATAAAAATATCAAGTACAATTTCATAAACTAGAAACCTCACCCAAGGAGCCACAAAGACATAAGTGTCACTAAGACATCATACCGCCACAGACAAGTCAGAACCCAAACACTAGCATGATATGTACCACTTTTGGCATGTGGTCTATTGGCATTGCCAAGCCTCATCCACACTTTCAAGGATTTACCTATCCCTCCTATGGGCAGCAGGGTATAACAGGCCATTTAGTACCTCTTTTGCATGTGATCTCTTGACCCTGCCCAGCCTGACCCACACACTCAAAGATTTACCTCTTCCCACCATGAGCACCAGGGAATGATGCGTCACATAGTACCCCTTTTGCATGTGGTCTTTTGGCTGTATGAGTAGCAGCCTCACTCACACACTCAAGGATTTACCCGTGTCATGCAAAGTGAGAGCCTCCAACCTGGCTTATCGTCACAAAGACGAGGTAATCACATGTCACAAAGGCGTTGTCACAAAGACGGGGTAATCACCAACATCATAGTATAAGAGCAAACCCATATCAAAAGCTCACAAGTTAAATGTATTCAAATACATAGTTTACTTCCAAGTGGTTTCATAAGATATTTCAATAACCAAATATCCACAATATTCTCAAGGTCCTCAAAACTATTTCTTGTCAAAATATTTTGCATCAGTTTCCCAAAATAATACAATTTAAGACAAAACGTCTTTAGTATTTCTAAATAATACTATAAATCCATGAAATCCACTATCAAATGAATTCAAATATACTTTTCTTTTCCATGCCAAATATTCATGCATTTCCCCATATGCAAATATTAAACATGATGAATTTTTCATATATAATCACATATAGTAGGGTCACAACACAACTCTTTTTAGGAAACATAGTTTTAGGAATTATTTTCCAAAATGTATTTAACCCAAAATAACATTTATGCAATATGATTATTTTCCAAAATCTCATTCAAAACATTTATGCAATATGATTATTTTCCAAAATCCCATTCAAAGCTACTTACCTTGCAACCCGCAAAAAGCCTAATCTCCAACCTCCAAAGGGGATTAGCTAGAACCTTAAATAAAAGGGATGAAGATGCCTTAGAGATTCCTAAAGAGTTTTACGGTGATCTTGCTGGAAAAAAAGATGGAGTATATGGTGGTGTGGAGTGTACCGGTGGAAGAGTGAGTGAGAGGAGTGTGTGTGTTGTGTTGAGAGAAAATGACAAAGAAAAGAAGTGCAAAGAATGAGTGTGACCGGCCAAAGAGAAAAGAGATATTTTGAAAATGAGTGGTAGGGAGCAAATGGGTAAGTGGGGTCACACGTGTGGCTTTCCAAAAATCTAATCGTCTCCTTTTTTTTTGGTATTGGGTTGGGTCGTTACATTCTCCCCCTCTTATAAAAATTTCGTCCTCGAAATTGTACATATTAAACTTAGATCTTTTTCCATTATACCCTCATTCATGATTTTCATCAATTGTGGGTCACTACCTTGTAACCATTTAGTTTTTCTTTAATAGGCTTGGTTGAATCCTTAAACTAGCCAAGTAGGTCCAAAATGGCCTATACAACCTCTACTCCCAACCTTTCTGAATCAATAATATTTGTCCCTAAAATTTCAAAGCAAACACAGTAATAGCCAACTCCAAGTCATGTGGAGAAATCTTTCTCATAATTTGTATATCCTACTGAGACCCAATGTAATTCCATCCTTAGAGATCACATTACCTAACAACCCTACTTGATTCAACCAAAATTCACACTTTCTCAATATAACAAATAACTTGTTTTCTCTTAGAATAAATCGAAATATCATCAACAGGGGTAGAAGCTAATAACTCAACGCCAAGTAGTTCCATGGAAATGCACTAGAACCAAAAGAATGCATAGAACCAAGATCAAAAGAACTCTAGCATATGTAGAGGACAAAGGGAGTATACCTATCACCACGGTATCTGTGGTTTGAGCATCTTGAGTAGTCAATGCACACACTCTACCTTGTACTATTCTCCCATTGTTATTACCCTTAGCAATCTGAGGTGAGGAAGAGGAACTCAAACACTTGGCACTTGGGCATTCCCTAGCAAAGTGACCGGGTTGCTTACAAGTGTAGCAAATCTTAACCCCATCACAAGTTCGACCCTCATGATACTTACTACAATAAGGGCAAAGCTTCTTATCACTTGACCGAGGAGGGGTACCCTTGCCTTGCCCATTAGAATGATTTCCATTACCAAACTTCTTAAAGGACCCCTTCTTGAAATTTTGCCCCCGACCCTCTCCATGATAAGGACTAGGTGAACCTTGCTTTTTTCCATTCTCATTGGAACCAGGGTTATATTTAAAGTCTTCTTGAAGACTCATTGCTCTCTTCACAATCTCAACAAAAATATTTACTCCAAAGGCTATAATGATGGGGTGAATCCTATCATTAAGGCTTTTGCGAAACTTTTTCACTTTCTTGGACTCATCCGGAATTAAGTAAGGAGCAAAGCGAGAGAGCTTAACAAACTTTGCAGCATATTCTTCCACCATCATAGTCCCTTGAACCAAATCAAAAAATTTTCTTGCCTTATGGTCCCTCACTACATCGGGGAAGTATGTCCCATTGAAAACTTCCTTAAACTTCTCCAAAGTAATGGGAGTGTCCCCTCCCAACTCTATACTCAACAAACGCTCAGTGCTAGTCCACCATCTCTCAATAGAACCCTGAAGAGCAAAAGTGGCACACACCACCTTCCGAGCATCAGTGCATTCAAGAGCTCTCAGTAATTTTTCCCTTTTTAGCAGCCAATGTTGGGGTTTATGCCCTAAAATCCAATTTATTAGCATGAAATAAATAATTAAATTGTTTAATTATATGAGACTATCTATAAATGAACTAATGGGGCGTTATCTTAGGCCATGAGATACATAGTATGTGATTTATGTGAAAAGTCATAGAAGATATAAATCACAAATTCTTTGTAAACTCAGAATTTAAGTTCGCAGTCGGTGATGAAATTGGACATTTCATCTGCGAAGACTATGACATATCAACTAAGATGATTTGTCTTAATCATGGAAGTGGAGACTTCTAGTTGATATGTTGATATGTTTTAAGAGTTAAGACATATTGTACTAGACCGCTGTGAGATTTATTATTCTCCTAACAACTGTCAAATGAATAATAAATCTTACGACTTCTATTTACATCAACTCTAAATCCTGAGAGAATAATGGACATAATCATGAAGTGTAAGTTGCTTTGATATATCAGGAGTGAGATCTATAAGTCACGATTAAAACCTCAGTATGTTGGGCAGTCGCATTTGATGTTGATGGAACATATATTTTCAAAATGGAATTCATAATCTCTTAACGGAGATATAAAATATTTCCTTTAGATAAATTTAATGAGTTTGGTTATTTAGAGTGCTGGGCCCAACCACTTTAGTAAGGAGTTACTAAAGTATATATTTATGGAATTGGATTTCATAAATATATGATGAATAACATAAAGGATTAAACCGGGTACTAAGGGATTAAGATGTAGTAATCTTCAAAGTGACAGTCTACATTTATGACTTTGTATTGCTACGAATATTTTAATGAAGGGGTTGCATGTATAATAAAGTCTTGGGATATAATTTATTAATAAGGCCTAGAGTGCAATTATATTCTTATAGTGGTATTGAATATAATTTAATGGTAACTTTGGACTTGTCAAGAGTTGACAGAAAAGCTCAAGGCCCATTGAAGCTAGAGTCTTATTTGTTCCCTTTGGTCCCATCTCAAGCCACAAACAAAAGCTCAATTGGGTAGGCCCAAAAAGCTAACCCAATTAGATAATCAGTTTTTATTTAATAAGAGTTATTAAATAAAGAAACTACCAAGGTAGTTATAATGTACGTATGATGTAAAGAAAAAAAATCAGTTTTTCTCCACAAGGAGAAGAAGAAGAACTTTCTTTGAGAATCAACGTACAAAAGGACTGATTGAGAGACCACACTTCTTGAGCACCATGTGGAATTGAGATGAAGATTAAAGGTATTCTCAAGTCATGGTTTTGAATTTCACTGCATCAAAGTACGCTTCCTATTCTTTGTTCTAGAATTCAAGGTTATACGTTATCTCTCACGAATGAAGTAGATCCGTGATTGTTGCTTTCGCTTTGTGTTTTGTATGAAATGAAAAACTAGATTTTCCAACAGCCAATTCTTTGCTGCCATAGGATCAGGTCCCTATCCAAAGTTGGAGGGTTTTGCTTATGGAACTCCCCAAAAGAGCAACCCTTCTTCCTACGTTCACCACCCTGGATTGCTCTAGCAATCCTAGCATAAATCTTGTCTGCCACTGCCACCTCATCAATCTCACCACCATCAGGAGTGATAGATCTCTCACGCTCTTGGCGTTGCCTATGGCCATGCTCTGGAGCTGTAACCTCATCCACATGCCTTACTTTACATGCTTTCTTTTTAGGAGGTATAGTGTACTAAGGTACTTATACCTATACCCAAGAAACAAGCAAGTCACAAGGCAACATAGAAGGTTAGCATAGAAAAGATAGATAAGGAAAAAGGAATAGCAAGTGGAAGCTAAAACAAAGGTACAAAATAAGGAATTCATCAAATCGCTAATGCTCTGACTTATATCAAAATCAATTCCTATTTTCAAAGTCTACAGAATCATAACCTAAACTCTGATAACATAACTGTCACGCCCCAAACCCCAAAAGGTCCAAAGCATGAGAAATACGTCTCAAAGTACCTGTAGATTTTTCTTTTTTTGACAATCCAATCCACATAAATCATATCAAATACCAATATCAAGAATTATCATAATAATTCCATTGAATATACTCTCAACATAAGTCAGAGCTCTATGCAATAATTACAAGGACCATTGGCCACAAAAGAATAGAGGTCTGAATAAATAATTATATATCATCAGTTTGTCCCATCAGTGGGAATAAAGTCACAACCACTATAATATACAAAAGAATGAGTCGAGCCTATTCTAAGATGTAAATCATCTAATATCTCTATTACAAAAGTTCAGCCTCCATCAGTAGTTAGTCTAACAACTGTTAGCCACCAAAAATTTGTCTCAAAAGATTTTCGCCTACTCTAAAAAGTTTATAAAATGATGGAATGAGACAAAACCCAGTAAGTAGCATCATTAATGGAGGTGGGGAAAATGCAAGTTTCATGATAATGAGAATCTTACAAAACATGTTATAATTTGGGAATTGCCATTTAATTTATGCAAAATCAATTTCATTAACAACACGACAAGAATGATAGAAATAATATAGCACAAAGCTTTCCAAAATAACTATGAAACTATATTTTATTCACTGTGAGCTATAAAAATATCCAATACCATTTCATAAACTAGAAACCTCACCCAAGGAGTCACAAAGACACAAATGTCACTAAGACATCATACCACCACAGACAGGTCAAAACCCAAACACTAGCATGATATGTACTTCTTTTGGCATGTGGTCTGTTGGCGCTGCTTAGCCTCACCCACACCCTTAGGGATTTACCTATCCCCCCCATGGGTAACAGGGGATAACACATCATGTAGTACCTCTTTTGCATGTGGTCTCATGGCCCTGCTTAGTTTCACCCACACACTTAAGGATTTACCTCTTCCCCCATGAGCAGCAAGGAACGACACGTCACACAGTACCCCTTTTGCATGTGGTCTTTTGGCTCTATGGGCAGTAGCCTCACTTACACACTCAAGGATTTACCTATGTCATGCAAAGCAAGAGCCTCCAACCTGGCTTATCATCACGAAGACGAGGTAATCACATGTCACAAAGTCGGGGTAATCACCAACATCATAGCACAAAGACAAACCCACATCAAAAGCTCACAAGTTAAATGTATTCAAACACATAGTTTACTTCCAAGTGGTTTCATAAGATATTTCAATAACCAAATATCCACAATATTCTCAAGGTCCTCAAAACTATTTCTTGTCAAAATATTTTGCATCAATTTCCCAAAATAATACAATTTAAGACAAAACATCTTTAATATTTCCAAATAATACTATAAATCCGTGAAATCCACTATCAAATGAATTCAAGGGTACTTTTCTTTTCCATGCCAAATATTCATGCATTTCCCCATATGCAAATATTAAACATGATGCATTTTTCATATATAATCACATATAGTAGGGTCACAACACAACTCTTTTTAGGAAACATAGTTTCAAGAATTATTTTCCAAAATGTATTTAACCCAAAACAACATTTAAGCAACATGATTATTTTCCAAAATCCCATTAAAAAGCTACTTACTTTGCAACCTGCAAAAAGCATAATTTTCCAAGCTCCAAAGGGGATTAGCTAGAACCTTGAATAAAAGGGATGAAGATGCCTTAGAGATTCCTAAAGAGTTTTCTGGTGATCTTGCCCGAAAAAAGGATGGAGTATATGGTGGTGTGGAGTGTACTGGAGGGAGAGTGAGTGAGAGGAGTGTGTGTGTGTGTTGCGTTGAGAGAAAATGACAAAGAAAATAAGTGAAAAGAATAAGTGTGGCTGGCCAAAGAGAAAAGAGATATTTTGAAAATGATTGGTGGGGAGCAAATGGGTAGGTAGGGTCACACGTGTGGCTCTCCAAAAATCTGATCCTCTCCTTTTCTTTTTTTATTTTTTATTTTTAAGTATTGGGTTGGGGCTTTACATGCACAATTAGTGTACTATGTTTTTTGACAATATTTGGCCATTGTGATGATTCTAGCACACTCCCTCATAGCTATTGTACCTAGCCAGGTCTTTAGAAAAGGGTTATTGCAAACTCTAGAACAAAAGTTGAATATCCAAGAGGCCACTATTAGGATTAGTGCTCTAAAATCCTATTATATGCTATATATAACATTATGTCATATATATATATATATATATAAAACCGAAGTCTTTAAAATTCTCACAATTTTTCATGCCAGCACAATATTTAAAAAATAATAAAATTAAAAACTCTTTTTCACTATTAAAAAAAAAAAAAAAAACCAGATACTTATCTTTAAAAAAAGAAAAAAGAAAAAAGAAAAAAGAAAAAAAGAGCTTAATTAGTTTAGGACTCTTTTCCTATCTCAAACTCTAATGGCGTTTAGCCTAATTAGTTTAAAATCCTGCGGATACAACTACACTTTTAACTCGACTGCCATTCAATAATTCCTCTATCTGCTTCTCTATCTCCTTTTCATCTGCTTCTCTTTTGGTTTTTCTGTATACACCTCCTCCAAATTGTTTTACTACTGTTTTTTAGAAGATGAAATGCCTTTTAGATTGGTATTTTTGAATGAATTCTAAAGTAATATTCATCAAATCCCTAAAGAAGGGGAAGCAATATTCATTAGGTTTAAATTAGAATTGGTGAGAACCACAAAAAAGCTCTACCTAGAGATGAATGTTTGGAAGCTCAATGTAGGTTTTGTAAGTAGTCAATTACTATAGTTTACTTTTTAATTTATTTCTCTTGGAAACAAACTTGATTATAAGAGCTGAATTGGATTTTTTTAATCTAAATGTGGAATTATATACAAATCTCTTTCAAATCTATTGAAAAAGGATGAAAATTTTCAATCAAATATTGTTGGCTTTCTCTTTAAATATTGTTTCCCTTTATTCAGTACTTTGATCCAAGTCTTTAGAAGCTTGATTTAATTCTTACTTTTTGTGTTGTTTTCTTGCATGATCCATTTGTTCATCTTCAAGTCCCTTTTCTTGAGAATTTGTGAGCAATGTCATTACTGTCTTTCTTAAACATTGTTGTTCCTTTTGTAAAGAACAAAGAAAAGATAAATAGTACATTAGAAACTGAGGGAAAAGAGAGGAAAACAAAGTTTAAACTGAGATTAAAATAGCAGAGGGATAAAAAAGAAAGAAATTTAAGAGAGATAAACAAAGAGTACCTTAATTTTAATTCTCAATTCTGCAAAAAAGATTGGCATCTTTCTTGATCCCTTCAAGCTCCTCTTTACTCTTTCATTCTCACAACATTGGCAACGCTTGACCAATTAACAATTCATTAACCCATATGCAGGGGGCCAATATCACCACAGCTGGAGAGCTTCAACTTATGAAAAAAATATATGATCATAAGTAAATATATGCAAAACTCTTTTAGGGGATACACAAGGAGAGATTGACTTCTAGCAAAGAATTGACCACACATGCTGCTGATACAGTCAACTTCCAAGGAATGATTTATAATTTATTGATGAATCTGTCAAATTTCTGCCAAATTTTCACAATCACTAAAATCAGTTCTGCTTCTGATCATTATGTATAACATTTTATCCTTCAAAATATTCAGCACGCATCATTAAGTTTACTTCCAATCTACAAAAAAGTTCGTACATACTTCTATTAATGTTTCTTGAATGTCAGCTAAAAATTGGATTCTTATTGTTTTGCAGGTAGGTATTTGGCATTTTGTTCTTTGGATTATACGTATACAAACTTATTTGTTATCTAGGTTATTTACTGTTTCTTGCATATTTATTGGTAATATGCTTCTTTACTGAAAATCCAGGCCCTTTTATCATAATAACTACATGTTTAACTATCAAGACTTTTAAAGGTAAGTTCATTTCTCTTATCTATTTCTCTTTATAAGTAATTATGCATAGTTTAACAATTTAGCCTTTAGATGAATTTGTATGTGGTTGCCTTTAGAATAATAAATAGATGATGGCTTTGGGAATTTACTGTTTCAACCAATCTTAACCATTAAAGACAAATATTAGATAATTGAGATGGTGTGAAAATCCATGAGTATGCATATACTATATCCTCCTCCTCTTAAGTTCTCACATATGAATGAGCTAGATCCCTGTACATAGAGCCCACCCTTATGTGAAATGAGAGAGATGTACTACAATGGTAGTTGGATATGACCAGACCAAAATGACTTCAATTGACCATTGATTGGATTGAATTATAACATATGGAAAACCTTACAGGAAAAAGTAATAACCTAGTACAACTAGGGTCATACAACAAAGCCTACCCTTGGGCCTGCAAAGGTCATAGCTGCCTGATAAAAGCATGGCTGATTAGAGTCCATGCATATAAGACCTAATAGGATTGGCTTTTAACACCCATCAAGTAAAAATCTTGGTAAATAAGAAGCAAGGTTGATGAGAGTTTTGAACTACTACTCGCACACAACAGAATATTCAAAATAATATCCACTAAATGCTATCCAACATCCTGAAATTAATGTTTTTGTAAATGAGATTAAGGAAAGAAATCGGGTTCAATTAAACCAGGAGTTAAAAAAGGAAAAGGGTGTTGAGCCATTTAATTAATTATTTGATACTGTTTCGACATTGGTCTACAAATTTGAGTGACCAACTCGAACTTGAACTCGATGCCATGAGGTGTTCAATATCCCTCTCAAGTTCCAAATTTCTTCAACCTTTTCAGGCTGGACATTTGTTGCTATATCCACCTGCTAATCAATGTAAATATGGCCCTTGAAATTGCAAATTCAGTTCACCTTTTGGTCCTAGAGGTGCTAGGTCTTGTTGGATTCATATGTTATTTGTACTGCTCATTTTGCATCTATATTACTAGTACTTTGAACTTTTCATAAATGATGTACATTTCAAAGTGAGAGATATATAGGAAAAGAAAGATTGATGATTATGGTCATGTTAGATATACTTATAATGTAAGATTGTTGAAGTACTGTTAAGTGATTTTGAAACAAACATCATATTCAAATGGAGTCACTGTCCAATAGATAATTGTACTTTTTTTTAATGAATTCCGTGTATTGCATGAGAGTATAACTTATCATCAATAAGTGGAACAAGAGTTTATATTGATTTGGAAATTCTTGAGACTGCTAATTTCAAAGATCAGTAAGTGCTTTGTTTTGGATTCACATTTTTAATGTATTTACGGTCTCTATAATTCTATGTCTAATATTTTTATGTAATATAATAGGCTAGTGGAAAATAACCAACCAATAGTACAAATGCCACATTCTCAAAAAAAAAAAAAAAAAAAAAAAATAGTACAAATGCCAAAACAATTCAAATCGCAAGTGACAATTCAAGAAGAGATGAACATCTATAGAAGAACCATAAGTGAAATAACAAAAATTATGTGGGACTCTGATAATGAGGTAATAAAAAGAAAACCTTGAACTATAACATTATGTCCTTAACATTGCTTTATGTACTATAGATCTGCTTTTACAAAATTTAATTATAAAATTATGAATGGATTGATATTAATTAATTAAAATTCAATTTCTAGGAAACTATCTTCACCTGTCAGGGAGAGATTATAAAGATTGAGATATATAATTCTAGTTGGTACTTTTTCTCTTGCGAAGTATGTCGTAAAGGTAAAATCAAGAGATGAATTTTTATGGTGTGACAATTGCAACAAAAAGGCATGCTTCTCAATCCCAAGGTACACAAAATAAAAATGTTTACTTTTATATTAAAATACACAAAAACTAATATGATATTAACATTATATATGTCATTTCTCTTATCAGGAATAGAATTCAATTAAAGGTTGAAGATAGCTCAAAAATGACCATATTCATTTTAATTTAAACTATTTATATTTTTCGTTACATAATATATTGTTTCATATCAAGGATAATAAACTATGAGACTAGAATCCTAATGTACAATTAAAGAGGAAGAGAAAAATAATAGTTTACATCTTTATACACTAGCTTTCCCATGCATCGCATGGGTTAGCGACTAGTATGTAATAAAATTGTTTTATTATTATCTAAAATAATGGTAATATGAATATTTGGATATTATCATATAGTTCTTGAGATGCATAGTATGTAATTTATGTAATTTAGTCACAGAAGATATAAATCATAAGTTCTTTGTAAACTTAAAATCTAAGTTCGTAGTAGGTAATGAAATTGGGCATTTCATCTGTAAAGACTATAACATGTCAATTAAGATGATTTGTCTTGATCATGCAAGTGAAGACTTCTAGTTAATATGTTTTAAGTGTATAAGACATATTGAATTGGATGGCTATGAGATTTATTATTCTATTAACGACTGTCAAATGAATAATAAATCTTACGACTTTCATTTACATAAACTCTCGATCCTGAGGGAATTGTAAACCCGATCATGAAATGTAGGTTGCTTTAGTATATCAGGAGTGAGATTTAAACAAACGGTTAAAATCTCAGTATGTTGGGCAACCACATGTAATATTAAAGGAATACACAATCTTAAGATGGAATTCATAGTCTCTTTATAGAGATATAAAATAATCCCTTGAGATAAGTTTAATGGGTTTGGTTATTTAGAGTGTTAAGCCTAACCACTTTGGTAAAGAGTTACTAAAGTTTATATTTTATAAAATTAAATTTCATAAAATATATATGAATAACTTGAAAGATTAAAGCGGATACTCAAGGATTAAGATATAGTAATTTTCAAAGTGATAGTTACACATTATTATTTTGTATTACTATGAATATTTTCATGAAGGGGTTAAATGTTTAATGAAGTCTTGGGATATAATTTATTAATAAGCTCTAGAGTACAATTATATTATATAGTATTAAATATAATTAATGGTAACTTTAAAATTGTTAAGAGTTGACAGATAAGTCCAAAGCCCATTGAAACTAGAACTTTATTTGTCTCTTTTTGGTCCCATTCCAAGCCAGACACTAAAGCCCAATTGGGCTGGTCTAAAAAGCTAGCCCAATTAGATAATTAGTTATTTATTTAATAAGAGTTATTAAATAAAGTAACTGCCATGTGCAGAAAAATATAAGTATGATTAAAAAGAGAAATATTTAGTTTTTTCTCAAGAAACTTGGTGATTTTCTTGAAGAAATACGTATAAAATTGATTGAGAGACCACACATCTTGGGCACATTTTGGAATTGGAGTGAAGATTGAAAGTCTTCTCAAGTTCAATCATCATTTGTTTTGAATTTCGCAACATCAAGGTATGCCTTCTTATTCTTTGTTTCTAAAATTCAAATATTGCATGTTATCTCACATGAATGAAGTAGATCTATTTATTTCCGTTGCATGTTTTTTGTATAAGATACAAAACTGTATTTTCATATATTTTCCCAACAACCACCTCTCATATGTATAAAACTGTATTTTCATGTATTTTCCCAAAAGCACTCTACATCTCTTTTCCATCTCTTTCAATCGTTGATTGAGATGTGAATTCCCTTCATTTCACCTATTCACAGTCCTTGTGAGTTGTGGTGAAGGTTCTTGAAAATTTCAAAAGCCAAATTCAAAATCCAATCTATTCGGTAGTGTTTCCATTGGTACTTCAATGGAAGGTTTCCAGTAAGCTAAAAGGAGAAAGGGCAGAGAAGATAGTTGCTAGCTGGAGCTTAGAGAGCTCAAGTACATTTAAGCTTATAGGCTTGGAGGGTATATAATATTCTATTGTACTGCAATTGTCTTGTCAAGTGGAGTTTTTCAACAGTGTGGTTAGGAGAAAAGTTTTTCTGCCTGAGTTTTGGGTTTTTCTCTTCCTAAACAGTTCTTAGTGTTTAACTGTAGTTTGCATGCTTTTACTATTTTCCATATTGCTTTACAATTTACTAGAAGAAGAGTTTTATTTGGTCATTCAACATCAATTTTATTCTATCCACTGTTGATCCATATTCTCATTGTAAAGTTGTGATTTTCAACTATATTTTGTTAGTTTTTAATTTTGTGTCAAATTTGATTGTAATTAGTCAATCATTTCCCTGTATGTTTGTGGGATTTAATGTAAGGGTCGAGTGTGAGAGTTTAGTGAAAATTTGTGAAGAACAGTGAAATTCGTGACTTGCTCGTGATTGGCTCACAAGTGGACAGCCCGTGAAAGGTTATGTGAGAAACACATGCTGGAAGCTGAATAGCCAAGTGCTAGGAGGAATTTGGAGAGTCATTTCGCGAGTGGACCAACTCACGAGATGACCTATGAAACTCACTTCTTACATATTTTTAAATGTGCTTTCCTATTTTTTTTACCTACACTATATAAGCCCACATTATCCACGAAATTGTAATGAGACTTTCAAAGAGAAAACCTTAGAAATACACTTGAGAGTTAGAAATTTTAAACCTACAGTCATTTACACAATTTCTCTTAGTTTTCCTCTACTCCTATTTCTCAAATTACAAATCCTTGAGAGCTTCCTAGCCTAAACACATACCTCACCCAATCTAAGTGTTGAGAATTGTTTTAGTGCATGTGGGAAGCACTAGAAGAAGCTATTGATTAGCGGATGCAATTTGGAGCTAATTGCGGGATTTAATTAGTGAAGACATGAGTCGATGAAGTTTGTTGGGAGCTGGAATTCGAAGGGCTCAAGTACATTGGGTAGATTAGGCTTGGAGGGTCTTTTTGATATCCTTGTTCTCCAAATTTATTCACTAGTTGATCATTTTGGCTTGAAGGGCCTTCGGTTTCCTTTTCGATAACACGTTTCGGTGGTATCTTGTGTTTGCATCTCTCTTCTCTTACTTTTTATGCTTTACATTTATTGTTTATTGTTTATGATTATGCACTAGAGAGTAGTTTCAGTTTCTTGCTTTTTGTAAAGTTGTGATTTACAACTATGTTTTTTTTTTTTTTTTTTTTTTTTTTGCTTTAATTCCGTATCAAACTTGATTGTATTTTTATTCAATCATTTCCTGGTATTTTTTGTGGGATTTGATGTAAGGCTTGAGTGTGAGAGTTTGGCGAAGATTTGTGAAGAAGGTGAATTCGCGGCTAGCTCACGAGTGGACAACTCGCGAAAGGCCAAGTGAGAAGCACATGCTAAAATCTAAACAATATCATGCCAGGCTGGATTTCACGAATTACTTTGCGACTCAGGCTAAGTCATGAGTGACCCGCGAAACTCATTGCCTGAATTTTTTAAAGTGTGTTTTCCTCATTTCTTTACCAACGCTATATAAGCTCACATTACCCACGAAATGGTAAGGAGTTTTTCCAAGGAACTTTTGAGAGAGAAAAGCCTAGCAATACACTTGAGAGTTAGAGATTGTAAACCCACAATCATTTACACCATTTCTCTTAAGTTTTCCTCTACTCCTATCTCTCCAATTACACATCCTTGAAAGGTTCTTAGCCTAAACACTTACCTCATCTAATCTGAGTGTTGGAAGAAGTTTTAGTGTGTGTGGGAAGTATTGGAAGAAGCCATCAATTGGTGGATGCAATTTGGAGCTAATTGCAGGATCCGGATAACTAGTGAAGATATAGCTCGGTGAAGCCCGTTGGTAGTTGGAACTTGGAGGGTTCAAGTACATTGGGTAAATTAGGCTTGGAGGGTCTTTTTGATATTCGTGTACAACTTTATTCACTAGTGGATCAATTTCGGCTTGAAGGGTTGCAGAGAGATTTTTTGCTGAGTACTTCGGTTTCCACTTCGATAACACATCTTGGTGTTATTTTGTGTTTGCATCTCTCTTCCCTTACTCTCTAAGCTTTATATTTGTTATTGCTTGCTTATGGTTGCGGCTTAGAGAGTAGTTCCGATTATTGCGTATCATTTATTCTTGTTCCGCACTTAAATAAGTTAGAGTAAAAGCAATTAACCCATAATTTAAAATTGGGGGTTTAAACAAGTTATAGTGTTTTACATTATTTGAGCTTTCACGCTTCATTTACTCTTATTCCACGCTTAGTCAAGTAAAGCAAAAACAATTGAACCGTAAGTTTAAAATTGGGGGTCCAATTAAGTTAGTGTTTTACATTATTGAGCTATCACACTTAACACACCGATCATAATTTTTTATGACTTCAACAATTGGTTATAGAGTGCAGCCACCTCAACAGCTATGGCTCAAAGAAAAAGAAATCATAAAATTATTGAATCATAGACTTATTCCTTCGTTTTTTAAATTCAGTCAGCAAATTGCCATGTGATGATCATCACAGCATTTCCTTGAAATCTGCTGGTTTAGGTTCCATATAAAATCGCACATACGTTGCACAGTATCTCTGAACCAAAACTAAACATTATCAGCTTTCTCTTTACGATATGGCTACATCAAATCTTTTCACTTCTTCTCTCTTTCTCTGTTTCGTGTTTGTATTTTTTGTCCTAGACACCGCAAATGCGCAGGGACTAAAAGTAGGTTTTTATGCAAAGACATGCCCAGAAGCCGAGATCATTGTTAAAAAGGTTATAGCTCAAACTATATCAGAAGCACCTTCACTTGCTGGCCCTTTGCTGAGAATGCACTTCCACGATTGTTTCGTTAGGGTACGTTACTGAATGTCTCATATTTATTTTGTAGCATTTTGTTTACCACTGCAGAATTATATTTTATTTTAGCACTCATGGCTTTGTCTATAGGGTTGTGAAGGCTCTGTGCTTTTGAATTCTTCAACAAAACAAGCTGAAAAAAACGCAGTTCCAAATCTTAGCCTTCGGGGATTTCAAATTATCGATAAAGTCAAGTCTGCACTAGAAAAGGCATGCCCTGGTGTAGTTTCATGTGCAGACATCGTGGCTTTAGTAGCTAGGGATGTGGTTGCCGTGGTAATAAAAAAAATTATCCTTCCAATTAATTTGATAATAAATTTAGTGTTTCTTGTAACATAATATATAATTATATGGAATTTATAATTCTTTCAGAGTAAGGGACCATCCTGGGAAGTTGAAACTGGAAGAAGAGACGGAAGAATCTCAAACTTGACAGAGGCCCTGCTAAATCTAATTCCGCCATTTGCTAACATTACTACATTGAAAAATGATTTCCTACAAAAGGGTCTAAGTGTAAAAGACCTAGTAGTGTTATCGGGTACTTAAACACCAAGCAATATTATTATTGCTAATTTTATTGTGCAAAATTATAGTTTTTAGTTAAAAAAAAAAAAAAGGTATATTTACTTAGAAATGTGACTAATTTAATTAGTTGTTTTGTTATTAATTCAGGTGGACACACAATTGGGACTTCTCACTGCTCTTCCTTCACTAACCGCCTTTACAACTTCACCGGAAAGGGCATCGTGGGTGATGCCGATCCTACATTGGATCCCAACTATGTTTTAAGATTGAAGAGCAGATGCAAGCCAAACGATGTGAACACACTCGTAGAAATGGATCCAGGAAGCTTCAAGACATTTGATGATGATTACTACACTCTTGTGACTAAGAGAAGGGGTCTCTTCCAATCAGATTCAGCTCTTCTTAATGATCCTGAGACAAAAGCATATGTCAAACTTCAAGCCTCTACTCATGGATCTACTTTCTTCAAAGACTTTGGAGTATCAATGGTGAATATGGGTCGAATTGGAGTTCTCACAGGAAATGCTGGTGAAATCAGGAAACAATGCAGCAGGGTCAACTAATTAAGGACTAGCAAATTAAACCTAGCTAGGAACAGAAATGCAAAAAGTTTCCTGCATTGTTACGGTTGTAATTTTAAATAAACTTGGGTTGCTCAATGTTATATGAGCTTTATTAATATTGTATGGTCATTCCAAAATTAAATTTCAGAATAAAATTTCTTTTTGGATTGGTTTTTGAAGTCTTCAAATTTGTGTATAACCTTTTTTCTCATGTGGATTTTTCAACTAGGCCATTGCTTGTGGGCACAAAAAGTCACAAGATTCTTCATGCATTATTTACCAATTTTATATGTCTAAATTAATTCAACTGTATAATAAGAACTCTTTGAATCTAACTGCCCAATTTTATTTATTTTTGGATAATAAATTTAATTTGAAGAAGGGGAGCGGGGACGTGAATTTATCAACTTTTGTCTGATTAACTGCATTTGAACTGACAAAAAATATGTTTAATCTGCGTGGTTGAGCTAAAAAGTTTACTTGTTTATTTGGTGATAAATAAGTAATTTTTTTAGAGAAGATAAAGATACAAGTTGTGGATTAGAACCCTTTCAATTACAATAGAAATAGACTCGTATCCATTGTATAATCATGGTTTTGTTTTCAGGCATCTAAGGGTTTATAATTTGTGATATATATAGTTTAAAATTCCATTCAAGTAAATAAAAAAGCCCAACCGGATAACCACTACCGTTGTTTCTTTAGACATAAATTATCTGTTAAAATTGTCTTAATGAATATATATATCAAGAACATGAAAACACCTAGCTAGGACCGTCATGTACTTTTGAATAAACAGGGTTGGTCAATGTCATATGAGCTTTATTAATTAGTAGATTATTTGGTGAATGTTAATTATTTTGACCGTCTGTTAGGGGAATGAGACGTGAACTTATCCATTTTCATTTGATATCTCTGCATTTGTACTGACTACAAATATGTTTAGGTTATATTTGGTATGGTGTAACACATCCTGTAATGAAATGGTTATATATAATATATATACACATGAAACGAAGATATTTAAATTTTAATTGACCTTATAATATTTTGTTGTATAAATTATTTATTTCTAAAAATAGTATAATATATAGTTATTTTTTAGTAACTGTAACAATTTTAAAATTATTATTTTTGAAAATACAAACTTTTCATGTGCACTATATTAGGAGATGTAACAATTCTATAACTAAACTTATGCATATGAATAGGTATTACTTATTTCATTACAATAAAAATTACTATTCTTATTACAGTCTCCATCAAATATTCCAAATGTGTCCTTAATTTGCAAAAGTAAGCTGAGTAAGTTTCCTCACACTACTTAGGAACAACAAGGTCCTAATGTTCTAGTCCATGACTCCCCCAAGCACATTTCTTACATCTAGGGTAGAAATTTCTACAATTTAACATTTTTGGCGAATAAGAAATTTCATTAGAGATGACCTCTCCATTTCATAAGAATTAAGCTGCATCCATTTATAGCTAGGAATTAATTTTCAGCGATGTACATAGTGCCACCTCATATTGAATTATTCCATTTCACCAAATAAGAAAATCCAACCAGATAAGCAGATAAGCTCTGACATTGTCTCTTTAGGGGGAAGTAAGCGAATAAATTTTTTTAATGAATTAGGTCAAATTTTAAATTAAAAAAAAAAACCATGTATATATATATATATATATATATAGAATGAAGTATTGTTAGTTCATGAATCATGATAGCTGCATGAATTTCTGGCGCTAAGTCAGAACAGCCTGCCGATCTAATTAGATCCATGCATGTGATTGTCTTAATCCCAATCATATAGAATGATTAAATATTTTTTTTTTTATATTAATGAAAACTGGTTTCTATATTTTTTCCTAAAATAATGTCTCACGGAATCACAGGAAAATGAAGTCATAAGCACATAATTAGTTCACAAGCTAAAAATTATTCCTTGGTTTGTATACACCGACTCTGCTTCAACATGATTAATTAATTATTTTAAATACAAAACTTCCGTACCTACTTATTACTCAAAATATTTTATTATACTTGGTTAGCTAGGGTTAATTGTGGGTTCTAATTAGCTTAATTGGTAAAATTTCTGATAGTTGTATAAGAGATTTGAGGTTCAATCTCCGCTTACACAAAAACTGATTGATATCTTGGTCTGATGATAAAGAACTATAATCAGAAGCGGACACTATAGATTGAACTTTATCTCCAAAAAAAAAAAAAAAAGAAGCTAGGCTTAATTAATGTTAATAACGCATTAATAAAATAGTATATATATAGCTACATTTTTAGATTGTTTAATCTTCTACATTTTTCATGGGCAAAGCACATGCATGGCTGATTCCAATTCAGTTAATTGCTGGCAAAGCAAAATAATGTTAAAGAGAACAATATCTATTATCAAAGGCCAGCCGATTTTATTATTATTTATTTTTCGAGGTCACTTGATTCCAGAACACCCTGACCAAGTTTGATACTGGTGGATTAGTTTAAGACTAAATACCTCGCTAACACGATCCCCTAATTTTAGACTCTTTTTCAACACGTAAACCAGTTCTCTAGTTAGCTTTAGAATGGGCAAAGCCTCTCTTGTACTAAACCTTAGAGTTAGAGTTATGGTTTCCACTAACTAGGCCTCTCTACATGGACATGGCCTGGTATCAACATAACACATTTAGGCTATCAACACGATTAGTGGCTGTGGCCTTGGGCCAATGAGGCTCTAATATGTGGAGCATCTTAGGTTCAAATCACCCCTCCCTTACCAGAGACGTGTTGGTACTCTTTATACTTTATCAAGATGAGGTCTTAGCATGTGAATAGTGAGGAGTTATTATGATGATGCCGAACTAGGTAAAAAAGTTACACTGGTCACCCTCTTTTAACCATTTTTTTTTCAACTAAAAAGAACACACACTAGCACATTTTGGCAAATTTACATTATATATCTGCTGCTATTTTTGGTCAAGTATTTCAGTGAACTCTTGTTCTTGATTGAATTGAAATAGCCTTTTTCTTTAATCACAACATGGTGAAACGAGTAGGATAGTATTGAAAGGTGTACCAGATCTAGGCACATGAAGACTGTAGAGTCATGATATCAAAATAAAACTACCACATGCATGTTTATCGGCAATTGCATCTCCAGCAGTATAAGCATTTTCTCACCTAAGTGGGAGAGTAAAATTATATTTTCATTTTACCAACTTACTTTTTCAAGACATTTAAAGAGATATCTTTATCAATTCTCAATCACTTTATAAAATATTAGTCTGATCATATGCGCTTTTACTCATGCGATACTACTCTTTTTTTGGGGGGGGGGGGGGGGGGGTTAGTGTACGTGAGATTAGGAATTAAAGAAATAGGAAATTCAAAAAAAATAAATAAATAAAAGAAACCTGTGAGTCTTGATAAAGTAAAAAAAAAAAGAATGTGGTCTTGAGGGAAATATCAAAGTGGACGGAGAAGATTTTTTATTATTTTTTCTAGTTTTAATTTTTGGATAAGTTCGTTTCAAAGAAATAGATTAGTAGAAAAATATTTTATTTTGTAGGCATTTTACATGGAAATAAAAATATATTTTTACTAGGTTGTCCTTAAGTTTTATCTTTATTAAACTTAGGATTTAGAGATATTTCTAAACCATATAAAAATCTAGTTTAAAGAGAGAAATCCTCTTATGGATAGTATAAATTATCTTTTCATTTTTTTTTTTTAAATTCTTTTACTCAAGTCACCTACGTTGGTGACCTTTGATACCAAACTTCTTTGTGATATATATTGCATTTCTCAAAACCTGTTTCTTAGCCTTGAAAATAAATAGGAGCATTTTCATTGGTATATCGTATATGCAAAAGGAACGAGAAAATGTATAAATAAAATATTATAAATCGGAATATTTTGAAGTACACATTACATTGGAGATTGGACCCCGGTCCACGAAACATATTCCCGTTAGTATTCGTATGTATCCTTTCCACACGCTGTAGGAAATCTTTATTAAGGCTGCATTGTCTTTAAAAAAGACAAGGCTACTATTGCTTATCATTCAAAAGTGTGATAACTTAAAATAGAATGAAGCAACTTATTTCTAAACGCATAGTATAAGTATAAGTTTAATATCAGCTTATTTAACTTTTTGTTAAAAATATGCTATTATATATTTATATTTAAAAAAAAAGTAAGATTTTGAAAAACTAAAAACTTTACAAAATATTTGAAGGCAAACAAACGCTTAATCTTAAGATGAAGATTAATTATGTGGGCTATATCATGGCTTGAAGTCGATTCAATTTGTGGTCTAAAAATTTGCAATTTATCTCTCTTTTTTATCTTTTTTTGATGGGTATCCTTATGAGGTTTAATTATATATATATATATATATTTTTTTTTTTATGGTTAAAAGTTTAATTATATTTGTAATTGAAGAATTTAATATATTAAGATTGTGATCTGATTGCTACTTTGTTTCTATATCTACTTTTTATAGATTTTTTTTTTTTTTTTTTAAAGATGTTTTTTCTTAGTGAATAAAGCAATTTAAAGTTGGTCTTTCTCAAATAATTAAATCTCATCTGGTTAAAGCCTAACATTTGAGAAAGGATTCGACCCAAAGCATATATGGATGAAATATGTTTATCCCACATATTAATTTTTATCTCAATTTATGCTACCTTGGGCTTCACAACACAAGATAAAGCTGATTATGACAGCCCAAAAAGTGTAGTTCTCTCAACTGCACATAAAATGCAAAGGATCATATGGCAAAAGTTGAGCCGACCCATGGTTAAAACAAGAACCTTATTCCTTCCTTTCCCCATGCAAAAGAACCAAAATTCTCCTACATTCCTTTCTTTTCCTCACCATCTTTCTACATAAATCCCTAACCAAGACATCTGTTCATCAACATTTCCCTGAATTCCCCTCCAATTTCTTGCTCCCAAAAAAATGTACTCCCCCAGCGGATTACCAACCCGGTCCACCCGGGTGTCACGGCCCATAAAACGTCACCACTCCGTCCGGCAAATCGCCCACCGGGTCCATGATAGCTTCACCTCCCGACTGTGCAAGTTGTTATGTGCCATTTTCTTGACACTTGTGCTAGTTGCTGGTTTGATCTCTTTCATACTATGGCTTAGTTTACGTCCACACCGTCCAAGGTTTCATATCCATGAATTTGGAGTTGTGGGCTTGGGCCAAGGTTCTGACATTACCCAGATTCAATTTAATGCATCGGCCCGAAATGCAAACCATAACATTGGGGTCCATTATGATTCAATGGACGGGTCGGTTTTTTACAAGGATCAGAGTATCGGGTCAAAACCGTTACTTTTTCCGTTTTATCAGGGGCCAAAGAATACAACAGCTGTGGGAGACACAATCACTGTGACAACGTTAAAAGAGAACGGTCAACGTTGGACGGAGATAATGAATGAACGTCGTATCGCTGGAGTGGTCGTGTTTCGTCTGGAAATAATCTCGATCATCCGATTTCAGATCTCCAAGTGGCATAGCAGGCCCCATCGGATGCATGCCAACTGTGAAGTTTCGGTGGGCCCAGATGGTGTGATGTTGCCAATTTATAAAGACAAGAGATGCCCTGTTTATTTCACTTGATGTATGATGTATTAGTATTATGTTGCATTAAGAGGGGTATCATGCACTTTCATTCTTCTTCTTTGTTATTTTCCTCTCTGCAATTCTTTACGTCTCTTTTGGTTCTGGTTATTGGGATTGGGTTTGCTTTGTAATCTTAAAGTACACGATTGCTTAACTTGGTGTACATTCTTTGAGGATTGGTTTCAAATTATTTGATTTGTAATATCATTATTGAGGAGAAAAGAAATCAACGAAAATCTTTTCCATTTTCAGCTTAAGAATTTATTTAATGCTTATCTTGGTATACTCTGCCATTTGGTACCTCATTCCACCATTCTGATTCTCTAGCTTCAAATTCAATCTCCAAATTATTTGACGTAGTTTTTACTTCTCCCCCTTTACAAATCTCTCAATAATAAACATATTTTTTTTTTCAAATTAATAATTCATTTAAGAGTGAAGCTTGTATCTAGTGGCCAGTTTCACTAAACACGTTAAGATGTAAACATGTGTTCGCTTCTCAACGTGTCAAGTAGAACTAACCATTGGACACAATTTCAACCCCTTTTTCAATAAAATCATATATATATATATATATATATATATAAAAGCTTTTTGCTCCTTACTTTGGTAAATAGCAATGTTAGTAAAATTACTTGGGCAAATAACACTCCCCTCCCTTGAGGTTTGGGAAAATGACACTCACCCCCAAACTTAAAGGAAAAAAACATTTTCCCCCCTTTGACATTTATTTATCTAAACTCTGTTAAATTGGCGTTAAAAATGTTGTGCACTAACGTACCCTTTGGTTAATAATGTATTCCCAAAATTGACTCTGAAAGTTTTTTATATTAATAAGTGACTTTGAAAATTTCAAACTCATTTTTAAACAATAAAAGCTTGAAAGCTTCAGCAAATTGTTTTATTTCATAAATTTTGATCCAAAGTGTTAGAGAGAGGAGCGATTAAAAAATCTAAGAAGACCATCAAACTTTAAAAAATCAATTGGAAATGTGCTATAAGAGACTAAAAAATCAATATAAGCAACATGTTTTATAATATGCTTTATATTCCGTTACTAATATTAACAGAAGGGGGGGAGTGTTATTTTTTTTAAATCTCAGGGGGGGGAGTGTTTTTTCCTTTCAAGTTTGGGGGTGAGTGTCATTTTTCTAAACCTCAAGGGAGGGGAGTGTTATTTGCCCAAATTACTTTACAAAATAGACTTTTTCTGAACTCATCTTTTTAAAAGATGAGTCCTATAAATAAAAGTTAAGATAGTGTTACTTTTTTTTTTTTTTTTTTTTTTTTTGAGAAACAAGACAGTGTTACTTTACCAAATAATTTTAAGATTACATTATTTATATGTATAAAAAAGACCCTACCTAGCTGTTGGTGCAAATAGTTGGATTAACATGCAATTATCGTTTACAGGATCATAATTCTATGTCCTAAACTTTCATAATAGCCCATATGGCTCACATCTTTTTTCCTTTTTTTTTTTTTTTTTTTTTTTTTTTTTTTTTGAGAAACGACTCACATCCATTGATTATCGTAAATAGGATGGCTGCCATTAGTTTCCTCATTTGGACACCAAACTAAGATAGTTAAGGTTTTATCAATTTTTTTTTTTTTCAAGAAACAAACACATGCACATAAGGGAGAGGAAAAATGATTCTAATATAATGGCACATTGGCGCACCACAAACTCCACACAAACATGTCGTGCAGTAATTCACTAGTTGGCTCTTAAGGTGAATAGCATATCACTTGATGTAACAGGCATAAAAGCGTATGCAATATGCATAGACCCTAAAACATCTTTTGAATCCTCTAGAAATATTAAAAACTAAAGATTGAAAATTTATTGATTTCGGTTTCTTGGTTTTGCAAACTTTAGCGGCAAACTTAATTCCTAAGCAAAAATATTCAGAACATATATCTTCATTAATATCCTATCATATAGCAACTTAATTTTGACTAAAATGATCAAAATGCTATAGAACAAGGAAATATACTATTCTTAAAAGTTCCAACATTTAATAAAATAATAAGAATATTGAGGAGAAAGTGGCCTACTGATTTGATATAGAAAAATAAAAAGCTAAATTGCAAATAATTTCCTCTAACTTTGGCCTAAATTGAATTCAGTTTTTTAATTTTGCTTTTGTTCAATTGCATCTTTTAAATTTGAATTTTATTCAATTAAACGTGCATTTGACTTGTTTAATTTTGCCAGCTTATTTTACTATTCAGCTTATTTTTGCTACTATTTATGTGACTCACTATACTATTTTAACTAATTTTTACCTTTATCTATAGTATTTTCAGCAAATTTTTTTCAATTTTAACAAAATAAACGAATCTCAAACAGACCCTAAAACCTTTTGTTCAAGATAAGTTTTGCTTCTTTTTGAATTTTTTAAATTAAAGAATCCAACTAATTTTTTTGAAATTTGTGTGCCCCAAGACTTTTTTTTTTGCAACATAAAAGAAGATAAAGAAGATAATAGTTAAATAGTTGTCTTATTGAGAGATTTTACCAGCATCATGGGAAAGACGTATCTTAGAAAGAGCCATTCATACATCAACGTTCTAGCTAGCTTTTGTGCAAGGTCTAGGTTTGCTTAAGAAGAAAGACAGCTCCTGGGTTACATGTACTGATCTGATCGGTGATGCCTAATGGCTTTACATTTCTTAATTACACAGCTTCTTAAAAAGAACTACTAAAAGCAACTGGTAATCCCTTTCATATATGCCTTTTCATCTTTCTCGACTACTATGCACTAATAAAAATTAAAAAAGCATGGTATTTTGTTTGTAACTTGTAAGAATCCTGGAATGGTATTGGTATCAAGAGGACTTCAGTGCTAAGAAATCTTCTACATTTCTTCATGCCGATCTACGAGCTATACTGTATTGTATTGTCTTAAAAGGTATGGTTTTCCACCAAAGAGCCACCATCGAAATGTTTTAGAAAAGTGTAAAGAAGCATTCTTTGAGTCTGTATGATTAATGGACAACGAGTCAGCAAACCATTGTGCAAAAAAGAGTTTCAATCACTATTACTTTCTTCTCAAAAAAAAAAAAAAAAAAAAAAATCACTAATATTTGGTCCAGTGTACTTTTGGAATAAGCATATTTTTGTTACCAAAACTTAGTTATGTATATGACCATCTAAAAAGAGCCTTTGGACACTGAAAAACACAAAATTTCAATCCTCTTTTCTCAAAAAAGTTGATTCACCAGACTAATTAAGTCCTAAAGCAACCTCTATATAATCCGAAGAAACACGTACCCCAGCATGTTCAATGATCAATCCCTCGTAAATAGCTTTTTTTCCAATATGTCTGATTCTGATCTCGAAGAAACTTCGGAATCTCAACCTATTCCCCCACAAACCTCTAACCCTCAAGTTTCTATATTTCTATTTCTACTTGAGGCTGTAATCTTGTTGACATCGATCGCGGTGGTAATATGGCTGATTCTAACTCCAAAGAGTCCCATTTACATAATCACCAATGTCCACATTCCGGCCTTACATGGTAGGAATTCCACATCACATGTCTACGTTTCCTCCTTCGTTGCTATGAATTCTACTTCAAATCACACAAGGGATCCCTCTATTCTCTTGGATTTGATATTCTCAAACCCCAACAAAAGGATGGGCATCTACTACAATGACATCTACATTACCTTATTTCATGGTGATGTTCATATTGGCTCCAAGTTATTGCCAGGCTTCTACCAAGGCTACAAGAATGCGACGACATATGAAGTGCTAGTGGAAGCTAACAATCAGTTCTGGAAAGAAATTACAAATGGGACAATAGATTTGAGGGTTTGCTTGGAAAATGCTGTAAAATATAAGATATTCGAGTCCAAGACAAAACATCATCAGATATATACTGAAGCTTATGTGCCAGTTGGTTCAAATGGGCGGATGTTAGGAAAGAAGAATATAAAGCTACACCACATATCCAATCAGATCAAAAATTGAAATTAAGATTTGTTTCATAGGACTTAAGTTTGAATTATTTATTTTTCCATCTTGTAGTATAATTTCTTCCATTACCATTCTTGTTTTTTATTTTCTGAAGTTGGTTTGGCATCTCTGCAAGCTAGCCTACAAATATAGCGCCAAGCATATGATTATAGTTTTAAGTACTGGAAGCCTGTGGCTTTGTATCAACAAAGCCTTTGTCCCCCTATTCGAGGATGACCACACTTCCTATAAATTCACACAATTGAACATGCGTTTTCTCAGTTCCCCTCGGTCCTTGTTAAAATGTTATATTTCATAAATAGTCTCTCTTAGATTAGAACATGATGTTTATTTATATTTTGTCATGTAATAACTGGTTTATTGCAATGACTGCATGCGCTACTAGTACAGATAAGAAGCTTGATATATAGGTTTTCATTCCTTAAAGATTCTTAAATTCCTTTATACATTCCAAGCACAAACATATGAGGTTCCACATAGCTTCTTTCATGTGCCAACTATGAGGCTTAATTAAGGTCACTACGCCTGAGAAAAAGCATAAAAGCACCCCTGAAGAAAAGAATGATTCTTCTTGTCCATATAACCTGAACAACATGCACCCACCTCTAATATTCCCCTTTCCCTTTGATTAACAACCTTCAAGGGAAAGTCTCAAGCCTATCTCCCTTATCTTCATAAAAATCAGTGCTTCTCCTACCATATTCAATTCTGAAATGATATGTAATTCCAGTTGAAACCTCCTTCTGATCATCTTTCTCCACAACAAAAAGATGTGTGAAGCCAAGAACTTCTATATATGGCTGCTCCAAATTCTAGCACTCTTGGGTATCCTAGCCTTGTGTCTATGGCTAATCTTACGTCCCAAAGCTCCCAACTATACCATTGTTGACATCACCATCCCACCAGGCTCATTAGCTAGTAGTGAGGGTCAAAATGCCACCATCTACTATGACCTTGAAATTGAAAATCCGAACAAAGACTCAAGCGTATATTATGATGACATTTTGTTCACTTTTTTTTATGGTCAGGATACAGTAGGACAGAAAACAATACCTTCTTTCCATCAAGGAAGAAGTAAAACTCGTCAAGTAGTTGATTATTTGGAGGTCAAACCGAGTGTTTGGAAATCTTTTCACAATGCAATATCAAATGGAAAAGCCGAGTTGAAGGCGAGCTTATTAACTAAAGTTCGATATAAGACTTGGGGACAGAGGAGTAAGCATCATAAATTAGATTTGGTAGGTAAACTACCAATTGGCTCGGATGGGAAGATTTCAGGTAAGAAGAAAAAGATTAAGCTACGCCATTCTTCCAAGAAATGGAGAAAGTATAAAGCTTGAGTCATTATGGTTGGTAATTACTACATGATTAGATGTTTTTGTATCATTATTCACAGCAAGAAGGGTTGTGGAATTACTTTGTTTCTAGGTTAATCTACAATTTGTTGTCTTATATCTGTGTAGTGTTGTACAAAGTAATACTTGTGTAGCACCCAAAAAAAAAAAAAAAAAAAAAAAAAATCTCTATATGTTAATACAATTGCTTGGAACTTGAAAGGCTTTATTTAATTATCTTTTCCGGGTGAAAATGTTTCGAAGGTTTTACCATAATTGATTATCAATTCTTTCGTCTGGTAACAGGCTTCCTTTACATCAATTAGAGGCAGCCAAGCTCGAGCAATACCAATGTTAAGCTTTCCGAAATCCAAATGCAATATATTTGATTAGATTTCTACCATTCTATAACATCTTTACTCAAAATTTTCTTTAAGGTAATTAGGAGGTAAGACAGCCATTAAGCTCAACTATCCTTGTAAAGTAAGCAAAGGATTTGATCAAATGTTAGAAAGTTAGTTGTAGCATGCGAAACTACAGAGCAATATTGTGAATCCAATCTTGCATAGCAACAAATTCAAAAAACAAATGCTTATTCTGCAAATTGGTTAAATAATAAATACACGGCAAAAGATCCCATATTGTGAGTCAAAACACGGCTTTAAAGTTATAATAAGCACAAAGTACATGAAATTTGTTCTTGCAAATTGGGATTCGAATGTACCATTAAGTGGCAGGGGAAGCAATAAATTCATATTCAATTGGGAGATTCGATTTTACATGAAAATTATGAGCTAAAGAAAGAATGTCTATTTGGCATCCATTTGCTTAGGAAAGGATAAGTTGAAAGGAAGAAGAAGAGGCAATAAAAGCAAACTGAAGAACAAGTAAAAGATCCTTTTTTTTTTTTTTTTCAAGCTACACCAATTAATAAGGTAAGGCCGGGAGCAATCCTACTCTACATGCATTTCTTTTTCGTCATCGTAGCAGAGCGACTATATTTTTTCCCTCAAGTTTTCTCATAGTTATTTGGTTAGCAAGAAAAGTTCGTAGGAAATATTTTTAACTTTTTCTTGATGCACAATTTTGTTTACAAATGCGGAAGATTTGAAGAAAACCATTCCTTGCAAGAACGTAGTTAATGGTTTGATCCACACTTTTTCTTGCTAACCAAAGGAATAGAAAATTTTGAAAAACAGTGAAGTTTTTCTTTTCCTTTTATTGTCAAATCATTCGGAGGCTTAACACAAACAGATTTTCTACCCCTAATATGGATCCTTTTCTGCAGGCACCCATTTAATTTTTCTAGCAGCTGCCTTGTGCTTGTCCCAAGCCCAAATTCAAAACTAGCTTGCTCCCCAACTCAATGAAGAAGTTTGAGTCCTAACCTACCATAAACCCTAGACTTTATGATGCTGGGGGATCCATTCAAGTTGTAGTTTCCATAAACTCAAAGTTACTATAAAATTTGCCACAGATCTAGATTCAATGCCAAGTACAGTTCTTTACCGCTAAGCAAGGAAGTGCCTAACAAGCTAGACATCTATTAGGAGTCGGACAACCTTTGTGGCATCCAGTTGGGTCTCAGACCGAATCCAGAACAGCATATCATTAGACGTCCTACTTAAGGAACCCTTTTCTTTGAAGTCTGGAATTGGGTAGCAACTTGTCTTCGCCACACACGAATTGGAACCTGCATAGCAACCAAAAGAAATGAAAAACAAATCCATATATAGTAGCTCCAAATTTCCAGTCAGTCAGCACCAACAAGTTTGGCTGACATGCTCGGTCATCCAATCGCGGAATGGGTAATACTTGTTGCATACAACCTGTTATCCAGTTTTACACACCTTATTTTAGAACTGTGTAAAAAAGTGTTAACAGTTCGTGTATAATAAACACAACCTTCACGGAACACATCAAAATAACAAACAAATTAAAGAACATAATGATACAATCCTTACAGCTGGGAAGCCACCATAATCTCCAGGTTCTTTGATATCCTTGGTGACACAGCTAATAGCAGCAAGCCGGACCTGCAACTCCATGTGAATAGATATCTTGTTTTCAACCCAACATTTTTACTCTCTAGTTGATGAAATGCAGCCCCATAGTAATTCTAAATATATTATCACTACATTATGCTACAAAGACAGCCTTCTTTTAATTACAAAGTTGACTCCTTTTATACTATCTAGCCAAAAAAAAGTTTATACCTTGGATACAATGGAAACATGATCCCGAACAGCTACCCTTCCCCCCAAAGTTACGTAGTCTCCTATCCTGAAAAGAACATACAAGACAAAGTTGTAAATCTTAATTCTTGGAAAATTAACTTCTCCAAGTACTTATAAAGGGAAAGTTGGTTAAAGCTATTATACTAGGAACTTGATAAATAAATGAACAATTGAAAAACATTGATTAAAAGTAACATACGTCACTGAACCCGCAATCCCAACTTGTCCACAAAGCATACAACTTCTCCCAATAACTACATTATGACCAATCTGCAATGCCAACAAGACTACAAATCACAAATTCCAGAATTAATTGAATACCAATCAAGAAGGCAAAAAACCAACCTGAACTAAATTATCTATCTTTGAGTGATCCCCAATTACTGTATCTCTCCAACTGCATAACCAAATAGGTGGTGGAATTATTACTCCAGCCTACAGCTTCAAGTTCAAACTGATACAGAAAATATGTATATGCACATGAACACACTATAAATGACACTCAAAAGCCATTACATGTCTCACCTCCCCCTGTCAATGCATGTATTTGCACCAATCTCCACATTGTTCCCTATCCTAGCATTCAGCATCTGAGAAGAAAAAACATGATATCTAAAATAGGGTACTTTATTGCTGATCCAAGAAGGAACAAGAATACCCAAAGAAGACAATATATAACAAGTTAGGTTATAAAAAACTTTAGTATCACCAACCTGAGGCTTCTTCAACATGTTCCCATTCTCATCCACAAAAAACCCAAACCCTGCAGGTCAACAATGTGGCACTTACTATCAGAATATAGAAATGGATTTATAATAAAAGCTCAATTTCACATTGAAAATAGTCTTGTTACCACAATAAATAACTCCTATAATTAAAGAAGTGTAAAGGGGAGGAAAAAATATTGGTATGTTGAAGATTTAGTGTTGGGCCATTATTTAAAATTTAAGATTAAGGTCTTCAAGCAAGGAGCATTACAAGCAGCATAGGTGGCAAGAATTGAATAACAGGTAGCACCTAGCAGAACAGATGAAAAATTAAGATATATTCTACACTATTCCTCAGTAACCACATGTACCATGATACATATCAATAGTACAGTACCAAGTCTGAAAAGTCATTTATCAAAAAAAAAAAAAAGTCTGAAAAGTCAATCACTTGATACATATCACAGTCAGTAATATGCAAGGGAGAAAATTTGATATCAGTTACTAAAAAGATGATTAATGAACCAAGCTGATAGTTGTCAAGCCTTACCATCTTGACCAACGCAAACTCCATTGTGGATTACACACGAATCACCTACAGTGCAATTAGTGAGTACAACATTATACCTGGAAAAAACACAGTAGTTTTGTTAAATGCCTATTAGGATAAATGTTTTTTTTATAAGTAGAAGCCATGTTAGTATAAATGTAAATGATTTATGAACTTAAATTTGATAAATTGAGCCGTATGTATACATGATACATGTGTATGCTCTTGCATTCACACATGCGCACACCTAAAGAGTGCAGGAATAACAATGATCAGGCTTAGTGTCACAACCAAAGAAAACCACTGACAGCTACATTTGTGTTATACCCCAAGAAGACTAGTCAAGTTACAATTGGAGGATCTAGTAATTGTTTATATAGCCTACATTAATGTAGCACACTTACAATTTGGGACTCAACACACATCTGTGCAACACATATTATCATCCAATTTAATCAAATCCAAACAACCTAGCATATCACGTTCAGGATTGCTGAAAACAAATCTGACATGTAAGCTACCAGTCTACCATCATACACGAATTAATAGCCAGCACTCAAACTAGCATAAGCACATAACCAGCAAGTTAAGTTGCTTAATTCTTCACCTTTTTTTTTTTACAACTATTCTTCACTTTGTTCATGTGAAAGACCAATTTTATTATTTTCCAATATTTTACAGATGAAAAGGGAACGAACAAAAAAAAAAAGTTGGAGCACAAAAGTTGCTGCCCAATATTTCCATATTATAATTTAAATAATCAAACATTTTAAAATGTCCTTTTTTTGTTTGATAAGTAACATGTTAAAATGTTCTCGTTATTCTGTATTTTCTAGGAAAAGGCAATAAACCTACAGGAACTTATCATGATATTTCAAAAAATTCAGGGCTTTTAAGGAATTTAACCTTAATCAAGAAACCAAATCCATTAATTAAATACAAGAAAAGGGGTGAGGTAATGACTAATCAACACATTTTACTCTGCTTATCCATAGTGTGTCACTACATAATAAATCTGTCAGGAATTTTTTATTTTATTTTTAACTTTATTCTTAGTGCACATAGGCTTCAGTGAAACTGAAAAGACGAATAAGCAGTGAAGACTACCATTCGATATAAAGATCACAGTAACACCACATTGGAATTATACCATATTAGTTGCAATATCTCTGTTGCTGCATAAAGAAGAAACTTCACCCTATTTTTGTCAATTGGCCGATTGTAACAGAAGGTCCAATAACAGTTCCTGATCCAATATGAACATATGCACCAACAACAGATTTTGGATGAACTATGGCACCCATCTCTATTAGTGCTGTTGGGTCAATGCAAGCCGACTTGTGGAAAGTTCCACCTCCATTACGCCATCTTTGAAACCCTTGGTAACGTACTCCAGCACCATCCTCTAATCTTAGAATTCAAGGCATGTGAGTATGTGACAAATGCCAGTTAATTTAAGCCATTGAAGTAAAACCACATGAACTTCAATAATGTATGCTTATAAAATTCTTTTTTAAAAATCAAAATAATTCTGAGCCCAAAAAACAAAGAAAATTTAATAAGGACAGTTGACATCATACTGAAATGAAAACAACGCAAATAAAATTCATAACCCATGTCAACAAAGCAACATAGTCTTTTGAATTTCAGTAAAAATCAATCATCATTCATTAAAAACACCTCAAGCTAAACTATTATTACTTTACAATATATAAAACATTTGCATTTACTGGGGAGGTTTTCAACACAACAACATAAAATGTGGTCAGCACCTACTATCTCAATGATCTCATAGTAACTGTATTGCACTCAGCAATGTTAGACTACGCGCTGTGCTTAATGTTTTTGGACAATGCCTAAGCTCACTTCTCAACAAGCCTTCACCATGAGTATTTCCCTTTTTTCTTTCTTGGTACAATTCAAATACGCATTCATTATAAGCTCAATCAACAAAAACACATACCAAGCATCTACAACATGGTATATAGCAAGACATGTACTATTCTCTTACCGGGTCTACTCTCACAGACATTTTCACAAACAGTACTAGTGCAAAAAAAATAAATAAAACACTTCAACTTTATAGTTCAACAAGACGCACCAGAAGTATCAGAGGAATCACCAGACCCAGTTTGGTCAGCGCCAACGGAGAAGCTGCAACGATTATTACCATTAGTCCACGGAGATAAAGCACGAATATAGGCGTTTTTGTTGAGGGACACGAGGTGAGACATTGCTAATTTTTTAACAGTGAGTGACATGGCTGAGAGAAGAATGGGTCTTACGTTGTTTTATTTATGTAATGTTTATGTTAATGTAATGCTAATGTCGAGTTGAAAGTTGAATTTTCTGGTAAGGAAATGGGAAAAAAGGTGCCTCGGCTTGTCTGCTTCTGAAGACAGCTACGGAGTACGGACAGAGACAGAGGTGCAGTCTCGTTATTCCAATTAGGTAATAAGGGTATTTCGGTCTACCGGATGATAATGCTTTTGACGGACGGTAGTTGCACATTGCACTTGCATCAGGCATATAATTATAAGGTAATTTTGGTCATAAAAGTTTTTTTTTTTTTTTTTTTTTTCCAACATCAATGTCATCATTATTTTCCTAGGTCCTTTGAGAGTTTTATATATATATAAAAGATAGAAATTCTTCCCATAAAAAACAAAAAAAAAAGATAGAAATTCTATTTTAGTTTAATCTAAGTGTATATATATGTAAAACTCTTTCTAAAGTCTTGAACTCCGACACTTATCCTCTACACCTCACAAGCACTTATACTTGTAGATTGATTACCGCACCAAGGATGCACGGTAGTAGTACTTTAAGAATTGAAATTGAACATTTTTTAGAATGGAAGTTGACTTGTTTTAGGGTGGAGAAGTAGACTTGTATTAAGGCTTGAAGTTGGGCTTAACAATTTTGGTATACTTAAGGATTTAAAGAATTCATATTATTTTCTTTAGAATTATAACTAAAATAATCCAAGAAGGCTCAATTTTCTACTTTATCTATTTTTTTTTTAATTTACACATATTAGACTTAATATTTTATCTTTTACTTTATTTGGAATATTTATTTTTCTCCCATCTCTATTCACTCTCCTCTTAACATATTCATATTTTCTTTCTTTCTCAATATCAACCACCAAAAGACCCAATTGCCACCACATATAGGCATGAACTAACCAAATTAGCTAACCACCATTGCATGTAGTGGAGATGATAGATTTGGCCACCAACTAGAATATAAGCGAAATCATTTACACAAATTAAAAGCCCAAATAGGGGAAGAAAAAAATCCAACACAGTTAGCCCACCATGACACGGCACCACCACCAAATACAACAAAACTCTCCCTAGAACCACCACCATAACAACACCATATACAATAAATCCCAAATACAACCACATCAAACAACTAAATTCGATATCAAACCCACATCAGAATTGAAACTCCATAAAAATATATGTCATCTTTCACTTATAGAATGCCATGGATTGAAGTGGATTAAAGTAGATCTACTGGGTTACGGCTATTAGTGGTGGTCTAGAGATCAAAGCAGCAGCACGGTTAGGGCTTCTAGCCTTAGATTGCCCTGACTATTCAATATTTGCCCAACAAATGGATCTTCATTAGGTTGAGCTTGGTGCATGAGGTTTTTGTGGGTATTTAGTTATATTTTTTGCATCAACCTATTGACTAACCTAATGAAGATGCAATTAAGCACGTCGAAATATTAGGCAGGCCATTGAGATTTTTTTTTTTTTTTGGGTGGGGAAAAAACTTTTTGTAAAATAGAGTATAATAACTCTTTCAATTACCTTCTCAAAAAAAAAAAAAAACTCTTTCAATTAAATTCTAACATTTAATTGCATTAATTAATATAAAACAATTTAAGTAAAATTAAATTTAATAGAGTTATGTGTTTGAATTTAAATGAAGAATCTAATGTATTGCTCTTAAGCTAGTGTGCTTAAGTTTTATTCCCTCCGTCCCATTTTTTTTGTCCTCTATTCCATTTTGAGATGTCCCAAAATATTATCCTGTTTCTAAAAATAAAAGTCATTAATTTACTAATGTTCCTATTATACCCCTATTAATTTACTTATTCAATTTTTTGATAATTTTTTTTAAGGGTTGTTTTGGAAATTTATACATTTTTAAAAGGTAGACAAGACAATAAATGATGTTCCTTTAAAAAATTTGACTTTTCAAACAGGACAAAAAAAATGGGACGGAGGGAGTACTTCTTTATTCTGGGGCCCTTGGACGACTCATTCAACCCCTATATGTTCATATTAATAAATCTATTTACACACAATTTTCACACATTTTTTTAAATTTTTTTAATTATTATTGAGAAAGCATGTTATGATTGGTGTATAATAAAAATGGTATTAATGATTGATCATGTGAATGTAACATTGCACTAATCATAACTTGCAACATGACTTGTGAGATATATATATATATATATATACACACACATACATTTACTGCTATTTGTGAGTATAATGAAGGGTACTATAAACTTTATTATATAATTTTTATTTATTTATAAATTAATGTGTCATTTGAATTGAGTAATCTAAGACTAAGACTGAATCTCGTCATATTTAAAGAGTAAAATATGAAGAAAAAAAAATGATTACAATTATATTGTATGATTCGGATTCCTAAGCTTGATTGCCTACAATATAAATAAACGTATAAAACACTTCTTCCTAGGAACCTACAAAACTATCTAATATTTAGAATTTATTTATTTATAAATTTGAGAAGACTTTTCTTTTTTGCTATCATTATTTGTGCATTTAGAATTTATTATTATTATTTTATCCTCCATTCATAAAATTTTAGTTCCACCCCTACTGATGAGGTATGATTCCTAGTGTTATATACCAGTCATTGGGATGAAAGATTACTCCACATCCTCTATGATGTGCTCTCGTCTCAATGGGAGGAAAAGAAAAATATAAAAATATTCTTGCAAATTATCCTTATATATGGAATCTATGCCTGTTTATTCACTACAAAACGAGGGCCCATTAGGCTGTGTTTATTAAAACGCGGCCCCAGACGGGCTAAAGCCCTGTTTTAAAAACGGGGCCATAGAATGGGTCTAAAGCTACGTTTAAAACGTGGCCCAAGTCCCTTAGCTATGGCCCCGTTTAAAATCGCGGCCTAAGGACCTGCGTTTTTTTTTTTTAATCGTAAGTACTAAAAGTAAAAAACCACCGTGATCACACACAGCTCCAAGCCATCACACATAGCCTCCATGATCTGAAGCCGGCCGATACATCGCAACCCTTCGCTTCCCTCGTCTCCTCCACCACCATCTCCGCCGACCTCCACCAGATCCCTCCCTCTGCCCCTCTCTTCCAAACCACCGGCGTCGTTTTGATGCTGTAGATCCCTTCGCTATCATCGAACGCCGCCATCAGCCTCCATCGATCTGAAGCTCGATATATCTTGGTGAGTCTAATTTCTCTATATTGGTGAAAACTCTACAAGTTTTGCCTAATGTGTCTTCCAGTTTCTTTTTTTCTTTTTCCAAATTAATTGGGTATTTGCTTCTTGAAAAAAATGAGCTATCTTATAACTGTTGAATGTGATTATACACACTATCTAGATGAAATAATTGATGGGTTACGTTTCATATGTGTTCTTTCAATGACTTTTATATAGAGTTTGGTTAGATATAGAAGATTAAGATTCAGAGTTTGCTTTTCCCTTATATTGGCATTTGGGTTTGTTATATATATATATATATATATATATTTATGTTTATATTTATATTTATCTCTCTCTCTCTCTCTCTTCAAGGAGTTTGATTTGAAATTGTGAGTAAAAAAGTGGCCTTGCTTGTTTTGTGGAGTGTAATTTGTTAATGGGTATGCTTGAGTTTCTCATCTATATGATGGATGAGGATCACAAATTCACAATCTTATAGCCCTTGATGGCAATGCAATGGCTTTAGTATCATGATTGTTTACTGTTTCATTGTTTAAGATCTGTCTTACATTTTTCTCATTCATTGCACTAATGTGGCGTTTGGTACAGGGTAATATTTTAGGATTCTTAGGAATGTTTAAAGATTCCCATGTTTGGTTGCAAATCATGCTAGGGAATCAGATGCCAGGGGAATCTGGATTCGCCCCTTAAACCCCTCTCAGTGGGAATGTGGATTCCCTTTAAAACAGGTGGGAATCCAGATTCCCAAGCTTAAAGGATATTGTATTTTTTATAAATTGACAATTTTAACCATTTTTTTTAAAATGACTTGGTAGTTCACATTCAAATCTAAGTATAGAATGAGAAAAATAAATAATTCATTTAAGATTCTTGAGAATAAACCAAACATAAGAATAGCTACATTCTTAGGAATGTGATTCCTAGGAATCACATTCCTAGGAATCTGGGTGCTAGGAGTAATGTGGATTCTCCCGTACCAAACGCCACATAAGAATAATGTCACATGTTTGTTGCTTTCCTCTTTATAGAAATTCTAATAGGCAAATTTTGAGCTACTGCATATCAGAGTTTTCTATGATTACTATGGTGTTAATTATAATGGCTCTTTCATTTATGTCAAGGTCCTAGCTTAACTTAGAAAGAACTATATGTATTACCTGTGAAATTTTGTTCTTGCGGCAGAGAGTTGATGATGGTTTTGATTGAGTTTGTTGCGGCGGTGGAGACGTCCATGGTTTTGAGTAAATTGTAGAGAGATTTTCACAGACAGAGAGAGGGAGTTTGAGTTTTGTTGTGGCAAGATATTTTATAATGGGTCGGTGTTGTGGTTAGTTTTTTTTTTTTTGGCTCCGGTGGCTACCTATTTTACTATTTTGCAATAATGGTCTATGACTGTGACTTTCAGTTTCTGTTTTTTCTGTGCTGAGTGTGCACCTTTTTGGTCTCCGTTTTTTATTTTTAGATTCCTTATCTGTCTCTAGTTCTGGTCATTTGTTTTTTTTTTCCTGATAATCCTTATCTTTAGAAATTTACTCAAAATATTGTGGATTGTTGGGTTTGGAATGCTACTCCCTTTTGTGTGTTGTGGACTGTTTCGTGAGAGACGAATGGTAGAAATTTTGATGGTGTTGAAAGGCCTATTTGTGTAATTAAGTAATTTTTTTCCAGTCTTGATATGAGTGGTTGACTGTTTTAGGCAGCATCCTTTGTAAAATCATGTGTTTCTCAAGTAAAATCATGTGTTTTTTAGTACTTCCTGGGCTTAATTATAAATTAAATAAATTTGAATGTTAATGCATTATGATGGTACTTTCAGTTTCTACAGTTATTCATGTCTTTTTTATTTATAACTTCTTGTTGTTCTGGTATGGTTCTTATGTGCACATATTCATTTCAGGGTTGCTGAAAGACCTTTAGATAGCAGAACTTCAGCTCAGAGAGCCAATAGTCAAGTTGGTTTTCGACAAGGTCAGCTCTGGTGCCTCTTTTATTGGGTCATCTATGTATGGTGGATTTGCATATGTGCACCCCTATAACCATAAAAAACAGTGTGGCTTTACATATTAGCAAAAATATGAATTCCATATTAATTTAATGGTCTCATTATTCATTCTCATTAATTTTAGAATTCTCCCTTGAAATTCCATCTTGATGCAAGAATGGGTTGTTTATAGTGTTGTAGCTTTTTCTTCTTCTTTTTTTTTTTTTTTTTCAAATGCTTGTAATTATCCTTATAAATGAAATCCATACGGAAGCCTGGAGATTGATTTGGCTACTAGCTTTCTTTACACTATGTTTATATTGTTGTATCTTTACATTTGTTTTTCTATAAATCAAAGTACCTACGGGATCCATCTTTTCACTATCAAAAATTAATTTTTTCTCCTCCACCGTAGGGTCCATAATATTGTCACCAGGATAGTGGACAACCATTTGTTCTGTTCTTTGTCAAAAGGTTTGAAGGCCAACAAGGTGAAGATCTAGTTATGAAGGTTGTGAGGGTTGAGAAGATCTACTCTTAGTTCAAATTATATCCAAGCCACACACACTTGCCAAAAGGGAACTTGAGGAAAAGGTAATCAAAACTTTCTTCCTCTTGATTGCAAAAGAGGACTTGTCTTATATGGTTTCAGCCAGATTTTGGTCCTGAGCAACAACGAAACACTTGTCTTATAAAAAAAATGTACTCATGTATACATATTGTTTAGTTCATGCATAGAGTGACAAAATCTCTTATATTCTTAGTTAATTAGGGTATCATGCATATGAACTGTTTGACGTAGGATTGTTTTTTTTCTTTTTTTTTTGATAGGACTTTTCTGAGTGCTTGTATTCAAGACAACTGAGTTAGACTAGTTTTGTACTTCTATCAGGGCCCAATGTGCCATCTGGGCTTTTTTTAATAATATAGTTTTAGTAATACAATTATTACTTTAAAAAAAGTGAACCAAACTATCACTTTAAAAAAAGATGAACTAACCTTGCAGTCAGCAGTGGTAGGCCATAACTTGTTTTCACACACATTACCCTTATACCTATCAAGCTTGATTGCCGTGAAAATTGTTTGTCCTTTTTTGTTTGTATATTGTGGGCCTGGTATGTGCACTACAAAACGCAGGGGCCTTAGGCTCCGTTTTTTTGGGCCACGTTTATAAAAATGCGGCCCCAGATGGTCTACAGCCCCGTTTTACAAAAACGGGGCCATAGACCTCCTCTAAGGCCATGTTTTAATGGGCTAGAGATAGAGAGATTGATAGACGGATATTGTAGAGAATAAAGACAGCCTAGTCCAGCCAACTGATGCAAATCCTCAACCTAAAAAATAATAGTTTCAAAAATGGTACAAGGTTTGTATCTCTTACAAATCATATTCATTGGACATAGTATTAAAACCGGACAAAGACATATATCACATATATCTTGTGATATATGTCTTCATCATGGTTGGTGTCTTGATCTTTGTTTAGAGTCTTACCTTCAACTTTTTATTTTGTTGCTAACTCAAAGGTTAGAAAAGTCTTGCCATCTTGATCATAGCTTCTGTAAAAAGTTCAAGCTTTATTCTTATAAATTATCATATCCTACTACATAAATAATTATAGTGCCTGTGCCAATTACAAATGTGGCCTACCTAATAATTCTTCACCACATCTTACTCTGTACTCAAGATTGCAAAGATCTATATAGGTTATAAACAAAGAAAATAATTAAGATACATTGGGTATTTGTTAATTATTACAATTATTACAATTACATGCATTGGGTATTTGTTTTCATATTTTTAAAACACTTATGCTTAACTACATTTACAACTTATCACATTGAGTTAGTCTAGGACAAGTGTGGTGTGTCCTAAGAAAATTTATCCACACTTGGGTATGTTTGTTCTTAACAAATGACAAATGAATGTAATTATAATAATTATTACGTTCGTATTAACAAATCTTGGTGTAGGTTAAATTCCGTACATATTGTATTGCAATGGATAAAAGTTGGATGGACAAGAGGAGGGGTTCAAGGGAATATTTTGAAGGTGTAAACCAATTCATGGAATTTGCCTTTCTATCCGCGCGTAATGGGAAGATCTTATGTCCTTGTGCGAAATGTGTGAATTTGCTTTTACAACCAATAAATGTGGTATGTGATCATTGTTGGGCTTCGGGGATGCTTAACAATTACAAAGTTTGGAAATTGCATAGGGAATCGGCGGTTGCTATGACGGCTACCGAATGTGGGAGCTCTCAAGTGCAAGGAGCTGAAAATCTATATGGCGATTTTCGCGGGATGTTGCACGATTTGTGCCCCCCGCATGAAATGCCACCCGAACCAATGGAAGAAGGTCCAACTACACAACATTCGGTTGAAGGTCCGAATGATGAGGCGAAGAAGTTTTACAAGCTGATAGATGATGTAGACAAACCTTTATATGAAGGTTGTATGAAATTTAGCATTTTTTCAGCCATTGTTGTGTTGTTCCAGTTGAAGACTCTTTGTGGTTGGACGAACAAGTCATTTACTATGTTACTTCAAGTCTTGATGGATATGCTTCCTTCAGATGCTAAGTTCCCAAAGAACCATTATGAGGCTAAGAAGATAGTCCGGGATTTGGGTTTGGGTTATGAGAAGATCCATGCTTGTCCCAATGATTGTATGTTGTTTTGGAAGGAAAATGTTAACCTCGACTCGTGTCCTTGTTGTAAACAATCAAGGTGGAAAACAAATGAGGCATCTGTTGCTAGTAAAAATGCTTCATCCAGTAAAGGGAAGAAGAAAGCTGCAAAGATCCTACGGTGGTTCCCTTTAAAGCCAAGATTGCAGCGATTATTTCTTTCACCCGATCTGGCTACTTCTATGAAATGGCATGTTAATAGTCATACTGATGATGGGGTTATGCGGCATCCTGCTGACTCAGATGCATGGAAAATGTTTGACAGTAAGCATTTAGAGTTCTCGTCTGACTCTCGTAATGTCAGACTTGGATTAGCTGCAGATGGTTTCAACCCCTTCGGAATTATGAGTACTAGTCACAGTACATGGCCTGTCATGTTGGTCCCCTACAATCTCCCTCCTTGGCTGTGCATGAAACGATCATTTTTGATTCTATTATTAGTTATTCCTGGTCCTACCTCGCTAGGGATTGTGATAGATGTGTACTTGCAACCGTTAGTAGAAGAACTAAGGGAGTTATGGGATGTTGGAGTACAAGCATACGATGCATCTTCAAAAGAAATATTTCAATTACGTGCAGCATTGATGTGGACCGTAAATGATTTTCTTGCATACGCAGATTTGTCGGGTTGGAGTACCAAAGGTGGGTTGGCTTGTCCTTCATGTGCTGTGGAGACTGATTCTCGATATTTAAGAAATGGCCACAAATTCTGTTACATGGGACATAGACGATGGTTGGATGTTGACCATGTTTTCCGGAAAGAAGGTATGTTATTTGATGGATCTAATGATACGCGATCGGCTCCTGAACCATCGGTCGCGTCAGACATTATTTTGGAAACTGAACATTTACTTGGATATTGTCTGGGAAGGAAATGTTAACTTGCTTACAATAAAAGAAAGAGAGGGGAGGCAACCGAGAGTGGTTGGAAGAAGAGGAGCATCTTTTTCACCTTGCCTTATTAGAAGGATCACAAGTTGCAACATAATCTTGATGTGATGCATATAGAGAAGAACCATGGGGATAATTACAAGGCGCGCCTTGACTTGGCGGACATGGGGATCAGGAGTGAACTCCACCTACAACGAAAAAGTGGTGATAAGTATACCATTTCGCCCGCTTGTTTTCATATGACTTCATCGGAGAAAGATGGTTTCTTGCAAGTTTTGAAGGACGTAACAGTGCCTGATGGGTATGCTTCCAATATCTCACGCTGTGTGAACATGAAAGAACGCAAGATTTCTGGTTTGAAGAGTCATGATAATCACATCTTGATGCAGCAACTTTTTCCCATTGCCTTACGCGGGTCTTTGCCCTCTCATGTTACTAGGCCTTTAATAAAGTTAGCTTGCTTCTTTAGAGAAATCTGTTCCAAAACCCTTACGGTTTCAGATATTGCGACTGTTGAGGCAGACATTGCAGTTACATTGTGTGAATTGGAAAAGATATTTCCTCCATCCTTCTTTACAGTGATGGTACATTTGGTCATGCACTTAGCTGCTGAAGCCAAGATTGGTGGTCCAGTGCATTACCGTTGGATGTATCCCATTGAAAGGTAAGACGTGTGTAATATTATTGATCAACTATGAGCTTCATGTGCACGTTCCAATTACCATTTCCAATCATTAATCTTATCATTCCTCTATAGGTACCTCTCACGCCTTAAGTCTTACGTACGAAATAGAGCTGCTTCGGAAGGGTCTATTGCTGAAGGATACATAGTAGAAGAGTGCTTAACATTTTGTTCACGGTATATGGAAGGAGTTGAAACTATATTCAATCGACCCACTAGGACGATTGAGGACTCAACAGGGGTGGTTTCGATCGTGACACTAAACAATAGAGAGTGTACCCAAGCCCATTGCTACATTTTATTCAATTTCGAAAACATCATCCACTTTTGTGAGTAAGTACTACGTATACAAATATGATTGCACGTCAATTCAATATACGTTAGCTCTATTAACCCTAATACAATTGCATGCACAGGATGCACAAAAGATTGATAGAGGATGAACTTCGAAACGGTCACAATCGTAACGTTTCCAAGGCCATTATATATAAGCACCACATGGAGAAGTTTTGTAGTTGGTTTAGGGGTCACGTACGTATGACATTTTCAACATCTTAAACTTGTAACACTGTCCTAACTATGATTACTCGTACTGATTTGAATAATTATGTTTGGATATGTTAGGTGATGTCATTGACTACTGCTGATAGGGAAAGGGAGGGAGTTAGTGATACCCTTGCTGCATTGTCCAAATGGCCATATATTTATGTAAAGCAGCTGAAGCATTATGTCATTAATGGCTTAAAGTTTAGGAGTGTAAATGATGAGGCGAACAGGAAAACGCAGAATAGTGGAGTTAGTGTCGCTACTGATGGTGGCAATACGTTTTATGGTATTTTAAGTGATATAATCGAGTTGAATTATTCTAACAATATCCAACATGTGTTATTCAAGTGTAAATGGGTTGATGACCAAAATAGGAGAGGATATAGGACTGATGAATTTGGGTTTCCTATGGTGAACTTTACACACTTCATACACGGTGGGGATAAAATGGTGGATGAACCATATGTGTTGGCATCTCAAGCTACACAAGTTGTTTATGTGGAAGATAAAAGGCACAAGGATTGGTATGTTGTTGTCAAAACTAAAGCTAGGAATGTGTTCGATGCTGGTATTGGTCCCCAACGTAATGAGGATGACACATATACTTTTTCTGAGAATGTTCCATACAATATAAGCACTAATGAGGTCGTGAGTGACAACCTTGGTTGAGCTCGGGATGATGTAGAGGGAATGACAATTGATGCCTCTATTATTGATGAAAGAGATCGTCGTGAAGTAAACAACTTAGACGATTGTGAGTTTATTGACGATGAGTCCGACAATGAAGATGACAACGAGGACGAGTACACCGACGATGAGTAGTGTAATAGTTTAGTGGTGTATTCATTTATGAATTAGTTGGAATGCCTCTGTGTAGTATTTGATGAATTTGGTAATTCCTCATAATGTGGGAGTGTATTTCCTATTATTTGTACTTATTATGCATTCAATTCCTTATAAACTTTGCAATGCTATTGGATTTGAAATTCCTTTCTTATCAACTTGGATATAAGTTCCTGTGGTTTTAGGGTTTCAGTTTGTCATTGTTGTGGTGTTTGGCTAACAACAGCTCGTAAGCTTGGCTATATGCTTGTATATATTGTTAGATGTTAAAATGAGGTTTTTACTTTGTCTTTTTCACTTACATTGTATGTAAGTTTTTATGTTGTCTATAATTAACAGTTTCTCTGTGTGGTAAAGTTTTTGGACGCAGGAATGGGGAAGAAACGTCGATTGCTAATTGTACAAGTTGGTGAAGGACCCTCACCTTCACGATTGAGGGGGAGGAGAACTTGGAAGCCACCCATACTGCACCGCAAGTAAGAGTGGATGCTTGTGATGCTTGGACAGCACCCCCAGGTAGTTTACACATTGATTGTTAATGTAACGCTTGATATTTACTGCTGAAAAATTAATTTTTTTGTTGTTGGCTGCAGGAATGCAAAGGGATTTTCCATTGACGGTTGTTGAAATCGGGCAAGGCTCGTCATGCTCACGATAGAGGGTGCAGGACGATCTAAGGGCTGCCTTTGCAGCTGACCAAGCCCTAGGGGATGCAAGTGATGATGATGAGACCCAACCCCCTTCTCCAGGTAGTTGCCATGTCTTGAAATATAACGTTTCAAAATAAATACGACCTGGATATTTTTCCATTTCTTTTAAGTGTGGTCATTTCGTCCACTTCTCTACATAGAAGTAGCCGTCAAGTGTCCGAAAATGATATAATTTTAGCACTTTTGCATTTTCAAAATACGACTCTTGAAGGACACCTAATGATACCATGTGATTGTGACAAACTGAATACAAGAATTACATTGAATACATGTCAAACTTATCGTATTACCTTAAAAAGACCGTAGAAGTTAGAAGACTAAATTCAACTTTTGACAAACTTAGATGATGTAATTTGTAATTTAACCTAACAATTGTATGTAATGAAAGTAGACTTTCAATTCTAGATTTCTGTGAGCTACTTGAAACTTTAATAGAGTTTCATATGTGGAAAATGTAGTAGTATTTGGGCTAAGGATAGCATGTATTGCATTCATTTTGTACGGTATTACAAATTTAGAACCATATTTTCATAATATTGTTTTGAGTAGTTGTAGCCATAGAAGAACTGAAAAAGATGTCTATGTGTAATTTACAAATAATATGAAAAAAAATTAAATATTAAAATAACTTATGTGTGTCTACGGACATTTTGAATTTTTAGTTAGCAAATTTCTTTCAATTATTACTATTGTTCGTTTATGTCAAAAAAATTATTGTAATTGAATAATTTATAGATGCATCTATGAGTAATTTCAATTTTTGTTAACTAACTATAGAGAATCTATTCTCCTTCATTCTCAGAAAAAGAAAAAAAAAAGAAAAAAAAAAAAGAGATACTATTCTCCCCTTATCTTGTTAGACTGATTTTAAAATCAGTCTACACATGCTTTGAAACATGTTTTTTTATTATGTTCTTGAGATAACAATGCAAGGCTGCCCATTGCTTCTTTTTTATTCCTGAAAATATGAACGACTTAATTCACTTATTGTCCTGACTAATAAGTAAATTAAGAAAACAAATGGGAAAAAAAGTAAAGATAGAAAGCAAGTATGAAAATGTCCACATTTACAAACACCGCTATCATGTTAAGAGTGCACTTGAGCTATATATAGTAACTTTTATCTAATTGTGAACTTTGAAATTTCATTCCTAATGGTGGTTTACTATATGCAGAAGATTTGGGTCAACAAACACCAGCAACCAGTAATGTGCGTGCAGAAGATTTGGGTCAACAAACCCTCGGCTCCAGTAATAGTAATGGGCCAAAAAAGCGTGGGAGAACGCTAATGCGAAAAATATGGGCACTTCCACCTAACCAAAAAATTAAGTGTCCGTTAAATGAAGAACGCCAACAGGTTGGGGAGAGCAAACAGACATTCAAAAGGTGGTTGGGTACTTTTTGCCTCTACCCCGCCTACTGCCCATTTATGCCTTTGAATTGAACGCATGTCTCTCGTCAGCACAAAGAACAAGCCTGGACAGAGATTCAGGTATCAGCATACTTTGTTTGTCTTTATTATTGAAATATTTGTGAGTTAGTTGACCCATATATATATGCCCTAATATGCTCAATGCACAACAACATGCCGAATTCCACCCAATCGACTCATTTAAGTTGAATATAACAATCATTTGTTCTATATTGAGTGTTGAACTATTTTTTAGTTGCATTAATCATAGTCTATCAAGTTGTAACACATCTTTTTTTTCCCATTGTAAAGTATCCAAACATATAGAATAAAATATACTATTTGTTCCCATTGTAACGTAATACAATTTATAGAAATAAAATTATATACTTTACAGAAATAAAATAATACAATTTACAAAAGTTAAAGTGGAAAGTTGGATATATATTTTTTTCTTTTTACTTTTTTAATATTCGATATATATACATTTGATAGCCTCATACTTCATTTATACTTAAGGTTAATGATTCAAATAATAAACATTAGCATTAATTCCGGCATTTGATCATATTCTAAAATAGAAACCTAGCCTACAAAAAACAATATCAAAAATAGAAAAGACCAAGAAAAACTCATCACCCTCTTCAAAACTAAAAGCAACTGATCTTGTTTTACTTCTCAGTTCTTTCTTCGAGTACCCAAATTTTACATTTTATTATATGAAGGCCACGATAACCCATGAAGGCAATGTGGCAACTTACATTGAAGTGCTTGGTTAGCATCGACATGGGACATATATTATATATAGTTATCACAACTTGGTATAAATACTTGTGCCATGTCCTCTTCCTCTATCTCTCTCACTTTCTCAATTTGCGTGCTTGCATGCGGTGCATGAATGCATATGTGAAGTTTGTTAACGGTAATTGCTACAAATTTTTTTACAAGATTTTTTCAAACCGTTGATATAGCAAATTATTACGGCTTACCATTTGAATCCACTATTAACATTATTTTTTACTTACCAATAACTACACACACATCAACAATTTGTAAATTTTGTCATTAAAAAGTTAGTAACTCTTGCATTTTCTAAACATTAATATTTTGTCCATTCGGCAATGCATGTGGCCGACTATTCTCGTAACACACAATTGTGGCCTTTTCTTTTGTTTTTTCAAAAAATTCTATGGGTTTTGTTTGATACCAAAACTAGCAACGTGTTCAACGTTTGAACTTTTGAAAGCTAGAAATGTTATAGTAACGAGAAAGGCAACAGTAGTACAAGATTCATGGTTAATTTTGGTCTTCTAGACCCATTCAATGCATTGACTAGCTATTACAGCGACAGGTCAGTTTGTTTTGAATTATTATGATCCAAACAAAACTGGCAAATTGACTGATAATTAAAGCTGGATATATTGTTGTTGTTGTTTGGTATCATATCCTTTTCCTAGCAAGAGTTCCATTAAGATTCTATTATAATGTTTGCATCATAAAAAGATTTGCTTACAATGTGAAATTAAATCTTTTCTTTACGTATATACTTTTCTTTTCCGCACTTATAATTTAAGAATGAAGAGAAGAGACAGGAGGAAATATTGAGAAGGAAAACTATCATTTGTTTTAGAGTGAAACGTCACAGGAGACATAAAAGTGAAAGTGAAGGAGAAAGAACATAGATGATTTTTTTTCAATGAAAAAAAGATGCTTCTTATCATTTATTTGATTGACGCCACTCAACTTTCTAAAATGAGATAGTTTATAGATTGTTACTTGATAGGTAAAAATAATAATATTGTGAAATTTTTTATGTTTGCACACATTGCTCTTCTAAAATGGGCCATTGTCTATAGTAGTTTAGCACCAACCGCAAAATCAAATTGTGGTTGCTGCCAATTTGTGCTTGTGTATAATTATTGCCATGCATGTTAACGGTTTGGACCAATGTGGAAAATCCATGTGAAAAACTAGCATGATTGGTCTTAGTCTATTGGTGACATATGCAATAGAAGATGGCTTCTTTGATTTAGCATAAATCAATTATGAACTACTATAAGACTCAAGTCTCATATAAGAACAAAGAATTCATACCAATTATTTTATGTCACAGAGTACCTTGTAGTGGATATCATTAGGAAATTGGTTTGTGGAGAAGTCTTTAGGTTTTTGTTTCATTAAATGAGAGTTAACCATCCAATTCATTTTGCTTAGAAATTCAGACTTGTTCAATCTATAGCATGTACAACCGTATGTGTGCTACATAAATAATCAGTAGGGTGGACTATTGCACTATGCTAACTCAATTTTTGTATTTCAGAAAAAGTGGATCATTGACACAGAAGTTATCGAACCAGCGAATCAAATAAGTTGGGCAATGCATCTACTAGGGGAACTGAGGAGGAACTGACGTACCAAGTTGAAAAGAAATGCTACCCAAAAGATGCGTCCAAAGAAGAAGTCCTTGCAAAAATACCAGACTGGGCTGACGTGCATCATTATGCGCAGCTAGTTGACTATTGGTTTCATCCAGATACACAGGTTCAACTATTTGCTTGCTCTATTATGCGTTTTATTTATAATATACATATGATGGGGTATTTGAATTTACCAAGTACAGTTTATTTAACTAATTTCTTTATTTTAATTCATTGGTGGGAATGTGTTCGTAGACATTAGTTAATACGAACAAGAGAAGTCATTCGTTTCAGAAGGACATAGCGAGGTCAGGGCCTATAAGTTTTGCCCAAATTGCTGACAATATGGTAAGAAATGCACTATACAAACAACTAGCCAAGGTTTTAATATTTTGCTATTTTAGATTCAAATGTTATAGATGTAAAGAGTTTGATGAAACTAATTTCGTTATGAATCTGAGGATACGGTACAGAGTTAGTATGAAATTTGTACCATTGCTTGCCTCATTAGTATAAATTCGTTATAAAAACTATCTGATGTTTGCTGTTCTTGATTAGTGATGTCATTAATATTATGTGAATTTCCTTTTCTGTGTTACCTTATATGTGGAAAACTAAATAGGTTGAAAGTGGACAGCTCCAATACAGTTGGCATGTATATGTTTTGTTTTCTAGCCGAAGAAGTGGCAATGTCATGTGCATGGAGTAGAGAAATTGGTTGGAGATAGTTGTGTACAGTATGCTTTATCTTTATAGGGACAACAAAAAATTGGGACAAAAAACCATAAATTAATAGGAACAGTACATTTTTCTTCATTTTTCTGTTCATAGTTATGACGTTGTGACAGCAAAGACAAGTGAAAGAGAGGAAATGTTTGTAAGTTGTGTGAAGGAAATTGGGTTGGGGTAGTTGCTAGCCAAGTTATACAACTTTGGGATGGGGCTAGCTAGGGACTATTTCAGCCACTGTCACATGTCTTTTTGAACGTAATCATCTACGGCTTTAAATTTGTTATATATTATATTGCATGTTATGTTCCAAATTCCATTTGCTATGTAAGGCTTACAATTGCCGCTTCATATCACGAACATAAATTTTCGCTCTTGTGATGAGACTATTGAGTATGATGTATGCACAAGAAAGTGGGTAAGTAGTGGAGCGTGCGGACGTTTTCGTGAAAGTATACAGCAAGAAAGATGGGACTTCTATTAGTCCTGATGTGGAAGATAAGATTGTAAGCCTTATATCGTACCCTATTTCTTTTGTATTTTGTGTGTGAATTGTTTATAGCAAGTAATAAAAGTTATTTGGTTCTTTAATGAAAACAGAAGAAAATGACTGAAATTTTAAACAATAGGGGCTCACTACAAGGAGAGCGTGGCCAAGGAATCCTATGGTAAAAAACTGACGCGTTTGCACAAGTGATGGGGAAAGAACGTTCTGGACGTGTACGAGGGGTCGGTTTTGGACCAACCCCATCAGGAAGAAGTGGGTCCAACCTTCCATGTTATACATCGACTCCACCATCGTCCAGTGAAACGGTCCAACGGATGATTGAATTGGAAAATTCGTTGAGGGACGAACTTGCCTAGTTAGAGCAGAGGCATCAGGAGCAATCGCTGACATGCATGCATAGCATAAGGAGGAAATCGCCGAATTGCATGTGCAACATAAGGTGGAAATCACCGAAGCAGCAGCCAAGGCAACGAGAAACGTATTAAAGCAATTGCAACCATTTCTAAATACTCTTACCCCATCTCAGGTACTTTCAATGTTGTAATGGGTTTAATGAGAATTGCGTGTTAACTGCTCCTCATTGTTATGTGTTACTAATACGATGTGTTTAATATATTCAGGATTGCACTGCATCACAATGAGGACTCTTTTTGGAACGCCTTGGTGCCTTGAGAAGTTGTAGGTATATGATCAACACTTTTAAAAGATTTGAAGTGGTTGTTGTTTAGCAAAAACATAAATTGGGTATTCAATGGAAGACTTTGTATTGTTTTCGAATGGGCTTGTAATGGGTTTGTTTCTGAGGGAAGTTATAGACTTTTCCTACTTTCAATGGTGGTTTTTAGTTTTTATGGAATTTGCATTGCTATTGAGTTTGTGGTTTGTTTGAAGAGATTGTTTCCTAGAGAAGTTTGAGTGTTCTGAATTGATATATATATATATATATATATATGGAATTTGTATTGTTTTTGATGAGTTTCTTTCCAAGTGAAGTTATAGAGTCTTCCTAGTTGGTTAGATTTATTAAAAAAGAAAAGATATATATTTTTGATAGTGCTGACAACTATTTGGAAATCTACGTTTGATAACATATATATAATTTTGTAATTTTCTAGGTGATATGCTTATTTTTGGTCATATTCGTCCTGCTGCCAAGCGAAATGATGGTAAGTGGTAGGGACATAAGCTGTGTAATGATGTTTTATTTATTGGGATATCTATTTGGCTTGTTCCACAAAATAAAAGGTAAATTATTTCTTGGTGCAGTTGGATGATGGCTTTTGCTTCGGACTGTGAAGGCAGGATGGTTTTGAGGTATTTATGTGTAATATTTATAGGAAGTTAGAAACAGTCATGTCTGTAATATTTGTAGTTAAGGTATAAATATGTGTGAAATGGACCCTAAACTTGACGCCTATTTTGTTGCTGTATAACTACATATATATGTGATTGATAATTTTTCGTATTCCTTAAAGATTGATTGAAATTGTAACAGGTTTGAGAAAATTTCAGAATTTTGCTAGAAACACAAGTTGGAATTGTGTGTGTGACAGGTTTTTATAGTAACGTTTGACAAACTTATAGTAGCGTTTTGTATTTGCATTCGTCATCTGGCCTAGAAGAAGAAGAAAAAAGAAAAAAGAAAAAAGAAAAAAGAAAAAAGAAAAAAAAAAGGCCTATAGCCGTGTTTTAAAACGCGGCTGAAATTTTGGCATGTCGGACAGGCCCTTAGGCTGCGTTTAAAACGCGGCCTAATGCCCTACCCTTAGGCCGTACCCTTAGGCCGCGTTTTAAACGCGGCCTAAGGATAGCCCATTAGGCCGTGTTCTAAACGTGGCCAAAGGACCAGTCCTTGGGCTGCGTTTAGAAAGTGTGGCCATAGACCCGATCTGGGCTATAGTCTCAGATTTTAGGCCGCATTTCAAAACGCGGTCCAAAAAACCGTGGCTATAGCCCGATCTGGCCTATAGCCGCGGTTTTGTGCCCTTTGGCCGTGTTTTTAAAACGCGGCCACAGGCCAATTTTTTTTTAGTGATTTCGGAAGCCAAAACAAACCAATCACCCCTAGTTCTTTAATATATCGTGATCTATAATTCTTTATCAGGTTGTTAGCTTTGTAGTATTGAAATTGTGTTTTTAACACACGATTTTAATTCAAAAAGTAAGTATAATAGTGTGTGTATAATAAATACTATTTCTGTCCTGGTTTAGAACTTGAAAGTCTCGAAGTACTTATGCTTATTGCTTGATGTCAATGAAATATTATTCAAAGTCAGACAACCTATGGAACACTTAATTTATATTTTCAAACATGCACCTTCCTCGAAACTACAACTCCCTCCCATTTTCTATTCGTATGGCTAAGATTGTTTTATACTACTAGAAAATTTTCCCTTGACTGTCATTGTTAAAAACGATGACATATCAATATCCCAGAGTTACATAACAAATACCGTAGAATAATACTCCCTCCGTCCCATTTTTTTTGTCCTGTTTGAAAAGTCAAATTTTTTAAGGGAACATCATTTATTGTCTTGTCTACCTTTTAAAAATGTATAAATTTCCAAAACAACCCTTAAAAAAAATTATCAAAAAATTGAATAAGTAAATTAATAGGGGTATAATAGGAACATTAGTAAATTAATGACTTTTATTTTTAGAAACAGGACAATATTTTGGGACATTTCAAAATGGAATAGAGGACAAAAAAAATGGGACGGAGGGAGTATAAGAAATAAAAGTCCCATTGGATGCAAATCACAATTGTAGCCCACTAGCCCCTGGATTAGCTATCATTGAATATTTGCTTTCATAGGCCAATAATACATTTTTTATTTTTTCGCAATGCACTCCACAAATTGGCAAACGTTGAATTTAAAACAATGATTGACTTGATGTTGGCCTAAGAGCTCTAATAAGAAATTGGTCATTGATTAAATTTGAAGAGACTCCAAGTATCCAAGAATGGTTTTAAATTTTTCAGCTCTAGCCTAAGGTGTAACCAAAAAAAAAAAAAAGCACTTCAGCTACTATATATAGATAGCTAGAGAGATTTCAGATTTCCATTATTTCGTAGTAAAACACTCAGAAAGTGAAATATGGTTCAATTCCACATTGTTCCAAAAGTCTTTCAATTGCATATGCTTTTTGTCTTCCTTGCCCTCCTATGGGATCTGGCTTATGCTGACCCTCCATATCCCAATTGTTCAAACACTGGTAACTATACAGTTACTAGTTCATTTCAGAATAATCTTAACAATATCCTCCATTCTTTATCCTCGAATGCTTCCAATTCCAAATTCTACAATACATCCACTGGCAATGGCACAGATCGAGTTTATGGTCTCTACATGTGCCTCGACTATGTTACAAACGAAAGCTGCCACGACTGCATAACTACGGCTTCACACGATATGTTGAAGCTTTGTCCAAGCACAACAGAAGCAGTGGTATGGGAGGAGTATTGTCAATTGCGCTACTCCAACAAAAGTTTCTTTGGCATATTAGATGTCACAGGAAATATTCCCTTAGATAACAAGAAGAATAATTCACAACCAAAAGTGTTCAAATCTATTGTGAACGTGACATTGAATACGCTTGCTTATCAGGCAGCTTTCAATCTTTCAGCTAACATGTATGCTACCGGAGAAGCAGCGTTTCAAGACAAAACAATCTATGCTTTAGTACAGTGCACTAGAGACCTGTCTGCCAATGACTGTAATTTATGCCTTCAGAGTGCTACAGCAGATATTTTGAGGGTCTACTATTACTCCGTTGGTGCAAGACTTCTCAGTCGTAGTTGCTTCATGAGATATGAATTGTATTCCTTTTATGGAGGCACACCTAACTCTCCTGGTTCTTCACAAGTGGGAGGTAAGTATTTGCAAACAATAACACCAATTTTGATTTTATAATATTCACAAGTGACAATCAATAACTAGCTGTAAATGATTACTTTCAAATACAGGTATTCAAATGAAATTGTGGATGATTGTAGTTGTTACTGCTGTATCAGCATGCTTGGTGATAGTCCTTCTGGGTTCCTATGTTTACTATCGTATGATGAATAAAAATGGTAAAAAAAACATGTAATTATATACATTTAGAATAAATCATAGTTTTGGTGCCTGAAATTTGGAAAAGGTTCGATTTTGGTACAAAATATTTGGATTTGGCCCCAAATTTTTTACAAAAGGTAACAATTTTGTCCCATGTCCATGGGCTCCATTCAATTTCAGTCTCTTAATTAACATTTGGTTAGTTCAATTTTGGTCACTAAATATGGGATTGATTTGATTATAGTCCTTTAAATACGTGATTGATTTGACTTGATCTTTTAAAAATATTGGGTATCCTATATCCCATTAGTCACCCAAATTGAAAAGTAGATGAAATGACCAGATTTTTCCCCTTAAAAATTTTTTGGGACCAAATTTGATTGATTTAGATTTGAGAGGTCAAAATCAAACCTACACCAAATTTCAAGGACAGAAATATTTGACTTATATATACGTATATTGCTCTATAATTTTCTACTTTTTCTTTTATCTTATGATACTGCCATTCAATTCAGGGAAGAAGAAAATTTTAGAACATGGAATAATTCAAAACATTGGCAGTGCTAGTAACTTAGACTTCCATCACCAGCATTTTCAAGGAAGATATGAATCGAAATCTCAGGAGTTCCCCTATTTTAATTTGGCATCTCTGCAAGCAGCTACGAACAACTTTGGTGATTCAAATAAGCTTGGGCAAGGTGGCTTTGGTCCTGTTTACAAGGTTATAGCATTTCTTAGGGCTCATTTAGAAAAGTTTGTTTTCAACTTATTGACTTATGTACTATTTTTAAAGCTTTGTTTTTATAGATACAATTGTATTTTTGTCTCCTTCATTTTTAAGCATGATCTAAGTGAATAAAAAATAATATCTCTTAAACTAGCACTAAACAAAACAATACCAATGATGATTATGATAAAAGGGAAAAGTCCATCCTCGATTTCTAATTTTACAATTTGAAGCATTATCCATTTCACTTTTATGTTAACTAGTTGAAACAACCAATGATCTTTTGTAGGGCCTACTAAGTGATGGAAAGGAAGTAGCAATTAAGAGGCTCTCACGCTACTCTGAGCAGGGTTCAGAGGAATTCACAAATGAGGTTCTACTAATAATGAAACTTCAACACAAAAATCTTGTCAGGCTTCTGGGGTTTTGCATAGATGGAGAGGAAAAACTACTTGTCTATGAATTCATGCCCAATAGTAGCCTAGATGTCATTCTCTTTGGTTTGTTAATTTCCTCACAACTTTATATTTTCTTAGCTCTTGAATTAACTTTGTACATATACAAGAATAACTACTAAATACATTTCATTAACTTCAATAATGACTTTGAAGCTATTGATTTTCTTTTGACTTTTGATGGTTAAGATCAAAGGAATCGTGCACTACTCAATTGGAGCAGACGTCTTAATATAATAACTGGAATTGCACGTGGAATTCTTTATCTTCATGAGGATTCTCGACTTAGAATTATTCATAGGGACCTAAAAGCTAGCAATGTGTTGTTGGACTATGAAATGAACCCTAAGATCTCAGACTTTGGAATGGCAAGGATCTTTGCAGGAAATGAAGGCGCAACTAATACTACTACAATAGTGGGGACATAGTAAGTACACTGTTTTGTTTTTTTGTTTTTGTTTTTGTTTTTGTTTAATAAATAATTTTTAATTATATTCCTTAGAGTCAATTAGATGTTTAAAAATGGAGTACTCTTTCTAAAAGAAATTCATACTATGCCATATGGTAAATGAATGAAAGAGCTGAAAAGATGAGAGTTATAGGTATTAATCCTGTAGAATGAAAGTGCTTTACTAATTATTTGTTCTTTATATTTTGTATAGTGGATACATGGCTCCAGAATATGCTATGGGAGGAATATATTCTATTAAGTCTGACGTGTTTAGTTTTGGAGTGCTCTTGCTTGAGATCATATCTGGGAAGAGAAATGCTGGCTTTCATCAATCAAAACGGGCTTCTAGCCTCCTAGCATATGTAAGTTTATTTGTCTTAAGTCAAGACCATACTTCTGAGGTTCACATCAATATATATAAAAGTAGAAACCTCACACGGTAGAGCATGAAGTTTTGCCAAGTGGCACTCTCTTTGAAAAGATAATTGAATTTTTTTTGAAATAAAATACATCATTCTTAATTTGTTACACTTATTAGATGCCATATCAATTATTTACTAAACACAACAGATTTTAATTAGTAATAAATAAGACAAATGGATAAGATAGAGGGATGTTAATCATCAAAAACTCTTTGTTTTCCTTATTCCTCCATCCAAAGGTTTTATTATGTTTATGCCTACTCCTCTTCCCTTATAACTAAATGCTTACTCTTCTTAAACCACTACATGCCTTCTCCTATGCCTATGCTGCTAAATTATCGATTCTATGTTCTATAATTTTCACAAACTGAAATAGCCTTTAGATTATTTAAGAACACATGAAATCATATAAAAATCACCAAATTAGAGTTTAAAATTATAATTAAATTTTTAAAAGAAATCTAGGCAAGTTTGCACAAAAATTCCATGTAACTAAGTCACACTTAGGAATATTGGACCCTTTTTCCTTTGTATAAATAGAAGGGTTCTAATGGGATGAGGGGACTAACAATTTTCTCTCCACAACATTTATTGTAGGAATACAAAAGTTTTCAATTGTAGACTTTTCACGATTAAAGAACATGACTTACCAACTAATCAAACTAGAGTTTTAGTACCTACAGCAATTTCACAACATCAAGAACAAACCTTAGTGTATATAATGCCAAAATCCATAGTCTCCTATTATATCAAATGAGTGTTTAATTTTTCTCGCAAAGTATTGAATAGTAAAGCTTTTGGGCCATAGTCTCAATTACAACTCACAATCATGTTGGACTTGGATGACACCTATCAACAACGTATCATTATGAGATGCAAAAAAAATTTGGAGTGTACACAATGTTTAGTGTGGATGGGAAGAAATTTCATCCTATTCCAATTGGTTAGGTTAGTAAGGGACTTATTCCAATTTAATGATCCTGGAATTTTGTATACAAGTAATAGTCAAGGAAACTTCCACCTAAAATAAGTTGGACTTTTGGCAAGAGAGAAAATTGATGTCTAGACAAATCAAGCTAAGGTTGGCCAACATGGACCATATTCTTAATTTCTTATCTCTATTTGTTCCATGTACAAGACTTATCTTCAATGCTTGGCGTATAAAGGTTGAACATCTTATCTAAAGTCCATCATCTGAAAGCTTGAGAAAAAATTTATTTAAACCAACACAATATATAAATTATAAAGGAATCAAAGAAAAATTGTCAAAAATAATGAAAATTTAATCTATACTTAAATTCTTATAAGGATGAACACAATAGCAATATCCTTTTAAAACAAATAAAGATAAAAAAATCTATACTTATTTTGTACAAATGATAAAGTCCTATCACAAAGTTTTTTGAGACTCATGTTGATTAATGATTAAAAATTATAAAGGAATAATCATCAATATATATATATATATATATATATATAAGTAGAGATCTCATGTGGGACTGCATGAGGTCTTGCCAAGTAATACTCTAATTTTGCATTTAGCCTTTTTTTACCTCTTTCAATAAGGTTTTTTTTTTTTTTTGTTATCCAAAAGTTCACATTATCTTATTTTACTGTTATCTCATTAATATCTCATTAATTGCCTAAGCTTACATCACACCTTTCACTATTATTCATGTCTTTAGCATACCCACTGTTTTAGTATTCAAAAAAAGAAAAAAAGAAAAAAGAAAGTAAAGGCTAATAGTAATAACTAACTAGATAAGACTCTAAAGAGAGATAGAGAGATACAAAAATGTTGTTAATTGTTAAACAAAATGCACTATTTCACTATATATTACCAAAATAAAAGACTTGAGACTAACAAAACATTTGAAAGAGAGAGAAGGAGGAATCTGAGGGGTCACCACCTCCATTATGCTGACCTCCCACCACCATCAAGACATCGAAACCCCTACGGGTAATCTTCTTTTCTTTTTAAATTAGGGGCTTAAATATGATTTATGTTAGGTAATTTGGTTAGTTAGTTTTTGTTTTGGGTATATAAGTAGAGAGAATATTTGATGCGCAACATAAAGTCATATTCTGTCATGGTTTAATTTTAAATCATCTATAAGACACATGCATACACACTTGCTTACACCATGTCTTAATGTCGCACTATCAATAAGTGGAAGATAGTCAGAGAGTTAGGTATACTTTTATTTCATAGTATGAAATATGTGAATACAACACAAATTAGTTTATTTTATGGTCCCATTACTCTTTTGCATTTATTTTTGGTTTTATGATTTAAAAAAATAATAATCTTATCTTAAGAAGGCTACAAATATGCTGTGAAGCTACTAAACCAAATTTTAATATCTCAAAATGTATATGTTTCTTTACTCTAATTTAGTTTACTTTTTCTTTATAATTAATGTACAACATTATTTAAAACTGTTTTACATAAAATATCATAAATTATCCGTGTATCGCATGAGCAACTTACTAGTTGCAGTAAAAAATAGTCTATAAACGCATTGAATCATGGTGCAGGCATGGAAACTATGGAATGAAGGAACGGCATTGGAGCTAATGGATCCATTATTGATTGACTCGTTCAATAGAGATGAATTTCTAAGATACGTACAAATTGGACTTTTGTGTGTTCAAGAAGATGCATCTGATAGGCCAACAATGTCAGCTGTGGTTTTAATGTTGAAAAGTGAAACTGTGAGTCTTAGCCCACCTGAACGACCTGCCTTTTCGATGGGTAGATTCGCTGATAACAACGAAACTCATCCTGATTGTCTCTCTGTTTCCGGCTTATCAATTTCCAATATTAGGCCACGGTGAAGGATCCATAAATGGATTTGAAACTTCATTGATGTCTTGATGAATGATTATATCATTCGTGTGTGCTGTACAGAAACAAATGTCTGTATTCGCTTGTATTTTACAATTGACCTTATAATGCATGTCGTTATACATGTATCCTATATTCCCTATGTGACATCGTTTGAAAAATGTTAATAAATTTTAACATTCTAACTGCACTTGCATGTTGTATCAGTAATTGTATAATAGAAAAAGTAACACATTTTAGTGAACAAAACTTAAAATTTACCTACATAAGGCCATGTAAAGTTATGAAAAATTACATGGTTGCAACAATAACTATGTAAATTTATATTGAAACTATTTACTTTGTATTTTATTTTTTATTCTTTCTTTATGTATCTCGAGGATGAAGAAAGAGAAAGGATGGTGGTTATTATATGCGAAGAAAGTAAAGCAATTAAAAACATCAAGAAAAATTGATATTTTAAATTTTTAATAAAATATTGTGCAAAATAAATAATCTAATATAAAGTATGTTGAAAAGTGAATATACGAAATAGAAAAAGTAGGTTCTCCTACTAAAATAGATAAAAACAATTTGCAAGGGACTAATATAAATGCTCTAATCTATATTTATATATATTTAAAAGCTGAAGCATAGTATTTATTGTTACTACGTTCTTGTTGAGCCACATTAGCGGTTACATCGTTTACCTATTTCTCATTTCTCTCTACTATTTCCAACCATAACTTCTCTTTTACCTTTTCATCTCTTCACTACTCTTAACCTTAATGTCACTCTTGATTCATCTTTTCATCATCCTTTTATTTTGACTCTTCTTATCCCTATTCGATCTATTACTATAAATATAACATTCTCTATCTTATTCTATATATATTTTCTCACATGAAAAAGGTTATTACTCTCTCTCTCACTACTCTTAACCTTAATGTCACTCTTGATTTATCTTTTCATCTTTCTTTTATTTTGACTATTCTTATCCCTATTCGATCTATTACTATAAATATAACATTCTCTATCTTATTCTATAAATATTTTCTCACATGAAAAAGGTTATTACTCTCTCTCTCTCTCTCTCTCTCTCTCTCTCTCTCTCAAGTTTTATTTTTGTGTGAATTTTTTATTTTTTGTATCTCTACTTTAGATTGACGTATTTATGTGTTCTTTAGAATTTTACTTTGGGTTGCAATTTGGTTTTGTGTTTTTAAGTTATTATCTTTTTTTCTTTTCTATAACTGTTAAATGTTATTTTATTGCATATAAATATAGTTTACAAGAATATAATGTTATTCTATTATATATCATGATTTGGGTAATTTGGTGTTTGACTTATGACTATATTTTTTATTTGATACTTATTTTTCTCATTTTATTTTTTATTTCTCTCCCAAAAAAGGTGATTACTCTCTCTCTCTCTCTCTCTCTCTCTCTCTCTCTCTCTCTCTCTATATATATATATATATATATTCTTTTTTGCAACTTTGCTTTAGGTTGATGAATCATTGTATTTTTTATATAATACTATTTTGGGTTAATACGATTTGGTAGTGTGTTTGAATTTTTTTTTTTTTTGACATAATACTTTGTTATTTTGGAAGTGAAATTTTGAATTTATATTAAAATACAATTTTGGCTATGTATTTGAATGTGTCTATCAACTATTAAAATTAAACCACCCAAGATGAATATGTATAGACAATATTTTTATTTTTCATTGATTTATTATTTAGTTATAACATTAAAATTAAAGTAAATGAATATGTAAAGTTAAAATTTCCTAAGATGAATTTGTAAAGCCAATATATTTATATATTTGATATTTTCAGAAAATTAAAAGTAAAAAAAAAAAAAATACTAAAAAGAATAATGATGTGGTAGTGATGTGACAAATGAGAAGGCTCAACAGGAGCTTAATAACAAAAATGTGATATAAAGATCTAGTTAAAGACAATAAAATCTAAATAAATAAAATTGTATGTAATTAAAAAAAAAGAAAAAGATCATGTTCTCTTTATGTTATACTGATTTTTTTTCTTTAATTTCAATAAGTAAAGTGTTCAATTTTAGACATAAAGTCTGCTTTTTTCCTACATATTATTTAAAATATTAAATTTATAATATGGTATAGTCACATAGTAATGTCTAAGAAATATGCAGTTCTAATTTCATGTATTTATATTAGTAAACAGAAGTCAATCAATAATTTGAAGCCATTTCTACGATAAGAAAAATTATAAATATAATAATCTCTTTTTAAGAGAATGAAAATTTTGAATAATATATTTAAAACTCAAATAGTTTAGTTGTATAGGAAAAACAAATTAGGAAAATATAATGCATGATAACATAAGTTATCAAAATATGAATGGCCTAAAAAATGAATAATATCAATCAAATAAATTGAAATAATAAAATGATGATATATTTTTTGAGATAAATAAATGAAAAGTAATCTTAGAAATTGTTTAAGTTTTTTGGAGAACAAATTATTTTCTACAAAATTTAGAGAAAAAATTATATATTATACCATAACTAAAATATAATTATCTATTCTTAAGTATCGCGTGGGTTTGCAACTGGTACTAGTTAGTAAACAAGAAAGCGGTGCACAAGCCAATGATGGCCTTTTAGTTTAATTGGAAGATTCCTCCTTGCCTTCTCTCCATACTACAAAATGGCTTACTAAGTTAATAATAAAAAAATAAAAAATAAAAAAATAAAAAACTTTTATCCTTAACAACTAAAACAATTCAATTGTTTAAAGTCAATCCCTAGTTTTTAGGCATTGTTATCCAATGTTACCCTTATCATTATCTCACTAACTGAAAACCCCTAATTAATGTCTTACAAATACAAATTACTTTGTCATACTTAGAATTGATGTGAAATACAGCTTAATATTAGAATTTGACCTATATGAGATGGGTGCATGTGTCCAAATTAATGTTTGGTAACACTAACCTCTTCACTCAAGAGGTCTTCTTTTACAAATAAATAAATGTGTAATATTTATATATTTTTTTATTTATCCTCCATAGTTTAAAGTAGACAAAGAACCTTGTAACTTGGTGAAATTACTTAGACTTTGTTACGAAGCATATTAAAGTTTGAATCCTCATTGTAACAATTGTTTAAAAAAACGAGTTATGTGGAATATGGAGAATTTTTTTAAATTTTAAAATGTCATTTTCACCTAAATTTTAGTTGTTTGAATATATTATTATTATTTATTTAAATTTATTATTTAAACTTATTTTGAATAATGTGTCAGGATATGTGTGAAAATATTTTGGACCATTTCAAAATAGAATAATGGATACAAAAATGTTGTATTCGTGTTTATGCCAACCACTTCTAACGTTTTACAAAAATGAAACTTCCTTAAACGTTTTAAGAAATGACACTTACACCTTTGAGATTTTATGAATGTCATTGATAAGTCCATTAATTTTTATATAAATAGTCTCATTAAATGAAATATTTTGTTAGAAAAGTGAGGATAAACTTATTTGTTACATTTTAAAAATTTCATGAGATTGGTGTAGTTTATCTTAGTAGATGACTATGAAAACGGATCTAGATTCGATTTGCACTGTGCTACTGCTGTTTTGACGTGAGAAAAAAAAAATTTAACAATGTGAAAAAGTAGAATGGCAAAATATTTTATAAGTTAAAATCAAGAGTGAATTTTTCAAATTTTAATCTTTTTTAGATAGAGGCAAGTAGACAACAACTTATTTGTTCTTATCAATTTTTTTTTAATATAAAATAACAATAAGTTTTTTAATAAAATATGCAACATGCATTTTGTTTTAGTTGATGGAGACAACAACTTATTTGTTTTTATCAATTTCTTTATATAAAGTAACAATAAGTGTTTAAACAAAGCATGTAACATGAATTTAAGTTTCAGTTGATAGAGACAACAACTTATTTGTTTTTATCAATTTCTTTAAATTATGTAATAATAAGTGTTTTAATAAAATATGTAACGTGTTGCATGCATCTAAGTTTCAGTTAGCAAAGACAACAACTTATTTGTTGGCATTGATTTTTTTAGATAAAATAACAATTAAGTGTTTTAACAAATCATGCAACATGGATCTAACTTTCAGAAATTTAAATTCTACTCCAACTAAAAATTTATTATCAAAATTTCAAAACTTATATATATTCACTAATGATCTTTCCATAGAATCATTCTTGCACCCCATGTTTTTTTTTTTTTTTTTTTTTTTTTTTTTTTTTTCTTCTTGAGTTGCAAGTTACACATATGTGTGTGTATTGGGAGGATATACATGTTGTATAGATTCATAGGAGTTAATAAATTTGTAAGGTTGAATTTAATCAACTATTTTGTTGGCTTTATTCCGTGCCAATTTGCTTGTAATTTAGCACTTAGTAACCCTGTATTTAGGTGGGAAACTTGTAAGGGTAGTGAGTGAGAGAGTGTGAAGAAATGCTCAAGATTGTGCAAAGAAACAGAATCTCGCGACTGGATCTCGCGGGTGAGTCGCGACTTGAAAGTCGCCAAAAGTCTGCACACGTGCCAAGCATGTCAGAATCTAAAGAGTCGCGCCAACTATTGCACTACAGGACAAAAGTCCCAGGTTGGCCAGGCCGTTAGCTCGCGGCTTGAACTTGCGACTTAACTCAGTCGCGAGGTCAAGTTGCCAAAATGCCCTGTTTAGGAAAATCTGACGTTTCACATTTCATTCTCATTCCAGTATAAATACCCCTCATTCCCACGATAATAAGAGAGCTTCCAGAGAGAATTTTGTGAGGAAAACCCTAGAGAAAAACAAGATTGCCTCATCCCCAACTTTACCTTAGAGACTCTACAAATTCCTCTTCTCTCTTCCTCTCCATTGTTATACCTTTGAGAGACATTTTACCAAATCCTTATCTCACCACACCCACGTCTGTGAGAAGGTTCATTTGGTGCTGTTGGGAAGCAGTTAGGAAGGAACCAATCTACATTGGTTGATGCTATGGTCTAGTAGCGGAATCCGAGAAGCTAAAGATGAAATAGGTTCGACGTAACCTCGTTGGAGCAAGAAGTTTGGAGGGCTTAGGTACTTGGGTAGATTAGGCTTAGAGGGTCTTATGCTGTTCATGTATCTCAACTATATTCTTTAGTGGATTATTTGACCGCTTGAAGGGCGGTGGAGAGGTTTTACGCCGAGAGCTTCGGTTTCCTCTTCGATAACACATCGTATGTTGTCCGTGTGTTTGCATCTTCCTTCCTTTATCTTTGGTTTATATTTACTGCTGTGGATGTGTTTATATTTGGCTTAGATTATTTATCAATTCTGTTATAAGCTTGTTATCATGTTCCGCACATTAACTGTTTGATATAAGGCTTGAATTGGTAATTTTGTAATTGGGGTCTAAATGTTTAAGGGTGTTTTATACTCAAATTGAACTTTCAATTGGTATCAGAGCGGGTACACTTGTTGTGGTTTTAATATCTTAGTGTGATCCCTGACCCCCTTTGATATGGATAGGTCTCAATCTCTTAATGTACCACCGTTCTTTGATGGTAATAATTATGCATTTTGGAAAGTCTGTATGAGGGCTTTTCTGTGTTCTATTGATGATGCTGTGTGGGATGTAGTTGAAGTAGGATGGACAAGGCCAGAGGCTACCAAGTCTACTTAGGATAAGGCTGCCCTTGCTGCGGCCAATGCAAATAGCAAGACATTGAATGCTATTTTCTGCGGTGTCTCTCTAGAGGAATTTCACCGGATTTCACATATCATCATTGCTAAGGAAGCGTGGGAAATTCTGGAGACAACTTATGAAAGGACTAAGAAAGTGAAGGACACCAAACTTCAAATGTTGACCACTCGCTTTGAAAAGTTAAAGATGAGTGAGAATGAGTCTTTTGACTCGTTTTACAGTAAATTGAACGAAGTGGCCATTGGCAAATTTAACTTGGGAGAAAAGACGGAGGACTCGAAAATTGTAAGGAAGATCCTTTGGTCGCTACCAGAGAGTTTTCGTACCAAAGTTATAGCCATTGAAGAGAGCAAAGATCTTGATGACATTAAGGTTCAAGAGCTGGTGGGTTCTCTACAGACTTATGAGTTGTCCCTGCCTACACAGAAGAAGAGCAAGTCTCTAGCTCTTAAGACAGTTGATGAGAGAATGGTGTTTTATGACTCTTCGGAAGAGGATGCAGTAGACAAAGATGTGGCATATCTTGTAAAGAACTTCTAGAAATTCTTGAAGTTCAAAAACAGTGGGAAATCCAATGACAAAAGAAAATTTCAGAGTACTGGAAAAAAGAAGAAAGAGTTCAGAAGAAAAAAGGGTAAAGATTCCCAATCCTCACAAGGAATTACATGTTTTGAATGTAATGGACATCGGCACTTTAAAAAGGAATGTCCCAATTATTTGAAGTCTAAAGGAAAGGCCTATGCCACTACTTTAAGTGATTTTGACTCATCAAATTCTGATTCTGAGGACAGCTGTGATGGAAAAGGAAACTACTCCGCATTTATGGCTATTGAGCATGTTGAGTTCTCGGAGGACCTAAATCAACTTGTACAAGATCTTGGAGAACACAGTGATGATGAATCCTTAGGGATTGTTGAGGAATTAGATGCTGAAGAGGAAAGAAATACAGCTAGTCTTCAAAAGAATTACGCCTTACTCCTTGAGAAATCGGGTGAGTATGCAAGGGTTGCAAAGGCAGCCGTGAAGAAAATGAAAAGGGCTGAAGAGGATTACAAAAGTCTTCTGGTTAGATATAAAGAGGCTAAGTGTGAGATTGAGACACTCAATGGCGAGTTATCGGAAACTTATACCAAAGTAAGATTTCTTGAGCAAGAAGTGGTGCAAGCACAAGCCAAGATAGAAAGGGTCTCCTCCAAGAAGCTGGAAGATGTTATCTCTTCTCAAAAACACTTCTCTGACAAATCTAGTTTGGGTTATACTGGAGGAAGTAGCTTATCGGCCAAAGCTACCAAAGAAGTAAAATTTGTGAAGGCCATAGAGCCGATTGTAGAGAAGCCCATCCCTGAAGATGTTAAGGTTGAGAAGAAGATGAAGTTAGCTGATTAACGGGTGTTAAATAAGTCCCGTAATCAATCAGAATCCAGATATGGAGTTAGAGGGAGATCAGTTCAAAGATCACAACAGGGTCCTAAAACGGAATATGTTTGTCACTATTGCGGATTGTAAGGACATACCAGACCCAACTGTCAAAAACTGAGAGCAGATAACAATGCAAGTGCACCTTGGTCACGAGGAAGAAGAAATGACGTGAGGTCTTGGGGTGGTGAGCAACCAAGAAGTCAAAACCGTGATCCAGGAATGATGGACATAATGACGATGATCGGTGCCTTCACAAATTGCCTAGAAAGCTTCACACGAAGGTTTGATAGTCCTAATTCTCGTACCCAATCCGTTAAGGATATCACCCCAAACGCACGTGACATGTGGGTGACGAAGGATACTCATGCATAAGCATTACAACATGTCCATGCATCAATACTTTCCATGATTGTGAATATGCTTGGTTGTGTGCTTCTAGCTAGTATTTAGGTTGTTGTTTTGTGTGTGTGTTTATCTTTGGTTCAAATGTTTTTACATTCCTTTTATTATGTTTTTGATAAATATTTTACTGCTTTTGTGTCAAAAATCCAAAAACACATAAAAAGTAGAAAATCCAAAAAGATTGATCAGCTTTGTTGAGTTTTTTCTCAAAACATGTTTTGCCTTGTACCTTTGTACTTATGGCTTTGTGCATTTAACGAGCTTAGCTTGTCTCTCATGCACTCATACCATTATGGAAGAAATTCTGAAATCTATGTGACTATTGTAAATAGATTTTCAACCTTGTCATGAATGATTAGTGAATGGTTTTGTTGATCTTGAGACATGCATAGACTCATGCCTATATATCTTCCCACTCTTTATTTTTATGCTTAAAAGAGCTCTCTAAATGTAAATCTCTAAATGAAAAGAGATATAGAGCTGCAAAAACCTATCGCACATACTAGTATTTGACTAGGAAAAAGGGAAAGCGACCAAAATAAAATGTATGATGCCAAAAAAAAAAAAAAAAAAAAAAAAAAAAAAAAAGCAGCCAAAGGCTTACTTATAAATTGAAATATGAAAAATTTCAAGCATCTATCTCTCAATGAGATTTTATTTGCTCAAAAAGTGCAAATGTTATGTTGAATATGGAGCCAAATGAAAAGCTTCACAGAATGTAATCAAGTTCTTGTAGGAAGTCATATATGCATGTTTCTATAATTGAGATAGGTCACATTGTAATTTAGTCATAATTTAATCAACCATCTTGTTGGCTTTATTCCGTGCTAATTTGCTTGTAATTTAGCACTTAGTAACCCTGTATTTAGGTGGGAAACTTGTAAGGGTAGTGAGTGAGAGAGTGTGAAGAAATGCTCAAGATTGTGCAAAGAAACAGAATTTCACGACTGAATCTCGCGGGTGAGTTGCGGCTTGCAAGTTGCCAAAAGTTTGCACACGTGCCAAGCATGTCAGAAGCTGAAGAGTCGCGCCAGCTGTTGCACTACAAGACAAAAGTCCCAGGTTGGCCAGGCCGTTAGCTCGCGGCTTGGACTCGCGACTTAACCCAGTCGCGAGGTCAAGTCGCCAAAATGCCCTATTTGGGAAAATCTGACATTTCACATTCCATTCTTATTCCAGTATAAATACCCCTCATTCCCACGATATTAAGAGAGCTTCTAGAGAGAATTTTGTGAGAGAAACCCTAGAGAAAAACAAGATTGCCTCATCCCCAATCTTCACCTTAGAGACTCTACAAATTCCTCTTCTCTCTTCCTTTTCATTATTATACCTTTGAGAGGCATTTTACCAAATCCTTATCTCACTACACCCACGTCTGTGAGAAGGTTCATTTGGTGCTGTTGGGAAGCAGTTAGGAAGGAACCAATCTACATTGGTTGATGCTATGATCTAGTAGCGGAATTCGGGAAGTTAAAGAAGAAATAGGTTCGGCGTAACCTCGTTGGAGCAAGAAGCTTGGAGGGCTTAGGTATTTGGATAGATTAGGCTTGGAGGGTTTTCTGCTGTTCATGTATCCCAACTATATTCTTTAATGGATTATTTGACCGCTTGGAGGGCGGTGGAGAGGTTTTATGCCGAGGGCTTCGGTTTCCTTTCGATAACACATCGTGTGTTGTTCGTGTGTTTGCATCTTCCTTCCTTTATCTTTGCCTTATATTTACTGCTGTGAATGTGTTTATATTTGGCTTAGATTATTTATCAATTCTGTTATAAGCTTGTTATCATGTTTCGCACATTAACTATTTGATATAAAGTTTGAATTGGTAATTTTGTAATTGGGGTCTAAACGTTTAAGGGTGTTTCATACCCAAATTGAACTTTCAAAATTTATATGATATACTCTCATTAATTATTAAATTAATTAATTAATAATGTTAGAATATATTTCCTCATATTAAGTGATAAAATTAAAATAGTTTAATTTACGTAAAACTTTATCATTTAAATATTAATAAATTTAAATTCTATTCAAACGAAAAGCCTATTATAATTTTTTTTAGCTTCCTTCCCTAAGAAAAGAAAAATCTAAATTGAAATCCAAAATCCCACACAACACCCGACGCATTTTTTCCCCTTAAGCTGCATCTTACATTTTATTAATTATTTAAAAAAAATATTTTATTAATTGTTAGGATATATTTCATCAAATCAAGAGATAAGATTTAATTATAATTTAATTTAGTTAAAACTTTATCATCTAAGTTTCTGAAATTTAAATCCTACTCCAACTAAAAATCTATTATTAAAATTTCAAAACACACACACACACACACACACATATGTATTCACCAATGGTCTTTCAATAGAATCCTTCTTGGAGTCCACCTTTTTTTTTTTTTTTGGGTTGTTGTGTTTTTTCAAGTTGTAACTTATGCGCGTGTGTGTATATATATATATATATTTATATATTTATATATGATAATTTTGATTAAATAAATTCATTTTACTTATTATTATTTGTTTCTAAATTTTCATGTATAGATATTAAGTCAAAAGAAGTCATATAAGTTCTAGGTTTCTCTTAGGTAAGTTTTTTATTTTTATTTTTAAATTCTCAACTTTTGAACTATTTTGTGTGTTTTAGGTTTTGGTCCATAAATATTCCATTCCAAAAAGAGAAAGTTCGAAACAATTGAGATTTTTATGGAGATTGGTATTCTATGTATTTAGTTTGTAAGTGTTTTGATTTTTACAATTGACTATCACCACGAACAATCTGGTTCAAAACATGTCTTTCATGTGCTATTGTGAAATATGATTCCAAGTTACTTTTACTTATTGATTGTTAAGATTTTATCAAAGTTTATCTGTTTTTATATTTAAAACTTTCATTGTGCTTTGTGTTAATTTCTTATTATGTGAAATTCCTCCCATATCCTTTTAGATCATATAAAATAAGATCCTTGTGTATTTTTTCGTGACTGTATTTTGTCAAAAATATAACTAAATTCAATTTAGAATTCCTCCTATCTCCTTTTAGATCATAGATAATATTTGGCTAAAATAGATCCATCGGTCCAAAATCCTATGTAAGTCTATCTTTACTTAACTTCTTTTTCAATTTATTAAAAAAGTTTGTAAATTTGGATTGTTTTTCATTAATGAATTGAGATTTTAGCTTAATTAAAAAAAATTAATTGTTAAATTTATTATTTTTCATGTGTAATTTTTATATATGTATTCTTAAAGGCTAAAGTACAATATAATTAGAAACATTACTCAAGTTGTATAAATTAGGGTGTTAACCATTTGAATAAAATCAACATTGAAACAAATAATTTAAATATCAAAATAAGACTTCAAAATGAAATTTCTTTTAGGTGAACAAATATAATTGATTTTTTAATCTTAAGTTTGAAATTAATTATTTTAGGATGACCTTAGTTATGCAAGTATTATAAAAGATTTAATTGCTTGAGTTCAAATAACCCTCTTCATTAATAAACAAGGAATTATAAAAAAATAATTAGAAAAGTTTTTATTGTTCATTTTAATCAGAGATATTATATATAAAGACAAATATATAAAATTATGCATTTTATATAATAATAATTATTCATTTAGTTAGAAACAAGTTCGAAAATTATATAATAATAACTCATTTAGTTATGATTTCTTAAAAAAATATAAAGAAAATTCATAAGTAGAATTGTGTAATGCACGAGACTTTCACTAGTAGTATATATAAAAAAGAAGTAAAAAGTAAAAAAATTAAAAGGTTACATCGCATGTAATTGCACAACCACATTAGTGACGAAGGTGCAGAACATCATCGACGAGGCTGAGGGTTATTGGAAAATTTTGTTACTTTGAGAGTGTATTTTATAGCAATGATGCCACTTTGTTGCTTGGATTTGCTATCAAGGTTTAGGGTTGGTATTTATGGAATTTTGGGAAAATGTTTGTTTTGTTGCAATCTTTTTTGGATAAAATATTATTTTGATCTTTAAACTTTACAAAAAGTTTATTTTTGGTCCATAAACTTTTAAAAGTTCTTTTTTCATCATTAAACTTTGTAAAGAGTTTTTTCAATAGTTTAGAGACAAAATAGTGATGAAAAAAGAACTTTTTAAAACAGTTTAGGGATGAAAAATAAACTTTTGGTAAAGTTTAACGACATGTATAAAACATTTTCAATAGTTTAGGGACAAAAAAAAAAAAAAAATTCATAAAGTTTAGGGATCAAAAACAAACTTTTGATAAAATTTAGGGACCAAAATAGTATTTTACCCATCTTTTTTCTCCTTATATGTGTTTGTTTGTTCTTTTATTCCTTGTTGGTATTCCTAGCATAAGTGCTTGGGTTTGAGTCTCACCAATATATGTGGGATTGGGCAAACCTAAGTTGGGGGTTTAAAACATCATCATCTTTAGTTCACGTCTACATTGGAAACACCCACACATGACACAACATTGTAGGAGATACCACCCTTTTTTGTTTTTTGTTTTTTTTTTTGTTTTTTACCAAAAAAATAAACAGGAAATTTTTCTAGTTTTTGTAAAGTGTTGAATTATTTTCTTGTCTAAATTTCCTCTAACATGTCCTTGGCCATTCCTCATCAAGACCAAATAGTCCACCCTTGTTGTTTCCAGCATGCCTCATTATATTCTTAACAGCCACTCATTAGTTTAATAAAGAGTAAGTGTGGGTTTAGATACTGCTTATTTTGCTGAAAACTGAAAATTAAAGACTAAAAAAAATAAAAATAAAAATTTCGATTACTGTTCACTACTGTTTAGCATTGTTCATTTGCTTATTTGCATTGTTCATGTCCCATGAACAATGCAAGAGGCGCTGAATTGAAAAAAAGAAAAAAAGTCAAAAACACATTCGTAGCAGCCGCAGACGCCAACCCAAACAAACACTAACTCTTTATTATCAAAAAAGAAAAAGAAAGAGTAAATCTCTTTTAGTTAGGTAAAAAAAAAGTTAAAGTTTATTTCTTAATCATTTTCTAGGGTAGGTAAAGAATTGTAACGTGAATAAGTTAGAATACAACTGTTAGGTAAAATAGACTAGTTAGAGTTTATAAGGCCATTCTACTGACCTTGATCCATTGTAGAATTGACCCAGAGCGGTCACCATGAGAAGGTTTTAATATTCAAAGTGGACTGGGAAGCCATTCGCAGCCTCTTGCTAATTGTACCATTTCACAGTTCACACGTCTGAAATGTGGCAGAATTGGATAAATAACTTGTTACCCAATCCATAATATCAAATTAATAGAATGGTCATACTTAATTAAGCTCGTTCACGTGATTTAGGGCTTGTTTGGTAATGTTGTTCCAGTAACGTTATTTGTATTTTTTGAAAATACGTATGGGTGAAAAAGTATGTAGAAATAAATGTAATGTTATTTAAAAATTGATAACTGTTATTTAAAATGTCATACCAAACAGCCCCTTAACCTCTTGACAACTAAGCCACTTGTTTAACTAGTCCTTAGATGGTATCAACCATCACTTTTATTATTTAATAGAAAGCAATATTAATTAAATACTATTTGACATAGTCACATAGATTAAAAACTACTATGGGCAATTTATAATTGTAATTAATATAATGTCAATTTCTTCGAGTCTTGTCAGGGTGTATTAATTCCATTGACTTTCGATAAAGTAAAAAAAAAGTAATTATAGTACTAGTTGCACTGGTCAGTCAAGATTCAAATAATAATAATAATAATAATGAAATGGGAAATTTGTCCTGATCACTTCATGGAATAGTCAGTCCTAAATCTTCTCCAGTCATTAATTATCCAGCTTAAGCTTGGAAGTTTCTCAGCAATTTTCAACAGCTTAATATTATCCAAGTATTTTCCTAAATCTAATTCGTAAATGTCAAGGTATGAATTGTCATGCGTGACATTCCGAGACCTTGTGTGCTTGAGGTGTCAGCTTATACCCTATCCATATCTACTTATTCCTTCTATATAAAGCAGTTATCCTGTGTGCTATCATATTTGGAAGATGGAAAAAGATGTACTTTTAACCATGCTCTTCTTAATTATACCACTGTTTTTGCTCCCTGTCCTTGCCAGTGCAGACCCTCTCTCTATCTTTTGCCCGAATGATTCCAGAAATTACACTCACAACAGCCCATTTGAAAACAACCTCAAGCAACTTCTTGAGTTATTGCCTTCCAATACTTCAGTAACAGGTTTCTACAACACCTCTATTGGGAATAACCCAGATACTGTCTACGGCCAAGCACTTTGTAGAGGGGATGTCAATTCCACAGTTTGTCAGAATTGCATACAGAATGCAAGTCAGGAAATCTTAACACAGTGTACAAGTGAAGATGCAATGATATGGTTTGAACTTTGTCAAGTTCGCTACTCATATCAGATGTTCTTTTCCTTGATGGTTTATACTGGAAAGTATCCAGATGATCAGAATAATCTGGAGCCGAATGTATCAGATCCTGTTCTGTTTGATTATGTTCTAAAATACTTATTGAATAACATCTCAAATGAGGCTGCGTATGATCCTCCTAAACGAATGTTTGCTACTGGGGAAATTAAGTTTTCAAAGAAGGACACAATTTATGGTCTTGTTCAATGCACCAGGGACATGTCTGGAGGTAACTGTAATAGTTGTTTGCTGTCTGCAATTGGAGATCTTGAGACATGCTGTTTTTCTCGTCAAGGTGGAATAGTCCTGAGTAGAAATTGTAATGTGAGGTTTGAGATGAACCAATTCTACAACTCCTCAAGTTTGGTATTGACCTACCCATATTCCAAAGGTAAGTAGAAACGATCTTTGATTAATTGTCTGTCAATGATCTTTGAAACTTCTATAAAAGAACATATTAATGTTGCAGTGGCTTGTTCAATCCTCAGGCAAATATACTTTATAATTTTCTACTTGCCCTAAGAGTTTAAGCTATTAAAAGAATTGTGAAAAACATTATTATAACACAGGGGCTAAATGGAAGACTTGGATGGTCGTGGTGGTCACGTGTGTACCACTGTTAGTTCTAGCAGTTCTCAGTGGGTCTTGTGCTGTTTATCATAGGCGGAAGAAGAGAACACAACCAGGTGAGTGTTATCTAAATGGATAACCATCATAAATGTACTTCAGAATTACCAACAACCAGGTTTCAAGTTCATTTGCAGATGATGAGAACAGCCAAAACGCATATTTACATGAGTTGGCACGCCCCACTGAAGTTGAGATTACAGAAGATGGTGAATTGGTACCAGGTTCTGAAGATCTTCATTTTATGAATCTATTAACTATAAGGGGGGCTACAGATGACTTTTCAGATTCAAATAAGCTCGGACAAGGTGGGTTCGGCGCTGTCTACAAGGTAACCAAAGAAGGAAGTTATTTAGCTAATCTATTTACTGCTTTTACTATTCCACTTACTTTTGTTGTAAGCTATAAAGCCAATAGCATATGCGTTTGGATAATCATCATTATGTGCCAAAAATTTAGCAATTAGACAATAAAAAAAACAATTTTATCTACTTTATTTTATAAAACGTTTAATATCAGTGATTTTATTTGGGAAGGGTTTGTATCCAATGAAAGTTATCACTAGACACGTTAGGATTCGGACACGTGTACTGTTCAAGAGTGGACACGTGTCCGCAATCTAACATGTCTAGTGATAACTTTCACTAGACACAAGCCGTACTCATTTTATTTTAACATTCAACCTAATAAAATAATATAAACAATATAATAAAATAATATAGTAACTTTTAATAATATATATATATATATATATTCCCATCTTAGCTACAGTGCACATCCATCTTGGGTTGTGCGCTGTAGCTCAACAGCTAGATTTTTTGGCTTTTCCTCCACCATTGGAGCATGCTTTTTAGTATTGGTGGTACTAAAAATAACAATATGACTTTTTATTACCACTAATGCTAATGCTTTAATATATTTTTAAAAAGTTGGTAAAAATACAATTGTAGCTAAAACAAATGTGAGATTTTAAAGAACTACACATAAGCAAATCAACTAAAATTACTATTGTAAGCCACTTGGCCTAAATTTATGCTTGATTATGGATATTCTTATTAGGGTGTCCTACCAGATGGTAAGGAAGTAGCAGTTAAAAGGTTGTCAAGGAGGTCATGGCAAGGCTTACAAGAATTAAAAAATGAGGTCATACTTATTGCAAAACTTCAACATAGAAACCTTGTGAAGCTCTTGGGATGTGGCATAGAGGGAGAGGAAAAGTTGCTTGTGTACGAATTCATGCCCAACAGAAGTCTTGATTTCTTTATCTTTGGTTTGTTTCTTCCACTCTCCTTCTTATTAGCTTTATTATATTCCAAATTGGCCATACAAAATAGCCTTTAAACATGATGCCATACATTAACTCTCTATTCTAGTACTAAATTTCAGATTCAGAAAGACGCACTCAGCTTGACTGGAAAACATGCTATAACATTATTGTTGGCATTACTAGAGGACTTCTTTATCTTCATGAGGACTCCCGACTTAAAATCATTCATAGGGATCTAAAACCCAGCAATGTATTGTTGGACAATGAAATGGTTGCCAAAATATCAGATTTTGGAATGGCAAGGATCTTTGGTGAAAACCAAAACATAGCTAATACTAGGAGAGTCGTTGGAACATAGTGAGTCTGCTCTCTCTCTCTTTTTTTTTTTTTTTTTTTTTGTCAAATTTTCCCTAAACATTTTCTTATTTTATTTGAGAAGAATATGTTGTATTGTGGTGCTCAAAACAGTGGATATATGGCTCCCGAGTATGCAATGGAAGGCGTATTTTCTGTAAAATCCGATGTTTTTAGCTTTGGCGTGATCTTACTTGAGATTATAAGTGGGAAGAAAAATAATGGCTTCTACCTCACAGGACATGCCCAAACACTCCTTGCATATGTATGTTTCTTTTGTTTGCTTGAACTAAATATTATTAAGTTGGAAAAAGATGGTTCTGTTTTGGTAAAATTTGCGGTATTTATGAAATAAAATTTTATTTAACTTGCATGGATCTTGATACTATGATAAATTCCATCTCTCCCAAAAGTTTACATTTTTTGAAATTTTGAATTTACCTTATGTTTGGAAGGTGAGAGATGGAGGGGAGAGAAATGGAGAGGAGAGGAGACTATCATTAGAATGTACTAAATATTAGTATATTCTAGTCTAGTCACTTTCCCCTTATCCCTCAATCTCCTTATGTTCAAAACATACCTTGAATCATTTAACTATAATAGTCTAACACATTGATTTTCAAAAAAAAAAAAAAAAAAAAAATGTACTCCAACACATTACACACTTTTTGAAAATAAAAATATACTCGTAAATAATTCATTGGTTTGCTTGCATAAATTTATAATGATTGTTTGTCTTTTTCTTAATATTTATGCACAATTTCACTTTTCTTTTTTGTAAATTACGTAAAATCATTATTTAATACAGTATTAAAGGCACATTAACAAGGCCTAAATAAATAAATGAAATCTTTTATTATTTAATGTGCATGGACAGGCATGGAGGCTGTGGAAGGAAGGGAAAGAATTGGAATTTGTAGATCCTTTGCTGATGGTGTCTGGCCAGACAATAGAAGTATTAAAATGCATGCATATTGGGCTTTTGTGTGTGCAAGACGATCCAGCAGACAGACCCACAATGACATCTGTGGTAGTTCTTTTAGGAAATGATTCAGTAGCTCTTCCTCAGCCAAAACATCCTGCATTAGCTATAGCTAGAGTAATTCAGACTGATCAGCTTTCAGCAGCAAATCCTTCTATAAATGAGCTTACTTTATCCAATGTTTCTCCACGTTGATAACTGACAGGATTAATGCCTCTCTTCGTGGTTTCAGCATCATTGTAAATGTGAAGCAAAATCTAACATCAGAATGTAAGTAAAAAAAAAAGAGAAGTGTAAATATTTATGTAATTATACATCATTGTAGGCTTGTGGACCAATTGCATTTGTCTTTCTTAATATTATTGTTAATTTTTATATTCATATATAGTTACCCACTGGCAGTATGTTATTTAAGCGTGCACATGAGTTGTTAATTTGACTTTGTGATATTTTAATTTGGAAGTGATCTTCTTGTGGAATTTGAGTCATTTGACAGGTTAAGTAAGAAAACTTAGCTAGGATCCTAAGTTTTCTTACTTAACCTCTCCCCTGTTTTCTGTACATCAAATGGGCTTAGATCCCCATGGATGAAAGTGCAAGTATGTGATTTTTAAGTGAAGGAAATATTCATGGGAAAAAAAAAAAAAAAGTTAAAGGAAATAAGTGCGTTCTTAAAAAATTACTATAAACATAATTTCTTTTAAAAAATATTGTTAAGGACATATTTTATATAATTGGCTAATCCTTTGACAAAACGCACTTTACTTGTATTTGGGTAGATCTAAGTTGTGTTTAATACTTGAAGAAACATGTTGTTCAAGTCTAGTATTAAAGTCATGAAGATTGAACCAAGAAACAAGTGAAGAAAAGGTGTTCAATAAAGCTGGACAGATAGCTCGACACCTGCGGATAGATAGCTCGATAGCTGCTCGATACCTCCTCGACACCTGGCTATCTGTCGAGCTCTTCAGCTGATTCTTATCGCAATCTCGATAGCTTCTCGATAGCTGGTCGATCGATCGAGAAAGTTTCTGTCCTCTCGACACCTTCTCGACACCTCCTCGATAGCTGTATCTGTTGAGATTCATTAAACCTCGACACCTTCTCGACACCTCCTCGATAGCTGCTATCTGTCGAGGTTACGGAAATTCAGCTTTTTGATTTTTGGGCCAGGCTTATGTATTTGAGTAGGGTTTCTTTTCTCACAACCCTAGACCTATATAAGGCTTATTTTGGAGGCTGTATCACAAGAGAATAAGAGAATACAAGGAGAACATATGCAAAAGATTATTCTCTCTGAAAGAAGCTACTGCGTCTGTGCGCCTTAGGGTTTTGTAACCAAGTGCTTCTTGATCTTCATTCTTGATGAAGTGAAGAACTTTGCAGCCAACATTCTTCTTCTAGTTGGTGATTGAAGTCGCGTACTGGGATCCGCGCAATTGGTTAGTCACGTACTTGGGATTCGTGCATCAACAAAAAGGGTGGCGTTCATATATTGAAGAGTTCAGAAGTTCTGAAGCGGTAGAAGGTTTCTGCTATGAGTTCATCTACGGGGATTGTAGAGTCTAGGGACAAAGGTTTTGTACTAGATCTGAAACTTCTCTTTTCTATAGTGAATTGCTTTTCGGGAAGGTTTCCCCCCAGGTTTTTTACTGTGAAACTGGTTGGTTTCATTGGTTTTCCTGGGTCATCATATCTTGTCTTATTTATTTTTCCCCTGCATGATTATTTACATAATATTGATGTTTGTTTGTTTTAACAAGTTTTATTGATAATAAATCTAATTAACAACTTGGATTTAAAACTTGTTAATTCTATCAACTGGGGTCTAAATTTCCCAACAAGTGGTATCAGAGCGGGTTCACTCTGATTGGATTAATTTCCTGAGTGTGATCCATTGACCCCTGTTGTCATGGATAGAGGACAATCTTTATTTATTCCTCCTTTATTTGATGGAACTAATTATGCGTACTGAAAAGTTCGTATGAAAGTGTTCTTGCAGGCTCTAGGTGAACAGGTATGGCAAGCTGTTGAAGTTGGCTGGATTAAGCCAAAAGAAGCACCTGTGGATTGGGATGATGCAACAATTGTAGCTGCAAATTTCAATAGTAGGGCCTTGAATGCTTTGTTTTGTGGGGTGACCAATGAAGAATTCAAGAAAATTTCATCCACTGAAGTTGCCAAGGAAGCGTGGACTATTCTTGAGACCACCTATGAAGGTACCAAGGCAGTAAAGACTGTGAAGCTTCAACAACTCACTAGTAGTTTTGAAGAAATAAGGATGGAGGAGGACGAGACCTTTGATGAGTTCTGTGCCAAACTCAAGGATATTGTGAATTCTGCTTTCAACCTTGGAGAATGTATTGCAGAATCCAAAATTGTTAGAAAAATCCTTAGGTCCTTACCTGAAAGATTCCATGCCAAGATCACTGCCATTGAAGAAGCAAAGGACATTGATCAAATTCCTTTGACTGAGCTTGTAGGGAACCTTCAAACCTATGAGATGGGATTAGGCTCAATGGGAAAAGGTGGAAAGAGCAAAAACTTGGCTCTTAAGGGTATAGAGGAAGAGACTGAAGACTCTGAAGATGAAGATCAAAGTGAAGATGAGGATGAGGATCTAACCTTCATAACTAATGAGATTATCAAGCTTCTTCAGTTTAGGAAAAAGGATAAGGGCAAACCTCCTAGGAAACCTAAATCCTCTAGGAATGGCAAGAATGAAAAACCCCTTATTCAATGCCATGAGTGCAAAGGTTTTGGTCATATGAGGATAGAGTGTCCAAACTACCTCATGAAGGAAAAGACCGAGAAGCCAAAAGAGAAAGGGTTGGTTGCTACCTGGAGTGATACTGATGATGACTCTTCTGATGAGTTTGTGGATGAATGTCGTCAGGTTATGGCCTTTGTTGCCACAACCGATAAGGTGATTGTGGAGAGTGCTAGTGACAGTGAGGATTCTTCTGATGATGAAGTACCTAAGAAGATGACCCTTCAGGAAGCCTCTGACAAGACTGGCTTAGGATATGCTGTCTCCTCTGGCCCCTCCTCTTCCAAGGCTTCTGGATCAAGGATTGTTTTTGTGCCCCAATCTGAGAAAGGTAACAAAGGTATGAAATCTAAATCCTTTGTTAAACCTCATGTTTGTCACCATTCTGGTGTTGCTGGATACATTCGTCCTAATTGCTTTAAGTTGTATCCTCAAAAGCAATTGTCCAAACGGTCACAGGTTTCCTCTCAAGGACCTACACCTTTGTTTGGAGAGTTATTAAAAGTCTTGAGCTTTTTAACTCAATTTCAGGAGAATTCTAATTCTTCTATGTCCTTTAGTAGACATACTAGGACACGTGCCTTTTCATCTTCACGGCCAAAAACTCGTGCTGTGTGGGTGAGAAAGGAGCCTAAGACTTAATTGTCTTTTCTGTTTGTCCTCTGCTTTAATTCTTTCTATCTAAAGTAGGACTTTCTGTGCTTGATTTCTTATCTGTTTTTGAAATCATGCTTTCATGCATCTGCATTTTTCTATCATGCCTTCATGCATATGCATCTTTCTTTCATGCTTTCATCTTGGTTGTCTGTTTTTATTTGGTTGTTTAGTTTTATTTTATTTTGTTTTCAAAATAAAAATAAAAAGGAAAAATTGAAAAATACAAAAACAGTGTGTGTTTTGTGTACTTTGGTACTTGTGTACCTTGGATGGCCAATGAAACAAAGTTTTCTAAACTTTGTATCTCTTGTAGCTTAGATGAGCATCTTTATGCACAACTAAGCAAGTGAGCTTTGTGGCTCTTGTTTGTGATGAGTAAGATTAGGTTATTTCTTAAACTTAACACTCATATCACTCTTTTTGACGGGTAGGACTAGAAAATCCTAAGAGAAAGGCATAAATAACCATCTCATCACTGTTGCCCGCCAATCATTAATGACATCTGTATGCTTCGGCATAGCAAAAGTGTGATGTCAATGACATTTGTGTGCTTAGGCATAGCAAAATTGAAATGTCAAATATCAATGGGTATTTCTTTTCTTTCTCATAAGCCCATGCATGATATGTTAAAAAAAAAAAAAATGCAAAGAAATAAAAAGCAAAAAGATTAAAAATGCTTTAAAACATGGTTGCAGGCGTGTATTCTAGGAGATGTGGGAGTTATAGGATGTACCTCGAAGGTGATAGTCCCCATCAAACAGTTATGATTGTGTGTGAGTTAAAGTTATTTTCTCATATCTCAAATCGTCATAACATGTATACACATATGCAATCTTGCAATGTTTTTCACACACAACACGCAATATACTTTGCTACTATTGATACATGTGCAGGTACAATGTGATTTGGCCATCATTAGGTTTACATGTGCTTTTGTATGCTCACTAAACTGTCTTAACATGTTTTTGAAATATAAAATTGGTTAGACTTGTTTAGTGTGTGTGTGTGTTTTGCATCTTTCTTTTGTTATCCATAGCATTTTGTTTCATTACATTCATGCATTTATATGGATTTCTTGTGCCCCCATGATCATCCTTGATCATCTTTATGTCTCTTGGGTGAAGCTCTCTAGCTTCCTATACCCTTTGTCAATCATGACAAAAAGGGGGAGAATTTGTGGAGTTTGAGATTCTACAAGTTAGGGGGAGAAATACATTCCTTTGTAAGGGGGAGATGTGTTTCATCTTGTTAGGGGGAGTGTTTACTTCCTTCTTCTTGTACCTTGGGTCTTGTGACCATGTTTACATACATTGTGCTTATCTTCTTTATATGCTGATGTATGTTTCTTTCACCTATCTCTACATGTGTTGTTTCTTTTCTATCTTTATACACATGTTTCTTTATTTTGTATGCAATCTTTTATTTCTGTCTCACACTAAGATGCCTTGATGAGTTTTGTTTTAAAGTGTTTCAGAAATACAGGTTGTCAAAGTCTACTTGCCATAAACTCTCTTCTTGCAAAGTTTTTCAAGAGTTTGTGTTAGGATAGATTTTATTGTATTCAACAAGTGAGTATGAGTTGAGTGATTTATAACTTCTCTCATATGTTCATTTGTTTGTTGTGGTTTTGTCACGGATTGCCAAAGGGGGAGATTGTTAAGGACATATTTTATATAATTGGCTAATCCTTTGACAAAACGCACTTTACTTGTATTTGGGTAGATCTAAGTTGTGTTTAATACTTGAAGAAACATGTTGTTCAAGTCTAGTATTAAAGTCATGAAGATTGAACCAAGAAACAAGTGAAGAAAAGGTGTTCAATAAAGCTGGACAGATAGCTCGACACCTGCGGATAGATAGCTCGATAGCTGCTCGATACCTCCTCGACACCTGGCTATCTGTCGAGCTCTTCAGCTGATTCTTATCGCAATCTCGATAGCTTCTCGATAGCTGGTCGATCGATCGAGAAAGTTTCTGTCCTCTCGACACCTTCTCGACACCTCCTCGATAGCTGTATCTGTTGAGATTCATTAAACCTCGACACCTTCTCGACACCTCCTCGATAGCTGCTATCTGTCGAGGTTACGGAAATTCAGCTTTTTGATTTTTGGGCCAGGCTTATGTATTTGAGTAGGGTTTCTTTTCTCACAATCCTAGACCTATATAAGGCTTATTTTGGAGGCTGTATCACAAGAGAATAAGAGAATACAAGGAGAACATATGCAAAAGATTATTCTCTCTGAAAGAAGCTACTGCGTCTGTGCGCCTTAGGGTTTTGTAACCTAGTGCTTCTTGATCTTCATTCTTGATGAAGTGAAGAACTTTGCAGCCAACATTCTTCTTCTAGTTGGTGATTGAAGTCGCGTACTGGGATCCGCGCAATTGGTTAGTCACGTACTTGGGATTCGTGCATCAACAAAAAGGGTGGCGTTCATATATTGAAGAGTTCAGAGGTTCTGAAGCGGTAGAAGGTTTCTGCTGTGAGTTCATCCACGGGGATTGTAGAGTCTAGGGACAAAGGTTTTGTACTAGATCTGAAACTTCTCTTTTCTATAGTGAATTGCTTTTCGGGAAGGTTTCCCCCCAGGTTTTTTACTGTGAAACTAGTTGGTTTCATTGGTTTTCCTGGGTCATCATATCTTGTCTTATTTATTTTTCCGCTGCATGATTATTGACATAATATTGATGTTTGTTTGTTTTAACAAGTTTTATTGATAATAAATCTAATTAACAACTTGGATTTAAAACTTGTTAATTCTATCAACTGGGGTCCAAATTTCCCAACAAATATCAATTAAATTTTTTATAACCTAATATGTGTACTACAAAAGTATATTTATTAAACTACAAATTGTACTAATAGTCTAATATTGACAAAAAGTTTTAAACTTTTTTTTTTTTTTTTTAAACTTTAGATAATTTAATCAACAATCCCTTAAACACTATACAAGGTGTGGGGGATTCAGTTTTAGATTAGGGCTTCAAAATGAGGATTTGAATTGGAGAGACCTTTTTAACAATGGCTAATGTAAGGTGTGGTCATATTTAATTCTTTAATATTAAAATTGATGATATATTATTTAAATGTTGTCGCGCCATTGCTCTGTTAGCTAGTAGGCATTAAGGCTAACTGTTAGGTTCTAAAGACTTAGGAACTTATGTATTTAGAACTCTAATGTATAATGTTCGCAAACCATGATTAAAACAGGTTGTTTAGTCTTGTTTAGGCTTGCTCAAAGTTGTGTTTTATGTAAAGTTGGAATCGAGTGTTCTGCAGAATTTACTGTTTAAATTTGCCTGGCTTGATTGATCGAAAATTTGGCTCGATCGATCGAAAGTTGTGTAAATTGTTTTTCTATAGAATTTTCTAACTCAGCCTAAGCCCATTAAGGATTAGGGTTTCAGATCTACTTCTCCTAGTATATAAAGGAAACCCTAAGCACGTTTTTAAAAAACTTTTCAGAGAGAGAAGCGAGTGCCTCTTTTGCAAATCTAAGGTTTTGTACCCAAACATCTCTAAGGTCTTTGTTGCTTATATTGTTGTTTGTGTGAATCTCTTGTGAGATCCTTGAGGAGCTTTCCTTCACATAAATTTAGGATTATCAAGAAGGAGATTACTTCAAGACCTTGATGATCATTCAATTGCTACCATAAGAGCTTAAAGATACACAACACTCATTTAAAACTTAAGAAACTAATAGCATTGAGTAGCCAAACTTTAGGAACCAAGATTACTTGTATTATACAATAGACTTTACTCATTAATAGAAAGAATATTATACAATGGATTTAAAAAAAAAAAAAAAAATGTTTTTAAGCATATGCATAATGCATGCATGAGGTATAGTATCTATTATAGGATCATTAATTTTATGAACTACACAATATGACAGTAACACAACAGATTCTGGTTATCCTCTCTAATTTTTCAAATCTCCTCTTCCCTTGGACTGCAAATCAAAATTAGATGCGACAAATTTAAAGTATATACTATATATTATTTTGTTAGGTTTTTAGACCCCTTAAACCAACAATTGAATTAACCTAGTTAATTAGTTAAGTGATTAACTTAGTCAAATTATGTAAATCTAGGTTAACACAATCAAACAATCATATCAAGAATATATAACAGCAGAAATATAAATAACACAATGATATGATGACCCAGGAAACCACATAGTAAAAACCTAGGGAGGATTTAACCTAGCTATCCTCAAGGTAAACTTGAATCCACTATGCGAAAGATTCGAAGTTCATACAATAAGACTTACAAGCACCCCCGCTTGACTTCCTATTGCTACCCACCAATAGAACTTACTAACACGACCATGTGCAAGCTCTGAATTCACGAACTCCTTCTTTCTTGGATTCTCCACAAGATACAAGCACTCCCGCTTGTGTTTCTTTAAACTCCAATGGCAGCAACTGAGTTGATCATCAAGGTGTTGATAATATCAACATCTCTACCTTGAAAACCCTAAGTTTATGTGAAGGAAAGCTCCTCAATGATCTCACAAGAGATTCACACAAACCACAAAGTATGAGCAACAATACAACCAGAGCAACTCCCAAAAACGTGGCTAGGGTTTTGCCTTATATACCTAGAGCAAAAACATAAAACCCTAAACGTTTAATGAGATAGGGCTGAGTTGAAAATTCTGCAGAAAAACATTCTGGCTGACTTTCGATCGATCGAGTCTAACCTTCGATCGATCAAGCCAGGCGGAAATGCACTAATACATCTGCAGCCTCTCGATTCCAACTTTACATGAAATACACAACTTTGAGCAAGCCTAAACAAGACTAAACATATTGTTTTGATCATGGTTTGCCAACATTATACATTAGAGTTCTAAATACATAAAATCCTAAGTCTTTAGAACCTAACAAACTGCCCATTTGGCAATCCATGACAAAACACAAATTAAAAGCTCAAAGTTTACAAATAAAAGCCCTTTACAAAAATAATGCTCATAAACATAAATCCATTCCTAACTACTATCCATCAGTTGCAAATGTTGACAGCAGCTCAATTGAATCAACTTGTATATTCCTGAAACACTTAACAAACACATAAACGCATGTGTGACAAAAAAACAGTAAATCAACAAGTACGTAAACTAACTCTCCCCCTAAGTTAGATACAATAAGCATAAAGCATTCTTGTATGTTTCACACAACACAAAATAAAGATATATATCAATAAATAACTCATGAATATAAATCAATAAGCAATGAACACAAGAAACAAGAATCATATAAGAATAAATATATCTCCCTTAACATGAGTAGCCCCAAAAAGAATGATATCAAAAGAAAGTATACACGGTGAAGCACCTAGATACAATCTATATCACCACTAGCTCCGCAAACAAAAGAAAAACTCCTTTTAACTGCAAAATCTCCTTTATAAGTCTCAAAACTCTACTCCCCCTTTTTGTGACTGAATGCCAAAGGACAATCATATGGCATCATCAAAAGAAGGTGGTAAGGGTGAACGAAGATGCGCCAAGTCAGCTCTCAAAGCACGTAACTCATCAAGTAAGTCCACCAAAATCTGACCATGAGCCACTTGAATGGTCATGACAGTCTCCAAGGTACAACGAATATCGAAGTCATCCGAAGGAAGTGAAGGAACAGTAGCAGCAGTAGCATCACCAGCAGGATCAGGAACATCCTCACCAGCAAGACCTATAGAAGAAGAAGGAGGAGGTGCGGCAGAAGGCTCAGACCTAGGGTGTTTAAAGTCAGCTTGAAGATGAGCAGCCATCTGTCTAAGAAAAGATGCACCTGTGAGACCAATAACATGTATGGGCTCAGAAGAAGGGAAATCATCTAGACCAAGATATAACAAAATCCTATAAATAAAAATAGGATGAACAAAAGCATGAGAGGAAGATGAACTCTTATAAACTTCGTTCAAAGAACGAAGAAACAAGTGAGGAAAACACATAGAAGCATCGATAATTAGAGCGTACAAAAAGACACACCGCTCAAGAGGAATGGTGTGAAGATGAGAGATAGGCCAAATAGAATGACAGGCTATCCTAAAAAAAGGTAAGTAGTCTCAAGAAGCTCAGCAAAAGTGATCCGAGGATCAGAACCCCACTGGATAGAAGACTCAATGATGTATGACATGACATCATCTAAGAGTAGAGACTCATCATACGGGTAAACAGGGTGCCGAACCAAAGGTACCCCTAGAGCATCAGTCACTACCGTAGGAGTAATGACGAACTCTACACCTCGTATCTAACTCTTTACCAAAGTGTTGGAATCATAGATGTGGATAGAGATGTTCGAAAAGAACTCTCTAATCAGGGTAGCTGGAGGAGGAGGATCAGAAATATCCATAAGAGGTAACCAGCCCCTACGCTCAAAATTTGCCCTAATGGCAGGATCAAGCTCATCTAACACAACAGAACACTCAGACCAAATTTTTCTCTTAAGGTTCAGCTTTTCAAAAATCTCTTGGTTTTTCTCACTAGGAAATCTCTCACGGTCAAAAGAAGGTGGGGGAGGAGAAGGTGAGGGAATAGACCTACAAGCTCTAGTCTTCCTAGGCATGATGCTAAGGAAAGGACAAAAACATACAGAAAGAATCAAAAGAACAAAAACAAAACATAAACCAAGGGCAGACTACAAGTTTGCACCAAAAAAAAAATATAGAACAAAAATCTATATGATGCATGAATAATCAAAATGCGATGATGCATGTACTAATGCAATAAAACTAAGTTTAATTTAAGTTCAATTTCACAAAATTGGCTTGAGCAAAGAATTCCTTAACAAAAACCCAAAATTTAAAATCATTTGTTAAGATTTTGAAAAAAAAAATTTCAAGAAATTGATCATCACACAAGATAGAATACACATTATAATGATCAATTACATCAAATCAACAAACCAATTGCATTAATTGAACCCAATTTGAACAAATCCCCAATTTGGATTAAAACAAACCTTAGAAATTTCAATTTCTCACAAATCACAGAATTGATCAAATTAAACCTTCAAGATCAAGTTTTTAGACCCCTTAAACTAACAATTGAATTAACCTAGTTAATTAGCCAAGTGATTAACTTAGTCAAATTATTCAAATCTAGGTTAACACAATCAAACAATCATATCAAGATTATATAGCAGCGGAAATATAAATAACACAATGATATGATGACCCAAGAAACCACATAGTAAAAACCTGAAAATGATTTGACCTAGCTATCCTCAAGGTAAACTTGAATCCACTATGTGAAAGAATCGAAGTTCATACAATAAGACTTACAAGAACCCCTACTTGACTTCCTATTGTTACCCACCAGTAGAACTTACTGACACGACCACGTGCAAGTTCCGAATTCACAGACTCCTTCTTTCTTGGATTCTCCACAAGATACAAGCACTCCTGCTTGTGTTTCTTTAAGCTCCAATGACAGCAATTGAGTTGATCATCAAGGTGTTGATAATATCTCTACCTTGAAAATCCTAAGTTTATGTGAAGCAAAGTTCCTCAATGATCTCACAAGAGATTCACACAAACCACAAAGTATGAGCAACAATACAACCAGAGCAACTCCCAAAAACGTGGCTAGGGTTTTGCCTTATATACCTAGAGCAAAAACATAAAACCCTAAACGTTTAAAGAGATAGGGCTGAGTTAAAAATTTTGCAGAAAAACATTCTGGCCGACTTTCGATCGATCGAGTCTAACCTTCGATCGATCGAGCCAGGTCGAAATGCACTAATACATCTGCAGCCTCTCGATTCCAACTTTACATGAAATACACAACTTTGAGCAAGCCTAAACAAGACTAAACATATTGTTTTGATCATGGTTTGCCAACATTATATATTAGAGTTCTAAATACATAAAATCCTAAGTCTTTAGAACCTAACATATTTGGTTATCAAACATAATTTCCCGATAATTCCTATTTTGGAATAGGAGTATAGGACACTTATTCATCTAAAAGAATATGTTGAACTTGTCTTACTTTAAATATAAATTCATTATCCACATGCATACAAAAAGTAAGTAGAAATGAGACGACTTGCCTGGATTTTTACACCTGTGAAAAGAAAAATAGAATAAAAAAAATTGTCATTTTCTCATATAGATGTTACTAGTTACTAGGGCTGTCCAAGGACCCGTCGGAACCGACCCATCCGCCGCCGCCGACCGAACCGACTGCTCCGGCGGTCGGCGACGGATTTCATTCTCCAAAACCCGAGATCAACGGGTCGGAGATCGGATCTCCTCCTCTCAAATCCGAGAAACCCGATCCGACCGACTCATCATTTTCCTGGCGAGTTTTGAGATTTTTTGGGTAGATCCGGCGAGTTTTGAGTTTTCTTTGGGAAGATTTAAGCTAGATCTGGTAAGATTTTGCTAGATCTAGCCAAGATCTTGCCAAAAATGGCCGAGATCTCGCTGGATTTGGCGAGATCTGGTCGGATTACTACCGTTTTTCAAAATTTTCTCGCCGGATTCTGCCGTTTTTCATATTTTCTTGGCCGGATTCTCGCCGTTTTCCAAATAATCAACCCCGACCGAGACCCGACCACATTCCGGCAAGAACCGTCCGATCCGATCTGATTTTCTGACTGGTCGGCGGTGGGTTTGGAAATTTGGAACCCGACTTGGTCGGATCGGTTGCGGGTTGGGCACAAACCCGACCCGGACCAACTCGTGGTCACCCCTACTAGTTACATATGTCTCACGAGGTTCACGACTTAGATCTCTAACTTGGAACTTACGAAGGCTTTATTTTTTTATTTTTTATTATTTTTTTAGCGAAGTTAATTAGTAAGACTTTTGGGTTAGAAATCAATGAATCATTTCTTATTTAAAATTCGAGTCATCTCCAAAGTAGACTTGGAGACACGCATTCATGCCGATGAGCCAGTAGACAAGCATTTTCTTTAACATAAATATAATTACAATTAACAACCTTCTCTTTCTTTGATTTCAATTTTCTCATTTTATAGTTCTTTTTTTGAACTCTATCTATATGTCTTGTCTCAAATAAACCTAGCGTGTAGTTTAACACGTAATTGACTTCCTCCCTATCATGACGATATCTTGATCTTGCATACATTATTGTTAGCCCCAAAACCAAATGACATTATCTTTATTATATGATTAAGTAAGCAATGATGATATGGTTCTATCCGGTATTTTCATTACCGTGGACGGGTCATAAAATCAAATGAATTGGAAATCTCACCTGGTAATTAATTGTCTTATTAGAGAAGACAAACTTCTTCGCCATTAAAATAATTTTCAACTTCCATATAAGGTGGGGAATATTCCAAGGTGTTAATTAGTTTATTATGTATGTTAAAAATTGATTGGCGCCCATAAAATATAGGATTAATATGATGTAAACATAATGATGTAATTAAGTTTGTCTATATGCTCTTGTTAAAGAGATGCTCAGAACATTGGTGTTTCTAATTGGACCCACCATGTAAATTTTTTTTTTTTCTTTTTTACCTGCATGAACTATTTACAATTAAATATGGGAATATTCGGAAATCGTCTAAAAATTCTCAAAAACCCTAAAAAAAATTGTTGCGGATCAAACTACTAGTGAAAAGAATTTGACCCAAATCATATTTGCCCTTCCAACATAGAGGGATGTGTCAATTGACCTAAAGACCTTAGCTTTCTATTGATGTAAATTTCTTTTGGATAATTCAAAGAGAATATATTGCAAGTGACAAAATTACAAACTATACCTTCCTAAAGGGCTTGACTTTATTTGCTGCTGCTGACACACTTGAGAATAAGATTTTAGGAAGGAAATTGCTCTTGAATATATTATAAAGCATATAACAACAGTTAGGTTCTAAAAGTTTAGAACAATTGGCAAACCATGAGTACAAACTTGTTTAGATATAGATTCCTAGATTTGTAGGTTTGATTAGACAATGTTCAAAGTGTTACAAGTCAAAACATAAGAACATACAAGTGGCAGAAAGAAGAATTCAAATTCCGTGAAATCCAACCAATCGAAAATTGAAGAAAATCAGATTTTGCAAAATTTTAATTAAGCCCAACAACCCATTGTCCCATTATGTGATTAGGGTTTTAAATCCATTTTACATAGGGACAAAAATAAAACAAAATTATTACCATGAGATATGTTTCAACATCAATAATATTAAAAAATCCTTTAAAAAATCAATTATATTATAAGGTATCCTGTGTTAAATGATATATATTTTTTCGTTGTTTTTTCAACGTATGCCTATCTTGTTATGCATAAGTAGGTTAGGAAATGTGCCAAACATTACTTTAAATTTTATATTTATGCTTGAGTGTGATACAAACTACTACTAATTTTACAATATAAGCCATATAAATCGATATGTTACTTTTAAACAAAAAATAAAAAAAGTTAAAAATTATTTATTATTTATTTCATTTATTATTAATGTGATATCAATCATATTTATTATCACGTTAATTTTAAGTTTTTATTGTAAAATTACATGTTATGTAGTAGCATAGAATGCTCATTGATCCTTCATTGATTTATTTTGAATAGTGGATACATTGATCCTGAGTATGCTATAGAGAGATTATATTCGGTTAAGTCAGATGTTTTTAGTTTTGGAGTTCTCTTGCTTGAAATCATAACTGGAAGAAGGAACACTGGCTCGAATTGGTCAAATCAAGGTCTGGGTCTCCTAACATGTGTAAGTCATTATCTAGGTAAATTTCTAAGTGTCACTGCACCTATTGGAATGTAATTGATGTTGTAAAATGATGTCTGTAGGCATGGCAGTCAGGGAATGAAGGGAAAGTGTTGGAGTTAACGGATCCTTTATTGACTGATTCATGTGATCCAGAAGAATTTTTAAGACACGTCCATATTGGTTTACTTTGTGTTCAAGAAGATGCGTCTCATAGGCCAACCATGTCTTCTGTTGTTCTTATGTTGAATAGACAGACCGTGACACTTCGCCCGCCACAGCGACCTGCTTTCTCTGGAGGACGATTTTCTGATTACAAAGAAACCAATGTCATTTGCTCTGTCAATGCTGTTACAATTTCTAGTATTTTGCCTCGTTGATGGAAGCAAGGAATGGGTTAATTTCAAACTTCAAATGCGTGCCTTGTCGTTAGACACAGTTTCAAAATTCTGTTTGGACCATTGTTTTTGTTTTATTTAATAGTTAAAGGTGACAAAATTTTATTCAAGGGGATGCAAGAGAGGGCAAGGAAAACATAGGGGAACCTACTGCCCAAAGGAATACAGAATGTTCGCAAGACCAAAAATTTGGTCAAGGATGTAGTTACCTATACAATGTATGTGCCTTTTCAATTTCATTTGTGGACTTGTGTTGTGATTCCAAATTTTCCAATGCCCATCTTTAATTCCAACGGAAGATGTTCCTCATTTCAATATATTATAAAAATTTATCTAGATCATCATCGGAGCAATTCACTTCATGTTCTACTAATCGTAACTTGCAATATGCCCCATTTTCTTATTTATAAAGTGACCAAAGTTTAAAATGAAAAATAAGGAGAGAATGGACAATATGTAATACGTATTTTACTGCTATCTAATTGACATGTAATATTATTTGTTGACTTTGAAGCACAAATACATACAACTAAAATGACCTACACCTAGCATTCTTAAATACTGCAAAAAAAAAAAAAAAAAAAAAAAGATTTTGCATTAAATTATGAAAATATAAAAGAAATATTTATATAAAAATAACGGTCCGACCATGTGTACTAGGCTACTAATCATATGTAACCATTATTTATATATTTATTTTTTGGTAGAAAAATATGACCAATATTTACTGTCATCACATAGTTACTAACATGAAATCTTGTAAAGATTCGTTGACTTTTGTTAGGAGGGCAATTTCCCTTTCATTCTTTATTTTAATTTATTTTCTGGTTGGCTAGAGAGATAGCAAGAGTTGCTAAACGAAGGTGAACTATTTTAGCATAATTATTGGATGGGGAAAAGCTTCTAAGTTTTAAGGTAATTCTGGTGCCACAACCCTCTCCCACAACTTTTTGCACAACTTTCACATGTGGCAAGCCACATCATCACCTTGGGCCCACCAACATACCACAACACTTAACTTTAGTTATTTCAAATTTTCAATTATAAAATATCACCGTAACTATTCTTCTTTTCTTCTTCTTCCTCCCAAAGCCGTGAAAAAGCTTGAGCCCCAAAACGCAGCGGCTAGAGTACGGTGGTGCGAAAATGAAAAAATCCCCCTGGAAGACACCATCCCATGCCAGAAAATAAAAACCCAACCTTGAGAAACATTACCTCTCCGCCGAAAAACCAAAACCCACTCCTCCTTGAATTCGCGAAAAGCATCGTTCGTCTCAGATTTGCTTTGCTGGAGTACTGGCACGGTGGCTCGTAAACGGAGATCCCACACCAGAAAAAACCATCCCAAATCGGTAAATGAAAACCCATCCTTGTAAAACATTAATCCATTGCCGAAAACAAAAACCCATTGCTTAATGAGCTTACAAATTTTGTTTGTGTTTTAAATTCCATCCAATGGACTTAAAAATCTTGTTTGTGTTTTGAATTCCATCCAAGTAAAGGAATAACTTCAATTGAGCTAATGTTTCAGCAACTTCGGGCAGATTGGTGCTACTCTTATGATCTGGACTAGGCATTAACAAGCTTAAAGGAAGAAAATGGATGCATATCAACTATAAGGTTGCTTTGGTACAGAAGGAAGTCAAATAAAAAATTAAAACTTGTTCTTTGTAATTTGTGGAACATTCCTTTTGTTTGTTCTTTGTGTAAGGAGTTTATGGCGCAGTTGCTTGTTGTTATGTTGATTTGCTCAAAGTATAATGCCAAGTATGTTGTAGGATTGTGTATTGTTGATAAGATTCTAGTTCAGTGGAAGAAAGGGAAGACGAATTGATACTTGGAACAAGGAACAAGGTAGAGAGAAATAATAGGGAAGAAACAATGAAATTCTTCGCAACTATATCAGCACCCACATGCAGGCACACACGCACCCCCTTGCAGCTATATCTGCACCACCTTGCACACACACACCCACGCTCCCCTGCACACCCTTACACACACAGCTATCACACCTACACATGCACACCCCAGCAGCTATGTACGCACCACCGGTGCACACCCTTATACCTACTTACAAATATCTACAAATATCAATAGCCTACAACTGTCACAATACAACAAATATCAGCAAATATCCACACATGCATACATTTACAAACATCCACACTGTCACACTACAGCACCTATCAATTGTACAAATGCACAGATTGTTGTTGTTAACTGTCAATTGCTACAAAAGTCTTCAAAATCCATAGTATGTCAATTACAATATATACATTCTTTTTTTCTTTTTTCTTTTTTTTTTTTAATACCAGAATTGAAGGAATACAAACTATACAAATGCTGGGTGCACCAACAACAAGGACCAGGGACCTTAAGAGCAAACTTGGCTGTGTTACAAACTGAGCCTAAGATGACCTGAGGAACAAAAAGGGTCTTATAACACAAGCCTTGTTGCTGCAGATATGCCAAGTCAGAGAGCAAGGTTATTTGCTGCCAGTTAGGACTACACTGCAAATTACAAATACTGACTAAACTTTTACTACAACACATGATCAAAATTCTACAGAATCCCAAACTCTTTGCTTTAACAGCAGACACTACTAAAGCTTCTTTCGTTGCTACAGTAATTGTAGAAGCTCCACTGCTGGCACAACCTGAGAACATGATCCTTCCTTGCAAATTTGAAGCTTCATAAGCAAAAGAGGTCCTCTTTGGTCTAGCTTTCCTAGCTCCTGCTATTTTGATAATAAGATCCCAGCATCCTCCAATATTCTGGTGATTAAACTGAATTCCTTTGTTGGGTCTATCATGGTTTTTCTTTGTTTCAAAAGCTTCCTTGAACCTGCAAGTCCAAGATTGGGCAGTTAGTATAACTTCAGTGGGGTTAGGCAGTTAGTATAACTTCAATGGGGTTAGGGGTTTTGCCATTCAAATTTGCTATAAATTTATAAAATCTCTAAAATAGTTAAGGGGAAAAATTACACTTGAGATTCGTTACCAACTTTCTCATTTGATTCATACCAACCTTTTGATAGTGATGACCCTACAAAATAAAATGAATGATTATATATATTATAATAAATACACTCAAATTTGCAACGTAAATTTCACTAAAAATTTAAAAGTAGCTAACTGAAAAAATGCATACCTGAGATACATTATCATGGGAAAGAAAAGGGTGCATGCCAAACTTTTGACTTATCATACTTGTTTGAAATGGAAAAGTTCCTCCTTGTAACATATTTTGTCGGCCAAAATATGGATGTATCCTAGGGATATTAGGAATTCCACTTACGTTTGGCCACACGAGCGATTGGGAAAAAAATTGACAACTCTTATCACCAATATGCTGCGATTGTGACGGTTGCATTTCAAAATCCTACATTTTATATACAATATAATTGCATTTCAGTATACTTAATTTAAACCTATTAGCAACATCCTAATAATAGAAAATAAAGAGTCTTATATTAAAGTTAAAACTCTCTTGCATTTCAAGCATACCAAATCCCATGGTAGAATTTGTATTATGCACATTTCCAACCTTGGCAAAATCCTACAAAAGCACAAAGTACAAAAGTTAATAATAGTAATAACAATGATTAATTATCCAAAAAAATAAGTAAATAATATAATTATAGCCTAACCTTCTCACAAATTTCCTCAAGAATTGAAGTCTCAACTTGGTTAACTACATTCCCTTCGTTAATTTTAGTCTTCATTTTCTTTTTCTTTTCCTTTTCCTTTTTTTTCTTAACAGCTTGTTCAACCTTTGACATCTTCCTTTTAAATGATGGTCGCCCCTTTTGACAAACAACCACGGGATCAAGAATTTTTCTATCTTCTTTTGATATTACAAGACCATTGCCACATACAGTGGAATCATTCTGAATATCTATAGAAATAGGCTTATTGCCACCACATGCATTTCCCCTTTCCTTGAGCTCCCCTTTCATTTCACAAATTTGTGTCATCACATTCTTATATGCATTTTCAGAATCTGCTGCCAAATTAGCAACCTCGTAAAAGGCATTACACATCTTTTCATAGCGACATGCTTTAGGTTTCAAAGACCAATTGTCATAACTTATTTGAACTTTAGTGTGCCTCCTTTTGACATTTTTATTCCATCTATTTAAGATGTACTTGTCTGGTATTCGATAAATCTTCCTATGAATAAACACCAATATTTGATGCCTGCATACTATCCCCTTGAACTCAAACAGCTTGCATTTGAAGTTAACTTCACTGTTATCCTCATTAAAATTCACATGAAAAATTACACTCCGCTGACCTTCTCCATGTGATACATCTTCACGTACTTCATACTCTGAAGAGTTGTCATGTTCCCTACATGAAGACAAACTGCAACAAATACTTCCAACTATCTCATTTTGGAAATCTGTAAATTTTTTCAAAGTGTAAGCACTCTGAAATTGTTTCTCCATATCATAAATAGTTATATAGGAAATGCATGAATTGAAAGAATTAAAATCTTCAACAGTTTCATTATGCACCTTTGCTGCCAAAGCATTCTCGTATTATTCAACAAATTGTTTTAAAGTAGTTTTCTTATTAATGTATTTATCAAAGAAAGCATTCATGCTTTCACTTCATTGCGTTGTTGACATTCCTGCCTAAAACATATCTTTCACAAAGGCAGGCACCCAACGATGCCGCTCATCATACAACCCAAGTAACCATTCATTGCTTTCAAGTTGATATTTCTTAATGAATCTACCCCAACTTTCTTCAAAGTCTTCTTTTGTCAATGAATCAAGAACAACATTTTTCATACAAAATTTTATTGATTCATAGTCTTTGAACCCTTTAAATTTGTCAGGCAACTTATTCATGATATGCCATAAGCACCATCGATGTCGTGCATTAAGGAAAACAATCTCTATCGCTTTTTTCATGGCTTTATCTTGATCCGTAATAATTGCATTGGGAGGACATTCAAACATGCATGCAAGCCAAGATTTAAATAGCCATATAAATGAATTTGTATATTCTCTTAAGATCAATCCACATCCTAGCAATGTTGATTGCCCATGATGGTTCACCCCAACAAATGGAGCAAATGGCATTTCGTATTTGTTAACCATATATGTAGTGTCAAATGTAACTACATCACCAAACTCTTTGAATACTGCCCTACTCCTTGCATCAGCCTAAAATACATTCTTTAACTGACCATCGTCATCAAAATCCATTGCGTAGAAGAATTCAGAATTGTCAGCTTGCAATTTCAAAAAGTAATGGTGCATTGCACTAGCATCTCCTTCCCTAAGATGTGAACGTTTGACTTTTTCCATGTAATTTCTACAATCCTTTTCTAGAAAAGACAAATTCTCATGTCCCCCTACTGCAACCATAAATGAATTAAAACTCTTGTTCATTCTAATACCAGCTTTGTCGTGTAATTCAAGATTTTTTTTCACATGCGGTTCTATTATTCTATTGCATTTGTAAAATCTGGTCTTACTAGGACTCAATCCATGATTATGGTCAAGTACCATGGATCTAAGTATCCACTTTCCATTTGGGCATAGAGACAACCTAAGTTGAGCTTTGCAATCTGTTTTTGTTTAAGGTTTCAATTGAACTAGATCGGTAGATCTAATCCTTTTAATTCCAGGACAATTTAATCTAATCCTTGGCTTTCCAACATAACTACAAGCAATGGTCACATACCTCATCACCCCATCATTCCTCTTTTTAGAAGTTCTTTTAGCTACCGCAAAACCTTTTTCTTTAGCATATCTTCTATAATATATCACAGCATCATCAATGGAGTCAAACATCATTCCCAATTTAGGGTCTTCTGCTTTGTTTTCCGCACCTTTTGTTTCTACCATTTCATTCAACTCCACTATTTCATTCTCAATATTATCTTCATTCGACTCCGCCTCTACCATATCATTCTCGATATCTTCATTTGAATCCCCCTCCACCATATCATTCTCAATATTATCTTCGTTTAATTTCACATGTGAGAAAACATTTGATATTTCATCTGCCATGCCTATACAATATAATTCATAACACATTATCAAAATATAAAGTCACTTAATCATAAGAAAATTAATAATTCTAAATATTATAATTTATCCTTTCAAAAATTTTGTGCTTCATATAAATGTGTTATTCACATTTATTTTTGCAAAGCAAGTGACAAATTACTTTTATTGTCTATAGCCTCTAGCCATTATTTCAAAAGAAAAAATCTCATTTCCAAATGCAATAGAAAAATGGAAAACCCATTTATTACAGGCAACAAATTCACAACTTCAAGATTGCATTTTTTTTGTTGATATTTCAATTTATATTTCATTGAAACAGAATAGAGTACAAAAGAAAAGGAATCTGCACTAAAAACAAATCAACAACTGAATCACTTGTGTAGACTAGACAATACATAGTCAACACAGCAAAAGAGGTTCTGAGCCACGTGAATCACTAAGATCATAAGCATATATAATATATAATATTGTATCCAACAAATATTTAAAGTACCGGATTGCAAACACAAATCGTACAGTGATTGAACAAATGAAACCAATCCCAACCAAACAATAATTCAAGTTTCACAAGGAGAGTATATAAAGCAGTGGAGGACCCTAAAACAAGGAACCTTCGAGCAACAATTTAGGTGAGAACAGAACAAACAATTGACAAAGTAAACTAATATCACAACAGTACATAGTGAACTAACAGAAATGCATAATAATTTTTACTGAATGGGAGCAATAATACAGGGGAAAACAAAGAATCAAAGATTAACAAAGAAATCTAGAGAAAATACTAGGAAAAGTGGAATGAAAAATCACCTCCTTGGATGGTAGATGGTGATCAACTCTGAGATTTGGAAGAGAACTTTTTTTTTCCCGCAATAGATGGAGCTGATACCAACGATGGTTTTCGCGAGTTTGGGGAGCAATGGGTTTTGGTTTTTCGGTGAAGAGGTAATGTTTTTCAAGGTTGGGTTTTATTTTCTGGTGTAGGATGGTGTTTTCCGGAGTGAGTTTTTCATTTTCGCACCATAGTTCCAGCAGCTGCAATTTGTTTTGGCGCTCGAGCTTTTTCACATATGGGTTTTGGGAGGGAGGGAGAAGAAGACTAAAGGAGTAATGTTATTGTGGGATTTGTTTTGGCGCTCAAGTGTTGTGGTATGTTGGTGGGCCCAAGGTGATGAGTTGGCTTGCCACATGTGAAAGTTGTGCAAAAAGTTGTGGGAGAGGGTTGTGGCACCAGAATTACCCTAAGTTTTATGATGGGGCAAACCCCACAAGCAGATCTGAAAGGCTCTATCTAAAACTAGGCCATTCTGATCCGGCCAGCTCAATTGGGCCGGGCCTAAAACCATGGCCTCAAATTAACCTATTTATTAATGGTTGACAGTTAAGCACCACTGCCTAAAAATGAGTGCCTACTTAAAGCTCTCCTGTTTTATATCAGTATTTATTACTTACTTTGTATTGATCATCTTTTGCATTTAGTGAAACACAACAAAACTTTTCCTTTTTGTTGTTTTAGCGAATGTTCTTTAGGCCCACCTCAGGGAAAAATATACCCTACACTTGGTATATGTTTTCTCTCTCTCACAATTGGTGGGTTTCACTAAAGAGTGAGACTCATCAATTGTGAGAGAGGAGAAGTATATACCCGATGCAAGATGCAAGGAATAACTTCTCCCACCTAAGTGGATGGTATGCCCACATATTGGCCCCTTACTTAATAATTGCAATATGATTAAATCTAACATTAACTTGCTTAATAAGCACAATAGGTGGACTAGCGTTTCATAGCAAATTGTTAAGGACATATTTTATGTAGTTGGCTAATCCTTTGACAAAACGCACATTACTTGTATTTGGGTAGATCTAAGTTGTGATTACTACTTGAAGAAACATGTTGTTCAAGTCTAGTATTAAAGTCATGAAGATTGAACCAAGAAACAAGTGAAGAAAAGGTGTTCAATAAAGCTGGACAGATAGCTCGACACCTGCGGATAGATATCTCGATAGCTTCTCGACACCTCCTCGACACCTGGCTATCTGTCGAGATCTTCAGCTGATTCTTATCGCAATCTCGATAGCTTCTCGATAGCTGGTCGATCGATCGAGAAAGTTTCTGTCCCCTCGACACCTGCTCGACACCTCCTCGATAGCTGCTATCTGTCGAGGTTACGAAAATTCAGCTTTTTGATTTTTGGGCCAGGCTTATGTATTTGTGTAGGGTTTCTTTTCCTACAACCCTAGACCTATATAAGGCTTATTTTAGAGGCCGTTACACAAGAGAATAAGAGAATACAAGGAGAACATATGAAAAAGATTATTCTCTCTGAAAAAGAAGCTACTGCGTCTTTTGCGCCTTAGGGTTTTGTAACCAAGTGCTTCTTGATCTTCATTCTTGATGAAGTGAAGAACTTTGCAGCCAACCTCTCTTTCTAAAGTTGGTGATTAAAGTCGCGTACTGGGATCCGCGCAATTGGTTAGTCACGTATTGGGATTCGTGCATCAAAGGGTGGCGTTCATATATTGAAGAGTTCAGAGGTTCTGAAGCGGTAGAAGGTTTCTGCTGTGAGTTCATCTACGGTGATTGTAGAGTCTAGGGACAAAGGTTTTGTACTAGATCTAAAACTTCTCTTTTCTATAGTGGATTGCTTTTCGGGAAGGTTTCCCCCCAGGTTTTTTACTGTGAAACTGGTTGGTTTCATTGGTTTTCCTGGGTCATCATATCTTGTCTTTTTTTTTTTTTTTTTCCGCTGCATATTATTTTGACATGATATTGATGTTTATTTGTTTTAACAAGTTTTATTGATAATGAATCTAATTAACAACTTGGATTTAAAACTTGTTAATTCTATCAACCGGGGTCTAAATTTCCCAACAAGTGGTATCAGAGCGGGTTCACTCTGATTGGATTAATTTCCTGAGTGTGATCCATTGACCCCTGTTGTCATGGATAGAGGACAATCTTTATTTATTCCTCCTTTATTTGATGGAACTAATTATGCATACTGGAAAGTTCGTATGAAAGTGTTCTTGCAGGCTCTAGGTGAACAGGTATGGCAAGCTGTTGAAGTTGGCTGGATTAAGCCAAAGGAAGCACTTGTGGATTGGGATGATGCTACAATCATAGCGGCAAATTTCAACAGTAGGGCCCTGAATGCTCTGTTTTGTGGGGTGACCAATGAGGAATTCAAGAAAATATCATCCACAGAAGTTGCCAAAGAAGCTTGGACAATTCTTGAGACCACCTATGAAGGTACCAAGGCAGTAAAGACTGTGAAGCTTCAACAACTCACTAGTAGTTTTGAAGAAATAAGGATGGAGGAGGATGAGACCTTTGATGAGTTCTATGCTAAACTCAAGGATATTGTGAATTCTACTTTCAACTTTGGAGAATTTATAGTAGAATCCAAAATTGTTAGAAAAATCCTTAGGTCTTTACCTGAAAGATTCCATGCCAAGATCACTGCCATTGAAGAAGCAAAGGACATTGATCAAATTCCTTTGACTGAGCTTGTAGGGAACCTTCAAACCTATGAGATGGGATTAGGCTCAATGGGAAAAGGTGGAAAGAGTAAAAACTTGGCTCTTAAGGGTATAGAGGAAGAGATTGAGGACTCTGAAGATGAAGATGAAAGTGAAGATGAGGATGAGGATCTAACTTTCATAACTGATGAGATTATCAAGCTTCTTCAATTTAGGAAAAAGGATAAGGGTAAATCTCCTAGGAAACCTAAATCCTCTAGGAAGGGCAAGAATGAGAAACCCCTCATCCAATGCCATAAGTGCAAAGGTTTTGGTCATATGAGGATAGAGTGTCCAAACTACCTCATGAAGGAAAAGACCGATAAGCCAAAAGAGAAAGGGTTGATTGCTACTTGGAGTGATACTGATGATGACTCTTCTGATGAGTATGTGGATGAATGTCGTCATGTTATGGCCTTTGCTGCCTCAACCGATAAGGTGATTGTGGAGAGTGCTAGTGACAGTCGGGATTCTTCTGATGATGAAGTACCCAAGAAGATGACCCTTCAGGAAGCCTATGAAAAGCTATGCACTGAATTCATAAAATTTGAAAAGACTTCTCATCTTTGTAGAAAAGAGCTTAATGAGGTAAATACTGAAAAAGCTGATTTGTTAGTCAAGCTAGATGAGACTACAAGATTAGTTGAGACTCTTGTTATGGAGAACACCTCATTAGAAGAGAAGGTCAAGAATCTTGAGGTTGAGCTTAGTCAAGCTAGAACTCAAATAGAGAGGATGTCTAGTGCAAAGCTTGATGAGGTTTTGAGTGCTCAAAAGCCTAGTTCTGATAAAACTGGCTTAGGATATGCTGTTTCCTCCGACCCCTCCTCTTCCATGGCTTCTGGATCAAGGACTGTCTTTGTGCCCCAATCTGAGAAAGGTAATAAAGGTATGAAATCTAAATCCTTTGTTAAACCTCATGTTTGTCACCATTGTGGTGTTTCTGGACATATTCGTCCTAATTGCTTTAGGTTGTATCCTCATAAGCAATTGTCCAAACGGTCACAGGTTTCCTCTCAAGGACCTACACCTTTGTTTGGAGAGTTATTAAAAGTCTTGAGCTTTTTAACTCAATTTCAGGAGAATTCCAATTCTTCTATGTCCTTTAGTAGACATACTAGGACACGTGCCTTTTCATCTTCACGGCCAAAGACTCATGCTGTGTGGGTGAGAAAGGAGCCTAAGACTTAATTGTCTTTTCTGGTTGTCCTCTGCTTTAATTCTTTCTATCTAAAGTAGGACTTTCTTTGCTTGATTTCTTATCTGTTTTTGAAATCATACTTTCATGCATTTGCATCTTTCTATCATGCCTTCATGCATATATATCTTTCTTTCTGCTTGCATGTTGTTTATTTGTTTTTGTTTGATTGTTTAGTTTTTATTTTGTTTTGTTTCCAAAATAAAAATAAAAAGGAAAAATTGAAAAATACAAAAACAGTGTGTGTTTTGTGTACTTTGGTACTTGTGTACCTTGGATGGCCAATGAAACAAAGTTTTCTAAACTTTGTATCTCTTGTAGCTTAGATGAGTATCTCTATGCACAACTAAGCAAGTGAGCTTTGTGGCTTGTGTTTGTGATGAGTAAGATTAGGTTATTTCTTTAAACTTAACACTCATATCACTCTTTTTGACGGGTAGGACTAGAAAATCCTAAGAGAAAGGCATAAATAACCATCTCACCACTGTTGCCCGCCAATCATTAATGACATCTGTATGTTTCGGCATAGCAAAAGTGTGATGTCAATGACATTTGTGTGCTTCGGCATAGCAAAATTGAAATGTCAAATATCAAAGGGTATTTCTTTTCTTTCTCATAAGCCCATGTATGATATGCTTCAAAAGAAAATATGCAAAGAAATAAAAAGCAAAAAGATTAAAAATGCTTTTAAAATGGTTGCAAGCGTGTATTCTAGGAGATGTGGGAGTTATAGGATGTACCTCGAAGGTGATAGTCCCCATCAAACAGTTATGATTGTGTGTGAGTTAAAAGTTATTTTCTCATATCTCAGATCGTCATAACATGTATACACATATGCAATCTTGCGATATTTTTCACACACAACACGCAATATTCTTTGCTACTCTTGATACATGTACAGGTACAATGTGATTTGGCCATCACAAAGGTTTTACATGTGCTAATGTATACTCACTAAACTGTCTTGACTTATTTTTGAAATATAAAATTGGTTAGACTTGTTTAGTGTGTGTGTGTGTTTTGCATCCTTCTTTTGTCATCCATAGCATTTTGTTTCATTACATTCATGCATTTATATGGATTTCTTGTGCCCCCATGATCATCCTTGATCATTTTTATGTTTCTCGGGTAAAGCTTTCTAACTTCTTGTACCCTTTGTCAATCATGACAAAAAGGGGGAGAATTTGTGGAGTTTGAGATTCTACATGTTAGGGGGAGAAATACATTCCTTTGTAAGGGGGAGTTGTGTTTCATCTTGTTAGGGGGAGTGTTTATTTCTTTCTTCTTGTACCTTGGGTCTTGTGACCATGTTTACATACATTGAACTTATCTTCTTTATATGTTGATGTATGTTTTTCTTCACCTACCTCTATATGTGTTATTTTTTTTTCTATATTAATACACCTGTTTCTTATACTTGTATGCAATCTATTATTTCTATTTCACACAAGATGCCTTGATGAGTTTTGTTTAAGTGTTTCAGAAATACAGGTTGTCAAAGTCTACTTGCCATAAACTCTCTTCTTGCAAAGTTTTTCAAGAGTTTGTGTTAGGATAGATTTTATTGTATTCAACAAGTGAGTATGAGTTGAGTGATTTATAACTTCTCTCATATGTTCATTTGTTTGTTGTGGTTTTGTCACGGATTGCCCAAGGGGGAGATTGTTAAGGACATATTTTATGTAGTTGGCTAATCCTTTGACAAAACGCACATTACTTGTATTTGGGTAGATCTAAGTTGTGATTACTACTTGAAGAAACATGTTGTTCAAGTCTAGTATTAAAGTCATGAAGATTGAACCAAGAAACAAGTGAAGAAAAGGTGTTCAATAAAGCTGGACAGATAGCTCGACACCTGCGGATAGATATCTCGATAGCTTCTCGACACCTCCTCGACACCTGGCTATCTGTCGAGATCTTCAGCTGATTCTTATCGCAATCTCGATAGCTTCTCGATAGCTGGTCGATCGATCGAGAAAGTTTCTGTCCCCTCGACACCTGCTCGACACCTCCTCGATAGCTGCTATCTGTCGAGGTTACGAAAATTCAGCTTTTTGATTTTTGGGCCAGGCTTATGTATTTGTGTAGGGTTTCTTTTCCTACAACCCTAGACCTATATAAGGCTTATTTTAGAGGCCGTTACACAAGAGAATAAGAGAATACAAGGAGAACATATGAAAAAGATTATTCTCTCTGAAAAAGAAGCTACTGCGTCTTTTGCGCCTTAGGGTTTTGTAACCAAGTGCTTCTTGATCTTCATTCTTGATGAAGTGAAGAACTTTGCAGCCAACCTCTCTTTCTAAAGTTGATGATTAAAGTCGCGTACTGGGATCCGCGCAATTGGTTAGTCACGTATTGGGATTCGTGCATCAAAGGGTGGCGTTCATATATTGAAGAGTTCAGAGGTTCTGAAGCGGTAGAAGGTTTCTGCTGTGAGTTCATCTACGGTGATTGTAGAGTCTAGGGACAAAGGTTTTGTACTAGATCTAAAACTTCTCTTTTCTATAGTGGATTGCTTTTCGGGAAGGTTTCCCCCCAGGTTTTTTACTGTGAAACTGGTTGGTTTCATTGGTTTTTCTGGGTCATCATATCTTGTCTTATTTATTTTTTTTTCCGCTGCATATTATTTTGACATGATATTGATGTTTATTTGTTTTAACAAGTTTTATTGATAATAAATCTAATTAACAACTTGGATTTAAAACTTGTTAATTCTATCAACCGGGGTCTAAATTTCCCAACACAAATGAACAAGATAATGATTTGTACCTACTCTTCTCAGGATTCCTTCATAATTATGAGATGTTTCTTTGTTTTTAGTCACTTTCAATTGTGACTCTAATTCTCTCCTTTGCGTCTGTGCTTGTTTCTATATATACCTGAGCTTTTTAGCCAATCAATGAAGTTAAAAAAAAAAAGTTCATTTGATCGAGCGATGGAGTGACATCATTGATCTTTCTCTCAAATCATAAAGCATTTGAATTTTGAAGTCAAGGCGTATTAGCATTTCAAAACCAACGTCCTTCTGAAAACTACTTTTACGGTCTGTAAGTGTTTGGACTTGAAAAAATCATGTTATCCACAATCTCACAAGCTACAAAATACAAATTCTAATATTCCTTTGAATTCCTCAGTCAAACAAAAAATATTCCCACAATGTGCTCTGTGGAAAAATCTAGGAAATTGATTGATACAGAAATTTTGGCCTAAGAATTCTTCCAAGAAATTATGTATCAACGATAGTGACTCCATGATTTGAGAGACTTGGCCATTTTCATTTTGGTAGTACTAAGAATGCAAAGTATGCTTTCAAGAATGATTCTTTGTTAAATGTGTTACAAAAAATTAAAAGCTAATTTATATATTTTTTTTATGAGAAAAAGCTAATTTATTTAAAAATACTAAAATATAGATTATTTGCTAAAAGGTTGAGAAAAAAAGCAAAAAAAAAGAGCTTTTTTCAAAAATTACTAAATTCATACTAGGGTAGCATTTGGATCCGGCGTTTCCTTTAGCATTTGCGTTTTGCGTTTTCCTCTTTTTTTTTTTTGGGCTGCATGCGTTTAAGACTTTCTCCCAACAGAGTGCACTGTTCATAGGACCCACGACCACTTTATTTAGAAAAAAAAAATATTAAAAATGGTTACCACGGCACTAGTCACCCATTTAAAAATTATTTTGCTATAACGTTTTCAGTTTTCAATTTTCAGCAAAATAAGTTGTATATAGCTTATTTTGCTAAAAACTAAAAACTGAAAACACTGTAACAAAATAATTTTTAAATGTGTGAATAGTGCCGTGAGACCTATGAACAATACGTAAACAGTGCATGAACAATGCACTTTGTCTCCTACATAGTGAATCCATGTGCATGAACAGTGCAATTACTGTTCATACACGCTGAAAAAAAAAAAAAAAAAGTAAAAAAGTAAAAAACGCAAACGTGAGAGAAAAATGTGAATCCAAACACTCACTAAGTAAGGTTGAATAGTTCCTCCAGCAGAGCTACAAGCATGAGGTACATTGAACTAAACTCAAATTAACCTATTTTTTAATGGTTGACAGTTGAGCACCACTACCTAAAAATGAGTGCCTACAGAAAGCCCTCCCCTTTGATATGAATATTTATTACTTCCTATCAATTATTGTTTGCATTTAGCGAAACACAACAAGACTTTTCCTTTTGTTGTACTGCTGAATGTTCACTAGACCCACGTTAGGGAAAAATATACCTTACGTTATGTATAGGTTTACTCTCTCTCACAATTAGTGGGTTTCACCAAGGAGTGAGACCTACCAATTGTGAGAGAGGAGAAGCATATACTCAATGCAGGGTACAACTTCTCCCACCTCAGTGGATGGTATGGCCCCATACTGGCCCATTACTTAAGAATTGCAATATGATTAAGGTTGCGTTTAGCATTAGCTTAAAAAGCCTTTTTTTTTTTTTTTTTACTATTTAGCTTATTTTTGTTACTATTCATGAGTCTCACCGTACTATGTCAACTACCTTTTCGTTTTATTTACAGTTCTTTCATCAAAAAATTTTTAGTTTCAACTAAATAAGTTGTTCTCAAATAAACTCTAAATGTAAAATTAACTTGCTTAACAAGTACAATAGATGGACGGGGGTTTCATAGCAAATGAACAAGAATAATGATTTATACCTATTCTTATCAGGATTCCTTCATAATTATGAGATGTTTCTTTGTTTTTAGTCACTTCCAATTGTGGCTCTAATTCTCTCCCTTGAGTCTTTCCCTACTTGAGCAGGTGAGCTCTAATATTTCTTTGAATTTCTCAGTCAAACAAAAATTATTTCCACAATGTGCTCAGTGGAAAAATCTAGGAAATGATTGATACAGAAATTTTGAAAATTCTTCCAAGAAATTATGTATCAATTTTAGTGACTCCATGATTTTTCGTATAAAATAATGATAAAATTATATTATAAGGCCTATGGTGAAACAGGATAGAGTCCATTTCGAGAGACTCGGCCATTTTCATTTTGGTAGTAGTAATAATGCAAAGTATGCTTTCAAGAATGATTCAATTGCTTAAGCTTTGTTCTTTTCTAGCTCTCATTTATGAACTTGCTTGTGCTGACCCTCTTAATGATCCTCCCGATGAGCTTTGTTCAAGCACTAGTAATTACACGGCGGGTAGTCCTTTTGAAAATAACCTCAAAGAAGATCTCTTCCTTTCTTTATCTTCAAATTCTTCTTTTACTAAGTTCTACAACACTTCTTCTGGAAACGACCCAGATAGAGTTTATGGACTGTATATGTGCTTCAACTACGTAAATGGAAACGACTGTCAGAGCTGTGTAAGCCTTGCTACAACTTATAGCTAGTCCTATATAATGTCATTGTTGATTTTATTTTAAAATTGAACTTGATTATATTACTTTGACATATAAAGAATGTTCACAGAAAGGACGTTTGATCTGCAAATTTAACTCTGATATTGACATACCCTATAGACTATACAAGCACACCACATAGACTATTGATATCTTCACGGTCACTATCAACAACTTACATACTATTTAGTCCGCCCAAGACCCAACTGCTTTGATTCTTCAAAACAAAAATAAGAAAAAACAAAAAAGACCATACACTTTTCCAGTCAAGATTCCCTCTTTGAGCACGGCAGCTTCTGAGTGATGGTTAATACTTTAACCGTATAGAAAATTCTGCCAACACATTGTTGTCAATCATGGAATGTCGCGCAGCCTTTTTGGACCACACATTGTTTGTTGTCAAACATGGAAAGTGATGCAACATTATAGGACCTCGTGAGCTAGAAATCTCTGCACATTTCTTTTTTTCATCTTTAGTGTGTTCGGCTGATCCAATTTGTTATCAAATTAGGAAGATGGACAAAGGTACACTTTCAGCTATGCTTTTCTTCATTATACCACTGTACATGCCCAAAATTGTTGCTGCTGAAGATTGTCTCTTTCTTTTTTGTTCAAATGATTTCCAAAATTACACACATAACAGCCCATTTGAAAAGAACCTCATGCACCTTCTTGGGTTATTGCCTTCCAGAACTTCAGTAACAGGTTTCAACAGCACCTCTTTTGGAGATACTAACAAAGTCTTTGGAGAAGCACTTTGTAGAGGGGATATCAACTCCACAGCTTGTAAAACTTGTATTGAGACTGCTAACAAAGAAATCTTGCAGTGCAAGAACGAAGAAGTGGTAATATATCTAGAACTTTGTCAAGTTCACTATTCCTACCAGCCATTCCCAATTATGCTTTATGCTGGGAAGTATCCTAACAGGAATAACAGGGAGAAAACTATATCAAATGAGGACTCGGTTCATTTTAATAAGGTTTTGAAGCATTTAATGAATGTCCTTTCAAATGAGGCAGCACTCAATCCTTCCAATAAGCGCATGTTTGCAACTGGGGAAATTCAATTTTCTAAGAACAGAACAATTTATGGTTTAGTACAGTGTACTAGGGACATTTCAGATGTAATCAATATTCAACATATATATAAAAGCAGAGACCTCATGCGAAAATGCATGAGGTCCTGCCTTGTGGCATTCTAAGCTTCTATTTAATCTTTTTAACCTTTTTTACATTAAATTTTTTAACTGTAACTGAATAATTTATAATAATTTATTTTTACTGTTACATATATGGCCTAAGGTTGACAGTGACCAAACAATTGTAATCTTCTAAAAAAAATAGTTACGTTGTCAAAGTAAAAGAAAGCCCAATTAAACAATTGTAATCTTCTAAAGAAAATAGCTACGTTTTCAAAGTAGATGAAAGCCCAAACAAACAATTGTAATCTTCTAAAAAAAATAGGTGCACTGTCAAAGTAAATGAAAGCCCAAACAAACAATTGTAATCTTCTAAACAAAATAGCAACGTTGTCAAAGTAGATGAAAGCCCAAACCCATAAATATTGATCCAACAATTAATTTCCCACCAACATGTAGATGAAAGGCTACAACCTTTGACCCACCCCAACTTTGAACCCCCACCAACGTGTAGCTCATAGGATAACCCACGTTGAATAGCCCACCAACGTGTACCTCAAAAGCTAATCCATGCCAACTTTGAACCATTGTTATTGATTCCGTTCTGTTTTGGTCGGAACGGCTGGAATTTTTCGTACCGGTATGCATACCGGTACTAGAATACCCCACGTTCCACCTCGGGTCAAATTTCGGGCCGTTCCGGTCCATTCCGGTCAATTCCGGCCAATTTAGGCCAAGATGCAAATTTCGGCTAGTGCCGGATTTGGCCTATTATTAAATAATAATAATAATAATAATAAAAAGAAAGAAAGAAAGAGTAAAGGTCCAATGGGTGCTAGTAGTTCTTGGGAGTTCTTTTGATGATGAATTTGATCCTTCTCTCATTGATGATGATGAGGAGGAGGAGTAAATCTTGTATTTTTTGATATTTAGTTATTGTCTTGTAAATCTTCTTATTGTGTGATGTTAAATTGATGTTTAAGACTTAAGAGTTAAGACTAAATGATTTGTATTATTTGATATTTAGTTATTTATTTATTAGAATTGACAATTTTATGTTCAACAAGAATATGTATAAATTATTTTTTAAGAACTCCGAAACGCCCTGAAATGGTACGCCGAAATCGACCGGTACTGAAATATTCCATTCCACTGGACAAACCAAAACGGGGTCCAAAACGGTATTAATAACAATGCTTTGAATACAGCTCAAAGGCTAACCCACACCAAGGCCGACCCATCCCACAGTTCAGTAGATGAAAGCCTAAATATTTGCACACAAACCCTCTTCTTCCTTCCCACCTGTAGATGAAACCCAGCCAAGAATTTTAGTCACAGCAAACCTCCGTTTCTCTATACAAAAACTCTTCAACTTCTAAGAAAACAATGGTTTCCATTCCAACTCAGTGATTATTTGTACAAACACTCTTTAACTTCTAAAAAAAACAACGGTTTTCACTCCGACTCGGTGATTATTTGAAGACATAAATGCAAGAGCTTAAAAGATTTCAGTGTTTAGTATTTGGGCCTTCAATGTGGCCACTTCCAACCAATTATACAATGCAGTTAACACCAGGTAAATGAGACCTGCTTTATGAAATTGAAGAGTTAGTTTCATTTAATGTTTGTTTTGCATGTTGTGAAATGTGTTATTTTATATATCTTAGTCTCCTTTTGTCTCAAAACTTATGCCACTATAATTTATCACAATTCATTTCAGAGAGGTATGTTTACTTTCTTAATTTTATGTTCCTCTTAAATAGTTCATTTATTAATTTTTTTGAATCCCAAAATACTATGTTCATTGTTATGCCACTACAATCTTACATCTCATTTCACATTCATTGTTAATTTCGTGTTTCTCTTCAATAGTTTGTTTATTGATTTTTTGTTACCGTCAGCCTCCAACCACAAGGAAACTTTATTTCTTCTGTCGTCGCACCGCCAGAGCCATTATTGGGTAGGTTCCTTTGAACCTCTGTTGATTCAAATTTAATATCATTTATCATTGATTTATTTCAAGTATAGATTCCCTATAAGATCTCGATTGCACTTTTTGTTTATGTTTCTTTATTTATTTCTGGGTTTGTTGGTGGAAAGGCCAAGCCTTTGAGGAAACCCAAAGTCCAAAAAGAATGGGTACGGTTAGATTTATTTTTCCCTTTATTGAAATCTCTTTCAATTTGTGTTTCAAAGTTTGTAGTTTTAACGGATTGGTACTTTGGGGATCTATCTACTGATTACAATAACTTCATTTCTTTTGCATGTAAACTTTTTGGCTTTATTTAATATTTCAACTCTATCATGTTATGTATCAATTATTTACACTTTACAGAATCCTCATACGTACGGTCAATACTTTAATTTTTTTTTCATTGTAGTTTTTATTTTTGCATCTATATTCTACCACAATTGGTTCTCTCTTTTATGTAGAAAGATGTGGTGGGTGAAGTTGAGGGCAAAGGCAAAGGAAATGAAGAACTAGACAATTCATTGCAAAATAGGTATGTTCCTAAATTCTTGGTAGTCAATAATTCATATTGTATTATAATGAAACTTGAGTTCTTTTAGCAAAAATAGTATCAACAAATTGGTAATTGACTTAAAAATTGGCATTCATGATTTATGTTAGAAAAGCATTAGACTTAATAGATGGCTTGGTCAATTAGGGATCACACCAAAGCTCTAAGTGTTGCTACTCACACTAGGTGAATATTGAACATTATTCAAATTCTTTATTTATCTTTGTGTGTGTGTCTGTGTGTTACATTGGTGTTTCAACATTTGATAGCAATACTATGTGCTTACAACAAAGTTATTTTTTGTGTTTGATTTACTTAAAAGATATGTAACTATAAACCTCTGTTATTATTATTATTTTTTCCTTGATGAACTATAAACCTCTATCACAAAAGTTCAGTGGTTTGTTATGCACATTAGAATGTCTAATTATCAAGAATTAGGTAGAGTGGAAAGAGTTAATGCACACTGTTCTGTTTCTTCTTTGCAAAACCTTCCCAATGTCAGCATAGCTTTACCATGGTTGCTTTTTCTATTCAAATTACCATCTAACCTTTTTAGTTTGTCTATATTTAAAAAAAAAACCACTAAATCAGCAAGGGTTCTTCTTGGATTATTATTATTAATTGATGGGTCAATTATTCTTTTTCTTGGATGTTTTGTTTTAATTACTGTGGCCCCATCCCTTCTTTGCAACAGTGACATCAAAAATAAAAGTGAAACGCCACACCCAAAGAAACAAAACCAGTCATTCTGCCATTTTTCCTACCATTTGGAGAGGAATGTCAAAATAAAAACATCTCATGTAGGGGAAGATAAGTGACATCTCAAGCTAGCACCACCAACAAACTGACTTCTGTCACCACTGTACTTCTAGAATTGTCACCAGGTGATTTTTTTTTTTTTTTAATTGCTTTCTTTGTATTTTGATTTTTTATAATTAAATAACAAAAACTTGCAATAGCTATTGTTTATGTTTACGTATTTGTTTGGTTTTGATTGAGGCATTTGGGCTAAATATGGTTTTGATAAAGGTATTTTGTTTATCTTTTTTTTTTTTTTTGGGAGAAAGATTGTTTATCGTAATTGATTACGGCTTGAATTTTACATATGGTGTGATTATTAGATTACCTAAATCTTCAATTATTTTCAATTTTTCCTCTGATTTTTAGTTCAATTACTTCTTCATTGTGCAACCTTTGAAATGATTTGGTTTTGCTTGGAATATTTTGGATTAATTTTTTTAGGGTACTCCAAACTTATAATTCAATGGCTATAATATTTACATTGTTTATTGATTTTTTGTTTATTTAGTTTAGCCATCTTTGAAAACTATTTATAATTCAATCGTTGTTAACCCACAGAAACAATATTGATTTTTTTGTTGAACCAAATAAATAAATAAAATAAAACAAAGGAAGTATTTACAATTAATTTCAAATTCCTTTTCAAAAACCACGAGGTCCCTTAACAGTTTTGAGTAGAGGAATTTATTGGGGGAAATGGAGGCTGCAAGACTTGCGCGCCAAAGAATGCATATGATCATGTACAAGAAAAGGATGGCCAAGATGCATTCCACAAACATAGTGTTATCAAAGAAATTTGGAGGTGGAAGCCATAGGAGTAAAAAGCATAAAGACATAGCAATGATCCATGATATAGATAGTTGTAAGTGAGCAAGACTTAACAGGCGAATGGTATTCAACCTTAATCGTACTCGGGAAAGTAGTTCAAATGGTCAATGTTTGTGGCGATTAACCCCTTCAGTTATAAATGTTTTTTCTCACTCGATTGTTGGGCTTAATGGTGATGTTGCTACTACAACTACTGTGCAAGAATTTGAGATACATCTGCCTACAAATGCCAGTGCCTTGGATAAGCATCTGCCTACAACTGAGCTTACAGGTACTAATTTCATAATTTGGAATAATTGTACTAATATAGTAATTAGCTTGGTTGGAGTATTTCTTTGGTTGTCACTTGCCTAAAAAGTCTATTGAATCTTCGCTTAGGCTTTTTATTGCATGATTAATTGTCTTCTGGGTAGTGTAAATGGCCTAAATTATTTTGTGATTTAGCAGGGATCTATTAAAATGAAAGCTATCATGTTATAGGTTTCACCGTAAAGGACTGCTTCCTTTTATAAAACCAATTGACATTGTGATCTATTTTCATGCCATGGATCGATTTCCCTTGATAATGTTCATTGTTATTGCTTGATATTTTTATTTAAATGATAAAGGACTAAAACACATTTTATATATGAATACTTTATTTTATTTTATTTGAAACACGTTTTAGATTAAATGGTGATGGAGTTATCGTAGCCATAGTAAAATGTAATTTAAACAGCTTTTACAGCCATAAAATATTTTGGTCTATTATTCATGCATTGGATTGTCTGTAATACTATTAATATTAAGTGATGGGGAATTTGAAGTTTTGGATATTGAGAAAATTCAAAATCAAACTTTGCTTTACTCTGTCTCAACCATATTTTTACTTACTTTGAATAGTTTCATGTCTTAAACTTTAAAATCAATGATAATTAAATGGGAAGATTGATTAATAGTTGTACTATAACTACTGAAATTCGCATTTTAATACACTACTTAACCTCACCTACAGCAGCCATACATAATAGATGCTTCACACTTAATTTGCTTATTTTTTATACTGTCAATCCTAATGTTTTCTTAACTCTCTTTTAGTGTAAGGATTAGTATTGTATATTAATAAGTTGAATATATCATCTTTTATATTTCATTGTCCGTAATACTATTAATAGTAAGTGATGGAGAATTTGAAGTTTTGGATATTGAGAAAATTCAAAATCAAACTTTGCTTTACTTTGTCTCATCCATATCTTTACTTACTTTGAATAGTTTCATGTTTTAAAGTTTATATTTTTAATCAATGATAATTATATAATTAAATAGGAATATTTATTAATAGTCATGCTATAATTGTTGAAATTCGCATTTGAATACACTACTTAACCTCATCTACAATAGCCATACACAATAGAAGCATCACACTTAACTTGGTTTATTATTATTATTATTATTATTATTTGTTTTGGGGCGGTTATGTTGTGTAGTTATATATGACTGTGTAGTATTAACTCTGAGAATTGGTTGTTCTTGCTCTGCATATTACTAACTATGAATATTAGGCCCATAAAGGTTATAGGTTTCATCGCAAAGGCCTAGTACCTTTTATAGAACCAACTCATGTTGTGGTTTATTATTCATGCCATGATTTCCCTTGACAATGTTGATTGTTGTCACTTGCTATTTTTATTTAAATGATAAACAATTGAAACACATTTATATATGTATATTTTTTTTTTAGCCTCGAAACTCATTTTATATTAAATAGTGATGGAGTTATCCCAATCGTAGAAAAGTGTAATTTTTAAACAGCTTCTACACCCGGCAATTTTTTTGGTCTATTGTTCATGCCTTGCATTGTCCTTAACACTATTAACTATAAGTGATGAAGAATTTGAAATTTTGGATATTCAGAAAATTCAAAATCAAACCTTGCTTTACTCTATGAATATTTGATCCATAAAGGTATTGTAACATGGAAAACCACCTTCAAAAGCTTTTGAAGTATAACCTGTTGATTTGATTTGTGGAATTTGTCTAAGCCACCAATTATAGATAAAGTCTACTTAGCTTCCATCTGTAGTTAGATAGAAATTTTTATAGTTGTCAATCCTCATGTTTCCTTAATTATCTGAGTAAAAGGTCAAATAGCACTCAAAGTAAGTGCAAAAACTACTACTTTGGAATTTTATATTCATCGTTATTTTCCATTTTTCTCATTTTCATGCATGCAAAATCACATTAAAGTACTGTTATTTGTAATTTTAAATATTAAAAACAACAATTAAATAATTAAAATACTATTTCAAGATAGCATCAATGACAATATACCAACAATAGGTTCAAAATTGGGTCCCCATGTGTATTAAATACTTTATTAATTCGGTATACATTTTCTAAAAGTTACTTTGATAAAAGTCCTTCATATATTTTCAACCTACCTCATTTCTATTTCTCTTCAAAATTTGCTTTAAAATCCATTTTTTACAACATTATTTGGGACTATTTTCCCCTTTGGTTGCCTTCAGCACCAATGTTTCAAATAAAACTATTGCTAAACTGGGCTGTCAATGAATTGAAAATAATATTAATTTTTTACATATGCTTTTGTATTTTCTATATTTCCATTATATAATTTCATCTAATTATGCTTCATTTTTCCCTATCATTTAGGAAAATTTACAGAGCTGTGGAACTTTGGCCCACCAAGCTGTGTGTGTGAATATTGTAATACAATATTATGGTATGAAGAGAGGAATTGTAAATCCAAAAACACAAAGAATCCTAAATTTTCAATATGTTGTTGAGAGGGTAGGGTGAAGCTACCTTCATTGAAATCACCACCTCCTGAGCTTCAAGAACTCCTACAACATTCAGAACATTACAAGGCTAATATAAGGAGGTTTAACTCCATGTTTGCAATGACTTCTGTGGGAGGAAATGTTGATGTCCATGCTAATGAAGGACGAGGCCCTTACATCTTTCGATTGAATGGGCAAAACCACCACAGAATTGGGTCGTTACTTCCAGTTGTTGGAAAAGACCCATCTTTTGCACAGCTGTATATACACGACACAAAAAAAGAGATTCATTACAGACTAAGTGCTTTGCCTAGACAGGAATCAGAATATGACCTTGACATTGCTATAGTTCAAATATTATTGAAGATGCTTGATGAGAACAATGTCTTGGTTAAGACATTCCTTATGGCAAGGGATAGGTTCGAGGACTCTGATATGCACAATGTACGCTTGCGATTAATTGGATCGCGATCAAGTGATGGTGGGGAACAAAACATGCCTACTTGCTTTGAAGTTGCTGCTATAATTGTAGGTGATTTGAGCAATGAAAATATCCATCGTGATATTATTGTTGAGAAAAGAAGTGGATTGTTTCAATGAATAAATGAACTACACCCAAAATTTATGGCCATGCAATATCCATTGTTATTTCCGTATGGTGAGGATGGATTTCGAAATGAAATACTTAAAAAAGGTCTTGGTGGTGCTGCGCCTTTGATAGAAGAATATGTCACTATGCAAGAATATTATGCATATCAATTACAACAGCGTGAGAATGAAGGTGAAACATTGATTCTTGGTCGTAGGTTGCGACAACAATTTTTAGTAGATGCATACACATGTGTTGAGGAGTACCGACTAATTTGGGCCAGGAATCATCAACTTCAACTAAGATCAGAGGTGTACTTTGGAATAAAGGATGCTGTATTTAGAGGAGACACTACTCCTTCATCTATTGGGAAAAGAGTTGTTCTTCCTTCAAGCTTTACTAAAAGCCCCAGATATATGATTCAAAATTACCAAGATGCTATGTCAATTTGCAGATGGGCTAGGTACCCGGATTTGTTTATAACTTTCACATGCAACCCTAAATGGCCAGAAATTGAAAGGTACCTTTCCTTAATTCCAGCTCAACGGCCTAAAGATAGACCAGATATCATTGCAAGAGTTTTTAAGATCAAATTGGATCAACTATTATGTGATTTAAAACATGGCAAGCATTTTGGAAAAGTAATTGCAGGTATAAAATACAACCCATTACTGTTTTATTGTTGTTCTTAATGGTTTAATCTAATTAATTATTGTAACATTTTTGTGTGTGTGTGAATACAGTTAACTACACAGTTGAATGGCAAAAAAGAGGCCTCCCCCATGCTCACATTCTTTTGTACCTATACCCAGATGACAAACACCCCACGCCTGTTGATATAGACAAGATAATTTCTGCTGAAATACCAGATAAGATTACAAATCCAGGGGATTATGAAGTCATTTCACAATACATGATTCATGGACCTTGTGGTTTTGCCAACCCAAAATCTCCATACATGGTTGACAATAGATGTAGGAAGCATTTCCAAAAAAGTTTTATAGTGACACTGTGATAGATGAAGATGGTTACACAATTTATAGGAGAAGAGATAATGGGATGACAGTTGAAAAGAATGGTGTTATGCTTGATAACAGATTTGTGGTGCCATACAACATTGACCTGTTAGTTAAATACCAGGCTCACATTAATGTTGAGTGGTGCAACCATTCCAAGTCCATCAAATACTTATTCAAGTATGTTAACAAGGGTTCTGATCAAGCAACATTTGTTTTGTATGAAAACTTACACACAGGTGCTACAAGTGAAGCACAACATATAACAAACATTGATGAGATCAAAACATATCTAGATTGTAGATATATCTCAGTTTCTGAAGCATGCTGGAGACTTTTTGAGTTTGATATCCAATATAGAGAGCCTGCTGTACAGAGATTAAGCTCCCATATTGAGAATGAGCAGAATGTTACATTCAAAGATTCAGACTACTTGGATAATGTTTTGGAAAGACCAGATATAACAAAAACAATGTTCACTAAATGGATGAAGGCAAACGAAATGTACGATACAGCAAGAAATTTGACATATTGTGATTTTCCTACGAAATGGGTTTCGCATAGAAAACAAAGAGAATGACACCGAAGGAAATCTGGCTAATGTATAGGGAGGATATTTCATGCTCATCCTGCAAGTGGTGACCGCTTCTATCTTCACATACTCTTTAATGTGGTCAAAGGTGCAAGGTCTTTTGAGGAAACTAGGACTATTGATCATGTTGTGTATCCAACATACAGAGCAGCATGCTATGCTCATGGCCTTTTAGATGATGACAAGGAATGAGATGATGCTATCAAAGAAGCCTCTAATTGGGCTTCAGGAAGGCAATTACGAGAATTGTTTGCAACGCTGTTGTTATTTTGTGAAGTGACAGACCCACATGCACTATGGATGGTTAATTGGGAGTTGTTGTCTGATGATATACTATATAGGCAAAAGCATCTCCTAATGTATGACAACTTACATTTGACAGAAGAACGAATACAGGACCATGCTCTTTTTGAAATTGAACAAATATTAGTAAAAAGTGGAAGATCTCTAAAAGAATTTGATGGCATCAAATATCCAAATCTGTCAACAATTAGAGAAAACAACAACCGATTGTTACAAGAAGAGTTGGATTTTGATAGGCTTGAATTGGCTGCAGAACATAAAAAACTTTTAAATGAGTTAAATGTTGACCAAAGAAAAATATATGATGCTGTAATTCAAGATGTGGCATGCAATAGCGGTGGTTTATACTTTGTTTATGGTCATGGAGGAACTGGTAAAACATATCTTTGGAAAACATTAATTGCTTGCCTCCGTTCACAAGGGAAAATTGTGCTTGCTATAGCTTCTTTTGGCATAGCAGCTTTGCTACTCCCTGGTGGTAGGACTGCTCACTCCAGATTTCAAATCCCTATCATTGTGACAGAGGAATCAACTTGTGGTATAAAACAAGGAACACATGCTGCGAGTTAATGACAAAGGTGAGTCTTATTATATGGGATGAAGCACCTATGGCACATCGTAATTGTTTTGAGGCTGTAGACCGTTCATTGAGAGATCTACTTTGATTTACCGACATAAACAGTGCCGATAAAAATTTTGGTGGAAAGACAATTGTATTAGGTGGTGATTTTCGACAAATACTGCCAGTTATTGCTAAAGGCCATAGAGAAGATATTGTTGATGCATCAATGAATAGATCTTATTTATGGAACTTTTGCAAGGTATTTGTACTAACACAGAATATGCGTCTCCAACAACCTAATACTGATTCCAACAACTTTGCAGAATGGATACTCAAATTAGGTAACGGAGAGCTTGGTGAAGTTGACAACCAATCAAATATAGTCATACCCTCTGACCTATTAATTGATGTTGGAGATGATCCAATACAAAGCATTGTAACTGCAACATATCCAAATCTTCACAGCAACTATGCAGATGAAAAATACTTGGAAGAGCGATCTATTCTAGCTCCAACAAATGATGTAGTCAATGAAATAAATGACTATATCATAGACTTGCTTGCTTCAAATGAGGAGACATATCTCAGTGCAAATTCAATTTGCGAGGCTTCAAGATACATTTAGAATGAAGATGTACTTTACCCAGTTGAATTCTTAAACTCCTTGAAATTCCCTAGCATACCAAATCACAGACTACGTCTTAAAGTTGGTCTTCCAGTAATGTTGCTCCGAAATATTAATCAATCAGCTAGCCTATGCAATGGGACTCGATTAGTAGTTACTCAATTATCCAAATGGGTGATCAAAGCTAAAGTTATAACTGGATCACATGTGGGAAACAAAGTCTTCATCCTAAGAATAGTACTCTCTTCATTGGACACAAAATGGCCATTTGTTTTAAAGAGAAGACAATTCCCAATTTCTGTTTGCTTTGCCATGACTATAAACAAGAGTCAAGGGCAATCACTAAAACATGTTGGACTTTTCCTGCCTAAACCATTTTTCAGTCATGGGCAATTATATGTTGCTGTTTCTAGAGTTACTACTAGGAATGGCCTTAAACTCTTGATAATTGGTGACGATGGCAAAACCTCTTCAATGACTAAAAATATAGTCTATAAAGAGGTCTTTAGAAATATACATATAAATATGTGAAACTTCATTGAAGAAATTCATTATTCATTGCTAAGTTTCTAACCGCATTTAATTATTACTTTATACTTTTTGTAAAACAAAAATATCATTTTCCAAGCATCTTTAAAAAACAAACATTTAAATTTGATAATGCAAAATGTAGCCAATTCTGCATTTTACCAAAATAAATTATTTCATTGATGATTATTATAATTTTACTTACTTTTATATATTTTTTTTATGACAACTTCTCTATTCAACTGTGGAAATAGCTGCAGAACTACTGATACTAAGTCAAAATGGCAATGTGTTGGACTCCTTTGAGCAAGATTTCAACAGATAGAGACAATTGGACAATCAAGGTCAGAGTACTTTGTATGTGGGATGCAATCAACACAAAGAACAATGAGTTCATAAGCCTTGATATGATTTTTATTGATGAAGAGGTAAGTATAGAACTCATATTTATGTTGTGCTGATTCAATTTATTATGTAGATTCAATTCTTTTATAAATAATTATTTTACCAACTCATCAATATTTTTATTGTGTTGATTCAATTTATTATGCAGATTCAATTCTTTTAGAAATAATTATTTTATCGACTCATCATATAATTCAACATCCATGGCTATTATATATATTCACAAGACAAATAATGGAAGATACTGATATTTCTCATTATTCTAGGGCTCAACAATACATGCAATTGTTCAGAAAAATCAAGCACGAACTTTTAGACCACAATTGCTTGAAGGCCGTGTTTATACCATCAAGAATTTTAGGGTGGAGAGTACTAAAGGCGACTTTCGACCCGTGCACAATGATATCAGAATTTGGTTCATGACCATTACTACAATCATGGAGTCCAATGAAGATATGAACTCAATCCAAAAATACTGCTTTGAGTTTGCTGACTATGACCATATACAGAACCAATGTTACAACTACACATATTTAATAGGTAAATACAAATCTACAACTATTTCACAATTCCTCAAATATAGTTGTATCCTAAATTAATGATTCAAAATAACCTAACTAGATAATTGCATATAAATAGATGTTGTTGGAAAGTTGGTAGCAGTTGGAAATGTTGAAGAGCCTCAAGTTAATGGCGCACCAAGAAAATTGTGTAATCAGCAATTGCTTTTAAAAGAGTAAGACAAATTTTTTGATGTGATATTGATGTCATTATATGTTTATATAGAAAAATCAATTATAAATAATAAAAAAATTACTAATAACAAAAAACCCTCAATCATTTTAACTATACCAGGGGAAAAGAAATTAGGCTTTCACTATGGGGAATAAGTGTCTGGCAAATCGATGAATATGTATATAAGGACAATCCAGGACCTTTTGTCTTAATTGTAACTTCGACTATTGTCAAATCATTTGGAGGTAAGTATAACTAAATAACGTTATCAACTATCAATTTTAATGTACTTAGTACTGCTATCAAGTTAATAAGTATATTGGTTACTAATCTTAGACCATAAATTTTACAATGAGAAATGTAATCTGTAGGGACCCGTTTTCGGGCGGTCCCCTTACAATAAATTTGTAGAGAGTGGATAAAAAGGGCCAGGCACTTAGCAAGAAAAGCAACAGTTGGAGTGGGCTTAAAAGGAAAATAACTAAAATTTTGGCTAAGTGTTCTTGAGGAAAGTTCATCCTCGGCCCAGTCCGAGGACCCCCTTTTCCTTAGAATTAACGAATACAAGGGTTGTCCTTTATACATCCTAAGAAAGAAAAACTCTCCCCCAGCCGAAAAGCCAAAAAGCCAAAAAGCCCCATTTACTTTGGGGATTCTATCTATTATATAGTCTTGTTCAATTGATCTCTGCTGTCCACTTGTCGGCTATCTGAACTTGTGTCTGAAGGCTTGTCCCATCAGCCACCTTTGCAGGCTTTCTGTTAGTTGAAGCAACCAAGGCATCACTGTTGGCTGGTCAATTCACCATTGATGCGACCAGAATGTTGGTGGCATTCATTTAATGAGTGAGTGACAGCTCCCTGCCTTTAATGTCGATTTGCCGAGGACGTGAGCATCCTCGGCGAGGTCCCAGAAGACTTGAGTTTCTCCCACTCATCCTCGGACTTTGTACCATCTTCGCCACGGACCTTGGGCCAGATGTGGAGTGGGCCTGGGTTGCTTAATACTTGGGCCCCACAATAGCCCCTCAAAATTCTGTTGCCCGACCTCTCGAGAGGGGAGGAGGATTTTGATGTTCTCGGGCCGATGTCCTTGCTTGTCGAGTCTTGTCTTTCTGTCAGTGTCACCATCTTTTCAACTGCCCAGGGGACGTTCCTGGCATTTTGGTATCTGGAGCGTGCTTTTATTAAATTTCGGCGGCTCTGTGCTCCCCACGTTCAATAGTGTGATGATGAACGGACGGTGGGGATTCTCCTGGCCCATTGGGCAGGAAAGTCTAGGCGATTATCTTTAATTGGGGGTATATATATATATACCTAGTTGAACTGATTCGTCCTTTCACTTTTGCATTCAAGAGATCTTGCGCACTTACCTCGAATTTGGTCATACCTCCAACTGTACTTGCAACTCTTCATAGCACAAAAAGCCTGTCCGAGGAGCTTTCCCTCGTTTCCGTAAGTCTTCTTCTCTCTCTAGTTCGTACTGTTCACTTGAGTTCCTTGTCAGTTCTCTAGGATGGGTAGGCTTAAGAAGTTAGTTGAGTCTCAGGAGTTAATGGACAAATTCGTCACCGATCATAGGATTCCCGCTACGGTGGGTTTGAGGTATTGCGGGGAAGGGGAATTGAGCTCGAGTAGGAAAGAGGGTGAGGTGGCGATCCCTATAATCGCCTTTCTAAAGGGCGGAGTGAGGATACCCATGGGGCCGGTGATGAGGGACTATCTTAGGCACTTCGGCCTATCTCCCACCCAGTGTGCTACCAATGTATTTAGGATTTTAGGTTGTGTGGATGCCTTGAATGAGAAGATGGGGCTGAGGCTAACCCATCATGATGTGAACTGGTGTTACAAACTCTAAAGCTTGAAAGAGAAGTCTTATTACATGAGGACGAGGGACGACAGGGTTCGGCTCATCTAGTACCTCCCTGAGTCCAGCAAGGGTCTGAACAAAGACTTCCTCATTATGTCTGGGGAATAGCATGAGGGCCTTCCGTGCCCAACAGTGGAAGGTACACCAGGTGGGGCATCTAGACTAGGAGAGCACTTTCAGTTCTTTGTGCTTTAGTGTTCTACTTCACTTGGGTTTTGACAAGAACTTGTTTTCTTTCATGCAGATCTGCGTGCTTCTAAGCGTCACTTCGGCTTGGTTAGTAAGGAAGATTTGGAGAAGGTGCTGAGGTCGGAGATCTTTGTGAACAGAGACGACAACCAAGTCAAGCTGCCCATATGGTCTTAGGATACGTCCCGATCCAAAAATCGTTTTCGGCTCCGAGGCACGTGATCCGAGCTGGGGATCCTCGGCTGCATAGTATCACCGTAGTCGAGAAAGGGTTTTTCATCCCTGAAGGGTCTCCCATCCCCTAGGGCTTACCGCTGATAGGTACCTCTTCGTCGGTTCAAGCTTCCGAGTTTGAAGGGGAAGAGGAGGTTGCTGACTCAGGTGCGTCCAGGGACGAGTTTGGCGTGTTCGACCAGCCCTATTCGCCCGAGGACCCTACTGGTGATTTGGGTGATCCTAGCTTAACTGAAGCAGACTTTCTATCCGAAGAAGCCACTCTTCAGTCCAAGATGAGTCTCAAGAAGCGGCCTCAGAAGAGCTTGTTGGCATTGATCGAGGGGCAGCCGGGGAGGGGCGCGCCGGGCAAGTCTCCTCCAGAGCTTCCTCCTCCCCCACCCCAACAGAGTTCGATGCCTGGATCCATGTCCACTAGCCCTCCGATGAAGAAAGACGAAGGGAAGAGACCTAGGAGGGGAGAAGAGTTTGATCCTTTCCGAGGTGGCGACGATGGTCAGCAGTCATCAAAACAGCTGAGGATAGGGAGTTGAGGCCAAGAGAAGCAAGCTTCTATCCAGGCCGGGGCCCAAGCTTGGCTACCTGCCCCTATGCTCCATGGGAGGCCTCTAACGGATGATGTCTCCCTCAGGAACCCTCAAGGGGGCGAGGGTGCGCTAGTGGCTGACGCATTAGAGAGGTCCCTGTTGCTCCCTACGGACATGGCCCAGCTGAAGGCTTTGAGGGGCGAGGAGGTTTTCCTCAGCCTTAAGCAGTACTTGGGCATGGTAGGTTTTCTGATTGCTTGTGATTTTCTTGACCTTCTGTGGTTCGTCATCTGTTGCACAATGGTTCCAATTGGCAGGCTATTCAGGCTACTTTCAAGCTTGAGGATATTGCCAGTAGCTAGAGCCAGGTCACTGGCTTAGAGCGTACCAAGCTGTTGGACGCCGTGCGGGCCCTCAAGGCTTCCAAGGTCGATCTTAAAGTGGCTACAGACCAGTTGAAGGAGATGAAGGCGGCTCGAGACGCTGTTGGTTCAGCCCTTGCTGCTGCTGAAAAATTGGCCCTAGATCAAACAAATAGGTTGCTCAAGGCCGAGGATCTGCTGAGGACGGCCAGAGAGAAGATCATGACCCTAGAGAAGAGGATGCTTGAGGCAGATAGGGCTAGAGGTGCTGCGAAGTCTTCCAAGGCTGAGGCTGTGAAAGCCAACGAGGAGGCTGAATCTGCCAAGACTGAGGCTGTGGCCTCCAAAGACAAGGCCGTGCAGGAGGCCTATGAGGAAGGGGCGGCTGAAACAGAAGACAGCCTTAAAGCCCAAGTGCCTGAGGTATGCAGACTTTACTACTCCCAGGTCTGGAATGAAGCTCTTACACAGGCTGGGGTTGAAGCCTCGTCCAACCTGTGGAAGGCGGAGAACGTATACTATCCTCCTGCCATCCGTGAGACTGCCCCTCCAAGCTCTGAGGCTGAGGGGGTTGCCAAGGGCGTTGGGGTTGTCTCTGAGGGAGGCACCCCAGCTGCTCCTACTTCGGGCGAGCCCCCCAAGGAAGCCGATCCTCCTGGGAATGTTGAGACAAGCCAGGATCCCATTGCTGATGCGCCTGGAGAGACTGCGGACTCCTCGGTTGATGCTCAAGCACCCCTTGTAGAGGAGGCATCCCATCTAGCTGAACCTTCTCAGGCTGCGGCCCCAGGCGAGGGCCCTAAGGATTCCGAGACTTCCTCTGCCCAGCCCCTTGAGGGGGGAGTTGAGATGGAGCCGAAAGAGTGATCGCCTGTTGCGTCTCTACCCTGTTCTCTGTTTTCTCCTTCTCTGTTTTCTGTTGGCATGTTCATCTTGTAAAACTCCCTTTTTTAAAGAATCAGTAAAGTGCATATTTTGTTTCCTTTTATTCACTTTGTTTGTATTATGTTGGACATGTATGTATACATCACTTGTACAATACTGGCTTCAATTACGCCTTGGCCGACTATACTGATCATCGTTCCCTGCAGCGCTCACTACTAGTACCTAAGTGGTTAGTTTCGCCGTAGGTCTGGGCCCACGGTCAACACAAGACCTTTTGTCTAGTGCTTAGATCCCTTTAAAGTTATTAGTTTCCCCATAGGTTTAAGTCCTTGGACCATGCAAGACCTTGGTTCTGTCTAATACTTGGGTTCTCTTGAAGCAACTAGTTTCTCCATAGGTTTGGTGTCGAGGAACATACAAGACCCAAGCTTTGCTTTACATTTGGTATTTCGTAGAGGGATAGTTTCTCCATTGGCTCTGATCTCATAAGGCGGCTAACACTTGTCTTCTGAAGTAGCTAGTTTCCCCATAGGCTTGAGTCCGAGGACCATGCAAGGCCTTGGTTCTGTCTAATACCTAGTTCTGTCTTAGTAGTTAGTTTCCCCAGAGGCTCAAGGCCTAGGTTCTGTCTAACACTTGTCTTCTGAAGTAGCTAGTTTCCCCATAGGCTTGAGTCCGAGGACTATGCAAGGCCTTGGTTCTGTCTAGTACATAGTTCTGTCTTAGTAGTTAGTTTCCCCAGAGCCTCAAGGCCTAGGTTCTGTCTAACACTTGTCTTCTGAAGTAGCTAGTTTCCCTATAGGCTTGAGTCCGAGGACTATGCAAGGCCTTGGTTCTGTCTAGTACCTAGTTCTGTCTTAGTAGTTATTTTTCTCAGAGGCTCAAGGCCTAGGTTCTGTCTAACACTTGTCTTCTGAAGTAGCTAGTTTCCCCATAGGCTTGAGTCTGAGGACCATGCAAGGCCTTGGTTCTGTCTAGTACCTAGTTTTGTCTTAGTAGTTAGTTTTCCTAGAGGCTCAAGGCCTAGGTTCTGTTTAACACTTGTCTTCTGAAGTAGCTAGTTTCCCCAAAGACTTGAGTCCGAGGACCATGCAAGGCCTTGTGTTAGGTTTTAAGGTCTTAGGATTTTATGTATTTAGAACTCTAATTTGTAATGTTGGCAAACCATGATCAAAACAATGTATTTAGTCTAGTTTAGGCTTGCTCAAAGTTGGTAAAATATTGTAAAGTTGGAATCGAGTGACTGCAGATGCATTGGTGCTTCTCGGCCTGACTCGATCGATCGAATGTAATTCTCGATCGATCGAAAATCGGCCCAGATGCGTTTTCTGCAGAAATTCCAGCTCAGCCCTAACTCTTTTAAAACGTTTAGGGTTTATGTTTTTGCCCTAAGTATATAAGGTAAAACCCTAGCCACGTTTTCAGAGTTGCACAAGTTGTATTGTTGCTCATACATTGTGGTTTTGTGTAAATCTCTTGTGAGATCTAAAGGAGCTTTCCTTTACACAAAGCTTAGGGTTTTCAAGATTGAGATTACTTCAACATCTTGATGATCAATTTGGTTGCTGCCATTGAAGCTTAAAGATAAACAAGCGAGGAGCTTGTAGCTGATTGAAGGATTCAAAGAAAGAAGTAGTCCGTGGATTTGGAGCCTGCGTGTGGTTGTGTCAGGAAGTTTTACTGGTGGGTAGCATTAGGAAGTCAAGCGAGGAGCTTGTAAGTCCTTTTGTAAGAACTTCAATTCTTTCTTAGTGGATTCCGTTTTGCCTTGAGGATCGGTGGGTAAAATCCTCCCCAGGTTTTTCCGTGTGGTTTCCTGGGTGATCATATCTTGTGTTCTTTTATTATTCCGCTGCTTTATATGTTTTATATGCATGATATGATTATTTGATTGTTTTAACCTAGAATTGTTTAATTTGACTAAGTAACAACTTGGCTAATTAATCTAGGTTACGCAATCTGGTTGTTTGTTTAAGGGGTCTAAACCGTTCACCTTGGTTCTGTTTAGTACCTAGTTTTGTCTTAGTAGTTAGTTTCCCCAGAGGCTCAAGGCCTAGGTTCTGTCTAACACTTATCTTCTGAAGTAGCTAGTTTCTCCAGAGGCTTGAGTCCGAGGACCATGGAAGGTCTTGGTTCTGTCTAGTACCTAGTTCTGTCTTAGTAGTTAGTTTCTCCATAGGCTCAAGGCCTAGGTTCTGTCTAACACTTGTCTTCTGAAGTAGCTAGTTTCCCCATAGGCTTGAGTCTGAGGACCATGCAAGGCCTTGGTTCTGTCTAGTACCCAGTTCTCGGACTTGCTCCGCCGAGGAGGGGACCCTGCTTTGGTCTAGCCTCTTCGTCTAGCGTGCCTCTTCTAATCACGAGGTGTCCTTTAGGCTATTCGAGTAACGCGCTTGACGCTTCGGTGCCTCCTCATTAATGAGGCGCCTCCTTATTAATATCTTTGCGGATTTACAAGGATTCAACGGCGGATAAGCCTCTTGGAAATTGGGTGGAGTTATTGCCTCCGGTAATTTCTCCTTAGGATTCTGTGCGGGTTGGCTTTCACCAAATTTTGCCTTCTATATAAGACATTTCTGGGACAACCCTTTTCTTCAAACTTCATAAACATCTGAGTTCAAATTTCATAAACACACTATTCAGGGGCTCTACAAAAATAGCAGTTTGTGCCCCACGAAATGGAGTGGCCCTTGGAAAGGGCGGTTACGAGGAAGCCTAGCCCCTTTCAGGAGTCGAGGATGGCACCCCGACCCTGGACTTCATGCTGGAGGTGGGGTAGGAAGAGGTCGAAGATCCTTCTTCTTATCAACCTAACCAGGGATGGAGCTCCCCTCGCAGTTCGGAGGGGGATCCGAAAGGAATGTAACGTTTCCCCTCCGGATTTGGATCCGTCAGCTCTCCAAGCTGATAGTGATTCGCTAGCTCCCAATCGTTGTGGGATTGGGAGGGAAACCAGGCGAAACCTTGAGGTGGAATCGTCAGGCGCCACGGTCTCTTCTTCCTTCCCCTTCCTTTCGCCATAAATGGTGGTTGGGGAGCTGTGGACGGCCTCAGCGTAGGCCTATCTCCACCTCTCCCTCCGTCGCTTGGCTTAGCTTTAAAACAAGCCTGCCTAGGCCTCTCACCCTTTCCTCTTCTCTTGCTTCTCCACCAGCCTTGTTAGGCATTTTTCTTTGCAGTTAGCTTTAGAAAAAGCCTGCATGGGCAACAATTGTAAAATGTAACTTTTTCTTCATATATTAATAAAGAAGTAGACCCATTTCATCTCTTTTATTTTTCGCATCTTTTTATTTCTTGTGCTCATTGCCTTCTGAATGAATGTTGTTGCTATACGCTGTATTTTTATTTATTTATTTTTTTTTTAGAGAAGTGTTGCTCTTGATCTTTTCACACCAACCATCGCACTTGCTAGTGCACAAGTCCTCCCCACAAACGGCGCCAATTGTAGGGACCCGTTTTCGGGCGGCCCCCTTACAATAAATTTGTAGAGAGTGGATAAAAAGGGTCAGGCAGTTAGCAAGAAAAGCAATAGTTGGAGTGGGCTTAAAAGGAAAATAACTAAAATTTTGGCTAAGTGTTCTTAAGGAAAGTTCGTCCTCGGCCCAGTCCGAGGACCCCCTTTTCCTTAGAATTAACCAATACAAAGGTTGTCCTTTGTACATCCTAAGAAAGAAAAACTCTCCCCCAGCCGAAAAGCCAAAAAGCCAAAAAGCCCCATTTACTTTGGGGATTCTATCTATTATATAGTCTTATTCAATTGATCTCTGCCGTCCACTTGTCGACTATCTGGACTTGTGTCTAAAGGCTTGTCCCATCAGCCGCCTTTGCAGGCTTTCTGTTAGTTGAAGCAACCAAGGCATCACTGTTGGCTGGTCAATTCACCATTGATGCGACCAGAGTGTTGGTGGCGTTCATTTAATGAGTGAGTGACAGCTCCCTGCCTTTAATGTCGGTTTGCCGAGGACGTGAGCATCCTCAGCGAGGTCCCAGAGGACTTGAGTTTCTCCCACTCATCCTCGGACTTTGTACCATCCTCGCCACAGACCTTGGGCCAGATGTGGAGTGGGCCTGAGTTGCTTAATACTCGGGCCTCACATAATCACTAATTATAAATTTTTTATACTCTAACTTATTCATTTTCAAAACAATATAATGATAACTTTAGAGAATTTCATTTCCATTAAAACATGTCTTCCTTTTTCTCAATTTCAATTCAATACGATTTTGTTTATTATAATGTATTTTGCAATTTTTGTAGGCAAATTCTCTTTGTCATCAACCAGTGCAAGAAAAGTATATCTAAATCTTGAGATTCCCGAGGTTGCTGAAATAATTGACAGGTGCATATTTTAAAAATTATTGATAACAAAAAAAAAAAAAATGATAAATAGCATTTTTTTATCTCACAAAATACCATTTACATTCTTTTTTCCTTTTTAAAAATTCAATGATAGGAATGGTAAAAAACATGATCCTATACAAGAAAGACCAAAAATACATACAAAACAATTTTCAGAGGAGGATTTTTCTTCAAACAATATGAAGACAATACTAGAGCTCAAATGCATGGAATGGGATCCTATGAAATAGGTTTGTTAATCATTTCAAAGTAGACTCATCATTTACACGAAAATATAATAATACATCATTTACTTTAAAAAAAAAAAAAACATATTAACTTCAAAATTCATTGCAGGATGTTAACTGCTATTGTGTTGCAACAATAAGCAACATTGATACAACAATGGGTTGGTATTATATTTCATGCGTGTTATGTGGAAAGAAGGTCAAACCACAATCAGGATCGTTTTGGTGCACAAAATGTGAAACAAAAACAAATCTGTCCATCCCAAGGTTAGAGGCACACACATTAACTACAAAGTTTGAAAATTATTTTTTATAAACACATTCATCTTACTATAATTACTATACAATTGCAAAATACTTCAGATACAGTATTCAAATTGAAGTTTTTGATTCAACTGACAAGACAACTTTTGTCATATTTAATCGAGATGCTGAGAAAATCCTAAATAAATCTGCAAAAGATCTTGCTGAAAAACAAACCAAGGTACAACTTATTTAAATTATTAAATTTATTGTAAAACTATAAATTATAATATAAATTAAAATTCCTAATATGAATATTGATATTGAAGAAGGAATCCCACGTGATCTTAAGAAAATTTTAGGAAGACAATACATTTTTCTACTTCGCTTGAATGAATTCAATCTGAAGGATGGTTTTGAAAATTACACAGTTGCTAAGATTTTTGATGCACCTTCAAATAAGAAAAAGGTATGGAACAAAATAAATAAATAAATAAAGCCAGTATGCTATATTATTTCTTTCTCTATGCTATATTGATGTAAATAACGTGCTTAAATTTAATATGAATGCAGATACCTATGCAACTTAGCGAGAACAAACCTGCTAGCACAAACTTCATAAGATCCAGCCAAGAATCTTCCAGTGCCATTTTAGCAACGATCAACACAAATGATGCAACAAAAGGAACAAATGATGGAACAAAAGGAGAAAATGATAAAAGATTAGAAATTGAACAAATAAGGATAGACCAAACTTCAAACATTGAAGATGAAGAAACAAATGATGATAACATACCCCTCAACATGCTTTACAAGCGTCGACATACTTCAAAAAACAAAGCATTCAAGAAACAAAAAAACAAAATTTCGCAATAAAGCTCTTTATTACATCACAAAATAAATATCAATAATATGGAATGAATTACCATGCTTTTATCAACTTTTATAAAGCTCTTTATTACATCATAAAATAAATATCAATAATATGGAATGTTACCATGCTTTTATCAACTTTTATTATACAATATTACTCTAAAGTTGATTCTATTTTGTTGATTCCTTCAACAAAATAATTATAATGAATATGTGTTTGCAATTTATAATTGTTACTTCTTATGATAAACTCAGTACTAACAAAGTTTTATAACAAATATGTTATAATATATGTACATTATTCTTCATAAAAAGTTGCATTAACTATTACAACATTATCTGTGCATCGCACGGGCAACTTACTAGTCCGTTATAATTGTCTGGAATCTGCTATAGGCAATTTGAAGGCTTGCTGCTATTCTCGTGAAAGTGGAATTTAGTAGGAATTGTAATGTGAGGTATCAGCTGTACAGATTCTATAGTTCCTCAAGCGTTCTAGTAACTTACCCAAATTCCAAAGGTAAGGTCATTCAACCTTTGATAATTTATTTTCTATCAGTGCATTACATTAACACTTTTTTTTTGGTAAAGTGGAATATGCATTAAAACTAGGAAGAAAATAGAAGTTCACGACAAAGCCTGTTAGAGTACAACCCTTGGCTATCAGCCTCAAACACATTCAAAAGGTCCACAGGCGGACTAGAGAACAAAATAAAATCTGAAACTTGTGAACATCCTAAATTAGCTAAGCGATCCACGCAGCTGTTGGCCTCGAGGTAGACGTGTCTGATGCGATGCTGGGAGAAACTAGTAACCAATTGCCCGTAGTCATCAAAGAGGACAGAAACAATAGAGTTAGAGTAGGTCGAATAGTAAGTGCATCAACTATGGCTTTAGCATCTAGTTCTATAATAATAGCAGTCAAATTCATCTGTTGGCACAACAACAATCCGTCCCTGAGTGCCCAAAGCTCAGCCAAGAAGCTATCTGCTTTCCCAATTTTCCTGACAAAACCCACAACCCATTTCCCTGCGTCATTTCTTAATAGACCCCCTCCCCCTGCTATGCCCAACAAAGAACTGGAGGTTCCGTCTGTGTTAAGTTTCATCCATCCCAGATCAGGTTTCTACCAACAAACTTTCTTGGTAATCATGTTTTTGGAATTCTTAAATCGGTCAGCACAATGAAAGAATTCTGTCACTTGTTTGACAATTTCCTTTGCATTACATTAACACTTTGAGAACAATAAGTCTACTAACACAACAAATTTCACTACATTTTTCACAACTACAAGTCTGTGAAGATGACATGTTGTGAAAGTGATGTTAAACTAATCACAGTTTGCCACCTTAACAAGTTGTGAAAAACGTTATGAAATTCGTCATGTATCATTATTGCTTTGAGAAAAAGCCTATATATATCTTTTGTGCAATGCATATTTGACATTACACACATAACTACTAGATGTCATTGATTGGAATATGTTGAGAACCTGTTATCCTTACCCCTGCTATTAAGACAAAAACACAGTCTAGTACTAGTTTTGGAATTGATATGTCAGCTTGAACTTAATTAAATGTAAAAGGTTGTAAATGATTCTAATTTCCATGATTCCTGCCTTGAGAGACTGATGTGTCATACAATAAAATCATGGCTATACCTTTGGGTGAACCTGAATTGGAAGGTAGGTCAGGGGAAAAAATGGTAAAAGAAAGAAAAGAACTGAATGCTAGAAAATTTAGTACCGTGTTGTTTCTTTTAATAGCTATTGAGAAAGTCTTTCCATTGAAAAACAGGGAAAAAACCGAAAATTTGGATGGTTGCAATGTTTACATGTATATCAACATCGGTGGTAGTGGTTCTACTTGGTTTTTATGCTGTTTATCGCAGATTGAAAAAGGGAACAAAACAAGGTAAATTTATCTAACTTTCTAAATAAACATCCTAATTGTATGATTTGCTAATAACCAAGACTCTGTCTTTGGTAGATGAGGAGAGAAGCCATAATGCATTATTGCACGAGTTAGCCAGCTCCGCTGCAGTTGCAGCCACACGAGAAGGTAAATTGGTGATCGCTGAGGAACTACCTTTTATTGATCTAGCTACAATTAGATCAGCTACAGATGAATTTTCTGACTCAAACAAGCTTGGGCAAGGTGGATTTGGCACCGTGTACAAGGTAAGACACTTTTGTACTTCAAATTTTTGTGCTTCTTCCATGTAGCTGTATTGCTTCATTAGCCTCATTTGCATCTGACTTTGGAATTCTTTCAGGGAACGCTACCAGATGGGAAGGAAGTGGCAGTGAAAAGGCTGTCGAGAAAGTCGTGGCAAGGCTTAGAGGAATTTAAGAATGAAATCATACTAATTGCTAAACTTCAACACAAGAATCTTGTGAAGCTATTGGGATGTGGCATGGAGGGAGAGGATAAGGTCCTCATATATGAATACATGCCCAATAGAAGCCTCGATATCTTTATTTTTGGTTCGTTCTTTTCTTCCTACATTTTGTTTCATAAGCTTGCTAATATCTTCAATTGCTTTTAAGTTTTCTACAATTCAATTTTACACATGATGTCAATGCACTAAACATTAGTTTAGTACTGAATTTTAGATTCAAAAAGAAGCTTGCAACTTGATTGGGAGACATGCTATAACATTATTGGTGGGATTGCCAGAGGACTTCTATATCTTCATGAGGACTCCCGACTTAAAATCGTTCACAGGGACTTAAAGCCTAGCAATATTTTGTTGGACCATGACCTGATTGCCAAAATATCAGATTTTGGCATGGCAAGGATCTTTTGTGAAAACCAGAATACAGCTAACACAAGAAGAGTTGTAGGAACATAGTAAGTTGCTTCTTCCTACATCTTTTTTCCCCCCTTGTAGCTGTTTTGTTATTGATAATAATAATGGCAAGCATAATTTTGGGACACAAAACAGTGAATATATGGCTCCAGAGTATGCAATGGAGGGACTATTCTCTGTAAACTCAAATGTTTTCAGCTTTGGTGTGATCTTGCTTGAGATTATTAGCAAATAAAGGAATAATTGCTTCTACCTTACATAGCAAGCCTCAACACTCCTTGCATATGTACATTTCTTTATTCTCTTGAATTGACAATTTTACTTCATATAATTTCAACTGGGAAACAAAAATTTCTATAAAATATTACGATTTAAACAATTAACAGGCATGGAGACTATGGAATGAAGGAAAAGATTTAGAAATTGTGGACCCTTTGTTGATGGAATCATGCCGGACATCCGAAGTCCAAAGATGCATTCAAATTGGACTTTTGTGTGTGCAAGAAGATCCTACAGACAGGCCTACATGTCCATTATGGTGGCTCTTCTTGGAAGTGAAGTAATGGAACTTTCACCACCAAGACAACCTGCACTTTCTGTTAATAAAGTGGTTCCAAGTGGTCTGTCTTCAACAGGTCCTTCTGTAAATGAGCTTATTGTTTCTATTATTTCACCACGGTGAAGATTGACAAAGATTCTGCTTCCCAATGTAGCATTTTCTAATACTGGGGAAAAAATGTACAGAAATTTATGTAAGATAGGGAGCGGAACATCTTACTTAGACTAGATACACATTAATTTCAAGTTTGAACGTGGTGAAGGCAAGGAATGTGCACAAGTTTGTGCAGCAAGATGTGACAAGAAATTTATTTATTTATTTTTGGATAAATTGTTAGCTGGGATCGGAGAATTTGAACTTTAAATGTTTCCATGAAAGTGACAGTTGAGCTACAAGACTCTTGGTAGATAGCTAGAATATTCTAACTTTGCATTACATGGCTTGCTATTTTATAGAATGTTGAGTAAGAAAAATCATTAGCACAACGTAAATATATGTTTCATAAATATCGTTATGTAGGCAGATATCTGTTGAAATCATCTAAGTAGTAAGCCTAGAAATGGTTATTTAGACAAATATTCAAGGTAAATGTAATAGTAAAATTCATACTATTTGTCGTGACGTGAGTGTGTTATAGTGGGTCACTTACAAATTACGATAGCATACCAAAATATTTGAAAAGAAGTGCTATATCTACAATATTTTCACAACAAATCATAGGTGGTAAGTTATTTTTGGTTTAAATTGGGACACCCGCAACCGCCAATAATAACCTATCACTTAAAATTTGTTGTAAAAGTATTGAAAAAATGCCATGAACATAGCATTTCTCATAATTGAATGGTCAGTTGGTGCATGACGTGCATGTCATGCGGCCTTTCATTAATATTTGTTTTTATTTAAATCTACGTTTAATTTTGGTGTTTTTTGCTACTAAAAGTTGATTTTTTATTTAAAAAATTTACAAATAAGTAAAAATATTAAGGACAAATAGAGAAATAAGAGGCTTTGATCCTTTAAAAAATATTGCTCTTTTTTATTCTAAGTTAGTTCCTTTCTCTTCTATATGCATGTCTGTGCTTCCTTCTTTTATTAGTTTTTTTTTTTTTTTTTCCCCCTCAAAAATTTGATGGGGCTGATAGTAGATCCAAAGTAAATATATGTTTTATTCATAATCATATTTTTTTTTCTGAATTTTTCCAAAAGGTTGATAAGGATTCATAGATTTCATAAGTTGAAAGAGAAATTATTGCAAAATTTAGTCACATAATCAATATATTATAAAAGATTTTAAAATTTTAAAATAATGTCTAGTTCTATTTTGATAGACAATTGATTTGAAATAAATTGATCAACAATTATTTTGTGCCCTTTTAAAATCAAATTGCAAATGGCATCTTTTAACATTGGGTCATTTTGATGTTATTTTGTAAAATTTAAAATTTTGGATTTTGGACCTTGACATCATATGCAACATTTTGATTTGAGTCCTTCCATGAATACCCATTACCAAGGAAACTCAAAATCAGGGTCTGCCCAACCACTAAGGCAATTATCATGGTTTTGAATATTGTTCCATTATGATTGGAATGAAAATCTTGTACCGATATGCAAACAAGAACAATGACCCCCCAATTCTAACATGGGTAAAATTACAGCCAATTCCAAATGTTTAAATCAGTTTCAGCCAATATCGGTCAAAATTAGATTTGGGCGAATAATAGAAGAAAATTTTGGCCTATTAATTATCGTCTAGAGTATTAATTAAGACTCAAAATTTAGCCAATATGCATGAAAATCTCCATCTTAATAGGTGTGCAATTTGTCTACCTCTCTTTTAACAGTTGGAATTCCTCTGTCCATGTGCAAAATAAAATAGTTCAATATATAAACAGAATCATAATTAATATGTTATTCTAAAATATGTAGCTCCATATATAAACACAATCATAATAGATAACTATTAATAACTACCATAACAAATAAATTTTATATTTAGATTTTTTTTTTAAATCACATTATGTTACTTTTTTGTTCGTCGTATAAATTACAAACTAGTATTGTAAATTTGGGATTCAAGTAATTATTGAACGTAGTAAGCTGATACCATAATTTGTGATAGCCCTTGTTCAAATCTCACATTCTCCTCCCCACTATTTATCTATAAAAAAGAAAATAAAAAACATGTAAATTTATTATTCATGCATGAATCACAAATCATGGAAAAAGAAGTCTAAGATGGCTAGGGGCAAAACCATAAACTTTTGCCTTGGGGCCAAGACTAAACTACCATTTTGAATCTCCATTCAAGTAAAAACTCAAAGCACTATGAGAGCATCAAATCTTTCTAAATCCTTTTGAGTATACAAAAATTTTCTAGTTTGCAAGACATATGTATAATTTTTTTTTTTTTTTAAAGGATTCAACATCTTGACTTTAATGTGGCAATTTGGCATTATGCTATAAGAGTAAATCATATGGCATCAAATTTTACTCTTCTTTAAATAATCAAATGATTAAGCGTACAAACATAAGAAGAAAATGTATTTATTAATGGATAATCAGTTGAGTTTATAAATTAATAAGATAAAAATGAAAATCATAAGCCACAAGATAAATAAACTGAAATTGAACTAAAATATAAATGAAAAAGGGAAGAAATTTTTTGTAAATCTCATGATTTTAAATCCATTTTCCCTTAACTTCAATTAAGAAAACACTTTATTAAGGAAAAATAAAAAAATAAAAGTAGCTAAATAAGATTGTGAATGTGACTATATGACCACTATATGAGACCACTAAATGGATGGAAGTCAATGAAGTGCATAAGAGCATTCACATTAATTAGTGCAAAATTTCCTTTTATTTTACAAGAAAAAACCTACTTTTTCTATTTTACACACCCACTTTTACAAAACAACCACATCAGTTTATCTATTCTACATATTTATTCAAAAAAATACTCATTTCTTTAACACTGTCATCTCTCTCACAAACCCAACATATCCCACATAGCCACCATCATCAGCCACCATCATCGAACAACCACCATCATTAACCTAGCCATATGAAATCCCAAAACCCACTAATCAAACAAAGAATAAAAAATGGATAAAAACAAACAATGATCAACAATAAAAAAATGTCCCAAAACCCACTAATCAGTGCTCTAGCCTAAGCATTAAGCACTGATCAACCCCATTCAACCCGAATGGAAGCTAGAGGAAGAGAGAGAGGAAGAATCCCAGCGATCAATGAGAAACCCGATCAAACCCACTGAAGTGGCTACCTAAAATTAGCCATGAAGTGACTACCCAAAATCAGCCATCCTACCACCGATCAACCCCAACAAAAAATCAATCAGCCACCATTGTTCCTCTACCTTTGCAAATACAGCCATCAATGAATCTCAACGAAACTTCCAAAACCAAAAGAAATCCATCTCCGAATTAACTCGAAACAAATCTACACCTATCCTTACTCGACAACCTCCTTACCACCACCAAAAAATCCAAATGAGCTCAAGCTCTCCCAGACCTTGGTCATCGATGAGAGAGAAGAGAAGCAAAAGAGAACAGAGAAAAGGATAGAGAGAGACTCAGTTTGCTTAGAGGAGAGAGAAAAGTAAAACTAAAAGCAAAATATTAATAAAAGATTAAATACATAGCTATAGTAACTGTGTAAATATACCCGGTTACTGTAGCTAATGTGTATATTTACACATTTTTACACCCACTAATATGAGTGTTTTTTTGCTCAAAATGTGTAAAATGAGTACCTTTTTCTATTTTAGAAGACTATACACATGCTGATGTAGTTGCTCTAAGACTAAGAAAAATTGCACCAAGTGAGAATCCTTTAGAATTGAGTGGTTTGTGGCTTGAAAGTAGAGTACAGGAAAGGGAAATTACTAGAATGTTGAATGAGAGCTTCTAAAAAAAGCTAGTAAACAAATAAATAAAAAATAAAAAAGAGAAAGAAAGAAGGGTTGATTGGCTAGTAGCTAAGAGCACTCACATCAATGGGTGTATAATAGAAAAAGATGAAAAATTAACACAATTTGGCCTAAAATTGACCCATACACGGCTATTGTAACTGTGTATTTAAATATTTTCTTTATTTCTTGTTTTTAGTTTTACATAGTACTTGTATCTATGTAATTAATATTTTATTGATTTTTTGTTTTCAATTTCACTTTTCTCTCTCTCTCTCTCTCTCTCTCTCTCTCTCTCTCTCTCTCTCTCTCTCTCTCTCTCTCTCTCTCTCTCTCTCTCTCTCTCTCTCTCTCTCTCTCTCTCTCGTCAATGACCAAGGTCTGGGAGAGCTTGGGATCACTTGGATTTTTTGGTGGTGGTAAGGCGGTTGTCAAGAAGGATTAGGGAATATTTGTTTCGGGTCAGGTCAAAGATGGTTTTCTTTTGATGGGTTTTAGAGGCTTCGTTAAGACTCATTGATGGCTAGATTTTGCAATAGTTGCAAGACAGTGGTTGCTGGCTGATTTTCTAGGATGGTTGATTTTCGATTGTCACTTCATGGCAATAGGGATGGGTATGTTTATAGGTATGAATTTTCTGTTTAGCTATGATTTTCTAGGTCTATGGGTATGGAGTTTTCTATAAATTTTTGGGTTGTTACGATTTTCTAGGTCCATGGTTGATATGATTTTTTTTTTTTTTTGGGAATTTTTTGGGTTATTCATGAGCTGTTGTGTGATCTTTGCATTTGTGAGACTGCCTTGGATGGTGGGGAGGAGATTGTGGTTGGGCTACGAATTGAGTCTCTGTATATAGGAAGAGAGTAAGTGGCTTGGCTTTTTCCACAGACTTTGAGTTTGTTTAGGAATAGCTTATTTAACTGATACTTGAACTTTTTTGCTGAAAGTACTGTAAATAAAGTGAAACTGAAACTGTTTTGCTGAAAGCACTATAAATAAAGTTAAAAGGTAATTAAAATAGTACAGTAGGACCTATGAAAAGTACCAAAAAGTGTAGTGAGACTCATAAATAGTAGCAAAAATAAGTTAAATAATAGGAAAAATATGCTAATAGTAAAAAAAGTGAACTTTTTGAGACAGTACCAAACACAACCTTCATTGGATCTCAATATTGGAAAATTATTGTGTAGACCTCTCTCTCCCTCTTAGATAGGAGTGGATCCTAACTCATGACGCCTTAGACTCCTGACTCAGATTACGAGCACAAGACAGATCATATAAATCTGGACATCCCTTCTTTCACTGTGCCCACGCACCTAGTGGTCTTTTCCATACTCACCTCCCTAAGCCTTACAAGTGAAGCAGCCCAATACAGCTACCATTTCTGTTCAAACCAAACCAAATTCACCGCCAATAGTACCTACCATTCTAACCTCAACAACCTCCTCTTTTTCCTTTCTGCAAATTCCACTCGTGAAACCGGCTTCTACAACACCACAGTGGGTCAAACTCAATCCCCAGAGAACACTATTTACGGCCTCTTCCTCTGCCGTGGTGACTTCACCACCAATGAGTGTCAACCGCAACCAAGTTACCAAAGAAATGGTTCAGCTGTTCTGACCCCAAAGAAAAGTGGCCTTTATATGGTATAATGAATGCATGCTACGCTACTCAAATCAATCATTCTTCTCGGTCATGGAAGATGAGCCGAGAAAGATTCTGTGGAACGTGTTGGATAGAACAGAGCCAGATCGCTTCCTTCAGCTAACAATTGGTGACTTGGTGCCACGGGCTGCAAATGCTTCGTCTGGTTCTAAAAATTTGCTACCAAAGAAACCAAATTTACAGAATTACAAACGCTATACAACCTTGTACAGTGCACCCCCGACCTATCCAGCTTTGATTGCAGTAGGTGTCTTTGGGGAGCAATAACAAAGCTGCCCACATCTTTTGGTGGAAATAGAGAGGGTCGAGTTTTGTATCCTAGTTGTAACATTAGGTATGCAACTTTCTCGTTTTACCATATAAAAGCTATTGCCGCACCAGGACCTGGACCAAAAGGTACGTATCCATTTTATTTATTCAACTTTCTCGTTTTACTGATGAAACTCAATTACTTTATTAGGCCGCACTTCTTGCAACTGACCATCAACTGTTGTCAATAAAACATACATTGTTTTTACAGGTAAAGGCAAAATCTCAACGGTAATAGCTATCGTTATCGGTGTCACAATTGCTGCCTCTGTGGTGCTAGTTATTCTGCTTTACTGTTTCCTAAGGAGGATAGCAAGAAAGAAGTCCAATGATATAAGCGAAGAGAATTCTCAGAAATCTGACCGCCTCCTAATTTATCATGGTATGCAAGTGGTTTTATGTTCAAATCATATGTCACACTCTCCTCATTTTCAAAAGTCCGCCTGATGGAATCCTTTCATTAAGGATTTGTTTTAAAACTAACCCTCACTTGAGGGAGTGTTAAAAACTATATAAATTAGAAATAATAAATTCCTTACTATTTGTAGGTTAAATTTCTAAAAGAATTTGGAAGAGGGTTAAGTAAGTATTGGTGCTGCCAAGACTCCAAAAGGGATGATAGGAAAGAAAAATCTGCCTATGGTAAAAAACAAGGCTTAGTGTTGCTGTTTAACAAAATTGGTGTTATAGAAATGCAATCATTTTCAAATTAAGATTGATTGAAACAGAAGATTAGATTGTGGGGCTCATCAGAAAACAAGTAAAGATTCAAATTGAAGGGGGTAGCATGTTCCCTAGATCCGACATTCTTCAGAGAACCTCAATTTTGCTTAAGGATGCTACTGAGGCCTCCTTTCTAGCTTTATGAAGTTGTTTGTTGTTTGGTTTACTGGCTATCTGTCGTTGAGTGTTGGTTGCATTTTGTTTTGATTGTGCTTTAATTTGATTGCTGATTTTTTTCATTTTTTTGTTGTAGTTTTGTTATGGTTCTGCAGGTTTGTAGGTGGTCTTGCTTTGAGTGCCTAGGGCTTAGTTGAGGTTCTTGTTGGTTTGTTGTTTTTGGTCTTTCTTTTAAGGAATCTTGTTTGATTTGTTGCTGGTTTGGGTTGTTTGTAGTTCTGTATTGTTGTTGGTTCTCCTACTCTTTTAATAAAGGTTCTTGATTATCAAAAATTATAAACTTCTACGATATGGTTAGTAATTTGTCAGAAATTATATAGATTAAATGGATTATGTACAAACTCTTACCTCATCATATCTGCAAACAATTTGCTTTGTAGTGTAATTTCTTACATTTATTATAGTTTTTTGGATGTTTAGCTGTAGGTGAAGCAACAACAATAGAATCTGTTAGGTTCTAAAGAATTAGGAACTAATGTATTTAAAACTCTAATGTGTATTGTTGGTAAACCGTGATAAAAACGTTTTAGTCTTATTTTAGATTTGCTCAAAGTATGTTCTTATGTAAAGTTGGAATGGAGTGTTCTGCAGGATTTACTGTGTAAATCTGCCTGACTCGATCGATCGAGAATTAGACTCAATCGATCAAAACTCGGGTAGATCGTTTTTCTGCAAAATTTTCCAACTCAGCCCAAACTCTACTTAAACGTCTTGGGGTCCAAGTAAAACACTCCTATATATAAGGGAAACCTTAAAACGTTTTTGAGACTTTGAAGACAGAGAAAAGAGTGCCGCTTTTTTATCTAGGGTTTTGTACCCAAACCTCTCTAAGTCTTTGTTGCTCAAATTTGCGGTTTGTGTGAATCTCTTATGAGATCCTTGAGGAGATTTCCTTCACATAAACTTAGGGTTTTCAAGGTAGAGATTACTTTAATATCTTGATGATCAATTCAGTTGCTACCATAAGAGCTCAAAGAAACACAAACGGATGTGCTTGTATCTGGTAGAGAATCCAAGAAAGAAGGAGTTCGTGGATTCGGAGCTTACACGTGGTCGTGTTAGTAAGTTCTACTAATGGATAGCAGTAGGAAGTCAAGCGGGGGTGCTTGTAAGTCTTATTGTATGAACTTCGATTCTTTCATATAGTGGATTCAAGTTTACCTTGAGGATAGCTAGGTTAAATCTTCCCCAGATTTTTTATTGATTTGGTTTTCCTGTGTGATCATATCTTTGTGTTCTTTATATTTTCACTACTTTATATTTGATATGATTATATGCTTGTATTAACCTAGATTTGCATAATTTGACTAAGTTAATCACTTGGCTAATTCACTAGGTTAATCCAATTGTTGTTTTAAGGGGTCTAAAACCTAACAAGTGGTATCAGAGAGGGTTGCTCTTTTGTTTTAGATCTTTTGATCTAAGAGCTGATCCTTGACCCCTGTTGTCATAGATAATTTGAAGTGTCTTTCTGATCATGTTTCTGCTCCTGTTTTAGTTGATTTTATTGATGCTTGTGAAACTCTCTGTAAGAAATTATTGAAATCTATGAAAATTGCTAAGAAATTCAAGAAAGAGTTAAAATTGGCTAATCTTGAAAAAGAGGATTTGATTGTGAGATTAGATAAGTCTAATAAAAAGAATGAATTTTTGAGAAATCAAATTTCCTCTCAAGATGAGCAGATGAAAAGCTTGGAACAAGAGTTAGTTGAATCTAAAGCTAAAATTGAAAATTTGACTAGTACCAAGTCTTCTGTTGATAACAGAAGTGTTTCTGTTTCTATTAAGCCTAAAACTGAGAAAGTTTATATCCCCCCTTTTAAGAGGAATAATAAAGAAAATGCTTATTTTGCTAGATTAGACAAAGGTAAAAGTTTTGATGTAGACGCTAAAGTTTCTAAACCTATGTCTAAATCTACTGCTTGTGTGCAAAAGAAATCTGTTTTTGTGCCTACCTGTCACCTTTGTGGTGTTGTTGGTCATATTAGACCAAATTGTTCTTTGTTGAGGCAAAAACCAAAATCTGAGAATAGATTTGTTATTAGGAATACTGATGTTCCTAAATTTGTTCCTGTTTGTCACTTTTGTGGTGTCTCCGGTCACATTCATCCTAATTGTGATAAATTGAAATTGGAAAATTCTGTATTTCAATCTAGGATATGTAATGATATTTCTCCTACCATAAGTCCATATAAATTGTTTCATATTCTTCTGAAAAATTTGAGCTTGTTGGCTTGTGAAAGGAATTTGCAGGATTTCAGTCTTTCTCAGAAAATTGGTGTAATCCCTCAAATACACTCTTCTTCTCATGGATTTTCACTTACAAAGCCTAAGACTCATGCTATATGGGTGAGAAAAAATTCTCCAAGGTGAGTGTTGCTGACTTGTCCCTGATTTAATTCTGTCAATTATTTATGGACATGTTTTGTTTCTGTTTTTTGTTGTTTTTGTTTTTTAGGTTGTTTTTTTTTTAAAAAAAAATCCAAAAATATTGAAAATTTTCAAAAAGAAAAACATATTTTATTTTGTGTCTTGTTTTATTTGTTTTGAGGATTACATGAGTTATGATATCTCTCTTGATTTAGAACATGCTTGACATTGTGGAGAAACTTGAATAGCATGTGTTATATAAGTGCTAAGCTTTTTCTGATTTTGTGTGAGTATGTACTAGTTTGTACATGTATTCAAAGGTTAATTAAGAAATTGATATTTCTTGTTTGTGTACCCTCTATAGCTTAGTTAAGCACCATCATGCATTGTTCATTTAGCATAATGTGTGCTTTTTGTTTTTGGTCATAAAGTTTTTTTTAAAACCAAAAAGATTTTTGTATTTTGTATTATATCTTGGATTTATAATCAAGGTTGGTCATATTATCTTTACATAACATGTTTATGTACCTTGTTTAGCTTGGATGAACTTACTTTATTGCAGTTTACTAGTTTGAGCTTTGTAGTGCATGTTGTGTGGGAAGATATTTATAGTTTTTGATCACTTTGTCTTGATCTTGAAATTACATGCCTTTGATTGTTGAACTTGATCCGTTTGAGAAAAGCATAAATAACCATCTCACCACTATTTACTAGCCAATCTTGAACACCTTAGTGCATATCGTAAGATTTTGTACTCGAGAAAGTGTAGCACATGCACAAAAATAACATAAGGTGTAGCCTCGGTTTAAATGCTAAAATTGGTGTGTACATTATTGGAGTTTAATTAAATCACTCAAATAAAATTGGTGTATACATTATGAGGCAAATCAAGAAACTTACATGATTACAAGCTTTTATTCTAGGAGATGTGAGAGTTATATGATGTAACTCTTTAGGTGATAATCTCTTTCAATCTTATGTGATGAATTTTGTAGAAATTGTAATTGATTTCTATTCACATATCACCTCACACGTATCTCAAGTTTTTGCTAGTTGCACACACTACACAAGTTACTCTTTGCTAAACTTGGTACATTATATTGTGTGTGTGTTCTTGTTGTGGCCATCCAAGATTAAAAATTCCTTGATTTTAATGCAAAATGTGTTTAAAGTTTGAGAAATTGGATTTTCTAGGGCTTGAATGTACCCGAATTGGGGATTTTGTTCAAATTGGGTTCAATTGATGTAATTGGCTTGTTGAATTGATGTAATTGATCATTATATTGTGTATTCTAGCTTATGTGATGATCAATTGGTCAAATTTTTCCTAAAAACTTAACAAGTGGTTTTAAATTTTTGGAGTTTTATTAGAAACTCTATGCTCAAGCCAATTTTGTGAATTTAACTTATATTGAACTTAGTTTCACTGCATTAGTGCATGCATCATGACATATTTTTTCATGCATCATTTGTGTTTAGGATTCACATGCATTACATTGATTTCTGTATCCATCTTGCAGTTTTGCTGTCATATCTCTCATTGTTTTCACACATAACATGCATACACTTTGCTAAATTGGGTACTCAACTTGATTTAAAAATTGATTGATTAACTTTTGAGTTATGTACTTTTTAGTATATGCTATTTTTATGTGTGAACTGCATAAAATATTTTTTTTTTAAGAGTTATGATGGATAATCAATGTGCAAATATTTTCTCTACTCATGCAACTGTTTATGGGTCACATAGTGTCAAGTTTGCATTTATTGAAAGAAAGAATATTTTTCTTCATGTGTATTCTCACCTTAGTTTTTAACTTTGGTTTGTGTGTCTTTGTTTTCCCCACCTCCTAAATTTTCCTCAAAACCATTTTTCCCAAAACTTGTTTTGTTTTTCCTATTTTTATAGGGGGAGTTGTCTCTATTTTTTATATAGGGTTGAATTGTTTTGTATCCCATTGATTCTCTGTTTTCTCTTATCCTTTATTGCGTATGTAGATTGTTTACTCTTTGTTTGAGTTGTCTTTGTCAATATGTAACAAAAAGGGGGAGAAATAAATGAAATGTGGGAATCATGTTTGTTTTGTTTAGGGGGAGTTGAATTTGTTTTTGATAGGGGGAGAAAATAAATTTTTTATGTATCTAACTTAGGGGGAGAGTTAGTTTGCATATTTGTTGATTTACTATTTTTTTGTCACACATGCGTTTATGCGTTTTGTTTAGTGTTTCAGGAAATATATAGGCTGATTCAATTGAGCTGTTGTCTACACTTACAACTAATGGATAGTAGTTATGTTGGATTTGTTATAATGGGCATTATTTTTGTAAAGGGCTTTTATTTGTAAATTTTGAGCTTTTTAGTTTGTGTTTTGTCACGGATTGCCAAAGGGGGAGTTTGTTAGTTTCTAAAGAATTAGGAACTAATGTATTTAAAACTCTAATGTGTATTGTTGGCAAACCGTGATCAAAACGTTTTAGTCTTGTTTTAGACTTGCTCAAAGTATGTTTTTATGTAAAATTGGAATTGAGTGTTCTGCAGGATTTACTATGTAAATCTGCCTAGCTCGATCGATTGAGAATTAGACTCGATCGATCGAAACTTAGGCAAATCGTTTTTTTTTTGCAAAATTTTCCAACTCAGCCCAAACTCTACTTAAACGTCTTGGGGTTCAAGTAAAACACTCATATATATAAAGGAAACCCTAAAACGTTTTTGAGACTCTGAAGAGAGAGAAGAGAGTGCCTTTTTTTGTATCTAGGGTTTTGTACCTAAACCTCTCTAAGTCTTTGTTGCTCATATTTGCGGTTTGTGTGAATCTCTTGTGAGATCCTTGAGGAGCTTTCCTTCACATAAAATTAAAGTTTTCAAGGTAGAGACTACTTCAATATCTTGATGATCAATTCAGTTGCTGCCATAAGAGCTTAAAAAAAAACACAAGCGAGTGTGCTTGTATCTGGTGGTGAATCCAAGAAAGAAGGAGTCCGTGGATTCGGAGCTTGCACGTAGTCATGTCAGTAAATTCTACTGGTGGGTAGCAATAGGAAGTCAAGCGGGGGTGCTTGTAAGTCTTATTTTATGAACTTCGATTCTTTCATATAGTGGATTCAAGTTTACCTTGAGGATAGCTAGGTTAAATCCTCCCCAGGTTTTTTACCGGTTTGGTTTTCCTGGTTGATCATATCTTTGTGTTCTTTATATTTCTGCTACTTTATATTTGATATGATTATATGCTTGTGCTAACCTAGATTTGCATAATTTGACTATGTTAATCACTTGGCTAATTCACTAGGTTAATCCAATTGTTGTTTTAAGGGGTCTAAAACCTAACAGAATCCATGCAATTCGATTTTGGGACAATTGAAGCTGCCACAAACAAATTTGCAGATTACAACATGATTGGTAAAGGTGGATTTGGAAAAGTTTACAAGGTACGTAAAATCAACATAATCTTTATCATTTTTGACATAGAGAATGGATATGGGATGGCAAACTAAAGGAAGACTTTTCGAATGGAAAAACTTCTACACAGAAACTATTGAAAACACTATAAAAAGAAGGATTATATAGTTAGCCACTTACAAAACCTTTGCCTCGCCTACACCAATGCAAACTTTGCAAACACTCAGTTTGCCTTCCTATCATGGTAATCTATTTGGAATTCTTATTAGTGATCTTCTCTAAACCAAAACATTAGCCACTTCAAGAACCTCACTGAATTTTGGCTCTATGGTTTCAACCACACTCTTGCTTACAATGGGATTAAAATATAAGTGGGGTAGATAAAGTTGGTTCCATGATCTTGCCTTAATCAATGGAATGTAAAATCAAAGCAAGATCAAGAACTCAATACAAAGATGATGATGAGGAAATTTTTCCAGTTTGCTCTTAAATCCTCTGACTCTTAAAAATGGCTAGGGGCTGTGTTTTTTATTAAAACAGCAAACCAAAATATAAGACACCATAAGTCGGCTAGTATCATTTAATTTGTTATTTTGAACTCCAAAACCAAGTAGTGAAAGAGCTTCCGAAAGAATTTGGCTATTGCTTATTTGTTTTTTTACTTTTTACTTTTTCCTGATCAGTTTTATGGCAAATAATCTAACCTTTAGTTTCTTTCCGAAATAAGTTAGCTTTTAGCTTTTTGTCACACATGTACATAAAATTTATTAAAGACTATATCTTTTGATAAAGATTACGCAAATAAGCTACCACAAATAAATTGTTCTCAAACACATGAATCCAAGTCGGCTAATATTATTTTTGTCGCACAGGCAAAAAGACTTCAAATGGTAATCTAGTAGAATCCACACCAATTAACAACTTGGTTCTGAATTTGTCTATTTGGAAGTTATTTCATTCAGGGTGTGCTACATGAAGGCAAGGAAGTAGCAGTTAAAAGGTTCTCAACAAAGTCATTGCAAGGCTTAGAGGAATTCAAAAATGAGGTCATACTTGTATTGCAAAACTTCAACACAAAAATCTTGTGAGGCTATTGGGATGTGACATACAAGGAGAGGAAAAGTTGCTTGTATACAAGTTCATGCCTAACAAAGGCCTTGATAGTTTTACTTTTGGTTTGTTTTTTTTCCTGTATTCTGTGTTATAAGCTTGATAGTAATTGGATTCATTGAAGATTTCTAAAATTCACATGTACGCATGATGTCATAGCTTATAATTAATGTTGAATTTCAGATTCAAAAAGGCGCTTGCAACTTGATTGGGAGACTTGCTATAACATTATTAGTGGGATTGCCAAAGGACTTCTATATCTTCATGAGTACTCCCAACTTAAAATCATTCATAGGGACTTGAAGCCTAGTAATGTGTTGTTGGACCAATGACATGGTTGCCAAAGTATCGGATTTTGGAATGGCAAGGATCTTTAGTGAAAACCAAGAGAGTTGTAGGGACATAGTAAGCTAATACTTCCTTTATTTCTCTTCTTATTGGTTTTTTTATATAAAAATTAAAAAATAATATTAACATTAGTGTCCAAAAAGCAGGTACATGGCTCTGGAATATGCAATAGAAGAAAAATTCTCTGTGAAGTCCGATGTCTTCAACTTTGGTGTAATGTTGCTTGAAATTATTATTAGTGGTAAAAGGAATAGTGGCTTCTATCTTACAGAACATACACAAACACTCCTTGCATATGTAAGTTAACTTTTGTTTGCTTGAATTAGAATTAGACAAAGTGAAAATGGGATAGCATATATGAAATATAAGTCCATTTGCAATCTAAATTGATAGGCATGGAGATTGGTGAGAAAATAAAGTGTTAGAGTTCGCGGACAGTTTCTTGATGACATCATGTTTGGCTTCAGAAATGGCAAGGTGCATACATGTTCGACGTTTGTGTGTGTAGGAAAATCCACAAGACAGAGTCGACTGTGGTAGTTCTACTGGGAAGTGAATTAATACCACTTCCTGAACCAAAATACCCTGCATTCTCTCTGGATAAATTCATTCAGATTGATGATTTAAATGAGCTTAGATTTTCTAGCATTGTACCACGATGAACGCGTACAAACTGTACATAAGATTGCCATTGGGTCTTGCATGATGGTAAACTAAATATTGTAGCCTCAATTTTTACGAAACAGGAATAGGATACGTATTGGGAAGGAAACTCCATTTAATTGAGAAACTGATTGTGCTGTACAAAGTTATTAGGTAAGATTGTATGTTGTGAATAAAATGATTATTTTTCTTTTTTTGGGCATAATTCCGCTTTTATTCATTGAAACAAACACAAACTACTAAGGGAAATCTTAAAATAAACCAACGTACGGAAACCTCCAGCAATCAAAAAACAAAACTAATATATGTGTATATATATATATATATATATATCTAAAAGCTGAAATGTAGTATTTAATATTACTACGTTCCAATTAAGTCACATCAACATCCACGTCAATATCTTTTTTCTTTCCAATTTTACTATATTAATTTTTTTTTTTTTTTTTACATTTACTTATTTTTTAAATATTTACACTTTCTCCAACCTTTTTTCTTCCCTTACTTTTTCATTTCACAAAAAGGTTATCTCTCTATCTCTCAATTTTTTGGTGGACTTTTATTTTTCTTGCATCTTAGCTTTAGGTTTACATATATATATATATATATATATATATATATATTGTTGTGTTTTTTAAAACTCTAATTTAGGTTGATACAATTTAGTTTTGTGTTTTAAGCTATTGTTATTATTTTTTGTTCTCTTTGGTTGTTAAATATTATCTGATTACATTATAAAGAATTAAAGATAGTAGATAAGAATAAAATATTATTTTTTTACATAGCATGATTTGGATAATTTAGTGTTTATTGTTATATCTTTTAATTTCACTTATTTTTTCTTCTCATCTTATTTTATTCAATATTGAAATTCAACCACATCCTCATTATCATTAAATTATTTATATTCTCTCTCTTTTTGTTAAAAAAAAAAATGTAATATTTTACTTAAATTCAAATAAAAAAAATTTGTCCTCATCAAATTGTATTCATTTTTTTAACATTTACACTTTCTCTAACCTTTCTCCTTCCCTTTACCTTTTCATCTCCCCAAACCTTCTACCTTAATATCAATCTTTTTCTTTCCCTTTATATTCCTTTATTTTGTTTCTTAGTATAAATTTGTCATTCACTCTTCCATTCTTTGCATAATTTTCCCTCACAAAAAAGGGTTATTTCCCTCTCTTTCTCCCTCACTTTTTTGGTGGATCTTTTTTATTTTTCTAGCATCTCTTCTTTAGCTTGATCAAGTTTTGTGTTCTTTAGAACTCTATTTTGGGTTGATGTGATTTAATTTTGTGTTTTAAGGTTTTTTTTTTTTTTTTTTTTTTTTTTTTTTCACTTTGATTGTTAAATGTTATCCTATTGCATTTTAAAGAATTAAAGATAGTATATAAGAATATAATATTATTATATTACATAGAATGATTTGGATAAGTTAGTGTTTATTGTTATATATATATTTTTAATTTTTTTCCATCTCATATTATTTTATTCAACATTTAAATTCAGCCACATCCCCTCATATATAACATTAAATTATTTATATTTTCTCTCCTTTTTTATATTAAACATATAATATTTTTCTTAAATTTAATAAATAGAATTGTCCTCATAAAAAATGGAGTAATGTTAGGGAAACACTCATTCTCGCACCCAATGCATCAAAGGAAAAATAGAATACAATACAAATGTCAATTTAGAAACACTAAATTATAAAAATAAATAAATAAATAAAACTAATAATGCAAATTTAATGTCATAAAATCATCTTCAAATTTTGGAAAACGATAGGTTGCCAATGGGGAGAGAGAGAGAGAGAGAGAGAGAGAGAGAGAGAGAGAGAGAGAGAGATGGTAAAAAAAAAACAATACAAAGTAATAAAGAGTAGATAAAGAAAAAAAAAAATCAGACGTCATTTAGTAACCACTAATTTTTTTTTTTTTTTTTTTTTTGAGAATCAATTAGTAACCACTAATTGGGAAACAAAGATGACCATATGGATAACATTAAAAACTTTATAGTGTAGTGAAATAAACCATTAAATCCACTTAAAAAATTAAATAATAATCAACAATTAAATACAATCATAGTACTAAATTTAAACTTAAAACTAATCAAAATCTAACTATGGAAACCATATTTCTAATCATAACTAAAAAAGAAATGTTCTTTGGTAATAGTAGAAATTACATAAGAAATAAAGTTAGAAAATTTTAAAAACCCTTTTTTGACATTTCATTTAACCTTATTTATAATATATATATATATATATATATTTGTGTGTGTGTGTGTGTGTGTGTGTGTGTTTGAGGTTAAAAAAAAAGATATATTTAAAAACTAATGAAAAACCAATGGTTAATAACTAAAATTATAGTATTAAAATATTTAATGAGATCATCTTAAAAAAATTATCACATGCAAGGCATGGGTATGCAACTAGTTAACTATAAAACCAAAGCAAGCCAAAACAAATGGCAAAGCAAAATACACTAACAACTAAACAAAATATCTAGAGCATTTGCAACAAAGGTGGTATAAATGCTATAATGCTATTTTAGTAACTAAAACACCAAAAAACAAGCTACAACAAAGGTGCTATTCTTAAAAAAATAAAAAAATAAATAAAAAAAAACTAAGCTACAGTGAGCTGTCAAAGATGATAGCTCACTATAGCTCCAATCTTAAATAATAATAATAATAATAATACCTTTCTCTCTCCTCTTCTCTTTAAAAAAATATTTTTTCTCTATTTTTTCTCTTCTCCTTTTTTTCTCAAACCATCCGTTTCTCTCTCTCTCTTCCAAGCTTCTTCTCATCTCTTCTTCTCTAGATCAATCACCTACCTCCTCTTCCTTTTTTTTTTTTTAAAAAAAATTCTTAAGTTATGGCAAAAAATACCTCTCTTTCTTTTATTTATTTTTTCTTTCTTTCAAATTTTTTTTTTTTCTCTCTTTTGTGGTGGTGATGGGTTTTGTGGCTGGTTCTGGGTGTGATGGTGATGGTTTTGTTGGCTTTGGTTGTGACTAGTTTTGTTTGGATTGTGTTTTTTTATGTGGTGGCCTTTGTGGCCAGCTATGGGGGTGGTTGTGATGGGTTTTGTGGGCTTTTTTTTTTTTTTTTTTTTTTTTTTTTTTTTTTTTTGGTGGTGGCTAGCAATGGGTTGCAAGGTTTGGGTTTTTGTTTATGATTAAAGCTTTATGGGTTTTTTTTTTTTTTTTTTTCCTGGTGGTGGTGGTGGTGGTGGCTGACAATGGGTTGTGAGTTCTTGTTTGATGTTTTTTTTTTTAATTGGAGGTGATGGTTGGTGGCAGTGGATGGGTTCTAGTGAAGAGAGATGCAACATAAGAAGATAGAGAGAGGAGAGAATAAGAATTTAAAAAAAAAAAAAAAAAAAAAAAGAATAAAGAAAGTATATTTAAATGAAGTACTAAAAAATTAAAAATTTTGATGTTGGGTGTATTTTAAAGTGAAGAGTTAAAATAGATAAAGTAAGTTTTTGAGGTGTTAAATGCTAAAATTTTTATGAGCTTTAATGTTAATGCTGGCATTCAAACTAGCACCTTTAGCACAATAGCATAGACTAGCACTGCAGCAAAACCCTACAGCATTGTATTAATTCCCTTATTATAATATATGGTCAAAACTGACTTCTTGAACTTAGTTTTAAACACCAACCTAGTTTTGACATGCTTAATGATACTTCTCATTAGTTGCTCTTCAGTCCAAATTCTTTGAGCATTAATATTGGTAGTGCTAAAAAAAGCCATATTGCTAAACTTAACAACTCACACACAAAAAACAGATCTACAATGGTGGTGTTATTGCTAAATTTTTTAACAATGGAGCTATAGTAAACTGATATCAATACCAGTTTCCTATAGCTCTAAAGTTAAATATATATATATATATATATATATTAATTGGTTTGTGTCTCTTCTTCGTTAAAATAATCTCCTCTCTCTCTCTCTCTCTCTCTCTCTCTCTCTTCCAAACTTCTTCTCATCTCTTCTTCTCTAGATCTCTTGCCTACCTCCTCTTCCTTTTTCTATATAAAAATATTTCTTAAATTATGGCCGAAAATACCTCTCTTTCTTTTATTTATTTATTTTTTCTTTCAATTTTTTTTCTCTCTTTTGTGGTGGTGATGGACTTTGTGGCTGGTTATGGGTGTGGTGGTGATGATTTTGTTGGCTTTGGTTGTGACTGGTTTTGTTTGGATTGTATTTTTGTATGTGGTGGTTTTTGTGGCCGATTATGGGTGTGGTTGTGATGGGTTTTGTAAGTTTTACTTATTTATTTATTTGTTGGTGGTAGTGGCTAACAGTGGGTTGCAAGTTTTTTTTTTTTTTTTTTTTTTTTTTTTTCCGGTGGTGGTGGTGGTGGTGGTGTTGGCTGGTAGTGGGTTGTGAGTTCTTGTTTGATGTTTTTTTTTTAACTTGAGGTGATGGTTGGTGGTAGTGGGTGGGTGGCAGTGAAGAGAGATGCAGCAGAAGAAGATAGAGAGAGGAAAGAATAAGAATAAAAGTAATAATAATAAAGAAATAATAAAGAAAGCATATTTAAATGAAGCGCTAAAAAAATTAAGCTTTTGAGGCCAAAATTGGAAATTAACACTGTTTGCCAAATAATATAATTAGTAGGCACTGTTTTGAAAGTATATATCTTACTAACATCTTGAGTCTAAAATACTCGATTTAGGCCTTATAAATTGAGTCTCAAAGACTTAGTTTCCATATTCTGATCAGGTCTGATTAAGAGCTTTTTCCATGTGGCGTTTACCTGGAAATTGACTCTCTAAGACTCGGTTTACAAATCGAGTCTTTGAGCATCGATTTGTGTTGCCTGAAAATGACGTGGCTAATCCACGTGGAAGCCATTTGGAAACCGAGTCTCTAACACTCGATTTCATAAAGCTTATTCAAATTTCATAAGTCAAACACTAGACACTTTCACACACCTTTACTCTCACTCACCCTCTCCACTCTCACTTAGTCTCCACTATTTCACATTCATCACCTTCACTAGAAGATTTGATAAAGCCACAGTGAGGTGTACAGAGATTGTATCAAACCCATAAACTCAATCACAGAGCTTTGAGTTCCTTTAGTCTACGCGATCTCTCAAAACTAAAAAAAAAAGGTGAGTTGCTTTATGCAAAGTGTGTTTCACCATTTGGTCGTCGAGAAACAATGGGAAAAATCAAAAAAACTTTGGTTTCAAATTTTTTTTTGGTTTATGTATTGAATTTCTAATAGAACTGTTAAGAAAGATCAAAACTTTATTGTTTTTTGAGATTGAATTGGTATGTGGAATCGGATTATGTTTCTGGGTTTTGTTTGATTTTTGAAAAGATTGGATCTCAGACCAAACATTTTGCATATATGCTTGTTTTCTTTAAGATTGTGTGTTAAGAGGAAGTCTTGGATTGAAGAGGTCTTTTGTAGCTTGAAATCATTCACCTCTTTCCATTATAGGAGTTAGCCTTTTGATTTTGTGCTAAATGTGTAATGGGGTGTTGTTGGAGTCTAGAGGGTGGGATTGAAGCATGGCTTTTGATTTCAACTTAGGATTGGAAATTGTTTTAGGAGAAAAGGGTTAGCTTTATATGGTACTTAAATGTTTTTAAGGATTGCAGCAGTTGGTATGTAGGCAAATTAGTTAATGAGATGCTTGGTGTGTGATTAGGTTGTAAGAATTACTAACAAGACTAGCAAGTGCTCTAAGAATTACAGTTTGCTAGAGGAGTAGGGATGAAACAATGCATTTGGAATTTATTTTTTGTGTTAAAAATGAAAAAGTTAAAAAAACACTTATAAGGGCAATGTGACTTTTTTTGGTTGCTAGTAAAAGCTGTGTGTTATGTGGCATTAGTGTATATTGTTTTGATTAGGGAATCCACTTGTTAAATCATAATATATCCAATTCAAAACAAACTATGAAATAATAATAATTAGTAAAAGAACACTAATCAAAAATGGATTATATTCCACCATGATTCATTAACAAAGGGGGTCACCTAAAAAGGGATGAAAGGTGACTAAGGTGAGGTATAAAGGAGACATTAGATACTTGAAAGGAAATGAGGAAACACTTAGTCTTGTATTGGGTTTTTGTTTATGACTTTGTGTGGATATTGGGTTCATGATCTGCACCTTCTGTTTGTTAGTTACTTGTTATCTTTCTTAGTGTTATGACATTCAAGACTATCATGATATTCATTAAATTTTTAGTAGAGTGATGCTTGTAGTGTCAAGTTATTTTGTGTATTCCAGTTATGAGGATGGACCTGAGTATTTAGTGAAACTTTATCATGTTTTGAAGAATAACTGCTTAGAAACTCTTTGAATAACTTTTGCCTCATTTTACCATCAATTGTCTCTACTTTGATAACCATTGGATACAATGCGGTTTTTTGTTTTATGAGAATCTTTCTTAGATTGTTTTTGTTTTTGTTTTCAATAATGTCTATTACATGCTAATTGGTTATCATTCTTGTGTAGTATGGCTACTGCAAATGCTGGACAGATTGACCATGCGCAACCTGGCCCCATTGACAAGTTGGTGTTGACATTGCAAGCCAACCATCGATTAGAAGCTATTTGGAATGGGTAGGTAAAACACAACACTAAAGATTTAACGAATGTACACGCATTTAATTCATACAATGTACATGCACTTGCTGTCATATATTAATCCATGGTTTTGTTCTGTGCAGGATCTAGGGTCCTTTACATGCTGTAGTAGTAGTGAAGAGTTCTCTAATCGAGAGCCAATGGTGGACAACCGATTTGTTGACATCATTAAGGCACTTGGTTTTGAATGACTCCTCAGGACCCCGGGTAGAGAGATTGACCATGGCCTAATAACAGCCTCAGTGGAGCGATGGTGGCTCGAGACTCACACTTTCCACATGCCATATGAGGTCACCATCACATTGCAAGATGTGGAGGTTCTTCTCGGGCTTTTGGTTGATGGCGAGGCTATATCAGGGAGCACGCAGAAAGAATGGGAGAATGTGTGCCAGGACTTCCTTAGCTTTCAACCTATAAATAAAGAGAGAAAGCAACTCAGTAGCCAGAGGATTCTCATCGAATGGCTTTTGGAGCAAGTTGTTAATCCATTGCCACCTAATGCTGAAGAAGATCAACTGCATAAGTACGCACGATGCTACATCCTAACGCTACTGGGAGACACAATCTTCATGGACAAATTTGACAATAGGGTGCATCTAATGTAGATGCAGCAGTTGGAAGACCTTCGCAACCCACGAAGGTACAGCTGGGGAAGTGCTTACCTTGCATGGTTGTATCGAGAGTTATGTAGGGCAAGCAATAAGAAAGCTAGTCAAATTGGTGGGTGCTTGCTGTTGATCCAGTATTAGGCATGGGCTATGTTCCCATATTTGTGCTCGATAGTTGAGCATGGCCTGCCAGTGAGTGCTTATGGTCCTCCAGTGCGTGGTCCACTGTCCTTAAAGTAAGTTTCTACCTCATACACGTCATGTAACTTGAATTTATTTATTTATTTTAAAAGCTTCTAGGAATTATTTAAGTCAATATTAAACAATTTTAAACAGAGGTTCAATTTATATGATTAGGTTAATATACTCTAATTTGGTGTCAAATTTCCTAAATTATATGATTAGGTTAATATATATGCTACTTATTCTTAATTTTTATTTTTTTATTATTTTATAAGTATATAAAAGCCACTTAGTTAACCAAGCTTCAGTTTACTAGATTAACTATCTTATTAGAAAACATACTCTAAATGCAGCATAACAAAGTATGTTTGTAATGATTAGTTGAAATGAGTGGGTGGGTTAAGGTTATAAATACTTTACTTAAAATTACTGTGTACATTAACCAAGCTCTATCCAATAACATGTTATAGTTAGAAGTAATGACCATGATTTGGAACTTAGAGAGTCTATATGCAAATTGTTTCCTACAACTTCATTACATTAACTTGACCATCCATAGATTGATTACATTATAGTTTTAATCATATGATTTTCTCAATGGGAAAGTTATTCAAAGTTAATGATCCCTTATTCTTGATTGTAGGTGATTGTGGGTCCTAAACAAGAAAAACAAGCCTGCCCACGTCTTCTTGACAAGGTATCACGAGCAAATAGCTTCAATATTGTCAGGCCAGATATGAAAATACCTTGTTTAACATGTTTAGGAACAAGATATACGTTTGGTGAATCTTGAAATATAAACATTGTTGCCTAATGTGTTGTGTACTTGTTTTTTGGCTGTTGTAGGTGGTGTGGCAGCTGTATGAAGCTGAACTAGAGGACCTTCCGCTGTGGTGCATTGCAGGGAGGGCCGTGTGGACGGCAACGGTGCCGCTTGTATGTTTCCACCTAGTAGAGAAACATACACCGGATCATGTCGTTCATCAATTTGGGATGATCTAAGAAATTCCCCGTGTAGTTGACACTGATACAGTGCTTCATGCCATTGATTTGAGGGGGAAGGTTGGTGTTGATTGGATGCGGAAACATGTTGGGCATATCAGGGAGTGGGGTAATCGCCTTCAATGGCATTGTGAAGCAGTGCTTGGTGATATGCCTCCACAACACGAGTACTTCCCCCCAAAGTTACAGTCTCCTATCCTGAAAAGAACATACAAGACAAAGTTGTAAATCCTAATTCTTGGAAAATTAACTTCTCCAAGTACTTATAAAGGGAAAATTGGTTAAAGCTATTATACTAGGAACTTGAAAAATAAATGAACAATTGAAAAACATTGATTAAACGTAACATACGTCACTGAACCCGTAATCCCAACTTGTCCACAAAGCATACAACTTCTTCTAATAACTACATTATGACCAATCTGCAATGCCAGCAAGACTACAAATCACAAATTCCAGAATTAATTGAATACCAATCAAGAAGGCAAAAAACCAACCTGAACTAAATTATCTATCTTTGAGTGATCCCCAATTACTGTATCTCTCCTACTGCATAACCAAATAGGTGGTGGAATTATTACTCCAGCCTACAGCTTCAAGTTCAAACTGATACAGAAAATATGTATATGCACATGAACACACTATAAATGATACTCAAAAGCCATTACATGTCTCACCTCCCCCTGTCAATGCATGTATTTGCACCAATCTCCACATTGTTCCCTATCCTAGCATTCAGCATCTGAGAAGAAAAAACAAGATATCTAAAATAGGGTACTTTATAGCTGATCCAAGAAGGAACAAGAATACCCAAAGAAGAGAATATAACAAGTTAGGTTATAAAAATACTTTAGTATCACCAACCTTAGGCTTCTTCAACATGTTCCCTTTCTCATCCACAAAAAACCCAAACCCTGCAGGTCAACAATGTGGCACCTACTATCAGCATATAGAAATGGATTTATAATAAAAGCTCAATTTCACATTGAAAACAGTGCTGTTACCACAATAAATAACTCCTATAATTAAAGAAGTGTAAAGGGGAGGAAAATATATTGGTATGTTGAAGGTTTAGCGTTGGGCCATTTTTTAAAATTTAAGATTAAGGTCTTCTAGCAAGGAGCATTACAAGCAGCATAGGTAGCAAGAATTGACTAACAGGTAGCACCTAGCAGAACGGATGAAAAATTAAGATATATTCTACACTATTCCTCAGTAATCACATGTACCATGATACATATCAATAGTTCAGTACCAAATCTGAAAAGTCGTTTATAAAAAAAAAAGTCTGAAAAGTCAATCACTTGAGTCATATCACAGTCAGTAATATGCAAGGGAGAAAATTTGATATCAGTTAATAAAAAAATGACTAATGAACCAAGCTGATAGTTATCAAGCCTTACTATCTTGACTAATGCAAACTCCATTGTGGATTACACATGAATCACCTACAGTGCAATTAGTGAGTACAACATTATACCTGGAAAAAACACAGTAGTTTTGTTAAATGCCTATTAGGATAAATGTTTTATTATAAGTAGAAGCCATATTAGTATAAATGTAAATGATTTATGAACTTAAATTTGATAAACTGAGCTGTGTGTATACATGATACATGTGTATGCTCTTGCATTCACACATGCACACGCCTAAAGAGTGCAGGAATAACAATGATCAGGCTTAGTGTCACAACCAAAGAAAACCACTGCTAGCTACATTTGTGTTATACCCCAAAAAAACTAGTCAAGTTACAATTGGAGGATCTAGTAATCGTTTATATAGCCTACATTGACATAGCACACTTACAATTTGGGACTCAACACACATCCGTGCAACGCATATTATCATCCAATTTAATCAAATCCAAACAACCTAGCATATCACATTCAGGATTGCTGAAAACAAATCTGACATATAAGCTACCAGTCTACCATCATACATGAATTAATAGTCACCACTCAAACTAGCATAAGCACATAACCAGCAGGTTAAGTTGCTTCATTCTTCACCTTTTTTTTTTTACAAGTATTCTTCACTTTGTTAATGTGTAAGACCAATTTTATTATTGTCCAATATTTTACAGATGAAAAGGGAACCAACAAAAAAAAAATTTGGAGCACAAAAGCTGCAGCCCAATATTTCCAGATTATAATTTAAAGAATCAAACATTTTAAAATGTCCTCCTTTTTTTGTTTGATAAGTAACATGTTAAAATGTTCTTGTTATTCTGTATTTTCTAGGAAAAGGCAATAAACCTACAGGAACTTTTCATGATATTTCAAAAAATTCAGGGCTTTTAAGGAACTTAACCTTAATCAAGAAACCAAATCCATTAATTAAATACAAGAAAAGGGGTGAGGGAATGACTAATCAACACATTTTACTCTGCTTATCCATATTGTGTCACTACATAATAAATCCCTCAAGAATTTTTATTTTATTTTTAACTTTATTCTTAGTGCACATAGGCTTTAGTGAAACTGAAAAGACGAATGAGCAGTGAAGACTACCATACAATATAAAGATCACAGTAACACCACATTGGAATTATGCCATATTAGTTGCAATATCTCTGTTGCTGCATAAAGAAGAAACTTCACCCTATTTTTGTCAATTGGCCGATTGTAACAGAAGGTCCAATAACAGTTCCTGATCCAATATGAACATATGCATCAACAACAGATTTTGGATGAACTATGGCACCCATCTCTATTAGTGCTGTTGGGTCAATGCAAGCCGACTTGTGGAAAGTTCCACCTCCATTATGCCATCTTTGAAACTCTTAGTAACATACTCCAGCAACATCCTCTAATCTTAGAATTCAAGGCATGTGAGTATGTGACAAATGCCAGTTAATGTAAGCCATTGAAGTAAAACCACATGAACTTCAATAATGTATGCTTATAAAATTCTTTTTAAAAATCAAAACAATTCTGAGCCCAAAAACAAAGAAAATTTAATAAGGACAGTTGACATCATACTGAAATGAAAACAACGCAAATAAACTTCATAACCCATGTCAACAAAGCAACATAGTCTTTTGAATTTCAGTAAAAATCAATCATCATTCATTAAAAACACCTCAAGCTAAACTATTATTACTTTACAATATATAAAACATTTACATTTATTGGGGAGCTTTTTAACACAACAACATAAAATGTGGTCAGCACCTAGCATCTCAATGATCTCATAGTAACTGTATTGCACTCAGCAATGTTAGACTACGCGCTGTGCTTAATGTTTTTGGACAATGCCTAAGCTCACTTCTCAACAAGCCTTCACCATGAGTATTTCCCTTTTTTCTTTCTTGGTACAATTCAAATACGCATTATTATAAGCTCAATCAACAAAAACACATACCAAGCATCTACAACATGGTATATAGCAAGACATGCACTATTCTCTTACCGGGTCTACTCTCACAGACATTTTCACAAACAGTACTGGTGCAAGAAAAATAAATAAAACACTTCAACTTTATAGTTCAACAAGACGCACCAGAAGTATCAGAGGAATCACCAGACCCAGTTTGGCCAGCGCCAACGGAGAAGCTGCAACGATTATTACCATTAGTCCACGGAGATAAAGCACGAATATAGGCGTTTTTGTTGAGGGAAACGAGGAGAGACATTGCTAATTTTTTAACAGTGAGTGACATGGCTGAGAGAAGAATGGGTCTTACGTTGTTTTATTTATGTTAATGTAATGCTAATGTCGAGTTGAAAGTTAAAAGTTGAATTTTCTGTTAAGGAAATGGGAAAGAAAGTGCCTCGGCTTGTCTGCTTCTGAAGACAGCTACGGAGTACGGACAGAGACAGAGGTGCAGTCTGGTTATTCCAATTAGGTAATAAGGGTATTTCGGTCTACCGGATGATAATGCTTTTGACGGACGGTAGTTGCACATTGCACTTGCATCCGGCATATAATTATAAGGTAATTTTGGTCATAAAAGTTTTTTTTTTTTTTTTTTTCAACGTCATTGTCATCATTATTTTCCTACGTACTTTGAGAGTTTTATATATATATATATATATATAAAAGATTGAAATTTTATTTTAGTCTAATTTAAGTGTATATATATGTAAAACTCTTTTTAGAAACTTGAACTCCGGCACTTATTCTCTACACCTCACAAGCAGTCATATTTGTAAAGTGATTATTGTACCAAAGATGCGCGGTAGTGGTACTTTAAGAATTGAAACTGAACATTTTTTAGAATGGAAGTTGACTTGTTTTAGGGTGGAGAAGTAGACTTGTATTAAGGCTTGAAGTTGGGCTTAACAATTTTGGTGTACTTAAGGATTTAAAGAATTCATATTAGTTTCTTTAGAATTATAACTAAAATAATCCAAGAAGACTCAATTTTCTACTTTATCTTTTTTTTTTTTTTTAATTTACACATATTAGACTTAATATTTTATCTTTTACTTTATTTGGAATATTTATTTTTCTCCCATCTCTATTCACTCTCCTCTTAACATATTCGTATTTTCTTTCTTTCTCAATATCAACCACCAAAAGACCCAATTGCCACCACATATAGCCATGAACTAACCAAATTAGCTGGCCACCATTGCATGTAGTGGAGATGATAGATTTGGCCACCAACTAGAATATAAGCCAAATCATTTACACAAATTAGAAGCCCAAATAGGGGAAGAAAAAAATCCAACACTGTTAGCCCACCATGACACGACACCGCCACCAAATACAACAAAACTCTCCCTAGAACCACCACCACAACAACACCATATACAATAAATCCCAAATACAACCACATCAAACAACTAAATTCGATATCAAACCCACATCAGAATTGAAACTCCATAAAAATATATGTCATCTTTCACTTATAGAATGCCATGGATTGAAGTGGATTAAAGTAGATCTGCTAGGTTACGGCTATTAGTGGTGGTCTAGAGATCAAAGCAGCAACACAGTTAGGGCTTCTAGCCTTAAATTGCCCTGACTATTCAATATTTGCCCAACAAATGGATCTTCATTAGGTTGAGCTTGGTGCATGAGGTTTTTGTGGGTATTTAGTTATATTTTTTGCATCAACCTATTGACTAACCTAATGAAGGTGCAATTAAGCATGTCCAAATATTAGGCAGGCCATTGGGATTTTTTTTTTTTTGGGTGGGGAATGTTTTTTTTTTTTTTTTTTTTTGTAAAATAGAGTATAATAACTCTTTCAATTACCTTCTCAAAAAAAAAAAAAAAAAAAAAAAAAAAAAAAAAAAAAAAAAACTCTTTCAATTAAATTCTAACATTTAATTGCATTAATTAATATAAAACAATTTAAGTAAAATTAAATTTAATATAGTTATGTGTTTGAATTTAAATGAAGAATCTAATGTATTGCTCTTAAGCTAGTGTGCTTAAGTTTTACTTCTTTATTCTGGGGCCCTTGGACGACTCATTCAACCCCTATATGTTCATATTAATAAATCTATTTACACACAAATTTCACACATTTTTTTTTATTTTTTAATTATTATTGAGAAAGCATGTTATGATTGGTGTATAATAAAAATGGTGTTAATGATTGATCATGTGAATGTGACATTGCACTAATCAAAACTTGCAACATGACTTGTGAGATATATATATATACACACACATACATTTACTGCTATTTGTGAGTATAATGAAGAGTATTATAAACTTTATTATATAATTTTTTTTTATTTATAAATTAATGTGTCATTTGAATTGAGTAATCTAAGACTAAGACTGAATCTCGTCATATTTAAAGAGTAAAATATGAAGAAAAAAAATTATTACTCTTATATTGTATGATTCGGATTCCTAAGCTTGATTGCCTACAATATAAATAAACGTATAAAACACTTCTTCCTAGGAACCTACAAAACTATCTAATATTTAGAATTTATTTATTTATAAATGTGAGAAGACTTTTCTTTTTGCTATCATTATTTGTGCATTGGAACTTGATGATCTATGAAATCAGTAGACTGTATGTTCTGAACTTTAGTAGTAGATCAACAACCTGAAAATGAAAGAAAAACTATCAAAAGTGACTAAAGTGAACCGGCAAAGGACCCTCCAATGATTAAGTCAATATTTCTCTCAAGAACTCAAATATGATAAGTGGATGAATGGTCATGCATACCTTGGTTTGGTGAGGCTTGGTCCCTTTTATAGAAAGTTTGGAGTGGGTTTACTTGTTAGGTACCACTAAAATTGTGGGAAATGTGTGGACTTAATAGAGAGAGTTGAGCAAATTTCAGGTAATTCACTCCACATCTCAAAATAGTGGATCGTGGTGCAACTATTCTTGGTTTGAAAAAAACACCTTAGTCGTCCATGGTCTTTTGTCTATAGACGATCTATCATTCCTTTAGATGACCTTGCTCCTTGATGTTACTATTTTTTATTCTTTTCCTTCTGGACGACTATCTTGGAGATGGATCTCTTGGATGACTCTTATGGACGATATGTACTTTTTTTAATTACCCATTAGAACTAATTAATGATCTTCACCTCATGAGTAGGGGAGGACCCACTTAGAAGGGTGGGGGACATGCGGCCCCCCCCCCCCCCCCCTCCCCCCACTTTTCTAATTTTATAAAATTACTCTTAAAGTTTTCTAAATTTTTCAAAAAATATAAGATCCCCCCAAACTTCTTAAATATTATAATTTTACCCCTAAATTTACCTAAAATTTTCAAAAGAAATATGTTAGCCCCCCAAACTCTTCATATTTCTTGTATGACACTATTAAATAGGTTCAACTTTATATTTATTATTATTTTGTCCTTCATTCATAAAATTTTAGTTCCACCCCTACTCATGAGGTTTGATTCCTAGTGTTATATACCAGTCATTGGGATGAAATATTACTCCACATCCTCTATGATGTGCTCTCGTCTCAACGGGAGGAAAAGAAAAATATAAAAATATTCTTGCAAATTATCCTTATATATGGAATCTATGCCTGTTTATTTCGGAAGCCAAAACAAACCAGTCACCCCTAGTTCTTTAATATATCGTGATCTATAAATCTTTATCAGATTGTTAGCTTTGTAGTATTGAAATTGTGTTTTTAACACACGATTTTAATTCAAAAAGTAAGTATAATAGTGTGTGTATAATAAATACTATTTCTGTCTAACTGGTTTAGAACTTGAAAGTCTCGAAGTACTTATGCTTATTGCTTGATGTCAATGAAATATTATTCAAAGTCAGACAACCTATGGAACACTTAATTTATATTTTCAAACATGCACCTTCCTCGAAACTACAACTCCCTCCCATTTTCTATTCATATGGCTAAGATTGTTTTATACCACTAGAAAATTTTCCATTGACTGTCATTGTTAAAAACGATGACATATCAATATCCCGGAGTTACATAACAAATACCGTAGAATAATATAAGAAATAAAAGTCCCATTGGATGCAAATCACAATTGTAGCCCACTAGCCCCTGGATTAGCTATCATTGAATATTTGCTTTCATAGGCCAATAATACATTTTTATTTTTTCGCAATGCACTCCACAAATTGGCAAACGTTGAATTTAAAACAATGATTGACTTGATGTTGGCCTAAGAGCTCTAATAAGAAATTGGCCATTGATTAAATTTGAAGAGACTCCAAGTATCCAAGAATGGTTTTAAATTTTTCAGTTCTAGCCTAAGGTGTAACCAAAAAAAAAAAAAAAACCTTCAGCTACTGTATATAGATAGCTAGAGAGATTTCAGATTTCCATTATTTCGTAGTAAAACACTCAGAAAGTGAAATATGGTTCAATTCCATATTGTTCGAAAGGTATTTCAATTGCATATGCTCTTTGTCTTCCTTGCCCTCCTATGGGATCTGGCCTACGCTGACCCTCCATATCACAATTGTTCAAACACTGGTAACTATACAGTTACTAGTCCATTTCAGAATAATCTTAACAATATCCTCCATTCTTTATCCTCGAATGCTTCCATTTCCAAATTCTACAATACCTCCACTGGCAATGACACAGATAGAGTTTATGGTCTCTACATGTGCCTCGACTATGTTACAAACGAAAGCTGTCACGACTGCATAACTACGGCTTCACAAGATATCTCGAAGCTTTGTCCAAGCACAACAGAAGCAGTGGTGTGGGAGGAGATATGTCAATTGCGCTACTCGAACAAAAGTTTCTTTGGCATATTAGATGTCACAGGAAATATTCCCTTAGATAACCAGAAGAATAATTCACAACCAGAAGAGTTCAAATCTATTGTGAACGTGACATTGAATACGCTTGCTTATCAGGCAGCTTTCAATCTTTCAGCTAACATGTATGCTACCGGAGAAGCAGCGTTTCAGGACAAAACAATCTATGCTTTAGTACAGTGCACTAGAGACCTGTCTGCCATTGACTGTAATTTTTGCCTTCAGAGTGCTACAGCAGATATTTTGAGGGTCTACTATTACTCCGTTGGTGCAAGACTTCTCAGTCGTAGTTGCTACCTGAGATATGAATTGTATTCCTTTTATGAAGGCAAATCTAACTCTTCTGGTTCTTCACAAGTGGGAGGTAAGTATTTGCAAACAATAACACCAATTTTGATTTTATAATATTCACAAGTAACAATCAATAACTAGCTGCAAATGATTACTTTCAAATGCAGGTGGTCAAATGAAATTGTGGACGATTGTAGTTGTTACTGTTGTATCAGCATGCTTGGTGATAGTCCTTCTGGGCTCCTACGTTTACTATCGTATGATGAATAAAAATGGTAAGAAAAACATGTAATTATATACATTTAGAATAAATCATAGTTTTGGTGCCTGAAATTTGGAAAAGGTTCGATTTTGGTCCAAAATATTTGGATTTGGCCCCAAATTTTTTACAAAAGGTAACAATTTTGTCCCATGTCCATGGGCTCCATTCAATTTCAGTCTCTTAAACATTTGGTTAGTTCAATTTTGGTCTCTAAATATGGGATTGATTTGATTATAGTCCTTTAAATACTTGATTGATTTGACTTGATCTTTTAAAAATATTGGGTATCCTATATCCCATTAGTCACCCAAATTGAAAAATAGATGAAATGACCAGATTTTTTCCCTTTTGAAATTTTTGGGACCAAATTTGATTGTTTTAGATTTGAGAGGTCAAAATCAAACCTACACCAAATTTCAAGGACAGAAATATGTAACTCATACTCATATATATATATATATATTGCTCTATAATTTTCTACTTTTTCTTTTATCTTATGATACTGCCATTCAATTCAGGGAAGAAGAAAATTTTAGAACATGGAATCATTCAAAACATTGGTAGTTCCAGTAACTTAGACTTCCATCACCAGCATTTTCAAGGAAGATATGAATCAAAATCTCAGGAGATCCCCTATTTTAATTTGGCATCTCTGCAAGCAGCTACCAACAACTTTGATGATTCAAATAAGCTTGGGCAAGGTGGCTTTGGTCCTGTTTACAAGGTTATAGCGTTTCTTAGGGCTCATTTAGAAAAGTTTATTTTCAACTTATTGACTTATGTACAATTTTTAAAGCTTTATTTTCATAGATACAATTGTATTTTTGTCTCCTTCATTTTTAAGCATGATCTAAGTCAATAAAATAATCTCTCTTAAACTAGCACTAAACAAAACAATACCAATGATGATTATATTAAAAGGGAAAAATCCATCCTTGATTTCTAATTTTACAATTTGAAGCATTATCCATTTCACTTTTATGTTAACTAGTTGAAACAACCAATGATCTTTTGTAGGGCCTACTAAGTGATGGAAAGGAAGTAGCAATTAAGAGGCTCTCATGCTACTCTGAGCAGGGTTCAGAGGAATTCACAAATGAGGTTCTACTAATAATGAAACTTCAACACAAAAATCTTGTCAGGCTTCTGGGGTTTTGCATAGATGGAGAGGAAAAGCTACTTGTCTATGAATTCATGCCCAATAGTAGCCTAGATGTCATTCTCTTTGGTTTGTTAATTTCCTCACAACTTTATATTTTCTTAGCTCTTGAACTAACTTTGTACATATTCAGGAATAACTACTAAATACATTTTATTAACTTCAATAATGACTTCTTTGAAGCTATTGGTTTTCTTTTGACTTTTGATGGTTAAGATCCAAGGAATCATGCACAACTCAATTGGAGCAGACGTCTTAATATAATAACTGGAATTGCACGTGGAATTCTTTATCTTCATGAGGATTCTCGACTTAGAATTATTCATAGGGATCTAAAAGCTAGCAATGTGTTGTTGGACTATGAAATGAACCCTAAGATCTCAGACTTTGGAATGGCAAGGATCTTTGCAGGAAATGAAGGCGCAACTAATACTACTACAATAGTGGGGACATAGTAAGTACACTGTTTTTTTTTTCAAATAATAATTTTCAATTATATTCCTTAGAGTCAATTAGATGTTTAAAAATGAAGTACTCTTTCTGAAAGAAATTCATACTATGCCATATAGTAAATGAATGAAAGAGCTGAAAAAATGAGAGTTATAGGCATTAATCCTGAAAAATGATAGTGCTTTACTAATTATTTGTTCTCTATATTTTGTATAGTGGATATATGGCTCCAGAATATGCTATGGGAGGAATATATTCTATTAAGTCTGACGTGTTTAGTTTTGGAGTTCTATTGCTTGAGATCATATCTGGGAAGAGAAATGCTGGCTTCCATCAATCAAAACGTGCTTCTAGCCTCCTAGCATATGTAAGTTATTTGTCTTAAGTCAAGACCATACTTCTGAGGTTCACATTGCAGTAAAAAATGGTCAATAAACGCATTGAATCATGGTGCAGGCATGGAAACTATGGAATGAAGCAAAGGCATTGGAGCTAATGGATCCTTTATTGATTGACTCGTTCAATAGAGATGAATTTCTAAGATACGTACATATTGGACTTTTGTGTGTTCAAGAAGATGCATCTGATAGGCCAACAATGTCAGCTGTGGTTGTAATGTTGAAAAGTGAAACTGTGAGTCTTAGCCCACCTGAGCGACCTGCCTTTTCGATGGGTAGATTCACTGATAACAACGAAACTGATCCTGATTGTCTCTCTGTTTCCGGCTTATCAATTTCCAATATTAGACCACGGTGAAGGATCCATAAATTTATTTGAAACTTCATTAATGTCTTATATTATTATATCATTCGTTTGGGCTGCACAGAAACACGTCTATATTTGCTTGTAATTTACAATTGACTTTATAATGCATGTCATTATACATGTATCCTATATTCCCTATGTGACATCGTTTGGAAAATAATAACTTATTAACATTCTAACAGCACCTGCATTAGTAATTGTATAATAAAAAAAGAAACACATTTTAGTGAACCAAACTCAAAATTTACCTACATCAAACCACGTATAGTTGTGAAAAATTACATGGTTGCTACAGTAACTATGTAAATTTATACTGAAACTATTCATTTCGTATTTTATTTTTTATTCTTTCTTTTTGTATCTTGAGGATCAAGAAAGAAAATGGATAATGGTTGTTATGTGCGAAGAAAGTGAAGCAATTAAAAGCATAAAAGAAAATTGATATTTTAAATTTTCAATAAAATATTGTGCAAAATAAATAATCTAATGTGAAGTATTTTGAAAAATAATATGTAAAACAGAAAAAGTAAGTTCTTCTATTAAAATAGACAAAAATAATTTGCAAGGGATTGATATGAATGCTCTAATGCTAGTAAATGAGAAAGCGGTGCACAAGCCAATGGTGGCCCTTTAGTTTGATTGGAGGATTCCTCCTTGCCTTCTCTCCATGCTACAAAAGGGCTTACTAAGTTAATAAAAATTAAAAAATAAATAAATAAATCTTTTATCCTTAACAACTAAAAAAATTCAATTGTTTAAAGTCAGTCCCTAGGTTTTTGGCATTGTTATCCAATGTTACCCTTATAATTATCTCACTAACTGAAAACCCCTAATTAGAGTCTATTTGTGATCCGTTTATTTTTGCTGAAACTGAAAATATTTTGCTGAAAATATTGTAGATAAATGTAAAAATTAACTGAAATAGTACAGTAAGACCCATAAATAGTATAGTGAGACCTATAAATAATACCAAAAAGTGCAATAGGACTTATGAATAGTAACAAAAATAAGTTGAATAGTAAAATAAGCTGAACTTTTAATTTTTTCCAATCACACACTTAATTTCTTACAAACACAAATTACTTACATGTCATACTTAGAATTGATGTGAAATACATCTTAATATTAGAATTTGACCTATATGAGATGGGTGTGTCCAAATTAATGTTTGGTAACACTAACCTCTTCTCTCAAGAGGTCTTCTTTTAATCCCTCAAAAAAAAAAAAAACAAAAAAACAAAAAAAGGCCTTCTTTTACAAATAAATAAATGTGTATTATTTATATATTTATTTATTTATTTATCCTCCATCTAAATATTTTAAAGTTGACAAAAATCCTTGTTACTTGGTCAAATTACTTAGTCTTTGTTATCAAGAGTATTAAAGTTTGAATCCTCATTGTCACAATTGTTTAAAAAAAGAAATTACGTGGAGTATGGAGAATCTATTTTAAATTTTAAAATGTCACTGTCACCTAAATTTTAACTGTTTGAATATATTATAATTTTATTTGGCCTTATTATTTAAACTTATTTTGATTAATGTGTAAGGATATGTCAGGATATGTGTGAATATATATATATATATATATATATATATTTTTTTTTGATGTAGTGTGAAAATATTTTGGACCATTTCAAAATAGAATAATAGATACAAAAATGTTGTATTTGTGTTAATAAATAATAATATGTAGGTGAAATTATGCCAACCACTTCTAACGTTAAACAAAATGAAACTTTCTCAAACGTTTTATGAAATAACACTTACTCCCTTGACATTTTATGAATATCATAAATAAGTCCATTAATTTTTATATAGATAGTCTCATTAAATGAAAAATTTTGTTAGAAAAGTGAGGATAAACTTATTTGTTACATTTTAAAATTTTCAAGAGGTTGGTGTAATTTATCTTAGTAGATGACTATGAAAACAGATCTGGATTTGATTTGCACTGTGCTACTGCTGTTTTGACGTACGTGAAAAGAAAAAAAAAAAAAAAAAAAGTTAACAATGTGAAAAAGTAGAATGGCAAAATATTTTATAAGTTAAAATTAAGAGTGAATTTTTCAAATTTTAATCTTACCTATTAAAAGCGCAATCTGATTTAGATATGAGGCAATAAAAATGTGTAATTACTAATTACGATTGGAGGAAAATAGTTAACAAAGTGAAATATGTGTGTGTGGATTAGAAGTCGTGGATGTCACAAGTGGCTTCACTAAATTAATTGCAACAAGTGGCTTCACCAAATTACAACAATATTTTGGATAAAAATAGTTTTTTAGATAGAGACAAGTAAACAACAACTTATTTGTTATAATCAATTTCTTTAAATAAAATAATAATAAGTTTTTTTAACAAAACATGCAACATACATTTTAAATAAAATAACTGTAAGAGCACAATTTTAAGCCTTATACAATGAATTTGTAGAGAATTGGTTGAAAAGTTAGTTTCTTATTAACAAGGCTACTAACAAGTAGTATGGTATTAACAATCATTAACATGAGAATGATACATGCAAAACTGGAAAAAAACGTCCGGTCCTAGGAAAAAACCCCCCATTGAGAGAAACTCTCCTCTTATATATAGCCTCTTACAATCAATCCTTGTCCTACACTTGTCAACAATCTACTTGGCCACTTGAGCACCTGTCCCATCAGCCGCCCTTCCTGGCCTTTCTATGAGTTGCAGCGACCAATGAGGCCTTGCTCAAGGGTCTACTCTACATAAATGCGGCCAGAAAAGTGGGTGGGGTGCATTTAATATGGAGACAGTATGTTCCCTTTAGACCTTTTGGGGCTCCTTCCTGTTTCGTGCGTCTACGTATCATGCTTTTGGCACTGGCTCTTTCATTAGGGCTCCTTTTGTTGCTAGGATGAGCATAGGAGCGGAGGTCGTTGTGTTCGAGGAGATAATACTTCTCGGACCACTTCCTTGTGTGTGGTTCCTTGATTGTGAGGAATTGAGCTGCGGTCCCCCAATTGTTGGTGTCTCGTCAGATAGGTCGGAATCTTTGGATAAGGCCCAAGGCCCAACATATGAAATTTTGAGCCTCGTCCCCACAATAGCCCCTCAAAATCCCGGTTTCCTCTTATCCGAGGAGAAGAAGTGGGATTTTGACTCTCAAGGTGCAAGCCCGGACGTTTCTATGGCCCACACATGGGAAAACACTATTTTCCAGACCTTATAATTGCTTCGGTCTCTTCGAATTTCTTGCGCTGTCAGTTATTGCTCTAGGCGGCGTCTTGTCCCCTCATCCAATGGCGAGACGCACATCTTACGATGGATATTTTCCCTAGAATTCTGAGCGGGTCTGCTCCCGCTTCTTTTCTCCCTATATATAAGTTTTTTAAAGGAATTCGTTTCCTCCTTTATTTCGCAACTCCTTCAGATACTTCAGAGAACTCTAGCGCTCCAACTCACAGACATCCCAAGTTTCTAAGTTCCTCCAACTTTCACTTCTTAAGAAAATCTTAAAGGATCCTTCTCAAAGGATCGAGGCTAGCATACTTACTTTCGTAAGTTTCCGACTCTTTAGATTTCCATTTCTCCTCGGCCAGCTTCCTCGGCTATTTCAGTTCCTGTGTCTTTGCTTATACCACTTAGTCGCCTTTTCTAGGATCGTTCAAATGGGTAGATTTGAGAGTTTGGTAGATTCATCGGCCAAAATAGAGGCCTTTAAACAAAAGTTTCACATCCCTCGAGAGGTCGGTCTGCGATATTGCTCTCCGAAGCAAATTGTCACACATAGAGAGACTGGGGAGGTGATCATTCCTATAATAGCCTTTTTGGAAGATGGGTTGACCCTCCCCATGGGTAGAATAACCCGCGACTATCTCATTAACCATAGGTTGTGCCCCCACCAGTGCGCACCTAATATGTTTAAGATTCTAGGCTGTATTGATGCCCTTAACGAACGCCTTAGGTTAGGACTTATATGGCATGACGTGGTCCACTTATACGAGTGCCACTCATAAGCCAAGAGGGGATTTTACCTCAAGTCTAGGTCCAATGTTGTCAGGCTTATTTCGTGTCTTCCCAGGTCTAACAAGGGGATGAAAGATCACTACCTCATCGCTTCGGGGGTATGGCATGATGGCCGTCCCTGCTCGACCCAAGAGAGAGAGACAGGTGGAATACCTTAGAGTTAGGTCTTCCAGTATAAGACTTAGATTTTTGACCTAACCCATGCCTTTCATTTTGCCTTTTCTGGATAATGGAGTTTAGCACTTTAACTGAGCTTGATCTTTTGGTTGTTTTTGTAGATAGGCGGTTGGTAGCTCCTCGGCTTAGTCTTACCAACGTTGCGGCGCTCAACTACTTGCTCTGATTAGAACTTTACATGAGCCGAGACCGACAATTAAGGGCTGTGCACTTGGTCCTAGATTTTGTCCCTATCTCTAAGGTTTTTCAAGACATCGGACACGCTATCCAAGCTGGAGACCCTCGAATTAACCGTATCGACGTGTCCAAGCCAGATTTCTTGGCCCAAGACAATCTTCCGCCGGTCGTACTGCCAGTCCATCAAGTTCCTCCTCCGTTCGTAGTGCCCGTACAACAAGTCCCTCTCGTCGTAGCGGTTGTTCAAAAGGGGGTTGCTTCTTCTCGTCTGTCATTGGACGAGGAGATATATCAGTTCCAATTCGAGTCGCCGGGTGTGCCAGAAGAACCAATAGAGATCTCGGATTTCGAGACCGAGTCAAATAAGCTCTCGGTCGCTCATCATCCCAAGGCAGCTGTAACTTAGGTTGATTCCAACTCCAAAGAGGAAGTGGCGACGGAACAAAAAAAGAGACCCGGTTTGAGGGGTTTGATGGCGGGCAAGAACAAGGGGGCGAATCCGTCGAAGGTGCCCAAGTCCCAAGCTTATACCAAGCCTCCTCCCCCTCCTCCTACTAACGTAACACTGCGAGCCGACTAGGATCCAAAGAAGAAAAGGCCCTCGCAAGGTTTGGAAGAGGGGGAGGTGCCTCCTCAAAGAGAGGCCAAGAAGCAGAGAACTAAGGACCATAAAGACAAGAGGTCTAAGTCTGTGGATAGTAGGGATGATGCGGAGGTGCGTCGACAGCAGCAAACGTGGGCCCTCGCGATGGAGATGGACGGGGCCCCTATTCCTTACGACTTCACCATAAGGGAGTCCAGCAGAGGGCATGCCACTTATCTGGCTCAGGTCTTAGAACAACCTCTACTTCTCCCGAGGGATATGGATGCACTTAGGCGGACAAAGCAGCTTAAGCTATTCATGTCTTTGAAGAAAGACCTGGCTATGGTAAGCGGAAACTTATGTAAGTGTGCGTGTTTACTTCTCTATTATTGTTCTAAACACTTTGCCCCCCTCCATGTAGGTAACTCAACAAGTATATGTGGCTGAGGAGTGGGTGCGAGACGCTCATCATAAGATTGAGGCAGAAGCCCATACTCATCGAGAGGTGGAGAAAGACCTTGGTGCACTCAGGGAGGAGCATGCGACCTTAGGCACCAAGCTGAAAGAGGTGGACAGTAAGCGAAAAAGCGCCCTGGCCGGACTGAAGACTGCTGAAACCCAGGCCGAGGATCAGCGCAAGCAGCTTCACCTGACTGAGATAAATCTAGCCACCGAGAGGCAACTGGTGAAGGATCTTAGGGCTGAGCTGCAGCGAGTCAAGGATATGGCGAAAGAAGCTGCTTGCGTGTCTAAGGAAGCTGCAAATGCTGCTGTGGCCGCTTCCTACAAGCGGGGGGTGGAAGAGACAAGAAAAGAGGTTGGCCGAGGAGGTGGCCGAAGTATGCAGGGATTACTACACTAAGCCGTGGATGGAGGCTCTGAATAGTGCAGGGGTTCCTGCAAACTCCGAGCTAAGAAAAACCGAGAACGTGTTCTTTCCTGAACACATCCGAGAGATTGTGGTTGAACTCCCGCTGCCCTCTATTCTAACTCTCCCACCTTCTGATCAGGCCATAGGTGCCTAAGCTTCTACTGTGGGTGGTGAAGAGGTTTTGACTTTGGCCAAAGACGTCCCCTCCGAGGATAACATGCTTATTAGAGACATGGTCTCCCATGCTAAGGTCGCAGGGTCCACGTCTGGCGGGGGGAATGCCAAGCCCAAAGCCACGGACTCCAAGGAAGGTTCCCCCTCCCCCCCCCCCCCCCCCGGTGCAGAAGTAGATGTAGGGTCTTTTTTGTGTACAAACTTTTGTAAGGGCAGCTCCGCCCTCGTGCTGGATGTACTTCCATTTTGTGATGAATGAAAGTGTTTCCCACTTTTATCCATTGTTATTTTACTTTATTTATTTATTTATTTATTTATGAACTCGACATGTTTGCAAGTTTGTTAACACTGCTACCCATTCAATTTACGACAAGGCTTTAATAGTAGCGTACATACGATAACTGAGGTAACTGGTTTATACATAATTCGTGAGGAATTTAGACTTAAAAATTTTGCATTAGACTCACCCTTATCAGCTAGTCTGAGGACTACAAGCCTGACAGGGCTTAGATTTAAACACTTAAAGAAATTACGAACCAGTGTTAACCTTTCCGTATCAGCTGGTTCGAGGACTACAGGCCTGACAGGGCTTCGGTTTAAACACTTAGAGAAATTACGAACCGTTGTTAACCTTTCCGTATCAGCTGGTTCGAGGACTACAGGCCTGACGGGGCTTTGGGTTTAAACACTTAGAGAAATTATGAACCTGTGTTAACCTTTCCGTATCAGCTGGTCTGAGGACTACAGGCCTGATAGGGATTCGGTTTAAACACTTAGAGAAATTACGAACCGGTGTTAACCTTTCCGTATCAGCTGGTCCGAGGACTACAGGCCTGACAGGGCTTCGGTTTAAACACTTAGAGAAATTACGAACCGGTGTTAACCTTTCCGTATCAACTGGTTCGAGGACTACAGGCCTGGCAGGGCTTTGGTTTAAACACTTAGAGAAATTACGAACCTTTGTTAACCTTTCCGTATCAACTGGTCCGAGGACTACAGGCCTGACAGGGCTTTGGTTTAAACACTTAGAGAAATTACGAACCTGTGTTAACCTTTTCGTATCAGCTGGTTCGAGAACTACAAGCCTGACAGGGATTGGGTTTAAACACTTAGAGAAATTACGAACCTCTGTTAACCTTTCCGTTTCAGCTGGTCCGAGGACTACAGGCTTGATAGGGCTTGGGTTTAAACACTTAGAGAAATTACGAACCTGTGTTAATCTTTCCGTATTAGCTGGTCCGAGGACTACAGGCCTGACAGGGCTTCGGTTTAAACACTTAGAGAAATTACGAATCGGTGTTAACCTTTCCGTATTAGCTGGTCTGAGGACTACAAGCCTGACAGGGCTTCGGTTTAAACACTTAGAGAAATTACGAACTTGTGTTAACCTTTCCGTATCAGTTGGTCCGAGGCTACAGGCCTGACAAGGCTTTAGTTTAAACACTTAGAGAAATTACGAACCAATAAAGACAAAGTACAACGATTTCGCATACATGGTAAATATTGACAAAAAATGGGGCACTTGTTAATAATAATACCTATTTAAGTTGCTTATATTCCACGGTCGTGGTATTACATGTTCATCTAAATCTCCCAGGAAATAGGCCCCAATGCTAGCCACCAAGGTGATACGGTATGGCCCTTCCCAATTGGACCCAATTTTCCCCATGCTGGATTCTTTGCAGCATCCATAACCTTCCTCAGCACCAAATCACCGAGAGCCAATGGCCTTACTTTGACATTAGCATCATACCCCATTTTGAGCTTGTGTTGGTAATACGCTAGCTGGACCATGGCATTTTACCTCTTCTCCTCAATCAAATCCAAGCTTTTATCCAACGAGTCATCGTTCCTGCTCGAACTGAATGAACTAGTCCTTAAAGTCGGAAAACTGGTTTCCAGGGGGATGACGGCTTCAGCCCCATAAGTCATTAAAAACGGAGTCTCCCCAGTGGACCTCCGAGGAGTGGTTCGGTACGTCCAGAGGATGTGTGGCAATTCTTCTACCCATTTGCCCTTTGCTTCGTCTAACCTCTTCTTCAGCCCATTCACTATAACCTTGTTGATAGCCTCCGCTTGTCCATTCCCTTGGGGATAGGCAGGAGTAGAATATCTATTTGTAATTCCTAGTTTCCCGTAGTATCTTCGGAATGCCTTGCTATCAAACTGAAGGCCATTGTCCGAGATGAGGGTATTAAGGACCCCAAATCACATAACAATGTTTTTCCAGACAAATCTCTTGGCATCTATGTCTCTGATGTTTGCTAAGGGCTCAGCTTCCACCCATTTGGTGAAGTAGTCCGTTCCGACTAGCAGATATCTCTTGTTTCCTGCTGCCTTGGGAAAAGGGCTTACGATGTCTAAGCCCCATTGAGCGAATGGCCATGGGCTAGACAGTGGATTTAGGGCTCCCCCTGGCTGGTGTATGTTCGGCGCAAACCGCTGCCACTAATCGCATTTTTTCACATACTCTTGGGTTTCACTCTACATCTTTGGCCACCAATAACCCTGAGTGATGGCTCTATGCGCCAGGGATCTGCCTCTAGTATGGCTTCCACAAATTCCCTCATGGAGCTCCTCAAGGAGCATCTCAATTGCTTTGGGATGCACGCATAACAAGTATGGTCTTGAGAAATACCGTTTATACAATTTCTGGTCCTCAGACAGCCAGAATCGTGCAGCTTTCCTTCATATCTTGTTAGCCTCAACTTTATCCTCAAGCAGAGTATCTTCTTTCAAGAATAGCACCACAAGGTCCATCCAGCTGGGCCCTGCTCTTATCTGATGAACTTGTACCACTTCTCCTCATGGCTCAGTAGGTCTGCACAAATGTTCTACAAGAATAATCCGCGGAAGGGTTTGAGCCGAGGAGGTCGCAAGGGTGGCTAGGGAATCAGTATGAGAATTGCCACTTCTGGGGATATGTAACAAACTGAAAGATTTGAACTCCGATTGCAGGTGTCTGACCTGTCTCAAGTACTCCTGCATTCTTTCATCCTTCGCCTCGAATTCCCCCTCACTTGGCTGACCACCAATCACTACAAGAAAATGTATTTTTAGTGACGAAAAAATTCGTCACTAAAAGTCCAATTTTTCGTCACTAAGAACCTTTAGTGACGAAATTGGACTTTTAGTGACGAAATTCATTTCGTCGCTGTAGCCCCGTCGCTAAAAGTCCTGGCGACTTTTAGCGACGAAAAATTTCATCACTAAAAGTCCAATTTGGTAAAAAAAAAAAAAAACTTTTAGCGACGAAAACGTTTCGTCACTAAATGTTTTCCTCGCTAAAAACAGTATTTAGTGACGAAATTATTTCGTCACTAAAACCATTTCAGTTTATTAAATCATATTTAGTGACGAAAAATTTCGTTACTAAAACTATTTTCGGGTATATATAGTGACGAAAATATTCGTCACTAAAACTATTTCTAAGAAAATCCATGCACATATAGTGACGAAAATTTTCGTCACTAAAACCATTTCTTACAAAATTCCACTGCATTTAGTGATGAAATATTTCGTCACTAAAACAATTTTTTGTTGCCATATTTGTGACGAAAAAATTCGTCACTAAAACTTATTTTCATGACGTTGATATTAACATATAACCTGTCATTACATTATTAAAACCCCACATTTGATTAACACATTTATTTCAACAACACGTTTATAAAAAATCGATCCATACATTCCACGAGTTAAAATTAAAACAAGTATCAAATTTAAACTCTTTCCATACAATAATTGTTTGCAACACATACAATAACTTAAGATGTTTTATAACAATACAAAAAATGTAGCATAATATAATTAGAACCCCCTAAAGCCAAAAGATGTCCTCATATGTCTTCAAATAATGCCAAAAGTAAATCCCTTAAAGCCACCAATAAGAAATCTGCACAAATATAAAAACACTATTACATTAAAATCGTAAAGTAAAAACATTAACTACGTTATAAAAAAACATTTCTAACAATTAGTTTCAAATAATACATAAAAAATGAAGTGTTTTAACTTAAAAATAAAGTACTAACCAATAAGTGATTTAACTTGAAGATGAACCACCCCCATAGTTAAAACCGTCATCATAACCCTTGCTCCTCAAAAAATTAAGAATATTCTTTTGGATCTCATCTTGCTTAGCTCGTGCCTCTTGCTCCTTAGCTTGCTCCAACACAACAACCCCCACAAAACAAATTTCCAACATCACAACTATAATGCTTGCAAGTACAACCCACCACAAAACAAATTTCCAACATCACAAGTATATATAGAGTTTTATAAGTTTTTAACTAGAATATACTTACTTTACTCAAGCTAAGTTTACAACTTTTATAAAAGTGCAGCTTTACCTCTTGATGGAGACAATGTAAGAATTTCAATAAAGAAGGAAACACAATGTTATAGTAACTAAAGGAGTTAAACTACCCTCCTATCAAGAAGTTCTACAAATATAAACACACAAGGAAATCAATCTAAACTTTTCGTTTTAGAGCATGTAATCATGTTTAACTATTAGATATCCCCCTAAAAAAAATTTGCTAAAGAAATGACAACTACTCCACTATTCTTTGCACCACATCTCCATCCTAATAAGTACGCTCATACATCAATAAAAACAACCCTTAAAACAAAAAGTTCCATAGAATCCATCATTTCTATAACTTTACAAATGAATCACGGCTTTCCACCAAAAAAAAAAAAAAATCATTTGCCCTGCAACTCAAACATCCACAATAATAAGCTTCAAATGTATATTTCATCAAATGGTTAACCACAAATACCCAAAAGAACAATCACTTTCACTTCTCACTAAAAAATAAATCAAACAAAACAAAAGATATTAAAAATTCTTCATCAAGCCTAAGTTGAGTAAGGCATACAAAACTATAAACGAATCCTACATATTAAAAATAAATAAATAAATAAAAAGCCTAGGAGATTTTCCAAATGCAAACAAAAGAAATAATGTCAAAAGGGCCACTGGTACATCACTATCACAAAATAAATCCCCACAATTCAACAACATCATAATTCCAAACACATGAAGAAGACATAAAGTTCCATTAGCATTATATGTACCATTTCATATGAAACATAACATGCAATCAAGTATCAAACAAGTGCCAAATCCATACTAATTGGGCATTATATGTGCTACCCATACTAATCCATCCAAAACCCACCATCCCAAATTCCATATTCAAGAACCCCAACAAACCAAAATCAAACTAGGCAGCATTCAAGGACCTGCCAATCTCAAAAGACAGAAAAGCATCAACACTAAAAAGTTGCAATTCTATTCTATGATCTATTTGCTGAGACAGATGGCACTAATTCTTTTTGTTGGATTTGCAACATTGCACATATAAAGGTGGTTAATGGTCATATACTTGGGGCAGCCCAAGTCCTATTTGTATTTGGTCAATAGGCCAGCCCAAGTTGTATTTGTATCCGGATTGAATCTAAATCAAGATCTTATTATCTTCTCTAATGATTAAGAGCTAGCCGATTTAAGCAAATTTTGAAAATTCTCTATTTTTATTTATATGATAAATAACCAAATAGAAATTATAAATTCAATGTCTAGTTATTATTATTTTTACATAAATGTAATAACATTCATGCATAAGTAATATATATAGATCACATATTAAACCAATTTAATTCTATATTCTTAATCTTTATAGATTTGTTTGAACAGTGTCATAAGGAAAAAATGGTTGAAATGCCAAACCCAAGGAAATGATTATCATCTATACAAGTTTATTGGATGGTCTACTTTCATATTCTAGTCACATGCTTCTACTCCTATGTCCTACATGATTGGGGCATGGCACAAACTCTAATTTGTAAATCTTTTTCAGTCAACTTCTACAAGAGAAGAAAACATGCCTAAATGCCCCATCCTTGGTCTCAATCCACTGTGCATATTTTTCATTACTTTATTTGTTTTAAAAAAATAAGCTGTGCAAAAGTAGAATTATATCTAGAAAGGTTTTAAATGATTGTTTGTACCTAACCAAATAAACCTAAGCCAAATGAGAACTCATAATTCTTGAAGCTGTCTTAAAGCACAAAATACACCTTATCAACAACCAGGAGTTTTACTATCTTAGCAGTTTCTCAGTATCAATGACAATCAATCATAACTTTTCATTAAGAAGAAAAACACACATACATATGAACAAAAAAATTAACAAAATTTTTTTTTGATAAAACAGTTTTGGATAAAACTATGTTCAAGTTTTGGATAAAACAGTTTCACAACAAGAGCATATTGAAGAAAGTCAAAACAACCTGAAGTGAAATCCAATTCTTTATAGCTCCAAGGTGAATAGATCCAGTTGGTTGAACTCCAGACACTAGTCTCTTCCTGCAAAACAAAAGGGTTCAAAATTGAATTTCATAAAATAAAATAAAATAAAAAAAACCTAAATTCCAAAAAGATTTGCAGCCAAAGAATCAGTCATAACCAATAAATATAAAACTAAGAAATCAATTTAAAAAGAGAAGAAGATTATTGGACTCAAAAGGAGAAAGAAAAAAAAAAAAAAAAAAAAAAAGGACCTGAATAAATGGAAGGCAAAGTTATAGTAACTAAAGGTGTTAAACTACCCTATCAAGAAGTTCTACAAATATAAACACATAAGGAAATCAATCTAAACTTTTCCTTTTAGAGCATGTAATCATGTTTAACTATTAGACATCCCCTAAAAAAATTTGCTAAAGACATGACAACTATTCCACTATGTTTTACACCACATCTCCATCCTAATAAGTATGCTCATACATCAATGAAGAGTTTATGATTGATTTCAAAATTGAGACCCAAAACCATTTCACAACAATCACCATTCCACAACCACAATCACCATTCCTGTTCACAAACAACAACAGCACAGCCCTCATCCAAAACAATATGTACAAAATGAGAACGGTCTCTATTCAAACTTAGACAAATTATCCTACCACAGAGAACAAATTTTAAACAAAATAAATAAATAAATAAATAAATAAAAACAAAAAGAAAAAAAAAATTAAAATCAAGTAGAAAAATTAACTTCAAGCATTTAGAAACAAAAACTAACAAAAATTTGTTTGGATAAAATAGTTTTGGATAAAACTGTGTTCAAGTTTTGGATAAAACAGTTTCACAATAAGAGCATATTGAAGAAATTAGAAACAACCTGAAGTGAAATCCAAGTCTTTATAGCTCCAAGATAATTTCTAAGGTGAATAGATTCAGCTGGTCTCTTCCTGTAAAACAAAAGGGTTCAAAATTGAATTTCATTAATAATAATAATAATAATAATAAATAAAAACAACCTAAATTCCAACAAGATTTGCAGCCAAAGAATCAGTCATAACCAATAAGTATAAAACTAAGAAATCAATTTAGCATTGATGATTACCCCTACACTAATAGCCTCTCTAAATCTCAAACACACATACGCACGCAAAGTCTAACAAATGAAAATAGGAAAAACAACAAAATTTCATGCATTAAAAGATATAATAGTAAGTAATCTTTCTAGAAACCTAAATTAATAGATTCTCCTATCAACCTTATCGGTTGTTGCCTTGTTGTTAGTGGGAGCTAGTGCCTTCACCGAACTATAACTAACCCTTTTCCAACATGTTTTAGATAATTTTAAGTGTTGGTCCTACTGCACCTACCTCTTTGCGTAGACACCCAAACTTACAAGAACCTCAAAATACTTTTCTCTTATCTCTCTCCACCTACCGATTTCATCAAACAGAAAAACCAAAATATTTTCTTCCCAACCAAACGACATAAAATTAAACAAATTGAAGTGATTCTCTTTGGCAGTATATTGTATCAAAAACAAGCTAAACATGATTATTTGATAACAAATTGAGAGAAACCATAATAATAGTAATTACTGTATAAAAAAGGGTATGGACCTATAAGGGCCTGTAAGGTATTTTTTATTTCACGGCAAGCCACGACAGCCTCTACGGCATGGACTCTGACATGTTGCTGAAGCTGCTCTTTGAAACTGCACAAAACTAACAAATACTGTGCCTATTAAAAAACCCACCAAAACAAATAAATAAATAAAAGAACCCTGAAGTAAAACTCAAAAGGAGAAAGAACAAAAAAAAAAAAAAAAAAGAACCCTGAAGTAAAACGCAAAAGGAGAAAGAACAAAAAAAAAAAAAAAAAGACCTGAAGCGACGATCCCATCGTCGAGGCCGGTGCGTCGCTGAAGCGACGCTGGGATCGTCGCCGCTGAAGCGACGCTGTGAGCATCGCGGCCGGAGTGTCGCTTCGACCATCGCCGGTGCGTCGCTGAAGCGACGATCTCAGCAGAAGCGTCGCTGAAGCGACGCTGGGACCGTCGTTGGAGCGTCGCTGAAGCGACGATCTCAGCTGGAGCGTCACTGAAGCGACGATCTCAGCCGGAGCGTCGCTTCAGCGACGCTGGGACCGTCGCCGGTGCGTCGCTGAAGCGACGCTGAGATCGTCGCTGAGTGCAACGCTGAATCGGTGAAGTTTTTGTGGGATGAACTGAGGAATTTAAGTTTTTTTGTGGGTATGTGTTTTTCTCAGATGAGCTGTGAGGGAAAGGGAGAAAAACCAGAAAAGAGAAAAGTGAAAAAAAAAAAAAAAAAAAAAAAAAAAGGAGCTGACCACAATAAGTAGAAAGCCTTTAGTGACGAATTCTGATTCGTCGCTGATAATATACTTTTTAACTATAATTTATTTTTAGCGATGACTTCTATTCGTCACTATATGTTATATTCAGCGACGAAATCCTTTTCGTCACTAATAGTGTTACCAATAACACCTTTAGCGACGAAAGTTTTCGTCGAAAAAAATTAAACTTTTAGCGACGAACCGTTTCGTCGCTGTAGCTAAATTTACTTTGGCGCTACAATTTTTCACTTCGCGCCTGAGTTTTACAAAACTTTTAGTGACGAACTCGGATTCGTCACTATTGGATACCTTTAGCGACGAATTTGAGTTCGTCGCTGAAAATATACTCATATGTTTTACACTTATATGTTTTTAGTGACGAAATCACATTTCGTCACTAAAAGTATGTTTTAGTGATGAAATATGATTTCGTCGCTAAAAACATATAAGGGTAAATCTATTATTGTTTTTAGTGACGAAATTCATATTTCGTCACTAAAGCATACTTTTATTGACGAAATGTGATTTCGTCGCTAAAAACATATAAGTGCAAAACCTTTATTTTTTTAGTGACGACTATTTTTCGTCACTAATACTTGCTTATAGCGACGAAAGTATTTTCGTCACTAAAACTATCCACAGCAATACCTACACTGACGAAATATTTCGTCACTAAAAATTTCAACTTTTAGCGACGAAATATTTCGTCACTATAGATTAATTAAGTTGGCGCCAAAGCTTCCCTCCTTGGAGCTTATTTTTCATATCACAATAGCGACGAAATTTATTTTTCGTCGCTAAATGTAATAATTTTTTTTCATTATTAGTGACGAAATTCATATTTCGTCACTAAAACTATATTTTTAGTGACGAAATATATTTCCTCACTAATTTTTGTCACTAAAAATACATTTTGTTGTAGTGAATCTTGAATCCAAGAATACCTCTATAACTTTCCTTCCCATTTTTCTGACCATAGCCATACTTACCAGCAAAGCTTCATATTTGGCTTCATTATTTGTCGCCGGAAAGTCCAACCTTAATGACTTTTCGATGGTGATCTTCTCCGGGGATACAAGCACTAGCCTCACACCTGAACCCTTGTGGTTGGAAGCACCATCGATGTACACTTCCCAGGGCGAGCGACTGTGCTGGGAGATCAAGCCAACTAATTTTCCCTTCATGCTTGATACTACTGTTACCTCTTCTAATAAAGGCTCCGTGAACTCAGGTACCAGATCCGCCAGGACTTGTCCCTTAACCGAGGTGCGGGGCATGTATTTAATGTCAAAAGCCCCTAGAATCGTGCCCCATTCGGCGATCCTTCCCGTAATATCCGCGCTTCTGAGTATGGCTTTGAGTGGAAACTGTACATGTGAGGACGACGACTGTATGTGCTTGGAAATACTGGGGTAGTTTTCTTGTACCATGCACTACGGCTATGATGGCTTTCTCTAAGGGCAGATACCAAACCTCGGCCTCGTGCAGCGACTTGTTCATGTAAAAAACCGGCCGTTGTAAAGCATTATCAACCCGTATCAACACTAGACTCACAGCATGAAGAGCCACAGCAACATAGGTGAAAAGGATTTCATCCTTTTCAGGACTGGACATAATGGGAGGACAAGAGAGGTAAACTTTAAGTTGCTGGAAGGCTAAGGCGCACTTCTCAGTCCATTCGAATCCCTTCCACTTATTCAATAGTTAGAAGAATGGCCGGCATCTATCTACTGATCAGGAAATGAAACGATTCAAAGCCACAGTCATTCCGGTCAATTTCTGAACTTCCTTGGGATTCTGAGGAGGCTGTAGGTTGTTAATCGCTTTGATCTGGTCGGGATTCACCTCAATTCCCCTGTGGGTAACCATGTAGCCCAGAAACTTGCCTGATTCTACGCCAAATAAGCATTTGAAAGCGTTTAGGCGCAACTTGTGTCTTCTAAGGATTTCAAAAACGTTTCTAAGATCCCTAATATGCTCAGATATGACCCTGCTCTTTACCACCATGTCATCAATATAAACCTCTACGCTTTTGCCCAATTGAGACTCAAACATCCTCGTCATCATCCTTTGGTAGGTAGCCCTTACATTCTTTAGACCGAATGGCATCACCTTATAATGGTAATTCCCAATGGGGTGACGAAAGCGGTCTTTTCCTGATCGTCCAACGCTAGTGGTATTTGGTGGTACCCCTGAAAAGCGTCCAAGGAGCTCATCCAAGGGTGTCCAATAGTCGCATCGACCAGCTAATTGATTTTCGGCATGGGAAATGGGTCTTTTGGACAAGCTTTATTCAGATCAGTGAAGTCCACACACACACGCTATTTTCCGCTCTTTTTCTTCACCACCATAGTGTTGGCCAACCAATTAGGGTAGAAAACCTCCTTGATTGCTCCGACCCGCTTCATTTTCATTACCTCTTCTCTGACGGCATCTGCGTGCTCTTTGGATGGACATCAGAGCGGCTGCCTTTTGGGAATGATCGCCGGATTGACGTTTAGGTGATGACAAATGAACTCCGGGCTTACCCTCAAGGCTTCAGTAAAGTCCCATGCAAATACATCGAGGTTTCTTCTAAGAAATTCTATGAGCTCGGTCTTCTCCTGAGGAGGAAACCGGGATCCGACCTGAAAGAATTTCTCCAGGTCATCATTGATGACAACCCTCGTTAGGTTTTCACATTCTACTTCCTCGGCCGACCCTCTGGTAGACAAAACCGAGGGTTTCGATTGCTATAAGTCCTCCTTACCCCAAGCCGAGGGCTCAAGCTTATGCTGGATTGCTGCCACCAAGCATTGTCTAGCCATCTTTTGGTCTCCCAGAATCTCTTTGACCTGTCATTCGGACGGATACTTGATCTTTTGATGCAAAGTAGAGGAGATAGCCCCTAGTGTGTGTAGCCAAGGCCTAACTATGATGGCAGTGTAGGGTGAGTACGCGTCCACCACGATAAAATTAACCTCAACTGTTTCAAGTCCAGTCTGCACGGGAAACCTGATTTGGCCCATAGGGATGACCACCTTTCTATCGAAACTCACTAAAGGAGAGCTATAGGGCGTCAAATCCTCGAGTTTTAAGTTCAATCCCCTATAAAGGTCAGGGTACATTATCTCAGCACTGCTGCCCTGGTCCACCATTACCCTCTTCACATCGTACCCCCAAATTCTGAGGGTGATCACCAAAGCATCATCGTGAGGTTGGATGGTCCTGACTTTGTCTTCGTCCGAGAAACCCAACAACGGCTAAATTTCCCTTCTAGCCCTTTTCAGTTCTTGGTTAACATCCTCGGCGGGTAGTCGGGCAATGGACATTACTCTGGATGGGTAGGATCCAGTTCTTCCTGGTGTGGCAAAGATAACATTTATCGTGCCCAATGAGGGTCTGGAGGAAACATCTTTCCGAGCCCTGGCATTCACCTGTGTCTCCCGACTGTCGAAATAGTGCAAGAATTGCTTCAACTTTCCCTCATGGACAAGCTGGTCCAGGTGACCCCACAGACTCCTGCAATCCTCTGTGGTATGTTCATGATCCTGATGGTATTGGCGATAGAGGTTGTGGTTGCGTCTTTCTAGGTTTTCGACCATTCTGTTTGGCCATTTAAAGAAGGATTCGATCTTGATTTTCTCCAGGATTTGATGTATCGGCTCTCAGAACACAGTATTAACTGCTTGGAGGCTTGCTGGTGCTGATTGTCCGACCAGATCTCTTCGCGACCTGTCGTTGCTATACATCCGACCTGAAATCCCTCCTCTCCTGAAGGATAACCTTTTCCTTCCCCTTTTCCTACTGTTGGTCTTCCTCCACTCTGATGTATTTGTCAATTCTGTCCATCAATTGGCGCACACTGGTAACAGGCTTACCGGTCAGGGATTTTCTCAGGCCATGATCAGTTGGAAGGCTGAGCTTAAAAGAGCTAATGGCCATTTCGTCACAGTTACCCTTCATTTCGTTGAACATCTCCCAATACCTATCCGAGTACGTTTTCAAAAACTCACCCTTTCGCATGCTTAAGGATAACAAGGAAGCCAAAGATCGAGGAGTCCTACGGCATGTTATGAAACGGGAACAGAACGCCTGAGTGAGCTCGTAGAAGGAGCTTATGGAGTCTGCCCTTAGGTTATCAAACCACCTCATCGCGACTGGCCCTAAGCTGGATGGAAAAATCTTGCACATCAAGGCTTCGTTCCTGGAATGGACTGCCATCCTTTGGTTAAAGTGGCTCACATGCTCCACAGGGTCCGTTCTACCATTATAAATGGTGAACATTAGCTGACTGAAATGCCTAGGGAGTTTTGTCTCTTCAATGTTACACGCGAAAGGGGACCTAAAGGTTTGGTTCAGGGCTTTACTCATGGCATTACTCCCTATACCTTGACGCGACGGGCTTCGGCTTTGCCGTTGACGATGACTCTCCTTTTCGTAGGAGAAGGATTCACTAGGTGGAGTTCGAGACCCTTGTCTATAATCAACGTCTTTTTCGCCATCAAAGGAAGGATACGAGTCCGGCAAGGGTCGCTTCCTCTTCACATGGCGTAACTCCCTTTTTAACCGGTCAATCTCTAGTTACATGTTCTTCCTATCTTTTGCATGAGAAACATGATCCCTCCCTCGAGGGCAACTCCTGTCAGAGCGTGCGGTATGGATGCTTCCTTCGCGGTCACCTCTCTGCTCGAGGTTAAGGAATGGATCGCCGTGTTCAAAGCCCTTTAACTCAGCTCGTTGTGGACCTACTTCTGCTATAGCTAACTATTGTCCTTACTATCACCCAAGCTCTTCCCACAAACGACGCCAATTGTAAGAGCACAATTTTAAGCCCTATACAATGAATTTGTAGAGAATGGGTTGAAGAGCTAGTTTCTTATTAACAAGGCTACTAACGGCTAGTATGGTATTAACAAGCGTTAACATGAGAATGATACATGCAAAACTGGAAAAAATGTCCGGTCCCAGAAAAAAACCCCCCATTGAAAGAAACTCTCCTCTTATATATAGCCCTTTACAATCAATCATTGTCCTACACTTGTCAACAATCTACTTGACCACTTAAGCACCTGTCCCATCAGCCACCCTTCCTGGCCTTTCTGTGAATTGCGGCGACCAAGGAGGCCCTGTTCAAGGGTCTACTCCACATAAATGCGGCCAGAAAAGTGGGTGGGGTGCATTTAATATGGAGGCAGTATGTTCCCTTCAGACCTTTTGGGGCTCTTTCCTGTTTCGTGCATTTACGTGTCACGCTTTTGGCACTGGCTCTTTCACTGGGGCTCCTTTAGTTGCTGGGATGAGCACAGGAGTGGAGGTCATTGTGTCCGAGGAGATAATACTTCTCGGACCACTTCCTTGTGTGTGGTTCCTTGATTGTGAGGAACTGGGCTGCGGTCCCCCAATTGTTGGTGTCTCGTCGGATGGGCCAGAATACTCTGATAAGGCCCAAGGCCCAACATACGAAATTTTGGGCCTCGTCCCCACAATAACAATAAGTGTTTTAATGGAAGATGCAACATGTATTTAAGTTTCAGTTGATAGAGACAACAACTTATTTGTCCTTATTAATTTATTTAGATAAAGTAACAATAAGAGTTTAAACAAAACATATAACATGCATTTTAAAATAAAACAATAATAAGTATTTTAACAAAACATGCAATACGAATTTAAGTTTCAGTTGACAGAGATAACAACTTATTTGTTCTTATCAATTTCTTTGAATAATGTAATAATAAGTATTTTAACAAAACATGCAACATGTTGCATGCATCTAAGTTTCAGTTGGCAGAGACAACAACTTATTTGATCTTATCGATTTCTTTAGATAAAGTAACAATAAGTATTTTAACAAAACATGCAACATGGATCTAACTTTTAGAAATTTAAATTGTACTCTAAATAAAAATTTATTATCAAAATTTCAAAACTTACATATATTCACCAATGATTTTTTCATAGAATCTCTCTTGCACCCCATGTTTTTGTTTATTTATTTGTTTTTTTGAGTTGCAACTTAGACATATGTGTGTGTATTGGAAGGATATACATGTTATATAGATTCATAGGAGTTAATAAATTTATATGATACCCTCTCTCTCTCTCTAACAATTGTTTTTCTAAAAAACAACTACTCTCATTAATTATTATTAATTTTTGGGATGTATCTCCTCATATTTAGGGATAAAATTAACAATAGTTTATGTGGGTGAGAAAGCCCGACGTCACATGATGGGCCTGAGGCCCAGTTCAAATACGACTCAATGTCCGAAGAGATTAAATGTATCAATGCTCAGCCATCCTGCGGAAGCACAGCCCGTTGATAAAAAAACTCTGTCCGAAGACAACCCAATATGGCCGAAGAGATCCTACTTGAGGGAGCAGCCCAGAGCTTGATCGGGTAGCTGTGCTAAAGGTCTCCCTCCCAGGACGGAATTTCGAACACGTCTGACTGCGTAGCTATCACAAAATGTCTAGCCAAAAAAGCTGTCACCGCCACATTTAATGCATTGCAGCAACTTTCCTGGCCGCATTTATGTGGAGAAGACACCTGAACAGTGCGTCTTCACCCACCACCACTCACTGCAGGTTAAAGCAGACGGCTGATGTGACTAGTACTCAAGTGGGTGTCTGGATGGAGGACAAGTGTGCGGTGAAGATGGGAAAAGGGGGTCTATATAAGGGAAGCAAGTCTCGCAGAGTGTAAAAAAAAAAAAAAATTGTATTGACTTAGCATTTAAATAAAAAAAAACTCTTCGGACTACAGGGGTTCATCCCGTAAAAGAACTTGACTCAATCTGTCTTTGTTATTAGTTTTTGTTCATCTGGACCGTTGCTAAATCTACCATTAGCCCATTTGTTTGGCCCATTCTCTACAAATTTATTGTGGGAAATTTGGAGGGCTCATCATATAAAAGTCTTGGTGCCTGGCCCAACAAATTTTTACCCTACAGTTTAATATACATAAAACTTTATCATTTAAATTTTAATAAATTTAAATTTTATTAAAAAAATCTATTATAATTTTTTTAGCTTCTTCCCTAAGAAAAAAAAAATTCTAAATTGAAATTTAAAATCCCACACAACATCCCACGTTTTTTTCTCCCCACAAGCTGCATCTTACGTTTTATTAATTATTTTAAAAAATTATTTTATTAATTGCTAGGATATATTTCATCGAATCAAGGGATAAGATTTAATTATAATTTCATTTAGTTAAAATTTTATCATTTAAGTTTTTGAAATTCAAATCCTACTCTAACTAAGAATCTATTATTAAAATTTCAAAACAAACACACACACACACACACACACACACACACACACACACACTCACATATATATATATATATTCACCAATGGTCTTTCCATAGAATCTTTCTTGAACCCCAAGTTTTTGGTTTTTATGTTTTTTTATTTTTTATGTTTTGCAAGTTGTAACTTATGCATATGTATTTATATATGATAATTTTGATTAAATAAATTCATTTTACTTATTATTATTTGTTTCTAAATTTTCATGTATAGATATTAAGTCGAAAGAAGTCTTTTATAAAGAAGCAAAACAAGGGACACTCATTTAAGTTCTTAGTTTCTCTTAGGTAAGTTTTTTATTTTTATTTTTAAATTCTCAACATTTAAACTATTTTGTGTGTTTTAGGTTTTGGTTATTCTATGTATTAGTTTGTAAGTGTTTTAATTTTTATAGTTGACTATCACTATGAAAAATCTGGTTCAAAACATGTCTTTCATGTGTTGTATATGATTCCAAGTTATTTTTACTAATTGATTGTTAAGACTTTATCAATGTTTATCTATTTTTATATTTAAAACTTCCATTGTGCTTTGTGTTAATTTCTTATTATGTGAAATTCCTCTCATATTCTTTTAGATCATATAATATAAGGTCCTTGTGAACTTTTTAAAGACTATATTTTTTCTAAAGTCTAACTAAATTCAATTTAAAATTCCTCCTATATCCTTTTAGATAATAGATAATATTTGGCTAACTTAGATCTATCAGTCCAAAATCCTATGCAAGGCTATCTTTACTTTACTTCTTTTTCAATTTATTAAAAAAGTTCATAAATTTGGATTTCTTTTCATTAATGATTTGAGATTTTGGCTTAATTTTTTTGAAATTTTTTTTTTTGAGATTTATAGCAATGATGCCACTTTGTTGCTTGTCTTGTTGCTTGGATTTGCTATTAAGGTTTAGGGTTGATATTTATGGAATTTGGGGAAAACGTTTGTTTTGTTGCTATCTTTTTTCCTTATATGTGTTTGTTTGTTCTTTTATTCCTTGTTCGGATTCTTGGCATAAGTGCTTAGGTTCAAGTCTCACCAATATATTTGGGATTGGACAAACCTAAGTTTGGGGTTTAAAACATCATCATCTTTAGTTCATGTCTACATTGGAAACACCCACACATGACATAACGTTGTAGGAGATACCACCATTTTTTGAATAAAGTTATTTTTTTTTACCAAAAAAAAGAAAAAGAAAAATGGAACTTTTTCTAGTTTTTGTAAAGTGTTAAATTATTGTCTCATCTAAATTTCCTCTAACATGTCCTTGGCCATTCCTCATCAAGACCAAATTGTCCACCCCTGCTATTTCCAGCCCTTCGATCATATATTCTAATTTAATGTGGGTCAAGTTCAAGTTACACTTGATGCAATTTTGATCAATGTTATACTATTTTGTAACTTTTCATTAAGAGAGTATTTTGATGGATCAATAGTTGAATTACATTACCTCCGTATATTTTCTATATTTGCTCAAAATGATCATAAATTAATAGTTATCTCATTGGATTAAAAAAAAAAAAAAAAAAAAAAAAACAAAAGAATTGTAAATTTTAAGTTTCATTTGCTTAAAATTATATACAAAACATGAGTTTGTGGATTAGACTATAAATAATATCTAATTGACTCAAGATACAACATGCATATTAGCATAAAAAAAATTAGCGTGGATAATAAGAATAATGAAAATATTTAATTTAATTATGAAATTTTTAAATATGAAATAAAAAGTTATTTATTGATGTAACATCACAAAAAGTTACATCGCGTGTAACTTGATCTACCTAAGGTCATTTGAACAATAGGATTTGATCAACTGAATATGCCCCCTTAACAGGGAGTTTCATGCATTTATAATTTTTTTTTTTTTTTTTTTTTTTAAGATTTGAAATTCTTATCAATTGAATATGCCCTTAACTAGAACCTTTCAAATATGAAATGTCAGCATAACAACGAAGTTCAAGAAATATTCCAAAAATTCCCTTATAATATTATTAGCCTCTGAGCATGCACTCATACGCATGCTCAGTGACTCTCTCTTTTTTTTTTTTTTTTGTTGGTAAATGTTAATAATTTGCATTTATTATAATTTAGAAATTTATATTTTTTATTTTTTAAACAAACAAAAATGATAAACTTTAGAAATAAGCAGTAACTGTAATTTCTTTTTTGAACACGAGGGAAAAAAATCATAAATTTTAGGAGTTCTCTTTTTGAATTCAAAATGAAATTTGTTATTTGACATTCATGACTCTATTTCTAAATGAAATTACTCTTCATTAATGATGATATTTTTAAACCATATAAAAATCCAATTGAAAGATGAGAATCCTCTTATATATAGTATAGATAGATACTATATATAGTTAGATTTTTTGATTTGTTAGACCATATTTTCAAATGAAAGTGGTTTCAACTTTTGAGTCCCGCTTAAACTCCAAAGGAATATCGACTACATTTCCATTTCAAATAATCAATTACATAGCATATCTGAGAACTGGTCATAGATTTTAATTCTTTTCCCTGTATCAAAGTATGGAGAATCTCAAAGTAACAATGAACTGAAAATGCTTGGACAAGGCACACCTGATTTCCAAAAATCATACCCATGAAGGGCTAAATATGTAAACAAAATAAAGAAACTAAAATATTGTAACAAGCGAGGGTTTAAAGGGTTTTTTTTTTTTTTTTTGAAGAAGTCAGCAAAACCCTTGTTCATTAAATTATTGCACAAGTTTATGCATCATTATATTCATGACAACCACTCATTAGTTTAATAAAGAGTAAATCTTTATTATCAAAAAAAATAAAGAGTAAATCTCTTTTAGTTAGGATTTCTATATATATATATATATATATAAAAGGTAAAGTTTATTTCTTAATCATTTTCTAGGGTAGGTAAAGAATTGTAAAGTTAATAGGTCAGAATACAACTGTTAGGTAAAATAGACTAATTATAGTTTATAAGGCCATTCTACTGACCTTGATCCATTGTATAATTGACCCAGAGTGGTCATCATGAGAAGGTTTTAACATTCAAAGTTGACTGGGAAGCCATTCGCGGCCTCTTGCTGATTGTACTATTTCATAGTTCACACGTCTGAAATGTAGCAAAATTGGATAAATAACTTGTTACCCAATCCATAATATTAAATCAATAGAATGGTCATACATAATTAAGCTCGTTCACGTGATTTAACCTCTTAACAACTAAGCCACTTGTTTAACTAGTCCTTAGACGGTATCAACCATCACTTGTTTAAATGTGTGAATAGTATTGTAGGACTCATTTTTAATGAAAAAGTTGTTGAAAGTTAAATTTGTGAGTTTATGAACAGTAAAATTTGTACTGAAAAGTCAAACTTTGCGACTACTGTTCAATAAACAGTAGCCGCTACAGTACTGCTACAGGCTGGGAATGAAAAAAAAAAGAAAAAAAAAAGAAAAAAAGAAAAAAGAAAAAAAGGAGTGAAAATGCAGACGCAAATCGTGGACGCACAAGCCAAACGAAAGGCTAGTCACATAGATTAAAAACTACTGTGGGCAATTTATAATTATGCCGAGTATGATGTCAATTTTTTTTAATCGAGTTTTGTCAGGGTGTACTCCTTTGACTTTCGACAAAGAAAAAAAAAAAAAGTAATTATAGTACTAGTTGCTCTGGTCTGTCAAGATTCAAAAAAAAAAAAAAAAAAATGGAAAATTTGTCCTGATCACCTTCACTTCATGGAATAGTCAGTTCTAAATCTTTTCCAGTCAGTATCCAGCTTGAACATGAAATTTTCTGGGCAAATTTCAACAGCTTAACATTATCCAAGTATTTTCCTTAGTCTATTTCCCAAATGTCAAAGGATGAATTTTCATGCATGACATTCTGAGACCTTGTGTGCTTGAGGTGTCGGCTTATACCCTTTTCATCTCTACATATTCCATCTATCTAAAGTAGTTATCCTGTGTGCTATCATATTTGGAAGATGGAAAAAGATGTACTTTTAACTATGCTCTTCTTAATTATACCACTGTTTTTGCTCCCTATCCTTGCTAGTGCAGACCCTCTCGATATCTTTTGCCCGAATGATTCCAGAAATTATACTTTCAAAAGCCCATTTGAAAGCAACCTCAAGCAACTTCTTGAGTTATTGCCTTCCAATACTTCAGTAACAGGTTTCTACAACACCTCTATTGGGGATAACCCAGATACTGTCTATGGCCAAGCACTTTGTAGAGGGGATGTCAATTCCACAGTTTGTCAGAATTGCATACAGAATGCAAGTCAGGAAATCTTAACACAGTGTACAAGTGAAGATGCAATGATATGGTTTGAACTTTGTCAAGTTCGCTACTCATATCAGATGTTCTTTTCCTTGATGGTTTATACCGGAAAGTATCCAGATGATCAGAATAATCTGGAGCTGAATGTATCAGATCCTGTTCAGTTTGATGATGTTCTAAAATACTTATTGAATAACATCTCAAATGAGGCTGCGTATGATCCTTCTAAACGAATGTTTGCTACTGGGGAAATTAAGTTTTCAAAGGAGGACACAATTTATGGTCTTGTTCAATGTACTAGGGACATGTCTGGAGGTAACTGTAATAGTTGTTTGCTGTCTGCAATTGGAGATCTTGAGACATGCTGCTTTTCTCGTCAAGGTGGAATAGTCCTAAGTAGAAATTGTAATGTGCGGTTTAAGATGAACAAATTCTACAACTCCTCAAGTTTGGTATTGACCTACCCACATTCCAAAGGTAAGTAAAAATGATCTTTGATTAATTCTGTCAATTCCTTGTAATGCATTAATGCTGCTATACACTTTAGAAAAAGGGAAAAAAAGAAAATAGGAACTTCTATAAAAGAACATATTAATGTTGTAGGTGGGCTTTGTTCAATCCTCAACCAAATATGTTTTATAATTTTCTCCTTCTCCTAAGAATTTAAGCTATTAAAAGAATTGTGAAAAACATTATTATAAAACAGGGGCTAAATGGAAGACTTGGATGGTGGTGGTGGTCACGTGTGTACCACTGTTAGTTCTAGCAATTCTCAGTGGGTCTTGTGCTGTTTATCATAGGAGGAAGAAGAGAACACAACCAGGTGAGTGTTATCTAAATGGATAATCATCATAAACGTACTTCAGAATTACCAACAACCAAGTTTCATGTTCATTTGCAGATGATGAGAAAAGCCAAAACGCTCTGTTACATGAGTTGGCTCGCCCCACTGGAGTTGAGATTACAGAAGATGGTGAATTGGTACCAGGTTCTGAAGATCTTCATTTCATGAATCTATTGACTATAAGGGCAGCTACAGATGACTTTTCAGATTCAAATAAGCTCGGACGAGGTGGGTTCGGCACTGTCTACAAGGTAACGAAAGAAGGAAGTTATTTAGCTAACCTTTTTACTATTCCACCTACTTTTGTTGTAGGCTATAAAAGTTTGATTGGTTTTTTATTTTTATTTTTTATTTTTTTTTTTTGACTGGGTATTTGGTTTATAGCAATTTAATTTTTATTTTCAGATTTTAGTTTTATAATTTTTTTTTGATTGGACTGGGACAGTCGGACAAAGACAATGGCTCTTCTTTAATTTTCAAATTTTAGTTTATAAAATTTCTTTGGGCTTCTTTTTTTTGTTTAAAAGGGCCTAATATATTGTCAAAAAAACCAAATTATGGACTAACATTTAATTTTATTAGGCTTAAAAAAATTCTAGAGTGGTCACAACTTTTGTTTAAAGGTGGACAAATATAAATTAAAAAAGAAAAAAATTTCCTAGGCCAGGGGGTCTTGTGACCACCCTGGCCTGAATGTGGCGCCACCCCTGTATTATTGGTTGATAAAAATAAGATGTAAGAGATTAGAGAGAGAAAAAAAGCAGCAAAATTAGAAATTATTAAAATAATATATAAAAGTGTTACAGTAATTGTGCATTGAATGTGGCGCCACCCCTGTATTATTGGTTGATAAAAATAAGATGTAAGAGGTTAGAGAGAGAAAAAAAAGCAGCAAAATTAGAAATTATTAAAATAATATATAGAAAAGATACAGTAACCGTGCATATATGCACGATTACTGTAACACTTGTGCATTTATATATAATTTTACATTAACTAATGTGAGTATTTTTTTTTTATTAAAATGTATAAAATGAACTATTTTTTATATTTTGTAAGATTTTTCATAGATTGATGCAGTCACACTAAGAATATAAAAATATAAAAAATTATTCAAAGTAAGGTTGTATACTAATTAAGTTTAACTCTGCAGAACCTTTTATTGGGAATGACCGCTGTCTAGTCACTAGTGAGCGTTTGGATAGCAGTTAAACGTGCTGCGTCTGCGTTTTAACGCGTCTTCTCTGTTTTTTTTTTTTTTTTTTTTTTTTTTTTCAGCTGCAACTGTTGACCCGGTCTTCTGTAAACAGTACACTTGTGTACTGTTTACGGATCTTACAAACTTTATTTTTAATCAACTTTTTCATTAAAAATAGTTGTTACGATACTGTTTACACATTTAAAAATTATTTTACTATAGTATTTTCAGTTTTTAGTTTTCAGTTTTTACAAAATAATCTCTATCCAAACAGACCTTAAAGCCAATAACATAGCATATGCGTTTGGATAATCATCGTTGTTGCTTGTGTTAAAAATTTAACTAATTAACACAATAAAAAATTATTTTATCTATTTAACTACTTTATTTTACAAAAAGTCAAACATTAGTAATTTTATTATTACATTCATCGTAATAAAATAATAAAATAATATAATAAAATAATATAATAATTTTTAATTATATATATATATATATTACCATTATAACTTAATAGCTAAATTTTTTAGCTCTCTCTCCACCATTTGTAATATGACTTTTTAGTACGACCTTAATGCTGTAATATATTTGCTGAAAGTTGATAATAATACAATTGTAACTAAAACAAATGTGAAATTTTAAAGAAATACACATAAGCAAATCAACAAAAATTACCGTTGTAAGCCACTGGGCCTGATTTTATGCCTGATTATAGATATTCGTATTAGGGTGTCCTGCCAGATGGTAAGGAAGTAGCAATTAAAAGGTTGTCAAGGAGGTCATGGCAAGGCTTACAGGAATTAAAAAATGAGGTCATACTTATTGCAAAACTTCAACATAGAAACCTTGTGAAGCTCTTGGGATGTGGCATAGAGGGAGAGGAAAAATTGCTTGTGTACGAATTCATGCCCAACGGAAGTCTTGATTTCTTTATCTTTGGTTTGTTTCTTCCACTCTCCTTCTTATTAGCTTTATTATATTCCAAATTGGTCATACAAATTGCCTTTAAGCATGATGCCATACATTAACTCTCTATTCTAGTACCAAATTTCAGATTCAGAAAGACGCACTCAGCTTGACTGGAAGACATGCTATAACATTATTATTGGCATTACTAGAGGACTTCTTTATCTTCATGAGGACTCTCGGCTTAAAATCATTCATAGGGATCTAAAACCAAGCAATGTATTGTTGGACAATGAAATGGTTGCCAAAATATCAGATTTTGGAATGGCAAGGATTTTTGGTGAAAACCAAAACATAGCTAATACTAGGAGAGTCGTTGGAACATAGTGAGTCTTTTTTTTTTCTTTTTTCTTTTTTCTTTCGTTAAATTTTCCCTGAACATTTTCTTGTTTCATTTGAGAAGAATATGTTGTAATGTGGTGCTCAAAACAGCGGATATATGGCTCCTGAGTATGCAATGGAAGGCGTATTTTCCGTAAAATCAGACGTTTTCAGCTTTGGCGTGATCTTACTTGAGATTATAAGTGGGAAGAAAAATAGTGACTTCTACCTCACAGGACATGCCCAAACACTCATTGCATATGTATGTTTCTTTTGTTTGCTTGAACTAAATATTATTAAGTTGGAAAAAGATGGTTCTGTTTTGGTAAAATTGACGGTATTTATGAAATAAAATTTTATTTAACTTGCATGGATTTTGATATAAATTCCATCTCTCCCAAAAGCTTAAGTTTTTTGAAATGCTGAATTTACCTTATGTTTGGAAGGTGAGAGATGAAGGGGAGAGAAATGGAGAGGAGAGGAGATGATCAGTAGAATGTACTAAATATTAGTATATTCTACTAGTCACTTTCCCCTTATCCCTCAATCTCCTTATGTTCAAAACATACCTTGAATCATTTAACTATAATACTCTAATATATTGATTTTCAACCAAAAAAAAAAAACTCTAACACATTACACACTTTTTGAAAATAAAAATATACTTGTCAATAATTCATTGGTTTGCTTGCATAAATTTATAATGATTGATTGTCTTTTTCTTGATATTTATGCATAATTTCACTTTTCTTTTTTGTAAATTACGTAAAATCATTATTTAATACAGTATTAAAGGCACATTAACAAGGCCTAAATAAATAAATAAAATCTCTTATTATTTAATATGCATGGACAGGCATGGAGGCTGTGGAAGGAAGGGAAAGAATTGGAATTTGTAGATCCTTTGTTGATGGCGTCTGGCCAGACAATAGAAGTATTAAAATGCATGCATATTGGGCTTTTGTGTGTGCAAGAGGATCCAGCAGACAGACCCACAATGACATCTGTGGTAGTTCTTTTAGGAAATGATTCAGGAGCTCTTCCTGAGCCAAAACATCCTGCATTAGCTATAGCTAGAGTAATTCAGACTGATCAGCTTTTAGCTACAAATCCTTCTATAAATGAGCTTACTTTATCCAATGTTTCTCCACGTTGATAACTGACAGGAATTAATGCCTCTCTTCGTGGTTTCAGCATCATTGTAAATGTGAAGCAAAATCTAACATCAGAATGTAAGTTAAAAAAACAAAAAAACAAAAGAGAAGTGTAAATATTTCTGTAATTATACATGGTAGACTTGTGGACCAATTGCATTTGTGTTCCCATTGGTGAAAGAGTCTTTGTTTATATTATTGTTGTTATTTTTATTCATATATAGTTGCCCTCTGGCGGTATGTTATTTAAGTGTGCACATGAGTTGTTAATTTGACTTGGTGATATTTTAATTTGGAAGTGATCTTCTTGTGGAAGTGCAAGTATGTGATGTGTAAGTGAAGGAAATATTCATGGGAAAAAAAGTTAGAGGAAATAAGTGCGTTCTTAAAAAATTACTATAAACATAATTTAAAAAAAATATATCAATTAAATATTTTATAACCTAATATGTGTACTACAAAAAGTATATTTATCAAACTACAAATTGTACTAACATTGACAAAAAGTTTTAAACTTTTTTTAACTTAGATAATTTAATCAACAATCCTTTAAACACTAGACAAGGTGTGGGGGATTCAATTTTAGATTAGGGCTTCAAAATGAGGATTTTAATTGGAGAGACCTGTTTAACAATGGGTCATGTAAGGTGTGGTCATATTTAATTCTTAAATATTAAAATTGATGACATATTATTTAAATATTGTCATGTCATTGCTCCGTTAGCTAGTAGGTACTAAAGATGATGTGAAGTCAGTTTAGGGAGTTGTCATTTGTATTGGAAGTTATCAAGCATTTAGTTTAGGCATTTATTTCACAATGTATTCACCTATAATTATCAACAAAAAATCTGAAGAAAATGAGAAAGTTTCTATTAAGAAAAAAAAAAAAAAAAAGGGAGAAAGTTTTTATTAAGAAAATCAATTGCAAGTGTCCTTGCTTTGGAGTTGAGTGATTCCTCCTAACAATCAAGTGTGTGCTTGGTTACGTTGAGTGACATTCGCAATTAGTAGTGTTGAGTGACATCCGCTACCTCTAGTTTAGTGGCATTCTTAAACTATTCATCCTATCTTTAAGTTAAATCTTTGATTTAGCCTATCTTGTGGGTCTCAGCTTGCATCAAATTGGTATCAGAGTTAGAATTCCTGTTGGTCTATCCAAATTCTTTTTTTGTTTCAAAAATAGTCTGCTCATCTTCTTTAGGAATTCCGTAATTTCTCGTGAGGATTCTATTTGCATACGATATATGTTTGGAAATATTTATCTTTCTAGTTTCTAGCAAAAAAAGTAGACCGTGATTTCGAATTTCCTACAATGAGATATTTGTAATTTACTGAGCAAACGTCAATCTGCTAGAAAGTTACAAATTTTTGCGCTCTTATTTGAAATGGCTCCAAGACATCAAAGGAAAACCAATAGCATTGATATACAATCTGAACTTATTGATTTGAGGCAATCTTACGAAGTTCTCCATCAAAAGATTAATAAAATCCTTAATTGGATTCTAGTCTCTCCAATTCAAAGTCATAGGAGTAGACAAGCAAAGTTTTGCAAGGAAGATGATTCCAATGATTACCATTCAACATCTTTAGGTTATGTTTCAGAAACTAACATTGTGAGTCCATCCTCCACTGATTCTTTTGTTTCAAATATATTTATAAATGGTAAGGAGTTCTATAAAGAAGATACTATTGTAGATTGGAATTCTCCACCAATCTTTGACAAGTACCTTACTGAAGATTGTGAATTATGCATGAGTAGTCAATTGTGGAAGTTGATGATGAGACTTTCTTTGTTCAAATACTAAAGACCATTGACTTTACAGAAGAAAATTATTTAGAGGTAAGATTTATTCCTCTAATCGTAGAAGAATTGGATATAAAGACATTATCTCTTAAGGCACAAAATCCACATGTTGATTTTCTTGGGATTGTCAAATATTTATTTCCTGATGGTAAACTTGACGTTGATTTTGGTCCATCGATAGAAATTAAGACTCCTTATCCAGAAAAGAACGTGAAGTAATTCAATTCGGTTCAACACTCACAAGGATAAAGCCAAAACAAATTTGCAAAGATGGAAATCTTGGATCAATGGGTGAGTATGCTAATTCTTTTGTAGCATTGGCTTCATCTGCTACACTTTGGCAAAACAAATTACAAATCAAAATTTTTTTAGTAATATTTATCATGAGTGAGAAAAGAATGATCAATAGCATGTTGGTTTCGCTTGTATTGTTGAAGATAAAGAGATGAAAAGGAATGATTGGAAATTCAAAAGATCGAGGGAGGATTTTGAAGTCAAACTCGAGGACAAGTTTTTTTTCAAGAAGGGGAGAATAATGCAAGGGCATAATTGCAACTTATGTGGCAGCTACATAGGCGACATGTGTCATTTATTCATAAGTTTATTTGTCTTTTATTTATCTTCATTATTCAGTCAAAGTTAATTATAAGTCTTACTGGTAGTTGTTCCAGCCTAATAAATCTGATCATAGGGTGATGTGAAGTCATCTAGAGAGTTGTCATTTGTATTGGAAGTTATCAAGTATTTAGTATAGGCATTTATTTCACATGCAATATATTCATCTATAATTATCAATAAGAAATAAGAAGAAAAAAGAAAGTTTCTATTAAGAAAATCATTTACAAGTGTCCTTATTTTGGAGTTGAGTGATTCTTCCTAACAATGAAGTGTATAACTTGGTCGCGTTGAGTGATGTCTATGATTAGTAGCGTCGAGTGACATCCGCTACCACCAGTTTAGTAGCATCTCTAAACTATTCATCCTATCATTAGGTTAAATCTTTGATTTAACCTATCTTCAGCCTGCATCAAGAGCCAATTTCGCTCATTTTTTAAATTTGAAAGATCTACAACACTCATTTAAAACTCAAGGAACTAATAGCGTTGAGTAGCCAAACGTTAGGAACCAAGATTAATTGTATTATACAAAAGATTTTCCTTATTAATTGACAGAATATTATACAATGGATTTTTTAAAAAATTAAGCATATGCATAATGCATGCATGAGGTATAGTATCTATTATAGGATCATTAATTTTATGAACTACACAATAACACAACAGATTCTGGTTATCCTCTCTGATTTTTCAAATCTCCTCATCCGTTGGACGTACTGCAAAACAAAATTAGAAGCGACAAATTTAAAGTATATACTATTTAGATATTAAACATAATTTCACGATAATTCCTATTTTGGAATAGGAGTATATAGGACACTCATTCATCTAAAAAAATGTTGAACTTGTCTTTTAATATAAATTCATTGCCCACATGCATACAAAAAATAGTAGAAATGAGACGACTTTCCTGGATATTTACACCTGTGAAAAGAAAAAAAAGATTTTGTCATTTTCTCGGATAGATGTTACTAGTTACATATGTCTCAAGAGGTTCACGACTTAGATCTCTAACTTGGAACTTACGAAGGGTTTATTTATTTATTTATTTTAACGACGTTAATTAGTAAGACTTTTGGGTCAGAAATCAATGAATCATTTCTTATTTAAAATTCGAGCCATCTCCAAAGTAGGCTTGGAGCCACGCATTCATGCGGATGAGCCAGTTGACAAGCATTTTCTTTAACATAAATATAATTACAATTAACAACCTTCTTTTTCTTTCATTTCAATTTTCTTATTTTTATAGTTCATTTTTTGAACTCTATCTATATGTCTTGTCTCAAATAAACCTAGCGTGCAGTTTAACACGTAATTGACTTCCTCCATATCATGTCGATATCTTGATCTTGCAAACATTATTGTTAGCCCAAAAACCAAATGACATTGTCTTTATTATATGATTAAGTAAGCAATGATGATATGGTTCTATCCGGTATTTTCATTAGCGTGGACGGGTCATAAAATCAAATGAATTGGAAATCTCACCTGGTAATTAATTGTCTTATTAGAGAAGACAAACTTCTTTGCCATTAAAATAATTTTCAACTTCCATATAAGGTGGGGAATATTCCAAGGTGCTAATTAGTTTATTATGTATGTTAAAAATTAATTGGCGCCCATAAAATATGGGATTAATATGATGTAAACATAATGATGTAACTAAGTTTGTCTATATGCTCTTGTTAAAAAAATGCTCAGAACATTGGTGTTTCTACTTGGATCCACAATGTCATATTTTTTCTTTTTCTTTTTTACCTCTTTGAACTATTTACAATTAAATATGGGAATATTCGGAAATCGTCTAAAAATTCTCAAAAACCCTAAAAAAATTGTTGCGGATCAAACTACTAGTGAAAAGAATTTGACCGTAATCATATTTATCCTTCCACTATATATAGAGGGATGTGCCAATTGACCTGAAGACCTTAGCTTTCTATTGATGTAAATTTCTTTTGCATATATTGCAAGTAACAAAATTACAAACTGTACCTCCCTAGAAGGCTTGACTTTATTTGCTGCTGCTGACACACATGAGATGAGATTTTAGGAAGGAAATTGCTCTTGTATATTTTTTAAAGCATATAACAACTACCTTTGTGCTTGATGAGTCAAAGGGAAGAATATGGGGGAGAGAGGAGGGGAACTCATATACTAAAGAACATAAACATATGTAAATTCTGGCAAACCATGTACTTATAGTGGTATTTTTACACGTCTTAATAAGGTGAATCTTTGGGTTCCAATGGTCATTGTTGTGGGAATTTTTGGGTAATTAGTTGCTAGTTACTGAACAAAATCAAGTGCACATCCCAATAACATTGGGCAAATAGTTAAACCGCCATGATAATTAGCTACAGTTTATCTTAAAAGCTTAAATAGATAATAAAAGACAATTGACATGTAATATTATTTGTTGACTTTGAAGCACAAATACATACAACTAAAATGATCTACACCTAGCATTCTTAAATACTGCAATAAAAATAAATAAATAAATAAAAAGAACTTCGCATTAAATTATGAAAATATAAAAGAAATATTTATATAAAAATAACGGCCCGACCATGTGTACTAGGCTACTAATCATATATAACCATTATTTATATATTTATTTTTTGGTAGAAAAATATGACCAATATTTACTGTCATCACATAGTTACTAACATGAAATCTTGTAAAGATTCGTTGACTTTTGTTAGGAGAGCAATTTCCCTTTCATTCTTTATTTTAGTTTATTTTCTGGCTGGCTAGAGAGACAGTAAGAGTTGCTAAACGAAGGTGAACTATTTTAGCATAATTATTGGATGGGGAAAAGCTCCTAAGTTTTATGATGGGGCAAACCCCACAAGCAGATCTGAAAGGCTCTGTCTAAAACTAGGCCATTCTAATCCGGCCAGCTCAATTGGGCTGGGCCTAACACCATGGGCCCAGGTTGATTTAAAGTTATCTGCAAGCTCAAGGCTTGAACAAGCTAGCTGTTAAGCACGATCCTTTGAGCAAGACAATTACGTATCTGTTTGAGAATTGTTTATTTTGTATTGAGTTGATAAAATTTTTTTTTTTTAGTTTTTTATGTTAAATGTGTTACAAAAATTGAAAAGCTAATTTATATATATCTTTTATAAGAAAAAGCTAATTTATTCAAAACTACTAAAATATAGATTATTTGCTAAAAAATTGAGATAAAAAGCAAAAAACAAAACCTTTTTAAAAATTTACTAAATTCATACTAGGTAAGGTTGAATAGTTCCTCTAGCCCAGCTACATGCATGAGGTACATTGAACTAAACTCAAATTAACCTATTTATTAATGATTGACAGTTGAGCACCACTACCTAAAAATGAGTGCCTACTGAAAGCTCTCCCGTATCTGTATTTATTACTTCCTATCAATCATCTTTTGCATTTTTTTTTGAGAAACACAATAAGACTTTTCCTTTTTGTTGTATTAGTGAATGTTCTCTAAGCCCACCTTAGGGGAAAATATGTTCTCTCTCTCACAATTGGTGGGTTTTACTAAAAAGTGAGACTCATCGATTGTGAGAGAGGAGAAGTATATACCCGATGTAAGGAATAACTTCTCCCACCTAAGTGGATGATATGCCCACATATTGGCCCTTTACTTAAAGAATTGCAATATGATTAAATCTAACATTAACTTGCTTAATGAGCACAATAGATGGACCAGCGTTTCATAGCAAATGAACAAGATAATGATTTATACCTACTCTTCTCAGGATTCCTTCATAATTATGAGATGTTTATTTGTTTTTAGTCACTTTCAATTGTGACTCTAATTCACTCCTTTGCGTCTGTGTTTGTTTCTATATATACCTGAGCTTTTTAGCTAATCAATGAAGTTAAAATATATATATATATATATATATAAATTTAAAAAAAAAAAAAAAAAAAAGTTCATTTGATCGAGCGATGGAGTGGCATCATTGATCTCTCTCAAATCATGAAGCATTTGAATTTTGAAGTCAAGGCGTATTAGCATTTCAAAACCAACGTCCTGGAAACTACTTTTACGGTCCGCAAGCGTTTGGACTTGGCAAATCATGTTATCCACAATCCCACAAGCTACAAAATACAAATTCTAATATTCCTTTGAATTCCTCAGTCAAACAAAAAATATTCCCACAATGTGCTCTGTGGAAAAATCTAGGAAATTGATTGATACAGAAATTTTGGCCTAAGAATTCTTCCAAGAAATTATGTATCAACAATAGTGACTCCATGATTTGAGAGACTTGGCCATTTTCATTTTGGTAGTACTAAGAATGCAAAGTATGCTTTCAAGAATGATTCTTTGTTAAATGTGTTACAAAAATTTAAAAGCTAATTTATATATTTTTTTATAAGAAAAAGCTAATTTATTTAAAAATACTAAAATATAGATTATTTGCTAAAAGGTTGAGAAAAAAAGAAAAAAAACAAAATTTTTTTCAAAAATTACTAAATTCATACTAGGGTAGCATTTGGATCCGGCGTTTCCTTCAGCGTTTGTGTTTTGCGTTTTCCTCTTTTTTTTTTTTTTTTTTTGGCTGCACGCGTTTCAGACTTTCTCCCGACATAGTGCACTGTTCACGGGACCCACGACCATTTTATTAAAAAATATATATTAAAAATGGGTCCCACAGCACTAGGCACCCATTTAAAAATTATTTTGCTATAATGTTTTCAGTTTTTAATTTTCAGCAAAATAAGTTGTATACAGCTTATTTTGCTGAAAACTAAAAACTGAAAACACTGTAGCAAAATAATTTTTAAATGTATAAATAGTGCTGTGAGACCTATGAACAATACGTGAATAGTGCATGAACAGTGCACTTTGTCTCTTGCACAATGAATCCATGTGCATGAACAACGCGGTTATTGTTCATACGCGCTAAAAAAAAAAAAAAAAAAAAAAAAAAAAGAGGCAAAAAAGGCAAACATGAGAGAAAAACGTGAATCCAAACACTCACTAGGTAAGGTTGAATACTTCCTCCAATTGAGCTATAGGCATGAGGTACATTGAACTAATTAAACTCAAATTAACCTATTTTTTAATGGTTGACAATTGAGCACCACTACCTAAAAATGAGTGCCTACAGAAAGCCCTCCCCTTTGATATCAATATTTTTTACTTCCTATCAATTATCGTTCGCATTTAGCGAAACACAACAAGACTTTTCCTTTTGTTGTATTGCTGAATGTTCACTGTACACATGTTAGGGAAAATATACCTTACGTTATGTACATGTTTACTCTCTCTCACAATTAGTGGGTTCCACTAAAGAGTGAGACCTACCAATTGTGAGAGAGGAGAAGCATATACTCGATACAAGGTTGCGTTTGGCATTAGCTTAAAAAACCTTTTTTTTTTTTTTTTACTGTTTAGATTATTTTTGTTACTATTCATGAGTCCCACTGTACTATGTCAACTACCTTTTAGTTTTATCTACAATTCTTTCATCAAAAAGTTTTTAATTTCAGCTAAATAAATTGTTCCCAAATAGATTCTAAATGTAAAATTAACTTGCTTAATAAGTACAATAGATGGAACGGGGCTTCATAGCAAATGAATAAGATAATGATTTATACCTATTCTTATCAGGATTCCTTCATAATTATGAGATGTTTCTTTGTTTTTAGTCACTTTCAATTGTGGCTCTAATTCTCTCCCTTGAGTCTTTCCCTACTTGAGCAGGTGAGCTCTACTATTTCTTTGAATTTCTCAGTCAAACAAAAATTATTTCCACAATGTGCTCAGTGGAAAAATCTAGGAAATGATTGATACAGAAATTTTGAAAATTCTTCCAAGAAATTATGTATCAATTTTAGTGACTCCATGATTTTTCGTATAAAATAATGACAAAATTATATTATAAGGCCTAAGGTGAAACAGGATAGAGTCCATTTCGCGAGACTCGGCCATTTTCATTTTGGTAGTAGTAAGAATGCAAAGTTTGCTTTCAAGAATGATTCAATTGCTTAAGCTTTGTTCTTTTCTAGCTCTCATTTATGAACTTGCTTGTGCTGACCCTCTTAATGATCCTCCTGATGAGCTTTGTTCAAGCACTAGTAATTACACGGCGGGTAGTCCTTTTGAAAATAACCTCAAAGATCTCTTCCTTTCTTTATCTTCAAATTCTTCTTTTACTAAGTTCTACAACACTTCTTCTGGAAACGACCCAGATAGAGTTTATGGACTGTATATGTGCTTCAACTACGTAAATGGAAACGACTTTCAGAGCTGTGTAAGCCTTGCAACAACAGATATTGTGAAGCTCTGTCCAAACAGTAAGGAAGCATTTGTAGGGGAGGAACTTTGCCAATTTCGCTACTCAAATCAAAATTTCTTTGGCCAATTGGATATCACAGGAAACATTTTCAAACAAAATGAAGAGAACAGTTCAGAGCCACAATTGTTCAAAGGTGTTGTAAACAATGTATTGAGTAACCTTGCCAAAAAGGCAGCTTTTGATCCTAACGTGTATGCTACTCGGGAAGAACCCTTTAAAGATGATACAATCTATGCTCTAGTGCAGTGCGGTACTGACTTGTCTGCAAATCAATGTAACTCATGCCTACAGAAGGCTATATCAGATATTCAAACGTGCTGCTTTTTCTCTGTTGGTGCAAGACTTTTTAGTCGTAGTTGCTATTTGCGCTATGAGTTATACAACTTCTATCAAGTTCTACCTTCTTCCACAAATAATATGAATGGGGAAAGTAAGTATCCATAAACACTTTTTGACATATTATTTATGTTTTTATGAAGTGACAATGATCAATAATTAATTGAATGCAGGTAGTGTAAGGAAAATATGGATGATCGTAATCTTGACGGTTGTACCAGTATGCCTTGTGGTAGTACTGATTGCTTTCGTTTACTGGCTTGCAACGAATAACAAAAGCAAAAAAAGTAAGGTGATTGATACAAAGTTGCTTGAAATCTACTCTTTCATTTTTGTCTAATTATATTTCTGTTCAGGGAAGAATGAAATTGCAACTCAAGGACCTATTTTTCGTACCGTTCATGACCAACATAACACTGACTTTCAGCACCAAAATTTTCAAGGAAGAAATGACCAGCAAGATCAAGAACTCCCTTACTTTGATTTTGCATCCATAAGCGCAGCTACTGACAACTTCAGTGATTCAAATAAGCTAGGAGAAGGGGGCTTTGGCACTGTTTACAAGGTAATAACAGCTTAATTTCTGAAAATAGAGGGAATGTTTGAAGTCTAAATTGTACAAGCTTTCTATTTCTCCATTGACTGAATTGGAACTGAAAGAAATCGTCTTTTGTAGGGTATACTGAGTAATGGAAAGCAAGTAGCAGTGAAAAGGCTTTCCGGTTGTTCTGAACAAGGTTCATCGGAATTCACCACTGAAGTTCTGCTCATTATGAAAGTTCAACACAAAAATCTTGTCAGGCTTTTAGGTTTCTGCATAGAAAGGGAGGAAAAGCTGCTTATCTATGAATACATGCCGAATAGCAGCCTAGATTTCTCTCTCTTTGGTTTGTTTCCTTCAATTAAGTTCACAGTCAACTCAAAAAAATAAAAATCTATAAACCTAATGTGATTTTTCAATCTTTGAGTATTTTCTCTACATTTCTATGGTTAGATGCAAATAGACGAGAGCAACTCAATTGGAGCAGACGAATTAATATCATAAATGGAATTGCTCGGGGATTACTTTATCTTCACGAGGATTCTCGACTTAGAATAATTCATAGGGACCTAAAACCTAGCAATGTGTTGTTGGATAATGACATGAACCCAAAGATTTCAGATTTTGGGATGGCAAGAATCATTGAAGGAAATGAACATGAAGCTAATACTGCTAAAATAGTTGGGACATAGTAAGTAGTCCTTTATTCTCCTGATCTTCAGTTTTTTTTTTTTTTTTTTTTGGGTTGTGGATAAATCTTGAATGATAAAGGGGTGGAAAAATGAAGGATTTTTATTTATTTATTTATTTCTGTGGTGGAAATATAGGACAGAAAGGGAAAATGCATAGTGAAATTTTACTAGCGAATAATTTTCTGAACAAAGCCTTCCATTCAAATTAGAACTTGGTAGTTGGTAGGAAAACTTTAAAAAGAGAAAAGTATTCTTTCAAGAAATTTACTATTTAATTTTATTTGTTTGTATAAGATGTAATTGTCTTTTATTAAGCTCATCGTATATATATTTTTATTCACTCGATTATTTAATTACATTGATCAGTGGATACATGGCTCCAGAGTATGCTATGGAAGGGTTATATTCCATAAAGTCTGATGTTTATAGCTTTGAAGTTCTCTTGCTTGAGATCATAACTGGGATAAGGAATGCCGGCTTCCATCAATCTAAACGTGCTCCCAGCCTCCAAGCATATGTAAGTTTGTCTGGCATGTGTTGTTAATACGTTCATCAAGATTACTGGTGTTGCCGCAATTGCTGACCCTGTTAGATGATGATTCATGACAGGCATGGAAATTATGGAATGAAGGAAAAGGATTGGAGTTGATGGATCCTTTATTAACTAATTCATGTTCTTCAGATGAATTTTTGAGATACATTCATATTGGTTTACTATGTGTTCAAGAAGATGCATATTACAGGCCAACAATGTTCTCTGTTGTCCAAATGCTTAAAGGTCAAACTATGACACTTTGTCGACCTGAACGACCCGCTTTCTCTGTGGGGAGATTCACAGATCACTATGAAACAAATCCTAACAGCTGTTCAGTCAATGGCTTAACAAGTTCAAGTGTTTTGCCTCGATGATGGAGACGAGGGATCGGTTTGATATCTCACAATGCCGAAATTTGTTGTGTGTGTTTCCAGACTGGTCATGACATTGAAGACCTTACAAACTCAAGGTTATACCTTAAGTTTATGGGGGCATTAGAGATAATATGGCCTTAGAAGCCCAGACCTGTTATAGGCCCATTTAATCATTGTAATATATAAGTCATATGATAAAGATGTAAACAACAATTGCTTTCTGCTATAAACATATACTATTTGGCTGAGCCTTGCTTCTGGTTTTCTCATTTTCCTGACTCAACTGCTTTACTAGAAATAAATTTACTTTGTTAAGCCAACAAATGCATGTGGAGATATTGTCCTAGAAACTTGCTTAAGAACTACCATGAATGGAGCATGAATTCTCTCTTTTTAAAGCATGGCCTATAGAAAGAAAATTAATAACTTATAGCTAGTCCTATATAATGTCATTGTTGATTTTATTTTAAAATTGAACTTGATTATACTACTTTGACATATAAAGAATGTTCACAGAAAGTACGTTTGATCTGCAAATTTAACTCTGATATTGACATAACATATAGACTATACAAGCACACCACATAGACTATTGGTATCTTCACGGTCACTATCAACAACTTGCATACTATTTAGTCCGCCCAAGACCCAACTGCTTTGATTCTTCAAAACAAAAAAAAGAAAAAAAGAAAAAAAAAAAGACCCAACTCTTTTCCAGTCAAGATTCCCTCTTTGAGCACGCCAGCTTCTGAGTGATGGTTAATACTTTAACCGTATAGAAAATTCTGCCAACACATTGTTGTCAATCATGGAATGTCGCACAGCCTTTTTGGACCACACATTGTTTGTTGTCAAACATGGAAAGTCATGCAACATTATAGGACCTCGTGAGCTAGAAATCTCTGCACATTTCTTTTTTCCATCTTTGGTGTGTTCAGCTGATTTAATTTGTTATCAAATTAGGAAGATGGACAAAGGTACACTTTCAGCTATGCTTTTCTTCATTATACCACTGTACATGCCCAAAATTGTTGCTGCTGAAGATTGTCTCTTTCTTTTTTGTTCAAATGATTTCCAAAATTACACACATAACAGCCCATTTGAAAAGAACCTCATGCACCTTCTTGGGTTATTGCCTTCCAGAACTTCAGTAACAGGTTTCAACAGCACCTCTTTTGGAGATACTAACAAAGTCTATGGTGAAGCACTTTGTAGAGGGGATATCAACTCCACAGCTTGTAAAACTTGTATTGAGACTGCTAATAAAGAAATCTTGCAGTGCAAGAACGAAGAAGTGGTAATATATCTAGAACTTTGTCAAGTTCGCTATTCCTACCAGCAATTCTCAATTATGGTTTATGCTGGGAAGTATCCTGACAGGAATAAAAGGGAGAAAACTATATCAAATGAGGATCCGGTTCATTTTAATAAGGGTTTGAAGCATTTAATGAATGTCCTTTCAAAGGAGGCAGCACTCAATCCTTCTAATAAGCGCATGTTTGCAACTGGGGAAATTCAATTTTCTCAGAACAGAACAATTTATGGTTTAGTACAGTGTACTAGGGACATTTCTGATGTAATCTGTTATAATTGTCTGGAATCTGCTATAGGCGATTTGAAGGCTTGCTGCTATTCTCGTGAAGGTGGAATTGTTGTTAGTAGGAATTGTAATGTGAGGTATCAGCTGTACAGATTCTATAATTCCTCAAGCGTTCTAGTCACTTACCCAAGTTCCAAAGGTAAGGTCATTCAACCTTTGATAATTTATTTTCTATCGGCGCATTACATTAACACTTTTTTTTTTTTGGTAAAGTGGAATATGCATTAAAACTAGGAAGAAAATAGAGGTTCAGGACAAAGCCTGTTAGAGTACAACCCTTGGCTATCAGCCTCAAACACATTCGAAAGGTCCACAGGCAGACTAGAGAACAAAATAAAGTCTGAAACTTGTGAACATCCCAAATTAGCTAAGCGATCCGCACAGCTGTTGGCCTCGAGGTAGACGTGTCTGATGCGGTGCTGGAAGAAACTAGTAACCAATTGCCTGCAGTCATCAAAGAGGGCAGAAACGATAGAGTTAGACTAGGTCAGGTTAGTAAGCGCATCAACTATGGCTTTAGCGTCTAGTTCTATAATAATAGCAGTCAAATTCATCTGTTGGCACAACAACAATCCTTCCCTGAGTGCCCAAAGCTCAGCCAAGAAGCTATCCGCTTTCCCAATTTTCCTGGCAAAACCCACAACCCATTTCCCTGCGTCATCTCTTAACAGACCCCCTCCCCCTGCTATGCCCAGCAAAGAATTGGAGGCTCCGTCTGTGTTAAGTTTCATCCATCCTGGATCAGGTTTCTCCCAACAAACTTTCCTGGTAATCATGTTTTTGGAATTCTTAAATCGGTCAGCACAATGAAAGAATTCCGTCACTTGTCTGACAATTTCCTTAGCATTACATTAACACTTTAAGAACAGTAAGTCTGCTAACACAACAAATTTCACTACATTTTTCACAACTGCAAGTCTGTGAAGATGACATGTTGTGATTGATGTACAATAAAAATGATGTCAATGCTCATTCCATATGAAAGTAATGTTACACTAATCATAGTTTGCCACCTTAACAAATTGTGAAAAACATTATGAAATTCGTCATGTATCATTGTTGCTTCGAGAAAAAGCCTATATATGTCTTTTGTGCAATGCATATTTGACACTACACACATAACTACTGGATGACATTGATTGGAATATGTTGAGAATCTGTTATCCTTACCCCTGCTATTAAGACAAAAAAATAGTCTGGTACTAGTTTTGGAATTGGTATGTCAGCTTGAACTTAATTAAATGTAAAAGGTTATAAATGATTCTAATTTCCATGATTCCTGCCTTGAGAGACTGATGTGTCATACAATAAAATCATAGCTATACCTCTGGGTGAACCTGAATTGAAAGGTAGGTCAGGGGAAAAAATGGTAAAAGAAAGAAAAGAACTGAATGCTAGAAAAATTTAGTGCTGTGTTGTTTCTTTTAATAGCTATTGAGAAAGTCTTTCCATTGAAAAACAGGGAAAAAACCAAAAATTTGGATGGTTGCAGTGTTTACATGTATATCAACATCGGTGGTAGTGGTTCTACTTGGTTCTTGTGCTGTTTATCGCCGATTGAAAAAGGGAACAAAACAAGGTGAATTTATCTTTCTAACTAAACATCCTAATTATTTGATTTGCTAATAACCAAGACTGTGTCTTTGGTAGATGAGGAGAGAAGCCAGCATGCATTATTGCACGAGTTAGCCAGCTCCGCTGCAGTTGCAGCCACACGAGAAGGTGAATTGGTGATCGCCGAGGAACTACCTTTTATTGATCTAGCTACAATTAGATTAGCTACAGATGAATTTTCAGACTCAAACAAGCTTGGGCAAGGTGGATTTGGCACCGTGTACAAGGTAAGACACTTTTTGTACTTCAAATTTTTGGGCTTACTTCCATGTAGCTGTATTGCTTCATTAGCCCCATTTGCATCTGACTTTGGAATTCTTTCAGGGAACGCTACCAGATGGGAAGGAAGTGGCAGTGAAAAGGCTGTCGAGAAAGTCATGGCAAGGCTTAGAGGAATTTAAGAATGAAATCATACTAATTGCTAAACTTCAACATAGGAATCTTGTGAAGCTATTGGGATGTGGCATAGAGGGAAAGGAAAAGATCCTCATATATGAATACATGCCCAACAAAAGCCTCGATATCTTTATTTTTGGTCCGTTCTTTTGTTCCCACTTTCTGTTTCACAAGCTTGCTAATATTTTCAATTGCTTTTAAGTTTTCTACAATTCAATTTTACACATGATGTCAATGCACTAAACATTAGTTTAGTACTGAATTTTAGATTCAAAAAGAAGCTTGCAACTTGATTGGGAGACATGTTATAACATTATTGGTGGGATTGCTAGAGGACTTCTATATCTTCATGAGGACTCCCGACTTAAAATCGTTCACAGGGACTTGAAGCCTAGCAATATTTTGTTGGACCATGACATGATTGCCAAAATATCAGATTTTGGCATGGCAAGGATCTTTTGTGAAAACCAGAATACAGCTAACACAAGAAGAGTTGTAGGAACATAGTAAGCTGCTTCTTCTTATATCTTTTTTCCCCCCTTGTAGCTATTTTGTTATTGATAATAATAATGGCAAGCATAATTTTGGGACACAAAACAGTGGATACATGGCTCCAGAGTATGCAATGGAGGGACTATTCTCTGTAAAATCAGATGTTTTCAGCTTTGGTGTGATCTTGCTTGAGATTATTAGCAGAAAAAGGAATAACCGCTTCTACCTTACACAGCAAGCCCCAACACTTCTTGCATATGTACATTTCTTTATTCTCTTGAATTGACAATTTTACTTCGTATAATTTCAACCGGGAAACAAAAATTTCTATAAAATATTACGGTTTAAACAATTAACAGGCATGGAGACTATGGAATGAAGGAAAAGATTTGGAAATTGTGGACCCTTTGTTGATGGAATCATGCCAGACATCCGAAGTCCAAAGATGCATTCAAATCGGACTTTTGTGTGTGCAAGAAGATCCTACAGACAGGCCTACCATGTCCACTGTGGTGGCTCTTCTAGGAAGTGAATCAATGGAACTTTCACCACCAAGACAACCTGCACTTTCTGTTGGTAAAGTGGTTCCAAGCGGTCTGTCTTCAACAGCTCCTTCTGTAAATGAACTTACTGTTTCTATTATTTCACCACGGTGAAGAATATTGACAAAGATTCTGCTTCCCAATGTAGCATTTTCTAATACTGGGGAAAAAATGTACAAAAATTTCTGTAAGATAAGGTGCGGAACATCTTAATTAGACTAGATACACTTTAATTTCAAGTTTGAACGTGGTGAAGGCAAGGAATGTGCACGAGTTTGTGCAGCAAGATGTGACTAGAAATTTATTTATTTATTTATGGATAAATTGTTAGTTAGGATTGGAGAATTCGAACCCTAAATGTCACCATGAAAGTGACAGTTGATCTACAAGACTCTTAGTAGGTGGCTAGAATATTCTAACTTTGCATTACATGACTTGCTATTTTATAGAACGTTGAGTAAGAAAAATCATTAGCACAAGGTAAATATATGTTTCATAAATATTGTTATGTAGGCAGATATCTGTTGAAATCGTCTAAGTAGCAAGCCTAGAAAAGGTTATTTAGACAAATATTCAAGATAAATGTGATAGTAACATTCACACTATTTGTCGTGACGTGATTGTGTTATAGTGGAACACTTACAAATTACGATAGGCAAAGCATACCAAAATATTTGAAAATAAGTGTTACATCTATAATATTTTCACAACAAATCAGAGATAGTAAATTATTATTGGTTTAAATTTTTTTGGGGCACCCGTAACCGCTAATAACAACCTATTATTTAAAATTTGTTATAAAAGTATTGAAAAAATACTGTATACATAGCATTTCTGGTAATTGAATGGTCAGTTGGTGCATATGATGAGCATGTCATGCGGCCTTTCATTAATATTTGGTTTTTACTTAAATCTACGTTTTTTGTGTTTTTTGCTACTAAAAGTTGATTTTTTATTTAAAAAATTTACAAATAAGTAAAAAATTAAGGACAAATTGAGAAATAAGAGGCTTTGATCCTTTAAAAAATATTGCTCTTTTTTGTTCTAAGTTAGTTTCTTTCTCTTCTATATGCTTGTTTGTGCTTCCTTATTTTCTTTTCTTTTCTTTTCTTTTCTTTTTTTTTTTTCCTCAAAAATTTGATGGGGCTGATAGTAGATCCAAAGTAAATATATGTTTTATTCATAATCATATTTTTTCTGAATTTTTCCAAAAGGTTGATAAGGATTCATAGATTTCATAAGTTGAAAGAGAAATTATTGCAAAATTTAGTCACATAATCAATATATTATAATTGATTTTAAAATTTTAAAATAATGTCTAGTTCTATTTTGATAGATAATTGATTTGAAATATATTGAGCAACAATTATTTTGTGCCCTTTTAAAATCAAATTGCAAATGGCATCTTTTAACATGGGGTCATTTTGATTTTATTTTGTAAAATTTAAAATTTTGGATTCTGGACCTTGACATCACATGCAACATTTTGATTTGGGTCCTTCCATGAATACCCATTACCAAGGAAACTCAAAATCAAGGTCCGCCCAACCACTAAGGCAATTATCATGGTTTTGAATATTGTTCCATTACGATTGGAACAAACGGAAAATCTTGTACCGATATGAAAATAAGAACAATGACCCCCCAATTCTAACATGGGTAAAATTACAGCCAATTCCAAATGTTTAAATCAGTTTCAGCCAATATTGGTCAAAATTAGATTCGGGCGAACAATAGAAGAAAATTTTGGCCTGTTAATTATCTTCTACAGTATTAATTAAGACTCAAAATTTAGCCAATATGCATGAAAATCTCCATCTCAATAGGCGTGCAATTTGTCTACCTCTCTTTTAACAGTTAGAATTCCTCTATCCATGTGCAACATAAAATAGTTCAATATATAAACAGAATCATAATTAATATGTTATTCTAAAATACGTAGCTCCATGTATAAACACAATCATAACAAATAACTATTAATAACTACCATAACAATTAAATTTTATATTTAGCATTTTTTTAAAATCACATTATGTTACTTTTTTGTTCATCGCACAAATTACAGACTAGTATTGTAAATTTGGGATTCAAGTGATTATTGAACGTAGTAAGTTGATACCATAATTTGTGATAGCCCTTGTTCAAATCCCCTCCCCACTATTTATCTATAAAAAAGAAAATAAAAAACATGTAAATTTATTATTCATGCAGCATGAATCACAAATCATGGAAAAAGAAGTCTAAGATGACCAGGGGCAAAACCATAAATTTTTGCCTAGGGGGCCAAGACTAAACTATCATTTTGAATCTCCATTCAAGTAAAAACTCAAAGCACTATGAGAGCATCTTATCTTTCTAAATCCTTTTGAGTATACAAAAATTTTCTAGTTTGCAAGACATATGTATAAAATTTTTTTTTTTTTTTTTTTAAAGGATTCAACATCTTGACCTTAATGTGGCAATGTGGCATTATGCTATAAGAGTAAATCATATGGCATCAAATTTTACTCTTCTTTAAATAATCAAATGATTAAGCGTACAAACATAAGAAGAAAATCTATTTATTAATGGATAATCAGTTGGGTTTATAAATTAATAAGATAAAAATGAAAATCATAAGCCACAAGAGAAATAAACTGAAATTGAACTGAAATATAAATGAAAAAGGGAAGAAAATTTTTGTAATTCTCATGATTTTAAAGCCATTTTTCCTTAACTTCAATTAAGAAAACACTTTATTAAGGAAAATAAAATAACAGTAGCTGAATAAGATTGTGAATGTGACTATAAGACCACTATATGAGACCACTAAATGGATGGAAGTGAATGAAGAGTATAAGACTGAGAAAAATTGCACTAGGATGAGAATCATTTAGAATTGATTGGTTCGTGGCTTGAAAGTAGAGTACGGGAAAGGGAAATTACTAGAATGTTGAAAGAGAGCTTCTAAAAAAAGCTAGTAAACAAATAAATAAAAAATAAAAAAGAGAAAAGAAGAAGGGTTGATTGGCTAGTAGCCAAGAGCACTCACATCAATGGGTGCATAATAGAAAAAAAATGAAAAATTAATATAACTAGTCGCATACCCGTGCGTTGCGCATGATAATTTTTTTTAAGATGGTCTCATTAAATATTTTATTAGTACTATAATTTTAGTTATTAACCATTGGTTTTTCATTAGTTTTTAAGTTAATAAAAACTTTAAATATACCTTTTTTTGACCTTTACACACACACAAACACACATATATAGCGTGAATCTTTACACATACCTTTAGGAAAACTCTATATATTCCAGTTTTTTGGATGCGTAAAATTATAAACTACTACTCCATAATAACAGTGGCTAATTAATTTTATATATATATATATATATATTCCTCTCATTTATTGTCTTTGTTATGCAAATCATCAATTAGTAAATATATGTTAATGGTAAGAAGCATTACAAATGAGATTAATAAATAAATAAATATATATATATATATATATATTATAAATAAGGTTAAATGAAATGTCAAAAAATGGATTTTTAAATTTTCTAACTTTATTTCTTATGTAATTTTACTACTATCAGATAACATCTCTTTTTTAGTTATTGGTTTCCATAGTTAGAGTTTGATTAGTTTTAAATTTAAATTTAGTACTATGATTATATTTAACTGTTGATTGTTGATTTAATTTTTTAAGTGAATTTAATGGTTTATGTTATTACATTGTAAAGTTTTTAATGTTCTCCACACGGTAATCTCTATTTTATTTTTTACTTTTTCTTACAACCTTTTTGTTTTCCAATCAACAATTACTAATTGACATTTGGTTTTTTTTTTTTTTTTTCTTTTCTTTATCTACTCTTTATTACTTCGTATTGGTTTTTTTCTATACCATCTCTCTCTCTCTCTCTCTCTCTGCATTGGCACCCTATCATTTTCCAAAATTTGATGATGATTTTATGACATTAAATATGAATTATTAGTTTTTTTTTTTTTTTTAATTTAGTGTTTCTAACATGATTTGTTTTGTATTTCATTCTTCCTTTGATGCATTGGGTGTGAGAATGAGTGTTTCCCTAGCATTACTCCACTTAATATGGACAATTTTATTTATTAAATTTAGGCAAAATATTATATTTTAACTTTTTTAAATAAAAAAGGAGTGGAAATATAAATAATTTAATGATATATATGGGAGATGTGGCTGAATTTAAATTTTAAATAAAATGATATGAGGCAAAAATTAAAATAAAATACATAATTGTGGGTGAGAAAGCCCAACACTATGTATTGGGCCTGGGGCCCAATTTGAATATCACCGTTTGTCCGAAGAGGTAAAAGTAATCAGCGCTGAGTCCGTTTGGTGAAAACACACTCGAGAAGGGATGAAGGGTATGTCCGAGGACAACCCGGTTGGTCCGAAGATGTTCCCCTCATCGGATCGCTAGAGAGCTTGATCAAGCAAATATACTGAAGACCCTAGCAACCCTCCCAGTAGATTCCATGGTAAAGAGTGAGCTCTGGGCACGCCTAGGGGTGAGAAGAACATAAAATATCTTAAAGGAAAAGCTGCTACCACCGCATTCAATGCACTGCAGCAACTTTCCTGGCCGCATTTGTGTGGAGAAAACATCTGAACAGTGCAACCTCAACTACTACCACTCACGGCAGACTAAAGCAAATATTTGATGTGACTTGTACTCAAGTGGATGCTTAGATGAAGAACAAATGTACGGTGAAGATGAGGAGGAAGAAGTATATATAAAAGGAATAGGTCTCACAGAAGATGGGGGGGGGGGGGGGGGGAGAAAATTGTATTCATTTAAGTCTGTAAACCTTAAACCTCTTCGGATTCAAGAGGATTCCCACTGAATGCTAGTCTGAACATCATTTTTTCCTTACTTGTCTATTTGAATCGTTGCTAAATCCATTTCCAGCCCAGCTGTTTAACCCATTCTCTACAAATTCATTGTTCGGGGTTCATTGGGCTGAGTCTGCAAAATTTGTGCTTGGCCCATCAAACTTGGACCTTACAATAACAATAAACACTAACTTATCCAAATAATTCTATGTAATATAATAATAGTACATTCTTATATACTATTTTTAATTATTTATATTGCAATATGATAATATTTAACAATCAAAGTCATAAAAAAATAAAATAAAATAAAATAAAAAACTTAAAACACAAAACTAAATCCCATCAACCAAAATAGAGTTCTAAAGAATACACAACTTTATCAAGCTAAAATAGAGGAGCAAGAAAAAAAAAAAAAAAAATCCACCCAAAAATTGAGGGAGAGAAAGAGTGGGAAATAACCACTTTTTTGTGAGAAAAAATTATGTAAAGAATGGAAGAGTGAATGACAAATTTATAGTAAGAGGATGATAATAAAAAGAAACAAAATAAAGGAAGATAAAAGGAAAGAGAAAGAGTGATATCAAGGTAGAATGTTTGGGGAGATGAAAAGGTAAAGAGAAGGAGAAATGTTGGAGAAAGTGTAAATGTTAAAAAAAAAAATGAGTACAATTTGATGAGCACAATTTAATGGAACACTTTTCTTTGTATTTAAGTAAAATATTACATTTTAAAAAAAAAACAAAAAGAGAGAGAAAATATAAATAATTTAATGATAAAGAGGATGTGGTTGAATTTCAATATTGAGTAAAATAGAAGAGAAGAAAAAAATAAGAAAAATTAAAATATATAACAATAAATACTAAATTATCCAAATTATGCAATGTAATGGAATACTATTTTATTTTTTATAATGTAATTGGATAAAATTTAACAATTAAAGAGCAAAATAATAACAATAATAACTTAAAACATAAAACTAAATCGTATCAACCTAAATTAGAGTTCTTAAAGACACAAAAATTTATCAACCTAAAGTGGAGATGCAATAAAAAATAAAAATCCACCAAAACATGGAGAGAGAGAGAGAGAGAGAGAGAGAGAGAGAGAGAGAACCTTTTTTTATGAGAGATAACTATGCAAAGAATGAAAAAGAGTGACAAATTTATAGTAAGAGGGAAGGGATAAGAAGAGACAAATAAAAGAAGATGAAGGAAAATATAAATATCAATATTAAAGTAGAGGGTAGTGGGGAGATGAAAAGGTAAGGGAAGAAGAAAGGTTGAAGAAAGTGTAAATATTTAAAAAATAAGTAAATGTAAAAAAAAATTATAGAAAATTAGAAATAAAAAAGAAATATATATAGATGTTAAAACTAACAAAGATGAATATGTAAAGCCAATAATCTATTCATATTTTTTTATAAAAAAAAATTTGAATAAATAATAAATAATAATTATGTGGCAAATAATGTGGCGATGAGGTGACGCAACAGGAGCTCAACAGCAATAAATGCCACGCTTCAGCTTTTAGTAATATATAGATTTGGCCTAAAACTTTTTTTTTTTTTGATATAAAATATAATTTCTACTCTAATCTAATCTAAGTGTATATGTATGTGAAATTCCCTCACGGAGACTAGAACTCCAACCCTTACCTTCCACACCTCACAAGCACTTATAATTTGGCCTAAAACTGGAGAAAGTATATGATGTTTCAAGAACTCCACCTCAGCATCTAGTTGGTGTTTCTAAAACCAATAAGAAATTGACATTTGTTCAACAAAAAAAAAATCAGCATACTAAACCATTTAAATTAAAAAGACAAAATTGACCCTAAAAAATTCAAAGACCCGCCCTCTCTTGTTTTTCCTCTTTTTGCAAAATCAAAATGATCATCTCTCTCTCTCTCTCTGTTTTTCTCTCCACGACTCCACCAACACAGCACACCAGCACCTCCATGACTCCATCTTTTCTCTCTCAACTCCAAACCAAAATCCACTTTACTTTTCCTCTTTTCAAAATCAAATCTCAATGTTTCTCTCCCCAGTCCACACACCACCATAGCCTTTATTCTCTCTCAACCCCAAATCCCAACAGCTAATGCCCAGCGGTAGCTTCTCTGCCGGCACAACACCGCCGATATCACAAATTCTGAAGAAACCGGCATTTGTCTCGTCAGAAAATCCCCAAAATCTTCTCTTTCTAGTAAAACCACCCTACACCGGAAACGTCGTGCTACTTCCAACACCCGACATTCACAAGAAGGTTTTTTTTTTCTTTTTACTCTGTTTCTTTTCTACATTTTTCACATTTTTTTGTATGCTTTTTTCTTCCCAAAATTATAGATGTTTAAAAGAAACAAAAGAAAACCAAATGAATTTTTGTGTAGAAAGGATTTTTGTACTTGTTTGATAAAATGTCTTAATGAAGATGGATGCACTCTTTTGTTCTTAAACTATTATCAATCAACAAAATATACAATATACAGTAAATGGTTAATCTTGTACATTCATATGTTGAAAGGAAATTGACATATACATTCATATGTAGAAAGGAAATTCGTATTGTTTGATAAAATGCTTTAGTGAGGATAGATGCACTAAAAATACAGTAAAAGGGGTTTTTTTTTTTTTTTTTTTTTTTTCAAAAAAAAAAGTTATTTTGGATTACATTAAAAGTGTTTAGTATGATGTAGTTTTATAAATAGAGAAATAAAGCTCTTTCTTTGTTTATTAGTTGATTTAATGTATTTGGTGGTTGTACTTGATTTTCAGGTATTATTTATTAGTTACATTTTTTCAGGTATCACATTAGGCTCAGCCAAAATCATTTCAAAGTTCAATTTTTTAATGTACAAAACAATCCCATTTAAAAAAAAAAAAAAAAAACTGAAAAAATAATATGTTATTTAAATTCAAATTTTCACATTTATTTTCTTTCTACAAATTCTCAACAATCAATGGGATAAAAATTTACTTGCTGGTTTTCCTTGACATAGTTATAAGTGGTGTATATTCACTATATTGATAAACATGACAGATTTTGTTCGTTGTTTGGGAACTTAAATAAATTCTTTGTTATCTTTCTCTTATGGATTAAATCAAGTACTATGTATGTAACTTAGAAGTACTGTGATATATTCTAATTGCAATCTTTAGCATGAAATTTTGTGGTCATCGATATATTGGACACTCAGGATAGCTACAATGTGATCAGTTGTGTTGCTATTGTGACAAATCTTTTAATAATTACTCCAACATAAATTTTGAGAAATAGGTGTTTGGTGATGTTAAGACCTTATTAGTTAGACATGTAAAGGGAGTAAAAGGGAACAATGGTGGTGACAATGTGAAGAGTAATTTTGGTAGTATGAAAATGTTTATTTGTTGAATTTTCTTAATGATACCTTTCAAATGAAATTTGAACTTGGGGTCTGGATGCATAAAAATTCCAAGTTCAAAGTTTCTCACAAATTTTGAAATGTAGTGTTTACCCAAAAAAGGAATATTGGTAGGTCAAAATTTTAACTATCAACTCCAAAGTAAAATCTAACTTCAAAATATGGAATTAAAAGTTTCAAATGCAGACCAATTATTCTAAGTCTTGTTGACAAACCAAGGAGGTTACATAAACTATAGTAAATCATGAGTTCAACATGAACTTCAAGTTGAAGCTAGCTAAATCAAATATGTTTATGGTGAAGCACTTAATGGCTATGGCTAAGTAACCTTTCATGGAAACAAACTTCTGATCTGCATATATGATCCCCTATCAGGCTGTCCTTGCATATGCATGATAGCCTTTGCAAGAGAAATATGACTATGTTAGTTGATTTTTGTGGTATGTTTTTTAAAATACTAGAAGCATATATACTTATTTTGGTTTGTATTTGAGCAGTACACTCAAAATTGGATGTGGCCTTGTTGACAACCATTATCATTTGCTTTAGTTCTTTTACGTTTCCAGTATCAGGCTGTCCTTGCATATGCATGATAGCCTTTGCAAGAGAAGTCTAGCTGTGTTAGTTGATTTTTGCGGTATGTTTTTTAAAATACTAGAAGCATATATACTTATTTTGGTTTGTATTTGAGCAGTACACTCAAAATTGGATGTGGCCTTGTTGACAACCATTATCATTTGCTTTAGTTCTTTTACATTTCCAGTCATCCCCCCTCCCCCCCCCCCCCCTCTCTCCTTCTCTAATTATCTCAAAATTGATTTCAAATACGGAGCATTTTCTAATTACCTATCTCCCATAGTTTCTTTTCTGTGCAAAGCTTTTGAGTGCAAAAGCATTGGATAGAGCTCAAGATGATCTCATTTGTTCAAAGGCAAAGGTATTGGCACAACCTTGCGTCATAACTATCTGTTGTTCACCATCTTTCATTTCAGCAGAAAACTTCATCATCATACAATGCTGTTTACTCTAATATGTGCTTTTGTTTATTCTTTTTCCCCTAATATTGTTCTCTTTTTTTATAGGGCTTTGCTAAAAAATTCTGAAGTATGATGAAAAGCTCTTTTGGATAGTATTTTGGACAATGTACTGCACAGCTAATGGACAACATTTTTGGATAGTTTTTTGGAAAGCATTTCGGACATTATTGCACAGTGGAGGAACATCTTAGATAGTATTCTTGACTTTAAATTTTTTAGATAGTATAACTAAAAATTTGGACAAGTGATTGCATAGCCAACACTAATTGTAGCTATCATTTTGGAAAATTTTTGTAACTAATAAGTTACTCAAACATGATAGATTTTGTGTATGTTTGAGTAGCTTCTAGTTAAAGACTAATTATATGCAAATGATGAAAGTTTTTAATGCAATAGTAAATTTTATTCTTATATATTAATTTCTATATGTGCATGGTGGTGGAATTGCAATGCTAGATTGTTGCAGGTGCTATATTGTTGTGGTGCTATATAGGGATGAATGATAGCACTCATGAAAAGTTCCAATTAAGGGGATGATATAGTGAATGGCAATATTTTGGTGCTAGACTATTTCTTTTTTGTTATTTTGATGATATAGTGAATGCTACAAGTTGCTCCCTTTTTACTCAAATCTTACAATAATTTTAAGTTCACAGGTTCACAAGGGAGAATGATTGTCCCTGTATCGCCAAGCCAAGAAATGAATTACAACTATTCATTTTTTTTTTCTTTTTCTTTTTTTATAATCTTATCAATGTTTGTGTGTTCTCTTTTTTCTTTCTAAAAGTCGCATAAAGATATATTGGACATGTGACCAAATCACCCATTATATATATAATTTTTTTTTACAATAAACCAAGCTTTATTAAAAATAACTAAATTCAAATTGTACAATCCAAAGCATCCTTCATGATCACATATATGATATATCAGATGATCCGGCTAGTAAGGCCACAATTTACAAAACCATTCCAATTGTTAACAAAGCCCCACTTAGCAAGCTCACGAGCTGCTTGATTTACATCTCTCATATCCCAAATGAAACTTGGTCAATCTCAATTGTTAAGTTCAGCACATCTTCAAGTATACTCCTCAAGCTATTGCTTATGTGTGGCTGCTCCAATATTGCTATATGCTACTGAAATTTATTTTCTGACAGCCATTATAAACAAGCAATTTTAGACAATCTGCAAAACCAAACTGTTCTCGCATTTAGGGTGGTCTGAATAGTTTTTACCATTACCATCAAAACTAAGTTGGGAGCTGCTTGTTAAAAGAAAAATTGAATGCCAAAGGCACATGGTTGTGGTAGCAAATAGACAAATTTCAAATCTTTTTCTTCTCCCTTAATGTTTTTCATTATATAACTTTCAATCCAATACTTATCACTTGATCAAGCCTATGACATGAGAACAACATAAACAATTATATTTGTATAAATGTAAACTAAAGAGGAGCAGCATACCTGATAAAAACTCAACCCAACATCCATATGGTGCCAAATCCAACATCATAAAAACTCAACTTAGCATTCGATTGGTGTATGCAAAATTTTCTTTACTTATTAATATGAGCCCAAATATACTGCAGTGTGTATGTTATCATCAGTAAACTCAACAGCGGAAAAAACAAGGTTTAGAATTGGGGAAAACAAATATACTGCAGTCAACAACCTTCACACACAAAAATGAAGTTATTCAAGACCAAGATTTCAATAAACGTATCAGCAAAGCATTTTATCAGCAAAATAAAGGCAGCAAGCTATTTGTCAAACAAAGAAAGAAGCTTTATGTTTCTACTATGAAACTATAACAAAAAAGTGAAAAAAAATAATAATAATAATAATCTGATCCAAAAGAACATTAAAAAAAAGAAGATTAACCATTTACTGTATATTGTATATTCTGTTGATTGATAATAGTTTAAGAATAAAGGAGTGCATCCATCTTCATTGAGACATTTTATCAAACAGGTACAAATTTCCCTTCTACACAAAAATTCATTTGGTTTTCTTTTGTTTCTTTTAAACATCTGTAATTTTGGGAACAAAAAAGCATACAAAAAGATGTGAAAAATGCATAAAAGAAACAGAGTAAAAAAAAAAAAAAAACCTTCTTGTGAATGTCGAGTGTTGGAAGTAGCACAAAGTTTCTGGTGTAGGGTGGTTCTGTTAGAAAGAGAAGATTTTGGGGATTTTTTGACAAGACAAAGGCTAGTTTCTTCAAAACTTGTGATGTTGACGATGTTGTGCCGGTAGAGACGCTACCGCTGGGCATTGGCTATTGGGATTTAGGGTTGAGAGAGAATAAAGGCTATGGTGGCGTGTGGACTGGGGAGAGAGACATTGATATTTGATTTTGAAAAGAGGAAAAGTAAAGTGGTTTTTGGTTTGGAGTTGAGAGAGAAAATATGGAGTCATGGAGGTGCTGGTGTGCTGTGTTGGTGGAGAGAAAAACAGAGAGAGAGAGATGAACATTTTGATTTTGCAAAAAGAGGAAAAACAAGAGAGGTGGGTCTTTGAATTTTTCAGGGTCAATTTTGTCTTTTTAATTTAAATGGTTTAGTATGCTGATGTTTCTTTTTTTTTTTTTTTTTTTTTGAACAAATGTCAATTTCTTATTGGTTTTAGAAACACCAACTAGATGCTGAGGTGGAGTTCCTAAAACATCATATACTTTCTCCTAAAACTGACACATACACCCATACACGGTTACCCTGTGTATTTAAATATTTTCTTAATTTCTTGTTTTCAGTTTTACGCCATACTTGTAGCTGTGTAATTAATATTTTATTGATTTTCTGTTTTCAATTTCACTTTTCTCTCTCCACGTAACAGACTGAGTCCTCTCCCCCCTCCCCCCCCCCCCCCCCCATTGTCAATGACCAAGGTCTGGGAGGGCTTGGGATTACTTGGATTTTTTGGTGGTGGTAAGGTGGTTATCAAGAAGGATTAGGGAATATTTGTTTCGGGTCAAATCAAAGATGGTTTTCTTTTGATGGGTTTTAGAGGCTTCGTTAAGACTTATTGATGGCTGGATTTTGCAACAGTTGTGACACAGTGGTGGCTGACTGATTTTCTAGGATGGCTGATTTTCGATTGTCACTTCATGGCAGTAGGGATGGGTATGTTTATATGGGTATGAATTTTCTATTTTGATATGATTTTATGGGTTTATGGGTATGAAGTTTTCTATGAATTTTTGGGTTGTTACAATTTTCTTGGTCCATGGTTGATATGATTTTTTTTTTTTTTTTTGGGAATTTTTTGGGTTGTTCATGAGCTGTTGTGTGATCTTTGTTGCTCTTGCATTTGTGAAAGTGTCTTGGATGGTGGGGAGGAGATTGTGGTTGGGCTACAAATTGAGTCTCTGTATATAGGAAGAGAGTAAGAAGACAATGATTGAAGGAAAAGAGATAGGAAGAATATGTTCTAAATATAAAACGGACATAAATTTTTAGCCAAACTGATGCGGCTCCTCTAACTTGTTTGGGAAAGAAATTTGGGGCCTCAAAGAGACATCGATAGGTGGGGCTTTGCTAGCAGTGGTGGTGGGTGGGATGGGGGATCAATTACCTTGGGGCTAGCTCATTAAAAAAAAAGGTATTGACTCACTATTTTTTTTTATTAGGTATTAGCATTTTTCTGTCACATTTTTACGTAGTTTGTACCTATAATAAAATGTTTTGTAAAATTTTTCTGGGGTCGTACTTGTTTTACACATCATTGATTGACTTTAATCTTCCAATGTCGTATCATTTTGAAATGTGTAGGGGTAAGTGGCTTGGCTTTTTTCACAGACTTCGAGTCTGTTTGAAAATAGACTATTTAGCTAAAACCGAAAGTTTTTTTTTTTGGTTGAAAATACTGTAAATAAAATTAAAAGGTAACTGAAATAGTATAGTGGGACCTATAAATAATACCAAAAAGTACAGCGAGACTCATGAATAGTAGCAAAAATAAGCTGAATAATAGGAAAAATATGCTAATAGTAAAAAAAACTGGCCTTTTAAGCCAGTACCAAACACCAAGGTTGTGAAACTCGGACCGGACCGTATGGTTTGACCGGATTAACCTGGAACCGTTTATCAAGACGGTTCTTTAAACCTCAAGAACCGGCCTATGCAAGAAAGTCAGTGAACCGTGCCAGCTGCAGTTGAATCTTTCGGATTTCAAAACCGTAAACGATTCTCACAATCAAACCGTTAAAGGTTTTTTTTCTTGAAAATTTTTTGGTGCTTACACGCTTACAGTCATTGTTGAAGGCTAAAGCTTCAACCTCCTTGAGATGCTATCAGACTTGAGATCGCACCACCATCTTCCTATTCTTCTTCTCTATCTTGCTCGCACTCTCTGTGTGTTTTTGACAATGCCGTTTCTTCATTTTTCCTCTGGAGTCTTCTTCTTTTTTGGTAAATGGAGTCCTCTCTTAACCATTTTATTGGGTCTCATAAAATAAAAATAAAAATTATTGAGTACTCAAATGAGCTTTGTCATGACTTAAGAGCTCTAACAAAAATTATATATATATATATATATATGTATGTATATAATTATTTATCTTTATTATTAGTTAAATATTCAATTTTTACTAATTTAATATATTTATTTATATTTTAAATAATTATTAAATTAATTTTGACGTCATTATAGTTCGACCCTAGTCCAATCTCAAAAACCTTGAACCTCTTCCTTTTACGATTCATTGAATGGTCGGGTTTCAAAACCATGCCAAACACAACCTTCATTGGATCTCAATATTGGAAAATTATTGTGTACACCTCTATACCTCTCAAATAGGAGTGGATCCTAACTCATGACACCTTAGACTCCTGAGTCAGATTACGAGAACAAGACAGATCATATAAATATGGGCATATCTTCTTTCACTGTGCCCATGCACCCAGTGGTCTTTTCCATACTAACCTCCCTAAGCCTTACAAGTGAAGTAGCCCAATACAGCTACCATTTTTGTTCAAACCAAACCACTTTCACTGCCAATAGTACCTACCATTCTAACCTCAACAACCTCCTCTTTTTCCTTTCTGCAAATTCCACTCGTGAAACCGACTTCTACAACACCACAGTGGGTCAAACTCAATCCCCAGAGAACAATATTTATGGCCTCTTCCTCTGCCGTGGTGACCTCACCACCAATAAGTGCCAAGACTGTGTGTTAACCGCAGCCAAAGAGATGGTTCAGTTGTTCTGCCCCCAAAGAAAAATGGCCTTTGTATGGTATAATGAATGCATGCTACGCTACTCAAAGCGATCGTTCTTCTCAATCATGGATAGGGGCAGAGCCACGTTGTCCCTTGGGGGGGCCGTGGCCCCTGCAAAAAAAAAAAAAAAAAATCCAACAAAGTAGGTATAAAAATTTATTGCCCTCCCCCCCCCCCCCCCCCCAAAAATTTCTCCCACTCCCAATTATAGTTTTAGGCCTCTATTCTCCCAGGCTCCCACTATTAGTTTTAGGCCTCTCATACTCCAAATAAAACACAAAGTTGGCCCACTAACATTTAAATACTAAAATCCAAACACATAACAACAAAACTTCACTTTCTCCATCTCAAAAACCCACCCCACGGTCCCCACAAAATCTCTTATTCTTTTCTTTTCTGTCTTCTGTGATACACTTCCCAGTACCGCCTACCAGCCCCCAAAACTCAACAACATCAATCCTCCAGTCTGAAAAAAAATAAATAAATAAAAAATCCTGACCAATTTTTTCTTTCTTCTTGCTTTCTAAAACAAATCACTCAGTATATTTCATTGTGAAATTTTAGGATTTGGAACTTGGGACTGCCTGGTGAAGTGGTGAGTTTTCTTCTCTTATTTAAGCACTAGACCTTCATCTATTTTCAGTGTCTTTTTTTTTTTTTTTTTTTCTCAACTATCTACACCTAAATATTCACATGCTTTTTATATTTTCATAGATTTTTAGAGAAATATATGATTGAAGGAATTGGGATGGAGATAATTGATCTTCGAAGCTCCATGTTTTTTGAGGACTAGAAACGAAAACGAGAAATGGGTTTTACTAATCAGTTGGTTTAGAACACAGAAGAAAGATTGTGCCTTTCTTCAAACATGAAAGTATTTTTTTTGTTTTTTTTTTTTTTTTTTTCTGTTTTCAGAAAATAAAAATAAAAATAATCTTAGAGAAAGAGAGAGAGAGAAAGAGGGTGTTTTTGTTTTCGTTATTGCTATTTTTTTTTTTTTTATTACCAAAATGAAATAGAAAAGGGTGCTTCTGTTGCAGTTACTTGTTGCTGTTTTTGTTGGATTGTGTGAGCACTTTGTTTCAAGTAAATAACTTGGAAAGGCAAGAAAGAAGTCTATCTATGAAGCTAGCTAAATCAAATATGTTTATGGTGAAGCACTTAATGGCTATGGCTAAGTAACCTTTCATGGAAACAAACTTCTGATCTGCATATATGATCCCCTATCAGGCTGTCCTTGCATATGCATGATAGCCTTTGCAAGAGAAATATGACTATGTTAGTTGATTTTTGTGGTATGTTTTTTAAAATACTAGAAGCATATATACTTATTTTGGTTTGTATTTGAGCAGTACACTCAAAATTGGATGTGGCCTTGTTGACAACCATTATCATTTGCTTTAGTTCTTTTACGTTTCCAGTATCAGGCTGTCCTTGCATATGCATGATAGCCTTTGCAAGAGAAGTCTAGCTGTGTTAGTTGATTTTTGCGGTATGTTTTTTAAAATACTAGAAGCATATATACTTATTTTGGTTTGTATTTGAGCAGTACACTCAAAATTGGATGTGGCCTTGTTGACAACCATTATCATTTGCTTTAGTTCTTTTACATTTCCAGTCATCCCCCCTCCCCCCCCCCCCCCTCTCTCCTTCTCTAATTATCTCAAAATTGATTTCAAATACGGAGCATTTTCTAATTACCTATCTCCCATAGTTTCTTTTCTGTGCAAAGCTTTTGAGTGCAAAAGCATTGGATAGAGCTCAAGATGATCTCATTTGTTCAAAGGCAAAGGTATTGGCACAACCTTGCGTCATAACTATCTGTTGTTCACCATCTTTCATTTCAGCAGAAAACTTCATCATCATACAATGCTGTTTACTCTAATATGTGCTTTTGTTTATTCTTTTTCCCCTAATATTGTTCTCTTTTTTTATAGGGCTTTGCTAAAAAATTCTGAAGTATGATGAAAAGCTCTTTTGGATAGTATTTTGGACAATGTACTGCACAGCTAATGGACAACATTTTTGGATAGTTTTTTGGAAAGCATTTCGGACATTATTGCACAGTGGAGGAACATCTTAGATAGTATTCTTGACTTTAAATTTTTTAGATAGTATAACTAAAAATTTGGACAAGTGATTGCATAGCCAACACTAATTGTAGCTATCATTTTGGAAAATTTTTGTAACTAATAAGTTACTCAAACATGATAGATTTTGTGTATGTTTGAGTAGCTTCTAGTTAAAGACTAATTATATGCAAATGATGAAAGTTTTTAATGCAATAGTAAATTTTATTCTTATATATTAATTTCTATATGTGCATGGTGGTGGAATTGCAATGCTAGATTGTTGCAGGTGCTATATTGTTGTGGTGCTATATAGGGATGAATGATAGCACTCATGAAAAGTTCCAATTAAGGGGATGATATAGTGAATGGCAATATTTTGGTGCTAGACTATTTCTTTTTTGTTATTTTGATGATATAGTGAATGCTACAAGTTGCTCCCTTTTTACTCAAATCTTACAATAATTTTAAGTTCACAGGTTCACAAGGGAGAATGATTGTCCCTGTATCGCCAAGCCAAGAAATGAATTACAACTATTCATTTTTTTTTTCTTTTTCTTTTTTTATAATCTTATCAATGTTTGTGTGTTCTCTTTTTTCTTTCTAAAAGTCGCATAAAGATATATTGGACATGTGACCAAATCACCCATTATATATATAATTTTTTTTTACAATAAACCAAGCTTTATTAAAAATAACTAAATTCAAATTGTACAATCCAAAGCATCCTTCATGATCACATATATGATATATCAGATGATCCGGCTAGTAAGGCCACAATTTACAAAACCATTCCAATTGTTAACAAAGCCCCACTTAGCAAGCTCACGAGCTGCTTGATTTACATCTCTCATATCCCAAATGAAACTTGGTCAATCTCAATTGTTAAGTTCAGCACATCTTCAAGTATACTCCTCAAGCTATTGCTTATGTGTGGCTGCTCCAATATTGCTATATGCTACTGAAATTTATTTTCTGACAGCCATTATAAACAAGCAATTTTAGACAATCTGCAAAACCAAACTGTTCTCGCATTTAGGGTGGTCTGAATAGTTTTTACCATTACCATCAAAACTAAGTTGGGAGCTGCTTGTTAAAAGAAAAATTGAATGCCAAAGGCACATGGTTGTGGTAGCAAATAGACAAATTTCAAATCTTTTTCTTCTCCCTTAATGTTTTTCATTATATAACTTTCAATCCAATACTTATCACTTGATCAAGCCTATGACATGAGAACAACATAAACAATTATATTTGTATAAATGTAAACTAAAGAGGAGCAGCATACCTGATAAAAACTCAACCCAACATCCATATGGTGCCAAATCCAACATCATAAAAACTCAACTTAGCATTCGATTGGTGTATGCAAAATTTTCTTTACTTATTAATATGAGCCCAAATATACTGCAGTGTGTATGTTATCATCAGTAAACTCAACAGCGGAAAAAACAAGGTTTAGAATTGGGGAAAACAAATATACTGCAGTCAACAACCTTCACACACAAAAATGAAGTTATTCAAGACCAAGATTTCAATAAACGTATCAGCAAAGCATTTTATCAGCAAAATAAAGGCAGCAAGCTATTTGTCAAACAAAGAAAGAAGCTTTATGTTTCTACTATGAAACTATAACAAAAAAGTGAAAAAAAATAATAATAATAATAATCTGATCCAAAAGAACATTAAAAAAAAGAAGATTAACCATTTACTGTATATTGTATATTCTGTTGATTGATAATAGTTTAAGAATAAAGGAGTGCATCCATCTTCATTGAGACATTTTATCAAACAGGTACAAATTTCCCTTCTACACAAAAATTCATTTGGTTTTCTTTTGTTTCTTTTAAACATCTGTAATTTTGGGAACAAAAAAGCATACAAAAAGATGTGAAAAATGCATAAAAGAAACAGAGTAAAAAAAAAAAAAAAACCTTCTTGTGAATGTCGAGTGTTGGAAGTAGCACAAAGTTTCTGGTGTAGGGTGGTTCTGTTAGAAAGAGAAGATTTTGGGGATTTTTTGACAAGACAAAGGCTAGTTTCTTCAAAACTTGTGATGTTGACGATGTTGTGCCGGTAGAGACGCTACCGCTGGGCATTGGCTATTGGGATTTAGGGTTGAGAGAGAATAAAGGCTATGGTGGCGTGTGGACTGGGGAGAGAGACATTGATATTTGATTTTGAAAAGAGGAAAAGTAAAGTGGTTTTTGGTTTGGAGTTGAGAGAGAAAATATGGAGTCATGGAGGTGCTGGTGTGCTGTGTTGGTGGAGAGAAAAACAGAGAGAGAGAGATGAACATTTTGATTTTGCAAAAAGAGGAAAAACAAGAGAGGTGGGTCTTTGAATTTTTCAGGGTCAATTTTGTCTTTTTAATTTAAATGGTTTAGTATGCTGATGTTTCTTTTTTTTTTTTTTTTTTTTTGAACAAATGTCAATTTCTTATTGGTTTTAGAAACACCAACTAGATGCTGAGGTGGAGTTCCTAAAACATCATATACTTTCTCCTAAAACTGACACATACACCCATACACGGTTACCCTGTGTATTTAAATATTTTCTTAATTTCTTGTTTTCAGTTTTACGCCATACTTGTAGCTGTGTAATTAATATTTTATTGATTTTCTGTTTTCAATTTCACTTTTCTCTCTCCACGTAACAGACTGAGTCCTCTCCCCCCTCCCCCCCCCCCCCCCCCATTGTCAATGACCAAGGTCTGGGAGGGCTTGGGATTACTTGGATTTTTTGGTGGTGGTAAGGTGGTTATCAAGAAGGATTAGGGAATATTTGTTTCGGGTCAAATCAAAGATGGTTTTCTTTTGATGGGTTTTAGAGGCTTCGTTAAGACTTATTGATGGCTGGATTTTGCAACAGTTGTGACACAGTGGTGGCTGACTGATTTTCTAGGATGGCTGATTTTCGATTGTCACTTCATGGCAGTAGGGATGGGTATGTTTATATGGGTATGAATTTTCTATTTTGATATGATTTTATGGGTTTATGGGTATGAAGTTTTCTATGAATTTTTGGGTTGTTACAATTTTCTTGGTCCATGGTTGATATGATTTTTTTTTTTTTTTTTGGGAATTTTTTGGGTTGTTCATGAGCTGTTGTGTGATCTTTGTTGCTCTTGCATTTGTGAAAGTGTCTTGGATGGTGGGGAGGAGATTGTGGTTGGGCTACAAATTGAGTCTCTGTATATAGGAAGAGAGTAAGAAGACAATGATTGAAGGAAAAGAGATAGGAAGAATATGTTCTAAATATAAAACGGACATAAATTTTTAGCCAAACTGATGCGGCTCCTCTAACTTGTTTGGGAAAGAAATTTGGGGCCTCAAAGAGACATCGATAGGTGGGGCTTTGCTAGCAGTGGTGGTGGGTGGGATGGGGGATCAATTACCTTGGGGCTAGCTCATTAAAAAAAAAGGTATTGACTCACTATTTTTTTTTATTAGGTATTAGCATTTTTCTGTCACATTTTTACGTAGTTTGTACCTATAATAAAATGTTTTGTAAAATTTTTCTGGGGTCGTACTTGTTTTACACATCATTGATTGACTTTAATCTTCCAATGTCGTATCATTTTGAAATGTGTAGGGGTAAGTGGCTTGGCTTTTTTCACAGACTTCGAGTCTGTTTGAAAATAGACTATTTAGCTAAAACCGAAAGTTTTTTTTTTTGGTTGAAAATACTGTAAATAAAATTAAAAGGTAACTGAAATAGTATAGTGGGACCTATAAATAATACCAAAAAGTACAGCGAGACTCATGAATAGTAGCAAAAATAAGCTGAATAATAGGAAAAATATGCTAATAGTAAAAAAAACTGGCCTTTTAAGCCAGTACCAAACACCAAGGTTGTGAAACTCGGACCGGACCGTATGGTTTGACCGGATTAACCTGGAACCGTTTATCAAGACGGTTCTTTAAACCTCAAGAACCGGCCTATGCAAGAAAGTCAGTGAACCGTGCCAGCTGCAGTTGAATCTTTCGGATTTCAAAACCGTAAACGATTCTCACAATCAAACCGTTAAAGGTTTTTTTTCTTGAAAATTTTTTGGTGCTTACACGCTTACAGTCATTGTTGAAGGCTAAAGCTTCAACCTCCTTGAGATGCTATCAGACTTGAGATCGCACCACCATCTTCCTATTCTTCTTCTCTATCTTGCTCGCACTCTCTGTGTGTTTTTGACAATGCCGTTTCTTCATTTTTCCTCTGGAGTCTTCTTCTTTTTTGGTAAATGGAGTCCTCTCTTAACCATTTTATTGGGTCTCATAAAATAAAAATAAAAATTATTGAGTACTCAAATGAGCTTTGTCATGACTTAAGAGCTCTAACAAAAATTATATATATATATATATATATGTATGTATATAATTATTTATCTTTATTATTAGTTAAATATTCAATTTTTACTAATTTAATATATTTATTTATATTTTAAATAATTATTAAATTAATTTTGACGTCATTATAGTTCGACCCTAGTCCAATCTCAAAAACCTTGAACCTCTTCCTTTTACGATTCATTGAATGGTCGGGTTTCAAAACCATGCCAAACACAACCTTCATTGGATCTCAATATTGGAAAATTATTGTGTACACCTCTATACCTCTCAAATAGGAGTGGATCCTAACTCATGACACCTTAGACTCCTGAGTCAGATTACGAGAACAAGACAGATCATATAAATATGGGCATATCTTCTTTCACTGTGCCCATGCACCCAGTGGTCTTTTCCATACTAACCTCCCTAAGCCTTACAAGTGAAGTAGCCCAATACAGCTACCATTTTTGTTCAAACCAAACCACTTTCACTGCCAATAGTACCTACCATTCTAACCTCAACAACCTCCTCTTTTTCCTTTCTGCAAATTCCACTCGTGAAACCGACTTCTACAACACCACAGTGGGTCAAACTCAATCCCCAGAGAACAATATTTATGGCCTCTTCCTCTGCCGTGGTGACCTCACCACCAATAAGTGCCAAGACTGTGTGTTAACCGCAGCCAAAGAGATGGTTCAGTTGTTCTGCCCCCAAAGAAAAATGGCCTTTGTATGGTATAATGAATGCATGCTACGCTACTCAAAGCGATCGTTCTTCTCAATCATGGATAGGGGCAGAGCCACGTTGTCCCTTGGGGGGGCCGTGGCCCCTGCAAAAAAAAAAAAAAAAAATCCAACAAAGTAGGTATAAAAATTTATTGCCCTCCCCCCCCCCCCCCCCCCCAAAAATTTCTCCCACTCCCAATTATAGTTTTAGGCCTCTATTCTCCCAGGCTCCCACTATTAGTTTTAGGCCTCTCATACTCCAAATAAAACACAAAGTTGGCCCACTAACATTTAAATACTAAAATCCAAACACATAACAACAAAACTTCACTTTCTCCATCTCAAAAACCCACCCCACGGTCCCCACAAAATCTCTTATTCTTTTCTTTTCTGTCTTCTGTGATACACTTCCCAGTACCGCCTACCAGCCCCCAAAACTCAACAACATCAATCCTCCAGTCTGAAAAAAAATAAATAAATAAAAAATCCTGACCAATTTTTTCTTTCTTCTTGCTTTCTAAAACAAATCACTCAGTATATTTCATTGTGAAATTTTAGGATTTGGAACTTGGGACTGCCTGGTGAAGTGGTGAGTTTTCTTCTCTTATTTAAGCACTAGACCTTCATCTATTTTCAGTGTCTTTTTTTTTTTTTTTTTTTCTCAACTATCTACACCTAAATATTCACATGCTTTTTATATTTTCATAGATTTTTAGAGAAATATATGATTGAAGGAATTGGGATGGAGATAATTGATCTTCGAAGCTCCATGTTTTTTGAGGACTAGAAACGAAAACGAGAAATGGGTTTTACTAATCAGTTGGTTTAGAACACAGAAGAAAGATTGTGCCTTTCTTCAAACATGAAAGTATTTTTTTTGTTTTTTTTTTTTTTTTTTTCTGTTTTCAGAAAATAAAAATAAAAATAATCTTAGAGAAAGAGAGAGAGAGAAAGAGGGTGTTTTTGTTTTCGTTATTGCTATTTTTTTTTTTTTTATTACCAAAATGAAATAGAAAAGGGTGCTTCTGTTGCAGTTACTTGTTGCTGTTTTTGTTGGATTGTGTGAGCACTTTGTTTCAAGTAAATAACTTGGAAAGGCAAGAAAGAAGTCTATCTATCAAGCCTTGGATGGTCACTAACCAATAATAAGGAGATTGTTTCAATTTGTTTGCGATGACTGATGAGTCTTGAAGGGAAGAATATCTACAGTTGTAGGCAAATAAGCATTGCCACAAAGCCCACCCATTTTTGCACTTTGTGATTCTGTGAAGACAGGTAAAATTATTTTGATATATTACCTATTTTTTATTAGTTAGATATCATGTGGCTGTAGGAGTTGTTAAATTGTTTGGTTTATGTTGTGTACAAATCCTTGTGTGTTTAATTTTTGTTTTTGTTTAAGCCTTTAAGGGGTTATTATTAATTAAAGTTGTATTAAAAAAAATTAAAATACAGGAAAATTTTAATAATAAGAATGATAATGATTGATGGGTTTGACTGTTTAAATTATAATGGAAATTTTGTTTTTTCTTGAGTATGAATAACATTCATATAACTAAGGAAAATTTTCTAATTAAAATTTTATTTTTTAAAATTCTTTTCAGGTTAATTTTTGAGTCATATTCTTAAAACTAAAAGAATTATGAGCAAACGAAAAACAATTGATGTATTCTTTAAGAAAAAAGATGTTAGCAATTCAGAAATTAGGACACCTATGGCTGTAGAAACAAATGTTGATACTTCAATGCCTGTTGAACACCCCTCCAAATGTTCAAGAATTCAATTTGAAGAGACAGATCGTGATCCAGGATCACGTAGACAAATATGTAAATTCCTTATCAACAAATAAGATGAAATCTGATGAGCTTATCTCAAAGAAAGTCCATATCAACCTAAAAATATAGACTATCCATACAATGATGATACTCATCGTCGTCGATTTCAACCTTCATGTGCTATCCTTTCTCATTACAACCTCCACATTGAAAATATTCGAGGTCAAGGATATGATGGGGCTAGTAACATGCGTGGTGAATGGAATGGATTACAAGCTCTTTTTCTTAAAGATTGCCCATATGCTTATTATGTACATTGTATGGCTCATAGGTTGCAATTAGCTCTAGTTACAACATTTAGAGAAGTAAAAGATGTTCATCAGTTCTATGATCATTTGGTTAATATTATCAATATTGTTGTTGGGTCTAGTAAGCGTAATGATGAATTGCAACATGCTCAAGCAGAACAAGTTGAGAATATGATTGCTTCTAATGAAATTGAGACTGGAAGAGTGCAAACCAGATTGGTACTTTGCAACGAGCTGGAGATACTAGGTGGGGATCTCATTTTCAATCTATTTGTAGTTTGATTAAAATGTTTGATGCTACTTGCAAAGTTATCAACACTATCTCTGAGGAAGGGGCTAACTATAAACAATGCGGTGATGCCGAGGGAGCTTATTAGATATTAACATTATTTGAATTTATTTTAATCTTGCATTTGATGAAAGAGATAATGGGAATTATTAATGTTCTTTGTCAAGCTTTGCAACAACATTCTCAAGACCTTTTAAATGCCATGCATTTAGTTTTAACTACAAAATCACTTATTCAAAAGTTGAGAGATGATGGATGGGAGCCTTTACTTGTTAGTGTTATATCATTTTGTGAGCAACATGTAATTGATATTCCTGATATGAATGCTCGTTACACTAAAGGTCGAGGTAGATATCGTCATCAAGATGAAGATTTAACAATAGAACATCATTTTAGAATTGGCATATTTACAGTTGCAATAGACTTTCAATTGCAAGAATTGAAAAGTAGATTTTGTGAGCTAACAACGAAACTTGTCATTCTTAGTTCAGCTTTAAATCCCAAGGATGCTTTTAGATTATTCAAAATTGTTGATATATGCAATTTGGTTAAGAAATGTTATCCTCAAGATTTCATTGAACGTGAACAAGAACTTTTGGAGTCTCAATTGCAACATTATGAGCTTGATGTGATAAAACATCTAGATTTTCAGAATATGAGTACAATTTCCAAGCTATGTAGGGGATTAAAAATTTCAGGAAAGTCTAAAATCTATTTTTTGATTGATAGACTTATTCGTTTTATGTTGACCCTTCCAGTTTTTACAACAAGTACAGAACGAGCTTTCTCAGTTATGAAGTTGTTAAAAACAAGACTTCATAATAGAATGAAGGATGAGCTTTTGGCAGATAATATGATAGTTTATATAGAGAAGGAAATTGCAGAGAATTTCATTATAGAGATGATAATGGATAAATTTTATTCCATGAAAAATCGTTGTCAGGCATGATTTAATCCGGTTGATGACCCAACCTGACCCGACCCAACCCGACCCGAATAATGTTGCGTGGTTTTTAATGGGAGATTTACTGAGGTTTAGTCCATGGAGTGGAGGCTTGGGCCGACAAAAAATTTTTGGCCCGTTTTGTAGCCCATTGTGAATCCTGTGCGCAGGATATAAAAGCCGTTTTTTTTTTTTTTTTTTTTTTTTTTTTGTGATTAGGGTTTTGTCTTGTTGTTGTTTTTGAGAGAGAAAAACACTATAGCCGCACATTATAATTTTCTTTGATAATAGTGAAATCTCTACAACTTCGTGGACGTAGGCATATTGCCGAACCACGTAAATACTGTCTTGTACGTGTGATTGTTTTTCTTTTGGCGTTTTGTTTTCTCTATTTTTTTTGTTTCTCACAGGTTTGGAATTTCAGTTGAATTCCCAACATGTTCAAGTATATGATGATATATGAAAGTTGATAATTTTGTATCCAACAGACTTAAGAATTATATTTAGTATATCCCTGTTACAACCCGGCCCCCCCAAGTATTTATTCCTGGCTACGCCCCTGGTCATGGAAGACGAGCCGAGAAAGATTCTGTGTAACGTGTTGGATAGAACAGAGCCAGATCGCTTCCTTCAGCTAACATTTGGTGACTTGGTGCCACGGGCTGCAAATGCTTTGTCTGGTGCTAAAAAATTTGCTACCAAAGAAACCAAATTTAAAGAATTACAAACGCTATACAACCTTGTACTGAGCACCCCTGACCTTTCCAGCTTTGATTGCAGTAGGTGTCTTTAGGGAGCAATAGCAAAGCTGCCCACATCTTTTGGTGGAAATAGAGGGGGTCGTGTTTTGTATTCTAGTCGTAACATTAGGTATGAAACTTTCTCGTTTTACCATATACAAGCTATTGCCGCACCAGGACTGGACCAAAAGGTACATATCCATTTTATTGATTCAACTTTCTCGTTTTACTGATGAAACTCAATTACTTTATTAGGCAGCACTTCTTGTAACTGACCATCAACTGTCGTCAGTAAAACATATATTGTTTTTACAGGAAAAGGCAAAATCTCAACGGTAATAGCTATCATTATCGGTGTCAAAATTGCTGCCTCTGTTGTGCTAGTTATTCTGCCTTACTGTTTCCTAAGGAGGATAGCAAGAGAGAAGTCCAATGATATAAACGAAGAGATTCTCAACGGTAATAGCTATCATTATCGGTGTCAAAATTGCTGCCTCTGTTGTGCTAGTTATTCTGCCTTACTGTTTCCTAAGGAGGATAGCAAGAGAGAAGTCCAATGATATAAACGAAGAGAATTCTCAGAAATCTGACCGCCTCCTAATTTATCATGGTATGCAAGTGGTTTTATGTTCAAATCATATGTCACACTCTCCTCATTTTCAAAAGTCCGCCTGATGGAATCCTTTCATTAAGGATTTATTTTAAAACTAAGTCTCACTTGAGGGAGTGTTAAAAACTATATAAATTAGAAATAATAAATTCCTTACTATTTGTAGGTTAAATTTCTAAAAGAATTTGGAAGAGGGTTAAGTAAGTATTGGTGCTGCCAAGATTCCAAAAAGGATGATAGGAAAGAAAAATCTGCCTATGGTAAAAAACAAGGCTTAGTGTTGCTGTTTACCACAATTGGTGTCATAGAAATGCAATCATTTTCAAATTAAGATTGATTGAAATAGAAGATTAGATTGTGGGGCTCATCAGAAAACAAGTCAAGATTCTAATTGAAGGGGGTAGCATGTTCCCTAGATCCGATATTAACCAGAAGCTCTGCTGTAGATGGGGATTCACAGATTCTATTCTTCAGAGAACCTCAATTTTGCTTAAGGATGCTGCTGAGGCCTCCTTTCTAGCTTTATGAAGTTGTTTGTTGTTTGGTTTACTGGCTATCTGTCGTTGAGTGTTGGTTGTATTTTGTTTTGATTGTGCTTTAATCTGATTGCTGATTTTTTTCATTTTTTTGTTGTAGTTCTGTTATGGTTCTGCAGGTTTGTAGGTGGTCTTGCTTTGAGTGCCTGGGGCTTAGTTGAGGTTCTTGTTGGTTTGTTGTTATTAGTCTTTCTTTTAAGGAATCTTGTTTGATTTGTTGCTGGTTTGGGTTGTTTGTACTTCTGTATTGTTGCTGATTCTCCTACTCTTTCAATAAAAGGTTCTTGATTATCAAAAATTATAAACTTCTAGGATGGTTAGTAATTTGTCAGAAATTATATAGATTAAATGGATTATGTACAAACTCTTACCTCATCATATCTGCAAACAATTTTCTTTGTAGTGTAATTTCTTACATTTAGTTTTTTGGATGTTTAGCTGTAGGTGACGCAACAACAATAGAATCCATGCAATTCGATTTTGGGACGATTGAATCTGCCACAAACAAATTCGCAGATTACAACGTGATTGGTAAAGCTGGATTTGGAAAAGTTTACAGGGTACGTAAAATCAATATAATCTTTATCATTTTTGACATAGAGAACGGATATGGGATGGCAAACTAAAGGAAGACTTTTCGAATGGAAAAACTTCTACATAGAAACTATTGAAAACACTATAAAAAGAAGGATTATATAGTTAGCCACTTACAAAACCTTTGCCTCGCCTACACCAATGCAACCTTTGCAAACACTCAGTTTGCCTTCCTATAATGGTAATCTATTTGGAATTCTTATTAGTGATCTCCTCTAAACCAAAACATTAGCCATTTCAAGAACCTCACTGAATTTTGGCTCTGTGGTTTCAACCACACTCTTGCTTACAATGGGATTAAAATATTAGTGGAGTAGATAAAGTTGGTTCCATGATCTTGCCTTAATCAATGGAATGTAAAATCAAAGCAAGATCAAGAACTCAATACAAAGATGATGATGAGGAAATTTTTCCAGTTTGCTCTTAAATCCTCTGACTCTTAAAAATGGCTAGGGGCTGTGTTTTTTTTATTAAAACAGCAGACCAAAATATAAGACACCATAAGTCGACTAGTATTATTTTGAATTAAAACAGCAGACCAATTTAATTTGTTATTTTGAACTCCAAAACCAAGTAGTGAAAGAGCTTCTGAAAGAATTTGGCTATTGCTTATTTGTTTTTTTACTTTTTACTTTTTCCTCAGTTTTATGGCAAATAATCTAACCTTTAGTTTATTTCTGAAATAAGTTAGCTTTTAGCTTTTTGTCACACATGTACATAAAATTTATTAAAGACTATATCTTTTGATAAAGATTACGCAAATAAGCTACCACAAATAAATTGTTCTCAAACACTTGAATCAAAGTGGGCTAATATTATTTTTGTCACACAGGCAAAAAGACTTCAAATGGTAATCTAGAAGAATCCACACCAATTAACAACTTGATTCTGAATTTGTCTATTTGGAAGTTATTTCATTCAGGGTGTGCTACATGAAGGCAAGGAAGTAGCAGTTAAAAGGTTCTCAACGAAGTCATTGCAAGGCTTAGAGGAATTCAAAAATGAGGTCATACTTTTATTGCAAAACTTCAACACAAAAATCTGCAAAACTTCAACACAAAAATCTTGTGAGGCTATTGGGATGTGACATACAGGGAGAGGAAAAGTTGCTCGTATACAAGTTCATGCCTAACAAAGGCCTTGATAGTTTTATTTTTGGTTTGTTTTTTTCCTGCATTCTGTGTTATAAGCTTGATAGTATTTGGATTCATTGAAGATTTCTAAAATTCACATGTATGCATGATGTCATAGCTTATAATTAATATTGAATTTCAGATTCAAAAAGGCGCTCGCAACTTGATTGGGAGACTTGCTATAACATTATTAGTGGGATTGCCAAAGGACTTCTATATCTTCATGAGTACTCCCAACTTAAAATTATTCATAGGGACTTGAAGCCTAGTAATGTGTTGTTGGACCATGACATGGTCGCCAAAGTATCGGATTTTGGAATGGGAAGGATCTTTAGTGAAAACCAAGAGAGTTGTAGGAACATAGTAAGCTAATACTTCCTTTATTTCTCTTCTTATTGGTTTTTTTATATAAAAATTAAAAAATAATATTTACGTTGGTGTCCAAAAAGCAGGTATATGGCTCTGGAATATGCAATAGAAGGAAAATTCTCCATGAAGTCCGATGTCTTCAACTTTGGTGTAATGTTGCTTGAAATTATTAGTGGTAAAAGGAATAGTGGGTTCTTCCTTACAAAACATACACAAACTCTCCTTGCATGTGTAAGTTAACTTTTGTTTGCTTGAATTAGAATTAGACAAAGTGAAAATGGGATAGCATATATGAAATATAAGTCCATTTGCAATCTAAATTGATAGGCATGGAGATTGGTGTGAAAATAAAGTGTTAGAGTTCACGGACAGTTTCTTGATGGCATCATGTTTGGCATCAGAAATTGCAAGGTGCATACATATTGGACATTTGTGTGTGTAGGAAAATCCACAAGACAGAGTCGACTGTGGTAGTTCTACTGGGAAGTGAATTAATACCACTTCCTGACCAAAATACCCTGCATTCTCTCTGGATAAATTCATTCAGATTGGTGATTTAAATGAGCTTAGCTTTTCTAGCATTGTACCACGATGAACGCGTAAAAACTGTATAAGATTGCCATTGGGTCTTGCATGATGGCAAACTAAATATTGTAGCCTAAATTTTTACGAAACAGGGATAGGATACGCATTGGGAAGGAAAGTCCATTTAATTGAGAAAATGATTGTGCTGTGCAAAGTTATTAGATAAGATTGTATGTTGTGAATAAAATGATTATTTTTCTTTTTTTGGGCATAATTCCGCTTTTATTCATTGAAACAAACACAAACTACTAAGGGAAATCTTAAAATAAACCAACGTAAGGAAACCTCTAGCAATCAAAAAACAAAACTAATATATATATATATATATATATCTAAAAGCTGAAGGATAGTATTTATTGTTACTATGCTGAGTATGCTCCAATTAAGTCACATCAATATCCACGTTATTATCTTTTTTTTTTTCCAATTTTACTATATTATTTTTTTTTTACATTTATTTATTTATTTTTAAATATTTACACTTTCTCTAACCTTTTTTCTTCCCTTACTTTTTCATTTCACAAAAAGGTTATCTCTTTCTCCTTCAATTTTTTGGTGAAATTTTATTTTTCTTGCATCTCTGCTTTAGGTTTATATATATATATATATATATATATTGTTGTTGTGTTTTTTAAAACTCTAATTTAGGTTGATACAATTTAATTTTATGTTTTAAGCTATTATTATTATTTTTTGTTCTCTTTGATTGTTAAATATTATCCGATTACATTATAAAGAATTAGAGATAGTAGATAAGAATATAATATTATTCTTTTACATAGCATGATTTGGATAATTTAGTATTTATTGTTATATCTTTTAATCTCACTTATTTTTTTCTTCTCATCTTATTTTATTCAATATTGAAATTCAACCACATCTTCATTATCATTAAATTATTTATATTCTCTCTCTTTTTGTAAAAAAAAAAAAAAAAAATGTAATATTTTACTTAAATTCAAATAAAAAAAATTTGTCCTCATCAAATTGTATTCATTTTTTTTTTTTTTTAACATTTACACTTTCTCTAACCTTTCTCCTTCCCTTTACCTACTCATCTCCCCAAACCTTCTACCTTAATATCAATCTTTTCTTTCCCTTTATCTTCCTTTATTTTGTTTCTTAGTATAAATTTGTCATTCACTCTTCCATTCTTTGCATAATTTTTCCTCACAAAAAAGGGTTATTTTCCTCTCTTTCTCCCTCACTTTTTTGGTGGATCTTTTTTATTTTTCTTGCATCTCTTCTTTAGCTTGATCAAGTTTTGTGTTCTTTAGAACTCTATTTTGGGTTGATGTGATTTAATTTTGTGTTTTAAGGGTTTTTTTTTTTCTTTTTTTTTCTTTTTTTCACTTTGATTGTTAAATGTTATCCTATTGCATTTTAAAGAATTAAAGATAGTATATAAGAATATAATATTATTATATTACATAAAATGATTTGGATAAGTTAGTGTTTATTGTTATATATTTTATATTTAATTTTTTTCCATCTCATATTATTTTATTCAACATTTGAATTCAGCCACATACCCTCATAAATAACATTAAATTATTTATATTTTCTCTCCTTTTTTATATTAAACATATAATATTTTTCTTGAATTCAATAAATAAATTGTCCTCATATAAAATGGAGTAATGTTAGGGAAACACTCATTCCCGCACCCAATGCATCAAAGGAAAAATAGAATACAATACAAATGTCAATTTAGAAACACTAAATTAAAAAAAAAAAAAAAAAAAAAAAACTAATAATGCAAATTTAATGTCATAGAATCATCTTCAAATTTTGGAAAACGATAGGTTGCCAATGGAGAGAGAGAGAGAGAGAGAGATGGTAAATAAAAAATAAAAACAATACAAAGTAATAAAGAGTAGATATAGAAAAAAAAAAAAAAATCAAACGTCAATTAGTAACCACTATTTTTTTTTTTTTTTTTCGGAGAATCAATTAGTAACCACTAATTGGAAAACAAAGATGATCATATGGATAACATTAAAAACTTTATAGTGTAGTAAAATAAGCTGTTAAATCCACTTAAAAAATTAAATAATAATCAACAATTAAATACAATCATAGTACTAAATTTAAACTTAAAACTAATCAAACTCTAACTATGGAAACCATATTTCTAATCATAACTAAAAAAGAAATGTTCTTTGGTAATAGTAGAAATTACATAAGAAATAGAGTTAGAAAATTTTAAAAACCCTATTTTGACATTTCATTTAACCTTATTTAATATGTGTGTGTGTGTGTGTGTGTGTGTGTGTGTGTGTGTGTGTGTGTGTGTGAGGTTAAAAAAAAGGTATATTTAAGGTTTTTATTAACTTAAAAACTAATGAAAAACCAATGGTTAATAACTAAAATTATAGTATTAAAATATTTAATGAGATCATCTTAAAAAAATTATCACGCACAATGCGTGGGTATGCAACTAGTTAACTATAAAACCAAAGCAAGCCAAAACAAATGGCAAAGCAAAACACACTAACAACTAAACAAAACATCTAGAGCATTTGCAACAAAGGTGTTATAAATGCTATAATGCTTTAGTAACTAAAACACCAAAAAACAAGCAACAACAAAGGTGCTATTCTTAAAAAAAAAAAAAAAAAAAAAATGCAACTAAGCTACAGTGAGCTGTCAAAGATGATAGCTCACTATAGCTCCAATCTTAAATAATAATAATAATAATAATTATACCTTTCTCTCTCCTCTTCTCTTTAAAAAATAGTTTTTCTCTGTTTTTTCTCTTTTCCCTTTTTTCTCAAACCATCCATTTCTCTCTCTCTCTCTCTCTCTTCCAAGCTTCTTCTCATCTCTTCTTCTCTAGATCGATTGCCTACCTCCTCTTCCTTTTTTTTTTTTTTTTTTAAAAAAATTTCTTAAGTTATGGCAAAAAATACCTCTGTCTCTTTTTCTTTTATTTATTTTTTTTCTCTCTTTTGTGGTGGTGATGGGTTTTGTGGCCGGTTATGGGTGTGGTGGTGATGGTTTTGTTGGCTTTGGTTGTGACTGGTTTTGTTTGGATTGTGTTTTCTTATGTGGTGGCTTTTGTGGCCGGTTATGGGTGTGGTTGTGATGGGTTTTGTGGGTTTTTATTTTATTTTTTATTTTTTTTGGGTGGTGGTGGTGGCTAACAGTGGGTTATGAGTTCTTATTTAACCTTTTTTTTTTTTTTTTTAAACTAGAGGTGATGGCTGGTGGCAGTGGATGGGTGCCAATGAAGAGAGATGCAGCATAAGAAGATAGAGAGAGGAGAAAATAAGAATTAAAAATAAATAAATAAATAAATAAAGTATATTTAAATGAAGTACTAAAAAAATAGAAATTTTGATGTTGAGTGTGTTTTAAAGTGAAGAGTTAAAATAGATAAAGTAGGATTTTGAGGTGTTAAATGCTAAAATTTTTATGAGCTTTAATGTGAATGCTGGTATTCAAACTAGCACCTTTAGCACAATAGCACAGACTAGCACTGTAGCGAAACACTACAGCACTGTATTAATTCCCTTATTACAATATATGGTCAAAACTGACTTTTTGAACTTAGTTTTAAACACCAACGTAGTTTTGACATGCTTAATGATACTTCTCATTAGTTGCTCTCCAGTCCAAATTCTTTCAGCATTAATATTGGTAGTGCTAAAAAAAGCCATATTGCTAAATTTAACAACTCACACACAGAAAACAAATTTACAATGGTGGTGTTATTGCTTAATTTTGTAGCATCTCTGAAGTAATTCTCATGAGTCTGAAAGGCAGCATAGGATCTGAACTTGCTTGGATCGAACACACTTGATGGTAAATGAGTCCTTTTTGTTCTAGGTGAGAGGTGCTTGTCCTATTCATATTTTCACATAGATTCTGATTTTGAAATCCGCTTATTTGTTTTGGAATTGGAAACTACCTATGTGACCCACTTCTCCGAAGTACTAGCAATGTCCAAAAATTAAGCCCCCAAAATTAAAATTTGAGATTCATTCACTTGGTCTAGATTCCTTCAGGGTTATTCTCCAGACTTTGGCAAGGCTTCTCTTTCAAAGTACAAATGAACTCTCACAAGTGTGTCTTGAACTTGAAATTACACTGGGTCACTAGTTCAACCTACCATTCTCACTCGGTGCCTACCAGTCTCCAACCTATCATTCTCGTTTGGTGCCTATCGTTCTCGCCTACTGTTTGATACCTACCAGTCAGAAATCTACCATTCTCACAAAAAATTCTCAACCGCCATTCTCAACTACCTGCCTACCATTCTTTGTTTCTCCACTATAAATAGAAGGGCCGGGTTTAAAAAAAAACTCATAAAAAAAAAAAAAAAAAAAAAACACCGAGTCATGAAATGAAGATTTGTTTCTTTCAAATTTTCAAATCCTCCTTCTCACAGCCATTTCTCACTATAGCTTCATCATCCTCAATACCTAGCAACCAATATTGCTTCATAATCATCTTGAACTTAACTTTCTCATGGTTCAGTAAAAAACCTCCTTACAACATCATTGTAGTTTTGAGATCCAAACAAACTTTGTTTCTCCACTTAACGACTACATTTGTCCATAAAATTTCTCATAACATAGCCCGTATCGTTATTCCTTGTAGTCTTAGAGCTACCTAATCAGGAGATCTAAGGCCAACTGAATCCCTCGTACCCTAGCTCAAGGAGCTTCCTAACTGCTTTGAGAACTCCATAGTCCTTCTCAAATTGTTTGGTCTTATAGCAAAGGTAGAGGTTTGGAACAAACAGCAACTTGGCTGGTTTCTAAGACCAGAATCATAAGTTAGCTCTATCTTTCATTTTTTTTTTTTTTTTTTTGTGCTTTTCCAACAAGTAACAGTAAATGAAGGTGGTAAAAAGTGTTGGGGTATCCTACAAATTGTCTTTCATCCAACACTTGAAACAACCTCCAAGGCACCAGCTCATCAGAATTCAGCATTTGGAGCCGGTAAATGGTCACTAAAGCCATTTTCCATGTCCTCACCAGTGTGGAACCCAAAGGTCATCGTTGCTGGTACCTCAAAGCATACTTTCTGGAATTACTCTAACTTAAATTCAGCTTGAAGTATTTTAGAAGGTACTCTTCTAAAATTACTTCAACTTAATGTCCGTTGGTATGGTCCCATCACACAGGCGCATTCTACGACTTGCCGTCGGACCTAATTCAGCATGTAGTCAGTCCCATATCCAAAGGTGTACTTCCCATAAACATATACATCAGAGGGTCCCCGACATACAGGGCCAGCGCCATGGTGGCATATGTTTCACCCATTTAGTTTACTTCATCCCCATCTTCTTCACACAGTCACCATTTCCACTTCATCTCCATCGTCTTCTTCTCACAACCATCAACATCCCCAGAATCCCTAGACTTCTGAAATTACCTCAACTTAACCTGAATGATACAATAACACATGCGCATTCAACCACTTTTCCACATGTCCTCACTGTAATCCGAAGTATACTTTTCCGAGGTAACTTCACCAGAAGTTCTTAAAAACACGAGGCTAGCCTCATGACTCTGCATGCTGTACCCAGCCACCGTCCTCGCATCTTCTCCATCTTCTATACCTTGTGATCGCCGCTAACGATCCAAAATACTCTTCTGAAATTACCTCAGCTTAACCTCTACCAAAATGAGTCAGTCTTGCAAGTACATCCAACTTCTTGCAAACAACTTTCAGCTTCACTAACCCACTTCAAGTACCATGGAACACTCTTTTTGAAATTACTCCAACTTAACTTTTGCTGAGAAGGCTCGTTCATGCAAGTACATTCAAATACTGGCAGACCCCTTTTCGGTCTCATCAAATCCTTTCATATGGGTGGGTCTACTTTTCGAAAATTATCTCATCGTGCTAAAAGCTCCACCACCTTCAATTACTTCATTTGAAGAGCCAAGTGTAAAAATCCATTTTTGAAACTCATTCCCATACTACACTCTGAAACTGTGTGCGTGAACAAGTCTCAAGGGGGCATTTGTAGAGAGGGAAAATTCTCGACCTATCACAAGCTGACACGTCATACTACCAAGTCCACAAAATATAGTCAATTACAAAGTGCTACGTATTGCTGCTAGGTTTTACTATCACTACTCAGAAGCCAATGGAAATTTGCCAAGTGTCATGCAAAAACCAATCACGCATCAGTGCACGTGTAAGCGATGACACAAGCAGCCTCGCACGTGTAAGCGATGACTTAATCAATCCAGCGCGTGTAAACGATGACATAGGCGAACCAATCAGGCTGTGACATGTGTCACCAATCAGACTCTGCCATGTGTCGCTCATCCACCTCCAAATTCTTATAAATAGAAGCCTTCCTAAGACATTTAGGAGGACACCAAGCCATTTGAAGCACAAGCAGCATCAGAGAAGATTCAGAAGCACTAGAAGTATAGAAGCTCTGCAGGAATCAAGCCTCAAAGCCTTCAATAACTTCAACCTCAAAATCGAAGAACATTCAAAGCAGAATCATCCAAACTATCTGCCTAGATCCAAAAGTTTGTGGGAATCAAGCCTAAAGTGTCCGAAAATATCAACAAATCACAAATCAGTGAAGCTCTACGGATCCAAGCTTCTAAAGTCCCGAAGAACTTTCACCACAAACCTTCGAAGACGAAGAACACACGAAGAACATGAAGAACGTGAAGAATAAAGGATTTCTAACAAGCTCATAGCCAGAGATTCATTGTAATTCCGTTTCAGCGATCTTCGATCCATCCCTTAACCAAATTGAAGGATATTTTGTGTTCAAATCAAAATCACATTACCACAAATCCAAATCACATTACCACAAATCCAAATCAATAAGTCTTGCAAGGAGATCGAATCATAGGATCACTCTTTTGTAATCACAAAGAATTGTACCACACAATCATCAATATAAATTCGCATTTGTGAAACTATTTTACTTGTTTGATTTATTTTGAACTAAGAAATTTAGTCGTCTAACACATGTATCCCAACTACATTTTCTAGTGGATTATTGATCGCTTGGAGGGCGACGGAGAGGTTTTACGCCGAAGGCTTCGGTTTCCTCTTCGATAACACATCGTGTGTTGTCCATGTGTTTGCATCTTCCTTCCCTTTATCTTTGCCATTTATTTACTGCTGTGGATGTGTTTATATTTGGCTTAGATTATTTATCAATTTTGTGTTTGGCTTATGTTCATGTTCTGCACATTAATTGTTTGATAATAAGCTTGAATTGATAATTTGTAATTTGGGATCTAAACATTCAAGGGTGTTTCATACCCATTTTGAACAATCACATTCGAGATATGTTAGCAGTTTATTAGTATGGATAGAGGATGTTCCTTCAACCATTAATAATGTTTTGTTAGCCGATCGTGGCTGAATTTTTTTTATTGAAAGTTTAAGGCGCGTTTGGTACTTATGTTTAAATATATATTTTTAGTTTTTAAATAATATTACACGTATTTTCACACATTTTTTCACCCATACATATTTTCAAAAAAAATAAACAATATTACTAGAATAACGTTACCAAATGACCTCTTAATTTTCCATTACTGTATCACTTAAAAAATAAAAATTCTTGAGTTACAACTGATGAAGTCAGTGAATCAGTGGGCTAAAATTTCCGGGCATTAATGATCAATGGGAAAAATCCTGAAAATAATAAACAAGAAGTCAGAGGAGACCGGTGGAGGCCGGCCAAAAATCCTCCGATGGTAAAGTTAGTGAATTGAAGTAGAAAAGAACGCACTTCAAAGACTTCACCAATTTTTCCAAGAAAATGTCCCGTGTCCATACCTTTGTGTAGAAGGGTCCTTATATAGTGTTGGTCTTGGCAGTTATTTCTCCTATCGTCGTAGTGTTTGGAGAACTCAGAGGGTAACTTCCATAACTGTTATAGGAGTTACCTCATCAGAACTGGTGTTCAACAATAAATGGATAATTTGAACCAAACAATATAATGTTTGGTTTTTGGAAGAGTATTATGACTCTTGGTGAACTTTACTCGTCCATCACTATGGACGAACAAGGTTCACTGCTCGTACATTCTCCCTTGGACGAATGAATATTGGACGAGTGTAAGGGGATGGTGAGTGAAGGACGAGCGTAACAGCACTCCATCGTGTACGTTGTTATGGACGGCCATATGGACGAAAAATCAGCTTAGCATTTTTTATACACCATCAGTTGCCCCCTCGTCCATGGGTCGTCCAAGTAATCTACTCCTCTGGACGAACGAGCTTCTTTCAGCAATTGGAGATGCCACGTGTTCTAATTTGATTGGTGGTTCATTTCGTCGATTCATTTTTTCGAGATGAAGACCACATGTCATCATCTGGTTGGTTGTGTCGTTTCGTGTGCTTAGGTTAGCCACCTATAAATAATGGGATGCCTTCATTACCCTCCTCACTTCTGAGATTTTTCTCTTTTGACCTTCATCGTCTAGAGCCTCGTCTAAGAGTTTCCTTGCGTTTATAGCCTCAGTTCGTCCTAGAGCCAGGTACTCCTTCTTTCCTCGTCTTTAGGTTTTTAAAATTTTCTTTCCAAAAATGTCAGAAATAGCCATCTTCTCGTCTAGCGATAGTACAGAAAAAGCTATAGACGAGTATTATGACGAGAGTAGTTATGATTCTAGTGATACCAGTAGCAGTAGTAGGGAAAACACCACTGACGAGGAGTATGTCTCAGGGGTCCCTGGGCTTCCTTTAGAAGAAATACAGAAACAACTTCGAAAAACTTCAGGGTCCCAGGTAGGTACCTCGTCTTCCATCCCTCCGTCTAGTCCTTTGGACGAGACGGAGGTAACTGTATATAGTTGTGTTGTAGATATTCCTTCCAAGACAGACAAGGAAAGGTTGAATATTCTTAGGGAATGGTACCAAATCCCAGACGAGTTTAATCCTAGATTACCCGTCCGTGGAGAATGGTGTTGTAATCCCCATTTTGGTATAGGTGTATATGAAGCTTATCTTCTTGGAGGTCTTAGGTTTCCCTTAAATGCTTTTACTAGAGAACTGCTATTTAGGTTAGGTTTAGGAGTGTGTCAATTCAACCCCAATGCATGGAGATTGATTATCTCTATGCAAATTTTGTGGAGGGAAGTGTTTGGAGGGGATCGTCCTATCACGGTGGACGAGTTCCTCTACTGCTATAAGCCCTCAGAGATTCATCAATCTCCTGGCTTTTATCAATTCACAGCCAGAAGTAAAGATTGTAGATTGGTGAAATCCTTGGCCTCGTCTGACAGAAAATGGAAGACAGAGTTTTTCTTCATCTCTAGATTCTGGGCTGGAAATCCTACAGACGTTGGCCGGGATACATTTGGTCGTTTTACTGGGGACCTAGGGAACCTTCGTCCTGAGGGTAAGTCCCTTTTTCCTTTTTGCGCTTCTTTCTTTTTATTCATCATTATATCATTTAACTTCAAGTTGTTCTATTGCAGTCGTTGGACGACCTGTTTTAAGCAAGTTGCATCACAATCGCGTCCACAAGGCTCGTCTGCACCCAGACAGGGATTTCCATTCCTTGGTTAATCTCAGACGACTAGCCAAGTGGGGGTTAGGTCCTAATCCATCTGAGGTTGCACTTGCACACGAGATAACAGTAAGAAAAAGTAAGTATTGGATTTCTCCATTCTTAGTGATGGTGTATAAAAAATGCTAAGCTGATTTCTCGTCCATATGGCCGTCCATAACAACGTACACGATGGAGTGCTATTACGCTCGTCCTTCACTCACCATCCCCTTACACTCGTCCAATATTCATTTGTCCAAGGGAGAATATACGAGCAGTGAACCTCGTCCGTCCATAGTGATGGACGAGTAAAGTTCACCAAGAGTCATAATACTCTTCCGAAAACCAAACGTTATATTGTTTGGTTCAAATTATCCATTTATTGTTGAACACCAGTTCTGATGAGGTAACTCCTATAACAGTTATGGAAGTTACCCTCTGAGTTCTCCAAACACTACGACGATAGGAGAAATAACTGCCAAGACCAACACTATATAAGGACCCTTCTACACAAAGGTATGGACACGGGACATTTTCTTGGAAAAATTGGTGAAGTCTTTGAAGTGCGTTCTTTTCTACTTCAATTCACTAACTTTACCATCGGAGGATTTTTGGCCGGCCTCCACCGGTCTCCTCTGACTTCTTGTTTATTATTTTCAGGATTTTTCCCATTGATCATTAATGCCCAAAAATTTTAGCCCACTGATTCACTGACTTCATCAGTTGGCGCCGTCTGTGGGAAACGTTGAGATTTAGAATTTTTTACGTTTGAATTTCATCGTTGAATTCTGAAATTTCTTTCTTCGACAAAGGGCTGAAATGGTCCAGACAAAATCAAGGGTCACCAGTCCAGGCCCACAACCGAGCAGAAATGCCTCTAGTAATCCTCATCATGACCGTCAATCGGCTCCTGTCATGCAACCTTCATCAGCCTAACACATGCAATCCATGGCTGCTGCCATGGCAGAACTGACTCGCCAAAATCAAGATTTACGGAGGGAGATTAATCTCAGAAGGCAACACCATGAGGCCTATGGAAAGGAGCGTGAACAAAGTCAAGAAGATGAAAGAAATGTCGAACTAGAAAGTCAATCAAGGGGCACCACTTCACGGAGGGTACCACATTTAGAGAGGGAGGTAGACCAGATGAGGAAGGTTATGGATGAGATGAGGGAGAATATGAGAAGGACTAATCCTGTAGACTATTTAGTTCACAGAACTGATTCACCCTTTACAGCGTCCATCAATGGCCATCCTTTACCACCAAAGTTCAAGATGCCTTCCTTGGACTCATATGATGGCACGCGTGACCCCTTTGACCATATTGCTACCTTTAAGACTATCATGCATCTTCAAGGGGTTCCAGATGAGATAATGTGTAGAGCATTTCCAACTACCCTCAAGGGGCCTACGAGAGTTTGGTTCAGCAAAATACCCCAAAATTCAGTGAGTTCTTTCGAGGAGTTGAGCAAACTATTCGTTAATAATTTCATTGGAGGACAGAGACATAAGCGTTCCTCGTCTAGCTTACTAACCATAGAGCAAGGAGAGAATGAAAGCCTGCGTTCCTTCATCACACGCTTCAATAGGGAAGCACTAACCGTGGACGAGGTGGACGACAAGCTACTGTTAGCTGCCTTTCATAACGGGGTCAATTCTGATTTGTTCATACACAAGCTCTATGAAAAAGAGCCCCAGTCCATGGCTGAACGTGTCCACTCAGTCCAAAACTTTATGAATGCGGAAGACGCGATCATAGCCAAGAAGAGGAAGAGAATGGACAAAATGGAAGCAAATCTCGCCCGTCACTCTAACCAAGCCCCTCGTCTAAAGAAGGGACGAGCAGAAGATAAGAAAGACCGAGATAATAAGAAACCAGGCTCTTCGGCACGGAATCAACAATACACCCCATTGAACGTGCCACTTGAGCAAGTCCTTATGCAAATTAAGGACGAGCCTACTTTGAAGTGGCCAGAGAAGATGAAGGGAGATCCCAACAAGCGTAATAGGAACAAGTATTGTCGTTTCCACAGAGATCATGGGCATGATACGAACGAGTGCTTTGATTTGAAGCAACAGATTGAAAATCTCATTAGGCAAGGGAAGCTGAGAAATTTCCTTGGACAAGACCAGAAAGACAAGAAACTGAAAGGAAAGGTAGAAGAATCGTCACGTCCACCACTCTGAGAGATAAGAGTCATCGTAGGGGGAGATTTAACAGGACAGTCGTCCAAAGCAAAGAAGTCATACTTGAAAGAAGTGCAGAGCGTCCAACTCTCTGGACGATCACCAAGAGCGACCACGGACGAAGATGCCGAGAGAATCCATCACCCTCATGACGATGCCATTGTCATCACCCTCCTTATTGCTGATTATAAAACTAGAAGGGTGCTAATAGACAATGGGAGCTCGGCTGATATTCTATATTATCCAGCTTTTCAGCAGATGAGGATGAGATGAGACCAACTCCGTTCAGCAAGCTCTCCCCTAGTGGGATTTGGTGGGATGAAGGTACAGCCTGTAGGCACTATTTCTTTACCAGTGACAGTGGGGGCATACCCGCAGCAAATCACCAAGGATGTGAACTTTCTTGTGGTAGATTGCCCATCCTCCTACAATGCCATAATTGGAAGGCCGACTTTAAACAGTTGGAAGGCGGTCACATCTACCTATCATTTATCGGTGAAGTTCCCAACTAAACACGGGGTGGGGCAAGTACAAGGAGACCAATTGACAGCAAGAGAATGTTATCTGGCCATGTTGGCCATGGACGAGCAAATCCAAACCATGAATATTGAAGAAAAGAGAGGTATTGCGGAACCCGTTGAAGTTTTGGAAGATGTTTCTCTAGACGAGTGTTACCTTGAAAGATGTACCAAGGTTGGAGCAGACCTTAAAGAGGAGGTGAAGAAGGGCCTTGTCCATTTTCTAAGGAAAAATGTTGATTTATTTGCTTGGAATAATGAAGACATGCCGGGTATAGATCCCAGTGTTATTACTCATTGTTTGAATGTAGATCCGTCCTTCAAGCCAGTACGACAGAAGAAAAGGGTGTTTGCCCCTGAGAGAGATGCTGTTATTAAAGACGAAGTACAAAAGCTGTTGGCCGCGAAATTTATGCGAGAAGTGTACTATCCCCAATGGTTGGCCAATGTAGTAATGGTGAAAAAGGCGAACGGCAAATGAAGGATGTGTGTGGATTATACTGATTTAAATAAAGCTTGCCCCAAGGATAGTTACCCATTACCGCGTATTGACCAACTAGTAGATTCTACTGCAGGCCACAAACTACTAAGTTTTATGGATGCTTTCTCAGGATACAACCAAATAAAGATGGACGAAGCAGACTAGGAGAAGACGTCCTTTGTTACCAGTCAGGGATTATTTTGTTATGAAGTAATGCCCTTTGGCTTGAAGAATGCTGGAGCAATATACCAACGACTGGTTAACCACATGTTTCGTCCACAAATCGGGCGGAATGTGGAGGTCTACGTCTACGATATGCTGGTGAAGAGTCGAGATGAGGGAGGACATCTGGATGACCTGAAGGAGACGTTTGACACGTTGAGGCAATACCACATGAAATTAAACCCCAACAAATGTGCTTTTGGAGTGTCATCGGGGAAATTCCTTGGATTTATGGTCTCTCATAGAGGAATCGAGGCGAACCCAGATAAAATTCGAGCAATGCTGGACATGAAGCCTCCATGCAATGTTAAAGAAGTCCAATCCCTCACTAGAAGAGTTGCTGCCCTCAACAGGTTTGTTTCTAAAGCTACTGATTTCAACAGGTTTGTCTCTAAAGCTACTGATAAGTGTTTGCCATTTTTCAAGGTTTTAAAGAAAGCATTTGAGTGGACGGACGAGTGTCAGAGAGCCTTTCAGGACTTAAAAATGTATCTTATTACGGCTCCATTGCTAAGTCCGTCCGTGACAGGAGAGGAGTTATTTTTATACCTAGCAGTAACCCCGCATGCCGTGAGCTCAGCGTTGATAAGAGAGGAAGGAAAAGTACAAAAACCAACGTATTATACAAGTAAAGCATTGAGAGGAGCGGAAGGACGATATCCCCAAATGGAGAAGTTGGCTTTCGTGCTAGTAATAGCCTCTAGGAAACTAAGGCATTACTTTCAGGCTCATGTCATCAACGTCATGACAGATCACCCACTCAAGAAAGCAATGAACAAATTGGAGGCTGCAGGACGATTGGTTCAATGGGCTGTCGAGCTCAGTCAGTTTGACATAAAATACCAACCTAGGCATGCCATAAAAGCTCAAGTTCTGGCAGACTTTATTGCAGAGTTCACCCCTAATCATGGCGAAGTGAGTAAAATGAAAGGCAACCAGAAGTGGATCATCCATGTGGATGGATCGTCTACACTACACGGCGGGGGGATAGGTGTGGTATTACAATCGCCAGAAGGGGATAAACTGAAACACGCAGTTCACCTGCAATACCAAGCAACCAATAATGAAGTTGAGTATGAAGCACTTCTTAAAGGGTTAGAATTGGCCAAGTCCGTGGAAGCTAAGTCAATACTCGTCTTGGGAGATTCTCAACTAATCATGGGCCAAGTGAATGGGATGTACGAGGCTAAGGAAGAACGAATGAGGAAATACCTTAGCAGGGTTATAAGACTTATGAGAAAGTTTGAGGAGACTAACTTCGTTCAAATCCCAAGGGAGGAGAACATGGAAGCGGATACACTAGCGAAAGAAGCCTTGGCAAGTGAAGTCCTCAACAAGTTTGATGAGATTCAGTACATGCCAAGCATAGACATCCCAGAAGTGCAACATGTGCAGAGCGAAGAAAATTGGATGACTCCCATTATATTATACTTGAAAGAAGGACGACTCCCAGAAGAAAAAGACAAAGCAAGAAAGTTGAGGGTAAGGGCAACTAAGTACGTTCTTATGGACGAAACTCTGTACAAAAGAGGCTTTTCCCAGCCTTATCTCCGATGTCTTGCTCCAGACGAAGCAAACTATATACTTAGAGAAATTCATGAGGGAGCGTGTGGCAATCATTTGGGAGCCAGGTCACTCGTCCATAAAGTCGTCCGTGCAGGATATTATTGGCCGAATATGCAAGCTGATGCCAAGGCCTATGTCAAAGTCTGCAACCAATGCCAACGGTTTAGCAACGTCCCCAGACAACCGTTAGAATACCTAACCCCAATGACAGCCCCATGGCCTTTTGCACAATGGAGACTGGATATCCTGGGCCCTTTTCCAATAGGGGTGAGGCAAATGAGATTTCTTGTGGTTGGAATCGATTATTTCATCAAGTGGGTAGAGGCAGAACCTCTAGCTAACATCACACAGCAAAATGTCAAGAATTTCGTATGGAAGAATATTGTGTGCAGGTTTGGAGTACCCAGGGTGTTAATATCTAATAATGGACGGCAATTTGACAATGCACTCTTTAAAGATTTCTGCATACACTTCGGGATTCAGAATCATTACTCCTCACCCGCCCACCCACAAGCAAATGGCCAGGCTGAAGTTGCAAACCGATCCTTGTTAAAAATAATCAAGACTCGGCTTGAGGGAGCAAAGGGAGTATGGCTAGATGAGTTACCAGGAGTTCTATGGGCATATAGGACGACAGCAAGAACCCCGACGGGAGAAACTCCTTTCAAGTTAGCTTACGGAGCTGAAGCAGTCATACCCACGGAAGTGCACATGGCCAATCATAGGGTGACAGCCTATCAGGATAAAGAAAATGAAGAGCAACTCCATTTGAACCTCGATCTAATAGACGAGGTTAGGATGAATGCTGAGCAAAGAATGGCAAGGTATAAAAATCTGATGGCTAGACAACATGATGCGATGGTGAAGCCAAGGCGATTTAACATAGGGGACCTCGTCCTAAAAAGGGTGTCCTTAGCAACAAAGAACCCAGCCCATGGGAAGTTGGGACCAAATTGGGAAGGCCCCTATAGAGTCATCAATTGCAAAAGACAAGGATCCTATTACTTAGAAGCCCTTGATGGGAGGAAGTTGGAGCATCCTTGGAATGTGGAGCACTTGAGAAAGTACTATCAGTAGAATGCTAGCCTGGAGAAGCATGACTCTGGACGAACTCAGGGTTTTAAAACTTTATTATTATATTTTGTGTGGCTTTGTTATTATGTTAAAATTATGGACAACATCATGGTTTGTGTTGTTTAAATAAAGGCATTAGCCCCTAAGGTGCATGCCTCGTCTATGAACAATACTTATGTTTTGAATAATATGTGGAATGTGCATAATGTTGTGTGAATCAATGATTTCCATAGCACTTTTGTTCATGTCAATTCTTGAAGAATGCTGAAAAGCTCAAGATGGAAAATTCTTTCGATGCGGAGATGTAATCTCAAACTTTCCTAGAAAATCTAGGTATACTCATCCATCCAAGAAAAGGACAAAGTGAATCCCATGCCTAAGGGCAAATTACAAACGCCTGAGGCATGCTCGTCCATCCAAGAAAAGGACGAAGTGAATCCCATGCCTAAGGGCAAATTACAAATGCTTGAGGCATGCTCGTCCATCCAAGGAAAGGACGAAGTGAATTCTATGCTTAAGAGCAAATTACAAATAGATCAAGGCATGCTCATCCATGGGATGAGCCAGGTAAAGCATAATACCCAACCATACCCTGGGCAAGAAAAAGCATAGGTGTTTTGAACTTAAGTCGCTAAAAAGCTATCCAAGGGCAAGAAAAATGCAATGACGAATCCAAAGGGAGAATTAATACTTACTATTCTACATAAGCAACTCACAGGTTGAATTCCAGTAAAAATGGTTTATATATATGTGAAATGTAGACGAGTAAAACAAAGAAATCCTGTATATAAATAAACACTCGTCCATGCATATATAAGTCAAATGAAATTCATATGATTGTTTCAAGGGCAGACGAGAAAAGTCCTAAACACCCTTGTAAATTAGTTTTATCAAAACTCGTCCTTAAACGTGGACGAGCTAAAAGTACTTGAATTACATATAAAAGAAAAAAGAAAAGTTATCAAGATATTTCTTAAATTGAGGCGTCTGGGTTAGGCTCGTCCTAAGGCTTGGTTGAGGCGTCGTCCTCTATGTTGACGTCTTCAGAGTCAAGGTTTAGGAGAGAGCTAGTGGTGGCGGCGTTCAAATTAAGCACGATGGAGCTGAAGTCCACATCAGGAAACTTCTCAACAGCGTCCATCCTAAAGTCTTCAAATCCTGTTGCATAGTTGGAATCCAAAGCATCAGTGTATTGTTTAGATGCTTTGAATTCAGCCACTGCATCTTCCTTAGCCTTAGAGAGGAGAGTGCTGAGCTCGTCGCTTCTTTTCTGCAAGCCCTCAAGACGAGAATCTTTTTCAGCAACACTAGCCTTCAGATCGTCAACTAAAGCTTTCAAGTCCTTCACCTCCTCCGTCGTCTTAGCAGCCACCTCAGCCCATTGTTTAGTTTCATCCTTTAACTCCTGTATCCTCATCTCCAACAGAATCCTTGTCTTGTCCAACCCAGTGGCCTGTCTGGACGCTGCTATAAACTTGGACAAGCCCTATAAAAGTTAACAGCAAATACAAGTTAAAAAAAAAAAAAAAAAAAAAAAAAAAAAAAAAAAAAAAGAGAAAGGAAATGAATATTTGGCCAAGACGAAGGAAAATGTTACCTTAAAAAGGTCGTGAACACCAGAGTATTCAAAGTCCTTGAGGGACATGTCATAGCAGACGTTTATATCCTCGTTCGAAACGGCGTTCTTGAAACGTTCCCAGGCCAGATCCTCGTTTTCAATAATGTTTGAAGGGGCCCTTTGAGACGTTTGAGACGGGGTGGGCATGGTTTTGGACGGTGGAGTCTTGGACGGGGTGGACCCAACAGGAGTGGACGAATCAATGTCATAGACTTTGGCAGGCTTTTGGGATGACGGAGTAGGCTTAACTACTTGAGACGAGCCATGCTTGACCTTTTTACTGCGCCTGCTTGGGAGGTTTTCCAAATCCAAGTTTTTGGATATGGACTTCCTTTTATCTCCAGCTACAGGACGGCTCCCCTCAGCAACTACCTCCTTTCCCTTGCTGCCTCTCATGCTTGCCATTCCTATAAAAGGACGAAGAAAATTTAAAGACAGAAAAAGGAAAATAGAGAATACTAAGAATGGAGAAATCCAATACTTACTTTTTCTTATTGTTATCTCGTGTGCAAGCGCAACCTCAGATGGATTAGGACCTAACCCCCACTTGGCTAGTCGTCTGAGATTAACCAAGGAATGGAAATCCCTGTCTGGGTGCAGACGAGCCCTGTGGACGCGATCGCGATGCAACTTGCTTAAAACAGGTCGTCCAACGGCTGCAATAGAACAACTTGAAGTTAAATGATATAATGATGAATAAAAAGAAAGAAGCACAAAAAGGAAAAAAGGGACTTACCCTCAGGACGAAGGTTCCCTAGGTCCCCGGTAAAACGACCAAATGTATCCCGACCAACGTCTGCAGGATTTCCAGCCCAGAATCCAGAGACGAAGAAAAATTCCATCTTCCATTTTCTGTCAGACTAGGCCAAGGATTTCACCAATCTACAATCTTTACTTCTGGCTGTGAATTGATAAAAGCCAGGAGATTGATGAATCTCTGAAGGCTTATAGCAGTAGAGGAACTCGTCCACCGTGATAGGACGATCCCCTCCAAACACTTCCCTCCACAAAATTTGCATAGAGATAATCAATCTCCATGCATTGGGGTTGAATTAACACACTCCTAAACCTAACCTAAATAGCAATTCTCTAGTAAAAGCATTTAAAGGAAACCTAAGACCTCCAAGAAGATAAGCTTCATATACACCTATACCAAAATGGGGATTACAACACCATTCTCCACGGACGGGTAATCTAGGATTAAACTCATCTGGGATTTGGTACCATTCCCTAAGAATATTCAACCTTTCCTTGTCCGTCTTGGAAGGAATATCTACAGCACAACTATATATAGTTACCTCCGTCTCGTCCAAAGGACTAGACGGAGGGATGAAAGACGAGGTACCTACCTGGGACCCTGAAGTTTTTCAAAGTTGTTTCTGTATTTCTTTTAAAGGAAGCCCAGGGACCCCTGAGACATACTCCTTGTCAGTGGTGTTTCCCCTACTACTGCTACTGGTATCACTAGAATCATAACTACTCTCGTCATAATACTCGTCTATAGCTTTTTCTGTACTATCGCTAGACGAGGAGATGGCTATTTCTGACATTTTTGGAAAGAAAATTTTAAAAACCTAAAGACGAGGAAAGAAGGAGTACCTGGCTCTAGGACGAACTGAGGCTATGGACGCAAGGAAACTCTTAGACGAGGCTTTAGACGATGAAGGTCAAAAGAGAAAAATCTCAGAAGTGAGGAGGGTAATGAAGGCATCCCACTATTTATAGGTGGCTGACCTAAGCACACGAAACGACACAACCAACCAGATGATGACACGTGGTCTTCGTCTCGAAAAAATGAATCGACGAAATGAACCACCAATCAAATTAGAACACGTGGCATCTCCAATTGCTGAAAGAAGCTCGTTCGTCCAGAGGAGTAGATTACTTGGACGAACCATGGACGAGGGGACAACTGATGGTGTATAAAAAATGCTAAGTTGATTTCTCGTCCATATGGCCGTCCATAACAATGTACACGATGGAGTGCTGTTACGCTCGTCCTTCACTCACCATCCCCTTACACTCGTCCAATATTCATTCGTCCAAGGGAGAATGTACGAGCAGTGAACCTCGTCCGTCCATAGTGATGGACGAGTAAAGTTCACCAAGAGTCATAATACTCTTCCAAAAACCAAACGTTATATTGTTTGGTTCAAATTATCCATTTATTGTTGAACACAAGTTCTGATGAGATAACTCCTATAACAGTTATGGAAGTTACCCTCTGAGTTCTCCAAACACTACGACGATAGGAGAAATAACTGCCAAGACCAACACTATATAAGGACCCTTCTACACAAAGGTATGGACACGGGACATTTTCTTGGAAAAATTGGTGAAGTCTTTGAAGTGCGTTCTTTTCTACTTCAATTCACTAACTTTACCATCGGAGGATTTTTGGCCGGCCTCCACCGGTCTCCTCTGACTTCTTGTTTATTATTTTCAAGATTTTGCCCATTGATCATTAATGCCTGAAAATTTTAGCCTATTGATTCACTGACTTCACTGACTTGTCTATCTTTATTTGGTTGTATCCTGAGAAAGCATCCATAAAACTTAGTAGTTTGTGGCCTGCAGTAGAATCTACTAGTTGGTCAATACGCGGTAGTGGGTAACTATCCTTGGGGCAAGCTTTATTTAAATCAGTAAAATCCACACACATCCTCCACTTGTCGTTCGCCTTTTTCACCATTACTACATTGGCCAACCATTGGGGATAGTACACTTCTCGTATAAATTTCGCGGCAACAGCTTTTGTACTTCGTCTTTAATAACAGCATCTTTCTCAGGGGCAAACACCCTTTTCTTCTGTTATACTGGCTTGAAGGACGGATCTACATTCAAACAGTGAGTAATAACACTAGGATCTATACCCGGCATGTCTTCATTATTCCAAGCAAATAGATCAATATTTTTCCTTAGAAAATGGACGAGGCCCTTCTTCACCTCCTCTTTAAGGTCTGCTCCAACCTTGGTACATCTTTCAGGGTAACACTCGTCTAGAGAAACATCTTCCAAAGCTTCAACGGGTTCCGCAATACCTCTCTTTTCTTCAATATTCATGGTTTGGATTTGCTCGTCGATGGCCAACATGGCCAGATAACATTCTCTTGCTGCCAATTGGTCTCCTTGTACTTGCCCCACCCTGTGTTCAGTTGGGAACTTCACCGACAAATGGTAGGTAGATGTGACCGCCTTCCAATTGTTTAAAGTCGGCCTTCCAATTATGGCATTGTAGGAGGATGGGCAACCTACCACAAGGAAGTTCACATCCTTGGTGATTTGCTGCGAGTATGCTCCCACTGTCACTGGTAAAGAAATAGTGCCTACAGGCTGTACCTTCATCCCACCAAATCCCACTAGGGGAGAGCTTGCTGAACGAAGTTGGTCTCGTCTCATCCTCATCTGCTGAAAAGCTGGATAATATAGAATATCAGCCGAGCTCCCATTGTCTATCAGCACCCTTCTAGTTTTATAATCAGCAATAAGGAGGGTGATGACAATGGCATCGTCATGAGGGTGATGGATTCTCTCGGCATCTTCGTTCGTGAAAGTGACTGCATGTTCGTCCGTGGTCGCTCTTGGTGATCGTCCAGAGAGTTGGACGCTCTGCACTTCTTTCAAGTATGACTTCTTTGCTTTGGACGACTGTCCTGTTAAACCTCCCCTTACGATGACTCTTATCTCTCCGAGTGGTGGACGTGACGATTCTTCTACCTTTCCTTTCAGTTTCTCGTCTTTCTGGTCTCGTCCAAGGAAATTTCTCAGCTTCCCTTGCCTAATGAGATTTTCAATCTGCTGCTTCAAATCAAAGCACTCGTCCGTATCATGCCCATGATCTCTGTGGAAGCGACAATAATTGTTCCTATTACGCTTGTTGGGATCTCCCTTCATCTTCTCTGGCCACTTCAAAGTAGGCTCGTCCTTAATTTGCAAAAGGACTTGCTCAAGTGGCACGTTCAATGGGGTGTATTGTTGATTCCGTGCCGAAGAGCCTGGTTTCTTATTATCTCGGTCTTTCTTATCTTCTGTTCGTCCCTTCTTTGGACAAAGGGCTTGTTCAGAGTGACGGGCGAGATTTGCTTCCATTCTGTCCATTCTCTTCCTGTTCTTGGCTATGATCGCGTCTTCCGCATTCATAAAGTTTTGGGCTGAGTGGACGAGTTCAGCCATGGATTGGGGCTCTTTTTCATAGAGCTTGTGTATGAACAAATCAGAATTGACCCCGTTATGAAAGGCAGCTAACAGTAGCTTGTCGTCCACCTCGTCCACGGTTAGTGCTTCCCTATTGAAGCGTGTGATGAAGGAACGCAGGCTTTCATTCTCTCCTTGCTTTATGGTTAGTAAGCTAGACAAGGAACGCTTATGTCTTTGTCCTCCAATGAAATTTTTAACGAATAGTTTGCTCAACTCCTCGAAAGAACTCACTGAATTTGGGGTATTTTGCTGAACCAAACTCTCGCAGGCCCCTTGAGGGTAGTTGGAAATGCTCTACACATTATCTCATCCAGAACCCCTTGAAGATGCATGGTAGTCTTAAAGGTAGCAATATGGTCAAAGGGGTCACGCGTGCCATCATATGAGTCCAAGGAAGGCATCTTGAACTTTGGTGGTAAAGGATGGCCATTGATGGACGTCGTAAAGGGTGAATCAGTTCTGTGAACTAAATCTTCTACAGGATTAGTCCTTCTCATATTCTCCCTCATCTCATCCATAACCTTCCCCATCTGGTCTACCTCCCTCTCTAAATATGGTACCCTCTGTGAAGTGGTGCCCCTTGATTGACTTTCTGGTTCGACATTTCTTTCATCTTCTTGACTTTGTTCACGCTCCTCCCCATGGGCCTCATGGTGTTGCCTTCTGAGATTAATCTCCCTCCGTAAATCTTGATTTTGGCGAGTCAGTTCTGCCATGGCAGTAGCCATGGATTGCATGTGTTGGGCCGATGAAGGTTGCATGACAGGAGCTGATTGACGATCATGATGAGGATTACTAGAGGCATTTCTGCTCGGTTGTGGGCCTAGACTGGTGACCCTTGATCTTGTCCGGACCATTTCAGCCCTTTGTCGGAGAAAGAAATTTCAGAATTCAACGATGAAATTCAAACGTAAAAAATTCTAAATCTCAACGTTTCCCACAGACGGCGCCAACTGTTGAAGTCAGTGAATCAGTGGGCTAAAATTTCCGGGCATTAATGATCAATGGGCAAAATCCTAAAAATAATAAACAAGAAGTCAGAGGAGACCGGTGGAGGCCGGCCAAAAATCCTCCGATGGTAAAGTTAGTGAATTGAAGTAGAAAAGAACGCACTTCAAAGACTTCACCAATTTTTCCAAGAAAATGTCCTGTGTCCATACCTTTGTGTAGAAGGGTCCTTATATAGTGTTGGTCTTGGCAGTTATTTCTCCTATCGTCGTAGTGTTTGGAGAACTCAGAGGGTAACTTCCATAACTGTTATAGGAGTTACCTCATCAAAACTGGTGTTCAACAATAAATGGATAATTTGAACCAAACAATATAACGTTTGGTTTTTGGAAGAGTATTATGACTCTTGGTGAAATTTACTCATCCATCACTATGGACGGACGAGGTTCACTGCTCGTACATTCTGCCTTGGACGAATGAATATTGACGAGTGTAAGGGGATGGTGAGTGAAGGACGAGCGTAACAGCACTCCATCGTGTACGTTGTTATGGACGGCCATATGGACGAGAAATCAGCTTAGCATTTTTTATACACCATCAACAACTATAATCACAATTTTTGTCATAACTTAAAAATAAAAACGCTAGAACTACCATGGATAGGAATGGCAACGGGTCGGGTTCGGGCTGGGTTTTTATATACCCGGACCTGACCCGCGAGTCTGGACCTGTAACCCAGACTCGTCTCGATTATTAATCAGGTTTTTTTTTCGGGGCCCAAACCCGCCCCGTCGGGCCCCGCAGGCCCCACGGGCCTCGTTTAGTCCATGGCCCAAATTGTGGCCCAACCAAAAAAAAAATTTTGAATGAAGCCCAAATTCATTTTTGTCTCCCATCTTCGTTTAGGCACAGCATTTACAACAAACACAAAATACACAATTTCTTCCACAATATATTACAATTACACACAAAGTCTCAAAATTTCAAGTCTTTAAACTACAATAACTAGAAGTAGCACAACCCATCTATTGAAGTCCATAGTTTAAGTAGAAAACACCAAACAAAAAAATTGAAACAAACATCTCATATTCTCAGAGACTCATATTAAAACAAAAAAAAAAAAAAAAATTAAGAGAAGTAGAGAACAGATTGGCGTTGAGAACTTGGGCCGGCGATGAGATTGAGAGTGGGTGAGAATGGTGATGAGATTGAGAGTGGGTGAGAGCTTGGACCGACAGTGGTGAATGCTTGGAACGGTGATGAGAGGCTGAGATCTTGGGCGGCGCTGCTTAGGCGACGTTGCTTGAAAGTGAGTGAGTGAAAGTGTGAGACCGTGTGAGCTGAGATTGAGAGAAAGAGAGAAAACAAGCTGATCGGAGGTGCATGTGATGACCAGTGGTGACAGAGATCAGAGGTTGGGGAAAGTAGAGTGATGTGAGGAGAGTGAGAGGGAGTGAGAGCCGCCGAGTGAAAGAGGAGACTCAGGAGAGTGATGTGAGAGCAACTGAAAAGTGAAGAAATGGGGATTAGGGTTAAGAATATAGGACTATATATATAGGGAGAGAGGGTACTTTTGTAATTTTGGATACCGGGTTTTTAACTGGGTCGGGTCTCGAGTCGGGTCTCTGGTTTTTTTTATAAAACCCGGACCTGACTCCAACCCGCTTCGGGGTTTTTTTTTTTAAAACTCATACCGAACCCTATTTCTAATCGGACCGGGTAAAATCCGGCCTATTAGGGTCAGGTCAGGCTGGGTATCCATAGGTCGGGCAAAAATTGCCATCCCTACCATGGATCTTAGTATTATTGACTTTTTTACATTGGATCTTAGTATTATTGACAGAAATTTTTTAATAAATAAAAGAATATATAAAATGTTTTATAATAAAATAAACTCACCTATGCAAGATTAAAAAAGAGAGAAGAAAAATAAACTTAAGGATATTACAATAGTAACACATAAACACTCAGAAAGCATCCTATTGTACTAGTCTGGTAGCTTTTCTCTAATCTCTATAGTCTATGCAATTCAATTCACAAAGCCTTAGCACACATCTAATATGTGTATATATATATATATATATATATGATAGGCCGGCTGCGAGTCTTAAACCAATTAGGAGTTGCATTCCTATATTACTATGCATGAAACCAAAACCAATTAGAACTTGGTTTTCTACTGCCACTAGGATGAAGCCAAATCGACTTTGGCAATCCAAATACAAGCCACATGCACAACAAAAACCTTTTCCATGTTCCTGACTGACTCTCAGGGCCGGCTCAACAGCTCGAGTGCCTCTTGCGAAAATTTTAAATGAGACATTTTTATAATTAAAAATAATAACTTAATTAAAAATAAAATTTAAAGTATTGAATAATAAAATTTGGTTATTGCAATTTTTTTAAAATCGTGATCACTTAAAAGTGTAAATCTACACAAATAAAAATTAGTTTATTACATAATTCAATAAATTAGCATCAATATAATACAAATCAGCTTATAAGATATATTTCTAATTATTAATTGATATAATAATTTATAATAGTTAATAAAGTAACCTGTTGAATAAAAGTAAAAAACGTGTCCTACCATAGCAGAAAAAGGTCCAATTAAGAGAGGGGCAGAATTTTGTATCAATATTTTGTATTAATATTTTCCCAGCCTATCCAATGACTAAAAACCAGGGCCGGCTTGTGTACATGTAGTGAAATAAATAAACGTGTCCCACTCCCATCAATAGCTTGTGCAGTGAAATAAGAGGGGCGGAAAAGGGTCTTATCATAGTAAAAACCTGTCCCAGTGAAATAAACTAAAAAATATATATAATTTAAGTTAAATAAATATCAAACTCATCATTTTCATTTTCGGAAAGATAAATAGGAGAAGAAGATTACCTCTGGCTTTGGTACGCTTCTCCTTTTTAATTTTGAGTTTGTTATGGATTGAAGGAAATCAACAAAGAAAAATTTCAAGTTAGACTGAGTTTACGAAAAAAGATAAAAAAATCAAGACGAAGATGAAGAAAAAAAAGAAAAGATAAGAATATAGATGGGGAGGCAGAGAGATAGAGAGATTTCTGAGTCTGAGCAGGCTGAGCACAACTGCACAAGACTGATCATATAAATATGGGCAGCCCTTCTTTCAGTGTCTCCATGCACCTAGTGCTCCTTTCCATACTCATCTCCCTAAGCGTTAGGGGTGAAGCAGCCCAATACCGCTACCATTTCTGTTCAAACCAAACCACTTTCTCCCCCAATAGCACCTACCAGTCTAACCTCAACAACCTCCTCTCTTTCCTTAACACAAATTCCACGCGTGAAACCGGTTTCTACAACACCACCGTGGGTCAAACACCAGAGAACACAGTTTACGGCCTCTTACTCTGCCGCGGTGACCTCGCCACCAATGAGTGCCAAGAGTGCGTGTCAACAGCAACCAAAGAGATTGTTCAGCAGTACTGCCCAGAAGAAAAAGTGGCCGTGGTATGTTATGATGAATGCATGTTACGCTACTCAAATCGAACATTCTTCTCCGTCATGGAAGCCCAGCCGAGAATGATTCTGTGGAACTTGTTGGATATAACAGAGCGAGATCGCTTCCTTCAGCTAGTGGAAAAATCATTGAGTGACTTGGTGCCAGTGGCCGCAAATGCTTTGTCTGGTGCTAAAATGTTTGCTACAAATAAAGGAAACCAAATTTACGGAAATGCAAACGCTATACAGCCTTGTACAGTGCGTCCCTGACCCATCCAGCTTTGATTGCAATAGGTGTCTTCGCGAAGCCATAACAAACTTGTCCACATCTTATGGTGGAAAGAGAGGGGGTCGAGTTCTGTCTCCTAGTTGTAACATTAGATATGAAGTTTTTGCGTTTTACCATGTACAAGCTGCTGCCGCACCAGGACCTGGACCAAAAGGTACATATCCTATCAAGATGATGTTTATTTGAAAGGAATTTTTTTTTTTTTTAAATTCATGAGGCAAATTCTTAATTTTTATTGTATTAAAAAAAATAAATCTTACATTATAGACTAAACAATAATGTCCAATATACAGTGTACAATATATAGTGTACAATATGCTTTTTGCAAAGGTATACTTTTATTTAGTGTACAATGTAAGATTTACATTGCTAGTACCATGTAAAACTATTAATGTTCTAAGGGTATTTATTAATGAAACATTTGATGTTACATTATTAATTTTGTATTTTAAAAATTTCACAGTTGGATTATATGTTTCAAATGTTGTTAATAATTACATAAAATTTTGTGTTAATAGGATGTTATTTACTATTCAATATATAAACTAATATTTTATGCATAATTTTAAAATATAAAAACACCAATTTCAAATATTTTATAGATGAGATTGTTATTGGTCTCTAATTACTCTAAAATTTCTCAAACATAGAGGATATTATAATAAAATATAATTCAACATTACAAAACCTTCTCAAAGCATAATAATACAACAATTCAAGTTATAAGAAATATAAAAACAATTCAAACATAGCAATACAACAATTATAAATTATAAACAACTTAAATATTAAAACATAAAAGTATAAATTCAATAATACGATATAAAAAAATATCATAAATTTAAAGTTAAAAAACTAAAAACATTTATTTATTGTCTTATAAAAAGCTTGTAAAATTATTTTTTTAATTATTTAAATATAAATGGATGTGGAGGAAAATGTTAATTTCCATCCCATCTCATTTGTTACGCGGGCGGCGGGTAAAACCCTTTTATCAAGGGAAAGTATGGATTTATATTGTCATTCCTAACTCTGGGACTTCCCGCGGAATGGCGTCATTTCTTTATTATTCAGCTTTTCTTCTTTTCTTCTCTAGCTTGTATGACTCGCACAAGACAATAGATACATCCTTCAGAAATATTGCTTGACTTTTGCACATAAAAGCTGACTTCATTTACTTCTTAACAAACTTCTCCCACAAGCTCATCTAAGGAGCTTTGATAAAGAGTGTCAACGGGACTTGTGGGTGTCGGCACCCAACAGTTTTTGTCGGTGTTCAATCATATTTTTAGTAAGCTAGTTTGACCAGGTAGACGAGAATGCTTAAAGGGTGTTTGGTACGAACACTTAAAAATATTTGTTTTGTTGTTTGAAAATATGGGTAGAGTTATATGTGATTGAAAAAGTGTGTAAAAATAAATGTAATGTTATTTAAAAATTGAAAATATGTGTTTGAGTGAGTGCACCAGACGGGACCCTCAAGTATACTAGCAAAGCGAATATGGTCCTATGGTATCATATATTGTTTAGTAATATTGTTCTAGTAAAATTGTTTATATTTTTTGAAAATATATGTAGATGAAAAAGTATATAAAAATATTGTTGAAATACTGAAAAATATTATTCAAAACACCTAACCGAACAGCCCCTTAAGCACTTCTTATAACTGACTATATTAACTATTCTCAATAAAACATGATATTGTTTTTGCAGGGAAAGGCAAAAGCTCAAAGGTAATAGCTATCGTAATTGCTGTTACAATTTCTGCCTCTGTGGTGCTAGTCATTCTGCTTTACTGTTTCCGAAGGAGGAGAGCAAGAATGAAGTCCAATGATATAGAAGAAGAGAATACTCAAAAATTTGATGGCCTCCTCAATTATCATGGTATGCAAGTGGAATCCTTTCATTAACGATGTATTTCAAGCCGCACGTGAGGGAGTGTTAAAAGCTATATAAATTAGAATGTGAAAAGTTAACAAATATCTTAAGAAAATTGGCTAATGAACTATTTTATAAAAAAAAAAAACTTTTTTCAGAGCTTTTATATTTTTTTATAAAAATAATATTAAAACTTTTTAAAAATAATTTATTAACAAATATTCTAAGAATACCCATTAACAAAACTCTTTTTCTTGTATAAAGATTCTATTGAATAGGTATAAACACTCACCTCTATCATGTCTGCGAACAATGCTCTTTGTAGTGTAATCTCTTACATTTATTTATTTTTGGATCTTTAGCTGCAAGTGAAATAACAACGGTAGAATCCTTGCAATTTGATTTTGGGACAATTGAAGTTGCAACAAATAAATTCTCAGATGACAACAAGATTGGTGAAGGTGGATTTGGTAAAGTTTACAAGGTACGTAGAATCAAAATTAATTTCTTGCATTTTTTAGTACTCAAAATTAGCAATCATAGCAAATTTACTGCATATAAATATGAAAAAAAATTTAGAATTTGAAAAGCTTTCAAAGTTGGGATTTTATAAATTCTGCGAAGGGAACTATTCTACAGCCAATCTAAGCATTGGACACATCGTCAAAATTTACTCTAAGGTCTAAACCCCTTGGCGATCAACAATTTAGAAATAATTAATTGAAACAATTAATCACACAATATTGAAAATAATACAGTTATAACACAGTAGTATACATAAATACATATATATATATATATATTTTTTTTTTCACAATATACTCAACATATCATCAAAATATATATATATATATATATATATAAACTAAGTAATAAAAATATGTTGACATAGAGACACTACAAAAAACTGGACCTATAGTGGCGTTTGTGAAACGCCACTATAGGTACTAAAAACGCCACTATAGACCCATTTTGCCTATAGTAGCGTTTGCTATAGTGGCGTTTACAAACGCCACTTTTGTACCACTATTATAGACCTATAGTGGCGTTTTATAAAAACGCCACTATAGGACCCCTAACAAACGCCACTATAGCCTTTTTAAAAATAAAAAAAATTGGTCTATAGTGGCGTTTGAAAACGCCACTATAGGTCTATAGTGACGGTACAATAGTGGCGTTTGTGAAACGCCACTATAGACTCTACAAACGCCACTATAGCCAAAAAACCACCAAAAAAAAATTTTGATTACCGAAAATTAATTTTTGGTAATCAATAGAATTTTTTTTTTTTTGACGTGAAAGAATTTTTTTTAATTGAATTAAGATTGTAATTAAATTAATATTATAATTTTAATTAAATTAATAGATACAAAACAAAACAAACACATATACAAACACTATTCCTATGGCCAGCAAATTCAAAATGAAACACAAACCCACCTAAAAAATTCAAAATCAAACACAACATGCTCACATCCAAAAATTAAAAAAAAAAAAAAAAATAGCAACTCCAAATACAAACACCGTAACTATCCCATCAAATTCAAAATAAAAACACAAACCCACTTAAAAAAATTCAAAATCAAACACAACATGCTCACATCCAAAAATTTAAAAAAAAAAAAAAATAGCAACTCCACATACAAACACTACAACTATCCCAGCAAATTCAAAACGTAAACACAAACCCACCAAAAAAAATTCAAAATCAAACACAAAATGCTCACATCCAAAACAATCATAATTTTTTTTTAAAAAAAAATGCTTACCTGCAACTATACAACCAATGCTTCAAACACCATCTACAAATTTGACCAAAATCAAAAAGCTAGAACACCATCTGCAAATCCAAAATCCACAAACATTAACACCACCACAAATAAAACAAAAAAAATAAAATGAAAATGGAGAGGAAGAGGAAAGTATCAATTTAGGTGTGAAGTGAAAAAAGAGTGAAAGAAAAAGAAAACAAGAAAGATGGAGGAGCTGAGATAAGGGAGAAAAAGAAGGAAAGAAAAAAAAAAAAAAAAAACAAAAGAGAAAGGAAGTCTCTGAGAGTTGGCGTTGAGAGATAAGGGAGAAAAAGAAAGATGGGAAAACAAATGAAATGAAGTCTCTGGAGATAAGGGAGAGTGGGGGTAGGTGGGGGTTGGTGGGGTTTAATGTTTTTTTTTTTAAATATATATATATATATATATATAAAAGGAGAAATGATAATTGTGTATATATATATATATAAATGATATATTTATAATATGTTCACAATATTTTTACAAAAAATTTTAGTGATAGGTTGTTACTAGTTGTTATTGTTAGAGTAAAAAATTAATCTTAGTGTTAGATTCAAATTTAAACCAATAACAACTGACCACTTATGATTTGTTGTAAAAATATTGTAGACGTATCATCTCTCATACATAAAAAATATATATATATATATATAAAGAGAAATGATATGTCAACAACATTTTCACAACAAATTTTAAATGACAGGTTGCTGCTAGTTATTATTGTTAAGGCAAAAAAATAATCTTATTGTTATGTTCAAATTTGAACCAATAACAATTAACCACTTATAATTTGTTGTGCAAATATTGTAGACATAGCATCTCTCATTTATATAAATATATAATAATATATACATTTAAATATATAATAATATATATATATATATATATATATATATATATTTATATTATATTCAAATATTTTAAAATATGCCATAGAATATCCTAGGCATATTCCATGGTTTTCTTTACCGCTCAAAATCATTCAGGTTTTTTTTTTTTTTTTTTTTTTTTGCTGGAACATTGTACAAGAAGCACTTTTTGGACCTATAGTGGCGTTTGGAAAACGCCACTATAGGTCCTATTCCAAACGTCACTATAGGTCCCCTTTCTTTTGCTGGATTCTTTTTTTTTTTTTTTACTGGGCTATAGTGGCGTTTGCAAACGCCACTATAGGTCAAATGCCTATAGTGGCGTTTGCAAACGCCACTATAGGTCCTACTGTTACAAGGTCCTCTAGTGGCGTTTGTCAAACGCCACTATAGACCCTACCCAACCGAAAAAAAAAAAAAAAAAAAAAAAAAAAAGTGTCTGTAGTGGCATTTGACAAACGCCACTATAGGTCCCCTTTTTTTGCTGGAATTTTTTTTTTTTTTTTTTTGGGTGCTGGGCTATAGTGGCGTTTGCAAACGCCACTATAGGTCAAATGCCTATAGTGGCGTTTGCAAAACGCCACTATAGGCCTTTAGAAACGCTACTATAGATCCATTTTTCCAAACGCCACTATAGGACATTCCAAACGCCACTATAGATATGCCTATAGCAGCGTTTATAGAAAACGCCACTATAGGGTACCTATAGTGGCGTTTTTTACAAACGCCACTAAAAAAAACGCCACTATAGGACCAGTTTTTTGTAGTGAGAATGGAAAACCATACTACATAGAAAACCGTTGAAAACACTTAAAAGATTCTTTGTCATGTTAAGTCGGCTAGGATTCTTTGTTATGTTGTTTGCGATTCCGAAGGATTCTTTGTCATGTTAAACTCCAAACTGAGTAGAAAAAGAGGTTCCGAAAGTGTTTGGCATTTGCTTATTGTTTTTTACTTTTTGTTTTTGTTTCAATTTTTTTGCAAATAATTTAAATTTTAGCCTATTAAAAATAAGCTAGCTTTTATAGATTTTATCACACATTTAACATAAAAGTCACCAAAAGCTATATATTTTGATAAAGACTATGCAAATAAGTTGTCCCAAACATATGAATCAAAGTGTGCTTAATTATAATATTTTGTCATGCACGCCAAAGGCTTCTAATTAATGGTAATCTAATACAATCCATACCAATTAACAACTAGGTCCTGAATTTGGTCTGATTGGAGGTTATTTTCACTCAGGGTGTGCTACCTGAAGGGAAGGAAGTGGCAGTTAAAAGGTTCTCAATGAAGTCATTGCAAGGCTTAGAGGAGTTCAAAAATGAGGTCATACTTATTGCAAAACTTCAGCACAAAAATCTTGTGAGGCTATTGGGATGTGGCATAGAGGGAGAGGAAAAGTTGCTTGTTTACGAGTTTATGCACAACAAAAGCCTTGATAATTTTATTTTTGGTTTGTTTCTTCCTAATTTTGGATTTCTTGTAGACTCCTACAATTCATATTTATACACTATTTCATAACTTAACATTAATATTGAATTTTAGATTCAAAAAGGAGGTTGCAACTTGATTGGAAGACTTACTATGACATAATTAATGGGATTGCTAGAGGACTTCTATATCTTCATGAGGACTCCAGGCTTAAAATCATTCACAGAGACTTGAAGCCTAGCAATGTGTTGTTGGACCATAACATGGTTGCCAAAATATCGGATTTTGGAATGGCGAGAATCTTTTATGAAAACCAAAATATAGCTAACACCAAAAGAGTTGTAGGAACATAGTAAGCCACTTCTTCTTTTATTTCTCTTATTCTTAGTTTTTTAAATAATAATAATAATAATAATAATGATGTTGGTATCCAAAAAGTGGGTACATGGCTCCAGAATATGCAATGGAAGGAGTATTCTCTGTTAAGTCCGATGTCTTCAGCTTTGGTGTAATCTTGCTTGAGATTATTAGTGGAAAAAGGAGTAGTGGCTTCTATCTCACTGAACATTCGCAGACACTTCTTGCATATGTATGTTAATTTTTGTCTGCTTGAATTAGAATTAAACAAAAATGGAAATGGGATAGCATATATGAATATAACTCCATTTGCAATTTAAATTCACAGGCATGGAGATTGTGGAATGAAGATAATGTGTTAGAGTTCGTGGACAACTTCTTGATGGAATCAGGTTCAACATCAGAAATTGTAAAGTGCATACATATTGGACTTTTGTGTGTTGAGGAAAATCCACAAGACAGACCCACCATGTCGACTGTGGTAGTTATGCTGGGAAGTGAATCAATAGTTCTTCCTAAACCAAAATACCCTGCATTTTCCGTGGCTTCGATGGATGAAATCTCTATAAATGAGCTAAGTTTTTCTACTGTTGTACCAAAATGAACGCTTACAACTATACAAGATTGCCATTGGGTTTTGCATGATGATGAACTTATTATTGTACCCTTAATTTCTATAAAATAGGATAGGATACGTATTGGAGTTTGGGAAGGAAGGTCCAGTTAATTGAGTAAATGATTGTATTGCACAAAGTACAAAGTTATTAAATAATAATGTATTTTGTATAAAAATGTTTTTCAGTTTTCAAATTGAGAACGGAAATTTCAATTATTTCGATGTCGGTTTGTTTGTGGGCTGGGCTTCTCAATAGCTCATTTGATACGTAGGCCGTTGATGAACTAAGGGACATTTGTACAAAATAAACAAGAGATTTGGACATTTTGAGCCACTATTATTTTCCAATCATATCTCATAGGTGGGCCTGCATAATGAATTTGGCAGTCTAGAATTTGGATTCAATCAATTACTCACAGCCGTTACCCACAAGAAGAAGAGCAAATAGATCTCATAGGCTTAGCCATGTTGTAATGAAGCTTATAATTTGAGGCTTCTTAGCTTGCGAAACATGTAGGTGGTGTTTGGACACCCCTATTTTCATCACTTATATTTCAGTTTTGATAACTCATATCTCAAAACTGGTGGGCTCCACGCATCACAACTCTGTTTGGCATGATTTCTTTAACTCATTTCCTTAACTCATTTCCCAATTTTTTGAGTTAAGAATCCGAAAACTGAGTGAAGGCAAAATGTTGTTTTCAAGTTATGAGTTATGAGTTATCATGGCATTTTTGTAAATATATTCACATTGTGGGACCCACCTAATGTTGGAAAAATAAATGTGCGAGCGGAAAAATTAACGGATCTACTTCATTCACAATTGATAACATGCACTATGTAAGTTTCAGAATATAGAACAAGAGAGTGTACCGTGGTGTGGTGAGTTTCAAAACAAAGATCAGAAGTTCTCGGGAACACTTTCAATCTTCACTCCAATTCTACTCACATACAATCAGTTATATGTTCTTAAGAGAATGAGAGTGTCCAACACTCACATACAAAACGTTTCATGCACTTGTGATTGTTCTAAAATTCTGTATGTTTATCTCAATATAACTGATTATCTAATTGGGCTTTAATATGTGGCTTGGAGTGGGACCAAAAGAGAACAAATAAGACACTAGCTCCAATGAGCCTTGGGCTTTTTTATCAACTCTTAACAAGTCCAAAGTTACCATTAATTATATTTAATACCACTATATAAATATAATTGCACTTTAGGTCTTATTAATAAATTATATCCCAAGACTTTATTATACATGCAACCCCTTCATAAAATATTCATAGTAATACAAAGTCATGAATGAAGATTGCCACTTTATAGATTACTACATCTTAATCCTTAAGTACCTGGTTTAATCTTTTAAGTTATTCATTATATATTTATGAAATCTAATTTCATAAATATATATACTTTAGTAACTATTTACCAAAGTAGTTAGACCTAACATTCTGAATAACAACCCATTAAACTTACCTCAAGAGAATATTTTATATCTCCGTTAAGAGACTATGAATTTCATCTTGAAAATATATGTTTCATCAACACTAAATGTGGCTGCCCAACATACTGAGGTTTTGACCGTTACTTTAGATCTCACTCCTGATATATCAAAGCAACCTATACTTCATGATCATGTCCATTATTCTCTTAAGATTAAAAGTTCATGTAAATATAAGTCGTGAGATTTATTATTCATTTGACAATCATTAGGAGAATAATAAATCTCACAGCGGTCCAGTTCAATATGTCTTAACTCTTAAAACATATCAACACATCAACTAGAAGTTTCCACTTCCATGATCAAGACAATCATTTTAGTTGATATGTTATAGTCTTCGCAGATGAAATGCCCAATTTCATCACCGACTACGAACTAATATTCTGAGTTTACAAAGAACTTGTGATTTACATCTTCTGTGACTTTTCACATAAATCACATGCTATGCATCTCATGGACTATATGATAATGTCCAAATATTCATGTTACCATTATTTCAGATAATAATAAAACAAATTTTATTAATTACAATATTAAGTCATACATCATGTCATACATAATATAATACATAGCATTATATAATAGGATTCTAAGGCACTAATCCCAACACCTAATGCCTTGTCTAATCAAGTCACAACACTCATTAGTCACCACCAACGGACACCCATCTCCTTTTTTTTTTTTTTTTTTTTTTTCTCGTTCAAAAACCAGTTGCCTTCTTGTTTTTTCTTTTGCCCCCACAATGGATTCTTTCCAAGCCACCTATAGAGACGAAGATGAAGATGATTCCACCAAACCAACTCCCACTACCGCCCCTACCAAATTACCCACACCCACACCCACTGCTACAACTACCAAATTTTTACCCCCACCTCCACCACTAAATCTGAACAAGGCCATTGAACCCCAAAACACCACCACCACCACCAAACCAGACTCCCTATCCTCAGATGACAAATCCCCAGCTAAATCCATCCCCACGAATAACAACACCTCAACTGAACATGACGACGACACCACCACCATAAATGATGACGTGGATGATGACGAAGAAGACTGACCTTCCAAAAAGCAAAAGCCCCTTTCTTCTCTCATTACCACACCCCAACCCTCTCTTATTTCTTCTCCCAAGTCGCTGGCTCCTTGGGTTTGATATTTTTTGATGATTTTGTATGATATTGTGATACCCATGAATGTAACTTAGTTATATGTGCTTAAACTTAGTGAAAGTTTGGTCCATGAATATGAGGGGGGATGGAGTGAACATTTGTTAGAAACCCTATGGGCCTATTGAAGTTCAACAAAGACTGCTACTAGTTTTTCCCCATTTTCTCTTATGTATGGCACCGAGGCTATATCACCGGTAGAGCTATTAGTTCCTACCCCTAGGGTGATTCATGGTCAAGAAATTGAAATGAGTGCAGCCACTTGTGCAGAATGTAAGGTCCCCAACCTTGAAACCTTATAGGAAGTAAGGAATTTGGCCCTTAGCCGTATCTAGCGATATCAACAGCAGATGGCCAATGCTTATAACAAGGTCATGAAGGCTATAACTTTTGTTAATGGGCAAATGGTTTTGAAGGCAGCAGATCAAGTGATAAGGAACCTCTCTGCCCCCTCTAAATTTGCCCCAAGTTGGGAGGGTCCATACCTTGTAAGGGAAGCCAATGATAGTGGTTACTATCGTCTGTCTACAACGGATGGCGAAGTCCTCGCGGAACCTATTAACGGCAAATGGCTTAAGACATACTATGCTTAATCTACCATGCTTGTACTATGTGGTCTTTTGCCACTCCTTTGTAAGATCACAACTACTACTAAGTAAAGAAGTAAGCATCACCTTTTCCATAATCCTGCATGTTTTTGAAAAGTATTGAGTTTTTTCTTTAAAAAAAAAAAAAAAAAAAACATAGCTGTTCTCTTGAAAATATATATATATATATATATATACACGTGTGAATATGTAAGTGAACACTCTTATTTTTCTTTCCTTCAAAAAAAAAAAAAAAAAGAAAAAAAAAGGGGGGGAACATAGTAGCTACGGCTGGAGGTGTCCTTTGCCATGAAAAGTACAATATTTGCACATGAATGGCTAAAAGAAAATGGTAATAATGCGTGTACGCATGTTAGTATACATGTGTACACATATACATAGATGGATAAAAAATATTTTATCATAAAACATTTTTTTTTTTTTTTTGTTTGAAGGAAAACCCTTTTGGCTCAAAAATTATTCTTGTAGAAAAAAAAAAAAGAAAAAAAAGAAGGGGGGCATAGCAGCTACGGCTAGAGGTGTCCTCTGCTACGAACAGTACCAAACCTTCACATGAACAGTTAGGAAAAACATGTGCTCACATAAAAAAAGTGACAATGGATAACCTTTTTTATGTAGAAAATTACTTTTAAGCATGAACCTTTTACAAAACAATGTCCATAGTTGACTAGACCTTCCTTCACATGTGATATTGGTACCTACAATTGAATAACCTTTTGCACAAATAACAACAACACTTATAACTGAACAAATCACAACTGAATCAATTTTTTTCTATGGCCGAATAATTTCGCATACATGAATAGTAATAGCACCTAGAAGAGTTTTTTTTTTTTTCCTCCTATTACAAAAGAGAAAGAAGAAAGAAGCCTTTATAACTAGAAAGTCTCAAAACATGTAATAACACAATTAGATACATATTACATCCCAACAGAGTTGCCCACTAAATATATATATATATATATATATAAAGCATGAATAGCCTAATCCAATAAGTTGCCAAAGGTTTCCGCGGAGGAGTAGCCACCGCTGGTGGGTAAGGACAGTATGATGGAACCCTTTTGACTTGTCAGAAGGGATAGTTCTGTTGACTTCACTGCAATTTCTTTCTCTAGATCTACAATCTTCACTGCAAGTTCGGCCAACTTCACCTCACCATCACGAATGATGCATGAGGCAGCAGTAGTTTTGAGCCAATCAAGAATGAACCCAACATAAAACTTCATGGATTGTAACTCACTAAGTTCGGCTTTCCACTCAAGTACTTTATGCAAGTTGAAACTCTTGAGGGGTGTGCATTCTATGTCAAGAAAAACCGCAATAAAGGATTGGAACATCACCTTCCTCACTGCATTACCATATGTGCACCTGGACATAAAATTTGGATGCTTTGACAATACTTTCTCCAGCAAGGGCAGACCTTCAATGGGAACATCAAACCGCTGAAATTTCACTGAGATTCCCGAAAGTGTATAGAAATCCTCGGCAGATTTGTCATTCTCTCTTTCTTGTTTGAACATCTCCATGAAAGCTTGGACATTAACCCCCTGAAATGCAGCACTTGATGGCTCTCCTACAACTGTCAGACAAGATTGGTGGAGTTAATCTATTTGTCATAAGAACAAAAAAAAAAAAAAAAAGGAAGTTTTTCTTTACAAGGAAAACTCAACATAAATCTTTAGATGTTATTGGAGCATGGGCAGTAGGAGCCGTACTTGTGGTTTCTCTGCTCCGGGGAGGATCGAGGTCAGATGTGGGCATGGTAGGTTCACTTATAGTTCTTTCTCCAGCTGCACCAACAACTCCTTCAGGTGGCAGCAAGGGATCAGTGGCACTCCCTCCAGTTGCACCACCATCAGCAACTTCCTCAAGGACCAACGAAGGTGCACCGGTCTCTCTTTCAACTATACTAGCATCAACAACACCGCTAGGCGCTGGCAAAGGCCCCAACCTCACCAATTTCCACAGTTTTCGCGTGTACCATTGAGGAATCAGCAACATTACCTGTGATAGAAATGCCATCAGCAGCAGCAGAAACATAGGATGATAAGGAGGCAAGTAGCAGAAGGTTACTGGAACCTATGGTGGTGTCCATAAAGTCACCTCTGTGATCTTCAAATTGGATTCTCTCACTGTCACTAGATTGATGGGGCAGCTGACAGCAAAAAGAAAATATGTCAGTGTGGAAAAATAAATAATATAATAATAATAGCAATTAAAAAAAAAAAAAGAGAGAAGAAAGGAAGAGGGGTTTAAAGATCAAGAATTTACCTTTCTAAAAGAGCTCTCAACATCAGGTCTAACAGCCTTCGCCCTACGAGCAGTGGTTTTCCTCCTATGTCCTTGCCTTAAAATCTAGGCTCAAGCAAAGGACAACCTCAGTAGTTGGCACTAATGGAGGCCCCATAGCCTCTATCGCTGGGGTTGTAAGGGAAAGACCTGTATCCCTAACCGGAGAATCATGCAGCTTGATCACTAGAGACTTGGATTTATCTCTCTTACTACTGCCAACATCATACTCTACCTTAGACCTTGTCCTCCTAGAAACATTTCTAGCCAGAGGAGTTTCATTTCGGGCTCTTTTGCTTGGTGTCCTACGCTCTTCTATTTCGGGTTCAGGGGCCTCCACTATCTTATTCTGCTTGCTTCATTCTACTAGAACGTTTTCGCCATAGACGACCTAACCATCAAGGATAGCATGCCATTCAGCGAAACTAATTTTCTGCCTAGTTGCCTATGAACAAATAGCTCGGGTATTCGGAACCAAGCACCAGTTAGGAGGAATATCAGTCCTTGGAGGGCCAATTGCCACCCTTTCCTGCTCTCGGCTAGCAATAAAATCAACAAAGGTTTTCATTACTTTCCGCCAGTAGGTACACATATTTCGGGTAACACGACTTTCCCTTCGCCTACATGGGATCAACACATCCACCTCCCTTTCACACCAGTAATCCATGGCCGAATCATGAAGTAAAGGCCTCACTGCCTCTTGAATATCATACTCCATATCGTTAATTATAGGCACATCTTGGTTGAGCCCGAATTAGGGTGACACTCTGTAAGAATTGTATTTCACAAGGCTAAAACATGAACTATTGAGGCAAGGGAGTGACGATGGAGAAGTAATGAGCAGAAAGTTCAAAACCTTGCTACCATCCCCTAAGTTAAACATTTGAGAATCAGGCCTAGCATACGGAAATGGAGAAGGAGAAAAGAACCCATCGGCATGATAAGCATAAGGCCTCCAAATAAAATCAGAGGTTGCGTCTAACGAATCAATTGCCGGCAAACCCCATACCATTAAGGCCATCCACTTCATCAATAAAGGAAGGCTATGCTCAAACTCGAAAAATCTCTCCTCACCATCAAGAATTCCAATCGAAATCACCCTCTTAGTGTCACAAATGTCACTTACGCTCTTTCCTACGTTAAGGTAATTTCTTGAACAGTCTCAAGCAAAAGCTTGCAACATCACTATGCTTACACCGGAATCAACAATGTGATATGGAGAACCAGCTAGTTCATTATAATGAAGTTGGTCTAATTTTGAGTAAAGGCAACCTAGAAATAAAGCACCTAACGGTAAGGGCATACTTTGGGAAAGCTTTATGGCAAGACGAAACGTGAAGGGTTTGATGAACTGAGCAGGGTGGCAGGCAAAGATGCATTTACTCAACCACATTGCCAAGAATGCAGCCCTCCCAATCACACGACTACTAGGCTTCTTAAACACAAGAATCCATGAAGAAAACCTGGCCCTTTGGCCATGGGCGATGTCGCACGACCCCCAAATGCCTTATAAAGTCTCTCTTCGATTTTAGCCTCTTCACTATTCAACTCCAAATCCATTGGATTCAACCTCCTCATGCTTGGCAGTAAAAATAATCTCTCTACATCTTCGAGGGTGATAGTGGTTTCGCCCCAAGAGAAGAAGAAAGTGTGGGTTTTCGGGCTCTAGCGGTGAATCAAATACCGCAGTGAGATAATATCCCTAAATACATGCCACCTTCAAGATATCAGTAGCACTTCAAAAATGTTGGTGTCGTGAAGAGGAAGCACCCATTGCCGTTGATTTCGACATCAACGGCAATGGGTGCTTCCCCTTCTTCAGCCATGGACATAACTTGATGATGAGAGCCTCTAAAACATAGATAAAAGGGAGAAGAAAAGGAACAATAGAGGAGGAACAAAATGGTTCCTTCTTTCTTTTCTCACAACGGTATAAAACTAAAATACACATAAAGCGTAACATAAAGTGTGCCTAGGTTATGAATTTCTCTGTGATGCCATGAATTTTTGGTAGTCCTCCAATAAACTAATAAGGCCTTCCAGAAATGTCTTATTAGGCTGCATCTGAATGCCTTTGTTTTTTACTTTTCTATTTTCTAACCAGCCAACCTTCGCTTTTTACTTTTTTTTTTTTTTAATGCAATACCTCATTGAAAAATAAAAATCCAACTATGCGTGGCCCCCACTTATTATATTTTATTTAGACATGGCAAATGGGCAAGTCAGGTTTGGGTTCGGGTCGAATCAATTAGGTTACAGGTTGGATTAGGTTGACCTGTATTTTTCACATGATTTTTTTAAAAATTTTTTATAGAAAATAACATGTATTTGCCATTTGAAAAGTCATGCAGCAAATTATTTAATATAAAATGCATTATTTTGAATTCACCACTCATATCAAGAACGAGCTTAACTAAACAAATTAATACTTGTTCAATAATTTTAAAATTATACAAATCCCAACACTACTAATTAATTTGAAAAAAGGATAAGCAAAACAAATACACAAGTTTCATTTCTACACAATATCGACATCCCAAAACATAAAATAAAATTACAAATGCCTTATTGGATAATTAATTTGAAAAAAGCATAAAAACAGATAAGAAATTTACAATCTTGAAAACTAATTTTATAATCTATAATAGATGGTTATGGTTGGCATTCTATTTTAATTTGAGAATATACATTAAAATTTGATTATTTGCTTATTTATTTTATACATGGTCTCTTTTATGAATATCATGTAATTGTTAAGCAACACACACTCCAAGAAATATTTTATCTTATTTTGAACATTAGTTTATTTTGGACATAAATTGTTAAAAAATAGGTCTAAGAATTCATAATTTATGCTAATTTTGTTGATACTTTGGCTTCACTCTTTTCACACTTATGAATGTTTCTCATACATATCTATAATTTTAAATATATGTTTTTAACTCTACTATAACCAGATTATTTTGGCATATATTTTGTTATTTGATATTTGAAAATCTTTACTCATTATAGAATGTCTCAACCATTCATCTTTCAATTCATTTGTATACAATTATGTAAAGATCTCAATTGTTTCCTTAAAACTCAACAAACAATTAAACCAATATTGTCTTAATTTTATTATTTTTTTACCAATTTTTTTTAAATGGTTCGGGTTGTGGGTCAAGTCGGGTTAACCCGCAAAAAAAGGGTCGGGTCACAGGTCAACCCGTTTTTGTTTTGGATTATATCAGCAAATTCTAACCTATTTTGCCATGTCTAATTTTACTACTCCTTTTACTTTCGTTTATCTCAAATGTTAGATTTTACCAGCAAGGAAATCCCACTTCTGTTATACTTTGTACCCACTTTTGCTTTGGCACCCAAACGCATCATTAGTTTGGTAACATAAATAAAAAAAGTTTGACAAGGTTTTTTTCTTTTTTATAATTTAACAATGACATGGATATATTTTATTCAGAAAAATAAAAATAGAAAGTTTGACAAGGGTTTTTTTCTTTTTCTTTTTTATTATCTAACATCAAAAATAGACTAAGGTGTCTCAATATATTATTATTTTTATAATAATGGTAATAATAATTGGATTAACTTAATATGACTTTGTACATCATCATATTTGTACATTCTCCTATAAGAGTAATTTGTAGGTACTCTCAAAGTACGGTGAATAATGCTTCATCCTCTCACATTCATGCTATGATCCACTCATTAAATTCATGGTGGAGTCCACCATAAATATGAAAGGATAGAGCATTATTTCACTATACTTCGAGAGTACTTAAGTATATTCCCTCTGTTAAGAATATTCCACATCATCATATTTGGTGAAAACTCTTTGGTTTACAATCTTCAATAAGAACATGTCACATTATCATATTAATAAAACATAAGTACATATGATCACACACAGTAATATCTTAATAAATATCATATTTATGGTTTTAAGTAAAATAAAATGTGGTTTTATTAGGTGTGATAAAATGTATTGAGTTTTAAGTAAAAGATCGATATGACAATCTCTTATTGGATGGTGTAGAACATTAATTTTACACATCATCCTTACCAAATTCAAACTTATATATATATATATATATATATCAATAATTTCGAAATGGTATACATCGGTATTAATTGGTTTCGAAATAACCTTCATGAAATTAATTAAGGGTAAGACCTACTATAAATATAGTGAAATGTTACCGAATGCCCAAGGGCATTAGTTTATGAACTATTTTTAGAAACATTTTATGGAAAAATGATAAAACAATTAATTTTTATTTATTTATAATTTTTTGTATTTTTCATAAAAATGATGTCAAAATTTTTTAAATATAATTTATTAACAATTACCCTAATTTTGGCACTCATTAAAATAACTTTAAAATATAAAATTATTATTAGGAAAAGAATTAACAAATCATCGCACTCTAAAAGGATCTAATAGCTACTCAAAAGCCAAAGTATTGAAGTTGATATTTAGACCTTTTGTTTTTTTATGGACAAATGCTCCTAATCTAAACCTATCCTACTCAATACACCCAAGCAGGGTCGGCTTAAGATAGTTTGAGGCCTAAGGTGAAAATTTTAAAGGGGTCTTTTTATATTTCACTTAAATAATATTTAGTTTATTTTTTATTATATATATTTTATTTCAATTTATTATTAATTCTTACTTATTATATAGGTTTTACAAACTGACATATCACCAATAAAAAAAAGTTATTCAAGCATTCATTTATTATATTGTTTAAGTGTCACTGATCATATTCATATCACATCAGTTTATAAACTTTTTATCGTAAAATTTGTATTAGTTTTAGCATTTTTCATTCACTTAATGGTGATTGGGTTGTATTTCTTTTTTTTGTTAAAAAAATGCTAAATTTACTACAAATTTAAATACAAAAACTTACAAATTGATGTGACAATGAGGTGGCATTTGAACAACAAAATCAATTGAGTATTGAATTACTCGCACATCAATTTATAGGGCCTATATAATCAAACTAGTAATATACTAGTATAACTCTAATATTTTAGGGCTTGTAAGTTAGGTTTTATGATTTTCAAATTCCAAGTACTCGGGCCGCGCAAGTCCTCGGATTTCGAAAACCATAAAACATAACCTACCCTATACAATACCCCCAAAGAGTTGAAGTCGTGCCCTTGATCACCCTCACTACGCGGAGAGTGCGTACGTAGTGTTTGTTTTTTAGACGTCATCGATTTGTTCACTTGCGGGAAGCAGTCCCCTCCTCCTAAAGGCAGAATAGAATAGAATAGTACCTGATTCTCTAAACATCTAAATCCCAAAACTTGTAATGAAAAACACTACAGAAACTCTTTATCATAATTGAGGAGAGGAAGAGATTGAATAATCAAAATGACTTCCTTCTTCAACCCCTTCTCTCTTCCCATCCTGTTCCTTTTCCATTCTTAGCTTCCTCAGTCTTACCGCTGATGCTGCTGAGCCTTCTCCTCAGCTACGTATGTGAAAACACCACTGTCAGCGCCAGTGATAGCATCAACCAATCCAACCTAAAATCCCTCCTTTCTTCTTTCTCCTCCAACGCCAACGTCGATTTCTTCGCCACCACCCGCGGCTCAGACACCTCCGAACCTGTCTACGGCCTCTTCAACTGTCGCGGTGATCTCACTTCTCAAGACTGCTGAGACTGCGTGAACGCAGCAGTGAAAGAAATAATCAACAATTGTTCATCACAAAAAGTCGCTATCATTTGGTACGATATGTGCGTTTTGCGCTACTCCAACAGGTTTTTCTTTTCCACCGTCGACGAAACACCAATGTTCGGCTTGTTGAACACGCTGGATGTGACTGATCCGAACAAGTTTAATCAGTTACTTAACGCGTCGTTGATTGAGTTGTTGGTTGAGTTGGCAAAGGAAACCTCGAACGTTCCAACCGGTGCTAATAAGTTTGGGACCAAGCAAGTGAATATAACTAATTTTCAAACACTTTACAGTCTTGTACAGTGCACACCGGACCTGTCTGGCACCGATTGCAATAATTGTCTTCAGGACGCTATAAAACTTCTTCCTTCGTGTTGTAGTGGAAAGCAAGGGGGCAGAATTGTTTTTCCTAGTTGCAATCTTAGGTACGAATTGTACCGATTTTACGAAACCGTAGCGACGGTGCCCCCACCATCTCCAGGTACACTAGAGCACGAGCACCAAATCCCAGTTGATTGCCTTTCATTCTTAATTATTAGACTATTATTACTATTACTTAATATTAACTATTTTGTTTTATTAAGTGATGTTATGTCATGGACTTCCACTGCTTTACTATCTTCTCTTATATTATTGGCTATTGTAAAAATTTAGTAAAATAGGTTGTGATCTTACTATTTTACAACATACTGTTGTGATTGTTTGGCAACTTTCTATTGATTCTTTATTATTGATATCTCATCATATCATCACTTTATAAAAATATTTTTTACTTTAACATTTTTTAAAGGTTTTTGGACGTAGAATGGTGAAGATCTATCCAACCGACTGAAACTATGAGTTGGGTTGGTCCATGAGTCACATGGTTTATCAATTATCATATCCTCAAAAGGTTTTCTTAAAATTATATTTTTGGCGTTTTGAATACATGTAAACGTGCTTTAACAATTTCACTTTGAGCTCTTTATTTTATTTTATTTTTCTTTATTTTCTAAGTTGTTGTTATTTTTTTATTTATTTTTTATTTATTATGGCAAAACACCCATAGATTCTTTCTTCAAAACGTTAGAGCATTGAAGGTTTCAATTTAGTAATCTTTGGACAACATAAACTTAAAAATCTATTTATTATTTAACTTTTATTTTTAAATTTGTTTATTTATTTATTTTTTGTATGTATTGAAATGAATATTATTATCTTTTTCAAATCCTTTCATAATTGTTTTTTTTTTAACAATTAAAGAATGGAACCTTATTATTATTGTTGTTGTTGTTGTTTGATAAGATAATTATTATTATTATTATTTACTCAATTGATAAGCAAATTTCATTTTTGTGTAGTCATCTCCTATGCTTTGTAATTCTCGTTTATTGTGTTAAGGGATTTTTTTTTTTTTTTTTTTTTTTTTTTTTTTTTTTTTTTTGCGAAACTAAGACACTAACACTACAAGGGAAGAGGAAAGCTATGCAAAATAACCCTTTTTATAAAAGATAAAGAATTAAATAACCCTTTTATCCTCCAACTGTATTATTTCCCTAATTAAACATCAATCTCACACTTCCACACAAATATTAAAATATTCTAAATAAAAATTGAAGTAAATTACTTGTATATGTACTGTGTAGCATCTTATGTATGATAGAAATTTAATTTTCATCATTCAAATATTAGTAGCAAATTAATATTACCATATGGTGGGTCTTATACACACAAGTGATGCTATAGCCACAAACTATTTTATAATATTTTTATAAAATGTTGATGTAACCAACTTTTTATTGGTTTTCATCTAAGCTCACTATTAATATTACTTTTTTATTTATCAATAATTATTCACCATATCAGCAATTTATAAATTTTTTTAATAAAAAGTTTGTATCCTAGCATTGCTCTATACACAATTGATCAATTAACCATATAAACATTACCATTGCACACCCTTGATGCGACGATCACTACGCATAAGTGCTTGTGGGATATAGGGGATAAGGGCTGAGGTTCAAGTCTCTATGAAAGAGCTTCACATACATATACACTTAGATTAGGCTAGAGTAGAATTTCTATCTTGTATAAAAATAAATAAATAAATAAATAAATAATAAAAATAAAATAAAAACTGTATAAACACTTATCAAGATTTGTTTATGTCATAGTTACCCAATCATTACCAACAATTTCATAAGTATGACACCTACATTCTAGGTTTTCTTCTTCTTCTTCCTCTTTTTTCAATATTCAGAGATAAACAAAAATAAGTAATGGTACCTCTGTTACTTAATTTAATATACTATGTTAACGAGTGTCTTTAAAGTATTTGTTAACAAACTATTTTAGAAAAATTTTAATACTACTTTCATAGAGAATATAAAAAACTATCTAAAAATTAGTTGCTTTTTTTTTTTTTTTTTTTTTCATAAATTTTTTAAAATTAATTCCTCAACCAATGCCTTGGACATCGGCTAACTTTTCTCTATAGTTTGCCAGAAGAAATCTCTTAAATTATTCTATCAATAGTCAATAACTGAAAAACATATTTGGAATATCCAAGTGTCAAAATAGCACGCAAGTTAGTGTGTGTGTATATATATATATATATTGAGGAACAGATAAGTTAGTATATGATGATGCGTAAGATCGTCAGTAAAGTTCGTCAGACGGAGAAGATTCTTCAACCTTCAAAGATGATCACCGGTGTGGTGCCTGCCACAACACCTCCGATGCCAAAGTCAGTATACAAAACTTTCTTCAAGGCAGAGAAATATAAAGTAAATAGAATGAAAAGAAAATTGCTTACTACTCTCCTTCTTTTGTTTTTTTGTGTCTCTCTCCCTTGCCCATGGGTGGAGGTTTATATATCTTCTTATGGCTCCTTCCCGTTGGAGTAGTTATGAAGGTCTTAATGCTCCTTTTGATAACGTCTGGGGCTAAATAATGTGTCATCAATGTCTTTCAACGGATTGTACAGTTGTTCCTGTAACCGTTTTGGGGTTTGATTGCTTGCATTGAATGGTCTGGATTTCCTCGTCAGTAAGATCTGTGATTGGCTGAAGTTATCTTCGTCGGTACCGGTGGTCTCGTCCACAGTGGTCGAGCTTGTAGTCCCGTCAGTTGCCCCCCGATTCTATGATCGTTTCTTAAGTGACGATCACAGAATACGAAGGGTCACATGTTGTAAATGGCTCTTGGGGTTCCGCTCCGTATTAAGTGCAAAGTGGCGGCGCACCAGAGATCGTGGCCTACGTGGCATGCGCGGATTGGTCCAATTAATGTCCTAACTGACTTGACTATTGGGTTTCCCGCCGATCTTTCCATTTTTCGAGCCTTAGTTTTAACTTCCTTTCTTTCCTCACTTTTCTTTTTCGTGTTTCATTCAAAAAGTTCTTCTTAGTTTTCTTTTTTCTGCTACACTTCTTCAACTTTGTGCGCTAGCCAAACAGAGTCTCCTCAATCCGCCATCGATTAAGGTACGCTTTTGCTCTCCATTTGTGTTGTGTTGGTTTTGTTGTGGCATTATTTCTGATTTCCTCTATTTCGTTTTCTTTTTGCTTGTGTTTTACTTTGGGATTCAGTGGTGTGGTTTTTCTTTTGCTGGGTTTTTTATGGTTAGCAGTTCTGTGGCTAGAGTTACTTGTCCTTCAATTTCCTTTCTTTTTGCACGCATAGGGGGGAGTTTGGGTACCTTATTGGATTTTGAGAATTTTGTCTTGGAGGGTAGTGCCCTTAGAGTGGCCTTGGCCGAATTGTTGCCCTTAATCAGGCAATCTGTTGACTGGTTTGAGGGTCAAGTGAGGACGAAGAGGGGAATAATGTCTGAGGTCAGATCTAGCGATCTCGAGACTGGATTGTCGTCTAGCGGCAATCCAGTGGAGGGGGATACTGCCGTTTCTTCCCCTCGTGTTGTTAGGGCTTTTTATGCCCTCGAGGAAGCTTGTGGGCTGGATGCCGAGACGGCAAATAGGTTTAAGGATAGGTTTCAGTTTCCAGAGAGGGTACGTGTCCGTCTACCTAGTGACGAGGATAGGGCTTGTCATTTTTTTCCTGGCGAAGTGTGTTTTTATGAGGCCGCCTTTACCTGTGGCCTCAGGTTCCCCGTCCATCCGCTCTTGATGGAGCTGTTGGACCATTTTGGGGTCGCCCCTGGGCAGCTAATGCCTAACTCCTGGAGAATAGTGGTCAATTGTATGGAGATATGGTTGGCCGCTAATGGGGATATGATTAAGGTAGCTGAACTCGTCTACCTTTACCGTTTAAAAGAATCAAAAGAATTTGGGTATTATGAGCTGGTACCTTGGGAGAGGAGGACCAGGATCGTGAAGGGGCTGCCGTCGTCCTTCAGGTACTGGAAGTCGAGGTTTTTCTTTGTGTCGGGGGATGATTTTGAGACTCCCTCCAGTGAGGAATGGGGTGACATCCCGCGGTTGCTTCGTCGGTGGGGAATCCCGACCTTAGGTGCGTCAGTTTTCCTCTTCGTTGTTTATATTTGGTCGTATTTGCTTGCTTGTTACCGTCATTAAATCTCTTGTTGTTCTTTTTTTCTTTCAGTGAAGAGACGGCCTAAACTCAAGGGCAGGTATAAGGGACGAGTTGAGAAAGCAATCGAGTACGCTCGGTCAATTGAGAATTGGGACGAGCTGGTGGATCCGAGGACGCTTGCTTTCTACAATCTTGGCCCGGACCCTTCTTCTCTCGTGTTGAGAAACGTTGGAATTGAAGGAAAAAAGAGTAAGTGTTTTAACTCGTCAGCGTCTTTCTTTCACTGTTCACCCCTCTCTCTTTTCTTTTCTTTTTTTTTTTTTTTTTTTTTTTTTTTTTACATTGTTTGTTCTTGGCAGAAATGACGAAGTTTAACAAGGACCTCTATGCCAAAATGAGGTCGAAGAAAGACGAACCGTTGTCTAATCTCGGCAAGAAGGCAGTGCGTGTTACTGAGAGAGGCACTCCAGTCGTTACACCTGCCATTGTCCACCCGATCGTTTCTGTGGGAGAAACGACGAGGACAGCGTCTCCAACTGCGTCAGTGGAAGAGATAGACGGCGCTCCTGCCTCCAAAAGACCACGTTTATCTGAAAAGGGGAAGGAAAGGATGGATGCTCGTCCACTAACCATTTGGAGTGACGAGAAGATGGCTGTGGAGAAGGCCCACGAAATGATAACGGCCGCAGATTTGAAGGGCTTGTCGGGCGTTTCTCCCAGCGAAGTAGCTGCTCGTCAGGTTCATAAGATCATTCAGGTACGCCTGTTCTTGGCTTCTTCTCCATTCAACGCATCTTTTTTTTTTTTTTTTTTTTTTTTTTTTTTTTTTGACACTTAGAAAAATTTCCTTAGGTACTGGGGGAAAGTCTTCATCTCTCTTCTGAGTACCTTACCCAGGAGGCAAAGGTGGCTTCTTTGGCTTCTAGGGTGGAGGCTTTGGAGACGGAGAATGCTACTTTCAAGAAGGATCTTATCGAATCCATGAGCGCAGCAAATGCCTTGAACGAGCAGGTTAAAAAGCTTACTGACGACCTCAGGGTGGAGCGCAGGCTGACTGTTGATAAGGATGAGCAGATTATGGCGGCAAAGGAGAGTCTCAAAACTATTGCAGCCAGGTCGGTTGAAGCCTTCCAGACCACTGACGAGTACAGCGCTGTGCTCTTCAGTTGGTATTTCAAGGGTTTTGAGCTCCTGCGGCGGTACCTCGTCAAGCATCCTTCGGGAGTCAACATGGAGTCGCTTGATCTTGAAGAGGTGGATCAAGAGATGGCAGCTGACGAGGCTATTCAATCGTCTGCCGCCGAGGCCGATGCTCCAGCTGACGCTCCTGCTAATGTTACTCACCCCGGGGGTGCTTCTGCTGATGATGCTCCTTGACGAACCTGACACTTTGCGAAAAAAGTTGTTTTTTGTTTTTTTTGTATGTTAAGCCCGTCGTGTTTTGGGCGTTCGTTAATCTATGTTCGGAACAAATTTATTTTGATAACAGTTCTTTTCGGCCCAGTGTTTATGGGCCTTTAGTTGTGAAACAAATGGAAATTTCATACATATTTTCCCTTTTTTTTTTTATACTTACTTGCATGTATGTTTGCCTTGGCTGTCATGTTGGCAACGCCTTGTCTTTGTTGCTTAATCGTCAGTTACGTGCCTTTGTCGAGGTTAAATCATGACGTTTAGCCTTTTGATCATTCTTAGTGATTTCATCTTCGTCAGTAACTTACATCCGTCAAGGCGGAATCTTGTTACTTAGACAATTTTGTCTTTTTGTTAAATTTCTTCGTCCGTAACTTACATCCGTCTGAGCGGATCTTGTTACTTAGCCATTTTTGGCTTTAGTTAAATTTATTCGTCAGTAACTTACATCCGTCTGAGCAGAATCTTGTTACTTAGCCCACTTTTGGCTTTAGCTATATTTCCTCGTCAGTAACTTACATCCGTCTGAGCGGAATCTTGTTACTTAGCCAATTTTTGGCTTTAGCTAGATTTCCTCGTCAGTAACTTACATCCGTCTGAGCGGAATCTTGTTACTTAGCCAACTTTTGGCTTTAGCTATATTTCCTCGTCAGTAACTTACATCCGTCTGAGCGGAATCTTGTTACTTAGCCAAGTTTTGGCTTTAGCTATATTTCCTCGTCAGTAACTTACATCCGTCTGAGCGGAATCTTGTTACTTAGCCAACTTTTGGCTTTAGCTATATTTCCTCGTCAGTAACTTACATCCGTCTGAGTGGAATCTTGTTACTTAGCCAACTTTTGGCTTTAGTTAGATTTCCTCGTCAGTATCAGGCCTGTTTGCACAAAGAGATTAGCTGAATAATTCATTTATTGATTGAGAATGACGTACATATCTTTTTATTACAATTACTGATGGTATTTCTTCAAATGTTCAATGTTCCATGGTCTTGGGAGTTTCTCTCCGTCTATGGTCTCTAGGTGATAGCTTCCTTGTCTGGAGTAATGAACGACTTTGTATGGTCCTTCCCACGTGGGGCCGAGTTTCCCTTGAGCTGGGTCCTTGGTGGCCTGGGTCACTTTACGTAGGACGAGATCTCCTATATTGAATCGCCTGAGCCTCACCCTTCTATTGTAGTAGTCTGTCATTTTCTTCTGGTATTCAGACATCTTGTTGAAGGCTTTGTCTCTAACTTCATCCAGGCAATCCAGATTTACTCGTAGAAGGTCGTCATTGTCTTCTTGATTAAAAACTTCCCGCCTGGTGCTGGTTATTCCCACCTCGACTGGGATCACCGCCTCTGTGCCGTAGGTGAGTTTGAAGGGGGTCTCTCCCGTCGGGGTTCTAGCCGTAGTCCTGTAAGCCCACAGGACGTTGGGAAGTTCGTCCGGCCATGCACCCTTCGCGTCACTCAATCTGGTTTTTATGATCTTGAGTAATGTGCGGTTCGTCACTTCTGTTTGTCCGTTTGCCTGTGGATGGCCTGGTGATGAGAACTGGTTCTTGATGCCCAAGCCCGAACAGAAATCCTTGAAAGCCTGACTATCGAACTGTCGTCCATTATCTGATATGATCGTTCGCGGGATCCCGAATCTGCAGACTATGTTCTTCCATACGAACCCCTGGATTCTGGCTTCAGTGATGGTCGCCAATGCCTTTGCTTCAACCCATTTAGTAAAATAATCAATAGCAATGAGTAAGAATTTTACCTGACCTTTGCCTTGAGGTAGTGGCCCGACGATGTCGATTCCCCATTGTGCGAACGGCCATGGAGAAGTTATCGTCGTCAGCTTTTCTGATGGGAGACGTTGGATGTTCCCGAACCTCTGACATTTATCGCATTTCTTGACGAACCTTACTGCGTCATCCTGCATTGTTGGCCAGAAGTAGCCTGCTCGCATAATCTTTCTAACCAAGGACCTTGGGCCTGCATGATCTCCGCAAATCCCTTCATGGACTTCTCTAAGGATGTATCCAGCTTCTTCTTCGTCGACGCATCTCAGATAGGGCATGGAAAAACCTCTTTTGTATAAAGCATCATTGAGAATTGTGAACCTGGTGGATCTCTTTTTGATCTTCCTTGCTTCACCCGAGTCCTGAGGTAAGTGCCCATCCTGGAGGTAGGACACGATTGGCGTCATCCAGCTACTTGTGTCCTGGATTGCGAATGTCAGAGCTTCTTCTATGCTGGGACTTCTCTGTATTTCCATCAATAGGTCTGTCACTGGTTCTTCTTCTTCTGACGAGGCTATCTTTGAAACTTCGTCGGCGGCCACGTTCTGGCTCCTTGGAATTTGTATGAACTCCACTTTTTCGAACTCTTGGGTCAGGTGCTTCGTCAGCCTGAGGTATTTCTGCATTCTTTCTTCTTTTGCTTCGTAGTCTCCCTTGATTTGCCCAATTACTAACTTTGAGTCGTTCTGGACTAGCAGGTTCCTGGCCCCAAGTTCTTTTCTGAGCCTTAAGCCTGTCAGGATTCCTTCGTATTCGGCCTCGTTGTTGGTGGCCGGGAATTTTAGTTGGACTCCGTATCTCAACACCTCTCCGTCAGGAGTGGTTATGACGACCCCTACTCCCCCTCTTTTCTTTGTTGACGAGCCGTCAGTCTTCATTTCCCATGTCTCGTTCCTGCCGGCCAGACTCAGCTCGTCTAGATAGGTAAATTCAGCGATGAAGTCCGCCAGGGCTTGTGCTTTGATTGCCGTCCTTGGATGGTATTCTACGTCAAACTGGCTAAGTTCAATAGCCCATTGGACCATCCTGCCTGCTGCTTCGGGTTTGCTCATAGACTTCTTGATCGGTTGATCCGTCATCACTAAGATTGGGTGTGCCTGGAAGTATTGCCTGAGCTTGCGCGAGGCTACTATTAATGCAAACGTGATCTTTTCGATCTTTGGGTATCTGGATTCAGCTCCTTGGAAGGCTTGGCTGACATAGTAAACTGGGAGCTGCTTCCCGTCTTCTTCTCGAATCAAGGCAGCACTGACGGCAGTAGATGAGACGGCTAAATATAAGTACAAGTTTTCACCCTCTTTGGATGGGCTCAGGAGGGGTGGATTGCTAAGGTAACACTTGAGCTCCTGGAATGCCGCTTCACACTCGTCGGTCCATTCAAAAGCTTGCTTCAAGGTCTTGAAGAACGGTAAGCACTTGTCAGTTGCTCTAGACACGAACCTGTTAAGGGCTGCGATCCGGCCTGTGAGCTTCTGAACCTCCTTGACGGTCTTAGGCGATGTCATGTTGACTATAGCTTGTACTTTCTCAGGATTGGCCTCTATTCCCCTCTGGGATACCATGAACCCTAGGAATTTTCCTGAGGCAACACCAAAGACACACTTACCAGGATTCAGCTTCATTTGGTATCGCTTGAGGGTATCGAATGTCTCTTTAAGATCTTCCAGGTGTGCCAGCTCTTCCCTGCTCTTGACGAGCATATCGTCGACGTACACTTCCATATTCCTTCTTATCTGCTTGACGAACATTTTATTCACCAACCTCTGATAGGTTGCTCCTGCGTTCTTCAGCCCAAAGGGCATCACCTTATAACAGTAGAGCCCCTGACTAGTAATGAACGCGGTTTTCTCCTGATCCTCGTCAGCCATCTTTATCTGGTTGTATCCTGAGAATGCATCCATGAATGTTAACAGCTTATGCCCGGCAGTAGAGTCTACGAGCTGGTCTATCCGTGGAAGGGGAAAGCTATCCTTTGGGCAGGCCTTGTTCAAGTCCGTGAAATCCACGCACATTCTCCATTTTCCGTTTGCCTTCTTTACTAAGACAACGTTGGCGAGCCATTCTGGGTAGTACACCTCCCTGATGAAGCCTGCAGTCAAGAGTTTTTTAACTTCGTCAGCGATTGCTTGGTCTCTCTCGGGTGCAAAGGCTCTTCGTTTCTGCTTGACGGGCTTTCTCTCCGGGTCTACATTTAGCCTGTGTTGGATGATTCCTGGGGATATGCCTGGCATGTCTTCATGGCCCCAGGCAAAGATTTCTAAGTTGTCCCTAAGAAACTGAATGAGTTTTGTTCTCATTTCAGGACTTAAGGTCGTCCCTATTCTGGTCGTCTTCGCTGCTTCCCCTTCGGTTAGTTCTACCGCTTCCAGAGCTTCCACCTTTCCTTCTTCTTTTTCTTCTATCGTCCATGTATGGTTCTCTTTAGCTGCTAACACAGCTTGGTAACATTCTCGAGCTAAAACTTGATCTCCTTTGACTTCACCAACTCCATTTTCTGTTGGAAATTTTACCTTGAGGCAATAAGTGGATGTAGACGCCTTCCACTTATTGAGTGCCGGCCTTCCGATGATGACATTATAGGACGAGGGGCAGTCTACTACCAAGAAGTCTATCTGACGAGTCAGTTGCTTCGGGTATGTCCCCAATGTTACTGTCAACGTCACTATGCCTCTGGGATATACCCTATCGCCGCTGAAACTGACGAGGGGGGAGTCGAATGGACGAAGTCTTTCGGGATCTAGTTTCAGTTGCTGGAATGCAGGAAAATAGATGATATCGGCAGAGCTACCATTATCCACGAGAATCCTTTTGGTGTTGAATCCTTCTATAGTGAGCATTATGACCAAAGGGTCATTGTGTGGTTGCTTTACTCCTCTAGCGTCATCCTCGTTGAAGGTCAGGTCCTGGTCAGTCCGTCTGTATTTTGACGGGGGTGTCATATAGACGCTGTTTATTTGCCGTTGGTGTGTTTTCTTGAGTGACTTGAATGAGCCCCCTGTGATGGGCCCCCCAGCGATCGTCTGTATCTCCCCGATCACATTTTGGGGAGGCTGGGATTGACGACCGTTGCTCCTGGACGAGGAATCATGCTGGCCTTTGTTTTCATCCCGGAATTTATTGTGATCCCCCTTCTTCACGAATTTCTGCAACTTCCCTCTTCGTATCAATTCTTCTATTTGTTCCTTGAGATCCCTACAATCTTCTGTGTAGTGGCCATGATCTTTATGGAATCGGCAATACTTACTCTTATCACGAACGTTTGGAGACGAATGCAACGGTCGCGGCCACTTGAGGTAGTGCTCGTCTTTGATCTGCGTTAAAATTTTGTCAACAGGCATAATGAGAGGAGTGAATTTTACCGTTCGTGGATTCTTATCGTCTTTCCTTCTGACTCCGTCATTGGTTCGACGATCCTATCTCTCTCTCTTTTGTCCTCTACGGTCGTCCTCTCTTCTTCCTCTATCCCCGGGTTTATCCCCATCCCTGATGGCAGCTAGCGCGTCTTCAGCATTCATATATTTCTGCGCCTTAAGGAGCATCTCAGCCATCGTCTTTGGGGGATTCTTCGCGAGTGAAGTAACGAGCTCCCTAGTTCTCAGCCCCGCTTTGAAGGTCGTTAGCTGTACCTTATCATCAGCTTCGTCTACCTCTAATGTTTCTCTTGTGAATCGTTTTACATACGACCTCAAAGTTTCCTTTTCTCCTTGTCTGATGGTGAGCAGGTGGTCCGCGGTTCTCTTTGGTCGTTGTCCCCCAATGAAGTGACGCAGGAAAGCGCTGCTCAACTGCTCAAATGTATCGATGGACGATGTTGGTAACTTTGTGAACCATTCTCGAGCAGCTCCCCTGAGTGTGGTTGGGAAGGAACGACATAATATTTCATCTGGGGGCTGCTGAAGTCCCAGGGTTGTTTTGAAGGTATTCAGATGGTCTTGAGGATCCTTCAGCCCATCAAAAGGTTCGAGTTGAGGTAATCGGAATTTGGACGGTACTGGACAATCGAGGACTGTCGTTGTGAAAGGTGAATCCGTTGCTCGGACCATTCGATCCACACTTCGTTCCGTCTTCTCCTTGATGGCATTCCTAAGCTCGTCCATTTCCCTCCTTATCTCTCGCAACATATCCGATTTTTGATCGGTCGGAGTGGGAGGCCTTCGAGGATCACTTTTTCTATAACTGTCCCCTTCATCCTCCTGATTTCCCTTGGACCTGTTCTCCTCTTGTTGAAGTCGTAACGTCATCTCTTGGTTTTGTCTGGTTAATTCTTCCACTGTGGCTGTAAGGGCTTGGATTTGCTGGGCTAAGGCTGCAGAATCTTGATTGGACTCCATCTGAGAAAAATAATTGATCAGAAACTACAATTTCGAATGTGAATACGAAAATGTCGTTTCCCACAGACGGCGCCAAACTGATGATGCGTAAGATCGTCAGTAAAGTTCGTCAGACGGAGAAGATTCTTCAACCTTCAAAGATGATCACCGGTGTGGTGCCTGCCACAACACCTCCGATGCCAAAGTCAGTATACAAAACTTTCTTCAAGGCAGAGAAATATAAAGTAAATAGAATGAAAAGAAAATTGCTTACTACTCTCCTTCTTTTGTTTTTTTGTGTCTCTCTCCCTTGCCCATGGGTGGAGGTTTATATATCTTCTTATGGCTCCTTCCCGTTGGAGTAGTTATGAAGGTCTTAATGCTCCTTTTGATAACGTCTGGGGCTAAATAATGTGTCATCAATGTCTTTCAACGGATTGTACAGTTGTTCCTGTAACCGTTTTGGGGTTTGATTGCTTGCATTGAATGGTCTGGATTTCCTCGTCAGTAAGATCTGTGATTGGCTGAAGTTATCTTTGTCGGTACCGGTGGTCTCGTCCACAGTGGTCGAGCTTGTAGTCCCGTCAGTATATAAGAGAGAAGAGAGCGACATGTCTGGACTTTCTTGGTTGTGGCCACTGTTGGTGGCGACTCCTTCAAACTACAAAGTCGTAGAGGTGGCTTTGGACCCCTTGAGCTAGACGTGTATGTAATTATGCATGTGCTTTTGTCCAAAACCAATTAAAAATGCTCCTATTAATTGATTTGAAATTAAAACACAATTGTATGAACCTGAATGGAAACTCCACCGACACTAAACTACATCCTACAGGGTCTTTATGTAGATCTTGAACTTGTTAAATGGAAATTGCAAGTTCATGCATTTTATTTTCAAAAGATTGGGTATGAGTCATAAGTTTTGCAACCTGTATAAGATCACCATTTTTTAGGCCGTACCCGATTGATTTGTGCTGTTTGCCAAGTCTACCATTGATTGATGATGCTTCACTTTTCACAGCATACTTTATAAATCTTTTCTAAGTTTAGTTTTTTTTTTTTTTTTGGTTGTTGTTGTTGAATAAGAGATATTATTTTATCAAAACTCACAGTACGTACAAAACACAGACCGCATCTGACACATCTACGACACAAAACTCGCAGTATAAAAAATAGACCACAACAAACACATCAATGTTCCCTCTAACACATGTACTCCTTGATAAGAAAATGAGCTAGGAACACTCCTACAAAATCCCAGCTTATTTCTTACATCATTCCGAATTCGATGAAGCAAAAGCTCCTCCATCAAAACTCTTCCATGCATATTAAATAGCCTTGTGTGAGTTCCGTGCACTATTTCCTCTATTATGATATGTCATTATGTTGGTTCTTTCTTGCGAATGTGGAATACGTGTTACTTGATGTTCTTGAAAGCGGTTTTAGACTTGAAGCCAGCGTAAGTCTAAGAGTAAGCAGAGCCTATTAAAATGAAACAAATGAGTCGCCTGTTAGGACATATGTGTTTTACTTGTTAGGAACATATGTCATTCTTTGATGTAATTAGCAAATCATTTGACAAAACGTACTTTACTTGTAATTAGATAGATCAATAATGTGTTTAATGCTTCAAGAAACTATGTTTCAAGATCAAGTGTTGAAGTCATCAAGTCTATCCAAGAAACAAGTTGAGAAGTGCAAAATCACTAAAGCTCGACAGCTGGCTCGACAGCTGCATCTATCGAGCTTAAGTAAGCTGTTCAGCCCTGTGTGCTCGACACCTGCTCAAAAGCTACTCAACACCTCCTATCTGTCAAGGTTTAAGAATTTCAGAATTCTGATATAATTTTCTTGGGATTCGTGTTTATGTGTTTTGGCTTTCTTTTTTCCTAACCCTAGACATATAAAAGGATTGTTTTAAAGGCCGTCAAAGAGTTCACAAGTTGCACAAGTATTGAGCAAAGTCTGTTCAAGCAAATTGTGAACAGAGACAAAGTTTCGCCCTAGTTCATCTCTTCTGAAAAAGTTGCTGTGTGTGTGCACCTTTGGATTTTGTGACCAAGCATCTTCTTGATCTTCATCGTGTGGATGAACTGAAGAACTTTACTGCCAACCATCTTCTCTAGTTGGTGATTGAAGTTACGTACTGGGATCCGCGCAATTGGTTAGTCACGTACTTAGGAGCCATGCATCAAAAGGGAAAACTGTTACTACAGAACAAGTCTAATTGGGTATTGGGGTAAAAGTTCAACTATAGGTTGATAGAAGGTACTGGGATTCCTTTACTTGTAACCGCTTGTTGTAATAATAGTAGAGTTTCGGGAATGGTGACCTAAAAATCACCCGGTAGGGTTTTTGCTGTTAAATTTTCCCAATTCATAAACAAATCACCGTGTTATTTATTTTCTGCTGCATAATTAATTTATTGGTGATTTGTTTGTGTTACCATACGCTTGTATGTTAATTTGATTAATTAATTAAACTTGGCTAATTAATTAATTAATTAATTCATCACAAGGGTCAATTCATCTATGGCCTATCAAGTGGTATCAGAGCAGGCATACTCTGATTAGGTTAATCTCTGTTGTGTTGATCCATTGACCCCTGTTTGTCATGGATAGCAGATAGTCATTAATTATACCTCCTTTATTTGATGGCACTAACTATGCATACTGGAAAATACGCATAAGAGTTTTCTTGCAGTCTTTAGATGAGAAGGTGTGACAAGTTGTAGAGATTGGCTGGACTAAACCAAAGGAAGCGCTTGTTGTGATAATAGTGGAGTTTTGGGAGTAGTGACCTAAAAATCACCCGGTAGGGTTTTTGCCGTTAGGTTTTCGCAATTCGTAAACAAATTACCGCGTTATTTATTTTTCGCTGCATAATTAGTTTATTGGTGATTTGTTTGTGCTACCATGCGCTTGCATGTTAATTTGATTAATTAATTAAACTTGGCTAATTAATTAATGAATTAATTCATCACAAGGGTCAATTCATCTGTGGCCTATCAAGTGGTATCAGAGCAGGCATATTCTGATTAGATTAATCTCTGTTGTGTTGATCCATTGACCCCTGTTTGTCATAGATAGCGGATAGTCATTAATTATACCTCCTTTATTTGATGGCACTAACTATGCATACTGGAAAGTACACATGAGAGTTTCCTTGTAGTCTTTAGATGAAAAGGTGTGACAAGTTGTAGAGATTGGCTGGACTAAGCCAAAGAAAGCACCGGCCGATTGGGATGAAACCAAGATCAAAGCGGCAAACTTCAACAACAAGGCATTGAACGCTTTATTCAATGTGGTCACCAATGAAGAGTTCAAGAAGATATCCTCTACTGAAACTGCTAAGGAAGCATGGACCATCCTCCAGACAACCTATGAGGGTACAAAGGCTGTTAAGGATTTAAAGCTTTAGAGGCTCACTACAAACTTTGAAAAAATAAAGATGGAAGAGGATGAGTCATTTGATGAGTTCTATGTCAAGCTCAAAGACATAGTGAATGCAGCCTTCAATCTTGGGGAAACCATTCATGAACCCAAGATTGTGAGGAAAGTGTTTAGATCTCTACATGAGAGATTCCATGCCAAGATTACGGCGATAGAGGAATCAAAGGATATTAACAAGATTCCTTTGACTGAGCTGGTTGGACACTTGCAGACCTACAAGATAGGGTTAACTAGAATTGGCAAGTTGGGTAAAGGAAAGAGTTTGGCACTGATGTCTAAGAGCAGTGACACGAATGAGTCTTCCAACGATGAAGATTCCAAGATGAAGTCCTACATCACTAGGCAGTTCAAGAAGTTTATGAAGAATGCCAATGCAAAAGGCTTCAACAAGGACCGTAGGCAATCTAATTCTTCTCAGTTCAAGAGCCAAGACAAAGGGAAGAAGGATGCAAAGGATAGCGGTCAATAAACTGTTCCCGCAGGACCTAAGTACTTTGGGTGTCATAGTTTCGGACATATGAGACAAGAGTGTCCTACATATCTCAAGAGCATTAGAAAAAGTAAGGCACTTGCTGCAACCTTGAGTGACACTGAGCCTGAAGATGATTCCGACAATAAGGATGACGGAATCTTGAATGCCTTCACTGCCACAGTCAATCCTACTGAAGGGATTGTTGAAGATATGGATAAAGAAGAAGAATTTGTGGATTCTAAGTGCGAGAAGATGGATGATCAAGATGATATCCATACAGCCTATGAGAAACTATACAAGCTGTCTGAGAAACACGAGAAACTCTATAAGCTGACCATCAAGAAACTCAGTGATGTGGAACTTGACCATTAAGAGTTGTCCACAAAGTTTGATGAGGCTAATCAGACTATTGGAGTATTGAGGTTTGAGAACAATTTCTTGGCTGAGAAAACCAAGAAGCTTGAAGCAGAGTTGTTTCAAGTTAGAGCTCAATTGGAGAGGACTTCAAGTGCAAAGTTTCATGAGATGCTTAGCATTCAGAAATCTGCTTCAGATCGAACAGGTTTAGGGTATGGTTTTTCTTCCTCTAATATTGCTTCTATTAGTAATACTGTTTTTGTTCCTCTTGCTAATAATGCTGAAATTGAGAACAATGATGTTAAAACTGAATTAACTAGTGAGAATTTAGACAAGAGTAAATCTATCTTAGGAGCACCCCCTAAGCAAGATAAGAAAGATGTTAAAAACCTTAGGGCTAAGAAGGCTAACTCTTGAAAGCCTAAACAGAAGCAGCATCTCTATCATCATTGTGGTATTGCTGGTCATACTCGACCAAATTGTTATAAGTGGTTAGCCACTCAACAGAGCAACGGCATGATAGCATCTGGAAGCCAAAATCAACTTCAATCCTCTCTTGCTACTCTTGGAGATCTTCTCAAAACCCTCGTGTTTCTTTCGAACTTGAATGGTTTCAATTCTTCCTCTTCACTGCCGGTTCAAGGGTTTAATCAAAGGAAAGGTTCTTTCAAGGTGTGGAAGGAAAAGGGTTCCAAGTGATTCTATCACTTTCTTCTCTCTCTTCTTGTTTTTGTTTGTTGCATTACTTGTGTGTTTTGCTTTTATTTTAAGTTAGTCTAGTTTTATGCTTTGCTTTGCTTAACATGTTTTTGTTTGTTTATTTTCAGTTTTGCTTATTTTTGTTTTTCAAATAAAAAAAATTAAAAAAATCAGAAAAATACAAAAACAATGTGTGTTTTGTGTACATTGGTACTTGTGTACCTTGGATGGCCATTGAAACAAAGTTTTCTAAATTTTGTATCTCTAGTAGCTTAGATAAGCATCTCTATGCACAACTAAGCAAGTGAGATTTGTGGCTCGTGTTTGTGATGAGTAAGGTTAAGTGATCTCTTGTACTTAACACTCATATCACTCTTTTTGACAGGTAGGATTAAAAATCCTAAGAGAAAGGCATAAATAATCATCTCACCATTGTTGCCTGCCAATCATGAATGACATATGTATGTTTCGGCATAGCAAATGTGTGATGTCAATGATATTTGTGTGCTTCAACATAGCAAAATTGGAATGTCAAATATCATTGGGTATTTCTTCTCTATCTATTATATGCCCATGCATGATATACTTAAAAAGAAAATATGCAAAGAAAAATAAAAAGCAAAAAGATTAAAAATGATTTAAATATGATTGCAAGCGTGTATTCTAAGAGATGTGAGAGTTATAAGATATATCTCGAAAGTGATAGTTCCCATCAAACAGTTATGATTGTGTGTGAGTTAAAGTGATTTTCTCATATCTCAAATTGTCATAACATGTATACACTTATGCAATCTTGCGATGTTTTTCACACACAACACGCAATATTCTTTGCTACTCTTGATACATGGCAGGTACAATGTGATTTAGCCATTACTAGGTTTACATGTGTTAATGTATGCTCACTAAACTGTCTTGACTTGTTTTTGAAATATAAAATTGGTTAGACCTATTTAGTGTGTGTGTGTGTGTGTGTGTGTTTTTTTTTGGGATCCATGTCCTTAAAATTTTGTTAAGAGATGATTTTAAGAGCTTAATATGTTAATTGGATCATTGGTTGAGTTGCAAGTCTGATTGCATTCATATTTGTGTTTTTCACTTCTCGAAAAACTGGTTTTAAAAGCTGGCTTGACAGCTTCTCAATACCTCCTTAACACTTTGCCATCTGTCGAGCTTCCTAGCTTTTTCTTATCGCAATCTCGACAGCTCCTCGATACCTGGTGGATCGATCGAGATTTCTCCTACCTCTTCGATAACTTCTCGACAACTAGGTTGATCAATCGAGCTTCTATTCTTGTGTCTTTGGTTTGTTCCTCGATACCTTTTCGACACCTGCATCTGTCGACGGCCATTTTCTCGACACCTATTTCGACAGAAGTCTCGACACCTCGCGATACCTTCATCTGTTGAGCTTTACTAAGGTTCTATTTAAGCTTTCTCGTGCGATCTAGTTCTCCTTTCCTCGATATCTCTCAATCTATCCGCACCTGTTCACCTCCCAAACCCTCTTTTCTCACTCAAAACCTTCAACCCACGTGATTTTCGGCCTTTCTTTGCTTCAAATCACTTGGTATGCTCTCTTATCTCTTCATTCTTCATGCATTTCATGCATTTTGATTTAGGTTTTGGGGTTTTTCAAAATTGATGAGTGTTTGTTGAAATTTTTGGGATAGGTTTTCATTTAAATGTGTTTAAACTCTCATGCATTGCATCACATTTGCATTATAATGGTATTATCATGCATTTAGATGTGTGCAATATGTTTGTGTGCTGATAGGATTGGATTGGGCTGAGCCCATGATGAATTTATTTTGCATGCTACATGTTCATGCATTTTCCATGCATACATACTCTCTTTTCAATATACTTGTTATATTTGAATTGTTTTGGAACTTTTCTGATTGTCTCTTTCTCTCCCTCCCTCTCATTCTTTTACGTTAGTCGTGTCTATGGCACCTAAGCGTAAATCTACTTCATCTCAGAACCGTCTTCGTTCCAGGGCATCATCTTCTTATCTGACTCTTTTTAACATTCAGTTTCGTGATGAGGATGCTCGAAAGGCTTTCTCGAAGAACTTTTCTAGACGAGGCATTCATTAGGAACGCCAAGTCATTCTGGCGGACTTCGCTGACACTGACCTTCCCAATGTCATTCACAGTCGGAGATGGGAGTCACTGTGTGACGCCCCGGTCACCTGTCCTCTCATGCTTATCTAGGCGTTTTGCTCCAACATGCACTGAATTAATCGTTCAGTACCTCTTTTCTTCACTTGCATTTGAGGTACGCGCATTCTTATCACACAGCAGCTTGTTGCGGATGTGCTTCAGGTTCCTAGGGTAGAGTTTCCTGACTATCCTAGTTGTGAGCGTCTGAGGACTGTGTCCAAGGATGAGCTCATATCTGCTTTCTGTGAGCGCCCTTCTGAGTGGGGTAAGCGTCAATTTACATCATGTCGGCCTTTTGCTAAAGGTCCTAGATTCTTGAACATGGTGATGACCTTTATACTTTATCCTCTCTCTCATTATAACTCCATTACAGAGCCTCGTGCTCGATTTTTGTTATCACTCCTTAAGCATCTTACTATAGACTTCCCTTCTCATTTTATTCAGTCTATTATAGATGTTCATTTGGATTCGGCGACTCGTGATAAACTCATCTTTCCTTCTGCTATCACGAGGATTTTACGCCATTTTTTCGTTCCTTTTCCCGTGTCCGACCATTTCACTTTCATGTGTGCCATAGAGGCCGCTACCGTAAAACGTAGTGAGGTGCAATTTAGGTCGCAACAGGAGTTAGCAGCTCCTCCCTCCTGTTCAACTCCTTCATCTCGATCTGCTCCATCCACATCTACCCCTTCCTCTTTCGTGGGTGATATGACTCTAGGAGACATCATGGCGTAACTTCAACGCATGGATGTTCGCCTTGATACACTCTCTACTGAGTTGTATCAGGTGAATGTTCGTGTTGGTCGTATTGTTAGGCGGCAGGCGACCATGGGTGGTTATGCTTTTAAGGCTTCTCCTCCAGTAGCTTCTGATTCTACAAATGAGGATGATGAGGATGATGATGGTGATGACAATGATGCTTCTGATGATGATGATGGAGATGCTAGCTCTACCGATGAGATGTCTACTTGACACTTTACCCTTTGTCACTCGTGACAAAAAGGGGAAGTAGTTTTGGATATGAGAGTAGTCACTCTTAGAGGGAGAGTTAGTATAGGACATTTTTGTTAGAGGGAGTGTTGTTGATATGAGGGATGTAGTGAGGATTATCATGTATCTTTTCTTTTCTTTCTTTTATAGATACATTGTTCATGTACATTGGGTCTTGTGACCATTTATTAACATACATTGTACTTATTCTTTTCTATATGTGGATGTATGTTGTTTATTTCACCTATCTCTTACATGTGTTGTTTCTTTTCTCTCTTTATACACATGCTTCTTATAATTGTATGCAATTTATTATTTCTGTTTCACATAGAGATGCCTTGATGAGTTTTGTTTAAAGTGTTTAAGAAATACAGGTTGTCAAAGTCTACTTGCCATGAACTCTCTTCTTGCAAAGTTTTTCAAGAGTTTGTATTATGATAGATTTTATTGTATTTAACAAGTGAGTATGAGTTGAGTGATTTATGACTTCTCTCATATGTTCATTTGTTTGTTGTGGTTTTGTCACGGATTGCCAAAGGGGAAGATTGTTAGGACATATGTGTTTCACTTGTTAGAAACATATGTCATTCTTTGATGTAATTGGCTAATCCTTTGACAAAACACACTTTACTTGTAATTGGGTAAATCTAGGATGAGTTTAATGCTTTAAGAAATTGTGTTTCAAGATCAAGTGTTGTAGTCATCAAGTCTGTCCAAGAAACAAGCTGAGAAGTGCAAAATCATTAAAGCTCGACAGCTGGCTCGATAGCTACATCTATCGAGCTTAAGTAAGCTGTTCAGCCTCGTGTGCTCGACACCTGGTCGACACCTCCTATCTGTCGAGGTTTAAGAATTTCATAATTCTGATATGATTTTCTTGGGATCCGTGTTTATGTGTTTAGGCTTTTTTTTCTCCTAACCCTAGATATATAAAAAGATTGTTTTAAGGACCGTCAAAGAGTTCACAAGTTGCACAAGCATTGAGTAAAGTCTGTTCAAGCAAATTGTGACCGGAGACAAAGTTTTGTCCTAGTTCATCTCTTCTGAAGAAATTGTTGTGTATGTGCACATTTGGATTTTGTGACCAAGCATCTTCTTGTTCTTCATCATATGGATGAACTGAAGAACTTTAAAGCTAACCATCTTCTCTAGTTGGTGATTGAAGTTGTGTACTGGGATCTGTGCAATTGGTTAGTCACGTACTTAGGAGCCGTGCATCAAAAGGGGAAACTATCACTATAGAACAAGTCCAATTTGGTATTGGGGTAAGGGTTCAACTATAGGTTGGTAGAAGGTACTGGGATTCCTTTACTTATAACCGCTTGTTGTGATAATAGTGGAGTTTCGGGAGTGGTGACCTAAAAATCACCCAGTGAGGTTTTTGCCGTTAGGTTTTCCCCATTCATAAACAAATCACCGTATTATTTATTTTCCGCTACATAATTAGTTTATTGGTGATTTGTTTGTGCTACTACGCGTTTGCATGTTAATTTAATTAATTAATTAAATTTGACTAATTAATTAATTAATTCATCATAAGGGGTCAATTCATCTGTGGCCCTATCATCACCATTTAGTCATAAGTCTAGGAACCAAATGATGACTCCATGAAGGTTTGCCTACCAAATTAAGTCTGAAGTTAGAATACATAATGGGAAGATGTTAAGCACCCCAAATCTATCTAATTGTAGTTAGTTTTCATATATCATTACTTAACTGGATCAGGTGAGAGCCATATCTAAGTGTCACATGTGGATGTGCATCCATATCTATAGCTAAGGAGTAGTCTACTTGTCATGTGAATCAAACAAGAGAAAACATGAAGAGCATGTGATTAGACAAGCATGTGGGAAGATAAACATATCATCATGAGATCAAACTCAATCACACAACTTAGAAACATGAAGAACATTACATCATCAACTATTCTAGGTGTGTTTATGTGTCTACCCAATCATGCACGTGCGTGTGGATGGATACCAATCACGAGTGAAATTTTATTGCAGATATATGCTTAAGTCTTATGAATAAGAAACATTAATTGAAGTTGAGACTTCATTAACTTTTTAAGTGTTTTTCCTTTATTAGACTTAGATGATCTTAATTCATCATTAATTGACTTGCATGCTTTAGGTGTTGGTTAGATTCAATTAATTAAGCTTGGATTATCTTAACATTCATATTACCATTTAAGTTCAAATTAATTAGATTTTAATTGAGTTATTAAAATTTGAAAGGAGTTGAAACCCAAATTAGTCATATGATTAAGTTGTAATTATACTAACCAAACCAATCAATAAGTATGACAATTGACAAGTTCTACAAGCTACGATGCTTAATCTTTCATTAATATTATAAGTTTTATATATTAAATAACATTTGAGTGGATGCATGTGAAGGAATTTTTGGAAGTTATGTGGGGAGCTTGTGAAGTAAATACATGACGGAGTTTTTTGATGTTATGTAATAAATATAATGAAGGTTACGGCATGGAGGCTATATAAAGCTATACATTCGTAAAATTTTATGCTCTAAGACGACCTTGAAATTGTCTAGGGTTGCCGCAATGAAATTAATCATTGAAAGAAGTCAAATAAAAGATGTGAAGAGCTCTCTTCCTCTTCATTCTCTCTCACTTTGTGTGTTTTGTGAACGTGAATCTCTTTCATTGAGTAATGTGTGAGTGTGTAAAGGTCCTCCAACTTCCAGCAAAAATTAGAATTAGAAGTGACTAACTAATCTAAGAATCAAGCATATCAGCCAATTAAGCGGCTATGGTCATATGGTCTAATTATGGTACTTTGACCCTCATCTGTAGTACTGATGAGAAGTGATTAAGTTATTAGGCAGCATTTATTTTTACTACTATTAACTGTTGCCCACAAAACATGATATTGTTTTTGCAGGAAAAGACGAAATATCACAGGCAATTATTATCGCCATTGTTGTTACATTAGCTGCCTCTGTGTTGCTAGTCATTCTGGCCTACTGTCTCCTGCGGAGGAGAGCAAAAAAGAAGTCCAATGCTATAAATGAAGAGAGTCCCAAGCAATCTGATGGTCTCCTTAATTATCATGGTATGCAAGTGATTTTGTGTTAAGCCGCACGTGAAGAACTACATAAATTAGAAATAGTAAATTCCTCTCTATTTGTAGGTTAAACTTCTAGGATGGTTGGTAATTTGTCAGAAAATGAAAAAGAATATATTGATTATCTAAAAACTCTCACCTCATCATATCTACAAACATTGCTCTTTGTAATGTAATCTCTTACAATTATTTATTTTTGGATGTCTAGCTGCAAGTGAAATAACAACTGTAGAAGCCCTGCAATTTGATTTTGGGACAATTGAAGCCGCCACAAACAATCAGATGACAACAAGATCAGTGAAGGTGGATTTGGAAAAGTTTACAAGGTATATATAGTTGAAATTCATTTCTTGCGTTTTTTTTAGTACTCGAAAAAAGCATACACAGAGGATTTTAAAAGCTTTTGAAGTTGGGATTTAAATCCCTTAGTGATTAACAATGCAAAAATGATAAATTTAAACAATTAACCACACAATATTGAGGAATAAAAAAAAAATTACTGAAGAATAATAACCTTTTGAATGAAAAAAAAAAAAAAAAAAAATTCTAAGTCCACATTCACTATAACTCGATGTTCCAAAATTGAGTTTTACATTTGGAACTCGATCTTTAGAAAATCAAGTTTCAAAATAGGGGCATTTTTCTAATTTCAGACATGAGGCATTTTGCTAGAAAATTTGTGAGAAATGCGTAAAAGCCCATTTTGGCCGAAAAACCACTACTATCAACTTACAAAACTGTATGCTTTTAGACCTCATAAAAACACAATCAGATTAACCTAGTTAATTAGCCAAGTGATTACTTAGCCAAATTATCAGATCTAGGTTAACATAAATATATCATATCAATGTAAAGTGTGGAAAATAAAAAACAGAAAGATATGATAACCCAAGAAAACCAAACCAATAACAAACCTGAGGAGGATTTAACCTAGCTATCCTCAAGGTAAATTGAATCCACTATGAAAGAATTGAAATTTACACAATAACGACTTAAATCACCAACATCCTATTGCTATATCGAGTAGAAAACTTACTACCACGACCACATGACAGCTCTGAGTCCACGGACTACTTTTTTCTTGAATTCCCAGCAAGTACAAGCACTCCCGCTTATGTATCTTTAAGCTCTTTATTGCAGCAATTGAATGATCATCAAGTTCTTGAATCAAATTCACTTTCTTGATAATCCTAAGTGTGTGTGAAGGCAAATGCCTCTAGATCTCACAAAAGATTCACACGCACAGTATAAAGAGCAACCTTAGAGAGTTTTTGGGTACAAAACCCTAGATCTACAAAAGAGGCACAAGAGGCACTCTAATCTCTCTAAAAACTTACAAAAACGTTTTAGGGTTTCCTTTATATATAGAAGTGTTTTACTTGAAACCCAATACGTTTAGGTAGAGTTTAGGCTGAATTGGAATTCTACAGAACAATAAATTCTGCAATCACTTGATTCAAATTTTACAAATAAACATACTTTGAGCAAGCCTAAACCTAGACTCTATGTTTTGATCATAGTTTGCCAACATAATACAAATTGAAGTTCTAATACATTAGTTCCTAAAATCTTAGAACCTAACAAAAACCTTTGCCTTGTCTAGACCTATACAACCTTTACAAACTCCTAGATTTCCTTCCAACTATGATAGTCCCACACCGACTTACTTGGTCCTTAATTTGTCTATTTGGAGGTTATTTTCATTCAAGGTGTGCTGCTTGAAGGGAAGAAAGTAGCAGTTAAAAGGTTCTGAACGAAGTCATTAGAAGGCTTAGAGGAATTCAAAAATGAGGTCATACTTATTGCAAAACTTCAGCACAAAATCTTGTGAGGTTATTGGGATGGGGCATAAAGGGAGAGGAAAAGTTGCTTGTGTATGAGTTCATGCCCAACAAAAGCCTTGATAGTTTTATTTTTGGTTTGTTTCTTCCTACCTTTTGATTCATAAGCTTGATAATATTTTGGATTGCTTGTAGATCGATTTATGCAGTTGACATTTACACGTGATGTCATAACTTAACATTAATATTGAATTTTAGATTCAGAAAGGTTACTTGATTGGGAGACTAGCTATATGATTATTAGTGGGATTGCCAGAGGACTTCAATATCTTCATGAGGACTCCTGTCTTAAATCATTCATAGGGACTTGAAGCCTAGCAATGTGTTGTTGGACCATGATATGGTTGCCAAAATATCAGATTTTGGAATGGCAAGGATCTTTAGCGAAAACCAGAATATAGCTAACACCAAAAGAGTTGTAGGAACATAGTAAGCCACTTCTTCCTATATCATTCTCTTTTTCTTGGTTTTAGTAATAATAATAATAATAATAATAATAATAATGATAATAATAATAATGTTTGTATACAAAAAGCAGGTACATGGCTCCAGAATATGCAATGGAAGAAGTATTCTCTGTGAAGTCAGATGTCTTCAACTTTGGTGTAATCTTGCTTGAGATTATTAGTGGGAAAAAGAACAGTGGTTTCTACCTTACGGAACATGCCCAGACAATCCTTACATATGTATGTTAACTTTTGTCTGCTTGAATTAGAATTAGACAAAGTGAAAATGAGATAGCATATATGAAATATAACTCCATTTGCAATCTAAATCGATAGGCATGGAGACTCTGGTGTGAAGGAAAAGTGTTGGAGTTTGTGGACAACTCCTTGATGGAATCATGTTGGACAGCAGAAATTGTAAGGTGCATACATATTGGCTTTTGTATGTGCAGGAAAATCCACAAGACAGACCCACCATATCGACTGTGGTAGTTCTGCTGGGAAGTGAATCAATAGTGCTTCCTCAACCAAAGCACCCTGCATTCTCTTTGGATAGATTCGTTCATATTGATGAATTCTCTATAAATGAGCTTAGCTTTTCTAGTATTGTACCACAATGAACGCATACAACTATATAAGATAGCCAATGGGTCTTGCTTGAAGGTGAAATTAATATTGTAGGCTAAATATCTACAAAATATGAATAGGATACGTATTGGGAAGTGTTAGGTTTTAAGGTCTTAGGATTTTATGTATTTAGAACCTAATTTGTAATGTTGGCAAACCATGATCAAAACAATGTATTTAGTCTTGTTTAGGCTTGCTCAAAGTTGGTTTAATTTTGTAAAGTTGGAATCGAGAGACTGCAGAAGCATTGGAGCTTCTCGGCCTGGCTCGATCGATCGAATGTAATTCTCGATCGATCGAAAATCGGCCCAGATGCGTTTTTCTGCAGAATTCCAACTCAGCCCTAACTCTTTAAACGTTTAGGGTTTTATGTTTTTACCCTAGGTATATAAGGCAAACCCTAGCTACGTTTTTCAGAGTTGCACAAGTTGTGTTGTTGCTCATACATTGCGGTTTTGTGTAAATCTCTTGTGAGATCTAGAGGAGCTTTCCTTTACACATAACTTAGGGTTTTCAAGATTGAGATCATTCTACATCTTGATGATCAACTTGGTTGCTGCCATTGAAGCTTAAAGATTAACAAGCGAGGAGCTTGTACCTGATTGAAAGAAGACAAAAGAAAGAAGTAGTCCGTGGATTCGGAGCCTGCGCGTGGTCGTGTCAGGAAGTTACTACTGGTGGGTAGCATTAGGAAGTCAAGCGGGGTTGCTTGTAAGTCCTTTTGTAACAACTTCAATTCTTTCTTAGTGGATTCCGTTTTGCCTTGAGGATCGGTGGGTAAAATCCTCCCCAAGTTTTTTACCGGTTTGGTTTTCTTGGGTGATCATATCACTGTGTTATTTACTTTCCGCTGCTTTATATGTTTTACATGCATGATATGATTTTGTGATTGTTTTAACCTAGAATTGCTTAATTTGACTAAGTAAAAACTTGGCTAATTAATCTAGGCTACGCAATCTGGTTATAGTTTAAGGGGTCTAAACCCTGTCAAGTGGTATCAGAGCAGGTTGCTCTTTTGTTTGAGATTTTCATCTTTGAGCTGATCCTTGACCCCTGTTGTCATGGAGTCTTGGAAAATCTTTTTGCTTATTAGTCAACTTATCTACTTACTGTCTGTGCCATTTGTTGTTTTTGTTAAATCTTTCCTTAAGTATTTTGGCATAATCTCATGTGATAAGAATTATGTTTGTTATACTGCTTTAGCCGCCTTAAAGGCACATGATTCTTGTCATTGGTATTTGGATAGTGGTTGTTCCAGGCACATGACAGGAAATAAAGATTTGTTCAAAACACTTTTTGAAGGAAAGATTGGGACAGTCACCTTTGGAGATGGAAGTAAATCTGTGATCAGAGGCATTGGTACTGTGGATATTCCAGGTTTGTCAATGTTTGAAGATGTTTGGTATGTTGATGGATTGAAGGCCAATTTACTCAGCATTAGTCAGATTTACGATAAGGGTTTAAATGTCCTCTTCACCAAGTATGAATGTGAGATACTTGATGGAGGAGGTGATTGTATGAGTGTTGGTGTGAAGACAGCTGACAACTGCTATGGAATAACACCAAGTGTAAACAACAAGTGCTTTAGTGCAAAGATAGATCAAGTTGATCTGTGGCATCAACGGTTGGGGCATGCCAGTCATAAGCAGTTAGAAAAGATTTCCAAGTGTGAGGCAGTTATAGGTTTACCTAAATTTGAGAAAATAGAGAAGTGCATTTGTGGACCATGTCAGATAGGTAAACAAGTAAAATCCAAGCATCCATCTGTGTCTAGTGTTCAAACGTCAAGACCTTTAGAGTTACTACACATTGATCTCATGGGTCCTGCAAGAGTTCAAAGTATGGGTGGAAAGAAGTATATTCTAGTTGTTGTGGATGACTTTACTAGATATACTTGGGTTATACTTTTGAAAGATAAAGCTGAAGCTCCTGAGAAGATGATCCATCTGTGCAAGAAATTGCAGGTTGAGAAAGATACTGTGATAGCCAGAATCAGAAGTGATCATGGAAAAGAGTTTGAAAATACCAAGCTGGCTACTTTCTGCAATGAGCAAGGCACTCACCAAGAGTTCTCATCTCCTAAGACTCCTCAACAGAATGGAATTGTGGAAAGGAAAAATAGGGTTATTCAGGAAATGGCACGAGTCATGCTTCACAACAAAAATTTGCCAAAGTCCTTCTGGGGAGAAGCAGTCAACACTGCTTGCCATACACTCAACCGGGTGTACTTTAGACCTGATTCTAAGAAGACCCCCTATGAACTCTGGAGAGGGAAGAAACCTGTTGTCAAATATTTCAGGATATTTGGCAGTGACTGCTACATTCTGCGTGATAGAGAGAACCTAGAAAAATTTGATGCCAAGAGCGATAAAGGATACTTTCTAGGATATTCTACCACCAGTAGAGCTTATAGAGTGTACAATCTAAGAACCAAAACAGTCATGGAATCTTCAAATGTTGTGATAAATGATGAAGTCTGTTCAGAAAGCACTGTTCCTGCTCAAGATACGCCTTTAGAAGGGGATGACTCTCTTCTTACTGAGGATGTTGTCAAACATAGTGAGGAAGAGCTGTTGGTGTTAAATGATACAGTCTCAGTACCTTCAAGTTCAGAACCATCCACTCCAGTTCGTGACACTCGACAGGCACAAAGTCAACCCAGTCCCCCATCTGCACAGAAAGGAACTTCCACTTCTTTAGTCAAAGGACCATCCTCTAGAGTGAGACTGAATCATCCCTCCACAAATATATTGGGTAGTCTGAATGATAACATGAGGTTAAGATCAAAAGCATTGAATGTGATCACTCACTCATGCTATCTGTCCCAATTTGAACCGAAGAAGGTGGATGAAGCACTTCAAGATGCAGATTGGGTAAATTCTATGCATGAAGAACTTCATCAATTCGTTCGGAATGATGTGTGGGAACTAGTTCCTAGACCAAAGGATGTAAATGTGATTGGAACTAAGTGGATCTTTAAGAACAAGTCAGATGAACATGGCACTGTGATCAGAAACAAATCAAGACTTGTTGCACAAGGGTACACACAAGTGGAAGGAATTGACTTTGATGAGACATTTGCACCAGTAGCAAGGTTAGAATCCATCCGGATATTGTTGGCTATAGCAAGTCACCTAAACTTCAAGCTATATTAGATGGATGTCAAGAGTGCTTTCTTGAATGGAATGATACAAGAGGAAGTGTATGTTGAACAACCTAAAGGCTTTGTAGACCCTCATAGACCGGATGACGTTTACAAACTGAAGAGAGCTCTCTATGGGTTGAAGCAAGCTCCTCGGGCTTGGTATGACAGACTGACTGCTTATCTCACTGAGCATGGATTCAAAAGGGGATCTGCAGATACAACACTTTTCATAAGAAAGGATAAGACTGGTTTTGTTGTAGCTCAAATTTATGTTGATGACATTGTTTTTGGTGCTACTACTGATTCTCTTGCTCATTCTTTTGCAGATGAAATGAAGGCGATGTTTGAAATGAGCATGGTTGGAGAACTAACTTACTTTTTAGGATTGCAGGTAAAGCAAACTGAGACAGGAATTTACATCAATCAAGCTAAATATGCAAGGAATTTGGTTAAAAGATTTGGACTAGACAAGGCTGCTCATGCTAGAACGTCGATGGCAGCTAATGCAAAGTTGACAATTGATTCATCAGGTGAGTCTGTTGATGTTACTTTGTATAGAAGCATGATAGGCTGTCTTTTATATTTAACTGCTAGTTGTCCTGATATATCTTTTAGTGTTGGTGTTTGCTCTAGATTCCAGTCTAATCCTAAGGTTTCTCATTTAAATGCTGTTAAAAGGATTATAAAATATGTAAGTGGAACCTGTGATTATGGGTTATTTTATAGCAAGGAGTCAAACTTGTCTCTTGCTGGCTTTTCTGATTCTGATTGGGCTGGGAATGCTGATGACAGAAAAAGCACCACTGGGGGGTGTTTTTATGTAGGAGCAAATCTTGTGGCTTGGATGAGTAAGAAGCAGAATTCTGTTTCTCTATCCACTGCTGAGGCAGAATATATTGCTGCCGGGAGTTGTTGTTCACAGCTTCTTTGGATGAAGAAACTTTTGGGTGATTATGGGATTCCTCAATATACCATGGTGGTCTATTGTGATAACTCTAGTGCTATAGATATATCTAAGAATCCGGTTCAACATTCTAAGACCAAGCACATTGAGCTTAGGTATCATTTCATTAGGGATCTGGTTGAAAAGAAAATAGTTGCTCTTGAATACATTCCTACTGATCGTCAAAATGCTGACATCTTTACCAAACCACTTGATGGAAGTAAGTTTGAGACACTTCGTCAAGTGATTGGTGTGCTTCGCTGTCCCTAGCTGTTTTGTCTTTCTTGGTCCTTGTGCTTCATTGCTTTATTCTGTTGTGACCATTGTTATTTGGTTTTTGTGTTTTTCTTTTGTTCTAGGACTTGCATTGCATTACATACATGCATTTCATTCTAGGATTTATTTGTTTTCTCTTAAAAAAAAAAAAAAAAAAAAAAAAGGGAAAGCAAAATCTTTGTTGAACACTATTTTTCTTGATTTTTTGAAAACAAGGTTGGTCATTCTTTTTACACATGTCATGTCCAGTGTACCTTGTTTAACTTTGATGAGCTTATTTACTGCACTTGACTAGTTGAAACTCTGTAGTGCATGTTGTGTGGGAAAAATGTGTGTGGTTCTTAATCACTTTGCCTTAATCATGAAGTCACTTGTTTTTGACTGTCGGACTTGATCCGTTTGAGAAAGGCATAAATAACCATCTCACCACTGTTCACTAGCCAATCATGAACACCTTAGTGCATATCATAAGATTTTGTGCTCGAGAAAGTGTAGCACATGCACAAAAAGAACATAAGATGTAGCCTCAATTAAATTAAAACTGGTGTGTACTATTAGGCTTGATGCCAATTCACTTAATTCAAACCGGTGTGTACTATTAGGCTGAATGCCAATTCATATATAAATAAGAGGCAAAAATGAAAGAAACTTACATGATTGCAAGCTTTTGTTCTAGGAGATGTGGGAGTTATAGGATGTAACTCTTTAGGTGATAGTCTCTTTTAATTCTATGTGATGAATTGTGTAGACTTTGTGCTTGATTGCCATTCACATATCACCTCACATGTATCTCAAGTCTTTGCTAGTTTCACACACTTCACAAGTTACTCTTTGTTAAACACTGTACATGTTAGTGTGTGTGTTCTTGGTCTGACCAACCAAGTTTAAAAATATCTTGAGATTTGTGCACAACATACTTGATGCTTGAGAAAATTAATTTGGAAGACAATTGAAACTTGTGTTTGAGAGAATTTGGTTTAAAATTTTGGGTTTTTGAAGATGCATTCCATCTCATACTCATGCATTTTGTATTCATTGTTCAAATGCTTTGAGGAGTTGTTTCAAAATTGGGTTTGCAATTTTTCAAAACTGTGTTTTTCCCTAAAATTCAGTGTGCCTCTGGCTATTTCGATCGATCGAATGTATTCTTCGATCAATCGAAAAAGTGCCTCAGAATGTGCAAAATTGACTGTCATATTCGATCGATCGAATGTAATTTTCGATCGATCGAACATCGTGAAGAAACTTTTTAAAAAAGGGGAAATCTGACTTTTTCAAAGTTCAAAACTTTTTCAAAAACTTTTCTTTTTCTCTCTCCGACGAGGCAGGACCAATTCTTCAAGTTTTTGTCGTTTTCCTCCGAATTTTTTGCATAATCTCTCTCTTCTCAAGCCGGTATGTCCTTTTTACCCTTCATTTTCAAATTATTTTCAAGTTTTCATGCATTTTTCATGCATTTTTTAGGGAGATTTTTGGAACTTTTCATATTGGAATTTTTGTTGATTCGGACCATAATGTTTGCAATTGATCATTGGGTTTTGTTGGGGACACCCTCTAGACATGTTCTTGAGTGATTAATTTGATCAATTTTGTGTTTTGTGGAAAACTTGAATTTCTAGGGTTTATAATTGATCCGAATTGGGGCTTTTTGTGAAATTGGGTTTAATTGATGAAATTGGCTTGTGTAATTGATGCAATTGGTTATTATAAATTGTTTGCAATAGTTTATAATGATTGGTTCATCAATTTGGTACAAAAATTTTCAAGTTGTTCTCAAATTTTTAGGGTTTTTGTTAAGAAACTCTATGTTCAAGCCAATTTTATGAATTTGAACTTAATTTGATCCTGGTTACTGCATTAGTTCATGCATCATAACATTGTTAATGTTCATGCATCATATAGAATTTTATTCTATATTTTTTTTTGTGTGCTAACTTGCAGTCTGCCCTTGGTTTTTGTGTTTGTTCTTTTTGATTTTCTCTCTGTGTCTATGTCCTTTTCCTTAGCACCATGCCTAGGAAGACTAGAGCACGTAGGACTCTTCCCACTCCTACTCCTTCCCCTCCCTCCTTTGATAGTGAGCGGTTCCCGAGTGAGAAAAACCAAGAGCTTTATGACACTTTAAACCTTAAGAGGAAGATATGGGCTGAGCGGTCTGTCTCTTTAGATGAGCTTGATCCTGCCATTAGGGCAAATTTTGAGCGTAGGGGTTGGCTTCCCTTGTTTGTTGTGTCTGACCCTCCTCCTCCTGCTACCTTGATTCGAGAGTTCTATTCGAACATCTCGATCCGCGTCTATGATTCCAACACCCTTGTTAGGAGTTGGATACGAGGCGTAGAGTACTCCATTACTCCTCAGGTAGTGGCTGATGCTCTTGAGGTACCTTTAGTTAGGGATCCTGTCTATCCCTATGATGAGTCACCCGAGTTAAGTGATGTCATATCTTACATCACTGGGTCATCTATCCAGTGGGGTTCTGATCCTCGGATCACTTCTGCTGAGCTTCCTGAGACTACCTATCTTTTCTCTAGGATAGCATGTCACTCACTCTGGCCCATTTCTCATCTGCACACCATTCCTCTTGAGAGGTGTGTTTTTCTGTACGCTCTTGTTACAGATGCTCCTATTAGTTTTCCTCATCTTTTTCTTCGTTCTTTGAACGAAGTTTATAGGAGTTCATCTACTGCTCATGCTCTCGTCCATCCTATTTTCATTCATAGGATTTTATTGTATCTAGGTTTAGAGGTTTTCCCTGCTTCTGAGCCTGTTCATGTCATCGGTCCTATTGGTGCGTCTTTTCTTAGACAGAGGGCTGCTCATCTTCGAGCTGGTTCTAAACACCCTAGGTCTGATCCCTCTTCTAGCGCTCCTCCTCCTCCTTCATCTTCTACAGGTCTTGCTGGTGGGGATATTCCTGATCCAGTTGGTGATGATGCGGATGCTGCTGCTGCTGCTGCTGTTCCTCCACCTACTGCGGCCGACTTTGATGTTCGTCGTACTTTGGAGACTGTCATGACCGTTCAAGCGGCTCATGGTCAGATTTTGGTGGACCTGCTAGACGAGATGCGTGCTCTGCGAGCTGATCTTGCACGTTTTCATTCACCTTCACCACCACCTTTTGATGGCGACTTTTGATTGCCCTTTGGCATTCCGTCACAAAAAGGGGGAGTGGATATTTTGACTTGTAGAGGAGTTTTGTACTTTTTTGAGGAGATTTTGTAGTTAGGGGGAGACATATAGTTAGGGGGTGACATATTGTTTAGCATGGGATATTTTTTTGTGGAGTTTATTAGATTGTATCTAGGTACTTCACTTTGTATATCATTTTTGGGGATATTCATGTTAGGGGGAGTAACATTGATATATTGATATACATGTTTTCTTTTGATTCTTGTTGACTTATGATTCATTGCTTATTGATTTATATTTATGAGTTGATTCATTGATATATATCTTTATTTTGAGTTGTGTGAATCTTACAAGAATATTATACCTGTTTATATACTATTTTCTGCCACACATGCGTTTATGTGTTTGTTGAGTATTTCAGGAATATACAGGTTGATTCAACAAAGTTGCTGTCTACACTTGCAACCGATGGATAGTAGTTAGGTTGAACTTTTGTTTATGAGCATTATTTTGTAAAGGGCTTATTACTTGTAAACTTTGAGCTTTTAATTTGTGTTTTGTCACGGATTGCCAAAGGGGGAGTTTGTTAGGTTTTAAGGTCTTAGGATTTTATGTATTTAGAACCTAATTTGTAATGTTGGCAAACCATGATCAAAACAATGTATTTAGTCTTGTTTAGACTTGCTCAAAGTTGGTTTAATTTTGTAAAGTTGGAATCGAGAGACTGCAGAAGCATTGGAGCTTCTCGGCCTAGCTCGATCGATCGAATGTAATTCTCGATCGATCGAAAATCGGCCTAGATGCGTTTTTCTGCAGAATTCCAACTCAGCCCTAACTCTTTAAACGTTTAGGGTTTTATGTTTTTAGCTACGTTTTTCAGAGTTGCACAAGTTGTGTTGTTGCTCATACATTGCGATTTTGTGTAAATCTCTTGTGAGATCTAGAGGAGCTTTCCTTTACACATAACTTAGGGTTTTCAAGATTGAGATTATTCTACATCTTGATAATCAACTTGGTTGCTGCCATTGAAGCTTAAAGATTAACAAGCGAGGAGCTTGTACCTGATTGAAGGAAGACAAAAGAAAGAAGTAGTCCGTGGATTCGGAGCTTGCGCGTGGTCGTGTCAGGAAGTTACTACTGGTGGGTAGCATTAGGAAGTCAAGCGGGGTTGCTTGTAAGTCCTTTTGTAACAACTTCAATTCTTTCTTAGTGGATTCCGTTTTGCCTTGAGGATCGGTGGGTAAAATCCTCCTCAGGTTTTTTACCGGTTTGGTTTTCCTAGGTGATCATATCACTGTGTTATTTACTTTCCGCTACTTTATATGTTTTACATGCATGATATGATTTTGTGATTGTTTTAACCTAGAATTGCTTAATTTGACTAAGTAAAAACTTGGCTAATTAATCTAGGCTACGCAATCTGGTTATAGTTTAAGGGGTCTAAACCCTGTCAGGAAGGAAGATCCATTTAATTGAGAAAATGATTGTGCTGTACAAAGTTATTAGAGATTATATGCTGTGAAAAAAATGAATTTCACTTGTGGGATTCAATTAGCTCAAAAGAAAATTCAATTGTAATAAAAAAAAGTAAAAATAAAAAAAGATATTTTGGGTGGAATTTCTTTTGTAGCTAAATAGCAAAAATGACCTTCTTCAAACCATGTTATCCTAATCCCACCCCTATCACTGGAACAATCTTCGGTGCCAAAAATGAGTTTAAGACTTAATTTTTTTTTGATAAACATGAGTTAAGACTTAAAAGACGGTCTATGCTTCAAGTTTTATATACGTATATGGGCGGGACCTTTGGTCAAAATAAATAAGAGACTTGGACATTTTGGCGCAGTATATCTCATGGGTGTGCCTACAGGATGACTTGGACAGTCCAGAATTAGGATTAAATCAATACTCCACCAGAAGAAATGGATCTTTTTATTTTTTATTTTTTACTTTTTAGAATGCACTAAATCCATTACGATAATGATATATGACAAAAAATAGACACTTATCATTCTCTTCAGTTTTGTGTAGCCTCCTTATCAAATTTAAGACAAAACAAAATAAAAAATCATGAGTGCTATTTTCTTTCATCAAATCCCAAATCCCATATAGGAATTACATATTTAAGCATACAATTATCGTTTATATTTTTGTTTGCGTATAATTAAATTTTCTTTTATCTTTTGCTTCACTTTGGTTCAATTGTTGCCAACAGAAGTCAATTTGTATAAGAATGTTATATACTTATAATATTTCAAATCAATTGTTTTCGATATAAATCCAATAAAAAGAATCATAAAAATTTAATTTTACATCAATAATTAGAGCACCGTTTACAAATAATTAATACATGAAAAATAAAGGTATTTACACTAATAATACTCAGCTTAATTACATAGCACAAATTTAGACTCTACATGTTGGTTCATATATCACACACATTTTGTCACTAAAAGGATTTAAGAAATATAAATTTTTAAGATTAATATAATAAAAAAATGGACATGTTACTTTAATGAATTTAATTTTTTTTTTTTATTTCAACTAATTTAAGCCTACAATTATTTTTAATATTTTTTATTGCATGCGTTACCCTTTTTTTTTTAACCTTTTGATGGTTTTGAGCCAAATCAACTAAACATAAAAAGTGAGTTTCAGCTTGCTCAACTGGTAAAGTCTCTGATAGTTGAATAAAAGATTTGATGTTTAATCTTTGCCTATACCAAAAACTGATTGGTGTCTTAATTTGATTATAAAAGAGCTATTATTAGGAGCAGATGTCATAGATTGAAACTTTCTCTAAAAAAAACTAAACATGAAAAAAAAAAAAAAAAAAAAAAGTCATATTACAAGTCAATTGTTATTTTTATATAAAATATATGAAAATAGCCACATAAAATTATAAATTCATTTGATATGAATAACTGAGGCACTATCTATGGATAATTAATACATGAAAATCAATGCATTTACCCAATTAATTAACACGCGCACATGTACACACACATATATATGAGGTGGAAGGCTAAATGAAAATAATTCTCATTCCTTCTTAAATTATAGGTAAACTATATTATTGATCCTTAAAATTTACCTAGTGAATACTTTTAGTCCCTTAAGTTTAAAATGACCGCTATTGGTTCCCAACATTTAAAAAATAAGCAATATTATTTCCTCTGTTAACTTTGTTAGTAATTTTCTGGTGAGGTAGAAATTTTTTTTAATTAAAAATAGAAAATTTCATTAACATATTCTGAGATTTGGGCTAATGTCAACCAAATCCAAGATTTTTCAAAACTAGTCAATTTGATTCCTAGAACCAACTTAGTCCCTAAACAGTTAGTTTTTTTTTTTTTTTTTTTTTTTTTTTCAACTGTTTTAGGGACTAAATTTACTTTAGAGACCAAATTGATTAGTCTTAAAAAGTCTTAAACCTGGTAACTATTAACCCAAATCTCATAGGTGTGAATGGAATTTACACTATTAAAAAATTACACATGGATTGAACAGGGAATCCATTTCTATTTGGGTGTTGGGTCTGTGTGCCCTTTCAAACCCGTAGAACATAAAATGCTAGTAGCTAGAGAAAGAGGCGAACCCTATGGGTGCCGGAGAATTGGAGGATGGGAACAACAACAAAGGGACCAACCTTCAAAGCCGATTTAACACTTTTATACAACGATTGAACAAAAACCCACAAAGGATATCAATCAAACAAAACAAGCAAAAACACGGTTTTACTCAATTTTAATTCAATAGAACTCAAAATCTCAGATTGCAAAACCTCATATTACATATAAACGAAAATTTGGCTTCATTATAAGTCTAATTTCCTCTGTGGTAATTGAAATTACAAAGTAACCATCGTATGCAAGTGGGTCTATGGATATAAATGAAGAAACCTAGATTTAAAACAACAACAAAAAAGCCATTTAAGGGGATGAACAAATTAACACAGGAATTTAAATCAAGACCAACAGAGAGAAGTCAAAAGAGTCTTGCTCTGCCCTGTGGTGGGATATAGCTAGCAATGGTATAAAAGAGGCCACGCCAAGGACTCACGAATTATGCCTTTCAAAGTCTCCGTCTTCACCTCCCTCTTCATCGGCATTGCCGTTTCTCTTCTACAAGTCTCCAGCAACCACAAGGTCCGGTTTTTGCTCTCCCCAACTAGCATTTTAGGGATGGCCCAAATAGAAATGGGTCGCCGTTAGATCCATGTATCATTTTTTAATAATAAAATTTTTTTTACCTCATCAAAAAATTGACATGCCATTGTTTTGTTAGACACATAAGTAAGCAAATTAATAGAAATTAACAGAGAAACAAACATCACTCATTTTTTTAACTTTAAGGGCCAATAACGCTCATTTTAAATTTAAGGGACTAAAAGCTCTACTAGGTAAATTTTAGAAACCAATAATATAGTTTTGCCTAAATTATATGGCACTTGTTCTAACTTCTAAGAGATTCATAATGAGTAGTGAGTATGTAGCATTCCTGGGTTAATGTGAAGATGACATGTTGTGAATTTTAGTGTTGATCTCATGTAAAGGTGGTGTCGCACTAATCATAGTTCACCTCTTTAACAAGTTATGAAATTTGTTGTATATTTAGCATTTTTGCTTTGAGAAGAAGCCCATACTTTTGAAAATTCACACAACCAATTACTAGGTGCTTTTAATTACGACTTAATCCATTTTACGCGTCTTGCACTAAACATTCCTTTAGTACTTAATTTTAGATTAAGAAGAAGCTTGCAACTTGATTGGAAGACATGCTATGACATTATTGGTGCAATTCCCAGAAAAGTAGGAAGCACAGACGCAGACACAGGTAAGATACTGCGATATAACAATTTTTAAAAAATTAAGATACAGTATGGCGAGGATACGCAAATTAATTAATTATTAAATATATTTTTATTTTTATTTTTAAATATTATTAAGAATTTATTAGTATCAAATTAAGAGCAATAATGAATAATAAAAAGAATTCATGACCAATAAATGATATTTAGAAATTAGAAAACAAACCAACGAATAAGATCCAAAAGAATAAATAAAAGATAACTATGTAATTATTCAAGACTAAAACTAACAAGAAATAAAAGATTAGTGTCCCGATTGTGTCCAATAATGCTAAAACACTAATGAAATGTTCATGCTTCCTAGCCAAAATACTTTTATATCTTCATGAGGTCTCTTGGTTTAAAATCATTCATAGGGACTTGAAGCCTAGCAATGACATCTTACTAGACACACATTAATTTCAAGTTTGAACAAGATGAAGGGCAAGAAATGTGCACGAGTTTGTGCGGCAAGATGTGGTTAGAAATTTTTTAAGGGAAATGCTAATGAATGCCCTTAGGGCATTGGTTAATGATCAATTTAAAGAAAGATTTTATGGGAAAAGGAAAAAAAAAAAAAAAAACAATTAATGTTTTAACAGCTTTTTTCATTTCCTATAAAAGCGGTGTCAAAACTTTCCTAAAATGAATTGTTAACCAATACCCTAAAGGCACTTGTTAGCATGACCCATTTTTTAATTTGTTTCTAGATGAATTGATAGTCGGAGTTAAAAAATTTAAATTATAAATATCTTCATAAAAGTGACAACTAAGTTACAACACTGGCAATTGAGACTTTGCATTACATGGCTTTCTATTCTATAGAGTGTTGAGTTTGGAAAAATGATTGCCACGTCCTGAAACTCATTGTAGAAAAGAATCATGGGATCTTTTGAGAAGCCTTAGCCAAAGGTATCAACTTCCCTGGTTATGCTTTGGTGATTTTAATGAAATAGTGTTGGTGAAAGAGAAATTAGGAGGGGTGCAAAGGTCTCAAAAACAAATGGATTATTTTAGAGAAGCAATACACCATTGTAGGTTCAAGGATCTTGGGTTTGTTGGCCTTGAGTTTACTTGGTGTAATATGCAAGAGGGTGAAAGCAGAATGTATTTAAGATTGGATCGAGCTTTGGCTACCCCTGATTGGGTTGATCATTATAAAGATGTTAAAGTGCATCATTTGGTGGAATCCACATCTGACCACTGTGCTTTGCTGATAACTGATGCCATTGTTATTCAGAAATATCCCAATTGACGTAGATTTCAATTCGAAGCTATGTGGATAAAAAGGAAGGAATGCAAAGAGATTATCCAAGGAGTCTGGGAGGGCAGCCAAGAATTAAATTCTCCTATGGGGATAGCTGCTAGGTTGAGATGTTGTGCTGAAAATCTCTCTAGATGGAACAAAATGGTGTTTGGGAAAATTCCAAAGCAAATACAGGAGAAAATGGAGACCTTCAGTAATCTGGTATGTAGAGATAGAAATGGCAGCTTGGGTGGTGAAATCAATATGTTAAGAAAGGAGATTAATGAGTTATTGGATAGTGAAGAAATTAAGTGGCATCAGAGATCAAAGGTGCAATGGTTAGGCCTTGGGGATCGAAATACGAAATACTTCCACACTAAGGCTTCAGATAGAAGAAGGAGAAATACTATCAGCAGTATTATGGATGAAAATGGAAATTGGCATGATTTGATTGATGGTATTGCGGAGGTGGCAGTGTCATATTTTAAAAATATATATTCTTCTTCCTACCCGACTCGCATTTCAAAAGTTCTTGATACTATTCCAACTAAAGTCACGGATGAAATAAATCAGTTCCTTATTCAAGAATTCACAAGGGAGGAAGTTGAGGTAGCACTAAATCAAATGCATCCAACAAAAGCCCCAAGACCGGACGGTATGTCTGCTACTTTCTTTCAAAATTATTGGGGTATTGTTGATAATGATGTCATATGCATGGTCATAAATGTTCTTAACTCTAATATGTCTATGGTAGAGATTAATAAAACAAACATCACTTTGGTGCCAAAAAAAAAAAAAAAAAAAACCCACAAAAATGACATATTTTAGACCGATTTGTCTATGTAATGTTGTTTATAAACTCATATCAAAAGTGTTAGTCAATTGTCTTAAAATTATCCTTCCACAGATTATATCTGAAAATCAGAGTGCGTTTCTATCAGGGAGACTAATTACTGACAATGTGCTTGTAGCTTTTGAACTTATGCACTATTTAGAGCAGAAAAAGGAAGGTAAGGAAGGTTTTGTGGCTATAAAGTTGGATATGAGTAAAGCATATGATAGGGTGGAGTGGGGTTTTATTAAACAAGTGATGGAAAAAATAGGCTTCCATGAAAAATGGATAAAGTGGATCATGCATTGCATCACTTTTGTTTCTTACTCTATCCTTGTTAATGGTGTTGCTTATGGTAGTATTACTCCTACGAGGGGTCTCTGTCAAGGAGACCCAATTTCGCCTTATATCTTCTTTTATTTATGCGTAAATGGTTTTTCCTCTCTTATTCATGATGCTACTAGAAATCACAAAATAAGTGTATCAATATGTAAAGGCTGTCCTAAGATCACACATCTATTTTTTGCGAACAACAATCTTTTATTTTGTAAAGCAAATAGTCAAGAATGCCAAAATCTTATTAATATTCTCCAGTTATATGAAGCTGCATCGGGTCAGAAAATCAATGCGGATAAATCTTCAGTCTTTTTTAGTAACAATACCTCGGATGATAGAAGATGTGAAGTGTTGAATATGTTGGGTCCTATGCAAGATACCCGCCATAAAAAAATACCTTGGTTTACCCTCAATCATTGGCAAGTCAAAAGTTGAAATTTTTGCTGAAATCAAAGAGAGGGTGGAGAGAAAATTATCGGGGTGGAAGGAGAAAATGCTATCAGTGGGTGGCCGAGAGATCCTTATTAAAGCTGTTGCTCAAGCAATTCCAACATACATGATGAGCTGTTTCTAGATCCCAAAGAGCCTTTGTGATGAGATTGAAGTAATGATGAGAAAGTTTTGGTGGGGACAAAAGGGTCAAGAATCAAAAATTGCTTGGGTTAGTTGGAAAAAAATGTGTAAGTCTAAGATGAATGGAGGAATGGGGTTCAGAAATCTACAGGCTTTTAACCTTGCTATGCTAGCTAAGCAAGGCTAGAGGTTGATTTTGAATCCTAAATCTCTCATGGCCTAAATCTATAAAGCAAGATATTATCCGCATGGTGACGTTTTTCAAGCAAAACTTGGTTCCTGCCCTTCTTATACTTGGAGGAGCATCTTCAATGGGTTGGAAGTTGTGAAAAGAGGGACCCAGTGGCGAGTTGGCAATGGGGAGAGGATTCTTATTTGGGAGGATAAATGGCTACCTACTCCAACAACATACAGAGTAATCTCCTCCCCCAAAAGCTTTTAATGATTGTCTTAGGGTCTCAGCGCTAATTGATAGAGACACGAGGAGATGGAAAGGTGATGTAGTGAGATCTTTGTTCTTGCCTTTTGAAGCAAGGACTATTCTGAATATTCCCCTCAGCCACAGCCTTCCAAAAGTCCAAATTATATGGGTGGGTAATAGAAAGGGAGAATTCAGTGTCAAAAGTGCTTATTATATTGATGTTGGGGTGATAACACAAAGGAGGAAGGCAAAAGCACTTCGGGTGATTCTAGGAGTCCTCTATGGAGAAAACTGTGGCACTTAAACATTCCTCCCAAGGTGCGTATTTTTTCTTGGAAAATGTGTACAAATGCTCTCCCTACTTTTGTGAATTTGCAAAGAAAAGGTGTTAATATTTGCGGTATTTGTCTAGCTTGTGGAATGGAGTCAGAATCGAATTTCCATGTTTTTGTTAAATGTGAAGTGGCTAAGAGAGTTTGGAGTTGTTGGCTGGATAGTCCGGCTGATTTGCTGAATGTAAATATGGATATTATAGATATTGATATGGAAATATGTGAATCTGGTACATCCAGTGATTTGGAGATTTTCTTTGGGTTGCATGGGCAATCTGGCATAATAGAAATAAAATTGTGTTTGAGTATTCAAGTCAGGTTCCTGATCATATTTGGGGTTTTGTAAAAAAATATATTCTTGAGTTCAAAAGTGCCTTTATAGCTTGCTCTCAAAGTTTGTCTCAGTCAGAAGGAAAGTGGATAGCACCTCCTCTAGGTGTGTTCAAGATCAATGTTGATGGTGCTACATCTAAATTTGATAGAAACTCAAGTGTGGGAGTTGTTATAAGGGATGCAGCTGGTAATATTTATGCTGCTTGCTGTAAATATTTGCAGGGTCAATATTTGGTAGAGGAAGTTGAAGCGCTGGCTTTGGAGTGTGGTCTCCTTCTTGCCAAAGAGCAAAAACTTTCCCAAATTATCTTGGAATCTGATGCTCTAACAGCTGTTAATAGTGTCATTGTAGCTGAAACTAGTGGATGTCTTGGCCATGTTTATCAGGGGATTCCCAATTTGTTTGTTTCGTTTAGTAGCTGGAAAATTGAGCATGTGAAAAGAGAATACAACAGGGCAGCTCATGAGCTTGTACAGTATGCTAGGCAAAAGGAGGAGTCTTATGTCTGGAAGGGAGTTTGTCCTCCTATGGTGATTCATATTATTCAGGAAGATGGTGTCTAGTTTGTACTGTGTTGAGCTTTTCCTTTTTGGCATTGTTGTACTCTCTTTTTATATTTGGCAATGAGATCTCAGGTGTTTGCTTTCAAATATATATATATATATATATTGTTGGGCAAGTAGATAACTGCTGAAATTATCAAGGTAGTAAGCCTAGAAAAGGTTATTTATTCAAGGTCAATGTGATAGACTGATAGTAAAATACTCACGTACTATTTGTCATGACGAGAGTGTGTGATGGTGAGACACACTTACAAATTACGATGGGGCAAAAGAGGGCCAAGATTCCATCCATGCCCTACCCAGAAAATTCAATCGGCCGAAAGAGAAAAGCTAAAATAATTGAATGGTCGGTTGGCCAATGACAAGTGGCAAAAAAAATAGTCACGTTTTTGGTGTTTTTTGCTACTAAAAGTCAATTGTAAAAAACAGAAATTTCCTAATAAGTAAAAAAAATTAAGGACAAATTGAGAAATAAAAGGCTTGGAGCCTTTAAAAAATATTGGTCTGTTTTATTTTAAGTTATTCCTTACTTTAAAAAACAATGTTCTGTTCTATTTTGATAAATAATTGATTTGAAAGATGTTGAGTAACAATTATTTTGTATCTTTTTAGAATCAAATTACAAATTGTCCTATTTTGATTCTAATCCTTAAATTTAAAATTTTGGATTTTGGACTAGGATATCATATAGCATTTTAGTTTGAGTCCTTCCATGAATACCCACTACCAAGGGAACTCAAAATCGGGCTAGCCCAACCATTAAGCGAGTTAGCGTGGTTTTGAATTGTAAAGTTGCAATTTACAACTGTATTTTGTTGGCTTTTATTCCGTGCCAAATTTGATTGTAATTATGTTCAATCGTTTAAACCCTGTATTTGTTGTGGGACTTGTTGTAAGGGTTGTGTGATAGAGAGAGTGTTTGAAGACTCAAGCATTTGAAGAATGAAGAATTCTCGCGGGTGTCTCGCGACTTAGCATCCCGCGAAGTGAATCATGTGCCAGGCACATGCTGGAATGCGAAAGGTCAGGCCAGGTGGAGACAGCTATGTCTTGCGAGTATCTCGCGGGTAAGGCCTTCCCGCGAGACACCCGCGAGGCTATCTGTTCTGCCAGCCTGTACTTTTTGAGTCACACCTTTTGCACCTATCCTATATATACCATCATTACCCACAATTGTTAAGAGATGCTTCAGAGAGAAAACCCTAGCCAAACACATTGGTAATTAGAGATTGTCTTCCCCATCTTTCTCTATACATTTGCTTGTGGTATTTCCTCAACCCTTCCCTCTCCATTATCCATATCTGTGAGAGGTTGATAGCCCAAACACTTACCACACCTTGAGAGTACTGTGTGACGTTTGGTGCTGCTGGGAAGCATTGGAAGAAGCCTTGAATGGCAGATGCAACATGGAGCTTGTTGCGGGATCCGGATAACTAGGACAAGACACGGTTCCGAGAAGCCTTGTTGGAGTAGGAGCTTGGAGGGCTTAGGTACAACGGGTAGACTAGGCTTGGAGGGTCTTTTGCTAACCCATGTATCCCACCTGATTGTCTAGTGGATCGATTTCCACTTGGAGGGCGGCGGAGAGGTTTTTCGCTGAGGTCTTCGGTTTCCTCTTCGATAACACGTCTCGGTGTTATCTGTGTTTGCTTCCTTCTTCCCTACTCTTGTTTATTTCATTTTTACTGTTGTGTTGCTTTAAATATGGATTAGAGTAGTTGTCTTGCTTTTACGCTTGTGTTTATACTATTCCGCACTTATAGTTAAGTTAGTGTAAAATCAACCAAGCCGTAAGTTTAATTTGGGGGTCTAAACCGCTCGTGTGTTTTCAACACATTTTCGAGCTTTCAATTGGTATCAGAGCGAGTACACTTGCTGAGGTTTAATTACCTAAGTGTGATCCTTGACCCTTGTTGAGATGGACTGGTCTCAATCGCTCAATGTTCCACCATTTTTTGATGGAAATAATTATGCATTCTGGAAAGTTAGAATGAGAGCATTTTTATGCTCTATTGATGATACCGTTTGGGATGCAGTTGAGATAGGTTGGACTAAGCCGGAGGCTCCTAAGTCCACTTGGGATAAGGCAGCTCTAGCGGCAGCCAATGCTAACAGTAAGGCTTTAAATGCCATCTTTTGTGGTGTGTCCCCTGATAAATTCCACAGGATCTCTCATATGACAGTAGCCAAGGAAGCTTGGGAGATTTTGGAGACTACCTATGAGGGTACAAAGAAAGTTAAGGACACGAAACTTCAGATGCTTACTACCAAATTTGAAGAACTCAAGATGGGTGATGATGAACCATTTGATTCATTCTATGGGAAGCTCAATGAAATTGTCATTGCTAAACTCAATCTTAGGGAGAAGATTGGAGACACTAAGGTGGTGAGAAAAATTTTGAGGTCCCTACCTGAAAGTTTCAGAGCAAAGGTTACAGCCATAGAAGAAAGCAAAGACTTGGATGAGATTAAGATTCAAGAGCTGATTAGGTCTCTCCAAACGTATGAGCTGGGACTGCCTTCCCATAAGACGAGCAAATCGCTTGCTCTTAAAACCATCACCGAAAGAATAAATGATTCCTCCGAAGAAGATGGAATGGAGAAGGAAGTAACATATCTTGCAAAGAACTTCCGCAAGTTTTTGAAAATGAAGAACAGTGGAAAACCGTTCAATAGAGGAAAGTTCTCTCCGTCAAGAGGTGATAAGAAAGAGTTTAAGGGAAAAGAAGGGAATGATTATCAACCTTCTTCAGACATTGTGTGCTATGAGTGCAATGGCCATGGACATTTAAAGAAGGAGTGTCCGAATTTTTTGAGGGGAAAAGGGAAAGCTTATGCTACAACGCTCAGTGATTCTGACTCTTCTGATACTGACTCGGAAGAGAGCTGTGACGGTGAGGGAAACTACTCCGCATTCATGACCATTGATCATGTAGACTCCTCGGATGACTTGGGTGCACTTGTGAAGGAACTTGGTGAGCATTCTGATTTAGAGTCCATTGGAATTGTAGAAGAATCAGATGAAGAAAAGGATGAGAGTGCAGCTAATCTTCAAGAAAACTACTCATTACTCCTTGAGAAGTCGGGAGAATATGCAAGGGTAGCCAAGGCGGCCGTCAGAAAAATGAAGAAGGCTGAGGAAGATTACCGGAGCCTCATGGTCAGACATAGGGAGGCAAAATGCGAGATAGAAAAGATGAATGGTGAGCTGTCAGAAGCTTACTTAAAGATCAGATTTCTTGAACAAGAGGTGGTTCAAGCGCAAGCCAAGATAGATAGGGTCTCCTCCAGAAAGTTGAATGATGTTATCTCATCCCAAAAACATTCCTCAGACAAGTCCGGATTGGGATATACCGGAGTGAGTAGCTCATCAATCAAAGCTACCAAAGAAGTAAAATTTGTGAAGGCCGTAGAGCAAATTATAGAGGAGGCCGTTCCTGAGAATGTTAAGGTTGAAAAGAAGAATGTAATTGAGCAACGGATGGTGAATAAGCCCCGAAATTAATCTGTAGGAAGACATGAAACCAGAGCAAAATCTCTTTCAAGACCTCAACGGGATCCTAGAACAGATTATGTATGTCACTATTGCAGACTGCGAGGACATACTAGACCAAACTGCCAAAAGTTGAGAGCAGACAACAATGCAAGCGCACCGCGATCACGAGGAAGAAGAAATGACAATAGAGCTTGGAGCGGTGAGAACTCAAGAAGCCAAAATCGTGATCCCGGAGTGACAGACATGATGAAGATGATAGGTGCCTTCACCACTTGCATGGAGAGTTTCACAAGGAGGTTTGAAAGTCCCAACTCTCGTACCCAATCCGTCAAGGATATCACCCCAAACGCACGTGACGTGTGGGTGAAGAGGGGTACTCATGCATAAGCATTATAATATGTCCATGCATCAATTCTTTCCATGTGTAGGGACATTTGTTGTTGCATCATGTCATGCATTTTTTATTTTCTTGTTTAGGTTTAAACCTAGTTTTTGTTGATCTTACTTCTTTTGTTTTGTTTTGGGTATGTTTCAAAAAATTCAAAAACCCATAAAAATTGAAAAATCTCAAAAAGTTTGATCACTTGTTGTGTGCATATCTCATGTGAGTTTGGCCTAGTACCTTCGTACTTATGGCATAGTGCATTTACGATCTTCGCTTGTTCGTATGCATTCTTTTCTGTGTGGAAGAAACCCTGAAAACTATGTGTGACTGTTGTAAATAGATCTTCAAGCCTGTCATGAATGATTGGTCAATAGTCTTGTTGGTCTTGATACTTGCATAGACTTGTGTCTATATCTCTTCCCACTTTATTTTTATGTTTTTGTAAAAAGAGCTCTCCAATTGTAAATCTCCAAATGAAAAGAGATATTGAGCTGCAAAAGCCTGTCGCACATACTAGTATTTGACTAGGAAAAAGGGAAAGCGACTCTTCTAATGTAAATTTTATGGTGCTCAAAAAGCCAAAGACTTATCATCAATGTTGAAATATCATAAATTTCAAGCACCAATCTCAAAAAGAGATGTATTTGTCCAATCAAAATGAAAATGGACCAATTGTTATGAGTTATAAGAAGCCAAATGAAAAGCTTCTAAGTTATGTTTTCAATGTGTGGGAAGTCATATATACTCATTTCTATAATGGAGATAGTCCACATGATTTCGTATCAGTTGTGTATGACTCGTGTGAATTGATCATTAAAGCTTCGCTCTGGTCTAAGGACTATTTCACATTTGATACTCACACACAACACACTAGTTTTTGATTCAATCAATGCCTATCTCATTTGTGTGATTGTATATGTCCAAATGTGATGTGAATGCCCATGAACTTGTTGATCAAATCCAAAAAGATTTTTGTGAGTTTTATTAGTTTTTGAAAGTGATTTTGTACTTTCTTGTGTTTCTTTTTGGTCAAAATGCTTTTTGTGTGTTTTTCATCAAAAAACTGGTTCAGGGGTTGTTTCACGAGAAGCTCGTGACTAAGCTGCTTCCCGCGAAAAGATTTGAGGGAAATATTTTTTTCATCCTGTCACACAGAGACTTTCGCGACTGTCTCGCGACTGTCTCGCGACCAACAGCTTCTCGCGAAATGCTGTCTGGCAAAAACTGGAATTTTCTCAAAATCAGATAGAGAATATCGCGACTGTATCGCGACTGTTTCGCGACCTAGCACTTCTCGCGAGAAGTTTGTGCTTCAGTGGTCTATTTCGCGGTTGTCTCGCGACTGTGTCGCTACTTCCTATCCCGCGAAAAACGCGTGTTTTCAATTTTAAAGGGGCTGATGTAATTGCTTTTCAAACCTTAACCCATTCCCTCGCTTAACCTCTCTCAAAACCATTCTTGACCCAAATCACAATTCCATCAAATCCCCTTCCAAATCAAGAATTTTTCTGCATTCTCTCTCTCAAGGTATGATTTCTAAAACATCCTTTTCATGTTTTTACATTGATTTTGCAGATTTTATGTTAGGGTTTTGCTATTTTGGGATTTTCGAAAATTTTGGGTTGTGTTTCAAAATTGGGTGAAGTTTTTCTCAAAATTTTGATTGGGTTTTGTTCCTGTTGATCTTGGTGCATCTGTGTTGGCCCCTTGTGGCGTTTTAAAGTGTACTTAGGCCTGTTTTCACCATGTTCATGCATTATTCATGTCATATTTGAATCTGTGCATGCTTAGTGTTCGATAAAATGTCCGAATAACATTTTTGTGCCTATTTGAAATAAAGTGATTTCAATCTGTGAACTCTCACTTCTTTAACCATTTTTCACTCCATTTGGTCATTGATTGTATGTTTCAAATACTTTACTCATTCTGCACACTCTTCACACACAGCACTACATTTGTTTTACTCTAACCTCAATCTAATCAAGCTCTGTGCTCTATTTTGTCTGCTGTGCTCGTGTTTCCTGGTGGTTTTGGATGTTCTTTTGCACAGATGTCTCCGTTCAAGACTTCAACTGTGAAAGGTGGCAGCAACAAAGGGAAAGAACCAATCATCGATGTTGATGAAGATTCTCCAAGACCAAAGAGAGCTCGTGCTTCAACAGGACTCTTTGATCATAGCTTGTTCCGCTCTTATGCTGCTTTTGAATCCTATAAAAATCTCTTCCGAGATGCTCCTTTGTTGGTTGAGAGAGCAGTTGATCAGTCATCTCTTCTAGACACAAAAATTCCTACTTGGTTTGCCACAAAAGACTGGAATTTTCTTCTCTCCGATCTTGAAGATGCTTATGAGGACATGGTAAAAGAATTTTATGCCAATGCTATTGTACAAGGACAAGAGATCAGATGCTGGGTTAAAGGAAAGCGATTCTTGGTAACACTTGTGTACCTGTCTGAAATCCTACACATAAACCGTCCGATTCTACCTATACCACCTGTGTATGATGACCTCAATCCGGATGAAGAATTACTCCGAGGACAATTAGGAGCAAGTTTAGAATTCTCCTCTAGTGGAACGTCAATCAGTGTGGCTTCACTTTCTCCAGAATTAAGACTCATGTCTACAATCATGTGCAGCAACCTCTATCCATTGTCAAGCACCGGTTTCATCAACCTAGGTCGAGCATTATTTCTTCATGATCTGGTGTCTGATGTGGAAATTGACGTCTGCTCTCACATTTTCCACATTTTGGCTAAAACAGTCAACTGTACTGCTTCACGGAATTGCATTCCCTTTGGTCGTCTCGTTTCTCGGATTTTGAAACTCAAAGGTGTGCGTCCATTTGCTGATGAGCGCCCTCATCCTAGGCCAAGTCCAATTAACGGTCGTACCCTTCAAGCAAGTATGAATCACACCAAGAAGACTGTCAAACAAGAACATCATGCTCCTCATGGTACCTCAAGTTCTACTTCTCATTCCTATGATGACAAGTTTGACACCATCATGGTTGCACTTCAAGATCTCAGCACCAAACTTTCAGGACTTACTCAAATCATGTACTCCCAACACTCCCGTCTTGATAAACAGCTAACCTCCCTCGAAACTCAGATGGATGAAATTCAAAGGAAGTTGGAAAAGAATGACAACTAGCTATTCCATGACAAAAAGGGGGAGATGATGTCATCGACAGGGGGAGTGTAGTGATAGGGGGAGATGATGTCTTTTTGTTTACTAGCTACTCTTATACTTTACTTCAGTATTAATTTCAGTATATTTTCAGTAGTTTGTGCTATATTTCTATGCTTTGTGGCATATATGCTATGTGGCATTTTTATCTTGTACCCATGATTGCTTATGTAAGCTTTAGGGTTTGTTTCATGCATGATTTGTAGGTCTTTGTGGTTTGTGCCATGCATTTGCAATACCTTGCCTATGCAACCTTCATGCATGTTTGCTTGTTGTTCAATGTCATGCATTTTACTTCAAGTACATCACTCTTGTGCCCATGTAGGATTGTTCCTAGATGCATACACGTTCTATGCATTGGTTGAGTGATGAACACTCTTGTGCCCTAGTAGGATTGTTCCTAGATGCAAATACTTCGTGTATTTCGCATTGGTTGAGTGTTGGAGTTGCAAGTGACTCTCTTCAATTGAGCTTATCTTCTTGCAAATCCGGATGTTCATTCCCTGTGTGAATGAGCATAGTAATTGCTTCTGTATAGTGATTACTTGTTTGATCTTGCCATGATCTAGTGTTTCTATTTCATTGCTTGATCTTGCCATTATTGCTCCATATGCTTTTCAAGTTTTTCTGCATACAATGATGTTATTGTGTTGTTGTGTTTTAGGAGTTACTTGTTCATATGTTTCAAGAGCACTTCAGAATCTAGAATTAGGTATGAGTGAGTTTTGCCTTTGTTCCCAAACTCACGTTTAAGTCTAGAGTCTGTTTAGGGTTTTGTCACGGAATAGCCAAAGGGGGAGATTGTAAGGTTGTAATTTACAACTGTATTTTGTTGGCTTTTATTCCGTGCCAAATTTGATTGTAATTATGTTCAATCGTTTAAACCCTGTATTTGTTGTGGGACTTGTTGTAAGGGTTGTGTGATAGAGAGAGTGTTTGAAGACTCAAGCATTTGAAGAATGAAGAATTCTCGCGGGTGTCTCGCGACTTAGCATCCCGCGAAGTGAATCATGTGCCAGGCACATGCTGGAATGCGAAAGGTCAGGCCAGGTGGAGACAGCTATGTCTTGCGAGTATCTCGCGGGTAAGGCCTTCTCGCGAGACACCCGCGAGGCTATCTGTTCTGCCAGCCTGTACTTTTTGAGTCACACCTTTTGCACCTATCCTATATATACCATCATTACCCACAATTGTTAAGAGATGCTTCAGAGAGAAAACCCTAGCCAAACACATTGGTAATTAGAGATTGTCTTCCCCATCTTTCTCTATACATTTGCTTGTGGTATTTCCTCAACCCTTCCCTCTCCATTATCCATATCTGTGAGAGGTTGATAGCCCAAACACTTACCACACCTTAAGAGTGCTGTGTGACGTTTTGGTGCTGCTGGGAAGCATTGGAAGAAACCTTGAATGGCAGATGCAACATGGAGCTTGTTGCGGGATCCGGATAACTAGGACAAGACACGGTTCCGAGAAGCCTTGTTGGAGTAGGAGCTTGGAGGGCTTAGGTACAGCGGGTAGACTAGGCTTGGAGGGTCTTTTGCTAACCCATGTATCCCAACTGATTGTCTAGTGGATCGATTTCCGCTTGGAGGGCGACGGAGAGGTTTTTCGCCGAGGTCTTCGGTTTCCTCTTCGATAACACGTCTCGGTGTTATCTGTGTTTGCATCCTTCTTCCCTACTCTTGTTTATTTCATTTTTACTGCTGTGTTGCTTTAAATATGGATTAGAGTAGTTGTCTTGCTTTTACGCTTGTGTTTACACTATTCCGCACTTATAGTTAAGTTAGTGTAAAATCAACCAAGCTGTAAGTTTAATTTGGGGGTCTAAACCGCTCGTGTGTTTTCAACACATTTTCGAGCTTTCATGAATACCATTCCGTTCTAGCTAGAACAAGCAAAAAATCTTGTGCTGGTATGCATACTAGAATGATGACCACCTATTTCACCTCAGGTGAAATTTTGGCCCATTCTAAACGTTTTGGCCAATACTAGATGAAACTAAAGATTGAGATGAACAATAGAAGAAAATTTTGGGCTATTAGTTATCTTCTAGAGCATGAACCTTTTCATCTAAATAGGCGTGTAATTTGTCTACTTCTCTTTCAATTACTTCTCTTTCAATGGTTGGAATTTCTCTATGCATGTGCCACATAATATATATCAAATACGTTTGAGTTTTGGTTGATCACATAATATTGTGTCACATAAGCTTTTGAGGTTTCAAAATTTTTACACTTCATTAGTTAAATTTATTTTTTTAATTAAATTTAAATTCTATTCTATATTTAAACTCTCCACTAAAATTCTAATTCTCTTTAAATGCTAGAATATATAATTCTATATATAAACAAAATCATAATTAATGTGTTATGCTAAAATATATAGTTCCATATATAAACACAATCATAATAAATAACTATTAATAACTACTATAATTATTAAAATTTATATTTAGAAAATTTACAAAAGAAAAAAAAATCACATTTACTTTTCTATCCATTGCACAAATTATAAAATAATATTTGAAAATTTTGGATTCAAGTGATTTTGAATGCAAAACGCTAATACCATATTTTGTAGTAGCCCTTGTTCAAATATCACATTCCCCTCCCAAATATTATCTATCAAAAAGAAAAGAAAACATGTAAATTTACTATTCATGAATCTTAAACCGTTGAAAAAGAAGTCTATGTTAACTATAGGGGTGGAACCAGCAATTTGTGTTTGGGGAGGCCAAGACTAAACTATCATTTTGAATCTTCATTCAAGTAAAAACTCAAAGCTCTATAAGAGCATTTTATCTTTCTAAATCCTTTTTATTATACAAAAATTTTCTAGTTTGCAATACACATGTAAAAAAAAAAAAAAATAATAAATAAATAAATAAATAAAAAAGAAAAAAGGATTCCACATCTTGGCCTAAAAGTGGCAATGTGGCGTGGCATTATAAGGGTAAAACATTTGGCATCAAATTTAGCTATTCTTTAAATAATTGAAACAAACATAACAGAAAAGTGTATTCATCAATGAATAATCAATTGGCTTAAATTAAAAAGAAAAAAAAATCATAAGCCACAAGATTAATAAATAGAAATTGAACTGAACTATATATAAATAAAATAAAATAAAGAAAAATTGTGTACTCTTTATAGCCATTATCCCTAAACTTGAAGTAAGAAAACTCTTTATTAAGAAAAAAAGAAAGCAGTTGAATGAGAATGTGAATGTAACTATGAGATCACTAAATGGATAGAAGTCAATGACGAGTGAGATTAAGAGCCCGTTTGGGATGTGATGCAAGTTTCAGTTTATTTGAATTTTTAGCTTCTTTTTAGTACTATTTATAGATCTCATTGCACTTTTTGTTATTATTTATGGGTCTCATTGTATTATTCAACTAGCTTTTAATTTTTTTTTCTACACTTTCAGCAAAAAATTTTCAGTTTTAGCTAAATAAGTTATTTCCAAAAAAATAAGTGTTCATTTGGGAACAGCTCTTCTAGTTTTTTGCTGAAATTTTTTTACTAAAAGTGTTAAAGTATACTTATACTTTGAAAAAATTTGAAAAAGTGAGAAAATACGAGAAAAAAAAAAGAGGTTTTTAAAAATGTACATAAAAATTAAAATCTAAAAGTTAAAAGTTAAAACTGATGTCGGCCAAACACACCCTAAGAGAGAAATTGCACCAAGATAAGAAACTTTTAGAATTGAGTAGTTTATAGCTAGAAAATAGAGTAATGGTAAGTGGAAATTACTAGAAAGTTGAATGAGAGCTTCAAAAACAAAAACAAAAAAAGAACGAAAGAAAGAAAAGAACAAAGCATTAATTCGTCAGTAGCTAGGGCTTGTTTGGTTTAAGTATTTTTATTAACCATTACTCGATTCTCATCATTCATAACTCACTTTTCGTGAGTCTCACATCTACTCTATTTGTTTGGCTTGACTTCTTTTCTTAATTTCACCACTCATAACTAAAAAAAAAATGAGTTAGAGTAATGAGAATTGAGAACAAGTTTTGTGTATTTTCATATTTTAAGTTATGAGTTAAATAACATTTTGGCATGGTTTTAAAAACTGAATTGGGGGCAAAACTGAATTTTCCTCTAGTTCCCAGTTTAACCCTGTTTTTTATTAGTTTTTGACCTGTTATTGGGGGGTTTTTTCAAACTGAATTATGGCTGATTCTAAGTTCCATCAATCAGATCGGCCGGTCTAATCCGGTTTTTAAAACCATGCATTCTGATAAATACACAAAAATAATATGACCCACTTAAAATATTGCCACATCAATTCTCTTTCTTCTTTTCTTTCTTTTTCCTTCCTTTTTATTCGTTCTTTCTTTCTTGATTCTACTTCGGTCACGTTCTCTCTTGAAAGAAACATGAACAGTGGGAGGTCGTGAGTGTGTGGTCGAAGGGGGATAATCTCCTCGGGAACCAGATCCTTATTAAAAAAAGGCATTGACCCACACACTAATCTTTTTTTTTTTTTTTTTTAACCATATATTCACAACGCGCTCTTTTTTTTTTTTTCTTTTTTTTTTCTTTTTTTGGAGTACTAACATTTTTCTGTGGAATTTCTGGTTTCTACCCAGTTTTTACTTGCAATAAAATGTTTTATTAACAAAGCCTTATCCATGGAAATGACGCCAGAGACTCTTGAGTCTGAGCAGTAAGAGCACAAGACAAGACTGCTCATATAAATATGGGCATCCCTTCTTCCAGTGTCTCGATGCACCTAGTGCTCCTTTCCATACTCACCTCCCTATGCCTTACGAGTAAAGCAGCCCAATACCGCTACCATTTCTGTTCAAACCAAACCACTTTCTCCCCCAATAGCACCTACCGGTCTAATCTCCGCCACCTTCTCTCTTTCCTTTCCGCAAATTCCACCACTGAAACCGGTTTCTACAACACCACAGCGGGTCAAACTCAAACACCAGAGAACACAGTTTACGGCCTCTTCCTCTGCCGTGGTGACCTTACCACCAATGAGTGCCGAGACTGCGTGTCAACCGCAACCAAAGAGATTGTTCAGCTGTACTGCCCAGATGAAAAAGTGGGTGTGATATGGTATGATGAATGTGTGTTACGCTACTCAAATCGATCCTTCTTCTCCGTCATGGAAGACAGGCCGAGAACGGTTCTGTGGAACTTGTTGGATATAACAGAGAGAGATCGCTTCCTTCAGCTAGTGGAAAAAGCATTGAGTGACTTGGGGCCAGTGGCCGCAAATGCTTTGTCCGGTGCTAAAAAGTTCGCTACTAAAGAAACAAAATTTACCGAATCGCAAACGCTATACAACCTTGTGGAGTGTACCCCTGACCTATCCAGCTTTGATTGCAATAGGTGTCTTCAGGGAGCCATAGCTAAGTTGTCCAAATCTTATGATGGAAAGAGAGGGGGGCGAGTTCTGTCTCCTAGTTGTAACATTAGGTATGAAGTTTTCGCGTTTTACCATGTACAAGCTCAAGCTGTTGCCCCACAACCAAAAGGTACATATCCTATCAAGATCATGTTTATTTGAGAGGATCCATTTTATAATTCAAACTAAGTATTACTGATTCAAGTTTCAACCCTCATCTTTACTGATGAGACTTGATTACTTTATTAGGATCTAGAACGCACTTCTTGTAACTGACTATTAACAACGTACATGATATTGTTTTTGCAGGAAAAGGCAAAATTTCAATGGTAATAGCTATCGTTATTGGTGTTACAATTGCTGCGTCTGTGGTGCTAGTCATTCTGCTTTACTATTTCCAAAGGAGGAAAGCAAGAAAGAAGTCCAATGCTACAAACGAAAAGAATTCTTGGAGATCTGACGGCCTCCTAAGTTATCATGGTATGCAAGTGGTTTTAAGTTCACATCATATATTCATGTCACACTCTCCTCGTTTTCATTAAGAATGTGTTTCAAGCCACACATGAGGGAGTGTTAAAAACTATATAAATTAGAAATAATAAATTCCTTATTATTTGTAGGTTAAAATTCTAGTAGAATTTGGAGGAAGGTCAAGTGTTGGTTCTGCCAAGATTGCATAAGGCATGATTGGGATGACATTGTTCGTGGGTAGTGAAACAATGGAAAGGAAAATCCTTGAAATCTTAGTAAATTGGGGCTTAGTGCTGCTGTTTGCCACATTTGGAGTCTGTAGAAATGCAATTATAATTCAAGGATTGATTTAAACAAAAGATTAGATTGTGGAGCTTATCAGAAAGTAAGTCAAGATTTGAATAAGGAAGGATATTAATCAGATGCTCTGCTGTAGATGGGGATTCATAGATTCTGTTCTTCAGAGAGCCTCTACTTAGCTTAAGGATGCAGCCTAGGCCTCCCTTCTAGCTTTATGAAGTTGTTTGTTGTTTGGTTTGCTGGCTATCTGTTTTTGAATATTGGTTGTATTTTGTCCTGGTTGTGCTTTAATTTGTTAGTTGGTTTATTCATTTTGGTATTGTAGTTCTGTTATGGTTCAGCAGGTTTGTAGGTGGTGTTGCTTTGAGTGGCTGGAGCTTAGTTGAGGTTCTTGTTGGTTTGTTGTTATTGGCATTGCTTTTTGGGAACCTTGTCTGATTTGTTGCTGGTTTGGGTCGTTTGTGGTTCTGTGTTGTTGCTGGTTCTCCAACTATTTCAATAAAGATTATTGATTAAAAAAAAACCTCTAGTATGGTTGGTAGTTTATCAGAAATGATGAAGATTATATTGATTATGTACGAAGTCTCACCAAATCATATCTGCAAACAATGCTCTTCGTAGTGTAATCTCTGACGTTTATTTATTTTTTGATGATTAGCAGATGCAAGTGAAATAATGAATGTAGAATCCTTGCAATTTGATTTTGAGACAATTGAAGCTGCCACAAACAAATTCTCAGATGACAACATAATTGGTGAAGGTGGATTTGGTAAAGTTTACAAGGTACGTAGAATCCATATAATCTTTATTATTTGTGACTAGAGCATGAATTTGAGATGGAAAATTAAAAGAAATGTTATAAAATGAGAAATAAAAGATAGTATAATTAATTTGAGATGACCAATTTCCTGAACTTGAGAGAGAAAATAGACATTTGTGGTTAATTTTATACTTATTAATTCTCATTAATGCATTCAAAAAAATCCTAAAACATAGGAACTAATCCTATCCTAAAACATATAGATCAATTTAAATACAAGCAAATAACAATACTAATCTACTAATACCTTATTCAAATAAATATCTATCACCAAGCCTAAGTTTGAATACTTCTAAAGCAAATAAAAATTTATCTAGCTTATCTCGGGTCATAACAGGAAAACCTTTCGAAAGGAAAAACCACTGCATAGAAAACCGTTGAAAACAGTGTAAAAACTAAAAAGAAGGATTACATAGTTAGAGACTTACAAAACCTTGGCCTCGTCTAGACCTATGCAACCTTTGCAAACACTCAGCTTGCCTTTTTATCATGGTAATCCCAGAACATTCAGAATTCTAATATAGTGATCTCCTCTAAACCAAAACCTTTGCCACTTTAAGAACCTCGATCTTGACACTTTACTCAGTGGACCTCATTGAATTTTGGCTATGTGGTTTCAACCTCACTCTTGCTTACAATGTTATTAAAATAGAAGCGGAGTAGATAAAGTTGTTTATATGATATTGTCTTAATCAATGTATTGTAAAAGCAAAGCAACACCAAGAACTCAATACAACGATGGTGAGGAGATTTTTCCAGTTTGCTCTTAAATGCTCTCTCTCTCTCTCTCTCTCTCTCATAAAAATGGCTAGGAGCTCTGTTTTTTTATTATCAAAAATAGCAAACCTAACAATATATACATATAGCAGACCGGACAATATGTGTATTAAAAACAATTTAAGTTGGCTAGGATCCTTTGTTATGTTGAATTCCAAAACTGAGTAGTGAAATAATCTAACCTTTAGGTTTTTTTTTTTTTTTTGGTGAAATAATTTAGCTTTTAGCTTCTTGTCACACATTTAACATAAAATTTACTAAAAATTACATCTTTCGATAAAAACTACGCAAATAAGATACCACAAATAAGCTGTTCCCAAACCCATAAATCAAAGTGGGCTAATATTATTTTTGTTCGTGCACACAAAAGGCTTCTAATGGTAATCTAATGCAATCCATACCATTTAACAACTAGGTCCTAAATTTGCCTGTTTGGAGATTATTTCATTCAGGGTGTGCTACTTGAAGGGAAGGACGTAGCAGTTAAAAGGTTCTCAATGAAGTCATTGCAAGGCTTAGAGGAATTCAAAAATGAGGTCCTACTTATTGCAAAACTTCAACACAAAAATCTTGTGAGGCTATTGGGATGTGGCATAGAGGGAGAGGAAAAGCTGCTTGTATATGAGTTCATGCCTAACAAAAGCCTAGATTTTTTTATTTTTGGTTTGTTTCTTCCAACATTCTATTTTATAAGCTTGATGGTATTTTGAATTTCTTGAAGATTTCTAGAATTCAAATTTATACATGATTTCATAACTTAACGTTAATATTGAATTTTAGATTCAAAAAGACGCTCACAGCTGGATTGGAAGACTTGCAATAATATTATTAGTGGGATTGCCAAAGGACTTCTGTATCTTCATGAGGACTCCCGACTTAAAATCATTCATAGGGACTTGAAGCCTAGCAATGTGTTGTTGAACCATGACATGGTTGCCAAAATATCAGATTTTGGAATGGCGAGGATCTTTTGTGAAAACCAGAATATAGCTAGTACCAAAAGAGTTGTGGGAACATAGTAAGTTGGTGCTTCTTTTATTTCTCTTTTTCTTGGAATTTTTATTTTATTTTTTATTTTTAAATAATAATAATAATGTTGGTATCCAAAAAGCGGGTACATGGCTCCAGAATATGCGTTGGAAGGAGTATTCTCTGTGAAGTCCGATGTCTTTAGCTTTGGTGTAATCTTGCTTGAGATTATTAGTGGGAAAAGGAATAGTGGCTTCTACCTTACAGAACATGCCCAGACACTCCTTGCATATGTATGTTAACTTTTGTCAACTTGAATTAGAATTAAACAAAGTGAAAATGTGATAGCATATATGAAATATAACTCCATTTGCAATCTAAATTGATAGGCATGGAGATTGTGGTGTGAAGATAAAGTGTTAGAGTTTGTGGACAACTTCTTAATGGAATCATGTTGGACATCAGAAATTGTAAGGTGCATACATATCGGACTTTTGTGCGTGCAAGAAAATCCAAATGACAGACCCACCATGTCGACTGTGGTAGTTCTGCTGGGAAGTGAATCAATAGCCCTTCCTGAACCAAAACACCCTGCATTCTCTGTGGATAAATTCACTCAGATTGATGAATTCTCTGTAAATGAGCTTAGCATTTCTGACATTGTACCACGATGAACATGTACAATTATATAAGATTGCCATTGGGTCTTGCATGATGGTGAACTTAATATTGTAGCTTAAATTTCTACAAAATAGGAATAGTATACAAATTGGGAAGGAAGGTCCATTGAACTAAGAATATGATTGGCTGTACCAAATTTTTAGATATGATTGTGTTGTGAAAAATTGAATTTCACTTCTGGGTTTTAATTAGCGCAAATGAAAATTCAATTGAAAAAAAAAAAAAATTTTGGGGAAATTTTCTTTTGTAGCTAAGGGTGTGTTTGTTTTGGGTGTAATTATATTTTGGAAAATATTTTACACCATTGATAGTGTTTGATAGCTCAAGAAATTAAAGTCAAATTGAAATTAAATTAGTTTGACCATAAAATACCCCACCCACACCCATAAAATATTTCACACAATAATATTACCTTCAAACCATTTCCACTCCTCCAAAAATTCATCTCATTGCTCATACCAAGCCCAAGCAGAAGGACAGAGAGAGCTACTGCTGGTGAAGCTCAGATCCAATCCCCGACCCAAGGCCCTGCCGTTGTGCCTGCAAGCCCCTTTGCTGGTGAAGGTAGTTTCTCATCTACTTAACCTTTAGCCTCTCTCTTTCACTCACTTGACCCATCCATCTTCCTCCCCCGATTTCGTTTAGCTCCAATCCGAGCTCATCCACTCACTCTTAGTATCACGCTCAAGTCGACCATCATGAAGATGAAGGTGAGCATAATCACACTACCCAGATTGTGCCACCTCAACCCATCCCCCACCCACGCCGTCGCTGCCCTAAATGGTTTTTTTTTTATTTATTGTAAAATAAAATTTGTTCTTGAGTTTTGAGGATCAGTGGTTGGAGTGATTCATGACTTTTAATGGTAGTGGGGCTGGGGGTGAGTTTAAGAATTAATGGTGGCCAATTGGGGGTGGTGGATCGGTGGCTAGGGTGGCTTGTGGGTTTCAATAGTGGTGGGTTATGGGTTTTGGTAGATGGGTTTTGATATTGATTTTGAGATGTTTTGATTTGGATTATGATATTTCAGGTTATTAGGTTACGTGGTGGTTGATGGTGGCTGGGTTTGTAGTGGCTGGTGGTTGCTGGGTTTATGGTGGTGACTATGGTGGTTGGATTTTTTGAAAATAGGTTTTTACATGCAATACCAAATACTGAAAATACTTTTCTGGCAAATTTTCCAAAACACAAACAAACAACTGAAAATATTTTCCTTTTCATAAAATATTTTCCACTCAGAAAACATTTTACATATTTCAAAACACAACCTAAATAGAAAAATGACATTTTGTTTTTTCCCCTTCAAACCTTGTAATCCTAATCCCATCCCGACAATAAGAACAATCTTAAGACGTTCTATACTTCAATTTATTAATGTACATGTGCGTCTCTTTGTGGGCTTGGCTTCTCATAGCAAGTTTGATATGTAGGCCATTGATGAAAAAAGGGTCATTGGGACAGAATAAACAAGAGAGCTGGATGTTTAGGCCCAGTATATCTTTCACTCATATCCCATGGGTGGGCCTACAAGATGACTTGGACAGTCCAGAATTTGGATTCAATCAATAGCTAGTGTTTTTTTTTTTTTTTTTTTTGTGGGGGAGGGGGGTACTAGACATGTGGCAATGATAACATATGAAAAAAAAATGGACACGTGTTATGATCATAATGGGTCTAGTACATTGGAGCACTAGACCCTTGTCAAGTCTCTCAGAATGTTTGCCTTGTTGTAATGATTAAGCTTATCAAACTAACCTTCAATGAAGGGTAGCCAACTTGCTTCTAGACCAGTTGACACCTATCATTCTCTTCAATTTTTGTGTTGCCTCCTTACCAAATTAAATAATAATAATAATAATTTCATGAGTGCTATTTTCTTCAATCAAATCCTATATGGGAATAACATTTCTAAGCATACAATTGTCTTTTATATTTTTCATTGCGTATGGTTAAATTTTCTTTTGTCTTTTGCTTCACTTTGTTTCTAATTTAAATCCAATAAAAATAATTATAATAAAAATTCATTTACATAAATAATTAGCGCACCACCTAAAAATAATTAGTTCATGAAAATAAATCCATTTACACCAATAATACTCTGTTTAATTATATAACACAAATTTAGACTACTTCAGTATTGGTTCAACATATATACGCACTATGTCACTAAAAGAATTTAAGAAATATTAATTTTTAAGATTAAAATAATAAAAAAATGGATATGATGGATTTTACTTTAATGAGTTTAAAATTTTTTATTATTTCAACTAAGCCTACAATAATTTTTAAGATTAAAATAATAAGAAAATGGATACGTTAGATATGTTACTTTAATGAATTCAAAATTTTTGATTATTTCAACTAGGCATAAAATTATTCTTAATATTTTTTATTGTGTTACTGAATTTGTTTTTACCATTTGATGGTTTTGTTTTGATCATTACCAAATCAACTAAACATGAGAAAAAAAATATCATATTTCAAAATAATTGTTATTTTTATATAAATTTTATGAAAATAAACATATAAATTCATTTCATATAAATAATTGGCGCACCGTCTGTGGATGATTAATATATGAAAATCAATGCATTTACCCAATTAATTAAAATATTGACATAAATATATTTTTTTTAATGAGGTGGAAGACTAAATGAAATGAATTCTCACTTCTTAAATTATATGCTACTTGTGTAAAAGATTTACAACAAGCAATGAGTAAATATCATGCTTGGGCTAATGTGAAGATGACATGCTGTGAATATCACTGTTGATCTCATATGAAGGTGATATTGTCCTAATCACAATTTGCCACCATAACTGGTAGTGAAAAACGTTATTAAATTCATTGTGTACTTAGCATTGTTGCTTGAGAAAAAGCCCATTCTTTTGTGCAATAAAAATTTGACATTACACATGTAACTACTAAATGACAATGATTGGAATATGTTGACAATCCGTTATCATTAAATTATAAACAGTCCCCCTGCTACTAAGAAAATAACACAATCTAGTAGTTCACCCAAAAAAAAAAAAGTTCATAAAAAAATAACACAATCTAGTAAATGGTTCTCCTTTTCATGATTTCTGACTTGAGAGACTGATGTGTGTCAATGTGTCGTACAATAAAATCATATTGCTATACCTCTGGGTAAACCTGGATTGAAAGCTAGGCCAAGGGGAAAAATGGTAAAAAAAATAAAAAATAAATAAATGCTAGAAAATTTAGTACTGTGCTGTATCTCTTAATGGTTGATGCTATTGTGACATTTCATTCCATTCAAAAAGAAGCTTGCAACTTGATTGGAAGACATGCTATGACATTATTGGTGCGATTTCCAAAGCACTAGGAAGTATGTACAAAAACAATGAAGTTTGCAACAATTTTAAGAAATTAGAAAAGTTACTTTAGACTCTCTCTCCCTCCGTAGGAGTCTGTTCTCTCTCGCTCGCACGAGTGTCTTCTTCTCGCTTCGCACGAGACTGTTCTCCCTGCTCTGTTAAGGGTCTTCGCTGGGTTTCCTAAGCCCAGGGGACTTGGTTATCTCCATGGATATGGATCAATCAATCATCAATGGTATTCAGCACCTTCAGCTCACCAAAGAAGAAGAAGAAAGTATCTCAATCTCTTCCGCTTGCAGATCAGATCTATTAGAAGAGTGTGCTCTGAGTTTGTTTGGTCGGCTTCTTGCTGATAGGCATCAAAATATGAGAGCTTTGAAAAGCACCTTGAGATCAGCTTGGAAGATGGGTTCGGATTTAAGAATCGTTGATGTTGGAAAAAATATTCTTCAGTTCAAGTTTAATTCCAGATACCAAATGGAGTGGGTTGAGCGCAATGGTCCATGGAATTTTGACAATAATCTTTTACTCCTGTGCAGGTGGAAAAAGGGGTTATCAGTCAATAATATTTCGTTCACCCATTCCCCATTTTGGATTCAAATATGGGGTCTACCCTTTGAAAGTATGTCTGAGGAGGTTGGTAAAGATCTTGGCAGCAAAATTGGGGAATATATAGAGACAGACAAGCGATCTTGGCTATCGGAGCAAGCCAAGTTTATGAGAATACGTGTGGATATACCCATTAATCAACCGCTGCGAAGGGGTGGAAATATTATTGATTCAGATGGTGAGAAGTATTGGGTTTCTTTCAAGTATGAAAGGCTTCCTTGTTTTTGTTTTCATTGTGGCATTATTGGTCATGATGAGAAACACTGCACTATGTTCCCAAGTAACTCTAAAGCTCCCAGACAGTATGGAGACTGGTTAAGAGCAAATGGAAGTCCCAAGAATGGCCCTGGAAAAGTCAGAATGTCCAATAGTAATGGGGTTGAAGAACGGAAAGATGAAGGTTCCAGCGAGCATCAAACTCCGTCGACTTCTATTTCGATGGACATGGAGGCGGAACGGGTGGATCCATCTGCTCCACCATGTTTTTCAAAATCCAAGATTTTGAATTTGAATCAGAGACAAGATGGCACATCAGCAGTGCAATCAACAGAAAAACCGGGAAAAACTGACAAGGTACGCTCCTCCTTGAGCCTTGAGCCTTTTCCTGATAAGCATGCATGTGATCTCCGTAAAATCTATGATTCGGGAAAGGATGTGGGAGAAGAATTATCTGTAGTGGGCCAATCAAAGCTCTCTCCCATTGAGGCCCATGAAGTTACTAGCCCATTGAAGTCTTCAAAAGAGACCCCCATTAACCATGAGGCAAATAATACACCTCTGAGCCCAAAAAGAGGAAGTTGGAAAAGATTAGCTAGGGCCCAAGGAAAAAAACCTCAAGAGAATAACCCACAAACTCAAAACGTGTCTGGGCTTTTAGGCATTAAAAGACCAGGCAGACTTGATTTTATGGAGGAAGATGATGGTAAGCCTCAGAAAATATTACGTAACTCAGTCCATACTGATGTATATGACAACCAAGAGAGATCGGCGGTGGCTGCTGAGCAGCACCGCCGGAAGCAATGAATTCCCTCTGTTGGAACTGCCGGGGAATTGGGAACCCCCGGACAGTTCGTGCGCTTGGCGATTATGTCAGGCGATGGAATCCCAAGTTAGTCTTCCTCTCGGAGACTAAATTAAAAAACAGACGTATGGAGATTGTGAAATACAGATTGGGTTATCCAAATGGGCTTATTGTTCCTAGCCGTGGTCGAAGCGGGGGTCTGGCTCTACTCTGGTCTAGTGATGTAAATTTAGAAATCAAGAGTTTTTCACGTCACCACATTGATGCAGTTATAATTGAGTCTGGCAATGGTTTCTCTTGGAGGTTCACTGGTTTCTATGGGCACCCGGAAACCCACCTCAGGGAAGAATCCTGGAAACTACTTTCCTTCCTTTGTAATCAATTTAATTTGCCTTGGTTTTGTTGTGGTGATTTTAATGAAATACTCTCTATGAATGAAAAATCAGGGGGTGCTCAGCGTTCTCAAAGCCAAATGGACAGCTTTCGTCGAGTTGTTAATTTATGCGGCTTCAAGGACCTGGGTTATTGTGGCCCGGATTTCACCTGGTGTAATATGAAAGAGGGGTTGAACAGAATAATGCTCCGGTTGGATAGAGCCTTTGCCACTCCAGATTGGCTGGAAGTCTTCAAGAATCCTCAAGTGCATCACCTGGTGGAGTCCACATCTGATCACTGCATTCTTACCATTTCGGACTCCCACCCTCCAGTCCGTAAAAAAAAGCGTCGCTTCCAGTTTGAAGCCATGTGGGTCAAAAGGGACGATTGTCGTGAAATCATTGAAGATGCTTGGGGCTCTGGTTCTTTGCTTGCTACGCCTGAAGGGATTGCTTCCAATCTTGAAAGATGTGCAAGTGCCCTTTCAAGCTGGAATCAGAATGTTGTCGGAAATATTTCGAAGCAAATTCAAGAGAAAAGAAGAACTCTCAGTTCCCTTACTATGGATGACCAGCAAGGTTCTCATGGAGCAGAAATTAACCATCTTAGAATGGAGATTAATGATCTCTTGGATAGTGAGGAGACCTTATGGCGGCAGCGTAGCAAGGTTCATTGGTATAGGGAGGGGGACCGGAACACAAAATTTTTCCATGCCCGAGCGTCGGAGAGGAGGAGGAAAAACACTATAATGGGGCTGTGGAATGACAATGGTGAATGGTGTGAGAGTAAAGAAAGTATTGTAGCCACTGCAATTTCTTATTTTGAGAATATATACTCCACCTCCTTCCCCACGGGTATTAATGAGATCCTTAATGCAATTCCCAGATGTGTCACAGAAGAGATGAACTCTGAGCTCACTAAAGCTTTCACAAGAGACGAAGTCACTAAGGCGCTACAACAGCTTCATCCCACTAAAGCACCTGGGCCTGACGGTATGTCCGCTATTTTTTACCATAAATACTGGGATATTGTGGGGTCAAATATCACTAATATGGTGCTAAATGTTTTGAATTCTAATCTACCTATGGCTGAAATTAACAAAACTAATATCTCCCTCATTCCAAAAACAAGTCACCCCTCAAAAATGACAGAATTCCGTCCCATCAGCTTGTGCAACACCACATACAAGCTCATCTCCAAAATATTAGCCAATAGATTCAAAGCCATCTTACCAAGCATTATCTCGGAAAATCAAAGTGCTTTTATTCCTGATCGTCTAATTTCGGATAATGTCCTTGTGGCCTTTGAATTTATGCATTATCTGAATCATAAAAATGATGGGAATGAAAAATACATGTCAATCAAGCTAGATATGAGTAAAGCTTTTGATAGAGTTGAATGGAATTTTATTAAAGGAGTGATGGAGAAATTGGGTTTTGCTAATTTGTGGATTGATCTTATTATGCAATGTGTCTCTTCTGTGTCTTATTCAGTGATCATAAATGGTGAGGCTTATGGAAACATCATCCCTTCTAGGGGCATCAGGCAGGGAGATCCCCTCTCTCCTTACTTATTTCTCATATGTGCCGAAGGTCTCTCTGCTCTTATACATGATGCAGCCCGAAACCAAAAGATCAATGGAATATCTATTTGCAGAGGATGTCCAAGAATCACTCATCTCTTCTTCGCTGACGATAGCATTCTATTTTGCAAGGCCAATGATCAAGAATGCCAAAATCTTGTCAGTATTCTCAACAAATATGAAGCGGCTTCCGGGCAGAAAGTTAATACCGATAAATCATCTGTTTTCTTTAGTCAGAATTCCTCTCAAGAATTGAAGGAGAGTATTCTGAATATTCTTGGTCCTATGCAAGATTCCAGGCACAACAAATATTTGGGACTCCCATCCATTATTGGGAAATCAAAATCTCAAGTATTTGCTGAAATTAAAGATCGGGTGGCTAAAAAACTTGCTGGTTGGAAAGGAAAGCTCCTTTCAATTGGCGGGAGGGAGATTCTTATCAAAGCAGTTGCCCAAGCGGTGTCCACATACACCATGAGCTGCTTCCAGCTTCCCAAGAGTTTGTGCAAAGACTTGGAGAATATGATGAGAAACTTTTGGTGGGGGCAAAAGGATGAGGAGAAAAAAATTGCATGGGTTAGTTGGAAGAGAATGTGCAAATCAAAGTTTCATGGAGGAATGGGCTTTCGAGACCTCCAAGCCTTCAATCTTGCCATGTTGGCCAAGCAAGGTTGGAGAATCCTTACAAATCCAAATTCTCTAATGGCTCGGGTTTTTAAAGCCAAGTATTTCCCTTATGACGATGTCCTCAATTCAAAAAAGGGCAACAACCCTTCTTATGCTTGGCGAAGTATCCACAACAGTCTTGAAATTATTAGAAGGGGTACAAGATAGAGGGTAGGTAATGGTCGAAGAATCCATATTTGGGACGATAAGTGGCTGCCAACTCCAACAACGCACAAAGTGATCTCACCACAATTAGATTTTGGAGATTTTCCTATGGTGTCTTCTCTTATTGATCATGACACTAAATGGTGGAAAGTTGATGTGGTAAGATCCATCTTCTTGCCTTTTGAAGCCAACACAATTTTGAAGATCCCATTGAGTTACAATCTCCCTGAGGATTGCCTTATTTGGGTTGGTAATAAAAAAGGTTCTTTTACGGTCAAGAGTGCGTACCATATAGCCTCAAGTATGGTGGATTCAAATGAGGATGGAGGGAGCTCTTCTAGTAATGAATTGACTGGCCTGTGGAAGAGGATTTGGCACCAAAAAATTCCACCAAAGCTAAAAATTTTTGCTTGGAGGTTTTGTGTAAACGGCCTTCCTACAATGTTCAATTTATGTCATAGAGGAGTTCACTGTTCATGTTTCTGCCCTCTCTGTGACAAGGCCATTGAAACCACAGCCCACGCACTTCTCCATTGTGATCACGCCAAGCTGACTTGGGCCCATTGGCATAATGGCCCTACTGCTTTAACTGCTGGCATCCAAGAACCCGTGGATATTGCAATGGATATTATTAAGAATGACTCCTCTGCTGCTTTGGAGCTCTTCATTGCAGTTGCTTGGTCTATATGGTGGAATCGCAATCAAGCTCTTCATGAAGACTCTGGTGCCCCTCCAAGTCAGATTTGGGATATGGCTAATAGAATTCTTGGTGAGTATAAGGAAGCTTGCTCTTTTTCTAATCTGCCCCTGGTTTCTTCTATGCTGAATTGGAGGCCCCCTCCTGCGGGTTTTACAAAAATTAATGTGGATGGTGCTGCTTCGGATGATGGCAGGCCATCTAGCACTGGTGTGATTGTCCGTGACAGCCAAGGCTGCTCTATTGCAGCTTCGTGCCGGGTCCTTTCATCGCCTTTCCCAGCTGATATCTCTGAAGCTTTGGCTTTACAAGATGGTGTACTGTTAGCTTTAGAGCTGGGACTCTCAAAAGTTATAGTTGAATCAGATGCTCTTTCAATTATTCAAGCAATTAATGAGGGCTATGTGGGTGGTGAAACCGGGCACATCATTCAGAACATTAAGGATCTTGCGTCTACTTTCTCTTGGTGTACATTCCAGCATCAGAAACGGGAAGGCAACAGGGCTGCCCATGATCTTGCAAAAGCAGCCAGGAGGTTAGGAGTCTCTCAGATATGGAAAGGTGTCACTCCAAGCTTTGTAGAGCATATTATTTGTGAGGAGTGTAGAATGTAACTGCTCATGCAGATCCTCTCCCTGTTGTATTTCTGTTTCTGTTGAATGATATGCATTTTCTCATCAAAAAAAAAAAAAAAAAAAAAAAAAAAATTTAAGAAATTAGAACGCAACATTGCATAAATATGCAAATTAATTAATTATTAATCACATTTTTATTTATATTTTTAAATATTCTTAATCATTTATTCTTGCATATAATGTTAAACATATATCAATTTAAGGGTAATAATAGATAATAAAATGAATTCATGACTAATAAAATGATGTTTAGAAATTAGAATCAAATCAACAAATAAGATCCAAATAAGTAAATAAAAGATAATTAGGTAAGGATTCAAAATTTAAACTAAAAATAAAGAGAAGATAAGTGTCACGATCGTGTCTTGCAATTTTTCAAAAAAAAAAAAAGGTTGGAACATGCATGCAAAAGTGTCCTAAAAGTGAATATTTAACATAAGTACAACACCTCAAATGAAGTGTTTGTACTTTGTAACTGAAGGACTTCTATATATTTATGAGGACTCCTAGCTTAAATCTTTCAAAAGGACTGGAAGCCTAATAATGTCTTGTAGGTCCATGTCATGGTTGCCAAAATATTAAATTTGACTCATTTGAGCATGACAAGGATCTTTTGTGAAAAGCAGAATGCAGCTAACACAAGAAGAGTTGTAGGAGCACTCCATGCATATGTAAATATCTTTATCCACTTGGATTGACAATTCTCCTTCATATAATTCCAAAGAAGAAACAATCATTTCTATAAGACATTACTGTTTAAACAATTAACAGGCATGCATGGCGATTATGGAATGAAGGAAAAAATTTGGAAATTGGGGACCCTCTATTGATGGAATCATGCCAGACATCCGAAGTCCAAAGATGCAATCAAATCAGAATTTTGTGCGTGCAAGAAGATCCTGCAGACAGGCATACCATGTCCACTGTGGCGGCTCTTCTATGAAGTGAATCAATGGAACTTCCACCACCAAGACAGCCTGCGCTCTGTTGGTAAAGTGGTTCCAAGTGGTCAATCTTCAACAGCTCCTTCTGTAAATTAATGTACTAACTGTTTCTATTATTTCACCACGGTGGAGATTGACAAAGATGGGAACTGGATGCCATTCTGCTTGCCAATGTAGCTTTGTTCTAATGCTGGGAGAAAAAAATGTACAAAAATTTCTGTAAGATAGAGAGGGAGACATCTTACTTAGATTGGAAACACATTAATTATATGAAGGCAAGGAATGTGTACGAGACTCGCTCAAAAAAATAAGGAATGTGCAAGAGTTTGTGAAAGAAGATGTTGTTGGCAATTTTTTATTTATTTTTGGATAAATCGTTAGTTGAGTTTGAGAATTTGAATTCTGAATGTTTCTATGAAAATAACTATTGAGTTACAAGGTCTTTGGTAGGTGGCTAGCATATTATGACTTTGCATACGTGGCTTTCAATTCTATTTCTATAGAATGTTGAGTTAAAAAAATCATTGCCACAACGCAAATATATGTACCATAAAAAAATAAAAATCATTGCCATGATTTCACCCTACCCTAATCTGAAAATTCAATCGGCCCAAAGAGAAAGAGGACGCCAAAATAACTAAATGGTCAGTTGGCCCATGACGTATGGCCTTACATTAAATTGAAAAGAAAAAAGTCGACCTTTTTGGTGTGTTTTTTCTACAAAAGTAGATTTTGAAAAAAATATAAATTTCATAATAATTAAAAAATTAAGGACAAATTGAGAAATAAGGGGCAAAGAGCATCCACACATATTTCATCTTATTTTATCATTTAAAAAGTTACTTTATCAATTATACCATACTATTTTACAATACACCCAACATTCCAAAACTCTATTATTTTACCATCTTATTAAAATATTATTTTTTTTAATTTTTATTTATTATTACTTTTTCAATCGTCATTTTTTTTTTTTCAAATTCAACTATTCCAATGGTCATCCTCAACAGCCTGTGAGTTTTTTTTCTTTTCAATTTCTTTCCAACTATTTCAACAACCTGCCATTTTTTTTTTTTTTTTTTTTTTGGAGAAAGAACCTACCAAATATCAATGTATTCAAATTTGCCAACTTTAAAAATCCACATATATATATATATATATATTCCATCAAACCTGTCAAATATTAATGTAAAATCTACATACATATTTATAGATGCATCCTGTCAAATATTAATGTATTCAACTTGCCAATTTTAGTGATCCACACACACACACACACACACACACACATATATAGAACCTGCCATTTTTTTTTTTTTTTTGAGAAAGAACTTGCCAAATATCAATTTACTTAAACTTGCTAACTTTAACAATCCATATACATACATATAAATGCAACCTGCCAATTTTTAAAATCCACACACACACACACACACACACACACACACACACATATATATATATATGCAACCTGCTAGATATCAATGTACTCAACCTACCAACTTTTATAATCCACACACACACACACACACACACACATATATATATAGAATCCACATACATAATTATCAAAGTTGTCTTTAGAAGACTCGTACATATATCAAATTACAATAAAACCCCACATGTATAACTCACACACTTAAGTTCCTACAACTCCCCTTGTAATTGCCATAAATGTTCAATGAGGTCTAATTGGAGTTGAGAATGAATTTTATGGTCTCGAATACATTGATGGGTCTCAATGAACTCTGTAAATTCATTTGTGTTCTCCCGTGACAATTGTATAGTAGGATTGTGATCAATTTGCTCATAATCTACTTCCATCGCTTCATTTACATCTCGCTCATCCTCAATGATCATGTTATGAAGAATTACGCATGCTTTCATGATGTCTTAGAGCGTTTCACTATAGAAAAATCTTGCAGGCCCACGCACAATTGCGAATCTTGCTTGAAGCACTCCAAATGTACGCTATACATCCTTTCTATTTGCCTCTTAAGCTTTTGCAAATAATTTTTTCTTATGTCCTTGTGGAGATGGAATTGTTTTAACAAATGTTGACCACTTCGGATATATGCCATCGGCAAGGTAGTATCCCATTGTATACTCATGGCCATTAATTGAGTAATTAACTGTAGTAGCACGTCCTTGTTTGAGCTCAAAAAATATAGGAGACCGTTTTAATACATTAATGTCATTATTTGACCCAAGTAACCCAAAAAATGCATGCCATATCCAAAGATCAAATGATGCCACTACTTCCAAAACAATGGTTGGCTCACGAATGTGACCAGAGTACTGACCTTTCCATGCAGTCGGACAATTTTTCCATTTCCAATGCATGCGATCAATGCTCCCTAGCATCCCTAGAAATCCATGTCTTTCCCCATTGACTAAAATTCTAGTAATGTCTTCTTTGTTTGGGGACCTCAAGTATTCCTTGGAGAAAATATCAACCACCGCTTTAACAAAATTTTTCATACTTTCTATTGCAGTGGATTCTTCAATCCGCACATACTCATCCATAAAATCAGCTGCCACTCCATACGCAAGCATCCTAAGTGCAGTTATTATCTTTTGAAGTGAAGATAAACTGAGCCTTTAGGCATTATCTCTTTCTTGGATAAAGTAAGGTTCATAAGTTTCCTCTGCGGATTGAATACGGAGAAAAAGAGACTCACTCATCCGAAATCTCCTCCAAAATAAATTAGGAGGATATACTGGTGTGTCGACAAAGTAGTCGAGATAAAGTCTTTTATGGCCTGCCAAATGATCACGTTTGATATACCGACGACGTTTACGTTGTGATGTTGAACCCTTAAGAACTCGCCTCATTATCTCATCCTCGTCTGAGTCGTCAAGAAGCAATTTGTGAAGCCTAGAGCGACCCATAGAGACAACCTTGAAGACAAAAGTGTTAGGAAATTATCACAATTATTGCAAAGCAAGCAAAGATTACATTATGGAAAGGGAACAAGTAGATATATTATTCAATAAACAAAGCTTAAAATCTGTCAAAGCAAAAGTACCCTGGTAAAGATTGATAAGAAATAAAGCATATAGTTAATACCACTATTGTATATGCTAAAGATTGATAAGAAATAAAGCAAAAGTCCCCAAGGCTCATAATCTTCTCTTTTAGCACTATGAACTAGAACCATGTATTGTATATGCTAAATTGATACCACTATTTGAAGATACTCAAACCAAGCCTTGATGCTTCTTTTTCATATTTTTTCTTTGACTCTTAAGCACTAAACCTTAGCTATGACTACCTTTATAAAAAGAAAGCACATTTATAACTTCTCTTTTGCCATCTATGGTAGCACATCCCCTTTCTCTTGTTGCCTTCTTGACATGAACAAATTCCATTGCCTTTTTGACATAAACAAAACTATAATGTTGACCATCTTATACGGAATGTCTAAATTAGAAGCAAACAGAACATTTTGCTAGACAGTTCATTTTTGGGTAACCAATACAGCCTAATTAGTTACATTTAAGAATTTTCTCAAAAAAAGGAAAAGAAAAAAAGATTAGAATTTAAGAGGCTGGATCAAGCTTATGCTCTCAAACATGACCAACTTGGAACCAACCAGGTCAATAGCTAACTTAAAAACCATGTCATGATATCTGTAGTTTCATGCATTTGTATTCTCCATCCAAAAACCATACAATATAGAACTAGACGAAACCCAACTCAATATACACCCTCCTGATGAATTAGGATTAAATTCAGTTTAAGCCAACACAATGAACCTAAGGGACCACTTGTATTGTGGTTTACTCTGAATTTGAAATGTAGCCATCCAAATAAAGCATTTGATCTCAAACTAACAAATGAAGTTCATAACAAGAAAGGTTATAGTAGAAAATTGCATGTGTGTGTGTGTGTGTGTTTTGTAGCTTAATCTGAAATAACCAAGCAATTGGATCGGTATACAAGTTGCTCAATTACTGCACTTGTCTAAATTTAAATGGTGATACCAAATAAATTTATTCGAGACAAAATAAAAAAGTATTAGAGTGTGAGAGACTTCTGATATATTTTCAGCTTAATCCAACTAAGCAGTTGGACCAAGTGTAAGTTACTTCACTTAATACATACAAATTGCAGTAAATTAAAATTTGGAATCCAAGAGTGAAGATTGCAATTGAAAAAGCCACCAGCTCAATTTGATGATACCAAACATTTGGAGCACTTCAAATCTAGCAATTACGAATAAAGGAAAAATCAATTAAGTTTATTCTCAATATAATGACCAGAAAAGAATTTAAGAGAGTCAAAGAGAAGATTTTAAGCTCAAGCTAACAATATAGACTCCATTATCCTGAAACCCTTCAGCATACAATATAGACTCAACCTAGTTACGGAAGCAATTTATAGTATCTTAAACTCAATCTCAAAGTTTGAACACCACAATTTCAGCATACAATATAGACTCAAGATTTTCAAAAATTTATTGGAATTCTTATACATTTCTTGACCTACTTCACGTGGGAAGTCCATTGAACTGCAATATTCATTCATGTACTAAAAATATTAATCAATAAATTGAAACACTAGTTTAGTTAATCAATCTTATTATTAGCAAAAATACGTCATCAAACATAGAAAGGACATAAGTTTTTCATATAAGCAAAAATGATGTGATTACATAAGTGGCACGACCTACTGCCAATTGATCAAGTTGGAACAATACATCATCTACATGTTCCAAACTTACGCTTAAAATAAGCCACTACCAAAATAAGGTTGAAACAAAATATCATCTACATATGCCAAACCCCAACCCATATATAATTTACTACCAAAATATAGTTATGACAAGACATCATCTCCTTGGGTCAAACCCAATTATTTACTCTAATTGTTTTCTTGCAAGGATTTGATCCTTGAGATTTTCAAAATAAAGTCTTTCTTTGTCATTCATGCCACTTGTATCCAAGGTCATTATTCTTCCCTCCTCTCTAATAGTTTCAAGACGAAGCCTTTCTTTTTCAATATTAGCTCTTTGCGCATCCACTCAAACCCTTCTAGATTGTTGGATTTATGAGATGAGTGAATTGGTAAAGGGATTGGAGCACGGATGCCTTGTCAGAATCACTATCGGAGAGAGAGGGTCATCGGAGAGAGAGAAGAATCTAACTTATCGGAGAGAGAGGGGTATCGGAGAGAGTATTGGGTCTAAAGAGAGCACAGAACAGAGGAGAAAGAGAGAATGAAGAGAGAGAAAAGATGAGAAATGATAAGAGAGGAGAGAGAATTTCCCGGGTTAAAAAGCACCTTGAGCATTATTTAAAAAAAAAAAAAAAAAATGTATGCCATTCAGCTACAGTACCATTTTACATTTGAGATGGTACTATAGCTATATCTAAAAAATATTTAGCCTTTTACGATATAGCCTTCCTATTGCTGAGCAGCTTTCGGGCCTGAATGCCAAATGTATATTACATTTGGCATACACCAAGCCCATTGCTGATGCTCTAAGAACCTTTAAAAAATATTTCTCTTTTTTATTCTAAATTAGATCCTTACTCTTCTATATGCATGCGTGTGCTTCCTTCTTTTATTGGTGAATTTTTTTCCCCTTAAAAAATTTGATGGGTGATAGTAGATCCAAAGTAAATATATATTTTATTCATAATTATTTTTTTCCTGTATTTTTCCAAGTGGTTGATAAGAACTTTTAGATTTTTTTTTTACGTTGGAAGAGAAATTACATAATCAGTCATAAATGATTTTGAAATTAATATATGATTAGTTCTATTTTGATAGATAATTAATTTGAAATATATTGAGCAAAAATTATTTTTTATTTTTTTAAAAAAACTAAATTGTAAATTGCATTCTCTAAGTTTTTGTTATTTTGATTTTGTTACTTAAAATTTAAAATTTTAGATTTTGGACCTTGACCTCATATAGCATTTTGAAATTAGTCCTTCCATACATTCCCATTACCAAGGTAACTCAAAATCAAAGTCAGCCGAACCATTAAGCCAATTAGCATGGTTTTGAATATTGTTCCATTATGATTGGAACAAAAGAGAAATCTCGTATCAGTATGCAAAGCGGAACAATGACTCCGTGGTCCCCTATTCTATACCTCTAGTAAAATTTCGGTTTATTCCGGACGTTTCAATTAGCTTCAGCCAATATAAGCCTAAATTGTAGGTTCTAGTTAACTCAATTGATAAAGTCTTTGATGGTAGTATAAGAGATCTAGGGTTCAATTCCCGCCTATACTAAAAACTGATTCGTGTATTGGTCTAATTATAAAGAAGTATCATCAAGAACGAACGCCATAAGTTGAAACTCTCTCTAAAAAAAAAAAAAAGCCGAAATTAAAGATTCTACTGATATGCATTTTGGGCTTTTTCCCTCCTTAATCTGAACCATTGTCTTTCTCCATATATATATATATGAGCCGCTGCCTTCATCTTTGTTTAAAACATAGAAGAAAAAAACTAGATCTTAACACCTTCTAAGCTAAACACAAGATGAAAAAAAAAATTAAACTAAGGTTTCGTGAGAGAAGAAAGAAAATAAATGAAGAACAAGATGAGAAAAGAGTAGACACATTAAGACCATTCGCACTAACTCATGCAAAAATTCTTATCTTTTTTATCATAATAACATACTTTTTCTATTTAATACAATCATTTTTCAAAAACACTCATATCAGATTATCTATTTTACACTACATTTCATTGAAATATTATTTTTTTATCACTTTTTTATTCTCCCAAATAATCGCTCTCTCTCTCTCTCTCTCTCAATAAATAAAATATTAAAAAAAAATTTGTATTTGAACAATAACTATGTATATTTGCATGGTTGTTGTATCTAGAATCCTATTTCAAAATTTTTTGCATGAGTTGATGTAGGTATTTTTTGGGGTTAGTTGGGCAAATGGTAGGGCTTATGCTATTTTAGATGGATTGATGTGAATGCTCTAAGTTGTGAGGAAAAATAATGAAGGTTCAATAGTTTAGATGAGAAGTGTGTGAGACTATAAAAGGAAATAAATTTAGTAGGTAAGAAAGAAAGTCAATAGGGTTGAAAAGGGGAAAAGCGATGATTTCCTAGTTTACAATTACTAAACATGTTGGTTTAATTTACAAAAACGCCATAAATGATTACTTTGCGGTAATATGAAATGATACGCTGAAATAGACTGGTGAATATCTTGTTCCAATGAACAAACCAAATTAAAATAGAGTCCAAAATGGTATGAAGTATTAAGAACTTTGCCAACTTAGGTAAGGCTTTCAAAGTGGAAGGAAGCTCCAAGTATAGGCCAGTAATTTTTTTTAAAATAATGATAAAATCCAAAATATTACTCCCTTCATCCCATTTTTTTTGTCATCTATTCCATTTTGAGATGTCCCAAAATATTGTCCTATTTCTAAAAATAAAAGTCATTAATTTACTAATGTTCCTATTATACCACTATTAATTTATTAATTCAATTTTTTAATAAATTTTTTTAAGGATAATTTTGGAAACTTATACATTTTTAAAAGGTAGACAAGACAATAAATGATGTTCCCTTAAAAAATTTGACTTTTCAAACAGGACAAAAAAATTGGGACGGAAGGAGTAGTTGGTACATTCTCTCAAAAATAAATCCTATGTATTTTTCTAAAAAAAAATAAAAGAAAATTTTGGACTATTAATTATCTTCTAGAGTATTAATTTAGGCCTAAAATTTAGCCAATGCATGAAAATCTCCATCTTAATAGGTGTGCAATTTTTCTAACTCTTTTTCAAAGGTTGGAATTCCTCTATACATGTGCCACATAATATATACCGAGAACATTTGAGTTTTGGTTGACCAAATAAATATTGTGCCTTATAAAAAATTTTGAGGTCTCAAAAATTGTACACTTTATTATTTTAATATATATTTTTAATTAAACTTAAATTCTATTTTATATTTAAACTCTCCATTAAAATCTTGATTTCTATAAATGTTAGAATATATAAATATATATATTTTTTTATACGAGAATATATAATTCTGTATATAAACACAATCATAATTAATGCGTAATAATAAAATATATAGTTTCATATACCAAGACAATCATAATAATAATATTCTCAAAAAAAAAAAAAAAACAATCATAATAAATAACTATTAATAACTACCATATTTATTATATTTTATATTTTGAGAATTAAAAAATTATATAATATTACATTTTTATGCATTGCACACGTTACATACTAATATTATAATTTATAAGTCTAAGATTCAAGTGACTGTCGAACACTCAGGGGCAGAACTATGTGTATAACAAATGGGTGTCATGCCCCCATGAAAATTTTAGAAAACATTTTATTGTCGGTAAAAATTAGATAGAAATGTGAAACGAGGGAAATTTTTACCTAGTTCCGGACTACAAGGTCACCAATAAAAACAAGACATGTAAGATGAAAAAGCTGACATAGTACAGCTCATCAACCATGGCAAATGCTGGTCTTTCCATTAACGGGAATGTTAGCCAGCTGTTTTCAACAATTCTTTCATCAGTTTCAAAAGTTTTCGGCCCCACCTTAATTTCAAATTTCAAATTTCAAATTTCAATTCACCCGCTTCTTTCTTATATTTCATTCTAGGATTTAAAACTAACACTAAACTAAAACTAACCCTCTCTCAGCCCCTCACGCCTCTCTGTCTGTCTCACTCTCATGCCTCTCTGTCTCACTCTCACGGTCTCACCACTCAAGCTCACGCCTCTCTCTGAATCTCTCTCACTCACAAATTTTTTTTTTTCCTTCTCACCCTCACGGCGTCTGAACTTGCCTTTGCTTCTGGGTTTTTTTTTTTTTTTTTTTCCTTTGGTCTCGGTCTCACCCTCTGTGCTCTGTTCTTTGCTTCTCTGCTTCATCAGGTATTGATTCTTTTAATTTTGATTTTGATTACTTGATTCTCTTTTAATTGTAAACGTCTGAATCATCAATGAAGTTCTTAGCCTCTGTTCGGTTCCAGAGAAAATAGAAGGAAAAACTTGGTGCCAAATTTAAGTTCTAATCACCATTTTCGTGGAATCATAGGTGCTTAAAGGTGATTTTGGAAGGAGCGTTAGCCATATGACCCTGAACACAACTTTCGGCCTGATCACATGACCCTCTGTTTGTAGTAGGTGGGAACAGGGGAAAAGCTTGGAAACCAACTACTGTTGAAATGAAGATACAAGTCCAGAGTACAAAACGCAAAAGAAGACTGAGTGAGACTGAAGAAGAAACGAGGTCGTTTTGTGCAAATGAGGACCTGATGACACTTAGTGACACAACTGTGTTTTGCAATCTCTCTAGTAATTGTTTTAGTGAAACGCTTAGACACATTAGTTCTAATGTCTGTTATGAATTAAGTCCACGTGTTAGCTTGTAATTAGTGGTTAGATTAAAATAGTTTTCCCGCTTAATCAAGGAAGTTAGTTAGTTTTGCTTATTTCTTTTCCAGATTTTGTATATAAGGGATTAGATTTTTTCTATCTATTCTTAGTTGCTTGTAATCACTTTTACTCATCAATAAGAAAACTAAGTTCTCTTTAGTTTTTTTCATCTTTAAAAGCTTTGAGTTTTTAACTCCTGAATAAGCAGTGTTATAGCAAATTCAATTTGTAAAAGAGGCTCTACCTCTTTCTTTGGGCTGTGGTTAATAAAATTAGAGAGCTGCTTTGGTTTGATTCTTTGATATGTGTGAGTTGTAGCATTCATATTTGTGAAATTTCTTCGGTAGTGCTGTAGCTTTTGTAGCTTTTGCATTTGGTTAGAATTTGTGAGATTTCTTTGATAGTGCTGTAGCTTTTGTAGCTTTTGCATTTGGTTAGAATTTGCTTTGTCGATCTCTTTGATATATGTGGCTGGAACTTGGCATGAGAATTGCAAATCTTTGATATATGTAGATCTCTTTTGTAGTTTAAGATTTATCAACTTGATGAATCTCCCTGAAAACTGCAAATCTTGCATATAAAATGGCTTAGCATTAAGCTTCAAATTTTCTGACAGTTATTTACTTATTTTCACAAACAATTTTTGTGCATTTTCAAAAAAAAATTAAAACTAAACAAAATAAGGAACTACTATCAATCCGAAACCACAATACAAAAGGGATTATATTAAACCCAAACCAGGTAATAGGTGAATCATAAAAAACCAAACAAAATTGTTAAATTCATGAAATGAAAACAAAAACATAAAACAAGGAACCGATAAACCCAGCAACCAAACATTGGCATCAGAGGACACAACTTAACAAAATCTCCACCAGCCAGTCCTTGGCCATTGACACACACGCACACTCTACTGGTACTGGGCTTCATACCCATTATAAAAATCTCAAAAACATTTAACATTAAATGAATCAGATTTAAAAATAAAAAAAATCAATGAAAGAAATAGATAAAGGTGTGTTAGAAGACACAGATTTTCAACTTTGGTGGAGGTAAAGCAGAACAGAAGAGAAAATGGAGAGAGAGGGAGAGAGAGCTGAAGAGAATAGAAAATGGAGAAAATGAAGAGAGAGAATTCTGAAATTTACATTTAAATACAAATCTGACCCGCCAATTACATCTCCAAAATTTTGAATTTTTTTGAATTTGCTTTCACTGTCTTATAGGTTAACAGACGTTAAGATTATCAATGGTTATTATGCTGATGTGATAATTAGAATGATGTAATCTATTTTTTCTATCATGGCATCAGCTTATTGGCTGGAACTACAAGGTCAGCAAGGTGACCTTGTAGTCCCAGACTAGCTAAGAATTTCCCGTGAAACGATGCCTTTTTTCTTGTATGAACTGAACTGACCACCCACAAGGAAATTTAATGGTCTCCCCACGGGGTGCTCCACCTGTCCATGTCACTTTTAAGCCTCAAATTGTTTTCCCCAACACGTTAGGCAATAGCCAATGCCCAATCAACACTTCTTCAATTCTAAATGATTCCTTGGTGCAGTTTCCCTCACAGTGGCATTCTTGATTGACTTTCCATCCATTTAGTGGTCTCATAGTCACATTCTTATTCTTTTTTTTCTCCGTAAAGACCTTTCTTACTTGAAGTTAAGGGAAAATGGCTTTAAAATTTTGAGAGGTACAAAATTTTTCTTCTCTTTTTCATTTATAAGTTCAATTTCTATTTATTTATCTTGTGGCTGAATTTCAATTCAATTTTTATTTACTTATTTAAGTTCATTACAACTTTAAAGTGTGAAGATCAGTTCTTTGCATCCTTTAGACATTTTATTTTAGAATCAGAGATCAAACTTTATGTAAAGTTGTTTTAAAGTTTTTAATTTTTCTCATATATGTAAACAAGATAATTCTGTAGCTCAAAATCTTACTAGATATCTGAGATATATTAGCAGTTTATTAGTGTGGATAAATGATATTTCTCCAACCCTCAATAATGTTTTGTTAGCAGATTGTGGCTGAATTTTTTATATTGAAAGTTTAAGTTTCCTTATCAACATATATATATATATATATATCTTGTGCCTTATTATTTTCATTTTTCATAAAGTCCATTGATTATCCATTGATGAATAAATTTTCTTGTTTCGTTTGTATGTTTAGTTATTGGATTATTTAAATAGGAGCTAAATATGATGGCAATTGTTTTACTTTTATAGCATAATGCCACAGGTTTATTATTAAAATAAAGATAATAATAAACATGTAAATTTATAATTCATGAATCACTTATCATGAAAAAGTAGTTTTCGTAAGGTCTATTTAAATATTATTTATTATTAAAAATTAAAAATTTATTATTAAAAATATTATAATAATATAATTTTTAAATATATAAATAATACCTTAAGACTCAATTTTAAAATTATATTTACTTAATTTTGTATTTACACAGAACTCATAAAAATTAAATGCAAACGCGCAACGCGGAGCCAAACTCACACGTCGTTGACAGACTCTAATTTTCCGTACCGTATCATTTTGAAATTTGTGCAAGTTGAGAGTGGCTTGGCTTTATTCCCTTGTCACTTCAGCTCAATTTCCTGTTCTTATCATCATTTCATTTCACATTTGTTTTAAGTGTACCACACAACAACTCATCCCTTTTTTATTTTTTTTATTTTTATTTTTTTATGATGATAAGACAACAACAGCTCATACTGAGATATTGTAAATGAGATATTTTAGAGCATTTACACTAGGCATTGTAAATGAGATATTTAGAAAAATTTTAGCATCAAAGCACGAAACAACCTTATTATTTGGTCTTGAACTTGTAAAAAGTTTTACAATAGTGCCATAGTGGACTATACGTATACAAGTTATTGTCGGCCCACGTTACTTGTTACTTCAGCTCAATTTTTAGTGATTATCATAATTTCATTTCACGTTTGCATTAGGTCTATCACATAACAACTCATCCTTGGAGCATTCACACTAGGTATTGTAAATGGTATATGTTGGGAAATTTTAGCATCACAGTACAAAACAACCCCATTACTCAGTTTTGTACTTGTAAAAAGTTTTATAATAGTGCTATACTGTTCACCCATTGTAAACTTAAAATTCTTTTTTATTTTTTTATTGGCTAGTATATATTATTTTATTGAGAGAGAGATTAGATTATATTATTTTATAAGGTAGTATATATTAATTTAATGAGTTGAACAAGAAAATAAAAGCTAAGATGTTCGGTGTGTTGTAAAATGGTATAGTATAATTGATAAAGTAACTTTTAAGATAGTAAAATAGAATAGTACGAAGATTGTGGATGTGAATGCTACCGTAAGGTTCTTGCTAATATTTTCTAGTTTATTATTCACAAATCAAAAATTATGAAAAAAGATGTTTCGTTATTGATAGAATTTAATTTTCCATTATCGTATCACTTGAAAAATAAAAATTCTAGAGTTACAACTATAATCATAATTTTTGTCATAACTTAAAAATAAAAATGCTAGAACTACAATTATAGTTACAATTTTTGTTACAACTTGTTCACGTGACAAGTTAAGTTGTGGAGCAAGGTGTGTAACTTGGCTATTTTTCATTCGATCTTTGTATTATTGATAGAAATTTTTTAAGAAATAAAAGAATATATAAAATGTTTTATAAACAAAAGTGTTGTAAAAATAAACTCACTTATGTAAGATTAAAGAAGAGAGAAGAAAAATAAACATAAGGATATTACAATAATAACACATGAACACTCAATAAACACCCTATTGTATTTGCACTAGTCTTGTAGCTTTTCTCTGTAGTCTATACAATTCAGTTCACAAAGCCATAGCACACATCTAATATATATATATATATATATATATGATAGGCCGGCTACGAGTCTTAAACCAACTAGGACTTGCATTCCTATATTACTATGCAACCAAAACAAAGTAGAACTTGGTTTTCTACAGCCACTAGGATGAAGCGAAACCGATTTGGCAATCCAAATACAAGCCACATGCACAACAAAAACCTTTTCCATGTTCTTGACTCCTGAGATTTCTGAGTCTGAGCAGGCTGAGCACAAGACTGATCATATAAATATGGGCATCCCTTCTTTCAGTGTCTCCATGCACCTAGTGCTCCTTTCCATACTCATCTCCCTAAGCATTAGGGGTGAAGCAGCCGAATACCGCTACCATTTCTGTTCAAACCAATCCACTTTCTCCCCCAATAGCACCTACCAGTCTAACCTCAACAACCTCCTCTCTTTCCTTAACGCAAATTCCACTCGTGAAACCGGTTTCTACAAGACCACCGTGGGTCAAACTCAAGCCCCAGAGAACACAGTTTACGGCCTCTTCCTCTGCCGCGGTGACCTCGCCACCAATGAGTGCCAAGAGTGCGTGTCAACAGCAACCAAAGAGATTGTTCAGCAGTACTGCCCAGAAGAAAAAGTGGCCGTGGTATGGTATGATGAATGCATGTTGCGCTACTCAAATCGATCATTCTTCTCCGTCATGGAAGACGAGCCGAGTAAGATTCTGTGGAACTTGTTGGATATAACAGAGCCCGATCGATTCATTCAGCTAGCGGAAAAAACATTGAGTGACTTGGTGCCGGGGGCGGCAGCAAATGCTTCGTCCGGTGCTAAAAGATTTGGTACCAAAGAAATCAAATTTACTGACTCGCAAACGCTATACAACCTTGTACAGTGCCTCCCTGACCTATCCAGCTTTGATTGCAATAGGTGTCTTCGGGAAGCCATAACAAACTTGTCCAAATCTTTTGGTGGAAAGAGAGGGGGTCGAGTTCTGAATCCTAGTTGTAACGTTAGGTATGAAGTTTTCGCGTTTTACCATGTACAAGCTGCTGCCGCACCAGCACCTGGACCAAAAGGTACATATCCTATCAAGATGATGTTTATTTGAAAGGCTTTTTTTTTTTTTTTTTTTTTTTTTTATTTTTTTTTTATTTTTTATTTAGTTCATGAGGCAAATTCTTAATTTTTAATTTTTTATTGTATTATAAATATAAATCTTACAATTATAGTCTAAACAATTGTGTCCAATATACAGTGTACAATATGTAGTGTACATTACGCTTCTTGCAAGGGTATACTTTTATTTAGTGTATAATGTAAGATTTATATTGTTAGTACAATGTAAACCTATTAATGTCTTAAATGTATTTATTAATAAAACATTTATTGTTAAATCATCTAAACTTTTTATTAATTTTGTATTTTGAAAATTCCATAGTTAGATTATATGTTTCAAATGTTTAAGAATCACATCAAATTTTGTGAAACATATGAAAATAAGTTCAAGAGGCTATGTTTTTTCTCTCCTCACGACTCTCTAACGCTGCTTAGAGAGATGGGGCTGTAGAACACCTTATCTTCCTTAGGGAGTGATATTTTTTTTCCTCTGTTGACTCTGTCGATAGTAGGACTAGTGGGATCTTGTTCTTGGGGTGGGGAAACAGTTTTCTTTCTCTTTCTTTCTTTTGTTTTCAAGCGCCGTCAGTAGGGTATGGAGGACGTACTCAACGACTGGAAGCGATTTTCTTTATTGGAGGAAGAAACAAATAGGGTTACTCTGGATGAAGAAAACCCTGATGATAAGGAGGTAATTCTCGCAGCAAAATTCATGACTAGAAGAGCGCTTAACATCGACGCGATTGGAAGAACTCTCAAGCCTTTGTGGAAAACCAAAAACGGTTTTGAGATCCGAGATGTTGGGAACCATATTCTACTGTTCGTGTTTGACAATGAAAACGAGGCTGAGAGGATTTTAGCTACTGAACCGTGGACATATGACAAACATCTTATAATTCTCTCACGCTATGATGGATCAAGCCCTATCCGGAGTATCCGATTTCATTCTGTAAAATTCTGGGTCCAACTCCATGGGCTTCCAGTTAATAGACTAAATGAAAAGACGGCATATGAGATCGGAAATAGCCTTGGGGAAGTTTCTAAAGCAGCACAGGTCGGAGAGTTAATAGGTGGTGATTTCCTAAGGGTCAGGGTCGAAGTTAATGTTTCAAGACCACTTAACAGAGGACGTAAAGTCCTCCTCGGCAAGGAAGGTGAAGTATGGGTAACCTTTAGGTATGAGAAGATGCCAAATTTCTGTTATTGGTGCGGCATGGTATCCCACGATGCGAAGGAGTGCAGCGTATGGCTCTCTAGCAAGGGATCGTTATCACTTGACCAGCAGGGGTATGGCGCGTGGCTCAGAGCTGACCCCTTCTCAGTGGGGAGGAAGTCTTTCGTGTTTGTCTCAGGCACCGGAGATGACTTTGGAGGGAATGATGGACCGGGAAAGGGTAGTCATGGGGATTCAGAGAACAGGCAACAGACGAAGGAGACACCGCAGACGACGGTTGTTAGTCCCGCTGACCCTAATCCGTCCACGGAGTTTCAAAATACAGTAACCCCGGAAATTCAGGCACCAAACTCTCCAACTTTCCAAGCAGGTAACGTTGTTGATGGCCCTGAATCTTTTCCTATTGTGTTGCCAGGAATTACGCATGCAAAAACGGTTTACTTTGATGAGCAAATTCAGGACATTGACATGGAATTAAGTAAATATGATTCGCATGTCACTCATTTAGCAATCCCGGATATTCAGGATGATGTGTCTCCTAATGGGTCTAGCAATGATGATGTAATCTGTATACATGATAGTCATGTTTCATTGAATCAAAGTGATGCAGATGAGCCCAATATAAATGCACGTGACCATGAGGGGAACCAATCCTGCTTGAGAACTTGGAAGCGTATGGCACGTTTGAATCAGAATGTGGAACCAGCCATGCATGCAACAATTCTGGGTAAGCGTAATTTTGAAACTAAGGGTATTGAAGATACAGAACAGGCATCTAAAAGGGTGCAGTTTTCAGATGGTGGACACTATATAGTGGCGGAGGTTGCTGTGCAACCCCGCCAATCCCAATGAGTTGCTTAGCATGGAACTGTCGTGGGCTTGGGAACCCATGTACAGTTCGAGAGCTTGGAGAGTTAATCCGGGCAAAAGATCCCTCTGTCGTGTTTTTGGCCGAGACATGGGCAGATGAAGCAAGGCTAGTAGAACTAAAGAGAGATTTGGGTCTTGATAATTTGCATTTTGTAGAAAGAATAAACAGAGGAGGTGGTTTGGCTCTCTTTTGGAAAAATAATGTGGACTTGCATGTTCACACATCCTCAAAAAACCACATTGACGCTATTATAAATAAAGGAGTAGATGGAGCATGGAGGCTAACGGGTTTTTATGGGGAACCAGTAACACACAAAAGAATTGAATCTTGGAATCTCCTTCGAGATCTTAATTCCAGGATGGAACTTCCTTGGCTTTGCATAGGAGATTTTAATGAAATCACCAGACAGTCAGAGAAATTGGGAGGCAGTATTCGAAGTCAGGTGCAGATGCAACTATTTAGGGATGCTATAGATGAGTGTGGTTTTATGGACCTTGGATTTGTGGGTTCTCAATTCACTTGGAAGAAGCACTTCAATGATGGCCATTCGGTGTGGGAGAGATTGGATCGGGGTTTGGCTAATAGAGAGTGGATGCTTAAATTTGCTGGAACTATAGTTCACCATTTACCTTCCTTCACATCGGATCACAACCCTATTTGGATTGTGCCTCGAAATCTGGCTTTTTCGACTGCAACCAAACCTTTCAGGTTCGAAGAAATGTGGCTGGCAGAGAAAGGGTGCACAGATACTATTCAAGCTGTTTGGGCCGAGCATGACTCTACAGACTTAGGCATCAAAGTTATAAAGAAGATTGAGAGGTGTGGTGTTGAGTTGAAGAAATGGAGTATGAAGAGTTTTGGCAGTATACGGAGAGAATTAGAATTAAAGAAAAAGGAGATTATGAAAGCTGAGATAGAAGCTATGAGGACTGGACAGAACTTTCGGGTTAAAGAATTAATGCTTGAACTCAATAATCTTACGGATAAGGAGGCGAGAATGTGGCTGCAAAGATCTAAAGTTCAGTGGGCAAAATATGGTGATAGAAATTCGAAATACTTTCATGCACGGGCAACTCAAAGACTACGACGCAACTCTATCCATGCTATGAGGAAAGGTGATGGCACTTGGTGCCAAAATCAGGAAGAAGTGGCTGAAACTATTTTGGCTTATTATCATGAGTTATTTAATTCGGCCAACCCCACTACCATGGAGAATACCACTCAATACATTAACACCATTATTAATGAGGAGATGAATGCAAAATTGGTGGCTAATTTTGAGGCTACAGAGGTACATGATGCAATTAAACAAATGGCCCCCCTAAAAGCTCCTGGCCCAGATGGTATGCCCCCTATTTTCTATCAGTCTTATTGGGATTTATTAGGTGAGGATGTCACCTCCTCAGTGCTTCACTTTTTAAATACTGCATCATTGCCTGCTAACCTTAATCATACTTTTATTACTCTCATTCCAAAGGTAAAAAATCCGGAATTTGTATCTGAATTTCGGCCTATTAGCCTGTGTAATGTATTGTATAAAATATTTTCAAAGGTTTTAGCAAATAGACTCAAGAAAATCCTACCAAATATTATTACTGAAAACCAGAGTGCTTTCACTAAGAGTCGTCTTATCTCTGATAATATTTTGGTGGCTTTTGAGTCCTTACATAGCATGCAGAGGCATACTGGCAAAGATGATTATATGGCCATAAAGCTGGACATGAGCAAAGCTTATGATAGAGTGGAGTGGGGGTTTTTGGAAGCAGTAATGAGGAAAATGGGATTCGATGGAAAATGGATTCGATTAATGATGACTTGTATTACTACTGTTTCCTATTCTATCCTGATTAATGGGGAACCAAAAGGATTGATCAATCCAACCCGGGGTATTAGACAGGGAGACCCTTTATCCCCTTTTTTGTTTTTGCTGTGTACTGAAGGATTGAACGGTCTACTTGTCCAAGCAGCCAATCGTGGAGATATTAGGGGCTTTGCTTTATGCAGAAATGGCCCTAGACTAACACATCTTCTTTTTGCAGATGATAGTCTACTTTTTTGCAGGGCCACAGACCAAGAATGCAGTAATACTTTGGAGATACTGGAGGTATACGGAAGCTGTTCTGGCCAACAAATTAACAGAAATAAAACCACCATCTTCTTCAGTAAGCTCACTTCTGAAGAAAAAAGGGAGCACATCAAACAAGTGTTGGGGGTACCGGAGATTAAACAGTATGAGAAGTATCTTGGGTTACCATCTTTTGTAGGAAGAAGGAAAAAAGCCAGCTTCGAATTCATAAAGGAAAAGGTTTGGAGAAAGTTGCAAGGGTGGGAGGAAAAATTATTATCTCAGGCAGGGAGGGAGGTTCTGATCAAAGCTGTCGTACAAGCAATTCCCACCTATACTATGAGTTGCTTCAAATTACCTATAGGGCTATGCACTGAATTGGAGAGTCTTATCCGGAAATTTTGGTGGGGACAACGAGGAGACAGGCGAAAGATTCATTGGGTCAAATGGGAGACACTTGTACAATCCAAACTTGATGGTGGTATGGGATTTAAAGATCTAGCTCTATTCAATGATGCTTTGCTAGCCAAACAAGCTTGGCGTCTCCTACACAATAAAGATTCACTTCTCCACAGAGTCTTTAAAAGCAAATTTTTTCCGGATTGTTCTTTCATGGAGGCACCAGAGTGTGATAGTGGTTCATATGCTTGGAGGAGTTTACTCAAGGGCAGAGAGGTGTTGTGGAGAGGGGCACGATGGAGAGTGGGCAATGGGGAATCTATCAAGATTTGGGAATACCCTTGGCTGCCTAGCTTGGAGCACCCGAGGATCTTATCTCCAGCCCCTGAAGGTCTACAAGAAGCTACGGTAGACTGCCTCATCAACATAACAAGGAGATGCTGGGATAAGGACACTGTGGCGGGCTTCTTTGCTCCCTTGGAAGCTGACTTGATACAAAAAATCCCACTTAGCCCTGTGAACGTTGAAGACAAACTCATTTGGCCCCACGTTTCAAGTGGAGTGTATTCAGTGAAGTCAGGTTATAGGTTCCTTGTTCAGGAAAGACTGGGCCCTCGGTCTTCTCTTCAAACTCAGGCAGATACTCCCAGCGTTTGGCGTCGGATATGGGAGCTTTCGATGCCGAACAAAGTGAAAAACTTCCTATGGAGGGCATGCAAGGAAGCTTTACCTGTAAAGACTAATCTGGTTCGAAGGAAAGTATTAACTGAAGATATTTGCTGCCACTGTAATTTGAAAGCAGAAGACGGACTCCATGCGCTGTGGGATTGTGCTAACCTCTCGTCCATCTGGGAAGCTGACACTTTTTGGCTGTTTTGCAGGTCTAAAAAGTTCACAAACTTTTATGAGTTAGCAAGCTTCGTTATGGAGAATGGTAGGAGTCCTGAACTGTTTGCAGTTTTGGCATGGACAATCTGGTCTAGGCGCAACCAGCTCCGAACAAGCAACAAACCTTTTCCGCTCATTCAGGTTCTCCCTTCAGCCACGCAGATGCTCCAAGATTTCACTCAAGTTCAACCAGGTATTTCTTCTAATTTGCCTCGGACACAAAGAAATCCAACTAAGTGGGAGCCTCCTCCTTCACCTTTCTTGAAGATCAATTTTGATGGCGCCATGTTTAAGGATGAGGGTGAGGCTGGAATAGGAGTGGTTGTTCGTGATTCCCAAGGGATGGTCGTTGCCTCCTTGGCAGAAAAAATTCAAATCCCATCCTCATCAGATGAAGTGGAAGCTTTAGCAGCAGTTCGAGCAGTTACCTTGGCAATAGACCTCAACCTACCCTCTTTTATTGTTGAGGGAGATTCAGAGGTGGTCATTTCTGCCTTAAGAAAGGAAGAAGAATCTTTTTCCTCTTTTGGCCATTTAATTTCCTCTATTAAGCATTATTTACATTCATGCTCTTGTATTTCTTTTTCACACACCCGCAGATCGGGTAACTCAGTAGCTCATTCTTTAGCAAAACTTGCAAAAGATATTGTTGATTTCTCTGTGTGGATGGAGGATGTTCCACCACAAGTCAATGATGTACTTTTAGCCGATTTTGGCTGATTCAGTTTATCAATTCAGATGATGGTTTCTCAAAAAAAAAAAACATCAAATTTTGTGTTAATAAGATATTATTTGCTATTCAATATATAAACTAATATTTTATGTATAATTTTAAAATACAAAAACATTAATTTCAAACATTTTGTAGATGAGATCGTTGTTGGTCTCCGATCACTTAAAAATTTCTCAAACATAGAGGATATTACAATAAAATGTAATTCAACAATGAATTTTTCAAAATTTACATAAAATACAACATTCATAAAAATTTAAAAACTCATAAAAATTAATTAAAAATTTATTTGAATGCATTAAATTAAAATTCATAAAACATTAAAAAAAAAATTCTAACATTACAAAACCTTTTCAAAGCATAACAATTCAACAATTCAAGTTATAAGAAGTACAAAAACAATTCAAACATAGCAATACAACAATTAAAAAAATATAAACAACATAAATATTAAAACATAAATGTATAAATTCAATAATACAATAAAAAAAATACCATAAATTTATAGTTAGAAGGCTAAAAAGATTTATTTATTGTCTTATAAAAAACTTATAAAAATATTTTTTTAACTATTTAAATATAAACGGTACAGTTGTGGGGGAAAATGTTAATCTCCATCCTCACCCCCATTTGTTATGCGGGGCGGATAACACCCTTCCATTAAGGGCGAGTGAGGCGGGTAATTGCGACTACGGATTTATATTGCCAATTTCTAACTCTGGGACATCTCGATGGCGTCATTTATCTATTCTTCAACTCTCTTCTTTTCTTCTCTAGCTTTTACGACACGCACAAGACGAAAAATATGGCTTGACTTTTGCGCATAAAAGCTGACTTCATTTATTTCTTGACAAGCTTCTCTCACAAGCTCATCTAAGGAGCTTTGACATATGGGCTGGACTTGTGGGTGTTGGCACCCAACAGTTTTTGTGGGTGTTTAATCATATTTTTAGTAGGCTAGTTTGACCAGCTAGACGAGAATGCTCTAAAAACTCAAGTATACTAGGGAAGCCAATATGGTCCTATGGTATAATAGTGCTTTAAGCACTTCTTATAGCTGACTATTGACTATTCTCAATAAAACATGATATTGTTTTTGCAGGGAAAGGCAAAAGCTCAAAGGTAATAGCTATCGTAATTGCTGTTTCAATTGCTGCCTCTGTGGTGCTAGTCATTCTGCTTTACTGTTTCCGAAGGAGGAGAGCAAGAATGAAGTCCAATGATATAGAAGAAGAGAATACTCAAAAATCTGATGGCCTCCTCAATTATCATGGTATGCAAGTGGAATCCTGTCATTAACGATGTATTTCAAGCCGCACGTGAGGGAGTGTTAAAAGCTATATAAATTAGAATGTGAAAAGTTAACAAATACCTTAACAAAATTGGCTAATGAACTTTTTTTTTTTTTTTTTTTTTAATTATGGAAATAGAAAAAAAAAAAAAAAAAAAAAAACCTTTTTACAGAGCTTTTATATTTTTTATAAAAGTGTTATTAAAACTTTTTAAAAATAATCTATTTACAAATATTCTAAGAATACCCATTAACAAAACTCTTTTTCTTGTATAAAGATTATATCGGATATGTATAAACACTCAACTCTATCATGTCTACAAACAATGCTCATTGTAGTGTAATCTCTTACGTTTATTTATTTTTGGATCTTTAGCTGCAAGTGAAATAACAACTGTAGAATCCTTGCAATTTGATTTTGGGACAATTGAAGTTGCAACAAATAAATTCTCAGATGACAACAAGATTGGTGAAGGTGGATTTGGTAAAGTTTACAAGGTACGTAGAATCAAAATTCATTTCTTGCATTTTTTTGTACTCAAAATTAGCAAACATAGCAAATTTATTGCATATAAATATGAAAAAAAAAATAGAATTTGAAAAGCTTTCAAAGTTGGGATTTTATAAATTCTGCGAAGGGAACTATTCTACAGCCAATCTAAGCGTTGGACACATCGTCAAAATTTACTCTAAAGTCTAAGCCCCTTGGCGATCAACAATTTAGAAAAAATTAATTGAAACAGTTAATCACACAATATTGAAAATAATACAGATATAACACAGTAGTATACATACATACATACATATATATATATATATATATATTTTTTTTTTTCACAATATACTCAACATATCATCAAAAAATATATATATATATATATATATATATATAAAATAAGTAATAAAAATATGTTGACATAGAGAATGGAAAACCATACTACATAGAAAACCGTTGAATTAAAACACTAAAAAGATTCTTTGTCATGTTAAGTCGGCTAGGATTCTTTGTTATGTTGTTTGCGATTCCGAAGGATTCTTTGTCATGTTAAACTCCAAACTGAGTAGAAAAAGAGGTTCCGAAAGTGTTTGGCATTTGCTTATTGTTTTTTACTTTTTGCTTTTTGTTTCAATTTTTTTGCAAATAATTTAAATTTTAGCCTATTAAAAATAAGCTAGCTTTTATAGATTTTATCACACATTTAACATAAAAGTCACCAAAAGCTATATATTTTGATAAAGACTATGCAAATAAGTTGTCCCAAACATATGAATCAAAGTGTGCTTAATTATAATATTTTGTCATGCACGCCAAAGGCTTCTAATTAATGGTAATCTAATACAATCCATACCAATTAACAACTAAGTCCTGAATTTGGTCTGATTGGAGGTTATTTTCACTCAGGGTGTGCTACCTGAAGGGAAGGAAGTGGCAGTTAAAAGGTTCTCAATGAAGTCATTGCAAGGCTTAGAGGAGTTCAAAAATGAGGTCATACTTATTGCAAAACTTCAGCACAAAAATCTTGTGAGGCTATTGGGATGTGGCATAGAGGGAGAGGAAAAGTTGCTTGTATACGAGTTTATGCACAACAAAAGCCTTGATAATTTTATTTTTGGTTTGTTTCTTCCTAATTTTGGATTTCTTGTAGACTCCTACAATTCATATTTATACACTATTTCATAACTTAACATTAATATTGAATTTTAGATTCAAAAAGGAGGTTGCAACTTGATTGGAAGACTTACTATGACATAATTAATGGGATTGCTAGAGGACTTCTATATCTTCATGAGGACTCCAGGCTTAAAATCATTCACAGAGACTTGAAGCCTAGCAATGTGTTGTTGGACCATAACATGGTTGCCAAAATATCGGATTTTGGAATGGCGAGGATCTTTTCTGAAAACCAAAATATAGCTAACACCCAAAGAATTGCAGGAACATAGTAAGCCACTTCTTCTTTTATTTCTCTTCTTCTTGGTTTTTTAAATAATAATAATAATACTGATGCTGGTATTTAAAAAGTGGGTATATGGCTCCAGAATATGCAATGGAAGGAGTATTTTCTGTTAAGTCTGATGTCTTCAGCTTTGGTGTAATCTTGCTTGAGATTATTAGTGGAAAAAGGAGTAGTGGCTTCTATCTCACTGAACATTCGCAGACACTCCTTGCATATGTATGTTAACTTTTGTCTGATTGAATTAGAATTAGACAAAAATGTAAATGGGATAGCATATATGAAATATAACTCCATTTGCAATCTAAATTTATAGGCATGGAGACTATGGAATGAAGATAAAGTGTTAGAGTTCGTGGACAACTTCTTGATGGAATCAGGTTCGACTTCAGAAATTGTAAAGTGCATACATATCGGACTTTTGTGTGTTGAGGAAAATCCACAAGATAGACCCACCATGTCGACTGTGGTAGTTATGTTAAGAAGTGAATCAATTGCCCTTCCTGAACCAAAACACCCTGCATTTTCTGTGGCTAAATTCATGCCGATGGATGAAATCTCTGTAAATGAACTAAGTTTTTCTACTATTGTACCAAAATGAACGCTTACAACTGTACAAGATCGCCATTGGTTTTGCAAGACGGTGAACATGATATTGTACCCTAAATTTCTATAAAATAGGATAGGATATGTATTGGAATTTGGGAAGGAAGATCCAGTTAATTGAGCAAATGATTGTACTATAAAAACTAAAAAGTTATTAAATAATAATGTTTTTTGTATAAAAATGTTTTTCAATTTTCAAATTGAAAAAGGAAATTTCAATTGTAATCAATAAAAAAGTGATTTTTTGTGTTGAATTTTCTTTTGTAGCTACAAGGAAAATGACATTTATTATTATTATTTCGATGTCTGTTCCTTTGTGGGCTGGGCTTCTTAATAGCGCATTGGATACGTAGGCCGTTGATGAACTAGGGGGCATTTGTACAAGATAAACAAGAGACTTGGACATTTTGAGCTGCTATTATTTTCCCATCATATCTCATAGGTGGGCCTGCAGAATGTATTTGGTAGTCTAGAATTTGGATTCAATCAATTACTCCCAGCCGTTACCCACAAGAGGAAGAGCAAATAGATCTCGTAGACTTTGCTATGTTGTAATGAACTTATTTGAGGCCCGTTAGCTCGCAAAACATTTAGGATTTCAGTTCAAACTTTTTAGGTATATAAGGAAAGCCTAAAACACGTTTTCCAAGTCTTGAAGACATACTCTTGTGTGATTTGTGAGGTTATTATACCTTCTAACTCTTTCAAGCACCTATCAGAGATCACACAAATATTATTTGTACCGGTGGAGTAAAAGTTGTAGAAAGGTTCAGCTATCAAGTGTATTGAAGATCAAAACATGAACTGAAGATTCATGTTGGAGCAAGCTCACATCAAATAAGTATGAGGGGTTCATAGCTCAGTTTGGTAACTATAGTTAAATTTACTACAAATTAGTATTCTTGATTGTGAATCTTAATTTGATATAGTGGATTGTTCTCTTGAGATCATTCCCCCCCAATTGTTTACCTTGAAGTTGTTTGTTTTATTAGTTTTCATAGGTCATCACATTTTGTCTTATTTGGATTTTCGCTGTGCATGTTTTCTTGTGATGAATATTTAACCTAAATTTTAATAATTAACTTAAGTAAGAACTTGGCTAATAAATTAGGTTAAACAAAATGTTTTCCAAAGGTCTAAAACTTACAGTAACCCTTTAGCAACTCTTGTGTGGGGACAAATATTCTCTAAGGATAACATTCAATTGTGTCTCCAAGCCAATCAAAATTTTTGTTTTTCTAGTGGATCATTTTGTTATTTCATTATATTACTCTTCTAAATTCCCAAAGGTGAGAAGATATTGAAACTTAATGGGTAAAATGAAAAAGACATAACTGTTCGGTGTTTTTAAATGTATACATAGCTTGGATTTATATACTCAGGTGGCGCAATAAGAAGTTGTCAACAAAAAGTCAAACATTTCACTTTATGTGTGTGTGTGTGTGTGTGTGTGTGTGTGTGTGTATTCTATTTTTTAAAGGTCAAGGTGTTCAAATACACACAACCTAACCATTACGTGGCACCGCCACTGGTGATGTTTTTTTGGAGGGCCATGATTCCATTGTATTTGGTGTTTTTTGCAACTAAAAGTCTATTTAAAAGTCAAGAGCATTGTATTTTAATTGGCACCTCCTCTTCCATTTGTGCTTGGGGGGGGGGGGGGGGGGGGGGGGAGGGGAGGGTGGTAAAGTGTGCAATTTTTTTACCTTTTTTTCAATGGGTGGAATTCCTTACATGTGCCACATAATACATAGCGAAGATATTTGACTTTCGGTTGACCAAATAAATATTGTATCTCATAAAAAATTTTGAGGTCTCAAAAATTGTACACTTCATTATTTTAATATGAAATGAGTTTAAGTTACACTTAATGTAACTTCACAAAAATTAAACCTTTTTATAAACATCAATCTTCATAAGATCTAAGGGTGAAAAACACAAATGCCAGATCATTAATATTATGTCTAAAAATTAATGAGTTACTTGCTCCCACATTAATTTCCCTAAATTCAACGCTTCTCTCTCTAAAGACTAAACCTAAACATCTCTCTCTAAACTCACATTCTTCTCCATAGCTACACACTCTCTATGGGTCAGGTCACTGTATAAGAAAAAGCCATGAGTAAGAGACGAAAATCACAAACACAGACAAGTTAATTATTTGCTATTGACTAGTACGTACTTTTCTTTAAGATACGTTTAGTTCATCGATTCTGGTGGCAGAGACGCAGAGTGCCCAAGAGATTTTGTCCTTTCAAAACTCTGTCTTTCCAACATTGGAAAAATGGGCATTTTTAAAAAAAAAATTTATTTTTGGCCTTAAAAAATTAAATTTAAAATTCATACAAATAAAAGAAGACACAAATAAATATGGTTAGCCTGAGCCATACCGATACATTGGTTCCTTTCTTCTCTCTTAAAATGTTGGAATATTCTTTCTAAAAAAAAATGTTGGAATATTTACGATTCATGATCAACATGTACAAGGGAAAGGGAAGAATAGATTTGAGGAAATGAAAATTATCACTCTCATTTTGTAGCATTATTATTTGTCTCTTGATCAATCAATAAACCAAATTAATTTACAATGTGACAGTAAAAGAACCAAATTATTTCTTTTACTTTACTCTCCAAAAAAAAAAAAAAAAACCTCTCTCTTCTACAAGGGAAATTGAAACCTGATTTTAGCAATTGCAGGTTCATCAAATACAAAACTTGGACTTTAACTGCAAAGAAACTTCTATCAGCTGTCAGCAGGGTGGAGGAGAGTCTGGAGCCGTTGAAAAGAAGTTGAGTTTGGAGGGAGAAGTTGTTCAGGTTTAGTCTTTAGAGTTTAGAAATTAATGTGGGGGCAAGGAACTCATTAATTTTTAGACATAATATTAATGATATGGCATTTGTGTATTTTTCACCTTTATGGCCAGTGTGGATGTAAAAAAAAAAGGAGGGGGAATAGAGTAGAGGGAGGAAGAGTAATTTAACTACCTTGTTTAGAAGTTTTTTAAGGAAGAAGGAGGAGGGGTTTGGAGGGGTTTCAACTCCTTCAAGCCCCCCATTTTTAATTTCCCAAAATTTGAGAGATTTTGAAGGAGAATAGAGTACATAAATCATTGACTAAGTAAATTACCTAATTTACCCTTATTATATTAAAAAAATTACAATGTTTTGTAACGTTAAAAACAAAATCTGAAACCCACAAAAGCTCTCTTAGTTCTCTAAGCTCTGTACCCACAAATTTCTCTCAAGCTCTCTCAGCTCTCTCAGCTCACGCTGGCTCTCTCTCTCTCTCTCATGACTTCTTCACTCTTGGACTGTCTTTCATTCTTCTCTCTCACGCCTAGCATTCTCTCACAAAGGTAAACTCTATTTTAATTTCTGTTTCATGGGTTTTCTTTTGAGTTGGATCAAATAGTTATGTTCTTAAAATTGTGATTTTATTGGGTAATTTCTTATTAATTGCGATTTTATGAGGTAATAACATGTTATTTGTGGGTGGGTTTCGGATCTGAGGGCTTTTTTCCTTAAATTTTAATGTTTCAAAGTATTGCTCATAACGTGTTTGATAAAGTGCTTGAGTGAGTATAGATTGTGAACTTGCATAAATTTGTATATTGTAGCTTTATATGGATTTGTGTTGTTTATTTTTATCTAAACACTTGCAATCCTTTTAGTTTGTGATATATGGATGAACTATGGTTAAACCTAGGCTTTGTGATTGTTTATTTTGTGTAAGTTTGATTTTATGGTCAGGTTTTTGATTATTGGTTTGTGTTTGTGAATTTTATTGGGTAATTTCTTGTTTTTTGTGAATGGGTTTCTGATTTGGGTTTTTTTTTTTTTGCTCACAATGTGTTTGATAAATTGCTTGTTTGATTGTGTATGATCAAACTCACATGAGTTTGTGCAACATCTCACTGTGTGGTTGTCTATCTCTTTGCTTTTTTATTTATTTATTTATTTATTTATATTTTTTTATATGTCATCGTGAAGGAATCTAATGATTGAAACTAGATAATGAGTTATCGGGAGTTACTCAACATCATGAAAGATTTTCATATGATTAGATTGTGCCCTGCTCTATATAATTAATGACATATAAAACACAACCTGAGATGCTGTTGCATATTCACTTGTGTCTTTCTGTGTGTCTCACGCTTCATTATTTCAATTATTTATATGCATATAGTCCCCCTTAGAAACTGGAATAGTAACGAATGTTTGCTGTCAACAACTCCACTTATTGTTAGGCAGCTCTAGCTGAAACTTAATCCTCGCAAAATATATTTCTATTATAACAAGCGCTAGTGCTATGGTAGTCAACCTTCCAAGAGAACAAAAAAGCAAGTATTGAGAGTTTGAGACGAACTATACATTGGAACTTGACATCTTCAAGTAATTCCCAATTGGGAGCTTCACTGTTTGGATTCCTTGCTCTTTTGCTTTCTTCATGGTAATCCCTTTCCACCTATTACGGTCCACTAATCCACCAACAATATATATTTTCTTTTGATCAAGTTCCTCCAGAACAGTTTCTGCATCTGCTGTGAGATATACCAGATTTTCCTTTTGCTCTTGCAATGCTTCAATATATGGTCGATTTTCTTTCTCAATTATCAAATCATCAAACCCTAGGAGTCTTTTCAATTGGCTTCCCATTTCTCCCTAACATCCAGTTAACCAAAGATGACAAGGGCTAGTACATCTTCTATTCACCACATAACAATACATAATCTGCAGGTTTCATCAATAATAAAGTTCTTTTTGTGCTTTCATTTATCGCTGTTAAAGGAATTGTTTATGTGAGAAGTTTTTAATTATGTGAGAATAGTATAAGTAAACACTCATTAGGTTTGGATAGTTCTTGCTTTAGAGAGTTTTTTCCCTTTTAATTTTTTCTCATCTTTCTGCTGTTTTACTTAATGAGTGTTTTTTTGAATCTCTACCACACTGTATCTACGAGTATAGAGTCAGGTCTATTAACTTTTTTTTATCAGTAAAATGTTGTATTTTAGTGGAGTCAGGTCTATTGCTGAACCCTTTCGTATGCTCTTTCATGCATTAATGTACAAGAAGATGGACTGCTCTGATTGATTCTTTTTGATTTTCTGCATGCAGGGTGTTGCATTAATGTGATTCCTGAGCAAGACGTGTTCCATCTCTTGGATGAGATAGGAATTGATTCTAGATTGCGAATGAGGGCTTATCTCTATCTTATTAAGAATCCAGATATGTTGAGAGCTTTTATTGGCTATCCAGTGGAGGAGCGCAAGGAGCTATTGTTCACAATGATGTCTGATCCTTAAATTTTTCTAACAGTTAGACAAGTAAATGTTCCAAGACAATTTTGGCTAAGAGTGAAGAATTACTCGGGTGATGAACTGCTAGAGTATATTCATGTAAAACTTATTTGATTGCTTGATGGAGTTTTATAAAATGTGCATCCAAGTAAATTGAATTTGGTTTTCAAGGTGTTGTACTCCACAAGAAGCTAACTGATTGCTGGACTTGAGTTGTAGTTTTGTTCATTCATCTTTGTCTATTTGATAAAATTGCTATTGTCAAATCAGCATCTTATTAAATACAGGTTGATAATAGGAAATATTGTGGTGCTTGAAAGAGTTAAGTTGACTGTTATAGTGTTTCTGTAATTCCTGGACTGCAATTTGAATTTGCTTCTCAATAAAATCAGCTTCCATCACGTATACCGGCTTGTTCATTAGTGAATAAACTTGAAATGCATCTTATATGAGGTGCTTATGAATATAGATATTTCAAGTTATTCAACAACAAGTTATGTGAATTCTAACAGCATCTGATTCCCTTAACTAGATCCTGTAAGCTGCAAGCCATACAATTGATTGGATTTGTGAATGCTAAATATGTACTCTATAATGAACAGGAACTATTAGTGGTGCTTTCTGACATATTAAGCTTCTAGAGATAGTTGTGTAAAGCTTATTTGATTGCTAAATGGAGTTTTATAAAATGTGCATCGTCATAAATTCAATTTGTTTTTCAAAGGAATTGTATTCCACAAGAAGTTTACTGATTGCTAGATTTGAGTTGGAATTTTGTTCATACATCTTTGTCTACTTAATATGAGGTCGTTATCAAATTAGTGCCATATAGCACTACAAGTTGACAATAAAAATTATTTCTAATAAAAATTATTTATTAGGCCAAAAAAGAGAGCCTAACCAGACATCTCTGATTAGGCTCTCTCTTTTGGCCTGGTCTGGACTTGCCTTAGTTGCTAGACCACTTGAATCTTGATATTTTTTATTGAAAGTTTTAGACCTTGTTCTATTAAAAAAAAAAAAAAAAAGATTTTGCTTTATTAATTAGGTGGACAAGGCATTCTCAATGGGTCTATGTTTGGCAAATTCCAGTATCTCATGTCATGATTCAAAGTGGCATTGGTTCCTAAATGGATAAGTATGGTCATGAAAAAAAATATTTCAATGTGAAATTCTGCATTTTTTTGAGAAATTATTGTCATTTGTTTTGGTTGAAATTTGTGTGCTATTGCTCAGTATTTAGCGGGAATATTCTCTTGAGAATTTTGAGTTGATTTCTTTTCTGAATAGTAAGTGGGCAAACACTTGAATTTAAATTACATAGTAGGATCCTATTTTTTGAGTTAACTCATAGAGTCACTCTCCCTAACTTTTTTGTTTTTTGGGTCTCAATTCTTCCCCAAATCCTCAAAAAATTAAATTCACGTACTAAGAAAAATAAAAAAAATATTAAAAATAATAATGATGAATGAAAGAAACACTCAAAATTCAATATTTTGTTGATTTTTTCAATTAACAAACAAACCAAGCATTTTTTCCTTATTTTAATTATTATCAATTAAGGATGGTTTTTTTTAGTATAATAAAAAAGTAGAAAAAATATTTAATCATAGACCAATGTTGATTATTTAATTCACATTAGAAAAAAAAATTATCAAAAAAATATTGCATGCTATAGTCATAATTATTTAATCTAACAAATTAATCATAAACCAATGTTGTAAGTCTATTTTCAAATAGGGGTAAATTTGTCTATTTCAATTATTAACTCTCTTCTCCATCCTAATTTTTAAAACATCCAAATAAGGAGAATGACTAATTACTCCCTTCTCCCTTACTAATTTTAAAAACATCCAAACAAGGTGGAGGGAAACCATTCCCCTCTACTCTCCTCCCCTCCACTCCCCTCTACTCTCCTCCCTCTCTAAACTTCAAAACAAACCATTAGATCTTATGAAGATTTATCGTTATAAAAAAGTGTAATTCTTGTGAAGTTTCATCAGATGTAACTTATATCTATCTATTTTAATATATATATATATATATATATATAGAAAATTCTTAGATAGTCTCGGAGTATAGTGAAATGATGCTTCTTCCTCTCACATTCATGGACCATGAATGCGAGAGGAGGGAGTACTATTCTCCGTGCTCCAAGAGTATCTAAAAATTACTTATATTTAATTAAATTTTAATTCTATTTTATATTTAAACTCTCCATTAAAATCCCGTTCAAAAAAAAAAAAAAAACTCTCCATTAAAATCTTGATTCTATAAATGATAAGAATATATAGTTCTATATGTAAACACAATCATAATCAATGCGTAATGATAAAATATATAATTTCATATATAACCACAATCCTTATAAATAACTATTAATAACTACTTTATTAAATTTTATATATAGAGAATTTAAAAAATCACATTATATTACCTTTCTATACATTGCACGCGTTATAGACTAGTATTATAAATCTAGGATTCAAGTGATTGTCAAACGCTCAGGGTCGAAACTATGTGTATAACAAAAGGGCGTCATGCCCCGCGTGAAAATTTTAAAAAACATTTTACTATAGGTAAAAATTAGATAGAAATGTGACACAATGCTTTTTTTTTTTTTTTTTTGGTATGAACTGACCCCCACAAGGAAATTTATTGGTTCCCCACGGCATGCCCCACCTGTCCATATCTTTTTTTTAACCCTCAAATTGTTTTTCCAATTTCCAAATACGTTAGGCAATAGCCAATGAACACTTCCTTCCATGAACCACCCAATTCTAAACGATTCCCTGCTGTGGCTTCTCTCATAGTCACATTCTTCATTGACTTTCCATCCATTTAGTGTTCTCATAGTCACATTCTTATTCTCTTTCTTAATAAAGACTATTCTTACTTGAAGTTAAGGGAAAATGGATTTAAAAATTTTGAGTAGTACAAAATTTTTCTCTCTTTTTCATTTATATTTTAGTTTAATTTCATTTATTTATCTCGTGGATGAATTTCAATTCATTTTTTTATTTATTTAAATTCATTTCAACTCTAAAGTGTGAAGATCAGTGCATTCCATTGCTTGGGCTTCTCACTTCAAAGGTTATGCAGTGTCCTTTCAGAGTTTTAATTTTTCTCATATCTGTAGATAAGAAAATTTTGTAGCTCATAACCTTGTTAAACATATGAGACATATTAGTAATTTATCAATGTGGATGAAGGATGTTCCTCCATAACTCAATAATGTTTTGATAGCCGATTGGGGCTGAATTTTATTTATTTATTTATTGAAAGTCTAAGTTTTCTTATAAAAATAAAAATAAAAAATAAAAAATCTTGTGGCTTATTATTTTCGTTTTTTTTTTTTTATAAAGTCACAATGAATAATTTTTCTTGTTATGTTTGGAACTTTGGATGTTTAGTCATTCGCTTATTTAAACCGGAGTTAAATTTGATGCCAAATGTTTTACTCATAGCATAATGCCACATATATTGCCACTTTAAGGTCAAGATGTTGAGTCCTTATAAGAAAAACTATTTTTTATACATATGTATTGCAAACTATAAATTTTGGTATACTCAAAAGGATTTAGAAAGATATAATTCTTTCACAATATTATGAGTTTTTACTTGAATGGTGATTCAAAATTATAGTTTAGTCTTGTCCCTCAAACAAAAATTTCTGATTCTACCCTGCAAATACTAATATATTTTGTGGTAGCTCTTGTTTAAATCTCACATTCCCCTCCCCGCTATTTACCTATCAAAAAGAAACTAATAAACACGTAAATTCATTATTCATGAATCTAACGAAAAAAGAAGTCTTCATTGACAAACTTTAATTTTCCATACGGTATTTGAAAAGTGCAAGGGTGAGTGGCTTTGCTTTATTTACTTATCACTTCAGCCCAATTTCTAGTCCCTATCATCATTTCATTAATTCCACATTTTTATTAGATGGACCACACAACAACTAATCCTTAAAAGAGACCGTAAGGCTCCTGCTAACATTTGCTAGTTTATTATTCACGAATCACAAATTGTGGAAAAAGAAGCTTTGTTTGATAGACTTTAATTTTCCATTTCCGTATCACTTGAAAAATAAAAATGCTAGAAATACAACTAAGATCCCGCACTTCCTACCTCGGAGAATTCGTTGAAATGGGTCCTCTTGAAGGTCCATGGTTCAGGAATATGCTTTAGCACTGGGAAAAGCAAGCGCACTACTCCTTCAATCATCACATGATCAGCTTCCTCTCGAGTTGCATAGTCAGACATCGTGGCACATGGAAAGGCTAGGAGAAACCATTTGAAAACATTAACACATGCCCCTGTTTAAAAGCTTCTATTATTTAAATGTTTTTAGAAAGTCTTTAAATCGATTTTAATGAAGGTTCAATTATAAAATCACTCTATTTCCTCTCATGAGCCTTGCCCCTTGCTTCATAGGATTTGGTTCATTTACAATAAAGCTTTCATCTTACACTCATGGGCTTTTATTAGAACATGCTTAGAGATTTTCAATCATTTGTCTCAAATATGGGCCAACAATGTATTCATCACCCTTGGGCTATTCTCTTCTTATATTCATTTGTCAAATTTTTATTTAAAGTAGCCTTTTAGCTAGAATATGTTGTAGCCTACCTCTCAAAGCCCATGAATCTCTCACCATTTTGAGCTCTTACATACAACAAGGAGGCCCAAGACTTTCTTGATTTTGGGCTTATGATAGTAACTAGGCTATAATCCTATGAATCTTTCAAGTTAAGATATACTTTTGTATTTTGGGATAAGCCTCTTATATGTGAGAACTTCTTTTCTTTTCATCCCAATGTCTTTGGGTTTGACATAACTTTTGGGTCATCCTTCCAATTTTTATATCTTTATTTATCCTTTAGAATTAGGTGAACACAAGATATATAGTTAAACAAACAAGAGATATAAAGGTTACATTCTTTTGATAGGATCTATGATCTCTCTATGTGTGAGTAAGCTCCTTAAAGCTAAAGGGATATATCAATAGGTCACTGACAACAAAGTGGGCCATGATTCCAACCTTAGGCCTAAATGGACGATAATGAATTGGTGGCAAACTGTTGACGTACTCAAAGTCCATTATAGACAAATTATGAGTTGGTGGGATGAACTTCGAAAATTCTTCTCCCAAATGGAGCCTTCGCTTCCCCACTCATCACCAACCATGGCAAAAGGACAAAAGAATCAAGTGCAAGTGCGTGCAAACAATATTAAACAAGCATTTATCAAGATTAAGAAATGGAACACATTAGAATCAAACTCTCTATCCCTGCTAGTGGAATTGCCATTGACATTAAGGGTGCAAGCGCTCATAATGGGCTTTTGGGTTTCTCCAAATTCGTGGGAAGTACGCCTTGGCTTGAAGTGGACCATGGTGGAGGGTGAAAATAGAGTCACCACCTAGTTTAGGTCTAGGAACTATTAATATAGCGCCCTTCGTGAAGGACTGATCTTTACTAGAGCATATGTTTGGAGTTTAGTTATGGGGATGGGAAGGTGTTAGACACCCAACCCCACTAGACCCGTGGGTCGTCTTCCACTCATTGTGTTCCAAATCTTAATCTCATTAAAGGCATGTTTAACATGTTATTCTAACTCACACACACTTTACATACATCTAAGAGCAAACATGGCATAAATATCCTCAAGCCTAGCATTCATCTATCATGGTATCAAGCATATATCATCAAGGGCAACAAGTATATCCAATGCAAATTCAAAAAAACATGTTATAACATTTAAACATCCAAAAGCATGGGATTCAATTAAGCATATCATGTTCATTACCCATATCATACATTATCAAGCAAAAGAAAGCATTTTCATGTGATTATGCATGACTTACCTTGCTTACCTCACTGCATCACAAAACCTATACATCAGTGCATAATTATATTCATATGCATGTTCATGGCATTAAAACTATCTAAAGCCTTAGTAAACATCAAAGAGATAAAACAAAACAAAACAACACAAAACAAAAAGATAGAGGCTTAAGTATAGGTAAACTAGGTTAAATAAAGGCCACAACAAATAAATAAAACAAAGGGAAAAACAACAGGAACGAATTAGGGTTTTTGGACAAGAGTATGCGTGCGCATATATAGGGTATGCATGTGCATCCCAACTGTATGCGTACGCATACCAAAAGCATGCATACGCATACACACCCGAAGAACCCTAACCTAGAAAATGCAGAATAGAAACTCAAAAAATAGGAAATCTAACAACCTAACATGCTTTAAACACAGACACTATATAAAACTAAAACAAACAAACATTATAAACACATAAACACACACACACACACACACACACACACACACACACACATAAACAACAAAAACAAAGGAAAGCAAGGAAAAGCGAAGAGCCAAAGTTAGAAACTATATCTCAACACTAGAACTCTTTAGAGCTTGATTTTGACCGTCCTTCTCAGTCAATCTATTCACAACCAATTCAAAATGAGTTAGTAAACTTTAGAACTCAAAGATCAAGACTAGAAAAGGTCGCAATCAAACAAAATTTGACTTGAGGATATTTTGTAAAAAAATCCCTCTTTGATTCACTATTTTCCAGTGAATCTTGTGTGTTTTTCCACTATTTCATCCTCCTTTGAAAAAGTACATTTTATGGCTTTATATAGGCAAAAAATAGGGGGTTTGGGTTGGCTCTCAAATGATGTGGGATTCATTCCAAACCAAGTTTAGATGCAGAAAACTTTTCTTACATAGTTTTTAGAACCCTAACATGTGTATGCATGTGAATGCATTGAGCATGCGTACACATAGCTTGAGTGTGCGTATGCATACATGTGTATGCATGCGCACACTTTAGGGTTTTCGTAGCCTTTATTTTTCAAAAATAATTTTATTCTTCCAAAAATAAGTTGTATTTTTCATAAACACTTTCCCCAAGTCAATTTTCATCTCATTGGGTCTTAAACCAACCTTGGGCTTTAGAATACTTTCATCATTAGGGATTGGGGGCCCGAGTTGTAAGGGGTATAAATGCGATGTCGACAACTATCTTCCTCTTTCAATTGGTAAATTCCTCCACTAGAAAGAGTGGAGACATTTGGTCTAGACTGATTGGTACTTTCAACATTATTGAGTCCAGTCCAAGTGTGGGCTTTTTCCACTAGGTCATTCAAATACTCTATGGCCTCATTGGGGTCTTTTTGCAAAAATTCCCTGTTACACATCATCTCAATAAATTGATGCTCTTTATTGGTAAGTTCCTCATAAAAATAGCTCACATTGCACCAACTCTCATAACCATGGTAAGGAAAAAAATTCAAAAGGTCTTTAAATCTTTCCCAAGCTTGGTACAAAGTCTCACTTTCTTTTTGTGAAAAAATTGAAATTTGTCCTTTGTGAGCATTTGTTTCATATTCAGGAAAATATTTCTTGAAAAAATCATGTGTCTTCATCTCACCCTATGTCCTAATCAACCTAGGTCTCAATGAATACAACCAAATTTTTGCTCTCTCTTTTAAGGAAAAAGGAAAAAAAAATCCAATCTAATTATATCCATTGCTCCTAGTTGATTATGGAAAGTAGCCACCACTTCTTCAAATTCTCTAATGTGCACATAAGGGTTCTCATTCTCCATACCATGAAAGATAGGGAGAAAGTGGAATCATTCCTGGTTTAAAATCAAAGTTTTGCACATGGGTTGGAAACATAATGCAAGATGGCGCACTATTACGTGTTGGTAATCAAGTAAAGATTTAATGGGCAACTCATCTTCATTCATGGTGTTAGATGTGTGTGAATATGTACTCAAAGAATTAGATGAATTGGATGAATCAAATAAATTTACAAAGAGAGCTTCAAAATCCGAATCAGGTCTCTTTTCAAATCTATCGTATTAATCCCTATATCTATTTTGCATATCACAAAATTAAAAAGAAAGGAATGAGTTTACCGGGTTTGAAGAACTCGACACCAACCAACCTATTCTTCTTGTGCTCCTTGCTTTGCACCTTTTCCTCGGCAATGACGCCAAAAATTGATATTATCCAATTTTGTAACAGAAATTGTAGTGTAGCTAAGGTTGTCGTTCCACCGAGAAAAGGAAAACAAGAACACATCAAAAGCACCAATAATATGTAGAAAAATATGATTGAAACTTAGGAAAAATAATGTTTGTTAAATTCAATTATTAAAATCACTAGGGCGTTAGGGTTTGTCCACCAATTTTGTTAAGCGTCCACTACCAATCCAATTTAGTACACAATCGATGATTTAGAAATAAACTCTCTTTGGTTTATTATATTCATCAATTGTTCCAACAATTTAGTCTAGAAAATAATAACTTTGCTAGAAAAACTCAATAACATCGCATACCTTAGAGGCAATACTATGGCAAAAGTAATATCCAACAAGAAAAATTAAATATCAATCTAGAAAAACAAGTATGAAAAGAGAACAATTGATTTCAATAATTAAAATGTGAAAAACATGCTTGGATTGAATAGTAAACAACTTACAACATTGAGGATTCACCCCTAACCCTAACTTAGGTTCTTAAGCTTACATAGAAAATAAAAAAACTCTCAAAATTAATGAAAAATAAAGTTTTCCAGCAGCCCAAAAAACGTGGCTGCCCTTGTATCCTTTTAATATTTATAACATTCAAAACCCTAAAACACATGCTCTCCAAATAGGAAAATATAAAATATTAATTCCTGTTTTTCAACAGTGAGTCAACTTTTAGGTAGTTTTTGGCCTTAAATACAACAGATTTTGAAGTGTTGGTAAACTACAAAGTTTTAGATCTTTAAGTCCTCATTCCGTAGCCTCAAGAATCAGGTCAATCCATCATGGATTAAAAAGATATGGCCAAAATACCAAAACTAGTCAGAATATTTTCATGGCAGGATTTTTTTTTTTTTTTTTTAATCTTTGGCTCAAACGAATTTCTCTCTTTCTTTTTATGTTTCTACACATCTTTGACTCATTAAATTCTTCAAAATCCACTTCTCAATTGATCTTCACCCTTGGATTCTCTTCGCTTCATTTTTGCATGCTTAAATCATTAGTTTAAATCTTGTACAAGAGAAAATACACGTAATGAGTATATTTTAGAGAATGTTTGCAAACTCTCATATTTACGTGCAAGTGTGGGAATAAACACAAAATAGATGTGATAAAGTCTACCAAAATTAAGATAATATTGTACTTTTAAGTTATTATCAAAGGGCTATCACTTTAATCCCAGAAATTCTTTGAATTTGATTAACTATTATACATATGTTGGAACTAGACCACTTGTTAAGATTAAATAGTTGGACCCAAATTTAGCTCTTATTGCATCTGTACCACACTTTGTTTTTGAGTTTTGATCTTCATGACCCATACTTGCTATGCCTAAGTAAATCACTCACACCCAAAAGTATACAGCTTTGTTGGATACGACTTCTGTCCAATGCATTTATATACTAGACACGATACGATTTTGGACATGTATCTGAATTGTATCATGTTCAGTGCACAAATGCACTGGACACAAACTTTACCCCTTTTTGTTACTTGATAAATCGAATATATTCAATTGCTGGTGAAACCGCAACTGAGTTTTGAAGATGGTAAAAGCAAAATTTCCTGCTTATCGTGCACTCTATCATGAACATTCTTTTGGTACAAGCACTAAAATTATTGTTTAAAAGCAAAGGAACAAGGCCCCAAAATTAAGCGATATCAATGTACTAATAATGAACACAAGTCATATGAAAAAAGAACACAGGTCATATGAAATGTGGGGGATTGGACCTCCAATCTATCTCAAGAATTGTACCCACTTACTATTTACAACTGGAAAATGGCAAATGCCAACGAAATGTGAGCCTGCAATGGTACGTAAAATGTACAAATAATTCTAGTCTTTTTTTAAGCCTCAAATTGGTTTTCCAAACTCGTTAGGCAATAGCCAATCAAGACTTCCTGCCATGAACCACCCAATTCTAAACAATTCCTTGGTGTGGTTTCTCTCACAGTCGCATTCTTCATTGACTTTGCATCCATTTAGTGGTCTCATAGTCACATTCTTAAGTTAATGGGCATTTAGTTTGCTGTGATGTATCCTTAATGTATTCTACATTACAATGATGTAACATTAAGATTTTTGATTTATTTTATTTTTTCTAATATTATCATACTTTAAAATTATAAAATATATCACATCATCTTAATTTCACTATCTTTCTAAACATTGTAATATTGTTGTATTTTTATATTAAAATTACATTAATGTAAGATTACAATAACATAATATTATGGAGTAATGTAACATCATGGTGAACCAAACGCCCCTTTGAGATTCTAGTAATTAATGTTACATCACTCAGAAGTGAAATTAAATAAAGCTAGCTATTATTAATTTTCTACATGCAATATTCTTTGATACTGATGACTTTTGAGTTTTAAAAGATTAATGTTGTGAAAATGGTTGTGCGCACATGCATAGCATAGTGTACAAGCTTGTAAACATGTGCATTGAGACTAGGCCTATTGACTATTGTAATTTTCACCTCTTGTTGTTTTCACGGAAACAAAAATATGATTCAAATTCTCACTCTTTTATTGTAACTATGAGATTATATATATGTATTTTTTTAATTTAAAAAGACGTGCTTGATTAGAGAAGTTGTTGAGTAGTTAGATTTTGTTAGGCCAGCTGGTAGTTGGTTAGCTCCAGTCTTGGCCTTATTTGCATGTTAACAAGGTTGTCAATGGCCTTATGAAATGCCATTGACGTTGATTGGGAAGTTGAAAGTGTACATTTTAGAATTTTGGCAAACAATTTCACATAGAACCAATTACATCTTCTAACTTGCTTCCTGGGAATGTAAAAGGAGCATCCAAAAGGAAGAAGCCTCTATTGATCCCAACTTCACTTCTTTCAATTAAGAGTCCAGACTCCAGATCGCCCATTTATTAACCACTCTTTCATTCCGAGTTAAAATTAACGTGTAATAGGATGTCTTCTATAAAGTTTTGGTTTAGAATTGGCATGTTCTTTCACTAAAATGTTATTTCAGTGACTTCTTCCGGCTTGCATCTATTGATATGATTATAAAAGGCTTGAAACAATTTAAGGACTTCGTAATGAGAAATAAACAACATTTTGGGTTATTGTTTTAAATATCAATTTTAATTTTAAAAAATATATAGCAATAGAATTCGATCGCAACATAAACTACAAGAACGAGATTAAGGGAAAATGGCTTTAAAATTTTGAGAAGTACAAAATTTTGATTCTCGTTTTCATTTATATTTTAGTTTAATTTCTATTTGTTTATTTTGTGGCAGAATTTCGGTTCAATTTTTATTTTTTTATGTAAGTTCATTACAGATCTCAAGTGTGAAGATTAGTGCATTGCATCGTTTAAGCCTCTCCCTTCAGAGGTCAAACTTTATGCAGAGTCCTTTCAGAATATTAGTTTTTCTTATATCCGTAAACAATGATATTTTGTAGCTCATAACTTTGTTAAATATGCAAGACATGTTAACAATTTATCCTTGTGGATGAAGGATGTTCCTCAACACTCAATAATGTTTTGTTAGCCAATTGTGGCTCATTTTTTTTTTTTTTTTTTTTTTTCAAGTCTAAGTTTTCTTATAAAAATAAAAAATAAAATAAAAAATCATGTGGCTTATTATTTTCGTTTTTTTATAAAGTCATGATGAATAAATTTTCTTGTTAAGTTTGTATGTTTAATCATTTGCTTATTTAAACAGTAGCTAAATTTGATGCCAAATGTTTTACTCATAGCAAAATGCTACATATATTGCCACTTTAAGGTCAAGATGCTGAGTCCTTTAAAAAAAAAAAAAAATTTATACATATGTATTGCAAACTATAAATTTTGGTATGCTCAGAAGGATTTAGAAAGATATAATTGTCTCACAATATTTTGAGTTTTTACTTGAATGTTGATTCAAAATCATAGTTTAGTCTTGTCCCTCAAACAAAAATTTCTAATTCTACCCGGCAAATGCTAATATATTTTGTGGTAGCTCTTGTTTAAATCTCACATTCCCCTCCCCACTATTTACCTATCAAAAAAGAAAATAATAAACACGTAAATTTGTTATTCATGAATCAACAATCATGAAAAAAGAATGTTTAATAAAAAAAGAAAAGAAAAAAGAAGTCTTCGTTGACAAACTTTAATTTTCCATACGATATTTGAATAGTGCAAGGGTGAGTGGCTTTGCTTTATTCACTTATCACATCAGCCCATATCTAGACACTATCAATGCTATCATCATTTCATTAATTCCACATTTTTATTAGATGGACCACACAATACTAATCTTTAAAGAGACTCTAAGGTTCCCGCTAACATCTGCTACTTTATTATTCACGAATCACAAATTGTGGAAAAAGAAGTTTCGGTTGATAGACTTTTAATTTTCCATTTCCGTATTACTTAGAAAAATAAAAATGTTAGGACTACAAATAAAAGAATAAAAATGTTTTATAAACAAAACATTTTTCATGTTCCTGACTGCTGAGACTTTTGAATCTGAGCAGGCTGAGCACAAGACTGATCATATAAATATGGGCATTCCTTCTTTCAGTGTCTCCATGCACCTAGTGCTCCTTTCCATACTCATCTCCCTAAGCATTAGTGGTGAAGCAGCTGAATACCGCTACCATTTCTGTTCAAACCAAACCACTTTCTCCCCCAATAGCACCTACCAGTCTAACCTCAACAACCTCCTCTCTTTCCTTAACACAAATTCCACGCGTGAAGCCGGTTTCTACAACACCACCGTGGGTCAAACTCAAACCCCAGAGAACACAGTTTACGGCCTCTTCCTCTGCCGCGGTGACCTCGCCACAATTGAGTGCCAAGACTGCGTCTCAACATCAACCAAAGAGATTGTTCAGCTGTACTGCCCAGAAGAAAAAGAGGCCGTGATATGGTATGATGAATGCATGTTACGCTACTCAAATCGATCATTCTTCTCCATCATGGAAAACGAGCCGAGTAAAATTCTGTGGAACTTGTTGGATATAACAGAGCCGGATCGATTCATTCAGCTAGCGGAAAAAACATTGAGTGACTTGGTGCCGGGGGCGGCAGCAAATGCTTTGTCCGGTGCTAAAAGATTTGGTACCAAAGAAACCAAATTTACTGAGTCGCAAACGCTATACAACCTTGTACAGTGCCTCCCTGACCTATCCAGCTTTGATTGCAATAGGTGTCTTCGGGAAGCCATAGCAAACTTGTCCACAGCTTTTGGTGGAAAGAGAGGGGGTCGAGTTCTGAATCCTAGTTGTAACGTTAGGTATGAAGTTTTCGCGTTTTACCATGTACAAGCTGTTCCCGCACCAGGACCTGGGCCAAAAGGTACATATCCTATAAGATGATGTTTATTTGAAAGGTTTTTTTTTTTTTTAATTTATTATTATTATTATTATTTTATTTATTTATTTATTTTTTATTAGTTCATGAGGATATAAATCTTACCTTGTAGACTAAACAAGTATGTCCAATATACAATGTAAAATATGTAGTGTACAATACCCTTTTTGTAAAGGTATATTTTTATTTACTGTACAATGTAAGGTTTACATTGCTAATACAATGTAAACCTATTAATGTCTTAATGATATTTATAAATGAAACATTTAATGTAACATCATCTAAACTTTTTATTAATTTTTTATTTTGAAAATTCCATAGTTGCACTATATGTTCCAAATGTTGTTAACAAACACATCAAATTTCATGTTAATAAGATGTTATTTACTATTCGATATATAAACTAATCTTTTATATATAATTTTAAAATACAAAAACATCAATTTCAAACATTTTATAGATGAGATAGTTTTTGGTTTCCAATCACTTTAAAATTTCTAAAACAACAAGGATATTATAATAAAATGTAATTCAACAATCAATTTTTCAAAATTTAAATCAAGTACAACATTTAAAAATAAAAAAAACTTATAAAAATTTATTCGAATGCATTAAATGAAAACTCATAAAACATTTTAAAAAACAAATTCTAACATTACAAAACCTTCTCAAACCATAACAATACAACAATTCAATTTATAAGAAGTACAAAAACAATTCAAACATAGCAATATAACAATTAAAAACAAAAACAGTGTAAATATTAAAACATAAAAGTATAAATTCAATAATACAATATAAAAAAATATTATAAATTTAAAGTTAGAAGGCTAAAAACATATATTTATTATCTTATAAAAAACTTATAAAAATATTTTTTTTAATTATTTAAATATAAACAGCATAGGTGCGGGGGGAAATGTTAATCCCTATCCCTACCTCATTTGTTATGCGGGCAGATAAAATCTTTCCATTAAGGGCTAGTGAGGCGGATACCTGCGGGTACGGATTTATTGCCATCCCTAACTCTTAGACTTCTTGCCGAATGTCCTCATATATTTATTCTTCAGCTTTGCTTCTTTTCTTCTCTAGCTTGTACGACATGCACAAGACAATAGATACATCTTCAGAAATATGGCTTGACTTTTGCACATAAACGAAGAGAAACTTCTCTCACTTCTTGACAAACTTCTCGCACAAGCTCATCTAAGGAGCTTTAACAAATAGTCTGGGCTGGACTTGTGGGTGTCGGCACCCAACAGTTTTTATGGGTGTTTAATCATATTTTTAGTAGGCTAGTTTGACCAGCTAGACGAAAATGCTCTAAAAACTCCAGTATACTAGTGAAGCCAATATGGTCCTATGGTATCATAGTGCTTTAAGCATTTCTTATAACTGACTATTAACTATTCTCAATAAAACATGATATTGTTTTTGCAGGGAAAGGAAAAAGCTCAAAGGTAATAGCTATCGTAATTGCTGTTACAATTGCTTCCTCTGTTGTGCTAGTCATTCTGCTTTGCTGTTTCCGAAAGACGAGAGCAAGAATGAAGTCATCCAATGATATAAACGAAGAGAATTCTCAAAAATCTGATGGCCTCCTCAATTATCATGGTATGCAAGTGGAATCCTATCATTTACGATGTATTTCAAGCCGTATGTGAGGGAGTGTTAAAAGCTATATAAAATAGAATGTGAAAAGTTAACATATATCTTAAAAAAATTGGCTTATGAACTATTTTTAAAAAAAATTATGAAAAAAAAAAAAAAAAAAAAAAAAACTAACTTTTTATAGAGCTTTTATATTTTTCATAAAAGTAACATTAAAACTTTGGGTAAATTAAATTGATATGATATTGAAAGGTTACAGATCAAATTGATATAATTGAAATGTTAGAGACTAAATTGAAATATGGTATATTGAATAGAGACCAAATATATAGTTTACTCTAAAACTTTTTTAAAAATTGTCCATTAAAAAATATTCTAAGGATATCCATTAACAGAACTTTTTTTTTTTTTTTTTTTTTTTAATTTATGGATAAAGATTATATTGAACATGTAAAAACGCTCACCTCAATCATATCTGTAAACAATGCTCTTTGTAGTGTAATATCTTACGTTTATTTATTTTTGGGTCTTTAGCTGCAAGTGAAATAACAACTGTAGAATCCTTGCAATTTGATTTTGGGACAATTGAAGTTGCAACAAACAAATTCTCAGATGACAACAAGATTGGAGAAGGTGGATTTGGTAAAGTTTACAAGGTACGTAGAATCAAAACTCATTTCTTGCATTTTTTAGTACTCAAAATTAGCAAACATAGCCCTCTCAAAAAAAAAAAAAAAAAAGCAAACATAGCAACTTTACTGCATATAAATATGAAAAAATTTCGAATTTGAAAAGCTTTCAAAGTTGAGATTTTATAAATTCTGCGAAGGGAACTATTCTACAGCCAATCTAAGCATTGGACACATCGTCAAAATATACTCTAGAGTCTAAACCCCTTGGCGATCAACATTAATTGAAATAATTAATCACACAATATTGAAAATAATTCAGATATAACACAGTTGTATACATATATATTTTCACAATATGCTCAGCATAGCATCAATATATATATATATATATATAAAATAAGGAATAAAAAATATTTTGACATAGAAAACCGTTGGAAACACTACAAAAAGGTTCTTTCTCGTGTTAAGTCCGCTAGGATTCTTTGTTATGTTGCTTGTGATTCCGAAGGATTCTTTGTCATGTTCAACTCCTAAACTGAGTAGAAAAAGAGCTTCCGAAAGTGTTTGACATGGGCTTAATTGTTTCAATTTTTTTGCAAATAATTTAAATTTTAGTCTTTTAGAAACAAGCTAGCTTTTATAGATTTTATCACACATTTAAAAAAAAAAGTCATCAAAAGCTATATATTTTGATAAAGACTATACAAATAAGTTGTCCCAAACAAATGAATCAAAGTGTGCTTATAATATTTTTGTCATGCACGCCAAAGCCTCCAATTTAATAATAATCTAATACAATCCATACCAATTAACAACTAGGTCCTGAATTTTGTCTGTTTGGAGATTATTTTACTCAGGGTGTGCTACCTGAAGGGAAGGAAGTGGCAGTTAAAAGGTTCTCAATGAAGTCATTGCAAGGCTTAGAGGAATTCAAAAATGAGGTCATACTTATTGCAAAACTTCAGCACAAAAATCTTGTGAGGCTATTGGGATGTGGCATAGAGGGAGAGGAAAAGTTACTTGTATACGAGTTCATGCCCAACAAAAGCCTTGATAATTTTATTTTTGGTTTGTTTCTTCCTACATTCTATTTTTTAAGTTTGTTAGTATTTTGGATTTCTTGTAGACTTCTACAATTCACATTTATACACTATTTGATAACTTAATGTTAATATTGGATTTTAGATTCAAAAAGGCGCTCACAACTTGATTGGAAGACTTACTATAACATAATTAGTGGGATTGCTAGAGGACTTCTATATCTTCATGAGGACTCCAGGCTTAAAATCATTCACAGAGACTTGAAGCCTAGCAATGTGTTATTGGACCATAACATGGTTGCCAAAATATCGGATTTTGGAATGGCGAGGATCTTTTCTGAAAACCAAAACATAGCTAACACCAAAAGAGTAGTAGGAACATAGTAAGCCATTTCTTCTTTTATTTCTCTTCTTCTTGGTTTTTTAAAATAATAATAATAATAATAATAATAATAATGATTTTGGTATCCAAAAAGTGGGTACATGGCTCCAGAATATGCAATGGAAGGAGTATTCTCTGTTAAGTCTGATGTCTTCAGCTTTGGTGTAATATTGCTTGAGATTATTAGCGGGAAAAGGAGTAGTGGCTTCTACCTCACTGAACATTCGCAGACACTCCTTGCATATGTATGTTAACTTTTTTCTGATTGAATTAGAATTAGACAAAAATGGAAATGGGATATCATATATGAAATATAACTCCATTTGCAATCTAAATTTGTAGGCATGGAGACTATGGAATGAAGATAAAGTGATAGAGTTTGTGGACAACTTCTTGATGGAATCAAGTTCGACATTAGAAATTGTAAAGTACATACATATCGGACTTTTGTGTGTTGAGGAAAATCCACAAGACAGACCCACCATGTCAACTGTGGTAGTTATGCTGGGAAGTGAATCAATAGCTCTCCCTGAACCAAAACACCCTGCATTTTCCGTGGCTAAATTCATGTCGACGGATGAAATCTCTATAAATGAGCTAAGTATTTCTACTATTGTACCAAAATGAACGCTTACAACTATACAAGATTGCCGGTGGGTTTTGCATGATGGTGAACTTAATGTTGTACCCTTAATTTCTATAAAATAGGATAGGATACGTTTTGGAATTTGGGAAGGAAGGTCGAGCTAATTGAGTAAATGATTGTACCGTACAAACTACAAAGTTATTAAATAATAATGTATTTTGTATAAAAATGTTTTGCAATTTTCAAATTGAAAAAGGAAATTTCAATTGTAATTAATAAAAAAGGTGATTTTTTGTGTTGAATTTTCTTTTGTAGCCTAAAAGGAAAAATGACATTTACTATTATTATTTCGATGTCGGTTTCTTTGTGGGCTGGGCTTCTCAATAGCACATTTGATACGTAGGCCATTGATGAACTGAGGGACATTTCTACAAAATAAACAAGAGATTTGGACATTTTGAGCCATTATTATTTTCCAGTCATATCTCATAGGTGGGCCTGTAGAATGAATTTGGCAGTCCAGAATTTGGATTCAATCAATTACTCACTGCCGTTACCCACAAGAAGAAGAGCAAATAGATCTCATAGGCTTAGCCATGTTGTAATGAAGCTTATAATTTGAGGCTCGTTAGATAGCAAAACGTTTAGGGTTTTAGTCCAAACCTACTAGGTATATAAGGAAAATCCTAAAGCATGTTTTTCAAGTCTTGAAGAGCTACTCTTGTGAGATCTATGAGATTATTGTACCTTCTAACTCTTTTAAGCACCTACCAGAGATCACACACATATTATTAGTACTGGTGGAGTAAACGTTGCAGCAAGCTTTTGCTATCAAGCGTACTGAAGATTAAGACGTGAACTGGAGGTTCATGTTGGAGTAAGTCTACATCAAAGAAGTCTGAGGGGTTCAGGGCTCAGTTTGTTTCACTAGTTTTCCTAGGTCATCATATCTTGTGTTTTTTAGATTTTTTCTGTGTATGTTTTCTTGTGATGAATGTTTAACCTAGATTTGAATAATTAACCTAAGTAAGAACTTGACTAACAAATTAGGTTAAACACTGTATTTTCCAAAGGTCTAAAACTTATAGTAACCCTTAACAACTCTTGTGTGGGGGCAAATATTTTCCAAGAATAACATTGAATTGTGCCTCCAAGCCAATCAAAATTTCTGTTTTCCTACTGGATCATTTTATTATTTCATTATATTACTCTTCTAAATTCCCAATGGCGAGTAGATATAGAAACATAACAAGTAAAATGAAAAAGACACAACTGTTCAGAGTTTTTAAATGTATACGTGACATAAATTTATATACTTAGGTGACGTAATAAGAAGTGATAAACAAAAAGTCAAACGTTTCGCTTCTTTCCTATGTGAAACGGTGAGTAGATACTGAAACTTATCGGGTAAAATGAAAAAGGCACAAATGTTCAGTGTTTTTAAATGTATACATGGTATAAATTTATATAGTCAGGTAGTGCGATAAGAAGTTTTTAACAAAAAGTAAAATATTTCACTTTTATATATATATATATATATATATATATATATTCATCTTTTTAAAGGTCAGTGTGTTCAAATATACACCCTAACCATTACGTGGCATTGCCACTGATGATGTTTTTTTGGAGGGCCATGATTCCATCGTGTTTGACAATTTTTTGCAACTAAAAGTCTATTTAAAAGCCAAGAACATTGTAGCTTAATTGACACCTCCTCTTCCATTTGTACTTGAGGATTTAGGTAGGGCGAGGAATGGTTAAAGGGTTCGAGTTGCGGAGTGAAAGTTCAATATGGGTATGAAACACCCTTGAACGTTTTGACCCCCAAATTACAAAATATCAATTCAAGCTTATTATCAAACAATTGATGTGTGGAACATGAATATAAGCTAAACACAGAATTGATAAACAATCTAAGCCAAATATAAACACATCCACAATAGAAAATAAATGGCAAAGATAAAGGGAAGGAAGATGCAAACACACGGACAACACACGATGTGTTATCGGAGAGGAAACCGAAGCCCTCGGCGTAAAACCTTTCCGCCGCCCTCCAAGCGGTCAATAATCCACTAGAAAATGTAGTTGGGATACATGAACAACAATAAACCCTCCAAGCCTAATCTACCCAAGTACCTAAGCCCTCAAAGCTTCTTGCTCCAACGAGGTTGTGCCGAACCTATTTCTTCTCTAGCTTACCGGATTCCACTATAGCCCATAGCATCAACCAATAACCATTGGTCCCTTCCAAACTGCTTCCCTTAGCACCAAAAGACCTTCTCACAGATGTGGGTGTGGTGAGAAAATGATTTGGTCAATAACTTCTCAAGGATGTATCAATGGAGAGGAAGAGAGTAGAGGAATTTGAGGAGTCTCTTAGTGAAGATTGGGGATGAGGCAATCTTGTTTTTCTCTAGGGTTTCTCTCTCAATTTTTCTCTAGGGTTTCTCTCTCAATTTTTCTCTCTAGAAGCTCTCTCAATTTAGTGGGTATAAGGGTCTATATATAGTGGTGTGTGTTTGGAATACGAAGAGTCAGTTTTTGCCAAACAGGATAAGTTGGCAGCTTGACCTCGCGGCTTGTCCAAGTCATGGGTTCAAGTCGTGACGTAATGGCCTGGCCAGCCTGGGATTTTTGTCTTGTAGTGCGACAGCTGGTGCGACCCTTCAACTTCCCTGTGTGCTTCTCACGTGCCTGCATTTGGCGGCTTGCCAATCGCGAGTCAGCCGCGAGTCCTAGCCGCGAAAGTCTGCTTCTTTGCACATACTTAAGCTTTTCTTCACACTCTCTTCACACACTACCCTTACATGAATCCCACCTAAATACAGGGTTACTAAGTGCTAAATTACAAGCAACTTGGTACGGAATAAAGCCAACAAAATGGTTGATAAATTTCAACCTTACACGGAGATACCAGCAAATTATAACTATCTAAAAAAAAGTCTATTTAAGAAAACAAAAATTTCCTAATAAGTAAAAATTAAGGAAAAATAGAGAAATAAAAGGCTAAGAGCCTTTTAAAAAATATTGGTCTTTTTAATTCTAAGTTAGTTCCTTACTTGTATATATGCATGTGTCATGTGTGTGCTTCATTCATTTATCATTGTATTTTTTTCCCCCTAAAACATTTGATGGGGTGATAGTAGATCCAAAGTAAATATATGTTTTATTTATAACCTTTTTTTTTTTTTTCCTAAATCTTTCCAATTGGTTGACGAGCACTCTTAGACTTTGTATGTTGAAAGAGAAATTATTGCAAAATTTAGAAAATAAATAATTTTTGACACTTAAAATAATGTCTAGGTCTATTTTGATAGAAAATTGATTTGAAATATATTGAGTAGCAATTATTTTATGTTTTTTTAAAACTAAATTGCAAATTGTATCCTCTAAGTTTAAATCATGTTGATTTTTTTCCTTAAAATTTAAAATTTTGGATTTTTGACCTTGACGTCATATAGGATTTTGATTTGAGTCCTTCCATGCATACCCATTACCAAGGTAACTCAAAATCAGATATAACCCAACCACTAAGCTAATTATCATGGTTTTGAATACCATTACATTTTGGCTAAAACGGGCGAAAAATCTCATATTGGTATGCAAACCAGAACAATGACCACTTTATTCCACCTCAGGTAAAATTCCTGTCCATTCCGAATGATTCGGTCAGTTTTGGCCAATAGTAGCCAAAATTAAAGATTCTACCACTACCTTCAACTCTATTAGGAATGGCAACGGGCCGGGTTTTTTCATACCCGGACCCAACCCGTGGGCCCTAACCCACCACCCAGAGTAGGCCTGATTATTAAACGGATTTTTTTGCGGGCCCAGACTCGCCCTGTTGGGCCCCCACGAGACCCATTTAGCCCAACCAGATTTAGGCCCAAGCAGTGGCCCAACCTTAAAAAAAAAAAAAGAAAAAAAAATTGAAGTCCATTAAGTTTTTTGCCTAGATTCAAGCCCATTCAAGCCATATAATGTGGTCCAATTGCCAAATCAATCCAAATCATAGGTTAATTATAAATCAATAAATCATCTGTTAATTATAAATCTATAAATCAATAAATCATAGCTAATATCATAAATCAATAAATCATAACTAAGATTATAAATCAATAAATCACCTAGCTAAGATAACCATTTAATCATAAATCAACAAAATCATAGCTAAAATCACCTGCTAAACATAAAAATAAAATAAATCCAACAAGTCCAAGAAACAAGTCCAAGAAATTAAAAAGCTACAAAATAAATCCCACAAGTTTAGAATAATTACATACCAACAAATTAATCCTGATAGAAATTTAGACCTCTTAAAACCCAATTGGATTAACCTAGTTAATTAGCCAAATGATTAACTTAGTCAAATTATGCAAATCTAAATTATCACAATCAAACAATTATATCATGTATATAGCAGCGGAAATATAAATAACACAAAGATATGATGATCCAGGAAAACCAAACCGGTAAAAAACCTGAGTAGGATTTAACCTAGCTATCCTTAAGGTAAACTTAAATCCACTATGAAAGAATCGAAGTTTGACAATAGCGACTTAGATCACTAACATCCTATTACTACCCACTAGTAGAAACTTGCTGACACAACCACGTGTAAGCTCCGAGTTCACGGATTTCTTCTTCCTTGGATTTTCCAGCAAGTACAAGCACCCCCACTTGTGTATCTTTAAGCTCTTATGGCAGCAACTAAATGATCATCAAGTTCATAAAGCAATCTCCTTCTTGATAATCCTAAACTTGTGTAAAGGAAAGCTCCTCACAGATCTCACAAGAGATTTACACAAACAGCAATATGAGCAACATAAAAACGTGGCTAGGGTTTGCCTTATATACCTAGGGCAAAACATAAAACCCTAAACGTTTTTAATGAGATAGGGCTGAGTTAGAATTCTGCAGAAAAACGCATTCTGCTCGAGATTCGATTGATCGAGCCTAAGCTTCGATCGATCGAGCCAGGCCGAAATGCACTAATACTTCTACAGTCACTTCATTCCAATTTACATAAAAGTCACAACTTTGAGCAAGTCTAAACAAGACTAAATAACCTGTTTTGATCATAGTTTGCCAACATTACACATTAAAGTTCTAAATACGTATATCCCTACGTCTTTAGAACCTAACAAATCCAACAAGTCTAAGAAATTAAAAATGCTACTAAATTAATACAAAAAGTCTAATCCTCCACAGCTGTGACATAACTCCCTCCTCTTTATTAGGCTCCCCATCATCAAGAATTGATTGAAGTGTACAATCTCTAGACATAGTTGAAGAACCTACAACAACAATGAATTAAAAAAAATGGAATAAACTTCATCAAATTATAATTAGCAGATATAAAAATACAATTTTGATTTTATAAACACAAATTAGTCAATTGTTAACCGTTGATTTCACTCCATAACCAATTCTGAATACACATCATTGCCTCTATAGTCTTGGGATGTAGCCTACTACGGTGTGGACTTAACAGTCTCCCATTAGTGCTATAGGCAGATTCTGAAGTAACTATTGTGACAGGAATGACTAAAATATCTTTTGCAATCTTTTGTAAAGTAGGATACTTAAAACCATTACTTTTCCACCATGCCAAAATTTCAAAATCTTCATTCCTCTTCAACACTCCCTCATCAATGAAATGATCAAATTTCATTCTATTCTAACACTCCCATGTTTCTTTGAACTACTTGAACTATTGTTTACAAACAAATCAAAAGATGACATTGCCCCACTCAACCTAAATTTCATTTGCGCCACATAATATGAAGTACTAGTAGGAATATGAGAACTTCCTTCATTATCTACAGGGGACTTATTTACATCTTCATACCTATAAAGCAAATCATAACAAAGATTCTTAATTTTTTCAATCTCCAAATCAAAATTATCACCATAAATGTTAGGATAATAAAACTTCAATAACTTCATCTTATATCTTGGATCTAAGATAGCAGTAACAGCCATAACAACATTAACATTAGTTCAATAAGAATTAAATTTAGCAAACATGCTTTCTGCCATCGTACTTATCATCTCATTTGAAGACAAACTTCATTCATTCAATGCAATTTTCAACTCACACACCAAAGTAAAATACATATTAGCTGTGGGGTACTTACGACCAGAGGAAAACTCAGTCACATTATGAAACAGCTCCAACCTCCCACAAATATCTTTGGCTACCTCCCAATCATAATCATGTGGCAAACAAGTATAAGATGCTTCACATTTAGTCAAATGAGAGAAAACATATTTATAAATCAATGTAGTAGAAAGCATTAAGTAAGTTGAATTCCAACGTATTTTACAATCTAAGACCAACTCTTTGGTGCATTGAACACGCAATTGACGTGCATTTTCATCAAATTTTTTCCTCATTTTTGGTGATCCAGTACAATAAATCACACTATCATGAATCTTTTCAATACCATCACCAATAAGAGACAACCCATCTTGAACAATCAAATTCAAAATATGTGCAGCACACCTCATATGCAACATAGACCCACCCAACATAAGAGAACTAGTATCAAGCTTGTTCAAGAGAAGTCTTATCATGGCATCATTAGTACTACAATTATCAACAGTTATTGTGGACAACTTCCTATCAATGTTTCACTCTAAAAAATATCAACAAGGACTTCAGTAAGGACATCTTTCGTATGTGAAGAATGAACATAAACAAACCTAGAAAATAATAGGAATAATTATAACATAACTCAATAAACATTCAACTTGACATTTAAGTCTAAACATTTAATTTAACATAACTCAATAAACATTTTAAAAATAAAGTCTTCAACATTCAATTTAACCCAATATCATAAACTTAATTCATATGGTTTAATAGATTTAACATTTATAGATCAAAAAATCACCTTAAAACCCGGCTTTACAACATCCAAGTATGATCGATAAAATGAGTGGTAATGACCATAAACCCTCTCTTTTTGTTACTCAAAGTCCACATATAAGTTGTAATTGACATCCTACTTCCATTCTTGTCCGTCATCTTCAAAGCTTTCTCCCTCTCATTATCATAAATTTTAAAAATGTCACTCTTCAAAGTGTTTCTTGAGATAAGTTTAAACAAAGGTTGAAGAAAACCCACAAATTCTCTAAACCCAATGTGGTCAACCATTAAAAGGGGGTATTCATGTAGGATGACCATACGAGCAAGATTATTCCTCACTTTGACTTGATCAAATTGGTAAGCAAAACTCATCGTTCCATCCATCTTATTTTGTTGTTTAATTAAGACTTGTTGTCACACATCCCTTATATCTTTAAACTTCAACAGTGGACATCTTGCTAAATGATTACGCAAATGGGTTGTACCTTGGCTAGAATCACCCAAGTAAAGCTTGCCACAATGATGGCATTGAGCTTTATATTTTCCATCAACTTTCTTTATTGTAATATGCTCTCAAGCATCTGAGGTAGTCTTTCATTTTCTACTTGTATCCAAGTCCTCATTTCTAGGCTCTTGCTCTCCCTCTTCCTCTGTCCCTTCTTGTTCCTCTACCTCTAAGTCTTCTCCCACTAAGTTTATCATCGGGGATTTCGAACTCCTAATTGGTTCAGAAGTTTGGGAGTTAGAATCAAAACAAATTTTCACAAATTCATTATTACACATACTCATTAATTAATTGGCACAAATTCATAATTACACAGATTCACAAATTCTATTAACCCAATCATAATTAAACATGATTAACTACAAATTCAAACACTTACTCGTTGTTTAATGAGCATAAAGGTGATGGTGACCCTGAGGGTGAGCTACCTGGCGACAATGACGAGGGTGATCGTGAAAATGGCGAAAGAGACTGCATAACTGGTAAGAGAAAACGTTCTGTTCTCAAGGGAGAGCCGCTTGGCGAGGGAGAACCAAATTTGTTTGTGTCTCCCATCTCCATTTTAGGCTCTGCATTCCCAACAAGCACAAAAAATAATAAACAATTTCTTCCATTAGCACAAAATGGTTGAATTTTTAGTTTTTCAATTTAATGAAATATCCTAGTTAAATCAATGCAGCAATAAGGATCTAAGCACACACATTTCTTGATAAGAAGACTCAAGATAGGATAGTAATTTGAAGATATGTAATCAAGAAGAGCCAGTCCAATACACATAGAAACTTATTACCCTTATTATATCTATTCATAAACCATTGAAAACAGAAACTTCCTCCCATGGGTTGCTCCTACATTTTCACTTTATGGATGGGTCCAAGCATGATAAAGAGAAAAGTTTAATTTTTTTTTTTTAATTGTTATTATTTTGAGAGAACAAGTTAAACTTTTAGGAAATGAGAAAAGTGGTCAATTGTTCCAAAAACCTTAACAAACATAGAGATAACAAATTAATTTTAATTGGTTTACATGCCATCAGAAAGAAGAAGAGCACAACTATTTCCAAAAAATTACATTACAATGAACATAAACTGAAAATACAATTCTCAATATTATTATTGCAATTAACCTCCACACCCCTTTTAAAAAAAGAAATACTTCGCATATTGTTTCTCTCGTGGAACCATTAATTAACAAAACATAAAGACAATACCAAAATAGTCCTCATACACACACACACACAAACTCAAATTCATAGAAGAAAAAAATCCAACCAAACACTCAACAAATTCAAGTATGTAACAAAAATGAACTACTCTCCAAATATGGCTGCTGCCCTGTCACAATTGCAACAAAATCATCAAGAAACCAAACTACTTTTGCGATTTTAGATAGTAACCTTATTTGAGCTCATTCAAAAAAGAAAAAAAAAGAAAAAACATTTTATGAAATACTTAAGAAAACTATGGGTTTTCGTTGGTTTTTGGATTTACAAGGGAGTGTGATTATGAAAAACTTAAGAAAAAAAAAATTGAAGAGAAGTAGAGAATAGACTAGCAGTGACAGCTAGGGAAGGCGGTAAGACCTTGGACCGGCGGTGTAGAGAGCTTGGACCAGCAGTGAAAGGCAGAGAGCTTGGACAGCTGTACTTAAGAGTGAGTGAGATGGAGGTCATGTGACTATATGAACTATGAGATTAAGAGTGAGTGACAGAGTGAGGCGGCTGTGGCTGTGCTGTAAGTGTGCTTGCGTGAGGCGTGAGTTGAAATGATATGTGGGTGGGTTAGGGTTTATAACTATATATATATATATATATATAAAAGGGGTTTTTAGTAATTTCAGAGTAACCAGGTTGGGTCCGGGTCTGGGTTTCAAGTTAGGTTTTTGATAAAACCCGAACCCGTTTCCGGGGTTTTTTTTTTTTTTTTTAACCCATACCCGACCCTATTCTTTATCGGGTCGGGTCGAGTCGGGTCGGGCCGGGTACCCGCGTGTCAGGTAGAAATTGCCATCCCTAATCTCTGTCTAAAACATAGAAGAAAAAACTAGATCTTTACACCTTTTAAGCTAAACAAAAGATGAAGAAAGGAAAAACAAGATGAGTAGAGTGCAAATACAGTAAGAGCATTTGCACCAACTCCTATTTTAGTATGAGAACCGACTTTTTCTATTATACATAATCACTTTTCAAAAACATCCATATCATATTATCTATTTTACACTATATTTCATTATAATATCATTTTTTATCAAATTTTTTTTTTACTCTCCCAAATCATCGCTCTGTCTATGACTAAAGAAAATATTCTAAAATACATATTTACATAGCTATTGTATCTAGGATCCTATTTTGCACAATTTTGCATAAGTTGATGTAAGAATTTTTGGAGATTAGTTGAGCAAATTGTAGGGCTAATGCTATTTTAGATAGACTAATATGAATACTCTAAGACACGAGGAAGAATAATGAAGGTTTAGCCGATTAGGTGAAAACTTTGTGAGATTACAAAAGCAAATAAATTGGGTAGGTGAGAAAGAAAGTCAGTAGGATTGGACAATGTGAAAAGTGAACCTTTTGGCGCAATGGTCACTCTACAAGTAAAAGTACTTGTAGGGTGTGGGGGCAAGGGCAGAGCTTCAAGTCTCTAAGTGAGAGCTTCACAAACATATGCACTTAGATTAGGTTAAAGTATAATTTCTATTTTGTATCCAAAAAAAAAAAAAAAAGTTATTCGTTTCAATTACTCAATATGTTGGTTTTATTTACAAAAATGCCATAAATGATTTAAAAAAAAAAAAAAAAAAATATGCCCACATTGTTTTATTTTTTAAATTTATGAAGAATTATGCTCATTTTATTTAAGATTGAAAAAAAAAAAAAATTTTAATTAAATTCATTGTTTTATATAATATGGTCCTTGAAATATTCCTTTCCAACTGAAATGGAGTCCGAAATGATATTCAGAACTTTGCCAGCTTAAGTAAGGCCCTTAAAGTGTAAGAAAGCCCACAAGTATAGATTAATAAAATAAAATAAAAAAATTAAAATAAAGATAAACATACCAAATATTAGTCGATACATTCTATCAAAAAGAAATCCCAAAATATTTATCTAAAGAAACAAGAGAAAAAAATTTTGGGCTATTAATTATCTTTTAGAGTATAATTAAACCCCAAAACTTACCTAATGCATGTAAATCTCCATCAAAAAGGTTTGCAATTTGTCTACCACTCTTATAATAGTAGGAGTTATTACTCTATACATGTGCCACGAAATATATACCAAAGATGTTTGACTTTTGGTTAAGTATATAATATTGTGCCATATAAGTTTTTGTGAGAAATCACACTTTATCACCCTAAACTATACCCTCAATTACACTTTACACCAAAAACTTTTAGAATGCACACTAGATTATGATCCTTGTTATACCTTACCCCTCGACATCAAGTTTGCCGTTAACTTTAATGGAAAAATATGACACAATGTGAAAAGACCTAATTGCCTATCTTCCTAATCCCTTAATAACAAATGAGAAATTACACTTTACCATCATAAATTATGCTCGTAAGTACACTTTGCACCCTAAACTTTATATTTCTATCCAAGTTAAACGCAAACTTAACGTCAAAGTGCAAAATGTAATTAACAATAGTCATAGTTTAGGATGCAAAATGTGCATTCGAAAAGTTTAGGATGTTAAGTGTAATATGATGTATAGTTTAGGGTGGTAAAATGTAATTTTCTGAAGTTTTTGAGGTCTACAAATGTTTACATTTCATTATTTTAATAAATATTTTTAATTAAATTTGAATTCTATTCAATATTTAAGCTCTCCATTAAAATCTTGATTTCTTTAGATGTTAGCATATGTACTTTTATATATAAACACATTTATAATAAACTAGCCGATATTCCGCATGACGTGCATTGCATTTTCAAAAAATTTATAAGAAATTTTCCTATTACCCATTGGGTTCATCAATATTATTATTGTTTGTCATAACTAATCTACAAATTTTGCTGGTAAAAATAAATTCAAAGTAAACCCTAGTCCCTACCCATTTTTTCGATTCCAAAGTTGTTATGTAGTGGTTTGTCATGAATTGTAAGAAGGAAAAGTAGACATATATATTTTACAATGTTTAAGAAATCATGGACCTTAACATAAAAGAAAAAAATATGCCACTATCCATGGCAATGTTTAATAAAAAAAGTAGCTCAATAAATCTTTCAAATCTTCATCATATATACATGGAACATTTTATAAATTACATAGCAAACTGCCAAGTACATGCCTAAGAGCTATAAATTATTATAATAACAGCTTAATAGAGAGCATATAAACAAAATATGGTACTACTTCATTAATAATTATAAAATTAACTCCAAAGAGAAATGGCTATATAAAGACTTAGATTTAAGCAGCAAATTACATGATAGGAGGTTGTGTAATCTATAATATCTTTTCCGCTTAGTGAAATTGCTTACAAATATATTATTAAAAAAAAAAAAAAGGGGAAAAAAAAAGCCAATCAGCATTCAGAGAAGGCGACAACTGAAGGGTGAAGAAGAGATGAACCGTGAGGTTGGAAAGGTGTAATTGACATGTTGAATCTTAAAGGCGGCATCCTTCTTGGTTTGGATAATTTCATGTGTATTTAAGATGAGAAGACATGAAACAATATGACTAGGTATATATAAAGGATGAGAAGTGTAAGAGGACAAAACCCAAAGTGTTTGTTTAATCTTGTGAGGAAAGTGAGGAAAAGTCTTAAAACAATGAACCAAAGAAAACAAAGAGTCATTATCTTCTAATTGGTGTCTAGTCTTAAAACAATGAACCAAAGGAAACAAAGAGTCATGATGGCAGAATCTCATGCTCTCCCACATGAGGTCTCTGTTTATATATATATATATATATATTGATTGATGTGTAATGATAAAATATACATTATACATTTTTCATATACAAACACAATCATAATAAATAAATATTAATAACTACAATAATTATTAAATTTTATATTTAATAAAATTACGTCATGTTACTTTCCGTTCATTGACCGAGTTATAGATTAGTATTTTAAATTTTGGATTGAAGTAGTTGTTGAATGTTGGAACTATATATTTGATGGAAAAATTTCTCATGCGCTAGGTGCATAAGACCACTCTCTTACTAATAGGTGGGCCCCACATGTGTAGGGCCCACTTATCGGTGAGAGAGTGTTCTCATGCATGTGATGCTCATCTGCAAGTGAAAGAGTAGTCTCATGTGCCTGACATATAAGATATCAACTCGTATTTGACATGGAGGATATGGCCCCCACAAATATTTTACAAAAAAGTTTTTTTTTTTTTTTTTTTAGTAAATACAAAAAAGTTTATTGTAGATAAAATCTAGAAAGAAATATGACCCTAGTTTTTTTTTTTTTTTTTTTTTTTTTTTTTTTTTTTTGTATGAGATGACCCAGCCCCCCGCCCCTGTCCATGTCCATTTCAAGTCCCAAAATGCTTTCCCAAGCACGCTAGCCACTAGCCAATCAACACTTCTTTTTTATTTTATGCGTTTTACTAGTATCTTTTCAAAGGTTTCATTCAACTTTACATGTGTTTTACTTTACTTTCCAACCATGAACCACTCAATTTACTCATATCCCGGTAGGTAAGGGGTATCTTGTGAGACCATGGTATCACATGGGACCTACATATCAATGAGACAATAGTTTCATGGGATTGACATATATAAAATTTTTTTCTCATCTTAGTGCAATTTCTTATTTCTCTCACAGGTCAGTGACTTTCGTCTCTTTATTGATCTCATGGTCACATTCTCATTCAACTACTTTCTTTTTCTTAACAAAAATAGCTTTAAAATATTTAAAGGTACACAAATTTTTTTCTCTTTTTTCTTTTATATTTCAATTCAATTTCTATCTATTTATCTTGTGGTTTATAAATTTCTACCTTTTTTTTTTTTCGTTTTTTTCTTTTTTTAATTTCAGGTTCCACCCCTGCCAACGCGAATACCATATTTGATGGTAGTCCTTTTTCAGATCTCAGGTTCCCCTCTCCACTACTAACCTATCAAAATAAATAAATAAAAATCAATTTTATTATTAATGAATCACAAATCGTGGATAAAGAAGTCTCCTTTTGACTGATTTTAATTTTTCAAACCCATATCATTTTTGAAAAGTTCAACGGTGGGTAGCTTGGCTTTCTACATTGGATCTTAGTATTATTGACACCTGAGACACCAGAGAGTCAGAGACTCCTTAGTCTGAGCGCAGTACGAGCACAAAACTGTCCATATATATATGGAAATCCCTTCTTTCAGTGTCTCCATGCACCTAGTGCTCCTTTCCATAATCGCCTCACTAAGCCTTACGAGTGAAGCAGCCGAATACCGCTACCATTTCTGCTCAAACCAAACCACTTTCTCCCCCAATAGCAATAGCACCTACCAGTCTAACCTCAACAACCTCCTCTCTTTCCTTAACGCAAATTCCACTAGCAAAACCGGTTTCTACAATACCACCGTGGGACAAACTCAAACACCGGAGAACACAGTTTACGGCTTCTTCCTCTGCCGCGGTGACCTCGCCACCAGTGAGTGCCAAGACTGCGTCTCAACATCAACCAAAGAGATTGTTCAGCTGTACTGCCCAGAAGAAAAAGAGGCCGTGATATGGTATGATGAATGCATGTTACGCTACTCAAGTCGATCATTCTTCTCCATCATGGAAGACGAGCCGAGTAAGATTCTGTGGAACTTGTTGGATATAACAGACCCGGATCGATTCATTCAGCTAGCGAAAAAAACATTGAGTGACTTGGTGCCGGGGGCGGCAGCAAATGCTTTGTCCGGGGCTAAAAGATTTGGTACCAAAGAAACCAAATTTACTGACTCGCAAACGCTATACAACCTTGTACAGTGCGTCCCTGACCTATCCAGCTTTGATTGCAATAGGTGTCTTCGGGAAGCCATAGCAAACTTGTCCAAATCTTTTGGTGGAAAGAGAGGGGGTCGAGTTCTGAATCCTAGTTGTAACGTCAGGTATGAAGTTTTTGCGTTTTACCATGTACAAGCTGTTCCCGCACCAGGACCTGGACCAAAAGGTACATATCCTACATCAAGATGATCCATTTTACAATTCAAATTAAATATTATTGATTCAAGTTTCACCCTCGATCATCTGTATTGATGAAGCTTAATTACTATGCTTCACTAACATGTTACTGTTTTTGCGGCTAAAGCTAAAATCTCAACGGTAATAGCTATCGTTATTGGTGTTACAATTGCTGCCTCTGTGGTGCTAGTCACTCTGCTTTATTGTTTCCGAAGGAGGAAAGCAAGAAAGAAATCTGATACTATAAACGAATTGAATTCTGAGAAATCTGACAGCATCCTAAATTATCATGGTACGCAAGTGGTTTTATGTTCACATCCTATGTCACACACTACTCATTTTCAAAAGTACACGAGAAGGAATCATTTCATTAAGACTCTGTTTTAAGCCGCACGTGAAAAACAATATAAATTCCTTACTATTTTAAAGGTGAAATTTCTAGGATGGTTGGTATTTTGTCAAAAATGATAAAAGATTATATTGATTATGTACAAACTCTAACCTCGGCATATCTGAAATCGGTGCTTTTTGTAGTGTAATCTCTTACATCTATTTATTTTTGGATGTTTAGCTACAAGTGAAATAACAAGTGCAGAATCCTTGCAATTTGATTTTGGGACAATTGAAGCCGCCACAAACAAATTCTCAGATGACAACAAGATTGGTGAAGGTGGATTTGGTAAAGTTTACAAGGTATATAGAATCAATATAATCTTTATAATTTCTGAAATAAAGAATAAATATAGGTGGAAAATTAACCTCTCGAATAGAAATACCACAACATAGAGAAACGTTGAAAACACTAAAAAACGAAAGATTACAATAAAGACGACGGCAAACAAGTTGTACCCAAAGTCGCATGAATCTAGTGAGATAATGTAATTTTTGTCGTGTACGCAAAAGTCTTCAAATGGTAATCTAATACAATCCACACCAATTAACAATTTGGACCTGAATTTGTCTGTTTGGAGGTTATTTCATTCAGGGTGTGCTACCTGAAGGAAAGGAAATAGCAGTCAAAAGGTTCTCAATGAAGTCATTACAAGGTTTAGAGGAATTCAAAAATGAGGTTGTACTTATTGCAAAACTTCAGCACAAAAATCTTGTGAGGCTATTGGGATGTGGCATAGAGGGAGATGAAAAGTTGCTTGTATACGAGTTCATGCCCAACAAAAGCCTTGATAATTTTATTTTTGGTTTGTTTCTTCCTACATTCTGTTTTATAAGTCTGATAGTATTTTAGATTTCTTGTAGACTTCTACAATTCACATTTATTCATGATGTCATAACTTATCATTAATATTGAATTTCAGATTCAAAAAGGCGCTCACAACTTGATTGGAAGACTTACTATAATATTATTAGCGGGATTGCTAGAGGACTTCTATATCTTCATGAGGACTCCAGGCTTAAAATCATTCATAGGGACTTGAAGCCTAGCAATGTATTGTTGGACCATGACATGGTTGCAAAAATATCAGATTTTGGAATGGCGAGGATCTTTTCTGAAAACCAAAATATGGCTAACACCAAAAGAGTTGTAGGAACATAGTAAGTCACTCTTCTTTTATTTCTCTTCTTCTTGATTTTTTTAATAATAAAATAAATAATAATAATGATGTTGGTATCCGAAAAGTGGATACATGGCTCCAGAATATGCAATGGAAGGAGCATTTTCTGTGAAGTCTGATGTGTTTAGCTTTGGTGTAATCTTGCTTGAGATTATTAGTGGGAAACGAAGTAGTGGCTTCTACCTTACAGAACATTCTCAGACACTCCTTGCATATGTATGTTAACTTTTTCTTCTTGAATTAGAATTAGAAAAAATGGAAATGGGATAGCATATATGAAGTATAACTCCATTTGCAATCTTAATTGATAGGCATGGAGATTGTGGTGTGAAGATAAAGTATTAGAGTTCATGGACAACTTCATGATGGAATCATGTTTGACATCAGAAATTGTAAAGTGCATACATATTGGACTTTTGTGTGTTGAGGAAAACCCACAAGATAGACCCACCATGTCGACTGTGGTAGTTATGCTGGGAAGTGAATCAGTAGCCCTTCCTGAACCAAAACACCCTGCATTTTCGGTGGCTAAATTCATGCCGATGGATGAAATCTCTGTAAATGATCTCAGTTTTTCTACTATTGTGCCACGATGAACATGTACAACTGTACAAGATTGCAATTGGGTCTTGCATGATGGAGAACTTAATATTGTAACCTAAATTTCTATAAAATAGGAATAGGATAAGTATTGGGAAGGCTAGGCCTTACAAAGTTATTAAATAATATTGTATGTTGTATAAAAATGATTTTCAATTTTCATTTAGAAAAAGGAAAATTCAATTGTATTTGAAAAAAGAAAATTCTTTTTTGGGGTGAGTTTTCTTTTGTAGCTAAATGCAACATGACATTTATTATAATAATAATTATTATTATTATTTTCTCTAAACGTTGTAATCCTAATCCCACCACCCCGACCATAAGAAACAATCTTCGGTGCCAAAAATAGTTAAGAACTCTATACTTATTATTAATGCCCTGTTCGTCTCTTTGTGGGCTTGGACATTTTGGCCCAGTATATCTTCTTGTCACATTACTCATGGATGGGCCAGCAGGATGACTTGGACAGTCCAGAATTTTGATTCAATCAAAAATACTCAAGTGTAGTTACCCACAAGAAGAAATAGATCTAATAGGAACAATTTAAAAAACTAAACTAAACAAAAATCATGATTCATGAATGCTATTTTCTTTCAGTTCTATATGGCAATCACATTTTGGATTATTGAATTATTTATGAGAGAGAGGATAATCAAGAAAATAAACCAATTGCTTAAGTGAAATTGACAAATATTTAATTATTGTCACTCATTTTAGCGTATTTCAAAATCAATTGTTTCTTACCTAAATCAATTAAAAATAATCATAAAAATTCATTTTACATCACTAATAAGTGCATCACCTACAAATATTAGTACATAAAAACAAATGTATTTATACTAATAATATTGAGTCTAATTACATAAGACAAATTTAGACTACTACGATGTTTGTTCCACACACACATATATTATGTTAATAAAAAGATTTACTAAATATAAATTGTTCAGATTAATATAATAAAAAAAATGAACATATCACTTTAGTGAATTCAAAAAAAATATTTAATTATTTCAACTACTTTAAGCTTTCCATTATTTTTAATATTTTTTTATTGGATTTATTTACCTTTTTTTATACCTTTCCGATGATTTTGTTTTAATGAGGAAGAATTTCATATTGTTATTTTTATATAAATTTTATGAAAAAAACCATATAAATTCATTTTTTATGAATAATTTGTGCACCATCTATCTATAATTAATATATAAAAATCAACGCACTTAACTTATTAATTAATACATTAATATAAATAATTTTTTTATGAGATAGAAGCTTAAATGAATAGAATTCTTTACTCCTTAGATAATACCGTACTGGACTGAACCTTAGACTAGTTGATTCATATGAGCACATAGCATGCTTGGGCTTTGACCTTTGGACTCGCACATGCAAGTTGTTAACCAATACAAAGGCCTTCATATTGGTTCTCCTTCCCAACAATTAAGAGACTCTTTCGGCCCAAAAAGGAACTCTACGAATTTTAATATCTATTATGGAAAGGAATTTCAACACTAAAATTTTGCTACAAATTTGGTTGTAGCCTTAAGACTACAACTTTGTGTGATATATTTTTATTAGATAAAAATTTTGATAAATTTATCATTGAATTATATTTTCTTCATTATATCTATGTTTGCAAAATTTTGAAAAGATAAAAAAAATCAATAGCTATATCATCAATTAAATATTTAAATTTTAAGTTTATGTAGGTCAAAATTATGTATAAAAAAAATTTGTGGATTGAATAGTAGATAATATCTTATTAGCACAACATTTAACATGTGTGTTAAGAACATTAAAAACATGCAAACCAACACTTAGAGTTTTAAAATATGTAGTCATATTAATTATTAGACAAAATTTAGCTACAGAATTGGTTGTAGGCTTAGGCTACAACGTTACTCCATATTTTTTTATTGGAGGTGAATTTTGACAAATTCACCATTAGATATATCTACTTCTTATATCCCTCATGCTTGCAAAATTTCTAAAATTAAAGATCAATAGCTATGTCATCAATAAATTGTTTAAATTGTAAAATTTTAAAGTTTAATAATATGCATAAAATATAAGCTTATAAATCATATAGTAAATAATATTCGATTGACACAAAATTTGATATGTGTATTAGGAGCGTAATGAACATGCAAAATGTTGTGGATGTAGAATTTCTCTTTTGATAAAAAAAAATATTATTTTATTTATTGGCTAATATTTGGGCCTACTTAATAGTATTGTAATGAAAGAAGTAACTCTATTAGTTAAAATTAAGGGGCTTTTTCTACTTAGTGGGTCTTAGGCAATAAGCTCATTTACTTATACTGTAAAGCCTATTGTGATCACATATAATTGACTACTTAAATAAATGGTGGCAAAAGTTGTGGCAAAAGTTATGTTAGTAAAATAATTTTTTCTTCTTTTTTATCTTTTAATTTTTAGAAAAAAAAAAAAAAAAAAGTAAAAAAATGAGTGCAGGACTTCGATTGTCCATAGGCAAAAAAACTGTCATCTAAAATACTAAAATCCAAATCTCATATGCAAATCAATTTGTTCACGAGGCCTTCACATTAGATTTTTTTTGGGGGGGGGGGGGGGGGTGGGGGGAGAAATTATAGGGTTCTTTGGTGAACCACGTCATTTGTCCACTATTTCACTAAAAAACTTCCATTTGTTTAAAATTGCTGAGTCAGTAATTAATTTTTGTTTAAAAAAATTTTCTAACTAACAATTTTAAACAAGTGACAGTTTTTTAGTGGAATGGTAGACTACATTACTTGTCTACCATGTGATCTTATAATTTCTCGGGGGGAGGGGTGGGGGGGGAGGAATTTCAACACTGGACACAGGATTCATAGACAAAAACGCTATAAAAGACCGTGTTTTCACTATAGACGAAAGAAAGAGCAAAATCAATTTGGCCAATGCTTACGTCACAGATCCATACAGTCTCCACCCGTCTACCTCTCTATGCCCTTTTAGTTGTCAATCTTTTAAAAACCTTTTTTTTTTTTTTTTCCTAATACTAATGGGGTGTATGGGAGAATAGTTTGAGTTATGTTGTTTGTATGTTTTTGATATACGTGTGGGTGAAAAAATATGTGAAAATGTGTGTAATATTGTTTAAAATGTGTAGTTTTGTGTTTGAGATGGCTTGCCAAACAGACGCTAAGTATTTTTAACACACACACGGAAAGGGGTGAAAGTTTTTTAAAGAAATTTACAGTGGTGTATATCCAAAATAGTCTAACTTTTAAATACACAGCACAAGCTTTAAACCTTGGTGGGTATATAAAGTAATACAAACACCAATAGTTAAAATAGGCCAAATTCTAGAACTATACCCTATAAGTTTGGATTAATTGTCATTTTTGTTTATACAATTTAATTTTTGTCATTTTAATACTTAACGTTTAACATTTTTATCAAGATCGTTCTTCCATTCATTGTCATCAACATAATTGTGGTTTGGTCCAAGACAATAACATAGCAAGGTTTTGAAATCCGAACCAGACCGTATGGTTTGACCGGAAAAATCGTGAACCTCTCATAATCACAGTTCTTTTAAGCTTAAGAACTTGTCTATGCCAAAAAAAAGCAGGGAACCGTTTGAATCGTAATTCAACTGCACGATTCTAAGAATTGTGATCAGACCGTTTCTCACAGATCCCTTTGAATCTGAACCTAAAAAAAAAAAAAAAAAAAAAAAAAAAAAAAAAAAAAAAAAGAAAGAAAAGTAACACAACTGCTGAGAGTACATCATGTCTTCAAAGACTCTGCCACTACCATATTCAAAGAAACACATCATGTCTTTATGTTTCTTCTTCTTCTCTCTTTAGAGCACATCACGCAGCTCCCTCTCTTCAGAAACTCTTCTCTTGGGTGAAGCAAGCTTTAAATTCTGGCTTTGTTCTCTGCCAATAATGTGTGTGCGTCAGGGTGAAAGTACGAGAGAAAGAGAATATAAATAGAGAGCTAGACATAAAGAAAGAAAAATAAAAGCAAAAGACACATTGTGTGGAGAAGGAAGAATTTAGAAAAATAAAAACAAGATGAGAGGAGTGGGGATGGGGACACATGTGTTGAGGAGAAAAAAGAAGAGAGAAAAAGAAAAGAAAAGGAAAAGAAATGTATGGATGCAAGAAAAGGAAGGAAAAATGATAAAAAGAATAAAAAATTACAATTAAATGTTGCTACAATATTTTTATATATTTTTATAATAAATTTTAAATAATATATTAATGTTTGTGAGTAAAAAAATAATTTTAATAATAAGTTCAAATTAAAACTAGTAATGACTTTTTATATAAATTTTATTGTGAAAATATTACTAAAAATATTATAGAATTTATATTATAATAATGAAAAAAATATAAGAGTAAAGAAAGGGGTACTGAGATGATTCAGGGCTACATAGACTAGCCTGACATCCAAGACAAAGACAGCCACAAGAAAACATCAAATCACCTATCCTCTCAAACCCAAAATTTGCCCGTTGGTTTCCCACTAAATCCTCTTGATAATCCTCTTTTAAATGCATCTAGCTTTTGATTTTTTTTTTTTTTAATTCATAATAAATGATAAACAGTAACTGTTCAAACGGACTTGAAAAAAAAAAATGATTAGTAGTCGGATGGGTTTGTCTATGAGCAAATAAACTAATTTGTCTCTTAATTATTTTATTGGGTTCCATAAAATAAAAATTATTGGGTTCTAAAGTGTGCTTTGTCATGACTTAAAAATAATTTAGAAACTCAATAACTATTTATGTTTTTTTAGAATTTAATAATTTTTATTTGTATTATGAAAGTTATGTTATAAAAAATACTATCTATATTTGTTTTGGACTATTTTTGTTAATTTTTTTTATTTTTTATTAATTTAATGTTTTTATATAAATTTAAAATAATTATTAAATTAATTATGACGTCATCACGGTTCGACCCCGATTTGACTTGAAAATTTTTGAACATCTTCCTTTTACGGTTCAATGAACAGTCCGAGTCTGAAAATCTTGTAACATAGTATCACATATATGAATAGTTAAACCAAAGTATAAACTTGACCTTAGAAACCAACTGAGATGGGGTTCTTTTAATAATTGGATCCAATTAATGAATTTCTTTAAAACATTTGTTAATAGACTATTTTAAGAAAATTTTGAATTCATTTTTATAGAAAATATTATCGGTCAAGCTATGAACAACGTTCTTCTCCCAACTAGTTTGAAGATAAACTCTTCAAAATTTTAATATATCTTTATATTGTATGTAAATTTTCAAAATATAACCGTTAAATTGCATAGTCTTATTATATCCTTTATACTTGTAATATAAAAATTTTGTATAAAAAATAAGTTTATTAGATGAATATGAAATAATAATCAATTTGAATAAAATTTAATATGTATATTAAAAACATAAAAAAAATAATAAAAATCAACTATTAAATTTTTAAAATTTACCAAAAAAATATATATTTACAAGAAATTTGAAAAATCAAGCTATAAAGGTTGCCATTTAGACTTGTTGACTTAGGTGGAGTAAAATAGGTGTATGCTTTTCTTCTCTCACAGCTGGTGGTGGGTCCCACCAGCTTATGAGAGGGAGGAAGCATACACCCGTAAGGGAGTATGCTTCCTCGTGGAGCAGACCTCTCATCCTAAAAGGCAGATCGGTACATCCTCACTGCTCATGATACCTAACCTCTAAACATCTGAATCCCAAAACATATATGCAGTAAAAACACCGCATAAACTCTTTACGTAACTGCGTAGAGGAAGAGTTTGATTCATCAAAATGACTTCCTTCTTCAATCCCTTCTCTCTTCCCATCTTGTTCCTTTCCATTCTTACCTTCCTCAGCCTTACCGCTCATGCTGCTGACCCTGTTCATCTCAACACCGTATGTGAAAACACCACTTTCAGCGCCGATAATAGCAACTACCAATCCAATCTAAAGTTCCTCCTTTCTTCTTTCTCCTCCAACGCCAATGTCGATTTCTACGCCACCACTAAGGGCGGAAACACCTCCGACCCTGTCTTTGGCCTCTCCAACTGCCGCGGTGATGTCACCCGTCAACTCTGCCGAGAATGCGTGGAAGCAGCGGTGAAAGAGCTAACCAGCAAGTGTTCAAGACAAAAAGTCGCCGTGACATGGTACGATGAGTGCATTTTGCGCTACTCCAACCGGTCTTTCTTAACCACCGTCGACGAAAGACCAAGGTTCGGTTTGTTAAACACCCAGAATGTAACTGATCAGGACAAGTTTAATCAGTTACTGAACACGTCGATGATTGCGTTGCTGACTGAGTTGGCAAGGGAAATCTCGAACGTTCCAACCGGTGCTAAGAAGTTTGGGACCGAGCAAGTGAATATATCTGCGTTTCAAACACTGTACAACCTTGCACAGTGCACACCGGACCTGTCCGGCACCGATTGCTACGGTTGTCTTCAGGACGCTATAAAACTTCTTCCTTGGTGTTGTAGTGGAAAGCAAGGGGGCAGAATTGTTTTTCCCAGTTGCAATATTAGGTACGAATTGTACCCATTCTACCGGATGGCAGCAACGACGCCCCAGCCTTCCCCTGGGCTTCAACCTCTACTTCCAGGGCTTCAATCTCCACCTCCGGATTCCGTCAGTGGACCAAAAGGTGAACTGCACGAGCACCCGGTTTTAGTTTACTGCTTTTCATTCTTGATTAGACATAGTCTCCGTGGCAGCGCCACCTTATCTCCAGAGTTCCCATCACCTGCAAAAAATATATATATATATATATAAACTAATTTAAAATTTTATATTTATTTACCTTTAAATATTTTTTTGGGTCCACCTTAGATTTTTTTTTTTATTCTAATAAAATTAAATGTTGGTTCATAATTTAAACAACTTAATAATATATTAGGGTTTTTCAAGCAGTTTTCAAAAAAAAAAAATTTGAACTAAAATCTAGAAAAAAAAATAAAAATAAAACTACTTCTAATTGTGCAGAGGCTTAATTCCTTCAACTAAACACGATACCTAATATAACACAAATTTTAACCTTTTATTATTTTTTATTACAGAGTTATTTTTCCTCACCAGACAGCAGACATATATTACTTATAATTTTTAATTATTTTTTTTTATTTATTCTTAACCATACACGTCTTTTATTTTTTCGATTTTTACACTTCATATTTTTATATTTTATCACATTTTCATCTACATTTTTACATCTATGTTTTGTCTTCCTCCTTATTCGTAACTTTTGTGTCTTCTACCAGTACTAGTGCGGTAGCGCCTCTTCTAGAGTATTAAGTCTCAAATTTATCAATACAATTTTTTTTAGCTGTACAAGTACCTTTGTTCATTTCTTTTCTTTCCATTTTTTTTTTCTTTTGAGGTATTTTGGTTAACAGAATGTAAATTTGTTTTGGTTTTAAGAAATTTTTTTTTTAAGCACAAACTTTATGCCGGTCGAATCTTGAATTTCGGCCAATATTTACCGAAACACCTAAAATAAACCAGAATGGCCTGAAATTTTTTCTGAAGTGGAATAGGGTGAGTTACTATTCTAGTTTGTATACTAGCACGGTATTTTCTGGCTGATATAACCTGAATGGAAGGAAATTAATAATATTGAATCAAACCTAATTACTTAAAGGCTAAAAAAAAAAAAAAAACTGTGTAATTTATACTTCCTAAGAAACACCTTGAGCAAAATTCTTGGAGCAACCACTACTTATCTGGATTCAATTACTTTTTGAGTAGTATGTGAAATTGTGTAAATCAGTTTATGTGCAACATGTTTAATCCATTACCTTTTTTTTTTTTTTTTTTTGCAGCACGTTTAATCAGTTCAATCCATTAGTTAATGATTAATTATTGTTGCACCTTTGCATGTTCCTCACATTATGATTTGGTACACGACACAATTTTACAATTTTAGGGCTATTTGGTAGGTAAGTTAAAATAATAGTTTTTGGTGTTTGATCACTAAAAACTATGAGTCCAAAATTTTTTTTTGCATTTGATAAGAGTATTTAATCAAGGGTGTTTGAATTACAATTTTCAATTTTTTTTTTGAGAATTGTGTTTAAACACTGTATTTGAAACAGCTCAGAGCAGTTTTCCATTTTGAGTAACAATGTTGGATAGCATTGTTATAAATATATTAAAATTCATTGGACCCACTGGTTCGAACGGCACAAGGACAACTTTTTTTTTTCTCTCTCCTAATATTTGACTTTTCTTGCTTTCTTTGTTTTCTTACCTCTTTTGCCCGGATCACTGGTGGTCTTTTTTATTTTTTTATTTTTGGTGTTTGTCGTTTTGCTGGTCTTCTTCTTTCAAATAAAACAAAAACCCTTTTGAATTTAAGCCCACCAACAAAACAAAACACAAAGAAATAGAAAGTCAAACCCAAAAAACAAAACCAATTTGAATTTAACCCCACCCACAAAACACAACCCAAATCAAACATTTAGCGCAAAAAAAAAAAAAAAAAAAAAAAAAAAAAAAACAACAACAACAACAACAAAAGAAAGAGAAGCAAAGATATTGGGAACTGGGGTTGAGAGGGGGGAAGAGCACTGAGAGAGATGAAGAGAAGGAAAATCTTTAGGTTGTTTGCCAAGAGAAAATAAAGAGAGAGTGAACAGGAAAATAGTACTAAATGTATTGGTATTTGAAATATTATATTAAACACATTTTTTTTTACATTACGAGTACTTCTAACATGTTACAACATTTTTTAAATTATAATTTTTACATTATTTTGAACAATAATACTTAAACACTGTTATTAAACAAACTCTTAACTAACTATTGTAGTATTGTTTGCTTTGTATATGCTGTGTGTCACTTTCACCTTTCTTCGTTAATATTAATTATTTTATTTTATTAAATGTGTTTTTTTATGGGATATTAAGTGATGTTATGTTTTGGGCTTTCATTGATTTTTCCTATTCTCTTTTATTTTTTGCTATTGATATGGGTGTGCATTTAATAATTCAATCCATTAACTCAACAAAAGCCAATGCATTATTAAATTTTTTAAAATAGTTTTTTTGCCTTGTGAAAAAGAAAAAAAAAATTGTGATACTAAGTTAACCCTTCCCTAAAAAAAAACAAGTGTGGATCATAGATTTTGTAAACAGTTTACGATGATCTGTTTCTAACCCCGAACATAATTGCCTTGATCCTGTTATAAATATTGAATGCAATAGTATTGTATCTTATAGTGAAATAATATACATGAGTGCCTTTATATAGGAGACATATGTGTGCAATACAAGTAAGAGTGTAGTACAAGAATGTGTGCTATACAAGTAATTTAGTTAGACCTAAAGCCCACAACATTATACACATTAACAGCCTCCTTCAAACTCAAAATGGATGTGAGACCAGTTTGAGGTTGTCAACCAAATCACGAAGGCGTCCCTTGGGATGTGACTTAGTGAAAATATCTGCAAGTTGATCTTTGGAGGAGACTAAGAAGAGCTTGAGAGCACCATGGACAAGATGATAATGGATAAAATGACAAACAATCTCTATGTGTTTAGTCTGTTCATGGAAGACATCATTGTGATAAATATGAATGACATTCTGGTTGTCACAATAAAGATAAGTAGTAGAGAATGTGGACACACCTAACTCCTTAAGAAGCCATCATAGTCAAAGGAGTTCAGATGTGGTATTTGCAAGGACACGATATTCTGCTTCAGTACTGGAGTAGGCCACAAAGGTTTGTTTCTTACTTCACCAATAAATCAAAGAAGATCCAAAGAGAAAGCAATAACCAGTGGTGGACTTGCGATCAATGTGATTTCCTGCCCAATCAGAATCAGAGAATGAACAAGTACAAGAGGAGACTGAGCTGAGTAGAAAAGGCCATGAAAGAGACTTTTGCTCCAGTTGCTCGTATCTCATTTGTTTGAACCCTCTTAGTTGTTGCCTTTACTAGTAAATGGGATCTTTTTCAAATAGATGTTAAAAATGCCTTCCTTAATGGGGATTTGAGTGAAGATGTTTATATGCAACCTTCTCCTGGTCTCTTTATTGAATCAACCAAGGTTTGTCACATTCGACGTGCACTTTTTGGCCTTAAACAAGCTCCACGAGCTTGATTTGTCAAGTTCAGCTCCACCATCTTTTGCTTGGGTTACAATGCTAGTCCTTATGATTTTGTCTTATTTCTTCATTTCACTGATAAGGGCACCATTTTTCTTCTTCTATATGTGGATGATATGATCATAACTAGTAATGACCTCAGTGGCATTCAAGAACTTAAGGAGTTTCTCAGTCAGTAGTTTGAGATAAAAGATCTTGAACATCTCAGCTATTTCTTAGGTCTTGAAATCGCTTATTCCACAGATGGTCTTTATATTACTCAAGCCAAGTATGTTTCTGACCTTTTGTCTCGAGCTGGACTCACTGACAGTAAGATTGTTGACACTCTAGTTGAACTTAATGCACATCTGACACCCTCGGGGGGAGGGGAACCATTGTATAATCCCTCTCTTTACAAACAATTGGTTGGCAGCTTAGTTTATCTCACAGTTACACGTCTAGACATTCCCTATGTTGTTCATTAGGTGAGCTAGTATTTGTCTGCTCTAATACCATATTGGAAATACTGAATGCAATAGTATTGTATTTCATAGTGAAAGAATATACATGAGTGCCTTTATATAGAAGGCATATGTGTGCAATACAAGTAATAGTGTAATATAAGAATGTGTGCTATGCAAGTAATTTAGTTAAGCCTAAAACCCATAACACTATATACGTTAACAGATCTTACTTATGGTACTTCAATTTTCATGGCTTATTTTATAAATCTTTCTTTGAGTTAAATTTTTTGATGAACAAAAGATATTGTAGGACCGTAAGCTATGTCATTCTATCTCAAAACCAATTAGTAATAAGAAAGACATACTCAAATTTTTTATAGTATTTGACATCACATATTGCTGGCCTGTTTTTAGAGTAGTTGTAGAGAGTTAAATTGTGCTCCCCCAACATATATAATTTTATCAAAAATCACTATACATAACGCATACCACAAAAGACATATGTACAACCCAAAACTCAAAATTAAAAAAGGAAAATACTTATTCCACACAAATTTTTTTACACGGTTTTAAAAATAGCTCAAAAAACGACTTCCAATTTGGAAATCATTTGAGTTATTTTTTGGGTTGTGTGTATTAACGATTTCCAAATGAAATCGTGATTTTGGATTATTGTATTCACATTTCTAAAGGGTTAAATTTGCTTGCTATAGTGATAGCAATTGGGATAGAGATACGGAGGATAAAAGATTATTATTGGTTTTGTATTCTACAAGGGTGATATTGTTTTTACATGGACTATTAAGAAGCAACCAATTATGACACTTTGCACTTGGGAAGCTAAATAAATTTATGCTACTTCTAGTGTTTGTCATGCGATATGCATTAGAAGTTTATTAAAGGAGTTGCATATACCGCAAGCAAAATCTACAAAGATATTTGTGGACAACAAGTCAATACTACTTCATGCATAAAATCCATTCTTTCATGATTGAATCATTCACAATGATTCAAGACAACATAATACAAGAAAGGAACTTCTGTAGATATAATGCTATAGGACAAAATATTCAAATTAATTTCTGTAATTTTTATCTTAGGTATTATTAAGTAATTTTTGTTATTTTAGGTTTAGGTTATTTATTTCATTGTTTTAGGTGCTTTTAATGTTGTTTAGTCAAATTAGGATTTTATATGCTTTCTTAGCTGTCTTAGAGTTTCCTGGCCGCCTTAGGGTTTCTAGCCACCCTAGGTTTATTTATTTATTTATTTTTTTACTATTTAAATGCATTGTAGCCTCCAAAGGTAATTTAGTTTTCAGACTATTATCAATAAACACAAAATTTTTGTCAATTTTCTTCTCTAGTAGATTCCAGTTTTATCATCTTGTGGATTCAAGAAACCCCTTGTAAATTTGAAGTTTACTAACCAAAAACTAATAGTTTAGTTTCTGTCTATCAAAGAGAGTATCGTGTGTGCTTTCTTCAGGCTTCCGCAACATCATATAATCACCAAACCAATCAAGTTTGATATATTTTATGAGCTACAAGCCTTACTAATTTGACTAGAAAAACAAGTTTAATGGGAGAAATTAGATGTTAAACTTGTTTAATTTTTTTTTTTCATTTTTTATTATGATTTTTTTTATATTAATTAACATTTGAATGAATGCATATGAAAGACTTTCTTGAAGTTATGTGGAAAATTATGAATGTGGGGAGTTTATGAAGTAAATACATCTTGGAGATTTTTGATGTTATGCAATAAATAATGAAGGTTAAGAGAGTGCATGGGGGCTATATAAAGCCATTCCTTCATCAATTTGTATGTAACAATGAAAGAATTTAAATAAAAGACATGAAGTGTTATCTACCTCTTTCCTCTTCGTTCTCTTTCACTTTGTGTACTTCGTGAGTGCGAGTCTCTTTAGTTGAGTAGTGTGTGAGGCTCACTAACTTCGACAAATATTACAATTAGAAGTGAGTGGAGTGAGGTGGGATGGTGTGGGGTGGGTAAGGACCGGAGTTCAAATCTCTAAGAGGGAACTTCATACACATATACACATAAATTATGCTAAAATAGAATTTTTATCTTGTATAAAAAAGAAAAATAAAAAGAAAAAGTGAGTAACTAATCTAAGACTCAAGTATACCAGCCAAGCCAATATGTTCTAATGGTACTTTCAACCTCATCTATACTGATCAGACGTAATTAATTTATTAGGCAGCACTTCTTGTAACTGACTATTACGGTATTACCTGTTGTCAATATAACATGATATTGTTTTTGCAGGAAAAGGCAAAATCTCACCGGTAATTATTATCGCCATTGTTGTTACAATTGCTGCCTCTGTGGTGCTAGTCATTCTGGCCTACTGTTTCCTCCGGAGGAGAGCGAGAAAGAAGTCTGATGCTATAAATGAAGCGAGTCCCAAGCAATCTGATGGTTTGCTTAATTATCATGGTATGCTCATGCAAGGGCTTTTGTGTTCATACGATCATAACACAATCTCCTCATTTTCAAAATTATACGTGAAGGAATCCTTTCATTATGTTTGTGGTAATTTGTCTGAAAATGATAAAGAATATATTGATTATCTAAAAGCTCTCACCTCATCATATCTGCAAACATTGATCTCTGTAATGTTATCTCTCTTATATTTGTTTATTTTTGGATGTTTAGCTGCAAGTGAAATATCAGCTGATTTAGCTGTAGAATCCTTGCAATTTGATTTTGTGACAATTGAAGCAGCCACAAACAAATTCTCAGATGACAACAAGATTGGCGAAGGTGGATTTGGAAAAGTTTACAAGGTATATATAATCGAAACTCATTTCTTTCATTTTTTTTTTTTTTTTTTTTTTTTTTTTTTTTTTTTTTTTTTTTTTAAACTCAAAATAAGCATACATAGAAAATTTACTGCATATAAATATACATATTTTTTTTTTTAATAAAAATTTAATATCTTTTGAAGTGGTGATTTTACACATTCTCAATATTAATCTCACCATTTCCTTACTGAAAAATATACTTTAAACACCTAGGTAATTAACAATGCAAGAATAATGAATTTAAACAATTAATCATGCCCACAATATTGACAAATAATAAAAATACTGAAGTGAAACCTTTCAAATGAAAAACCACTACTAGGAAAAAATCAATCCTGTCAAAAATCACTATTAGAGGAACAATTACATAGCTAGCAACTTACAAAATCTTTGCCTTGTCTAGACCTATGCAACCTTTGCAAACTCCTAGTTTGCCTTCCTACCATGATAGTCCCACACTGACTAACAACATGGTCCTAAATTTGTCTGTTTGGAGGTTATTTCATTCAGGGTGTGCTACTTGACGGGAAGGAAGTAGCAGTTAAAAGGTTCTCATCAAAGTCATTGCAAGGCTTAGAGGAATTCAAAAATGAGATCATACTTATTGCAAAACTTCAGCACAGAAATCTTGTGAGCTTATTGGGATTTGGCATAGAGGGAGAGGAAAAGCTGCTTGTATACGAGTTCATGCCCAACAAAAGCCTTGATATTTTTATTTTTGGTTTGTTTCTTCCTACATTCTGTTTCATAAGCTTGATATTATTTTGGATTGCTTGTAAATATATAAAATTCACACTTATGCATGATGTCATTACTTAACATTAATATTAAATTTCAGATTCAAAAAGGCGCCCATTACTTGATTGGAAGACTTGCTATAACATTATTAGCGGGATTGCTAGAGGACTTCTATATCTTCATGAGGACTCCCGCCTTAAAATCATTCATAGGGACTTGAAGCCTAGCAATGTGTTGTTGGATCATGATATGGTTGCCAAAATATCAGATTTTGGAATGGCGAGGATCTTTTATGAAAAACAAAATATAGCAAACACCAAAAGAATTGTTGGAACATAGTAAGCCACTTCTTCCTATATCTTTCTCTTCTTTTTTGTTTTAATACCAATAATAATAATAATAGTAATGTTTGTATACAAATAGCGCGTATATGGCTCCAGAATATGCAATGGAAGGAGTGTTCTCTGTGAAGTCAGATGTCTTCAGCTTTGGTGTAATCTTACTTGAGATTATTAGTAGGAAAAAGAATAGTGGCTTTTACCTTACAGAACATGCCAAAACATTCCTTGCATATGTATGTTAACTTTTGTTTCCTTGAATTAGAATTAGACATTGCAATATGGACTGCATATGTGAAATATAACTCCATTCGAAATCTAAATTGATAGGCATGGAGACTATGGTGTGAAGATAAAGTGTTGGAGTTTGTGGACAACTTCTTGAAGGAATCATGTTCGACATTAGAAATTGTAAGGTGCATACATATTGGACTTTTGTGCGTGCAAAAAGATCCACAAGATAGACCCAACATGTCGACTGTGGTAGCATTGCTAGGAAGTGAATCAATAGCCCTTCCTAAACCAAGACACCCTGCATTTTCTGTGGCTAAATTCATTCAGATGGATGAATTCTCTGTAAATGAGCTTAGTTTTCTAGTATTGTACCACAATGAACGCGTACAACTGTATAAGATTGGCATTAGGTCTTGCATAATGGTGAACTTAATATTGCAGACTAAAATTTCTATAAAATGGGAATAGGATACGTATTGGGAAGGAAGGTCCAGTTAATTGAGCAAATAAAGGTGATTTTTTGGGGTGATTTTCTGAGAAGGGAGTTATGAACTAAGGGGCCTCTGGACAAAATAAACATGAGACTTGGACATATCTCATTGATGGGCCTGCAGGATGATTTGGACAGTCCAGAATTTGGATTTCACAAAAAATACTCAGTACCGTTTCCCACAATAAAGAAATAGCACTCACAGGAATATGCTTCTAGCCCTATTGGCACCTACCATTCTCTTCAGTTTTTGTGTTGTACGATTCCTTCCTACCAAATTTCAAAAAAAAAAAAAAAAAAAAAAAATCATGATTTGTGAGTGCTATTTTCTTCAGTCAAGTCCTATATGGGAATCACATGTTGTATTCTTGAATTATTTACGATAAGAGGATAATCAAGAATATAAACCAATTGTTTAAGTGAATTGAAAAATATTTAATTATTTTCACTAATTTAAGCATTCAATTATCTTTTATAATTTGATTTTATCTTTTGCCTTGCTCTTATTCAATTGTTGCCAAAACAACTCATTTTAAATAAAAATGTCATATTTCAAAATCAATTGTTTCTTATATAAATCAAATAAAAATAATAAAAAAAATTCATTTTACATAACTAATAAGTGCACCAACTACAAATAATTAGTACATAAAAAAAAAATATATATATATATATATATATATTTACACTATTAATATCAGTATAATTACATAGAACAAATTTAGACTACTGCAATATTGGTTCCACGCACACTTATATTATGTCACTAAAAGGATTAAAGAAATATAAATTGTTCAGATTAATATAATAATAAAATGAACATATCACTTTAGTGAATTCAAATTTTTTTAATTATTTCAGCTAATTTAAGCTTGCAATTATTTTTAATAATTTTTATTGCATTTTTACTATTTTTTTTTTAACCTTTTGATGATTTTGTTTCGATGAGGAAGAATTTAATATTGTTATTTTTATATAAATTTTATGAAAATAACTATATAAATTCATTTTTTTATAAATATTTTGTGCACCATCTATCTATAATTAATATATAAAAATCAATATATTTAACCTATTAATTAATATACTGACATAAATAAATAAATAAATTATGAGGTGGAAGAAAAAAATTAAAAAAATTCTTATTCCTTCTTGAAGAATACCCCTTCTGGACTGAACCTTAAGACTAAGAGATTCACACTGAGCAACAAGTACATTGCATGAGTGGGCTTTGGCCTTTGGATTCGCATATGCCAGTTTTTTGATATGCAAGTTGTTAACCAATACAAAGGCCCTTCATATTGGTCACACTCTTCTGGATCCCACAAAAGAACTCTACGAATTTCAATTTTTGTCAAGGAAAAGAATTTCAATACTGGACAAAGAATTACGACAAAAACGCTACTATAGACCGCGCTTTCACTACACTGGAAAGTAGATCAGTTTGGCCAATGCTTCGGTCATAGTTCCACTCCAGTGTCCACCCTGGACCACCCATCATTGACTTTTACCACTCGGGCAGCACAACAATTTTGACCGGAATATATTCTTTAATCTTTTTCACTGTTTCATATGATTTTTTTTAATAAAATCCAATAATATATTTTGATCGTTTGGTTTATTGTCAATTAGGTTTAAGAGTTTTCAAAATTAACTAATTTGTTCCCTAAATTTAATTTAGTTTCTAAAAATTGCTAGACTAATTAGTTATTTTTTAAAACTATTTTAAGGACTAAATTAACTTTAAAATCCAAATTAATCAGTTTGAAAAAATCTTGAACCTAATTAGCAATAGTCCAAATCTCAATTATGTTAATGGAATTTTTTTTTTTTTTAGTAATCCCTTCTAGAAAGGAATAAGGACATATAAATTATTAAAAGTTTGACTTGCATCATAGGACCTTATCCTCACGCAAATGCTTGCATATTCTACGCCCTTGACATCTTATTCTCGGATCCCTATTTAGTTTTTAAGTTAGAAAATACTTTCACTGGCACAGAGTAAAATAGAAAACAACAAAGACAATAACTAAGAGAGAAAAAATATCTCCATCTCCATCTCCATCTCCATCTCCATTTTGTGGACAACAAACAAGAATTCCAGATATTTGATATGTGGACTAAACTGTAATAACATATTTCCTTCTTTTTTTCTGTAATTTTTTAAATTTATTTGTTTATATATGTCTAATAATTATATATATATATATATTTTGATTTTATATAAACTATTCTTTTGTGTGTACAAAAAAAATAGTAAGTAAAAATCCAATTCAAATGCACATTTTTCTCACGTGTATCAAGTTATTATAAGACATGTGGAACAAAAAAACAAAAACAAAAAAAAAAAAAATGCATATCCATGACAACATTTCCTTATCAAAAATCTTATCAATTCTCACTACATCAATATAAACTGAAAAGCAGGTAGAGTTTACACAAAAAGGGGAAGAGACCGAACTATCAAAATGACTTCTTTGAACTCCATGACCCTTCTATTCATTTCCATGCTTAGCCTTAGCTTCCTCAGCCGTACCACTACTCATGCTGCTGACCCAGTTCACCTCAAAGAGGTATGTGCAAACACCACTTTCAGCCCCAATAGCGTCTACCAATCCAATCTCAATTCCCTCCTCTCTTCACTCTCCTCCAACGCCACACAAAACCTCGAATTCTACAACACAACCAGCGGCCAAAACACCCCCAACCCCGTCTACGGCCTCTTCCTCTGTCGCGGCGATGTAACCCCTCAACTCTGCCAAGCATGTGTAGCTGCGGCAGTGAAAGAGGTAACCAAGAAGTGTTCGAGAGAGAAAGTCGCTGTGATATGGTACGATGAGTGCATGTTACGTTACTCAAACCGTTCTTTCTTCTCTACCGTGGATGAAAAACCAAGGTTCGCCCTATTGAACACGCAGAATATCACTGAACAGGAAAAGTTTAACAAGTTACTAGCAAAGAGTATGAACGAGACTGCAGCTCAAGCATCTAATGCTCCTATTGGAGCCAAAAAGTATGGGACCAAGGAAGTGAATATCTCTGCTTTTCAAACACTGTACAACCTTGTACAGTGCACAGCGGACTTGTCCAGAAACGATTGTAGTACTTGTCTTCAAGCTGCTATAAAGCTTCTTCCATGGTGTTGTAGTGGAAAGCAAGGGGGAAGAGTTATTTTTCCTAGTTGCAGTGTTAGGTACGAATTGTACCCTTTTTACCGGATGGAAATTGCGACACTCCCACCTACACCAATTCACCCATCTTCACATACAGGTTCGGTAGCTGGACTTTTGACTGCTTTTTCCTTTTTCTCTTATATTATTGGCGATTGAGTGATGGTGCTTCAATTTTTCAAGGCATACTTTATGAATCTCTGTTTATTTTGGGTGTGATTTTAGTGCGGGTCATATTCTCCCGTTAAAGAATTGGAAACATTAGCTTTAACTTGTACAAAGTCAGGACCAATTAAGTGGGTCATAACTCTATGTGACATAGCTATCAGAAAAACAAAAAAAAACTATAGAAGTAGGTAAGTGGCCATTTTATTGCCCACTAATATGGTTCGGTGAGGGGTGGAATGGTAGACCCAACCATTTGCAGAGCTCATGCCCTGCTATAATTCAATTGGCTAGTGCATATCGTCGTTTAGCGAAGAAAGTACTTCTTGTAACAGTTATACTAAGCCGAGTATAAGTCAAATATATAAAACAACGTAACAACTAAATAACATGTGAATTATGGGAAATACAAATACTTATTATCATTTTTTGTATTTCACTTTATGTTCCATCAATCACAACTTAATATATATTTGTTTAACTTCGTTATAAAATAGTCAAAGTTTAAAATGGAAAAAAATAAACACAATAAGTTGTAATTTGTGGAACGTAAAAGTAAAACACAAAAAGTGGTATAGTGAATTTTTTTTTTTTTTTTTAATCAAGTGATATAATGGATTTGCATTTAAAAGTTGGAGTTAACAACTTTGCAATAAATAAATAAATTACATGGCATTTATAAAGTGTTTGGCATTTCCACTTTTTCAATTAGTGATTAATTAATGAGAGTGATGCACTTTTTCAAGTTATCTATGCGATGCACTGATAACATTATAATATTTTATGTAATATGGTTTTAGAAATATTGTACATATATTATAGCATAATTGTTATAAAATTTTGTTAATAATGAGTTTATCATAAAAAGAAATAATTATAAATTGCATAAACATATCCATTATAATTATTTAGTTCAAGTAATGAGAAATTAAAAAACAATTTTGGAGGAATATTGTAGAATGAAAGTTGATATAAAATATGTCTTTCTCTTTCTCCTTAATTCTAAAACAAAATATACATCCAAAACACCCACAATCAATCACATCTTTTACAAAACTCACAAATCTATAATGTTTGACCTTAAAATCAAAATTGTAATGTGGGGCCAGTAGCCCGAAAAATTGATGGAGTCTATAGAAGGTGGGCTTGCAGCCCAACGGCCCAGTCCGAGAACACTCATCCGTCCGAGGATGCTCCTCTATCCGAGGATGAGATTCGTTCTTCAAACCAGCCTGCGATGCTGATGTAACTATTTTAATTGTCAAGGAGTTTTGCGGAGTTACATGCAAACCAGACTAATGAATATTGATCAAAGGAGGAACCGGAGAGGATAACAAATATCTCCTAAAAGCTGCTGCCCCCGCATTAAATGCTTCCCACCTAATTCTCTAGCCGCATTAATGTGGAGGTGATACCTGAACAGTAATTAAGCAGCTTTATAACCACTAAGCGGAGGATCCGGGAAGGTCGGATGGGACAGAAGGAAATCCTCAAAAAGGAGCGTACACGTGTACGATGAAAGAGAGACGGAGCAGTTAGTATATAAAACGAAATCGGAATGCATGGAGGAGAGGTTTTTGGGAGAAGAAGAAAAACTCTTTCTGCTGCGCCAGAACTACGTCTTTTTCTACTTACTGGAACTAACTCTTACATCCATACTCTACAAATTTTTATTGTGAAGGGTCCATTACAAATTGAGTCCCTACAATTGGCGTCGTCTGTGGGGAGAGCTTGATCCAACCGTAAGAAAAGACAAGTGCCACAGCTAATGGCAGAAGGAGCACCACGACAGGAGGGCACTAGTCCACATCAAGCAGAGTCCAGGGGACCTCAACAGGGCACCCCGTTCGTCCGCGAACGAAGGGGAGAACACAAGGGAAGCGTGCGAACGACCCACATGGAGAAGAGTCAGTCTCAAGGAAAGAGCCATGCCTCCCACGCGAAAGACAATAGGGACATGCAACTTGAGATTAATATGCTAAGAAGGGAACTACGTTACGAACGACGAAAGAAAACATCTCAAGACTCGAGGCAACCCTCTGATGAGTCAGACGATACAAGTTACAGGCGACGGTCTAGAACTCCGCCCAGTGAACTTTTTTCCCATGATAAAGATCATTACGGTCGGAGGACGTACAAGAGTCCACCTCGGCGGGGCTTAGGGAACGAAGCTTTGAACAAAGCACTGAGTCAAGTTACCCGGTCACCGTTCACGCGACGCATAGAGAACGCGAGCCTTCCTCGGAGGTTCCATCAACCCACGTTCACCATTTATAATGGTCGAACAGATCCGGTGGAGCATGTTAGTCATTATAATCAGAGAATGGCAATTCACTCTAGGGACGAGGCCTTGATGTGTAAGGTCTTCCCTTCAAGCCTAGGCCCAGTGACAATGAGGTGGTTCAACGGTTTGGAAGAAAATACCATTGATTCCTTCGAGGGGCTCATTCAGGCCTTTGGGGCTCGTTTTATTACTTGCAGAAGGGTTGTCCAGCCGTTAGGGTCGTTATTATCCATGTCTAAGCGAGAAGGGGAAACACTGAAAGCATATTCTGACAGGTATTGGGAAATGTATAATGAAGTAGATGGAGCCAATGACAGTGTGGCTATTAATACCTTCAAGGAAGGTCTTCCAACCGATCATGATCTGAGGGGTTCCCTAACCGATAAACCTGTCACCAACATGCGACAGCTTATGGACAGGATTGTTAAATATACAAGGATCGAGGAAGATCAGATACGAAGTGGAGGAAAGTCCAGGGCGGTCCCTCAAGACAGGAGGGAATTTAGGTCAGACCGATATGGCAACAATCGACCTCGGAGAGACTTTGTAGGGCCGTCAGGTTCTGCTAACTCCCCAGCAGTCAACGTTGTGTTCTGAGAACCGGTACAACGGGTTCTAGAGAAGATACAAGACGAGCCCTTCTTCAGATTGCCCAATAGAATGGCGGGGGACCCTGCGAAGCGCAACCAAAACCTCTACTGTCAGTATCATAGAGACCACGGGCATACTACCGAGGATTGCAGAAACCTGTGGGACCATTTGGAAGAGCTGGTCCGAAAAGGGAGGTTGACCAACCTTCTACACCATTCCAGTAACCGAGGAAGCCAGACAGGTCCGACGTTGAGAGGAAACGCCTCTTCAGGAGCCCCCTTGGGCACCATAAATGTTATATTTGCAGCTCCTGGAAGAATAGGATCTGGCCCCACCAAAATACTGTCCGTATCTCATTGTTCAGAAAGGGGCTCGAACACAGTGCCGAAGAAAGCGAAGCTGAACGGCTCATTGGTGCTAGGCTTTTCAGAGGAGGATAAGAGGGGAACCATACAGCCGCATGATGATGCCTTGGTGGTTACGATGAGGATTGGAGGATATGACGTAAAAAGGGTGATGATTGATGATGGGAGCGCAGTTGAGGTGATGTATCCCGACCTGTACAGGGGGTTGAATTTAACGCCCCAAGACCTTACGGCCTATAGTTCCCCGTTAGTAAGCTTCGAGGGCAAAACGGTCATTCTGTTGGGTATGATTAGATTACCTGTGCAGACAGGTCTTGATGTGGTTGAGGTGGATTTCATTGTGGTGGACGTTTTTTCTCCCTATACGGCGATCTTGGGAAGGCCTTGGTTGCATACCCTGGGGGCTGTTTCTTCCACCCTTCATCAGAAGGTGAAGTACCCATCAGGTGGCCAAGTGTTAGAAATATTGGGAAATCAGACCATGGCAAGGCAGTGCATGGTGGCCGCTATTCAGCACAAGCCAGAGATGAGCTCATCGGGCAGGGCCGAAGATAAATTATAGCAATTAAAGAAACCAGGAACCCTCTCTATCAATACCACCGAGGAAGCAGAGTGTGAGGGATTGGAGAGAGTGACTGTGGGTGACGACCCGGATAGGTACTTCCAAGTCGGAGCGCTATTGCCTTCGCCAGAAAAGGAGCAATTGGTTGAGGTCCTAAGAAGGAACATAGATGTGTTTGCATGGAACGCCTACGAAGCCCCGGGGGTTGATCCAGATTTTATCTGTCACCATTTGAATGTCAATCCTTCAGCTGTTCCGAAGAAACAGCCCCCTCGGCGTCCTTCCAAGTTACATGCCGAGGCTATTAAGGACGAGGTGGACAAGCTCAAGCAGGCAGGAGCTATCAAGAAAGTGTTTTACCCTCAATGGTTGGTGAACACCGTTGTATTACAAAAGAAGAATGGAAAATGGCGAGTATGTGTAGATTTCACGGATCTCAATAAAGCCTGTCCTAAGGATCCCTTCCCTATGCCTCGTATAGATCAGTTGGTTGACGTAACGGTAGGTCACCCTCGAATGAGCTTCCTAGATGCCTTTCAAGGCTATCACCAGATCCCACTGGCATTGGGTGATCAAGAGAAGACAGCTTTCCTTACTCCCAATGGAAATTATCACTACAAGGTAATGCCCTTTGGCTTGAAGAATGCGGGGTCGACGTACCAGCGGATGATGACGAAGATGTTTGAGCCGCAGTTGGGCAACAACATAGAGGTTTATATTGACGACATGGTAGTAAAGAGCAAGGTAGTGACCGAACACGTGACGGACCTTAACAGCACGTTCGAAGTTTTGAGGAAGCATAAGTTACGATTGAATGCCTCCAAGTGCTCTTTTGGGGTTTGCTCGGGGAAGTTTTTGGGATACATGGTAACCCATCGGGGAATCGAAGTGAACCCTGAACAGATTAAAGCCATAAACAGTTTACAACCACCTAGAAACCCCAAGGAAGTCCAGAGGCTGACTGGAATGACTACCGCACTGAACAGATTTATATCCAGATCAGCCGACAGGTGTAGACCCTTCTTCCTTCTACTCCACAAATGGAAAGGGTTTGAATAGACTGAGGAGTGCGCTTTAGCATTTCAGCAGCTCAAGGAATACCTATCTCGGCCACCCATTATGTCCAGTCCTGGTGTGGACGAGGTTCTCTTTGCGTACCTGGCGATAGCCACCTATGCTATCAGTTTTGTGTTGATATGATTGGACAATGACGTGCAGCGGCCAGTATACTACGTGAGCAAATCACTTCACGAGGCAGAGGTACGGTATCTACCATTGGAGAAAGCCATTTTGGCGATAGTGCATGCTACAAGAAAACTTCCCCATTACTTTCAGGCACACACCGTGGTTGTTCTGACTCAGTACCCACTTAGAGCTGTACTTCAGAGCGCAGATTACACTGGCAGGGTTACCAAATGGGGCACAATACTTGGGGCTTTCGATATAAAGTATATGCCTCGCACTTCTGTGAAAGGTCAAGTTCTCGTTGATTTAGTGGCCGAATTTGCTGAAGGTACTGAAGAAATAGTTGCAAGCCTGCACGGTACAGATGAGAAATCGGTTGGCCTTATTTCCACTCGGCACCTCACTCCTTGGAAGGTATATGTGGATGGAGCAGCAAATCAAAGGGGATCGGGAGTGGGGCTGGTCCTAATATCTCCTAAGATGGCCATTATCGAGAAGTCTTTAAGGTTGGGATTCTCGGCCACCAACAATGAAGCCGAATATGAAGCTGTGATAGCAGGAATAGCAACGGTAAAGAAGCTCGGTGGAAAAATAGTGGAGATGTTCTCGGATTCAAGCCTGGTCGTGGGCCAGATCAGAGGAGAGCTAGAAGCTCAAGATACTAGAATGCAAAGTTACTTGAGTTGAGTTAGGCACATGCTAACGAACTTTGAATCTTTCGAGTTGTCCCACGTCCCTAGAGGCGGGAATGCGCATGCGGACTCTCTGGCCACCCTTGCTACCTCCTCGGCAAAGAACTTACCTCGGATTGTCGTGGTTGAAGATTTGATCTCACCCACTCCAATTGCGGAAAACTCTATTCAAATCAACCAGATCAGCTCAGCACCTAGTTGGATGGATGCTATAACGGCATACCTCGAGAAGAATATATTGCCCAAAGACAAGTTAGAAGCAGACAAGATAAGAAGAAAAACTCCTCGGTTCTGGCTGTCCAAAGACAAGAAACTGTACAAACGCTCTTTCTCTGGACCTTATCTGCTTTGCGTGCACCCTGAAGCATCAGAGGCACTTCTAGAAGAGCTACACGAGGGGATTTGCAAGAGCCACACAGGAGGAAGGTCTTTGTCTCACCGGGCAATCACTCAGGGATATTGGTGGCCAGGCATGCAAAAGGAAGCGCAGGAATACGTTAAGAAATGTGATCAATGTTAGAGGTTTGCTCCAAACATTCATCAGCCTGGGGGAGTCCTTAAGCCTCTTTCTAGTCCTTGGCCTTTCGCGCAGTGGGGCTTAGATATTGTTGGTCCTTTCCCTAAGGCAATTGGGAATAAGAAGTACCTATTAGTTGGCACGGACTATTTCACGAAGTGGGTCGAAGCGGAGCCCCTGGCCAACATCAGAGATGTGGATGTCAAGAAGTTCGTGTGGAAAAACATCATCACCCGATTTGGGGTCCCTCAGGCTCTTATCTCTGACAATGGTCTCTAATTTGATAACAAGGCTTTCAGGGAGTACTGCTCTGACCTGGGAATAAAGAACAGATATTCCACTCCAGCTTATGCACAGGGAAATGGACAAGCCGAGGCTGTCAACAAGGTCATTGTGAGTGGGCTCAAGAAGAGGCTAGACGACGCGAAAGGAAGATGGGTGGAAGAGCTACCGCATGTATTGTGGACTTACCGGACAACCCCACGACGATCAACAGGAGAAACCCCATTCTCAATGACGTATGGGGCGGAGGCCGTGATTCCACTAGAAACGGGTTTCCCTACGTTAAGGACCAGTACTTTCACCTCTGAGGGCAATGACGAGCTTCTGGGAAAGAGTTTAGATCTGATAAACGAACGACGAGAAAGGGCGAGGGTTCAGTTGGCCTATTACCAACATAAGCTGAAGCAAGGCTACGATGCGAATGTGAGGCTAAGGCCACTAGCACCTGGGGACCTAGTGTTGAGAAAAGTCTTGGGGAATACAAAAAACCCAACTTGGGGAAAGTTAGGGCCCAATTGGGAGGGACCATATCGTATCACTTCTGTAGCAGGAATAGGGGCTTACTACTTAGAAGATCTAGACGAGAAAACTGTACTTCATCCTTGGAATGTAAGCAACCTAAAAAGGTATTACTATTAGCACAAGCAATTCTGTCATGTATTTCTTTTTTAACTTAATTGGAATTCTATTACCTGTATTCCCTAAGTCTATTGGAGTATTAAACAGAAGCTAAGGCATGTCAGGTCCTCGGATCACATCTTAGTGAAAATTAATACAACACTTAAAATGAGAAAACTAGGTACTGGACAGAACCAAGACATTGCATGGTCCTCGGACTCAAGCCTCTGGTGAAACCAGATACTTCAGACGAGAAAACTAGGTACTAGACAGAACCAAGGCATTGCATGGTCCTCGGACTCAAGCCTCTGGTGAAACCAGATACTTCAGACGAGAAAACTAGGTACTGGACGTAACTAGATACTACTGGAGCATTAAATGGAAGCGAAGTCATGCAAGGTCCTCAGGCCGCAACTTGATAAAAATCAATACACTCCCTTCTACTGAAGTGTTAAGCAGAACGTGAATCATAAAAATTAATGCACACAATGAAAGTTGGCACCTCTTAAATCAGGTTTGTACGATCATCTTTATATATCAAGATAAATCCCATGAGCATCACTTAAAGCATTTTTAGGGCGTTCAACACATCCACGAACTAATTATTCAGAATGCTATCTCCAATTCGGTCCGATATTTCTTATAATGTTTGATTCTGCTTTTCTAGAGTCCGAGATCATCTGAAAGTATGAGAATATTCGCACAGGAAATTATACGAGAAATAAGTAAACCCATGATATCATATATAGGTCTGAGAAAAGAACCATGAGTTACAATTAAAAATATACACATCAAAAATTTTTTACATCAACTATTTGTTTAATTTTACTTGTATTTTGGATGGTGGGACTTTTGCTATTTCTTGAGGAGGAACGTCCTTCTCCTTCTCCTTTGAGGCCTCCCCGGCGGGCAAAATGGTAGAAGCTAAATCCTTTTTAAAGCTTTGAGAAGTTTGCCCATCCTTTGGATCCTCTGCGACTTTGGCTGAGGAGGTCCCTTTTCCCGCTTCGGGCACTTCAGGCTGTTTCTGCTGATCGGTTTGGAGAGGATTCTGGCCCTGAGCCCTTTCTGATGAGCCAACCGTAGTAGAGGAAACCTCCTGTTGCTGAGGAGAAGGGCTTGAGACTCGTATGGCTGAAGGAAAAAAAATGTTCTCTGGCCTTCTCAACTCTGACGAAGGCTCGACCCCAGCACGGTTGAGAGCCTCTTCCCAAGTTTGTGCACAGTACGTTTGACACACACTTGGGACCTCAGTCCTAAACCTGTTCTCGGTTTCTACTACACCTTCGTCATACCCTCGTTGTTCAGCCTCGTCCTTCGCCTTCTCGGCCTCGGCTCTTGCTTTTTCTGCTTCATCCCTCTCCTTCTCAGCCCGACCTCTAAGCCTTTGAGCTTCTTCCAGTTGTTTCATCAGCTTCAATATTCTCTCCTTGGAAGCTGTCAGTTGGTCATTGATGTTCTGGAATTTTTTCCTTTGATCTTCAGTTTGCTTTTGAAAGATGGACAAGGTTGAATCAGCGCTCTTTCGAGCAAGTTCTTCTTCTACCAACCTTTTCTTCAGGTCCTCTACATTTTGCTCACTACTAGTAAGCGCCTTGGAAGCTTCACTCCTTAATTCCCTCTCTTTGTCCCATTGGAGATATAAGCTGCTAGTCATTTCCTCTAGCCTGAAAGTGGTTTGAACGGCTTGTAAAAAAAAAAGAAAGGGGGAAAAACGAAAGAAAGGTAGTCAGAAATAAAGTGAACTAAAAGGAACGGAAGGAACTGTAAGGATGCTATACCATGCCCAAGTGCCTTTTTATGTTCATGAAGATTTCATTTTTCTTCATCTTTTTGAGCTCGGCCATATCCCGAGGGAGAAGGAGCGTTTCTTCTAAAGCGGAGGCAACATGGCATCCAATTCCCCCATTGTAATCTCTGATGGATGCATCTACCCTCAAGGGCTCACCACCGAGCATGGGTGCGGGGAGCCAGGCTTCGGGCTCCGAGGACTGGACGGTTTGCTTGGCACCCGCTCTAGAAGTCCCGCGAGTTGTCTTTTGCTGTTTTGAAGGTCGCTGATCCTGACTCTCCTGGGCTGGATCAGATCGCCCTATCTCCACCACATCCTTGCCTTTTTGCTCTTTCTTCCTCTTAAGATCAACGAATTCAACCCTTTGAGGTTGGGAAGGTTTAGGAGAAGGCGGAAGATGGAGATTGGTTTGAGGAGACCTCTCTGGAACCTCTCTTCCGGATTTGCCTTCAATAACATCAAACAAACTTCTTTGGCTTTTTCTTTGAATCCCCATGTCAACAGGAATTGCTTCGGGAGATTGGGGTTGATCGAACACCTCAAATTCGTCCGCAGAATCCGAGGCCTCCTCGACTATTCTTTCTTGTTCCTCTCCTTCCTCTTCCTCCTCCACTTCTTGAATAGTAGGTCGTGACGAGGAAGCCCCTACGGAAATAGCAGCTTCGGGTAAGGGTTGAGAAAAGGGTGTGCCTTCAGGGATCCAAACACCCTCAGGAATTATGAACCCAGACTTTTCGAAGGCTACGCTGATTCGGGGCAGCCGAGGGTCTTTGGCCTTTATTACACACTTGGGCGCTGAAAAGGTTGTGAAAATTGGTTTGTACCCAAGAATGATGTGCGCTGCCCTTAGTTGACCGTCGGACAGATTCTTGTATATCTCGGATCTTAAGATTTTATCCAAGCTCTCCCTGTTAATTAGCCTAAACCGACGCTGGGTAAAACGCCTATCTGTAGAATCATTAAAACAATGACAAAACTCCCATCAGGAATGAAGTTAACTTAAATTAAGAAGCACAAATTAAGGTGCAAGGGTGTACAGCCCAAAAACCCCACCTGGTTCACCCCCCTTGGTCGGGCATGGTAAACCGTCATTCCACGCGCCGGAAAAGATAAGGAAATCATCTTTCAGACCCTTGTTCGATGTAGGGAGACACTGGATTAGCCTTACCTCAGGGAACCTGGACCTAAGGTAGTACCCCGCATCCTTCAAGTGTTGGAGGTTGTACACCCAATTCACGTCGTGATGGGTAAGGCCCAAATTTAGCCTCGCATTAAGGGCTTCTATACTCCCTAACACCCTAAACATATTTGGGGCGCATTGTGTAGGGGACAATCTAAAGAACCTAAGGAAATTAGTAGTGAGTCTGCCCATCGGGATAGTCATCCCTCCCTTTATGAAAGCAATCATCGGGATGACTACTTCCCCTGTTTGCCTTTTATTGTACCATTCTTCCACGGAAGCGTACCTCATACCCACCGTTGGGGGAATCTTATACTTGGCCCTAAATTTCTCTATTTGCTCTTCGGAATCAACTAAATACTTAAACCTACCCATTTCTTAAGGATCGTGAAGAGAAACTAGAGAAGAGAATGGAAAACTGAAGAGGGTTAGAGAAACTTACAGTTGTGAAAATAGGCTCCTCGGACAAACTTCAGGTATTTATGAGATCGTTGATAAGAAGAAAGGAGGGACGGGATCAGTGAATACTTGATAAGATCGTAAGATTTTTTATAACTGAATTGAAATTTGATTTGAAAAGCTCTTTATAAGGGCACAGAAATCGTAAGCGGGAAAAATCTCGCTCATAAGTTGTGGTAATTCTCCACCGTTAGATTCGCATCTTACTGGAACGTGGAGGACAGAGAAACCGCCATCATTTAATGGTGGCGTGTCCTTGACGCCGAAACATCAGGAACGTGTCTTAGGCAGGTGAAAAGGCATTCTGACATCTGGAAAAGCCCAATGAAGGATTTAAGGACGTTATATCAAAATCCCCCTTTTTCCGAGATAACAAAAAGGGAGATTTTGAGGGGCTATTGTGGGGCCAGTAGCCCGAAAAATTGATGGAGTCTATAGAAGGTGGGCTTGTAGCCCAACGGCCCAGTCCGAGAACACTCATCCGTCCGAGGATGCTCCTCTATTCGAGGATGAGATTCGTTCTTCAAACCAGCCTGCGATGCTGATGTAACTATTTTAATTGTCAAGGAGCTTTGCGGAGTTACATGCAAACCAAACTAATGAATATTGATCAAAGGAGGAGCCGGAGAGGATAACAAATATCTCCTAAAAGCTGCTGCCCCCGCATTAAATGCTTCCCACCTAATTCTCTGGCCGCATTAATGTGGAGGTGATACCTGAACAGTAATTAAGCAGCTTTATAACCACTAAGCGGAGGATCCGGGAAGGTCGGATGGGACAGAAGGAAATCCTCAAAAAGAAGCGTACACGTGTACGGTGAAAGAGAGACGGAGCAGTTAGTATATAAAGCGAAATCGGAATGCATGAAGGAGAGGTCTTTGGGAGAAGAAGAAAAACTCTTTCTGCTGCGCCAGAACTACGTCTTTTTCTACTTACCGGAACTAGCTCTTACATCCATACTCTACAAATTTTTATTGTGAATGGTCCATTACAAATTGAGTCCCTACATGTAATTTTCGCTGTCACTCAATATAAAATGTATGCCCCTCATTCCTTAGTTGTAGCCAACTCATACGGGATAGAATTAGATGAGACTACAATGTTAGAGCTAGGTAAGTGTAATTTAAAAATTGAAGATAAATGAAATCATTTTTGGTCTATTGTATTTGACATGGGATGCGTGAAGAGCTATGGATAGGTATATATAAAGGAGTAGAAGTGCAAGAGGTGAAAATAGTGAATTTAAATGCAAAGAATATTGTGTATATGCCTGAGGGAGGAAAAGTCTTGATACATTTAACCAAAAGATACAAATAATATTTTACTTTTTTAATTAAAAAAATCTTAAAAACATTGAATCAAATAAAGCAAAATTTAAATATTTAATTTATATTTATCTCTGATGTGGCATTTGAGAATATTTTAATTTTTTTAACCAAGAATGCGCTACTTGGTAGAATCTCATACTTTCCCACATGAGGCCTCTACCAAAGGTGAGCTTGTATATTCATGTTTTTCTTTTGTCATTGGTTTGTAAGTGTAAGGATGTATGATTAAACTTAACTCGGATTGTTAAAACTTACAACTAGTCTCTTCCTTACTTGTTTATTTCTTTATTGAAAAAGTAACAATTCTATTCTTCCTTACTTTTTCTTTTTATTTATTGAAATATTAACAATTCTATTGTATGATGCCTAAGTTGAATAAGGGTTGTTATTCCATACTTTGGGAGTATACTCCCTCCCTCTCACAAAGGAGTGAGTCCAGTCTACTCCTAGAGTATACAATAATTTTCAGTTGAAATAATCGGTTTTTTGCTCAACCTTGATGGGTATAAAATTTGGTAGATTTATTGGGACATCCTTCCCTCCCCAATATGTATTCTATGCATCCAATGGATGCATTCAACCTCTCAAAGTTTGTGAACTCCACAATCATATGGTAACCACATTCTATGAGAAAGATAATGCATATATCTTATGCATATGATACATTTTCCTCCTTATTTTCTATTGATCAACTTTCTCATAAAAAAAAATAATAAATAAAATTAAAAGCAGATTTCATGGGTACAGGTACAACATTTCTTGAAAAATTAGAGTACAAGACTAGGATATGGTAATTAATTAATTAATATTTTTTTAGGTATATTTTAAATATTTTTGGACATAATATTTTATTTTAGGTTTTAAAATTAAATAACAATATAAAATTATTGAAAAAATATTTAAAATTAATTTAAAGGCAATAATAAATATCGAAGAAGTACAATGACGCCCATAAAATGTTATTTAAAGTACAAACTAAGAGTTCAAATAAACTAAACACCCAAGCTACACAGATACGCACACGAGTACACGAGTACAAGTACGAGTACTTGCCCATTTTAGCCATGTCCATGGAACATGGGATTAAACCTAATTAATTATTAGGCAGCTCTCTCCTAAGGGACTACTGTACAGTTGTTAATGAAACATGATATTGTTTATGCAGGAAAGGAAAAAATCTCAACGACAACAATAATCGCCATAGTTGTTCCAATTGTTGCTTTGGTGCTGGTCATTCTGTCCTTCTGTTTCCTAGCAATGAGAGCAAGAAAGAAGTCCAATGCAATAAAGGGACAGAATTTTAAGAAATCTGATCAAATCCTAAATTATCAAGGTACGTATGCAAGTGGTCTTATGTTCACATCATATGTCACTGTCTTCTCATTTTCATGTCCACGTGAAGGAATCGATTCATTAAACTGGTTTCTTAAGCCGAATGCGAGGACAGATTGTAATTTGTCAGAAAATGATAGAACCTATTGATTATGTACAAACTCTCTTCTCATGATATCTGCAAACATTGCTCTTTCTAATGTAATCTCTTACGTTCATTTTTTCGTATGTTTAGCTGCAAGTGAATTAACAACTGTAGACTCCTGCTTGCAATTTGATTTTGGGACAATTGAAGCCGCCACAAACAAATTCTCAGATAACAACAAGATTGGTGAAGGTGGATTTGGTAAAGTTTACAAGGTATAAATCAAAATTTATTTCTTGTGTTTTTTCTTCTTCTTTTCCCTTTTATTTTTTTTGTTTTTGTTTTTGATAGTACTCAAAATTAAGAATCTGTAGAAAATTTACTGCATACAAATATAATCAAATTTAGAATTTGAAACTTTTTTGAAGTAGGGATTTAATAAATTCTTTGAATTAAACTATTCTAAAGCCAGTTCAAGTACATATATGTTACCAGGGTACACTTCCTAGCGGACAAGTTATAGCTGTAAAGAGGTTAGGGAAAAGCTCTGGACAAGGAGTCGAACAATTTAAGAATGAGGTTGAACTACAAGCCAAGCTTCAGCACAAAAATTTAGCAGGGGTTTTGGGATTCTGCTTAAAAGGAGAAGAGAAGATACTCATCTATGAATTTGTGCCCAATAGAAGCCTTGACAATTTTATATATGGTTTGTGCATCAAAACACACATCCAATAGTGTTATGTGAATAGAATTGCATCAATTTCTCATTGATGTGCATTTGCAATTCTTTAAATCTTATTAGATTTTTTTTTTCTTTGATGAACTGTTAGATTCAAAAAAACAAGGACAATTGGATTGGGCAGCACGATATAAGATTATAGGAGGAATTGCTCGAGGAATTCATTATCTTCACAAAGATTCTCAACTTAGAATTATACATCGCGATCTAAAAGCTAGTAGCATATTGTTAGATGCTGATATGAATCCAAAAATTTCAGATTTTGGTATCGCGCGGATTCTTGAAGTCGATCAAACTCAAAAAAATGCTAGTAGAATTGTGGGGACATAGTAAGTTCCAAATTGTTTTCTTCTATCTTGCATCATTAGAAATTAATAGATTTATTCAAGTCCCATTCCATCTAATGAATTACTGAAATAAAATATTAAAAAATAAATAAAAATGGTCATTTTGAACAGCATAGTCATGAGGCTCCTAATTGTCTTTTAGTAACACTACAATGTTTTTGGTGTTTGTTTGCAGTGGTTACATGGCTCCAGAGTACGCAATGCAAGGGGAATTTTCTGAGAAATCTGACGTGTACAGTTTTGGTGTCCTAGTCCTAGAAATTATCACTGGTAAAAAGAATAGTAACTTTGAATCAGAAGGGGCTGAGGACCTCCTAAGCTATGTGAGTATAAACCATATGGTGTAATTTCTTTTCCTTTCTTAATGCCAATGTCACCACTTGTATTGTAGCATGACATTCTAAACACTACTTGATAAAATGTGCAGGCTTGGATACATTGGAGGGACGGGAGGCCCTTGGAATTATTGGATCCAACTTTGGAAGGTTTTTATTTAATAGATGAAGCCATTAAATGCATCCACGTTGGCTTATTATGTGTTCAGAAAGATCCAGCTGACAGACCAACAATGGCATCAATAGTTCTCACACTTAGTAGCCACTCTGTCAGTCTACCAACACCGCTACAACCAGCATTTTTCCTTCGCAACACAGACCAGAACTTGCCGCAAATGTATATGGAGTCTGACCAATCTACTAGCATGTCCATGTCATGGTCTATCAATGATGAATCTGTTACTGAACCACACGCACGATAATCTACAGAAGCAAGGAATGCACAAGCCTTTTTGCAATTGGGTGGGCAGAATGTTTCGAGTTAATAAAACATTAGATTTAGTGGGTGTATGTACAATAAAGTAAGCAGACTGCTGTCTATTTGCCTGGGGGGAGTCTTGAGTGTAAATATTTTGTGTTGGGCAAAACTTCCATCTAGTGCTTCATTGGATGGGGGCACAATACAAATATGTAATCAGTTTTAGACACGCACCATGTCATGTCCAATACACTAGTGTAATCAAACCCTTTAATATTTATGGTTTACGAATTCAAGAAGATAGTTAGGAATTGGTATAATCTACTGTAATGAGTAACATAATAATAGATGTTAGGGTTTTAGACCCAAGTTGTCTCAAATTTTATCAAATCTTAGCCAAATAATTAATTAAATTAATTATGCATGAGATTTGAATCAAGTAAACATAGATCACATGAACACCAAGAATGATGACCTAGAAAATTTTTTGAAATTGTGGTTTCAAAATAAAAAATTTAGGGAGGATTTAACCTAAACAATTCTCAAGGCAATATATCCATTAAATAGAATCAAAGTTTATATAATAGACTTAACCCTAAATCTAATGCTACCTTATGTAGTACTTACTAGTGTGACTACACGTAACTTCGAATTCACGGACTCTTCTAAAATGGACTGTTGCACACAAACCCTCCTATTTGTGACTCAAAGAATTCCACTTGAAGGTTTTGACCAACAATTGTTGTGGACTATATTTCTCTTTGGCTTTATACAGATTTGCACTATGGCAGCAACAATATCGTGTTGATCTTTCTCTTTGTCCTTTTGAACTCTCACTATTTTGACTAGCAACTATTGACACCCTATTTTGCAATTCACATTTAACCTCACATAGAAGGTAAAAGGATAATTTAATCTTGGAAATAGGCATCTTAACTGTAGCCATTAAATCCTTAATTTCATTTTATCAAAATGATTTTGATGTTATAATGATCAAATCAACTGGTCATAAGCCCTAATTGGACAATCAAATTGAAAGTTATCATCAAATCAAGTTTTAATGCCCGAGATGCACTATCACAAATTGGGTCCGACTATATATGATTATGAACAATAAATTTCAATTGGTTATAATTTTAATTAATTTGAGATTAATGACGTGTCATAATTTGATTAGCTAAAACTACATTTTATGGTAAGATTGCACACACTTAATTAATTAGATAGTCAAACATTAATTAATTTATGCAATTATTTTTTATTTAAGGTAAATTTAGAACTAACTAAGTCTGAAATGGGAGTGATTGGAGCCTATTAATGTTGATTGGAAACTAATTTGGAACATATTAATGTTAATTGTGCTAAAATTATTATCTAACAAATGACCTCTGCTCACTATTTCGTTGATATCTCTTCGAATATTTTGAATCTGTGAATGAAGTTAATTGATCCAGAAACTAGACATTTGGGGCATCAATTTGAGCACAAGAACAAGACAATTCCGATTCGAATTGAGTAAAATATGATTTTTTAAATTTGGCTTTGCAAGCTATTACAATAGCTATGGGTTACGCTGCACTTTTTGGTACTATTCATGAGTCATACTGTACTATTTCAGCTAACTTTTACTTTTATCTATAGTACTTACAGCAAAAAGTTTTCAATTTCAATAAAATAAGCAGATCTCAAATTGACTCTAATAGGATCAAACTACAAATGCTAATAGTCTTAGCATCTTCTTTGGAAGTTTGTCAACTAAATGTAAAAACTTAGGTAGAATCCTAGCGAAATCATTTTAATTCAAACTCTAGGGCTTTATTTTATTTTATTTTTTAATGAAAATGAAACAATAATTACATTAGTAAGTCACAAACTCACAATGTCAGTTGCTTTAAAACCTTCTTCCCTCTCCCCTTGTGTGTGTATGTGTTAAAATACTTAGTATTTTCAAAAGAAAAAACAGTGGGTTAATCCCACATTGAAAAATGAGTATAAGTTATAGAAGTTTAAAGTTTGTGCTATGTATCCAAGAATTAGGTTTTTTAGATATACACCATTGTCAATTTCTTTAAAACATTCTCTCATCTCCCTTTGTGTGTATTAAAATACTTAGTATTCTCTCAAAAAAAAAAAAAAAAAACTCATAATACAGATACACAAAATACTTGTACAACTTAAATTACATATGAAATCTATATATTAGACCATGAGAATTGTAGGGATAAAGGCCCAAAAATCGTATACTGGCCGTTGGGCCTTAGCCGAGGGCTTCGATATGTCCGAGGAAGGGTGAATAGCTTTTGAGGGATTCCAGTTCACGGGCCTCACGAGTAAGGAAGTGAATGGTGGTCCGAGGAGTAATTACTCCTCGGCTATGGCAAATACAGCTCAGACACATTTTCCTTCGACAAGAATGACTCCCATAGAAACTCCAATGTCAGGAGCATGCCTTATAAACACATGAGAAGGGAGGGAACCTAGAAATATCTAGGGGAAGGCTGATGCCTCTGCATTAAATACACTGCGGCAACTTTTCTGATCGCATTTATGAGGAGAAGACCTGTGAACGGTGTTTTCCTTGGCCATCGCAACTTACAAAAAGCTAGAAAGGGTGTCTGATGGAACAAACACTCACAAATGCACTGCAACAACTTTCCTGACCGCATTTATGAGGAGAAGATCTGTGAACAATGTTTTCCTTGGCTACCGCAACTTACAAAAAGCCAGAATGGGTGTCTGATGGAACAGACACTCAAATAGTGGCCTCGATGATCGACAAGTTGAGGGCCAAGATCACCAAGAGGGACCTATATAACGAAAGAGACTCTCCTTAAGAATGGGACGGAAAAAAAGAGAAGGGGAGACTAACATAATCAAAGTTGTATTGGAAAATAGCTATATTGATTTATACATAGAATTATCTTCTCGGACAGTGAATTTATCCTGTTCTATGTGTTCTGTTCTTACTTGATCATCTTTTAAATCTATACTAGCCGTTATTAAATTCATTAGGGGCTAGCTCTTTAACTCACTATTTACAAATTTATTACTAGGCTTACTGGGCCATCACCTCATTCATCTTTGGGCTTGGTCCACAAACTGTGACCTTACAAGTATTTTAATCAGTAACATTACCTGATAATTTTTTTCTATTAAGAGAATTAAAGTTATAACCTCTTCCTCACTTATAATAACAATTTAATTATTTAAAAAAAAATTATGACAAGACAAAAGTTTCAACTAAATTATATTTTTTTTCCAAAAAAAAAAAAAAAAATCGAAATGTGGACAAAGAATTCCTGGATGTCTTTAGAAGATTGTTTCAAAAAGCAAAAAACTATGAACATACATAAACTCACAATTTCACAACTTAGTTGAGTGTCATTTTGTGATAGGATTTGAACACTTATATATAGAAAACTCACGCAAGAACTTAATTATAAATAAATAAATAACTAGGTGCACCAATCCAAGGGTAATACTTAATCATATTGTGAATTTGGGTGGGCGCTAAACTTCTTTTCAATAAGCCATTATTCAAGGTTGCCTTTCTATATACTTCAAAAAACTGGTGAAAAGTTGGCAGTCGCACTCTTCCCTCACTTTTCCAATTCAGTCCGCAGCCATCAGAGACTTTTTCCTTTCCATCCTATATGTTGTCTCCATTTTCCTCTACCGTCCTTATCTGAACGACTTTCTTCACCTTTATTAGTCTTTTATTTATTTTGATAGATAAGTTTATTTATTTTATTTATAAAAATGTAGTATTATTTTCCACGGATGGACCCGGGGCCTTGACCCCTCTAATATAAGGACACTGAAATATTGAAGTTTTCTGCTTCACGTATACGAAATAGAAATAGTATACCATGTTCTACCTTCTTCTGTCAAAAAAAAAAAAGAAATAGTATACCCTATGTGATGGGTCATTATTGGGTATTCTAAAAGTGTACTCTCTCTCTCTCTCTCTCTTAAGGGTGAGTTTCACTGACTATAAAGCTTACCTTATATAAGAAAGAGGAAATATGCCCCGGAACTACTTAATAAATTTTTCAGCATGATATATTAGTGAAAAATAATAGAAATCTTAAAAATCTTAAATCTAATAAAATAATATAAGTATTTATCTTGGTCTTTTTCTTCTAGAATATATATATATATATGCCTTTAAAATTATCAGAATGTTTTAATATAGAGTAACCAAAAATAAAATAAAAAATAAAAAATCTCTTTTGACATGGAAAGATTGGTTGAGTTGGTCAATTAAATTTGCTTGACTGACTTTATATAGCATGAGTAATACTTAGGTACACTTGAAGCACAGTGAATGGTGCTCTTTCTTCGCACATTCCTAATGAGATTCACTAACTAAAGTTTCAGTGGAGTTCATCATGAATGTAAGAGGAGGGAGCACTATTTTATTATACTCAGGGAGTACATATGAATTTTCCCAATATCAAAACCCTTGTTATACATACAAAGATCATAATGAGTTATGCAATATATAAATACATAACAATTTCCAATTGAGTTATTAGGTTTTATTAGTTTTTACCTAAACTCACTATTAATATCACTTTTTCATCGAATATTAATAAGTTGTCACCTCAACTATTATGAAATATTTTGTAAAAATTGTTGTGAATGAAGAGTTAAGGAAGCAGAAAATTTGGGATTCAGATCTTCTAGAGTTCCTAGGGTACTCTACCAAGTAGATTTTCTTAAATCTCAACCATTCTTTAATGATTTAATGGTCTAGATTTTGCCATATCAGCATTCCACTAATAATACTCTTAAAATAATATAATAATGTTGAAAACAAGACAATTAAGATTATTATTAATGGAATGCTGACGTGGCAAAATCTAGGACCATTAAATCATTAATTAACGGTTAAGATTTAAGGAAATCTACTTGGTAAAGTACCCTAGGAACTCTAGAAGATCTGAATCCGAAAATTTGTATCATCACCATTCATTTCCTATGAAAAAAAAAATTTAAATATACCAAGTGAAATCTTAATTTTTGATGATTCAGTTGATGGTATACTTATTTTGCCTGAGAAAAACATTTACAACATGAAACAAATTGAAAGGATATCAGTGTTGTATTAGTCTTATGTTTCCTGTGCCAAATTTAGAGCAATAAACATTTACGAGTATTCAACATGATACCTTTGTTATGCCATGACATTCTGTCAATATTGAGTCTTGGTGCCATATTATTATGGTTTGTTACTTTTTTTTTTTTTTTTTTTTAATACAATAAAACTTCAACTTAAGTCGTCTATCTCATGAAAATTAGCCTTTATCATTAGGTCAATATATTAATCGATTTTTTATATAAGTGGGTTCAAAACTCATATCCCTTATTCGATAACAAAAAAATTTACTAGTTAAGCTAATTAGAACCAACGTCATGGCATGTTAATTTAAACTATTACTGTAATTGAGGAGTAAAGTAATTATTGCATAATTAAGTGAGAATCTCGAAACTTGCTAACTAGTGCCCTTTGGTTACTGCCTTTCGGGCAAAAAACCACTCTAACTGTTCAAAACATAATTGTGTGTGGTAAAGTTATCTTCATCTTGCTTTCTGGCCAAATGGCTTGATTTTTATAAGTTTGCACACTGGACCATGTGAGCAACAATTAGGGGCTGTTTGATACGTGATTTTAATAAATATTTTTTAGTTTTTAAATAATATTATATGTATTTTAAAAAAATACAAATAACGTTACTAGAACAATATTACCAAACAGCTCCTAAATATCTTCATCTTGCTTTTTGGCCAATTGGTGTGATTTTTATGCGTTTGCACACTGGACCATGTGAGCAACAATAACAAAATGCTATTTTTCAAAATTGAAAAAGTAGTATCAATTTTTTTTTAAATAGTTCAATCAGGGATAGCGTCAAGATTTAGAGTAAGGGAGTGACTCTACTGCTGGCTACGTGTGGCGGTTCTAATATTTGGCTTTGTTGTTGTTTAGCCAATTAAAGTTTTTATTTATTTATTATTTGGTAGTCTTTGATGTGTTCGTCTGTGGTTAGGTAAAGACAAAATTATTTTGTTTAAAATTTTTTAAGGGGCCAGTTATTTGTTTTGGGTAAAATTGTTTAGTTAGACTTAATTTTTTTAGGCTTGTATATTTTGTTTTAGATTTTAGATCTACAGATTTTTTAATTTTTTAAATTGAGGAAAATGCTTGAGCTACAATTTTTTTTTTTTTTTTTACAAATTGTTGATATGGTGAATAATTATTGGTAAGTAAAAAAATTATGTAAGTAATGGGCCCATATGAAAACTAGCAAGAATATGTATCTCATCCGTTTGTAAAAATATTATAAATAAGTTTGTGACTATAACATTATTTTTAAGGAAAATGTTAACCAATGCCTTGTGGGCATTGGTTTAAGAGCTATTTTTAGAAATATTTTATTTGAGAGGATGATAAAATAATAAATATTGTTGACAATTTTTTATATTTCTCATAAAAGTAATGTCAAAACCTTTCTATTAAGATTTATCAACAATTGCTCTAAGAACATTTGTCAACGTAACCCTATTTTTAAAAGAGCTAATAATATTTTTAAAGGAACAAAGAATAATTTTATAAAATAAAATTATTAAAATTAGCATATATATATACACACACTAATATTTAAAAAATAAATAAATAAATTGGACGGTGGCCATTACCTCTCAAAGTCAATGTGGCCCCTAATTTTATTAACAAATTTTTTGTAAGAGCTCAAATCCTAAAAATTTTATTGGAAAAATTAACCGGAAAAAGTTAATGGATATTTTACAAATTTTTTATGAAAAAAAAAAAAAAAAAAAAAAAAAACAAACATACATGAATCTGTGACATTTTTATTTATTTATTTATTTTTCGTAAAGATAATATCAAAATTTTACTAAAATAATGAATTAATAATGCTCGATATCCTGGGACCAATGGTCTATTTGTTATCTACGGTTACTCTTTTCATAATTGTCGACGTCTGTTTTGGTCACACTGCTGTTTTCAACCCCACAGTCATCTGACCCCATCGGTAACAAGGACACGGCATTAAAGGTTTTTTGTCAGAATTGGTTGACGTGTTGACTTGAAGTTGTGCAATTGTTGTGCCACTTTACGTGGCACAAGACTTATTCCGTTAGTCAAGAGACGCCCTCATCCTAAAGGCAAACTATACATCTTCATTACTCGTACCTATCCTCTAACAAGTATCTAGTCCCATTCATACTCATCAAAACATGTACTAATACTATAAAAAATCTCTACATAATTTCCGAGAGGAAGAGATTAATTCAACAAAATGACTTCCTTCAATCCCTTCTCTCTTCCCATCTTGTTCCTTTCCATACTGAGCTTCCTCAGCCTAACCTCTCATGCTGCTGACCCAGTTCATCTCAAAACCGTATGTGGAAACTCCACTTTCAGCTCCAATAGCCTCTACCAAACCAATATCAAGTCTCTTCTCTCTTCAATCTCCTCCAACAGCACTCAAAACCTCGAATTCTACAACGCCACGATTGGCCAAAACACCTCCAACCCTGTTTACGGTCTCTTCAATTGTCGCGGTGATGTAACGTCTCAAGTCTGCCGAGACTGCGTGGTCGCAGCAGTGAAAGAAATAACCAGCAAGTGTTCAGAAGAAAAGGTTGCAATCACATGGTACGATGAGTGCATTTTGCGTTACTCAAATCGGTCTTTCTTTTCCCAAGTGGATGAAAAACCAATGTTCCGTTTGTATAACACTCAGAATGTCAGTGATCAGGCCAAGTTTAATCAATTACTGAACTCTTCGATGATTGAGTTAGCAAATAAAACAACCTCGGATGTTCCAACAGGTGCTAAAAATTTTGGGACCAGCCTAGTGAACATATCTGCTTTCCAAACACTGTACAACCTTGTACAGTGTACACCGGATCTGTCCAGCGCCAATTGTAGTAGATGTCTTTTGGATGCTTTACAGCTTCTTCCATGGTGTTGTAGTGGAAAACAAGGGGGTAGAGTTGTTTTTCCCAGTTGCAGTTTTAGGTACGAATTGTACCCTTTTTACCGTATGGTAGCCACTGCACCAACACCTTCACCTGGGGTTCAATCTTCACCACCTCCAAGTCCAAGTTCCGTGAGTGGACCAAAAGGTAAAGTGGTTCACCCATTAATACCATTTGAACTCTTTTTCATTCTTGATTAGTAATTTAGTATTAGTTATTACTATTAGTTGGTGTTAACTTATGTCAACATTTCACAGCTTGCTTTTTGGAAGAGCTTTTCTTATTCGTAGTACAATAGTCTATAATAATATGTATTCTCTATCGGTTTGGTTTTGGTGTGAATCACTCTCTTTATCTTTAAGAAATATGGAATAATTAGGTGCAATGTGATGATCGTGCCCATGAGTGGTTGCAATTATGACTGGTACTGATAACATAAACAACAAATTATATCTTTAAAATAAGCAAGTGTTTCTGTATTTCGACATTAGATTATAGAGTCCATTATGCTATTATAGGTTCTGGACCCCGCCAATATGTGTAATCTATATAGCAGATCAGTGGTACCTAAATTCAACAACAAACAAACGAGGAAAAAATGAAGTGAAGGTTGACTAGATACGATAAATTGAATTACATAATGTTTCATGAATTCAAATCCTCTGTATTTAGACAAACTTCTATTTACCCTAAATTAAAAAATAAAAATTGACAATGTTGGATACTAAAATGTTTAGTTCATGAGTATTGGTTGTTTTCTTTACCTGCGGTTACATTCCTTTTATGTGTTTATGTGATTCATAGTGGTCGATGGTCTTTTGGACCATTTCCTCTGTTCCGTAGTGCACAACTTGATTTACCTTTAAAAAAAAAAAATGTGTGCGCCCACATGGTACTTGAAGAGGAGAGAGGGAATAGGAATATATACTTCTACCTGCTCTCATGTTGTGATAAACTTCACGTGTTTTAGAAATTTAAGCTGATAAGAAATTGTAATCTAGTCGCTCAATCATTATTGTGACAATTTATTTCTTATGTACATTTAACTGAAGAAAGTAGGATTTAAAAATAATAATAATAAAAAAATAAAATATTTAAATTAAAAAAAAAAAAAAAAAAAAAAAAAAAAAAAAAAAAAACTGATCACTATGACTCTCAATTATACAGTAAAACTTAATCATTTTCAAGAAAGTGCTTATCATCTCTGACCATTGTATTGTTGAGCATGTCTGAAACATATGGTAATCAACAATGAATTTGAGCTGTACCAAGTGTAATCATACGATGTTGTTTATGCAGATAAAAGCAAACTGTCAACATCAAAAATAGTCGCCATCGTTGCTCCAATTTCTGCCTCTGTGGTTCTATTCATTGTGGGCTGCTGTTTCCTAATAAGGAGAGGAAAGAAGTACAAAGCTGTAGACGGAGAAAATGGTAATGAATAAGTAAATTGGATATATGCAGTCTTTTATGTCCTCATGTCCGAATTCAATGCTCTTTGGAGTGTAATATCTCACGTATATTCTTTGCATTTGTAGCTTCTAATGATATTACAACTGTAGAGTCCTTGCAATTTGATTTTGTTACCATTGAAAGTGCCACAAACAAATTCTCAGAGGATAACAAGCTTGGTGAAGGAGGATTTGGTCAGGTTTACAAGGTATGCAATTAGAATACTTATTTTATTTTTATTACCATGCTATATTACAGGGCAGTACTAGTTAAGCATAACAAATTAAACACATAAAAATGTGAGTAATTTGAAGTTCACAAGATTTTGATGTTGGAAATTTTCAAATTATACAAAGTAAACTATTCTAAGGATTGGTTAAATTATATTCTCAGGGAACACTTCCTAATGGACAAGAAATAGCTGTGAAGAGGTTATCAAAAAGCTCAGGACAGGGTGCTGAACAATTTAAGAATGAGGTTGTAGTGGTAGCCCAGCTTCAACACAGAAATTTAGCAAGGTTATTGGGCTTTTGCTTGCAAGGAGAAGAAAAGATACTTGTTTACGAATTTGTGCCCAACAAGAGTCTTGACTATATTCTATATGGTCTGTCCATTTGAAGATATGTTTAATAGTCTTATGTCATTATGATAACAAAATAGTAATCAAGAATCATTTGTTGAAGCTTTTGTTCCTAACATGAAGTAATTTTTGATGAACTTGTAGACCCAAAGAAACAGGGACTACTGGATTGGTCAAGACGTTACAAGATAATAGGCGGGATTGCTCGAGGAATCCAATATCTACATGAAGATTCTCGACTTCGAATTATACATCGCGATCTCAAAGCTAGCAATGTACTGTTGGATGCAGATATGAACCCAAAAATTTCAGATTTTGGGATGGCAAGGATATTTGGAGTTGATCAAACTCAAGGAAACACAAGTAGAATTGTGGGGACGTAGTAAGTTCTGAAATTTTTTGCATTACATCATTTCTGAAAACCAGTCAGGAGTCAGCTATGAACTCAACTTAAATAATTAGACTTGTGAGAATAAGGTTATTGACTTCTTATTAACTCTGTTATGTTCTTGGTGATGCCTTGCAGTGGTTATATGTCTCCAGAGTATGCAATGCACGGAGAATTCTCTGTGAAGTCGGATGTGTATAGCTTTGGTGTCTTGGTTCTAGAGATTATCACTGGCAAGAAGAACAGTAATTTCTATGAATCAGAAGTTGCTGAGGACCTCTTGAGTTATGTAAGTGTGAAATTGATGCTGTAAATATTTTCCCATTTAATGTCTATATCGTCTTCTCCAAGTTGCTTAGAAGAGAAGTGTGGCATTCTGAACACAACATGATGAATTGATGCAGGTTTGGATACATTGGAGGGATGGTAGGCCTTTGGAATTGTTGGATCCAGCTTTGGGAGATTCCTTTTCTAGAGATGAAGTCATGAGATGCATCCATATTGGTTTATTATGTGTTCAAGAAGATCCGGCTGACAGACCCACCATGGCGACGATAGTTCTCACACTTACAAGCGGCTCAGTTTCACTGCAAGCACCTCAACGGCCAGCATTTTTTACCAAAACAGACACAAACATCCCAATAAAGGGCCTGGAGTCATCAGATCAATCTACAAGCAAGTCAATGCCATGGTCTGTTAATGAAGCATCCATTACTGAATTAGACCCTCGATAGTTATATTTCCAACTTTCTGTTTACCCAGTGATGAAGTCTTAAAAAATTGAGTTATGTTTGCATGTGACATTTGCGTATGGAATATAAATTCAATATGTTTAGAGTGCCCAGTAGTTCAGTTCGAACATCTATCCAAATCCTCTGTATGTTTGGTGTATATTATAGTTTTGCTCTAAAGATGAATAAATGGGAGAACAAAGTTTCTCTCCAAACTAGTTTGGAGAGAAACCCTACACACTCATCATATATATTTATATTGAGTGTGAATTTTGAAAATTTAACCATTAGATTGCATGTTCTTATTACATCTTTAATGCTTATAAAATTTCAAGAAAATCAAAGATCAATTGCTATGTCATCAAATAAATATTATAATTTTAAGTTTTTGTAATTTAAAGTTGTGTATAAAAAATAAGTTAATTAATCAAATAGTAAAAAATATTCGATTTAAGCGAAATTTGATATGCATATTAAGAACATAAGAAACATGAAATTCAATAGTCAGATTTGTAAAATTCACACTCAATAAAGAAATATATGAAAAGTTTGAAGAGTTTCTCTTCAAATTAGTTTCAAATTAGTTTGGAGAGAAACTTTGTTCATTTTGAAATTAAAGTCAATAGTTTCCAAAACTATTTCATTTTGAATCAGTTAAAAACCAACGAGGCTCTTGTAACCTGCAGTCCCATTCTATTTGGCAAATAAAATAACATCAAATAAATGTAGTGAAATGAAATAAATACTAGAGATCAAATATGCAAGAAAATATTAAGAGATTTATTAACCTATGCCTTTAAATCATATATTAATAAATTATTTTAAAAAAAATTATAAAAAAATAAAAAAATAATTAACTATTTTAATATTTAATTTTTTATTTTTTATTTTTTTTCAAAATGGATAGTTAATATATGCTTTAAGACACACATTAACCAAACCCAATGTTAACTATCTCCAAATGCTAGAACACCTAATAGTCAAATCAGGCATTTCAAAAAAAAAAAAAAAAAAAGTCATATCAGGCTAATCAACTGCTACAGTGGTCTGAAAGTTTCAAAAACTAGTGGTTTTGTAATACCACAAAAAGTTACAGTCGTTATCTCTCTCTTTCGTTCTTTTGTTTTTTTATTATATTTTTCTTAACACGTTCTCACAGAATAGTCAAAACTGTCATGATCAGATGCAATTGTACTGTACAATTAATCCCTTTTTTTTTTTCACAATAATTTTTTTACATAAATTTGATACAAATTTGTGAAAAACATAAAAATTTATATAAAAAAATTAATCATATTTTTGTTTTTCATAAATTTTTTTTTAAAAAAATACTTTTTAAATAATCGCTCTCAGGACATCTTATAAGAAATCTTAGTGATTTAAGAGACGTACGTGACATATACTCATCTTTTTCATTTGTTCAAAAGGAAAAAAAAAAAAAATATCTTGCTACCTTATCCTCTCTCTCTCTCTCTCGCTCTCTCTCATTTATATCTAAAAGACTAGTGAAGCTAAGCGATGTGCACAAAAATGGTCGACTTCGAAATCCCCATATCACTTAAGCTTGTGTCTCTATATCTCTTATTAAGCTTGCTTAACCATACCATTGAGTCAGCACCTACATATGCCTCTCACTCCTTCTCCAATTTAAGCTTTTTCACACCCAACAACACCTACCAAGACAATCTTGATGTCCTCCTCTTTGCTTTATCCTCCAACTCCACAAAACCAAGATGGTTTCTAATTGTTTGTTTAGACCCCCTTTAAAAAAATTAGTTTAAACTATTAAGGCACACATTAACCAAACCCAATGTTAAATATCTCCAAATGCTAGAACACCTAATAGTCAAATCAGGCATTTCAAAAAAAAAAAAAAAAAAAAAAAGAGTCAAATCAAGCTAATCAACTGCTACAGTGGTCCAAAAGTTTCAAAAACTAGTGGTTTTTTAATACCACCAAAAGTTACAGTCGTTATCTCTCTCTTTCGTTCTTTTGTTTTTTTATTATATTTTTCTTAACACGTTCTCACAGAATAGTCAAAACCGTCATGATCAGATGCAATTGCATTGTACAATTAATCCCTTTTTTTTTTTTTCACAATAATTTTTTTACATAAATTTGATACAAATTTGTGAAAAACATAAAAATTTATATAAAAAAATTAATCATATTTTTGTTTTTCATAAATTTTTTTTTAAAAAAATACTTTTTAAATAATCTCTCTCAAGACATCTTATAAGAAATCTTAGTGATTTAAGAGACGTACGTGACATATACTCATCTTTTTCATTTGTTCAAAAGGAAAAAAAAAATCTTGCTACCTTCTCCTCTCTCTCTCTCTCTCGTTTATATCTAAAAGACTAGTGAAGCTAAGCGATGTGCACAAAAATGGTCGACTTCAAAATCCCCATATCACTTAAGCTTGTGTCTCTCTATCTCTTATTAAGCTTGCTTAACCATACCATTGAGTTAGCACCTACATACGCCTCTCACTCCTTCTCCAATTCAAGCTTTTTCACACCCAACAACACCTACCAAGACAATCTCGATGTCCTTCTCTTTGCTTTATCCTCCAACTCCACAAAACCAAGATGGTTTCTAATTGTTTGCTTAGACCCCCTTAAAAAAAATTAGTTTAACCTAATGAATTTGCCAAGTAATTACTTAGGTTAATTATAAGATCTAGGTTAAACATATACAAACATATTACTTGGTGCAAAAAGTAAAAGAAACAGTAATATGATGATCTAGAAAAACCAATGAAATAAACTGTTTCAAGGTAAAAACTTAGAGATGATTTAACCTAACTATCTTTAAGTTAAACAAATCTACTATGATAGAATGAAAGATTATAATAGATTTAGACCCTAAATCTAAAGTTACCTCAATTAGAACTTACTAACATGACCACGTGCAACTGCGACTCCACGGATTCTTCTATCTTGATTTGTTGAACACAAACTCCCCGTTTGTGACTTTGAGATCCCACTCAAAGGTTTTAGATCACCGTCAATAGTAAATCTTTATGCAGCAACTTGTTTCCACCAATTCTTGATTGTAGATCTCATTCTAGTAGATGCTTGTTGAGTTAGAAGGTACAGAAACCTCTCAAATCTCATAGGAGTAACTCACAAGTCTTCCAAGAGCTTCTAAAACGTAATTAGGATTTTCCTTTAACACCTTGTAGTGTTGGACTAAAACCCTAAATGATTTCACGGGGTTGGGTCTAGTTTAAGTTCTACAGAATTAATTTGTTTGCTATTTTCGATTGGGGTCGAGCTTCATGGAATTTAAACTCTCATTTCTACAGCTTGAATGTTCTTAAATCTTGACTTGTACAATTTTGAGCAATGTCTAACACTTAATCTTGACATTTTTTTTTCTTTTCAGTTTGCCAACATACAAAAAATAAAAATCTAAACATTTAATCCTAAATATTTACAACCTAAAAATCTCTCACTCTGACAATTCGTGACAAAACACACATAAACATGAATTGCTCAACTCAAGAACTAACCCAATTACTAAGTATTTTCCTAATACAATTTTATCACAATCTACTATCTATCCGTTGCTAAAATAGGCAGCAGTTGATGAAAGAATTAAACTGTAAATTCCTAAAACACTCAAAACAAACCATAAATGCATGTGTGAAAAATATAGTGTAAATAAAAAACTAAAAAACTGAACTTGAATTCACAAAACATAATTAAGAGAAAGATATCAAATGAAAAATATCATCATCAAAGTATCAACACATCAACCATGTTTGTGAACCAAGAACAAAAGATACATATCAACTATATAAAAAAATATACATATCACATATCAACTATATAAAAAAAAAAAAAAAAAAATTACTCTCCCCCCAGCAACAAAAGCTACATCAAAAAGCTCTGCTACATTAAAAAGCTCTCCTCCTAGGTACAAGAGTTACTCACTATCTACTCCCCCTTTTTGTTACGCATTGCCAAAGGCAACCATTAAGAATCAGAGGATGGAGGTGGAAAAGAACTTTTATACACAGAAAAATTCGCTCTCAAAGTTGCAATCTCAATAATGAGCTCATCCAAAAGCTGTCCATCATAGCACGGAGAGAGAGAGGAGGAGGAACAGTAGGCTCTGCATCACTAGTCTCAATATCTACCTTATCAACCCCATCCTTAGCAACAATAGTTATAGGATCAAAAGGAATCTCCTTAGCAGGTATATCTCCAGCGGTAGACTCCACCCGTGGTCTCTTGGATGAACCAGCACTTGGTTCAATCGTTTTTTTTTTTGTGCTTGCTGCTGTTTAAGAAAAGAAGATCCTATGAGTGCAGTGAGATGAATAGAATTAGAGGCAGGTAAATCCTCAAGCTCTAGATAAGCTAGGATCCTACTAATGAAAACAGGAAAGAAAAGATAATGCTTCCTAGACTTACTCCTATGTACTGCAACTATGGTTTGAATAAAAAGAGATGGAAAATAGATAAATACATTGTAGACACTATATTTTGTACCCTTTACGACTCAGGCCTTCATTCCCCAATAATGCTCAAACTCTAGGGCCCAAGGCCCGTTTAAAGCACAATATGATATTAAATTGATTTAAGGAACGTTAAAATGGAAATTATAACCTCTTAAATGTGCAAAAAGCTATTTTTGGAAATAAAAGACCAAAGTGGCCCTCGGCCCATGTACGTGGGCAGCAGCTTGTGTACGTGGGCCAAAGCATGCGTACGCAGACACATTCATGCGTATGCAGCTAGCGTTTCAGAAGTATGGAAAATGCAATTTTTCTACAATAATGGCTAAGATTTGGAATGAATCTCACATTGTCTGGGAGTTGTTCCAAACCCCATTTTTTTCACTATATAAATCCCTGCATGGTACATTTTCAAAACACATAGAAATCTCATGGGAAAAACCTAAGATTCACTTGAAAATAGTAAATCAAAAAGGAGTTTTTCACAAAATACCCTTAAGTTAATTTTATTTGATTGAGACCTTTTTTGGCCCCAACCATTTGAGTTTAAGATTACTAATAACGTATTTATTGACTGTGATAGATTTGGCTAAGAGGAACGGTCAAAATTAAAGCTTAAGAACTCCTTTTAAGGTATCAAGCTTCAACCCTTTCTTTTTTATTTTTCTGTTTTTTTCTTTTTTGTTTTAATCATGTTTCTTTGCTTAGTTTAGGTTTATGCATGTCTTCTTAGGTTAGTTTCATAGTTCTTTTATGTTATGAGCATGTTTGGTTGTTAGAATTAGGTTTTTTGTTTGTCCTTTATTTTTTGTTTAACGTTTCTGGGTTAGGGTTGTTGAACAAGTCCACGCACGCATGCTATGAGCATGCATATGCAGGTGCTTGCCAAGAGACCCTAATTTAGATTTCTTATGTTGTTTGGTTTGTTTGTTTCATATGTTTTGTCTCTTTTTTAAATCCTTTGCTTATGTTCATACATATCTGAGTCTCTGTCTTATATGCTTGTTTGTCTTCAACGTGCGTAGATTAGGGTTTTATGTTTGTTTCTTGCTTTAATGACATGACCATGCATTCACATGCCCATTCATGATGCCATAGGTGCTAAAGTGCTGTAAGGTAAGTAAAGGTAAGTCATATCTTGACATGAACATGCATCTTTTGTGATGAACATGTTCGTGTGGTGTTGAACCTAAAGGTTTCCATGATTTCATGATGATATGCTTGTTGCCATGCCTGGGTGGTTGCTTTGTTTGATATATGATAGGGTTTCACATGTTAGGGTTCTTAAATGTGTTTGGGTTTGGCTCTCTTTTGCTTTAAGTTAGATAAGTGTTGTTTTGGGATAAAGATGCCATGCATGTATGTTAGATGCATGCTAGTGTGTGTGTGTGTGTGTGAGTTTAGAATGCAAATGTTGAATTAGTTTTTAATAGGGTTAAGACATAAGATACAACGATGGGAGGCCAACTTTAGGATTGGGCGATCTTGGGTGCCTAACACCTTCCCAAGAACATACCTAAACTTCGAACCTATACTCTAATAGTAAGATCAAAGGTCCTTCCTCGAGAGGACGTTATATATATGGTTCCTAGACCATTACAAAAACTAGGTGGCGACTCCAAAGACCTTTGTGTCCACATACATCAGTACTAAGAGCATATAGAAATACACATCTATCAATAGGAATAGTATGCACATGAGAGATAGGAAATAGATTGTGACACATTGTCCTAAAGAACATGTAGTTGTACTCTATCAACTCATGGGAGTTAAGTCTTGGTTCAGTTCCCCAAGTGACAAATCTTCTGCAAAGAAGTGTCATGACATCATCAATAGGAGGAGACTCAGAGTATGGATAAATAGGTCTACAGACAAGAGGCACACTAAGAACTTTAGATACTATTTGCTTAGTAATCTTAAACTCTTCACCTCAAATCCAAGCAGTCAGAATGTGACCACCAGATCAATTAGACTGAATAGAAAGATTCGAGTAGAATTCACTAATCAAAGCAACATGAGGGGGTATAAGATCATGACAAAGAGGCAACCAACCTCTAGACTCTAGATTCCTACAAATAGAAGGATCTAACTCATCTAGAAGGATTTTTGTAATGGATCAAGCTCAAGGAAATACAAGTAGAATTGCTGGAAAAATCAACATAATCACTTATTGTCTTATATTGCACCCGAGAATTACTGAAAAGGTAAATACATGTACATTTTAAGGTGATTGGTAGCTTGAAAAAGATATATTTTTACAAATATACTACCATAATTGGTTTTTGAAATGTTACTTGTTGATTTTGTTGTATTAATGGTACTTGTTGGTAGTGGTTATATGTTTCTAGAGTATGCAATGCAAGTACGATTCTCAGTAAAGTCCGATGTGTTTAGTTTTGGTGTCCTAATTCTAGAGATTATAAATGGCAAGAAGGACAACTGTTTATACTGATTAGAACGTGATGAGGAGCTCTTAAGCTATGTGAGTGTGGATAAAATTATTTCAAATTTGATTGAACTTTATGAATGCTAATACAGTCAGTTCCAAGTGCTGAAGAGAAATTAATTGGGTTATTTCTAGAGAGGGTCCTGAAGAAGGGAAAAAAGTACTGATTCTTAATATTATCTTTGCAGGCATGGAAACAATGGAAGAATGGGACACCTTGGAATTGTTGGATCCAACTATTAGAGGTTCTTTTTGAAGAAATGAAGTCATTAGATGTATCCATATTGGCTTATTATGTGTTCAAGAAGACCCAACCAATCGAGTCAACCTACAATGGCAATAGTAGTTCTCATGCTTGACAATTACTCTGTTAGCCTGCAATAACCTTAGCAGCTAGCACCTTTGCTTCGAAGTAGAGCAACTAGGAACAAGCCAACAAAGGAGTCGCAAGGTGATAGTTTCTCAAGCCAGACAGTGCCATGGTCTGTGGATGGCGCACCAATCACTGAACTATGACCTCGATTGGAAGGAAGCAAGGTGTTATCCAACTTAAATTAATTTTTTGTTTCCAAGTGATGAAACTTGAACTCATGGCTGCATATGGCGTTGGAATCTCCTCTATTAACGTTTTACCTCCCCTTGCGGCCAAAATCTCATTTATATATCAAAAATAAATGTAGGTACTCATTGTGAATGCTAATTGAGCTATTTCATGAGCAAATACACAGCCAAGGGTAGAGGACTGGCGGCTGCTAGGGTTGGGTTAGGTGGGTGGATAGAAAAGGGGAAAAAAAAAAGATTTGCATTATTTGTATAAATATTTTGTAGAAAAAATGATAGTGACTTAAAAGTATTTTTGGTGACACCTTATATTGAAAATATTATAATCTTTGTATTATTTTATCTCTGGAGGAATTCTATTTATTAATCTGATCTATGAGAAATTCGACACAAGAAAAAAGACAAGCATTTTAAGGCATAGGGGCCTATACTCACTTTCCTTTAGTTGAGGGGTGTACATAAGTCGGTCTGGGCTGGATTTATGCTTAACATGTGTTAAGTTCTAAGACTTTAAGAACTAATATATTAGAATTTCAATATGTATTATGTTGGCAAACCATAATCAAAACATAGAGTCTAGGTTTAAGCTTGCTCAAAGTGTGATTTAATGTAAAATTGGAATCGAGTGATTACAGGATTTATTGGACAAAATTTGCAGGGCTCGATCGATCAAAAATTATATTTGATCTATCGAAACTAATGCAGATTTAATTTTTTGCAGAAATTCCAATTCAGCCCAAGCCCATATGACGTGTAGGGTTAAGTGCTTTACTTCAAGTATAAAAGGGAAAACTCTAGCTATGTTTTAGAAGTCTTTTGGAGAGTTGTGTGTTGAATCTTCTGTAAGATCTAGACGTGTTTACCTTCATACACACACAGAGTTGTCAAGATTAAGATTTGCATCAAGAACTTGATGATCTCTTCAGTGGCTGCACAAAGAACTTTAAAGAACTTGAGGACAATTAGGTTAAATTCTCCCTAGGTTTTTTATAGTTTAGGTTTTATTGAGTCACCATATCATGGTGTACTTTATATTTCCACTTTATTTGCATGATATGATATTATTGTGTTAACCTAGAACTAAATAGTTTATCTAAGTAATCATTTGGCTAAATAACTAGGTTAAACAACTTGTGTTTAGGAGTCTAAAAATGTACAGCATGAACTCGACTCAAACATTTAGGGTGGGGAAGAACAAAACTCATTGTTTACTCAAAATGAATGGTGGTTTGGATGGCTTAGGTCTTGATGGGTGGCAGTTAAAGTCAGTAAAATGGCAAGAGAAGAGATCCTCACCAGATATTGTCGATAAACTCGAGATCTATGCCAGATTTGGCAAGATAAATCGTTAGAAAAAGGAGGAAGAGGAGGATATTGAAAACGTTGGGTTCCATCGGTTCCTAAAGAGTAAATTTGACACACGACCAATTTTAGTCGAGTTTTGGACAAGGATAACTACCTCCAACTACCTCTTGCCATTGAAACCATTTGAATCCCGACGAGTCGATTTGGGTTGAGTAGGTTCATTAGGTCTCCAAGTTAAATGGATAGTTGCAGGTTTTATAGATAAAATCCTCTTGTTTGATGCTACTACTATGTTGTATATAATATATCGGACACCGTACTTCAGTTACAAAATTATATTTTCAATTAATCCATTGTAAAGAAACAAAGGATATGCTGTGTCTACCCACTCACAATGTGTGGGTCACATGTTGTGAGTGATATGCAACATTCAACTTATGCATTTTAGTAAAGGATTGTAGTAATGCTAAGATCACAACTTTTATTACAACTTGTTCACATGGCAAATCGTAAGTGGTGGAGTTGTAAACTCATTATTTTTATTTAACTACTCACAACTTGTCACATGAGCAATTTATGGTAAAAATTATAGTCTTAGCGTTTTGTAGATGATTACCCATGACTATTCAAGATGCCTTTTACTTTTGTGCACCTTTAGGCCAAGTTCAAGTCATCTAACTTTTGTTTTGGGAACACAAATTCTATGTATCACATTTTATGTTCTACTAATTACAACTTATTATTTTTTTTTTTTAAACTTTTGTTATTATATAAAAAAAATAAATAACAAGTTGATAGAATATAAAATAACAAACAGAAAATGTCGTGTTCCTGCTTGTACCACTTTTTTTTTTTGGGCCTAAAAGGCCACGCGCAGAATTCATGGTGTTTCTTTTTTTTTAATACTTTCTCCTGTACTGCCTGTCTGCCATTGAAACTCTATCCACAATTCCAAATTCATAATAATCCATTATTCAAATAATATTTTCTTTATTAATTATTGTCTTACGTCAGAATAAAAAAAATTATTAAAGAAAAAGAAAGCACTAGGATTAGGTAATTAAGGTTGGGAAGAAAATAGGATTTTCTAGACATACTTTCTCCCATTAACAGTGACTTCTTTAGGCCAGTTGCTTTTGTTGACTTGCCTCTGGAGAGTCTAGAGACGCCACCTGAACCACCCATCAATCACCCATATAGTCATCATATTATTTCTTATGCAACTTACCCAAAAAAAAATTAAAAATTATATTGAAACAAACATGAAATTGAACAAATGCTAGGTGACCTTGCAATTGAGGTAACCAAAATGTATTCTTTCAAATTTCCCAGACTCCTTTTGTGTCTTTGGCTAATTACCTTGCTTAGCCTTACCAGTAGTACAGAATCAGCACCCACTTACAGCGCTCACTACTGCGTCAATACAACCTTGTTCACCGCCAACAGTACCTACCAAACCAACCTCAACCTCGTCCTCTCTTCTCTTACCTCAAACTCCACAGACAACAGTGGATTCCACAACGCCTCAGCTGGAGGGAACACTCCTGACGAAGACGTGGTCTCTGGTCTCTTCCTCTGTCGTGGCGACGTCAACACCACAGTCTGTCAAGACTGCGTTGCCACTGCAAGACAAGACCTATTACGGCGGTGTCCTCTAAACAAAGTTGCTATAATATGGTACGACGAGTGCCTTTTGCGTTACTCAAACCAATCCATCTTCGCTACCATCAACGAAGTGCCTGGGTTTGACTTGCCCGGTTCGCAGAATATCACAGAGGCGGAGAGTGATCGGTTTGACGATGTGTTGGCCAACGTGATGAACTCTTTGGCGACGAAAGCGTCGAACTCTAACTCGGGCAAGAAGTTTGCGACAGAGGAAGATGAGGTTACGAGTTCAAAGAAGCTGTACAGTCTCGGGCAGTGCACGCCGGACTTGACTGTGTCTGATTGCTATAGGTGTTTTCGAAGTGCCATAGGAGATCTTCCTACGTGTTGTACTGGTAAACAAGGTGCAAGTGTTGTGCTCCCAAGTTGTAACATCAGATATGAAGTGTACCCATTTTACAACATCACCTCTGCTTCGCCTATACTTCCTCCGCTTGCTCCACCAGGTACGATAATTAAGAACATTTTATTTTGTTTTCCAGATCTGTGATTCTTAACAATTTCAGACCCTATGTGGCCTTAATTGGATCTTGCGGTTGAGTTGAGAGATGGTCCTGTCTCGATCTTCTGCTATTGAAGATGGTTTATTTATTTATTTAAATTTAAAACAATTATCTTGGGTGTCCAGAATTATTAATTTGTGTAGTCTTACTGTCTTACAAACTGAGTAAATACAGGAGGAATCCTAGACATGAGGTTTAGATGCATCTAATGCTAAGAGTTATTAATAGACAAAATAGAATTCTTATTGATTAAATTCTTGGTTTGTTGCTATAATATAAAATAACCAGAGTTTAGAAAAGAAGAAGATGTAATTGGGACAGAATTTTTATTTGTCTTTTTCCTGCTTCATTCTTTAATTATTACTAATTGGTTGGGCTGTCACTGACATATCATTTGTCTAGTTTATTATTACTAATTATATATAATGTTATTTTTAATATTAAAGGATCACGATGAGCTGTCTTACTTTCTCAAGTAAATGATGCATATCGTTGTATGCAGGAGAAAAAAAATTGTCATCGATAACAATTGTTGCCATTGTTATCCCAATTGCTGTTTCTGTGGTTCTTCTCTTCATTGGCTGTTGCTTCTTTTGCCGGAGAGCAAGGAAGAAGTATAATACTTTACCAGAGGAAAATGGTGAAGAATAAAAGATTATTATTTGATTACTTTGCTTTTTGGTCTATGTGGTATAAACAATTTGCAATTGGAAATTTTTTTTTTTAAATCATTATATTTACTGCTTTGTTGTCTAGGTGGAGTCGAAATTACAAATGTAGAGTCCTTGCAGTTTGACTTAGATATCATTGAAGCTGCCACAAACAAGTTCTCAGAGGATAATAAGATAGGTGAAGGAGGATTTGGTGCTGTTTACAAGGTAAAAATTAATTTAAAACTGAAGGTCAATGAGAGTTGTATGCACACAAAGGATTGTTTAATCTTGGTTCAAATATCTTTCAGGGTACCTTTCCCAATGGACAACATATAGCTGTGAAAAGATTATCTGTAAGATCTGGACAGGGTGCAGTAGAATTTAAGAATGAGGTTGTATTGGTAGCCAAGCTTCAACACAGAAATCTAGTGAGACTATTAGGATTTTGCTTGGGAGGAGAAGAGAAGATACTCGTCTATGAATATGTTCCCAACAAAAGCCTTGATTACTTTCTATTTGGTTAGGCCCATCTGAACTTAAATCCAATTATTTTTTTCTTTCTTTGTTTTATGTCTCTAAGGTATGTGTGGTTACTGGTTAGTATCAGAGTACATGATACTGATCACTTACATATCCTTCAAAATTCACTTGTGTTGAACTTCTCACAAATTGAATCAGTGCCAAGGAGCAGAAATTCTAAGAGATAATAAAATTTTGTTTTTGAATTGAATCAAAATATTTCCTTGTCCATTTGAATCTCATTCCTAACTTGTGTATTTAATTATGACAAAAATATAGAGCCATCAAAGCAAGGAGAATTGGATTGGTCAAAACGTTACATGATTATAGAAGGAATCGCCCGAGGGATTCTTTATCTTCATGAAGATTCACGACTTAGAATTATTCATCGTGATATCAAAGCTAGCAATGTTTTGTTAGATGACAATATGAACCCAAAAATTTCAGATTTTGGCATGGCAAGGATATTTGTGGTAGATCAAACTCAAGCGAATACAAATAGAATTGTTGGAACATTGTAAGTTCTTAATCACAAATTTATTTATTTCTTATAACATGTGAGAGTTACAGAAATAAAAAATAGATATACTTTAACACCAGCAGTTCATGCTCTGCCTTGTGTAAATAGCAATGCTGTGAGAGGGATTATCTTAGGAGATTGAGTAGCTTGAGATGTTCCAAAATTTACAGATATGATACTATGATTGACCTTCTAAAAATTTCTTCTTTTATTTTACTCAAGGCTGTTTCTTTATGATTTTTGATTATAGTGGTTATATGTCTCCGGAGTATGCTATGCATGGACGATATTCTGTGAAATCCGATGTGTTTAGCTTTGGAGTCTTAGTTCTAGAGATTATAAGTGGCAAAAAGAATACCCATTTCTATCAATCAGAACTTGCTGAAGACCTATTGAGTTATGTAAGTATGAATCAGATATTTTAAAATTGTCACTTTTACAATGAAATTATTTTTCTTTGGTTGTGAGGAAGAAAGATGAACTTGATGAACTTTACATTTTTAACGAGTTTCTGCAGGCTTGGAAACAATGGAGGAATGGAACACCCTTGGAATTGTTGGATCCCTCTTTGAGAAATTCTTATTCAAGAAATGAAGTTATTAGGTGCATCCATATGGGCTTGTTGTGCGTTCAAGAAAATCCTGCAAATCGACCTACAATGGCAACATTAGCTCTCATGCTTAACAGTTATTCTGTTACGCTACCATTACCTCAGCAACCGGCATTTTTACATCGAAGCAGAGCAAAGCTCAACAAGCCAATAACGGAGCTTGAGTCTGATCAACATACAAGCCAATCAAATGGATGGTCTGTTAATGAAGCATCATTGACTGAAATATATCCTCGATAGTTTGACTAGACAAGATGCTTTCCAAAATCAGTATATATTAATAAGTGGTGGTACTTCTATTCCAGTTCTCAGATAGCCCTTGTTTATGGACTGAAACCCGTAAACAATCGTAAATATAAGTTCGCTGTCAGTTAGAACTGATATCAGTACGATATTAAAGTTGGGTGTCAGTTGGATGGGGTGAATGACACTTTTCTCAATATTCCATTCTCATCATGGTGGAGGATGAGGTATTTTAACTGGTCTCTTCTAAAATCGACCTGCTATCACATCATATTAGAATAAACATTTTTTTGAAAAAAAAGTGATGGTGACTGAGATTTCTGAGACACACCTTATAATGAAAGTTTTATACTCTTTGCATTATTTATTTTTATTTTTTTAGAGGAATTCTATTTATACATCTGGTCTCTGAGATATTTGTCACAAGAAGACAAGTATTTTGAGGTATAGGAGCCTATAAGTATTTTCATTTATCATTTATTAGTGGGGTGTTATGGATAACTCCAGTATTATTATTTATTTTTTTTTGTTGAGAAGTTGAAAAGAACACCATTTGAGTGGCAAAATTATTTTCCCAAAATGACCTTTAGTAAAGGCTTACCCACTGCGCGACTATACACGCCAACTTTTAATTTTGTGAACCTTTTGTTTAATGGAAAAATGATTAATTCTACCGAGAGGATGGTTGACATATTTCTTTTAATTGTTATTTTAATTGTTATTTAGGTAAACGTATGAGTGAATTTTTTAATTAGTATAAAGAATAAAAAATAAAAAATTATTAAGTGATGTCATATTTGTATAAAAATAACATTTTATTAATTAGGAGGTCATAGAAAACCATATCAGCAATTTTTTCGGGACTAATAATTTCTCCCGAATAAGGTATACCTATTTTTTGTGCCTTTTACGCCTAAAAATCCCGTGCGTGGAATTTTATTGCATTCTTTTTTGTTTTTGTGCCTTTTACGCCTAAAAAACCCGTGTGTAGAATTTTATTGCATTCTTTCTAATACTAGAACTACTCCTTTCTCCTAGGCTCTGAAATAGGAACTTTCCATAAATAAGAACTTTCCATTCCCCTCTGTCCAAATTCATAATAATCCATGGTTACAAATAAGATGAACTTTATTATTGTCTTATATCAGAATAAAATATATATATATATATATATATATATATTAAAGAAAAAGAAAGCACTAGTATTAGGTTGGAAATAAATAGGATTTCCTTGACATCTTCTCCAATTAAAGTGACTTTTGTTAAATATATTAGCATTGATTTGTATACCATGTTGTATCTTGTATGTGTTAGAGTAGATGCGAGGAAGTATAGAATGGGAACACAAGAATATAGGGTTACGTGGTTTAGCTTTACCGGCCTACATCTACAGTAATATAAAATCTGTGTTGCAATAAAACAAAACATGAGTATACATAAGAGACTAAACCCTATATCTTTAAGACTCTTAACACTTTCTCAAACTCAAGATAGAAGCTTAACGAAGGTTTGAAATTGAATAAATAAAAAAAGATGCCTTAAAGCATGGTTCTCAGAACCGGACCGGACCGGGAGGTCGGACCGTGAGAACCGGAAACCTTAATGGAAATCGGTTTTTTAAGTCTAAAGAACCGGATTTTTTGTTAATTCTGTGAACTGCTAAAACCGGGGTTGGACCGCACGAACCGGTGAGAACCGTGCGGTCCAACCCCTTAGCAATTTTTTTTTTTTAAAAACAACTTAATACAATTTTATTCTACTTAATTAAATTATCCATCTCTTACAAAGAATAAAAAAAAATTATAATTAAAATCCTTAAAAAATATTCAACTTTACTTCAAAAATTAATCATAAATTTTAATGTTTTCATTGTTATTATTTTATTTTGTTAACTTTCTTATTTAATTATTAAATATATTCTTGAAAATCATTAAATTTTCCTTACATATATAGATATATTAGTCAATTTTGCTAGTTTTATAAATTTAATATCTATATTTAGGCTTTAATTAATTATTAAATTAATTATGACGTCATCACGGTTCGACTTCGGTTCGACCTTGCTTCGACCTCAAAAACCTTGAACATCTCCTTTTTACGGTTCAATGAACGGTCCGGGTCTGAAAACCTTGCCTTAAAGAATGCTTTTAAAGAAACCATAAAGAAGAATATGTCAATTAAACAATTTTGGAACTTTAAATGAATAAACGGAATCTAAAATTAGGCGTTGCTTTTGTTTACCTGCGTCCAGAGAATAAGTCAAAGTCAACCGTCAAACTTCTGGTCAACGAGGAACACAAAAATAATTACACATGAAATTGAACAAATATTGGGTGATCTTGCAATCGGTGTACTTGTAAGAGGTATAACCAAAATGTGTTATTTCAAATTTCCATGCTCCTTTTGTCTCTCTGGTTAATTACCTTGCTTAGCCTTACCAAAACTGAATCAGCACCCACTTACAGCGCTCACTTTTGCCCAAACTCAACATTCTTCATCGCTAACAGTACCTACCAAACCAATCTCAATCTCGTCCTCTCTTCTCTTACCTCAGACTCCTCAAACAACAACAATGGATTCTATAACGCCTCAGCTGGGGACAACCCAGCTGACGACGTGGTCTCTGGTCTCTTCCTTTGTCGTGGCGACGTCAACACCACCGTCTGTCAAGACTGCGTCGCCACTGCAAGCAAAGACATATTGCGGCGATGCCCTCTAGACAAAGTCGCTATAATATGGTACGAGGAGTGCCTTTTACGTTACTCTAACCAATCCATCTTCGCTACCATCAACGAAGTCCCTCAAATATTCTTGAGTAGTACGCAGAATATCACAGGGGCAGAGAATGATCGGTTTAACGATGTGTTGGCCAAAGCGATGAATTCTTTGGCGACGAGAGCGTCGAACTCTGATTCGGGTAGGAAGTTTGCGACGGAGGAAGATGAATTCACGAGTTCAAAGTCGCTGTACAGTCTTGGTCAGTGCACGCCGGACTTGACTGTGTCTGATTGCTCTAGGTGTTTTCGAAGTGCCATAGGAGCTCTTCCTACGTGTTGTAATGGAAAACAAGGTGGAAGAGTTCTGCTCCCAAGTTGTAATATTAGATATGAACTGCACCCATTTTACAGCATCACTTCTGCTTCGCCTATAGTTCCTCCTCTTACTCCTGCAGGTACGGTAATTAAGAACATTATTTTTCCAGATCTTTGAATTTTAGGCCATATAATATGTCCAGCTCGATTGGGTTTTACACTAGTGAGAGAAAAAATTTTAGGTAATTTCGGAGTATTATTTCGGGCTCTCACAAAAAAGGGTGAGCCCCACACGAGAGTCACACCATAGACCTCCCCGTCTTGTGAGATGGTCCTGTCTCTCTTCTGCTACTGAAGGGTTAGTATTTTTATTTCTATATTTTTAAAGGAAGGTGTCGAGAATTCTTTGAGCACCAAACCATTTCAGGAGTGTATAGTTCTCCCTCTTACATACGCATATAATCACAAGAAGGAATCTCTGCCTAAATGCTAGATTGAGGTTTTGAATTAAAAACCTTGGGCATCTCATGCTTTATAGAATTATTAATAGATAAAGTAGAAATCATAACCAAAGTTAAAAAAAAAAGAAAAAAAAAAAAGAAAATTCTTTATGTTATATCACACTTTCCTTTATTTTTCATTATAAATGATTTTATTGGTCTTTTTCTAGTTTCATTACTTAAATATTACTAAATTACTAATTGGCTGCCTTGTCACTGACATATTATTTGTCTAGTTTATTATTAGTAATATATGTTCTAATGACTCTTCCATTCATAACAGAAAATTCTAGAATGTGAAAAACACAAAGGACACCAATATTATGGAATGACAATAAGTACAAACAATTATGAAAAAATTAATAAGAGACAAACTGTTAAGGAATAATAATCAAGAGGCACCTTTTGATTTACCATTTCCAACATTAAAGTAGTATTTCTCGTGATGAACTATCTAACATTCTAAGTAAATGATGCATATTGTTGTATGTAGGAGAAAACAAAATGTCATCGCTAACAATATTGGTCGCCATTGCTATCCCAATTACTGTTTCTGTGGTTCTTTTCTTCATTGGCTGTTGCTTCCTTCGTAGGAGAGCAAGCAAGAAGTTCAATACTTTACCGGAGGAAAATGGTGAGATTTTTTTTTTTCTTTCTTCTTTTTTGGTCTCTGTGGTATAACTATAAACAATTTGAATTTAAATTTCATTTTAATAATCATTATATTACTGTTTGTTGTCTAGGTGAAGTCGAAATTCCAGATGTAGAGTCCTTGCAATTTGACTTGGATACAATTGAAGCTGCCACAAACAAGTTCTCAGATGATAATAAGATAGGTGAAGGAGGATTTGGTGCCGTTTACAAGGTAAAATTTTAGTTAATACTGAAGTTCAATAAGACTTGTATGCACACAAAAAATTGTTTAATCTTGGTTCAAATATATTTTCAGGGTACCCTTCCCAATGGAGAACAAATAGCTGTGAAAAGATTATCTGTAAGATCTGGGCAGGGTGCAGTAGAATTTAAGAATGAAGTTGTATTGGTAGCCAAACTTCAACACAGAAATCTAGTGAGACTATTAGGATTTTGTTTGGAAGGAGAAGATAAGTTGCTCATTTATGAATATGTGCCCAACAAAAGCCTTGATAACTTTTTATTTGGTTAGGCCCATATGAACTTATATCCAGCTATTTTTCTTTCTTTGTTTTGCTATTTTTCTTTCTTGGTTTTATGTCTAAGGATGGCATGATTAGCATCGATCAGAGTACACGATTCTAATCACTTTACAAATCCTTCAAAATTCACTTGTCATGAACTTCTGACAAATTGAATCAATGCCAAGGAGCTGAAATTCTAAGAAATAATGAGAATATAAATATTTTTTCATATTGAATCAAATTATTTCCTTGTCCATTTGAATCTCATTCCTAACTTGAGTATTTTATCATGACAAAATTATAGAGCCAGCAAAGCAAGGAGAATTGAATTGGTCAAAGCGTTACAAGATTATAGAAGGAATTGCTCGAGGAATTCTTTATCTTCATGAAGATTCTCGACTTAGAATTATTCATCGTGATGTCAAAGCTAGCAATGTTTTGTTAGATCATAATATGAACCCAAAAATTTTAGATTTTGGCATGGCAAGGATATTTGTAGAAGACCAAACTCAAGCAAATACAAATAGAATTGTTGGAACATTGTAAGTTCTTAATCATTATATCTGTCATTGAATAATCTAAATTAACAAATTTATTTATTTCTTTTTATTACATTCAAGATTTATTGAAATGAAAAATAAATATAATTACTTTAACACAGCCAATCCATGCTCTAACTTGTGTAAATAGAAATGCTGAGAGAGTGTCAGAGAGATTATCTTAGGATATTGATTAGCATGAGATGCTTCAAAATTTACAAATTTGATAGTATGATTGACCTTCTGAAATTTTCTTCTCATATTTTACTTAAGACTTTCTATATTTTTTTAATAAATTTTTTTATGGTTCTTGATTGTAGTGGTTATATGTCTCCGGAGTATGCTATGCATGGAAGATATTCTGTGAAGTCCGATGTGTTTAGCTTTGGAGTCTTGGTTCTAGAGATTATAAGTGGAAAAAAGAATACCCATTTCTATCAATCAGAATTTGCTGAGGACCTCTTGAGTTATGTAAGTATGAAGTAGTTATTTTAATTTTGGGTTACTTAAGGAAATTATTTTGGCTGTGGTCGTGAGGATGAAAGTTGAACTTCACATTTTTAACGGGTTTCTGCAGGCTTGGAAACAATGGAGGAATGGAACGCCCTTGGAATTGTTGGATCCCTCTCTGAGAAATTCTTATTCTAGAAATGAAGTTATTAGGTGCATCCATATTGGCTTATTGTGCATTCAAGAAAATCCTGCAAATCGACCAACAATGGCAACAATAGGTCTCATGCTTAACAGTTATTCTGTTACGCTACCATTACCTCAGCAACCATCATTTTTGCATCGAAGCAGAGCAAAGCTAAACAAGCCAATGACGGAGCTTGAGTCTGGTCAACATAAAAGCCAATCATGAATGGTCTGTTAATGAAGCATCATTCACTGAAATATATCCTTGATAGTTTGACTAGACAAGGTGCTTTCCAAAATCAGTATATATTAGTAAGCGGCGGAACTTCTATTCTAGCACTCAGATAGCCCTTGTTTATGGATTGAAAACTGTAAACAATCGTAAATATAAGTTCACTGTCATTTAGAACTGACATTAGTACAATATTGATGTTGTGTGTCAATTGTATTTCTCATAGGGTTGGTTAATTTTGGATGGGGGATGACACTTAATATTTCCATTCTCATCATTTTTGTTCTGTGTAATTAAAGTTGACAAAAGCACAGGCTGCTGTGGTCTCAATGGTTTGTTTGTTTCATTTTACCCCCACTCTTGGGGGACTGAAAAAATGTTGCTTGATGTGCCGGATACATAATAATAGATTGTAGATATGTTTCTAAAAAAAAAAAAAAGATTGTAGATACTGGCTGAGTATTTGTTATGGATATTTTTGGAAGAAAAAAAAAATATTGACCATTATGTTAATTCATAAGAAACATTCAATTTGTCTTAGATTCTAATGGGTGATACCAATATTCCAAACATAAAGGCAGATAATATCATTTATAGGATTCTGTTTGTTTGTTTAAACCTCTTAAACTAGATTGTTTAACCTAATAAATTAACTAAGTGATTACTTAGGTTTATTATTTAAATCTAGGTTAAAGAATAATAAATTATATCATGCAAAATAGCGGAAAGTAAATAACATAACGGTATAATGACTTAGGAAAACCGATAAAACAAACTGTTTTAAGGTAAAAATTTGGGAATGATTTGATCTAACTATTCTCAAGATAAAATAAATCTATTATAAGAGAATTGAAGTTATTACAATCAGATTTAACCCTAAATCTATTGCTACCTCTAGTAGTAATTTACTGATACAACCACGTGCAAGTTTCGAACCCATGAACTCCTTCTTTTCTTAGATTTACACCAACACAATCTGCTTTGCTTGTGACTTTGAGATCTCACTCAAAGGTTTCAGATCACCATTAGTAATGATCTTGATGTAGCAACTATGTTCTAACTATGCTTGATTGTAGATTTTGTTCCGGTAGATTCTTGTATAGTTAGAAGGTACAAAACCTCTCAAATCTCACAAAGAGTAACACACAAGTCTTCCGAAAGTCTGAAAAACGTAGCTTGGGTTTCCCTTTTATAAGTGGAGAAGTTTAGATGAAGCCCTAAACGTTTTCGCGGGCTTGGGCCTGTTTAAAAATTTTGTAGAAAAACTAGACCTAGGATTTTTGATTGGTCGAGCAAGGCAAAACCACACTTCCTTTTTCTGTAATTAGTTGGACTTGAACCTTGAAACAACCACTTTTAAGCATTGCCTAAAGACTTAGACTAGACATGTTTTGCTCTTGGTTTGCCAACATAATGAAAACATGATTTTTAAACATTTAAACCTAAATCTTTAGAATCTAACAAATTCGAATCCTCTAAATTTCTTAGGGTATTCTATCAATAGATTTCCTTAAATCCTAACTACACTTTAATGATTTAATGGTCTAGATTTTACCATGTCAGCATTCCACTAACAATATTCTTAAAATAATAAAATAATGTTGCAAACAAAAAAAATTAAGATTATTATTAGTGGAATGCTAATATGGCAAAATCTAGACCATTAAATCATTAAAGAATGGTTAAGATTTAAGGAAATCTATTTGGTAGACTACCCTAGGCAATCTAGAAGATTTGAATCCATCTTTCATAGGCATTGATTTGGTTTTTGACTTTGTATATTTACTTATTTTGTCAAGTATTCCATGTTTTAAAAACCAAATCCTACGTTTGGTCAAGTATCCCATGTTTTAACATAAATGTACACTACAATTCTACTCAAAAGTTATGGTAACTTTTAAGGGAGGGTGGGGTAAGTTATACTACACATAAAACCTCTTTCTCTCTCTTTTGTGTGTGTGTGTTTTTCAAAAAAAAAAAAAAAAAGAAGAGTATCCCATGTTTTAAAAACCAAATCCTATGTTTGAAAGACAAGGGGCTTGTAGTTCAACTCATTACTTCTCTTGCTGTTTATAACAGGGACATATAAAGTTAAAATTCTCTCCTTCCATTGTAAACATTAAATTATCTTAAAAAAAAAAAAAAAATCATACGTTGACAATATAAAGAATGAGATGTTCAAGGTTTTGAGATTAGATTAGTGTTTTGGTGCCTCTGTAAAGAGAGAGATTGTGGAGAAAGAGGAGAGAGATAGAGATAAAGAGAGAGAGAAGAGGGGAAATCGAGAGAGAGAGAGAGACAGAGGAGAGATAATTTTGGGGCTTATTTTTGGCCTTTGGATTTTTTTTCCCCACGTAGCTTTTATCCATATTAAAATGGGAGAGAATGGGAGAATAATGAATAGGAGAGGAGTTAGACCCAATTTAGACTTCTACAATGTTGACTCCACACACACATTACTTTAGTAAATTCACATATATTTAATTGTTTCAACTAATTTAAGCATAGAATTATTTTTAATATTTTTTTATTGCATGTGCTACTAAAAATGTTTTTTTTTTTTAGATGGTATTTCTTTCAATTGTTGGTTTCCAAAGCTACAAAACACGAGAAAGAATGTCATATTTCAAATAAGTTTTTTTTATTTAATTTTATTTAAATTTTATGAAATTAACCCTATAAATTCATTTTTTTTTAATAAATAATGGAAACACTATATATATAGATAGGACAAAGTTTGAGGATAAATTTGATAATCCTACTAATAATAGTAACATATCTACATATTTTGAAAATCTACCTGTTAGATTGTATGTTCTTAACATGCATGTCAAATTATGAGTTTATTAGATGTTATTTAATATTGGATTCATAAACTTATTTTCTATGCATAATTTTAGATTACAAAAACTTAAATTTTAAACATTTAATTGATGATATAGCTATTAAGATTTGATCTTTTAAAAATTTTGCAAGCATGTAAAAAATAAGAAGAAAATGTAATCTAATGGTGGATTTGTCAAAATTTATATCCACTAAAAAAAATTAAATGTAGTTGTAGAAATTAGTTATAATAAATTTTTTAACCAAATTTTATTTATATAAATAATTAATATGTGGAATTAAATACGTCTATGTCACATATGGAAATTTATTCATAGACTAACAGAAATGTATCTTATTTTAGATAGAGAAGGCCAATTAAAAAGAACTAGTCGCTAACCCGTGCGATGCACGGGAAAACTATTGACTATGAAAAAAAATCCAACAATGAGTAAAGATTTTAAATGTATCTCATCATAGTCATAAGAGTAGTTTTAGGACCATATTATTTTACAACTTGTTGGAAATTTAGACCCCTTAAACCACAATTAGATTAACTTAGTTAATTAGCCAAGTGATTAACTTAGTTAAATTATGCAAATCTAGGTTATCACAATCAAACAATCATATCATGTATAAGCAGCAGAAAGATAAATAACACAAAGATATGATGACCCAAGAAACCACATCGGTAAAAACCTGGGGAGGATTTGACCTAGTTATCCTCAAGGTAAACTTGAATCCACTATCTTGAAAGAATCGAAGTTCATACAATAAGACTTACAAGCCCCCACGCTCAACTTCTTATTGCTACCCACCAGTAGAACTTACTGACACGACCACGTGCAAGCTCCGAATCCATGGACTCCTTCTTTCTTGGATTCACCACCAGATACAAGCACCCACGCTTGTTTTTCATTAGGCTTCAATGGCAGCAACTGAGTTAATCATCAAGGTGTAGATAACATCTCCTCCTTGAAAACCCTAAGTTTTGTGTAAAGTAAAGCTCCTTTAGATCTCATAAGAGATTTACACAAAATAGAAAATATAAGCAACATGAGCAACCGAGACTTTAGAGAGGTTTGGGTACAAAACGCTAAAACCAAAAGAAGCACAAGAGGCACTCTAATCTCTCTCTTCAGTCACAAAAACGTCGCTTAGGGTTTCCTTTATATAGTGGGAGAAGTAGATCTGAAACCCTAATCCTTAGGGCTTAAGTTGCTGTTTGGGTAGACTTAAAATTCTGTAGATATGATTTTCGATTGATCGAGCCTGTTCTTCGATTGATCGAACCAGGCAGAATATGAAGTCTTCTTTCTGCAGCTTGTATGTTCTTGAATCTTGACTTGAATCACCTTGAGCATTGTCTAATAAAAACTATAGACTCTAAGATTTATATCTAAACAATTTGTATTTACGATTTGCCAATTGTTCTAAACATTTAGAACCTAACAGAACTTTTTGCCACAACTTTGACGTGGCAGTGGTAGAATGTTGCTTATGAACTAAAAATTATTTATAATAAAATCTAAGAAATTTAGAAATAGAAAATTGGATTAATAATATATATGCATATTATAGACATTTTGCTAGTTAGTATTTTAAAAAAAATGAAGAAATACTTAATTTCTATGCTTTTTCTTAATTCTACTTAGTCGTAGTAATAACAATATAGACAATTCAAATATTATGTTGAATTCAAACAAATAATCAATCAACCAAAAATTGTAGTTTTAATTAAGAAAACAAAAAATCACATGAACGTAAATAAAAAGTATTTAAGGTAAATAATTAAAATCACCTTACCGAGACTTAAATACCAAAAACACCAAGACTTAAAAATTCCAAATTTATAGAATCCCCAAATTCTACTTCAAAACCAAATAAAACCCTTCAAATTCAAAGAATTTATATATAACATACCAAATAAAAATTTATCCTTGGGCTGAAAGACATAGGTTGTAGTTTTGATTTTTCTCTAAAAAAATAGAGATGCTTCATATGCCATATACAATATAAAATAATTAGTAAAAATTTCAACCCAAAAACCAAACCCACGAAAACAATGTCAATATAAATATGGAGATTAACCCAAATACTCAAAAGAAAATTAATTCTAAACATAGCTAAAGAATAAGATAGAAAGAAAAACTCAGGCACATACTAAAGCAAATAAAAAATTCGACATAAAAAATAAAATTTATTAATAACAATATAAACAAATATCCACATATGTTGAATTGAAATTCATTAATAATAACAATATAAACAAATTTGAAACACATACCCACGGTGGTAGACTTGGCTTGGCAGCAAGTTGAGGGGCTGTAGTGGCCTGAGGGTTTGTTTTCTCCATAACTGTTCCATTGAATCCACAACAGTACACTCACAGTATAATTCACAACCAAACATGGTCAACCAATAAATAAAGTTCACGAATAGACAAACTTTCATGAAATCTCTTTGCATAAAAAAACTCATATATATATATATATATATATTCACTCTCATATCTTTACATTTATATTGTAACATTTATTCATTTTAATTATTTAATATTAAAATGCTCCAATAATCCCCCCACTCATTTTAATATTAAATTTTTTAGTTAAAGAGAGATTACTAGGCAAAGATGGGTCACTATGTATCATGAAGGTGTGCTTTGCATTGAACCTTCACTTAGTAAAATAACGATCTCAACTCCAGAGTCATAGTGGTCTCAGACTTGAACTAGGAATGTTTTAGGAAAATTAAGCATCACTGCTTACACATAACAACCCAGGTGTTGACATGAGCTTTTATAGCTACCATTTTTCGGTCGTGTGCTGATCCCAGTTTCATGAATGTAATTGAGATTAAATCCAAATCTTATAGGGAGCAGCCCCACCCCCACACTTACATAGGTGAAATTTTGTCAAGGGTGCTCCTGTAATTTTGACACCCCAGTCATACGAGCTACAAATTTCATTAAGAGTTTTCTACTCAACCTCTCTACATTAAAGGATAAATGCATTTACATCATAGGGATGAGCAATTTAAAAAATTATTTACAAAATAAATAATTAAAAAAATAAATTGTACATTTTTTATGACCATTGTGCGATTCATTTTTCCCATTGAACTAGATTCTCAGGATCTCTTGTCCTTGGGTTGGGTATCCTCATACATGGCTCATGATTCTATGGACTTTAGCCCCATCCCCCTCAATGTATTCCAGACTCTATCTTTTGTCAAGGCCTTGGTAAATGGATCTGCAAGATTATCATTAAATTTAATATAATCTACAGTTATGATGCCACTACTTAAATAAGATCGCACGACACTGTGCTTTCTTTTTATAGGTCTAGATTTACCATTGTAATAACAGTTTTTAACTCTACCAATTGTAGGAGTGCTATCATAATGAATTAATATAGGTGGAATTGGCTTTTTCCAAAGAGGAATTTCATATAACAAATCTCTAAGCCAATTTGCCTCTTCACTGGCCGAAGCTAATGCTATTAATTCAGCTTCCATTTTTGAATTAGCAATTATTATTTGCTATTTAGATTTCCAACAAATAGCAACACTACCTAAGGTAAAAATATAGCCAGTGGTAGAGAGAGAATCACTTGACAAAGTATTCCAATCGGCATCACTAAAATCTTCAATCACAGTAGGGTACTTTTTATAAAATAAGCCATAGCTTTTGGTACCAATTAAATATCTCATGACTCGCTTAATAACTACCCAATGATCTTTACTAGGCTTGCTAGTAAATTTGCTAAGCACTCCTACTGCATATGCAATGTCAGGTCTAGTACAATCAGTAGCACAACGCAAACTACCAATGATAATAGCATAGTCATTTTGATTAAAAATCTCATTATCATTATTCACAGGAAATAAATGAATACTGGAATCAAAAGGAGTAGATATACTTTTGTGATTATGAAAATTATATTTTCTCAATATTTTCTCAACATAATGTGATTGATTAAGAAATATCCCATTACATGTTTTTGTAATTTTCATGCCTAAAATAAAATTAGCCTCACCAAGATCTTTCATATCAAAATGGCTTTTAAGTAAATTTTTTTGTCTCATTTATAACATGCATATTTGAGCCAAAAATCAACATATCATCCATATAGAGGCTAATTATAACATGTAAATTATTCCATGATTTAGAATAAATACATTTATCACATTCATTTGATTTATAACAATTCTCAATCATGCAAGAATCAAACCTTTCATGCCACTGCTTAGGTTCTTGTTTTAAGCCATATAGGGATTTAGTTAGCTTACATACCTTGCTTTCTTGTCCAGGCTCTACAAAGTCTTCAGGTTGATCCATATAAATCTCTTCCTCTAGGTCCCCATTTAGAAAAACGGTTTTTACATCCATTTGATGAATTTTCAAATAAAAAATTGCAGCAATAGCAATTAACAATCTAATAGATGTAATTCTTGTTATCAGAGAAAATGTATCAAAAAAATAAAGATAAGTTTTTTGTTTAAAGCCTTTTGCAACAAGTCTAACTTTAAACTTATCTATTGATCCATCCAATTTCAACTTTTTTCTAAGGACCCATTTACAACCTATGGTCTTACAACCTGGTGGAAGATCTACTAATTTCCAAGTTCTATTAGAAATTAGAGATTCCATCTTATCATTTACAACCTCTTTCCAAAATATAGCATCAGGTGATGTTAAAGCCTCTTTTAAATTTTGGAGATTTTCCTCAATGTTGAAAACATAATAATCAGGACCAAAATCCTTTTCAACTCTAGCTCTTTTACTCCTTCTAGGTTTCATTTCAAAATTTTCTTGATTTTGTATATGTGAAGTAGAAGAACTAGGTTGTGACAAAATATTTTCTTCACCCACACTATTTTTTAATTTAAAAGGAAATTTTTCTTCATGAAAAATTGCATCACCAGATTTAAAAATTATTTTGTTTTCAAGATCAAAAAATCTATAGGCTGCAATATTAATCGCATAACCAAGAAAAGCACATGTAGTAGCTCTTATACCTAATTTAGGCATTTTAGGGTCAGTAAGCCTTACATAAGCAAGACAACCCTATACTCTCAAATACCCCAAATTTGGCTTATGTCCTTTCCACATCTCAAAAGGTGTGGTGTGTGATTTTTTATGTGGCACCCTATTCAAAATATGACATGCAGTTAAAATAGCTTCACCCAAAAAATCTAAAGGTGCACTAGATTCAATTAACATGGCATTTGTTAACTCAATTAAAGTTCAATTTTTTCCTTCAGCCACACCATTAGAAGCATGTAAATATGGTGCAGTAGTTTAATGGATAATTCCCAAAGACTAAACAAATGAGTTGAATGCACTTGATTCATACTCACGGCCTCTATCACTTTTTATTCTTTTTATTTTTCTACCAAATTGATTTTCAACTTCTTTTAAAAAATTTTGAAATTTTTCAAAAAGCATCACTTTTATTTTTCAACAAATAAATAGTTGTATACTTTGAAAAATTATCAATAAAAGTGATAATATATCTATTTCCTCAACGAGTTAAAATTCCCTCAAATTCACATAAATTGGAGTGAATTAACTCAAGCAATTCTGTATTTCTTACAACACTTTTATGAGGCTTTTTTGTAATCTTAGCTTGACTATAAGTTTCACATTTTTCAAAATCTTTTGATAGTTTTGGAATTAATCCTAAACTACTCATGATTCGCACATATCTACTATTTATATGACCCAAACGAGCATGCCAAAAATTAATAGAAGAAAGCATATAAACTAAACTGGTAGATGCTTTATTATTTTCAACATTCAATATAAATATTCCATCACAAGTATAACCCTTGCCAACAAATAATCCATTTTTAGTGATTACATAATTATCAGATTCCATAGTTTGCTTGAAGCCAACCTTGTTAAGCAAAAAACTTGATATCAAATTCTTTCTCATAGACAGAGTGTAGAGTACATCTTTTAATGTTAGCACACATTTAGAAGTGAATTTCAATTCAACCTCACCACTCCCAAGAACCTTGGTTTTGCTAAAGTCACCAAGCATAACTGTTTTTTCTTCTTTAAAAGGAGCGTATAACTTGAACAAATTTTTATCATATCAGACGTGCCTGTTAGCACTATAATTTGCCCACCACCCTTCAACATATTGCACCATATTGATGTCTGTAATCATAGCCACTAAAGGCTCTTCGGTTATGTTAGCTTGCGGGATAGATTCAAGTTTCCAAAATTTGCAAAATCGAGCAATATGCCCACTCTTGCCATAGACAAAATAGGATCTATTAAATTGATCTTGTGAAGGGGGTCCTTGGTTCTTATTATAATTTTTATTCGGGGTTTCCCCTTCCTTGAGGTCTATTATTATTTTTAAAGGCTCTCTTTTTAGGCTTCAATTGACCATTTCTAGGAAAATGGTTTTTGGGCATATTATTATTGGCTGAAATAAGGTTTACCTTTGTGGTGAAATTACCATTGCTCTCTTGTGTCATGAGTGCATCTTGTCCTCTGTAAAGTTGTAATTTACAACTGTGTTTTTGTTGGCTTTTATTCCGTGCCAAATTTGATTGTAATTATGTTCAATCGTTTAAAACCCTGTATTTGTTGTGGGACTTGTTGTAAGGGTTGTGTGATAGAGAGAGTGTTTGAAGACTTAAGCATTTGAAGAACTGAAGGATTCTCGCGGGTATCTCGCGACCAAGCATCCCGCGAAGTAAACCATGTGCCAGGCACATGCTGGAATGCGAAGAGTCAGGCCAGGTGGAGACAACTGTGTCTCGCGAGTATCTCGCGGGTAAGGCCTTCCCGCGAGACACCCGCGAGACTAGCTGTTCTACCAGCCTGTACTTTTTGAGTCACACCTTTTGCACCTTTCCTATATATACCATAATTACCCACAATTGTTGAGGAATGCTTCAGAGAGAAAACCCTAGCCAAACACATTGGTAATTAGAGATTGTCTTCCCCACCTTTCTCTATACATTTGCTTGTGGTATTTCCTCAACCCTTCCCTCTCCATTATCCATATCTTTGAGAGGTTGATAGCCCAAACACTTACCTCACCTTGTGAGTGCTGTGTGACGTTTTGGTGCTGCTGGGAAGTATTGGAAGAAGCCTTGAATGGCAGATGCAACATGGAGCTTGTTGCGGGATCCGGATAACTAGGACAAGACACGGTTCCGAGAAGCCTTGTTGGAGTAGGAGCTTGGAGGGCTTAGGTACAGCGGGTAGACTAGGCTTGGAGGGTATTTTGCTAACCCATGTATCCCAACTGATTGTCTAGTGGATCGATTTCCGCTTGGAGGGCGGCGGAGAGGTTTTTCGCCGAGTTCTTCGGTTTCCTCTTCGAGAACACGTCTCGGTGTTTTCTGTGTTTGCATCCTTCTTCCCTACTCTTGTTTAATTCCATTATACTGCTGTGTTGCTTAGTTTATGGATTAGAGTAGCTTACTTGTTCATCCGCTCGCTTTTACACTATTCCGCACTTTGTATTAAAGTTGTGTAAAATCTATTGAGCCGTAATTTTAATTTAGGGGTCTAAACAGCTCTTGTGTTTTCAACACATTTTCGAGCTTTCATCCTCTAGCCTCCTCCTTCACACGGATGTCTCCTTTTGTTTGTGCCGCAAAGTCTTTTGAAACTCCCTCCAAGATTGTGGTAGTTTATCAATTATGCTAGTTACCACCAAATTGTCTCCAATCTTTATACCTTCGGATCTCAATTTTGCTACAATCATTTGGAAGTCTTGTGCTTGATCCACCAACGATTTTCCATCCACCATTTGGTAACGGAAAAATCTACTAGTATCATACTTCTTTGCACCTGCCTCTTCGGTATCATACTTGCTTTGTAAAGTTTTCTAAATTTTTTTGGCAGAATTGTAGGTTGTATCATAATTATCATAAAAATGATTGACAAGACAATTCAATAGATAAGAGCGACAATTATATTCATCTTTTGTAAACTTATCTATTTTTTCTTGATGGAAAATATATTCTTCCTCACTCATCTCATCGGTAGAAACCTTTGATGGATTCTTGTCAGTGAGGATGTAGGCGACTTTGAGAAGACTCAAGTAGAAGAGGACCTTCCCTTTCCACCTCTTGAAATGGGCTCCCTTAAAGTGAAAGGGCTTGTTGAGATCTCCAACAAGCTCATTTGGTTTCTCTTGTGTAGGCTCCATGTGATGAATCTCCTTAAAATTGTTGGTGCAAGCACAATGATAATGGAAATAACACAAAGAAACTGAATAATACTTTTGAATTCTATTAATTTAAATAGGGAAATTACACAACACTATTTGGACTGAGGTGCGACACTCGCTCTCTTTAAGGAGATTTAAGCTCTTGGTTGGCTAAACTTTGTAACCGGTGCAGACCGTCTTTGACTTATCTCCCCAAGGATACAACAGCCCAACAAGTGTTGTATGGCTAGAAAAACCTCTGCACAAAATGTTCAAGTCCAAAGCTCCACCAGAAAGAACACCATTCCTTGCCAAGAACCTCTCTATTTTTTTAGTGTATATTGCAATAACTTGGATTGGGTCTGAATGAGTCTATTTATAGGCTCAGTGGGCCTCACGAAATTACTATCCAAATGAATCTGATTAATTAGGTCCATTATTTTGATATAGTGGGTGTTACAAGATTAATTGTTAGATATTAATTTGATGGTTGGAGTTACACAATTAATGGTGAGATGAGGAGTTTCTGAAGAATGAAAAGGCCCAAATGGATAGTTCATTAAGTGGGTTAATGACTCTTCATTTTCCATTTTTGATACCTCCACCCTTCACCTCCACCGTTCACCTCCTCCTTGCGCATGTATCTAGCCTAATATCTAAGACAATTCATGCTAGCCCATTAATCACCACAATTAAAAAGAATAAAATAGTCTCTCTCCTTTTCAATGTGGGATTAAACATTTTCACTAACTCCTCATCTTCCATATTCACTCCCATATCTTTACATTTATGTTGTAACATTTATTCATTTTAATTATTTAATATTAAAATGCTCCAATAGGAATTAAATACGTTTATGTCACATATGGAAATTTATTCATAGACTAACAGAAATGTATCTTATTTTAGATAGAGAGGCCAATTAAAAAGAATTATCATTCATTCATGAAGGAGAATTTGGGTCTTTGGACTTGCATATGCAATTTGTTAACCAATGCAAGTGCCTTCCACATTGGTCTCCTTCCGAGCCACACTAGCATACTCTTTGACCCACAAAAGAAGTCTTCTCATTTTAATTTTGGCTAAATGGTAAGTTACACACCTAAGGTTTGAGGGTGTTTGTATTTTATACCATGAAGTTTAAGAATTTGGAATTTAACCCTTGAAGTTCTATTCCGTTTGTATCAGTAGCCATTTCATTCATATTTTTCATTTAGTGACATATAAGCTTTTCATGCGTATTTAGTTCATCCAATAAAATGATGTTATGTCATTTTTATTATGCCATGTCATTTTAATTTTTTTAGTCAACAAAAATGATGTGTTATTTTTTTTAAACAAACTAAACACACATGACAAGTTTATGTGGCATTTAATGAAAAATATAAATAAAATAGCTGTTTATGCAAACAAAATAGAATTTCAAAGGGTAAATTGTAAATTCTAAAATTTTAGGATGTAAAATTTAAATACCCTCAAAGTTTAAGAATATAGATTGCAATTTTTCGGCTAGTATTTAACGAGAGGAATATGAATTTCAACTCTAGATAGAGAATTCAAACAAAAGTGCTATTATAGACCACAGTTTCATTACAGTAGAAAGAAAATCAATTTGGGCCATGCTTCTGTCACAGTTTGACTCCAGTCTCCACCCATCAACGAAATTTTCTTAACACATTTCACTTTTTCGTATGTCCTAGAAAGGAGTGAGGACATATAAATATAAGGTGTAAATACACTTTTGGTCCCTACAATTTGGGCTGTTTCTCGATTTGGCCCTTAAATTGATTTTGCTCTTAGGTAAGTCCCTTCTTTTTCATAGTCGTTTTTAAAATGGTTCTTGCCGTTAACCCAGTTACAGAAAATGCTGAAGTGGCAAACAGAATGCATTCTTGGCATGTTAATCGCTGACGTGGCTAATAAAATATTTTCTTTGATATTTTTTAAATGTCACGTCAACATTTTTTGAATTAAAAAAAAGCCATGTCAGTTTAATTAAAAAAATTTATATTTTTCAATTTCAATTTAATTCAAACTAAATTAAAAAAAAAAAAACAAACTTTTAAATCTAATTATTATTATTGCTTTCATTATTTTTTAGGTAAGAACATAAGAACTTGTTCTTCATGTTCTTCTCGAATCCAAGAACAGTCAAATCGAGAACAAGAGCACAATCAAACCCAGAACAATGCAAAATTTTATACAAAATCCCTATCCTCCACCGAAACCTCCAGAACATGAAAAAAATCATCAAACCCAAACCCACATGAGAAAACTAACCCAGAAAAATTAATCATCAAACCTACAACCTAGAAAAATGTCAAACCCAGAAACCCCCAACCCAAAACAAGAACTTCATTCTTCATGTTCTTTTCCAAATCAAGAAAAACCCAATTGACTAACCTGCTCAAAATCAATCTCAACACAAAAAATTCCAATACAATCAACATTGAAACCTCTAGGAAATCAAACCCATAAATCTAGAAAAATATATAAATCCGCATAAAAAAAAAAAGAACTAGAATAGTTTGGGCAAAATCTCGAAACACAAACAAACTCAGAATGCATACAAACCCAGAACATCAAGGGCAAAAAAAAAAAAAAAAACACACACACACACACACACACACAAACAAACCCAGAATTCACCATCAACAACAACATCCTGCCGATCAACAACACCAAATTCGCCATCAACAACACCAAATCTGCCGTCAACAGCACCGAATTGACCATCAACAAACCCAAATCTGCTGTCAACAACATAAAAGCACCAATGTTCTCTACATTCCTTCTTCGGCGGAAAACTCCTCATGCAAAGTGACCTTGACCACTCCGATTCAGGGCTCCAATGCCATCGTTCTCTCTCACACAGGTTGAGTTCATTTTTCTAGTGAAATCCATTGTTTCCTTCATTTTCTTTGCATCAAGAGAGAAGCTTGATCTGCTGCCTTGATTTGCTCACATTGATCTTCTCGCCATTGGTTTGCTTGTGAGTTTGTGAGCTCTGGCGCCTGGTGGAGAAGAAGGCTAAGCTTGTCAACTTAGTGGTAGAGCGTGTAGGGTGAAAAGAGAGAGAGGAGTTTGAGATTAGTGGTAGAGAGTGTAGAAGATTTTTTTTTGAAGTTGATGAGGTTAACCAAAAACAAAAACAAAAAGAATTAAAATGATTATGAATTTTTATTTTTTAAGAAATGATTTTAGTTTAAATTAGATTTAAGGTTTTTTTTTAAAAAAAATTAATTTACTTTTTTTTATTAATTTAAATGCTAACATGGCATTTAAAAAAGGTTAAATATATTTTTTTACTATTATTTTATTAGCCACGTCCGCAAACAGTGCATTTCGTTTGCCACTTCAGTATTTTCCGTAATTGGGTTGATGGAAAGAACCATTTTAAAAACGACTATAAAAAAAAAAGGGACTCACCTAAAAGCAAAATTAGTTTAGGGACCAAATCGAGAAACGGTCTAAAATGTAGGGACCAAAAATGCATTTACGCCTAAATATAATTACTAAAGTTTACATGACTTACGTCCTGTCCTAAGTCTTATCCTGATCTAAGAGGCGGTGAAAGGTATCCTAAGTTCTAACGACTAGCCTTATCCTTGATTCTCCCCAAAAAAAAAAAAAAAATAATAATAAAAAAATATTATAGAATTTCAATTTCTTGTTTCTAATTAATGATATTTATTTTTTATTATCATGATATATAATTGGTAATACATCAATCAATTTTTAATATAAGTGGAGTTCAAATCCCAAATATATTATTCGACCACAAGAGACTAATCGATTTTTAGTATTTGTGAGGTTTAAACCCCAAATTTCTTAATAGTGGATTAGACACTAGCAGTTGAGCTGACTGCACGTATTTAATTTTTTTATTAGATAATACTTTAAAAAACACAGATTAAAATAAAACACAACAGGACAATAAAAGGAAAAATATCTTCATCTCTATCTCATGGAAAAAAACAAGAAATCAGGATATCAAAGATGGGTATCGTTCCTATCCCACTACTGAAAAAGGCTTATTTTGTATAGTTTGAATTATATATATATATATATATATTAAGTAGAATAAGTCAAAAAACACATATGTTTGGATTAGACTTTTTTTCTTGATTTTTTTAAAATCTGTTTATTATATGTCTTAAAGTTTCATTAATTTAAAATAGTTTAACTTTAGTAATAATTTTTCATATAAATTTTTGAAACCTGAAAATTTGACACTTTAATATTTTAGCAAATATATTTTTTAACTGAATTTAGATTATGTTCTATATATAAACCTTCCTTTAAAATATTACCACATTACTAGAATAGATAAATGCATATACAAATAAAAATATTATAAATTCCTTTTAATTGTTCTATAGTTATCAATTTTATTTTTAAGACAAAAGTAAAAAAAAATAAAATTGATAAGTATAATTCCTGAAGCATAAGTGACAGCGGACTACCCTATAGTAGCTGACAACCTTGTAGTAGCTGACAACCCTACAGTAGCTGACGACTTTGTTGATGTTCTCATAACTAACCCCAAAAGGTTGACGAACCATTAAGGATGACGGGAGCAACTGAAGGGCATTAGTGCATGGGTTAGAGACGACCAGGATGACAGGAGAAGTTGATGGGTCCAACATGTTTCTTGTGTGGTTCACACGCATAGGTATATAAGGAAATATCTTGCACCCTACACTTCACCCTAATCAAAAAGACTCCTACAAGGAAAGGATTCCGCAAAACACGCGGAATAAAGAGTTTCTCTCCTACAAGGAAACATCTTCTTAATTAAGGCACGGATGTCAAACCTACACTACTATAAAAACACCGAGACCCTCACAAACCAAGGTACACATAATTCACCCCAGTTTTAGCATTTTAGAGTTGTAGAAAAATTTTCTAACTTAACATTCAAAGGGTCTTTGGCCGATACCACACTGGTACTCTTCTAGTGTTTTTCTTTGTTGTTGTTTCGTAGGCCTTGTTTCGAGCACGTGAGTGTTGTGCGGCTTACTGAAGATTTTTAGCATCACCAAAAACAAAGCAAATATTTATTTATTTATTTGTGTATTGCACGACTTATCCACTATTTTTAAGTATAATTATATTTTTGTGAACCTTCTTAAAAAAAAAAAAAATTTATTTTGTTCTTTTGTGTATATATAAAAACAAAACAAAACAAAAATCGAATGCAAATACGCACATATTTCTCACGTGTTTCGAGATATTATAAGAGATGTGGACCAAAAAATTCATCTTCAAAATAGCATTTCCTTATCTAAAATCTTATCAATACTCACTCACTCCATCTATAAAAACAGAAAATCAGGTACCGTTACATACATTGGCAGAGACAGAAGTATCAAAATGACTTCTTTGAGCATGAATCCCTCCATCACCCTTCTATTCCTTTCCATGCTTAGCCTCCTTAGCTTGACCACTCATGCAACTGCCCAAATTCACCTCAATGAGGTATGTGCAAACACTACTTTCAGCTCCAATAGCATCTACCAATCTAATCTCAACTCCCTCCTCTCTTCACTCTCCTCCAACGCCACACGCAGCCTTGAATTCTACAACACCACCAGTGGCGAAAACACCTCCAACCCCGTCTACGGCCTCTTCCTCTGCCGCGGCGATGTCACCCCTCAACTCTGCCAAGAATGTGTAGCTGCAGCAGTCAAAGAGATAACCAAAAAATGTTCCAGAGAAAAGGTTGCTGTAATATGGTACGATGAGTGCATGTTGCGTTACTCAAATCGGTCATTCTTTTCCACAGTGGACGAAGAGCCAAAGTTTGCCCTATTGAACACGCAGAATATCACTGAACAGGACAGGTTTAACAAGCTACTGGCTAAGTCAATGAATGAGACAGCAGCTCAGGCCTCTAATGCTCCTATTGGTTCCAAAAAGTTTGGAACCAAAGAAGTGAATATCTCTGCTTTCCAAACACTGTACAACCTTGTACAGTGCACGGCGGACTTGTCCAGAAACGATTGTAGTACTTGTCTTCAGGCTGCTATAAATCTTCTTCCATGATGTTGTAGTGGAAAGCAAGGGGGAAGAGTCATTTTTCCGAGTTGTAATGATAGGTACGAATTGTACCCTTTTTACCGGATGGAAAATGCGACATTCATTCCTACATCAGCTCACACATCTTCACATCCAGGTTCGGTAACTGAACTTTGAATGCTTTTTCCCTTTTTTATTGAGTAATTATATAGATACAAATTTTTTTTTTTTATAAAATAATTTACAAATTATTGAAGTGATGAGTAATTATTTGTAAATGAAAAAGTGATATTAATTGCAGGTTTAAAGGAAAATTAAAAAGAAGTTAGTTATATCAACATTTTGTAAAAATATTATAAAATAATTTGTGACTGCAGCATTATTCTACAATATTAGCTATTGAGTAACGGGGATTCAATTTTCACGGCATACTTACTGAATCTTTGTCGTTATTGATAATTTTGTTGTGTATGATTTTAGTGCGGGTCCTTCTCTCTTTAACGAATAGGGACAATTAGCTATGTACAAAGTCAGGTCCAAGGGGTTACAACTCTAAAGGATGCAGCTATTAGATAAAACAAACACTATGGAGTAGGCAACAAGCCATTCCATTGGACCATTGCCCACTAACATTGTTCGGTGAGGGGTAGAATGTAGACCCCTCCATTGGCAGGGCTGATATCCCTCTATGATTCACTCTCTTGAGAAAGTAATTCTTGTAACATCTTATACTAAGTCAAGTGTAACTCTGTAAGTCACACACATAACTACTGATGAGTGAATAGCATGTGAAAAGTTGGTTTGAACCACTTTAACAAACAATTAAATTACATGCAATGACTAATGAGTGAATAGTGCGCATGTGCAAAGTTGGTGTGAACTACTTTAACAAAAATAAATAAATTACATGGCATTCATATATTTAACTAAATAGAGCCTTGGCATTCCCACTTTTTCAATTAGTGAGATTTTTTTTTTCTTTGTTGTTTGGTTTTTGGAGGCTAATTAGTAAAATTATATATATAAAGGATTAATGCTTTAAATTAATATTGTAAACTAATAATTTACTCTATTACGAGATGGAGAAAGAATTTTTAAAAGCAAGGGGCACAAGCCCCCCTCCCCCCTTCCCCCCTGTGCTGGTGGGCCTATATATATAATCTTTTGTTACTGGTTCTTACATTTGGGCCAAGGGCTACTGCATGATTAAAGTTTACTCGTTAATTGTTACAACTGACAACTGGGCCCAACCTTTCTTTATTTAAAAAGTGGCGATTTTTTAGTAGATACTGAATGATTAAAAAAAAAAAAAAAAGTTTACTCTTTAATTGTTACAACTCACAACTGGGCTCAACCCTTTTTTATTTAAAAAGTAATGACTTTGGAGCTGTTTGGTATTGTTGTTTAAATAATAATTTTTAGTGATTAAATAACAATAACACTTTTGACATGCATTTTTATGGGTTTGACTTACCTCAAGTATTTTTTTTAACTGAATATTTTCTTTTATTTTAAATAGCAATGATAAGTGGTAGTGAGTTTTATTTTCTATCTTCTATTTAGTTAGTAGCTGATGTGACAATTTCTCATTAAAACAAAAAGAGATTCTAGTTAAAAAAATACTGGATGTAAGCCAAATCCTATTTCTATATCATTCAAACGGACAAAATGGGCTTTTACCCCTTTTAGGCAAATTAATTAGCCTTATAACCCTTTTTCCAAACTAAATAGGGAAATGCCCCTCTTTTGAAAATCGAGTTTCTCAAAATCGATTTAGGTCCTATAGCGGCGTTTTTAAGGAGCCTATAGTGACATTTTTAGGACTTATAGTGGCGTTTTGTAACTCGATTTATATGAAATCGAGTTATAGGTAAAAAAAATTAAAAAAATTGCCTATAACTCGATTTAATGGAAGTCGAGTTAAAAAACGTCACTATAGGTCTTGAAAACGTCACTATAGGTCCTTAAAAACGTCGCTATAGGGCTTCAGATTTTTTATTTTTTATAAATCGATTTTGAGAAAATTGAGTTTTAAAAGATGGACATTTCCCTATTTAATTTGCCTAAAAAGGGCAGAAGCCCATTTTGTCCTCATTCAAACACATATTTTTACAACATTAAAAACTGAAGAACAATACTTTAATATCGTTACCAAACAGACTTTTACTATACCATGCCTATGTTGAATAATAGGTTTTGGATCTATTGAACATCCTTCCCTCCCCAGTAATAGTGCATGTACTCCAAAATCATGTGGGGCCCACGTTTTGTGAGAGGGAGTGAGAGGGAAGATGTATGAGATATCTTTTTCTCTCTTTTCTTCTTGGTCAACATTCTCACCAACCAAAAAAAAAAAAAAAAAAAGTTTAGCCCAAAAAAAAAAAAAAATCTGATTTCGTGTGAAAAATTTAAATCATTCAATTTATGAAAAATATTTTTAGAGATTATTTTTTTCTTTTACCTCAAAGAAACAAAAAGAAGAAGAAAGTTTTGTTTGATATAGTTTCTCATAAAAAAAAAAAAAAAAAAAAAATTGTTCAGCTCGAGTTGGTTGGTTTTCCGCCTATAGCCATCTTCTTTTCTTTCTGTGAGTGATGACTGTCCATTTTCCTAAATTTTTTTTTTTTTGTTTGGTAGAAACCATTTTCCTAAATTAATGAGTGAATGATTCCCTCCTATTGATACATTAAACTCTCTCTCATTTTTAGTAAGATATGTGACGAAGGACATTTATTTGATTTTTAAATGCTACATCTATTTCATCTAAAAAGAAAATGTAAGGAATTGGAGGATTAAATGGGAGGAAGTGGTCTTAAAAAAAAAAGGGTGGAAGTGGTCTGGCATACGACTCAAATTCCCCTCTCCACCTGCAATGTATCCAGAAATATTTTAAAATATATTAAGAAAAAGGGAAGAAGAAGACTCAAGCTTACCAGCCAATCTTGTCATATAGTCAAATGGCACTTTGGCCTTCATTTGTAAGTTGAGGACTGGGGTCGCATCCTCACAATTTTTTCAAGGGGAAACAAAAAGAAAAATGACTCAAAGTAGACTTATTAGACCTAAATAATTGGCTAATGTTTATTAAATACAAACTGTTTTACACAATTTTATACGCAAATTATACGATTTTTCTGCTTTTTGGAGTGTGCATACAACTGATTAAAACAGTTTCTGTAAAACAAGTTTAACCCTATATATTTTACTGAGCGACTCTCTCCTAACGGACTGTTTACTGTTGTCAATGAAACCTGATATTTTTTACGCAGGAAAAGACAAAAGCTCAACGGCAACGATAATCGCCATTGTTGTTCCAATAGCTGCCTTGGTGCTAGTCCTAGTCATCCTATCCTTCTGTTTCTCAAGGAGGGCAAGAAAGAAGACCAATGCTATAAAGGGAGAGAGTTCTAAGAAATCTAATCATATCCTAAATTATCAAGGTATGCAAGTAGTCTTACATTTACATCATATGTCACTTTCTTCTCATTTTCAAGTCTACATGAAAATGATGTTAACATATTCGAGTGTTAGTGGTGTAGTTAGGTAAATGTTTAAGTTCCACATGAGATAATAACCACAAGTATGAGTAGTTAATATAATATAATTAATTTTATATATAAAGAAAATAATTAATTGGACACAAACCCATTAATTTAAGACTTTTTTTTTTTTTTGGTTTTATTATATATTTATATGATAGATTTTTAATTTATAATATTTGCTCTATGATAATTATTTTTTATCATCAGATTAAGACACCAATTGATTTTTAAATCATACCAAAATACTAATTGATCTTTGGTATAGATGGGGTTTTAAAACTCCAAGATCTCTTATTCGACGACAAGAAACTTTACTAATTGAGTTAATCGAAACTTACAATTTAAGTCGTTCTCTAGGGAGTGTTAAAAACTACTTGTACATTAAATTTCTAGGATACATGGTAGTTTTTCAGAAAATGAGAAAGAAGTTATTGATTATGTACAAACTCTCACCTTATGATAAGCTAACATTGCTCTTTCTAGTGTAATATCTTACTCTTATTTTTTGGATGTTTAGCTGCAAGTGAATTAACAACTGTGGAGTCCTTGCAATTTGATTTTGGGACAATTGAAGCCGCCACAAACAAATTCTCAGATGACAACAAGATTAGTGAAGGTGGATTTGGTAAAGTATACATGGTATATATCAAAATTCATTTCTTGTTTATTTTTAATTTTTTTTTTTTTTGGGTACTCAAATAAGCATACGTAGCAAATTTACTGCATATAATTAGAATTCAAATGTGAAAAGTTTTGTCATGAACATTATAATTCAATTGGTTGGCATCTCCTAGTATTTCTAATTAAATATTCAGAGTTTAAATTCTCTCCCCAATTATCAAATTATCAAAAAAGCAATTTGAAAAGCTTTCGAAGTGCTGGAATTTAATAAATTCCATGAATTGAACTATTCTAAAGCTATTTAAAATACATATATTACCAGGGTACACTTTCTAGTGGACAAGAAATAGCTGTCAAGAGGTTATGGAAAAGTTTTGGACAAGGAGTAGAACAATTTAAACAATTCAAGAATGAGGTTGAACTACAAGCCAAGCTTCAACACAAAAATTTGGCAAGGCTATTGGGATACTGCTTGGAAGGAGAAGAAAAGATACTTATCTACGAATTTGTGCCCAATAAGAGTCTTGGCAATTTTATATACGGTTTGTCTTTCTAAACACGCATCCAATAGTTTTATGTGCATTTGGAATTCTTTGTTTTTATTTGTTTTTATTTTTATTTATTTATTTATTTTTTCTTTTGATGAACTTTTAGATTCAAAAAAACAAGGACAATTAGATTGGGAAACACGATATAAGATAATTGGAGGGATTGCTCGAGGAATACAATATCTTCATGAAGATTCTCAACTTAGAATTATACATTGTGAGCTAAAGGTCAGCAACATATTGTTAGATGCAGAAATGAATCCAAAAATTTCAGATTTTGGTATCGCATGGACTCTTGAAGTTGATCAAACTCAAAAAAATGCAAGTAAAATTGTGGGGACATAGTAAGTTCCAAATGGTTTTTCTTCTAATTTGCATCATCAGAATTAATGCATTTATTCAATTCCCATTCCAAGTAATTAATCATTGAAAAAAAAAATTAAAAAAAATGCAAGAAAAGGTAATTTTGACACATTGAACTTGAAGAACATAATCATGAGGTTCCTCATTGTCATATAGTAACACTACTATATTTGTGGTGTTGATTTGCAGTAGTTATATGTCTCCAGAGTATGCAATGCAGGGGAAATTTTCTGAGAAATCCGATGTGTATAGTTTTGGTGTCCTCGTCCTTGAAATTATCACTGGAAAAAGGAATAGTAACTTTGAATCAAAAGGAGCTGAGGACCTCTTGAGCTACGTGAGTATATAACATATAGTGTAATTTGTTTCCCTTTCTTAATGCCTAGGGTCACCGCTAGTACCATGACATTCTAAACATTACTTTATAAAATGTGCAGGCTTGGATACATTGGAGGCATGGGAGGCCCTTGGAATTGTTGGATCCAGCTTTGGAAGGTTTTTATTTGATAGATGAAGCCATTAAATGCATTCACATTGGCTTATTATGTGTTCAGAAGGATCCAGCTGACAGACCCACTATGGCATCAATAGTTCTTGCGCTTAATAGCCACTCTGTTAGTCTACCAGCACCGCAACAGCCAGCTTTTTTCCTTCGCAACGCAGACCAGAACTTGCCCCAAATGTCTATGGAGTCTGATCAATCTACTAGCATGTCCATGTCATGGTCTGTCAATGAAGAATCTGTTACTGAACCACACGCTCGATAGTTTACAGAAGCAAGGAATGCACAAGTTTTGTGCAAACGGGTGGGCATAAAGTTTAAAGCTAAGACATTAAATTATTTGGGTTTTTGTACAACGAGTCAAAAGCCATTACATTTTTAAACATCTTTTACGATCACTGACATGAGCTGTTTTTATTGTATGTAATAAATGTGGCATCAGTACTGATGGACCGAAGTAGAAATATAATTTAAAATTCCAATCTCACCATCTCATGTTAGTAATTATAAAAAAATTATGTGGCATTACTATTACAATAAAATAACCAATTAGCTTATTTATTGTGAGTTCTAGTTAGTTCAACTGATAAAATATCTGATGGTTGAATAAGATATCTAGAGTTCAATCTCCACCTACACTAAAAACTGATTGATGTTTTAGTTTAATTATAAAAAACTATCATTAGAAGCGGGCATCATAAGTTGAAACTATTTAAAAAAAAAAAAAAAAAAAAAACCAATTGGTTATTTAGCCAAAGAAAAAAGCACGCTGATATTGAGGAATTGGATTCACTTGTAATCAAGAGAGCATAATAATGGATGTTCTCACTGCAAGAAATGTTAATATTTGTGAAAATCCAACACGGTCACATGGTCTCTACTCTTTTGTTAGAGATAGTATCTCATGTTCTCAATGGGAAGTAACAGTCTCTAATTTAGGGGTCACCCCCAGTAATTGTAAGGGTATATTGGAAATTTCCAATATACGAGTCATATATGGAGGCACCATAAATTATTGTAAACCTTCTATATGAATTTTTTGGCACTCACTCTTGTGGATGTAGGCACACTGTCAAACTACATAAATCTCTATGTGAACTTGCTCTCTCTTTTTTCTTTCTCTAATTTTACTATTATGCTAAGATCTGAAATCATCAATATTTCTATTGGCCTATATCCTGCTAACAAAGGTAGAGGGATTTTTTTTTTTGGATACATCAATAGTTGGGGTTACGGGGATTTGAACCCTAAATGTTTTGGTTGGAAACATCAAGAGTTGTCAACCAATTAAATTGCAAGACTCTTGACAATTAAAGAAACTAGTCGTAGAGCCAATGTGGATAAATAATTATTTTGCATGGTAATATAATGTGTAATTTTTTCTTTAAAATTATTTGAAGATAATTTGTTCTCCCTAAAAATTAAACAATTTCTATTTGGTCCAATTAGATATATTTCGGTCCCATTCGGTTCAATTCAGCTCACACAATCAATTTCGGTCTCCTTTAGATCATGTTAGACTAATTGGGCCTTAAATTGATTCTTTTTGTAGGCTGTCTTTTCAGATTTAGCTCACAAATTCATTTTTTTTTTATATAAAATTTTTGAGTTGAAAAGTATGAAATTTTACTATATTTGGGTTAAACTCTATAGTTTTGAGTTAATAAATACCAAGAAAATAGACATTATAAATTGGAAATATGAGCCCTAAAAATGATAAATATTCAAAAGTCTCATTTGGTCCACATTGATTATATTCGGTCCATTATATCCTCTTTGGTCTAGTTTAGTCCTATTCAGTCCATACGGTCCTAATTGGTTTATCAAGTCCTATTTAGTCTATTCTATCCACTAAAGTTTTATTCGGTCCAAATCGGTACATTGGTTCTTATTTAGTCCACTTTGGTTGTATTCGGTCCATTCAGTCCACATTGGCTCCATTCTGTCCATATTGGTCCTAATTTGTCCACTTTAGTCCACATTGGTCCCATTCAATCCATTTTGCCCACTTTGGTTCTATTTGGTCCTATTTCGTCAATTTTGTCCACTTCAGTCCTATTCGGGCCATTTGGTCGACTTGGTCACATTCAATCCATTTTGTCCACTTTGGTTCTATTTAGTCTACTTCGGTCCATTCATTCTTATTCGGTCCACTTGTTCGTATTTCGTCCATTCAATCCACATTGGCTCTATTCAGTCCATATTGGTCCAATTTATTTCTATTCGGTCCACTTTGGTTCTATTTGGTCTTTTTTGGTCCATTTCATTGACTTTAGTCGACTTCAGTCATCTTCGGGCCATTTGGTCTGCTTTCTTCATATTTAGTCCATTTTGTCTAGTATGGTTCTATTTAGTCTACTTCGATCCATTCGTTCTTATTCAGTCCAACTTGATTTGATTTGGTCCACCTTATTCGTATTTAGTCCATTTTGTCATAGTCCATCCATTCGATTCACTTTGTTCAATTTGGTCCAATTTTGTCCATTTGGATCACTTCAATCTATTTTATGCAATTACACAATGGAAAAAGACAAATTTGGGTTAAAAGCACCTAATCTAAATCCAAATATATTAAAAGAAATATAAATCTCATATTGAGTTACATATGTGAGTGAAGTCCCACATTGAATAAAGATGAGATTAGTCAAGGGGGAGTGAGTAGGACTTGTTCATGGCCCACAGAGAGGTCTTAAAGTCCATAGAGAGGTAGACTCACACGTGAGGGGGAGATTGTTGGGTTACATGTGTGAGTAAAGTCCCACATTGAATAAAGATGAGAAGATTGAGTAGTTAATATAACATAATTGAGCACATACCCATTGGGCTTAGGCCTTTTGGGTTAAAGTGTGTCTCTATATGTTATATTAATTATTCAAAAAAGCTCCCCAAGGTGTTTATCTTCCCAGACAGTGGTATTAGTGTTTATCTTCACTCACACGTGTAACTCAACATCTCAAACTCCTAATATCTAAAATCTTTAGTATAGACTGTCAATACAATCTATGAAAATTCTCTGCTTGCCTTCCTACCACAATAGTGCTAGAACTATCTTTTTATGGTGATTTGCTCCATAAACTCCTCGTTCACATAAGCCATAATCTCTAGCACCCCAAGGAACCTTCGTAAATAATTTTGCCACAGTTTACCTCACTCGAAATATGGTTGCAATCTCTCTAATATTAGTATTATATAATAAAAAAAATTTAAGATTGGCCTTAATTTCTTGAAACTGAGTAAAAAAATTACCAAAATGCTTATACGTGGATCCTTGCATTGGTCTTACTCCGACCAACTACCCCATGAAAGAACTAATTGAGATGTATTGTACCTTCTAAGAGCTGAGATTAAGAGTTAATTTTTGAACTTTTTCACTTAGCTATTAGATCGGAAAAGTTAAAATGTAAAAATAAAAATAAAAATAATAATAATCATCATCATCATCAATTCTAATGGTTAACGGAGAGAGTTAACTTTTTAATTTTTAATTTCAATCCTTGGATTATATGCACCAAATCTTAGTCCAAAAAGAACTATATAGAATTTTATACCGAGCAATATCATAACAAGGGGAAAAGACTCATGCATAGGGCAAGGAAGAAAAACAAAAGCGTTATTAATTATAGACCACAATCTGTTTTTTTTTTTTTTTTTTAACCAAATTATAGATTGCATTTTTATTTATTTATTTATTTAAATGTATGTTGGGTTATAAATTGACCCCGGTTAATTAATTCAATTACCCAAGTTGATTAATTACGTCAAATTACATGCAAATCGTGAAGGTACCAACAAGTCACCAAAATAAAAAATTTGCAGTGGAAAATAAATAACACGGTGATTTGTTGATGAACGGGGAAACTTCTTGAAGGCATCCTCAAGAGATCTATCCTTTGAGTGTATGGTTTGGCATAGGCAATGGATGATTGACTTCCACCCCCCAACTTGGTCTTTGATGGCTTCCTTGATTAAGTCCTTGAGTTGGTCAAAAGAGATAGACCTATTTGCAGAGAGTTTGAGATCCTTTGTTGAACTCTTGGGTTTATCATTATGAGTTTGTTTTAGCTTAAAGCTTTCATCTTCACGATTCAATACAGATGTATTCCCCATCTTATCCATAAAGAAAGTTATTTGTGTGTCTCTCAATGCTTCCCGTTTTTTCATGGACTTCATTAGTTCTTCTAAAGTCTGGGCTATAGTTGAGACTTGTTCCTCTAGAGATGTGGTGTTAGTTATCATGACTAGCATGACAAATGAACTAACAGAGTGAGGAGAGTCCCTAAGCTTGGAAGTAGGAATATTTTCTGAAAAAGAGAACTCAGAGTCATCAAGTGATTCGTTCTCTTCTTTAACAATTGGAGCTTCTTGGATTGGTTCTGATGACAAAGTTGGTTAAGACAAAATTTCTTTGATGAAGCCAGTTACATCTTTGCTTTTCCCCTGAGTAGATGAGGTTGTTTGTGACTTCTGGATTTCAGAAGTGTTGAAAACAAGTGAGGATTGGGTTATGGATGTTGTTTGAGCATAGACCTCTGCAAGGGCTTTTATTCTTCCCCTTGTCATGGGTCTAGTATAGGGAGTATCAAAACTTGATGAAGAGTTTGAATCATTTGTAGGATCAACTTTACTTGTTCCAAAAAAGAGGATTGTTGATTCAAGTCTTCTTTGAAGCCAAAGGGCTTTAAAGGATGTGGCAAGTTGATGAAGAATAGATGAGAGGTAGAGATTGTCCCATTGGGCATGCCAGAAATTTGTAAATACAAAATTTCTCAATTGTGAAAAATCAAACAATTGAAAAAAAATGCTTTGCAAATATAAATTTGTATTGATGAATAATGACTACAACCTCTATTTCAATTCTTTTACAAAAGAATACCCTTTGATTCTATCTTCTTTGAACTTGACTTGAACAAGAAATCTTCTTAACTTTAGTTGGAAGATGGATTGAATGGCTAGCTTTGAGCTTGGTAGAGATTTATTGTTCTTCAAATCTTTAAATGCGAAGGGCTTTAGGTTGAAGTTTTTCGAGGCTTGATCCATTGAGCTTCAAGGATTTGGGGTTTTTTTTTTTCGAAGTTTATGGAGGCTTTTCAGATTGATTCCAATAGAACTTCAAGGAACTTCTTTGAATGTTCTTAGTATGTTCTTGAGGTCGAATTTCTGTAGAATTTTAGCGTCTTAGAAAAATTCTTCTTGAATGAGAGGAGGTATGCCCTCTATTTATAGTGGTTTCAAAGGATGAGTCCCACTTGGGATTAACCTCCTTGTAGATAATTATCTCTATTTTTTTATTTTTTTATTTTAATAGAGATAATGATTAACTATTATCATTCCAATTTAATTATGATTTTTATCTCTATTTAATTAGGATATTTATCTCTATTTAATTAGGATAATTATCATCTTAAATGACACATGTCAGCACTCAATTTATCTAATTTAATGACATTAATTTAGAATTTATCACTAAATTTTAATATGGCATTTTATAATTGGCTTAAAATATTGCCTCCTATAGGAGTACACTATTATTCTCATACATACTCTTTGTTTTCTGTTTTATCTTGCTGTTGACACCCCCAACAGCCTCAGGGAAATATGTTGGAGATAGAATTTCAATGGGTAATTACTAATTAGTACATGCATCTTGACTTGCTGCTCTCTCATTTGGGATATGTTTGTAGGAAACTACTGCTTGTTGTCCTAAAGCCATTAGCCACATTACACTACTACACCAACAAGGCCATCTCTGCGTATGGTAACTGCTTTCTCGGACAAAATGGGCTTTTACCCTTTTCAGCCAATTAATTAGCTTTATGCCATTCTTCCCAAACTAAGTAATGAGATACCCCTCTTTTAAAACTCGATTTATGATAAATCGAGTTAAAAAAAAAAATTCTGAAACCCTATAGTGGCGTTTTAAGGAGCCTATAGTAACGTTTAAAGAACTTATAGTGACATTTTTTTAACTCGACTTTAATGAAATCGAGTTATAGGCAATGAAATTGACCTATAGTGGCTTTTTTTTACCTATAACTCGATTTCATTGAAGTTAAGTTAAAAAATGTCACTATAGGTCCTCAAAACGTCACTATAGGCTCCTTAAAAACGCCACTATATGGCCTAACTCGATTTATCATAAATCGAGTTTTAAAAGAGGGGCATTTCTCTAATTAGTTTGGGAAGAGGGACATAAAGCTAATTAATTTGGCCGAAAAGGGCAAAAGCCCATTTTGTCCCTGCTTTCCCGTGTTGTTGCTACCTATTCAACACATGTAGACAGAATGTGCAAATGTTCTCATCCACTACAAGCCAACACCCAACCTTGGCCCATGCACCATCACAAATTTGGCCATGTAGCACGTAACATTGAAATCACGTATATGAAACCTTCCATGCCTTGTCAAGCCTGACTTAGCTGAACAACACCTTTCCTATATCAACCTAATTATATGTCACACAACTCAAGTGACTAAGCTCGATCTATCTTGCGTACACACAGATTGCTTATAAGCTTGCCCATACAAGAATCGAGTGGAGGGAACTAGGATTTCAATTTAAAGAGGGCAAAATTTAAAACAAACTAATCTAAAAAATATTAGTCAATATTAATAACAAAATAAATAAATAAATCGCAAACTAATATAAATTGTTGGGAAATTTAGACCTTGGTTGATATAATTAACAAGTTTTAAATCCAAGTTGTTAATTAGATTTATTATGAATAAACTTGTTAAAACAAACAAACATCAATATCGTGTCAATAATGAATGCAGTAGAAAAGTAAATAAGACAAGATATGATGACCTAGGAAAACCAATGAAACCAACCAGTTTCATAGTAAAAAACCTGGGGGAAAATCTTCTCGAAAAACAATCCATTATAGTTAAGAGAAGTTTCAGATCTAGTACAAAACCTTTGTCCCTAGACTCTACAATCCCCGTAGATGAACTCACAGCAGAAACCTTTTACCGCTTCAGAACCTCTGAACTCTTCAATATATGAACGCCACCCTTTGATGATGCATGAATCCCAGTATGTGACTAACCAATTGCGTGGATCCCAGTACACGACTTAACCACCAACTAGAAGAAGATTGTTGGCTGCAAAGTTCTTCACTTCATCAAGAATAAAGATCAAGAAGCACTTGGTTACAAAACCCTAAGGCGCAAAAGACACAGTAGTTTCTTTTAGAGAGAATAAGGCATCGTTCACCTTTTGCATATGTTTTCCTTGTATTCTCTTATGTGACGGCCTCTAAAATAAGCCTTATATATGTCTAGGGTTGTGAGAAAAGAAACCCTACACAAATACATAAGCCTAACCCAAAAATCAGATCTGAAAATTCTAATTTCCGTAACCTCGATAGATAGTAGGTGTTGAACAGGTGTCGAGGAGGTGTCGAGATTTAAACTTCGACAGATATAGCTATCGAGAAGCTATCGAGGAGCTGTCGAGGAGACAGAAGTTTTCTCGATCGATCCACCAATAATCGAAAAGGTGTTGAGATTACGATAAGAAACACCTTAAGAGCTTGATAGATAGCCTAGTTTTCGAAAGGTGTCGAGCAGCTGTCGAGCTATTTGTCTAGCTTTAATGAACACATTTTCTTCACTTGTTTCTTGGTCCAATCTTCATGGCTTTAATACTAGACTTGAATAGCATGTTTCTTGAAGTATTAAACACATTCTAGATCTACCCAATTACAAGTAAAGTGTGTTTTGTCAAATGATTAGCCAATTACACAAAATATGTCATTAACAATCTCCCCCTTTGGCAATCCGTGACAAAACCACAACAAACAAATGAACATATGAAAGAAGTCATAAATCACTCAACTCATATTCACTTGTTGAATACAATAAAATCTATTCTAACACAAACTCTTGAAAAATTTTATAAGAAGAGAGTTTATGGCAAGTAGACTTTGACAACCTGTATTTCTGAAACACTTTAAACAAAACACATCAAGGCATCTTTGTGTGAAACAGAAATAATAGATTGCATACAATAAATAACATGTGTATAAAGATAGAAAAGAAACAACACATATAAGGATAGGTGAAAGAAACATACATTAACATATAAAGAAGATAAGTTTAATGTATGTAAACATGGTCACAAGACCGGCGTACACGAAGAAGGAAGTAAGCACTCTCCCTAACAAGATGAAACACAACTCCACCTTACAAGGGCATGTATTTCTCCCCTTAACTTGTAGAATCTTTAAAAAGAAATCACATCACAAGTTCTCCCTCTTTTTGTCATGATTGATAAAGGGTACAAGAAGCTATAAAGCTTCACCTGAGAAACATAAAGATGATCAAAGATGATCAAGGGGGTACAAGAAATCCATATAAATGCATGAATGTAATGAAACAAGATGCTATGGATGACAAGATAAAAGAAGGATGCGAAACATGTGAAAAACAAATCTTTCAACAAGAAAAATGTTAAGCATATAGATCCCAAAAACACACACACACACACACTAAACAAGTCCAACCAATTTTATATTTCAAAAACAAGTTAAGATAGTTTAGTGAGCATACATTAACACATGTAAATCTTGTGATGACCAAATTATATTGTACCTGCACATGTATCAAGAGTAGTTGTACGGTACCCAACACCTAGGCCTGTTTAGGCCCTAGTACGTGGGAACAACGTTTGGGCCTCGTCCCTACCAGCCCAAAGGGTCCAGCCCATAACTGTACATGGTGTTGGTCCAGACTTCCCAGTGAGGGTCATGCCGAGCACGTTTTCCGAGCATCATGAGATGGGACGTAAGCGGATGCTCTGGATCTCACTTGCTTAACGGTTCTCCGAGAAACGGAGCCGCCGTACTGTTCATTAGGTGAGGAACCAAGTTCTGATGCCGCCACCACCAAACCACCCACTTACCTCTGATTGTATTGGATCTTTCGCTGCACTTACAACAATGCAATGATGGCCATCCCATTATGGAGGAACTATAAATATGAAAACAACAGAGAGAGAAGGGGTTGGAAAAAATACGCAGAGACAGAGAGAAGAAGAAAGAAAGAGGAAGTATTAAAGTTCTAGGACCTTGAACTACCCATAGTAGGAAAACTTCAAACCCACAATACAAATAGATTGTAAGCCCAAAAGTAGGCAGGCCCATAGGTCACATTTTGGGTTCGCACAATTGGCGCCGTCTGTGGGGATCCTCCTACGCAGCTATAGTTCAACCAGGACTTACGCGCGGCGGGATGTCAAGGAGAGGTTCTGAGAATGAGGCAGAAAGTCGCTCGGTAGAACAATCTCGGGGGTCGTCTTAGCGCGAGAGGAGACAGAAGCGGCGTGAAGATAGGAATGACGAGCGGGTAGAAGGGTTCAGCCTCGGGGAGGGGTCATACCAGACACAGCGGCAGGCATCAAGCACCTCTGGGCATAGGCAGCTCGATGAAAGAGACGAGGAACTGGAGCGGTTGAGCAGGCAAGTAAGGGAGTTGGAGTTAGAGGCAGAGGTCAGGCATCAAGGAAGGAGAGGCGACGACCAAAACTGGAGGGTGGGCCCAGGGGGAGATCGCCATGGTACGGGGTCCAGCCAGCCCAGGTTCCGCCGGCATAGGGGGCGTTCCCGTTCACAGGGGCACCATCGTAACCAAGGCCATTCGCATTCGTGGGAATCCCACCATCGCAGATACCGCTCACGATTAGGGATGGCAATGGGGCGGGGCGGGGCGGGGCCGAAGGATGGGATCTTCGTCCCCGCCCCGCATGATTTTGTCTTTCCCCATCCCCGCCCAGCCCCGCATGACGGGGAAAACTTTCTCACCCCATCCCCGCTCCTTGGGGCCCCGCGAAGCCCCGCCCCACCCTGTAAAACTTTACTTTTTGTTAATTTGCCTTACAATTAGTACAATTTTTTTTAATGAAACCTATTTCATTAATAAAAATACACTTGAAATTATAACTTAATTTATCTCATCAAATCAAATTAATTTTTTTTTAAAAATTGAATAGTATATCTAAGCGTTTAACAAGACAATCATAAAGAAAAACAAAACTCATAGTATAACACATAACAAAATAAAGGCAGAGAAACACGTTTGGAAGAATACAATAAGCTAATATTGATATGTTATTTAAATAGTAAGATTTTAGGGTATGAAAATTTATAATTATAACCCTTAGCAATGTGGGCGGGGCGGGGCGGGGCGGGGACGGGGAGGGTTTAAAAAGTCTAAACCCATCCCCACCCCGCCCCGTGGTGCGGGGCTAAAATCTTACCCCATCCCCGCCCCATCACCTTTGCGGGGCAGGGAAAACCCGCACGGGGCGAAGCGGGGGAGGGGCGGGTTAAGTGAGGCGGGGAAAAATTGCCATCCCTACTCACGATCATGGGGCCACGAGGACCGAGGGTCCGATTCGCTTGACGAGCGAAAACCGTACAACGCTGAAATGGACGTGATGAGTCGTGCATTGAGAAGGGCAGCACGGTCCCCATTCTCGGAAGATATCGAAAGAGCCGCAATGCCGAGTAGGTTCACACGTCCTCCATTTAATACCTATGATGGAAGGACAGACTTGGTGGAGCACGTCAGTCACTACATCCATATGATGTCCCTACATTCTCACAACGACGCACTGATGTGCAGAGTATTTCCCTTCAGCCTCGGGCCGACCGCTCTGAGGTGGTTCAACGGGTTGCGCAAGGGTTCCATTCACAGCTTCGCCGAGCTGATCCAAGAATTTGGTGTGCGGTTTGTGACATGCAGCCGAGTACTGCAGCCCGTAGACGCTTTACTATCTATGAAGATGAGAGTAGGGAAAACCCTCCGTAGTTATGCCAGCCGGTACTGGGAGCTCTATAATGAAATAGGTGGCGGGAATGAGAAAATTGCAGCAAGTACCTTCAGGATGGGGCTCCCCGAAGACTCTGAGTTACGAGAGTCGTTGACGAAGAAGCCTCCCGAGGATATGAGACAGCTCATGAGACGTATCGAGGAATATAAGTGCTTGGAGGATGATCGGTTACAGAGTAAAGGAAAAGCCCCGGCGGTAAATCGTTCTCGGCAAGGAGGATTCCAACCGAGGTCTCAGAAGGATTCGAAGTTGCACGAGCCGTTCTGGCAGACGGGGGAAGTTAGTATGACGTTTAAAGAGCCAGTGCACCGGATTCTGGAGCGAATCAAGAATGAGCCTTACTTCAGGTGGCCGAACAAGATGGGAGGTGACCCCTCTCGGAGGAACCAGAATCTGTACTGCACCTATCACAAGGACAAGGGACACACCACCGAACAGTGTCGCGTGCTGAAAGACCATCTGGCGCAGTTAGCAAGGGCAGGACACTTGAAAGAGTTTGTAGTTGACAACGATGTTCGGGGTACCGACACAAGGACCCAGCAAAGGGGGAACCCTCTTCCACCACCCCTAGGTGTGATTGAGATAATCCTAGTCCCCCCAGTGGGGACCTCGGTGGCTAAAAGGGAGGTATTGGCCGTCGCGCCAACAGGGGGTCAACCGGGAGCAGAACCCTCGATGAAAAAGACCAAGCATGTTCGGGAAACGCTTGCTTTTGATGAACAAGATTTGGAGGGAACAATACAACTGCATGACGATGCCCTAGTGGTCACGGCTCGGATGGGCGGCTTTCTGGTAAAACGGGTAATGATAGATCAAGGTAGCGGAGCCAATGTGATGTATCCGGACTTGTTCAAAGGGCTCGGATTAACAAGTCAGGATCTGACAGAGTATAATACGCCGCTGGTATCGTTTGACGGGAGAGTCGTGGTGCCCGAGGGACAGATTTCCATACCCGTGTGCATGGAGGGTAAAGAGGTCCCAGTATCATTCATAGTTGTCAACTCCTTCTCCCCTTACACGGCAATACTGGGAAGGCCATGGATTCACGCCATGGGGGCCGTTCCCTCCACCTTGCACGTAAAAGTCAAGTTTCCTACAGATCAGGGCGTTGCCGTGGTACGAGGATGCCAAAAGATGGCGAGGCAATGCCTCATCGCAGCAGCAAACCTTCAAGCCCAGCGCGCCGAGCATAAGGAGACTGCCGAGGATCCTCCATTATAGCAACTACAGAAGCCCCGAAATGAAGCGGGGGCTGAGGGTGCCGAGGAACTTATAAGAGTGAAGATACTGCTAGATGCCAACAAACGTTTTCAAATAGGGGCTTGCATGTCGCTCAAAGATAGGGTAGAAGTATTGTTGTGTCTGATACAAAACGTGGACGTGTTTGCATGGAGTCCATATGACATGCTCGGGGTGGAACCCGAGTTTATCGCCCATAAACTTAACGTGGATCCGTCGTTTCCTCCCAAGAAACAAAGACCGAGAAGAGTGGCTAGGGAGCATGCGAAAGCCGTGGAAGCAGAAGTTCAGAGGCTTAAAGAAGCCGGGGCGGTAAAAGAGATCTTCTTTCCGGAATGGCTGGCGAATACAGTGGTGGTGAGAAAGAAGAACGGCAAATGGAGGGTATGCGTGTATTTCACGGATTTAAACCGAGCATGTCCGAAAGACCTGTTTCCCATGCCGAAGATTGATCAATTGGTAGATGCCACCTGCGGGCACCCGAGGATGAGCTTCCTAGACGCCTTCCAAGGATACCATCAGATAGCCCTGTCAGCCGAGGATCAAGAAAAGACGGCATTCATAGCCCTCGACGCCAACTATCACTACACTGTGATGCCATTCAGGCTAAAGAACGCTGGAGCAACATACCAACGGATGATGACGAGAATGTTCCGTGACAAACTTGGCCGAACGGTCGAGATTTATATTGACGACATGGTGGTCAAAAGCAAGCAGAAAGTGCAACATGTGGACGATCTTGGGGAGGTGTTTGAGCGGCTACGACAACATAAGTTACGCCTAAATGCAGAAAAGTGTGCTTTTGGCGTAGGAGCTAGAAAGTTTCTAGGGTATCTGATCTCCTGCCGAGGAATTGAGGTCAACCCGGACCAGGTGGAGGCCGTGAAGCGTCTCAAATCCCCGAGCAATCCAAAGGAAGTGCAGGTCTTGACAGGAATGCTGGCCGCCCTCAATCGGTTCATCTCCAAGTTCTCGGATATATGCCGGCCATTCTACCAACTTTTAAAGAAATGGAAAGGGTTCCAATGGAGTGATGAGTGCGAGGAAGCTTTTCAGCGACTGAAAGAATATCTATCGCAAGCGTCGGGATTAGTAGCACCAGAGCCCGGAGAAGACCTTTTCATGTACCTCTCGGTTTCCGAACATGCCATAAGTGCCGTATTGCTAATAGACAGGGGCGCACAACGACCTGTGTACTACGTCAACAAGACTTTGGTAGACCCGGAGACTAGATACTTGCCCCTGGAGAAATTGGTATTGTCACTTGTACACGCTACAAGGAAATTGCCTCAGTATTTCCAGGCCTATACTGTGTATGTACTAACTCAGTACCCATTGCAGTCATTGTTGAAGAGATCCGACTTCACGGGGCGAATAGCAAAGTGGGGAACCCGGCTGGGGGCTTTCGACATACGATACAGGCCGAGAAAGGCCATTAAGGGCTAAGTTCTAGCAGACTTTGTGGCCGAGTTTTCACCCCGAGCCTCTCAAGAGATGATCTGTCAACTGGATTGTCGTCCGTGGAAAGTATACGTGGACGGTGCATCGAACTCCACGGGGTCCGGCGTAGGTGTGGTCATGATTAGCCCCGAGGGAATAAAACTGGAGCAGTCGTTCAGATTGGGGTTCAAGGCTTGCAACAACGAAGCGGAATATGAGGCCTTATTAGCCGGGCTGAGGGCAGCCTCGGGAGTCGGCGCCCGGAATGTTGAGATATATTCGGACTCGCGATTGGTGGTTAATCAGGTCCAGGGCAAGTTTGAGGCCCGGGATCCCCGTATGAGGGCATATTTGGAACAGGGAAAGCAGGCTATGTCAGAAATTGGCACCGTGAGGTTGGTACAAGTGGCCCGGACACAGAATAGGCACGCCGACTCCCTAGCCACTCTAGCTTCATCAGTAGCGTAAGGTATACCTCGGTTGATAAGAGTAGAACTGGTTCCGGAGTCGAGCATCTCGGCAAGCGAAACCTCACATGGCTCGGGGATCGGTGTCACACCGATTACAACGCTTGAGCGCAGTTGGATGGACCCTATCATTGATTACCTAGCTGAGGATAAACTCCTGCCCGATGAAAAGGAGGCAGCTAAGATCCGCAGAATAGCTTCGAGATATTGGCTAACGCCAGACAGGAAGCTGTACAGAAGATCATATGGGGGACCATATCTCTTATGCTTACTTCCCACGAAGGCAAACGAGCTCTTAGTCGAGCTCCATGATGGTGTGTGCGGCAGCCACGTGGGAGGACGGTCATTGGCACACCGAGCAATGACTCAAGGGTTTTGGTGGCCTAAGATGCAAAGGGACGCCGCCAAGTACGCCCGCAAATGTGAGCAATGTCTGAAACATGCGCCCGTGATTCACCAGCCGGCCGGCTACTTAAACCTAATCAGTAGCCCGTGGCCTTTTACACAATGGGGGCTGGATATACTCGGGCCATTCCCCCGAGCAACAGGTAACCGACGGTTCGTCGTGGTAGCCGTTGACTATTTCACCAAGTGGGTAGAGGCAGAAGCTTTAGCCAACATCCGGGACACGGACGTAAGGAAATTTGTGTGGAAAAATATAATTACCAGATTCGAAGTACCGAACACCCTCATCTCTGATAATGGTCTACAGTTTTGCAGCAGAGCTTTCCAGGATTTCTGTAGAGACCTCGGCATTAGGAATAGGTATTCCATTTCCATGTACCCCCAAAGCAACGGCCAGGCCGAAGTGGTGAACAAGGTAATCGTAAGCGGTCTGAAGAAAAGATTGGATGGAGCAAAGGGGAATTGGGCCGAGGAGCTGCCTAGCGTCCTATGGGCTTACCGAACGACGCCCAAAAGATCAACAGGGGAAACCCCATTTTCCCTCGCTTATGGGGCCGAGGCTGTAATACCGACCGAGGTAAACCTGTGCAGCGGATGAGTAGTCGGGTTCAATCCTAACGTGAACGACGGCCTACTGATTGAGCGTTTGGACAGGTTAGAAGAGTGCCGTGAAGCTTCGACCATACGGCTCGCAAAGTATCAGCAAAAGCTTGCTTGGAGATATAACCGCGATGTAAGAGCGAGATAGTTTAGCGCCGGGGGTTTGGTATTGAGAAGGGCCGTAGGGAGCATGCGAGACATAAATTCCGGGATATTGGCACAGAACTGGGAGGGGCCGTACAGGGTTACAGCCATCGCGGGCTTGGGAGCCTATTACTTGGAAGAACTGGACGAGAGGCCGCTACCCCGACCTTGGAATGTCAACAACTTGAAGAAGTTTTACCACTAACTGGCCACTTGCCGGGCCCTAAAGCAGTGTGAACTATTGTACTTGTTCGGTCGATAAGAAATAGCAATGTCAAAATTTACAAATTAATATCGTCCCCGATAACTGATTCATTGCCCATAATACCGAACAGGTGTAACCCTTAAAAAAGGATTTTTCCTTTTGCCTAAGGACAGAAGCCTGCTGCCTGGCCCAACCTATATTGCCGAGCAGGTGGAAACCTTAAATAAATTACTTAAGGACAGAAGCTTGCTGCCTGGCCCAACCTATATTGCCGAGCAGGTGGAAACCTTAAATAAATTACCTAAGGACAGAAGCCTGCTGCCTGGCCCAACCTATATTGCCGAGCAGGTGGAAACCTTAAATAAATTGCCTAAGGACAGAAACCTGCTGCCTGGCCCAACCTATATTGCCGGGCAGGTGGAAACCTTGGACTGTTTGCCTAAAGACTGAAACCTGCTGCCCGGTACAACCTATAATGCCGAGCAAATGGAAACCCTAAATCCATAGCGGGGCAGAAACCTAATATGCCAAACCCTAAACTGCTGCATGGTCCGCAGTATATCGCTAAGAAAAATGATATGCGCGGCAAATGCCGAGATTAGACTCAACCATTCAACACACTACGATATAGTCACAAAGCAAACAAAATGCAAAAACCTTGGCAGAAAAGCATAAGTAAATGATTTCACATCCTTAAAGCACGTTGGGAATTCGAAATGACAAAATAAAAATGAAAATAAAAAATTGTTCAGTCACCACAGCTCGGTGACATGGGCAAACCTGTCAAGAGCATGAAATGAAATACTAAGGCAATAAAAGAACTTGCAAAAAAAAGGGGTAACTACTCCTTGACCGCTTAAGAGGCAGAGTCAGCAGGTTGCGCGGAGACTTCGGTCTGCACAGGGTCATGAACAAGGTGACCACTAGAGCGAAGTTGACTAGCCACCTCGGTTTCCTCCAACTCCACGTGAGCGTCAATTTGCTCTACTAGTTCCCTCAAACTGGTCGTTTCCTCCTCGTCAGGGGGCCCTAGGGGAGCCTGTTGTGCTTGGGGAGAGACCGGGAACGAAATCTGCGCGACGTTCCTCAAGGGGGAGTCCTCGGGAACTCCCATTGCTTGCAGGGCAGCCATCCAACCCTCCTGGAAGCTGAGCTTTTGTGCATCCCTTATGACCGGTTCTGCCGAGTTCTCTGCATCGGCGAAACCCTCATTGTACCACTTACTCTCACTCGCCTCTAAAGCAGCCCGGAGGTCTTCAAGCTCCTTTTCCCGAGCAGTCCCCAGGCTCTCGGCCTCCGCTAGCTTGAGCTTAATGTCCCCCATGCGAGTCTGCAGCTTCGCATACTTCTTCTCCGCCTCCGCCTTTGCCTTCTCGGCCGTTGCAGCCTTCTTTTCGGCCGCCGCAGCAGCCACGGCCTTCTCCTTCACGTTGGCGTCTGCCACGTCCTTTAGGGCCCTTTCTCGGCCGGCATCCTCGGTAAGGTCGCTGACGCGTCTGTCTAATATACACGCCAACTGCGCGGCCTGATAATGTAACAAGAGCTAGAACTCAATCCTAGTTTAAAAAAAAAAAAAAAAAAAAAAGAAAAAAAAAAAAAAAGAAAAAAGAAAAAAAAGAAAAAAAAAGGGAGAGTACAAATTGAATTTACTTACCGCGATGGTATGCCATTGTAGCCTTCGCGCCATGGACTCGTCTGTCCCCTCCTCGAATGCCCGCACATCCTCAGGAAGTAGTAAGCCGCGCGCCAATGACTGGGCGACGTGACCGCCTGCCCCCTTTGCCCAAACGTGCACACTTGCGTCCGAGGGAAGAAGTTTGCTGTCCAGCATGTACGAGGGCTGCCAGGCGGGCACGGCACGGGAAGTGGATGCTACGTTCGTCCCCGTCTGGGTCGTGGGCTTGCGGATTACTATACCGCTGGAAGGCCGGGGAGGAGTTTTCGCGGGCACTACGGTCGGAACAACCGTAGCCTGCTCGGTTGTGCGTTGCCTTTTTCTTTGCCGAGCAGGAGCTACTGGCGGAGGAGGAGGGGTTTGACCGCAGCCGTGGGGTTGCTGTTGCTGTGTGGTTTGCCCGGCCCCGGGGATGAACCGGTTTATTGTCATTGTCCTTCGAGTCACCATTTCTTCGGCTCGGTCTTGCTCGGGCTCGGCAACTACTTCTTCAGCTTCTTGAGGAGGTTCCCCTTGGTCAACGGGACCTTCTGGTTGAACGGGCGCCTCTTGCTGGATCTGGTCGTGGGCACGCTCTCGGTGGGCTCGGGATACGCGCTCGGCGGACTCGTCCCGTACTGGTTGACGCTCGTCGGAACAGAGATATCGTGGACCGAGATCACGAGCTTCTCCTACTGTAAACTTCGCAGGAAGGAAGTTTGGGAGCCGAACGTCAATGTAGGATAGAAGCGGGCTATCAACCAACAAGGCCTGGCCGAAGGCTTGCCAGGTAGAGTAAACAGGAGTTACCCCGAGTATCAAATGGGAAGCTCGGAGTTGGCCGTCTGTGTGAACAAAGATCTCGGACCTGAGCACGAAGTTTAAGTCACGTACGTGTATGACCCTGATGTCCGGGACGAACAGTCTACCGTCTGCACGTAGTAACACAGATAGGCGTTAGGATAAATAAAAAAGGTTTCACAGGGAGGGACAATTGTACGGTAAATATAGTAGATGCAAAATGAAAATGGGTCGAATGAACAAAGACGAACCCACTTCGCGCCTGGTGAGGGGGCAGGGGAAGTCACTGGCAAACCAATTGCCGCGCACCCTGACAAACTCCTCGGCAGAGTTTCTATTCGAATCAGGCAGGCAGGAGATCAGCTGTACCCTCATGTCCCTTACTTTCAAGTAATAGCTAGTTTTCTTTGCCCCACATAAGCTATACATATGGTTTATGTCGTGATGGTCTAACTGCAAATCGAAAAGCTGATTCAGGCGCCTCACGCAACTCACCACCCGATAAAAGTTGGGAGTAAGCTGGTCGGGGCATAGACCGTAGTACCTAAGGGTGTTGACTAAGAGGGAATCTACAGGAAACCTCACCCCACCCTCTAAAATTGCCATCAAGGGAAAGAAGATAGTGTTTCCCCTTCTGTGAAGAGTCATTTCACTCTCATGGCAATAAGCTATCTCGACGTCGCTAGGAACATCGAAGGCCCGCCTGAAAGTGGCCAAGGCCGCATCTGTGTTTAGGAGATACGAATACCCCATCCTAAAACTCTAGGAGAATAATGAATGAAAATACGAAGGAGGGACTGTGAAGAACTTACTTGGGTTCTAAGGTGAAGGAGGATTCTGGTCTGGAGTATGAATGCTCGGATGAATGCACGGTGAAGAAGGAAACACAGAGAGATGAGAGCGAAAAAGTGACAGAATGGTTCAGAGCAAACCTTATATAGGTGATCCCTGGGACGTACGCAGCAGTTAATTAGCCGTTATAAGGATTAATTAGCAACCATTCTGATTCCCGCGCCAACTAAAGCCTGCGCCGCCCTGGTTCACGAAGCGTCAGGTAATAATGATGGCTTATCCAGACGGCCAAGGTTGGCGCACCTTTTTAGGGGCGAATTAATGACGCTTTGAGGGATCCCAGACGCCGCATCACTGAACACCAACTACGTGCAGCCTCTTGGAGTTCCTTGATTCACGCCGAGAGCCGGTCATGAATCAAGGGGGGGCTATTGTACGGTACCCAACACCTAGGCCCGTTTAGGCCCCAGTACGTGGGAACAACGTTTGGGCCCCATCCCTACCAGCCCAAAGGGTCCAGCCCATAACTGTACATGGTGTTGGTCCAGACTTCCCAGTGAGGGTCATGCCGAGCACGTTTCCCGAGCATCATGAGATGGGACGTAAGCGGATGCTCTGGATTTCACTTGCTCAACGGTTCTCCGAGAAACGGAGCCGCCGTACTATTCATTAGGTGAGGAACCAAGTTCTGATGCCACCACCACCAAACCACCCACTTACCTCTGATTGTATTGGACCTCTCGCCGCACTTACAACAATGCAATGATGGCCATCCCATTATGGAGGAACTATAAATATGAAAACAACAGAGAGAGAAGGGGTTGGAAAAAATACGCAGAGACAGAGAGAAGAAGAAAGAAAGAGGAAGCATTAAAGTTCTAGGACCTTGAACTACCCATAGTAGGAAAACTTCAAACCCACAATACAAATAGATTGTAAGCCCAAAAGTAGGTAGGCCCATAGGTCACATTTTGGGTTCGCATAGTAGTAAAGAATATTGCGTGTTGTGTGTGAAAAACATCGCAAGATTGCATAAGATTATACATGTTATGACAATTTGAGATATGAGAAAATCACTTTAACTCACACACAATCATAACTGTTTGATGGTGACTATCACCTTCGAGGTACATCCTATAACTCCCATATCTCCTAGAATACACACTTGCAATCATATTTAAAAGCATTTTTGATTTTTTTTCTTTGCATATTTTTCTCTTATTGAGCATATCATGCATGGGCATATAAGAGATAGAAAAGAATTACCCAATGAGATTTGACATTCCAATTTTGCTATGCCGAAGCACACAAATGTCATTAATATCACACTTTTGCTATGCCGAAGTATACAGATATCTTATCATGATTGGCAGGCAGCAGTGGTGAGATAGTTATTTATGCCTTTCTCTTAGGATTTTCTAGTCTTACCCGTCAAAAAGAGTGATACGAGTGTTAAGTACAAGAGATCACTTGACCTTACTCATCACAAACATGAGCCACAAATCTCATTTACTTAGTTGTGCATAGAGATGTTCATCTAAGCTACAAAAGATACAAAGTTTAGAAAACTTTGTTTCAATGATCATCCAAGGTACACAAGTACCAATGTACACAAAACACACACTGTTTTTCTATTTTTATGATTTTTCTCTTTTTATTTTTATTTTCAAAACAAAACAAAATAAAAACTAAACAACTAAACAAAAACAGACAAACAACATGAAAGCATGAAAAGAAAGATGCATATGCATGATAGAAAGATACAGATGCATGAAAACATGATTCCAAAAGCATATAAGAAATCAAGTAAAGAGAGTCCTACTTTAGATAGAAAGAATTAAAGCAGAGGACAAACAGAAAAGACAATTAAGTCTTAGGCTCATTTCTCATCCACACAGCACGAGTCTTTGGCTGTGAAGATGAAAAGGCACGTGTCCTAGTATGTCTACTAAAGGACATAGAAGAATTAGAATTCTCCCGAAATTGAATTAAAAAGCTCAAATCTTTTAATAACTCTCCAAACAAAGGTGTAGGTTCTTGAGAGGAAACCTGTGACCGTTTGGACAATTGATTATAAGGATACAACTAAAAGTAATTAGGACGAATGTGTCCAGCAGCACCACAATAGTGACAAACATAAGGTCTAACAAAGGATTTGGAATTAGTCAAATCAGTTTTGGACTTCATACCTTTATTATCTTTCTTAGATTGGGGCACAAAGATAGTCCTTGATCCAGAAGCCGTGGAAGAGGAGGGGCCGGAGGAAATAGCATATCCTAAGCCAGTCTTATCAGAACTAGGTTTTTGAGCACTCAATACCTCATCAAGCTTTGCACTAGACATCCTCTTTATTTGAGTTCTAGCTTGACTAAGCTCAACCTCAAGATTCTTGACCTTCTCTTCTAATGAGGTGTTCTCCATAACAAAAGTCTCGACTAATTTTGTAGTCTCATCTAGCTTGACTAACAAATCGGCTTTTTCAATTTTTACCTCATTAAGCTCTTTTCTACAAAGATGAGAAGTCTTTTCAGATTTAATAAATTCAGTGCATAGCTTATCATAGGCTTCTTGAAGGGTCGTCTTCTTGGGTACTTCATCATCAGAAGAATCCTTTTGTCACTAGCACTTTCCATAATCACCTTATTAGTTGTGGCAGCAAAGGCCATAACGTGACTACATTCACCCACATACTCATCAGAAGAGTCATTCTCAGTATCACTCCAAGTAGCAATCAACCCTTTCTCTTTTAGCTTTTCGGTCTTTTCCTTCATAAGGTAATTGGGGCACTCTATCCTCATATGACCAAAACCTTTGCACTCATGGCATTGGATGAAGGGTTTCTCATTCTTACCCTTCCTTGAGGATTTAGATTTCCTAAGAGATTTGCCCTTATCTTTTTTCCTGAACTGAAGAAGCTTGATAATCTCATCAGTCATGAAAGTTAGATCCTCATCCTTAACTTCATCGTCACTTTCATTTTCATCTTCAGAGTCCTCAATCTCTTCCTTTATACTCTTAAGAGCCAAGTTTCTACTCTTTCCACCTTTTCCTATTAAACCTAATCCCATCTCATAGGTTTGAAGGTTCCCTACAAGCTCAGTCAAAGGAATTTGATCAATGTCCTTTGCTTCTTCAATGGCAGCAATCTTGGCATGGAATCTTTCAGGTAAGGACCTAAGGATTTTCCTAACAATTTTGGATTCTGCTATAAATTCTCCAAGGTTGAAAGTAGAATTCACAATATCCTTGAGTTTAGCATAGAACTCATCAAGAGTCTCATCCTCCTCCATCCTTATTTCTTTAAAACTCCTAGTGAGTCTTTGAAGCTTCACAGTCTTTATTGCCTTGGTACCTTCATAGGTGGTCTCAAGAATAGTCCATGCTTCCATGGCAACTTCCATGAATGATATTTTCTTGAATTCCTCATTGGTCACCCCACAAAACAAATCATTCAAGGCCCTACTATTGAAATTTGCCACTATGATTGTTGCATCATTTCAATCCATCGACGCTTCATTTGGCTTAATCCAACCAACTTCAACAGCTTGCCATACCTGTTCACCTAAAAACTGCAAAAACACTTTCATACAAACTTTCCAGTACGCATAATTAGTTCCATCAAATAAAGGAGGTATAAATAAAGATTGTCCTCTGTCCATGACAACAGGGGTCAATGGATCACACTCAGGAAATTAATTCAATCAAAGTGTACTTGCTCTGATACCACTTGTTAGGAAATTTAGACCCCAGTTGATATAATTAACAAGTTTTAAATCCAAGTTGTTAATTAGATTTATTATGAATAAACTTGTTAAAACAAACAAACATCAATATCATGTCAATAATGAATGCAACGGAAAAGTAAATAAGATAAGATATGATGACTTAGGAAAACCAATGAAACCAACCAGTTTCACAGTAAAAAACCTAGGGGGAAACCTTCCCAAAAACAATCCACTATAGTAAAGAGAAGTTTCAGATCTAGTACAAAACCTTTGTCCCTAGACTCTATAATCCCAGTAGATGAACTCACAGCAGAAACCTTTTACCGCTTCAGAACCTCTGAACTCTTCAATATATGAACACTATCCTTTAATGATGCATGAATCCCAATACGTGACTAACTAATTGCGCGGATTCCAGTACGCGACTTATTCACCAACTAGAAGAAGATTATTGGCTGCAAAGTTCTTCACTTCATCAAGAATGAAGATCAAGAAACACTAGGCTACAAAACCCTAAGACGCAAAAGACGCAGTAGCTTCTTTTAGAGAGAACAAGGCATTGGTCACCTTTTGCATATGTTCTCCTTGTATTCTCTTATGTGATGGCCTCTAAAATAAGCCTTATATAGGTCTAGGGTTGTGAGAAAAGAAACCCTACACAAATACATAAGCCTGGCCCAAAAATCATATTTGAAAATTTTGATTTCTATAACCTCGATAGATAGGAGGCGTCGAGCAAGTGTCGAGGAGGTGTCGAGATTTAAACTTCGACAGATACAGCTATTGAGAAGCTATCGAGGAGCTGTCGAGGAGACATGAGCTTTCTCAATCGATCCACCAGCTATCGAGAAAGTGTCGAGATTACGATAAGAAACACCTTAAGAGCTCGATAGATAGCCTATCTGTCGAGAGGTGTCGAGCAGCTGTCGAGTTATTTGTCCACAGGTGTCGAGCTATCTGTCTAGCTTTAATGAACACCTTTTCTTCACTTGTTTCTTGGTCCAATCTTCATGGCTTTAATATTAGACTTGAATAGCATGTTTCTTGAAGTATTAAACACATTCTAGATCTATCAAATTACAAGTAAAGTGCGTTTTATCAAAAGATTAGCCAATTATACAAAATATGTCCTTAACATAAACGTCAAACAAACCCTGCATAAAGTAAGACATACTTGGTTGGAAAAAGTCATATTGGTCGATCATTTTGTCAACTTGGTCAAAATTCAAAGAGCTTCACTTCAAACTTAGGAAGGTTTCAACATTAAAATTAGATTTAATATTCAATCTAAGACCTTGAAACGAATCTTTCTTTTTAAATTCATCAACATTTTTACTTTACTAAGTATTAATTCATATTAATTTATAATTTTTCTTTTGAAATTATGATCAATAATATAAAACTTAGATTCATATATATATATATATATATATTTGAATTTTCATGTTAATTGAAAAATATAGTACCATATTAAATTGATTAAGACTTATTTTAGAATATATTTTCTTATTTATCAAGTTTTACAGAGCCCTTAAATAGACATCTAAGTTTTTTCATAGATTATTTGGTCAATAAAATTCAGACTTTTGTGTATTTCTCTCTCTGGTGGATCGTAAGAAATTATTATCTTGTGGATTTAAGAAACCTCTCATGGATTCAAAGTTTACTACCATAAACTAATAGTTTAGTTTCTATTTCATGAAAAAAGTATCATGTATTCTTTTTTCAAGCTTACGTGACATCATAAAGTGTGAACAATGAAAAAGAGTAGTGAAATAATGTGAAAGACACAAACAACTAATTATAATGTGTCACGTGAAATAATTGTGAAAAATTGTGTTATAAATATTGTTATCCTCCTTCTCAAAAAAATTAATTAATTTTTATCCCATCGTTACTTAGGGTATGTTTGGTAGACTGTAATGGTGATTATATAGGAATAAGAATAGGTATTAGAGGGAATACAAGATGTTGTAATTTGTTTGATGACAATACAAGAATAGAACCCTGAAGATAATGGAATATTTAAATCAAATTGTCTAAATTGTAACATTAGAATAAAACATAAGATATATTTTTAGAAATATCTTCTCATATAATTATATTTCTAAAAAAATAATATTTTTTAAATTTGAAAGAAATATTAGCTTTTTTTTTTTTTATGACTTTTTTTTTTCATAATTGTGATATGTATATGAAAAGTTTATTTATTTAAAAATATATTAATTTTGGAAATTAATACATCAACTAAGGAATATCTATTACAATTTTTTTGGAGAGGAATAGCTATTCTTCATTTTAAAGAATAACTATTCATAAATAATGACTATTTTATGTAATAAAAATATAATCAAACTACTGAATAACTAAACAAGAAGAATAAATATTACATTACAATGTTTATTATAGTCTGCCAAACATAATCTTATATTAAAATCTCAATATGGTAATCCTATTCTCTACCACCGAAAATGGATGTATCTCATAGGTTAGGTTATACAACATCTTTCTCAATAGTCTCTTTGATTGGCACGTGGGTGATGCAGAGCACATGAAATTTTGAATTTTCTCCTCCAAAAAGGGCTTTGAACGATTAAGGGGCTATTTGGTTTTTGTGTTTCCATTGCTCATAACTCTGTTTCTATCACCCATAACTCAAAAATAGTGGGACACACGGCTGAGAAGTGTGTTTAGTTTTTGTTTCCATCACTCAATTCTCTGAATTTTGAGTGATGAGTTATGGAAACTAAAAATACATTTTAGATGTTTTCAGTTTCCGAAACTCAATTTTCAATGGCATTTTCGTAATTAAACACACACTGAGGGACCCATAGTCAGTGCCTTGTCAAGTTTGGCTCTCCTTTTCACGATCCCCACCAATGGCTTTTTCCTTCACACCAAAAACCCAACCCACAGAAATCTTCTCCATTCCCAAATCCAAGCATACTAGGCCTTGTCTCCATTAAAACTCCACCCAAAACTCCACCGTTTCGAATCTCCATCCCTAAAACTCCAACCCAAGCCCAAGCCTAAATTTCTACCCAACAAAGATCCGAACCCCTAAACTTTGTTTCAAACTCCAAACCCGCCTCTCCGCTTTCGAGATGACTATTGAGCTCTTGCGCGACACTATCGCCTTTGGCGAGGGATCGAACAAGGCTCTCGACTATGTGCTCTGGGCTTCGAAGTCATTCGAGCGATGCTCTGATGGAGATGACAGCAAACCGAGTCTGGACTTGGCGATGAGCCTTCATGTTTTGGTGGTGATCTACTCGAGTTTAGGGCAGTTCGAGGAGGCAATTCTAGTTCTAGAATGGGCCATTCAGGTTCCGGATCCTCCTAGAGGCACCGATCACGCGCTTGCGGCGTTTTCTGGTCATGGCGACATGTTCGAGCTTCTTCTATTTTTATGGGTTCGGGTTTGTGTTTTGGGAGAAGCACTTTGTTGAAGGGGTGAAGGGGAAATGAGAAGTGAAGGAAATGGGGAATGGGTTCCGCGGGTAGGCTAACAGATGGGTTTGACTTGGTGATCAGGTATGGGTCCCACAAAAAGGTTGAAATATTTGAGTGATGTGAATTGAAAACAGTGTCCAAACTGGTGGGGTATAGGAAATTGAGATATTTTAAGTGATGAGTGACGAAAATTGAGTAAAGAGTGATGAGAGATGAAAAAAAAAAAAAAAAAACAACCAGCACCTAAAGTTTCATGGGAGACTTGGTTTACTTGCGTTATACTGACCAAATGTTTTGCTCATTAAAATCAATCAATCTCTTCCTCCCTAAGCCAAATGTTTGCATCTTCACAAATCACCACCCATGTGTCTTCACTCCTCACATCATTTGCTCATTCATATATACTCACCAAAAAAAAAAAAAAATTGTTAATAAAATACTATTGAACATCTTGCATAGTTGCAGAGAGCAAGAGATTGATTGATTCATCTAAATGACTTCCTTCAATCACTTCTCTCTTCCCATCGTTTTCCTTTCCATACTTAGCTTCCTCAACCCGACGACTCCCGCACCTGGCGCAAACTGCCTATACCACATCTGTGCAAACACCACTTTCAGCGCCAATAGTCTCTACAAATCAAGTCTCAACTCCCTCCTCTCTTCACTCTCTTCCAACACCACACACAACCTCGAATTCTACAACACCACAACTGGCCAAAGCACCTCCAACCCTCTCTATGGCATCTTCCTCTGCCGTGGCGACGTCACGTCAGAAATCTGCCGAGGATGCGTGGCCGATGCAACCAAAGATCTTGCCGAAAAGTGCTCCGCAGAAAAAGGTTGCTGTGATTTGGTACGACGAGTGCATGATACGTTACTCAAATGAGTCTATTTTCTCTACTGCGGTCATAAGTCCTACAGTGTACTTGCGGAACACGAATAATATTAATAACCAGGACCAGTTCAATTAGCTACTAAACACCGCGATGACTAGCCTGGCATGTCAGGCCTCTGATGTTCTAATCGGTGTTAAGAAGTTTGGGACCAACAAAGTGAATATCTCTGCTTTTCAAACGCTGTATAGCCTTGTACAGTGCACACCGGACCTGTCCAGCACTGATTGTAACTTCTGTCTTCAAACAGCAATAAACCGTCTTCCAATATGTTGTGATGGAAAACAAGGGGGAAGAGTATTGTTTCCTAGTAGCAATATTATATACGAATTGTATCCTTTTTACAAACACCTGGGCTTCAATCTCCACCACCTCCAACTTCCCTAGGTAGACAAGAAGGTAAAGTGGAGCACTTGATAAGAGCAGCTTATGCAAAAATTTCCAGCTTATATATTAGTACAAGAAATTTTTTTTTACTCACTTTTTAAAACACCCATATTATATTATTTATTTTATACTACATTTCATTAATATATATATATATATTAAATTTATTCTTTTTCTTCACACATAACTACCTTTCACTATCTTCCTTTGTCTTCAAGATGCATAAAGAAAAAATAAAAAAAAATTAAATACAAAAATGAATAATTTCAATATAAATTTATATGATTACAGTAACAACTATGAATTTTTATATAATTTTGCATGGACTGATATAAGTGAATTTTGGATTTAGTTGGCTACAAGTATTGATGCGAATGCTTTAATCCATTTGACTGCTTTTCGGTCTTAACTATTAATTAATTAATATTTAGTGATGGTGGGTCAACATTTACAGCATGCTTGTTCAAGAGATTTATGAAATTAGTACTATTGTCTATATATAATAATATGTATTCTATATTGGTATGATTTTGTGTGAATTAAAAAAATAGGTACAATGTGGCAGTCATATGGCCAAGTGAGTTTAACATAAACAACAAAACCTTTAACCTAAGCAAGTGGCCATTACAGTCATTTAATTACGCGTTCATTTCTGTATGTTGACATTAGATTATAAGTTCATTATAGGTTCTGGAATCTGGACCCGCCAATATATGTGTTCTGTATGGTAGATCAATTGTACTAAGACAACTCTCGGTCTCCTCTGTTTGCTGCAATATTTGTAATGCCTACCCTGAAGATATCTTGCATGTAGTGTGGGGTTGTACAGAGGTAGCCAATATGTGGAAGGAGCTTAGCTGGGCTCACCTCTCGGTCTCCTCCCCTCCGGGGGACTATACTAACCTTTTCTCAAGTTTTTTGCAGGTTAGAGAGAGGACTACAGAGTGGAAATCTTCTCCATCACAGCTTGGATGCTCTGGACTCGAAGAAACTCAATCCGCCATGGTAGCCCAACTCGGCCATTGAATCAAATTTTTTCTGAGGCTGGCAGACTTCTACCCGACTTCCTTGAAGCCCATGATGAAGATCCTGCCACAAATCCGACTTCAGTTCCTGTCCAAGCAAAATGGATTGCTCCGACCCAGACAAGATTTTAAGCCAACTTTGATGCTGCTCTGTTCAAGCACAACGACACAGCTGGACTGGGAGTGATCATTCGCGACGTCAACGGTGCGGTCATTGGTGCCTTATCGATGCGTGTTCCACTGCCTCATTCAGTGGCAGCAGTCGAAGCTCTAGCCTGTAGACGTGCTGTGCAGTTCGCCGCTGAGATTGGCCTCCACGAAGTGACTTTTGAAGGTGATGCAGCAGTGGTTATCAATGCAATCACAACTGGTGCTACTGAACACTCCTCGTATGGCCATATTGTTGGAGACATCCTTGCTCAAGCCGCTTGTTTATCTTCTTTTGATTTTTGTTATGTTCATCGATCATGTAATAAAGTTGCAGATGCACTGGCTAAACGTGCAAAGATAGGTCCAGACTTGCAGTTTCGGCTGGAGGACTGTCCTGTGGACATAGCCCGTTTGGTCTTAGATGATGTTTCTTGATTTTTCTTTTCTAGAGTTTCAATAAAAGCCCAGCCCAAAATTGGGTCCGGTTTCTCAAAAAAAAAAAAAAAAAAAAAAAAAAAAAAAAATTGCTAAGACAACTCGGAAACAATTCATGATTTCAAGTATTGAATTGTTCTGTATTAATACAAACTTCTATTTGCCCAAATAATGTAAAAATTGACGTTTTAGAATGCAAAGAAGTGTTAGGTCCATGAGTTGGTTTTTTTTTTTTTTTTTTTTTTTAACCTCTAAACTACATTACTTTTATGTTTTTATGTGATTATTTGCGGTTTTTGGTCTTTGGACAAAATAGCATCTCCTCTGTTCCGTAGTGCATAATTTGATTTTACCTTTAAAAAGATAGTGTGTGCCCGCTTTTACTTTTGAGCAAAAAAGAAGGAAATATACTTGCAATAAACTATGACTTATCTCAAATGTTTAAGCAGATGGAAAATGGTGAAATTATTTAACGGTTCGAACTCATGACAGTTCCTCCAATACTGTGATATACTACAACATGTCTCAAAATTTTAAGTGTCACTAACCTCTACGGTAATGAACGATGGTTTTCGGTTTATATCAAGGTAATCATATAATGTTACTTATGCAGGAAAGAGCAAAATGTCAACCGCAATGATAGTCGCCATAGTTGCTCCAATTTCTGTCTCCGTGGTTCTATTCATTGTGAGCTGCTGTTTCCTAACAAGGAGAGGAAAGAAGCACAATGTTGTAGAAGAAGAAAGTGGTAAAGAATAAGTAAACCAGATATATCGAACATTCTTTTAGGTCCTGATCAGGTCGGTAAAGCTCTTTGTAGTGTAATATCTTACTTTTATTGTTTGCATTTGTAGCAGCGTATGATATTACAAATGTAGAGTCCTTGCAATTTGATTTTGTTACAATTGAAGTGCCACAAGCAATTTCTCAGAGGATAACAAGCTTGGTGAAGGTGGGTTTGGTCAAGTTTACAAGGTATGAAATTAGAATGCCCCACTTATTTTATTATTATTACATTTTTTCTTTTCAGGAAAAACTAGTTAGGAATAAAAAAATTAAATGCACACAAATATGAGTAATTTTAAGATCACAAGCTTTGTAAAAGTAAAAATTTTTAGATATTGGTTAACATATATTTTTGGGGTACATTTCCTAATAGACAAGAAATAGCTGGGAAGAGGTTATCAAAAAACTCTGGACAAGGTGCAAAACAATTTAAGAATGAGGTTGTAGTGGTATCCCAACTTCAACACAGAAATTTAGCAAGGCTATTGGGATTTTGCTTGGAAAGAGAAGAAAAAAAAATACTTGTTTATGAATTTGTACCCAATAAGAGTCTTGGCTATATTCTATATGGTCTGTCTACTTGAACATATATCTAATAGTGTTATGTCATTATGATAATTTGTACATTTTTAGACCCTTTAACACAAGTTGTTTAACCTAGTTATTTAGCGAAGTGATTACTTAGATCAATTATTCAAATCTAGGTTAACACAATAATATCATATTATGCAAATAATGTGGAAATATAAAGAACACCATGATATGACAACCCAGGAAAACCTAACGGGTAAAAAACCTGTGGAGGATTTAACCTATCTATCCTCAAGGTAAAACATATCCACTATGAAAGAATTAAAGTTTTTACAATAGAACTTAGACTACTAGCATCCTATTGCAACCTTGAGTAGAAAACTTATTACCACGACCACGCTACAGCTCCGAGTCCACAGACTACTTATTTCTTTGATTTGCAGCAACCATAAATTCTCCTACTTGTGACTTTGAGACTTTACTCAAAGGTTTCAGATCTTCTTTAAAGTTCTTTATGTAGCAACTGAAGAGATCATCAAGTTCTTGACATGAATCTTGATCCTGACAACTCTATATGTGTGTATGAAGGTAAACACCTCTAGATCTCATAGAATATTCTACACACAACTCTCCACAAACTTCTAAAATGTAGCTAGGGTTTTTCCTTTTATACTTGAAGTAAAACACTTAACCCTACACGTTATATGGGGTTAGGCTGAATTGGAAATTCTGTAGAAAATTAAATCTACATGAGTTTCGATCGATAGAGTCTAATTTTCGATCGATCGAGCGTTGCAGATTTTGTCCAATAAATTATGCAATCACTCAATTCCAATTTTACATTAAAACACACTTTGAGCAAGCCTAAATCTCGAGTCTATGTTTTGATCATGGTTTGCCAACAAAATACAAATTGAAGTTCTAATACATTAGTTCCTTAAATCTTAGAATCTAACAAACTCCCCCTTTGGCAATCCGTAACAAAACACATTACAAATAAAATAAAATGCTCAAAGTAAAACAGCCCATTCAATTAAAAAGCCCTAATTACAATTCAACCTAAACCCCTATCTATCAGTCGCAAAAGTAGATAGTAGCCACGATTGAATTAACCTGTAAATTCCTGAAACACTAAATAAAAGCATAAACGCATGTGTGGAGAATACAAGTAAACCAATGTCTCCCCCTAAGTAAACAAAAGCAAAAGACATATACCATGAATAAGCTCATAATATAAATCTTATCAATGTATCATATATGAAACAATAAACATAAAAAAAATAAAAACACTAAACACATAAACATAATGTCTCCCCGTAACATATACAACCCATAGAAAAATAAATACATCAAAGCCAAAAATAACCAAAATACATATCAAGAAACTCCTAGATACAATCTACAATCTCCCCCAATCTTCCCTTTTCTCCATATGTACTCCCCCTTTTTGTGACGTATTGCCAAAAGGCAATCACGACTCATCAGAGGTTGGAGCCAATGGAGTAGAACCTCTAGCATCTGCAAATCTGCTCATAAGGCCGCAACCTCATTGAGCACATCCAACAAAAGCTGTCCATGCGCCGCCTAAACGGTCATAACAGTATCCAACATAGCACGCAAGGAAGAGGCGCTAGATATAGATGGTGGAGGATCCATAGTAGTTGTAGGGTCTACATAAACCTTAGCAAAAGGATCACTAGAAGAAGGAGCTCGAGATGCATCACCTTTGGAAAACTCGACTCTAGGGCACTTAGAGCTTGCTTTCAACTAAGCAGCTCTTTGCCTAAGAAAAGTGGCACCTATAAGAGCTATGATATGTACAGACTTGGATGCGGGGAAGTCATCTAAACCTAAATCTAAAAGAATCCTATGAATGAAAACAGGAAAGAATAAACCATGGGATTTGGCACTACTCCGATGAACCTCAACATGTGAGCGAATGAAAAGAGTGGGAAAACTCATAGGAGCATCAGTGATGAGAGCGTACAAGAATGCACATCTCTCAATAGGAATAGTATGTAGATAAGATATAAGCCAAATGCAATGACAGGATATCCTAAAAAACAAATAATTGAGCTCAATAAGCTCATGAGAGGTGACACGAGGATCAGTACCCTAACTAATGGAAGTAATGGTGATGAGAGACATAATGTCATCAAGGTGAGGAGACTCTGTGTAAGGGTACACAGGCTGTTGTATCAAAGGTACACCAAGAGTAAAGGCCACAACCATAGGAGTAATGACATACTCTTCACCCTTTATCCAACTTTTTACAAACTGAATATTGGAATCATCGGAGTGGATAGAGAGGTTCAAATAGAAATCTCTAATCAAAGCAACCGGAGGAGGATGCTCAACCTCTAAGAGTGGTAACCAGCCCCTACGCTCAAAGTTCCAATGAATCTTAGGATCAACCTTATCTAGGATAACCCTATGCTCAGCCTACACCTATCTAAACACATTAAGCTTCTTGGTTTTTCAAGGACCTAAACTTATCACTCTAGAAATCAAAAAAGGATGGGGTGGGGGTTTTCTTAGCTCTAGTCTTCCTAACCATGATGCTAAGAGTTTAGAGGAAAAGGAAAACAAAAACAACACGGAAAACCAAAGGCAGACTACATTAGAGAGGGTTAGAGTACAAATTTATCAACAAATAACAATCTGTATGATGCATGTAATGAATGCACGTATGATGCATGCTCTAATGCATTAATATTTGTTCAATTTCACATCAATTGACTTGAATTGAGAGTTTTAAACCAAAAACCCCAATTTTTGAAAAATCCAATTTCATAAACAAATCAAATTGATCAATTAACCATTATACTAGTTAGGAAACATCATATAATGACTTAATTTATCAATATCACAAGCCAATTTCATCAAATTAAACCTAATTAAACAAAATCCCCAATTTCACAAAATACCAAACCCTAGAATTTCCAATTGTTTTCAAACCACCAAATTAATCAAATTAATGCATGGGAATCATGTTTATAACATCTAAGAACAAAAACCCAATAAACAAAAATGGTTAAAAACAATTGAAAAAACAAAAATCCCTATTTTCTTTGGTTCAAAAATTTCAATGAAAAATGCTTGAAAATGCATGAAACCTGTAATTAAAATGAAAAAGAAAGGGTATAAAGGTCTTACCAATGCTTGAGGAAAAAAACCTTCGATAATTTTGAGGAAGAAAACGACAAAAATGCCTTAGATTGGATCAGTCGAGGAAGAGAATGGAGCAAAAGTTTGAAAAGCATTTGAAAATTTGAAGAACATGTGAGGGAAAAAGCTTTTTAAAAAGTCCTCTTTTGAATTTCGATTGGTTGAGAACCGATTGGGTACCAATCGAGCCAGGTAGAAACTATCCCACTGAATTTAAAAAAAAAAATTTGATCGGTCGAAATTGGGGTTCGATCAATTGAAAAACAGATTCGATTGATCGAGAACCAATCGAGCATCAATCGAACCAGGTAGAACCAAGCTTAAAATTTTAAGGCATTTTCGATTGGTCGAAAAACACATTCGATCAATCGAAAATCTGGAAAATTGAATTTTTTGAAAAACAGCAGAAGTTTTATGCAGAAAACACTTAAACCAACATATGTTATGAATGAAATGCATAAGTATGAGTTTAAAAGTTTTTCAAAACACTTTATTTCAATCCAGATCTTCCAAAACAAGATTTTGACACTTTTTGTCCCCAAAAATTCAATCAATGAACATATTTTGTATCAAAATCAAAGAACATATAATCTTGGATGGCTAAACCAAATTCACACACAATTTCATGTGCTAAGTTTAGCAAAGAATAACTTGTCTAATGTGTGCAACTAGTAACAGCATGAGATACATGTAAGGTGATATTTAGATAGTAATCAATCACAATTTCTGCATTATTCATCACATAAGTTTGAAAGTGACTATCACCTAGAGAGTTATATCATATAACTCTCACATCTTCTAGAAAACAAGCTTGCAATCATGTAATTTTTTTTTTATTTTTTTATTTCAGCCTTATAATGTACACACCATTTTTATTTCTTTGTGTAATTTTTTATTTTAGCCATATAATGTACACACCATTTTTATTATTTTATGTTATTATTTTTATTCCAAGACTACATCTTTTTTTCTTTTTGTGCATGTGCTACACTTTCTCGAGCACAAAATCTTACAATATTTACTAAGGTGTTTATGATTGGCTAGTAAACAGTGGTGAGATGGTTATTTATGTCTTTCTCTTAGGATTTTTTAGTCCTAACAATCAAAAGCATGTGACTTCAAAATTAAGATCATGTGATCAAAAGTATAAACAACTTCCACACAATATGCACTACATAGCTAAAACTAGCAAAGTGCAGAAAAATAAGTTCATCTAAGCTAAACAAGGTACACAAGCATGTTATGTAAAAAAAGAAAAATATGGCCAACCTTAATTATAAATCCAAGATATGTAATACAAAACACATCCATCCACATCCTTCTTTCCATTTTTTTTGTTTGTTTTTTTTTTTTTTAAAGGAACAAACAAAAACAACCTAATATGGAATGCATGAATATAATGCAATGCAAATCTTAAAAGAAAAAAGAAACAAAACTTCAAGAAAAGAATGGTCACAAAGGATTTTAGATGAAGCACAAGGACCATAACAGAAAGACTCAATTAGATTGAGCCTTTTACATCCAAAACTTCTTAGATGTAACTTTGGCTTTGGAGTTATTATTTATATTAGAATGATGTGCAACTCCAGGATTGGTATAAAGGTTTAAAGCCTTAACTAATTCACCAATAAGTACCATATGATCTTGTTCTTGAGGCACAGGTACTCTTAGCTTATTTGCTCGCTTTGCAGCTTGCAACTTGAAACAGTTCGAGTGTGTATGCCCAGCCTTTCCACAAAAATGAAAAACCCACAAAGGTCTATCATGCTTCTTGTCCTAAGGGAGGTTAGGATTCTTGGGCTTAGACTCTTTAAGATCAACCCTAATTTTCCTAGAAGGTGGTGTAACTTCTACTGGTTTGACAATCTCAATCTTAGGAGGCTTAGAAGAAGAAACAAAATTTGTGGAATGAGTTTCAGGCATGGAAATGCTATTAACAAAACCTAAACCTGTTTTTGTCTAAGGGAGACTTCTGAACACTCAACATGTGATCAAGTTTAGAACTAGCCGACCTATTTGTTTGTTCTCTAGCAACAGATAATTCTAGTTCTAGGTTCTTAATCTTATCAAGAAACATTATGTTTTCAGTCTTCACCTTATTAATTAATTCATTAGCATCAAGCAATTTCAGTAACAAGTTTTTCTTTTTAAGTTCAAGAGTGGCAATCTTCTTTAAACCTAAGTCTACACTAATTGCATCATTTGCAGCAACCTTGCATAGCTTATTAAAAGTTTCTTGCAAATCAGCACACTCAGAGAGTTCCCCATAAAAAGGGTTCTCTTCAACCACAACACTTTCATCAGCTACAGCTGTAGCTGTGAAAGCAAAGAAGTTTCTATCTTCATCACTACCAGGCTCGTGATCAGAAACTTCATCATCACTAAGGGTTACAGCCATAGCTTTACCCTTTGACCTCAAGAATATAGGACATTCAGATTTTACATGGCTATATCCTTGACAACCAAAACATTGTTGACTAAGAGAATTACTAGAAGTTTGACCAACTTTCACTTTTGATTTATTAGCATTATTAACTTTAGTTGGTTCATTTTTCTTAAAATTCCTAAGTTCAGCATTGTTTTTATCTCTTGCCCTTTTATTGTTGTTCCTAAGAAAGTTTCTAAAGTTCTTGGCAAGATATGCAATCTCTGAAGAAGATAGTTCATCATCAAATCCATTCCTATCAATATCATCAACTGACTTAAGAGCCATTGATTTGGATTTTTTTTTTTTTTTTTTTGGGTAGGTCTAGCTCATAGGACTGGAGAGATCCCACAAGCTCATCAACAGGGATAAAGTCCACATCCTTGCTTTTAGTAATGACAGTCACTTTGGATCTAAAGTCCTCAGTTAAGGATCTAAGAATCTTCTTAACAATCTTAGGTTGATCATAAATTTCACCCAAATTATAAGCAGAATTAACAATATCATTAAGCTTAGCATAGAATTCATCAAAACACTTATCATCAGACATTCTAATGCTTTCAAATCTAGTAGTTAACGGCTGCAACTTATTAATCTTAACTGTCTTTGTGCCTTCATGCACAATTTTGAGAATATTCCATGCTGTATGAGTAATCTTAACATTTGAGATTCTTTTGAATTCCTTCATAGAAACAACATTAAAAGTAGCATTCATGGCTTTGCTATTAAAAGTGGCTACCTCTTTTTTAGAAGTTGACCACTTGCTAACAAGAGTAGTCGGTTTCTCCCATCCGTATTCAACAAAGTTCCACACTCTCTCATCAATAGATTTTAGGAATGCTTTCTTCCTTACTTTCCAGTAGGCATAGTTGTTCCCATCAAAATGAGGTAGGATCACAAGAGAGTGACCGTGTTCCATGACAACAAGGGTCTAGGATCAACTCTTAAATAAAAAAATCTAAAACACAAGAGCTAACCTGCTCTGATACCACTTATACGTTTTTAGATCCCTTAACACAAGTTGTTTAATTTAGTTATTTAACCAAATGATTACTTAGATAAATTATTCAGATCTAGGTTAACACAATAATATCATATTATGCAAATAATGCAGAAATATAAAGAACACCACGATTTGATAATTCAGGAAAACCCAACCGGTTAAAAACCTGGGGAAGATTTAACCTAGCTATTCTCAAGGTAAAATTGATCCACTATGAAAAAATTGAAATTTTTACAATAGCACTTAGACCACTAACATCCTATTGCTATCTCAAGTAGAAAACTTACTACCACAACCACATGACAACTCTAAGTCCACAGACTACTTCTTTCTTTGATTTGCAGCAACCACAAGTTCTCCTACTTGTAACTTTGAGACTCCACTCAAAGGTTTCAGATCTTCTTTAAAGAAGGTGATGGAAATTGTCAATGTTGTTATCGATAAAGGTTCAGAGTCTAGTTCTGAGAAAATTAGTGAGGAAATCCCCAAAGAAATTAGTCATGATCTCTTCAGTTGCTGTATACCTTATAAGCCTTACTTGTAGAGGAGTATCCCAAAAATATTCCTTCATTGTTTCAAGAGTCAAATTTTCCCACATTCTCTCTATCCTTGAGAATGAAACAAGTACTTTCAAATATTCTGAAATACTTCACATTTGGCTTCCTTCCCTTCTATAAATCATAGGGAGTTTTCTTGGTACCGAGTCTGAAATACACCCTGTTAACTGTATAACACGCAGTGTTGATAGCTTCTCCCCACAAGTTTCTAGCCACATCCTTGTTATGCAACATGGCTTTAACCATCTCTTGAATAATCCTGTTCTTTCTTTCTACTACACCATTTTGCTGATGAGTAATAGGAGCAGATAATTCTTGAAATATACCTGATCTAATACAAAAGGACTCCATGTATGAATTCTCGAATTCTTTACCTTGATCATTTCGAATTCGATCAATCTTTAAGCTCTTCTCAGTTTGCAATCTTGTGCACAAGGCTTCAATGTGCTCAGGAGCATTTGATTTGGATCTTAAAAGAATGACCCAAGTGTACATAGTGAAGTCATCTACCACAACCATGATGTATCTCTTTCCACCAAGAGACTTGGTTTTAGTTGGACCCATGAGATCAAGATGTAGTAGCTCCAATGGTCTAGATGTAGCGGATGTCTGAGTGCCCAGATGTTTAGCTTTTTCTGTTTCTCAAGCTGACACGATCCACACACAACATTGTTCACTCTACTGAGCTTTGGTATCCATAAAACTGATTCATGCTTAGATACAATTGAAAGATGTTTGTAACTAGCATGTCCCATCCTTTGGTGCCATAGATCTTTATTTGTTAAACGAATGTTATTGCACACAATATTAGCATCAGGGAACAATCCATAACAATTGTCTAGAGTGCGAACACCACTTATGAGTTTCTTTCTAGACTCATTCAACACAAGGCATTTCCCCTTTGAGAATAGTACCATAAAGTCTTGATCACAAAGCTAACTTATGCTCAACATGTTCACTCTCAGACCTTCTACATATAGCACATTTGCAATGTCTGGCAGTCCCAGTAGAGAGATGGTTCCCTTCCCTTTAGTTTGTGATTTGCTCCCATCTCTGAAAGTGACATTACTACATTTCTTAGACTCGAAAACCTTAAAGAGAGATCGATCTCTAGTCATGTGTCTTGAGTAGCCACTATTAAGGTACCACAAACACGTGTCCATAACCTTAAATGCGGACTTCATCATGAAGCACACCTCATGCTTAGATGACAAATCAGTAGGAATGGTGTTTTCTCTCATCTACCATTCACAAACAAAGCTTTTGACTTTCACTCTTTTCTGACGAACTCCTCTGCACGTTTTGATTCTGAGACAATCTAGTTTCATTTTTGTCATGCTAAGATCTTTTCCAATAATCATCATGATAGATTTCAAATAACTTTTAGACTTGCATTTTCTAATACACTCAATCAAGCAAAGATTAGAAAAACAAGATGTATTTGAAACAAAATATCTCTTCATGCCGGTTGCAGCCATGACAACAAGGGTCAATGGATCACATAACAAAGATTAACCCTAATCAGAGTATGCCCACTCTGACACCACTTGATAGGCCAAGAATGTATTGACCCCTTGTGATAAATTGACTAATTAATTAGCCAAGTTAATTAATTAATTCAATTAACATGCAATACGCGTGGTAGCACAAACAAATCACCAATTAAGTTAAATGCAGCGGAGAATAAAGTTGACACAGTGATTTGTTTACGAATGGAGAAAACCTCTAAGACAAAAACCCCATCGGGTGAATTTAAGGTCACTATTCTCGAGAATCCACTATTATCACAACAAGCGGTTACAAGTAAAAGAATCACAGTACCTTATACAAACCTACAGTTGAAATGAAAACTATAAAACCTGCTATATATTGAAAGATTTATGATCAATAATTTGAAAGATAAATTTTACAAAACTTTACGCAATTCTTCAGGTGACAAATTGTTAATAGTAGATAAAAAAAAATATATATATATATATATATCAGTAATGGATTTGAATGAGAAATAGTAAAAGTTTATACTAATTTGTAAAATGCTTTTTTTTTTCTTAAGAGGAATTGCAATTTATACATCTAACCTCTGTTGTTGTAGTTGTTTTCTTTTTCTTTCTTTTAATTTTTAAATTTTATTTTTTATTTTTTTGTGTGGAGAGATAACCTTTGAGTTATTTGTTACAAGAAGACAAAGATCTTGAGACATAGGGCCTACACTCACTTTCATTTAGTGGGGTGTTGTGGATAACTCTAGTTTTAAGGTTCTAATAACAGCGTGTACTTCCATTTACCTATATCCTAATTCGTAATTCTTCACGATTCAAGTAAGATTTGCTTTATTATTGTCTTATATCTGATGTCGCGGAAGCCTGAAGAAAAGCACACACGATGCTGTCTTGATGAAGCAGAAACTAAACTGTTAGTTTCTGGTAGTAAACCTCGAATCCACGAGGGGTTTCCCTGAATCCACAAGGAGATAAAACTGGAATCCACCAGAAGAAGATTTGACAAAACGTCTGGAATTTTATTAATAATCAACTATGAAAAACGTTTTCAGACTTAAGGGCCTATTTAAGGGCTCCTTAAAACTTGACTGACAAGAAAATATAATATAAAATAACTCCTAATTGATACCTAACCATAACAGGAATAAAATTTGACCTAAAAAACATTAAATGCACCTAAAAACAAGGAAATAAATCACCTAAACCTAAAATAACGTTTTTTTACATAAAAATACCCAAAATAATAAATTACAATAATTAAATAGTAAATTGTGTCCTACATCAGACCCCTCCACTTGAAACAAACTCGTCCTCGAGTTCATCTTTGAAATCTGGGATCTCCCATGCCAAGAGAACAAATACTTTGAATACTTCATCTTCTTTGTCTTCTTACCAAACTTGAAAGTCATTAATTGGGCAACTTGAACTTCTTCTCCCTTGATCTTCATGTAATTGACAATATTCACCAAATAAGAGTCAATGATCAAATCAAATCTTTCCACCCCAATAAAATCAATAAACTTTGTTTCGGTGTCTCCCAATAAAATAATAGGAGTTTGAATGTTGCAATCATCGAACTTGATTTCATCAAGATCATTGACAACTTCCTCTATAATTTCTTCTTTAATGGTCTCTACTATCTCAACCTCAAGATCTTTCTCTATAATGGGGTCTTCATTAATCTCCTCAACAATCTTGATTCCAGGTTCTTCTTCCATAACAAGGCCTTCATTAATTTCCTCAGAAATCTCTATATTTTCTTCTTTGACTTCTCCATATTCTTCAAGAACGACATTTTCTTTAACATGTAATTTTTCTTTTAACGGTGGAATATTTGGCTCTTCAAAATAATTTAAGTAGGAACTTCTTGGCCAATAATAATCTTGTATTGTATACGACAAGATTTCTTCACAATCCAAATGATAAAATTTGACAGCAAGCATCTTTTTCATCCTTGGCCATGATCGAATTTTGTCTTTACCTTGTCGGATTCTATCAGATTGTACTCGTTCCCACCAACATAAGGCATACTTACTAAGTTTATACAAAGCAAGTCCAACTTTTCTCTCATAACAAATATTCTCATAGTCAAATAAATCCTCTAGATCAAGTAACCAATCAAGAAAATCTTCTTTTAAAAAATAACCATTAAAACTTGCAATTCTCTTATAAGGTCTATATGAAATTTGCTTACCAATAGGTTGCCCGTGAGTTATGTCTCCGCTGCAATTATCCCTATTGTTATTCTTCAACGGCGCCATCCTAGCAAAGATATTTGTGAGTGCTTGTTGTACGTCACATAATACATGCTAAGTTATTCGTCGTTGTTGTGGTGGTGGTTACCGTCTCGCCAGTTAGCAATCAGACCAGGGTAAGCCAAGGCTCTGATACCAACTGATGTCGCGGAAGCCTGAAGAAAAGCACACACGATGCTGTCTTGATGAAGCAGAAACTAAACTGTTAGTTTCTGGTAGTAAACCTCGAATCCACGAGGGGTTTCCCTGAATCCACAAGGAGATAAAACTGGAATCCACCAGAAGAAGATTTGACAAAACGTCTGGAATTTTATTAATAATCAACTATGAAAAACGTTTTCAGACTTAAGGGCCTATTTAAGGGCTCCTTAAAACTTGACTGACAAGAAAATATAATATAAAATAACTCCTAATTGATACCTAACCATAACAGGAATAAAATTTGACCTAAAAAACATTAAATGCACCTAAAAACAAGGAAATAAATCACCTAAACCTAAAATAACGTTTTTTTACATAAAAATACCCAAAATAATAAATTACAATAATTAAATAGTAAATTGTGTCCTACATCAATATCTCAATATAAATATTAAAGAAAATAAATTCACTCGGATCAGGTTGGAAATAAATAGGATTTTCTTGGCATCTTTCTCTAGTTTGTAGTGACTTTTAGCGGCAGAAATAGAATAGTCGAGTCGCTTTTGTTGACCCGCATCAAGAGGCCCCAAATGCACCACCCATGTCCTCTTCATATCTTTATCCCATTGACCAACTATTCAAAAAAAAAAAAAATGAATAAATAAATAAAAAAAGAATAAAATGGACATGAAACTGAACAATGATTGGGTAACTAATAGAACCCTGCCTAAACCTTGCAATGTCAATATAAATTGGTCTCTAAAGTCTAAGGTGCTATACTAAAACATTGGTTGAAAACTCTAAATAATCTCAGCTTTCCAAAATGACTTTTTCAAGATAGAGACATCGCTGAATGAATGGTTGAAACGCGAAATTTACAGTTTCATTCAAAGGAAAAGAAAGGAAACAAGGGTCTGTAACCCTAGAGATTGATATGTCAACAGCATATGACAGGATGAGATGGAATTAAATCACTGTTGTGATCAAATCAATATGGCTTTAGTAGCCACTAGATGCACCTGTTAACACAGTGTTTCACTTCAGTCTCTAATGAAATTATATATATATATATATATATATAAACTAAAATGTAGAATTTATTGTTGTTCTGTTCCTATTAAGTCACACTAGCGGCTACATCATTTACCTATTTTCAACCATTTATTTCCACTATTCCTAACCATAATGTCCATTTTACCTTTCCATTTGTCCACTACACTCACCCTCAATGTCACTTGTAAAGTTGTTATTTACAACTATGTATTTTGTTGACTTTTATTCTGTGCCAAATTTGATTGTAATTGCATTCAATATTTTGTACCCTGTATTTATTGTGGGATTTGATTGTAAGGGTTGTGTGATAAAGAGATATTGTGAAGACTCAAGCAATTGAAGAATGAAGTGTTCTCGTGGGTAGCTCGCGACTTAGCATCCCGCGAAGTAACTCATGTGCCATGCACATGCTGGAATGCGAAGAGTTAGGCTAGATGGAGACAGCTGTGTCTCGTGAATATCTCGCGGGTAAGGCCTTCCCGCAAGACACCCGCGAGGCATTCTGTTCTGCTAGCCTGTCCATTTTGATACACACTTTTTGTGCCTACACTATATATACCCACTTTACCCATAAATATTGAGAAGTGCTTCTGAGAGAAAACCCTAGCCAAACACATTGAGAATTAGAGATTGTCATACCCACAATTCTCTACACACTTGCTTGTGGTATTTTCCTCAACTCCTACCTCTCCATTTCCATACCATTGAGAGGTTGATAGCCCAAACACTTACCACAATCTTTGAGAGTGTCAAGTGATGTTTTGGTGCTGCTGGGAAGCATTGGAAGAAGCCAAGGATGGCAGATACAACATGGAGCTTGTTGCGGGATCCGGAGAGCTAGACAAGACACGGTTCCGAGAAGCCTTGTTGGAGTAGGAGCTTGGAAGGCTTAGGTACATCGGGTAGATTAGGCTTGGAGGGTCTCTTGCTAACCCATGTATCCCAATTGATTGTCTAGTGGATCGATTACTGCTTGGAGGGCGGCGGAGAGGTTTTTCGCCGAGTTCTTCGGTTTCCTCTTCAATAACACATTGGCGTGTTATCTTGCGTTTGCATCCTTCTTCCCTACTCTTTTACATTCCATTATACTGCTGTGTTGCTTAGTTTAGGGATTAGAGTAGTTTGTTGTTTATCCGCTCACATTTACACTATTCCGCACTTAGTATTAAGTTAATGTAAAATCAATCGAGCTGTAACTTTATTTTGGGGGTTTAAACAGCTCTTATGTTTTCAATACATTTTTGAGCTTTCAATTGGTATCAGAGCGAGTACACTCGCTGTGGTTTAAATACCCTAGTATAATCCTAGACCCTTTGGTTTGCCATGAAAAGTGACTTGGCAAAGGCCAACATGAAGGGTAGTAAAGGAGTTTGTGAAAATGACTCTATGAGCATATTTGAAGACTATTCGAGTAATGTGCTTTTAGAGTTATTTAAATCAAAGAAGCATGCTAGAATCTTTTGTCACATGCTGAAATCCTTAGTTCATAGGAATCGTGATATACATAACAGCTTGTGTGAGTCAAATTCCTTGGTTTATGAATATAAGAGAAGGAATAGACACTCGTGTGATAAACTTGATCATCTAAAAAGGAAACTACACTCATCCTTGAATGAAATAAAGAAAAATGAGTCCTGCTTTGATGGTCAAGAATGTCTCTCACATGCATGTCTTTTTGTTCATAACGCATTGAAAGTGTTTAATTCATGTTTGTGGTATCTTGATAGTGGTTGTTCAAGGCATATGACTGGAGATAAGTCTCTGTTCAAAACTCTTAAAGAGAAGGAAGATGGTTTTGTGACATTTAGAGATGGTAGTCATTCACAAGTTCTTGGAAAGGGAATGGTGGATATTTCGGGACTGCCCCTGTTGACCGATATGCTGTATATTAAGGGATTAAAAGTGAACTTGCTAAGTATTACTCAGATTTGTGATGAAGACTTCTTAGTCCAATTTTCAAAGAAAGGATGTCTAATCTTGAATGAAGAAGGTGTTCAAGTTCTGAAGGGACTTAGGACCACCGATAATTGCTATGGAGTTATTCCTAAACCAAGCATAGCATGTTAGAGTGCTCGGATAAATCTCTTGGAGTTGTGGCATCAACGACTTGGACATGCTAATTACAAACAAGTGGCAAAAGTCTTAAAGCTTGAAGCTGTGGTTGGTTTACCAAAGTTTAGGAAAATTGAGAAGAATGTTTGTGGTCCATGTCAATTGGGAAAACAAACAAAGTCAAGCTATCCTAAAGTGAATGTGGTTGCAACTTCTCGCCCTTTAGAATTACTACATATGGATCTAATGGGTCCAACAAGAACAGAAAGCATGGGTGGAAAGCGTTATATTATGGTGGTAGTTGACGATTTTTCAAGGTATTCTTAGGTAGATTTTCTTAGAGAGAAATTAGAAGCATGTGACAAGATGGAAAAATTGTGCAAGAGACTGATGAATGAAAAGGGAGTACCTATAGTCAAAATCAGAAGTGACCATGGAAAGGAGTTTGAAAATGTAAAGTTTGAAGCATTTTGCAATGAACACGGCATCAGGAAGGAATTCTCAGCTCCCAAGACTTCACAACAAAATGGGGTAGTTGAAAGGAAGAACCAGGTGATTCAAGAGATGGCTTGAGTAATGTTACTCAACAAAAATCTTCCACAGAAGTTTTGGGTTGAAGTTGTGAATACTTCATGCCACATTGGGAATAGGATTTACTTCCGAGCAGGAACGAAGATGACATCATATGAAATTTGGAGAGAAAAGAAGCTGAAGGTGAAATATTTCCGAATATTTGGGAGCAAATGCTACATTCTAAATGATAGGGAGAATCCTGGAAAGTTTGATACTAAGAGTGATGAAGGGATATTTCTAGGATATTCCTTAAACAGCAGAGCATACAGAGTGTTCAATAAGCGCACTAAAATGGTGATGGAATCAATAAATGTGGTCATCGATGACACCATATCTGAAAAGGAGATTGATGAGGGTGAAGGATCTAACCTTAAGAAGGGTGAGGTTGAGGACAACATGTCCCAAGATGATGATGCTGAGAAAGAATCACCGATAAAGGAGTCCACACCTCCTCTACCAAGATGGGAGACTAGATCAACATAAGAGTTTTCAAGCCCACTCACACCTTCAGAAGTTCAACCTCCAATCTTTCGTGATGAGGAACCCTCAACTTCCAAGAAACCATCGTCAAGAGTAACTCTCAATCACCCATCAAGTAATATCATTGGTGATGTAAACGAGGGACTTCGTTTGAGAAAAGGGCCAAAATACAGTGCGAACCATGTGACATACAATTGTTATCTTGCTCAATTCGAACCCAAGAAAGTAGAGGAAGCTCTTGGAGACGAGAATTGGATAGAGTCTATGCATCAAGAGCTACATCAATTTGTTAGAAATGATGTATGGGAGTTGGTTCCAAGGCCCAAAGATACCCATGTGATCGGCACCAAGTGGATCTTTAAGAACAAGACTGATGAAGACGGTGAGGTTGTCCGAAATAAGTCTAGATTGGTAGCTCAAGGGTATACTTAAGTGGAATGCATAGATTTCGATGATTCATTTGCATCGGTAGCAAGACTAGAGTCAATTCGAATTCTACTGTCTATAGCATGTGTTATGGATTTCAAGCAGTACTAAATGGATGTGCAAAGTGCCTTTTTGAATGGTTTTCTAAATGAAAAAGTATTTGTTGAGCAACCAAAGGGGTTTCAAGATCCTCACTTTCTGGATCATGTGTTAAGGTTGAAGAAAGCACTGTATGGGCTGAAGCAAGCACCAAGAGCGTGGTATGATCGTCTCACAACATACTTATTGGATCGTGGTTTCAAAAGAGGCCAAGCCGATCAAACATTGTTTGTAAAAAGAGATGAGAAATCTCTCCTCGTCGCTCAAGTATATGTAGATGATATTGTTTTTGGATCCATAATTGATCAACTAGCTCATGAATTTTCCGAAGAAATGAAAAGGGAATTTGAGATGAGTATGGTGGGTGAGCTGAACTATTTCCTAGGGCTTCAAGTGAAACAACGGAAAGATGGGATATTCATATCTCAAGAGAAATATGCCAAAAATCTTGTTAAAAGATTTGGTCTAGACTCTAAGAAGCATACTTCCACTCCAATGAGTTCCTCATCAAAGTTGAGTCGGGATGCAGCAGGTGTAGAAGTGGATCCAATACTCTATCGAAGCATGATAGGTAGTCTTCTATATCTTACTACTAGTAGACCAGACATTGCCTTCAGTGTAGGAGTTTGTGCTCGATTTCAGGCAGCACCCAAAGAGTCACATTTAACAGTAGTCAAACAAATTATCCGCTACATAAATGGCACATCTGATTATGGAATTTGGTACTCAAGAGACTCGAATGCATGCCTAGCCAGATATTCTGATGCTGATTGGGCCGGTTGCATTGATGATAGGAAAAGCACTTCTGGTGGTTGTTTTTATCTTGGAAACAACTTGGTGTCATAAAAGAGCAAAAAGCAAAATTCAGTCTCTCTATCAACAGTTGAAGCTGAGTACATTGCTGCGGCAAGTTGCTATGCACAATTATTATGGATGAAGAAGCTTCTTCATGATTATGGAATCACTCAAGACACGATGTGTGTATACTGTGATAATACAAGTGCCATAAATTTGTCAAAAAATCCTGTTCAACACTCAAAATCAAAACATATCGAGATTTGGTACCTCTTCATTCGAGATTTGGTGAAGGAAAGGACTGTGTATTTGGAGTTCATCAACACTGATAATCAGAAGGTAGACATATTTACTAAACCTCTCGATGGCCTAAAGTTTGAGTCTTTGCGTAAGACCATCGGTGTCGGTATCATTCCTTGAACTCTATCTCTTGTGTGAACCTACACTGCTCTTTATTGCATACATGTTGTTTTTGGTCTCACATGTTCAGTTTTAGCATATTTCATTTACCTGTTTGGTTTGTACATGTTTTGTTGATCTTTCTTTTTGTGTTCTGTTTTAGGTGTGTTCAAAAATTCAAAAACCCATAAAAATTGAAAAATCTTCAAAAAGTTTGATCGCGTGTTTTGTGTATATCTCATGTGAGTTTGGACTAGTACCTTCGTACTTATGGCATAGTGCATTTATGATCTTGGCTTGTTCTGTATGCACTTATTTATATGTGGAAGAAATCTTGAAAACTATGTGTGACTGTTGTAAATAGATCTTTAAACTTGTCATGAATGATTGGTCAATAGTCTTGTTAGTCTTGATACTTGCATAGACTTGTGTCTATATCTCTTGTGGAAGGTCATATATACTCATTTCTATAATTGAGATAGTCCACTTGATTTCATATTCAGTTGTGTATGACTCGATTGAATTGATCATCGAAGCTTCACTCTGGTCTAAGGACTATTCCACATTTGATATTCACACACAACACACAAGACTTTGATTCAATTAATGCCTATCTCATTTGTGTGATTATACATGTTCAAATGTGATGTGTATGCTTATGTACTTGCTGATCAAACCCAAAAAGATTTTTGAGTGGTTTTTATGTTTTTGAAAGTGATTTTATCCTTTCGTGTGTTTAATTTTTGGTCAAAATGCATTTTTATGTTTTTCATCAAAATCTGGTTCAAGGGTTGTTTCGCGAGAAGCTCGCGACTTAGAGCTTCTCGCGAAAAGTGCTTAAGGGAAATAAATTTTTCATAAATTTACTCAGAGACTCTCGCGACTGTCTCACGAGTATTTTGCGACCAACAGCTTCTCGCGAAATGCTGTTTGGCAAAAACTGGATTTTCTTCAAATTCAGAGAGAGAGTATCACGATTGTCTCGCGATTGTGTCGCAACTTAAAGCTTCTCGCGAAGATGTTTATGCTTCAGTGGCCATTCTCGCGACTATATCGCGACTGTTTCGCTACTTTCTAAGCCGCGAAAAATGTGTGTTTTTAGTTTTATATAGCAGATGTGACAGTTTTTCAAATCACACATAGTTCCCTCGCTCAACCTCTCTTGAACCTCTTTCAACCCAAAATCAATTTCTTTCAAAACCCCATCAATTTCAAGCATCTTTTCTACATTTTCTACATCAAGGTATATCTTCTAAAGCTTTCTCTTCAAGTTTTTCTTAGATTTTGCAGTAATTTAAGTTAGGGTTTCAAAATTTGGGGATTTTTCGAAAAAGGGTTGGTTTTCTAAATTGGGTGAAAATTTTTCAAATTCTTTGATTGGGCTAAGTCCCATTTATCTTTTGTGCATATGTGTTGGGCCCATGTGGCATTTTAACATGTATTGAGGGTTGATTTTACCATGTTCATGCATTGTTCATACTTAAAGTACATTTGTGTATACTAGGTGTTTGACAAAATGTCCAAGTGACATTTTTGTGCTAAATTGGATTCAAGTGACTTCAATTTATAGGTTTCCATTTTTTTACCTTGGCTATCTTGTTTGAGTTATGTTTGTGTGTTTCACACTCTTTGCCCATGTTGCACACACTAGACACACACCTAGGCACCCCTCATGCATATTGTACTGCACCCTCATGCATTAACACATGCACACACATGCATCTGCACATGCACACAGACGCACACACATACATAGTTACTTGTTTTCATGCATTGTGTTTATGTTTTCTTGTTTTGATGTGTTTTGCATGTTGTTTATAGTTGGGTATGCTCTGGATTAAGCAATTTCTTTTTGTTTTGGAACTAACTTGAATCTAATCAAGTTTTGTGTTCTGTTATGTGTTTTTGCACATGTTTCCTGTCTGCTTTGTGTAATTGTGCAGATGTCTCCCACTAAGCATGCAGCCTCCAAGAAATCATCCTCAAAGCGCGCATGCACTGATTCTGATCATTTCAAGTCTGCTGAAGCTGACATGAAATACAATGATTGCTACAAGAGAGCAACCATTATCATGGAAATGGTAGTTCAGTTAGAGGCTCTTGAGCACACATTCATTCCTGATGTGTTCAAAGAAAGAACTTGGACCAAGTTGTTAAACCCGGCTGTGACTGTGTACTCAGAGATCATTCGGGAATTTTTCTCAAATGCTGTTGTGGAAGATGACAATGTAGTGTGCTGGGTGAGGCACAAGGAGTTCATGATCACAAGGGATAGTATTCAAGACTTTTTGGAGATTCGTCCTCCTTCTTAGCCAATGTCAGTTCAGTATGATGAGAGATTGGGTTCTACTGAGGAAATGATAACAACTCTTGGAGGTTCACCGAAGAAATCATTAATGGATACAATCCAGTTTTCACCAGAGATGAGAGCATTGAGTTATATGATGATCCATAACTTATATTCGATCACCAACCTCACTACATTATCAGCTCCAAGGACGAGGTTTCTCTACGACTTTTTTTACTCACAAGGAGATTGATATATGCAGTCACATCTTCCACATTCTGAAGAAGAGCATTCAAAAGCAGAATTCAAGGACTGTAATGCCTTTTCCTTCACTACTCATAGGCTTAATTGCTAAGACGAAGCTGAAATTCCCAAGTGGTCTTACTGTGGTTCAGAGGGACTATCCCATCAGTGCTCATACATTGACAGGAGCACAGCCCACATTAAAGGCTCCAAGACTGGTGTGCATACCATACCACAACCACGTGCTGAGTAATATGAAGGTGGGGATACAGAGGAGGAGATTGATAGATTCACTTATGCTCCAGAGACTTCAGCTCAACCATCATCTTCTGCACCAGCACAAGGATTAAGCAAACTTGATCAATTACTAGCTAAAATGGACAAGATGTCTGCAGTGCTTGATTCCCATGTACAACACACCACGACCCAGTTTGCGTACATCCAAGGACAGATCACTGCGTTATCTTCACAGATACAAGAATTGCCCATGGCATAGGGATCTGATTCAAAGTCTAACGCATTCTAGCCCTTTAGCCATTCTGGTCAAAAAGGGGGAGAAATTTGTGAGGGGGAGCCGAGAGAGAGCTTGCACAGTGTTAGGGGGAGCATAGGTTTAGGCTTACAAACATTGGTTATTGGTTAACAGGCGATTCACTACTTTTATGTTTAGTTTTTATAACTAACTGGTTTATGCTTTTTACTGCTTTTGTTTAAAGCTTATGTACTCTGTTTTTAATTTTATTATTTTGTGATTATCTCTATGCTTTGTAACATATTTGTTTATGTACTTTTAAGATGTTGCTAATATGTCTTAAGTACCTCACTCTTGTGCCCTTGTAGGATTTTATATCCTAAATGCAAATGCGTAGTGTACGTTGCATTGGTTGAGTGTTGGACATGCAATTGATCCTTGGGATTGCTCTTAATTGCATTGCGTGTCTGGATAAGCATTTACTTGCTAAATGTTCATTATAGTCATTCTTTAATGACTGTTTTTGTATGATCAAGATATGCTTACATGTTTTTAAAGTATTTACAAACTTGATCGCATTTTACTTGTTCATGTACGTACCTTGTGTTCATCTTGTCATAAGTGTAATGAAAGTTTTGTTTATGTGCAAGTGTTTCAGGTTACAAGTATATACGTGCAAGTGCTTCACAACTTCTAGATTAGGTGTGAGTGAGTTTTGCCACTGTTCCCAAACTCACATTTAAGTCTAGAGTCTGTTTTAAGGGTTTTGTCACGGAATAGTCAAAGGGGGAGATTGTAAAGTTGTTATTTACAACTATGTATTTTGTTGGCTTTTATTCTGTGCCAAATTTGATTGTAATTGCATTCAATGTTTTGTACCCTGTATTTATTGTGGGATTTGATTGTAAGGGTTGTGTGATAGAGAGAGAGAGTGTGAAGACTCAAGCAATTGAAGAATGAAGTGTTCTCGCGGGTAGCTCGCAACTTAGCATCCCGCGAAGTAACTCATGTGCCACGCACATGCTGGAATGCGAAGAGTCAGGCCAGATGGAGACAGCTGTGTCTCACGAGTATCTCGCGGGTAAGGCCTTCCCGCAAGACACCCGCGAGGCATTTTGTTCTGCCAGCCTGTCCATTCTGATACACATGTGCCTACACTATTTATACCCATTTTACCCACAAATGTTAAGGAGTGCTTCTGAAAGAAAACCCTAGCAAAACACATTGAGAATTAGAGATTTTCATACCCACAATTCTCTACACACTTGCTTGTGGTATTTTCCTTAACTTCTACCTCTCCATTTTCATACCATTGAGAAGTTGATAGCCCAAACACTTACCACACCCTTTGAGAGTGTCAAGTGACGTTTTGGTGCTGCTGGGAAGCATTGGAAGAAGCCAAGGATGGCAGATGCAACATGGAGCTTGTTGCGAGATTCGAAGAGCTAGACAAAACACGGTTCCGAAAAGCCTTGTTGGAGTAGGAGCTTGGAGGGCTTAGGTACATCAGGTAGATTAGGCTTGAAGGGTCTCTTGCTAACCCATGTATCCCAGCTGATTGTCTAGTGGATCGATTTCCACTTGGAGGGCGGCAGCGAGGTTTTTTGCCGAGTTCTTCGGTTTCCTCTTCAATAACACATCGGTATGTTATCTTGCGTTTTCATCCTTCTTCCCTACTCTTTTACATTCCGTTATACTGCTGTGTTGCTTAGTTTATGGATTACAGTAGTTTGTTGTTTATCCGCTCACATTTACACTGTTCCGCATTTAGTATTAAGTTAGTGTAAAATCAATCGAGCCGTAACTTTATTTTGGGGGTCTAAACAGCTCTTGTATTTTCAACACATTTTTAAGCTTTCATCACTCTTCATCTATCCATTCCTCTTCCTTTTATTTTGGTTATTCTTATCTCTATTATATTACTATAAATATTTGATTCTTTCTCCCATTCTATACATATTTTCCCACACGGAAAAGGTTATTACTTTCTCTCTCTCTTTCATGTTTTAGTTTTGTGAGTGTAGGGTCTAAATTTGTTGGGCCAGGCACCAACACTCTATATGATGAGCCCACCAAATTTCCCACAATAAATTTGTAGAGAATGGGCTAAACAACTGGGCTAATGGTGGATTTAGCAACGGTCCAGATGAACAAAACCAATAATAAAAAAAAAAGGATTGAGTCAGGCCTTCAACAAGATAAATCCCTGTAGTCCGAAGAGGTTTTCTATTTAAAGGCTTAGTGAATACAAACTTTTTCCTCCCCCTCCCTGTGAGACTTGTTTCCCTTATATATACACCCTTTTCCCATCTTCACCGCACACTTATCCTTCATCTAGGCACCCACTTGAGTACTAGTCACATCAGCCATTTGCTTTAACTTGCAGTGAGTGGTGGTGGGTGAAGACGCTCTGTTCAGGTGTCTTCTCCACATAAATGCGGCCAGGAAAGTTGCTGCAGTGCATTAAATGTGGCGGTGGCAGCTTTATTGGCAAGATATTTCGTGATAGCTACGCAGTTAGGCATGCCTGAAGTTTTCCCCAGGCAGGGAGATCTTTTAGCACGTCTACTCGATCAAGTTCTGGGCTGCTCTGTTGGGTAGGGTCCCTTCGGCCCGTCCAGGTTGTCTTCGGACGGAGCGTTTGTCCCTTATGGATTGCACCTCCACCAAGATGGCAGAGCATTGATACTTTTAACCTCTTCGGACAGGGAGTCGTATCTGAACTGGGCCACAGGCCCAACCTGTGGCGTTGGGCTTTCTCACCCACAGTGAGAATTTTTTATCTTTTGTATCTCTACTTTAGATTGATGAATTTATGTGTTTCTTAGAATTCTACTTTGGGTTGATAAAATTTGGTTTTGTGTTTTATATTTTTAAGTTATTACTCCCTTCGTCCCAATTTATTTGTCCTCTATTCCATTTTGGGATGTCTCAAAATATTGTTCTGGTTTTAAAATTAAAAACTATTAATTTACTATTGTTTTTATTAAGCTCCTACTTTATTTTTAAAATCATTTTGGATAAATTTATTTAAAGGTGGTTTTGGAAACTTATACATTTTTATATAGCAGACAAGACAATAAATAATATTTCCTTAAAAAATTGGATTTTTGAAACATGAAAAACAAAATTGGAACGGAAGAAGTATCTTTTTTCTTTTCTATGATTATTAAATGTTATCCTATTGTATATAAAGAGATAGCTTACAAGAATATAATGTTATTCTATTATATAGCATGATTTGAGTAATTTGGTTTTTGACTCATGACTATATTTTTTATTTTGGCACTTATTCTTCTCATTTTATTTTCTATTTATCTCCCAAAAAAGGAAATTACTCTCTCTCTCTCTCTCTCTCTCTCTCTCTCTATATATATATATATATTATTCATTCTTTTTTGCAACTTTACTTTAGGTTGATGAATCATTTTTTTTTTTTGGTATAATACTATTTTGGGTTAATACGATTTGGTAGTGTGTGTGTGTGTGTGTGTTTTTTTTTTTTTTTTTTTAGTTTTCCATCACAAGTCTTCTCTCTCCCTCTTATAACTTTTGTTTGATATTTATTGACATAATGCTTCATTATTTTGGAAGTGAGATTTTAAATTTACATCAAAATACAATCTTTGCTATGTATTTGAATATTTCTGTCAACTATTAAAATCGCCTAAAATGAATATGTATGGACAAAATTGAAGTAGACGAATATGTAAAATTAAAACTGCCTAAAATGAATTTGTAAAGCCAATATATTTATATATTTAATATTGTCAAAAAATTAAAAGTAAAAAATATAGAGTAAAATGAATAATGATGTGGTTGACAAGGAGGCTGAGCAGAAGTGTAGTAACAATAAATGCGATATGAAGGTCTAGTTAAAGACAATTAAATCTTAATAAGTGAAAGTGTATGTAGTCAATTTTTGTTTTTCTTGTTAGATCACGTTCTATTTACATTGTTATTCAAATTATTTTCTTTCATTTCAATAGGTGAAGTGGTCAATTTTAAAAATGAATTCAACTTTTTTCTACATATTTTAAATATTAAATATATAATATGGTATAGTCTCCTAGGAATTTTTGAGAAATATGCAGTTTCAATCTCATGTATCTCTAGTAGTAAACAAAACCCAATCAATAGTTTGAAATTACTCCTACGATGTGAAAAATTATAAATATGATAATCACTTTTAAGATAATGAAAAATTTGAATAATATATTTGAAACCTAAACAGTTTAGTTGTACTAAGAAAAAAAATTGAGAAAATATAACGCACAATAACATAATTAGCAAAATATGGACAGCCTAAAAAATAAATAATATCAATCAAACAAATCCAAATAATAAAATGATGATATTTTTTTTGGGATAGATAAATGAAGAATAATTTTTTGGGAGAACAAATTATTTTCCACAAATCTAGAGAATAAATTATATATTATACTGTTGACTTATAAATTGACCCTGATTAATTAATTCAATTACCAAAGTTGATTACAATTCATTATATCAAATTGAGATTTACAGTCAAGAATACCAATTCATAGTAAATTTAATTATAGTTACCAAACTGTGCTCTAAACTCCTTAAACTTCTTTGATGTGATCTGTGCTCACATGAACCTCTCGTTCACGCTTTAGATCTCCCACATAGACCTCCAGTCTATGACTTCAAGACCACCCTTGAAGGTTTAGATCTAGCACCTTTGATGACTGGTATGCAGCAACTTCGGATCTACCGGTTCTAAAAGTAAGTAGATTGATTTTCGAAAGTTACTTTGAAAGGGGAAGGCACAAAACATTTTAGATCTCAATAGAGAAGTTCCCATGTCTTTACAAAATGTGTTTTTGGGTTTCTTTTAAATATTATGTCAATTAGATCTGAAACACTAATCACTTGATATGCTTAATGGGCTGTTGGGCTTTAATTAAATTTTACAGATCCATATCTCAATTGGTCAAACCTTCTTCTGGATTGGTCGAGTCTGGCATATTTCGAATTCCTGAACCTATAACTTCCTTGTTCTTATATTCTAACCTGCAATACATTGAGTATTATCTAATATATTTCATAGACACAAAGATTTATACCAAGACACTGGTCACGGTTTGCCAATTGTTCTAAACTTTTAGAATCTAGCACTTTTCAAGCCCAAATTGTTACCTATTTGTTGTGGTATTTGAAAGACATTACAAGCTAACCCTAGAGAGCTTTTAGAGAAAGAAAAGAGTGTCTCTTGTGCCTCCTATTTTATAAATCAATCTACATACTATAAGAACTGGTAAATCTGAAGTTTCTGCAAACCAGTCATCAAAGGTGTTGGATCTAAACCTTCAAGTGTGGTCTTGGAGTTATAGACTAGAGGTCTACATTGGACTAAACCTTCAAGTGTAGTCTTGGAGTTGTGGACTAAAGGTTCACGCTTATAACATATCTATGTTAGAGAAGTCTGTGGAATTCATAGCCAAGTTTTTTTAACTTTAGTTAGGTTTATTAAAAATTTATATTCTAACTATAAATCTCTATTTAATAATAGGTTGCTCTCCTTGGGATTTGTCCCTGTGGGCACAACAGAAAACAGAGTTGTTTCCATGAATATATCATCGTTTCGAAGAAGGACCTTTGATCTTACTACTAGAGTTTGGGTTCAAAGTTTAGGTACACTCTTGGGAAGGTGTTGGGCACCCAAGATTACCCAACCCTAAGGTTGGCCTCCCATCATTGTATCCTATGTCTTAAACCTTGTTAAAAACCATCTAAACACTTGCATTCTAGACTCACACACACATTAACACACATCTGACAAACAACATGGCATCTTTAACCCTAAATAAACATACCTATCCATCTATCCCAAACAAAAGAAAGCCAAAAAAGAGAAACCCTAATCATACATCTAACATGAGAAAAATCCTACCTAAAACAAAACATGGCAGCAAATATATCATCATACAAAACAAATCAAACACAAAACATTAACATGTTATAAACCCTAATCAAACATCTATGAAAACCTAACATAAATGCATGATCATTGTTAATGCATGACTTACCCTTTACTTACCTTTCAGCAGCATAGCACCTATGGCATCAATGTAATCTAGACATGTGATAACAAATAAGCACTTTAAAAAGATGAACAAACACCTTATGAGGCTTGAAACATGTGAAAAGGAGGCAATGCAGACAAACATGTGGAAGCAGAATAAAAAAGAACAAAAATTAGGGTTTTCTGGGCAACAACATCACGCATGCTAGAACAGGTTGGCTTACGCATGAGTTAAGCCTTACCCAGAAACCCTAATCAACACAAAAAGAGAGTAGCAACCAAAAACATAAAATCTAACAACCTAGCATGCTTGAGGACATAAAGAAACCTAAAACTAACCTAGACAATCATCTATAAACGAAAACTAAACTCAAATGCAGATCAAAACAAAGATTAAAGTAAGAAAAGAAAAAGAAAAGTTTAAAAGAGTACCTTAAAGGAAAAGCTCCTAGGCTTAATTTTTGACCGTTCCTCTAAGTCAAATCTATTACAGTTCAATGAAAAAGGGATTAGCAACCTTAAACTCAAAATATTGAGGCAAAAAAAGGTCTCAATCAAATAAAAATGACTTGAGAGTGTTTTGTGAAAAACTCCCTTTTAATTCACTATTTTCAAGTGAATTTTAGGTTTTTCCCGTAGGATTTTTGTATGTTTAGAAAATGTACCATATAAAGCTTTATATAGTGGAAAAAATGGTGTTTGGAGCGGCTTCTAGATGATGTGGGATTTGTTCCGAACCTTAGCCATTATTGTAAAAAACTTGTCTTTCTTATGCTTTTGAAACCTTAACTATATGCGCAGGATCGTGCTTGCGTATGCATGCTTTAGCTCACATACGCAGGCCAAGGGTTACCTTGGCCAATTTATTTCTAAAAATAGAATTTTGCTCATTAAAAATGTTATATTTTTCATTTTAACACTCCTTAAGTCAACTTAATATCTTATCGGACTCTAAACTGGTCTTGGGCCTTAGAATTCGAGTATCATTGGGGAACGAAGGCCCGAGTCGTAAATGGTGCAAAATGCGATGTATACAATCCCCCTAGGTTTTTCCTGTGAAACTAGTTTGGTTTTATTGGTTTCTTGGGTCATTTTATCTTGTGTCATTTACTTTTCTAATGTGCATTGATATGTTTGATTATTTATTTAACCTAAAACTTGCATAATTAATCTAATTAACTATTTGACCTTAAAACTAGTTAAACATTGTTTGTCTTAGGGGTCTAAATCTAACAAAAACAAATATTGGACATAATATGTTGTCTCAATTTGTCTTAGATTCTGATAGGTGATACCAGTATTCCTCACATAATGGCGGATAATAATATTTACAGGCATTGATTTGGTTGTTTACTTGGTAATCAGCCGAGGTTGGAATATGCTAGTTAGTTGTGTATAATCCATATTATCAAATAGTGGATTTTGGTTGTCGCTACTGAATTTAACTAAACCATATTAGATCGATATTGTTGTCCTACCAAAAAAAAAAAAAAGATATTAGATATTATTGTCTTGGGAGAATGTTTTTAATTTTATTCGTATGAGTGTGCTTGTGCTTTTCTTCAAATTTCAACAACATAAATGGATAAAAGAACTCTCTGCATAGCATAAAGAGTACCAAAATGGGGAAAAAAAATAATTGGGCTTATCATTTCCTGACTAGATGATTACTGATAAGAGTACCTCCCATCATTTTAACTAATAGGCATCATGTGGGTCGTATAAGGGAGGGGGGAATGTAAAGCAAAAGAAGAGAGAACATCTCTGCTTGACATAATCATAGGTATAGCGTTGGGGAAAAATCCTAAATCCCCTTTGTAAATAAAATAAATGATTAACAAGCAATAACAATATATATGGAAACAAAAATTTAAGCAAGCACTACAGAAATACAACCACACAAAAAAACTAAATTTTATGTTGAAAATCATCTGATGTAGAGGGAAAAACCACGAGCCAGCTTTGAAAAATATCCACTATGAAAATAGAGATGTCTACTCTTAAGTTTATACTAAACTTGAGTCCACAATAAATTGAATATATAACAAATAAATTTTGAGTAAATACAATCTTACCGCAAAGTCAGTAGCAAAATCTTCCTTTTAAACACTTTTCACAATTGTAGCACTCAAAAACTCCAAGAGAACTCCACTAATTTATCTTCTTTGTGTGTAGCTTGAGCAAACATTTTCCTTTTTTACATTTACACACTCTCATTGTATTTCTCTCTACTTCTTTCAGACTACGTATTTGTTTGGCAAAAATTATTTTTGCCAACTTATTTTACTATTCAGCTTATTTTTGCTACTATTCATGGGTCTTATTACACTTTTTGCTACTATTTATCAGTTTTACTGTACTATTTCAGTCAACTTTTATTTTTATCTGTAGTACTTTCATTAGAAAGTTTTCAATTTCAGTAAAAAGTTTTTAGTTTCAGCTAACTTTATCTACTGTACTATTTCCGCTTATTTTGTTGAAAATGAAAACTTTTTGTTGAAAGCACTGTAAATAAAGTTAAAAGTTACCTGAAATAGTACAATGAAACTCATAAATAATAACAAAAATAAACTAAATAATAAAATAAATTAAAAATAACAAAGTTTCTCTCCAAACTAGTTTGGAAAGAAACTTTTCAAACTTCTCATATATTTCTTTTTTTAGTGTGAATTTTGAAAATCTAACTATTTAATTTCATGTTCCTTATATTCTTAACATACATATCAAATTTCGCTCAAATCGGATATTATTTACTGTTTGATCAATTAATTTATTTTTTATATACAACTTTAGATTACAAAAACTTAAAATTATAACATTTATTTGATGACATAACAATTGATCTTTGATTTTCTTGAAATTTTGTAAGCATTAAGGATATAATAAGAACATGCAATCTAACGGTTAGATTTTCAAAATTCACACTCAATATAAATATATATAATGAGTTTGTAGAGTTTTTCTTCAAATTAGTTTGGAAAAAAACTTTGTTCAATTACAAAAATAATTTTTACCACACAGACTTTGAACCTATCACTGAAACTCTCTACCTCTCTGTGTTTCTCTTGCACAAACTAGTACTTCAGCTCTTCCCCAAATTGGCCGATTGGTCTTGTATTTCTTTTTGCTTCTTTTCTTTTTCCTTCAGCGTGTTCCGCACACTAAAGTCATTTCTCAACATATGTGAAAGCTTACTTGTGAGGCCAGAATGACTAGCTCATTAAATGAGCTTTTTTTTTTTTCTTTTTTCTTTTTCTTTGGAGATGCAGCTCATTAAATGAACAAATTTAACCAACATAGTTCTACCAGCAAAAGATAAAAACTTAGCCTTCCATTCGAAAGTTTAGAAATGATCCTTTCAGCAATAAAGTTGTATTGAGATCTGACAGCTCCTTTGTGTCTTTGCGGAAAGCCCAGGTATTTACCCAGGGAAGAAGTAGCTTGAATGTTCAGAATGGCATTGATATTCTCCTTAACACTCTTAGGGGAATTTGGCGAGAAATAAATACAAGATTTATCAAAATTCATAAGTTGCCCAGATTCTTCATAGAATTTGTCCAGTACCTCCTTGATGGTCTTGGCTCCAATCGTGTTAGCCTTAGCAAAAAGTAAAAGGTCATCAGCAAAAAATAAGTGAGAAATCTCCACATTGTTTTTGGAAGCTTTCAAAGGGGTCCACTTCTTCTCCATGCAGCTCTTATTTATTAGAAATCCAAGATACTCCATACATAGGATGAAGAGGTATGGGGAGAGGGGATCGCCTTGGCGAATTCCTATAAAAGGCTGTTCGGGGCCATTTTTCGGTTGCCCAGTCACGTGTGGTCCGTTGGAGGGATGACCTTACTAGGCCCAGGTTCTTTTGGGCGAGTTGCGTCCGGAACTCAACATTGGGCCACGTGGTCCAACGGCTACCGGCGTATTTTTAAGCCTACAAAATCATTAAGGCCAAAATCTAAGAATCACGATAATGGTTGAGTAAATATGTAATATGTGTTTGATATGATAGCTTTGATTAGTAGTTGTAATAACAATTGAAATAAAGTAGTATTTATTTAGAGGTAAAGTAATCATGTACTCAATAATGTAAATTTAAAGATAAGGAAGCAAAGTCACTTATCTTTGTATGATTTGTAGCCCAGCTATGTAGCATCAGTGAGCTGATAGGGTTCCAGCAGAATGCCAGCGGTATAGGCTAGTCAAGCTTGCCCTTCTTATCATGCATTTAAATGAGTTTAAGCCTTAGTTAATAGTTGTAATAATAGTTGGAATAAAGTGATATGTATTTAAATGTGAAGTAATCATGTAGTCAATGTATATTTAGAGATATGGAAGTAGAGTCACTTACTTTGATGATTTGCAGCCCCAGCTATACAGCTTCTGTGAGCTGATAATATCCCAGCAAAGTGACCCCAGCGGTAGAGAGACAGTTTGCCATGATAACTTCAAGATTGAGGGGAAAAAAATGAGTACAACTGGAGGGAGAGAGAGTATGCCCAGCTGTGTGTAGGGGCTGGTTAAGCTTGCCCCTCTTATCATGCACTTAAATGAGTTTTCCTCTTGATAATGCTCTTTTAGTTGTTATGAAGTTATGAATAGTGTTGCTTTCCATGAGAAGGGCTTTTGCATGGAGTATTTGTGCCTTCTAAGAGAAGGGGTTTATGTAAGAAGTAGTTGTGCCTTCTAAGAGAAGGGCTTTTGTAAGAAGTAGTTGTGCCTTCTAAGAGAAGGGCTTTGATATGAGATCTTGGTGCCTTCTAGGGGAAGAGCTTTAGTAATAGAAGTTCATGCCTTCCATGAGAAGGACTTTTAGTATGAACGCTAGCATCTCTTGAGAAGTGTGGAGATGGTAAAGACATAGATGTGTTTATGGGATGTGGTATTTGTAATATGTATGATATATGGAAGTATCAGAGATATGGTGGTTAAAGATAGTAAAAATATGAGATTATAACTGCTAGAGAAGTTGTAGAGATTACTTTCCAAGAGGAGAGATTTTGTAAGAGAAGAGTATGGAGATGTGTTTAGGTATTTGGAGATAGAAGCAGTAAGATAGGTGTAGAAGAGTATTGAGATGTGTTTACGGGCAGCGAAACAATAGAATTTCAGAGTGAGAGGGTATGAGAGTGGAGCTTAGTGAGTTATGGCGTGTTATATGTAATGGTGTAGTAAGTGTGTATGAGATTATATAAGAGAAGAGAAGAAAGAGATGTTTAGAGATATAGGCAGCAAGATGTATGTATTTTCAGAATATGGAGAGTGAGATAATGAGTATGAGAGAGTAATAGCATTGTAGTGTGTTTTGCAAAGCTGCTGGGATTTTCTGCTGGGATTGTATGAAGCCTTATGAATGGCATTTATGAGTTAAGGGCTGAAAAGTTTAGTTCCTAATTTAGAAACTAAAAACCCAGAAGCTCAGTACTTCAGTAAGAGCTTCAAAAGATCATTCAAGGGAGAAAGAATAGGGAAGCTTATGAGAGAATTGTTCTCTATTGGTGTCCCCCTTTGAGGTGTTGATCAAGGGTCCTATTTAGAGCTGAGTTTAAGGGGGTATTTTAGCAAATAATCTCAGCCAAAATCTGTCCCAAACAGCAATGAATTTTCGGAGAATCCATCTTAAGATTTGGCCAAAAATGGTATGTTTAGCTTTAAGGTATTCTTACTGTTTTGGGTAAGAGTTGCTGGGGAAAAAGAAGTAGAAAAGGGAAGTATTTTGGCAAGAAAAAGATAGTTTCAATGGTTGGTTTTGGTTTTAACCAAATATGGAAAAATCAGTAATGCTCAGGCTGCTGGGTCAGCTGTCACAGCTGAAAAGGCTGTCCCAGTTGTCAGGAAAAGCTATGACAGCTATCATGAAAAAGTTGTCCCAATTGTCAAGAAAAGCTGTGACAACTATCATGAGATAGCTGTTTGCTTCGGACAGAAGCTAATGAGGTCAGATGGGTCATTTTAGACTGCTGGAGAGGTCTTTTCAAGGATTTGGCTGAAAAATGGTAAGATCTCTTTGAAGGGTATCTTGCTATTTTGGGTATAACAGCTGGTTGTTGGGATTTCAACATTAAATGGCTGATGATATCACTCCCATCTAGGTGTCAAGTGCTAAATGCACTGCTGGGGTTCAGCTAAAAATGTTTCCTTTTTTGGGTGTTTGTGTTTTTGGTGCAAGGTTCCATTACAACACATTTCTAGTAAATAATAGAAGGGTTGGTTGAAAGTGAATGAAGTTTTAGAGATTTAGTCAAGGTCTCATTGGGTTGTGACAAAATCTTAGTGAGCAAGAAGAGTATTTAATGCTCTGCTTTGGTAGCTGGCAGAGAAATATATGGTCAGATTGTGGCAAACAGCAGCTAGGTATCAGAGATATCATAAATAATTTGCATAGAGAGAGATAAAAGATAGCCAATCAGATTAGGCCACGTGTTTGAGTTGGATTTTAGCTTAAAGAAGTAATGTAGTTTATGTAGAATAATATAGTGAAGTTTCTAAATTTGTATAACAACAGTTAGGGATTGAATAAGAAGTTATCTTCCCAGCAGTTAGATGGCTGGGGATATTGAGTATTTGTCACATGATAAATATTAAGTTTTAGGAAAAGAGCAATGGGGAATTTTATCATCTAAAGTGCTACGTGACAAGAGATGCTTACCATATGTTACCCGCTACACACGGACTCATCAGAGTTTAGGGAGTTGAGAAGACACACCAAACAATATGTCTCTTTTATAAACTTTAAACCGCTGGAGCTTACTGAACATACCTCTTGGCCCTCCAAACCACGACTCCCAAAGTTTCCTCAAAGAGACTTATGAGCTTGGATCATAAGCTGAAGATGAGATGACGTACCTCGGGTTTTGTTGTCATTTTGTTTAAATATGAGCTCTTGTTGAAAAATTCGTTTGCCATGAGTGTAAGAGAAGTAATATGAGCCATGAGCTTTGATTCATTGCTTAAGTCCGATCCATATGTTGATGTTGATGATGTCATAGGGTTATAATCCCAATTGATGAAGTGGAAATGTGGACATGAACCCGCCTCTTGAAGTAAAGATCTCGCAGGCCATGTGAGCCCAATCTATGTAGTTGAATGAGATATGAGCTTACTTTGGGTTTTAAATAGATTTACCCAAAAAATTAATAATATGTTGATGTGGCATGGGTTGCCAATGAAGTAATGCCACGTGGGCCGAAAAAACAGTCCTCAACATTAGCCCCTCGAGTGCGTGGGCTTGTACTGCAAGGGCATGCACAAATGATGGGTTTGCTTGAAGACCTTTTTTAGATGAGGCAGTCTAATATTGTTGACTGCTGGAGATGATACTGCTGGATTGAAGGCGGTAAGGTAATGTTGTAGCTAGTCAGGATTGCAGCTGGGTTTGGAGCTGCTAGAGTGAGGGTAGTAAGGTAATGTTACAGCTGGTCAGGATTGCAGCTGGGCGTTGTGTTGCTTTAATCATGATTGAGTTTGTTGAAGTCGTTGCATTTGGAGCTGACTTTATTCTTGTAATTGCAACCGCGGTTGGTCCATTTCGAAATATTTTGAGCAGAACTTTTGATGCTACGGCTAGGGAGGATACTGCTTTTGATCCAGTGGAGCTGAAGCATTGAAGTTGTTACTGCTGAAAGTCTGAATACTGTGTTTATGGCTGGCGTAGTCCAGAATGTATCTTGACATCATAGCAAATGAATATTTTACTGATACTATAGATTGTAGCTAATCCTTGAAGAAATTTGATAGAGATAGCCAAGATAATATAAGCTTTCCATTGAGATTTCGTCCTTGTTGGAAGAGTTGGTTTAGGAGGCATAGAGATCGCATGGCCACTTGTAGGATTGGCTACATGATTATGATTGTTTTGAAAGAGTCGTAAGTGATGATCTTTGTGAGGGATTTCACAATTTGCTCTAATACCAATGGGCTTGGTCTGCGATCGAATGCTATAAAAGATTTGTGCCCCCTCATCCTTCACCAATTGGTGGTTGGATGGATTGGTAAGGCACACGGTCCGACAAGTGGTATCAGAGCCAAGGTCATAGGTTCGAGTCGTTGGAGCCGCATTGTGAGGGAGGGATTGTGAGGGATTTCACAATTTGCTCTAATACCAATGGGCTTGGTCTGCGATTGAATGCTATAAAAGATTTGTGCCCCCTCATCCTTCACCAATTGGTGGTTGGATGGATTGGTAAGGCACACGGTCCGACAATCTTGTTGCTGGATCTGATAGTACTGTGGGGGTAACAAAATAGGTGCTACTGGGCAAATGCAGATTCAATGCAGCACAAAGTTCCACAGCTGGAGTAGTAGCTTTGATTTAATTGGTAAAGTGACTGGTCTTCATGTAGATCTATGTGTAGTCTCCTCAAATGGAGAGTGGGAGACCAAGCCCCCAAGTGTAAGATGACATTTGCAAAGATCCCAGCGGTGTGATGCATAAGACCGCTATGATTCCGATAGTGTAGTGCATGGGACTACCACGGCTTTGAAGAGGGTGCGTGGGACTTCCACGGCTTGACATAATAGTAATTCAAGGGATAGAGCTCCCTTTGTTGCTTGTAATTTTGTGAGAGTGCCAAATTGATAAGTAATGTGTTCTTGAAAGAAGTTGGCCATCGTTGGACCAATAGACTTGTATAGTGGAAATGCCTCCATTGATGATAAATATCCAATTGCAGCCCCCAGAGATGGGACCTTTGGATTGATAAGACTAAGCTCCCAAGTGTAAAGAGGCCTTAGATATGCATATGTTAGCAAGTGAGGAGTACCTCGACAAATTCAGCAATGAGATTGGCACTTTGCTGCTTGAAATAGTGTAGGTACTCATGGTAATGATCTTGTATGATGATTGCTTGATTGAGTATGCTAGATCAGTAAGTTTGTTTGCTGGGGGCAGCTATATAGACTGATGGATCTGCTGGAGTTCTGAATATGAGTATGTAAAGTTGTAATTTACAACTGTGTTTTTGTTGGCTTTTATTCCGTGCCAAATTTGATTGTAATTATTCTCAATTGTTTAAACCCTGTATTTGTTATGGGATTTGTTGTAAGGGTTGTGTGATAGAGAGTGTGTGTGAAGACTCAAGCTTTTGAAGACTGAAGAATTCTCGCGGGTATCTCGCTACTTAGCATCCCGCGAAATGGTGCATGTGCCCTGCACGTGCTGGAAGCTGAAGAGTCATGCCAGGCTGTCATTTTCGCGAGTGTCTCGCCGGTAAGGCCTTCCCGCGAGATAGTCGCGAAACTTTCTGCCTGGAGGATTTTTATGAGTGACCTTTTTACCCTTCACCCACTCTATATATATACCCTCATTACCCACATATGTTCGTGTGGCTATTCAGAGAGAAAAAACCCTAGATAGGTTTTCTACAACTCACCCACCCATCTTTTGAGAGAGAGCTACTCCTCCTTAGTGAGAAATCATTGTAGCCTCTTCTCCATCCCTCTCCCATTATCATACCTTGAGAGGAGATTTGTACCCAAACACAACCCACACACATTCAGAGTGTAGAGAGTGTTTTGGAGCTATTGGAAAGCATTGGAAGAAGCCAAGGATGGCAAATGCAACATGGAGCTTGTTGCGGGATCCGGAGAGCTAGACAAGACACGGTTCCGAGAAGCCTTGTTGGAGTAGGAGCTTGGAGGGCTTAGGTGCATCGGGTAGATTAGGCTTGGAGGGTCTCTTGCTAACCCATGCATCCCAACTGATTGTCTAGTGGATCGATTTCCGCTTGGAGGGCGGCGGAGAGGTTTTTCGCCGAGTTCTTCGGTTTCCTCTTCGAGAACACGTCTCGGTGTTTTCTATGTTTGCACCCTTCTTCCCTACTCTTGTTTATTTCATTTTTACTGCTGTGTTGCTTTAAATATGGATTAGAGTAGTTGTAGTGCTCATACGCTTGTGTTTACACTATTCCGCACTTATCATTAAGTTAGTGTAAAATCAACCAAGCCGTAATTTTAATTTGGGGGTCTAAACCGCTCGTGTGTTTTCAACACGATTTTCGAGCTTTCAATTGGTATCAGAGCGGGTACACTTGCTAAGGTTTAATTACCTAAGTGTGATCCTTGACCCTTGTTGAGATGGACCGGTCTCAATCGCTCAATGTTCCACCATTTTTTGATGGAAATAATTATGCATTCTGGAAAGTTAGGATGAGAGCATTTTTATGCTCTATTGATGATACCGTTTGGGATGCGGTTGAGATAGGTTGGACTAAGCCGGAGGCTCCTAAGTTCACTTGGGATAAGGCTGCTCTAGCAGCGGCCAATGCTAATAGTAAGGCCTTAAATGCAATTTTTTGTGGTGTGTCCCCTGATGAATTCCACAGGATCTCTCATATGACAGTAGCCAAGGAAGCTTGGGAGATTTTGGAGACTACCTATGAGGGTACAAAGAAAGTTAAGGACACGAAGCTTCAGATGCTTACCACCAAATTTGAAGAACTCAAGATGGGTGATGATGAACCATTTGATTCATTCTATGGGAAGCTAAATGAAATTGTCATTGCTAAACTCAATCTTGGGGAGAAGATTGAAGAGACCAAGGTGGTGAGAAAAATTTTAAGGTCCCTACCCGAAAGTTTTAGAGCAAAGGTTACAGCCATAGAAGAAAGCAAAGACTTGGATGAGATTAAGATTCAAGAGCTGATTGGGTCTCTTCAAACGTATGAGCTGGGACTGCCTTCCCATAAGACGAGCAAATCGCTTGCTCTTAAAACCATCACCGAAAGAATAAATGATTCCTCCGAAGAAGATGGTGTGGAGAAGGAAGTAGCATATCTTGCAAAGAACTTCCGCAAGTTTTTGAAAATGAAGAATAGTAGAAAACCTTTCAATAGAGGAAAGTTCTCTCCGACAAGAAGTGATAAGAAAGAGTTTAAGGGAAAAGAAGGGAAGGATTATCAACCTTCTTCAGACATTGTGTGCTATGAGTGCAATGGCCATGGACATTTAAAGAAGGAGTGTCCGAACTTTTTGAGGGGAAAAGGGAAAGCTTATGCTACAACGCTCAGTGATTCTGATTCTTCTGATACTGATTCGGAAGAGAGCTGTGACGGTGAGGGAAACTACTCCGCATTCATGACCATTGATCATGTAGACTCCTCGGATGACTTGGGTGCACTTGTGAAGGAACTTGGTGAGCATTCTGATTCAGAGTCCGTTGGAATTGTTGAAGAATCAGATGAAGAAAAGGATGAGAGTGCAGCTAATCTTCAAGAAAACTACTCATTACTCCTTGAGAAGTCGGGAGAATATGCAAGGGTAGCCAATGCGGCCGTCAGAAAAATGAAGAAGGCTGAGGAAGATTACCGGAACCTCATGGTCAGACATAGGGAGGCAAAATGCGAGATAGAAAAGATGAATGGTGAGCTGTCAGAAGCTTACTTAAAGATCAGATTTCTTGAACAAGAGGTGGTTCAAGCATAAGCCAAGGTAGATAGGGTCTCCTCCAGAAAGTTGAATGATGTTATCTCATCCCAAAAACATTCCTCGGACAAGTCCGGATTGGGATATACTGGAATGAGTAGCTCATCAGTCAAAGCTACCAAAGAAGTAAAATTTGTGAAGGCCGTAGAACAAATTGTAGAGGAGGCCGTTCCTGAGATTGTTAAGGTTGAAAAGAAGAATGTAATTGAGCAACGGATGGTGAACAAGCCCCGAAATCAATCTGTAGGAAGACATGAAACCAGAGCAAGATCTCTTTCAAGACCTCAACGGGGTCCTAGAACAGATTATGTATGTCACTATTGCGGACTGCGAGGACATACTAGACCAAACTGCCAAAAGTTGAGAGCAGACAACAATGCAAGCGCACCGCGGTCACGAGGAAGAAGAAATGACAATAGAGCTTGGAGCGGTGGGAACTCAAGAAGCCAAAATTGTGATCCCGGAGTGACAGACATGATGAAGATGATAGGTGCCTTCACCACTTGCATGGAGAGTTTCACAAGGAGGTTTGAAAGTCCCAACTCTCGTACCCAATCCGTCAAGGATATCACCCCAAACGCACGTGACGTGTGGGTGAAGAGGGGTACCCATGCATAAGCATTATAATATGTCCATGCATCAATTCTTTCCATGTGTAGGGACATTTGTAGATGCATCATTTCATGCATTAATTTCATTTTTTTGTTTAAACCTATTTTTGTTGATCTTACTTTTCCTGTTCTGTTTTGGGTGTGTTTCAAAAAATTCAAAAACCCATAAAAATTGAAAAATCTCAAAAGTTTGATCACTTGTTTTGTGCATATCTCATGTGAGTTTGGCCTAGTACCTTCGTACTTATGGCATAGTGCATTTACGATCTTTGCTTGTTCGTATGCACTCTTTTCTATGTGGAAGAAATCCTGAAAATTATGAGTGACTGTTGTAAATAGATCTTCACACCTGTCATGAATGATTGGTCAATAGTCTTGTTGGTCTTGATACTTGCATAGACTTGTGTCTATATCTCTTCCCACTTTATTTTTATGTTTTTGCAAAAAGAGCTCACCAATTGTAAATCTCCAAATGAAAAGAGATATTGAGCTGCAAAAGCCTGTCGCACACACTAGTATTTGACTAGGAAAAAGGGAAAGCAACTCCTTTTAAAGTAAATGTTATGGTGCTCAAAAAGCCAAAGGCTTCTCATCAATGTTGAAATATCATAAATTTCAAGCACCTTCCTCAAAATGAGATGTATTTGTCCAATCAAAATGAAAATGGACCAATTGTTATGAGTTATAAGAAGCCAAATGAAAACCTTCTATGTTTTCAATGTGTGGGAGGTCATATATACTCATTTCTATAATGGAGATAGTCCACATGATTTCGTATCAGTTGTGTATGACTCGTGTGAATTGATCATTGAAGCTTCGCTCTGGTCTAAGGACTATTTCACATTTGATACTTACACACAACAGACAAGTTTTTGATTCAACCAATGCCTATCTCATTTGTGTGATTGTATATGTCCAAATGTGATGTGAATGCCCATGAACTTGTTGATCAAATCCAAAAAGATTTTTGTGAGTTTTATTAGTTTTTGAAAGTGATTTTATACTTTCTCGTGTTTCTTTTTGGTCAAAATGCTTTTTGTGTGGTTTTCATCAAAAAACTGGTTCAGGGGCTCTTTCGCGAGAAGCTCGCGACTAAGCTGCTTCCCGCGAAAAGATTTGAGGCAAAATTTTTTTCCTTCCTGTCACACAGAGAATTTCGCGACTGTCTCGCGACTATCTCGCGACCAACAGCTTCTCGCGAAATGCTGTTTGGCAAAAACTGGAATTTTTTTCAAAATCAGACAGAGAATCTCGCGACTGTTTCGCGACTGTTTCGCGACTTAGCGCTTCTCGCGAAAATTTTTTGCTTCAGTGGCACTTCTCGCGACTGTCTCGCGACTGGTTCGCTACTCCCTATCCCGCGAAAAACGCGTGTTTTCAGTTTTTAAAGGGGCTGATGTGACAGTTTTTCAAAACCTCAAAAACTCCCTCCCTCATTTTCTTCGAACCTCTCTCAACCCAAACCACTATTCCATCAAATCCCTTTCCAAATCAAGACTTTTTCTGCATTTTCTTCTTCAAGGTATGTTTGTTAATCATTTCCTTTTAAGTTTTTACTTAGATTATGCAGATTTTTATGTTAGGGCTTTCAAAATTGGGAATTTTCGAAACTTTAATTGGTTTTCAAAATTGGGTGAAGTTTTTGTTAAACTTTTGATTGGGTTTTGTTTCTTTTGATCTTGATGCATTTGTGTTGGCCCCGTGTGGCATTTTATCATGTATTTAGGCATTATTATACCATGTTCATGCATTGCTCACACTTAAAGTGTTCTTATGCATACTAAGTGTTTGATTATATGTCTAAGTGATATTGATGTGCATAATTGGTCTCAAATGAGTCCCAATCTCTAGGTTTGCATGAGTCTTAACATGGTTTGGTCTAGAATCGATCTTTGATCTAGTTTATATTGCATTTTGAATATGTTGCTTCTTGGCACACAACCAAACTCCTAGGCACATCCTCATGCATCACTTGGTGCACACACATGCACACACACAGACACACACACTTCCACAGTTATTTAATGTCATGCATGATGTATTGCTTTCTTGCATTCTTGTTTTTGATTAAGTGCTGTATGTATTGAAGCATGCTTGTGTGAATTGGTCATGCTCTGTTTTTTTTTGCAACCTACTCTGTTTTGGGATTATTTCAATAGGTGCAAACTCACTTGAACCTAATCAAGTCATTGCTCTTATATTTTGTGCACTTGTGCTATGTGTGTTATGTCTACCTGTGCAGATGTCTCCCACCAAGCATGCTGCCTCAAAGAAGAAGGCCCCTAAGCGTGCTCGCACTGAATCCGATCACTTCAAATCCGCGGAAGCAGATATGAAGTACAATGATTGCTACAAGAAAGCAACCATTGTAATGGAAAGGGTGGTCCAATTGGAGGAACTTGAGCACACATGCATTCCAGATGCACTCAAAGAAAGAACATGGACCAAATTGCTGAATCCAATTGGGACAGTATACTCGGAAATAATCAGAGAGTTCTTCTCCAATGCTGCTGTGGAAGAAGACAAAATAATCTGCTGGGTGAGGCACAAAGAATTTGAGATAACAAGGGATAGCATTCAAGATCTTCTGGAAATCCGTCCTACCTCACAGCCGATGATGGTGCAATATGATGAGAGATTGGGGTCTATCACGGAGATGATATCCACTCTTGGTGGGGTTCCAAAGAAATCCTCAATGGATACTCTTAAGTTCTCTCCAGAAATGAGGACTTTGAGCTACGTTATGATCCATAACCTGTACCCGGTCACCAACCTCACCACCTTATCAGCTCCAAGGACGAGGTTTCTCTACGATCTCTTCACTCACAAGGAAATCGATATCTGCAGCCACATCTTCCATATCCTGAAAAAGAGCATTACAAAGCAAAATTCCCGAACCATAATGCCTTTTCCTTCACTGATCATGGGGTTCATTGCCAAGACGAAGCTGAAGTTCCCTAGTGGCCTTACGATTGTTCAGAGGGATTACCCCATTGGTGCAAACACTCTGACTCGGAGCACTGCACATATTAAAGGCCCCAAGACTGGTGCTCATCTCATTCCACCACCTCGGGTCGTGCCTCAGGATGCACCAGATGAGGGTGGGGATACAGAGGAGGAGATTGACAGGTTTACTTCTGCTCCAGAGATTGCACATCCAGAGACTGCACAGCCATCATCTTCAACACAAACACCAGGTCTCAGCAAGCTTGATCAGATCCTAGCTAAGATGGATCACATGTCCACAGTGCTTGACACTCATGTACAGCACACAGCGGATCAGTTTGCATACCTCCAGGAGCAGATCACCACATTGTCAGCCCAGATTCAGAGCCTCTCTCCTACACATGGGTTAGACTCCGACTCCGACCAGATCTAGTCCTTTGGCCATTCCGGTCAAAAAGGGGGAGAAAATTTTGAGGGGGAGCTGCTGAACAAGAGCTTGCACAGCCTTAGGGGGAGCATAGCCTAGACACCTAGACACATAGCTATAGTTGATATTGGTTATTGGTTTTACAGACGGGTTTCTTTTAGTTTTTTTTTTGGTTTATGATTACTGTCTTACTTTTTTTTTTGGATTATAGTTCTGACACTTATGCTTTAACCTCAGTATTAATTTCAGTATATTCAGTATATTTTCAGTAGTTTGTGTTTAAATTTCTATGCTTTGTGGCATATATGCTATGTGGCACTTTTATGCATGTACCCATGTTGCTTATGTAAGCTTTAAGGGTTTGTTTCATGCATTGTTTTGTAGGTCTTTGTGGTTTGTGCTATGCATTTGCAATACCTTGCCTATGCAACCTTCATGCATGTTTGCTTGTTGTTCAATGTCATGCATTTTACTTCAAGTACATCACTCTTGTGCCCATGTAGGATTGTTCCTAGATGCATACACGTTCTATGCATTGGTTGAGTGATGAACACTCTTGTGCCCTAGTAGGATTGTTCCTAGATGCAAATACTTCGTGTATTTCGCATTGGTTGAGTGTTGGAGTTGCAAGTGACTCTCTTCAATTGAGCGTATCTTCTTGCAAATCCGGATGTTCGTTCCATGTGTGAATGAGCATAGTAATTGCTTCTGTATAGTAATTACTTGTTTGATCTTGCCGTGATCTAGTGTTTCTATTTCGTTTTGCTCGATCATGCTATTATTGCTCCATATGTTTTCAAGTTTTCTGCATACAATGATGTTATTGTGTTGTTGTGTTTCAGGAGTTACTTGTTCATATGTTTCAAGAGCACTTTAGAATCTAGAATTAGGTGTGAGTGAGTTTTGCCTTTGTTCCCAAACTCACGTTTAAGTCTAGAGTCTGTTTTAGGGTTTTGTCACGGAATAGCCAAAGGGGGAGATTGTAAAGTTGTAATTTACAACTATGTTTTTGTTGGCTTTTATTCCGTGCCAAATTTGATTGTAATTATTCTCAATCATTTAAACCCTGTATTTGTTGTGGGATTTGTTGTAAGGGTTGTGTGATAGAGAGTGTGTGTGAAGACTCAAGCTTTTGAAGACTGAAGAATTCTCGCGGGTATCTCGCTACTTAGCATCCCGCGAAATGGTGCATGTGCCCTGCACGTGCTGGAAGCTGAAGAGTCATGCCAGGCTGTCATTTTCGCGAGTGTCTCGCCGGTAAGGCCTTCCCGCGAGATAGTCGCGAAACTTTCTGCCTGGAGGATTTTTATGAGTGACCTTTTTACCCTTCACCCACTCTATATATATACCCTCATTACCCACATATGTTCGTGTGGCTATTTAGAGAGAAAAAACCCTAGATAGGTTTTCTACAACTCACCCACCCATCTTTTGAGAGAGAGCTACTCCTCCTTAGTGAGAAATCATTGTAGCCTCTTCTCCATCCCTCTCCCATTATCATACCTTGAGAGGAGATTTGTACCCAAACACAACCCACACACATTCAGAGTGTAGAGAGTGTTTTGGAGCTATTGGGAAGCATTGGAAGAAGCCAAGGATGGCAAATGCAACATGGAGCTTGTTGCGGGATCTGGAGAGCTAGACAAGACACGGTTCCGAGAAGCCTTGTTGGAGTAGGAGCTTGGAGGGCTTAGGTGCATCGGGTAAATTAGGCTTGGAGGGTCTCTTGCTAACCCATGTATCCCAACTGATTGTCTAGTGGATCGATTTCCGCTTGGAGGGCGGCGGAGAGGTTTTTCGCCGAGTTCTTCGGTTTCCTCTTCGAGAACACGTCTCGGTGTTTTCTGTGTTTGCACCCTTCTTCCCTACTCTTGTTTATTTCATTTTTACTGCTGTGTTGCTTTAAATATGGATTAGAGTAGTTGTAGTGCTCATACGCTTGTGTTTACACTATTCCGCACTTATCATTAAGTTAGTGTAAAATCAACCAAGCCGTAATTTTAATTTGGGGGTCTAAACCGCTCGTGTGTTTTCAACACGATTTTCGAGCTTTCAGAGTAGCTAGACTTTGTTCTGTCTGCCCAGGCAAGCTATTGAGTGTGTGTCAGTTTACTGCTAGGGGAATCTTTTCTTGATTTGAATAAGTGGTTCATCTTTCCTGATGACTTTGTGATTTGCTGAATGTAATGACTATTGAGTAGATGATAATGATTGAAAATATTTAATCTTTGTGTCATTGTCTATGAAGGAAATAGTATTGGCAACTTCTAGGAAAGTATGGCTGGCATGAGTTCTAGCGGTAAGATAGAAAATACTAGATCGATGGCGATGGTCTAGATCCAGCAATAGAATAGTATGGTGGCAGCTTTCACTTTGTTTTTGGGAAGTAAGTTCAGCTGAACCTCTTGTTGCCCTTAAGTAAGAATCAAGGGTGCCACTTGGAAATGTTGATGGATGATCCTTTGTTGGACTTAGATAGTTTGAAAACTACTTCATCTTTTCCAGTGGTAGGTGGATTCTTGTCAAGTTGTTGGCCATTGGCTTTTTGCATTTTTCACCATTCGCTGGGTTATGATTAGAAATAACAAGGACTATGGAGTACTCATCTTGCTTCCCAGTGGTGCAAGGCTTTTACTAATGCAGTAACTTTTCAGACCTTTGCAGCAGCTGGGTAGATTGTGTGATGTGAAGATACAACAGTAGGCAGCTTGGAATAGTGCCATAGAATTGCTAGATGTATTCAAGTAAGCCTTGGATCTGATTTTTTCCCGTGGAGGGCAGCAAGAGTGATCCTTAATTCTTCATGAGAACATTTTTCAGCAAAGATTCTCCATGTAGCAATGGAAGTAGGTTGAATAGTAGTGTAGCAAAATGTTGGCATGATCCGAGATGGATTAATAAGGTTCTCCACTTCTTGAATGTAGGCTTCGACTAATAACCTGTATGATAGTGAAATAGAGATAATTGCCATGAGATTTACCATGGGCTTTCATAAGTGATTGCCATGGGCTTGAGCCATGGGCTTTTAATCTGGGGTTGAATTCCAATGATAACATAGTTTTGCCATGGACTTGAATCATGGGCTTTTGAAATATATTGTTGCCAAAGTATTAACTTTGGGCTTTTGAGCATAATATGTTATTATTTGCCAAATAACATTTGGGCTTTCATGAAATAATTATTCGTCAAAAAAGTAGTAGTTTGGGGTTGTTGATAAGATGTTGCCAAAATAGTGTTGGACTTTTGTAAAGTATTGCCAAGTATTTGGGATAAAATATAGCCAAGGATAGTACTTGGGCTTTTGAGAAAATATTGCCAAGGGTAGTACTTAGGCTTTTGAGTATTTGTAAAATTTTGCCAAACTAGTATTTGGGCTTTTGATAAAATATTGCCAAGGATAGTACTTGGGCTTTTGAGTATTTGAGTTTTTTGTAGATAGTTGCCAAAATAATATTGGGCTTCTAGAGATAGTTGCCAAATTAGTATTTAGGCTTTTGTAAAATAGGTGCCAAATTAGCATTTGGGCTTTGTAAAATAGGTGCCAAAATAACATTTGGGCTTTGTAGAAATAGGTACCAAATTAGTATTTGGGCTTTGTAAAAATAGGTGCCAAATTAACATTTGGGCTTTATGAGTAGTTGCCAAAAATAATATTTGGGCTTTTGTAAATAGGTGCCAAATTAGTATTTGGGCTTTATGAGTAGTTGCCAAAAATAATATTTGAGCTTTTGTAAATAGGTGCCAAATTAACATTTCAGCTTTATGAAATAGTGCCAAATAAATATTTGGATTTTGTAAAATAGTGCCAAATGAATATTTGGGCTTCGTAAAATAGTGCCAAATGAATATTTGGGCTTCGTAGAATAGTGGCTTTGTAAAATTGTGCCAAATGAATATTTGGGCTTTGTAGAATAGTGCCAAATGAATATTTGGGCTTGGTAAAATAATGCCAAATGAATATTTGGGCTTTGTAAAATAGTGCCATATGAATATTTGCACTTTGTAGAATAGTGCCAAATGAATATTTGGGTTTCGTAAAATTGTGGCTTTGTAAAATGATTTGGAATTTTGTAAAATATTGCCATGTAGCAACGGACTTAGTAGAAGTGCCGTATCGTAACAGGCTTTGTAAATGGTGTCGCATCGTAGCAGACTTTGTAAGATGCCGCATCGTAGCGGGCTTAAGAGATGCTGCATCGTAGCGGGCTTTGTAAGATGCCACATCGTAGCGGGCTTTGTAAAGATGCCGCATCGTAGCAGGCTTTGTAAAGATGCCACATCGTAGTGGGTTTTTGAATTAGCCACATCATAGTGGGACTTTGAATTTGCCACATCGTAGTGGGCTTTGAATTTGCCACGTCGTAGTGAAGTGGGCTTTGAAGTTGCCACATTGTAGTGGGCTTTGAAGTTGCCACATCGTAGTGGGTTTTGAATTTGCCACGTTGTATTGGACTTTGAAGTTGCCACCTCGTACTAGGCTTTGAATTAGCCACATCGTAGTGGGAATTTGAATTAGCCACATCGTAGTGGGACTTTGAATTTGCCACATCTTAGTGGGACTTTGAATTAGCCACATCGTAGTGGGACTTTGAATTAGCCACGTCGTAGTGGGCTTAGTAAGATGCCGCATCGTAGTGAGCTTAGTAAGATGCCGCATCATAGCGGGCTTAGTAAATGTGCCATGTAGCAATGGGCTTTGTAAAGGGTTTTGCTGGGTTTTTTTTTTTTGGATTTTGCTCACAAGTGAATGAGTTTGGGCTTTTTATAGAGATGGTATAATTTTGTGGCTCAATATGGTAGCAATATGGTGAGTATTTTTGTGAAAACTCAAGTTGGACAATATGTGGGCTATAATGGGTAATATTTGTGAGAGGGCCCAAGGCAATTTATGGGCTTGTATAGAGGGAATATTTGTGGGAGCTCAATTTGGGTAATATATGGGAAGTATTTTTGGGGGTTATTTGAGTATTTTGTATTTGGTGAGTGGCTAAATAGGGATTTGAGATGTAATAATTCATCCAGCTGAAGAAGAGTTTTCTGCTGGAGGTTTTTCTGATTGAACTGCTGGGAAGAAAATATATTGTTCAGCAAAATGAGGGCTTTCTACTTGATGAGGCCTGTTGCTGCAGAAGTGATGGATAACAATGTGTGAGAGCTTATTATTAATCGAACCCTTTGTTGCTAGGCTGCTGGATAATAATAGATCTGCCCAGCTGTATGAGGGTTTGCTGATAAAGCCCCCTAATGTTGAACTGCTGGGTAAAAGTGCAGTCATAGAAGGGTAATCTGTTGCTAAGGCCCTTTGCTACTGGAGAGATGAACATGTCCAGCGGTAAAAAGGGTTGCTGTCAATTATACCCTTTCTCATTGGACTACTGGATAATAATAGATTTGCCCAGCTATACCTCTCTTGCTAAAGAGACGAATATGCCCAGCAGTAAAAGGAGTTTCTACTGCTGAGTCCATCTGTCACTGGAATGATAGATAATAATGGAGACCCCCAATGGTAAGAGAGGTTTCTGTTGCTGGGGCCTTCTGTGGCTGGAATGACTGATAGTAGCAAAGATCTCTAGCGGTAAGAGGGGTTTCTGCTGCTGAGGCCCTCTGTGGCTGGAATGATGGATAATAGTGAATATCCCCAGCAATAAGAGGGTTTTCTACTACTGAGACCCTCTATGGCTGAGGTGATGGATAAAAGGGAATATCTCCAGCAGTAAGAGGGTTTTTTGCTGCTGAGACCCTCTATGGCTGGAATGACTGATAATAGTGAATATCCCTAGCGGTAAGAGGGTTTTCTGCTGCTGAGACCCTCTATGGCTAGAATGATGAAAGAACTTCTTTTATAGAGTCAACGAGCTCATAATAAGAATGTTGTAGCCATGGAGTTGCTTGAATGGTAGAGAGAAAGACATGTGGAATAGCATTTCCGTGAATAAATATAAGATAATATTGTTGTGACTCAGCGCCGTGAGCTGCTGGATCAAGTGATTTTGAGTATTGGGAGTCAAGCTCATGATAAGCATGTTGTAGCCATGAAGCTACTTGAGTGGTAGAGAGAAAGACATGTGGAATAGCATTTCCGTGAATAAATATAAAATAATATTGTTGTGACTCAGCGATGCGAGCTGCTGGATCAAGTGATTTTGAGTATTGGGAGTCAAGTTCTCCTTTATGACATGTGATTCTAGACTTTGAGGGCATGATACGATAATACATGCAACTCCTCAGTGGAGTCGCCAAATGTTCGGGGCCATTTTTCGGTTGCCTAGCCATGTGTGGTCTGTTGGAGGGATGATCTTACTAGGCCCGGGTACTTTTTGGGGAGTTGCATCCAGAACTCAACATTGGGCCACGTGGTCCAACAGCCACCGGCGTATTTTTAAGCCTACAAATTCATTAAGGCCAAAATCTAAGAATCACGATAATGGTTAAATAAATATGTAATATGTGTTTGATATGATAGCTTCGATTAGTAGTTGTAATAACAATTGAAATAAAGTAGTATTTATTTAGAGGTAAACTAATCATGTACTCAATAATGTAAATTTAAAGATAAGAAAGCAAAGTCACTTATCTTTGTATGATTTGTAGCCTAACTGTGTAGTATCAGTGAGCTGATAGGGTTCCAGCATAATGCCAACGGTAGAGGCTAGTTAAGCTTGCCCTTCTTATCATGCATTTAAATGAGTTTAAGGTTTAGTTAATAGTTGTAATAATAGTTAGAATAAAGTGATATGTATTTCAATGTGAAGTAATCATGTAGTCAATGATGTATATTTAGAGATATGGAAGTAGAGTCACTTATCTTGATGATTTACAGCCCTAGCTGTATAGCTTCTGTGAGCTGATAATATCCCAACAGAATGGCCACAGCGGTATAGAGACAGTTTGCCATGATAATTTCAAGATTGAGGGGGAAAAATGGGTGCAACTGGAGGGAGAGAGGGTATGCCCAGTTGTGTGTAGGGGCTGGTTAAGCTTGCCTCTCTTATCATGCATTTAAATGAGTTTTCCCCTTGATAATGTTCTTTTAGTTGTTGTGAAGTTATGAATAGTGTTGCCTTCCATAAGAAGGGCTTTTGCATGGAGTATTTGTGCCTTCTAAGAGAAAGGTTTTATGTAAGAAGTAGTTGTGCCTTCTAAGAGAAGGGCTTTTGTAAGAAATAGTTGTGCCTTCTAAGAGAAGGGCTTTGATATGAGATTTTGGTGCCTTCTAGGAGAAGGGCTTTAGTAATAGAAGTTCATGCCTTCTATGAGAAGGGCTTTTAGTATGAGTGTTGGCATCTCTTGAGAAGTATGGAGATGGTAAAGACATAGATGTGTTTATGGGATGTAGTATTTGTAATATGTGTGATATATGGAAGTATGAGAGATATGGTGGTTAAAGATAGTAAAAATATGAGATTATAACTGCTGGAGAAGTTGTAGAGATTGCTTTCCAAGAAGAGAGATTTTGTAAGAGAAGAGTATGGAGATGTATTTAGGTATTTGGAGATAGAAGTAGTAAGATAGGTGTAGAAAAGTATTGAGATGTGTTTATGGGCAGCCAAACAAAACAATTTCAGAGTAAGAGGGTATGAGCGTGGAGCTTAGTGAGTTGTGGCGTGTTACATGTAATGGTGTTGTAAGTGTGTATAAGATTATGTGAGAGAAGGGAAGAAAGAGATGTTTAGAGATATGGGCAGCAAGATGTATGTATTTTCAGAATATGGAGAGTGAGATAATGAGTATGAGAGAGTAATAGCATTGTAGTGTGTTTAGCAAAGCTGCTGAGATTTTCTGCTGGGATTGTATGAAGGCTTATGAATGACATTTATGAGTTAAGGGCTGAAGAGTTTAGTTTCTAATTTAGAAACTAAAAACCCAGAAACTTAATACTTCAGTAAGAGCTTCAGAAGATCATTCAAGGGAGAAAGAATAGGGAAGCTTATGAGAGAGTTGTTCTCTATTGATGTCCCCCTTTGAGGTATTGATCAAGGGTCCTCTTTAGAGCTGAGTTTAAGGGGATATTTTAGCAAATAATCTCAGCCAAAATCTGTCTCAAACAGCAATGAATCTTCAGAGAATCCATCTTAAGATTTGGCCAAAAATGGTATGTTTAGCTTTAAGGTATTCTTGCTATTTTGGGTAAGAGCTGCTGGGGAAAAAGAAGCAGAAAAGGAAAGTATTTTGGCAAGAAAAAGATAGTTTCATAGTTGGTTTTTGTTTTAGCCAAATATGGAAAAATCAGTAATGCTTGGGCTGCTGGATCAACTGTCACAGCTGTTCTGAAAAGGCTGTCCCAGCTGTCAGGAAAAGCTGTGACAAATATCATGAGATAGTTTTTTTCTTTGAGCAGAAGCCAATGAGGTCAGATAGGTCATTTCAGACTGCTGGAGAGGTCATTTCAAGGATTTGGCTGAAAGATGGTAAGATCTCTTGGAAGGGTATCTTGCTATTTTAGGTATAACAGGTAGTTGTTGGGATTTCAGCAGTAAATGGCTGATGATATTACTCCCAGCCAGGTGTCAAGTGCTGAATACACTGCTGGGGTTTAGCTAGAAATGTTTCATTTTTTGAGTGTTTGTGTTTTTGGTGCAAGGTTCCATTACAACACATTTCTAGTAAATAATAGAAGGGTTGGTTGAAAGTGAATGAAGTTTTAAAGATTTAGTCAAGGTCTCATTAGGTTGTGACAAATCTTGGTGAGCAAGAAGAGTATTTAATGCTCTGCTTTGGCAGCTGGTAGAGAAATATATGGTCAGATTGTGGCAGACAGCAGCTGGGTATCAGAGATATCATAAATATTTTGTATAGAGAGAGATAAAAGATAGCCAATCAGATTAGGCTACGTGTTTAAGTTGGATTTTAGCTGAAAGAAGTAATGTAGTTTATGTAGAATAATATAATGAAGTTTCTAAATTTGTATAGCAATAACTGGGGATTGAATAAATAGTTATCTTTCCAACAGTTAGATAGCTGGGGATATTGAGTATTTGTCACATGATGAATATTAAGATTTAGGAAAAGAGTAGTGGAGAATTTTATCATCTAAAGTACTACGTGATAAGAAATGTTTACCATATGTTACCCGCTACACACGGACTCGTCAGAGTTTAGGGAGTTAAGAAGACACGCCAAGCAACATGTCTCTTTTATCAACTTTAAATCGCTGGAGCTTTACTGAACATACCTCTTGGCCCTCCAAATCACGACTCCCAAAGTTTCCCCAAAAAGACTTATGAGCTTGGATCATAAGCCGAAGATGAGATGACATACCTCGGGTTTTGTTGTCATTTTGTGTAAATATAGGCTCTTGTTGAAAAAGCCGCTTGCCATGAGTGTAAGAGAGACAATATGGGCCATGAGATTTGATTCATTGCTTAAGGTCGATTCATATGTTGATGTTGATGATGTCATGGGGTTATGATCCCAAATGACGAAGAGGAAATGTGGACATGAACTCGCTTCTTGAAGTAAGGATCTCGCGGGCCATGTGAGCCCAATCCATGTAGTTGAATGAGATATAAGCTTACTTTGGGTTTTAAATAGATTTACCCAAAAAATCAATAATATGTTGATGTGGCATAGGTTGCCAATGAAGTAATGCCACGTGGGCCGAAAAACGGTCCTCAACAAAGGCTTAAAGGCTTCCAGTTTACCGCCATTAAACAAAATAGAGATGCTAGATGATGAAATACAGCTTATGATTTACTCTATGAGAACTTGGGGAAAGTGAAATGCTCTAAGGACTTTAAGAATGAAAGACCACTCGAGGCGATCATACGCCTTGGCCAGGTCAATTTTTATTGTCATGAATCCCACCTTGCCTTTCTTATTATTCAAAGTATGAATAAGTTCCTGCGTAATGACAACATTATCCAAGCCCTTCCTCTTAGGCACAAAGTTTGCCTGATTAGGTGAGACCAACTTATCAAGCAAGGGTCTGATTCAGCCCACGATGATCTTGGTAGCCACTTTGTAAATGGTATTACATAGGCTAATCGGCCTATAGTTATGAAAGTATTCTGGGTTAGGGCATTTCGAAATGAGGATTATCAAGGTTTCATTCATGCAATCTGGCATCCTTCTCATATTAAAGATGGATAAAATTTCATTACACACAGAGTTCTTAACATCGGTTCAGAAATATTGAAAAAAGCCAGCATAAAGGCCATCGGCACCAGGAGCTTTGAAAGATTTCAAAGCCCAGAGCCCTTGCCTAATCTCCTCCTCCGTAACAGGTATACTCAGGCAATTCCTTTCCTCTTTAGATAGAAAGCAGCAAGCAAAATTCTCAATATCAGAGGAAAAAGTCGAGAAAAGCATCCCAGTTTCAAACAACTTGTGATATTCTGACCAAATGAAGTTTTTAACTCCAGCCTCATCAGTAATCCATTCACCCACTGAATTTTTTATGCTCTTGATTTTATTCTTGTGTCTTCTCACAAGGGTGGAAACATGAAAAAAGGAAGTATTACAATCTCCATGAGCAGCCCAATTAAGACGAGATTTAAGCGCCTAATACTCCTCTTCTTGTTGCATGATTACTAAGTATTGCCCCGCCAAGTCCCTTTCCAGTTGAACGAGGAATTGATTGAGCCCATTAGCAAGGGCTTTTTGGACACCATAGAGCCTGGCTAGCACTCTTCTTTTACGGGTAAACAGGTTTCCAAAAACTGATCTATTCCAATGTTTAGTACTCTCAGTGAATTTCTTAATAGCCATCTTCAAATTAACTTTCAATTCCCATGCTTTCTTAACAATATTAGGAAAATCAGGAGCTTTGAAAGGTTTCAAAGCCCAGAGCCCTTGCCTAATCTCCTCCTCCGTAACAGGTATACTCAGGCAATTCCTTTCCTCTTTAGATAGAAAGCAGCAAGCAAAATTCTCAATATCAGAGGAAAAAGTCGAGAAAAGCATCCCAGTTTCAAACAACTTGTGATATTCTGACCAAATGAAGTTTTTAACTCCAGCCTCATCAGTAATCCATTCACCCACTGAATTTTTTATGCTCTTGATTTTATTCTCGTGTCTTCTCACAAGGGTGGAAACATGAAAAAAGGAAGTATTACGATCCCCATGAGCAGCCCAATTAAGACGAGATTTAAGCGCCTAATACTCCTCTTCCTGTTGCATGATTACTAAGTATTGCCCCGCCAAGTCCCTTTCCAGTTGAACGAGAAATTGATTGAGCCCATTAGCAAGGGCTTTTTGGACACCATAGAGCCTGGCTAGCACTCTTCTTTTACGGGTAAACAGGTTTCCAAAAACTGATCTATTCCAATGTTTAGCACTCTCAGTGAATTTCTTAATAGCCATCTTCAAATTAACTTTCAATTCCCATGCTTTCTTAACAATATTAGGAAAATCAGGAGCTTTGAAAGGTTTCAAAGCCCAGAGCCCTTGCCTAATCTCCTCCTCCGTAACAGGTATACTCAGGCAATTCCTTTCCTCTTTAGATAGAAAGCAGCAAGCAAAATTCTCAATATCAGAGGAAAAAGTCGAGAAAAGCATCCCAGTTTCAAACAACTTGTGATATTCTGACCAAATGAAGTTTTTAACTCCAGCCTCATCAGTAATCCATTCACCCACTGAATTTTTTATGTTCTTGATTTTATTCTCGTGTCTTCTCACAAGGGTGGAAACATGAAAAAAGGAAGTATTACGATCCCCATGAGCAGCCCAATTAAGATGAGATTTAAGCGCCTAATACTCCTCTTCCTGTTGCATGATTACTAAGTATTGCCCCGCCAAGTCCCTTTCCAGTTGAACGAGGAATTGATTGAGCCCATTAGCAAGGGCTTTTTGGACACCATAGAGCCTGGCTAGCACTCTTCTTTTACGGGTAAACAGGTTTCCAAAAACTGATCTATTCCAATGTTTAGCACTCTCAGTGAATTTCTTAATAGCCATCTTCAAATTAACTTTCAATTCCCATGCTTTCTTAACAATATTAGGAAAATCAGGATGATGAATCCACATAGTTTGGAATCTAAAGGGTCTATTCTGATCTGCAGGGGGGAGGGGAACGAGAGAGTTCAAGGAGCACAGGGCAGTGATAAGAGAAAACCCTTGGCAGGTGAGTCACTGAAGCCTTAGGAAACAATAATCTCCAATTTGGATTGGCAAAGCAACGATCAATGCGCTCCAAAATCAAGTCTAGAACTTTTCTTGAATTTGACCAGGTAAATTTAGGCCCAGAAAATCCAAGATCAAGGAGATTACAATTATCCAGACATTCTTTAATGATTGCAGGTACCTTCTGGGGCAATTTCATCGCTTCAAGGTCATACATACCTTTAGAGAGGTGAATAGATGTGCGGATTATCTCGCTCGTGCTGGCTGTTCACTTGCTGAGGATTTTGTTGTATTAGATCTGCCATCTAATTATGTTTTGTGTAATATGTTAAGCACTGATGCTGTTGGTTTGTACTATATTAGGCACACAGGCTCAACTTCGCATTTTTTGGCTTCCTGGTTTAATATAATTTCCTCTTAACAAAAAATAATAATAATAATAATAATAATAATAATACATCTGGGTTGAACCCACACGGTGCTTAGCACCCAACATATAGCACACTGTAGTACATTAATATGATCTTTAGCTTTTCTTTGGAATATTAACTATTATTTTGTCGGGTATTTTTTATGGGTAAATTTAAAGATTGGGAAAAACTTAATTTTCAAATAATAATAAAAATGTTTAGGGGGTGTTTGGTGAGTGATTCTAAACAACAATTTTCAGTTTTTAAATAATATTTCACGCATTTTCATACACTTTTTCACCCATACGTATTTCCACAAAAATTTTTAAACAACAATTTTCAATTTTTAAACACATCTACCAAACGACCTCTTATATTTCTAAACAAATGAATATCTTAATAAAAATGATTTTAATTTAACTAAAAACCATAATAACATGAAAATAAAAAAAGTTAAAATCTTATTTAAAAGAAAAAAAAATCAGATCACACAAAAATTATTGCAAAAATTTTGATTGTAGGACGTCCTATGTCATGGGTCCCATGGCTCATGTAATTAGGTCTAAGTAATCTCATAACTAATAATTATGACTTTTGAAGAAAGCTGTGGTATATTTTTATGTTAGATTTTTTTTCTCTTTTCTTTATGTGTATTTGTTTCTGAAAAAAAAAAAAAAAAAAAATCAGTAACTAGTAACTATTAAAAGACCATTCTCTTGTTCCTCAAAAAAAAAAGAAAAAAAAAAGAAAATGACCATTCTCTTCAGCCAACGGAAGCACATTTGTCAAAAGGTTCACTTCTGTACCCACCCTGTACTGTTCAATGACAGAATGGTATGGTTGACGTTATCTATGATGTTCACCGTTCACTTATCGTAGGATTTGGGAATCTGAAATTTCAACCAACCTTATTATAATAATATTAACTTGTCTTATCATAAGTAGTATTGAGGCATAAAAACTCCGGTTACTATTTTAGCAATTAGATTCTTTAAAGCAAGCTCCATTTAGGTATGTAAACCTAAAAAGTTATCTATCTTAGCTACAGTAAGGATACTTACATTGAGGGGTGACCTCAATTGCTATTTTACCATCCAAGAGAGCAGAAACCCAACTTATTTGGCTTTACATATAATATAGGCTAAAATGTTAAACGGACTCTCTAATTTTTTTTTAGATGTTATTTTAGTTTTCTAACTTTATTTTTGTTTGTTTCATTCTTCTAAATTTCAGATTTATTTAATTAAGGTATTTTTATTAATTTTTGTTAAATTGTTTTTTTTTAATTTGAAAAATATTTTTTAATCATTAATTAAATTTTTTTAATTAAAAAAATTTTAAAAAAAATTTATAAAATTGAAAAATTAACTACAACATATAACAAATTTGATAGAAAAACCTTAATTAGATAAACTTGAAAGTTAAAAAACTGTAATAAAATTTGAAAAAAACTTAGAGAGTTAATTTTACATTTTACCCATATAAATATATATATATATATATATATATATATATATTCATTCTTGAGGCGGCTTGACTAACTGACTTTGTTTTTTTTATTTTTTTGATGGAAGACTAATTGACTTTGTTGATTGGCCTGAAATGATTATCAGCCCCTTATTAATGCTTGTCATCTAGGTACCACAAACATGGTCTTTACAGAAAGCATTGTGGTTGCAAAAAGAAAGAGGTTGAGTTGATCATGATAATGGGCTTACCTGAGCCTTGCTTCAACTTATTCATGACCCTTTTGGTCCTCTACTTTCTGATCAGCTTTCATAGCCAAACCAGAACTGAGGCTGTTGCAACTTACCTCTATCATGACTGTCCAAACACCACCACTTTCACCCCCAACAGTACCTACCAATCCAATCTCAATCATCTCCTAACATTCCTCTCATCCAACGCCACACGCAGCGTAGAATTCTACAACGCCACGGCCTCCGCCAGCAACTCCGTCGATACAGTCTACGGCCTCTTCCTCTGCCGCGGCGACCTCCCCACCGATGCCTGCCAAAGCTGCATCGCCAGCGCAACCAAAGACGTAGTCCAGCGCTGCCCCAAGGAGAAAGTGGTCGTGGCTTGGTACGACGAGTGTATGTTACGCTACTCTAACCAGTACATCTTTTCCAACATGGTAACCGACCCTGCAATTTTCATGTGGAACACACAGAATATTTCGGAGCCAAACCGATTTGACCTGCTAGTGAGGGCAACAATGAATGAAATAGCAAGTGGGATTTCAAATGTTAGGACTGGGGCCAAGAAGTTTGGGACAAAAGAAGCGAATTTTACAGCACTTCAAAATCTGTACACACTTGCTCAGTGCACACCAGATCTCTCGGGTTACGATTGCAATAGGTGTCTTCAGATTGCAATAGAGACTCTACCAGGTTGTTGTGGTGGAAAGCTCGGGGGAAGGGTTCTGTATCCTAGTTGTACGGCTAGGTTTGAAGTCTACCCGTTTTACCAGGGGGGAAACACATCGGCTACACCGCAACCTCTTGTTCCACCGCCACCAGGTTTAGAAACAATACCGAAAGGTAAAGTTCTGTTTTCCTATAATAATGGTTGAATTATATACTTTTAGCGCTTATATTAACATGGGTAAAGACGTAAAGTATAATTTTAACCTTTTAACTTTTTATTTTACTATTTTTATTTTTGGTTGTTTCCATTTTGATTCTCTATATTTCAAAATTTTTATTTTGGATATATATATTTGATTTCAATTTCATATTAGCATTGTTGTCGAATTTTGTTAGTAATTTGATTGTAAAGTGGGCTTCAACTTTTATTATTTTAATAAAAGATAAAATTTAATTATAAAATTGATTGCAATATTAATCAATAAAATAAATTTTACTATATATTTTAAAATTTTAACTATTGAATGACATGTTATTTGTTCTTAATATATATATTAAATTTCGTGTCAATTAAATATTATCTATAATATAATCTATAGATTTATATTTATACATATATTTAATCTATAAAAACTTGTAATTTAAAAAATTTAAAAATGATATAATTATTAAATTTTAATTTTTTAGAAGTTTTGCAAGTATGATGGGTACAAGAAAAAGGTGTAACTCAAGGATGAATTTATCAAATTTCAATTCTAATAAAAAGATATTGAGCAAAGTTTTTTTTTAATATTGCTTATGCAGGAAAAAGTCATATCTCATCGATGACGATTGTTGCCATTGTTGTTCCTATATCTGTCTCCGTGGTTCTATTCTTTATGGGCTACTGCTTCCTTGTAAGAAGGAAAGCAAAAAAAAAGTACGATTCTATACAGGAAGACAATGGTAAAGAATAAACTGTTTGATTTTAAAACTCTTGTATTTCCTAATGTTACACTTGCAGTGACTTACATTCATTGTTTTCTTGTGCAGTTAGTAATGAAATTTCATCTGTAGAGTCATTGCAATTTGATTTTGCTACAATTGAAGCTGCCACCAATAAGTTCTCAGATGATAACAAACTAGGTGAAGGTGGATTTGGACAAGTTTACAAGGTACATAATCACTTTTCATTATTTGCTTACCCTTTGGTGATAATTCTACTCATTTATGTATAGATAATTCAGAGCTCTGACAATGTTGAAGCCTTGGATGTTGATATCATTCAAATAGTAAGGGGTAAATTACACAAAGTATATTTTCAGGGCATGCTTCCTAATGGACAAGAAATAGCTGTTAAGAGGTTATCACGAAGCTCTGTACAAGGCGGAGGAGAATTTCAAAATGAGGTTGCTTTGGTAGCTAAACTTCAGCACAGAAATCTTGTACGGCTCTTGGGATTTTGTCTCGAAGGAGAAGAAAAGATACTTGTCTACGAATTTGTGCCCAACAAAAGCCTTGACTACTTCCTATATGGTCTGTTCCCTGCAATCATATATTTTCTTATGTTTTCGGAAATGTGAGATTACATTTTAACTTAAAGGGGAAGATAAGATCCTTCAATAAGGGTCTCTAGTTTGCAGTTCGCTTAACTATTTTGAATTTCATCATGATCTTTGTGTAACTTACGAAAGAAATTGTGAATTTAATAATTTAATCATAAATTTTAAGAGGATTAAATTGTTTCTCTCTCTCTATCTATATATATATATATATGTATGTATTATTAGTGAATTAAATATGTATATGAATTTAGTTATTCTAACTAGAATATGGAATTTTGATGAATGTGTAGAACCTGAAAGGCATGGACAGCTAGATTGGTCAAGACGTTACAAAATTATTGGAGGGATTGCACGAGGAATGCTTTATCTTCATGAAGATTCTCGACTTAGAATTATACATCGTGATCTTAAAGCTAGTAATGTTTTATTAGATGAGGATATGAATCCAAAGATTTCAGATTTTGGAATGGCAAAGATTTTTGGAGTTGACCAAACACAAGGAAACACTAGTAGGATTGTTGGTACATTGTAAGTTCTGAAATCATTTGATCATCTTACGAATAAACTACTTTCAAAGAAAAGAAGTAGGAAAAAAAAAAACCAAATAATTTAGAGTTGCATAGTTACTCCAAACATCTATCAGTACAGCTTGAATGTTTGCATTGAGTAATGTTATAAGCTGCACTACACGCATAACATTGTTTTCATGAACGCATTACCAAATCTTATTGCTTTCTTAATATCAATATTAATGCAGTATCAATGTGTTGTTTTGCAGTGGTTATATGGCTCCAGAATATGCTATGCATGGACAATTTTCGGTGAAATCTGATGTGTATAGCTTTGGTGTTTTAGTTTTAGAGATTTTAAGTGGCAAGAAAAACACTTCTTTTTTTCAATCAGATGGTGCAGCAGACCTTTTGAGCTATGTGAGTATGAGTAGATCTTATGTTTTTGCAAATTTCACCACATCCAATTGAGAAAAAAAAGTGAACTTTCTGACATTACCTTACCAATTGGTGTAGGCTTGGAAACATTGGAACGGCGGAACACCATTGGAATTTTTGGAGCCGACTTTGGGAGATTCTTACTCGAGAAATGAAGTGATTAGATGTCTTCAAATTGGCTTATTATGTGTGCAAGACAATCCAGTTGACAGGCCCACAATGGCTTCAATAGTCCTCATGCTAAACAGTTACTCTATTACTTTGCCATCACCTCAAAATCCATCATATTTTCGAACACAACAAAACATGCCAGCGGTGGAATTGGAATCAGATAAATCTAAAAGCAAATCGATGCCATGGTCTATCAATGAGGCATCCATTACTGAAGTGTACCCTCGATAAGGGCTTCACTAGAATTAGTATCTGTTCATTAGTTTGAGACTCCACGAACTGTATGAAGCTTGCAATCCAAGCTGTTGTTGGGTGCAAGTTCTTCATTATATGGCTAGGAGTAGAATTTAGTGTTTTACTTTTGTAGAGATGTTACTGTTATGCTAGATATGAAGGAAAAACAGAGAATTGCAGCATAACTATTTCATTGTAATTTTCATTGTTCTTTTTCCAGATGTTAAATGCTTCATTTTACAACTCACATCTATATATAGATGACTACAAGCTTCAAGAATACTACAAAAGTTTGCTTCATTTTAGGTTTGCTTCATTTCTCTTTAATTGACACTTGTCCATGAGGTGTCCACTTGCATGCTTGTTCAATTTTGCTGCTGCTGGATTCTTCATTTGTTGACACCTAGATTTCAATTGCTTCTTTCTTTAACACTTAGGGAGCCACTTGTCAATTACAAATTACATTTTAACATATGTATAAATAATTAAACAGACAAGAAAAAATACTTAGAAGACCAAGTTGCACATCAAATTTGAATTGCTAAGAATTGCTAAGAACTTGTCAATACGTTGTATGACAGTGGCTTGCTGTTCACTGATATTGTAAGGCCTAATGATCCTTATGTTTGTTCGGATGGATTCCCTCAACACCTAATGTTTTACAACATTTATAAATGATTTTATGGTCATTGGAAGAAACACAGTAAAATACTAAAAAAATTTTGTATAAAATATTTTACATCAAAATAAACAAAGTGCACCAAAGGAAAAATATTTACAACAAATATGTTAGGTTCTAAAGATTTAAGATTAAATGTTTAAAGTCTCAATTTGTATATGTTGGCAAACTAAGAACAAAAACATGTCTAGGATAGGTGTTAGACATTGCTCAAATTGTTTCAAGTCAAGACTCAAGAATATTCAAGCTGCAGGAAAAAGAATTGAAATTCTGTGAAGCTCAACCGACCGAATATTGTAGAAAAATAACTTTTGCAGAATTTTAAATCAAGCCAAAGTCTGCGAAAACGTTTAGGGTTTCAATCCAACACTCTTAAGTATAAAAAGAAAATCCTATCTACATTTTGAAGACTCTTGGAAGACTTGTGAGTTACTCCTGTGAGATTTGAGAGGTTCTATACCTTCTAACTCTACAAGTGTCTGCCAGAATAAGATCTATAATCAAGTGTTGGTGGAATCTAGTTGCTGCAAGATCAACAAGTCGTGATTTGAAACCTTTGAGTGGAATCCCAAAGTCATAAACATGAGAGTTTGTATTCTGAAAATCCGAGAGAGGAGTCTGTGGATTTGGAGCTTGCATATGGTCAAATCAGTAAGTTACTACTGGAGGTAGCAATAGATTTTGGGTTAAATATTTTGTAAAAATTTCAATTCTCTTATAGTGGATTTGTTTTACCTTGAGGATAGCTAAGTCAAATCCTCTCCATGTTTTTACATTGAGACGGTTTGTTTCATTGGTTTTCCTGAGTGATCATATCTGTGTGTTCTTTATTTTTCCACTATTGTGCATGATATAATCTCTCTTTTTTTAACCTAGATTTCATAATTAATCTAAGTAATCACTTGGCTAATATATTAGATTAAACAATCAATGTTAAGGAGTCTAAACAAACAAACAAGTGGTATCAGAGCAAGTTAGCTCTAAATTGGGTTGTATACCTTAAGTTGATCTTTGACCCATGCTGTCATGGAACATAGTCACTCTCTTGTGATCCCTACCCATTTTTATGGGAATAATTATGCTTACTAGAAGGTTAGGATGAAAGCCTTTTTGAAATCCCTAGATAAGAGAGTATTGCTCTCTATTGAGAATGGTTGGGAGAGACCAACCACTGCTGTCAATGAATGGACCACTGCACAAAGAGATCAACAAGTATAAGTGCTTGTAGAGTGTGGAGGGCAAGGGCCGGGGTTTAAGTCTCCAAGAAGGAGACTCACACACATATACACTTAGATTAAGCTAGAGTAGAAATTCTATCTTGTATTAAAAAAAAAAATGAAAAAGAAAAAAGCAAGGCTATGAATGCTATATTTAATGTTGTTTCTATGGAAGAGTTTAAAAGGATCTCTAATGTAAAGGTTGCTGATACTGCCTGGAATATTTTGCAAACTGTGCATGAAGGCACTAAGGCTTTAAAGATTAATAAACTGCAGCAGTTGACCTCTAGGTTTAAAAGCATTATGATGTCTAATGATGAGACCTTTGATGAGTTATATGCCAAATTGAATAACATAGTGAACTTTGCTTTTAATTTGGGTGAAGTTTATGACCAACCTAAAGTTGTTAGGAAGATTCTTAGATCCTTAACTAAGGATTTTAGACCTAAAGTCATTGCTATAACAGAAAGTAAGGATGTGGACATCATCCCTATTGATGAACTTATAGGATCACTTCAATCCTATGAGTCTAACCTACCTAAAACCAACAAATCCAAATCTATGGCTTTGAAATCTATTGATGATGTAGATGATTGTGGATTTGATGATGTGATCTCTTCTACAAAGATAGCTTATCTTGCCAAGAATTTTAGAAACTTTTTGAAGAACAATAATAGAAGGGTAAGAAATCGAAACAATGTTGACACTAAGAATGTAAAGAAGAATGAAACAACCAAAAACAATAATTCTGAAAAATCAAAAGATAAGGTTGTTCAATCTTCTGACTATTCTTTAGGTCATCAGTGTTTTGGTTGTCAGGGATACGATAACCTTAGGTCAAAGTGTCCTACTTAACATATTAACACATCTTGATGTTTATACAGAGACATATATAAGGTTCAAATTCCCCTCTCCATTATAAACAATGAATTATAAAAAAGAAAAAAAAACTACATAGAAGATCTAAAAAAATGAGATGTTGTAGGTTTTGAGATTAGACTAGTGTTGATTGGAGGTTGAACCATGATGATGTAATAATTGATTAAATAAAAATAAGAGTCTGATTATAACCAGATTTTCTTATGACATTTATTAATGGACCATTATAAAAAAATTTTGATATCACATTTATGAAAACTATAAGAAACTGTAAATAATTTCTTTTTTCTTTTCTCTAAAAAAATTTTCTATAAAAATTTCCCATACATAAAATTTCCTAAACTACACAATAGTATATGATATGATTCTTTAGCCTTCTTTTTGGGAGGGAAAGAGAGAGAGAGAGAGAGGGGGGGGGGGGGGGGGGGGTAATATTAATTGGTATCATAGTTTATGATTAATCTAAAGATCTAAGAAAAATGAATTCTTAAATAAAAATAAAAATTTTCTGATTTAGAAAATATGTAAAAATATTTTTAAACAAATGAATATTTTACAAAAAATGATTTTGATTTAATTAAAAGCTTAAAATTATGAAAAATAAAAGTTAAAATCTTATTTAGAAAAATCAAATCGCACAAAAATTATTGAAAAGATTTTATTGATCGATATCATGACTCATGTCAAATTAGATTTCAAATTAGAATTCAATTTGAGTCTAATTTTACGTCATGTGTCTCATCAAATTTAAGCTTTTAAATTTTTGTGCTAAGTGAGTTAATTTAATGTAAAAATTGGATTTCAATTAGAATTTAATATTGCGCCACGTATCCCATCTAATCTTTTTTTTTTTTTTTTAATTTTTGTTCCAAATAAATTAATTCAGTGTAAAAAACAAGGGGTCCAATATAAATAAACCTAGATAATGTATATACATATTTAAAACCAAAGCTTAGAGAATATTTGATTAAAATCAAAATTAGATTTTGCCTTTGTTAAGCTTTCATACAAATTAAATTCTTTAGATTTTTGTTCTTGTAATTTTTTTATTTGAAGTAATGAGTATACTTTTTTATACTGTTTCTATTTAGATATTTTGTATGCGAAGATTTTTGAATGTAACAAAATGTAATTGAGGTAAACAATCTCATGCACCTATCCCCATTCAATTTAAGAGATACTATTGAATCAATTTATTGTTTTATTTTGTTGTATTTAGTGAATTTCATGAACAGTGATGGTGAATTAAATCAATAGTAATTTTCAAAATCATATACATAACAGTAGTGAATGAGAAATTTTGTGTAACTAATATCATTAAAATTGTCAGAGAAAATTATTTTAGTACCTTCGATTGTCCTGGTTGAACTAATGTCCTATATAGTTAATAACTTTAACTGATATTAGTAGCACCATTATAATTCATTATTTATGTGCGTAAACTTAAATTACATACTCGTGAAAGTAATTGATAAGAGAGTACGAGACTGTTTCATAAAATAATTTTTTCATGCAGCTAGGTGCAAGACTAGATTACTAACGTAACTTGTATGACTGGACTTTCTCCAACCAACTAAAAGAAGATTATTCAGCCCACAGAAACGCGCTTGTTGAAAGGTTCACTTCTATCTCTATCCATTGGGCAGTTCAATAACAAAACCATATGGAAATTAATGTCATCTAAGATACATGTTCAACGTAGGATTATTATTATTATTATTATTATTATCATTATTTATTATTATTATTATTATTTTTCTTTTTTTGAGAAGAACGTAGGATTTGGAATATTGAAACATAAAAGTTCAAACTTTTCTTTCGCCTCGATGAATCAGACAGCTTTTCTCATCTTCGTTACTTTTTTGTCTTTTCCTTAGTCAACAAAGAAATTGAGGTGGCTTGACTAATTACTTTATTGACTACTGAGCGTTACATGTTAATCAGCCCCTTATTAATGTTTGTATCTTGCACCAAAAATTGTAGTTGCAGAAAGCAAGAGGTTGGTCATGATAATGGGCTTGCCTAAGCTGTGCATGACCCTTTTGGTCCTCTACTTTCTGATCAGCATTCATAGCCAAACCAGAACCGAAGCTGTTGCAACCTACCTCTATCATGTCTGCCTAAACACAACCACTTTCATCACCAACAGTACCTACCAAATCAATCTCAATCAACTCCCCGCTTACCTCTGATAGGCCACAAACTGAATGACCCCTTGTGATTTAAACTAATTAATTAATTTAGCTAAGTTATTAATTAATCAATTTAACATGCAAATACGTGGCAGCACAAATAAATCACCGAATAACAAAATATGCAGCGGAAAATAAAAGACACGGTGATTTGTTCACGAATGGGGAAAAACCCTAGTGGCAAAAACCCCACCGGGTGATTTTCAGGTCACCACTCCCGAAACTCCACTATTATCAAATCAAGCAGTTACAAATAAGGAATCCCAAGTACCTTATCAACCTACAGTTGAACTCTTACCCCAATACCCAATTGGACTTGATCTGTAGTGACAGTTCCCCCTTTTGATGCACGGCTCCCAAGTACGTGACTAACCAGATGCGCGGATCCCAGTACGCGACTTCAAACACCAACTTTAGGAAGAGAGGTTGGCTGCAAAGTTCTTCAGATCATCCTATGCAATGAAGATCAGGAAGATGCTTGGTCACAAAACCCTACGGTGCAAAGTACACAGCAACTTCTTGAAGAAGATGAACTAGGTCAAGAACTTCGTCTTAGATCACAATTTGCTTGAACAAGGATTGCTCAATGCTTATGCAACTTGTGTCTATGTTGACGGCTCTTAAAATACTCCTTAAATATGTTTAGGGTTAGAAGAAAAGAAGGCCCAAAAACACATTCACGGATCCCAAGAAAATCAGATTAGAATTCTGACTTTTGTAAATCTCGACAGCTAGCAGGTGTCGAGGTAGGTGTCGAGCAGGTGTCGAGCTTTAAAAATTCTGCACTTCAACTTGCTTTTTCTTGGACAGACTTGATGACTTCAACACTTGATCTTGAAACATAGTTTCTTGAAGTATTAAATACACCTAGAACTACCCAATTACAAGTAGAGTGCGTTTTGTCAAAGGATTAGCCAATTTACATAAAATGTGACATATGTTCCTAACATGTAAACACATATGTCCTAACAACCTCCCCTCCAACAACACAGCCAACAATATTGAATTCTATAACGCCACTGCCTCCAGTGGGAACTCTGTCGACACGGTCTACGGCCTCTTCCCCTGTCGCGGCGACCTAGACGCAAACACTTGCCGAGATTGCGTTAGTAGCGCAACAAAAGACATAGTCAAGCGCTGCTCAACACAGAAAGAGGTGGTGGCATGGTACGACGAGTGCATGTTAACGTGCATAGTGTTGTGGGCTTTAGGCTCAACTAGATTAGATTACTTGTATAGCACACATTCTTCTACTACACTCTTACTTGTACTGCACTCATATGCCTCCTATATAAAGGCACTCATGTATATTCTTTCACTGAGAAATACAATACACTTATATTCATAGCCACTGCTTTGACCTTTTCAAAGCAGTGTATATTCATAGCCACTGCTTTGACCTTTTCTTAGCAATCTTGTCTTTATTGGTGTGACTTCATTCTCAACATCGCTTCCGCCATCACAGCAGCCACCGTAGCCTTTCGCCGTTGAACCTCCAACGTCTTCCAGCCGTCGTCTTTGGGTTCCGGACCTGTAGCCGTCGTCGTTGAAGGGTTTCACACTACAAAGACCACTGCCCATTGCATCACCGCCGCAAATATTGCTCCAATTACATTTGTGAAGGTACCACAGAGATCATCTTGCACCGATCTACACAATCGTTGAAGCCTCAAAGCCATCAGAGACTGCACGGGCCCCCACGCGCCACCCAAAGGTTCTGTTTTGCAGCGTACGCGCTCCACGCGCCACTGCACATCTGGGTAGTTCCTCACGCGCTCCCACGCGCCGCATCTACAGTGACATGCTCCTTCACACGCTATCACGCGCCGTCTCTGCTTTCTTATGCGCGCCACCCACTATACGCGTGAAACAGCTCTGCCACGTCAGCCCTAGCTGATGTCAGTGCCTTGTCATCTGCTGATGTCATCTCCCAGTCAGCTTGCTGGCGTCATCAATTGACTTGATAGCGTTGACTGTTGACTTCCAGAGTTGACTTTGACCAAGGTTGACCGTTGACTTTTTTGCCAGCGTTGACTTTTGCAGTTCAGGTGCTTCTTACCTAGTTTTGGGCGTAGATTTCATTTTTGTTATCCCTTTTTTTTTTTTTTTGGGTCATATTTTGCTTCTAAATGAAGAATAAGGACATGTCTTCTTCTTATTGCAACAATCATCGCCGCCAATCCATCAAACATTTTTGCAAATTTTGCAAACATTTTGGCCACAATATTGAGACTTGCTATCATCGCAACAAATCAGCTGTTTCAATTTCTGTTGCTACTGTTGCTAACACTGAGAGTGTCCAACCAATGGCTCCTGTCTCTGCACAGTCTAAGTCTTCAGGACACACTTTCACCATGTCCACAGATGTCCTTTAAAACATCATCGCCAATGTCATTCGTATGGTTGGTAATGCATCTTATTCCTCTTCTCTCTTAGCTTTATCTGGTATGTCTCCTTCCTCTTGGCTTATGGATTCTGCTTGTTGCAATCACATGACACCTTACTCATCCTTATTTTTTGAACTTAAACCTGCACCACACCCTCTTAATATTCACACAGCAAATGGTTCCACAATGTCTGGTCATAATATCGGTTCTGTTTCGACCTCCAACCTCTCGATTCTTGGGGTCTTTCATGTTCCTGACCTTTCTTACAATTTATTTTTTGTGAGACAATTAGCTCAGTTAGGTTATCGCATTATATTTTATTATTCTAGGTGTATTGTGCAGGATCTGAGGACGGGACAGGAGCTTGGGACCGGTCCCAGAGTTGGGCGTACGTTTCCCATGGGCAACCTTTGTCTTCCACTTGTTGCTCATGTTTCTGTTGTTGCAGCTACTACAGTTTCTTCAATTCCTTCCCTTGCTCTTTGGCATGCTCGACTTGGTCACGCATCTTCCTCTCGGGTACAACAATTGGCTTCTAGAGGTTTGTTAAGTTTAGTGTCTACAGAAAATTTTGATTGTGTTTCATGTCAGTTAGGAAAACAACCAACTTTGCCTTTCTAGTGAATCAATATCCACTGATATCTTTGACCTTATTCATTCTGATGTTTGGGAGCCTTACTCTGTCTCCAGTATTGGTAGGTCTTGATATTTTGTTGTCTTTGTTGATGATTACTCTCGATATAGTTAGATTTTTAATATGAAACATCGTTCTGAATTATTGCAAGTATATTCTAATTTTGTAAAAATGGTTGAAACTTAGTTTTCCAAACGCATCAAAATTTTTCGATCTGATAATGCTCTTGAATACACTCAATATGCTTTCCAAGCTGTTTTGCATTCCTATGACACTGTTCATCAACTAACTTGTCTAGGTACCTCTCAGCAAAATGGTAGAGTCGAACGAAAACTTAGTCATATTCTTGACACTGTTCGTGCTCTCCTTCTCTTTGCCAAAGTTCCTGCTCCTTTTTAGGGCAAAGCTGTTTTTCATGCTGTTCATACTATTAATCGCATTCCAAGTCCTGTTATCCAAAATCAAACTCCATATGAACGCCTTTTTGGGTCACCTCCAGACTATCACCACATTTGCTCATTCGGTTCTGCTTGTTTCGTTCTTCTTCAGCCACATGAGCATAACAAACTTGAGCCTCGGTCAAGGCTTTGTTGTTTTCTTGGCTATGGCAAAACTCAAAAGGGGTATCGGTGTTATGATCCTATCTCTCATCGTCTTCGTATTTCCCGCAATGTTGTCTTTTGAGAACATTGCTTCTTTGTCAAGCTTTCTCACTTTCGTGCCTCCCTATCTTTCTCATTTGTCTTAAATCTTTTTCTAGATGAGGCACATATTCCTTTTGTAGTTGTTCTTGATCCTCCTGTAGTTGCTCCTGATTCTCTTGTGGACTTCTAACCACTAGATATCATTGATCTCTTTCCTAGTTCACCCTTTAATGAACAAGTGGAAGATGAACAGGTCGAAGACGAGCTACCCAACCCCAACCCTGAGCTTGGGTCCCCTGCTCCTGCTCTACCTGAAGATCTTGCACAAGACATTCCACCTCGTCACTCAACTAGGGTAAGATTCATTCCTGCACATTTACTTGACTATCATTGTTACACTACCCTTGCTACACTACACGAGCCTCACACCTATCGTGAGGCTTCCACTGACCCTTTATGGTATATTACAATGAAAGAGGAACTTGATGCATTATCTAAAAACCATACTTGGGATTTAGTGACACTCCTCCCTGGGAAATATGTGGTTGGTTGTAAGTGGATCTACAAGATTAAGACTCACTCTAATGGGTTCATTGAGCACTACAAAACTCGTCTTGTTGCAAAAGGTTTTACACAGGAGTATGATATTGATTTTGAAGAGAACTTTGCTTCGGTTGCTCGTATCTCATCTGTTCGTGCTCTCTTAGCTGTTGCTGTTGCCAGTAAATGGGACATTTTTCAGATGGATGTTAAAAATGCATTCCTTAATGGGGATTTAAGTGAAGAAGTTTATATGCAACCTCCTCCTGGTCTCTCTGTTGACTTAAACAAGGTTTATCGCCTTTGACGTCCACTTTATAGCCTTAAACAAGTTCCACGAGCTTGGTTTGCCAAATTCAGCTCTACCATCTCTTGCCTGGGTTACATGGCTAATCATTATGATTCTGCCTTATTTCTTCGTCGCATTGACAAAGACACTATTTTACTTCTCCTGTATGTGGATGATATGATCATAATTGGTGATGAACTTAGTGGCATTCAAGAACTCAAGGATTTTCTTAGTCAGCAATTTGAGATAAAAGATCTTGGACATCTCAACTACCTCTTGGGTTTTGAAATCACTCATTCTATAGATGGACTTTATATTACTCAAGTCAAGTATGCCTCTGAACTCTTGTCTCTAGCTGGACTCACTGATAGCAAGACTGTTGACACTCCAGTTGAGCTTAATGCGCATTTGACTCCCTTAGGGGGGAAACCATTGCCTAATCCCTCTCTTTATAGATGTTTGGTTGGCAGCCTAGTTTATCTCACTGTCACTCGTCCAAATATTTCCTATGTTGTTCACTAGGTGAGCTAGTATCTGTTTGCTCCACGATCGACTCACTATGCTACTGTTCTGCACATTATTCGATACCTAAAAGACACTCTCTTCCATGGGCTTTTCTACTCTGCTCAGTCTCCTCTTATTCTCCGTGCATTTTCTAATGCTGATTGAGCAGGAGATCCCACTAATCGCAAGTCCACCATTGGTTATTTCTTTCTTCTTGGTTCTTCTCTGATTTCTTGGCAAAGCAAGAAACAAACTCATATGGCCCGCTCCAATATTGAAGTAGAATATTGTGCCCTTGCTGATATCACATCTGAGCTCCTTTGGCTACGATGGCTTCTCAAAGACTTAGGTGTGTCTACATCCTCTGCTACTCCTCTTTATTGTGACAATCATAGTGCCATTCATATTGCTCACAATGATGTCTTCCATGAATGGACTAAACACATTGAGATCGATTGTCATTTTATTCGTTATCATCTTGTTTATGGTGCTCTCAAGCTAATCTCAGTCTCCTCTAAAGATTAACTTGCATATATCTTCACCAAGTCACATCCTAAGGGACACCTTCGTACTTTGGTTGACAACCTCAAGTTGGTCTCACATCCACCTTGAGCTTGAGGGGGGCTGTTAACGTGTATAGTGTTGTGGGCTTTAGACCTAACTAGATTAGATTACTTGTATAACACACATTCTTGTACTACACTCTTACTGCACTCATATGCCTCCTATATAAAGACACTCATGTATATTCTTTCACTGAGAAATACAATACACTTATTCAGTATTTCTAACAGGCAGCATGGTCACCGACCCTGGCGCGTGCTTGGTTAACACACAGAATATTTCAGACTCAACTCGGTTTGACCAGCTAGTAAGAGCAACAATGAACGAATTAGCTAGTGGGATTTCAAATGTTAGGACTCGGGCTAAAAAGTTTGGAACGAGAGCAGCGAATTTCACGGCGTTGCAAACGTTGTACACCCTTGCTTAGTGCACGCCAGACTTGTTGGGATACGATTGCAATAGGTGTATTCAGATAGCAATACAGACTCTATCGGGTTGTTGTGGTGGAAAGCTAGGCGGAAGAGTTCGTATCCTAGTTGTTTTGCTAGGTTTGAAGTCTACCCGTTTTACCAGGGTGGAAACACGTCAGGGTCGCCGCCATCGCTTGTTCCTCCACCTCCTGGTTTAGAAACAGTACAGAAAGGTAATGCTCATTTTTTTCCTAATTTATTTTTAAAATTTTAATTTTTAATGCCTTTAATTTTTAACACTTAAGGTTGGGGTTTGTTTTCATTTTTGATATTTTTCGTTTTTAAGTTTTATTTTTATGTTTTATGTTAATTTGATTCGGTTTTCATAATTGATATAAGTTTGTATTTTATAGTTTTCCATAACTTATTTACATGATATTCATTTATTTATTAGAAACTCTACATGATATTTATTAAAAAGATATAGCTTTTGACAGTTTAATGCCAAATTTGTCATAAAAAGCTAAAAGCGAACTAATATATATATTTTTATAATAAATAGACTAGGTTTGTAAAATTTTAGAAAAAATTGGAGCTAGAAGGTAAAAAGTATATGAAAAACAAACACTGATTCTGCTGTCAATTTTCTTGAGTGATTTGAGTATAAAATGTCGCTGTTTAAATATTTTATAAAATACTAATTCTAAATTATTGTGCAATATTGTAGGAAGTTCATTGTTGTAAACATAAAAACAAATAGAAATATATGGCTAATATATGGCTAGACGCCTAATAGAAATATATGGCTAGACGCCTAAACCTATATAAATTCAGAATCAAATATGAACAACTAAAATAAAAATTTTGAAGCTTAAAGGACAAAATAAAAATAACTTTAAACTTTAAAGACAAATATATATTTTTGTCAAAAAATAATATTTCACAACAGCTACTTTCTCACATTTTTTTTTTTACTTTTACCAAAAGATCATTTCAATTGCAATAAGCTACGTGTTTATTTTATTTTTATTTTTTTTAAAAATAGTTATTATTATATGTAAATAAATAAAATGAATACACGTGTGACAGGATGTTATAAGTGACCTATAAATAAGTTAGTGGACCATAAAATGCTACCAAATAGACTTTTTTTTATATAATATTAATGGATTGATTTTGGATTTATAATATTTAAATATTTTTTGAGAAAAGAATTTATAATATTTAGGATCTGTTTGGGATCCACTTATTTTGCTAAAATTGAAAACTTTTTGCTGAAAATACTGTAAATAAAGATAAAATTTAGCTGAAATAGTACAGTGAAACTCATGAATAGTAGCAAAAATAAGCTAAAAGGTAAAATTAATTTGTAAAATTAATTTTTGCCAATCGGACACTTAGGATTTTTTTGGGATCCGCTTATTTTGCTAAAACTGAAAATTTTTTGCTGAAAGTACTGTAGATAAATGTAAAAGTTAGCCAAAATAGTACAGTTTGACTCATGAATAGTAGTAAAAATAAACTGAATAGTAAAATAAGCTAGCAAAATTAATCATGCCAAATGGATACTTAATATGAATCTTGAATTTAATCTATTTCAAATATAATATGTAATTTTAATAACAAAATAAATCTATAGACAAAGTTTTCCAATAAACATGGTTGTAACCTAAGGCTACAACTTCATTTCATATATTTTTATTGGATGTAAATTTTGACAAATCTTCCATTGGATTACATTTTCTTCCTATATCTTCTATAGTTGCAAAATTTCTTGAAGTTTAAAGATGACAAAATTTAACTACAAAATTTATTGTAGCATAAGGCTCTAAATCTTACGCAATAAAGTAAACATTACTACATATTTTGAAAATCTAACCATTGAATTACATATTATTCACACTCTTAATACACATATCAAAAGTATGAATTTTTTTTTTGTTACATTTTCAATAGTTTAATATATATATTTATTATTTGCAAAGCACCTCTAACTATAAAATGCGTGATGTTATGATTGATATTACAATTATTTTTATATATAAAATTTACAAACTAATGTGTCACAAATTACACAAAGTTAATTTACATATTTATTAGTTGTTGAAGTAACACTAATCACATTTATTATTATGTCAATTTGTAAAAAAATGTATAATAAAATTTATAGTATATTTAGCATTTTCTTTTAAAGTATAAACCATTCTATCTGTAGCTTAGCAGTGAACCAAAGTAATTTTTATGCAGGAAAAAGTCATATCTCATCGCAGAATATTGTTGTCATTGTTGTTCCCATTTCTATCTCTGTGGTCCTATTGTTTATGGGCTTCTGCTTCCTTATGAGAAGGAAAGCAAGAAAAAAGTACGATGCTGTACAGGAAGAAAATGGTAAAGAATAAATTGTTTAAGTTTATAAATTCTTATATTTCCTAATGCTTTACTAGTAGTGACTTACATTTACTCTTTCTTGTGCAGCTACTAATGAAATATCGACTGTAGAGTCATTGCAATTTGATTTTGCTACAATTGAAGCTGCCACCAATAAGTTCTCAGATGATAACAAACTAGGTGAAGGCGGATTTGGTCAAGTTTACAAGGTACGTTGGGTGCACTGCACCATAAGTCCAGCCCACGTACAAAAGTCAGCATGTATTGGGGTTGGTTGGCTGGGCGTGTTGGACACGCTGAAGGAAGAAAGAAAAGAAAGAAGCAAAATGCAAGAATACTCATTCGGCTATGGCAGAGCTGAAGGGAAGATTTGATTGAAGCAAAGTCAAAGTAAGTGGCTTGCATTTATTGTGATTTGAAGAGTCTTAGTGTGAAAGGAAGAAAAAAAGAAAAGGTGAAAGAAATAAATAGGGAGGTCATTCGGCCAGTGAAGATGTGGGAAAAAAGAATTGAAGTCCCAGAGTGTGAGTGTGAGTGAGAGCAAGCAAAAAGAGAAAGAGAAAAATAAAGAGAGCAAGAGAGAATTGTGAGAGAAAATACATAGTGAGAAATAGAGCAGTGAGCGAAAAGAAAAAGAGAGTTTTTTTTTTTTACTCAAGTTGTATTTCTAAATGTTGTAATCTCTATTTAATATAGTGAAATTATTCGGAGTTTGTCTCGTGATTTTTCCCTTCAAGGAGAAAGGGTTTCCACATAAATCTTTGTGTTATTGTGTGATTGTGCTTCCGCTGTGCTTGCTGAAATTTATTCACAGTTATATAGAATTTTTCCCAACAGTACGTGATAAAAATTCATTATTTGCTTACTCTTTGGCTGTACGATCATCTACTTGTTTATGTAGAGCTAATTCAGAGCAAGCAAAAATCTGATAATGCTGAAGCCTTGGATGTTGATATTATTCAAATAGTAAGGGGCAAATTATTCCAAGTTGGAGAATATTTTCAGGGCATACTTCCTAATGGACAGGAAATAGCTGTAAAGAGATTATCACGAAGCTGTGGACAAGGTGCAAGAGAATTTAAAAATGAGATTGTATTGGCAGCCAAGCTTCAACACAGAAATCTTGCACGGATTTTTGGATTTTGTTTGGAAGGAAATGAAAATATACTTGTCTACGAATTTGTTCCCAACAAAAGCCTTGACTACTCTTTATATGGTCTGTTCCTTGCAATCATATGTTCGCTTTTCTTGTGTCTGCAGAAATGTGAGATTAAATATTAACTTCAAAGGGAAAATAAGGGTCTCGTTTGCAATTTTCTTAACTATTTAGAAATTCATCATGGTCTTGTGTAACTTACAAGAGATGAATGGATTTTTGATAAATACTGATTTTTTTATAAGCTTAAGTTAAGAAGTTATGAATTTAATTATTTAATCATAGTTTTAACATAATTAGAATCTCTCTCTCTCTCCCTCTCTCTCTCTCTCTCTATATATATATATATATATATTTTTTTTTTTTAATTTGTTTTTCCAAAATTAATTGAATTGGTTGAATATATATGCAAATTTAGTTGATTATTTTGACTAGATTATGGAATTTTGATGAATGTGTAGAACCAGAAAGGCGTGGACAACTAGATTGGTCAAGACGTTATAAGATTATTGGAGGGATTGCTCGAGGAATGCTTTATCTTCATGGAGATTCACGGCTTAGAATTATTCATTGCGATCTTAAAGCTAGTAACGTTTTATTAGATGAGGACATGAATCTAAGGATTTCAGATTTTGGAATGGCTAAGATTTTTGGAGTTGACCAAATGCAAGGACACTAGTAGGGTTGTCGGTACATTGTAAGTTCTAAATTCATTTGATCATCTTACAATTAAACTACTTCTAAGGCAAAGAAGTTGGGGAAAAAAAATCAAATAGTTTGGAGATGCATAGTTACTCCAATCTTCTATCGCTACAGCTTGAATGTACGCATGGAGTAATGGTATAAGATGTAGTACATGCATAGCATTGTTTACGTAATTGCATTAGCATATGTTATTACTTTCTTATTATCAATATTAATGTGGTATCAATGTGTTGCTTTGCAGTGGTTATATGTATCCAGAATATGTTACACAAGGACAATTCTCAGTGAAAACTGATGTGTATAGCTTTGGTATATTAATTTTAGAGATTTTGAGTGGCAAGAAAAACACTTCTTTTTATCAATCAGATGGTCCAGCTGACCTTTTGAGCTTTGTGAGTATGAATAGATCTTATGTTTTTGCAAATTTCATCACATCAATTGAGAGTAAAGAGTGTAACTTTCTAACATTACCTTACCAATTGGTGTAGGCTTGGAAACATTGGAAGGACAGAACACTACTGGAATTTTTGGATCCCACTTTGGGAGATTCTTACTCGAGAAATGAAGTGATTCAAATTGGCTTATTATGTGTACAAGAAAATCCAGTTGACAAGCCCACAATGGCTTCAATAGTCCTCATGCTAAACAGTTACTCTATTACTCTAGCATCACCTCAAAATCCAGCATATTTCCGAATAGAGCGAAACATGCCTTCGGTGTAGTTGGAGTCAAATAAATCAAAAAGCGAATCGATTCCGTTGTCTGTCAATGAGGCACCCATTACTGAAGTATACCCTCAACAAAGGGCTTCACTAGAATTAGTATCTATTCATCAGTCATAGAAACTAGAACGATGAGTTACATAATACCATTGTTTAAAGCTCTGAGACTTCACGATGATGCCGGGAGCATTAGAATCAAGGGAGCATTACATAATACCATTTTTTTTTATTTTTTAATTTGATTTTAATGTTGAGAGTTTCAAGGAATTTGATTAGATATTCTCCATATTAGTATAATCCCTAAATGTCTAAAATATATTTAAGTGGCACTCATGTAATGGTGAAATTAGATTATTTTAAATAAAAATTTTATGATGAATTAAGAATATGTCTCCAATTTTGCTGAGAGTGCCATGACTAGTTTGGGCATGACTTCAACCTTGCTGTCCATTCCAAATCTTAAACCTCGGTTGTGCCATGACTGGTTTGGGCATTTTCGATCAAATCTTGAGTTTCATTTGAAGTTTGTTCATGATAGGTTTGATGAGATTAAGTGGGATTTGGGAAGCTAGAACTTTTTGAAAGCTCGAAAATGTGTTGAAAACACAAGAGCTGTTTAGACCCCCAAACAAAAATTATGGCTCGATAGATTTTATACTTGCTTAATACTAAGTGCGGAATATGGTAAAAACGAGTGGATAACCAAACTAGCTACTCTAATACATAATCTAAGCAACACAGCAATATAACATAATGCAAAAGAGTAGGGAAGAAGGATGCAAACACAAGATAACATGCCGATGTGTTATCGAAGAGGAAACCGAAGAACTCGGCGAAAAGCCTCTCCGCCGCCCTCCAAGCAGAAATTGATCCACTAGACAATCAGTTGGGATACATGGGTTAGCAAGGGACCCTCCAAGCCTAATCTACCCGATGTACCTAAGCCCTCTAAGCTCCTACTCCAACAAGGCTTCTCGGAACCCTGTCTTGTCTAGCTCTCTGGATCTCATAACAAGCTCCATGTTGCATTTGCCATCCTTGGCTTCTTCCAATACTTCCCAGTAGCTCCAAAACACTCTCTACACTCTAAATAAGTGTGGGTTGTGTTTGGGTACAAATCTCCTTTTAAAGTATCACAATGGGAGAGGGATAGAGAAGAGGCTACAATAATTTCTCACTAAGGATGAGTAGCTCTCTCTCAAAAGATGGGTGTGTGTGTTGTAGAAAACCTATCTAGGGTTTTTCTCTCTGAATAGCCTCACCAACATATGTGGGCAATGTGAGTATAAATAGTGTAGGCACAGAAAGTGTGTATCAGACTGGACAGGCTGGCAGAATAGAATACCTCGTGGGTGTCTCGCAGGAAGGCCTTACTCGCTAGATACTCGCGAGACACAGCTGTCTCCACCTGGCCTAACTCTTCACATATTCCAGCATGTGCAGGGCACATGTGTTACTTCGCGGGAAGCTAAGTTGCGACATACCCGCGAGAAATCTTCATTCTTCAAATGCTTGAGTCTTCACACTCTCTCTCTATCACACAACCCTTACAATCAAATCCCACAATAAATACAGGGTATAAAAGATTGAAAACAATTACAATCAAATTTGGCATGGAATAAAAGCCAACAAAATACATAGTTGTAAATAACAACTTTACACTTTTCTCTTTTTTCTATTTTAATTTGTAAAATAACATCAAATACAAATGGCACAAAAAAATTGAAGAAAAAAAAGCCCAAAATCAGATACCAAGTTCCACTAGTTGCTGGTTGATATATCCCAGAATATCAAAGTACCAAAAAAAAAAAAAAAAAAAAAAAAACAATTACATAATTCAAGACTCTCCTAGCAATCGAATGAACTTCCAGTTAAAATTGCAAACACTTAAAAATATACTCTGTTGAAGAAAGAAAAGGAAAAGTTCCCACTTCTACTATAGCAGCCTAGCCAGCACCTTCCAGAGTGGGTAGCAAAGTTGACCCCATCTTTGTTGAAATAGAACACAATTTACTATTTAATTATTATACTTTATTAATTTTGGTATTTAATTTGTAATTTTCATTATTTTAGGTTTAGGGTTATTATTTCCTTTGTTGATGTAGAAGCCTTTTAATGCTTTTTAGGTCAATTTGGTTCTTGTTATGGTTAGGTATTAATTAGGAGTTATTTTATAATATACTATCTCCGTCCCAATTTGTTTGTCCTGTTTGAAAAGTCAAATTTTTTAAGGGAACATAATTTATTGTCTTGTCTGCCTTATAAAAATGTATAAGTTTAAAAACTATCCTTAAATAAATTTATCAGATTTTTTTAAAAAAGAGTTATTCTTAATGAGGCAACTAAAAATGTGCTCCAATTAGATTGATTTTTTAAAAATATTTGTTAGTTTTCTTTTCTAATATTTTTGAAAATAAAATAGGGGTATAATAGGAACATTAGTAAATTAATAACTTTTATTTTTAGAAACAGGACAATATTTTGAGACATCCCAAAATGGAATAGAGGACAAACAAACTGGGATGGATGAAGTATTTTCTTGTTTTGTCAAGTTCCTAAGTTTGTAAACGTTTTTAAGTATTATTGATATTAATAAAAATTTGGACTTTTGGCTATTGTTTCTCTGGTGGATTCCAAAACCCTCTCTCCTTGTGGATTTAAAGAACTCTCGTGGATTGGAGGTTACACCTCCACTCTTCACCTCCCCCTTGCACACGTATCTAGCCCAATATTTGAGTCAATTCATATTAGCCCATCAATCACCATAATTAAAAAGAATAAAATAGTCTCTCTCATTTTCAATGTGGGATTAAACAATTTCACTAACTCCTCATCTTCCATATTCACTCACATATCTTTTTACATTTATGTTGTAATATTTACTAATTTAATTGATTAATATTAAAATGCTCCAACAACAACTGCTAAATCTTACTGGCGATGAAGACTTTGGCATGTTTGGTTACATAATAATAGGTCTGTATGGGTGAACAATGAAATCTGTTTGAGCTAGCAAGTTAGATGAGTGTGACAAATTAAAAAAAGACTAAATTAACTGCTATCAAAGTATATGGACTAAATTGACTATAAATTTAAAATATAGTAACCAAAATGGTATTTTGCTTTCAAACGTTAGGGTTGGAGCGAAGAAGTTTGGGATAAAAGAAATGACTTTCATAGTGTTACAAACGTTGAACACCCTTGCCCAGTGCACGCCGGACATTACCGATGCTGATTGCAATAGGTTTCTTGAAATAGCTGTAAATACTTTGCCGGGTTGTTGTGATGGAAAGCAAATGGGCTTAGTTCTGTTTCTTAGCTGTATTGTTATGTATGCAGTGTCCCCGTTTTACCAGAGAGCAAATACATTAGATCAACAATATCACCTAAAGGTAATTATTTATATTATTTATTTGATTGTAATTTCTTTTAAATTTGGGTTAAGCTCCTTCTAAAAAACAGCTAAAAATCACGACTTTTTAAATAGTGGTCAATAAATACCATTTCGTACGCTAGACAAGGCAAAGCGGGCGGGTCGAGTTGGATTCGGGTCGGATCAATCGGGTTGCATGTCAAATGGGTTGCGGGTCAAAATGGGTCATTTTAAGCGGGTTAAAAACGGGTTCGGGTTAAGTCAATTGACTCATATTTGCATAAGAATTTTTTTTTTATTTTAAGAAAACAGCATGTATTTCCCATTTGGAAAGTTATGCAACAAATTACTTGATGTATGTAAGGTTGAATTTAATCAACCATCTTGTTAGCTTTATTCCGTGCCAATTTGCTTGTAATTTAGCACTTAGTAACCCTGTATTAAGATGGGAAACTTGTAAGGGTAGTGAGTAAGAGAGTGTGAAGAAATGCTCAAGATTGTGCAAAGAAACAGAATCTCGCGGCTAGATCTCGTGGGTGACTCGCGGCTTGCAAGTCGCTAGAAGCTTCACACGTGCCAAGCATGTCAGAAGTTGAAGAGTCGCGTCAGCTGTTGCACTACAGGACAAAAGTCCCAGGCTGGCTAGGCCGTTAGCTCACGGTTTGAACTCGCGACTTAACCCAGTCGCGAGGTTAAGTCGCTAAAATGCCCTGTTTAGGAAAATCTGACGTTTCACATTCCATTCTCATTCCAGTATAAATGCCCCTCATTCCCATGATATGTAGAGAGCTTCCAGAGAGAATTTTGTGAGAGAAACCCTAGAGAAATACAAGATTGATTCATCCACAATCTTTACCTTAGAGACTCTACAAATTCCTCTACTCTCTTCCTCTTCATTGTCATACCCTTGAGAGGTTCTTTGCCAAATCCTTATCTCACCACCCCCACGTCTATGAGAAGGTTTATTTGGTGCTTTTGGGAAGTAGTTAGGAAGGAACCAATATACATTGGTTGATGCTATGGTCTAGTAGCGGAATCCAGGAAATTAAAGAAGAAATAGGTTCGGCGTAACCTCGTTGGAGCAAGAAGCTTGGAGGGCTTAGGTACTTGGGTAGATTAGGCTTGGAGGGTCTTCTGCTGTTCATGTATCCCAACTACATTCTTTAGTGGATTATTTGACTACTTAGAGGGCAACGGAGACGTTTTACGCCGAGGGTTTTGGTTTCCTCTTCGATAACACATCGTGTGTTGTTCGTGCGTTTGCATCTTCCCTTCCTTTATCTTTGCCTTATATTTACTGCTGTGAATGTGTTTATATTTGGCTTAGATTAGTTATCAATTCTGTGTTGGGCTTATGTTCATATTCCGCACATATATTGTTTGATAATAAGTTTGAATTGATAATATATTAATTGGGGTCTAAACGTTCAAGGGTGTTTCATACCCATATTGAACTTTCAATTGGTATCAGAGCCGGTACACTTGTTGTGGTTTAAATACCTAAGTGTGATCCCTAACCCCCTTTGAGATGGATAGGTCTCAATCTCTTAATATACCACCATTCTTTGATGGTAATAATTATGCATTTTGGAAAGTCCATATGAGGGCGTTTTTGTGTTCTATTGATGATGCTGTGTGGGATGCAGTTGAAGTAGGATAGACAAGGCTAGAGGCTGCCAAGTCTACCTGGGATAAGGCTGCTCTTGTGGCGGCCAATGCAAATAGCAAGGCATTGAATGCTATTTTTTACGGTGTCTCTCCAGAAGAATTTCACTGGATTTCACATATCACCATTGCTAAGGAAGCATGGGAAATTCTAGAGACAACCTATGAAGGGACTAAGAAAGTGAAGGACACCAAACTTCAAATGTTAACCACTCGCTTTGAGGAGCTAAAGATGAGTGAGGATGAATCTTTTGATTCATTTTACAGTAAATTGAATGAGGTTGTTGTTGGTAAATTTAACTTAGGAGAAAAGACGGAGGACTCGAAAATTGTAAGGAAGATCCTCCGGTCACTACCAGAAAGTTTCCGGGCTAAAGTTACAGCTATTGAAGAGAGCAAAGATCTTGACGACATTAAGGTTCAAGAGCTGGTTGGTTCTCTACAAACATATGAGTTGTCTCTTCCTTCACAGAAGAAGAGCAAATCCCTTGCTCTTAAAACAATTGATGAGAGAGTAGTGCCTTATGACTCTCCGGAAGAGGATGCTGTAGATAAAGATGTGGCTTCCCTTGTTAAAAACTTTCGAAAATTCCTAAAGCTCAAGAATAGTGGGAAATTTGGTGACAAAGGAAAATTTCAGGGTTTCGAGAAGGAGAAGAAAGAATTCCGAAGGAAAGATGGTAGAGATTCCCAATCCTCTCAAGGAATCACATGCTTCGAGTGGACACTTCAAAAAGGAATGTCCCAACTATTTGAAGTCCAAAGGAAAGATCTATGCCACTACTTTGAGTGATTCGAACTCATCAAATTCCGACTCTGAGGATAGCTGTGACGGAGAAGGAAACTACTCCGCATTTATGGCCATTGAGCATGTTGAGTCCAAAGATGACCTGAATTAACTTGTTCAAGAACTTGGAGAACACAGCGATGAAGAATCCTTAAGGATTGTTAAGGAATCAGATGCTGAAGAGGATGAGAATACGTCTAGTCTTCAAGAGAATTATACCCTGCTTCTTGAAAAGTCGGGAGAGTATGCAAGGGTAGCAAAGGCGGCTGTGAAGAAGATCAAAAGGGCTGAAGAGGACTACAAAAGTTTTTTGGTCAGATATAGAGAGGCTAAGTGTGAGATTGAGACATTAAATGGCGAGATTTCAGAAGCTTAAACTAAAGTGAGATTCCTTGAGCAAGAGGTAGTGCAAGCTCATGCCAAGATAGAGAGAGTCTCTTCTTAGAAGTTAGAAGATGTTATATCATCTCAAAAACCTTCCTCAGACAAGTTTGGGTTGGGATACACCGGAGGGAGTTGCTCATCAGCCAAAGTCACTAAAGAAGTAAAGTTTGTAAAGGCTAAAGAGACGGTTGTAGAAGAGCCTACTCCTGAGAAAGTTAAGGAGGTAAAGAAGAACAATGTGATTGAGCAATGGATGATGAATAAGCCCCGAAATCAATCTGTGGGCAAACATGAAACCAGAGGAAGATCAATCCCAAGATCACAACGGGGTCCTAGAACTGATTATGTTTGTCATTATTGCGGATTGCAAGGACATACCAGACCTAACTGTCAAAAGCTGAGAGCAAACAACAGTGCAAGCGCACCTCGCTCACGAGGAAGAAGAAATGACATGAGGTCTTGGGGTGGTGAACAACCAAGAAGTCAAAACCGTGATCCAGGAATGATGGACGTGATGAAGATGATCGGTGCCTTCACCAATTGCCTGGAAAGCTTCACACGAAGGTTTGAAAGTCCTAACTCTCGTACCCAATCCGTTAAGGATATCACCTCAAACGCACATGACGTATGGGTGACGAAGGGTACTCATGCATAAGCATTACAACATGTCCATGCATTAATACTTCCCATATCTTGTGTATATGCTTGGTTGTTTTACTTCTTGCAAGTTTGAATTGGAAATCTTTGTTTGTGAGTTTTGCTTAGATTGTCTTTTACTTTGCTGATTTTGTTTTGATCAATCTTTAATTTCTTGTGTCAAAAATTCAAAAACACATAAAAAGTAGAAAATCCAAAAAGTTTGATCAACTTTGTTGAGTTTTGTCTCAAATCATGTTTTGCCTTGTACCTTTGTACTAATGGCTTTGTGCATCTACGAGCTTAGCTTGTCTTCTATGCACTCGTATCATTGTGGGAGAAATTCTAAAATCTATGTGACTGTTGTAAATAGATCTTCAACCTTGTCATGAGTGATTAGTGAATGGTTTTGTTGATCTTGAGACATGCATAGACTCATGCCTATATATCTTCCAATTCTTTATTGTCTGTTTTTGCTTAAAAGAGCTCTCTAAATGTAAATCTCCAAATGAAAAGAGATATAGAGTTGCAAAAGCCTGTCGCACATACTAGTATTCGACTAGGAAAAAGGAAAAGCGACAAAAAAAAAAAAAAAATGTATGATGCCCAAAAAGCCAAAGGCTAACTCATCAATTGAAATATAAAAAATTTCAGGCATCTATCTCACAATGAGATTTTCTTTGCTCAAAAAGTGCAAATGTTATGTTGAATATATAGCCAAATGAAAAGCTTCAAAGAATGTAATCAAGTTCTTGTGGGAGGTCATATATGCATGTTTCTATAATTTAGATAGGTCACATTATCTAGTGATAATTGTGTATGCCTTGATTGAATTGATCATTGAAGTTTCACATTGGACTAAGGACTATCTTATTTTTGATATCCACACACAACACACAAGTCTATGTTCAATGAATGCCATATTCATTTGTGTGATTGTACTTGATTAAATGTGTTTTCACATACTCAATCTCTGTTTGATCAAACACAAAATATAATTTTGAGTGTTTTTAGTTGTTTTTGGAAAGTATTTTGTTTTTACAAAAATTTCAAAAATTTCAAAAACTGTTTCCCCTGTTTTGGCGACTAAGTCGCAGGTTAGCCCAGTCGCAAGCCCTAGTCGCGAGCCCACTCAGAGATTTTTCGCGGCTTACTGGCGAGTCAGTATCCCAGTCGCGAAAAAGACTTAGAAAAATTTTCAAAATTTGAGTTTTTGCATTTTTCGCGGCTCAGTTTGGCGACTTGTTCGCGGGTGAAAGGTCCAATCACGAGGTTACTCAGAGATTTTCGCGGCTCAGCTCGCGACTCCTTCGCGGGTAGATCTTCCAGTCGTGAAAAACACTTAGAGACTGTTTATTGTCTTCCCCATTTCTCTCTCTGAAACTCACCGAGAAACTCTTTGGAAAACCTCCATTTCTGCACTTTCTCTTCTCAAATCTTCAAGAAAAAGGTATGGGTTTTCTGTCTTTTACTTAAGATTTCATGTTTTCAATGTTATTTTCTTGAATCTGTGAGTTGCTATGTTGGTTTGAGCTTTGAGGGGTTCGAACATGGGTTTATTTGTGTGGGTGTGTTTAATCTTGTTGCTATATATGTTTAATATCTTTATGCTTGACTTGGTCTGTGCTTTGATATTCGTAAGTTCTCATATCATTTGTGTATATGGTTTTGGGGTTTTCTGCATTTTCCTTTAAATATGAGTCTGGGTATTTCAGTATGGTTGAGTTTTTGGATTGGGTGGCTAGTATTGTTTTAATTCCAAATTATCTTATCATGGTTGTGTTGCTGCCTTTGGGTTTATCTTGCATTTGTCATACTCATTATGTCATGTTTCTCTGACATATGCCCTCATCTGTCTGATAGTGCTTTTACACTGTCCATTTTTATTTATTTAATGCCTGCTTCAGTATGCATCTATTCTGAATGATCTTGTTTGATTTGTTCTACAAATCTCTGGTTATTAACTGTTTTTGGTTTGAGGGTTGGCTTGTCACTCTGTTATTGTCATTGTAACCAAATTGTTACTAATATGTGTGCACTTCCACATATAGTGTTTTGCTCTTATTGTGGCCTCTTCTGCGTGTTTACAGATGGCTTCCACATCTTCAAAGAAGAAGACTCCTGCTAAGAAGTTTGATAAAAGGGTGAAAATGGACAACAACCTGTTTAGGTTTGTCAAGCATTTTGAGAGATACAAAGATTCCTTCATGAAGGGAACCATTATCCAAGAGAGGTTTATGGATTTACATGACCTGAAGGATACTTCCATTCCAGAATGTTTTGAAGGCAGAGGTTGGGATAAACTTCTGGGTGACTTACCAGTAGTTTATGAGCCCTTAATAAGGGAGTTCTATGCAAATGTGGTTATAAAGGAGGATGAGCTGAACTGTTGGGTAAGAGGAAAGGAGTTCACCTTGGATGCTTATGACATTGATGAGGTTCTTGGACTTGAGGGTCTAGAGGAGTACGAATTCATCAACTATAAAGACAGCATGTTGTCTTTAGATTTTGTCCAGGCTCGGATTGGTGGTGTTAAAGATGGGAGATGTCTCAACACCAATGCTTTTCCTGTTGACATGAGGTGTCTGACCACCATAATGATGTACAACTTGTATCCTATCAGAAAATTGACTACTCTTACTAATGCTAGAGCTATCTTCCTTATGGAGCTTAAGGAGAAAACATTCATTGACATAAGCTCTCATATATTTGACACAATAATGGATGAGTCCAAAATAACTTCACGGGCAAAGTTGGTCTTTCCTAGCCTCCTTATGAGGATCTTCAGAGCAAAGGGTGTTAGAATTCCTCAAGATATCAGTCCCATGACTCCACTTTCACCAATCAACAAACTAACCATCACAAGGATACAAAGTTGTCTTTTAGGTGATGAAGAGGAGGGTGACCAAGGAGAAGGAGATCCCATGGAGACTGAAGCAGAGGCTACAAGACCGTCTTCCACACCAAGAAGAAGAGTCAAGAGGAGTAGGGCTTCTACCTTATCTGCTGCACCTCCTGATGCATTTCAGATCATCTTAGAGAGGCTTGATGGACTTAGAGAGGTCCAAATTCAGCATAATGAAAGATTGACAGCAATGCAAGATCAACTGGATGTACTTTCTGCCAAGTTTGACAGCATTCATGCCAACCAGGAGCACTGACCCTTTAGCCATTCCGGTCAAAAAGGGGGAGAATTTTTGGGGCAGCTCTTGAGGAGGAGCTTACATAATCATACATTATTATGTTTATAGCTTTGATATTATGGTTTAGTTAACTATTGTTATTATAGGTTTTAGTCTTGGTTTGGATTAAACTCATAACTCTTGAATGTTTTTAACACTTTGGTTTATTTATATATTGATGATGTTATTCAGTTTATTGTGTTTTGGTTTGTTTGTACTTATGTTGCTTATGTAAGCTTTAAGGGTTCGTTTCCATGCACTTATGCTGGTTTGTAGGCTTTAATGGTTTGTACCATGTATTTGCAACACTTTGCTTATGCAGCCTTTATGTATTTGTTTTAGTGCTTGTTAATACTATGCATTCTCTTAAGTACAACACTCTTGTGCCCTTGTAGGATTGTTCCTAGATGCATATATGTTTGTATGCATTGGTTGAGTGTTGGACTTGCAAATGATACTCTTCAATTGAGCTTATCACCTTACATGTCCGGATGTTCATTCCTTATGTGAATGAGCATAGTGATCACTTTTGTATAGTGATTGTTTGTTTGATCTTGCCATGGTCTATTGCTTTATTCCATTTTTTGCTTGATCATACTATTATTGCTCCATATGCATTTCAAGTGTTTCTGCATACAATGATATTTCTATGTTGTTATGTTTCAGGAGATACTTGTTCATATGTTCAAGAGCTTTTCAGAATCTAGGGTTAGGTGTGAGTGAGTTTTGTTCAACTGTTTCCAACTCACGCATTAAGTCTAGAGTCTGTTGTAGGGTTTTGTCACCGAATAGCTAAAGGGGGAGATTGTAAGGTTGAATTTAATCAACCATCTTGTTGGCTTTATTCCGTGCCAATTTACTTGTAATTTAGCACTTAGTAACCCTGTATTAAAGTGGGAAACTTGTAAGGGTAGTGAGTGAGAAAGTGTGAAGAAATGCTCAAGATTGTGCAAAGAAACAGAATCTCGCGGGTGACTAGCGGCTTGCAAGTTGCTAGAAGCTGCACACGTGCCAAGCATGTCAAAAGCTGAAGAGTCGCACCAGCTGTTGCACTACAGGAAAAATGTCCTAGGCTGGCCAGGCCGTTAACTCGCGGTTTGAACTCGCGACTTAACCCAGCCGCGAGGTCAAGTCGCCAAAATGCCCTGTTTGGGAAAATCTGACGTTTCACATTTCATTCTCATTCTAGTATAAATACCCCTCATTCCCACGATATGTAGAGAGCTTTCAGAGAGAATTTTGTGAGAGAAACCCTAGAGAAATACAAGATTGATTCATCCACAATCTTTACCTTAGAGACTCTACAAATTCCTCTACTCTCTTCCTCTCTATTGTCATACCCTTGAGAGGTTCTTTGCCAAATCCTTATCTCACTACACCCACGTCTGTGAGAAGGTTTATTTGGTGCTTTTGGGAAGCAGTTAAGAAGGAACCAATATACATTGGTTGATGCTATGGTCTAGTAGCGGAATCCGAGAAGCTAAAGAAGAAATAGGTTTGGCGTAACCTCGTTGGAGCAAGAAGCTTGGAGGGCTTAGGTACTTGGGTAGATTAGGCTTGGAGGGTCTTCTGCTGTTCATGTATCCCAACTACATTCTTTAGTGGATTATTTGACTGCTTAGAGGGCGGCGGAGAGGTTTTACGCCGAGGGTTTTGGTTTTCTCTTCGATAACACATCGTGTGTTGTTCGTGTGTTTGCATCTTCCCTTCCTTTATCTTTGCCTTATATTTACTGTTGTGGATGTGTTTATATTTGACTTAGATTAGTTATCAATTCTGTGTTGGGCTTATGTTCATATTCCGCACATATATTGTTTGATAATAAGCTTGAATTGATAATTTGTTAATTGGGGTCTAAACGTTTAAGGGTATTTCATACCCATATTGAACTTTCAATGTAAAATGCATTAATTTGAATAAACCACTTATATCAAGAATGAATTTAGTTAAACTTATTAATACTTATTCAATAATTTTAAAATTATACATATCCTAAAATTGCTATCTAAAGCAAAATAACACAAAGATAAGTAAAACAAATACACAAATTTTATTTGTACACAATATCAACATTCCAAAATATAAAACAAAATTACAAATGATTTATTGGATAACTCATTTGATGAAGAATAAAAACATATAAGAAATTTACAATCTTGAAAATTAATTTTATAATATATTATCAATTGTGGTTGGCGCTCTATTTCAATTTGAGATATACATTAAAGTTTGATTGTTTACTTACTTGTACATGGTCTCTTTTATGAATATCATATTATTGTTATGAAACACACACTCTAGGAAATATCATAATTTATCTTCAAAAGCCATTTATTTTGGACATAAATTGTTAAAAAAATAGGTTTAAGCATTCATAATTTATGCTAATTTGATACTTTGGCTTCACTATTTTCACACTTGTGAATATTTCTCACACATGTCTACAATTTTAAATCTATATTTTTTAACTCTACTGTAACCAGATTATCTTGCCATGTATTTTGCTATTTGATATCTAAAAATCTTTACTCGTTACAGAATGCTCAACTATGCATATTTCAATTAATTTTCATGCAGTTATGTAAATATATCAATTGTTTCCTTAAACCTCACAAAAAATAATTAAATCAATATTGTCTTAATTTTACTTTTTTTTACCAAAAAAAAAGTTTTCAAAAAATGGTTCGAGTTTAGGATTGGCAACGGGTCGGGTTCGGGCCGAGTTTTTTTATACTCGGACCCGACCCGAGGGCATGGACCCATGCCCCAGAGCTGGCCCGTTTATTAGACGGGTTTTTTTCCCGAGACCTAGACCCGCCCCGCCAAGCTCCGCGGGCCTCGTCTAGCGAGGTCAGATTTAGGCCCAATCTGCAACCCAATCAAAAAAGAGTCCAAAAATGCCTCCCTATCCAGCAATGTCTTTTTTTTTTTTTTTTTTTTTTTTGAGGCACTGCATCAATAACAAACACAAAAAAAAAAAAAAAAAAAAAAAAAAAATCAAATACAAACCAACTCTTATAATAATAATAATAATAATAATAATAATAATAATAATAATAATAATAAAAAGAAAAAAAAAGAAAAAAAAAAAAACTACAAGCCAACCACAACAATCAACTACAATGAACTAGCCCTAAAACAAACCCAAAGTTATTAGAAAGACAAAAAAAAAAAAAAAAAAAAAAAAAAAAAAAAAAAAAAAAAAAAAAAAGGACTAAAACAATATGATTGGTGACCTAGTCCCTTAGTTTTTAACTAGAAAAGATTGAAATCAATCGCGTTCAATCGCAAGTTTTTTACTAAAAATAACATTTTATAAATTATTAAAAAATAAAAATCAAAGAAAGAGAGAAGCAATGGCCGTGAGAAACGAACCTGTGATGAACTTCAGGGTCAGCGGTGACAACTTGAGACTAGAAGTGATAGCGCTTGAGGGTCGGCGGTGTGACCGAGTGATGGCCAGCGGTGACAGAGCTTGAGACCAGCGGTGATAGTGCTTGAGGGGCTGGCAGTGAGATCGAGGGATGGCCGGCGGTGATAGAGCTTGAGGGTGAGTGAAAGTGAGGAGAGCGAGGGAAATGAGAGGGTAGGGAGGGGGCGGCTAAGTGCTTGAGTGAAATGAGAGGTAAGGTTTTATTAGTTTATATATATATATATATATATGGTTTTTTTTTGTGGTAATTTTCTATCTAAGTGGGTCGGGTCGAGTCTGGGTTCGTGCCAGGTTTTTCTCAAAACCCAGACCCGACCTAGACCCGCTTCAAGTTTTTTTTTTTAAAACCCATATCCGACCCTATTCTTTATCAGGCCGGGTAAAATCCGACCCATTAGGATCGGGTCGGGTCAGGCTGGGTACCCGCGGGTCAGGTAAAAATTGCCATCCCTATTCGGGTTTAGGTTGGGTTGTGGGTCAGGTCGGGTCGGGTCACGGGTCAACCCGTTTTTGTTTCAGGTAAAAAAAATCGGTTCGGGTCAAGTATTTTTCGGTTCGGGTCGGTTCAGAAAATTTTGTGTTATGCCATGTCTAGGGACAGCCAATATGTATGAATTAGAGGAGGAAGGAGACAAAAGATAAAAAAAGAAATGAAATGAGATGAAAAGAATACAAATCTTCCTTTTTTTCAAGACGCTCACGTGGGTTTGGGACCGGGGGTGTGTGCTCTAAATAAAATAAACAAATTGCCTTTTGTCCCTTCCAACTTACAACTTGCAAGTTTCAGTTTTGAAACTTTACTTCTTGTTTAAAGTTGTTTTCAATTTTTTGATAGATAATATCGCCATCGGGCTACTTTTAATTTTTATTGGACACATATGGGTTGAGTATAAATTTAATAAATATATATACACACTTTTAAGTCAATGAAATATATATATATATATATATATGTATATTGAAACGATACACTGGTATTGATTGATATTTCAATATATTGTTCTCTTGAACAAATCAAAACAATCTCAAGTACAAAATTGACTCCCTTGCTTCTAAGTTAAAAAATCACAATTTTAATTACTTTTTAGGGTATGGGTAAAAGTGTGTAAAACAAGTTGTGTGTAATAGCATTTTTTTTTCCCATCCCTCCCTGTTATATTTATTTTAGTGATGGTAAAAATATTAAATATTTTACTACATAAATTTTACAAGCTAACTTATGACCAATCACCAAAATATGATTTAAACATTCACGTATTATATTATTTAAGTGACACAAGATTGATTAAAAAAAAAAAAAAAGACATTAGATTCTCAAAAAAAAAAAAAAAAAAATTGATATCAATCAAATTCTATATTATTTGTAAGTTTTTGGTAATAGAATTTTATGGTAACTTTAACAATTTTCAATTGATTTTGGATGATGGAATTTTTTTTAAATTTTTTATTTTTTTTTAATTTATGGAAGACAGTGGCTAGCTTTATTTATGAAATCTCTCTTTGTACAATGGGGGAGAAGAAATGACGGTCACCCTTTTAATCATTAGTTCTGAAAGCTCGAAAATGTGTTGAAATCACACGAGCGGTTTAGACCCCCAAAATTAAAATTACGGCTTGGTTGATTTTACACTAACTTAACTATAAGTGCGGAATAGTGTAAACACAAGCGTATAAGCAAGACAACTACTCTAATCCATATTTAAAGCAACACAACAGTAAAAATGAAATAAACAAGAGTAGGGAAGAAAGATGCAAACACAGATAACACCGAGACGTGTTATCGAAGAGGAAACCGAAGACCTCGACGTAAAACCTCTCCGCCGCCCTCCAAGCGGAAATCGATCCACTAGACAATCAGTTGGGATACATGGGTTAGCAAAAGACCCTCCAAGCCTAGTCTACCCGCTGTACCTAAGCCCTCCAAGCTCCTACTCCAACAAGGCTTCTCGGAACCGTGTCTTGTCCTAGTTATCCGGATCCCGCAACAAGCTCCATGTTGCATCTGCCATTCAAGGCTTCTTCCAATGCTTCCCAGCAGCACCAAAACGTCACACAGCACTCTCAAGGTGTGGTAAGTGTTTGGGCTAACAACCTCTCACAGATATGGATAATGGAGAGGGAAGGGTTGAGGAAATACCACAAGCAAATGTATAGAGAAAGATGGGGAAGACAATCTCTAATTACCAATGTGTTTGGCTAGGGTTTTCTCTCTAAAGCATTTCTCAACAATTGTGGGTAATGATGGTATATATAGGATAGGTGCAAAAGGTGTGACTCAAAAAGTACAGGCTGGCAGAACAGATAGCCTCGCGGGTGTCTCGCGGGAAGGCCTTACCCGCGAGATACTCGCGAGACATAGCTGTCTCCACCTGGCCTGACCTTTCGCATTCCAGCATGTGCCTAGCACATGATTCACTTCGCGGGATGCTAGGTCGCGAGACACCCGCGAGAATTCTTCATTCTTCAAATGCTTGAGTGTTCAAACACTCTCTCTATCACACAACCCTTACAACAAGTCCCACAACAAATACAGGGTTTAAACGATTGAACATAATTACAATCAAATTTGGCACGGAATAAAAGCCAACAAAACCACAGTTGTAAATTACAACTTTACAAGTTCCTCCTCTCATTCTCCTTTGCAAAACCAACCAAATCTTGAGTAGCTCTATTAAAGTTCTTTTTTTTTCTTTTTTTTTTCTTTTTTTTTCTTTTTTGAGAATGCTCTATTACAGTTCTTGGAAGCAAAAACAAACCTTTTTTTTTTTTTTTTTTTTTTTTTTTTTTTTTTTATTTTTTTATAAACAAACTTGAAATGTCTAATTGGCTGGCACAAACTCGTCTAATTTCACTCCTATTCCAGTGACACACATGTTTCCTTTGAATAAATTAAGGAGTGCAAAGCTAGGTTTGAGCATTCTAGAACAGCTGAGGAGAAGCCTGCATTTAGAGTTATTTAAATTTCAAGTATTTCACGCTTGACATTCATTTCTTCTATTCAACAAGATATATGGTACTACATGATTTAAATTTTAAAGAGTCACATGGGATGGACTTTTAGATTTACTATATTTAATACTGTATAAAATAAAGCCATTTTATTCCAAATTAAGAGTATTATTATGCTTCTCTTTTTAGAGGTTATAATTTGCAAGCAATATGTATTATGTAGCACTATTGTTCTTTTTCAATTATCGAAAATGGACTAGGCTTGGGAGTCGAAACAGTAAACTCAAACTAAATATTTTTTAAAAATAAAATAAAATAAAAAAACCAAATCTAGTATTAATTGGGGCGAATGTTAGATTGATTTGGTGATTTTACTTTTTTTCTTTTTTTGGATTTAATGGATTTCAATGTATCAATGTAAGCTTCTAAGACAGTATTTGACCAAACAAAGACGAAACCATATTGATGATATTAATCATCCATTTTCTAGTAAAATTATTTACAATTTCTAATAGTATTGGGTTGGTGAATGTAATTGTTATAAGTTCATGAGCAAAAATCATTTTGTCTAATTAACTTGGATAATTTAATTTCATTTATAATTTAGTTATCAATTATTAGCATAGATTTATGAAGGCCAGGGGTAAAAACTTTAGTAATAATGTTTACGATATACTGGAAAATAATAAGTTAATCAAATAAGTATTACAAACCCAGTTTAAAACACTAGTATTACTATTTTCGTGAGTGTTCTAATAATTATTATTGTTTACTAAAAAAAAAAGAATATACTCTTTTTTTTTTTTTTTGAGAATGAAAAAAAGAATAGACTCGAACTTGTTTGATTAGAAAATAAATTAGAGTTAACCGTGAAATATAATTTGATAATAAATTTGCTAAGTTGGTATTTGAAATAAATTTAAATGAACAACCATCAGCTTTTACTATGCAGCTCAACTCATTTACAGCCCTCTTCAATGAAACGTTATTGTCTACAGAGGACCTCTAATTATTAATCATTTTATGATTTTTCTTAGCAATGAAATATTATATTGTTTATACAGGAAAAAGTCAAATCTCATTGCAGACAATTGTCGTTGTTGTTGCTTCGATTTCTGTTTCTTCGTTGCTATTTGTTGCCGGCTACTGCTACCTTAGAAGAAGGCAGAGAAAAATATACAATGTTATTCAGGAAGAAAATGGTAAACAATAAATGATTTGATTGCATAAAATTTTCATATTTCCTAATTTTCACACTTGTAGTTACGTAAATGACTGTTTTGTCTTGCAAATGATATTACTACGTCAGAGTCCTTGCAGTTTGATTTTGCAACAATTGAAGGAGCCACCGAAAAATTCTCTGATGATAACAGGCTAGGTGAAGGCGGATTTGGTGTGGTTTACAAGATATAGGATTAGTTACCAGTATTTGTCTACATTTTGTGTGTGTGTGTGTGTTTTTTTTTTTGGGGGGGGGTGCGGAATTCTACGCATCAAATATAAATAATCTAATAAATGCAAAATCCAACAGTGCCAAAGCATTTTTGATACTGAGATTACATGAAATTGATAGGGGTAAATTGTTCTAAGATCGGTTGAAGTATATTCTCAAGGCATACTTCTTAATGGACAAGAAATAGCTGTGAAGAGGCTATCACAAACCTTTGGACAAGGATTAGGAGAATTCAAAAATGAAGATGTAACAGTAGCTAAGCTACAACACAGAAATCTTATAAGGTTATTGGGATTTTTCCTGGAAGGAGAAGAAAAAAAAAAAAAAAACTTGTTTACGAATTTGTGCCCAACAAAAGCCTTGACTACTTTTTATATGGTAAGTCCCTTATACGCATATGTTTGATTTTATAGTTTGCCGTAGGATATGTGAGGATTAAGGTTTTTCTTCAAGGAGGATAAAATCCATCCAAGAGGGGCTCAGTTTGTTTGCTTAACTATTAATAAGTCATTTGTACGTTTTTAGACCCCTTACAACACAACCAGATTAACCTAGTTAATTAGCCAAGTGATTACTTAGTCAAATTATCAAATCTAGGTTAACACAAATATATCATATTAAGGTAAAATACGGAAAATAAAGAACAAAAAGATATGATAACCCAGGAAAACCAAATTGGTAAAAAACCTGAGGATGATTTAACCTAGCTGTCTTCAAAGTAAACCTAAATCTACTATGAAAGAATTGAAGTTTACACAATATCGACTTAGACTACTAACATCCTATTGCTGCCTCGAGTAGGAAACTTACTACCACGACCACGTGATAGCTCCGAGTCCATGGACTACTTCTTTCTTGGATTCCCAGCAAGTACAAGCACTCCCGCTTGTGTATCTTTAAACTCTTTATTGCAGCAATTGAATGATCATCAAGTTCTTGAATTGAATTCTCCTTCTTGATAATCCTAAGTATGTGTAAAGACAAATACCTCTACATCTCACAAAAGATTCACACACACACAGCAAAAGAAGCTCTGTAAACGTGGCTAGGGTTTTCCCTTTTATACTTAGGGTAAAACATAAAAACCTGCACGTCATATGGGCTTAAGGCTAAGTTGGAAAATTCTGCAGAAAAACATTATGCCTGAATTTCGATCGGTCGAATCTATTTCTCAATCAATCGAGCTAAGCAGAATCATACTATAACTTCTGCAGCTACTCGATTCCAACTTTACATAAAATGCATACACTTTGAGCAAGTCTAAACAAGACTAAAAACCTGTTTGGATCATGGTTTGCAAACAATACAAATTAGAGTTCTAATACATTAGTTCCTAAGTACTTAGAATCTAACAAACTCTCCCTTTGGCAATCCGTGACAAAACACAAACTAAAATGCTCAAAGTTTACAAAGAAAAGCCCATTATACAAATAATGCCCATTATAACAAATCCAACCTAACTATTATCTATCAGTTGTAAGTGTAAACAGCAGCACGATTGAATCAACTTGTATATTTCCTGAAACACTAAACAAACACATAAATGCATGTGTAGGAAATACAAGTAAAACAAAAATAATAAAACAAAAAATATGCAAACTAACTCTCCCCCTAAGTTAGATACATCAAAAAAAATTATTTTCTCCCTTATTAGGTTCTAAGGAATTAGGAACTAATGTATTAGAACTCTAATTTGTATTGTTGGCAAACCGTGATCAAAACGTTTTAGTCTCGTTCAGACTTGCTCAAAGTATATTTATATGTAAAGTTGGAATCGAGTGTTCTGCAGGATTTACTGTGTAAATCTGCCTGACTCGATCAATTGAAGAATAGACTCGATCGATCGAAAGTCGTGCAGATTGTTTTTCTGCAGAATTAGAAAGTCAAGCGGGGAGCTTGTAAGTCCTTTTGTATGAACTTCAATTCTTTCATAGTGGATTTAGGTTTACCTTGAGGATAGTTAGGTCAAATCCTCTCCAGGTTTTTACCTTGTGGTTTCCTGGATCATCATATCTTGTGTTCATTTATTTTCCACTGCTTTATATCTTGATATGATTATTTAATTGTGTTAACCTAGATTTGCATGAATTGGACTAAGTTAATTACTTGGCTAATTAACTAGGTTAATCTAATTGTGGTTTAAGGGGTCTAAATTTCCATCAAGTGGTATCAGAGTAGGTAGCTCTTCTGCTTTAGATCTTTTGATCTCTGAGCTGATCCTTGACCCCTATTGTCATGGATAATTTGAAGTGTCAATCTGCTCATGTTTGTGATGTTTTGAATAAAAAGGACACTATTGTTTCTGTTAAGTTCTAAAGGTTTAGGAATTTATGTATTTAGAACTTTAATTTGTAATGTTGGCAAACCATGATCAAAACAATGTACTTAGCCTTGTTTAGGCATGCTCAAAGTTGATAAAATGTTGTAAAGTTGGAATCGAGTGGCTGCAGATGCATTAGGGCATTTCGGCCTGGCTCGATCGATCGAGGCAAAACCCTAGCCACGTTTTCAGAGTTGCACAAGTTGTATTGTTGCTCATACATTGCTGTTTTGTATAAATCTCTTGTGAGATCTAGAGGAGTGTTCCTTTACACAAAGCTTAGGGTTTTCAAGATTGAGATTACTTCAACATCTTGATGATCAAATTGGTTGCTGCCTGTGAAGCTTAAAGAATATCAAGCGTGGGTGCTTGTAGCTGATAGAGGAATTCAAAGAAAGAAGTAGTTCGTGGATTCGGAGCCTGCGCGTGGTCGTGTCAGGAAGTTTTATTGGTGGGTAGCATTAGGAAGTCGAGCGGGGAGCTTGTAGTCCTTTTGTAAGAACTTCAATTCTTTCTTAGTGAATTCCGTTTTGCCTTGAGGATCGGTGGGTTAAATCCTCCCCAGGTTTTTCCGTGTGGTTTCCTGGGTGATCATATCTTTGTGTTATTTATTATTTCGCTGCATTATATTTTTGATATGATTATTTGATTGCTTTAACCTAGAATTGCTTAATTTGACTAAGTAACAACTTGGCTAATTAACTAGGCTACGCAATCTGGTTGTTTGTAAGGGGTCTAAACCGTTCAAATGGTATCAGAGCGGGTTGCTCTCTTGTTAGAGATTTTTCATCTCTGAGCTGATCCTTGACCCCAGTTGTCATGGAGCATGGACACCCTCTTGTTGTTCCTCCTCACTTTGATGGAAACAACTATGCTTATTGGAAAGTAAGGATGAAAGCATTCCTAAAATCTATTGATGAGAGGGTATGGAACTCCGTTAAATACGGATGGGAGAAGCCCACTACTCTTGTGAGTGAGTGGCAAACTTCTCAGAAAGAAGCAGCTGCATTTAATAACAAAGCTATGAATGCCATTTTTAATGCTGTTTCAATGGAGGAATTTAAGAGGATCTCAAATGTTGAGGTTGCTCATACTGTTTGGAAAATCCTCCAAACTGTGCATGAAGGCATAAAGGCTGTTAAAATAAACAAATTGCAACAATTAACTTCTAGGTTTGAAAGCATTAGAATGTTTGATGATGAAACCTTTGATGAGTTTTATGCTAAACTTAATGATATTGTTAATTCTGCTTATAACTTGGGAGAAATCTATGATCAACCTAAAATTGTTAGGAAGATACTTAGATCCTTAACTGAAGACTTTAGACCCAAGGTGACAGCCATTACTGAGAGTAAGGATGTTGACTCCATTCCTATGGATGAGCTTGTAGGATCTCTTCAGTCCTATGAGTTTGACCTGCCCAAGACTACCAAATCCAAATCAATGGCTCTTAAGTCTGTTGATGATGTTGAGGCTGGTGGATTTGATGATGAGCTCTCTGCTACAGAGATAGCTTACCTTGCCAAGAACTTTAGAAATTTCCTTAGAAACACTAATAGGAGGGCAAGGAATACCAACACTGTTGAACCTAGAAACCTTAGGAAGAATTATCCCACTAAGGTTAATAATTTTGAAAAACCTAGAGAAAAAGTAGGTTAATCTTCAAATAATTCTTTGGGTTCTCAGTGTTTTGGTTGTCAAGGGTATGGTCATGTCAAATCTGAATGTCCTACTTTCTTGAGAAATAAGGGTAAAGCTATGGCTGTAACCCTTAGTGATAATGAGGTTTCTGTTGATGAGTTCGGTTGTGACGAGGATGGAAACTTCATTGTTTTCACTGCTACTGCTGTAGTCAATGAAAGCATATCTGCTGAGGAGAACCCTTCTGATGGGGAACTCTCTGAAGATGCAGATCTTCAAGAGGCCTATAACAAACTTTGCAAAGTTGCTGCAAAGGATGCTATGAATGTTGAACTTGGCCTAAAGAAAATTGATGCTCTTGAGCTTGAAAAGAAGAATTTGCTTGTCAAACTGTTTGATGCTAATGATCTTTTGAACAATGTTAAATTTGAAAACATGCTTTTGCTTGATAAAGTTAGAACTTTGGAACATGATTTATCTATTGCTGGATCTGCTAGTTCTAAACTTGATCACATGCTGAATGTTCAAAAGTATCCTTCTGATAAATCTGGGTTAGGTTATGTTGAAAGCATCTTTGATTTTGCACCACATTCCACTGTCTTTGTTCCTTCTTCTTCTTCTGTACCTTCTGTAAGTGAGGTTATGAGTGAAACTGTTAAACCCCCTGTGAGTAAGGTTGTTAAACCTGTAGAAGTTTCACCACCTAAGAAGATTAGGGTAGACTTAAGAGAACCTAAACCTAAGGAGCCTACCAAATCTAAGGACAAGATGCATAGTAAACCTGCTTGGGTTTGTCATTACTGTGGAAAGTCTGGACACATTCATCCTAACTGTTACAAGCTTCAAGCTGATAAGAGAGCAAAGAAACCAAAAGTGTCTGTGCCTCAAGCACAAGATCCTATGGCACTAATTGGTAAATTGGTAAAGGCGTTAAACCTTTATTCCAATTCTAGAGTTGGGAATCACTCTAATGTGAATAAGAACTCCAATGCTCGGGGTGCATCTAAAAAGTTTTGGATGCAAAAGACTCAAACTAACTGAGTCTTTCTGACATGGTCCTTGTGCTTCATTGCTCTATTCTGTTGTGACCATTGTTTTTTGGTTTTTGTGTTTTTGTTCTAGGACTTGCATTGCATTACATACATGCATTTCATTCTAGGATTTATTTGTTTTCTCTTTTAATAATATATTAAAAAAAAAAAAAAGGGAAAAGCAAAATCTTTGTTGGACACTATTTTTCTTGATTTTTGAAAACAAGGTTGGTTAATCTTTTTACACATGTCATGTCTTGTGTACCTTGTTTAACTTTGATGAGCTTATTTACTGCACTTGACTAGTTGAAACTGTGTAGTGCATGTTGTGTGGGAAAGATGTGTATGGTTTTTAATCACTTTGCCTTAATCATGTAGTCACTTGTTCTTTGACTGTCGGACTTGATCCTTTTGAGAAAGGCATAAATAACCATCTCACCACTGTTCACTAGCCAATCATGAACACCTTAGTGCATATCATAAGATTTTGTGCTCGAGAAAGTGTAGCACATGCACAACAAGAACATAAGGTGTAGCCTCAATTAAATTAAAACTGGTGTGTACTATTAGGCTTGATGCCAATTCACTTAATTCAAACCGGTGTGTACTATTAGGCTGAATGCCATTTCATATAAATAAGAGGCAAAAATGCAAGAAACTTACATGATTACAAGCTTTTGTTCTAGGAGATGTGGGAGTTATAGGATGTAACTCTTTAGGTGATAGTCTCTTTTAAATTCTATGTGATGAATTGTGTAGACTTTGTGTTTGATTGTTATTCACATATCACCTCACATGTATCTCAAGTTTTTGCTAGTTTCACACACTACACAAGTTACTCTTTGTTAAATACTGTACATGCTAGTGTGTGTGTTTTTGGTCTGACCAACCAAGTCTGAAAATATCTTGAGATTTGTGCACAACATATTTGTTGCCTGAGAAAATTCAATGGGAGAATGATTGAAACTTGTGTTTTGAGAAAAAGAAATTGGGTATTTAAAAATTTGGGTTTTTGAAAAAAACATTCCATCTCATACTCATGCATTTTGTTTTCATTGTTCAAATGCTTTGAGGAGTTGTTTTCAAAATTGGGTTTGCATGTTTCAAAACTGTGATTTTTCTCAAAATTTTGTGAGTTACTGCCCATTTCGAACGATCCATTGTGATTTTCGATCGATTGAAAAAGTGTCCTAGATTGTTCTAAAATGACTGTTTCATTCGATCGATCGAATGTAATTTTCGATCAATCGAAGATCGTGGAGAAGCTTTTTAAAAAGACTTGTTCTGACTTTTTCAAACACCTTTTTCAAATCTTTTTCAAGTCTTTTCTCTCTCTCTGACTTGGCAAGCTCAACTATTCCAATTTCTTGTCGTTTTCCTTCGGATTTTTTGCAAAATCTCTCTTTCCTCAAGCCGATAAGACTCTTTTGCCCTTCCTTTTCAACTAATTTTCAAGTTTTCATGCATTTTTTCATGCATTTAAGGGAGAATTTCGGACTTTGCATATATGGGATTTTCTGTTGATCTAAGCTCTTTTTCTTGCAATTGATCATTGGGTTTTTGTGGGGACACATCATACACTAGTTTCTTGATGGTTAATTTAATCAATTTTGAGTTTTGTGAAAAATTGAAAATTCTAGGGTGGTTTATATTTGATCCGATTTGGGGCTTTCTGTGAAATTGAGTTTAATTGATGAAATTGGCTTGTGGAATTGATGAAATTAGTTATTATAATCTGTTTTCAACATTGTATAGTGATTAATTCATCAATTTGTTGCAAAATTTTTCAAGTGGTTTTCAAATTTTTTTTAGGGTTTTTGTTAGAAACTCTATGTTCAAGCCAATTTTGTGTAATTGAACTTAATTTGAATTGTGTTTACTGCATTAGTTCATGCATCACAACATTGTTATTGTTCATGCATCATATAGATTGTTCTTCTATTGTTTTTGTGCTAACTTGCAGTCTGCCCTTGATTTTGTTTTCTTGTGTTCTTTTGGTTTTCTCTTTGTGTCTCTGTCCTTTCCTTAGCATCATGCCTAGGAAGACTAGAGCCCGTAGGACTATTCCCTCTCCTTCTCCTTCCCTCCCTTCCTTTGATAGTGAGAGGTTCCCGAGTGAGAAAAACCAAGAGATTTATGAGAAGCTCAATCTTCAGAGGAAGATTTGGGCTGAGTGTTCTGTTATACTGGATGAGCTTGATCCTGCCATTAGGGCAAACTTTGAGCGTAGGGGATGGTTGCCTTTGTTAGATGTGTCTGATCCTCCTCCTTCGGCTACCTTGATTAGAGAGTTCTTCTCGAACATCTCTATCCGCGTCTATGATTCCAACACTCTAGTTAGGAGTTGGATACGAGGCGTAGAGTACTCCATTACTCCTCAGGTAGTGGCTGATACTCTTGAGGTACCGTTGGTTCGTCATCCTGTCTATCCTTATACTGAGTCTCTCAAGCTGAGCGATGTTTTGTCTTACATCACTGAGACTACTGTCCAGTGGGGTTCTGATCCTAGGATCACTTCTGCTGAGCTCTCCGGGTTGCACTATCTATTCTTTAGGATAGCTTGTCATTCCATCTGGCTCATCTCTCATGTTCACACCATTCCTCTCGAGAGGTGTGTATTTTTGTACGCTCTAATGACTTATGCTCCTATTAGTTTTCCTCATCTCTTTCTTCGTTCTTTGAACGAAGTTTATAGGAGTTCATCTACTTCTCATGCCCTTGTTCATCCTATTTTCATTCATAGGATTTTGCTTTATCTTGATATTAGTGGCTTCCCTTCCTCTGAGCCCGTTCATGTTATTGGTCCTATAGGTGCGTCTTTTCTTAGACAGAGGGCCGCTTATCTTCGAGCTGGTTCTAAACACCCTAGGTCTGAGCCGTCTAGTAGTGCTCCTCCTCCTCCTCCTCCTCCTTCTTCTTCTACAGGTCCTGCTGGTGAGGATATTCCTGATCCTGATGTGGCTGCTACTGCTGTTCCTCCACCTCCTTCGGATGACTTCGATGTTCGTCGTACCCTGGAGACTGTCATGACCGTTCAGGCGGCTCATGGTCAGATTTTGGTGGATTTGCTAGATGAGATGCGTGCTTTGCGAGCCGACTTTGCGCGTCTTCATTCACCCTCACCACCTCCTTTTGATGGCGACTTGTGATTGCCCTTCGGCATTCCATCACAAAAAGGAGGAGTGGAGTTTTGACTTGTAGAGGAGTTTTTGTAGCTAGGGGGAGATTTTTTTGTTAACATGAGATTTTTTTTGTTAGTTTGTGGAGTTTATTAGATTGTATCTAGGTGCTTCACTCTGTATATCATTTTTGGGGATATTCATGTTAGGGGGAGTAACATTGATTGATATATTAATATACATGATTTTTATTTGATTCTTGTTGTCTTATGATTCACTGCTTATTGATTTCTATTTATGAGTTGTTCATTGATATATATCTTTATTTTGTGTTGTATGAATCTTACAAGAATGTTATACCTGTTTATATACTATTTTCTGTCACACATGCGTTTATGTGTTTGTTGAGTATTTCAGGAATTTACAGGTTGATTCAACAAAGCTGCTGTCTACACTTGCAACCGATGGATAGTAGTTAGGGTTGAATTTAAGTTTATGAGCATTATTTTTGTAAAGGGCTTTTTACTTGTAAACTTTGAGCTTTTAATTTGTGTTTTGTCACGGATTGCCAAAGGGGGAGTTTGTTAGGTTCTAAAGGTTTAGGAATTTATGTATTTAGAACTCTAATTTGTAATGTTGGCAAACCATGATCAAAACAATGTACTTAGTCTTGTTTAGGCTTGCTCAAAGTTGATAAAATATTGTAAAGTTGGAATCGAGTGGCTGCAAATGCATTGGGGCATTTCGGCCTAGCTCGATCGATCGAGGAATAGATTCAATCGATCGAAAATTGGCCCAGATGCGTTTTCTGCAGAATTTCCAACTCAGCCCTAACTCTTTAAACGTTTAGGGTTTTATGTTTTTGCCCTGGGTATATAAGGCAAAACCCTAGCCACGTTTTCAAAGTTGCACAAGTTGTATTGTTGCTCATACATTGCTGTTTTGTGTAAATCTCTTGTGAGATCTAGAGGAGTGTTCCTTTACACAAAGCTTAGGGTTTTCAAGATTGAGATTACTTCAACATCTTAATGATCAACTTGGTTGCTGCCTTTGAAGCTTAAAGAATATCAAGCGTGGGTGCTTGTAGCTGATAGAGGAATTCAAAGAAAGAAATAGTTCGTGGATTCGGAGCTTGCGCATGGTCGTGTCAGGAAGTTTTACTGGTGAGTCGCATTAGGAAGTCGAGCGGGGAGCTTGTAGTCCTTTTGTAAGAACTTCAATTCTTTCTTAGTGGATTCCATTTTGCCTTGAGGATCGGTGGGTCAAATCCTCCCCAGGTTTTTCCGTGTGGTTTCTTGGGTGATCATATCTTTGTGTTATTTATTATTCCGCTGCATTATATTTTTTATATGATTATTTGATTGCTTTAACCTAGAATTGCTTAATTTGACTAAGTAACAACTTGGCTAATTAACTAGGCTACGCAATCTGGTTGTTTGTAAGGGGTCTAAACCGTTCAGTTTCTATTGATTTTTTTGATGCTTTTGAAACTCTTCATAAGGAATTATTTAAATCTTTAAAAAATTCTAAGAAATTCAAGGAAGAGTTAAAATTGGCTAATCTTGAAAAAAAGGAATTGCTTGTTAGATTAGATGAATCTAATAAAAAGAATGAATTTTTGAGAAATCAAATTTCCTCTCAAGATGAGAAGATGAAAAGCTTGGAACAAGAATTAGTTGAATCTAAATCTAAAATTGAAAATTTGACTAGTACCAAGCCTGCTGATAATAACAAAAGTGTTTCTGTTTCTTTTAAGCTTAAAACTGAGAAAATTTATATCCCTCCTTTCAAGAGGAATAATAAAGAAAAGGCTTATTTTATTAGGTTAGACAAAGGTAAAAGTTATGATGTAGACGCTGAAGTTTCTAAACCTAAGTTTAAAATTACTGTTAAGGAGCATAATAAATCTGTTTTTGTGCCTACTTGTCACCGTTGTGGTGTTGTTGGTCATATTAGACCAAATTGTTCTTTGTTGAGGCAAAAACCAAAATCTGAGACTAGATTTGTTGTTAGGAATACTAATGTTCCTAAATTTGTTTTTGTTTGCCACTTTTGTGGTGTCCGTGGTGACATTTATCCTAATTGTCATAAATTGAAACTTGAGCATTCTGTATGTCAATCTAGGATATGTGATGATATTTCTCCTGCCATAAGTCCATATAAATTGTTTCATATTATTTTGAAAAATTTAAGCTTGTTGGCTTGTGAAAGGAATTTGTAGGATTTTAGTCTTTCTCAGAAGATTGGTGTAATCCCTCAAATACACTCTGCTTCTCATAGATTTTTACCTACAAAGCCGAAGACTCGTGCTATATGGGTGAGAAAATATCCTCTAAGCTGAGTGTTGCTGACTTGTCTCTGTTTTAATTCTTTCAATTGTTTGTGGACATGTCTTGTTTCTGTTTTTGGTTGTTTTGTTTTTTAGGTTGTTTTTTTTTTTTTTTTTTTTTTTTTTTTTTTTTTTTTTTTAAATCCAAAAACATTGAAAATTTTCAAAAAGACAAAAATATTTTATTTTGTGTCTTGTTTTATTTTTCTTGAGGATTACATGAATTATGATAGCTCTCTTAATTTAGAACATGCTTGACATTATGGTGAAACTTAAATAATATGCTAAGCTATTTCTGATTTTGTGTGAGTATGTACTAATTTGTACATGTACTCAAGAGTTAATTAAGAAATTGATATTTATTGTTTGTATACCCTCTATAGCTTAGTTAAGCATTGTCATGCATTGCATTTGCATTGTTCATTTAGCATAATATGTGCTTTTTTTTTTTTTTGTCATATAGTTTTTAAAACCAAAAAGATTTTTGTGTTTTGTATTTCACATCTTGGATTTATAATCAAGGATTGACCATATTATCTTTACATAACGTGTTTATGTACCTTGTTTAGCTTTGATGAGCTTATTTATTGCATTTTACTAGTTTGAGCTTTGTAGTGCATGTTGTGTGGGAAAGATGTTTATAGTTTTTGATCACTTTGTCTTGATTTTGAAATCACATGCCTTTGTTTGTCGGACTAGATCCTTTTGAGAAAGGCATAAATAACCATCTCACCACTGTTCACTAGCCAATCATGAACACCTTAGTGCACATCGTAAGATTTTGTGCTCGAGAAAGTGTAGCACATGCACAAAAAGAACATAAGGTGTAGCCTCGATTTAATTGCTTAATGTTTAAAATTGGTGTGTACTATTAGGCTTAATGCCAAATCACATAATTAAAATTGGTGTGTATATTATGAGGCAAAATTCAAGAAACTTACATGATTGCAAGTTTTTATTCTAGGAGATGTGAGAGTTATAGGATGAAACTCTTTTGGTGATAGTCTCTTTCAAATTCTATGTGATGAATTTTGTAGACTTTGTGATTGATTTCTATTCACATATCACCTCACATGTATTTTAAGTTTTTACTAGTTGCACACACTACACAAGTTATTCTTTACTAAACTTGGTACATTTTATTGTGTGTGATCTTGTTGTGGCCATCCAAGATTAAAAGTTCTTTGATCTTTATGCAAAATGTGTTTAATGTTTGAGAAATTGGAAATTCTAGAGCTTGTATTGAATCCGATTTGGGGATTTTGTTCAATTAGGTTGAAATTGATGAAATTGGCTTGTTGTTTTGATGTAATTAAGCATTATACTCTATGTGTTGTGTTATGTGATGCTCAATTCGTCAATTTGTTTAAAAATTCAACAAGTGGTTTTCAATTTTGGGGTTTTTGTTAGAAACTCTATGCTCAAGCCAATTTTGTTAATTTGAACTTAAATTGAACTATGTTTTACTGCATTAGAGCATGCATCATGACATATTTTTTCATGTATCATTTGTGTTTAGGATTCACATGCATTGCATTGATTTCTGTATCCATCTTGCAGCTTTGCATTCATATCTCACACTGTTTTCACACATAGCATGCATACACTTTGCTAAATTGGGTACTCAACTTAATAAAAAAATTGATTGATTAATTTTTGAGCTATGTACTTTCTAGTATATGCCTTTTTTATGTGTGGATTGTAGAAAATATTTTTCTTAAGAGATATGATAGATAATCAATGTGCAAATATTTTCTCTACTCATGCAACTATTTATGGGTCACATAGTGTCATGTTTGCATTTATTGAAAGAGAGAATATTCTTCTTCATATGTATCCTTACATTAGTATTTAACTTTGGTTTGTGTGTTTTTTATTTTCCCCACCTCCTTTATTTTTCCCTAAAACTGTTTTTCCCAAAACTTGTTTTGTTTTTCCTATTTTTATAGGAGAAGAATTTTTTTTAACCTTTGTGGTTCTTAGGGGGAGTTGTTGCTCTTCATAGGAGGAGTTGTCTCTATTTTCTCTTACTCTGTTGCGTATGTTTTCTGTCTACCCTCTGATTAGGTAGTCTTTGTCAATACGTGACAAAAAGGGGGAGACATAGATGGCCTGTTTGTTTTGTTTACAGGGAGAATATAAAAACTTTTTGATGTATCTAACTTAGGGGGAGAGTTAGAATTTATTTTATATATTTCTTGTTTCACTGCTTATTAAGTTATATTTATGATGTTATTCATTGGTATATCTCTTTATTTTGTGTTTTGTGAAATCAAGATCTTATTTTGTTTACTTGTATTATTTCCACACATGCGTTTATGCGTTTTGTTTAGTGTTTCAGGAAATATACAGTTGATTCAATTGAGCTGCTGTCTACACTTGCAACTGATGGATAGTAGTTAGGTTAGATTATTTTGTAATGTGCATTATTTGTGTAAAGGGCTTTTACTTGTAACTTTGAGCTTTGTATTTGTATTTTGTCACGGATTGCCAAAGGGGGAGTTTGTTAGGTTCTAAGGAATTAGGAACTAATGTATTAGAACTCTAATTTTTATTGTTGGCAAACCTTGATCAAAACGTTTTAGTCTTGTTTAGACTTGCTCAAAGTGCATTTATATGTAAAGTTGGAATTGAGTGTTCTACAGGATTTACTATGTAAATCTGCCTGACTCGATCGATCGAAGAATAGACTCGATCGATCGAAAGTCGTGCAGATTGTTTTTCTGCAGAATTTCCAACTCAGCCCAAGCCCATTAAGGATTAGGGTTTCAGATTTACCTCTCCCACTATATAAAGGAAACCCTAGCCACGTTTTTAGAGTAGCTTATGTTGCTCATATTTTCTGTTTTGTGTAAATCTCTTGTGAGATCTAGAGGAGCTTTTCTTTACACAAAACTTAGGGTTTTCAAGGTAGAGATTACTTCAACATCTTGATGATCAACTCAGTTGCTGTCATTGGAGTTTAAAGAATAAAAAGCCTGGGTGCTTGTAGCTGATTGAACAATCCAAGAAAGAAGGAGTCCGTGGATCCGGAGCTTGCACGTGGTCGTGTCAGTTAGTTCTACTAGTGGTAGTATTAGGAAGTCAAGCGGGGAGCTTGTAAGTCCTTTTGTATGAACTTCGATTCTTTCATAATGGATTCAAGTTTACCTTGAGGATAGCTAGGTCAAATCCTTCCCAGGTTTTTACCGTGTGGTTTCCTGGGTCATCATATCTTATGTTCATTTATTTTCCACAGCTTTATATCTTGATATGATTATTTAATTGTGTTAACCTAGATTTGCATGAATTGGACTAAGTTAATCACTTGGCTAATTAACTAGGTTAATTTAATTGTGGTTTAAGGGGTCTAAATTTCCATCATCCCCCTTTCAAAAACAATATCAACTCCCCCTAAACAAAACAAACAAGATTCCCACATTTCATCTAAATCTCCCCCTTTTTGTCGCGTATTGACAAAGACAACTCATTGTTGCCCAAATTAAAAAAATACACAACAAAAGTCAAGAGAAAATAGAGAATTAAGGGAATGCAAAACAATTCAACTCTATAGAAAATAGAGACAAATCCCCCTATGAACAACAAAGGGTAAAAACAAGCTTCTCCCCCTATAAAAATAGAAAAAACAAAACAAGTTTTGGGAAAAACAGTTTTGGGGAAACTTTAGGAGGTGGGGAAAATAAAGACACACAAACCAAACTTAAAAACTAAGTTGATAAGGTGAGGATACACAGGAAAAAAATATTCTCTCTTTCAATAAATGCAAACTTGACACTATATGACCCATAAACAATTGCATGAGTAAAAAAAATATTTGCACATTAATTATCCAACATATTTCTTAAGAAAAATATTTTCTGTAGTTCACACATAAAAAATAGAATATACTTAAATGTACAAAGGACTAAAAAATTAATCAATCAATCAATTTTTAGATCAAGTTGAGTACCCAATTTAGCAAAGTGTATGCATGTTATGTGTTAAAAAAATGAGAGATATGACTGCAAAACTGCAAGTTGAATACAAAAAAAATAGTGCAATGCATGTGAATTCTGAACATAAATGATGCATAAAAAAATTTGGTCAAAAACAGAAAATTTTCCAGTTTCGATCAGTCGATCATCGATCGAATACCAATTGAGCCAGACAAATTCAAACCAAAATTTTTAATCGCAATTTTGATCGGTCAAAAAACAGGTTCAATCGATCGAAAATCTAGAAAAAACAAAATTTTGAAAAATAGAGCAATTTTATGTAGAAACTCTTCAAAGCATAGAATTTTATGAATAAAATGCATGAGTATGAGAAGGAATGCTTTTCAAAAACACTTGTTTAGAACCCAGTTTTCCCAAAAATAAGATTTTCAATCAATTCACCTTGAATTCTCAAACAACAAACATGTTTTGCATAAAAACTCAAAGAATTTTCAAACTTGGTTGGCTAAAACAAAATCACACACAATAACATGTACAAAGTTTATCAAAGAGTAACTTGTGTAGTGTGTGCAACTAGCAAAAGCTTGTGATACATGTGAGGTGGTATGAGAACAATGATCAATCACAGTCTCTACAAAATTCATCACATAGAGTTTGAAAGAGGCTATCACCTGAAGAGTTACGTCATATAACTCTCACATCTCCTAGAATAAAAGCTTAAAATCATGTAAGTTTCTTGATTTGCTTCATAATGTACACACCAATTTTATTTAATCAGAAACTTATTAAAGATAGCCGGGATATGTACACACCAATTTTATTTGATTTAAAGATATTATAGTCCAATAATGTACACACCAATTTTAGCATTTAAACTGAGGCTACATTTTATATTCTTTTTGTGTATGTGCTACACTTTCTCGAGCACAAAATCTTACGATATGCACTAAGGTGTTCATGATTGGCTAGTAAATAGTGGTGAGATGGTTATTTATACCTTTCTCAATAAGTTCAAGTCCGACAATCAAAGGCATATGACTTCAAGATCATGATCATGTGATCAAAAACTATAAACAACTCCCACACAACATGCACTACAAAACTCAAACTAGTAAAAGGCAGTAAAACAAGCTCATCCAAGCTAAACAAGATACATAAACATGTTATGTAAAGATAATATAGCCAACCTTGATTTCAAATCCATGATATGTAATATTAAACACAAAAATCTTTATGGTTTAAAAAAATTTATGACGAAAAACAAAAAGCACACATTATGCTAAATGAACAATGCAAATGCAATGCAAGATAGTGTTTAACTAAACTATACAGGGTACACAAATAAGAAATATCAATTTCTTAATTAACCATTGAGTACATGTACAAATTAGTACTTACTCACACAAAATCAGAAAAAGCCTAGCACTTATATAATACATGCTATTCAAGTTTCTCCACAATGTCAAGCATGTTCTAAATCAAGAGAGAGATATATTTTCATAATTCATGTAATCCTCAAAAAATAAAACTAGACACAAAATAAAACATTTTTGTCTTTTTGAAAATTTTCAATGTTTTTGGATTTTTTTAATAAAAAAAAAAACCTAAAAAAAAAAAAACAACCAAAAATAGAAACAGAACATGTCCACAAACAATTGAAAGAATTAAATCAAGGACAAGTTAGCAACACTCACCTTGGAGAATCTTTTCTCACCCATATAGCATGAGTCTTCGGCTTTGTAGGTGAAAATTCATGTGAAGCAGAGTGTATAAGAGAGATTACACCAATCTTCTGAGAAAGACTGAAATCCTACAAATTCCTTTCAAAAGCCAACAAGCTCAAATTTTTCAAAAGAATATAAAACAATTTATATGTACTTATGGCAGAAGAAATATCATCACATATCCTAGATTGAAATATAGAATTTTTTTAATTTCAATTTATGACAATTAGGAAAAATGTGACCAGAGACACCTCAAAAGTGACAAACAGGAACAAATTTAGGAACATCAATATTCCTAACAACAAATCTAGTCTCAGATTTTGGTTTTTGCCTCAACAAAGAACAATTTGGTCTAATATGACTGACGACACCACAAAGGTGACAAGTAGGCACAAAAACATATTTATATGCTTTCTAACAGTAGGTTTAGACTTAGGTTTAGAAACTTCAGTGTCAACATCAGAACTTTTACCTTTGTCTAACCTAGCAAAATAAGCTTTTTCTTTATTATTCCTCTTGAAATGAGGGATATAAACTTTCTCAGTTTTAGGCTTAAGAGAAACAGAAACATTTCTATTATCAACAGCAGGCTTTGTACTAGTTAAATTCTCAATTTTATCTTTAGGTTCAACTAACTCTTGTTCCAAGCTTTTCATCTTCTCGTCTTGAGAGGAAATTTGATTTCTCAAAAATTCATTCTTTTTATTAGATTCTTCTAATATAACAACCAATTCCTCTTTTTCAAGATTAGCCAATTTTAACTCTTCCTTGAATTTCTTAGCAGTTTTCATATATTTCAATAATTCCTTACAGAGAGTTTCACATGCATCAATAAGATCAACAGAAACAACAGTGTCCTTTTTATTCAAATCATCACAATCAAAAATAGTAAGACACTTAAAATTATCATGACAATAGGGATCAAGGATCAACTCTTCGGTTAAAAGATCTAACACAAGAGCTACCCGCTTTGATACCACTTATACATTTTTAGACCCCTTACAACACAATTAGATTAACCTAGTTAATTAGCCAAGTGATTAGTTAGTCAAATTATCAAATCTAGGTTAACACAAATATATCATATCAATGTAAAGTGCGGAAAATAAAGAACACAAAGATGTGATGACCTAGGAAAACCAAACCGGTAAAAAACCTGTGGATGATTTAACCTAGCTATCCTAAAGGTAAACCTAAATCCACTATGAAAGAATTGAAGTTTACACAATAGTGACTTAGACCACTAACATCCTATTGATACCTCGAGTAGGAAACTTACTACCACGACCACATGACAACTCCGAGTCCATGGACTACTTCTTTCTTGGATTCCCAACAAGTACAAGCATGTGTATCTTTAAACTCTTTATTGTAGCAACTAAATGATCATGAAGTTCTTGAATCAAATTCTCCTTCTTGATAATCCTAATTATATGTGAAGGCAAATACCTCTAGATCTCACAAAAGATTCACACACACAGCAAAAGAAGCTCTGTAAAATGTGGCTAGGGTTTTCCCTTTTATACTTAAGACAAAACATAAAACCCTATTCGTTATATGGGCTTAGGGCTGAGTAGGAAAATTCTGCAGAAAAATCTTCTGCCCGAATTTCGATCGGTCGAGTCTATTTCTCGATCGATCGAGTCAGGCAGAATCATACTATAACTTCTGCAGCTACTCGATTCCAACTTTAGATAAAATGCATACACTTTGAGCAAGTCTAAACAAGACTAAAAACCTGTTTTGATCATGATTTACCAACAATATAAATTAGAGTTCTAATACATTAGTTCCTAAGTACTTAGAACCTAACATCATTATTGTTGTGGAACTCACAAGAGATGAATAGATTAAATTGTCTCTATGTAATACTGTAATATTTTTTCCCAAAGTCAAATGAATTGGTTGAATATGTGCATGGCTTAATTGATTATTCTAATTTTTATTCTCTCTCTCTCTCTCTCTCTGTATATATATATATATATATATTTGATGGATGTGTAGATCCTAAAAGACGAGAACAATTGGATTGGTCAAGACGTTTCAAAATTATTAAAGGCATTGCTCAAGGAATTCTTTATCTTCACGAAGATTCTCAACTTAGAATTATACATCATGATCTTAGGCTAGTAATATTTTGTTAGATCAAGACATGAATCCAAAAATTTTAGATTTTGGCATGGCAAAGATTTTTGGGGTTAATCAAACTCAAGGAAACACCAATAGGATTGTCGGCACATTGTAAGTTCTAAATGTCTACCAAAACTCTGCACTACTCTAATATAATATTCTACAAATTCTACTTTCGACAATATAGGGATGTGTTGCACTCTAACCTTCCCTGTAGCGTGAATCTATGCATGAGTAATGTTGTCAAATATACTATGAGCATTACATTGTTTAGGCAAACCCGTTAGCATATCTTGTCACTAACATTTGCTGCATTAATGGTGATGTATTTGTAGTGGCTACATGTCTCCAGAATACGCCATGTTCGGAAAATTTTCTCTGAAATTTGATGTGTACAGTTTTAGGGTCCTAATTCTAGAGATTTTAATTGGTGAGACGAACAGTTCTTTTTGTCAAGAAAATAGTTCTAAAGACCTTTTAAGCTATATGAGTGTTAGGGACATATTTTTATGTAATTGGCATATTTTTTGACAAAACGCACTTTACTTGTGTTTGGGTAAATCTAAGTAGGTTCAAGATAATCATTACAAGTGGTTAAATTGAAGACATGAAGACTACTCAAGAACTGCTCAAGAAAAGTGCAAATCTGTAGATCTCGATACCTGCTCGATAGAAGCTCGATCTGTCAAGATTCTTTAAATCTCGATAGATGCCTCGATCGATCGAGCTTACGGATTTTTAGATTATAGCCAGCAATATTTTATTCTAAAAGGCTATTTGTTTATGGGTTTGTATAATCCTTATTGGACAAGGAAAAGCCCAAGGTTTGTGTAAACCTCTTTAGAATAGGAAAGCCCATTAAGCTCCTATTTAAAGGAAGTGGAAAAAGAAAAACCTAACCATAGAGAGCTTCATAAGGTTTTCTTTTTGAAACCCTTGCCTCCTCCTACAAAAGAAAGAGTTCTTGCTGCGTTTCTTGTATGCCTTTGGGTTTTGTAACCAAGCAAAGTCTCTTGCACCAACATTGAAGATCTTATTGGTGTTTCTATGTGAAGCTGCTGCAAATCAACAACAACAATCAAAGGGTTACTGTGGAGTTAGTCACGTACTGGGATTCGTGCAAAGGAGTAAGTCGCGTACTGGGATCCGTGCATCAAATTGGTTAGTCACGTACTTGGGAGCCGTGCATCAAAAGGGGGAACTGTCACTACAGATCAAGTCCAATTGGTTATTGGGGTAAGGGTTCAACTGTAGGTTGGTAAGGTACTTGGGATTCCTTTACTTGTAACCGCTTGATTTGATAATAGTGGAGTTTCGGGAGTGGTGACCTGAAAATCACCCGGTGGGGTTTTTGCCGTTAGGGTTTTCCCCATTCGTAAACAAATCACTGTGTTATTTATTTTCCGCTGCATAATTAGTTTATTGGTGATTTGTTTGTGTTGCCACGCAATTGCATGATAAATTGATTAATTAATAACTTAGCTAATTAATTAATTGGTTTAATCACAATGAGTCATTCAGTTTGTGGCCTATCAAGTGGTATCAGAGCAGGCACACTCTGATTAGGTTTTAATTTTTGTTTTGTGATCCATTGACCCCTGTTGTCACGGAAACTCTTGATTGTTTTGATTTGCATGATCTTATGCTGAATAATGATGATGATATTCAAGATGCCTATTGCAAGCTTTATAATTTTTGTATGAAATCTCTTGAATGTTCTACAAAATTAAAAGCTAAATTTAAAAAGGTCAAGCTTGAAAAAGATGATTTGATTGCAAAATTGGATGAAACCAATAATTTGAATGAAAATTTTTAAAAATCAAATTTTATCTCAGGTGGACAAAATTAATAGTTTGGAAGAGCAACTAGTTGAATTTAAAACTGTAGTTGAAAAATTAACTAGTGCCAAACTTGTTGTTGAGCCTAACTCAAAAGAAAAAGATTTTTATATTCCCCCAATTTAAAAGGAATAATGAAAAGTTGAAGGCTAATATTACTAGGATAGACAAAGGTAAAAATTCTGATGTTAACGCTGAAATTTCTAAACGTATGTCTAAAACTCCTCCTAGGAAGAATAAAAATTCTGAATTTGTCCCCACTTGTCATCATTGTCATATTGTTGGTCATATTAGGCCAAATTGTCCTAAGTTAAGGTCTCTGTCAACCTCCAAGGTTAGACCTCCTTCAAGGAAACTGAGTAATTCTAAAACTACTCATGTTTGTCACCATTGTGATGCTTCAGGTCACACTCGTCCTAATTGTTTCAAATTGTTTCCTCATAAGCAAGTGTCCAATAGGTCTCATCCTTTGTCTAAAGGCTCTGTACCTATTCTTGGTGAGTTATTAAAAGTTTTGAGATTTTTGACTCAATTTCAGGGGAATTCTAATTCTTCTATGTCCTTTAGTAGTCATACTAGGACACGTGCCTTTTCATCTTCACGGCCAAAGACTCATGCTGTGTGGGTGATAAAGGATTCTAAGACTTAATTGTCTTTTCTGTTTGTCCTCTGCTTTAATTCTTTCTATCTAAAGTAGGACTCGCTTTGCTTGATTTCTTATCTGTTTTTGGAATCATGCTTTCATGCATCTGCACCCTTCTATCATGCATTCATGCTTATGCATCTTTCTTTTTGCCTACATGTTTTTGTTTGTTTTCAGTTTTGTTTATTTTGGTTTTGATATAAAAATAAAAAAATTTTGAAAAGTCAGAAAAATACAAAAACAGTGTGTGTTTTGTGTACTTTGGTACTTGTGTACCTTGGATGGCCAATGAAACAGAGTTTTCTAAACTTTGTATCTCTTGTAACTTAGATGAGCATCTCTATGCACAACTAAGCAAGTGAGCTTTGTAGCTCTTGTTTGTGATGAGTAAAGATTAAGTTATCTCTTAACACTCATATCACTCTTTTTGACGGGTAGGACTAGAAAATCCTAAGAGAAAGGCATAAATAATCATCTCACCACTGTTGCCCGCCAATCATTAATGATATCTGTATGTTTCAGCATAGCAAAAGTGTGATGTCAATGACATTTGTGTGTCTCGGCATAGCAAAATTGGAATGTCAAATATCAATGGGTATTTCTTTTCTCTCTCATAAGCCCATACATGATATGCTTAAAAAGAAAATATGCAAAGAAAATAAAAAGCAAAAAGATCAAAATGCTTTAAAAATGATTGTAAGCGTGTATTCTAGGATATGTGGGAGTTATAGGATGTGCCTCGAAGGTGATAGTCCCCATCAAACAGTTATGATTGTGTGTGAGTTAAAGTTATTTTCTCATATCTCAGATCTTCATAACATGTATACACATATGCAATCTTGCGATGTTTTTCACACACAACACGCAATATTCTTTGCTACTTTTGATACATGTACAAGTACAATGTGATTTGGCCATCACTAAGGTTTTACATGTGCTTTTGTATGCTTACTAAACTGCCCTGACTTGTTTTTGAAAAATAAAATTGGTTAGACTTGTTTAGTGTGTGTGTGTTTTTGGGAGATCTATGTGCTTAAATTTTTCATTGAGAGATGATTTTGAGAGCCTTTTATGTTGATTGGATCATTGTTGAGGTTCATGTTTGGTTGCATTCATGTCTATGTTTTTCACTTCTCGAAAAACTGTTTTTAAAAGCTGGCTCGACACCTTCTCGATACATGTCTATCTATCGAGCTTCTCTAGCTTTTTTTTTATCGCAATCTCAACAGCTCCTCAACACTTGGTGGATCAATCGAGAATTCTTCTGTCTTCTCGATAGCTTCTCGACAGTTGCGTTGATCGATCGAGATTCTGTTCTTGTGTCTTTGCTTTGTCCCTCGATAGATCCTCGACAGCTTCATCTGTCGATGTATATTTTGCTCGACACCTGTCTCGACACCTCTCGATCCATCGAGATTCCCTTGCATGCATTTCATTTTTTTTGTTTTGCATTTTTCTTCCTTTGTGTCCATAGCATCTTGTTTTTCTTTTCTTGTAGGTCTATGGTTCCTTGTTCTCCTTGTTCCCTCTATGTCAGTTTTCTGTCTGTCTCCTGTCATATCTTTTGGCTTTTTATGCCCTTTGACAATCGTGTCAAAAATGGGGAGAAATTTGAGAATTGAATGTCTTTCCTCAGGGGGAGTAATAGATTTAGGGAGAGAACTTCATGTTAAAAGGAAGAAAGTTTTTTATGTAACTAACTTAAGGGGAGAGTTAGTTTGATACACTTTGATATTGATATATTCTTTGTGTTGTATATCTTTGGGTTTTGTAACCATTTACATACATCATGTGTTGTTTCTATATTTGATGATAATGTATGTGTTTCACTCTTTATCTCACATGTGTTGTTTCTTTTCTCTCTTTATACACATGTTTCTTGTTTATTTAACTTGTCATTATTTTCCACATGGTACCATGATGTGTTTTGTTTAGTGCCTTTCAGGAAAGACAAGTTAAAGCCAAGTCAAGATTCCGAACCTTCTTCTTGCAGCAACTTCGAAGGTTCAAATCTTTTAGACTAGGCTTATTTATTCTGTAATCTTGAGTAGAATGTATTTTAGGACATTCAATGTACTCTTGTGGTTTTGTCACGGATTGCCAAAGGGGGAGATTGTTAGGGATATATTTTTATGTAATTGACATATCTTTTGACAAAACGCACTTTACTTGTGTTTGGGTAAATCTAAGTAGGTTCAAGATGATCATTACAAGTGGTTAAATTGAAGACATGAAGACTACTCAAGAACTGCTCAAGAAAAGTGCAAATCTGCAGATCTCGATACCTACTCGATAGAAGCTCGATTTGTCGAGATTCTTTAAATCTCGATAGATGCCTCGATCGATCGAGCTTACGTATTTTTAGATTATAGCCAACAATATTTTATTCCAAAAGGCTATTTGTTTATAGGTTTGTATAATCCTTATTGGACAAGGAAAAGCCCAAGGTCTGTGTAAACCTGTTTGGAATAGGAGAGCCCATTAAGCTCCTATTTAAAGGAGGTGGAAAAAGAAAAACCTAACCCTAGAGAGCTTTATAAGGTTTTCCTTTTGAAACCCTAGCCTCCTCCTACAGAAGAAAGAGTTCTTGCTACGTTTCTTGTATGCCTTTGGGTTTTGTAACCAAGCAAAGTCTCTTGCACCAACATTGAAGATCTTATTGGTGTTTCTATGTGAAGCTGCTGCAAATCAACAACAACAATCAAAGGGTTGCTGTGGAGTTAGTCACGTACTGGGATTCGTGCAGAGTAGTAAGCCGCGTACTGGGATCCGCACATCAAATTGGTTAGTCACGTACTTGGGAGCCGTGCATCAAAAGGGGGAACTGTCACTACAGATCAAGTCCAATTAGGTATTGGGATAAGGGTTCAACTGTAGGTTGTTAAGGTACTTGGGATTTCTTTACTTGTAACCGCTTGATTTGATAACAGTGGAGTTTCGAGAGTGGTGACTTGAAAATCACCCGGTGGGGTTTTTGCCGTTAAGGTTTTCCCCATTTATGAACAAATCACCGTGTTATTTATTTTCCGCTACATAATTAGTTTATTGGTGATTTGTTTGTGCTGCCATGCAATTGCATGATAAATTGATTAATTAATAACTTGGCTAATTAATTAATTGGTTTAATCACAAGGGGTTATTCAGTTTATGGCCTATCAGTGAGTATAAACCAAACATTCAAATTTTGTCTTCCTATATGAATGCCAACATCATCACATCAATGTTGGTGCAAAAAGATAGTGACATTGCAACATTACTTGACCAATTGGTGTAGGCTTGGAAATATTAAAGGGATGAAACACCCTTGGAATTGTTGGATCCAACTTTAGGAGACTCTTACATGGAAAATGAAGTCATTAGAAGTCTCCATATAGGATTACACTGTGTACAGGACAATCCAACTGATAGGCCTACTATGGCTACGGTAGTTCTTATTAGGGACATATGTGATGTAATTGGCTAATAGAATTATTTTAAGAGCCGTAAAAAAGGATGCAAGGTATAGCAAAAGAATAATCCATGCTTATTGTGACCAGAGACAGAATTTTCTCTAGTTCATCATATTTTCTCTAGAAGCTACTGCTTCTTTATGCCAAGGATTTTGTGACCAAGGAGCTTCCTGATCTTCATTGTTAGATGAACTGAAGAACTTTGCAGCCAACATCTTTCTCAAGTTGGTGTGTTAGTCACGTATAGGGATCCGTGCATCATTGGTTAGTCACATACTGGGATTCATGCATTGAATAGACACTACAACAAAATGTATTTTTAGTGGCAAAAATTAGTGAGGAAATTATTTTTATCACTACAAATACAGATTTAGTGACGAAATATAGATTTCGTCGTTAATAATGAAAAAAATTATAACATTTAGCGATGAAAAGTAATTTTCGTCGCTATTGGTGATCTGAAATTTGGGCGCTAACGGGGGAAAATTTGGCGCGCACTTAATTACTCTATAGCGATGAAATGTTTCGTCGCTAAAAGTTGAAATTTTTAGTGACGAACAAGTTCGTCATGGTAGGTGTTGCTATGAATAGTATTAGCGACGAAAATCATTTTGTCGCTGAAAGGGAGCATTAGCGACGAAAAATAATTGTCGCTGAAAATAATGACACAAAACAAGTATTTCATTACAGAGTTTTGGTGACGAAATCAACATTCCTCACTAAAAGTATATTATAGTGATGAAATATATGTCGTCGCTAAAAGCGTAATAGAAATGTGGGATCTTTTGCGCCGCTTACTCTCCCTCACTCCTTGCGCCGTTCACTCTCTCCCTCTCTCCACCGTTCTCCGTCGTCCTCCATTGCCGCCATTGAGGAGCTTGCCTCACCACCGTGAGGAGGCATTGACCACCGCCTTGCAGCTGTGAGGACGCCGTGGGTCTTCGACATCGTTGCTCGTTGAACACAAAGCCACAAATACGGCCACACCCACCAAGGCCTCTTTACAGAACACAATCAAGGGAATAAGATTGGACTCTTGTGTTTGTCACTGATTGTGGGTATTAACTCCAATCTTCCAAGTGCTTGATTTTTAATTTTCTATGGGTCTGAGTTTAACGCAAGTCTAACTTATAATCTCTTGGGAGCTTTTTCGACTTTTCGTCAAACACCTTATGTGCAAAAGCAAAGGCCAACCATGCCAAGTAGAAAGAAAGCTTGAAAAAACAATTTCGAAATCTCAAAAGCAAGCTTCCTTCCTCCTCAAGAGCATCAGTACGTGAGCTATTCTCTCATGAGTTTACTTTTTTCTTTTTTTTTTGGGTTGTCAACAATATTAGTAATTTTGTTTTGAATGAATTTAATGACTTTTTGTTGGGGTTGATATGTATAGTTTTTCCCACATTTTTTTTCTCATTTCTGTTGTTTGATAGTATTGTATAAATTTGCCTACTGTTATATTGTATAAATTTCTTTTTCATTCATATTTTTTTTAATAAATTTTTTAGTGTTTTAATATGATTGTAATTTCGTGTATGGATTGTCTGTTTGTTTGAATTGGTATATTGATAACAGGAGGTGGACCTTTGATTTGGACCAAGCTCCATTATAGATAAGACTTTTAAGAAATGCACCCATTATAGCCATTTGATTCTTTCTATGCACTAATTGCTAGATGTTGGATGTACGAATCTCTGTTCAATAACTTTATAATTTGGGTCCGTGATTTGAGAAATGTTTAACACTACAAACAATATCTTCTTTTAACAATGCTTTTCCTATAGCTGATTGTGCTTGGTGATAAAATTTGTCTTTTAACAATGCTTTTCCTATGAGTTGTTGCTTATGCTTGATTTTTTCCATGCCTTTAATGTGTTGCTCATGGTTCAGGAAAAGACAAATTACTTTCTTTGTGATAGTCTCTAGTAACAAGTGGTAAGTCTTTGTGATAGTCTCAGGATTGGCTGTATCACTTGAGTTTATAATGGGATTAAAAAAAAAAAAAAATTGTAATGGGGATTTAGTCATAGAATTATCAAAGGAAGAGACTACTAGGATTTTGATTTGCAAATCTCTTGTGATCCCCAAGAGTGTTTGAGAGATTGAAACCATAGTCTATTTTCAGTGAGGTTCATTGTTGCAAATAAATTAAATAAAATTTATTTTATTTTTATATATAATTAATCTTCAAATGGATGTGATTCAATTTTTAAACTTGGGCTTGTGCTTAATAAATTACACATTCTTTACTTTTAGTTTTAGTTGTGTGTGCATCTTATACATAGATTACAGTAAAAATATGAATTTGTTAAGTTTGTATTGCTAGTAGTGATGATATAGCTTGTAAGTGTATTGATAAACTATTTATAAATTAGACTTTTCTTTTGCAAGTTAAATACTCATTATTTGTGAAAATTTGGATTTATTCTTAAAGGTGTACGCTTAGCTTGAGTATAGTAAGTAAAATTTGTTTAAATACTTAAAAAACTCTATATTTATAATGTTGATGATTGGTTTTGTGGTGGGTTGTTGTGTTGGAACAAGCGGATGGCTTGTATGGAATTATAAGGTGGTTTAAATTCATATTGGGAGTGCTTTTTTTTTTTTGGGGAATTGTGAATAGATATTGTTGAATTATATGTGATGGATATTATTTAGTTGTTTTCAATACTTGTAAGCACTATATATAGTTTTGTTGAAAATTGGTATTGTGTGGGTTTCTATGTTGGAGCAAGCGGGTTGTTGTGTTGTTGTGTTGAAAACTGTGTGAATTACTATCGACAATCTCTTCATACTGTGCGTATCCATTTGCTTCATCGACAATCTCCTGATGTTGATCTTAATATGGATTATGATATGTAGAGTTCACAACAATTGTCTTAAATGTTTTATACTTGTTTTAAAGTTTTATGCTTGTCTAAGTAGCAATTGTTTTAAAGTGTTGTGCTTATCTTGAACTTAATATAGATATTGATGTGATCATTTGTTGTGTTGAGTTAGTAGCAATTGTGTTAAAATTTTGCACTTGTGAATTGCTTGATATGGATAATGGTGTGAACTATGATATGTAAAGTTAGTAGTAATTGTACTTATCTATTTTGTACTTATCTTGAACTTGATATGGATATTAATGTGGTCATTTGTTGTGTTGAGTTGAGTTAGTAGCAGTTGTGTTAAAATTTTGCACTTGTGAATTGCTTGATATAGATAATGGTGTGAACTATGATATGTAAAGTTAATAGTAATTGTACTTATCTATTTTGTACTTATCTTGAATTTGATATGGATATTGATATGTTTCTTATAACATAGTTAATGTTTTTACTTTACAATTTTAATGTAGTATTGTTTTTATATTTGTGCAGATTTCTTATTGGTCGCTTTTAGGGGATTTACTTTTGGCATTACTTGAAGACATATGAGGACATCTTCTGTTGGTTCTAATTATATTATGCTACACTTTTTGTATTGTTATAAAACATCTTGTGTTATTGTATGTGTTGCAAACAATTATTGTATGGAATGAGTTTAAATTGGATACTTGTTTTATTTTTTACTTGTGGAATGTATGGATCCTTTTTTTATAAATGTGTTGTTGAAATAAATGTTTTATTCAAATGTGAAATTTTAATAATGTAATGATAGGTTACAGGTTAATATCAAAGCCATGAAAAAAATAAAAAACAGAAAATAAGTTTTAGCGACGAATTTTTCCGTCACAAATATAGCAACAAAAAATTGTTTTAGTGACGAAATATTTCATCACTAAATGCAGCAGAATTTTGTAAGACATGGTTTTAGTGACGAAAATTTTCATCGCTATATGTGCCTGGATTTTCTTAAAAATAGTTTTAGTGACGAACTTTTTGGTCACTATATGTACCCAAAAATAGTTTTAGTGACGAAATTGTTTGTCACTAAATATGGTTTAATAAACTAAAGTGTTTTTGGTGTTTTCGTCGCTGAATAGTGTTTTTAGCGAGGAAAACATTTAGCGATGAAACGTTTTCATTGCCAAAAGTTTTTATTTTTTTAAAAAAATAAGACTTTTAGTTACGAAATTTTCGTCGCCAGGACTTTTAGCAACGGGATTTCAACAACGAAATGAGTTTCGTCGCTAATTAGTAGATTTCGTCGCTAAAGGTCCTTGGCGACGTAAAACTAGACTTTGCGTGACGAATATTTTCGTCACTGAAAATACATTTTGTTGTTGTAAGAGAGATTGCTGGTACAATACAAGTCCAATTGGGTATTGGGGTAAGGGTTCAACTATAGGTTGGTATTAGTTACTGGGATTCCTTTTACTTGTTACTGTTTGTTTTGATAATAGTGGATTCTCAGGAGTGGTGTCCTTAAATTTACTATGTGGGGTTTCGCTTTAGTGGTTTTCCCCATTCGTAAGCAAATCCCCATTCGTCAAATTTAGTTTAGTTGGTGATTTGTTTTTGCTGCCATGCTATTGCATGATTAAATTGATTTAATTAATTAACTTTGATAATTAATTAATTATTTTGCCAAAGGGGTCAATACATTCTTGGCCTATCAAATGGTATCAGAGTGGGGCACACTCTAATTAGGTTAATCATTGCTATGTGATCCATTGACCCCTGTTGTCATGGCTATAAGTGGCATGAAAAGATCTTTTATTTCAAATACATCTTGCTTTTTCTAATCTCTATTTAATTGAGTGTTTCAGAAAAATGTAAGTCTAAAAGTTATTTGAAAGCTATCTTGATGATTATTGGAAAAGGTCTTAGTGTGATAAGGAAGAAACTAGACTGCCTTAAAATGAAAATGTGTAAAGGAGTTCGTCTGAGAAAGGGTGAAAATTAAAGATTTTGTACATAAGTGGCAGATGAGAGAGAAATCCATTCCTACTGATTTGTCAAGCAAGCATGAAGTGTGCTTTATGATGAAGTTTGCATTTAAGGTAATGAACACATGTTTATGGTACCTTGACAGTGGGTGCTCAAGACACAAGACTGGAGACCATTCGCTCTTCAAGGTTTTCAAGTCTAAGAAAGGTGGAAATGTCACTTTTAGTGATGGGAGCAAATCACAAATAAAAGAAAAAGGAACCATCTCTCTACCTAGACTGTCAGACATTACAAATATGTTGTATGTAGAAGGTCTGAGAGTGAACTTGTTGAGCATAAGTCAGATATGAGATTATCACTTCATGGTGCTATTCTCAAAAGGGAAATACCTTATGTTGAATGAGTCTGGGAAGAAACTCATAAGCGGAGTCCGCACCCTGGATAACTAATATGGATTGGTACCTGATGCTGATATTATGTGCAATAGTATTCGTTTGCCAAATGAAGACCTATGGCACCAAAGGATGGGACATGCTAGCAACAAACATCTGTCAATTGTATCTAAGCATGAATCAATGTTGGGAATTCTAAAGCTCAGCAGGGTTAGTAATGTTGTGTGTGGATCGTGTCAACTTGGGAAACAAATGAAAGTAAAACATCCAAGCACTCAGACATCAGCTACATCTAGACCTTTGGAGCTACTAAATCTGGATATCATGGGTCCAACCAGAACTGAATCTCTTGGAGGAAAGAGATACATCATCGTTGTAGTAGATGATTTCACGAGGTATACTTAGGTCATTCTTCTAAGATCCTAGTCAGAGGCTCCTGAGCACATTGAAACTTTGTGTACAAGACTGCAAAATGATAAGAACATGAAGATTGATTGAATCGCAGTGATTATGGTAAAGAATTCGAGAACTCATACATGGAATCTTTTTGCACTAGATCGGGTATATCTCAAGAATTCTTTGCTCCTTTTACTCCACAGCAAAATGGTGAATTAGAAAGAAAGAACAGAGTCATTAAGGAGATGACTAAAGCCAAGTTACACAATAAAGATGTGGCTAGAAATTTATAGGGAGAAGTAGTCAACACCGCATGTCATACAGTCAACAGGGTATATTTTAGACCTGGTACAATGAAGACTTCCCTATGAATTGTGGAAGGGAAGAAAGCCGAATGTGAAGTATTTCATAATCTATGGAAGTACTTGTTTCATTCTCAAGGATAGAGAGAATGTGGGAAAGTTTGACTCTCGAAGCGATGAAGGAATACTTTTGGGATACTCCTCCAAAAGTAAAGCTTATCGGGTGTACAACAAAAGAACCAAGAAGGTGTTCAGACCCTAAGGTTGTTCAAGAAGAAGTTAATCAAGAGCCTGTTTCTCCAAGTACTCCAAGTGTTCTAGAAGTCTTAGCAAATATTCCTACATCACCTGAGTCTGAATCTAATCAAGAGAAATGACCTTCCTCAAGGATCAAGCTGAATCACCCTCCTGAAGTTATTATGGGAAATATGAATGAACTTACACTAAGAAAGCGTAGATTTTATAAATATGTTGCTAACTTTGTGTCTTATTCTTGCCATTTGTCGCAAGTTGAACCTAGCAAGGTTGAGAATTCTCTCCAGGACGAAAGCTGGGTTGAGGTCTTGCAATATGAACTGATGAGTTGCTATTCATTAAAACTCGACAGATGTCTCGACAGAATCCTTTCTATCAAGATTTAATGTTGAAGCTCGACAGAAACTTGACACAAGCTATATCTATCAAGAATTACGAAATCAGGTTTTTCAGATTTGATTGCACGCATATCTTGGAGTTTTGGTGTAGGGTTCCTTTTCTCATAACCCTAGATATATATAAGGATTATTTTAAGAGCCATTAAAGAGGATGCAAGGCTTTGCAAAAGAATTATCCATGCATATTGTTATCGGAGACAGAATTTGCTCTAGTTCATCATATTCTCCCTAGCAGCTAGTGCATCTTTACGCCAAGGGTTTTGTGACCAAGGAGCTTCCTGATCTTCATTGTTGGATGAACTAAAGAACTTTGTAGGAAGAAGTAGTCAACATCGCATGTCATACAGTTCACAGGGTATATTTCAAACCTGGTACAATGAAGACTTCGCTATGAATTATGGTAGGGAAGAAAGCCGAATGTGGAGTACTTCAGAATTTTTGAAAGTACTTGTTTCATTCTCAAGGACAGAGAGAATGTGGGAAAGTTTGACTCCCGAAGCGATGAAGGAATATTTTTTGGGATACTCCTCCAAAAGCAAAGCTTATCGGGGGTACAACAGAAGAACCAAGATGGTGTTTAGAGCCTAAGGTTGTTCAGGAAGAAGTTAATCAAGAGCTTGTTTCTCCAAGTACTCCAAGTGTTGTTGAAGACTTAGCAAATATTCCTATATCACCTGAGTCTGAATCTCATCAACAGAAATGACCTTCCTTATGGATCAAGCTGAATCACCCTCCTGAAGTTATTATGGGAAATATGAATGAACTTACACTAAGAAAGCGTAGATTTGATAAATATGTTGCTAACTTTGTGTCTTATTCTTGCTATTTTTCGCAAGTTGAACATACCTAGGTTGAGGATTCTTTCCAAGATGAAAGTTGGGTTGAGGTTATGCATGATGAACTGATGAGTTGCTACTCATTAAAACTCGACAGATGTCTCGACAGAATCCTTTCAATTAAGATTTAATCTTGAAGCTCAACAGAAACACGACACAAGCTGTATCTATCAAGAATTACGAAATCACGTTTTTCAAATCTGATTACACGCATATCTTGGAGTATTTCTGTAGGGTTTCTTTTCTCATAACGCCAGCCATATATAAGGATTATTTTAATAGTCGTTAAAAAGGATGCAAGGCTTTGCACAAGAATAACCCATGCATATTGTGATCGGAGACAGAATTTGCCCTAGTTCATCATATTCTCTCTAGAAGCTACAACATCTTTACGCCAATGGTTTTGCGACCAAGGAGCTTCCTGATCTTCATTGTTGGATGAACTGAAGAACTTTGTAGGGAGAAGTAGTCAACACCGCATGTCATACGGTTAACAGGGTATATTTCAGACTTGGTACAAAGAAGACTTCCCTATGAATTGTGGAAGGGAAGAAAGTCGATTGTGAAGTTTTTCAAAATCTTTGGAAGTACTTGTTTCATTCTCAAGGATAGAGAGAATGTGGGAAAGTTTGACTCTCGATGCGATGAAGGAATAGTTTTGGGATACCCCTCCAAAAGCAAAGCTTATCAGGTGTACAACAAAAGAACCAAGAAGGTGTTTAGATCCTATGGTTGTTCAAGAAGAAGTTAATCAAAAGCCTGTTTCTCCAACTACTCCAAGTGTTGTAGAAGTCTTAGCAAATATTCCTTTATCACCTGAGTCTGAATCTCATCAAGAGAAATGACCTTCCTCAAGGATCAAGCTGAATCACCCTCCTGAACTTATTATGGGAAATATGAACGAACTTAAACTATGAAAGCGTAGATTTGATAAATATGTTGCTAACTTTGTGTCTTATTCCTACTTGTCGCAAGTTGAACCTACCAAGGTTGAGGATTCTCTCCAAGATGAAAGCTGGGTTGAAGACATGCATGATGAACTGATAAGTTGCTATTCATTAAAACTCGATAGATGTCTCGAGAGAATCCTTTCAATCAAGATTTAATGTTGAAGCTCGACAGAAACTCGACACAAACGGTATCTATCAAGAATTACGAAATCAGGTTTTTCAGATCTGATTACACGCATATCTTGGAGCATTGGTGTAGGGTTTCTTTATTCATATCCCTAGACATATATAAGGATTATTTTAAGAGACGTTAAAAGGGATGCAAGGCTTTGCAAAAGAATAATCCAAGCATATTGTTATCAGAGACGGAATTTGCTCTAGTTCATCATATTCTCTCTAGAAGCTACTGCATCTTTATGCCAAGGGTTTTGCAACCAAGGAGCTTCCTGATCTTCATTGTTGGATGAACTGAAGAACTTTGTAGGGAGAAGTAGTCAACACCGTATGTCATACGGTTAACAGGGTATATTTCAGACTTGGTTCAAAGAAGACTTCCCTATGAATTGTGGAAGAGAAGAAAGTCGATTGTGAAGTATTTCAGAATCTTTGGAAGTACTAGTTTCATTCTCAAGGATAGAGAGAATGTGGGAAAGTTTGACTCTCGAAGCGATGAAGGAATATTTTTGGGATACCTCTCCAAATGCAAAGCTTATCGGGTGTACAACAGAAGAACGAAGAAGATGTTTAGATCCTATGGTTGTTCAAGAAGAAGTTAATCAAAAGCCTGTTTCTCCAACTACTCCAAGTGTTGTAGAAGTCTTAGCAAATATTCCTATATCACCTGAGTCTGAATCTCATCAAGAGAAATGACCTTCCTCAAGGATCAAGCCGAATCACCCTCCAGAACTTATTATGGGAAATATGAATGAACATACACTAAGAAAGCGTAGATTTGACAAATATGTTGCTAACTTTGTGTCTTATTCCTCCTATTTGTCGCAAGTTGAACCTACGAAGGTTGAGGATTCTCTCCAAGATGAAAGCTGGGTTGAGGACGTGCATGATGAATTGATGAGTTGCTATTCATTAAAACTTGATAGATGTCTCAATAGAATCCTTTCAATCAAGATTTAATGTTGAAGCTCGACAGAAACTAGACATAAGCTGTATCTATCAAGAATTACGAAATCAGGTTTTTCAGATCTGATTACACGCATATCTTGGAGTATTGGTGTAGGGTTTCTTTTCTCATAACCCTAGACATATACAACGATTATTTTAAGAGACGTTAAAAAGGATGCAAGGCTTTGCAAAAGAATAATCCATGCATATTGTTATCGGAGACAAAATTTGCTCTAGCTCATCATATTCTCTCTAGAAGCTATCGCATCTTTACACTAAGGGTTTTGCGACCAAGGAGCTTCCTGATCTTCATTGTTGGATGAACTGAAGAACTCTGTAGGGAGAAGTAGTCAGCACCGCATGTCATACGGTTAACAGGGTATATTTTAGACCTGGTACAAAGAAGACTTCGCTATGAATTGTGGAAGGGAAGAAAGTTGAATGTGAAGTATTTCAGAATCTTTGGAAGTACTTGTTTCATTCTCAAGGATAGAGAGAATGTGGGAAAGTTTGACTCCCGAAGCGATGAAGGAACATTTTTGGGATACTCCTCCAAAAGCAAAGCATATCAGGTGTACAACAAAAGAACCAAGAAGGTGTTTAGATCCTTTGGTTGTTCAAGAAGAAGTTAATCAAAAGCCTGTTTTTCCAACTACTCCAAGTGTTGTAGAAGTCTTAGCAAATATTCCTATATCACCTGAGTCTGAATTGTTGGGGTTTATGCCATAAAATCCAATTTATTGGCATGTCATAAATAATTAGGTTGTTTAATTACATGAGACTATTTAGGAACTAATGGGACATTATCTTAGTCCATGAGATGCATAGTATGTGATTGATGTGATTTAGTCACAGAAGATATAAATCGCAAGTTCTTTGTAAACTCAAAATTTTAGTTCGTAGTCGGTGATGAAATTGGGCATTTCATCTGCGAAGACTATAACATATCAACTAGGATGATTTGTCTTGATCATGGAAGTTGAGACTTCTAGTTGATATGTTGATATGTTTTAAGAGTTAAGACATATTGAACTAGACCTCTGTGAGATTTATTATTCTCCTAATGACTGTCAAATGAATGATAAATCTCACGACTTCTATTTACATCAACTCTAAATCCTGAGAGAATAATGGACCTGATCATGAGATGTAGGTTGCTTTGATATATCAAGAGTGAGATCTACAAGTAACGGTCAAAACCTCAGTATGTTGGGCAACCACATTTAGTGTTGATGGAACATATATTTTCAAGATGGAATTCATAATCTCTTAATGGAGATATAAAATATTCCCTTGAGATAAGTTTAATGGGTTTGGTTATTCAGAGTGTTGGGCCCAACCACTTTAGTAAGGAGTTACTAAAGTATATATTTATGGAATTGGATTTCATAAATATATGATGAATAACATAAAGGATTAAACCGGGTACTCAAGGATTAAGATGTAGTAATCTTCAAAGTGGCAGTCTATATTCATGACTTTGTATTACTACGAATATTTTTATGAAGGGGTTGAATGTATAATAAAGTCTTGGGATATAATTTATTAATAAGGCCTAGAGTGCAATTATATTCTTATAGTGGTATTGAATATAATTAATGGTAACTTTGGACTTGTCAAGAGTTGACAGAAAAGCCCAAGGCCCATTGGAGCTGGAATCTTATTTGTTCCCTCTAGTCCCATCTCAAGCCACAAACTAAAGCCCAAGTGAGTAGGCCCAAAAGGCTAACCCAATTAGATAATCAATTATTATTTAATAAGAGTTATTAAATAAAGAAACTATGAGAATAGTTTTAACGTACGTATGATGAAAAGAAAAGAAATCAGTTTTTCTCCACAAGGAGAAAAAGAAGAATTTTCTTTGAGTATCTATGTACAAAAAGACTGATTGAGAGACCACACATCTTGGGCACCATGTGGAATTGAGATGAAGATTAAAGATTTTCTCAAGTTTTTGTTTTGAAATTCACTGCATCAAGGTACGCTTTCTATTCTTTGTTCTAGAATTCATGGTTACATGTATATCTTTCATGATTGAAGTAGATCCGTGTTTTGTTGCTTCCGCTGTGCGTTTTGTATGAGATACAAAACCAGATTTTCCCAACATGAATCTCATCAAGAGAAATGACCTTCCTCAAGGATCAAGCTGAATCACCCTTCTGAAGTTATTATGGGAAATATGAATAAACTTACACTAAGAAAGCGTAGATTTGATAAATATGTTCCTAACTTTGTGTCTTATTCTTGCTATTTGTTGCAAGTTGAACCTACCAAGGTTGAGGATTCTCTCCAAGATGAAATCTGGGTTGAGGTCATGCATGATGAACTGATGAGTTGTTATTCATTAAAACTCGACAGATGTCTCGACAGAATCCTTTCAATCAAGATTTAATGTTGAAGCTCGACAGAAACTCGACACAAGCTGTATCTATCAAGAATTACGAAATAAGGTTTTTCAAATCTGATTACACGCATATCTTGGAGTATTTCTGCAGGGTTTCTTTTCTCATAATCCTAGCCATATATAAGGATTATTTTAATAGCCGTCAAAACGGATGCAAGGCTTTGCAAAAGAATAACCCATGCATATTGTGATCGGAGGCAGAATTTGCCCTAGTTCACCATATTCTCTCTAGAAGCTACTGCATCTTTACGCCAAGGGTTTTGCGACCAAGGAGCTTCCTGATCTTCATTGTTGGATGATTTGAAGAACTTTGTAGGGAGAAGTAGTCAACACCGCATGTCATACGGTTAACAGGTTATATTTCAGACCTGGTACAAAGAAGACTTCGCTATGAGTTGTGGAAGGGAAGAAAGTCGATTGTGAAGTATTTCAGAATCTTTGGAAGTACTTGTTTCATTCTTAAGGATAGAGAGAATGTGGGAAAGTTTGACTCTCAAAGCGATGAAGAAATATTTTTGGGATACCGCTCCAAAAGCAAAGCTTATCGGGTGTGCAACAAAAGAACCAAGAAGGTGTTTAGATCCTATGGTTGTTCAAGAAGAAGTTAATCAAAAGCCTGTTTCTCCAACTACTCCAAGTGTTGTAGAAGTCTTAGCAAATATTCCTATATCACCTGAGTCTGAATCTCATCAAGAGAATTGATCTTCCTCAAGGATTAAGCTGAATCACCCTCCTGAACTTATTATGGGAAATATGAATGAACTTACACTAAGAAAGCGTAGATTTGATAAATATGTTGCTAACTTTGTGTCTTATTCCTGCTATTTGTCGCAAGTTAAACCTACCAAGGTTGAGGATTCTCTCCAAGATGAAAGCTGGGTTTAAGTCATACATGATGAACTAATGAGTTGCTACTCTTTAAAACTAGATAGATGTCTTGACAGAATCCTTTCAATCAAGATTTAATGTTGAAGCTCGACAGAAACTCGACATAAGCTGTATCTATCAAGAATTACGACATCAGGTTTTTCAGATCTGATTACACGCATATCTTGGAGTATTGGTGTAGGTTTTCTTTTCTCATAACCCTAGACATATATAAGGATTGTTTTAAGAGACGTTAAAAAGGATGCAAGGCTTTGCAAAAGAATAATCCATGCATATTGTTATCAGAGACGGAATTTGCTCTGGTTCACCATATTCTTTCTAGAAGCCACTGCATCTTTACGCCAACGGTTTTGTGACCAAAGAGCTTCTAGATCTTCATTGTTGGATGAACTGAAGAACTATGTAGGGAGAAGTAGTCAACACCGCATGTCACATGTTTAACAGGGTATATTTCAAACCTGGTACAAAGAAGACTTCGCTATGAATTGTGGAAGGGAAGAATGTCGAATGTGAAGTATTTCAGAATCTTTGGAAGCACTTGTTTCATTCTCAAGGATAGAGAGAATGTGGGAAAGTTTGACTCCTGAAGTGATGAAGGAATATTTTTTGGATACTCCTCCAAAAGCAAAGCTTATCGGGTGTACAACAAAAGAACCAAGAAGGTGTTTAGAGCCTATGGTTGTTCAAGAAGAAGTTAATCAAAAGCCTGTTTCTCCAAGTACTACAAGTGTTGTAGAAGTCTTAGCAAATATTACTATATCACCTGAGTCTGAATCTCATCAGGAGAAATGACCTTCCTCAAGGATCAAGCTGAATCACCCTCTTGAAGTTATTATGGAAAATACGAATGAACTTACACTAAGAAAGCATAGATTTGATAAATATGTTGCTAACTTTGTGTCTTATTCTTGCTATTTGTCACAAGTTGAACCTACCAAGGTTGAGGATTCTCTCCAAGATGAAAGTTGGGTTGAGGTCATGCATGATGAACTGATGAGTTGCTATTTATTAAAACTCGACAGATGTCTCGGCAGAACCCTTTCAATCAAGATTTAATGTTGAAGCTCGACAGAAACTCGACACATGCAGTATCTATCAAGAATTACGAAATTAGGTTTTTTAGATCTGATTACACGCATATCTTGGAGTATTGGTGTAGGGTTTCTTTTCTCATAACCCTAGATATATAAGGAATATTGTAAGAGACGTTAAAAAGGATGCAAGGCTTTGCAAAAGAATAATCCATGCATATTGTTATCGGAGACAGAATTTGCTCTAGTTCATCATATTCTCTCTAGAAGCTACTGCATCTTTACCCCAAGGGTTTTGTGACCAAGGAGCTTCATGATCTTCAGTGTTGGATGAACTGAAGAACTTTGTAGGGAGAAGCAGTCAACACCGCATGTCATACGGTTAACAGGGTATATTTCAGACCTGGCACAAAGAACACTTCCCTATGAATTGTGGAAGGGAAGAAAGCCGAATGTGAAGTATTTCAGAATCTTTGGAAGTATTTGTTTCATTTTCAAGGATAGAGAGAATGCGGGAAACTTTGACTCCCGAAGAAATGAAGGAATATTTTTGGGATACTCCACCAAAGGCAAAGCTTATCTGGTGTACAACAAAAGAACCAATAAGGTGTTTAGAGCCTAAGGTTGTTCAAGAAGAAGTTAATCAAAAGCCTGTTTCTCCAAGTACTCCAAATGTTGTAGAAGTCTTAGCAAATATTCCTATATCCCCTGAGTCTGATTCTCATCAAGAGAAACGACCTTCCTCAAGGATCAAGCTGAATCACCCTCCTGAAGTTATTATGGGAAATATGAATGAACTTACACTGAGAAAGCCTAGATTTGATAAATATGTTTCTAGCTTTGTGTCTTATTCTTGCTATTTGTTGCAAGTTGAACCTACGAAGGTTGAGAATTCCCTCTAAGATGAAAGCTTGGTTGAGGTCATGCATGATGAACTGATGAGTTGCGATTCATTAAAACTCAACAAATGTCTCGACAGAATCCTTTCTATCAAGATTTAATGTTGAAGCTCGACAAAAACTAGACATAAGCTGTATCTATCAAGAATTACGAAATCAAGTTTTTCAGATTTGATTACACGCATATCTTGGAGTATTGGTTTAGGGTTTTTTTTTCTTCATAACCCTAGACATATATAAGGATTATTTTAAGGGACATTAAAAAGGATGCAAGGCTTTGCAAAAGAATAATCCATGCATATTGTTATCGGAGATGGAATTTGCTCTAGTTCATCATATTCTTTCTAGAAGCTACTGCATCTTTACCCCAAGTGTTTTGTGACCAAGGAGCTTCCTGATCTTCATTGTTGGATGAACTGAAGAACTTTGTAGGGAGAAGTAGTCAACACCGCATGTCATACGGTTAACAGGGTGTATTTCAAACCTGGTACAAAGAAGACTTCCCTATGAACTGTGGAAGGGAAGAAAGCCGAATGTGAAGTATTTCAGAATCTTTTGAAGTGCTTGTTTCATTCTCAAGGATAGAGAGAATGCGGGAAAGTTTGACTCCCGAACCGATGAAGGAATATTTTTGGGATACTCCACCAAAGGCAAAGCTTATCTAGGGTACAACAAAAGAACCAAGAAGGTGTTTAGATCCTAAGGTTGTTCAAGAAGAAGTTAATCAAAAGCCTGTTTCTCTAAGTTCTCCAAATGTTGTAGAAGTCTTAGCAAATATTCCTATATCCCCTGAGTCTGATTCTCATCAAAAGAAATGACCTTCCTCAAGGATCAAGCTGAATCACCCTCCTGAAGTTATTATGGGAAATATGAATGAACTTACACTGAGAAAGTGTAGATTTGATAAATATGTTGCTAACTTTGTGTCTTTTTCTTGCTATTTGTCGCAAGTTGAACCTACGAAGTTTAAGAATTCTCTCTAAGATGAAAGCTAGGTTGAGGTCTTGCATGATGAACTGATGAGTTGCAATTCATTAAAACTCGACAGATGTCCCGACAGAATCCTTTCTATCAAGATTTAATGTTGAAGCTCGACAGAAACAAGACATAAGCTGTATCTATCAAGAATTACGAAATCAGGTTTTTCAGATCTGATTACACGCATATCTTGGAGTATTAGTGTAGGGTTTTTTTTCTCATAACCCTAGACATATATAAGGATTATTCTGAGAGACGTTAGAAAGGATGCAAGGCTTTGCAGAAGAATAATCCATGCATATTGTTATCGGAGACGGAATTTGCTCAATTTCATCATATTCTCTCTAGAAGCTATAGCGTCTTTACGCTAAGGGTTTTGTGACCAAGGAGCTTCCTGATCTTCATTTTTGGATGAACTGAAGAACTTTGTAGGGAGAAGTAGTCAACACCGCATCTCATACGGTTAATAGGATATATTTCAGACATGGTACAAAGAAGACTTCCGTATGAATTGTGGAAGGGATGAAAGCCGAATGTGAAATATTTCAAAATCTTTCGAAGTTCTTGTTTCATTCTCAAGGATAGAGAGAATGCGGGAAAGTTTCACTCCCGAAGCGATGAAGGAATATTTTTGGGATACTCCTCCAAAAGCAAAGCTTATCGGGTGTACAACAAAAGAACCAAGAAGGTGTTTAGAGCTTGAGGTTGTTCAAGAAGAAGTTAATCAAAAGCCTGTTTCTCCAAGTACTCCAAGTGTTCTAGAAGTCTTAGCAAATATTCCGACATCACCGGAGTCTGAATCTCATTAAGAGAAATGACCTTCCCCAAGGATCAAGCTGAATCACCCTCCTGAAGTTATTATGGGAAATATGAATGAACTTACACTAAGAAAGCGTAGATTTGATAAATATGTTGCTAACTTTGTATCTTATTCTTGCTATTTGTCGCAAGTCGAACCTACCAAGGTTTAGGATTCTCTCCAGGATGAAAGCTGGGTTGAGGTCATGCATGCTAAACTGATGAGTTGCTATTCACTAAAACTCGACAGATATCTCGACAGAATCCTTTCTATCAAGATTTAGTGTTGAAGCTCGACAGAAACTCAACACAAGCTATATCTATCAAGAATTACGAAATCAGGTTTTTCAGATCTGATTGCACGCATATCTTGGAGTATTTGTGTAGGGCTTATTTTCTCATAACTCTAGACATATATAAGGATTATTTTAAGAGACGTTAAAAAGGATGCAAGGCTTTGCAAAAGAATAATCCATGCATATTGTTATCAGAGATGGAATTTGCTTTAGTTCATCATATTCTCTCTAGAAGCTACTACATCTTTACACCAAGGCTTTTGCGACCAAGGAGCTTCCTGATCTTCATTGTTGGATGAACTGAAGAACTTTGTAGGGAGAAGCAGTCAACACCGCATGTCATACGGTTAACAGGGTATATTTCAGACCTGGTACAAAGAAGACTTCCTTATGAATTGTGGAAGGGAAGAAAGCCGAATGTGAAGTATTTCAGAATCTTTGGAAGTACTTGTTTCATTCTCAAGGATAGAGAGAATGTGGGAAAGTTTGACTACCGAAGCGATGAAGGAATATTTTTCGGATACTCCTCCAAAAGCAAAGCTTATCAGGTGTACAACAAAAGAACCAAGAAGGTGTTTAGAGCCTAAGGTTGTTCAAGAAGAAGTTAATCAAAAGCCTAATTCATCAACTACTCCAAGTATTGTAGAAGTCTTAGCAGATATTCCTACATCACCTTAGTCTGAATCTCATCAAGAGAAATGACCTTCCTCAAGGATCAAGCTGAATCACCTTCCTGAAGTTATTATGGAAATATGAATGAACTTATACTAAGAAAGCGTAGATTTGATAAATATGTTGCTAACTTTGTGTCTTATTCTTGCTATTTGTCGCAAGTTGAACCTACCAAGGTTGAGGATTCTCTCCAGGTTGAAACCTGGGTTGAGGTCATGCATGATGAACTGATGAGTTGCTATTCATTAAAAATTGACAGATGTCTCGACAAAATCCTTTCTATGAAGATTTAATGTTGAAGCTCAACAGAAACTCGACACAAGCTGTATCTATCAAGAATTACGAAATCAGGTTTTCAGATCTGATTACACGCATATATTGGAGTATTTTTGTAGGGTTTCTTTTCTCATAACCCTAGACATATATAAGAATTATTTTAAGAGCCGTTAAAAAGGATGCAAGGCTTTGCAAAAGAATAATCCATGCATATTGTTATCGGAGACGAAATTTGCTCTAGTTCATCATATTCTCTCTAAAAGCTACTGCATCTTTACGCCAAGGGTTTTGTGACCAAGGAGCTTCCTGATCTTGATTGTTGGATGAACTGAAGAACTTTGTAGGGAGAAGTAGTCAACACCACATGTCATACAGTTAATAGGGTATATTTCAAACCTGGTACAAAGAAGACTTCCCTATGAATTGTGGAAGGGAAGAAAGCCGAATGTGAAGAATTTCAAAATCTTTGGAAGTACTTATTTCATTCTCAAGGATAGAGAGAATGTGGGAAAGTTTGACTCCCGAAGCGATGAAGGAATATTTTTGGGATACTCCACCAAAAGAAAAGCTTATCCGATGTACAACAAAAGAACCGAGAAGGTGTTTAGAGCCTAAGGTTGTTCAACAAGAAGTTAATCAAAAGCCTGTTTAATCAAATTTGAGCTAAGATATGGGCCATATTTGAGTTAGTTTTTGAGCTAGCTTGCTTGTCATAAGTTTCATCAATGTTGTGCTCAAATTAGTAGGGTTTGGCCATCAACATACACTTGCTAACATAGTATTTCACCACAGTCACTTATATAGTGTTGATTAATGGGGCAACCACCGAACCACTAAATCCTATGAATCTAAATCCCAATAGATACTTAAGGCAAGTGAGTCTCACCTTATCTCTTCATTCTAGCCTCTAACCTTTTGTCACAGGAACTTAGAAAACATGTCTAAAATGGGCTGGAACCTTAGGAAGTGGGTTGTTGGACCTAACATTAAGCTATATTAGTTTTGGTAGGGATTAAGGGCCCGTTTGGTTAGAGATTTCTAGTATCATTATTTAAGTGTTGTGGAAATATTTATGGGTTAAAAAGTGTTGTGGAAATACGTGTTTTAGTGTTTAAACACTGAAAATTTTGTTTAAAATCTGGTACCAAATATCCCCTAAGACTTTGGATTGTGGTAGGTATAAATTGGAGAATCTATAAAAGGGCCTATCTTAGTGAATTGTTGCCTTATGGATTGTTTATGTTAAATCCTCCCTAGATTTTGACCTTGAAACTGGACTATTTCATTGGTTTTATGAAGTCATCATATCATTGTGTTCTTTACTTTTCAGCTGTTTTGATATGATTGATACTTGTTTAACCTAGATCTATTTAATTGAACTAAGTAACAACTTTGCTCTAAATTAGGTTAAACAAGCTGTGTTTTCAGGGTCTGAATTCTAACATTTCTGGCTCGCCACTGGAATAGTGAGCTGACAACCACGAGCTAACAACAAGGTTACTGACAGAGCAAGGGACAAGAGCATAACTCACACATAGTAAGAAAGACATATTTATTTTATTTTACTTTGTTTTATTTTGTTTTTAATGTTGATCTTTAATTCTCTATTGATTTGGAATGTGATTAATGAGAATCTGGATATTTTTAGTGTATTTGGTAGACCATAGGCTGAGTAATTGTCCATCTATTGGGTATTTTATTTTTGAGAAGTTCTACATTTACAACATTTTCACAAAAAATCCTGGGTGGTAGTTTGTTATTGATTTTAATTTGAACCTCCTATTAAAATTACTTTTTTTACCTACCGTTAACAGCAAGTAACAACTTGCCACCTAAAATTTGTTGTGAAAGTGTTATGAAACTATGCTGATTTTTAAATTAAAAGTTATAATGGAAATAAAAATCACTGAAAAAAGAAAAAAAATGAAGATTTTAGGGCATTCACGAAGGAATTTGTGTGAAAGGCAGCTGGGATTTTGGACACGAGGTTTGTTCCCAATGCTATTTCCCTTCATGTTGCCAATTTTCACTTAATTTCATTACAGGCATTGATCATTTTTTACCAACACTTTTATACTTCTTGAATTTCTTGTGTAAATTTTTGCAGTTTTTCAGTGCATGAGAAGCCTATATTGTCTGTTCTATCACTTCTATGTCAATTAAGGAAGAAAAAAAAATGGTAAAAATTCTTTTAAACAAATAGTATCTTGCTAAAAAATAATTTTAATTACATGAAAAACCTTAAAATAAATATATAAAAATTTTAAATCTAATGTTTTTAAAAATCAAATCGAATAAAAAATTATAGGAAATTTTTTAATTTATGACATGGTGGGTCATGTGTTTAGATGCAAATATAACTTATGTAACTTGTGAGATGGTTTGAGATGGAAGACATGGCAAAACGAGACAGAATTTTCTTACCCTACCCAAAAAATACCATACTTGAACCCGATTTTTTTTATCCAAAGAAAAAATAGGTTGACCCGTGACCCAACTCGTGTTTTTTGCAGGTCAACCCGCGACCCAACCTGTGATCCGAACCATTTTTAAATTTTTTTTTTTTTTGGTAATATATATATATAATTAAGACAATATTGGTTTAATTTTTTGTTGTGAGCTTTAAAGAAACAATTAAGACAATGACATAACTGCATGCAAATTAATTGAAAAATAAATGGTTGAGCATTCTATAATGAGTAAAGATTTTTAGATATCAAATAGCAAAGTACATGTTAAGATAATCTGGCTACAGTAGAGTTAAAATCATAGATTTAAAATTGTAGACGTGTGCAAGAAACATTTATGAGTGTGAAAATAGTGAAATAAATTAGTATAAATTATGAATGCTTAGATGTATTTTTTAACAATTTATGTCCAAAATAAACAGTTTTTCAAAATAAATTATAATATTTTCTAAAGTGTGTGTTGCTTAATAATGATATGATATTCATAAAAGAGACCATGTATAAATAAGTAAACAATCAAACTTTAATGTATATTCTCAAATTAAAGAAAAATGCCGACCACAATTGATAATAGATTATTAAATTAATTTTCAAGGTTGTATTTCTTAAATGTTTTTATTCTTTGTTAAATGAGTTATCCAATAAGTCATTTGTAATTTTGTTCTATATTTTGGGAAGTTGATATTGTGTAGAAATAAAACTTGTATATTTGTTTTACTTATTTTTATGTTATTTTGTTTTAGTTAGCAATGTTGGGATTTGTATAATTTTAAAATTATTAAGTAAGTATTAATAAGTTTAATTGAGTTCATTCTTGATATAAGTGGTGAATTCAAAATATTGCATTTTATATCAAGTAATTTATTGCATGACTTTCTAAATGGCAAATACATGTTATTTTCTTTATTTAAAAAAAAAAATCATGTGAAAAATACAGGTAACCTGACCTAACCCAATGGCAACCCGATTGACCCAAACTCTTTTTTAACATGTTTAAAATGACCTGTTTTTACCCACTCCAACCCACCTTGACCTGACCCGACCCCACCATTTACCATGTTTTTGAGATGGTCTCATGAAATAAATTTGTTTGTTTTTAGACCCCTTAAAACACAATTGGATTAACCTAGTTAACAAGCCAAGTTATTACTTAGTCCAAATTCCAGATCTAGGTTAACACAATTATACAATCATATCAATGTAAAATGCGGAATATAAAGAACACAAAGATATGATAACCCAAAAAAACCAAATTGGTAAAAAACCTGGGGATGATTTAACCTATCTATCCTTAAGGTAAATCTGAATCCACTATGAAAGAATCGAAGTTTTACAAAAGCGACTTAGACCACTAACATCCTATTGCTACCCACTAGTAGAAAACTTACTGACAAGACCACGTGCGAGCTCCGATACCATGGACTCCTTCTTTCTTGGATTCTCCAGTAAGTACAACCACTCTCGCTTATGTATCTTTAAGCTCTTATGGCAGCAGCTGAATGATCATCAAGCTCTTGAAGAAATCTCCTTCTTGATAATCCTAAGCATGTGTAAAGGCAATCACCTCTTAGATCTCACAAGATATTCACACACACAGCAAATAAAGCAACCTCAAAAACGTGGCTAGGATTTGCCTTCTATACCTAGGGCAAAACATAAAACCCTACACATCATATGGCTTAGAGCTGAGTTGGAAATTTTACAGAAAAAAACATTCTGCCCAATTTTCGATCGATCAAGCCAATCAGAATTGCACACTCAATTCTGCAGTTAACTCGATTCCAACTTTACATAAAAGACATACTTTGAGCAAATCTAAAACAAGACTTAACACCTGTTTTGATCATGGTTTACCAACAATACAAATTAGAGTTCTAATACATTAGTTCCTAAATACTTAGAACCTAACAAAATTGTTCTATGCAATTGCTACTACACGTAAGCTTGTATACGTGACTCTCTTTAACCAACTAACAGAGACTATTCCACCCACCGAAGCATCCCTACTGAAAGGTTCACTTCTGTCCCCATCCACTGTAGCGTAAGATTTGTGATACTATTGTCATCTTCGTTACTCTCTGCACTTTTCGTCAATGACAATTAGGGGTGTCCATGGGTTGGGCTAGGTAGGGTTTGTGCTCAACCCGGACTCAACCCGACATTATCAGGTGGGAAAGATTTTAACCCGCAACCGACCAGCCGGAAGTTTCAGATCAATCGGGTTAGGTCGTATTGGTTTTTGGGTGTGAATCAGTCAGTTTCGGGTTTTCCAATTCGCTGGTTTTTGGCCGAAATCTGGCTGGATCTTGTCAAATATGGCCGGATCTAACGAGAGTTGGGCGAGATTCCTTTGGATCTATGAAAATTTGGCAGAGTTGGAGTGGGGCTTATCGGAGTTTTGGAAAAGTTTGAGTAGATATGGGTTGGATTTGCCGGAATTAAGCATATCTGAGTAAGGAAGAGACTAGATCTTGGCCGGATTTGAGCTTATCTGTGTGAAGGAAGCCCAAACATGGCCAGATCGGAGCTGAGAAATGCCAGATCATCGTCGGATCTAGGTGATTTTCGTCGCTCTTTGAGTTTTTGTTGAGCGGCTTGGGTGGCTCGAGTTTTTAAGGACGAAACCCACCACTCGACCCTCCGGAGTCAGGTTCTGACGGATTGAGACCAGTCACCGACCCATCGGAGGTGTCAGCCCGACCATGACGGGTCGATTCTGGTCGGGTTGGTCGGTTCCGGTGGGTGTTCAGTTTGCATGCACACCCCTAATGACAACAAATTCGTAGGAAAAAATTAATAAAAAATCAAGGTGGCTTGACTTATAATTTTGTTGACTAGCTATTGTTAAATGTTAATTCAGCCCCTTGTGCTTCTGAGGAAAGCACAAGAGTCTGACTTAATCATGACAATGGAGTTGCCTCAGCCTTGCAGATTCAACCTGTGCCTGACCCTTTTGGTCCTTTACTTTCTGATCAGCTTCCTCAGCCATACCAGAACTGAGGCCGTTGTAACTTATCTCTATCATAACTGTCCAAACACCACCACTTTCACCACCAACAGTACCTACCAATCCAATCTCAATCACCTCCTCATATACCTCTCATCCAACGCCACACGAGACGTTGAATTCTACAACGCCACCGCCGGGAATTCCGTTGACACAGTCTACGGCCTCTTCCTCTGCCGCGGCGACCTCCCCGCTGACACCTGCCAAAGCTGCATCACCGACGCAACAAAAGACATAGTCCAGCGCTGTCCCATGGAGAGAGTAGCCGTGGGTTGGTACGACGAATGCATGTTGCGCTACTCTGACCAGTATTTCTTTGGCAGCATGGTCACCGACCCTAACGCAATATTGGTTAACACACAGAATATTTCGGACCAAGCCCGGTTTGATCAGCTAGTGAGAGCAACAATGAACGATTTGGCAAGTGTGATTATAAATCTCAGTACTGGGGCAAAGAAGTTTGGGACGAAAGAAGCGAATTTTACAGCGCTGCAAAATGTGTACACACTTGCCCAGTGCACGCCGGACCTGTCGGGTTACGATTGCAACAGCTGTCTTCAGCTAGCAATACAGAATCTGCCGAGTGGAAAGCAAGGGGGAAGAGTTTTATTTCCAGTTGTATTGCTAGGTTTGAAATTTCCCCGTTTTATCTCACGGGTAACACATCGGCGCCGCCGCCAATGCTTGTTCCTCCGCCCCCAACACCGAAAGGTAAAGCTTTCTTTTTATTTTTATATTTTAAATTTTATTTAATTTCACTTCAGCAGATCAAAAGTCGTTGTCGTGGTTTCGTACTTTTCAGTTTTACCAAGTATTTAGCTTTTGACTGCCTCAAATTGTTTATTTATTGATCGTTTCAAAAGATTGAAAAATTCGGTGCAGATACAATCACCGGCAAAGCGCACACATGAAAGTCAAGATGAGTAATGTGTACTTAATACTTATAGACCCAGACCAATTAAAAAAAAGTTTAAATTCCATTAATTTATATGAGTTTTGAGTCCAAATTTTTTTAAAACTGATTAATTTGGTAGTTAAAGCTAACTTAATCCACAAATACTATTAGGCTAATTAATCATTTTTTTCTCAACTGTCATATGAATTAAGTTGGTTTTAGGGAAAATAATAGTTAATTTTGAAAAGTCTTAAACCTAGTTAGCATGAGCCAAAATCTTAGAGCATATTAATGGAATTTGCCAACAAATAAAAGACCCGGTAAAAATAGACAAAATAGGTATGATATGATTCTTTTCACAATAAGTAGAAATATGTGAGCATTATATATATATATATATGAGATAAAATTATACACTAATCTAATCTAAGTGTATGTGTGTAAAACTCTTTTTGAGAGACTTGGACCTCAACCTTTACTCACCTTACACCTCATAAGTACTTATACTTGTGAAGTGACCACCACATCAGAGGTGAGCCTATAACATCTAATATGCAAGTGGTTCTAGTGAATAATCATTTGTACAAAAAGCAATTATTGATAGGACATTATATATTTATATTGTAGTGGTTCAGATGAATAAATTTACATTTTACCGTACAATGTAAAAGACAAATTTCCCTTATTAATATCATTTTTATTTATTTCTTATTCATTATTTTAATAGTTGTGATGAAAGTTATAGAATTAGTTGCGTTCCTTGGCTTCCTATTCATTATTTTCACTTCTCATTCTTCTTCTTTTAACTATAGGTAGTGAGTTAGGCTTAAGCCAATAACAATATTTAAATCACAATGGGTCTATTTGCTTTGGGTGAAAAACGGAGATGCTGAACACTGAGAAGTGAAATAATGTAGTGATTACTACTTTCTCTTTGTTTGGTAGACAAGGAAACTCAGTAGAAAGAAAGAGGGGCAGGGAGTATTTTATCCTTTGACCCCACTAAATATTTCCCTCCTATACGGAGAGAACACAGAGATTAAAAATGTAAGTCTCATTGAGTTTGTAGTGTTGGTAAACCATGACGAAAAGTAAGTCTCATAGAGTTAGAAGAATGTACTTTCAAGTCTAAGACAAAAAAACTCAAGTTTAGGATGAAAAAAGTGAGATGCAATATGGTTCTCTTGATTACTATTTGATTGCTCTTGATAGCTGTTCAATCGATCGAAAATCACAAATCAGCAAATGTAAAAAGCCAATAACTAGACCGTTTCAAGCCCAAATTGTGATCCATTTTTTGTAGTATTTAAAGGACATTATAAGCTAACCCTAGGTTGGGGTTTTTAGAGAGAGAAGAGTATGTCTTGTGCCTCCAATTGTATATCTAAGGTTTTTGTATCCAGAACTCTCTAAAATCTTCTACCCGCAATATTCTTTGAAGAAACTCAAGATCCGATGCTATAGATGTTGCTGCAACAAGATCAAAAACTGTTAATGATCTAAAGTTTTGAGTGGGATCTCAGAGTCACAAGCATGAGTGTTTGTATTTAACAAATTCAAATAGAAGAATCCATGGATTTGGAGTTGCGTGTAGTCACGTGAGTAAGTACTACAAGAGATAGATTTAGATTTTAGGGAGAAAGTCTATTGTAAAACTTTCAGTCTATCATAGTGAATTTGTTGCCTTGATGATAGTTTGAGTTAAATTCTTTCCAGATTATTTACCTTATATTAGACTGCTTCATTGATTTTTCTGAATCATCATATCGTTTGTCTTGTTTACTTTTCCGCATTTAGTTATATGATTGTTTGTGTTTAACCTAGATTCGAATAATAAACTTAAGTATCAACTTGGTTAATTAATTAGGTTAAAAAATTTGAGTATACAGGGGTCTAAACAAACTAACAAAAGCATTATTGGGTGCTACAAATTGTGGTTGGTTTATTCGTTGGCTACAGCTTCCTTCTATTTTCAACTTTAATTAGAATATAGGCTATTATTCTAGTAGCTCTTAATCAGGAGTGTCAACTGGTTAGTATTCAATCAAAAAAAATATTATCTATAATATTATTTGAATAGCGTCGCTAATTATAAAAATATAAACCATTCTATTGTGTAGCTTACCAATGAACCAGAATATTGTTTATGCAGGAAAAAGTCATATCTATTCGTTGGCTACGGCTTCCTTCTATTTTCAACTTTAATTAGAATATAGGCTATTATTCTAGTAGCTCTTAATCAGGAGTGTCAACTGGTTAGTATTCAATCAAAAAAATATTATTTATAATATTATTTGAATAGCGTCGCTAATAGCCTAATTATAAAAATATAAACCATTCTATTGTGTAGCTTACCAATGAACCAGAATATTGTTTATGCAGGAAAAAGTCATATCTCATCGCTGACAATTGTTGCCATTATTGCTCCCATAATAGTCTCGGTGGTGCTTTTCTTTATGGGCTACTGCTTCCTTATAAGAAGGAAAGCAAGCAAAACTGTACAGAGAGAAAATGGTAAAGAATAAACTGTTGGATTTTATAAATTCTTATATTCCCTAATGTTAAACTTGTAGTGACTTACGTTTACTGTTTTCATGTGCAGCTGCTAATGAAATTTCGATTGTAGAGTCCTTGCAATTTGATTTTGCTAACATTGAAGCTGCCACCAATAAGTTCTCAAATGATAACAAATTAGGTGAAGGCGGATTTGGCCAGGTTTACAAGGTACATGATATTTTTTTGAGTAAATTGTAAAGTACACTCCTGAAGTTTGGAGTTACTTGAATTTTACACCTTAAAATTTGAGAAATTAGATTTTACACCTTGAAGTTTCATTCTGTTAGCAAAACCCAACCCTTCGTTAGTGACTCACCTATGTGGCTGTTAAACGAAATGCTGGGGCTGATGTGTAAATTTTTTTTTGCCTAATCACACCCCCAAAATGAGTTCATTTCACATGTTTCTGAATTCAAAAACACCTGGGTTACTAATCTACGCTGTTTTGGCTCAAAATACAAAACGAGCTCTCTTTTAGTATCTAAGGTTCCGTTTTGTCTACTTCGAAGAATTAGAAATTTATATTACCAATAGTTATTGCAAACGCTCCCCATGAACCCCAAGAACCCTCGTCACCCACAAAACATCTCCATCTTTTTTGTTCCAGCTTGCCCGTGGCTGCAAGAGATCTGCTTTAGATCGACGGTGATGATTTGGGAATTTAGTTTTGTTGAAACAAGGTTGTTGCTTGATGATATTGTGGTTTGTCTTCATCCAAAACATCACCATTTTGGAAGCAGCCAGTAGGGCTTTTGTTTTTTTTTTTGACATGTCGACTACCAACATGGCACTTAATAGCCACATAGGTGAATCACCAACAGAGGGTTGGATTTTGCTAACGGAACAAAACTTCAAAGTGTAAAATCTAACTTCTCAAAATTCAGGGTGTAAAATCCAAGTAACCCTAAACTTTAGGAGTATACTTTGCAATTTACCCTAGTTTTTTCATTATTTACTTACTTTTTGTTGATAATTCTACTCATTTATGAATAGTTAATTCAGAGCAAGCTAAATCTTTTGTATTATTGAAATAGAAAGAGGTGAATAATCCTAAGTTGAGGTATATTTTTAGGGCATACTTCCAAATGAACAAGAGATAGCTGTAAAGAGGTTATCACTAAGCTCTGGACAAGGTGCAGGAGAATTTAAAAATGAGGTTGTATTGGTAGCCAAGCTTCAACATAGAAATCTTGTACGGCTTTTGGGATTTTGTTTGGAAGGAGAAGAAAAGATACTTGTCTACGAATTTGTGCCCAACAAAAGCCTTGACTTTCTATATGGTATGTTCATTGCAATCATATTCTATTTTATTTTGTCTTAGGAAATGTGAGATTAAGTTTTAACCTCACAGGGAAGGCCAAATCTATTCAAAAAGGGACTAGCTTTCAGTTTACTTAGCTATTTAGAAATTCATCATGGTCTTGTGTAACATACAAGAGATGAAAGGATTAAATTTCTTTTCTATATATAGTTTTCAAAAAAATAAATTTCTGAAGTTAATTGAATTAGTTGAATGTGTATGTGAATTTATTTTATTATTGTAATTAGACTATGGAATTTTGATGAACTTGTAGAACCTGAAAGGCATGGAAAACTAGATTGGTCTAAACGTTACAAGATTATTGGTGGGATTGCTCGAGGAATGCTTTATCTTCATGAAGATTCGCGGCTTAGAATTATATATCGTGATCTTAAAGCTAGTAATGTTTTATTAGATGAGGATATGAGTCCAAAGATTTCAGATTTTGGAATGGCAAAGATTTTTGGAGTTGACCAAACTCAAGGAAACACTAGTAGGGTTGTCGGTACATTGTAAGTTCTGAATTCATTTCATCATCCTACAAATAAAATACTTTAAAGGCAAAGAAATTGGGGAAAAGAAATCAAATAATTTAGAATTTGTATAGTTACTCCAAACTTCTGTCACTACAGGTTGCATGTATTCATAGAGTAATGTTATAAGCTATACTGCATGCACAACATTGTTTACATAATTGCATTAGCATATCTAATTACTTTCTTTTTATCAACATTAATGTGGTATCAATGTATAGTTTTGCAGTGGTTATATGTCTCCAGAATATGTTATGCATGGACAATTCTCGACGAAATCTGATGTGTATAGCTTTGGTGTATTAATTTTAGTGATTCTAAGTGGCAAGAAAAACACTTCTTTCTATCAATCAGATGGTCCAGTAGACCTCTTGAGCTTTGTGAGTATGAATAGATCTTATGTTTTTGCAAATTTCATCACATCCAATTGAGAGTAAAGAGTGTAACTTTCTAACATTACCTTACCAATTGGTGTAGGCTTGGAAACATTGGAAGGACGGAACACTACTGGAATTTTTGGATCCCAATTTGGGAGGTTCTTACTTGAGAAATGAAGTGATTAGATGTCTTCAAATTGGCTTATTATGTGTACAAGAAAATCCAGTTGACAGGCCAACAATGGCTTCAATAGTCCTTATGCTTAACAGTTACTCTATTACTCTGCCATCACCTCAAAATCCAGCATATTTCCAAACAGAGCAAAGCATGCCTTTGGTGGAATTGGAGTCAAATAAATCTAAAAGAAAATCGATGCCATGGTCTGTTAATGAGGCATCCATTACAGAAGTATACCCTCGATAAAGGGCTTCACTAGAATTATTATTTGTTCATCAGTCATGGAAACTTGAAAGATGAGTTACATAAGACCATTGTTTAAAGCTCTGAGACTTCACGATGATGCAGGGAGCATTAGAATCATCTAATATTTTATTTCTTAATGTAATTTTTTTTAATTTTTAATTTGATTTTAATGTTGAGAGTTTCAAGTGATTTGATTAGATATTCTCCATATTATATATATATACATATATATTTAGAATCAAAATTAGATTTTTCCCTTGTTAGTTTTTCATACAAATTAAATTGTTTAGATTTTTATACTGTTTCTATTTAGCTATTTTGTATGTGAAGAATTTGAATGTAACAAATTGTAATTGAGCTAAACAATCCCATGCAGACATCCTTATTCAATTTAAGAGATACTATTGAACCAATTTATTCTTTTATTTTGTTGTATTTAGTAGAATTTCACAAATAGTGACGGTGAATTAATTCAATAGTGATTTTCAAAATTATATACATAATAGTAGTGTAATGAGAAAATTTGCGTAATCAATATCCTTAAAATTGCAAGAGAAAATTATTTTAGTACCTCCAAATATCTTGGTTGAACTAATATCCTATATACTTAATAACCTTAACTAATATTAGTAGCATCATTATAATTCATCATTTCTGTTCGTAAACTTAAATTACATACTAGTTAAAGAAATTGATGAGAGAGTATGAGTCGGTTTCATAAAATATTTTTTTTTTTCATGTAGTTAGGTGCAAGACTGTATTACTCACGTAACTTGCATGACTGGACTTTCTCCAACCAACTAAAAGAAGATTATTCAGCCCACAGAAGCGCAATTGTTGAAAGGTTCACTTCTGTCCCTATCCATTGGGCTGTTCAATAACAAAACCATATGGAAATTAATGTCATCTAAGATACATGTTCAACGTAGGATTATTATTAAATTTATTTTGAGAAGAACGTAGGATTTGGAATTTTGAAACTTAAAAAGTTCAAACTTTTTTTTCGCCTTGATGAATCAGACAGCTTATTCTCATCTTCGTTAATTTTTTGGCTTTTCTTTAGCCAACAAACAAATTGAGGTGGCTTGACTAATTACTTTATTGACTACTGAGCGTTACATGTTGTTAATCAGCCCCTTATTAATGTTTGTATCCTCCACCAAAAATTGTAGTTGCAGAAAGCAAGAGGTTGGTCATGATAATGGGCTTGCCTAAGCTGTGCATGACCCTTTTGGTCCCCTACTTTCTGATCAGCATTCATAGCCAAACCAGAACCGAAGCTGTTGCAACCTACCTCTATCATGTCTGCCTGAACACAACCACTTTCATCACCAACAGTACCTACCAAACCAATCTCAATCACCTCCTCACTTACCTCTCCTCCAACGCCACAGCCAACAATATTGAATTCTATAACGCCACTGCCTCCAGTGGGAACTCTGTCGACACGGTCTACGGCCTCTTCCTCTGTCGCGGCGACCTCAATGCAAACACCTGCCGAGACTGCGTTACTAGCGCAAAAAAAGACATAGTCCAACGCTGCCCAACACAGAAAGAGGCGGTGGCTTGGTAGAATGAGTGCATGTTACGCTATTCTTACCAGTATTTCTTTGGCAGCATGGTCACCGACCCTGGCGCGCGCTTGGTTAACACACACAATATTTCGGACCCAGCCCGGTTTGACCAGCTAGTAAGAGCAACAATGAACGAATTAGCTAGTGGGATTTCAAATGTTAGGACTGGGGCTAAAATGTTTGGAACGAGAGCAGCGAATTTCACGGCGTTGCAACGTTGTACACCCTTGCTCAGTGCACGCCAGACCTGTCGGGATACGATTGCAATAGGTGTATTCAGATAGCAATAGAGACTCTGCCGGGTTGTTGTGGTGGAAAGCTAGGGGGAAGAGTTCTGTATCCTTGTTGTTTTGCTAGGTTTGAAGTCTACCCGTTTTACCAGGGTGGAAACACGTCGGGGTCGCCGCCATCGCTTTTTCCTCCACCTCCTGGTTTAGAAACAGTAATGCTCATTTTTTTCCTAATTTATTTTTATAATTTTAATTTTTAATGCCTTTAATTTTTAACACTTAATTAAGGTTGGGGTTTGTTTTCATTTTTGATATTTCTCGTTTTAAAGTTTTATTTTTATATTTTTTTTTTTTTTTGTTAATTTGATTCGGTTTTCATAATTGATATAAGTTTTGTATTTTGTAGTTTTCCATAACTTATTTACATGATATTCATTTATTTATTAGAAACTTTGCAAGATATTTATTAAAAAGATATAGCTCTTGACAGTTTAATGCAAAAATTGTCATAAAAAGCTAAAAGCGAACTAATATATATATTTTTATAATAAATAGACTAGGTTTGTAAAATTTTAGAAAAAATTGGAGCTAGAAGGTAAAAGTATATGAAAAACAAACACTGATTCTGCTGTCATTTTTCTTGAGTGATTTGAGTATAAAATGTCACTGTTTAAATATTTTATAAAATACTAATTCTAAATTATTGTGCAATATTGTAGGAAGTTCATTATTGTAAACATCAAAACAAATCATGGATGATCAGATTACTAATAGAAATATATGGCTAAATTCAGAATCAAATATGAACAACTAAAATAAAAATTTTGAAGCTTAAAAGGACAAAATAAAAATAACTTTAAACTTTAAAGACAAATATATATATATATATATATTTTTTTGTCAAAAAATAATATTTCACAACAGTTACTTTCTCACTTTTTTTTATACTTTTACCAAAAGATCATTTCACTTGCAATAAGCTACGTGTTTATTTTATTTTATTTTATTTTAAAAAATAGTTATTATTATATTTAAATAAATAAATAAAATGAATACACATGTGACAAGATGTTATGAGTGATCTATAAATAAGTTAGTGGACCATAAAATGCTACCAAATAGACTTTTTTTATATATAATATTAATGGATAGATTTTAGATTTATAATATTTAAATATTTTTTGAGAAAAGAATTTATAATATTTAGGATTTGTTTAAGATCCGCTTATTTTGCTGAAACTGAAAACTTTTTACTGAAAATACTATAAATAAAGATAAAAGATAGCTGAAATAGTACAATGAGACTCATGAATAGTAGCAAAAATAAGCTGAATGACAAAATAAGTTAGCAAAATTAATCATGCCAAACGGATACTTAATATAAATCTTGAATTTAATCTATTTCAAATATAATATGTAATTTTAATAACAAAATAAATCAATGGACAAAGTTTTCCAATAAACATGGTTGTAATCTAAGGCTACAACTTCACTTGATATATTTTTATTGAATATAAATTTTGACAAATCTACCATTGGATTACATTTTCATCCTACATCTTCTATAGTTGCAAATTTCTAGAAGTTTAAAGATGACAAAATTTAATTACAAAATTAATTGTAGCATAAGGCTTTACAATCTTACGTAATAAAGTAAACATTACTACATATTTTGAAAATATAACCGTTGAATTGCATATTTTTTACGCTATTAATACACATATCAAAGGTATGAATTTTTTTTTAACATTTTCAATAGTTTAATATATATATATATATATATATTAATTGCAAAGCACCTCTAACTATAAAATGCATGATGTTATGATTGTTATTACAATCTTTTTTATATATAAAACTTACAAACTAATGTGTCACAAATTACAAGATGTTAATTTACATATTTATTAGTTGTTGAAGTGACACTAATCACATTTATTATTATGTCAATTTGTAAAAAAATTTATCATATATATTTTATGTATAAACCATTCTATCTGTAGCTTAGCACTGAACCAAAAAAATTTTTACGCAGGAAAAAGTCATATCTCATCGCAGACTATTGTTGCCATTGTTGTTCCCATTTCTATCTCTGTGGTCCTATTGTTTATGGGCTTCTGCTTCCTTATGAGAGGGAAAGCAAGAAAAAAGTACGATGCTGTACAAGAAGAAAATGGTAAAGAATAAATTGTTTAACTTTATAAATTCTTAAATTTCCGAATGCTTTACTAGTGGTGACTTACATTTACTGTTTCTTGTGCAGCTACTAATGAAATATCGACTGTAGAGTCATTGCAATTTGATTTTGCTACAATTGAAGCTGCCGCCAATAAGTTCTCAGATTATAACAAACTAGGTGAAGGCGGATTTGGTCAAGTTTACAAGGTACGTGATAAAAATTCATTATTTGCTTACTCTTTGGCTGTGCGATCATCTTCTTGTTTATGTATTGCTAATTCAGAGCAAGTAAAAATCTGATAATGCTGAAGCCTTGGATGTTGATATTATTCAAATAGTAAGGGACAAATTATTCTAAGTTGAAGAATATTTTCAGGGCATACTTCCTAATGGACAAGAAATAGCTGTAAAGAGATTATCAAGAAGCTGTGGACAAGGTGCAAGAGAATTTAAAAATTAGATTGTATTGGCAGCCAAGCTTCAACACAGAAATCTTGTACGGATTTTTGGATTTTGTTTGGAAGGAGATGAAAATATACTTGTCTACGAGTTTGTTCCCAACAAAAGCCTTGACTACTCTCTATATGGTCTGTTCCTTGCAATCATATGTTTGCTTTTCTTGTGTCTGCAGAAATGTGAGATTAAATATTAACTTCAAAGGGAAAATAAGGGTCTAGTTTGCAATTTTCTTAACTATTTAGAAATTCATCATGGTCTTGTGTAACTTACAAGAGATGAATGGATTTTTGATAAATTACTAATTTTTTTATAAGCTTAAGTTAAGAAGTTATGAATTTAATTATTTAACCATAGTTTTAACATAATTAGAATGTTTCTCTCTCTCTCTCTCTCTCTCTCTCTCTCTCTCTCTCTCTCTCTCTCTCTCTCTCTCTCTCTCTCTCTCTCTCTCTCTATATATATATATATATACACACACACACACACACACATAGTTGATTATTTTGACTAGATTATGGAATTTTGATGAATGCGTAGAACCATAAAGGCGTGGACAACTAGATTGGTCAAGACGTTATAAGATTATTGGAGGGATTGCTCGAGGAATGCTTTATCTTCATGAAGATTCACGGCTTAGAATTATTCATCGTGATCTTAAAGCTAGTAACGTTTTATTAGATGAGGACATGAATCCAAAGATTTCAGATTTTGGAATGGCTAAGATTTTTGGAGTTGACCAAATGCAAGGAAACACTAGTAGGGTTGTCGGTACATTGTAAGTTCTAAATTCATTTGATCATCTTACAATTAAACTACTTCTAAGGCAAAGAAGTTGGGGAAAAAAATCAAATAATTTGGAGATGCATAGTTACTCCAATCTTCTATCACTACAACTTGAATGTACGCATGGAGTAATGGTATAAGATGTAGTACATACATAGCATTGTTTACGTAATCGCATTAGCATATGTTACTACTTTCTTATTATCAATATTAATGTGGTATCAATGTGTTGTTTTGCAGTGGTTATATGTCTCCAAGATATGTTACACATGGACAATTCTCAGTGAAATTTGATGTGTATAGTTTTGGTGTATTAATTTTAGAGATTTTAAGTGGCAAGAAAAACACTTCTTTTTATCAATCAGATGGTCCAGCTGACCTTTTGAGCTTTGTGAGTATGAATAGATATTATGTTTTTGCAAATTCCATCATATCAATTGAGAGTAAAGAGTGTAACTTTCTAACATTACCTTACCAATTGCTGTAGGCTTGGAAACATTGGAAGGACGGAACACTACTGGAATTTTTGGATCCCACTTTGGGAGATTCTTACTCGAGAAATGAAGTGATTAGATGTCTTCAAATTGGCTTATTATGTGTACAAGAAAATCCAGTTGACAGGCCCACAATGGCTTCAATAGTCCTCATGCTAAACAGTTACTCTATTACTCTGGCATCACCTCAAAATCCAGCATATTTCCGAACAGAGCGAAACATGCCTTCGGTGGAATTGGAGTCAGATAAATCAAAAAGCGAATCGATTCCTTTGTCTGTCATTGAGGCACCCATTACTGAAGTATACCCTCGATAAAGGGCTTCACTAGAATTAGTATCCGTTCATCAGTCATGGAAACTTGAACGATGAGTTACATAAGACCATTGTTTAAAGCTCTGAGACTTCACGATGATGCAGGGAGCATTAGTATCATCTAATATTTTATTTCTTAATGTTTTTTTTATTTATTTAATTTTTAATTTGATTTTAATGTTGAGAGTTTCATGGGATTTGATTAGATATTCTCCATATTAGTATAATCCCTAAATGTCTAAAATATATTTAAGTGGTACTCATGTAATGGTGAAATTAGATGATTTTGAATAAAAATTTTATGATGAATTGAGAATATGTCTCCAATTTTGCTGAGAGTGCCATGACTGGTTTGGGCATGACTTCAACCTTGCTGTCCTTTCCAAATCTTAGACCTCAGTTGTGCCATGAGTAGTTTGGGCATTTTCGATCAAATCTTGAGTTTCATTTAAAGTTTTGTTCATGAAAGGGGGTTTGGCTTGATGAGATTAAGAGGGATTTGGGAAATTAGAAGTTTTCTCTTTTATCTTTTTTAATTTGTAAAATAACATCAAATACAAATGGCACCAACAAATTGAAGAAAAAAAAGCCCAAAATCAGATAGCAGGTTCCACTAGTTGCTGGTTGATATATCCCAAAATCAAAGTACCAAAAATTTGAAAAAAGAAAAAAAGAAAAAAAAAACACACACACAATTACATAATTCAAGACTCTCCTAGCAATCAAATGAACTTCCAGTTAAAATTGCAAACACTTAAAAATATACTCCGTTGAAGAAAGAAAAGGAAAAGCTCCCACTTCTACTATAGCAGCCTAGCCAACACCTTACGGAGTAGGCAGCAAAGTTGACCCCATCATTGTTGATGTAGGACACAATTTACTATTTAATTATTGTACTTTATTAATTTTGGTATTTAATTTGTAATTTCATTATTTTAGATTTAGGGTTATTATTTCCTTACTTTTAGGTGCCTTTTAATGCTTTTTAGGTCAATTTGGTTCTTGTTAAAGTTGGGTATTAATTAGGAGCTACTTTATAATATATTTTCTTGTTTTGTCAAGTTCCTAAGTCTATAAACGTTTTTAAGTATTAATAAAAATTTGGACTTTTGGTTATTGTTTTTCTGGTGGATTCCAAAACCCTTTTTCCTTGTGGATTCAAAGAACCCTCGTGGATTGGAGGTTACACCTCCACTCTTCACCTCCTCCTTGCACACGTATCTAGCCTAATATCTGAGTCAATTCATATTAGCCTATCAATCACCGCAATTAAAAAGAATAAAATAGTCTCTCTCATTTTCAATGTGAGATTAAACAACTTCACTAACTCCTCATCTTTCATATTCACTCCCACATCTTTTTACATTTTTGCTGTAATATTTATTCATTTTAATTGATTAATATTAAAATGCTCCAAACAGCAACTGCTAAATCTTATTGGCGATGAAGACTTTGGAATGTTTGGTTACATAGTAATAGGTCTGTATGGGTGAACGATGAAATCTGTTTGAGCTAGTAGGTTAGATAAGTGTCACAAATTAACAAAGACTAAATTAACTGCTATCAAAGTATATGGACTAAATTGACTATAAACTTAAAATATAGTAACCAAAATGGTATTTTGCTTTCAAATGTTAGGGCTGGAGCCAAGAAGTTTGGGACAAAAGAAGCGACTTTCACAGCATTACAAACGTTGTACACCCTTGCCCAGTGCATGCCGGATATTACCGGTGCTGATTGCAATAAGTGTCTTGAAATAGCTATAAATACTTTGTTGGGTTGTTGTGATGGAAAGCAAATGGGCTTAGTTCTGTTTCTTAGTTGTATTGTTAAGTATGCAATGTCCCTGTTTTACCAGAGAGCAACACTACAAAAAAAAAATTTAACTATTGCAACAGGCCAAAACCACTGCAAAAGCCCAGAAAACTGCCACTAAAGATCCATTTGGCCTATTGAGGCAGGGGCTATTGCGGCGGTTCAACCCACTAGTGTTGCACTGCTGCAATAGCTCTATTGCGGCAGTAATAAAAAATGCCGCAATAGATCTATCATTTAGCTGCAATTTTGGTCTATTGTGGTGGGCAGAAAACCGCTGCCACGTGGTTACATTTCGAGTCAATTGACAACCTTAGCGGTGATTAAGCCTGCTATAGGGCCTTAATTATAACATAATTTTAGACATTTAGCAGTGCTTTTTACCCGCCACTATAGGTTAATTTTTTTTTTTTTTTTTAAAAAAAACCAGTCCCATTACAAACAACCTGTAATAATTTAGTTCTACTAAAACAATACCACAAATGTAATTGATTAACAAAACCACTAATGTCTTCAAACAAACATTATATTGACATAGAAATATAATTGTATTTTTAGTAGATTTTTTAGTAGTAACAAAAGGTTCTCTTATTGGAAAATACATAAACACCAAACAGAAGAGTGATGCAAAATCCGAAATTGGAAAGGAGAATGAATAAATATCATACAAATACAGAGTCCATGATTCGAGTTTCTCTTGCTGTTGGAATTTCCCAAAAATTTCAATGCTTCAAACTCTCAACAATTTTGGAGAGGGTTGAATATGTCCTAAAGGAACATGATACAGCACCTATTGAAATAATTATAATACAAAGTGCTCCCTTAAAAAAGGAACCATATAAATAATGGAAGTGAGAAGAAAATATGATAATCAAGCTGTCAATATTTCCCACAAGACCACAACATCAATGTAATGATTGAACTTCTAATTTAATCTCCATAAACCATTTGCATGCATTAATAAATCCTATTACCTTGCAACCCCCAATGCAAGGAGGTGTTCAAATTCAAACAGAGTGATTTAATATCACAATCGTATAAAGGGGGTTGTTGGCTATTGGCTTCAAACAAATTCCAAAATGGGTAGAGCTGGAAAACCATGATTTACAAAGGACATACATAACTATAGTTGTAAATCCATAATAATAATATGTAGATGACATACCTGCAATCAAGTTATTTTCCCTCTCACAACTCTCAAGAAACAAGCACAACGAAGTATCAATGTTTACCATAGAAATAAGTGTTAATATAATAAAATAGACAAGCTTCAGAATTATATATCCTTGAACCAAATGCAACATAATTACCACTAGAAGGAGCAGACACGAGTTTGCAAAAAAAGAAAACTTACTACAAGCATTGTGAGCAAAGATTCAATCAATGACATTACCAGACTTGAAATAAGATTAACAAAATAATTTATTAACTATAATTTCCTTTATTTTTAATTTAATTTTTTTGGTACACAAATGCTTACATACATATATATAAGTTGCATGATCCAGCATAATGAATTCTTTAAGAAAAAACACACAAACATTGAGATATAATTTTAAGGAGAAGAAACTAACTAGAGAGAGGTACAAGAATAACTCAGCCAAAAAAATAAATAAATAATAAAGAGAAGGAAAGTACAAGAATTTTTGGCTTTTGGGCCTAGTAAAAAAAACGAGATTATCTCCATAATTAAAAGAAGAAAATCACATGTTGCCCATTCATGCATTCATTCAAAAGTCTATCTTCTTTCTTTCTTTCCATCCAATATATCATTTCATTCTTGATATTCATACATTTCACTTCTCTCTATCTTATTCTGTTCATAACATTGTAAGGATGGAGATATTTGTCTGTAGATATTCAGAGAATAAGAGACATAAATTCTTCATGCACAAAAATTCACATGTATCCATAAACTAGCTTAAATTTATAGCTAGAAAAATCATATTAGGCTAACCAAGGAACTTATTTTTGGTTTACAACAACTAAACCTTAGTTCCAAATATATTTTAGTGTCAGCAACATAGAGTCATCAATATATATTTTTTGTTTAAGGACTTGGAATTAGTTTATACAATTTACCTTCTTTGAACATGTAAGAATTTCCGGACTTGAAGCAACTAGGATATACCCTCTAGCCTAATTGAGAACAATTTGATTAAAAGCAAGTTTAGAACAACTTAGCAAACTAATACAAAAAATGCTAAATTTACAAACTATACTTCAATAACATAATAAATAAATTTCTAAATTACCTTTTTTTTTTTTTTTGGTTTTGTATTCAAAAATTGAGACGCTAGTTGTTAAAGTTATGTTGCAAATCTGTAGCATCACACAACCAGCATTAAAACCAAAAATTGTAATTAGAAAAGCCTTATAAGATACAAACCTACAAGTATGTCATATAGGGACTTGGATTGACTATTCTCAATGCCCTATACACTTCAAATGGATCAGCAAATGTTCGCCACTCAAACTGTTGACTTAAAACAACCTCAACTGATTGTTAACACTAATAACTCCTATGCAGGGATGGTGGTGAAATGGGGTTGGATAGGAGTGCCTTGTCCCTTTTTCGTCTTCTCTTCAAGACAAGGAAGATCATGCAAGATGGGACATGGCAAGTTAGAGGTATTTTGTTATTTGAATACAAAAGGGGATTGTTAGTTGAGAGAATACTAAAAGAAAGAAAAAACTCATGCTTAGAGGATGATAATAAAATACTTACAATAAATAAATTATATATTAGATCAATATAAAATAGAGAAAATAAAATATAAATATGTATTAAATAAAAGTATGTGTAAATATATGCACACACACATCTGAGGTAAGGTGGAATTAGCAAAACTTGTTCTTATCCTGTCTCCTAATTAAAGTAGGGAAAACTCACATGAGATAGAGTGAAACAGAACTATTAAAGTAGTTAGGGGAATTTTCAACATCCCTTGCTACTTCTAAACCCAAGTTTGTCAAAGAGTTGTATGACACAATAAAATGGAAACTTTATAAATGGCAAGGATCTTGAAGCACACTTACAATTCTAGAAACAACAGGATGTGGCTCCACTGACTCAAAAAGAAAACTTGGAGCCTCTCAATTGTCTTCTTCAACCAAGCGCTGATATAAAACAGAGGAAGAATTGGAAACCTAACAGAATTTGTAAGTAATCAATTTATGTTCCCTATTGTACATTCAAGCAAGCTGCAACCCAATACAAAATCAAAGCAAATTCTTTTATATAATTAGGCAATAACTCAAAATCCAAATCTCCAAAAGTAATGACTTACTATTTCTAGACTGTATTAAGCATCAAATCAGCTTTATTTCTGAAACATGCCAATTATTATTTATAAAAGCTGAAACTAAAGATCACTATAAAGTAAAAGTTGGACAATAAAACTAAAACCATGCCAATTATTTATGACCCATTGTTTGAAATCTAACAATAAAGAAAACCCAATAACCCAAAGAAATGCAAGAAAACAAAGTACCTAAAGAATGAAAATTCTTTCATTCAATCATTCTAAGTTTACTTTTAAAAACAATAGTATGACTAATTGGATGGTCAGATTAAGAGAATATATATAGTCAAGTAAGTACACAACACATGTTCATCATGTGCCATTCTGAGATTTGAAATCTAACCGTTGGATTTCAAGAATGTAATGAAAGGTTCATTCTGGTAAATTATGGTCACAATTAAACGGTTGAATTTAGAGAAAGACACGGTTAAAGTTGGTCAAACCCGGTCAAACTTAATAGATGATCCCGATACAACTGGACTTGGTGAAATTCATATTCAAATCTTGATCATTAGGATTGAAGAGTATGGTGACATATTGATGTTGGTGAAATTTGAGACCAATTGGATGGTTAGATTGAGAGAATATATATATAGCCATATAAGTACACAACACATATCCATCATGTGTCATTCTTAGATTTGAAATCTAATAAGTGTCTTGAAGAGTGTATTGAAATGTTCATTCTGGTAAATTATGATCACAATTAAACGGTTGGACTTAGAGAAAGGTGCGATCAAAATTTAGTCAAAGTTGGTCAAATCCGATCAAACTTAATAAATGGTCTCGAGACCACTGGACTTTGTGAAATTCATATTCAAATCTTGATCATTGGGATTGAAAGGTATGGTGACATATTAGCGTTGGTGAAATTTAAGACCAATTGGATGGTCAGATTAAGAAAACATAACCATATAGGTACACAACACATGTCTATCACACGCCAAACTTAGATTTGAAATCTAACCATTGGATCTGAAGAGTGTAATGAAAAGTTAATTTTGGCAAATTATGGTCACAATCAAATGGTTAGATTTAGAGAAACACGCGGTCAAAGTTTAGTTTAAGTTGGTCAAACTTAATAGATAGTCCCAATACCACTAGACTTGGTGAAATTAATATTCAAATATTGATCATTAGGGGCTTCAATTGGCTAGCGGCAGCGGTGAGTGCTAATAGAGAGAGGTCCAATCTAGGGTTTGAGAGTGAGAATGCATGGTGGTGGTGGGAAGATCGATCTTTGGGTATTGAGATCAACGATGTGAGATTTTAATTTGAGAGAGAGAGAGAGAGAGAGAGAGAGAGTGTGTGTGTGTGTGTGTGTGTCTTTTTTTAGAGGGATACAATCCGATGAGAAATGAAAAGGTTAGGATCTAAATTGATAGATTTAGGGTGAGGGGGGGGGGGGGAAGGGAAAAAAATTGGACTAATTATGGGAAATTCAAAGGTCTATTGCGGCGGTCACAGACTGCTGCTATGGACCAAAACAAACGCCGATAAATCTTAGCTATAGCGGCGGGTTTATGGGGTGCCACTATAGCTAGGTATAACGACAATAAAACATACATATTGCAGTGCTCCATCAACCCGCCGTTGTAGTACGCCGCAAAAAACCAGATTTATAGTGGCAGTCCACTTGAACGCCACAATAAAGCTGATATATAGCGGTGGTCCGCAAATGCGCCGCAATAGGTGACATATTGCAATAGTTTTCTATACTACTGCTATAGTATGTGCGCAAAATTATATATTTATTGTGGCGGGATTTTAGAGTGCCGCTATATCTAAGTTAATGCCGCTAAAACATATATATTGCGGCGGTTTTATGGCCCGCTGCTCTAGGACGCCGCAAACGACTAGAGCCACTGCGACAGTCCCCAAAAACTGTTGCAATATGCGACATATAGCTGCAGTTTTTGCATCCACTGTAAAAAAAAACTACTGCAATAGTAAAAATTTCTTGTAGTGCAAATACACTGGATCAACAATATCACCTAAAGGTATTTTTTTTTTTATTTGATTGTAATTTCTTTTAAATTTGGTTTAAGCGCCTTCTTAAAAACAGTTAAAAATCATGACTTTTTAAATAGTGATCAATAAATACCATTTTGTACCTACTGGGACAGGCTAGACAAGGCAAAGCGGGCAAGTCGGATTGGATTCGGGTTGGATCAATCGGGTTGCGGGTCAAACGAGTTGCGGGTCAAAAATTGGTCATTTTAAGCAGGTTAAAAATGGGTTCTAGTCAGGTCGGTTGACCTGTATTTTTCACATGATTTTTTTTTTATAATTTTTTTATAAAGAAAACAACATGTATTTGGAATTTGGAAAGTTATACAACAAATTACTTGATGTAAAATACATTACTTTGAATTCACCGCTTATATCAAGAATGAATTCAGTTAAACTTATTAATACTTATTCAATAATTTTAAAATTATACAAATCCTAACATTGCTATCTAAAGCAAAATAACACAAAGATAAGTTAAACAAATACATAAGTTTTATTTGTACACAATATCAACATTCTAAAATATAAAACAAAATTACAAATGACTTATTGGATAACTTATTTGATAAAGAATAAAAACATATAAGAAATTTACGATCTTGAAAATTAATTTTATAATATATTATCAATTGTGGTTGGCACTTTATTTCAATTTGAGATATACATTAAAGTTTGATTGTTTACTTATTTATACATGGTCTCTTTTTTTAATATCATATCATTGTTAAACAACACACGCTCTAGGAAATATCATAATTTATTTTGAAAAGCCATTTATTTTGGACATAAATTGTTAAAAAATAGGTCTAAGCATTCATAATTTGTGCTAATTTGATACTTTGGCTTCACTATTTTCACACTTATGAATATTTCTCACACATGTCTACAATTGTAAATCTATATTTTCAACTCTACTGTAACCAGATTATCTTGCCATGTACTTTGCTATTTCATATCTAAAAATCTTTACTCATTACAGAATGTTCAACCATTCATCTTTCAATTAATTTGCATGCAGTTATGTAAATGTATCAATTGTTTCGTTAAACCTCACAACAAATAATTAAACTAATATTGTCTTAATTTTACTCTTTTTTTACCCCCAAAAAAAAAAGTTTTAAAAAAATGGTTCGGGTCGGGTTGACCCGTAAAAACACGGGTTGGGTTACAAGTCAACTCATTTTCACTTTGAGTAAAAAAACTGGGTTCGGGTCAGGTATTTTTTGGGCCAAGCCGAGTCAGGTCGGTTCAAAAAATTCTATGTTTTGCCATGTCTAGGGACAGCCAATATGTATGAATCAGAGGAGGAAGGAGATGAAAGATAAAAAAAGAAATGAAATGAGATGAAAAGAATACAAATCTTCTATATAATTTGTAGAGTCAATTGCCGAAAACAGCTTCTTCCTTTTTTCAAGACGCTCACGTGGGTGTGGAACCGTGGTGTGTGCTCTAAATAAAATAAACAAATTGCCTTTTGTCTCTTCTAACTTACAACTTGCAAGTTTCAGTTTTGAAACTTTACTTCTTGTTTAAAGTTGTTTTCAATTTTTTGATAGAAAATATCGCCATCGGGCTACTTTTAATTTTTATTGGACACATATGGGTTGAGTATAAATTTAATAAATATATATATACACACTTTTAAGTCAACGAAATATATATATATATATATATATATATATTGAAACGATACACTGGTATTGATTGATATTTTAATATATTATTCTCTTGAATAAATCAAAACAATCTCAAATATAAAATTTACTCCCTTACTTCTAAGTTAAAAAATTACAATTTTAATTACTTTTTAGAATGAGTAAAAGTGTGCAAAACAAGTTGTGTGTAATAGCGTTTTTTTTTCCCCATTTCTCCCTATTATATTTATTTTAGTGATGGTAAAAATATTAAATATTTTACTACATAAATTTTACAAGCTAACTTATGACCAATCACCAAAATATGATTCAAACATTCGCGTATTATATTGTTTAAGTGACACTAGATTGATTTAAAAAAAAAAAAAAAAAAAAAGACAATAGATTCTCCAAAAAAAAAAATTTGATATCAATCAAATTCTATATTATTTGTAAGTTTTTGGTAATAGAATTTATGGTAACTTTAACAATTTTTAATTGATTTTGGCTGATGGAATTATTATTATTATTATTATTATTATTATTATTATTATTATTAATTTATGGAAGACACTGGCTAGCTTTATTTATGAAATCTCTCTTTGTACAATGGGGGAGAAGAAATGACAGTCACCCTTTTGATCATTAGTTCCTCCTCTCATTCTCCTTTGCAAAACCAACCAAATCTTGAGTAGCTCTATTAAAGTTCCTTTTTTTTTTTTTTGAGAATGCTCTAGTACGGTTCTTGGAAGCAAAAACAAACCCCTTTTTCTTATAAACAAACTTAAATGTCTAATTGGCTGGCACAAACTCCTATAATTTCGCTCCTATCCCGGTGACACACATGTTTCCTTTGAAGAAATTAAGGAGTACAAAGCTAAGTTTGAGCATTCTAGAACAGTTGAGGAGAAGCCTGCATTTAGAGTTATTTAAATTTCAAGTATTCCACGCTTGACATTCATTTCTTCTATTCAACAAGATATATGGTACTAAATGATTTAAATTTTAAAGTCATATGGGATGGACTTTTAGATTTACTATATTTAATACTGTATAATATAAAGCCATTTTATTCCAAATTAAGAGTATTATTCTGAGTTCAAATCTTCTGTCCCACTTTTCCTGCTCCACTCTATACTTCACTAATAAAAACTTGTCACATATTCACCTGATTAATTAAATATGACCATTATTGACTTATTAATACTACCATTATTAATTAATGGTAGTATTTAATTTATCAAGTGAATATGTGGCAAGTTTTTATTGGTGAAGTATAGAGTGGAGCAGAAAAAGTGAGACAAAAAATTTGGACTCTATTATTCTTCTTCTTCTTTTAGAGGTTATAATTTGCAAGCAATATGTATTATGTAGCACTATTGTTCTTTTTCAATTATCGAAAATGGACTAGGCTTGGGAGTCGAAACAGTAAACTCATACTAAATAGTTTTTAAAAATAAAATAAAATAAACTAAAAAACCAAATCCAGTATTAATTGGGGCGAATGTTAGAGCATTCGCAATAATGCATCTATAATTTTAGCTATTTAGCACCAATAAAAGTTACTTTATTTATTTTACCTACACACATGCTACAGCAGTGAATCTATTTTAGCTTTCAATACAATAAAATAATATAAACATCACAATAAAATAATATCTCACTATAATAAAATAATATACTCACTACACTCATACATCACAGCCACACACAACCACAACCACAACCACCACCACCACCACCACAGCCCACAACAAAAGAATAAAAAAAATCAACCAAGTCCACACATCACAGCCACACACACAACCACAACCACAACCACTACCACCACCCACAACAAAAGGAAAAAAAAAATCAACCAACCACCTACCACACCACAGCCCACAGCAGGAAAAAAAAAAAAAAAAAAAAAAAAAAACAAAACAAAAAACAAAACAAAAAGTGCTGATCGGCATGGGACGACAACGGCGTGGACGGCGACGGTGTGGGACGGGATGGTGTGGGATGGGGTGGGCTGGGAGGGCGACGGTGTGGACTGGGATGGCGTGGGACGGCGTGGGCTGAGGCGTGGGCTGGGATGGCGTGGGACGGTGTGGGCTGGGGTGTGGGCTGCGATGGCGTGGGGGACGGCAATGGCGACGGCATGGACTGGGAGATGAGAGCTTGAAGAGAGATGGAAATGAGAGCTTGATGAGAGAGATGGAGATGAGAGAGCACGGTGAGATTATTTTAATAGGAAGTTGAATAAAAAAAAAAAATTTTTTTAGATGTCTGCTATAGTGCACATTTATAAATAGATGTGTACTGTAGCAAATCAACAAAAAATTTTAAGTTTGCCTCCACTGCTGCAAGGCTTTTTTGGTATATTTGTGGAGCTAAAATAGCATTATAGCTTTTTAGCTCCACTGCTGCGAATGCTCTTAGCTTGATTTGGTGATTTCGCCTTTTTTTTTTTTTTTTTTTTTGGATTTAATGGATTTCAATGTATCAATGTAAGCTTCTAAAACAGTATTTGACCAAACAAAGACGAAACCATATTGATGATATTAATCATCCATTTTCTAGTAAAATTATTTACAATTTCTAATAGTATTGGGTTGGTGAATCTAATTGTTATAAGTTCATGAACAAAAATCATTTTGTCTAATTAACTTAGATAATTAAATTTCATTTATAATTTAGTTATCAATTATTAGCATAGATTTATGAAGGGGTAGAAACTTTAGTAATAGTGTTTGCAATATACGGGAAAATAATAAGTTAATCAATTAAGTATTACAAACTCGGTTTAAAACGCTAGTATTACTATTTTCGTGTGTGTTCTAATAAGTATTACTGTTTACTAAAAAAAAATGAATAGACTCGAACTTGTTTGATTAGAAAATAAATTAGAGTTGAACATAAAATCTAATTTGATAATAAATTTGCTAAGTTGGTATTTGAAATAAATTTAAATGAACAACCATCAACTTTTACCATGCATCTCAACTCATTTACAGCCCTCTTTAATGAAACATTATTGTCTACAAAGGACCACTAATTATTAATCATTTTACGATTTTTCTTAGCAATGAAACATTATATTGTTTATGCAGTAAAAAGTCAAATCTCATTGCGGACAATTGTCGTCGTTGTTGCTTCGATTTCTGTTTCTTCGTTGCTATTTGTTGCCGGCTACTGCTACCTTAGAAGGAGGCAGAGAAAAAAAATACAATGTTATTCAGGAAGAAAATGGTAAACAATAAATGATTTGATTGCATAACATTTTCATATTTCCTAATTTTTACACTTGTAGTTACGTAAATTACTGTTTTGTCTTGCAAATGATATTCCCACATCAGAGTCCTTGCAGTTTGATTTTGCAACAATTGAAGGAGCCACCGACAAATTCTCTGATGATAACAAGCTAGGTGAAGGCGGATTTGGTGTGGTTTACAAGGTATAGGATTAGTTATCAGTATTTGTCTACATGTATTAGATAATCTAATACGTGCAAAATCCAACAATGCCAAAGCATTTTTGATATTGAGATTACATGAAATTGATAGTGGTAAATTGTTCTAAGATTGGTTGAAGTATATTCTCAAGGCATACTTCCTAATGGACAAGATCTAGCTGTGAAGAGGCTATCACAAACCTTTGGACAAGGATTAGGAGAATTCAAAAATGAAGTTGTAATGGTAGCTAAGCTGCAACACAGAAATCTTGTAAGGTTGTTGGGATTTTTCTTGGAAGGAGAAGAAAAAAATACTTGTTTACGAATTTGTGCCCAACAACAGCATTGACTACTTTTTATATGGTAAGTCCCTTATACACGTATGTCTGATTTTATAGTTTGCCGTAGGATATGTGAGGATTAAGGTTTTTCTTCAAGGAGGATAAAATCCATCCAAGAGGGGCTCAGTTTGTCTGCTTAACTATTAATAAGTCATTATTGTTGTGGAACTCACAAGATATGAATAGATTAAATTGTCTCTATGTAATACTGTAATATTTTTTTCCCAAAGTCAAATGAATTGGTTGAATATGTGCATGGCATAATTGATTATTCTAATTTTTACTCTCTCTCTCTCTCTCTCTCTCTCTCTCTCTCTCTCTCTCTCTCTCTCTCTATATATATATATATATATATATATATGATGGATGTGTAGATCCTAAAAGACGAGAACAATTGGATTGGTCAAGATGTTACAAAATTATTAAAGGCATTGCTCGAGAAGCTACTGAAGCTACTACGTCTTTACGCCAAGGATTTTTTGACCAAGGAGCTTCCTGATCTTCATTGTTGGATGAACTGAAGAACTTTGTAGCCAACATCTTCCTCAAATTGGTGTGTTAGTCACGTGTTCTCTACAAAATGTTAGTTTACCACTAGAAATAATGACATAGACTTCATGCCTTCATCATACACATAAATATGCACGAAAAAGATAACGCAGATTTTCCAAGTGAATGGGCTATTATAATATGAAACTAGGACATAAAATTTTAGTTATTTTATTGGCAAATTACACAAACAGCCAATGGATCTTGAAGCTAGGACCTCACCCTTCACCTTTCTCTTTTTTTTTAACAGTTAAATAATAATTCTATTGACAAAAGACTGCTTCAGGTGCACTGAACACCAATAAGTCTAAAGAATACAATGAAATGTTATGTACAAAAACGCAAAGACTCTATAAACTCTCCAATGGAGTTACTATTAAACATTGCTATCAATTGAGTCTCTAAGTCCTTTAAAGTACAACAATTTCATTCCCTCCATAATGTCCACATCAAAATCTACGCACTTAGCTCCCGACACCCAACTACTTGAGCTCAAAAACACAACAATTCATTCACACAACAAAACCCAACGTATAAAAAGGGAAACATCAAAGTGAAATTTTCATTAGCAATTCTCACAACCTAGTACTAGAAAAAGAGAAACAATCACAAACCCACATCCAAATTGCACAATAAAACAAAACTCATAGAGTCAAACTGAAGGATTCTTGGCCCGCCTGGAATATTTCCAAGGAAACTTTAGAATCTACAACTTTAGTCACTTAAGGAACAAAATAGAATTCCATCACAAACTTACATAAATTTAAGGAATTAGACTTGATAAATAGGCAACCCATTTCATAATAATCATCAAGCCAAATTCTGATAACAAACTAATAATTATGCTGAAAAAGTTCAGATTGATTTTTGCATCAAACTTGCATTGTGACATTCATGGAACGAAAGAAAGGTGAAGATGCCAATAGTTATAATGTGCTTGTGTGGCAGAAGCTAGAATTCAAAATCATATACTCTTTATCACCTTGACAATAACAAAGCTTTAATTAACATGTCCTTTTTTATGTTATTTAAGCTCTTCCTTTTACCACTTTTATGTTGTTTAACTTTAATCAAATCCAATCTCTAGCAAACCCCAAATCCAAATCCAGCAACCAAATCTAATCTTTATCAAATCCAAAGAAACCAAACCAAACCATAAATAAACCGAAGAAATAAACCCATAAACCAGTAACCAACTCAATCAGAAGCAAACCCACAAACCCATAATTTCTCTGGAGAAACAAACACACACAAAATCCAGAACAAGAGCAAGCAAGATACCCAAATCTGAACCAAACAAACAACACCATGTTCTCTCCAAAAAAACAAAAACCCAAACATACCAAGATCAATAGCAAGGATACCCAGATCTGAACAAAATCAATCATGCAAGTATCAAACAAACCCAGATATCCACTCATGAGCACTGATTCTCTTCTTGCTGCATGCCATGGCCACCACCGGCAATGTTCACATTTTCCATATCCAAACACCATCCTCCACCGAAACCCATAAACCCAGAAAAATCATTAAACCCACATGGAAAAGAAAAACACATAAATTTAAAACAAACAACACCCAGATGGAAAAACAAACCCAGATCGAACCTCTGGTGATCGAAGCGGTGGAGCAAAGAAGGACACTAAAAGAGAGGTCTTGCTGATTCAGTATGATGAGAAGCTCAAGGTTCGGCCATAGAGGCTTTGCCGATTTGTGAGTATCGAAGGATTAGAGAGAGTGAGATCGTGAGGATAGAGGTTTAGAGAAAAATCACCGCCGGTTGTGGCTCATGGTAGCCGTGGAATAGCTCTGATAGGGAGAGAGGAGAAGAGAACTAGAGAAGTTGATCTTATTTCCAGCTTAAAACCTAAATCTTTTGTATATTTGTGTTTGGTTAAGAAAACATAAAATGCATGAAAATGTGAGACTTGAGAAATTAAAATTTTAATTTAAATCAAATTTGTATTTTCAGTTTAAATCAAAATTATATTTTCTGATGTGGTTTTTGAAAAAGTAATTAAAATGCTAACACGGCACTAAAAAAAATGCTAAATAGAATTTTTAATGATATTTTAATGCCACGTCATTAATACATAGGTGCCACATCAGTGCAAACATGGCACTCCAATAGTCACGTAGGATTTTCCGTTAGTGGGTTGACAATAAGAACGAGAATAGAATCGACTTTTTTTTTTTAGGGACAACAATAGGAACGAAATCAATTTTGGGACAAAAATGTGAATCGGAATAAAATGTAGAGACTAAAAGTGTATTTATGCCATTATGTAAATATATTTTTATACTACAAATTAATTGAGTATAATTTAATAATTAATAAGATTTAATATAATACTTCAAATTAATAAAATATAATTTAACACTACAAATTAGTAAAATAAAATATATTAACTAATAGAAATATTTTTTAATAATTTAATTTAACAAAATTTAATTTAATTTAATACTTCAAACTAATAAAATATAATTTCTCACTACAAATTACTCAAATATAATGTAATAACTAAAAAAAATGTAAGATGAGGCTCGAGGACCAAAAATATTAAAATATAATTTAATATTACTTTGGAATGACTAAAATACTCCTAAAACTAAAAGAATGCCAACTTACGTCTATAAATGTAGAAAATGACCGAAACACCCCTACCACCCAAAAAATGGCTGAAACACCCCGAAGCAAGAAAAATAATTGAAATACCTTTGAAGCCTAGAAAAAGACCACAATACCCTTGAATCCTAAGAAAACACCAAAATTGGAGGAAATATAATTTATTATTCAGTGAAAATGACTGAAATACCCCTAAGACTAAAAGAAAGCCAACCTATCCCACAAACTCAAAAAATGGCTAAGACACCCCTAGCACCCAAAAAATGACTGAAATAACCCTGAAGCAAGAAAAATAATTGAAATACCATTGAAGCATATAAAAAGACCACAATACCCTTGGATCATAAGAAAAAATCAAAATTGGAGGAAGTATAATTTAATATTCATTGAAAATGACTGAAATACCCCTATGACTAAAAGAAGGCCAACCTACCCACATGCTCAAAAAATGGTTGAGACACCCCTACCACCTAAAAAATATCTAAAATACCTTTGAAGTAAGAAAAATAATTGAAATACCATTGAAGCATATAAAAAGACCACAATACCCTTGGATCATAAGAAGAAATCAAAATTGGAGGAAATATAATTTAATATTCATTGAAAATGACTAAAATACCCCTATGACTAAAAGAAGGCCAACCTACCCACATGCCTAAAAAATGGCTGAGACACCCCTACCACCTAAAAAATATCTAAAATACCTTTGAAGTAAGAAGAATAACTTAAATACCATTGAAGCATAAAAAAAGACCACGATACCCTTGAATCATAAGAAGAAAAAAAAAAACAAAAAAACAAAATTGGAAGAAATATAATGTAATATTCATTTGAAAACGACTGAAATACCCTTAAGACTAAAAGAATGCCAACGTACCCCACAAACTCAAAAAATGGCTGAGACACCAAAATACCCCTGACAGTTGAAAATGAACCAAATACCCCGTAGGCATTAAAAATGTCCATTATGCACCCTAAGCCAAAAGGTGACCAAAATACCCTGGAAACTTTGAAAAGGACCAAAGTATCCCTAAACCCTAAAAATGACCAAAAATACACTCTAAGACTAAAATAATTACCCAAATACCCCCATAAATGCAAAAAAAAAAAAAAAAAAAAAAAAAAGACCAAATACCCCTTATGCATTAAAATATTTTATACACATACATCCTAAGCCTAAAAAATGACATAAATGCCCTTGTAACTTAAAAAGTTATTAAAATGTTTAAAGGGTATGAGATCATTTCTTATGTTTTGGGGGCTATTTCGGTCATGCTATAACATTTCTCTAATTTTTTAGTCATTATAACGCTGCCTTCACAGGTTCTTCGATCATTTTATATGCTTTAAGGGTGTATCGGTTATTTTTTAGGTTCCAAGTGTATTTCAAACAGCTCCAATGATTACGGGGACATTGTGGTCATTTTTTTTATTTATAGTGGTATATTGGTCTTATTTTACTCATCGGGGAGTATTTTGGTCTTTTTCAAACATAAGGGGATATTTATGGTCAGTTTCCATGTTTCGGGGGGTATTTTGGTAATTCTATGCACTTTTGAGGGGGGGGGGGGTTTAGTCATTTTTTAAAGTTTCAAGAGTGTTTTAGTCATTATTTAGGTTTTAGAGGTAATTTGGTCTTTTTCATTATTATTATTTTTCTGATTTTGTGGTGCATTGGTCTTTTTCTTGGTATCGGGTGTATTTTGGACATTTTTTGTGGTTACAAGGACATTGAGGTCATTTTCTCGATTTATAGGGTTATTTAGGTATTCTTCAAATAATCGAGGGGTTTTCCACCTTTTTTAGGCATGGGGGGTACTTTTGTCATTTTCTAGCTTTTAGGATGTATTTTGGTCATTCGATGTTTTGAGGGTATTTCAATCATTTTTTATGTTTCAGGGGTGTATCAGTCTTTTTCTAGATGTCTGGTGTGTTTTGGACATTTTTTGTCTTATATGAGTATTTTGGTCTTATTTAAGTAATCGAGGGTATTTTGGCTAGTTTTAGGCACAAGGGGTGCTTTGGTCATTTTTGATATTTTCGGGGGTACTTTGGTTTTTTTCTAGGTTTAGGGAAGTATTGGTCATTTGATAATTAACAAATCCCTATAGGTGACCTATCCCAACGCTTTTAGAGCACTGGAATAGGTGGACCTTATTCCAATGCTTCCAAAAGCGCTAGGATAGGTCTCTCTCCATAAGGGAATGGAGTGATCCTATCCCAACACTTTTAGAAGTGCTGGAATAGGTGAACCTTATTCTAGTGCTTCCAAAAGTGCTGAGACAAGTCTCTCTCCATTCCCTTATGGAGTGATCCTATCCTAGCGCTTTTCAAAGCACTAGAATAGGGTCCACCTATTCCAGCGCTTCAAAAAGTGCTGGGATAGGTCTCTCTCCATAAGGGAATGGAGTGATCCTATCCCAGCGATTATGGAGAGAGACCTATCCCAGCGCTTTTTGAAGCACTGGAATAGGTGGACCCAATTCCAGCGCTTTTAAAAGTGTCGAGATAGGTCTTTCGCAGAAGGGAAATTAGTAACCCTATTCCAACGCAAGAAGGCTTCCTATACCAGCATTTTTGAAAGCCGCCACTATAGGCCTCCTATTACTGCGATTTGTAAAGCATCAGTTTTGAGTTGCTGTAATAAGGTTTCCTATACCAACGCTTTCAAAAAGCGCTAGTACGAAAAAACGTTGGGACAGGAAAATTTTTTTGTAGTGATACTTTGGACTGCGCCACTTGAAAACTATTTTACTATTGTGAGGGGGTGGGCCTGCTTGGGGTCTCGAACGAACTCCTGCCGCACTAGGCCCGGGTGATTGCTGGGTGAGGAGTTGGAACCGGCCCAATTGGAGCACACCTTGGCCCGGCTTGTGCACAATCTTTGCCGCGTCTGCCAAAGCACATTTAAGAACTCACAGCAAGCAGAGTCATTGTTAACAGGTTATGGCAAGCAGACATAAAATAAAAGGAAACACAAAAAAAAAGTAGCTGCTGTTCTCTTTTACAACGCACAATAAACAACTTAAGGGGCCTTGCGTTTTTAAAGAAAGTGCTTGAACAAAAATAATTAAGCGGTCTTGGCAGAGTAAAATAACGAGTATGCCATTTTTAGTATTACCGCAGGACTTCAACCATGAAAGGGAAAACTACTCCCTCAACGCAAATAACTTCATTTTTGGTGAAATTAGTTACTTTGAGAGGACAGCCCCAGATGGTATGAATCTAGTATTGTCTTTTGAGGACAAGGCTAGTGAGGGAGAGAGGGGCGGTAACCCATTTGGGTGCATGCCTGCCATAAAACACTCCTCTTTCTCTCTTTTTCTTCGTTCTCTGTTTTTTCTTATCTTTTCTCTCTGTTTTTCTTTTCTTAGAATTCTTGCCTTTCTTTTCTTTTTCTTTTTTTTTTTTCTTTTCCCCTCCCCCTTTCTGTACACAGCTACGGGTCTCTTATATAGAGCCTGCCGTGATCGATTTTACTATTTTAGCCCTTTCATGGCCCTTGTCTGATATGGGAACCTTTTGCCGACCACTTACCGAGTCAATGGTTCTAACTACCACCATTGACCTGTGGCTTTCAGACAACGATGGTTCCTTTTCTACTCGTTCAGTGTGTACCCTCTCCCTCTCGGTCTCTCATGACATGCACCCAGTGGTTCTTACCTAGCCTTGCCTCTTTCGTGTGGCATGTCATCCCAGCAGGACTGTGCCCACCGAAAGAGTCTGGGCAAGAATCACAAAAATGGATTCCCGCTCCTCCCCCCACCGCCAGACCATGCCCTCCCCCATGACATCACTCTTTCCCATAGTGGCTGGGTATGGGCTGATGATGCCTGGGTCGCCCGCATGCGTTACCTCATTGATGTTTCGTTTGTTTGCCGAGGCCTGAAAATGGGTGTGCATATTCTGCCGTGCCTTCTTTGGCATTTTCTGATGTGGATCGTTTCCCGGCAGACCGACGTTCGTGTGTTGTCCCTTTCTTTGGAGGGTTGGACTCCGTGGCGGACTTTCCCTTTGGGTGTTTTTGCTTTTGTGGCTTTTCACCTCCTGCCATGTTAAGCTTACTACTTCTGTTACCAAACCCAGTCCTGCGGGGCTTCTTTTTTTGTGTACTTTTCTTCTCCGTAGCCCAGTATGTTCACTGGGCTTCCTTTTTATTTCTTGCTGGCTTTCTTGTGGGCGTCCCTGGCCCATTTTGGTTTTGTGAGTTTCTTTGCCAACCCCTTTTGGACTTTCTTTGGCCCAATTCTTCTCTACAAGTCTTTTTTTTCTTTGGGCTCATGGATTCTCCATTCGCCTAATACTTTCTCTTTTCTCTTTTTTTGCAATGGGCTTGCTGTGGCCCACGCTTTCTTTTTCTTTTTCTCTTTCCGGGCTTATTCAAGCCCATTTGCTTCTTCTGGACCCATCACATGGACCCTTAACTCTTGCTTTATACTTTCTTTCTCTTCGGGCTTATTCAAGCCCATTTGCTTCTTCTGGACCCATCACATGGACCCTTAACTCATGCTCTATTGCTTTCTTTTTCTCTTTCCGGGCTTATTCAAGCCCATTTGCTTCTTCTGGACCCATCACATGGACCCTTAACTCATGCTCTATGCTTTCTTTTTCTCTTTCCGGGCTTATTCAAGCCCATTTGCTTCTTTGGGCCTTGGGCCTGCTGGGTCTTAAGAAAATGAGCCTCAACAACTATCATCTCTGTTTAAAATTGCTGAATGACATAGTCCACCAGATATACCATTAATTGTCCAATTCATGAGAGTTACAAATGTATAGTTAATATTCGAATAAAGGAAATTAAAAAAAAAAAAAAAAAAAAAGGTAATGACCCACATAATTGTTATTATGCATGAATATTTCTTGTCCTTTTTATTGAAGGTATTTATGGTCAGTAAATATTGCCTTTTGCTTAAATTCCTTTTCTATCTCTCATCTTAGATCAAATTATCACTTCTTAATATTTTTAAAAGAGAGACCTTCATTTCAAATTTCTCTCTCTCTCTCTCTCTCTCTCTCTCTCTCTAAATATCAAATAATAATAATAATAATAATAATAATAATAATAATAATAAATTAAATTAAAATTTTTGAAAATAAACCAAACTTAAAACTAGTATACCAACTTTGTGGTAGGCTTGTATATGTAGTAATAAAGTGGAAGACATCACAAAAGCAATGGCAATTACTTTGAGTTTTTTTTTTTTTTTGATGAATGTATAATTTTATTCAAAGAAAAAGAGCTATAAACCAACAAGGCACCCAGCCTCCTCCCTGATAACCTTAACAAAACAAGAAGGGCTGTTACAAAAGTCAAAAGAACCAAACACACTATACATTAAACTCCATTTAGCAAGAGAGTGGGTGGCCTCATTGGCTTCTCTAGGGACCCACCTAAAAGTCAAAAAAATGAAGATTGGAGGCCAAATACTTTACACTTTGAATGACATTCTCTATAGACCATGGGATGGCCATGCCATGCACTATGATTGATTTGTAGCAAATCTGAGAGTCGCCTTCAACCATTATTGGAGCTGAAATTAAAGGCTCAGCAAGTTGCAAAGCCCATAAAAGAGCCTCTACTTCTGCCTAGAGAGGGAGGGTGGTGTTCACTTCTTTGGAGTAAGTGAATACCAACTCCCCTCTCCAGTCCCTTGCTATGACTGCAACAACAAAATGGTGGGCGTTAGCAGCAGCATCAACATTTAATTTAAAAGAGCCAATCCCAGGTTTCAACCATTTAGCTCAAACACTATTGCCTCGAATCTGAGAAGAGGGTCTGACTTTACGATGCTCCGCAAACAATCTAACAATGTTGGCTCTTAAATCTTCATAGCTGGCTACTCTTCCCTCAAATAGAGTCTCATTCCTTAGTCTCCAAATCAAATCACAAAGTAAGGCCCCAAAAAGAAGCAAGTCCTCCCTAGCTTCTTGGAAAGGAGGATTGTAACAGGGGGTTAAATATTGATACCTAATATCTAAGAAGCACAAACACTCAAAATTTCTCTGATGTATTCGTGTTTGACACGTGTCTTTGTTAGACTCATTGGGAATATTTGACATGTGTCTTTGTATTAACAGGGGGTAAAATATTGATACCTAATAACTAAGAAGCACAAACACTCAAAATTTATTAGATGTATTCGTGTTTGACATGTGCCTTTGTTAGACTCGTTGGGAATATTTGTTAAGATATATATTTTTTAATGATTTTGAAAGTTGTTATTTATTTTAGAATGTGACTATAAAAAAAAAATATAAGATTCATATTGATTACTTAATTAGTTGTTGTGTCTCCACGGTATATGGCCTAATTTTTCAAAAATTGTAGTGTAGGAAAAGAATAAACTTTTTACCAATTAAGTTTTCAGTACATACCCATATATGGGTGTGTTTGGGATCCGCTTATTTTTGCTGAAACTAAAATTTTTTTACTGAAAACACTGTAGATAAAGGTAAAAGTTAGCTGAAATAGTACAATGAGACCTATGAATAGTACCAAAAAGTGTAGTGGAGCTCATAAATAGTAATAAAAATAAACTGAATTGTAAAATAAACTAGCAAATTTCACTATGCCAAATGCACACTAAATATAGCTACTTGTGGCTCACTTTTTTATTGATCTGATTAGCCAATTGCTAACCACTTATGTAACATAACCTTACAGAAAACAGGCCTTGTACTACTCTCTTACCAACATGGACCTTTAATTCCCATAAAGGACCATCAAAGTTTTTGCCAAGTCAATGATGTGGTTAATTGTTTTTACAGGAAAAAGTAAGTCATCTGCAACAATTATCACCATTGTTGTCCTAATTTCTGTTGCTATGGTGCTTTTTGCCATTGGAGTTTGCTTCCTGAGTAGAACAAGCAAGAAATACAATAAATTTCTGGAACCAAATGGTAAAAAATAGTTGTTTGATCATCATATATATGTCATTATCCTTAAACATTTGTCCGTAAAATTTTTGTCATTTCGAGAATTCAATATATTTAATGTTTGGTTATGTAGCTAGAATTGAAATAACAGCCATAGAGTCCTTGCAATTTGACTTGGTTACAATTGAAACTGCCACAAACAAGTTCTTGGATGATAATAAGATTGGTAAAGGTGGTTTTGGTACGGTTTACAAGGTAGGAATATAGTTATACATAAATACATACATACATACATATATATATATATATATATATATATTTCAATAAATAGTTTTTAATTAGATGACATTATAGTGCTTAAAGTTACACAAAGTATATGTTACTCCTAACCCTATATATTTCTAGGGTACTTTTCCCAATGGACAAGAAATAGCAGTGAAAAGATTATCCAAAAGCTCTGTGCAGGGTGCAATAGAATTTAAGAATGAGATTGTGCTGGTTGCTAAGCTTCAACATAAGAATCTAGTGAGACTCTTAGGATTTTGCTTTGAAGGAGAAGAAAAGATACTTATTTATGAATATGTGCCTAACAGAAGCCTTGATTACTTTTTATTTGGTTTGGCCAATCTGAACTCGTTCTTGATTTATTTTTCATTTTGTGTCTAAGGACATGCATGGTAGCCTAAAAGTTTATACAATGACATACATGATACATCACTTTAAAATCGCTTGACATCTTAAGGCACAAATGTTTCAATGATTTGCTTGTCATGAACTTTCCACAAGCTGAAAATGTACAAAATAATGAGAATATATAAAGTTGATCTTTTGAAGTGAATCAAAAAATTTTATCATCCTATTAAGTCTCATTCATTTCTGAGTTGAATATTTAATTTAAAAATAATTAAAAAAAAATTAGAGAGGCAAGGGCAACTGGATTGGTCAGGTTGTTACAAAATTGTAGGAGGGATCGCTTGAGGGATTTTCTATCTTCATGAAGAATCTCGGCTTAGAATTATACATCGTGATCTTAAAGCTAGCAATGTTTTGTTAGATGCCAATATGAATCCAAAGATTTCAGATTTTGGCATGGCAAGAATATTTGTAGCAGATCAAGCTCAAGGAAATACAAGTAGAATCATTGGAACATAGTAAGTTTTTAATTGCTTTATTCGACCTTACTTAATATGTTGGAAATAAAGGAGAGATAATACCTAAATTTTTCTTGGAAATTACACAATTTGATTTTACCAAAAGAGGTGGCAAAGATGAGGCGTAGACCAAGTCACTGTCTTGAGAGAAATTGTGCCGTCTACGGTATATCCAATGTAGTTAGACAAATAGTTTCTGCACGTTGCCCCTAGGATACAACAGCTTAGCCACCTTTTGTTGATTATCCTTGTGAGCTTACATTACTCGTAGGATATAAGCTCTCTATAGTACTTTATTTTTCCCAGAAAATTTAGTAAAAACTAGAATATTTTTGTGAATAGTAAGAAGCAAGAGATGGTATTTATTTAGGACAATAAAAAATTTCTTTTTGAAAAGTTTGCAGCTTTCTAATTCAAAAATAAAAATGTGTGTGTCTGAATCTTTTATTTCTTTCCATATATATAGAACCAGACACGTTGCTTGTCCTTAGCCAAAAAATAAAATGTTTGATATCAATTAAATAGTCATAAAGTTATTGAAATTAATATATATATATATATATATATAATCAATAGCTTCCTTTATATGTGTATATATATATATATATATTATATAAACCGGTCAACAAAAGCTTCAGTACGTTGAGAACAAAAAAAAATCATAATCTTTGAAATTAATGTGCCATAGATTACGTTGCTAAACAAGAAAAGAAAGGGTCATAATGCCAAGCATTTAATGGCCTATTATTACAATACTTTTTCAAAAGTTTCTTTCTGAATATATGTTACAAAAAATTGCTAACGGTTTGACCATTGTCTATTAAACCAAATAGTAAACATTTGTGTATATATGGTAACATAAAATAATTCAGCGATAACTGTACATTTAAGTGCTGAAATTCTTCCATATATGACGTTATTATGTCATATTCAAATAAGATAATAAAACCAAATATGCTGGCAATTGTGGTATTAATATTACATTAATGTTCATAAATTTCCTGATTAAAACCATTAACAAAAACTATTCAAATTTTGAATAATATTTGAATTTCCAAGTTTAGCAATCAACGTATCTTACATTAAAGGATAATTGATACACATAAATGAGTATTAAAATAAATATAGTATTTTTTGTAAAAATATCCAACAATCCCCCACTTATTTTTATAGAAAATAAATAGGTAAATATATATATAAGAAAATTTGTTGGATTAAGTAGAACATTATGCATAATGGGAGTGCCAATGGCTTGAACCCTCATTTAGTGTTTCAACAACATTGTTCCAAAGTTAATAGTAATCTAAGTCTTAAACTATAACTTTTTCTATGGATACAAAACGCTACATCACACACATAATATTCCAGTACTCTGCTACGAGCTTCTAAGCCAGCACATTACGGCCTTGTGCTTTATCCCAGCATCCATGAGCTATTTAGAGAACTAGCCCCATTCTCAAAGGAAGTGGCCTCACTTCCATGCTCACTTAGGTGTGGCTATCAAGGATGTTCTTGTAATTCTAACATCCCACTCATAAGAGCTATAGTCCACATTAAGAGTTTTTATAAAAACTCATCCTATATAACGTTACAAGATACATGCACGCACACCATAGGGAGGGACATGAGTATTATTACTCATACATATATTTAGTGCATGTTAATCAAAATACTCTATGATTAGTTATTCCCTTTGAACCTAGTTCTTGGGATCTCCAGTCCCTAGGTAGGGTATCCTCAAAGGTAGTTTATTCTTCTTTGGGCTTAAGTCCCATCCCCCTCGATACTATCCAGATCTTTTCTCTAGCTAGAGCTTTAGTTAATGGATCCGCAATATTATCATTTGTACAAATATAATCAACATTTATGGTACCATTGTTTATGTATGATCTCACAGTACTGTGTTTTCTTCTAATAGATTTGGATTTACCATTATAGTATTTATTGCGCACTCTACCAATAGTGGCAATACTATCACAATGAATTAAGACGGGTGAAATAGGTTTCTCCCACATGGGAATTTCAAATAATAAATCTCGTAACCAACCTACTTCTTCACTAGCTGAAGATAAGGCAATTAATTCTGCCTCCATGGTGGATTTAGCGCACTCTACCAATAGTGGCAATACTATCACAATGAATTAAGACGGGTGAAATAGGTTTCTCCCACATGGGAATTTCAAATAATAAATCTCGTAACCAACCTACTTCTTCACTAGCTGAAGATAAGGCAATTAATTCTGCCTCCATGGTGGATTTAGCAATAATCTGTTGTTTTTTAGATTTCCAACTTATTGCTCCACCACCTATTGTAAATACATAGCCAGTGGTAGACAAAGAATCACCTGATAAGGTGTTCCAACTAGCATCACTATATCCTTCAAGAACAGCAGGATATCTTTGATATAGCAAACCATAGTGCGCAGTTTTTTTTTTTTTTTTTTTTTTTAAATATCTCATTAATTGAGTCATGGCATTCCAATGCTCGAAATTAGGTTTGCTAGTAAATCTTGCTAGAACTCCTACAGCATAAGCAATATTAGGTCTAGTACAATTAGTAGCATATCTAAGACTACCAATAATATTAGCATATTCCTTTTGATTGTAAATATCATTTTCATCTTTAGTAGGAAAAAGATACACACTAGAGTCAAAAGGAATACTTGCAGGTTTACAATCAAAGTAATTATATTTTTTCAAAATTTTCTCTATATAATGAGATTGATCTACAAATATGCCATTTGAAGTTCTAGAAATTTTCATGCCAAGAATCACATTAGCTTCTCCTAAATCTTTCATATCAAATTTATTTTTAAGAAGCATTTTGGCAGCATTTATAATATCCATATTAGGACCAAAAATTAGAAGTTCATCAACATATAAACAAATTATGACATGAGCATCATCAAATGTTTTATAATATATACATTTGTCACTTTCATTTGTTTTAAAACCATTAGAAAGCAAACATTGATCAAATTTCTCATGCCACTGTCTAGGTGCTTGTTTTAGACCATATAAAGATTTTAATAATTTACATACCTTGTGCTCATTACCTGGCATTGTAAAACCTTCTAGTTGGTTCATGTAGATTTCTTCTTCTAAATCTCCATTTAGAAATGCCGTCTTTACATCCATTTGATGTATCATCAAATTATGAATAGCTGCTATAGCAATCAATAATCTAATAGACGTAACTTTAGAAACAAGAGAAAAAGTATAAAAAAAAATCAATATCTTCTTTTTGTTTAAAACCTTTAGCTACAAGCATTGCTTTGAATTTTTCAATAGATCCATCAGGTTTTAATTTTCTTCTAAGTACCCACCTACATCCAATTGTTTTACAACCTAGAGGTAAATCTACAAGTTTCCAAGTATTATTAGATATAATAGAATCCATCTCATCATTGATGGCTTCTTTCCAAAAACTTGAATCAGGAGAAGATAAAGCTTCTTCTAAAGAAGTAGGGTCACCTTGTAAATTATCCACATAATATGCAGGACCAAAATCCTTTTCAATTCTAGGTCTTTTACTCCTCCTAGGTTCAATCTCATATTCATTAACATCTCTTGACTTAGATGTTGAACATTCAAATTTCTCTTGTTGTTCAAACCCCCACTATTTTTATATTTAAATGGAAATTTATTTTCATGAAAATTTGCATCTCTAGATTCAATTATTGTATTATTATCAATATCATAAAATCTATAAGTTGTACTATATAAAGAATAACCCAAAAATACACATGTAGAAGCCTTTACCCTAAGTTTAGGTCTTTTGGGATCAGGTAGCCTCACATATGCTAAACAACCCCAAACTTTGAAAAAATTCAGATTTTGTTTATATTTTTTCCATAATTCAAAAGGAGTTAAAAAAATCTTTTTATGAGGTACTCTATTCAAAACAAAATTTGTAGTTAAAACAGCTTCACCCCAAAAATATTTAGGAGCCCTAAAACTAACAAGCATAGCATTAGTTAAATTTATAAGAGTCCTATTTTTGCGTTCAGCTATTCCATTTGAAGATGGAGAATAAGGGGTAGTAGTCTCATGAACAACACCAAGAGATTGAATATAATTATTAAGACTAAGAGTATCATATTCTTTTCCTCTATCAGTTCTAAACCTTTTAACATTTTTATCAAAAGTATTTTCAACTTCTTTTAAGAAAATTGATAATTTTTCAAAAGCATCACTTTTATTTTTCATAAGATAGACATGAATATTTTGAAAAATCATCTATAAAGGTTATAAAATACTGATTATCTCCACGTGTCAAATGTCCTTCAAATTCACAAATATCACTATGGATAAACTCTAGTAATTCAGTATTTCTTTCAATTGATTTATGAGGATTTTGGGTAATTTTGTCATGCTACAAATTTCACATTTCTCAAGTTCATTTTCAAGTTTAGGAATTAAACCTAAACCACTCATATTTTTCATATATTTATTATTAATATGACATAATCTACCATGCCAAACATTCACACAAGAAACAATATAAGCAAAACTTGAATTTTCATTAATCTCAACATTAAGTTTAAACATGTCATCACAAGTATAGCCTTTGCCAACAAACATGCCATTTTTAGAGAGTACATATTGATCAGCCTCAAAGACTTGTTTGAAACCAACCTTATTCAACAAAAAACTAGAAACTAGATTCTTTCTAATGTTAGTAACATGAAGGACATCTTTGAGAGTGACTTCTCTCCCAGAAGTAAATTTGAGAAGCACCTCTCCAATACCCACAACTTCAATGATTTGAGAATCACCAAGCATAATTTTTCTTTTCTCATCCAAGATGGTATAGGTCTTAAACCAAGTTTTATCATGACAAACATGTCTGGTTGCCCCAGAATTAATCCACCACCCTTCTAAGCCTTCGAGAATATTAATCTCGGTAACCATAGCCACAAGAGGCTCTTCAATGACATTGGCTTGAGCCATAGGCCCATGTTTTCAAAAATGACAATTTCTAGCCGAATGTCTAGGCTTTCCACATACAAAACATGCATAATTGCTATTATTAGTGTGGCTGCCATTATTTGGAGCATGCTTAGGATGGTGTGCTTGGTTCTTTCTTTGATTAGAGTGGGTCTTATGTTGAGGCTGATTTCCATTTGGCCTATGTTTGAAGTTTCTTTTCTTAGGCCTTACATAGTCATTATTTTTTGCATTGGCTTTCGACATGTTTTCATTTAAAGAGATAAGATTTACCTTAGGACCATTTGCTGCATGGAGTTCAATAGCTTTGTCTTGGTTCCTTGCCTCTTCCTCCACTCTCAAACGGGTGATAAAGGATTCAATGGAGAGATCCTTTTACTTGTGTCTCAGAATTTTGGCAAACTCCTTCCAAGATTCAGGCAGCTTGTCAATGATGGCTGAAACTTGCATTTGTTCATCTACTCGAATGCCTTTAGATCAAACAACTTGTGAAATCATTTGGAGTTCATAGGATTGTTCCACCATGGACTTGCCTTCAACCATCCGAAACTTGAAAAATCGGCTACATGCATATTTCTTGGATCCAGCTTCTTTTGTATCATATTTTTGATTCAATGCCTTCCATATCTTTTTGGTTGATTTGTAAGCTTGATCATAATAATCATACAAATCATCAGAAAGACAATTAAGTAAATAATACAGTAAAGATGATCCTTATCCCATTTCTTAACATCTTTTTCATGTTGAGAAAGTTATTTTTCAGTCAATTGTTCAGATTTCTTTTTCTTTGGTTTTTTCTCAGTTAACACATAAGCCACATTCAAGAGAGTAAGATAAAATAAAGTCTTTTGTCTCCACCTCTTAAAGTTAACACCACGGAAGTGGAATGGCTTATTGAGATCACCTGCTCTAGAGGAATTAGACATAACATTACCATTTTCTAAGGATGATTTTGTGTTCTCCATATCGATTTTGTCTCAAATTGTTGGAAATAAAGGAGAGATAATACCTGAATTTTTCTTGGAAATTACACAATTTGATTTTACCAAAAGAGGTTGCAGAGATGAGGCGTGGACCAAATCACTGTCTTGAGATAAGTCGTGCCGTCTATGGTGTATCTGATGTAGTTAGACAAATAGTTTCTACACGTCGCCCCAGGATACAACAGCTCAGCCACCTTTTGCTGATTATCCTTGCGAGCCTACACTGCTCGTAGGATATAAGCTCTTTATAGTACTTTCTTTTTCCTAAAAAATTTAGTAAAAAATAGAATATTTTTGTGAGTAGTAAGAAGCAATAGATGGTATGTATTTAGGACAATAAAAAATTGCTTTTTGAAAAGTCTGTAGCTTTCTAATTCAGAAATAAAAATGTGTGTGTCTAAATCTTTTATTTCTTTCCATATATATAGAACCAGACACGTTGCTTGTCCTTAGCCAAAAAATAAAATGTTTGATATCAATTAAATAGTCATAAAGTTATTGAAATTAATATATATAATCAATAGCTTCCTTTATATATATATATATATATATATATATATTATATAAACCGGTCAACAAAAGCTTTTGTATGTTGAGAACAAAAAAAGATCATAATCTTTGAAATTAATGCCCCACAAATTACGTTGCTGAACAAGAAAAGAAAGGGTCATAATGCCAAGCATTTAATGGCCTATTATTACAATACTTTTTCAAAAGTTTTCTTTCTAAATATATGTTACAAAAAATTGCTAACAGTTTGACCACTGTCTATTAAACCAAATAGTAAACATTTGTGTATATATGGTAACGTAAAATAATTCAGCAATAACCGTATATTTAAGTGCTGAAATTCTTCCATATATGACGTTATTATGTCATATTCAAATAAGATAATAAAACCAAATATAATGGCAATTATGGTATTAATATTACGTTAATGTTCATAAATTTCTTGATTAAAACCATTGACAAAAGCTATTCAAATTTTGAATTATATTTGAATTTCAAAATTTAACAATCGACGTATCTGACATTAAGGGATAATTGATACACATAAATGAGTATTAAAATAAATATAATATTTTTTATAAAAATATCCAACATAATCTAAATCAACAAAATCATTGTTAATCAAAAAAAAAAAAAAAATCACTTATTGTCTTTTGTTGTATGTTAGAATTATCGAAAAAGGAAAGATTTGTACTTTTTAAGGTGATTGATAGCTTGAAAAACAGACGACTTTACAAGTATCCTCGATAGTGTAAGGAAGCAAGCTGTTATCCAACTTTAATTACTTTTTTTTTTACCATGTGATGAAACTAGAACTTTTAGCTACACATGGCTTTGGTTGGTTTAAGGAATGTATAGTGTTGAATTTAGGACAAAATGTCTGAGTTACAAGTCCTTTAGTTCGAGAATAAGTACATACATGTTCGAATTTCCTCTTTTCTTTGCCCATTCGGCCAAAAACTCAATTATAAAGGAAAAACATGTCACTTGTAAGGGTTGTTTGCTTTTAGACCCCTTAAAACACAATTAGATTAACCTAGTTAACAAGTCAAGTTATTACTTAGTCCAAATTCTAGATCTAGGTTAACACAATCATATAATCATATCAATGTAAAGTGCGGAATATAAAGAATACAAAGATATGATCATCCAGGAAAACCAAACTAGTAAAAAACCTGGGAAGGATTTAACCTAGCTATTCTCAAGGTAAAATTGAATCCACTATGAAAGAATTGAAGTTTTACATTAGTGACTTAGACCACTAACATCTTATTACTACCTCATGTAGAAAACTTACTAATATGACCACGTACAAGCTTCGAGACCATGGACTCTTTCTTTCTTGGATTCTTTAGCAAGTATAAGCACTCCCGCTTGTGTATCTTTAAGTACTTTAGTGCAGCAACTGAATGGTCATCAAGTTCTCAATGAATTCTCCTTCTTGATAATCCTAAGCATGTGTGAAGGCAACTACCTCTTAGATCTCACAAGAGATTCACACACATAGCAAAAGAGCAACCTCAAAAACGTGGCTAGGGTTTCCCTTTTATACCTAGGGCAAAACATAAAACCCTACACGTCATATGGGCTTAGGGCTGAGTTGGAAATTCTGCAGATAAAACATTCTGCCCAACTTTCAATTGGTCGAGTCTAATTCTCAATTGATCGAGCTAGACCGAATTGCACAATGAATTCTGCAGCAGCTCGATTCCAACTCTACATAAAACACATACTTTGAGCAAGTCTAAAACAAGACTAAAAACCTGTTTTGATCATGGTTTGCCAACAATACAAATTAGAGCTCTAATACATTATTTCCTAAGTACTTAGAAGCTAACAATACCATGTTTTGATCATGGTATTCAATGAGCTTGCATACTCTGGCTAAGCTTAAACGACCTATCAAAAGAACTCCCTAGGCTTGATTTTTCTAGGGCAGGGAAAAAAGAAGTACAATTTATGGGAGTGTTGATGATTAAAAAGCTTTGTATGTAGAATGAACAAGATAATCATGTGAGTGATGAGAATGTGTGAAACCTTAAAAAAAAAAAAAAAAAAAGATTGAGAATGTGATTCTTACTCATAAATCATGGACATTTGGAATGTGAATGTCACTGATTATTGACACACTAATGAAAAGACTTTTTATTTTTTATTTTTTTTAACTCTCTTTTTCGAAAGGTGGAACGAAATTTTTATGTTTAGCATTTTTACAAATAAATTACAATATGTAATTAAAAAGTAATTTGAGTACTTTATTGAAATGAAAACAATAAAAGCTGCTATATATTGAAAGATTTATGATCAATAATTTAATATACAAAATAAATTTAGATGAGAACTAATAAAAGTTTATCCTAAGTATTAAAAGATATATTTTTTCTTTAGAGGAATTGCAATTTATGCATCTAACCTCTGTTGTTGTTGTTTTCTTTTTTTTTCTTTTTTCTTTTGTTTTTGGAGGAGAAATAAACTTTGAGTTATTTGTTACAAGACATAAAGATCTTGAGACATAACTATAGTCCGACAAGGATTTTATTTTTGAGACATAAGGCCTACACTCACTTTCATTTAGTAGTGTTATGGATAACTCTAGTTTAAAGGTTCTAATAACAGCGTGTACATCCATTTACCTCTATCCTAATTCGTAATTCTTCACGATTTAAGTAAGATTTGCTTTATTATTATCTTATATCTCAATAAAAATATTGAAGAAAATAAATTCACCTGGATTAGGTTGGAAATAAATAGGATTTTCTTGGCATCTCTCTCCAGTTTGTAGTGAGTTTGGCAGAAATAGAATAGTCGAGTCGCTTTTGTTGTCCTGCATCTAGAGGCCCCATATGCACCACTCCATGTCCTCATCGTACCTTTATCCCATTGAGCAATATAATATCCGAACCAAAAAAAAATAAAAAATAAATAAATTGAAACTGAACACAAGGATTGGGTAACTGATCCAACCCTGCCCAAACCTTGCAATTTTTAAATTTATCCTAAGTACTTCTCCCTTTCTCTCTCAGTTCACTACAATAATGTTGATTGTATTTGTGTTGCTTTTATATAATATATAATATATGGCTGATATGAACGAATGAGTGACTTTTACTTTTTATTTACCATTGCATTAGTGGATTGTATTCGTCACTGTTGATATGATATTTTGATTATAAAAATATAAAAGTGTTAATTGTTGAAATATAACTTATATATTACAATCTTCTCAAAAAAAAAAAAAAAACTTATATTTTATAATAATGCTTTTTTGTTTTGTTTTTTTGTTTTTATAAATTTTTATATGGAGTTATTATTTGCTTAATAGTTGAAGGTACTAAGATAAAGTTTTCTCTTACTTCACCAATGTTCCGTTTGAGATAAGCTTATATTGGGCAGTTTCTTTTACTATTTAGTGTGTGTTTGGCTCCAGATTAAAAAATTAGCTTATTTTACTATTCAGCTTATTTTTACTACTATTCATGAGCCCCACTGCACTTTTTGGTACTATTCATATGTCACACTGTGCTATTTCAGCTAATTTTTTATCTTTATCTATAATACTTTCAGAAAAAATTTTCAGTTCCAGCAAAATAAGCGTATCCTAAACAAGCCCTTAATTTATTTTTCTACTATTTATGTGTCTTATTACACTTTTTGGTACTATTTATGGGTCATACTGTATTATTTCAGCTAACTTTTAGCTTTTTCTATTTTACTTTCAGCAAAAAGTTTTCAGTTTCAGCTAAATAAATTGTTCCCAAATGGACCCTTAAACGTAGTTTATACTTTGCTGATCACAAATTTAAGTAACTTTCCTATAATTGACGCAAAGCAAGAAAAATGTTCAATATTTAGAAACTAGTGTTCAATCCTTTGTTTCAATTGTTAAATCTTTAGATATTGAACTCTCTAGAAGGGCTTAAAAGTTTATTATTACTCTTGTAGTTGCAACCATTTCTATAGAATGTGTATTTTCAGCCATGAAACTTATCAAAACGAAATTTTGTAACAAGATAGACATAAGTTTTTTTTTTTTTTTTTTAGTGATTATTTAAATGTGTACATAAAAAAGTGTATTTTTTAGAAAATTTATTACCATGAAGAAACTAATGACACAACTTTAATCAGTTAAAGTTAACTTATAAATCAAGTTTTTTTTTTTTCTTTGTACATAAGATTTTTGTTATAGTCATCTTAGCCCCCTTGGAAAGATTTTTTGTCTCTTCCATTGGTGCTAGTCAAGATACTAAGGGATTGTTTGGTTTTTTTATTTTATTTTTTGGTTCATCACTCATCACTCCTCACTCAATTTTCGTCACTCATCACTCGTCGCTTATCACTTAAAAAAACCCAATTTCTTATACCCACTCATTTGGTACACTTCACTCAAATTTCTATACTTTTTTGTGGGACCCATACCTGTAAATTGGTCAAACCCTTCTATTAAGCCTACCCATGGAACCCATTCTCCACCATTTTCTCTTTTCTCATTTCCCTTTCACCCCTATTACTCTCCCAAAACACAAACCTGAACCAATAAAAATTTCAGAATTTTGAAACCCATTCATGTTTGTATCTTGTAGCTTGAAAAGTTTGTTTCTTAATTTTTTTAATGGGTTTGAGACATCCTTACCTGGTCATGGAGTGCAATGAAGACCAAAAATATTATATGATGAAGAACAAAAGAAATAATAATAATCAAAAAGAAGAAAGAAAGAACGGTAGTGAAGACCAAATGTGTTATGTGGTGAAGAGCCAAAAAAAAAAAAAAAAAAGAAAAAAAAAGAAAAGAAAGAAAGAAAGAACTGCAGCGAAGACCAAATGGGTTTGTGTGGATTTGGATTAGTATGGAGTCTTTGAAATCGGTTAGTTTTTTTTTGTATGGATGAACATGTTTGTGATTTGTGTGTTAGAGAAAAGATCATGAGAAGTGAAGAAAGAAAGAAAGAAAAAGAAAAAGAAAAAAGAAAAGAAGAGAACCTAGAAACCCAGTGAAAATGAATGGAAAAAAAAAAAAGAAAAAAGAAAAAAAATGCAACCAAACCTAGAAACCCAATGTGAAAAAAAAGAAGAAAAGAAGAAGATGAAGAAGACCATACTAGACCAGACCCAACGTGAAAGGGAAAAGAAAAAAAGAGAAGAAGAAGACCAGTGTGAAAGGAAAAAGAAAATAAGAAGAAGAAGACCACCCAAACTCACCGAACCCAGTGAAAAAAAAAAGGTGAAAAATTGTGGCTGTTGCTCTGACCGTGGGTCCCTCAATGTGTGTTTAATTATGAAAATCCCATTGGAAACTGAGTTTTGGAAACTGAAAACACCTAAAATGTGTTTTCAGTTTATGTAACTCATTACTCAAAAATCAGAGAATTGAGTGATGAAAACAAAAACTGGAAACAATGCCAAACTGACTTCTCAACCGTGAGACCCACATATTTTGAGTTATAGGTGATGAAAACACAAAAACCAAACAGCCTCTAAAACATTGGATGAAAACTCTAATTAATCACAGCTTTCCAAAATGACTTTTCCTAGATAGAGATATTGCTGATAACGAATGGTTGAAATGCGAAATTTACAGCTACATTCAAAGGAAAAGAAAGAAAACAAGGGTCTGCAACCCTAAGATTGACATGTCAAAAGCATGAGACAAGATGAGATGGAATTAAATCATTGTTGCAATCAAGTCAGTAGGGTTTTAGCCATCACGGGATACACCTACTATCACAGTGTTTCACTACAGCCACTAATGAAATGTTAATTAATTAATAGGGGCAATCACTTCATACCAAAAGAGGCTTAAGACAAGAATACCCACCTCACCTTTGACCTTTTAATAGCTTAGCCCATATCTAGGGCGGCTCTTGCTTTAGTCTAGTTAGGCAACCACTTAAGGCCCTCAAATTGAGGAAGTTTCCCAAATTTTAACCAATTTAGTTAGTTCTTTAGTTTAAAAAAGTTAAACAAATTAATTTTGTAAAATAAATAAATTAAACCCAAAATGAGAGAGAGAGAGAGAGAGAGAGAGAGAGAGAGAGAGAGTCAAAGAAAAAAAAAAAAAAGGAAAGAAGGCCCAATGTAAGAGTAATAAATTATTCCCAAAATATTTTAAAAATAAAAATAGAAATGGTTAATTCTTTTTGTGACTAGAAACTAAAATCTCTCTCTCTCTCAACAAAACAAAACAAAAGTTTGAGCTAAGATATGGGCCATATTTGAGTCAGTTTTTGAGCTAGCTTGCTTATCATAAGTTTCATCACTGTAGAGCTCACATTAGTAGGGTTTAGCCATCAGGATACACTTGCTAAGATTGTGTTTCACTACAATCACTTATATAGTGTTGATAAATGGGGCAACTACTAAACCACTAAATCCTTTGAACCCAAATCCCAAAAAAGACTTGAGGCAAGTGAGTCTCACCTTATCTCTTCATTCTAGCCTCAAACCTTTTGTCACAGGAACTTAGAAAACATGTCTAAAATGGGCTTGAACCTTGGGAAGTGGGTTGTTGGGCCTAACATTAAGCTATATTAGTTTTGGTAGGGATTTAGGGCTCTTTGGTTATAGATTTTTAGTATCGTTGTTTAAGTGTTTTGAAAATATGTGTGAATCAAAATATTTTGTGAAAATATTTATTTTAGTGTTTAAAAACTGAAAATTGTTGTTTAAAATCTAGTACCAAGCAACCTTAAGACTCTGGATATTGGTAGGTATAAATTGGAGAGTCTACCGTTAGGTTTTTTTTTTTTTTTTTTTTTTTTTTTTTTTTTTTTTACATTAAAAGTTTGTTTGGAATCAGCTTATTTTACTGAAATTGAAAACATTTTGCTGAAAGTATTGTAGATAAAGATAAAAGTTAGTTGAAATAGTACAGTGGAACCTATGAATTATAGCAAAAATAAACTGAATAGTAAAATAAATTGTCAAAATTAATTATGTCAAACAGACTTTAAATATCAAATAAGTAAAGATCTACCATAGTGAATTGTTGACTAGTGGAATTTTTTTATTTTTTTAACACGTGAGAGATTGAACCTGGGTAAAATTAATAAAAAGATCAAGGTGGCTTGACTTATTATTTTGTTGACTAGCTATTGTTAAATGTTAATTCACCCCCTTGTGTAAATGTTTATTACTATAGAAAACATTGTAGAACGTTGCAGAAAGCACAAGAGGTTGAGTTGATCATGATAAGGGGTTTGCCTCAACCTTGCAGATTCAACCTGTGCATGACCCTTTTGGTCCTTTACTTTCTGATCAGCTTCCTCGGCCATACCAGAACTGAGGCCGTTGCAACTTACGTATATCATAACTGTCCAAACACCGCCACTTTCAACACCAACAGTACCTACCAATCCAATCTCAATAACCTCCTCACATACCTCTCATCCAACGCAACACGCAACATTGAATTCTACAACGCCACTGCCGGGAACTCCGTCGACACAGTCTACGGCCTCTTCCTCTGCCGCGGCGACTTCCCCGCCGACACCTGCCAAAGCTGCATCGCCGACGCAACAAAAGACATAGTCCAGCGCTGTCCCACGGAAAGATTAGCCGTGGGTTGGTACGACGAATGCATGTTGCACTACTCTGACCAGTATTTCTTTGGCAGCATGGTCACCGACCCTTACAGAATCTTGTGTAGGCCACAAAATATTTCGGACCAAATCCGGTTTGATCAGCTAGTGAGACCAAAAATGAGCGGTTTGGCAAGTGGGATTATAAATCTTAGTACCGGGGCAAAGAAGTTTGGGACGAAACAAGTGAATTTCACAGCGCGGAAACATGTGTACACACTTGTGCAGTGCACGCCGGACCTGTCGGGTTATGATTGCACCCGCTGTCTTCGGTTAGCATTAAAGAAGCTGCCGAGTGGAAATAAAGGGGGAAGAGTTTTGTTTCCCAGTTGTATTGCTAGGTTTGAAGTTTACCCGTTTTATCTCACGGGTAACACATCGACGCCGCTGCCAATGCCTGTTCCCCCGCCTCCAACAGCGAAAGGTAAAGTTTTCTTTTTCTTTTTATTTTTAAAATTTTTTAATTTCACTGCAGCAGATCAAAAGTTGTCGTGGTTTCGCACTTTTCAGTTTCACCAACTATTTTACCCTTTGACTGCCTTAACTTATTTATTTATTGTTCGTTTCAAAAGATTGAATTTTTTTTTTTTTTTTTTGAGAAAGAAAAGATTGAAAAATTAGGTGCAAATACAATCACTGGCAAGGCGCAGTCATTAAAGTCATGATGAGTAATGTGTACTTAAAAGAGTATACATAATATAGGTGCTAAATAGATATATTCCTATTTTTAGTACTACTTATACTTAAAATGTATGATGCAGTAGTGGTGCCATAGCTAAAAATTTTTAGCTTCTTACTACAGTGCACAACCATTTATGAATGTGCACTGTAGTAAGAAGTTAAAAAAAAAAAAATATTAAACTTCTCTCTCTTCTCTCATTATAAAAATATATATATATATATATATATATTTTTTTTTTCTTTCTGGCTTCTCTTCTTTCTTCTTTTTTCCTTCTCATTTTTTTTTTCTCTCTAGCTGCCTAGTGCCTCCCTCATCTCCCTCATCCCTCAACTCGCCTACCACTGAGACCCCATCTCCCCAAACCCATCTCGTCAAGACCCATCTCCCCAAGCCCTATCGCCAATTTGTTCTATTGGATCTTCATCTTCATCTATTATGTTGGAGCTTGATTTCTGGGTTTGTCTCCAGTTTATGATGGGTTTGTCTCCGGTTTATACTGGGTGTGTGTTTGTGCTAGGTTTCTGCTGACCCGTGCTGTGTTTGTGTTATGTTAGTGATTTTTAATTTTGTTTGTAATTGGTGATTTTTTATTGTATTTGTGATTGATGATTTTGTTTGATCTGGATTGAGGAAAAAAATTGAGGATTCGAGTTGGTGGTTTTTTTTTTTTTTTTTTTTGCTGTGGATGTTTTTATTATTATTCTAATGAGTTATTTGTATTATTTTAATCAAATAGCTAAAAATATAGATCTATTGATGTTAGGTGTGAAGAGGTAAAATTTGGATTCTCTAAAATCAGTATTCACTTTTGAAAAGAAAAAAAAAAAAGTGTTTTAAATTCCTTTAATATATACATGAGTTTTGAGCCAACTGGATCCAAAACTTTTTAAAATTGATTTATTTTGTAGTTAAAGCTAACTTAGTACATAAACATTATTACGCCAATTAATTGTTTTTTCTCAATTGTCTTAGGAATTAAGTTGGTTTTAGGAATCAAATTGATCAATTTTGAAAAGTCTTAGATGTAGTTAGCATAAGCCCAAATTTTAGAATTAAATATTAGAAATTTCTAAAGAAAAGAAAAAAAAAACCCTGGTAAAAATAGACAAAATGGATATAATATGTTCTTTTCACAATAGGCTATAATATGTGAGCATTTAATATATATATATATATATATATATATATAATTTAACACTACTAATTCTAAATGTACGTGTGTGAAACATTTTGTTGGAGACTTGAACTTCAACCATTTTTCGACTTGCACTCTGCAAGTATTTATACTTGTAGAGTGATCATCACGCTAAATGTGAGCTTGTAATATCTAACATATGAGTGATTCTAGTGAATAATCATTTGTATAAAGAGCAATTATTGATAGGACATTTATATGTTTACAATGTAAATTTACATTTTACCCTACAAAGTAAAAGAAGAATTTCTCTTATTAATATCATTTTTATTTGTTTTCTATTCATTATTTTAAAAGTTGTGAAGAAAGTTATAGAATTAGTTGCATTCCTAGGCTTCTTTCTTGATACATGAGCCCATAATATGTAAGTGGTGAATAATTATTTGTATATGGAACCATTATTATTATTATTATTATTATTATTAGATGAAAGATAGATATTTTATTACTTCAAACGGTATAAGAAGCAGTACAGCACTTTGGCTAAACAACTGCACCAGGGAAAGAAAGCCGTGCGAAGGAAAAACAAATACCAAGAGAAACAGAAAAACAGAGACTAAGAATTTTTCAATGCTACAATCAACTTCTGATACTCTGCCAGGAAACTGGCAGCCCCTTCCAGAATTACTTTAGGATATTGTTGAACCTCTCAAAGTTATATTTATTTCTAGCATTCCATAACGCCCATGATATCGTTGCCCATCTTTCCAACTCCATCTATGGAAGCCAATCAACACGCATCTGGAACAGTGCAAAAAACTCCCTAACATCATTGGGACATTTATGACTTTTACCTAGGCAAAGCGCTCGTACGTTTCTTGCTAAAGGACATTCCCATTGAAGATGGCCAACGGACTCTGGTTTTTGACAGCAATTCTCACACGATGGGTCAACCATAACCTTCCTCCGATGCAAATTTTCTCTCATTCGCAGATATTGGAGCAAGCACGCCACACAAACATTCGAACCTTGGGTGGAACATTTAGTGCCTAAATCTTTTTCCAGATGGCCCAATTAGAGTTTGCTCTTAAGTGCTCGATTTGGGACCTCTCCTTTAAGCGTAAAGCCACCTGGTATGTAGTCTTTACTATAAACATGTTTGTAGAATTTTCCTTCCATACTAGAGTGTCTCGTGAATTAGTATTGGACGTATAGTGGAATTGCCAATATTTCCAGTCAAAAACATTTTCTCTATCCCACTGCATTGTAGTAGCATCAATCAAATCACTCACATGTAGGCTAGGCCGATTCTCCCCCAAGAAAACAGGTTTATGTGGCAGGCACTTATGGGTTGATACTTCAATATACCAACCATCACCCACCCTCAACACTGACCCTTCAGTGATGATATCTCTTGCTGCCATTAGAGTTCTCCACACATAAGATGGGTTATTACCAAGCTCTGCATCCATAAAAGAGAGATTGGGGAAATACCTTGATTTGTAGACCCTATAGAATAAAGAGTGTGTATTGTGAATCAACCTCCATGCTTGTTTAGCTAGTAGTGCTAAATTAAAATCTTGAATATCCCAAAAACCCATCCCACCACTCCTCTTTGAAGTACATAATTTCTTTCAATTAATCCAGTGGATTTTTTTCTTGTACTTTGTCTGCCCCCACCAATACTTAGACAAAGTAGAATTAATTGTCTAACATAAAGCCTTTGGTATTCGAAAAATCCTCATAGAGTAAGTAGGAATGGCTTAAGCAACTGTTTTAATAAGGATCTCCCTTTCTGCTTTGGAGATGAATTTTTCTTTCCATCCTATCACTGGCTTGGTAATTTTCTCTTGCAGGTCTTTAAAGGTATTCACCTTTGATTTTCCTCCCACCATAGGGAGGCTAAGGTATTTCTTACAATTCCCCATATATCTCACCCCCATCAATGTTTGGATATCTGCTTTGACCTCTGATCTTGTGTTTTGACTAAAGAAAATGGAAATTTTTTGTCTATTTATTGCTTGACTTGAAGCCTCCTCATAACAACCCAATAGTTGAAGAAGGTGCTGACATTCCACCATAGTAGCTCGACAGAAAATAAAGCTATCGTTAGCAAATAGAATGTGAGAAATACAGACTCCATTTGTGCATGACAAGATACCATGTAAGTGTTGTGATTCCATTGCTTTTCTAAGCAAAGATGAAATGCCCTTTGCACAAAGGAGGAAAAGTTATGGAGATAATGGATCCCCTTGATTTATCCCACACGATGTATTGATAAACCCTCTAGGTTCACCATTAATAAGCATAAAGTATGAAGAAGCACACACTGTTTCCATGGCTAGTTGGATCCACCGTCAACAATGCCTAATTTAAGCATAATCTACCTTAGAAACTCCCATTCCACACGGTCATAAACCTTGTTGATATCAAGCTTGATAGTCATTTGGCCTTTCCTTCTTATCCTCTTGTTCCTTATCTTGTGTAAAACCTTAAAAGCAACAGTAGTATTATTAGTAATTAGGCGATTAGGAACAAAAGCACTCTATGAATCAAATGTGACATTAGGCAAGATGAGTTTTAGCGAATTTGCTAAAACCTTAGGAATAAACTTGGAGACACATAAGAAAGACTAATTGGTTTATAGTTGTATATTACACCAGCCAAGGCACATGAGAGTGTTAACATGGTTGGATCTAGGGACGGAGCTATTCTTTGACTGCCGGGGGGGGGGGGGGGGGGTGGGGCAAATTCTATAGGTATAGGTATATTTAATGTTATTGTTCAATTAGTCCAAAAAAAAATTAATCTCGAAGCAATGTTATGACCAGGGCCTTCACAACACCCCATATATATGTTGTTTGCTATCTCATATGAGAAGATAAACTTAGAGATGAAGATGAGAGAAAATTATTTCTCATTGGATGAATAAGGAAATTACAGCTCTACTTATATATACAAAGAACAAAGCACTTGAATAAAACAAAATAAAAGCAATTAAAAACAAGCTTTTTAATTTTTACACAAATCAAGTTCTGGTATTGCACTTTTTGGGTTCTCAATATCAAAATTAGCCTGAATTCTCTCTCTTAATGACTTAAATATTGCAATTTTTATTTTATATATATATATATATATATATATATATATTTTTAAGTCCAAACTTTGCCCCACAAACCTTTGACTCTGGCTCCGTCCTTGGTCGGATCCAAACCATACACGTGGAGTAGCTGTGAGCAAAGGAAAAAGAATGCTAGCTGAAAGAGGGGATCTTTAGTCCATGCCAACGGCGTGACCATCTTGGGGAAGAATGAGATTTGCAACTAACATGGACATCTAGCACTTGCACAAAAGGGAGATAGCGACCTCTTCTGGTCAGATGCTATAGAACACCCTTTATTGACTGAGCTTGTGTTAGACCACTATTGGAGACGCATGTGTCACTCTTAGCATCCTTGATGTCCTTTCCCTTGTCTAAGGCATGCTCCCCATGTAGTAGTAAAGCCACCCTCAGTTACACTACCTTGACATTGGTGTGCTTTCTCTCTCCTCTAGCCATTGCATAGTACAATAGCTGTATTAGGGTTCAAATGGTGGAATCATGGTTTGACCTTGTCCTTGTCTATTTAGCAACATTCCTTATACTAGAAGAGGGACATGTTGCTGAACCATTAGGGCAAAAACCTAGAGAAACCAAGAGAAAAACCTGAAAGTTTGTGTAGGAAAGTAAGGTAGAGAAAAAAGGCATTCTTTGGGAAAGAATACCACTATTGTACAAAGACCTTCATTTTCTTTACATAATAGAAAACAAAAGAAAGTAAGGGAGATTCTCTTTTAGTCATGCCCTATTTGTCCTTTTTTCAGCCCTATATTCAGTTATCTTTCTCTTTGGCCATCCAATGCCTTTGAGAAAGAAAAATGTAGGTGCTCAGGCTGGTTCATGAGAAAACCAACAAGTAGAAGCGAGTGTAGACAGCTCGATAATAGGGACCTCGTGGCAGCCATTGAAGACCTTCAACATTCTTAGGCCACTATGTAGGAAGAGTTCCAGTCCTTACACCAAAGGACAACTACCCCTCAAACCCCACAGGGAGGTTAAGGACCTTAAGGAGAGACCAAAAGTTCAAATCTTGTTCCACCTCAGAACCAAGATCCACCTCTCAACTAAAGGGCAACTTTGCAGCCCGAGGGACCCTAAGCATCCCCTTACTTAACTAGGGAGGACATCGCACCCATCTTGCCTGAGGCTAGGAAAGCAGAGAGTTCTGCTTATATCAACACGAGGCCTCCTTACCCTAAAAAAATGGCTAGGAAGCCTTATTCTGCCAACTACACACCTTTTATCTTCCCTAAGTACGATGGCATGATGGGGAATGCTAAAGAGCATATCAGGAGGTATATGGATGCCTTGACGACTCACTCTCATGACCATGAGTTGAGACTCAGGGAGTTCTCTAAATCATTAGAGGGTCGAGCTTTCACGTGGTACACCAGCCTTTTGCTAGGGTCGGTTTTGGGTTGGAATGATATGGCTAACAAGTTCATGAAGAAGTTTTTCGCTCTAGATGAGAAGCTTACTTTGTTAGATCTATAGCAAGAGAAGTAGAGGGTATCCGAAGGATTACTGGATTACATCCATAGGTTCAGAGACCTCTCCTTGATATGCTATAATCTTGTACAGGAAGAAAGATTGGTGGATATTTGCATTGCTGGTATGCTGTACGAGTACTGCACTTATCTAGAGAACCTGCAGATCCCATATTTCACAAGAATGGTGGAAGCATCCAAGAGGACAAGAATGTCAGTTAGAAAGCCTGCCAAAGGCTTGACTTCACAAACCCCAAGTGCTCCTAGAAAACCTTGGAAGTAGGAGAGCAAAAAGGTGAAAATAGTTGTGGTAAAAGAGCCAAAGAAAGCCATCAAGGGTAGAAAGAGAGAGGGAAGTGGCATTACTCCCCCCCTTTTTCTGTCTCGGCAGGAGAGCTATATAGCATCCTAGAAGCCTGGGTGAAGGATGGCATGGTGGTACTGCCAGAGTGCAAACATGAGCCAATAAAGGAGGAAAAACAAGGTGCGCTTTACTGTAGGTATCGTAGAAGGAGTGACTACCACACCATTGACTGCTACGCTCTAAGAAACATATTCCATGAAAAGGTGGCCAATGGTGATTTGGTCATCAAGAATAGGAAGCATACAAACCAATGGATGCACAAACCCAAGATAGTAATGACCTTTTCATAAGTTGTGAAGACCTTATGGAAGAAGAGGCTGGGAATGTAGCTAGCAATAGTGCTATACCCGCACCATTGCTAAATGAAGAGATGACATTAAGAATCCAGCGAGATGATAAAGTTCACATTTTTCTTGAAGGAATAGGTCTCAAGCCATTAGCTAAAAGAGAGGCAGCTCAGGCCCTGATTCGAGTGGTGGAAAGAAGCCAGGAAATAGCTACTTCCAAGGGAAGCTTATTGTAGGTGGCATATCAAGAGACTCGAGAGTCAATGACCTTCTCTGCTAGGGATTTGGCCAACCGAGTTGTGGATGGCGAGAGACCCTTGTATGTCATTGCTTTCTTGTGAGCTTCCCAAATCAAGAGGGCTTTAGTGGACACCAATGTCTCTTCCAACATTTTACCCCTCTCGACATTAGATGCCATGGGCATTCCACAAGAATGAATTATTCGAGAGCCACTTTAAGTGGCAAGGATAGGATCATTGCAATAGTGCACTCTGGGGCATGTATCTTTGGGTTTAAGGGTAGGACCCATCAGGGCACATACTCTCATGCATGTAATGGATGGTGATACTTCATACCATGTTATTTTGGGCCGCCCTTGGCTTAAAGCGCACAAAGGAATTGCTTCCACGTATCTTCAGTGCGTGAAGTTGTTTGGAGAGGTAGGCCTATAACTATTTTGAGGCCACTAGGATGCCTTATGATAGGGCAAACCTCCACTATGCAAAGGCAACTTTGTATTAGGAATTTGAACCTGAGGGAGAGAATAGGATCCTTCCTTTCAACGCCACTGTTTTAGAAAGAGAAGAATAAGATAATGGAAAGGTTGTAGAACCTGAGAGACCTCCTAAGATTAAGAGGACCACCAGGCCAGATGGCAAGGTGGTCTACGAGTTCTGATGGTCAAGGGAAGGGGGTTGGGAGAATGGAGGGCCTAACCCCTTTAGCCTTACTCAAAAGACAAGAGGGGAGCACATAGTTAAAGAAATTGTGAAGGAAGCCCCTGAATGCATGAATGATGTTGTGAAAAACGTCCAAGAAGAGCTCATTGAGGTCAATCTCAGCGAGGAAGGAAGAGAAAGGATGGTTAAGATAAGTAAAGGTCAATCTGGGGGCTTTGCTAGCCCAGCAATAGGGAGGTATGGAGAAGCAAGTATACTATATTAGCAAACTTATGAAGAGACCAGAGCTGAGGTACTCCACGGTTGAAAAGGCGTGTCTATACTTGGCATTTTCTGTGTCAAAATTTAATCATTACTTTTTAAAGCATTGTATACAATTGGTGACCAAGAGTAGCCTTGTGAAGTATCTTCTAACCCGCCCTCAATTGTCAGGAAGAATGGCTTAATGGGCCATCTTGACATCGTGCCATAATATCAAGTGCATAAGACCATCTGCCATTAAAGGGCAAGCAGTGGCTGACTTGCTAGCCAACTTCCCAGGGATTAGTGATTTCTCTCTTTCCTAAGAGGATGTCTTGGTGACAAAAGAGCAAGAATGGTCTATGCACTTCAATGACTCGTCTACATCTTAGGGAGGGGGAATAGGAGTAGTGTTGAAGTCACCTAGGGAAGAACACACGTTTGCTTATAAGCTACGTTTTCCTTATTCAAACAACGAAGCAAAATATGAAGCCCTAGTAGTATGACTGAAGTCTGCTAGGAGACTTGGCATAAGAAGGTTAAAAGTATTTTGGGATTCCAACTTAGTCATTAAGCAGGTTTAGGGAACCTATGGGGTGAAAAATCCTAGCTTGGTTGCTTACAAGGCCATAGTACAGGAGTTCATGAGACACTTCACCTCCATAGAATGTAAAATGATTAACCAGAATGAGAACAAGTTGGCTGATTCACTGGCCTCCCTAGCCATTGTATTGAAGAAAGAGAAGATGACACTTCAGGTAGAGAAACAGCCAGGCCTGATCAAAGGCGGGTTATGCCTCCCCGAAGATTGGCGAGAACCTTTATTAAAAGCAATGATCCAAGGTAGGGACATTAGGACAAATTTGCCATTGAATATGAAAGACTTCCTCAAGATCAATGGGGATTTTTTTTTTTCCAGAGAAGTAGAAGGGTTGCTAATGAAGTGTGTCTTAAGGCAAGAAGGGCTGATACAGTTGCATAGGTTACACCATAATGTTTATGGTGTCAACCTTGATGACGGCCTATACAGTCTTCTGTATAGAAAACTGTAGAGGCTAGGGGTCTTTTGGCCAAAAATGGACAATGATGCCAAGGGAGAGCAAAAAGACTGCAAAACCTGTTCTATCATACCCCCAGATCAAGCAAAAGTGCTAAATAGTGAAGTACAAGAAGAAGATTAGCAGTATCCATACTTGAGATACCTTTTAGAGGGTGTACTATTCATTGATCGGTTAAAAGGGAAGAAGCTAAAGAAGTATGCAACAAGATTCAAGATGGTGGATGTGAAGTTGTTCAAAAGATGCATCCAAGGGAAATGACTGGTATGCTTTCCCAACAACAAAGAGGTGAAGGGAATTCTCTCAGATTTGCATGAGGGAGAGCCAGCAAGACACCCTAGTGGCAGAAAGTTATGGCAAATGGCTTTGCACCAGGGATACCACTAGCCCACCATACAAATAGATGCCCAGGATTTCACCAAGAAGTGTTAGGAATGTTAAAGGCAAGGAGATGAGATACATACCAGCCACCAAAGCCTCCATCAAACTATGACTCCATCTCCTTTCCATAGTTGGGGTCTAGACTTCATAGGTCTCATAAATCCTCCTTCTGAAGGATGTGTTACTAAAACCGTTTTAGTAACATCATCACCAACTAAATGCCAATATTTTTGGAAAAAGAAAGGTGACATACCATTTGCCTTGGAGATTTTGAAGGATGCATTTGAAATAGTGCTCGCTTTACCTCATTTGGAGTATAAGGTTGGAGGAGTGTGTTATTCATATCTGGTGTAACTACCCTCTCCACTGAATCCAAAACTAGCCCCATGACATTTGGATTTGCAATGGAGAAAAGTTTTTGTAAATATGTCTTAGCCACCATCTCTTTATGCTCTTCAGAAGTGCACATCTTCCATCATCATCCTCAAATCCTACAATACGATTCTTTTGATGCCTTTGGCTAGCCCATTGATAAAAGTATCTTGTATTTTTATCCCCACATGTAGCCAAATAGATCTAGATCGCTATCTCCAAAATAGCTCATCCTAGAATAAGATGGAATTAATTTCGTCTCTCACCTTTTGAATTTGGGCAAGATTATTCATAGCCGTGAGGATCTCCAACTCTTTATATTTCTCATCCAGCATAGACTTTGAGTTTCCAAGGGTTTTACTCCACCCAACTAAAGACTTACGGCATTGTCTTATCTTATTGAACAAACTGTACATTGGGCTTCCTGAGTTAGTATCTCTATTCAGCTTCCAAGATAATATTTTCACATTCTGGATGGGTGGACCACTTCTCCTCAAACTGCTTTGGGATCTTCTTTCTTCTAGAAATTAGGCCGGTCTCTTGGGTTGAGAGCAAGATCGGGTCATGGCCTGAATAGGCAGCTTGGTGGTGACGAACCTTTGCTTGTGGGAACAACTCCCTCCATTCAAGAGTAGCACAAGCCCAGTCCAATCTTATTCTTCACTTCTCATTATTGATATAAATATATATATATATATATATATATTTTTTTTTTTTTCACTTCTCATTCTTCTTCTTTTAACTATAAGTAGTGGGTTAGGCTGAAGCCAATAACAAAATTGAAAACACAATGGGTCTATTTGCTTTGGGTGAAAAACAGAGATGCTGAAAACTAAGAAGTGAAATAATGTAGTGATTACCATTTTCTCTTTGTTTGGTAGACAAGAAAACTCAGTAGAAAGAAAGAGGGGCAGGGAGGATTTTATCCTTCGACCCCACATAATATTTTTCCTCCGAAATGGAGAGAGCACAGAGATGAAAACTTCCCTTGCTAAGAAAAATAAAAGACAAATTAACGATATTGTCCCATATCTCTCAAATGATTAATATGGTGTAATTTAAATAATTCTTCTAGTTAATTTTTCTTCTTATCATATAAAATAAATGAAATAGAGAAAATGAAACAATATAATATATGTGATTCTTCTGCTTTTATATGTTGTCATTCCCTTTTACTAAATTGATTGATTACAATTTTTTCTTATATAATAATTAATGAAAATATTTCTCCTTATATGTAATATTATGCAAAATAGCATAATAGTAAACAAATATAAACTATCTTTTTCGTCCTCCTAATAACTAAAGAAAAGTTATATATATATATATATATATATTTGTTATAAATTTAGTATTGGTTGATTCCTTGGCATGTGTTTGCAGCTGAATTGGTGGCTAGAGCTTAGGGGTCAGTTTAGATTGAACTTATTATTGCTGAAACTGAAAACTGAAAACTGAAAATACTGTAGCAAAATAATTTTTAAATGTGTAAATAGTACCGAGAGGCCCATTTTAAATATTTTTTAGTGCATGAACAGTGCTGTAAACAATGATGAACAGTGCGTGAACAGTGATTTTTGTCCCCTGCACAATGAACCCATGCGATGTTACTGTTCACGTGCAAGGAAAAAAAAAAAAAAAAAAATCTAAAAACGCAAAACGTAAACGTGGATTCAATTGAATCCAAACGGTTACTAGATTAGGTCTAATTCAAGTGTTGGATTAATTGCGTTCAATTGTCAGGGTTAGTTAGAATTGGTTAATTCTAGCACATGCATGAATTTAATTAACAAATTTAGGTTTGTTGGGATCAATTGCGAACCTCACTTAACACATGTTAGTACTACTGTCCATTTTTAGCATGATGGTCACTCTATAAGTACAAAGTTCTTGTGGAGTGGAGGAGTAATGGTTAGGTTTCAAATCTCCAAGAGGAAGTTTCATATATTTATACTCTTAGATTATATTAGAGTAGAATTTGTATCTTATAAAAAAAAAAAAAAAAAAAAAAAAAAACTGTGTTAGTCAATGTATATAATCTCAATTCTAAATTCTAAAGCTCGACAAGTAATGTATTTTGTGCTTTTCTCTCTTAATCTCTCTCTCAATTTCGGTTCTCCCTCTTTTCTTGGAGGTTTGGTTCCCTCAAAGCAGTCCCTAATCAGCTCTTTTAATACCCAATCATTCCGCACGCATAAACTTCTTCACCATTATCAATCCCACACATACCCGAAACCCTATCTTGAATTCTTATACACGCATAGAAAGTCATCCTAATTAACTCACTCAAGAAAGAAATCCACGCTTGATCTTGTCAATTCAAGTTGATCTTTTAACCTCCCTATATAGGTCACCTAGTGGATGAATTTTCAACGAAAGGATAATACAAAGGTTGTTGTCTCACAGTAATAAACAGAAAATCCGTGCCCCTTTCTTCCATGTGCTAAACAGAAATATTTGGGATACTACCCACATCTTGTGGTCCTAAAGAGAGTGATGTGAGGTTATTCTGAAACCACATAGATCTTTTCCAACAAGTTCATTACAGAAAATCTACAAGAAGATCCTAGGAGTGCTAAAGGTTCAAGTTCATTTAGACAAGCTTTGCTTGTGAAGGAGATTCCTGTTAGGAAGATTTCAAAGATTCTACTGTGGATGGGAGGCAAACATGACTATTGCAGAGGCTATAACAGAGAGTTCAGATGTGCAAAAGTTTTGTGAATAGGCTATTTGTAACTTTTTTTCCTATAATGAAATTTTTATGGGATTGGACCCTAGGGTGGTTTTTCCATTTAAGAGGTTTTCTATTGGTTTTATATACCAAATCATGTGCTCTTACTTTTACTGCTTCTATTATATTTGTTGTATTAGATTTGGTACCTGGTAATTGTGGTTGAACTGGATTCAATATATCAAAATTTGTGTAATAAATCACTAACTTGTTAAATCTGCTGCCTAGATCACATAGGGGTCTAAACTAGAATTTTCATTTTCTATCCTCCTACCAAACACACAAGAAGAAAAAAGTAATATTTTCTTTCCCCTTACTTATAAAATCAAATATTCCATGTCTATATCAAAATAATGGTTGGGAACCGGCCATCATATTTAACTGAATTGAGCAAAAAATAAAAAGCTAAAGGGGGAAAATTTTGGGTTTGTATCATGGCAAATATTGAAGATTACCATTCGACCAAACAAAGAAGAAAGCATTGCTGGGTGCTACAAATTGTGGTTGGTTTACTCGTTGGCTACAGCTTCCTTCTATTTTCAATTTTAGAATATAGGTTGTTGTTCTGGTAGCTCTTAATCAAGAGTGTCAACTGGTTAGTATTCAATCAAAAAAATAATATTTATAATATTATTTTGAATAGTGTCACTAATTATAAAGATATAAACCATTCTATTGTGTAGCTTACCAATGAACCAGAATATTGTTTATGCAGGGAAAAGTCATATCTCATCATTGACAATTGTTGCCATTGTTGCTCCCATAATAGTCTCAGTGGTGCTATTCTTTATGGGCTACTGCTTCCTTATAAGAAGGAAAGCAAGCAAAACTATACAGGAAGAAAATGGTAAAGAATAAACTGTTGGATTTTATAAATTATATTCCCTAATGTCAAACTTGTAATGACTTACGTTTACTGTTTTCTTCTGCAGCTGCTAATGAAATTTCGATTGTAGAGTCCTTGCAATTTGATTTAGCTACCATTGAAGCTGCCACCAATAAGTTCTCAGATGACAAAAAACTAGGTGAAGGTGGATTTGGTCAGGTTCATAAGGTACATGATAGTTTTTCATTATTTGGTTACTTTTCGTTGATAATTCTACTCATTTATGTATAGTTAATTCAGAGCAAGCTAAATCTTTTGTATTATTGAATTAGAAAGGTAAATAATTCTAAGTTGATGTATATTTTCAGGGCATACTTGCAAATGGACAAGAGATAGCTGTAAAGAGGTTATCGCGAAGCTCTGGACAAGGTGCAGGAGAATTTAAAAATGAGGTTGTATTGGTAGCCAAGCTTCAACACAGAAATCTTGTACGGCTTTTGGGATTTTGTTTGGAAGGAGAAGAAAAGATACTTGTCTACGAATTTGTGCCCAACAAAAGCCTTGACTACTTTCTATATGGTCTGTTCCTTGCAATCATATTTTTATTTTTATTGTCTTAGGAAATGTGAGATTAAGTTTTAACCTCAAAGGGAGGGCCAAATCCATTCAATAAGGGTCTAGCTTGTAGTTTACTTAGCTATTTAGAAATTCATCATGGTCTTGTGTGACATACAAGAGATGAAAGGATTAAATTTCTTTTCTATATATAGTTTTCAAAAATTTTTTTTTTTCTGAAGTTAATTGATTTAGTTGAATGTGTATCTGAATTTAATCGATTATTCTAATTAGAATATGGAATTTTGATGAATGTGTAGAACCTGAAAGGCATGGAAAACTAGATTGGTCAAAACGTTACAAGATTATTGGTGAGATTGCTCGAGGAATGCTTTATCTTCATGAAGATTCACGACTTAAAATTATACATCGTGATCTTAAAGCTAGTAATGTTTTATTAGATGAGAACATGAATCCAAAGATTTCAGATTTTGGAATGGCTAAGATTTTTGCTGTTGACCAAACGCAGGCAAACACTAGTAGGGTTGCTGGTACATTGTAAGTTCTGAATTCATTTGATCATCCTACCAATAATATACTTATAAGGCAAAGAAGTTGAGGAAAAAAAAATCAAATAATTTAGATTTTGCAGAGTTACTCCAAACTTTTGTCGCTACAGCTTGCATGTATTCATGGAGTAATGTTATAAGCTGTACTACATGAATATCATTGTTTACATAATTGCATTAGCATATCTAATTACTTTCTTTTTATCAATATTAATGTGATATCGATGTGTTGTTTTGCAGTGGTTATATGTCTCCAGAATATGTTATGCATGGACAATTCTCAGCGAAATCTGATGTGTATAGCTTTGGTATATTAGTTTTAGTGATTTTAAGTGGCAAGAAAATCAATTATTTTTATCAATCAGATGGTCCACCAGACCTTTTGAGCTTTGTGAGTATGAATAGATCTCATGTTTTCGCAAATTTCATCATATCCAATTAAGAGTAAAGAGTGTAACTTTCTAACATTACCTTACCAATTGGCGTAGGCTTGGAAACATTGGGAGGACGGAACACTACTAGAATTTTTGGATCCCACTTTGGGAGATTCTTACTCGAGAAATGAAGTGATTAGATGTCTTCAAATTGGCTTATTATGTGCACAAGAAAATCCAGTTGACAGGCCCACAATGGCTTCAATAGTCCTCATGCTAAACAGTTACTCTATTACTCCGCCATCACCTCAAAATCCAGCATATCTCCGAACAGAGCGAAACATGCCATTTTCTATCAATGAGGCATCCATTACTGAAGTATACCCTCGATAAAGGGCTTCACTTGAATTAGTCTGTTCATTAGTCATAGAAGCTTGAACGTTGAGTTGCATAAGACCGTTGTTTAAAGCTCTGAGACTTCACGATGATGCAGGGAGCATTATAATTATCTAATATTTTATTTTTGAAATTAAAATTAATTTCGTTTTTAAAATTTGAATTTGGTTTTAATATTGAGGGTTTTAAGGGATTTGATTAGATGTTTTGCATATTAGTATAATCTCTAAAACATATTTAATTGGTACGCCTGTAATGGTGAATGGAGATGATTCTGAATAAGAATTTTATGATGAGTTGAGGATGTCTCCTATTTTGTTCTGTGTGTTTGGTGGTGATGTTAAATGCCCCTAGGTGGTGATGTCTAGGGTTTGCAGATTCTAGGTGGTAAAGCCTACGTTTGTACTGTTGTTTATTTTGTTCTTCTATCTCTATTTTCCTACCATGTTCTGTATCACAGGATCTGTAAGAAGTTTTGCAATTTAATATGCATAAATGATATAATAGATAAGAAAGATATTCAGAAGACCAAGTTGTACTTCAATTTTGAATTGCTAAGAACATGCCCAGTTCATTGTATTACCATGGCCTTGGTTAGACATGGCAAAACGGGTCAAAATTTTCTGACCTGACCCGACTCGACCAAAAAAATACCCGACCCGAACTCGATTTTTTTGACCGGTAACCCGACTCGTGTTTTTTTTTTTTTTTTTTTCTTCAAGTCAACCCGACCCGACCCGACCCGCGACCCAACCCGAACCCGAACCATTTTTTAAAACTTTTTTTTTTTTTTTGGGGGTAAATAGTAAAACTAAGAAAATATTGGTTTAATTGTTTATTGTGAACTTTAAGGAAACAATTGATACATTTACATAACTGCATGCAAATTAATTGAAAGACAAATGATTGAACAATATGTAATGAGTAAAGATTTTTAGATATCAAATAGCAAAGTACATGCCAAGATAATCTGGTTACAGTAAAGTTAAAAACATAGATTTAAAATTGTAAACATGTGTGAAAAACATTCACAAGTGTAAAAATAGTGAAGCTAAAGTATCAACTTAGCATAAATTATGAATACTTAGACGTATTTTTTAATAATTTATGTCCAAAATAAACGGCTTTTCAAAATAAATTATGATATTTTCTAGAGTGTGTGTTACTTAATAATAATATGATATTCATAAAAGATACCATACATAAATAAGTAAGCAATCAAATTTTAAAGTATATCTCAAATTGAAATAGAGTGTTAACCACAATTGATAATAAATTATAAAATTAATTTTCAAGATTGTAAATTTCTTATATGTTTCTATTCTTTATCAAATGAGTTATCTAATTAGTCATTTGTAATTTTGTTTTATATTTTGGAATGTTGATACTGTGTAGAAATAAAACTTGTGTATTTGTTTTACTTATCTTTGTGTTATTTTGTTTTAGATAGCAATGTTAGGCTTTGTATAATTTTAAAATTATTGAATAAGTATTAATAAGTTTAACTGAGTTCATTCTTAATATAAGTGGTGAATTCAAAATAATGCATTTTACATCAAGTAATTTGTTGTATAACTTTCCAAATGGCAAATACATGTTGTTTTCTTTATAAAAAAAAAAATCATGTGAAAAATACGAGTCAACCCGACCTGACCTGAACTCGATTTTAACCCGCTTAAAATGACCCGTTTTAACCCATGACCCGCAACCCGATTGACCCGACCCGAACTGAACCCAACACGACCCGCCCGTTTTGCCATGTCTAGCCTTGGTGGTTTGACATAGTATGACAGTGGCTTGCTATTCACTGATATTTTGAGGCCTGATGACCCCTACGTTTGTTTGGATAGATTCCCTCAACAGCAAATATTTTACAACATTTTATAGAAGATTTTATGCTTAACAAAAATCAGTTTTAAGTTTGACCAAAATTTACAATGAAACAACATGGTAAAATGCTGAAAATATTTTGTATAAAACATTTTACAGCAACAAAGTGCAACGAGGTAAAGATTTTCAACAAATCTCCCCTGGCTGGCTGCCAATGCTCATGCTATCGATAGTTCTGAGACAACTCCCTCACAACTCCCTCCATTCAAGAGTAGCACAAGCTCGGTCCAATCTTATTCTTCACTTCTCATTATTGATATATATATATATATATATTTTTTTTTTTTTTTTCACTTCTCATTCTTCTTCTTTTAACTATCGGTAGTGGGTTAGGCTCAAGCCAATAGCAAAATTTAAATCACAATGGGTCTATTTGCTTTGGTTGAAAAACAGAGATGTAGAAAACTAAGAAGTGAAATAATATAGTGATTATCATTTTCTCTTTGTTTGGTAGACAAGAAAACTCAGTAGAAAGAAAGAGGGACAGGGAGTCTTTTATCCTTCAACCCCACTAAATATTTTCCCTCCTAAACGGAGAGAACACAGAGATAAAAACTTCCCTTGCTAAGAAAAACAAGACAAATTTACGATATTGTCCCATATCTCTCAAATGATTAATATGGTGTAATTTTAAATAATTCTTTTAGTCAATTTTTTTTTTCTTATTATAGAAAACTAGTCGCTAACCCGTGCGATACACGGATAGTTAAATAGAAATTAAATATATTTATTTTGTTCAAGGTATTGACTTAAAAATATATGAAAATAAAAACAATTTATTCAAAATAAAAGTTCACATAAAAATAAAAATAAACATAAACTTGTAGAAACCTAATACAACATGTAGGGTTTAGACCCCTTAAACCACAAATAAATTGCGTAGCCTAGATTAATTAGCCAAGATTTTACTTAGTCAAATTAAGCAATTCTAGGTTAAAGCAATCAAATAATCATATCAAAAATATAATGTAGCGGAAAAATAAATAACACAGAGATATGATCACCCAGGAAACCACACGGAAAAACCTGGGGAGGATTTTACCCACCGATCCTCAAGGCAAAACGGAATCCACTAAGAAAGAATTGAAGTTCTTACAAAAGGACTTACAAGCTCCCCGCTTGACTTCCTAATGCTACCCACCAGTAAAACTTCCTGACACGACCACGCGTAGGCTCCGAATCCACGGACTACTTCTTTCTTTGTATTCCTTCAATCAGGTACAAGCTCCCCGCTTGTTTATCTTTAAGCTTTAATGGCAGCAACCAAGTTGATCATCAAGATGTTGAAGAATCTCAATCTTGAAAACCCTAAGCTATGTGTAAAGGAAAGCTCCTCTAGATCTCACAAGAGATTTACACAAAACCGCAATGTATGAGCAACAATACAACTTGTGCAACTCTAAAAACGTGGCTAGGGTTTTGCCTTATATACCTAGGGCAAAAACAGAAAACCCTAAACGTTTAAAAGAGTTTGGGCTGAGCTGGAATTTTCTGCAGAATCGCATCTGGGCCGATTTTCGATCGATCGAGAATTACCTTCGATCGATCGAGCCAGGCCGAGAAGCCCCAATGCTTCTGTAGTCTCTCGATTCCAACTTTACAATATTAAACCAACTTTGAGCAAGCCTAAACATGACTAAATACATTATTTTGATGATGGTTTGCCAACATTACAAATTAGAGTTCTAAATACACAAAATCCTAAGACCTTAGAACCTAACAAACTCCCCCTTTGGCAATTCGTGACAAAACACAAATTAAAAGCTCAAAGTTTACAATTGAAAAGCCCTTTACATAAACAATGCTCATAAAGTCAAATTCAACCCTAACTACTATCCATCGGTTGCAAGTGTAGACAGCAGCTTTGTTGAAACAACCTGTATATTCCTGAAATACTCAACAAACACATAAACGCATGTGTGGCAGAAAATAGTATATAAACAGGTATAATATTCTTGTAAGATTCACATAACACAAAATAAAGATATATATCAATGAATCAACTCATAAATATAAATCAATAAGCAGTGAATCATGAGACAACAAGAATCAAATAAACATGTATATCAATATATCAATGTTACTCCCCCTAACATGAATATCCCCAAAAATGATATACAAAGTGAAGCACCTAGATACAATCTAATAAACTCCATAGAACAAAATCTCATGCTAAAAAAAATGTCTCCCCCTAACTACAAAATCTCCTCAAAAAGTCAAAACTCAAACTCCTCTACAATAATCCACTCCCCCTTTTTGTGACGGAATGCCAAAGGGCAGTCAAGAGTCGCCATCAAAAGGCGGTGGTGAAGGTGAATGAAGTCGCGCCAAATCTGCCCGCAAAGCTCGAATCTCATCGAACAAATCCATCAAAATCTGACCATGAGCCGCTTGAACGGTCATGACAGTCTCCAAAGTACGACGAACATCGAAGTCGGCCGAAGAAGGTGGAGGAACAGCAGCAGCAGCATCATCAGCATCATCACCAACTGGATCAGGAATATCCTCACCAGCAGGACCTGTAGAAGATGAAGGAGGAGGAGGAGCGCTAGAAGATGGCTCAGACCTAGGGTGTTTAGAACCAGCTCGAAGATGAGCGGCCCTCTGTCTAAGAAAAGACGCACCTATAGGACCTATAACATGAACGGGCTCAGAAGAAGGAAAGCCACTAAGATCAAGATACAGCAAAATCCTATGAATGAAAATAGGATGAACAAGGGCATGAGCAGTTGATGAACTCCTATAAACTTCGTTCAAAGAACGAAGAAAAAGATGGGGAAAACTAATAGGAGCATCTGTGACAAGAGCGTACAAAAATACACACCTCTCGAAAGGAATGGTGTGAACATGAGAGATGGGCCAGAGGGAATGACAGGCTTTCCTAAAGAAAAGATAATGCAACCCGGAGAGCTCAGCAGAAGTGATCCTAGGATCAGAACCCCACTGGACAGTAGTCCCAGTGATGTATGACAAAACGTCGCTCAGCTAGGGAAACTCAGAATAAGGATAGACAGGCTCACGAACCAATGGTACCCCTAGAGCATCAGCCACTACCTTAGGAGTAATGGAGTACTCTACGCCTCGTATCCAACTCCTAACAAGAGTGTTGGAATCATAGATGCGGATAGAGATGTTCGAGTAGAACTCTCTAATCAAGGTAGCCGGAGGAGGAGGGTCAGACACAGCTAACAAAGGCAACCATCCTCTACGCTCAAAATTTGCCCTAATGGCAGGATCTAACTCATCTAGGATGACAGATCGCTCAGCCCAAATCTTCCTTTGAAGATTGAGCTTCTCATAGGTCTCTTGGTTTTTCTCGCTCGGAAACCTCTCACGGTCAAAGGAAGGGGGGGAAGGAGAACGAGAGGGAATGGTCCTACGAGCTCTAGTTTTCCTAGGCATGGTGCTAAGGAAAGGACAAGGACACAAGGACAAAAACCAAAAGAACAAAAAAGCAACAAAACCAAGGGCAGACTGCAAGTTAGCACAAAAACAGTAGAATAAAATTCTATATGATGCATGAACATTAACAATGTTATGATGCATGAACTAATGCAGTAACCAGGATCAAATTAAGTTCAAATTCACAAAATTGGCTTGAACATAGAGTTTCTTAACAAAAACCCTAAAAATTTGAAAACCACTTGAAAAATTTTGCAACAAATTGATGAATCAATCATTACACACCATTGAAAACAGTTTATAATAACCAATTGCATCAATTACACAAGCCAATTTCATCAATTAACCTCAATTTTACAAAAAGCCCTAATTCAGATCAAATATAAATCCTAGAAATTTCAATTTTCCACAAAACACAAAATTGATCAAATTAAACAATCAAGAACATGTCTATAGGGTGTCCCCATCAAAACCCATTGATCAATTGCAAACAATTTGGTCCGAAACAACATAAATCCCAAAAGGCAAAGTTCTGAAAATTACTCCCTCAAATGCATAAAAAATGCATGTAAATGTGAAAATAAATTGAAAAGGAAGGGCAAAATAGACATACCAGCTTGAGGAAAGGGATTCCTTGCAAAAAATTCCGGAGAAAACGACAAAAAAATTGGATCTTTTGGTCTATGCCTTGTCGGAGAGAGAAAAGGAAGTTTGAAAAAGTTTTGAATAACTTTGAAAAAGTCAGATTTCCTCTTTTTTTAAAAAGCTTCTCCACGATATTCGATCGATCGAAAATTACATTCGATCAATCGAATGTGACAGACATTTTAGCACATTCTGAGACACTTTTTCGATCGATCGAAAAACACACTGGATCGATCGAAATAGGCAGAATCACACTAAACTTTTGGGGAAAAACACAGTTTTGAAAATTGCAAACTCAATTTTGAAACAACTCCTCAAAGCATTTGAACAAAGAATACAAAATGCATGAGTATGAAATGGAATGCTTTTTCAAAAAACCCAAAATTTTAAACCCAGTTTCATCAAAAACAAGTTCCAATTATCCTCCATTCAATTTTCTCAAGCAACAAAATATGATGTGCACAAATCTCAAGATATTTTCAGACTTGGTTGGTCAGACCAAAAACACACACACTAGCATGTACAATGTTTAATAAAGAGTAACTTGTGAAGTGTGTGAAACTAGCAGAAAACTTGAGATACATGTGAGGTGATATGTGAATAGTAATCAAACACAAAGTCTACACAATTCATCACATAGAATTTAAAAGATACTATCACATAAAGAGTTACATCCTATAACTCCCACATCTCCTAGAACAAAAGCTTGCAATCATGTAAGTTTCTTGCATTATTGCCTCTTATTTATATATGAATTGGCATTCAGCCTAATAGTACACACCGGTTTGAATTAAGTGAATTGGCATCAAGCCTAATAGTACACACCAGTTTTAATTTTAAATGAGGCTATACCTTATGTTCTTTTTGTGCATGTGCTACACTTTCTCGAGCACAAAATCTTATGATATGCACTAAGGTGTTCATGATTGGTTAGTGAACAGTGGTGAGATGGTTATTTATGCCTTTCTCAAAAGGATCAAGTCCGATAGTCAAAAAACATGTGACTTCATGATTAAGGCAAAGTGATTAAAAACCACACACATCTTTCCCACACAACATGCACTACAAAGTTTCAACTAGTAGAGTGCAATAAATAAGCTCATCCAAGTTAAACAAGGTACACAGGACATGACATGTGTAAAAAGATTGACCAACTTTGTTTTCAGAAATCAAGAAAAATAGTGTCAAACATAATTTTTGCTTTCTCCTTTTATTATTATTATTATTATTATTATTATTATTATTATTATTATTATTAAAAGAGAAAACAAATAAATCCTAGAATGAAATGCATGAATGTAATGCAATGCAAGTCCTAGAACAAAAAGACACAAAGAAAACAAAGAACAATGGTCACAAAGGATAGGGCAATGAAGCACAAGGACCATGTCAGAAAGACTCAGTTATTTCGAGTCTTTTGCATCCAAAACTTTTTAGATGCACCACGAGCATTGGAGTTCTTATTCACTTTAGAGTGATTCCCAACTCCAGAATTGGAATAAAGGTTTAACGCCTTTACCAATTCACCAATTAGTGCCATAGGATCTTGTGCTTGAGGCACAGGCACTTTTGGTTTCTTTGCTCGTTTATCAGCTTGAAGCTTGTAACAGTTAGGACGGATATGTCCAGACTTACCACAATAATGACACACCCAAGCAAGTTTACCATGCATCTTGTTCTTGGATTTGGTAGGGTCCTTAGGTTTGGATTCCCTTAAGTCTACCCTAATCTTCTTAGGTGGTGAAACTTCTACAGGTTTAACTACCTCACTCACAGGGGGTTTAGCAGTTTCACTCACAACCTCACTCACAGAAGGTACAGAAGAAGAAGCAGGAACAAAGACAGTGGAATGGGGTGTAGAATCAAAGATGCTTTCAACATATCCTATCCCAGATTTATCAGAAGAAAACTTTTGAACATTCAGCATGTGATCAAGTTTAGAACTAGCAGATCTAGCAACAGTTAAATCATGTTCCAAAGTTCTAACTTTATCAAGCAATAGCATGTTTTCAGATTTAACATTATTCAAAAGTTCATTAGCATCAAACAATTTGACAAGCAAGTTCTTCTTTTCAAGCTCAAGAGCATCAATTTTCTTCAGGCCTAGATCAACTTTCATAGCATCCTTTGCAGCAATTTTGCAAAGTTTGTTGTAGGCCTCTTGAAGATCTGCATCTTCAGAGAGTTCCCCATCAGCAGGGTTCTCCTCAGCAGATATGCTTTCATTTACTTCAGCAGTAGCAGTGAAAGCAATGAAGTTTCCATCCTCGTCACAACTGGACTCATCATCAGAAACCTCATTATCACTAAGGGTTACAGCCATAGCTTTACCCTTATTTCTCAAAAAAGTAGGACATTCAGATTTGACATGACCATACCCTTGACAACCAAAACACTGAGGACCCAAAGAGTTATTAGAAGATTGACCTACTAGTTCTCTAGGTTTTTCAAAATTATTAACCTTAGTGGGATCATTCTTCCTAAAGTTTCTAGGTTCAGCAGTGTTGGTATTCCTTGCCTTCCTATTAGTATTTCTAAGAAAGTTTCTAAAATTCTTGGCAAGGTAAGCTATCTCAGTAGGAGAGAGCTCATCATCAAATCTACCAGCCTCAACATCATCAACAGACTTTAGAGCCATTGATTTGGATTTGGTAGTCTTGGGTAGGTCAGACTCATAGGACTGAAGAGATCCTACAAGCTCATCCACAGGGATGGAGTCAACATCCTTACTTTCAGTAATGGCTGTCACTTTGGGTCTAAAGTCTTCAGTTAAGGATCTAAGTATCTTCCTAACAATCTTAGGTTGATCATAGACTTCACCCAAATTATAAGCAGAATTAACAATATCATTGAGTTTAGCATAAAACTCATCAAAGGTTTCATCATTAGACATTCTAATGCTTTCAAACCTAGAAGTTAATTGCTACAATTTGTTTATCTTGACAGCCTTTGTGCCTTCATGCACAGTTTGGAGGATTTTCCAAGCAGTATGAGCAACCTCAACATTAGAGATCCTCTTAAATTCCTCCATTGAAACAGCATTAAAAATGGCATTCATAACTTTGCTATTAAATGCAGCTGCTTCTTTCTGAGAAGTTTGCCACTCACTCACAGGAGTAATGGGCTTCTCCCAACCATATTCAACAGAGTTCCAAACTCTCTCATCAATGGATTTCAGGAATGCTTTCATCCTTACTTTCCAGTAAGCATAGTTGTTCCCATCAAAGTGAGGAGGAACAAATAGAGAGTGTCTATGCTCCATGACAACCGGGGCCAAGGATCAGCTCAGAGAAGAAAATCTCAAACAAAAGAGCAACCCGCTCTGATACCACTTGTAGGGTTTAGACCCCTTAAACCACAAATAAATTGCGTAGCCTAGATTAATTAGCCAAGATTTTACTTAGTCAAATTAAGCAATTCTAGGTTAAAGCAATCAAATAATCATATCAAAAATATAATGCAGCGGAAAAATAAATAACACAGAGATATGATCACCCAGGAAACCACACGGAAAAACCTGGGGAGGATTTTACCCACCGATCCTCAAGGCAAAACGGAATCCACTAAGAAAGAATTGAAGTTCTTACAAAAGGACTTACAAGCTCCCCGCTTGACTTCCTAATGCTACCCACCAGTAAAACTTCCTGACACGACCACGCGCAGGCTCCGAATCCACGGACTACTTCTTTCTTTGTATTCCTTCAATCAGGTACAAGCTCCCCGCTTGTTTATCTTTAAGCTTCAATGGCAGCAACCAAGTTGATCATTAAGATGTTGAAGAATCTCAATCTTGAAAACCCTAAGCTATGTGTAAAGGAAAGCTCCTCTAGATCTCATAAGAGATTTACACAAAACCGCAATGTATGAGCAACAATACAACTTATGCAACTCTAAAAACGTGGCTAGGGTTTTGCCTTATATACCTAGGGCAAAAACAGAAAACCCTAAACGTTTAAAAGAGTTTGGGCTGAGCTGGAATTTTCTGCAGAATCGCATCTGGGCCGATTTTCGATCGATCGAGAATTACCTTCAATCGATCGAGCCAGGCCGAGAAGCCCCAATGCTTCTGCAGTCTCTCGATTCCAACTTTACAATATTAAACCAAATTTGAGCAAGCCTAAACAAGACTAAATACATTGTTTTGATCATGGTTTGCCAACATTACAAATTAGAGTTCTAAATACACAAAATCCTAAGACCTTAGAACCTAACACAACATAATTTCAAAAGATCGCAAAAGTAATACATGTAAAATTTCATAAGCATAGAAGAGCAGGTGTTATCGATGCTAGTTGAACGTTACTTTTATGAACACCACCACAAGTTGAATAAGCAAATCTATTATTGTACATAAACATTTGTCCATTTACATAGTCCAAATCTCTATGGTTTATGAACTGGTTCTGCAACTGTGTATGTGAAACTCATGAGATGTTTGTCTTCTTGTCCTCATTTCCTCCATGAAAGCAGGATCATAATTGAATTGAGTTATCTACTTTTTGTCGATGCTAAATCAAACCTTTCATACCTCTAGGAAATATCGGCAACCCCTTCAATTAGAAAAATAGTCCCAATAATTTAAAACAAAATCATCAACACCCTTTTAAATTGATTGGAATGTGTAAACCACTTTAAAATTAGAATCTATGGGCTCGTTCGATACGTGTGTTTAAATAATAGTTTGCAATTTTTTTGGAAATACGTATGGGTGAAAAAGTGTATAGAAATATGTGTAATGCTATTTAAAAACTAAAAACATGTGTTTAAACACATGTATCAAATGGAGCCTATATTTGCTTAAAGGATTAAACAATGGTGTTTTTTGTCCAAAAATTTGTTACATATTTTCAAAAAGTCAATTCTCAATGCATATGATGTTGTCAAGAGTCACCACATATGTTAGTAGTTCAGTGTAAAATTTTGAGAGAATGACCATAAGAGATCCCGTGCATGCAATCTAATAATGTTGTAAAAATTTAAATATTTTTGCTTTCTTTTGCCGACAATGTAGTTTATTTGAGATTCTAATTTGAATTTGATTTCCTTCAGCAACCAAATAGAATTTTTTTTTTTTTTGGGGGGGGGGGGGGGGGGGGGGGAAGGAAGAAAAAAATGAAGCCCAAACAACTCTATAAAGAAGATGCCCAAATTCCAACCAAACTTAGTAACCAAACATAAATCATTATTAAAAAAAATTGCAATGGCACAAAAAGAGAGAAGGTTTAAAAGAAACCTCATATAATACATGAAGGTACTCATTAGAATCCACTGGCAGCCCATGTAGAGAATACTTGTAGTCAACAACATTGCAAGGCTGCAAGCAATCTGCTATACAGATTAAGATCATTCCCCAAGAAAATTTTATCTAAAATGAGAGAGAGAGAGGAATGGGAAGGGACATAAATCATAAATTTGAACATCTTGTTTGGACTACATGATCTATATTATTAATTTAAAATTTCAAAGTTTCCTGGCTTTCATATGAAAGGTTGTTAAAGCCACACATCAAGAAAGTTAGGATTTTGAACATCATAAAGAATTGTATCAATGTACTAAATAGTTCATCGTCATTGTGTAGAAAAACCATCAAATTTAAAAAGGACTAATTCTAAAACTATTGCATCAACATACCATCCACCTACCATATTCTGGGTTATCATCTCTAATCACCCTTTAAAAAGATTGCATCAACATACCATCCACCTACCATATTTTGGGTTATCATCTCTAATCACCCTTTAAAATTTTGTGTTTGTCTATGCTTCCAGCCAACAAAAAATTATGTTTCCCACCATTAAACAATATTCTCAATTTTGCAAATATTCTTAAACCTACAAATTTTATTGAATAAACCACAATACACTCATAGTTCCATCACTATAAACAATACAACAAACTGAGCTATACAAAATCTTGGTAACACAAATCTCATAAATGATGTAATGGCATATTACCGGAGGTAAAAAACAACAAATTTTTAATCCAAATGGATAGTCTATCTGTAAAGTTGTAATTTACAACTGTGTTTTTGTTGGCTTTTATTCCGTGCCAAATTTGATTGTAATTATTATCAATCGTTTATACCCTGTATTTGTTGTGGGATTTGTTGTAAGGGTTGTGTGATAGAGAGTGTGTGAAGACTCAAGCATTTGGAGGCTGAAGGATTCTCGCGAGTATGTCGCGGCTTAGCTTCCTGCGAAGTGGAGCATGTGCCTTGCACGTGCTGGAATGCGAAGGGTCAAGTCAGGTGGAGACAAGCTGTCTCTCGCGAGTATCTCGCGGGTAAGGCCTTCCCGCGAGACACCCGCGAGACAAGCTATTCTGCCAGCCTGTACTGACTGACTCACACATTTTGCACCTATCCTCTATATACCATCATTACCCACAAATGTTGAGGAATGCTTCAGAGAGAAAACCCTAGCCAAACACATTGTGAATTAGAGATTGTCATCCCTACCTTTCTCTATACAATTGCTTGTGGTATATCCTCAACCCTTCCCTCTCCATTATCCATATCTTTGAGAGGTTGATAGCCCAAACACTTACCACACCTTGAGAGTGCTGTGTGACGTTTTGGTGCTGCTGGGAAGCATTGGAAGAAGCCTAGAATGGCAGATGCAACATCGAGCTTGTTGCGGGATCCGAAAAACTAGGACAAGACATGGTTCCGAGAAGCTTTGTTGGAGTAGGAGCTTGGAGGGCTTAGGTACATCAGGTAGACTAGGCTTGGAGGGTCTTTTGCTAACCCATGTATCCCAACTGATTGTCTAGTGGATCGATTTCCGCTTGGAGGGCAGCGGAGAGGTTTTTCGCTAGGTTTTTCGCCGAGTTCTTCGGTTTCCTCTTCGATAACACGTCTTGCTGTTATCTGTGTTTGCATCCTTCTTCCCTACTCTTGTTCATTTCATTTTTACTGCTGTGTTGCTTTAAATTTGGATTAGAGTAGTTGTTTTGCCTTTACGTTTGTGTTTACACTATTCCGCATTTATCATTAAGTTAGTGTAAAATCAACCAAGCCATAATTATAATTTGGGGGTCTAAACCGCTCGTGCGTTTTCGACACATTTTCGAGCTTTCACTATGTATAAGTTGGAGTATGTATATCTATAAGCCTATCCTAGTTCAATTGAAAAGGAATCTAAAATTTGGTGGAGTGCTCCTGAGTTGAACAATTGTATAGGATAAAACTGGAGAAAAAAGAAAAAAAAACTAATGAGACAAAGTTTAGAAGAAAAAAAAAACATTTATATACAATAAATTTTTAACCGATAAATAGTAATAAGAATCAAACACAGCTTACCTTGATTAAATCAACAATAGTGCATCACATTTCTTACCTATCTTCCTCCTTACGACTCTCCATGTATTATGGCTTCTAAAACTCATAAGAAATTTTATCAAACACCTTGTGTACATGTAAAAGAAACAACACTTAATGAAAGTGAACATTATTAAAAATGTCTGTACTCAACTTTAAAATAGTAGCATAATAGTCATAAATCATTACAAAACTACAAATGTAATAGAAAAAATTCCAAAACATGTATCTATTAGTACTTCCAAATTTGCAATCTAAGCCCATATCTGACAAATCAAATAGCTTTAGTGAGTTTCTCAAATGATTGGCTCAATCTAAAATACAAATGGACTGTATAATAATAACCTTATCAATTGGGATGGCTCCCACTGTTCAGTTCAAAGATTCAACTTAAATTTATCAAGGACAACCCAAGAAAAATCACAAAATTAACACTAAATGTATTGTGACTTTGAGAAAAAAAAAAAAATAGTAATGAATTGCTAATGGTGACGATTTGGAAAAAAAAAATTTATAGGAAAAAAATAATATGAAGAAATTACATGCGTATGCTTTGAAGCTACTACCATCTCTATCAAAATTTTAAGGAGAAAATATAATAAAATATATTGATAAAAATAAGATATAAACTTTATAATTGATGTAACGGTTTCGCTAATGTCAAAGTGAAAAAATAATATTCACTACAAAAACAACTCAAAGATAAGAAAAGAAAAAATTTCATTCCTAAATAGCATTTACTTAATACATTATATCATCCATACCATCTGGTCACCACTTCCATTCTAGGTTATCATCTCTAACCATCCTTGAAATTTTGTGGTTGCCTATTCTTCCTGCCCAACACAAAATTCTATTTCCTACCATTAAACAAACTTCACAACTTTGCAGGTAATTCTTGTCATCTTTAGAGATCTTAAACCAACTATTTTCATTGCAAAAACCAAAATACACACTCAATTGTTCCACGACTATAAACTATACAACAAATTGAGTTACAGCAAATCTTGGTAACACAAAATCTCATAAAGGATGTAAAAGCATATTCCAGAAGGTAAATTAAAGAATACAATCATATAAAACTTGAAAGCAAGTTCAAAGAATAGGTGGAGCACATAAAAGCCAATCATTCGTTTTAAGCTGGAGAAACAAAATCCATCTTGGTTCAATTAAAAAATCATAAGAAAAATGAGTGGAGTCCTTTAGACTATTTATATAAACCATTCATGCTATCCCTCATCCAAAATAATATATGGACCTTTTATATATCATACCTACATATCGGATCATAACAATTTTGTAACCAAGGGCCTATTATTAACATTCAATACTTTACTATCAGATCTGAAGCAAAAACCACAGCAGCCAATTCCAAATCATGAATTTGGGTAATTTTTGTTCAAAATTCTTTAATTGTCTAGAGGCATAAGCAACCTATCCAATCATGTTTTTACATTAGAAAAAATGACATTGAAAAAAGAAGGCCAACAAACACATCTCAACCTAATTAAATCAGCAATATAGCATCACATTCTTTACTTATCTTCTTCCTTACCAATCTCCGTGTAATATAACTCCTAGAATAACCAAAAAAAAAAAAAAAAAAACATAGTTATTTTATCAAACATCTTATGTTCATGTAAGAGAGATGGGAATACTAAACACATCCAGACACAAACACACCATGAAATAAAATCATTAAAAAAATCAAACCTATTTCTCAAACGGAATCATATCCAAGACTCCACCAAACCCACATATCTGTCATGCTCAGAATTGGGACCATAGGCACTTGAAACACCGACTTGTATTGATCATCCACACGTCCAAACTTACATAAATTGAATAATTTCCCACAGCTCCATTAAATTTCTCTGCTACTCTTCTAGTCCACAGCAATAGCAGCCCAATAGAGGCCCCTAAAGCTCCAAAGTAACACCAGTCCACAGACGAATAATCAATATCGTAAATCACTGTTACAATAGTGCAGCCCAAAAAAAAAAAAAAAAACATTTGTACAATACTATCAACTATTACCAAAACTATCTAAATGTTGTTTTCTACAATATAAACCTATCCCACCATCAATACCAATCCCAATATCTAACATATGAATCATAAAAGAATTTCAAATACACAATTTCAAAGAATTAGAAATTAAAATTCCTTATGAATTTCGAATTTAAATCCCCAAATTATACACTAAAATCAAGTTTTTAAGGGGTAGCCACATGAACCCAGATAAAAATTCACAAAATTAAATCCAAAAAAACTGAAGAATTATAAAGAGAGCAATAAAAATTCAGAATTATAAAGCGAGAAAAAAATTTTAGAAGAGAGGAATGAAAAATACAAATTTTCAATCGTCAGTTGCATGGTAACAAATAATCCCTAAAAAAACATTATTTATAATATAATATAGGGTTATGGATTCCTAATCAAAATATTATGAAATAGCCAGATCGGAAAATTAAACATTTACGTTTATTGAGAAAATTATAAAAATAAAATATGTTAATGGTATAGAAAATTATTTACCAACAGTGGCAGTGTCTAATTTGATTTTTCTCTTTAAGCTTGTTGCGGTCCCATCGCTTCCGAAAAAACTCTCCAACTGTGAAACCATAGTTGTATGTATCGTCGAAGGACCAAACCATATGGTTGGTGATGCCTTCTTTCTATCTCGGACCTAACTGTGTGGGGATGGTTTCTTGGCAAGATTGATTTTTAGTGTTGGGTTTTGGGGATGGAAAAGGTAGAGAAAAAGAGAAGAGAGAGGAACAGTAGAGCATGGATCTGCTTTTTTCTTTTTCTTTTTCCTTTTTTTGCATTATGTTTTTTTATTTTTTGGTTTTTATCGGGTTTTAGAAAAAGGGTTTTTTTTTTTTTTTTAAATACTGTGCTGACATGGAAAACTGTGAGAGCTTCAAAAGCTTCGGTTTTATATATATATATATATATATTGATAAATGAATAGAGAAAATGAAAAAATATGATATATGTGATTCTTCTGCTTTTATATGGTGTCATTCTCTTTTACTAAATTGATTGTTTACAATTTTTCCTTATATTATAATGAAAATATTACTCCTATATGTAATATTATACAAAATGGCATAATAGTAAACAAATATAAACTATCTTTTTCGTTGTCCTAATAACTAAAGGAAAGTTATATTTGTTTTTTTGTTATGAGTTTAGTATTGGTTGATTCCTTGACACGTGTTTGCAGCGGAATTGGTGGCTATAGCTTAGATTAGGGCCAATTCAAGTGTTGGATGTAATGGCGTTCAATTGTCATGGTTAGTTAGAGTTGGTTAATTCTAACACATGCATGAATTAATTAACACATTTAGGTTTGTTAAGATTAGGAGCCTCATTTAACACATGTTAGCACAGCTGCACATTCTTAGCATAATAGTTACTTTACAAGTATAAAGTTATTGTGAAGTGAGGAGGTAAAGATCTGGTTTCAAGTTTCTAAGAATGAGTTTCACATACATATGGTCTTAGATTATGTTAGATTAGAATTATTATCTTGTATCACATACATATATTTTTAGATTAGGTTAAATTAGAATTATTATATTGTATAAAATTTAAAAAAAAAAAAATTGTGTTGGTTAATGTATATAATCTCAATTCTAAGTGCTAATTTTGTGCTTCTCTCGTAGTGTTTCTCTCTCAATTTGGGTTCTCTCAAAGCAGTCCCTACTCAGCTCTCTTTTCTTGGAGGTTTGGCTCCCTCAAAGCAGTCCCTACTCAGCTCTCTTAATACCCATTCATTCCGCACGCATAATCTTCTTCACCATTATCAATCCCACACATACCTGAAACCCTATCTTCAATTCTTATCAACCTCAGCTTAAACACGCATAAAAGTCATCCTAATTCACTCACTCAAGAAAGAAATCCACACTTGATCCTTTCAATTCAAGTGTGGATTTCTTTCTTGAGTGAGTTAATTAGGATGACTTTTTATGAATTTTCCACGAGAGGATAATACAAACGTTGTTGTCTCACAGTAATAAACAGAAAATCTGTGGCCCTTTCTGCCACGTGCTAAACAGAAATAGTTGGGATACTACACACATCTTGTGGTCCTAAAGAGAGTGATTGCAAGGTTATTTTGAAACCACATAGATCTTTTCCAACAAGTTCACTACAGAAAATCTTCAAGAAGATCCTAGGAGTGCTAAAGGTTGTAGTTCATTTAGACAAGTGATGATGCGTAAGATCGTCAGTAAAGTTCGTCAGACGGAGAAGATTCTTCAACCTTCAAAGATGATCACCGGTGTGGTGCCTGCCACAACACCTCCGATGCCAAAGTCAGTATACAAAACTTTCTTCAAGGCAGAGAAATATAAAGTAAATAGAATGAAAAGAAAATTGCTTACTACTCTCCTTCTTTTGTTTTTTTGTGTCTCTCTCCCCTGCCCATGGGTGGAGGTTTATATATCTTCTTATGGCTCCTTCCCGTTGGAGTAGTTATGAAGGTCTTAATGCTCCTTTTGATAACGTCTGGGGCTAAATAATGTGTCATCAATGTCTTTCAACGGATTGTACAGTTGTTCCTGTAACCGTTTTGGGGTTTGATTGCTTGCATTGAATGGTCTGGATTTCCTCGTCAGTAAGATCTGTGATTGGCTGAAGTTATCTTCGTCGGTACCGGTGGTCTCGTCCACAGTGGTCGAGCTTGTAGTCCCGTCAGTTGCCCCCCGATTCTATGATCGTTTCTTAAGTGACGATCACAGAATACGAAGGGTCACATGCTGTAAATGGCTCTTGGGGTTCCGCTCCGTATTAAGTGCAAAGTGGCGGCGCACCAGAGATCGTGGCCTACGTGGCATGCGCGGATTGGTCCAATTAATGTCCCAACTGACTTGACTATTGGGTTTCCCGCCGATCTTTCCGTTTTTCGAGCCTTAGTTTTAACTTCCTTTCTTTCCTCACTTTTCTTTTTCGTGTTTCATTCAAAAAGTTCTTCTTAGTTTTCTTTTTTCTGCTACACTTCTTCAACTTTGTGCGCTAGCCAAACAGAGTCTCCTCAATCCGCCATCGATTAAGGTACGCTTTTGCTCTCCATTTGTGTTGTGTTGGTTTTGTTGTGGCATTATTTCTGATTTCCTTTATTTCGTTTTCTTTTTGCTTGTGTTTTACTTTGGGATTCAGTGGTGTGGTTTTTCTTTTGCTGGGTTTTTTATGGTTAGCAGTTCTGTGGCTAGAGTTACTTGTCCTTCAATTTCCTTTCTTTTTGCACGCATAGGGGGGAGTTTGGGTACCTTATTGGATTTTGAGAATTTTGTCTTGGAGGGTAGTGCCCTTAGAGTGGCCTTGGCCGAATTGTTGCCCTTAATCAGGCAATCTGTTGACTGGTTTGAGGGTCAAGTGAGGACGAAGAGGGGAATAATGTCTGAGGTCAGATCTAGTGATCTCGAGACTGGATTGTCGTCTAGCGGCAATCCAGTGGAGGGGGATACTGCCGTTTCTTCCCCTCGTGTTGTTAGGGCTTTTTATGCCCTCGAGGAAGCTTGTGGACTGGATGCCGAGACGGCAAATAGGTTTAAGGATAGGTTTCAGTTTCCAGAGAGGGTACGTGTCCGTCTACCTAGTGACGAGGATAGGGCTTGTCATTTTTTTCCTGGCGAAGTGTGTTTTTATGAGGCCGCCTTTACCTGTGGCCTCAGGTTCCCCGTCCATCCGCTCTTGATGGAGCTGTTGAACCATTTTGGGGTCGCCCCTGGGCAGCTAATGCCTAACTCCTGGAGAATAGTGGTCAATTGTATGGAGATATGGTTGGCCGCTAATGGGGATATGATTAAGGTAGCTGAACTCGTCTACCTTTACCGTTTAAAAGAATCAAAAGAATTTGGGTATTATGAGCTGGTACCTTGGGAGAGGAGGACCAGGATCGTGAAGGGGCTGCCGTCGTCCTTCAGGTACTGGAAGTCGAGGTTTTTCTTTGTGTCGGGGGATGATTTTGAGACTCCCTCCAGTGAGGAATGGGGTGACATCCCGCGGTTGCTTCGTCGGTGGGGAACCCCGACCTTAGGTGCGTCAGTTTTCCTCTTCGTTGTTTATATTTGGTCGTATTTGCTTGCTTGTTACCGTCATTAAATCTCTTGTTGTTCTTTTTTCTTTCAGTGAAGAGACGGCCTAAACTCAAGGGCAGGTATAAGGGACGAGTTGAGAAAGCAATCGAGTACGCTCGGTCAATTGAGAATTGGGACGAGCTGGTGGATCCGAGGACGCTTGCTTTCTACAATCTTGGCCCGGACCCTTCTTCTCTCGTGTTGAGAAACGTTGGAATTGAAGGAAAAAAGAGTAAGTGTTTTAACTCGTCAGCGTCTTTCTTTCACTGTTCACCCCTCTCTCTTTTCTTTTCTTTTCTTTTTTTTTTTTTTTTTTTTTTTTACATTGTTTGTTCTTGGCAGAAATGACGAAGTTTAACAAGGACCTCTATGCCAAAATGAGGTCGAAGAAAGACGAACCGTTGTCTAATCTCGGCAAGAAGGCAATGCGTGTTACTGAGAGAGGCACTCCAGTCGTTACACCTGCCATTGTCCACCCGATCGTTTCTGTGGGAGAAACGATGAGGACAGCGTCTCCAACTGTGTCAGTGGAAGAGATAGACGGCGCTCCTGCCTCCAAAAGACCACGTTTATCTGAAAAGGGGAAGGAAAGGATGGATGCTCGTCCACTAACCATTTGGAGTGACGAGAAGATGGCTGTGGAGAAGGCCCACGAAATGATAACGGCCGCAGATTTGAAGGGCTTGTCGGGCGTTTCTCCCAGCGAAATAGCTGCTCGTCAGGTTCATAAGATCATTCAGGTACGCCTGTTCTTGGCTTCTTCTCCATTCAACGCATCCTTTTTTTTTTTTTTTTTTTTTTTTGACACTTAGAAAAATTTCCTTAGGTGCTGGGGGAAAGTCTTCATCTCTCTTCTGAGTACCTTACCCAGGAGGCAAAGGTGGCTTCTTTGGCTTCTAGGGTGGAGGCTTTGGAGACGGAGAATGCTACTTTCAAGAAGGATCTTATCGAATCCATGAGCGCAGCAAATGCCTTGAAGGAGCAGGTTAAAAAGCTTACTGACGACCTCAGGGTGGAGCGCAGGCTGACTGTTGATAAGGATGAGCAGATTATGGCGGCAAAGGAGAGTCTCAAAACTATTGCAGCCAGGTCGGTTGAAGCTTTCCAGACCACTGACGAGTACAGCGCTGTGCTCTTCAGTTGGTATTTCAAGGGTTTTGAGCTCCTGCGGCGGTACCTCGTCAAGCATCCTTCGGGAGTCAACATGGAGTCGCTTGATCTTGAAGAGGTGGATCAAGAGATGGCAGCTGACGAGGCTATTCAATCGTCTGCCGCCGAGGCCGATGCTCCAGTTGACGCTCCTGCTAATGTTACTCACCCCGGGGGTGCTTCTGCTGATGATGCTCTTTGACGAACCTGACACTTTGCGAAAAAAGTTGTTTTTTGTTTTTTTTTGTATGTTAAGCCCGTCGTGTTTTGGGCGTTCGTTAATCTATGTTCGGAACAAATTTATTTTGATAACAGTTCTTTTCGGCCCAGTGTTTATGGGCCTTTAGTTGTGAAACAAATGGAAATTTCATACATATTTTCCCTTTTTTTTTTATACTTACTTGCATGTATGTTTGCCTTGGCTGTCATGTTGGCAACGCCTTGTCTTTGTTGCTTAATCGTCAGTTACGTACCTTTGTCGAGGTTAAATCATGACGTTTAGCCTTTTGATCATTCTTAGTGATTTCATCTTCGTCAGTAACTTACATCCGTCAAGGCGGAATCTTGTTACTTAGACAATTTTGTCTTTTTGTTAAATTTCTTCGTCCGTAACTTACATCCGTCTGAGCGGATCTTGTTACTTAGCCATTTTTGGCTTTAGTTAAATTTATTCGTCAGTAACTTACATCCGTCTGAGCAGAATCTTGTTACTTAGCCCACTTTTGGCTTTAGCTATATTTCCTCGTCAGTAACTTACATCCGTCTGAGCGGAATCTTGTTACTTAGCCAATTTTTGGCTTTAGCTAGATTTCCTCGTCAGTAACTTACATCCGTCTGAGCGGAATCTTGTTACTTAGCCAACTTTTGGCTTTAGCTATATTTCCTCGTCAGTAACTTACATCCGTCTGAGCGGAATCTTGTTACTTAGCCAATTTTTGGCTTTAGCTAGATTTCCTCGTCAGTAACTTACATCCGTCTGAGCGGAATCTTGTTACTTAGCCAACTTTTGGCTTTAGCTATATTTCCTCGTCAGTAACTTACATCCGTCTGAGCGGAATCTTGTTACTTAGCCAACTTTTGGCTTTAGTTAGATTTCCTCGTCAGTATCAGGCCTGTTTGCACAAAGAGATTAGCTGAATAATTCATTTATTGATTGAGAATGACGTACATATCTTTTTATTACAATTACTGATGGTATTTCTTCAAATGTTCAATGTTCCATGGTCTTGGGAGTTTCTCTCCGTCTATGGTCTCTAGGTGATAGCTTCCTTGTCTGGAGTAATGAACGACTTTGTATGGTCCTTCCCACATGGGGCCGAGTTTCCCTTGAGCTGGGTCCTTGGTGGCCTGGGTCACTTTACGTAGGACGAGATCTCCTATATTGAATCGCCTGAGCCTCACCCTTCTATTGTAGTAGTCTGTCATTTTCTTCTGGTATTCAGACATCTTGTTGAAGGCTTTGTCTCTAACTTCATCCAGGCAATCCAGATTTACTCGTAGAAGGTCGTCATTGTCTTCTTGATTAAAAACTTCCCGCCTGGTGCTGGTTATTCCCACCTCGACTGGGATCACCGCCTCTGTGCCGTAGGTGAGTTTGAAGGGGGTCTCTCCCGTCGGGGTTCTAGCCGTAGTCCTGTAAGCCCACAGGACGTTGGGAAGTTCGTCCGGCCATGCACCCTTCGCGTCACTCAATCTGGTTTTTATGATCTTGAGTAATGTGCGGTTCGTCACTTCTGTTTGTCCGTTTGCCTGTGGATGGCCTGGTGATGAGAACTGGTTCTTGATGCCCAAGCCCGAACAGAAATCCTTGAAAGCCTGACTATCGAACTGTCGTCCGTTATCTGATATGATCGTTCGCGGGATCCCAAATCTGCAGACTATGTTCTTCCATACGAACCCCTGGATTCTGGCTTCAGTGATGGTCGCCAATGCCTCTGCTTCAACCCATTTAGTAAAATAATCAATAGCAACGAGTAAGAATTTTACCTGACCTTTGCCTTGAGGTAGTGGCCCGACGATGTCGATTCCCCATTGTGCGAACGGCCATGGAGAAGTTATCGTCGTCAGCTTTTCTGATGGGAGACGTTGGATGTTCCCGAACCTCTGACATTTATCGCATTTCTTGACGAACCTTACTGCGTCATCCTGCATTGTTGGCCAGAAGTAGCCTGCTCGCATAATCTTTCTAACCAAGGACCTTGGGCCTGCATGATCTCCGCAAATCCCCTCATGGACTTCTCTAAGGATGTATCCAGCTTCTTCTTCGTCGACGCATCTCAGATAGGGCATGGAAAAACCTCTTTTGTATAAAGCATCATTGAGAATTGTGAACCTGGTGGATCTCTTTTTGATCTTCCTTGCTTCACCCGAGTCCTGAGGTAAGTGCCCATCCTGGAGGTAGGACACGATTGGCGTCATCCAGCTACTTGTGTCCTGGATTGCGAATGTCAGAGCTTCTTCTATGCTGGGACTTCTCTGTATTTCCATCAATAGGTCTGTCACTAGTTCTTCTTCTTCTGACGAGGCTATCTTTGAAACTTCGTCGGCGGCCACGTTCTGGCTCCTTGGAATTTGTATGAACTCCACTTTTTCGAACTCTTGGGTCAGGTGCTTCGTCAGCCTGAGGTATTTCTGCATTCTTTCTTCTTTTGCTTCGTAGTCTCCCTTGATTTGCCCAATTACTAACTTTGAGTCGTTCTGGACTAGCAGGTTCCTGGCCCCAAGTTCTTTTCCGAGCCTTAAGCCTGTCAGGATTCCTTCGTATTCGGCCTCGTTGTTGGTGGCCGGGAATTTTAGTTGGACTCCGTATCTCAACACCTCTCCGTCAGGAGTGGTTATGACGACCCCTACTCCCCCTCTTTTCTTTGTTGACGAGCCGTCAGTCTTCATTTCCCATGTCTCGTTCCTGCCGGCCAGACTCGGCTCGTCTAGATAGGTAAATTCAACGATGAAGTCCGCCAGGGCTTGTGCTTTGATTGCCGTCCTTGGATGGTATTCTACGTCAAACTGGCTAAGTTCAATAGCCCATTGGACCATCCTGCCTGCTGCTTCGGGTTTGCTCATAGACTTCTTGATCGGTTGATCCGTCATCACTAAGATTGGGTGTGCCTGGAAGTATTGCCTGAGCTTGCGCGAGGCTACTATTAATGCAAACGTGATCTTTTCGATCTTTGGGTATCTGGATTCAGCTCCTTGGAAGGCTTGGCTGACATAGTAAACTGGGAGCTGCTTCCCGTCTTCTTCTCGAATCAAGGCAGCACTGACGGCAGTAGATGAGACAGCTAAATATAAGTACAAGTTTTCACCCTCTTTGGATGGGCTCAGGAGGGGTGGATTGCTAAGGTAACACTTGAGCTCCTGGAATGCCGCTTCACACTCGTCGGTCCATTCAAAAGCTTGCTTCAAGGTCTTGAAGAACGGTAAGCACTTGTCAGTTGCTCTAGACACGAACCTGTTAAGGGCTGCGATCCGGCCTGTGAGCTTCTGAACCTCCTTGACGGTCTTAGGCGATGTCATGTTGATTATAGCTTGTACTTTCTCAGGATTGGCCTCTATTCCCCTCTGGGATACCATGAACCCTAGGAATTTTCCTGAGGCAACACCAAAGACACACTTACCAGGATTCAGCTTCATTTGGTATCGCTTGAGGGTATCGAATGTCTCTTTAAGATCTTCCAGGTGTGCCAGCTCTTCCCTGCTCTTGACGAGCATATCGTCGACGTACACTTCCATATTCCTTCCTATCTGCTTGACGAACATTTTATTCACCAACCTCTGATAGGTTGCTCCTGCGTTCTTCAGCCCAAAGGGCATCACCTTATAACAGTAGAGCCCCTGACTAGTAATGAACGCGGTTTTCTCCTGATCCTCGTCAGCCATCTTTATCTGGTTGTATCCTGAGAATGCATCCATGAATGTTAACAGCTTATGCCCGGCAGTAGAGTCTACGAGCTGGTCTATCCGTGGAAGGGGAAAGCTATCCTTTGGGCAGGCCTTGTTCAAGTCCGTGAAATCCACGCACATTCTCCATTTTCCGTTTGCCTTCTTTACTAAGACAACGTTGGCGAGCCATTCTGGGTAGTACACCTCCCTGATGAAGCCTGCAGTCAAGAGTTTTTTAACTTCGTCAGCGATTGCTTGGTCTCTCTCGGGTGCAAAGGCTCTTCGTTTCTGCTTGACGGGCTTTCTCTCCAGGTCTACATTTAGCCTGTGTTGGATGATTCCTGGGGATATGCCTGGCATGTCTTCATGGCCCCAGGCAAAGATTTCTAAGTTGTCCCTAAGAAACTGAATGAGTTTTGTTCTCATTTCAGGACTTAAGGTCGTCCCTATTCTGGTCGTCTTCGCTGCTTCCCCTTCGGTTAGTTCTACCGCTTCCAGAGCTTCCACCTTTCCTTCTTTTTTTTCTTCTATCGTCCATGTATGGTTCTCTTTAGCTGCTAACACAGCTTGGTAACATTCTCGAGCTAAAACTTGATCTCCTTTGACTTCACCAACTCCATTTTCTATTGGAAATTTTACCTTGAGGCAATAAGTGGATGTAGACGCCTTCCACTTATTGAGTGCCGGCCTTCCGATGATGACATTATAGGACGAGGGGCAGTCTACTACCAAGAAGTCTATCTGACGAGTCAGTTGCTTAGGGTATGTCCCCAATGTTACTGTCAACGTCACTATGCCTCTGGGATATACCCTATCGCCGCTGAAACTGACGAGGGGGGAGTCGAATGGACGAAGTCTTTCGGGATCTAGTTTCAGTTGCTGGAATGCAGGAAAATAGATGATATCGGCAGAGCTACCATTATCCACGAGAATCCTTTTGGTGTTGAATCCTTCTATAGTGAGCATTATGACCAAAGGGTCATTGTGTGGTTGCTTTACTCCTCTAGCGTCATCCTCGTTGAAGGTCAGGTCCTGGTCAGTCCGTCTGTATTTTGACGGGGGTGTCATATAGACGCTGTTTATTTGCCGTTGGTGTGTTTTCTTGAGTGACTTGAATGAGCCCCCTGTGATGGGCCCCCCAGAGATCGTCTGTATCTCCCCGATCACATTTTGGGGAGGCTGGGATTGACGACCGTTGCTCCTGGACGAGGAATCATGCTGGCCTTTGTTTTCATCCCGGAATTTATTGTGATCCTCCTTCTTCACGAATTTCTGCAGCTTCCCTCTTCGTATCAATTCTTCTATTTGTTCCTTGAGATCCCTACAATCTTCTGTGTAGTGGCCATGATCTTTATGGAATCGGCAATACTTACTCTTATCACGAACGTTTGGAGACGAATGCAACGGTCGCGGCCACTTGAGGTAGTGCTCGTCTTTGATCTGCGTTAAAATTTTGTCAACAGGCATAATGAGAGGAGTGAATTTTACCGTTCGTGGATTCTTATCGTCTTTCCTTCTGACTCCGTCATTGGTTCGACGATCCTGTCTCTCTCTCTTTTGTCCTCTACGGTCGTCCTCTCTTCTTCCTCTATCCCCGGGTTTATCCCCATCCCTGATGGCAGCTAGCGCGTCTTCAGCATTCATATATTTCTGCGCCTTAAGGAGCATCTCAGCCATCGTCTTTGGGGGATTCTTCGCGAGTGAAGTAACGAGCTCCCTAGTTCTCAGCCCCGCTTTGAAGGTCGTTAGCTGTACCTTATCATCAGCTTCGTCTACCTCTAATGTTTCTCTTGTGAATCGTTTTACATACGACCTCAAAGTTTCCTTTTCTCCTTGTCTGATGGTGAGCAGGTGGTCCGCGGTTCTCTTTGGTCGTTGTCCCCCAATGAAGTGACGCAGGAAAGCGCTGCTCAACTGCTCAAATGTATCGATGGACGATGTTGGTAACTTTGTGAACCATTCTCGAGCAGCTCCCCTGAGTGTGGTTGGGAAGGAACGACATAATATTTCATCTGGGGGCTGCTGAAGTCCCAGGGTTGTTTTGAAGGTATTCAGATGGTCTTGAGGATCCTTCAGCCCATCAAAAGGTTCGAGTTGAGGTAACCGGAATTTGGACGGTACTGAACAATCGAGGACTGTCGTTGTGAAAGGTGAATCCGTCGCTCGGACCATTCGATCCACACTTCGTTCCGTCTTCTCCTTGATGGCATTCCTAAGCTCGTCCATTTCCCTCCTCATCTCTCGCAACATATCCGAGTTTTGATCGGTCGGAGTGGGAGGCCTTCGAGGATCACTTTTTCTATGACTGTCCCCTTCATCCTCCTGATTTCCCTTGGACCTGTTCTCCTCTTGTTGAAGTCGTAACTTCATCTCTTGGTTTTGTCTGGTTAATTCTTCCACTGTGGCTGTAAGGGCTTGGATTTGCTGGGCTAAGGCTGCAGAATCTTGATTGGACTCCATCTGAGAAAAATAATTGATCAGAAACTACAATTTCGAATGTGAATACGAAAATGTCGTTTCCCACAGACGGCGCCAAACTGATGATGCGTAAGATCGTCAGTAAAGTTCGTCAGACGGAGAAGATTCTTCAACCTTCAAAGATGATCACCGGTGTGGTGCCTGCCACAACACCTCCGATGCCAAAGTCAGTATACAAAACTTTCTTCAAGGCAGAGAAATATAAAGTAAATAGAATGAAAAGAAAATTGCTTACTACTCTCCTTCTTTTGTTTTTTTGTCTCTCTCCCCTGCCCATGGGTGGAGGTTTATATATCTTCTTATGGCTCCTTCCCGTTGGAGTAGTTATGAAGGTCTTAATGCTCCTTTTGATAACGTCTGGGGCTAAATAATGTGTCATCAATGTCTTTCAACGGATTGTACAGTTGTTCCTGTAACCGTTTTGGGGTTTGATTGCTTGCATTGAATGGTCTGGATTTCCTCGTCAGTAAGATCTGTGATTGGCTGAAGTTATCTTCGTCGGTACCGGTGGTCTCGTCCACAGTGGTCGAGCTTGTAGTCCCGTCAACAAGCATTGTTTGTTGTGGAGATTCTGCTAGGAAGATTTCAAAGATTCTACTGTGGTTGGGAGGCAAACATGACTTTTGCAGAGGCTATAATAGAGAGTTTAGATGTGCAAAAGTTTTGTGAATAGACTAAGGGACGGAGCCAATATGTTGATTGGAAGTTGGGGTGGGGGGGGGGGGGGGGGTGAGGATGGGTGGAGTGGAGGAGGTGAAGCAATCCACTAATATCAACTTTTTGAAATGTTGTTGGAGAATTATTCGAAAGTGGGATATCAAACATTTTCTAAAATATGGAATATTGACAAATTTTGGAATTCAGATATTGAACACAATTAAATTTTTAACTACATAATTAATTATTTGTGTGACATTATGCAATTATTTATTAACTATGAAATAGATTTATTTGTTCTTATTATGCAATAATTTGCGTTACACTTTTATTTCATTATGTAATTTTTTTTTTTTTTTGAGAAACAATTTCATTATCTAATTAAATATTCAACTAAACTAAAAGATGAAGCTCACCCATGCTCTAACTTTATTTCTTCAGATGAAATAAGAATACACTGGTACGTAAAAGAGAGTTAAAGAATGATCCCAATGCATGCGTGGCTAATAATTGTCCATGCTGCAAGCTACAGTAACGCCAAGAATTCAAAAGGTGAAAGTATACTATTAGTCTTTGAAGTTTATCTTGTGTGAGCAATTGGTCCTTTAAATTTCAAGTGAGCGTAATTAGTCCCTTAAGTTTTCAAAATGAGCAATATAAGTACTTCGGTTAACTTTCATTAGTTGTGTTGTTTATGTGGCTAACAGAATAATTACATGTCATTTTTTAAATGATGTGACATTTCTTTTTATTAAAAAATTACAAAATTGAATTTACACCTAAGGAAGAAACCAGACCTGTTCCAATTCAAATCTTTATCCTAACCCAATACCAAAAAAAATTCCATTTGCAATATGATTTACAAACCACGAGAGCATTAGCATCCACATTAGTCCTTCTAAAATCATGTAAAACAATTTTTACACATTTTGCCTCAAAAATGCTCCACATCAGCCCTTCTAAAATTGTGTAAAAATGTGTATATCTCTACATGAGCTACAGTAACTATGTAAATATACACGATTATTGTAGCTCGTCCATTTATTATTTTACTAATTTCCATTTGCTCCTTTTTTTCTCTCTCTTCTCCGGGCTCAACAAACTCAGTAACTTCCCATCTTCTTCTTTTTCCTCAGATGCACAAAAACACATCCACACTCAAACACATCTACACAGACAAATCAACACAGAGATACACTAGCTCAAAAAAAAAAAAAAAAAAAAAAACACACACACAAAGGTACACAAACACACCCACACACAAACAAACCCAAACGGACAAACAACAAAGAGACAGATCGATGCTTATCGGAACGATCGGTGCTTGACTGGAACGATTGTGGGTCTCGTTTGATCGGAGCTCGTGAGTCTCGCTTGATCGGAGCTTGTGGGTCTCGCCTGATCGGAGCTCGTGGGTATGGGTCTTGCCTGATCGGAGCTAGGGAGCTAAGGAGATTGGTGCTTGTGACCGAGATCGGTGCTTGTGCTTGTGATTGAGATGGTGTGGATCGGAGCTTGTGACCGAGATGGTGTGGATTTAGACCGAAAGGGAGAGTTGATTCAGAAATGGGTATAGAGGTAGAGAGATGGGTATAGAGAGAGAGCAACATTTCAGAAAAAATGGGTAGAGAGAGAGAGAGAGAGAGAGAGAGAGAGAGAGAGAGAGAGAGAGAGAGAGTGCGTATGTATAGGGGTTAATTGAGAGAAATAATAAAAAATTTGAGAAAATTGATTATTTAAATAAAAGAGGTGATAGAATAGATAAACAGACGTGAGTGTTTTGTAAAAATGGATGTGTAAAATAGAAAAAGTAGGTTTTTAGTGTAAAAATAGATGTGTGAAATACACAAACTGATGTGGTTGCTCACAAATCATCTGATTTACAAACCACGTGTAAAAACTAGTATAGACAATTCCAAGATTAGATTTAATCTTTAAAAATCAAATTCCAGGAAGCTATTATTTTACTACTCAATAAGGTCCATTTTTTACTCTTTACAAATCAAAGTCCAGGAACCAGTTGGTCCTTCAAGCTATTAAATCTCAAAGAGAAAATGAAAGTATCCTTCAAATGTTTTACTACTGATGTATTTCTACTCCTAAGTATAACTACATCTTATATTCTTAGATCATAAGATGGAGGGATGTGGGTTAGTGGCTGTGCTAGAGAAGTAAGGCGGCGGGTCAGTCGTTGTGGCTTGGACAAGGATGCGTGAGGTAGGAGGCCATCATCTCCAGTGGAAAGCAGTGGCGTCATCGATAGCTAGGCTTGGAACTATTCAATCTTACTATTACCTACTCTCTCTCTTATGGTTTGTAAATTAGGTTGCAAATGGAGTTTTTTTTTGGTACTGGGTTAGGATATAGATTTGAATTGGAATGGGTATAGTTTCTTTCTTAGGTGTAAATTCAATTTGTAATTTTTTAATAAAAAGAAATGTCACATCATTTAAAAAATGACAAATCATTATTCCCTTATCCATGTAAGCAACACAACTTACGGAAGTTAACCGAAGGACTTATATTGCTTATTTTGAAAACTTGAGGCACCAATTGCGCTCACTTGAAACTTGAGGCACCAATTGCGCACATAGAGTAAACTTCAGGGACTAATAATGTAGTTTCATCATTACAAAACATAAACAAAGACATCTATTGCACTTTGAAATACTTGCAAGCTACTAAACCCCTTTTAACATCTATATAAATCTAAAAACTAAGACGTAGCATTTAATGTTGCTATGCTCCTGTTAAGCCACCTTATCAGCCACAATTTCATTTTTTCACAACCTTATCTCTCTCTCACTCATACATTGATTATTTATTTTTAAGTTTTATAATGTTATATATACCAATACACATTTTAGATATAATCACCCATCATCTACAACAAAAAATTTAGCATAATACTAATTGTTTGCCATATTTTTCAATTAAGTTTTAGTTTTCACCATTTTTGAGAAAACATCAAGCATTAAGTGTCTCTTCGTTTATCTATCGTTATAGTGTTTTCTCTTCCAAAATTTTGGTTTTCACAACCTTATCTCTCTCTCACTCATACATTGATGATTTATTTAATTAAGTTTTACAATGTTATATATTCCAATGCACATTTTAGATACAATCACCCATCATCTACAACAAAAAAATTAGCACAATACTAATTGTTCTCCATATTTTTTAATCAAGCCTTTGTTTTCACCATTTTTGAGAAGACATCAATTATATTTGTCTGAAACTTTCAAATTTAAGGCAACAGCAGGAAGACCATTGAGGTAAACAAAACACACAATAAAAAATGATCTCCCCCCCCCCACCCCCCCCCCCCCCCCCCCCCCCGTTTTCCTTTCTTTTTAGTATTCTTGCATTTTCTGAAGTGATTCTGTTGTTTTCCTTTCCAAAATTTTTAATGATATTGACTTTTGTTATTTTTAATTGACTCTGGGGTCTAAAAAACTAACAAATATGATCTATTGTATAGTTATCTTTATATACATTTTCACTTAGTTTCAATTGTTTGGAAGAAATAGACGTGAATTTATGTTTTGGAGAAAAATATAATTATAAGTGTTGAATTACATACATCTTTATAGTAATAAACAAAGTATACATGGTTAAAACTTGGTCTAATAGTTCTGACATTATAAATTTTTTTTTTTTTTTATAAAAAAATTATTGCATTGTATTTTCATACATATCTCACTATATATATAATACCCAACTACAAAATATATTTAATTTGTAAGTTGTTACACCACAAAAAAAAACTTCTAATATAAAACACAATTTCAAATAACACATATTGACTTTTAAAAATATACAATCTAATATATTAATTATATAATTATCCAATAAAACATATTCATATCAAAGTTTCTCGTGCATCGTGCGAGTCTACGACTAGTTATTAATTATAATTCAAAATTACATGTAAATGGCTAAACCAATGACGCACACAGTCACAGACCCACTCACTAGTCACCCACATGACCACACTCTCTAACTTGAAAGTACTAACTTTACCAATATTCCAAAATATAGATTACAAAGTAATACAGTCAGATACACAGACATTAAGGGTATGTTTGGTTTGAGCAAAAAATGAGTGTATTATGTATTGATTTTTAGTTTTTTGTGGGACTCATCATTGAAAAAATTGTTTGACTCTACATTTGCATTCAGTTTTCATTTTTAGTATATAAAAAAAAAGGATTTGAATACAAAAACTAAATACAACTTTTTTGGTGTTTTTATTTTCTTGAAAATGAATATAGCGACATTTTCGTAAAAGAAATAAAATATGTGGGTTCCATTATCACTGACTTATCACATCAAAAAACACATACTCTCCCTCTCTATTTATTAGGGGTTATCATAAAAAGAAGTGAAGGGGAAGACAAAGTAGAAAATGATACCAAACAAAAAAAATAGATGGAAACAAAAAATGAGTACAAGGTTTGAGTAGAGAAATATTAAATATGCGAGAAGAGAGATGATACAAGTAGATCAAACGACTATGCGAAGGAGGCATCACTACACAATGATCGGCCAATTGGCATCCTGTATAGCATTGCATGAAGATCTGTTTAAATGGTTTTTTTTTTTTTTTTTTTGGAAGGCTTAAAACTGGGCTTCTTATGAAATGTTGTGGACTATTGTTTGATGTTATTATATGCTTTTTCTTTTTTAATTCAAAGGGTCAAGGGTTTTTTTTTTTTGGGGGGTGGGGGGTGGGGGGAGTTTAATTTTCTTGGCCCAAATTTTAAATGAACCTGTAGAAAATTTATTCCCAAAATTCAAAAAGGGGGGGGGGGGGGGGGGGGAGGGGATTGCCTCCCAAGGCCAAAGAACAGCTCCATACCTGGTTGGACCCTAGAGTGATTTTTCCATTAAAGATGTTTTCTATTGGTTTTATACTTCGATACCAAATCATGTGTTCTTACTTTTACTGCTTCTATTATATTTGCTGTATTAGATTTGGTACTTGGTAATTGTGGTTGAACTGGATTCAATATATCATAATTTGTGTAATAAATCACTAACTTGTTGAATCCGCTGCCTAGATCACATAGGGGTCTAAACAAGAATTTTCATTTTCTATCCTCCTACCAAACACACAAGAAGAAAACATTAATTATTTCTTTCCCTTTACTTATAAAATCAAATATTCCATGTCTATATCAAAATAATGGTTGGGGACTGGCCATCATATTTAACTAAATTGGGCTAAAAATACAAAGCTAAAAGGAGAAAATTTTGGGTTTGTATCATGGCAAACATCGAAGATACTATTTGACCAAACAAAGAAGAAAGCATTGTTGGGTGCTACAAATTGTGGTTGGTTTATTCGTTGGCTATAGCTTCTTTCTATTTTCATCTTTAGAATTGTATAGGGAATGGCATCAGACCCATTGAGCCTTAGGCCCAGGCCTTATAGTACAGCGCATGATCCCATTCCCATTGGACCTTTGGTCTTGGGCCGAATGCATTTTAAGGCCCAAGTTGAGCCCAAGTACCATAATGAGTCCATCTTGTCTTAAACGTATTAGAGGCAAGCCCTATAGGCAAGCCAGTGTCTGGCCGTTCATGATATGTTTGGGAATGCATTTGCTCGAAACAACATACCTCCTTGGCGGCTCAGTATTGCCTTGGGGAGTATCGTTGCCGAACAATCTTTTGGAGGGGGAAATCAGTTCCAATGCTACTACCACCATTTCCAATAGGATATATTCCATGTCAGGAATAATCACATGGGACCCCACCCACATGAGTGAGACCAGAATGTAATTATGAAACACCTATAAGCCTCAAGCTATAAATAGCATAATTGAGTGAAGAAAGGGGGTTAGAAAAAATTGGAAGGGGAAAATAGAGAACAAAGGAGGGAGAGTTAGGACCACTAAGAGTGAGAGTAGCTCAGAAAGGAGAGAAAGAGGGAAGGGAGTTCGTGAAAGCCAAGGAGCATTAGTGCGTTGCTTGGAAGTGAACTACCCCTAGTAGGAAACACTAAGCCCACTATACAAGTAAGTTGTGAGCCCAATTTTGAGCCCAGTCCATTAAGCAGAAATTGGGTACGCACAAGAATATAGGTTATTGTTCTGGTAGCTGTTAATCAGGAGTGTCAACTGGTTAGTATTCAATCAAAAAATATTATTTATAATATTATTTAAATAGTGTCACTAATTATAAAAATACAAACCATTCTATTGTGTAGCTCACCAAATGAACCAGAGTATTGTTTATGCAAGAAAAAGTCATATCTCATCGCTGACAATTGTTGCCATTGTTGCTCCCAAAATAGTCTTTGTGGTGCTATTCTTTATGGGCTACTGCTTCCTTATAAGAAGGAAAGAACTATACAGGAAGAAAATGGTAAAGAATAAACTGTTGGATGTTATAAATTGTAAGGTTAAATTTATTTAATCATGTGTTGGCTTTATTCCGTACCAAATTTGTTTGTAATTTAGCAATTAGATACCCTGTATTTAGGTGGGAATTATGTAAGGGTAGCGTGTGTGAGAGTGTGAAGAAAGCTCAAGAAGTGTGCACTTAAGAAGAGCCTCGTAACTGGATCTCGCGACTGGCGAGTCGTCAAAGATGGCACACGTGTGAAGCATGCAAAGGAGTTGAAGGGTCACGACAACTGGAGCACTACAGGACAAAACTTCTAGTTTGGCCAGGTAGTTAGCTCGCGACTCAAACTCGCGACTTATTCCAGTCACAAGGTCAAGTTGCCAGAATGCCCTGTTTGTTACAAAATGACTTTTCGCATTCCTCATATATTCTACTATAAATACCCTTATATCCATGAAATGTAGAGAGTTTCCAAAGAGAATTTTGAGAGAGAAACCCTAGAGAAAAACAAGATTGACTCATCCACAATCTTCATCTTTTGATTCTCTAAAATTCCTCTACTCTCACTCTCTCCATTGACATATTCTTGAGAGATACATTTAGCCAAATCCTTATCTCACCATACCCATATTAGTGAGAAGGTATTTTGGTGCTTAGGAAGCAGTTCAGAAGGGACCAATTCATTTTGGTTGATGCAATGGGCTATTGCGGGATCCAGTAAGCTAGAGAAGACAAGGTTCAGCATAACCCTGTTGGAGCAAGAATCTTGGAGGGCTTAGGTGCACTGGGTAGATTAGGCTTTAAGAGTCTTCTGCTATTCATGTATCCCAACTTCATTCTCTAGTGGATTATTGACCGCTTGGAGGGTAGCAGAGAGGTTTTTCGCCGAGTACTTCGGTTTCCTCTTCAATAACACATCGCTGTATTATCTTTGTGTTTACATCTTTCTTCCCTTTCTCTTTACCTTTTAATTACTAATGTGTTGGTTATTAATTATGGTTTAGATGAGTGTGTTACCAATTTGGTTATAGCTTATATTTCATTTTCCGCACGTATATTGTTTGATTATAAGTTTGTGTTGGTAAATTTTAATTTAGGGGTCTAAATGTTCATAGGTGTTTTACACACTATTTGAACTTTCATAAATTCTTATATTCCCTAATGTCTTCAGATTGGCTTATTATGTGTACAAGAAAATCGAGTTGACAGGCCCACAATGGCTTCAATAGTCCTTATGCTAAACAGTTACTCTATTACTCTGCCATCACCTCGAAATCCAGCACATTTTCGAACAGAGCAAAACATGCCATTGGTGGAATTGAAGTTAGATAAATCTAAAAGCAAATTGATTCCATCGTCTGTCAATGAGGCATCCATTACTGAAGTATACCCTTAATAAAGGGCTTCACTAGAATTAGTATTTGTTCATCAGTGGTGGAAACTTGAACAATGAGTTACATAAGACCATTGTTTAAAGCTCTCAGACTTCACGATGATGCAGGGAGAATTAGAATCATCTAAAATTTTATTTCTTAATGTAATTTTTTTTTTTAATTTGATTTTAATGTTGAGAGTTTCAAGGGTGTTAGGTTCTAAGACTTTAGGAACAAATGTATTAGAACTTCAATATGTATTATATTGGCAAACCATGATCAAAACATATAGTCTAGGTTTAGGCTTGCTCAAAGTGTGATTTAATGTAAAATTGGAATCGAGTGATTGCAAAATTTATTGGACAAAATCTGCAAGGCTCGATCGATCGAAACTCGTGCAGATTTAATTTTCTACATAAATTCCAATTCAGCCTAAGCTCATATGATGTGTAGAGTTAAGTGTTTTACTTCAAGTATAAAAGGAAAAACCCTAACTACATTTTAGAAGTCTTTGAAGTGTTGTGTGTTGAATCTTTTGTGAGATCTGAGAGGTATTTACCTTCATACACACACATAGAGTTATCAAGATCAAGATTTGCATCAATAACTTGATGATCTCTTCAGTTGTTGCGTAAAGAATTTTAAAGAAGATCGGAAACCTTTGAGAGGTGTCTCAAAGTCACAAGTAGGAGAAGTTGTGGTTGCTACAGATCAAAGAAAGAAGTAGTTCATGGACTCAGAGTTGTCACATGGTTGTGGAAGTAAGTTTTCTACTCGAGGTAGCAATATGATGTTAGTGGTCTAAGTTCTATTGTAAAAACTTCAATTCTTTTATAGTGGATCTGTTTTTACCTTGAGAATAGCTAGGTTAAATCCTTCCCAGGTTTTTTGCCGGTTAGGATTTCCTGGGTCATCATATCGTGGTGTTCTTTATATTTTCGCATTATTTGCATAATATGATATTATTGTGTTAACCTAGAACTGAATAATTTATCTAAGTAATCACTTGGCTAAATAACTAGGTTAAACAACTTGTGTTAAGGGGTCTAAAAACATACAAAGGGATTTGATTAGATATTCTCCATATTAGTATAATCCCTAAATGTCTAAAATATATTTAATTGGTACTCATGTAATGGTGAAATTAGGTGATTTTGAATAAAAATTTTATAATGAATTGAGAATATGTCTCCTATTTTGCTGAAAGTGCCATGGCCGCTTCAATCTTGCTGTCCATTCCAAATCTTAAACCTCAGTTGTGCTATCACTAGTTTGGGCATTTTCAATCAAATCTTGAGTTTCATTTAAAGTTTTGTTCATCAAAGTGGGTTAGGCTTGATGAGATTAAGTGGGATTTGGGTAGCTAGGACTTTCCTCTTTTTTCTTTTTTAATTTGTAAAATAACATCAAAAACAAATGGCACCAACAAATTGAAGAAAAAAAAGCCCAAAATTAGATACCAAGTTCCACTAATTGCTAGTTGATATCCTAGAATCAAAGTACTAAAAATTTGAAAAAAGAAAAAGAAAAAAGAAAAACACAATTACATAATTCAAGACTCTCCTGGCAATCAAATGAACTTCTGGTCTAGCCAACACCTTCCGGAGTGGGCAACAAAGTAGACCCCACCTTTGCTGATGTAGGACACAATTTACTATTTAATTTTTGTAATTTATTAATTTTGGTATTTAATTTGTAATTTTCGTTATTTTAGGTTTAGAGTTATTATTTCCTTATTTTTTGGTGTTTTTAATGCTTTTTAGTTCAAATATGGCTCCTGTTATGATTAGGTATTGATTAGGAGTTATTTTAGAATATATTTTCTTGTTTATCAAGTTTTATAAATCCCTTAAATAGGCCCCTAAGGATCTGTTTGTGATCCACTTATTTTGTTGAAACTGAAAACTTTTTATTGAAAGTACTGTCGATAAACGTAAAAGTTAGCTGAAATAGTGTGTGGAATCTATGAATAGTACCAAAAAATGCAGTGGGACTCATGAATAGTAGCAAAAATAAGTTGAATAATAAAATAAGTTGGCAAAATTAATCATGTCAAACAGACACTAAGTCTGTAAACGTTTTTAAGTATTATTGATATTAATAAAAATTCAAACTTTTGGTTATTATTTCTCTGGTGGATTCTAGAACCCTTTCTCATTGTGGATTCAAGGATCCTAGTGGATTCAAAGAACCCTTGTGGATTGGAGGCTATTTTTAAAAGTAAACGTGTTTTGTTTCTTGTTTTCTAGAAGTAGAAGCGTTCTTCTTCTTGACGCTTTCGCATCCTGCATCATTTGCACACTCCGACGATGAACGTGAAGGTGGAGGTTTGCAGATCAGCGATTGCTAAATCTTACTGGCAATGAAGACTTTGGAATGTTTGAGCTAGCGGGTTAGATGAGTGTGATAACTATGTAATCTGTTAGTTACATAAATATTTTCCGTTAGTGAATTAACAGTAAGCATCAAATTAACTACAAGTTGAAAATAACAAAAACTAAATTAACTGATATCAAAGTATATAGACTAAATTGACTATAACTTTAAAATATATTAACCAAAATAATATTTTTGCCTTCATTTTTTTTTGTTTTGTTTAATTGAACTAGACGTAGCAAGTAGCAACCAATCAACAAGAAAAATGACATCATGCTCATTAATAAAATAAAATTAACACGACATCATATCAGTAATGAAGTAATAAAATAATAATCATTCTACTTGATAAAGCTACTTTACTAAACAAAACAAAGAGACTAATTAAAAATCAAATTGAACACTTAACATATGTATTACTGCTATTGCATAGTGAGTAATACTATAGTCACAAATTATTTTACAATATTTTTATAAATTCTTAATATGTCCAACTTTTTAATGGTTTTCATCTAAACCCACTCTTAACATCATTTTTTTACTTATCAATAATCAATTACTATATCAGCAATTTATAAAAGCTTTTGTAAAAAAATTTGTATACCTACGGTTACTCTTGCGTCATATACATCAGTGGAGACGTGGTTGGATTGGGGCCTACACTCTAGATTAAACTAGTCGGTGAGTGGAGGCAAGATTCGCTGTCCCTTGGTTGGCTGGTCAAGTCTTCAACTGTATGGAGCACATTGCAGCGGCAGCATAAACCATAAGTGCTTTTATTATTATTTTCTTTTTTCTTTTTTCTTTTTTTTGGGTTTAGTTTAGCTGTTTAATATCTCTCACATAAATTAATACATTAGCATTTACCCTGTTGAGATATTTTTCCAATGTGACTCGATATTTTCTTAATTGAGAGAAAACCTGTTGCACACGGTTCTTAAATTTTCCTCATATTGAAGACTAAGACAATTTGAGGTAGTTTGACTTGATTTATTGACCAGAATAAATTAGCCCACTTTATGTTTATATCAGACTATCATTTTCCAAACCTTGACTTTCTCTATATCTTAGCAATTTCTATCCTATTAATTTTATGAATCTAGTAGTAGCAAAAAGCAAAGAGGTTTGGTTTGATCATCATAATGGGTGTTCCTTCCATCAAGTTCTGCACGACCCTTTTGGTCCTCTCCTTGTTGATCAGCTTGCTTAGCCAATCGAGAACCGAAGCTGTTCCAACTTACAGCTACCATTCTTGCCTAAATACACCCACTTTCACCGTCAACACCCCCTACCAATTCAATCTCAATCAACTCCTCGCTTACCTCTCCTCCAACGCCACCCGCAATATTGAATTTTACAACGCTAGCGCCTCCGCCATGAGCTCTGCCGATACGGTCTACGGCCTCTTCATCTGCCGTGGTGACATATCCGCCGATGTCTGCCGAGATTGCGTTGCCGGCGCAACAAAAGACATAGTAATATGCTGCCCAGTGCAGAAAGCTGCGGTGGTTTGGTACGAAGAGTGCATGGTACGCTACTCATACCGCTATATCTTTTCCAGCATGGCTACTGACCCAAGCGGTTTCCTACGGAGCCCATTGAATATGTCGGAGCCAGACCGGTTTAACCAGCTAGTGTGAGCAACAATGAACGACTTGGCAAGCCAGCTTTCAGACGTTAGGGCTGGAGCCAAGAAGTTTGGGACAAAAGAAGCCACTTTCACAGCGTTACAAACGTTGTACACCCTTGCCCAGTGCACGCCGGATATTACCGGTGCTGATTGCAATAGGTGTCTTGAAATAGCTATAAATACTTTGCCGGGTTGTTGTGGAGGAAAGCAAATGGGCTCAGTTCTGTTTCTTAGCTGTATTGTTAAGTATGCGGTGTCTCCGTTTTACAAGAGAGCAAATACATTGGCTCCCAATCCCGCTCAAGAACAAGTTCTAGGATCAACAATATCACCTAAAGGTAATTTTTTTATTTATTTGATTGTAATTTCTTTTAAATTTGGGTTACGCTCCTTCTAAAAAACTGCTGAAGATCACGATTTTTTAAATAGTGGTCAATACCGTTTCCTAAAACAGAGGAAGGAGCTGGCCTTTAAGGATTATCCTTTTTTCTTCATTTTTTTTTTTGGCTCCAAGTGAAGGAAAATGAAAGATTAAAACTCCTTAAGCACTTGTGCTACTTTTTGGTTTTTGTTACCGCTAATTGATCAAGGCTATGCACTTATCTATTTGTATTCAATCATAGGACCGTAAATGAATAAACAGTTCGGGCTCAATTCATGAAAAAGACTGCTTATGTTCATTTATTTGAAAAATTAAATAAGAGTCAAAGTTAAGTTTAGGCTCAACTATTAAATAAGCCAAACTCAAATATAATAATGTGCTCTAAACAAATTTGTGAGTATGATGCTCGATTAATACATTTATAATACTATATGTTTAGATGTTTAGATATTTAAAATATAGTTATATAGACTTGAGAATTTTTTTTAGAATGATATAAACTTGAGATTAGATTATATAAGTTTGTAGTCATGTTTAGAAGATATTAAATTATTACTTGTAATATATTGATGATATTATTAATCATCTATTTTCTAGTAAAATTATTTACAATTTCTAATAGTATTGGGTTGGTGAATCTAATTGTTATAAGTTCATGAACAAAAATTATTCTATCTAATTAACTTAGATAATTTAATTTCATTTATAATTTAGATATCAATTATTAGCATAAATTTATGAAGGGGAAAAAACTTTAGTAATAGTGTTTACGATATATATATAGGAAAATGAAAAGTTAATAAAATAATTTTTTAATAGACTCGAGCTTGTTTGATTAGAAAATAAATTAGAGTTGAACATGAAATCTAATTTGATAACAAATTTGGACTAAGTTGGCATTTGAAATAAATTTAAATGAACAACCGTCAACTTTTGTTATGCAGCTCCACTCATTTACAACCTTCTTCAATGAAACATTATTGTCTACAAAGGACCTCTAATTATTAATAATTTTATGATTTTTCTTTGCAATGAAACATTATATTGTTATTGTAGACAATTGTCGTTGTTGTTGCTTCGATTTCTGTTTCTGCGTTGCTATTTGTTGCAGGCTACTGCTACCTTGGAAGGAGGCAAAGAAAAAATACAATGTTATTCAGGAAGAAAATGGTAAACAATAAATGATTTGATTGCATAACATTTTATTTCCTAATTTTTACACTTGTAGTTACGTAATTAACTATTTGCAAATAATATCACTATAGCAGAGTCCTTGCAATTTGATTTTGCAACAATTGAAGGAGGCACCGGCAAATTCTCACGACGATAAAGCTAGGTGAAGGCAGATTTGGTGTGGTCCAACAACGCCAAAGCATTTTTGATATTGAGATTGCATGAAATTGTTAGGGGTAAATTGTTCTAAGATCGGTTGATGTATATTCTCAGGGCATACTTCCTAATGGACAAGAAATAGCTGTGAAGAGGCTATCACAAACCTTTGGACAAGGATTAGGAGAATTCAAAAATGAAGTTTTAACGGTAGCTAAGTTGCAACACAGAAATCTTGTAAGGTTATTGGGATTTTTCTTGGAAGGAGAAGAAAAAAAATACTTGTTTACAAATTTGTGCCCAACAAAAGACTCGACTACTTTTTATTTGGTAAGTCTCTTATAAGCATATGTCCGATTTTATAGTTTGCCGTAGGATATGTGAGGATTAAGGTTTTTCTTCAAGGAGGATAAAATCCATCCAAGAAGGGCTCAGTTTGCAATTTGCTTAACTATTAATAAGTCATTATTGTTGTGGAACTCACAATAGATGAAGAGAAAACCTCTTGATAGCAAATGGTTTGAATTCCTATGCCAAAACCTTGGTGTAATCTCCATGGAGTGATCTCTCCTCCTTCTCCTCCTTTCTCATATATTTGCATCTAGTTTTATGCTTTGTGTGTTTCTTTATGTTTTTGTTTGATTGTTTTTCAATTTTGTTTTATTTTCTTTTTTCATAATAATAAAAAAAAATTGAAAAAAAAAATACAAAAATAGTGTGTGTTTGTGTATATTGGAACTTGTGTACCTTGGATTGCCATTGAAACAAAATTTTCTAAACTTTGTATCTCTTATAGCTTAGATGAGTATCTCAATGCACAACTAAGCAAGTGAGCTTTGTGGTTCGTGTTTGTGATAAGTACGATTAAGTAATCTCTTATACTTAACACTCATATCACTCTTTTTGATAGGAAGGACTAGAAAATCCTAAGGCATAAATAATCATCTCATCACTAAAGCCCGTCAATCATGTATAACATCTGTGTGGTTCATCATAGCAAAATTATGATGTTTTGGCTTATATAATTGGGTATTTCTTCTCTCTCTTATATGCCCATACATAATATGTTCAAAAAGAAAAATTTGCAAAGAAAAACAAAAGCAGAAAGTATTAAAATTCTTTTAAATATGGTTGCAAGCGTGTTTCTAGGAGATGTGAGAGTTATAGGATGTATCTCAAAGGTGATAGTCCACATCAAGCAGTTATGATTGTATGTTAGTGTATTTAATTTTTCTCAGATCTTATATCGTCATAATATGAGACACTTATGCACTCTTGCTATGTTTTCACACACAACACGCAAGTTCTTTGCTACTTTTGATACATGTGCAAGTACAATGTGATTTGGCCATCACAAGGAATACATGTGTTAATATATGCTCACTAAACTGTCTTAACTTGTTTTTGAAATATAAAACTGGTTAAACTTGTTTAGTGTGTGTGAGTGTGTTTTAGATCTATGAACGCTTTGTGATAGGCCAAAAATGTATTGACCCATTGTAATTAAATTAATTAATTAATTTAACATGCAAATGCGTGGTAGCACAAACAAATCACCAATAAACTAATTATGCATCTGAAATTAAATAACATGGTGATTTGTTTACGAATGGGGAAAACCTGACAGCAAAAACCCTACCGGGTGATTTTCAGGTCACCACTCTCGAAACTCCACTATTATCACAACAAGCGATTACAAGTAAAGGAATCCAAAGTATCTTACCAACCTACAATTGAACCCTTACCCCAATACCCAATTAGACTTGTTCTATAGTGACAGTTCCCCTTTTTGATGCACGGCTCCCAAGTACTTGACTAACCAATTGTGCAAATTCCAGTACACGACTTCAATCAGCAACTAGAAAGAGTTTTTGGCTGCAAAGTTGTTCAGTTCATCTACGATGAAGATCAAGAAGATGCTTGGTCACAAAACCTAAAGGTGCACATACACAGCAACTTCTTCAGAAGAGATGAACTAGGGCAAAACTTTGTCTCCGGTCACAATTTGCTTGAACAGAGTTTGCTCAATGCTTGTGCAACTTGTGAACACTTTGATGGCCGTTAAAACAATCCTTTTACATGTCTAGAGTTAGAAGAAAAGAAGGCCCAATGATACATTCATGGATCCCAAGAAATCAGATCAGAAATTCTGATTTTATAAACCTCGACAAATAGCAAGGTGTCGAGCAGCTATCGAGCAAGTGTCGAGATTTAATGATTGTGCACTTTTTCAGCTTGTTTCTTTGACAGACTTGATGACTTCAATACCTGATCTTGAAACCTTGTTTCTTGAAGTATTAAAAACACTTAGAACTACCCAATTACAAGTTGAGTGCATTTTGTCAAAGGATTAGACAATTACATAAAAGAATGACATATGTTCTTAACAAATGAAACACATATGTCCTAACACTTTGCATATATGTTGAGAGATGTTTTGAGAGCTTAACATGTTGATTGGATTTTTGGTTGAGTAGCTTGCTTGTTGCATTCATCTTTATGTGTTTTTCCCCCTTGAAAAACTCCATTTCTTCAAGCTCGACAGCTTCTTGATAGATCCTTGGCATATTCCTTTCTATTGAGCCCTTCTTCCTTTTTCTCGATAGAAATCTCGACAGATCCTCGATCCATTGAAGAAAATTTCTTTGCGATCTATCTGCCCAATAGCTTCTCGACAGATTCTCGATCCATCGAGATTTCTAGGTTTCTTCTCGATAGAATCTCAACAGCTTCTTCGATCCATCAAGCCAAAATTCCTTGCTCTCTGTCTACTTGATAGATTCTTGACAGATCCTCAATCCATTGAGATCTTTGTTTGCCGTCGACAGATCCTTGACAGCACCTCGACATATTCATTTCTATCAAAATTTAGTGCTCAACAAATCCTCGATAGGTTCTTTGATCCATTGAGCTGCGATTTCCTTATATAGGCTGAAAGCGAATCAGATATCATTTCTCACTTCTCTCTCTCGACAGAAACTTCTCTCTCTCGCCCCAAACACATTTTTCTCACTTAAATCTCCTTACTCACTCCTTTTTCGGCCTAGATCAAGTCTTAATCCTCTGGTAATTGTTCTTAAACTCTCATCTTTCATGCATTCATGTATTTTAGACCTAGGTGATGGGGTTTTTGAAAATAGTTTTTGGGTTTTTGAGATTTTTGTGAAATTGTTGGGTTAGGTGTTGTTGTTTTGATGTTATATGCTCATGCATTGCATTCTCATTGCATTTTAACAATGTTTCATGCATTTTAGATGTGTGTTTGTTTACTATTGATTGTGTGCTGGTAAGTTTGGATTGGGTTTTACCTATGCTGCCTTTTAAATATTGCACGTCACATGTTCATGCATATTTCATGCATACATGTCTTTTCTTTTTCTTTCTATTCTTTGTTATCTGCTTGTGATATTCTCTCTCTCTCTCTCTCTCTCTCTCTCTCTCTCTCTCGAATAGACTGCGCTATGGCACCCAAAGCGCGTAATTTCACTCCAGCTCAGAATCCTCTTGGTTCCGGGTCTTCTTCTTTTGATCCCATTCCCCCTCTTCACGTTCGGTTCCATGATGAGAAGGTCTGAAAGCCCGCTAGGTTGAAAACCTTTGTATAAGGCGGCCTAGGCAAAAGTTAGGGCATAAAAAAAAAATTTTGAAATTAAAATTAAAAATTAAAAAAAAATTAAAAAAAATTAAAAAATTAAAAAAGAAGAAGAAGAAGAAGAAGAATAGAAAGGCCGCTAGGTTGAAAACCTTTGCATAAGGCAACCTAGGCAAAATTTAGGGCACCAAAAAATATATTCCCCCCCCTGAACTATGTGTTGACTTGATCCCCTTTCGGGTACGTAGGCAACTTGGTATCATTTACTGAGTTCAGTCACATCCTCAAAAACAAATTCTCATCCTGAACTACATGTTGACTTGATCCCCTTTCGGGTACGTAGGCAACTTGGTATTCTTGTCTTTAAAGTCTAAGTAGTTCTACCTTTCATGTTTAAAGTCTTGGTGGTACGTATCTCCTTACATCTTCAAAGATATGGTGGTATCTCCTTGCATTTTTGAAGTCTAGATTGCAACCCTTCAAAGTCATGTCACCTTGCATTGTTAAAGTTGGCATTGCGTCGCCTCTCTTTTGAATTTCATTGCCTTCCTTCTAAGTTGTGTTGCCTTACATCGCTAAAGTTTGCATAGTGCTGGTGCTGCCTCTCATCTTCAAAGACTTGGTGGTATCTCCTTGCATCTTCAAAAACTTGGTGGCATCTCTTTGCATCTCTAAAGTTTGGACTGAATTGCCTCTCTATTGAGTTGGATTACCTCAAATCTTTGAAGCTTTGGTGTCATCTTCTTGCATATTTAAACTTTGAATGGTGTCACCCTGTATCTCTAAAGTCTGGTACTCATCATTTTATACCTTTAAAAAGTATCATAGCAAGAAGCCAATGCACATCCATTGCAAAGATGCCAAAGCACATCCTTAGATTGTTGCATCAACAGTTGCTCCATTGCAAAGATACCAACGCACATCTTTGATTGGACAAACTTCATTTTCAAGATTGTCTTCATCTTTAAAGAAGTCATCATATCATAGATAGACTTCGTTGTTAAGACTGTCTTCATCTTCAAGATTGTCTTTATCCTCAAGGAAGTCATCGTATCACAGATGGACTTCGTTGCAAGATTGTCTTTCTCTTCAAGGAAGTCTTCGTATCACAAATAGACTTCGTTGTTAAGACTGTCTTCATCTTCAAGATTGTCTTCATCTTCAAAGAAGTCATCGTATCATAGATAGACTTCATTGTTAAGACTGTCTTCATCTTCAAGATTGTCTTTATCCTCAAGGAAGTCATCGTATAACAGATGGACTTCATTGTAAGATTGCCTTCATCCTCGAGGAAGTCATCGTATCACAGATAGACTTCGTTGTTAGGACTGTCTTCATCTTCAAGATTGTCTTTATCCTCAAGGAAGTCATCGTATCACAGATGGACTTCGTTGCAAGATTGTCTTTCTCTTCAAGGAAGTCTTCGTATCACAAATAGACTTCGTTGTTAAGACTGTCTTCATCTTCAAAGAAGTCATCGTATCATAGATAGACTTCGTTGTTAAGACTGTCTTCATCTTCAAGATTGTCTTTATCCTCAAGGAAGTCATCGTATCACAGATAGACTTCGTTGTTAAGACTGTCTTCGTCTTCAAGATTGTCTTCATCTTCAAGGAAGTCATCGTATCATAGATAGACTTCGTTGTAAGATTGCCTTCATCCTTAAGGAAGTCATCGTATCACAGATAGACTTCATTGTTAAGACTGTCTTCGTCTTCAAGATTGTCTTCGTCTTCAAGGAAGTCATCGTATCACAGATAGACTTCGTTGTTAAGACTGTCTTCGTTGTCAAGATTGTCTTCATCTTCAAGGAAGTCTTCGTATCACAGATAGATTTCGTTGTCAGAATTGTCTTTCTCTTCAAGGAAGTCTTCGTATCACAGATAGACTTCGTTATCAAGATTGTCTTCGTCTTCAAGATTGTCATTGAGGTCATTGTCTTGGTAGCTACTACTCAGCTTGAGGAATAAAATAAACTCTTGCAAGTTCTTCGCAATGCTGCTAAGTCATCATATTACCTATCCTAAACAGAGGTGGAATAATACAAAAAAAAAAAAAAGAAAAAAAAGAAAAAGAAAAAAAGACATTCACAAGTGAAAAGCTTTGAAAAGGCTTTGATCAAGAATGTACCTCCAAAGGTTTGTGTGATTCAACTCTCGCAAAACTCAATGCCAAATCCTTATAGATGGATCTGTTGCATGCAAAGAAAATCGTCAAATAGTGAGGATTATATGAAGAAACTAGTGTACATGTTGAATCTATCTAACTAAATATCATACATATGTGATATTAGTTTAGAAAGGTCAATCAACATGATCAAGGTAGGACCACTATGTTGTTCATTATGGGCCACACGCTTCCTTTGAATCAAAAGAATTGTTGTACCTGATGGAGGGAAAAGTCTCTGTTTCCTGTACTTAGATACTAGTAGTAATTACTAGTGGCATGGATGACTTCGGGAAGGTTGAAATCAAATCTGCACCAGCAAACATGAGTCAATACGTTCGAGAGCTCACAAAGAAAAGAGAAGGAAATAGAATAAAAAAAAAGGCATGAAGCCGGTTTATGAAGATATAAATATGAAGATAAAATTATGAGAAGAGGAGATCATACCTTGTTACTTGACTGAGAAAGAAGAAAAAAAAAATCTTATGCCTTCTTCAAAAATTGTTTTTAAAACTTCTGAACTTACGCACTATAAAAAAAATTGTGAATTCTGTGTGGCTGGGGGTATTCTTTTATAGTGCCGGTTAGAGAGAGTTTAATTGCAACTAAAACTCATCTAGTCAAGACTAGATTAACCAGGAAAATAAGTCAAAATAAAGAAGAATTCTTGTATGAAGGAAGAGTTTAAATGGGAGAAGAAGTCTTGAGTTGCGATAAGAAAGAAATTTTCTTCTTACTGACCGGTATCTACTGAAGTTCAAGATTAAGTGGAATTGTTTGAAATATAAGAATTCAAATCCTTATTCAGGTTGGACTTTGTCTCAAACGTTGGAGGTTGTCTGCTTAATTTCTATTAGAAGTCATCCAGTCCTAATTTGACTACGAAAAGAAGTCCACCTCAGGTAGAATATGATCCAACGTTCCATGTTCATGGGGAGCTATTGGGAATTAATGTTCACGTGGAGTCATATTTGGCTAGGAAAAGAAGTTCACGTGGAGTCATATTGGTATAGAAAGGTTATTGGAAGTGTTTATCTAGTCAAAGATTAATTTGGCTAGGAAAAGAAGTCAAAATGAAAGACAATTCTAATATCTGATGGAAGGCATGAAGGATCATCATTGCAAAGGATAGAATTTCAATCCTTATATGATTATTACTTTAACTAGGAAACAAATTTCCTTCTTAAAGTTATCATCGCAGGACACTTTGATTAGGAGCAAAGCTCTTCTCATGGCGGTAGACTCTTGCACATATTAAAGCCCTTGGAGGAGTGGTTCTCCAGTAAGTTTGTCTGCTTGCAAATTTCCAAATAAATGAAAGGTGCTGAAATTAATTGCATCAAAGCATGAAGTTGTCGAGACTTACCACTTTCCACACCCAAAATTGTGGACATGACTAAGTCTCGAGGGGGCATTTGTAGGAGGCAAAATTTTAAGCCAATTATAAAATGCCACATCAAAATTTAGTGACAAAATTTTAATATCATTAAATTAATTAAATTAAATGATGACATGTGTCATCCAAATTGACATCACATTGGCATATCAAAATTTGCCACGTGTCATTTGGCCCACAAGATAAAGATAAATTTTCTATTCAAAATTTATGGATAATTATCTTTATAAATAAATAAAATAAAGATAAATTTTCTATTCAAAATTTATGGATAATTATCTTTATTAAAATAAATTAAATAGAGATAATTATTTATCTTTATTGATTATTATCTTTATCAAAATATGATATTTATTAAAATAGATAAATAGAGATAATTATCTCTAAGAAGAATTTGGGCCAATCAAAAGTCTACTACATACTTTCAAATATATCAATTCAAAATGGAGTTTATCCTCTAAAAATCATTATAAATAGAGGACATCCCCTCTCATTTTGAGCACGAAGTTTTCAAGAGGCTCAAGCCCTGGAGAAATTCTGTCTCAAGAATCTTTGAAGAACTTGAAGAACATTCAAAGGGCTTGAAGAACTTGAAGAACAATAAATCTCTAATAAGCTCAAAGCTAGAGATTTGTTGTGAAGACCGTTCAATCCTTCTTCCAATCAAAATCAAGGAGATCTCTTGTTCGAATAATTTGAAGTTCTATTGGAATTAAGCTAAAAAGCCTCCTAAACTCCAACAAACCTAAATCTTTGAAGCTCAACGGATCAAGCCTCTAAAGCCCCGAAGAACTTCAACCTAAGAGCCTTCACATTCGAAGACTTGAAGAACAATAAATCTCTAATAAGCTCAAAGCTAGAGATTTGTTGTAAAGACCGTTCAATCCATCTTTCAACTAAAGTCAAGAAGATTCCTTGTTCGAGTCAAGTTCAAAGAAGATAGAATCAGAGGATATTCTTTTGTAAAATAATTGAAATAGAGATTGTACTCCTTATACATCAATACAAAATTTATATTTGCAAACCATCTTTCTTTTCAATTGTTTGATTTTCTACAATTGGGAAATTTTGTGTTTACAATCATGAACTCTTTTCTTGCAAAGTTTTTCAAGAGTTTATGTTAGGATTAGATTTATTTTATGTTTCAACAAGTGGTTATGAGTTTAGTAATTTGAGACTTCTCTCATGATTCATTTGTTTGTTGTGGTTTTGTCATAGATTGCCAAAAGGGGAGATTGTTAGGGATATATGTGATGTAATTGGATTTAGTACTTCAAGAAACAAGTGTTCAAGTTAAGTATTGAAGCTATGCAAATCTGACCAAGAAACAAGTGAAGAAGTGCTATTCATTAAAGCTCAACAAATGCCTCAATAGAATCCTTTCTATCGAGATTTAATGTTGAAGCTTGACAGAAGCTCGACACAAGTTGTATCTATCAAATATTACAAAATCAGGTTTTTTTAGATCTGATTACACGCATATCCTGGAGTATTTGTGTAGGGTTTCTTTTCGCACAACCCTAGACATATATAAGGATTATTTTAAGAGCCATAAAAAAGGATGCAAGGCGTTGCAAAAGAATAATCCATGCATATTGTGACCGGAGACAGAATTTTCTCTAGTTCATCACGTTCTCTCTAAAAGCTACTGCGTCTTTATGTCAAGGGTTTTGTGACCAAGGAGCTTCCTGATCTTCATTGTTGGATGAATTGAAGAACTTTGCAGTCAACATCTTCCTCAAGTTGGTGTGTTAGTGACGTACTGGGATCCGTGCATCATTGATTAATAACATACTAAGATTTGTGCATTGAACAGAGAGATTGCCACTACAATAAAAGTCCAATTGGGTGTTGGGGTAAGGACTGTAGTTTGGTATTAGGTACTGAGATTCCTTTTACTTGTAACCGTTTTTTTTTATAATAGTGGATTCTCGGGAGTTGTGTTCTTAAATTCACCTGGTGGGGGTTTTGCCTTGGTGGTTTTCCCCATTTGCAAACAAATCACCCGTGCGAAATTTATTTTTCGTTACATTTAGTTTAGTTGATGATTTGTTTATGCTACCATGCTATTGCATGATTAAATTAATTTAATTAATTAACTTGGATAATTAATTATTTTACCAAAGGGGTCAATACTAAGGTAGTCGATAACGTACCGATACCAGCCGGTATGTACCGTACCGGTACATATACCGGTATCGAAACACTAACGTTTTGTACTAGTTTAAATACCGATCGTACCAACCATGTACTAGCCAATTTCTGGCAATACCGGCTGGTACAGAAAAAAAGCTTTTTTTTTTTTTTAGTTTTAGTTTTGTAATTTTTGAATTTTTGTAAGGGCAGAATGATAACTTATTTGCATTAACTTATTAGTATTATTTGTTTTTTTATTATACAATGAACAATTAAGTTTTCTATTTTTTATATTGTGTTTTTTTTTTTTTTCTTTTAATTGATGCTAAAGTCTAAAACCATGAATAATTTGTTCTGAATTGAGGTAATATTTTATGGTATACTTTTATATTTATTATAATATATATACACACACACACATACATACATACATACATATATAAAATAACGGTAAACCCAAAACGGTATACCAATATTGACCTGTACCAAAATATATCGTTCCATTGGTCAAATCGGTATAGCCTCCGGTACGAGATTGACTCCCTTAGTCAGTACATTTTTAACCTATCAGTTCTTATGCTAAACAATGACTCTATTATTCTGCCGTTACCTCAACGACCAGCATATTTTTTCCGCAGCTGAACAGAGGACAACAAGCGTTCAAACGAGCTGGAGAAAATCAATCTACAAGCAAATCAATTTCTTATTCTGCCAATGGGAAGTATCAATTACTGAATTATACCCTCGCAAGTGTGAGTATTGTAATTAATGGTCTCACTAGAATTAGTATTCGTTTATAAGTCATGAAATTTGAACAGTGAGTAGCATATGACAATTGCTTAAAGATTTGAAACTTCATAACCGTAGTAGCCTTCAATCCAATAAGTATAATAAACCAGACCCAAGGCAAAATGGTTAGAAGACCAAGCTGTACTTTATTTTACAATTACTACATACATGCCTCACGGCATTACCATGATGACTTTGGTGGTTTGATATAGAATCACACTGGTAAGGGCTTGCCATGTTTATTAGTCCATTTGGCACCCGTTAATTTGGTTTTTCGATTTTCTTTTTTGGTTGTTTAAAGTTGGAAATTATGATTATATTTGTAAAAGTAAGGTATTAAAAAGTTGTATATAAGAAATTATGCTCCACCTTCATTCCAAATAGAAATATGTTTGTAGTGGGTTGGAATCAACTCAAAACAATGGGAAAAAACTGTTACACACGCAAAAAAAAAAAAAAATAAATAAAAATAAAAAAATAATAATAATAATAATAATTCACGTAAGAAGAAGAATTAAAAATATGTGAGAGATGATCTTTTGATTGTTAACTAATAGAGTTTTTAAATCACCTTAAATGAGTAATTGTTAAAAAAAATTATCGAAAAAATTGGAAAAGAAAATGGATGATGAAATGGCTGCTAAGGTAGCTCAATTAGAGCGTAATAATAATAAATTTTACGTTTTATTTTTTTAAGATATATATATATATATATAGATAAATATAGATTTTGTAGCAAGTGTTCTCACATGTAAATTCATCAATACAAGTGAAGAAAATATAAAAGACTTAATTAGAATTTATTATGTTTCTATGTAATATTATGAATATATTGAATCAGTTGCTTATACACTTTAAAAACTTGTTGGAGTCTTTTAAATAGATTTTCATAAAAAATTATTTTTCATAACTTATTCTTAAAAAATAAAAAATAAAAAAAATTCATTGCATCTCAATAAAAAATTTACTTTAAATACTAAGTACATAAATAGTTTAGCACACTATCTTTTTACCTTATAAGGTTTTGAATTTTTAAGTTGGAAAATTTATTAAATAAAAAAGGAATATATTAATATTAATATATATATATATATTTCAATATTAATAGGTCAATATTAATATCTTGTTGTATCACTCTTAATTGTAAGAGAGAACACATGAGATTAAGTGGTTCAACCAGTCAGGCTACGTCCATAGAGAGCTTTTAGAGGTTACATTTTTACCATAATGAGTGGTACGTTACAAAGAACTCTAAGCTGGGTATATATAGGGATTAGGTTAACCCTAGTTGAGCCTAAAATCCATTACACCTTATAAACTCATTTCTTTAACCATTCCTCTCAAACTCAAGGTAGAGACTTACTGATTCCTTGACTTTGAAATATAAGCTTGTGAAACTCTCTTGAAAATGCCTTAAAAGTGACCATGACTGATCGAATTGGATGGGGAATGGATTGAACATAGTGTGGAATGAATACATGAGTGAGTTGGTGAATTTTGTTTATGTTAACTAAAAAACGATTGATAAATGTGCCAATTTGAGTGACTTTGGGGCCTCATATGGGTAAATAGACCCCAAAATCAGAAGCTACATGAAAAAAACATAAGCATAAAGTATGCCTAATTTGAAAAAGTCACCTTTGTCAAAGACATTTGGTCAACTTGATCAAAAGTCAATGTTTCAAATTTAGTCTACCAGTTTGGTCCAGTTTGAATTAGTGATTCGACCAAAGATCGGGTTCAATGTTTGAAACAAGTTAGGCCAGCTTTTTCAATCATGGTTGGGTTGGGTTGGGTAGGACCTAGATTCTGCTAATGTGGTAATTTTGTGTCACTGACATGGCGATGGTGTGGCAATGACATGGTGGTGCTAGCATGATAAGTGCTGTGGCACTAACATAGTGTTGAAGTGTCTAATGATGTGGCACATATGTGCGTAAGGAGCTTTAGCAAGCACCTGTGCTGTGTGAGTGCCCCTAATGGCACTATTGAATTATCAACGCATGGTAGGAGACTTAGGACAATTGTGAGAGCACTTGGGTCCTTGTTTTAGGTTTTTTTTTTTTTTTTTTTTTTTTTGGCTTTGGTTATTAAAGGCCAGGGAATATCCAAGTGTGGGGTGTGACAAGAGTTCTTTCACTTTCGATCTATGATGGTTGTAGCGGTGGCTCGAGAAGTTTGAGTGAAAAGACCATAAAAAAAAAATATATATATATATATATATATATTGATTGAGAAGCTCAACTAGGTTGTCTTAAATTGATTTGGGTTTTTGTTGATAGTTGTAGCGGAGAAAATGGGCTAATGCCCTTTTCGCGCAAATTATGTAGCGTTTTGCCCTCTTTCCCAAATTAATTAGGGAAATGACTCTCTTTTGAAACTCGATTTGAGATAAATCGAGTTAGGCCTTATAGTGGCGTTTTTAAGGAGTCTATAGTGGCGTTTTTAAGGTGTCTATAGTGACGTTTTAAGGACCTATAGTGGCATTTTGTAACTCGACCTTCATGAACTTGAGTTCATGGAGGTCGAGTTACAAAACGTCACTATAGGCTCCTTAAAACGCCACTATAGGATTCCAGAATTTTTATTTTATTTTATTTTTTTAACTCGATATTGATCAAATCGAGTTTTAAAAGAGGGACATTTCCCTAATTAGTTTGGGAAATAGGGCAAAATACTAGAAAGTTTGTGTGAAAATGGCATTTGCCAATTTTCTCCTAGTTGTAGCAACCAGGGCTTTTGGATTTTTTATTTTCCGTCTGTTTGATTGAGACAAAGGATTCTTGTAAAAAACAATGGTCTTTAAAACATTAAACTAACAAGCAATTGAAGGCCATAGAAAAGTGGCTTTAATACCACCTTATATTATAAGAAAACATAGATAGTAGAAAATTGATATAGGAAAGCAGAAGTGAGAAGGAGGGAATACAAGAAATTACGTAGTTCAGTCTAGTGTGTTTATGTCCATGGAGGAAGCATTTAGCGGGTAGATCTTTATTGTAATGAACAGTGAGTTACAAAGAACCTTAAGCAAGATATATGTATAGAGATTAGGTTAATTCTAGTTAGGCCTACAATACACATGGCCTTTTCGGTCATTACACGTAACAAAATTATAATGTGATTGTTGGAAAGAAATGAATATTATTTCCAACATATGGACTAATTTTTGAATCGAGCAGAAAACTAATATTTTCAACATAAATATCAATAACTTCATTTTATGACTGCGAACAAAGTCAGAATTTCATTACGATTAGTTTTGGACGAAGAAAAAAAAAAAAAAAAATAGAACCTTCATTCATTATCTTCCTCTTTCTGGATTGTTTTTTCCTCATCACATGCTGAATAGTCAAAGCCGTCGTGCGTTGAGGGGGACCCTCCAACCTCATCTTTTTCGTTTCGTTTGGTAATAGCTACCCATCTTTTCTCAATCTCATTTTATCTTACCTAATGCATAAACCAAGACCACAATAAGTAGATGAAAATATTGGTAAAGTGGAGCAACTGATACAATGATACTTGCAAATTGAGGCAAAAATGGCCGACTTCAAAATTCCCATATCCTGGTTGCTATTATTAAGCTTGCTTAACCTGTTCAGCAGAAGTGAAGAAGCACCAACTTATGCCGCTCATTACTACTCCAATTCAAGTTGTAAAGTTGTTATTTATAATTATTTTGTGTTGGCTTAAATTCCGTGCCAAATTTGATTGTAATTTTGTTCAATCATATATACTCTATATTTTATGTAGGATTTTATTGTATGGGTTGTGTGTGAGAAAGAGTGTGAAGACTCAAGTGCCTATTAAAGACAAAGTGGATTTCGCAAGAAGCCTTCCCACGAAGTGAGCCACGTGCAAAGCACATAACTAGAATGTGAAGAATCATGACAGTTGATTTTCGCAAGTAATTCGCAAGTAAGAAATACACGCGAAATACCCGCGAAACATTCTGTTTTGCTATTTTGGCATATCTGCTACACCATATCTTCACCCATACTATATATTCTCACATTACTCACATATTGTGAGGGATGCTTTTCAGAGAGAATGTCTAGATATTACTCTTGAGAGTTAGAGATTGTTATACCCACAATCCTCTACACAATCCATTGTGGTTTTCCTCAACTCCTATCTCTCCATATCCAGATCCTTGAGAGGTTGATAGTTCAAACACTTAGCACACCTATTCTGAGTGTAAAGTGAGGTTTTGGTGCTACTGAGAAACACTGGAAGAAGTCAGTTGTTTGGCGGATGCAATTAGGTTGAATTGTGTGATCCAAAGAGTTAGAAAAGACAAGGCTTCGTCAAGTCAGTTGGTAGCAAGAGCTTGGAAGGTTCAAGTACATGGGGTAGACTAGGCTTGGAGGGTCTTTTGTTATTTGTGTACTCCAACTTATTTTCTAGTGGATCAATTTATCGCTTGGAGGGCAGCTGAGAGGTTTTTCACCGAGTTCTTTGGTTTTCTTTTCGACAACACATCATGGTATTATCTTGTGTTTGCATATTTCTTCTCTACTATTTTAGCTTTCATTTTATTGCTCTTATTTGATGATGTTAGGTTCTAAAGATTTAGGATTTTATGTATTTAGAACTCTAATGTGTAATGTTGGCAAACCATGATCAAAACAATGTGTTTAGTATTGTTTAGACTTGCTCAAAGTTGATAAAATATTGTAAAGTTGGAATCGAGTGACTACAGATGCATTGGGGCATTTCGGTCTGGCTCGATCGATCGAAGGATAGACTCGATCGATCGAATCACAGACTAGATGCGTTTTTTGCAGAATTTCCAACTCAGCCCTAACTCATTAAACGTTTAGAGTTTTATGTTTTTGCCCTAGGTATATAAGGCAAAAGCTTAGCCACGTTTTTAGAGTTGCTCCAGTTGTATTGTTGCTCATACATTGCTATTTTGTGTAAATCTCTTGTGAGATCTAAAGGAGCTTTCCTTTACACAAAACTTAGGGTTTTCAAGATAGAGATTACTTCAACATCTTGATGATCAACTCGATTGCTACCATTGAAGCTTAAAGAATATCAAGCGTGGGCGCTTGTAGCTGATTGGAGAATCCAAGAAAGAAGGAGTCCGTGGATTCGGAGCTTGCACGTGGTCGTGTCAGTAAGTTCTACTGGTGGGTAGCATTAGGAAGTCGGGCGGGAAGCTTGTAAGTCCTTTTGTATGAACTTCAATTTTTTCATAATGGATTCAGGTTTGCCTTGAGGATCGGTAGGTCAAATCGTCCTCAAGTTTTTACTGTGTGGTTTCCTGGGTGATCATATCTTGTGTTTTTTATTATTCCGCTGCTTTATAAGTTTGATATGATTATTTGATTGTTTTAACCTAGAATTGTTTAATTTGACTAAGTAACAACTTGGCTAATTAACTAGGCTACTCAATCTGGTTGTGTTTTAAGGAGTCTAAAACCGTTCAGATGAAAATGGTATAGAGTAGTTTTATTGTTTGTTCGCTCGCATTTACTCTTATTCCGCACTTAGTTATGTTAGAGTAAAATCAACCGAGCCGTAATTTTTAATTTGGAGTTTAAACAAGCTCTTGTGTTTTTACACAAATTTAAGCTTTCACAAGCTTTTTCACTCCCAACAGTACCTACCAAGCCAATCTCAACGTCCTCCTCTCTGATCTATCTTCCAACTCCACACTCCTAGATAGGTTCTACAAAACCAGTGTGGGTCCAAACCCTCCAGACGTGGCCTTGGGTCTTCTTTTCTGCCGTGGTGATCTCACCCCGGCTGGTTGTAAAGACTGCATCTCTACTGCAACAAAAGACATACGAAACCGCTATCCTTTCGACAAAATCATCCTAATCTGGTACGATGTGTGCACGTTGCGTTACACCAACGAATCAGACCTGAACAACTTAGTTCCCTTTGAGAACTTTAACACTACAGCCCGAATGTCATCGAGCTAGACCGGTTTGTAGGGTTTAGACCCCTTAAACCACAACCAGATTGCGTAGCCTAGATTAATTAGCCAAGTTGTTACTTAGTCAAATTAAACAATTCTAGGTTAAAACAATCAAATAATCATATCATGCATGTAAAACATATAAAGCAGCGGAAATAATAAAGAACACAAGATATGATCACCTAGGAAACCACACGGAAAAACCTAGGGAGGATTTTACCCACCGATCCTCAAGGCAAAACGGAATCCACTAAGAAAGAATTGAAGTTCTTACAAAAGGACTTACAAGCTCCCCGCTTGACTTCCTAATGCTACCCACCAGTAAAACTTCCTGACACGACCACGCGCAGGCTCCGAGTCCACGGACTACTTCTTTCTTTGTATTCCTTCAATCAGGTACAAGCTCCCCGCTTGTTTATCTTTAAGCTTCAGTGGCAGCAACCAAGTTGATCATCAAGATGTAGAAGAATCTCAATCTTGAAAACCCTAAGTTATGTGTAAAGGAAAGCTCCTCTAGATCTCACAAGAGATTTACACAAAACCGCAATGTATGAGCAACAATACAACTTGTGCAACTCTAAAAACGTGGCTAGGGTTTTGCCTTATATACCTAGGGCAAAAACAGAAAACCCTAAACGTTTTAAAAGAGTTTGGGCTGAGCTGGAATTTCTGCAGAATCGCATTTGGGCCGATTTTCGATCGATCGAGAATTACCTTCGATCGATCGAGCCAGGCCGAGAAGCCCCAATGCTTCTGCAGTCTCTCGATTCCAACTTTACAATATTAAACCAACTTTGAGCAAGCCTAAACAAGACTAAATACATTGTTTTGATCATGATTTGCCAACATTACAAATTAGGTTCTAAATACATAAAATCCTAAGACCTTAGAACCTAACAAACTCCCCTTTTGGCAATCCGTAACAAAACACAAATTAAAAGCTCAAAGTTTACAAGTAAAAAGCCCTTTACAAAATAATGCTCATAAACTAAAATTCAATCCTAACTACTATCCATCGGTTGCAAGTGTACACAGCAACTCAATTGAAACAACCTGTATATTCCTGAAATACTCAACAAACACATAAACGCATGTGTGGCAGAAAATAGTATATAAACAGATATAATATTCTTGTAAGATTCACACAACACACAATAAAGATATATATCAATGAATCAACTCATAAATATAAATCAATAAGCAGTGAATCATGAAACAACAAGAATCAAATAAGAAAAATGTATATCAATATATCAATGTTACTCTCCCTAACATGAATATCCCCAAAAATGATATACAAAGTGAAGCACCTAGATACAATCTAATAAACTCCACAAAACAAAACAATATCTATCTCATGCTAAAAAAAATATCTCCCCCTAACTACAAAATTTCCTCAAAAAGTCAAAACTCCTCTACAAGCCAAAAATATCCACTCCCCCTTTTTGTGACGGAATGCCAAAGGGCAATCAAGAGTCGCCATCAAAAGGTGGTGGTGAAGGTGAATGAAGTCGCGCCAAATCTGCCCGCAACGCTCGAATCTCATCGAACAAGTCCATCGAAATCTGACCATGAGTCGCCTGAACGGTCATGACAGTCTCCAAAGTACGACGAACATCGAAGTCGGCCGAAGGAGGTAGAGGAACAGCAGCAGCAGCAGCATCAGCATCATCACCAACTGGATCAGGAATATCCTCACCAGCAGGACCTGTAGAAGATGAAGGAGGAGGAGGAGCGCTAGAAGAAGGCTCAGACCTAGGGTGTTTAGAATCAGCTCGAAGATGAGCGGCCCTCTGTCTAAGAAAAGACGCACCTATAGGACCTATAACATGAACAGGCTCAGATAAGGGGAAGTCACTAAGAGCAAGATACAGCAAAATCCTATGAATGAAAATAGGATGAACGAGGGCATGAGAAGCAGATGAACTCCTATAAACTTCGTTCAAAGAACGAAGAAAAAGATGGGGAAAACTAATAGGAGCATCTGTGACTAAGGCGTACAAAAATACACACCTCTCAAGAGGAATGGTGTGAACATGAGAGATGGGCCAGATGGAATGACAGGCTATCCTAAAGAAAAGATAGTGTAACCCGGAGAGCTCAGCAGAAGTGATCCTAGGATCAGAACCCCACTGGACAGTAGTCCCAGTGATGTAAGACAAAACGTCGCTCAGCTCGGGAGACACAGAATAGGGATAGACAGGCTCACGAACCAACGGTACCCCTAGAGCATCAGCCACTACCTGAGGAGTAATGGAGTACTCTACGCCTCGTATCCAACTCCTAACTAGAGTGTTGGAATCATAGACGCGGATAGAGATGTTCGAATAGAACTCTCTAATCAAGGTAGCCGGAGGAGGAGGGTCAGACACATCTAACAGAGGCAACCATCCTCGACGCTCAAAATTTGCCCTAATGGCAGGATCTAACTCATCTAGAATGACAGATCGCTCAGCCCAAATCTTCATCTGAAGATTGAGCTTCTCATAAGTCTCTTGGTTTTTCTCGCTCGGAAACCTCTCACGGTCAAAGGAAGGGGGGGAAGGAGAACGAGAGGGAATGGTCCTACGAGCTCTAGTCTTCCTAGGCATGGTGCTAAGGAAAGGACAAGGACACAAAGACAAAACCAAAAGAACAAAAACCACAAAACCAAGGGCAGACTGCAAGTTAGCACAAAAAAAATAGAATAAAAAATCTATATGATGCATGAACAAATGCAATGTTGTGATGCATGTACTAACGCAGTAAACACAATTCAAATTAAGTTCAATTACACAAAATTGGCTTGAACATAGAGTTTCTTAACAAAAACCCTAAAAATTTGAAAACCACTTGAAAAATTTTGCAACAAATTGATGAATCAATCATTACACACCATTGAAAATAGTTTATAATAACCAATTGCATCAATTACACAAGCCAATTTCATCAATTAACTTCAATTTCACAAAAAGCCCCAATTCGGATCTAACATAAACCCTAGAAATTTCAATTGTTCACAAAACCCAAAATTGATCAAATTAACCAACAAGAATCTAGTATATGATGTGTCCCCATCAAAACCCATTGATCAATTACAAAAGAAAAGGCTTGAATCAACCAAAAATCCTATTTATGCAAAGTCCAAAAATTGCCCCTAAAATGCATGAAAAATGCATGAAATCATGAAAATAAAATCAAAACAAAGGGCAAAAAGGTCTTACCGGCTTGAGGAGAGAGATTCTTTGCAAAAAATTGCGGAGAAAACGACAAAAAATTGGATCTTTTGGGCGTGCCTCGTCGGAGAGAGAAAAGAAATTTGAAAAAGTTTTGAAAAGTAAGTTGAAAAAGTCAGAATTCCTCTTTTAAAAAAGCTTCTCCACGATATTCGATCGATCGAAAAATACATTCGATCGATCGAATGTTCCAGTCATTTTAGAACAATCCAGGCCACTTTTTCGATTGATCGAAAAATACATTCGATCGATCGAAATGGGCAGAAATTCTCAAAAATTTTGGAAAAAAACACAGTTTTGAAAAATGCAATTCCAATTTTAAAAACAACTCCTCAAAGCATTTGATCAATGAAAACAAAATGCATGAGTATGAAATGAAATGCTTTTTCAAAAACCCAACTTTTCAAACCCAATTTCAAAAACAAGATTCAATTATCCTTCCATTTAATTTTCTCAAGCCAAATTATGTTGTGCACAAATCTCAAAATATTTTTTAAACTTGGTTGGTTAGACCAAAAACACACACACTAGCATGTATAATGTTTAACAAAGAGTAATTTGTGAAGTGTGTGTGTGGACGACTAAATTTCTCGGTTCGAAATGAGTCAAACAAGTGAAATAGTGTCACAAGTGCGAATTTGTATTGATGATTGTGGTATAATTCTCTGTGATTACAAAAGAATTATCCTCTGATTCGATCTCCTTAAAAGACTTATTGATTGGAATTGTAATAATGTAATTTTGATTTGAACACAAAATATCCTTCAATTTGGTTGAAGAATGGATCGAAGATTGTTGAAACAGAATTACAATGAATCTCTGGCTATGAGCTTGTTAGAAATCCTTTGTTCTTCACGTTCTTCGTGTTCTTGGTGTGTTCTTCGTGTTCTTGGTGTGTTCTTCGTCTTTGAAGATTTGTGGTGGAAATTCTTCGGGGGCTTTAGGGACTTGAATCCGTTGAACTTCACTGATTTGTGGTTTGTGAGGTTTCTGGAGGCTTTTGAGCTTGATTCCAGTGAACTTTGATATGTAGGAATATGATTTGGATGATTCCTCTTTGAATGTTCTTCGTATTTGAAGGTTTGTGGTGGAAGTTCTTCGGTGCTTTAGAGGCTTGGATCCGTAGAGCTTCGTTGATTTATGATTTGTTGAAGTTTCTGGAGGCTTTTGAGCTTGATTCCAGTGAACTTTGAGATCTAGGCAGATAGTTTGGATGATTCTGCTTTGAATGTTCTTCCATTTTGAGTTTGAAGTTCTTGAAGTTGCTGGAGGCTTCAAGGCTTGATTCCAGCAGAGCTTCTGGACTTCTGAGTGCTTCAGATGGCTTGGTGCGTCCTCTTTCCGCCCTTCAGATCTCAGATCTCAGATCCCCCTAATGCCTTGGGAAGGCTTCTATTTATAGGAGTTTGGAGGTGGGTGAGCGACACGTGGCAGAGTTTGGTTGGTGACACATGTCACGGTCTGATTGGTCCGCCTATGTCATCGCTTACACGCGCGAGGCTGATTGGGTCATCGCTTACACGTGCGAGGTTGCTTGGGTCATCGCTTACACGTGCGCTGATGCATGATTGGTTTTTTTGTATGACACTTGGCAAATTTCCATTGGCTTCTGAGTAGTAATAGTAAACCCTATCAGCAATACGTGGCACTTTGTAATTGACTGTATTTTGTGGACTTGGTAGTGTGACGTGTCAGCTTGTGATAGGTCGGGAATTTTCCCTCTCTACAGTGTGAAACTAGCAAAAACTTGAGATACATGTGAGGTGATATGTGAATAGCAATCAACCACAAAGTCTACACAATTCATCACATAGAATTTAAAAGAGACTATCACCTAAAGAGTTACATCCTATAACTCCCACATCTTCTAGAACAAAAGCTTGCAATCATGTAAGTTTCTTGCATTTTTGTCTCTTATTTATATATGAATTGACATTCAGCCTAATAGTACACACCGGTTTGAATTAAGTGAATTGGCATCAAGCCTAATAGTACACACCAGTTTTAATTTTAAATGAGGCTACACCTTATGTTCTTTTTGTGCATGTGCTACACTTTTTCGAGCACAAAATCTTATGATATGCACTAAGGTGTTCATGATTGGCTAGTGAACAGTGGTGAGATGGTTATTTATGTCTTTCTCAAAATGATCAAGTTCGACAGTCAAAGAACATGTGATTACATGATTAAGGCAAAGTGATTAAAAAAACCACACACATCTTTCCCACACAACATGCACTACAAAGTTTCAACTAGTAAAGTGCAGTAAATAAGCTCATCCAAGTTAAACAAGGTACACAGGACATGACATGTGTAAAAAGATTGACCAACCTTGTTTTCAGAAATCAAGAAAAGTAGTGTCAAACATAATTTTTGCTTTCTCTTTTTATTTTTTTTTTATTTTTTTATTTTTATTTAAAAGAGAAAACACATAAATCCTAGAATGAAATGCATGAATGTAATGCAATGCAAGTCCTAGAACAAAAAGACACAAAAACCAAAGAACAATGGTCACAAAGGATAGAGCAATGAAGCACAAGGACCAAGGAAGCCAAAACAACTAGGGACAACAAAGCACACCAATCACTTGACGAAGTGTCTCAAACTTACTTCCATCAAGCGGTTTGGTAAAGATGTCAACATTTTGACAATCAGTAGGGATATATTCAAGAGTAACTATTTTCTTTTCAACCAAATCCCTAATGAAGTGATACCTAAGTTCAATGTGCTTGGTCTTAGAATACTGAACCGGATTCTTAGATATATCTATAGCACTAGAGTTATCGCAATAGACAACCATGGTATCTTGAGGAATTCCATAATTACCCAAAAGTTTCTTCATCCAAAGGAGCTGAGAACAACAACTCCCGGCAGCAATATATTCTGCCTCAGCAGTGGATAGAGAAACAGAATTTTGCTTCTTACTCATCCAAGCCACAAGATTGGCTCCTACATAAAAACACCCTCCAGTGGTGCTTTTTCTGTCATCAGCATTCCCAGCCCAATCAGAATCAGAAAAACCAGCAAGAGACAAATTTGACTCCTTGCTATAAAATAAACCATAATCACAGGTTCCACTCACATATTTTATAATCCTCTTAACAGCATTTAAATGAGAAATCTTAGGATTAGACTGGAATCTAGAGCAAACACCAACACTAAAGGATATATCAGGACGACTAGCAGTTAGATACAAAAGACAGCCTATCATGCTTCTATATAAAGTAACATCAACAGACTCACCTGATGGATCAATTGTCAATTTTGCATTAGCCGCCATCGGCGTTCTAGCATGAGCAGCCTTGTCCAGTCCAAATCTTTTAACTAAATTCCTTGCATATTTCGCTTGATTGATGTAGATTCCTGTCTCTGTTTGCTTTACCTGCAATCCCAAAAAGTAAGTTAGTTCTCCAACCATGCTCATTTCAAACATTGCCTTCATTTCATCTGCAAAAGAATGAGCAAGAGAATCATTAGTAGCACCAAAAACAATGTCATCAACATAAATTTGAGCTACAACAAAACCAGTCTTATCCTTTCTTATGAAGAGAGTTGTATCTGCAGATCCCCTTTTGAATCCATGCTCTGTGAGATATGCAGTCAGTCTGTCATACCAAGCCCGAGGAGCTTGTTTCAGCCCATAGAGAGCTCTCTTCAATTTGTAGACGTCATCTGGTCTGTGAGGATCTACAAAGCCTTTAGGTTGTTCAACATAAACTTCTTCTTGTATCATTCCATTCAAGAAAGCATTCTTGACATCCATTTGATACAGCTTGAAGTTTAGATAACTTGCTATGACCAACAATATCCGGATGGACTCTAACCTTGTCACTGGTGCAAATTTCTCATCAAAATCAATTCCTTCCACCTGTGTGTACCCTTATGCAACAAGTCTTGATTTGTTTCTGATTACTGTTCCATGTTCATCTGACTTGTTCTTAAAGATCCACTTAGTTCCAATCACATTTACATTTTTTGGTCTAGGAACTAATTCCCACACATCATTCTGAACAAATTGATGAAGTTCTTCATGCATGGAGTTTACCCAATCAGCATCTTGAAGTGCTTCATCCACCTTTTTTGGTTCAAATTGGGACAGATAGCAAGAGTGAGTGATCACATTTAATGCTTTTGATGTCAACCTCATGTTATCATTCAGACTACCCAATATATTTGTGGATGGATGGTTCAGTCTCACTCTAGATGATGGACCTTTAACTAAAGAAGTGGAAGTACCTTTAGATGAAGGACTGAGCTCGCTTTGTGGCGGTCGAGTGTCACGAACAGGAGTGGATGGTTCTGCACTAGATGGTACTGAGACTGTATCATTCAACACCAACAGCTCTTCCTCACTATGTTTCCCAACATACTCAGTAATAGGAGAATCATTAACTTCTAAAGGCTTATCTTGAGCAGGAATAGTGCTTTCTGAAGATGCTTCAGAACACACTTCATCATTTATCACATCATTTGAGGATTTCATGACTGTTTTGGTTCTTAGATTGTACACTCTATAAGCTCTACTGGTGGAAGAGTATCCTAGAAAGTATCCTTTTTCACTCTTGGCATCAAATTTTTCTAGGTTCTCTCTATCACGTAGAATGTAACAGTCACTGCCAAATATCCTGAAATATTTGACAACAGGTTTTTTTCCTCTCCAAAGTTCATAGGGAGTCTTCTTGGAGTCAGGTCTAAAATACACCCGGTTGAGTGTATGGCAAGCAATGTTAACTGCTTCTCCCCAGAAGGATTTTGGCAAATTTTTGTTGTGTAGCATGACTTGTGCCATCTCCTGAATAACCCTATTTTTCCTTTCCACAATCCCATTCTGTTGAGGAGTCTTGGGAGATGAGAACTCTTGGTGAGTGCCTTGCTCATCACAGAAAGTAGCCAGCTTGGTATTTTCAAATTCTCTTCCATGATCACTTCTGATTCTGGCTATCACAGTGTCTTTTTCAACCTGCAATTTCTTGCATAGATGTATCATCTTCTCAGGAGCTTCAGCTTTATCCTTCAACAGTACCACCCAAGTATACCTAGTAAAGTCATCCACAACAACTAGAATATACTTTTTTCCACCCAGACTTTGAACTCTGGCAGGACCCATGAGATCAATGTGTAATAGCTCCAAAGGTCTTGATGTTTGAACACTAGTCACATATGGATGCTTGGATTTTACTTGTTTACCTATCTGACATGGTCCACAAATGCACTTATCTATCTTCTCAAATCTAGGTAAACCGATAACTGCCTCACACTTGGAAATCTTTTCTAACTGCTTATGACTGGCATGGCCCAACCGTTAATGCCACAAATCAACTTGATCTATCTTTGCACTAAAGCACTTGTTGTTTACACTTGGTGTTATCCCATAACAGTTATCAGCTGTCCTTACACCAACACACATACAGTCACCTCCTCCATCAAGTATCTCACACTCATACTTGGTGAAAAGAACATTTAAGCCATTGTCGCAAATCTGACTAATGCTGAGTAAATTGGCCTTCAATCCATCAACATACCAAACATCTTCAAACACTGGCAATCCTGGAATATCCACAGTACCAATGCCTCTGATCACAGATTTACTTCCATCTCCAAAAGTGACTGTCCCAATCTTTCCTTCAAAAAGTGTTTTGAATAGATCTTTATTTCCTGTCATGTGCCTGGAACAACCACTATCCAAATACCAAAGACAAGAATCACGTGCCTTTAAGGCGGTTAAAGCAGTATAACAAACATAATTCTTATCACAAGTGATTATGCCAAGATACTTAAGGAAAGATTTGACTAAAACAACAAATGGCAAAGACAATAAGTAGATAAGTTGACTAATAAGCAAAAAGATCTTCCAAGAATCCATGACAACAGGGGTCAAGGATAAGCTCAGAGATAAAAATCTCAAACACAAGAGCAACCCGCTCTGATACCACTTGTAGGGTTTAGACCCTTTAAACCACAACCAGATTGCGTAGCCTAAATTAATTAGCCAAGTTGTTACTTAGTCAAATTAAACAATTCTAGGTTAAAACAATCAAATAATCATATCATGCATGTAAAACATATAAAGCAGCGGAAATAATAAAGAACACAAGATATGATCACCCAGGAAACCACACGGAAAAACCTGGGGAGGATTTTACCCACCGATCCTCAAGGCAAAACGGAATCCACTAAGAAAGAATTGAAGTTCTTACAAAAGGACTTACAAGCTCCCCACTTGACTTCCTAATGCTACCCACCAGTAAAACTTCCTGACACGACCACGCGCAGGCTCCGAGTCCACGGACTACTTCTTTCTTTGTATTCCTTCAATCAGATACAAGCTCCCCGCTTGTTTATCTTTAAGCTTTAGTGGAAGCAACCAAGTTGATCATCAAGATGTAGAAGAATCTCAATCTTGAAAACCCTAAGTTATGTGTAAAGGAAAGCTCCTCTAGATCTCACAAGAGATTTACACAAAACCGCAATGTATGAGCAATAATACAACTTGTGCAACTCTAAAAATGTGGCTAGGGTTTTGCCTTATATACCTAGGGCAAAAACAGAAAACCCTAAACGTTTTAAAAGAGTTTGGGCTGAGCTGGAATTTCTGCAGAATCGCATCTGGGCCGATTTTCGATCAATCGAGAATTACCTTCGATCGATCGAGCCAGGCCGAGAAGCCCCAATGCTTCTGCAGTCTCTCGATTCCAACTTTACAATATTAAACCAACTTTGAGCAAGCCTAAACAAGACTAAATACATTGTTTTGATCATGGTTTGCCAACATTACAAATTAGGTTCTAAATACATAAAATCCTAAGACCTTAGAACCTAACACGGTTCAACGGGTTATTAGCAAGCACCATAAATTTATTGAAGCAACAAGCTGCCAATTCCCAATCGGACAAGAAATTTGCAACGGCGGCTGTAAAGTTTACGAGCTCGGTGACACTATACTGTTTGGTGCAGTGCACACCGGAGCTTTCTGTCAGTTTTGGAAAGTGCCATGGGTTCTCTTCCCATGTGCTGCATTGGAAAACAAGGTGGAACAGTTGTGCTTCCGAGCTCTAATATTAGATACGAACTTTACCCATTTTTTAATTACACGGCATCATCTACTCCACTTCCTCCTCTGCCTCGAGGTACGCTATATATAATTTCTTTTACCTCAATAGCATCATTAATTTTCTCTAAGATTTTTTAACTTTTCTAGCTTCGATTCAAGTAGAAATTATACTTTGGACCACGCCACTTGTTAAATATTTTACTATTATCTCTGTTTAAAATTGCTGGATGACATAGTTCGCCAGAAATACTGTTAATTTGTCCAGTTCATGAGAGTTATAGATGTATGGTTAATATTCGAATATAGAAAATTAAAAAATGGTAATTGTTATTATGCATGAATATTTCTTGTCCTTTTATTGAAGGTATTTATGGTCAGTACATATTGCCTTTTGCTTGAATTCCCTTTCTGCCTCTCATCTTAGATCAAATTATCACTTCTTAATATTTTTAAAAGGAGACCTTCAGTTCAAATCTCTCTCTCTTTCTCTCTCTCTCTCAATATCGAATAATAAAATAATAATAATAAATATAATTAAATTAAATTAAAATTTTCGAAATAAACTAACCTTATTCTTTCTATACCAAACTTAAAACTAGTATACCAACTTTGTCGTAGGCTCGTAGTAATAAAGTGGAAGACATCACAAAAGCAATGGCAATTGCTTTGAGTTCTCTGTACTAACAGGGGGTTAAATATTGATAACTAATGTCTAAGAAGCACAAACACTCAAAATTTCTCTGATGTATTCGTGTTTGACAGGTGTCTTTGTTACACTCGTTGGGAATAGTTGTTAAGATATATTTTTTAATGATTTTGATAGTTGTTATTTATTTTAAAATATGACTATAAAAAAATATAATATATACCTAAAGGTTCATATTGATTACTTAATTAGTTGTTGTATCTCCACTGTATATGGCCTAATTTTTCAAGAATTGTAGTCTAGGAAAAGAATAGATGATAAACTTTTTACTAATTAAGTTTTCAGTACATATCTATATACATATAGCTTCCTGTGGCTCACTTTTTTTATTGATCTGATTGGCCAATTGCTAACCACTTATGTAACATAACCTTACAGAAAACAGGCCTTGTACTACTCTCTTAGCTACATGGACCTTTAATTCCCATAATGGACCATCAAAATTTTTGCCAAGTCAATGATGTGGTTAATTGTTTTTACAGGATAAAGTAATTCATCTACATCAATTATCGCCATTGCTGTCCCAGTTTCTGTTGCTATGGTGCTTTTTGCCATTGGAGTTTGCTTCCTGCGTAGAACAAGCAAGAAATACAATAAATTTCTGGAACCAAATGGTAAAAAATAGTTGTCTGATCATCATATATATGTCATTATCCTTAAACATTTGTCCGTAAAATTTTTGTCATTTCGAGAATTCAATATATTTAATGTTTGGTTGTGTAGCTGGAATTGAAATAACAGCCATAGAGTCCTTGCAATTTGACTTGGTTACAATTGAAACTGCCAGGAACAAGTTCTCGGATGATAATAAGATTGGTAAAGGTGGTTTTGGTACGGTTTACAAGGTAGGAATATAGTTATACATAAATACATACATATATATATATATATATATATTTCAATGAATGATTTTTAATTAGATGACATTATGATGCGAACCTCAATCGACATGCTTTGAGACCCAACAAAAATATTGGAATACTTGCCCAAGAAAGCTAAAATTCAGATTTTTTATAGAACCCTGACCCAACGTTGATAACCGAAATGCGAACCAAATGTATAAGTAATAGACCTTGACTCAATGATTATAATGAATCACGAACCAAAGGTATAAAGTTTGAATGCCACAAGGAAGAATCCCTGATAAGTTCACAGTTCTTGAAGAACCAAAAGAAGAGCAAAGTCTTACCTTTTCTGATTTTTATTCAATAATATTTCTGAAAAACATTACAGACTTAGGAGCCTATTTAAGGGCTCCATAAAACTTGACAGACAAGAAAATATATTTTAAAATAACTCTTAATTGATGTCTAACCATATCAGGAATCAAATTTGACCTAAAAAGCATTAAATGCACCTAAAAATAAGGAAATAAATCACCTAAACCTAAAATAACGTTTTTTTTACATAAAAATCCCAAAAATAATAAATTACAATAATTAAATAGTAAATTGTGTCCTACATCACATTATAATGCTTAAAGTTACACAAAGTGTAAATTACTCCTAACCCTATATATTTCCAGGGTACTTTTCCCAATGGACAAGAAATAGCAGTGAAGAGATCATCCAAAAGCTCTGTGCAGGGTGCAATAGAATTTAAGAATGAGATTGTGCTGGTTGCCAAGCTTCAACACAGGAATCTAGTAAGACTCTTGGGATTTTGCTTTGAAGGAGAAGAAAAGATGCTTATTTATGAATACGTGCCTAACAAAAGCCTTGATTACTTTTTATTTGGTTTGGCCAATCTGAACTCGTTCTTGATTTATTTTTAATTTTGTATCCAAGGAAATGCATGGTAGCCTAAAAGTTTAGACAATGACATACATGATACATCACTTTAAAATCGCCTGAAATCTTGAGGCACAAATGTTTCAATGATCTACTTGTCATGAACTTTCCACAAGTTGAAAATTTACAAAATAATGAGAATATATAAAGTTGATCTTTTGAATTGAATCAAATAATTTTATCATTGTATTGAGTCTCATTCATTTCTGAGTTGAATATTTAATTTTTTTTTTAAAAAAAATTAATAGACTCAAAGAGGCAAGGGCAATTGGATTGGTCAAGTCATTACAAGATTATAGGAGGGATCGCTCAATGGATTCTCTATCTTCATGAAGATTCTCGGCTTAGAATTATACATTGTGATCTTAAAGCTACCAATGTTTTGTTAGATGCCAATATGAATCCAAAGATTTTAGATTTTGGCATGACAAGAATATTTGTAGCGGATCAAGCTCAAGGAAATACAAGTAGAATCGTTGGAACATAGTAAGTTTTTTTAATTGCTTTATTCGACCTTACTTAACCTAAATCAACAAAATCACTTATTGTCTTTTGTAGTATGTTAGAATTATTGAAAAAGGAAAGATTTGTACTTTTTAAGGTGATTGATAGCTTGAAAAACAAACAACTTTACAATTATGCTACTAAAATTGGTTTCCAAAATCTTACTTCTTGATATTGTTGTATTGATGGTACTTGTTGGCAGTGGTTACATGTCTCCAAAGTATGCAATACAAGGACGATTCTCAGTAAAGTCTGATGTGTTTAGTTTTGGCGTCCTAATTCTAGAGATTATAAGTGGCAAGAAGAACAATTGTTTCTATCAGTCAGAGCACGATGAGGACCTCTTAAGCTATGTGAGTGTGGATCAAATTATCTCAATTTTGTGTTAAACTTTATGAATGCCAATATTATCAGTTCCAAGTGCTCAAGAGAAAAAATAATTGGGGTGGTTCTGGCTGGCCAGGTTCCAGTAAATAGAAAATTGTAATGATTTTGAATATTATCTTTGCAGACTTGGAAACAATGGAAAAATGGGACACCCATTGAATTGCTGGATCCAACTATACGAGGTTCCCATTCAAGAAACGAAGTCATTAGATGCATCCATATTGGGTTACTGTGTGTTCAAGAAAACCCAGCCAACCGACCTACAAACTACAATGGCAACAGTAGTTCTCATGCTTGACAGTTATTCTGTTAGCCTGCAGTTACCTCAGCAGCCAGCATTTTTGCTTCGGAACAAAGCAAACAGGAATATGCCAAAAAAGGAGCTGCAACATGATAGTTTTTCAAGCCAGTCGGTGCCATGGTCAGTTGATGGAGAACCGATCACTGAACTGTATCCTCGATAGTGTAAGGAAGCAAGCTGTTACCCAGCTTTAATCACTTATTTTTTTTACCATGTGATGAAACTAGAACTTATAGCTACACATGGCTTTGGTTGGTTTAAGGAATGTATAGTGTTGAATTTAGGACAAAAAGTCGGAGTTACAAGTTCTTTAGTTCGAGAATAAATACATACATGTTGGAATCTCCTCTTTTCTCTGCCCTTTCGGCCAAAAACTCAATTATAAAGGAAAAACGTGTAAGTGCGTACATATTGTGGTCGTCACATATGTGAATGCTAATTGGGCTATTTCCTGGGCTAATACAAAACCAAGAGTAGAGGACTGGCATAAATGACATACAGTAGATTTAGTATTCAATGAGCTTGCGCACTCTGGCTAAGCTTGAACCACCTATCAAAAGAACTCTCTAGGCTTGAGTTTTCAAGGGCAGGGAAAAAAGAAATTCAATTTATGGGAGTGTTGATGATTAAAAAGCCTTGGATGTTGAATGAACCAGATAATCATGTGAGTTATGAGAATGTATGAAACCTAAAAAAGAAAAGAAAAGAAAGATTGAGAATGTTATTGTTACTTATAGATCATGGACATTTGAAATGTGATTATTGACACATTAATGAAAGGACTTTCCTTTTTTTTTTTTTTCCTCTCTTTTTCGAAAGGTGAAATGAAGTTTTTATGTTTAGCATATTTACAAATAAATTACAATATGTAATTAAAAAGTAATTTGCGTACTTTATTGAAATGAAAACAATAAAAGCTGCTATATATTGAAGGATTTATGATCAATAATTCGATATACAAAATAAATTTAGATGAGAATTAGTAAAAGTTTATCCTTAAATATTAAAATATATATTTTTTCTTCAGAGGAATTGCAATTTATGCATCTGACCTCTGTTGTTGTTGTTTTCTTTTTTCTTTTTTTTTTGGTGGAGAAATAAACTTTGAGTTATTTGTTACAAGAAGATAAAGATCTTGAGACATAATTATAGTCCGACAAGGATTTTGAGACATAAGGCCTGCACTCATTTTCTTTTAGTGGGGGTGTTGTGGATAGCTCTAGTTTAAAGGTTCTAATAACAGCGTGTACATCCATTTACCTCTATCCTAATTCATAATTCTTCACGATTCAAGTAAGATTTGCTTTATTATTTTCTTATATCTCAATTAAAATATTAAAGAAAATAAATTCACTCGGATTAGGTTGGAAATACATAGGATTTTCTTGGCATCTCTCTCCAATTTGTAGTGACTTTTAGTGGAAGAATTAATAGAATAGTCGAGTCGCTTTTGTTGTCCTACATCAAGAGGCCCCATATGCACCACCCATGTCCTCACCGTATCTTTATCCCATTGAGCATGGTTATGAAACCCGGACCGGACCGTACGGTCCGATCGGGTTAACCGGAAACCGTCCACCAAAACGGTTCTTTTAGCCTCAAAAACCGGCATAAATGGAAAACTCAGCAAACTGTGCAAACCGCGGTTGAACCCCCCAGGTTTAGAAACCGTAGACGGTTTTCACGGTTTCGCAGGTTCAGTTGATTCAGAGTAGTTTTTTTTTTTTTTTTTGTACTTACCGGTCAGCCATTGTTGAAGCTTCAAACTCAGACCTTGAGATCGCACCAACATTTCTTCTTATTCTTCTTCTCAGTCTCGCTCGCCCCTTCTCTCTCTTCATTTTTTCCGACTGCCATTTCTGCATTTTATCTTTCTCTGCGTTGTTTTTGTTTGTTGTTTCTGCATCTTCCTCTCTTCCTGCGTTTTCCTTTGCACTCTAGAATCTTCTAGTCTATTGTGAAGATGAGTCAACTTGCTTTCTGTCACACACAAAGAACAGGCTGTCAACCACTCTTTTTTAAACTTTATTGAGTTTAATCAATTTTTTAATGGTTTGTCTGGTCCCTCTTCTGGATGTTGTTTATTTTTTATTTTTAAAATTTAAATAAATGTATGCCGTCAAGTGTCAATGTGTCATTCACTTCTTTAAAAATTTTATTGGGCTTTTGTTCTTTATTTTATCAATTTTTTAATGCTTTGTACGGTCACACTTCTAGCTTTTATTTATTTTTTATGTTTAAAATTTTCATAAATGGTTGAATATTTAAATGGGCTTCAGCATAAAACAATTTACTGGGTAGTTAAATGGGCTTGAGCATGTTTTAAGATAATTTAGACATAAGCTCTCATAAAAAATATTAAAAGAGTAAAATATTGAGCATTAACAAAAAATGATTTAGGTTTGTTTAATATTTAATATTTCTTATTTGCTTTTATAAAAGTTATGATATAAAAAAGACATTTGAAAAATAGATTTTTATATTTATTTGGACTATTTTAGTTCATTTTTCTACTTTTATTAATTTAATATATTTATTTATATTTTAAATAATTATTAAATTAATTATGACATCATCACGATTCGACCTCAAAAACCTTGAACCTCATCTTTTTACGGTTCAATGAACGGTCCGGGTCTGAAAACCTTGCCATTGAACAATATATTTTCCGAACAAAAAAAAGAAAAAAAGAAACTGAATAAGGATTGGGTAACTGATCGAACCTTGCCTAAACCTTGCAATTTTTAAATTTATCCTAAGTACTTCTCCCTTTCTCTCTCAATTCACTACAATAATGTTGATTGTAATTGTGTAGCTTTTATATAATATAAAATGTATGGCTGGTATGAATGAATGAGGGACTTTTACTTTCTATTTACCATTGAATAAGTGGATTGTATTCATCACTGTTGATATGATATTTTGATTATAAAAATATAAAAGTGTTGATTGTTGAAATATAACTTATATTTATAAAATAAAAATAAAAAAACTTATATTTTATAATAATGCTTTTTGGTTTTTATTTATTTAATTTTTTTTTTATATGGAGTTATTATTTGCTTAATAGTTGAAGCTACTAAGATGAAGTTTTCTCTTACTATACCTAGGTTGCATTTGAGATAAACTTGTATTGGGCAATTTCTTTTACTATTTGACTTATTTTTCTACTATTTATGTATCCTATTACACTTTTTAGTATTATTTATAGGTCTCACTGTACTATTTCAACTAACTTTTATCTTTATGATCTGTCCTACTTTCAGCAAAAAATTTCAGTTTCGATTAAATAAGTTATTTTCAAACGGACCCTTAAACATAGTTTATACTTTGCTGATCACAAATTGTAACTTGTCTATAATTGACACAAAACAGGAAAAATGTTCAATATTTAGAAACTAGTGTTCAATCATTTGTCTCAATTGTTAAATCTTTAGATATTGTATTCTCTAGAAGGGCTTGAAAGTTTATTATTACTCTTGTAGTTGCAACCATTTCTATAGAATGTGTATTTTCAGCCATGAAACTTATCAAAATGAAATTTTGTAACAAGATAGAAATGAGTTTTTTTTAGTGATTATTTAAATGTGTACATAAAAAAGTGTTTTTTTAAGAAAATTTAGTACCATGAAGGAACTAATGACACAACTTTAATCAGTTAAAGTTAACTTATAAATCAATTTTTTTTCTTTCTTTGTACATAAGATTTTTGTTATTGTCATCTTAGCCCTCTTGGAAAGGTTTTTTGGCTTCGCCACTGGTGCTAGTCAAGATACTAAAACATTGGTTGAAAACTCTAATTAATCACAACTTTCCAAAATGATTTTTCCTAGATAGAGACATCAATGATAACAAATGGTTGAAATGAGAAATTTACAGCTACATTCAAAGGTAAAGAAAGAAAACAAGGGTCTGCAACCCTAGAGATTGACATGTCAAACGCATGTGACAAGATGAGATGGAATTAAATCACTGTTATGATCAAATCAGTAGGGTTTTAACCATCATGGGATACACCTACTAACACAGTGTTTAACTATAGTCACTAATGAAATGTTAATTAATTAATGGGGGCAATCACTTCATCCTAAAAGAGGTTTAAGACATGAAAACTCACCTCACCTTTGGCTTTTCAACAGCTTAGCCCATATCCAAGGCGGCTGCTTTAGTCTAGTTAGGCGACCGCTTAAGGCCCTCAAATTAAGGAAGTTTCCCAAATTTTAACCAATTTAGTTAGTTCTTTTATTTAAAAAAAATTAAACAAGTAAAATTTGTAAAATGAATAAATTAAACCCAAAATTGTAGCTAAAAAATAAAAGGAGAAAAAGAGTCAAAGAAAAAAAAAAAAACAAAGGAAAGAAGGCCCCAATGTAAGAGTAATAAATTATATCCGAAATATTTTAAAAATAAAAACAGAAATGGTGAATTCTTTATGTGACTAGAAGCTGAAATCTCTCTCTCTCTCAACAAAACAAAACAAAAGTTTGAGCTAAAATATGGGCCATATGTGAGTCAGTTTTTGAGCTAGCTTGCTTATCATAAGTTTCATCACTGTTGTGCTCAAATTAGTAGGGTTTAGCCATCAGGATACACTTGCTAACATAGTGTTTCACTATAGTCAATTATATAGTGTTGATTAATGGGCAACCACTGAACCACTAAATCCTTTGAACCCAATTCCCAAAAGAGACTTGAGGCAAGTGAGTCTCACCTTTTCTCTTCATTCTAGCCTCAAACCTTTTGTCACATGAACTTAGAAAACGTGCCTAAAATGGGCTTGAACCTTGGGAAGTGGGTTGTTGGGCCTAACATTAAGCTATATTAGTTTTGGTAAGAATTAAGGGCCATTTGGTTAGAAATTTTTAGTATCATTGTTTAAGTGTTATAGAAATATGTGTGAGTTAAAATGTTTTGTGAAAATACTTGTTTTAGTATTTAAACATTGAAAATTGTTATTTAAAATCTAGTACCAAACAGCCCCTAAGACTTTGGATATTGGTAGGTATAAATTGGAGACTCTACAGTTCTTTTTTTTTTTTTTTTTTTTTTTTTTTTTTAACAATAAGGGTTTGTTTAGGATTTGCTTATTTTTCTGAAACTGAAAACTTTTTGCTAAATGTATTGTAGGTAAAGGTAAAAGTTAATTAAAATAGTATAGAAAGATCCATAAATAGTATCAAAAAATGCAGTCGGACTCATAAATAGTAGCAAAAATAAACTGAATAATAAAATAAATTAGCAAAATTAATTGTGCCAAATGGGCACTAAATATCAAATAACTAAAGATCTATCACAGTGAATTGTTGGCTCGTGGATTTTTTTTAACACGTGAGAGATTGAACCTGGGTAAAATTAATAAAAAGATCAAGGTGGCTGGACTTATTATTTTGTTGACTAGCTATTGTTAAATGTTAATTCACCCCCTTGTGTAAATGTTTCTTACTATAGAAAACATTGTAGAACGTTGCAGAAAGCACTAGAGGTTGAGTTGATCATGATAAGGGGTTTGCCTCAACCTTGCAGATTCAACATGTGCATGACCCTTTTGGTCCTTCACTTTCTGATCAGCTTCCTCGGCCATACCAGAACTGAGGCCGTTGCAACTTACGTCCATCATAAATGTCCAAACACCACCACTTTCACCACCAACAGTGCCTACCAATCCAATCTCAATAACCTCCTCACTTACCTCTCATCCAACGCCACACGCAACATTGAATTCTACAACGCCACTGCCGGGAACTCCGTCGACACAGTCTACGGCCTCTTCCTCTGCCGCGGCGACCTCCCCGCCAACACCTGCCAAAGCTGCATCGCCGACGCAACAAAAGACATAGTCCAGCGCTGTCCCACGGAAAGAGTAGCCGTGGGTTGGTACGACGAATGTATGTTGCACTACTCTGACCAGTATTTCTTTGGCAGCATGGTCACCGACCCTTACAGAATCTTGTCTAACCCACAAAATATTTCGGACCAAACCCGGTTTGATCAGCTAGTGAGAGCAACAATGGGCGGTTTGGCAAGTGGGATTATAAATGTTAGTACCGGGGCAAAGAAGTTTGGGACGAAACAAGCGAATTTCACAGCGTTGAAAAAGGTATACACACTTGTCCAGTGCACGCCGGACCTGTCGGGTTACGATTGCACCGGCTGTCTTCGGTTAGCAATACAGAAGCTGCCGAGTGGAAATAAAGGGGGAAGAGTTTTGTTTCCCAGTTGTATTGCTAGGTTTGAAATTTATCCGTTTTACCTCACGGGTAACACATCGGCGCCGCCGCCAATGCCTGTTCCGCCTACAAACACCGAAAGGTAAAGTTTTCTTATTCTTTTTCTTTTTAAAATTTTTTAATTTCACTTCAGCATATCAAAAGTTGTTGTCGTGGTTTCGCAATTTTCAGTTTCACCAAATATTTTACCCCTTGACTTCCTTAGCTTATTTATTTATTGTTCGTTTCAAAAGATTGAAAAATTAGGTGCAAATACAATCACTGCCAAGGCGCAGACATGAAAGTCATGATGAGTAATGTGTACTTATAGACCCGGTATTCACTATCGGGGAAAAAAAAAGTTTTAAATTCCTTTAATATATACATGAGTTTTGAGCCAACCGGATCCAAAACTTTTTAAAATTGATTTATTTTGTAGTTAAAGCTAACTTAGTACATAAACATTATTACCCCAATTAATCATTTTTTCTCAATTGTCTTAGGAATTAAGTTGGTTTTAGGAATCAAATTGATTAGTTTTGAAAATTTTTAGACTTAATTAGCATAAGCCCAAATTTTAGAATTAAATATTGGACATTGCCAAAAAAAGAAAAAATGACCTGGTAAAAATAGACAAAATGGGTATAATATGTTCTTTTCACAATAAGTGGTAATATGTGAACATTTAATATATATATATATATATATAGATAAAATTTTACACTAACCTAGTCTAAATATATGTGTGTAAAACTCTTTTTTGGAGACTTGAACCCCAACCATTTTCTGACCTGCACTCCACAAGCATTTATATTTGTAGAGTGATCATTACGCTAGAGGTGAGCCTGTAATATCTAATATATGAGTGATTTTAGTGAATAATCATTTGTATAAAGTGCAATTATTGATAGGACATTTATATGTTTACATTGTACTTACAATGTAAATTTACATTTTACCCTACAAAGTAAAAGAAGAATTTCTCTTATTGATATCATTTTTATTTGTTTCCTATTCATTATTTTAAAAGTTGTGAAGAAAGTTATAGAATTAGTTGCATTCCTAGGCTTCTTTCCTGATACATGAGCCCATAATTTGTAAGTGGTGAATAATTATTTGTATATGGAGCCATTATTATTATTATTATTATTATTATTATTATTATTTTTAGATGAAAGATAAATATTTTATTACTTAAGTAAGTATAAGAAACAGTACAGCACTTAGGCTAAACAACTGCACGAGGGAAAAAAAGCTATACGAAGGAAAAACAAATACCAAGAGAAACAGAAAAACAAACATAATAGAGTTTACAATAACTGGGTCTCTATGACCATAAAATATTACAAACTTGAAAATCAAATAATATATGTAAGAGTACTGGTATTTTCAAGAGAAAAATCTGGATGGCTCAGAGTGCGTAGCTCACCCTCCAATTTTTCAATTTCTTTATCCAAAGAACTCTGTTCTACTGTAACACATTCTGGCTGAGTCTGAAGGGCAGAACTAGCTTCCTACTTGGATGACAAATCCTCTTGAAGCTTTACAATGGATTCTTGGAGTTGGGTGATTGAAGTGCTAGCACCTCTACGACCGACCTTGTTTCCTTTGCTTTGTTGATACAAGAGATTTTGTTAGCTCTCAACTGGTGAAGTGAGGACAATGAGGCACAAACAGAGGGCCCTGCCTTCTTTAGGTCTCTCAATACGATAACATGGCTCTTCAACTACTCAACATTGAAACCTATGCCCTCGGCATCACCTAGTGTGGAATGAAGTTCGTCAAAGGAAAGAGTCAGATTATCCTCTTTACCTTTAGACTGCAGTTAGGATACAACAGATCCAATTCACCCTAAGATAAAGCTCCTAAGAGACAGTGTCCACTTGTTAGTATCTCCCACTATCTTAGGATACTTTGAAAGTAGTTTGGAACACATTGCTTTCAAAGGGGAGAAAGCAATGAGAGTAGTGGATTGGAGTCTACCTTGGTACTTTCACTTTCTTGATCTTTGGAAGTGACTTTTGTGAAATCTTTTTCTCTTGGGGATTCTTGATATACACCCGATTCGAATCTCCCCTTTTAGCATCAGATTATATTTCCTCCTCAGAAACTACTTCCTTTACAGAGCATCTTGTGCCAAAGGAATGACTTTCACTTTGGTTTAAGTCAGAAGAACAACTTCTTTAACCTGTTAAAGGTCAAAAGAGAGAAAGAAGAAAGGAAAGTCACATACGCCATTGATCAAGAAAAACATTACAAAAGAAACAAGGTAAAGGAGGAAGGTACACACTCTTGGTTTCTTCACAGTAGAAACCTTGACGTTCTTCCCTTTTCTCTTGATGGCTAAAGGTTTGGATTTGGCAGAGAGTTTCTGCAGGTTGAAATTTATCAACCATCATGTTGGCTTTATTCCATGCCAATTTGCTTGTAATTTAGCACTTAGTAACCTTGTATTTAGGAGGGATTCACGTAAGGGTAGTGTGTGAAGAGAGTGTGAAGAAAAGCACAAGTATGTGCAAAGAAGCAGAGTTTCGCGGCTAGGACTCACGGCTGACTCGCGACTGGCAAGCCGCCAACTACAGGCATGTGAGAAGCACACAGGGGAGCTGAAGGGTCACGCCAGCTGTCGCACTACAGGATAAAAGTCCCAGGCTGGCTAGGTAATTACTTCGTGACTTGAACTCGCGACTTGGACAAGCCGCAAGACCAAGTCGCCAACCAGCCCTGTTTGGCAAAAACTGACTCTTCGTATTCCAAACACTCACCACTATATATAGACCCTTATTCCCACGAAATGTAGAGAGCTTCCAGAGAGAATTTGTGAGAGAAACACTAGAGCAAAACAAGATTGCCTCATCCCCAATCTTCATTTAAGAGACTTTACAAATTCCTTTACTCTTTTCCTTTCCATTGATACATCCTTGAGAGGTCATTGACCAAATCCTTTTCTCACCACACCCACATCTGTAAGAAGGTTCATTTGGTGCTAAGAGAAGCAATTTGGAAGGAACCAATGTTCATTGGTTGATGCTATGGGCTATAGCGGAATCCGGTAAGCTAGAAAAAAAAAAGGTTCGGCGCAACCTCGTTGGAGCAGGAAGCTTGGAGGGCTTAGGTACCTGGGTAGATTAGACTTGGAGGGTCTAGTGCTGTTCATATATCCCAACTACATTTTCTAGTGGATTATTGACCGCTTGGAGGGCGGCGGAGAGGTTTTACGCTGAGGGCTTCGGTTTCCTCTTTGATAACACATCGCGTGTTGTCCTTGTGTTTTCATCTCTCTTCCCTTTATCTTTGCCTTATATTTACTGTTGTGGATGTATTTATATTTAGCTTAAATTAGTTATCAATTCTATGTTTGGCTTATGTTTATATTTCGCACATTAATTGTTTGATTATAAGCTTGAATTGATATTGTGTAATTTGGGGTCTAAATGTTCAAAAGTATTTTAGACGCTTTTTGAACTTTCAACTGGTATCAGAGTGGGTAAACTTGTCGTGGTTTAAATACCTAAGTGTGATCCTTGACCCCTTGTGTTTATTTGCCATGGATTGTGCTTTGAATGCCTCTCTATATGATTTGGTTGGTGATGAATGTAACATGCCACGTGTTTGTGAAAATGCCTTTATGAGTGGTAATCCTCATGATTGTGATGCTATGTTACATGAATCTTTGGATGTTATTGATATTCCAAATGACAAACTCTTCAAGAAAAAGGCTAAGAAATTTCAAAAGAATTTGAGCAAGTTATTTTCTGAAAAGGATGATTTGATTGCTAAGCTTAATGAATCTAACAAATTGGTTGAGAAATATACGAATCTTACTGAAAATTCTCTTGAAAAGCTGAAAGAGTTTGAATGTTTGAATATGGACTTGGATGCTAAACTTGTTTTGTCTAACAAACTTGTTGATGATCTTAAATGTGAAAATGAATCTCTTAAGATGCATGCCAAGTGTTTAATTGCTGAACCTATTTTAAAAATGATGAAAATATTTGTTGCAATCATGTTGTGGTACCTGATTCTATGCCTATTGTGTGTTCTACCTCAAAGGACAAATTGGTGTACATTCCTCCACATAAAAGAAATCAAAAGGTGGAGAGAAAGGCTGCTAAGTTAAAGCCTTTATTTAGGTCTCAACCTAAGGCTTTAGATGGATCTAAGTTTATTCCAACTTGCCATCATTGTGGTGTGATTGGTCATATAAGACCTCAATGTTATAAGTTGAAGAAAGAACAAAACCATGTTACTAGATCCCTTTCTAAAAAGCCTAGTGGACCTAAACACATTGTTTGTCACCATTGTGGTGCTTTTGGTCATGTTAGACCTCATTGCTCTAAGTTTCATGCTCTCAAAACAGTCAAAAGAAAAGAGAAACTTGAGCTTCTTGGAAGTTATGCTAAAAAGGGTAAACCAGATTTGAGTGATAATAGCATGTTGTTAAAGAAAGTGTTTAATGCTCTTAACTCTTTGACTATGTGCATCTCCGGTTACTTCTCTTGAGACACTCATTCCAAACAATCGTTCCGTTTGGATAAGGAAGGGTTCCTATGGTTGAGCTTTTGCTCTTTTGGTTCTTGATCTAATTCTTTCGATCTTTGTGGGACCCTTCATGCATTGCATGTTATATCTTCATGCATTTTGTGCATCTTGCATTTATTCATATGCATTGTTTTTGTTTTGATCTTACTTTTTGTTTTAATTTTGTGTGAGTAAAAAATCCAAAACTAAATAAAAAGTGAAAAATTCAAAAAGTTTGATCGTATATGTTTGAGCACATATCACATGTGAGTTTTGCCTTGTACCTTTGTACTTATGGCTTTGTGCATTTACAAGCTTAGCTTATTCTTTATGCACTTATATCTTTGTGGGAAAAATCTTGACATCTTTGTGTGATTGTTGTAAATCGATCTTCAAGCTTGTCATGAATGATTAGTCAATAGCCATGTTGGTCTTGATACATGCGTAGACTTATGCCTATATATCTTCTCACTCTTTTATTTTTTATTGCTTAAATAGCTCAACAAATGTAAATCTCAAAATGAATAGAGATAATGAGCTACAAAAGCCGTCGCACATACTAGTATTTGACTAAGAAAAAGGGAAAGCGACTTTTATGAAAATGTATGGTGCCCAAAAGGCAAAGACTTGTTCATCAAATTGAAATATCAAAAACTTCAGACATCGATCTCAAAATGAGATATATTGATTCAAAATGATCAAATGTTATGAATTGTAAAGAAGCCAAATGAAAAGTTTCAAAGTTGTGTAATCATTTTCTTGTAGGAGGTCATATATGCATATTTCTGTAAGTGAGATAGATCACTTGTCTGAGTACTAGTTGTGTATGACTTGATTGAATTGATTATTGAAATTTCATTCTAGACTAAGGACTTTTCTACACTTGATACACACACACAACGCACATGCCTAATGTTCAATGAATACCTTATTCATTTGTTCGATTGTACTTGTTTAAATGTGATGTGTGTGCACTCAACTATATATGGATCAATCAAAAAAGATTTTTGATCATTTTATATGTTTTTGGAAGTGATTTTTATCACTCTTTGTGGTCATGTGTTGTGCTTACATTGCTTTTCATTGTTTAGAAATGTTTTGGTGTTGAAAAACAAGTGTCAGAGTTTTTTGCGACTCATTCGCAACTGGCTCGCGAGTCGCGAAACTGGAAAAATGCATTTTCCTCGCTTTTTTTGGTTCTCTGGCAGAGAGGTTCGTGACTTACTCACGACTTACTCACGAGTGAGTACTCAAGTCGCGAAAAAGACTTAGAAAATTTCATGAAAATCACGACTCATCTCGCGACTCGCCCAGTCGCGAAATGCCTAGAAACAACTTTTTTAAGTGTTTTTCATGGGAAAACTGTTTTAAACCTCTCCCATCCTCTTTTAAACCCCTCTTTCAATATTTTTACATCAAAATCCAATTAATTTGAATGGTTTTTCATTCCATTATCATCTCTAAGGTAATTCTAAACTCTTTTCATTGTTTTTGATCCTTAGTATATGTTTTGGTGAGTTTTGTGCTCTTGATTGAGATTTTCATCATAGGGGTTAAGAAAACTTATTTTTCTTTCAAAATTTTTGTATGGGATTGGTTTCTTTGGTTGTTTTGCTTTGGATGTTGGCCTCTCATGGCAAAAAGAACATGTATTTAGGGTGGTTTTCATGATGTTCATACATTGTTTCACATTGTTGTTCATAATGTGCATGCTAGGTGTTTGATAAAATGCCTCTTAGGCATTTTCTCGCTTGTTTGGACTCCAATAAGTATCAAACTTTAGGGTTTCTCATGTTTCCTCATTAGGAACATGTTTAGTTCATTGGTTGTATATTTAACACACCTTGCCCCACATGTGCATTTTCCATGCATTGGTCATGCATTGCACATTGCCACCTCTCGCACACACCTTGCTACCCTTGTCATGCATTGGTTCATACATTGTTTCTTTATCCTAGCATGTCATGTCTTAGGATTGAGCTTCATTTTCTCATTCATCTCGCACCCTTCATGCATCATTATCATTGTTCATACTTTCATCTCTTGCCCTCGTTTCTCCTTGACCCTTTGTCTATTCCTGACAAAAAAGGGGAGAGTATACTCTAGAGAGTATACCGGAGAGTTTTTGTCATTTCTATATGACCCTTGTGCACATTCTTAGGGGGAGAAATTCTATTTCTTGTGCACACTTGTAGGGGGAGAGATATTCCATAAGGGAGATGCATATACAAGGGGAAGAAGACATTGTGTTAATAAGAATACTCTGTCTTGGTATTTGGTGTTTGATCAAGTTGCTCACATGTTTCACGTCATGTTCTTGATCATAATTTTACTTGTTACATTATACTTCTCTATTTATTACTTGCTTTACCTTGAGGGTCTAATGTGTTTTGTGCAAGTGTTTCAGGTTATAGGTATATATGTTCCAAGTTCATCACAGCTCCTATGATTCATGATAGGGGGAGTGATATGATAGGGAAGTACTTTATTGTTTGTACCTGTTACCTTTGTAGGTTTTTAAGATTTCTGTTTTCTTGTTCTGTACCCATGTTGCTTTTGTAAGCTTTAAGGGTTTGTTCCATGCATCTTGTAGGCCTTTGTGGTTTGTACCATGCTTTCTGCAGCCTTTGTACTTTGTTAAATCAGTACTTCTAACTAAATGTCATACATTTTCTTCTGAGTACTGTCACTCTTGTGCCCGTGTAGGATTTTTCCTAGATGTACATACTTCATGTACTGTGCATTGGTTGAGTGTTGGTCATTCAAGTGATTTGCTTTGTGTTTGTCTACTTGAATGTCCGGATGTTCATTCCAAGTGTGAATGAGCATTGTGATCACTTGGCTATAATGATTACTTGTTTTTGGTCTTGCCATGGCTTATTGCTTTATTCCATTGTGCTTGCTCCATATGCATTACAAGTTTTTTTTGCATACAATGAACTTATTGTGTTGTTATATTTCAGAAGTACTTGCTCTTATAGTTCAAAAGGTTCACAGATTCTAGAGTTAGGTGTGAGTGAGTTTTCCAACTGTTCCCAACTCACGTGTTAAGCCTAGAGTTTGTTTTAGGGTTTTGTCACGGAATAGCCAAAAGGGGAGATTGTAAGGTTGAAATTTATCAATCATCTTGTTGGCTTTATTTCGTGCCAATTTGCTTGTAATTTAGCACTTAGTAACCCTGTATTTAGGTAAAATTCATGTAAAGGTAGTGTGTGAAGAGAGTGTGAAGAAAAGCTCAAGTATGTGCAAAGAAGCAGAGTTTCGTGGCTAGGACTCGCGGCTGACTCGCGACTAGCAAGCCACCAACTGCAGGCACGTGAGAAGCACATAGGGGAGTTGAAGGGTCGCGCCAGCTGTCGCACTACAGGACAAAAGTCCCAGGCTGGCCAAGCAATTAATTGGTGACTTGAACTTGTGACTTGGACAAGCTGCAAGAGCAAGTCGCCAACCAGCCCTGTTTGGCAAAAACTGACTTTTCGTATTCCAAACACTCACCACTATATATAGACTCCTATACCCACGAAATGTAGAGAGCTTCCAGAAAGAATTTTGTGAGAGAAACCCTAGAGCAAAATAAGATTGCCTCATTCTCAATCTTCATCTAAGAGACTCTGCAAATTCCTCTACTCTCTTCCTTTCCATTGATACATCATTGAGAGGTCATTGACCAAATCCTTTTCTCACCACACCCACGTCTGTGAGAAGGTTCATTTGGTGCTAAGGGAAGCAGTTTGGGAGGAACCAATGTTCATTGGTTGATGTTATGGGCTATAGCGAAATCCGGTAAGCTAGAAAAGAAAAAGGTTCGGTGCAACCTAGTTGGAGCCGGAAGCTTGGAGGGCTTAGGTACCTGGGTAGATTAGGCTTGGAGGGTCTATTGTTGTTCATGTATCCCAACTACATTTTCTAGTGGATTATTGACCGCTTAGAGGGCCGTGGAGAGGTTTTACGCCGAGGGCTTCGGTTTCCTCTTCGATAACACATCGCGTGTTGTCCTTGTGTTTGCATCTCTCTTCCCTTTATCTTTGCCTTATATTTACTGTTGTGGATGTGTTTATATTTGGCTTAGATTGGTTATCAATTCTGTATTTGGCTTATGTTCATCTTCTGCACATTAATTGTTTGATTATAAGCTTGAATTGATATTGTGTAATTTAGGGTCTAAACGTTCAAAAGTGTTTTACACGCATTTTGAACTTTCAGTTTCAAAGTCAAATCAACTTGGAAGATGGGTGGGATGTCCACACGTTGGGACCAACTCTCTCTAAAGTTTCTAACATGTTTCCTAATGCTACCACCATGTTTTATACATGGGTGAAGGTAATCCAATTCTGGATGGAAAGGCAAGAGGAACTTCAGAACCGTACACAAACACTTTAATGAGATTCCCACTCTTAAAAGCTAATTATGCCACTACAGCAAGTAGGGCTAGAGTGGAGAAATACCCCAGTACACCTTAGGCAAAACCAAATTGGCGGGCAAATCTCTAAGAGTTATAAGCTTGGGTCTCAAATTCATCTTGAAAACGTGCGTGGAGGTGGGAAGTAAAGGCATAAGCAAAAAAGAAAGCTCCTCCTCTGACCAAAGAGCATCTCTATAAGGAGAAACAATTTCATTTTTCAAAGAATGGAATAAAGGAAGGAGTCCACCCTCAAGAGAGGAATAGGGTTTGGCTATCCAGTCAGTGGGGTCATCTAGCACCTTACAAAGGAAGCTGTCAGAAGATACCACAACCTTATTCCAACCCCATTATCGTGGTAATCCTTAAGGTGATGGCAGACTAGTCTTAAAGGAACTTAAAGCTTTGAGGACAAAAGCATAGTTCCTAAAGTGCTCCCACAGCCAGATTTGTAAAAATGCAACAAGTACAAATGTCTCTACTTGGAATCTACCCTAGGAACGTTGTAGGTCAAGGGTGAAACGATCTAGATGAGAATGCGGAGTTCCTAAGAAGTAAGGGGTAAGGGGGAAAGAGTGTCCTTTGGTTAACTTAATAGCTAAAGGGAAATGTCTACTTTGAATTTTCTCATGGGGATACCCTTCAAATAAATGGTTAGACAGCAAGAAAGCAATAAAGGCTTCAACTTCATAAGAGCTAGAGTTACCTTCTCCCACGACGAAGTCTGTGCCCTTTTTCAAAGAGTCTGAGTTGGCTTTTTCATCCGTGTCATTAGCATACTCCCTCTAGAAATATCTAATTCATCCCCAAAAGTTGGTCCTAGAACCTTTGTCACCACTCACACTAGTATCTTCTGGCACTTCCTCGCTGGGGGCTTTCCCTTTCCTTGCCGCCTTTAAGACTGGCTTAACTTTACTGCGTCTTCAAGGAACTTCACAGCTTTGGCCTCATCAGGACACAAGAAAATGTTCGCTACCTCACCATCCTCAAACAGGGGAAGTCTCAGTATCTAGTAAACATCTTTTAGAGAAGGGGAGACTTCTTGACACCTTGTAAAGAAGGTATGGGTGGTCGAATTCCATCGGTACAAGAGGGAGAGAAGGCTTTTACTATCCTTGCTGATGTCCAGGCTAGAGAACACCTACACAGTGCACATAAGATGTACCCTTTGTAGGATATCCATAAAGGGAGGATGCGTCAACACCCTTCAACACCAGCTCTTTTAGCCTTTGGAAATAGAGGTGTGAGATTTGAAAACTACATCGTGGTGGGAGTAAAATCTCCTCTACAAGTGCCAAGCCAATGAATGTGCTTCAAATCCAAATCCATAGTCAAAAGATCATTAGGCTCTCCACATGCAGTGGAAAGAGGATTCACAGAACAAGAAATAGACTCCCAATCAAAACTTTTTATTGAACTGGTAGTCTTCAAAAAAGGGATGGATGATCCATTGCCCTTTGTGGAAGGATTCTCTTCTCCTCCTAGCAGTGGCCAATTCACCTTAGGGGTTGGAGGTTCTGTGATCTTCAAAGAACTAGATCTCAAGCTATGTTTGACACCTATGATTTTCGTGCTTGTAAAGGTTTCTGAGATTTAGGTTTGGAAAAGAAGAAGATAAGGGAAAAATGAGAAAAATGGGGAGAATGAGGCAATTCCTTTTTCCTTATATACTTTGTGCAATTACTCTTTTCCCTTTAAAAAAGCCGTTCAAAAGTGAGGAACCTTTTCAAAATAATTGACACGTGTCAGTAGGGGGAAGAGCTAGAATCTCTAACAGAGTCAATTAGAAAAAAAACCAAAGAAAACCACCTTTGCAGGAAGGGTGAAAAGGCATGACCCTCATCAACAGGTTTAATCCTACACTTTGTCTTGTGTTTTGATTAATTATCATCCCTTTTTCCATACATTAACAAAAAATAATTACTTCTACAAAACAAAAACCTACAACCTAAGGACAATAACATAACCTTCTTATAAAAATAAAAGAAAAGATTGTAGGTTGAAGGCATACAACCTAAGGGGAGCGAAGCTTGTAGGCATCCGAGTCTCTCCCCAAATTAGAGTCTTCTTGGGGTAGTTCGGAGCCAAGTCCTCCTTTTCCTGGTTCTCTTCATCCTCCTTTTCACCCTTGCCATCTTTAGAGTCCAAGCCATCAGAAGAATCTAACTCCTTTGAGTTAGAGTCAAAATCGCTAGAGGTTGTTGTGTTGGATTCAGAGCTTGTTTGGAAAGCTCTATGCCTTCTCCTATGCCTTGAGGCATCCCCCATGAAGGCGTCATAAGCCTCATCCTCAACGTATTCTTCAGCCTTCAACCGAAGCTCCTCCGAGTTCTTCTTTTCTTCTTCTTCACTACCTACCCACGGTTGAACCTCTTAAAGAAGGAAGACTTAAGGGGGAAGGGGAAAGATTCAAAAGGGGAGGGGAGGAGGAGGGGGAATGAAGTTCGAGCTAGTTCGTGGTGCATTACTAATGCTCAAAGAACCCGAGTCACCACTAGAAGAACTTGAACTACCCATGGGAGAGTTGGAGCCTGCAGATGAAAGGTTGGCCATTTTGTTAACAATGGATGGTTTTTCTCTAAGAAGAAGAAGGAAATGCAAAAAGAATGAAGAATAAAGGTAGATCTTTTCCTTTTTAAATCACCAACTAGAGTCAAATGAAGAGACATGATATTTATGAAGAGTAATGTCCATCTGCCAAGTGTGGGAAACGAAGTGATTTCGAACATTACGTGTCCTAACTTCGAACATCACAAACATCACAAGGCATGATTACACGAGCATTGAAGTCTGATATGATGTGACTGTCAAAGGCTTTGATCATTAACACCATTGACAGTCAGGGGGCTAATGTACATTACACCGGCCAAGACATGTGAAAGTGCTGGTGTGGTTGGATCCAGGCCGTACACATGGAGCATCTGTGAGCAAAGGAAAAAGGAACGCTGGCAGAAGGATGAGATCTTTAGTATGTGCTAATGGCATTACCACCTTGGAGAAGAGTGAGATTTGCACCTGACATGGACACCTAACACTTGCACAAAAGGGAGATAGCGACCTCCTTTGGTTAGATGCTATAGAACATCCTTTATTGGTTGCGTTTGTGTTGGACCACTGTTCGAGACACGTGTGTCACTATTGGCATCCCTGATGTCCCTTTCCTTGTCCAAGGCTTGCTCCTAACGTAGTAGCAAAGCCACCCCCAATTCCAGTACTCTGACATTGGCCTGCTTTCTCTCCCCTCTAGCCGTTGCACAGTACAATAGTAGTATTAGGATTCAAATGGAAGAATCACGGTTTGAAACCTGTCCTTATGTATCTGGCAACAGTCTTCATACTATAAGAGGAACATGTTGCTAAACCATGGCCAAGAACCTAAAGAAACCAAGAGAAAAGTGAGAAAGTTTGGGTAGGAAAGTGAGGTAGGGAGAAAAGGCATTCTTTGGGAAAGACCATCACCATTGTACAAAGACCTTCATTTTATTTACATAATAGTAAACAGAAGAGAGTAAAGGAGATTCCCCTTGCTCACCCGTGGTTTTTCATCCCTTCCAAAGGGTTTTCCACGTATTTCCCATGTCTTCTCAACTTTCCATGTTATTCTTTCTTTTTCTCTTGACATTAAAGTGTTAAAACTTCCATTTTTAGTGTTCTTAGGCTTTTTCACTTAAATGTATTGTTAGATCTATCACCCACTCTCTTACATAGTTTGATAATCTAACTTGCATGTACAATAGTCAGAGACATATTTTGGATCATTCTTCTTGGGTATAAGGACAATATTAGTATGATTCATCTTATGCAAAAGAATGGCCAGAAGTCAGAACAGATAAGACCGTTTTAGTAACATCATCACCAACTATATGCCAATATTTTTGGAAAAAGAAAGGTGACATACCATTTGCCTTAGAGATTTTGATGGATGCATTTGAAATAGTGCTCGCTTTACCTCATTCAGAGTATAAGGTTGGAGGAGTGTGTTACTACCCTCTCCACCGAATCCAAAACTGGCCCACGACATTTGGATTTGCATTGGAGAAAAGTTTTTGTAAATATGTCTTAGCCACCCTCTCTTTATGCTCTTCACAAGTGCACATCTTCCATCATCATCCTCAAATCCTACAATATGATTCTTTTGACGCCTTTGGCTAGCCCTTTGATAAAGTATCTTGTATTCTTATCCCTGCAGGTAGCCAAATAGATCTAGATCGCTATCTCCAAAATAGCTCATCCTAGAATAAAATGGAATTAATTTCGTCTCTCACCTTCTGAATCTGGGCAAGATTATCAAGATTATTCATAGTCGTGAGGATCTCCAACTCTTTATATTTCTCATCCAGCATAGACTTTGAGTTTCCAAGGGTTTTACTCCACCCAACTAAAGACTTACGGCATTGTCTTATCTTATTGAACAAACGGTACATTAGGCTTCCTGAGTTAGTCTCTCTATTCAGCTTCCAAGATAATATTTTCACATTCTGGATAGGTGGACCACTTCTCCCCAAACTGCTTTAGGATCTTCTTTCTTCTAGAAATTAGGCCGGTCTCTTGGGTTGAGAGCAAGATCGGGTCATGGCCTGAATAGGCAGCATGGAAGTGACGAACCTTTGCTTGTGGGAACAACTCCCTCTATTCAAGAGTAGCACAAGCTCGGTCCAATCTTATTCTTCACTTTTCATTATTAATATATAAATATATATAATTTTTTTTTTCACCTCTCATTCTTCTTCTTTTAACTATAAGTAGTGGGTTAGGCTGAAGCCAAAAACAAAATTGAAAACACAATGGGTCTATTTGCTTTGGTTGAAAAACGAAGATGCTGAAAACTGAGAAGTGAAATAATGTAGTGATTACCATTTTCTCTTTGTTTGGTAGACAAGAAAACTCAGTAGAAAGAAAGAGGGGCAGGAAGTATTTTATCCTTCAACCCCACATAATATTTTTCCTCCGAAACGGAGAGAACACAGAGATGAAAACTTCCCTTGCTAAGAAAAATAAAAGACAAATTTACGATATTGTCCCATATCTCTCAAATAATTAATATGGTGCAATTTTAAATAATTCTTTTAGTCAATATTTTTTTTCTTATTATATAAAATAAATGAAATAGAGAAAATGAAACAATATAACATATGTGATTCTTCTGCTTTTATATGTTGTCATTCCCTTTTACTAAATTGATTGATTACAATTTTTTCTTATATAATAATTAATGATAATATTACTCCTTATATGTAATATTATGCAAAATGGCATAATAGTAAACAAATATAAACTATCTTTTTCGTCCTCCTAATAACTAAAGAAAAGTTATATTTGTTTTTTTTGTTATGAGTCTAGTATTGGTTGATTCCTTGACATGTGTTTGGAGCTGAATTGGTGGCTAGAGCTTAGATTAGGTCTAATTCAAGTGTTGGATGTAATTGCGTTCAATTGTTAGGGTTAGTTAGAGTTGGTTAATTCTAGCACATGCATGAATTTAATTAACACATTGAGGTTTGTTAAGATCAATTGGGAGCCTCACTTAACACATGTTAGTACTACTATCCATCCTTAGTGTGATGGTCACTTTACAAGTACAAAGTTCTTGTGGAGTGGGGAAACAATGTTGGGTTTCAAGTCTCCAAGAAGAAGTTTCATACACATATACTCTTAAATTAAGTTATAATAGAATTCGTATAAAAAAAAAAAAAATTTGTGTTAGTTAATGAATATAATCTCAATTCTAAATTCTAAAGCTCGTCAAGTAATGTATTTTGTGCTTTTCTCTCTTAATCTCTCTCTCAATTTCGGTTCTCTCTCTTTTCTTGGAGGTTTGGTTCCCTCAAAGCAGTCCCTAATCAGATCTTTTAATACCCATTCATTCTGCACGCATAAACTTCTTCACATTATCAATCCCACACATACCTGAAACCCTATCTTGAATTCTTATACTCGCATAGAAAGTCATTCTAATTAACTCACTCAAGAAAAAAATCCACACTTGATCTTGTCAATTCAAGTTGATCTTTTAACCTCCCTATATAGGTCACCTAGTGGATGAATTTTCAACGAGAGGATAATACAAAGGTTGTTGTCTCGCAGTAAAAAACAGAAAATCTGTGCCCCTTTCTTCCACGTGCTAAACAGAAATATTTGGGATACTACCCACATCTTGTGGTCCTAAAGAGAGTGATGTGAGGTTATTTTGAAACCACATAGATCTTTTCCAACAAGTTCATTACAGAAAATCTTCAAGAAGATCCTAGGAGTGCTAAAGGTTCAAGTTCATTTAGACAAGCTTTGTTTGTGGAGGAGATTCTGTTAGGAAGATTTCAAAGATTCTACTGTGGTTGGGAGGCAAACATGACTATTGCAGAGGCTATAACAGAGAGTTAAGATGTGCAAAAGTTTTGTGAATAGGCTATTTGTAACTTTTTTTCCTATTATGAAATCTTTATGGGATTGGACCCTAGAGTGGTTTTTCCATTGAAGAGGTTTTCTATTGGTTTTATACTTCGATACTAAATCACGTGTTCTTACTTTTACTGCTTCCATTATATTTGGTACTTGGTAATTGTGGTTGAACTGGATTCAATATATCATAATTTGTGTAATAAATCACTAACTTGTTAAATCCGCTGCCTAGATCACATAGGGGTCTAAACTAGAATTTTCATTTTCTATCCTCCTACCAAACACACAAGAAGAAAACATTAATATTTTCTTTCCCCTTACTTATAAAATCAAATATTCCATGTCTATATCAAAATAATGATTGGGAACCGGCCATCATATTTAACTGAATTGAGCAAAAAATACAAAGCTAAAAGGGGAAAGTTTTGGGTTTGTATCATGGCAAACATTGAAGATACTATTCGACCAAACAAAGAAGAAAGCATTGCTGGGTGCTACAAATTGTGGTTGGTTTATTCGTTGGCTACAGCTTCCTTCTATTTTCAATTTTAGAATATTGGTTATTGTTCTGGTAGCTCTTAATCAAAAGTGTCAACTGGTTAGTATTCAATCAAAAAAATAATATTTATAATATTATTTTGAATAGCGTCACTAATTATAAAGATATAAACCATTCGATTGTGTAGCTTACCAATGAACCAGAATATTGTTTATGCAGGGAAAAGTCATATCTCATCACTGACAATTGTTGCCATTGTTGCTCCCATAATAGTCTCTGTGGTGCTATTCTTTATGTGCTACTGCTTCCTTATAAGAAGGAAAGCAAGCAAAACTATACAGGAAGAAAATGGTAAAGAATAAACTGTTGGATTTTATAAATCATATTCCCTAATGTCAAACTTGCAGTGACTTACGTTTACTGTTTTCTTCTGCAGCTGCTAATGAAATTTCGATTGTAGAGTCCTTGAAATTTGATTTTGCTACCATTGAAGCTGCCACCAATAAGTTCTCAGATGATAACAAACTAGGTGAAGGTGGATTTGGTCAGGTTTACAAGGTATATGATAGTTTTTCATTATTCGGTTACTTTTCGTTGATAATTCTACTCATTTATGAATAGTTAATTCAGAGCAAGCTAAATCTTTTGTATTATTGAATTAGAAAGAGGTAAATAATTCTAAGCCGAAGTATATTTTCAGGGCATACTTCCAAATGGACAAGAGATAGCTGTAAAGAGGTTATCACGAAGCTCTAGACAAGGTGCAGGAGAATTTAAAAATGAGGTTGTATTGGTAGCCAAGCTTCAACACAGAAATCTTGTACGGCTTTTGGGATTTTGTTTGGAAGGAGAAGAAAAGATACTTGTCTAAGAATTTGTGCCCAACAAAAGCCTTGACTACTTTTTATATGGTCTGTTCCTTGCAATCATATTTTTATTTTTATTGTCTTAGGAAATGTGAGATTAAGTTTTAACCTCAAAGGGAGGGCCAAATCCATTCAATAAGGGTCTAGCTTGCAGTTTACTTAGCTATTTAGAAATTCATCATGGTCTTGTGTGACATACAAGAGATGAAAGGATTAAATTTCTTTTCTATATATAGTTTTCAAAAAAAAAAATTCTGAAGTTAATTGAATTCGTTGAATGTGTACGTGAATTTAATCGATTATTCTAATTAGAATATGGAATTTTGATGAATGTGTAGAACCTGAAAGGCATAGAAAACTAGATTGGTCAAAACGTTACAAGATTATTGGTGGGATTGCTCGAGGAATGCTTTATCTTCATGAAGATTCGCGGCTTAAAATTATACATCGTGATCTTAAAGCTAGTAATGTTTTATTAGATGAGAACATGAATCCAAAGATTTCAGATTTTGGAATGGCAAAGATTTTTGCTGTTGACCAAACGCAGGCAAACACTAGTAGGGTTGTTGGTACATTGTAAGTTCTGAATTCATTTGATCATCCGAAAAATAATATACTTATTAAGGCAAAGAAGTTGAGGAAAAAAAAATCAAATAATTTAGATTTTGCATAGTTACTCCAAACTTCTGTCGCTACAGCTTGCATGTATTCATGGAGTAATGTTATAAGCTGTACTACACAAATAACATTGTTTACATAATTGCATCAGCATATCTAATTGCTTTCTTTTTATCATTATTAATGTGGTATCGATGTGTTGTTTTGCAGTGGTTATATGTCTCCAGAATATGTTATGCATGGACAATTCTCGGCAAAATCTGATGTGTATAGCTTTGGTATATTAATTTTAGTGATTTTATGTGGCAAGAAAAGCACATCTTTTTATCGATCAGATGGTCCAGCCGACCTTTTGAGCTTTGTGAGTATGAATAGATCTTATGTTTTTGCAAATTTCATCATATCCAATTGAGAGTATAGAGTGTAACTTTCTAACATTACCTTACCAATTGGCGTAGGCTTGGAAACATTGGGAGGACGAAACACTACTGGAATTTTTGGATCCCACTTTGGGAGATTCTTACTCGAGAAATGAAGTGATTAGATGTCTTCAAATTGGCTTATTATGTGTACAAGAAAATCCAGTTGACAAGCCCACAATGGCTTCAATAGTCCTAATGCTAAATAGTTACTCTATTACTCTGCCATCACCTCAAAATCCAGCTCATCTCCGAACAGAGCGAAGCTTGCCATTGTCTATCAATGAGGCATCCATTACTGAAGTATACCCTCGATAAAGGGCTTCACTTGAATTAGTCTGTTCATTAGTCATAGAAGCTTGAACGTTGAGTTGCATAAGACCGTTGTTTAAAGCTCTGAGACTTCACGATGATGCAGGGAGCATTAGAATTATCTAATATTTTATTTTTGAAATTAAAATTAAAATTTTCGTTTCTAAAATTTGAATTTGGTTTTAATATTGAGGGTTTTAAGGGATTTGATTAGATGTTTTGCATATTAGCATAATCTCTAAAACATATTTAATTGGTACGCCTGTAATGGTGAATAGAGATGATTTTGAATAAGAATTTTATGATGAGTTGAGAATGTGTCCTATTTTTTTCTATGTTTGGTGGTGATGTTAAATGCCCCTAGGTGGTGATGGCTAGGGTTTGCAGATTCTAGGTGGTAAAGCCTACGATTTGTACTGTTGTTTCTTTTGTTCTTCTTTATCTCTATTTTCCTACTATGTTCTGTATCACACGATCTGTAAGATTGCAATTTAATATGCATAAATGATATAGCAGATAAGAAAGATATTCAGAAGACCGAGTTGTACTTCCAATTTTGAATTGTTAAGAACATGCCTTGTTAATTGTATTACCATGGCCTTGGTGGTTTGGCATAGTATGACAGTGGCTTGCTATTCACTGATATTTTAAGGCCTGATGACCCCTACGTTTGTTTGGATAGATTCCCTCAACACCAAATATTTTATAACATTTTACAGAAGATTTTATGCTTAACAAAAATCAGTTTTAAGTTATTTTAAGGCCGACTTATTTTACTATTTAATTTATTTTTTACTATTCATGAGTTTCACTGCACTTTTTGATACTATTTATGGGTCCCGCTATACTATTTCAACTAATTTTTACTTTTATTTACAATACTTTTAGCAAAAAAATTTCAATTTCAGTAAATAATTGGATTTCAAACTAAGCCCAAAGTAAGAAAAAAGTGGGGAAATAAGATAAGGGAAAGAGTCAACAGATAGAGAAGAAAGACAAAAGTAAGGAGGTGGGCGTGGGCGTGGGGTTGGGGTGAAAGTATATGCGGTGAGGAAAATAGTTAAAAGAAAAATAGAGAGAAAGGGAAGTATGTGGGGTGAAAGCATGTGGAGAAAAAAATTTATGTAGAAATTATTAACAAAGTATATTGAGTTAATTTTTTTTTAATGTACGGAACTTATCTAATTAAAAATAAATTAAGATCATTTTTTTTAATTTAAGTTTTTTTTTTATTTTTTTTTTATTTTGGAGAAACAAGGGAGATTTAAGTTGATATTAAAATATGAAAATTTTATTTTTTGAATTTTGTGTAATGGATTACAATTCTAATATCTCTCAATTTGATGTGTATAGTATATTTATAAGTGACAATTAATTAATTTTTTATTATAGTTATTATAATAAAAAAGAGAAATGCTATGTTGAGAATATTTTTATAAAAAATTCTAGGCGAACGGTTTAAGACCCCTTAAAAACAACCAGATTGCGTAGCCTAGATTAATTAGCCAAGTTGTTACTTAGTCAAATTAAACAATTCTAGGTTAAAACAATCAAATAATCATATCATACATATAAAACATATAAAGCAGCGGAAATAATAAAGAACACAAGATATGATCACCCAGGAAACCACACGGAAAAACCTGGGGAGGATTTGACCCACCGATCCTCAAGGCAAACCAGAATTCATTATGAAAGAATTGAAGTTCTTACAAAAGGACTACAAGCTCTCCCGCTCGACTTCCTAATGCTACCAACCAGTAGAACTTCCTAACACGACCACGCGCAGGCTCCGAATCCACGGACTACTTCTTTCTTGAATTCCACAATCAACTACAAGCTCCCCGCTTGTTTTTCTTTAAGTTCCAATGGTTGCAACTGTAATGATCTTCAAGATGTTGAAATCATCTCTACCTTGAAAACCTTAAGTTTTGTGTAAAGGAAAGCTCCTCTAAGATCTCACAAAAGATTCACACAAAACCGCAATGTATGAGCAACAAAGACTTAGAGAGGTTTGGGTACAAAACCCTAAAAATAAAAGGAGGCACAAGAGGCACTCTAATCTCTCTCTACCAAGTCCCAAAAACGTTCTAGGGTTTCCCTTATATATATAAGAGTTTTACTTGAACCCCAAGACGTTTAAATAGAGTTTGGGCTGAGTTGGAATTCTGCAGAAAAACGTTCTGGCCGACTTTCGATCGATCGAGTCTAATTTTCAATCGATCGAGCCAGGCCGAAAGTTACAAATACTTCTACAGCCACTCAATTCCAACTTTACAATAATTAATCAACTTTGAGCAAGCCTAAACAAGACTAAATACATTGTTTTGATCATGGTTTGCTAACATTACAAATTAGAGTTCTAAATACATAAAATCCTATGACCTTAGAACCTAACAAACTCCCCATTTGGCAATCCGTGACAAAACACAAACTAAAAGCTCAAAGTTTACAAAGTAAAAGCCCAATACAAAGATAATGCTCATAACAACAAATCTAATCTTAACTACTATCCATCAGTTGCAAGTGTAGACAGCAGCAAAATTGAATCAACCTGTATACTTCCTGAAACACTAAACAAAACGCATAAATGCATGTGTGACAGAAAAACAGTAAATCAACAAACAAATTCTTGACTTCACAAAATACAAAACAAAGACATATATCATGAATAACTCATAAATATAAATCAATGAGCAGTGAACAAGAAACAGAAATAAAAACAGAAGTAAACTAACTCTCCCCCTAAGTTAGATACAACAAAAAGCTTTTATTTATATTCTCCCATTTCAAAAATAATTTCAACTCCCCCTAAACAAGACAAACATGATTCCCATAAATCAATAATTTCTCCCTCTTTTTGTCACGTATTGACAAAGACAACTCATACAAAGAGTAAACAATTAACATATGCAATAAAGGATAAGAGAAAATAGAGAATCAAGGGGAACACAAAACAATTCAACTCTATAGAAAATAGAGACAACTCCCCCTATGAACAACATAGGTTAAAAAAAACTTTTCTCCCCCTATAAAAATAGGAAAAACAAAACAAGTTGTGGGAAAAACAGTTTTGGGGAAAAATAAAGGGGGTGGGGAACAGCAGCAGCAGCAGCACTAGCAGGATCAGGTTCATCCTCACCAGCAGAACCAAAGTTAAAAACTCACAAACCAAAGTTAAAAACTAAGGTGAGGATACACATAAAGAAAAAATATTCTCTCTTTCAATAAAATGCAAACATGGCACTATGTGACCCATAAACAGTTGCATGAATAGAGAAAATATTTGCACATTGATTATCCATCATATCTCTTAAAAAAATATTTTCTGCAGTTCACACATAAAAAATAGCATATACTAGAAAGTACATAGCTCAAAAATTAATCAATCAATTTTTTTGATCAAGTTGAGTACCCAATGTAGCAAAGTGTATGCATGCTATATGTGAAAACAATGAGAGATGTGACTGCAAAACTGCAAGATGGATACAGAAATCAATGCAATGCATGTGAATCATAAACATAAAAGATGCAAGACAAAATATGTCATGATGTATGCTCTAATGCAGTAAAACTAAGTTCAATTGAGATCAAATTGACAAAAATGACTCGAGCAGGGAATTTCTACCAAAAACCCCAAAAATTGAAAACCACTTATTGAAATTTTTAAAACAAATTGATGAATTGAGCATTACTAAACACAGCACATAGAGTATAATGCCTAATTTCATCAAAACAACAAGCCAATTTCATAAATTTCAACCTAATTGAACAAAAGCCCCAATTCGGATCAAGAACAAACCCTTTTTAAAAACCTGATTCGCGACTTTCGATTGATCGAAAAATGCATTCGATCGATCGAATGAAACAGTCATTTTTAAACAAATTAAAGCACTTTTTCGATCGATCGAAAATCAGAATGGATCGATCGAACTGGGCAGAGGCTCACAAAAATTTTGAGAAAAATCACAGTTTTGAAAAACACAAACCGAATTTTGAAAAAAAACTCTGTTAGGACATATGTGTTCACATGTTAGGAACATATGTCACATTTTATGTAAATTGGCTAATCCTTTGACAAAACGCACTCTACTTGTAATTGGGTAGTTCTAGGTGTATTTAATACTTCAAGAAACTATGTTTCAAGATCAAGTGTTGAAGTCATCAAGTCTGTCCAAGAAAAAGCAAGTTGAAGTGCAGAATTTTTAAAGCTCGACACCTGCTCGACACCTACCTCGACAACTGCTAGCTGTCGAGATTTACAAAAGTCAGAATTCTAATCTGATTTTCTTGGGATCCGTGAATGTGTTTTTGGGCCTTCTTTTCTTCTAACCCTAAACATATTTAAGGAGTGTTTTAAGAGCCGTCAACATAGACACAAGTTGCATAAGCATTGAGCAATCCTTGTTCAAGCAAATTGTGATCTAAGACGAAGTTCTTGACCTAGTTCATCTTCTTCAAGAAGTTGCTGTGTACTTTGCACCGTAGGGTTTTGTGACCAAGCATCTTCCTGATCTTCATTGCATAGGATGATCTGAAGAACTTTGCAGCCAACCTCTCTTTCTAAAGTTGGTGTTTGAAGTCGCGTACTGGGATCCGCGCATCTGGTTAGTCACGTACTTGGGAGCCGTGCATCAAAAGGGGGAACTGTCACTACAGATCAAGTCCGATTGGGTATTGGGGTAAGAGTTCAACTGTAGGTTGATAAGGTACTTGGGATTCCTTATTTGTAACTGCTTGATTTGATAATAGTGGAGTTTCGGGAGTGGTGACCTGAAAATCACCCGGTGGGGTTTTTGCCGTTAGGGTTTTTCCCCATTCGTGAACAAATCACCGTGTCATTTATTTTCCGCTGCATATTTTGTTATTCGGTGATTTGTTTGTGCTGCCACGTATTTGCATGTTAAATTAATTAATTAATAACTTGACTTAATTAATTAATTAGTTTAAATCACAAGGGGTCATTCAGTTTGTGGCCTATCAAGTGGTATCAGAGCAGGCACACTCTGATTAGTTATTAATCTTTGCTGTGATTGATCCATTGACCCCTGTTTGTCATGGATAGAGGACAATCTCTTATTATACCTCCTTTATTTGATGGGACTAACTATGCCTACTGGAAAGTACGCATGAGAGCTTTTTTGCAGTCCTTAGATGAGAAGGTGTGGCAAGCTGTGGAGATTGGCTGGACAAAGCCAAAAGAAGCGCTGGCTGATTGGGATGAAGCCAAGATCAAGGCGGCGAACTTCAACAGCAGAGCGCTGAATGCTCTATTTAGCGCTGTCACCAATGAGGAGTTCAAGAAGATATCCTCAACAGAAACTGCCAAGGAGGCGTGGACCATCCTCCAGACAACCTATGAAGGAACAAAGGCTGTCAAAGATTCAAAGCTACAGAGGCTCACTACTAGCTTTGAAGAAATCAAGATGGAGGAGGATGAGTCGTTCGATGAGTTCTATGCCAAGCTTAAAGACATAGTGAACTCAGCCTTCAATCTTGGGGAAACCATACCTGAACCCAAGGTTGTAAGGAAGGTGCTCAGATCTCTACCTGAGAGATTTCATGCCAAGATTACGGCAATTGAAGAATCAAAGGACATTGATAAAATTCCTTTGACTGAGCTGGTTGGGAACTTGCAGACCTACGAGCTAGGGTTATCAAGGATAGGCAAGTCAAGCAAGGGCAAGAGCATGGCCCTGAAGGCGAAGAGCAGTGATACAGATGAGTCTTCCGATGATGAAGATTCAAAGATGAAGTCCTACATTACGAGGCAGTTCAAGAAATTTATGAAGAATGCCAATGGGAGGAGCTTCGACAAAGACCGCAGGCAGTCCAGTTCTTCACAGTTCAAGAGCCAAGACAAGGGAAGGAAGGATGCCAAGGATGGCGGTCAGTACACTGTTCCTGCAGGACCAAAGTGCTTTGGGTGTCACGGATTTGGACACATGAAAAATGTGTGTCCTACATATCTGAAAAGCATTGGGAAGAGCAAGGCTCTAGCTGCAACCCTTAGTGACACTGAGCCTGAAGATGATTCCGATAATGAGGATGACGGAATCCTAAATGCTTTCACTGCTTCAGTCAATTCTACTGATGGGATTGTTGAAGAAGAAGAAGAAGAATTGGTGGACACTGAATGTGAAAAGATGGATGACAAAGATGATATCCATTCAGCCTGTGAGAAGCTTTACAAGCTCTCTGAAAAGCATGAGAAGTTATATAGGCTGGCCACCAAGAAGCTCAGTGATGTGGAACTCGATAGAGAAGAATTGTCCACAAAGTTTGATGAGGCGAATCAAACTATTGGAGCACTGAGGTTTGAGAACAACTTCCTAGCTGAGAAGACCAAGAAGCTTGAAGCAGAGCTGTTTCAAGTCAGAGCTCAACTGGAGAGGACGTCAAGTGCAAAACTTGATGAGATGCTTAGCAACCAGAAATCTGCTTCAGATCGAACAGGTTTAGGGTATAGTCTTTCTTTCTCTAACTCTGCTTCTACTAGTTCTACTGTTTTTGTTCCTCCTGCTGATACTGTTAAAATTGAGAACATTGATGTTAAAACTGAATTAGCTAGTGAGAACGTAGACAAGGGTAAATCCATCTTAGGAGCACCCCCTAAGTTAGAAAAGAAAGGTGCTAAACTCCCTAAGGATAAGAAGGCTAACTCTCAAAAGCCCAAACAGAAGAAGCAGCATCTCTGTTATCATTGTGGAGCAGCAGGTCATACTCGACCAAATTGCTACAAGTGGCTAGCCACCCAAAAGAGCAATAGTATGACAGCATCTGGAAGCCAAAATCAGCTTCAATCCTCTCTTGCTCCTCTTGGAGATCTTCTGAAAGCCCTCATGTTCCTTTCGAATTTGAACGGGTGTAATCCTTCCCCCTCACCGCCGTTTCAAAGTATTAATCAAAGGAAAGGTTCTTCCAAGGTGTGGAAGAAAAAGGACTCTAAGTGATTTTATCACTTTCTTCTCCCTTCTTGTTTATCTTGTTTGTTGCATTGCTAGTGTGTTTTGCATTTTTGCTGAGTCAGTCTAGTTTTATGCATTGTTTTTGTTTTTCTTAACATGTCTTTGTGTGTTTACTTTCAGTTTTGTTTATTTTGTTTTTCATATAAAAAAAAAAAATTTTGAAAAATTGAAAAATACAAAAACAGTGTGTGTTTTGTGTACTTTGGTACTTGTGTACCTTAGATGGCCAATGAAACAAAGTTTTCTAAACTTTGTATCTCTTGTAGCTTAGATGAGCATTCCTATGCACAACTAAGCAAGTGAGCTTTGTGGCTCGTGTTTGTGATGAGTAAGATTAGGTTATTTCTTAGACTTAACACTCATATCACTCTTTTTGACGGGTAGGACTAGAAAATCCTAAGAGAAAGGCATAAATAACCATCTCACCACTGTTGCCCGCCAATCATTAATGACATCTGTATGCTTCGGCATAGCAAAAGTGTGATGTCAATGACATTTGTGTGCTTAGGCATAGCAAAATCAAAATGTCAAAATATCAATGGGTATTTCTTTTCTTTCTCATAAGCCCATGTATGATATGTTTAAAAAGAAAATATGCAAAGAAAATAAAAAGCAAAAAGATTAAAAATGCTTTAAAAAATGGTTGCAAGCGTGTATTCTAGGAGATGTGGGAGTTATAAGATGTACCTCGAAGGTGATAGTCCCCATCAAACAGTTATGATTGTGTGTGAGTTAAAGTTATTTACTCATATCTCAGATCATCATAACATGTATACACATATGCAATCTTGCGATGTTTTTCACACACAACACGCAATATTCTTTGCTACTTTTGATACATGTGCAGGTACAATGTGATTTGGCCATCACAAAGGTTTTACATGTGCTTTTGTATGCTCACTAAACTGTTATAACTTATTTTTGAAATATAAAATTTGTTAGACTTGTTTAGTGTGTGTGTGTGTGTTCTTGGGAGATCCGTGTGCTTAAATTTTCATTGAGAGATGATTTTTGAGAGATTTATATGTTGGTTGAATCATGGTTGAGGTGCATGTCTCGATTGCATTCATGTTTGTGTTTTTCACTTCTCGAAAAACTGCATTTCATAGCTGTCTCGACACCTTCTCGATACCTCCTCGATACCTGGTCAGCTGTCGAGCCTCTAAGCTTTTTCTTTATCGCAATCTCGATACCTCCTCGATACCTGGTGGATCGATCGAGAAAATCTCTGTCTCCTCGATACCTCCTCGACACCACGTCGATCGATCGAGCTTCTTATGTTGGATGAGCTGTTTGGTACCTCGATACCTCCTCGATACCTTAGCTGTCGAAGGCATATTATCTCGATACCTACCTCGACAGCATCTCGATACCTCTCGACACCTCTGCTGTCGAGATTTACTGGAGATCTTATATAAGCTTCGTTCGCGATTTTTCTCTCATTTCTCTCGATCTCTCTTCGATCTGTCCGAGGCGGTTGGTCTTCCTGTGCAGTTCTCTTCTCTCCAACCTTCATCCAACTTGATTTCTGGCACTTTCTTGCTTCAAATCACCTGGTATGATCTTGTTATCCTTTGTTTTTCATGCATTTCATGTTTTAAAACTTAGGTTTTGGGTTTTTCTTTGAAAACTTTGGGTTTTTCAAAATCATTGAGTTTTTATTGAAATCTTGGGTTGGGTTTTCAATAAAAAGAGTTTAAAATGACATGCATTGCATTCCATGTGCATTAGAATGATATGTTCATGCATTTAGTTGTGTGATTCTTGTCTGTGTGCTGATAGGATTGGATTGGGCTGAGCCCATGATGCTTTTTATGTTTGCATGTCACATGATCATGCATTCCCATGCATACATCCATTTTGTTCAACATATTGTTATATTTGAACTGTTTGGGACTTTTCTGATTGTCTCCCTCTCTATTTTTTTCTTTTTTCTTTTACGTTAGTTGCATCTATGGCACCTAAACGTAAATCCACTCCGGCTCGGAACCCTCTGCGTTCTGGAGCCTCTTCATCTTCTGATACTGCTCCTCATAATCTTCGGTTCCGTGATGGAGATGCCTACAAGGCATTTACTGAGAACTTTTCTAAACGAGGTGTTCATTCGGAACGCCACGTTGTTCTGGCAGACTTTGCCGACACTGACCTTCCCTCTGTCATTCACAGTAGGGGATGGGGGTCACTGTGTGACATCCCGGTCACTTGTCCTCTCGTGCTGATTCAGGAGTTTTACTCCAACATGCACGGGATTGATCGTTCAGTACCTCTCTTTTTCACTCGCGTTCGAGGTACGCGCATCCCTGTCACACCGCAGCTAGTGGCGGATGTGCTTAGGGTTCCTAGGATAGAGTTTCCTGACTATCCTACATGTGAGCGACTGAGGACTGTGTCCAGGGATGAGCTCATTTCTGCTTTCTGTGAGCGCCCTTCTGAGTGGGGTGAGCATATGTACACATCATGTAGACCTTTTGCTAAAGGTCCTAGATTCCTTAACATGGTGATGACTTTTGTACTTCATCCTCTTTCCCATTATAACTCTATCACCGAGCCTCGTGCTCGTTTCTTGCTTTCTCTACTTGAGCATCTCACGATAGATTTTCCTTCCCACTTCATTTTCTCTATCATAGATGTTCATTTAGATGCGGCGTCCCGTGATAAGCTCATCTTTCCTTCTGCTATCACGAGGATACTATGCCATTTTTCCATCCCTTTTCCTTCATCCGACCACTTCACACATATCTCAGCCATAGATGCCGCTACCGTAAAACGTAGTGAGGCACAGTTCAGGGCGAGACAGCCGGATTTCACTCCTCCCTCCCGTTCGGTTCCATCTAGATCTACTCCATCTACATCAGCTCCTCCTTCTTCTTCGGGCGATGTATCTCTTGGAGACATTATGGCGCAGCTGCAGCGCATGGATGCTCGCCTCGATACACTCACCACTGAGTTGTATCAGGTGAATGTTCGTGTTGGTCGTATCGCACGACGGCAGGCGACCATGGGTGGTTTTACTTCTGAGGCTTCTCCTCCACCACCTCCTCCAGTGGCTTCAGATTCTGACTCTGAGGATGATGATGATGATGGTGATGACGATGATGCTTCAGATGATGATGATGGAGATGCTAGCTCTACTGATGAGATGTCTACATGACACTCTACCCTTTGTCATTCGTGACAAAAAGGGGGAGTAGTTTTGGATTATGAGAGTAGTCATCTTAGGGGGAGAGTTAGTATAGGACAGTTTTGATAGGGGGAGTGTTCATACTTTTTGAGGGATGTAGTGAGGATTTTGATGTAGTGAGGATTTTGATGTATCTTTTTCTTTTTTTCTAGTCTTATTAGATACATTGGTCTTGTATATCAATTTACATACATTGTACTTATCTTCTATATATGTGGATGTATGTTTCTTTTTCACCTACCTCTTCATGTGTTGTTTCTTTTCTCTCTTTATACACATGTTCTTTATATTTGTATGCAATCTAATTATTTCTGTTTCACACAAGATGCCTTGATGAGTTTTGTTTATAAGTGTTTCAGAAATACAGGTTGTCAAAGTCTACTTGCCATAAACTCTCTTTTTGCAAAGTTCTTCAAGAGTTTGTGTTAGGATAGATTTTATTGTATGTAACAAGTGAATATGAGTTGAGTGATTTATGACTTCTCTCATATGTTCATTTGTTGGTTGTGGTTTTGTCACGGATTGCCAAAGGGGGAGATTGTTAGGACATATGTGTTCACATGTTAGGAACATATGTCACATTTTATGTAAATTGGCTAATCCTTTGACAAAACGCACTCTACTTGTAATTGGGTAGTTCTAGGTGTATTTAATACTTCAAGAAACTATGTTTCAAGATCAAGTGTTGAAGTCATCAAGTCTGTCCAAGAAAAAGCAAGTTGAAGTGCAGAATTTTTAAAGCTCGACACCTTCTCGACACCTACCTCGACACCTGCTAGCTGTCGAGATTTACAAAAGTCAGAATTCTAATATGATTTTCTTGGGATCCGTGAATGTGTTTTTGGGCCTTCTTTTCTTCTAACCCTAAACATATTTAAGGAGTGTTTTAAGAGCCGTCAACATAGACACAAGTTGCATAAGCATTGAGCAATCCTTGTTCAAGCAAATTGTGATCTAAGACGAAGTTCTTGACCTAGTTCATCTTCTTCAAGAAGTTGCTGTGTACTTTGCACCGTAGGGTTTTGTGACCAAGCATCTTCCTGATCTTCATTGCATAGGATGATCTGAAGAACTTTGCAGCCAACCTCTCTTTCTAAAGTTGGTGTTTGAAGTCGCGTACTGGGATCCGCGCATCTGGTTAGTCACGTACTTGGGAGCCGTGCATCAAAAGGGGGAACTGTCACTACAGATCAAGTCCGATTGGGTATTGGGGTAAGAGTTCAACTGTAGGTTGATAAGGTACTTGGGATTCCTCATTTGTAACTGCTTGATTTGATAATAGTGGAGTTTCGGGAGTGGTGACCTGAAAATCACCCGGTGGGGTTTTTGCCGTTAGGGTTTTTCCCCATTCGTGAACAAATCACCGTGTCATTTATTTTCCGCTGCATATTTAGTTATTCGGTGATTTGTTTGTGCTGCCACGTATTTGCATGTTAAATTGATTAATTAATAACTTGACTTAATTAATTAATTAGTTTAAATCACAAGGGGTCATTCAGTTTGTGGCCTATCAAACTCCTCAAAGCATTTGAACAACGAAAACAAAATGCATGAGTATGAGATGGAATGCTTTTTCAAAAACCCAAATTTTAAACCCAATTTTCTCAAAAACAAGTTTCAATCATTCTCCCACTGAATTTTCTTAAGCAACAAATATGTTGTGCACAAATCTCAAGATATTTTCAAAATTTTCAAACTTGAAACACATTTTGCATTAAAATCGAGGAACTTTTAATCTTGGATGGCCACAACAAAATCACACACAATATAATGTACCAAGTTTAACAAAGAGTAACTTGTGTAGTGTGTGCAACTAGCAAAAGCTTGAGATACATGTGAGGTGATATGTGAATAGCAATCAATCACAAAGTCTACAAAATTCATCACATAGAATTTAAAAGAGACTATCACCTAAAGAGTTACATCATATAACTCTCACATCTCCTAAAACAAAAGCTTGCAATCATGTAAGTTTCTTGTATTTTTGCCTCTTATTTATGTGAATTGGCATCAAGCCTAATAGTACACATTGGTTTGAATTAAGTGAATTGGCATCAAGCCTAATAGTACATACCAGTTTTAATTTTAATTGAGGCTACACCTTATGTTCTTTTTGTGCATGTGCTACACTTTCTCGAGCACAAAATCTTATGATATGCACTAAGGTGTTCATAATTGGCTAGTGAACAGTGGTGAGATGGTTATTTATGCCTTTCTCAAAAGGATCAAGTCCGACAGTGAAATAACATATGACTTCAAGATCAAGACAAAGTGATTAATAACCACAAACATCTTTCCCATACAACATGCACTACAAAACTCAAACTAGTAAAGTGCAATAAAATAAGCTCATCCAAGCTAAACAAGATACATAAACATGTTATGTAAGATAATATGGCCAATCCTTGATTATAAATCCAAGATCTATAATACAAAACACAAAAATCTTTTTGGTTTTAACAAACTTTATAACCACTTGTTGAGATTTTAAGAAATTGATGACCAAAAACAAAAACACACATTGTGCTAAATGATCAATGCAGATGCAATGCATGACAATGCTTAACTAAGCTATAGAGGGTACACAAACAAGAAATATCAATTTCTTAATTAACTCTTGAGTACATGTACAAACTAGTACATCCTCACACAAAATCAAAAATAGCTTAGCACAGACTATTCAAGTTTCACCACAATGTCAAGCATGTTCTAAATCAAGAGAGATATTAAAACTCATGTAGTCCTCAAGAAAAATAAAACAAGACACAAAATAAAAAAAATTTGTCTTTTTGAAAATTTTTTAATGTTTTTGGATTTTTTTTTAAATAATAAAAAAAACTAGAAAAAAAAAACAAAACAACCAAAAACAGAAACAAGACATATCCACAAACAATAGAAAGAATTAAAACAGGGACAAGTCAGCAACACTCACCTTAAAGGATATTTTCTCACCCATATAGCACGAGTCTTCGGCTTTGTAGGTGAAAATCCAAGAAAAGCAGAGTGTATTTGAGGAATTACACCAATCTTCTGAGACAGACTAAAATCCTGCAAATTCCTTTCACAAGCCAACAAGCTTAAATTTTTCAAAAGCATATGAAACAATTTATATGAACTTATGGCAGGAGAAATATCATCACATATCCTAGATTGACATACAGAATGCTTAAATTTCAACTTATGACAATTAGGACAAATGTGATTGGAGACACCACAAAAGTGACAAACAGGAACAAATTCAGGAACATCAGTATTCCTAATAGCATGTCTAGTCTCAGATTTTGATTTTTGCCTCAACAAAGAACAATTTGGTCTAATATGACCAACAACACCACAAAGGTGACAGGTAGGCACAAAAACAGATTTATTATGCTCTCTAACAGTAGGTTTAGACTTAAGTTTAGAAACTTCAGCGTCTATATCAGAACTTTTACCTTTGTCTAACCTAGCACAATAAGCCTTTTCTTTATTATTCCTCTTGAAAGGATGGATATAAACTTTCTCAGTTTTAGGCTTAAGAGAAACAGAAACACTTTTGTTATCAACAGCAGGCTTGGTATTAGTCAAATTTTCAATTTTAACTTTAGATTCAACTAATTCTTGTTCCAAGCTTTTCATCTTCTCATCTTGAGAGGAAATTTGATTTCTCAAAAATTCATTCTTTTTATTAGATTCATCTAATCTAACAAGCAATTCCTCTTTTTCAAGATTAGCCAATTTTAACTCTTCTTCAAATTTCTTAGCAACTTTCAAGGATTTAGATAATTCCTTACGAAGAGTTTCAAAAGCATCAAAAAAATCAACAGAAACAATAGTGTCCTTTTTATTCAAAACATCACAAACATGAGCAGAAGGACACTTCAAATTATCCATGACAACAGGGGTTAAGGATCAGCTCTTAGATCAAAAGATCTACAACAAGAAGAGCTACCTGCTCTGATACCACTTGAACGGTTTAAGACCCCTTAAAAACAACCAGATTGCGTAGCTTAGATTAATTAGCCAAGTTGTTACTTAGTCAAATTAAACAATTCTAGGTTAAAACAATTAAATAATCATATCATGCATATAAAACATATAAAGCAGCGGAAATAATAAAGAACACAAGATATGATCACCCAGGAAACCACACGGAAAAACCTGTGGAGGATTTGACCCACCGATCCTCAAGGCAAACCAGAATTCACTATGAAAGAATTGAAGTTCTTACAAAAGGACTACAAGCTCTCCCGCTCGACTTCCTAATGCTACCAACCAGTAGAACTTCCTGACACGACCACGCACAGGCTTCGAATCTACGGACTACTTCTTTCTTGAATTCCACAATCAGCTACAAGTTCCCCGCTTGTTTTTCTTTAAGTTCCAATGGTTGCAACTGTAATGATCTTCAAGATGTTGAAATCATCTCTACCTTGAAAACCCTAAGTTTTGTGTAAAAGAAAGCTCCTCTAAGATCTCACAAGAGATTCACACAAAACTGCAATGTATGAGCAACAAAGACTTAGAAAGGTTTAGGTACAAAACCCTAAAAATAAAAGGAGGCACAAGAGGCACTCTAATCTCTCTCTACCAAGTCCCAAAAACGTTCTAGGGTTTCCCTTATATATATAAGAGTTTTACTTGAACCCCAAGACGTTTAAATAGAGTTTGGGCTGAGTTGGAATTCTGCAGAAAAACGTTCTGGCCGACTTTCGATCGATCGAGTCTAATTTTCGATCGATCGAGCCAGGCCGAAAGTTACAAATACTTCTGCAGCCACTCGATTCCAACTTTACAATAATTAATCAACTTTGAGCAAGCCTAAACAAGACTAAATACATTGTTTTGATCATAGTTTGCCAACATTACAAATTAGAGTTCTAAATACATAAAATCCTAAAACCTTAGAACCTAACACTAGGTGCTAGGTTTTTACTAATAGACAAAAAAGTAATTTAAGTAGTTAATTTAATTTAAAACTAGTAATAACTTTCCATTTAAAATTTGTTGTGTAAGTATTAAGAACGTAACATATATCAATAAAAAATGTTCAAAGATACCAAACATGCATTCCATACCATTTCAAACAAGACAAAATTCAATTAAATAATTCTTTTAGTCAATTTTTTTCTTATTATATAAAATAAATGAATAGAGAAAATGAAACAATGTAATATATGTGATTCTTCTGCTTTTATATGGTGTCATTCCCTTTTACTAAATTGATTGTTTACAATTTTTCCTTATATAATAATGAAAATATTACTCCTTATATGTAATATTATAAAAAAGCATAATAGTTTTTTTTTTAATGAAAAAAAATGGCATAATAGTAAACAAATATAAACCATCTCTTACGTCCTTCTAATAACCAAAGGAAAGTTATATTTGTTTTTTTTTGTTATGAGTTTAGTATTGGTTGATTCCTTGACATGTGTTTGCAACTGAATTGGTGGCTAGAGCTTAAATTAGGGCTAATTCAAGTGTTGGATGTAATTGTCAAAAAGATTGCTCGTATATTTCATTATATTTCTTTACAGAGACAAGTATGGTTATATAGCAATACAAAAGAAGGATCTAGAAGCTAAACTAGGCTATACACAAATTACGACTACTATAATGGTTGACCCTTAAGAGAAGGGATTCTAAACAAACTGGCCTACGATTTCTCCAATCACTGCAGCTCACGCCAATACTCCCCCTCAAGTTGATGCATATATATCTTTCATGTGCTACTTGTCAAGTGAGATGTAGAAGACTTTGCTAGAAATGGCCTTTGTAAGAATGTCTGCCAGTTGATCTTCAGACCTAACAAATGGAAATCGAATTATCTTTTCTTCGAGATTTTGTTTGATGAAATGTCTATCCACTTCAACATGTTTAGTACGGTCATGTTGGACTGGATTATAGGCAATATCAATGGCTACTTTGTTGTCAAAAAACAGGTCCATTTCGGAACTAGGAGCAAAGCCAATCTCAGTTAGCAACCTTTTAAGCCAAAAAAGTTCACAGAGTCCCTTGGCCATTCCTCTGAACTCAGCTTCAGCACTGGATAATGCCACCACCTTTTGCTTCTTGCTTCTCCATATAACATGATTTCCTCCTACGAAAGTAAAGTAGCCTGATGTGGATTTCTTGTCAGAAATATTTCCCGCCCAATCTGCATCTATATAACCCTCAATGTCTAGATAATTATTTTTTGAGAACATAAGCCCTTTTCTAGGAGAGGACTTTAGATAGCGAAGAATCCGAATTATTGCATCTATATGATCTTCACTAGGACAATGCATAAATTGACTCACTATGCTTACCGCATAGGCTATATCTGGGCAAGTATGAGATAAATAGATTAGCTTACCCACTAATCTTTGATATCTCTCTTTATTCATTGGCACATGATCTGAATACTCTCCAAGTTTGTGATTCTGAACAATTGGGGTATCAGCTGGTTTACAGTCTAGTAGTCCCACTTCAGACAACAAATCTAACACATATTTCCTTTGAGAAAGAAATATACCTTGTTTCGATCTGGTTACCTCAATTCCCAAAAAATATTTGAGTCCTCTGAGGTTCTTCATTTCAAATTCAGTTGCCAATTGCCCTTGAAGTCTAGAGATCTCTTCGATGTCATCTCCTGTAACAATCATGTCATCTACATATATAATTAGAGCTGCTATGTTTCCTAGTTAGTGTTTCAAGAATAGAGTATGATCTGAATTGCTTTGGGTAAAACCATACTTTCTCATAGCCAAGCTAAACCAACCAAACCATGCATGGGGTGATTGTTTTAGCCCGTACAATAGTTTTTGTAACTTACACACAACCTCAGTCTTTGAAGATGTCGTGTATCCTGGTGGAATATCCATGTAAACTTCCTCCTCAAGATCACCATGAAGAAAGGCATTCTTTACGTCAAACTAATGTAATGGCCAGTTCAAATTTGCTACAAGAGATAGGAAGACTATGACTGTATTCAGCTTTGCCACAGGGGAAAAGGTTTCTTGGTAGTCTTTGCCATATTTTTATGTATATCCCTTTGCCATAAGCCTCGCCTTGTACCATTCAATGGATCCATTTGCCTTGTGTTTAATGGAGAAAACCCATTTGCACCCTGCGGTCTTCTTTCCTTTCGGTAATGGAACAAGAGCCCATGTTTTACTCTTCTCCAGAGCTTCCATTTTTGCTTTTATGGCTTGAGACCACTTTGGATCTAATAAGGCTTCTTGTACTCTACTAGGAACATGGTGTGAGGACAGCTTATGCACAAACTCCTTGAGCGGTTCTGGTAATCTCTAAGTAGACACATAATTGGCAATCAGGTATCTTGATCTTCTTTCCTTAGAATCTGGAGATTACCGATGTGGTGGCTTGCCACGATTGTGTCTGAAAGGTAAAATATAACCAGCAGAGTTATCCGAGTCATTAATAGGTGTGATGGGAGAGCTTACCTCAGGAAAAGGGTCTTCGGGTATTGAGGAGTAGGGTTCTTCATTTTCAGGTTCAGATGACTCGAATTTAGCTTCCTGAATAATATCAAGATTATCTCTCCTTTCCTCACTAACCACTGCCTCATTACCGTCACTCATCTGTACTGGGTTGTCTTCAAAGCCTAGCTAATTCCACCAATTCAGCTCTTCATCTCGTATCTCCCCCTGAATAAATGAAGTGGATACCAATGAAGGGAAGAAAGTTTCTGATTCTAAGAAAGTAACATCCTTAGTGACGTAGGTGCGCTTGGTGGCAGGGTGGTAGCAACCATATCCCTTTTGGTGTGTAGCATACCCCAAAAAAATACAACAAACGACACATGGATCAAGCTTTGTTCGTTGATTTTTATGGAGATGGACGAAAGTGACACAACCAAAGATTCGTGGTGGAAGTAGCAAAATAGTAGGCAAGGAAACATGTTCAGAAAGAACCTGCAATGGGGTCTTAAACTATAGCATTTTTGAAGGCAGATAGTTTAATAGATGTACTGTCGTGGCAATAGCATCATCCCAATATCTACTTGGCACATGTGCCCCAAGCAAGAGAGCACGGGCTATTTCTAAGATAAGTCGAGCCTTCCTTTCGGCAACCTTATTTTGTTGGGGTGTTTGAGCACATGATGTTTCATGAAGAAGGCCATAGGTAGCAAAGTAATCCTGAAATTTCTTATTGACATATTCACCACCATTGTCAAAACGAAGAATCTGAATTTTAGCTGAAAATTGAGTTTGAATCATTGTATGAAAAGATTGAACACACTAAACACATCATCCTTATGTTTCAATAGATATAGCCAAGTCATACAAGTGCAATCATCGATAAATGTCACAAACCAGCGAATGCCAGAAGAAGTGGTAATTGGAGAGTGTCCCCAAACATCTGAATGAATTAAAGCAAAAGGAATATCAATTTTATTCAAACTTGTGGAATAAGAAACATGATGACTTTTGGCTAGAATGCAAGTATCACGTTTAAAGCCAGAGTCAGGTAATTTGGAAAATAAATCTGGAAACAAGTATTTCATATAGCTAAATGACAGATGCCCCAAGCATCGATGCCATAGCCAAATCTATCTCTCCTTAATGCTTGTGTGGTGCATATGATGAGCCTGACCAAAGCTAAAATCATCCATGTAATATAACTCCCCCTTCTTAATACCACGTCCAATGATCTCCATGGTGAGAATATCCTGAAGAAGGCAAAAGGTAGGATACATTAGTGCAACACAATTTAGTTCCTCAGTAACTTGTCCTATAGAGATCAATTTATTTGAGAAGGATGGAACTAATAAAGTATTAGATAAAGAAAGAGATGGTGATAAGGCAACAGTTCTAGCCCCTGTAATTGGATATGTAACCCCATTAGCATTCACAATATCAGTTCGCCTTGGTTGGGTAACTTCAATAAAATCATCTGAATTGAATGTCATATGATCTGTGGCCCCGAAGTCAATTATCCAACCATTGTCACCATTGTAGATAGAACTAAGTAGGGCATAACCACAATTACCTTGATCATTGAAAGGAGTTTCATCACTCAAAGATTCTATTTATGAGGTAGGAGATAACTGAGGTGCTGCAGTTACCAGGGCAGCCTGACTCGGCGCTTCATTAAAGGCAGCATCACGATTTTTCCGGGCATTGTACTCATTCCACCAGTCTGGGTACCCATGTAACTTGAAACAAGTTTCACAGGTATGTTTCATGTTCCCACAATGAGTACAGCCTCCTCCTTTCGATTAAACCTTGGCTCGGGTGTTGGTATTTAGTTTCCCACGACCCGTAGAAAGAGAGCCATTTTTGGATGGCTAAAGAGAAGGTGGTTGTTGTTGTCCTATCTTGACTCCTTTTGATGCCATAACAGCTCCAGTCGTGTCTGTACTCGTGAGCGTCACTGCTTGCCGAATCTCCTCCCGTCGAACATGAGCATAGGCCTATTCTACAGTAGGGAAAGGATGTATCTGTAGCACATCACTTCAAATCTTGTCCAGCCAATCGTCCAATCCATCAAGAAAGATATAGACTCTATCTTCTTGTAGGATTGTATTATATTTTTGTATATCAATAGCACAGTTCATTAGGTTAGGATGCCGAAAATCAATTTCTCTCCACAAGCCTTGAAGATCATTGTAATATTTTTCAATGGATCCTCCAGCTTATCTCATTTTAGTCACCCATCTTTTTAGATCATATACTTGTGAAGTATTAGTTCCATCAAAATAAGTAGTAGCAACAGAATCCCATACTAATTTTACAGTTGGGAAGCGAATGAAATTACTGATCAAGGGCAGGTCCATAGAATTGATCAGCCACCCTTTGAGAATTGCATTCTCAGTTTGCCATCGTCGAAAAGTAGAATTTGTAGGTTCAAGTTGTAGAAAGTCTCCATTGATATATCCCAATTTGTCTTTGCCCGAGATATACATCTCAATAACTTGGGACCAGAGGGCATAGTTGGTGCCATCCAATTTAATGCCGATTTGTGTAGTGAAAGCATCATAGGTTAGTAGGTGGGTTTGGGTTTGATTTTTGGTCAACACTACAGTCATTTTTGCCATCAAATCTTCTAGGATAGAGTCTGTGGAATTGTCGCCAGTTTGTACCACATCAGTTGGGTTCACAATGGCTGTAGATCAGTGTTTAAGGTTAGGTTTGGTTGTAGAGCAATTCCTAGGATTTTGCTTTGACACCATGTCAAAAATATTGCTTGTATATTTCATTATATTTCTTTACAGAGACAAGTATGGTTATATAGCAATACAAAGAGAAGGATCTAGAAGCTAAACTAGGCTATACACAAATTACGACTACTACAATGTTTGACCCTTAAGAGAAGGGATTCTAAACAAACTTGCCTACGATTTCTCCAATCAATGACAGCTCACGCCAACAGTAATTGCGTTCTAATGTAGAACAGACAGCGCTTGCCTTCCTGGAGCAAAAAGGGCGCAAGAAGTCACAACGCAAGATCAAAGAGGGGTGCTAGTAGGGGGCCATCGGGGTAACAGTGTCAAAATTGTATGAAATTTGGCAGGTTGAAGGGAAACAACGTTCTGATCCAGACTCATGCCATGAACGTTGCCAAAATTTAGGTAAATTCCTTCATTAAGGCCCCGATAATAGTGTTTTTGCTATTTATAGTAATATTTGTTTTTCCTCTCTAACTTTTAGTTTAAAAGTTAGAATAAGGTCCCGTCTATTTTGGGACGACCCTTAAGGTCAGTAGTTTATGATTCTGCATTTAACTCAATTTTTCCATTTTTGGTAAATTTCAGTATTTTGTCACCTAATTGCGTAATTAGTGCAAATTAGGGTTTTTAGACGTTTATTTCAGTATTTATATGTTTTGTAGCCGTCAAAAGGCAAATTAGACTATTATCAATAAACACAGACGTTTTGTCAAATTTTCTTCTAGTGAATTCTAGTTTTATCTCCTTGTGGATTCAGGGAAACCTTTCATGGATTCGAGGTTTACTACTAGAAACTAACAGTTTAGTTTATGTTCCATCAAGAGAGCATTGTGTGTGCTTTCTTTTCAGGCTTCTATGACATCAGTTGGTATCAGAGCCTTGACTTACCTTGATCTGATAGCTAACTGGTGAGACGTGACCACCACAATTGTTAGGACATATGTGTTTTACTTGTTAAGAACATATGTCATTCTTTTATGTAATTGGCTAATCATTTGACAAAATGCACTCAACTTGTAATTGGGTAGTACTAGATGTTTTTAATACTTCAAGAAACAAGGTTTCAAGATCAAGTGTTGAAGTCATTAAGTCTGTCCAAGAAACAAGCTGAAGAAGTGCTGAATCATTAAAGCTCGACACCTTCTTGATAGATGCTCGACAACTTCTATCTGTCGAGGTTTACTAAAATAAGAAATTTTGATCTGATTTCTTGGGATCCATGGATGTGTCTTTGGGCCTTCTTTTCTTCTAACCCTAGGCATATAAAAGGATTATTTTAAGGGCCGTCAAAGTGTTCATAAGTTGCACAAGCATTGAGCAAACTCTGTTCAAGCAAATTGTGACCGGAGACGGAGTTCTTGCCCTGGTTCATCTCTTCTGAAGAAGTTGCTGTGTATGTGCACCTTTGGATTTTGTGACCAAGCATCTTCTTGATCTTCATCGTGGATGAACTGAAGAACTTTGCAGCCAACAACTCTTTCTAGTTGGTGATTGAAGTCGCGTACTGGGATCCACACATTGGTTAGTCATGTACTTGGGAACCGTGCATCAAAAGGAGGAACTGTCACTATAGAACAAGTCCAATTGGGTATTGGGGTAAGGGTTCAACTGTAGGTTGGTAAGGTACTTGGGATTCCTTTACTTGTAACCGCTTGTTGTGATAATAGTGGAGTTTTGGGAGTGGTGACCTGAAAATCACCTAGTGGGGTTTTTGCCGTCAAGTTTTCACCATTCGTAAACAAATCACCGTGTTATTTATTTTCCTCTGCATAATTAGTTTATTGGTGATTTGTTTGTGCTACCACGCATTTGCATGTTAAATTGATTAATTAATAACTAGGCTAATTAATTAATTAATTTAATCACAAGGAGTCAATACGTTTTTGGCCTATCAACAACAATGACGGCGGTGACGATGTCAACAACCCAGTCCTCACTAGGGCTGAGTTCCTTGATTTTAGTGATGAAAATTAACAATTTTATGATTCAACCTAGTAGACTCTGGACCAGATTCAAGAAGTGCTTCCCACCTTGCTTAACAGAAACCCTAATCGCAATGACGAAGAGCGACGTGATAATCGAGCGCGTGGCCCTCCCCATTGTTGTCCAAACTGGAACAGGCAGCAAGACTATAACGAAGAAGACAGTAAAGACAAGGAGTATGCAGAGAAAGTCCTTGGAAATCATTGTGGTCCCACGAAGGATAATGGTCGAGATTATCAATAGCAAAGGGACTATCAGATGAAAGTAGAGTTACCATCCTTTAATGGTAATGTCTCCATTGAAGAGTATCTGGATTGGGTCAGTGAGGTGGAAAAGTTTTTCGATTATATGGGTACAGCAGATGACAAACAGGTGTGTTTGGTGGCCTACAAATTGAAAGGAGGAGCATCTGCCTAGTGGGATCGTATTCAATTAAACCGTACCCATGAATGAAAGCTTCCAATATAATCATGGAGGAGAATGAAAAGATTAATGGTAGATTGGTTCTTACCACCAGATTACCAGCAGGAGTTGTTCAGACAGTACCAAGATTTCAGGCAGGGTACTCGGACAGTTAATGAGTACATGGTGGAGTTTGACAGGTTGGCAAATCACAATGATTTGGAGGAAATTTGAAGATCAACGGATATCCAGATTTGTACACGGGTTGCGAGTTTCCAACCGAGATCAAGTATCTTTACAAACCCTACATACTTTGAATAAGGCTGTAACCCTATCCAAGAAAATAGAATATCAGCATCTCAAGGTAGGTTTGAAGTTTTCCAACCGCAATTCGGAGTCCTCTAGTTCCATTGCCAACAAAGGTAAACAGCCTATGTTTACACCACGATCACAGCCCCTGGTTAGGAAGAATAGTGGTGTCAACCAATCCATAGTGGTAGTAGCAATTTTTGCAACCTAGCTGATAGTGAATGCCAACCCCTATGCTAGACCAACTAGGAATAAATGCTACAGGTGTGGAGAACCAGGACATCGATCTAGTACTTGCCCTAAGCGAGCCGTAGTGAATCTAGTGGTGGCAGAAGAGGGCGAGGTAGAAGGTGAACAAGAGGGTGAAGAGGTGTATAATGATGCTGATTCGTATGCCTATGATCCCAATGAGATCGAAGAGGACGAGGAAGGCGTGCCATTAGGGTCGTCTTTGGTGATTCAGAGGTTGTTGCTCACACCAAGGGTGGAATACGGTGATCAGCGAAATGAGATCTTCCGAGCATGATGCACCATCAGTAAGAGGGTCTGTGATTTGATCATTGACAGTGGCAGTGTAGAGAACATTGCGTCAAAGAGTTTGGTTACCAAGCTGGGACTGAAAATAGAAAAGCATCCCTCTCCGTACAAGATAGGTTGGATCAAGAAAGGTACTGAAACTCTTGTCACTCAACAATGTCGTGTTACTTTTTCTATGGGTAAATGTTATGTAAATGAAGTAGTTTGTGATGTTGTTGAAATGGATGCATGTCATTTAATACTAGGTAGACCTTGGCAGTATGATGTAGATGCTACTCATAGGTGTAAGGATAATGTATATGTGTTTTTTAAGAATGGTAGAAAAATTGTCCTTGGTCCTATTAAGGAAGGCAGTATATCTAAAGCTTCTAAAGTGGAGGGGAAGTCAGCACTTCTCTTAGTGAACAATGAAGATGAGTTTGATAGGGAGTGTAAGGAGTTGAAACAAGTATATGCTGTAGTGGTGACGAATGGTGGGCCAAAAAAGGTTACTGAGATACCTGAGGCAATTCAACCATTGATCAAAGAGTTTAAAGAGTTTTTTCTAGAAGAGTTGCCTGCAGGTTTACCACCAATGCGCGATATCCAGCATTGCATTGATTTAGCTACTGGAGCTAGTCTACCAAATCTGCCACATTACAGGATGAATCCTCAAGAGGGCCAGCTTCTATAGGGGCAGGTGGATGAGCTTTTAAGCAAAGGGTAGATCAGGGAGAGTATGAGTCCATATGTAGTGCCGGCATTGTTAACACTGAAGAAGGATGGGAGCTGGCATATGTGTGTGGATAGTCAAGCCATCAACAAGATCACAGTTAGGTATCGATTTCCTATTCCCCGACTAGATGACGTGTTTGATATGCTGAGTGGGTCTAAGTGTTACACCAAGCTGGATCTCAAGAGTGGGTATCACCAGATTCGGATCCGACCTGGAGATGAGTGGAAGATAGCTTTTAAGACAAAATAGGGGTTGTATGAGTGGATGGTAATGCCTTTTGGATTGTCCAATGCTCCTAGCACTTTCATGAGACTTATGAATCAGATATTGAAACCATTTATTGGAAAGTTTGTGATAGTTTATTTTGACGATATCCTAATTTACAGTAAGACAAAAGCAGCCCACTATAATCATGTGCGAGAAGTATTGGCGGTGTTGCAGGCCAATGAGTTGTATATCAACTTGAAGAAGTGCAGCTTCTTGACTGATAAGTTGCTATTCTTAGGGTATATGGTCAGTGTAAATGGGATTCATGTTTATGAGGACAAGGTCCGTGCAGTTAGAGAATGGCCAACCCCAAAGACAATGAGTGATGTGCGAAGCTTCCATGGGCTAGCAACCTTTTATCGGAGGTTTGTTCAAGATTTCAGTAGCATAGTAGCCCCTATCACTGAGTGTTTGAAGAAGGGGAGGTTCTTATGGGGAAAGGAGGTAGAACAAAGCTTTGCCTTGATCAAGGAAAAGTTCAACACAGCCCCGGTTTTGGCATTGCCCAACTTCGATAAGGTGTTTCAGGTGGAGTGTGATGCATTTGTAGTCGGGATAGGCACTGTTCTTTCACAAGAAAACAGACCAGTAACATTCTTCAGTGAGAAAGTTTGTGAAGCTCGAAGTAAATGGTCGGCCTATGAGCTGGAATTCTTTGCTGTAGTATGTACTCTTAAGCATTGGGAGCACTACCTGATTCAAAGGGAGTTTGTATTATATATAGATCATCAGGCATTAAAGCACATCAACAGTCAAGTTAGCATTAACAGGATGCATGCCCGGTGGGTAGCTCATATACAGCGCTTCCATTTCACATTGAAGCACAAGTCTGGTGTCACTAATAAGGTGGCTAACGCACTCAGCAGGCAAGCATTTTTGTTGACCACCCTACATACTGAAGTTGTAGGGTTTGATTGCCTCAAGGAGCTATATGAGAATGATGAGGATTTTGGTGATATTTAGGGTAAGTGTCAACAAACTCATACTGCTGTCAATAGTATTTAAATCCAGGATGGTTTCCTCTTTCGGGGTAACTAATTATGCATCCCTAAAAGTTCATTGAGGGAGCAGATTATTAGGAAACTACATAGTGGAGGTTTGGGTGGACATATGGGCATAGATAAAACTATAGCACTGGTGGAAGAGAGGTATTATTGGCCACAACTCAAAAGGGATGTTGGCAATCATGTGAGGAAGTGTCTAATCTACCAAACGGCTAAGGGTCAATCTCAGAATACTAGTTTATACATGCCTTTGCCAGTTCCACAAGAACCATGGGAAGATCTGTCTATGGACTTTATATTGGGTCTTCCTTGAACCCAGCGAGGTATGGATTATGTTTTTGTTATGGTTGACAGGTACTCGAAGATGTCTCATTTCATAGCATGCAAGAAGACTTCAGATGCTACTCGAGTGGCCAATCTATTCTTTAAAGAAATTGTGCGTTTACATGGAGTGCCAAAGTTTATTACCTTTGATCGAGATACCAAGTTCATTAGTCACTTCTGGCGGACTTTGTGGAAGCATTTTGACACTTCCTTGAATTACAACAGCACTAGTCATCCACAGACTAATGGACAGACAGAAGTGGTTAATTGCACTTTGGGGAATCTGATCTGGTGTATCTCAAGTGAGAAGCCCAAGCAGTGGGATCTTGCATTGTCCCAAGCAGAGTTTGCGTACAATAGCTTAGTCAGTAGAAGCACTGGTAAGTCTCCATTTGCCATCATCTACTGCGTGCCCCCAAAACATGCTTTGGACTTGGTACCTTTACTTGAGCTTCAAGGAGTGAGTCAAGCAGCAGAGAATATGATTGACCGTATTCAAGCCATGCAAAAGGAGGTGAGACAGAAACTTGAAACTACAAATGCCAAGTACAAAGAAGCTGCTAATAAGAAAAGGCATGAGAAGATCTTCAATGTTGGGGATTTAGTGTTGGTCTATCTTAGAAAGGAGAGATTTCCTGTTGGTACCTACAACAAATTGAATGACAAAAAGTATGGGCCATTTCAGATTACTAAGAAGATCAACAACAATGCTTATGTGGTTGCTCTTCCTCTAGACATGAGCATTTCTTCTACCTTCAATGTTGCTGACTTGTATGATTATCATCCTCCTGATGAACCAGATAGTGGGAACTCGGGGTCGAGTTCTTTTCAAGTAGGGGGGACTGATGTAAAACAGACAGCACATGCCTTCCTGGAGCAACAGGGGCACAGGATGTCACAACGCAAAATCAAAGGGGGGTGCCAGTAGGGGGCCATAAGGGTAACAGTGTCGGAATTGCATGAAATTTGGAAAGTTGAAGGGAAACGGTGTTCTGATCTAGACTCATGCCATAAACGTCGCCAAAATTTAGGCGAATTCCTTCATTAAGGCCCCGATAACAGTGTTTTTGCTATATATAGTAATATTTATTTTTCCTTAATAATTTTTAGTTTAAAAGTCAGAATAAGATCCCGTCTGTTTTGGGACGACCCTTAAGGTCAGTAGTTTATGATTCTACATTTAACACAATTTTGCCATTTTTGGTAAATTTCAGTATTTTGTCACCTAATCACATAATTAGTGTGAATTAGGGTTTTTAGACATTTTTTTCAGTATTTATATGTTTTATAGCCGTCAGAAGGCAAATTAGACTATTATCAATAAACACAGACGTTTTGTCAAATTTTCTTCTGGTGGATTCTAGTTTTATCTCCTTGTAGATTCAGGAAAACCCCTCGTGGATTCGAGGTTTACTACCAGAAACTAACAATTTAGTTTTTGTTCCATCAAGAGAGCATCGTGTGTGCTTTTTCTTCAGGCTTCCGCGACATCACGTTCAATTGTCATGGTTAGTTAGAGTTGGTTAATTCTAGCACATGCATGAAATAATTAACACATTTAGGATTGTTATGATCAATTGGGAGCCTCATTTAGCACATGTTAGTACAACTGCATATTCTTAGCGTGATGGTCACTTTACAAGTAAAAAGTTCTTGTAAAGTAAGGAGGCAAAGATTTGGTTTCAAGTCTCTAAGAGGAAACTTCATATACATATACTCTAAGGGCTAATTTTGTGCTTCTCTCTTAGTGTTTCTCTCTCAGTTTGGGTTCTCTCTCTTTTCTTGGAGGTTTGACTCCCTCAAAGCAGTCCCTAATCAGCTCTCTTAATACCCATTCATTCTGCACGCATAAACTTCTTCACAATTATCAATCCCACACATACCTGAAACCCTATCTTCAATTCTTATCAACCTCAGCTCAAACACGCGTAAAAACTAAAAAGTCATCCTAATTAACTCACTCAAGAAAGAAATCCACACTTGATCCTTTCAATTCAAGTTGACCTTTTAACCTCCCTATATAGGTCACCTAGTGTATGAATTTTCAACGAGAGGATAATACAAAGGTTGTTGTCTCCCAGTAATAAACAGAAAATCTGTGGCCCTTTCTTCCACGTGCTAAACAGAAATATTTGGGATACTACCCACATCTTGTGGTCCTAAAGAGAGTGATTGCAAGGTTATTTTGAAACCGCATTGATCTTTTCCAACAAGTTCATTACAGAAAATCTTCAAGAAGATCCTAGGAGTGCTAAAGGTTCTAGTTCATTTAGACAAGCTTTCTTTGTCGAGGAGATTCTGTTAGGAAGATTTCAAAGATTCTACTGTGGTTGGGAGGCAAACATGACTATTGCAGAGGCCATAATTGAGAGTTTAGATGTGCAAAAGTTTTGTGAATAGACTATTTGTAACTGTTTTTCCTATAATGAATTTTTTATAGGATTGGACCTAGGGACGGAGCCAGGATGTTGATTGGAAGAGGGGGGAGGGGGGGGGGGGAGCATTAGAAAAATTAAAATCCACTAATATCAACTTTTTGAAATGTTGTTAGAGAATTTTTCGAAAGTTGGATATCAAACATTTTCTGAAATATGGAATATTGACAAATTTTGGAATTCAGATATTGAACACAATTAAATTTTTAACTACATAATTAATTATTTGTGTGACATTATGCAATTATTTATTAACAATGAAATAGATTTATTTGTTCTTATTATGCAATAATTTGCATTACACTTTTATTTCATTGTGTAAATTTTTTTTTTTTTTTTGAGAAACAATTTCATTATCTAATTAAATATTCAACTAAACTAAAAGATGAAACTCACCCACGCTCTAACTTAATTTCTTCAGATGAAATAAGAATACAATGGCATGCAAAAGAGAGTAAGAGAATGATCCCAATGCATGTGTGGCTAATAATTGTCCACGCTGCAAGCTACAGTACCGCCAAGATTACAAAACATAAACAAAGACATCTGGTGCTATTCTTTATGGGCTACTGCTTCCTTATAAGAAGGAAAGCAAGCAAAACTATACAGGAAGAAAATGGTAAAGAATAAATTGTTGGATGTTATAAATTCTTATATTCCCTAATGTCTTCAATTTGGCTTATTATGTGTACATGAAAATCTAGTTGACAGGCCCACAATGGCTTCAATAGTCCTCTTGCTAAACAGTTACTGTATTACTCTGCCATCACCTCAAAATCCAGCATATTTTCGAATAGAGCAAAACATGCCATTGGTGGAATTGAAGTTAGATAAATCTAAAAGCAAATCGATCCCATTGTCTGTCAATGAAGCATCCATTACTGAAGTATACCCTTGATAAAGGGCTTCACTAGAATTAGTATCTGTTCATCAGTCATGGAAACTTGAACGATGAGTTACATAAGAACATTGTTTATGCTGACGTGTATAATATAGTGGGCTTTAGGCCTAGTTAGGTTACTTGTATAGCACACATCTTGTACTACACTCTGACTTGTACTGCACACATATGCCTCCTATATAAAGGCTTCCATGTATATTCTTTGATCAAGAAATACAATACTATTGCATTTAGTATTTCTAACATGGTATCAGAGCCACTGCTCTGACCTTTCTCTTAGCAGTCTTGTCTCTCTTGGTGTTACTCCAACCTTATCGCTTCTGCCGTCACAACAGCCGCTGTAGCCACTCATCGTTGAACCTCCGACGTCTCTCAGCCGTTGTCCTTGGGTTCCGGGCTTGCAGCCGCCATTGTTGAGGAGTCTTGCACCACACAGACCACTGCACTCACCGTCTTCGTCGTGCATCTTGCTCTGATAAATTTTCTGCACGTACCACAGTGATCGTCTCGCCTCAATCTACTCAATTGTGGATGTCACGCAATCATCGGAGCCCACACCCGCCGCCCTAAGAAGCTGCGCCTCAGTCACGCACCTCCCTCAGTTCCTGCTGATGTCATCAGTGACGTCATACTACCACGTCACCTAAGGCTGACGTCATCATCCATTCCTCTGCTAACGTCACCCACCACGCTAGCTGACGTCATCATTGACCAACTGTTTACCATCGTTGACCGGGCCGTTGACCATTGTTGACTTTGATCGTTGACCAGCGTTGACTTTAACCGTTGACTTTTCTACAGGGTTGACTTTTGCAGTCCAGGTTTTCCTTACCCAGTTTTTCACGTAGATTTCATTTTTGCAATCTATTTTTGCATATTGTGTATCTAAATGGATAAAAAAGATATTTTTCTTCCTCGCCCCATCAATATTATATTAGAGGGGAATAAGAATTACTTATCTTGGTCTCAAGTTATGCGCAGTTTTCTAAAGGGTCGCATGCTCTGACATTATTGTACTAGTGCAATCACTATTCCTATCAAGGGGGCAAGTGAAGAAGATGTTGCCTTCCTCAATCGCATGATTGAAGGGGATAGTCACAACCACATGATCCTCACATGGATTTGGAGCACTTCCATTCCCTTCATCTCCAATCTGTTGGGCAGCTTTGATGATGCAAAATCAGCATGGGATATGTTGGCCAAAAGGTACTCTACTACTCACGGATCCATGAAATATCAGTTAGTGGTTAAATTGCATCAACTTCGACAAGAATGAGGGCAATCTATCAATGACTACTATGATCAGCTTCGTTTCATTTGGGACCAAGTTGACCTTTCTGATCCAACTTGGGCATGTTTAAAGGATGCTCAGCAATATGTTACAGTTAGAGATGAACTTCACCTCTATGAATTCCTAATGTCGCTTCACAAGGACTTTGAGCCCATCCGAGGTTAGCTTCTTAATCGCAATCCTCTTCCCTCTTTTGATATTGCTGTAAACGAGTTGGTTAGAGAAGAAGCTTGTCTTGCAACCCTTCAAGCGCAGAATAAGCTTAATGTTTTGGCTATTACTCCTTCTGCTCCTCCCATAGAGCAACTTCAGCAATCAGGTGATTCCTCTGGCTCTAGCAATCGTCATAAGCAGACCAACAAAAAGTTCTGCAACTATTGCAAGCGTCTTGGCCACACCATTGAGACTTGTTACCATCGCAACAAATCTACTGCTGCTATTGCTAATACTGAGCCTACTCCGCCGATGCCTTCCATTTTAGTTGAGTCCCAGTTTTCTGGATCCATTATCAACCTCTCCCCCATTGAACTATAGGATATCATAGCTCAGGCTGTTTGTATGGCTGGTAATGCATCTCTTTCCACTGCTCTCTCAGTTCTACCTAGTAAGTCTCAAACTTGGCTTTTTGATTCTGCCTGTTGCAATCACATGACACTTCACTCGTCCTTATTCTCAAAACTTGACCCTGCACCACATCCTCTTAATATTCATATAGTTGATGGTTCCACCATGCATGGGAATAGTCTAGGTTTTGTTTCAACCTCTAACCTCTCTGTTCCTGGAGTCTTCCATGTACCTGACCTATCCTATAATTTGTGCTCTGTGGGACAATTAGCTGAACTAGGATATTGCCTTATTTTTTACTATTCTAGGTGTATTATGTAGGATCCAAGGACGGGGCAAGAGCTTGGGACCAGTCCCAGAGTTGGGCGTATGTTTCTCGTGGACAATCTTCATCTTCCACCTGTTGCACCTGTTTCTGTTGCTGCTACTGCTGCTGCAGTTTCTTCCTTACCTTCTCTCGCACTCTGGCATTCTCGTCTTGGTCATGCACCCTCTTCTCGGGTACAACAGTTAGCTTCTAAAGGTCTGTTGGATTCTGTGTCCAAAGACAATTTTGATTGTACTTCATGCTAGTTAGGAAAACAGCCAGCTTTGCCTTTCAATAATAGTGATTCTATTTCTAATAATATTTTTGAGTTAATTCATTCTGATGTTTGGGGACCTTCTCCTGTTGCTAGTATTGGTGGATCTCAATATTTTGTTGTTTTTATTGATGATTATTCTTTTCGTTATAGTTGGATATTTCCTATGAAATCTAGTTCTGAAATCTTACCAATATACAGTAACTTTGCAAAAATGGTTGAAACACAATTCTCCAAACAAATCAAAACTTTTCGATCTGATAATGCTCTTGAATATACTCAATATGCTTTTCAAGCTCTGTTATATTCCTATGGCACTGTACATGATCTAACTTGTCCAGGTACCTCTTAGCAAAATGGTCGAGCCAAAAGAATACTTCGTCATATTCTTGACACTATTCGTGCTCTTCTTCTTTCTGCCAAAGTTCCTGCCCCATTTTGGGGTGAAGCCGCTCTTCAAGCTGTTCATGCTATTAATCGTATTCCAAGCGCTGTCATCCATAATCAGACTCCGTATGAGCGCCTTTTTGGGTCACCCCCTGACTATGATTACCTTCGCTCCTTTGGATCTGCTTGTTTCATTCTTCTTCAGCCTCATGAGCACAACAAACTTGAGCCTCGATCTAGACTTTGTTGTTTCCTTGGTTATGGTGAAACTCAAAAGGGGTATCGGTGTTATAATCCTGTCTCTCATCATCTTCGTGTTTCCTGTAATGTTGTCTTTTGGGAACACCGCTTGTTTGTTGAACTCTCTCACTTTCGTTCTTCCCTAACTACCTCATCTATTTTAGAAATCTTTCCAGATGAGTCTCATGTTCCTTCTACAAATACTCTTGATCATTCTTTGGACTTCTCTATCCATCCTCAAAATATTTTTTATGCATCTCCTAGACAGGTCGAAGATGAACAGGTTGATGACGAGCTACCCCACCTTGAGCCTGGGTCCTCTGCTCTTGCTCTGCCTGAAGATCCTCCACAAGACATTCCACCTCTCCACTCAACCCAAGTAAGATCCATTCCTACACATTTACTTGACTATAACTATTACACTGCCCTTGCTACACTCCATGAGCCTCAAACCTATCGTGAGGCCTCCACTAACCCTTTATGGCAGATTGCAATGAAAGAGGAACTTGATGCATTAACCAAAAACCATACTTGGGATCTGGCTACTCTCCCTCCTAGACAGTCTGTGGTTGGTTGTAAGTGGATCTATAAGATCAAGACTCGCTCTGATAGGTCCATTGAGCGCTACAAGGCTCATTTTGTTGCAAAAGGTTTTACACAAGAGTATGGATTGATTATGAAGAGACCTTTGCTCTAGTTGCTCGTATCTCATCTATTCGTGCCCTCTTAGCTGTTGCCGCTGCTAGTAAATGGGACCTTTTTCAAATGGATGTTAGTGAAGAAGTCTATATGCAACCTCCTCCTTAATAAGGATCTAAGTGAAGAAGTCTATATGCAAACTCCTCCTGGTCTTCTTGTTGAATCAAACAAAGTTTGTCGCCTTCGACGTGTACTTTATGGCCTTAAACAAGCTCCACGAGCTTGGTTTGCCAAGTTCAACTCCACCATCTTTCGCTTGGATTACACTGCCAGTCCTTATGATTCTGCCTTATTTCTTCGTCGCAATGATAAAGGCACCATTTTGCTTCTCCTATATGTGGATGATATGATCATAACTGGGGATGACCTCAGTGGCATTCAAGAACTCAAGGATTTTCTCTTTCAACAATTTGAGATGAAGAACTTGGACATCTCAGCTATTTCTTGGGTCTTGAAATCACTCGTTTCGCAGATGGTCTTTATATTACTCAAGCCAAGTATGCTTTTAACCTCTTATCTCGAGCTGGACTCACTGACAGCAAAACTATTGACACTCCAATTGAACTTAATGCACATCTGACACCCTCAGGAGGGGAAACCATTGTCTAATCCCTCTCTTTACAGACGATTAGTTGGTAGCCTAGTTTATCTCACAGTTACTCGTCCAAACATTTCCTGTGCTGTTCATCAAGTGAGCTAGTATCTGTCTACTCCACGATTGACTCACTATGCTGCTGTTCTGCACATTCTTCGATACTTGAAAGGCACTCTCTTCCATGGCCTTTTCCACTCAGCTCAATCTTCTCTTGTACTCCGTGCATTCTCTGATGTTGATTGGGCAAGAGATCCTACTGATCGCAGGTCCACTACGGGTTATTGCTTTCTTCTTGGTTCTTCTTTGATTTCTTGGCACAGTAAGAAACAAACTTTTGTGGCCCGCTCCAGTACTGAAGTAGAATATCGTGCCCTTGCTGATACCACATCTGAGCTCCTTTGGATACAATGGTTTCTTAAGGATTTACGTGTGTCCACATCCTCTGCTACTCCTCTTTATTGTGACAACCAAAGTGTCATTCATATTGCTCACAATGATGTCTTCCATGAACGGACTAAACACATCGAGATTGATTGTCATTTTATCCGTTATCATCTTGTCCATGGTGCTCTCAAGCTCTTCTCAGTCTCCTCCAAAGATCAACTTGCTGATATCTTCACCAAGTCACATCTTAAAGGACGCTTTCATGATTTGGTTGACAACCTCAAGCTGGTCTCACATCCACCTTGAGTTTGATGGGGGCTGTTAACGTGTATAATATGGTGGGCTTTAGGCCCAGTTAGGTTACTTGTATAGCACACATCTTGTACTACACTCTGACTTATACTGCACACATATGCCTCCTATATAAAGGCATCCACATATATTCTTTAATCAAGAAATACAATACTATTGCATTTAGTATTTCTAACAGTTTAAAGCTCTAAGACTTCACGATGATGCAAGGAGAATTGGAATCATCTAATATTTTATTTCTTAATGTAATTATTTTAATTTTTAATTTGATTTTAATGTTGAGAGTTTCAAGGGATTTGATTAGATATTCTCCATATTAGTATAATCCCTAAATGTCTAAAATATATTTAATTGGTACTCATGTAATGGTGAAATTAGATGATTTTGAATTGAGAATATGTCGCCTATTTTGCTGAGAGTGCCATGGCCGCTTCAACCTTGCTATCCATTCCAAATCTTAAACCTCAATTGTGCCATGATTGGTTTGGGCATTTTTTATCAAATCTTGAGTTTCATATAAAGTTTTGTTCATCAAAGAGGGTTAGGCTTGATGTGATTAAGTGGAATTTGGGAAGCTAGGACTTTTCTCTTTTTTTCTTTTTGAAAAATAACATCAAATACAAATGGCACCAACAAATTGAAGAAAAAAAAAAGCCCAAAATGAGATACCAAGTTCCACTAATTGTTGGTTGATATATCCCAGAAAAAAAAAAAAAAAAAAAAAATCACACGCACACACACAATTACGTAAATCAAGACTCTCCTGGCAATCAAATGAACTTCCGGCTAAAATTTCAAACGCTTAAAAATATACTCTATTGAAGAAAGAAAAAGGAAAAGCTCCCACTTCTACTATAATAGCCTAGCCAACACCATCCGAAGTGGGCAACAAAGTTGACCCCACATTTGTTGAAGTAGGACACAATTTACTATTTAATTGTCATCCTTTATTAATTTTGGTATTTAATTTATAATTTTCATTATTTTAGGTTTAGAGTTATTATTTCCTTATTTTTAGGTGTTTTTAATGTTTTTTAGGTCAAATTTGGTTCCTGTTATGGTTAGGTATTAATTATGAGTTATTTTAAAATATATTTTCTTGTTTTGTCAAGTTTTCGGAGCCCTTAAATAGGCCCCTAAGTCTATAAACGTTTTTAAGTATTATTGATATTAAATTTAATTCAGACTTTTGGCTATTGTTTTTTTGGTAGATTCCAAAACCCTTTTCTCCTTGTGGATTCAAGAATCCTTGTGGATTCAAAGATCCTTGTGGATTCAAAGAACCCTCGTGGATTGAAGGTTATTTTCAGAAGCAAATGTGTTTTGTTTTTGTTTTATAGAAGTAAACGTTTTCTGCTTCTTGACGCTTTTGCATCCCGCATCATTTGCACACTCCGGTGATGAACGTGAAGGTGGAAGTTTGCAGATCAACGACTGCTAAATGTTATTGGCAATGAAGACTTTGGAATGTTTGGTTACATAGTAATAGATCTGTATGGGTGAATGATGAAATCTATTTGAGCTAACGAGTTAGATGAGAGTGACAAATTAACAAAGACTAAATTAACTGCTATCTAAGTATATGGATTAAATTGACTATAACTTTAAAATATAGTAACCAAAATGGTATTTTTGCCTTTATTTTTTTGTTTTGTTTAATTGAACTAGACGTAGCAAGTAGCTCTAGCAACCAATCAACAAGAAAAATAACGTCATGCTCATAAATAAAATGAAATTAACACGATATCATATCACTAATGAATTAATAAAATAATAATCATTCTACTTGATAAAGCTACTTTACTAAACAAAATGAAGAGACTAATTAAAAATCAAATTGAACACTGAACAGTTGTATTGCTGTTATTTTTACAAACTATTGATGTGTCTAATTTCTTAATGGTTTTCATCTAAACTCACCATTGACATCACTTTTTTTATTTTTTGTAAAAAAATTTAGATCTCTAGCATTACTCTTGCATTATATACATCAGTAGAGACGTGGTTCGATTAGGGCCTACACTCTAGATTGAACTAGTTGGTGAGTGGAGGCAAGATTTGCTGTCCCTTTGTTGGCTGGTCAAGTCTTCGACTGGATGGAGCACATAGCAGCGGCAGTATAAACCGTAAGTGCTTTTATTATTATTATTATTTTCGATTTTACTTGGGAGTAAACGGTGGTCTTTTTTTTTTTTTTTAGTTTAGTTTAGCTGTTTAATATTTCTCACATAAATTAATACATTAGCATTTACCCTGTTGAGATATTTTTCCAATGTGACTCGATATTTTCTTAATTGAGAGAAAACCTGTTGCACACGGTTCTTAAATTTTCCTCATATTGAAGACTAAGACAATTTGAGGTAGTTTGACTTGATTTATTGACCAGAATAAATTAGCCCACTTTATGTTTACATCAGACTATCATTTTCCAAACCTTGACTTTCTCTATATCTTAGCAATTTCTATCCTATTAATTTTATGAATCTAGTAGTAGCAAAAAGCAAAGAGGTTTGGTTTGATCATCATAATGGGTGTTCCTTCCATCAAGTTCTGCACGACCCTTTTGGTCCTCTCCTTGTTGATCAGCTTGCTTAGCCAATCGAGAACCGAAGCTGTTCCAACTTACAGCTACCATTCTTGCCTAAATACACCCACTTTCACCGTCAACACCCCCTACCAATCCAACCTCAATCAACTCCTCGCTTACCTCTCCTCCAACGCCACCCGCAATATTGAATTTTACAACGCTAGCGCCTCCGCCATGGGCTCTGCCGATACGGTCAACGGCCTCTTCATCTGCCGTGGTGACATATCCGCCGATGTCTGCCGAGATTGCGTTGCCGGCGCAACAAAAGACATAGTAATACGCTGCCCAGTGCAGAAAGCTGCAGGGGTTTGGTACGAAGAGTGCATGGTACGCTACTCATACCGCTATATCTTTTCCAGCATGGCTACTGACCCAAGCAGTTTCCTACGGAGCCCATTGAATATGTCGGAGCCAGACCGGTTTAACCAGCTAGTGTGAGCAACAATGAACGACTTGGCAAGCCAGCTTTCAGACGTTAGGGCTGGAGCCAAGAAGTTTGGGACCAAAGAAGCCACTTTCACAGCGTTACAAACGTTGTACACCCTTGCCCAGTGCACGCCGGATATTACCGGTGCTGATTGCAATAGGTGTCTTGAAATAGCTATAAATACTTTGCCGGGTTGTTGTGGACCTTGTGGTGGAAAGCAAATGGGCTCAGTTCTGTTTCTTAGCTGTATTGTTAAGAATGCGGTGTCTCCGTTTTACAAGAGAGCAAATACATTGGCTCCCACTCCCCCTCAAGAACAAGTTCCAGGATCAACAATATCACCTAAAGGTAATTTTTTTTATTTATTTGATTGTAATTTCTTTTAAATTTGGGTTAAGCTCCTTCTAAAAAACAGCTGAAAATCACGATTTTTTAAATAGTGGTCAATACCGTTTCCTAAAACGGAGGAAGGAGCTGGCCTTTAAGGATTATCCTCTTTTTTCTTCATCTTTTTTTGGCTCCAAGTGAAGGAAAATGAAAGATTAAAACTCCTTAACCACTTGTGCTACTTTTTGGTTTTTGTTACCGCTAATTGATCAAGGCTATCCACTTATCTATTTGTATTCAATCATAGGACTGTAAATGAATATACAGTTCGGGCTCAATTCATGAAAAAGACTGCTTATGTTCATTTATTTAAAAAATTAAATAAAAGTCAAAGTTAAATTTAGGCTCAACTAGTAAATAAGCCAAACTCAAATATAATAATGTGCTCCTGAACAAATTTGTGAGTATGATGCTCGATTAATACATTTATAATACTATATGTTTAGATGTTTAGATATTTAAATTATAGTTATATAGACTTGAGAAATTTTTTTTTAGAATGATATAAACTTGAGATTATATTATATAAGTTTGTAGTCATGTTTAGAAGATATTAAATTATTACTTGTAATATATTGATGATATTAATTGTCCATTTTCTAGTAAAATTATTTACAATTTCTAATAGTATTGGGTTGGTGAATCTAATTGTTATAAGTTCATGAACAAAAATTGTTCTATCTAATTAACTTAGATAATTTAATTTCATTTATAATTTAGATGTCAATTATTTGCATAGATTTATGAAGGGGAAAAAACTTTAGTAATAGTGTTTACGATATATAGGAAAATAAAAAGTTAATCAAATAATTTTTTAATAGACTCGAGCTTGTTTGATTAGAAAATAAATTAGAGTTGAACATGAAATCTAATTTGATAACAAATTTGGACTAAGTTGGCATTTGAAATAAATTTAAATGAACAACCATCAACTTTTACTATGCAGCTCCACTCATTTACAACTTTCTTCAATGAAACATTATTGTCTACAAAGGACCTCTAATTATTAATCATTTTATGATTTTTCTTAGCAATGAAACATTATATTGTTTATGCAGGAAAAAGTAAAATCATATTGCAGACAATTGTCGTTGTTGTTGCTTCGATTTCTGTTTCTGCGTTACTATTTGTTGCGGGCTACTGCTACCTTAGAAGGAGGCAAAGAAAAAAATACAATGTTATTCAGGAAGAAAATGGTAAACAATAAATGATTTGATTGCATAACATTTTATTTCCTAATTTTTACAGCAGAGTCCTTGCAATTTGATTTTGCAACAATTGAAAGAGCCACCAACAAATTCTCATGACGATAACATGCTAGGTGAAGGCAGATTTGGTGTGGTCCAACAACGCCAGAGCATTTTTGACATTGGGATTGCATAAAATTGTTAGGGGTAAATTGTTCTAAGATCGGTTGAAGTATATTCTCAGGGCATACTTCCTAATGGACAAGAAATAGCTGTGAAGAGGCTATCACAAACCTCTGGACAAGGATTAGGAGAATTCAAAAATGAAGTTTAACGGTAGCTAAGCTGCAACATAGAAATCTTGTAAGGTTATTGGGATTTTTCTTGGAAGGAGAAGAAAAAATACTTGTTTACGAATTTGTGCCCAAAAAAATCCTTAACTACTTTTTATATGGTAAGTCTCTTATAAGCATATGTCCGATTTTATAGTTTGCCGTAGGATATGTGAGGATTAAGGTTTTTCTTCAAGGAGGATAAAATCCATCCAAGAAGGGCTCAGTTTGCAGTTTGCTTAACTATTAATAAGTCATTATTGTTGTGGAACTCACAAGAGATGAAGAGATTAGATTGTCTCTATGTAAGACTAATATTTTTTTCCCAAGTCAAATGAATTGGTTGAATATGTGCATGGCTTAATTGATTATTCTAATTTTTACTCTCTCTCTCTCTCTCTCTCTCTCTATATATATATATATATATTTGATGAATGTGTAGATCTTAAAAGACGAAAACAATTGGATTGGTCAAGACGTTACAAAATTATTAGAGGCATTACTCGAGGAATTCTTTATCTTCACGAAGATTCTCGACTTAGAGTTATACATTGTGATCTTACGGCTAGTAATATTTCATTAGATTAGGACATGAATCCAAAAATTTCAGATTTTAGCATGACAAAGATTTTTGGGGTTAATCATACTCAAAGAAACACATATAGGATTGTCAACACATTGTAAGTTCTAAATGTCTACCAAAACTCTGCACTACTCTAATATAATATTTTACAAATTCTACTTTCAACAATATAGGGATGTGTTGCACACTAACCTTCCCTGTAGCATGAATCTATGCATGAGTAATGTTGTCAGATATACTATTGTAAAGTTGAATTTATTCAACTATGTGTTGGCTTTATTCTGTACCAAATTTGCTTATAATTCAGCGTTTAGAAGCCATGTATTTAGGTGGGAATAATGTAAGGGTTGTGTGTGAGAGAGTGTAAAGATTGATCAAGAGTATGCAACAAGAAGGTGACTCGCGACTGGACTCGCAAATGACTCGTGAGTGGTGACTCGCCAAAATGAAGCACATGTGTGAAGCATGTATGAAGATGAAGAGTCAGGCTAGCTGGATCACTACAGAACAAAAAGTACAGTCTAGCCTAGTCTGGTAACTGGCGACTGGAACTCGCGACTCATCCCAGTCGCAAGTGACTCGCCAGTGCACCCTGTTTTGCTGAAAAGTGACTTTTCACATTCCATCTCATACCCTACTAAACATACATTTATACCCACGAAGTGTAGAGAGCTTCCAAAGAGAATTTTGAGAGAGAAACCTAGAGAAAAACAAGATTGATTTATCCACAATTTTATACACTTGATTCTCCAAATTTCTCTACTCCCACCCTCTCCATTATCATACCTGTAAGGTTGAATTTAATCAACCATCTTGTTGGCTTTATTCCGTGCCAATTTGCTTGTAATTTAGCACTTAGTAACCCTGTATTTAGGTGGGAAAATTGTAAGGGTAGCGTGTGAGAAGATGTGAAGAAAAGCTCAAGAGTGTGCAAGAAAAACAGAGCTTCGTGGCTAGGGCTCGCGGGTGGATTGCGACTGGCAAGCCGCCAAATGCAGGCACGTGAGATGCACATGAGGAAGCTGAAGGGTAGCGCCAGCTGTCACGCTACAGGACAAAAGTCCCAGGCTGGCCAGGCCGTTGGGTCACGGCTTGAACTCGCGACTTGACCAAGTCGCGAGGCCAAGTCGCCAAAATGCCCTGTTTGGCAAAAACTGACGTTTTGCATTCCCTTCTCACCCTACTATATATATACCCTTAAACCCATCATATTGAGAGAGCTTCAAGAGAGAATTGTGTGAGAGAAACCCTAGAGAAATACAAGATTGATTCATCCACAATCTTAACCTTAGAGACTCTACAAATTCCTCTACTCTCTTCCACTCCATTGTAATACCCTTGAGAGGTCTTTAGCCAAATCCTTGTCTCACCACACCCACGTTTGTGAGAAGGTCTATTTGGTGCTGTTGGAAAGCAGTCAAGAAGGAACCAATCTACATTGGTTGATGCTATGGTCTAGTAGCGGAATCTGGTAAGCTAGAAAAGAAAAAGGTTCGGCGCAACCTCGTTGGAGTAAGGAGCTTAGAGGGCTTAGGTACCTGGGTAGATTAAGCTTGGAGGGTCTATTGCTGTTCATGTATCCCAACTACATTTTCTAGTGGATTATTTGACCGCTTGGAGGGCGGCGGAGAGGTTTTACGCCGAGGGCTTCGGTTTCCTCTTCGATAACACATCGTGTGTTGTCCGTGTGTTTGCATCTTCATTTTCTTTATCTTTGCCTTATATTTATTGCTGTGGATGTGTTTATATTTGGCTTAGATTAGTTATCAATTCTGTTATTAGCTTGATATCATGTTCCGCACATTATTTGTTTGATATAAAGCTTGAATTGGTATTTTTGTATTTGGGGTCCAAACGTTCAAAGGTGTTGTATACCCTTTTTGAACTTTCAATACTCATGAGAAGATCATAAACCAAATCCTTACCTTACCAAATTCAAAGTAGTAAGAAGGTTCTTGGTGTTTGGGTAGTAATTCAAGAAAGAACCAATTCATATTATTTAATGCAATGGGCTAATTGCGGGATTCTGAAAGTTAGAGAGAACACGGTTCAGCGTAACCTTGTTAGAGCAAGAAGCTTGGAGGGCTTAGGTACATTAGGTAGATTAGACTTGAAGGGTCTATTGCTATTTATGTATTCCAACTGATTTTCTAGTGGATCATTTATCACTTGGAGGGCAGCAGAGAGGTTTTTCGTCAAATTCTTCAATTTCCTCTTCAATAACACATGCCGATGTTATCTTGTGATTGCATCTCTCTTTCCCTTACTCTTAGCTTTAATTTATGATGGTTGTGATTAATTAATGACTTAGAGTAGTTTGCTTATTTGGGTATTGCTTATATTTCATATTCCGCACATATATTGTTTGAATATAAGCTTATATTGGAAAATTTTTTTTTGGGGTCTAAACATTCACAAGTGTTTTATACACTAAGTGAGTTTTCAACTATGAGCATTACATTGTTTAGGCAAACCCGTCAGCATATCTTGTCACTAACATCCGCTGCATCAATGGTGCTGTATATGTAGAGGCTACATGTCTCCAGAATACGCCATGTTTGAATAATTTTCTTTGAAATCTTATGTTTACAGTTTTGGGGTCCTAATTCTAGAGATATTAACTGGTGAGAAGAACAGTTCTTTTTGTCAAGCAAATAGTTCTGAAGACCTTTTAAGCTATGTGAGTATAAACCAAACATTCAGATTTTGTCTTCCTATATGAATGCCAACATCATCACATCGGTGTTGGGGCAAAAAGATAGTGACATTGCAACATTACTTGACCAATTGGTGCAGGCTTGGAAACATTGGAGGGATGAAACACCCTTGGAATTGTTGGATTCAACTTTGGGAGACTCTTACTCGAAAAATGAAGTCATCAGAAGTCTCCATATACTATATAGGATTACATTGTGTACAGGACAATCCATTTGACAGGCCTACTATGGCTACGGTAGTTCTAACGCTAAACAATGACTCTGTTACTCAGCCGTTACCTCAACGACCAGCATTGTTTTTCGGTAGCCGAACAGAGGACAACAGGCGTTCAAACGAGCTGGAGTCAAAACAATCTACAAGCAAATCAATTTCTTATTCTGCCAATGAAGTATCAATTACTGAATTATACCCTCGCTAGTGTGAGTATTGTAATTAATGGTCTCACTAGAATTAGTATTTATTTATAAGTCATGAAATTTGAACAGTGAGTAGCATATGAAAATTGCTTAAAGATTTGAAACTTCATAACCGTAGTAGCCTTCAATCCAGTAAGTATAATAAACCAGGCCCAAGGCAAAATGGTTAGAAGACCAAGCTGTACTTTATTTTACAATTAATACATACATGCCTCACGGCGTTACCATGATGACTTTGGTGGTTTGATATAGAATCACACTGCTAAGGGCTTGCCATGTTTATTAGTCCATTTGGCACCGGTTAATTTGGTTTTTCGATTTTCTTTTTTGGTTGTTTAAAGTTGTAAATTATGATTATATTTGTAAAAGTAAGGTATTAAAAAGTTGTATATAAGAAAATATGCTCCACCTTCATTTCAAATAGAAATATGTTTGTAGTGGGTCGGAATCAACTCAAAACAATGGGAAAAAGCTGTTACACACTCAAGAAAACAATTGACTAAGTCACAATTTTGACTTTTCACATGTGTATAAATATGTGTAAGAGCACTTGTATTAGTCCTTTCATAATAGGAAAAGTGCATCATTTTACACATTTTTGCTCAAAATATACCCACACCAGTCTCTCTATAATACTGTATACTTCCAAAATTACTACAGTAACCATGCATATTTATACGGTTATTGTAGTTTTCTATTTAATTTTTTAATATTTTTTTCTCTCATCCAAATCTCTCTCCTCTCTCATATGATTCTCTCTCTCCCTCTACTCTTTTTCTCCTCTATCTTCTTGAATCCAACAAAAAATTTATACAAATCATCAAATTCTTCAAATTTATTCTAATCCTAGATCCCAAATTCATCAAACCCTCTCCTAAAAAAAATCATCAAACCCATGTAACTAATTAAACCCAAAATGCAAAAGTAGTAAAAGAAGAAAAGGCCAAAGAGGAAGAAGAAGATGCAGAAGAAGAAGCAGTAGTGGCAGCAGAGAAATCCACCTAAAATTCGCTAAAAATCACCGCTCACAGAAGCAGGGAAACCCGCCCAAAACCACCACCCAAATTGCAAACCCAAAACCACCCCCATAGTCAAACCCAAATTGAAAAGGAAGAAGAAGAAGGAGAAGAAGAAAAGGACGAAAGAAGAAGAAGAAGAAAAAGTAGAAAGAAAAGAAAGAAGGAGAATGAGAAAAAGAAAGAGAGAGTGGCTTGTTAAAGGTTGGTGGGGTTGTGGTAGGTGTGAAATAATATTAAAAAAGTGAGAAAATATTATTTAAATAAGAGTGTAGAATAGATAACTAAGATGGGATCTTTGCAAAAGTGATGGTATAAAATAGAAAAGGTAATTATGCAACCTGTGTTGCATAAGTTCCTGCAAACACCATTAAGTGGCACACTAAAAAATTAACAAGTGTCCTTGGTCATGTGAGAAGCACATGACCAATTAAATAAGAGTTTTAAAACCCAAACAAACCCTAGTCTCCTCCCATCCTTTCATTTCTCTCTCTATCGTCTGCCCTTTCAGGCCTAATCCATCTCTCCTCTACTGATCTTCAATCAAATTACATCCACCGGTGCCATCGTCATTCTCCTTGGTGAGGGAAGATTTAATGGCCGACCTTTATGGTAGAGACTATTAATCGGCTACCGTCTATCCTCCTAGCTGCCACACAGCCCCTCCTCTTCCTCCCTATTTTGGTTTTTTTGGCTTCGCCCTCCATGCCAACAACACCACCACCGATGGTGGCCACCGTCCTCTTTGCTCCAATTTCTATTTTTAGTTCTCTCTTTTTTCTTTTTCTTTTTTGATTTGATTTTCTCTGTGGCTGAGAGTTCCTCTCTTTGGTTTTATCTTTTCATGTTCTGGGGTTTGGATTTACTTGGTTAGGTTTTTGCTTAATTTGGAAAAATATACTTTAGGTATGGTTCTTATGTGAATCTTTGGGTTTAGATGTGCTCAGTTCTGTTTGGAATTGGGTTGTGGGGACTGAAGATCAGGGATGGAGGTGCCGGTAAAGATCAGGGATGATGGCGCTAGTAGAGATCGGAATGGTGGTGCTAGTGGAGGAAGAAAGGATTGGCGACTGTTGAAGGAATTTTATTTCCAAATAACATTAAATATTAAAAAATTTAGTTAGTTGATACGTTTCAAAACAATGTTGAAAACTAGCATCTCGAGTGTCTAAAACTCGAGTTCTAAGATAAAAATTGAGTTTTTAAGTCTCGATTTGTGGAGAAATGTTCGAAATCGAGTTTTTGCGACTCGAGTTTGGAAATCGAGTCTTAAAAACTCGATTTTCACTTCGTTTTTTACTTTTTGGATCTCAAGTCTTAGAGACTCAAAATGCTAGTTTCCAACATTTTTTCTAACACATCTTAACTTACAATATTCTCCCCCTTCACTGTGCTATTCTGCACATTCCCCCCTGCTAAAGAAATGGTGATTTAGGGTTGTACTTGTAAGAGTAGAGACAAAAAGGAGTGGGAGGCGACTAGGGTTTGTTTGGATTAGAAAACTCATTTAATTGGTCATGTGCTTCTCACATGACCAAGGACACTTGTTAATTTTTTAGTTATGCAACCTAGGTCGCATAAAATCCCTGCCCAAATAAAAGGGAAAGTAGGTTCTTTTTGTAAAATAGACATAAATTTTTAGAAGCATTGATTCAATTGCTCTTAGAAATTAAAAACAATATATTTGTTTTACAATAAGTGAACCACATACAAAGACTAAAAATTTCACAACCTCACTATTGAATATAACAAATGGACGTTCATACGCTTCTCTATCTATCTTTCTGGAAATGTCACTCGGTCTTTCCTCTTCTTTGACACCTTTTTTCAAGGTAAGGGAATGGGTTAGGGTCTAATTCTAGGGAATATCTGGCCTTTTGCCCTTAATTTTTTTTAAAAATTAGTAATACGCCCCTATTTCGAAACTATATAGAGATATGCCCCTGTTTCAATACTCAATTGCCTTAAAATCGAGTTCCAATGAAATACTTGATTCATAGAAAATCGAGTTATTCCCGATCAAACTTATAAAAAAAATTTTGCAAGAAAACGCCGCTATAGGGCTTTAAAACGTCACTATAGGGCTTAAAAAGCCACTATAGAGCTCACACTTATAAAAAAAAATTTGCATGGAACTCGATTTTCTCAAAGTCGAGTTACATGCAATTTTTTCTTTTTCTTTTTCTCTTTTTTTTAAGTTTCATCGAGCATAACTTGATTTTATATGAATCGAGTATTTCATTGAAACTCGATTTTAGGATAATCGAGTATCGAAACAGGAGCATATCCCTATATAGTTTCGAAATAGGGGCATATTGCTAATTTTTAAAAAAATTAAGGGAAAAAGGCCAGATAGTCCCTAATTCTAGCTACTAGGGGTGTGCAAAAAACCACTTCAAACCGGCCAAACCATTGCCAAAATTTCGGTTCAATTCAGTTTCGGTTTTATTATATTAAAAATTGAAATTTTCGATTCAGTTATCGGTGGAAAATTTGCATGCACTGAACCGACTGAAACCGAACCAAATATATTATTATATTATATTCTATATTAAATATATAATATAATGTTTGTAAATATTTGGGGCTTTGGGCCTCTGTTAGTATATATATTCTTTGCTCTGGGCCTTCATTAGTTTATATATGCTTTGGGCCTCCATCATTTTATTTTAAAACATTTGGGCCTTGGCTTTTCATTTTATCTGATCAAAATCATCAGATCCATCCAGCCTTGGCTTCATTTTAATAATTTTATCTGTTTAAACATGGCTATTTAAAACCCATTAGATTAACTAACTATAATTAAACTAAGTGAATATATAATTAAACTAATTAAACTATAACTAATTAAACTATAAAAACAAAACTTAGAAAACCCTACCCTACATACCCCACACTTTCCATTCAGACAACCTCCACTTCTGACTCCACAGTACCTCACTCCTTCTCACGCCAAATCTACCTATGTCGCCAACCTCCCCATGCTGGCTTGATCATTAGCTTCTCAGTTCTCACGATGACTGTCTCTCTTTTGAATATCTCGATAACTCTCTCTCTGTTTTGTATTTTGGGTTTTGTTTAATACTGAATCAATAAAGTTAGGGTTTTGAAAATACTAAATCTCTGTTTTGTAGTAACAACATCAGATGTTTATTTTTTCAAGTTTTATATGCAAATAAAGTTAGGGTTTTGAAAAAATTGATAACCCATGTGCTTGGCTACTTTTGATGGTTGATTCTTTATTAAAATTTGCTGCTTGCCTTTGTCTCATGTACTCGTTGACTTCTGATATATAAAGTTAGCTGCTTTTTTATTTATTTATTGTTGGTATATTTGTTTATTGTTGTTGACATGCTGTGAATTTGTAACTGTGATGTTAAGTTGTTGTTTTCTTATTGATGTTAGAGTTTTGAAAAAATCAATAACCTCATGTGCTTAATTGTGATGTTGGTGTATTTGTTAATAGTTGACTATGATGTTGGGATATTTGTTTATTATTGCTATGATGTTGATGTGTTTATTATTATCTTATTGACGTGTTTATTATTGACTTGTTGTTGTATACTAGAGCCCTTCTCATTTTTTTTTCTTGTTGACTTGTTGTGTTATTGTATACTAGAGTGAAGAGTCATTTTTCATTCTTTTTTTTTTTTCCCTTTGTTGCTAACTTATTGTGTTGTTGTTACCATATTTTATTTATTTATTGTAGACTAGACTTATTTGGTGTTAAATTTTTATTTTTTATTTTTTAATTTTATAATTGATGACTTATTGTGTTTATTGTTGTTTTAATTTATATTGTAGATGAATAACACAAGAGAAATCCCAAAGGGTCATGACAATGAAGCAAGTCAAGGGGCAACCAATGTGCATGAAGATAAAGGCAAACACCCACTCCCACCAAAAGCAGGTAATACTGGTAAAAAAAAGATCTTTTGTTTGGGGTCATTTCACTACTATTGAAGGGGTGGGGGGAAACCTAAGGCAGCTTGTAACTACTGTGGCACAACTTATACTTGTGGCACTACAACCATGAAAACTCACATACAATCACAATGTTTGAAATATCCTTAAAGGGAAGAGGAAAAAAACCAAACAACCCTAGCATTCAAACCTAAAGAAGAAGGAGAAAGTAGTGGGAGACTTGTGCCTCATGTGTTTAATTTTCAGGCATGTAAGAAAGCATTGGCGGAGATGATTATTCTAGAGTAGCTGTCTTTTAGGTTTTTGGAGGGTCTTGATTTGAGGAAGTTTATGTCTGTTGCCCAACCTAGGTTCTATCCAATCCCTTGCCACACAGCAATGGCCAAAGCTTGCTTTAGGACGTTTTTGGATGAGGAACAGAAGTTGAAAGAAACCCTAAGAGAGCAGCGGGTCTGCCTTACCACAAATACATGGACATCCGTTTAAAATTTGAACTATGTGTGTCTCACTACCCATTTTATAGATAGTGATTGGAAAAATACACAAGAGGATTCTTAGTTTTCATTTAGTGGAAAATCACAAGGGTGAAACACTTGGAAAGATGATTGAGATTTGTTTGCTTGATTGGGGGATAGACAATATTCTAAATATTACAATTGATAATGCTGCCTCTAATAGTGGGCTCATTTCTTTTATTCAAAAAAAGACTAAGCATAGGAAGACAACAATTTTAGGGCATAAATACTTGCATTTAAGGTATAGTGCTCTTATCTTGAACTTAATTGTTCGTGAAAGGTTAACTGAAATGGATAAGACAATAGTGAAGATGAGGAAATCCATGTGATATGTGAGATCATCTCCACAAAGACAAAGCACATCTAAGTTATGTGTAGAGAAGGAGAAAGTTGGCTTTAAAAGTCAATTGTGCTTAGATGTGCCCACTAGGTGGAACTACACCTATATGATGTTGGAGAAGGCCAAGAAGTATCAAAAGGCTTTTGAGAGATTGGAGGAAGAAGATCCAAATTATATTAGGAGAATTAGAGAGGAGGCAAAGGAAGAAGGAAATTATAGACATGAGGTTGCTTGGGGAATGGATGATGTGGATCGGGGAAAGATTAGGATCTTTTCGAAATTTCTTAAAATTTTCTATGATGCAACCTTGCGGTTTTCGGTTGCTAATTATGTCACTAGCAATTGTTTCTTTTTGGAGCTCATGTCAATTCATGACACAATTGACTTGGAGCATAAAAAAGATGGTTATTTGTTATTTTGAGTCTTGGCCAAATATTAAATATAGATAGTATATGTTGACATTGACATATGGCCAATTTATTTTGAGTCTTTGGCTATAATGCTGTTATGTAGGTATTGACATATGGACAATATGTGGACAATGACATATTACTAATGAAGTAATTAAATCTGCATTAGTTATTTTATTTTGACTTGTACAAGTTATTTTTTAATCTTGTTTGTATTTGATGGCTACTTGTAACAAGTTAAGATTATTTTGAGCACTGCAGCAGTTTTTTGCTCTAGATTATTTTTAGATTTATGAATCTGTGTTGACAAGTTGTGCAAGTGTATTGTTGATAGGTTATACGATTATTTTTGGATTTATGAATTTGTGTTGACACTTGACAGGTTGTGCAAATGTATTGTTGACAGGTTATATACTATTGATAGGTTATTTTTGTATTTATGAATATGTGATATGTGTAATTTGATGAGAATAATAGAAGCTCTAAAGTAGGTTATGAATCTACGACAGGTTGTAATTTATGAATCTGCTATGTGTATTTTTGGATTTCTGAATCTGTAACAAGTTGTGATTTTTTTTTTTTTTTTTTTTTTTTTGATGAATCTGCTATAATGTGTATTTTTGGATTTTTGTTGTTGAGAAAAAGCAAGTTATAAAAAATGTAAAATGCAAATGCAGGTTGTGATTTTTTCTTGTTTATAATATGCTTTATGGATGTGTAAAAAAGCCCAAAAAGGGCCAAAACAAATTCCTAAAAAAGGCCCAAAGATGGCCATTGGCCAAAATAGAAAAGGCCCAAATCTGGGCCAAAATTGGTTCTTAAAAAAGGTCTAAAACAGGTTTCTAAAAAAGGCTTAATAACAAAGAGCACAAAAGGCCCAAAAAGGGCCATAAAAAAATTGGCTTGATTACTACACATTAAAAAAAAAAAAAAAAAAAAAAAAAAACCAAAGGCCCAACTAGCCCAAACTCAAGGCACAAAAAACCGACAACCGACCGAAACCAAAACAAACCGAAACCAATTGAGTTCCAACTGTTTCGGTCAGTTTCGGTTGAGGACTTCACAAACTGAAAATTTCAATTTTGGTTTGCCAGCTAAAAAAAAAACCGATCGAGTCGAACTGTTTACAGCCCTAAATTGGACCACCCTTATAGTTCAGATAAGTCATTCAATATATGATGCAAGGTGGCTATCAAAAGGTGGTAGCATTTAATGCAAATTTGAAATTGAACTGGGGAGAAATGTGATTGCGTCAAGGCTTTTATTTTGAAATAATACTTAGGAGACTGTCCCGAGGAAGCACCCGCACAACCTTGGTTTGTATTTCGTGTTGTGGGCCCTATCCATCATCCTTTTGACCAATGGATAATTTGGGGTGGGAATGATAATTCGAGATTGGAATAGCAGAGTGATAGCTACTGTGTCTATACCCCTTCTAGGAAGATACTCTATTGAGGAAACTGAAACAGTTGTAGTTGAACAAGGTTTAGTTCTGGCTAGAGAACTTGGCTTGGAGAAAATAATTATAGAGTGCGACTCCCTATTGACTGTCCAAGCTATTGAACTCATGGATGTTAGGAGGGTTGTTGGTCACATCATAAAGGATATTGGTTGGTCAAGGATGTAGCAAGTTTCAAGAAAATAGCCCACGAACTCGCCTAACATGCCACACAAAAAAAAAAAAAAAAAAAAAAAAAAAACCTAGAGAAAAATCTGTTCGGAGGAATGAGATCCCAAAATTTTTGTTTGACCTCCTTAGATTAGAGGGATCAGCCTAAGCGGGGTTTATTTGCTTTTGGTCTATGTTGTTACTGTTTGGCTTGGTACTGGCATGTTTGCTGCTCATTGTATTTGGTTTTTCTCCTTTGAATGAGAATTTAGTCTCTTTTCCAAAACCCAAAAAGAAAAAAAAAAAAAAAGTCAATCGAAAACGTTTTCATTTTGATAAGTTTTTCAAGTGGTTCAACATACTCAAAAAAAGGTTGAAAAAAGTAAAAAAAAAGAAAAAAGAAAAAAAGAATTATGCCAAAACAAACTAATCCTAAAAATATAACAAGTTGTCAAATGATTACTGTGGGGCCCCATAATATTTAGAAACCTCGGCCCACTCCACATCGGGCCCATGATCCACGTCGAGGAGAATGCAGAATTCGAGGATAAGTGGACGAGGCCCAAGTCGTCTAGGGACCTCGCCGAGGAGGCCCATGTCATCGGCAGGCCGACGTTGAAGAAAAGGAGTTGTCACTCACTCATTAAATGCATGCCACCAACACTCTGGTCACATCAATGGTGAATTGACCAGCCAACAATGATGCCTTAGTTACTTCAACTAACAGAAAGCCTACAAAGGTGGCTGATGGGACAGGCACTCAAGTATAGGCTTGGATGATCAATAAGTGGACGGCAGAGATCAACTAAACAAGACTATATAATAGATAGCACCCCCCCCCCCCCCCCCCCAACAAGAAGAGGGTGGAACCTAATAGGAAGAGAAATGAAAAAGGGATCTTCAGGGTGTCTAAGGAGAACCCTTGTATATGTCAGTTCTAAGTAAAGAGATACTCGGACTAGATCCTCGGACTGGGCCGAGAACAAAATTTCTTCATGAACATTTAGTCGAAGTCATCGTTATTATCCTCACAAACACTTAGTCAAATTTCTTTATTATTATTTCTATGAATCTCACGCCGATCATTGTTTACTTTGCTAGTACTTAGCCCTTCTACCCACGCTCTACAAAATTTATTGTTTAGGTCCAATTTAATTTGAGTCCTTACAATTGACGCCGTCTGTGGGAAGGACTTGTGCACTAGCAAATGCGATGGTTAGTGTGAAAAGATTAAGAGCCACACTTCTAAAAAAAAAAAAAAAACCAACAAAAAACAATACAGCGTGCAGCAACAACAATCACTCAGAAGGCAACAATCGCAAGAAACAGAAAGATGCGAAAAATAAAAGAGATGAAATGGGCCTACTTCTTTATTAGTATATGAAGAAAAAGTTACATCTTACAATGGATGCCCATGCAGGCTTGTTCTAAAGCTAACTACAAAGAAAGACGCCTAACAAGGCTGGTGGAGAAGTAAGAGAAGAGGAAAGGAAGGAAGGAAGGCAACGTTGGAGGAAGGGCCGCGGCACCGGACGGTTCCACCTCTCGGTTTCGCCTGGTTTCCCTCCCAAACCCATCACTGCCAGCTTGGAGGCGCTGACAGATCCAGATCCGGGGGAAGGAGGTTACATTCTTTCTAGATCTCCCTCCAGACAGTAAGGAGGGGTCCACCTCTGGTTAGGTTGAAAAGAAGAAAAATCTTCAGCTTTCTCCTACCCCAACCCCAACATGACATCCAGGGTCGAGGTGCTATCCTTGACTCCTGAAAGGGGCTAGGTTTCCTCGTAACCGCCCTTTCCAAGGGCCAATTCATTTTATGGGGCACAAACTGCTATTTTTGCAAAGCCTCTGAACAGTGTGTTGGCGAATGTGTTTGTGAGGTTTGAAGAAAAGGGTTGTCCCAGAAAGGCCTTTTCTAGAATGCGAAAACTGGTGAGAGCCAACCCGCACAAAATCCTAGGGAGAGATTACCGGAGGCAATAACTCCACCCAATTTCCAAGGAGCTTATCTGCCGCTAGATCCTCGTAAATCCGCAAGGACATTAATGAAGAGGTGCCTCATTAACGAGGAGGCACCGAAGCGTAAAAGCGCGTTACTCGAACAATCAAAGGGACGCCTCGTAATCAGAAGAGGCACACCAAACGAAGAGGCTAGAACAGAGCAAGGTCCCCTCCTCGGCGGAGCAAATCAGAGAACTAGGTACTGGACAGAACCAAGGGCTTGCATGGTCCTCAGACTCAAGCCTTTGGGAAAACAAGCCACTACCGATTGCGAACTAAGAGTTAGACAGAACCTAGGCATTGCATGGTCCTCGGACCCAAGCCTCCGGGGAAACTAACAACTTAAAGAAAGAAAATTACTTAAAAATCAGAGAACTAGGTACTGGACAGAACATAGGCATTGCATGGTCCTCAAACTCAAGCCTCTGGAGAAACCAGCTACTTCAGACTGAGAACTAAGAGTTAGACAGAACCTAGGCATTGCATGGTCCTCGGACTCAAGCCCTTGGGGAAACTAACTACTTAAAGAAAGAAAATTACTTAAAAATCAAAGAACTACATACTAGACAGAACCAAGGCCTTGCATGGTCCTCGGACTCAAGCCTCTGGGGAAACCAGCTACTTCAGAATAAGAACTAAGAGTCAGACAGAACCTAGGCATTGCATGGTCCTTGGACCCAAGCCTCTGGGGAAACTAACTACTTAAAGAAAGAAAACTACTTAAAAATCAGAGAACTAGGTACTGGACAGAACCATGGCCTTGCATGGTCCTCGGACTCAAGCCTCTGGGGAAACCAGCTACTTCAGACAGAGAACTAAGAGTTAGATAGAACCTAGGAATTGCATGATTCTCGGACCCAAGCGTCTGGGGAAACTAACAACTTAAAGAAAAAAAATTACTTAAAAATCAGAGAACTAGGTACTGGACAGAACCAAGGCCTTGCATGGTCCTCGGACTCAAGCCTCTTGGGAAACCAGCTACTTCAGACTGAGAACTAAGAGTTACACAGAACCTAGGCATTGCATGGTCCTCGGACCCAAGCCTCTGGGGAAACTAACTACTTAAAGAAAGAAAATTACTTAAAAATCAGAGATCTAGGTACTGGACAGAACCTAGGCATTGCATGGTCCTCAGACCCAAGCCACTGGGGAAACTAACTACTTAAAGAGAGAAAATTACTTAAAAATCAGAGAACTAGGTACTGGACAGAACCAAGGCCTTGCATGGTCCTCGGACTCAAGCCTCTGGGGAAACCAGCTACTTCAGACTGAGAACTAAGAGTTAGACAGAACCTAGGCATTGCAAGGTCCTCGAACTTAAGCCTCTGGGGAAACTAACTACTTAAAGAAAGAAAACTACTTAAAACTCAGAGAACTAGGTACTGGATAGAACCAAGGCCTCGCATGGTCCTCGGACTCAAGCCTCTGGAAACCAGCTACTTCAGATTGAGAACTAAGAGTTAGACAGAACCTAGACATTGCATGATCCCCGGACTCAAGCCTCTGGAGAAACTAACTACTTAAAGAAAGAAAATTACTTAAAAATCAGAGAACAAGGTACTGGACAGAACCAAGGCCCTACATGGTCCTCGGACTCAAGCCTCTGGGAAACCAGCTACTTCAGACTGAGAACTAAGAGTTAGACAGAACCTACGCATTGCGTGGTCCTCGGACCCAAGCCTCTGGGGAAACTAACTAATTAAAGAAAGAAAACTACTTAAAAATCAGAGAACTAGGTACTGGAAAGAACCAAGGCTTTGCATGGTCCTCAAACTCAAGCCTCTGGGAAAAAAAGCTACGTTAGACAGAGAACTAAGAGTTACACAGAACCTTGGCATTGCATGGTCCTCGAACCCAAGCCACTGGGGAAACTAACTACATAAAGAAAGAAAATTACTTAAAAATCAAAGAACAAGGTACTGGACAGAACCAAGGCATTGCATGGTCCTCGGACTCAAGCCTATGGGGAAACCAGCTACTTCAGACTGAGAACTAAGAGTTAGACAGAACCTAGGAATTGCATGATCCTCGGACCCAAGCCTCTGGGGAAACAAACTACTTAAGGAAAGAAAATTACTTAAAAATCAGAGAACTAGGTACTGGACAGAACCAAGGCCTTGCATGGTCCTTGGACTCAAGCCTCTGGGGAAACCAGCTACTTTAGACTAAGAACTAAGAGTTACATAGAACCTAGGCATTGCATGGTCCTCGGATCTAAGTCTCTGGGGAAACTAACTACCTAAAGAAAGAAAATTACATAAAATCAGAGAAATAGGTACAAGACAGAACCAAGGCCTTGCATGGTCCTCGGACTCAATCCACTAGGAAAACCAGCTACTTCAGACTGAGAACTAAGAGTTAGACAGAACCTAGGCATTGCATGGCCCTCGGACTCAAGCCTCTGGGGAAACTAACTACTTAAAGAAAGAAAACAACTTAAAAATCAGAGAACTAGATACTAGACAGAACCAAGGCCTTGCATGGTCCTCGGACTCATGCCGCTGGCGAAACCAGCTACTTCAGATTGAGAACTAAGAGGTAGACAGAATCTAGGCATTGCATGGTCCTCTGACTCAAGCCTCTGGGGAAATTAACTACTTAAAGAAAGAAAATTACTTAAAAATCAGAGAACTAGGTACTGGACAGAACCAAGGCCTTGCATGGTCTTCGGACTCAAGCCGCTGGGGAAACCAGCTACTTCAAACTAAGAACTAAGAGTTAGACAGAACCTGGGCATTGCATGGTCCTCGGACTCAAGCCTCCGGGGAAACTAACTACTTAAAGAAAGAAAATTAGTTAAAAATCTGTGAACTAGGTACTGGACAAAACCAAGGCCTTGCATGGTCCACGGACTCGAGCCTCTGGGAAAACCAGCTACTTCAGACTGAGAACTAAGAGTTAAACAGAACCTGGGCATTGCATGGTCCTTGAACCCAAGCCTCTGGGGAAACTAACTACTTAAATAAAGAAAACTACTTAAAAATCAGAGAACTAAGTACTGGAAAGAACCAAGGCCTTGCATGGCCCTCGGACTCAAGCCTCTGGGTAACCAGCTACTTCAGATTGAGAACTAAGAGTTAGAGAGAACCTAGGAATTACATGATCCTCGGACCCAGGCCTCTAGGGAAACTAACTACTTAAAGAAAGAAAATTACTTAAAAATCAGAGAACTAGGTACTGAACAGAACCAAGGCCTTGCATGGTCCTCGAACTCAAGCTTGTGGGAAAAAAAGCTACGTTAGACAGAGAACTAAGAGTTACACAGAACCTTGGCATTGCATGGTCCTCGGACCCAAGCCTCTGGGGAAACTAACTACTTAAAGAAAGAAAACTACTTAAAGAAAGAAAACTACTTAAAAATTAGAGAACTAGGTACTGGACAGAACCAAGGCATTGCATGGTCCTCGGACTCAAGCCTATGGGGAAACCAGCTACTTCAGACTGAGAACTAAGAGTTAGACAGAACCTAGGAATTGCATGATCCTCGGACCCAAGCCTCTGGTTAAAAACAGACTACTTAAAGAAAGAGAATTACTTAAAAATCAGAGATCTAGGTACTGGACAGAACCAAGACCTTGCATGGTCCTCGGACTCAAGCCTCTGGGAAACTAGCTACTTTAGACTGAGAACTAAGAGTTACACAGAACCTAGGCATTGCATGGTCCTCGGACTCAAGCCTCTGGGGAAACTAACTACTTAAAGAAAGAAAATTACTTAAAAATCAGAGAACTAGGTACAAGACAGAACCATGGCCTTGCATGGTCCTCGGACTCAAGCCACTGGGAAAACCAGCTACTTCAGACTGAGAACTAAGAGTTAGACAGAACCTAGGCATTGCATGGTCCTCGGACTCAAGCCTCTAGGGAAACTAACTACTTAAAGAAAGAAAACTACTTAAAAATCAGAGAACTAGGTACTGGACAGAACCAGGGCCTAGCATGGTCCTCGGACTCAAGCCGCTGGGGAAACCAGCTACTTCAGATTGAGAACTAAGAGTTAGACAGAATCTAGGCATTGCATGGTCCTCGGACTCAAGCCTCTGGGGAAAGTACTACTTAAAGAAAGAAAATTTCTTAAAAATCAGAGAACTAGGTACTGGACAGAACCAAGGCCTTGCATGGTCTTCGGACTCAAGCCGCTGGGGAAACTAGCTACTTCAGATTAAGAACTAGGAGTTACACAGTACCTGGGTATTGCATGGTCCTCGGACTCAAGCCTCTGGGGAAACTAACTACTTAAAGAAAGAAAATTACTTAACAATCAGAGAACTAGGTACAAGACAGAACCAAGGCCTTGCGCGGTCCTCGGACTCAATCCACTGGGAAAACCAGCTACCTCAGACTGAGAACTAAGAGTTAGACAGAACCTGGGCATTGCATGGTCCTCGGACTCAAGCCTTTGGGGAAACTAACTACTTAAAGAAAGAAAATTAGTTAAAAATCAGAGAACTAGGTACTGGACAGAACCAAGGCCTTGCATGGTCCTCGGACTCAAGCCTTAGGGAAAACCAGCTACTTCAGACTGAGAACTAAGAGTTAGACGGAACCTGGGCATTGCATGGTCCTCGGACCCAAGGCTCTGGGGAAACTAACTACTTAAAGAAAGAAAACTACTTAAAAATCAAAGAACTAGGTACTGGACAGAACCAAGGCCTTGCATGGTCCTCGGACTCAAGCCTCTGGGAAACCAGCTACTTCAGATTAAGAACTAAGAGTTAGACAGAACCTAGGCATTGCACGGTCCTCAGACTCAAGCCCCTGGGGAAACTAACTACTTAAAGAAAGAAAACTACTTAAAATTTAGAGAACTAGGTACTGGACAGAACCAAGGCCTTGTATGGTCCTCGAACTCAAGCCGCTGGGAAACCAGCTACTTCAGATTGAGAACTAAGAGTTAGACAGAACCTAGGCATTGCACGGTCCTCAGACCCAAGCCTCTGGGGAAACTAACTACTTAAAGAAAGAAAACTACTTAAAAATCAGAGAACTAGGTACTGGATAGAACCAAGGCCTTGCATGGTCCTCAAACTCAAGCCGCTGGGGAAACAAGCTACATAAGATTGAGAACTAAGAGTTAGACAGAATCTAGGCATTGCATGGTCCTCGGACTCAAGCCTCTGGGGAAAGTACTACTTAAAGAAAGAAAATTACTAAAAAATCTGAGAACTAGGTACTGGACAGAACCAAGGCCTTGCATGGTCTTCGGACTCAAGCCGCTGGGGAAACCAGCTACTTCAGATTAAGAACTAGGAGTTAAACAGAACCTGGGCATTGCATGGTCCTCAGACTCAAGCCTCTGGGAAACTAACTAGTTTAAGAATGAAAATTACTTAACAATCAGAGAACTAGGTACAAGACAGAACCAAGGCCTTGCGCTGTCCTCGGACTCAATCCACTGGGAAAACCAGCTACTTCAGACTGAGAACTAAGAGTTAGACAGAACCTAGGCATTGTATGGTCCTCGGACTCAAGCCTCTGGGGAAACTAACTACTTAAAGAAAGAAAACTACTTAAAAATTAGAGAACTAGGTACTGGACAGAACCAAGGCCTTGCATGGTCCTCGGACTCAAGCCGCTGGGGAAACCAGCTACTTCAGATTGAGAACTAAGAGTTAGACAAAATCTAGGCATTGTATGGTCCTCGGACTCAAGCCTTTGGGAAAACTAACTACTTAAAGAAAGAAAATTACCTAAAAATCAGAGAACCAGGTACTGGACAGAACCAAGGCCTTGCATGGTCTTCGGACTCAAGTCGCTGGGGGAACCAGCTACTTCAGATTAAGAACTAAGAGTTAGACAGAACCTGGCATTGCATGGTCCTCGGACTCAAGCCTCTGGGGAAACTAAATACTTAAAGAAAGAAAATTTGTTAAAAATCAGAGAACTAGGTACTAGACAAAACCAAGGCCTTGCATGTTCCACTGAGTCAAGCCTCTGGGAAAACCAGCTACTTCAGACTGAGAACTAAGAGTTAGACAGAACCTGGGCATTGCATGGTCCTCGAACCCAAGCCTCTGGGGAAACTAACTACTTACAGAAAGAAAACTACTTAAAAATCAGAGAACTAGGTACTTGAAAGAACCAAGGCCTTCCATGGTCCTCAAGCTCAAGCCTCTGGGAAACCAGCTACTTCAGACTGAGAACTAAGAGTTAGATAGAACCTAGGAATTGCATGATCCTCGGACCCAAGCCTCTAGGGAAACTAACTATTTAAAGAAAGAAAATTACTTAAAAATCAGAGAACTAGGTACTGGACAAAACTAAGGCCTTGCATGGTCCTCGGACTCAAGCCTCGGGGAAAAAAAGCTACGTTAGACAGAGAACTAAGAGTTACACAGAACCTTGGCATTGGATGGTCCTCAGACCCAAGCCTCTGGGGAAACTAACTACTTCAAGAAAGAAAATTACCTAAAAATCAGAGAACTAGGTACTGGACAGAACCAAGGCCTTGCATGGTCCTCGGACTTAAGCCGCTGGGGAAACCAGCTACTTCAGATTGAGAACTAAGAGTTAGACAAAATCTAGGCATTGTGTGGTCCTCGGACTCAAGCCTTTGGGAAAACTAACTACTTAAAGAAAGAAAATTACCTAAAAATCAGAGAACCAGGTACTGGACAGAACCAAGGCCTTGCATGGTCTTCGGACTCAAGTCGCTGGGGGAACCAGCTACTTCAGATTAAGAACTAAGAGTTAGACAGAACCTGGCATTGCATGGTCCTCGGACTCAAGCCTCTGGGGAAACTAAATACTTAAAGAAAGAAAATTTGTTAAAAATCAGAGAACTAGGTACTGGACAAAACCAAGGCCTTGCATGTTCCACTGAGTCAAGCCTCTGGGAAAACCAGCTACTTCAGACTGAGAACTAAGAGTTAGACAGAACCTGGGCATTGCATGGTCCTCGAACCCAAGCCTCTGGGGAAACTAACTACTTACAGATAGAAAACTACTTAAAAATCAGAGAACTAGGTACTTGAAAGAACCAAGGCCTTGCATGGTCCTCAAGCTCAAGCCTCTGGGAAACCAGCTACTTCAGACTGAGAACTAAGAGTTAGATAGAACCTAGGAATTGCATGATCCTCGGACCCAAGCCTCTAGGGAAACTAACTATTTAAAGAAAGAAAATTACTTAAAAATCAGAGAACTAGGTACTGGACAAAACTAAGGCCTTGCATGGTCCTCGGACTCAAGCCTCGGGGAAAAAAAGCTACGTTAGACAGAGAACTAAGAGTTACACAGAACCTTGGCATTGGATGGTCCTCAGACCCAAGCCTCCGGGGAAACTAACTACTTCAAGAAAGAAAATTACCTAAAAATCAGAGAACTTGGTACTTTACAGAACCAAGGCATTGCTTGGTCCTCGGACTCAAGCCTATGGGAAACCAGCTACTTCAGACTAAGAACTAAGAGTTAGATAGAACCTAGGAATGGCATGGTCCTCGGACCCAAGCCTCTGGGGAAACAAACTACTTAAAGAAAGAAAATTACTTAAAAATAAGAAAACTAGGTACTGGACAGAACCAAGGCCTTGCATTGTCCTTGGACTCAAGCCTCTGGGGAAACCAGCTACTTTAGACTGTGAACTAAGAGTTACACAGAACCTAGGCATTGCATGGTACTCGGACCCAAGCCTCTGGGGAAACTAACTACTTAAAGAAAGAAAATTACTTAAAAATTAGAGAACTAGGTACTGGACAGAACCAAGGCCTTGCATGGTCCTCGGACTCAAGCCCTGGGAAACCAGCTACTTTAGACTGAGAACTAAGAGTTACACAGAACCTAGGCATTGCATGGTCCTCAGACCCAAGCCTCTGGGAAACTAACTACTTAAAGAAAGAAAATTACTTAAAAAGCAGTGAACTAGGTACAAGACAGAACCAAGGCCTTGCATGGTCCTCGGACTCAAACCATTAGGAAAACCAGCTACTTCAGACTGAGAACTAAGAGTTAGACAGAACCTAGGCATTGCATGGTCCTCGGACCCAAGCCTCTGTGGAAACTAACTACTTAAAGAAGGAAAACTACTTAAAAATCAGAGAACTAGGAACTGGACAGAACCAAGGCCTTGCATGTTCCTCGGACTCAAGCCGCTGGGGAAACCAGCTACTTCAGATTAAGAACTAAGAGTTAAATAGAACCTGGGCTTTGCATGGTCCTCGGACTCAAGCCTCCGGGGAAACTAACTACTTAAAGAAGGAAAATTAGTTAAAAATCAGAGAACTAGGTACTGGACAGAACCAAGGCCTTGCATGGTCCTCGGACTCAAGCCTCTTGGAAACCAACTACTTCAGACTGAGAACTAAGAGTTAGATAGTACCTAGGAATTGCACGATCCTCGGACCCAAGCCTCTAGGGAAACTAACAACTTAAAGAAAGAAAATTACTTAAAAATCAGAGAACTAGGTATTGGATAGTACCAAGGCCTTGCATGGTCCTCGGACTCAAGCCTCTGGGAAACCAGCTACTTCAAACTGAGAACTAAGAGTTAGATAGTACCTAGGAATTGCATGATCCTCGGACCCAAGCCTCTAGGGAAACTAACTACTTAAAGAAAGAAAATTACATAAAAATCAGAGAACTAGGTACTGGACAGAACCAAGGCCTTGCATGGTCCTCGGACTCAAGCCTTTGGGAAAAAAAGCTACGTTAGACAGAGAACTAAGAGTTACACAGAACCTTGGCATTGCGTGCTCCCCGGACCCAAGCCTCTGGGGAAACTAACAATCAGAGAACTAGGTACAAGACAGAACCAAGGCCTTGCGCGGTCCTCGGGCTCAATCCACTAGGAAAACCAGCTACTTCAGACGGAGAACTAAGAGTTAGACATAACCTAGGCAATGTATGGTCCTCGGACTCAAGCCTCTGGGGAAACTAACTACTTAAAGAAAGAAAACTACTTAAAAATTAGAGAACTAGGTACTGGACAGAACCAAGGCCTTGCATGGTCCTCGGACTCAAGCCGCTGGGGAAACCAGCTACTTCAGATTGAGAACTAAGAGTTAGACAAAATCTAGGCATTGCATGGTCCTCGGACTCAAGCCTTTGGGAAAACTAACTACTTAAAGAAAGAAAATTACCTAAAAATCAGAGAACCAGGTACTGGACAGAACCAAGGCCTTGCATGGTCGTCGGACTCAAGCCACTGGGAACCAGCTACTTCAGATTAAGAACTAAGAGTTAGACAGAACCTGGGCATTGCATGGTCCTCGGACTCAAGCCTTTGGGGAAACTATCTACTTAAAGAATGAAAATTAGTTAAAAATCAGAGAACTAGGTACTGGACAAAACCAAGGCCTTGCATGTTCCACGGACTCAAGCCTCTGGGAAAACCAGCTACTTCAGACTGAGAACTAAGAGTTAGACAGAACCTGAGCGTTGCATGGTCCTCGAACCCAAGCCTCTGGGGAAACTAACTACTTACAGAAAGAAAACTACTTAAAAATCAGAGAACTAGGTACTGGAAAGAACCAAGTCCCTGCATGGTCCTCAAGCTCAAGCCTCTGGGAAACCAGCTACTTCAGACTGAGAACTAAGAGTTAGATAGAACCTAGGAATTGCATGATCCTCGGACCCAAGCCTCTAGGGAAACTAACTATTTAAAGAAAGAAAATTACTTAAAAATCAGAGAACTAGGTACTGGACAAAACCAAGGCCTTGCATGGTCCTCGGACTCAAGCCTCGGGGAAAAAAAGCTATGTTAGACAGAGAACTAAGAGTTACACAGAACCTTGGCATTGCATGGTCCTCAGACCCAAGCCTTTGGGGAAACTAACTACTTCAAGAAAGAAAATTACCTAAAAATCAGAGAACTAGGTACTGGACAGAACCAAGGCATTGCTTGGTCCTCGGACTCAAGCCTATGGGAAACCAGCTACTTCAGACTAAGAATTAAGAGTTAGATAGAACCTAGGAATGGCATGGTCCTCGGACCCAAGCCTCTGGGGAAACAAACTACTTAAAGAAAGAAAATTAGTTAAAAATCAGAGAACTAGGAACTGGACAGAACCAAGGCCTTGCAAGGTCCTCGGACTCAAGCCGCTGGGGAAACCAGCTACTTCAGATTAAGAACTAAGAGTTAAACAGAACCTGGGCATTGCATGGTCCTCGGACTCAAGCCTCCGGGGAAACTAACTACTTAAAGAAAGAAAATTAGTTAAAAATCAGAGAACTAGGTATTGGACAGAACCAAGGCCTTGCATGGTCCTCGGACTCAAGCCTCTTGGAAACCAACTACTTCAGACTGAGAACTAAGAGTTAGATAGTACCTAGGAATTGCACGATCCTAGGACCCAAGCCTCTAGGGAAACTAACAACTTAAAGAAAGAAAATTACTTAAAAATCAGAGAACTAGGTATTGGATAGTACCAAGGCCTTGCATGGTCCTCGGACTCAAGCCTCTGAGAAACCAGCTACTTCAGACTGAGAACTAAGAGTTAGATTGTACCTAGGAATTGCATGATCCTCGGACCCAAGCCTCTAAGGAAACTAACTACTTAAAGAAAGAAAATTACATAAAAATCAGAGAACTAGGTACTGGACAGAACCAAGGCCTTGCATGGTCCTCGGACTCAAGCCTCTGGGAAAAAAAGCTACGTTAGACAGAGAACTAAGAGTTACACAAAACCTTGGCATTGCGTGGTCCCCGGACCCAAGCCTCTGGGGAAACTAACTACTTAAAGAAAGAGAATTACTTAACAATCAGAGAACTAGGTACAAGACAGAACCAAGGCCTTGCGCGGTCCTCGGACTCAATCCACTAGGAAAACCAGCTACTTCAGACGGAGAACTAAGAGTTAGACAGAACCTAGGCAATGTATGGTCCTCGGACTCAAGCGTCTGGGGAAACTAACTACTTAAAGAAAGAAAACTACTTAAAAATTAGAGAACTAGGAACTGGACAGAACCAAGGCCTTGCATGGTCCTCGGACTCAAGCCGCTGGGGAAACTAGCTACTTCAGATTGAGAACTAAGAGTTAGACAAAATCTAGGCATTGCATGGTCCTCGGACTCAAGTCTTTGGGAAAACTAACTACTTAAAGAAAGAAAATTACCTAAAAATCAGAGAACCAGGTACTGGACAGAACCAAGGCCTTGCATGGTCGTCGGACTCAAGCCACTGGGGGAACCAGCTACTTCAGATTAAGAACTAAGAGTTAGACAGAACCTGGGCATTGCATGGTCCTCGGACTCAAGCCTTTGGGGAAACTATCTACTTAAAGAAAGAAAATTAGTTAAAAATCAGAGAACTAGGTACTGGACAGAACCAAGGCCTTGCATGGTCCTCGGACTCAAGCCTCTGGAAAACCAGCTACTTCAGACTGAGAACTAAGAGTTAGACAGAACCTGGGCATTGCATGGTCCTCGGACCCAAGCCACTGGGGAAACTAACTACTTGAAGAAAGAAAACAACTTAAAAATCAGAGAACTAGGTACTGGACAGAACCAAGGCCTTACATGGTCCTCGGACTCAAGCCTCTGGGAAAAAAAGCTACGTTAGACAGAGAACTAAGAGTTACACAGAACCTTGGCATTGCGTGGTCCCCGGACCCAAGCCTCTGGGAAACTAACTACTTAAAGAAAGAGAATTACTTAACAATCAGAGAACTAGGTACAAGACAGAGCCAAGGCCTTGCGCGGTCCTCGGACTCAATCCACTAGGAAAACCAGCTACTTCAGACGGAGAACTAAGAGTTAGACAGAACCTAGGCAATGTAAGGTCCTCGGACTCAAGCCTCTGGGGAAACTAACTACTTAAAGAAAGAAAACTATTTAAAAATTAGAGAACTAGGTACTGGACAGAACCAAGGCCTTGCATGGTCCTCGGACTCAAGCTGCTGGGGAAACCAGCTACTTCAGATTGAGAACTAAGAGTTAGACAAAATCTAGGCATTGCATGGTCCTCGGACTCAAGCCTTTGGGAAAACTAACTACTTAAAGAAAGAAAATTACCTAAAAATCAGAGAACCAGGTACTGGACAGAACCAAGGCCTTGCATGGTCGTCGGACTCAAGCCACTAGGGGAACCAGCTACTTCAGATTAAGAACCAAGAGTTAGACAGAACCTGGGCATTGCATGGTCCTCGGACTCAAGCCTTTGGGGAAACTATCTACTTAAAGAAAGAAAATTTGTTAAAAATCAGAGAACTAGGTACTGGACAGAACCAAGGCCTTGCATGGACCTCGGACTCAAGCCTCTGGGAAAACCAGCTACTTCAGACTAAGAACTAAGAGTTAGACAGAACCTGGGCATTGCATGGTCCTCGGACCCAAGCCTCTGGGGAAACTAACTACTTGAAGAAAGAAAATTACTTAAAAATCAGAGAACTAGGTACTGGACAGAACCAAGGCCTTGCATGGTCGTCGGACTCAAGCCTCTGGAAACCAGCTACTTCAGATTGAGAACTAAGAGTTAGACAGAACCTAGGCATTGCATGGTCCTCGGACCTAAGCCTCTGGGGAAACTAACTGCTTAAAGAAAGAAAACTACTTAAAAATCAGAGAACTAGGTACTGGACAGATCCAAGGCCTTGCATGGTTCTCGTAGTCAAGCCACTGGGAAACTAGCTACTTCAGATTGAGAACAAAGGGTTAGACAGAACCTGGGCATTGCATGGTCCTCGGACTCAAGCCTCTGGGGAAACTAACTACTTAAAGAAAGAAAATTAGTTAAAAATCAGAGAACTAGGTACTGGACAAAACCAAGGCCTTGCATGGTCCTCGGACTCAAGCCTCTGGGAAACTATCTACTTAAAGAAAGAAAATAAGTTAAAAATCAAAGAACTAGGTACTGGACAGAACCAAGGCCTTGCATGGTCCTCGGACTCAAGCCTCTGGGAAAACCAGCTACTTCAGACTGAGAACTAAGAGTTAGACCGAACCTGGGCATTGCATGGTCCTCGGACCCAAGGCTCTGGGGAAACTAACTACTTGAAGAAAGAAAACTACTTAAAAATCAGAGAACTAGGTACTGGACAGAACCAAGGCCTTGCATGGTCCTCGGACTCAAGCCTCTGGGAAACCAGCTACTTCAGATTGAGAACTAATAGTTAGACAGAACCTAGGCATGGCATGGTCCTCGGACCCAAGCCTCTGGGGAAACTAACTACTTAAAGAAAGAAAACTACTTAAAAATCACAGAACTAGGTACTGGACAGAACCAAGGCCTTGCATGGTTCTCGGAGTCAAGCCACTGGGAAACTAGCTACTTCAGATTGAGAACTAAGAGTTAGACAGAACCTGGGCATTGCATGGTCCTCGGACTCAAGCCTCTGGGGAAACTAATTACTTAAAGAAAGAAAATTAGTTAAAAATCAGAGAACTAGGTACTGGACAAAACCAAGGCCTTGCATGGTCCTCGGACTCAAGCCTCTAGGAAAACCAGCTACTTTAGACTGAGAACTAAAAGTTAGACAGAACCTGGGCTTTGCATGGTCCTCGAACCCAAGCCTCTGGGGAAACTAACAACTTAAAGAAAGAAAACAACTTAAAAATTAGAGAACTAGGTACTGGAAAGTACCAAGGCCTTGCATGGTCCTCGGACTCAAGCTTCTGGGGAAACCAGCTACTTCAGACTGAGAACTAAGAGTTAGACAGAACCTAGGAATTGCATGATCCTCGGACCCAAGCCTCTAGGGAAACTAACTACTTAAAGAAAGAAAATTACTTAAAAATCAGAGAACTAGGTACTGGACAGAACCAAGGCCTTGCAAGGTTCTCGGACTCAAGCCTTTGGGAAACCAGCTACTTCAGATTGAGAACTAAGAGTTAGACAGAACCTAGGCATTACATGGTCCTCGGACCCAAGACTCTGGGAAAACTAACTACTTAAAGAAAGAAAACTACTTAAAAATCAGAGAACTAGGTACTGGACAGAACCAAGGCCTTGCATGGTCCTCGGAGTCAAGCCGCTGGGGAAACCAGCCCCTTCAGATTAAGAACTAAGAGTTAGACAGAACCTGGGCATTGCATGGTCCTCGGACTCAAGCCCCTGCGGAAACTAACAACTTAAAGAAAGAAAATTAGTTAAAAATCAGAGAACTAGGTGTGGACGACTAAATTTCTCGGTTCGAAATGAGTCAAACAAGTAAAATAGTTTCACAAGTGCGAATTTGTATTAATGTTTGTGTGGTACAATTCTCTGTGATTACAAAAGAGTGATCCTCTTATTCGATCTCCTTGAAATATTTGTTGATTGGATTTGTGGTAATGTGATTGTGATTTGAACACAAAATATCCTTCAATTTGTTTGAGGGATGGATCGAAGATTGTTGAAACAGAATTACAATGAATCTCTGGCTATGAGCTTGTTAGAAATCCTTTATTCTTCACGTTCTTCGTGTTCTTCGTGTGTTCTTCGTGTGTTCTTCGTCTTCGAAGGTTTTGTGATGGAAGTTCTGCGGTGCTTTAGAGGCTTGAATCCGTAGAGTTTCGTTGATTTGTGATTTGTTGAGGTTTCTAGAAGCTTTTGAGCTTGATTCCAGTGAACTTTGAAATTTAGGAATATGATTGGATGATTCCTCTTCGAATGTTCTTTGTATTTGAAGGTTTGTGGTGGAAGTTCTTCGGTGCTTTAGAGGCTTGAATCCGTAGAGCTTCATTGATTTATGGTTTGTTGATGTTTTCGGACACCTTAGGCTTGATTCCCGCAGACTTTTGGATCTAGGCGGATGGTTTTGATGATTTCTCTTCGAATTTTCTTCTTATTCGAAGGTTGAAGTTCTTGAAGTTCTTGGAGGCTTTAGAGCTTGGTTCCGGCAGAGCTTCTGGACTTCTGAATCTTCTCTGATGCTGCTTATGCTTCAGATGGCTTGGTGCCCTCCTTTCGCCCTTCAGATCTTAGATCCCTCAAATGCCTTAGGAAGGCTTCTATTTATAGGAGTTTGGAGGTGGGTGAGCGACACGTGGCAGAGTTTGATTGGTGACACATGTCACGGTCTGATTGGTCCGCCTATGTCATTGCTTACACGTGCGAGGCTGATTGGGTCATCGCTTACACGTGCAAGGTTGCTTGGGTCATCGCTTACACGTGCGAGGTTGCTTGGGTCATCGCTTACACGCGCGCTGATGCATGATTGGTTTTTTTGTATGACACTTGGCAAATTTCCATTGGCTTCTAAGTAGTAATAGTAAACCCTAGCAGCAATACGTGGTACTTTGTAATTGACTGTATTTTGTGGACTTGGTAGTGTGACGTGTCAGCTTGTGATAGGTCGGGAATTTTCCCTCTCTACAAATGCCCCCTCGAGACTCGTTTACACACACAGTTTCAGAGTGTGGTGTGTAAATGAGTTTCGAAAATAGATTTTTACATTTGGCTCTTCAAATGAAGTAATTGAAGGTGGTGGAGCTTTCAGCAGGATGGGATAATTTCCGAGGAGTAGACCCACCCATATGAAAGGTTTTGATGAGACCGAAAAGGGGTCTGCCAGTATTTGAATGTTCCTACATGACCAAGCCTTCTCAGCAGAGGTTAAGTTGAAGTAACTTCAGAAGAGTGTTTTGGATCGTTGGCGGCGATCACAAGGTGTGGAAGATGGGGAAGATGAGAGGATGGTGGCTGGGTATAACATGCAGAGTCATGGGGCTAGCCTTGTGTTTTTAAGAACTTCTGGTGAAGTTATCTCAGAAGAGTATACTTCGGATTACAGCGAGGCCATATGGGAATGTGGTTGAATGTGCGTGTGTTATTGCATCACTCATGTTAAGTTGAGGTAATTTCAGAAGTTTAGGGATTTTGGGGATGATGATGTTGGTGGGAAGAAGACGATGGAGATGATGTGGAGATGGTGACTGTGTGAAGAAGATGGAGATGAAGCAAAGTGAATGGGTGAAACACACGCCACCATGGCGCTGGCCCTGTACGTTGGGGATCCTCTGGTGTAGATGTTTATGGGAAGTACAACTTGGGATCTGGGACTGACTGCATGCTGAATGAAGTCCGGCGGCAAGTCATAGAATGCGCCTGTGTAATGGGACCATGCCGACGGACGTTAAGTTGAAGTAATTTCAGAAGTATGTTTTCTGAAATACTTCAAGCTGAATTTAAGTTGGAGTAATTCCAGAAAATGTGTTTTGAGGTACCAGCAACGATGACCTTTGGGTCCCACACTGGTAGGGACATGGAATATGGCTTTGGCGACCATTTACCGGCTCCAAATGCTGAATTCTGATGGGCTGGCGCCTTGGAGTTTGTTTCAAGTGTTGGATAGAAGACAATTTGTAGAATACCCCAACACTTTTTACCATCTTCACCTACTGCCACTTGTTGGAAAAGCACAGAAGAATGAAAGATGGAGCTAACTTGTGATTCTGGTCTTAAAAACCAACCAAGTTGCTGTTTGTTCCGAACCGCTGCCTTTACTGGAAGACCAAGCAATTGGAAAGAGATTACAAAAGCCGTGAGCCTAGGAATAGGTGTATCAGCTGGACTTGAATTTCCTGGCCAACCAAATCCGAGGAAGCATGGAACCACAGTGCAGACCTTGTTATGAGTAATTTTATGGATAATTGTGGTCGTTAAGGAAAGAAACAAAATTTGTTTGGATCTCAAAACCACAATGATGTTGTGAAGAGGGTTTCTACCGAACCATGAGAGGGTAGATTTCAAACTGATTATGAAGCAATATTGGTTGCTATGTGTTGAGAATGATGAAGTCATAATGAGGAATGGCTGTGAGAAGGAGGACTTGAAAATTTGAAAGAAGCAAATCTTCATTTCATGACTCAGTGTATTTTTCTGGATGAGTTCTTGATGAATCCGGCCCTTCAATTTATAGTGGAGAGACGAAGAATGGTGGATGGATAGTTGAGAATGGCGGATGTGAATTTTTGGTGAGACCGGTGGATGAGAATGGTAGGTGAGAGAGATGAAGAATGGTAGGTGAGAATGTTTGCCACCGAAAGGGGAATGGTGAGTTGGATGGGTGATCCGATGTGATTTTAAGTTCAAGACACACTTGTGAGAGTTCATCTGTACTTTTGAAAGGGAAGCCCTGATGAAGTCTGGAGAATAACCTTAAGAGGGTCCAGACCAAGTGGATGAATCTCAAATTTTGATATTGAGAGCTTTAGTTTTGGACATTGTCAGTGCTTCGGAGATGTGAGTTAGATTGGTGATTTCCAAGTCACGAAAAACTATGCAAGACAAGTCTAGCTCGAAAATCTTGACTTTGGGTTGATTTCAACACAAAAGACAACTATCTTGGAATTGATTTATTTGTGCAATTTCCGAGTCTCAAATGATGGAATGGACTCCAAAATTGGAATGTACGCGAAAAATTGAGCAAGATAGGTCCATCTTAAAAATTTTGACTTTTGGTCAACATTTACGCAAAAGTCAACTTTTTGGAAATTGGACGTTTGCACAATTTCCGAGCTTCGAATGAAGAAACGGATCCCAAAATCGGAATGTACTCGAAAAACTGAGTGGGACAGGCCCCTTTTCAAAATTTTGACTTTTTGGTCAAAGTCAAAAGTCAAACTTGGTCAAACCTTTTCCTCTCTCTTTTATTTTTTTATTTTTTTATTTTTTTGCAGGCGGTTCGGGCCGGGTCAGATTTCCGGGTCGGTCCGAGTCAAACGGGTCAGACCGGAGTGTGGATGATGACGTCATCCATGACGTCATAAGGCGCGTGTAAGCGCGTGTGAAACAACCAGCGCGTGTGAGCGCATGGTTTGATGGGGCGGCGCGTGAAACTGACGCTGCGAACTCCGGACCTTCAGGCGGCGCGTGGCGGCGCGTGACTCGTCGTTTGGGCCTGAAATTTTCAGGTTTTGTAGAGTAAAGGCCGTTGGATCTAGTGGTATGGTCTTTTTTCTGAATTGGTGGACTGATTTGCACAGATTTCAAGGATTAAACCGTTGGTCATCGCGAGCTTGTGGCAGCGCATGGTGGCGCGTGGCGGCTCCTTTGATGATGATCTTTCTGGGTTTTGTAGATCGAAGTCCGTTTAAGGTCCCTGTGGGTTCAGTTTTGTGAAATCCTGAACAGATTTGCACAGATTTTGAAAGACTACTCCGTTGGTCACTGTGAGTTCGTGGCCGCGCATGGGAGCACGTGGATAGTCTACTGAGTTTGATTTTCTCCAGGTCTTTGTAGCCTGAAGTCCCTAGAAGATTTAGGTGGATTGATTTTTGTGAAATCTTGTCAGAAATTTTAGAAATCCAGAAGAGGAGACGGCAGGCATTGTTAAACTTGTTGCCATTTCAGTCTACGTTGTGGTTCTGACAGTGTTTGACATCCCGAGCAGATTTAATTAATCAGCAAATATCTCTGCTTTCAAGGTCGGCAACATAAGTTGCTTTGAACAATGCGGGCTAGTTTGCAGGCCTATAGCTTCTTGTTAGGCCTAGTGTAACAATTTCTTTCTGACACTACGACCTTTGTATGGACATTTACCATCTTCTCTTTTTTTTTTCAAGGTTCGGTGCAGTATTTTTTGAAAGTTGATATTTTTAACTGCTTGGACCTTTTGGCTCTTTTGTCTGTTAGTCTAAAAAATTTTCTATATAAGGCCACTTGGGTTGGCCATCCATTAAGTTGCTAGCTTTCAGTGAGTAACTAACATAATATCGTAAGTGCAGAGAAACCATGCCTTTTCTTCTCCTCCTTTTTTTTTTTTTTTTTTTTTGCATGCTTGTACTGACTTCACTTTTCTTTGATAGGAACATGGTGTACTTCAGAGATATTTCCTCGTCTGACAAAAAGTATCTTGTTATTTCAAAAGATCAAAATGATGCACCTGGGAAAGGATTATCATTGCTCGTTGAGAAACCCGTTATTGGTCGATTTTCACCAATATGGCCGAAACAGAATGATCTTGGTGACATTGTTGAGTGGACGTATGACACTTCCCAAAATCCTGATTCTCCTTCTAGAGCATGGTCCTTACGTACTTCTCTCCACAAGAATACCACTGAGTCAGGTCCTTTAAGGACTCTTGGCCGACGCATTGTTTCCGGCGAAGCACGCTGGGGCACAATTTTCAGAACCAACGGCGAGTTTGGTTATACACCCTACTATTGGGAATGGCTTGAAGATGTCCTTTCTTGTAGCAAGAATACTCTTATTAAGGCCCATATATTTGAAGCGGTCCTCGCATCTTTATACACATATGATCGAAACAATGACATCATACGTGCATTTTGTGAAGCATGGTGCCCGGACACCAATACCATTCATACCCCATTAGGTGAGATGTCCATCTCTCTTTGGGACTTACATCGTCTAGGAGGGCTTGCCATCACCGGTAGCTTTTATGATGAAGTTGTCCCTTGTTATAAGGAAATGGCAGGAAGCGATGAGAAAGGCAGATACATTCCAAAGAGTTGTGAATATCTGTTCGCCGCTTTTTATTGACTTCATAATGAGAAAGAAGGGAAGCCCCATGTTTCGGTAAATGACTGGATCAAATTTTGGTTTAGAGGGGATCCAAAATACATGAAGCCACCTCCTCGAAGGCCAAAGAGGTCGTGTCGTCCTAAGCAGACTTACAATCCTGACGGTTCGTTTGGTAAGGCCCGTGCATGGTCTTCAAAAGAGAAAGGTGCATTTATAGACCTTGGAGTCCAAGAAGGACTATGTGAAGAAACTTACTTGGCTGCCTTGTTATCTTGTTGGCTGTGTATATTTGTACTACCGAGCGAAGATCTCAATACTATCCGTCCAGGAACATTCAAGGTTGCGAGCCTTATGGCTATTGGCAGGCCTTTCAGTCTTGCCATACCCGTTCTTACTAGCCTTTACCGAGGATTAAATGGGCTTGCTCGTTCTCCGGTTGTTGGTAGTTCAAAGGTGTGCCTTCCCATGCATTACATTTATGGGTGGCTAGGCCACTACTTTGACACCCATCATGAAGTTAAATTGGAAGTCATTGGGCCAAAGATGGTTAGATTTTCTGGTGCAGGAGGGGCCAGATATTATGACGAATATGAAGCCCGAAGGTTGATTCAAGGCAACCGCATGCTGTGGGGTGCCAATTTGCTTGTTAAGAATGCAAATGAAACTTTTGAAGACAGTGGCAACCTTTCTCGTACTTCACTGGCGTACTTTATCAGTATTCGGTCATCTTACTTGTCTATGTGACAAAATGATCATTTCATCATAGAACCCTACAGCCCTTGCCGATTCAGTCGTCAATTTGGACTTTGTCAAAGCATTGTAGGTGGCATAAAGAAAGACATCCGTCATGCTTCTTTGGATGAAGTCTTAGAACTTTGGAGATCATGCACCAAGTCTAAGACCATGTCACAGGCATTCTTCCCAGCTCCTCCATCAAACTTAAAGCACCACACTACTCAAAGTTATGAGCGTTGGTGGAATAGCATGCATTGGACATACCTTGAAGATGGTATAGCATCTTTGATTTCAAGCACACGTCCTCCTTTGCCAAGAACGAAGACAGGTCAAATAAACCATGATAAGAATGACAATGGAGGGGGTATTCAATTTTCTGACGATCACGTTACACGTGTTGTCCAGAAATCTGTGACTGACAAGGCTCAATTTGTAAAGCCACCAGCCGTCATAGTAAGACTGAAGATGCTTCCAAGAGTGTGCATGGCATCTAGTGAAAAGGTGGACTCATATCTTGAGAAAGTGAGTGAGAGCAGTGACAAGGAGCATCATTGGAGGCGGGCTAAGAAAAAGCTTAAATTGATAGCCCCTAGCGAACTCGCTTTCGTTGAAGGGACCTCCTATGCCTCTGAACACATTGAAGTTACTGCAGATCAAATATTTTATTTTATATTGTTCAACTATTTTTTTGTTAGTCTTTATATACGTACATTTTTTTGATGTAACGTATTCTTGATTGCAGCCTGGGCAACAAGCTATAAACACAGTCAATAGCGATAAGGTGACCTCTATTGATAGTGAAACTTCAATTTCTGGCCCACGACCTATTGCCGGATTAGTGGGAAATGTAACTCAGATGCCTAGCAGTAAATTTATGGAGAGGACAGTGAGTTCTGACATCCCTGAAGATTCTGTTTATCGTGCCGAAGATGTGATCGTAAGAAATCGCATCGACCTTGCACTGAACCTTTGGAAAAGTCTTCAGCAAAGGATTGCTAGGACTCCTTTTGAGAAAGCCCCTTCACTCATGGGAGAAGCTCAAAAGATTTTTGAAGCCATAGCAGCCAACAAAGCTATGGATCCATCACCATTGCAAAGCTTAGTGGCTGATTATTTCGAGAAGGCCAAAAGTTTTGAATCACTTCAATCCTCCTTTTCTACGAATGTGATGTCTGAACAACGTGACAAGCAATTGGCAGATTGTAACCTTCGCCTTGCTGAGCAGCCAACTATAAAGAATGAACTACTAGCATGTGGTGAAACACTTAGGGATGGACTGGCGAGTGTTGAAGCTAGGATAGTGGAGCAGCATGAAGAGCTGGAACATCTATCCAATCGCAAAAAAGATCTCGAAGCTTTGATTCTCAGTAATGATGAAAAGTTGTCAAATCAGAGCTCTATCATCTCGAACATTCAAGATGAGATTTCTTTCATAGAGACTACTCCTTCCTTAAGTAATGCCGACATTGAATCTTTGCAGCTGCTAAAACAAGGGCTGGAGACAGCACGTGATGAGTTAGAGAATTACAATTGGAAATATTGATTTGTACTTGCAATCAATAATTATTGTAGCATCTTTCTCTTGTTTTCTTTGTTGTAGAAATTTCATGTCTTTCTTTCTAGCTAATAAAATCAGCTTTCTTTGCATTACTCATTTATTTAATCTCTCCACCATTGTCTCCACCATTTTTTTTAATTGTGACTGAACTCAGTAAAGATACTAAGTTGCCTACGTACCATTGAGAGGGATCAAGTCATCACGTAGTTCAAAAGATTTTTTTTTTTTGGATCATTTTTTTTTTTAGTGCGTGACTGAACTTAGCAAAAGATACTAAGGTGCCTACATACCCTCGAGCGGGATCAAGTCATCATGTAGTTCAAAAGATTTTTTTTTTTGTTTGGTGTAATTTTTTTTTTTTTTGTTTTGTTTTTTTTTTTTTTTTTTTTGCAAAAAGGGGGGCTCAGTGTGTAATAGTGGGTATCACCACTAATCGAACCCGAGACCTCTCAAGGGCGACTTGGGCATCCAACCACTATGCCACACTAGCAATTGGTGACATAGAGTGGGATTAATTTCTCTTTATTGGTATGCTTTCAAAGGTAATGGGAAGACATCATGTACCCTTGCAGCATTACAGTGGGTAGTTTAAGCTCTTGCCGAGGAGCATTCCTCGATGTTCAAGCATAGGAGTGTTTAAGGAACTTCCCATTGATGGGGCCGATCCTTTCATCATCATTGTCAATTAATTTGTAAGCTTCGTGGGTGTTTGCCCCCTGCTTAAGAGTTGGAAGTATATCACAAGCAACGGCGACATGGTTCGACCCGACAACTTCGTTGAAGTCTAGATCAATCTTGTTTTCTTTGGCAAGCTTCATGATTTGTTCTTTGAAGACGAAGCATTTTTGGATTGGGTGGCCAATGATGCGATGATATTTGCAGTAATTAGGGTCATCAACTTTCCCTATGTCTTCTGGTCGCCTGCATTCTGGCAATTCAATTAGCTTCAATTGCAATAGTTGTTCTAAGATGTTTGGCACATCTTCATCAGGGAACGGATATGCTTTTTGCTCACGTTCCTTAAAAGTTAGGCGACTCACTTCATTCTTTTGCCATCCTTCAAGCTGTTTTTCATTTGCCTTCGCTCCTCTTCTTAGAACCTTAACTTCGGCAGTGTTAACAACCATTGGGTCTTTGAGGTTGACTTTTGCATTCCTATCATTCTTCCTTACTTCCTTTTTGCTCTCCTCGAGTATAGGAGGATTTGTACTTCCATGGCTAGCAATGCTCAGCTCCATGTCATGCGCACGAGTTGCTAGCTCTTCAAACGTTCGGGGCTTTATCCCTTGTAGGATGTAAAGAAGTCCCCAATGCATGCCTTGAATGCACATCTCTACAGCAGATATTTCAGAAAGTCTATCCTTGCAATCCAAACTCAAAGAACGCCATCGATTGATATAATCGACCACCGGCTCATTTTCCCATTGCTTGGTATTAGTAAGCTCCATCATGCTCACTGTACGACGCGTGCTATAGAATCGGTCAAGAAACTCTCTTTCGAGTTGTTGCCAGTTATCGATTGACTCGGGTTCTAAGTCTGTATACCAGTCAAAGGCATTCCCTTTGAGTGAACGGACAAATTTCTTTACAAGGAGGCCTCCTTGAGTCCCTGCGTTCTCACAAGTTTCTACAAAATGAGCAATGTGTTGCTTAGGATTTCCATTGCCATCGAACTGCAAGAACTTAGGGGGTTGATACCCATTTGGCATCCTCATGTTGTTGATGCGTTTTGTGTAGGGTTTTGAATATGTGAGAGAACTTGTAGAAGAACCTCCATATTGTGCTCGAATGGTATTTGCTATCATATCTTGTATTTGTTGGACTGACAACGAAGCAACCGAAGTAGATTGTTCTTGTCGGGGAGTGTTTTCAATTTCTGTCCCTTCGTCATCCTTTGCGGATGTGAATTTATGACCATGGCTTGATTCACCAAGATCTTGTACTTCGAGTTTGTTCATTAAAGTTGCAATTTGGAGGTCCTTATCTTCAAGTGCTTTTGTGAGAAGGACGACTCTTTGTTCCATTTCAACCATCTTTTCTTCCATGGTAGTGGTGTTAGTCATCATGACTGACACAACTTCCCAAGATGATGGAGAAGGAAGTGAATTGAAGTGAGCACGTGAAATCTCATTTTTTGGGTTCCTGTTGTTGGGAGAGAAATCATGCGAACAACTTCTTGTGAAGGAAGGAGGGGTTTTGCCCCCATACTTGAGATGTTCCAAGGTGGAGATGTCCTTGTTGATGACCTTGTTTCTTGTGAAAGGGTCTAAGGAAATGATTTTCTAGACCTTGGCTTGCTTGGTTGATTGAAATTGAAGTTGATTGTTTGCTTTAGGTTGGCTACAATTGATTGCACCAATGTAGTTGTTGGTGGTAGTCATACCAAGTTTAGTTGAAGTAGCTATTGTTGAAGCTTGAATGTTCTTGCTAGTGGCCATTGAAGTTGGTAGCAAGATGATGATGATTTCTTTCTTTGAAGGAGAATGAGATGAGAGGCAGAAAGGTCCTACCAGGCGTGCCAGAATATGTGGACGACTAAATTTCTCGGTTCGAAATGAGTCAAACAAGTAAAATAGTTTCACAAGTGCGAATTTGTATTGATGTTCGTGTGGTACAATTCTCTGTGATTACAAAAGAGTGATCCTCTGATTCGATCTCCTTGAAATATTTGTTGATTGGATTTGTGGTAATGTGATTGTGATTTGAACACAAAATATCCTTCAATTTGTTTGAGGGATGGATCGAAGATTGTTGAAACAGAATTACAATGAATCTCTGGCTATGAGCTTGTTAGAAATCCTTTATTCTTCACGTTCTTCGTGTTCTTCGTGTGTTCTTCGTGTGTTCTTCGTCTTCGAAGGTTTTGTGATGGAAGTTCTGCGGTGCTTTAGAGGCTTGAATCCGTAGAGCTTCGTTGATTTGTGATTTATTGAGGTTTCTAGAGGCTTTTGAGCTTGATTCCAGTGAACTTTGAAATTTAGGAATATGATTGGATGATTCCTCTTCGAATGTTCTTTGTATTTGAAGGTTTGTGGTGGAAGTTCTTCGGTGCTTTAGAGGCTTGAATCCGTAGAGCTTCGTTGATTTATGGTTTGTTGATGTTTTCGGACACCTTAGGCTTGATTCCCGCAGACTTTTGGATCTAGGCGGATGGTTTTGATGATTTCTCTTCGAATTTTCTTCTTATTCGAAGGTTGAAGTTCTTGAAGTTCTTGGAGGCTTTAGAGCTTGGTTCCGGCAGAGCTTCTGGACTTCTGAATCTTCTCTGATGCTGCTTATGCTTCAGATGGCTTGGTGCCCTCCTTTCGCCCTTCAGATCTTAGATCCCTCAAATGCCTTAGGAAGGCTTCTATTTATAGGAGTTTGGAGGTGGGTGAGCGACACGTGGCAGAGTTTGATTGGTGACACATGTCACGGTCTGATTGGTCCGCCTATGTCATTGCTTACACGTGCGAGGCTGATTGGGTCATCGCTTACACGTGCAAGGTTGCTTGGGTCATTGCTTACACGTGCGAGCTTGCTTGGGTCATCGCTTACACGCGCGCTGATGCATGATTGGTTTTTTTGTATGACACTTGGCAAATTTCCATTGGCTTCTGAGTAGTAATAGTAAACCCTAGCAGCAATACGTGGCACTTTGTAATTGACTGTATTTTGTGGACTTGGTAGTGTGACGTGTCAGCTTGTGATAGGTCGGGAATTTTCCCTCTCTACACTAGGTACTGGACAAAACCAAGGCCTTGCATGGTCCATGGACTCAAGCCTCTGGGAAAACCAGCTACTTCAGACTGAGAACTAAGAGTTAGACAGAACCTGGGCATTGCATGGTCCTCGAACCCAAGCCTCTAGGGAACCTAACTACTTAAAGAAAGAAAACTACCTAAAAATCAGAGAACTAGATACTGGACAGAACCAAGGCCTTGCATGGTCCTCGGACTCAAGCCGCTAGGGAAACCAGCTACTTCAGATTGAGAACTAAGAGTTAGACAGAACCTAGGCATTGCATGGTCCTCGGACTCAAGCCTCTAGGGAAACTAACTACTTAAAGAAAGAAAATTATTTAAACATCAGAGAACTAGGTACTGGACAGAACCTAGGCCTTGCATGGTCTTCGGACTCAAGCTGCTAGGGAAACCTGCTACTTCAGATGGAGAACTAAGAGTTAGGCAGAATCTAGGCATTGCGTGGTCCTCGGACTCAAGCCTCTGGGGAAACTAACTACTTAAAGAAAGAAAATTACTTAAAAATCGGAGAACTAGGTACTGGACAAAAGCAAGGCCTTGCATGGTCCTCGGACTGAAGCCGCTGGGGAAACCAGCTACTTCAGATTGAGAACTAAGAGTTAGACAGAATCTAGGCATTGCATGGTCCTCGGACTCAAGCCTATAGGGAAACTAACTACTTAAAGAAAGAAAATTACTTAAAAATCAGAGAACTAGGTACTAGACAGAACCAAGGCCTTGCATGGTCCTCGGACTCAAGCCTCTGGGAAACCAGCTATTTCAGATTGAGAACTAAGAGTTAGACAGAACCTAGGCATTGCATGGTCCTCGGACCCAAGCCTCTGGGGAAACTAACTAGTTAAAGAAAGAAAACTACTTAAAAATCAGAGAACTAGGTACCGGATAGAACCAAGGCCTTGCATGGTCCTCGGAGTCAAGCCGCTGGGGAAACCAACTACTTCAGATTGAGAACAAAGAGTTAGACAGAACCTAGTCATTGCATGGTCCTCGGACTCAAGCCTCTGGGGAAACTAACTACTTAAAAAAAGAAAATTAGTTAAAAATCAGTGAACTAGGTACTGGACAGAACCAAGGCCTTGCATGGTCCTCGGACTCAAGCATCTGGGAAACCAGCTACTTCAGACTGAGAACTAAGAGTTAGACAGAACCTAGGCATTGCATGGTCCTTGGACCCAAGCCTCTAGGGAAACTAACTACTTAAATAAAGAAAACTACTTAAAAATCAGAGAACTAAGGACTGGACAGAACCAAGGCCTTGCATGGTCTTCGGACTCAAGCCTCTTGGGAAACCAGCTACTTTAGACTGAGAACTAAGAGTTAGACAGAACCTAGGAATTGCATGATCCTCAGACCCAAGCCTCTGGGGAAACTAACTACTTAAAGAAAGAAAATTACTTAAAAATCAAAGAACTAGGTACTGGACAGAACCAAGGACTTACATGGTCTTCGGACTCAAGCCGCTGGGGAAACCAGCTACTTCAGATTAAGAACTAAGAGTTAGACAGAACCTGGGCATTGCATGGTCCTCGGACTCAAGCCTCTTGGGAAACTAACTACTTAAAGAAAGAAAATTAGTTAAAAATCAGAGAACTATGTACTGGACAAAACCAAGGCCTTGCATGGTCTTCGGACTCAAGTCTTTGGGAAAATCAGCTACTTCAGACTAAGAACTAAGAGTTTGACAAAACCTAGGCATTGCATGGTCCTCGGACCCAAGCCTCTAGGAAACTAACTACTTAAAGAAAGAAAACTACTTAAAAATCAGAGAACTAGGTACTAGACAGAACCAAGGCCTTGCATGGTCCTCGGACTCAAGCCTTTAGGAAACCAGCTACTTCAGATTGAGAACTAAGAGTTAGACAGAACCTAGGCATTGCATGGTCCTCGGACCCAAGCCTCTGGGGAAACTAACTACTTAAAGAAAGAAAACTACTTAAAAATCAGAGAACTAGGTACTGGACAGAACCAAGGCCTTGCATGGTCCTCGGACTCAAGCCTCTGGAAACCAGCTATTTCAGATTGAGAACTAAGAGTTAGACAGAACCTAGGCATTGCATGGTCCTCGGAACCAAGGCTCTGGGGAAACTAACTACTTAAAGAAAGAACACTACTTAATATTCAGAGAACCAGGTACTGGACAAAACCAAGGCCTTGCATGGTCCTCGGAGTCAAGCCGCTGGGGAAACCAGCTACTTCAGGTTGAGAACTAAGAGTAAGACAGAACCTAGTCATTGCATGGTCCTCGGACTCAAGCCTCTGGGGAAACTAACTACTTAAAGAGAGAAAATTAGTTAAAAATCAGAGAACTAGGTATTGGAGAGAACTAAGGCCTTGCATGGTCTTCTGACTCAAGCCTCCTGGGAAACCGGCTACTTCAGACTGAGAACTAAGAGTTAGACAGAACCTAGGAATTGCATGATCCTCGGAGCCAAGCCTCTGGGGAAACTAACTACTTAAAGAAAGAAAATTACTTAAAAATCAAAGAAATAGGTACTGGACAGAACCAAGGCCTTGCATGGTCTTCGGACTCAAGCCGCTAGGGAAACCAGCTACTTCAGATTAAGAACTAAGAGTTAGACAGAACCTGGGCATTGCATGGTCCTCGAACTCAAGCCCCTGCGGAAACTAACAACTTAAAGAAAGAAAATTTGTTAAAAATCAGAGAACTAGGTATTGGACAGAACCAAGGCCTTGCATGGTCTTCGGACTCAAGCCACTAGGGAAACCGGCTACTTCAGACTGAGAAGTAAGAGTTAGACAGAACCTAGGCATTGCATGGTCCTTGGACCCAAGCCTCTAGGGAAACTAACTTCTTAAAGAAAGAAAACTACTTAAAAATCAGAGAACTAGGTACTAGACAGAACCAAGGCCTTGCATGGCCTTCGGACTCAAGCCTCTAGGGAAACCGACAACTTCAGACTAAGAACTAAGAGTTAGACAGAACTTAGAAATTGCATAATCCTCGGACCCAAGCCTCTGCGGAAACTAACTACTTAAAGAAAGAAAATTACTTAAAAATCAGAGAACTAGGTATTGGACAGAACCAGGGTCTTGCAAGGTCCTCGGACTCAAGCCTCTGGGAAAAAAGCTACTTTAGACTGAGAACTAAGAGTTACACAGAACCTAGGCATTGCATGGTCCTCGGACCCAAGCCTCTTGGGAAACAAACTACTTAAAGAAAGAAAACTACTTAAAATTCAGAGAACCAGATACTGGACAAAACCAAGGCCTTGCATGGTCCTCGGAGTCAAGCCGCTGGGGAAACCAGCTACTTCAGGTTGAGAACTAAGAGTTAGACAAAACCTAGTCATTGCATGGTCCTCGGACTCAAGCCTCCGGGGAAACTAACTACTTAAAAAAAGAAAATTAGTTAAAAATCAGAGAACTAGGTACTGGACAGATCCAAGGCCTTGCATGGTCTTCGGACTCAAGCCTCATGGGAAACCGGCTACTTCAGACTAAGAACTAAGAGTTAGACAGAACCTAGGAATTGCATGATCCTCGGACCCAAGCCTCTGCGGAAACTAACTACTTAAAGAAAGAAAATTACTTAAAAATCAAAGAAATAGGTACTGGACAGAACTAAGGCCTTGCATGGTCTTCGGACTCAAGCCGCTGGGGAAACCAGCCACTTCAGATTAAGAACTAAGAGTTAGACAGAACCTGGGCGTTGCATGGTCCTCGGACTCAAGCCCCTGCGGAAACTAACAACTTAAAGAAAGAAAATTAGTTAAAAATTAGAGAACTAGGTACTGGACAAAACCAAGGCCTTGCATGGTCGCCGGACTCAAGCCTTTTGGATAACCAGCTACTTCAGACTGAGAACTAAGAGTTAGACAGAACCTGGGCATTGCATGGTCCTCGAACCCAAGCCTCTGGGGAACCTAACTACTTAAGGAAAGAAAACTACTTAAAAATCAGAGAACTAGATACTGGACAGAAGCAAGGCCTTGCATGGTCCTCGGACTCAAGCCGTTGGGGAAACCAGCTACTTCAGATTGAGAACTAAGAGTTAGACAGAACCTAGGCATTGTATGGTCCTCGGACTCAAGCCTCTAGGGAAACTAACTACTTAAAGAAAGAAAATTATTTAAAAATAAGAGAACTAGGTACCGGACAGAACCAAGGCCTTGCATGGTCTTCGGACTCAAGCCTCTGGGAAACCGGCTGCTTTGGACTGAGAAGTAAGAGTTAGACAGAACCTAGGCATTGCATGGTCCTTGGACCCAAGCTTCTAGGGAAACTAACTACTTAAAGAAAGAAAACTACTTAAAAATTAGAGAACTAGGTACTGGACAGAACCAAGGCCTTGCATGATCCTTGGACTCAAGCCTCTGGTGAAACCAGCTACTTTAGACTGAGAACGAAGAGTAACACAGAACCTAGGCATTGCATGGTCCTCGGACCCAAGCGTTTGGGGAAACTAACTCCTTAAAGAAAGAAAATTACTTAAAAATCAACGAACTAGGCACAAGACAGAACCAAGGCCTTGCATGGTCCTTGGACTCAAGCCACTGGGATAACCAGCTACTTCAGACTGAGAACTAAGAGTTAGACAGAACCTAGGCATTGCCTGGTCCTCGGACTCAAGCCTCTGGGGAAACTAACTACTTGAAGAAAGAAAACTACTTTAAAATCAGAGAACTAGGTAATGGACAGAAGCAAGGCCTTGCATGGTCCTCAGACTCAAGCCGCTAGGGAAACCAGCTACTTCAGATTGAGGACTAAGAGTTAGACAGAATCTAGGCATTGCATGGTCCTCGGACTCAAGCCTCTGGGGAAACTAACTACTTAAAGAAAGAAAATTACTTAAAAATCAGAGAACTAGGTACTGGACAGAACCTAGGCCTTGCATGGTCCTTGGACTCAAGCCTCTGGGAAACCAGCTATTTCAGATTGAGAACTAAGAGTTAGACAGAACCTAGGCTTTGCATGGTCCTCGGACCCAAGCCTCTAGGGAAAGTAACTACTTAAAGAAAGAAAACTACTTAAAAATCAGAGAACTAGGTACTAGATAGAACCAAGGCCTTGCATGGTCCTCGGAGTCAAGCCGCTGGGGAAACCAACTACTTCAAATTGAGAACTAAGAGTTAGACAGAACCTAGTCATTGCATGGTCCTCGGACTCAAGCTTTTGGGGAAACTAACTACTTAAAGAAAGAAAATTAGTTAAAAATCAGAGAACTAGGTACTGGACAGAACCAAGGCCTTGCATGGTCTTCGGACTCAAGCCTCTTGGGAAACCGGCTACTTCAGACTGAGAACTAAGAGTTAGACAGAACCTAGGAATTGCATGATCCTCGGACCCAAGCCTCTGGGGAAACTAACTACTTAAATATAGAAAACTACTTAAAAATCAGAGAACTAAGGACTAGACAGAACCAAGGCCTTGCATGGTCTTCGGACTCATGCCTCTTGGGAAACCAGCTACTTCAGACTGAGAACTAAGTGTTGGACAGAACCTAGGAATTGCATGATCCTCAGACCCAAGCCTCTGGAGACACTAACTACTTAAAGAAAGAAAATTACTTAAAAATCAAAGAACTAGGTACTGGACAGAACCAAGGCCTTGCATGGTCTTCGGACTCAAGCCGCTGGGGAAACCAGCTACTTCAGACTGAGAACTAAGAGTTAGACAGAACCTAGGCATTGCATGGTCCTTGGACCCAAGCCTCTAGGAAAACTAACTACTTAAATATAGAAAACTACTTAAAAATCAGAGAACTAAGGACTAGACAGAGCCAAGGCCTTGCATGGGCTCCGGACTCAAGCCTCTTGGGAAACCAGCTACTTCAGACTGAGAACTAAGAGTTGGACAGAACCTAGGAATTGCATGATTCTCAGACCCAAGCCTCTTGAGAAACTAACTACTTAAAGAAAGAAAATTACTTAAAAATCAAAGAACTAGGTACTGGACAGAACCAAGGCCATTGCATGGTCTTCGGACTCAAGCCGCTGGGGAAACCAGCTACTTCAGATTAAGAACTAAGAGTTAGACAGAACCTGGGCATTGCATGGTCCTCGGACTCAAGCCTCTGGGGAAACTAACTACTTAAAGAAAGAAAATTACTTAAAAATCAGAGAACTATGTACAGGACAAAACCAAGGCCTTGCATGGTCCTCGGACTCAAGCCTCTGGGAAAACCAGCTACTTCAGACTGAGAAGTAAGAGTTAGACAAAACCTGGGCATTGCATGGTCCTCGGACGCAAGCCTCTGGGAAACTAACTACTTAAAGAAAGAAAACTACTTAAAAATCAGAGAACTAGGTACTGGACAGAGCCAAGGCCTTGCATGGTCCTCGGACTCAAGCCTCTGGGAAACCAGCTACTTCAGGTTGAGAACTAAGAGTTAGACAGAACCTAGGCATTGCATGGTCCTCGGACCCAAGCCTCTGGGGAAACTAACTACTTAAAGAAAGAAAACTACTTAAAATTCAGAGAACCAGGTACTGGACAAAACCAGGGCCTTGCATGGTCTTCGGACTCAAGCCGCTGGGGAAACCTGCTACTTCAGATTGAGAACTAAGAGTTAGACAGAACCTGGGCGTTGCATGATCCTCGGACTCAAGCCTCTGGGAAACTAACTACTTAAACAAAGAAAATTAGTTAAAAATCAGAGAACTAGGTACTGTACAGAACCAAGGCCTTGCATGGTCCTCGGACTCAAGCCTCTGGAAAACCAGCTACTTCATACTGAGAACTAAGAGTTAGACAGAACCTCGGAATTGCGTGATCCTCGGGCCCAAGCCTCTAGGGAAACTAACTACTTAAAGAAAGATAATTACTTAAAAATCAAAGAACTAGGTACTGGACAGAACCAAGGCCTTCCATGGTCCTCGGACTCAAGCCTCTGGGAAACCAGCTACTTTAGACTGAAAATTAAGAGTTACACAGAACCTAGGCATTGCATGGTCCACGAACCCAAGCCTCTAGGGAAACTCACTCCTTATTGAAAGAGAAGTACTTAAAAATCAGATATCTAGGTACTGGGCAGAACCTAAGCATTGCATGGCCCTCAGGCCCAAGCTTCTGGGGAAACTAACTATTTAAAGAAAGAAAATTACTTAAAAATCAGAGATCTAGGTACCGGACAGAACCTAGGCATTGCATGGTCCTCAGACCCAAGCCTTTGGGGAGACTAAATACTTAGAGAAAGAATATTGCTTAAAAATCAGAGAACTAGGTACAGGACAAAACCAAAGCCCTGCATGATCCTCGGACTCAAGCCTCTGGGAAATCAGCAACTTCAGATTGAGAACTAAGAGTTAGACAGAACCAAGGCACTGCATGGTCCACGGACTAAAGCCTCTGGAGAAACTAACTACTTAAAGAAAGAAAACTACTTAAAAATCAGAGCACTAGGTACTGGACAGAACCAAGGCCTTGCATGGTTTTCGGAATCAAGCCACTGGGGAAACCAGCTACTTCTGACTGAGAACTAAGAGTTAGACAAAACCTGGGCATTGCATGGTCCTCGGACTTAAGCCTCTTGGGAAACTAACTACTTAAAGAAAGAAAATTACTTTAAAATTGGAGAACTAGGTACTGGACAGAACCAAAGCCTTGCATGGTCTTCGGCCTCAAGCCGCTAGGGAAACCAGCTACTTCAGATTGAGAATCAAGAGTTAGACAGAACCTGGGCATTGCATGGTCCTCGGACCCAAGCCTCTGGGGAAACTAACTGCTTAAAGAAAGAAAATTACTAACAAAATCAGAGAACTAGGTACTGGACAGAACCCAGGCCTTGCGTGGTCCTCGGACTCAAGCCGCTGGGGAAACCAGCTACTTCAGATTGAGAACTAAGAGTTAGACAGAACCTAGGCATTGCATGGTCCTCGGACTCAAGCCTCTGTTGAAACTAACTACTTAAAGAAAGAAAATTATTTTGAAATTAGAGAACTAGGTACTGGACAGAACGAAGGCCTTGCATGGTCCTCGGACTCAAGCCTCTGGGAAAAAAAGCTACGTTAGACAGAGAACTAAGAGTTACACAGAACCTTGGCATTGCATGGTCCTCGGACCCAAGCCTCTTGGGAAACTAACTACTTAAAGAAAGAAAATTACTTATAAATCAGAGAATTAGGTACTGGACAGAACCAAGGCCTTGCATGGTCCTCAGACTCAAGCCTCTAGGGAAACCAGCTACTTCAGACTGAGAACTAAGAGTTAGACAGAACCTCGGAATTGCATGATCCTCGGACCCAAGCCTCTAGGGAAACTAACTACTTAAAGAAAGATAATTACTTAAAAATCAAAGAACTAGGTACTGTACAGAACCAAGGCCTTCCATGGTCCTCGGACTCAAGCCTCTGGGAAACCAGCTACTTTAGACTGAAAACTAAGAGTTACACAGAACCAAGGCATTGCATGGTCCATGAACCCAAGCCTCTAGGGAAACTAACTCCTTATAGAAAGAAAATTACTTAAAAATCAGAGATCTAGGTACTGGACAGAACCTAGGCATTGCATGGTCCTCAGACCCAAGCTTCTGGGGAAACTAACTACTTAAAGAAAGAAAATTACTTACAAATCAGAGAACTAGGTACTGGACAGAACCAAGGCCTTGCGTGGTCCTCGGACTCAAGCCTCTGGGAAACCAGCTACTTCAGACTGAGAACTAAGGGTTAGATTGAACCTAGGCATTGCATGGTCCTCGAACCCAAGCCTCTGGGGAAACTAACTACTTAAAGAAAGAAAACCACTTAAAAATCGGAGAACTAGGTACTGGGCGGAACCAAGGCCTTGCATGGTCCTCGGACTCAAGCCTCTGGGAAACCAGCTAGTTTAGACTGAGAACAATGAGTTACACAGAACCCAAGCATTGCATGGTCCTCGGACCCAAGCCTCTGGGGAAACTAACTACTTAAACTAAGAAAATTACTTAAAAATCAGAGAACTAGGTACTGGACAGAACCAAGGCCTTGCATGGTCCTCGGACTCAAACCTTTAGGAAAACCGGCTACTTTAGACTGAGAACTAAGAGTCAGACAGAACCTAGGCATTGCATGGTCCTCGAACCCAAGCCTTTGGGGAAACTAACTGCTTAAAGAATGAAAACTACTTAAAAATCAGAGAACTAGGTACTGGACAGTACCAAGGCCTTGCATGGTCCTCGGACTCAAGCCTTTGGGGAAACCAGCTACTTCAGACTTAGAACAAAGAGTTAGACAGAACCTAGGAATTGCATCATTCTCGGACCCAAGCCTCTGGGGAAACTAACTACTTAAAGAAAGAAAATTACTTAATAATCAGAGAACTAGGTACTGGACAAAACCAAGGCCTTGCATGGTCCTCGGACTCAAGCCTCTAGGAAACCAGTTACTTTAGATTGAGAACTAAGAGTTACACAGACCCTAGGCATTGCTTGGTCCTCGGATCCAAGCCTCTGGGGAAACTAACTACTTAAAGAATGAAAACTACTTAAAAAAAAAAACTCGATACTGGACAGAACCTAGGTCGTGCATGGTCCTCGGACTGAAGCATCTTGGGAAACCAGCTACTTCAGACTGAGAACTAAGAGTTAGACAGAACCTAGGAATTGCATGATCCTCGAACCTAAGCCTCTGGGGAAACTAACTACTTAAAGAAAGAAAATTACTTAAAAATCAAAGAATTTGGTACTGGACAGAACCAAGGCCCTGCATGGTCCTCGGACTCAAGCCTTTGGGGAAGCCAGCTACTTAAGACTGAGAACTAAGAGTTACACAGAATCTAGACATTGCATGGTCCTCAGACCCAAGCCTCTGGGGAAACTAACAACTTAAATAAAGAAAATTACTTAAAAATCAGATATTTAGGTACTGCACAGAAACAAGGCCTTGCATGGTCCTCGGACTCAAGCCTCTGGGAAACCAGCTACTTCAGATTGAGAACTAAGAGTTATACAAAACCAACGCCTTGCATGGTCCTCGGACTCAAGCCTTTGGGGAAGCCAGCTACTTTAGACTGAGAACTAAGAGTTACAAAGAATCTAGGCATTGCATGGTCCTCAGACCCAAGCCTCTGGGGAAGTAACAACTTAAACAAAGAAAATTACTTAAAAATCAGATATTTAGGTACTGGACAGAACCAAGGCCTTGCATGGTCCTCGGACTCAAGCCTCTGGAAAACCAGCTACTTCAGACTGAGAACTAAGAGTTAGACAGAACCTAGGAATTGCATGATCCTCGAACCTAAGCCTCCGGGGAAACTAACTACATAAAGAAAGAAAACTACTTAAAAATTGGAGAACTAGGTACTGGAAAGAACCAAGGCGTTGCATGGTCCTCGGACTCAAGCCTGTGGCGAAACCAGCTACTTCAGACTGAGAACTAAGAGTTAGACTGAACCTAGGCATTGCATGGTCCTTGGACCCAAGCCTCTAGGGAAACTAACTACTTAAAGAACGAAAACTACTTAAAAATCAGAGAACTAGGTACTGGACAGAACCAAGGCCATGCGTGGTCCTCGGACTCAAGCCGCTGGGTAAACCAACTACTTCAGATTGAGAACTAAGAGTTAGACAGAACCTAGGCATTGCATGGTCCTCGGAGTCAAGCCTCTGGGGAAACTAACTACTTAAAGATAGAAAATTACTTAAAAATCAGAGAACTAGGTACTGGAAAGAACCAAGGCCTTGCATGGTCTTCGGACTCAAGCCGCTGGGGAAACCAGCTACTTCAGATTAAGAATTAAGAGTTAGACAGAACCTGGGCGTTGCATGGTCCTCGGACTCAAGCCTTTGGGGAAACTAACTACTTAAAGAAAGATAATTACTTAAAAATCGGAGAACTAGGTACTGGACAGAACCAAGGCCTTGCATGGTCCTCGGACTCAAGCCTCTGGGAAACCAGCTATTTCAGATTGAGAACTAAGAGTTAGACAGAACCTAGGCATTGCATGGTCCTCGGACCGAAGCCTCTGGGAAACTAACTACATAAAGAAAGAAAACTACTTAAAAATCAGAGAACCAGGTACTGCACAAAACCAAGGCCTTGCATGGTCCTCGGAGTCAATTCGCTGGGGAAACCAGCTACTTCAGATTGAGAACTAAGAGTTAGACAGAACCTAGTCATTGCATGGTCCTCGGACTCAAGGCTCAGGGGAAACTAACTACTTAAAGAAAGAAAATAAGTTAAAAATCAGAGAACTAGGTACTAGATAGAACCAAGGCCTTGCATGGTCTTCGGACGCAAGCCTCTTGGGAAAACGGCTACTTCAGATTGAGAACTAAGAGTTAGACAGAACCTAGGAATTGCATGATCCTCGGACCCAAGCCTCTGGGGAAACTAACTACTTAAAGAAAGAAAATTACATAAAAATCAAAGAAATAAGTACTGGACAGAACCGAGGTCTTGCATGATCTTCGGACTCAAGCCGTTGGGGAAACTAGCTACTTCAGATTAAGAACTAAGAGTTAGACAGAACCTGGGCATTGCATGGTCTTCGGACTCAAGCCCCTGGGGAAACTAACTACTTAAGGAAAGAAAAGTAGTTAAAAATCAGAGAACTAGGTACTGGACAGAACCAAGGCCTTGCATGGTCTTCGGACTCAAGCCTCTGGGGGAACCGGCTACTTCAGACTGAGAACTAAGAGTTAGACAGAACCTAGGCATTGCATGGTCCTTGGACCCAAGCCTCTAGGGAAACCAACTACTTAAAGAAAGAAAACTACTTAAAAATCAGAGAACTAGGTACTGGACAGAACCAAGGCCTTGCATGGTCTTCGGACTCAAGCCTCTAGGGAAACCGGCTACTTCAGACTGAGAACTAAGAGTTAGACAGAACCTAGGAATTACATGATCCTCGGACCCAAGCCTCTGGGGAAACTAACTACTTAAAGAAAGAAAATTACTTAAAAATCAGAGAACTAGGTACTGTACAGAACCAGGGCCTTGCAAGGTCCTTGGACTCAAGCCTTTGGGGAAAAAAGCTACTTTAGACTGAGAACTAAGAGTTACACCCAACCTAGGCATTGCATGGTCCTCAGACCCAAGCCTCTTGGGAAACTAACTACTTAAAAAAAGAAAATTACTTATAAATCAGATAATTAGGTACTGGACAGAACCAAAGCCTTGCAGGGTCTACATACTCAAGCCTCTAGGGAAACCAGCTACTTTAGACTGAGAACTAAGAGTTACATAGAACCTAGCCATTGCATAGTCCTCGGACCCATGCCACCGGGGAAACTAACTACTTAAAGAAAGAAAATTAGTTCCAAATCAGAGAACTAGGTACTGGACAAAACCAAGGCCTTGCATGGTCCTCGGACTCAAGCTTCTGGGAAAACCAGCTACTTCAGACTGAGAACTAAGAGTTAGACAGAACTTGGGCATTGCATGGTCCTCGAACCCAAGCCTCTGGGGAAACTAACTACTTAAAGAAAGAAAACTACTAAAAAATCAGAGAACTAGGTACTGGAAAGAACCAAGGCCTTGCATGGTCCTCGTACTCAAGCCTCTAGGAAACCAGCTATTCCAGACTGAGAACAAAGAGTTAGATAGAACCTAAGAATTGAATGATCCTCGGACCCAAGCCTCTAGGGAAACTAACTACTTAAAGAAAGAAAATTACTTAAAAATCTGAGAACTAGGTACTGGACAGAACGAAGGCCTTGCATGGTCCTCGGACTCAAGCCTCTGGGAAAAAAAGCTACGTTAGACAGAGAACTAAGAGTTACACAGATCCTTGGCATTGCATGGTCCTCGGACCCAAGCCTCTTGGGAAACTAACTACTTAAAGAAAGAAAATTACTTATAAATCAGAGAATTAGGTACTGGACAGAACCAAAGCCTTGCATGGTCCTCAGACTCAAGCCTCTAGGGAAACCAGCTACTTTAGACTAAGAACTAAGAGTTACACAGAACCTAGTCATTGCATGGTCCTTGGACCCAAGCCTCTGGGGAAACTAACTACTTAAAGAAAGAAAATTAGGTAAAAATCAGAGAACAAGGTGCTGGACAAAACCAAGGCCTTGCATGGTCCTCGGACTCAGGCCTCTGGGAAAACCAGCTACATCAGACTAAGAACTAAGAGTTAGACAGAACCTGGGCATTGCATGGCCCTCGAACCCAAGCCTCTGGGGAAACTAACTACTTAAAGAAAGAAAACTACTTAGAAATTAGAGAACTAGATACTGGAAAGAACCAAGCCCTTGCATGGTCCTCGTACTCAAGCCTCTGGGGAAACAAGCTACTTCAGACTGAGAACTAAGAGTTAGATAGAACCTAGGAATTGCATGATCCTCGGAACCAATCCTCTAGGGAAACTAACTAGTTAAAGAAAGAAAATTACTTAAAAATCAGAGAACTAGGTACAGGACAGAACGAAGGCCATGCATGGTCCTCGGACTCAAGCCTCAGGGAAAAAAAGCTACGTGAGACAAAGAACTAAGAGTTACACAGAACCTTGGCATTGCATGGTCCTCGGACCCAAGCCTCTGGGGAAACTAACTACGTAAAGAAAGTAAATTACTTAAAAATCCGAGAACTAGGTACTGGACAGAATCAAGGCATTGCATGGTCCTCGGACTCAAGCCTATGGGGAAACCAGCTACTTCAGACTGAGAACTAAGAGTGGGATAGAACCTAGGAATTGCATGATCCTCGGACCCAAGCCTGTAGTGAAACTAACTACTTAAAGAAAGAAAATTACTTAAAAATCAGAGAACTAGGTACTGGAAAGAACCAAGGCCTTGCATGGTCCTCGGACTCAAGCCTCTGGGAAAACAAGCTACTTCAGACTGAGAACTAAGAGTTAGAAAGAACCTAGGAATTGCATGATCCTCGGACCCAATCCTCTAGGGAAACTAACTACTTAAAGAAAGAAAATTACTTAAAAATCAGAGAACTAGGTACAGGACAGAACGAAGGCCATGCATGGTCCTCGGAGTTAAGCCTCTGGGAAAAAAAGCTACGTGAGACAGAGAAATAAGAGTTACACAGAACCTTGGCATTGCATGGTCCTCGGAACCAAGCCTCTGGGGAAACTAACTACTTAAAGATAGTAAATTACTTAAAAATCCGAGAACTAGGTACTGGACAGAACCAAGGCATTGCATGGTCCTCGGACTCAAGCCTATGGAGAAACCAGCTACTTCAGACTGAGAACTAAGAGTGGGACAGAACCTAGGAATTGCATGATCCTCAGACCCAAGCCTCTAGGGAAACAAACTACATAAAGAAAGAAAATTAGTTAAAAATCAGAGAACTAGGTACGAGACAGAACCAAGGCCTTGCATGGTCCTCGGACTCAAGCTACTGGGAAAACCAGCTACTTCAGACTGAGAACTAAGAGTTAGACAGAATCTAGGCATTGCATGGTCCTCGGACCCAAGCCTCTGGGGAAACTAACTTCTTAAAGAAAGAAAATTACTTAAAAATCAGAGAACTAGGTACTGGACAGAACCAAGGCCTTGCATGGTCCTCGGACTCAAGCCGCTGGGGAAACCAGCTACTTCAGATTGAGAACTAAGAGTTAGACAGAACCTAGTCATTGCATGGTCCTCGGACTGAAGCCTAAGGGGAAACTAACTACTTAAAGAAAGAAAATTAGTTAAAAATCAGAGAACTAGGTACTGAATAGAACCAAGGCCTTGCATGGTCTTCGGACTCAAGCCTCTTGGAAAAACAGCTACTTCAGACTGAGAACTAAGAGTTAGACAGAACCTAGGAATTGCATGATCCTCGGACCCAAGCCTCTGGGGAAACTAACTACTTAAAGAAAGAAAATTACATAAAAATCAAAGAAATAGTTACTGGACAGAACCGAGGTCTTGCATGGTCTTCGGACTCAAGCCGTTAGGGAAACCAGAAACTTCAGATTAAGAACTAAGAGTTAGACAGAACTTGGGCATTGCATGGTCTTCGGACTCAAGCCCCTGGGAAACTAACTACTTAAAGAAAGAAAATTAGTTAAAAATCAAAGAACTAGGTACTGGACAGAACCAAGGCCTTGCATGGTCTTTGGACTCAAGCCTCTTGGGAAACCGGCTACTTCAGACTGAGAACTAAGAGTTAGACAGAACCTAGGCATAGCATGGTCCTTGGACCCAAGCCTCTAGGGAAACTAACTACTTAAAGAAAGAAAACTACTTAAAAATCAGAGAACTAGGTACTGGACAGAACCAAGGCCTTGCATGGTCTTCGGACTCAAGCCTCTGGGAAACTGGCTACTTCAGACCAAGAACTAAGAGTGAGACAGAACCTAGGAATTGCATGATCCTCGGACCCAAGCCTCTGGGAAACTAACTACTTAAAGAAAGAAAATTACTTAAAAATCAGAGAACTAGGTACTGTACAGAACCAGTGCCTTGCAAGGTCCTCGGACTCAAGCCTCTGGGGAAAAAAGCTACTTTAGACTGAGAACTATGAGTTACACTGAACCTAGGCATTGCATGGTCCTCGGACCCAAGCCTCTTGGGAAACTAACTACTTAAAAAAAGAAAATTACTTATAAATCAGAGAATTAGGTACTGGACAGAACCAAAGCCTTGCTGGGTCCTCAGACTTAAGCCTCTAGGGAAACCAGCTACTTTAGACTGCGAACTAAGAGTTACACAGAACCTAGCCATTGCATAGTCCTCGGAACCATGCCTCCGGGGAAACTAACTACTTAAAGAAAGAAAATTAGTTACAAATCAGAGAACTAGGTACTGGACAAAAACAAGGCCTTGCATGGTCCTCGGACTCAAGCCTCTGGGAAAACCAGCTATTTCAGACTGAGAACTAAGAGTTAGACAGAACCTGGGCATTACATGGTCCTCGAACCCAAGCCTCTGGGGAAACTAACTACTTAAAGAAATAAAACTACTAAAAAATCAGAGAACTAGGTACTGGAAAGAATCAAGGCCTTGCATGGTCCTCGTACTCAGGCCTCTAGGAAACCAGCTATTTCAGACTGAGAACAAAGAGTTAGATAGAACCTAGGAATTGCATGATCCTCGGACCCAAGCCTCTAGGGAAACCAACTACTTAAAGAAAGAAAATTACTTAAAAATCAGAGAACTAGGTACTGGACAGAACGAAGGCCTTGCATGGTCCTCGGACTCAAGCCTCTGGGAAAAAAAGCTACGTCAGACAGAGAACAAAGAGTTACACAGAACCTTGGCATTGCATGGTCTTCGGACCCAAGCCTCTTGGGAAACTAACTACTTAAAGAAAGAAAATTACTTATAAATCAGAGAATTAGGTACTGGACAGAACCAAGGCCTTGCATGGTCCTCAGACTCAAGCCTCTAGGGAAACCAGCTACTTTAGACTAAGAACTAAGAGTTACACAGAACCTAGTCATTGCATGGTCCTTGGACCCAAGCCTCTGGGGAAACTAACTACTTAAAGAAAGAAAATTAGGTAAAAATCAGAGAACTAGGTACTGGACAAAACCAAGGCCTTGCATGGTCCTCGGACTCAGGCCTCTGGGAAAACCAGCTACTTCAGACTAAGAACTAAGAGTTAGACAGAACCTGGGCATTGCATGGCCCTCGAACCCAAGCCTCTGGGGAAACTAACTACTTAAGGAAATAAAACTACTAAAAAATCAGAGAACTAGGTACTGGAAAGAATCAAGGCCTTGCATGGTCCTCGTACTCAAGCCTCTAGGAAACCAGCTATTTCAGACTGAGAACAAAGAGTTAGATAGAACCTAGGAATTGCATGATCCTCGGACCCAAGCCTCTAGGGAAACTAACTACTTAAAGAAAGAAAATTACTTAAAAATCAGAGAACTAGGTACTGGACAGAACGAAGGCCTTGCATGGTCCTCGGACTCAAGCCTCAGGGAAAAAAAGCTACGTCAGACAGAGAACTAAGAGTTACACAGAACCTTGGCATTGCATGGTCTTCGGACCCAAGCCTCTTGGGAAACTAACTACTTAAAGAAAGAAAATTACTTATAAATCAGAGAATTAGGTACTGGACAGAACCAAGGCCTTGCATGGTCCTCAGACTCAAGCCTCTAGGGAAACCAGCTACTTTAGACTAAGAACTAAGAGTTACACAGAACCTAGTCATTGCATGGTCCTTGGACCCAAGCCTCTGGGGAAACTAACTACTTAAAGAAAGAAAATTAGGTAAAAATCAGAGAACTAGGTACTGGATAAAACCAAGGCCTTGCATGGTCCTCGGACTCAGGCCTCTGGGAAAACCAGCTACTTCAGACTAAGAACTAAGAGTTAGACAGAACCTGGGCATTGCATGGCCCTCGAACCCAAGCCTCTGGGGAAACTAACTACTTAAAGAAAGAAAACTACTTAGAAATTAGAGAACTAGATACTGGAAAGAACCAAGCCCTTGCATGGTCCTCGTACTCAAGCCTCTGGGGAAACAAGCTACTTCAGACTGAGAACTAAGTGTTAGATAGAACCTAGGATTTGCATGATCCTCGGAACCAATCCTCTAGGGAAACTAACTACCTAAAGAAAGAAAATTACTTAAAAATCAGAGAACTAGGTACAGGACAGAATGAAGGCCATGCATGGTCCTCGGACTCAAGCCTCTGGGAAAAAAAGCTACGTGAGACAAAGAACTAAGAGTTACACAGAACCTTGGCATTGCATGGTCCTCGGACCCAAGCCTCTGGGGAAACTAACTACTTAAAGAAAGTAAATTACTTAAAAATCCAAGAACTAGGTACTGGACAGAACCAAGGCATTGCATGGTCCTCGGACTCAAGCCTGTGGGGAAACCAGCTACTTCAGACTGAGAACTAAGAGTGGGACAGAACCTAGGAATTGCATAATCCTCGGACCCAAGCCTATAGGGAAACTAACTACTTAAAGAAAGAAAATTACTTAAAAATCAAAGAACTAGGTACTGGACAGAACGAAGGCCATGCATGGTCCTCGGACTCAAGCCTCTGGGAAAAAAAGCTACGTGAGACAAAGAACTAAGAGTTACACAGAACCTTGGCATTGCATGGTCCTCGGACCCAAGCCTCTGGGGAAACTAACTACTTAAAGAAAGAAAATTACTTAAAAATCCGAGAACTAGGTACTGGACAGAACCAAGGCATTGCATGGTCCTCGGACTCAAGCCTATGGGGAAACCAGCTACTTCAGACTGAGAACTAAGTGTGGGACAGAACCTAGGAATTGCATGATCCTCAGACCCAAGACTGTAGGGAAACTAACTACTTAAAGAAAGAAAATTACTTAAAAATTAGAGAACTAGGTACTGGACAGAACGAAGGCCTTGCATGGTCCTCGGACTCAAGCCTCTTGGAAAAAAAGCTACGTTAGACAGAGAACTAAGAGTTACAAAGAACCTTGGCATTGCATGGTCCTCAGACGCAAGCCTCTTGGGAAACTAACTACTTAAAGAAAGAAAATTACTTATAAATCAGAGAATTAGGTACTGGACAGAACCAAGGCCTTGCATGGTCCTCAGACTCAAACCTCTAGGGAAACCAGCTACTTTAGACTAAGAACTAAGAGTTACACAGAACCTAGTCATTGCATGGTCCTTGGACCCAAGCCTCTGGGGAAACTAACTACTTAAAGAAAGAAAATTAGTTAAAAATCAGAGAACTAGGTACTGGACAAAACGAAGGCCTTGCGAGGTCCTCGGACTCAGGCCTCTGGGAAAAACAGCTACTTCAGACTAAGAACTAAGAGTTAGGCAGAACCTGGGCACTGCATGGCCCTCGAACCCAAGCCTCTGGGGAAACTAACTACTTAAAGAAAGAAAACTACTTAGAAATCAGAGAACTAGATACTGGAAAGAACCAAGGCCTTGCAGGGTCCTCGTACTCAAGCCTCTGGGGAAACAAGCTACTTCAGACTGAGAACTAAGAGTGAGATAGAACCTATGAATTGCATGATCCTCGGAACCAATCCTCTAGGGAAACTAACTACTTAAAGAAAGAAAATTACTTAAAAATCAGAGAACTAGGTACAGGACAGAACGAAGGCCATGCATGGTCTTCGGACTCAAGCCTCTGAGAAAAAAAGCTACGTGAGACAAAGAACTAAGAGTTACACAGAACCTTGGCATTGCATGGTCCTCGGACCCAAGCCTCTAGGAAACTAACTACTTAAAGAAAGTAAATTACTTAAAAATCCGAGAACCAGGTACTGGACAGAACCAAGGCATTGCATGGTCCACGGACTCAAGCCTATGGGGAAACCAGCTACTTCAGACTGAGAACTAAGAGTGGGACAGAACCTAGGAATTGCATGATCCTCGGACCCAAGCCTGTAGGGAAACTAACTACTTAAAGAAAGAAAATTACTTAAAAATCAGAGAACTAGGTATTGGACAGAACGAAGGCCATGCATGGTCTTCGGACTCAAGCCTCTGGGAAAAAAAGCTACGTGAGACAAAGAACTAAGAGTTATACAGAACCTTGGCATTGCATGGTCCTCGGACCCAAGCCTCTGGGGAAACTAACTACTTAAAGAAAGTAAATTACTTAAAAATCCGAGAACTAGGTACTGGACAGAACCAAGGCATTGCATGGTCCTCGGACTCAAGCCTATGGGGAAACCAGCTACTTCAGACTGAGAACTAAGAGTGGGACAGAACCTAGGAATTGCATGATCCTCGGACCCAAGCCTGTAGGGAAACTAACTACTTAAAGAAAGAAAATTACTTAAAAATCAGAGAACTAGGTGCTGGACAGAACGAAGGCCTTGCATGGTCCTCGGACTCAAGCCTCTGGGAAAAAAAGTTACGTTAGACAGAGAACTAAGAGTTACACAGAACCTTGGCATTGCATGGTCTTCGGATGCAAGCCTCTTGGGAAACTAACTACTTAAAGAAAGAAAATTACTTAAAAATCAGAGAATGAGGTACTGGACAGAACCAAGGCCTTGCAAGGTCCTCAGACTCAAACCTCTAGGGAAACCAGCTACTTTAGACTAAGAACTAAGAGTTACACAGAACCTCGTCATTGCATGGTCCTTGGACCCAAGCCTCTGGGGAAACTAACTACTTAAAGAAAGAAAATTAGTTAAAAATCAGAGAACTAGGTACTGGACAAAACCAAGGCCTTGCAAGGTCCTCGGACTCAGGCCTCTGGGAAAACCAGCTACTTCAGAGAACTAAGAGTTAGTCAGAACCTGGGCACTGCATGGCCCTCGAACCCAAGCTTCTGGGGAAACTAACTACTTAAAGAAAGAACCAAGGCCTTGCATGGTCCTCGTACTCAAGCCTCTGGGGAAACAAGCTACTTCAGACTGAGAACTAAGAGTTAGATTGAACCTAGGAATTGCATGATCCTCGGACCCAATCCTCAAGGGAAACTAACTACTTAAAGAAAGAAAATTACTTAAAAATCAGAGAACTAGGTACAGGACAGAACGAAGGCCGTGCATGGTCCTCGGACTCAAGCCTCTGGGAAAAAAAGCTATGTGAGAAAAAGAACTTAGAGTTACACAGAACCTTGGCATTGCATGGTCCTCAGAACCAAGCCTCTAGGGAAACTAACTACTTTAAGAAAGTAAATTACTTAAAAATCCAAGAACTAGGTACTGGACAGAACCAAGGCATTGCATGGTCCTCGTACTCAAGCCTATGGGGAAACCAGCTACTTCAGACTGAAAACTAAGAGTGGGACAGAACCTAGGAATTGCATGATCCTCAAACCCAAGCCTCTGGGGAAACAAACTACATAAAGAATGAAAATTACTTAAAAATCAGAGAACTAGGTACGAGACAGAACCAAGGCCTTGCATGGTCCTCGGACTCAAGCCACTGGGAAAACCAGCTACTTCAGACTGAGAACTAAGAGTTAGACAGAATCTAGGCATTGCATGGTCCTCGGATTCAAGCCTCTGGGGAAACTAACTGCTTAAAGAAAGAAAATTACTTAAAAATCAGAGAACTAGGTACTGGACAGAACCAAGGCCTTGCATGGTCTTCGGAGTCAAGCCGTTGGGGAAACCAACTACTTCAGATTTAGAACTAAGAGTTAGACAGAACCTGGGCATTGCATGGTCCTCGGACTCAAGCCTCTGGGAAACTAAATACTTAAAGAAAGAAAATTACTTAAAAATCAGATAACTAGGTACTGGACAGAACCAAGGCCTTGCATGGTCCTCGGACTCAAGCCGCTGGGGAAACCAGCTACTTCAGATTGAGAACTAAGAGTTAGACAAAATCTAGGCATTGCATGGTCCTCGGACTCAAGCCTTTGGGAAAACTAACTACTTAAAGAAAGAAAATTACCTAAAAATCAGAGAACCAGGTACTGCACAGAACCAAGGCCTTGCATGGTCGTCGGACTCAAGCCACTGGGGGAACCGGCTACTTGAGATTGAGAACTAAGAGTTAGACAGAACTAAGGCATTGCATGATCCTCGGACCCAAGCCTCTGGGAAACTAACTACTTAAAGGAAGAAAACTAGTTAAAAATCAGAGAACTAGGTACTTGACAGAACCAAGGCCCTGCATGGTCCTCGGAGTCAAGCCGCTGGGGAAACCAGCTACTTCAGATTGAGAACTAAGAGTTAGACAGAACCTAGGCATTGCATGGTCCTCGGACTCAAGCCTCTGGGGAAACTAACTGCTTAATGAAGGAAAATTAGTTAAAAATCAGAGAACTAGGTACTAGACAGAACCCAGGCTTTGCATGGTCCTCGGACTCAAGCCTCTGGGGAAACCAGCTACTTCAGATTGAGAACTAAGAGTTAGACAGAACCTAGGCATTGCATGGTCCTTGGACCCAAGCCTCTAGGGAAACTAACTACTTAAAGAAAGAAAACTACTTAAAAATCGGAGAACTAGGTACTGGGCGGAACCAAGGCCTTCCATGGTCCTCGGACTCAAGCCTCTGGAAACCAACTACTTTAGACTGAGAACAAAGAGTTACACAGAACCCAGGCATTGCATGGTCGTCGGACTCAAGCGTCTGGGGAAACTAACTACTTAAAGTAAGAAAATTACTTAAAAATCAGAGAACAAGGTACTGGACAGAACCAAGGCCTTGCATGGTCCTCGGACTCAAACCTTTGGGAAAACCAGCTACTTCAGACTGCGAACTAAGAGTTAGACAGAACCTAGGCATTGCATGGTCCTCGGACTCAAGCCTCTGTGGAAATTAACTACTTAAAGAAAGAAAATTACTTTAAAATCAGAGAACTAGGTACTGGACAGAACCAAAGCCTTGCATGGTCTTCGGACTCAAGCCACTGGGAAAACCAGCTACTTCAGACTAAGAACTAAGAGTTAGACAAAACCTAGGCATTGCATGGTCCTCAGACTCAAGCCCAGGGGAAACTAACTACTTAAAGAAAGAAAACTATGTAAAAATAAGAGAACTAGGTACTGGACAGAACCAAGGCCTTGCATGGTCCTCGTACTCAAGCCGCTGGGGAAACCAGCTACTTCAGATTGAGAACTAAGAGTTAGAGGAACCTAGGGATTGCATGGTCTTCGGACTCAAGCCTCTGTGAAAACTAACTACTTAAAGAAAGAAAATTACTTTAAAATCAGAGAACTAGGTATTGGACAGAACCAAAGCCTTGCATGGTCTTCAGACTTAAGCCGCTGGGGAAACCAGCTACTTCAGATTGAGAACTAAGAGTTAGACAGAACCTGGGCATTGCATGGTCCTCGGACTCAAGCCTCTGGGAAACTAACTACTTAAAGAAAGAAAATTACTTAAAAATCAGAGAACTAGGTACTAGACAGAACCAAGGCCTTGCATGGTCCTCGGACTCAAGCCACTGGGGAAACCAGCTACTTCAGACTGAGAACCAAGAGTTAGACAGAACCTAGGCATTGCATGGTCCTCGGACTCAAGCCTCTGGGGAAACTAACTATTTAAATAAAGAAAACTACTTAAAAATCAGAGAACTAGGTACTGGACAGAACCAAGGCCTTGCATGGTCCTCGGACTCAAGCCGCTGGGGAAAACAGCTACTTCAAATTTAGAACTAAGAGTTAGACAGAACCTAGGCATTGCATGGTCCTCGGACTCAAGCCTCTGTGGAAACTAACTACTTAAAGAAAGAAAATTACTTTAAAATTAGAGAACTAGGTACTGGACAGAACCAAAGCCTTGCATGGTCTTCGGACTCAAGCCACTGGGAAAACCAGCTACTTCAGACTAAGAACTAAGAGTTAGACAAAACCTGGGCATTGCATGGTCCTCGGACTCAAGCCTCTGCGGAAACTAACTACTTGAAGAAAGAAAACTATGTAAAAATCAAAGAACTAGGTACTGCACAGAACCAAGGCCTTGCATGATCCTCGTACTCAAGCCGCTAGGGAAACCAGCTACTTCAGATTGAGAACTAAGAGTTAGACGGAACCTAGGCATTGCATGGTCCTCGGACTCAAGCCTCTGTGGAAACTAATTACTTAAAGAAAGAAAATTACTTTAAAATCTGAGAACTAGGTATTGGACAGAACAAAAGCCTTGCATGGTCTTCGGACTCAAGCCGCTGGGGAAACCAGCTACTTCAGATTGAGAACTAAGAGTTAGACAGAACCTGAGCATTGCATGATCCTCGGACTCAAGCCTCTGGGAAACTAACTACTTAAAGAAAAAAAATTACTTAAAAATCAGAGAACTAGGTACTAGACAGAACCAAGGCCTTGCATGGTCCTCGGACTTAAGCCACTGGGGAAACCAGCTACTACAGACTGAGAACTAAGTGTTAGAGAGAACCTAGGCATTGCATGGTCCACGGACTCAAACCTCTGGGGAAACTAACTATTTAAAGAAAGAAAACTTCTTAAAAATCAGAGAACTAGGTACTGGACAGAACCAAGGCCTTGCATGGTCCTCGGACTCAAGCCGCCGGGGAAACCAGCTATTTCAATTGAGAACTAAGAGTTAGACAGAACCTAGGCATTGCATGGTCCTCGGACTCAAGCCTCTGTGGAAACTAACTACTTAAAGAAAGAAAATTACTTTAAAATCAGAGAACTAGGTACTGGACAGAACCAAAGCCTTGCATGGTCTTCGGACTCAAACCACTGGGAAAACCAGCTACTTCAGACTAAGAACTAAGTGTTAGACAAAACCTAGGCATTGCATGGTCCTCGGACTCAAGCCCCTGGGGAAACTAACTACTTAAAGAAAGAAAACTATGTAAAAATCAGAGAACTAGGTACTGGACAGAACTAAGGCCTTGCATGGTCCTCGTACTCAAGCCGCTGGGGAAACCAGCTACTTCAGATTGAGAACTAAGAGTTAGACGGAACCTAGGCATTGCATGGTCCTCGGACTCAAGCCTCTGTGGAAACTAACTACTCAAAGAAAGAAAATTACTTTAAAATCAGAGAACTAGGTATTGGACAGAACCAAAGCCTTGCATGGTCTTCGGACTCAAGCCACTGGGGAAACCAGCTACTTCAGATTGAGAACTAAGAGTTAGACAGAACCTGGGCATTGCGTGGTCCTCGGACTCAAGCCTCTGGGAAACAAACTACTTAAAGAAAGAAAATTAGTTAAAAATCAGAGAACTAGGTACTGGACAGAACCAAGTCCTTGCATGGTCCTCGGACTCAAGCCTCTGGGAAACCAGCTACTTCAGATTGAGAACTAAGAGTTATACAGAACCTAGGCGTTGCATGGTCCTCGGACTAAAACTTCTGGGGAAACTAACTACTTAAAGAAAGAAAATTACTTAAAAATCAGAGAACTAGGTAATAGACAGAACCAAGGCCTTGCGTGGTCCTCGAACTGAAGCCTCTGGGGAAACCAGCTACTTCAGACTGAGAACTAAGAGTTAGATAGAACCTAGGCATTGCATGGTCCTCGAACCTAAGCCTCTTGGGGAAACTAACTTCTTAAAGAAAGAAAACCACTTAAAAATCAGAGAACTAGGTACTGGGCGGAACCAAGGCCTTCCATGGTCCTCGGACTCAAGCCTCTGGGAAACCAGCTACTTTAGACTGAGAACAAAGAGTTACACAGAACCCAGGCATTGCATGGTCGTCGGACTCAAGCGTCTGGGGAAACTAACTACTTAAAGTAAGAAAATTACTTAAAAATCAGAGAACAAGGTACTAGACAGAACCAAGGCCTTGCATGGTCCTCGGACTCAAACCTTTGGGAAAACCAACTACTTTAGACTGAGAACTAAGAGTTACACAGACCCTAGGCATTGCATGGTCCTCGGATCCAAGCCTCTGGGGAAACTAACTACTTAAAGAAAGAAAACTACTTAAAAATCAGAGAACTAGGTACTGGACAGAACCTAGGCCGTGCATCGTCCTCGGACTCAAGAGTCTTGGGAAACCAGCTACTTCAGACTGAGAACTAAAAGTTAGACAGGACCTAGGAATTGCATGATCCTCGAACCCAAGCCTCTGGGGAAACTAACTACTTAATGAAAGAAAATTACTTAAAAATCAGAGAACTAGGTGCCGGACAGAACCAAGGCCTTGCATGGTCCTCGAACTCAAGCTTTTGGGGAAGCCAGCTACTTTAGACTGAGAACTAAGAGTTACACAGAACCTAGGCATTGCATGGTCCTCAGACCCAAGCCTTTGGGGAAACTAACTACTTAAAGAAAGAAAATTACTCAAAAATTGGAGAACTACGTACTGGACAAAACCAAGGCCATGCATGGTCTTCGGACTCAAGCCTCTGGGAAACCAGCTACTTTAGACTGAGAACTAAAAGTTACACAGAACCTAGGCATTGCATGGTCCTCGGACCCAAGTCCCTCGGGAAACTAACTACTTAAAGAAAGAAAATTACATAAAAATCAGAGATTTAGGTACTGGACAGAACCTAGGCATTGCATGGTCCTCAGACCCAAGCCTCTGGGGAAACTAACTACTTAAAGAAGGAAAATTACTTAAGAATCAGATAACTAGGTACTGGACAGAACCAAGGCCTTGCATGGTCCTCGGACTCAAGCCTCTGGGGAAACCAGCTACTTCAGACTGAGAACTAAGAGTTAGACAGAACCTAGGCATTGCATGGTCCTCGGACCCAATCCTTTGGGAAAACTAAGTACTTAAAGAAAGAAAACCACTTAAAAATCAGAGAACTAGGTACTGGATAGAACCAAGGCCTTCCATGGTCCTCGAGCTCAATCAGCTGAGAACTAAAAGTTAAACAAAACCTAGGCATTGCGTGGTCCTTGGACCCAAGCTTCTGGGGAAACTAACTACTTAAAGAAAGAAAGCTACTTAAAAATCAGAGAACTAGGTACTGGACAAAACCAAGGCCTTACATAGTCCTCGGACTTAAGCCTCAGGTGAAACCAGCTACTTAAGACTGAGAACTATGAGTTAGACAGAACCTAAGCATTGCATGGTCCTCGGACCCAAGCCTCTGTGGAACCTAACTACTTAAAGAAAGAAAACTACTTAAAAGTCAGAGAACTAGGTACTAAACAGAATGAAGGCCTTGCATGGTCCTCGGACTCAATCCTCTTAGAAACCAGGTACTTCAGACTAAGAACTAAGAGTTAGACAGAACCTAGACATTGCATGGTCCTCGGACCCAAGCCTCTTTGGAAACTAACTACTTAAATAAAGAAAACTACTTAAAAATCAGTGAACTAGGTACTGGACAAAACCTAGGCCTTGCCTGGTCCTCGAACTCAAGCCTCTGGGGAAACCAGCTACTTCAGACTGAGAACTAAGAGTTAGACAAAACCTAGGCATTGCGTGGTCCTCGAACCCAAGCCTCTGGGGAAACTAACTACTTAAAGAAAGAAAACTACTTAAAAATCGGAGAACTAGGTACTGGATAGAACCAAGGCCTTGCATGGTCTTCGGCGTCAAGCCTCTGGGAAAACCATCTACTTCAGACTGAGAACTAAGAGTTAGACAGAACCTAAGCATTCCATCGTCCTCGGACCCACACCTCTGGGGAAACTAACTACTTAAAGAGAGAAAACTACTTAAAAATCAGAGTACTAGGTACTGGACAAAACCAAGGCCTTGCATGGTCCTCGGACTCAAGCCTCTGGGAAACCAGCTACTTCAGATTGAAAACTAGGAGTTAGACAGAACCTAGGCATTGCGTGGACCTCAGACCCAAGCCTCTGGGGAAACTAACTACTTAAAGAAAGAAAACTACTTGAAAATCAGAGAACTAGGTACTGGACAAAACCAAGGCCTTGCATGGTCCTTGGACTCAAGCCTCTGGGAAACCAGCTACTTCAGATTGAGAACTAAGAGTTAGACAGAACCTAGGCATTGCATGGTCCTCGGACCCATTCCTTTGGGGAAACTAACTACTTAAAGAAAGAAAACTACTTAAAAATCAGAGAACTAGGTACTGGATAGAACCAAGGCCTTGCATGGTCCTCAAACTCAAGCCTCTGGGGAAACCAGCTACTTCAGTTGAGAACTAAGAGTTAGACAGAACCTAGGCATTGCATGGTCCTTGGACCCAAGCTTCTGGGGAAACTAACTACTTAAAGAAAGAAAACTACTTAAAAATCAGAGAACTAGGTACTGGACAAAACCAAGGCCTTACATAGTCCTCGGACTCAAGCCTCAGGTGAAACCAGCTACTTCAGACTGAGAACTATGAGTTAGACAGAACCTAGGCATTGCATGGTCCTCGGACCCAAGCCTCTGTGGAACCTAACTACTTAAAGAAAGAAAACTACTTAAAAATCAGAGAACTAGGTACTAGACAGAACGAAGGCCTTGCATGGTCCTCGGACTCAATCCTCTGAGAAACCAGGTACTTCAGACTAAGAACTAGGAGTTAGACAGAACCTAGACATTGCATGGTCCTCGGACCCAAGCCTTTTTGGAAACTAACTACTTAAATAAAGAAAACTACTTAAAAATTAGTGAACTAGGTACTGGACAAAACCTAGGCCTTGCCTGGTCCTCGGACTCAAGCCTCTGGGGAAACCAGCTACTTCAGACTGAGAACTAAGAGTTAGACAAAACCTAGGCATTGCGTGGTCCTCGAACCCGAGCCTCTGGGAAAACTAACTACTTAAAAAAGAAAACTACTTAAAAATCGAAGAACTAGATACTGGATAGAACCAAGGCCTTGGATGGTCCTCGGACTCAAGCCTCTGGTAAAACCATCTACTTCAGACTGAGAACTAAGAGTTAGACAGAACCTAGGCATTGCATAGTCCTCGGACCCAAGCCTCAGGGGAAACTAACTACTTAAAGAAAGAAAACTACTTAAAAATCAAAGTACTAGGTACTGGACAAAACCAAGGCCTTGCATGGTCCTCGGACTCAAGCCTCTGGGAAACCAGCTACTTCAGACTGAAAACTAAGAGTTAGACAGAACCTAGGCATTGCGTGGTCCTCAAAGCCAAGCCTCTGGGGAAACTAACTGCTTAAATAAAGAAAACTACTTAGAAATCAGAGAACTAGGTACTGGACAGAACCAAGGCCTTGCATGGTCCTCGGACTCAAGCCTCTGGGAAACCAGCTACTTCAGACTGAGAACTAAGAGTTAGACAGAACCTAGGCATTGCATAGTCCTCGGACCCAAGCCTCTAGGGAAACTAACTACTTAAATAAAGAAAACTACTTAAAAGTCAGTGAACTAGGTACTGGACAAAACCTAGGCCTTGCCAGGTCTTCGGACTCAAGCCTCTGGGGAAACGAACTACTTAAAGAAAGAAAATTACTTATAAATCAGAGAACTAGGTACTGGATAGATCCAAGGCTTTGCATAGTTCTCGGACTCAAGCCTTTGGGGAAGCCAGCTACTTTCGACTGAGAACTAAGAGTTAGATAGAAACTAGGAATTGCATGATCCTCGAACCCAAGCCTCTGGGGAAACTAACTACTTAAAGAAAGAAAATTACTTAAAAATCAGAGAACTAGGTACTGGACAGAACCAAGGCCTTGCATGGTCCTGGGACTCAAGTTTTTGGGGAAGCCAGCTACTTTAGACTGAGAACTAAGAGTTACACAGAACCTAGGCATTGCATGGTCCTCAGACCCAAGCCTCTAGGGAAACTAACTACTTAAAGATAGAAAATTACTTAAAAATCAGAGAACTACGTACTGGACAAAACCAAGGCCTTGTAAGGTCCTCGGACTCAAGCCTCTGGGAAACCAGCTACTTTAGACTGAGAACTAAGAGTTACACAGAACCTAGGCATTGCATGGTCCTCGGACCCAAGCCTCTGGGGAAACCAGCTACATCAGATTGAGAACTAAGAGTTAGATAGAACCTAGGCATTGCGTGGTCCTCGGACTCAAGCCTCTGGTGAAACTAACTACTTAAAGAAAAAAAATTACTTAAAAATCAGAGAACTAGGTACTGGATAGAACCAAGGCCTTACATGGTCCTCGGACTCAAGCCTCTTGGGAAACCAGCTACTTCAGCTGAGAACTAAGAGTTAGACAGAACCTAGGCATTGCATGGTCCTTGGACCCAAGCTTCTGGGCAAACTAACTACTTAAAGAAAGAAAACTACTTAAAAATCCGAGAACTAGGTACTGGACAGAACCAAGGCCTTACATAGTCCTCGGACTCAAGCCTCAGGTGAAACCAGCTACTTCAGACTGAGAACTATGAGTTACATAGAATCTAGGCATTACATGTTCCTTGGACCCAAGCCTCTATGGAACCTAACTACTTAAAGAAAGAAAACTACTTAAAAATCAGAGAACTAGGTACTAGACAGAACGAAGGTCTTGCATGGTCCTCGGACTCAATCCTCTGGGAAACCAGGTACCTCAGACTAAGAACTAAGAGTTAGACAGAACCTAGACATTGCATGGTCCTCGGACCCATCCCTCTGGGGAAACTAACTACTTAAATAAAGAAAACTACTTAAAAATCAGTGAACTAGGTACTGGACAAAACCTAGGCCTTGCCTGGTCCTCGGACTCAAGCCTCAGGGGAAACTAGCTACTTCAGACTGAGAACTAAGAGTTAAACAAAACCTAGGCATTGCGTGGTCCTCGAACCCAAGCCTCTGGGTAAACTAACTACTTAAAGAAAGAAAACTACTTAAAAATCGGAGAACTAGGTACTTGATAGAACAAAGGCCTTGCATGGTCCTCGGACTCAAGCTTCTGGGAAAACCAGCTACTTCAGACTGAGAACTAAAAGTTAGACAGAACCTAGGCGTTGCATAGTCCTCGGACCCAAGCCTCTGGGGAAACTAACTACTTAAAGAAAGAAAACAACTTAAAAATCAGAGAACTAAGTACTGGACAAAACCGAGAGCTTGCATGGTCCTCGGACTCAAGCCTCTGGGGAAACCAGCTACTTCAGACTGAAAACTAAGAGTCAGACAGAACCTAGGCATTGCGTGGTCCTCGGACCCAAGCCTCTGGGGAAACTAACTACTTAAAGAAAGAAAACTACTTAAAAATAAGAGAACTAGGTACTGGACAGAACCAAGGCCTTGCATGGTCCTCGGACTCAAGCCTCTGAGAAAACCATCTACTTCAGACTGAGAACAAAGAGTTAGACAGAACCTAGGCATTGCATAGTCCTCGGACCCAGGCCTCTGGGGAAACTAACTACTTAAAGAAAGAAAACTACTTAAAAATCAAAGTACTAGGTACTGGAAAAAACCAAGGCCCTGCATGGTCCTCGGACTCAAGCCTCTGGGAAACCAGCTACTTCAGACTGAAAACTAGGAGTTAGACAGAACCTAGGCGTTGCGTGAACCATAGACCCAAGCCTCTGGGGAAACTAACTACTTAAAGAAAGAAAACTACTTAAAAATCAGAGAACTAGGTACTGGACAAAACCAAGGCCTTGCATGGTCCTCGGACTCAAGCCTCTGGGAAACCAGCTACTTCAGATTGAGAACTAAGAGTTAGACAAAACCTAGGCATTGCATGGTCCTCGGACCCATTCCTTTGGGGAAACTAACTACTTAAAGAAAGAAAACTACTTAAAAATCAGAGAACTAGGTACTGGATAGAACCAAGGCCTTGCATGGTCCTCGAACTCAAGCCTCTGGGAAACCAGCAACTTCAGCTGAGAACTAAGAGTTAGACAGAACCTAGGCATTGCTTGGTCCTTGGACCCAAGCATCTGGGGAAACTAACTACTTAAACAATGATAACTACTTAAAAATCAGAGAACTAGGTACTGGACAAAACCAAGGCCCTACATAGTCCTCGGACTCAAGCCTCAGGTGAAACCGTCTACTTCAGACTGAGAACTATGAGTTTGACAGAACCTAGGCATTGCATGGTCCTCGGACCCAAGCCTCTGTGGAACCTAACTACTTAAAGAAAGAAAACTACTTAAAAATCAGAGAACTAGGTACTAAACAGAAAGAAGGCCTTGCGTGGTCCTCGGACTCAATCCCCTGAGAAACCAGGTACTTCAGACAAAGAACTAGGAGTTAGACAGAACCTAGACATTGCATGGTCCTCGGACCCAAGCCACTTTGGAAACTAACTACTTAAATAAAGAAAACTACTTAAAAATCAGTGAACTAGGTACTGGACAAAACCTAGGCCTTGCCTGGTCCTCGGACTCAAGCCTCTGGGGAAACCAGCTACTTCAGACTAAGAACTAAGAGTTAGACAAAACCTAGGCATTGCGTGGTCCTCGAACCCGAGCCTCTGGGGAAACTAACTACTTAAAAAAGAAAACTACTTAAAAATCGAAGAACTAGATACAGGATAGAACCAAGGCCTTGCATGGTCCTCGGCCTCAAGCTTCTGGAAAAACCATCTACTTCAGACTGAGAACTAAGAGTTAGACAGAACCTAGGCGTTGCATAGTCCTCGGACCCAAGCCTCTGGGGAAACTAACTACTTAAACAAAGAAAACTACTTAAAAATCAAAGTACTAGGTACTGGACAAAACCAAGGCCTTGCATGGTCCTCGGACTCAAGCCTCTGGGAAACCGGCTACTTCAGACTGAAAACTAAGAGTTTGACAGAACCTAGGCATTGCGTGGTCCTCAGAGCCAAGCCTCTGGGGAAACTAACTACTTAAAGAAAGAAAATTACTTAAAAATCAAAGAACTAGGTACTGGACAGAACCAAGGCCTTGCATGGTCCTCGGACTCAAGCCTCTGGGGAAACCAGCTACTTCAGCTGAGAAATAATAGTTAGACAGAACCTAGGCATTGCATGGTCCTTGGACCCAAGCTTCAGGGGAAACTAACTACTTAAAGAAAGAAAACTACTTAAAAATCAGAGAACTAGGTACTGGACAAAACCAAGGCCTTACATAGTCCTCGCACTCAAGCCTCAGGTGAAACCAGCTACTTCAGATTGAGAACTAAGGGTTAGACAGAACCTAGGCATTGCATGGTCCTCGGACCCAATCCTTTGGGGAAACTAACTACTTAAAGAATGAAAACTACTTAAAAATCAGAGAACTAGGTACTGGATAGAACCAAGGCCTTGCATGGTCCTCGGACTCAAGCCTCTGGGAAACCAGCTACTTCAGACTGAGAACTAAGAGTTAGACAAAACCTAGGCATTGCATGGTCCTCGGACCCATTCCTTTGGGGAAACTAACTACTTAAAGAAAGAAAACTACTTAAAAATCAGAGAACTAGGTACTGGATAGAACCAAGGCCTTGCATGGTCCTCGAACTCAAGCCTCTGGGAAACCAGCAACTTCAGCTGAGAACTAAGAGTTAGACAGAACCTAGGCATTGCTTGGTCCTTGGACCCAAGCATCTGGGGAAACTAACTACTTAAAGAAAGATAACTACTTAAAAATCAGAGAACTAGGTACTGGACAAAACCAAGGCCTTACATAGTCCTCGGACTCAAGCCTCAGGTGAAACCGACTACTTCAGACTGAGAACTATGAGTTTGACAGAACCTAGGCATTACATGGTCCTCGGACCCAAGCCTCTGTGGAACCTAACTACTTAAAGAAAGAAAACTACTTAAAAATTAGAGAACTAGGTACTAGACAGAACGAAGGCCTTGCGTGGTCCTCGGACTCAATCCCCTGAGAAACCAGGTACTTCAGACAAAGAACTAGGAGTTAGACAGAACCTAGACATTGCATGGTCCTCGGACCCAAGCCTCTTTGGAAACTAACTACTTAAATAAAGAAAACTACTTAAAAATCAGTGAACTAGGTACTGGACAAAACCTAGGCCTTGCCTGGTCCTCGGACACAAGCCTCTGGGGAAACCAGCTACTTCAGCTAAGAACTAAGAGTTAGACAGAACCTAGGCATTGCATGGTCCTCAGACCCAAGCCTCTGGGGAAACTAACTACTTAAAGAAAGAAAATTACTTAAAAATCAGAGAACTAGGTACTGGACAGAACCAAGCCCTTGCATGGTCCTCGGACTCAACCTCTGGGAAACCAGCAACTTCAGATTGAGAACTAAGGGTTAGACAGAACCTAGGCATTGCATGGTCCTCGGACCCAATCCTTTGGGGAAACTAACTACTTAAAGAAAGAAAACTACTTAAAAATATGAGAACTACGTACTGGACAAAACCAAGGCCTTGTATGGTCCTCGGACTCAAGCCTCTGGAGAAACCAGCTACTTTAGACTGAGAACTAAGAGTTACACAGAACCTAGGCATTGCATGGTCCTTGGACCCAAGCCTCTGGGAAACCAGCTACTTCAGATTGAGAACTAAGAGTTAGATAGAACCTAGGCATTGCGAGGTCCTCGGACTCAAGCCTCAGGTGAAACTAACTACTTAAAGAAAAAAAATTACTTAAAAACCAGAGAACTAGGTACTGGATAGAACCAAGGCCTTGCATGGTCCTCGGACTCAAGCCTCTTGGGAAACCAGCTACTTCAGCTGAGAACTAAGAGTTAGACAGAACCTAGGCATTGCATGGTCCTTGGACCCAAGCTTCTGGGGAAACTAACTACTTAAAGAAAGAAAACTACTTAAAAATCGGAGAACTAGGTACTAGAACCAAGGCCTTGCATGGTCCTCGGACTCAAGCCTTTGGGAAAACCAGCTACTTCAAACTGAGAACTAAGAGTTAGACAGAACCTAGGCATTGCATAGTCCTCGGACCCAAGCCTCTAGGGAAACTAACTACTTAAAGAAAGAAAACTACTTAAAAATCAGAGAACTAGGTACTGGACAAAACCAAGGCCTTGCATGGTCCTCGGACTCAAGCCTCTGGGAAACCAGCTACTTCAGACTGAAAACTAGGAGTTAGACAGAACCTAGGCATTGCGTGGACCTTAGACCCAAGCCTCTGGGGAAACTAACTACTTAAAGAAAGAAAACTACTTAAAAATCAGAGAACTAGGTACTGGACAAAACCAAGACCTTGCATGGTCCTCGGACTCAAGCCTCTGGGGAAACCAGCTACTTCAGACTGAAAACTAAGAGTTAGACAGAACCTAGGCATTGCGTGGTCCTCGGACCCAAGCCTTTGGGGAAACTAACTACTTAAAGAAAGAAAATTACTTAAAAATAAGAGAACTAGGTACTGGACAGAACCAAGGCCTTGCATGGTCCTCGGACTCAAGCCTCTGGGAAAACCATCTACTTCAGACTGAGAACTATGAGTTAGACAGAACCTAGGCATTGCATAGTCCTCGGACCCAAGCCTCTGGGGAAACTAACTACTTAAAGAAAGAAAACTACTTAAAAATCAAAGTACTAGGCACTGGACAAAACCAAGGCCTTGCATGGTCCTCGGACTCAAGCCTCTGGGAAACCAGCTACTTCAGACTGAAAACTAGGAGTTAGACAGAACCTAGGCATTGCGTGGACCTTAGACCCAAGCCTCTGGGGAAACTAACTACTTAAAGAAAGAAAACTACTTAAAAATCAGAGAACTAGGTACTGGGCAAAACCAAGGCCTTGCATGGTCCTCGGACTCAAGCCACTGGGGAAACCAGCTACTTCAGATTGAGAAATAAGAGTTAGACAAAACCTAGGCATTGCATGGTCCTCGGACCCATTCCTTTGGGGAAACTAACTACTTAAAGAAAGAAAACTACTTAAAAATCAGAGAACTAGGTACTGGATAGAACCAAGGCCTTGCATGGTCCTCGAACTCAAGCTTCTGGGGAAACCAGCAACTTCAGCTGAGAACTAAGAGTTAGACAGAACCTAGGCATTGCTTGGTCCTTGGACCCAAGCTTCTGGGGAAACTAACTACTTAAAGAAAGAAAACTACTTAAAAATTAGAGAACTAGGTACTGGACAAAACCAAGGCCTTACATAGTCCTCGGACTCAAGCCTCAGGTGAAACCGGCTACTTCAGACTGAGAACTATGAGTTAGACAGAACCTAGGCATTGCATTGTCCTCGGACCCAAGCCTCTGTGGAACCTAACTACTTAAAGAAAGAAAATTACTTAAAAATCAGAGAACTAGGTACTGGACAGAACCAAGGCCTTGCATGGTCCTCGGACTCAAGCCTCTGGAAAACCAGCTACTTCAGATTGAGAACTAAGGGTTAGACAGAACCTAGGCATTGCATGGTCCTCGGACCCAATCCTTTGGGGAAACTAACTACTTAAAGAAAGAGAACAACTTAAAAATCAGAGAACTAGGTACTGGATAGAACCAAGACCTTGCATGGTCCTCGGACTCAAGCCTCTGGAGAAACTAGCTACTTCAGCTGAGAACTAAGAGTTAGACAGAACCTAGGCATTGCATGGTCCTTGGACCCAAGCTTCAGGGGAAACTAACTACTTAAAGAATGAAAACTACTTAAAAATCAGAGAACTAGGTACTGGACAAAACCAAGGCCTTACATAGTCCTCGCACTCAAGCCTCAGGTGAAACCAGCTACTTCAGATTGAGAACTAAGGGTTAGACCGAACCTAGGCATTGCATGGTCCTCGGACCCAATCCTTTAGGGAAACTAACTACTTAAAGAATGAAAACTACTTAAAAATCAGAGAACTAGGTACTGGATAGAACGAAGGCCTTGCATGGTCCTCGGACTCAAGCCTTCGGGGAAACCAGCTACTTCAGCTAAGAACTAAGAGTTAGACAGAACCTAGGCATTGCATGGTCCTCAGACCCAAGCCTCTGGGGAAACTAACTACTTAAAGAAAGAAAATTACTTAAAAATCAGAGAACTAGGTACTGGACAGAACCAAGGCCTTGCATGGTCCTCGGACTCAAGCCTCTGGGAAACCAGCAACTTCAGATTGAGAACTAAGGGTTAGACAGAACCTAGGCATTGCATGGTCCTCGGACCCAATCCTTTGGTGAAACTAACTACTTAAAGAAAGAAAACTACTTAAAAATCAGTGAACTAGGTATTGGGCAAAACCAAGGCCTTGCACGATCCTCGGACTCAAGTCTCTGGGGAAACCAGCTACTTCAGTCTGAGAACTAAGAGTTAGACAGAACCTAGGCATTGCATGGTCCTCGGACCTAAGCCTCTGGGGAAACTAACTACTTAAATAAAGAAAACTACTTAAAAATCAGTGAACTAGGTACTGGACAAAACCTAGGCCTTGCCTGGTCCTCGTACTCAAGCCTCAGGAGAAACTAACTACTTAAAGAAAAAAAATTACTTAAAAATCAGAGAACTAGGTACTGGATAGAACCAAGGCCTTGCAAGGTCCTCGGACTCAAGCCTTTGGGGAAGCGAGCTACTTTAGGCTGAGAACTAAGAGTTAGACAGAACCTAGGAATTGCGTGATCCTCGAACCCAAGCCTCTGGGGAAACTAACTACTTAATGAAAGAAAATTACTTAAAAATCGGAGAACTAGGTGCTGGACAGAACCAAGGCCTTGCATGGTCGTCGGACTCAAGCTTTTGGGGAAGCCAGCTACTTTAGACTGTGAACTAAGAGTTACACAGAACCTAGGCATTGCATGGTCCTCAGACCCAAGCCTCTGGGAAAAATAACTACTTAAAGAAAGAAAATTACGTAAAAATTAGAGAATTACGTACTGGACAAAACCAAGGCCTTGCGTGGTCTTCGGACTCAAGCCTCTGGTAAACCAGCTACTTTAGACTGAGAACTAAAAGTTACACAGACCCTAGGCATTGCCTGGTCCTCGGACCCAAGTCTCTGGGGAAACTAACAACTTAAAGAAAGAAAATTACTTAAAAATCAGAGATTTAGGTACTGGACAGAACCTAGGCATTGCATGGTCCTCAGACCCAAGCCTCTGGGGAAACTAACTACTTAAAGAAAGAAAATTACTTAAAAATCAGAGAACTAGGTACTGGACAGAACCAAGGCCTTGCATGGTCCTCGGACTTAAGCCTCTTGGGAAACCAGCTACTTCTGACTGAGAACTAAGAGTTAGACAGAACCTAGGCATTGCATGGTCATCGGACCCAATCCTTTGGGAAAACTAAGTACTTAAAGAAAGAAAACCACTTAAAAATCAGAGAACTAGGTACTGGATAGAACCAAGGCCTTCCATGGTCCTCGAACTCAAGCCTCTGGAAACCAGCTACTTCAGCTGAGAACTAAAAGTTAGACAGAACCTAGGCATTGCGTGGTCCTTGGACCCAAGCTTCTGGGGAAACTAACTACTTAAAGAAAGAAAGCTACTTAGAAATCAGAGAACTAGGTACTGGACAAAACCAAGGCCTTACATAGTCCTCGGACTTAAGCCTCAGGTGAAACCAGCTACTTAAGACTGAGAACTATGAGTTAGACAGAATCTAGGCATTGCATGGTCCTCGGACCCAAGCCTCTATGGAACCTAACTACTTAAAGAAAGAAAACTACTTAAAAATTGGAGAACTAGGTACTAAACAGAATGAAGCCCTTGCATGGTCCTCGGAGTCAATCCTCTTAGAAACCAGGTACTTTAGACTAAGAACTAAGAGTTAGACAGAACCTAGACATTGCATGGTCCTCGGACCCAAGCCTCTTTGGAAACTAACTACTTAAATAAAGAAAACTACTTAAAAATCAGCGAACTAGGTACTGGACAAAACCTAGGCCTTGCCTTGTCCTCGAACTCAAGCCTCTGGGGAAACCAGCTACTTCAGACTGAGCACTAAGAGTTAGACAAAACCTAGGCATTGCGTGGTCCTCGAACCCAAACCTCTGGGGAAACTAACTACTTAAAGAAAGAAAACTACTTAAAAATCGGAGAACTAGGTACTGGATAGAACCAAGGCCTTGCATGGTCTTCGGCGTCAAGCCTCTGGGAAAACCATCTACTTCAGACTGAGAACTAAGAGTTAGACAGAACCTAGGCATTGCATCGCCTCAGACCCACGCCTCTGGGGAAACTTACTACTTAAAGAAAGAAAACTACTTAAAAATCAGAGTACTAGGTACTGGACAAAACCAAGGCCTTGCATGGTCCTCGGACTCAAGCCTCTGGGAAACCAGCTACTTCAGACTGAAAACTAGGAGTTAGACAGAACCTAGGCATTGCGTGGACCTCAGACCCAAGCCTCTGGGGAAACTAACTACTTAAAGAAAGAAAACTACTTGAAAATCAGAGAACTAGGTACTGGACAAAACCAAGGCCTTGCATGGTCCTCGGACTCAAGCCTCTGGGGATACCAGCTACTTCAGATTGAGAACTAAGAGTTAGACAGAACCTAGGCATTGCATGGTCCTCTGACCCATTCCTTTGGGGAAACTAACTACTTAAAGAAAGAAAACTACTTAAAAATCAGAGAACTAGGTACTGGATAGAACCAAGGCCTTGCATGGTCCTCGAACTCAAGCCTCTGGGGAAACCAGCTACTTTAGCTGAGAACTAAGAGTTAGACAGAACCTAGGCATTGCATGGTCTTTGGACCCAAGCTTCTGGGGAAACTAACTACTTAAAGAAAGAAAACTACTTAAAAATCAGAGAACTAGGTACTGGACAAAACCAAGGCCTTACATAGTCCTCGGACTCAAGCCTCAGGTGAAACCAGCTACTTCAGACTGAGAACTATGAGTTAGACAGAACCTAGGCATTGCATGGTCCTCGGACCCAAGCCTCTGCGAAACCTAACTACTTAAAGAAAGAAAACTACTTAAAAATCAGAGAACTTGGTACTAGACAGAACGAAGGCCTTGCATGGTCCTCGGACTCAATCCTCTGGGAAACCATGTACTTTAGACTAAGAACTAGGAGTTAGACAGAACCTACACATTGCATGGTCCTCGGACCCAAGCCTCTTTGGAAACTAACTACTTAAATAAAGAAAACAACTTAAAAATCAGTGAACAAGGTATTGGACAAAACCTAGGCCTTGCCTGGTCCTCGGACTCAAGCCTCTGGGGAAACCAGCTACTTCAAACTGAGAACTAAGAGTTAGACAAAACCTAGGCATTGCGTGGTCCTCGAACCCGAGCCTCTGGGGAAACTAACTACTTAAAAAAGAAAACTACTTAAAAATCGAAGAACTAGATACTGGATAGAACCAAGGCCTTGCATGGTCCTCGGACTCAAGCCTCTGGGAAAACCATCTTCTTCAGATTGAGAACTAAGAGTTAGACAGAACCTAGGCATTGCATAGTCCTCGGACCCAACCCTCTGGGGAAACTAACTACTTAAAGAAAGAAAACTACTTAAAAATCAAAGTACTAGGTACAGGACAAAACCAAGGCCTTGCATGGTCCTCGGACTCAAGCCTCTGGGAAACCAGCTACTTCAGACTGAAAACTAAGAGTTAGACAGAACCTAGGCATTGCGTGGTCCTCAGAGCCAAGCCTCTGGGGAAACTAACAACTTAAAGAAAGAAAACTACTTAAAAATCAGAGAACTAGGTACTAGACAGAACCAAGGCCTTGCATGGTCCTCAGACAAAAGCCTCTGGGGAAACCTGCTACTTCAGACTGAGAACTAAGAGTTAGACAGAACCTAGGCATTGCATAGTCCTCGGACCCAAGCCTCTAGGGAAACTAACTACTTAAATAAAGAAAACTACTTAAAAGTCAGTGAACTAGGTACTGGACAAAACCTAGGCCTTGCCTGGTCTTCGGACTCAAGCCTCTGGGGAAACTAACTACTTAAAGAAAGAAAATTACTTATAAATCAGAGAACTAGGTACTGGATAGAACCAAGGCCTTGCATAGTCCTCGGACTCAAGCCTTTGGGGAAGCCAGCTACTTTAGACTGAGAACTAAGAGTTAGACAGAACCTAGGAATTGCATGATCCTCGAACCCAAGCCTCTGGGGAAACTAACTACTTAAAGAAAGAAAATTACTTAAAAATCAGAGAATTAGGTACTGGACAGAACCAAGGCCTTGCATGATCCTGGGACTCAAGCTTTTGGGGAAGCCAGCTACTTTAGACTGAGAACTAAGAGTTACACAGAACCTAGGCATTGCATGATCCTCAGACCCAAGCCTCTGGGGAAACTAACTACTTAAAGATAGAAAATTACTTAAAAATCAGAGAACTACGTACTGGACAAAACCAAGGCCTTTTATGGTCCTCGGACTCAAGCCTCTGGGGAAACCAGCTACTTTAGACTGAGAACTAAGAGTTACACAGAACCTAGGCATTGCGTGGTCCTCGGACCCAAGCCTCTAGGGAAACCAGCTACTTCAGATTGAGAACTAAGAGTTAGATAGAACCTAGGCATTGCATGGTCCTCGGACTCAAGCCTCTGGTGAAACTAACTACTTAAAGAAAAAAAATTACTTAAAAATCAGAGAACTAGGTACTGCATAGAACCAAGGCCTTGCATGGTCCTCGGACTCAAGCCTCTTGGGAAACCAGCTACTTTAGACTGAGAACTAAGAGTTACACAGAACCTAGGCATTGCATGATCCTCAGACCCAAGCCTCTGGGGAAACTAACTACTTAAAGATAGAAAATTACGTAAAAATCAGAGAACTACGTACTGGACAAAACCAAGGCCTTGTATGGTCCTCGGACTCAAGCCTCTGGGAAACCAGCAACTTTAGACTGAGAACTAAGAGTTACACAGAACCTAGGCATTGCATGGTCCTCGGACCCAAGCGTCTGGGGAAACCAGTTACTTCAGATTGAGAACTAAGAGTTAGATAGAACCTAGGCATTGCATGGCCCTCGGACTCAAGCCTCTGGTGAAACTAACTACTTAAAGAAAAAAAATTACTTAAAAATCAGAGAACTAGGTACCGCATAGAACCAAGGCCTTGCATGGTCCTCGGACTCAAGCCTCTTGGGAAACCAGCTACTTCAGCTGAGAACTAAGAGTTAGACAGAACCTAGGCATTGCATGGTCCTTGGACCCAAGCTTCTGGGGAAACTAACTACTTAAAGAAAGAAAACTACTTAAAAATCAGAGAACTAGGTACTGGATAGAACCAAGGCCTTGCATGGTCCTCGAACTCAAGCCTCTGGGAAACCAGCAACTTCAGCTGAGAACTAAGAGTTAGACAGAACCTAGGCATTGCTTGGTCCTTGGACCCAAGCATCTGGGGAAACTAACTACTTAAACAATGATAACTACTTAAAAATCAGAGAACTAGGTACTGGACAAAACCAAGGCCCTACATAGTCCTCGGACTCAAGCCTCAGGTGAAACCGTCTACTTCAGACTGAGAACTATGAGTTTGACAGAACCTAGGCATTGCATGGTCCTCGGACCCAAGCCTCTGTGGAACCTAACTACTTAAAGAAAGAAAACTACTTAAAAATTAGAGAACTAGGTACTAAACAGAAAGAAGGCCTTGCGTGGTCCTCGGACTCAATCCCCTGAGAAACCAGGTACTTCAGACAAAGAACTAGGAGTTAGACAGAACCTAGACATTGCATGGTCCTCGGACCCAAGCCACTTTGGAAACTAACTACTTAAATAAAGAAAACTACTTAAAAATCAGTGAACTAGGTACTGGACAAAACCTAGGCCTTGCCTGGTCCTCGGACTCAAGCCTCTGGGGAAACCAGCTACTTCAGACTAAGAACTAAGAGTTAGACAAAACCTAGGCATTGCGTGGTCCTCGAACCCGAGCCTCTGGGGAAACTAACTACTTAAAAAAGAAAACTACTTAAAAATCGAAGAACTAGATACAGGATAGAACCAAGGCCTTGCATGGTCCTCGGCCTCAAGCTTCTGGAAAAACCATCTACTTCAGACTGAGAACTAAGAGTTAGACAGAACCTAGGCGTTGCATAGTCCTCGGACCCAAGCCTCTGGGGAAACTAACTACTTAAACAAAGAAAACTACTTAAAAATCAAAGTACTAGGTACTGGACAAAACCAAGGCCTTGCATGGTCCTCGGACTCAAGCCTCTGGGAAACCGGCTACTTCAGACTGAAAACTAAGAGTTTGACAGAACCTAGGCATTGCGTGGTCCTCAGAGCCAAGCCTCTGGGGAAACTAACTACTTAAAGAAAGAAAATTACTTAAAAATCAAAGAACTAGGTACTGGACAGAACCAAGGCCTTGCATGGTCCTCGGACTCAAGCCTCTGGGGAAACCAGCTACTTCAGCTGAGAAATAATAGTTAGACAGAACCTAGGCATTGCATGGTCCTTGGACCCAAGCTTCAGGGGAAACTAACTACTTAAAGAAAGAAAACTACTTAAAAATCAGAGAACTAGGTACTGGACAAAACCAAGGCCTTACATAGTCCTCGCACTCAAGCCTCAGGTGAAACCAGCTACTTCAGATTGAGAACTAAGGGTTAGACAGAACCTAGGCATTGCATGGTCCTCGGACCCAATCCTTTGGGGAAACTAACTACTTAAAGAATGAAAACTACTTAAAAATCAGAGAACTAGGTACTGGATAGAACCAAGGCCTTGCATGGTCCTCGGACTCAAGCCTCTGGGAAACCAGCTACTTCAGACTGAGAACTAAGAGTTAGACAAAACCTAGGCATTGCATGGTCCTCGGACCCATTCCTTTGGGGAAACTAACTACTTAAAGAAAGAAAACTACTTAAAAATCAGAGAACTAGGTACTGGATAGAACCCAGGCCTTGCATGGTCCTCGAACTCAAGCCTCTGGGAAACCAGCAACTTCAGCTGAGAACTAAGAGTTAGACAGAACCTAGGCATTGCTTGGTCCTTGGACCCAAGCATCTGGGGAAACTAACTACTTAAAGAAAGATAACTACTTAAAAATCAGAGAACTAGGTACTGGACAAAACCAAGGCCTTACATAGTCCTCGGACTCAAGCCTCAGGTGAAACCGACTACTTCAGACTGAGAACTATGAGTTTGACAGAACCTAGGCATTACATGGTCCTCGGACCCAAGCCTCTGTGGAACCTAACTACTTAAAGAAAGAAAACTACTTAAAAATTAGAGAACTAGGTACTAGACAGAACGAAGGCCTTGCGTGGTCCTCGGACTCAATCCCCTGAGAAACCAGGTACTTCAGACAAAGAACTAGGAGTTAGACAGAACCTAGACATTGCATGGTCCTCGGACCCAAGCCTCTTTGGAAACTAACTACTTAAATAAAGAAAACTACTTAAAAATCAGTGAACTAGGTACTGGACAAAACCTAGGCCTTGCCTGGTCCTCGGACACAAGCCTCTGGGGAAACCAGCTACTTCAGCTAAGAACTAAGAGTTAGACAGAACCTAGGCATTGCATGGTCCTCAGACCCAAGCCTCTGGGGAAACTAACTACTTAAAGAAAGAAAATTACTTAAAAATCAGAGAACTAGGTACTGGACAGAACCAAGCCCTTGCATGGTCCTCGGACTCAACCTCTGGGAAACCAGCAACTTCAGATTGAGAACTAAGGGTTAGACAGAACCTAGGCATTGCATGGTCCTCGGACCCAATCCTTTGGGGAAACTAACTACTTAAAGAAAGAAAACTACTTAAAAATATGAGAACTACGTACTGGACAAAACCAAGGCCTTGTATGGTCCTCGGACTCAAGCCTCTGGAGAAACCAGCTACTTTAGACTGAGAACTAAGAGTTACACAGAACCTAGGCATTGCATGGTCCTTGGACCCAAGCCTCTGGGAAACCAGCTACTTCAGATTGAGAACTAAGAGTTAGATAGAACCTAGGCATTGCGAGGTCCTCGGACTCAAGCCTCAGGTGAAACTAACTACTTAAAGAAAAAAAATTACTTAAAAACCAGAGAACTAGGTACTGGATAGAACCAAGGCCTTGCATGGTCCTCGGACTCAAGCCTCTTGGGAAACCAGCTACTTCAGCTGAGAACTAAGAGTTAGACAGAACCTAGGCATTGCATGGTCCTTGGACCCAAGCTTCTGGGGAAACTAACTACTTAAAGAAAGAAAACTACTTAAAAATCGGAGAACTAGGTACTAGAACCAAGGCCTTGCATGGTCCTCGGACTCAAGCCTTTGGGAAAACCAGCTACTTCAAACTGAGAACTAAGAGTTAGACAGAACCTAGGCATTGCATAGTCCTCGGACCCAAGCCTCTAGGGAAACTAACTACTTAAAGAAAGAAAACTACTTAAAAATCAGAGAACTAGGTACTGGACAAAACCAAGGCCTTGCATGGTCCTCGGACTCAAGCCTCTGGGAAACCAGCTACTTCAGACTGAAAACTAGGAGTTAGACAGAACCTAGGCATTGCGTGGACCTTAGACCCAAGCCTCTGGGGAAACTAACTACTTAAAGAAAGAAAACTACTTAAAAATCAGAGAACTAGGTACTGGACAAAACCAAGACCTTGCATGGTCCTCGGACTCAAGCCTCTGGGGAAACCAGCTACTTCAGACTGAAAACTAAGAGTTAGACAGAACCTAGGCATTGCGTGGTCCTCGGACCCAAGCCTTTGGGGAAACTAACTACTTAAAGAAAGAAAATTACTTAAAAATAAGAGAACTAGGTACTGGACAGAACCAAGGCCTTGCATGGTCCTCGGACTCAAGCCTCTGGGAAAACCATCTACTTCAGACTGAGAACTATGAGTTAGACAGAACCTAGGCATTGCATAGTCCTCGGACCCAAGCCTCTGGGGAAACTAACTACTTAAAGAAAGAAAACTACTTAAAAATCAAAGTACTAGGCACTGGACAAAACCAAGGCCTTGCATGGTCCTCGGACTCAAGCCTCTGGGAAACCAGCTACTTCAGACTGAAAACTAGGAGTTAGACAGAACCTAGGCATTGCGTGGACCTTAGACCCAAGCCTCTGGGGAAACTAACTACTTAAAGAAAGAAAACTACTTAAAAATCAGAGAACTAGGTACTGGGCAAAACCAAGGCCTTGCATGGTCCTCGGACTCAAGCCACTGGGGAAACCAGCTACTTCAGATTGAGAAATAAGAGTTAGACAAAACCTAGGCATTGCATGGTCCTCGGACCCATTCCTTTGGGGAAACTAACTACTTAAAGAAAGAAAACTACTTAAAAATCAGAGAACTAGGTACTGGATAGAACCAAGGCCTTGCATGGTCCTCGAACTCAAGCTTCTGGGGAAACCAGCAACTTCAGCTGAGAACTAAGAGTTAGACAGAACCTAGGCATTGCTTGGTCCTTGGACCCAAGCTTCTGGGGAAACTAACTACTTAAAGAAAGAAAACTACTTAAAAATTAGAGAACTAGGTACTGGACAAAACCAAGGCCTTACATAGTCCTCGGACTCAAGCCTCAGGTGAAACCGGCTACTTCAGACTGAGAACTATGAGTTAGACAGAACCTAGGCATTGCATTGTCCTCGGACCCAAGCCTCTGTGGAACCTAACTACTTAAAGAAAGAAAATTACTTAAAAATCAGAGAACTAGGTACTGGACAGAACCAAGGCCTTGCATGGTCCTCGGACTCAAGCCTCTGGAAAACCAGCTACTTCAGATTGAGAACTAAGGGTTAGACAGAACCTAGGCATTGCATGGTCCTCGGACCCAATCCTTTGGGGAAACTAACTACTTAAAGAAAGAGAACAACTTAAAAATCAGAGAACTAGGTACTGGATAGAACCAAGACCTTGCATGGTCCTCGGACTCAAGCCTCTGGAGAAACTAGCTACTTCAGCTGAGAACTAAGAGTTAGACAGAACCTAGGCATTGCATGGTCCTTGGACCCAAGCTTCAGGGGAAACTAACTACTTAAAGAATGAAAACTACTTAAAAATCAGAGAACTAGGTACTGGACAAAACCAAGGCCTTACATAGTCCTCGCACTCAAGCCTCAGGTGAAACCAGCTACTTCAGATTGAGAACTAAGGGTTAGACCGAACCTAGGCATTGCATGGTCCTCGGACCCAATCCTTTAGGGAAACTAACTACTTAAAGAATGAAAACTACTTAAAAATCAGAGAACTAGGTACTGGATAGAACGAAGGCCTTGCATGGTCCTCGGACTCAAGCCTTCGGGGAAACCAGCTACTTCAGCTAAGAACTAAGAGTTAGACAGAACCTAGGCATTGCATGGTCCTCAGACCCAAGCCTCTGGGGAAACTAACTACTTAAAGAAAGAAAATTACTTAAAAATCAGAGAACTAGGTACTGGACAGAACCAAGGCCTTGCATGGTCCTCGGACTCAAGCCTCTGGGAAACCAGCAACTTCAGATTGAGAACTAAGGGTTAGACAGAACCTAGGCATTGCATGGTCCTCGGACCCAATCCTTTGGTGAAACTAACTACTTAAAGAAAGAAAACTACTTAAAAATCAGTGAACTAGGTATTGGGCAAAACCAAGGCCTTGCACGATCCTCGGACTCAAGTCTCTGGGGAAACCAGCTACTTCAGTCTGAGAACTAAGAGTTAGACAGAACCTAGGCATTGCATGGTCCTCGGACCTAAGCCTCTGGGGAAACTAACTACTTAAATAAAGAAAACTACTTAAAAATCAGTGAACTAGGTACTGGACAAAACCTAGGCCTTGCCTGGTCCTCGTACTCAAGCCTCAGGAGAAACTAACTACTTAAAGAAAAAAAATTACTTAAAAATCAGAGAACTAGGTACTGGATAGAACCAAGGCCTTGCAAGGTCCTCGGACTCAAGCCTTTGGGGAAGCGAGCTACTTTAGGCTGAGAACTAAGAGTTAGACAGAACCTAGGAATTGCGTGATCCTCGAACCCAAGCCTCTGGGGAAACTAACTACTTAATGAAAGAAAATTACTTAAAAATCGGAGAACTAGGTGCTGGACAGAACCAAGGCCTTGCATGGTCGTCGGACTCAAGCTTTTGGGGAAGCCAGCTACTTTAGACTGTGAACTAAGAGTTACACAGAACCTAGGCATTGCATGGTCCTCAGACCCAAGCCTCTGGGAAAAATAACTACTTAAAGAAAGAAAATTACGTAAAAATTAGAGAATTACGTACTGGACAAAACCAAGGCCTTGCGTGGTCTTCGGACTCAAGCCTCTGGTAAACCAGCTACTTTAGACTGAGAACTAAAAGTTACACAGACCCTAGGCATTGCCTGGTCCTCGGACCCAAGTCTCTGGGGAAACTAACAACTTAAAGAAAGAAAATTACTTAAAAATCAGAGATTTAGGTACTGGACAGAACCTAGGCATTGCATGGTCCTCAGACCCAAGCCTCTGGGGAAACTAACTACTTAAAGAAAGAAAATTACTTAAAAATCAGAGAACTAGGTACTGGACAGAACCAAGGCCTTGCATGGTCCTCGGACTTAAGCCTCTTGGGAAACCAGCTACTTCTGACTGAGAACTAAGAGTTAGACAGAACCTAGGCATTGCATGGTCATCGGACCCAATCCTTTGGGAAAACTAAGTACTTAAAGAAAGAAAACCACTTAAAAATCAGAGAACTAGGTACTGGATAGAACCAAGGCCTTCCATGGTCCTCGAACTCAAGCCTCTGGAAACCAGCTACTTCAGCTGAGAACTAAAAGTTAGACAGAACCTAGGCATTGCGTGGTCCTTGGACCCAAGCTTCTGGGGAAACTAACTACTTAAAGAAAGAAAGCTACTTAGAAATCAGAGAACTAGGTACTGGACAAAACCAAGGCCTTACATAGTCCTCGGACTTAAGCCTCAGGTGAAACCAGCTACTTAAGACTGAGAACTATGAGTTAGACAGAATCTAGGCATTGCATGGTCCTCGGACCCAAGCCTCTATGGAACCTAACTACTTAAAGAAAGAAAACTACTTAAAAATTGGAGAACTAGGTACTAAACAGAATGAAGCCCTTGCATGGTCCTCGGAGTCAATCCTCTTAGAAACCAGGTACTTTAGACTAAGAACTAAGAGTTAGACAGAACCTAGACATTGCATGGTCCTCGGACCCAAGCCTCTTTGGAAACTAACTACTTAAATAAAGAAAACTACTTAAAAATCAGTGAACTAGGTACTGGACAAAACCTAGGCCTTGCCTTGTCCTCGAACTCAAGCCTCTGGGGAAACCAGCTACTTCAGACTGAGCACTAAGAGTTAGACAAAACCTAGGCATTGCGTGGTCCTCGAACCCAAACCTCTGGGGAAACTAACTACTTAAAGAAAGAAAACTACTTAAAAATCGGAGAACTAGGTACTGGATAGAACCAAGGCCTTGCATGGTCTTCGGCGTCAAGCCTCTGGGAAAACCATCTACTTCAGACTGAGAACTAAGAGTTAGACAGAACCTAGGCATTGCATCGCCTCAGACCCACGCCTCTGGGGAAACTTACTACTTAAAGAAAGAAAACTACTTAAAAATCAGAGTACTAGGTACTGGACAAAACCAAGGCCTTGCATGGTCCTCGGACTCAAGCCTCTGGGAAACCAGCTACTTCAGACTGAAAACTAGGAGTTAGACAGAACCTAGGCATTGCGTGGACCTCAGACCCAAGCCTCTGGGGAAACTAACTACTTAAAGAAAGAAAACTACTTGAAAATCAGAGAACTAGGTACTGGACAAAACCAAGGCCTTGCATGGTCCTCGGACTCAAGCCTCTGGGGATACCAGCTACTTCAGATTGAGAATTAAGAGTTAGACAGAACCTAGGCATTGCATGGTCCTCTGACCCATTCCTTTGGGGAAACTAACTACTTAAAGAAAGAAAACTACTTAAAAATCAGAGAACTAGGTACTGGATAGAACCAAGGCCTTGCATGGTCCTCGAACTCAAGCCTCTGGGGAAACCAGCTACTTTAGCTGAGAACTAAGAGTTAGACAGAACCTAGGCATTGCATGGTCTTTGGACCCAAGCTTCTGGGGAAACTAACTACTTAAAGAAAGAAAACTACTTAAAAATCAGAGAACTAGGTACTGGACAAAACCAAGGCCTTACATAGTCCTCGGACTCAAGCCTCAGGTGAAACCAGCTACTTCAGACTGAGAACTATGAGTTAGACAGAACCTAGGCATTGCATGGTCCTCGGACCCAAGCCTCTGCGAAACCTAACTACTTAAAGAAAGAAAACTACTTAAAAATCAGAGAACTTGGTACTAGACAGAACGAAGGCCTTGCATGGTCCTCGGACTCAATCCTCTGAGAAACCATGTACTTTAGACTAAGAACTAGGAGTTAGACAGAACCTACACATTGCATGGTCCTCGGACCCAAGCCTCTTTGGAAACTAACTACTTAAATAAAGAAAACAACTTAAAAATCAGTGAACAAGGTATTGGACAAAACCTAGGCCTTGCCTGGTCCTCGGACTCAAGCCTCTGGGGAAACCAGCTACTTCAAACTGAGAACTAAGAGTTAGACAAAACCTAGGCATTGCGTGGTCCTCGAACCCGAGCCTCTGGGGAAACTAACTACTTAAAAAAGAAAACTACTTAAAAATCGAAGAACTAGATACTGGATAGAACCAAGGCCTTGCATGGTCCTCGGACTCAAGCCTCTGGGAAAACCATCTTCTTCAGATTGAGAACTAAGAGTTAGACAGAACCTAGGCATTGCATAGTCCTCGGACCCAACCCTCTGGGGAAACTAACTACTTAAAGAAAGAAAACTACTTAAAAATCAAAGTACTAGGTACAGGACAAAACCAAGGCCTTGCATGGTCCTCGGACTCAAGCCTCTGGGAAACCAGCTACTTCAGACTGAAAACTAAGAGTTAGACAGAACCTAGGCATTGCGTGGTCCTCAGAGCCAAGCCTCTGGGGAAACTAACAACTTAAAGAAAGAAAACTACTTAAAAATCAGAGAACTAGGTACTAGACAGAACCAAGGCCTTGCATGGTCCTCAGACAAAAGCCTCTGGGGAAACCTGCTACTTTAGACTGAGAACTAAGAGTTAGACAGAACCTAGGCATTGCATAGTCCTCGGACCCAAGCCTCTAGGGAAACTAACTACTTAAATAAAGAAAACTACTTAAAAGTCAGTGAACTAGGTACTGGACAAAACCTAGGCCTTGCCTGGTCTTCGGACTCAAGCCTCTGGGGAAACTAACTACTTAAAGAAAGAAAATTACTTATAAATCAGAGAACTAGGTACTGGATAGAACCAAGGCCTTGCATAGTCCTCGGACTCAAGCCTTTGGGGAAGCCAGCTACTTTAGACTGAGAACTAAGAGTTAGACAGAACCTAGGAATTGCATGATCCTCGAACCCAAGCCTCTGGGGAAACTAACTACTTAAAGAAAGAAAATTACTTAAAAATCAGAGAATTAGGTACTGGACAGAACCAAGGCCTTGCATGGTCCTGGGACTCAAGCTTTTGGGGAAGCCAGCTACTTTAGACTGAGAACTAAGAGTTACACAGAACCTAGGCATTGCATGATCCTCAGACCCAAGCCTCTGGGGAAACTAACTACTTAAAGATAGAAAATTACTTAAAAATCAGAGAACTACGTACTGGACAAAACCAAGGCCTTTTATGGTCCTCGGACTCAAGCCTCTGGGGAAACCAGCTACTTTAGACTGAGAACTAAGAGTTACACAGAACCTAGGCATTGCGTGGTCCTCGGACCCAAGCCTCTAGGGAAACCAGCTACTTCAGATTGAGAACTAAGAGTTAGATAGAACCTAGGCATTGCATGGTCCTCGGACTCAAGCCTCTGGTGAAACTAACTACTTAAAGAAAAAAAATTACTTAAAAATCAGAGAACTAGGTACTGCATAGAACCAAGGCCTTGCATGGTCCTCGGACTCAAGCCTCTTGGGAAACCAGCTACTTTAGACTGAGAACTAAGAGTTACACAGAACCTAGGCATTGCATGATCCTCAGACCCAAGCCTCTGGGGAAACTAACTACTTAAAGATAGAAAATTACGTAAAAATCAGAGAACTACGTACTGGACAAAACCAAGGCCTTGTATGGTCCTCGGACTCAAGCCTCTGGGAAACCAGCAACTTTAGACTGAGAACTAAGAGTTACACAGAACCTAGGCATTGCATGGTCCTCGGACCCAAGCGTCTGGGGAAACCAGTTACTTCAGATTGAGAACTAAGAGTTAGATAGAACCTAGGCATTGCATGGCCCTCGGACTCAAGCCTCTGGTGAAACTAACTACTTAAAGAAAAAAAATTACTTAAAAATCAGAGAACTAGGTACCGCATAGAACCAAGGCCTTGCATGGTCCTCGGACTCAAGCCTCTTGGGAAACCAGCTACTTCAGCTGAGAACTAAGAGTTAGACAGAACCTAGGCATTGCATGGTCCTTGGACCCAAGCTTCTGGGGAAACTAACTACTTAAAGAAAGAAAACTACTTAAAAATCCGAGAACTAGGTACTGGACAGAACCAGGGCCTTACATAGTCCTTAGGCTCAAGCCTCAGGTGAAACCAGCTACTTCAAACTGAGAACTATGAGTTAGATAGAATCTAGGCATTACATGTTCCTCGGGCCCAAGCCTCTATGGAACCTAATTACTTAAAGAAAGAAAACTACTTAAAAATCAGAGAACTAGGTACTAGACAGAACGAAGGCCTTGCATGGTCCTCGGACTCAATCCTCTGGGGAAAGCAGGTACTACAGACTAAGAACTAAGAGTTAGACAGAACCTAGACATTGCATGGTCCTCGGACCCATGCCTCTGGGGAAACTAACTACTTAAATAAAGAAAACTACTTAAAAATCAGTGAACTAGGTACTGGACAAAACCTAGGCCTTGCCTGGTCCTCGGACTCAAGCCTCTGGGGAAACTAGCTACTTCAGACTGAGAACTAAGAGTTAGACAAAACCTAGGCATTGCGTGGTCCTCGAACCCAAGCCTCTGGGGAAACTAACTACTTAAAGAAAGAAAACTACTTAAAAATCGGAGAACTAGGTACTTGACAGAACCAAGGCCTTGCATGGTCCTCGGACTCAAGCTTCTGGGAAAACCAGCTACTTCAGACTGAGAACTAAGAGTTAGACAGAAGCTAGGCATTGCATAGTCTTCGGTCCCAAGCCTCTGGGGAAACTAACTACTTAAAGAAAGAAAACTACTTAAAAATCAGAGAACTAAATACTGGACAAAACCAAGGCCTTGCATGGTCCTCGGACTCAAGCCTCTGGGGAAACCAGCTACTTCAGACTGAAAACTAAGAGTTAGACAGAACCTAGGCATTACGTGATCCTCGGACCCAAGCCTCAGGGGAAACTAACTACTTAAAGAAAGAAAACTACTTAAAAATAAGAGAACTAGGTACTGGACAGAACCAAGGCTTTGCATGGTCCTCGGACTCAAGCCTCTGGGAAAACCATCTACTTCAGACTGAGAACTAAGAGTTAGACAGAACCTAGGCATTGCATAGTCCTCGGACCCAAGCCTCTGGGGAAACTAACTACTTAAAGAAAGAAAACTACTTAAAAATCAAAGTACTAGGTACTGGACAAAACCAAGGCCTTGCATGGTCCTCGGACTCAAGCCTCTGGGAAACCAGCTACTTCAGACTGAAAACTAAGAGTTAGACAGAACCTAGGCGTTGCGTGCTCCTCAGAGCCAAGCCTCTGGGGAAACTAACTACTTAAAGAAAGAAAACTACTTAAAAATCAGAGAACTAGGTACTGGACAGAACCAAGGCTTTGCATGGTCCTCGGACTCAAGCCTCTGGGGAAACCAGCTACTTCAGACTGAGAACTAAGAGTTAGACAGAACCTGGGCATTGCATGGTCCTCGGACCCAAGCCTCTAGGGAAACTAACTACTTAAATAAAGAAAACTACTTAAAAGTCAGTGAACTAGGTACTGGGCAAAACCTAGGCCTTGCCTGGTCTTCGGACTCAAGCCTCTGGGGAAACTAACTACTTAAAGAAAGAAAATTACTTATGAATCAGAGAACTAGGTACTGGATAGAACCAAGGCCTTGCATAGTCCTCGTACTCAAGCCTTTGGGGAAACCAGCTACTTTAGACTGAGAACTAAGAGTTAGACAGAACCTAGGAATTGCATGATCCTCGAACCCAAGCCTCTAGGGAAACTAACTACTTAAAGAAAGAAAATTACTTAAAAATCAGAGAACTAGGTACTGGACCGAACCAATGCCTTGCATGGTCCTGGGACTCAAGCTTTTGGGGAAGCCAGCTACTTTAGACTGAGAACTAAGAGTTACACAGAACCTAGGCATTGCATGGTCCTCAGACCCGAGCCTCTGGGGAAACTAACTACTTAAAGATAGAAAATTACTTAAAAATCAGAGAACTACGTACTGGACAAAACCAAGGCCTTGTATGGTCCTCGGACTCAAGCCTCTGGGGAAACCAGCTACTTTAGACTGAGAACTAAGAGTTACACAGAACCTAGGCATTGCATGGTCCTCGGACCCAAGCCTCTGGGGAAACCAGCTACTTCAGATTGAGAACTAAGAATTAGATAGAACCTAGGCATTGCATGGTCCTCGGACTCAAGCCTCTGGTGAAACTAACTACTTAAAGAAAAAAAATTACTTAAAAATCAGAGAACTAGGTACTGGATAGAACCAAGGCCTTGCATGGTCCTCGGACTCAAGCCTCTTGGGAAACCAGCTACTTCAGCTAAGAACTAAGAGTTAGACAGAACCTAGGCATTGCATGGTCCTTGGACCCAAGCTTCTAGGGAAACTAACTACTTAAAGAAAGAAAACTACTTAAAAATCCGAGAACTAGGTACTGGACAGAACCAAGGCCTTACATAGTCCTCGGACTCAAGCCTCAGGTGAAACCAGCTACTTCAGACTAAGAACTATGAGTTAGATAGAATCTAGGCATTACATGTTCCTCGGACCCAAGCCTCTATGGAACCTAACTACTTAAAGAAAGAAAACTACTTAAATATCAGAGAACTAGATACTAGACAGAACGAAGGCCTTGCATGGTCCTCGGACTCAATCCTCTGGGGAAACCAGGTACTTCAGACTAAGAACTAAGAGTTAGACAGAACCTAGACATTGCATGGTCCTCGGACCCATGCCTCTGGGGAAACTAACTACATAAATAAAGAAAACTACTTAAAAATCAGTGAACTAGGTACTGGACAAAACCTAGGCCTTGCCTGGTCCTCGGACTCAAGCCTCTGGGGAAACTAGCTACTTCAGACTGAGAACTAAGAGTTAGACAAAACCTAGGCATTGCGTGGTCCTCGAACCCAAGCCTCTAGGGAAACTAACTACTTAAAGAAAGAAAACTACTTAAAAATCGGAGAACTAGGTACTTGACAGAACCAAGGCCTTGCATGGTCCTCGGACTCAAGCCTCTGGGAAAACCAGCTACTTCAGACTGAGAACTAAGAGTTAGACAGAACCTAGGTATTGCATAGTCCTCGGACCCAAGCCTCTGGGGAAACTAACTACTTAAAGAAAGAAAACTACTTAAAAATCAAAGAACTAAGTACTGGACAAAACCAAGGCCTTGCATGGTCCTCGGACTCAAGCCTCTGGGGAAACCAGCTACTTCAGACTGAAAACTAAGAGTTAAACAGAACCTAGGCATTGCGTGGTCCTCAGACCCAAGCCTCTGGGGAAACTAACTACTTAAAGAAAGAAAACTACTTAAAAATAAGAGAACTAGGTACTGGACAGAACCAAGGCCTTGCATGGTCCTCGGATTCAAGCCTCTGGGGAAACCAGCTACTTCAGACTGAGAACTAAGAGTTAGACAGAACCTAGGCATTGCATGGTCCTCGGACCCAAGTCTCTAGGGAAACTAATTACTTAAAGAAAGAAAACTACTTGAAAATTAGAAAACTAGGTACTAGACAAAACCTTGGCATTGCATGGTCCTCAGACCCTGGCCTCTGTGGAAACTAGTCACTGTAGGACGATCTAAGCACTGGACAGAACCGGGGTTTTGTACTGACCGTAGGCCCTAACCTACGGCAAAGCCAACCCCTTGGGTGCTAAGTAATGAGCCCTGCTAGGAACGAAAACCAGGTAAAGCTGAGCGCTAAAGCACAACAACTTAAACCTACCAATCCTAGAAGAACTAGCAAGGAACTCAGGTTAAAAAGTATAGATTAGAAAGAGAAGAAGACTTACAGAAATAAGGAAAAACTCCTCAGGCGAGCCCTTTGTGCTAAAGAAAGTTGCAGGGGCAGTTGAAAGGATGGTGAGACTGACCGAAAGGCAAGTTCCGACAGGCCAATACGGTAGGGCCGAGAACGTGAAAATCCTCCTCCCCACCCAAGTGGTCGGACAGCAGAATTTGAGGGGCTATTGTGGGGCCCCACAATATTTAGCAACCTCGACCCACTCCACATCGGGCCCAAGATCCACGCCGAGGAGAATGCAGAATCCGAGGATAAGTGGACGAGGCCCAAGTCGTTTAGGGACCTCGCCAAGGAGGCCCACGTCCTCGGCAGGCCGACGTTGAAGGAAAGGAGTTGTCACTCACTCATTAAATGCACGCCACCAACACTTTGGTCACATCAATGGTGAATTGACCAGCCAACAGTGATGCCTTGATTGCTTCAACTAACAGAAAGCCTGCAAAGGCGGCTGATGGGACAGGTACTCAAATATAGGCTTGGATGATCAATAAGTGGACGGAAGATATCAACTAAACAAGACTATATAATAGATAACACCCCCGCCAACAAAAAGAGGGTGGAACCGAATAGGAAGAGAAATGAAAAAGGGATCTTCAGGGTGTCCAAGGAGAACCCTTGTATATGTCAGTTCTAAGTAAAGAGATCCTCGAACTAGATCCTCGGACTGGGCCAAGAACAAAATTTCTTCATGAACATTGAGCCGAAGTCATCGTTATTATCATCACAAACAGTTAGTCAAATTTCTTTATTATTATTTCTATGAATCTCACACCGATCATTGTTTGCTTTGCTAGTACTTAGCCCTTCTACCCACGCTGTACAAATTTTATTGTTTAGGTCCAATTTAATTTGAGTCCTTACAATTACCAAGATAATAAAAACGCGTGGAATTAAAAATCCCCCCAACTACTAGGGCTGGTTTTGGATAGCAACGACGTTTGCTTTTTTTTTTTTTTTTGTCGGTCTCATGCATTGTTTACGGGACCACAAGTATGAATTTTAGCAGATTTTTCTTTAAAATTGAATCTCACGGGACTTTTTACATATTTAAAAATTATTTTACTTCAGTATTTTCAGATTTAAATTTTAAATTTTTAATAATAAACAATATTCAAACAAACCTTAATTAACATTGACATCAGCGTTTCTAACACGAAGACTTTTCAAACACATCTTTTCGAATGCCTTGCACAAGGACCTCTAGTGGGGCAGATGAACACAAATTTTAGCACAAAGTTAAAATAAAATCTCAATTATCTCCACTCAGCAGACTATGGCAATTGACTGACTGAGGTCAACACGGGTCAATGGTGGAGTAGACTTACCTTTACGTGCGAGGGATAGAGTATGTCCCGTCCGGGAAGCAATAACAGCCCCAATAAAGCTAATCCCGAAGTAAGAACAAAATACGAGACACAAAAAAGAAGGCATGGTTTCTTTAAGCTTCTCCATGGTAAATCTGGTCCTTTTTTGGCTCAGTTTCCTTAGCCTTACCAGTGAAGCAGTCCCAAGTTACCGCTTTCATATCTGTTCAAACAAGACCACCTTCATCCCCAACTCCACCTACCAGTCTAACCTAAAAGATCTGGTCTTTTCCCTTTCCTCCAATTCCACGCGTGAAAATGGCTTCTACAACGACACCGTTGGCCAAAACCCAGAGACCTCAGTTTACGGCCTCTTCCTCTGCCGTGGAGACCTCACCCCAGATGCCTGCCAAGACTGCGTGTCAACAGCAACAAACGAGATTGTTCAGCAGTACTGCCCCGTAGAGAAAGTGTCTATGATATGGTATGATGAATGCATGTTACGCTACTCAAATCGATCAATCGTCTCTGTCATGGAAGACCAGCCAAGAAAGTATCTGTGGAACGTGTTGGATATAACAGAGCCAGATCGCTTCCTTAAGCTAGCGCAAACAACATTGAGTGACTTGGTGCCTCAGGCCGCAAATGCTTCCTCCGGTGCTAAAAAGTTCGCTACGAAAGAAGTCAATTTTACGGTATTGCAAACGATGTACAGCCTTGTACAGTGCACTCCTGATCTATCGAGCTTAGATTGCAATAGGTGTCTTCGGGAAGCCATAAAAAACGTGCCTACGTGTTGCAGTGGAAAGCAAGGGGGTAGAGTTATGTATCCTAGTTGTACCATTAGGTATGAGGTTTCTCCGTTTTATCAGATACAAGCCATTGCTCCACCGGTACCAGCACCAGGACCAACACCTATACCATTGCTTCTTCCTCCTCCACCAGGTGCAAAACTTATTTACCGACTTTGATTTTACAGTGTCGTGCGAGTGTCGATTAAGCTCCAGAGACCGTGTTTTTAAACAAAGACCCACAAAACTCTTATTAGTATTATTATTGTTATTCAATATTTGGAAGAAGAGGGATTTAAAACATGGACAAGAATATAATCCTACTCTTTACTCTTTAGCTAATACTAAGTATTAAAACTCTTTTTGGGTTCTTATAAAAAAATAAAAAAATAAAAAATAAATAAAAAAAACCTCTTTTTGGGTTATAATTAGTTCAACTAATTTTGAATCACTGATATATTTAGTTTGAAATAAAAATCTTTATGTTTATGCAGGGAAAAGCGGAATCTCATGGCCAATAATTCTACTCATTGTTGCTTCAATTTCTGTCTTGGTTCTACTTGCTTTGAGCTACTACTTCCTAAGAAGGAGAACAAAAAAGAAGTACAATTCTCTACCGGAAAAAAATGGTAATGAGTAATTTTATTGAATTTATAATGTTTGATTTCCAGATATCTTCTAACTGCTCTGGTAGCCTAATCCCTTATGTTTGCTGGAAATAATTGTAATTACTTCTACTTGTTATTCCAGAAAGTAGAACTGTAGAAGTGACTAGAATATCGTAACGGTGCTAAAATGAAAATCTAAGAAATGCTGAGAGATGTGTATTCGTGTATTTCCTTATTTTTTGATAAACTGAAAACTTTTATTAGAGGAAAGAAAAAAAATATTACAAAGCATGATCAAGATAGCATCCTTCCAAAATACGAATACATGTACATTTGGGTTTTTCCATATAAAGCACCAACAGTATGCTCAAAATTATAATATTTTTCCTATGCTTCCCCATGCATGGGCCAAAGATTTCACCAATGTTTACCCGATTTGTGTGCGTAGCTGCCAGTGACATTACAACTATAGAGTCTTTGCAATTTGATTTGGCTACAATCCAAGCTGCCACAAACAAGTTTTCTGAGGATAACAAGCTGGGTGGAGGTGGATTTGGTGAGGTTTACAAGGTACTAGTATTCATTATTTGTTGCCCTTTTTTTAATCTATTTAGTGGGGCTGGGGGATTTTTAACTCATGCAAAAATTCAACTAGTAAAAAAATTGAGTCAATTATATATATATATATTTTTTTTTTTTCTTTTTTTAATTGGAAGCTCATCGAAATTTTTCGTACCAATTTAAATTAGGCCCATATTAGTTATAACAAATCATTAATACCATTTCAAATCCCATTTCAATATTTATTAGAATTTTTTTAACTAAATTGTAATACTTATTAGAACATACACGAAAATAGTAATATTAGTATTTTAAACCGAATTTATAATACATTATTTAACTAGAGTGTAACTATAAAAGGGCCTAATTTTTGTAATTATAGACTAGAATTAGATATTTAAATATCTGTCTATTATGAGATATCATTTCGGGATTATTATTAATATATATATATATATATCACTATTATACAAAATAATAAATTTAATATAATTTTCTTTTAAAATCTTAAATGAAGTAGGATTATTATTATAAAACATTTATTTATGATTTTTCTTTAAAAAAAAATTCAAAATTTGGGTAATTGTTTAAGAGATTTGGTTTAACTCTAGTGCTTCCTGGAATGCATGGTATGGAGTGTCTCGAAGGCTACCAATACATTGTCTGTGATTAGCCTCCCCGATACGAATGCACTTTGAGTGGGTGAGATAATTTGAGGGAGTACCTGTTTCAATCTGTTCGCCAATACTTTGGAAATAATTTTATAAATCACATTACACAAGCTTATCGGTCTAAAATCAGACATTTTAACAGGGTTTCTAATTTTAGGGATAAGCACAATGTTTGTATGATTGATTTCAGGTAGCATATTACCATTATTTAAAAAATCCAAGACAGCTAGCACAACAGTGTCACCCACAACATGCCAAAATTTTTGGTAAAATAAAGCATTCATACCATCAGGGCCAAGAGCTTTTGTTGGTCCCATTTGGAATAAAGCCGCCTTGACTTCTTCAGCAGTATACTCACTGGATAGATCCGCCCGCATCTCATCAGTTATTTTGTTCTGAACTGCACTCAGACACTCCTCCATCTGATCTCCCACACCAGCCTGAAAGAGATTATCAAAGTAAGCAGAAGCAACTCCCACAACCTCCTCCAAATCCTCCACCCACTGTCCATCTGCATTTTGGATGCCCCTGATATAATTTTTATTTCTCCTTTGTGTGGCTTTAGCATGAAAAAACTTCGTGTTTTTGTCTCCATGTTTCAACCAATTTATTCTAGATCTTTGGGCCCAAAATATTTCCTGCTTCTGTAATAGCTCGTCCATCTTTTTGCTCAATTCCAAGTATTCGGCTTTGGTAACCTCTGTAGGCTCAGCTTCGTTTAGAGAGTCCAACTTCTTTTGTAGATCTTTAATGGCTCTAGTATCCGGATCAATGGACGAAGAACCCCAAGCCAATAGCTCAGCACCACATAATTTAATCTTTTCCTGGACAGAAGCCAGCCCGTGCCCTTCCTAACCTGCTCTTCCCCAAGCTTCCTGCACTACCACTTCACACTCACTACTAAGCAGCCAAGATTCTTCAAACTTAAAGCTCCTTTCCCGTTTCTGCCTTGCCTGAACATAAGTCTGAACATGAAGCATAATGGGTAAGTGGTCTGAAGCATGTGTAGACAAATGTATAATTTTGCTCATCTGAAATTTCTCCAACCATTCTTTGCTCGCCACCCCTCTATCAAGCCGAATTTTAGTATTTGCTTCCCCAAGTCTCTTGTTGCTCCAAGTATAAGGATAACCCGAAAAACCCAGATCTTGGAGGTGACAATACTCCAAAGCTTCCCTAAAAGCTCCAACCTGTGCATTTTGTTGATGTCTTCTGCTCTTCTTCTCCCATGCATGTAAATAGGCATTAAAATCTCCTATAACCACCCACGGCCCCTCCACAAAAGTTTGTAAGTGCTTCAAAAGCTTCCAAGAATTTTCTTTCTGCTGTGCATCCGGCCACCCATAAAACCCAGTCAAGTACCAGATAAATCCATCATCCTCTGTGATTTTGGCCAGAACATGATTGACAGTGAAATTTATTACCTCCAACAAAATATTATTTTTCCACAAAAAAGCTAAACCTCCACCTACATCAGGATGTTTTACGATAATCTTATTCTGAAACGGCAAATTACCATACAATCTCTCAAACCCCTCCTTGTCCAATCTTGTCTCCATGAGGAAACAAACTGTGGGAACTTGCTCCCTCACAATCTTGCGAAGGCTTCGACCTGTCCAAGGGTTCCCAAGCCCTTGGCAGTTCCAGCTTAACAGCCTCATTACTCCCGGCAAGGGTGGCTCTCCACCCTCGCCGATAAATAATCAATGCTTCCATCATCACTACCCATTTTACCTCTTTTTGTATCTTGAACATCCATTTGCTCTTCCTGCACTGCACGTGGATTTCTTTTCCCCAAAGTAGGTAGAGTAATGGCTTTAGTTGGCCCACCCAATCCAATTTCCATCCTATTGATCCGGGTCCACGTTCCTTTAGGCCTAAAATTATTTGGCCCATTTTTGTCTAAAGTTGTGTTGCTATTAGAGCCCACATGCTCACTGCTTTCCACGGGAAAATCTGGCAGCCCCTTAATGTTTTCATTCCTAATCATAACCTTATCAGCCCTCTCATTTAATTCTGTATTTGACTGTCCAAACAACATGATTTTCGAACCCATATCTGCACTTATTTCCGCCGTTTCAGCAATCAATTTCTGCACGTTATCATTGCATTCAATATTGGTGTTAATCCCATGCATATTTTCAGCAGACATCCCGTGATTTAAGGAAAAACCCTTCTCCACGTTGCTAGGGTTTTCCGTCCTATTCTCCTCTGCCGCCGGCTGCACCTGAACCTCCTCTTGTACCACCTGATCAGATTTCTGCTTCGCTGTGCTGCCATTACCGTCCTCTGTACAAGGCATAGAGAACACTAGCTTAGTTGTTGAAGCCCTTGGACGACTCCCATTCGCTTTCAAGAACTCCCCATATTGGTATTCAACCCTTCTTCCTTGTTTCTCCGCTGCAAAGTGGGCTGCATAGTTCTTCAAGTCATGACCCAAGATTCCACAGAAGTGACAAAACATTGGCAATCTTTCATATTTGAATGACACCCACATCTTCTCACCATCCAAACCAGCAATGAATCCACCTCGGCGTAGAGGTTTTGCTATTGGTAGAGCCACACGAACTCTCATGAACATGTTTATATCATCCTTCCTATGCCGCCGTTCCACCTCCTCAACCGTACCTAGCCTACTCCCCACTTCCCTTGCTACTTGAGAAGAAATCATATCGAATGGTGCATCCCAAATTTGGACCCAAAGGGAGGCAGAGTCTAGTTGAATGTTTCCCACAGTCATACCTTTCTTCCACCTCTTCAGTAATAATAATTGGTTATCAAAACACCAAGGACCTCCTCTCATGATCCGATCCATATCAAACTCTGATTGGAATTTAAATTGAAAGAGATTCGGTCCTACTTCTAAAATATGTAATGAATCATTAAATCCCCATGCTCGACGTATCGTGTTCTTCGCCGCCATTCTATTAAAGGGCTTGCAAGTCAGGAATCTCCCCATCAAGCTCAAGTTGCAACTTTCAATGGCATCCAACCTTCCCTCATCCGAGATGGGGATAACTTCTTCCTCCTCAATTGTTAGCTTCATCTTCTCCAATCTATCAGCAACATCATCGTCCATAATGTCCAGAGAAAGAAAGAAAGAATTACCCTTCGCAAGCTGCCAAGGGAGAGATAGCTCGCACACACACGAGAGGGAGAGCTCCACTAGGGAGAGAAAAAAAAATGACACTAAATTATTAGATACTAAATTGCCACCGTTAAAATGTTGTTTAACTCTAGTGCTTTAAATACACTAAATCCAATTAAATAATAACACACGTCTAAAAATAAACAAATATTACTATCTATTAAACAATGAACCTAAGCTTAAACCTTAAAAAGGCGGCCAAAAAAAAGGTTCCTGCTGCCTACTTTTCCCATTTACCAACCCACACATGTGAGAGCATATTATCAAATAGCAATGTCAGTATATCACCTACTCGCACTGTTTATTTTCTTTTCTTTTGTCTCTTTGCTCTCTTCTCATCGTGTGTCTCAGAACTCCTTTCTCATCTTCTTTTTCTTGCTCTTCATATATATTTTTTTTTTTTCTCACTTTCTCTGTTACTAACGGCGAGACTTGAGAGTGTCTGAGAGTGAGAGATGAGAGAGAGACTGAGAGCTGCGAGTGTGAGACAGAGATAAGAGAATGAGACTTGTGACCGAGCGTTGTCGTTTTCGTTTTCGTCACTTACTGGTCACGTCGCCGTTGTCGTTTTCGTCACCACGTTGCTGGTAGTACTAGTAACCCATTTCTCCGATCTCCTCCACCTTTTTCTTCTTCTCTCACACAGACCATTAAACGTTTCTTTCTTTGAGCATTTTTGTTGTGCCTTTTTCTATTTCTGTTTAGTTTTTACTTTTTTATTTTATTTATGTAATGTGCATGACAACCAGCGTGAACATTATACAAAAGTATGCAACTTTGATTTTTTTTAGAAGAGGAACTTGGAACTTGGAATTTAAAATAGAGTAACTATTTTTACGATATATATTATGATGTCTTTATTTATGTGTGCAGTATATTTATCAATATCTAAATATGAAAAATTAACAATATCTAAAAGGATGTTAATTATTATTATTATTATTATATCAATATAACTATCATGTTAATTTTAATGAACTAACATTTTATATAAAGATTAAGATAATATAAACTTTCAAGGGGAAAAAAAAAAAAAAAAGATAATATATACAATATGAGATTCTTATAAAAGAACAAGAAGAGAGTTATTATCAAAAAAAAAGAAAAAAAAAAAAACAACAAACAAGAAGACAGTTTATGGCCATATATATAAAATTAGAGATAATCTCGAAACAATATATTGATATTGATTAATATTGAAATAATTCGTTTTCTTAATTAAACTAAAATATCATTTAGCACGGTATTGACTCTCTAAAATTCAAAAGCTTTTGACCTTGAGATTTTATAAATTCTACAATGTACACCATTCTAATGGTTATTGGGGTACATTCTCAGGGTATATTACTTAATAGACAAGAAATAGCAATGAAGAGACTCTCAGAAAGTTCTGGACAAGGTGTAGAAGAATTTAAATATGAGATTTTAGCAGTAGCCTAGCTTCAACGTAGAAATCTAGTCAGGCTATTGGGATTTTGTTTGGAAGGAAAAGAAAAGTTGCTCATCTATGAGCTTGTGCCCAACAAAAGCCTTGATCAGTTCCTATTTGGTTTGTACATTCTAAGCATATGTCTCAACTATTTATTTGTCATATAGGATGCGTGGATTAAATTACCTAATATTTATTAGTGTTTTGGAGCCTATGAAAATGCAATAGATAGGAAGAGACAACCCATAAAATAAAATAAAAAAGAAAGATAGGAAGAGAGAATAAATTGTCTTTCTATATTTAGTGCTTTTAAAATTAACGAATTAGTAGAATATGCAATTCACTTGGATTCATTTAGTCTAACTTGAATATCGAATTTGGATGGGTGTGTAGAATCCGACAAGAAAAAAATATTGGATTGGTCAAGACGTTACAAGATTATTGAAGGAATTGCTCGAGGGATCCTTTATCTTCACAAAGATTCTCAACTATGAATTATTCATCGCGACCTTAAAGCTAGCAACATACTATTAGATGAGGATATGAATCCAAAAATATCAGATTTTGGCATGGCAAGGATTTTTGGGGTTGACCAAATTGAAGGAAAGACCAAGAAAGTCGTTGGAACATAGTAAGTACCTGATCATAGTGTCTATATATATATATATATATAATATGTTCTTATTAGTTGATGGATATATTAATTGTTTTCTTCCTAACAGATTAATCTAGAAAAAGAAAAGGATAGGTCATTCTAACCTAAAAATTTCAATATCAAGTAACCCATGGACAATTTAGAGATGCATTAAGTCCAGTCTCCTTCGTAGCACAAGTTAGATATATGTAGTGCATTAACTTATTTGTAGAACCCAGTTAGCTTTGAATCTGACTAATAATATAAGTTAAAGATTTTATAGTTTTTTTTTTTTTTTTTTCCCCTAACATTGTTAAATTGATGACATTGGTTTGTAGTAGTTATATGTCTCCAGAATATGCAATACATGGACAATTCTCTATAAAATCTGATGTCTATAGCTTTGATGTCCTAGTACTAGAGATTTTAAGTGGTAATAAGATCAATTCTCTCTATCAATCAGAGACTACTACTAAGGACCTCTTGAGCTATGTGAGTATGCACCACATTTAATATATATATATATATATATATATATATTCTCATTCTGTAATTGCCAACACCACCCCCAATTGAAAGGGAGAGATGAAGACACTATTTGAACATCTACAAATTGATGCAGGCTTGGGAACACTGGAGCAATGGAACAGCCTTGAAGTTGTTAGATCCAACTTTAAGAGATTCTTACTCAAGAAATGAAGTCAACCAATGTATCCATATTGCCTTACTTTGTGTTCAAGAAAATCCAGCCGACAGACCCACAATGGCAAATATAATTCTCATGCTTGACAATTACTCTGTTACTCTTAAAACACCTCAACAACCCGCTGTTTTCATACTAAGTAAAACAGAGCCGACAATTCCAACGGAGTAATTGGAGTCAGATGAACCTTCAAGCAAGTCAGGGCTGTCGTCTGGTAATGAAGCATCAATTACTGAAGCATATTCTCAACTAGTCAACTGGTCTGGGTGGCCAGTTAGGGCTCCTCCATAATTATCTCTTTAATTAATAAGTAATGGAATTTCAAACACCATGTTCTATATATATATATATATATATATATATATTATTACTTAATAAATGTACTGAAACTTCACGGATGATGACATGTACACGTATTATCATTCTAGCAAGAAGACAAAATAAATTGGAAACTTAGTTGTACTGTAATCAATTTTAATTGTTGTAAAATTGAAATATGCCTCTCAATACTTGTAGCTTATATATATATATATATATATATATATACACTAGACTCATCATACATGTTTTGCGTGTGCAATAATACTCTTTTTTATTTATTTGTTTTTTTGATTTAGTGTTATAATGTTTAAAAGTGATATATAAACAACTGTGTCCTATTTTTTTTTTTTTTAAGAAAGAGTTAAGATAACGTGAAATAATGTTTAAAAATAAGATAGAGGTATTAAGCTGAATGGGAAAGATACAGGAAAAAGCCTAAAACTTAGAAATATATAATAAATTACTCTTTTAATTAGTTTGTGTTTTTTAATTTAAAATTATTTAACTAAAATATAGGGGTATTTTAAAGAGTTTAAGAATTTTTGTTAGGGTATTCTAGTACACAAAATGTTAAAACCCAAATAAGGAATCTTTGTTATATATATTAATTGTGTGTGTAGACAAAATTTGAATTACAAACTTAGTGGTAGTTTTTTTTTTTTTTTTTTTTTTTCTTTTTTTTACCTTTGTGTTAAAACCCATTTCATTCTCTCTTATGTGTGTGTGTTTGTTTCTCAACTTGGTTGTAGTTAATATTTACAACTTCCACTAAAAAAAAATTAATATGGTTACATACTTTAAAAAAAAAAAAAAATTACGTGCTAGATTTTATTTATTTATTTTTTTTATAAAAAAAAATAATAATAAATCAAGGTTTCACGGTTGTGTCTGAGCTCTGAAATAGTGAAATGTCAGCCATGAGTAATGGGTTGCAGCAGAGCATGGGCAACGACAAAGCTCCGTTAATAGTTCGAGACAAAGTTCCACTAATGGGTCATGATAGTGCTCACCATCGCGTCAATTTGCTCACCAAAAAATCGATCTCCACTAATCTACTTACGTTGGTGGAGCTAAAATTTTTTGCATTTAATATCTAAAAAAATACTTCATATATTTTACCATCAACAAAACACTATTTATTTATTTATTTTTTTTTTATTTCTCACTTCTTCTCTCTTCCTCTCTGCCACCAAAGCCAACTAAAGTAATAAAGTAATAATTTTCTTATACCTTTTTGCTACAGTAAACTGCTAGTCTTGACAGTTCCCTGGAGCAAGAAGGTAAAAAAAATTTGCTTTTAGCTCCATCAATGTTAGGCTAAATTGGAGTTTGTGGTGGTAAAATAGCTAAGCTATTTTACCATTACCAATGATAAAGCTCTTATTTTATTAAAATAAATAAATAAAAAATGATCACTCTTACATAAGTTTTGGAGAGTGTTTTATTGTAATTTTTTGAAAAAAATTATCAAATTTTTTGATAAATAAAAAATTTCCTAAAATAATTTACAAAACATTATACATTAAATAAATGTATACAATATAAATTTTTTAAAAAAAAATTGTACTAAACATTTTTTTTTATTAACAGTACAATATAAACTAATAATTTTCCTTTAACCTATTGTTTTTGTTTTTATTTTAAAAGTCATGACTTGTAAATAAAAAAAACTATCTTGACATTCCGTGAGTGTTTGGATTGCAATGAAACACTCACTAGCATTTGGCGTCTACGTTTTAGTGGGCCTCATGCATTGTTCACAGAACTCATAAACTACATTTTTCAACAAAAACAACTTTAAAATTGGGTCTCACAACACTGTTCAGATATTTAAAAATTATTTTACTACAGTGTTACAATATTTTCATTTCATTGAGTTTTGAGACCTCAACTGATGAGGGAAAATTTAATTTTAATTAATTATTATTTTTTAATATTTTAACAATATTTTAATTATTATTTTTTTACCCGAAATCTCATTTGTAGAATTGTCTTTCTACCGTGAACCGCGGAACTCTTGCTAACATTTCCACTAGAAAACATCACATGGGCCCATTTAACTGGCACTCCACGGTCACTTTCCTTTTCCAATCTTTATTTTATTTTATACCAAATTTAACTGCAAAATTGTAAATAAATTTAGTTACAATCTTATTCAATATATATATATATTTTTTTTTTGAGATGAATTTTGATAAATAAACTATTGGATTACATTTTTTTTCTTATATCTTTCATATTTCTAAAATTTCTAGAAATTAAATTAAATATTAATAGCTATGTTATTTATAAATTGTTTAAATTGTAAGTTTTTGTAATTTAATTAAATATCAATAGTAAATAATTTGTTATCTTTTGCTTGCCAATTATTAGTAGTGATTTATCATATTATATTGACAGCGCTTTCTTCTTTTTTATAATAAAATAATAAATTTTTTGTTCTTCAATTAGACCTTTAAAGCTTTCAATCTAGAGCAATTTATTAGGTTACATGGACGAATTACACCACTCAAGAGCACTGTTTTACTATTTAATTTGAAGTTATTCTTTTTACTATTTAATAGTGCTTTCTTCTTTTTTTATTTGGATACAATAAATTCTAAATAGTAAGTAAAGTAGGTTACATGGACGAATAAAATCAGTCAGGATACAATTACACCAGTCATAACGAATTAAGTTTTTAAGTTTGGTTTGTGTGTTTTTTTTTCCCCACCTCCTAAATTTTTCCCAAAACTGTTTTTCCCAAAACTTATTTTGTTTTTCCTATTTTTATAGGGGGTGAAAAGTTTTTTTTTTACCCTTTTGGTGTTCATAGGGGGAGTTGTCTCTATTTTCTATAGAGTTGAATTTGTCCCCTTAATTCTCTTTTTTTTTTTTTCGTATGTTGATTGTTTACTCTTTGTAGTATGTTGATTGTTTACTCTTTGTATGAGTTGTCTTTGTCAATACGTGACAAAAAGGGGGAGAAATAGTTGAAATGTGAGAATCCTGTTTGTTTTGTTTAGAGGGAGATAAAATTGTTCATGTTAGGGGGAGTTAACATTGTTTTTGATGTATCTAACTTAGGGGGAGAGTTAGTTTGCATATTTGTTGATTTACTGATTTTTCTATCACACATGCATTTATGCGTTTTGTTTAGTGTTTCAGGAAATATACAAGTTGATTCAATCATGCTGCTGTCTACAGTTGCAATTGATAGATAGTAGTTAGGTTGGATTTTTGTAATGGACATTATTTTTGTAAAGGGCTTTTACTTGTAACTTTGAGCATTGTATTTGTGTTTTGTCACAGATTGCCAAAGGGCGAGTTTGTTAGGTTCTAAAGACTTAGGATTTTATGTATTTAGAACTCTAATATGTAATGTTGGCAAACCATGATCAAAATAGGTGTTTATTCTTGTTTTAGACTTGCTCAAAGTATATTGTTTATGTAAAGTTGGAATCGAGTGGCTGCAGAAGTATTAGTGACTTTCTGTCTAGCTTGATCGATTGAAGCTTAGGCTCGATCGATCGAATCTCGAGCAGAACGTTTTTTCTGCAGAATTTCCAACTCAGCCCAAGCCCATTAAGGATTAGGGTTTCAGGTCTACTTCTCCTGGTATATAAAGAAAACCCTACCCACGTTTTTAGAGTTGCTCTTGTTGCTCATATTGCTGTTTATGTGAATCTCTTGTGAGATCTTTGAGAAGCTTTCCTTCACATAAGCTTAGGATTATCAAGGAGGAGATTTCTTCAAGAACTTGATGATTAGTCAGTTGCTGCCATAAGAGCTTAAAGATACACAAGCGGGGGTGCTTGTATTTGCTGGAGAATCCAAGAAAGAATGAGTCTGTGGATACGGAACTTGCACGTGATCGTGTCAGTAAGTTTTACTGGTGGGTAGCAATAAAATGTTAGTGGTCTAAATTCTATTGTATGAACTTCAATTCTTTCATATAGTAGATTCAATTTTTCCTTGAGGATAGCTAGGTTAAATCCTCCCCAGGTTTTTACCGGTGTGGTTTCCTGGGTCATCATATCATTGTGTTCTTTATATTTCTGCTGCTTTGCATGATATGATTGTTTTGTGTTAACCTAGATCTGAAATTTGGACTAAGTAATAACTTGGCTAATTAACTAGGTTAATCCAATTATTGTTTAAGGGGTCTAAAAAACCTATCAACTCCTTTACAAATTCAATGCCTTGCTTTTAGTAAGTTAGATCCTTACAAAGCACCATGTACCTCAAGCAGGAGATATAAGTTAGTTACACCTTCACCTTATAAAAATTAAGTATAAGCATTCCCTCTAAACCAAGCTTGCTAAAGCCATCTATTAGAACCTTTGTCACAATACAGGAGAGAGAGATGAAAAAGAGACAACAGAAGAAGCTAAAGAAAAAATTGTAAATGGTATGGATATTGTAAATATGTGAAAATGTGTTTCCATATAAAAGGTAGTTCAACAATTTAGCAAAATCTGAATCTACAAATTAAAGTGTAAACCATACAACCATATTTCAGAAATAATCCCTTAATATTCAATAACATAGTATTCTTGGTTATTTATTTGTTTATTTCTATTTAAAAAACATAGCAAATAATCCAGGAAACCATAATTTCACTCTAAAAAAATTACAAATTATCCTTACACTATAAATTGTGAAATTTAAAAGCAGCAAAGATGAAAGATGACTATTAAAATCAGGAATTAAAATCCCTAATGTTACCCAAACCAAAATACAGAGACCATAAACTGTCAAATTTAAAAGCAACAAAGGTGAAAGTTAACCATTTAAATCAAGAGCGAAAATCCCTAATTCAAAAACATAGCAAATAATCTAGGAAACCATAATTTCACTTAGAAAAAGTTATAAATTATCCTACACTGTAAAGTGTCAGATTTAAAAGCAGCAAAGGTGAAAATCCCTAACATTACCTAAGAGTGAAAATCCCTAATGTTACCCAAACCAAAATACATAGATGATAATTTGAGACAAAGCATCCAAAGAAAGAGAATAAATCCATCTATCCTTCAATAGGTATCAAAGGAAAACCCTAGACAATTCAGCAGGAGGGGAAAATTTTAAATATAGAAATTCAAATAGGAAAAGCACCAGTGAGAAGTTACAAGAATTGAAAATAGTGGTTGAAGAGGGAAAGAGTGTGCTTACCTTCCAGATATACCACTGCAGAGAAGGGATGAGGGCAGTAAAAACAATCAGAGTAGCAAGGATGGGGCAAAGTATGCATAGAGCATATGGCAATTAGAAGGGAAGCAATAGGGTAGAGAATGAACAATGACAAATAGTTATTCTAGAAGAATTAATATTAAACAAATATGCAAATTTCAAGCACAAAGAAATTGATTTTGAAACGTAAAAGGAACAGAGCTGCAGATATAAAAGGAAGGAACCAAATTGATTGAAATAAAGAAGGCATGCATAATTAATTGGGGGAAAAAATGAACTCAACTGACTCATACCTATTCTTGGAATTCATCTTATTCTTTATAGGACCTAGATTAAGGAAAAAGGTCCAATTTACTTTTTTATTCCCACTTGACTTGTAAAGCTTACATCTTTGTCTAGAAAGTATCTAAAAGAAACTATGTTTTAACCTAGAAACCGTAGATAACTGAACATGAACAAATTTAACCCAAATAATCAAAATAGAACCATTTATAACTCAAATACCACAATGACAACCAAATAAAACCTAAAGACCCAAACAAATATCAAAGCTTGATCAAAATGTCAAACTAAAAGGTGAAGAGAAAAACTTAATTTGAATACCAAAATCGAAACCAATCCAAACAAAATATCAAACCCTAATCATAATTAATAAACAAACTTAAATCGAAGATAAAAACTCACTGCTATATGACGGCAGTGGTGTTTGGAAATTTAGACCCCGGTTGATAAAATTAACAAGTTTTAAACCCAAGTTGTTGATTAGATTTATTATAAATGAAACTTGTTAAAACAAACAAACATCAATATCATGTCAAAATCATGCAGAGGAAAAATAAATAAGACAAGATATGATGACCCAAGAAAACCAATGAAACAAACTAGTTTCATAGTAAAAAACCTAGGGGGAAACCTTCCCAAAAAGCAATCCACTATAGTAAAGAGAAGTTTTAGATCTAATACAAAACTTTTGTCTCTAGACTCTACAATCCCCGTAGATGAACTTACAGCAGAAACCTTCTACTGCTTCAAAACCTCTAAACTCTTCAATATATGAATGCTACCCTTTTTGATGCATGGATCCTAGTACGTGACTAACCAAAGATGCACAACTCCCAGTACATGACAAACACACCAACTTGAAGAAGATGTTGGCTGCAAAGTTCTTCAATTCATCAACAATGAAGATCAAGAAGCACTTGGTTACAAAACCCTAAGGCGCAAAAGACGTAGTAGCTTCTTTCAGAGAGAATAAGGCATCGGTCACTTTTTGCATATGTTCTTCTTTGTATTCTCTTATGTGACAGCCTCTAAAATAAGCCTTATATATGTCTAGAGTTGTGAGAAAAGAAACCTTACACAAATACATAAGCTTGGGCCGAAAATCAAATTTGGAAATCTGAATTTCCGTAACCTCGATCGATCAAGAGGTGTCGAGGAGGTGTCAAGATTTAAACTGTGACAGATACAGCTATTGAGAAGCTATCGAGGAGCTATTGAGGAGACAGGAGATTTCTCGATCGATCCACCTAGCTATCGAAAAGTGTCGAGATTGCGATAACAATCAACTGAAGAGCTCGATAGATAGCCTAGCTGTCAAGAGGTGTCGAGAAGCTATCAAGCTTTAAAAATCAGCAGTTTCTCACTTTATTCTTGGATAGACTTGCATGGCTTCAATATTAGAATTGAACTCTTGTTCCTTGAAGTATTAAATACATCCTAAATCTACCTAAATATAAGTAAAGTGCGTTTTGTCAAAGGATTATCCAATTACATAAAATAGTAACATATGTTCCTAACAAGTGAATCACATATGTCCTAACAGGTGGGATGCTAAAGGAGTGAGAGAGGGGCAATGGGCTATGGTCTAGGGGTTTTGAGAATTGAGAGAGGTAGAGAAAACGGCTTCAATGCGGAGGAATAGGCAAAGAAGAAGAAAAGGTTTATCGGGAGTGGGGTAGTTTTGGGTTTTATGTGTAAATCAGGCTTTCAAACATTGTAATGATTGGGATTTTGGGTGGATTTAACTATAAACTCGGTAGAATCAATGCTGAGTTCGTCGTTCTACCTCTTTCTCTGCTTCTTTCCCCGTGTGCTCGTCACCTCCCTCTCTTTCATCACCTCTTTATTTTAGTTTCTGTGTACCGTTTAATTTTAACCGGTTATATTTTTTTTGTTATTTATAAGAGAGGCTTTTAAACAGTGTGTAGCAGTGCCAAACAACATAATGTATTGCTTTTTAACTTAAACATGGCTGAATTTTAGATAGACACTTTTCCTACATGGCAGCACCTCTTTAATTGTATGAATCAACTTTCTCTCAGCTTCCGCTATTATATACAGTATATGATATTTATTAAGGAACTGGAGAAAGTTGTAGTCGGGAAGGAGAAACCCCTTTCACAAGCAAGTAGGGAGATTTTGATCAAAGCCATGGCTCAATCTTTCTCAACTTATGACATGAGATTTTTATTTTTTATTTACTAGAAAACTTTGTAGGCACCACACAAGGATGATGAGCAACTTTCGGTGTAGAAACTTCACTAGTTAAATTAGACCAAATTATGCAAAGGTTACAGGGGGTATATAGGATTTTGGATTTCATTGTTTCAACCTGGCAAGCTAGCAAAGCAGGGATGACCACTACAAAAAACTAGACCTATAGTGGCGTTTTTTTTAGTGGCGTTTTCCATAAACGCTGTTATAGGGTACATATAGTGGCGTTTGGAGTGTCCTATAATGGCATTTTAAAAAATGGGTCTATAACAACGTTTTCAACGGCTTATAGTGGCGTTTTTCAAACGCCACTATAGGTCCTGGTCATACAAGGGCCTATAGTGGCGTTTGACAAACGCCACTAGAGGCACTTTCTTTTTTTTTTTTCTTTTTTTTTCAATTAGGTGGACCTAGAGTGGCGTTTGCCAAATGCCACTATAGGCCCTCATAAGAGAAACACCTATAGTGGCATTTGACAACCGCCACTATAGGCACTTTTTTTTTTTTGCTAGGATTTTTTAATTTATGTAGAAGGGAAAAGACCTATAGTGGCATTTGACAAACGCTACTATAGGTTCTTAAAGATTTGAAAAAAAAAAAAAAGTGTCACGTTTACTACTTTTCACAACAAATCATAAGTAGTTAGTTGTTATTTGTTCAAATTTGAATTTAGCACTGAGATTACTTTTTTAACCCAACAATAAGAACCAGTAATAACTCACCATTTAAAATTTGTTGTAAAAATATTCTATGATATATTTCAAACTATTCTTAAAAAAAAAAAATAATCAATCCGTAAAAAAAAAAAAAACTGTGATATATTCTAGCTAGGAATATGCCATAGAATATTCTAGGAATATTCTATGGCATATTCCAAACTATTACTAAAAAAAAAAAAAAAAACTCAATCCGTAAAACAAAAACTATGATATGTTCTAGGAGTATGCCATAGAATATTCCTAGAATATTCTATGGCATATTCTAAACTATTCTAAAAAAAAATATTCTCAAATCCGAATTGATTGTTCAGCTAATATATATATATATATATATATAAATGTATATATTATTATATATTTATATTTAAATGAGAAGTGTTATGTGGGTGTGAAAGCCCAACGCTACGTATTGGGCTTGGGGCCCAATTTGAGTATCACTGTTTGTCCGAAGAGTTAAAAGGAATCAGGGCTGAGTCCGTTTGGTGGAAATGCACTTGAAAAGGAATGATGGGATACGTCCGAAGACGATCTTGTTGGTCCGAAGAGGTCCCTCTTATCGGATCATTAGAGAACTTGATCAAGCAAATATACTAAAGGCCTGAGCGACCTTCCCAACTGATTCCATGGTAAAGAGCAAACTCTGGGCATGCCTAGGGATGAGAAGAACATAAAAATATCTAAAAGGAAAAGCTGCTACCACCGCATTTAATGCACTGCAGCAACTTTCCTGGCCGCATTTATGTGGAGAAGACACCTGAACAGTTCAACCTCAGCTACTACCACTCACGGCAGACTAAAGCAAACGTCTGATGTGATATGTACTCAAGTGAATGTTTGGATGAAGAACAAGTGTACAGTGAAGATGAGGAATGAGGAGGATATATAAAGGGAAGAGGTCTCTGAAAAGAGGGGGAGAAGAAATTGTATTCATTTTTCTATAAATATTAATCCTCTTCGGATTTAAGGGAGATCCACTCTACAATTGTCCGTATGTTGTGAAATTTTAAAATACTCGCAAGTGTACGAACCGTACCGAAGTATAGTTTGACAAAAACGAGGTCAAACCCACAGGAACTTGAATGAACGTAGGAAAATTAAATCAAATCTTAACCAAATTAATCCTAATCTAGTTTAATAAAAATTGGTTGTTTTGAAATTAAATAAACTAAGCAAATAATAAAATTAAACAAATAGTTAAATTAAGCAAAAGATATAAAGCAATAAAAAGATGTAAACAATCAAGGGAAATGAATTAAGGTTTTGGAATCTGCCTTGTAAGTCATATCAGCATATATTTATGATCATTAATTTTTCCCAACTCACTACATGATAATCTAGAAATCAATCTTGCTATCATAGAAAATATCCTCATTAAAATCCTTATTTTAAAAATCAAAAGCATGTTCTTATTCGCTTCTTTAGTATAAAACCAAATCATCAATTGTATCCGTAGCCAAACAAATCACAAGATATATCAAATTCTAAAAATTAAATCATAAATTTTATCCATTGACAGACAAATCACAAAAGATATCCAATTTTATAATCAAGAATTAATATACCAAGCATTCAATTAATTAAGAAAAATCCTAAATCAAGAGAAAAACATGATTGAACTCATATCTAGAATCCCATCTTAGTCAATTGATATGAAGTAAGAACAATTTAAATCATTAAAGAACAACCATTGTGGGAAAAATCAAATCACATAAATATTACTGATAATCTTTAACAAGATTTCATCCTCAACCCTAATTATAAATTTAGCTACTCATGGTAATTGAAATAAAACAAAAAAAATAAAAATACTAAACATTAAACTAAAAAAATAATTAAAACTAACTGTCATGGAAGAGGTAGCCGCAGCTCTCTATACATTCAGCACTCAGCCCTAGCACTAGCCTCAGTCCCCCTGAATTTTGCCCTAAAGAGCCTTTAAATAGGTCAAGGAATCCTATTACAAGTTGAATTCCCGTTTGGAGAAAATCCCAGATTTTTAGGCTTCACTTAACCGACGATTTCGGTCCATTTGACGTCAGAATTCGGACTTTTTGTAAACTACAAAGTTGTAGCCCTTTAAGTTAACTTTCCAGCCCAACTTGAATCATCTCGATTGGATATTTGAGTCGAAAGTTATGCTGAAAATACTAACTGATGTGCAGGCTGGAATCCTAATCCGAATTGGACTTGGATTTGGTGCAATTTCCTTTGATTCCTTGCTCCAATTAGACTTAAATTTAATTGGGTTGGTCTTCTCTTGAATTCATGGCTGGTTGGATGTAAGTTGGCTTGATTCAATTGGCCTAGCCCACTTTGCATGTAAAACCCTTGTTACCTGCAATACAAAGATATTATATAATCAATTACAAAATAACATAAAAGTAAAGTTAAATATGTAGAAATGTGAGTACTTTATTGTATATATTTCATGCATATCAAATACCCCCAAACCTACATTTTGCTAGTCCTCGAGCAAAACAGATAAAGAGTAAAAAAAACAAAGAAAATATCCTAACTAATCCACTTTCGCTGGAAATTTCGATTGCATTTAGCGTATGCAACAAGTCTTTAAACCCCTAGCTTACACTAGTGGACGAGTTGTAGTCTCGTGAGGGTTTGCAGGGAATATACCCACAAAATTCTGTGAATGAATACTAAAAACAAAATAAACAAAACAAAGAAAATCTTTTTTTTTTTTTTTTTCAATTGCCTTTTGCAAAAAGGATTAGTTTGAGTTCAAAAACACTACAAATGCTAAAGAAATTTCTCATGCCATCAAAACTCAATGTGAGTGAAAAGTGGTAGCCAACCCAAACATACTCTTAGTTTTAGAATAAACTTGACTCGAATCTCTACTTGAAAGTATGCTTCAACTCAAACCTTTCCGGTATTATCACTCAACAAATGAAATCACTCTGAAATTGGGTGTAACACTCTCAACAACATATGTGAGCAGAATAATGTAAGCAAAATCAAACATCTCACATAAAAATCACATGAAAAACACTTAACCAAGAAAGAACAAGTAGTCTCATGAAAGGATGCCAAAAAGAATTTATACCACACTTCTTTTTTTTTTTTTTTTTTTCAGTCATATCAATATCTGAACTACACAATCTTTAAGATCAAATAAGGACTTTATTAGGACGTAATGTAGGGTAAAAGCAAAGGGAATGAAATAAAAATGGGTGAAAGTAAATAATAAGAAGTGTTTTCAAGATTTGTCGGAATGTCAACTTTTTTTTGGAATTTCCATTCAACATTTTTTTTTCAACTCTTCTTCTTCAAAGCAGTACTCTTTCTTTACATTTCACTTCTCAAAATTTGATGAGAACCCTTTTTATTTTCTTCTTTTTTCTTTTTTTTTTTGACACTTTTCCTCTTCTTTTTTTCTTCTTTTTTAATTCTTTTTTTTTTCTTTGAATTCTCGCACAAATCACAATATTGAAACAAACTAATCAAATTCCATCTTGAAACACTATGGATAAGGGCTTTAAGAAAGAAAGGCTAATTAAAAGGCTCAACGGGGTAACTAGCGATAATATATCAAGAAAGAAAAACACATATATGGCTCAAAGTAGGCAAAAATGGCCTAATCTCATCTCTCAAAGACTAGTATAGTTCATTCAACATCAATGACTTCAAAAGATTCAAGTGTGGCATAAAATCTTTTTTTTTTTTTTTTTCTTGGCCAAAAGAAAGAACAATGAGACTACAACAAGGGAAATATGTTGTGCACTTCCAAATGAACTTTAAGATTAGAAACAATAAACAACCCTCCAAAAATAATGATTGGCTCAAAACTCACAGGGGTTACAGTCTCCACATTTTTATCATCAAGATTTTCTAATCACTTTTATCCTTCAACAACAAGTTGTGTTTGAGTGGCTACGTGCATGTGCAATGAATTGAGCATGAAAGCAATGAAATTCTTTAAGCAAGAGTAGTATAATGAAGTTAAAACACAAACCTCAAGCTAGGCAAAAGATTTTTTTTTTTTTTTTTTTTTTTAACACAACTAAACAAAACAAAACAAAAAGATAGAAATCTATATACATCCCCCCCCCCCCCCCCCCAAACCTAAACCAAACATTGTCTTTAATGTTAAAAATGATACTCTCAAATATATGTCTTAAATGAAAAGACAGCAAAATATTAATATGCAACATGAGAACCAAGTAGAAACAAGTAAAGTAAGGAGAAGGCGGAGACGTACCTTGATCAAGCTGATTGTTATAAATTTTAATTTCTGTCAAATATCAGCTAGAACAAAAGAAAATAAAACTAAACAAGAAAATAAACACAAAGTCTAATCTAAAAGCAGAAAATAAACAAGAAAAAGATTTTTTTTTTTTTTTTGGGAAAAAGATCTAACACAACTAGAGATCAATCCTGATAAACAGGACCATCCAAACCTCAACAACACCATGGAGATAAATATTGCATATTATGAATGGACTAGTCGAACGAGATTGTAACTTACCTGGATCAAAAACATGTTGGGAGGCTTTAGCAATTTCTTCCAAGTGAATTCTTTGCATAACCACAGAAGCACTAATACCCTTAATATCAGTGATTTTCCAACCTATAGCTTCCTTATGCTCTTGAAGTATACTTATGAATTGGTGTTCCCAAAAGTCATCCAACTTTGGTGGTTCTACAATAGATGGGAATAAGGATGAAGAAAGTGGAAAAGGGACCACTTTTGGCTGCCAATTATCAATACTTAAGAGAGGAACAGAATCCAACAATGCATTGACCTCCTCAATTGATTTTTCAGTATCCAAATTGCAATCAAAACGGGTTAAGCAAGCCTTTAGGGGATCCTCACAACTTGATTGTAGGAAAGTATCATGGACTAGGCTCCTAATCATGTTAACCTCACATATATCCTCATTGTCTAGTACTTGCTTACTTATGTCAAAGATATTAAGCTCAACAGTCATATTCCCAAATGAAATCTTCATCACACCACTCCGACAATTGATCAAAGCATTGGATGTGGCTAAGAAAGGGCAACCCAAAATGACATGGATTTGTGTACTGGCATTTAGAGCAGGCTCAGTGTCTAACACAACAAAGTCAACAGGAAAATAGAATGCATCCACCTTAATCAGCACATCCTCAACAATACCTCTAGGGATTTTCACAGACCTATTAGCTAATTGAAGTGTCATGGTTGTGGGTTTTAGCTTCCCCAAACCTAGCTGTAAATAAACTGAATATGGCATTAGGTTCACACTTGCCCCCAAATCTAGCAAAACTCGCTCAATGAGACGGTCCCCAATCTTCCATGAAATTGTAGGGGATCCTGGGTCCTTACATTTCACTGGATATTTATTCTGAATGATTGAACTAACTTGCTCTGTCAAAAATGCCTTTTTAGGAACATTTGTCTTTCTCTTCATTGTCACAAGATCTTTTAGAAAGTTGGCATAAACAAGAACTTGCTAAATTGCATCAAGAAATGGAATATTTATTTGCACTTGCTTAAAAACCTCTAAAATATCTCCAAATTGTGCACTTTTCTGAGGACTGATTAACCTTTGAGGGAATGGAGCTTTAGAAACAAACCTCCTATCAAAGGGTGAACTAAGATCCTGAATTGAAGTGGCGGGTGGGTTGTCCTTCTTTTCTCCATGATCATCATGTGAACTATGAGTTCCTTTTTCCTTTAACACAATATTTTCATCATCCTTCACTTCTAGCATCTTCACTTGATTATCAACTTGCTTACCAGACCTAAGGGTAGTAATAGACTGAACATGTTCTTGTCCATGAGTAGAACTAGAAGAACCATTGATGGCATACTGTCCTTTTGGGTTAGGTATAGGTTGACTTGGAAACTTTCCTTTTTCCCTCTCTCCAACTTGGGTTGCTAACTGGCCAACTTGATTTTCCAACTTTGAAATAGCTTGAGTATTCAAATGGGTGGAACTTTTTATCTCTTGAATGGCTTGGCTAGTTGATTGCATGAAAGTTTTGAGAGACTCCTCCAAAGATAGTTGTTGTCTTGGTGGTGCTACAAACTGAGGTGTTGATTGAGGAATGTGAGGATATGCTTGAGTAGGTGGACGAAATTGACTTTGTTGATGCACTTGTTGTCCACCTACATTTGTGGGAAAATGGTTCCTCCAATTTGGATTGTATGTCTCTGAAAATGGACTAGCAAATGGTTTTCCATAATTGTTTTGTGCATTTGCTTGCTCAGTATAGTATTCAAGGTAACCAACTGCGAAAGGACACATGTGTGTTGTATGCATAGGACTTGCACAAATAGAACATGTTTCACTTTGAACTTGATTGACAGAATTCATCCCTCTACCTAAAGCTAAAGCTTCAACCTTACGAGTGAGATTGTCCAACCTAGCTTTTATGTCTAAATCTTCACTGACTTCATACAATCCTCCTTTCTTAATTACAGGGGCAGATCTCCCTCTATGATTGGAAAAATCCCATTGTTGTGAACTTTCAGAAAAATTCTCAAGAAATTTGTATGCCTCATCATCTACAAGACTCAAAAATCCACCACCATTCATGGACTCAATCATGTTACGATTTGTCTGAGTCAAACCATTATAAAAATATTGTATTAATCTCCATGTTTCAAAACCATGATGAGGACACTTTAAGATCAAGTCCTTAAATCTCTCCCAACTCTCATAAAATTTCTCTTGTTCATCTTGATAAAAATCTGCAATTTCTCTCCTCAAAGCATTGGTCTTAGCCATTGGGAAAAATTTAGAGAGGAATTTTGTGACCAACAGTTCCCATGAAGTGATAGATCTAGGTGCCAAAGAATTAAGCCATGCTTTTGCCTTATCCTTCAAGGAAAAAGGGAATAAACGCAAGCGAACAGAGTCGTCAGTGAAATTCTGGAACTTACAAGTAGCACAAATCTCAAGAAAATCCTTTACATGCATATAAGGGTCTTCTCTATCCAATCCACGAAAAGTAGGAAGAAGGTGGATTATCTGTGGTTTCAACTCAAAATGTGTAGCAGTGGTTGCAGGCAATACTATGCAAGATGGAGGGTTGGTGGTTATGGGTGAGAACAACTCCCTAAGGGTTTTTGAATCATCTCCTGTTTCTCTCATTCTGGATGAATAATCAAAACTAACAAGATGATTTTCTTTATCACGTATCCAAGTTCTCATACACCAAGCACAAAGAAATAATTTTTTTTTTGTTTTTTTTTTTAATTAAAAAAAAATTTAACTACAACTAGTAGAAGGAAAAATTCAATTAAGACCTAATTTATTTTCCTAACCAAGTCCCCGGCAATGGCGCCAAAAACTTCTTGTGAAATTTTAAAATACTCGCAAGTGTACGAACCGTACCGAAGTATAGTTTGACAAGAACGAAGTCAAACTCACAGGGACTTGAATGAACGTAGGAAAATTAAATCAAATCTTAACCAAATTAATCCTAATCTAGTTTAATAAAAATTGGTTGTTTTGAAATTAAATAAACTAAGCAAATAATAAAATTAAACAAATAGTTAAACTAAGCAAAAGATATAAAGCAATAAAAAGATGTAAACAATCAAGGGAAAGGAATTAAGGTTCTGGAATCCGCCTTGTAAGTCATATCAGCATATATTTATGATCATTAATTTTTCCCAACTCACTACAGGATAATCTAGAAATCAATCTTGCTATCATGGAAAATATCCTCATTAAAATCCTTATTTTAAAAATTAAAAGCATGTTCTTCTTCGCTTCTTTAGTATAAAACCAAATCATCAATTGTATCCGTAGCCAAACAAATCACAAGATATATCCAATTCTAAAAATTAAATCATAAATTGTATCCATTGACAGACAAATCACAAAAGATATCCAATTTTATAATCAAGAATTAATATACCAAGCATTCAATTAATTAAGACAAATCCTAAATCATGAGAAAAACATGATTGAACTCATATCTAGAATCCCATCTTAGTCAATTGATATGAAGCAAGAACAATTTAAATCATTAAAGAACAACTATTGTGGGAAAAATTAAATCACATAAATATTACTGATAATCTTTAACAAGATTTCATCCTCAACCCTAATTATAAATTTAGCTACTCATGGTAATTGAAATAAAACAAAAAAATAAAAATACTAAACATTAAACTAAAAAAATAATTAAAACTAACTGTCATGGAAGAGGTAGCCGCAGCTCTCTATACATTCAGCCCTCAGCCCTAACACTAGCCTCAGCCCCCCTGAATTTTGCCCTAAAGAGTCTTTAAATAGGTCAAGGAATCCTATTACAAGTTGAATTCCCGTTTGGAGAAAATCCCAAATTTTTAGGCTTCATTTAACCGACAATTTCAGCCCATTTGATGTCAGAATTCGGACTTTTGGTAAACTACAAAGTTGTAGCCCTTTAAGCTAACTTTCCAGCCCAACTTGAATCATCTCGATTGGATATTTGAGTCGAAATTTATACTGAAAATACTAACTGATGTGCAGGCTAGAATCCTAATCCGAATTGGACTTGGATTTGGTGCAATTTCCTTTGATTCCTTACTCCAATTGGACTTAAATTTAATTGGGTTGGTCTTCTCTTGAATTCATGGCTGGTTGGATGTAAGTTGGCTTTATTCAATTGGCCTAGCCCACTTTGCATGTAAAATCCTTGTTACTTGCAATACAAAGATATTATATAATCAGTTACAAAATAACATAACAGTAAAGCTAAATATGTAGAAATGTGAGTACTTTATTGTATATATTTCATGCATATCACCGTACATCGTTTTATCCTTACTTGCACGAATGAATCGTTGCTAAATCCATAACCAGCTCTGCTGTTTCACCCACTCTCTACAAATTTATTGTTTGGGGTTCATTGGGCTCACAATCTGCAAAGCCTGGGCTTGGCCTACTAAATTTGGACCTTACAATTGGCGCCGTCTGTGGGAAATAACTTGAGCAAAGGTGGAAGCAACACCTCATAAATGGCTGAACCAAGGCAACGTCCAGCAGAGTCCAGGGCATCTCAGCACGCCGATCCTTTCCTTAATCTGGAACAGAGGCAGGATCGTGAAGGTAGCGTACACACCGCAGATGATGATCGAAGCCAGTTGCATGGAGAAAGCTACATGTCCCATGCAGAAAAAAACCAAAGCATGCAGTTAGAAATTGAAAGGCTAAAGAGGGAACTGCGCCATGCAAAGAGGAAACGCATTTCCTCGTACTCTGATGAAGATTCTGAGGACGAACAGGACGTTGTCTACAAGCAGAAACTTCGAACACCAGTCACCGAGTCCTTTCCCTATGAGGAGATGCACCATCGTGAGAGGAATCCTCAGAGCCCCTTACCTAGAGGCGTAGGGAACGATGCTATGAGTAAAGCTTTAGATCAGATTTCCAAGTCTCCTTTTACACGTAACATCGAGAATGCAAGACTTCCTCGACGTTTTCACCAGCCTACATTCACCATCTATAACGGTCGGACAGACCCTGTGGAACATGTGAGTCATTTCAACCAGAGGATGGCCGTTCACTCTAGAGATGAGGCCCTAATGTGCAAGGTCTTCCCGTCCAACTTGGGACCGATCGCCATGAGATGGTTTGATAGTCTGAAAGCGAACTCCATAAGCTCTTTCCAAGAGCTAACTCAGGCATTTGGGTCGCGTTTTGTCACATGTCGAAGGATTTCGTAGTCCATGGCCTCCCTATTGTCCGTTAGCATGAGAGAGGGTGAAACTTTGAAGTCATATTCAGATAGATTCTGGGAAACGTATAACGAGATGGAGGAAGATTGTGACCTGGTGGCCATCAGCTCCTTTAAGCTAGGCCTTCCCACTGAACATGGCTTGAGGACGTCCCTAACGGGCAAACTTGCTACCAGTGTACGCCAGTTGATGGATATGATTGACAAGTATAAAAGAGTTGAGGAATACCAACAGCAGGGTAAAAGAAAGGATAAGGTTATCCCTCAGGAGAGGAGGGATTTCAGGTAGGACTGGCAGAATCATAACAGGTTGAGAAAGGATTGGGTCGGACAGGGTTCAGCGAACCTTCAGATAGTCAATATTGTGTTGTAAAACCCCCTTTGGGCACGATAAATGTTATCTTTGCCACACCAGGGAGGACAGGGTCTTGCCCATCCAGAATATTATCAGTCGCTCGGCTGCCCTCGGAGAGTGTTAACAGAGAGCCGAAAAGGCCTAGGATAGAGGTTCAACCAGTTTTGGGCTTTTCGGACAAGGACAAAATCGGGACTATACAGCCGTATGATGATGCTCTGGTGGTTACTCTCAGAATAGGTGGATATGACGTGAAGAGAGTGATGGTAGATCAGGGCAGTGCCGTAGAAATAATGTACCCAGACCTTTATAATGGGCTGAACTTAGCTCTCGAAGACTTAACACCCTACAGTTCCCCTTTGGTGAGTTTTAATGGCAAAGTGGTCATCCCGAAAGGCTAGATTAGACTACCTGTGCAAACCGGATCTGAGACGATGGAGGTAGATTTTATAGTAGTGGATGCCTACTCACCCTACACCGCGATTGTGGCTAGGCCTTGGCTTCATACCCTCGGGGCCGTATCCTCCACTCTTCATCAGAATGTCAAATACTTGTCCGAAGGGCGAGTTGAGGAGATCCGAGGAGATCAATCTACATCCAAGCAATGTCTAGTGGCAGCTATCCAGCACAAACCTCAAGCTGAGTCCTCAGACCATAACGATGAGAATTTATAGTAGTTAAAACCTTCGGTGCTGGACACCGAAACCTCGGCAGAAGGGGCAGAGTGTGAAAGCTTGGTGAAGGTAGTTATTGATAACGACCTAGAGAAGTTCTTTCAAGTCGGATCCATGTTGCCTCCTCAAGAGAAGGAAGAGCTGATAGAGTTTCTCAGAACCAACGTTGATGTATTTGCATGGGACTCCGCAGAAGCCCCAGGTGTAAGCCCAGAGTTCATTTGCCACCATCTAAACATTAATCCCATCATCGTCCCCAAGAAACAACCGCTCCGGTGTCCATCAAAGGAACACGCAGATACGGTTAGGGAAGAAGCGATGAAACTCAAGCAAGCAAGGGCTATTAAGGAAATCTTTTATCCTGAATGGCTGGCTAACACTGTGGTGGTAAAGAAGAAAAGCGAAAAATGGCGGGTGTGCGTGGATTTCACTGACCTTAATAGAGCTTGTCCGAAGGACCCGTTTCCCATGCCGAAAATAGACCAACTAGTTGATGCTACCGTTGGACACCCTCGGATGAGTTTCTTGGACGCATTTCAAGGCTATCATCAGATACCACTAGCTTTCGGTGATTAGGAGAAGACAGCTTTCGTAACCCCTGTAGGGAATTACCACTAAAAGGTAATGTCGTTCGGCCTGAAAAATGCAGAGGCTACCTATCAAAGGATGATGACCAGAATGTTTGAGCCACAGTTGGGTAAAAGTATGGAAGTTTATATTGATGACATGGTGGTGAAAAGCAAGGTTATAGCTGGGCACATTGGGGATCTCAGGGATGTTTTTGAAATTCTAAAGGGACACAGACTACGCTTAAACGCATCTAAGTGTTTGTTTGGTGTGGGGTCAGGCAAGTTCTTAGGATATATGGTGACTCACAGAGGAATTGAAGTTAACCCCGATCAGATAAAGGCCATCAACAACTTACGAGCTCCTCAGAACCCCAAGGAAATTCAGAAGCTGACTAGGATGACTGTTGCCCTTAATAGGTTCATTTCCAGATCAGCAGATAAGTGTAGACCTTTTTTCTCATTGATCAACAAGTGGAAGGTTTCGAATGGACTGAGGAATGTGCTGTTGCTTTTTAGCAACTTAAGGACTACCTAGCTCGGCCTCCAATCATGTCCAGTCCTGAGTCAGATGAGGTTTTGTTTGCTTACATCACTGTAACTCCTAATGCTGTAAGCTTGGTGTTGATACGGACAGACTGTGGCATGCAAAAACCAATTTACTACGTAAGTAAGTCACTGCATGAAGCTGAAATTCGTTATTTGCCACTGGAGAAGGCCATCATGGCTGTGGTGCTCGGTATGAAGAAGCTGCCTCATTATTTTCAAGCCCACACCGTTATTGTCCTCACGCAACTCCCACTCAGGGCCATACTCTAAAGCGCCGACTACATTGGAAGGATTGCTAAATAGAGCACGATCCTAGGGGCTTTTGGTATCAAATACATGCCTCGCACATCAGTGAAGGGCCAGATCCTTGCAGACTTGGTGGCCGAGTTCACGGAGCCCCATTTTGAAGAAGTAACACCAACACTGGACCTGGATGGAAGGTCTGTTGGCATGGTTTCTCTACGAAGCCCTTTGCCCTAGGAAGCGTACATAGATGGCGCATCGAATCAGAGAGGTTCAGGAATGGGACTAGTGTTGATATCCCTAGAGAGAATTATCATTGAAAAAGCGTTAAGGCTGGATTTCTCGGCGACGAATAATGAGGCAGAGTATGAGACTCTATTGATGGGAATAACCATGGTATGAAGGATGGGAGGAAAGTCAATTGAGATGTTCTCGGACTCGAGATTAATCGTTGGTCAAGTGCAAGGTGAATTCGAGGCGAAAGACGAAAGAATGCAGGGATACTTGAGTAGAGCTAAATCCCTGCAGTCAGAGTTTGAATCTTTTAACCTGCTGCATATCCCCAGAAGCGGTAACACGCATGCTGATTCCTTGGCCACGCTCGCCATATCTTCGGTGCAAGAGTTACCAAGGGTTATCCTCATTGAGGACATGCATAGGCCTACAGAATTAAGAAAAGAGGCAGTCCAGGTTCATTATATCAGGGCCGACCTAAGCTGGATGGATCCTATCATCAAGTTCTTGAAGGACGATGTATTGCCAGAAGAAAAAGGGGAAGCGGACAAAGTACGGAGGAAAGCTACTAGGTTCTGGTTGTCCGAGAACCATAAACTGTATTAGCGTTCCTATTCAGGTCCATACTTATTGTGCATGCATCCTGAAGCAGCTGAATCACTACTAGAAGAGTTGCATGAAGGGATCAGTGGGTGCCATACTGGAGGTAGATCCTTAACTCACCGAGCCATTACTCAAGGTTATTGGTAGCCAAATATGCAGAAAAAGGCCCACGATTATGTTAAAAAATGTGACCAATGCCAATGGTTTGCGCTGAACATACATCAACCAGGTGCACCCTTAATCCACTATCTAGCCCGTGGCCTTTCGCTCAATGGGGATTGGATATCGTGGGCCCATTCCCTAAGGCTGCAGGAAACAAGAAGTACCTTCTGGTCGGCACGGACTACTTCACCAAATGGGTCGAGGCTGAACCTCTAGCAAACATCAGGGATGTAGATGTAAAGAAATTTATCTGGAAAAATATTGTCACTCGGTTTAGGGTCCCTCATACCCTCATCTCGGACAATGGGCTTCAGTTTGATAGCAAAGCTTTCAGGGGTTATTGTAGCGAACTGGGAATCACAAACAAATACTTCACCCCTGCTTATCCCTAGGAAAATGGGCAAGCGGAAGCTGTTAATAAAGTCATAGTTAACGAATTAAAGAAGAGGCTGGACGATGCGAAGGGTAGATGGGTGGAAGAATTGCCCCACGTATTGTGGGCATACAAAACTACGCCTCGCAGGTCTACGGGGGAGACCCCCTTTTCAATGACCTATGGGGCTGAAGCTGTTATACCTTTGGAGACTAGGTTCCCAACATATAGGACTAGCTCGTTTAATCCGGTCGACAACGATGGGCAGCTCGAAAAGAGTTTAGATCTAATTGAAGAAATGAGTGAAAATGCAATGGTCCAACTGGCGCATTACCAACAAAAGCTCAAGCAAGGCTACGATGCCAACGTAAGGCTGAAACCTTTAAAACCTGGTGATTTGGTGTTGAGGAAAGTGGTGGGTACTGCAAAGAATCCAGCTTAGGGAAAACTAGGACCAAATTGGGAAGGACCATATCGTATCACTTCAAGGGCTGGTATTAGAGTATATTTCTTAGAAGATCTGGATAATCATGTAGTACCTCGGCCGTGGAATGTAAATAACCTCAAAAGGTATTATTATTAAGTGAAACATTCCTTCAGTCAATGTATCATTTTATTATGTTAAGAATTCTCCTAGGTGTTTAAACTTAAATTTAATCATGCCTGTAGTCCTCGGATTAGATGATTTGGGTTAGTTAACACTCGTTTACAATTCTCCTAAGTGTTTAAACTTAAATTCAATCATGCCTGTAGTCCTCGGACCAGATGATTTGGGTTAGTTAACACTCGTTTACAATTCTCCTAAGTGTTTAAACTTAAATTCAATCATGCCTGTAGTCCTCGGACCAGATGATTTGGGTTAGTTAACACTCGTTTACAATTCTCCTAAGTGTTTAAACTTAAATTCAATCATGCCTATAGTCCTCGGACCAAATGATTTGGGTTAGTTAACACTCGTTTACAATTCTCCTAAGTGTTTAAACTTAAATTCAATCCTGCTAGTAGTCCTCGGACCAGATGATTTAGGTTAGCGAACGCTCGTTTATAATTCCTATAAGTGCTTAAACTTAAGTGAGCCTCATTTTACTAAGTAACTCCCCGACGTACAGTTTTTCTCAAGTATTATTGTCTACATCATCAGCATGGTACGATGGCTAGGTTTACAATTTCCCTAAGTGTTTGAATTTGAGCTCAACTATGTCTATAATTCTCGAACCAAGTTACTTTCGCCAATTAACATTCCAATGCAGTCGTTATTATCACAAGGCCTCCCTAGCCATGTTTAAGTCAAAATCATGGTATTAAGTGATTCTCATTTATCAGGCTATTGTTATTTGCTGTAATGATGCATCATGACATATACCGTAATGGCGATAAAGGTAAAAAGGAAACCATTTCATTGATTAAAGAGAAATAACTTAGTCACAAAGCAAAAAAAAAAAAAAAAAAAAAAAAAAAAAAGGGTCTAACTATTACAAGTAAATACAGCAACAGCAACAAAAAATAACATGCTAATAAAACCTCTAAACACCTAGGCCTTCTTCTGAGGCAATGGGTCAGTCATTTGGCCAAGCTGAGCAGTAGCATCCGACCCTTGTACATCCTTGGACGGTTTGCCTACATCACTAGTCTGACTAGGTGCCTGGCTTGCCTCAGTAGGGTCTGGAAGGTTTTGGTCGGCCGCTGAAGGATCTAAGGTTTCTGGCAGGTCGCAGATATCGGGGTGGTAGTAAATACTCCCAGGCTGCCTCAGGGCAGACTCTGGGGGGACTCCAGCCGCATCAAGGCCGTTGCCCCACGTTATATCACAATACTCCCTGCAGACCTTCGCGAACTCCTCGGTCAGCCTCGTTTGGGTCTCCTTCACCCCCAGCATATAGGCAGCTTGTTTTTCAGCCTCAAGTGCTTCCTTGGCCAATTGAGCTTCCTCTTTGGCCAATTTAGCAGATTCCCTAGCTTTATCAAGCTCGACCCGAAGACCTTTCACCAACGCTTTCTCTGTTTCCAAGTTGATCTCGGTAGTGTATAGTTTCTAGCGTTGGTCTTCGGCCTGCTTTTCAGCGCTCTTAAGGCCCACCTCCAGACTCTTTCTCTCCTTCGTCTCCTCTTTCAGCTGCTCGGATATACGGGCACACTCATCTTTTAGGCTGCCCAATGCTTTCTCAGCCTCCGTCTGAGAATGGACCTCCGCTTGGACTTTAATGTGGGCTTTCTTGTTCCACTCCTCAGCCACATATATTTGTTGAGCAAGCTGCATGACAGATTAAGAATTTTTTAGTTGTAAACGCATAAAGAGTTGAGAAGATGGGTCAATTCTCTTACCATGGCTAAATCCCTTTTAAGGGATAAAAAGAGTTCCTGCTGGTTGAAGCGCCTGTAGGACTCCATGTCCTTCGGGAGGAGCAGAGGTTGCTCCAATGCCTTTGCGATATGGCCAGCTCTCCCTCCAGCATAATTTCTAAGGAAAGCATCATATGGGATGGTTGCACCATCCAACGTTAACTTCGGGGACCATATCCGAGCTCCTCGGCGTACGTCTACGGCCAAAGGGTCTTCCCTACTCTCAGTAGATGAAGCCCTTCTGCTCCTGGTGTCGTGGGCCACTTTTTGTTGCTTAGGCCCCTTCGGAGGCGCCACCTCTTTTTCTTCAGTATCAGCCACAGTCTTTTTCTTTTTTAGATCTGGCAATGGCTTTAGGCCGAGATCTGAGGGAGCTTGAGGAGGTGGAGGAGGAAGAGTGACCATTGGCTGAGATGTACCAGCAGCTTTAGTCGCAATCTTCGGCCCTCTATTCTTCATCAGATCTTTCAAACTTTGCATGTCTTCGTCAGAAGAGTCGTTTGGCACATCTATTCTCTGTGGGAGAACATCGAATTGCCTATCAATCCCCTCGTCGGCGTTCAAAATTTGAACCTCTTCTGAAGCTTCCCCTTCAAATCTGAACTGGTCAATCTGCTCGTCAAGTGAAGGGGTTGAAGAAGCAACTCTCTCTCCCTCTGCTACCGGTTCAGGAGGAGCCTACTGAATGGGTTGAACGAGCAACAGTATGACCTGAGGGTTTGGGTGTGGCACAGGGGCAAGATCAAAGGGAGCCAAGAAATCCTTCCGAGCAACGTCGATACGGTTAATGCGGCGGTCTCTAAGTGTTATCGCATTGCCGATTGGCTGAAAATATTTTGACTTTAGGGTATAGCCGAGGACAAGGTGCACGGCCCTAAGTTGCCCGTCTTCGCTTGCGAAAATCTCTAACCGAAGAAGGAAATTGAGCGCTGCAGTGTTTGTTAGGTTGAGCCGAGGAGCAATGTGATCTCTATCTGTAAACATCACAATAAAATTGTCAGAAAACTTAAAACGTGATAGAAAGAGAAGGCCGAATCATTGAAAGCAAAAACCCTTAATCTATTGTTAGGAAATCTAATTCTGGGATATCCCACCTGGCTCTCTCGGTTGGGTTGGGCAATGAAGTCCGTCATGCCACGCGCCCGAGACGAACAGATAGTCATCTTTCATCCCTTTGTTAGATTTGGGAAGACAGGAGATGAGCCTGATGATATCAGATCGGGATCTAAGATAGTATCCCATTCCTTGTTTGGTACGACACTCGTACATGTGTACCATATCAAGCCAGGTGAGTCCCAATCCTAGATGTTGGTTTAGATCATCGACTGCTCCTAAAATTCTAAACATGTTAGGTGCGCACTGTTCAGGGCTAAGTCTATGGCCTCGGAGATAGTCTCTGGTTACGGAACCCATGGGGATGGTCATTCCTCCCTCTAGGAAGGCGATAATGGGGATTATAATTTCGCCCACTTCTTGGTTTGTTAATAACTCTTCCGGAGAGCAATACCTCAAGCCCACATCCTTGGGAATGCGATACATCGCCCTAAACTTCTCCATCTGGGAAGGACTACTCACTAGATATTTAAATCTACCCATTTCAGTTAGGATAGAGGGGAAAGGTGCTAAACAGTGACTGGGGAACGACTATCCAAAGGCCGAAGAGGCAAGCCGAAAAGAATGTGAAAGTCTTGAGTAAGGAACTTACGCGGGATTAAATTGAAGAATGACCTTTAGGTTTGTAGAAAGATCGTAGCAGATCCTGGGGTGAGTTGGAGTTGAAGACAGGAAGGGCTTTGTGAGCGTGAGTGCTTGAGTTCGCTGAGAGTCTGAGAATTTGCAAAGTAAAGGAGAAAATAACCCCCTTTGGGGGCTTTATATAGAGACAGGCGAAATGGTGTGATTTATCCCGCCTAAATTTGGAGAAAAAAATCACGTCCGTTGGATCAGAAGCCCACCGTTAGATGCCAGAGACAAGACGCCGCCTGGAGCAATTAATGGCACCTTGGAAACGCTGCAACAACAGCGGCAATGATAAAACGCCTAAATTTATGTGCATACATGTGTGGATTTAGAGATTCAGTGACTTCAAAGCTTTTATTTCACAACAGATCAAAATCCTATTTTTTCTCCTCGGATGCGAGGGAAAAATTAGAATTTTGAGGGCTATTGTGGGCGTGAAAGCCCAACGCTATGTATTAGGCCTGGGGCCCAATTTGAGTATCACTGTTTGTCTGAAGAGGTAAAAGGGATCAGGGCTAAGTTTGTTTGGTGGAAATGCACTTGAAAAGGAATGATGGGATACGTCCGAAGACGATCCTGTTGGTCCGAAGAGGTCCCTCTCATCGGATCATTAGAGAACTTGATCAAGTAAATATACTGAAGGCCTGAGCGACCTTCCCAATTGATTCCACAGTAAAGAGCAAACTCTGGGCATGCCTAGGGATGAGAAGAACATAAAAATATCTAAAAGGAAAAGCTGCTACTACCGCATTTAATGCACTGCAGCAACTTTCCTGGCCGCGTTTATGTGGAGAAGACACCTGAACAGTTCAACCTCAGCTACTACCACTCACGGCAAACTAAAGCAAACGTCTGATGTGACATGTACTCAAGTGAATGCTTGGATGAAAAACAAGTGTACAGTGAAGATGAGGAAGGAGGAGGATATATAAAGGGAAGAGGTCTCTGAAAAGAGGGGGAGAAGAAATTGTATTCATTTTTCTATAAATATTAATCCTCTTCAGATTTAAGGGAGATCCACTCTACAATTGTCCGTACATCGTTTTATCCTTACTTGCACGAATGAATCGTTGCTAAATCCATAACCAGCCTTGCTATTTCACCCACTCTCTACAAATTTATTGTTCGGGGTTCATTGGGCTCACAATCTGCAAAACCTGGGCTTGACCTACTAAATTTGGACCCTACATATTACATTCACAATATTTTTATAACATTTTCACAACAAATTATAAGTGGTTAGTTTTTTTGGTTCAAATTTGAACTGAACACTAAGATTACTTTTTTGCCCCAACAATAACAACCAGTAACAATATGTCACTTAAAATTTATTGTAAAAATATTGTAAAAATATTGTGAATATGTCATTTCTATATTTAAATATATATATATATATATATATATATATATGAGGTGCTACGTCCACAACATTTTTACAATATTTTCACAACAAATCATAAGTTGTTAGTTGTTATTAGTTCAAATTTAAACTTAACACTAAAATTACTTTTTTTTCCCAATAATAACAACTAGTAACAATCTGTCACTTAACATTTATTGTAAAAATATTGTAAAAGAACTAAACAAAAAAAATTTTAAATTCGAAATTCAAAACCCACCTACCCCCACTCACCTTATGTCCTTGTCTCCACGTAACTTCTTCAGCCTTCTTCTTTTCTTTCTTTTCTTTTTTTTTTTTTTTTTTCTTTCTTTCTTTTTCTAGCTCTCTTATCTCCACTTCTTCAGACTTCTTTCTTTCTTTCTCTTCTTTTCTGTTTCTTTTTTTTTTTTTTTCCTTCTTTCACTCTTCTTTCACTACACACCTAGATTTATTCTTCTCTTTCTCTCCTATTTGATTTTATTTCCCCTGTTTTATTTGTGGTGGTGTTAGTGTTAGTGGGTTTTGGATTTGAAGATGGTGTTGCAACTAGTTAATTTTGTTCAAATTTGTAAATGGTGCTACTATTATGGGATTTATGATTGAAGGAAGAATGCTATTGGTTGTATAGTTGCAAGTAAGTTTTTTTTTTTTTTTTTTTTTTTTTTTTAATATAAATTTAATGCTTGTAAAGTCTATTCCTTTTTTGATAATAGTTTTGGTCTATTCTTTGTCTGTTGTCAACTTTGCTTCGTGTGTCTCTAAGGTTTAGAGATCTCAAGTGTTGTGATAATATCTTTCTCATGAACTGAAAAATTCAAAATCAAATTGATGATTTCTTTTTGCAGGTTATTGGTCTGTGGCGGCTGAATGTGATGGGATGGAGTTGCTTTTTTTTTTTTTTTTTTTGAATTTTTTTAGGTGGATTTGTGTTTTTATTTTGAATTTCTTGGGATGGCCATACTATTTGTATTTGGAGTTGCTATTTTTTTTTTTTTTAAATTTTTGGATGCGAGCATGTTGTGTTTGATTTTGAAATTTTTTAGGTGGGTTTGTGTTTGATTTTGAATTTGCTGTGATAGCTATAGTGTTTGTATTTTGTTTTGTTTTGTTTTGTATCTTTTAATTTAATTAAAATTGTAGTATTAATTTAATTACAATCTTAATTGAATTAAAAAAAAAAAAAAAACTTTTTCACGTCAAAAAAAAAATTCTTTTGATTACCAAAAATTAATTTTTGGTAATCAATTTTTTTTTGGTGGTTTTTTTGGCTATAGTGGCGTTTCACAAACGTCACTATTGTACCGTCACTATAGACCTACAGTGGCATTTGCAAACGCCACTATAGGCCAATTTTTTTTTTTGAAAAAGGCTATAGTGGCATTTGTCAGGAGTCCTATAGCGGCGTTTGCAAACGCCACTATAGGGCGGTCCTATAATGGTGTTTTTATAAAATGCCACTATAGGCCTATAATAGCGGTACAATAGTGGCGTTTGTAAATGTCACTATAGCAAACGCCACTATAACCAAAATGGGCCTATAGTAACGCCACTAGTAGTAATTTTTCTTAGAAATGTATCTTGGCGTAAAAGACCGTGTTAGAGAAGGTACTAATATGTTGAGATGGCAAAGGAGACAAAATTGGAATTTGGCAAGAGTATTGGTTGCCTATGCACACTTACTTTAAGGTCATCTCCCCATGTACAATGCTCCCTAGAATAGCAAAGTTGGGGGCCCTAATTGATCTCGATTCTCACTACTGGAAAGTGTCTCTCATTGATCAATTATTTTCCTCATGAAGTAGTATTCTTAGTTAATCCTAAATCAATTCATGATCCCACCACTTATTGAGAATTTTGGAAATTTCAAGTACCTAACAGAATTAAGTTATTCCTTTGCAAGGCATGCAATGACCCCGTGCTCTATGGTCTTGCTCGGTGACTGGCGAAACATGTTGTAGAGAAGTTGCTTTTCCTTGTGTGAAGCATGCTTAAAGCTTCCCAACCTTCTCTTCTTTGATGTCACTGTTTATGTGCCTGACCTCCAGAGTAAACTTGACTTGTTGATCTGTACTACCATTTGGTTTTTATGGAATCATAGAAATGAGACATGCTTGAGACTTTGTAATATTTGTCCGTCTCTGGATGCTGGTTCGGAAAGTAGCAAACTTTGAGATTCATTTCTTGGAACTGAATGGTCGAGCTTTTTTTTTTTTTTTTTTTTTTTTTTTTTACAAGACAGAATTTTTTCTCTAACATAATCTAAGTGTATATGTGTATAAAGCTCCCTTTTGTAGACATGAAAGCCTCCACACTTCACAACCATTCATACTTACAGAATGACCACCGCACTAAAAATGCACAGTGGTAACTTTTGTTCCTTAAATCTGTATAGAGTGTTTTTGTTTTTGATATTGGGTTACATTTAATTTGGTTTGCATTTAGTGTGGAAAGGCTGAATCTTATTATTATTATTATTATTATGAATGTTGATGTAAAATAGTGGATATAAGGATTGAGATTCCGTGCAATACCTATTGCACGGGGTGCAATAGCTTTAATATTAGCCATGGACTAAATCTAATGCTCCAAAAATTGACACATCATATCCCACGCTAGCAATCCGCGTGCGTCAATTTCTCTCCTATCTCTTCTCTTTTCATTTTAGCAGTTCAGCTTTCCCAAATTTGAATTTCAGGAAAAAAAAAAAACTCTCTCATGGAGACTGTAAATTCAAGGCTGAATCTCAGCAGGCTTCAGCTCGTCCCACACCACCACCACCACCACCACTAGTGATACTTCCCGGTCTAGTCTTCTCCTCTTTCAAAGTTTTCTCGTAGCTCTCTCTTCTCGTTGCACCCACACCACTGCCGTTGGCGGTGCTTATTACCGGTGTCACCACCACTGGTGGCTACCGAGTTTCCCTCTCTCCTTCTCAAATTTATTTTCTCTTTTATTTTTCTTTTTGTTTCAGTTTTAATTATTTTGATGACTAAAGCTGTATGATTTTGTTTGGGTTTGAAAAATGGGGGCTTTGGGTATGGCTGAATGTGCTGTGATTCAATATCTGTTTAATGGTGAGCTTGTGTGTGTCAGATATGTGTTGTGGTTATAGCTTTGGTTTGGATTTTTGGGTTTCAAATGAATGGTGATTTTTGGATTTCAAATGAACGGTGGTTGGATGGGGGTTTACACTTTACAAACTTGGGTTGATGTCAAAATGGGTTTTGATATGAATCTGATTTATTGTGTAAATACGTGTCATTTTGTGCGTGAGTTATTGAGTGAGTGAAATTTGTGTTCTTGAGCGTGCTTAAATCGTGTAAACACACAGAGTAGTTGAGTGTAGATCTTAAAATCTGGGTATGTAAAGGGTAAGTTCTACTTTCTTGTTTTTTTTTTTCTTCTTCCTTTGCTTTGATCTTTGTTATTGCCTTGCTTCTTTATTGTTGCTGTTGCTGTGGCCATTGAGTCCTCTATTATTGTTGCTGAAGGTGTTTGTTGAAATGCTTCATAGAGTTTTAGTTTATCACTTTGTATTCTGCCTTCTTTTTTCTTTTCTTTTTGGATTTTTATGTTAATGTGATGCTAAAACTGTGATGTTATGTGTATGGAAATTGGATTTTCAAGTTAGTGTGTTATCATTGAGAACTTATCTCAGGCAGACAGTAGACAGATTATTCTCATAAAAGCTATGATTTTGTATTCAAAATAGCACCGAAAAAAATAAAAATAAAAATAAAACTATTTATTTGTTAACTGCGTTAAGTGGTCTGCTGGCTGCCCTAAGCTGTTTTAGCATTGGATTTGGATCTATTGGATTTGACATTTAGGAAATGTTGATACCAAATCTATGATTTCCCCGCCCCCCCTTTTTTTTTTTCTCTTTTCTTGATTTATTTGTCTAAAATCATACATTTCTTACTTCTTTTACTGAAGTAGAGCTATGATTCTTAGCTGGATACTAATTTCTTAGTTTGAAATTTGTCACAATGGATCAGTTTTTTCTCATTCCCTATGTTTCTATTGAGGTTTGAGTTGTGAAATGCACTGGAAAGTGTTTGTGAAAATATTTGTTAGAAACTTTGAAGTGATGTTAAGATATTTTATTTGTATGTTGTGCAGTCTTGAGGGAGATTCGTCATATTGAGAAATGCGCCAAAATATGTGATTGTAAATCTTTGGAAGTTGTAGTAATGTGCTTCAAGTTGCAAAAAACAAGCAAAAATGTGCTTTTCAATTGTTAACAAAAAGAGAGCTTGATACGGTTTCTTATCCTGGTGTACAGGGACGAAGTGACCAAGTTTAAGCTACTTTTGCAATTTGTTGGCGTGAAACCTTATAACATTGGTAGAAGAGAATGGAGGTTGTTGAATGCCAAATGATGCGAGTTATTTCTGCACTGCATAGTTGTCCAAGTTTGTTGGTTTCCAATGGCTAATTTGTTCACTTATCTAAGATCATTTGTGACCTTGAGAAGTAAATGATTATACATGTAAATCTTTGATTGTAATATTATTCTAGAGAAATCTAATTGAATTATAGTAAGCAATCGTTTTCTATAAGAATGATGTGTTTTTTCTCTCAATTGTTGCTACCTTTGTCTCTATTAACTATTTGCCCTAATAAAATATTTGGTCTTGGCCAAGTGATCCCTTTGTCACTGTTTTGTTAAGGGATCTTGGTTTTCTTTATAGTTTTTGAAGAAGTAATAAAAGTTGGCAGATTTCTTTGTACATAGTTTATGAGAAATATGATATGAAAGTTTGCAACAATTGTAAAATTAACAAGCAATCATGCAACTTACTTGAATTACTAGCTAGTTTTAACGCTAAAAGGAGTTGGTTTTAACACAAAAGAAATTAGGATTGCAACACAAAAAGTTTTATACCAGCAATTACAACATTTAAATTTGAAAAACAAGGAATCACAACCACTATAATGAAGGAAAGAAAATAGCTAATAACTGACACACTAGGACTTGAATACAAGAGACTCAATAAACACAACTGGTTAAATTGACTTAACTGAATTAGAAAACGACTTCACCTACATGATAGACATCATACTAAACTAAACTCCAGCCAAAAAAAAAAAAAAAGACATCATACTAAACTGACTTCCATAACTCTCAGAAATGGTTCATAACACGCAACAATAGAACAACTATGTAACACCAAAATGATAACAAGGGTCTATACAAAAGGAGCTCAAGTCTTGTGTTTTAAATGGTTCACAAAAGTTAATAAACTAATCAAACATTATTTATTCCACGTGGGTGAATATAAATCAACATTACAAGCAATTGATAAGCATTTTATGAGAATCTACCCAACATTATAAGCTAGATAAAGCTTATTAACCCGATCTAAACTAATATTGAAATACATGGGACTCAAACTTCATCTTCATCTCCTTATCAAAGTGGATGTGTTTAACTTGATCCCTATCAATATGTCTCTCCAAAAATGTTGCATAATTTGGTCTTGCATGCTTGCCGTGATAAACATTTAACAAATCTGATAGGTAACATATACAAGAGCATCATTGTTTCTTTCTTCTTCAGCAAACCCAAGAGAATAGAAGCATCACATGCCTGCACTACCAAAAAAAAAAAAAATTTATTATTACAAAGAATGAACCAAAATCTGAAAATTCCAAGTAAGCTTGCAAACTTTAGTTGCATCTAAAAGAAAAAATCTTTAAATTGCAGAGATGAAAACGAGCAATTCTTCCATGAAAAATAATTAATGGCTGAAACTCAAAGTTTAACATTTTAATTTATACTATGCAAACATCCTAAAACCATTTCAAGTTGCTTTTTTCAAACACCATTTATGCAAAATTATCAAACACATGTAAATAATAATTTTTTTTTATAAAAAAATTTATGCTCTCACATAAACATCATTCATGCCAAAGCTTGATATAGTATATTTCTTTTTTCTCCTAAACCCCCTTACCTAGAATCTCCACACAGCTAAACAATACCACCACAAATGACATCACAACACCCATCCATGAAAATTGCCAAGCAAATAAGTATTTTCAAAAAATAATGTTTGAAAACTCAACAATCCAAGTTCAAATAAAACAAATGTGCAAAGCTAGTAATTATTGCTGCATTTTATCAAACAGATGGAGTGCATAAGAAATGAACATAAGTTGACAATCAATAGGACATAAATTCCTAAATACCCCATACAAAAATCGTTCAAGATACATCATTCCATCAAAGACTAACCATAATCATCAAAGAGATCAACATGGATATCAAAGGAATCAAAAGGAAAAAAAAATCATCAATGACAGAAAATTTCAGGGACCAAAAAAAATCTGGAAATTTCAAGAAATCAATTTGATTCAATGACTAAGTCTATCAATTTGATCTTCCATTTGTAATTTTACACAGATTCAGTGAAAGTATTACCATCAAATTCATGAAAATACATAATTACACGATTCAGGTGAAAAAAAAAAAAAAAACTGAGAATAGAGGAGAAAAAGAGAATAAAAAAACTTGTATTTGGGTAACACAAAGTAAAATCTGAAATATCTTGGAAAAAAATCACTTACAAGTTTAGAGGAGAAAAAAAACAAAGATTCACAAAACCCATAAAACGGTTGAAGGTTCGCTTCGTCAACTAGAAAAAGAGGAGAGTCAAAGCAGAGATGAAGGTGGGTATGCGGATGCGGTTTAGGTAAGAATCAGAAACTGAGTGGCGGCTTGTTAGGGATTTTTTCACCTTCACGTGGATTGATGAGCTGGCACTTCACAAGAGCCATTAGATGCTTTCAACGACTGAGATTTGTGCTATTGCACACCGTGCAATACCTAGGGTATTGCACGGTATCTCAATCCGGGGATATAAAACCGTTCTTAAGAAGATATTTTCCATTCCAAATTTCCGATATTTTCTCTGCCAACGACTTTTCTATGCTTTTGTTTTACTTTTCCACAACTTCGACTGGGTCCCTCCACAAGTCCTTTATTTTGTTTTTTCTTCCTATGATATGATCACATTTATAAGGTCTTGCATAAAAGTCACTTCAAGTGTTTTCAAGTATTGACAACCACTTCTTTTAACAAAACTACCAAAGGTTTACGTATTGAACCTCGAAGTAATTTGCCTTATTTCCATGACCCCAAAGTAAGATCAAGAGGTTGATATCAAAAGGAGTTTGCCTTCTTTCCATGTCTCGATGATTACCCTTGTGCTCCTTTCCTTGCTTAGCAGCATAATTAGCGAAGCTGCCCCAACATACCAATTCCACTACTGTTCAGACGAAACTTTCACCCCCAACAGCACCTACCAGTCCAACCTCAACCTCCTCCTCTCTTCCCTTTCCTCCAATTCCTCTATTGAAAGTGGTTTCTATAACATCACCGTCGGCCAAAACACTTCCAACAACACAATTTACGGCCTCTTTCTCTGCCGCGGTGATGTCACCACCAAAGTCTGCCAAGACTGTGTGGCCACAGCTACCAAAAACATAGTCCAACAATACTGTCCTAGAGGAAGATGGATCGTGATATGGTATGATGAGTGTATGTTACGCTACTCAGAACCAAACTTCTTCATTATTATGGATGATCCAAGTTTTTCTGAGTGTCCAGACAACACCACTGTAGCTGAATTAGATCGCTTTAGTAAGCTACTAGCAACCATGTTTGATGACTTGGTGACACGAGCCCAAACTGCTCAGCTAGGTGCTAAGATGTTTGCTACGAAAGAAGCCATGTTTTCTTCTTCTCTAACGCTGTATGGCCTGGTTCAGTGCACGCCTGACATCTCCAGCTTCGATTGTAATAAGTGTCTTCAGGGAGCAATAGCAAACCTGCCGACTTATTGTAATGGAACGCAAGGGGCTATGGGTTTATATCCTAGTTGTAATGTTAGGTACGATGTACATCCATTTTACCGGATCATACCTTCACTACCTCCAGCAACACCTGGTTTGGTCACCGGAACCAATAAAGGTAATAGCAAAACTCACTACAGAATTTACTTATACTTAAAAGCATTAGTTTAATATATATTTTTTGAAATTTTTTATGAGATATGAAAAAAAAATTTTAATTTTTTTAAGGACTTTTTATATTTTTCACGAATGATTTTAAAATTTCCTTAAAATATAGTTTATTAAAAATTGCCCAAAATGCACCCTTAATAAGACCCAACATTAAAACTATTGCAAATTTTACTACATTAAATAAATACAAATCTATTGTCAAACTTTTTGTGTTTCATATTATGCTTTACCAATCACAATTTGTTATGTATTTATTTAAATTCTTTTATAAAATAACTAAAGTTTAAAATAGAAAAAAAAAAATCAATCACATGGCATGATTGATGGAACATAAAATGAATCACAAAAACTTGTAAATTGATGTGCTCATGGATATGATTGGTGAGATTCAACCACCTAATAAATAAATGTTTAAATTAATTTATTTGTGATTAGTGATACATTAATTTATAATTGGTCTTACATGATAAAATGAATGAAGTGTCACAATAAATAATTTTTATGAAATGTTTTAACTTTTGAATGCAAAATAAAATTGATAGTACTTTTCTTTGAATTCATCTTTTGAATTGGTCAAAACTTAGATACAATACCTTGTGTACTATTACTTAAGTTCCATTTTTAATATTCAACCTTGTGTCTATTTAAGTAAATGAGTAAACGGCTCTCTCTGTCTCTCCCTCTCTCTCTCTCCAGAGTAGTCCACCCCTTCTTTCTTTATTAGTAATCATGCACCAATGCCCTCTTTGAATAGAAATGAAGCACTTTTGGTGGGGCTGGTGATGGGCTTCTTTGTTGCATGTCAGATATTGTAGAAGAATCTGGATCTTGAGCTATTGTTGTGCAAAAAGCTCTTCTCCACTCCAACCAATACCCATTACTCAAAATATTAGGTGTTTGTTTGAAAATAACTTATTTAACTTTTTGCAAAAGTGAGAAATGTGGGAAAAAAATTATATTTTAAAAAGCTCTACATAAAAACTAAAAACTGTTTTTAATTATCCACATCTTTGTTTATCATCTCCAAAGATGAAAGTGGTAGTGAAAAAGAAATTTTGTTTTGATCGATTTGAGGCTACCATGGAAGACAAAAAAGGCATGATCTCATTTTGCAAGAAGAGCATGGGGTCTATTGAAACAAAACTAAGTGTAAAAAATGTTGAGATTTAAGAGAGAGAGAGAGACCAAAACCAACCCCAGATCTTTCACTTTCTTTCTCTGTTCACTATCATTACCCACTATTGGATCTTTGCAACATGTAAGGCTTGAAAAGTTATGATTTCATCTACCAGGGTTATCCGAAAAAAGTAATAATAATAAATAAGTAAATTGTCACTCTTTTGGGTATTTTCTGGATGAAGAGATCTCAACTTATTGCAATTTAAGAATCGAAAGACCAAAATCAGCAAAGAGAGAAAGGGGGACTAATGAATTGTGAGAGTTTTTCAACTCAATGCTAATTTTTAATGAGTTTTCTGATGAGAAAGCATGTGTTTTAATGCCGTGTAGTTCATTTTGATAAGTAGACACATGGCTAGATTTTAACGAAGGAATCTAAGTAACAGTATATAAGGTATTGTATTTAAGTTTTGCTCTTTTGAATTTATACATACTCTAATCTATTAAATGACCTTTCTTATGACGAATCAATTTTGGGTTAGCATATGTGCAATGAAATTTTTTTTTTTTTTTTTTTTTCCTTTTCCTTCTTTTTTAAATTATTAATACAATTATTCTATTTTAGGTACTAGAGCTCATGAATCTACATTAAATTGACACCATATTAGGGAGTCAAATGCCATTTGCTTACGCTCATTTACTTAGTAAATCAACGAAGATTTTAGTGATTATGCAGGAAAAAGACATAGCTCATCCGTGAGGATCATTGCTATCGTTACATTCATTGCTGTCTCTGTGGTGCTATTGACAATGGTGTACTGTTTTCGCCGTATGAAATTGAAACAGAAGTGCAAGGCTACGGAGGAAGATGCTAACAAGCATTTTAATTCATCAAATACGTTATCCCCTATGACATTGAAACAGAAGTACAAGGTTAAGGAGGAAGATGGTAACAAACATTTTAATTCATCAATTGTGTCATCCCCTCATGTCTGCGCGTGTTGCTTTTAATTTGTAGAGTATTTCCTTACGTTTACCGTTTGGATGTGTAGCTGCTATGGAAATCACAGCTGAAGAGTGTTTAATATTTGATTTCGCTACGCTTAAAGCAGCCACAAACAATTTTTCTGATGATAAGAAGCTAGGTAGAGGTGGATTTGGAGAGGTTTACAAGGTATTAGACTAATAATTTTTATTTTTTTTTTGCTTTCACTTTTTCTGATCTTTAATTTGCAAGCATAGTAGCAAATTTTAAATGCATTTTACAGGGCACACTTCTAGGTGGACAAGATATTGCCGTGAAAAGGCTCTCAAGAAGCTCTAAACAAGGTGTAGAAGAATTTAAGAACGAAGTTGCATTGGTAGCTAAGCTTCAACATAGAAATCTAGTGACACTATTGGGATTTTGTTTGGAAGAAGAAAAAATACTGGTTTATGAATATGTGCCCAACAAAAGCCTCGACTATTTTCTATTCGGTTCGTTGATTCTAACCATTTGTCTAATTTCCTTGTGTTATATGAAATGCATGATTGCTGTTAAGATTATAAGCTTCAAGCTGCACCGAATTTGTAAATTCTTTTTACTTAGGACCAGATGAAGTTGCAAGAGAGAAAAAGATTAAATTATTTTTCTATATTTCTCTTTTCGAATTAAATTAAATTGTATACTTTAACATGGAGATTGATTTTAATTCATATATTCTAACATGAAATTGAATTTTGATGATTTTTTAGATCCTAATAAGCAAAGACTATTAGATTGGTCAAGCCGATATAAGATTATTTGTGGGATTGCACGAGGAATTCTGTATCTTCACGAAGATTCTCGACTTAGAATTATACATCGTGATCTTAAAGCTGGCAACATATTGCTAGATGAAGATATGAATCCAAAAATTTCAGATTTTGGCATGGCAAGAATTTTTGGAATTGACCAAACTCAAGACAACACTCACAGGATTGCTGGGACATAGTAAGTATGAAATTATAGACATTTTGTAACATTCGTTTTTTGGGGGAAATAACTACCATAAATAGAGGGAAAAGTGGTATTTTCATTAAAAAAAAAAAAAAAAAACCTTGAGAAAGGGTAAATCTAAGGAACCTTCCAATGGGATATAATGCGTTTAAACCCAATTAAAATGAGCAATTCTTTATTTGTTTGGCGTGATCTAGATTGATGTATTATCCCACCAAATAAACAAAGTAAAAGAGGGAAAAATTCATTCTAGCACCTCACAAATTACATATCAAGTTATCAGCTTGAAATTTAGAGATGCACTTAGTCCAATTACTTCTCCGTAGTAATGCATTTGTGCTTATATACTTATCAGATATACAGAGTATGTTATATTGGATTCCAGTTAGTCTGAATGTAACTAATATTTTTGCTCGGTATTACTTATTTCAAAGGTTTCATATCATATTTTAACTGAGTATTGTTTTGTTGATGTTGGTTTCTAGTGGTTACATGCCTCCAGAATATGCGATAGGCGGATTATACTCAATGAAGTCTGATGTATATAGTTTTGGCGTTCTAATATTAGAGATTTTAAGTGGTAAGAGGAATAGATCATTCAGTACATCAATCACTACTGAGAACCTCTTGAGTTTTGTGAGTATATATTGAATATTGCATTTTTTCCCATTTTGTTAATATGTCAAGAGAAGTTTACGAGAATATTTGGGCAATTGATGCAGGCTTGGAAACATTGGAGGGATGAAACATTTTTGGAGTTGTTGGACCCGACTTTGAGAGATTCTTATTCAAGGGATGAAGTCAAGAGATGTTTCCATATTGGCTTACAATGTGTCCAGGGAAGTTCCATAGAAAGACCAACCATGGCATCGATAGTTCTCATGCTAAATAGTAACTCTCTTGCTCTACCAGCACCTCAACGGCCGGCATTTTTCCTTTATAGTACAACAGAGACTAACATGTCAACAAAAGAGCTCGGGTCCGATCAATCTACAAGAAAAGGAATGCCAACTTCTGTTAATGAAGCTTCAATAACTGAAGCATACCCTCGATAATGTGATTATACAATTTTGTGCCTAACTAAATTATAGTTAAAATAATATTATTTGATCTAATTAGATAAAATGATTTTCATATATAAACTAATAAAAAATAGATTCACTAAATGTATATTTTTAAAAATTATACATAATTTGTACTATAAAAAATGGACTGTTTATACTATCAATAAATTACAAATAATAATTTGATATATTGTCATCTTATTTAAAAATTTATCAAATTCAAGTTCCTTATGATCTTTTTCTAGCAAAGCGGCATAATTCATACAGGTTTTTTCTACTTGTAGAATGAAGGCATTTTTTCTTCATTATACCATGAATTAATATACATATAAAGTTGGGTTCAAGTTATATTACTCAATAACTTATTAAGCATTCAAATTGGTGGTGCCAAAAATTTAGCAATTTAGCTTCATAAAAAGCTATTTTATCTATTTTACTACCTTACTTTACAAAACACTAAACATTAGTAGTTTTATTTTAATATTGAACACAATATAATAATATAAACAACATAATAATATAATATATCTACTACAATAAATAATAACCACCGCCACCAACGCAATAAAATAATATAGCTTTTAATAAATTTTTTTTTTTTTTTACCATCTTAGCTACAATGCACAACCATCTTTGGCTGTGCACTGTAGCTCAACAGCCAAATTTTTTAGCTTTTCCTCTACCATTACAGCATGGTTTTTAGTATTCGTAATGCTAAAAATAGCAATATGAATTTGTAGCACCATCAATGTTAATGCTAAGCGATCAAAAATCCATTCAGAAACTTCTAAATATCAAATAGAAAAAAGAAAAAGAAAAAAAGGCCGGTGTACTTTTTAGAAACATACATAGACGAAAGTCAGGAAACATAGTAGTGTAATTGCCTCTCATGGTGGTTAATTAATTCAAATAGTTTACTAGTTACTTGTTGGCCAACTTATGATCAATTATACTGTTTTCTAAATAACGTTTCAGTCTTAGTAATTTGATACTTTTTCTTTGCAATGTTTAACTTCCATAAGAAGAATTTTAACTTAAGGTCACAGCCTGTCTGTATAGGCACCGCATCGAGCTTTCAAAAAGGTAAGCTGTCATGTATAGGCTTTTTTATAAACTAACACTAAAACTAGAAGCATAAATATTCCATAAAAATGTACATATTTTAAGAGCAATGGCAAACTTTCATCTCTTAATAGCATCCAACAAATTAGCCTTGAGCCTCTCTCTGTTTGCATGCATGGCAGTGCTTTTCTTTGTATAGACAAGGCATTAAGCTTAATTTATTATTTACTTAGGCATTCAAAATATCGAACAATTTTTGCATCAAATCCTTATTAAATTTAAAATGTCATGGCAAAATCATGTTAAAGTACGATTATAAACTTTTAATTTAAGTTGTGATTATGTGAAATAGCATGCTATGTTTGTGGTAGAGACGTAGAGTTGATTTTTAGTTTTTATTTTATATAAATTTGGAAGGGGAGGGGATGAGTGTGGGTCTAAGGCAGAGTAGCGAATACAATACCATTGGAGTAGAGTATAGAGTTGATATATAATGTATCTTACAGAATACCGTTGTTCCCACTCCTCATGTAAAAGTTCATTACTTAAAATCATTGACTACATAAAATGTTGTGACTTATTACCCTCATGACTTTGCTTGAAATGGTCAAAATAGATTTTTTTAAAAAAATATAAAAAGATATGATATAGAGAATTATCAAAAAGTAGCCAATAGAATATGTTTATTCTCAATTTTCTATGTAAATGTTCCTTACATGAAGACCAATGACTATTTACAATGTTGCAAACATGTTACCCTCGTGACTTTGCCTTGAAATGGTAAATAAAAAGAATGATATAATAGCGGGAATCATTAAAGAGTAGCCAATAGAATATATTAATCCTCAATGTTCTATGTAAAAACGTTCCTTAATTTTTTATTTATTTGAACTTTACATATAGCTCGTTGTACTTAATGGTTCAGAAACATGATGAATGAGGCTTGTAAGTGGGGCTACAAGTAACAAGTTTATAATCAAAAGTTCATTAAATGAGTTATTTAAACTGAGGCCGGAGCATATTGGTTTTACTAATGGCAACTAGCCAGTAATTAATATATATAATATGGATTTGTTTTCTCATAGAGAATAAGTAATATAGAGAATTAGTAAAAATATAAATTAAAAAGTGAAATAAGGGTTGAAGGTTGACAGAATAGTATACTGAAAGGTAACATCTAGAAAGGACTTCTTCCAAGTGGACTAATTGTGGGCCTGGAATAGCCCATAATACCATGAAAAAGGGAAAAAACCCAAAATGGATATGCTGCGGAACAACCTGAGCAAATTTGATACATAACAACTTGGGCAAGCCGAAACAAATAGAGCTTCCAATTTGATAACCCAATAGTGAAAAATGGGCCCGTAAAGGCCTAAACCTTTTGTATAAAGGGATAAAAGCAAACCTGTCTTTCCACATTAGAGAGAACACGCACGAAAGATATTTGGTACATTGTGCTTTATCTTGATTAGGTGGCAAATTAATCTTTTTATATATTTGTAAGCTTCTTCTTCATCTCATGTGACGTTGCTACTTAGCCAAAAGGATATAGTTTTCTGGTTTGGTGGTGGGCTGTGCTTTTTGTTGATTAATTTACTTGTATAAAAAAGGTCCGTAGTCGAGTCCACTTGTTGGTATATTTTTCTCTTTTTTTAATTAACAATAGCCACTTGCATATTAAACAAGTTGCTTGCCACCTAATCAAGAAAAGCACAACTTACCTAACGGAGTGGACTACTTAAAGCACTCACATAAGTTCAACTGGGGCAGGAGCATATTGGTTTTTATAATATTGATTTGTTTTCTCGTTTTGTGTGTGCAGCCGATGATATTTTCAGAAACAGGAATCCTCCACCATCTACTCATCAACAGCTCTACCCAATGTAAAGGGAAACCAATGGACTCCACGTAATTTTCCTTTAATCATTCTTAGTGGAATTATAACAACCCCACTCAGTGGTGTAAATATGTTATTTTCAAACAAGTTGTGTTATGTATAGGAAACCCTAAGACCCCATCTTTTGACTGTCTTCCTCCTTTATTTGTTCTCACATGATCGTTTATTTTCAAACAAGTTGTTTGTTGTCTCTACACAATTTTCCTTCAATCATGCTTGGTGGAATTTACACAATTTTCCTTCAATCATGCTTAGTGGAATTATAAGGACCCCTACATAATTTCCCTTCAATCATGCTTAGTGGAATTAAGTGGAATTATAACAACCCCACCCAATTGTGTAAATATTTTATTTTCAAACAAGTGTTATGTATAGGAAACCCTAAGACCCCCACTCACTCAAGGATTTACCTCTTCCTCCCATGGGCAGCAAGCAACAAGGAATGACATGTCACGCAGTACCTCTTTTGTATGTGGTTTTTTGGCCCTATGGACATCAGCCTCACCCACACACTCAAGGATTTACCCGCGTCATGCAAAGTGGGAGCCTCTAACCAAGCTTGTTATCACAAATAAGGGGAATCACACGTCAAACAGATCTCGTCACAAAAATGAGGTAATCACCAATATCATAGCACAAGAGCAAACTCGCATCAAAGGCTCTGTGGGCACAAAGTGGGAGTCACCACCTAGTTTTTGCAATGATCTAAAAGCCATGTATATAGTGTCCCTTCGAGGAATGACCTTTTGATCTTACTACTAGAAATATGGGTTTGGAGTTTAGGTACACTCTTAAGAAGGTGTTAGGCACCCAAGATCACCCAACCCTAAGGTTGGCCACCCATCGCTGTGTCTTATACCTTAACCTTATTAAAAACTAACTCAACACTTATATTCTAGACTCATACACACACTAACATGCATCTAGCATACAACATGGCATCTTTCATCCCATGACACGCGAGGTTGCTTTGCAACAAGTTGTGCTGCACTCCTTCGAATAGACTCCTTACTAATGGCACCATGACATAGAAGTAAGGAGGAGGAATAGTGATGTGCATATGTGTGAGGATGCATCCCCTTCCTCTCGACCCTCTTCCTCTTCTGCCCCCTCTTCTCATCTAAGGCAGCTGTCTCCCTTGCTGACATCATGGAGAAGTTTCAGCACATGCGTGCTAATTTTGGTAGCCATCTTGACCATCTATCCGATGAGATGTGTCAAATGAACACTAGAATCAATTGCATTGCACGTCGCCAATCTCGCCTTGGTGGTTTTGCAGCCTCACCTTCACTAGAGCATGCTGAGGAGTCTTCTTCTTTGGATGGTGGAGATGATGATGATGCTTCTGGCTTTGAGTCGGATGACAAGATGATGACCTCTAAATGATACACCCTTTGTTCTTCGTGACAAAAAGGGGAAGTAGTTTTGTAGATGAGAGGAGTCTTTTTGTCAAGGGGAGAGCTAGTATAGGATACACTAGATAGAGGGAGAGTAGTTTTGAGTGTTTGAGGGATGTAGCGAGGTTTTGAAGTATTCTTTCTCACTACATGTATTATGGTTTTGTGACCACTTTTATTACATATATTGTATTCTTTAATATATATATATATATATGAGATAATGTATGTTTTCTTCACCTTTGTCTCACATGTGTTGTTTCTTTTCTATCTTTATACACATGTTTCTTCTTGTATACGACCAATCTATGTTTCACACTTGATGCCTTAATGAATCTTGTTTAAGTGTTTCAGATAAGATAGGTTGTAAGTCTACCATGCCATGATCTCTCTTCTTGCAAAGTTTTTCAAGAGAGTTCGTTGTGGGTTTAGACTTATGTACTTTTATAAATTATGGGATAGTTGTGTTAGACTTCTTTCACAACTGATTTTTGTGGTTTTGTCACAGATTGCCAAAGGGGGAGATTGTTAGGGTCATATTTTATTGTAATAGGATAATCCTTTAACAAAATGCACTTTACTTGTGATTGGGTAAATCTAAGATGGGTTTAGTACTTCAAGAAATATGTTGTTCAAATCAAGTATTAAAGACATGAAGATTGGTCCAAGAAACAAGTGAAGAAAAGTTGTTCATTAAGTCTCGATAGATAGCTCGACAAATGCCTGCTATTAAGACTTAATGTGAAACTCAATAGATAGCTCGACAGTAGCTCAATCTATTGAAAATTACTATTTTGGAATTTCAAGATCTGAAATTTCGCCCAAACTTTTTTATTTATTCAGGGTTTCTTTTCTCACAAACCTAGACATATATAAGGATTATTTTAAGAGCCGTCACATATAGATATAGAGACCAAGAGACTTATTTTCTCTATGTCAAGCTACTCCGTTTGTACGCCATAGGGTTTTGTAACCAAGTGTTTCCTGATCTTCATTGTTGATGAAGTGAAGAACTTTGTAGCCAACAACATCTGTTCAAGTTGCTAGAGTTAGTCCCGTACTGGGATCCGTGCAAAGGATTAGTCACAAATTGGAAGTTTGTGTATCAAAGGCAAAGAAGGCTACTATAAGATCAAGTCCAATTGGGTATTAGAGCAAAGGTTCAACTGTAGGTTGGTATTTCGGGATAGACCAGGGTAGTTGGTAAGATTTCTTATACTTGTAATCGCTTGATTGTTGCTTAGTGGATTCTTGGGAGTGGTGATCTTAAAATCACCTAGTGGGGTTTTTTTCCTTGCGAGGTTTTCCCCATTTATCAACAAATCACCGTGTCTAATTTATTTTCCACTGCACTTAGTATTTTGGTGATTTGTTGGTGCCTTCACATTTTGCATGCAAATTGAATTTAATTAATCAACTTGGGTAATTAAATAATTAACCGGGGTTAAGCTATCTTAACCCAACACAGAATATAACAAAACCAAGCCGCTTCACACAACTACTTGGAACTTCAATGGATGAAATAGAAACTAGAGCATCGAATGCTTTGTTTGATGTAATAAAAGTTGCAACAACAGAAGCCAAATTTTTGGATTTACAAACCTTATACAGCCTTGTACAATGCGACCCTTTGCTATCCAGCTCAGATTGAAATAGGTGTCTTTGGACTTTCATAGGATATCTACCAAGTTGTTGTGTAGGAAAGCAAGGGGGTAATGTTTTGAATCCTAGTTGTTTTATTAGGTACAAAATATATCCGTTTTACAAGGTACAAGCCGTACCGTCACCGTCACCAAAACCGGTGCTTCTTGCTCCTTCACCTCCGAAAGGTATGTATTGGTATATATTTGAAGCAGATGCATTTTATATGATTCAAATTGTAAAAACAATTAAATGCAAAACAATAATTGAATTTTTTAGCCTTACCAAAACAACGTTGGTTGTGCTGCATATATATAATACGTGTTTAAGTTACAAATTACAAATGGATAAAGTTACAAATAGAAGGAGTTTAAAATACACAAGAAGTCTATCTTGAAATACAAAAGAAGTCTATCTTTGATAGCTATTCTTATCACTAGTTTGATTGTTATCGGCACAACTCTTTTGAATTTTGGAATTTAAAGACTCCTCTTTATCACAACTAGCTTGAATTCGTATTTTGGATTTGTTACTGATCTTATCCTTAACACGCCCCCTCAAGCTCAACTGTATAGAGACAACATTGAGCTTGGAATGGAGCTATGCAAACCTGGAGAAAGATAGGGGCTTGGTGAAGATGTCTGCCATTTGATCTTTACTAGAGAGGAATCGAATGGTAACAGATTTGGTAGCAACCCTATCCCGAACAAAATGAAAATCAATTTCTATATGCTTCGTGCGAGCATGGAAAATAGGATTGGAGGAAAGATAAGTGGCCCCAAAGTTATCACACCACAAAACAAGACAAGTAGAAATAGAGGCACCAAGTTCAGAAAAAAGAGAGCATAACCACTGGACTTCAGCAGTAGCATTGGTAAGGGCCTTGTACTCGTCCTCTATACTGGATCGAGCCACAATGACTTGCTTTTTACAACCCCAAGAAATTAGATTAGCACCCTAAAAAAAAAAAAAAAATGCAAAACCCACCTATAGAGCGATGATCATCACGATAGCCAACCCAATTCGCATTCGAGAAAGCTTGAAGAGAATGAGTGCGAGAGCAACATATTTGAAGACCAAAACAAATGGCTGTTTCAGATAGCGGAGAAGGCGCTTGACAAATTGCCAATGTTCAGTTTTGGGGCTATGCATAAATTAAGCAAGCTTGTTGACCATAAAGGATATATCAGGACGTGTAAGAGCTAAGTATTGCAACGCTCCAACAATGCTTTTGTACAAGGTGACATCTTGAATGGGATCGCCCTCAAAGGCAAAAAGATTTATGGATGTGGCCATAGGAGAGCTAACAAGTTTAGCTTCTAACATATTAGTTCGGTGGAGAAAATCAACAATATAACGCTTTTGAAAGAGTAAAATACCAGAGGTATTTTTTATAACCTCAACACCAAGAAAGAAATTTAAATCACCCAATTCCTTAACAGCAAAGTCAACCTTCAAAAACTGAATAAGTGCAGAAATTGCTGAAGGACTAGAACCAGTGATTATAATGTCATCCACATAAATGAGAAAGAAAATAGCCACTCTCTGATGGTAATAAATAAATAAGGACGAGTCAGACTTAGAACTTCTAAACCCCAAGGCTAGTAAATGACTAGTGGGCTGTGAAAGCCAAGCCCGTGGTGCCAGATTTTAACCCATAAAGAGCTTTGATCAATTTACAAACGTGATGTGGATATGAAGGGTGGGTGAATCCTAGTGGTTGGGACATATATACATCCTCAACTAAATGGCCATGGAGAAAGGCATTTTGAACATCAATTTGCTGCATAGTCCAACCAAGAGACACAACAATGGAAAGAACAATACGTACCGTAGTGGGTTTAACAATAGGACTGAAAGTCTCTCCAAAATCAACTCCAGGTTGTTGATATAAACCTTTCGCAACGAGGTGAGCTTTGTATATCTCAATTGAACCATCAGTATGATGCTTGATTCGAAAAACCCATTTACAGCCAATAACATTGCAAGCAACCCAAGAAGGAACAAGAGTCCATGTTTGATTTTTGAGCAAAGCATCAAATTCCAGATTCATAGCTTCACGCCACTTAGGATCTTTAATAGTGAAATTATAGCAAGTGGGTTTAGAGGAGCAAACACCATCAGAAAGAAAAGAATGAGGGATTGGATAACAGATAATACCATCAGTAAAGATTTTTGGTTTGGTGATGATGTTCTTGGATCGAATGGCCATGGGGTGAGTTGGTTGAGTAGGTGCGTCTGGATGTGAGGGGTGAGAAGTTTGTATCTATGAAGAAGAAGGGAGAATAGATGTAGAGGGGTGAACGGGTGCGGGATGGGCTGTGGGCTGTAGTGACAATTGAGGGTCAAGTGATGTATCAAGCGGAGGAGCAAGCCCAATAGAGGAGAAGTCCATTGTGTGTGGCCCAAGAGAGAGAGGCAGTGACTGTACTACTTGATTTTGTGTTCCTGGAGTGGAGAAGGAGACTAAGGAGTGTTGCTCAGCAATGGTGGCAAAAGGAAAAACTGACTCCTCAAAGAGAACATCCCGAGAAATATAAAGATAGCCAGTGGAAACATGTAAACATTTGTATCCTCTATGATGTAAACTGTAGCAAAAAAAAAAAAACACATTTGATAGAACGAGGCTAAAGTTTATGAGCATTATAGGGTCACAAATTTGGACAACAAGCACAACCAAAAACTCTTAATAAATTATAATCAAGAGAGTTTTGAAAAAGTTTTTCAAAAGGGGAATGATTTTGTAAAATGTTGGTAGGGAGCCGATTAATTAGATAACATGCAGTTTGAAAGGTATCATCCCAATAATGAAAAGGGACACTAGCATGATAAAGCAGGGCAAGACCAATTTCAACTAAGTGATGATTCTTTCATTCAATGGCCCCATTTTGTTGATGGGTATGGGGACAAGAAATACGATGCATAATCCCACAATTTTCAAAAAAATTAGGAGAGAGAGCGATACTCACCACTCCAATCAAACTGAACAACTTTAATTTTAAGGTTAAAATATCGTTCAACATATTTCTGAAATTTAATGAAAATAGGGAGAACATCACTTTTACTTGTTATTGGATAAAGCCATGTATATCGACTAAAAGCATCTAGAAAGGAAACATAATATTTATGACCAATTTTAGAGCAAATTGGAGATGGTCCCCACACATCAGTATAAATCAATTCCAAAGGTTGTGTTACTGGAGTAAACGATAAAGAAAAGGAAAGTTGTTTACTCTTGGAACTATAACAAGTAGAACATGAAATTCCACCATTATTTTCAACTATAGGAAGTCCGAATCTAGAAATAACATGACAAACAATATTAAAAGCAAGATGTCCTAAGCGATGATGCCATTGAGTTTTGGAAGTTTGTTTACCAATAAAAGCAATGGATGAAGGTGAACAATTATTTGATGAAGAGGGAAAGAGGTACAGCCCATGCCGAATCGGCCCGTGCAATAGAATTCTCCCCAACACCTGGTCCTTAAGATGGGTGAAATTCAATGGAAGCATTTGTGTCATTGGTAAACTTTTGGATAGAAATCAAATTTTTGGTAATCTCAGGAACATGTAAAACATCATTAAGAATAAAAGATGAAGAAGGAATAGAAAGTTTGGTTGAACCAATATGCTTCACTGATAGTCCAATACCATTTCCAATACGAATCTGGTTAGAGCTAGGATAGTCTTCAGCTCGCATATTTAGATTTGTAAGATCAATGGTGAGATGGTGAGTGGCTCCAGAATCTGGATACCAGTTGAGATCAAAGGGTCCTTGAGGAGTGGTGAGGAGAGCTTGCATGTTTGAATTTGCTTCAGCAGAATAAGAGTTGTCAAATCTATGGTAGCAAGAGAGAGCAACATGACTAGGTTTGTTGCAGACTTGGCAAGCAGGCCGATTGTTGGAAGAGAAGTTGGTGTAGCCACGACCATGCCCCCTGCTTCAAGAAGTCTTTTGATTTGTTGAAGGAGAGCCACGACCACCATGACCACCTCTTGAGGGATTTCCTCAATTTGCAAAGTTTGCTGCAACAAGAGTGAGATCCATAGCAGGCTGCTTTATGGGCTAGTAAGTGCCCATACAAGTCCTCAAGAGTCGTCGTCACACCCCAGTCCAGCCAAAAGGAAAGATACAAGCTCAAAATCATTCAATGGTTGGTCTATTGTAGCAAGAGTGTCAGCCAGATTAGTAAATTGGTGAAAGTAAGCTGCAATTGAAGAATTACCTTTCTTCAGAGTGGTGAGCTGATAATGGATTTGCATTGTCCGAGCTCTAGATTGCAAGGTGAACATATGTTTTAAACTTCTAATGATTGCTAAATACTACGAGAAGTAAGGCATTTGACCACGTGGGTGAGAATCTTCTTAGAGAGAGAGAAAGAGGAGATAATAGCACTGAGAATCATCTAGTCCTGTAGATTTCAATATTGATGCTCCAAATTCTGGAGAATTTGAGTAGCATCATTTACTGCAACAGTGATGGTTTGTAGTGGAGGAGGTGTATTTCCATCCAGGTAGCCATAAAAATGTTGCCCTTTCAAATAGGGAACAATTTGAGCTTTCCATAACGAGCAATTGTCATGGGTTAGCTTGATGATAATCAAGTGAGGAATGGTAGTGGGAGGAGTGGTAGTGGCTGTGCTAGTGTTAGTAGTGGAGGCTGAAGAAGATGATGAAGCCATTAAAAAAAAAAAGATGTATGTCACTAAAAGCTTTGATACCATGTAAAAAAAAAAAAAAAAAGTGCAAGACAATGATTGAATTTTCCAACCTTACCAAAATAATGTTGGTTGTGCTACATATATATATATATATATATATATATATAATACATGTTTGAGTTACAAATTATAAGAGGATAAAACTACAGATAGAAATAGTTTAAAATACAAAAGAAGTCTATCTTTGATAGCTGTTCTTATCACTAGCTTGATTATTATCTGCACAACTCTTTTGAATTTTGGAATTGAAAGACTCCTCTTTATCATAACTAGCTTGGATTCGCATTTTGGATTTATTGCTGATCTTATCCTTAACACAAATTAAATATTATATTAATAGATAAGTGATATGCTACGACTTAAATAATGCTCCCAAGTACAGGATTGTCGCAAAGTAATAACTCGGTAAGTTCGAGGTCGAATTCACTGGGAAAAGAGAATTGATTAGCAAACCATAAGAGAATAAAACTAAAATAATAAAGTTTAATAGAAGATGTTTTTGATGGTTTAGTAAAGGTAATTTAAATCGAGAGAAAATAACAATATATTAAGGCGTTAAGGTTTAAGGATCCACACACAACACATCTATTGGTAGTCTTAACAATATTTATTTTATAACTCAACTAAAATTCATACGAATGATGGGTCTCTATCGTGCAAGGTGGGAGGGAGCTGCCTTCGTGAGTTTTGGTTTGGAATTTTAGAAGTTACGCTGAAACGGTGTAGTTTTAGTCTTTTAGTTTTGTGTATGCCAGGTCAGTTTTTATTTTTCATTGAAACTGCTCAGTTTTGAGATTGATTTGGAAAAAACAAAACATGTCAGCAGGGTGATTTGTCAGGTAACAACAGAAACTAACCATAGGGGGTGAATTGCTAACGGAACCAAACTTTAAGGTGTAAAATTCAAATTCTAAAACTTTAGAGTGTGAAATCCAAGCAACCCCAAACGTCAAGAGTGTAATTTGCAATTTACCCTAATAATAATAAATAAATCAATTTTATGTTTTCATAAGGACCCAGTGACAAAGCAAATAGGATTGTGGCTGGGTATGGGCTTCACTATGATTGTGCCTTGATATTTTTAAAATCAACCATTGTAATGTTTAATAAAAATCTTCTTGATCTATGCAGGAAAAGGTAGAAACTCATTGTTAATAATTATCACCGTCGCCACTCCAATTGTTGTCTCTATATTGGTACTCGGTCTTGGCTATTACATAGGAAAGGAAAAAAGTACAATGCTATACCTTATGAAAATGGTAATTTATAAAATTGATTCCATACAATGGGTAATTATTTAGTATTCCCAGAATACCATAAATGCGTACTCCTTTTTCTTATATAACTATAGGTCTCACTAATTAAATTTATGGTAGGACTTACAATTCATGTGAGAAGAAGAGTACGCATTTATGTTACTCTCAGAATATTCAATAATTTTTCCTATACAATGCTTAATTTCCTCATGTTTGCAAATTCCTATACATAGCTATTTGAAGAAAATGGGGCCATAGGCCCCTGAATGACCATTAAAAATTTAATTGAAATGTATTATTTATACATTAATATGTTGTGTTTTTCCATTTATATATACTAGCATTTAACCCGCGCTATGCGCGGGATCATTTTACATAGTATAAGACAATCAACTTAAAAGTTATTTACAAAAACACCACACAAATAATACTTGTGTGTGTGTAGATGTCCAAAAAAACACAATTGAATGATGATTCTTTCTCGGACCAATCCAATTATGATTATGAAATCATAACATGATAGAGTACTAATTGAATATATAGCAATACTACTACATGCTTTTTTGGTAGGGATATTCAGTTGAGAATAATTTAAGAAACAGGGTAGTATACACATAATTCCTTGGACAATGTTTCCTAATAATTATAATCAATAGATATTAAATGAAACTGGTGTAATCAATCATAGTAAATATAAATTGTATCAATCTTCTCTACAATATGCTAGGAATGCAACTATATCTATACATCAGATATATTTGCCCATGCAAATTGGATAGACTTAGATCCAGAATTACCTCTTTTTCTCTAGTTTGTTTCTCTCTTCAATTTCGAAACTGTTAAAAATTCACAAAGCATCGGTTGTTACTATAACCTTAAATCGCAAACAAAATGTAAAACTTAAGCAATGGAAACATAATATTTTTCTCAAGTAGATTTCTTGCATCATATTCAAAGTTCAAAATAACATTTATAATATTTAACGAATGCATTATAATATACAGTTTATAAAGAAATCAGTAAGTGTGTTTTGTTGCTAGTTTAAATAATACAAAACGCATAATACAACAATACATATAAGTAATAGAGATAAAGAAATGCACTTATCCAAAAATAATAACTAATTATAATAACTACATATTAAAATCTTTCAAATATTATATTCCTTGCTTAATGACTTCATGCTTCATTTCTAAATCTTGTAGGCCCAAAGTTGTCAACAACCATGCCTTTGTACATTGCGTTTAATCTCGTAATTTCTTCATCGGCTAAACATATCAAAAATATCATCAGCCAATATAAAAAATATTCCTAAACCTAGAAAAGCTTACATAATGCAAGTTCAATCTTGACCAAGGAAAATCCAATAAATAAGAAAAACAAATTAAAAATGAACATTGATAGGCCACAAACTGAATGACCCCTTGTGATTTAAACTAATTAATTAATTAAGTCAAGTTATTAATTAATCAATTTAACATGCAAATACGTGGCAGCACAAACAAATCACCGAATAACTAAATATGCAGCGGAAAATAAATGACACGGTGATTTGTTCACGAATGGGGAAAAACCCTAACGGCAAAAACCCCACCGGGTGATTTTCAGGTCACCACTCCCGAAACTCCACTATTATCAAATCAAGCAGTTACAAATAAGGAATCCCAAGTACCTTATCAACCTACAGTTGAACTCTTACCCCAATACCCAATCGGACTTGATCTGTAGTGACAGTTCCCCCTTTTGATGCACGGCTCCCAAGTACGTGACTAACCAGATGCGCGGATCCCAGTACGCGACTTCAAACACCAACTTTAGAATGAGAGGTTGGCTGCAGAGTTCTTCAGATCATCCTATGCATGAAGATCAGGAAGATGCTTGGTCACAAAACCCTAAGGTGCACAATACACAGCAACTTCTTGAAGAAGATGATCTAGGTTAAGAACTTCGTCTTAGAGCACAATTTGCTTGAACAAGGATTGCTCAATGCTTCTGCAACTTGTGTCTATGTTGACGGCTCTTAAAACACTCCTTAAATATGTTTAGGGTTAGAAGAAAAGAAGGCCCAAAAACACATTCACGGATCCCAAGAAAATCAGATTAGAATTCTGACTTTTGTAAATCTCGACAGCTATCAGGTGTCGAGGTAGGTGTCGAGCAGGTGTCGAGGTAGGTGTCGAGCAGGTGTCGAGACTTAAAAATTCTGCACTTCAACTTGCTTTTTCTTGGACAGACTTGATGACTTCAACACTTGATCTTGAAACATAGTTTCTTGAAGTATTAAATACACCTAGAACTACCCAATTACAAGTAGAGTGCGTTTTGTCAAAGGATTAGCCAATTTACATAAAATGTGACATATGTTCCTAACATGTAAACACATATGTCCTAACAAACATGATATGATAAAAATTCTAAGATAGCTTTGTTATATTTATAAACATAAAAGTAAATGTAATATTTTAGCTTGGTTATATTTATACATATAAATCATAAAGGAAAAAAAAAGTAACAATAATTAATTTAAAATACCTGCAATCGCTTTTGTAATATACATTGGTTACACCTCACCCACATAAGTCAATTTTCTTTTATACATGTGTGTGCACCAACATGTAATTGTTGAAACAATCAGCCACCAAAAACCTAAGTATGTCCCTCATCTTCACATTTGCTTAAACCTTTTCTATCATCCATATTTAACTAAAGAGAAAAATCCCATTAAATGTCAATTCAAAAAATTTTAAAATACACATAATAAGAAGGACAAAGTTTAACTACATAAAATCACAATGTCAGTCAAAATTATTCAATTCCTTTAGAGAGAATTTAGTACCAATTCAGACTTGATAATTTAGCATTTATAAATTAGAAAGCAAAGATAATCAATAATAAATTTGGAGTATTTCATGTAAAAACTGTTCATATCCTAACATAATTAATCAAAAGAATATCTATATTAGAATTAATTTCATTGAAATAAAAGAGACATGCCTTTTCACAATTACTTGGAGCCAAACAAATTAACCTTTAATGCAATATAATCGCAATCATGTTGAAATAGTCTTTGAAGGCAAGAGTTATGAAATAAAACCTGAACATAATAAAATCAATGAGTTTAGAAAACAAAATATCTCTTACCCTTTTCTCTCTAACAGTTGCATTACACATTTTCTTTCTATTTCTTTACTTCAAATTCAGGTCCCCAAAAAGAAAGTTATTAGAACCCAATCCACCACTCTTATTGATCTGCATAACCAAAAAAGTAAAACGCAAGCACCTTATGCTGTTAGTACTTCCTAAGTCCAACATCTTTTTCTTTTTTCTTCTTTTTTTCAAATAGGTAGAGATGACAGCAAATCAAGTGTTTTTCAAAACTACAACTTCACATTTCGAGATACACTTTCAAAACTACATTAGAGAGTCCCAGTTGACTGGAAACTATCTACATCAATAGTGTTTTTCTTTTTTGCTAAGATAGTTCAATAGAATTAGAATTTACCATTAAATTAAAATTTATTCTAGATTTTTCACCTAATCAATTTCATAATGTCTTACTTTATTTTAACTCAATAAGACACTTTGAAGTGTACTATCTTACATATATTGTAATTATTGTAGTGAGCACTTTATAAGAGCACAATGTTTATCAAATTTGTTTTTTTAATATGTATATGAATGCTGCATAGTGTATATGCTTCTTTTTCAATGAATAATTCCTTTTATTCCTTTTATTCTCATACAATCATTTGAAACAAAGCTCACATGTTAAAAACGTATCATGACTATGCCAATCAACTGAGGGACTTTAGTAGTAAGATTTTTAGAAAAATGCAGTAAAATCAAGAAGTTTCTAAATATCAGGTCAGAAGCAAGGTTTCAGTAAGTGACAGAAACTGATCCAACATACTTAATAGATATAATTCTGAACTTCATCATAGCTGGAAAAGGAAACAACAATTTCTGAAAGTTAAAATGACTAAAGCTCCTTGCAACTGGTATACCTTCTATCTAGTTCTATCTAGCATGTGATCTTTCTACACTTGTTTAGAAAATTCATATTGTTCTTTACTTCAAATGATCATTAAGGGATGCAAATGTAGATAAATCATTGTTTGCTTAAGCTTTGAGACCAACTTAAGTAGATAGCCATTTGTCTAAAACTACATTAGAATGTTAACAATTCAATAGCCAAAATAACAAAAGGCTTAGAAAGAGTACTTGACTATTGAGGATCACACCAAACCGACTTTAAATCTCTAAAAGTAGAATCCCAGACTAGTTATGATATTTCCTTTTCTTTGCACACTGAATTTGCACTTCACTTTTGGTCATTAGGGGAAAAAAAATAGCAATGTTTCAGTGCTTATAATTTTCATGTGACACTGATGGACTTTGTGAAAAATTAGGATGCTGAGAAAGCATTGGTTTCATAAGTAATTTAGCTTCTTTTATATAAAGACATGCCTCTCACATAATGCAAAGACCAAATAACATGCAGAGAAAAGGCACAACTGACATTGTATTAGCAAATAAGATTTAGCTAACCAACTCCAAAACTCAAGCACCACAAAACAAGTTCCAAAAAAATAACAAATTGCTATATAATGTCATAGATACAGTTGATCTACTTACAGAAGAGGATTCTTTCACACACAGAAATAGTCATTGATTAAAATGCATTAGGGAAATGAACAAACAAAATCTGAAATTACTAAAGGATCAAACCTCATCCAATCAACCAAAACTAAATCAAGAACAAAAAAAAGAGTCAAGTAGGTATCTAACTGGAAAATAGGGTTAATGAAAAGTATTGATTTTACAGCAGACAAAAATTGTATTCTTTGTAATAGGTGCAGATTTTTAAACCCTTCAAAAATTGATCTTACACAAAATATTAATAGGTTGTAGATTCTTACAAGTTTTCTCAAGGTTGTTCAGCACCCTTTTGTCTTGTCATCTCACTCTAGTATGCTCCTGAGGTAGATTGAATACTTCCTTAACATTTCTTGTTGTCATAACTATAATACCATTCATTTTCATGTTTGAAAGCCTAATAGAGAGAACCCTCAAAGATCACAATATAGCAGTAGTCTTCCTCCACACTTTTCAACTCTAACAGCCCCTGAAAATATTGCAATCTCTTTGATTCCAACATTAAATAATACACCAATCCTATTGCCTTTCTTAGACTTTGAAGCTTCAATTAAGACCAAGATTTACCAAAAATAGAAAAAAGAATTCCTCTGTGTCAATGCTGCTGTTCTCCCTGTTTCCCAGCAACTCTCCTTCCATATGAACTACATCAAGAATTCCAAATGCACTAAATCAAACTACATAAATATAGCACTCTCATAGACACCACCTCAAAGACAATAGGTCAGCATAAAAAGTTTCCTTCTCAAAGACAATATGGTCAGTAATAAAAGTTTCATTCTCCTTCCATAGGCATCTAATGATCCTCTATTTCTAATTTATAACCCAACTTACATTAAAATAACTCTGCCTCCTCCACAATAAGTCAATAACACACTAAGGGAAAGGTACACTCCAATAAGAAACTGAACTATTAATTAAATTTCATACTTGGTTACTGTGCTTGGTTGTGCCCCTTTTTAGTGCTTTATTGTTAAATCTCTTACGACAGAATAAGAAGAAAAAAAGTAATTGAACTATTAGACATATTGAACTACAATGAAAAATGCAATATTTTTCATATCAATGTACAACAGTGTTAAATAATTGGTATGACAATAAACTAATTATTGAGTATAGTCAGTCAACCAATTACTTAAATTTGAAAACAATTTCCAGAAAAGCAAAAGTACTAAGACAGTATTGAGAAAGCTAATGTTTGATCTATGATAAAAATAAGGGGCAAAGTGTAGATAAAAGAGCAAAACACTGTAATATGCAGCATGCATGTAACAAAAAGTTGCGATAGTCACGTCAAACCAAAATATTAAAGCAAAAGTTTAAGAGAATGACAAAGAGATGGTGGTTTTCAGAGATTATATTATATACCCATCTGATTAAAAGAGGAAAATGATAAATCAGAGGAAATACCTTGAGCATAGCCATGAAGGATGAATGGTACGATCTAATTTTGGATCCAAAACACAAAGATATAATGCTTGAAGCAGATTGGCATCAGTGGAGGAAGAAAGGCATTTTAATGTTCAATAACTTCTTATTCTCTGTGTTCTAGGGTTTTATTTTTTCAAATCAGAGCAATTGCAAACGAAAATTTTAAATATATACTACAAAAACCTTGACAACAATGGTTGAAAAGAAACATGGGAAGCGAAAATATAAAGAGGGGAAAATATTTCAACAAAAAATTAAAAAAAGCATAAATGAAATGACAGAGCTTTATTTTTTTGGCAACACATAAATCTATGTTCTTCAGCATTAAATCGATTGATGAAGATCTCTAGAGATTTCTATTTAAAGCGAAAACATATACTCAAAAAAAATTTAACCTAAATATCCAAAAGAAAAACCAAATATAACACAGATAACTGATATTAAAAACTATTCTTACCCAATTCCTTACTCAAAACTGAATCTAAACCAAAACTTGAATGCAATCCAACACAATCCAATTCAATCCAAATACCCAGACCTAAACCATATTTAAACCCAAATTTAAAGAACCAAAACACAGAGACTAACCGGTGGAGTATACGGGATGTGATGGTGGCAGAGGCTGACTGTCTTCTTAGATTTTCTCTTTCCACTTTCTATGCCTGACCGAATCTATCTATCGTTCTCTTTCTCCCTGTCTCTCTATTTAATAATTCAACGTTACATATCTCTCTCCCTAAACCCTTTTTTTGGGTTTTTATTTTTTTTGTTTTCACTTGTACGGGTGTAACGATGGGCTTTAAAACAGTGTATTGATTGGGCTTATGGTTGGGTTTAGCTGTAAACATGGCAGAAATCAATATTTAATCTCAATGGTTTCGTAAAGATTAGAAACAGAAGCACCCAAACTGAAATCAATATTTTTAGTGATTTCTGTAATCTAAAAAATAGAACAAAAGCAAATATCTAAAATTGAGAAAACTTTGATAGAGAACGCAAAATCCCAAAACAAAAACGAATCAAATGTAAACATATCAAAAAAAAAAAAAAAAAAAACTCAATCAAAAGTAACATTTCATACCCAAATGGCCTGTTAGGTTCTAAGATCTTAGGATTTTATGTATTTAGAACTCTAATTTGTAATGTTGGCAAACCATGATCAAAACAATGTATTTAGTCTAGTTTAAGCTTGCTCAAAGTTGGTAAAATATTGTAAAGTTGGAATCGAGTGACTGCAGATGCATTGGTGCATTTCGGCCTGGCTCGATGGATCGAATGTAATTCTCGATCGATTGAAAATCGGCCCAAATGCGTTTTCTGCAGAAATTCCAGCTCAGCCCAAACTCTTTTAAACGTTTAGGGTTTTATGTTTTTGCCCTAGGTATATAAGGCAAAACCCTAGCCACGTTTTCAGAGTTGCACAAGTTGTATTGTTGCTCATGCATTGCGGTTTTGTGTAAATCTCTTGTGAGATCTAGAGGAGCTTTCCTTTACACAAAGCTTAGGGTTTTCAAGATTGAGATTACTTCAACATCTTGATGATCAACTTGGTTGCTGCCATTGAAGCTTAAAGATAAACAAACGGGGAGCTTGTAGCTGATTGAGGAATTCAAGAAAGAAGTAGTCCGTGGATTCGGAGCCTGCGCGTGGTCGTGTCAGGAAGTTCTACTGGTTGGTAGCATTAGGAAGTCGAGCGGGGGAGCTTGTAGTCCTTTTGTAAGAACTTCAATTCTTTCATAGTGAATTCTGGTTTGCCTTGAGGATCGGTGGGTCAAATCCTCCCCAGGTTTTTCCGTGTGGTTTCCTGGGTGATCATATCTTGTGTTCTTTATTATTTCCGCTGCTTTATATGTTTTATATGCATGATATGATTATTTGATTGTTTTAACCTAGAATTGTTTAATTTGACTAAGTAATGACTTGGCTAATTAATCTAGGCTAAGCAATCTGGTTGTTTGTTTAAGGGGTCTAAACCGTTCAAGTGGTATCAGAGCGGGTTGCTCTTTTGTTTGAGTTTTTTTTCTTAGCTGATCCTTGACCCCGGTTGTCATGGAGCATGGACACTCTCTGTTTGTTCCTCCTCACTTTGATGGGAACAACTATGCTTACTGGAAAGTAAGGATGAAAGCATTCCTGAAATCCATTGATGAGAGGGTTTGGAACTCTGTTGAATACGGATGGGAGAAGCCCACTACTCTTGTGAGTGAGTGGCAAACTTCTCAGAAAGAAGCAGCTGCATTTAATAGCAAAGTTATGAATGCCATCTTTAATGCTGTTTCAATGGAGGAATTTAAGAGGATCTCTAATGTTAAGGTTGCTCATACTGCTTGGAAAATCCTCCAAACTGTGCATGAAGGCACAAAGGCTGTTAAGATAAACAAATTGCAGCAATTAACTTCTAGGTTTGAAAGCATTAAAATGTCTGATGATGAAACCTTTGATGAGTTTTATGCTAAACTTAATGATATTGTTAATTCTGCTTATAACTTGGGTGAAGTCTATGATCAACCTAAAATTTTTAGGAAGATACTTAGATCCTTAACTGAAGACTTTAGACCCAAGGTGACAACCATTACTGAAAGCAAGGATGTGGACACCATCCCTGTTGATGAGCTTGTAGGATCTCTTCAGTCCTATGAGTCTGACCTACCTAAAGTGAACAAATCCAAATCAATGGCTCTTAAGTCAGTTGATGATGTTGATGGTAGTGGATTTGATGATGAGCTCTCTGCTACAGAGATTGCGTACCTTGCCAAAAACTTTAAAAACTTTCTTAGGAATACCAATAGAAAGGCAAGAGGTACTTACACTGCTGAACCTAGAAATTTTAGGAAGAATAATCCCCCTAAGGTTAATAACTTTGAAAAACCTAGAGAAAAAGTTGGTCAATCTTCAAATAATTCTTTGGGTCCTCAGTGTTTTGGCTGTCAAGGGTATGGCCATGTGAAATCTGAATGTCCTACATTCTTGAAGACTAAGGGTAAAGCTATGGCTGTAACCCTTAGTGATAATGAAGTTTCTGATGATGAGTCCGGTTGTGACGAGGATGGAAACTTCATTGCTTTCACGGCTACTGCTACAGTAAATGAAAGCATATCTGCTGAGGAGAACCCTTCTGATGGGGAACTCTCTGAAGATGCAGATCTTCAAGAGGCCTACAACAAACTTTGCAAAATTGCTGCAAAGGATGCTATGAAAGTTGATTTAGGCCTGAAGAAAATTGATGCCCTTGAGCTTGAAAAGAAAAATTTGCTTGTTAAACTGTTTGATGCTAATGAGCTTTTGAATAATGTTAAATCTGAAAACATGCTTTTGCTTGATAAAGTTAGAACTTTGGAACATGATTTATCTGTTGCTAGATCTGCTAGTTCTAAACTTGATCACATGCTGAATGTTCAAAAGTATCCTTCTAATAAATCTGGGATAGGATATGTTGAAAGCATCTTTGATTCTGCACTTCATTCCACTGTCTTTGTTCCTTCTTCTTCTTCTGTACCTTCTGTGAGTGAGGTTGTGAGTGAAACTGTTAAACCCCCTGTGAGTGAGGTTGTTAAACCTGTAGAAGTTTCACCACCTAAGAAGATTAGGGTAGACTTAAGAGAATCTAAACCTAAGGAGCCAACCAAATCCAAGGACAAGATGCATGGTAAACCTGCTTGGGTTTGTCATTACTGTGGAAAGTCTAGACACATTCGTCCTAACTGTTTCAAGCTTCAAGTTGATAAGAGAGCGAATAAACCAAAAGTGCCTGTGCCTCAAGCACAAGATCCTATGGCACTAATTGGTGAATTGGTAAAGGTGTTAAACCTTTATTCCAATCCTGGAGTTGGGAATCACTCTAATGTGAATAAGAACTCCAATGCTCGTGGTGAATCTAAAAAGTTTTGGATGCAAAAGACTCGAACTAACTGAGTCTTTCTGACATGGTCCTTGTGCTTCATTGCTCTATCCTTTGTGACCATTGTTCTTTGGTTTTTTGTGTCTTTTAGTTCTAGGACTTGCATTGCATTACATTCATGCATTTCATTCTAGGATTTATCTGTTTTCTCTTTTAATATAATAAAAAAAAAAAAAAAAAAAAAAAAGAAGGGGGAAAGCAAAAACTATGTTTGACACTATTTTTCTTGACTTTTGAAAACAAGGTTGGTCAATCTTTCTACACATATCATGTCCTGTGTACCCTGTTTAACTTTGATGAGCTTATTTACTGCACTTGACTAGTTGAAAATTTGTAGTGCATGTTGTGTGGGAAAGATGTGTGTGGTTTTTAATCATTTTGCCTTAATCATGAAGTCACATGTTCTTTGACTGTCGGACTTGATCCTTTTGAGAAAGGCATAAATAACCATCTCACCACTGTTCACTAGCCAATCATGAACACCTTAGTGCATATCATAAGATTTTGTGCTCGAGAAAGTGTAGCACATGCACAAAAAGAACATAAGGTGTAGCCTCAATTAAAATTAAAAACTGGTGTGTACTATTAGGCTTGATGCCAATTCACTTAATTCAAACCGGTGTGTACTATTAGGCTGAATGCCAATTCATATATAAATAAGAGGCAATAATGCAAGAAACTTACATGATTGCAAGCTTTTGTTCTAGGAGATGTGGGAGTTATAGGATGTAACTCTTTAGATGATAGTCTCTTTTAAATTCTATGTGATGAATTGTGTAGACTTTGTGTTTGATTGCTATTCACATATCACCTCACATGTATCTCAAGTTTTTGCTAGTATCACACACTTCACAAGTTACTCTTGTTTAAACACTGTACATGCTAGTGTGTGTGTTTTTGGTCTGACCAACCAAGTTATGAAAATATCTTGAGATTTGTGCACAAGATATTTGTTGCTTGAGAAAATTAAATGGGAGGATTATTGAAACTTGTTTTTGAGGAAATTGGGTTTAAAAATTTTGGGTTTTTGAAAAAGCATTCCATTTCATACTCATGCATTTTGTTTTCATTGATCAAATGCTTTGAGGAGTTGTTTTTAAAATTGGGCTTGCATTTTTCAAAACTGTGATTTTTCCCAAAATTTTTGTGAGTTTCTGCCCATTTCGATCGATCCATTGTGTTTTTCGATCGATCGAAAAAGTGCCCTAGTTTGTTCTAAAACGACTGTCTCATTCGATCGATCGAATGTATTTTTCGATCGATCGAAGATCGTGGAGAAGCTTTTTTAAAAGATGAAATCTGACTTTTTCAAAGTACTATTTCAAAACTTTTTCAATCCTTTTTCTCTTTCCGACGAGGCAAGCTCAACTATTCCAATTTTTTGTCGTTTTCCTCCGAATTTTTTGCAAGAAATCTCTTTCCTCAAGCCGGTAAGACTCTTTTGCCCTTCCTTTTGCTTTTATTTTCATGATTTCATGCATTTTTCATGAATTTTAAGGGAGATTTTCGGACTTTGCATTATGGGATTTTCTGATTGATTCAAGGCTTATTTTTTGCAATTGATCATTGGGTTTTTGTGGGGACACACTATATACTTGATCTTAATGGATTAATTTGATCAATTTTGAGTTTGATGAAAAATTGAAAATTCTAGGGTTTATGTTTGATCTGAAATGGGGCTTTTTGTGAAATTGAGTTTAATTGATGAAATTGGCTTGTGTAATTGATGCAATTAGTTATTATAATCTGTTTTCAACGTTGTGTAATGATTAATTCATCAATTTGTTACAAAATTTTTCAAGTGATTTTCAAATTTTCAGGGTTTTTGTTAAGAAACTCTATGTTCAAGCCAATTTTGTGTAATTGAACTTAATTTGAACATGTTTACTGCATTAGTACATGCATCATGGCATTGCATTTGTTCATGCATCATATAGATTGTTATTTTTTTTGTGCTAACTTGCAGTCTGCCCTTGGTTTTTGTTTTTTTTGTTCTTTTGGTTTTATCTTTGTGTCTCTGTCCTTTCCTTAGCACTATGCCTAGGAAGACTAGAGCTCGTAGGACTATTCCCTCTCCTTCTCCTTCACCCCCTTCCTTTGACCGAGAGAGGTTTCCGAGCGAGAAAAACCAAGAGACCTATGAGAAGCTCAATCTTCAGAGGAAGATTTGGGCTGAGCGTTCGGTTATTCTAGATGAGCTAGATCCTGCCATTAGGGCAAACTTTGAGCGTAGGGGCTGGTTGCCTTTGTTAAATGTGTCTGACCCTCCTCCTCCGGCTACCTTGATTAGAGAGTTCTTTTCGAACATCTCTATCCGCGTCTATGATTCCAACACTCTAGTTAGGAGTTGGATACGAGGCGTAGAGTACTCCATTACTCCTCAGGTAGTGGCTGATGCTCTTGGGGTACCATTGGTTAGTCATCCTGTCTATCCTTATTCTAAGTCTCCCGAGCTAAGCGACGTTTTGTCTTACATCACTGGGACTACTGTCCAGTGGGGTTCTGATCCTAGGATCACTTCTGCTGAGCTTTCCGGGTTACATTATCTTTTCTTTAGGATAGCCTATCATTCCCTCTGGCCCATCTCTCATGTTCACACCATTCCTCTCGAGAGGTGTGTATTTTTGTATGCTCTAGTTATCGATGCTCCTATTAGTTTTCCTCATCTTTTTCTTCGTTATTTGAACGAAGTTTATAGGAGTTCATCTACTTCTCATGCCCTTGTTCATCCTATTTTCATTCATAGGATTTTGCTTTATCTTTCTCTTAGTGACTTCCCTTCATCTGAGCCTGTACATGTTATTGGTCCTATCGGTGCGTCTTTTCTTAGACAGAGGGCCGCTCATCTTCGAGCTGGTTCTAAACACCCTAGGTCTGAGCCATCTAGTAGTGCTCCTCCTCCTCCTTCGTCTTCTACAGGTCTTGCTGGTGAGGATATTCCTGATCCAGTTGGTGATGATGCTGCTGCTGCTGATGTTCCTCCACCTCCTTCGGCCGACTTCGATGTTTGTCGTACTCTGGAGACTGTCATGACCATTCAGGCGGCTCATGGTCAGATTTTGGTGGACCTACTGGATGAGATTCGTGCTCTCCGAGCTGACCTTGCGCATCTTCATTCACTCTCACCACCACCTTTTGATGGCGACTCTTGATTGCCCTTTGGCATTCCGTCACAAAAAGGGAGAGTGGATATATTGACTTGTAGAGGAGGTTTTGACTTTTTGAGGAGATTATGTAGTTAGGGGGAGATATTTTTTTTGTTAACATGAGATATTGTTTTGTGGAGTTTATTAGATTGTATCTAGGTGCTTCACTTTGTATATCATTTTTGGGGTTATTCATGTTAGGGGGAGTAACATTGATATATTGATATACATGATTTTTATTTGATTCTTGTTGTCTCATGATTCACTGCTTATTGATTTATATTTATGAGTTGTTCATTGATATATATCTTTATTTTATGTTGTGTGAATCTTACAAGAATGTTATACCTGTTTATATACCATTTTCTGTCACACATGCGTTTATACGTTTGTTGAGTATTTCAAGAATATACAGGTTGTTTCAATTGAGCTGCTGTCTACACTTGCAACCGATGGATAGTAGTTAGGATTGAATTCTAGTCTTTATGAGCATTATTTTTGTAAAGGGCTTTTCAATTGTAAACTTTGAGCTTTTAATTTGTGTTTTGTCACAGATTGCCAAAGGGGGAGTTTGTTAGGTTCTAAGGTCTTAGGATTTTATATATTTAGAACTCTAATTTGTAATGTTGGCAAACCATGATCAAAACAATGTATTTAGTCTAGTTTAGGCTTGCTCAAAGTTGGTAAAATATTGTAAAGTTGGAATCGAGTGACTGCAGATGCATTGGTGCATTTCGGCATGGCTCGATCGATCGAATGTAATTCTCGATCGATCGAAAATCGGCCCAGATGCGTTTTCTGCAGAAATTCTAGCTCAGCCCAAACTCTTTTAAACGTTTAGGGTTTTATGTTTTTGCCCTAGGTATATAAGGCAAAACCCTAGCCACGTTTTCAGAGTTGCACAAGTTGTATTGTTGCTCATGCATTGCGGTTTTGCGTAAATCTCTTGTGAGATCTAGAGGAGCTTTCCTTTACACAAAGCTTAGGGTTTTCAAGATTGAGATTACTTCAACATCTTGATGATCAACTTGGTTGCTGCCATTAAAGCTTAAAGATAAACAAACGGGGAGCTTGTAGCTGATTGAGGAATTCAAGAAAGAAGTAGTCCGTGGATTCGGAGTCTGCGCGTGGTCGTGTCAGGAAGTTCTACTGGTTGGTAGCATTAGGAAGTCGAGCGGGGGAGCTTGTAGTCCTTTTGTAAGAACTTCAATTCTTTCATAGTGAATTCTGGTTTGCCTTGAGGATCGGTGGGTCAAATCCTCCCCAGGTTTTTCCGTGTGGTTTCCTGGGTGATCATATCTTATGTTCTTTATTATTTCTGCTGCTTTATATGTTTTATATGCATGATATGATTATTTGATTGTTTTAACCTAGAATTGTTTAATTTGACTAAGTAACAACTTGGCTAATTAATCTAGGCTAAGCAATCTGGTTGTTTGTTTAAGGGGTCTAAACTGTTCATGGCCAAATCTAAAAAATGGGAAAAAAATTGTACCGGTGCCGATTCCAACGATCTGGGTGGTAGATATTTGGCCTAATAGTGTTGATGGTCCATAGTTTTTTCTTCATGTGTGCTTGCGGTTCCAATGGCCCAAGTCTGGCGAGGGAACGGACAATGGCCAACCTTAGATATTTCTTCTCACTTTTGGCGCCTATGAACCTTGCTTGGTACTTCTATCTCCATATCCCTTAATCAAAACCAAATCTGACCAAAAATACCAATCTAAATCATAATTAACACCCAATTGATTCTCCAAATTAAAACCAAAAACCCTGAATTTTTAAATTTAAAACAGAACTTTACCAATAGCGATTCCGATAGTCGACTAGTGAGCGGAGGCTTACGGTGATGGCAAAAGATCTGGGTTGCGCCCTTCTCTCTATCTCTGTATCTCTGTTGCTCTGTCTCTCTTTTCTCTTTGTACGTTGTGAAACATTATAATTTATGGGAATGCTAACAAGTGCCCTTAGGGCATTGGTTAATAATCAATTTAAAGAAAGTTTTTATGGGAAATAAAAAAAGGTAATTAATATTTTTACAGCTTTTTTCATTTCCCATAAAAGTGATATCAAAACTTTCCTAAAATGAATTATTAATAAGTGCCCTAAGGGCACTCGTTAGCATGACCCATATTTTATTGCTTTAGTTTTAGATGGTTTTGTAACGTTACCAAACAATGTAATTTACTACTTTTTAATTAACTTTTTCTCAGCTTCTGTTATTATATATATAATATATGATATATGATATATGTATATATATATATATATTAGGGAAAAGATAGAATATTTTTTACCAAAAAGAAAAGATAGAATATTTTGTTAATACTAATTAGATAGTAATTTTATTTTTCATATTAATTTTGTATATTTATTATTTTTGAGTGGTCAAAAATTTTATTTTGTGTTTTGGTCCCTTAAATATAAAATCTTGGTTTCGTACCTTGTAATGCCTTATGTTAGATGGTAATTATCGAAATTTTTTTATAGTGTATAAGTGTCTAGAATATCGTAAAGCTTCTTTTTTTTTTTTTTTTTGAGAATTAATCAGAATATCGTAAAGCTGAAAGGAAATTAATAAAAAAAAAATCACAAGAGTTATGGTTAGCTGCTATCATTTATATATGCCATTAATAATAGGCTTCTATGATTTAAGGCTCTCGTGCATATTTATACATTTCCATATATAGCTTTCCAAGCACCCACTCAAAAATAAAGCATTTTCTATATGGAACTAGAACACTATAATACACGTGACCGTTCTCTAAGAAATTGAGCCTTCATATATGGTAATAAACGTTTGCTATATTTTGTAAAATTAATTATTGAGAAAAGAAGGCAAAATAATGCTACCCTAGTTGTACTCAATTTTTTTTTTTTTTTTTTTATTTATAGAAAAGATTAAGAATTATGTTTGGGGGGCTTAATTTTGGAGTAATGCAATGTCCATAATATTTTTACAATAAATCTTATGCAAAAAGTTGTTATTGGTGAGTAAAAAAATAATATCAATATTTAGCTCAAATTAGAATTAGTAACAACTTACCACCTTAGATTTGTTGTAAAATTATTGTAAAAATGTTTTGAATGTAGTATTATTCTTATTTTTGTTAAACCCAATTTTTTGTAATTCTCAAGCCAAGGTGTTCAAAATTTTTATTAAGATTGTCACAATAGGTTAGTTTAACACAAATTATTTTTTGGCAAATGTATATATGCCATTTTTTGCAAGTCAGGGTGGTCTTGTGACCACCCTAGCTTGCATGTAGAGCCACCAGTGGGTGTAAAAAATGCCCTATTTTTGTAACAATTAAGGAATCGGAGAAAGTTGTAGGCAGGAAGAAAGAAGCCCCTCTCGCAAGTAGGCGGGGAGTTTTTGATCAAAGCCGTCACTCATGGCCCATTTGGATGGAGGGGAGAAGGAGGTGAAGGGGAGTAGAGTAAAGTTGACTAAAAATAGGTTAATTTTGAGCTAAATCTACTCTACTCTACTCTCCATTCCTCTCCTCAATCCATTCGGACCATCAATTTTTCTCGACTTATGGCATGAGAATTTTTTTTTTTTTTTAACTAGAAAGCTTTAAGGCACCACACAAGGATGATGAGCAGCTTTTGGTGGGGGCTAATGATTTGAGGGGAAGAAACTTCACCAGTTAAATTAGACAAAATTGTGCATAGATTACAGGGGGATATGAGATTTTGTGATTTTATTGTTTCAACCTGGCAATGCTAGCAAAGCAGCGATGACCGCTATTAAAAAAAGAACAGTCAAATTCTCCTCTTTCATATTCCTCGAAATGGTAATTTTATTGAAGGGAGAGAAACTCCCTCATTTTACCGTTACAGACCCTCTTCTTCTCTCTTTTCTTTTCTCCCCTGCTCCTCTCTTTACTTTTTCATTGTATCCTCAAAACCCATTGCTCGACACCTCTTGACAAGCCGAAGCTCTAATCTTGTGTGGGCTGGATCAATGTGCGTGATGCACCCAACAGTTTTTCCAGAAAGCGTGTCAGTTTCCATTTAACACGCATGTATTCCATGTGGTGTGGTCTGAGAATCTCTGCTCTATTTGCATGTCAAAAGAGAATGAAAGCCGTTTGAAATCTACAAATGCATAAATCATCCATAAAGAAATCCCAGCAATAAGACTGCAAATACCCAAACCAATCATCCACAAAATCAAATCAACCTTCTCTTACTTATCGGAAAAAAAAAAAAAGAAAGAAAGAAAGAAAGAAATTAAATCAAATTGCTATACCGTTGGAGTTGGCAAGCCAATTGTCCAGAAAAGAAAGAAGCAAAAGAAAAAACTAAGAAAATTAAAATAAATAAAAAACTTTCGAACCCAAAAAAAAAAAAAATTGGTCCTTTGGCAAACGTATGCAAACCCAAACCCAGAAAAATTACTATTGAAGCTGTCATCCAGACTTAGAAAAAAAAATCACAATTGTTTGCTAAAAAAAAACATGAACCCACTCCCATTACACTTCTAAAAAAATAACGAATCCTTTGCCAAAAAAAAAAAACCAGGAAAAGAGAGATCGTGAGAGAGATGAAGAAATCTGGGTTTGTGTTTTTCTAATCGGTGATGTTGGATTTTCTATGATGAAGAAATCTGGGTTTGATGTTTGGGTTTGTGATTTTCTTTGAGAGAGAAAGATAAGATGAGGTGAAGAGAGATGAAGAAAACTGAAAGTGAAGAAAGGGAGAAAAAGAAAGTGGTGGTTGGGTTTGAGTTATGGCGCTAATGCGTTGTGAGGGAGAGAGGACTGAGCAGATAGATCAAGGGTGGTTAGGTTTGGAGTTATGGGTCTGCTGGGTTTCGACAGGTTGAAGAAGAGGGTTGAGAGAGAAAAGAGAGGCAGGTCTGATGAGAAAAGGAGAAGCGAGAGACGGTTTTGTCTGATCAAAGCGGGTTCCACGTGTTTCGAAATATTTAGTAGCATTGTTTGAAACACGAAACTGAGAATTTTTTTTGAAAATAACTATAAAACTCAAACTATTTTATTAGTAAGACAAGGATTGAAATTATTTTGGTATTTTATTAGTAAGGCAAGGATTGAAATTATTTTGGTATTTAACAAATCGAACCTGTTAAACTTGATTTTGCCCTTTGAAATTTCATTTGGAAATTGAGTGTGAGACATTTGAGTTTCAAACTCGAGTGTGAAATACTCGATTTCCAAGTAAAATTTCAAAGGGCAAAATCGAGTCTGTTAAACTCGATTTGTTAGATACTAAAATAGTTTCAAACCTTACCTTACTAATAAAATAGTTCGAGAAATTGGATTATTTTCAAAAAAAATCCCGAAACTAGTCTGAGGTGATTTCAAAAATCAGTGTTTAAAAACCGTATTTTGGACAACATAACTCAAACATCACTTAAAAGAAAAGAAAGAAAAAAACGACCAAACAGGTTAATAACTTTTAGGAACTTAAAACAGTACTTTAGCTATTTTAACGCTCTACTTTACGGTATAAACAACATCAAAAGTTTTTGGATAAATTTCATTAACCTCTCCTGAGATTTCGACAAATAGTCTAAAACATTTCAAAATCGACCAATTAAGTCCCTAAAAGATATATTACTATTAGTCCTTAACACCGTTACACCTCCGTCAATTTTCTTTCCCTCACTCAGAACTCTCTCTAGTCTCTTCTCTCTGGTTCCTCTCCCTCTTTCCATCCCAGCCAAAGCCATAACAAAAAAACTCAAATCCAAATTTAAAAAAAAAAGAAAAAAAAAATCCTCAGCCAAATCCATAACAACAAAACTCAAATCTTACATCAAAACTTAAATACAATAAATTCCAAAAAAAAAAAAAAAATTCCCAGCCAAACCCACAACAAAACCCAAATCTGAAATTTGAAGGAAGTCCATTTAAAAAGTCCAAGTAAACAAAGGAACAAAGTCGGAAGGTGCAGAAAAGTATCATGTCCAGTGCTGGTATTTATAAATGGTGGGTATATGGTTTGCTTTGTTGAACTGTAAGACACCCAGAGAAATGGTTGTGCAATTTATAATGCAAATTACTTTCCTACTTCTGCTGACATATGGATTCCTTGCAGAAGTAGTTCCATCTATGGCAAAACCCAACTGTGAAAGTAGGTGTGGAAATCTTGAAATTCCATACCCGTTTGGAATCGGACCTGATTGCTACATGGACAAGTCGTTCGAAATTGTTTGCAATGGAAGTGGTGCCTTCTTAACTAATATTGACACGGAGGTGTAGCAAATCAATATTGGTTCGCGTTCCAATCGTTCTGACCTCAGGCGATCTTGATCGATGCTAGTCAAAGGAAAATTGTCCCACAATGACTCAGTGGTACCCAACGATTCAACTGATGAACACCCCTGAGAGAGAGTGGGTCGGGTTGGAGAGAGAAGGGAAATCTGAGAAAGAAATTGTGGGACGAGAGAGAAGAGTAAAGTCTGAGGGAAAGAAAAATGACTTTGGCTTTGGCTTTGAGTTTTATGGTAAGATTTGGGTTTTTTTGTTATGGCTTTGGCTGGGATTGAAAGAAGGAGAGGGACCATAAAGGAGACTAGAGAGAGTTTTGAGTTCTGAGTTCTGAGTTCTGAGTGAGGGAAAGAAATTGATGGAGGGGTAACGGTGTTAAGGGTGTTAGGGACTAATATGTCTTTTAGGGCATAATGGGTTAATTTTGAAATGTTTTGGACCTAAGTGATATTTGTCCAAATCTCAAAGGAGGTTAATGGAATTTATCCAAAGTTTTATTTTAACATTTAACGTATTAAAATAATATAAACAACACAATAAATAACAATCACAACCATCCAAAAACGAAACTATTCTATGACATTCTATGACCAGGGGGCCATGCCCCCCTATTTTGAGAAAATTTTTTCTACATATATATTTAATTTTCAATTAGCCAAACACAAAAAAAAAAAAAAAAAAAAAAAAAAAAAAAAAAAAACTTGGTCATCATTGGTCCCTTTTTGTTTATTATCAGCTCACTCCATTCTGGACCCAAATAAATTTATGGTTGGCCACTCTGTAATCCATTACTACACATGCTGCAGTTCATCTCTGTTTAAAATAGAAGAGAAAAAAATATGAAGGATCTAAGTCTAACTAAAATAATCAAGAGGCACAATGAGAGAAAGGAAGGTGAGAACAATATGAAAAACATGATTTAATAAAAACTAAAAAAAAACAAGTTGAAAAAAAAAAAAAAAAAAAAAGGACGAAGAAGAAGATTATTAGAAGGCACACTGATGAAGAAGAGCAAGCAGATATCAAAAAAGTAAGTAACACCATCTGTTTAAAGACCAAATGTGAGGCCAAAATGGCCCTTTACCATCAATTTTCGAAATATTTGGCAAAAAAACACCGTTTCGGAAATAAATAGGAATCTACCACTTTTTCAAGTACTCGAGTTTGGTGAACTCGAGTTCCATGTTTTATGCTTCCACCGTGGCACGCTGACATGGCAAAAAAATTTAAAAATTCCGCTTAGTACTCGAGCTTCCTGAGCTCGAGTACTGTTCTAGCCAATTAACACCCCAAATGGCCCCTGTTACCCACACTTAAACCAAACCAACTCAGCTTACTCTCTCATCAATCTCCCTCTCAAATCTCCCTCTCAATCTCGCTATCTCCCTCTCAATCTCCCACATGTTGTCAATCTCCCTCTCAGTCTCGCTCTCGCTCTCGCTCTCGCTCTCTTCTTCAGCACCACAAGCTCTTCTTCTTTCTCTATTTCTCACGGCAACACAGGTTCATCACTCTAACTTTTCTCTTCTTCGTTGACCTCTCTATTTCTCTATTTCTACTCAATCTTAATCCATATAGGCTCTGGGATGTGGGTTTGACTTGATTTTTTTTTTTTTTTTTTTTTTTGTGGGTTTGCTCGGGTTTCATTTGATTTATTTTGGGTTTTGTTGGGGTTTTGTTCATTTGTTTGAGTGTTTTGTTTCTTAGTATTTTGAATGATTTGTTTTGGGTTTGTCTTTATTTTCTATTTCTGTTATCTTTTTGTGGGTTTGTAATGCAAATTATGTGTTTGATGAAATGCTTCTATGAACTATCTATGAGTTGTGAAGTAATAACTAATAACTAATTGAAGAAGGTAAGCAAATTATGTGTTTTACTTGTGGGTTTTGTTGTAGTTTCTGTTTTGTAAGTTGTTGTACTGAATTGGAGATATGGAGAGTTAGTAGAATCCTAAAGACTTGTGGAAGTTTCTGTTACTTTTAAACCAAATTGAAATCCATAGCCCTGATAAAGGACAAATTCATAATTTAAAAATAAAAACCTGATATCTGAAAAGAAAAATATGAAACAAGAAACTCTGAAATACTTTGGATGTGCTCCCTGCATCACTCTACCTATGCAAGACTCTGAAACTCTGAAACTCTACCTATAGCTGAACCAGAATGTGTAGCCAAGACCCACGACTTCCATCAACTTGGGAAACTGATTTTATAACATTGAAAATCAATTTCTAGACGAGCAATATAAAATTTGTTCATAGTTCCAAAAAAGGTATGGAATCAACCCAAAACACACACACACATACGCACCAATGGAATAGATTCAATAGCGCCAACAAAGATTGATGATAACCACAGGGGAACCAAAGCACCGCCACCATATAGAAGAATGGTAGATGTATCGTATGAATCAAACTGCATGATAACGAGAAAGCCATCAGAATAGCTATACAAAAAGATATGGGAATTAAATTCAAAGACCACTCAGCCAGACAAAAGTGTAAGTTCTGTATAGTATCAACATTGACATGTCATATTTACAAAATATTTTGACTTCATTTTCATGTGCACTACATTTTGCATGTGTTTGGAGTTCATAACCTCCAATGTAGGAAAACAACAATAAGATTAGCTATCTTTACCGGCGGAATTGATTTAGTCATTGTATGTTGTTGACCAAATAGCAATCAAAACGGTCCCCTAAAGGTCTGATAGTGAGGGGCAACAAGCTAGTCCAGGGATTGAACTCACACAGCCATACTTGATTTAGCACCAAACTTTATGTTGCTTACACTAGAAATTAACACCCCCAACCCCCCCAACACCACCATTTTATTGATCATAACACAACTCACACAGCCACAGAGAATTGAACCAACAAACTCAACCTCCAATCCTTACATAATAGGGGCCTTGGTCCAAGAACCACTAGCATTAGTGACTGATTCCTTTACAGACAACAAAGTCCATAAGTCAATTACAAGGTTATAAATTGTACTTTTTATGAACAAATTTCAAGATTATTACTTTCATGGCCCCAAGCTGAAATAAATCTAAATGCAAGACTATACACGTACATACACTTAAAGGGAAGAACAATATATATATATATATATATATTAATGGACTTATCATGGACCTTATCTTCAAGATCCCTGGACGAGGTATTATGGAACCAGATGCTCCCAAACCTCTAGATACTCTTACTTTACTGCCATCTTTAAGAAAATTATGTGTTTTACTTGTGGGTTTTGTTGTAGTCTTTGTTGTGTAAGTTGTTGTACTAAATTGGAGATATAGAGAGTTAGTAGAATGCTAAAGACTTTTGGAAGTTTCTGTTACTTTTAAAACAAAGCAGACATAGAAGCAAATTAAATAAGAAAAAATAATGCAATTTCATCAAAAGGAAAACTCATTTTAACATGGTGCTTTCAGCTTAGACTCGAAGAAAAATAATAAATGATGTGATATGGTGTTTTTACAACACTTATTTATTTATTTATTTTCATTACAAGCATAAATGTTAGTGATGCGATACCATGCTTTAGCTAAAGAAAAAGGTCAAAAAGGCCAAATACCATACTTTAGCTAAAGAAAAATGCTAACGCTATTACAAATTTTACAAAACATTCTCTTCTAGTTCCTCATCTTAAGAAAAATGCGGGTTTTTATTATTGTAAATTCTTTGTTTTGAATATTTCTAGATTTTCTGAAATTAGATGAAAAATTTTAAATCTTAATGCAACAAGGCATATCTCATTGAATTAGTCTTGTTCGCCTTCACAAAACAACATAACAATAAATTTAATTGGTGATACATCAACCACATAATAGTAACATTGTAGGACACAGTTAGCATTCTCATTGAGGCCATAATGAGTAGGATGCTTGGACTATTAAAGTGAGGGTTGATTTTAATAATGTAGAGAGACTTTCATTTTAGAAATTTCTTCCATCTGAAAGTTGCTGTTTTCTCATTTATTTATTTAGGGGTTAAAATGTTTTATCATGTATGCTGATGTATTCTATTTCTATTAGCTGAATATGTTGTAATCTACTTAACATTCTGAAGTTTAATTCATTTTTTATTTATTTATATGACATCAGTGAAGGCTGCATTAGATATATATTATTGCCATATTTCAATCAAATATGTTTATAATTAAAAATAAATAAATAAGAAGAAGAAGAAAGTTTATGTATTTGAAGTGAATTTTCCCCTCATTGTTGTTGTCACAAAATGCCAGATATGGACCCACATGAATCGGGACCCTCTATACAGACTGTCTTGAGGAGGCAGCCTATGCATCATGCAAGTTTGATTTGGGATGCTCCTTTGGAAGGCGAGGTATGCACTTGTCCAAAATCGTAGTCAATATATGTAGTAGAAAGAGTTTTGGCATTTAAGATGCGTAATTAATACTAAGCTGCTTTGTTTGCAGGAAGTGCTAGGTGTACTGACTTGTCGTCATCGAGATAAAGGTCTGCTTAAAGATGGTGCAATTTTAGATCCACGGATTGTAGCTTATATCACATATGCGGGGTTAGATGGGCTACTTCGGGTCCCACATATGGACTTTGACCATGCATTGATCATGGCGTTGGTGGAGAGATGGCGGCCGGAGACGCACTCATTCCACTTGCCCCACGGTGGGATGACCATCACGTTACAAGACATGGAGGTTATAATAAGGGTACCTGTAGATGGCTTGCCGGTGGTGGGATATACCGATTCGGATGATTTGGCCCATCTCTGCTACGAAATGCTAGGGCATAGGTCGCCGGGAAAAGACGTTGGTGATCGTCGCAAGAACACTGCAGTGATAGAAGGGCCGAGGGTAAAAGCGAAATGGCTTGAGGATTGGTTTAGCAACCCTCTCCCAGCTGACGCCACCGAGGAGCTTATGCAACAATATGCTCAATTTTACATACTGGGGATGTTGGGTGGTATGCTGTTTATGGATAAGTCTAGCGAACGGGTCTCAGTTATGTATTTGCAATTTGTCAATCCAATCAGCAACGGAAAGAAGTATAGTTGGGGTAGTGCAGCACTAAGTTGGCTATATAGGCACCTCTGTAATGCATCAAAGAAGACAGCCAAGCAGATTGGCGATGCACTACTATTGGTGCAGTTGTGGGCGTGGGCGAGGTTTCCACACATATGTCCTGTGATGAGGCATCCACACCAGGTACTGCCCCCAGGTCCACTTGCTATCAGGTATGTAGGATCTTACATAGTTACTGCTTTACATTTCCGCATTAAGTTTTTTCGCATGGGAATTATGTAAGTAACTAATATGGCTTTTATGTCTCTGTTGTTTGCTAGATGGAAAAGGGCTAAGATAACAACTAAACATGGAATGCACGTCCTATGCGCCTATCGTGTGTCGCTTGCTTTGTTACGACCAAATTAGGTATCGTGCCTTACAAGTGGGAACCGCTTTGGCATGTAGTTGTTGTACTTACAATTTGCTTTGGAATGAATAAACATTTTTTTTTTTTTTTCAGAGCAAAGTTACATGTCTTGTTCACATTTGTAACACATTTTTTTCTAATTATATTGTTAATATGGTTGTTTGCATCGGTTGGATCATTGCAGATTGTGTGGGAGCCATATAGAAATTATTTGGGTTCCTTGCCTGCATATTGTACGGCAAGCCAACACATATGGAGGTCTATCGTGCCACTCATACATCTTTGGGTGGTTGAAGGTCATCACCCTGAACGTGTTCTTCGACAATTTGGGATGAAGCAAGGCATACCACCCGATGTCGATACTTCAATTGACCTTCACAAGATAACTCTCCAAGGCAAGCACCAAAAAAACTGGGAGCAAGAACATGCCACGCATATTGCTAAATGGGCTGCGCACACCACAATTGCTGATGCACTGCCCTTTCATGGGGAAATGAGCTACAATGATGAGTATATGGTGTGGTTTCATCCCCGTACTGTTCGCCATATTACAAAAGAGACCTCGTACTGGGACACTTTGGTAAGTTTACAAAGACTATTTTGTTATAAATGTACCTTGCTTCGTGTAGTTTAGATCAACCTACTAACACTACTCTTGTATATTTGTGACAGGTTGAATCACAATTGAGGATTATGGCGAAGTGCGAACCAGGGTTTGAGATCTACACTAACTGTATTAAGGCCTTGCAATATGTTGAAGAAATTGGTCGGTTGACCTTGGACGATGCACACGATGTAGGCAACACAAGTGAACCAGCTGTAGGGCGTGGTCGACAAGCAAGTGGACGTCAAGGGCGTGGAGGCCATCAATCTAGTCAGCGTCCCACACCCGTGCCCACATTTAGTCGGCGTCCCACATCTAGTCAGCGCCACACACCAGTGCCCACATCTAGTCGGCGTCCCACATCTAGTTGGCCCCACACAACCGTGCCCACATCTAGTTGGCGCCACACAGCTGTGCATGACCACACCATGGAGGAAGCAAGTCAGACAGCAGATAAGATGTGTTTGGACACTGGTTATGACATGGGCTCCATGCCACACGATGATGCGGGTCCATCCCATACGTTGGCCCATGGGGACACATCTTGGTCCCCATCCATGAGGACCGATGGTACCTGCCCAGCCACATCCCCTACTACATCCCCGTTGTCCACCACCCATACGTCTCCCTCACTAACTATCGGCATTGCCCTCGTAGATGTACATGGTAGAGATGAGATGAGATTCATGCCCACTCCTGGGCGACCCACACCTGGTGCTGTCCCCCCTGAGTTTGTGCATACCGAGTTCATCCAGACACAGATACCCACCCCCCCGCCAGAGGTTTCACACATTGAGGGTCGGCCACGAAGGCCGCAACGGACATAGACACATTCTCCTAACTGTGGGACTGGACATGGTACTATATTTCGATTCAATACCGATTACATATACATCTCTTTATAGTTAAATGATTTGCATATTAGTATTTGGTTGTGTTCTTTTCAGGCAAGGTGAGACCAGTCAAGGAACTAGTGAGGAGAAGAAAACGGGGATGATTCAAGAATGGTCAAGAATCAGTGCTGCTTTGGGTTTGCAATAGTATAGGATCTTTTTGTGTAAGTAGACTTGTTCTAAATTCTAATTGCTTTATTTTCCTTAATGGCATATATTGATATCTGCTCAAAAGCTCAGCCTGTTACACGTTTATCCTATTAAGTTGCATATGTGTTTTTCTTTTATATACAGAAACCAACTCGAGCATGTTGACATATCTGCAGATGAAATTAGAACCTTAAAGCATTTAGCAAACTGGAACTCTCTCTGCCTCTCAACCTCTAATTTTCTCTCTTTCTCAATGTCTAGAGAATTTTTGGAACGAGAGAGCAAGCCATGGTTGCTGATGGCTTTTTTTAGACGTCTATGGTGGTATATCAGCTGATCTGAATAGAGCAAAAGGGGATGGGTAGATCGGAATGAGGGAAGGCTGTGAGTTGAAAGGTATTGGTTTTTCATTATTTTTTTAGATATCCCTCTTTAATATGGGTATTAACCATTCTTGATTTCTTCTTTTGGGTTTCTTTTCTTCTAAACTTTTAGCTGTTGGGTTTGGAGTTGTGTGTGTGTGGGTTTCTCCTTTCTAAGGCGAGAAGATATTGCTATAATGGTAAAACTTTTCCTTTTTAAATTTCTTTTAGGATTATTGATCTTTATGTATCATTCTATGCTTCCATTTGAATTTTAGTTGTAGTCTTGAATCTTTGGATAATTTGATGGTGAAATGTATTGGAGTTTTGGACTTATGAAAATATATAACTGTGTGGAAATGCATTGAGTTTTGGTAGTAAAATGCTTTAAAGAAACACTAGCTAGCTCATCAACTCACTTTGTTCTAAACTGTTGAATATAATTTCTGTTTTAAATAAAATATCATACTTGCAATTTTAGTTAGAGCAGTACATTGACCCATGCTATAGCGTGAATGCACTGTTCCGGAGCTATGCTCCCGTTTTCCCTATGTTGAAAGATAGATTATCATAGCCGGATCCTGAAGAAACTCGAAAAGTCCTCCCTAACCCCCGATTGATCCAAGAAAAAGGTCGCCTTGTCTCAACACGAATCAAGAATGAGATGGACGAGGGTGGGAGATGGTCGAGAACCACACCATGGAAGGAGGGGGGGAGGAAGGTGTAACGCGGGTTTTGTGACCAAGAGGGGCATAATTGAAGAACATGCCCTAAGCGGAACGAGGTACCGATGAGTGGTGGTCTCGCGGACTAGGTACGCTAAGTTTGAACCGTGACATCCTTTTACATGTAAAATTTTTCCATTTTTTTAATGCTGATCATAGAAGTTCTAACTTCTGACTTGTTCTTAAACATTGCTACCAATCAAAGGAATTGCCTACACTCTCACAATTGAACACTTTAGTTCCTCCTAAATGTCTTCGATTGCACTAGTTCAAAACTTCAAATTATTACAGTTATGATGACGATGACTTTCACTTTATAATTAAATTATTGAACTTGTGTATGGTTTCTATTTAAATTATAATGTGCTATCCTCAAGCTTGGCATTTTGAGCCATCCCACTATGCCTTGAAGAAACTAGGCATAATGACACCAAGTGAAAAGAAAACCTAAAAAGTTGAGTGACAAAGTTAATGAAGAAGTTCATGGCTGACTTCTACAATGCATGTGCGTATATGTTATATATATATATGAGTTATAATAAGTCAGACCTTGATGTGATGGTTTATTCAAATTTCTCTTTTCATATATATATATATATATATATATCGAGAGAGAGAGAGAGAGAGAGAGAGAGAGAGAGAGAGCATGCACACACAAAATTCATATGGATAGATAAGAGGCAAGACAGTACAACAAAGGGTGCCCACATTCAGGTAAGTATGACAAATCATTTATGTCATTTTGAGAACTTTGTCTATTTAGGTCTCTTACAATTTTTTTTTTTGTTTTTTGATGAGTGGTCTTTTACAGTTTTCAAACTCATAGTTGCATTGTTAGCTTTTGTGATTATCTACTGAAGAGATTGGACTATGGTATAGATCTGATTTATGTGGCAAGTTTATCACGTTGGGATTCTTGCTTTTGCATGTTTATCAAGTTCATATACATAATATTTGATTAATGTCGATTTCATTTTCCAGTTCCATCTTTAACAAGCCAAAGTTCGGTGAAATTGAAAGCAAAACTTCTAAGCAAACTATTGACTTAACTATAATCCAAAACCTTTTCGTAGTTAGCTGGATTTGGCTATTGAAATCGTATTCACCAATGACTCTATCTAGGATCATATCTCTTGTTAAATCAATGGTTGTAATGAAAACTTAGGTCAGTCAGTGTTGTTACTATACACTTCCTTTGTTGCTTTGATTTCTTTTGATAAGTAATCACCTTTGCTAATTTTGTGTTCCAAAAATTTGAATTTCCTTCAAGCAAAAAGTACAAATATAACTCTTCCCTTCTACTTTATTACATGTGAAAGGCCTGTGTAAGTAAATTAAATGGAATTTGAAGCATACCATATCGCCAATTTCCAGTCGACTGGCATTCCAAATACACTTTATACTTTGAAAATTTCATAGTCCTAATGCAAATTGTTTTATTACTCATATTTTTTTGCACATTCAGCTTCTGACATATCACTCAATGATTGAACTATATTTTTGTGCATATATTAAAAAAACTCTCATTTTCAGTCTGCAGCTCACGTTATAACATATCATAGTTGTTTTATTAACTAATGCATTTGGCGATGCTATTAGGTTGATCCAACCACTGGTGAGACAGAGGATGATGGTGTTGAAGATGAATACCAGCTAGAGGACCTAGAGGTTGTAACAGCTGATTACATGTTGAAAGTGGGGGTCTCCAATTTCAGAAATGCATGGGAAAACATGGGTGATGACTGCTTCCCATGCATTATACTATTACTGGCAGGGGAGATTTTCTCTCTTTTTGGGGGGGGGGGGGGGGGATATACTCTACCAAACAACACCTACTTATTTTGGGTTTGCCTTAACATCTCAGTGATCTTAATTTTTGGTCTTTTTTTTGGGTCTTGAGTCTTCCTCTCAATCTTTTTCATGTGTATGTGCCATGTGCGTCTTGTACATAAATACAATATAAAATGCAATGTAATGTATTTTTTGCAACTGTGGAAATTGTAAAAACAAGGCTTTTGAAGTATTTAAATAAGGAATTACATGAAGTTTCCTATGCCTGAGCAAAAAAGAGAGTTTCTGCACATATTGTAATGCATTGGCCCCAACTGCTGATTGGTTTCTTTTATTTTACTATGACTAAGTGAACAAAAATAAATACATGAATTTCTTTTATACATTTTCCCATGTTGTTTAATTGTATATGAAATCTGAAGTTGACTTTTGTTTCTTATCCTTTAGTTTGACATACTGCATGTAAATCACTTCTCTTGCCACACTTCACAGACCATATTTATGGTAATCTGTGGGAGCTCATATTGTTGCACAAAGGTAGTTATATAGTTATAATTTCTGAGAATAGGAAGTAGTCACTAAAGGATCAGGTACATTATTTAATGTCAAATTAGTGGGTGAACTATGTCTTTATTGAGCAGAGCACAGTTTTTTATAATACTTGTATGATCTTGTGCTATAAAAAAAATATTTATTGAGAAATGTGCAATAAGCTTCACAGTTTGTGGAAGTGAAGAGGCATATGATAGAGATTGCTAAATATTTTATATTTCTATATGGTTTAAATTGTTAGTGAAAGAAATATAAAATCAAGTAACAGAATCACTAATGTTGTATATATGACCATATCTCCAAGTTTCATGGAGTTGTGAAAGGGCATATGATCCAGTTCATAAATCTCATTCGCATTGATGAGATTACAGAATTGTAGACATTGACTGCAATTGTTGCTTTAAATGATAGATACTTAGAAGTGAGTGTGGAATTGCAAAGTATCATGGGTTTAAAAGTAGCACTGTTTAATAAGATCTTGCAATCACTGGTCAATTAAATCTAATTGCATTTCCAATGGTGGGAGATCACCCTTTCTATTCCTGTAGACAATTTCTTTTTAATGTTATTGTAATTTGTGTTGTTAAGAACTAGATCCTTTAGTGACATGTTTTGTGGTATGATTCCGTTTTAAGCAAGTGTGAGATCTTGCTACTCATGGGCCTTTTTTCCAAGGAATATATAATAGCATATATGGGGACTTTTCTTTCTTTGTTTTTTTTACTGAGAGAGAGAGAGAGAGAGAGAGAGAGAGAGCATGAGCTTCTAGCCAATTTGACCTTCCAGTGAATTTAGTTAGATGGGCAGCCACAACCCTAGAACTAGATGGACGTAAAGATTTGTGCATTATCCAGAAATTGGCATACAGGGAATTTTTTGGCTCAGGGTTTTTTTGGCCCAGTGAATTTTTCAAAAAAACTTGGTAAGGCAGATTGGTACCCGAGTTTTAGAAGCTCGGGTACCAATTTGCCTTATTGCATTTGGCTCAAGGTTTTTTGGCCCAGGGATTTTTCTTTAAAAAATTTGGTAAGGCAGATTGGTACCCGAGTTTCAGAAACTTGGGTACCAATCTGCCTTATTGCATTTGGCTCAGGGTTTTTTGACCTAGGGAATTTTTCAAAAAAATTGGTAAGGCAGATTGGTACCCGAGTTTCAGAAGCTCGGGTACCAATCTGCCTTATTGCATTTGGCTCAAGGTTTTTTGGCCCAGGGATTTGGCTTTAAAAAATTTGGTAAGGCAAATTGGTACCCGAGTTTCTGAAACTCGGGTACCAATTTGCCTTATTGCATTGGCCTCAGGGTTTTTTTGGCCTAGGGAATTTTTCAAAAATTTTTGGTAAGACAGATTGGTACCCGAGTTTCAGAAGCTCGGGTACCAATCTGCCTTATTGCATTTGGCTCAGGGTTTTTTTGGCCCAGGGATTTTTCTTTAAAATATTTGGTAAGGCAGATTGGTACCCGAGTTTCAGTAACTAGGGTACCAATCTGCCTTGCCAATTGCAGTCTGGTTTCCATCACCAGAGTAAACCATTTCCATTAAAGGAAATTATTTATCATTGAAGAAGCGCCACAAAAAGAAATTTATAGTAAGGTAGTTGAAATTTTGAAAATTCCCTTAACATTTTAATTATTCATGTAGCATTAGAATTTTTCTTTTCTCTTTTTTGACAATTCAATATTTACAATGGGGAGGGGGGATTTGAACCCTTGATGTGTTGTTAGAAACACGAGGTGCCAATTGAAGTACTAGGTTCTTGGCCATTAGAAAGAAATTTTAAATGACAATAAGCAATTTCTACTTATATATATTGACATGGAAGTTCTAGGTCCCCAGGAAAATCAGTAACCAAATGCAAATGCAAATGCAAACTGCCAAAATGTTTAACCAAACAGACCATATAACTTGCCCTTCGAAAATATCAAATTATCATGACGGTTATCAATTATCATTCCAAAGTAAAAATGAATCTGTCAACAATTGGATCATCATAATTTTAAACAATTGCAATGCACTTTCTCACACTCAAATTCGCTCATTAATACCCTATAACCAAAAATAGAAATACACTCAAAAGCCCTAAAACTTTTGATCTCACATTCACACAATCTACAAATCAACACAGAATGATCCTTAGACTAATTACAAACCAATACACTCTCATTTTCATATTTATGTTGTAGTTTTACACTTTAAAGCAAAGGCACAGATTTTTACATTCCTTCTGCAGCAACAAAATTTGATGGTAAAGGGCCATTTTGGCCCCCAAGTCATTTGACCTAAAATCACAGTACAATCCTCTCTTACACGTTTAGAAGTCCAAAGAAGGGGTTGGTCATTGCAGACTTCAATTCAGACCCAGCTGTGTTTAGAATTTCCATGTCGACCTTATCATCAGGAAGATACAAGAACTCGTCCCCTTCTATTCTCTCAAACGAAATTCCATACCTCCTTTCAAGTTCCCAACTCTATCCTGTTAAGTGTTAAATAGCTAAAAAATAAATAAATGACTAGAGTAGAAATCTTACAATACAAGTACACCTGAACCAAGAAAAAAAAAATAAAAATATTATATGCCAGATTTAAGCGATGTTTATGAAACCCTTCTCTTTTTTCTTTGGGTATATCGTGTTTATACAGAGGAACATGCTGGTCTACAAATGTAACAGGAAATAGTGACAGACCATTAAAGTAGTAGATATTAAGACCGTTCAATTTAAGGCTACAAAGAGGATAACACTCGTCAAATCTATGCATTACTTGACATTAGTGATCAAAAGAAAAACTAAATATGGCGATCCAACAATCAGGATGGAGAGCTCTTGGCTCTCATCATGACTAATGAGGCTACCTTTTTCATAAAAATGAGCCTGGCGAATTAATGTATTATTTTTTACTAGTTAAAAATCGTGAAAGTGAACCCAATAATAATCCAAAACCGAACCAAAAGTAACCTAATTTCCATGGAAAATAACTTGGCATTACTAGTGTCTTGTGGCAATAACCTATCCCAAAAGTTTCCATCAAAAGGACAATCTGGATTTGGTGGAGATAACAAATGGTCTCTACTTGATTCAATCAGCTCAGATTACTTGTATAGTTGGTATGGAGGGTTAAACAACATGATCAAACCTCAGCATTACCCCCCCCCCCCCAACAACAACCACATCAATCAAAGAAATTGTTTACCTAGAATAATGGGTTAGTGATAGGCCACAAATTGAATGACCCATTGTGATAAAACCAATTAATTAAATTAACCAAGTTATTAATTAATCAATTTATCATGAAATTGCATGGCAGCACAAACAAATCACCGAATAACTAAAAATGCAGTGGAAATTAAATGACACGGTGATTTGTTCACGAATGGGGAAAACCCTAACGGCAAAAACCCCACCGGGTGATTTTCAGGTCACCACTCCCGAAACTCCACTATTATCAAATCAAGCGGTTACAAGTAAAGGAATCCCAAGTACCTTACCAACCTACAATTGAACCCTTACCCCAATACCCAATTGGACTTGATCTGTAGTGACAATTTCCACCTTTGATGCACGGCTCCCAAGTACGTGACTAACTAGATGCGCGGATCCCAGTACGCGACTTCAAGCACCAACTTTAGAAAGAGAGGTTGGTTGCAAAGTTCTTCAGTTCATCCTATGCAATAAAGATCAGGAAGATGCTTGGTCACAAAACCCTTTGGTGCAAATACATAGCAACTTCTTCAGACAAGATGAACTAGGTCAAGAACTTCGTCTTTGATCACAATTTACTTGAACAAGGATTGCTCAATGCTTTAGCAACTTATGTCTCTATTGACGACTCTTAAAACAATCCTTTTATATGTTTAGGGTTAGAAGAAAAGAAGGCCTAAAAACATATTCATGGATCCCAAGAAATCAGATCAGAAAACCTAATTTTTTAAATCTCGACAGATAACAAGTGTCGAGGTAGCTATCGAGCAGGTGTCGAGCTTTAATGAAGATGCACTTCAGCTTGATTTTTCTTGGACAGACTTGATGACTTCAACACTTGATCTTGAAACCTTGTTTCTTGAAGTATGACATATGTTCTTAGCATGTGAACCACATATGTCCTAACAATCTCCCTCTTTGGCAATCCGTGACAAAACCACAACAAACAAATGAACATATGAGAGAAGTCATAAATCACTAAACTCATATTCACTTATTGAATACAATAAAATCTATCCTAACACAAACTCTTGAAAAACTTTGCAAGAAAAGAGTTTATGGCAAGTAGACTTTGACAACCTGTATTTCTGAAACACTTTAAACAAAACTCATCAAGGCATCTTGTGTGAAACAGAAATAATTAGATTGCATACAAGTATAAAGAACATGTGTATAAAGAGAGAAAAGAAACAACACATGAAGAGATAGGTGAAAGAAACATACATCCACATATAGAGAAAATAAGTACAATGTATGTAAAACTGGTCACAAGACCTCATATACAAGATCAATGTATCTAACAAGAATAGAAAAGAAAAAATACATCAAAACCTCACTACATCCCTCAACATATCAACTCTCCCCCTATCAAAAATGTCCTATACTAACTCTCCCCCTAAGATGACTACTTTCATAACCCAAAACTACTCCCCCTTTTTGTCACGAGTGACAAAGGGTAGAGTGTCACGTAGACATCTCATCAGTAGAGCTAGCATCTCCATCATCATCATCCGAAGCATCATCGTCATCACCATCATCATCATCATCATCCTCAGCATCAGAATCTGAAGCGACTGGAGGAGGTGGTGGAGGAGAAGCCTCAGAAGCAAAACCACCCATGGCCGCCTACCGTCGTGCAATACGACCAACAAGAATATTCACCTGATACAACTCAGTGGTGAGTGTATCAAGGCGAGCATCCATGCGTTGCAGCTGCGCCATAATGTCTCAAAGAGATACATCGCCTGAAGAAGTAGGAGGAGCAGATGTAAATGGAGCTGATCTGGATGGAGCCGAACGGGAGGGAGGAGTGGAATCCGTCTGTCTCGACCTAAACTGAGCCTCACTACGTTTTACGGTAGCAGCATCTATGGCAGATATGTGTGTGAAGTGGTCGGACACAGGGAAAGGGATAGAAAAATGGCATAGAATCCTCGTGATAGCGGAAGGAAAGATGAGCTTATCACGGGACGCCGAATCTAGATGAACATCTATGATAGAGAGAATGAAGTGAGAAGGAAAATCTATCGTAAGATGCTCAAGAAGAGATAGCAAAAATCGAGCACGAGGCTCTGTGATAGAGTTGTAGTGAGAGAGAGGATGGAGTACAAAAGTCATCATCATGTTAAGAAATCTAGGACCTTTAGCAAAAGGTCTACATGATGTATACTGATGTTCATCCCAATCAGAAGGGCGCTCACAAAAAGAAGAAATGAGCTCATCCTTGGACACAGTCCTCAGACACTCACAAGAAGGATAGTCAGGAAACTCTATCCTAGGAACCCTAAGCACATCCACAACTAGCTGCGGTGTGATAGCAAAGCGCGTACCTCGAACGCGAGTGTGAAAAAGAGGTACTGAACGATCAAACCCGTGCATATTAGAGTAAAACTCTTGAATCAGCACAAGTGGACAAGTGACCGGGACGTCACACAGTGACCCCCATCCCCTACTGTGAATGACAGAGGGAAGGTTAGTGTTGGCGAAGTTCGCCAGAATGACTTGGCATTCCGAATGAACACCTCGTCTAGAAAAGTTCTCAGTAAATGCCTTGTGGGCATCTCCATCACGGAACCAAAGGTTAAAAGGAGCAGAGTCAGAAGAAGAGGAAGCTCCAGAACGCAGAGGGTTCCGAGCAAGAGTGGATTTACGTTTGGGTGCCATAGACACAACTAACGTAAAAGAATGAGAAAGAGATAGAGAGGGAGACAATCAGAAAAGTCCCAAACAGTTCAAATATGACAAATATATTGAACAAAAAGTACGTATGCATGGGAATGCATGAGCATGTGACATGCAAACTTAAAAAGCATCATGGGCTCAACCCAATCCAAACCTATTAGCACACATACAAGAAACACACATCTAAATGCATGTAAATATCATTCTAATGCATATGGAATGCAATGTATGACGTTTTAAAAGCATTTAAGTGAAAACCCAACTCAAAATTTCAAGAAAAACTTATTAATTTTGAAAAACCCCAAAAATTTTCAAAAATCCCAAAACCTAGGTTTCAAAACATGCAATGCATGAAAAAGGAAGGGAAAAAGAACATACCAGGTGAAGGAAATCAAGGGAAGATTGAAAATGATGAAGATTTGAAGATTTGAGTGAGAGAAACTTGTTTGGGAGGTGAAAAGTCTTCGGATAGATCAAGAGAGATCGAGCAAATGAAGAAAAATCGTGACAGGAGCTTAAATAGACACCTCAGTAAATCTCGACAGCTGAGGTGTCGAGAGGTATCGAGGAAGCTATTAAGGAAGGTATCGAGGAAATGGCCGTCGACAGCTGAAGGTATCGAGAGGTGTCGAGATATAGGAACCAGTTTCAAAGAACAGAAGCTCGATCAATCGACTAGGTGTCGAGGAGGTATCGAGGAGACAGGAGAAATCTCGATCGATCCACCAAGTGTCGAGATTGCGATAAGAAAAGGCTTGAGAAGCTCGACAGATGATTAAGTATCGAGGAGGTGTCGAGGAGGTGTCAAGCAAGCAGTGAAAAGCAGTTTTTCGAGAAGAGAAAAACACAGATATGAATGCAATCCAACAAACACTCAACAATGATCCAATCAACATAATAGGCTCTCAAAATCATCTCTCAATGAAAAATTTAAGCACATGGATCTCCCAAAAACACACACACACACTAAACAAGTCTAACCAATTTTATTTTTCAAAAACAAGTCAGGACAGTTTAGTGAGCATACAAAAGCACATGTAAAACCTTAGTGATGGCCAAATCACATTGTACCTGTACATGTATCAAAAGTAGCAAAGAATATTGCGTGTTGTGTGTGAAAAACATCGCAAGATTGCATATGTGTATACATTTTATGACAATCTGAGATATGAGAAAATAACTTTTAACTCACACACAATCATAACTGTTTGATGGGAACTATCACCTTCGAGGTACATCCTATAACTCCCACATCTCCTAGAATACATGCTTGTAACCATATTTAAAGCATTTTTGATCTTTTTGCTTTTTATTTTCTTTACATATTTTCTTTTTAAGCATATCATGCATGGACTTATAAGAAAGAAAAGAAATACCCATTGATATTTGACATTTCAATTTTGCTATGCCTAAGCACATAAATGTCATTGACATCACACTTTTGCTATGCCAAAACATACAGATGTCATTAATGATTGGCGGGCAACAGTGATGAGATGGTTATTTATGCCTTTCTCTTAGGATTTTCTAGTCCTACCCGTCAAAAAGAGTGATATGAGTGTTAAGTTTTAAGAGATAACCTAATCTTACTCATCACAAATAAGAGCCACAAAGCTCACTTGCTTAGTTGTGCATAGAGATGCTCATCTAAGTTACAAGAGATACAAAGTTTAGAAAACTCTGTTTCATTGGCCATTCAAGGTACACAAGTACCAAAGTACACAAACACACACTATTTTTGTATTTTTTTTCTGATTTTTCATTCTTTTTTTTTTTATATCAAAAACAAAATAAACAAAACTGAAAGTAAACACACAAAAACATGTTAACAAAGCAAAGCATAAAACTAGACTGACTCAACAAAAATGCAAAACACACAAGCAATGCAATAAACAAGAAAAACAAGAAGGGAGAAGAAAGTGATGAAATCACTTAGAATCCTTTTTCTTTCACACCTTGGAAGAACCTTTCCTTTGATTAAAATTTTGAACCGACAATGAGGGGGAAGAATTGAAACCGTTCAAGTTAGAAAGCAACAAAAGGGCTTTTAGAAGATCTCCAAGAGGAGCAAGAGAGGATTGAAGCTGATTTTGGCTTCTAGATGCTGTCATGCTGTTGCTCTGTTGGGTGGCTAACCACTTGTAGCAATTTGGTCGAGTATGACCTGCAGCTCCACAATGATGACAGAGATGCTGCTTCTTTTGTTTAGGCTTTTGAGAGTTAGCCTTCTTAGCCCTAGGGTTTCTAGCATCTTTCTTATCTTGCTTAGGGGGTGCTCCTAATATAGACTTACCCTTGTCTAAGTTCTAACTAGCTAATTCAGTTTTAACATCAGTGTTCTCAACTTTAACAGTATTAGCAGGAGGAACAAAAACAGTAGAACTAGTAGAAGCAGAATTAGAGAAAGAAAGACCATACCCTAAGCCTGTTCGATCTGAAGCAGATTTCTGAATACTGAGCATCTCATCAAGTTTTGCACTTGAGGTCCTCTCCAGTTGGGCTCTTACTTGAAACAGCTCTGCTTCAAGCTTCTTGGTCTTCTCTGCCAGGAAGTTATTCTCAAACCTCAGTACTCCAATAGTTTGATTTGCCTCATCAAACTTTATGGACAACTCTTCACGATCAAGTTCCACATCACTGAGCTTCTTGGTGGTCAGCCTATACAACTTCTCATACTTCTCAGAGAGCTTGTAAAGCTTCTCATAGGCTGAATGGATATCGTCTTAATCATCCATCTTCTCACACTTGGTGTCCACCAATTCTTCTTCTTCATCTACTTCTTCAACAATCCCTTCAGTAGGATTGACTATGGCAGTGAAGGCATTTAAGATTCCGTCATCCTCATTGTCGGAATCCTCTTCAGGCTCAGTGTCACTCAGGGTTGCAACAAGAGCCTTGCTCTTCCCAATGCTCTTCAGATATGTAGGACACTCATTCTTCATGTGTCCAAACCTATGACACCTAAAACACTTGGGTCCTGCAGGAACAGTGTACTGACCACCTTCCTTTGCATCCTTCTTCCCTTTGTCTTGACTTTTAAACTGAGAAGAACTGGATTGCCTGCGGTCCTTATCGGAGCTCCTTCCATTGGCATTCTTCATAAACTTCTTGAACTGCCTTGTAATGTAGGACTCTTGGAATCTTCATCATCGGAAGACTCATCTGTATCACTGCTCTTTGCCTTCAAAGCCATGCTCTTGCCCTTGCTTGACTTGCCAATCCTTGATAACCCTAGCTCGTAGGTCTGCAAGTTCCCAACCAACTCAGTCAAAGGAATTTTATCAATGTCCTTTGATTCTTCTATTGCCGTAATCTTGGCATGAAATCTCTCAGGTAGAGATCTAAGCACCTTCCTTACAACCTTGGGTTCAAGGATGGTTTTCCCAAGATTGAAGGCTGAGTTCACTATGTCCTTAAGCTTGGCATAGAACTCATCAAACAACTCATCCTCCTCTATCTTAATCTCTTCAAAGCTAGTAGTGAGCCTCTGTAGCTTTGAATCTTTGACAGCCTTTGTTCCCTCATAGGTTGTCTAGAGGATGGTCCATGCCTCCTTAGCAGTTTCTGTTGAGGATATCTTCTTGAACTCCTCATTGGTGATTGCGCTAAATAGGGCATTCAACGCTCTGCTATTGAAGTTTGCCGCCTTGATCTTGGCTTCATCCCAATTGGCCGACGCTTCTTTTGGCTTGGTCTAGCTAATCTTAACAGCTTGCCACATCTTCTCATCTAAGGACTGCAAAAAAGCTCTCATGCGTACTTTCTAGTAGGCATAGTTAGTCCCATTAAATAAAGGAGGTATAATTAGAGATTGTCCTCTATCCATGACAAACAGGGGTCAATGGATCAACACAACAAAGATTAAAACCTAATCAGAGTGTGTCTACTCTGATACCACTTGATAGGCCACAAATTGAATGACCCCTTGTGATAAAACCAATTAATTAAATTAACCAAGTTATTAATTAATCAATTTATCATGCAATTGCGTGGCAGCACAAACAAATCACCGAATAACTAAAAATGCAGCGGAAATTAAATGACACAGTGATTTGTTCACGAATGGGGAAAACCCTAACGGCAAAAACCCCACCGGGTGATTTTTAGGTCACCACTCCTGAAACTCCACTATTATCAAATCAAACGGTTACAAGTAAAGGAATCCCAAGTACCTTACCAACCTACAGTTGAACCCTTACCCCAATACCTAATTGGACTTGATCTGTAGTGACAATTTCCACCTTTGATGCACGGCTCCCAAGTACGTGACTAACCAGATGCGCGGATCCCAGTACGCGACTTCAAACACCAACTTTAGAAAGAGAGGTTGGTTGCAAAGTTCTTCAGTTCATCCTATGCGATGAAGATCAGGAAGATGCTTGGTCACAAAACTCTTTGGTGCAAATACACAGCAACTTCTTCAGAGAAGATGAACTAGGTCAAGAACTTCGTCTTCGATCACAATTTGCTTGAACAAGGATTGCTCAATGCTTTAGCAACTTGTGTCTCTGTTGACGGCTCTTAAAACAATCCTTTTATATGTTTAGGGTTAGAAGAAAAGAAGGCCCAAAAACATATTCACAGATCCCAAGAAATTAGATCAGAAAACTTGATTTTTTAAATCTCGACAGATAGCAAGTGCCGAGGTAGCTATCGAGCAGGTGTCGAGCTTTAATGAAGATGCACTTCAGCTTGATTTTTCTTGGACAGACTTGATGACTTCAACACTTGATCTTGAAACCTTGTTTCTTGAAGTATTAAAAACACCTAGAACTACCCAATTACAAGTAGAGTGCGTTTTGTCAAAGGATTAGCCAATTTACATAAGTAAGTATGACATATGTTCTTAGCATGTGAACCACATATGTCCTAACAGTTAATAAGTCGAATCTTCCTAAATTTTTCCTCATCAGGATTTTTTGCGATATTTCCAACATAGATTAGAAGAGTTTCAAAGGCCCTCCTAACTTTGGCACCATCATTCTAGACGAATAAATAGAAAAAGGTAGGGGGAATCAGGCTGCTGACAAAGTAACATGTAAAATATAGAAGTTAATGAAATAGCATGTGACAATCTTAACTAACAAAAATGGACTACATTTGGGACTGATGAAACCTAAAGTTCACAAGTCAAAGAAATGCAACAATATATATGGCAGGCACCCTAAAAATATCCTATGCATATGATTTATGCTGTAACAGGTGCATGTATCTTCACCTTAGTTTAATTAAAAGGCTTTCAAGCAATTAATATGCGCTTTCTTTCTTTAAGTATTTGTATGTAAAGCAAGGAGCTTTTTAGTACATGGTCGTGTAGAGCTATCTATCTTGTAAATAATAAGATGTAGTACCTCCCATTTATCTGAAAACTCAGATGCAAAGGAAATTCACTGTTGTGACAATTTATCTGTGGAGATCTTTAGCTCAATGGATTTCCAAAAAAAAAAAAAAAAACCACCCTTTGACATTACGTTTCACATATAAGAAGTCCACTATACCAGAATTTTTATTCAGGAAAACTTCAACACTATGCTTTGCTTTTGAAACATATAACGAGGAAATTGAAGCACACTCTAACCTCAGAATGAAGTTGCTAAAAATAGTTTAGGAAACCACTTATAATGTGATGGTTCTACAATAATGTCATAAAACACATAAACCGATCTATTTTTGAAATGTCTCCGAACTCTTGTGCTTGTTACACTATGAGAAATTTACCTGGTGATTGCGCTTAAGAGACCTTAAACATTCTCTCAACTACAAAGAACAACATCAAAATAACTCTGCCCTGTAGTTCAAGTAAAGAAATTTATATTATGCAATGGCACAGAAGAGTGCTAAGTTCTATAAACATCACTTTCAAAATAACCGTACCGTTTTTTCCTGCAACAAATGAGTGGAAGGTTTTACAGATGCACTTTCTGGTGGCAATCCAAGTCTTGACCTCCTTTCTACCTATGAAGACATGCATAGTTTTTTGAGTCATGGAAATTCTTGAGAAAGGTATTAAACATCAAATCAGGAATAATGAACTAAAAAATATAAATTATCACTTGATAAGATTTAAAATAAAATAAAAACCCATTAGTCTCTCTTCTATTCTTGGTTGTTGCTTACTTCAAGTTCTTTGAGAATATTTTTTGAAAACTTTTTTCCTGTATTAGCACAACTTCCAAAAACTACATATTTCTATCTATTTTTATTGACCATAAAATACTATAAAGAAAAAAAATTCTCCTTCTATAGAAATGGGCAGGCCCTAGGGAAAAGGTGTATTAAGGACAATGATAGTGAAATCTATAATATAAAAGTTTTCATTTGGGAATTGTGTATTTTCGGTAACTTATTTGCATAGTGTTTATCAAAAGATATAGTTTTTGGTAACATTTATGTTTTTTTTTTTTATAATTTATTTATTTATATTTTTTATGTTAAATGCGTTACAAAGAGCTAAAAGCTAAATTATTTGGAAAACAAAAAAAAAACAAAAAAAAAAAAAAAACAAAAAGACAAAAAGCTAAAAGCTAAAATGTTTTCAATGATTCCCAAACGCACACATAATCTACTAGAAAAAAATTATAATCTATTAACAATTGTTCTAAGCACAATGAAATGTGGAAAAAATTTTCAAGTACCTTATCATGTTCTAGTTTCTTAAGTATTTTCTCCCTTGCTCTTTTTTCTTCCTCCTTTTCTTTTTTTTTTCAAGGCTAAATAACTGGAAAAAACAAAGTGAATATATTAATATTTAAGTTAGAAGGAAATAAAATCTAACGTATTTAAAGACAAAAAGCGATAAATAGACATGAAATTTCCAAATAGAAAAAACAATTACTAAATTAAGATAGACCATTGTTTTTCATTGCTTTCTAGAATTCGCTTTGCCTCAGTGAGGTCCTTACTAGCTCGAATCCTCTCCTAGAACAATAGCACAACCAAGTCTTTATAAATAAATGCCAAGTACATGAAACGAGCTCTTAATAGAATCCCAAAGTACAAACAGAAGAGTTTGATTTGACAAAAACCAACAATGAAGCAGCAATAATATGTTCTAAAATATAAAAAAGCTATGGCAAGTTCACCGTTGAATAATGTCTTTCAGGGGTAAAAAGAACTTAGGAATCATGATATAAGATCTTTAAGAAATTCAACTATATTAGGCTTCTGTATATGTTCTTGAAATATTCTTGAATGGGTTTGGATATTTAAGAACTTAAGGTTAGATAATAAAAAAGGATTGAGTCTTGATGAATCCTGAAAAGAATTTCATGTTTGATTGATGGTAAAACGATGAATTGAATGATAAACCTAGGCAAGGTTTTAAGAAACCTACTATAATTATTTTCCCAAAAAAAAAAATGTTACAATAATTTTATTAAAACTCACATCTCTCAATGAATTTATAGTATAAAGGCCTATAAATACTAAATTTTTGTAAATAAAAAGAAAAAGAATACTAAACCAAGTTCGTATATGAACCATAATCATATCTCCTTCATTGAATTTGGAATATAATCTTCTAATATTAGTTTAAGCCTTGTATATCTCATTCCTAAGTGCAACAATTCTTCTTAAGTTATCATGAATTTCCTATGTGTGACTAGCAAATGTTTCAAGTTTGACACTTAATCTTGTAGTTGGAATAAAAAGAAAAGTAGTTCAAAGAATAAAATACGACTCATGGGCCTTTGGTACAGCCAAATCCCAAGAATCTAGAAATTATCAAATTACCCTGACTTTAATAAAGATTGATTAAAACTAAACAAGAAACAACATTACTTAGATAAACAATAAAATAAGACTATTCAATTTAGGCTAGCTAAGCAAGATCCCAAGAGTCCAAAACACTCCATATTTTATCGCTTGAACATTAGAACCAACTTTTTGCCTCTTATAATTCTTCAAAAGGAGCTGCCATTCACGTTCCACTCATTAAATCATCTTAACCATGATATTGAATTTATCATTATAATCATGGTAATTTTCTAGTATAGAAGAGTCTACTTAGGAGAAAATTGCAAGGATATATGTAGAAAAACTTGCATTAATCATTATTTGTACAATAAGTTGCATATTATTCCTAATGTCATACTTTATGAACCAATAGAAAATATATGCAAGCTTTTAAAAAAGGAAAAGGTCATACTCAATGCACAAAGCTCCCACTATTGTGGGATCTAGGAGAGGTGATTGATTGGCAACCTCACCCCCATTTTTCTGGAGAGGCTAATTCTTGGACTCAAACCTGCAAACTACTTTGGTGGAAGACACTTGCTATCACACCAAGGCAAGCTTTAAAGAGATTAATTATTTATCAATTGATACTAATAAATTGCCAACTTCACTTTAAAATTTCTCATACTATACACATTTTTTACTTGTGTTTTAAAGCACCATTTTAACTATCTACACCCATCCCTCCCCAAATCTCTCTTTGTCTTCCATTAGAGAAAAAGCAGTAAAAAAGTTAAAAGAGTAATCAAAATTTTTAACAAGATTTAGAAAAGGAAAGGTAAAGCCGTAAAGGAGCTATCAAATAAGGAAAGAGTAAACCATAGAAATAACTACATAATACCTTCTCCCTTTGCCTTTCCAGTTTCTTTTCTTCTTCTTCTTTCTTCTTATGTGATTTATTCCTGAAACTCAACAACATAAGTAGTCATGGAAAGGAACCAGTTAGCCAGAAATAGTAAGATCAATCTGAATTTTTTTTCAAATATTCAACCAAATTAAAGAATTATATATAAAAGGTCAAAAGAGGAGAAAGAATCTAAGGGGGAGTTCTAGATAAACAGAAAAGGAAACCTTAGTTCCTGTGCCTTTATTTTCATTTGTTCTATGATATGGAAAGGTTGAGGTGAGTCAAGATCAATATCCACTGCTACCTGGGAGAAGTTAAACAGTCAAGCAAACTAATCTAGTGACAGTATGTGCAATACCAAAGATTTTATAAGTTCATGTAAAAAATGTATCAACATATTCACCAAAGAAAATTTTTTTCTCTCCACCTCCTTTCAATGAAACGGAGTTTACAAAAAGCAAAGATAAAGTCAAATTCCAAATCTCAAAAGCTACCCACAAAAACAAACTGATAAAAACAAGATCATATTAGAAAAGATACTTAGCTAAACAACAATTGACTGTTCCGTATAAACTTCAGCTCTTACTACCCAAGCAAAACTGTCTGCTAAACAAGCATGTATATGAGAAAGAATTTCAATTGTATGAACACCCTCTTTCTTATAATAAGCAAACACCTAGTAGATATACCAAAATAAAAAAGCTGAAGATTACTGCAAAATATATGTTCTATTTGAAATGTTTCTCTTTATTTCAATATCAAGCCAAGAGTATTACAGTTTTGAATCCCCAAGCAATCTTTTAAAATTGACGGATAAGATCAAAGTTAGCAATTGCAAATTGGGATCAGGATTTTTTTTTTTTTTTTTTTAACAATTATTTGTTAGTTCTATTCAAAATGAAATAGCCGACTGTCTTACAATAACCTTATGTCTATTTTTCTCACTCCTTTTCTTTTATTTCAAAGGAGTTCTTCCTTTTGTTGGGCATCTCGCCCCTTTGAATATTAGACTTATTAACCAAATAAAAATAAATAAATAAATAAAAAGGTATACAAGAAGCTACAATGTGAATATCAAATGTTTTGGTTTTGTGAAACACAAACCCACTTCAAACTATAGTTTTAGTGTTATTTCTTAGCATGACTGAGGATATGGTACTATACTAGAGACTTCATTAGTTGATAAAGATTGAAGTTTAAAAATAAGGATATCATTGAATAAGAATACCAAAAATAAGTAAATAAAAATCCATGTGCAATGTAAGCAAAGAAGAGAATGAAGATGGGAAATCATATTCATACCAAAGGCATCTGATCAATGTCTGAGTCATTCTCATGATCAATCACCCATTCTATAGGAGTCATTTGGGTAAATATTGTTAAATTTAAAACATATTTGCGTTATAGGTACTGTTAGAAGTTATTTAGGGGAATGACGAGAGAGATTGAATTTTGGCAACAGTGTTGCCGAAATTTAAGAAAAAGTAGGAGAGAGAATGAGAAAAATGGAGGAGAGAGAAAAACTTGAATTATGGCAATGGTATTACCGTAATTCGTCTGCCCAATCTGCCCGGGTGTGTGAGTGTGAGAAGTGCAATGAGTGAGTGCCCCCCCAAAAAAAAAAAAAAAGGAATTGTCGGCAATGGTATTTCCGAAAATGGTAGGGGAAAAAAAAAAGAAAAGTGAATGCCAAAATCTGGGGAAGAATTAAAGAAAAATATAATGTGCTACGTACACAATATTTTTACAATATTTTCACAACAAATCACAGGTAACTGGTTATTATTAATTCAAATTTAAATTTAACATTGAGATTACTATTTTAATCCAACAATAACAATAAGTAACAACTTGACACTTAGAATTTGTTGTAAAAATATTGTAAAAATTGTGTGCACTTCATTTCTAAAAACAAAAAAAAAAAATTTCCCAATTTCGGCAATACCATTGCCACAATTGGGAAATTTTTTTTTTTCAATTGTGGCAATGGTATTTCGGCAATACCATTGCCACAATTGAGAAATTTTTTTTTTTTTTTTAGAAATGAAGTGCACACAATTTTTACAATATTTTTATAACAAATTCTAAGTATCAGGTTGTTACTTATTGTTATTGTTGGATTAAAATAGTAATCTCAATGTTAAATTTAAATTTGAATTAATAATAACCAGTTTCCTGTGATTTGTTGTGAAAATATTATAAAAATATTGTGTACGTAGCACATTATATTTTTCTTTAATTCGTCCCTAGATTTTGGCATTCACTTTTTTTTTCCCCCTACCATTTTTGAAAATACCATTGCCGACAATTCCTTTTTTTTTTTTTTTTAGGGCACTCACTCATTGCACTCCTCACACTCACACCTAGGCAGATTAGGCGAACGAATTACGGCAATGCCATTGCCGTAATTCAAGTTTTTCTCTCTCCTCCATTTTTCTCATTCTTTCTCCTACTTTTTCTTGAATTTCGGCAACACTGTTGCCGAAATTCAATCTCTCTCCTCACTCCCCTAAATAACTTCTAACAGTACCTATAACGCAAATATGTTTTAAATTTAGCAATATTTACCCAAATGACTCCATTCTATAGCTGCCTCTAAGCTAGAATTACCTGATTATTAACACAAACATTTATTCATGTTCATTCACAATTAGCAAAATAAATATAGACAGACCAGAAAAATGAAGAGCCATTTCTTGTTGACTTGTGGAACAGCCATTTCTACAAAAGCTGTTGGATGCATTGAAAAACTTCACACAGTCAATTCAACAAACAGATAGCAATCAATCAAAATTGCTTGAGGATGAAACAGAAAAACAATACCTTGTTGGAGCTAGAGTGGGTTTGATTGATTTTGGTGAAAACCCAGGTAGGCGAAAGGTATATATTGTGGTTGGAAGTAGTTCTAGGGGCTTCAAAGAAGCCCTACAATCAAAGCAATAGAGAAAATCGAGCGCCATTGAAGAGGAAGATGATTCTTTACTGTTTGTGGAGCAAAGCAAGAAGCATTTCATCAAACACATAATTTGCATTACAAACCCACAAAAAGATAACAGAAATAGAAAATAAAGACAAACCCAAAACAAATCATTGAAAATACTATGAAACAAAACGCACAAACAAATGAACAAAACCCCAACAAAACCCACAATAAATCAAATGAAACCCAAGCAAATCCACAAAAAAAAAAAAAAAAAAAATCAAATGAAACCCACATCCTAGAGCCTATATGGATTCAGATTTAGTAGAAATAGAGAAATAGAGAGGTCAACGAAGAAGAGAAAAGTTAGAGTGATGAACCTGTGTTGCCGTGAGAAATAGAGAAAGAAGAAGAGCTTGTGGTGCCGAAGAAGAGAGCGAGACCGAGAGCGAGACTGAGAGGGAGATTGACAGCGTGTGGGAGATTGAGAGGGAGATAGCGAGATTAAGAGCGAGATTTAAGAGGGAGATAGCGAGATTTGAGAGGGAGATTGATGAGAGATTAAGCTGAGTTGGTTTGGTTTTAAGTGTGGGTAACAGGGGCCATTTGGGGTGCTAATTGGCTTGAACAGTACTCGAGCTCAGGAAGCTCGAGTACTAAGCGAAATTTTAAATTTTTTTTTGCCATGTCAGCGTGCCACGGTGGAAGCATAAAACATGGTACTCGAGTTCACCAAACTCGAGTACTTGAAAAGTGGTAGATTCCTGTTTATTTCCGAAACAATGTTTTTTTGCCAAATATTTCGAAAATTGATGGTAAAGGGCCATTTTGGCCCCAAATGTGAGGTAAACAGTAAAAACAAGAATGGGTGGGATTGGGAATAGAGAAAGTGATTTATTTTTACTTTACAAAATACCCTAAATGTTTGTTTATTTACAAAAATGCCATATTTGCTTTATTTTTAATAGCAATCTAATCATTTTATTTGATTTTTGTAAAACAATATATTAAATTCATTATAAATTATACTTTCATTTACTTTAATAATGGTGTGTGTCGTGTGGGTGTATTAATATATATATATATATATATATGATGTTGACCGCAAAATAGTGTATCAATACACACTGATATCAAAATATTTCATTCCAATGGTCAATCTAAAATAGAATTCAAAATCTTGATCTCAATTCTAAAATTTATAGATATTTCAATTCCATAAAATATTGATACCTCAGTTTCCAAAAATTCTTAAGAAAAATTATAAAAAGTTGATTAACAAGTGAGTTCTGTTTAATACACCAGCCCCCCTCACTCAAATTCTCGGCTCTGTCCTTGCAACCATTAACATATTAAAATACTATTTTTTTAACACCACACATTAAAATTTTTTTTTTTTTTAATTTTTAAGTTACAGTGAGCTGTTATTCATAGCAGCTTAATGTAGCTGATACTCAAATTTTTTTGAGTTTACCTCCTTTACTATACAATAGAGTTGCTATCTATTGATTGCTAAATTGACTTTTTAGTGAATTTAGGAACCTTAGAGCAATCGCATCAGTTCGTGCAAAATTTTTTCCTATTTTGTAAGAAAAAACATACTTTTTTCTATTTTACACACTCACCTTTACAAAACACCCACATCAGTTTATCTATTCTATCATCTATTTTATTTAAATAATAATATTTTTTTTTATTTTTTTATTATATCAAACAAACCACTACCCACATGGCCCCACCCAAATTTTTGCTTCTTTATTGTGAGAAGAAGACAAATGAGAGAGCAAAATAACAGGGAGAAAGAAAGAAAAGAATAAAAAAATCATTTGTATATGAACAGTAACAGTGCATATATGCATAGTTATTGTTCATTTGCAAAGTAATTTTGTATATTTGCACATTTTTACAAGTACTGACGTGAGTGATTTTTGAGTTAAAATGTGTAAAATTGAGCATTTTTTGTATTTTACAAATTTTTGCAACCACTGATGTGGTTGCTCGTACGGGGATGCTCTTAGAACGTTTATATCCGGTTTTATTATTATTATTATTATTATTATTATTATTATTATTATTATAGTTAAAAGTTAACGTTAAACTATTAAATGATTGTTTATAAAAAATATATATATGTGAAACTTAAATAGTAAATTATACTTTCTCAAGAATTATTAATTTGAAAAAAAAAAAAGAATAAAGAAAATTTTCAATTTTTCATATTTTCTTAATATAATTTATGAAAAATAAAAATTCACATAAATTTTATTTATAAATTTTAAATTATATTAATTATGACATCATTGGTTTGACCATTTATTCGACCCCGGTTAGACCAAAACCAATAACCAGGCTCTTTTTTAGTTTTTTGTCTATTTCAGTTTTGAAAACCATGCTCTCGATAACTAGAAAAGACCAAGAAACACCAACCATTTGAACTGCAAGATTCTTGAACTCTAGCCAACTACATCTATAGCACATCTTATGGAATGTAAGTTCCTATTGATACAACATAACCATACGTGTTTACGACTAATATCAAACATGTAACTTGTTTTAATTTTTAGAGTCCTTGATTGAAATACCAAAATGCAATTGTGCATACTAAGAAAACCTCATCCGCAATCGTCTCTGTTGACTGACTTTAATTTTCCGATACTGTATCAGTTTGAAAAGTGGGCAAGTGGCTTGACTTTTCATTGAAGATTGCCATTATCTTATTATTGACCAAAATTTTGTAAGAAAATAACAAAAAAAATAAATAAATGATAAAAATGTTTGTCTTTTTCCATGATCCTAATTCCTGAATCCGATAGGTGTGAGCAAGAAACTGATCATACGACAATGGGCATGCCTTCCTTCAGTGTCACCAATCTCCTTGCTCGTACTGATCCTTTTCTTACTTAGCTTCGTTATGATAGTTTAGGGGTTGATTAAAGATGCAAGAAAACTTATTTCTCAAATAAAAATTGTTTCTAATTTAGGGGGGAAAAAGTAAAAAATTTTCCTAACAAATGAATATCTTACTAAAAAATTATAAAATAAAAGAAATAGAAAAAAAAAAAATTTTAGAATTGAGATAATACATAAACTTTATACATTAAGCGGTCATCCACAACATTATTAATAATTGTTGAATACATACATGTACATTTTCATTACTAATTAGATTACATATTTATAGGGGTTAAAACGTAATGCATCCATATGTTTTTAAAATATTTGTTAACAAGTTATTTTAAGAAAGTTTTAATATTACTTTCATAAGAAATAGAAAAGCGGTCAAATTTTTTTTTCTCTCTTTTCTATACAAAAGTTTTAAAATATATCTCAAACCAATATCTTTAAGACATTTCTTAATGTAAATCCACGTATTTAAGAATATAACTTCATCCATTTATGAATATAAGACCGTCCATTTATTAATGTAGTTTCATGCATGTACAACAAAAAGGCATTTTAATTTAATTAAAAATCTCAAAATTTTAAAAAGAGAAAAAAGAAAAAAGAAAGTTAAAATATTATTTTTAGAACATTCAAATATTATTTTTAGGTGCAACCCATCATGTATGTAACTTATGATACCATCAAAAATTGTCTTATAAGATAAGTTTTATAAGCAATTAAATGCTGTTATTACTCACGTAACTTTTGTTAAAAGTCTTATAACTCAATTGAAATTTTCTGTTATTTATAATGTAAATATCCAATATTTAAAATTTTTATTTTCCATATTATCAAATTGAAAATAAATAAATAAAGGCGTAAATGTACTTTTGGTCCCTATATTTTGACTTTTTTTCATTTTGGTCTTTACATTTTCATTTTACCACTTTTAATCCCTAAACCAATTAACGTATGACATTTAAGTCTTTATCGTCACCCAACTAACTGAAAAAGCTGACGTAGCAAACAGAGTTTACTGTTGGTACACTAAAGGCTGACATGGCCAATAAAATAATATTTAAAACCACGTTAGCATAAAATAGTAATTAAAAAAGACACATTAGCATCCACACAACCTTTTATTTTTTAAAAAATTAATTTATCAATTTTAAAAAAATGAAAAATGAAAAAAAAAAAAACAAAAAACAAAACAAAATTAGAACCCAAAATTAGGCGTAAATGCATCAAAATTTTTTTTAAAAAAAAAATTAATCAATCAAATTCAACAAATTAAAAAAGAAAACAATAAAATTAAAATTCAATACATAAATTAAGATATGGGCTCATCTTCAACAAGAACACAATGAACACAAACCCAGATTTAAATATAAGAATCACACACCCAAATTTTCTAGGATTTTCTTGTCAACCAAACACAAAAACACAAACCCAGCAATTGATCTTTCTTGTCAACCAAACACAATAAAATAAACACAAACCCAAACTCCAACAAGAATTTAGTTTCGAAGAGAAGCTTCCAAATCCGTTCGATCAAATAACAATCACTTGATGGAATACAATATCTTCTCAGCGATGTCTATGGACCTTGTAGTGGTGGTGGCAGATCGGACCTTGTGGTGGCAGATCGGACCCACCACCACTTCCACTAGTAAAAACCCATTACTCTCTTTTGCTCCATCACTCATTTCACTCCTCACTTTCTTCACATTCCCCTGCTTACCCTTTTGAGCTCTTTCTCGGCCTCGCCCGATTCTTTCTCGTTTCGGACTCTTCGGCTTTGGTATCGCTGGATTTTCGGACTTAGGTTAAGGTTTCTCTAAGCTTTGTGTTGTTTGTGGCGGCTTGTGTTGTGTCTAGATTTGTGGGGTTAGTGTCTGTATTCTAAGTTCTAATTTTGTTTTGTTTCTTTTTTTCTTTTTTTCATTTTTCATTTTGTTTAAATTGATAAATTAATTTAAAAAAATCAAAGGTGGTGTGAATGCTGATGTGTCTTTTTTAATTGTTATTTTATGCTGACGTGACATTTTTAAATATTATTTTATTGGCCATGTTAGTTTTTAGTGTATTAACAATAAACTCTGTTCCCCACGTCAGCTTTTAAGTTAATTGGATGACAATAAGGATTAAATGTCACACGTTAATTGGTTTATGTACTAAAAAGTGATAAAATAAAATTGTAAAGACCAAAATAAAAAAAAAGCTAAAATATAAGGACCAAAGTATATTTACGCCATAAATAAAAGACTCAAGTAACTTTCAAACTGGACTCTCTCCGATGTAACAGCAGAAGACTTTTCGGCCCACAGAAATGGCGCTGGTCCTGGTCGAAATGTTCACTTCTGTCTCCATACGTTGGAAACTCGCGCTGTTGGTCAACTAAGATGTTCCCACCTTAGGATTTGGGATATTCTGAAATTTCAACCAACTCTTTTGTCCTTAAAAGAGTAGACAAAGCAAGAACAAAGAAAATTTGGAGTTTTTCTGATAATACAAATAAATTCACAATTTTCCCTAAAACCCTCTTGCAAGGCAGTGACCGTAGTCACTTTCTCGTAAACAGTAAGTTTTTCATTCATGAATCACAAAATGTGGAAAATGAAGTCTCCGTTGACTGACATTTAATTTTTCAACACTTTCATCATTTTGAAAAGTCCACAGGCAAATGGCTTGCCTTTGTTCGTTGGAGTGGAAATAATGACCTTCATCAGTTTATCTTATTACATACCAATTTTTCCAAGAAAAAACAAGAAAGGAAGAATAATTTTTCTTTTAACTAGGCCTTTTCCATGTCTTGCATCCCGAAGAATGAGCACAAGACTGATTAAACGACAATGGGGATGCCTTCTTTCAATGTCTCCATGTTCCTACTAATCCTTTCCTTACTCAGCTTCCTAAGCCTAAACAGTGAAGCAGCCCCAGAATATCGCTGGCATTCCTGTTCAAACCAAACCACTTTCACCCGCAATAGCACCTACCAGTCCAACCTCAACCACCTCCTCTCTTCCCTTTCCTCAAATTCCACGCGTGAAAGTGGCTTCTACAACACCACCGTTGGCCAAACCCCAGGGACAACAGTCTACGGCCTCTTCTACTGCCGTGGAGACCTCACGCCTACTGATTGCCGAGAATGTGTATCGACCGCAACCAAACTCATTGTTCAGGAGCAGTACTGCCCTGTAGAAAAAGTGGCCGTGATATGGTACGGTGAATGCGTGTTACGCTACTCAAACGAGTCATTCTTCTCCACCATGGGCGAAGATCTCACCTTTTTAATGCATAACACTCAGAATATAACAGATCCAGGCCGCTTCACACAGCTACTTGGAACTTCAATGAATGAAATAGAAACCAAAGCATCAAATGCTCCGTCCGGTGCAATGAAATTTGCAACAACAGAAGCCAAATTTTCGGATTTACAAACCTTATACAGCCTTGTCCAATGCGACCCTCTGCTATCCGGCTCTGATTGCAATATGTGTCTTCGGACTCTCATAGGATATCTGCCAAGTTGTTGTGAAGGAAAGCAAGGGGGTAATGTTTTGAATCCTAGTTGTTTTATTAGGTACGAAATATATCCGTTTTACAAGCTACAAGCCGTACCGTCACCATCACCAACCCCGGTGCTTCTTGCTCCTCCACCTCCATCTCCACCTCCAAAAGGTATGTACCGGTATATATTTAAAGCAGATGCATTTTATGATTCCAATTAGAAATTATATTAATAGAAAAGTAATATTTTAAATGAGAGATAAAAATGAAGAAACGGGCATTCAGAGATTATTCAGTTCAGTTTATGGTTTAAAATTTTTGGGTCCTCCTCCTCCACAGCTTAAGGATAGGATGGCTGATGAAGTGCAAACTTTTTTTTTTTTTTTTTAATTAAATTATTTTTAAGATCGTACCTGAATCTAGCTCCCTCTCTTTCTCGTTCCTTTCTCCTCTATCTGATGGGGTTGTGGTGGTTGGATTGGTGGGTCACACTGTGGGTGGTGAGGCTCGGCTGTGGATCACACTGTGGGTGGGGTTGAAGATGAAAGGGTTGCTGTGAGTTTTGGGTTTTGGCTTGAGGTTGAAGATGAAAGAGTGTATAGGGATTGTCTATTGCTAAGAATTTTTCTGGATTTTATAAGCAATTTTATGGGGAGACTTGCGGATGTGGGTAAGTGTTTCGCTGGTGGTATGGGTGTTCTGTTGTTGTGGTAAGTGTTTATGGCTATTTGTGAGTGTTTTGAGGTTGTGGAATGGTGTCCGTGGGTGAAGGTTTTTTTTTATTTTTTTATTTTTTATTATATGTGTTATATGCAAAAATAGATGATGTTAAAATTGATAATTTGGTAGAGTATTTTAATAATATGTTTTCAGTTTTTAAATAACATTACATACATTTTCACACACTTTTTTACCTACACGTATTTTAAAAAAATAAAAACAACATTACTTAAACTACTCTACTACTAAACGGACTCTAAAATTTTTAAAACCATTGCTGTGAATGTTACATAGCTTTAGAATAGCTTTGCTTAATAAAAAAAAAAAAAAGAAGTTATTTTGACACATCAAAATTTTATTTTAACAAATCATTTACATAACATTTCTTACTTTTAACCCATCAACATTAATTAAAGTAAGATTAACTTTTTATTAAAAAAGAAAAAAAAAATCGAGTGCAAAATGAGAGACATGACATGACATGTGAAAGGAGAAAGAAAAAGAAAAGAGAGTAAAAAAAAGTTAGAGAACATAGTAGAAAAGTACTATGCCAAGTGTTGTAGAAATATGTATAGGTAAAAAATTATTGTAAAAACATGTGTTGTGATGTTTAAAAAATAAAAAATGTTGTTTAAACAACACAACAGTACCAAATAGACCCATAAAGTAAGGTTGTTTTTCATGTTTAGCATGCATGATACTAGTACTCCTAAGTCTTAATCCATTTAGAACATCTACATTAGTGGAGCCATAAGTTTAGTAATATAGCTCTACAAAAATTTACTTTATCTATTTTACATTTTTATTTTACAAAACACTCAATATCAATGGTTTTATTTTAACTTTCAATAAAATAAAATAATATAAGCAACATAATAAAATAATATTTTTTTGTTACATATGAGCTATAATGTAAACACAAGAATGAGCTACAGTGCAATGTGAACACGTGAATAATAATAGAAAGTAGTGTGAACATATAAATAATAATACAAAGTTTTGTATTGTGAACACATTAATAAAATAATAATTTTTTTTACATGAGCTACCGTGCACATCCAAAAGAAGCTGTGCACAGTAGATGTGGAGCCAAATTATTTGGCGTTGGCTCCACCAATATAGGCATAATTTTGTATTTTGACGGTGTTAAAAATAGCAATATGATTTTTTAGCACCACTAATAATAATGCTTTAAGAGCATTAGCATTAGGTGTGCAAGATGTCAAATATTTGGCATTTGGCACACCAAACACTAAAAAAGTTCTATCATCATATGATTCAAATTCTAAAACTTTTAACATTGGTGTACAGTACTATTTCAAATTTGGAACGATACTATTCACAAATTATAAAATTTTTATTGTTTTTTTATTATACTCTATCTTCTCCTATTTTACTGTTCACAAAAGTACAATTTTTATTGTTTTGTATTAGGATGAGTTTTAAGTAAATATTAATTTAATGTATTGTATATATTATTTTAATGTATGAAATTGAAGAATAGAACACGTGATGTAAGGTGTATTGTAAAATGATATGCTAAAATAATAAAGTAGACTTTTTTATGTGTAAAAATAACATACTTTTGTAACAGATGATGTTGATGCTCTAAGTTTAAAAGGAATGTTGAATGTTGAAGAGGATGAGAAATAGTAATAGCAAGGGAAAAAAAAAAAGGGAACTTACCTCGCGGCGATGGAATTTGCTATATTTTTACAATTAAGTATTAAATATTATATTTTACAATGAACCCATCATAAGAGGCTAAATCCTAGTCTAATATGATTATAAGAAGCGCAATACAAGTGGGATTAAGATTTCTTTACTTGTGCTCTAAATAGGATTGGGTTTCACCTACACATCAAACATATAGGATTGCACTTGGGGATGGGCTTAACTATGATTGTGCCTTCATATCTTTAACATCAACCATTGCATTGTTTAATAAACATCTTCTTGATCTATGCAGGAAAAAGCAGAAAATCATTGTTAATAATTATCGCTGTCGTTGCTCCAACTGTTTTCTCTATATTGCTACTCTGTATTGGCTACTACTTTCTAAGTAGGAGAGCAAAAAAGAAGTACAATGCTGTACCTTATGAAAATGGTAATTTTTAAAATTGATTCTATACAATGTTTAATTTCTCATGTCTGCAGACTCCTATTCGAGGAAAATGGGGCCATAGGCCCCTGAATGATCATTAAAAAATTAATTGAAATGTATTAATAAATTATTATGTTGTGTTTTTCCATTTATATTTTATTAATACTAAATAGATAGTAATTTTAATTTTCATATTAACTTAGTATATTTCTTATTTTTATGTGGTAAAATTTTTTTATTTTGTGTTTTGGTCCCTTAAAGATAAAAATCTTGGTTTCGTGCCTTATAGTGCCTTATGTTAGATGGCAATTATCGAAATTCATGTATTAATTATATAGTCTGTATAAGTGTCTAGAATATCGTAAAGCTGAAAGGAAATTAATAAAAAAAATCACAAGAGTTATGGTTTAGCTGATATCATTTTCATTTATATGTGTCATTAATAATAGGCTTCTAGGACATAAGCATATTTATACATTTCTTGTATAGCTTTCCAAGCACCCACTAAAGTAAAGCACTTTCTATATGCTTCCAAACAGAGCATTTAATTTGCCAGCAACCTTTAACCCATTGTCGTGCTTATATATCAATAGCATCCGGTGAAATTACAACGGATTCCTTGCAATATGATTTGGCTACAATTGAAGCTGCGACAAACAACTTCGCAGATGATAACAAGCTGGGTAGTGGTGGCTTTGGTGAGGTTTTCAAGGTATGGAAACTTTTGGTGTAATTTTATTTTTATTGTTATTATTTTTTGTTTTGAAGAAAGTACTTTGCCAAACTAATGAGTGAGAGATTACTCATTTAGTATTATGAACTCAATTCTTGGGAAATCCAAACAATTCAAAATTCAGAAGCTTCTTGGGAATACGTAGACTGAGTGAAATGAATTGCTCCAATTGGGGTCACTATACATTCTCAGGGTACACTTCCCAATAAACAAGAAATAGCTGTGAAAAGACTCTCTCAAAGCTCTCGACAAGGTGCTGAAGAATTTAAAAATGAGGTCTTGTTAGTAGCCAAACTTCAACACAGAAATCTAGTTAGGCTTTTGGGATACTGTTTGGAAGGAGAAGAAAAGTTACTTGTCTACGAATTTGTGCCCAACAAAAGCCTCGACTACTTTTTATTTGGTTAGTCACTTTTAAGCTAATATATATATACTTCCTTGTTTGTCATGTAACACGTATCAATAAGTTTATATTTCAATTTTTATGTTGCTTAACGAATTGAGTGTTGTGGAACTGGCGAAGATGAGAGTAATATATATATATATATGTATGTATGTATATGTATGTATGTATTTTAATTTGATAATTGATATGTTAAATCTAACGTGAATACTTAATTTTGATGTGTGTGTAGACCCTGAGAAGCGAAGTTTATTGGATTGGTCAAGCCGTTACAATATTATTGGAGGAGTTGCTCGAGGAATCCTTTATCTTCATGAGGATTCTAGGCTTAGAATTATACATCGTGATCTTAAGGCTAGCAATATATTACTAGATGCAAATTTGAATCCAAAAATTTCAGATTTTGGCATGGCAAAGATTTTTGGAGTTGATGAAACCCAAGGGAACACCAGTAGGATTGTTGGAACATTGTAAGTACTAGATTATATAAAGACTTCATCAACTTTTGTTGGAACATTGTAAGTACTAGATTATATAAAGACTTTATCAACTTTTTTTTCATCCTAACAAATTAATCACATGAAAATGGGAAACACAATTCTTTCTAACCTCGTAACTTCTGTATCAAGTCATTTATGGACAACCTAGAGATGCATTGTTACCACAACATTCCCTGCATCATAATTAGATATAATCCGTGCAATACTTACATGTGAAAGTTAGCTTTAAATGTAACCAATGATCGATATACAATTATACGTTTAAGTACTAGATAAAGTCTTAAGGTTTTATAGTCTCTTCATAAAATTACTGAGTTGATGATGTTGGTTTGCAGTGGTTATATGTCTCCAGAATATGCAATGCACGGGCAGTTTTCCGTGAAATCTGATGTATATAGTTTTGGTGTCCTTATACTGGAAATTTTAAGTGGCAAAAAAATTAGTGCATTCGGTCAATCAGATACAGCCGAGGACTTGTTGAGCTATGTGAGTACATAATCTAGAACTCATTTTCTGTTATTATTTCCTATACATCAACTCTAAGTCAAAGGGAAAGGAAATTGATATTTTATAAATACTCACCAAATTGATGCAGGCTTGGAAACACTGGAGCAATGGATCATACTTGGACGTGCTAGATTCGGATATGAGAGATTCTTGCTCGAGAAATGAAGTTATCCAATGCATCCATATTGGCTTACTTTGTGTTCAGGAAAATCCTGCTGATAGACCCTCAATGGCAACAATAATTCTTATGCTTAACAGTGACTCTGTTACTTTGCCATCACCTCAAAAGCCACCTTTTTTCCTTCATAGTAGAACAGAGCAGAACATGCCAACAATAGCGATGGAGTCTGATAAATCTTCTAGCACGAACACGCCAACAATAGAGGTGATCTCAGATAAATCTTCGAGCACATCAGTGCAATGGTCTGTCAATGAAGCATCAATTACTGAACTGTACCCTCGATAGTGTTTGTAGTAAGGAATTCTCCAAAGCTACTCTTTCTTTTCTAAGTCATGGAACTTGAACACTATAATACACATGACCGTTCTCTAAGAAATTGAGCCTTCATATATGGTAATAAATGTTTGCTATAATTTGTAAAATTAATTATTGAGAAAAGAATACAAAATAATGCTACCCTAGTTGTACTCAATTTTTATTGCTACAAGACTACCACAAACAGATTTGGGTTGTGGCTATTTGTCATGGTGGCCTCGTTATTTCCACACTATTTGCGAGCAATAGTTTACTCTTTTGTAGTACATCTCTAGCAGATTGTCGACACATCTTAAACACCTTATCTTTGTATGAGACTGCATCGGAGCTGAATATTAACAATGAGAAGACCACCATGTTCTTTAGCAATTAATACACAAATTGAGAGATTGTTAAACTCCATTAAAACAGCAAAGCAAGTTAGTAGTGAGAAGGAATATGATAGACATTTGGGCCTACTAGCTATATGGTGGGACGTAACAAATGCCCTGCTTTTGTAACAATTAAGGAACTGGAAAAAGTTGTAGTCGGGAAGGGGAAACCCCTTTCACAAGCAGGTAGGCAGATTTTGATCAAAGCTGTGGCTCAATCTTTCTCAACTAATGGCATGAGATTTTTTATTTTTTTATTTAACTAGAAAATTTTGTAGGCACCACACAAGGATGATGAGCAGCTTTTAGTGGGGGCTAATGATTTGAGGAGAAGAAACTTCACTAGTTAAATTAGACCAAATTGTGCATAGGTTACAGGGGGTATATGGGATTTTGTGATTTCATTGTTTCAACCTGAAGATGCTAGCAAAGCAGGGATGACCACTACTAAAAAAAAAACAGTCAAATTCTCCATTTTTAGATTCTCATATTCCTCCAAATGGTCATTTTTCTTAGAAATGTATCTTGACGTAGAGGACCGTGTTAGAGAAGGTACTAATATGTTGAGATGGCAAAGGAGTCAAAATTGGAATTTGGCAAGAGTATTGGTTGCCTACGCACACTTACTTTATGGTCATTTCCCCATGTACAATGCTCCCTAGAATAGCAAAGCTGGGGGCCCTAATTGATCTCGATTCTCACTACTGGAAAGTGTCTTTCATTGATCAATTTTTTTTCCTCATGAAGTTGCTGACATCAAAGGGATTCCTTTGAGAAATTGGGACTCTATTGACGTACTAATTTGGTTAGTTAATAATTCAGGGCAATATTCTATTAAAAGTGCTAATGCTATGCTTTGTTTTCAAATATTCTAGTAGCATTCTTAGTTAATCGGTTAATCCTAAAACAATTCACGATCCCACCACTTATTTAGGATTTTGGAAATTTCAAGTACCCAACAGAATTAAGTTATTCCTATGGAAGGCATGCAATGACCCCCATGCTCTATGCTCTTTCTCGGTGACTGGCGAAATATGTTGTAGAAGTTGCTTGTGTGAAGAATGCTTAAAGCTTCCCAACCTCCTCTCTTTGATGTCACTGTTTATGTGCCTGGCCTCCAGAGTAAACTTGACTTGTTGATCTGTACTACCAGTTGGTTTTTATGGAATCATAGAAATGAGACATGCTTGGGACTTTGTAATATGCGTTCGTCTCTGGACACCTTTTGACTCTGAAAGTAGCAAACTTTGCGGTTCATCTCTGCTAATGACTTTTCTACGCTTTTGTTTTACGTTTCCACAACTTTGATTGGGTCCCTCCACAACTCCTTTATTTTGTTTTTTCTTCCTATGATGTGATCACATTTATAAGGCCAGCAGTTTCTTGAATAAAAGTCGCTTCACGCGTTTTCTAGTATTGAGTGTCATCAAAGACCAACCTCTACCTACACGTTCGCACTCTCATTATTCATGTCTAAGTTCCTTGCAGGTCTCATCATTGGCAACCACTTCTTTTAACAAAACTACCAAAGGTTCAAAGTAATGTGCCTTCTTTCCATGTCTCGATGATTACCCTTGTGCTCCTTTCCTTGCTTAGCAGCATAATTAGTGAAGCTGCCCCAACTTACCAATCCCACTACTGTTCAGACGCAACTTTCACCCCCAACAGCACCTACCAGTCCAACCTCAACCTCCTCCTCTCTTCCCTTTCCTCCAATTCCTCTATTGAAAGTGGTTTCTATAACATCACAGTCGGGCAAAACACTTCTTACAACACAATTTATGGCCTCTTTCTCTGCCGTGGCGATGTCACCACCGAAGTCTGCCAAGACTGTGTGACCACAGCTACCAAAAACACAGTCCAACAATACTGTCCTAGACGAAGAGAGGTCGTGATATGGTATGACGAGTGTATGTTACGCTACTCAGAACCAAACTCCTTCATTATTATGAATGATCCAGGTTTTTTTGAGTGTACGGACAACACCACTGTAGCCGAATTAGATGGTTTTAATAAGCTACTAGCAACCGTGTTTGATGACTTGGTGGCACGAGCCCAAAGTGCTCAGCTAGGTGTTAAGATGTTTGCTACGAAAGAAGCCATGTTTTCTTCTTCTCTAACGCTGTATAGCCTGGTTCAGTGCACGCCTGACCTCTCCAGTTTCGATTGTAATAAGTGTCTTCAGGGAGCAAAAGCAAACCTGCCGACTTATTGTAATGGAAAGCAAGGGGCTATGGGTTTATATACTAGTTGTAGTGTAAGGTACGATGTGCATCCATTTTACCGGATCATACCTTCACCACCCCTACCACCGCCACCTCCAGCTCCACCAGGTTTGGTCACGATAACCCATAATGGTAATAGCAAAACTCACTACAGCAAATGCTAAAACTACTGCAAATTGGTTTATTTGCTATTGATGATACTTTAATTTGTAATTGGTCTTACCACATAAAATGAATGTAGCGTCACAATAAATAAATTTTATTAAACATTTTAACTTTTGAATGCAAAATAAAATTTATAGTACTTCTAATAATTTTAATTTGTGATCAAGACCGTTTAGTATATCAACTAACATTCTTTGATTTAAAAAAAATAAAAAAATTATTGCTGAATTCATATATTAATTGACCTTTCTTATGATGAATCAATTTTGGGTATAGCATACACAATGAACATTTTTATTTCCTTTTCCTTTTTTAAAAATTCTTAATACTATTATTCTTATTTTAGGACACTAGAGCTCATGCATCTACATTGAATTGACACTATTTTAGGGAGTCAGAAGTGCCATTTGGTTACGCTCATTTACAATATTTTAGTGACTATGCAGGGAAAAGGCAAAGCTCATCGGTAAGGATCATTGCCATAGTTACATCCATTGCTGTCTCTGTGGTGCTGTTAACTATGGTGTACTGCTTCCGCCATAGGAAATTGAAAAAGAAGTACAAGGTTAAGGAGGAAAATGGTAATTACAAACATTTTTATTGATTTCAACAAATGTGTTATTCTCTCATGTCTGTACGTGTTTCTTTTGTAAAGTATTTCCTTATGTTTACCTTTTGGATGTGTAGCCGCTAAGGAAATTACAGATGCAGAGTGTTTAATATTTGATTTGGCTACACTTAAAGCTGCCACGAACAATTTCTCAGATGAAAACAAGCTAGGTAAAGGAGGATTTGGTGTAGTTTACAAGGTATTAGACTAGTAATCTTTTCCCCTTGCAAATAGTAGCAAATTTAATGTATGCAAAATCTGAACAGTTCTAAATTCAGAAAACATTGGCTTTGGGACTTTCATAACTTCTACAAGCTGTTCTAAGAGCTGTTTAAAGCATTTTACAGGGCACATTTCTGGGTGGACAAGAGATAGCGGTGAAAAGGCTCTCAAGTAGCTCTAAACAAGGTGTAGAAGAATTTAAGAATGAAGTTTCATTGTTAGCTAAGCTTCAACATAGAAATCTAGTGAGGCTATTGGGATTTTGCTTGGAAGGAAAAGAAAAAATACTGGTCTATGAATATGTGCCCAACAAAAGCCTCGACTATTTTCTATTCGGTCCGTTTATTCTTACCATTTGTCTAATTTCCTTGTGTTATATGAAATGCATGATTTCTGTTAAGATTATAAGCATCAAGCTTTACCAAATTTATAAATTCCTTTTACTTAGGACAGGATGAAGTTGTAGGAGATTAAAATATTAAATTCTTAATCTGTATTTTTCTTTTTAAATTGAAACAAATTGTACATTTTAGCATGGAGATCGACTTTAATTCATATATTCTAACTTGAAATTGAATTTCTGTAGATCCTAATAAGCAAAGACTATTAGATTGGTCAAGCCGATACAAGATTATTGGTGGGATTGCACGAGGGATTCTTTATCTTCATGAAGATTCTCGACTTAGAATTATACATCGTGATCTTAAAGCTAGTAACATATTGCTAGATGAAGAGATGAATCCAAAAGTTTCAGATTTTGGCATGGCAAGAATTTTCGGAACTGACCAAACTCAAGATAATACTCGCAAGATTGTTGGGACATAGTAAGTACCAAATTATAGACATTTTGAAACATTCATCGTTTTTGTGTGTGTGTGGAAATAACTACCATAAATAGAGAGAAAAAAATGGTCTTTTCATAAATAAAAAAAAACACCTTGAGAAAGGGTAGATCTAAGGAACTTTTCAATGGGATATAATGCTTTTAAACCCAATTAAAATAAGCAATTCTGTCTTTGTTTAGCTTGATCCAGATTGACGTATTATTCCAACCAAATAAACACAGAAAAAGAGGGGGGAAAAAAATCATTCTAGCACCTCGCAAATTACATATCAAGCTATCAGCTTGAAATTTAGAGATGCACTTGGTCCAATTACTACTCTGTAGAATGCAGTTGTGCTTATATTCTTATCAGATATACAGAGTACGTTATCTTGGATTCCAGGTAGTCTGAATGTAACTAATAATTTTAACTGAGTACGTTATACTTATAAGGTTTTAGATCATATCTTAACTTGGTATTGTTTTGGTGATGTTGATTTCTAGTGGTTATATGCCTCCAGAATATGCAATACGTGGATTATATTCAATGAAGTCTGATGTATATAGTTTTGGTGTCCTAATACTAGAGATTATAAGTGGGAAGAAGAATAGTTCATTCAGTTCACCAAGCACTTCTGAGAACCTCTTGAGCTATGTGAGTGTATATTGAATATTGCAAATCTTTTATTTTTATTTTTGTTAATTAGATCGAGAGAAGGCTTACGAGAATATTTGGGCAATTGATGCAGGCTTGGAAACATTGGAGGGATGGAACATTTTTGGAGCTGTTGGATCCGACTCTCAAAGATTCTTATTCAAGAGATGAAGTCAAGAGATGTCTCCATATTGGCTTAGAATGCATTCAGGAAAGTCCAGCAGAAAGACCAACTATGGCATCGATAGTTCTCATGCTAAATAGTTACTCTGTGAGTCTACCATCGCCTCAACGGCCGGCATTTTTCCTTCATAGCAGAACAGACACTAGCATGCCAATAAAGGAGCTTGGGTCAGATCAATCTACAAGCAATGGAATTCCATCTTCTGTTAATGAATCTTCAATAACCGAAGTATACCCTCGGTAGCGTGATTATTCAATTTTTTAAATAAATCAAGTATCTATTTGAGTGAAGAAACAAACCAAAATGGATCTGAAGTCCGATAAATCTTCAAGCCAATCAATAAGCATAAAGTAGTTCCCGTGTCGGATTAGGCAGGTTAAGCGAAACCTTTTCAACCAAACCACAATTAACAGATTGGAAACATTCTAAACTACGGCCGACCTAGCAACTTCCAAAACTGGTGGGGTAGTTGAAAACTTAGCTTGTTCTGCTCGATGGATTGGGCATGTTAGTTTTAGTTATGTGTAGTAAATTTATCCTTAGAAATTATTTTACAAATTATGAATAAATTTCAAAAGTAAGAATAAATTATGAACAAATTGTGAATAGATTATTTTGGAAGAATTTGAGTTTATATCACATTTTGGTGTTCAATCCATTTCAGTCCACTTCATCTATTTGCTCCAGTTCGGTCTACTTCAGTGTACTTCCGTCCAATTCGATCTTTCTTTGGTCCACTTTAGTTCAATTAGGTCCATTTGGTCTACTTCAACCAATTTAGTATAATTCGGTCCAGTTTGGCCTATTTAGTTCACTTTAGTCCATTTTGGTCCATTCCGTCTACTTCAATCAATTCGTTCTCATTCGATCTACTTTGGTCCATTCCATCTAATTCAGTACAATTTGGTGCATTAGGTCCACTTCGGTCAATTTAGTTTTTCAGTCCATTTAGTCCACTTAGGTCTATTTGGTCCACTTTAGTCTAGGTGGTCCATTTGGTCTATTTCAGATCACTTTGGTCCAATTCGGTGTCCCTACTTAAGAATAGGAAAATACAAGTTTGGGTTGAAAGTACTATTAATTATTTGAGTAATATCAATTGTAATTATATGATAAGTTTTGATTATCATAATAATCTCCTTAAGAGAATGAGAAATTTGAATAATAACTTAAAAAGAAACTAGAAAAATATTGCATAATAAAAATAGTTAGAAGAATATGGACCATTTCAAAAAATAATAACATCAATCAAAAAGTAATGACTTGAAGGTATAATAAACCATATGCAATTCATTTAAAACTAATGACTTTAAAACAAATGATTTGTATATTCATAACCTTCATGTTTAGAAAGATTTTCACTTAAAATTTAACTAGACAAAAGTGAACTGAAATGCTACGTTAATGTAGCTCAATAAAAATGTAGTAACAATAATTTCTACGCTTAATATTTTAGATATTACGAATTTGATATTTATATATTTTTTAATAAATTTGGATTTAGAATAGTTGATCTCAACTCAAAAATGTTTTTCTTTATAAGTGCACAAAAGTGGACCGTAGTAGACAAAAATGAACTGAAGTGGTTTGAATGGACCGTAGTGGATGCAAATGGACTGAATTGGACCAAATAGAACAAAGTGAACCGAATGGATAGAATAGCATCAAATAGGAACAAGGTGGACCGAATTGGACCATATAAGACCAAAGTGGACTGAATAGAACAAAGTGGACCAATATGTACCTAAAAGAATTGAAGGGGACCGAATAAGAATGAATTGACATATTAGGACCAAAGTGCGCATAATGGACTAAGTAGGACCGACATGGACCGAATAGAACCAATGTTGACTGAATAAGACCGAAGTCGACAAAATTGACCAAATAGGACCAAGGTGGACTGAATAAGACTAAGGTGGACAAAATGTACTAAATAGGACCAATGTGAACTAACTGGACCCAATAGGACCACAATGGACTGAATAGAACCAAAGTAGACCGAAGAGGACAAAATGGACTAAATAGGACCAAATAGAACTTTTGAATATTTATCATTTTCATTCCATTTGTAGGGCTCATATTTCTAATTTCTATGTCTATTTTATTTATATTTTTTTTTAACTCAAAATAAAAAGTTTAGCTCAAATATAATAAAATTTCATATTTTTCAACCCAATTTAAAAAAAAAAAAGAAAAAAAAAAAAGAGAGAGAGCTAAACTTGAAAAGTAAACCTATAAAAAGAATCAATTTAAGGCCCAATTGATCCAAAATAGACCGAAGAGGACCGAAATTGATCGAGTGGAGCAAATTGGACTAAAATGGACCAAATGGGACCGACGTAGACCTAATTGGACCGAATAGAAATTGTTTAATTTTTAGGGAGAACGAATTATCTTCACCAAATTTTAGAGAAAAAATTATATATGTTATATTACAATTAAAAAATAATTATTTATTTCCATGCAGCGTGTGGGTTTACGACTAGTACTATATAATAATAAAAGCTTTCCAATAAATTTTACAAAGCTCCTCTAGCGCCATGTCATTAGCATCCTTTCTTTTTTTTTTTTCTTTTTTTTTTTTTTTGGGTGCAATTTTCACCTTGTTTGACCTTTCATCTTCTTCAACTATTGTCTTCTTAATTAAATAGTTTATCTCTTCTAATCATTGTCTTCTTAAATTTATCATTCGATTCTCTATATGGATTTGAAAATTTTCTCCTTTACATCTTTTTAAATTCTATGATTTCACTTTGTTTAACTTTTCATCTACTTCAACTATTCCTCTTCTATCTTAATTTTCATACAAATTTTTTATTACTTTCATTTCACCTCTCTTCCTATTCCTTCCAAGTTGTCTGCGACAAAAAAAGTTTAATATTCTTTTTCCATATCTTCAATTTTGTTTCAATTTTGGTTGATTTTATTTATTTATTGTTTTAGTCATTCCATTTTGATTCATTTAGTCCAGTTCAGTCCAATTTGGTCACTTCAGTCCCCTTTTTGCTACTTAGGTCCAATTCTGTCCATTTGGCCCATTTCAGTTCAATTTGGTCTACTTTGGTCTATCTGGTTCACTTTGATCCATTACGTCCATTTCAGTCCACTTTGGTCTATTTTAGTCTACTTTGGTTTCCTTTATTTCCCTTCAATTTATTTTGGTCTACTTTGGTCTATTTTGATCGGTTTAGTCCACTTCAACCCCTTCTGTCCATTTCAGTCAATTTTGGTCCATTTGGTCTAATTCGTTCCACTTTGGTCCATTCAGTCCTTTTAGACCGCTATTGTCCATTCTAGTCCATTCGTTCTAATCTGTTCCACTTCGGCCTATTTCAACCCATTTGGTTCGTTTTGGCCCACTTCGGTCAATTTAGACCATTTTGGTGATGAGTTAGGAGGAGAAGTTTTTATAAAAAGAGAATTGGTTTCATATACAATTATGTTACTTCAGCGTAATGTTGGTAGGTTCTTAATAAAATTATATTTTTCTTATGTCATTAAAATCTTTTATTTTATTTTTTTCTAATATAAGTGATAGATTTACTTATATCTGCTTCTTCTTTAGGCCATTCAAGTTGTATAGAGAATGAATTGTTTGTAAAGAGTACTAAAAACAAACTCCAACCACATGTTACATTATTTACAAAATACCTCGCCCTTGCTTAAGACTTCAAAATTGTATTTAGTTTCCTTTCATTTAGTTCTAACAAAGCCCAAAGCCAAGCTGATGGTTAATTTTAGTTTCACATCTTGGGTATTTTAAGGGTTGAGGATGAAACTGATTATTTTATCATTAATTTTCTTTCATTTACCAAAAAAACTAAGTGAGGTGGTGTTGGTGTTTGATTTGTTTCTCTTCTCCGGTTTTAATCTTTTCTTTTCGTCTTGAATAAGCTATGCTTGGTTCATTATGGCAAATACTAGGTAAAAAGGGCTTGCTAGTTGTTACTACACGGGTTGGGCTTCTGCTGTTGGGTTTTGGTGCTTGTTCTTTTCTTCACGATAATAAGCTTGTAACATCTAGAACCTAGTATAAACCTTACTGACCTCGTGAGGACTATTCGTAATGTTTTTCACGATATTTGATAAAGGTTATAAAATTTTGAAAGCATTGCAGAATGTTGGAGCTGAAGACAATAGCATTTGAAGCAAATGTAAAGGTGAGAAATTTTTAGGTATTCCTGGAGAATGAAGAATGGTACTACCTCATCTCACATTTATGGTGAGGTCTATTCATTAAATTTATGGTAGAGTCCACCATGAATGTGAGAAGAGGGAGTACCATTTTTTTTGTGATTCGAGAGTACCTAAAAATTTTTCAATGTGAATAAATTAATTTATTTTTTCCCCTAAATAGCTAGATATCAAGAAATTGCTTCCTAATTCAAGGCTTTGTTGGAGGTCTTGTCCTCTCCTTGCCTCATCTTGTGTTCAATCACCTTTTTTTGTGTTTGATTGTCGTTCTTGTTTACAACTTGTGGTTATGTCTTGAATCAGTGCATGAAGGTCGATGACCTATATGCCTTGCGAGAGGCGGCAATTTGCACGATTTCAGACCCGACATGATTGGGTTAGTTGGTGGGCTAACCCCAAATTACATAACCTTGATAGACCCATGGACAATCCTACTTTTAAGATAAGTGGAAATTTTGATGCTCTAACAAGGAACTTTTGGTAGAATCTGAATGAAATTTGGCTTGGAAGGCTTGGGACAATGTTGAATGCTCGAAAATGTGTTGAAAACACAAGAGCTGTTTAGACCCCCAAATTAAATTACGGCTCGATTTATTTTACATTAACTTAATACTAAGTGTGGAATAGTGTAAGGAGTGGATAAATAAACAAGTTACTCTAATCCATAAACAAAGCAACACAGCAGTAAAATGGAATGTAAAAGAGTAGGGAAGAAAGATGCAAACAAAAGATAACACGCCAATGTGTTATCGAAGAGGAAACCGAAGAACTCGGCGAAAAACCTCTCCGCCACCCTCCAAGCGATAATCGATCTACTAGACAATCAGTTGGGATACATGGGTTTGCAAGAGACCCTCCAAGCCTAATCTACCCGATGTACCTAAGCCCTCCAACCTCCTACTCCAACAAGGCTTCTTGGAACCGTGTCTTGTCTAGCTCTCCAGATCCCGCAACAAGCTCCATGTTGCATCTGCTATCCTTGGCTTCTTCCAATACTTCCCAGCAGCACCAAAACTTCACTTGACACTCTGAAAGGGTGTGGTAAGTGTTTGGGCTATCAACCTCTCAATGGTATGGAAATGGAGAGGTAGGAGTTAAGGAAATTCCACAAGCAAATGTGTAGAGAATTGTGGATATAACAATCTCTAACTCTCAAGATGTTTGGCTAAGGTTTTCTCTCAGAAGCACTCCTCAACATATGTGGGTAATGTGGGTATATATAGTATGGGCACAGAAAGAGTGGATCAAAATGGACAATCTGACAGAATAGAATGTCTCGCGAGTGTCTTGCGGGAAAGCCTTACCCGTGAGGTACTCGCGAAACACAACTGTCTCCATCCTAGCTTGACTCTTCGCATTCTAGCATGTGCAAAGCACATGAGTCACTTCACGAGATGCTAAGCTGTGAGCTACTCGCGAAAACTCTTTAGTCTTCAATTGCTTGAGTCTTCACACACACTCTCTCTAACACACAACCCTTACAATCAAATCTCACAATAAATACAAGGTACATAAGATTGAATAAAGTTACAATCAAATTTGGTACGGAATAAAAGCCAACAAAACATATAGTTGTAAATTACAACTTTACACTCACAACCCTAGATATATATAAGGATTGTTTTAAAGGCCGTCGCACAAGGAATTGAAAAATCCCTACGTGCATTGTGTGACCGGAGACAGAAATTGCTCTAGTTCATCATTTTCTTTATAGAAGCTACTGCATCTTTGCGCCAAGGGTTTTGTAACCAAAGAGCTTCTCGATCTTCATTGTTGATGAACTGAAGAACTATGTAGCCAACATCTTCTTCAAGTTGGTGGGTTAGTCATGTACTGGAATTCGTGCATTGAACGGAGAGATTGCCACTACAATACAAGTCCAATTGGGTATTGGGGAAAGAGTTCAACTGTAGGTTGGTATTTCAGGATAGGCCAAAGGGTTTAGTATGATTCCTTATACTTGTAACCGCTTGTGATTGATATTAGTGGATTCTTGGGAGTAGTGACCTTAAATTCACCCGGTGGGGTTTTGCCTCGGTGATTTTCTCCATTTATAAACAAATCACTCGTGTCAAATTTATTTTCCATTGCATTTAGTTATTTGGTGATTTGTTTGTGCTACCTCGCTTACATGTTAAATTGATCTAATTAATTAAGTTGGGTAAATAATTAATTTGCAAAGGGGTCAATTCATTTTAACCCAACAACAATGTTGATGCTCATTTCTCAAGCTAATGCACAATCAAGCTTCTCCCATTTCTATTTATACGATCAGGGTAATTACAATTAGTGGTGGAGCTAGAATTTCAGTTCAGGGAAGGCGAAATTAAATGAAAATATAAAAATAAATAGCCTAAAGAAAATCAATCGCTATTAGTATTAAGTAAATAAACAATTATAAACAACTATAATTAATAATTGTTATAACATTTTTTTTTTCTCTAATATTACTTATTATTATATTATATAGTGTATAATATTAATATGGGGCTACCGGCTAATTTTGTTCTGTTGTTGGATTTATTGATTTTCGTGACCGTGGGGTGTCCTTATTGGCTTATACGGATGCAAGAATACAACTTTGAGATCAATGGCCCTTGGGATGAGGCTAAGCTTTATTTTGATATTACAGATAAAGATAAATAGTGCCAACCATTAATGTTTGATGGGAGTTTTTGGAAGATTAATTGTAAAACCAAATGGTTTAATGACTTATCCTTGTCTCTTCTCTCCATTTCAAGTTTCACTATCAGATATAGTCAAACACTTTCCCAATATCAATTTTTGGAAGGTGAATCAGATTTAGTGGGACGTTGCCTTTTATAGAATCTTGTTAGAGGAGGCTCTAATGCAACAGATCAAAAATTATGTGAGGTTGTGTGTAGGTAGTTACAAAGCAGTGACCAATTCACATTATTATAGGGTCTTATGTAGTAAGTGGAACATTTCTTTCTCTGTTTTGAGTGCTAGAACAGGTTAAGGTAGTTTGATTTTCATTCATTTTTGCAGGAAACTTGTGGAACCTATGGTATTCCAGCATCTACACATTTAAAAACAAGAATTAAAGCTCACGACAACTAGGTTTGATTATCAAAACATTATTTTCTCCATTTCATGTTCTTTTTGTCTATAACTTACTTTGTTGTACCATGTTGTCCATCATTGCTTTGATGAACAACATGGTATACTTTGTTGTTCCATATATACTTTGTTTGTTCTCTGGGAACTGTGTAGGGAAACTTTTTTTTTTTTTGAGATAAAAGATAGAACTTTATTGATGTATAAACTATAATCAAATACAAGCATAAGCAAATACAAGCATGGTCATGTGACACAGACCAACAGAACCAATTCTGTACCTACTAAAGTCATGAAATACAAGTTGTAAAACAAGTGAGTCATATTAGCAGTCTACCTACTGCTGTGTTGCACATAACCTCTGGTACTCCACCAGAAAACCAAGAGCGTCATCTAGGATGCTTTTTGGATGCCGCTGAACTTTAGCAAAATAAACTTTGTTCCTCGCAGTCCGAATTGCCAACAATACCCTGGCCATCTTCTCAAGCTCCCAGCCAGCATCCGAAACAACGTGAAAAAGTCTGATGCTGCATTGGTGTATTTATAGATTTTCCCGCGCCCTAAGGCCCACACATTTCTGGCAAATGGGCATTCCCAAAAAATATGCTCAACTGTTTCTGTCTTCTGGCGGCAAATCCCACAGATTGGGTCTACCTGCAATTTCCATTTGTGCAGGTTACCCCGAGTTGGCAGTATACTTGAACAAGCTCGCCATAGGAAGGTTCTGACTTTAGGAGGCACATTTGTAGTCCAAATTTTATTCCAAAAAGGTCTATCCGAAGCAGCCATAGAGTGCCCTACCTGTGCTTGTTCATTCTTCCTCAGAGATACATGATAGGCTGATTTCACAGTAAATTGCATGCTTCGATTTTCCTTCCATACTAAAGTGTCCCGAGTTTCACTTGTAGGTAGGGGAATGGCCATAATTTCCATTCGAATTCGAAAGGCAAAGAGGTCAAAAATTTTCTCTCTATCCCACTGCCTTGTATTTGCATCGATCAAGTCACTCACCAACATGTTTGGCCGTGGGTCCCCAAGGAAGACAGTTTTCTGTGATAGCCAATTGTGGGTTGAGATTTCAATACTTTTACCGTCTCCCACCTTCCAAATTGATCCCTCTCTAATAATATCTCTTGCTGCCAACAAATTCCACCACACATACGATAGATTGTTGCCCAGGTCTGCATTCATGAGTGAGCAATTGGGGAAGTACCTGGATTTATATACCCTATAAAATAAAGAGTGGGTATTATGAATCAAACTCCATGCATGTTTAGCCAAAAAGGCTAAATTAAATGCTTGGATGTCTTGAAATCCCATGCCACCTTTCTTCTTTAGAGTACACAGCTTCTTCCAATTAATTCAATGAATTTTCTTTTCATTCTTTGTTTGTCTCCACCAATACTTTGCTAAAGTAGAGTTGATTGTATCACAAAGGGTCTTTGGGATTTTGAAAATTCCCATAGCGTACATAGGAATGGCTTGTGCCACAATTTTGATTAGGATTTCCCTACCTTCTTTGGAAATGAATTTTTCCTTCCAGCCCATAACTCTCTTTGTAATTTTTTCCCGAAGGTCTCTAAAGGTATTGACCTTACACTTTCCCCCCACCATCGGAAGACCCAAGTACTTCTCACAATTTTCCATGATTCATGCTCCCATCAATTCCTAAATAGCCATTTTAACATCCGGTCTTGTGTTTCGGTGGAAAAAGATTGTCGTCTTCTACCTATTGATTGTTTGGCCTGAAGCTTCCTCATACCTCCTTAATAGATGGAGGAGGTGTTGACATTCCTCCACAGTGGCCTGACAGAAAATGATACATACCCCGTTTGTGCAAGACAATATTCCATGGAGGCTTTAAGAAACAATAGCATGTCGAATTAATGAGGATAGATCTTCAGCGCATAAAAGGAAAAGGTAAGGGGATAACGGGTCCCCCTACCTTATCCCTCGGGATGGTGTGATGTGCCCTCTAGACTCCCCATTTATAAGCATTGAATATGAAGCTGTACAAGCTGTTTCCATAGCTAGTTGGACCCACCGTCCATCTATGCCCAGTTTGAGCATAATATTTTGGAGGAAGCCCCACTCCACTCGATCATATGCTTTGCTAATATCCAATTTGATTGCCATTTGGCCCTTCTTTTCGGATCTTTTATTCCTCATCCTATGTAACACCTCAAAACTACTATAGTGCTATCTATAATTAATCGGTTAGGAACAAAAGCACTTTGTGAATCTAAAATTACATTGAGCAAAATTAATTTTAACCGATTGACTAAAACTTTTGATACAATCCGTGAGATTACATTCGCAAGGCTAATTGGTTTATAATCAGCAACTGTTTGGGGCTCATTTATTTTGGGGATGAGAACAATATGAGTGTAGTTCATTTTTTTCATCATGTGACTTGACGATAAAACAGATAAAACTACTTCTATAATATCATCCCCTACTATATCCCAATATTTTTGAAAGAAGAAGGGAGACATACCATCCGGACCTACGGACTTTGATGGGTGCATTTGGAATAAGGCTCTTTTAGCCTCATCTGATGAGTATGGTTGGAGGAGGGCATGGTTCACATCGGGAGTCATTACTTGCTCCACCTTGTTCTGGACATGATCCATCTGGTTAGGGTTTGTTGTTGTTGTTGTTGTGAAAAGCCGTTGAAAATAAGTTTCGGCCACCCTTTCCTTATCCTCATCTGAAGTCCACCATCTGCCATCATCATCCATAAATCCTTCAATATTATTTTTTCAATGGCGTTGACTGCTCTTTGATGAAAAAATTTAGTGCTTTTGTCACTAGCTAGCAACCAGATAAAGCGAGAGCGTTGTCTCCAAAATAATTCCTCTTGGTACAGTAGTGTATTAATCTCATCCTTCACCTGCTGTATTGATTCCAAGTTTGTGGCCTCATTCTATGCATGAGGAGCTCAAGTTGGTGTTGCTTTTCCTCAATACGTGATCTAGAGTTGCCCATATTTCGACTCCATGCTACCAAGGCCATACGGCAAGTTTTGATTTTGGAGAAAAGTCAAAACATAGGGCTGCCACGAGGGGCTGCCATACTCCAAGCTTCTCGTATAGTGGGTCACATTCAAGGTGTGGAGCCCATTTTTCTTCGAATCTTTTTGGGAATTTCTTCCTTCTTGTATTTCCTATATTACCTTGGAGAGTTAGAAAAATTGGAACATGGTTAGAGTATGATATTTGGAGATGCCATACCACAGTTTGTGGGAATAGTTCTCTATAATCAGTTGTAGCACACGCCCTATCAAGTCTTTGTTGGACAAAAGCTTCCCTTGGTCTTCCATTATGCCATGTAAAAATATTTCCTCAATACCCCAAATCAACTAAACCACAATGTAAAATGTACTTTTGAATGCCTCCATTAGCCGAGGAGGTTTTAGGTGATGGCCTTGCTTCTCTGATGAGCTCTAGATTTTGTTATAATCTCCCACACATACCCACGACAACGAGTCCCGAGAGTGTAAGTGTTTCAACAAACTCCATGATTCATGTCGACGATGTTCCTCCGATCTTCCATATAATCTTATGAGTTGCCAAAGATTATTTGGGCCAGTCATGATATGAGCATCAATGTGATTTGGGTGTAGGTCTGAACATGGAGGTTTACCTTTTCCTTCCAAAGCATAGCTAAGCCATCTGCCCTATGAATGGAAGGAACAGCAAGCATATTATCATACCTCAAATTTGCTTGAATTTTTTTCATCTCATCCATAGTTTGTTTTGTCTCCATCAAAAAAAAAAAAAAAAAAAAAAAAAAAAAAACTTGGGAGCATTTACCCTCACCAAGTGAGAGAGAATTGCGCCTGCATTGATGTTCCTAAGCCCCCAATAGTTCCAGCTTAGGATATTCATTGTACTCGATGGGATTGACCCTTAGCCTTTGCCGTTGTACATGGTGAATCAGTAATCTGACCCTTGCTGCATTTTCTTCTTCTAGTGATCCCATCTCCTTTGCTTGATAAGCATTGTCTTTTCTGCCTTACATGATTCTTTATTACACGACCATCTTCTTCGAGTATCGGTCCTAGGTGTGCTTCTTCGTGTCTGTCCTTCTTTTTCCACTTCTGTGTTTCAGATGGGAGAGTGTTTTAGGTATCATGTGGTGGAGCACGTGACAATCGGGATGCTATAGTTGCTAGGGTTTCATCACACATTGTCCCATTATTTTCTCCCCTAATCGTTTCCATATACATAACCGCCACAGGGATTAACTTATCCCCTAATTTTTCAGTTTCCTGTTGTTTGTCATTAACATTCGTTTGCATCCCGAAATTATGATGGGCTTGATTCATGGTAACAACATAATTCACTCTATTTGAATTCATAATTAATGCCATCTCATCATTCTTTGTAATGGTTTCGACACTAGCTAGGTTGTCGTTTGGCAACTATGTGTCGTGGTGTTGTGGGGTTTCTAATGTCTCCCTGGATTGGCCACTCGCACCTTCTCAGTTTCTTGTCGGTGGATTGTATTTTTTTCACTTTTAGTTTTTCTACTTTTTGATTTCCCGCCCTGAGCCAGTCCCCATATTGCCTTTCACCTTGTTCCGAAGTTTTTGGAAGAAGACAATCTCTTTCTTCATAACCCAGTTTGCCACAGTTATAGCACATTCCCAATAAACGTTCCTAGTTGAATGCAACCCACACCTTATCTCCTTCCGGACTAAGCACCGAAGCACCTCTTCGGATTGGCTTATTTAGGGGTAGTTCTTCTCGAATGCGAATAAACAAAGCCTGATCAGAAGCAATCGCCTTACAGTCTACTTCAAGTACTCTCCCGATGCTCTCACCAATATCCTTCCCTGCATCTTCATTGATGAGATCAAAAGGCAGTCCCCAAACTTGTACCCACATTAGGATAATTTTAAAATCCGTCGAGAATGCCGTCATCCCTTTCTCCAACCTTCGAAGTAGCAGTAGGTGGTTGTCAAAACTCCATGGATCATTATTCAAGACCCAAACCAATTGGCTATCCATAGAGAATTTGAATTGCATTAACCCCTCACCAACGTCCGTAATCTTTAGGTCTTAGCCAAACTTCCATACTGACCTAAGAAGATTTTTTGCAGCCCAATTATTAATTGGTTTGACATAAGAAAACATCCCATCAAGCTTAGAAAGCACTCCTCAAGTATCTTTGCTCAATTATCAGGTCATACCCTTATGACTGCTCCCTCATCATCTATCAAACTAATACTTTGAAAGCCTCGCTATGAAATCTGAATCCATGAAGTGCCTTTTGTGACACTCACAGAATATACTGATGCTACCAAATAGAGGACTGCAAACCGAGTATAAGAACACTAGAAGAGAAAGTGAAAAAGAAATTGACTAATGGTGGTGGAAGTAATTTGAGCTGAATTTCAAAACAAATAGTTGTAGTTACTGTTGGGGAATGGCTCAGTTTTTAAGTAATGCCTTATGGCTAGCATTGTAAGCATGGTTTTAAAAACCAGACCGAACCAACAGGTCCAACTGATTCAACCGGGAACTGGCTTTCAATCTTGTTCGTTTATGAGTAAAAACCGAAAATGACTTAAAAACCGAGGAAATTTGAAAACCAACCGATTCAACCAGAGAACTGAGAACCAGCATGGTCGAACCGGTTAGTGACCGGTTGGGGCTTTTTGACTTTTTCCTAGCCTAATACTACGTCGTTTTGGGTAGAACCTATAAACTAACCCTAAAGTCCTAAACACTCTCAGTCTCAACGCCTCATCTCAAACTCTATGCCTCACTCTCACGCAGTCATGCATGCCTCTCTCACCTCACTCAACTCAAGCTCATGCCTCATAGTCTTTGAATCTCTCAAAATTGTTTTTCCTTCTCACCCTCTCGGCTTCTGAACTTCAAATCTACCTTTGCTTTTGGATTTTTTTTTTCCCTTCTCACCCTCATGGCATCTCGGTCTCAGTCTCACCCTCTGTACTCTGTTCTCTGCTTCTCGGCTTCATCAGGTATTGATTCTTTTCTTTTGATTTTGATTTTGATTACTTGATTCTCTTTCTTTCACTTGATTACTTGTTTGTTTGAAACTTTAAAACTTATTTGCTATTTGGATGTAATGAACTTATTTGCTATTTGCCATTCGGATGTAAATCTAGTGATTGGTGAATTTATTTATTTGGTTTTGTTGAAAGTTTACTATTTTAAGGAATGATTTTTTTATAATGTTATTGTGTTAAATTCTTTAAAAAGATGTTATATACTAGTATTTTTTTTAAGGAAACACATTTATTACTATCGGATAGTTAGTTTTAGTATATTAAAATATTAATTATTTATATAATTTAAATAAATAATAATTAAATTATTTATGACATCACCAGTTCGACCCTCGGTTGGACACTGGTCAGACTAGAAAATCGGTAATTAGCTCCTTTTTCGGTTCTTCCACCGTACCGGTTTTTAAAACCTTGATTATAAGATTTTAATATAATTTTTTTGTAGTGGATTTAGTATACATCCTCAAGATGAACAATTTAACGTACAGTACAGTACATAACTATGCATGAGTAAAATAAAGAAATATAAATGATTTTATTTTTTCTTTCTATTTTGGCCAAATATATTCATTATTTTTTTTCAATCACAATAAAAAAAATCTAAAAATTACAGATATTGAATATCAAAATAAAAATACAGGTAAAAAGTAAAGAAGTTTTGAGTTTAGTGCCTTTATAAATGAAACTTGAAATATAATTATGAAAAAATATCATGAAGAAGAAAATATTTTAAACCAATAAATAATGGATTGGAAGAGATTCGACCAACTCAACATAGAGAAAAAATAACCACAAATATATATATATATATATACACACACACACACATATAAAAGAATCTTAAATATGGCAATGCATGGTTAAGTGTAATCTAATTTTTAATTTTCATTTTAGCATTGAGAGAGAGATATAGATTGTTTGTGTATAGCCATCCGAGAGGGTCAATATTCACATTTTGCTGTGTAAGATATTGGTTTACAAAAATTAAAGTCTAAAGCCATTATAGGAAATTAATTGTCATTGATTATTTAGCAAATTGACAACAAATTTGTTTTTGTTTTTTGTTTTACTCCAAATAGATTAGGATTTCAATTGGATTGGGTTTCCATTGATATAATATTTTGGGGTCAATTTTGAGATTGAAAAATTATGCAATTTTAAAAAAAAAAAAAAAAAAACCAATTACTATCTTAAAATTTTGGAACATTTATAATGTGGGTGGAGCATTTTTCTAATATGGGCCTTAAACTTAGACCTAAAGACAACCTAACATTTTATCAAGGCTTTTGAGTAGAGTAAGTCATGTCTCTTTATGTTAGAACCTCATTTTCTCTCTCTTGTGTGTGGGTGTTTCTTAAAAAATAAAATTGTCCTTACTTTAGTTTAACCAACATTGATCATATTATTCAATACATCCAATGTAATACTATACGACATATATATTCCTCTTAGTGGAGTCCACATTAGATATAAATTTATGCGAGAAATGTAGTATACTGAAACAATAAATCTACTATTACAAAAAAAAAAAAAAAAAAAAAGAAGCAACTACCAAGATTATAAGTTATTATTGATAAATATAAAAGTGATGTAAGTCTCCAATAAAAACTCATGAATGGATTTGGACAAAAGTTAATAAATAAAAGTTAAAATTGAATAAATGAAATAGAATTTTTTTTTTTCAAAAAAAAAAAAAAAAAAAAAAAAAAAAAAAAAAAAAAAAACTCGTGAACTGTAATGTGGACTTCGACTTTGGATGGAACCTTGACGATGATATTAAATCCATAACTTGCATTAAATTTAGGGTCTTAGATTTTTATTAATCATATAGGCTTAATATTGGGTTTGGGCTGATTCACAACAAAGTTCAAATAAATACTATATTATAAAATTCTAGCCATGTGTTTTGACTTGGAGCATTAATATTAGCCTCAATACAATTTGAGTAAAATTTGTTTAAAAAAATCTCATTTTTCTTTATTTTATTTTAACCAACTCACTTGTAAATACACCTATATAAAAATCAATATTTTATATATAATTCCATTTAAATTTTTATTCTATTTATTATTTGTCATTTTTTTCTCCTTATTACTCCTCTCTCTCTCTCTCTCTCTCTCTTCTCTCTCTCTCTCATAAACACACATTACAACAGTGTGTAGACAGGCATGCTTTAAGAACTTTCAATCATTACTAATATGCATTCATGAAAGAATACACGTAATTCAACAATTCACTACAACAAAATGTATTTTCAGTGATGAAAAAATTCGTCACTAAAAGTCCAGTTTTTCGTCACTAAGGACCTTTAGCGACGAAATTGAACTTTTAGTGACGAAACTCATTTCGTCACTGTAGCCCCGTCACTAAAAGTCCTGGTGACGAAAAATTTCGTCATTAAAAGTCCGATTTGATTTTATAAAAAAAAACTTTTAGTGACGAAAACGTTTTCTCACTAAATGTTTTCTTCACTAAAAACACTTTAGTTTACTAAATCATATTTAATGACGAATAATTTCGTCACTAAAACTATTTTTAAGAAAATCCAGGCACATATAGTGATGAAAATTTTCGTCACTAAAACCATTTCTCACAAAATTTTGCTATATTTAGTGACGAAATTTTCATCACTAAAACAAGTTTTTGTTGCTATATTTGTGACGAAAAAATTCGTCACTAAAACTTATTTCTGTTTTTATTTTTTTCATGGCTTTAATATTAACCTGTAACCTGTCATTACATTATTAAAACTTCACATTTGAATAATACATTTATTTCAACAACACATTTATAAAAAAAGATCCATACATTCCACAAGTAAAAAATAAAACAAATATCAAATTCAAACTCCTTCCATATAATAATTGTTTGCAATACATGATAACTCTACCTAAACCCTATTTTAGAACTAATGGAAGATGTCTTCATATGTCTTCAAGTAATGCCAAAAGTAAATCCCTTAAAAGTCACCAATAAGAAATCTGCACAAATATAAAAACAATGCTTCGTTAAAATCATAAAGTAAAAACATTAACTATGTTATAAAAAACATTTCTAACAATGCATTAAGAGTAACCACACCAATAAATTAAAATCACAACTCCTAATATATAAGTTGTAGAAAGCAAATAAAGTACTAACCAAAAAGTGTTTTAACTTGAAGTTGAACCACCCCCATAAGTTGTAGAAAGCAAGTTGTAGAAACAATACACTACTCTGTGACCAAAAGGGGCCTAGGGGGCACCTTGCTGCCAACAAGTACTTCAAGAATCCCAGTCCTTCTACATCCAATTTAGCAAGACTAGGAACCAAAGGAAACAAACATTCAATTTTTCAACTAACGTTAACTTTTTCTCTTAATGGTGTTCAAATGCCTCTAGCACTTAATAAAATGAAAAACATCACAAGTACAGAGTTTTATAAGTTATTAACTAGAATTTACTTACTTTGCTAAAAATAAGTTTATAACTTTAAGAAAAAATCCAAAGTTAACTTGTGTTTTTCACCTTGTTCCTCACAATTTCTTCAGCCACAAAAGAGAGAGAGCTGGAGATAAAAGAAAAAAAAAATTTTAATGCAGCGTACTCCACTAATGAACCTCTATCATTAAACTAACCTGTTATAATTTCTAGCACCCATAATTACTAAAGAAAAAGAAATGGCATCATTACAATAAATATATGAATCAAATATACTAAACTATAAAGGCTGATCTACATTGCAAAACAAATGCATTTAGATTCAAGTCAAAATCTTAGACTAACCGATTATATTCACGATACACTTCACATGATCTGGTTCAGCAAAAATTGCAAATTAAACCAAGTTTTAAAAAAAAAATATATATATATATATATATATAAAAATTAACAAAACATAAATGAAGTCATAGAAACCAATCAACTAGGACCAACCTAACCAATAGTCCAACCCAAAAAAAAAAAAAAACTCTCAAATTACAAAACTAGGCACAAATCACAAAAACAGCAACTACTGCTAATCCATAGTCCAAAACAACAAAACCAACTCAAAAAGGCACTAACCCATTTCTTAATTTACCACAAACTAATATTCAAACACACCCCACAACTCAAAATTTAGCAAGCCTTGCCTCCATTATGATTTCACCTCCATTTATAAAGCATGTAGGAAATTATAGCACAAAGCTGGAGAAAACCAAAAATCAAGCAAACCCATTTCTCAACCATATAAAAAAAAAAAAAAAAAAAAAAAATCCCATAAAAATCACAGCCATCTCATTGAAACCAACAGCATAAAACCAATCAAATAGAAAATGAGATCAAATACCTATCTCATTGAAACCAACAGCCTAAACTTTTACATCTTTGCTATCAGGCTTGGATATTAGTAATACACTCAGTAACAATAAATAACAACAAACATAACATTTATACCATGAATTTGGAGAAACAAAAACCATATTTGATTGTTGATAGACAAAATTTAAAATCTATCAGAACACAAAGATAATAAAAAATAAAAAAATCTCAAAGTTTCTATCTCACCGTCGCCGGAGCAAAGGGGACGCGAAGCGTCGCCGACGCAGAGAGATCAAAGCTCGAAGCGTCACCAATGCGGAGGAAGGCGAAGCGTCGCCAGAGGAAAAAAAGCGTTGCCGAAAGAAGAAAAGTGTCGCCGGAGGAAGAAAAGCTCTAAGCATCGCCGGTGCGAAGAGATCGAAGCGTCGCCAATATGGAGAGATCAAAGCGTCGCCAATGCATCTTCGAAGCGTCAAGCGTCGCCAATGCGGAAGCCGAAGCGTCACCGATGTGGAAGCCGAAGTGTTGCCAATGCGTCTCTGAAGCGTCAAGCGTTGTTGATGCGGAAGCCGAAGCGTCGCCAGAGGAAGAAAAGCTCGAAGCGTTGCCGGTGCGGAGAGATCGAGGCGTCTCCGATGCAGAAGTTGGAGCATTACCGATGCGTCACCAAAGCGTCGCCGATGAGGTAGAAGGCAATGCTTATCGGCGACGGTTCATCGGCGTATCGGGTTCTCTTTTTTCTTTGGGTTTCTCTTCTTTCTTTTTTTTTTTTTTTTAAAACTGGGTTTCTCTTTTTTTTGACCGAAAACTCCAGTGGGTGATGTTTTTTGTTTTGTTGAGTGGGTGAAGGTGTAGTGTTTTTGTGTGGGAGTATTTATAGTGGGCAATAGCGACGAAATGTTTCATTGCTATTGCCCACTTCTAGTGACAAATTTCTGTTTCGTCACAAAAGGCCCAGAATTTGTTACACTTTTAGCGACGAATTTTATTTTCGTCACTGAAGAAACCATATTTTGTTAAGATTTTTAGTGATATTTTGTCACTAAAGCATGCTTTTAGTGACGAAATTCATATTTCATCACTAAAAACATATAAGTGCAAAACTATTATTATTTTTAGTGACGACTATTTTTCATCACTAATTCTTACTTATAGCGACGAAAATATTTTCATCACTAAAACTATCCACAACAATACCTACAGAGACAAAATATTTCGTCACTTAAAATTTCAACTTTTAGCGACGAAATATTTCGTCACTATAGATTAATTAAGCTGGCACCAAAGTTTCCCCCCAATGGCGCTCATTTTTCAGATCACAATAGCGACGAAATTTATTTTTCGTCGCTAAATGTTATAATTTTTTTCATTATTAGTGACGAAATTCATATTTCGTCACTAAAGCTGTATTTTTAGTGACGAGAAATATTTCCTCACTAATTTTCGTCACTAAAAATATATTTTTGTTGTAGTGATTACTAATCTTCTACTATATATAATAGTAGAAGCTTTGAAGGAGGTGCTACCACGTTAAAAAAAAAAAAAAAAAAAAAAAAAAAAAAAAAAAAAAAAAAAAAAAAAAAAAAAGATCCCTTAAAAAACTGACACGTATAAAGTTTAAACTTAAGAAACCCGCACGGTGCGTTTGGAGAAAACGAAAAAAAAACAATGGTTCACTTTGTTAAAACCTTGTTTAGGAGCCTCTTGGTATAAAAGGAAACTAACCGCTTAAAACACAAAAAAAGAAAAGAAAAGAAAGATTGCTTTCATGGAGAAAGGAAAGAGAGAGAAAAGAGAGACAGATAAATAGAGAGGCAGAGAGAGTTCTTTGTTCCCTCGCCAGACTTAGAGCACCGGTGCAAGCAGAAAGAAAAATCTATGGGCATCAACACCGTTAGGCTATATATCTGCCACCATCAGATCGTCGGAACCAGCTTCGGTACGTTTTTCTCTATTTTTTTAGATTTGGGTATGAAATATTACTTTTTATTGATTTTTTTTTGTTGGAAAGGCTTCGATTTGATTTTGGTTTTGATCCCTTTTTGTTTCAAGCTTTTGGTTTCGATTTGGGTACGCTTTTTTTGGTTTTTTTTGTTTTCTCAATTTTTCGATTTATTTTGATATCATTAAGCCTTTCCCTGTTTTCTAATATCTGTGTTAATAGTTTTTTTTTTTTTTTTTTTTTTTTTTTTGGGTTTTGATTTGGAAAACACCTTTTGATAGCCTTCAGTATAAAAGAAAACAAACCACTAAAATCAGTAAATTGCAATCAAAAGGAAAGAGAACATAGTTCGTCGGAATCGAAACACAATAGCTTAAAAGAGAATTTTTTGGAACCATCACTATCGGTTTCCCCACCACTTAAAACAAAACCCTTTGGTCTGTTTTTCTCAAAAGTTTCACCGGCTTTGAATCTTTCAGGGTACATTTCAGATCGTTGGTAAGATCACCTTGAATCCTCAATCTTCAATACTCTCTTCCCATTTTGTTGTTGTTGTCCTAATCTACTTGCTTATGAATAATTTGTGGTTTTTGTTTCCAAAATAACTTTGAGGCTCAAATGTTTGTAGGAAATTAAGAAAACAAACAAGGACATTGGGAAAATTACTAGATTTTCGATTTGGGGGTTATTAATTTTGGGATTTGGGGTTTTCTAATTAGGGTTTGCTGCAATTATAGATTTCAATTCCTAATATGTTTTCCTCTTTGTTTCTTTTTTCCAGGGAAACACCATAGAAGATCAAATTCTACCTAGGCTTTGTCTCTCAGTGTTCTGAGGAATGTAGATATTATTTTAGGGGGAACCAACATATTTATAGATTTGATCTTTATTTGTGACTTGGGTGCTAATCTAGGTCTAAGTACTCAGATTTGAGGTTTTGCATTCCTTTAACCAATTAACTGAAAGTTATTGCTTCAATTTGGTTTAAACATATTGTGATGTGAATTGTTCATTGTCTTGGGCAACATGACTAATACTTTTGGAATTCCAGACTGCAATTGGGGGAGGTGGTGGAGATATTGGAAAGAAAATAAATCATGGTGGTGGTGATGTCGATGGCGATGAAGATGATTACTTTGATGACTTTGATGATGGCGATGAAGGGGATGGCGGAGGCCTATTTAGGAGACAGAAATTTCTTGAGGTTATATTTCTTAAATATGCTCTTTAGTAGATTAAATGTTTTTTGGGTGTTGTTTTTTTTTTTTTAATTTTTTTTTTATTTTATTGTTAAGATGTTTGTGAGTGCTGTTAATATTAGTATGTTCTGATGCAGTAATAATTTTGAGCCTTTTATCAGCTTTTTGGTCATAAATTCGTAGATGCAGTGTTAAATGAATGGTAGAGGACAATGATGGATTTGCCTGCTGGATTCCAAAAAGCTTATGATATGGTATGGTATTTCTCTAACTATGTGCTTTTGGCAAAGAATTATCTCGCCATATACCAACTCAAATTTTACCTCTAGGGTCTAGTTAGCTCTATTCAAATGGTAAATTCCTAGAACTCAATGCCCATCCACTACTACTAGATTTATCCCCCGAGAACTTCCTAAAGGAATGTCACAGGCATTTATTGGCTGGTGAATATGCTTCCCTTAATTCGATATCATTGGCTGTCAAAGTTGCAGAGTTCCATATAATACTATGCTACATTTACGAAAACAAAGAATCTAACTGTAGATATACAAGTATAAATCCATCAGCTCCATTTTTTAGTAAAGCCACATTGTCTCCGCATATATATAAGGAAATTCCAATTGATGTAATCATGGGTCTCCTCTAAATCCAGCTTACATAATACTCCTGGTATGGCAAATTTCAAGGGAATTAGTTTGAGTTGTAGTCTAATTACATTGCAGGAAAAGAGTTAGGGTCCCTTTTTATAAATATGAGAGCTTGAATTCAAACTAATCCTAATCCTTCTATTGCTTTGTTCTTTTTTTATTTTTAAATCATTTCTTTGTTTCTTTTATTACAATTTTATATAGTGCTGAGGTTAAGTTGTACGTGACCATATCGGCATTACAGCTAGTTTCACATCATGTTTTCCTAGCTTATAGAGGGCTGAGACCTGGGGAATTGTTGAATTCCCAATACTAGGCCGCATCAATAAACTAGCTATTTCCTGGGATTCTTTGATTCGGTTTTGATTATGAAGTTGTTTTGGTTTGCTATATGTTTTTTTTTTGTTGTACTTATTTTGCAATTGTTTTCCCTCTCTATATTTATTATATGGGCATTGAAAACTTTAGTTAGTTTTGTACATTAAGAAACAATAAACAAGTTCAATGGGCAATATAATCTTTAGGTTTTTATATGATCAACTGCGAAATGTTATGTTGGGGCTGCTACTATTTTGGATTTTGTGGCGATTTTATTTTTGTTTTGAAGGTTTTGGTTGGTTAGTATGGTTGTTCAAGATTGCTGAACAGGTGTCTCATTTCAATTAAAAAATTTTTTAATGAATACCACACACACACACGCAAAAAAAAAAAAAAAAAAAAAAAAATGACAATCTGTTTAGGAGTAAGCTGCACAATACCCCTAAGTGTGGTGTGGTGTTAAATAGTGAACATATAAGTCACTTAATTTGCACTACTACTACCTAACATCTTGGCACAAAATTAGCGGAAATTTTTAATGACCAGGAGGTATTAAGGTCCTTTCTTCTTTTAAGAATCAAGTTATGATACAATGGAAAAGAAGCACAAGAAATTGCATACTTTGCCATGCCGATGATTACAACCCTAAGCATACTCAGATGTCACAAGAAATTGAATATTTTCTATGCCAGTGATTTTGGCCATAGGCAAAGTCAAATAAAAGGGCTTTGAGTCCAAGAAGATTGTTAGATGTATTGTAAGGTACTAATATTTACGCCATAAGCGTTGGAATAAGAATATAGGAAACTTAAACCTCTTTAGATTGTCATATTTTAAGTGGCATTTTAAGAATGTAAGGAAAAGATACAGAATCTTAGACACAAAAATTGTGTTACCACTATGCCAATATACGCCAAAATGGGAGTGAGCTCTACTGGTGGAGGTTCTGCTCATAATAAACTTACTTTTTTCAAGGATGATTCTTTTACTAACAACAATAGAAAAGGGTTTAAAAATAAGGAAATAGAAAATTTGGATTTGGGAGAAACCTGAAACAAGATTGACAAGCCTAAAAGGAAGCAACTGAAGCACATATCGTGACTTCATTAACAATTAATTGATGATGTAAATTATTGGCTCAAAAATATATCCTTTTCCATATTTACCAATAAAAGTGGTCATCTTCCTAATTTATCGGTTAAGAGTACTCTTGCAATAGTGGCTGGAATCTACAAACAAACACTTTCACTTCTTAAAAATGTAACAACCAAAAGTCTTGATTCATTCTGCAATTATAAGTGTGAAGAACCTAGATGATAGCAACTGATATAGTCCCATTAAGTACGTGGAAGATTCATTAGTATCACATGTTCCCTCTCTCTTTTTCTCTCTGAAAAAAATTGGTTAATTCAGTTTGAATTTTAGATAATTTCCTACTAATATAGATTGTGCTTAAAATTGCAAAATCTATAGCAATGTATAGATCTTCTGAAGTTGGATATGTGACTATTATGTACCTCTCTACAAGGTAATATATGGACTTCATTATAATTTTACATCATTAATAGTGTTTTTTTAATGGATTGTGGCAACATAGTTGAGATTTCTATGTGAACTATAGATGAAGCAAATGCTAAAAAAAGTTACAGAGATAATGGATGCAACCACAGTATTTGGTTTTGTGTTTGTAAAATAGAGAAAAAAAAAGATTATTAATGGCATAGTATGTGGAGGTTGCCGAGCATTAGAACCTCTCTACAAGGTAATATATGGACTTCATTATAATTTTACATCATTAATAGTGTTTTTTTAATGGATTGTGGCAACATAGTTGAGATTTCTATGTGAACTATAGATGAAGCAAATGCTAAAAAAAGTTACAGAGATAATGGATGCAACCACAGTATTTGGTTTTGTGTTTGTAAAATAGAGAAAAAAAAAGATTATTAATGGCATAGTATGTGGAGGTTGCCGAGCATTAGAAACCTCAGTGCAAGTATATATAATGTGTTAGCGTTACTTGCATCTAGGTTTGTTTCTATTTCAATTTCTAGGAATTAAGTTGTTATTTGGTGGATTGTTTTTGTGTTCTGGGGGAGTGATGGTGTGAATATGTAGCTGATGTATTTTGTCTGAAATGTGTTTGTGGATTTGGTTGTGTGAATTTAAGGTAATGCGTTGTTGTTGATAGTGATGGTGGTTGTGGCCTTACCCTTCATGGATATATTTTTCTATTTATTGTGTTTTTGTTATTCTGTGGATTGCTATTGTATTTTGATAATTAATGTTATTGCTTGAATATTAATAATTAATACCATCACTATAACTGGAAGTATCTCCCATCACTATCACTATTTTTTTTTTTTAGATAAGATTTAGCTTTGGGGAAATTTGTCTATTAATATAGTTGTCCAACTTGGTAAATGATATGCTTGTCTTTTGGAGATTAATATATGTTTTTTGGGGATATTTAGATTTGCTTAAGAATTCTAAATCATGGCAACTATTTGCCTATGTCATAACATGCATGCCACCAATTAATTAATTCAAAATTTTAGAAGAATAATACCTTATTCACAGTGATGTGATCTTTTGCCCTTATTTGTTAAATAAGTGATTGTGTTCTAATTCTTAACCAAATTATTTTACCCATGAAAATTAAGGATATTTTAGTTTTCTTTGTGTTTTAGATCTACATGAAGCTACAAGAAAGTTGATTTGGAAGACAATATATGACAAGGCATTGCTTCTTCTACGTTTATAGATATGGTCTTTTTCAAATTTCAATTTTCTTTGATTGATATGGATTAAAATTCAGCTTGAAATTAGTTTATATAGAACAGTGCCTCAAAGTTGAGTTTTATTATATTGTTTCATTGTTTGCTTTGTTTTGAATTGAGTTCATTGTTGTTTCATATGTGATTTTGTTAGAATTGGGATTTTGAACTCAAATATTATCTTTCTCCAATTTTATATACAAGTATTTGGAGAATGCGGAATGGATTAAATAGCCTTAGTTGATAATCAAGGTCATTGCTATGGCAGAGATCATTTGGACGGCCAAGATCTGTGCCTCCTAAAACCATGCTCAAAAAATTACTCTTGCGTAGTTAGTTTGCTTTGCACTTATGGTAGTGTGTATATATATTGTGTTTTTAGCTTCCTTTGCACTTATGGCAGTGCAGATATATTGCACATTTTTATACAAAATTGTTGCTTTGTAAATGGCTCTGAATCAAAAATTGTGTCACTTCCTATTTTGGTGAGCCTCTATTGAAAAAAATAAGAATTTTATTAAATGCAAAAGGTACCTATGAGTGTATCTTTAAGTACTTCAATGCCAATGGCAATGAAAAAAATCTCATTCTAGCCGTTTGGATCCTCTCCAAGCATGTATAGATAGAGTTATATAATCTCGAGCTTCACACAGGTTAGCGACTAGCTACTATATATAATAGCAGAAACCTTTTCCTACTATTAAGGAGGTTGTGACATGTAGGAAAAAATCCCACTTAAAAATTTGCCACGCTACCAGTCAAAAGCATTGAATAAAAAGCGGAACGTTGTGCCTTTCATGTCTTCAGGATTTAAAAATCAAGCATTGCACTCCTTCGCCATTGAAAGAAAAATGCTTTAGGAACCGTTACATTTAAAAAATGCTTAAGCGGACTGTTGTCTGCCAACTTTTATCAATAAACACCACCTATAACTCTTTCAGCCAATTAATAGAAATCCGAAACAATGTGATTTTAAGTAGTTGCGAAATTAACTACAATGGCCATCTTGCATTCAAAACCTCTCTCAATTTATATTTACCTTTTGAACCATTTTTTCCCCTACAAAAAGTGATAGAAGTTCCGAATTAATGTTTTGCTCTGGAAGAATAATTTACTCTGGCAAGAAAGTTGTTGGATTTACTGCAACCAGTTGAAAGGTGAGAATATTTTCATGTGCTATTTTTCATGAGACTGAATGATTATTAAAAAAAGAAAAAACTGAAACTTAAAAATGTTAGCAGAAAAGCATGGTTGAAAAAAAAAAAAAAAAAAAGATGTGAAGGGAGTTCACAGAGGCTCACGAACGAGGAAGAAGTAAAGAACTGAAGAAGAATATGGAGGAAAGGAAAAGTAACTTTATAGGAATAGTAGAGGTGAGATAAATCTCAATCATGGATGGGATTGGGAATAGTAAAAGTAATTTAATAGGAACTTTCTTCGAAGGTTTATGCTTCACAAAATACCCAATATGTGTCTTTATTTACACTAAGACCATTTTATTGCTTTTATTTTTAATAAGAATCTAATTACTCTTTTTATTTATTCTTTCACTTAAAAAAATTAACAATCATTATATATTGGGTCCTAAAAATAAAACACAATATTAAATTTATTAAGTTTACTTTTTTTTTTTTTTTGAGAATGCAGTTTACCATATACCAAAGTATATGGTTAGCGGTTATTAAGTATATTGTTAGTGGTTATTACTTATGTGGGTGAGGTGTAACCCAATATGTACTAAGGATTGGATTATATAGAAGATTGAAGGTTGTTATTATCAAGGGCATTACAAACCTAGCATTGACACTTCAAGTGAGTGATGACAAGTATTCTAAAATAATTATCGTCGCTTCATTTTCATTTTGTTAGCTTCATAAAATAAGTGAAAATTGTAATACCATATTAATAGAGCTTCTTTAAAATTTTAAGATACCATACCTATAAATTAGAGAGTTTTATTTATTTTACCATAAATAACAAATAAGAGTATCCTAATTCAAAATAAATAAATAAAACTAATTATACAAGAGTTTACATAAACAAAAAAACAAGTAAATTATATATATATATATATATACACACACATATATATATATATATATATATATGTATGTATGTATAGACACACCTTAGTGACTTAAATTTAATTGGTTTTAATAAAAAATTCATAAAGAAGAACAAATGTATTAAGTCTTAAAAATGATATTAAAGTTTTTTTCAATGCTATTTTGTCAACTAGTTTTTGTGGTCATACTTGCTTATCAATTAAAACTAATTTTATTTTATCTTTATATATTTTTTCTATCTATTTTAGTTTAGATTGATGAATGTTAAATTTTCATGTTAATACAGCTACAATGTGTGTATTGATTATCAAATAGTAAATAGCTACATAATAACTATTACATGTTTGTATATATATATGTGTGTATAATATTTTCTTGTAGAATATCACTTTTTTATATATAAAAAATGACAGTCTTTATGTTATATTATCATTCACATTTTTCAACTGATCATAAAAACATCTCGAGCTTGAGTTGTTTCTTCATTTCAAAAAAAAAAAAAGTGCTCTGTTTCCGGTGAAGACCTATACCTAGTGGGATATAATTCCGAATTTATTGTAATTGGAATCTTACAAAACCTACAATGTTCAGCAAATTGTATAACACAATTAATATTTCATATATATATATATATATATATATTTCAGTTTACCAGGGTAAGTTTTCACATTCCATTCAAACCTTTGCTAACCTTATATAAATCTTTTCTAAAATTTCATTTATGAATGTATCTTTGTATGTAATAGTTTCGAGGCAAGTACAAGATAGTATAAGTCGCCATTTACTTATTGATAATCCCTTTTCTTTTCTTTTTTTTTTTTCTTTTTTTTTTTTTGGGTATCTTTTGTAACCAGTTTCAACTTGATGCTTGCCTTATAAACATTAACATAAACATGTAACTTAAAAATTGCTAATTTACATTCAAACACTAAATTTAATAATTAATAATTTACATAAACCAGGAAAATATTGTTAGGTGACACTCTTTTGTGTCAAATATTGATAGTTGACTTACTTTCAAAAAAAATTAAGCTTTAACGAACTTTATATAATTATCACTTACAAATTATGACCACTTTCTTTATGCTAAATTGTCAAAGTGGACTCTCAGTATCAACTTTTTGTTTTTATTTTTTATAATATGTGTGTCCACAACTTTTTGAACATTTTGTTATATACATTCTAAGCATAGAATGAACATTTTGCCTCATTACTCTGATTTTAAAATTTGCATCCAATTACTAATGAGTAAAATTTCTAATTATATTTTAATCATTTTTAGGGCTAAGATATATGAGGTATTTTTTTTTCCTCGAAGCACATTGGCAAGAAATCAACAATCAAAATCAACATTATGTATTTCATTACTTCTATTAGTGATGATATCATCAAATTCCAATCAATGATAGACTAAGTATTTGACTCCAAAGGTTTTACAATATACATATTTTAAAGATAACTTAAACATATGCATATACATTAAAAAAATGCTAAATTTAAGGATTAATTATTTACATTAAAAAAAACTATTTTAACAAATATACACATTACTTAAATTTAATTTTTTATATGCAAAAATTCATAAAGAATAATAAATTTAATGATTTTTGAAATTATTAGTAAATATATTTTTTTTGTACTTTTTTTTTATCTTGGATTTAAAGAACTACTTCTTATTTATTATTTTTTCCATTATCATTTTTTTTTCTTTTATATGTTTTGGACTGTCGAATACATTGATAATTTAGTAAATATTTTCTTTATGTTTTTCTTAATACAACATAGCACGTATGAAAGTGATTTCGTCTTAGAGGAACTCCTACCAAGCTAGGAGGATTGTACAACCACCTTGTAATATTTCTAGACAAGTAATTGTATCTATCATCTAGGATTACCAAGGAGTAATTGTTTAATATTGGGGGTAAGATGATTCCTTCAAAGTGATTGCCACTAAACCTATGTTTGGCTTGGGATAAAATGTTTTCCGAATGTAAAATATTTTCAAGTGAAAATATATTTTGGAAAAGGAAATATTTTTAGGTATTTGATTGTATTCCATAAACTATTTTGGAAAATAATTTTAGGTGTTTGATTATGTTAGAAAACACATTTTATACTAGTTTCTCACATTTTCCCAGTTTCTAAACATATATTATAATAGAAAATCTCAATATATAAACCCAAAGAAACAAATACAAAAACAAAAATATTCATCAAACTTGGTCAAACTGAGAGAGAGAGAGAGAGAGAGAGAGAGAGAGAGAGAGAGAGAGAGAGAGAGAGAGATTGGTCGTGGGTATTAATAGTTCAATCTAGAGGTGGTGGAGACAAGATCGAGATGCAAAGCCAACATCGATGAACTTTAGACATAGACGGCAAGATTGGTCAAGGGTGGGTCAGTGTGGTTCGATCTAAAGGTGGTGGCAACAATCTAGAGGCTATGGTAATGATGATCTCTCAGACCCAGGTTCAAGTGCTCTCTCTCTCTCTCTCTCTCTCTCTCTCTCTCTCTCTCTCTCTCTCTCTCTCTCTCTCTCTCTCTCTCTCTCTCTCTCTCTCTCTCTCTCTCATTTGGGTGTTCAAATGAATGAAAGTGTGAGCTTGGGTTGAAAATGAATTGTTGTAAATTGAAATTGTATTTCATTTTACATCCTACTCTGCCCTATTTTACAGTCAACAAAAAATTCGTTTGGATACAACTTATTTTGCTGAAAACTAAAAACACTGTACCAAAATAATTTTTAAATGTGTGAATAGTGTCGTGGGACCCATTTTTAATGAAAAAGTTGTTGAAAAATGAAGTTTGTAGGTCTGTGAATAGTGCACAGGTGCACTGTACACGAAAGAAAGGTCAACATATGTGGCTAAAAAAAAAAAAAAAAAAAAAGAAAAAAAAGAGGAAAACATTGAAAGTTGCAAGTGTGAGCTTGGGTTTAAAATGAATTGTTGTAAATTGAAATTGTATTTCATTTTACATCCTACTCTGCCCTATTTTTCAGTCAACTAAAGGTCTATTTTGATACAACTTATTTTGTTGAAAACTGAAAACATTGTACTAAAATAATTTTTAAATGTATGAATAGTGCCGTGTGACCCATTTTTAATGAAAAAATTGTTGAAAAGTGAAGTTTGTAGGTCTGTGAATAGTGCACAGGTGCACTGTACACGAAAGAAAGGTCAACATATGTGGCTAAAAAAAAAAAAAAAGAGGAAAACATTGAAAGTTGCAAACGCAGACACGCAAACGCGCTATCCAAACCAGGCAGCTTAAAAGTTAATTTCAGTTTGACCAGATTTTCCTATCCACCCAAACATGCTAAAGGCTTTTAAATATTTTACGTAAAGGTTTTTCATTCAAAAAAAAAAAAAAAACGCAACCTAAGTTGTAAGCAATTTATCGTTTGATATATTTAAATAGGGCAATGAATATGAGCTGCCATTTTTTGTCAAACACTTTGTGGAATTGTTCTTGAGAGTGGTTATTGGAAAGGCCCAAATTTCAATAGAAAAATTACCTAAGGTCAAAGGGATGCTACCTTCTAAGACATTTGACATGTTACCGTGCTTTAACTTTGTAAAACAATTCCCAGTAAATATAAGATTGACATAGAATGTGAGAGAAATAACATTATATAAAAGAAAATGACTATATAAAAGAATACTCAAAAGAAAATGTATAGTTGTAAACACCAGATTAATTTAGTCATGCTACACAATAGAATAACATTATATTATTATATGCTACATAATGAAATAGGATAACATCTATCAATAAAAGAAAAAAGATAATAAATTAAATCACAAGCAAATAGAATCAATCCCATAAAGCAAACGTTTAACACCAAAATTCATCAACCTAAGTAAAGATGCAATGAAGAATTAAAAATCCACAAAGTATTTATCTTTTGTGTGAAAAAATACGGATTGAATGGAAGAGATATTAACAATTTTTTTCACAATAAATAAAATAGAGAGAAGAAGGAACAAGGGTTTCGAAACTAGTTTGGAGAGAAACCCTTCAAATTTCTTTTATATCTTTTTATTAGGTGTGAATTTTGAAAATCAAAGAGCTGGATTGCATGTTTTTTTTATGTTTTATAATACAGATGTCAATTTTCATTCAAATTTGGATGTTATTTACTATTCGATCATTAAAATTATTTTTTATGTATTATTTTATATTACAAAAACTTAAAATTTAAACATTTGATTGATGACATAACAATTGATTTTTTATTTTCTTGAAATTTTGTACACATGGAGGACATAATATGAACATACAATTCAATAGTTAGATTTTCAAAATTCACATTTAATAAAAAAAATATTAACTAAGTTTGGAGGTTTCCATCTAAACTAATTTGAAGAAAAACTTTTTTGAAGAAGAATAGTCAAAATAAAATAAAGATGAATGAATGGAGGTATTGTAACCTTAAGGTATTAAATAGTCGAGAGATAAAAATGTAAAAGTAAGAAATTTTTTTTTGTGGAAGTGTAATTGTAAGTAAGAAATTAATAAGTAGGAAAATAGTTAAAAATGAAGAAGAAAGTCTTGAAAATAGGCATTACAACAATAAATACTACTATTTAGACTTTCTCTATTATCTAGCCTCCTTCCTGTCCACCTAAACCTTATAACCTTAATTTCACCGAAAAGAAAATATAAAATAAAATAAAATTGCCTCAAGTAATTTTTCAAAGTCAACAAACGATATTTTGGTTCTCAATAAACCAACTTTGGATGTAGAAGGTGGGGGTGGGTTTGAGTTCCGAGTCCTTGGTTTCATTTCATATGTGATGGGACAATTTTTTATTATTTTACAAATGGGAAACTAGGAGTGGAAACTGGAAAAAAAAGGAATGTCTGTCAATGTGAGGCGCTGGAAAATACACGTGGCATATATTAAACCATGCAACATGGAAGGAGCATAAAGTGTGCGATGACATATTCGCCAACTATGCATTTTTATCTCAAAAAAAAAAAAAAAAAATCATTTGACCACTCTTTTTTACTTACCTGCCGCATAGGAACGTGTCATATGTATATAGGAAGGAAAATTCTTTTCTTAGGAAAATTATTGGTAGTTTCCTAGCTCAGTTCCAACATAGAAAACGACACGTGCTTAAAATTCAACAAAGATTTTTCCTAATCGCCAACTTTCTATGATTTTCAACACGGCAGACAAAATTGATTACATTTACATCAAACTACGTTATCTTCTCCATAAACCTTCAAGTCTTCATGATTTCAAATATCATTTTGCCCAAAACATGGCTTTGATTTCATCACCACTACTTTTTTTCCTTTCTACAGTGTTCATGCTCATTTCTCAAGCTAATGCACAGTCAAACGTCTCCCACTTCTGTTTATACGATCAGGGTAATTACAGCACTAGAAGCCCCTACGAGGCAAACCTCGATCAAACCCTCTCGGACTTGGTCTCCTCCACCAACGAAACCAATATTAAAGATGGCTTTTACCCTTACTCTTACGGCCTAGTCTCTGACAGAGTTTATGCCATTGGACTCTGTAGAGGAGATATTAAGGAAGACCTCTGCCGTAGTTGTCTCAATGACTCAAGAATTGCTCTCAAACACCTTTGTCCCAATCAGAAAGAAGCAATAGTATGGTACGACAATTGCATGTTAAGGTACTCCTATCGACCTTTATTGTGTATCATGGAAAATCAACCTGCTTTCTCGCAATGGAACAACAGTACTCAGAATGTATCGAATGTAGATGGGTACAGCAAGGTGATAAAGAACTTGTTAGATGGGATGATAAGTGAAGCTGCCTCGGGTAATTCTTACAAGTGTGCCACAAGAACCTTAGTCGCACCAGACTCATCCAACACCACAATATATGCCCATGCGCAATGCACTCCCGATTTGGTTGAGACGGATTGCAGTGCATGCTTGAAAAATATTTCTGGACAAATTCCACAATGCTGTCTTGGAAAGGAAGGTGGGAGATATTACACACCCAGCTGTAATTTTAGGTATGGTACCAACGCTTTCTTTGACCTCACAGCTGATGCATCATCGCCAGAAGGTAAGATAATCCTCTGAATGCTTCACTTTCCTAAAAAAATTATTCGTTCTTATTAGAGAAGTTGTCCCTTCTCCCACGGGAGATGTAGGTCCTATCATGAGTCTCCTCTTATAGGAGTGAATAAATTCTTCTTTTTCATTGAATGGGAAAATCTTTCTTTCTTGCTCTTAGGGTACATGTTCTTACAAGGAATACAAATGTTTTGAAATGGAGAAAGTAAATTTTACGATTTAAATTTTATTTTAGGGATCTATCATATCATGTAAAATTCTAAATAAGATTGCATTGAACACACTTTTAGATTGCTATATTGAGGAAAAGTTTGTGTATAAAATTGAGGAAAAGGTTAGATTGCTATATTTATTTATAAAAGTTTCTTTTTTGCTGGCAATCCAAAGGTCAGTGTATGTTGTTTCTTTTTTCTTTCTTTCTATGGATTATTTCTTAATATATTAAGTTTTGCATATCAATTCTTCGCTTTGTTCTATAATTTTTCTTCAGTAGATCCAGTTATCCAAAGTATATGTTAAAGTATTGTTTTTTTCCTCTGGAATTACTTCATAAGTATGTGGTAATAAGTTGTGATTTGTGTATCAACGATGACAATTGGACAATTCCTCCCACTCTATATGGATGCCTCAAATTCAGAAAATAGATGTCTCAAATTAATAACAACATGCTTTTGGTTTTTGCAGGAAAGCAGAGAAGTACAACTCGAACTGTCATCATCATTATTGTTCCGACGGTTATAATTACTATGATAATTGTCATAAGTATTTGCATCATTTTGAAATTGAGGAGGCCAAAGGATAAAGTTGAATGTAAGTTCAATTATTGCTTGTAATTTGAAAGCTATTCTTTTATATTATCAATCAGCTTTAAAATGTGAAGATATACATTCTTACGTATTTGGAAAATTATTTCTTGTGGAACAAACTTAATTTCTATGGTGAGATATATATGCATAAGGTCTATTTTTAATAATATTCTCATGCAAAGTTGGAATAGTTGTTCATAATAAAAACGGCAAATGTCTTTAATTTTTAATCTTTAAGAGAGGAAGATCACTTAGCTATGTATGGTTTTGAGTTGTTAAAATCCTGTCTCACTTCTATTAAAAAAGGGACATGACTTATGAAGGTTGCGAAGGGAAAAATATGAAGTGGAACACTTAATGGGACAAACGATTTTTATTATATTTCAAGAAAAAACTAGAAACAATAGCTTTGTTTTTGAATGAACTCTTGGTTAATAATTTCAAATATCTTTGTAAAACAAGATTGTGAGCTTTGCTGCAAAGATTTTGATTAGCCCTTTTCCGTAAGTAACCTTTCACCCACTACAGCGTACGATATATCGTCTTCTTCCTCTTATGAAGCTGGGGATGAAATAGCAAGTGTGGAATCCTTACAAATTGATTTCAGTACAATCAGAGATGCCACAGACAACTTTTCCGACGCATTCAAACTTGGGAAAGGTGGATTTGGGACAGTTTATAAGGTAGGAAACCCTCAGGGCATCAAAAGAATTTTCAATAATCCGCTTAAACTTGCAAAACTATTTTTTTTTAATTTTTTTTGAAGTTGATTTTGATTGTTTTATTTATGTATTGCTCTCACATATATTCAGGGTAAGCTTTCCAATGGACAGGATATAGCTGTGAAAAGACTATCAAAGATGTCTAGACAAGGAGATCTACAATTTAAAAATGAGGTCATGTTAGTGGCAAAACTCCAACATCGAAATTTAGTTAGGCTCCTTGGATTCTGCTTAGAAGGAGATGAAAGGCTTCTTATTTATGAGTTTGTGCCTAATAGAAGCCTGGATCGCTACATATTTGGTACAATTGCATTTCTACTTTTTTTGTTCTTGTATATTGTAATAAAAATGATTGCATTTGGATTTTAAATCTTTTTCTTCATTCCCAAGAGTAAATTTAAAAATATTTCTTGTATAATACAATTTAATGAATATGCAGATCCAATGAAGCGTGCACATTTAGATTGGGAAAGACGCTACAAAATCATAAAAGGCATTGCTCGAGGACTTCTATACCTTCATGAAGATTCTCGACTTCGAATTATCCATCGTGACCTCAAAGCTGGCAACATTCTATTAGATGCAGAAATGAACCCTAAAGTTTCAGACTTTGGCATGGCAAGAATGTTTGTATTGGATCAAACTGAAGGCAATACAAATAGAATTGTGGGGACCTAGTAAGTATCATGACAAGTTTTTAGAGCTAATGACTAGAATTGTGCATGATTTTTAAAACTGATTTCAATAGGCTACTTGTGTTGGAATGACACCAAAATAAGCCATAACAAAGAAAGAAATAAAAAAATAAAAACTCATAAATAATCATTAAGAGTTTTACCACCATTCAAATTGATTATTTGATTTATTGTTTTGATATGTAGTGGATATATGGCTCCAGAGTATGCAATGTTTGGACAGTTTTCAGTCAAGTCAGATGTCTTTAGTTTTGGTGTGCTAATGTTAGAGATTTTGACTGGCCAGAAAATTACTCGTTTTAATAACGAAGAAAACAATGAATACCTTCTAAGCTATGTGAGTATGAATGTCAAAGTATACATATCCCTTTTCCTTTGAAAAAATAAAATAAAAGTTAAGATGGAAAATAAAACAATTTTTTCATTAACATGCTATGTGCACGTTGATATTTCTACAGGCATGGAAAGTTTGGAGGGAGGGTACAGCTTCAAATATCATAGATCCCATGTTAAAAGACAGTCCAACAACTGAAACGATGAGATGTATCAACATTGGACTGTTATGTGTTCAAGAAAATGTAGCTGAAAGACCAGACATGACTTCAGTTGTTTTCATGCTTAGTGGCAATTGTAATACTCTTCCTGTACCTACACAACCGGCAAATTTTATGCTCAGCAATGATATATCAACCACTTTAATACGACAGGACAACAGTTCCAGCGGAACCAAGTACGAAGTTTCAATAACTGAATTATATCCTAGGTAATGTTTTGTCATTGGGGCTATAAGCGATTTTGTCTATAAATTACGCTCACTACTATATATCTGACTATATTTAGTTTTCCTAGCATTATCTAGAAACCTATATCGTTTGAATCCTTTTCCGAATATAAATTGTAAGTACAGTTTTACTTCCGAAAATTTTAAAATTAATTATAAATTCACAATAAATTAATCAAAATTGACCATGTATATTTTCTTTTTCTTTTTTCTTTTTTTTTGAGACCGACCATGTATATTTACGAAATGCAAACATATAAGGAAAAAAAAAAAAACTTTATCTAAGCGATATCCATGGTCTTAAAAAATATTTAGTGGTACCTCACCCTTAAAGAAATAATTTTTATTTTCTTGGTATTCACACACACACCATATTGTGCTGATGTGCTCTGTTCTCGCATTACATCTCTGTCCACGCATACACAGGGATTCTTACTTTATCCTCGTAAGTTAAAGACGTAAATGCACTTTTAGTTCTTATATTTTGATTAATTTTCAATTTTGGTCTCTACATTTCTATTTCACCACTTTTAGTCCCTAGACCAATTAACGCATGTTATTTTAGTCCTTTCCATCAGTCAACAGACGGAAAGAACTGAGGTGACTAATGAAAGGATTAAAATATTATTAAAAATTTATTGAAGCACTCATCAAATTAAAAAATAAAAATCAAGATTTATGTTCAACTTTAGTAAGAACACTAAAGAGCACAAACCCAGATTTTAAACATAAGAACACATGCCCAGATTTTTTTTTTTTTGGTAAAAGACAATGCATTAAGAACTAAAAAGACACAACCAAATCAGGGCATACCCTGTTAACATACACACCATTCTTATCAAAATGAAAAACATCCAAAATGTCCACAGGTAGACCATGGAAATTAACAAAATCTGCCTCTTGCTCCACGCCCATTTTTGCCAACACATTGGCACACCGATTAGCTTGACGATGGCAGTGATTTATCTGAATCTGTTGGAAATGAGCCACAATCTGTTTGCAATCATCCAGTAAAGGGGAGACAACAGTATTAACGTATCTTGTGTTTTGTAAGATATCCACCACCGCTTTAGCATCTAACTCAACAGTAACACATGGTATATTAAGTGAACAGCAAAGAAGAAGACCATCCCTCAATCCCCATAGCTCAGCAATAAAACTGTTAGTTACCCCAATATGTCTCACAAAACTTGCTACCTAATCTCCATTTTCATCTCTTATAATGCCTCCACAACTAGCCTGGCCTGTTCTTCCCACACATGATCCATCCGTATTTAATTTTTTCCACCCAGCTAATGGCTTCTCCCATCTAATACCTCTGACCACATTACGAGCTAGACTTCTTGGAGAAGCAACATAGCATATAAACTCCATAACTTGGTTATTAATCTCCACTGAAAGCTTCGGGTTTTGGTCTTTTTTGTTGAAAACAAAACTATTTCTGCTCTTCCATACATTCCAAATAGCAAAAGGGAAGATGGTACTCCCTGGCGGCTTCCCTTGGATATGTCTTTTATTGTCTTTCCCATTCAATATCAGCCATTCCTGTAAGCTGCTCCCCCAAAAACCCCGATCTGTCACCTTAACTCCTAGCTGACTCCATAATTCCTTGACCCTCTGACAGTCCCTCAAAGCATGTAAGATTGATTCCGGCTCCCTTTTACATATAGGGCACAGATTCTCCTCAACCACTCTTCTTTTCACAAGACATTCTTTCAACCCAATACTTCCGTGAATACACATCCACAAGGAAGTTTTAATACGAGGCAATGTCTTTAATTTCCAAATCCATCCAGCACTAATAGTAGTCACCTCAGCGTCCTCATCCATAGCCATGCCATAGGCACTCTTTAAATCAAAGGTACCTTTCGGATTTCCTAGTCAAGAAATCCTATCCCTTCCTCTGCTAGTGATTGAAATAGGAATGGCTTGCATCATTGCTCTAACATCTGAAGGTAGCTCGAAAGGAATTTGACTCCAATCCCACCCCGCGTCCGTTAACACATTCTTAATTTCCAAATGATTTGCCTCTTGAGTTAAGGGTCCTTGAATCAGCTGGCGTAAAGGTCCTTTACTCATCCAGTTGTCCCTCCAAAGACTGATATTGCTATCTCTACTTATCATCATCATGCTGCCTATATGAAAAGTATCTCTTCCCTTTTTTATTGCTGCCTAAATCTGCGAGCATGGCAGCCTATCAGTATTAGTGGCTCTTACTCTTCTGCTGTTACAATATTTCCGCCACAAGACTTGAGCCCATAGTGCTTCCTTTTCTGTGTGCAGACACCAATTCAGCTTAGCGAGAAGGGCTGTATTTCTTCCTTTTGCAGTCTGCAAACCCAGCCCCTCATCTTCCTTAGGCTTTGTTACTTTTTGCCATCCAACCCAATGCATTTTCCTTGTAGTTTCCGATGAGCCCCATAGGAAATTCTGGTTAACCCGGTCAATCCCATCCAAGATTCTCCTAGGGATGTAATTACACTGCATAATATAAGATGGAATTGCCACTGACGAAACCTGAATAAGAACAGTCCGACCAGCAAAAGATAGCATGTTAGCCTTCCACCCCGCTAGCTTTTGTTTCACCCTCTCCAAAATGAAGTTAAAGTCATAGGAAGATGAGCCCGGTTGTTTGATAAGGAACCCAAGATTTTTTCCAAGCGAAGGGGTGGATGTAAAACCAAGGATATCACTTAGAGATTCCCTAGTATCCCTATCCACATTAGGCGAAAAATACACTCTCGATTTTGTCTCACTAATCGTTTGCCCCGACATGCTACAAAATTCATCAAGAACGTCCCTAATGGTGGAACAATTAGTGCCATCAGCTTTGGCAAACAAAACCAAATCATCCGCAAAAAACAAGTGAGAGAAGGCCGGTCCACTCCGAGAAGCCTTTACAGGTCGCCAAAGATGGGCATTGCATTTACCTTCAATGAGTTGACCCAAATACTCCATGCATAGGATAAATATATAAGGAGATAGTGGATCCCCTTGCCTTATCCCTCTTGAAGGGTAAATCGGCTCAAGAGCCTCTCCATTGAACAAGATGGAAGTGGACATTGAAGATATGCAACTCATAATAATGTCAATCAAATCAGCCAGCAAATTTGCTCTAATGAGTGTATCCCTTATGAAATTCCATTCCAACTTATCATAAGCCTTTTCTAGATCAATCTTTATCTCCATATATCCCACTTTCCCTTTTTTCTTGCTTAGAGTATGGATAATTTCCTGCACTATGATAGCGTTATCCACCCTCTTCCTACCCGGAACGAAGGCTGTTTGGAGAGGAGAGACAAGCTTATCCAAATAAGGCCTCCATCTAGCAAAAATAATCTTAGTTATAATCTTGTACACCGTGTTGCAAAGGCTAATCAGCCTATAATTGGCTAAAGTTTTCGGCCCTTGAATCTTAGGAATAAGGGCAATGTGGGTTTTATTTAAATATTCAGGAACTTTCTTCTCAGTAAAAACCCTTTTCACTACCCTCACCACAGAACTTCCCACAATCAACCAGAATCTTTGAAAAAATCCCGCATGAAGCCCATCCAAACCCGGAGCTTTAAAGGCCTTAAGAGCCCAAAGGGCTGCCTTTATCTCCTCCTCCGAAACAGCCCCACCAATACTCTGTTTCTCCTCTTCATCTAGACTGATTTGCCATGGCGACATGGAAGGGGCTGATCGAAGCACACTAGAGAATGAAGAAGTGTACACCCTGTTGAACCCACTCCTAATGATCTCCTTTATTGCATTTTCCTCATAAATCCACTCTCCCACTGCATCCTTAATTGCCATAATCTGATTTCTTTTCCTCCGCACCAAGGTTGAAACATGGTAAAAATTGGTATTTCTATCTCCTTGCACCATCCAGTTAACCTGGGATTTCAAAGCCCAAATCTCTTCCTCTTGATTAAGCACAACATCTAGATCCTTAAGCAACTCCTTTTCAAGATTGATGAGAAAGGCGGAAGGCCTAATAGATAAGGCTTGTTGAACACCATTCAATCTAGCCATGATATTCTTTTTCCTACTGAACACATTCCCCAACTGCATTCTATTCCATCTTGTTGCTTCCTCTGTGAATTTGTATATAGCATCCGCCTGCATCACAAGTTGTCTCCACGCCTGATTAACAATATTGGGGAAAGATGGGTCTGAAAGCCAACATGTTTGGAACTTAAAAGGCCTATTCCTCCCACCACCACTCCTTGGCTGCAATTCCATCAGAACCGAGCAGTGGTTTGACTGGCACCTAGTGAGATGCACCACTTTTGCTTCCGGATACAGAAGGCACCAGCTGGGGTTAACAAAAAAATCGGTCTATCCTTTCTTGGATAAGATCTTGGATATCTCTTTTGTTTGTCTAAGTGAATCTAGGACCAGAAAACCCAATATCTATCATACTACATTTATGCAAACACTCTTTAAAAAGCAAGGACTTATTAACACTCACCGCTCTTCCTCCAAACTTATCTTCCCCCATGAGGGGTTCATTAAAATCCCCCGCTAACACCCAAGGCATGTTATGCAATTCCGACACTTTAATTAAATTATTCCATAATATAATTCTCTCAGCAGTCCTAGGACTAACATATATAGCAGTAAACATCCAGCTAGCATTAGAATTACGTACCTTAACTATAGTATGTATTTCTTGCTCTGTGTTGGATAGCGGGGTTACCTCCACTCTCTCCGAGTTCCAAAGCATCCAGAGCCCACCAACATAACCAATAGTCTCTGTATGAAAAAACCCATCAAACGGCAGCCTATCAGTAATCTCCTTAGCTCTTTCACCTCCAATACGTGTCTCCATCACGACTAGAATCACTGGATTATGGTTGTGAACTAGCTCACGAACATGCTTTTGGAAAGAGGGCTTCAGAGCACCTCTGCAATTCCATATTATAATATTCATGGGGATTTACAGTTTAGGAAGGGGCACTCAGCAAAAAGCGCCAATGGCTTCACCTCCTCCCTCAAGTTCCATCCGATCCGCATCCATATATCCCTTGTCTGCCCCTCTCCCAGTGACAATGTCAGCATGTGTTGAAGCACACCCCTCCATATCCCCTGTAAAATCACTCGCTACTTGAGAGCCATGGTTGGTTGCAACAGTTGGATTGTCCTCATACTCTTCATGCTGGATTGGCTTCATATAAGGTTCGGATTCACTCGAATTCCGGCAAGTATAGCTTCCAGTATCTCTACTATAGCTCCCTTTAAATTGGAAGCCCATCTCTGGTAACGGTATGGTTGTGAATTGAAGCTTAGCAGGCTCTCCCAGCTGTTGGTCTCTAAATTTCCTGCAATTCATCTCTTCACTATGATCGGGTTGATCAGCTTACCTGTGTGGATTGATAGGCATCGGCGCTACTACTGATTCTCTAACAGTGCTTAATGATGATTCCTGAGCTACCCTTAGACGTGCCAAAGCCTTTTTGCCCCTTATTGAATCTTTACAGTTTGGCTTGGGCTTATTTGCTTCCAAACCAACCCATGTTCCTACAGAGCCTGAACCATGCAAGGCTGGGCTGCCATTTGAATTGTTTTGGGCCCGTTGGTTGTGCTCCTTCCCTATTCGCTGAATAGCCTCCTTAAGTAACGGCCCATTTACAACCCTTTGAGGTGACAATTTCCTTTTAGCCTCTCTAACAGAGTCACTACTGGAGCCATCTTGCCCATGAGCCACATATGCCTTTAGCACACTCCTAGTACTCTCTTGACCTTGTCGTGACTGACCATAATCCTAAGCAACAGAGGGCCCACCACTCTTGAGGTTCCTTGTCCCATTTTTCTTCCTGGTAACCACTACCCATGGACCGTAACCCCTATCCGTTGCATCCTCATGCTTGCTGCCTGGCACGCTCTCTATGGTCCCCTTCTGCCTTGTTGTTATCTGTGGCACACTCTTCGCATGATCGCTCAGCTAGCTCACCTTCACCACTTCTTTCCGCCGTCCTCTGAGGTGGATCATGACAGACAATATACGGACAATGCTCACGTTTATGCCCCATTCTTCCACAACCGAAGCACAGCTTTTGAATGCCCTCATAACAAACAGGTTGTTCGACCTTACCGATCAAAATGGCTGTTACAAGGGGCTTATTCACATCAATTTGAACACAAAGCCTAGCAAACCTCCCTCTCGCTTCAAAAGCGGTGTGCGTATCCACTCTTAGGACATTACCAATTGACTTACCAATATGGAGTAAAGCTTCTACGTTGTAATACTCTATTGGAAGTTCGTTCAATCTTCTCCAAACTGCAATGGAGGATATGCTTGCCATCGTTGGACGAAAATCTGGCTCCCATGGCCTGATTGATAAGAAGTGCCCCTCAATGAACCAGGGTCCATTCTTCAGAATAGTTTCATAATCCTCTCGCAATGTGAAACGAGTGAGAAAGAAACCATTCCCCAAACCCACGCAGTCTAACCTCCCAGCAGGCTTCCATAAAGATAACAGTTTATTCTTAAAAATAAATAAATATATTAATATATAGACAGGGTGCAGTGTGATGAGGTTTGTATGGTTTTCTTATTATAAAACTGCAAACTGCACTACACCATGCAATGCAATGCAGTGCTGTCCACTATTACTTGCGGTGCAATGCGATTATGCCATTTTGCGGACGGTTTTTGTGGTTTGTGTAATTTGGTGAACACCTGTAATGTGTATCAATATGTCTCTTCGCATATTTTTTAATGTATTATTGTATTAATGCCACATGCCTTAATAGGTGACAATTTAAGATTAGGTTTCTGTCATTATATACAGTAATAGATATATAGACAAAGACACCACTTAAGCTAAAAGCTTAAGCCAGTTTGGATTCAACTATATTATACTAACCTATCAAACAATCTTTCCCCTTACATTTAAGTTATTGTCTCTCTTTGGTCACAAATAAGTCCTAATTGCTACCCAATTTCTTTTTGTTTAAGTTTCAAGTTGTGATTAGATTACATCATTTACATATGAGACCAATACATGTTTATAGAAGGAAAATAGAAATATTATGCACCAATGACTATTTATTTTTTTATTTTTTTTATTTTTTGAGAAAACCTTTGGTTAGCTGACACTTGGATATGTTATGAAATTGGGTACTAACTTGGGTGGGTCTCTAGTTTTCCATAACAAAATCCGTGTATTTCCCAAATGCGACCCGCATCTACGTACATGGCCCACGAAGGAATCTCTTCTTCTTTTTTCATTTCCATTTTGTCTTATCGATATTAGTCTTTAGTATTTACTCACGTCTTCGCGTCGAGAAAATCAGTAATACCACATCCTTTGCGTATACCATGTATTATTCTCTCTGTCCAAAGCTTTGAATTGAAGTTTCCAACGTATTAGTCAATGTAGAAAGTAGATACATGCATGAAAGTACAGAACAGGAATGATATTCTTTGCTAGACTAAAATGCTTCCAACCTACAACAGCAAAGGAAAAATGAAAATGGGCTATTCCAAACTACAATTTTTCTTTTATTTTGCTCTCGTTCTTCTTTTACACCAGTAACAGTACCTACAGGGCAAACCTCCATAGCCTCCTGACCTCCATGATTAACAACAATAAAATCGATTAAGGGTTTTACAATTTCTCTATAGGTGAATCACCCGATAAAGTATACGCGATTGCACTTAATAGAGGAGTCAATTTGCCCATCGAATGCCGTACTTGTGTCAATTGGTCAAGTAGTGAACAATTATTAACGGGCTTTGTCCATACTAAAAAGAGGCCATCAAATGGGCTTGGATTAAAAAATGTTCACTTCGATACTCATAAAAATCCATATTTAATATTCTGGAGGCTAGCCCTGGAAGAGCCTTTTCAAACAAAGAAAACGTCTCCGATGTAAAAGCTTTGAACAGCGTGCTAAAACCCTTGTTGAATAGCATAAGAAAACGTGCTGCGTGCAACAGGAAACTCTACTCACAAGTTTGCTCTGCTGAGTGTGCTTGCTCCATTACTCTTAAATCGATTAATAATTACAAGTAATCGTAATAAATAATCATAAATTGCCTGATCATCTTTCATACAAGCAGCTTCAAACTCAACTCGAAGAGTTTGCAGACAAACTTTTTTCACACGATCAACACCCTTGATTCCTTGAAGAAAGTGCCAAGGGTCTCCCATTCTTCTTTATGTGAATTTCAATTGACAATTTTCTCAAAAGTTGACTCATCCATCTCTTGCTGGAATAAAAACAGTACATCTTTGTCTTTCTTCCTTTGATCCGTGAGCAAAATTTTTTGCTCTATTTTGTAGGTGACTTCTTGCTCAATTATTCTACATACTTATTAGTGACAAGCTCCCATAGCTCCTGTGATCACTACAAAAAACGCCCCCCTTAGGCCGCGTTTGAAAAAACGCGGCCCTAGACTGAGTAAAGCTGCGTTTATAAAAAACGTGACTTAATGAAAAAACCTCAGCTGCGTTTTAAATGCGGGGCCATAGGATACGTTTGAAGCCACATTTTTTTGAGCTAGAGCCGTGTTTTTTTTTAGGGTAGCTATGGCCGCGTTTGAAAAACGCGGCTATAGGACCTTCATAATTTTTTTTTTTTTTTTAAATCTTAATCATTGCGCATTTAAAAATCCCAGCTCCAGCTTGCCTAAAGCCGCGTTTTATAGACGCGGCTTTAAATTTAGTCTGAAGTCGCGTGTTTAAAATGTGGCTTTAGTTTGGGATAGGGCCGCTTTTCTTAAACATTGCTTCAGACTTTGCCTATAGCCGCAGGTTAAAAACGCGGCTTTAGGCATTGTATAAATAGAATACTAAAAAACACCTCACTCTCCAATCGCTCTCTCATTCAACAATTCGACACATCTCTCTCTCTCTCTCTCTCTCTCTCTCTCTCTCTCTCTCTCTCTGGTACGTTTGTCTCTCTCTTTCTCAAATTGTTTTTCTTTTTGTTTGGCCTTTTTAATTAGGGTTTAGATCTAGCAATTATTATTATTATTTTTTGTGTGGATTAGATTTCTGCTTGGTTTGTAGGTTTTGTTTTTTAGGGTTTGATATTTGGGTTTTGGGGGTTTTAGGGTTTTTTTTTTTTTTTTTTTTTTTTTTTTTTTTTTTTTTTTAAATTTTGGCGAAATGGATTTGAGTAGAAGAGCGGTTGAGTCGTACTGGAGATCTAGAAGACAAGGTGACTCCGGTGTACAAGCTCAAAGAGATCTGCGAGCTTCTCAGATCATCGCATGTGAGTATTGTGAAGGAGGTCTCAAAGTTTATACTTAAGCGCCTCGAAAACAAGAGCCCCATTGTTAAGCAAAAGGTAATAATTGTGATTATGAATTTGGGTTTTCGATTGGTGGTGTTTGGATTTGGGGATTGGGTTTGGTAGTAGATCTGGGGGGTTCTTGAAATCTTGGGGAATTTTTATTTTTATTTTTATTTTTATTTTTCTGTTTGGTTACTGGGAAAGTGAGGGGAAATAGAGAATTAAGAATTTGGGTTTGGGGAAATAAGGTTTTAGATAAGGCAGTCAGTTTCTTCTTAGATCATGAAGGAAGTATTCTTTCCTTCGTTTAATTTTGCAAAAAGGAACTATTTTTTATTTATAGAATTTTCATTTTTCTTAAGAGTCTTTGTTCTTTTTGTAATTTTTGTAATTCATTAGGCTAATTTGTGTCAATTATGCATGAACTAGTCTCATTTTAATAAAATTATTCTTACCTTTAATAATAATAAAAAGAAAAGAAAAAAAAAATTCTGGCATTAGTTTTGGCGTTTACCATTGTTTCCTGGCGTGAACCTATAAATTTTTTATTTATTATGTACAACACTACTCAGGTTTAGTTAAGGAATCTATGGTTCTGCTTGAAGTGTGATGATGAATTGTTTAAAAAACTTATATCCATGTTAGGGTGGAGAGTCGGTAATGTCATGCCCCTTGTGCTTCATTTTATTTCATCAAGGGTTTCACCTTAGACGTTATTGAATTTGATTTTGGGAAAAGCCATGCACTTGAATACATAGCACATGAATATGTTGATTTTTTACTTGATCAGTGATCATAAATGTGAAAACAGGGGCTCAGTGTTTGCTCGGCTATTATTGATGGAGAGATGTATTTGGTTACCTTTGGTGGCTACAATGGGAAATACAGCAATGAGGCATGTATTGAAAGTTTAGTTTGAATGAATACAAGTTCTCCCTAAAGATTAAATTTGTTTTGAGCATATCAGCATGTATTGAAACGTAGTGTTGGTAGTGCCAATTTTGAATATTATTTGTACCATAAAGTATTTTTCTAAGATTAAATTTTGTGTCGACCATTCTTTTTGGTTCAATTGCAAATGATTATTTTATTAGTCCACTACCAGTAGGACAAGAAATGGTCTATGGCTTTATTCTAATTCTTGATTCAATTAATAAGTAAACCACACTAGTTGTTTTTAATTTGAGTTATCAATAGAAGAAAGGTTTTCATTTACGATGAAGCATATGCAAAATAATAGGTTCTACTTGTAGACATTGAGACATCAGCAACTAGTTTATCTTTATGTGCTAAAGGATCTTGCTTTATGGTACCTATAAAAAAAAATATGCATCTCTCTTGCTTTACGGTACCTATAAACTTGCTACCAACTTTTACAGGTTAACTTATTAGCTGCAGATCTTTAGGGCCTTGTCATATATTCGTCGCTGCATTGGAGTATGTCATCGGGACATTAAACCTCAAAACCTTTTGGTACGTCTGCTAAAAAATTTGCATGTCTATTTTAGATATTTAACTTGTGTTTTCTTTAAGCTGCACTGCCATTGCCTTTGTAAGGATGATGTATATAGCTCTGTGTGTTCTTGTGTCTTTGATGATATTTGTATCAATTGAAAAAAGGAAAAGAAAATAGTTGAAAAATATGGGAAGGGAGTTTTTCATTTCAGTTCTATAAATTATCTATAAATGTACCATTTTGTTGAATCCTAGTGCTAACTTTTTATTTGAATTTTTTTTTCCACAACAGCAGAAACTTTTATTAAATTAAAGAAATTGTTTAAATTGACATAGGATTTTCACTTTTAAAAAATCCATTCTTATTTATGTTTAACTAACAAATATTTTTTGAAAGTACATTTTTATGGATAAAAAACAAAGTAAGTATTAAAACCCTTCAAGAACAAATTTGAACCATTTTCACCCTATATAGAATCATAGATAGTAAATTTACCAATCCATTAAAGCTACAAAATTTGAAAAAACAAATTCAAACTTTACCTTGTCTGCTCGACTTACTTTCCTTAGTTTTTTTGTTGGGGCTGCTTCATTGGGCTACCAGTGGAGTCTTTGAAATTGACCAATTCTTGGTGGCTGGTTTCCCTAGAACAGAGGCCATTACTTTATTGGGGTCATCTAGTCATGAAAAGTACTGGCTAATGCTTGTCTATCATTAGTTCCATGAATAGAGATTAAAAAAAAAAGTGCTCATTGTATGGTTTTTTTTTTTGATAATTAGATAGTTGGGGGAGGGTGGATTTAATTAGCTAGTGAAATAAAAATGGTGCAATAGGATGGAGTAGTATACCATGTTGCAAAACTATTAGATATATAGTATAAAATAAAATAAAATAAAAAAGAGAAAGGGGAGGGGTGGTGTGGGACCAAGAGTCCCACGTGGGAGATGGATGATAATTGGTTGGGAAGAGATTAGAGGAGATTGTAAATGACCATATCTTTGTCTTTCAGATTACTATAAGGCGGAATCGTTCCACGTGATAAGTGGGCCAATTCAACAAAGATTCTCTAAGGACTTGGTTCAAAGTTGAGTTGAATCCCTACATGTAAGGTTTACATGTATCAAGAAGTCATTATTTATGCTATCCTTGTAACAACCATTGCTATGAAAACTTCATTTGCCTTGGGGAAAATAGAGGAAAGAAAAATAAAAGAACCAAAAATCTTAGAAGGCCCAAATTGTGCAGAAATATCACTATTTTCTACTACGTGTGATTGTGTAAAGTGAAAGAATACATATGAAAGAAAGGTAATTTTGCTGGCAAGAACTTGAGCTGATGATAAAGAAGTGCACTTGAAAAACTCAATTCTTTCTGACCACTGCGCAGTATTTGTAGTTGGTAGTTTTTATTAGGATGCTTTATATTCAAAAAATCGGCATACATATCTTTTCTCTTTTGAGTTTGATTTATTCAATTTTGGTGGAGTAATTACCTCTTGAATTTGTGTATAAGAGTTCACATTTGATAGTTTATTATAAATGAACCTTAATTTTGAAAGACTGTTCAGAAAGTTGTTTGTGGCTTGTAGTTGATAAGGCAATTACAAGGTTAGGATGGGGATGTAACGGGAGAGGAAGTGCCTACAACTCCAAAGAAAATTTTTCAGATATTAAATGAGGTAACTTTTGAACTGATGTGGAAGACAATGTCAAAATCTTACATATTGATTCTTACAATGTCAAATTTTCTTGACAAGGTTGTCCATTTTGTTATATCTGTTGGATGGTTCAATTTAATTACAATAACTCGGTTATAAAATATAGGATTTGTTTTACATGTGAATGAATATGTTAAAGGGTTTGTACTGCTAGAAAGTCATTACAAGGGTTTTGTACTGCTAGGATTTGTTTTACAAGTTTCTTAGTTTTCAATTTTGACTACAAGGTTAAGTTTTTAATTTTTATACCTTGAATGCATCTTTTTTGAGTTCTATATAGTACATTTTCTCTGCAAGATTAAACTCAAGTGTAGAGGTCCTTCTTAAGCCATCTGGCCTAGGAAAAAAAAAAAAAAAAAGGGCTATAGCTGCATTTTTAAACGCGGCTAAAAATATGTCCTATAGCCACATTTAAAAAATACAGCTATAGCTTTCACCTATGGCCACATTTGAAACGCGGCCTAAGGTGAAAGGCTATGGCCGCATTTGAAACGCGGCCATAGGACCTAGTCTTAGGCTGCGTTTGGAAAGTGCGGCCATAAACCCTCTTTGGCCTGTAGTCACGGGGTTTAGGCCACATTTGAAAACGCGGCCAGAAAAAACGCAGCTATAGGCCAAATCGGCCTATGGCCATGTTTTCTTGGACATAAGGCCGCGTTTTACAAACATGGCCACAAAACGTTTTTTTTTTTTTGTAGTGGATCCAAATAATAGTGTCATTTGAATCTACTAATTATCATAGTTTTCTTTTGTCAATCTTGGAATTAGTGGTTGAACCATGTTAGAAGTCATATTCACTAAAAATGTAGACAAAGAATTTAGCCTTTTAGGAACTTGGCTCTAATACCCATTTGTTAAAATAGCAAAAGCTTTGATACCACTTTGTTGGCTTTACAAAGCCATAATAGAAAGAATAACAAAATAAATACTCACAAGATAGAGGGGAATGAACATTTTATTAGACAAACTTCAAACTCATAAACAAAGACCTTGTACAGAACTCTCAACAACAAAGGCTACGGCCTTGTACAACTCCCACAAATAAGGCTACGACCTTTTACATAACTATCACAAATAAGGCTACAGCCTTTTAAAAAACTCTCACAGATAAGGCTACTGCCTTGAGAACTCTCCAATACTTTTTCTCTTACATTAGAAAGTATTAGGTTGCTACCTTGAGTGCTCTCTACAACTTTTTTTCTCTCTCTATTTACATTTTCTAGTAGAAACATTCACACCACATATCTACCTCCGTTTATAGAGTTTCCAACAAAATGAAATTACAAGAGTTTTCTTTATTTTAATAACTCTTCAATTCATAATAGAAAATTCATGAATGTAAAAGACACAAATAGCTATGTTTGGTTCATGTAAAATATTTTTTGGAAAATAAATATTTTTCGGAAATGCTATTTTCGGGAAAGGAAAATATTTTCAAGTGTTTGGTTGCATTTCAAAAAATGCTTTGGAAAATATTTTTTAGTGTTTGGTTGTGTTCTGAAAATTCTAGTCTTTCACATTTTCTCATCTATTTTCTCAGCTACTAAACAAATTTTATAATATAAAATTTCACTATATAAACTAAAAAAAAAAAAAATCAAAACAACAACATTTGGTTAAACTTTGCAATCCGGTCAAACTGAGAGAGGGAGGAGATCGGTCTGGGCGATGAGATCGGTCTGGACGATGAGAGGGCGACGAGATCGAGACGACGAGATCATTGGTGCAATGAGATCGAGACGATGAGATCAATGGCGCCGATGAGCACTAGGTTGAGAACGAGAACAAGATCGGTAACGTCGGCGCTGATGAGATCAGTTTTGGGTGGATTGGTCTTGGGTGGTGAGGATCTAGATGGCGGCGCTGGTGCTGGGGTGCGATCGGTAACTCTCTCTCTCTCTCTCTCTCTCTCTCTCTCTCTCTAAGACCCGGAAATGGTTTGAAGTGAAAATAGAAATGTAAACTAATTTCCGGGTCAAAGTCATAAAACACATGGTCAAAGAAAACCAATTTCCGGAAAATTTTATTTTCCATGCGCAACCAAACACACGTAGAGGTGTAAAATCATTTCAGGAAATGATTTTATGCCAAAACAAACGCAGCCAAAGTCACAAACATTATGGAATGCAATAGACACAATAATTTATGGAAAAACAAGAAACGCAAATCAATTCATAATAGAAAATTCAAGAATGTAAAAGACACAAAGTCACAAACATTATGGAATGCAATAGCCACAATAATTTATGGAAAAACAAGAAATGCAAACTGTTATAGAAAAATCAAGAAGCAGCTTTTTGTTTACCATTTTCTAACAATATGCACTACCTGTTGAGTGCACCCCTGATTTGAGCGAGCTGGATTGCATTAAAATTAAAATTTCTAAAATATGCTATTTAAAAGATCAATCCCTAGTCTTGTGACACAAATTTGTCCAAGAATCAAAATTCATACAAAATCCCACTACATTCATGACCTCTACCCAAAACAAAATCACCCATCTCCAATTCGTCATTTCACAAAACTACTCAAATTTTCAAATTGAACAATATCTGTACCTACAAAGACATGGCAAAACTGGTCAAAATTTGTTGACTTGATTTGACATCAAATTTTTGGAAGCGAAGCAAAAACGGATTGATTTGTGGCCCAACCCTAACCTGACCTGTGACTGACCCATTTTTTTAAACTTTTTTTTTAGTAAAAAAAAAAAAAATCAACACAATATTGGTTTAATTATCTATTGTGGGTTTTACAATACACAAGTCATACTCAATTGGCAATATTATTCTTGTGACTAACCCATTAGTATATAAACAAATATTAATTTTTTAACATATTTTGGATAACACCATTCAAAAATATATATTTCACATAATTTAGATACAACGACTTCAAGGAAATAATTGAGACCTTTATAGAGCTACATGCAAATAAATTGAAAGATGAATGGTTAAGGCATACTATAATGACTAAAGATTTTTAAATATCAAATAAAAAAGTACATGTCAAGATAATTAATCTAGTTACAGTAGAGTTAAAAAAAAACATATATTTAAAATTATAAACATGTATGAGAAACATTCTTAAGTGTGAAAAGATTAAATCCAAAGTATATCAATGAAATTAGCATAAATTATAGATACTTAGTCCTATTTTTAACAACTTAAGTTCAAAATAAACGGCTTTCAAAATAAATTATAATATTTCTTGGAGTGTGTCTTGTTTAACAATGACATGATATTCATAATAGAGGTCATGTATAAATAAATAAACAATCAAAGTTTAATGTATATTCTTAAATTGAAATAAAGTGCCAACTATCAAGGTTCCAAAGATAAGAAGAAAAAGAAGGATCAGAGCAGGAAAAAAAAAAAAAAAAAAAAAAAAAGACCAGAAGAGCTGTGAAAAAAACAAGCTAAACGATAAGCAAACTGTGTAAAAAGAAAGAGCTCTATTAGTTGTTAGTTAAGCTACAAGCAGAAATTAGGTAGTGTATTTTATTTCCACATGTAAATACTTCAATCCTTGTATATAATCATTCATTCATTCATAATATAGAGAAAAATCTTCCTAAACTCTCTTTAGCTTTCTCTTCCTTCCAGTTATAAATCTTACACAAAATACAATTGATATTAGAATATAAAATTAGTTTTCAAGATTGTAAATTTCTTATATTTTTTTTATTCGTTGTCAAATTAGTTATTCAATAAGGCATTTGTAATTTTGTTTTATGTTTTGGGATGTTGTTTTTGTATAGAAATGAAATTTGTGTGTTTGTTTTAATTATCTTTTGTGCTATTTTGTTTTGGTTAGTAATGTTGGAATTTGTATAATTTTAAAATTATTGAATAAATATTAATTTGTTTAACTGAGCTCATTCTCAATATGAATGGTGGATTCAAAGCAATGCAATTTACATAAAGTAATTTACTACATTACTTTCCAAATGGCAAATATAATTTTTTTCTTTAAAAGAAAAAATTCATGTTAAAAATACGGGTTGACCTCACAAGACCTAACCCGTAACCTGATTGAACCAATCCATTCCTAACCCACTTCAAATGACACCCCCCCCTTTTTTTTACCCGAATCTATTTTGACTTGCAACTCGATTGACTCAATCCATCCTGCCCATTTGCCACATCAAAAAAATCCAATGCCTCCACAAACAACACCCCCCTACCCCCATCGACCCATAAAAATTGATTTAAATTTTTTTTTAAAACCCTAAGCTATTCAAACCTGGGGATTTTGTGGGATGCATTTGTTTAAGAGCTCTCCACACCTCCTCCACCTTGAAGTCTGCTAGCAACTCATCAGTCATGTCTGGGGTAACTCGAGTGGTTACTGCATTGAGACTGGCCTCAAATTTGATTGGATGGTTTGACTTAAAGATGGTTGAGAAGTAATCAAGGATGATGCTTTCAACTCCCTCCTGGTCTTCTTGCCAAATGCCATTTAGATTCATGAGTCCCACAATTTTATTGTTCTGATGCATTTAGCAGGCTGTGGCATGGAAGAACTTCATATTCCGATCACCCCATTTGATCCATAGTGCTCTAGATCTTTGGTGCCACATGATTTCCTCCCTGATCAATCTCTTGTTAATCTTTTTCTTCAAGCTCTATATCTCTAATGCCTTTCCATGAAGGCTATCAAGGGATTCAAGTTGTTGGAGTTGATTTTGCTTTTATTTCAGAGTTTTGTTCACGTGCCCAAACTCTCTCCAATTCCATCTTTGGAGGTGCTCCTGGCATCTCTTCAGTCTGTTTATGACTTAAAAGTTTCGGTCACCCAAATAAGAATCTCAGGCTGTTTCTACCACCTCCCTGCACCCTTCCTCTTCCTCTCTCGTCCACATGGCTTCGAAGAAAAATATTTTCTTGGCCGATTTTTGGTTTGCCTTTTTTTGAGGAGAAGCATTAGGAGCCAATGATCAGAGATTGAGGAGTGATGGACTCTGGCCTTAGGGAATTTCTCCATCCAATCCTCATTAGCCACCATTCTATTCAGTCTGAGAAGGGTACGCTCCTCCCCAATTGACCATTACACCATGTAAATATTTGCCCAATAAAACCTAAATCATACAAACCACACCTACTCAAGCATTCTCTAAATGCTACCATCTACTTTACATCTTTATCCATCCAGCCAAGCTTCTCATCAGGGTGTGAAATCTCATTGAAATCCCTGAATACCATCCATGGCATGTCACACTAGGCTCGTAGTGCTTCCAGCAGTTGTCATGATATATGTCTTTTTCAAGAGTTTGGTTGACCGTAGAAGCCTGCGGCTGGCAATGGATCGGTATATGGACTACCACCTCGATATGTGAGTTTAAGTAGCTCTTGAACCTGACATTGGTTCCTTCCTTCCATAGTAGAGCTAGGCCACCACTTCTCCCATCACTCTAGCCTTTGTTTCCGCAAGGAAGACCAAAATTGGGTTTTTGGCCTTCACCTCGTTGGTGAAGGTTTGAATCGCCAAGGATGACCCTAAACCCTGGCAATTCCAAGCTAAAATCTCAATGGGCTCGATGACCCTGCAAAGCAGCCACTGCCTCACTGCCATCCTTTTGATTTTCCTTCTCTAGGGTTGCGTTTTATTGTTTCTTTCCTCTTCTTCTCTTCTGATCAATAAATTTAGGGTCTGGTTCTTGTAATGGGACTGGGCCTTCTCTTTTTTGGCCATTTGGGTCTACTTCTTTATGTATTGTGCTTGGTTTCGCCTCCTATGCTAGTCTCTTTCAATGCCCACTTCTCGGGCCCAACTTTTCTATTGCCCATCCTACTTTTGGGTAGTAGGTCATAGCCATTGGGCCTAACTCAATGTTGGGGCCCCCTTTTTCATTGTTTGGGGTTAGGCTTGGCGTTAAACCGAATTAAAAAGTGGGCTCATCAACCTGACTGGTCACTTTCTCCCACTGTATCACCTCAACTTTTTCTGCTTGGGCTATGGGTAATTCTAAGGATGTCTTGCCAAAGGGGCTTTCTCTTCCTTTAACTTTCCTATCAACCCTTTAACCTTTCCATTTTCTTGCAATTCTCTCGTTGGGTGTTTTAAAGCGTCGGACTTTGTTATCTCCCACGTTGGGTTGCTATCCTCCATGTTTGGCAATGCAGGCACATGTACCCGATCTACCTTTGTTACCTTGCTAGGCATATGGTTCTTCTCTATTACCCTCTTCAATCTGGTTTCGGTTGTCCTATGCCTGTTATTAGAGTCACTCCCTACTCCGAAGTTTTCTGGTTCTTTTTGCCTATTCTTGACAGTTTGCCCCTTAATTAGGCTCCATACTGCATGCATTCAACCTTAACCTGGTTTTTGTTTTCTAGACCTTTCCGAAAATCTTTTAGAGCATGGCTAAGCAGACCACACTTGTAGCAGAAGTTAAGGAGTCTTTCATACTTGAAGTTCACCCATTTGCTCTCTCCCCCTTCTATGGTGATTTTCTTCCCCCAGACAAGTCTTTTGGTGACATCTATCCGAACTCGAACCTATAGGCATTTCCCCTATTGAACCCTTGTTTCTAGGACGTCCACCTCCAAAACCTCCCCTAACTTAGAGCCAATTTCCCATCCCATTTCTTTAGTTCTACTCTTCAAGGGAAGGTTAAAGATCTGGATCCAAAAGGGTAACCACTTCAGGATTATCTCTTTTGGGGCTAGTTCCCCCTCAAACTCTTGCATGAGCACTATCTATTTTTTGTAGCTCCATGGGCATATGTCCAATATTTTCTTCTTATCCTTTCCATTTCCAAACTCAACTAGAAAAAGGACCTCCTCTATCTCAGAGATTTGGACACCTCTATTAGGCTTCCACAACATTCTTATATTTTTCCCTAGAGTGTCTAAGCTTAAACTTCTATGGGTCAGAACCTTCATCACTAAACAATTCATCCCCAATTCTCTTGCTGCCCTTGTACTACTACTTCCAAGCTCTAGACTTTCGTCCTCTTCTTCCGTGAATGAGAGTTTACTCCAGAGCTTCTTGAGCTCTTCTACCATAGGCTTCCTTCCTTTTTGAACTTCACCACAAGGGGAAGTAGAGCCAGGTAAACACCTCGACCCACCGACCTGACGTAGGGGAGGTCACTTTAACTCTTGCAAAAGGCAACAAGACACATTACTGCTTCCACATGCACTAGGGCATGAGAGCACTCCTTGTGGATACAATGGATGAATTGAAACATCCAAGTTCTAATATTGGATTTTTATTTAGAAAAAAAAAATAGAAATCATTTGTCTCATACCAGTGCTTATCTTTTCTGATGGTCCATTTGGATTAAGGAGGGAGGGGGAGTAGAGTAGAGTAAAGTAGATTTAGCACAAAATTAGCTTATTTTTAGCTAACTCTACTCTACTCCCCTCCACTCTCCCTCCTTCCCCCCTCCATCCAAACGGGCCATGAGTCATTGCCTCTTTATGGACCATGAACAAGTCTTAATTATTAACTCTCTAGTTTCATGTGCTCGGATTAAATCATTTACCCAAGAGACCACCACATATAATTGATGAAAATGAAATTGTCATGCATCAACAACAAATTGAGATTTAGTCATTTTATAAAAGAGTAATATTATAGTCATAAATTATATTACAATATTTTACTACTTATTGATGTGGCCTATTCTAATTGGTTCTCATTTGTGTCTAACATTAACTAGCATTGATTTTTAATTTATCAGTTACCATTCACTACATAAAAAATTTGTAAAAATTATTGTAAAATTGTTTGTAACTCATATATTTTGGGTTATGAAATTGGATACTGATTTGGGTTTCTCAATTGTTTTTCAAAAAAAAAAAAAAAATCCACGAATTCAACATGGTCCACGAAGGAAATTTCCTTTTTTTTTTTTTTTCAAAATTTCCCTTCCACCATTCACTCACGTTTTCATTGACCGTATATTATTCGGTTCAAAGCATTGAATTGGTCATAAAATTATAGAAGTTTCCAACGCATTAGTCAACATAAGAAAGAAGATACATACATAAGATCAGTACAGAGCAGGAATGATACAGTGCCACCACCATTGTCTCCTCCACCACCGGCACTAGTCCCATCAGCATCCCCACCACCAGATTTGCCTACATCTACATTAGGTATGACACTGATATGTTTCATCACTACAAAAAAAATGGCCTATAGCCGCGTTTTTAAAATGCGGCCATAGGGCACAAAACTGCAGCTATAGCCTAGATCAGGCTGTAGCCGCGATTTTTTGGGCCGCGTTTTGAAATGTGGCCCAAAATGCGAGACTATAGCCCAGATTGGGCTATGGCCACGCGTTCAAAACGCGGCCCAAGGCCCAGTACTTGGGCCGCGTTTTAAACGCGGCCTAAGTACTGGGCCTTGGGCCGCGTTTTGAACACGGCCTAAGTCCTGAGCATTGGGCCGCGTTTAGAACGCGACCTAAGTCCTTGTCCTTGGGCCGCGTTCCTAGGCATTGGGCCGCATTTAAAACGCGACCTACTTGGGCTGCATTTAAAACGCGGCCTAAGTACTGGCCCTTAGGCCGCGTTCTAAACGCGGCCCAAGTACTGCACCTTAGGCCGCGTTTAAAACGCGGCCTAAGGGCCTGTCCAACTTGCCAAATTTTAGCCGCGTTTTAAACGTAGCTATAAGCCTCCTTTTTTTTTTTCCTGGGCTAAATGACAAATATAAATACAAAACGCTGCTATAAGTTTGTCAAACGCTACTACAAAAACCTGTCACACACACAATTCCAACTTGTGTTTCTAGCAAAATTCTGAAATTTTCTCAAACCTATTACAATTTCAATCAATCTTTAAGGAATACGAAAAATTATCAATTACATATATATGTAATTATACAGCAACAAAATAAGCGTCAAGTTTAGGGTCCATTTCACACATATTTATACCTTAGCGTCAAGTTGATTTATCATGTTGGTTTAATTATTTATTTGTACGTGTTTTCAGTGGAATTGTTAATATAATATATATATATATATATATATATATATTTTGTAGAAACAAATAATAGAGCAAAGTTGTATTATTGAAATGTTTGTGTGTGTGTTTTTTTTAATTATTGTGGAAAACTACTTCTTTTCATAGAACATTAAAATAATATAAAATAATATATTGCCTGAAAAGTAAATTCTGTTTTCAGATTAAAGAGGAACAAAATCATTGAAACGCCATATTAATTACCAAAAAAAAAAAAAAAAAAATTATGTTCTGAACACGGTTTTTGAAATAGTATACTTTTAGACCACACAAGTGACCAAGCCCTTTGATCCTTGATTGTAATAGCTTAGAGGGTACGTAAAAAGAAAATAGTGAGAAGTATATTGGTAAATATATTGCAAATCAACAATTGCTTACTGAAATAAATATGAATTTAGGATGAAATTATTAGAAGTTTAGGATACAAGAAAGAAAAGTTTAATTCAAATTATTAGTTGAGTAGCTTTTCGGTTTTGGATATATATGAATTAGTTCTTACTTTTCCCTGGCTATCTATGATTCTGAGATTACATCCCCTCTAAATATTTAGCATGGATTTGTCGAGTTATTTTGAATATCACCGTATTCTTGATGTCATATGCTTTGATTGTCTCGCACTAAATTCTTTGTACACATCATGTTTCATTAGCCGTTAAATTTACACATTCTTAAATGGGCAATGAGATTCTTACACAGCTTTTTTGGCATTCTTTTATTACATACAAATCATAAATCGTGGATATTGATATAAATAAACGAGTATAATATATATATATATATTTCACTGTTCATCAAAAAAAAAAGATAATATATTTCACCTTTTTAAAAAACAAAGACACTTGACGTAAAAGTGTGGGCGTTATTTTGAACTCCTTCGAAAGTGGCTCAAACAATAATTTTTTTCCGCAAAGAAAAATGGCCAAACTTACTTTTCTCGGAAAGTTCAACGACGGTCACATTTGTTTATTCGGTGGAAGTCCATCTGTTATTGAAGGAAGAAAAATGGCCAAGTAGGCGCCGCATATTGACAAATACAATCTTTACGTTCAAAAGTATATATTTTCAACTGTGAACAATGAACTCCCTGGTCAACATAGACCGAAGAAATTATGTGTTATATTTATGGTTTGTTGGTGTCATTACCGTCGCAACACTTTCGATCTCAGAATTGAATATTAGGTTGTTTCCAAAAAAAAAATATTTCCTTAACATTATTAAAAATGTACCACAAAATACATATAATAAAGATAAAAAATAGTATAAAACATAAATAGAAACAAACATATATATATATATATATATATATTCCCTCAGTACCACTTGCAATGTTTTAATAAAAGCAGCATTCCGGATTTTGCTGGAAAGGAAAGTAACTCATCTCGAACGGTAATCATTGTAGTAGTGACTACTATTGTGTCTGCTGTACTATTCATATCTATTAGCATCTGCATCTATTTAAGAGCGGGGAACCCAGTGGATGAAGTTGAAAGTAAGTTAGAAAATGGCAAAAACTTGGCTTTCCTGGGAAAGTTCAACGACGGTCACATTTGTTTATTCGGTGGAAGTCCATCTGGTATTGAAGGAAGAAAGATGGCCTAGTAGGCGCTGCCTCGCCAATTTTCAACCCTGGTTTGGACAAAAGTACATATTTTCAAATGTGAACAGTGCTTGGTCAACGTAGACCGAAGAAACTATCTATATATATATATATATATATATACATACATACACACATATATGGTTTGTTGGTGTCATTACGTTCGCACCACTTTTGATCTCAGAATTGAATGTGAGGTTGTTTCCAAAAAAGATATTTCCTTAATATTATTAAAAATGTACCACAAAATACATATAATAAAGATGCAAAATATGCTAAAGAACATGGACGTCCGTATGGCATAACCAAATAGTATAAAACATAAATGAAAACACACCTAAGGGAAGAATCCTGGAAACTCCTCTTCTATCTTAATAGTCAATTTAATTTGCCTTGGTTTTGCTATGGTGATTTTAATGAAATTCTTTCAATGACTGAAAAAGCTGGAGGTGTCCAACGTTCCCAAACTCAAATGGATGGCTTCCATCGAATTGTAAATCAGTGTGGTTTCAAGGACCTGGGGTATTGTGGCCCAGATTATACTTGGTGTAATATAAAGGAAGGGAGCAACAGAATTTCGCTTCGTCTGGACAGAGCTTTTGCTAATATTGAATGGCTTGAACATTTCCAAGAGCCAAAAGTCCAACACTTGGCTGATTCCACCTCTAATCACTATCTCCTTGCTATCACTGACTCACCTCCTCCAACTCGTAAAGGTAATCGTCGTTTCCATTTTGAGGCTATGTGGATCAAAAGGGAGGATTGTCATGACGTGATTAAAGCCGCATGGCAATCGGGCACTCTTTCCGCCACTCCTGAGGGAGTTGCTTATAATCTCCAACGTTGTGCAAGTGCTTTGGCAAGTTGGAATCAGAATGTAGTAGGCAATATACCAAAGAAAATTGCGGAGAAAAGAAGAATTCTTAATTCCATTACCATTGTTGATCAGAAGGCGATAGGGGGGTAAAGATTAATCAGCTCAGAAAGGAAATAAATGATCTGTTGGACAGTGAGGAGTGTTAGGACATATGTGTTTTCACTTGTTAAGAACATATGTCATTTTTTTATGTAAATTGGCTAATCCTTTGACAAAATGCACTCTACTTGTAATTAGGTAGTTTTAGATATTTTTAATACTTTAAGAAACAAGGTTTCAAAATCAAGTGTTGAAGTCATCAAGCCTGTCCAGGAAAAACAAGCTGAAGTGCAAATTCATTAAAGCTCGACACCTGCTCGATAGCTCCTCGACACCTTGCTATCTGTCGAGATTTATAAAATCAGATTTTCTAATATGATTTCTTGGGATCTGTGAATGTGTCTTTGGGCATTCTTTTCTCCTAACACTAGACATATAAAATGATTATTTTAAGAGCCGTCAAATAGTGCACAAGTTGCAAAAGCATTGAGCAAACTCAGTTCAAGCAATTTGTGATCAAAGACGAAGTTCTTGACCTAGTTCATCTCTTTTGAAGAAGGTGCTGTGTATTTGCACAAAAGGGTTTTATGACCAAGCATCTTCCTGATCTTCATTGTGTTAGATGAACTGAAGAACTTTGCAACCAACCTCTCCTTCTAAGTTGGTGTTGAAGTCGCGTACTGGGATTCGCGCATTGGTTAGTCACGTACTTGGGAGCCATGCATCAAAGGTGGGAACTGTCACTATAAATCAAGTCCAATTGGATATTGGGGTAAGGGTTCAACTGTAGGTTGGTAAGGTACTTGGAATTCCTTTACTTGTAACCGTTTGATTTGATAATAGTGGAGTTTCGGGAGTGGTGACTTGAAAATCACTCGGTAGGGTTTTTGTCGTAAAGGTTTTCCCCATTCGTAAACAAATCACCATGTCATTTAATTTCCGCTGCATATTTAGTTTATTGGTGATTTTTTTTGTGCTTCCATGTGTTTGCATGATAAATTGATTAATTAATAACTTGGCTAATTAATTAATTGATTTAATCACAAGGGGTCATTCAGTTTGTGGCCTATCAAGTGGTATCAAAGTAGGCACACTCTGATTAGGGTTTAATCTTTGCTGTGTTTGATCCATTAACCCTTGTTGTCATGGCTGTAACTAGCTTAAAGAGATCTTTATTTTCAAATACATCTTGTTTTTCTAATCACTATTTGTTTGAGTGTCTCAGAAAATACAAGTCTAAAAGTTATTTGAATTCTCTTATGATGACTATTGGAAAAGATCTCAGTTTGGCTAAGAAGAAACTAGACTGTCTCAGAATGAAAATGTGCAAAGGAGTTCGTCTGAGAAGAGTGAAAGTTAAAGGCTTAGCTCATAAAAGGCAATTGAGTGAAAGAACCATTCCCTCTGATTTGTCATCTAAATATGAAGTGTGTTTCATGATGAAGTCTGCATACAAAATTAAGGACACATATCTGTGGTATCTTAATAATGGTTGCTCAAGATACATGACTGGAGACCGATCTCTCTTCAAGGTCTTCGAGTCTAAGAAAGGTGGCAATGTTACTTTTGGTGATGGAAGTAAGTCACAGATTAGAGGGAAAGGAATCATATCTCTACCAGGATCGCCGGACATTGCAAATGTTCTTTATTTAGAAGGTCTAAGAATGAACCTATTGAGCATAAGTCAGATATGTGATCAAGACTTCATGGTACTATTCTCAAAAGGAAAATGTCTTGTCATGGATGAGTCTGGAAAGAAGCTCATTAGTGGGGTTCGCATTTTGGACAACTGTTATGGATTGGTTCCTGATGTTGATATTGTTTGTAATAGCATTTGTTTACCTAATGAAGATCTATGGCATCAACGAATGGGACATGCTAGTTACAAGCATCTATCTATTGTATCTAAGCATGAATCAGTCTTGGGGATACCAAAGCTTAGTAAAATGAGCAATGTGGTGTGTGGACCATGTCAGCTTGGAAAACAGATGAAAGCTAAGCATCCAAGTACTCAGACATCAGCTACATCAAGGCCACTGGAGCTTCTACATTTAGATCTTATAGGTCCAACCAGGACCGAGTCTCTTGGTGGTAAGAGATACATCATGGTTGTGGTAGACGACTTCACTAGATACACTTGGGTCATTCTACTACGATCCAAGTCTAATGCTCCTGAGCACAATGAGACTTTGTGCACAAGACTGCAGAATGAAAAGAGTTTAAAGATTGATCGAATTCGAAGTGACCATGGTAAAGAATTCGAAAACTCATACATGGAGTCTTTCTGCATAAGATCGGATATATCTCAAGAATTCTTTGCTCCTATTACGCCTCAGCAAAATGGTGTGGTAGAAAGGAAGAATAGGGTTATTCAAGAGATGGCCAGAGCCATGTTGCATAACAAAGATGTGGCTAGAAACTTATGGGGAGAAGCCGTAAACACTGCATGTCATACGGTTAATAGGGTATACTTCAGACCTGGTACCAAAAAGACTCCCTATGAGTTATGGAAAGGAAGGAAGCCAAATGTGAAGTACTTCAGAATCTTTGGAAGTACTTGCTTCATTCTCAAGGATAGAGAGAATGTAGGAAAGTTTGACTCTCAGAGTGATGAAGGCATATTTCTAGGCTACTCTTCTACAAGCAAGGCTTATTGGGTGTACAACAAAAAAATTATAAAGGTAATGGAGACAGTAAATGTCGTCATTGATGAGTCTTCAGATTCCAGTTCTGAGAAAGTCATTGAGGAACTCTCCAAAGAAATTCTTCCTCCTAAGCCTAGGGAAGTTCAATACTAAACAAAAACCTGCATCTCCAAGTACTCCTAGTACTTCGAGTGTTGTGGAAGACTCTGCAGACATACCCACTTCACCAAATTCTAAATCTCATGAAAAGAAGGGACCTTTCTCTATAATCAAATTAAATCATCCTCCAAAAGTTATTGTGGGAAACATGAATGAACTCACATTAAGGAAACGCACAATTGATAAATGTGTTGCTAACTTTGTGTCTTATTCCTACTACTTGTCACAGGTTGAACCTAAGAAAGTTGAGGAAGCATTATAAGATGAAAGTTGGGTTGAAGCAATGCATGACGAACTACTTCAGTTTCAGAGAAATGATGTTTGGACTCTAGTACCTAGACCAGAAGGTGAACACATCATTGGTACAAAGTGGATATTCCGCAACAAGACTGATGAAGAAGGCAATGTGATTCGCAACAAGGATTGACTTATAGCTCAAGGATACTCGCAAATGGAAGGAGTAGACTATGATGAAACATTTGCCCCAGTTGCCAAAATGAAGTCAATCAGAATTCTCCTTGCTCTAGCATGTCAACTGAATTTCAAACTTTATCAGATGGATGTAAAGACTGCTTTCTTGAATGGGTTACTCAAAGAGGATGTCTATGTGGCTCAACCAAAAGGATTCATTGATCCACACTTTCCGGATCATGTGCTGTACCTTAAAAAGGTACTTTATGGGTTGAAGCGAGCTCCTAAAGCCTGGTATGATAGACTCACACAATATCTAGTGTCACATGGGTTCACAAGAGGAAAGGCTAATCAAACTCTCTTCATCAAAAGGGAAGATGGTGAGTTGATAGTTGCTCAAGTCTATGTTAATGATATCATCTTTGGGTCGACTAAAGATGAACTTGCTCATGGCTTCTCAAAACTCATGCAAGCCGAGTTCGAGATGAGCATGATTGGAGAGCTGACTCACTTCCTAGGATTGCAGATTCGCCAACAAGATTCAGGTATATTCCTTTCTCAATCTAAATATGCTAAGAATCTTGTGAAAAAGTTTGGTTTGGAATCTGCTAGTTCTGTTAGAACCCCTATGAGCCCAAATGTTAAACTCACTGTAGACTTGTTAGGTAGGAGTGCTGATCCTTCTCTCTATAGAAGCATGATAGGTAGTCTTCTTTACCTTACTGCTAGTAGACCTGACATTAGTTATAGTGTTGGTGTGTGTGCTAGATATGAGGCTAACCCCAAAGAATCTCATATGACTGCTTTAAAAAAAATCATAAAGTATGTCAAAACCACTGCTGAGTTCGGTGTGTGGTATAACAAGGAAACTAATGGTGTCTTAGCTAGGTACTTTGATGATGATTGGGCTGGTAATGCTGATGATAGAAAGAGTACTTCGGGAGGTTATTTTTATGTGGGTAACAATCTTGTCTCCTAGATGAGCAAAAAGCAGAACTCCATCTCTTTATCCACTGCTGAAGCTGAATACATTACTGCCGGTAGCTGTTGCACCTAACTCCTCTGGATGCAAAAACTCCTTCATGATTATGGTATTTGTCAAGAGCATCTCAATATTTATTGTGACAATACCAGTGCCATCAATATCTCTAAGAACCCAGTTCAACATTCTCAAACCAAACACATAGAGATTCGACATCACTTCATTAGGGAGCTTGTCGAAAATGGTACTCTCACTCTTGAGTTTATTCACACTGATGATGAAAAGGCTAACTTGTTCACCAAACCTCTTGACAGCAAATGTTTTGAATTCCTTCGTCAAAACATTGGTGTCATCTCCATGGATTGATCTCCTTCTCTTGTCCTTCTTCCTCATGCATTTGCATCTAGTTTTTTCTTTGCTTTGATAACATGTTTTTGTTTGTTTATTTTCAGTTTTGTTTATTTTGTTTTTGATATAAAAATAAAAAAAAAATTTTTGAAAAATTGAAAATACAAAAACAGTGTGTGTTTTGTGCACATTGGTACTTATGTACCTTGAATGGCCATTGAAACAAAATTTTCTAAACTTTGTATCTTTTGTAGCTTAGATGAGCATCTCATTTGTTTATGTATATTGGTTAATCCTTTGACAAAACGCATTCTACTTGTAATTGGGTAGTTCTAGGTGTTTTTAATACTTCAAGAAACAAGGTTTCAAGATCAAGTGTTGAAGTCATCAAGTCTGTCCAAGAAAAACAAGCTGAAGTGCAAATTCATTAAAGCTCGACACCTGATCGATAGCTCCTCGACACCTTGCTATCTGTCGAGATTTATAAAATCTGATTTTCTAATCTGATTTCTTGGGATCCGTGAATGTGTCTTTAGGCCTTCTTTTCTCCTAACCCAAACATATAAAATGATTATTTTAAGAGCCGTCAAATAATACACAATTTGCAAAAGCATTGAGCAAACTCAGTTCAAGCAATTTGTGATCAAAGACGAAGTTCTTGACCTAGTTCATCTCTTCTAAAGAAGTTGTTGTGTATTTGCACCAAAGGGTTTTGTGACCAATCATCTTCCTGATCTTCATCGTGTTGGATGAACTAAAGAACTTTGCAATCAACCTCTCCTTCTAAGTTGGTTTTGAAGTCGCGTATTGGGATCCGCGCATTGGTTAGTCTCGTACTTGGGAGCTATGCATCAAAAGTGGAAACTATCACTACAGATCAAGTCCAATTGGGTATTGGGGTAAGGATTCAACTGTAGGTTGGTAAGGTACTTGGGATTCATTTACTTGTAACTGCTTGATTTGATAATAGTGAAGTTTCGGGAGTGGTGACCTGAAAATCACCCGATGGGGTTTTTGCCGTAAGGGTTTTCCCCATTCATAAACAAATCACCATGTCGTTTAATATCCGCTGCATATTTAGTTTATTGGTGATTTGTTTGTGCTTCCACGTGTTTGCATGATAAATTGATTAATTAATAACTTGACTAATTAATTAATTGATTTAATCACAAGGGGTCATTTAGTTTGTGGCCTATCAAGGAGACCATTTGGCGACAACGTAGCAAGGTTCATTGGTATAGGGAAGGCGACAGAAACACTAAATTTTTCCATGCCCGTGCTTCGGAAAGGAGGAGAAAAAAATACCATTTTGGGTCTTTGGAATGATGATGGGATTTGGTGTGAAAGCAAGGAAAGTATCACTGCTACTGCTATTTCTTACTTTGAGAAAATTTATACCACCTCTTCCCCCACCGGGATCAATGAAGTCATAAGTGCAATCCCTAGGCGTGTCACAGAAGATATGAACATAGAACTCACTAAAACTTTCACAAGAGAGGAAGTCCTGAAAGCATTGCAGCAAATCCACCCCAACAAAGCACCCGGGCCTGATGGTATGTCCACAATCTTTTTTCATAAATATTGGGACATTGTAGGATCTAACATCATTAATATGGTTTTGAGTGTACTGAACTCCAATCTACCTATGACTGAAATAAATAAGACTAACATCTCCCTCATCCCAAAAATCCAACACTACCTATAAAATCATTTCTAAGGTCCTAGCCAATAGACTCAAAGCCATTCTTCCAAACATCATATCCGAGAATCAAAGTGTTTTTACCCTCGACCGCCTAATCACGGATAATGTCCTTGTAGCCTTCGAGTTCATGCATTATCTAAATCATAAAAGTGAAGGAAAAGAAAACTATATGTCTATTAAATTAGATATGAGCAAGGCATTTGATAGGGTAGAATGGAATTTTATTAAAGGTGTGATGGAGAAGCTGGGTTTTGCGGACAAATGGATTGACCTTATTATGAATTGTGTCTCCTCTGTTTCTTATTCAGTGCTTATAAATGGAGAGGCTTGTGGGGACATTTCTCCTTCAAGGGGCATCAAGCAGGGAGACCCGCTTTCCCCTTGCCTTTTTCTCCTTTGTGCCGAGGGTTTTTTAGCCCTTATTCATGAAGCTACCAGGAATCAACAAATAAATGGAATTTCCATTTGTAGAGGCTGCCCTTTAATCACCCATCTCTTCTTTGCTGATGACAACCTTTTGTTCTGCAAAGCAAAGGTTCAAGAATGTCATGCACTTGTAAGTATTCTCAACAAATATGAAGAAGCTTCGGTGCAGAAAATCAACACTGACAAATCTTCAGTATTCTTTATCCCAAACACCCCTCAAGATTAAAGGGAAAGCATACTAAACATTCTTGGTCCTATGCAAGATTCTCAGCATAATAAGTATTTGGGGCTACCCTCCATCATTGGGAAATCAAAAACACAAGTGTTTGCTAAAATTAAGGATAGAGTAGCTAAAAAACTTGCTGGCTAGAAGGGTAAACTCCTTTCAATAGGTGGGAGAGAGATCTTTATCAAAGCGGTGCCTACATACACTATGAGTTGTTTTCAACTTCCTAAGACTCTTTGCCATGATTTGGAAAATATAATGCGGAGTTTTTGGTGGGGGCAAAAGGATAAGGAGAACAAAATTGCGTGGGTCAATTGGAGGAAAATGTGTCGGTCTAAATTCCATGGTGGTATGGGCTTTCAAAACATACAAGCCTTCAACCTTGCTGTGTTAGCTAAGCAAGGTTGGAGAATTCTCACCAACCCGGACTCCCTAGTGGCTCAAGTCTTCAAAGCAAAATACTTTCCTTATGATGATATTCTCAATTCCAAAAAAGGGAGCAACCCCTCATATGCATGGCAAAGCATTCACAATAGCCTTAAGGTTATTAGAAAGGGCACAAGGTGGAGGGTGGGCAATGGACATCGTATCCATATTTGAGAAGATAAATGGCTGCCTATGCCATCAACCCACAAGGTGATCTCCCCCCAAGCAGCCTTTAAAGACTTTCCCATGGTTTCTTCCCTCATAGACCTTGACACTAGATGGTGGAAAGTTGATGTGATTAGAGCCACTTTTCTGCCTCACAAAGCTAGCACTATCCTAAAAATTCCCATAAGCTACAACCTGCCTGAGAATAGCCTTATTTGGATAGGCAACAAAAGAGGAGCATTTACAGCCAAGAGTGCATACCACATTGCTACTAGTTTGGTGGACTCAATTGAGGAAGGAGAAAGCAGCTCAAGCAGCTCAAGGACTTTACTGTGGAAACGGATTTGGCAGCAAAAAGTTCCTCCAAAGCTCAAAATCTTTGCTTGGAGGGCTTGTGTTAATGGCCTTCCAACTATGCAAAATCTAAACCACAGGGGAATTCATTGTTCTAGTTTCTGTCCATTATGTGATAAAGTCTTTGAAACCATAGTCCATGCACTTCTCCAATATGATCATGCAAAAATGACATGGGCTTTTTGGCACAATTGCCCAGTTGATCTCTCTTATCCTTATTGTGACTTGGTGGATGTTGCACTTGATTTCATTGCAAAAGGCTCTCCAAATGATCTAGAACTTTTCTTTGCTGTTGCTTGGTCAATTTGGTGGAATCGCAATCAAGCAATTCATGAGGATTTTGGCTCTCCTCCACTTCAAGCCTGGGAAATGGCATGCAAAGTTATAGCTGAATACAAGGCAGCCTACTCCTTTCCCGTTTTTGCTCAGGCCCCTCCTATGGCCAATTGGAAACCTCCCCCCTTGGGCTTCTACAAAGTCAATACAGATGCAGCTGCGTCTGATGATGAGAGAAATTCCTGCATCGGTGTGGTCATCCGTGGCTGTGAGGGAGAAATTTTGGCAGCTTCTAGCATGGTCCTCCCAGCGTGTTTTACTACTGAGATTTCAGAGGCTATTGCTGTTCTGGAAGGTGTGCTTCTTGCAGCGAAAATGGAGGTTTCTCATGCTATTATTGAGTCCGATGCCTTGTCCATTATTCAAGCTATCAATGATGGGGTCTTCGGTGGTGAGCTCGGTCACATTATTCGGAATATTTGGGAAGTCTCTTCTTCTTTTAGCTGGTGCTCCTTTCATCATCTAAAAAGGGAAGGCAATAGAGTTGCCCATGAACTTGCAAAAGTCGCTAGGATCACTGATCTGTCTCAGGTTTGGGAAAGGACTATACCAAGTCCTGTTGAACATATTGTTATTAAGGAAATTTGTTTGTAATGCTTTTGCATTTTCTCTGTTGTATTTCAATTTCAGATTGAATGAAATTCATATGTTTCCTATCAAAAAAAAAAAATGAAAACAAACATCCCATTCAAAATATATATAATCTTTTTCCCGTGTCCCGAAATTGAGCACTCGTAATTAATGTTTTAATAAAAGCAGAATTTCGGATTTTGCAAGAAGGAAAGTGACTCATCTCGAGCTGTATTCATTGTATTGGTGAGTAGTGACTACTATTAATTGCTTCTGCTGTACTAATCATCTCTATCAGAATCTGCATCAATTTAAGAGCGAGGAACCCAGTGGATAAAGCTGAAAGTAAGTTAGAAATTGGTTTACCTTTCCTTTTTGCTAAGTGATAAGTGAATCATTACTATAAAAGCAAGAAAAATTACCATATCGCTACAATTTTTATGTAGTGGTGAATGCATTGTTTAGAGATATAAGCAATATTAGTGAAAATAAGATTCCGCTATTTCAGCCATTATTTTCTCCTTATCATTTTAAATTAAACAAAAACATAATCGAGAGGCCACTAATTGGATATTAAATCGGTTTTAGTGGAAACTACCCTACTGCAAGAGTTGTACTAAACAAATACAAGAATATTACATAGAAGACATTTTTAGTTCCCTCGGAATTCAAGAAGAAAGGATTTCAGTAATTCGTTCTGCATACCCCTTGTTGCTTTTGTATATACATAATTGCAATTTCGATTTAGGCAATACTTAGTAATCTAACTCAGACGTATTGACTTGTTCTTCAGTTGATGCTGATGATCAAATTAGTGTTGTTGAATGCTTGCAATTTGACTTTGTCAAAATCAGAGTTGCTACACAGAACTTCTCTGATGCTAATAAGTTTGGAGAGGGTAGATTCGGTGCTGTTTACAAGGTAATTTGACATTATTGAGTGGAAGAGTGTATCATTGTTTTCACATAATATGTTAAATCCCAAATTTTGAATTATTTGGGATTACACACACATATATAAATATATATTCTTTTTTCAAGGTAGGTTCCCAAATGGACAAGAAATAGCTATGAAAAGGTTATCCAAAAATTCATCATGTTTAAGAATGAGGTCATGTTAGTTGCTAGGTTACAGCCCCATCATCTTGTAAGACTCTTAGGATTCTGCATGGAAGGAGATGAGAGGCTTTTGGTCTATGAACTTGTGGCAAATGCAAGCCTTGACCGCCTCATACTTGGTATGATTTCACTTTCACTTAACATTCATATTCACTTGGAACAACAGTTTCCATGACTTTACCTGTTCTTTTGTTTAATATCTTGTAGACCTTGTTAGAGGATGAATAACCAAGAAAGGCACCTTCATCAATTCGAGTGTCAAACTTTCCCACATTTTCCCTATCTTTCAAGATGAAGCAAGTGCTACCAAGTATTTTGAAATATTTTTCATTTGGCCTTTTCCCTTTCCACAGTTCATAGGAAGTTTTCTTTATTCTTGGTCTGAAGTACACCCTATTTACAATGTGACAGGCAGTGTTCATAGCTTCACCCCACAAATTTTTTGCTAAATCCTTGTTGTGCACCATAGCTCTGGCCATCTCTTGGATGACTCAATTCTTCCATTCTTCTACTCCATTTTGTTAAGGAGTAATAGGAGCAAAGAATTATTGAGCTATCCCAACTTCAATGCAGAATTGTTCCAATTGAGAGTTCTCAAACTCTTTTCCATTATCACTTCGAAGACGATTTATGCATACCCCATTTTCATTTTGCAATCTTTTGCACAAGATTTCTATTTGTCGAGGTGCTTCAAACTTGGACCTCAGCAAAATTACCCATGTAAATTTGGTAAAGTCATCTGCCACAACCATGATATATCTCCTGCCTCCTAGAGATTTTTTTCTAGTAGGACCCATGAGATCAAAGTGAAGGAGCTCAAGTGGTCTTGATATGGTAGTTATGGGTGTTCATAGTGCGATGTGCTGTGGTTTTGGGCCATTTTTAGCAACGCACTTTGTGGAGCGGTTTAGCTAAAACTATAATTGCACTGCACTTTATTTTTGCGATCACATGTGCAGTACGGTGCGGTTTAGAGTTTAGCCAAAATCATAACCACACCGCACCTCATTTTTGCAATAACATGTGTGATGTTATGTATAAGATGTGGTTTAAAGTCAATATATTTTTTCAAATTTTGGGCTTTCCTACCTAGACCAAGACTAATTTTCCCCTTATTTTGGGCCAAGTTTTAAATTATTGAGCTAGTTTTTCTTTATTTTGGACTGGCTTTCCTAGTCAACACTTGCCAGAGTTATCAAACTATTTTTTTTTTTTTTGAAACCTAGGGTTATTAAACTGTTTATAATATATTTAATATTAAAAATAAATAAATATATTAATATATAGAGGGTGCAGTGTAGTTTGTGCGATTTTCTTATTATAAAACCACAAGTCGCACTACACCATACGATGCATTATTACTTGTGGCGTGGTGCGGTTATGCCATTTTGCGGGTGGTTTTGGTGCAGTTTTGCAGTTTGGTGAACACCCCTAGTGGCAATGGTACTGTTGCTTGATGATGAGTTCTTGTTTGTTGTTGCCTGATGATGAGTTCTTGCAGTTTTTGCGATGCATTATTACTTGCGGTGTGGTGTGGTGTGGTTATGCCATTTTGCAGGTGGTTTTGGTGCAATTTTTGCAGTTTGGTGAACACCCCTAGTGGCAATGGTTAATGTTGCCTAATGATGAGTTCTTGTTTGTTTTCTGAGTTGACATGGTCCACACACAGTATTGTCAAATTTAGCCATTTGGGGAATGCCCAACACTGCTTCATTCTTAGATATGATAGACAGTTGTTTGTAGCTTGCATTTTCCATCCTTTTATGCCATAATTCTTAATTAGGCATCTGAATACTATTGCAAACTCTCTCAATATTTGGAACCAAGCCGTAGCAATTATCCAAAGTACATACCCCACCAAAAAGTTGTTCATCTAGTTCATTAAGTACTAGAAATCTTCCTTTGGAAAATAGTACCATGAGGTCTTGATAACAAATTTGACTTATGCTCAACAGACTTTCTTTTAGTCCTTCAACATATAGCACATTTGTGCTGTTAGGTAATCCACATAAGGAAATAATTCCTTTCCCCTTTATCTAAGATTTGCTTCCATCCCCAAATGTAACATTGCCACGCCTTTTTGGCTCAAATGTTTTGAAGAGAGACCGGTCCCCAGTCATATGTCTTGAACATGCACTGTCAAGATACCACAGACATGTATTCATCACCTGAAGAGCAATATGCATCATAAAACACACTTCATGTTTATCAGTCAAGTTATATGGCTAAGTTCTTTCTTTGTGACCTTTGCTAGACAACCTCAATCATTCCTTCATCTTTCTTTTGCCTGTAGCCCAATGTATGCATCTTTTGAGACAATCTAGTTTTCTTTTGCATTTCTCAAGAATCAACAGTATTTTTAGCTGAGCTGATTTCATCAACATATCCATATGCAAGCCTTTTTCAATTAACACATATATTTGTCTCAAATAAATTTCAGAATTACATGTCCTGAGAGACTGAAACACATCATTGTTAGAATCACAAGAGGTATTATTCAAAGACTTGTTCATGTAATTTGTATCCATGACAACAGGGGTCAATAGATCACACAGCAAAGATTAAAATCTAATCAAAGTGTGCTTGCTATGATACCACTTGTTGGGTTAAAATTAATACAATTACCCAAGCTGATTAATTAGATTAAATTACATGCAAATTGTGAAGGCACCAACAAATCATCAAATAAACTAATATGTAACGGAAAATAAATTAATACGGTGATTTGTTGAAAAATGGTGAAAACCTCTCGTAAGGCAAAAACTCCACCAAGTGAATTTAAGGTCTCCACTTTCAAGAATCCACTAAACAATAATCAATTAGTTACAAGTATAAGGACTCTTACTACTACCTTATCAAAATATCGACTTACAGTTGAACCTTTGCTCCAGTACCCAATTAGATTTGATCTTGTAGTAGCCTTCTTTTCTTTGATGCATAAATCTCTAATCTATGACTAATTTCTTTGCATGAATCCCAATACATGAATAACTCTAGCAACTTGAATGATTGTTGTTGACTGCAAAGTTCTTCACTCTATCAACAATGAAGATCAAGAAGCACTTGGTTACAAAACTCTTTGACATACAAATGCAGTAGTTTCTCACAAAGAAAATTAAACTCTTGGTCTTTGTATTAATGTATGACAGCTCTTAAAATAAGCCTTATATATGTTTAGGTTTGTGAGAAAAGAAAACTTAAACAAATACATCAACTTGGGTCAAATTTCAGATCTGAAATTTTGAAATCATAATTTTTGATAGATTGAGCATGTGTTGAGCTTCCCATTTAGTCTCAATAACAGCTATCTGTCGAGCTTTAATAAAACAATTTTTCTTCACTTGTTTCTTGGATCAATCTTAATATCTTTAATACTAACACTTTACATCTACCTAATTTACATCTACCTAATTATAAATAAAGTGTGTTTTGTCAAAAGATTAGTCAATTACATATAAAATATGACCTTAACAAACCCACACAACAAAAATAAAGCTACAATAATGGTGTTATTGCTAAATTTTATTACCTAATTGAGCTAAAAAATAATAATTGAATGTACATATATATGGCATATGTAGGCTACAATAGTGTTGAAGTGGGCCGTGTGTGTGGCTTGAATTGCCACAAGCCCAAGTCTACCTAAGTCGGTCACAATTGACTGAATTCAACTAGGAATATAATTCCTAGTAACAGCCGACTTTGACATATATATATATATATATATATATATATATTATTAGGTTTGAGATGAAGGGCAGCCGTGTGAGTCAAGAAAAATTAGAGAATTCCAATAACCTATTAGGTAAAGCCGCATAAGAAGAAGAATAGTATTTTCTTGTCTTGTGGGTGAGAGAGAGTTATGGTATATTGGGATTTGGGTTTCTTGAGAGTGTTCCTGTGCACTAATGTATCTCCCTATTTTTATAGAGAAATTTCTCCATCGTCTCCGTGGAGGTCAACAATTTGCCGAACCACATAAATTCTTGTGTTCTTTGTGTGTGCTTGTTATTTAATTTTTGCTTATTTACTATTATTGTTTTAAGTCCTGGGGTGCTATCTGCACAACAAGTGGTATCAGAACCAGTCTAGGATTCAATCCTTTGAACACAGTAAAGATGTCAAGCACAAAGTATGATGTAGAGAAGTTTTGTGGTAAGGGAAATTTTTCTCTTTGGCAAAGACGGATGAAGGATCTCCTAATTCAATAAGGAGTTCACAAGGCCTTGCTTGGGAAGGAGAAGAAACCGAAAACAATGAAGGATGTAGAATGGGTAGAGATGGATGAGAAAGCAACTAGTGCTATTCGTCTCAACCTAGGTGATGAGGTCATTCACAACATCCTAGAAGCAAAGGCCGCAAAGGAGGTTTGGTAAAAACTAGAAGGTCTTTATATGAGAAAGAATCTGACGAACAAGTTGTACGTGAAGAAGCAACTGTATAATTTGCATATGAAGGAGGTTTAGATCTGTTGGAGCATCTTAACACGTTTATCATGTTGAACACCCAACTGTTAAGTTTTGGGGTGAATTATGAGGATGAAGATAAAGCGTTACTCTTATTAGCGTCGCTTCCTACTTCTTTTGATCATCTAGTGACTACATTGATGTACGGGAAAAAGACTATAGTATTCGAGGAGGTGACTAGTGCTCTCTTGTCACACATAAAGATGAAGCAAGATGGCGATGGTTCTCAGGCTAATGGACTTCTTATAAAGTCTGAGTCAAGTAATAGGGGTAGAAGCAGGTAAAGAGGGCGGAACTCCAACAGGAATAGATCACAATCTAAATCACGTGCAAAGAAAGATGTAGAGTGCTTTTATTGTCACAAGAAAGGGCACTAAAAGAATCAGGGTAAAGAGTTGAAAGAGCATTTAGAGGAGAAGAAGAATGGAAAGAAGCCCCTAGAATCAGCTAGTGTTGCTGAAGAAACATCAAATGACTGAAGTTGGTGCAAATTTACTTTTAATCTCATCAAGTAACAATGTTCTATTGGAATCTTGGGTTTTAGATTTAGCATGCTCATATCATATGACTCCAAAGAAAGATTGGTTTAACACGTATAAACCTTACAACGGTGGTATGGTCCAAATGGGTAATGATGCTACATGCCCATTTATTGGAATTGGTACCGTGAAGATCAAGATGTTTGATGGAATTGTGAGAGTTCTTGGTAATGTCAAACATGTTCCAGATCTTAGAAAGAATTTAATTTCTTTAGGAGTATTGGATGATTTGGGCTATTCATACTCATCAAAGGGTGGAATCATGAAGATTACCAAAGATGCTTTGATGGTGATGAAGGGACAGAAAGTAAGCACGCTTTACAGATTGATTGGGAACACAGTTGTAGGAAGAGTTGCAGTCACCACTCTAGTAGAGTCCAGCACTGACGACACAAAATTATGGCATATGCGACTTGGCCATATTGGTGAACGTGGTATGTTAGAGTTGCACAAGAGAAATTTATTGAAAGAGGTGAAGACATGTAAGCTAGACTTCTGCAACTATTGTGTGTATGGGAAGCAGCATAGAGTCAGTTTCAAGACAGGCTCTCATACAAGTAAGGGTGTTCTTGACTACATTCATTCAGATGTTTGGGGTCCAGTATCAGTTTCTTCTCATAGCGAAGCTCAATATTTCGTCAGTTTCATTGATGACTACTCTAGAAAGGTATGAATTTATTTTATGAAGCATAAGTTTGATGTGTTTGACATATTTAAAAAGTAGAAAGCACAGGTTGAGAATCAGACTGGCAGGAAAATAAAATACCTTAAAACAGATAATGGACTAGAGTATAAAGATAAAGAATTCATAAGATTTTGTGAATTGGAAGGCATTACTCATCACTTCACAGTTAAAGGAACTCCACAGCAAAATGGGGTTGCAGAAAGAATGAACAGAACCTTAGTAGAAAAAGCCAGATGCATGAGATTGAATGCAGGGTTGCCTAAGGTGTTTTGGGCAGAGACAATTAACACAGCAAGCTTCATTATTAATAGATTTCCATCATCAGTCATTGATTTCAAGATTCCAGAAGAGGTTTGGTCAGGTAGACTAGTTGATTATTCGAGTTTAAAAATCTTTGGTTGTCCAACTTATGTGCATGTGCAGAGTGGAGAACGTTCTAAATTGGATTCGAAGTCAAGAAAATGTGTATTTCTTGGTTTTGAAAAAAGTGTTAAAGGCTACAGGTTTTGGGATCCGATCTCAAAGAAAACGGTGACCAGCAGAGATGTCATATTTGATGAAGCCTTTATGTTGAAACAAAATGAAGCAAAGACATGTGATGATAGTCCACGAGAGAAATTAACTGTTGAGGTTGAGCTTGACGAGAATAGTTCACCTAGTGATAAGAGTGATGTTGAGATTGATCCACAGTAGCAACAAGAAGAGCCTAATTCAATTGCTAAAGGTAGAGAAAAGCAAGTTCACAAAGCACCACAGAGATATAGCTTTGAAGACATGGTTAGTTTTGCTCTCGTAACCAGCGATGGAGATCCATTCACTTTCAAGGAGGCTACAAATAGGAAAGACAATGATAAATGGCTTATAGCAATGTCAGAAGAGATAGAGTCACTACAAAAGAATAAGACTTAGGAATTAGTGAAATTGCCCAAGGGAAAGAAGGCTATTGGTTGCAAGTGGATATTCCGCAAGAAAGAAGCATTGTTAGAAAAGGAAGGTGAAAAATTCAAGGCACAGTTAGTGGCTAAGGGTTACTCACAGAGAGAAGGAATTGATTATAATTTGATTTTTTCACCATTTGTAAAGCACACCTCAATTCGAGTAATCCTAGGATTTGTGACAATGCATGACATGGAGTTAGAGCAGCTAGATGTGAAGACTGCATTCTTCCATGGAGATTTAGAAGAAGAGATTTACATGCAACAGCTCGAAGGCTTCAAAGAACCTGGCAAGGAAGATTATGTTTGTCTATTGAAGAGATCATTATATGGCTTGAAGTAGTCTCCCAGGTAGTGGTACAAACAGTTTGATTCATTCATGGTCACACATGGGTACATGCGCTGTGAGTATGACTGTTGTGTTTATTTTAGAATACTTGCTTATGGATTTTATATATTTCTTGCTCTATATGTTGATGACATGTTAGTAGCTGCAAAGAGTAAGCAAGAAATTGTGAAGTTGAAGTCTTTGTTGAGTAGTGAATTTGACATGAAGGATCTTGGAGCTGCCAAAAAGATCCTTGGGATAGAAATTCGCCGAGATAGAGGGCTGGTAAATTATGGTTATCTCAAAAGGGATATCTTAAGAATTATGGTTATCTCAAAAGGGATATCTTAAGAAGGTGTTAGAGAGGTTTAGTATGCTTGATGCAAAACCTGTTAGTACACCGCTTTCTGCCCATTTTAAATTGTCCTAACAATTGTGTCCAAGTTCAAATGAGGAGTCAGAGTATATGTCTAAAGTGCCATATACATATGCAGTTGGGTGTCTCATGTATTTGATGGTGTGCACTAGGCCTGATGTTTCTCATGCAGTCAGTGTGGTTAGTAAGTATATGGTAGATCCAGGCGAAGAGCATTGGAATGTAGTAAAGTGGATCTTTAGATATCTTACAAGCACTCGTGATTTCGGTATCCTATTTGATTAGAGAGCTAGTACAGAAGCTGTGGGTTATATGGATTTCGACTATGCAGGGGACCTTGATTCTAGAAAGTCCACGACAGGCTATGTCTTTAGGTTTGCTAGTGGTCCAATTTGCTGGAAGTCTACACTACAAGATGTAGTTGCTTTATCCACTACAAAAGCAGAATATATGGCGATGACAGAGGTAGGAAAAGAAGCTGTTTGGCTTAGTGGATTGGTTAATGAGCTTGGTTTCAAGCAGGATAGCATGGTGCTACATTGTGATAGTCAGAGTGCAATTCGTTTGGCGAAGAATCAAGTATATCGTGCAAGAACAAATCATATTGTTGTGTGGTATCACAAGATCAAAGAATGGGTTTCGTCTAGTGATATTTCTTTGTCAAAGATTCTCACTAGTGAGAATGCCTTTGATATGTTAACAAAGCCAGTTCCAACAGACAAGTTCAAGCACTGCTTGGACTTGATTGGTGTTTGCAACTTGTAAGCCCTTAAGGGCTAAGGTGGAGGCGATGGAGGAGTTTGCTCGTGTAGCTTGATCAATTCAAGCCAAGGTGGAGATTTGTTGAAGTGGGCTATATGTGTGGCTTGAATTGCCACAAGCCCAAGTCTGCCTAAGTCGGTCACAATTGACCGAATTCAACTAGGAATATAATTCCTAGTAACGGCCGACTTTGACATATATATATATATATATATATTAGGTTTGAGATGAAGGGTAGCCATGTGAGTAGAGAAAAATTAGAGAATTCGAATAACCTATTAGGTAAAGCCGCATAAGAAAAAGAATAGTATTTTCTTGTCTTGTGGGTGAGAGAGAGTTAGGGTGTATTAGGATTTGGGTTTCGTGAGAGTGTTCTTGTGCACTATTGTATCTTCCTATTTTTATAGTGAAATTTCTTTGTCGTCTCCGTGGAGGTAGGCAGTTTATCGAACCACGTAAATTCTTATGTTCTTTGTGTGTGCTCGTTATATAATTTTCGCTTATTTACTGTTATTGTTTTGAGTCCTGAGTGCTATCTGCACAACAGATAGAAATAACAAAACTGTGGAATTCCTTAAGCTAATAAAAGAACTCGGTCTCCTAACTCTGGTTCAAGCTGGTGGTACTCATAAGCTTACCCTAATGTACCGTTGGGCATGAGACAATGACGGCCACACCTGAGTCCTTTTTTTTTTTTTTTTTTTTTTTTTCTCTCTCAAAAAAAAAAAAAAAAAAAAAAGGAACTAGGTCAAAAAATAAAGGATTTCAGCCAAACCATTATGACCGACTCGGGCACTGTGACAAATTCAAGCCACAAAAGATATCCACGTCGACAAATCTCCATCTCTACTTGAATTTGATCAATCTACACAAACGAAACTCATTCATGATCTCCAGCCAAATCCCAAAGGCCATCACAAACAACAAACACCAATCAAGTCCAAAAGTCCGTTCTCTAATCTTGTGATATTGTACATCATTATCTGAAGGTCACGTATTCGATCCACGCTCACCGCACTTCCTCATTTATCTTTTCTTTCTCAAAAAAAAAAAAAAAAAAAAAGATTCCTTGCCAAGTCAATTGCGCTTTTACAATTACAATGTCCCACCACGATATCCTGCTTTAAACCAAGTTTGTTAACTAGTCTTTTAAGCGACACTCATTTTCCTGCATCTGTTACTGCCATATATTATACTTTTGTGGCATATTGGGCCACCAACAAAGATAAACGCAAGATCCCCAACATAATCACCATCCCCATAACCCAATGTTCTGTACAAGCTCATGTATGATTAAAAAGGGTACCGAAGGCACACGAGTATCTGTAAGATATCTTAAGATCCAATTTACTTCAATCCAATGCTTTTTTTTTTTTTTTAATCTGTCATATACTTACTAACCACACTGAGTGCATTAGAAATTAGGTCTATCTAGTACACACCATCAAGTACATAAGACACCCAATTACATTAACAATTTAGCATATGGCACTTTAGACATAAACTCTGACTCCTCATCTAATATTTAACATTGGATGCAACTGTGAGGACAATTAGAAACTGACAACAAGCATTACACTAACTGTTTTTTAATCAAGCATTTTAAACAGCTCTAACAACTTTTTAAGATATTCCTTATGAGATAACCGCAATTACAAGTCCCTCTATCACAGTGAATTTCTATTCCAAGGATCTTCTTAGTAGCTCCAACATTTTTTATGTCAAATTCACATCTCAACAAATACTTCAATTTGACAATTCAAATTGCACGATTAACTCTCTCAAGTAATTTGAGATTTTTTTTACAATGTACCACCTAGCTTCTAATCTCGGAGTGCAATGTAATTTGCTTCCTTGACTTGAACTTGATATTGTTTTGCTTGTTGGTGTAATTTTGAATTTGCTGTACTCATTTATTCATTTTGTTAATAAAACTTATCAATTATTCATTCCAAGAAGAAAAAGTATTTTAGTAATTTAATGTGATAGAAAATTACCAAAATGCTCCTCAATTGTTTAGATTACTTAAATTGCACATTTGTAACTTTTTCGCTAAAATTAACCCCAAATTAGGCAATATGAGGTTTGTTATTTGTGACAAAAGAAGACTCCCAAATTAGTAGGTGGTTAATTTTGCACTCAAAATTTTTGAGGAACATTATAAATCAATTAAAGATTGGAGTGAAAACTATAATTTTCCCTAAAATTTACTCACCAATAGCATGTAACAAAAATGAAGAAAGCTCTAAGTTTCGTTAATTCGAAAAAAATAAATCCGTGTTTTCAAATTCAAACCCATGGCCCATGGAGGAAAAGACCTTTTTGAATTCTATTTTGTCCCATTCATGAATTTAAAAACGCGGATACCTTTTTGAATTCTTCTACTCATTTAGGCGGGCTCCACTACTGTAGGACCCGCCAGCCGGATCCGGATCCTCTCCATTTCTCTTTGAAATGGAGAGTGTCCATTTCATGGACAGGATCACTTTAAAATAAATCAACGGTCCAAAAAGTGCCATGTCAATTAAAACCAAAAATGCTCAAACTCAACTATGGTTAACCTTTACTCAATAAACCCACCCGGTCTAAACAATTTTTTTCTAAAATCTGTCTTCTCCAACCCATCTCCAAGCTCCACTCTTTCTCAACCCTGCCATTGCCGCTGCAACCATGACCCTCGTTCCAAACCACCTTTGTCACGGTGGCCACATCTCATAGCCCAGCGTCATCAAACTGCTCTGCTGGAATAGCCACTGCCCAGTAAGTTTCTCTCTCTGATTTTTTTTATTGATAAGCTCTGTTTGGTTGCTGGAAAAACGAAGGGAAAAAAAACTATGATACCGCTATTTTTTGATTGATTTGTTGGTGCTGAATTTGGTTTTTTTTTTTTTTTTTGATAGAATGGTTTCTTTTCGTGTGTGTGTGTGTGTTTTTTTATATAATTTTTTTAAGCTTTTGGTTTTAAGCTTGGTGGGTTGTTTCAGATTTTTGGGGGATTTATGGATTTTTTTTATCTGAATTTGTTCTTAAAGCGATGGGATTTATGGGTTATATTTTTGACACCACGCCCAAGTTTCTTGAGACTAGGTTGAAACACAAAAAGGAAAACCATAAGCAAAACATTTTTTTTTTTTTTTTTAGAATAAACAGCCGAAGCAAAGCTAGTTTAAGATAAAGGATGAGTGAAGAAATAATTATTGCAAAATACTCCATAGGCTCTGCATAAGTTAAGAAAAAAGACGTGAAAATGACCACATAAAAGAAAGGCATTAGTGATTTTTTAAGCACCTAGTACGATTAGCCTTGTATTATTATGAAAAATAATTACAGGGGAGGAAGTATCATTAGTGTTTATGCATATACTAAGGAAAACTCTCCTTTTATCGTGCCTCATCTTCCAATTTGCTATGTTTTAATAACTTTTCATTTAGTTTTTTGCAGACGTTCAATCTGATTTTTAATCGGTTAAGGGGTAAAGAAAAAGGAAAAATTTGACAATTTTATCTAGTAAGCAAGCATGAATGCACTAATTCACCTTAAAAGCTTAGAGCGTTGTCAGTTATAAGGTGAATTATATTGGCTTGAGGATGCATAGACTTAGGTGTAAGATACTGTGAATGTTCAATTTGGCTTTCAATCTGTTGTTAACTATTTTCTTTCTTTTACCCCCTTAAAACATGTTATTGGGTTGTGAGCAATCATCAAAATACAAGCTCTTTGTTTTACTTAAGTATTATAGTTCAACCAGTTGGAAATAATGGGGAAGTTTATAATATGCAGGATTGGCATTTTTTGGATATTGCCTGTAGGTTTCATCAATCCTTGGTATACTTCTTGCGTTATTTTGAATCATCAATTACTTGAGGGGAAAGACTGTCAAAGTGTCAAGTATTCTAGGGGACTGCATTTCATGTGTCGCGAAACTTCAGATTCTAGAGTTTTGATATCAAAAGGACTTATATAATGAAGAGACATCATACTAGGAAAGGGTGGGGCAAGTTGAATATCATGAGACAAGTCAAAGTGATCAAGCTGTGAGTCTATGACTGAAAATTGGCTTGCAGACTATGGCGGGAATGTGTAGTCAAGAAGTAGGAGACACACCAAGTGCAGAATTATCATTATATTATGACCTTTGTAATCAAGTGTATATTTCAATAGAACTCTTATTATATATGTCTATGTTTCTACTTTTTATACTATTACTCTACAAGATATGGAATTATCTTTACGGAGAAATGAAAAATTTGCCAAAATAGAGTTAAAAATGGCCATCCTCAAACGATACTACTAAGAAATTACACATAAAATAGAAATTCATTAAACGTATTTTAATAATGATAATAATATATCACATATATGATCACTGTTCAACTAAAAAAATACTCAATCACGTACACACAAAACCAACATCTTTAAGTATCTTCTAAGCCAATTACAAAAAATATCAAAAATTTCTACAAACTTCGCAAATAATTGTCTAAGTTGCCCTACAAGCTAGAATATATCAAATCTCAAGCTTTAGTTAAACTGAAAATTAGCGAATTTTGCATTGCTAACTTCAAGATATATATTTTTTCAATCAGTCATGGACTCATGGGATACTTCAAAACCTTTTCTTCAAAACAAATGGGCAAAAATTAGTGCATGGAACATTGCATAAAGCTTGCACTTGATTTCTTGAACACTTGTACCCGTCTTTAGACCTTTTTCAAGGTTAGGCTGCTCCAACTCATTTTCTACAAAAAGAAAAATCAAATGCATTATCTGGAGATTGCCTCAATTAGAAATTGCCTCAATTCCAGGACAACTATCCATTTTAGAGAGGTTATCTGGAGATTTGCTTTTAGAGTCAAAAGTGCATGGTTTAGTAGAAAGACCTTCCTGGGGAAAATTCTCGACAACCTGTAAACTCAAGGTGTTAGCAACAAAGATACATTTTCGTATAGTCCAACAAATAAAGCAATGACAAGGTGTTTGATAGTCCTTAGAGCTTAAAAAATGCATAAATTATATTAAATGTAGGTTTGATCAGACACCAACCTAATGCTAGCTTATAGTTGGTAGATACGTGCATAAGTGCTTAAGAATTTGTGATATTATGGGAACTTATCTTTTTCCACAACGGAAATAAAACCTTATTAAAATGTTGTGGTTTATCCAATATCAATAATGACTATATAGTGTCAATTTGTTCAACTTTTTGTAAAAATGCTACAACTGATACTCAAAACTCTTATACAATTATCTTGATATCGGAATCTGTTATGCTAATTTAGTTTACTTGATATTGGACCTCTTTAAAACCTCATTTGAGCAACAACAACAACATCATCAATACTCTTTGTACATGGAATAATTATGTCCAAAAATGTAACTTTGGACAAAGGTTTGACTCAACTCGACAAAGCATTGATTCCTAGCTAATTGGCTACAAGAATGGAGGTGTCACATTAATTAACTAGCGTTTGTATTATATGCTTCAATTATATATTTTTCAAATTTATTCTTAACTCAGCCACCATCACATGCCAGAACTTTTAAATGCAACTTTTAAGCCAATGTAAGACTAGATGCCTGACCCAAGTCACGTACCAAGGTAACTCTGGATAAATAGGCTATAGCAGTTATACACAATCAGTTGTTATAATCCAACTAAACAGTTAACAGTTAACCTATTTATTACTATTGAAGTTCAAGAACTAAGCAATTTGCTAACCAAGATTACTGTTGAAAACAGAACTTGAATTCATGATGCGATAATTATGTACATCAGAAGGGAAAAAAATCCACAAAGAAAAATTTCTCAAAAATCCACACCATCAAGTCAAAAGCTCTACATTTTTTTAGCAAATACACTGACAAACTTCAAGTGGTCCATATACTTAGTCATGAAACTGAACTAACATAAGAACAAAAGCATGATCTTCTTTTAAACATACCTTCTATTTGAAAAACTGAACCAACATAAGAACAAAAGCAATATCTTCTATCAAACATACCTTCTATTTGAAAGGGAATTGGGTAAGAAGCTAAGCAAAATTCCAAACACTTTTGTGTAAAAAGAACATGAGTTCAAAAATGCTTGTTCCTTCATGCACATTGCATCAAGCCTGAGCCTTGAGATCCAATAAAAGTTTTTAAAATTATAGTATTTATTGAAACTTACAAAATGAAAAAGGCCATTTAATAATAAAAATTTAGATGACACGTATTTCTGCTTTTATATGCAGAAAGCCAAATGTTCAACGTTTCAAACCCCCTTCACACAAGCATTTTGACCTATCAACTCAAAAGCCCATTTAATAATGTGATGCATACAAACATTACAAGATCAATTGAAATCATATAAAGTAGACTGAAATGGATATTTGATTTAATATTATGCTTACCAAAAAACAAAAGCAGTTCAAGAGCTAATTCTAAGAATAGGTAATATGTTAATTAAAAAGTCAAGCACTAGCTAGCTATGATACATTGGGCATATGGTGCAATGTAGAAATATGATGCCAAGCTGCAAAAAATGTTATGATACAAATTTGGTTGACAGTTCTACAAAATACTACTGATACACAAGTACTATTGAGGACAGAAATTTCTGCAAGGTAAGTAAAACTTAAAAAGAATTGTTACTGCACAAAATTCAAGTGATTCAGCCAGGAATTGGACAGAAATTCAAAGAAGCACCTTTTGCATCAAATCAACCATATTTTGTCAATGAAAGCAAAGGTTGAACTCAGCCTACAAGCTAAAATGATAAAAGGAAATGAGATTTTGATGATGAAAGATTTGTAATGATAATGAGCAGCAAGAGTTTGAAATTAGGCAAAGTAGAGCCAAACTTAATCATTCCATGGCAGAGCATTCTGAGTTTCTGACAAATTTTAATCCCGAAGCTCAAAGCAACAACTAATAAAACCACACAAAAAAGAAACCAAATTCAGCACCACTAAAATATATATATATATATATATATATATAGCAGTATCATAGTTTTTTTTTTTTTTTTTTCATCGTTTTTCCAGCATCCAAACAAAGCTTTTTAGTAAAAAAATCATAGAGAGGGAAAACTTACTAGGCAATTTCTACGCCGACGGAGCAGTCCGACGATGCTGGACTAGTGTGAGACTTGGCCCGCGCGATAACGGTGGCTAGGCACAAGGGGTCATGGTGGCAGCGGCAAGGGCAGGGTTAAGAGAGAGAGTGAAGCTTGGAGATGAGTTGGAGAAGAGAGAGATTTTGAAATTTTCAGAAAAAATGGGTTTGCCGAGTAAACTGTATGGTTAACCACAGTTGCATTTGTTGAGTTAGGTATTTGTATTTTAATTGACGTGGCATTTCTTAGATCATTGATTTATTTCAAAGAAATCCTGTCCGTGAAATGGATACTCTCCATTTCAAAGAGAAATGGAGAGGATCCAAATCCCCCATATATATGCTGGGTACACCATTAACCATGTTGACACAGACATTCTCGCTTTCGTGGACTGCTGTTTTGGATAAATCTGAATGAGTGCATGAATTTGACTAGTAATTTTGAATATGACCTCACTATTCATTAATTTCATTCACGTCTTCGTCAACTATGCATTGTTCGGTTCAAAGCTTTGAATTGATCATAAAATAAATGAATTAAAAGATGACTGATTGATGCATCTTTTTCACCTGAAAAAATTTAAAAATTATAAATATATATAAGAAATATTCACAAATGTAAAAAGAGTAGAATTAAAGTATATCAATGTTATATTTGTGAATGTTTCTTATATATGTCTAGAATACATAAAAGGATATTACCACACTAAAATAAATAAATAAATAAAACCCTTATTCGTATTTTAATTAATATTCTACTGTGTAAGGATTCAATCTTCACTAAAATAGTAAAATACTCTCTAAAATAAGGAATAAAGAATAGATAACAAGTTGTGATTGATGAAACATGAATTGAAAAAAAAAAGTGAGACAAAGGATTTTAGGCTTCTTCCCCAATTTCTTGAAAAATATTAAAGGTCAGCTCATCATTTGTTATATAACTTGATCTTTTTTAACCAATACAAGACTTTTATCAAAACTTGGTCATATATTAATTGTTGACTCTAATATTATATATTCTCTTGATGGTTGAATATATATAGAACATAAAAAGTTATATTTATTGAGTATAAACCTTTTGGCTACTAGCGCATGAAAATATTACATTATAATTCAAGGAAAAGAAGTTCAATTGCATGCATCTTTTTTATTTTTTTATGATGAATGAATTTTGTCCTTACCATTTTGGAATTCATTAAAATTGAATTCGTTCCCAGCCACTAACTTAAAGCATAATAATTTAGTTTTTTTATAAATATAAATATAAATATTGAACTTTTCTCTCCTTAAACATAACCAAATAGTTATTGAAATCTTCTGGATGAAGTAACCCAAAAAAAAAAATTAAATTGTTTTTTTCATGAGATCTAAAAATAGTATAAAAGAAATCATGCTTATTAACAAGTTTCTATTTAAATTTCTAGTTATTAAAATCTTCTGGACGAAGTAACCAAAAAAAATATTAAAATATTTTTTTTCATGAGATTTATAAATAGTATAAAAGAAATCATGCTTATTAACAAGTTTCTATTTAAATTTTAAATTCTTTCCTAAAAGGTATTCCCCCAAGGAAAGGTATTCCCTCAAGTCCCATTTCTTACTCTAATTTTAGATTATGCTCATCTTTCCAAGATTGTGTAGGAGGCTCCAAGTACATAAGCATCTTGTCTTTGCTCTAGCTGCGAAAGGCACCAACACATGTTCTATTTGTGAAAGGGAGCTTAATAACTTTCCCACCTTGCCACACCCAACTATGGGTTTTTTTTTTTTTTTTTTCCTTCGCCGAATACACAATTACTATGGGTTCTGATACCATCCGTCAGAAGGACATTTTGGGTAGAGACACCACTTAAGGAAAAAAAAATTTAAGTTTATGAGTTTAAACACAGCTATATTATATCAACCTATCAAATAATTTCAATCTTAAGTGTGACTTATTGTCTCTGGGGCCAAAAAAAACTTTACTCGCCACCCAATTTTGGATTACATTATTTATATATAAGATCAACATATATACTTGGAAAAAATAGAATTATTATGCACCAATAATTAGTTGACGTTTAGGTATGTTATGAAAAATGGTACAATTTGAGTGCGCCTCTAATTCTCCAAAACAAATTTTGTGTTTTCAAAATGCGATCACATCTACGTGGCCCACGAAGAAAATCGGAAGGAAGTCTCCTTTTTTATTTCCATTTTTTCTCATCACTATTTATTCACGTTTTTGCGTCGACAATGTATTATCCGGTCCAAAGCTTGGAATTAAAGTTTCCAACGAATTAGTCAATGTAGAAAGTAGACTCGTGCATTAAAGTTTAGAACAGGAATGATATATATTGCTATACTAAACTTCTTCCAACCTACAACTGCAGAGGAACAATGAAAATGGGCTGTTCCAAACCACAATTTTTCTTCTATTTTGCTCTCATTCATCTTGTTATTCCCACTGCTGCCATGGATATCTGCGGTGACACTGGTAACTACACCAGTCACAGTACTTACAGGGCTAACCTCGATGGCCTCGTGGCCTCCATGATTAACAACACCAAAATCGATTATGGGTTTTACAATTTCTCTGCTGGTGAATCTCCGGACAAAGTATACGCGATTGCACTTTGTGCTGGAGACGCTTCGCCCAGCGAATGCAGTAGTTGTCTCAATACGTCAAGATACAGACTACTGCAAGCTTGTCCAAACGAAAAGGAGGCTATCAATTGGACTTGGGACACAAAATTTTGTTTAATTCGATACTCATACAAATCCATATTTAATATTTTGGAAACTAACCCTAGAGGAGAAGTTCACAATTTAGGAGACGTCCCAGATGTAGAAGCTTTCAACAACGTGCTAGGACCCTTTTTAGATAGCCTAAGAGAACTTGCTGCAAAAGGAAACTCTACTCGCAAGTTTGCTCTACAGAGTGTGTCTGCCCCAAACAGGCTAACCATATATTCACATATGCAGTGCACCCCTGATTTGAGCGAGCAGGATTGCAACACTTGTCTGCAGGATCTTCAGGATTTTACTGCGTCATGTTGTAATGGAAAGCAAGGAGGAGTATTTTTATTTCCCAGCTGCGTTATAAGGTATGAGGCATACCGTTTTTATAACCTTTCTGATGAGACACTGCCACCACCACCACCATCGCCACCACCGGAATTGTCGACAAGTACACCAGGTATATGCACTGATGTTGTTTCATGACTTTTTTTTTCTTTTTTTTTTAACTGGTGTTCCATAACATAGATGTTGACTTAATTATCTTCTTGGTTAATTTTATTTATTTATTTATTTGCTCGTTTTCAGTGGAGTTGTTTTCTAATATAATAGTGTTTTTTTTTTTTTTTAAATAATGTAGAAACAAATAATAATTCAAAATTATATTACTGACGTGATTGAAAACAAGATATATATTTTCACAAGACATTAAAATAATATATTTCCTAAAAAATCTGCTTCTAGTTTTCATTTTAAAGAGGAACAAAATCAGTGAAACGCCATATTAATTATATCCTAAGCACAGTTTTTGAGTTCCCTACTTTTAGTTTTAGACCACACAAGAAAAGAAGTCCTTGGTTCTCATATGGCGGTAAAAAGAAAATAGGAAGAGGAATATTGGTAAATTACAAATCAACAATTGTTTACTGAAACTATTATAAGTTTAAGATTAAATTATTAGACCCATCAACATTCAAGACAATCAACCATCAACATTTAACAGCAAACCCAGACCCACGGCCAACTCACTGCCACCACAATCAGCATCCATCCAAAAATCAACCCCATAGCAAAAAAAAAAAAACAAAAAACAAAAATTGAGAGAGAAGCCTCAACGGGAGAGGAAGAGAGGGAGGCGGAGGATAGAGCGGCGAACAAAACCCATCAAACCCAAGACCCACGGCCCCACGGCCGCCGGAATCCCACAACCTGAAATACGATCTGAAACCCACGGCCGTCCGATCTGAAACCACGGCCACACCGATCTGAAACCCACGGCCACCTGATCTGAAACCCACTGCCACGCCGATCAAAAACCACGGCCACCCAAAGCCGATCTTGAGAGAGAATCCTCACCGTGTGAGGAAGAGAGGAGAGAGCGTGAGACAGAAAGGAGAAAAGATTGAGGAGAGAGGAATCTGAGAAGTGAGAGGAAGAGAGAGAGTGTAAGAAATAAAAAATCAATTTTTTTTATAAACTCATGAACAGTAAGACTCAGCCTGCAGCAAGGATGGAAAAATTTTTGAGTTTACAACCCCTGAAGGAGCATAATTTTAAGGGTTTAGTTGCTAAAATAGCAACCGAGGGGTCTTACATCTCTAATGCTAGTGTTGAAAAAAATAGTGTAAGAGCATTTATATCAATCTATACAATTTTTTTTTTTTTTTAAATGCTCAATTTCACACCTTGAGGCACAAAAATCAAGTCAACTTAAAGATGTGTATTTATAAAGTTGTTTTAGTAATTATGCAAATTTTTATTTTTTATTTATATATTTAAAGGTAAAAATAAAAAGAGTAAACAATACTTGTTATATGCGAAGAAAAAAATAATTATAATTTTTAAAAAAATTAATATTTTAATAAAATAAAGTTTATAATAATAAATAATCTAATTATACGAATTTTTTGAATAAACTGATGCGAATAATCTAACGTGAATAGGAGCCTCTGGGGTGCTTTGCTGCAAAGACGTCATAGACAATCTTAGCTAGTTTCGTGGGCTATTCTTGGGCACTCACGTCTTTAATCATCTATTAGTCCTTTTTACGTACATTTAAAGTCAGAGACTTATTAGGCTAGTATGTAGCGTTCAGAAGTATATAGTGTGAACTGCAAACTCCCTGATCAATGTTGAAACAAGAATTTTTCTGTTTCCTAACAGAAATCAGAATTGATTAGCAGGCTGTCTAAAATAAGGAAAGATTTCATTAACATTATTAAAATTGAACCATAAATATATATAACTGAAATACAAAATATTTTAAATTACATGACAGTATCATAAAAAGAAAAATTAGATTATTAAAATAATTTAAAATAAATAACTAGTTTTTTTTTTCTTGAAAGATTTGTAACAAAGTTGCAATTTAAATAATACTGTAACTTCTTAGAACATAACTCTGGTATAAATTGGAATTGTATAATTAGTTAATATGCCAATGTTTATTAAATTCCATTTAAAACTAGTGGGTCAAAATATGCTTTTCATTACATATGATAATGTCCTAACTAATATGGTTAAATGACATTTTAATTGCCTCATAGACAATCCCTATTTATCAACATTTTTTTTTTGAGAATCAAAACTTTGAACTTTATTAAGTAGTAGGCAAATCTGCCTAATAAGTAGCAATGGTGTACGATGGGACATCTTCAATCCACACTTGAAAACCAGTGACATGTCGTACATGTCAAGCTAGGTTGTGAGCTACACTATATTATTCTCTACGAACATGTGAAAACAACATCTCGACTAAGTAAACCAAAGGATTCCAAAGAATGCTAATCAGCATTCAAAGCGTTCATAGCAATCTTTGAATCTCCCTCTGGGATGACAACTTTCAAACTCAGATCAATATCAGACTGTAAAACCTTCAATATAGCCAAAGTTTCAAGCTCTATGACAGTTAGGGGGAGAGGGATGATTCTGACCATGTGTGCCAATCCTTTACCTTGGCAATCTCGAATGATCACTCCAATCCTTGCCCTATCTCCTTCTTGAAACATTGTATCGATACAAGTTGTGTCTGAACCCTCCACAATTACATCAATAGTCGATCTCTAAAATAACGCTAATCCACCTCCCATATCCAAAATAACACCCACCGAATTTTGTTCTTGAAAAATAGCATCATCAGAGTTCACCTTCAGGATCGGCCATGGAGGTGGTTTTCAAATGGCACGGTGTAGAGGCTAATTGCACTGATCTGGCTCATTACCTTCCATTGCTATTGTTGTGCTTTTTTCCTTGTTTGGAGTATTGACCATATTAAACACTCGCCGTTGGGATTGTTGGGAATTAGAGTTAATAAGAGCAATAATTGTTGGGCTATCATGTGTGGGTAAAGCTGCATCAATATCACTTATTTTTGCTACCCACGTATCACTCTTTACTTTTGCAACCGAAATATGAGGTACATTAAACAAGCTGGACTCGTTAATGATTGGCTGGGATTTTGGACTTCCCATAGTAGTTGTAGAGTAACCACTGTTAGCTTCAATGTCAACATTAATGAGGAATCAATCCCACAAAACTCGGTTTCCATAACTGATGTAACGTCTGCTTGCACTGTCGCAACCTTTTCTTGCACCATTTCATTGCCGTCTCCCTCAGTTAAAGCTGTAACACTGGATTTAATTGGAAATAAATTAGGAGTGGATACGTTAGATATAGAGTCCCTATTTGGAAAGGAATCAATAACCTATGGTAATGTATTCTCCAATTTATTGGTTTCAGAATTTGCCAGGTCACCATCTTTAATGTCTTCCCCTCCTTTCTCACCGATTTCAGTCTCCATGTCTAATCGAATCATCTCTGTTGGGTCACTCACCGGTGCAGCCACTACCGGTTTAGATTGTGCCCAAGCTTCCTGTGATTTGTGTGAACCTAATTTTCTACCCCCGTAAAAACCTGGAACATAAATGACCAACTTTCCCACAAATGTATACGGGCAGCTTTCAAGTTATAGCTGAATTGATACTGTTTTGGCAAAAGTGTGCCTTTGTTATCAAGCCCCAGATCGCTATTCTTGTCATAATGAATCAGACGGCAAGAGGAAAAGCACACGAGACAGATGTGTTTCCCAAAACCCCAGAAAAAGAAACCCACAAGCTCTAGAAGTAGACTTGCTACCTTTAGAGAACAAAACTCTCCTTCAATAAGAAGGGACTAAAACTTCTACTGTCTAAGAGAAGAGAGAAAGCTCTCTTTCTTAGTGACAGAGAGAAAGCTCTCATGCATATCATGAGTCTTTATCTCATATAATATTGTTTTTTATTAATTAAATTAATGGTGCAGCCCATTGATTAGCATGAATATGTCAAGATAGTTTGAATATGACCATATTCATGATATCACATGCTTTGAATATCTCACACTCTATATTTCTTTGTACACATCATGTTTCATAAGTAAAGATTTTACATATCAATTGCCAACGTGCATTCTAAAATAATCTGGTTGCATTAGAGTAAAAAACAAAAATTTGAAAATTATAGATATATATGAGAAACTAAAGTATACCAATGCTATTGGCAAAAATTAGGGATGCTTTAGCTTATTTTTTAACAGTTCGTAACCAAAATAAATGGATTCTTTAACTGTCTATAACCATAATATTTTTGGAAAATGTTAGAGTTGTAAATGTTTTCTTTATGTTGTTAGATTATAAATAACTATAATATAAATTCAAGAATCGTGAATTATCATGATTTTACAGTTACACAAATTAATTATAAAGCTTATCTTGATCCATTGCTGAAATTTTCTTAAGATCAAGTTTTAGTGTAAAAGGAACTTAATTCTTATAAAAATGGTTTCTCTCTCTTGACCCTCTTTTTTCTTTTAACTATTCAGTGTATGCCATGTGGTAGTTGAATGTCTCTTTTTTAGGTTGAGAGATAACCAAATTCCTTGTATCTATAACCTTCAATTGCCCATCAAAGTTAGAGTTACTTAAAAAACCTATTTCTCCATTAACCAATGTTTTAAGGACATGTAGCATTTTATTAAACCATAACATATATGAAACCATAACATATATGAAGTTATCAAATGGATATGTTATCAAATGGGACAATTTATTCTTACAAGAGCTACCATAAATTTTAATTTAATTGCAGCTTTTTACGGACAATTTATGTTCTTAATTAAAATATAATTTCATATTTTTTTTTGTCAATCAGTCTCTTAAAATTTGTAATGCTAATTCGGGATCTTACCCCCGGAATGTTCTAATGAGAACAAATTTATGGTTTTTGCAGGGAATGGGGGCAGCACATCACGGACTGTTATCATTATAGTTGTGCCAACTGTTGCATTTGTGGTACTAATCGTCTCCATCTACATCTTTTTAAGAGCGAGGAAGCAGCCAAGGCAAAGAGAAAGTAAGTGAAAATTTGGTTTTGAAATCTGTTGTTCAAAAAATTAGCTAGGTTTCATGTCGGCCTAGGGGTGAGTGTGAGTTGAATTGGGTGGGTTGTGGCGAAATTTTCCATTGGTGGGTTGGAAAAACAGCCCAAACAACTACCAAGTACCAACTCACCAAACTACAAAAATGGCTGAAAATTTGGCCGATTTCGACTCATATGTATGCTTCCAAATCTGTTGCAAAATTATCACATTTTTTATATTAACATATGTAAATTATGGAGTTAATAAAAAAAATTAAATTTCATATATATACAGAGAGGCGAGTTAGGATGAGTCTTGGCTTTTTAAAAAGCTAAACCTGACACACAATCCAATCTGTTACTTTAATAATTGAATCCACCCAACTAGCTTGGAAATAAATATCATGTCTATACGGGGTTATGCAAAGCAGAGTGGGTCAGGTGGTTTGGGTGGACTGAGCGGGATTTTGCACAGCCCTAGGCCTAGCTAACATTTACGTGTATCATATCTAATATATACAATAAAATAAATAAACCAAAATTAAAATTTTCACATAATATATAATGCAAATATAAGCTGAATTTACTTTTAAGGCATGGACAATACAAAGATATTAATAAAAATAATCAATGGATATTCATAAACAGAATAAGTTAGAAGAGTGATCCAAATATAATAAATTTAAAAAGATAATTTACCTACATAAGAGTAATTTAAAAAGATAATGTACACCCATGTCTTGTACCACTTTATTTTATTTTATTTTATTATTTTATTTTTTAATTTTAAATGAAAGTCCCACTATAAATAGGTAAAGTATAACTTAAAAAAAAAAAAAAAAATTTTGAAAGAGATATTGAAGTACAAAATTGTATATTTTTATTTTAATTTTAAATGTGAGTTGAACCCTAAATAATTCTATATCCTAAGTTATTGAGCTCCTATCTAGTAACGTTGAATCAAAATTCTCTATCAATTAAGAAGTGATTTCCATTAAAAAAAAAAAAAAAAAAAAAGAAGCTATCATCAGTACTGTATGCATCGAATCCTTGCAATTCGATGAAATTGGCAGTTTGGCACTCTTCATCAAATATTGAACTTGATTTATTAATGTAAGTATTTACTTGTTCTTCATGTAAAGATATTGACGATGAAATTGGAAGTGTGGAATTCTTGCAATTCGACTTTGGCACTATTAGAGTTGCGACAGATGACTTTTCTGAAGCAAATAAGCTTGGACAAGGTGGATTTGGGGCTGTTTACAAGGTGATTCTATAGTATATAATATATATCATGGAGAACTGTATCATTTTCAGTCAAAATCTTCAAATTCTCTCGTGATTACATGAATTTTATTCTTATATATCATCAGGGTATGCTCAATAATGGACAAATTATCGCGGTTAAAAGGCTGTCAATAGAATCAGGACAAGGAGATCTAGAATTTAAGAATGAGGTGCTATTGGTTGCCAAACTTCAGCACCGTAATTTAGTCAGACTTTTAGGGTTTTGCATAGAGAGGAAAGAAAGGCTTTTGATTTATGAATTTATGTCAAATACAAGCCTTGATCACTTCCTTTTTGGTATGTTTGCACTTCTCTTTATCAAGTCGTGTTCATAAATTTTCTTTTGGGTTCCGTGTCCTATCAGAAAAAAGCCTCCACATATTTTAATTAATTAAATTTTATCATCAATTTGTTATGTAGATCCTGTCAAGCGTTTATATTTGGATTGGCAAATACGTTACAAAATCATAGGAGGTATTGCTCGAGGGCTTCTATACCTTCATGAAGATTCGCGGTTGCGGATTATCCATCGTGATCTTAAAGCTAGCAACATACTTTTAGATGACGAAATGAATCCCAAAATTTCAGATTTTGGTATGGCAAAATTATTTTTATTGGAACAAACTCAAGCAAATACAAGTAGAATTGTGGGAACCTAGTAAGTATCTTGAGAGTGGAGAGCTAATTGTTATTTTGTTTCTTGGAAACAACATTAAACTAATATTATTAATGTCCACCATGCAGTGGATATATGGCTCCAGAATATGCAATGTATGGACAGTTTTCAGTAAAGTCTGATGTCTTTAGTTTTGGAGTGTTGATACTGGAAATAGTGAGTGGACAGAGGAACAATTGTTTTCGAAATGGAGAGAATGTGGAAGACCTTCTAAGCAATGTAAGTACAATCAATTTCGGTACAATTCCCTTTTTTTTTTTGTGGTGTATCACTAGTGCATATGCATGAAATGGGCAAAATAAAATAGCGATTAGGTGTAGTTGTAATATTTCCTTAAATTTTAAAACTAAGCAATGTTCCATTGCTCCTCTCTTACCGCTTTTTGTTAGAAATTACATCAATTTTAATGGAAAAGCCAATTTTTTTTTTCAAGTAACTAATATAATTTTGATATTTTCCTTAACATTGACAAACTTCCTAATAACATAAGATAAAATGCTTATAACCAATAGTTCAGTTAGAATATTATTTTCGTTTTTTAGATTAGGGGGACATTGCAACTACACAATAGTTAAGGGAACAAAAGTAAAAATTGGAAATAAAATAATTTTCTCTAATATGTCTGCCCATTTAATTATATCTTGCAGGTATGGAAAAATTGGAGGGAGGGAACTGCTTCACATATTATAGACCCCACATTGAAAGATAGCCCATTATCTGAAATAATGAGATGCATCCACATTGGTTTACTATCTGTTCAAGAAAGTATAACTGACAGGCCAACCATGGCTATGATTGTTCTTATGCTTAATAGCTATTCTATGACTCTTCCAGTACCATCACAACCTGCATTCTTTATGCACAGCAACATTGAATCAGACATCTCAAGGTCAGATCATTCCAAAAGCAGCTATGCCCAACACTCAGCAAATGAGGCTTCAATTACGGAGCTAGATCCTCGTTAGTTCTTTAAAGAAGTTACAATTAAAAAGGTATTCTTACATCAATCGGTTAACTGACAACATGTTGATTAATTTGGTTGTATCCAAAAAAAAAAAAAAAAAAAAAATCATTGTTACCAAGACTTTTTCTAGAGGGCAAAATCCTATACACAGTTTCAATACTTACGCTTGGGAGAGAATGATCATGTATAATTTGCTTTTGGTGGTTTCGGTTTAATTAGCAATGTGTGTTAGAATTTGGTTAAGTTTGTTGTCTTTGTTCGCAGCTAGAAATATTTGTTGGTTGAATAAAATTTTCTTTTACTTTTATTGAGAAAAAAAGTTTTATTGTATTGTACATGTTCTTTGGTTTAATTTAAAGATTACAAATTTTCACAAAATATTTCATAATTATCGAGATAACAAGTTTTTAATAGCAAAATTCAGATAAGAACCGAGAAAAACATGTCAATACAGTTGTTGTAAAACGTTGTGTATGTAATGTGGCATTACTCAATTCAAAATATTCTATCAAATTTAGTAGTTTTGAATCTTGTGATACCACATAATCATCTATTATAAATAAATCAATTTTCTTGTTAATTTATAAAGAAAGACCTATACATTCCCCAGCCACTCTCTGGCATTTTTATTTGTTTTTTTTATTATAGAAAACCCATACTTTAAATCCGAAAATGGTTTAACAAATTGAACCTTATAATTTTGAATGTAACAAAGTAAATTCTAAAGTTTCAAAACTAACAAATTACATCATGAGATTTCAAAAAAGTAATAAATTAACCATTAATTAACTTATATTGAACTCAAACACAATGTTATTTCATTTAAGAATAATGATAGAGCCACAAACACTGGTGAGTCCAAAAAAATAAATAAATAAATAAATAAAAAAAGCTGGTGAGTTTGATAAAGTAAAAAAAAAAAAAGTTGGAACGTGGTCTTGAGGGAAATATCAAAGTGAGCTGAGAAAATTTTTTTTTTTTTTTTTTTTTTTATAATTTTTGGATAACTTTGGTTCAAAGACATGAATTAGTAAAAAAGTGTCCTATTTTGTAAGCATTTTACGTTGAGTTGAAGATATATTTTTACCAAGTTGTCGTCAAGTTTTGTTCATATTAAACGTAAGGTTTAAAAGTATTTTTAAACTATATAAAAGTCTAGTCCAAAAACGAGAATACTGTAATAAATAGTATAGATGAGGCATGGTTCTCATTGGCAGTGTTCAATCTAGCTGATGTGGCATTGGGCACATTAGCATTTTAAAAAGATTGTAAATTAGTTTGTGGTTGTAACATATTACTCTTCATTAAAATAAAAGGAATTTTAATTTGTTACCTTTTAAAATGTCATGGTTAAAGGGTATAATTGATTAATTGATTAATTTTTAAATCTCGAGATTTAATTTGTTATACTCTCAAATTATAAGGTTTAGACATTAAGTGACATTTTTTACTCTTCAATTTTATTTTTTATGAAATTAGGTTTATTGTAAACTAGGAATAAACATTACTAGTAGTATATATAAATTTGTGTAATTATTCAATGCTCTGGAGTACAATAAAATTGCATTGTTGGGAAATTATTTTGGAGATTACTTCCTCTTTTAAGTATTGAAATTTCAAATTTTATATTGAAATCGTGTTTCTAAAACACAATCTCAGTATAAAATATATTTACATTGAAGTTATATTTTCAAAACACGATTCAATGCAAAATTTGATATAATTGAAATATTGTTTTCAATACACAATTTATAGTAAAAAAATTTGAATTTTCAATAATTCTTAAAACCATTTCAAAATATGATTTTCAAACAGGCTATTCTACAAAATAATGTTCCTACAACACTAATTATAATACTTATAAGCCTTCACAAGCATTGGGTAATTGAATTCAACACATGCCCATTCCAATGTAGGTTTTTAGTGTTATATAAAAAATGTAATTTCTTAAAATATTCTTGCGCTACACTTAAAAAAAATAAAATAAAAATAAAAAACCAAATCTTGTGCTATATCATAAAATAAAATACACTATAGATTAAACCCATTTTTAGAACATGTTATAAATTTTGTAAGAGATCCAGATTAATTTTAGATAAATAAGAAGTGGTTTCACATAAAATCTACATTGAATGGAGTAGAAGTAGTTTTAGATAGACTTAAAATGATTTCAAATAATTTGGAAGTAATACACATTCAAATTTGTATATGTAAACTTGGCCAAAATGATAAGTGAACCCATTTTAAATTATAAATACTGTTGGCATGAAATTAGTGGTAACTAAAAATAAAAAATTATAACAATAATTTTAATTAGCAAATACTTATGTTTATTATAATTTACTAGCTTAAAAACGTATAATAACTGAAATTTGTGAGAATTTATATAATAATAATTATTATGTATAAACATAACAAACATAAGCTATTTAAACTTTAGAATTTTTGAAAGCATCATAATTATTACTAAAAATAAAATAAAGAATGAACATAATAATAATTAGGCAAACGTATACTCTAATTGTTTGGATACGAACATATATTTTGATTATTTTTCTAATTAGAGATTGTGTACTCTTATATATGTGCACATTAGAAAACCTTAATGCAATGGGTTGCCTATATGGGCCCCAATTTGGGCCTCTCTATGAGCCCGAATGTCAACATTATTAATATTTGTATTGGTATTTTTATTGTCGAAATATTATTTAATCATATTAATATATTTTATTTTGATATTTAGCTATTAGTAAATTAATGACTTTTACATATTTTATCATGAATACATAAATGTATCCATATTCTAAAAATGAAAAAATTACTTTCGGTTGTGTGGAAAGATTAATAATAATTGTGTCTTCAAACAAGTAATTAACAATATATTATTTTACAAGATATTGCTCATTTATAGGTGTTCAGAAAGTTACATGAGTTTATAAGGAATTTATTGGGGAAGAAGAAATCAATTAATCTCAGGACTATAAATTTCTACCAATATAACCTGTAAAGAGTGAGTTTCTCTAATAATATTTGATTTTCTCTTTATGCCTTAATTTTTAATGAAGTTGGTTTATTTCTTTAATAATAATAATAATAATAATAAATTTTTTATGAAGTTTGGTTATTTCCTTAATAATAAGAATAAGAAGAAGAAGAAGATTAAAAAAAAAAGGCCTGAGCTTTTGGAGATTAAAATTTTTTTATCCCCCCATAAAATAAAATAAAAAAATCTTATTTGAATAATTATAAATAGTTTTGCTTTATGATCCTACTTTATAATTTGTAGGTCAATAGTAAAAAACATGATTAGCCATTTAACATGTGATTATAAATGAAATAGTATATTATCTTTGTACTGTTAATTTTTGAATCGGTAATTGAAATTACATACATTTAGGGTACAATATCTTTTACTTTTTTTCACGTAAAAAACTAAATTTTGAAATGAAAAAAAAAAAAAAAAAAAAAAAGAAAAAAAAAAAGCACAAATAAAATAGTATAATTGATGGAGCATAAATGTTCCTTTAACAATAACAACAACAACAACAACAATAAAGCTAATTTTTTTAAAATTTGATAGTTACAACTTGGGAGGGGGGATTTGAATCCTTAATGAGACCGATATTACAAAAAAAATTTTAAATCAAATGGTGTAGGTTGTTGCATTTTATTTTTAGTCTAAGATAGTCATCAATACTCCAAGAGATAGGAATTCATGGCGAGAACTATTAGTTTTAGTTGTTGCTTGGACATAGTCCCAAAATGTTGCTTAAAGATTCCAAACCAAAAGCTTCATGAATATCATGAGATTTTAAGAACCATTCAACCAAAATGTTTTTAAATAATAAATAAAACATAATTCAAATGTTACTTAAATCACTCATCTCCAATTTCACACCCTCCAAAACAACAAACCAAACTATCAATTTGTCATTTCACAAAATTACTCAAATTTTCAAACTCCACAATATATCTACCAGCAATACCCCTACAAAATTCAATACCTCCACAAACAACCAACTTCCCCCCCTCCCCGTGCACTCATTTGGGGAACATTATAAATCAATGAAAGATTTAAGAAATTATAAAAACCTATAATTTCCCCTTAAATTTACTTACCAATAGCATGTAATAAATATGTAGAAAGTGTTAAATTATCCTCCTAAAAACTTAAACTAAAATGTTAAGTTATTGGGATATGGTAAATTTAATATTTAACTTTAACTATATACTTTTAACACTCTCTCTCATGTGTAGACTGAAGCTGCCTTTTAATATGTGAGGTCCAACACGTGAAATTTTAAATATGAGGTAGAGAGGAAGAGACAAGGATTGAATTTAAAACCTCCTGATTGAGTTTAAATCTTCGTGCTCTGATACAGTGTTAAATTACTGATTGTCTTAAAAGATTAAACTAAAAGTTTAAACTTTTAAGATATGGTAAATTTAATTATTTAACAACCTATTTCTGTTGTTGAATGTTTCATAATTAAAATAAATAAATAAATCCATGTATATATGCAAACGTGATCACATCTATGTGAACCACGTAGGAAATCACCTTTTTAAATTGTATTTTGCCCTATCAATATTCAGTATTTACTCACGTCTATTATTCGGTCCAGAGCTTTCGATTGGTCATAAAATAAATGAAGTTTCCAGCACCTTAGTCAATGTAGAAAGCAGATATATGAACTGATGAAAGTATAGAACGAGAATGACATAACTGAATAATGAAATGCATTCATATTGGGTTATTTTGTGTTCAAGAAAATGTAGTTAAGAGATCAATCGTGGCTTTAGTTGTTTCCATGCTTAATAGCGACTCTATGAGTCTATCAGTCATGCTCAAAATGGATCATAATTCAAGTGTGATGGGTTCAAACCAATCTAAAATTAGATCTGTTCAAGTCTCACTAAATGATGTTTCAATTACTTAATTAGATCCACGATAGCGTTGATGGAAGTTACATTTCAGCAATTTTGTTTTTCCAAATCACGCACCACATGTTACATTTTACAGGTCAAGCACTCCCACCAATTAGTGCAAAATAGACTGTTGTCAATTTTACACATTGTTACTAAATAACTATTCACATTAGTCAGTGTATGACATTGTTCATATACACAATTGTTAAATTGTTATAGTAACAGTGTAAAGATATACAGTTAAGAGTATTTACATTAGTTTATGTATAATAAAAAATGTGTAGAATTTACACAGTTTTGTCTAAAAATAACCATATCAATTCATACATAATTGTGTAATTTACAAGTTTACTACAGTAACCATGTATATTTATACTAATATTATTCATTTTGCATTTCGTTGTTTATTCTTTGTTTAGATATTTTGAGGATGGAAGAAGAAAGCGGATGGTGGCTGTAGTGCGTGAAGAAAGAGAAACAATTAAAAAAATAAAGAAAAACTAATATATTAATGAATGGTATAAAAAACAATAGTGGAGAAAGAAGAAGAAGAAGAACAAGAAGAAGAAGATCACGAAGAAGCACTGGCAACAATAGCTGAAGAAGAAGCAACGATAGTAGCAACAGTAGCAGAAGAAGAAGCAGCGGCTGGCTGGCTACAGCAGAAGAAGGAAATAGAGGTCCTACCATGGAGGTTCACCTTTGTGGTGGTCATGTGAGCTTCGGTCATGACTTGGAGGTCTAGCCATGGAGGTTTTGTGGTGGTCAGGGGAGAAGAGAGCTGAGAGATGAGAGAATGTGAGAACAAATAATAATAATAATAATAATAATAATAATAAATGAATAAAAATAATTATTTAAATAAAATAGGGGGTGTATAATAGAAACTTTGATATGGATGTTTTGTAAAAGAGGTTTTGTAAAATAGAAAATGTAGGTTGTTATGCTAAAAAATAGATAGAAAATCTAGACAAACTAATGTGAATGCTCTTCATGAATGGTATAAAAAGCAATTTTGGTTTGCCATAGACATTTGATTTTCATTTCACAAAAGTGATGCACATGTAGAGCGCGCGTCTTATAATGCTTTACATAACACAAATTTTGCTATTTCCAATGGCATTTTGGAGAGACATTTAAGGGGATGTTATCTTATGGGGTGGCTATATGTTTTCACTATCTCACAGGATGTGGGGTTTATTTTATATTTTGTGTGGGCCCTACAAAATTCTTCGAGAATTAGCCATTGTACCTCTTGAAATTATGATTTTTCATGCTATCCAAACAATTACCAAGGTTTTTTTTTTTTTAGAGAGTTTTAACCTATGCCGTCTACTCCTAATGATAACTCTTTTATTATCAGACAAAGACACCAATCAGTTTTTGACGTAAGCAATGATTGAACCCTAGATCTCTTATACAACCATCAGAGACTTTACCAAGGTAGATAGGACATCATGATAAACAGAACACTCTGTTTATTGAAAAAAAACTTGTAAATCCACAAGGGATTAGTTGTGTTTTCGTGGGAAAAAAAAGGACTAAAATGCACCAAAAATTAGAAGAGATAAATCAAATCTCTCTAAAAATTTTAATAATCGAGGTCTCCCCCCTAACCCAATATTATAATCACTAATTTATATAGAAAAATATATTTCAAAAAAGAAAAGACTAGAGAACTGTAAAGGAATCCAAATTCCCGCGATACTGGAATAATCACCCACCAAAAAAAATAAAATAAAATAAAAAAAGAGAAATTACTAGGTCTATCGGAAGTATTGCTAAAGTAGTCCTTTCGATCAATAAAACACTGCCACCTATAAAAACGTAACGAGCCAGCTTCCTAATTAGCAAAAAATAAAAATAAAAATAAATCCATCATATGATGTCACATTTGCATAAGTGATAGTGTTTTATTGGTTGGGACGAATAAGGAAGGTCACTTTAGTAATTCTTCAATGGACCTAATAATTTCTCTAAAAGAATAAATGACAAATTATGATTAGTGAAGTATAAATTAGAATAGAAAAAGTGGGACAATGAATTTTTATTTAGATATATACCACGGCTCATCATTAGAAAAAAAAAAAAAAAAAAAAAAAAAAAAAGAAGAAGAAATCTCATGCTTTTGCTCATCATGCCCAAGTCATTGCCTTTTTATGGACCATGAACAAGTCTTAATTATGAGCTCTCTAGTTTCACGTGTTTGGATTAAATCATTTATACATGAGACCAATGCATATAATTGATGAAATTAAATTATTATGCATCAATTACAAATTGACATTTAGTCATTTTATAAAAGAGTAATATTGCATTCATAAATTATTTTACAATATTTTTACAACTTATTGATGTGGCCAATTCTAATTGATTCTCATTTGGGTCTATTATTAATTAGCATCTATTTTTAATTTACCAACAACCATTAACTACATAAAAAATTTGTAAAAAATATTGTAAAATTGTTTGTAACTCTAATATTTTCAGTTATAAAATTGGATACTGATTTTGGTTTTCAAGAGTTTTTCGAAACAAAATCCATGAATTCAACATGGCACATGAAGGAAATAGCCTTTTTTTATTTCAATTTTTTCCAACCACTATTCACTCACGTCTTCGTCAACCATATATTATTCGGTTCAAAGCTTTGAATTGGTCACAAAATTATAAAAGTTTCCAACGCATTAGTCAATGAAAAAAGTAGATACATGCATGAGAGTATAGAGCAGGAATTGCAAGCCTAAAATAAAAAGGTCTGTTTGGATATAGTTTATAGCTGTTGAATACTAATTATTGTTGCTAAAAATACTATAGTAAAATAATTTTTAAATGTGTAAATAGTACCGCGAGACCCATTTTTAATATATTTTTTTAATAAAGTGACTGTGGGTCCCATGAACAGTGCGTAAACAGTGCACGCACTGTTTATGAATAGTACTTTTTGTCCCTCAAAAATCAATAACTCCGGCGTAAAAAAAGAAAACTAAAAATGCAGGGAACAAAATGAAACGCAACATTGAGCTGTATCCAAACCCTCACAAAATGCTTCCAACCTACAACTAAAGAGGAAAAATAAGAAAATGGGCTGTTCCAGACTATATTTTTCCTGTATGTTGCCCTCATTCAGCTTGTTATTCCCACATCTGCCCAGTACTGTTATAACACTAGTAACTACACCAGTAACAGTACCTACAAGGTAAACCCACTGGCGGTGCCAAGTGTTAATCAGGGTGGTCATAGACTCATAGGATCCCCTGAAATTTTTTTTTAATATAACTTAAAAAATTTTGAGTTTTAAATTAATATAGGTCTTTTGACCACTCTAGAAAGAAAAAAAAAAAAACTTGACCACCCTAAAAAAAACACTTGAACAACCTTAATAACAATTGAGCCCATTAAAAATAAAATTCAACCTCTCCAAAATTTTTGTCCATTGAATGTTGAATAAAAAATTGCAAGAAATGCTATGTTCACAACATTTTCGCAATATTTCCATAACAAATCCTAAATAATAAGTTGTTACCAGTGAATAGAAAATAATTTCAGTAGTAAGTTTAAATTAAAACCAGTAAAAACTTACAACCTAGGTTTTGTTGTGAAAGTGTTTCAAAAATGCTGTGAAAATAACACTTCTCAAAAATTGCTTAAACAAACTTATTAGCCTAAAATCTCAAATCAAACGTTTAATTGTGTTTCAATTGGCATATTTTAAAATTGCTATTTTTTTATATAAAAAATGCACACTATTCAAATAGCTAATCTGTTAGTGTTTGCTTTAGTTTTTAGCCGAATTTGTTGGATTTATGTTATATATTTTTTAAAAAAGATAATGTATTTTGTTTATATTAGTACTTATTTAGGCAAAATGTTAGTAATTGAATAGGAGAAGACAGCTTGTTAATGATATGTACAGCAGTCAACACACACTCGCTCCAAAGATAAAGAAGTACATTAGACTGAAATTTCAAAACCCTAGCTATGCTTAAGATATGTTGGTATTTCCTCTCTATAACTGAATTTTGTTATGGAATGGCTACATAAGAATGTTGATGTATAATACCATTTGCAGAAAAGAAATCTTTCAAGAAAAAATCAGGAGCATTATCAGTTTTAAACACTTTGATTTTGATGTGAAACTGTGTACATATCATGTTGTAAAAAGAAACAAGCAATGGCAGAGTATCTGATTTGTATTTCATTAGATAGACCCAAGTAGATCTAGTAGCATTATCAACAAGAGTGAAAAAATATTTGAAACCTTCTTGAGTAGGTTTAACAAAAGGACCCTAAACATCACAATGGACAATATCAAAGGCATTAGGGGAAACATGATTAAAAGATGGAAATGGTAACTTTTTCTGTTTAGCAATAGGACAGAGAACACAATCTTTATTACTTTGAAATTGGATTACATCAGGAAGATGATTGTGCAAAGCATTGAGCTTATTATCAGAAACATGCCCAAGTTTAAGTTGCCAAAGAAATGGCTTAGAAACAACAGGAACAGTGGAAACAGAATGTACAAGTGAATCAAAAACAGATTGCAAAATGGAAGAAGCTCCTGATATAGATGTGCAATCTGGTGAAACTTAGAGCAAGTAAAGATTGTTGTGCAATTTATCCACTCCAATCGTTTTCCAACATGATAGGTCCTGTATGAAACAAAATTTGGAAAGAAAAACAAGACAACAAGATAGACATTTTGTTAATTTGCTAACTGTTAGGAAATTAAACCCCGATTGATAGAATTAACAAGTTTTAAATCCAAGTTGTTAATTAAATTTATTATGAATAAAACTTGTTAAAACAAACAAACATCAATATCATGTCAATAATGAATACAACGGAAAAGTAAATAAGACAAGATATGATGACTCAGGAAAACCAATGAAACCAACCAGTTTCACAATAAAAAACCTGGGGGGAAACCTTCCCGAAAAGCAATCCACTATAGTAAAGAGAAGTTTCAGATCTAGTACAAAACTTTTGTCCCTAGACTCTACAATCCCCGTAAATGAACTCACAACAGAAACCTTCTACCGCTTTAGAACTTCTAAACTCTTCAATATATGAACGCCCCCTTTGATGATGCACGAATCGTAATACGTGACTAACCAATTGTGCGGATTCCAGTACGCGACTTAATCACCAACTAGAAGAAGATGTTGGCTACAAAGTTCTTCACTTCATCAAGAATGAAGATCAAGAAGTACTTTATTACAAAACCCTAAGGTGCAAAAATGCAGTAACTTCTTTCAGAGAGAATAAGGCATCTGTCACCTCTTGCATATGTTCTCATTGTATTATCTTATGTGATGACCTCTAAAATAAGCCTTATATAGGTCTAGGGTTGTGAGAAAAGAAACCCTACACAAATACATAAGCTTGACCCAAAAATCAGATTTGGAAATCTGAATTCCCGTAATCGATTGGGAGGTGTCGAGGAGGTGTTGAGCTTTAAACCTCGATAGATAGCTAGGTGTCGAAGAGGTGTTGAGGGGACAGGAGCATTCTCAATCGATCCACCAACTGTCGAGAAGGCGTCGAGATTGCGATAACAATCAATTAAAGAGCTCGATAGATAGCCAGCTGTCGAGAGGTGTCAAGCAGCTATCGAGATATCTGTCTGCAGGTGTCGAGCTATCTGTCTAGCTTTATTGAACACCTTTTCTTCACTTGTTTCTTAGTCTAAACTTCATGGCTTTAATACTAAACTTAAACAACATGTTCCTTGAAGTATTAAACATATCATAGATCTACTCAAATACAAGTAAAGTGTGTTTTGTCAAAGGATTAGCCAATTACACAAAATATGTCCTTAACACTAACAGAGATTATGTTGAATGAAAAAGAGGGAACACAAAGAACATTCTCAAGAGTTAAGGTAGATGTGATTTGAATAGTTCCTATGTGAGTGACAGTAACTTTCTCACCATTAGGTAATTGAACAAAGGTAGATATAGAACTAGTGATTTTGGTGAATAAGGTGACAGAATGAATTATGTGATCCGTAGCACCAGTATCAAGAACCCAAGTCTCACCATTGAAAGCAGTTTTGTGCATAGGATTGACAGCAAATACAGAATGTTGCATGCTTAAAAATATACAATCTTGAAACATATGGTAAGTCTTACCTGAGGTAGCAGTGGAAGTAATTGCAAAATTGGTTGAATGGACACCTTCACAGGAATCAGATGAAAAGGTATAAGTGTTGAGTAGGGAAATCAACTGTTGGCATTGATCAGCAGTAAATGGAAAATTGCCACTACCTAGCTGTTCTTCTCTAGTCTGAGATTGATCAACCTCAAGACTGATCTGATTTGCCATTGGAGCCTTTCCCTTCTGCTTATAATCTGGTGGAAAACCAACCAATTTGTAACACTTCTCCTTGATGTGACCAAGCTTGCCACAATAACTGCACATAGGCCTTCCTTTCCCAGCATTGCCTTTGAAATTCTTGCCAAGATTGCTTGCAAAACCAGAGCTATGAGTAAAGTTTTGATTTTTAACAGCAAGAGCAGTTGTTTTAACTGATGAACCCAGATTGAAACCTGAAGATCTTTGCCTTTATTCTTGAATCACCAAAGAAAAGGCCTTGTCTATAGAGGAGTGGGTTCTATCATGAGAATTTGAGTTCGCACTTGAGAATAAGCATCATTTAATCCATTGAGAAACTGCATCAATGAATCATGATGCTGAAGAGAATTGATTTTATCATTTACACCACAGGTGCACTTGCCACAAGAATAGCAAGGCACAGGTCTAAAATTCAGTAATTGATGTCACGAAGCTTGAAGCCCTGTGAAGTAAGAGGTGACTGTTGAATCTCTTTGCATCATAGTAGAAATTTTCTTTTGTGGCTGTGAAATTCGTGGTCCATTAGCTTGAGAAAAACGATTCTTGAATACATTCCAAACTTCAAGAGTTGTGTTCCTATAGATCACACTAGCAGTGATATGAGGCGAGACACAATTCAAAATCCAAGAGGAAATCATTGAATTGCACTTAGACCATGCCTTCTTCTCCAGAGGAGTAACTGCCATTGAAGCAGTGATTGATCCATTAACAAAACCTAGTTTGCTTTTGGCATCTAAAGCCATCTTCATAGCACGAGCCTAGGTAGGATAGTTATCCACTGTTAATGGTTGTGAAACCAAGATCGCACTAGGTGACTCACCATGATGCAAAAAGAATGGGCTACGAGGATCCTCCATTGGTGAAAGTTCATGCTGTGAGGTTGAAGATGAAGCTTGTTGAGATTTGGACGCCATTGAAAGTGATTCAGGCTCTGATACCATGTAAGAATGAAAACATGGAGTAATAGAAAGATGAACAAAGAGCTATGGAAGCTGACAGAAAGAGAGAGAGAGAGCTTTTGGAAAACTTTCTATTATGATTGAAAAATGAATTACTTTGTATTTGTACACAGGTCCTACATATATACTAACTAGAAGCTAACTGAAAGAAAACTAATTTCCAAACTATGCACTAGGTAGTTACATCAATTACAATATGGCAGTTACAATATAGCACGTGTGTGTGAACATAAATAACTAATGCAAACTAAAACTACAGGTAGTATAACTTCTTGTGTCGTTTTGTGTATTACACCGTCACTTGCTTCACTTTGTTTTACTCCACAAGCACTTCACTCCACAATCACTTCATTTCACTGCTACAGCATTTGCTTCTTGCCTCACTGCTGCTCTAACCTTGATCTTAGTATCGTTACACATATTGAATATTTTGATGCATCTGTAGGGTAGGCTCTCTGATGGACAACAGATAGATGTTAAACTACTATCCATAGGTTCTGGACAAGGAGATTTAGAATTTAAGAATGAGATCTTGTTAATGGCCAAGCTTCACCACTAGAATATAGTTTAGCTTCAAGGTTTCTGCTTGGAAGGAAATGAAAGGCTTCTCATTTATGACTTTGTGCCAAACGAAAGTCTCGACCAAGTTATATTTGGTATGGTTGCAAAAAAAAAAAAAAAAAAAAAAAAAAAAAAAAAAATTTCATTTGTTTATTAGCCACAAACAATAATTTTTGTACTATCGAAATATTTTACAACGTATTATCGGATTAAATAAACACTAAACTAGTTTTATTTAATAAAACAGGCCCCATATACAACGAGTTTCTACATCTTCAAGTTAGAGTTCAACAGCTCTCGCCATCTTGGATTCCCCACACGTAATTTACTCGCCTTTAGTTCTCATGCTCCCCTTAATTTTTAAGCTAAAAAGAAACCTAACCCATAAAGGCGTATTATATAGTTATGCCTTAGTCTATACATTTTTTTAAGTAAATAAAACGCGTGGCATCGAATTTAGACCAAAAAGAGAAAAAGGAAAAAAAAAAAAAAAAATAGACATCGATTTAGAACTATTGTGTTTGAAAAGAACAAAGGGAGTCGTCATTATCGTGAACTACAATTCAATTTCAAGTTTTTCCACATTCACTCGTTTCTTCATCGACTTTGAATTAAATGAGGCTTTGCTTAGTCATAAAGGGATCAATTGGCAGTCGTTTTCATATTAAAGTAGCATCCATAACGAACCTCAACCGTCAAAGGTGATTTCTTTTTTGGATGAACTTCAAAGGTGACATTTCTTTTTTGGATGAACTTCAAAGGTGATTTCCTAAATAAGGAAAGGTGGATGAAAGGAGGAAAGGTGGATGAAAGAAGGTAAATGTTAATGGTATTATAACTTACTATATAGTGATGTGGTAACTGGTAATGCATGTAATTCATGAATTTTAATCATGTAATAAATAAATGTTTAAAATATATTTTAATAATTTGTGACACATTAGTTTTATAAGTTCAATGTATTAAAATTTATAATATTTTAACATTATACATGAAAGAAATGTATTGAGAAAATTATTGTACGGCACTAGACTCAATGGCAAGGCTTATGAGTATACACGGATCGAGAAATGATTTATATACATATGAATTCATTCCATTAATGAAATTAGGAGGAAGAATTTTTAATTATTTAATCATTATTTTAACTCTCCGCGTCACATGGTTGCTCAGAATGCAGACAATAATCCAACTAAAGACCACATAGATTGTCATTTGGAGTTTTTGGACTACAAATGGGCCAAACCAAAAAAATAAAATAGAAAGAACCAAGTGCACGCGCAAACACTTTCTTTTTTCATTTTTAATAAGAAAACGTAGCCTTCAATATTTTTTCCTCTTTTGCACTTTCTCTCATCTTTCGTTACACTTTCCTCTGAAACAAACAGACATAAATATTTCAAAACCAATTATTCAGCCTTATCACCCAAAGAAGACCCAATCAAAGGCTGCCACCTTACCCTCCCTCTCTCCGCTTGTCAGTGGCTCTCCCCTCAAATAAAACCACCAAATTAAAAAATTAAAGGGAAAGAGAAAGGAATATGGCACAATACAATTTCAAACATTTGTTCAGATAAATAAATTCAACAATTAAAAAAAATTATTCAACAATGAGATTAACAAGCACGCATATGTTGATGTTTGCGCATGATTCAAGTTTTCAGCCATATTCCAAAATGGCAGGAAATGAAAATCTCTTCAAGGTATGTATCAATCATTCCATTTTCAAATATATGTGGGCTACCAAATCAAGTTAACAAGAAAAATCATGTCAAAAACCCAGGAATGGTGGAGGATGGGAAGTCCAGGTAGAGAGAGAGGGATATGTGGGTGGTATTGGGATCATTCTAAGTTCATCTTATAGGAGGTCTGTGGGTCAAGTCCGTGAAGGAGTGTGGTTCTATGAGTGCCATTTCTGGGGAGTAGAGAGTCTGGGTTTGGAATTTCAGGGAATTAGTGAAGAGTCAATACCGGAGAGGAGTTCGAGAAATGAGCATGGGTAGTATTTGATTCCTGGTTGTTGTTGGGATGCCAAGAAAATTTCATTTTTTTTTGGTGGATGAAGCTTAAATCTTTGGTTAAATTTTTTTTTTTGGATGTGTTTGTTTCTAAGGAAAATTTCCAGGAAAGATGAGAAAGTGCAAAAAGAAAAATATAGATTGAAGGATGCGTTTACACGTGCATTTTGGTTTTTGTTCTTTTGTTTTTTATTAATTTAGGCCACAGGGCAGTTCAAGTGGCAATCTATGCGGTAAAGAAATTATATATTATTTTGCTCGGTAGTCACGTTAATATTTTTTATTTATTGTTTAATAGTGGGGACTATTTTGACATCACATAAAAAATTTAGGATCTAAATTGACATATTTAAAAAATTAAAAATAAAATTGAAATACATTGTAAAGGATAAGAATTAAACATGTACTTTACCTTAAATTTAATTGTGAAAAAGTTGTCAGTACTTTTTTAATTCTTGAAATTTTTTTTTTTAAAAATAATTAATTATTGTGTGTTTTTAAACACACATTAACAAAATCCTTTAATTATTTAACCACTAGCTAAAAGTAAGAATATAGACACTCATACTTCGATTTAATTAGTTTCTTCTTAGTTTCGTCTATGACCGTAGCATTCAAGCAATTCTATGGTACTCTCAGTGTGGCCAAACAAAGAATAGGGAAAACCTACCCTAGTCTCTATTATTTATGCATTTATTGGATGTAGCAAGTTTAGGTACAATACTTTGGTGCCGTTCTTTAAGTTTTAATTTTAAAATTCTATCATGTAGATTTTTTCCCATAGGATGAAAGTGTATTTTTTAGTTAAATAATCACATGACTGAATCTTAAGAAGAAAACTTAAGCAACAGTACCTAAGATACTGTACCTAAGTTTTATCCTATTGAATAAGTAAACATGATTTTCCCAAACAAACAAAGAATAGAGAAAACCTACCCTAGACCCTGTTATTTTTGCATTTATGGGATGAGTGAACATGATTTTCCCAAATGATTATTTCTATGAATTCAAGCAATATAGAATTAGTGAGCGTTTGGATGCGTGCCTCTCCCCTTGCGTGTTTTTTTTTTTTTTTTTTAAGCACCTCTTGCACTGTTCATGGGATATGAACAGTGCATTTAGGCATGTCAACAGTAACTCGCGCGTGAACAGTAACTTTTTTATTATTTTTTTTTTATTGTTTTCAGTTTTTAACAAAATAAACGAAATCCAAATGGACCCTTAGTATCTGTTTGGATTCCAATTATTCTCACGTCTATGTTTTTGGCCTGCGTTTTTTTTTTTTTTTTTTTTCTTCAGGCATGTGAGAGAGTAATGCGGTACTGTGCTGCTACTGTGCGGCTACTGTTCACATGAACAGTAGCCGCAGTTATTGACTTTTTGTTCATGAACAGTGCATTTGTGCACTGTTCACTGACCCACAAATTTTACTTTTATCAACTTTTTCATTAAAAATAGATCCCACGGCACTATTCACACATTTAAAAATTATTTTGTTACAGTGTTTTCAGTTTTCAGTTTTCAGCTGTATCCAAACGGACCCTTAATCCATTTTTTATTTTTATTTTTTTAATATTACAACTCAATGCAAACCAAATAAGGGCAATCATACTCCTAATAATATTTTATTAAGCTTTTACTAATTAGCTTAATTGATAAAGTTCCTGATAGTTGTATAAGAGATTTGAGATTCAATCTTCGCCTACATTAAAAACTAATTGATGTTTGGAGTGAAAGACATAATTTAAAACTCTCTTTAAAAAAAAAAAAAAATCACAACAAGTACTTGACCTTAAAATGGCAACAGCAGCCATTAGATGCTCTTATTTTGACCTTAAAATGGCAACAGCAGCCATTAGATGCTCTTGTTTTGTCGATGTGGTACAACAAAGACTTCCCCACATATAATTTTTTGGTTGCTTTCGGCAAGTACGAAAAATGTTCGTAATTAATTTTGTACAAATTTTACGTCCACAATGAATTGACCCTAACGAGGTATCCTCTCTGAAATTCTTTGACGGATCACTAATTTGAATAGAAGATTGAGAAAACAATAGTCAAATGACTATAAAGTTAATGAAAAATCTTCAAAATCAATTAATTTAGCCAATCATATTCCTACGGCACTACCTTAATATAAATCTGTGGTTAAACCACCTTAATATAAAGAGAGATGCTACGTCTACAACAATTTTACAATATTTTTACAACAAATCACAGGTGGTTAGTTGTTATTGGTTTAAATTTGAAACTAACACTAAGATTACTTTTTTGCCCCAACAATAACAACCAATAACAACCTGCCACTTAGGAAATGTTGTAGAAATGTTGTAGAAATGTTGTAGACATAGCATTTCTCTAATATAAATCCACTTGCTTATATTTATAATAAAAATATAGAAGAAAAGCAAAAAAAAAAGTACAAAAGAATATTCATTAAAAATTTATCAACTTGCCCGTCTTATTAAAACATTTAATGAAATTTGGCAATATTTGAATACGGTGGGCTCTCACCGGATAGCCATCTAGCAAGTTGTACCACGTGCTGCTAGAAGTTCATATAGTCAAATCAATCCCATATATTCATCATTACTTTACAATAAAGTGTACTCCATTATTGTTGCTTCACTTTGCTCCTTGACATGACGGTTCCGAACCTAGCATTCTATATTAAATCTTCCCATTAATGCAAAAATACAGAGAGACAATAACAATGAGCACCTCTAGATTATCACTTTTCTTCTTCTATGCCATTCTCATAATCCTTGTTAATCCCACCATTAATGCGCAGAGAGATCCCTACGTGCTTCATGAGTGTTCAACTACTGGTAACGTTACTAGTAACAGTACCTTTAGAGCAAACCTTAATACCCTCATCTCCACTCTTTCTTCCAACACCCAAATCGATTATGGGTTCTACAATTTCACTGAAGGAGAGGGCACCAACAAAGTTTACGCCACTGGGCTTTGTAGACCTGATCTTTCACCAACTGATTGCCGTAGTTGCGTCAACATGTCAGCTCACGAGCTCTTACAGTTGTGTCCAACACAGAAAGAGGGTGTCATGTGGTACATGAATTGTACAGCTCGATACTCAAACAACTCGATATTTGGTGTTATGGAAACTAAACCTACTCGAGCTCTTATAGGTGCTGATGTCTCGAACTTGACCGAGTTCAACGCGGTGTTAAAACCATTATTTTATGACCTGAGAGTTAGAGCTTCAGCCGGAGGTATTTTCCGCAAGGTTGCAGTTGGAACTGCGTACTATAAGAGTGAAAACTATACGATCTATGGGCTTATGCAGTGTAGTCCTGATTTGTCAGAAATCGATTGTAGTAATTGCTTAGTTGTTGCTCAAGAGTATATTCAAGTTTGCTGTAGTGGATACAGAGGACTCAGAATTCTTGCACCAAGCTGTAACTTAAGAACAGAGACCGACCAATTCTATGACAGCACTCTTGTTCAATCTCCACCGTCATTATCTCCTCCTTCTCCTCCGCCTTCAAAAGGTACGTTTCCCAAAAGGACATCTTCTGAATTGTTCTTCTATATAAGTATAATATCTCTATACATTAGATGATTATTATAAAAAAATCTAGGACCACATACTTAAAAAAAAATTTATTAGAAGTCTGTGAAACGTTAATTATGTAAATATTTATTTCTTAAATTAAAAAAAAAAGTATCTATATGTTAAATGACTTAAAAAAAAATCAGAATTGTATAGTTGTGTGTTTTTATTTTTTATTTATTTTTTTATTTTTTTCACTTATGTAATTTTGTTTCACTAAATAAACACTTAATTCATGGAATAAGCTAATCCAATATTATTTGTAATAATTGGTACTCGATAAATTTGCTCATGAAAAGTGTTATTTGCTCATCTTTTGTGCCACCTCTCATTTTGTACTATTGATTTTAAATTAAATTTTATAGATGTTACAATTGAAGATAATTTAAACAATATAGATAAGAGAAACTCTTAGAAAGTTTCCATAAGAAAAAATACTTAGAGATTAAGTAGCTAGAATTTTTTTTTAAAAAATGCTTTTGTTTATTAGTGGGGAGATAAGAAAAATCCTGTATTTTTTTACTCATAAAAAGTGGGGTATATATAATTTTGTATGTTCAAGTAATTTAATCAAAGTTTGAAAGTTGTTCTGCCTGCACGGAAACACATGCTTTAGTTTATAGCAAAGGAAATTAGCTACTATACAAGCGTCAGTGTAAATTTATTAGAATATAGGACCACTTGCATGGACAAGTACAGGGAGTGTGAGAACGATAAATTGTAATTTATCATATAACTACAGTTTTTGATTCATGATTTTTTCCACTTTAGGCTCCGTTTGATTGCGGTGAAAATAAAGAAGATAAAAATTTTGGGTGGAAAAGTTGGTGAAAAAGTAATGCTTTCCATTATTTGATGAATGAAGAAAAATACTCAAAACAAGAGGGAAATTGATTGAGCCAAAGTGTTTTTCACTAGCGCCCACGAAATTGGGGGAGAAAATTTGACTAAAATTGAATAGTTAAGCCAAAATGACTTGATTGTCCTTTTACATCACCTTTTTATTTTTATTTTCTACCCACCACCATTTTAGTCCTATTCCAATCTTCTTCTTTATCTATTGTATACTTTAATTTTTTATTGCTCTCATTTTCTTCTCCACCAAACAAGGCAAATTTATATTTATTTTCCACCATCTGACTTTTTTTAATCTCCCAACCAAACATTCAATAGCACAAATCATAAGTGAGTTATGAAATTAGAAATATGATTAGTTGTGTCTCTAAAATTATTTTATTTATCCTCTTACTTTTTTATCCTCACAATATTTTTCATCTCCCACTTTCTCAAACTCCAAAGGAAGCCTTTACGCTTTTTGCTATCTACGAGCTCGTGTTTGCCTTTAAATCTAATAGCCACCAAAGTATAATTAATGGCGTTAATTTCTACGGTAGCTTAAGCATTTTTCGTTGTGAATACATGCTTCTGCTTATGGGTTCTATGGGTTGCCAATTTTTAACCAGTTCGTTTATCTCAAACTGAGATTCATAATCATTATTCTGGACTGAAATTTCAAACCAAATATATATATATATATATCAGAAATAACGACAGATCATTGGTGTGACTATATGTCTATAAGTAGTATAAATTTGGTGGATAGGTTTTGTTTATGAGTCTCTTACACTGCAGTGTATAAAAATCTTGTGGTTAATTGTGATAGGACCGCTTGTTCATATGCAGCCAAAATGATCAACTTCCATGACCTGAAGAATAGTATAATAAAAAAATAAAAAGCCCACCCCACTTGTCTTAGTGGGTTGTTATGTGGGGAATGATGATGAGTTGTGCAGCATGGCAACTTGTCCAAGTGGGATATCTTTCCACACCTCACAATATTTATTATATTTCTAGGTCACCAATGTTTCTCATATTTTTAATCAAGCATATACTTTATTTCACACTTAAACTAATTGATGTCTAATAAGTTAAGTGTCAGTAATAAATCCATGTGAAAATAATATTGTTAGAGTTATAAGACTTTTAACTGTGTTTTATTATAAGTTGATAACTCAACATGGTGTAAAAATGAATGTATATCGATTGTTGATTTCTAATTAATTATTCAGGCTTTCAACTTCTTTTTTCAATTTTTAACTTCTTTTTCCCGCTAATAATGTTATTTTCAAATTCAAGCTTGGAATGTTTTGTTGAGTACAGATATCTGATTTTTACAGGAAAGGGGAGTAACTCATCTAAAACTATCATCGCCATAGTTGTGGTGGTGGTCATTCTGGTTGTAATAATCATCTGCATCTGCATCTCTTTAAGGGTGAGGAAGCAAAGAAAGAAAGCTAAAAGTAAGTTGAAAATTGGTTTGTTGTTCCTATTTTTAAATATATAATTTCTTTAAAATATAAGAATAAATTCAGACAATAAGTGTGTGTGTGTTTATATATACATATATGATGCTTTATTTATAGACAATACTAGTGACAATTGACTTTCAAGGCATAAATGTTTCCTATAAATTTATAGGTAAAACGGAACATAAAATAATGTGGGGTATTTTTCAATGAGTTCTAGTTCAGATTATTGGATCACCAGAAAAGAATAACATTCAAACTAACATTCAATATCAATTCTGATTGCTATCTATATCTCCTCCTATTTTGTAGCTTTGTGATCGTGATTTAGAGATAGGCTTGATCTTCGTATCCTGAGGTGATTTAATAATACAGATGACACCTTTTGCTTTTGTGAGAGAGATAAAATATGAGGTGGTGTGTTCATGATACTTGTGTGGCTTATTATAATAGAAAAACAAATAGGGGTACCTACAAAACGGAATTAAGCTACCATCGTTTTAACATTAAATCAAATTTTCTAGAAAGATAAGCTATTGAAAGAGCTAGTGTTCCTCTGGAAAACATTATCTGTGCATTAGTAGTTCTCTACGATTACTTCAGTAATTAGTGTTTGCGAGTCTATTAATGACGTATGCACATAATTTAAATTGCATCAATCTTTTTTAAACAAAAAAAAAAAAACAGCTTATCTAATCCTGATGTATTGACTGGTTCCACATGTGAAGCAGTGGATGAAATTAGCAGTACTGAATCCTTGCATTTCGATTTTCCAACAATTAGAGTTGCTACAGGTAACTTTTCTGATGCAAATAAACTTGGTCAAGGCGGATTTGGTGTTGTTTATAAGGTAATTTGACAATTCCATATGGTCAAGTATATCAATTGTTTGCCATAACAAGTTAAATTCACAATTTTTTATTATTATTATCAAGGGTTGCATATTGAATATTTTAATGTGTCTATAGGGTAGGCTCTCCAATGGACAAGAAATAGCTGTCAAAAGGCTATCCCCGGGTTCTGGACAAGGTGATTTAGAATTTAAGAATGAGATATTGTTAGTTGCTAAGCTTCAACATCGGAATTTAGTTAAGCTACGAGGTTTCTGCTTGGAAGGATGTGAAAGGCTACTGATTTATGAGTTTGTGCCAAATGGAAGCCTCGATCAAGTTATATTTGGTATGGTTGCAATTCTACCGTAAATTCTAGATTTATTCATAATATTTTATAGGTTGCATGTATTCCCAAATACACTTGGATATGTCATTTTTCAATAGACTCATGGTTTAAATGAATAATCTAGATCCCGCAAAACGTGCATATTTGGATTGGCAAATGCGTTACAAAATCATAGAAGGCATTGCTCGAGGTCTTCTTTATCTTCATGAAGATTCTCGACTTCGCATCATTCATCGTGATCTCAAAACTAGTAACATTCTGCTAGATGATGAGATGAATCCCAAAATTGCAGATTTCGGCATGGCAAGATTGGTTATACTAGATCAAACCCATATCAATACAAATAGAATCGTCGGGACATAGTAAGTATCCTAGCAAGCAAAATTTATAATTACTGTAATATTACATGTTTGTATTGTCAATTACAAGAATTATGTTGCATTGTAAAAACAAGTCCCAACAAATATTGAACCATCTCCAATAAATTAGAGAAAATTAGTAGTATTCGAAAATGAGTGTTAAGACTTCAGAGCTCTGTTGTCATTTAAATTAGACTAATGTTACTATTTTCCATATGCAGTGAGTATATAAAGTTATGTTATTAATTTTCTCATGCAGTGGGTATATGGCTCCAGAATATGCATATCATGGACACTTTTCAGTAAAGTCTGATGTCTTTAGTTTTGGCGTGTTAGTTCTTGAAATGATATGCGGACAAAAAAATGGTTCCTTCCGTAACGAAGAAAATGGGGAGGATCTTCTTACTTATGTAAGTACAATATCTTCGTATACATTTTCCTTTTACCTTAGATTGGGCTCTGCTTATACAGTGATACTGACAAAATAAAAGAAGCTATATGCTGAATTTTTGTGTGTGGCATTTAAATCATTTTGCAGGCATGGACAAATTGGAGGAACATGACAGCTTCAAACATTATAGACCCCACATTAGGGGTTGGTTCAACAACCGAAATAATCCGGTGCATTCACATTGGATTATTATGTGTTCAAGAAAATGCTGCTGATAGACTAACCATGGCTTCAGTCGTTCTAATGCTCAATAGCAACTCTATCACCTTATCAGTACCTTCACGACCTGCATTTTTTATACACAGCAACGTTGAACCAGACTCGCAGTCAGATCAATCTATTCTGCTAGCCTCAACAAATGATGCTTCAATTACTGCATTACATCCTCGCTAAAGTTTGATCAAAGTAACTAGAGTTCTTTATATCAGTTTTGAGAAAATATTATTTATTGAAGTAACCACGTTGAATAATTTTGAGGCCTATACTACCAGCCTTTCTTTTGGTGGTCTGAGCTGCTACTACGTGATGTTATGCAGCAACACAATATGATGAGTATATTCAATTGTGTTCAAGATTTACATACTCCAAATATTCTAAGAGTAATATATATTACAGGCACAAACTATTTTATAACATTTTTACAAAATGTTGATGTAGTCAATCTCTTATTGGTTTTCATTTACGCCTACCATTAATATCACTTTTTCATTTACCAATAACCACTCACTACATCAACAATTTGTAAAAAATTTTGTAAAATACTTTGTATATCTAGCATTATTCATATTCTAAAAACAGTAATAATTATAAACGAGTACGAAGTAGCAAATTAACTTGTGAATCATTTAAGATTAAAAAAGTAAAGAATTTTCTGCTAGTGAACTTGTAAATCTATCGAGTGCGCACTCTTCAAATGCTGTAACTAATTTGAAAATTCACACAATAAGTTCTGCCTAATTCGTTTATTTTATTAAATTATGGTCAAATTCTTCAATTCTTTGTCATAAATTTTAAAAGATGCAAAAAAATCATAGTGTTGATATGCTTTTACAGAACCACATCAGTGTACCATTTCAGTTAATTTTAGTCAATTTGGTCTATTTCCATCTAAATCAGTATATTCGGTTTGATTCGGTCCAATTCGTTATGTTGGGTCCATTCAGTCCACGTCGGTTCATTTGGTATATTTTGATCCATTTCGAAGAATAAGAAATTTAAAACTTAAAAATTTTAGTTGTAATTAATTAAATATACTAGAAGAAATTAGAAAAATATAGTGCGTAATAAAAATATTTAGAAGAATATAGAAAACTTCAAATAAGAATAAAATTAATCAAAATGATCAAAATAGAGAGATAAAAATTACTTTTAGAAATTGTTTAATTTCTAGGGAGAACAAATTATCTACAAAAGAATTTAGAGAATATATTATACATTATACTATCTCAAAATAATTATATATTTTTACACATTGTGTGGGTCTTTGATTAGTGAATATTAATGAACAATACATATCTAATTTAATGCTAACATTTTTAGTTTTGTTTAATTATTGTACCGTTTGTGCTCACACCTAAAAGGGGTGGAAAATGTTTTCCCTTTTTTAATGTCGTCAACCCCTTAAATTTCTTTGTCACAATGTCACCACCGTTCACCACTTCTTTGTTACTACCATTGCACCATTGTTATTACTAGTGCCACACCACCTCTGGCACCACCTTCATGGCATTATCATTACAACCGCCATCTTAGACACTATTGCAAATACATGAAATATTAATGATTTCTCATTTTTCATTTGAGTCAAATTAATGAAGAAAAATATTTTTTAGATCATTTTCAAAATTGCAACCACACCCAAGCTTGGATACTGACTAAAATTTCTCGAGTTAGTTACCTATATGAGTGTTTATTTTATTTTATTTTATTTTATTTTTAACTTATAAGAAAATTTTATTTACTGTCAAATAAGTAATTTATTGTACTTATAAAACAATTTAATTTTTTATTGCTTATCTAGCAATAAATGGAATAACTCTATTCAAAGAAAAACAAGAAACCGTATAATTTCTTATAAAAAATATATAATTTAACAAAATAATTTATTTATAGATACATAAAAATTTAATTGGGTTTTGGAGGCCATAAGTATAAATATTTAATAAAATTTTAAATAATAAATAAATATATATATATATATATATATATATATATATATATATAAAAGTAAATAAATGTAAGCAATATAATGATAATAATAAGGCGGTAGAACTAGCTAAGCAGTATATATCAAAATAATTCAAAGTAATTGAAAGCAATTTAGAACCGTCCGGTATGGCGGTAATTCGTCTAAGGTGGCGGTAGCAACAAGTAGTATAATGAACATAAACTGAAAATACTTGTTTATTGAAAGTAGATAAAACACTTACAGTAGTAGTAGTGAATACAAGATCTCAACAGTATAGGTTAACAGTTACAAAGCTTGAATTAGTCCTAGTTACAAGGTTTGTAGTAGTAGTAGGATCAAGGTAAACAAGGTAGTAGAAACAAGGAACTCTCTTGCTAAGAAGGCTCTCTAAGGAGGTTCTAAAGAAATTTCTAACAAGAAAATTCTGATCTTAAACATAAGGGACAACCCCCCTTAAATAGGCAGAGTTCTGGATAAACAGTAAAAGTAAAAGTAACATGAACAATAAAAGTAAACAGTGAACATGAACAGTAAAAGTAAACAGTTTTCAGTAAAATCTTTGACCAAAGCATGCCGAAAGTGGACTCAGAATATTTGATAGCAGTCTTGGGAACATGTAGAATCTTCTTTTTAGTAGCATGGGAAAGAACAGTAACATCTTGGCCGTTGTGCAGGCTGGACAAATAGGGTAAATCAATCAATCATCAGTTTAATCAGCTTTAGCATGGGAAACAACAGTAGCATCTTTAGCATAGTAACATCTTGGCCATTGTGCTGGCCAGGCAAATAGGGTGAATCAGTCAATCTTTTGCTAAATCATCAGCTTCATCTTTATTATGTCCAAACTACTCCTCATTGTAGGGGTAGTAAGGATCCTTTGTAATAGAGGCTTCAGAGGATCGCTCATCATCTAAATTAGCCTTTACTCCTTTTATCATTTCAATGAGAGCATTCAGTGCTTCGAGGTCCTTACAGATTTCATCCAAAGGAGAACTCACTTTTCTAGGTTTAACAGATGGCTTAACAGATTTAGAAGAGGAAGCAAGTGCATTAGTAAAGACAGGGGAATGACCAAGTGAACAATTCTTAGCAATGGGGAGAGTAGCAGTGGATGAAGATTCTCTGGAAATGTTAGCAACAATTTTCTGAATATGAGGGAATTTACCCAACCATTTTACGTACCAGTGTCTGGAGAGAACATCACCTTCCTTTTCATACTGCCAGTTTAATATCAAAGGTATTTTGTAACGTTTAACAAAGTGGAGCAAAGCAGGGAACTTGGCACCATAAGTATCAACCTTATAGGACTTCTTGAAACATTCAAAAGCCTAAAGCAATGGTTCAGGAAATATGTCATTAATAGGGCCAAATTGAGTCCACCAACGGTTGAACCAAAGAGGTAGAGAACCAGTGAAATTTTTATCAAAGTTAACAAACCAAGAATGAGACATGTTTTCATTCTGGTGAAGCATAAACCTTGACCAAGTAGTGATGTAATCATAGTAGGAATAGGGGATGGGAGAATCCGGCATTGTTCTCGTAAAACTAGAGGAGGGACCCCACTTTTCTTCAAGAATAACATTGACCAGGTAAACATCGTGGTAGATGATTTTGGAGGTATCATCTTTGTCAGTTATGGTGTTAATAATTATAGATTTTTCATAACGCAAGAGATAAGAATAGTACTGTAAGTTCTTTTCTCTATGCTCAAGGATCCAATGAAATCTTGGAGGGAAATAACTTTTAGCAAGTTTGAGAGGATAAGAAATTGAGACTCTGTTGGGTTCAATATAAAAAAAGTTTTGGAAATATTGTTTTTTGACATATTGAGGAATACTAGGGTTTTTGGGAAAAACAGTTCTAATCGGTTGGTTAAAAGGGGTTATAGCATAAGGATCATAGGACGAAGCAAGAACAGAAGAATAATTAGGTTTAGGAATAGTACCTATCCTTCTCATTAATCTGGATTTGCCAAAACCCAGATTTCAAATCAAACTTAGAAAACACTACAGCCTCACTCAACCTATGGACCAGGTCATTCTTATTGGGAATAGGATACCTAATCTATTCTAAAACCTTATTCAAAGGTTTATAGTTGATAACTAGGCGAGGAGTTCCTCTCTCAATTTCAGCATTCTTTTGAACATAGAAAGTAGAGCAAGACCAAGGGGACTTGCTATTCCTAATCAATTTGTTCTCTAGCAAATCATGGATTTCTTTTTTGCAAAATTCAACAGTTTCAGCATTCATCTGAATTGGACGAGCTTTAGTGGGGATGTTTTTCTCATCAAAATCTTTAACATAAGGCAAGTTAACAATATGTTTCTTTCTATGCCAAAAAGCATTAGGAACATTAGAGCAAACATCATCAATTAACATTTTTTGAAAATTATCAACTTTTTATAGCAACAATTTATTAGAAAGCTGTTCAGCAATTTTCTTGCATCTAACTTCTTGCTGAAGAAAGTTAAGATGTTTGATTTTTGCATGAATCAGATTGGAAGCATTATCAATATCAATCTCAAGATTTGAAGCAAATTTGAATTTTACTTTTTGACCAAAAGGATCAGTAGTAATACCATCATATTCAACAAGAAAAGGATACATAGCATTTATGAAAGGCAGACCAAGAATCACTTTATCAGTCATATTTTTGACTAAAACAGAAGGAATCTTGAAACATATATTATCATGACAAACATGAGCATTATTCAATTCATATTTAATCTTCATTTGGGAACCATAAGCAGAAACTAATCTTTCAGTTGATTTTTCAAAATATTTCGAAGGAATCAATCCTTCTTGGATACAATTCATATCCGCACCAGAATCAATCATAGCAATCACAGTGAAATGGTAATCATGAGAAACAACAATTTTAACTTTTGTAAATCATTTTGGAGGAAGTATTTTATTAATAAGAGCAAGTTAAGAATTATCAACAATACCTTTATTAGAAAGAAGAGCCTGTTGACTGGATTCACCTTCATCTTTGAGCTCAACTTGATCATTTTGTTCATTATCAGAGTTGTCAAGTTTTTTATCAATTTTAAGCATTAACATTTCTTGTTTAAGATTATGATTATCACTTTTAATATTTTTAAATTCATTTTTTAATTCACTTATCTCTTGTTTAACAATATTAATTTCATGTTGCAAATCATTAACAGTTAGCTCTTTGGATGTCTTTTTATTAAATCTTTCCAAAGTTTCTTCAAAACTTATTATTGATTTAAGTTTTTTACCAATTTCATCCTTTAACAAGTTTTTCTTGAACTTATCCAAATATTCTTTTTGTAATTCAGGATTTTCAATTTGACTAATCATTTTAACCAACAAGCTTTCATTTTCTTCACCTTTAGTGAGAACATTAACAGTTTTGATAACATTACAACATGAATCTCTACAACTAATATCAGATGAATCATCAGCAGAATGATAGCAAGAGTCAGTTGAAGAAGAAAAATCATCTTCCAAAGAATCAAACGAATTGTTTGATTCAAGGATTCTGAATAATTCTTCTTGATCACTGTCACCAATATTTAACATGTTAAACTTGTTTTTTAACTTACCAGGTTTTTGTTTACAATCTTTACTAAAATGATCAGGTTTTCCACAGTTGAAACATTTACCTTTACCTGATCGTTGGTTAACATGTTTTTTAGAAACATTTTTCTTTTTAGCATAAAAATCATCAAAATTAATTCTGTATTTTTTATGTTTTTTATGGCCGTAATTTTTGTGACTTTTATCATGTTTTTTACCCAGTTTCCTAGAATGAGCAATAGGGGGTAAACCATATTGTTCACAAAAATTACCCATTTCATATTTAGCTTTTGTTTTATTTTTTAATTGGTGTTTTAACAGTTTTTCATCATTGCACATATTAATTCCAAGTTTTTTAATAGTGCTTAAAATATCACCATAAGTTAAATTATTATAATCAATAGAATCATTTTTACCAATTAATTCTTGTTTTACCTTATGAGCAAAGATAGGAGGCAGACCGTCAATAAACTTTTCTTTCCAATAAGGCTTGAAATAGTCTTTCTGATGCATAACTCTGGAAAGGAAAACATCTTGGTACCATCTGTAATCAGACATAGTAGGACATCTCAAATTATTTAACAAATCAGAAATTCGAGATGAAACATTAGATGGAGTACCAACAAAATGTTTGATAATAGTATAAATCAAGGTATTAACACCATCAGGAATACCTCGACCAATACGTTCATCAAAAATAGGCAAACTTTCATCATTATTTTTAACAGCATGTTTAATAGAATCTCTAGATTCTTCTGTGAGATATGAATCCCACCATCCACGAAGAGTACCAGAAAAGCCAGTAGTAAGTAAGTCAACAATTTTAGATTGTTCAAAATCATGATTATTTTGATAAGCAATACCAACCATGGACATATGTCCCATTTTGTTAATAATTTCTTGCTCAGAAAAGCCATCAATATTCCATTCATAAATCTTATCAGCAGAAACAGAAAACTGAGCTTGAAAAGCTCTTTCTTCAAACTGCATATCAGGAGGAGTAGGTTTTGAATACCAATTTTTTGTAAGAAACATCGGATTGGAATTTCCAACAAATCTTTTAATTTCTAGTAAATCATCATCAAAAACCTTCTTAGCAGAAACAAAAGAAACAGTATCAGAATCTATATATTCATCAAAAACAATTTCATTTTTCGAAATAGTTCGAGCAGTAGGAGTACTTGTAGAAGTACCTTCAGTTTTAACTTTTAAATCAGCAAGCATTTTTTCAACAATTTCAAGAATTTTGGATTGAGAAGTTTTAAACTTAAATTTGTTATCATGACTGGGTAAGTTAATCAAAGGTTCCTTAGTCTTGATAGAAATAGGTTTTTGAATGGAGGCAGATTTTTCAACAGAAACAGTTTTTTCAACAATTTTTTCTTCAATACGGTCAAGCTGTTGACCAATAACATGTAGAGACTCATTAGTAAAATTGTTTTGTTCAATAAGGCTAACAACAGGAGTTTGATCATCAACAATTTTGAAAGGAGTAGCTTTAACATCAGTTGTGCCAGTAGTTATCAAAATAGTCTCAAGAGGTGGATGACTAGACCTAACAATGGTTTTGTCATCTTTAACAAAATTTGATTTCTTTATCACATTCAAATGATTTTTTGAAACTTCATCTTTTGAAACATAATAATTTTCAAGAAAATCAAAGAACAAAATATGTCTTTTCAACTGATGCATTTTTTTCTTTCCATTTCCTTTTAACACGGTCTTTTTCAGACTGAGCAAAATTATTTTGGAAATATTTTCTTTTAGTTCTATTATTAGAAAGCATAAATTCATCATACAATGGAACCATATCAACTTCAAAATTTTCATTCAAAATAGTCAAAACTCTCAATTGATTTTGGTAAACAGAGTTTTCAATAGGAGGAGAATTAGATAGACAAACAGATTTAGTGTCATCTTTTTCTTCATTAACATTTTTAGAAGACAAGCAACATTTTTCATAAACTTTAGAAATAGAAAATGTTTGTTCAACAGTGTGATCTTCTTCTTTTACAATATCAGGAGGACAACCAGTCCTGGAGCTGATAGAAGAGTTGGATCTCCACAACTTATCCATACTATCCTAATTTTAACACTCAATTATCATGTTTTTCTCACAACCGTTGCATTTCATAACATATACCCTAAGCAACCCTATACCACACACATGCCCTACACGCCATCTCTTGGCTCAAACGAGCCTTACAGTCAAGTTTTGAGAATTCACTTTACACCTAGGGTGGCGCCAACAACGGAGAAGGGAACACAACAACAGAACACCAAAGGTTTGGAGAGATATGGACAAGATACAAAGAACACAACAACACTATCACCGGCCAGAAAAGAGTGGCTCTGATACCATAAAGGGGGAAGGGGACGCACAGTTGAAGGGGAAGAGGCGGAAGCACAGTAATAATGTATGTTAAAATAAATGTAAGAAATATAATGATAATAATAAGGCGGTAGAACCAGCCAAGTAGTATATATCAAAATAATTCAAAGTAAGTGAAAGCAATTAATGAAAGCAATTTAGAACTGTCCGGTATGGCAGTAATCCGTCTAAGGTGGCGGTAGCAACAAGTAGTATAATGAACATAAACTGAAGATACTTGTTTATTGAAAGTAGATAAAACACTTACAGTAGTAGTAGTGAATACAAGATCTCAACAGTATAGGTTAACAATTACAAAGCTTGAACTAGTCCTAGTTACAAGGTTTGTAGGAACAAGGTAGTAGTGAACAAGGTAACAAGGTAGTAGTAGAAACAAGGAATTATCTCAAAGAAAGTTCCTAAACTCTCAAGAAGATTCTAGGAAGAATTCTAGAAACCTTCATTCATCAGATGAAGGTGAATCCAATCAACAGGCTCTTCTTTCTGATAAAGGTATTGTTGATAATTCTCAACTTGCTCTTGTTAATAAAATACTTCCTCCAAAATGGTTTACAAAAGTTAAAATTGTTGTTTCTCATGATTACCATTTCACTATGATTACTATGATTGATTCTGGTGCGGATATGAATTGTATCCAAGAATGATTGATTCCTTCGAAATATTTTGAAAAATCAACTGAAAGATTAGTTTCTGCTAATAGTTCCCAAATGAAGATTAAATATGAATTGAATAATACTCATGTTTGTCATGATAATATATGTTTCAAGATTCCTTTTGTTTTAGTCAAAAATATGATTGATAAAGTGATTCTTGGTCTACCTTATATATATATATATATAATCAATTTCTGTGTAAGAAATTTCAAAATATTCTGGCAGGTCATGGCCCCCTGGCCCTAAAGTGTCTTCATTTGCTTACAACATAAGAGGAGAAAAAAAAAAACATTTTGAAGATCATGAGGTTGATTTTTCCAAAAGTAATTTGTTCGTTTTTTAACCATTGAAGGATACACAATTAATTATTGTAGGGACCCGTTTCGAGCGACCCCTATACAATAAATTTGTAGAGAGTGGATAGAAAGGCCAGGCACTAGTAAGAAAGACGACAGTTGACGTGGGCCTACAAGAAGAACAACTAAAATATGACTAAGTGTTCTTGAGGAAAGTTCATCCTCGGCCCAGTTCGAAGAGCTCTTTTCCTTAGAACTAATGAATACAAAGGTTGTCCTTTGAACACCCTAAAAGAAAGAAAAACTCTCCTCTTCCCCCCCCCTCGAAGGGCCTCCCCTTTACTTTGGAGATTCTCTCTATTATATATTCTTGTTTAGTTGATCCCTGTCGTCCATTTATAGGCCATCTGGACTTGTGTTTGAGGGCTTGTCCCATCAGCCGTCTTTGCAGGCTTTATGTTAGTTGAAGTAACCAAGGCGGCTTTGTTTGCTGGTCAATTCACCATTGATGCGGTTAGAGTGTTGGTGGTGTGCATTTAATGGGTGATTGACAGTTTCTTTTCTTCAATGTCAGTTTGTCGAGGATGTGGGCATCCTCAGCGAAGTCCCTTGATGACTTGGGCTCCTCTCACTCATCCTCGGATTCTGTACTCTCCTCAGCATGAACCTTAGGCTTGATATGGAATGGGCCGGGGTTGCTAAATATCTGGGCCCCACTATAGCCCCTCAAAATTCTGCTGCCCGGCCTCTCGGGAATGGAGGAGGATTTTGATGTTCCCGGGCCAATGTCCTGGCCTGTCGAGCCTTGCCTTTCTGTCAATGTCACAATCCTTTCAACTGCCCAGGGAATGTTCCTAGCGTTTCGGTATTTGGAGCGTGCCTTCATTAAATTTCGGCGGCTTTGTACCCCCTACGTTCAACGGTGTGATGATGAATGGACGGTGGGGATACTCTTGGCCCATTGGGCGGGAAAGTCCATGCGGTTATTTTTAATTGGGGGTATATATATACCCAGTTGAACTGGTTCGTCCTTTCACTTTTGCATTCAAGAGATCCTGTGCACCTACCCCGAATACATCTCCAACTATACTTGCAACTCTCCATAGCACAAAAAGCCTGCTCGAGGAGCTTTCCCTCGTTTCCGTAAGTCTTCTTCTCTCTCTAGTTCGTACTGTTCACTTGAGTTCCTTGTTAGTTCTCTAGGATGGGTAGGCTTAAGAAGTTAGTTGAGTTTGAGGAGTTAATGGACAAATTTGTGGCCGATCATAGGATCCCCACTATGGTGGGTTTGAGGTACTGCGGAGAGGGGGAATGGAGTTCGAGTAGGAAAGAGGGTGAGGTGGCGATTCCTATAATCGCCTTTCTGGAGGGCGGAATGAGGATCCCCATGGGGTTGGTGATAAGAGACTATCTTAGGCACTTCGGCCTATCTCCCACTCAGTGCACTACTAATATATTTAGGATTTTAGGCTGTGTGGATACCTTGAATGAGAATATGGGGCTGAGGCTAAGCCATCATGATGTGAACTGGTGCTACAAACTCCAGCGCCTGAAAGAGAAGTCTTATTACATGAGGACGAGGGATGATAGGGTCCGGCTCATCCAGTACCTCCCTGAGTCCAGCAAGGGTCTGAACAAAGACTTCCTCATTGTGTCTGAGGAATGGCATGAGGGCTTTCTGTGCCCAACAGTGGAGGGTACACCAGGTGGGGCATCCAGACTAGGAGAGCGTTTTCAGTTCTTTATGCTTTAGTGTCTTGCTTCGCTTGGATTTTGATAGGAACTTGCTTTCTTTTATGCAGATCCGCGTGCTTTTGAGCGTCACTTCAGCCAGGTTAATAAGGAAGACTTGGAGACGGTGCTAAGGTCGGAGATCTTTGTGAATAGAGATGACAACCAAGTTAAAGCCGCCCACGTGGTCTTACGGTACGTCCCGATCCAAAAATCGTTCTCGGCTCCAAGGCACGTGATCCGAGCTGGAGATCCTCGGCTGCACAGCATTACCGTAGTCGAGAACGGATTTTTCATCCCCGAAAGGTCTCCCATTACCTAAGGCATACAGTTGGTAGGTACTTCTTCGTCAGCTCAAGTTGCCGAGGTTGAAGGGGAAGAGGAGGTTGCTGACTCAGGTCCGTCCGGGGACGATTTTGGCGTGTTCGACCAGCCCCATTCGCTTGAGGACATTGCCGGTGATTTGGGTGACCCTAGTTTGACTGAAGCAGACCTTCTGTCTGAAGAAGCCACTCCTCAGTCGAAGATCAGTTTCAAGAAACGGCTTCAGAAGAGCTTGCTGGCACTAATTGAGGGGCAGCCGGGGAGGGATGCGCTAGGAAAGTCTCTTCCTGAGCTTCCTCCTCCCGAGCTTCCCCCTCCCCCACCCCAACAGAGTTTGACGTCTGGGTCCAAGCCTACCAGTCCTCCTCTGAAGAGGGATAAAGGCAAGAGACCTAGAGGGAGCGAAGAGTATGATCCCCCCCGAGGTGGTGGCGATGGTCAACCGTCATCAAAACAGCTGAAGATAGGCTGCTGAGGTCAAGAGAAGCAGGCCTCTATCTAGGCCGGGGCCCAGGCATGGCTTCCTACCCCTATGCTCCATGGGGAACCTCTGATGGATGATGCCTCTCTCGGGAACCTTCAAGGGGCAAGGGTGCGCTCGTGGCTGACGCATGGGAGAGGTCCTTGCTACTCCCTGCGGACATGGCCCAGCTGGAGGCTTTGAGGAGCGAGGAGGTCTTCCTCGGCCTTAAGCAATACTTGGGCATGGTAAGTTTTTTGATTGCTTGTGATTTTGTTGACCTTCCGTGGCTCTTTATCTGCTGCACAATGGTTTCAATTGGCAGGCTATTCAGGCTACTTTTAGGCTGGAGGACATAGCCAGTAGCCAGAGTCAGGTCGCTGGCTCGGAGCGTACCAAGCTATCAGACACCGTGCGGGCCCTCAATACTTCCAAGGCCGATCTTAAGAAGGCGATGGACCAGTTGGGGGAGATGAAGGTGGCTTGGGACACTGCTGAGTTGGCCTTTGCTACCGCTGAAAAACTGGCTCTAGATCAAACAGGTAACCTACTCAAGGCAGAGGATCAGCTGAGGGTAGCCAGAGAGAAGATCGCGACCTTAGAGGAGAGAGTGCTTGAGGTAGATAAGGCTAGAGGCGCTGCGGAGTCTGCCAGGGACGAGGCTTTGAAAGCCAAGGAGGAGGCTGAATCTGCCAAAGCTGAGGCTGATGCCTCCAAAGACAAGGCTGCGCAGGGTGCCTATGAGGAAGGGACAGCTGAAACAGAAGACAACCTTAGAGCCTAAGTGCCTGGGGTGTGTAGACTTTACTGCTCCCAAGTTTGGAATGAGGCCCTTACACAGGCAAAGGTCAACGCCTCGTCCAACCTGTGGAGGGCGGAGAACGTATATTATCCTCCTACCATTCGTGAGACTGCCCCTCTAAGTTCTGAGGTCGAGGTGGCTGCCAAGGATGTTGGGGTTGTTTTTGAGGAAGGCACCCCAGCTGCCCTTACTTCGGGCGAGCCCACCAAGGAAGCTAATCCTTTTGGGAACGTTGAGGCAAGCCAGGGTCCCACTGCTGACGCGCTTGGAGAGACTACAGGCCCCTTTGCTGATGTCCAAGGGCCTCTTATGGAGGAGGTACCCCACCCAGCTGAACCTTCTCTGGCTGCAGTCCCAAGTGAGGGCCCTAGGGATTCTTAGACCTCTTCCACCCAGCCCCCTAAGGGGGGAGTTGAGATGGAGCCAAAAGAATAATCCCTTATTGCGTCTTTGCCTTGTTTTCCGTTCTCTCATTATATATATATATATATATATTATTGTGATAGCATATTTGGCTTGTACAACTCCTTTTTAAAGACTCAGTAAAGTGCATATTTTGTTTCCTTTTATTCGCTTTGTTTGTATTACATTATACATACATGCATACATCACTTGTATGATAATGGCTTCAATTGCGCCTCGGCCGACTATACTGATTATCGTCCCTGCAGCACTCACTACTAGTACCAAAGTGGTCAGCTTTGCCGTAGGTCTGGGTCCGTGGTCAACACAAGACTTAGGTTCTGTCCAGTGTTTTGATCCCTCTAAAGTCATTAGTTTCCCCATAGGTTTCAGTCCTTAGACCAAGCAAGACCTTGGTTCTATCTAGTACTTGGGTTCCCTTGAAGCAGCTAGTTTCCCCATAGCTTTGATGCCGAGGGACATACAAGACCCAAGCTCTGCTTTACACTTGGTATTTCGTGGAGGGATGGTCTCTCCACTGGCTTGGATCTCCTAAGGCGACTAGTTTTCCCAGAGGCCTGAGTCCGAGGACCATGCAAGACCTTGGTTCTATCTAGTACCTAGTTCTTGAAGAAATTGGTTTCCCCATGGGCTTGGGTCTGAGGACCATGCAAGGCCTAGGTTCTGTCCAACGCTTAGTTGTTTTGAAGTAGCAAGTTTCCCTATAAGTTTGAGTCTGAGGACCATGCAATACCTTGGTTCTGTCTAGTACTTGTCTTCTGAGGTAACCAGTTTCCCCAAAGGCTTGAGTCCGAGGACCATGCAAGGCCTTGGTTCTGTTTAGTACTTGTCTTCTGAGCTAACTAGTTTCCCCATAGGCTTGAGTTTGAGGACCATGCAAGGCCTCGGTTCTGTCTAGTACCTAGTTCTTGAAGTAATTGGTTTCCCCATGGGCTTGGGTCCGAGGACCATGCAAGGCCTAGGTTCTGTCCAACACTTAATTGTTCTGAAGTAGCTAGTTTCCCCATAGGTTTGAGTTCGAGGACCATGCAATACCTTGGTTCCGTCTAGTACTTGTCTTCTGAGGTAACTAGTTTCCCCATAGGCTTGAGTACGAGGACCATGCAAGGCCTTGGTTCTGTCTAGTACTTGTCTTCTGAGGTAACTAGTTTCCCCAGAAGCTTGAGTCCGGGGACCATGCAAGGCCTTGGCTCTATCTAGTACTTGCCTTCTGAGGTAACTAGTTTCCCCACAGGCTTAAGTCTGAGGACCATGCAAGGCCATAGTTCTGTATAGTACCTAGTTCTTGAAGTAATTGGTTTCCCCATGGGCTTGGGTTCGAGGACTATGCAAGGCCTAGGTTCTGTCCAACACTCAGTTGTTCTGAAGTAGCTAGTTTCCCCATAGGTTTAAGTCCGAGGACCATGCAATACCTTGGTTCTGTCTAGTACTTGTCCTCTGAGGTAACTACTTTCCCCATAAGCTTGAGTCCGAGGACCATGCAAGGCCTTAGTTCTGTCTAGTACCTAGTTCTTGAAGTAATTTGTTTCCCCATAGGCTTGGGTCTGAGGACCATACAAGGCCTAATTTCTGTCTAACACTTAGTTGTTCTGAAGTAGCTAGTTTTCCCATAGGTTTGAGTCTGAGGACCATGCAATACCTTGGTTCTGTCTAGTACTTGTCTTCTGAGGTAACTAGTTTTCCCCAGGCTTGAGTCCGAGGACCATGCAAGACCTTGGTTCGGTCTAGTACTTGTCTTCTGAGGTAACTAGTTTCCCCATAGGCCTAAGGCTGAGGACCATGCAAGGCATTGGTTCTGTCTAGTACCATGTTCTTGAAGTAATTGCTTTCCCCGCAGGCTTGGGTCCGAGGACCATGCAAAACCTTGGTTCTGTCCAACGCTTAGTTATTCTGGTGTAACTAGTTTCCCCATAGGTTTGAGTTCGAGGACCATGCAAGGCCTTGGTTCTATATAGCACATGTCTTCTGAGGTAACTAGTTTCCCCATAGGCTTAAGTCCAAGGATCATGCAAGGCCTTAGTTCTGTCTAGTACCTTGTTCTTGAAGTAATTGGTTTCCCCGTGGGCTTGGGTTCGAGGACCATGCAAGGCCTAGGTTTTGTCCAACACTTAGTTGTTCTGAAGTAGCTAGTTTCCCCAAAGGTTTAAGTCCGACGACCATGCAATACTTTGGTTTTGTCTAGTACTTGTCTTCTGAGGTAACTACTTTCCCCACAAGCTTGAGTCCGAGGACCAAGCAAGGCCTTGGTTTTGTCTATTACCTAGTTCTTGAAGTAATTGGTTTCTCCATGGGCTTGGGTTCGAGGACCATGCAAGGCCTAATTTCTGTCCAACACTTAGTTGTTCTAAAGTAGCTAGTTTCCCCATAGGTTTGAGTTTGAGGACCATGCAATACCTTGGTTCTGTCTAGTACTTGTCTTCTGAGGTAACTAGTTTCCTCATAGGCTTGAGTCCGAGGACCATGCAAGGCCTTGGTTCTGTCTAGTACCTAGTTCTTGAAGTAATTGGTTTCCCCGCAGGCTTGGGTCCGAGGACCATGCAAAACCTAGGTTCTGTCCAACACCAAGTCATTCTGAAGTATCTAGTTTCCCCATAGGTTTGAGTTCGTGGACCACGCAATACCTTAGTTCTGCCTAGTACTTGTCCTCTGAGGTAACTAGTTTCGCCATAGGCTTGAGTTTGAGGACCACGCAAGGCCTTGGTTCTGTCTAGTACCTGTCTTCTGAGGTAACTAGTTTCCCCATAGGCTTGACTCCGAAGACCATGCAAAGCCTTGGTTCGATGTATTACCTGGTTCTTGAAGTTATTGGTTTCCCCATAGGCTTGGGTCCGAAGACCATGCAAGGCCTAGGTTCTGTCCAATACTTAGTTGTTCTGAAGTAGCTAGTTTCCCGACAGGTTTGAGTGCAAGGACCGTGCAATACCTTGATTCTGTATGGTACTTGTCTTCTAAGGTAACTAGTTTCCCCATAGGCTTGAGTCTAAGGACCTTGCAAGGCCTTGGCTCTGTCTAGTACCTAGTTCTTGAAGTAATTGGTTTCCTCATGGGCTTGGGTCCGAGGACCATGCATGGCCTAGGATCTGTCCAACACATAGTTGTTCTGAAGTAGCTAGTTTCCCCATAGGTTTTAGTCCGAGGACCATGCAATACCTTGATTCCCTCTAGTACTTGTCTTCTGAGGTAACTAGTTTCCCCATAGGCTTGAGTCCAAGGACTATGCTTGGCCTTGGTTCTGTCTAGTACTTGTCTTCTGAGGTAACTAGTTTCCCCATAGGCTTGAGTCCGAGGACCATGCAAGGCCTTGGTTCTGTCTAGTACCTAGTTCTTGAAGTAATTGGTGTCCCCATAGGCTTGGGTCCGAGGACCATGCAAGGCCAAGGTTCTGCCCAACACTTATTCATTTTGAAGTAGCTAGTTTCCCCATAGGGTTGAGTTCGAGGACCATGCAATACCTTGGTTCTATCTAGTACTTGTCTTCTGAGGTAACTAGTTTCCCCATAGGCCTGAATCCGGGGACCATGCAAGGCCATGGTTCTATCTAGTACTTGTCTTCTAAGGTAACTAGTTTCCATATATGCTTAAGTCCGAGGACCATGCAAGGCCTTAGTTTTGTCTAGTACCTAGTTCTTGAAGTAATTGGTTTTCCCATGGGCTTGGGTCCGAGGATCATGCAAGGCCTAGGTTCTGTCCAACACTTAGTCAATCTGAAGTAGCTAGTTTCCCCATAGGTTTAAGTTTGAGGACCATGCAATACCTTGGTTTTGTCTAGTACTTGTCTTCTGAGGTAACTAGTTTCCCCATAGGCTTGAGTCCGAGGACCATGCAAGTCCTTGGTCTTGTCTAGTACCTAGTTCTTGAAGTAATTGGTTTCCCCATAGGCTTGGGTCCGAGGACCATGCAAGGCTAAGGTTCTGCCCAACACTTATTCATTTTGAAGTAGCTAGTTTCCCCATAGGGTTGAGTTCGAGGACCATGCAATACCTTGGTTCTATCTAGTACTTGCCTTATGAGGTAACTAGTATCTCCATAGGCTTGAATCCGGGGACCATGCAAGGCCTTGATTCTGTCTGGTACTTGTCTTCTAAGGTTACTAGTTTTCCCATAGGCTTAAGTTCGAGGACCATGCAAGGCATTCGTTCTGTCTAGTACCTAGTTCTTGAAGTAATTGGTTTCCCCATGGGCTTGGGTCCGAGGACCAAGCAAGGCCTAGGTTCTGTCTAACATTTAGTCAATCTGAAGTAGCTAGTTTCCCCATAGGTTTGAGTTCGAGGACCATGCAATACCTTGGTTCAGTCTCTTACTTGTCTTCTAAGGTAACTAGTTTCCCCATAGGCTTGAGTCTAAGGTCCATGCATAGCCTTGGTTCTGTCTAGTACTTAGTTCTTGAAGTACTTGGTTTCGCCATGGGCTTGGGTCCGAGGACCATGCTTGGCCTCGGTTCTGTCCAACACTTAGTTGTTCTAAACTAGCTGGTTTCCCCATAGGTTTGACTCCGAGGACCATGTAATACCTTGGTTCTGTCTAGTACTTGTCTTCTGAGGTAACTAGTTTTCCCATAGGCTTGAGTCCGAGGACCATGCAAGGCCTTGGTTCGGTCTAGTACTTGTCTTCTGAGGTAACTAGTTTCCCCAAAGGCTTGAGTCCGGGGATCATGCAAGGCCTTTGTTCTATCTAGTACTTGTCTTCTGAGGTAACTAGTTTCCCCATAGGCTTAAGTCCGTGGACCATGCAAGGCCTTAGTTCTGTCTAGTACCTAGTTCTTGAAGTAATTGGTTTCCCCATGGGCTTGGGTTCGAGGACCATACAGGGCCTGGTTCTGTCCAACACTTAGTTGTTCTGAAGTGGCTAGTTTCCCCATAGGTTTAAGTCCGAGGACCGTGCAATACCTTGGTTTTGTCTAGTACTTGTCTTCTGAGGTAACTAGTTTCCCCATAAGCTTGAGTCCGAGGACCATGCTAGGCCTTGGTTCTGTCTAGTACGTAGTTCTTGAAGTAATTGGTTTCCCCATGGGCTTGGGTCTGAGGACCATACAAGGCCTAATTTCTGTCCAACACTTAGTTGTTCTGAAGTAGCTAATATTCGCATAGGTTTGAGTCCGAGGACTATGTAATACCTTGGTTCTGTCTAGTACTTGTCTTCTGAGGCAACTAGTTTCCCCATAAGCTTGAGGCCGAGGACCATGCAATGCCTTGGTTCTGTCTAGTACTTGTCTTCTGAGGTAACTAGTTTCCCCATAGGCTTGAGCCCGAGGACCGTGCAATCCATTGGTTCTGTCTAGTACCAAGTTCTTGAAGTAACTGGTTTCCCCGAAAGCTTGGGTCCGAGGGCCATGCAAAACCTAGGTTCTGTCCAACACTTAGTCATTCTGAAGTAGCTAGTTTCCCCATAGGTTTGAGTTCGAGGACCATGCAAGGCCTTGGTTCTATCTAGCACATGTCTTCTGATGTAACTAGATTCCCCATAGGCTTAAGTCCGAGGACCATGCAAGGCCTTAGTTCTGTCTAGTTCCTTGTTCCTGAAGTAATTGGTTTCCCCATGGGCTTGGGCTCGAGGACCATGCAAGGCCTAGCTTCTGTCCAACACTTAGTTGTTCTGAAGTAACTAGTTTCCCCATTGGTTTAAGTCCGACGACCATGCAATACATTGGTTCTGTCTAGTACTTGTCTTCTGAGGTAACTAGTTTCCCCACAGGCTTGAGTGCGAGGACAACGCAAGGTCTTGGTTTTGTCTATTACTTAGTTCTTGAAGTAATTGGTTTCCCCATGGGCTTGGGTCTGAGGACCATGCAAGGCCTAATTTCTGTCCAACACTTTGTTGTTCTGAAGTAGCCCGTTTCCCCATAGGTTTGAGTTTGAGGACTATGCAATACCTTGGTCTGTCTAGTACTTGTCTTCTGAGGTAACTAGTTTGCCCATAGGCTTGAGTCCGAGGACCATGTAAGGCCTTGGTTCTGTCCAGTACCTAGTTCTTGAAGTAATTGGCTTCTCCGCAGGCTTGGGTCCGAGGACCATGTAAAACCTAGGTTCTGTCCAACACCTAGTCATTCTGAAGTAACTAGTTTCCCCATAGGTTTGAGTTTGAGGACCACGCAATACCTTAGTTCTGTCTAGTACTTGTCTTCTGAGGTAACTAGTTTCCCCAGAGGCTTGAGTCTGAGGACCACGCAAGGCCTTGGTTCTGTCTAGTACTGGTCTTTTGAGGTAACTAGTTTCCCCATAGGCTTGAGTCCGAAGACCATGCAAAGCCTTGGTTCGATCTAATACCTGGTTCTTGAAGTAATTGGTTTCCCCATGGGCTTCGGTCCGAGGACCATGCAAGGCCTAGGTTCTGTCCAACACGTAGTTGTTCTGAAGTAGCTAGTTTCCCGACAGGTTTGTGTGCAAGGACCATGCAATACCTTGGTTCTGTGTGGTACTTGTCTTCTAAGGTAACTAGTTTCCCCATAGGCTTGAGTCTAAGGACCTTGCAAGGCCTTGGTTCTGTCTAGTACCTAGTTCTTGAAGTAATTGTTTTCCCCATGGGCTTGGGTTCGAGGACCATGCTTGGCCTAGGTTCTGTCCAACACTTAGTTGTTCTGAAGTAGCTAGTTTCCCCATAGGTTTTAGTGCGAGGACCATGCAATACCTTGGTTCCGTGTAGTACTTGTCTTCTGAGGTAACTAGTTTTCCCATAGGCTTGAGTCCAAGGACCATGCTAGGCCTTGGTTCTGTCTAGTACTTTTCTTCTGAGGTAACTAGTTTCCCCATAGGCTTGAGTCCGAGGACCATGCAAGGCCTTGGTTCTGTCTAGTACCTAGTTCTTGAAGTAATTGGTTTCCCCACAGGCTTGGGTCCGAGGACCATGCAAGGCTAAGGTTCTGCCCAACATTTATTCATTTTAAAGTAGCTAGTTTCCACATAGGGTTGAGTTTGAGGACCATGCAATACCTTGGTTCTATCTAGTACTTGTCCTCAGAGGTAACTAGTTTCTCCATAGGCTTGAATCCGTTGGCCATGCAAGGCCTTGGTTCTGTCTAGTACTTGTCTTCTAAGGTAACTAGTTTCCCCATAGGCTTAAGTCTGAGGACCACGCAAGGCCTTAGTTCTGTCTGGTACCTAGTTCTTGAAGTAATTGGTTTCCCCATAGGCTTGGGTCCGAGGACCAAGCAAGGCCTAGGTTCTGTCCAACACTTAGTCAATCTGAAGTAGCTAGTTTCCCCATAGGTTTGAGTTCGAGGACCATGCAATACCTTGGTTCAGTATAGTACTTGTCTTCTGTGGTAACTAGTTTCCCCATAGGCTTGAGTCCGAGGACCACGCAAGGCCTTGGTTCTATCTAGTACTTGTCTTCTGAGGTTAGTAGTTTCCTCACAGGCTTGAGTCCGAAGACCATGCAAAGCCTAGGTTCGGTCTATTACCTAGTTCTTGAAGTAATTGGTTTCTCCTTGGGCTTGGGTCCAAGGACCAGGCAAGGCCTAGGTTCTGTCCAACACTTAGTTGTTCTGAAGTAGCTAGTTTCCCCACAGGTTTGAGTGCAAGGACCATGCAATACCTTGGTTCTGTCTGGTACTTGTCTTTTGAGGTAACTAGTTTCCCCATAGGCTTGAGTCTAAGGTCCATGCAAAGCCTTGGTTCTGTCTAGTACCTAGTTCTTGAAGTAATTATTTTCCCCAAGGGCCTGGGTCCGAGGACCATGCATGGCCTCGGTTCTGTCCAACACACAGTTGTTCTGAACTAATTGGTTTACCATAAGTTTAACTCCGAGGACCATGTAATACCTTGGTTCTGTCTAGTACTTGTCTTCTGAGGTAACTAGTTTCCCCATAGGCCCGAGTCCGAGGACCATGCAAAGCATTGGTTCTGTCTAGAACTAAGTTCTTGAAGTAAATGGTTTCCACGAAGGCTTGGGTCCGAGGACCATGCAAAACCTAGGTTCTGTCCAACACTTAGTCATTCTGAAGAAGCTAGTTTACCCATAGGTTTGAGTTCGAGCACCATGCAATACCTTGGTTCTGTCTAGTACTTGTCTTCTGAGGTAACTAGTTTCCCCATAGGCTTGAGTCCGGGGACCATGAAAGGCCTTGGTTCTATCTAGTACTTATCTTCTGAGGTAACTAGTTTCCCAATAGGCTTACATCCGGGGACAATGCAAGGCCTTATTTCTGTCTAGTGCCTAGTTCTTGAAGTAATTGGTTTCCCCATGGGCTTGGGTTCGAGGACCATGCAAGGCCTAGGTTCTGTCCAACACTTAGTTTTTCTGAAGTAGCTAGTTTCCCCATAGGATTAAGTCCAAGGACCATGCAATACCTTGGTTCTGTCTTGTACTTGTCTTCTGAGGTAACTAGTTTCCCCGTAGGCTTGAGCCCGAGGACCATGCAAGGCCTTGGTTCTGTCTAGTACCAAGTTTTTGAAGTAATTGGTTTCCCCGCAGGCTTGGTTCCGAGGACCATGCAAAACCTAGGTTCTCTCCAACACTTAGTCTTTCTGAAGTAGCTACTTTCCCCATAGGTTTGAGTTCGAGGACCATGCAATACCTTGGTTCTATCCAGTGCTTGTTTTCTGAGGTAACTAGTTTCCCCATAGGGTTAAGTCCGGGGACCATGCAAGGCCTTGGTTCTATCTAGTACTTCTCTTCTGAGGTAACTGGTTTCCCCATAGGCTTAAGTCCGAGAACCAAGCAAGGCCTTAGTTCTGTCTAGTACCTAGTTCTTGAAGTAATTGGTTTCCCCATTTGCTTGGGTTCGTGGACCATGCAAGGCCTCGATTCTGTCCAACACTTAGTTGTTCTGGAGCAGCTAGTTTCCCCATAGGTTTAAGTCCGAGGACCATGCAATACCATGGTTTTGTCTAGTACTTGTCTTCTGAGGTAACTAGTTTACCATAGGCCTGAGTCCGAGGACCGTGCAAGGCGTTGGTTCTATCTACTGCCAAGTTCTTGAAGTAATTGGTTTCCCCACAGGCTTGGGTACGAGGACCATGCAAAACCTAGGTTCTGTCCAACACTTAGTCATTCTGAAGTAGCTAGTTTCCCCATAGGTTTGAGTTCGAGGACCATGCAATACCTTGGTTCTGTCTAGTACTTGTCCTCTGAGGTAACTAGTTTCCCCACAGGCTTGAGTCCGAGGACCACGCAAGGCCTTGGTTCTGTTTAGTACTTTTCTTCTGAGGTAACTACATTTCCCATAGGCTTGAGTCCGAAGACCATGCAAAGCCTTGGTTCGGTCTATTACCTAGTTCTTGAAGTAATTGGTTTCCCCATGGACTTGGGTCTGAGGACCATGCAAGGCCTAGGTTCTGTCCAACACTTAGTTGTTCTGAAGTAGCTAGTTTCCCCACCGGTTTCAGTTCATGGACCATGCAATACCTTGGTTCTGTCTGGTACTTGTCTTCTGAGGTAACTAGTTTTCCCATAGGCTTGAGTCCGTGGACCACGCAAGGCCTTCGTTCTCTCTAGTACTTGTCTTCTGAGGTAACTAGTTTCCCCATAGGCATGAGTCCGAGGACCGTGCAAGGCATTGGTTCTGTCTAGTACCAAGTTCTTGAAGTAATTAGTTTCCTCGCAGGCTTAGGTCCGGGGACCATGCAAAACCTAGGTTCTGTCCAACACATTGTCATTCTGAAGTAGCTAGTTTCCCCATAAGTTTGAGTTCGAGGACCATGCAATACCTTGGTTTTGTCTAGTACTTGTCTTCTGAGGTAAATAGTTTCCCCATAGGCTTGAGTCCGGGAACCATGCAAGGCCTTGGTTCTATCTAGTACTTGTCTTCTGAGGTAACTAGTTTCTCCATAGGCTTAAGTCCGAGGACTATGCAAGGCCTTAGTTCTGTCTAGTACCTAGTTCTTGAATTAATTGGTTTCCCCATGGGCTTGGGTTCGAGGACCATGCAAGGCCTAGGTTCTGTCCAACACTTAGTTGTTCTGAAGTAGCTAGTTTGCCCATAGGTTTAAGTCCGAGGACCATGCAATACCTTGGTTCTGTCCAGTACTTGTCTTCTGAGGTAAGTAGTTTCCCCATAGGCTTGAGTACGAGGACCATGCAAGGCCTTGGTTCAGTCTAGTACCTAGTTCTTGATGTAATTGTTTTCCCCATGGGCTTGGGTCTGAGGACCGTGCAAGGCCAATGTTCTGTCCAACACTTAGTCATTCTGAAGTAGCTAGTTACCCCATAGGTTTGAGTTCGAGGACCATGCAATACCTTAGTTCTGTCTAGTACTTGTCTTCTGAGGTAACTAGTTTCCCCATAGGCTTGAGTCCGGGGACCATGCAAGGCTTTGGTTCTATCTAGTACTTGACTTCTAAGGTAACTCGTTTCTCTATAGGCTTAAGTCCGAGGACCATGCAAGGCCTTATTTCTGTCTAGTACCTAGTTCTTGAAGTAATTGGTTTCCCCATGGGCTTGGGTTCAAGGGCCATGCAAGGCCTAGGTTCTGTCCAACACTTAGTTGTTTTAAAGTAGCTAGTTTTCCCATAGGTTTAAGTCCGAGGACCATGCAATACCTTGGCTCTATCTAGTACTTGTCTTCTGAGGTAACTAGTTTCCCCATAGCCTTGAGTCCGAGGACTATGCAAGGCCTTGGTTCTGTCTAGTACCCAGTTCTTGAAGTAATTGTTTTCCCCATGGGCTTGGGTCTGAGGACCGTGCGAGGCCTAATTTCTGTCGCACACTTAGTTGTTCTGAAGTAGCTAGTTTCCCCATAGGTTTGAGTCCGAGGATCATGCAATACCTCGGTTCCATCTAGTACTTGTCTTCTGAGGTAACTAGTTTCCCCATAGGCTTGAGTCCGAGGACCTTGCTAGGCCTTGGTTCTGTCTAGTACTTGTCTTCTGAGGTTACTGGTTTCCCCATAGGCTTGAGTTCGAGGACCATACAAGGCATTGGTTCTGTCTAGTACCTAGTTCTTGAAGTACTTGGTTTTCCCACAGGCTTGTGTCCGAGGACCAAGCAAGGCCAAGCTTCTGTCCAACACTTAGTCATTCTGAAGTAGCTAGTTTCCCCTTAGGTTTGAGTTCGAGGACCATGCAATACCTTGGTTCAGTCTAGTTCTTGTCTTCTGAGGTAACTAGTTTCCCCATAGGCTTGACCCCAAGGACCAAGCAAAGCCTTGGTTTTGTCTAGTACTTGTCTTCTGAGGTAACTAGTTTCCCCATAGGCTTGAGTCCGAGGACCTTGCTAGGCCTTGGTTCTGTCTAGTACTTGTCTTCTGAGGTTACTAGTTTCCCCATAGGCTTGAGTCCGAGGACCATGCAAGGCCTTGGATCTGTCTAGAACCTAGTTCTAGAAGTACTTGGTTTCCCCACAGGCTTGGGTCCGAGGACCATGCAAGGCCACGGTTCTGTCCAACACTTAGTCATTCTGAAGTAGCTAGTTTCCCCATAGGTGTGAGTTCGAGGACCATGCAATACCTTGGTTCTGTCTAGTTCTTGTCTTCTGAGGTAACTAGTTTCCCCATAGGCTTGACCCCATGGACCACGCAAAGCCTTGGTTCTATCTAGTACTTGTCTTCGGAGGTTACTAGTTTCCCATAGGCCTGAGTCCGAGTACCATGCAAGGCGTTGGTTCTGTCTAGAACCAAGTTCTTGAAGTAATTGGTTTCCCCGCAGGCTTGGTTCTGAGGACCGTGCACAACCTAGGTTCTGTCCAACACTTAGTCATTCTGACGTAGCTAGTTTCCCCATAGGTTTGAGTTCGAGGACCATGCAATACCTTGGTTCTGTCTAGTGCTTGTCTTCTGAGGTATTTAGTTTCTCCATAGGCTTGAGTCCGGGGACCAAGCAAGGCCTTGGTTCTACCAGTACTTGTCTTATGAGGTAACTAGTTTCCCCATAGGCTTAAGTCCGAGGACCATGCAAGGCCTTAGTTCTGTCTAGTACCTAGTTCTTGAAGTAATTGGTTTCCCCATGGCCTTGGGTTCGAGGACCATGCAAGGCCTAGGTTCTGTCCAACACTTAGTTGTTCTGAAGTAGCTAGTTTTCCTATAGGTTTAAGTCCGACGACCATGCAATACCTTGGTTCTGTCTAGCACTTGTCTTCTGAGGTAAGTAGTTTCCCATAGGCCTGAGTCTGAGGACCATGCAAGGCATTGGTTCTGTCTAGTACCAAGTTCTTAAAGTAATTGGTTTCCCCGCAGGCTTGGGTCCGAGGACCATGCAAAACCTAGGTTCTGTCCAACACTTAGTCATTCTGAAGTAGCTAATTTCCCCACAGGTTTGAGTTCAAGGACCTTGCAATACCTTGGTTCTGTCTAGTACTTGTCCTCTGAGGTAACTAGTTTCCCCACAGGCTTGAGTCCGAGGACAACGCAAGGCCTTGGTTCTGTTTAGTACTTGTCTTCTGAGGTAACTACATTTCCCATAGGCTTGAGTCCGAAGACCATGCAAAGCCTTGGTTCGGTCTATTACCTAGTTCTTGAAGTAATTGGTTTCCCCATGGGCTTGGGTCTGAGGACCACGCAAGGCCTAGGTTCTGTCCAACACTTAGTTGTTCTGAAGTAGCTAGTTTCCCCACAGGTTTCAGTTCATGGACCATGCAATACCTTGGTTCTGTCTGGTACTTGTCTTCTGAGGTAACTAGTTTCCCCATAGGCTTGAGTCCGTGGACCATGCAAGGCCTTGGTTCTCTCTAGTACTTGTCTTATGAGGTAACTAGTTTCCCCATAGGCATGAGTCCGAGGACCATGCAAGGCATTGGTTCTGTCTAGTACCAAGTTCTTGAAGTAATTGGTTTCCCCGCAGGCTTGGGTCCGAGGACCATGCAAAACCTAGGTTCTGTCCAACACTTAGTCATTCTGAAGTAGCTAATTTCCCCACAGGTTTGAGTTCAAGGACCTTGCAATACCTTGGTTCTGTCTAGTACTTGTCCTCTGAGGTAACTAGTTTCCCCACAGGCTTGAGTCCGAGGACAACGCAAGGCCTTGGTTCTGTTTAGTACTTGTCTTCTGAGGTAACTACATTTCCCATAGGCTTGAGTCCGAAGACCATGCAAAGCCTTGGTTCGGTCTATTACCTAGTTCTTGAAGTAATTGGTTTCCCCATGGGCTTGGGTCTGAGGACCACGCAAGGCCTAGGTTCTGTCCAACACTTAGTTGTTCTGAAGTAGCTAGTTTCCCCACAGGTTTCAGTTCATGGACCATGCAATACCTTGGTTCTGTCTGGTACTTGTCTTCTGAGGTAACTAGTTTCCCCATAGGCTTGAGTCCGTGGACCATGCAAGGCCTTGGTTCTCTCTAGTACTTGTCTTATGAGGTAACTAGTTTCCCCATAGGCATGAGTCCGAGGACCATGCAAGGCATTGGTTCTGTCTAGTACCAAGTTCTTGAAGTAATTAGTTTCCTCGCAGGCTTGGGTCCGGAGACCATGCAAAACCTAGGTTCTGTCAAACACTTAGTCATTCTGAAGTAGCTAGTTTCCCCATAGGTTTGAGTTCGAGGACCATGCAACATCTTGGTTTTGTCTAGTACTTGTCTTCTGAGGTAACTAGTTTCCCCATAGGCTTGAGTCCGGGGACCATGCAAGGCCTTGGTTCTATCTAGTACTTGTCTTCTGAGGTAACTAGTTTCTCCATAGGCTTAAGTCCAAGGACTATGCAAGGCCTTAGTTCTGTCTAGTACCTAGTTCTTGAATTAATTAGTTTCCCCATGGGCTTGGGTTCGAGGACCATGCAAGGCCTAAGTTCTGTCCAACACTTAGTTGTTCTGAAGTAGCTAGTTTCCCCCTAGGTTTAAGTCCGAGGACCATGCAATACCTTGGTTCTGTCCAGTACTTGTCTTCTGAGGTAACTAGTTTCCCCATAGGCTTGAGTACGAGGACCATGCAAGGCCTTGGTTCAGTCTAGTACCTAGTTCTTGAAGTAATTGTTTTCCCCATGGGCTTGGGTCTGAGGACCGTGGAAGGCCTAATTTCTGTCGAACACTTAGTTGTTCTGAAATAGCTAGTTTCCCCATAGGTTTGAGTCCGAGGATCATGTAATACCTTGGTTCCGTCTAGTACTTGTCTTCTGAGGTAACTAGTTTCCCCATAGGCTTGAGTCCGAGCACCTTGCTAGGCCTTGGTTCTGTCTAGTACTTGTCTTCTGAGGTAACTAGTTTCCCCATAGGCGTGAGTCCGAGGACCATGCAAGGCCTTGGATCTGTCTAGAACCTAGTTCTAGAAGTACTTGGTTTCCCCACAGGCTTGGGTCCGAGGACCATGCAAGGCCAAGGGTCTGTCCAACACTTAGTCATTCTGAAGTAGCTAGTTTCCCCATAGGTTTGAGTTTGAGGACCATGCAATACCTTGGTTCTGTCTAGTTCTTGTCTTCTGAGGTAACTAGTTTCCCCATAGGCTTGACCCCAAAGACCATGCAAAGCCTTGGTTCTGTCTAGTACTTGTCTTCGGAGGTTACTAGTTTCCCATAGGCCTGAGTCCGAGTACCATGCAAGGCGTTGGTTCTGTCTAGTACCAAGTTCTTGAAGTAATTGGTTTCCCCTCAGGCTTGGTTCTGAGGACCGTGCAAAACCTAGGTTCTGTCCAACACTTAGTCATTCTGACGTAGCTAGTTTCCCCATAGGTTTGAGTTCGAGGACCATGCAATACCTTGGTTCTGTCTAGTGCTTGTCTTCTGAGGTATCTAGTTTCTCCATAGGCTTGAGTCCGGGGACCATGCAAGGCCTTGGTTCTACCAGTACTTGTCTTATGAGGTAACTAGTTTCCCCATAGGCTTAAGTCCGAGGACCATGCAAGGCCTTAGTTCTGACTAGTACCTAGTTCTTGAAGTAATTGGTTTCCCCATGGCCTCGGGTTCGAGGACCATGCAAGGCCTAGGTTCTGTCCAACACTTAGTTGTTCTGAAGTAGCTAGTTTTCCTATAGGTTTAAGTCCAAGGACCATGCAATACCTTGGTTCTGTCTAGTACTTGTCTTCTGAGGTAACTAGTTTCCCATAGGCCTAAGTCTGAGGACCATGCAAGGCATTGGTTCTGTCAAGTACCAAGTTCTTAAAGTAATTGGTTTCCCCGCAGGCTTGGGTCCAAGGACCATGCAAAACCTAGGTTCTGTCCAACACTTAATCATTTTGAAGTAGCTAGTTTCCCCACAGGTTTGAGTTCAAGGACCACGCAATACCTTGGTTCTGTCTAGTACTTGTCCTCTGAGGTAACTAGTTTCCCCACAGGCTTGAGTCCGAGGACCACGCAAGGCCTTGGTTCTGTTTAGTACTTGTCTTCTGAGGTAACTACATTTCCCATAGGCTTGAGTCCGAAGACCATGCAAAGCCTTGGTTCGGTCTATTACCTAGTTCATGAAGTAATTGGTTTCCCCATGGGCTTGGGTCTGAGGACCATGCAAGGCCTAGGTTCTGTCCAACACTTAGTTGTTCTGAAGTAGCTAGTTTCCCCACAGGTTTCAGTTCATGGACCATGCAATACCTTGGTTCTGTTTGGTACTTGTCTTCTGAGGTAACTAGTTTCCCCATAGGCTTGAGTCCGTGGACCATGCAAGGCCTTGGTTCTCTCTAGTACTTGTCTTCTGAGGTAACTAGTTTCCCCATAGGCATGAGTCCGAGGACCATGCAAGGCATTGGTTCTGTCTAGTACCAAGTTCTTGAAGTAATTAGTTTCCTCGCAGGCTTGGGTCCGGGGACCATGCAAAACCTAGGTTCTGTCCAACACTTAGTCATTCTGAAGTAGCTAGTTTCCCCATAAGTTTGAGTTCGAGGACCATGCAATACCTTGGTTCTGTCTAGTACTTGTCTTCTGAGGTAACTAGTTTCCCCATGGGCTTGAGTTCGGGGACCATGCAAGGCCTTGGTTCTATCTAGTACTTGTCTTCTGAGGTAACTAGTTTCCCCATAGGCTTAAGTCCGAGGACCATGCAAGGCCTTAGTTCAGTGTAGTACCCAGTTCTTGAAGTAATTGATTTCCCCATGGGCTTGGGTTCGAGGACCTTGCAAGGCCTAGGTTCTGTCCAACACTTAGTTGTTCTGAAGTAGCTAGTTTCCCCATAGGTTTAAGTCCGAGGACCATGCAATACCTTGGTTCTGTCTAGTACTTTTCTTCAAAGGTAACTAGTTTCCCCATCGGCCTGAGTCCGAGGACCATGCAAGGCCTTGGTTCTGTCTAGTACCTAGTTCTTGACGTAATTGGTTTCCCCATGGGTTTGGGTCTGAGGACCATGCAAGGCCTAATTTCTGTCCAACACTTAGTTGTTCTGAAGTAGCTAGTTTCCCCATAGGTTTGAGTCCGAGGACCATGCAATACCTTGGTTCCGTCTAGTACTTATCTTCTGAGGTAACTAGTTTCCCTATAGGCTTGAGTCCAAGGTCCTTGCAAGGCCTTGGTTCTGTCTAGTACTTGTCTTCTGAGGTAAACTAGTTTCCCCATAGGCTTGAGTCCGAGGACCATGCAAGGCCTTGGTTCTGTCTAGTACCTAGTTCTTGAAGTAATTGGTTTCCCCTCAGGCTTGGGTTCGAGGACCATGCATGGCCAAGGTTCTGTCCAACACTTAGTCATTCTGAAGTAGCTAGTTTCCCCAAAGGTTTGAGTTCGAGGACCACGCAATACGTTTGTTCTGTCTAGTTCTTGTCTTCTGAGGTAACTTGTTTCCCAATAGGCTTAAGTCCGGGGACCATGCAAGGCCTTGGTTCTGTCTAGTACCTGTCTTCTGAGGTATCTAATTTCCCCATAGGCTTAGGTCCGAGGACCATGCAAGGCCTTAGTTCTGTCTAGTACCTAGTTCTTGAAGTAATTGGTTTCCCCATGGGCTTGGGTCCGAGGACTATGCAAGGCCTAGATTCTGTCGAACGCTTTGTTGTTCTGAAGTAGCTAATTTCCCCAAAAGTTTGAGTTCGAGGACCATGCAATACCTTGGTTCTGTCTAGTACTTGTCTTCTGAGGTAACTAGTTTCCCCACAGGCTTGAGTCCGAGGACCATGCAAGGCCTTAGTTCATTCTAGTACCCAGTTCTTGAAGTAATTGATTTCCCCATGGGCTTGGGTTCGAGGACCTTGCAAGGCCTAGGTTCCGTCCAACACTTAGTTGTTCTGAAGTAACTAGTTTCCCCATAGGTTTAAGTCCGAGGACCATGCAATATCTTGGTTCTGTCTAGTACTTGTCTTCAAAGGTAACTAGTTTCCCCATCGGCCTGAGTCCGAGGACCATGCAAGGCCTTGGTTCTGTCTAGTACCTAGTTCTTGACGTAATTGGTTTCCCCATGGGTTTGGGTCTGAGGACCATGCAAGGCCTAATTTCTGTCCAACACTTAGTCGTTCTGAAGTCGCTAGTTTCCCCATAGGTTTGAGTCCGAGGACCATGCAATACCTTGGTTCCGTCTAGTACTTGTCTTCTGAGGTAACTAGTTTCCCTATAGGCTTGAGTCCAAGGGTCTTGCAATGCCGTGGTTCTGTCTAGTACTTGTCTTCTGAGATAAACTAGTTTCCCCATAGGCTTGAGTCCGAGGACCATGCAAGGCCTTGGTTCTGTCTAGTACCTAGTTCTTGAAGTAATTGGTTTCCCACAGGCTTGGGTCCGAGGACCATGCAAGGCCAAGGTTCTGTCCAACACTTAGTCATTCTGAAGTAGCTAGTTTCCCCATAGGTTTGAGTTCGAGGACCATGAAATACCTTTCTTCTGTCTAGTTCTTGTCTTCTGAGGTAACTAGTTTCCCAATAGGCTTGAGTCCGGGGACCGTGCAAGGCCTTGGTTCTGTCTAGTACCTGTCTTCTGAGGTATCTAGTTTCCCCATAGGCTTAAGTCCGAGGACCATGCAAGACCTTAGTTCTGTCTAGTACCTAGTTCTTGAAGTAATTGGTTTCCCTATGGGCTTGGGTCTGAGGCTTATGCAAGGCTTAGGTTCTGTCCAACGCTTTGTTGTTCTGAAGTAGCTAGTTTTCCCAAAAGTTTGAGTTTGAGGTCCATGCAATACCTTGGTTCTGTCTAGTACTTGTCTTCTGAGGTAACTAGTTTCCCCATAGGCTTGAGTCCGAGGACCATGCAAGGCCTTGGTTCTGTCTAGTACCTAGTTCTTGAAGTAATTGGTTTCCCCATGGGCTTGGGTCCGAGGACCATGCAAGGCCTAGGTTCTGTCCAACATTTAGTCAATCTGAAGTAGCTTGTTTCCCCATAGGTTTGAGTTTGAGGACCATGCAATACCTTGCTCCTGTCTAGTACTTGTCTTCTGAGGTAACTAGTTTCCCCGTAGGCTTGAGTCCGAGGACCACACAAGGCCTTGGTTCTGTCTAGTACTTGTCTTCTGAGGTAACTAGTTTCCCTATGGGCTTGAGTCCGAAGTCCATGCACAGGCTTGGTTCAGTCTATTACCCAGTTCTCGAAGTAATTGGTTTCCCTATGGGCTTGGGTCCGAGGACCATGCATGGCCTAGGTTCTGTCTAACACTTAGTTGTTCTGAAGTAGCTAGTTTCCCCACAGGTTTAAGTGCAGGGACCATGCAATACCTTGGTTCTGTCTGGTACTTGTCTTCTGAGGTAACTAGTTTCCCCATTGGCTTGAGTCTAAGGACCATGCAAGGCCTTGGTTCTGTCTAGTACCTAGTTCTTGAAGTAATTGGTTTCCCCAATGGCTTGGGTCCGAGGACCATGCATGGCCTAGGTTATGTCCAACACTTAGTTGTTCTTACGTAAGTGTTGGACAGAACCCTACGGTGTACAAAACCCTACAGACTGTTTTTCATCCAATCCGTGATTGTATGTTTGGGCTTTTTTTTCTCACAACTCTAGACATGTAAAAGGATTATTTTAAGGGTCATCAAAGGTGGAATAAGTTGCACAAGTTTTGAGCAAAAAATTGTTAAAGCAAATTGTGACCGGAGACCTAGTTTGCCCTAGTTCATCTTTCTTGTGAAGAAGTTGCTGTGTTTGTGCACCATAGGATTTTGTAACCAAGCATCTTCTGGATCTTGATCATGTGATGAACTGAAGAACTTTGCAGCCAACAACCTTCTCTTGTTGGTGATTGAAGTCGCGTATTGGGATCCACACAATTGGTTAGTCACGTACTGGGAGCCGTGCATTAGAAGGAGAGATTGTCATTACAGAACAAGTCCAATTGGGTATTGAGGTAAAGGTTCAACTGTAGGTTGGTATAAGGTACTGAGATTCCTTTACTTTTAACCGCTTGTTGTGATAATAGTGAATTCTCGGAAGTGGTGACCTTAAAATCACCCAGTGGGGTGATTGCCATGTAAGTTTTCCCAATTCGTAAACAAATCACCGTGTCAATTTATTTTCCGCTACATTTAACTTAGTTGATGATTTGTTTGTGCTACCACGATTATTGCATGTTAATTAACTTAATTAATTCACATGGCTAATTAATTGGTTAATTTATCACAAGGGGTTAATTCATTTTTGGCCTATCAAAACACATTAATTGCATGAGGAATATTCTAAATACAGCAGTTTTTACAATAGCTGATTAGACAAATTTTTATTGATTCTTATCTAAGCATGTCATCAATATCATGTTTTCACTTATCAAATTATTAATAATAATTTGTGTGTGTGTGTGTGTGTGTGTGGCATTAGACTTATTTGAATTCTTCTTAAGTAACACAAGTTTTTTTTTTTTTTTTTGGAAGAATTTGAGCAACACAAGTGATTATGGAGAGTCCTTCATTAAACTAAGTCATTAGTTTGAGTCTCTCATTTTTCTGGAAAATGAGAGATTGATTGATTATTTATTTATTTATTTATTAACGGATTAATTGATGACTTAGGACTTGTGTGTGTGTATTAAAAGGAGTCCTCTAGTTTGCATGATGTTAATAGAGATAACTAGTCTCATAGTAATATGAAAGGAAGTACTAAATTTGCTATCAAAGTTTCTCTCCTCTCTTCCCCCTAATTCAGAACCGCCAATGCCAAAATTTTGTGGAATTCAGCACTTAGGGTAGCGAATTCTCCTAAGTCTCTTCTCAATTACCTAAATTAGTTGACACAATCAACATAACACCTATAAACGTAAAATGTTAATAATATTTAGTTGAAAGACTCATAAAATTTGAAGAAACATAATCAAAACTTTGAGTCTCTTATTTGAAAACCCAATTTAGATCAAATGCCTCCTAACCATAATGGGGCTAATATGTTGCCACTATTGTGATCAAAATCAAAATATAAAACGATAATTCTAAACTCATAATTGTTCAAATAATGATAATTCCATTTATATACTTTTTTTTTGTTTTGAAAATTACAAATTTATAATCCAAAGACTTTGAACATCTAAAGTCTTAAAAGAGTGTTTTGGAGAATTGGTTTTTCTTTTCTAAAGTCTTTAAAGCCTCCTTTACGTTGGGCAAAACTTTCCACACGTTAGTGTCTAGTTTTCTCCACTATACCAAAAAGTGTAGTTCTAGTAAAGTAAAGCTCATGGGTCTTCAAAATCTTGTCCACCACCTAGTTTTTCCAAGAAAGTGTAAACTTTCCACATGTTATAGACTGATAGTATCTAGTTTTATCCAAGAAAGTGTAGTTCTAGTAAAGTAAAGCTCATGGGTGCCCAAAATCTTGTCCATCATCTAGTTTTTCCAAGAAAGTGTAAACTTTCTACTCGTTATAGTGTCTAGTTTTCTCCAAGAAAGTACAGTTCTAGTAGAGTAAATCTCATGGGTCCCCAAAATCTTGTCCACCTAATTTTCCACACGTTAGTGAAAGTGTAATTCTAGTAACACTAACGTTTTTTTTTTTTTTTTTTTTTTTTGATAAATAGTAACACTAATGTTGAATATATTCAATAGCATTTTTCTCCATCTAGTTTTTTAGTTAATATAATTATAAATATATTTAACCCAAAAAGCCTAAACCCAACATATATGAGCTCAATTATGATATATTAATCACTCATTTCTTTCATCATTATTCGATGCTGGACTTCATTCGCATGTGTATTCCCAACATCTAACACTCATATTTAAAAATAAAAAATAAAAAATATAATTCTCGAGTTCTAAGAAGTGACAAAGCTGATGTGGATAAAAAACCAATCATTGGAGTGATTGGTTTTTAGTTATGATCATCTATTGGGTCTTATTATTCTAGCAGCACTATTTGATATTACAGATTTATTTACTACCATTGTAATATTTAATTTTTTTTTAATGAATTATGGCTCATTAAAACTTGAAAAGGAAAAAAATGAGTAAAACTATATATTAAAAACTATAAGATTGTAATAAATTAATCTTATTATTTCAAAACTAACAAAATTAAACACACAGAATTTTACCCCGTCCCTGCTGCCATGATAGCTTGGTACTCCGTTAACAGATTCGTGGCTCTCTCCAGAATAGACCGTGGCTCACGTTGAATGTGGTCAAAGTAAAACTTGTCTCTTGAATTCCATATAGCCCAATGCCGTGGCTGCCCACCTGTCCAAATCTGCACCTTCCAACACGTACTGTAAGTGTTTAAAAAGGGGGAAGAAATCCTCAGTGTCATTGCTACATTTCTGGATCCGACCCTTGACCAATGCCCAAACATTTCTTGCAAAAGGGCACGTCCAGAGTATATGCGCCACTGTTTCAGTTTCACTTCTACAGAACTCACAAGTTGCTTCGATTTGTATCTTCTTCCTACGTAGGTTGTCCCTTGTTGGCAGACAATTGCTGCATGGTCTCCATAGAAAAGTCCGAATCCTTGGAGGGACTTTGAGCTTCCATATTTGCACTATGGGCTTGTGCCAATGAGTGCTCTGGCCTATCCGATGTCTTCAGTCGCAAGGCTAACTGATAGGCTGATTTCACAGTGAAGCTATGGTTCTTATTTGCAGTCCATATCAGGGAGTCTTGTGAGTCTAGCTGATCGAGCTTCCATATTTGCACTATGGGCTCATGCCAATGAGTGCTCTGGCCTATCCGATGTCTTCAGTCGCAAGGCTAACTGATAGGCTGATTTCACAGTGAAGCTATGGGTCTTATTTGCGGTCCATATCAGGGAGTCTTGTGAGTCTAGCTGATTGAGGGGGGTGGCTAGGATTTCTGCACAAGTCCTTGGGGTGAAGGTAGCAGCTATTTTACCTCGGTCCCATTGTCTTGTACTCCGATCTATCAAGTCACACACCTTCAAGTCTCCCATGGGCTCATGTAGGAAGATTGGTGTGTTTGGTAACCATTTGTGTGACACCACCCCATTTAACTTACCATTTAAGTTAAATGAGACCTAGTAATAACTTACCATTTAAGTTTTGTTGTGAAATTATTGTGCTTATAGTACTACTCTTTTAACACGTTCACATAGGTTCACTAGGGATAATTGGTCGTGTTGTATTAAATTATGCAACAATCACAAATTAAATCTTCAGCAGGGTGTGGAATTAAGTGTAGAAAAAACTGTATTCCTAACATTGTTCAAACACGTATTATTTTACTTTATTTCTAAATTGTACCAATCAAGTATTATTAATTAATTATGGATATCATGTTGTCTAAATAAGTAGGAAAATGGAAATTTAAACTATGATTCTCAAATATGAAAGTTCTACAATATCACTAAAATACAATATCACTATAATATCACTAAAATATAATGCCTAAATATTTATATATTTCAATTTGTATGTGTTTGCTTACTCTGTTTCTTTTATTTTATTTGCTAACTGTTCTAACTGACAAAGTCAATAGTACTTTTTCTTTTGTTTTATTTGAGTTGATGTTTTTCTTTTTTGTTTTATTAGAAGAAGGTTGTAAATTCATTAATTAAAAGTCAAATCGACTAGAATTCCAGTAATGAAGTGTGGAGTGTGGAGGAATATACTCTATCCACACCAAAAGAAAATCTAATAACAAAAAAAAGGCTTTTGCTAAAATTTTTGCTTTGTCAATCAAATGTCTAAAAGAAACAAAAGAAGATCATTCCTCTTTTATACAATTTATAATTACCTCCGAGTCACTTCTTTTATTTTATTTTTTATTTTTTATTTTTTTTAGTTTAAATTTTGGAATGAAATATGTATGGTTCTAATTATTTAAGATTAAATGTTTAGGTTCTAATTGTATGTATGTTAGCAAACCGAGTACAAAAACATATTTAGTATAAGATATTTATGTCTTAGAACAGTTTTAGACATTGCTCAAGTTGATTCAAGTCATGATTTAAGAACAATTAAGTTGAAGAAAGAAGAATTCAGAATCAGCCTTACTCGGCCGATCGAGAGAGACCTTCTACTGATTGACTATGATTTATGCAGATTTTAAATAAATCCTGAAAGCTTGCAAAACATTTAGGGTTTGAGTCCAAAAATGCTAGATATAAAAGCAAAACCCTAATACCCGTTTTCTAAGACTTGTGAGTCACTCCAGTGAGATCTGAGAGATTCTGTAACTTTTTAACTCAACAAACATCTATATAAGATTAGATTGATATTGCTTGAACCGATGGAGATAAGTTGCAACATACAAGATCAAATATTGCTGATAATCTAAACCACTGAGTGGGATCTCAAAGTCACAAATTAGAGTGCTTGTGTGCAACAAATTCAAAGAATAGTCCGTGGATTCAAAGCCGCGTGTGGTCATGTGAGTAAGTACTACAAGAGGTAGCATTAGATTTAGGTGAAAAATCTATTGTAAACACTTCCGTTCTACTTAGTGAATTTGTTGCCTTATGAATTGTTAAAGTTAAATCCTCCTCCGCCAGTAGCTCCTGCTCAGCAAAGAAAAAGGCAACGCACAACCAAGCAGGCTCCGGTCGTTCCGACCGTAGTGCTTGGGAAGACTCCTCCCCGGCCTTCCAGCGGTATAGTAATCCGCGAGCCCACGACCCAGACGAGGACGAACGTAGCATCCACTTCCTGTGCTGTGCCCGCCTGGCAGCCCTCGTACATGCTGGATGGCAAACTTCTTCCCTCGGACGCAAGTGTGCATGTTTGGGCGAAGGGGGCAGGCAGTCACATCGCCCAGTCGTTGGCGCACGGCTTACTACTTCCCGAGGATGTGCAGGCATTCAAGGAAGGGACGGACGAGTCCATGGCGCGGAGGCTACAATGGCATACCATCGCGGTAAGTAAATTCAATTTGTCCTTCCTTTTTTTTTTTTTTTTTTTTTTTTTTTTTTTTTTTTTTTTTTAAAAAAAAAAACTAAGATTGAGTTTCTGTTCTTGTTACATTATCAAGCTGCGCAGTTGGCGTGTATATTAGACAGACGCGTCAGCGATCTTACCGAGGACGCCGGCCAAGAAAGGGCTCTGAAGGACATGGCCGACGCCAACGCGAAGGAGAAGGCCGTGGCTGCTGCGACGGCGAAAAAGAAGGCGGCAACAGCCAAAAAGGCAAAGGCGGAAGCGGAGAAGAAATATGCGGAGCTGCAGACTCGCATGGGGGACATTGAGCTCAAGCTGGCGGAAGCCGAGAGCCTGGGGACTGCTCGGTATGAGAGCAAGTGGTACAATGAAGGTTTCGCCGATGCATAGAATTCGGCGGAACCGGTCATAAGGGATGCTCAAAAGCTCGGCTTCCAGAAGGGTTGGATGGCTGCCCTGCAAGCAATGGGAGTTCCCGAGGACTCCCCCTTGAGGAACGTCGCACAGATTCCGTTCCCTGTCTCTCCCCAAGCACAACAGACTCCTCTAGGGCCCCTTGACGAGGAGGAAACGACCAGTCTGAGGGAACTAGTAGAGCAGATTGACGCTCATGTGGAGTTGGAAGAAACCGAGGTGGCTAGTCAACTCCGCTCTAGTGATCAGCTCGTTCATGACCCTGTGCAAACTGAAGTCACCGTGCAACCTACCGACTCTGCCTCTTAAGTAGTCGAGGAGTATTTACCCTTTTTGCGAGTTTTTTTTTTTTTTTTAATTGCCTTAGTATAGTTTTATTTCATGCTTTTGATAGGTTTGCCCATGTCACCGGGCTATGGTGACTGAACAATTTTTTTGTCATTTTGAATTTCCAACGTGCTTTAAGGACGTGAAATCATTTACTTATGCTTTTCTGCCAAGGTTTTTGCATTTTGCTTGCTTTGTGACTGTATCGTAGTGTTTTGAATGGTTGAGTCTGGTCTCGGCATTTGCCGTGCATACCATTTTGCTTGGCGATATACCGCGGACCATGCAGCAGTTTTCTTTAGCCCTTTGGAAGCCTTGGCACATTAGATTTCTACCCCTCGATAGATTTAGGGTTTCCATTTGCTCGGTATTGTAGGCTGAACCGGGCAGTAGGTTTCAGTCTTTAGGCAAATAGTTTGAGGTTTCCACCTGCTTGACAATATAGATTGGACCAGGCAGCAAGCTTCCGTCCTTAGGCAATTTATTTAAGGTTTCCACCTGCTCAGCAATATAGATTGGACCAGGCAGCAGGCTTCCGTCCTTAGGCAATTTATTTAAGGTTTCCACCTGCTTGGCCATATAGATTGGACTAGGCAGCAGACTTCTGTCCTTAGGCAAAAGAAAAATTCCTTTTTAAGAGTTACACCTGTTCGGTATTATGCGCAATGAATCAGTTATCGGGGGCGATGCTAATTTGTAAATTTTGACATTGCCATTTTTTATTGAGCGAACAAGTACAATAGTTCGCATTGCTTTAGGACCCAGCAAGTGGCCAGTTAGTGGTAAAACTTCTTCAAGTTGTTGACATTCCATGGTCAGGGTAGCGGCCTCTCGTCCAGTTCTTCCAAGTAATAGGCTCTTGAGCTCGTGATGGCTGTAACCCTGTACGGCCCCTCCCAGGTCTGCACCAATTTCCCCGAATTCGTGTCTCGCATGCTCCCTACAGTATTTCTCAATACCAAATCCCCGACGCTAAACTGTCTCGCTCTTACACCGCGGTTATATCTCCAGGCAAGCTTTTGCTGATACTTTGCGAGCCGTATGGTCGAAGCTTCACAGTACTCTTCTAACCTGTCCAAACACTCAATCAGTAGGCCGTCGTTCACGTCAGGATTGAACCTGAATACTCGTCCGCTGCACAGGTTTACCTCGGTCGATATTATAGCCTCGGCCCCATAAGTGAGGGAAAATGGGGTTTCCCCCGTTGATCTTCTGGGCGTCGTTTGGTAAGCCCATAGGACGCTAGGCAGCTCCTCGGCCCAATTCCCCTTTGCTCCATCCAATCTTTTCTTCAGACCACTTACGATTACCTTGTTCACTGCCTCGACCTGGCCGTTGCTTTGGGGGTACGCGGGAGTGGAATACCGGTTCCTGATGCCGAAGTCTCTGCAGAAATCCTGGAAAGCTCTGCTGCAAAACTGTAGACCATTATCGGAGATGAGGGTGTTCGGTACTCCGAATTTGGTAATTATATTTTTCCACACAAATTTCTTTACGTCTGTGTCCCGGATGTTAGCCAAAGCTTCTGCCTCTGCCCACTTTGTGAAATAGTCAATGGCTACCATGACAAACTGTCGGTTACCTGTTGCTCGGGGGAATGGCCCGAGTATATCCAGCCCCCATTGTGCAAAAGGCCACGGGCTATTGACTGGGTTTAAGTAGCCGGCCGGCTGGTGAATCACGGGCGCATGTTTCTGACATTACTCACATTTACGGGCGTACTCGGCAGCATCCCTTTGCATCTTAGGCCACCAAAACCCTTGAGTCATTGCTCAGTGTGCCAATGACTGTCCTCCCACGTGGCTGCCGCACATTCCATCATGGAGCTCGGCTAAGAGCTCGTCTACCTTCGTGAGAGGTAAGCATAAGAGATACGGTCCCCCATATGATCTTCTATACAACTTTCTGTCTGGCGTTAACCAATATCTCGAAGCTATTCTGCGAATCTTAGCTACCTCCTTTTCATCGGGCGGGAGTTTATCCTCAGCCAGGTATTCAATGATGGGGTCCATCCAACTGCGCCCAAGTGTTGTAATTGGTGTGACACCGATCCCCGAGCCATGCGAGTTTCGTTTGCCGAGATGCTCGACTTCGGAACCAATTCTACTCTTATCAACCGAGGTATACCTTCCATTACTAATGAAGCTAGAGTGGCTAGGGAGTCGGCGTGCCTATTTTGTGTCTGGGCCACTTGTACCAACCTCACGGTGCCAATTTCTGACATAGCCTACTTTCCCTGTTCCAAATATGCCCTCATACGGGGATCTCGAGCCTGGAACTTGCCTTGGACTTGATTAACCACCAATCGTGAGTCCGAATATATCTCCATGTTCCGGGCACCGACTCCCGAGGCTGCCCTCAGCCCGGCTAATAAGGCCTCGTATTCGGCTTCGTTGTTGGAAGCCTTGAATCCCAATCTGAATGATTGCTCCAGTTTTATTCCCTCGGGGCTAATCATGACCACCCTTACGACGGACCCCGTGGAGTTGGATGCACCGTCCATGTATACTTTCCACGGACGACAATCCAGTTGGTAGATCATCTCTTGAGAGGCTCGAGGTGAAAACTCGGCCACAAAGTCTGCCAGAACTTGGCCCTTAATGGCCTTTCTCGGCCTGTATCGTATGTCGAAAGCCCCCAGTTGGGTTCCCCACTTTGCTATTCGCCCCGTGAAGTCGGATCTTTTCAGCAATGACTGCAGTGGGTACTGAGTTAGTACATATATGGTATGGGCCTAGAAATACTGAGGCAACTTCCTTGTAGCGTGTACGAGTGACAACACCAACTTCTCCAAAGGCAAGTATCTAGTCTCCGGGTCTACCAAAGTCTTGCTGACGTAGTACACGGGCCGTTGTGTGCCCCTGTCTATTAGCAATATGGCACTTACGGCATGTTCGGAAACCGAGAGGTACATAAAAAGATCTTCTCCGGGCTCTGGTGCTGCCAATCCCGGTGCTTGCGATAAATATTCTTTCAGTTGCCGAAAAGCTTCCTCGCACTCATCGCTCCATTGGAACCCTTTCCATTTCTTTAAAAGTTGGTAGAATGGCCGGCATCGGTCCGAGAACTTAGAGATGAACCGATTGAAGGTGGCCAGCATTCCTGTCAAAACCTGCACTTCCTTTGGATTGCTCGGGGATTTAAGACGCTTCACAGCCTCAACCTGGTCCGGGTTGACCTTAATTCCTCAGCAGGAGATCAGATACCCTAGAAACTTTCCAGCTCCTACGCCAAAAGCACACTTTTCTGCATTTAGGCGTAACTTATGTTGCCGTAGCTGCTCAAACACCTCCCCAAGATCCTCCACATGTTGCACTTTCTGCTTGCTTTTAACCACCATGTCGTCAATATAAATCTCGACTATTCGGCCAAGTTTGTCACGGAACATTCTCGTCATCATCCGTTGGTATGTTGCTCTAGCGTTCTTTAGCCCGAATGGCATCACAGTGTAGTGATAGTTGGCGTCGGGGGCTATGAATGCCGTCTTTTCTTAATCCTCGGCTGACAGAGCTATCTGATGGTATCCTTGGAATGCGTCCAGGAAGCTCATCCTCGAGTGTCCACAAGTGGCATCTACCAATTGATCAATCTTCGGCATGGGAAACGGGTCTTTCGGACATGCTCAGTTTAAATCCGTGAAATCCACGCATACCCTCCATTTGCTGTTCTTCTTTCTCACTACCACTGTATTCGCCAGCCATTCCGAAAAGAAGATCTCTTTTACCGCCCCGGCTTCTTTAAGCCTCTGAACTTCTGCTTCCACGGCTTCCGCATGCTCCCTAGCCACTCTTCTCGATCTTTGTTTCTTGGGAGGAAACGACGGATCCACGTTAAGTTTATGGGCGATAAACTCGGGGTCCACCCCAGGCACGTCGTATAGACTCCATGCAAACACGTCCACGTTCTATATCAAACACAACAATACTTCTACCCTCTCCTTGAGTGACATGCTAGCCCCTATTTGAAAACGTTTGTCGGCATCCGGCAGTATCTTCACTCTTATAAGTTCCTTGGCACCCTCAGCCCCCACTTCCCTTCGGGGTTTCTATAGTTGCTATAACGGAGGCTCCTCGGCGGTCTCCTTATGCTCGGCGCGCTGGACTTAAAGGTTTGTTGCCGCGATGAGGCATTGCCTTGCCATCTTTTGGCATCCTTGTACCACGGCGACGCCCTGATCTGTCGGAAACTTGACTTTTTACGTGCAAGGTGGAGGGAACGGCCCCCATGGCGTGAATCCATGGCCTTCCCAGTATTGCCGTGTAAGGGGAGAAGGAGTTGACAACTATGAACGATACTGGGACCTTTTTACCCTTCATGCACACGGGTATGGAAATCTGTCCCTCGGGGACCACGATTCTCCTATCAAACGATACCAGCGGCGTATTATACTCTGTTAGATCTTGACTTTTTAATTCGAGCCTTTTGAACAAGTCCAGATACATCACATCGGCTTCGCTACCTTGATCTATCATTACTCGTTTTACCAGAAAATCGCCCATCCGAACTGTGACCACTAGTGCATCGTCATGCGGTTGTATTGTTCCCTCTAAATCTTGCTCATCAAAAGCAAGCGTTTCCCGAACATGCTTGGTCTTTTTCTTCGAGGGTTCTGCTCCCGGTTGACCCACCATTGGCGCGACGGTCAATACCTCCCTTTTTTGCCACCGAGGTCCCTACTGGGGGGACTAGGATCATCTCAATCACTCCTAGGGGCGGTGGAAGAGGGTTCCCCCTTTGCTGGGTCCTTGTGTCGTTACCCCGAACATCGTTGTCGACTACAAACTCTTTCAGGTGTCCTGCCTTTGCTAACTGCGCCAGATGGTCTTTTAGTACGCGACACTGTTCGGTGGTGTGTCCCTTGTCCTTGTGATAGGTGCAGTACAGATTCTAGTTCCTCCGAGAGGGGTCACCTCCCATCTTGTTCGGCCACCTGAAGTAAGGCTCATTCTTGATTCGCTCCAGAATCCGGTGCACTGGCTCTTTAAACGTCATATTAACTTCCCCCGTCTGCCAAAATGGCTCGTGCAACTTCAAATCCTTCTGAGACCTCGGTTGGAATCCCCCTTGCCGAGAGCGATTTACCGCCGGGGCTTTTCCTTTACTCTGTAACCGATCATCCTCCAAGCACTTATATTCCTCGATACGTCTCATGAACTGTCTCATATCCTCGGGAGGCTTCTTCGTTAGTGACTCTCGTAGCTCGGAGTCTTCGGGGAGCCCCATCCGGAAGGTACTTGCTGCAATTTTCTCATTTCCCCCACCTATTTCATTATAGAGCTCCCAGTACCGGCTGGCATAACTACGGAGGGTTTCCCCTACTCTCATCTTCATAGATAGTAAAGCGTCTACGAGCTGCGGCACCCGACTGCATGTCACAAACCGCACACCAAATTCTTGGATTAGCTCAGCGAAGCTATGAATGGAACCCTTGAGCAATCTGTTGAACCACCTCAGAGCGGTCGGCCCGAGGCTGGAGGGAAATACCCTGCACATCAGTGCGTCATCGTTGGAATGTAGGGACATTATGTGGATGTAGTGACTGACGTGCTCAACCGAGTCTGTCCTTCCATCGTAGGTATTAAATGGAGGGCGTGTGAACCTGCTCGGCATTGCGGCTCTTTCGATATCTTCCGAGAATGGGGACCGTGCTGCCCTTCTCAGTGTGCGGCTCATCACGTCCATTGCAGCGTTGTACGGTTTTCGCTCGTCGGGCGAGTCGGACCCTCGGTCCGAGTGGCCCCATGATTGCGAACGGTCTCTGCGATGGTGGAATTCCCGCGAATGCGAACGGTCTTGGTTACGAGGGTGCCCCTGTGAACGGGAACGCCACCTATGTCGGCGGGACTCGGGCTGGCTGGACCCCGTACCATGGCGATCTCCCCCTGGACTCGCCCTCCAGTTTTGGTCGTCGCCTCTCCTTCCTTGATGCCTGACCTCTACCTCTAACTCCAACTCCCTCACCTGCCTGCGCAACCGCTCAAGTTCCTCGTCTCTTTCATCGAACTGCCTATGCCCAGAGGCGCTTGATGCCTGCCACTGTGTCTGGTATGACCCCTCCCCGAGGCCGGACCTCTCTGCCCGCTCGTCATTCCTATCTTCACGCCGCTTCTGTCTCCTCTCGCGCCAAGACGACCTTGAGATTGTTCTGCCGAGCGACTTTCGGCCTCATTCTCAGAACCTCTCCTTGACATCCCACCGCACGTGAGTCTTGGTTGAACTACAGCTGCGTAGGAGGATTCCCACAGACGGCGCCAATTGTGCGAACCCAAAGCGTGACCTATGGGCCTGCCTACTTTTGGGCTTACAATCTATTTATATTGTGGGTTTGAAGTTTTCCTACTATGGGTAGTTCAAGGTCCTAGAACTTAATACTTCCTCTTTCTCTCTTCTTCTCTCTCTCTCTCTGTATTTTTTCCAAACCCTTCTCTTCCTGTTGTTTTCAAATTTATAGTTCCTCCATAATGGGATGGCCATCATTGCTTTGTTGTAAGTGCGGCGAGAGGTCCAATACGATCAAAGGTAAGTGGGTGGTTTGGTGGTGGTGGCCTTGGAACTTGGTTCCTCACCTAGTGAACAATACGGCAGCTCCATTCCTCGGGGAACCGCCGAGCAAGTGAGATCCAAAACATCCGCTTACCTCCCATCTCATGGTGCTCGGGAAACGTGCTTGGCACGACCCTCACTGGGAAGTTTGGACCAACATCATGTACAGTTATGGGCTGGATCCTTTGGGCTGGTAGGGACGGGGTCACAACGTTGTTCCCACGTACTGGAGCCTAAACAGGCCTGGGTGTTGGGTGCCGTACAGCTCTGATTAGGGATTGTGACCAGTCGATTTGATTGTTACAACATCAAGATCATTTTGGCGAAGTGAGATTAAGGATCTAGTGACCAGAATCAAGATGCATATTTCCAAGACAAAATTACCTTTCTATCCTCCATGTGAGATTAAATGCAGGTTGCAAAATGGGGTGTCAACAGCATGATTTTGCAAATCTGGAAAAACTTGTTCAAATAGTTGAGCAATTGAATGATCACCCTCCCATGGTATTGCCATAGAAGATAAAACTTTAATCAGATCATCTCTTGCAAATGGTTTAATTCCATCACCAATGCGCCTTATGTACTTTGAAAATTGTTGATCGTTAATGGATCTCATGTTTTGAGTTAAATGTAAGATCTTGATATATCTCCATAATGGGGAGTTGACTATACATGCATCTAACAACTCTGCCTTTGTGCCTTTGGGAACAATAGGAAGTACCTGATGAAAATCTCCTCCCAGTATTAACACCTTTCCACCAAAATGAGAATTAACTTCCATAAGATCCTGCAATGTTTTATCTAATGCTTCAAGTGCATGTTGATTCACCATAGGAGCTTCATCTTAAATAAACACTACCGCACATCTAATGAGTTCAACTAAATCAGATTGTTTACTTATAGAGCAAGTTGATGATGCTTTAGGAATTAAAGGTATTTTAAATTTTGAATGTGCTGTTCTTCCACCAAGTAGTAGTGTTGCTGCAATACCAGATGTTGCTATGGCAATTGCGATATGACCATCACTTCTTAAAGATGCTAGTAATGCACGATATAAAATTTTTTTTCCAGTTCCTCCTAGACCATCCACAAAGAATGCCATTTTTTGTTTACGTTGAATGACTTCCATTAGAAGCATTATTGACCACTTTGAGGGGGGCGGAGAGGTTTTACGCTGAGGACTTCGGTTTCCTCTTCGATAACACATCATTGTGTTGTCCTTGTGTTTGCATCTCTCTTCCTTTAATCTTTGCCATTTAATTTCTGTTGTGGATGTGATTTTATTTGGTTTAGATTGTTTATCAATTCTGTTATAAGTTTATGTTCATTTTCTGCACGTACATTGTTTGATATTAAGCTTGAATTGGTAATTTGTATATTAGGGGTCTAAACGTTCATAGTGTTTTATACGCTATTTGAACTTTCAATTGGTATCAGAGCGGGTGCACTCTTTGTGGTTTAAACACCTTAGTGCAATCCTTGACCATGTATTGAGATGGACCGGTCTCAATCTTTAAATGTCCCCCCATTTTTTAATGGTAACAACTATGCATTTTGGAAAGTCTGAATGAGGGCATTTTTGTGTTCTATTGACAATACTGTTTGGGATGCTGTAGAAGTCGAATGGACTAGGCCGAAGGCTGCTAAATCCACTTGGGATAAGGCAGCTCTTACAGCAGCTAACACTAACAGTAAAGTTTTGAATGCTATTTTTTGTGGTGTTTCTCTAGAAGAGTTTCATAGGATTTCACACATTACTGTTGCTAAGGAGGCATGGCAGATATTGGAGACCACTTATGAAGGAACGAAGAAAGTAAAAGACACCAAGCTGCAGATGCTGACAACTCGGTTTGAGGAGCTCAAAATGAGTGAAGACGAATTTTTTTACTCTTTCTATAGCAAGCTGAATGAAGTGGTCGTCGGCAAGTTTAATTTGGGAGAGAAAATGAAGGATTCCAAGATAGTGAGGAAGGTCCTTCGATCATTACCGAAAAGCTTCTGTGCCAAGGTGACAGCGATTGAAGAGAGTAAGGACCTTGATGATATCAAAGTCCAAGAATTGATTAGCTCACTTCAGACTTATGAACTGTCGTTGCCCACCCAAAGGAAGAGCAAATCTCTTGCTCTTAAGACAATTAATGAAAGGATGGAGGTTCACAACTCATCGGATGAGGATGTTGTCGAAAAGGATGTTGCCTACCTTGCGAAAAATTACAGGAAATTCTTGAAATTCCAGAACAATGGAAAATTTGGTGATAAAGGGAAATTCCAAAGTTTTGAGAAGGAGAAAAATGAATTCAAAAGGAAAGATGGAAAAGAATCCCAATCTACACAAGGAATCACTTGTTTCAAGTGCAACGGGCATGGACACTTCAAGGAAGAATGTCTAATTATTTGAGAATAAAGGGCAAGGCGTATGCCACAACTCTTAGTGACTCAGATTCATCCAATTCTAATTCTGAGGAAAGCTATGATGGAGAAGGGAATTACTCCACACTTATGACTATTGCTCATGTTGAGTCTTCGGAGGACTTGAATTTGCTTATGCAAGAACTTGGGGAGCATAGTGATGAGGAATCCATAAGAATTGTAGAAGAATCAGATGCTGAAGAAGATGAAGATACAGCTGGTCTTCAAGAGAATTACACCTCACTCCTTGAGAAGTCGAGAGAGCATGCAAGGGTGGTGAAGGCGGTTGTGAAAAAGATGAAGAAAGCAGAGGAGGACTATAGAAGTCTCCTAGTAAGATATAGGGAGGCCAAGTGTGAGATTAAGACACTAAATGGTGAACTAACTGAAGCTTACACCAAGGTGAAATTCCTTGAGCTTGAGGTGGTTCAAGCAAATGCCAAGGTAGAGCAAGTATCCACAAAGAAGCTTGATGATGTCCTCTCTCATCAAAAATCCTTCTCCGACAAAACCGGATTGGGATATACCAGAGAAAGTAGCTCAGCTGTCAAAATCACCAAGGAAGTGAAGTTTGTGAAAGCCAAAGAACCAGTTGTGGCTGCCTTTACTCCTGAGAAAGTAGAGAATGAAAAAAGGAAGAATGTTGCTGATCAAAGGGTGTTGAATAAGCCCCATAACCAATCAGTGGCCAAACCTGAAGCTAAAGGGAAATCACATCCAAGATCACAAAGAGGTCTGAGAACGAATCATTTTTGCCATCATTATGGACTTCAAAGGCACACCCGACCAAATTGACATAAGCTTAGAGCATTGAAGAATGCAAGTGATCAAAGGTCAAGAGGATCAAGAAATGACAAGAGGACTTTGGCAATTAAGTCATCAAGAGGTCGAAATGGTGATCCCGGTGTGATGGACGTGATGAAGATGATCGGTGCATTCACCACTTGCTTGGAAAGCTTCACTAGAAGGTTTGAAAGTCCTAACTTTCGTACCCAATCCTATAGGGATATCACCCCAAACGCACGTGACGTGTGGGTGAAGAAGGGTACTCATGCATAAGCATTACATCATGTCCATGCATTAATATTTCCTATGTTTTTGTGACAATGCTTGGTTGTGTGCTTGGTGCTAGTTTTAAGTTGAGAATTGTTTGGTAGTTTGCTTTTGCTTTAAATATTTTTACATTGTTGTTTTTTGTCAATTTTTTTCTTACTTTTGTGTCAAAAATCCAAAAATACATAAAAAGTAGAAAATCCAAAAAGTTTGATCGACATTGTTGGGTTTTGTCTTAAAGCATGTTTTGCCTTGTACCTTTGTACTAATGGCTTTGTGCATCTACGAGCTTAGCTTGTTCTCATTGCACTCATATCATTGTGGGAGAAATCTTGAAATCTATGTGATTGTTGTAAATAGATCTTCAACCTTGTCATGAATGATTAGTGAATGGTTTTGTTGATCTTGAGACATGCATAGACTTGTGCCTATATATCTTTCCACTCTTTATTTTATTGTTTTTGCTTAAAGAGCTCACCAAATGTAAATCTCCTAATGAAAAGAAATATTGAGCTACAAAATTCTGTCGCACATACTACTATTTGACTAGGAAAAAGGGAAAGCGACCAAAAATAAAATGTATGATGCCCAAAAAGCCAAAGGCTATCTCATCAAATTGAAATATAAAAAATTTTAGGCATCGATCTCACAATGAGATGTAATGATTCAAAAAGATCAAATGATATGATGTATATGGGGCCAAATGAAAAGTTTCAAAGTTATGTTATCAAGTCTTGTAAGAGGTCATATATGCATATTTCTATAATTGAGATAGATCACTCTATCTAGTGTTAGTTGTGTATGCCTTGATTGAATTGATCATTGAAGCTTCACATTAGTCTAAGGACTATCTCATTTTTGGTACCCACACACATCACACATGTCTATGATCAATGAATGCCATATTCATTTGTGTGATTGTACTTGATTAAGTGTGTTTTCACATGCTCAATCTTTGTTGATCAAACACAAAAAGATTTTTGAGTGTTTTAGTTGTTTTTGGAAAGTATTTTGTTTTTACAAAAATTGTCAAAATTTCAAAAACAGTGTTGCTTTGTTCTGGCAACTCAGTTGCAGGTTGGTACAGTCGCATGCCCTAGTCGCGAGCCCACACAGAGATTTTTCGTGACTCACTGGTGGGTCAATGTCCCAGTCGCAAAAAATACTTAGAATATTTTTCAAAATTTGGGTTTTTATGTTTCTCGCAGCTCAGTGTGGCGACTTGTTCGCGGGTGGAAGGTCCAGTCACGAGGGGTACACAGAGATTTTCGCGTCTCATCTTGCGACTCTCTCGCAGGTAGGCCTTCCAGTCGCGAAAAACACTTAGAAAATTTTTTCAAATTTTTGTTTTACAGTGTTTGGCAACTGGCCATGGCGACTTGCACTCGACTTGATTCAATCGCAAAAAATGCGTGTTTTGCGTTTTAAAGACAGTTTTCAAAACTTTTCAATTTTCCCTCAAACTTTTGTGGCTGTTCATTTTCTTCCCCATTTCAACTCTCTCTCAAACCCACCGTGTTTCTCACATAAACTTCCATTTCTTCATCATTTCTTCTTCACTCTTCAAGAAAAAGGTATCGGTTTTCTTATTCACGCCTAATATGTCATGATTATGGTTTTGTTTTCTTGATTTGTGTGCTGTTATTAAGATTTGAGAAATATAGTGTTTTTTGAACATGGGTTTGGTTTGTTTTGCTGAGTGAGTTTGATTGAGTGTTGGTGATATTGACTGTTAGATGCTTATCTCACAATTTTTGATGGTGTCTGTAATCTGTGTTGTGTTTTTATGATTGTGTTGCTCTGTGCATATCATGTTCATGGTAGAATGTCACAATGACAGTTATTTGCGACTGTGTGATGTTCAACTGCTCATTGATTATTTGGTACTGAGTTGTATCTGAACATTCATCATTTTTGAACACCTGTTACATTCTTACATATACAATGCATCGGTGTTACTTATGATTACTTGGTGCTGACTTGGTCCATGTTCTGTGTCTGAATGAAATCTCTCTCTAAACTTCATTTTTTTTTTTTTAATCTAACCATGTTGATGTTTGTGTTTTGTGGTGTTGCACTTTGTTCTTTGTTGTGTGTCTGTTCTCTTGCAGATGTCTCGCCGATCCTCTAAAGGAAAAGAGATTGAAACTGCTGTTTCTTCATCCCTTGTTGCTAAACAGACTTGTCTCTCGTCTCAGTTGTCTAAAGATTCTAATAGTGAGAGATTTAGGACTCCTCTTGATTCACAGACCTACACAAGCATTTTTATAGATGCTCCTACTATTGCAGAACGTATAGTAAAATTTGATACCTTGGGAACAACATTTATCCCTAGGATTTTTGAAGAAAGAGATTGGGCTGATCTGTTCGGGAATTTCGAAGATCCGATTGATGAATTAATTAAGGAATTCTACTCTAATGCCAGATACACCGAAGTAAAGTTGAAATGTTGGGTAAGAGGAACATAATTCTCCATTAATATAGAATACATTGCAAAGGTTCTTCGTATCACCAGACCAACAAATGTGGACCTCACTCCGTATGATGATAAAGTACTTCAGGTACAAGACACTCTCCAAGTTCTTGGGACTAATCATGAGGTTAGAAGCAAAGGCTCTTCTATAGGCACTACAAAGTTTACGCCTGAACTGATGACTCTAAAACTAATCATGTTCTCCAACCTCTACCCATTGTCTAACACCGCTTTCATCAATCTTGGAAAAGCACAATTTCTATGTGATCTCATTACTAGAGTTTTGATTGACATTTGTGCCCACATCTTTCAGACCATTGGGAAAACAGTGGCTCGATCAGCAGCATAAACATGTCTTCCTTTTTGTAGTCTCATCATGAAGATTATGCTTCTTAAAGGTGTCCATCCACCAACAGATGGAAAAATTGTGTCACGTCCTCGACCAATATCCATGATAACTCTTCAAGTAAGCAAGAGTCACTCCTCTAAAGCCCCTAAGAGTAAGCCATTCACCCATGCTACTCCATTTGGTCAAGGTTCAACTACACCTGTGCATATCGAGACTGTGTCTCCCATTCCTTCTGAGATGCAAACAACTGGCACTCCACCTGCACCACCTAGCTCTCAAGTTAACAAGTTAAGCACTTTGATTGAGAGTGTGTCTTAGCGGATTTCTGGATTAGAACGGCTTCTCTACTCAACCAACAAACAAATTCAAATGTGTCTCACAACCATTGAAACACAGTTAGATGCTTTTCAGCAAAAGCTGGAAAAAAGTCTTTAGCTATTCGTGCCAAAAAGGAGGAGAGATTGCATATAGCAAGGAGGAGAGCAACACAAGAATTAGAAGTGTGCATACTGAAAGGGGGAGTTGTGTGCTCTAGAAGAGGAAGCTGATGATATATATACATATACACTAACACATACTTTTGGATAGTCTAACAAACTTTTTTTTTGCTTGTCCTGTTTATAGCTATTTGTTGCTTGCTGTTTTTATAAACTCTTGTGTGGATATGGTTCTAATACTTTGGTTAAAGCTGTTGGTACTGTGGTTTATTTATATAAGTTGTTATTCAGTTCTTGTTTATGGTACTTTTGTAACCTTTGCTACTGTAAGCTTTTAGGTTTTTATACCCATGCTTTGTAGCTTAGGTACTTGTTGTTATGCTATGCACTACTTTTAGTACATCACTCTTGTGCCCTTTGTTGGATCTTATATCCTTAGTGCAATTACCTTGTGTTGTTGCATTGGTTGAGTGTTGTACATGCAAATGATACTTTACGAATGAGCTTATTAGCCTACATGTCCGGATGTTCATTCCTTGTGTGAATGAGCATTGTGATCACTATTTATAGTGATTATTCTTTTTGGTCAAGCCATGGTCTACTGCATTATTCCATTTTGCTTGATCACATTGTGCTTGCTCCATATGCATTACAAGTTTTCTGCATACAATGATCATATTGTGTTGTTGTGTTTCAGGAGATACTTGTTCTTATGGTTCAAGAGCTTCACAGATTCTAGAGTTAGGTGTGAGTGAGTTTTGTTCAACTGTTCCCAACTCAGGCGTTAAGTCTAGAGTTTGTTATAGGGTTTTGTCACGGAATAGCCAAAGGGGGAGATTGTAAGGTTGAATTTAATCAACCATCTTGTTGGCTTTATTCCTTGCTAAATTTGCTTGTAATTCAGCATTTAGAAACCTTGTATTTAGGTGGGAATCATGTAAGGGTAGTGTGTGAGAGAGTGTGAAGAAATGCTTAAGATTGTGCAGTGAAGCAGGGACTCATGATTGGATCTCGCAGGTAGCTTGCGACTGGCAAGCCGCCAAAAGATGCACACGAGTGAAGCGTGCAGATAGTTGAACCGTCGTGCCAGCTGTAGCACTACAGAACAAAAAGTACAGACTGGCCATTCAGTTAGCTCGTGGCTTGAACTCACGACTTAGTCAAGTTGCGAGGCCAAGTCACCAGTCAGTTCTATTTTGGAAAAATGACTCTTCGCATTCCAAACACACACCACTATATATAGACCCTTATACCCACGAAATGTAGAGAGTTTCTAGAGATAATTTTGAAAGAGAAACCCTAGAGAAAAACAAGATTGACTCATCCACAATCTTACATAGAGACTCTTCAAATTCCTCTACTCTCACCCTCTCCATTGTTACATCCTTGAGAGGTTCTTGGCCAAATCCATTTCTCACCATACCCACATCTGTGAAAAGGCTTTTTAGTGCTTAGGGAAGCAATTAGGAAGGAACCAATGGTTATTGGTTGACGCTATGGGATATAGCAGAATTCGGTAAGCTAGAAGGGACCAATGGTTATTGGTTGACGCTATGGGATATAGCAGAATTCGGTAAGCTAGAAAAGACAAAGGTTAGGTGTAACCTCGTTGGAGCAAGATGCTTGGAGGGTTTAGGTACACTGGGTAGATTAGGTTTGGAGGGTCTATTGCTGTTCATGTATCCCAGCTACATTTTCTAGTGGATTATTGACCCCTTGAAGGGCGACAGAGAGGTTTTACACCGAGGACTTCGGTTTCCTCTTCGATAACACCTTGTTGTGTTGTCCTTGTGTTTGCATCTCTCTTCCCTTAATCTTTGCCATTTAATTTCTACTGTGGATGTGATTTTATTTGGTTTAGATTGTTTATCAATTATGTTATAAGTTTATGTTCATTTTCCGCACGTACATTATTTGATATTAAACTTGAATTGGTAATTTGTATATTAGGGGTCTGAACGTTCATAGTGTTTTATACGCTATTTGAACTTTCAGATTCTGTAAATAAAAAAATTTAAATGGGTGATAGAAAGAGCTACACGCCTAGTGTTTTATTGTGAAATATTAAAGGCAAAAACTACTTGATTTTTTTATTTTATTTTTTTTAATTTTTATAAGATAGAAATTTTACTCTAACATAATCTAAGTGTATATGTGTATGAAACTCCTTTCTGAAGACTTGAACCTCAGCCCTTACCCCCCACACCCCACAAGCATTTATACTTGTGAAGTGACCATCGCACCAAGGGTGCGCAGTGGGTTAGGTTCTGAAGATTTATGATTAGATATGATATATGCTTGTTTAACCTAGATCTGAATAATAAACCTAATATTAAACTTGGTTAATTAATTAGGTTAAACAATCTAGTTTAAAGGGTCTAAACGAACAAACAAGTGGTATCAGACTAGGTTAGCTATTGTTTATAATTTTCTTAACCTAGAGTTAATCCTTGACCCCTGCTGTCATGGAACACATTCACTCTCTCGTGATCCCTCCACACTTTGATGGGAATAACTATGCTTATTGGAAGGTTAGGATGAAAGCCTTCTTAAAATCTATTAATGAGAGAGTTTGGCTATTTGTCGAAAATGATTGGGAAAGACCAACCATTACTATTGGTGAATGAAAGGAAGCAGCAAGTTTTAACCGTAAGGCTATGAATGTGATATTCAATGTTGTTTCTATGGAAGCTTTCAAGAGGATCTCAAATGTGAAGATTGCTCACATTGCTTGGAACATCTTGCAAATAGTGCATGAAGGCACTAAGGCAGTAAAAATTAATAAACTATAGCAATTGACCTCTAGATTTGAAAGCATTAGACTATCTAATAATGAGTCTTTTGATGAATTCTATGCTAAGTTGAATGATATTGTCAATTCTGCATTTAATTTGGGTGAGGTTTATGATCAACCTAAAATTGTTAGGAAAATTCTTAGATCTTTAACTGAGGACTTTAGACCAAAAGTGACTACCATAATTGAAAGTAAAGATGTTGATTCTATTCCTGTAGATGAATTTGTAGGATCTCTTCAGTCCTATGAATCTGACTTACCAAAAAATTACAAATCCAAATCAATGGCTTTGAAATCTGTTGATGATTATGGATTTGATGATGAACTTTCATCTACTGAGATTGCTTAACTTGCCAAGAATTTTAGAAATTTTCTGAGAAATAATAATAGAAGGGCAAGAAATAGAAACAATGTTGACCCTAAGAATGTGAAGAAGAGTGACACAACCAAAAATAACAATTCTGAAAAATCAAAAGATAAAGTAGGTCAATCTCCTAACAGTTCTTTAGGACAATAGTGTTATGGTAATGAGGGTTATGGTTATCTAAAATTTAAATGTCCAACATTTTTTATATCTAAAGGAAAAGCTATGGTTGTTACTCTGAGTGATGATGAAATTTCTAATCATAAGTTTGAAAGTGATCAAGAAGGAAACTTTATGGTTCTCACTGCTATTGCAGTAGTAAGTGAAATTGAGACTGCTGATGAGAACCCTTCTAATGGGGAACTCTCTGAGAATGCTGACTTGAAATAGGCTTATAATAAGCTATGCAAGATTGAAGCCAAAGATGCCATGAGTGTTGATCTAGGGCTAAGAAAGATAAACTCTTGAACAAGAAAAGAAAATTTTGCTATTAAAATTGTTTGATATCAATGAACTCTTAAATTCTGTTAAGATTAAGAACATGTCTTTACTTGAAAGGGTTAAAAGTTTAGAATTAGAATTATCTGTTACTAGAGAGCAAATAGATAAGTCTTCTACTTCTAAACTGGATGAGATGCTAAATGTTCAAAAATCTTGTTAGGACATATGTGGTTCACTTGTTAAGAACATATGTCATTCTTTTATGTAATTGGCTAATCCTTTGACAAAATGCACTTTACTTGTAATTGGGTAGATCTAGGTGTTTTTAATACTTCAAGAAACAAGGTTTCAAGATCAAGTGTTAAAGCTATTCAAGTCTATACAAGAAACAAGCTGAAAAGTGCAAGTTCATTAAATCTCGACAACTGTCTTGACAGCTGCATCTATCGAGCTAAAGAAAGCTGTTTCAGCCCCGTGTGCTTAACACCTGTTCGACAGCTACTTGACAGCTCCTATCTATCGAGGTTTAAGAATTTCAGAATTCTGATATGATTTTCTTAGAATCCGTGAATGTGTCTTTGGGCTTTCTTTTCTCTTAACCCTAGACATATAAAATGATTATTTTAAGGGCCGTCAAAGACTTCACAAGTTGCACAAGCATTGGAAAAAGTTTGTTCAAGCAAACTGTGACCGGAGACAAAGTTTCGCCCTAGTTCATCTCTTCTGAAGAAGTTGCTGTGTATGTGGACCGTAGGGTTTTGTAACCAAGCATCTTCTTGATTTTTATTGTGTGGATGAACTGAAGAACTTTGCAGCCAACAAACTTCTCTAGTTGGTGATTGAAGTCGCGTACTAGGATTCACGCAATTGGTTAGTCACGTACTTGGGAACCGTGCATCAAAAGGAGGAATTGTCACTACAGAACAAGTCCAATGGGGTATTGGGGTAAGGTTTCAACTATAGGTTGGTATAAGGTACTGGGATTCCTTTACTTGTAACCGCTTGTTGTGATAATAGTAGAGTTTCGAGAGTGGTGACCTTAAAATCACCCGGTAGGGTTTTTGCCGTGTAAGTTTTCCCCATTCGTAAACAAATCACAGTGTCAATTTATTTTCCGCTACATAATTAGTTTAATTGGTGATTTGTTTGTGCTACCACACGTTTGCATGCTAATTTGATTAATTAATTAAACTTGGCTAATTAATCAATTAATTCATCACAATGGGTCAATACGTTTTTTGGCCTATCAAATCTGTTTTTGATAAGACAGGATTAAGATTTGTCGAGGGTGGTTCTTCTTCTATTGTTCATCTTGCCAAGTTTGTACTATACATCTACTTCTGTTGTTCATCCATTTGTGTCTGAAGTTAAGGTATAAAATGAAGAAGTTCTAGCTTCTAGAAGAACTAGGGTAGATCTAAGTGAGTCAAAACATAAGATTCCCAATCAATTTGGAAGCAAGAAACACCACAAATCTCAGTGGTTTTGTCATTTTTGTGGTGGAGCTGGGCATACTAGGCCAAATTGCTTTAAGTTGCAAGCTTCAAAGCAAGCATCCAAACAAAAAGTGCCTATGTCAAAAGCACAAGATCCTATTGCACTTATCCATGAATTGGTAAAGGTTCTTAACCTTTATGCCAATACTAGAGCTGAAATTAGGGTCAATTCTAATAGAAATCCCAATTCCATGTTTGAATTTAAAAGAGTCCGGATGCAAAAGACTTAGCCTAAGTGAGTTTGTCTGATTCGTATGTTAATTCTTTCAATCTCTTGTGACCAACACTGTTTTTCTTTAGTGTTTGCATTTGTATTACATTTATACATTTCATTATAGGTTTGTTTTTTATGTTTTTTAGTTTTTTTTTTAAATAAAAAATATAAAAAATCAGAAGGAAAAAAAAAAAAAAAAAAAAAGGAAGGTTCTTTGTATTATACATCTTCAAGATATGTAATTAAGGTTGGCCTATGAAATTTACATTTCATAACTGTGTACCTTGTTTAGCTTTAATGAGCTTTATTTTTCTGCACTTTCCTAGTTTGTGCTATGTAGTGCTTTTATTGTGTGAGTTGTTCATGGATTTAAAACACATGCTCATGATTTTGAAGTCACATTCTTTTGATTGTAAGGACTAAAAAATCCTATGAGAAAGGCATAAATAACCATCTCACCACTGTTACTCACCAATCATGAACACCTGTGTGCAAATTATAAAAGCCATGCTCAGTAAGGTGTAGTACTTGCACATCAAGATATTTAAGCTGTTGCTAAGAAAATAAATAAAAGATGAAAAAATAAAAATGAAAAACAAAGAAAAATATGCTTTAAAAAAAAAAAAAGCAAAAGAAATAAACAAAATAAATAAATAAATTTGCATGGTTGCAAGTGTATTTTTTAGGAGATGTGAGAATTATATGATGTAACTCTTTAGGTGATAGTCACTTTCAAACTTATGTAATTGATAATGTAGAAATTATGCTTATTTTCTATCTACATATCACCTTGTGAGTATCTCATACACTTACTATTTGCACACACCACAAGCAAGTCTTTGTTACACTCTGTATATGTGATTGTGTGTTAAGTTTTATGGCCATCCTAAATTTAACTTCTTGATGTGTTTAATGCATTTTGGGGGTATGAGGAAAGATAAGTTTGATGAAATTTGCTATGGTTTGAAATTTTATTAGAAAAGATTGGGTTTCTAAAACATTTGAAATCATGAACATGCATCTCATATCATAAAAACTGGTTTACAAATGTTTCTACAGAAATTTTTTCCAGCTTTTTCAAAAATTTCTGCTTCTTCAGGATTTGATTGATTGAGTTTGTTTTTCAACCAATCGAAAAGCAAAAAGAAAATTTCCAATTTTAAGCTGAAACTCTCAAGTCTGCTCGATTCCTTTCAGATTCCTTTCAATCAATCAGGCTTGTTTTTAAATGCTTTTCGATTCCTGTCCAAATTCCTCCTAACTAATCGAATTTCGTTTTTTTTAAACAAATAAGAATCAGATCAGATGTTCATCATTCCTTTTGTCTCTCTCTTTGATTCCTCTCTCGATCCTTTATCACTCAAAATCTTTTTGTCTTTTTCTTGGTCAAAGATTCAAAAGTTTTTGATCAAATTACATGCATTCATGCATTTTTTTTTTCAAAATTTTCGCATCAAAGGAAATTTGAGGTTTTTGATGATTCTGTGCATTTTGATCAAAATTGTTTCATGGGTCTTTGTTCATGCATCACATAAACATGATTCTCATGCTTTAATTTCAAAAAATTTATGATTTCTTCAAATTTTCAAAATTAGGATTTATGTGTTCTTAAGAGATTTGGGGATTTTGTTAAATTGGGCAAAATTGAGTGAAATTGGCTTGTGATATTGGTTGATTGAGTGATTATAACATGTTTTATACTTGTTGTTTTGTTCAATTGATTAATATAAGAATTTTTTTGAAAATTAGGGTTTTCAAAATTGGGGATTTTGCTAAATTTCTAACTTTCTTGGTCAATTTTCAAGATTGTGATAAAATTGAATTGTTTTAGAGCATTAGATCATGCATCATATGTATACTAATATCATTCATCATATAGTTTTTCAAAAATTTCATTTTAATCTTGTCTCTAACCCATTTAGATGCAGTCTGCCCTTGGTTTCTATTGTTTTTGTTTTTGTTTTATCTTTAGTTATGGCTATTAGGACATATGTGGGAATTGTTGGAAACATATGTGATTTAAATTGGCTAATCCTTTTGATAAAATGAACTTTACTTGTAATTGGGTAGATCTAGGATAGGTTTAGTATTTCAAGAAACAAGTGTTCAAGTTTAGTATTAAAGCCATGCAAGTCTAACCAAGAAACAAGTAAAGAAGTGATGTTCATTAAAACTCGACAAATATCTCAACAAAACCCTTTCTATCGAGGTTTAATGTTGAAGCTTGACAGAAGCTGTATCTATCGAGAATTACGAAATTAGAATTCTCAGATCTAATTTCACGCATATCCATGAGTATATGTGTAGGGTTTCTTTTCTCACAACTCTAGAAATATATAAGGGTTATTTTAAAGGCCGTTACAAGTGATGCAAAGTGATTTATGCACGCAAATTGTGACCAAGACATTTTGCCCTAGGTCATCATATTCTCTTTAGAAGCTACTGCGTCTTTGCGCCAAGGGTTTTGTAACCAAGGAGCTTCTTAATCTTCATTGTTGGATGAACTGAAGAAATTTGCAGCCAACATCTTTCTCAAGTTGGTGTGTTAGTCACATACTGGTATCCGTGCATCATTGGTTAGTCACGTACTAGGAGCCGTGCATTGAAATGAGAGATTGCCGCTACACTACAAGTCCAATTGGCTACTGGGGTAAGGGTTCAACTATAGGTTGGTATTTGGTACTGAGATTCATTTTTCTTGTAACCGCTTGTTTTGATAATAGTAGATTCTTAGGAGTAGTGATCTTAAATTCACCTGGTGGGGTTTTGCCTCGGTGGTTTTCCCCATTCGTAAACAAATCAACCGTGTCAAATTTATTTTCTACTGCATTTAACTTAGTTGATGATTTATTTGTGCTCCCACACTTATTGCATGTAATTGAATCTAATTAATTCACTTGGATAATTAATTGATTAATTTACCAAAGAGGTCAATTCATTTTTGGCCTATCAAGTGGTATCAAAGTGGGCACACTCTGATTAGGGTTAATCTTTGCTGTGTGATCCATTGACCCCTGTTTGTCATGGGTAGAGGACAATCTCTTATTATATCTCCTTTATTTAATGGCACTAACCATGCATGCTGGAAAGTACGCATGAGTGCTTTCTTGCAGTTTTTAGATGAGAAATTGTGGCAAACTGTAGAGATTAGCTAGACTAAGCCAAAGGAAGCGTCGGCTAATTGGGATGATGCCAAGATCAAAGTGGCAAATTTCAACATAAAAGCATTGAATGCTTTATTCAATGCAGTCACCAATGAGGAGTTCAAGAAGATATCCTTAACTGAAACTGCTAAGGAAGCATGGACTATCCTCCAAACAACCTATGAAGGGACTAAGGCTGTCAAGGATTCAAAGCTTCAAAGGCTTACTACGAGCTTTGAAGAGATTAAGATGGAAGAAGATGAGTCGTTTGATGAGCTCTATGCCAAGCTAAAGGACATAGTTAACTCAGCTTTTAATCTTGAGGAAACTATTCCTAAATCCAAGGTTGTAAGAAAGGTGTTAAGGTGAGGCCTGAAAGATTTCATGCCAAGATCACTGTCATTGAAGAATCAAAGGATATTGACTCTATTCCTTTGACGGAGCTGGTTGGCAACTTGCAATCCTATGAGTTGGGTTTGACTAGAATTAGGAAAGGAAGTAAAAGTAAGAGCATAGCACTGAAGGCCAAAAGTAATGAGATAGATGAGTGTTTTGATGATGAAGATTCCAAGATGTCCAAGATGAAATCCTACATCACTAGGCAATTCAAGAAGTTCATGAAGAATGCCAATGCAAAAGGATTCGACGAGGACCGTAAGAATCCAGTTCTTCTCAACTCAAGAGCTAAGACAGAGGAAAGAAAGTTGCTAAGGGTGGCAGTCAGTACACTATTCCCTCTGAACCAAAGTGCTTCGAATGTCAAGGTTTTGGACACATGAAACAAGAATGTCCAACATATCTGAAGTCAATTGGGAAAAGAAAGGCTCTTGCCGCTACCTTAAGTTACACCAAGCCTGAGGATGAGTCAGATGACAGTGATGACAAGGGAATCTTGAATGCCTTCACTACTACAATGGATCCTACTGAGGGGATCGTAGACGAAGTAGATGAAGAAGAGGACTTGGTGGAGTCTAAGTTTGAGAAAATGGATGAACAAGATGACAACCATACAGCCTATGCTAAGTTGTACAAATTTTCTGAGAAGCGTAAGAAACTTTATAAGTTGGCCACCAAGAATCTAAGTGATGTTTAGCTAGATCAAGAGGAGCTTTCCACCAAAAACTTCTTTGCTGAAAGGATAAAGAAGCTCAAAGCATAATTGTTCCAGGTTAGCACTCAATTGGAGAGGACTTCCAGTGCAAAGCTCAATGAAATGCTAAGCTTTTAGAAAACTATTTTTGATAAAACTAGGTTGGGGTATGATTTCTCTTCTCCTAATATTGCCTCATCTAGTACAATTGTGTTTGTCCCACCTGCTGATAATGTTAATTCTAAGAATGATGAAACTAAATCTAAAATAGCTAGTGAGAACCTAGACAAGGGCAAATCTATTCTAGGAGCACCCCCTAAGGTTGAAAAGAAAGGGACTAGAAACCCTAGGACTAAGAAAGTTAACAACAAAAAGTCTAAACAAAAGAAGCAGCATTTCTGTCATCACTGTGGAGCTTCAGGGCATATTCGTCCAAATTGCTACAAGTGGTTAGCCGCTCATATGGAAACTGATTATGGAAACTGAGTATGATCTCATCCGGAAACCATAATCAGTTTCCATCCTCTTTTGCTCCCATTGGAGATCTTCTCAATGCCTTCATGTTCCTTTCAAACTTGAACGATTTCAATTCTTTCCCATTGTCTCCGGTTCAAAGGTTCGCTCAAAGGAAAGGTTCTTCCAATGTGTGGAAGGAAAAAAGGCTCAAAGTGATTTAGTCACTTTTTCTCTCCCTCTCTCCCCTTTTGTTTATGCATTACTTGTTTGTTTTTCTTTCTTATTTTTGAGTCAGTCTAGTTTTATGCTTTGTTTTGTTTAACATGTTTTTGTTTGTTTGTTTTTAGTTTTGCATTTTTTTTTCCATAAAAAAAAAATAAAAAACTTGAAAAAATCATAAAAATACAAAAACAGTGTGTGTTTTGTGTATATTGGTACTTGTGTATCTTGGACGGCCATTGAAACAAAGTTTTCTAAATTTTGTATCTCTTGTAGCTTAGACGAGCTTCTCAATGCACAACTAAGAAAGTGAGCTTTATGGCTCGTGTTTGTGATGAGTACGATTAAGTAATCTCTTATACTTAACACTCATATCACTCTTTTTTATGGGAATGACTAAAAAATTCTAAGAGAAATGCATAAATAACCATCTCACCACTAAAGCCTGCCAATCATGAATAACATCTGTGTGCTTCGGCATAGCAAAATTGTGATGTTTAAGCTTACATAATTTGGTATTTCTTTTCTTTCTCTTATATGCCCATGCATAATATGCTCAAAAAGAAAAATATGCAAAGAAAATCAAAATAAGAAAGAATCAAAATGCTTTTAAATATGGTTGCAAGCGTGTTTCTAGGAGAAGTGGGAGTTATAGGATGTACCTCGAAGGTGATAGTCCCCATCAAACAGTTATAATTATGTGTGAGTGTATTTGATTTTCTCATATCACAAATTGTCATAATATGAGACACGTATGCACTCTTACTATGTTTTCACACACAACATGCAAATTTTTTGCTACTTTTGATACCTGTGTAGGTACAATGTGATTTGGTCATCACAAGGAATACATGTGTTAATTTATGCTCACTAAACTGTCTTAACTTGTTTTTGAAATATAAAATTGGTTAGACTTGTTTAGTGTGTATGTGTGTGTGTTTTGGATCTTGAGCTCTTTGCATACATGTTAAGAGATGTTTTGAGAGCTTAATATGTTGATCAGATTTATGTTTGAGTAGCTTACTTGTTGCATTCATCTCTTTGTGTTTTTACTCCTTGAAAATTCATTTTCTTCAAGCTCGACAGCTTCTTGACAGATCCTTGACAAATTCTCTTCTATCGAGCCCCTCATTCTTCTTGTCTCGACAGATCTTATTGCAATTTCGATCCATCGAGGTTTCTGGGTTTCTTCTTGATAGATTCTCAACAGCTTCTTCGATCCATCATGCAACTTTCTGTCTGGCCAATAGATTCTCGACAACTTCTTAATCCATCAAGGTATTTTTGCCATCAACAAGTTCTCGACAGCACCTCGACAAATTCATTTCTGTCGAGATTTAGTGCTCAACAGATCTCGACAGATATCTTGATCCATCGAGCTGTGATTTCTATTTGAGGTCAGAGTGCAAATTAGATTTCATTTCTTCTTCTCTCTCTCGATAGAAAACCTTTTTCTCTCACCCCAAACACTTCTATCTCACTCCAAACCTTCTACCCTTGTGCTTTTCGGCCTATATCAAGATCAAAACACTTGGTAAGTGTTCTAATCTTCTCTCTTTTTGTGCATTCATGCATTTTAGACCTATGTTTCGGGGTTTTTCAAAATTTTTGATGTTTTGAATTTTTCCTGAAATTTTGGGTTCGGCTTTGTGATATTGTCATTGTATGCTCATGCATTGCATTCTCATTGCATTTTAACAACGTTTGATGCATTTAAATGTGTGCTTGATTATTGGAATGTGTGTTGGTAGTTTTGGATTAGGTTTTACTCATGATGCAAGTTATATTTTGCACGTCACATGTTCATGCATATTCCATGCATACATATCCTTTCATTTCTCTATTTTTGGTTGTGAGATGTTTCTCTCTCTCTCTCTCTCTCTCTCTCTCTCTCTCTCTCTCTCTCTCTCTCTCTCTCTCTCGGATAAACTGTGCAAGGCACCTAAGCTCAAATCCACTCCGGCTTAGAACCTTTTTGGTTCTAGGTCTTCTTCTTCTAATCCTCCCATTCCCCTTCTTCATGTTTGGCTCCGTGATGGGAAGGCCCAACATGACTTCCTTGAGAACTTTCAGAAACATGGCGTTCATCCAGAGTGCCATGTTATTCTGTCAGACCTTTCCGACACTCCTCTCCCTGCAGTCATTGGAACTCGAGGCTGGGAATCACTTTGTGAGAGACCCTTGTGGTGTCCCATCGTGTTTATATAGGAGTTTTACTCCAATATACATGGTATTGATACCTCTGTATCTTGGTTTGCCACGACATTTCGAAGTACACATATCGTAGTTACCTCGGATCTTATATCGGAGGTACTACTTGTTTCGAGGGTAGCACATCCTAACTACCCTGGTTGTGATCGTCTTCGGACTATGTCCGGAGATGAGCTTCTATCTCATTTTTATGAAACATCTTCCATATGGGGTGGGAAGCAAAACACCCAATGCTTGGGCTTTGCAAAAGGTCCGAGATTCCTTAACATGGTGATGACATTTGTTCTTACTCTTCTGTCTCACTGTAACTCTATCACAGAGCCTCGTACTTGTTTTCTTTTGTCCCTCTTAGAGGATCTTTCTATTGACTTCCCCTCTCATTTTATCACTTCTATCATTGATGTCTATCAAGATACGACAACCTGTGATTAACTCATCTTTCCTTGGGCTATCACGTGGATCCTTTGCCATTTTTCCACCCCCATTCTTGATTCTCTTTACTAAACCACCATGGGTGCCATCAACACCAGTTCTGTTCAATGGAAGGAGGCCCAGCTTCGATTGAAGCGGCCACGTGTGGAGCCTATTTGTCCTATAGCTTCAGCTGTTCCTTCCACCTCTGCTCCTTCTTCCTCGACTGGTGATGTGACCCTCGAGGCTATCATGGCGCAGCTTTAGAGTATGGATGCTCGCCTTGACATTCTCACTGATGAGTTATGTCAAGTGAATACCCGTGTCAATTGTATAGCACAACGACAGGCTCGCCTTGGTGGTTTCGCCGCTTCTCTATCTCCTTCTCTAGAGGCTTCAACAGATGAGGATGGTGATGATGGTGATGATGATGAGGATGCTAGTTGTTCCAGTTATGATGAGATGACAACCTCTCAGTGACTTACCCTTTTTCATTCATGAAAGAAAAAGGGGAGTAGTTTTGGGATGAGAGTAGTCTTGTATTTAGGAGGAGAGTTAGAATAGGATTTTTTTTGTTAGGGGGAGAGTCTATACTTTTTTGAGGGATGTAGTGAGAATTTTATGTACTTTTCTTTTCTTTCTTTTTAGTTACATTATCCTCTTGTACACTGGTCTTGTGACCATTCTCTTACTAACATACATTATATTTATTTTCATATATATGATGATGTATGTTAATCTTCACCTATCTCTCTATGTGTTGTTTCTTTTCTCTCTTTATACACATGTTTCTTTATGTGTGCAATCTTTATTTCTGTTTCACACTAAGATTCCTTGATGAGTTTTATTTAAGTGTTTCAAAAAAACAGGTTGTTAAAAGTCTACCATGCCATGAACTTTCTTCTTGCAAAGTTTTTCAAGAGTTTGTGTTAGGGTTAGATTTGTTTTGCATTCCAACAAGTGATTATGAGTTTAATGATTTAAGACTTCTTTCATGATTCATTTGTTTGTTGTGGTTTTGTCACATATTGCTAAAGGGGGATATTGTTAGGACATATGTGGGAATTGTTAGAAACATATGTGATGTGAATTGGCTAATATTTTGACAAAACACACTTTACTTGCAATTGGGTAGATCTAGAATGGGTTTAGTATTTCAAGAACCAAGTTTTCAAGTTTAGTATTGAAGCCATGCAAGTCTGACCAAGAAACAAGTGAAGAAGTGTTGTTCATTAAAGCTCAACAGATATCTCGACAGAACCCTTTCTATCGAGATTTAATGTTGAAACTCAACAAAAGCTTAACAAAAGCCGTATCTGTCGAGAATTACGAAATTAGAATTTTTAGATTTGATTTCATGCATATCCATGAGTATTTGTGTAGGGTTTCTTTTCTCACAACCCTAGACATATATAACAATTATTTTAAGGGTCGTCACAGGTGATGCAAAGTGATTTGTGCATGCAAATTGTGACCAAGACATTTTGCCCTAATTCATCATATTCTCTCTGGAAGCTATTGCGTCATTGCGCTAAGGGTTTTGTAACAAAAAAGCTTCTTGATCTTAATTGTTGGATGAACTGAAGAAATTTGCAGCTAACATCTTCCTCAAGTTGGTGTGTTAGTCACATACTGGAATCCGTGCATCATTGGTTAGTCACGTATTGAGAGTCGTGCATTGAAATGAGAGATTGCCACTACACTACAAGTCTAATTGAGTATTGGGGTAAGGGTTCAACTGTAGGTTGGTATTAGGTACTGGGATTCCTTTTACTTGTAACCGCTTGTTTTGATAATAGTGGATTCTCGGGAGTAATGACCTTAAATTCACTCGGTAGGGTTTTGCCTCGTTGGTTTTCTCCATTTGTAAACAAATCACCTGTGTCAAATTTGTTTTACGCTGCATTTAACTTACTTGGTGATTTGTTTGTGCTACCATGCTTATTGCATGTAATTGAATCTAATTAATTCACTTGGATAACTAATTGATTAATTTACCAAAGGGGTCAATACATTTTTGGCCTATCAATGGCTCCTAAGGTTGGTAGGAAGTTTAAGACTAAGGCCAATAGGAACACTGCTTCATCCTCTTCTGGTTTTGCTTTGGTTGATAAGGTTAGGTTTCTATCTGCTAAGTGTGAGGATACCTATGAGACCTTAACTAAATATAGGTCTATTTGGGGAGAAAGGGAGATTGTTTTAAGTGAGTTAGATCCTTCTATCTGTAGGAATTTAGTCTCTAGGAACTGGGTTTCTTTCTGTGAGGTGTCTGATCCTCCTCCTGCTACTTTGATTAGAGAATTTTATTCAAATCTCTCTGTCTATTCTGAGGTGACAGGTGGTCATTATTTGACTTCCTAGATTAGAGGTAAAGAGTTTACCATTTCAAAACAAACAGTTTCTGAAGCTTTAGGACCTCCTCTAGTTCGTAAACCCACATATCCATACACTGATTTTCCTCCTATACATGACATCGTGTCTTTACTCTGTGGTAAGTCTATTTCTTAGGGAAATGAACCAAGAATAAATTCTTATGACTTTACTGGGCTTAATTATCTTTATTTACGGATATTCTGCCATAACATTTATCCTATCTCTCATGTTCATACTGTCCCTATAGATAGGTGTGCATTTCTCTATGCTCTCATTACAAATGGTTCTATGTGTTTTCCTTCTCTTTTCATTCAAACTATTGTTGACGTTTATAGGAGTAAGAGTAAAGGTCAAAAGTTGTTCTTTCCTATGTACATATATAGGATTTTGAGATTTCTTTGGTTGTCATATTTTCCTCCTTTAGAGTTAATTTGTCTCGTTGCCCCTATAGGAGCCACTTTTCTTAGATAGTGACAAGCTCAGATGAAAAGTGCTAAACCAAGCACAAAGACTTCAAAGAGATCACGAGGTAAACCTTCTACTACACCTACTACCTCTGATGCTATGCCTGCTACTGAGGAGGCTTTTATGGATCCGACTGCTGTTGTTTCTAGTGGTGTTGATGATGTTGATTCTACTGTTACCCTTCCTCTCTCACTCTATGCCATGATGAAGTCTTTTATGACTACTCAGGTAGCTCATGGACAGGTTCTAAATGAGTTTTTGACTGAGGTGGCTGCCTTGCGAGCTAATTTTGCTGAGTATAGGAGTGTGTTTCCACCTCCTCCGCCCTCTAATGATTGATGGTTGCCTTTGGCAATATGTAACAAAAAGGGGGAGTAAGTTTAAGGACTTTAAGAGTTCTTGTTAAGGGGAGTAAAAAGTTTTTGTACTTAAGGGGAGTTTGATGTTTTTAGTTTGATGTATTTTCTTTTCTTTTTATATGTATCTATTTATATTTATTTAGTGTTATTGTTCTTGTTTCACAAACATTGATGGTTCATTGACTATGATAGTATATTTGATGTTTATATTCATTTGATATTCTGTCTATCTATCTTTTAAGTTTTGTTGAATTCAAGTTCCGTTTTTTTATTTATTGGATTTCTACTTTATCCTCCACACATGCGTTTATGGTTTGTTTTCAGTGTTTCAAAAATTTACAGGTTAATTCTTTCAACAGTTGTTGTCTATACTTGCAACTAATAGTTAGTAGTTGTGTTAGAGTTGTATTAGGGCAATACCTTGTATTTGGGCTGATATTTGATTTAAGCATTTCATTCTGTATGTTTGTTTTGTCACGGATTACCAAAGGGGGAGATTGTTAGGTTCTGAAGATTTAGGATTAAATATTTAAAATCATATTTTATTTGTGTTGGAAAACCAAGAACAAAACATGTATAGTCTACATGTTAGGCAATGCTTAAAGATGTAGGTTTCAAGCTTCAAGTTCAAGTTGATTGCAGAAAAGGGAAGTCACATTCTGCCAAACTCAATCAATCGAGAATTAGGCTCGACCGATCAAGAATCACAGAAATCAAATTCTGCAGAATGTTTAAACAAGGCCCAAGCTCGCGAAAAATGTTAGGGTTTCATTCTAACTTGTCCACATATAAAAGGGAAACCCTGGCTACATTTTTGAGACTCTTGGAAGACTTGTGTGTTACTCTTTATGAGATCTGAGGGGTTTTGTACCTTCTAACTACACAAGAATCTACCGGACTAACATATACAATCAAGTGGTGGTAGAACATAGTTGCTGCTACAAGATCATTATTGATAGTGATCTAAAACCTTTGAGTAGGATCTCAAAATCACAAGTGTGGATGCTTGTGTTGCTGTAAATCCAAGGAGATAAGGAATCCATGAATTCGGAGCTTACACGTGATCGTGTCAGTAAGTTACTACATGAGGTAGCAATAGATTTAAGGTTAAATCTGATTGTAAAAACATCAATTATCTTATAGTGAATTTGCTTTACCTTGAGGATAGCTAGGTCAAATCATCTCCAGGTTTTTATCTTGAAACGGTTCGTTTTATTGGTTTTACTAGGTCATCATATCATGGTGTTATTTACTTTTCCGCTACTGTGCATGATATGATATATGCTTGTTTAATCTAGATCTGAATAATAAACCTAATAATCAACTTGGTTAATTAATTAGGTTAAACAATTTGGTTTAAGGGGTCTAAATGAACAAACATACTTGATTTTAAACCATGGGAGAACATTGTAACTATCCTATATTTAAGGGAGGTGGGCGAGGGGGAGAAATTATGCAGTCCTTATGGAGGACCACATCAATAATACCTAGTAGTTCTCTACTCCAGTAATATAATGTCATGTGTCCAATTTAATGAGTCATTATCTAATCATGCCCTTTCAAATAAAAAATAAATAAAAACATCCCAATTATTTCCTGAGCCTCAAATATTCTGATCGGTCAAGTTCAATCCATCGCCTTCCTTCTATAATCGCCATGGCTGTTTGGTACAATTTTGTATTATTATTATTATTTTTATGGGAGGAATTATTTTGTATTAGTTCACTATATAAATAAGTAAAAACTGTATTCTACGTACGTATGGCGAAAGGCTTTCTACCATGAACATATGCTTATGTTCATTTTTGATTTATTTTTTGATGAATAACGTACAGGGGTGGCGCCACGTACAGGCCAGGGTGTTCCCAGGAACACCCTGACCTGAAAAAAATTAAAAAAAAAAATTTTATATTTAATCCATACTAGGAATACCCTCAATCAAAAAATTAGGAACACCCTCAATCAAAAAATTAGGAACACCCTCAAATTAAAAAAAAAAAAAAAAAAATTATCTGTTCTACTTTCAAGCAAAAAAAAACAAAAACCCAAAAAAAAAATTTTTTGAACAAAAAAAAAAAAAAAAAAATTTGTATCAGAGCCAAGCCCACTGCCCACGGGCCACGGCAAGCCAAGCCCACTACCCACAGCAAGCCCAACATAATCCGGAGGTAGCAAACCCATCAACCATGGATTCTCACCCAAAAAAAAAAAAAAAGAGTACTGAGCAGATCAGAAATCAATCCGCGGTCACTTCGTTGGTAGAGTAAACCAAACCCCAATACAATCTAGCAAAATCAAACCGATCCCCATTACCCAATACTACAATACAGAGTGTTTATCAACAAAAAAAAAAAAAAACCCAATACAGAGAGCAAAGTCAGCAAACCAAACCCAATACAAAGCAAAATAAAACCAAACCACTCGCTCTGTCGCAGATCGCAGGCCGCGCAGCTCGCTCCGTCGCAGATCGCAGGCCGCGCAGCTCGCACCGTCGCAGATCGCTAGCCCCTCGCCTCGTCGCCGTCGCTCGCTCGCGGCTCGCCCCTCCCTCGTCGTTGCTCGTCGCTTGGCCCTCGTCGCTGCGTCGCAGATCGGTCTCGGCTGCTCCGGTGCTCGGCCTCAAGGTATTTCTCTCTCTGACTCTCTCTCTCTCTCTCTCTCACTAAGATGAAAAATATGAAAATGCAAGTCTGAATGTCTGATCTCTCTCTCTCTCCCTCTTTATTTTAGTTTAACTCAGTATCTCTCTTTCTCTCATTGGCTATTTGGCTGCCGAATCTTTACTCTCTTTTCTTTTTTTTTTTTTCTTTTTTTTTTGAGAACCAATCTTTACTCTTTACAGCTTTACTTTTTAAATTTATTTTGCTTTTTGCCTGTTTGTTTAGCTTTGTCTTATCCGGTACTATTGATCAGTGTGTGTTGGGTTGGTGATATTAATTGTCTTCTAGCGTAAATATGTATTGTGACTTGTGATTGAGAAATTTTCTGATTGGCAGGTTATAATTGGAGACAACTTATGCTTGTCTGTTGAGTGGGGTGGGGTAGATAGGTTGATGTGTAATGTGTACAAGAAACTAAATAATATAACAAATTAAAGTAATATAATTAATAACAAACAAATTAAAGTAATATAGTTTATTGTTATGCTAAACAACAATAATTAAAGCAGTAGAATTAACCAATATATTATAAAAGATAAATAAATTAAATTATGTTAGGCTAAATAATAATTAATAATTTTATAATTAATGAAACAATAATATAATAAATTATAGTTTATAAAAGACAAACAAATTAATGAAATAACTAAACAATAATAATTAATAATTTTATTAATATTTCAAATAAATTTATAGTTTATTGTTTATTCTTTTGCTAGAATTATGGATAAATATTTGATAAGAAAACCACGTACCCAAGATTCAGCTCCTGCGCAAGATTCAGCTCCTGTGCAAGATTCAGCTTCATCTTCTAAGCGAATTCGTATTGACTTTAACTTAGAGAATCTTCCTTCAGATCCTGGGCTACGAGAAAAAATATCATCTTATCATCCTAATCATCATGATGAAATAAGAAGACATTATTTAACAAAAGGCCCTTGTCAACCTGTTTTACACAGTGATGATTACCCTATATCATATTTTTCTGGAAAGCCCCGTCGATTTATATCCAAATGGTATACAAATAGATACTGGTTGGAATATAGTATAGACAAGGATGCAGTATTTTGTTTTTATTGCTACCTGTTTGGGCAAGATGTTGGAAAGCAAGGAGGAGGTGACACGTTTGTAACGAAGGGATTCAAACTTTGGAATCAGAAAGATAAGTTACATTCCCATGTTGGAGGAGTTAATAGTGCTCATAACCAAGCTGTCCAAAAGAGTGTAGATTTATTGAAGGAAAAGCAACACATTCAAAGTGTTTTTGTTAAGCAATCAAGTCAAGATAAAATTGATTATCGGATTCAATTAAATGCAATAGTTGATTGCATAAGATTCCTTTTGTGCCGGGGATTAGCTTTCCGTGGTCACGATGAATCTCAAGGTTCAAGTGATAAAGGAAATTTCCTTGAGCTTATACAATTTTTGGGGGATCACAATGAATCTATCAATGAAGTGTTGCAAAAAGCTCCGAAAAATCGCAAGCTTACCCACCATGATATTCAAAAGGACATTGTGAATGCAATTGCATGTGAAACATCCAAAGCCATCATCAAGGATCTTGACAATGGGTTCTTTTCAATATTAGTTGATGAGTCACGTGATATCTCAGTGAAAGAACAAATGGCCCTCGTTCTTCGTTATGTGAACAAAGAAGGAATTATTATAGAGCGATTCCTTGGTATTGTACATGTAGCAAGTACTACCGCTTTGTCACTCAAACATGCTATTGAATGTTTACTTTGTGAACATAATTTGAGTTTATCGAATCTACGTGGGCAAGGTTATGACGGAGCTAGTAATATGCAAGGTGATATCAATGGTCTCAAAACTTTGATTTTGAAAGAGAACAAGTCAGCATTTTATGTCCATTGTTTTGCTCATCAACTTCAATTGACACTTGTTGCTGTTGCTAAAAATCACATTAACATTGCTGAATTTTTTTATGTGGTTAGTAATTTAGTAACTGTTGTTGGAGGCTCTTGTAAGAGACGAGATGCTCTTCGAGATATACAATTTGCCAAAATTAAAGAAGATTTAGAGAATGGTGTACGTAGAAGTGGGCAAGGTTTGAATCAAGAGACAAATCTTAAACGTCCTGGTGATACACGGTGGGGATCATATTATAGGACTATTCTCAACTTGATTTTGATGTTCTCTGCTGTTGTTGATGTATTAGAGATTATTGAAGAAGATGGCCTCTCCGACCAAAAAGTTGAAGCTCGATCTATTATGAGGTCAATTCTCTCTTTTGAATTTGTCTTTGCTTTACACTTGATGAAAAATATTTTAGGGATCACAAATGAGTTATCAATAGCATTACAAAAAAAAAATCAAGATATAGTAAATGCTATGGATCTTGTTAAAGTGTCTAAGCAACGGTTGCAAGTGATGAGAGATGATAGATGGGCATCTTTATTGGCTGAAGTATCTTTATTTTGTACCTCACATGATATTCCTATTTTGGACATGGAAGCGACATTTGTAGTTAGTGGGAGGTCGCGACGCAACACTCAAAAAAATTCAAATTTACATCATTATCGTGTTGAGCTATTTTACACAGTCATAGATATGCAACTTCAAGAGCTTAACAATCGCTTTTCTGAGGCGAATACTGATTTGCTACTTTGTATGGCTTGCTTGAATCCAAGTAATTCATTTGTGGCTTTCGATAAGGAAAAGTTGATACGTCTAGCTAAGTTCTATCCTTCTGATTTTCTTGGGACAGATATTTTAGCACTTGACTCTCAACTGCAGAATTACATTTTTGATATGCGCAGCAATGACTTCTTTTTAGAGCTTCAAGGAGTTAGTGAACTTGCTGAAAAGTTAGTGAGCACAAGGAAACACGAGACTTATCCATTAGTCTACTTACTTGTGAAGCTAGCTTTGACCCTTCCAGTTGCTACTGCAACAGTAGAAAGAAGTTTTTCAGCAATGAAATATGTAAAGAATGAACTGCGCAATCGAATGGGAGATCAATGGATGAATGATTGCTTAGTTGTGTATATTGAAAAAGATGTAGCTTGTAGCATTGATAATGAGACTATTATGCAACGATTTCAAAATATGAAAACTTGTAGAATGCAATTGTAAATTTTATGTATTTGCGTATTTTTTTTATTGTTGTTGTTGTCAAAATATAAAATTTTCTTTTTATTAGATTGTGTAATTTATATTTGTTGAGGAACACCCTGAAAAAATTTCCTGGAGCCGCCACTGATAACGTATGGCTTATGTTTTGACTGATTATCCATAAGACATAACGTGTTTACAGGAAATTCTGGGCCGTGTGACAAGAAACAATGAACAGCTTATAAATGATTTTGTTAACAAATATTTAAGGGTATTCGTTTAGAAAATATTTTAAGAAACCTTTTTATGGTATAAAAAAAATAAAAAATAAAAAATAAAACTGATTTTTTTGGCATTTTTTTTTTATATATCATAAAAGTTCTATAAATACTTCCCTAAAAAGGTTCACTAAAAATATCTCAAGAGCACCTTTTAAATCAAACCCACTTGTAAAAGCCATAAGCTTTGTTGACTATAGATCTCCTTTTGTTGACTATTGACTTCCTTACCTAAAGCTAGGCATGGCAAAACGGGTTAAAATTTTCTGACCCGACCCGATTGACCCGTAACCCAATCGACCAGCAAAAAAATGACTTGTTTTGACCCGCGACCCAATTGACCCGACCCGACCCGCCCTTTTTGCCATATCTACCAACGTTGAATAGATTGAGATTGAGGTGTAATTCTTATAAAATATTTACTTATTCTTCTTCACTTAATATGTTATGTACTCTATTATAGTTTGTCATTCTTTACTTGCCACCTTCATTTTCTCTTCCTACTTTAAACATATCGAAAATTATACCAAAATTAGGTTCTAGAAAGCTGGAACAAGAGTTGCATCAAATTTGGGTATCAAATGTTTAGTGATAATTGGTAAGTGGTAACAGTATCAGCAATGAGAATCTAATCACAGTTAAAGAACTCAGAAACAATTGATAGATAGATCTATTTCAAAAAAAAAAAAAAACTTGTTTGAAAAATACGGGTCAACTCGACCCGTGCTGCGACCCAACTCGACCCGCGACCCGATTGACCTGCAAGCCAATTGACCCGTTTAAAAATGACCCATTTTGACCCGCGTCCTGTTTGACCCGCAAACCCGATTGACCCAACCCGAACCCAACCCGACCTGCCCGTTTTGCCATTTTTACCTAAGGAGCCCGGCCATGCGTGCTAGCGTTATTATTAAATGGCAAGATAATTAAGTAACTTGGATGAAATTATTTAGTGCATAGCTTCCTCTACTTCATGTGTGAATCCTGTTTACATGAGATCTATATTTATGCTTTTGATAAATTGAAACTTTCGTTAACAGAACAAACTAAGAGCCCGTTTGGATAGACATTTGTACGGAGCAAATGCGCATTTACAAAAGAAAACGTGAAACAATATGCGTTTGGCCTTGCGTTTTCAAGGAAAATACATTTTTCAAAATGGCAAGAAATAGTGTTTAAAACTGTACCTCTAACTAGCTAGTTTCAAGCTCATCATGTTTTTGCAACACAGATGTTTTAGAGGTTTCAATACCTAAAATACCCTCAAGTATTTGCTTGTAACAAATTTATCAGCCTGTAAAATCCTCACTTATGTCTGATCTAACTGTAATGCCTACAACTTCTCGACACATGCTGTTTTACTAGAAAGACGATCTGCAACACACACTAGAAGTTACAAAAACAAGTTCAATGATGAACTCTACAAACTATTTGGTTGAAAAAGAGACCTATTTCTCTCTCTCTCTCTTTCTTATCTCTTCATTTTTTATCATGGTTTTGAAACCTAGACTGTTCAATGAACTGTAAAAGGGAGAGATTCAAGGTTTTTAAGGTTGGATCGGGGGTCAAACCGAGGTTGAACCGTGATGACATAATAATTATTTAGATTATAAATAAATATATTAAATTAGTAAAAACTGAAAATTTGACTAAATAATCCAAAACAAATATAAATAGTATTTTTTAGAACATAACTTTCATAATACAAATAAGAGTTATTAAATTCTAAAAAAACATAAATAGCTATTGAGTTTCTAAATTATTTTTAAGTCAAGACAAAGTACATTTTAGTACCCAATAATTTTCATTTATTTATTTATTTTATGAGACCCAATAAAATAGTTAAATGTTAATAGTTGACAGCAAAGTAAATATCAGTGGTTGACCGTAAAGCAAGCAGCAACAAAGAAGAAGATTGAATACTTCAGAGGCTAAAAATGTAGAAACAACATCGGCAAAAATGAAAAATGCAAAGAGAGAAAGAGATTAGAGAACAAGCAAGACAGAGAATAAGAATAGAAAGATGGCGGTGTGATCTCATCTGATAGCATCTCATGTCGTTGAAGCTTCAGCCTTTAACAATGGCTTACATCTATAAGTATCCCCAAAAAACCTTTAATGGTCTGACTTATGAAAACCGTTTACAGTTTTCAAAGCTGGAAGGTTCAATCGCAGTCGGAACAATTCATTGACTTTCTCACATAGGCCGGTTCTTGGGGTTTAAAAAACTGTGTTCATGAACGGTTTCCAAATAACCCGGTTGGACCGTACGGTCCGGTCCGGGTTTCAAAACCATACTTTTTTTTTTTTTTTTTTTTTTTGTGGTTGATATTGAATAGCAACATATATAATACTATTACTTTATTTAGTTGTCTTTAACTCTGTAGTGGGGATTGTATGAAAAAAATAAAAATAAATAAAAGAAGAAGAAGAATAAGAAGAAGAAGAAGAAGAAGAAATAGCTTTGTAGTGGGGCACAACTACATAGGGGAAGTGATGGTACTATGTAATTGTGTTAACATGTTTAGCAAATTATTATTACTAGTGTTTAACCCGCGCAATGTGCGGGATCATTTTATGAATTAGAAAACATCAACTTAAAATAGGGAAGGGGGCTTGAATTCTATTCTCATTGATTGAAGAAAAAAATATAAATTCTAGAAATTTATATGCAATAATCTAAAATCGGTGATTCATCAACTTTGGACTTGTTCAATGAGTGATTCACCAACTTTGGGCTTGTTCAATTTATCCAGACGGGCCCAATTATGGTTCTCATCTGAGGCTCACATTGCTTCAGTAAGAGAAACTATATCATACAATCAATAACATTTTTTTTCCATAAATGAAACTGGGCTTGGAATTGGCCTTTATTGTACATGATTTTCCCACATAACTCCATAGGTCTCATAGTTATTAAATGAAATGGATTGGGCTTTTTTAGCTTAAGGTATGGGAACCTACATGGGAAATTGGGAATTGTTCACAATAAAATTTTTTTTGAAACTTTAATTCTGAGATTTATGTGTATTTGGCCAATTGTTTGATTTGGAAATATGCAATGGCCTTATTGAATGTAATTTTTGTGATTTCTAATCTTTAAATATCATCTAAACTTCTTCTCAAAAAAAAAAAAAAAATCCAAACTGAAAAAAGTAATTCCTAAAACCCATCTTTCCACAACCGGCTTTTAACTTCTACCTTATCGACCATAGGGCAAAGCTGGTATGTAGCTAATGTATTAGAAATTAGAAATTATAAAATTAAATATTTTAAAATAGTTAAAAAGCTAAAGTTGAAAGTTAAAAAGCTATGGCAAATGGTTATCATGGTAGATAAAAATTTTACTTGCCAAGTAATATAATTCTTAATAAAAACCCTTTTTTTTTTTTTTTTTTTTTTTTTTTTTTTTTTTTTTTTTTATGACAGCATTATACCCTCCTTATCAAGGGTTAATAAATTAGTAAGTCTTTAACTATCGAAATCTTGCAAATGTCCAAAAAGCAATTGGGTTTACGGAAGATATGCTCAATTTGTTTGTTGAGAAAGGTCCTTAAAAGATATTCCTTCATGAAAGCTCGAAAATGTGTTGAAAACACAAGAGCTATTTAGACCCCCAAATTAAAATTACGGCTCGATAGATTTTACACAACTTTAATACAAAGTGCGGAATAGTGTAAAAGCGAGCGGATGAACAACTAAGCTACTCTAATCCATAAACTAAGCAACACAGCAGTATAATGGAATTAAACAAGAGTAGGGAAGAAGGATGCAAACACAGAAAACACCGAGACGTGTTCTCGAAGAGGAAACCGAAGAACTCGGCGAAAAACCTCTCCGCCGCCCTCCAAGCGGAAAACGATCCCCTAGACAATCAGTTGGGATACATGGGTTAGCAAAAGACCCTCCAAGCCTAGTCTACCTGCTGTACCTAAGCCCTCCAAGCTCCTACTCCAACAAGGCTTCTCGGAACCGTGTCTTGTCCTAGTTATCCGGATCCCGCAACAAGCTCCATGTTGCATCTGCCATTCAAGGTTTCTTCCAATGCTTCCCAGCAGCACCAAAACGTCACACAGCACTCACAAGGTGTGGTAAGTGTTTGGGCTATCAACCTCTCAAAGATATGGATAATGGAGAGGGAAGGGTTAAGGAAATACCACAAGCAAATGTATAGAGAAAGATGGGGAAGACAATCTCTAATTACCAATGTGTTTGGCTAGGGTTTTCTCTCTGAAGCATTCCTCAACAATTGTGGGTAATGATGGTATATATAGGAGAGGTGCAAAAGGTGTGACTCAAAAAGTACAGGCTGGCAGAACAGCTAGTCTCGCGGGTGTTTCGCGGGAAGGCCTTACCCGCGAGATACTCGCGAGACACAATTGTCTCCACCTGGCCTGACTCTTCGCATTCCAGCATGTGCCTGGCACATGGGTCACTTCGCTGGATGCTAGGTCGCGAGATACCCGCGAGAATCCTTCAGTTCTTCAAATGCTTGAGCCTTCATACACTCTCTCTATCACACACCCCTTACAACAAATCCCACAACAAATACAGGGTTTTAAACGATTGAACATAATTACAATCAAATTTGGCACGGAATAAAAGCCAACAAAAACACAGTTGTAAATTACAACTTTACAATCTCCCCCTTTGGCTATTCCGTGACAAAACCCTAAAACAGACTCTAGATTTAAACGTGAGTTTGGGAACAAAGGCAAAACTCACTCACACCTAGTTCTAGATTCTGAAGTGCTCTGGAAACATATGAACAAGTAACTCCTGAAACACAACAACACAATAACATCATTGTATGCAGAAAACTTGAAAAGCATATGGAGCAATAAAAGCATGATCGAGCAAAAACGAAATAGAAACACTAAATCATGGCACGATCAACCAAGTAATCACTATACAAAAGCAATTACTATGCTCATTCACACATGGAACGAACATCCGGATATGCAAGATGATAAGCTCATTTGAAGAATATCATTTGCATCTCCAACACTCAACCAATGCAAACTACACGAAGTATTTGCATCTAGGAACAATCCTACTAGGGCACACGAGTGTTCATCACTCAACCAATGCATAGAACGTGTATGCATCTAGGAACAATCCTACATGGGCACAAAAGTGTTCATCACTCAACCAATGCATAGAACGTGTATGCATTTAGGAACAATCCTACATGGGCACAAGAGTGATGTACTTGAAGTAGAATGCATGACATTGAACAACAAGCAAACATGCATGAAGGTTGCATAGGCAAGGTATTGCAAATGCATTGCACAAACCACAAAGACCTACAAACTAGCATGAAACAAACCCTAAAGCTTACATAAGCAATCATGGGTACAAAATAATGAATGCCACATAGCACATATGCCACAAAGCATAGAAATAAACACACAGTTCTGAAAATATACTGAAATTAATACTGGAGTTAAAGCATAAGTGTCAGAACTATAAACCAAAAAAAAATTAACTATAAACCGAAAAAAAAACTTAGTAAAACCCGTTTGTAAAACCAATAACCAATATCAAATGTATCTATGTGTCTAGGCTATGCTCCCCCTAAGGCTGTGCAAGCTCTTCTTCATCAGCTCCCCCTTTTTGACCGGAATGGCCAAAGGGCTAGATTTGGTCGGATTCGGAGTCTGAACCATGTGTAGGAGATAAGCTCTGAATCTGGGCTGATAATGTGGTGATCTGCTCCTGGAGGTATGCAAACTGATCCGCTGTGTGCTGTACATGAGTGTCAAGCACTGTAGACATGTGATCCATCTTAGCTAGGATCAGATCAAGCTTGTTGAGACCTTGTGTTTGTGCTGGAGCAGAAGACGATGGCTGTGCAGTCTCTGGATGTGCAGTCTCTGGAGCAGAAGTAAACCTGTCAATCTCCTCCTCTGTATCCCCACCCTCATCTGGCGCATCCTGAGGCACAACCCAAGGCAGTGGAATGAGATGAGCACCAGTCTTGGGGCCTTTAATGTGTGCAGTGCTCCGAGTCAGAGTATTTGCACCAATGGGGTAATCCCTCTGAACAACCGTAAGGCCACTAGGGAATTTCAGCTTCGTCTTGGCAATGAACCCATTATCAGTGAGGGAAAAGGCATTATGGTTCGTGAATTTTGCTTTGTAATGCTCTTTTTCAGGACATGGAAGATGTGGCTGCAGATATCAATTTCCTTGTGAGTGAAGAGGTCGTAGAGAAATCTCGTCCTTGGAGCAGATAAAGTGGTGAGGTTGGTGACCGGATACAGGTTATGGATCATGACATAGCTCAGAGTCCTCATCTCTGGAGAAAACTTAAGAGTATCCATTGAGGATTTCTTTGGAACCCCACCAAGAGTGGATATCATCTCCGTGATAGACCCCAATCTCTCATCATATTGAACCGTCATCGGCTGTGAGGTAGGACGTATCTCCAGAAGGTCTTGAATACTGTCCCTTGTGATCTCAAATTCTTTGTGCCTCACCCAGCAGATTATCTTGTCATCTTCTACAGCAGCATTGGAGAAGAACTCTCTGATTATTTCGGAGTACACGGTTCCAATTGGATTCAACAGTTTGGTCCAAGTTCTTTCTTTGAATGCATCTGGAATGCATGTGTGCTCAAGTTCCTCCAATTGGACCACCCTTTCCATGATAATGGTTGCTTTCTTGTAGCAATCATTGTACTTCATATCTGCGTCCACGGATTTGAAGTGATCGGATTCAGTGCGAGCACGCTTAGGAGCCTTCTTCTTTGAGGCAGCATGCTTGGTGGGAGACATCTGCACAAGTGGACACAACACACATAGTACAAGTGCACAAAACATAAGAGCAAAGACTTGATTAGATTCAAGTTAGTTTGCACCAATTGAGATAATCCCAAAACAGAGTAGATTAAAAAAAAAAAAAAACAGAGCATGACCAATTCACACAAGCATGCTTCAATACATACAGCACTAAATCAAAAACAAGAATGCATGAAAACAAGACATTATGCATGAAATTAAATAGCTGTGCAAGTGTGTGTGTCTGTGTGTATGCATGTGTGTGCAACAAGTGATGCATGAGGGTGTGCCTAGGAGTTTGGTTGTGTGCCAAGTAGCAACATATTCAAAATGCAATATACACAAGATCAAAGATCGATTCTAGACCAAACCATGGTAAGACACATGCAAACCTTGAAATTGGGACTCACTTGAGACCAATTAGGCACAAGAATATCACTTAGACATTTAATCAAACATCTAGTATGCATAAGAACATTTTAAGTATGAGCAATGCATGAACATGGTAAAATTATACCTAAATACATGATAGAATGCCACAAGGGGCCAACACAGATGCATCAAGATCAAAAGGAACAAAACCCAATCCAAAATTTACCAAAAATTTCGCCCAATTTTGAAAACCAATCAAAGTTTTGAAAAATCCCCAATTTTGAAAGCCCAAACAAAAAATCTGCATAATCTAAGTAAAAACTTAAAAAGAAATGGTTAACAAACATACCTTGAAGAAGAAAATGCAGAAAAAATCTTGATTTGGAAAGGGATTTGATGGAATAGTGTTTTGGGTCAAGAGAGGTTCGAAGAAAAATGAGGGAGGGAGTTTTTGTGTTTTTGAAAAAACTGTCACATCAGCCCCTTTAAAAACTGAAAACACGCGTTTTTCGCGGGTTAGAGAGGGGCGAGACAGTCGCGAGACAATCGCGAGAAGTGCCACTGAAGCAAAAAATTTTCGCAAGAAGCTCTAAGTCGCGAGATAGTCGCGAAACAGTCGCGAGATTCTCTGCCTGATTTGGAGAAAATTCCAGTTTTTGCCAAACAGCTTTTCGCGAGAAGCTGTTGGTCGCGAGACAGTCGCGAGATACCCGCGAGAATCCTTCAATTCTTCAAATGCTTGAGCCTTCATACACTCTCTCTATCACACACCCCTTACAACAAATCCCACAACAAATACAGGGTTTTAAACGATTGAACATAATTACAATCAAATTTGGCACGGAATAAAAGCCAACAAAAACACAGTTGTAAATTACAACTTTACACTTCAATAATTTAAAAATATAAATATTAAAAAAAGGAAACAGTTGCAATGGCAATCAAATTGGTTCATTTTGCAAACATTAAAGATTACTATTACCGATGAAGCACCATTTATTTTAATTTTTTGAACCTGTGTGAGAAACTACAAAGTTGAGGTGCAGGTAGAAGCATGTAAATCAATCAAATCTTTGATACCCCTTTGCAACTTCAGTTTTGTGGTCATGCCACATTGGTTGCTACACACACAATCTTTGAATGTATTCTACAGTGTGAAACTCAAAGAATAAGAGGTGTCCTCCAACCAAACATAATCTACTAAATGAATCACATGCAATTTTTGTCAACTTAATAGCAATCACATTCATTGTTTTATTAATGAAAATCCACCCACCAGCAATCATAAAATTTCAACAACAAAATATATTCTCTACAATTACCTACCATTAAAATAAAAGTTTAATGTAGCTGACCCTTGTAATGTAGATAGAATGGAATATTAACTAAAATCTAAGAGATAATCAACTTTGTATAAAAAACATTACACTCTCAGATTTCAAAGTTTTACAACTTCAATCACTCTTCAAAGTTCTTATGATCTTAGCATGTTAGGTGCTACTTCATTTCGAATAGTGATAACACTTTTTCTTTCTTAGCACTTCGCTCCCCCCTTGAATAGTTAGCGGAACTTTGATTGCATTGGTTCAAATCCAATAATAGGTAAAACCGGATGAAACCCCTGTTTTTAGTAGCATGACAGCAAGTACAAACTGGCAACAAGGAGTCAACTGAATGACCAAAGCATTGGTAAGTCCTTTGTCGTATTGGAGATCCCTAAGCAAAGAATACCACTGCACCACAACCAATCACAGTAATATAATAATTGGTAAGAAGTAAATCACAGACACAACAGCTGAGCCAAACACTTCATCATTTCTCTCTTTTACACTAAGATTTTCTCAAAATTAGTACTTTTCTTCTGACTACTAAATCTGAGATCTTTTACTAAATCTGAGATCTTTTAAATAATCCATTCAAGCATTGTATTAGGAGACATTGCACACACCCATGCACGTATTATCTTTTTCATAATATTCTTACTGCTATAAAAAGACTGAAACTCAAAAAAAATGTACATCATGACATTCTTGAACATCATGAAATGCTAAGCCAGCATATTCAGATGCAATTGACATACCAAGTCTAGATGACTATTCCTTGCAAATGGTGATTCAAGTGATTAAAGTGGTAGCAATGAATAGAAAATATTATGTAACATTGAATGATGTTAACACACAGATTTAAAAAAAAAAAATTTTAAAAAATTCAAACATGAGTTAGAATAAAGAATTCTAGCATTAATATTATTTAAATCTAAAAAACCAACCCCCAATTTTTTTTTTCTTGGTCTATTTGGAAGTCTATATTAAAAATTTGATATATGGCTACAAATTCCATTTAGTAAAATAACCACATGGCTTTCCCTAGTTATTTTGAAACAACTGTCAATGTGACCCATATTTTCGTCTTGAAAGTATTCACCTGCACATATCATCACACACAAACACACTCTTGAAACAGAAACAGAAGCAGAAATGCTAACATTAGCAAGTGTCCTAATATACTCATCAAAACCATTCTCAGAAGACATACATATGTTTATTTCCCCTCAGTATGTTTTAATTAACTCCATGTTTATCACCACTCTTCCGCATTACCATTCCTGGACTCTTTAGTGCATAGTGCATAGGATTAGCAAACAATAGATTGAAATCATAACCTCAATTCAAACAATAGAGTGCCCATCAACAAAAAGTCAAATATATGATGCAAAGCACACCATAAGCATAAAAAAACAACATTCTTTTAAGCTTGGAATCTAAAACCATTATACCATTCTATAAATTTAACCAATTTATTTTTTACAAATAAATACTTTATACATAGAATGTTAAGATAAAAAGAAACAATTACCAAGCTGAGGAATAAGAATAAGAAAGTGACCTACCTAAAGCAGCAAAACCGAGAGACCACGTGAGAAGTAAAGACCTGCAAACAAAATAATCTGAATCCTAAAAGGATGGTGGAGTACTGCTCCTGCACCTACTCCTGTGATTTCTTTTGTTAGGATGATAGGTTGCTGCTGCTATCATTGAAAGATATGAAAAGTTGGGTTTTTGTTGGTGCATTAGAAGTAGCTCTGTTTGTAAAGATCACAATCAATCAAGGCTTAGATTCCAAAACTCAGAAACTAAAAAAACAAAAGCACAAAACATAACATCAGGAAATGGAATATAAAATTCTTTATTATTTTTGTCTCAATGTGACCCATATTTTCATCTTGAAAGTATTCACCTGCACATATCATCACTCACAAACACACTCTTGAAACAGAAACAGAAGCAGAAATACTAACATTAGCAAATGTCCTAATATACTCATCAAAACCATTATCAGAAAACATACAAATGTTGATTTCCCCTTAGTATGTTTTAATTAACTCCATGTTTATCACCAATCTTCTGCATTACCATTCCTAGACTCTTTAGTGCACAGTGCATAGGATTAACAAAGCGCAAGAACTTAAGTAATCAGATGTCACGTAACCAATTACGATCTAAATCTATTGAGGCTAGATATAACTTGATGTCAGCAGATATACCCTGCTTTAGAAGTTGGATTTGGTATTTAATTTTTTTTTTCCTTTAACTTTTTACTATTTGCATCACTTATGAAAGAAGATTCAGTGTTTGCTTTTAGATCTGTTCATTCTTAAGAAGATAAGGTAGCACATATATACATATATATATATATATATATATATATATATATATATATATATATATAGAAAGAGAGAGAGAGAGAGAGGAGATCCACACTTGGAGCGGGTACAGTCAAACTGTGAGTATTTATTGATGCCTTAGCATTGTTTGTCCAAGATGGTATCCTCAAATTTTAATGGAATTTCATTGAACATATATAATATAACACCAAAAGAACATTTTTTGGTGGCCCCAAAACTTAAATTCTGCATTTTGATTGAACAGAACACTAAGACAACAAATAATCAAGTGAAGATTATGAAATACAATACCTAAAAATGAGTGTAAATATTAAAGTATGAAAATGCAAAACTGAAATAGGCAGGAATATTTTCTAACATGTTCCCAATTTTCGTGAAGTTCCAAAAGATGCTGATAATATGTGAGACACAGCATGATGTACCACAACTAACTTTCTTTTATCAAGGCCTTTGTTTTAATAATGCCAATCAATTCAAAGAAAAATATGACATTTGTGAGATATAGAAAAAGATGGCCATAAGCCAGGTTAAATAACATACACCAAAGTCTAAAATTCACTATAGCAAAAATTTAAGCGCAAAATCTGTTTTACTTGGTAGTATTAAGCAATGACCATTCACCAATTTAAACTCAAGCATCAAGATTGATGCAATAATCTAAATATATAAAAATTGTGTAGAATGTTGTTAACTACTGCAATTAGTCATATGCAATAAAACCCAACATTTGCAAATCAGAGGGCATAGAACCAAAATCTTATTAATCTGATTTATGGATTTAACAACACATTAAACCATTTTTTTCAAAAAACCAATTACAACAAAACTAAAACCTAACCATGAAAACATAAAAGAAACTAACCAAAAAAGCCAAAAATTGAACATGCATAACAGAATAAACAACACATTCATCACTGGGAAAACGACATCAGAAGGGTGTAAAATAAAAATGGAACATAATAATAACAAAAGAGAAAATACTGAATTGAACAAAAACAAAATTTAATCAATACAACAATTGAACAAACAGAACTCAAGAAATTGTAAAAATAAATTGGAAATTAAGAAAAAAGGTAGCAGATTGGCATCAATGGAGACAGAAAGGCATTTTAATGTTCAATACCTTCTTATTCTCTATGTTCCAGGGTTTCTTTTTTTAAAATTAGAGCAACTACAAACAAAAAACTTTAAATATATACTGCAAAAACCTTAACAACAATGGTAGAGAAGAAGCATGGGGAAGACAAAAATATTGAAATGGGAAAATATTTCAACAAAAAATTAAAAACAACATAAATGAAATGACAGAACTTTATTTTTTTGGCAACACATAAATATATGTTCCCAGCAACAAATCGATTTCAGTTTGAGAGAAATCATCAATAAATCTACACTATGCAGTAATTTTCAAAACCCTAGAAATGGTAACTGAATAGAAAACCAAATTTTAGGGGAAAACCAAAAAAAGTACAAACCAAACTAAAATCTGCCAATCTTAAACTAAATTTAATCAAAACCCATCTTTTTTTGAAAACCCTAGAAACGGTAATTGAAAAGAAAACCAAAAAAGGGGGAAAAATGCCTACCTTCTGAATTGTCAATTGTTGAAGAGGAGAGACGGGATAGCTTCTAATTCGTCTGTTGTTGCAGAGGACGAACAAAAATTTTCAGTCTTCTGTATTGCAGAGCACGAACAGAGGTTTTCACTGTTGCAGAGGGTTTTTTCTTTCGTCTGTTTGATGGGCTGGAACACGCTAGTCCGACCTTTGTGCATATGGAGGTGCAGTGAAGAATCGCAAGTTTGAGTGAGTCTGAATTCTGATCGGGAAATAGGGTTTGGGTTTTAGTGTTTGAGTTTTTTTTTTCTTTTGTTTTGTGGATAAGCGGCTGGTGTTTTTATAAGGGTTTGCGTTTCTTTTTTTTTCTTTTTCTTTTTTGGATAAATGGATTGGTGTTTGAAAGTGAGTCTTACAGACGCATCATGCGGTTTTTTTAAATTTAAGTTCTATACGTGTCAGCATTTTAAATAGCCATTTTTCTTAATGTGGCAGCACTTTCTTAAAAACTTCTGCTTTTATATATAGTATTAGATTAGTTTTGTCCAAGTTTAATTTATGTTGGACCTAAAAAGTTTTAGGACTATTCTCAAATGTTTTTAAGTGGGAAAAAAATCATAAATTATTTATACATAATAATTATTATTTTTTCCAGGTTATGACGTTCTTGTGACCACCTTGGCTTCAACGTGGAGCTGTCCCTGGGTCCACGGTCCATGCATGATGATTTCAGCCTTTGTGGCCCAAACGTAGTCCTCCTCTGGATACACACCATTACACGTTTAGATTGACACTTTGCTTATGTGAGAGTTTGGATACAAGAGTTTCCTGCGTTGCATTTTCATGTTGCGTTTTCAGTTTTTTTTTTTTTTTTTTTTTTTGGCCGGAGTTATTGACTTTTGGGAGACAAAATTTACTGTGCATGAACAGTGTGTCACTGTTCACGCACTGTTCATGCACTGTTCACATATTAAAAATATTAAAAATGGGTCCCACAATACTATTCACCCATTTAAAAATTATTTTGCTACAGTGTTTTCAGCAACAATCAGTTTTCAGCAACTTTCAGCAATAATAAGCTGTATCCAAACGGACCCTATATGTAAACCCGTAGTTATAGCATCCAATAAATTTATAGGTGCAATAAATGACAATTTTTTTTTTTTTTTAAAACGAATGGTAGGAAATTTTCTTAACAAAACTGCTCTTTATACAGGCAATGCCAAACTGACTTGTTTGGGCTTAGGGGGTTACTATCAACATCCCAGACATATCCCCATTGACTTTCAAAACAGAAAACCAGCACAAGTCCTTGAATGGTGTTACATATATTTTACCCCGTCCCTGCTGCCATGATAGCTTGGTACTCCGTTAACAGATTCGTGGCTCTCTCCAGTATAGACCGTGGCTCAAGTTGAATGTGGTCAAAGTAAAACTTGTTTCTTGAGTTCCATTTAGCCAAATGCCCAAACATTTCTTGCAAAAGGGCACGTCCAGAGTATATGCGCCACTGTTTCAGTTTCACTTTGATAGGCCACAAACTGAATGACCCCTTGTGATTTAAACTAATTAATTAATTTAGCCAAGTTATTAATTAATTAATTTAACATGCAAATACGTGGCAGCACAAACAAATCACCGAATAACTAAATATGCAGCGGAAAATAAATGACACGGTGATTTGTTCACGAATGGAGAAAAACCCTAACGGCAAAAACCCCACCGGGTGATTTTCAGGTCACCACTCCCGAAACTCCACTATTATCAAATCAAGCAATTACAAATAAGGAATCCCAAGTACCTTATCAACCTACAGTTGAACTCTTACCCCAATACCCAATCGGACTTGATCTGTAGCGACAGTTCCCACTTTTGATGCACGGCTCCCAAGTACGTGACTAACCAGATGCGCGGATCCCAGTACGCGACTTCAAACACCAACTTTAGAATGAGAGGTTGGTTGCAAAGTTCTTCAGATCATCCTATGCAATGAAGATCAGGAAGATGCTTGGTCACAAAACCCTACGGTGCAAAGTACACAGCAACTTCTTGAAGAAGATGAACTAGGTCAAGAACTTCGTCTTAGATCACAATTTGCTTGAACAAGGATTGCTCAATGCTTTTGCAACTTGTGTCTATGTTGACGGCTCTTAAAATAATCCTTTTATATGTTTAGGGTTAGAAGAAAAGAAGGCCCAAAAACACATTCACGGATCCCAAGAAAATCAGATTAGAATTCTGACTTTTGTAAATCTCGACAGCTAGCAGGTGTCGAGGTAGGTGTCGAGCAGGTGTCGAGCTTTAAAAATTCTGCACTTCAACTTGCTTTTTCTTGGACAGACTTGATGACTTCAACACTTGATCTTGAAACATAGTTTCTTGAAGTATTAAATACACCTAGAACTACCCAATTACAAGTAGAGTGCGTTTTGTCAAAGGATTAGCCAATTTACATAAAATGTGACATATGTTCCTAACATGTAAACACATATGTCCTAACAATCTCCCCCTTTGGCAATCCGTGACAAAACCACAACAAACAAATGAACATATGAGAGAAGTCATAAATCACTCAACTCATATTCACTTGTTACATACAATAAAATCTATCCTAACACAAACTCTTGAAGAACTTTGCAAAAAGAGAGTTTATGGCAAGTAGACTTTGACAACTTGTATTTCTGAAACACTTATAAACAAAACTCATCAAGGCATCTTGTGTGAAACAGAAATTAAATAGATTGCTTACAAATATAAGGAACATGTGTATAAAGAGAGAAAAGAAACAACACATGAAGAGGTAGGTGAAAAAGAAACATACATCCACATATATAGAAGATAAGTACAATGTATGTAAACTGATATACAAGACCAATGTATCTAATAAGACTAGAAAAGAAAAAGATACATAAAAAAGCCTCACTACATCCCTCAAAAAGTATGAACACTCCCCCTATCAAAAATGTCCTATCCTAACTCTCCCCCTAAGATGACTACTCTCATAATCCAAAACTACTCCCTCTTTTTGTCACGAATGACAAAGGGTAGAGTGTCATGTAGACATCTCATCAATAGAGCTAGCATCTCCATCATCATCATCTGAAGCATCATCGTCATCACCATCATCATCATCATCCTCAGAGTCAGAATCTGAAGCCACTGGAGGAGGTGGTGGAGGAGAAGCCTCAGAAGCAAAACCACCCATGGTCGCCTGCCATCGTGCGATACGACCAACACGAACATTCACCTGATACAACTCAGTGGTGAGTGTATCGAGGCGAGCATCCATGCGCTGCAGCTGCGCCATAATGTCTCCAAGAGATACATCGCCCGAAGAAGAAGGAGGAGCCGATGTAGATGGAGCTGATCTGGATGGAGCCGAACGGGAGGGAGGAGTGAAATCCGGCTGTCTCGCCCTGAACTGTGCCTCACTACGTTTTACGGTAGCGGCATCTATGGCAGAGATGTGTGTGAAGTAGTCGGATGAGGGAAAAGGGATGGAAAAATGGCGTAGTATCCTCGTGATAGCAGAAGGAAAGATGAGCTTATCACGGGACGCCGCATCTAAATGAACATCTATGATAGAGAAAATGAAGTGGGAAGGAAAATCTATCGTGAGATGCTCAAGTAGAGAAAGCAAGAAACGAGCACGAGGCTCGGTGATAGAGTTATAATGGGAAAGAGGATGAAGTACAAAAGTCATCACCATGTTAAGGAATCTAGGACCTTTAGCAAAAGGTCTACATGATGTGTACATATGCTCACCCCACTCAAAAGGGCGCTCACAGAAAGCAGAAATGAGCTCATCCCTGGACACAGTCCTCAGTCGCTCACATGTAGGATAGTCAGGAAACTCTATCCTAGGAACCCTAAGCACATCCGCCACTAGCTGCGGTGTGACAGGGATGCGCGTACCTCGAACGCGAGTGAAAAAGAGAGGTACTGAACGATCAATCCCGTGCATGTTGGAGTAAAACTCCTGAATCAGCACGAGAGGACAAGTGACCGGGATGTCACACAGTGACCCCCATCCCCTACTGTGAATGACAGAGGGAAGGTCAGTGTCGGCAAAGTCTGCCAGAACAACGTGGCGTTCCGAATGAACACCTCGTTTAGAAAAGTTCTCAGAAAATGCCTTATAGGCATCTCCATCACGGAACCGAAGATTATGAGGAGCAGTATCAGAAGATGAAGAGGCTCCAGAACGTAGAGGGTTCCGGGCCGGAGTGGATTTACGTTTAGGTGCCATAGATGCAACTAACGTAAAAGAATGAGAAAAGAGATAGAGAGGGTGACAATCAGAAAAGTCCCAAACAGTTCAAATATAACAATATCTTGAACAAAAATGGACGTATGCATGGGAATGCATGGTCATGTGACATGCTAACATAAAAAGCATCATGGGCTCAGCCCAATCCAATCCTATCAGCACACAGACAAGAATCACACAACTAAATGCATGAACATATCATTCTAATGCACATGGAATGCAATGCATGTCATTCTAAACTCTTTTTATTGAAAACCCAACCCAAGATTTCAATAAAAACTCAATGATTTTGAAAAACCCAAAGTTTTCAAAGAAAAACCCAAAACCTAAGTTTTAAAACATGAAATGCATGAAAAACAGAGGATAACAAGATCATACCAGGTGATTTGAAGCAAGAAAGTGCCAGAAATCAAGTTGGATGAAGGTTGGAGAGAAGAAAACTGCACAGGAAGACCAACCGCCTCGGACAGATCGAAGAGAGATCGAGAGAAATGAGAGAAAAATCGCGAACGAAGCTTATATAGGATCTCCAGTAAATCTCGACAGCAGAGGTGTCGAGAGGTATCGAGATGCTGTCGAGGTAGGTATCGAGATAATATGCCTTCGACAGCTAAGGTATCGAGGAGGTATCGAGGTACCAAACAGCTCATCCAACATAAGAAGCTCGATCGATCGACGTGGTGTCGAGGAGGTATTGAAGAGACAGAGAATTTCTCGATCGATCCACCAGGTGTCGAGGAGGTATCGAGATTGCGATAAAGAAAAGGCTTAGAGGCTCGACAGCTAACCAGGTATCGAGGAGGTATCGAGAAGGTGTCGAGCCAGCTATGAAATGCAGTTTTTCGAGAAGTGAAAAACACAAACATGAATGCAATCAAGACATGCACCTTAACCATGATTCAACCAACATATAAATCTCTCAAAAATCATCTCTCAATGAAAATTTAAGCATACGGATCTCCCAAGAACACACACACACACTAAACAAGTCTAACAAATTTTATATTTCAAAAATAAGTCATGACAGTTTAGTGAGCATACAAAAGCACATGTAAACCTTTGTGATGGCCAAATCACATTGTACCTGCACATGTATCAAAAGTAGCAAAGAATATTGCGTGTTGTGTGTGAAAAACATCGCAAGATTGCATATGTGTATACATGTTATGATGATCTGAGATATGAGCAAATAACTTTAACTCACACACAATCATAACTGTTTGATGGGGACTATCACCTTCGAGGTACATCCTATAACTCCCACATCTCCTAGAATACACGCTTGCAACCATTTTTAAAGCATTTTTAATCTTTTTGCTTTTTATTTCTTTGCATATTTTCTTTTTAAGCATATCATGCATGGGCTTATGAGAAAGAAAAGAAATACCCATTGATATTTTGACATTTCAATTTTGCTATGCCTAAGCACACAAATGTCATTGACATCACACTTTTGCTATGCCGAAGCATACAGATGTCATTAATGATTGGCGGGCAACAGTGGTGAGATGGTTATTTATGCCTTTCTCTTAGGATTTTCTAGTCCTACCCGTCAAAAAGAGTGATATGAGTGTTAAGTCTAAGAAATAACTTAATCTTACTCATCACAAACAAGAGCCACAAAGCTCACTTGCTTAGTTGTGCATAGAAATGCTCATCTAAGCTACAAGAGATACAAAGTTTAGAAAACTTTGTTTCATTGGCCATCTAAGGTACACAAGTACCAAAGTACACAAAACACACACTGTTTTTGTATTTTTCAATTTTTCAATTTTTTTATTTTTTTTTATATGAAAAACAAAATAAATAAAACTGAAAGTAAACACACAAAGACATGTTAAGAAAAAACAAAACAATGCATAAAACTAGATGCAAATGCATGAGGAAGGGAAAGAGGATAGGGAAATCACTCCATGGAGATAACACCAATGTTTTGACGAAGGAATTCAAAGCGTTTGCTGTCAAGAGGTTTGGTAAACAAATCGGCCTTCTGATCATCGGTGTGAATGAACTCAAGAGTGAGAATACCATCTTCGACAAGCTCCCTAATGAAGTGATGTCGAATCTCTATGTGTTTGGTTCGAGAATGTTGAACCGGATTCTTAGAGATATTTATGGCACTGGTATTGTCACAATAGATAGTAAGATGGTCTTGACAGATACCATAATCATGAAGGAGTTTTTGCATCCAGAGGAGTTGTGTGCAACAGCTACCAGCAGCAATGTACTCAGCTTCAGCAGTGGATAAGGAGATGGAGTTCTGCTTTTTGCTCATCCAAGAGACAAGATTGTTGCCTACATAAAAACAACCCCCTGAAGTACTCTTCCTATCATCAGCATTCCCAGCCCAATCCGCATCGGAATATCCAGCTAAGACATTATTAGTGTCCTTGCTGTACCACACACCGAACTCAGCGGTAGTTTTGACATACTTTATAATTCTTTTTAAAGCAGTCATATGTGATTCTTTGGGATTAGCTTGATATCTAGCGCACACACCAACACTGTAGCTAATGTCAGGTCTACTAGCAGTAAGGTAAAGAAGACTACCTATCATGCTTCTATAAAGAGAAGGATCAACACTCTTACCTAACACATCTATAGTGAGTTTAACATTAGGGCTCATAGGGGTACGAACAGAACTAGCAGATTCCAAGCCAAATTTTTTCACAAGATTCTTAGCATACTTAGATTGGGATAGAAAAATACCTGAATCTTGTTGACGAATCTGCAATCCGAGGAAGTGAGTCAGCTCTCCAATCATGCTCATCTCGAACTCTACTTGCATGAGCTTTGAGAAGTCGTGAGCAAGTTCATCCTTAGTCGACCCAAAGATGATATCATCAACATACACTTGAGCAACCATCAATTCACCATCTTCCTTTTTGATGAAGAGAGTTTGATCAGCTTTTCCTCTTGTGAACCCATGTGACACAAGATATTGTGTGAGTCTGTCATACCAAGCTCTAGGGGCTTGCTTCAACCCATAAAGTGCCTTTTTGAGATATAATACATGATCCGGAAAGTGTGGATCAATGGATCCTTTTGGTTTAGCCACATATACATCCTCTTTCAGCAGCCCATTCAAAAAGGCAGTCTTTACATCCATCTGATAAAGTTTGAATTTCAAGTGACATGCTAGGGCAAGCAGAATTCTGATGGACTCCATTCTAGCAACTGGGGCAAATGTTTCATCATAGTCTACTCCTTCCATCTGAAAGTATCCTTGAGCCACAAGTCGAGCCTTGTTTCGAATCACATTGCCTTCTTCATCGGTCTTGTTGCGGAAAATCCACTTTGTACCAATGATGTGCTCGCCCTCTGGTCTAGGTACAAGAGTCCAAACATCATTCCTCTGAAACTGGAGCAGTTCATCATGCATTGCTTCAACCCAACTTTCATCTTGTAGCGCTTCCTCCACTTTCTTGGGTTCAACCTGTGACAAATAGCAAGAATAAGACACAAAGTTAGCAACACATTTATCAACTGTTCGTTTCCTTAATGTGAGTTCATTCAAGTTTCCCACAATAACTTCTGGAGGATGATTTAATTTAATCCTTGAGGAAGGTCCTTTCTCCTGACGAGATTCAGAATCAGGTGAAGTAGGAATTTCTGCAGACTCTTCCACAACACTTGGAGTACCTGGAACATCAGGAGATGCAGGTTCTCGATCAACAATGTCTTGAACTTCTGTAGGCTCAGTGGGAGGAATTTCCTTGGGAAGTTCATCAATGCCTTTTTCAGAATTGGAATCTGAAGACTCATCAATGACAACATTTACAGTCTCCATTACCTTCATAGTTCGTTTGTTGTATACCCGATAGGCCTTGCTGGTAGAAGAATAGCCTAAAAATATACCTTCATCACTTCTAGAGTCAAACTTTCCCACATTTTCTCTATCTTTGAGGATGAAGCAAGTACTTCCAAAGATTCTGAAATACTTCACATTTGGCTTTCTTCCTTTCCATAACTCATAGGGAGTCTTTTTGGTACCGGGTCTAAAGTACACCCTATTTACTGTATGACATGCAGTGTTTATGGCTTCTCCCCATAGGTTTCGAGCCACATCTTTGTTATGCAACATGGCTCTGGCCATCTCTTGAATAACTCTATTCTTTCTTTCTACCACACCATTCTGTTAAGGAGTAATCGGAGCAGAGAATTCTTGAGATATACCTGATTTCAAGCAGAAGGATTCCATGTAGGAATTTTCAAATTCTTTACCATGGTCACTTCGAATTCGATCAATCTTCAAATTCTTTTCATTCTGCAGTCTTGTGCACAAGGCCTCAATGTGCTCGGGAGCATCAGACTTGGATCGAAGTAAGATGACCCAAGTGTATCTGGTGAAGTCGTCTACCACTACCATGATATATCTCTTACCACCAAGAGATTCAGTTCTGGTTGGACCCATAAGATCTAAGTGCAACAATTCCAACGGTCTGGAAGTAGCAGATGCCTGAGTGCTTGGATGCTTGGCTTTTGTCTGTTTCCCAAGTTGACATGGTCCACATACCACATTGCTCATTCTACTGAGCTTTGGTATCCCCAAGACAGATTCATGCTTAGAGACAATGGATAGATGCTTGTAACTAGCATGTCCCATTCGTTGGTGCCATAGATCTTCATTAGGCAAGCGAATGCTATTACACACTATATCAGCATCAGGTACCAATCCATAGCAATTGTCCAAAGTACGAACCCCACTGATGAGATTCTTTCTGGACTCATCCATGACAAGACACTTTCCTTTTGAGAACAGCACCATGAAGTCTTGATCACATATCTGACTTATGCTTAGTAGATTCACCCTCAGGCCTTCTACATAGAGAACATTTGCAATGTCCGGCAGTCTTGGTAGAGATATGATTCCTTTCCCTTTAATCTGTGACTTGCTTCCATCACCAAAAGTCACATTTCCACCTTTCTTAGGCTCAAAGATCTTGAAGAGAGATCTATCTCCAGTCATGTGTCTTGAGCAACCACTGTCAAGATACCAAAGGCATGTATCCATCACTTTGAATGCAGATTTCATCATGAAACATACTTCATGCTTGGATGACAAGTCAGACGGAACAGTTCTTTCTCTCAACTGCCATCTACTAACTAAGCCTTGAACTTTTACTCTTCTCAAACGAACTCTTTTGCAGATTTTCATTCTGAGACAGTCTAGTTTCTTCTTAGCCAAACTGAGATCTTTTACCATAGTCATTGTAAGTGAATTCAAATAACTTTTAGACTTGTGTTTTCTGAGACACTCAAACAAATAGTGATTAGAAAAACAAGATGTATTTGAAAACCTAGATCTCTTAAAGCCGGTCATAGCCATGACAAACAGGGGTCAATGGATCAATCACAACAAAGATTAATAACTAATCAGAGTGTGCCTGCTCTGATACCACTTGATAGGCCACAAACTGAATGACCCCTTGTGATTTAAACTAATTAATTAATTTAGCCAAGTTATTAATTAATCAATTTAACATGCAAATACGTGGCAGCACAAACAAATCACCGAATAACTAAATATGCAGCGGAAAATAAATGACACGGTGATTTGTTCACGAATGGGGAAAAACCCTAACGGCAAAAACCCCACCGGGTGATTTTCAGGTCACCACTCCCGAAACTCCACTATTATCAAATCAAGCAGTTACAAATAAGGAATCCCAAGTACCTTATCAACCTACAGTTGAACTCTTACCCCAATACCCAATCGGACTTGATCTGTAGCGACAGTTCCCACTTTTGATGCACGGCTCCCAAGTACATGACTAACCAGATGCGCAGATCCCAGTACGCGACTTCAAACACCAACTTTAGAATGAGAGGTTGGCTGCAAAGTTCTTCAGATCATCCTATGCAATGAAGATCAGGAAGATGCTTGGTCACAAAACCCTACGGTGCAAAGTACACAGCAACTTCTTGAAGAAGATGAACTAGGTCAAGAACTTCGTCTTAGATCACAATTTGCTTGAACAAGGATTGCTCAATGCTTTTGCAACTTGTGTCTATGTTGACGGTTCTTAAAATAATCCTTTTATATGTTTAGGGTTAGAAGAAAAGAAGGCCCAAAAACACATTCACGGATCCCAAGAAAATCAGATTAGAATTCTGACTTTTGTAAATCTCGACAGCTAGCAGGTGTCGAGGTAGGTGTCGAGCAGGTGTCGAGCTTTAAAAATTCTGCACTTCAACTTGCTTTTTCTTGGACAGACTTGATGACTTCAACACTTGATCTTGAAACATAGTTTCTTGAAGTATTAAATACACCTAGAACTACCCAATTACAAGTAGAGTGCGTTTTGTCAAAGGATTAGCCAATTTACATAAAATGTGACATATGTTCCTAACATGTAAACACATATGTCCTAACACACTTCTACAGAACTCACAAGTTGCTTCGATTTGTATCTTCTTCCTACGTAGGTTGTCCTTTGTTGGCAGACAATTGCTGCATGCTCTCCATAGAAAAGCCCGAATCCTTGGAGGGACTTTGAGCTTCCATATTTGCACAATGGGCTCGTGCCAATGAGTGCTCTGGCCTATCCGATGTCTTCAGTCGCAAGGCTAACTGATAGGCTGATTTCACAGTGAAGCTATGGGTCTTATTTGCAGTCCATATCAGGGAGTCTTGTGAGTCTAGCTGATTGAGGGGGGTGGCTAGGATTTCTGCACAAGTCCTTGGGGTGAAGGTAGCAGCTATTTTACCTCGGTCCCATTGTCTTGTACTCCGATCTATCAAGTCACACACCTTCAAGTCTCCCATGGGCTCATGTAGGAAGATTGGTGTGTTTGGTAACCATTTGTGTGACACTACCCCATTTAACTTACCATTTAAGTTAGATGAGACCTAGTAATAACTTACCATTTAAGTTTTGTTGTGAAATTATTATACTCATAGTACTACTCTTTTAACACGTTTACATATATTCACTAGGGATACTTGGTCATGTTGTATTAAATTATGCAACAACCACAAATCAAATCTCAAGCAGGGTGTGGAATTAAGTGTAGAAAAAACAGTATCCCTAACATTGTTCAAACACGAATTATTTTATTTTATTTCTAAATTATACCAATCAAGTATTATTAATTAATTATGAATATCATGTTGTCTAAATAAGTAGGAAAATGGAAATTTAAACTATGATTCTCACATATGAAAGTTCTACAATATCACTAAAATACAATATCACTATAATATCACTAAAATACAACGCCTAAATATCTATATATTTCAATTTGTATGTGTTTGCTTACTCTGTTTCTTTTATTTTATTTGCTAACTGTTCTAACTGACAAAGTCAATAGTACTTTTTCTTTTGTTTTATTTGAGTTGATGTTTTTCCTTTTTGTTTTATTAGAAGAAGGTTGTAAATTCATTAATTAAAAGTCAAATCGACTAGAATTGTAGTAATGAAGTGTGGAGGAATATACTCTATCCACACCAAAAAAAAATCTAATAACAAAAAAAAGGCTTTTGCTAAAATTTTTGCTTTGTTGATCAAATGTCTAAAAGAAACAAAAGAAGATCATTCCTCTTTTATAAAATTTATAATTACCTCTGAGTCACTTTTTTTTTTTTTTTTTTGAGTTTAAATTTTGGAAAGAAATATGTTTGGTTCTAAATATTTAAGATTAAATGTTTAGGTTCTAATTGTATGTATGTTAGCAAACCGAGTACAAAAACATATTTAGTATAAGATATTTATATCTTAGAACAGTTTTAGACATTGCTCAAGTTGATTCAAGTCATGATTTAAGAACAATTAAGTTGCAGAAAGAAGAATTCAGAATCAGCCTTACTCGACCGATCGTGAGAGATCTCTACCGATCGAACTACGATTTCTGCAGATTTTAAATAAATCCTGAAAGCCTACAAAACATTTATGGTTTGAGTCCAAAAAATGCTAGGTATAAAAGCAAAACCCTAATACCCGTTTTCTAAGACTTGTGAGTCACTCCAGTGAGATCTGAGAGATTCTGTTACTTTTTAACTCAACAAACATCTATATAAGATTAGATTGATATTGCTTGAACCGGTGGAGATAAGTTGCAGCATACAAGATCAAATACTGCTAATAATCTAAACCACTGAGTGGGATCTCAAAGTCACAAATTAGAGTGCTTGTGTGCAACAAATTCAAAGAATAGTCTGTGGATTCAGAGCCACGTGTGGTCATATGAGTAAATACTACAAGAGGTAGCATTAGATTTAGGTGAAAAATCTATTGTAAACACTTCCGTTCTACTTAGTGAATTTGTTGCCTTATGAATTATTTAAGTTAAATCATCTCCAAATTTTTTACCTTAAAACTGGACGGTTTCATTGGTTATCCTAAATCATCATATCGTTTATCTTCTTTACTTTTCCGCTATTCTAATATGATTGTTATTATTTAACCTAGATCTTCATAATAAACCTAAGTAACAACTTGATTAATAAATTAGATTAAACAATCTAAATTCACTAGGATCTAAATATACAAACAAAATATTAAAAGCTTGAATTTTTTTTTTATTTTTTTTATATATAGACACACTGTATTAAATTATATTTTGTTTATACTATTCTTAGAATGTTAGATATTCAAGTTAGACAAACAAATTAAACTGAGGCATTACATATATAAGGGAGTATAAGCGGCATATATAATTAATTGTGTATCCTTCAATGGTCAAAAAACGAACAAATTACTTTTGGAAAAATCAACCTCATTATCTTCAAAATGTTTTTTTTTTTCTCCTCTTATGTGGTAAGCAAATGAAGACACTTTAGGGCCAGGGGGCCATGACCTGCCAGAATATTTTGAAATTTCTTACACAGAAATTGATTATATATATATATATATTTATTTATTTATTTAAAATTTTATTAAATATTTATACTTATGGCCTCCAAAACCCAATTAAATTTTTATGTATCAATAAATAAATTATTTTGTTAAATTATATATTTTTTATAAGAAATTATACGGTTCCTTGTTTTTCTTTGAATAGAGTTATTCCATTTATTGCTAGATAAGCAATAAAAGATTAAATTGTTTTACAAGTACAATAAATTACTTATTTGACAGTAAATAAAATTTTCTTATAAGTTTAAAAAAAATAAAAAATAAAAATAACACTCATATAGGTAACTAACTCGAGAAATTTTAGTCAGTATCCAAGCTTGGGTGTGGTTGCAATTTTGAAAATGATCTAAAAAATATTTTTCTTCATTAATTTGACTCAAATGAAAAATGAAAAATCATTAATATTTCATGTATTTGCAATAGTGTCTAAGATGGTGGTGGTAATAATAATGCCATGAAGGTGGTGCCAGAGGTGGTGTGGCACTAGTAATAACAATGGTGCAATGGTAGTAACAAAGAAGTGGTGAACGGTGGTGACATTGTGACAAAGAAATTAAGGCTTCGCTTGGGAGTTCATAAGGGAAGGGAATGCAATGGAATGAAATGATCATAAGGGAATGGAAAAGAATGGAATAGAATGGAATGTATTTAAGTAAGGGAAAAGAATGGAATGGAATGAAATTAAGTAATCTTGATTAGATGTTTTAAAATAAAGGAATGGAAAGGAATGAAAATGAATTGAATGTAAGTAATCTTGTTTGAGAGTAGCATGGAGGGAATGGAATGGAATTATTTTATGACAATATTACTATTAAACCCCTATTTTAAAATAAAGAGTTGAATATATAGGGGTATTTTGGGAGTTTTAGTAAAAAAATCATTAAATCTAATTTCATTCCCTCCCATTCCTCCCAATTTTGGGGGGAATGAAAAGTTGAGGTTTTAAGGGATTAGAGAGGAATGAGTGTTCCCTCCTACCCATTTCATTCCCTTCCACTTAAACTCCCAAACAAGTGAATGAACTTTCTATTCCCTCCATTAAAACTCCCAAACAAGGGAATGGAAGAATATTCTAAAATGATTCTTTTCATTCATTTCCATTCCATTCCATTCCCTCCTCCCAAGCGAGGCCTGAGGGGTTGACGACACTAAAAAAGGGAAAACATTTTCCACCCCTTTTAGGTGTGAGCACAAACGGTACAATAATTAAACAAAACTAAAAAGGTTGGCATTAAATTAGATATGTATTGTTCATTAATATTCACTAATCATAGACCACACGATGTGTGGAAATATATAATTATTTTGAGATAGTATCATGTATAATGTATTCTCTAAAATCTTTTGTAGATAATTTGTTCTCCCCAGAAATTAAACAGTTTCTAAAAGTAATTTTTATATCTCTATTTTAATGATTTTGATTCATTTTATTCTTATTTGAAGTTTTCTATATTCTTCTAAATATTTTTAGTAGACACTATATTTTTCTAATTTCTTCTAGTATATTTAATTAATTACAACTAAAATTTTTAAGTTTCAAATTTCTTATTCTTCAAAGTGGATCAAAATAGACCAAATGACCCGACGTGGACTGAATCGACCCAACAGAATGAAATGGATCGAATCAAACCGAATATACTAATTTAGATGGAAATAGACCAAATTGACTAAAATTAACTGAAATGGTACACTAACGTGGTTCTGTAAAAGCATATCAACACTATAATTTTTTTGCATCTTTTAAAATTTATGACAAAGAATTTGTAAGGTTGAATTTAATCAACCATCTTGTTGGTTTTATTCCATGCCAATTTACTTGTAATTTAAGCACTTAGTAACCCTGTATTTAGGTGGGATCATTGTAAGGGTAGTGTGTGAGAAGATGTGAAGAAAAGCTCAAATATGTGCAAGATAGCAGAGTTTTGCAGCTGACTCGCGACTAGCAAGCCACCAAATGCTGGCACATGAGAAGCACGCAGGGAAGTTAAAGGATCGCGACAGCTGTCGCACTACAGGACAAAAGTCCCAGGCTGGCCAGGCCGTTAGCTCGCGGCTTGAACTCGCGACTCAGACAAGTCGTGAGGCCAAGCAGCCAATCAGCCCTGTTTGGCAAAAACAGACTTTTCGCATTCCTTTCTCACCCTATTATATATAGACCCTTAAACCCACCAAATGGAGAGAACTTCCAGAGAGAATTTTGTGAGAGAAACCCTAGAGAAAAACAAGATTGTCTCATCCCCAATCTTTGCCTTAGAGACTCTAAAAGTTCCTCTTCTCTCTTCCTCTCCATTGTTATACCTTTGAGAGGCCTTTTTACCAAATCCTTATCTCATCACACCCACGTCTGTGAGAAGGTTAATAATAAATGTAATAATCATGATACTCATCACACCCCTAAATTTTTTTGTGATTGGAAAATGTAGTAATCCCAAATTATAATAAATGCTCTAAATTAACCCTTATCCAAAAAATAGAAGAGCCTCTGAGCACGTGCGTGAGCGCGTGCTCAGAGGCTAGTATCCATATTAAGGACACTGCAGTGCAAGAGACTCATAAACAAAACCTATCCACCAAATTTATACTACTTATAGACATATAGTCACACCAATGATCTGTCGTTATTTTTGATATATATATTTTTGGTTTGAAATTTCAGTCAAGAATAATGATCATGAATCTCAGTTTGAGATAACCAACTGGTTAAAAATTGGCAACCCATAGAACCCATTAGCAGAAGCATGTATTCACAAGGAAAAATGCTAAGGCTACCGTAGAAATTAACGCCATTAATTATACTTTGGTGGCTATTAAATTTAAAGGTAAACCTTATCAAAAAAAAAATTAAAGGTAAACACATGCTCGTAGATAGCAGAAAGCTTAAAAGCTTCCTCTGGTGCAAAGTTTGGAAACGTGGGAGACGAAAAATATTGTAAAGATAGAAAAGTAAGAAGATAAATAAAATAATTCTAGAGACACAACAAATCACATGTCTAATTTCACAACTTACTTATGATTTGTGCTATTGTGTGTTTGGTTGGAAGAATAAAAAAGTCCAATGGGGAAAAATAAATATAAATTTTCTTTGTTTGGTGGAGAAGAAAATGAGAGCAATAAAAAATTGAAGTTTGTATGATAAAGAAGAGGATTGGGATAGTGATGGAGACCAAGGCACCGCTTCGAAGGATCTCGTTCAAGTACCAATTGGGCCGGGTACGAGAGCACAAGCAAAGAAGTTCAAGGATGTACTCAACGGACTCATCCAAGAGTTTTGGGCTCAAGCAAATTTGTGGAGGCCCATTGAGCATGATCCACGTGGGCAATAAAGAATCGTCACCTTGATTCAAGTTCTAGAAGGATCCGGTCAAGGCTAAGAATTGGCAAGAAATATTTTGGGCCTATTCTAGAAGGATCGTGATGCACGACACAATTTACTATCTAATTATTGCAATTTATTATTTTTGGTATTTTTATGTTAAAAAACGTTATTTTAGGTTTAGATGATTTATTTCCTTGTTTTTAGGTGCATTTAATGCTTTTTAGGTCAAATTTGATTCCTGATATGGTTTGGTATCAATTAGGAGTTTTTTTAGAATATATTTTCTTGTCTGTCAAGTTTTATAGAGCCCTTAAATAGGCTCCTAAGTCTGTAAACGTTTTTGGATGACATTTTTTTGAATATTCATAAAAAATTGTGAGGTTTATTCTCTTTGGTTCTTTAAAGAACTATTCGAACTTATCGGGATTTCCCGTGGCGTTCATCTTGACTTATCAAAAGGAGTTCCCACCACCGTTTGTGGCGTCTTCCTTATACCGAGGTTCTTGTTTGTCATAAACAACGGGTCGAGGTCTTCCATTCGAATCTGTCCATAGAACAATCTTGGGTTCCCTTTCGTTGTTGGGTCTCGTTATTCTTGACGGGGTTCACATCATTTGGTATCAGAGCACGGTTTCTAGTTCAGGTTTGCCTATCCTTTAACATCTTTTGTTCCTTTGTTTCTTCTTAGCTGAATTTCCTTTACCCTATTTGTTCAATCTTTGTTTGTTCTTGTTGATATCTGAACTCTTGGTCTGGTCTCACATCTCTTAGTTATTTCGGAATTTTATTTCATTATTCTCAAAAGCTAGTTACTGATCATTAAAAAAAAAAAAAAAAAAAAACGAGTGGAAATTCCGAAATTTTATTTCATTATTCTCAAAAGCTAATTGTTGATCGTCAAAAAAAAAAAAAAAAAAAAAAAAAAAAAAAAAAAAAGAATGGAAATTCCAATCTGCCATATTCCTTCTAATTCTATTCTAAAAATTTCCATATTCCTTGTATTCAAATCTGAAATTCCTTGATTAGTTCTTGGTAAATTGTTGCTGGAAATTTTAGAGTTGTTTGTTTAGTTTCAAAAGAACTGAAAGAGAATTATCGAGGGGAAAAAGGCAAGAGTGGTGAGAACATCAGAGGGTAAAAGCCATATTATTTTGAGTGAAACACGAGTGGAGAGTGATCCACATTCTTGAGTGTAAACACGTAAGGGAGTGATTCGTGAGGTCCTTTTTTTTCTTTTTTTTGTTTCTAACCTTTGTTTTGTAGAAATCATGTCTCACGATAGTGGTAAGAGCATTATCGAAGATGAAACAAAATTGGTTGATCCAAAGGTATTTATGGAGGCCATGATGAGTGAGATGAGGCGTGTGATGAAGATGGAGATGGAGCAGGTTCATGACCGAATAGATCAAATGGAGAATAGACGTGAGGAGCAACCACAAAAAGGTCGTAATTTGCGTAGAAGGGAAAGATATCCATCGAGGGAGGAGGATGAAGAGCTTTATGGGTCTGGTTTTGATGAAGAAGAAGATCGAGATTCCATTATTAACAATAGGAGACCTGGAGGAAGATATAGAGGAGCTAGGAATCGCGAAGATAACAACTTGGGTGGTATTAAGATGAAAATTCCGTCCTTTCAAGGTAGATCTGATCTTGAGGCATATCTTGAGTGGGAAAAAAAGATGGAGTTCGTGTTTAATTGCCACAACTACTCCGAGGCAAAGAAGGTAAAATTAGCCGTGATTGAATTTTCTGAATATACTATTACTTGGTGGGATCAACTTGTGATAAATAGGAGGCGGAATAGAGAACACCCAATAGACACATGGGAGGAGATGAAAGTAGTGATGAGAAAGCGGTTCGTTCCAAGTTACTACTACCAAGAGTTGTACAAAAAGCTACAAGGTCTTAGACAAGGGAGTCGAAGCGTAGAGGATTATTACAAGGAGATGGAGATTGCTATGATCCGCACTAATGTGGAGGAGGATCGAGAGGCTATAATGGCTAGATTTTTACTTGGCTTAAACCGGGAGATCCATGATAAGGTAGAGATGCAGCATTATGTGGAATTGGAAGATATGGTGCATATGGCTATCAAAGTGGAACAACAACTCAAGAGAGGGAGTGGGACACGTGCAGGCCATAACTTTAGTTCTATCTCTTGGAAATCAAGTCATGCCAAGCCGCTAGACAAGTCACAAACGCCCAAACCTGAGCCTAAGTCCGCAACCACCAACCACGTTCCTCAAGGTAAAACTGAAGCCTCTACCTCTAGGAATCGTGATATTTAATGTTTTAAATGCCAAGGCAGGGGCCACATAGCAAGTCAATGTCCAAACAAGCAAGTCATGGTGTTGTAAGCCAATGGTGAAATTGTGACCAATGATGAAGATTCCAACACTGACGACATGCCGCCATTGGAGGATATTTCCGAGGAGGAGTATTTAGCCCCTGACACATTGACATTGGTGGCAAGGAGAGCATTGAGCTTGCAAGTAAAAGGAGTTGATGAAGTACAGCGGGAGAATATCTTTCACACTAGGTGCTACGTTAAAGACAAGGTATGTAGTGTGATTATTGATGGTGGTAGTTGTACTAATGTTGCAAGCACAATTATGGTAGAGAAATTGGGATTGCCATGGTAAAGCACCCTAGGCCATACAAGTTGCAATGGCTAAATGATAGTGGTGAGATAAGGGTGAACAAGCAAGTGTTAGTTGCATTTCGAATCGGTAAATACGAAGATGAAGTGTTGTGTGATGTAGTACCGATGCAAGCGGGACACTTATTGCTAGGGCGTCCATGGCAGTTCGATAGGCAAGTGAAGCATGATGGCTTTACGAACAAGTACTCTTTTGTACTTAATCAACGATCAATCACTCTTGTACCATTGACATCGCAGCAAGTATACGAGGATCAAGTGAGATTACAAAAGGAGAGTGATCAAAAGAAAGAGAGTGAGCAAAAGAAAGAGAGTGAGCAAAAGAAAAAGAGTGAAAATCAGAGAGAGGCCAAGAAAAATGAGAGAGAAAAAGAAAATCAAAGTTCGGCCCTTGAGAGAAAATCAGAGAGAAAACAAAAGAATTTCTATGCAAAAGTGAGTGAGATTAAGCGAGCAATGTTTTCAAATCAACTGATGATTGTACTTTTGTACAAAGAGGCACTTTTAAACACTAACGAACTTGACCTTGCTTTGCCTAGTTCTATTGTTTCTCTTTTGCAGGAGTACGAGGATGTCTTTCCCGAGGAAACACCACATGGGTTACCTCCAATCCGAGGGATTGAACATTAAATTGATTTTGTTCCCGGTGCAACCATTCCAAACCGACCAGCTTATAGGAGCAATCCTGAGGAGACAAAGGAGCTTCAACGGCAGGTAAGTGAATTGTTGGAGAAAGGGCATGTGAGGGAGAGCATGAGCCCATGTGCGGTTCCGGTCTTACTTGTGCCTAAGAAGGATGGGACATGGAGAATGTGCGTTGATTGCCGAGCCATCAACAACATAACGGTAAAGTATCGTCACCCTATCCCACGCATAGATGATATGTTAGATGAGCTGTATGGTTCTTGCATATTTTCTAAGATTGACTTAAAAAGTGGTTATCATCAAATTAGGATAAAAAAAGGAGATGAATGGAAAACTGCCTTCAAAACAAAATATGGTTTGTATGAATGGTTAGTTATGCCTTTTGGTTTGACTAATGCTCCGAGCACCTTTATGAGACTTATGAACCATGTTTTGCGTGCATTTATAGGCAGATTTGTTGTTGTCTATTTTGATGATATACTCATTTATAGCAAAAACATAGACGATCATGTAGTACATTTGAAATCCGTTTTAGATGTGCTAAGGAAAGAAAGGTTGTTTGCTAATTTAAAGAAGTGCACTTTTTACACTGGTATACAGGTCGATGAAGAGAAGGTATGTGCAATCCAAGAATGGCCGAGCCCTACAAGTGTAGCTAATGTTCGTAGTTTTCATGGACTTGCTAGTTTCTACCGGCGGTTCGTGAAGGACTTCAGTAGCTTAGTCGCACCGCTTACCGAAGTGATCAAGAAGAACGTTGGGTTTCGGTGGGGAGAAGAACAAGAGAAGGCATTTCAATTAATCAAAGAGAAGCTGACTAACGCACCTTTGTTATCTTTACCTAACTTTTCTAAAACGTTTGAAATTGAATGTGATGCTTCAGGTATTGGTATAGGCGCCGTTCTTATGCAAGAAGGATGACCAATTGCTTACTTCAGCGAGAAACTCAATGGGGCAGCCTTAAACTACCCAACTTATGACAAGGAGTTGTTTGCATTGGTTCGGGCTTTAGAGACGTGGCAGCACTACCTATGGCCTAAGGAGTTCGTGATTCACACCGATCATGAGTCCTTGAAACACTTGAAGGGCCAGCACAAGCTAAACAAAAGGCATGCGCAATGGGTGGAGTTCATAGAGACGTTTCCATACATCATTCGGTACAAGCAAGGTAAGGAGAACGTAATCGCCGATGCACTTTCTCGCAGGTATGCCTTACTCTCCACACTTGATGCAAAATTGCTTGGTTTTGAACAAATTAAAGAATTATATGCTGAAGACCACGAATTTTGTGAGGAATATCGAGCTTGTGAGAAAATCGCCTCTGGTAAGTTCTTTAGGCTTGATGGATTCCTATTTCGAGAAAACAAGCTATGTGTGCCTAATTGTTCTATGAGAGAGTTATTAGTGCAGGAATCACATGGTGGGGGATTAATGGGACATTTTGGAGTTGCAAAGACTTTAGCTATTTTGCAGGAACACTTCTATTGGCCTCACATGAAACGAGATGTCGAACGGATTTGTGGTCGATGTGTCACATGTAAGCAAGCTAAATCCAAAGTGCAGCCTAACGGTTTGTATACTCCTTTACCAATTCCTAGTGAACCTTGGATTGATATTTCAATGGATTTTGTGTTAGGATTGCCTAGGACTAAACATGGAAGAGATTCAATTTTTGTGGTCGTGGATAGATTTTCTAAAATGGCACATTTTATTCCATGTCACAAAACGGATGACGATTCACATGTTGCTGATTTGTTCTTTAGAGAGATTGTGAGATTACATGGCATACCTAGGACAATTGTTTCAGATAGAGATGCTAAGTTCTTGAGCTATTTTTGGAAGACTTTGTGGTGTAAGTTAGGTACTAAGCTATTGTTTTCCATTGCTTGTCATCCACAAATTGATGGTTAAACTGAAGTAGTAAATAGGACTTTGTCTACTCTATTGAGGTCAATTATTAGAAAGAACATCAAGACATGGGAAGAATGTTTACCACATGTTGAGTTTGCATATAATAGAGCTGTTCATTCTGCTACCAAATTTTCGCCATTTGAAATTGTGTATGGGTTTAATCCTTTAACTCCATTGGATTTATCTCCTTTACCTTTGACAGAGCACATTAATCTAGATGGCAAAAAGAAAGCTGATTTTGTGAAGCAGATTCATGAGAAAGCAAGACTCAACATTGAGCGTAGAACGGAGCAATATGCCACACAAGCCAACAAGGGACATCGCAATCTGGTTTTTGAACCCGGAGATTGGGTTTGGCTGCATATGAGAAAAGAAAGATTCCCGGCAAAAAGACATTCCAAATTGCTCCCAAGAGGAGATGGTCCTTTCCAAGTCCTCGAGCGTATCAATGACAACACTTACAAGCTAGATTTACCCGGTGAGTACAATGTAAGTGCCACTTTTAATGTTACTGATTTGAGTCCTTTTGATGTAAGTGATGATTTGAGGGCCAATCCTTTTCAAGAGGAGGGGAATGATGGAGACCAAGGCACCGCTTCGAAGGATCTTGTTCAAGTACCAATTGGGCCGGTTACGAGAGCACAAGCAAAGAAGTTCAAAGATGTACTCAACGGACTCATCCAAGAGTTTTGGGCTCAAGCAAATTCGTGGAGGCCCATTGAGCATGGTCCACGTGGGCAGCAAAGAATCATCACCTTGATTCAAGTTCTAGAAGGATCCGGTCAAGGCTAAGAATTAGCAAGAAATATTTTGGGCCTATTCTAGAAGGATCGTGATGCACGACACAATTTACTATCTAATTATTGCAATTTATTATTTTTGGTATTTTTATGTTAAAAAACGTTATTTTAGATTTAGGTGATTTATTTCCTTGTTGTTAGGTGCATTTAGTGAGTGTTTGGATTCAGCTTATTCTCACGTTTACGTTTTTGCCTGCGTTTTGTCTTTTTTTTTTTTTTTTTTTTTTTTTTTTCCAGGCGTGTGAGGGGCGTTATTTTGCTACTGTGCGGCTACTGTTCACATGAACAGTAGCCGCAGTTGTTGACTTTTGTCTCTGAACAGTGCATTTGTGCACTGTTCACGGACCCACAAATTTCACTTTTTATCAACTTTTTCATTAAAAATGGGTCCCACGGTACTATTCACACATTTAAAAATTATTTTGCTACAGTGTTTTCAGTTTTCAGTTTTCAGCTGAATCCAAACGGACCCTTAATGCTTTTTAGGTCAAATTTGATTCCTGATATGGTTAGGTATCAATTAGGAGTTTTTTTAGAATATATTTTCTTGTCTGTCAAGTTTTATAGAGTCCTTAAATAGGCTCCTAAGTCTGTAAACGTTTTTGGATGACATTTTTTTGAATATTCATAAAAACTTGTGAGGTTTATTCTCTTTGGTTCTTTGAAGAACTATTCGAACTTATTGGGATTTCCCGTGGCGTTCATCTTGACTTATCAAACGGAGTTTCCACCACCGTTTGTGGCGTCTTCCTTATACCGAGGTTCTTGTTTGTCATAAACAACGGGTCGAGGTCTTCCATTCGAATCTGTCCATAGAACAATCTTGGGTTTCCTTTCGTTGTTGGGTCTCGTTATTCTTGACGGGGTTCACATCAGATAGGACCAAAATGATAGTGGGTGGGTAGAAAATAAAATAAAAAGGTGATGTAGAAGGACATTTAAGTTATTTTTGCTTAACTATTCAATTTTTTTTTTTTTTTTTTTTTTTTTTTGAGAATACTAACTATTCAATTTTAGTCAAATTTTCTCCCCCAATTTGGTGGGCCCTGGTGAAAAACACTTTTGGCTCCACCATTCTCCCTCTTGGTTTGAAATTTGAATGTCTTTCCTCATTCATCAAGTAACGGAAAGCATTACTTTTTCACCAACTTTTCCACCCAAAATTTCTATCTTCTTTATTTTCACCACAATATGACAATAAACGGAGCCTAAAGTGGAGAAAATCATGAATCAAAAACTGGAATTATATGATAAATTATGATTTATCGTTCCCACACTCCCAGGACTTGTCCATGCAAGTGGTCCTATATTCTAATAAATAAATCTACACTGTCGCTTGTGTAGTAGCTAATTTCCTTCGCTATAAACTAAAGCATGTGTTTTCGTACAGGCAGAACAACTTTCAAACTTTGATTAAATTACTTGAACATACAAAATTATATATACCCCATTTTTTATGAGTAAAAATATACAGGATTTTTCTTATCTCCCCATTAATAAACAAAAGCATATTTTTTTATTCTAACTACTTAATTTCTAAGTATTTTTTCTTATGGAAACTTTCTAAGAATTTCTCTTATCTATATTGTTTAAATTATCTTCAATTGTAACATCTATAAAATTTAATTTAAAATCAATAGTACAAAATGAGAGGTGGCACAAAAGATGAGCAAATAACACTTTTCATGAGCAAATTTATCGAATACCAATTATTGCAAATAAAATTTATGAAGCTACATCAACTTAATGGGTCCTTGCTAATGTCTCCCATAATATTGGATTAGTTTATTCCATGTATTAAGTGTTTATTTAGTGAAAGAATTTACATAATTGGGAAAAAAAAAAAAAAAAAAACTATACAATGCTAATAATTTTTTTTTTAAATCATTTAACATATAGATACCTCTTTTCATTTAAGAAATAAATGTTTACATAATTAACGTTTCCCTTACTTCTAATAATTATCTTTTTTTTTTATAAGCGTGTGGTCCTAGATTTTTTTTATTTTTTAAATTATCTAATGTATAAGATATAATATTTATATAGAAGAATAATTCATAAGATGTCCTTTTGGGAAACGTACCTTTTGAAGGCGGAGGAAGAGGTGAAGGAGGAGATAATGACGGTGGAGATTGAACAAGAGTGCTGTCATAGAATTGGTCGGTCTCTATTCTTAAATTACAGCTTGGTGTAAGAATTCTGAGTCCACTGTTTCCACTATAGCAACCTTGAATATAGTTTTGAGCAACAACTAAGAGCATTCTCATTAAGAATGCTAAAAGTGCTATATTCTAAATTTTAGCAGCAATTCACTTAAAAACCAACTCCATCAAACATTTCAAATCTCAAAAATTTTGAGATGCTGCTACAGTGGGCTTGTATTAATACAAGCCCACTGTAGCACAAATCTTAAACGGAAAATAATATTTTATTCCCGTTACTTTTCCATTTCTTTTTTTTATTATTATTTTTCTCTTATTTCTTCTCTCTCCTCTCTCACTTTCCTCTTCTCTCTTTGCTCGTAGCTTTTGTTTCTCTCAATTTCACAGCTTGAGCTCCTCCTCTCCATTGAATCTTTCCTCTCTACCGGCCTCAACACCACCACCGCAGCCTCATCGTCACCGCCGTCCATCACTTTCTTCTCCGCCGCATCGTAACCAACACTATATCCTAATCCTCCGCCACTCAAACCGATGCCACTTTCGTACACATCACTATAATCACTGATCCGTATGTCATCAGAGACCTTCACAACCGGCACAGGAGTAAGTGAAACCATCTCCGGCGCCGGATCTTCTTCGGTCGTTGTGTCGAGCTTGGAGGAAGCGACGATGCTGATGATGATGCAGTTGCCGTCGATATAGAGGTAGAGCTTGACAGTGAGGTGATTTGATTTTGTGGGTTTGGGTTCATGGGTCTTTGACCGGCGTGGGCATTGGCGTTGAGGGTAGATTGGCGTGGGTCATCGGCTAAGAGTTCGGCGTGGGTCTCTGATCGTGTGGGTCTTTCTCCGTGGTTATTTTTCTTTTTCCTTTTTTGATTGTTGGTGGTGATGAGGTTGTGGGTTTGTGATTTGGTTATGATTTTGGAGGGATGTTTTTCTTTTTCTTTTTCCGGTTGTTGGTGGTGAATGGTGAAGAGGTTGTGGGTTTGGGTTTGTGATTTGGTTATAAGTTTGGTGGTTGGTGGTCATGGTTGTGGGTGGTGGCGACAGTGTCAGTTGTTGTATCTATGATTATGGAGCAGTGTATAAGAAAAACAGAGAGCTAGGGAAGAGAGAGTAAAAGCTAGAGAGAAAAGATTGAAGAATGAAAAATTCTGTAAATGTATTAACTGACTTCCAAAGTAATTATACAATGTATATATATACTACAAATCACACAGGAAAGCTCAACTGTTAAGACTAACTAACTCCGCATTATAAGGATCCATTCTAATCTACCTATCCAACCAATTCCAGTGGTACACGTGTCCATATAAACTTCTGCTAATTAACTTAAGTTAAACTACAAGTCGTAAACACAGAGATTAGCCATCGTAGTCGTTTATCAATCCTCATGTAAATTCTTCTAATGCTCTGCTTCATTGCTCTGCCTCTCTGCCTAAGCTGATCCTTGGAACACCCTTCTCATCAATGCTTGCATTTGTCTTCTTCTCATTCTTATCAATACTTTTATCTAAATTTTGACACGGTGGTAGGGGGTGGTGGAGGAGGTGGTTGGCTGTTTGTTATAGATTTTTTGTGTAGTTATTATATTATTTTTTTAATGAATAGTTTATATTATTTAAATGAAATAGTAAAAAATATAGAAATTTTGATGTTTGATAAATCTTAAAGTGAAGTGGTATAATGAATAAAGTAGATTTTTGAAGTGTTAAATGCTAAAAATTTTAAAATTCTTAATGAGAATGCTCTGAGCAATTACTATAATCCATTTCTGACAGATCGGGACTACACTGCATAAGCCCATAGATCGTATAGTTGTCACTTTTATAGAACGCAGTTCCAACTGCAATCTTGCGAAAAATACCTCCAGCTGAAGCTCTAACTCTCAGGTCATAAAATAAGGGTTCTAACACCGCGTTGAACTCAGTCAAGTTCGAGACATCACCACTTGGAGCTCGAGTAGGTTTAGTTTCCATAACACCAAATATCGAGTTGTTTGAGTATCGAGCTGTACAATTCATGTACCACATGACACCCTCTTTCTGTGTTGGACACAACTGTAAGAGCTCGTGAGCTGACATGTTGACACAACTACGGCAATCAGTTGGTGAAAGATCAGCTCTACAAAGCCCAGTGGCGTAAACTTTGTTGGTGCCCTCTCCGGCAGTGAAATTGTAGAACCCATAATCGATTTGTGCGTTGGAAGAAAGAGTGGAGATGAGGGTATTAAGGTTTGCTCTAAAGGTACTGTTACCAGTAACGTTACCAGTAGTTGAACACTCGTGAAGCACGTAGGGATCTCTCTGCGCATTAATGGTGGGATTATTAACAAGGATAATGAGAATGGCATAGAAGAAGAAAAGTGATAATCTTGAAGTGCTCATTATTATTGTCACGCTGTATTTTTGCATTAATGGGAAGATTTAATATAGAATGCTAGGTTCGGGACCGTCATGTCAAGGAGTAAAGTGAAGCAATAATAATGGAGTACATTTTATCGTAAAGTAATGATGAATATATGGGATTGATTTGACTGCATGAACTTCTAGCAGCACGTGGTACAACTTGCTAGATGGTTATCCGGTGAAAGCCCACGGTATTCAAATATTGCCAAATTTTTTTTTTGGTGAAGAATATTGCCAAATTTCATTAAATGTTTTAATAAGACGGGCAAGTTGATAAATTTTTAATGAATATTCTTTTCTTTTCTTTTTTGCTTTTCTTTTATATTTTTATTATAAATATAAGCAAGTGGATTTATATTAAGGTGGTTAACCACAGATTTATATTAAGGTAGTGCCGTAGGAATATGATTGACTAAATTAATTGATTTTGAAGATTTTTCATTAACTTTATAATCATTTGACTATTGTTTTCTCAATCTTCTATTCAAATTAGTGATCCGTCAAAGAATTTCAAAGAGGATACCTCGTTAGGGTCAATTCTGTGGGGGAAAGGCTTGTGTCCAGTGAAAGTTATCACTGGACACGTTAGATTGCTGACACATGTCCACTCTTGAATACGTGTCCACTCTTGACGTGTTTAGTGATAACTTTCACTAGACACAAACTGCACCCATTCTGTGGACGTAAAATTTGTTCAAAATAAATTATGAATATTTTTGGCACTTGCCAAAAGCAACCAAAAAAATATATGTGGGCAAGTCTTTGTTGTACCACATCGTCAAAACAAGAGCATCTAATGGCTGCTGTTGCCATTTTAAGGTCAAGTACTTGTTGTGATTTTTTTTTTTTTAAAAAGAGTTTCAATTTATGTCGTCTGCTTTTGAAGATAGCTATTATCAGACCAAGACATCAATTAGTTTTTGTATAGACAGAGATTGAACCCCGAATCTCTTATACAACCATCAGAGATTTTATTAGTTAAATTAACTGGTAAAGGCATAATAAAATATTGTTAGGAGTATGATTGCCCTTATTTGGTTTGCATTGAGTTGTAATATTAAAAAAAAAAATGGGCTATTTCTATATTGCTTGAATTCATAGAAATAATCGTTTGGGAAAATCATGTTCACTCATCCAATAAATGCATAAATGACAAGGTCTAGGGTAGGTTTTCTCTCTTCTTTGTTTGTTTGGGAAAATTATATTTTCCTCTTAAGATTCAACCATGTGATTATTTAACTAAAAAATACACTTCCATTCTATAAGAAAAAATTCATATGTCAGAATTTTAAAACATAAACTTAAAGAACAGTACTTAAGTACTATACCTAAATTTTGTTCTATCCAATAAATGCATAAATAATAGAGACTAGGGTAGGTTTTCCCTATTCTCTGTTTGGCCACACTGAGAGTGCCATAGAATTGCTTGAATGCTAGGGTCATAGACTAGACTAAACTGAGAACAAACTAATTAAATCCAAGTATGAAATCTATATTCTTACTTTTAACTAGTGGTTAAATAATTAAATTTAAGGTAAAGTACATGTTTAGTTCTTGTTCTTTACAATGTATTTTAATTTTGTCCTTAATTTTTTAAACATATTAATTTGATACCTAACTTTTGATAGTGTATCAAAATGGTCTCCACTATTAAACAATGGATAAAAAATATTAATGAACCTAACAACCAAAATAAAATATAATTTCTTTACCACATAGATTGCCACTTGAACTGCCCCATGGCCTAAATTAATAAAAAGTAAAAACAAAAACAAAAACCAAAATGCACGTGTAAACGCATCCTTCAATCTATATTTTTCTGTATGCACTTTCTCATCTTTCCGGCAAATTTTCCTTAGAAACAAACACATCCAAAAAAAAAAAAAAAATTAACCAAAGATTTAAGCTTCATCCACCAAGAAAAAGTACATTTTCTTGGCATCCCAACAGCAACCAGGAATCAAATACTACCCATGCTCATTTCTCGAACTCCTCTCCGGTATTGACTCTTCACTACTTCCCTGAAATTCCAAACCCTGACTCTCTACTCCGAAATGGTACTCATAGAACCACACTCCTTCACGGACTTGACCCACAGACCACCTATAAGATGAACTTAGAATGATCCCAATACCACCCAGATATCCCTCTCTCTCTCTACCTGGACTTCCCATCCTCCACCATTCCTGGGTTTTTGACATGATTTTTCTTGTTATCTTGATTTGGTAGCCCACATATATTTGAAAATGGAATGATTGATACATACCTTGAAGAGATTTTCATTTCCTGCCATTTTGGAAATGGCTGAAAACTTGAATCATGCACAAACATCAACATACGCGTGCTTGTAAATCTCATGTTGAATAATTTTTTTTTCTGTATTTTTTTTAATTGTTGAATTTCTTTATCCGACCAAATGTTTGAAATTGTTTTGTACCATATTCCTTTCTCTTTCCCTTTAATTTTTTAATTTGGTGGTGGTTTTATTTGAGGGGAGAGCCGTTGACAAGCGGAGAGAGAGAGAGGGTAAGGTGGCAGCCTTTGATTGGGTCTTCTTTGGGTGATGAGGCTGAATAATTGGTTTTGAAATATTTGTGTCCGTTTGTTTCAGAGGAAAGTGTAACGAAAGATGAGAGAAAGTGCAAAAAGGAAAAATAGATCGAACGCTATGTTTTCTTATTAAAAAAAGAAAAAAAGAAAAGAAAGAAAGAGTGAAGGTTTTGTTTGCGCGTGCACTTGGTTCTTTTTATTTTATTTATTTATTTATTTTTGTTTTTTTTGATGAACAGAAAATTTTAGGCGAAAATGCACTTTTAATCCCTACATTTTAGACATATTCTCAATTTGGTCCCTAAATTGATTTAGCTCCTAAGTCAGTCCCTAATTTTTAAAAATCGTTTTTAAATTAGTCTCTACCGTCAACCCAGTGACAGAAAATGCTGAGGTGGCAAACGATGTGTCTTACTTGCTGACATGGCGCTGACGTGGATATTAAAATATTATTAAAAAAACTTATTTAGCATTTTTAAAATGCCACGTCAGATTTAAATTAATAAAAAATTAAAATAAAAATCCAGGTCAGAAATTTTAAAATAAATAAATAAATAAACATTAATTTAATTAAATTAAGGAAAAAAAACTTTTTCAATTTTAAAAATTGATTTTAAAAAATAGGTTTGCTTTTCATTATTTTTCGGAAGAACATTGTTCTTCTTCCCTAGGAGGAAATGAACTTCATGCTCATGTTCTTCCCCAAATCAAACCCAATAAATCCAAGAAACCCATAAACATCCAGCAAATCAAACATAATAAATCCAAGAAATCAAACCCATAAACATCTAGTAAAACAAACCCAATAGATCCAAGAAATCAAACCCATAAACCTCTAGTAAATCAAACCCAATAAATCCAAGAAATAAATATACAAATCCACATAAATAAATAAATAAAAACCACAAACACGAAACCAAACTCACTGAGACAACTCCATCTCCGAAACACAAATATGGCCATACCGATCTCCATGGCCACATCAATCTCCACCTCCACTACCGACCACCAACCCCTACAGAAACCAAGAAAAAAGCGGCGATGCTAGCGTCACTAGCATCCTCAGACACCGACAAATCACCAAAGGGCACGTTAGACACTCCCATCCTCCCTCTCATCAACACCCTCAACAACCACACTTGCTACTTCACCACCAGCTCCTGCTGCGGCCGTATCTCTATCCTCTCCTAACCCATACACCAAACCCAACCCAACAAAAAATCCAAAGGCGGCTCCTGGCTCTTTGTCTCCCACGACCCGGCCGATCCTAACTCGGTCATCTCCCTCCTCTTCCCTAACTCACCAACTCGCTCCGAACCCGAGTCCGAACTCGTCCTCTACTTCAAACCGCTCATTGTCGCTGTGGAGTGCAAAGACCTCGCTTCGGCTCAGTCGCTAGTCTCCACGGCGAGGTTGCGCATGATCGTCACGATCCGCTGCTCGATCCGGCTAGAGGTTCCATTGGGGACCACCGAGTCCGTCATGGTCTCGCCTGAGTTCATTCGGCACCTCATCCGTGTGGCCAACGAGAAAATGGAAGAGACAGAGAAAGAGGATCTGAAAAAGAAAAAAAAAAACGAAACGAAAAGAAGAAAGATACAGAAAAATAGAGAGAAAGAGAGAATTTGAAAAAGTTTTTTTTTTTTTTTTTTGATTTTTTTCAGTTTAATTTTTTAATTTTTTTTATTAATTAAAATGCTGACTTGTCATTAAAATGCTGACATGGATGCTAACGTAGTTTTTTAATAATATTTTAATATCCACATCAGCGCCATGTCAGCAAGTAGGACACGCCGTTTGCCACCTCAGCATTTTCTGTCACTGGGTTGACGGTAGGGACTATTTTAAAAACGATTTTTAAAATTAGGGACTAACTAAGGAGCTAAATCAATTTAGGGACCAAATTGAGAACAGGCCCAAAATGTAAGGACTAAAAGTGCATTTTCGCCAAAATTTTATTACCAAACACAAAAAACAAGGACTAAACAGCAACTACAACATTGAGATGTTCTGAATTAATTACATCCATAAAAGGGCTAGGAGCATAATCCTGACCAAAACACCCAGACAAATTTTTCCTGAGGCACCAAGAAACTAATACATGGGCTACTTTGTTTGATTCTCTCAGACTCCACCTGAAAACAAATTGCTAGTCACGGAACGCCCATGAAAGAGTATCGGCAGTTATGGTTGAGATTCTACAAGGCACGGCATTAGTGGGGGCTTTAAGAGCTTCAATACATACTTTGACATCACTCTCAACCACAACATTCTCAAAACCACGAATAACAACTACACGAGTCGCCAAATTAATGGCTTCAGCCTCTGCTCAGAGAGGGAGGTTGGTTTCCACCCGATTTTCTCCCTGTCTTTGGTTCTTTTTATTTTATGTTTTTTAGTTTAGCCCATTTGTAGTCCAAGTGACAATCTATGTGGTCTTTAGTTGGATTATTGTCTCCATTCTGAGCACCCATGTGAAGTGCAGAGTTAAAATAATGATTAAATAATTAAAAATTCTTCCTCCTAATTACAATAATAAAATGAATTTATACTTATATAAATCATTTTTCAAATGTTGATGATCCGTGTATACTCATAAGCCTTGCCATTGAATCTAGTGCCAAACAATAATTTTCTCGATACATTTCTTTCATGTGTAATGTTATGAATATTATAAATTTTAGTACATTAAACTTATAAAACTAACATGTCACAAATCATTAAAATATATTTTTAAATTTTATTTATTACATAGTTAAAATTCACAAATTACATACATTACCAATTACCACATCAGTATATAGTAAGTTATAATACCATTAACATTTATCTTCTTTCATCCACCTTTCCTTATTTAGGAAATCACCTTTGATGTTCATCAAAAAAAGAATTCACTGTTGACGGTTGAGGTTCACTATGGATGCTACTTTAATATGATAACGATTGCCAGTTGATCCCTTTATGACTAAGCAAAACCTTATTTAACTCAAAGTCGATTAGGGGTGTCAAATGGGCGAGTTTGGGTGAGTTTGAAGTGGGCATAATTGGGTTGAGTATATAAAACTCATTTACCCATTAAAACTCATTTAACTAATTGCTTCTAATCCAAATGCAACTCAATCCAATTATTATTGGTAAATCCCAACCCACCCAATTACCCAATTATCAAAATTACCAAAATGTCACTAAAGTGAAAATAACTAAAGTACTCTAAAATCTTCAAAAATGACCCCAAAAAATTATGTAACAAGTTGTTAACGATAGATAAAAAAAAAGTGATATTAGTAGTAATTTCAAATAAGAACTAATAATAATTTGCTAAATATTATAAAATTATTGTGAAATTATGGTGTGTACTGTATTTTCATGAGTCTTTGTTTTTAACTGTGGTTAGTCCAGTTTAATATTTTATTAATAAATTTAATTTTCTTTTGACGTTCACACTACAGCTATTGTGATATATTTTATTTTTAATTTGTTGTGGACTAGTATAATTGTAATTTTTTTAAAAAAAAAAATCCCACCAAACCCAATTCCACGAATTTCAGGTCCAAAATAGAGAAACACACAAAACCAAAAGAAAAACACACTTTCAAAGTTGTGAAAAAAAAAAAAAAAAAAAAAAAAACAGAGAGGTTTAACAAACCCTAAACAACTTTACTTATTCATTGCGTACTCTGTATAGGATTCGTCAGAAACAGAGGGCTTTGTCCATTGACAATCACTGCTGTGCGAGCCATGGAGAGAAGGAGAAGATCGTGCGAGCAGTGCGAATCTTCCATAGCCATCTCCATTTCTCGCAAGCGAAAAGAGTAAAAAAAATTAAAAATTAAAAAGCTTTCGAAACCTGTTTGGACGGAGAGAAAGTGAGGGAAATTTTTTTTTTTTTTTTTTAAATCTCAAAGAGTGATGAGAAAACAAAAAAAAAAAAAAAAAAAAAAATTAAAAAAATTTTAACTGAATTTCAAGAGGTTCTCTTTCGTGTTAGTTATGAACTTTTCCAACTTTATAGAGCAATTTAAGTGTTGTGTAAGTGTGAGAGTATGGTAATGATTTCAGATGTTGATTGTGGACTGTTGGGTTTTATTTATTTATTTATTTATTTTTATTTATGGGGAGGGTTGGTTTGAATTTGAGTATATTGTTTTTGGGTTAAATGGGCCTTAATGGGTTTTTAGTTAAAACCCAATAATTACTGGGTCTAATTGGGTTGATGCCCATTTAACCCAACTAATAATTGGATAGGTTTGGGTTTAATTAGAGTGGGTGGGTTTAGGCTTACTTTGCCACCCCTAAATTTGATGAAGAAATTAGTGAATGTGGAAAAACTTGAAATTGAATTGTAGTTCATGATAATGAGTCAATGACAACTCCCTTTGTTCATTTCAAACACAATAGTTCTAAATCGATGTCTATTTTTTTTTTTTCCTTTTTTCTCTTTTTGGTCTTAATTCGATGCCACACGTTTTATTTACTTAAAAAATGTATAGACTAAGGCGTAACTATATAATACGCCTATATGGGTTAGGTTTCTTTTAGCTTAAAAATTAAGGGGAGCATGAGAACTAAAGACGAGTAAATTACGTGTGTGGAATCCAAGATGGCGAGAGCTGTTGAACTCTAACTCAATGATGTAGAAAGTCCTTGTATATTATGGGGCCTGTTTTATTAAATAAAACTAGTTTAGTGTTTATTTAATCTGATAATACGCTGTAAAATATTTCAATAGTAAAAAAATTAATTTTATATATATATATATGATTGGGTTTAAGTTACACTTGGTATAACTCTAAGTAGTGTTACACACCCAATAACTTGTTATTAAATTCATATTTTGGAAATCTTACCGTTCGATTACATGTTGTATATGTTTTTAACATGCATGCCAATTTTCATGCTAATCGGATGTTATTTACCATTTCATCCATAAACGCAATTTTTTATGTATTATTTTAAACTGAAAAACACTTGAATTAAAACAATTGATTGATGACATAGCTATTGATATTCGATTACCTTGAAATTTTACCAGCATGGATAATATACAAAAATAATGTAATCTAAAGGTAGATTTGTCAAAATTAGCACCCTATTAAAAAATAATGAATGATGTAACATTACTTAGAATTACTCCAGGTATAACTTGAACCTATGAATAGTTGTTCAACACCTATCTCTTGTCCATCAGAGAGCCTACCCTAAAGATGCATCAAAATATTCAATATGCAACCCTTAATAATAAGAAAGTTCTGAATCTAACTTGTTATGACAAACAATTAAGATACTTGACTACATGATATTGCCAAATTACCTTGTGTTGAGGACAAATTTTTCACACCACATGGCTTCATTTCATTGGCGACTCGCACCATGTCAACACTATCATGGATTTTGGGAAAATCTCTTTTAAAGCCCAAAAGAGTCCATATTCACAAAATGGCACCGAAGCCCATGGTCCAAAACTCATGACGATATAATCTCATCAAAGCCCATAGTTCGAGCTCAGGGCACAACATCTCATTTTCAGCTCATGATCCAAGCTCATGAGTCTCATCGGGGGAATTTTGGGAGTCATGGTTTGGAGGACCAAGAAATATGTTCAGTAAAACTCCAATAGTTCAAAGTTGATAAAGGAAAGCATGTTGCTTGGCATGTCTTCTCCAATTCCCTGAACTCTAACAGGTTAGTGTGCAATAGGTAACATTCGGTAAGCCTCTCATATCACATAACACTTAAAATGATAAAACTCCTCATGCTTTTTACATAAAAATTAATGTTCATCATATAACATAAGTTTAAAAATGTAATTATAGTATTTCATATAAATTATATTATTATTTTCATTTAAATCAATTCCAAGCACATGGCTAAATATATATTAATATCTTGTATATAGCATTAGATGCTCTCCTTACTCTCCAAGATTTTGTTAAAATACAAAAAGACCATAATTATATCTCTAAAACTTTATCAAATATCAACCAACTAGTCTATTACTTACCAAAATTATGTATGGACTAAGCATATAATTTTTCAAAAGAGGAAACTTAGCCAACAATACCAACAACAGCTCTAACAAAAGCTGTAATAGCTCCAACAGAAACTGCAGTAGCTCCAGCAGCAACTGCAATAGCTCCAACAACAACTTAGGTAGTTGACACATGTCCTAAAATGACATCACTTACTTATTAATGCCCAATCCCAGCAGCTTGTTGTCATACCCAAAGAAATAAGGATCCCATAAAAGAAATCCTACCATTTTAAGCTAAGATCTATAGCCTCCAGCTGTAGTACTAGAAATAGGAAGGTCCTATAAAGGTTATTTTACCAATTTTAGCCAAACCATGAATTTAATGCCAAATATTTTCCTTCAGCAGAAGATGTCATTCAGATGACATCATCTAACAGCTATAATTGTGACTGACAGTTGTAACAGCAACATTAAAGTCTCAAACTTCTTTTGGCTAAAAACAAAAACCCACTAATGAAACCACTTACTTTATCAAAGACTTTTCCTTATTTGCTAAATATCCATTCAACTAATTCTGATCTAGTTACATACTTGGCTCTATATAAAGAGGACCAAGCCACGCATTAACACACACACCATCCATCCCTCTCTCACTCCATTATTCTGAAATATCATCATTTTTCTGCTCATAAACACATCTCCATCTCTTTCTCTATTTCTCTTGCAATACCTCACTTCTTAGAAAGCAACACAACCAATGTCATAACACAAAAAACAACTCCAGCAGCAGCTTTTACTACATTTAACATTCATATTATCTATCTCATACTTCAATGTATTTTACGAATACATCCCTCACAAACTACCCATACATACTTCCCACATATATGTTTCTAATCTATCTTACAAACATCATATCTCACAAAACATATATATTTCTTACTATCTCCATACATTTTAAAAGATACCCAACGCTCTTCCAAGAACATATTACAAAAGCCCTTCTCATGAAAGACATATGAACATGAATGCTAAGAGACTTCTCCTAAAAGGCACAAAGACTTCATATGAAAGTTATTCTCATTGAAGACATACATTTCTAATACTTAAAGCTATTCTTATGAAAGGTACAAACTTATAAAATTAAAAGTCCTTCTTATGGAAGGTAATATCACTCATACTTAACTAAAAACTAAAAGAGAATCATTTAAGTGCATGATAAAGGGGATAAACTTAACCAACCTATGCACACGGCTAGACACATTCTCTCTCCCTCCAGTTGCACCCATTTTCCCTTTCAATCATGAAGTCACCATGAAAGGACTCATAATATCATACCACACTGCTGGACTCATTTTCTCATGCTGCTGAAATGTTATAAATCCACTGATGGTATACGGCTAGAGCCACAAACTATGAAGATAAGTCATTGTATCTTTAGTTCTATATTTACATTATTGAATATGTTTTATTTTATTATCATTGTACCGCTATACTCATATTATTATGTTGCTGGAATGTTATCAGCTTACTAATGCTATACGGCCGGAGCCACAAATCATATAAGGAATAAAGTGAAGCTATACCGCTGGAGTCAGAAACATAAGAGATAAGTCAATGTTTTCTCCGTCTTTGAAATTATATTATTAAGTATATGTTAACCCATTATTATTGTACCATTGGATACAAGTTTCTTTAATATCATCTCACTACTTAATAAAACATGGTCTCACTAATACTTCATTAATAAACATACATATTAATAAATTGATCTACCACCGTTGGAAAAATATTATTTGGACATATACCACTGATTGACATATATGATTTGGACATAAAACATTGCTGGACATACCTTATTTGGACATAGACCATTGCTAGATATACCTTATTATATTGGACATGAACTATACCACAGCTGAATATGGACTATTGGACTCATCCCATTATTGGACTTATGACACTTAATTAATTACTTTCTAATATTAGATATCACTTAATAAACATAACAATGATGTTCAATTCATCATTTAATCAAAGCTATTATGCTAAGCATATTATATTTCAACCATTATCATGATTCTAAGACTTTAGGCCTTATCTATTTTGTAGGCTTAAAATGCATCGGAAACCATTGGTCTATGCAGCCCAATGTTGAGTTCCGAATTGGACTCCCCAAAACAAATCCGGGCCTAGCAAAGTCACACCTCCAGTGGAAGACACGTGGCTACATGCAAAAACCGCCCCTGACACCTTATAGACAGAACCAAATCCTTCTTTCCCAACCTTATTTACAGCAAAAAGTTGTCTGTAGTTACTCTAATTGTTGGAAAATTAAACTGCAATGATTCAATATTGCAAATTTCATCCATAGTGTTGAGTTATAGATTGATTTTAGTTAATTAATTCAATTACCCAAGTTGATAAATTAGGTTAAATTACATGGCACACACAAATCACCAAATAAACTAAGTGCAACAGAAATTAAATTGACATAGTGATTTGTTGACAAATGAGGAAAACCTCTCGCAAGGCGAAAAATCTCATCGGGTGAATTTCAAGTCACCACTTTCAAGAATCTACTAATCAAGAACAAATAGTTACAAATATAAGAAATCTTACCACTACCTTAGGGTATCCAAAAATATCAATCTACAATTGAATCTTTACTCCAATCCATAATTGGACTTGACCTTGTAGAGACTTCTTCTTGTATGCACAGATCCTAGTACGTGTGTGACTTCCCAGCTATTAGGGTTTATGCCCTAAAATCCAATTTATTGGCATGTCATAAATAATTAAATAGATTAATTATATGAAACTATCTATAAATGAACTAATAGGACATTATTTTAGTTCATGAGATGCATAGTATGCGATTTATGTGAAAAGTCACAGAAGATATAAATCACAAGTTCTTTGTAAATTCAGAATTTTAGTTCGTAGTCGGTGATAAAATTGAACATTTCATCTACAAAGACTATAACATATCAACTAAGATGATTTGTCATGATCATGGAAGTGGAGACTTCTAGTTGATATATTGATATGTTTTAAGAGTTAAGACATATTGAATTGAACCACTGTGAGATTTATTATTTTCTTAACGACTGTCAAATGAATAATAAATCTCACGACTTCTCTTTACATCAACTCTAAATCTTGAGAGAATAATTATTGTTAAATTTTAAAATACTCGCAAGTGTACGAACCGTACCGAAGTATAGTTTGACAAGAACGAGGTCGAACCCACAGGGACTTGAATGAACGTAGGAAAATTAATTAAACCTTAACCAAATTAATCCTAATCTAGTTTAATAAAAATTGGTTGTTTTGAAATTAATTAAACTAAGCAAAAGATATAAAGCAATAAAAAGATGTAAACAATCAAGGAAAAGGAATTAAGGTTTTAGAATCCGCCTTGTAAGTCATACCAGCATATATTTATAATCATTAATTTTTCCCAGCTCACTACATGATAATCTAGAAATCAATCTTGCTATCATGGAAAATATCCTCATTAAAATCCTTATTTTAAAAATCAAAAGCATGTTCTTCTTCGCTTCTTAAGTATAAAACCAAATCATCAATTGTATCCGTAACCAAACAAATCACAAGGTATATCCAATTCTAAAAATCAAATTATAACTTGTATCTATTGACTGACAAATCACAAATGATATCCAATTCTATAATCAAGAATTAATAAACCAAGCATTCAATTAATTAAGACAAATCCTAAATCATGAGAAAAACATGATTGAACTCATATCTAGAATCCCATCTTAGTCAATTGATATGAAGCAAGAACAATTTAAATCATTAAAGAACAACTATTGTCGGAAAAATCAAATCACATAAATATTATTGATAATCCTTAACAAGGTTTCATCCTCAACCCTAATTATAAATTTAGCTACTCATGGTAATTGAAATAAAACAAAAGAATAAAATACTAAACATTAAACTAGACAAATAAAATAGAAAAAGAAATAGTCACAATGCTATCATGGAGAAAAGCTACAGAGAAGCCACATGCGGCACTGCCTCTTGCTCCAATTTTCTGTTTTGCATCTTAGCCCTAGCACTAGCCTTTTTTAATTTTGCCCTAAAAGCCTTTAAATAGGTTAAGGAATCCTATTACAAGTTGAATTCCCGTTTGGAGAAAATCCCAGATTTTTAGGCTTCACTTAACTGACGATTTCGGCCCATTTAAGCTCAGAATTCGGGCTTTTGGTAAACTACAAAGTTGTATCCCTTTAAGTTAACTTTCTAGCCCAACTTGAATCATCTCGATTGGACATCTGAGCCGAAAGTTATGCTGAAAATACTAATTGATGTGCAGGTTGGAATCCTAATCCGAATTGGACTTGGATTTGGTGCAATTTTCCTTTGATTCCTTACTCCAATTGGACTTAAAATTTAATATTCATGCCTAGCTGGATGTAAGTTGGCTTGATTCAACTGGCTTAGCCCCACTTTGCATGTAAAACCCTTGCTACCTGCAATACAAAGATATTATATAATTAGTCACAAAATAACATAAAAGTAGGGCTAAATATGTAGAAATGTGAGTACTTTATTGTATATATTTCATGCATATCAATAATAAACCTGATCATGAGGTGTAGATTGCTTTGATATATCAAGAGTGAGATCTATAATATACGATCAAAACTTCAATATGTTGGGCAGCCGCATTTAGTGTTGATGAAATATATATTCTTAAGATGAAATTCATAATCTCTTAATGGAGATATAAAATATTCCCTTGAGATAAGTATAACGAGTTTGGTTATTTAGAGTGTTAGGCATAACCACTTTAGTAAGGAGTTATTAAAGTATATATTCATGGAATTGGATTTCATAAATATATGATGAATAATATAAAGGATTAAACCGGTACTCAAGGATTAAGATGTAGTAATCTTTAAAGTGGCAGTCTACATTCATGACTTTGTATTACTACGAATATTTTAATGAAAGGGTTGTATGTATAATAAAGTCTTGGGATATAATTTATTAATAAGGCTTAGAGTGCAATTATATTCTTATAGTGGTATTGAATATATTTAATGGTAACTTTAGACTTGTCAAGAGTTGACAGAAAAGTACAAGACCCATTGGAGTTAGAGTCTTATTTGTTCCCTTTAGTCTCATCTCAAACCACAAACTAAAACCCAATTGGGTAGGCCCAAAAGGTTAACCCAATTAGATAATCAATTCTTATTTAATAAGATTTATTAAATAAATAACTACCAAGGTAGTTAGTATGTACGTATGATGAAAAGAAAAGAAAACAGTTTTTCTTTACAAGGAGAAGAAGAATGATTTTTCTTTAAGAATCAACATACAAAAGACTGATTAAGAGACCACATATCTTGGGCACCATGTAGAATTGAGATGAAGATTAAAGGTATTTCAAAGTCTTGGTTTTGAATTTCACTGCATCAAGGTACGCTTTCTATTCTTTGTTCTAGAATTCAAGGTTACATGTTATCTCTCATAAATGAAGTAGATCTGTGATTGTTGCTTTCGCTGTGTGTTTTGTATGAAATGCAAAACCAGATTTTCCAACACCAGCCACTTATTTATTATTGTTGGATGCAAAGTTCTTTACTTCAAAGTATGTTGAAGATTTGAAAGCACTTGGTTACAAAACCCTAAGGCGCACAAGAACGCAGTAACTTTTCACAGGGTGTTTGAGTTCTCTAAATTGAGTCTTGGTGTATTTTATGTCTTTAAAATAAAGCTTTTATATGTTCTAGAGGTTTAGTGAACAAAAATCTACCAATCCAAGTCATCATTAGCCGAAATTCTAATGTGAGAATCTACAGAGCTCAATAAATCGAGAGGAATCGAGCTAAGTGTCAATAATTACTCATTAAGTCTTGATAGATGTTAGTGTCAAGCTAGTGTCAAGCTTTATTAAATCAGGTTTTCTTCACTTGTTTCTTAGTTCAATCTTCATGTCTTTAATGATACCACTTACTTTGTCTTATCAGCACTCTTTATGGGATCCTAAACACATCTTACATCTACCTAATTACAAATAAAATGCATTTTATCAAATGATATGCCAATACATAGAAAAAATATGACCTTAACACATAGCTTCACATGTGGAACAAGTCAATACAATTGGATTAGATCAGTCAATACATGAAGTTATTTTTAAGTGATCGCTCACTCCTTCAAAAGTTTATCTTGCTAGAAATTATGATGTAACGTTGGATTTGTGGTAGCCTAATCCTATTTTATAAAAGAACTAGTTTGGATCTGGTAGTGCTCCTCTACACTATATCCATTGGAATACCAACACGCTTCGAAAAAGTTAATTAATTTTTATTTTCTCATAAAAAATGTCTAAAACTATTTTTTAAATTAACTACCTTAAGATTAGGACTGTCCAGTGAGTTGGGTCACCCAACCGAACTGACTGGACCCGTCCGACCCAAAGCCCAGTGGGCAACTCCAAAGTGGATGACGGGTCGAGTGCAGGTCTTGGCATATGAAACCTGACTATTTGGTTCGAGTTGCGGATTGAAGAATTTGAAACCCGTATAGCCTGACCCGACCAAACTTTACAGATTTTTTTCAAGAAATATATATTTTTTTTATTCAGCCCTCACCGGTTTTTAGGCAAAGTGATAAGGCTTCCCACATGTGTCTTCCTCTTAATGGTACAAAATCTATTTTTATCTTTGTAAATTTTTTTTTTCTATCTCTCATCAGTTTCTAGGCAAATAGTTGTAGTCTACTTACTTACTGTCACTGACTTGCTGAGAGTTTGAGACTTACACAGATACAAACACAATTACACGTTATTTAAACCTTACATGCAAAAAAAATCATAATTCAAAAAGAATCCAATGGCCTCTTTCATCTCAAACAACCAAACCAATCTCTCATCTCACTCTCTCTCCGTCTCTCTAGTTTCTACTTTTCAAGCTCTCTCTTCACGCCTCAGTCCTCACTTCCCCAAACCCTAGCTACTGTTGCCTCCTCCTCATCTATCATCAGTCGTCACCATGCCGCCTCACTTTCTTCAGGTCAACATAGGTTGAGTCTCAGCCTTAGCCTTTCAGTCTCAACTCTCAGGTATAAGTTCTTCCTCTTTAATCTCTCTTTTTCTCAATTTTGATTTTGAGATATGGTGTTTATGCTTTGAAGGGTCATTTTAAAATAAATGAGGTAACAAAGAGGTCCAATCTTAATATGTATATTGTATATAAGAAAAATAAAATCCTTGTAATTTAAAAAGCCCATTAATTTTGGCTAAAAAAATAAAATCTATGAAAATTTTAAAAATTGGCCCAATTTGTGGTTCAAACTCGCCAAATCGACAAATCCGACCCGCCAGACCGTTGGCCCGAACCGTCGAGTCTAATTTGTATGTTAGGTCGAGTACGAGTCCAATTCTTAGTCACCCAACCCAATCAGGTCGAGTGCGGGTTAGGCCCAAACTCGACCCAGCCCGACCCATAAACAGCTTTTCCTAAGATATCTATTGGCTTGTCTAAAATTTTATTATACCACACCAACCACAAACCCATTAAATGTGACTAGACTTATTCCCTATAAGTGTAGGTCTAACAAATCTTCCCTCAAATCTCATTGATAATATGCTACAAGCCTACTGATAGGTTTCAGGGAGGATTCCCCACTAACTATGAGCGAGTAATGTCAAGGACTCACATATTTCTTATTTAATGAATACCTAATACCTTAAACACCCCTGTACAAGGGTATGCTTACAAAAGGACTCATTGTTATTTTGCAATTATGTCTTCCTCAAACAAAAATGAGTAATTCTAGTATTGTATAAAAAGTAACAACTTTTATTACAACTATTCTATGTGACTAATTGTAATTAGTTGCATGTCACTTTCGTATAAACTTACAACTTTTTTCTACCACTCGCCATCTGCTATATGCTCTGTAGTTTAGGGTTTAAAGTTTAGAGTCTCACTTTCGCATAAACTTACCATTTTTTTCTACCATTCACCACTGTGGCAAGAATTGTGGTTTATTAGATGCTCTTTAAATTTTTGAACAAAAATTGATTTAGGATCTATTTGAATACTACTTATTTGCTAAAAATTGAAAACTTATTGTTAATAATACTTTAGCAAAATAATTTTTAATGTGTGAATAGTGTTGTGGAACTCAAAAATGCATGGGTATTCGCATTTTGTTGAGTTTGGTGGTCCCATGAATAGTGCCGTGGGACCCTAAAAAAATGCCAAACGCAACATAAAAAACACCAAACGCTATCCAAACTCACACTTGGTGTTTGGATACCGCTTATTTGCTGAAAACTGAAAACTTATTGCTAAAAATATTGTAGCAAAATTTTTTTTTTAAATGTGTGAATAGTGCTGTGGGACCTAAATTTATATTGAAATCTTTGTTTGGATGACTTTTGTAGTCCGTAAACAGTACTGCGAGACCCATATTTTTTTAGCAAAACACATAAATGCATACACGGAATGCTTCCCAAACACAAACTTACTCACTTAATTTTCTAAGCCTCGACAAGTGGAGTGGGTTTGTCCAAGATGAGCTAAGGATTTACTATTAATATTATTAGAATGACATCAATCTTGACCAAAAGACTAAGAGCATGTTTGTATCAATTTTTTTGGTCACTCAATTTCTGTCACTCGTCACTCATCACTCTAAAATAGCATGTTTGTTTGGCACCATCACTCACTTCCTATCAATCAATATTTTTCACACTATTTGTGGGCCCCATACCTGTCACTTGGTGCAGCTTTTTTTTTTTTTTTTTTTTTTTTTTTTTTTTTTTTTTTTTTTTTTTTCAGTACCTAAACTCACCGAACCCAGTGAAAAAAAAAAAGAAAAAGAAAAAAAGAACAGACTGAACCAGTGATAGAAGAAGAAGAAGAAAAGACAAAAGAAAAAAGGGAATTGAACAGCCAACCAAGAGAAGAAAGGGAAAAAAAAAGTCAAAAGGTGGTCAAAAAGTGCAGCTGGGTACTGTTTGTGGGTCCCCTATGTGTGTTTAACTACAATATTGTCATTGAGTTATGAGTTATGGAAACAAAGTTATGAAAACAGAGTTATTGTGCAGCCAAACAACCTTTTTGCTATGAATCCTACTATTTTTGAGTTATGAGTTATGAAAATTGAAAATTAAGTTACAGAAACTTGTTAGGTTCTAAAGATTTAGGATTTTATGTATTTAGAACTCTAATGTGTAATGTTGGCAAACCATGATCAAAACAATATGTTTAGTCTTGTTTAGGCTTGCTCAAAGTATGTTTATTTGTAAAACTGTAATCGAGTGATTGCAGATTTATTAGACTAAATCTGTAAGGCTCGATCGATCGAAAATTAGACTCGATCGATCGAACCACGTACAGATTTATTTTCTGTAGAGTTCCAGTTCAGCCCAAACTCTATTTAAACGTCTTGGGGGTCAAGTAAAACACTCCTATTTATAAGGAAAACCCTAGAACGTTTTTGTGACTTTGGAAGAGAGAGATTAGAGTGCCTCTTGTGCCTCCTTTTATTTTTAGGGTTTTGTACCCAAACCTCTCTAAGGTCTTTGTTGCTCATATTTGCTATTTATGTGAATCTTTTGTGAGATCTTTGAGGAGCTTTCTTTCACATAAACTTAGGGTTTTCAAGGTAGAGATATTTTCTACATCTTTATGGTCAACAAGGTTGCCGCCATTGAAGCTTAAAGAAAAACAAGCGTGGGTGCTTGTACTTGATCAAAGAATTCAAGAAAGAAGGAGTCCGTGGATTCGGAGCTTGCACGGGGTCGTGTCAATAAGTTCTACTGGTAGGTAGCATTAGGAAGTTGAGCAGGGAGCTTGTAAGTCATTTTGTATGAACTTCAATTCTTTCATAGTGAATTCAGTTTTGCCTTGAGGATCGGTGGGTAAAATCCTCCCTAGGTTTTTTACCGGTTTGGTTTTCCTGGGTGATTATATCTTGTGTTATTTATTATTCCGCTGCTATATATTCTTGATATGATTGTTTGATTGTTTTAACCTAGAATTATTTAATTTGACTAAGTAACAACTTGGCTAATTAACTAGGCTACTCAATCTGGTTGTATGTTAAAGGGTCTAAATAAACCATCAAGTGGTATCAGAGCGGGTAGCTCTTCTGTTGTAGATCTTTTGATCTTTGAGCTGATCCTTGACCCCTATTGTCATGGACAATTTGAAGTGTCTTTCTGATCATGTTTCTGCTTATGCTTCTGTTGATTTTTTTGATGCTTTTGAAACTCTTCGTAAGGAATTATCTAAATCTTTGAAAATTTCTAAAAAATTCAAGGAAGAGTTAAAATTGGCTAATCTTGAAAAAGAGGAATTACTTGTTAGATTAGATGAATCTAATAAAAAGAATGAATTTTTGAGAAATCAAATTTCCTCTCAAGATGAGAAGATAAAAAGCTTGGAATAAGAGTTAGTTGAATCTAAAGCTAAAATTGAAAATTCGACTAGTTCTAAGCCTGCTGATGATAACAGAAGTGTTTCTACTTCTCTTAAGCCTAAAGCTAAAAAAGTTTATATTCCTCCTTTCAAGAGGAATAATAAAGAAAAGGCTTATTGTGCTAGGTTAGACAAAGGTAAAAGTTCTGATGTAGACACTGAAGTTTCTAAACCTAAGTCTAAACCCACTGTTAAAGAGCAAAATAAATCTATTTTTGTGCCTACTTATCACCATTGTGGTGTTATTGGTCATACTAGACCAAATTGTTCTTTGTTGAGGCAAAAACAAAAATCTAAGACTAGATTTGCTATAAGGAATACTGATATTCCTAAATTTGTTCCTGTTTATCACTTTTGTGGTGTCCGTGGTCACATTTGTCCTAATTGTCATAAATTGAAACTTAAGCATTCTATATGTCAATCTAGGATATGTGATGATATTTCTTCTGCCATAAGTCCATATAAATTGTTTCATATGCTTTTGAAAAATTTGAGCTTGTTGGCTTGTGAAAGGAATTTGCAGGATTTTAGTTTTTCTCAGAAGATTGGTGTAATCCCTCAAATACACTCTGCTTCTCATGGATTTTCACCTACAAAGCCGAAGACTCGTGCTATATGGGTGAGAAAAGATCCTTTAAGGTGAGTGTTGCTGATTTGTTCATGTTTTAATTCTTTCTATTGTTTGTGGACATGTCTTGTTTCTGTTTTTGGTTGTTTTGTTTTTTAGTTTTTTTATTTAAAAAAAAATCCAAAAACATTGAAAATTTTCTAAAAAAAAACAAAAATATTTTATTTTGTGTCTTGTTTTTCTTGAGGATTACATGAATTATGGTATCTCTTTCTTGTTTAGAACGTGCTTGACATTGTGGAGAAATTTGAATAGTTTGTGCTAAGCTATTTTTGACTTTATGTACTAGTTTGTACATGTACTTATGGGTTAATTAAGAAATTGATATTTCTTGTTTGTGTACCCTCTATAACTTAGTTTAGCACTGTCATGCATTGCATTTGCATTGTTCATTTAGTACAATGTGTGTTTTTTTTGTTTTTGGTCATAAAGTTTTTTTCAAAATCTCAACAAGTGGTTATAAAATTTGTTAAAACCAAAAAGATTTTTGTATTTTGTATTATAGATCTTGGATTTATAATCAAGGATTGGCCATATTATTTTTACATAACAAGTTTATGTACCTTATTTAGCCTGGATGAGCTTATTTTATTGCACTTAACTAGTTGAAATTGTGAAGTGCATGTTGTATGGGAAAGATGTTTATGGTGTTTATCACTTTGTCTTAATCTTGAAGTCATATGTTATTTAACTGTCGGACTTGATCCTTTTGAGAAATGCATAAATAACTATCTCACCACTGTTCACTAGCCAATCATGAACATCTTAGTGCATATCATAAGATTTTGTGCTCGAGAAAGTGTAGCACATGCACAAAAAGAATATAAGGTGTAGCCTCGGATTAATTGCTTAATGCTTAAAATTGATGTGTACTATTAGGCTTGATGCCAAATCACATAATTAAAATTGGTGTGTATATTATGAGGCAAAATTCAAGAAACTTACATGATTGCAAGCTTGTTTTCTAGGAGATGTGAGAGTTATATAATGTAACTCTTTTGGTGATAGTTTCTTTTAAATTCTATGTGATGAATTTTGTAGACTTTGTGTTTGATTACTATTCACATATCACCTCACATGTATCTCAAGTTTTTGCTAGTTGCACACACTACACAAGTTACTTTTTATTAAACTTGGTACATTTTATTGTGTGTGATCTTGTTGTGGCCATCCAAGATTAAAAGTTCCTTGATTTTAATGCAAAATGTGTTTAATGTTTGCGCTTTGAGGACAAATTGATTGAAAATCTTGATTTTGAAAGAACTGGGTTAAATTCAAGTGTTTTTGAAAAACTTTTCGTCTCATACTCATGCATTTTTTTATAAAACAATGTGTGTTGAGGAGTTTCTACATTAAAATGCTCTGTTTTCAAAAAATCTGATTTTTCCAGACTTTCGATTGATCGAACCTGTTTTTCGATCAATCGAAAATGCGATTAAAATTTTTGGTTTGAGTCCGCCTGACTCGATTGATGTTCGATCGATCGAAACTAAAAAATTTTCAGGTTCTATGTTTTTTACCAAAATTTTTTTTCATGCATCATTTGTGTTTAGGATTCACATGCGTTACATTGATTTTCTGTATCCATCTTGCAGTTTTGCAGTCATATCTCTCATTGTTTTCACACATAACATGCATACACTTTGCTACATTAGGTACTCAACTTGATTTAAAAATTGATTGATTAATTTTTGAGTTTTGTACATTCTAGTATATGCTATTTCTTATGTGTGAACTGCAGAAAATATTTTTTTTAAGAGATATGATGGATAATCAATGTGCAAATATTTTCTCTATTCATGCAACTGTTTATGGGTCACATAGTGCCATGTTTGCATTTTATTGAAAGAGAGAATATTTTTTCTTCATGTGTATCCTCACCTTAGTTTTTAACTACGGTTTGTGTGTTTTTAACTTTGGTCCTGCTGGTGAGGATGTTCCTGATCCTGTTGGTGATGCTGCTGCTGATGCTGATTTTCCCCCACCCGCTTTATTTTTCCCCAAAACTGTTTTTCCCACAACTTGTTTTGTTTTTCCTATTTTTATAGGGGGAGAAAAGTTTTTTTTAACCTGTCTTGTTCATAGGGGGAGCTGTCTCTATTTTCTATAGAGTTGAATTGTTTTGTGTTCCCATTGATTCTCTATTTTCTCTTATCCTTTATTGCGTATGTTGACTATTTACTCTTTGTATGAGTTGTCTTTGTCAATACGTGACAAAAAGAGGGAGAAATTATTGATTTATGGGAATCATGTTTGTCTTGTTTAGGGGGAGTTGAAATTATTTTTGAAAGGGAAGAAAATAAAAACTTTTTGTTGTATCTAACTTAGGGGGAGAGTTAGTTTACTTATGTTTTAATTTCTGTTTCTTCTTTCACTTCCTATTGATTTATACATATGAGTACTTCATTGGTATATATCTTTATTTTGTGCTATGTGAAATCAAGAATTTATTTTTGTTTACTTGTATTTTCCACACATGCGTTTATGCATTTTGTTTAGTGTTTCAGGAAATATACAGATTGATTCAATTGAGCTGCTGTCTATACTTACAACTGATGGATAGTAGTTAGGTTGGATTTGTTGTTATGAGCATTATTGTTGTAATGGGCTTTTACTTTGTAAACTTTGAGCTTTTAGTTTGTGTTTTGTCACAGATTGCCAAAGGGGGACTTTGTTAGGTTCTAAAGATTTAGGATTTTATATATTTAGAACTCTAATGTGTAATATTGGCAAGCCATGATCAAAACAATATGTTTAGGCTTGCTCAAAGTATGTTTATTTGTAAAACTGGAATCGAGTGATTGCAGATTTATTGGACTAAATCTGTAAGGCTCAATCGATCGAAAATTAGACTCGATCGATCGAACCACGTACAGATTTATTTTTCTACAGAGTTCCAGTTCAGCCCAAACTCTATTTAAACGTCTTGGGGGTCAAGTAAAACACTCATATTTATAAGGAAAACCCTAGAACGTTTTTGTGACTTTGGAAGAGAGAGATTATAGTACCTCTTGTGCCTCCTTTTATTTTTAGGGTTTTGTACCCAAACCTCTCTAAGGTCTTTGTTGCTTATATTTGCTGTTTATGTGAATCTCTTGTGAGATCTTTGAGGAGTTTTCCTTCATATAAACTTAGGGTTTTCAAGGTAGAGATATTTTCTACATCTTGATGATCAACAAGGTTGCCGCCATTGAAGCTTAAAGAAAAACAAGCGTGGGTGCTTGTACTTGATCAAAGAATTCAAGAAAGAAGGAGTCCGTGGATTCGGAGCTTGCACGGGGTCGTGTCAGTAAGTTCTACTGGTAGGTAGCATTAGAAAATCGAGTGGGGAGCTTGTAAGTCCTTTTATATGAACTTCAATTCTTTCATAGTGAATTCAGTTTTGCCTTGAGGATCGGTGGGTAAAATCCTCCCCAGGTTTTTTACCGGTTTGGTTTTCCTGGGTGATCATATCTTGTGTTATTTATTATTCCGCTGCTATATATTCTTGATATGATTGTTTGATTGCTTTAACCTAGAATTACTTAATTTGACTAAGTAACAACTTGGCTAAATAACTAGGCTACTCAATCTAGTTGTGTATTAAAGGGTCTAAATAAACCATCAAAACTGATGAACCAAACAACCTCTAAACAACCGGTCTAAGTTGAGTCATTTCTCACTTTTCTCAAACCATCCGTGTAAACGCGTTTGACTCACCTTTTCTGCCTTCTACTTTCTTTGTTCAAGAAAGCATCTTTTGTTTTGGTACGGATGCTGCTTTTATATGCTAACAACTGTCCGGAATTGACCTTTTTATGACTAAGAAAAGCCATCGAAATTTATTACGAGTGGATGTCGACAAACTCGAAATAGAAAGGAAGTTTCCTTTCAACAGATAAATAATGGTCGTTCCTCCCGATCATGTCAACGCCATTTATTCTTTTCAGGCACGTTCTTTCTAAATTGATGATTTTTTTTTTTTCCTCTAAATTTGATGTCACACATTTTATTTATTAAAAATTGATCATTGTGAGGTATGTTATAAATTTTATTATTTAGTTTTTATAAATTAATGGTACAATTAATTATAAAAAAAGTAATTTAAAAATTCATTTATCATAATTTAAAATCTATCATTCACATTCATTATTTTTACGTCAAGTATAGTATTCAAGTAACACCAATATAACATAAGTACTGCCAACAAATAAAAAAATAGTAGAGGAAAGAACCTAATATGCATGACACTTTTTATTTTAAATTCAAAATTAAAACACTACAAAAAAAAATGCATAGTAGCGACCAAGAACTTGTGACGGACCCAAAATGCCCTCTCAAAAAATCTTATTTGTGATGGCAAAATAAAACCCTCGCAAATATTTGGTAAAATGTGAAATATTTGTGACCAACAAAAAAAGCTGTCGCAATTATGTGTTATAGCCGTCACAAATATTAATATTTTGGAGGGAAATTTTCCCTCCATATTATTTGCGAGGGACAATTAAAAATCTCTCTCAAAAAGTATATTATTTGTGATGGTTAAAAAAATGCCATCCCTAATACTAAATTATTTGCGAGGGCTAGGATCGACCTTCATAAATAATCATTAAAATATAAAAAAATTTTGGAGGGAAATGTTCCTACCAAATTATTTCTGAGGGACAATAAAAATTCCTTACAAAAAGTTTATTTTTTGTGTGAGTTAAAAATATACCCTCACTAATACTAAATCATTTGCGAGGGCCACAATTGGCCTTTGCAAATAATCATAAAATTATTAGTTATTCTAAAATTCAAAGAAACATAAAAAGAAATACATAAACATATAGCACTTTGTATTCTTTAGATGAACCTTTTGTTTATAGCCTAAAAAAAATGTCTTTTATATACATCCTATATATGAAAGGTTTGTCCTTATTTTCTAATAAATTTTACCCGTAAAAAAATTATAGCAATTTCAACTTCAAAATAGTAGCTTGAAATTAAAAAATAGCAGCCTTTTATACTCTCTCTTTCTCAAAAGTGAATAAAATTTTCTTCCCATCAAGGAAAGCGAGCTTGTCCAATTGAAATATAAGCCAATCACAATATAAACATTATCAAATAAGTCAAGTCTTTTTTTTTTTTTTTTTGAGCTAAAAAGGATAGAAATGCTTTATTAGAAACAAAGAAGAATTACATTAAATAGTCCTTTTAACACAGAAGCATTAATAAATTTTTAGCAATTACAAACAAACAATTTGTGTTTCCTTTCCATTTTGTGGAAAATGCTTATTAGATGGATGTCCAACATCAGATTTGTCCTACAAATATATTTTGAGAGCATTCTATACTTTTAGGGTAATAACCTTAGAGAATTAAGAAAGAGAGCAAGAGAGATAACTCCTCGTACTTTGTCTGTAACTAAATTTCTATTTCAATAAGCATCCTTAGTATTATGCACATGGATGACTAATCTAGATGAAGCCAAATACGGTGATGGAGTGGAGGCTATAAGCCTTTGAAGTCACTCGATTATCATATTCTCAACACCACTCCTACTCCAATCTATATCATCATCCTCATTTTCTTCTTACAGCACATTTGCATTACAGTGTAAATTTTCTTCTTCTTGGTATGGCTCTTCTTCATCTGATGGCATTTCATAAAGGTTTCGTGGCTTGGTTTCAATCACAACATTCCATGTGGGATCTTTTATTCCATTAACATGGTAAACTTGAGTTGCTTGACATGCTAATACAAATGGCTCTACAGTTTTCAACTTTCTTCATCTAATGGCATTTCATAAAGGTTTCGTGGCTTGGTTTCAATCACAACATTCCATGTGGGATCTTTTATTCCATTAACATAGTAAACTTGAGTTGCTTGACATGCTAATACAAATGGCTCTACGGTTTTTAACTTTCGTGATGTATCAAGGACATGCTTATGCTTCAGCCATCTTGTAAGAAGTAACACCAAACCTTTTACATTTAAAAAAAAAAAAGTACAAGTGTGAAGATTGGAACATAGTACAAGTTTGAAGTTGGCCTTAATGAGGAAAAAACTATGATCCCAAATTAAGATGGATTCTTAAAGGGGTACTTGACTGTAAATTCATCATTCTATAATGAACCTTATATCCCTCGTACTAGGATGGCTTGCATGCCATGTATAAAGTAAAACTTAAATAAAAACACAAATAATTGAACTGATATTGTCACATTCCTCAAAGAATACTTTACAGTAAGACGTTGGAGCTAGGTGAGAAAGTTAAGGAGTTTTTTGAAGATAAACTATCAAGAAGTTTATTTATTCACTCTTAATGGTTTAAATCAATAAATGCAGTGTTTGTCTCTAAAGTTAAGAGTCTGCAAAAGAAACTATTAGAATTCGTGAATGTTCTTATCCAAAATATTTTCTTGTAAAATCTATTCAGGTTCTAAATGAGGATCATTTGGGTTATATTACTAAGATATAACTTAATTATAGATTTATTCACAGAATTGTGTGTTAGCACCATGTTAATCTGACATTCTCTACTGTGATTCAATCCTCTTATAGATGGAAAGGAACTGTAGGAACTCAAAATTGGGAGCAAGGAAAAAGATAAACTTTATAGAGATGAAATGTGCAGGACTGCCAATCTCATAGAGGAAAAAGGTAAACATTTTGCTTGGTAGATTTTTAGGTAGCATTTGTCATTTTTATTGCCAAAGGCTGACAGCTTGCGACTCCTATGGACTGCTGGTTCATATGGAAAAATGAGAAAATATAACCAAATAAATTTAGATCACAGCAATTATTGAAGAACTTCATTAGGCTTTGATTTCACTATCTATTTATTACCTTGGAAGACATTTGAAGTTCAAGCATCAAAGCACCATAAGATTTGCATATACTAGGTTCACCTTCACGGCTCAAAGAATAATAAAGTACATGGCCTTTGGAGCTATACAGTTATAATCAGTTTTGGAAACAAAGCCAAATTCCTTACCATATGATATATACATCTTAAAATCTCCAATTTTTAGAAAGGGTTGCATTGAGGGGGTAGAGAACAAAATAGTACCACTTTAAATAGGCTTAGAGACAGAAACTTACCCCAAAAGACTGAACTTCTGATGGAACCGTTGATTTGAAAACTCCCACTTCTAAGAAACCCGCCAACAGTAACTTGCGCTCAAGAGCAGAGGTTATCTGTAAGAAAATCCTATTAAAATCTATCACTTCAAACTAATTTCATATAATCACAAAACTTCAAACTAATTACCTTATCTGTTTCTCCAACAGTAGACTGAGAAAAAATAATAATAATAATTTTGAGAGACCTGTGGGTTCCAATTTCTGCTTCTGCTACTGTTTAGTTAGCTTTGCACAATGTAAAGAATATAAATACACTACATCATTCACCTGACTCAACCCACTGCCTAACATAGTTTATTTTTTATTTTTGTCTTTTAATAATGTGTTGTTTTGGGTGTTGCTTTTAAGTGGACCAGGACCACTACCTCAATCCAATGCCACTCAAGAGACAATAGCCAATCAACAGTTAACACAAATACACCATTACATATTTACATATATACACTTACACAAAAAGCCAATTTAGCCAAAAGAGAACTAGAGGAAAGCCTAGGTCTAAGTTAGAGCAAAGAAAAAGAGAGATTTCAAAAGACAAAAAAATAGTCAGTAAGTCTTAACTTTATCCTTTCCCTTACCCTCCTGCTGGTCCTCTTTGACTCTTTTATACTTATCAATCCTGTCCATCAGCTAGCGCACACTGGTAACAGGTTTGCCCGTTAGAGACTTCCTCAGGTCGTGTTCAATTGGGAGGCCGAGCTTAAAGGAGCTAATGGCTACTTCATCAAAATCACCCTCCATCTCGTTGAACATCTCCCAGTTCCTATCCGAATATGATTTCAGAGTTTCATCCTCTCGCATGTTTACGGACAGTAAGGAGGCCAATGACTGAGGAGACTTGCGACACATGACAAAAGGGGAACCGAACGCCTGAGTGAGCTCTTGGAAAGAACTTATAGAGTCTGCTTTCAGGCTGTCGAACCATCTCGTAGCGACTAGTCCTAAACTGGATGGGAAAACTTTGCACATCAATGCTTCATCTCTGGAATGAACAGTCATTCTCTGGTTGAAATGACTTACATGTTCCACAGAGTCTATTCAGCCGTTATAGATGGTGAACGTCGGCTGGTGAAAGCGTCGAGGGAGTCTTGCATCCTCGATGTTACATGTGAAAGGCGACCTGGAGATTTGTTTCAAGGCCCTACTCATAGCGTCATGTCCTACACCTTGGCGTGATGGGCTTCGCACCCATCGTTGACAATGATGCTCTTCTTTATAGGTGAAGGGTTCGCTGAGTGGGGTTCAAGACCTCCACCTGTAATCAGAGTCTCTTTTGTCGTCAGAGGAAAGGTCCAAATCCTTAGAAGTTTTTCTCCTCTTTGCATGGCATAACTCTCTTTTTAACCGATCAATCTCTAGCTACATGTTCTTCTTGTCATTCGCGTGGGAGATATGGTCCTTCCTTCGAGGTTGACTCCGGCCAGTGTGTGTGGTGTAGACACTTCCTTCGCGGTCACCTCTCCGCTCAAGATTGAGGAAGGGGTCACCGTGCTTAGAGCCCCTCGATTCCGCTTGTTATGGACCTGGTTCAGCCACAGTTAGCCGTTATACTCACTATCACTCAAGCTCTTCCCACAGACGACGCCAATTGTAGGGACACAATTTGGAGCTTGAACCCAAATAGAGTTGGGTGATGGCCCAATAAGCCCAATACAACAGATTTGTAGATAATGGGTTAAAGAGTTAGGTTCAAACAAGGATTCTAGCGGCTTATGTAGCTTTAATTGACAATTACGCAAGAACTATACATACAAGACTGGGTTAATGCTTTGTCCGAGGAGGACACTCTTTGTATCCGTCAATATTAATAATTATAAGTACCACATTTGTTACAATTTCACTCCCCCCCCCCCTATGTGGGAATCCTTCTTATTATATATAGCCTATTACAGACAATCTCTACCTTACACTTATCAATAATCCTTTTGACCACTTAAGTACCTGTCCCATCAGTCACCTTTTCTGGCTTCTCTATGAGTCGCGGTGGCCAAGGAAACACTGTTCAGAGGTCTTCTCCACATAAATGCGGCCTGGAAAGTAGCTGCAACGCATTTAATGCAGAGGTCACAGCCCATTCTTTAGATACCTTTTGTTTCCTTCCATCTTGCGAGCTCGTGTGGCATGTCCTTGACGTTATTAGTTCCCTTGTTAATTTCACTTCAGTTGCTAGAATGGGTGAAGGAACGATGCTGACATAGTCCGAGGAGGCCCTTCTCCTCAGAACATTCGTTTTTCCCCCTGTTTGTGAGGTGCTGAGTTGGAATGCCCTTATATTATTTGGTCTCTCCTCGGACACACAAAGACCCAAGGTAAGGCCCAAAGCCCATTGTGCTTCCTTTGGGCCTTGTCCCCACAGATGGTATTTTCAAATAAGTTACTCCTATTTCCTGAAATAAATCAGAAATCTGTTCTCAATTAAACATCATCACACTAACACAGAAATAAAATAATAAAGTAAAACTTAAATTTGTACTCAATAAAACATTCCTTGGTTGATTTTTGAAATCAAAATTATTAGTAAATGCGAAGAAAAAATTATCAAATTAATAAATACTTTCAGAGTCTAAGTAATCATTCCTTGCTTTTCCTCCTAAAAAATTTAAAAGAGAAAATAGAAATTAAAAGCGTGAATAATTTAAAAGGTTGATAACTTTTTTTTGTTTTGTTTGTACATTTTATTTGGAAGCTTGTAAAATAATTGAATGAAATGGAACAATAAATTATAAAGGAATGTAATGGAATTCAGCGAATAAATCATAAAGATATGAAATTGATTATAATATATTTAAGTAATAGGGTGGAACGGGAAAAAACAATTAATGGAATGAAATAAAGTAATTTTATTTTGATGTTCTAAAATAAAAGAATAAAATATAAGTAACCTTGTTAAGGATTGAATAACATAGAATTAATATAATTAAATCATTTTATAACAACATTACTACTATGACCCTATTTTAAAATAAAAAAGGAATTATTAGAGGTATTTTAGGAGTTTCAGTGAAAATTTCATTAAATCTAATTTTATTTACTCCAATTTCTCCAAATTTTAAGATAAATGAAAATTTGAGGTTATCAAGAAAAGAAAGGTATGAGTATTCTTTTCTACCCTTTTCATTCTCTCCCATCTAAACACCCAAATAAGATAATGGTCTTTCCATTTCCTTCCTAAAAACTCTCAAACAAGTGAATGGAATGAATATTTCATAGTAATCTTTTTTTTTTTCATTTCATTCTTTTTCGTCCCCCCCAAATGAAGTGTTAAAGTAGATAGTGATAGAGGAGAAGCTGAAATTTCATTCCAACCATAAACATGAGGCACCACAAATAATCTCATTACCATTGAATTATCAATTGACCCTTGACTAAATTAGTAATTTGGTCCTCCAACTATGGGATAAAGTTCAATTTGATCCTTCAATTATTAACTTTCAATTTAATCCCTCAAGAATTGTTATGTCTAGAATTATTAGGTGTTGTCAATCTATATCCAAAATTATTTTCTTAGTCTTTTTAGAGCAGGGGCGGAGGGAGGTGGGGGCGACCGGGGGGGGGGGGGGGGGGGGGGTCACCTACCTCCCTTGAACTTTCAAATGTTTTGACTAATAATAACCTAAAATACCATATTTGCCCCCCTACACAAAAGACAAAAAAAAAAAAAAAAAAAAAAAAAAAAAAAAAAAAAAAACCACCCAATAAAGTGAATTCACGTTACCTTTCCAGCTTTCCTAGTAGTAGTAGAATTCTACTCCTAGTACAATTCTATATATAAAATTAATGGATCCCACTTAGTAAACTTGATGGACTAGACAAAGCCGCCTGTAGAATTTTTTTGTGTCAAGTTTCTTTCTTGGATAGCCTAGTTGAGACATACATCCCTGACATGCAGTCCATTGAAGAGTTTTCAGCAGTTAAAGGAATTGGATAGCTTGCTAAAAAGATGGTAGGAATGAAATAGAATGTTTCATATCTATTGGTTTACTCATTAGTGACTTTGGCATTGATTTTACCAGTTGCAACAGCTACTATTGAAAGAGCTTTTTCAGCAATGAACATAATTAAAAATCGATTATGCAATCGAATAGGAGATCAGTGGATGAATTATTGCTTAGTCACATATATTGAGAAAGATATATTCAAGACTAGTATTGAGTGCGAAGAAATCATGCAGCGGTTTTAAAATATGAAAAATCATCAAGGGCAATTGAGTAAAATAAGCTAGACGTGAAAAAATAAATTAAAGTTTACATTTTATGTTAAATTCTATATGACAATTACATTATCATATAGTTGTTTACTTATTTTGTTATTAATATTGATTAATTTTTTTAGATTAATTTTTTACTTCCAATATTGTCTTTTAATCTTGCCCCCCCCCCCCCCCCCCCCCCCCGACCTAAATTCCTAGCTCCGCCACTGTTTTAGAGAGAAAACTATAGCCTCCACTTATTGAACTGGTGAGTTTAGAAAAGATAAAGATGAAATATTGCTACCACTCTTATGTGTCTTTGGGCTCTCTATTAGGTAAAGTCTCTGACACCAACTATTGAAGATCTTATTCGTGTTTAATTATGAAGCTATTGCAAAAACACGGGACAATATCTTTGGATAGTAAGTTAAGACAATCGATAATTTAATATGGTATTAGTACATAAGATGGTGAATTTGATCACTGTTTTCTCTATTCTACTTTCTATTTAATTTTTCATATGTTTCGATCCACATGTGATGGGGAGAGTTAAAAATATGTGGTTAAAAGATTAAATTTTTCATGCTTCAATAGCATAAGCTTTTGGTACAATAATTTAACACATATATCAAACTCTTTCTTTTTCTTAACAAATTTAGAAGATGTGCATTTGGGAAACGTACCTTTTGCTGGCATAGGAGGTGGAGAAAATGATTTTTCAGGCACTGGAGGCGGAGATAATTGTAAAGTTGTAATTTACAACTGTGTTTTTGTTGGCTTTTATTCCGTGCCAAATTTGATTGTAATTATTCTCAATCGTTTAAACCCTGTATTTGTTGTGGGATTTGTTGTAAGGGTTGTGTGATAGAGAGTGTGTGTGAAGACTTAAGCATGTGGAGGCTGAAGGATTTTCGCGGGTATGTCGTAGCCTAGCTTCCCGCGAAGTGAAGCATGTGCCCTGCATGTACTGGAATGCGAAGGGTCAATCCAGGTGGAGAATAGCTGTCTCTCGCGAGTATCTCGCGGGTAAGGCCTTCCCACGAGACACCCACGAGACATGCTGTTCTGCCAGCCTGTACTGACTGACTCACACATTTTGCACCTATCCTATATATACCATTATTACCCACAAATGTTGAGGGATGCTTCAGAGAGAAAACCCTAGCCAAACACATTGTGAATTAGAGATTGTCATCCCTACCTTTCTCTATACAATTACTTGTGGTATCTCCTCAACCCTTCCCTCTCCATTATCCATATCTTTGAGAGGTTGATAGCCCAAACACTTACCACACCTTGAGAGTGTTGTGTGACGTTTTGGTGCTGCTGGGAAGCATTGGAAGAAGCCTGGAATGGCAGATGCAACATGGAGCTTGTTGCGGGATCCGGATAACTAGGACAAGACACGGTTCTGAGAAGCCTTGTTGGAGTAGGAGCTTGGAGGGTCTTTTGCTAACCCATGTATCCCAACTAATTGAGTGGGTTTTCGCCGAGTTCTTCGGTTTCCTCTTCGATAACACGTCTCGGTGTTATCTGTGTTTGCATCCTTCTTCCCTACTCTTGTTCATTTCATTTTTACTGCTGTATTGCTTTAAATATGGATTAGAGTAGTTGTTTTGTTTATACGCTTGTGTTTACACTATTCCGCACTTATCATTAAGTTAGTGTAAAATCAACCAAGTCGTAATTTTAATTTGGGGGTCTAAACCGCTCGTGTGTTTTCGACACATTTTCGAGTTTTCAATTGGTATCAGAGCGGGTACACTTGTTGAGGTTTAAATACCTTAGTGTGTTCCTTGACCCTTGTTGAGATGGACCGGTCTCAATCGCTCAATGTTCCACCATTTTTTTATGGGAATAATTATGCATTCTGGAAAGTTAGAATGAGAGCGTTCTTATGCTCTATCGATGATACCGTTTGGGATGCGGTTGAGATAGGTTGGACTAAGCCGGAGGCTCCTAAGTCCACTTGGGATAAGGCAGCTCTAGCAGCAGCCAACGCTAATAGTAAAGCTTTAAATGCTATTTTTTGTGGTGTGTCCCCTGATGAATTCCATAGGATTTCTCATATGACAGTAGCCAAGGAAGCTTGGGAGATTTTGGAGACTACCTATGAAGGTACAAAGAAAGTTAAGGACACGAAACTTCAGATGCTTACCACCAAATTTGAAGAACTCAAGATGGGTGATGATGAACCATTTGATTCATTCTATGGGAAGCTCAATGAAATTATCATTGCTAAACTCAATCTTGGGGAGAAGATTGAAGACACTAAGGTGGTGATAAAAATTTTAAGGCCTCTACCTGAAAGTTTTAGAGCAAAGGTTATAGCCATAGAAGAAAGTAAAGACTTGAATGAGATTAAAATTCAAGAGTTGATCGGGTCTCTCCAAACGTATGAGCTGGGACTTGCCTTCCCATAAGACGAGCAAATCGCTTGCTTTTAAAATCATCACCGAAAGAATAAATGATTCCTCCGAAGAAGATGGAGTGGAGAAGGAAGTAGCATATCTTGCAAAGAACTTCTGCAAATTTCTGAAAATGAAGAAGAGTGAGAAACCATTCAATAGTGGAAAGTTCTCCCCTTTAAGAGGTGATAAGAAAGACTTTATGAGAAAAGAAGGGAAGGATTCTCAATCCTTTTCAAACATTGTGTGCTATAAGTGCAATGGCCATGGACATCTAAAGAAGGAGTGTCCGAATTTTCTGAGGGGAAAAGGGAAGGCTTATGCTACAACACTCAGTGATTCTGATTCTGACTCGGAAGAGAGCTGTGATGGTGAGGGAAACTACTCCGCCTTCATGACCATTAATCATGTAGACTCTTCGGATGACTTGGGAGCACTTGTGAAGGAACTGGGTGAGCACTCTGATTCAGAATCTGTTGGAATTGGGGAAGAATCGGATGCGGAAGAGGAAGAGAGTACAGCTAATCTTCAAGAAAACTATTCATTACTCCTTGAGAAGTCAGGAGAATATGCAAGGGTAGCCAAGGCAGCTGTCAGAAAAATGAAGAAGGCTGAGGAAGATTACCGGAGCCTCTTGATCAGACACAGGGAGGCAAAATGCGAGATAGAAAAGATGAATGGTGAGCTGTCAGAAGCTTACTTAAAGATCAGATTTCTTGAACAAGAGGTGGTGCAAGCGCAAGCCAAAATAGATAGGGTCTCCTCCAGAAAATTGGATGATGTTATCTCATCTCAAAAACATGTCTCAGATAAGTTCGGAGTGGGATATGCCGGAGGGAGTAGCTCATCGGTCAAAGCTACCAAAGAAGTAAAATTTGTAAAGGCCATAGAGCCGATTATGGAAGAGACCATCCCTGAGAATGTTAAGGCTGAGAAGAAGAATGTAATTGAGCAACGGATGGTGAATAAGCCCCGAAATCAATCTGGAGGAAGACACGAAACCAGAGCAAGATCTCTCTCAAGACCTCAACGGGGTCCTAGAACAAATTATGTGTGTCACTATTGCGGACTGCGAGGACATACTAGACCAAACTGCCAAAAGCTAAGAGCAGACAACAATGCAAGCGCACCGCGGTCACGAGGAAGAAGGAATGACAATAGAGGTTGGAGCGATGAGAACTCAAGAAGCCAAAATCGTGATCCCGAAGTGATAGACGTGATGAAGATGATCGGTGCCTTCACCACTTGCTTGGAGAGTTTTACAAGGAGGTTTGAAAGTCCCAACTCTCGTACCCAATCCGTCAAGGATATCACCCCAAACGCACGTGACGTGTGGGTGAAGAGGGGTACTCATGCATAGGCATTATAATATGTCCATGCATCAATTCTTTCCATGTATAGGGACATTTGTTGTTGCATCATATCATGCATTGCTTTCATTTTAATTCTCTTTTGTCTGGTTTGAACATGTTTTTGTTGATCTTACTTTTCTTGTTTTGTTTTGGGTGTGTTTCAAAAAATTTCAAAAAACCCATAAAAATTGAAAAATCTCAAAAAGTTTGATCACTTGTTTTGTGCATATCTCATGTGAGTTTGGCCTAGTACCTTCGTACTTATGGCGTAGTGCATTTACGATCTTAGCTTGATTTGTATGCACTCTTTTCTATGTGGAAGAAATCTTGAAAACTATGTGTGACTATTGTAAATAGATCTTCAAGCTTGTCATGAATGATTGGTCAATGGTCTTGTTGGTCTTGATACTTGCATAGACTTGTGTCTATATCTCTTCCCACTTTATTTTTATGTTTTTGTAAAAAGAGCTCACCAATTGTAAATCTCCAAATGAAAAGAGATATTGAGCTGCAAAAGCCTGTCGCACACACTAGTATTTGACTAGGAAAAAGGGAAAGTGACTCTTTTTAAATGTGTTTTATATATGGTGCTCAAAAAGGCCAAAGGCTTATCATCAAAATTGAAATATCATAAATTTCAAGCACCAATCTCAAAAAGAGATGTATTTGTCCAATCAAAATGAAAATGGACCAATTGTTATGAGTTATGTGAAGCCAAACGAAAAGCTTCTTTGCTATGTTTTCATTGTGTGGGAGGTCATATATACTCATTTCTATAATGGAGGTAGTCCACTTGATTTCGTATCAGTTGTGTATAACTCGATTGAATTGATCATTGAAGCTTTGCTCTAGTCTAAGGACTATTTCACATTTGATACTCACACACAACACACAAGTTTTTGATTCAATCAATGCCTATCTCATTTGTGTGATTGTATATGTCCAAATGTGATGTGTATGCCCATGAACTTGTTGATCAAATCCAAAAAGATTTTTGTGAGTTTTATATGTTTTTTAAAGTGATTTTATACTTTCTTGTGTTTCATTTTTGGTCAAAATGCTTTTTGTGTGTTTTTCATCAAAAAACTGGTTCAGGGGCTGTTTCGCGAGAAGCTCGCGACTTAGAGCTTCCTGCGAAAAGGGGTTGAGGGAAATATTTTTTCATCCTGTCACATAAAAACTTTCGTGACTGTCTCGATACCAACAGCTTCTCGCGAAATGCTATTTGGCAAAAACTGGATTTTTCTCAAAATTAAACAGAGAGTTTCGCGACTGTCTCGCGACTGGTTCGCGACTTAGAGCTTCTCGCGAAAATTTTGTGCTTCAGTGGCCATTCTCGTGGTTTTGTCGCGACTGTGTCGCTACTCCCTAACCCGCGAAAAACGCGTGTTTTCAGTTTTATAGGGCTGATGTGACAGTTTTTCAAACCATAACCCATTCCCTCGCTTAACCTCTCTCAAAGCCATTCTTAACCCATTTCACTATTCCATCAAAATCCGTTCAAATCAAGCATTTTTTCTGCACTTTCTCTCTTAAGGTATGATTTCTAAAGCATCATTTTCATGTTTTTGCTTAAATTATGCAGACTTTTGTTTGGGGTTTTGAAAAATTGGGGATTTTTGAAATTTGGGGTGGTTTTTCTTAGAATTTGGTAAATCTTTCTATTTCTTTGATTGGGCTGTGTTCCATTTACTTATTGTGCATCTGTGTTGGCCCTTTGTGGCATTTTGTCTTGTATTTAGGCAAGATTTTACCATGTTCATGCATTGCGCATACTTAGAGTGTTCTTATGCATATTAGGTGTTTGATTAAATGTCCAAATGACATTGTTGTGCTTAATTGGTCTCAAGTGAGTCCCAATTTCAGGGTTTACATATGTCTTACCATGTTTTGTTCTAGATTGATCTTTGATCAAGTGTTTCCTACACTTTGCCCATGATACTCTTACTAGGCACACACCTAGGCACTCTAGGGCACACCACATGCATCGTCACATGCACACAGATGCACACACTTGCACAGTTATATAATTTCATGCAAAATGTTCTGTTTTTCATGCATTCTTGTTATGGTTTTGTGCTGTATGTGTCATAGCATGCTTATTTAAGTTGGTTATGCTCTGTTTTGAGAGTTACTCTGTTTTGGGTATATAAATTTATTCAAACTAACTTGACTCTAATCAAGTCTTTGCTCTTATGTTTTGTGCACTTGTGCTCTGTGTGTTGTGTCCACTTGTGCAGATGTCTCCCACCAAGCATGCTGCTTCAAAGAAGAAGGCTCCTAAGTGTGCTCGTACTGAATCTGATCACTTCAAGTTCGTGGAAGCAGATATGAAGTTTAATGACTGCTACAAGAAAGCGACCATTATCATGGAAAGGGTGGTTCAATTGGAGGAGCTTGAGCACACATGCATTCCAGATGCACTAAAAGAAAGAACTTGGACCAAGTTGTTGAATCCAATTGGGATTGTGTACTCAGAAATAATCAGAGAGTTCTTCTCAAATGCTACTGTAGAAGATGACAAGATAATCTGCTGGGTGAGGCACAAAGAATTTGAAATCACAAGGGATAGCATTCAAGACCTTTTGGAGATACGTCCTCCCTCTCAACCAATGTCAGTTCAGTATGACGAGAGATTGGGGTCTATCAACGAAATGATATCAACTCTTGGAGGGGTTCCAAAGAAATCATCAATGGATACTCTCAAGTTTTCTCCAGAAATGAGGACTTTGAGCTATGTGATGATCCATAACCTGTATCCAGTCACTAACCTCACCACTCTATCTGCTCCAAGGACGAGGTTTCTCTACGACCATTTCACTCACAAGGAAATTGACATTTGCAGCCACATCTTCCATATTCTGAAAAAGAGCATTACGAAGCAGAATTCCCGAACCATAATGCCTTTTCCCTCACTGATCATTGGGTTCATTGCCAAGACAAAGCTGAAATTCCCAAGTGGTCTCACCATAGTTCAGAGGGATTACCCCATTGGTGCAAATACTTTGACTCGGAGCACAGCACACATTAAAGGCCCCAAGACTGGTGTGCATAAAATTCCACCGCCTCAGGTTGTGCCAGATGAGGGTAGGGATACAGAGGAGGAGATTGACAGGTTCACTTCTAGACCAGAGACGTCAACACATCCCTCGACTTCTGCTCCAGCACAAGGCTTCAGCAAGCTTGATCAAATACTAGCGAAGATGGATCACATGTCTACAGTGCTTGACACTCACGTACAGCACACAGTGGATCAATTTGCATATCTCCAGGAGCAGATCACCACACTATCAACTCAGATTCAAAGCTTATCCTCTACACATGGATCGGACTCTGAATCCGACCAGTTCTAGTCCTTTGGCCATTCCGGTCAAAAAGGGGGACAACATTTTTAAGGGGGAGCTGATGAAGAAGAGCTTGCACAGCCTTAGGGGGAGCGTAGCTTAGAAACATAGTTGCATTAGCTATTGGTTATTGGTTTTACAGACGAGTTTATACAATTTCCTTTAGTTTCTTTTAGTTTTATAACTGGTTTATGTTTACTATCTTACTGTTTTAGGTTTAAAGCTTTGACACTTATGCTTTGACTTCAGTATTAAATTCAGTAGTACTTTCAGTATTTTGTGTTTTCTTTCTATGCTTTGTAGCATACTTGCTTTGTGGTTTTTGTTTTTGTACCCATGATTGCTTATGTAAGCTTTAGGGTTTGTTTCATGCATACGGTTTGTAGGTCTTTGTGGTTTGTGCCATGCATTTGCAATACCATGCTTATGCAACCTTCATGCATGTTTGCTTGTTGTTCAATGTCATGCATTTTACTTCAAGTACATCACTCTTGTGCCATTGTAGGATTGTTCCTAGATGCATACACGTTCTATGCATTGGTTGAGTGATGAACACTCTTGTGCCCTAGTAGGATTGTTCCTAAATGCAAATACTTCGTGTATTTTGCATTGGTTAAGTGTTGGAGGTGCAAATGATACTCTTCAAATGAGCTTATCATCTTGCATATCCGGATGTTCATTCCCTGTGTGAATGCGCATAGTAATTGCTTCTGTATAGTGATTACTTGTTTGATCTTGCCATGATCTAGTGTTTTTATTTCATTTTGGTTGATCATGCTTTTTATTGCTCCATATGCTTTTCAAGTTTTCTGCATACAATGATGTTATTGTGTTGTTGTGTTTCAGGAGTTGTTCATATGTTTCAAGAGCACTTTAGAATCTAGATTTAGGTGTGAGTGAGTTTTGCCTTTGTTCCCAAACTCACGTTTAAGTCTAGAGTCTGTTTTAGGGTTTTGTCACGGAATAGCTAAAGGGGGAGATTGTAAAGTTGTAATTTATAACTGTGTTTTTGTTGGCTTTTATTCCGTGCCAAATTTGATTGTAATTATTCTCAATCGTTTAAACCCTGTATTTGTTGTGGGATTTGTTGTAAGGGTTGTGTGATAGAGAATGTGTGTGAAGACTCAAGCATGTGGAGGCTGAAGGATTTTCGTGGGTATGTCGCGGCCTAGCTTCCCGCGAAGTAAAGCATGTGCCCTGCATGTGCTGGAATGCAAAAGGTCAGGCCAGGTGGAGAATAGCTATCTCTCGCGAGTATCTCGCGGGTAAGGCCTTCCCGCGAGACACCCGTGAGACATGCTATTCTGCCAACCTATACTGACTGACTCACACATTTTGCACATATCCTATATATACCATCATTACCCACAAATGTTGAGGGATGCTTCAGAGAGAAAACCCTAGCCAAACACATTGTGAATTAGAGATTGTCATCCCTACCTTTCTTTATACAATTGCTTGTGGTATCTCCTCAACCCTTCCCTCTCCATTATCCATATCTTTGAGAGGTTGATAGCCCAAACACTTACCACACCTTGAGAGTGCTGTGTGACGTTTTGGTGCTGCTGGGAAGCATTAGAAGAAGCCTGGAATGGCAGATGCAACATGGAGCTTGTTGCGGGATCCGGATAACTAGGACAAGACACGGTTCCGAGAAGCCTTGTTGGAGTAGGAGCTTAGGGGGCTTACGTACAGCGGGTAGACTAGGCTTGGAGGGTCTTTTGCTAACCCATGTATCCCAACTGATTGTCTAGTGGATCGATTTCCGCTTAGAGGGCGGCGGAGAGGTTTTTCGCCGAGTTCTTCGGTTTCCTCTTCGATAACACGTCTCGGTGTTATCTGTGTTTGCATCCTTCTTCCCTACTCTTGTTCATTTTATTTTTATTGCTGTGTTGCTTTAAATATGGATTAGAGTAGTTGTTTTGTTTATATGCTTGTGTTTACACTATTTCGCACTTATCATTAAGTTAGTGTAAAATCAACCAAGCCGTAATTTTAATTTAGGGGTCTAAACCGCCCGTGTGTTTTCAATATATTTTCGAGCTTTCAATAATGATGGCGGCGATTCAACAAGAGTGCTGCCATAGAATTGGTTCGGCTCAATTCTTAAGTTACAGGTAGGGGCAAGAGCTCTCAATCCAAGGCTTCCATTACAACAAACTTTATTATAAGATTGAGCATCAACTAGGCAATTGCTACAGTCCATCTCTGATAAATCAGGACTGCACTGCATAAGCCCATAGATCCTATGGTTTAGATAGGTGGCATTTCCAACGGCAACCTTGCAAAAAATACCTCCAGCAGAAGCTCTAACTCTTAGGTCATAAGATAAGGTACTTAGCACCTCGTTGAACTAAGTCAATTTCGAGACAAGGTCATCACTTTGCTCAGTTGCAAGATATTGAGTAGGTGTAGTTTCCATAACACCAAATATAGAGTTGTTGGAGTATCGAAATGTACAATTCATGTACCACATGATACCCTCTTTCTCGTTTGGAAACAACTGTAAGAGCTCGTGACCTGAATTGTTGAGACAAATACGGCAATCAGTTGGTGTAAGGTCAGCTCTACAAAGCCCAGTGGCGTAAACTTTGTCGGTGCCCTCTCCGGCAGAGAAATTGTAGAACCCATAATCGATTTGGGTGTTGGAAGAGAAGGTGGAGATGAGGGTGTTGAGGTTCGCTCTGAAGGTACCGTTACTACTCACATTACCAATAGTTGAACAATCATGGAGAACGTAGGGATCTTGCTGCAATACTAAACTGTGACTAACAAGGGGAACGAGTAGAATGGCATAAAAGAAGAGAAGTGGTGATCTTGAAGTGCTCATTATTATTGTTCGCTATATTTTGCATCAACAGGAACAATTTAATAGAACTGTGGTTGTTACGGTGTATAGTGTGTTACGCACACGCACAGCGTGTGATAGATTTTAGCCGCAAAAAAATTGTTGCACTTATCACTTGAATCTTGACTTAACTCTATGATTGGAGCACTATCGGCTCCATGTGAGAATCACCTCACTTATCACATGCAATATATATATATATATATATAAAATCATTTTAAACTAATATATTCTATGATCCTTTTGACTTAAAATAAATGTGTTGGGTTATTTAGACCCCTTAAACCGCAAATAGATTAACCTAGTTAATTAGCCAAGTGATTAACTTAGTCAAATTCATGCAAATCTAGGTTAACACAATTAAATAATCATATCAAGATATAAAGCAGCGGAAAATAAATGAACACGAGATATGATGACCCAGGAAACCACACGGTAAAAACCTGGGGAGGATTTGACCTAGCTATCCTCAAGATAAACCTGAATCCACTATGAAAGAATCGAAGTTCATACAAAAGGACTTACAAGCTCCCCGCTTGACTTCCTAATGCTACCCACCAGTAGAACTTATTAACACGACCACGTGCAAGCTCCAAATCCACGGACTCCTTCTTTCTTGAATTTTTCAATCAGCTACAAGCTCCCCGCTTGTTTATCTTTAAGCTCCAATGGTAGCAACCTTGTTGATCATCAAGACGTTGAAGTAATCTCAATCTTGAAAACCTTAAGCTTTATGTAAAGGAAAGCTCCTCTAGATCTCACAAGAGATTTACACAAAACAGCAATATGAGCAACAAAGACTTAGAGAGGTTTAGGTACAAAACCCTAAAAATAAAAATGAGGCACAAGAGACACTCTAATTTCTCTCTCAAAAAGTCTCTAAAAACGTTCTAGGGTTTCCCTTATATATAGGAGAGTTTTACTTGAACCCCAAGACGTTTAAATAGAGTTTGGGCTGAACTGGAACTCTACAGAAAAATAAACCTACGCGTGGTTCGATCGATCGAGTCTAATTTTCGATCGATTGAGCCTTGCAGATTTAGTCCAATACATTCTGCAATCACTCGATTCCAATTTTACAAATAAACATACTTTGAGCAAGCCTAAACCTAGACTAAATAAAATGTTTTGATTATGGTTTGCCAACATTACATATTAGAGTTCTAAATACATAAAATCCTAAGTCCTTAGAACCTAACAAACTCCCCCTTTGGCAATCCATGACAAAACACAAATTAAAAGCTCAAAGTTTACAAGTAAAAGCCCTTTACAAAAATAATGCTCGTAACAACAAATTCAATCCTAACTATTATTTATCAGTTGCAAGTGTAGACAGCAGCAAAATTGAATCAACCTGTATATTCCAGAAACACTCAACAAACGCATAAACGCATATGAGACAGAAAAACAGTAAATCAACAAATAAATTCTTGACTTCACAAAACACAAAACAAAGACATATATCATGAATAACTAATAAATATAAATCAATGAGCAGTGAACAAGAAACAGAAATAAAAACATAAGTAAACTAACTCTCCCCCTAAGTTAGATACAACAAAAAGTTTTTATTTATATTCTCCCCTTTCAAAAATAATTTCAACTACCCCTAAACAAGACAAACATGATTCTCATAAATCATAAATCAATCATTTCTCCCCCTTTTTGTCATGTATTGACAAAGACAACTCAAACAACAAGTAAACAGTCAACATACGCAATAAAGGATAAGAGAAAATAAAGAATTAAGGGGACATAAAACAATTCAACTCTATAGAAAATAGAGACAACTCCCCCTATGACAAAGAAACAATTCCCCCTATAAAAATAGGAAAAAAAAAATATGTTTTGGGAAAACAGTTTTGGGGAAACGTAAAGGGGTGGGGATAAAACAAACCAAAGTTAAAAACTAAGGTGAGGATACACATGAAGAAAAATATTCTCTCTTTCAATAAAATGCAAACATGGCACTATGTGACCCATAAACAGTTGCATGAGTAGAAAAAATATTTTTTACAGTTTACACATAAAAAAGGCATATACTAGAAAGTACATAGCTCAAAAATTAATCAATTAATTTTTTGATCAAGTTGAGTACCCAATGTAGCAAAGTGTATGCATGCTATGTGTGAAAACAATGAGAGATATGACTGCAAAACTGCAAGATGGATACAGAAATCAATACAATGCATGTGAATCCTAAATATAAATGATGCATGTTCTAATGCAGTAAAACTAAGTTCAATTTAAGTTCAATTTCACAAAATTGGCTTGAGCATAGAGTTTCTAACAAAAACCCCAAAATTTAAAAATCACTTGTTAAGATTTTAGGAAAAAAATTGACCAATTGATCATCACACAAGTTAGAGGACAAATAATAATGATCAATTACATCAAATCGACAAGCCAATTTCATCAATTAAACCCAATTTGAACAAAATCCCCAATTCGAGTACATTCAAGCTCTAGAATTTCCAATTTCTCAAACTTCAAACACATTTTGCATTAAAATCAAGGAACTTTTAATCTTGGATGGCCACAACAAGATTACACACAATAAAATGTACCAAGTTTAGCAAAGAGTAACTTGTGTAGTGTGTACAACTAGCAAAAACTTGAGATACATGTGAGGTGATATGTGAATAGAAATCAAACATAGAGTCTACAAAATTCATCACATAGAATCTGAAATAGACTATCACCAAAAGAGTTACATCCTATAACTCTCACATCTCCTAGAACAAAAGCTTACAATCATGTAAGTTTCTTGAATTTTGCCTCATAATATACACACCAATTTTAATTATGTGATATGGCATCAAGCCTAATAGTACACATCAATTTTAAGCATTAAACAATTAAACTGAGGCTACACCTTATGTACTTTTTGTGCATGTGCTACACTTTCTCGAGCACAAAATCTTACGATATACACTAAGGTGTTCATGATTGGCTAGTGAACAGTGATGAGATGGTTATTTATGCCTTTCTCAAAAGGATCAAGTCCGACAGTCAAATAACATGTGACTTCAAGATTAAGACAAAGTGATAAACATCATAAACATCTTTCCCACACAACATGCACTACAAAACTCAAACTAGTAAAGTGCAATAAATAAGCTCATCAAAGCTAAACAAGGTACATAAACTTGTTATGTAAAGATAATATGGCCAATCCTTGATTATAAATCCAAGATGTGAAATACAAAACACAAAAATCTTTTTGGTTTTAAAAACAATTTTATGACCAAAAACAAAAAAGCACATATTATGCTAAATGAACAATGCAAAATGCAAAAGCAATGCATGATAGTGCAAAACTAAGCTATAGAGGGTATGCAAACAAGAAATATCAATTTCTTAATTAACTCTTAAGTACATGTACAAATTAGTACATACTCACACAAAATCTGAAAAAGCTTAGCATACTTATTCAAGTTTCTCCACAATGTCATGCATGTTCTAAATCAAAAGAGAGATATCATAATTCATGTAATCCTCAAGAAAAATAAAACAAGACACAAAATAAAATATTTTTGTCTTTTTGAAAATTTTCAATATTTTTGGATTTTTTTTAAATAAAAAAAAATTAAAAAACAAAACAACTAAAAATAGAAACAAGACATGTCCACAATCAATTGAAAGAATTAAATCAGGGACAAGTTAGCAATACTCACCTTAAAGGATCTTTTCTCACCCATATAGCACGAGTCTTCGGCTTTGTAGGTGAAAATCCATGAGAAGCAGAGTATATTTGAGGGATTACACCAATCTTCTGAGAGAAACTGAAATCCTGCAAATTCCTTTCACAAGCCAACAAGCTCAAATTTTTCAAAAGCATAAGAAACAATTTATATGGACTTATGGCAGGAGAAACATCATCACATATCCTAGATTGACAAACAAAATGCTTAAATTTCAATTTATGACAATTAGGACGAATATGACCACGATCACCACAAAAGTGGCAAACATGAACAAATTTAGGAACATCAGTATTCCTAACAACAAATCTAGTCTCAGATTTTGGTTTTTGCCTCAACAAAGAACAATTTGGTCTAATATGACCAACAACACCACAACGGTGACAAGTAGGCACAAAAACAGATTTATTATACTCTCTAACAATAGGTTTAGTCTTAGGTTTAGAAACTTCAGCGTCTACATCAGAACTTTTACCTTTGTCTAACCTAGCACAATAAGCCTTTTCTTTATTATTCCTCTTAAAAGGAGGGATATAAACTTTCTCAGTTTTAGGCTTAAGAGAAACAAAAACACTTCTGTTATCATCAGCAGGCTTGGTACTAGTCAAATTTTCAATTTTAGCTTTAGATTCAACTAACTCTTGTTCCAAGCTTTTCATCTTCTCATCTTGAGAGGAAATTTGATTTCTCAAAAATTCATTCTTTTTATTAGATTCATTTAATCTAACAAGTAATTCCTCTTTTTCAAGATTAGCCAATTTTAACTCTTCCTTGAATTTCTTAGAAATTTTCAAAGATTTAGATAATTCCTTATGAAGAGTTTCAAAAGTATAAAAAAAATCAATAGAAACAATAGTGTCCTTTTTATTCAAAACGTCACAAACATGAGAAGAAAGACACTTCAAATTATCCATGATAACAAGGGTCAAGGATTAGCTCTTAGATCAAAAGATCTAAAACAGAAGAGCTACTCGCTCTGATACCACTTGTTGGGTTATTTAGACTGCTTAAACCACAAATAGATTAACCTAGTTAATTAGCCAAGTGATTAACTTAGTCAAATTCATGCAAATCTAGGTTAACACAATTAAATAATAATATCAAGATATAAAGCAGCGGAAAATAAATGAACACGAGATATGATGACCCAGGAAACCACACGGTAAAAACCTGGGGAGGATTTGACCTAGCTATCCTCAAGGTAAACCTGAATCCACTATGAAAGAATCGAAGTTCATACAAAAGGACTTACAAGCTCCCCGCTTGACTTCCTAATGCTACCCACCAATAGGACTTACTAACACAACCACGTGCAAGCTTCGAATCCACGGACTCCTTCTTTCTTGAATTTTTCAATCAGCTACAAGCTCCCCGCTTGTTTATCTTTAAGCTCCAATGGTAGCAACCTTGTTGATCATCAAGATGTTGAAGTAATCTCAATCTTGAAAACCTTAAGCTTTGTGTAAAGGAAAGCTCCTCTAGATTTCACAAGAGATTTACACAAAACAGCAATATGAGCAATAAAGACTTAGAGAGGTTTAGGTACAAAACCTTAAAAATAAAAAGGAGGCACAAGAGGCACTCTAATCTCTCTCTCAAAAAGTCTCTAAAAACGTTCTAGGGTTTCCCTTATATATAGGAGAGTTTTACTTGAACCTTAAGACGTTTAAATAGAGTTTGGGCTGAACTGGAACTCTGCAGAAAAATAAACCTGCGCGTCGTTCGATCAATCGAGTCTAATTTTCGATCAATTGAGCCTTGCAGATTTAGTCCAATACATTTTGCAATCACTCGATTCCAATTTTACAAATAAACATACTTTAAGCAAGTCTAAACCTAGACTAAATAAACTGTTTTGATCATGGTTTGCGAACATTACATATTAGAGTTCTAAATACATAAAATCCTAAGTCTTTAGAACCTAACAAAATGTATTTATATACTTAATTATTTATAAACTAATATATTTTATGACCCTTTTGACTTAAAATAAATGTATTTATATACTTAAAGAATATATATATATATATATATATACAGACACTAAATTAACCTATTTTGATCACCCTAATAAAAAAGTTTGAATGTTCAAAATGTATATAAAACACCCTTGAACATTTAGACCCCAAATTACAAATTATCAATTCAAGCTTATTGTCAAATAATAAATGTGTGGAACATGAACATAAGCTAATAACAGAATTGATAAACAATCTAAACCATAAATAATCACAATCACAGTAGTAATTAAATGGTAAAGATAAAGGGACGAGAGAACCAAACACAAGAACAACACACGATTTGTTATTGAAGAGGAAACCGAAGCCCTCGGCATAAAACCTCTCCGCCGCCCTCCAAGCGATCAATAATCCACTAGAAAATGTAGTTGGGATACATGAACAGCAATAGACCCTCCAATCCTAATCTACCTAGTGTACCTAAGCCCTCCAAGCTTCTTGCTCCAACGAAGTTGTGCCGAATCTTTTTTTTTTTTTTTTTTTTCTAGCTTACCGGATTCCGCTATAGCCCATAGCATCAACCAATATGAATTGGTCCCTTCCTAACTGCTTCCCAAAGCACCACAAAGCCTTTTCATAGATGTGGGTATAGTGAGAAAATGATTTGGCTAAGAACTTCTCAAGGATGTAACAATGGAAATGGTGAGAGTAAAGGAATTTGAAGAATCTCTTACATGAAGATTGTAGATGAATCAATCTTGTTTTTCTTTAGGGTTTCTCTCTCAGAAATCTCTCTGGAAGCTTTCTACATTTTGTGGGTATAAGGATCTATATATAGTGGTGTGTGTTTGGAATGCGAAGAGTTAGTTTTTCCAAAACAGGGCTGGCTGGCAGCTTGGCCTCGCGACTTGACTAAGCCGCGAGTTCCAGCCGCGAGGTAACTGCATTGCCAGTCTGGACTTTTTATCTTGTAGTGCAACAGTTGGCATGACGCTTCAGCTTCTCCGTATGCTTGGCATGTGACCTACTTCTAGCGGCTTGCCAGTCGCGAGGCACCTGCGAGTTCCAGTTGCGAGTCCCTGCATCTTTGCACAATCTTAAACATTTCTTCACACTCTCTCACACACTACCCTTACATGATTCTCACCTAAATACAGGGTTACTAATTGCTAAAACACAAGCAAATTTGGCAAGGAATAAAGCCAACAAGATGGCTGATTAAATTCAACCTTACAATCTCTCCCTTTGGCTATTCCGTGACAAAACCCTACAACAAACTCTAGATTTAACGCGTGAGTTGGGAACAGTTGAACAAAACTCACTTACACCTAATTCTAGAATCTGATAAGCTCTTGAATCATACGAACAAGTATCTCCTGAAATACAACAACACAATTTGATCACTGTATGTAGAAAACTTGTAATGCATATGAAGCAAGCACAATGCGATCAAGCAAAAATGAACTTAAACAGTAAAGCATGGCTTGACCAAAAACAAACAATCATTATAAATAGTTATCATAATGTTCATTCACACATGGAATGAACATCCGAATATGTAAACTAATAAGCTCATTTGCAAAGTATCATTTGCATGTCCAATACTTAACCAATGCATAAAACATATATGCATCTAGGAACAAAATCCTACAAGGGCACAAGAGTGATATACTGAAGAAAATGCATAACATTTAGCAATAAGTACTTAAGCTACAAAGCATAAGTACAAAAACCTAAAAGCTTACAAAAGCAAACGGTTACAAGTGTACCATACAAATCTAACTGAATAGCATCATAATATATACTAGAACCAAGAACTTTCAAAAAGAACATATCCATGAGTTTACCAAAACATTAACCATAAAGTATCAAACCCATAATAAAAGCAAAACATTATCCAAAACATAATACCATAACCATAACCATAAACAAAGTAAACAAGATAAACACTGTTTTTGATTGCTCCCCCTCAAACTAACACTCCCCCTCAAGAGTTGCTTCTAAAAAATTCTCCCCCTTTTTGACCGGAATGGCCAAAGGGTCACCGTTGGGTGTTAAAGCTGTCAAACTTGGCTGAAGTATGTTGTGTTGATCCTGAATTGCTGCCATTCTATTAGTATGCTCATTCTGGATCTCTCTAAGTCCATCAATCCTTTCCAGGATGATCTGAAAAGCATCTGGAGGTGCAGCTGATGAGGTTGAAGCCCTGCTCTTGCCTTTGCTTCTAGGTGTGGATGTCTGTCCTGTAGCCTCTGCTTCAGTTTCCATTGGATCACCTTCTCCTTGGTCACCCTCTTCTGCATCACCTGGAAGACGAACTTGTATCCTTGTGATGGTTTGTTTGTTAATGGCTGAGAGTGGTATCATGTGACTAATATCTTGAGGGATTGCAACACCTTTTGCTCTAAAAAGCCTCATGGGAAGGTTAGGAAAGATCAACTTAGGCCTAGAGGTGGTTCTAGTCTCATCCAAAATTGTGTCAAATATGTGTGAGTTGATGTCAATGAAGGTTTTCTCCTTGAACTCCATGAGGAAGATAGCGCTAGCTTTGTTAATTGTAGTCAGCTTCCTTACTGGATACAGATTGAACATTATGATTGTGGTCAGACACCTCATGTCAGCAGGGAAGGCATAATGTTGAGACATTTGCCCTCTTTGTCCACCAATGTGATTCTGGACAGTTTCTATAGAAAGCATCCTGTCCTTGTAATTTGTGAATTCACAATCCTCTAAACCCTCAAGCCCTAGTACTCCATCAATATCATGCTCATCTAGGGTGAACTCACGTCCTCTGATCTAGCAATTTAGCTCATCCTCTTTTATGATAGCATTTGCATAGAATTTTCTTATTAAAGTCTCACAAACTGGAGGTAGATCACTCAATAGCTTATCCCATCCTCTTCCCTCAAAGTATTCTGGAATGAAGGTGTCCTTCAAGTCCCCTAAGTCTACAAACCTTTCCTGTATAATGGTCCCCTTCAAGAAAGAATCTCTGTATCTCTCAAAGTGTTAAACAGACCTAAACAGGTTATGGTCCATTTTCAACCTTTTGTCAGCCTTCTTAGCGGGTGTCTTCTTCTTTGTAGGTGTGGGAGACTACTGTAAACAAGCATAAGAGGCCACAAGAACAAAGCACAACAGATAGACACTCAACACATTAGAACCAGATTAGAAACACATTGAGGAGCAGAGATTTATATAACATGCCATAGTATAGAGGATTTAACAACAATGACCCAAAAACTCAATGTGACAGTGTGCATAAACATAATAAGATCACCAAAAGACATAATACTTAACACAGATGAAGATGTGCAACAAGCAATCTGTGAACTAGATACAGCAAGTGACCAACTTTAACAATTTCAGAACACTTAAGCAAATGTCTACTAGACATTACACAATGGGAATGATATGAAAGCTAAGTCCATAATCAACAAAGGAACACAATACATAATAGCACATATGAGAAAATGCATATCAAACATCAGATTGTTAAATGCAACAAATCCCATTCAAACAAACCCAAAAAATATCCTCAACCTTTATCTGAAACCACTTAAATCTCAAAACAACAACACAACTCACAAATTCAAGAAAATAACGCTTAAATCAAGAAGAATGAAGTGAAAAAGAGAAAACCCATACCTTTTTCTTGAAGATTGGAGTAGAAAATGTGCAAAAATGGAGGATTTTCGAAGAGTGACATGGTGAGTTTGAGAGTGGTTTGAAATGGGGAAGACAATGAACAGTCACAAAAGTTCGAGGGAAAATTTGAAAAATTTTAAAAACTGCCTTTAAAACGCAAAACACACGTTTTTCGCGACTGGGTTAAGTCGCGTGAAAGTCGCCAGGTCTAGTTGCCAGAACACTTCAGATAAAAAATTTTGAAAAATTTTCCTAAGTATTTTTCGCGACTAAAAGGTCTACCTGCGAGAGAGTCACGAGGTGAGCCACGAAAATCTCTGAATACCTCTTGCGACTGGACCTTCCACCCGCGAACAAGTCGCCACAATGACCCGCGAGAATAAAAAAAATTCAGATTTTGAAAAATATTCTAAGTATTTTTCGCGACTGGGACATTGACCCATCAGTGAGTCGTGAAAAATCTCTTAGTGGGCTCGCGACTGGGGCATGCGGCTGGATCAACCCGTGACTGAGTCGCCAAAACAGGGCAACACTGTTTTTTAAATTTTTTAACAATTTTTGTAAAAACAAAGTACTTTCCAAAAACAACTAAAAACTCAAAAATCTTTTTATGTTTGATCAACAAAGATTGAGCATGTTAAAACACATTTAATCAAGTACAATCACACAAATGAATATGGCATTCATTGATCATAGACTTGTGTGATATGTGTGGGTATCAAGGATAGGATAGTCCTTAGTCCAATGTGAAACTTCAATGATCAATTCAACCAAGACATACACAATTAGCACTAGATAATGTGACCTATCTCAATTATAGAAATAAGCATATATGACCTCCCACAAAGCTTGATAACATAGCTTTGAAGCTTTTCATTTGGCTCCATATACATCAAATCATTTGATCTTTTTGATTCAATACATCTCATTGTGAGATCGATGCCTGAAATTTTTTATATTTCAATTGATGAGTTAGCCTTTGGCCTTTTTATGCATCATACATTTTATTTTTGGTCGCTTTCCCTTTTTCCTAGTCAAATACTAGTATGTGCAACAGGCTTTTGCAGCTCAATATTTCTTTTCATTTGGATATTTACATTTGGTGAGCTCTTTAAGCAAAACAATAAAATAAAGAGTGGGAAGATATATAGGTATAAGTCTATGCATGTCTCAAGATCAACAAAACCATTCACTAATCATTCATGACAAGGATGAAGATCTATTTACAACAATCACATAGATTTCAAAATTTCTCCCATAATGATATGAGTGCATTAGAAACAAGCTAATCTCGTAAATGCACAAAGCCATTAGTACAAAGGTACAAGACAAAACATGCTTTGAGACAAAACTCAACAAAGTCGATCAAACTTTTGGATTTTCTACTTTTTATGTATTTTTGGATTGTTTTACAGAAAAGTAAGAAAAAGATTGATCAAAAACAACAATGTAAAAACATTTGAAACAAAAACAAAAAAATAGATAATATTTCAACTCAAAACACGCAAGAAGCACATAACCAAGCATATTTACAAAACATGGGAATTATTAATGCATGGACATGTTGTAATGCATATGCATGAGTACTCTTCTTCTCCTACACATCACGTGCATTTGGGGTGATATCCTTGAAGGATTGGGTACAAGAGTTAGGACTTTCAAACCTTCTTGTGAAGCTTTCCAAGCAAGTGGTGAAAGCATTGATCATCTTCATCACGTCCATCATGCCTTGATCACTGTTTTGACCTCTTGGTTGCTCACAACCCTAAGACCTCTTATCATTTCTTCTTCCTCATGACCAAGGAGCACTTGCATTGTTCAATGCTCTCAGCTTATGGCAGTTGGGTCTGGTATGTCCTTGCAATCCACAATAGTGACAAAAGTGGTTCGTTCTTGGACCTCTTTGTGATCGTGGAAGAGATCTTCCTCTTGCTTCAGTCCTAACCACAGATTGGTTCCGGGGCTTATTCATCACCCTTTGTTCAGCCACAATTTTCTTCTTTTCAACCTTCGTCTTCTCCACAATGGGGGTAACTACAACCGGCTCTTTGACCTTCACAAACTTTACTTCTTTGCAAATATTTATAGCTGCACTGCTTTCACCAGTGTATCCTAGTCTGGATTTATCTAAGAATTGCTTTTGAGAAGAAATGACATCATCCAGCTTCTTGGTGGAGACCCTCTCTACCTTGGCATTGGCTTAAACCACCTCAAGCTCCAGGAATCTAATCTTTAAGTAAGCTTTTGACAGCTCACCATTCAGCTTTTCTATTTCACATTTGGCCTCCTTATGTCTGACCAAGAGACTCCGGTAATCCTCCTTTGCTTTCTTTATTTTCCTCACAGCCGCCTTCGTCACCCTTGCATACTCTCCTGATTTCTCAAGAAGTAAGGCGTAATTCTCTTGAAGACCAGCTGTTTCTTCATCCTTTTCAGCATCCAATTCTTTAACAACCCCTATGGATTCTTCATCACTGTGCTCCCCAAGTTCTTGTACAAGTTGATCCAAGTCCTCTGAGGACTCAACATGTTCAATAGCCATGAATGCGAAGTAATTTCCTTCTCCATCACAGCTCTCCTCAGAATCGGAATCGGATGAATCTGAGTCACTTAGAGTTGTGGCATAGACCTTACCCTTCGATTTCAAATAATTGGGACATTCTTTCTTGAAATGTCCATGTCCATTGCACTCAAAGCACGTAATTCCTTGTGAAGATTGGAACTCTCTACCATATTTTCTTCTAAATTCCCTTTTCTCCTTCCCAGAACTCTGAAATTTTCCTTTGTCACCAAATTTCCCATTGTTCTTGAGTTTTAAAAAATTTTGGAAGTTTTTCACAAGATACGCCACATCTTTATCTACACAGTCTCCTCTAAAAAGTCATGAGATACTACCTTTTCATCAATTGTCTTAATAGCAAGAGATTTGCTCTTCCTCTGCATGGGCAATGACAATTCATAGGTCTGCAATGAACCAATCAACTCTTGGACTTTAATGTCGTCAAGATCTTTTGCTATCTTCAATAGGCTTCACTTTAGCACGGAAGCTTTCTAGCAGTGACCGAAGGATCTTCCTTACTATTTTAGAATCCTCTGTCTTTTCTCCCAAATTGAATTTGCCGACGACCACCTTGTTCAACTTACTGCAAAAAGAGTCAAAGGACTCATCCTCACTCATTTTTAGCTCTTCAAAGTGAGTGGTCAACATCTGTAGTTCGGTGTCCTTCACTTTCTTTGTTCCTTTATAAGTTGTCTCCAGAATCTTCCATGCCTCCTTAGCAATAGTAATTTGTGAAATCTTGTGAAATTCTTCTAGAGAGACACTACAGAAAATAGCATTCAAGGCTTTACTATTAGCATTAGCTGTCGTAAGAGCTGTCTTATCCCATGTGGATTTAGCAGCCTCCGGCCTAGTCCAACCAACTTCAACTGCATCCCACACAATGTCATCAATAGAACACAAAAACGCCCTCATTCTGACTTTCCAAAAAGCATAATTATTACCATAAAAAAATGGTGGAACATTTAGAGATTGAGACATATCCATCTCAATATGGGGTCAAGGATCGCACTAAGGTAATAAAACCACAAAGAGTGCACCTACTCTAATACCAATTGAATGTTCAAAATGTGTATAAAACACCCTTGAACGTTTAGACTCTAAATTACAAATTATCAATTCAACTTTATTGTCAAACAATAAATGTGCGGAACATGAACATAAGCTAATAATAGAATTGATAAACAATCTAAACCATAAATAATCACAATCACAGCAGTAATTAAATGGTAAAGATAAAGGGACGAGAGATGCAAACACAAGGACAACACACGATTTGTTATCGAAGAGGAAAATGAAGCCTTCGTCGTAAAACCTCTCCGCCACCCTCCAAGCGGTCAATAATCCACTAGAAAATGTAGTTGGGATACATGAACAACAATAGACCCTCCAAGCCTAATCTACCTAGTGCACCTAAGCCCTTCAAGCTTCTTGCTCCAACGAGGTTGCGCCGAACCTTTTTCTTTTCTAGCTTACCGGATTTCGCTATAGCCCATAGCATCAACCAATATGAATTGGTGCTTTCTTAACTGCTTCCCAAAGCACCAAAAAGCATTCTCATAGATATAGGTATGGTGAGTAAAGGATTTGGCTAAGAACCGCTTAAGGATGTAACAATGGAGAAGGTGAGAGTAGAGGAAATTGAAGTCTCTTAGATAAAGATTGTAGATGAATCAATCTTGTTTTTCTCTAAGGTTTCTCTCTCAGAAATTCTCTCTAGAAGCTCTCTACATTTCGTGGGTATAAGGGTCTATATATAGTGGTGTGTGTTTAGAATGCAAAGAGTCAGTTTTTTCAAAACAGAGTTGGCCGGCGGCTTAGCTTCGCGACTTAACTAAGCCACGAATTCCAGCCATAAAGTAACTGTATTGCCAGTCTGGACTTTTTGTCCTGTAGTGCAACAGCTGGCATGACGCTTCAGCTTCTCCGCATGCTTGGCACGTGACCTACTTCTGGTGGCTTGCCAGTCGCGAACCACTAACAAGTTCCAGTCGCGAGTCTCTGCATCTTTGCACAATCTTGAACATTTCTTCACACTCTCTCACACACTACCTTTACATGATTCCCACCTAAATATAGGGTTACTAATTGATAAAATACAAGCAAATTTGGCACGGAAAGCCAACAAGATGGTTGATTAAATTCAACCTTACAAAGTTGAGCATCTTTACTTGAGAATCATAAGAATTTGAGTTCAATAAATATAAGAGTAATGCTACATTCACAATATTTTCACAATAATTTCATAATAAATCTTATATGGTAAACTGTTATTAATTCTAATTTGGGTTCAAAATTAACGTGTTTTACCCACCAATAATTGGCTAACAACTTGTTGTATAAAATTTGTTATGAAATTGTTGTGGTTTCTTTATTATTCTCATATCAGTATTTTTAATTTGTACTTTATCTTTTATTAGTCTTTTTTTTTTTTTTTTTTGCTTATTCTCTTTGTTAGTAAAAAAAAAAAAAAAAATTGTAATATTTATTGTATTTGTGATTTTTTTTTTTTTTTTTTTTTACGTTAATATACTCAAATTGTCCCTTTATTAAATTCTTAGAGCAACTACCGGACTAGAGTAAAGTGAAGCAACAATTATTATTATTATTTTTTTTTTTGTCTTTTCACACAGGGTGTTTAGATAGTGTGTTTTAATAAAAGTAATTCTTGTTTTCAGTTTATTAAATCATATATATATGTGTAAAAGTAAAACACATGAAAGAGTTCTTACCCTTTTTCTAACCGTGAATTGTGGATTGAGACTTTATGAACATTTAACACGTGGTTTTCAACCCTCGCCTTTTATACTCTTACCTTTTATTTATTTATTTGATACAAAATAAAAATTTTACTCCTGCTTAATCTAAATGTATATGTATGTAAAGTTTCTTCTTAGAGACTTGAACCATGGCCTTTGTCCCCCATACCCTATAAGTACTTATATTTGTAGAGTAACTATCGTAACAAAGGTGTACAGTGGTCTTACCTTTTATTAATATTTGAGTGGTTATAGGATTACAATTTTTTTTAATATAATTTTGAAACAATTTTGATATGGCATAATATAATTGATTATCTATTACTTTCATATAAACCAATTACTTTTTTTCATCACTCATAATCTACTATATTGTAGTTGTTACAAAGTTATGGTAAAAAATTTTGTGATATGAGTACAAGAGGATTATTATTCTGCAAAGTCTTTCCCTAAACGAAAAATGATTTACTTACTTGGAACCTTCCGATGGATTGGGCTTGTCCCAAATAAGTTAAGGATTTATTATTATATTTGGTTAGAGTATACATTATTAATTCATTTTTAGAAGTATTCTTTGGAGAATTAAAAAGTTGTAAAAAAATAAGTAAATTTTTCGTTTTTTCAGAAACCATTTTTTAAAATAATTTACTAATTTTTGCTTTAAGTGCATACATTAATAAAGCTCTATTATTAATATTAGCATGGCATTGGCTGAAAAGCAAGAGAGTGAAAATCGTATTGTATCGGCCGGTACGGCTGAAAAAATTTGTTCCGATTCCAAACCACTACAGAAAACTCCTTAAAATGTGCCGGTTTAAAGGCTGTTTAGGACAATATTTGCGCTTCGGGCCGATATAAAAAATGCTCTTCAAATTGCAAGTACCTTCAATTTCTTGATTTTCTTCTTCGTTGCTGCATTATTTTTCTCCTCTCTTTTTCGTCGGCGTCTTTGTAATTATGAGTCTGTGTCTTCATCATTTTTTTTTTTTAGGGTCTCTTTCTATCTTTTGCTTTCTCTTTTTTACCCCTATTCTTTTAATTTATTGCCTAGCTGTACCCCATGCTTCAAAAGTAAGTGAAAGTCTACCCACTAAAAAGTTGTGAACAAATCAATGAATTTATGTGCTTTGTCAACCTTCCAGGTGGCAAATATATAAGTTACTAATTATAAGTTTTGATTTTAAATTTTATTTTTTCGTTCTCTCTTTTGCTAATTTTTATTTTATTTTTTCATTCTCAAAGTAGTAGCTAATATATGTGTATATTGAGTTTTAACACTTGGCTGGAGCTGAACATATTAATTTGGGATGGATTTGCTCATCAAAAATAAATTTGGGATGGACTTAATTACAATTTTCAATATTCTTAATAGATTATATAAAATATTTATTAATTTAATAATAAAATATTAATAGCGGTAAATCCAAAACGGTATACCGATATTAATCGATATTGAAACGTACATTTTTTTGGCCAAACCGATACGGCTTCTGGTGCGAAATTGTCTATTACTTTCACATAAATCAATTACTTTTTTTCACCACTTATAATTTGTTATATTGTAGTTGTTATGAAGTTATGGTAAAAAATTTTGTGATATGGGTACAAGAGGATTATTATTCTGCAATTTTGTCTTTCCCCAAACGAAAAATGATTTACTCACTCGGAGCCTCCCTGATGTATTAGGTTTGTCCTAAATTAATAGGCTAAGGATTTATTATTATATGTAGTTAGAGTATATATTAATAATTCATTTTTGGAAGCATTCTATGGAGAATTGAAAAAGTTGTCAAAAAAATAAGTAAAATTTTTTTTTTTCATAAAAAATTTCTTAGAATAATTTACTAATTTTTACCCTGAGGGTTAATAAAACCCTATTATTAATATTAGCATGACATTGGCCGAAATAACCCAGAGGACAGTACTAAGTTGAGTCTTTTCTCACGCATCCACCCACGAAATTCCATGGTGGAATGAATTCATGTATCTAAAATCTAAATCACTTTTCTCAATCGTTTGAGGATCCGTGTAAACCCGTATGGCAATTCCTTTGAGTCTAGTGTAGTGAGTAGTGACACCATCGTCAACCTTTTCTCTTTTTTCTTTATTCAACAAAACATCTTTGATAATATACGGATTCTAGTTTTATATGCTAACGGCTGTCCGAATTTGACCCTTTATGACTAAGCAAAACCTTCGAAGTTTAGAAAAATGTTACTACTATAAAAAAATTCACAAGTTTTAATATAACTTGTTGTGTGATGAGTTGTGATTAGTGTTGCTGTGTGATGAGTTGTGATTAGTGAAAGCGTGAATCTATCATTTTACCCCTACTAATCAAAACTCACAGCATAACAACTTTTGCCAAAAATTGTAAACTTTTGTTTAGCCATATTAGCATTCCGAAATCTAATAGAAAATTGATCAAAAAATGAGTGGATTGCGACAAACTTGAAATAAAATGGTAGTTTCCTTTCGTAAAAATAAATAAATAAATAATGGTAGTGTGATCATGTCAACGTCATTTGTTCTTTCAGACACATTTTTTTTCTAAATTGATGATTTTTTTTTCAGCTCTAAATTCGAAGTCAGACATTTTATTTATTAAAATTGAATGATGTTAGGTATGTTGCAAATTGATGAGTGTTTAATTATAGAAAAAATTAATTCAAAATTTTATTTATTTAGATTTAAAATCCACCAATCAAATTAATTATCTCTGAGATTATGGAGTAAAATTTGTAATAAATCTAACATTTAGTTTTAAAACATTATAAACTAGCTTTATATAATATGCTCATATAAGTTAGTTATTGTTACTAGCCTCTGAGCACGCGCTCATGCGCGTGCTCAGAGGCTCTTCTATTTTTTGGATAAGGGTTAATTTAGAGCATTTATTATAATTTGGGATTACTACATTTTCCAATCACAAAAAAAATTAGGGGTGTGATGAGTATCATGATTATTACATTTATTATTAATTTTTCATCACACCCCTAGATTTTTTTTGTGATTAGAAAATGTAGTAATCTCAAATTATAATAAATGCTCTAAATTAATCCTTACCCAAAAAATAGAAGAGCCTCTGAGCACGTGCATAAGCGCGTGCTCAGAGGCTAGTATCAATAACAGAAGTAAATAAAAGCTTAAATTTTAAATTTTATGACAGAAGATACACGTTATTTTTGGTGTTGTTGTTTTTTTTTTAAAAAAAAATTTAATAACATTTATCAATTTTTGTTTAATCCAAAAATTTAGTTTTTTAGTCCTAAAAGTGAGCCACTTACTACATATCTATAACAAAAGTTAAAAAGAGTTTAATATATCAACAACATCAACAACCTTTAAAACTGAGAAAAAGGTACGTAACATTTTTTATGGAGTAATAAATTAATACTTATGGAAAAAATTTAAATTGAATTTGACTTAGAAATATACAAATGATAAATAGTTTCTGTTACAAATCCACTAAGTCCACAAATTGAAAGTGTCCTTCAAATCCACTAAGTCCACAAATCTTTCTTGAATGATTGTTGCATTCATGTAGTACACTTTGTATCTCTCAAAGTGTTTAGTAGACCTGAACTTGGAGCTGTCCATTTTTAGCCTTTTATCACTCTTCTTAGCAGTGGTTTTCTTCTTGGTAGGAGTCATCTATAAACATAGCAGAAAAGGCCACAAAACATAGCACAGTGGATGGAAATTCAAACATTAGTAATAGGTTAGTATAACTGAAAAGAGTATAGAACTATACCACCATGCAGGCCATATTCAATTGAGATTTAGACATTGAAAGGTATAGCTTAAATAAACAAAATATAACAACCTATCAACAATACTTATGCATACACATTGTGACAGTGAGCACACACTTTAATCAAGAAAACTCTAGGGTGCATTCCTAATGACAGACTTCTACAAGCAATAATCAGCTGTATTGAAGCAGTGTATACCACATTAAAAAAATATGTCTATGAGACATATCTTAATGAGTATGAGATGTTCAAACCAACATAGAGCAGATAATATCCTCAAGGCAGCAGCAACACACATGATATCACTAGTCAATAGCAACAATAAAGAAACAAAATATAGCTCAACCAATTAAGCTCAACCATTTTGAACCAACAATACTCACAAATAAAGTAAATCACAGTTAACCCAAACAAATAGCATAAGACAATGAGACAATATTAACATGGGTATGAGATTTACCAACCAACACAGATTAGTTCACAAACTCTAATAGTGAAACTAAAACACGATAACAGCCAAAACCAAACACCCAAACTCAACAACCATGAACCCAACCCATATCTGAAATTACAGATATCACAAATCAAAACCACAACTCACAGATTCAAGAAAATAAAGCTCAAAACATGAAATATGCAATGAGAAAGAGAAAGCCCATACCTTTTCCTTGAAGATTTGAGGTTGAAATGATGCAAAAATGGAGGTTTTAGAGACAAACACGGTGAGTTTGAGAGAAAATTGAAAAGGGGAAGAAAATGAATAGTCACAAAAGTTCGAGGGAAAACTGAAAAGTTTTAAAAACTGTCTTTAAAACGCAAATACGCATTTTTTGTGACTGAGTTAAGTTGCGTGCAAATTGCTAGGGCCAGCCGCCAAAACACCTAAGAAACAAAAGCTTTGAAAAATTTTCTAAGTGTTTTTCATGACTGGAAGGTCTACCCGTGAGAAAGTCGCGAGGTAAGCTGCGAAAATCTCTGTGTACCTCTCGCTACTGGACCTTCCACCCACAAACAAGTCACCACACTAAGTCACGAGAAACATAAAAACCTAAATTTTGAAAAATTTTCTAAGTATTTTTCACGACTAAGACATTGACCCGCCAATGAGTCGTGAAAAATCTCTGTGTGGGCTCGCGACTGGGGCATGCGACTGGACCAACTCGCGATTGAGTCACCAGAACAGGGCAACACTGTTTTTGAAATTTTGACAATTTTTGTAAAAACAAAATACTTTCCAAAAACAACTAAAACTCTTAAAAATATTTTTATGTTTGATCAACAAATATTGAGTATGTGAAAACACATTTAATCAAGTACAATCACACAAATGAATATAGCATTCATTGAACATAGACATGTGTGATGTGTATGGATATCAAAAATGAGATAGTCCTTAGTTTAATGTGAAACTTCAATGATCAATTCAACTAAGACATACACAATTAGCACTAGATAATGTGACCCATCTCAATTATAGAAATATGCATATATGACCTTCCATATAAACTTGATAACATAACTTTGAAGCTTTTCATTTGGCTCCATATACATCAAATCATTTGATATTTTTGAATCAATACATCTCATTGTGAGATCGATGCCTGAAATTTTTTATATTTCAATTTATGAGATAGCCTTTGGCTTTTTGGGCATCATACATTTTATTTTAGGTCGCTTTCCCTTTTTCCTAGTCAAATACTAGTATGTGCGGCAGGCTTTTGCAGCTCAATATCTCTTTTCATTTAGAGATTTACATTTGGTGGGCTCTTTAAGCAAAAACAATAAAATAAAGAGTGGAAAGATATATAGGCACAAGTCTATGCATGTCTCAAGATCAACAAAATCATTCACTAATCATTCATGACAAGGTTGAAGATCTATTTACAACAGTCACATAGATTTCAAGATTTCTCCCACAATGATATGAGTGCATAGGGAATAAGCTAAGCTCGTAGATGTACAAAGCCATTAGTACAAAGGTACAAGGCAAAACATGCTTTGAGACAAAACCCAACAATGTCGATCAAACTTTTGGATTTTCTACTTTTTATGTATTTTTGGATTTTTGACACAAGAGTAAGAAAAAGATTGATCAAAAACAACAATGTAAAAACATTTAAAGCAAAAGCAAACAAATAAACAATTTTCAACTCAAACTAGCAAAAAGCACACAACCAAGCATATTCATAAAACATAGGAAGTATTAATGCATGGACATGTTATAATGCTTATGCATGAGTACTCCTCTTCACCCACACGTCACGTGCGTTTGGGGTGATATCCCTAAGGATTGGGTACGAGAGTTAAGACTTTCAAACCTTCTAGTGAAGCTTTCCAAACAGGTGGTGAATGCACTGATCATCTTCATCACGTCCATCACATCGGGATCACCATTTCGACCTCTTGATGACTCAACAGCCCAAGTCTTCTTGTCATTTCTTGGTCCTTTTAACCTTTGATCACTTGCATTCTTCAATGCTCTAAGCTTATGACAATTGGGTTGGGTGTGCCCTTGAAGTCCACAATGATGGTAAAAATGATTCGTTCTCGAACCTCTTTGTGATCTTGGAAGTGATTTCCCTCTTTTTTCAGGTTTGGCCACTGATTGGTTACGGGGCTTGTTCAACACTCGTTGGTCAGCCACATTCTTCTTTTTCTCAACCTTTGACTTCTCTACAGTAGGGGCAACTATAACCGGCTCTTTGGCCTTCACAAACTTTACTTCTTTGGAGATATTAACAGCTGAGCTACTTTCTCCGGTATATCCTAATCCGGTTTTGTCGGGGAAGGGTTTTTGATGAGAGAGAACATCATCAAGCTTCTTTGTGGATACTCGCTCTACCTTGGCATTTGCTTGAACCACCTCAAGCTTAAGGAATTTTACCTTGGTGTAAGCTTCTGTTAGCTCACCATTTAGTGTCTCAATCTCATATTTGGCCTCCTTATATCTTACTAGAAGACTTCTATTGTCCTCCTCTGCTTTCTTCATCTTCTTCACAGCCACCTTCGCCACCTTTGCATACTCTCCCGACTTCTCAAGGAGTGAGGTGTAATTCTCTTGAAGACCAATTATATCTTCATCTTCTTCAGCATCCGATTCTTCCACAATTCCCATGGATTCTTCATCACTATGCTCCCCAAGTTCTTGCACAAGCAAATTCAAGTCCTCCGAAGACTCAACATGAGCAATAGTCATAAATGCAGAGTAATTCCCTTCTTCGTCACAGCTTTCTTCAGAATCAGAATTGGATGAATCCGAGTCACTAAGAGTTGTGGCATACGCCTTGCCCTTTATTCTCAAATAATTAGGACATTCTTTCTTGATGTGTCCATACCCGTTGCACTCAAAACAGGTGATTCCTTGTGTAGATTAGGATTCTTTTCCATCTTTCCTTTGGAATTCATTTTTCTCTCTCCTTCCCAAAACTTTGGAATTTCCCTTTATCACCAAATTTTCCATAGTTCTTGAATTTCAAGAATTTTCGAAAATTTTTCGCAAGGTAGGCAACATCCTTCTCGACAACATCCTCATCTGATGAGTTGTGAACTTCTACCTTTTTATTAATTGTCTTAAGAGCAAGAGATTTACTCTTCCTTTGGGTGGGCAACGACAGTTCATAAGTCTGAAGTGAGCCAATCAGTTCTTGGACTTTGATATCATCAAGGTTCTTACTCTCTTCAATCGATGTCACCTTGGCATGGAAGCTTTCCAACAATGACCGAAGGATCTTCCTCACTATTTTGGAATCCTCAGTTTTCTCTCCCAAATTAAACTTGCCAATGACCACTTCGTTTAGCTTGCTATAGAAAGAGTCAAAGGACTCATCCTCACTCATTTTGAGCTCCTTAAACCGAGTGGTCAGCATCTGCAGCCTAGTGTGTTTTACTTTCTTGGTTCCTTTATAAGTGGTCTCCGATATCTGCCATGCCTCTTTGGCAACAGTGACTTGTGAAATCCTGTGAAACTCTTCTGGAGAAACGCCATAGAATATAGCATTCAAAGCTTTACTATTAGCATTAGCTGCCGCAAGAGCTGCCTTATCCCAAGTGGATTTAGCAGCCTCCAGCCTAGTCCATCCTACTTCAACTACATCCTAAACAGTATCATCAATAGAAAATAAGAATGCCCTCATTCGGACTTTCCAAAAAGCATAGTTGTTACCATAAAAAAATGGTGGAACATTTAAAAATTGAGACCGGTCCATCTCAATACGGGGTCAAGGATCGCACTAAGGTGTTTAAACAACAAAGAGTTCACGCGCTCTAATACCAATTGAATGTTCAAATAGCGTATAAAACACTATGAACATTTAGACCCCCGATTACAAAATTATCAATTCAAGCTTATTGTCAAACAATATATGTGTGGAAAATGAACATAAGCTAATAAAAGAATTGATAAACAATCTAAACCAATTAAAATCACATCCACAGCAGAAATTACATGACAATGATTGAGGGAAGAGAGATGCAAACACAAAGGACAACACAACGATGTGTTATCAAAGAGGAAATCGAAGCCCTCGGCGTAAAACCTCTCCGCCACCCTCTAAGCAGTCTATAATCCACTAGAAAATGTAGTTGGGATACATGAACAGTAATAGGCCTTCCAAGCCTAATCTATCCAGTGTACCTAAGCCCTCCAAGCTTCTTGCTCCAACAAGATTACGCCAAACCTTTATCTTTTCTAGCTTACCGGATTCCGCTATAGCCCATAGCATCAACCAATAACCATTGGTCCCTTCCTAACTGCTTCCCTAAGCACCAAAAAGCATTCTCACAGATGTGGATATGGTGAGAAAATGATTTGGCCAAGAACCTCTCAAGGATGTAACAATGGAGAGGGTGAGAGTAGAGAAATTTGAAGAGTCTCTATGTAAAGATTATGGATGAGTCAATCTTGTTTTTTTCTAGGGTTTCTCTCTCAAAATCCACTATGGAATCTCTCTACATTTTGTGGGTATAAGGGTCTATATATAGTGGTGTGTGTTTGAAATGCAAAGAGTCATTTAAAAAAAAAAAAAAAAAAAAAAAAAAACAGAGCTGGCTGGCGACTTGGCCTCTCGACTTGACTGAGTTGCGAGTTCAAGCTGCGAGCTAATTGAATGGTCAGTCTAGACTTTTTGTCCTGTAGTGCTACAACTAGCTTAGTGGTTTAGCTTCTCTGCATGCTTCACTCGTGTGCATCTTCTGGCGGCTTGCCAGTCGTGAGTCCCTGCTTCACTACACAATCTTGAGTATTTCTTCACACTCTCCCACACACTACCTTTACATGATTCCCACCTAAATACAGGGTTTCTAAATACTGAATTAAAAGCAAATTTGGCACGGAATAAAGCCAACAAGATGGTTGATTAAATTCAAGCTTACAACTTTAGTTTTGAATGATTATTTGTGATGCAATTACTCGTTAGTTCTGAATTTTATATTAAAAATATTTATTTGTTTGTGCTTTCATAAATTTATTTTTTTTTTTTCATTTTGATAAAATCTGATAAATAGGTCGATACGACTGACCTGTTTAATAAATAGGTCGTGTTAGGGTTGAGGAATCTTGACTCGTTTAATAAATATGTCAGGTTAGTGTTGACCTATATCATCGAATACTCATCAGTTAACATGACACAAACCCAACACGCAAACACGAATTGCCACTCCTAGATATTATCCCTGAAAATGATGACATATATTTTTATTAAAAATTTTTTTTTTGGTCAATATGGACTAGGAATAATTGATAGTCTTTCTCAAATGGAACTTGGACCCAAACTTGTTAATTTTTAATCCGAATAAAAAGGGTTAACCAGTACCTGATCCTTTTTTGTTTTTTGTTTTTTTTTTTTTTTTTGGGGGGGGGGGGGGAGGGGTTGGGTTGGGTTAACCTATCTAATCCGCAACTAAAAAAAAAAAATATATATATATATATATATATATATAACTAGTTAAGTCAGCAAATCAATATGCTAAACCATTTAAAAGTAACATGACATCAACCGTCTAAAAGTAATGACCACATTAAATCAAATAACAACCACCATAAAATTTTCTTTCTAGTTTGACCATAGGGAGAAAATATATAAAGAAGTTTAGCAACCTTTGGTGCAATACCGTGTTGAAATATAAAATTTTCAACATAAAAAATGGTTAAAAATTGCCAAGCAAAATTTATAAAAAAATAAATAAAAGTTTTGGACAAGTCCTAAAAAAAAAAATGACAAGATGTTGACGGGTGGGACGTGTGGTTAAATAAAATATCTCTGGCCACACGTACCACCACAATCAAAAATGGAAGGAAAGCAATGTGGATATGGTTAGTTGCACTTGCAACACATCACCTAAAAATAAGAGGATTGATATATAGGACATTCTAGTCTTTTACCCTTATTTTTAAAAAAATTTAGCAATATGCTTATGTTTTGAAACTATATAGGGATATGCCCCTGTTTCGATACTCGATTACCTTAAAATCGAGTTTCGATGAAATACTCGATTTGTAGAAAATCGAGTTATGCCTGATCAAACTTTAAAAAAAAAAAATAATAACAAAAAAATTTGCGTGGAACTCAAGTTTCATAAACTCGAGTTCCATGCAATTTTTTTTTTTTTTGGGGGGGGGGGGGGGGGGCATAACCTATAGCTACGTTTTTATTGTCCTATAGTGGCGTTTTTAATGGAATTCGAGTTCTATGCAATTTTTTTTTTTTTTTTTTTTAAGTTTGATCGGGCATAACTTGATTTTCTACAAATCGAGTATTTCATTGAAACTCGATTTTAAGGTAATCGAGTTGCAAGTGTAAAGTGCCAAAAGAAAAAAATATATATATATTAAAATTCCACCCCTCAAAAGAAGTGGAGCAGCTTGCTAAGTGCCAACTACCTGAAAAGAGAAATGCAGAAAGAAATGCTGTAATTTGGGGTCAACGCAAATGAAAAATAGGGAGCTTAAAGAGATGGAACAAACAAGAAAGAGCAAAAAGCTGAAAAGTGGGGCACGGTTGAACATGAAATTAGGAACTGCTAAAAAAAAATTTGAGGCAAACTGTTCCTTGAATTGATCAGTTAAGAGAAAAAATAGGGGAAAATGGTTTCTCAATTGCTCTATGAATTAAAGAGGCTTTAGCAGGTTTAAAAGGACGGAATCACGCAAAACACAAAGAGAGAAAAAAGAAGAAGAAGAGAGACACTGACAGAGATAGAGAGCAACCTCTATAGCAGAGGAGTAATACACAGCATTAGCATTAGGTTGGGATTTTATCAATCCCTTTTTTCTCTAAATCTCTCCCTCTCCCTCTTCTTCAAATCTGAATTTTTGTTTGGTAAAACAAATAGGTTTGGGTTTCATGAGGAGTTCTTAACTCCATACATGAAACTTTAGATATGAGTTCCTAACTCGTAAATCCTATTTGAACATTACCAATAAAAATTCTCTCAAATTTTGGTGTAGTGTTTTCTCAACTAGAGTCCTTAACTCTACCAAATCAAATTCACCAATGGAGTCCTTGACTCTATCATATTTTAATGAAGTCCTTTACCAAATTAATGGAGTTCTTGACTCTACCACATCAATAGAGTCCTTGATTCTACCACATTTTAATGGAGTCCTTAACTCTACCTAATTAATAGAGTCACTCTACCTAATTAATAGAGTCCTTGACTCTACCATATTTTAATGGAGCCTTGACTCTACCCAATTAATGGAGTCCTTGACTCTACCAAAATTAATGGAGTCCTTGACTCCCAAAATTATGATTCTTTCGAATTCCAACATGGCTAATTTTTTTTTTTGGGATTCCTAATTTCTTAATCAAGATTGAAGTTAATAATGCCCAAAATTAAAATGATCATAAAATTTGATTTGGGTCAATTTTCCAATTCTCAATTTTTAAAAACTTGCTCATAAAAATAAAATAGGATTCTTGACATTCCAAATCATGTTCATAAGTTGAGGTTAAAATCAATTATCTCACCCTTTAGTCAATACTTAACTAAACACCAAGTATTTGACTTAAAGGTCCATCATGTAAAATTGGAGAAAACCATACTTGAGGACTTTAAACCTAAAATCTCAAAACTAAGAACTACAAATTGGCTTGATCCCCATCAAGGGTACATAGGCAACCTAAATAAATTATTAGGTGCAGCCACAAATAAATAAAAACACATATCCCCTTAAACATGAAAATAAATAAACTTATGTACAAAGACGACGTAGTTAGAATCAAAGGATCTTCCCTTGAAACAAGGGATTGTGATTAAGAGATATATTATCTTGAATGTGTACTACTCATATCAATAAGACTCATACGCCAAAAGGCTTATGGGTGAAATTATGTTTGATGAATTTGACTAAATAACAACTCATAATTTGACAATGTTTGTTAAACATAATTTCACAACGTTTGTTAAACATAATTTGACAATGTTTGTTAAGCATAATCTAACAATTATTGTTAAACACTGGTTAACAATTTCTGTCAACATAATTTTTGGCTTGCCCAGTGGGACCCATTCTCCTTTTCATCTCCAACTATGTTTCTTATACATCAATTTTTGTGTTGTAAACAGGTTTGCCAATGGCTCCCCAAGTTACTGTTTGCTTCCACTAGCTTCTTGTAACTACACGAGGAACAAGTGGTTGTCGCATGACATTCACCCTTGGTCGCCCTTCCGTCAAAATTGAGGTACCAAATGATGAACACATGACCAACATCCAAGTTTCTTCAACTTCAAAGGCTTCAAGGAAGAGAAGGGCAAGGAAAAGTGCCAAAGCTAAAAAATCCCAAGCTGAGGGTTCGAATGTGAATGACCCTAACACTATGGGTATGGCCTTAAGGCTTCTCCCCATTCAGATCATGATTGGCTCTATCCCAATCACATTGGGAACAACTGAGTCAGTGATGATGATGTCAAGTGATGAAAGGGAAGCTAGTTCTTATGAAACCCCGATGGTTAAGGTCACTAAGAAATCTATCAAGATTTAGAAGAAGGCATCACTAAAGCAAAAGGTGACTTCTCAACCAAAGGCAATGCGGCCTAGCATTCTTGAATTAAATTCACCAAAGAGTGATCCTGTTGTCAAGGGAAAAGAAGTAGCCATGGACATTGATGCCTCCTCTGAAACATTGCCACCAACCAAGCAAGGTCCTAGAAAAAATGTAAGGAGAGAAGAAAGCCAAACTTCTGAATTATTTGATCACTATCCATTAACAACTCTTTGTGTTGAACAATCAAAAAGGGCCAAGTCAAACTTGGAGGTTCAAAAATGGGCATTCTTCTCGAGCTATTTGTTGGCAAAAGAAGAAAATTTTGGATTAGGGACAAGTTCAAAACACAAAAATGTTACAGAGATTTGCGATGAGGTTAATAAGCCACCAAGGCCTCAATCAGGTCCTATCACATGCTCTAGGGCTCACCTCATGTCCTAATCCATCATCGATGATTCATCAATCTCCACAACTTCTTCCGACACTATGGAAACACAAAGTGATTTTCATAGTCCACTATATGGAGATTCAGAGTCTATTTTTCAAGAGGAAGACTTTCTAGAAATTCTAATGGATCAATTTGGCAAAGTGTTAAAGATCTCAAATGAGAGTGATTCTGACGATATGCTGGTTCTAGTAACTAGTGCCACAAATTTAGAGGAGAAACTTCAAGAATTGCAAAGGAAACTCATTAAAAAAGATGCCAAAATATCAACCTTGGCAGCCCAAGTTGCTTCTCATGCAAGTACATCCACTCGAACTCACGTGCCTACAGCCAAAGAAGGGCACCCATCATCTAGTTCTATAACACAAGATGAATTAAAGATACTCATTGCTGAAGGAATCAAAGAATTTCAAGCATCTATAAATTTACCCATTCATTGATATCAAAAACCTTATCTAGCTCATTATGATAATGTTTCATTTCCAACGGGTTATCAAAAACCAAATTTTAAGAAATTTGATGGCTTAACCGGTTCCCTTCAAGAACATTTAGCACATTTTTATTCAGCTTGTGGAGAATCTGCTTTGTCAGATGCTTTATTGATAATGCAATTTGTTCAATCTCTTAAGGACTCTACATTTACTTGGTATACTCAATTAAAGCCTGGGTCAATTCATACTTGGGATGATTTACAAAGTGCTTTTCTTGCCCAATTTGTAAGCTCAAAGAAAAAAGTGTCAATCATTGATTTAGCCAATGCTCGACAAAAATTGAATGAAAGTGTTAATGACTTTATTACAAGATGGAGAAGCCTAAATCTCCAATGCTCTAAAAAGTTGACTGAACAATCTGCAGCACAAATGTGTTCAAACAATCTCTTACCAGAGATTGCCACTTTTGTAGGGACTGCAGAACCTCAGAATTTTAATACATTAGTCTCTAAGGCGAGCAATGTTGAAAGACAAATTGCCCGACAAAAGAGTACCATGCAAGGGGGGCATAATTTAGAAGAAAAAAAATAAATAAGGAAAAAAGCCCCAAAATAATGGAGAAGTAATGGCTACCTTTGTCAATAATGGAAGGCAAAATGGGAAAGGTAAGGAAGGCTTGAAAAAGCTCACTCTTGAAGAGAAAAGGAAAACAAAATACTCATTCCATGATGATGTGGAAGAGATTTTTAATGAGTTGATGAAAGAAAAAGCAATACAACTCCCTGAGCCTAAAAGACCTTCTGAAGTTGATAAGATAGATGACCCTAAATATTGCGGCTACCATCGAATCATTTGCCATCCTCTATTAGAATGCTATATCTTGAAGAATATTATTCAGAAAATGATAAATGATTGTGAAATCGAGGTAGACAGTTCCTCTCCAGTACCAACTACTGCATCAAATAGAATTTCCTTACTTGAGGAGGAACCAAAGTCCACTTTGCTGTGCCCACTAGGGGCAAAACCAAATAATGTTGAAAAGATCAAAAAGACTTTTAATGTCAAGGCCAAGTCTAGCAATTTCCCAAGTCTTTATGAGCTTATGACTGAAGCAAAATTAGACTGTTGGGATGATTCCTCTAACATGAAAGATAGAAATGAAGAAGAGTGGCAAACATATATTGGTAAGAAATCCACAAAAATGGATAAAATGCCATTACCAATCATTATGCCCTTTGAGAAGCCGGGAGTCAAAATCCGTGGAAGGAAGGATTCCAAGAAAAACAAGAAGAAAAAGAAGAACACTCAGGAAAAAAAAAAAAGCATGAATTTAGAGGGAGAAAAATATATTCAATTTGAGAGAATACCAATAACTCTAGCTGAATATCTTCCTAAGGAATTTCTTCAAAATCATTCCAAGGATGAGATGAAAGAGGAATTTGTGCAATGTTGCATGGTTTCAATTGATGACAACGAATGAGAGGTAGATGAAGCAACTTTGCTTTTAGGCCAACATTTGTCATTACCATAGAAGGAAAAATTAAACCAAAATGCAAAAGATGATTCTTCTAAAAGAGAAAGAAGGTGATTCCTCACAACCCTTGTCACCTAGACTACGCGCTTCATGTTTGGCATGCATAATGTTTAGTGATGAGGACCTCCAGCTTGGGGAAAATTTTCATAATCGGCCCTTATATCTCAAGGGCATGATTAGAGATGCATGGTTATCAAGAATCCTATTGGATTACGGATCAACTATAAATCTTCTCCCTTATAAGACACTCTAAGTAATGGGGATGAAGTCCAAACAATTGTACCCATCCAACTTGACCATTCAAGGCTTCAACCAAGTTGGACAAAGAGCCATGGGAACCATCTCATTAAAAGTGGAAATAGGAGAATTTTAGTCTGAAGCTCTTTTGCACGTAATTGATGTCAATACTTCCTACAACATTTTGTTGGACGCCCTTGGGTACACGCTTATGGCATAATTCGTTCCAAACTTCATTAATGCTTTAAACTTTTTGATGAAGATGGAAATGTGAAAAGGGTGTACAACAATCCTATCCTTTTCATGGGAGAAGAGGTGAATTATCTTGATGCCAAATTTTAAGCAACAACCATGCTTATGCATCTTTCCCAAAAACAAGGATACTAAGGAAGAAGGGTGAGGGACAACGTGTTTACCCTTGTGTAAACGAGAAATTCATTGAAAAGTTCTAAATTATTTAAAAAAAAAAAAAAAAAAAAAAAAAAAAAAAAAAAACCGCTAGGTTGAAAACCTTTTTATAAGGCAACTTAGACAAAAGTTAGGGCACAAAAAAAAAAAAAAAAAACAAATTCATCCTTCCTTGGAACTACATGATAACTTGATCTTCTTTTGGATACATAGGCAACTTGGTATTATTTACTAAGTTCAATCACATCTTAAAACAATAAAAAATAAAAAATAATCCCTTTTGAAAATCTCTTCTAAACTACGTGTTAGCTTGATCCCCTTTCGGGTATATAGGCAACTTGGTATTATTTACTGAGTTCAGTCACATCTTTAAAAAAAAACTATTATTCTTGAACTACATGATAACTTGATCATCTTTTAGGTACATAAGCAGCTTGGTATCATGTACTAAGTTCAGTTGCATGTTAAAATAAATAAAATAAATAAATAAAAAAACCATTTCCCACCAAATAAGTGATCAATCTTATGCACGCAGGAAAATTTGCATAAGTATAAAGTGCAAATCAATGGCCAAAAAAAAAAAAAAAAAAAAAAATCAAGACAAAAGATGTCGAAGCCAAATCAATCTACCACTTGGGACGACAAATTCAGAAGAGGGAGATTCCCAAAAAAAAAAAAAAAAAAATCAAGATATGAGAGTCACGTAAGAATCATCACAGATCACACATGACACTCGGGGGGGCACCGTTGAAATATGAAATTTTCAACATAAAAAAAGTGGTTACTTAACAATTGCCAAGAAAAATTTATCAAAAAAAAATAAAAGTTTTGGACAAGTCCTCTTAAAAAAAATGACAAGATGTTGAAGGGTGGGAACTGTGGTTAAATAAAATATCTTTGACCACACGTACCACCACAATCAAAAATGGAAGGAAAGCAACGTGGAAATGGTTAGTTGCACTTGCAACTCATCACCTAAAAAAAAGAGGATTGATATATATATATATATATATAGAAAAATATATATATATTGAAACCCCACTCCTCAAAAGTAGTGGAGTAGCCCGCTAAGTGCCAACTACCTGAAATGGAAATGCAGAAACAAAAGAAATGTTGAAATGTGGGGTCGGCACAAACGAAAAAGAGGGAGTTTAAAGAGATGGAACAAACAAGAAAGAGAAAAAAGCTGAAAAGCGGGGCACGGCTGAACATGAAATTAGGAACTGCTGAAAAAAAGATTGAGGAAAACTGTTCTATGAATTGATCAGTTAAGAGAAAAAATTGGGGAAAACGGTTTCTCAATTACTCTATAAATTAAAGAGGCTTCAGCAGGTTTAAAAGGAATAAAGCACGCGCAAAAGAAAAAAAAGCACAGCAAAACACAGAGAGAAGAAGAAGAAGAAGAAAAGAGATACAGACAGAGATAGAGAGCAACCTCTGCAGCAGAGGAGGAACACACAGCATCAGCATTAGGTTGGGATTTTATCAGTCCCTTTCTTCTCTAAATCTCTCCCTCTCCCTCTTCTTCAAATCTGAATTTTTGTTTGGTAAAACAAATAGGGCTGGGTTTCATGAGGAGTTCCTAACTCCATACATGACACTTTAGATACAAGTCCCTAACTCGTAAATTCTATTTGAACATTACCAAATAAAAATTCTCACTGAATGAAGTGAAATGAAAAAAGACAAAGAAAAATTCTATTAGAAAAAATGAGCTATCTTTTCCTAGTGGTACAACCATTAGAAACTTAAATAAATATTTATAAAAGATGATATTTTAGAATTTAAAAAGGAATTAACAATGGTGTTCCAATGACTTCTTTCAGCTTTGAAATTAAATTTAGAGATAATTACACTTTACCCACCTGTGGTTTGCCTCTAATTTGACTTGCCTACCCGTGGTTTCAATTTTGACACTTTACCCACTTATGATTCCTTCCATTACTAATCTGTAACCCACCTCTCCTTCAGCCGTTACTCTAACACATAATATGTCAAAAACAAAAGAGAAAATAGATCAAAAAGTTAGGGTTTTTGATTGCTTGAGAACTTCTATGAGAACATATGCCCAGAAAAATCAAACCTAAGTCAACCACTATAAATATCATATTTTCCTTCTCTACGTGTCTCTTTCCTCTTTCCTATTCTTCTACAACATTCTCTCTCTCATTTCTTTGATCTCTCTCTCCAATGGTGGAGTTAAGGAGGACATCGGCCACCACAACGATGGGTTTCATTTTCCTTCGTTCTTGCTTCATGGGTTTCATTTTTTTGTGGTTTTGGTTATGGGTTCATCTGATTTCCTTCGTTCTCGCATCCATCTCGATTTCAGCCTCTATCTCAATGGTTTGGAGCAGATCCAGGAAGAGGGCCGGCGGTGGTTTAGAGAGAATGGAGCTCGATCTCAACCTTCGTCTCGGCCAAAATGGAGCTCGATCTCGGCCTCTATCTTGGCCAAAATGGATCAACAATGGTGGCAGTGGGTTTGGTTACTTTGTTGGCGTAGGTTTGTTGACTGATCGGTGGGTTTGGTAACTAGTTCGGGGGGTTTGGTGACTGATCGGTTGGGTGGATCTTTGGTTTGGTCGGCGGGGTAGTGGGGTGGTGGTGGTTTGATTGTGTTGGTCAGTGGTGGTGGGATCTGGGTTTGATTGTGTTGGTCTAGGTTTGATCTGGGTTTGATTATGTTTTTTTGGGTTTGTTGTGATTGGTTTCTTGATTTGGGTTTGTTCTAGGTTGGTTTGTTTACTAGGTTTATGGGTTTGATTTGCTGAGAATTTGGTGTTGGTTGTGTTAGAATTTGGAGAAGAACACGGAGAATTTGAAGAACCAGTTGTAAAATGAAGAACAAGTTGAAGAACATTAAGAAATGTTTTTTAATTATTAAATTTTAATTAAATTAAAAGAGAGAAAAAATTTTGGAAGATACCCATTTGATTGATAAATTCAAAGGAAACAAGAAGATAGAAAAATACCCTCATCTTCATTTGTCCTTTGAGCTTTGATTGATAAATTCAAAGGAAACAAGAAGACAAATACCCATTTTATTTTTTTAATGTAACAGCTGAAGACAGAAACCCTAACTTTTTGATATGTTTGGGCTTTTGTTTTTGACATATTATGTGTTAAAGTAACGACTGAAAGAGAGGTGGGTTACAGATTAGTAATGGAGGGAATTACAGGTGGGTAAAGTGTCAAAATTGAAACCACAAGTAGGCAAGTCAAATTAGAGGCAAACCATAGGTGGTAAAGTGTAATTATCCCTTAAATTTACATTGCAATTCAATAATATAATGAATGGCCAAAATTTTTGTGTAAACTAAAATGTAGGAGTAGAGGAAAAGTTAGAGTTTTCCTTGATCATTAAAGTTTATGCATATTTCAATACCATAATAGAACAACAAAAAAATCCCAACTAAGAGATCTTGTAGGCTATTGTGATTATTCTTTCATGGAACAGATGTACTCTCTAATTTTTCATTCCCACTAATTGGAAGTATTATTGAAATACAATATTCCACCAGCACTTGGCTACACTTTAGTAAGAGCCCATGCCATAAACATACAGATTGCATAATTTTTAATTATCCGATAAGCTCTTTCCCATAATTTCTTATACTAGAATTTAATAGATTCTTCAAAATTATAGCAACATAATAAGTTTCTGAATGGATTAACTACTACATGAAATCTAGATCACATAAGTTAAGAATGAAAACTACTTAAAGTACATGTCATCACTAGAAGTATCTACATTTTATAGATGACAAAATTGCAAGAGATGTAACCTTGCAAATGGTTCCTTTGAATCAGCAGTCTGCAATGTTCCTCTTGAAAGCACAAGAGGCTTAGAATCAACAATTTTTGCATCATTCTAAGGTTCTCAATTTCACATAAAAAAATCATTAAAAAAATAAATAAATTATCTACATATTACACCACAAAATCCAAACCCAAATTTCACAAAAATCAAAACTGAAAATTAAATAAATGACCTAAATGTTAAGTATCCAAATCCAAACCCAAAATTTCACAATAATCAAAAAAAAAAATCAAATAAATAACTTACCAAGCAAAATCGGAATGGGTATGGGTATGGGTATGGGTATGGTAAGGAAAAATGAATGGTTATAGGAGTGGTAAAGGGAGAGAGGGAGAAAGGGAGAAAGGATCTTGTGGTGAGGGAGAGAGAGCTGATGGGTATGGGTTGACGGTAGAGAGAGTCGATGGGTATGGGAGGAGAGGAGTCGATGGCTAGGCTCGTCCTCGACAGTGCTGGGCTCGGCTTAGCTCGGCATGTCAGCGCTAGGCTAGGCTCTGCTCGTCGGTGCCGGTGGGGTTGTGTGTGTGTGTGTGTGTGTGTGTGTGAATGTGAGAGGCCATGTGAGAGATAGAGAGAAAATGAGAGAGTTTTGTGGAGTGGGAAATGAAATTTGTGTAGTGGGAAATGAAAAATTTTAATTGTGTAGGTAAAAAGTATTTTAGGTGAAATGTGAGTAAAAAGTTTGTGTGAGAAATGAAACTTTTGTGTGGGAAATGAAAGATGTGTTTTGCCGGGTAAGGATGACTAAAAGCGCTTTCAGTGAAGGCTCTTTTTCTCTTTTGTATGCAAATAACACATATACATGACCTTGTTTTCTCCAAATTTCAATGAAAGAGGGCCACATCCACGAATGCAATTAGGTTCCACATTAATTAGGGAATCTCTTAATATATTATTTTAATTGCTTGCTTTCACAAATGATTATTTTATTTTATCTTATAAATTAACATGGGGTGTGACTGTCTAGATATTAATAATTTTTTTAAAAAAAATGATAAGAATTGAAAAATCCAAAGGTATTGGAATTGTATGCTATGGATGGGTGATTAAACATGTTAATACTTTTCTTTTAATAGAAAAATTAATATCTATATGTATATATATTCCAATGTTTCATTTTTTATACATTACAAAAGTGTTATCCATGGAGTAATGATTAAATGATACATGGACAATATATAATAAACAAAAATGCTATAAGATTTTATATACATCTTATAAAAAGTAGTATTGTAAATATATATATATATATGTAGTATTATCTAATTCTTTTGATGTGGAGGACTTGAGCATAAATCTCTTGTTCCCAATTTGTTGTAACTTGTAAGCAAAAAATACCACACAACAAAAATTATCACACGTTCCATCTTATTAAAAACTTTAAAAAAAAAATGATCATAACTATTATTAAATTTACGTAAGAATTTTAATATGTGACTAACTACGTTTACTTTTAAAAATATATATATATATATATATATATATATATATATATGACTAATATGATGGTCAGATTGAGAGAACATAACCATACAAGTACATAGCACATGTTCATCACGCACCATACTTAGATTTGAAATCTAACCGTTGGATTTGGAGAGTGTGATGAAAGGTTAATTTTGGTAAATTATGGTCACAATCAAACGGTTAGATTTAGAGAAAAGCACAATCAATGTTAGTCAAACCTAGTCAAACTTAATAGATGGTACCCATACCATTAGGCTTGGTGAAATTCATATTCAAATCTTGATCAATAGGAATGAAGAGTATGGTGACATATTGGTGTTGGTGAAATTTGAGAACAATTGGATAGTAAATTGAGTAAACATAACCATACAAGTACACAATACATGTCTATCATGCGCCATAATTAGATTTGAAATCTAACCGTTAGATTTGAAGAATATAATGAAAGGTTAATTCCAGCAAATTATGGTCACAATCAAACAACTGGATTTAGAGAAATGCGTGGTCAAAGTTTAGTCAAAGTTGGTCAAACCCGATCAAACTTAATAGATGGTCTTGATACTAATGGACTTGGTGAAATTCATATTCAAATCTTGATCATTGGGATTGAAGGGTATGGTGACATATTGATGTTGGTAAAATTTGAGACTAATTGAATGGTCAGATTGAGAAATATATATAGCCATATAGGTACACAACATATGTCCATCATGTGCCATACTTAGATTTAAAATCTAGCCATTAGATTTGAAATCTAACCACTCAGTAACTTATTATTGAATTCATATTTTGAAAATCCAACATTTGGATTACATGTTTTATATGGTCTTAACTTGCATGCCAATCAGATGTAATTTACCATTTGATCTATAAATTCATATTTTATGCATTATTTAAAACTACAAAAATTTGAGTTTAAACAATTGATTGATAACATGACTATTAATCTTTGATCACTTTGAAATTTTGTAAGCATGAAAAATATATGAAGATAATATAATCTAACGGTATATTTGTCAAAATTCATATCGAATTAAGAAATATAGAGTTAGATTCAAGTTGCACGTGATGTAACTCTAAAAAATGTTACACCACCCAATAACTTATTATTGAATTCATATTTTACAAATCCAACCGTTGGATTAGATATTCTATATGGTTTTAACATGCATGTCAATTTTCATGCCAATTGGATGTAATTTACCATTTGATCTATAAACTCATCTTTTATGCATTATTTTAAACTACAAAAGCTTGAATTTAAACAATTGATTGATGACATGACAATTAATATTTGATCATCTTGAAATTTTATAAGCATGAAAAATATATGAAGATAATATAATTTAACGGTAGATTTGTCAAAATTCATATCGAATTAAAAAATATAGAGTTGGATTTAAGTTACACGTGATGTAACTCTAAAAAGAGTTACATCACTCAATAATTTATTATTGAATTCATATTTTGAAAATTTAACCATTAGATTACATGTTCTATATATTCTTAACATGCATGCCAATTTTCATACCAATCGGATGTAATTTACCATTTGATCTATAAACTCATCTTTTATGCATTATTTTAATGGGAAGAAATTTTTATTCACTTTTGAGAGAGAGAGAGAGAGAGAGAGAAAGAGAGAGAGAGAGAGTACAAAAGGCTAAAATTCTTGAATTTTAGGCTACCATTTTGAAGTTGAAATTGCTATAATTTTTTTATGGGTACAATTGTTTAGAAAATAAGGACAAACCTTTCTTATATAGGATGTATATAAAAGGGTTTTTTTTTTTTTTTTTTTTTTAGACTGTAAACAAAAGGTTCATCTAAAGAATACAAAGTACTATATGTTTATAAGTTTATTTTTATTTTTCTTTGAATTTTAAAATAACTTATATTTCAAAAAAAAAAATTAATATTTTAATGATTTTTCGTGAAGGTCAATCATGGCCCTTGTAAATAATTTAGTGTCAGTAAGAGCATATTTTTAACCCATACAAAAAATAAACTTTTTGCAAGGGACTTTTATCATCCCTCGAAAATAATTTGGTGGGAACATTTCCCTCCAAAATTTTTGACATTTTAATGATTATTTGTGAAGGTCGATCTTAGCCCTCGCAAATAATTTAGTATTAGTGACAGCTTTTTTTTACTGTCACAAATAATACACTTTTTGTAAGAGATTTTTAATTGTACCTCTCAAATAATATGGAGGGAAAATTTCCCTAAAAAATATTAGTATTTGTGACAGTTATAACACATAATTACAACAGCTTTTCTTGTTGGTTACAAATATTTCACATTTTACAAAGTATTTGCGAGGACTTTATTTTGCCATTGCAAATAAGATTTTTTGAGAGGGCTTTTTGGGTCCGTCAAAAATTCTTGGTCGCTAATAGGCATTTTTCTTGTAGTGAGTCCATGATTCTACCAAAATTAGTGGAGTCCTTAATTCTACCACATTTTAATGGAGTCCTTGACTCTACCATATTTTAATGGAGTCCTTGACTCTATAGATGCATTTTTGTGTTTGTGGTGCTAAGTCAACTCTAAAGTTTTGAGGATTCATGTACACTCATATGGCCTTGTCATTGAGTCTAGTGGCATTGCAATCCTTTTCTTGATATGTTTCTTTCATGTGTAATGCTCAGGATACTATAACTTTTAGTACACTAAAATTATATATATGATGTGTCACCAATTATCAAAACTCATTTTAAATATTCAAGTTGATTTTTTTATTCCATTGATGAGTTGCAAGTTTGGAAAGAAAATCAATGGACTCAAGTATTCCAAGTATTTGTTTGCTTAACATGGAAGATTTTAGGTCTCAACTATCAGCTTAAGGACGAGTTCTTTTCATGGTGGAGGGGTTTGTTGTAGGACAAAAGTTACAATTGAATTTTTGTAATTCATTATTTTAATATTTTTCAATAATTTTGTTATTTTAGGCTTAAAGTACTTTTTTCAATTGTTTTTAGGTGTTTTTGTTACTTTTTAGGTCAAATTTGGTTCCTATTATGATTGGGTATTAATTAGGATTTATTTTATAATATATTTTTTTGTCTATCAATTTTTACCTACCCTTTAATAGGACTCAAAGTCTGTAAATGTTTTTTTTTTTTTAAACAATTATTCAATTAAAAAAATTCAGACTTTTGTCTCTCTATTTTCTAGTGGATTCCAGACCCCTTTCTCCTTATGGATTCAAGGACTCTCGTGAATTTGAGGTTATTTTAAGTAGCAAATATGTGTTTTGTTTCTTATTTTCTAGAAATAAATGTGTTTTGCTTCTTGTCACTTTTGCATCAGTTAGCATTAGAGCATTGAATTATCCTAGTCTAGTGGCTAACAATGGTGTTGTTGGAGCATGGAAACAGTAGGGTAACTGTCACGGAGATGTAGTTGATGGTCAACTTATTGGTAAGCAAATTTAATGTAGGTTAAGGGACTCAACCTATTGATTTTTTTATTCCATTGACGAGTTGTAAGTTTGGAAAGAAGGCTGAGGGACTCAAGTATTTCAAGTATTTGCTTGCTTGGCATGAAAGATTTTACGTCTTAACTATCAACTTGATGATGAGGTTTTTTTTTTTTTTTTAATTTTATTTAATTTAATTTTTTTTCAAGTGGATGAGTTTGATGTAGGACAGAATTTATAATATAATTTTGTAATTTGTTAATTTCAGTATTTTTTTATGTAATTTTTGTTATTTTAGGTTTAGTGTATTTATTTCCTTTTTTTTAGTGCTTTTAATCTTTTTTCGATCAAATGTAGTTCTTATTATGATTAGGTATTAATTAATTAATATTTATTTTAGAATCTATTTTCATATCTGTCATCCTTTACTGAGCCTTTAAAAAAGCCTTTATGTCTGTTTAACAATTATTCAATCAATAAAACTTATAGTTTTGTTTCTCTACTTTCTAGTGGATTCCAGACCCCTTACTTTTTGTGGATTCAAGTTATTTTCAAAAGCAAACGTGTTTCTTATATTCTAAAAATAGACGCATTCTACATCTTGTCGCTTCTACATCCTAGATCACTTTTATATCAGCTTCCTTTGTTCTTTTCAAATGTTAGGGACATATTAATTTAATTGGCTAATCCTTTGACAAAACACACTTTACTTGTAATTGGGTAGATATATGATGGGTTTAGTACTTCAAGAAACAATTGTTCAAGTTAAGTATTGAAGTCATGCAAGTTTGATCAAGAAACAAGTGAAGGAAGTGCTGTTCATTAAGGCTCGACAAAAGTCTCGACAGAATCCTTTCTATCGAGATTTAATGTTGAAGCTCGACAGATTCTCGACACAAGCGATATTTGTCGAGAATTATGAAATCAGACTTTTCAGATCTGATTACCCGCATATTCCTATGTATTTGTGTAGGGATTATTTTCTCACAACCTTAGACATATATCTAATCTAATACTATATATAATAGCAGAAGACTTTAAGGAGGTGCTGACACGTTAGGAAAAGTGCCTATCTAACATTCAGACACGTTTCACTTTAAAAAGCGATACATTATATTGTTTGGTAAACCTACAACACTGTTTAAAAGCGATAAATTATAATTTTTCACTACGTTAAAACACTATTTAGAGCCCTCTTGGTATAAAAGGAAATTAACTGCTTAAGACAGAAAAAAGAAAGATTGCTACACGAAGAAAAAAAATGAGAAAGAGAGACTGAGAGAAAAGAGAGACAGAGAACAGAGAAGGAGAGAGAGATCGAGAGATCAAAAACTACATGCTCTAAAAACTGAAACCCAAAACACACAATCATCCATTCTTTCCATTTGTTAACACAAACAGCCAAAAGAAAAGATTTTCCCTGCTGATGAAAAAGAAAAAAACAGAAGCCCATTGAAATATTTCCACAGTTTGCAATCAAGAATGAAAAGATGTCTCTCACTTTCCAGTCAAATTTCTTCATCTAACTTTCTGTTAATTTCTTTCTTCGGTGAGTTTTTATCTTCGATTTAAGTTTGTTTATTAATTATGATTATGTTTTGATATTTTGTTTGGATTGTTTTCGATTTTGGTATTTTAATTAAGTTTTTCTCTTCGCTTTTCAGTTTGACATTCTCATCTGCACGCCTTCAAGTTCAACTAGGTACCAATTTCGAATCGATTAGATTCCAAATCGCTTAGATCTACTTTGATTTTTTTCATTTTTGTCGGATCTAAGGTTTATCATTTGCTCTTTGGATGAATATATTGCTTTTGTTTATTGGTGGTGTTAGTACTCTACTTTGAATGTTCCGACTTCAATGTATTTCTCCCTCAATTGTTCACATTCTAGATTTCGGAATTGGAATGATTGTGTTACTCGCTAATGGTGAAATAAGCTGCATCACTTCCCAATGAAAACTTCAAAGTCACTGTAACTAAGATCTGCTCTTCCGCCCTATTCCGTTTCTTCTCTGCAACTCCATACACACAAGGTCAGAATAGCATGGTTAATTTCCCTCTTTCAGATACTCTCTCTGATGATTTGGCCCACTTTTTTACTGTTTGCATGTTCCGTTCCAGACCAACAGACAGAGGAAAAAAGAAAATCCAAAAGGTTTGGCTACCTTTTTCCCTCAAATTTGAATTGATTTATGCTTTGTGCAGATTTATGTTTTGTTGAATCGTTCTCAAAAGAAAAAAAAAATGTTGATTACTGAGAGTACAGTTATTTATAATTTTTATAAGTAAAATTATTGGATTTTTTTATGTTAATTACTGAGTTTTTGCAGATTGAATCGCTTTTTCTCTGATTGCCTTTGTTGTTTTTCTTATTGATATTTAATTTTATTATTATTTCTCTATTGATATATATTTTCATCATTTTGCACCTTCTAGCTTAATTTATGTGGTATCATTCTATTTTTTTATAGATTAGTTCGTAAAATTGTTGGAAATTTGGAATTGCTTTATTTATTTTACCATTTTTCCAGCAGCCTTATAGAAGGCTGGAATTCTCCTCAAATTTTTGTTCACTATGCTTTGTAATCAATTTGACTTATTTGTGTTTGTGAGGTTTCACTCAATTTCAAGCCAGTTTTGTATATTTAGTTTGTGGTCTCTAGCATAATGTTTCATATATTGTAACTGTAGATTTTTATAATTCACATAATTTTTTATATGTGCATGCACCCACCCTTTGGTGTTAGTTCTTAATTTTTATTGGGAATTTTGCTTTGCAACCCAATGAAGAGATAAAAAGAAGGCAGCAGGTTGATTTTCTCTAGATAAGTAATGGAATTCTCGGGGATGTGCTTTAGCAATACAACATTTTGAATCAGAAGAAGGGGTCACATATTAGGTTTTACTTGCTCATTTATTATATTTGTCATTTGCTCTGTTAAGTATGACTAATTAATTCTTGCAATATTTAAAATACCTTGAACTGCTCAAATGTATTTTTTGATTGAGATCCATGGAGGAGTGTAACAAATATAGGTTCCACCAATATTACAAAAGAAAATGGCCTCGGTGATAGCTAGAAGGTAGAAACACTGTATTATTGTTCTAAATTCCTAATATAGACATTGGTTAAATCAAATATTCAATAATTGCTTGAGTTCTATTAGACTTGGTTTCTATTTAATTTTTGTATTGATCAGACTATTAGGCTCAGTTTATTGAGTACTTATACATGATTTACTTTTATTTATTTATTTATTTATTTTATGAATAGATGATTACATAATAATGGGTGGAAAGTTTCATGAATTCCATAAATTGGGTGTGCGTATATTCTAATATATCTCTTTTTGTAATTTTGAAGTAAAGCCTAATAAATTTGAGGAACCTTTGTGTAATTAATCTTGATTCTTGCTATCGAAATTAGAAATTTTTATCAACTTCCTTTCATCCCTATTTCTAACTTTTTCCTGTAGTCTCTCTTACACTATTCCCCTATTTTTACTATCCCTAATTGAGTACTTATATACAATATAGGACATAGAATTATTTTAGTGTTATTAAACTTTAGTTTGGTTTTATTAGACATTCAGATTTCTTGTTGTTCACTTCAAATAAACCCACCATGTTTTGTGTTTTCAATGATTTTTTTATTCTCATGTGCTATTGTAGATTTATCACTGCTTTGTTTAGGATATTTGTGTCACATTTGGTTTGTTTTGTTTAGAGTATTTGGGTTAATAGGTTTTGGGTATTTGTCAATGTTGTTTTTAAAATAGATAAAAAGAAACACAATCATGCCTTTCTTTTCCTTTTTCTTAAGAGATGAATAGTGACAGTCTTAAGTTTGGAAGACACTATATTTTTTTTTCCACAGTGTTACCAATTCAGGTAACCTTAATAGAAGCTTAAATTAGAAATATGCACATGTTTTGATCCTAGCGGCTTTGAGATGTACATATATATTCTTGATTACCTTCTTGATTTGTAGTTGATATTTTTGCTATAATTGTTAAAATTATGCTTTAATCTTGATTTGGTGTACTTTCCTTTCTGTTGCATTTCATCTCTTAAGTTGTATTGTAACTATTGTAATTTGATATTGTGGTTAACATAGTTCTATGGTGCATAGGCTTATATTAAAAAGCAATAAATTATACTATTTCACAATGTTAAAACACTATTTTGTTTTATAGTTCTTTCAATAAAAAGAAAACTAAACACTTGAAATACATAGCAAAGGCTTGCAATACTAAAAAAAAAAACTTACGATATAGAGATAAAGGAGGAAAAAAAAAAAAAAAAAAACCTATGATACAGAGATAGAGGAGGGAAAAAAAAAAAAAAAAAAAAAACTTACGACACAGATATAGACCACCATTCGTTCCCTTACTAGAATTAGACATTTTTATAGATTATGAAAATTACAAAAAGATTTGTTACAGTTTTGGGTCTTCACTGTAAATCAATGGAATTGAAAACAATTATATGTAACTAATCTTAAAGATGTTGTTGGGATCAAATCAGTATAATATTGAACATTGTGCTGATATTTAAGTTTCTGTTCTCAACAATTTAGTTTGATGTTGTTTGTTCTATAATGAATATGTGTTGTTCATTCTATTATGCGTGTTTGTTACCAGTGTTTTTAAAAAGTTCTATTATGTATAACTAATTGCCAATTTCAATTGTTAACAACATTCTATGTAATTTTTATCTATTTAGATTAGTACATCAATCTTGGGCATCCACATCCAATTTGAGGGCTTCCTTAGCAGGTGTGTAAGTGATTATGCTAATCACTGCTAAGTATATAAAAGATCTTATATTCCACTTATAAGCAGATTAAAGTTCCTTTGAGCTATCAGCGATGCTTTCTCTTATTAACTAGTAACTCAATCAGTGTCATATACATTCCTTTAGACCATTTTAAACTTGGCAGATTTAAGGTGTTGTTAGTTTCATTAAGGTCGGTAATATGCCATTAATAAAATTTAATTGTATTGTATAAACTACATGCCTATAATATAACTGACAAAAACCTAATTGATCTATCAACAAATATGCCTAGAATATAAATTGTATTGCATAAACAACAAATATAACTGACATATTTCTTGCAAAAAAGAATATTTCATAGCTAGCTACTAGAACCTCTCTCAATGTTCAACTGGATTGGATGTCCACATATTTCAATGGGATCTATCACAATGTTGATGGTTAGCCTATCATTTGAATTAAGCTTTTAATACAAAGTTAAATGTATTATTTACATTTTCCCTTTTTTTCTTTATTGTTTCTTTAATGTTTGATAGATTGTGCTGAGAAACTTAATTTAGCCATAATCATGATGGGAGAAGTTGGAGGGAGTGAAATAGATGCTGTTACAGTAAGTATTACTAGCAAACAAAAAAAAAAAAAATCTTTTTATTTTCCTTGCAAAATGAATTGTTATGATTATTGATTCCTAATTCTCCATTATTGTTCCATAGGGTCATTGGTTATGGTTCCATAGGGTCATTGGTTATGGTGATACCCATGTAGTTGTCACAGAAATCTTCCTAATAGGCCGTTTACCAATCTATCTTACAGCAGTATACACTAACAATTCTTTTGCTTATGACAAAATTTGGCGAGTCTCTCTTTACTTCTAATAGAATGTATAAAAAATAGAACATGAAATGAAGGAGATTTAGTAATGGATTATGTAATCTTTCAAGGTACAAGAGTTGATGATGCAACTGTGCAAAAACTTGTTGTGTGTTGGAGGTGAATATTTCAATGACTCCAATAGATTCCAATACACCAACCACATATGGTAACACCAAGATATTAAATAAATAGAGTTAGAATCGAATTATCAATAGTATTATTTTCTTTGCTTTTTAGGAGTTTTATGCTAAACTCATTGAATGTGAATGTGAGAGCATGTTTGTTTCAGGTAGGGATTTCATCTGATGTAGTAGCAGCTGCTGCGATAAAGATGGGATAGGGTCTTAGTGATAGAAAAGTCATTGTTTTGCTATTAATCTTATTGCCTTCTTCATATTAATATAGATTCTCTATATCATGTTATTGTATTATGATAATTAGTTTAGGATATTTTAATTCAAGTTTCACTTCAAAATCTTTTTGAATATGCTTAAGATGACTCCCTTGGTGCTCCTATTGATGGTAACATAGATTTTCGGACGGTATATGGGGTTCCAGCAAGAAGGGCATAAGATATAGCCAGAGATTGAGTTTTGCATTTGCTAGAGACTCTGCTTTGAGTTTGCTAGCAAGAAAAAGGGAAAGGGTAGCCATGGTTCATGGGGTTTTGGATGGTTCACTAACTACATTGTTCAGTTACAAAGCCAAAGGAGTTGATGAATTTAGCAATTTTTGGAGAAGATTAATATGAACTAATTGTATTTGATTGATGACAGTACAGTCGTCAAGAATGTATGGAATTATTATGTTGTACATTGAGGATATTTTTATTGAATTATGAAGTAACTATTCAATTTATTTGTTTTTATTTTCTGCAGAAAAAATTGTCTAACAATGTATGGAGTTATGGTATTTTTTGTGGTGTTAAAGTGATAGAATGACTTTGTATATATGAAAGTAGAGACTTTATCTTTACATAGTCTAAAATTTTGCCAATTGGTGCATTCCTTGCAATATTCTTTTGTTTTTAATTAATTTTTTTAAAGTTTCTGTGAGACTACTTACTACTATAGTTTGATGTAATTCATAGATTACTACTATAGGATTTTAATTTCATGATATTTTAATTATTAATTATTGTTAGTTGAAGACACCGATACTTGCTTCTAGCAAAAACAAATACACCTATTATCTCTCTTGGACCACCCTGAATTTATTTTGTATCTCTTTTTGGAAATTTGGAACATGCTTGAAATAATTAACTCTTGGAGTCAAAAGAAAGAAAGAAAGAAAAAAAAAATCATTTTCTTTGATGTGCTTGAGTGCATGTGTGATGAAAAAAGACCATTTTATTTATTTTTTTTTTTTTTTGGGTCTATTTCAAATTTTGTTGAATGAACAAAAAATTCAAGATTAGATTTCATAGTTCTCTTTCTTTGCAAGTTTTATTTTTTATTTTTTATTTTTAGGGTAAAATATCATTTTCGTCCCTAAACTATCGCAAAAGTTCGTTTTTTGTCCCTAAACTTTCAAAAGTTCTATTTTTGTCCCTAAACTTTTCCAAACGTATTGATTTTCGTCCTTTCGTTTGTTTCTGCTAACGGAGTTTTGTCGTGGTCTGACGGAGTGCTGACGTGACCTGACGGAGTGCTGACCAAGTCAGATGCCACGTCAGCACTCCATTAGGCCACGTCAGCACTCCGTCAGGCCAAACAGACGAAGGGACGAAAATCAATACTGTTAGGTTTTAAGGTCTTAGGATTTTATGTATTTAGAACCTAATTTGTAATGTTGGCAAACCATGATCAAAACAATGTATTTAGTCTTGTTTAAGCTTGCTCAAAGTTGGTTTAATTTTGTAAAGTTGGAATCGAGAGACTGCAGAAGCATTGGAGCTTCTCGGCCTGGCTCGATCGATCGAATGTAATTCTCGATCGATCGAAAATCGGCCCAGATGCGTTTTTCTGCAGAGTTCCAACTCAGCCCTAACTCTTTAAACGTTTAGGGTTTTATGTTTTTGCCCTAGGTATATAAGGCAAACCCTAGCTACGTTTTTAAGAGTTGCACAAGTTGTGTTGTTGCTCATACATTGCGGTTTTGTGTAAATCTCTTGTGAGATCTAGAGGAGCTTTCCTTTACACATAACTTAGGGTTTTCAAGATTAAGATTCTTCTACATCTTGATGATCAACTTGGTTGCTGCCTTTGGAACTTAAAGATTAACAAGTGAGGAGCTTGTACCTGATTGAAGGAAGACAAAGAAAGAAGTAGTCCGTGGATTCGGAGCCTGCGCGTGGTCGTGTCAGGAAGTTACTACTGGTGGGTAGCATTAGGAAGTCAAGCAGGGTTGCTTGTAAGTCCTTTTGTAACAACTTCAATTCTTTCTTAGTGGATTCCGTTTTGCCTTGAGGATCGGTGGGTAAAATCCTCCCCAGGTTTTTTACCGGTTTGGTTTTCCTAGGTGATCATATCACTGTGTTATTTATTATTCCGCTGCTTTATATGTTTACATGCATGATATGATTTTGTAATTGTTTTAACCTAGAATTGCTTAATTTGACTAAGTAAAAACTTGGCTAATTAATCTAGGCTACGCAATTTGTTTGTGGTTTAAGGGGTCTAAATCCTGTCAAGTGGTATCAGAGCGGGTCGCTCTTTTGTTTGAGATTTTCATCTCTGAGCTGATCCTTGACCCCTACTGTCATGGAGCATGGACACTCTTTGTTTGTTCCTCCACACTTTGATGGGAACAATTATGCCTACTGGAAAGTAAGGATGAAAGCATTCCTGAAATCCATTGATGAGAGAGTTTGGAACTCTGTGGAATATGGTTGGGAGAAGCCCACTACTCCTGTGAGTGAGTGGCAAACTTCTCAAAAAGAAGCAGCTGCATTTAATAGCAAAGCTATGAATGCCATTTTTAATGCTGTTTCAATGGAGGAATTTAAGAGGATCTCTAATGTTGAGGTTGCTCATACTGCTTGGAAAATCCTCCAAACTGTGCATGAGGGCACAAAGGCTGTTAAAATAAATAAATTGCAGCAATTAACTTCTAGGTTTGAAAGCATTAGAATGTCTGATAATGAAACATTTGATGAGTTTTATGCTAAACTCAATGACATTGTTAATTCTGCTTATAACTTGGGTGAAGTCTATGATCAACCTAAAGTTGTTAGGAAGATACTTAGATCCTTAACTGAAGACTTTAGACCCAAAGTGACAGCCATTACTGAAAGTAAGGATGTTGACTCCATCCCTGTGGATGAGCTTGTAGGATCTCTTCAGTCCTATGAGTCTAACCTTCCCAAGACTACCAAATCCAAATCAATGGCTCTTAAGTATGTTGATGATGTTGAAGCTGGTGGATTTGATGATGAGCTCTCTCCCACGGAGATAGCTTACCTTGCCAAGAACTTTAGAAATTTTCTTAGAAATACAAACAGGAAGGCAAGGAATACCAACACTGCTGAACCTAGAAACTTTAGGAAGAATGATCCCACTAAGGTTAATAATTTTGAAAAACCTAGAGAACAAGTAGGTCAATCTTCTAATAACTCTTTGGGTCCTCAGTGTTATGGTTGTCAAGGGTATGGTCATGTCAAATCTGAATGTCCTACTTTCTTGAGGAATAAGGGTAAAGCTATGGCTGTAACCCTTAGTGATAATGAGGTTTCTGATGATGAGTCCAGTTGTGACGAGGATGGAAACTTCATTGCTTTCACTGCTACTGCTGAAGTTGATGAAAGCATATCTGCTGAGGAGAACCCTGCTGATGGGGAACTCTCTGAAGATGCAGATCTTCAAGAGGCCTATAACAAACTTTGCAAAATTGCTGCAAAGGATGCTATGAAAGTTGATCTTGGCCTGAAGAAAATTGATGCTCTTGAGCTTGAAAAGAAGAACTTGCTTGTAAAATTTTTTGATGCTAATGATCTTTTGAATAATGTTAAATCTGAAAATATGCTTTTGCTTGATAAAGTTAGAACTTTGGAACATGATTTATCTGTTGCTAGATCTGCTAGTTCTAAACTTGATCACATGCTGAATGTTCAAAAGTATCCTTCTGATAAAGCTGGGTTAGGATATGTTGAAAGCATCTTTAAGTCTGGACCCCATTCCACTGTCTTTGTTCCTTCTTCTTCTTCTTCTGAACCTCTTGTGAGTGAAGTTGTGAGTGAAACCATTAAACCCCCTGTGAGTGAGGTTGTTAAATCTGTAGGAGTTTCACCACCAAAGAAGATTAGGGTAGACTTAAAAGAATCCAAACCAAAGGAGCCTACCAAACCTAAGGACAAGATGCATGGTAATAAGAGATTTTTCTCTATCCATGACAAACAAGGGTCAATGAATCACACAGCTAAGATTAACCCTAATCAGAATGTGCCTGCTTTGATACCATTTGATAGGCCAAGAATATATTGACCATTTTGTCAAATTAATCAATTAATTATCCGAGTTAAATAATTAAGTCAATTTAACATGCAATAAGCTAGCACAAACAAATCACCAACTAAGTTAAATGCAGCGGAAAATAAATTTGACACTGTGATTTGTTTACGAATAGGGAAAACTTCCAAGGCAAAACCCTACCAGATGAATTTAAGGTCACTACTCCTGAGAATCCATTATTATCAAAACAAGCGGTTACAAGTAAAAAGAATTCCAGTACCTAATACCAACTTACAGTTGAACCCTTGCCCCAATACCTGATTGAACTTGCAATGTAGTGACAATCTCTCCTTTCAATGCACGAATCTCAGTACATGACTAACCACAGATGCACAGATCCCAATACATGACTAACGATCCAACTTGAGAAAGATGTTGGCTGCAAAGTTCTTCAGTTCATTAACATGAAGATCAAAAACTCCTTGGTCACAAAACCCTAGGCGAAAAGATGTAGTAGCTTCTATAATCCTTATATATGTCTAGGGTTGTGAGAAAAGAAACCCTACACAATACACAAGGGTATGCGTGTAATCGAATTTGGAAATTTTGATTTCGTAATTTTCGACAGATACATGCAGTTGCTGTCGAGCTTCTGTCGAGCTTTAACATTAATCCTTGATAGATATGTTTTTGTCAAGACATCTGTCGAGCTTTGATGAATAGCACTTCTTCACTTGTTTCTTGGTTAGACTTGTATGGCTTCAATACCCATCCTAGATCTACCCAATTACAAGTAAAGTGCGTTTTGTCAAGGATAAGCCAATTACATAAAAATGTCCCTAACACCTACCATGTCAAACGGGTATTTCCATGCTTGCAAGCAAATCAATAAACCTTCCTCAACTGTCAGCACCTCCATTATCTATAGGTAGATTTATCATTTCTGATCAAATCTCAAACAATTGGGACCGGAACAGGATTTGTCATATCTAATTAATTGGAGCATGCTATTCAATAAATGTTTAGTTGAATGTTGTATTGAATACATAACTTACTTGGACTTTGAAGCCAGAATGCATAACCAAGTGGCTTTTGAATTTTGTGTTGAATGTTGTTCAAAGTCATTGTGAAATTGAAATGTAATGGTTAACAAATTATGCTATATGTATTTGTGAGAATTGTGTGGTTAAATTATTAAATTTAACATATTCTAATAGTTTAAGCTCTTGCGATAATCAATAATTTAACATGGTATTAAAACAGAAGGTCCTGAGTTTGATTTCTATCTATTTTTATTTTAGTTTTCCATAAGTTGTTTAAATCTCCAACCTGGTCTTCAGCTACAGCGAGCCTCTGACACTAATGAATGTAAGAGTGGTGGCCCTGGTGGGGTTATTCCTATCCTAAAATCTTCTCTTTTGTCAAGGTCAGCATCAAAATCTAGCAAGAGTTGGGCATCTAGTATCTTGGTTTTGATCATAATTTATTTCTCTTCCACACAAATCATATTGTCCATTTTTTCTGCTAAATAAATTGTCTTAGAACTGAACAAATTCTCAAATAAGAATTTTATCAAACAACTAAAGTGCAACAATAATGTCGTTAGAAAGGAAGCCCTTGCTTCATACAGAATTTGATCTTACGTTAGGGCTAAACCAGCCCAAACAATAATCCTAGAGTCAACCATGACAACATGACATGGTGCAAGCAATGCTCATTAGGCTTTCCTACCACATAACCCCGTGAAAGTCTGGAAAATGAACATTTTAACTACTCTTCAAGCTTAGAAATTTTATAAACAAAAGTCCAACTTGAGAAAATGAGGCTGCCTAATGAAAGGTCAAAATTTGGCAATATTCATAAGACTTTCTTAAAAACGAATTAGTCATAAACAGTTATGCTACCAATTTAGTGATGCAAATGCTCACCCTCTAAAAAAAAGTAATAAGAAGAACCAAGTCTTTAATACATCCTTCTCCAAAAAAAAAAAAAAAAGCCTTTAATACTTCAACCAAATGACCCTTTGAATAACCGAAAACTTAGATATAATAATAATAATATTAATCCGAAGATGAGAATGTGATGGGAAAGGTGGGCGATCAAATCAAATCATGATCATGAAGAGGAGACGGTGGCTGTATTGTGTGAAGAAATGTATGAAAAGAGGAGTAAAAATAATTAATAGAAAAAACAAAATAAAAATAAAAAGGGGAAGAATTTGGTTTGGATTGGTCAAGCTTAGGGATTGTGATTGGGTAATTTGGGAGTGTACTCACGAATTATCCAATAAATTTTTCAAGACTTTGAATCGGTTTGAATTTTATGAAGAAATTTCATCTAGTGGCAATAATTTTTCGTTAGAGTCGTCCAAACGGATGCTCGATCAAATTGAGATACTTTTCAATCCTTGACGGTACAGAATTCAACATCAGTTGGCGCCAAACTAATCTCTATAGTCTATACCTCATTCGAATCTGGGCAACTTTTAAAATTTTCAAATTCTGCAGTCATGAAAAGGTGTCATGCATTACGTATACTCCGTATTAACATTTTTTGTTGTTGTTGCTAAATCTGAATTAATTCACTAAAAGAAAATGCCAATAGACTAATAAATCCAATAACGTTTTATGACTTCTTCACTTGATAAAATAACTTACCCTGAGGTTAGAGATAATATCAAACACATCTAAAGGTTTTAAAAAATGACCAATTTGATCCTTAAACATTAACGTCCGTTTGTTTAATCTCCTAAACAAATTTTTTATTTCATTTATATTATCTATTTCTTTCACTCTATTCCTTGCCCAGAACATAAACCCTCTCTCACTCACTCTCAAGCTCAAACCAGTATATCCAAAGGACTTACACGACCATGTAGATGTAGTTAAGAACCATTCAAAAAGAATTTTACTAAACCATTGTATCAATTTTCCAAAACCATACACAGTCTCATTTGGGAAAAAAAATTAAAAAAACATTTAAAAACAAAAATCTCACTACATCAAATGATCAAACCAAGATCAACCCAATAAGATCCAACATCACACTACACAATCAAACATATATCAACTCAACCAATCAACCACCAAACATCATGGGGATATTGGGCTTTTGCCCTTATTTTGCAAAAAATAACAACAATATGTCCTTGTTTTGAAACTATTTAGGTCAGTGTCCTTGTTTTTAAAACTCGATATTCTCAAAATGGAGTTATATGTAAATTTTTAATTGAAACTCGACTTTAGCAAAGTCAAGTTCACTTAAATTTTTTTTTTTTTTAAATTAAGTGACAAAATATGCATAGAACTCAACATTACTAATGTCGAGTTCCACTTGTAACTCGATTTTTTTAAAATCGAGTACTAAAACAGGGACATGGACCTAAATAATTTCAAAATAGGGATATTGTGCTAGATTTTTTTATATAATAAGGGCAAAAGCCCAATATCCCCCAGACATCACACCTTAAAAAGACCTAAATTATAAAATAAAATAAAAATAAAAATAAAGATTCAAATCAAAACCCAAACTCACAACGGCAAGCATTGGGTGATCCAACAACTGCCATCTATAACAGCACCACCTATCACTACCCACTCATCCTCCTCAAACCCAAATAGTTCCAAACATCCAACATCACATGATTCACACCTTAAGCCCAAACATCAATTCACACCCATGATGGCAAGTTCCACCTGATTGTGACCTTGCAACCGCCACCCACCACTTATCATGATCAAGCAACAATCATCCACCATTGTCCTAGATTGTGACCCACCCAACTGTCATCCTCCTAAATCTAGACCCAGCCACCCCGCTTTCAAGAGCAACATATGGCGTGGGTCTTGTAGGTAAATCAGTACTGAACCGTGGTGGTGGAGTTTGTTGTCCTTGCTAAGTCTGAAACCTTATAGCTTTGATCTTAAGCTTGAGGGAGAGAGAGATATTTTTCTGGTGTGAAGGAAGAGAGAGAGAGAGAGAGAGAGAGAAGAAAATGGTATTTTAAAAAATGAAATAAAACAGTTTAATACACGGTGCACAAACGGCGGTAGCGTTTAAGGACCAAATTGGTCATTTTTTAACACCTTTGGATGTGTTTAGTATTACCTCAAATCCCAGGATAGGTGGTTGTAATTTATCCTTTTTTTAATAATTTTTTTATTATAAAGGTAGATGTTTTATTCATATTTTAAACATCAGCCATAGACATGCACAGATGTTCACGGTCAAATTTTAGTTGAAGCTTAAGAACATTAGCATCTAAAAGTTTTTGTCTATTTTAAAATAATAATTTATTTTTCTTATTTGGGAAATGTTCGTAGGGCACTCTTTAAGAATCCATTTAAAAAAAGTTTTTATGGAAAAAGAAAAAAAAACAATTAATGTTTTGACAGCCTTTTTATTTCCCATAAAAGTGATATTAAAACTTTCTTAAAATAGATTCTTAAATAATGCCTTAAGAGCACTTGTTAGCATGACCCTTCTTATTTTACACAACTATTTTCCAAATGGGAATTGCATTCAATGATTATCTTTTCCATTTTTCCAATTCACTGATTAAAAAACAGTAACCATAATGACATTTCATCTACCGTCTACCTAAGCAAGTCAAACGAATCAATTTAATTTAATTTATAAATTAATTTATAATTATTTATTTTAAAAGGTAGGTGTTTTTGTTCACATTAAACATTAGTCCTAACTCCTAAGTCATAACATAAGAATCTGTTCATGGAAGATTGTCTGTTAAACCCTAAGAGGTAAAATGTTTTCCCTCCACAACTACATAGTATTTCTGCTACTATTATTTGCATTCTTAACCCTTACCAGCTCCATTAATTCACAGCCCACCCTCAGACACAACGAATGTTATGGATCAACTGGAACTGCCAGTGCCAACGCCAGTTACAATTCCAACCTCACAGCCCTCTTTGAATCTTTATCATCTAAAGCTTCCCAGAACTACAGCTTCTATAACGATAGCTCTAACATTGGCATCTACAGCCTCTACCTCTGCCGAGGTGATGTTTCTAATGAAACCTGCAAAAGCTGTGTCAGCTCTGCGACACAAGAAATCAGAAATCAGTGTCCATCTAGTAAGACTGCCATCATATGGTACGATGAGTGCACGTTGAGGTACGCCGATGTTAATTTCTTCGGCAAGCCAGATACTCAGCCATGGTTGATCATGAACAATGTGGAAAATACTACTTCACCTGGGCAACCTAATTTTTATGCACGCGGTTTGTTGGAACAACTAATAGGGCGTGTCAATGAAAAAGACAGGTTGTTCGAGACTGATGAGCAGATAGTGAAGATTGGCGATAGGTCCATGCCGAGCTATGGGTTGGTGCAGTGTACTAGAGATCTTGATGTTGGTTCGTGCGGAAAGTGCTTAAGCGACTTGATGGATGAAGCCCAAGTCTGTTGCGAATCCAAAATCGGGTGGCGTATCTCCGGGGCGAGTTGCTCTCTGAGGTATGAGAACTACTCTTTCACTGAGCCGCCACCATCGCCGCCAGCAACCCCGCCGTCATTGGTGCCGCAAGCACAGCCCCCGCCTGATAATGGTAAGACATGTTGATTTGGTATTTTCATTGAAATCCGATCTGCACTTTTTTGCTAGTTTGGGCTTATTAAGTAGTTCATTTACATTGGTCAATTTGGATTTAGGACTCAAAATATTGGAAAACCTTTTTTTTTTTTTTTTTTTTTTTTTTTTTTTTTTTTTTGGGCGTATTGGACTCGGGACTATCACTTGATTTGGCAAGTAAAAATAATCCCAAGATCATGGGAAAGTTAGAAAGTATTTAGAGAACAGACGTAATACTCTGTTTTCTCATATAAATGGTAGATCTATAATTATTATGTTAGATGAGAGAGTACTTTATGGGATTAAGATTAATAAATTCATTTATTTTGGTCTTGCATATATAAAGGGTGTGGATAAGTACCGGTTCGTCCCTAACTCTCTCTTCCTCCATTTTGCACTGGAAAATTTAGTGACAAAACGAAGAAGAGGAGGTGAGCTTGTTGGGCGTTGTGGGTGAAAATTGGGTTGTTTTGAAGAATGGAGTGGAAGAGAGTTTCAGCTGGGAGGTTGAAACTTCAAAGTGAAGGCTTGGCTTGGCTTGATTTGTGAATGAAAATTTTGGAAAGCCTTGACTTTTGTGGAAAGTTTGGTTTTTTAAGAATTATTTGGTATACCATTAAAGCGATATAAAGCGATATGCTAAATGCCTAAATGATAAATTTTTAGCATTTAACGTATTAAACATTAAAAAAAAAAAAAAATCACCTCTATTGAATGTCTAAAGTTAAATATTAGCATTGATACACCATGCTAATATGGATGCAAAAGTGAAAGTATAAAGTATAAAACATAAAACATAATAACACACGAGGGTTACATGGTTCAGCCTAACGGCCTACATCCATGGAGGAAACCCTAAAGGGCTACATCAATAATATATTATAGTGTAGTACAAATCCCGTGTTATAATGAATCATAACATGTGTATATATAGTAGACTAAACCCTAAACTAATAGACTTCTAGTGCAAGTAGGAGACTTGGCTTGCACACAAAGTAGAATTAGACTTGGGCCTATGCTAATGAGCTAATATATCTCTAACACCCCCTTTCAAACTCAATATGGAAGCTTGATGAAATCTTGAGATTTGATAAGTTTAAGAAGATCCCTTGAATGAAGTTTGGCTCTGTGACGGTAGTTTGAGGAAGGCAATGGTCTTACAGTGTTGATGCGACTTACAACGGTGGCATGACTATACCGAAGAGTTTTGACGGCAACAGTAGGAAGCCAAAGAAGATGAATGCAGCGAAAAAAACACCGAGGAAGACAAAGATTGCTCTTAAATATACCACAAGGACAGAAGACCATGACAACAAGAAGGTGTTGGTAGAATCAAGATCGGAGTAGCCCTGGTGGTGAAGCGCGTGGAAATATTGGTCGAAACGTTGATCAGCGCGTGGCGGCGTGTGGATGGTCAGATATGGATGTTTCTAGCGACGATGTGTAGATCAAGTGAATAGTTACACAGTGATATGTCTTATGTCCTAATCGGAGGTCAGAGGTGACAAATCCGATGATGGCAGTGGTTTTGGAGGCAGAGGAGGAGCTTTTGGCGGTGGAGATTCAACCCTGAGGACCTCTAACGGCGGCAGGGCAGTTAGGAGAGGGCACTGAAAGGGTTTATTGACCACAGAAGTTAAGGCAGCGAAAAATACCCACAAAACAAGACTGCAAGACACAAAAAAATTAGAGCGGTGGCTCTGATACCAAGTTAAATATTAGCATTGATACACCATGTTGAATATGATAGTATAGATGCAGAAGCGAAAGTATAAAGTATAAAACATAATAACACACGAGGGTTACATGGTTCAGCCTAACGGCCTACATCCATGGAGGAAACCCTAAAGGGCTACATCAATAATGTATTATAGTGTAGTACAAATCCTGTGTTATAATGAATCATAACATGTGTATATATAGTAGACTAAACCCTAAACTAATAGACTTCTAATGCAAGTAGGAGACTTGGCTTACACACAAAGTAGAATTAGACTTAGGCCTATGCTAATGAGCTAATATATCTCTAACATCTAAAATGTCAAAAAAAAATTGGCATGTGCTACCGTATTCTTCCATTAGAAGGGCACTGTAGCAATGCCACTTACTAAAAATTCATTTTTAATTTAACTTTAAGTTTCGCTCTTCTTTTTCATTTATTTGTTTTGTGTTGTGCTTTGAGTTAATATTATTTTAATATGTTATATGGAATAATAGAAAATGAGACGTATTCTTTTTTTTGGCTGGGGTACTCTGTTATTTTTCTTAAATATTACTCAGATTTTTTTTTTAAAGTTCTAATTTAACAAATGAATCAATTTTATTACCATTTGAATGAAATTTTTTATATCTTGCCATATTGGTTCAGATAACAATATATTGTCCAATTCAGTCAAGTGTGGCAGTCCTGTGTGCCAAAAGGGTGTATCGTACTAGTGTTAGATGATCATTTAAAAAAAATGCCAATGATAAAGGCTGTAGTAAGTTTAAAAATTACTGTATTTCAGAAGAACCTGATTAAAGGGGAAAAAATTTTCTAAACAGAGAACTAAGGATAATAGAACTTTTACAGAGTAATTGGGATAAAGAAGATAGGTAAAACATCTACTGAAACTACAAACATGAATGTTTACTTCACTACTTGCATTCCATTCATCTGGAGAATCAAGTGCCATTCCCAATTTGCTACTAAGAGACTTCGTTAAACGGTTAATTGATTGTCTTAGCCAAATGATAACAATGATTATAACGGTTGCTAATAGATTTGATTTGGCTTATCTGTGACAGTCTGAGCAGCTTATGTGTTTGCATTTATTGATATATCAATGATTTGTGGTCGTGAGTTAATTTAAGCATTCCTAGGTTATATTATATGATGAGCAACAGGAGGTGGAGGAAAGAAGACAACAAAGATCATAATCATTACTATATCATCAATTGCATCAATTGCAGTAGTTGCAGCTCTCTTAGGTTTCTGGTATTATTCATCCTCTGGCAGGAGGAAACAAGAACCAGGTAAATTTAGTTTAGCCAATCTATTAATAGTGATTTTTTCTAATAAGTTCTATTAAATTTTTGTTTCAAGACAGTAATTAATTTTTTATTTTTTATTTTTAAATCTAATTTGTTATACAGATAGGGAAACAGGCCAAGAAATTCCATTACGAAATAATTTGGCAAGGTCACTTTCAATGCACTTTATGGACAATAGTATGCATGCAAGGGATGATGACGACAGTGGAGAAGGTGGTTTTGGCCCAGTTTACAAGGTTGAAAGGCAAATCAATTATTTTATTATATGCATTTTTTGGAAATTATTTGATCATTTGCACTTATATAGCAATAATCAGGATCAGTGAGAACTAAATGAGTATTATAATCATTTGAGTTTAGGAGAATTGAACTTTAAATGAACAACATGTAGCAACCTATGTCTATCAATACTGTGATAAGTTTTCACTGATTAAGTTTAAATTGATTATAGGGCAAGTTGATTAATGGAAAGGAAATAGCAGTTAAAAGGCTTTCAATGAAATCTATACAAGGTCTTGAGGAGTTTAAGAACGAAGTGATTTTAATTGCAAAACTTCAGCACAAGAATCTAGTGAGGCTCTTGGGATGTTGCTTAGAAGAAGATGAAAAGCTTCTAGTCTATGAATTCATGGCAAACACTAGTCTTGATGCCTTCTTATTTGGTATACTCTCTCTATCCCTCACACAAACACAGACTCACATTCACACACTAACATTTAGCACCATTAATTCATGGAAACACTTTCCTACATAGATAACCAACATCCTTAATATTATAATGCAGATCCAAACAAATGTAAGGATCTAGATTGGGCTAAACGCAAAAACATTGTCAATGGGATTGCCAAGGGCCTTCAATATCTACATGAGGACTCTTGGCTCAAAATCATCCATAGGGATATGAAAGCAAGTAATATATTGTTGGATGATGAGATGAATCCTAAGATATCAAATTTTGGCACTGCTAGGATTTTTGGGAGTAATCAAATGAAAACCAACACTATCAGAATCGTGGGTACATAGTAAGTAATCCCTTCAGTACTGCATCCACATTTTCATTTCTTAAATCATTGATACTGCTTTCCAAAGAAAAAAATTTCAAGACATGATAAAACTTAAGTTTGGTCCCCTTGCATGCATGTTTAGGGAGAGTTCTGGTGTAATCTAATTGTGCCTCATTGTTTTTCAAATAATGTAGCACACATTAAAAATTTGCAATAAAATCAAGCTGAAAATTTTGCAAAATCAATGGTTATTTAAAAATAAAACGGGGAGAACTCTGAGAACAAGGAATTGCAAGTACGTAAGCTCACTTTCCATTAGCTATGGTTATGTCAATGTAACTTTTTCTATTAATGATACTACATTACACTAAGGATAACTCTGCGTCCATCCTCTTTTATTGTAAAAGAAATTGTACTGTATTATGAATTAATGATATGTAATTTTTTTTTTTTCCCCAATAGTGGATATATGGTTCCAGAGTACGCAATGGAAGGGCTATTTTCAATGTGAAGTCCGATGTTTATAGTTTTGGAATTCTAATGCTAGAAATTGTAAGTGGAAAAAAGAACAGTGGCTTCAATCATCTAGACCGTACACAAAGCTTTTTGTCATATGTACATCTCTCTTATTTGTATCTTGAACTTAAATTAAGTATTCGTTAATGATTATGCACTAAAAGAAAAAGAAAAAAAAAAAAAGAAAAAAACCATGATAGGTATGGCAACGATGGAATGAAGGCAAAGGAGTGGAATTGATAGATTAGCAGACCATAGTTGATATTTGTCCAATAAGTGAGGCTCTGAGATTGATCCATATTGCGTTGTTATGTGTCCAAGAAGATCCAAATGATAGACCTACAATGTCAAGGGCCAATCTCATGCTTGCAAGCAAATCGATAAATCTTCCTAAGCCATCAGCACCTCCATTTTCTGTTGGTAGATTAATCATATTTGATCAATCTTCAACAATTGGCACTGGAACTGGAATGGGATTTGTCACATCTGACCTATCTTCAACAAGTGCTTCTAGCTAGTGAAGAGATTAACCCGATCATGATATTCAACAAGTGTTTCATCTTCGTACAAAGGTGGCAGGTTAGGAACGATAGCTCTTGTATAAACATACCCTACTTCTATTCTTGTACTAACTAATTCTTAGAATTTAAATATATTTGCATCCACACCGGAATTAGATTGAATTGGCACATATACAGAGATTTAATTTCTACGCGTTTGAATCTTTGAAGACCTTCATCTTGAGTTTGTTGGTCCTAGACCCTAATTCATTATTCAAATTTTGATGTGGTCAAGGATGATTTAGTGATTTGTTATTAACTTTATTAATTATTATGATTAACATTATTATGTTAGGGTGCGAGAAAATTGCAATTTTATAGATTTTAGACTTTGGAGAATTTTGAACTGTGGATTGAGAATGTTGCTGTTGAAAATTTTTAATTGAATTAGGTCATGAGAATCTTGTAATTTTTGTTAGGCTGATCTATCCATTATATTGAATTATGAATAGCATTACGTGTTTGGATGCTGAGAAAACAGAGGAAAATGAAACTTAGTCATAGTATTATGTCTTGTTATTTCCATGCTTTGAATGTGATAGAGTTGTAACAATTATTTTGTTTTTTTGATTTGTTAAGTAGAGTACTACGAAAGCATATTTGTCCATAAATTTTAAAAATTTTACATAGTGATTACCATGTTATTATTACTTATTAGCAAAAACATCATTTTGGTCCCTACATTTTAGGGTCACAATCAATTTAGTCCCTACATTTTGATAACAGTTAATTTGGTCCATATTATTTTCAACTTACAATCAATTTAGTTTCTACCATTAACTCATTAACGGAAAACGATTATGTGGCAAACAGTATGCACGGTTGGCACACTACACATCTACGTGGCAACTAAAATAATAATAAAAAATTTATTTATCATTTAAAAATGCCAAGTGAACGTCTAAATGAAATATATATATATATATATATATATATATATATATATATATATATATATATATATATATATATATATATATATATATATATATTTCTTAAATTTACGAATAAGTTTTTTTTTTTAATCTCAAATTCTTTATTAGCCTTTGTTTGGTTGCCAAGAAAATGGAGGAAAACAATTTGTGACAGCACCATTGAAGCTTGGTCACATACACATCTACATATACAACACACGATTTGCAAGACCCACAAGTTCTAAAATGAAAATTCCACAGCCCCAAATAAACCTCGATTGAAACCCACCAGCCACTAACACATTTTGCAGATCCAAAACCCACCGACACATTTAGCAGATCCAAACCCACTAGGAAATTGTGTTTTTACGTTCATTTGTGATGATGTTAATATTAGTGAACAACATTTATTATTGAGTGTTCTTGTTTATTAGTTCTCTTATTTGTATTAAATCTAAACAGATGACATATTGAGCAAAAGTCTTAGCTCCTAGGTTCGACCGTTTCCAAGCTAGGAAACGAGTGGTACAACATACTGCTTGTGAGTGCTTTTACGAGAACCCTCCATGATGAGAGATCTGTTTTGCAATGTCTCGGCAAGCTCTAATCCCAATAGCAATCCAATATTATAGCCTTCATCAACTGATTGATTTGGTCTCTCCTTGAAGCTTCGCAAAGCGGACACTCGCTCAATAAAATCAAGAGTCAGTAGCCCAATGCCTGAAGTTCAATCCTCCTAAAATCAAATTATCACAATAATGTTTTATTTGTCAACGTCACCGATCCTAACTGCTGCTATATATTAATTTCAAACGCATATGCATTTAAAAAAAAAAAAAAAAAATTTACTTGTCTTTTAACTTTGTAAATTGGATTGCAAATTATTTGCTTCACAACTTGTTTTTCCCTCTATTTTCCACCGATCATTAAAATGAAAAATACTTTTCTCTCAAAAAAAGAAAAAAAAAAAGTATAAAGATCTTTGCTATCCACGGAATAAAAGTATAGAGCAATTGTTAATTCACACACCTTGTTGCACACCATACCTACATATATATATATATATATATATATATTTTTGAACAGATATGTGTATGTTGTGCCCTGAAGTATAAAATCGTTTGGGCCGCACAGGAAGTAATTGTCGTGCATGAACTTATCCTCTGGTATCATGGCTTGTACTTGCTCCTCTTTTAGTCCTGTCACTGTCTCATTATCCTACCGCATATACTTAACTTTTTTTTTGAGAAACTCATATACATAACTTTAGCCATCAATTAGGATTGTTTCGTGTTGGAAAATTTTCTATATAGATGTAAATAAATTTCAGTAAATATAACGGTAGCATAATCACACTAGAACACACATATTTAGCATAATCACACTAGAACACACATATTTACGTAAAAAAAAAATTTCTTTTTGAAGGAAAAAATTACCAGACAAACTCTAAATAATTTCACTATATTAAATAAAGATTACAATACTTAAAAATACAACTTAAGTAAAGAAAAACTATATATATTTTTTTTTTTCACTCATTGCTCTCTTATTCTTACTTGTGCATTTTTCACAATTTTCTATTGCTCTGTGTTTTTTCTTCTCTTTTGCTTGCTCTCACTCAGCAGTTCTTCAAGACTTTACTGTTCTCAGTCTCACGCTATGAGGTTTGTCTTACTCACTGGCCAAATGGCCTCCTTTTGTTTCTTCATCAGCTTTTCTTTCTTTTCTTCCTCCAACGTATCTCACATGATTAACATCACTTCTTAATAAATGTAAGCCAACTTGCCTTGACTTTTTTGTACAAAAAAAAATATGACTTCAATTATTCTCTCTAGGCAACTTCCCAAGCGAGCCCATTTAAACTTGCTTTACTTCTGAGCAACTTGTCCAACAAACTCATTTAATGGGCTAAGCCTAAGTGTGGGCTGGACCCACGTGGTGCAATGCACCCAAAAGTTTGCTACACTGGTATTACGCGTTCTTGTTTCGGCCCTATCCTACTGCAGTTAAATTGAGTTATTTTTCAATCTTTCATTTTTCTTGTACGCTTTGTTTGGAAACAGAGAGAAAAGAAAAAAAAAATTGTTCTGATATGACAATTTCTCTTGTTTGGTTGGTATTATAGGAAAGAAATGAGGAGAAAGTGGAAGGAGTGAGCATCCATCCCGGCCCACTTTTCTCATTTGGGCAAAAATGAGGAGAAAGACAAGTAAAAGAGTTGCAATTTTTGGTAGCCTACCACTAATAAATTCTAAAATTTTAATTTTATCCATCACCAAAACAAACACTTTGATTTTTATTTGGGGTATTAAGGTAAAATCATATATCTAAATTAAATATATTATTTTCTTTTCTTTTCTCTTCTCCCACTCTTTCCAAACATGTAAAAAGGAAGCATTATTTTTTTCATTTCTTTTCCATTCTTTTCCCTCTCTCTCTTATCTTCTTTTCTCTTCCCCTCATTTACAACCTAACACACTGTTAAGGAAAGGGGAGTTATTTAATTATAAACTTATGGCCTGTTTGGAAGTTTAAAAAATGAGAGGAAATAGAGTAAAGGGAGGGAGAGTAATTCAATCACCTTGTTTGAAAGTTTTTTAAGAAATGAAGAGGAGGGGTTTTGAGGGATTTGGAGGAGTTTCAACTACCTCTAACCCCTCATTTTTAATTCCCCAAATTAGAGAAATTTGGAAGGAGAGTAAAGTAGATAAATTATTAACCAAATGAATTTCCCAATTTACTCTTTCTAAATTAACAAAATTACAAACCTAAAAATTAACATAGATCCTTCTTTTCTTTTCTTTTCGGTTAGCTGGACAAGGCATACAAAGTTTTCCTTTTTCCTTTTTCTTGGCATCCAAACAGTGAAAGAACAGATAAAAAATAATAATAATAATAATCAACACATTGATACTAAAAACTTCCAACAAGGAAAGAAAAAAAATATAATCAACACAAAACCAACAAAAAAAAAATGGAGAGAGAGAGAGAGAGAGTGAGAGTCGGCGCTGTTTTCTTTGTTTTCCAAAACAAAATAAATAGCACACATCTCAAGCACCACCACCACCAGACTCAAAAAACCCACATAGAGAGTTATATTTATATATTTATATTTACAGAGAAGAGTGAGGAAATTGATCTTTCAAGTAACGGCTACTTTTGCTGTTGTAGTGTGGTAGAAGATTACAACAATGACAAGCAAATCTCTCTCTCTCTCTCTCTCTCTCTCTCTCTCTCTCTCTCTCTAATTGGGTACTGGGTTTGAATGTTTATTGTTTTTCGTGAAATGTGTTTTTGGGTTTGTTCTGAAAAATGAAAATGTACAATCTTATCTGGGTTTATTATCTTCCCCCAAATTTTTATTTTATTTTATTTTATTTTGCTGGGAAAATGCATTTTGCTTGACTTTCTTTGATTTTTTAGTCAAAATATTTGTTTTTTTTTAAAAAAAAAAAAATTAATATCTGTTGGGTTTATCTTTAAAGTTATAATGAGAATGAGGATGAGATGTGGGCTCTGATTTAATTGTTGGGTCATTATTTTTTTTCCCTTTTTTTTTTTTTCTTTTTTCTTTTGCTTTTTCTTTGCTCGTTTGTTGAAGTTCATTTTTAAACAGAGATAAATTTATCTATTTAAATCATTTCCACTCCTTTTGATGTAGAACAGATAGCACATGCCTTCCTTGAGCAGCAAGGGCACAAGAAGTCACAACGCAAGATCAAAAGGGGCTGCCAGTAAGGGCCATCGGGGTAACAGTGTCGAAATTGCATGAAATTTGGCAGGTTGAAGGGAAACAATGTTCTGATCCAGATTCATGTTATGAACGTCGCCAAAATTTAGGCGAATTCCTTCATTTAGGCCCCGATAACAGTGTTTTTGCTATTTATAGTAAAATTTGTTTTTCCTTAATAACTTTTAGTTTAAAAGTCAGAATAAGGTCCCGTCTGTTTTGGGACGACCCTTAAGGTCAATAGGTTATGATTCTGCATTTAACTCAATTTTTCTTTTTGGTAAAATTCGGTAATTTTGTCCCCTAATCGCGTAATTAGTGCGAATTAGGGTTTTAGACATTTTTCTTAGTATTTATATGTTTTGTAGCCGTCAGAGGCAGGTTAGTTGATTATCAATAAAAATTCAGACGTTTTGTCAAATTTTCTTCTGGTGGATTCCAGTTTTATCTCCTTGTGGATTCAGGAAAACCCCTCGTGGATTCGAGGTTTATTACCAGAAACTAATAGTTTAGTTTCTGTTCCATCAAGAGAGCATTATGTATGCTTTTCTTCAGGCTTCCGCGACATCACCTTTCCATCCTAATTTTTAAAACATTCAAATAAAAGGAATGACTAATTACTCCATTCCCTCTTACTAATTTTAAAAACATCTAAACAATGTGAAGGATGACCATTTCCCTCTACTTTCCTCTTTCTCTAAACTTCCAAACAGGCCATTAGAGAATACAGGGAAATCCATAATTCCCATTTGCAAAATATCCCATACGTAGTCAAATACAAAAGATGGACACTATCATATTCCTCCGAAGATCGAACTGTTACGAGTTCATACTTTCCAATCATTGATAGTATGGAATTCAACATAACATTATGTATTGACAATTTGGTTTTTTGACAAACCAAACAATCCCATACCTCATAGCATCCAGGTTCAATGCAACTTTTGAATTTTCGAAATTCAACGATGAAAAGGTGTCCTATAGTCCATATTCAATATTGACTATTTGGTTTTTTGAAAGGCGTCAATTTTGACATTATATGATTTATTATAAAAAAAGCCACCTACGGTCAACCCAAGCAATCAAACTATGAGGGCAATTTTTATTCTGATGGGGCGTAAAACCTCTTTTTACGCACTCCAATCTAAGTATGCCACGTCAGTTTATTACAAAGTAAGACATAGAGTTTGCCACACACAATCAAGGCTCACCAACAAGCAACAACCATCTGCTTCTGCACTCTCTCTAATCGGACCAGCCCCATGGCTGATTTTCTCAAGTTCCCTCAACTCCAGTTGCCCGCCAAGCTCCACCACTCTCGCCACCCACAACCACCGTTAGTGGCTTAGAAACTGGATTCTCTCTTTCACTAGCTTCCTTTCTCTCCGATTCACAGGAGCCCACTTCAACAACCCCTCCCTGAGTTGCCAATCCAGATTAAAAGCCAACTCGAAAATCAAAGATTTTTTTTTTAAAAATATTACTGCTGGAATTGCCTTTTTTAGATTTGGTTTTGTGGGTTTCGTTTTTCCCAACTTTGATGGCTTCAATTCTTATGGATTGAGAGATCAATGGTGTCTTAGGCAGGGTCCACGTTGGGTTTGGAGGGTTGTCAACACTGCCTCTAAAGGCTCCTCTATGGCCCACTACCTCCACTGCTAGTTGTCCTCAACCTCCGCTGGTCATAACCGGAGTCTCTCGGCAACATCTCTGTTTAAGGAAGAAGTGACGTGGGATTTAGTTTTCTGTGTGAAGAGGGTTTGATTTGGTGCGGAAGTAATTAGTCTTTTATTTGCAAAAGTGGCACATTATTATTGAAGGGCGTAAAAATACCCCTTTATGTCGGACTGAATTTATTCTCTCAAACTTAAATCTAAAATCATTTTAAGTTTTTACTTTTTTTCTATAAATAAATTTACAACTTTTGTTACAACTCTCTTGGGTGGCCGATTGAAATTCAGTCTATGATCATTTTTACACAAAAATTCATAATATTTTTTCCATTACTCACAAGCAATCACGTAAAAAAATTATGGTAAATATTATGCATTTATTTATTATGCTAGATTTTTTGAATAATTTTATACAGGAGAGCTTTCTTTGGTAAAAGTTAAGAAAAAGTGAAAAGACGTTTTTATGACGTATTCCGTTCTAATATATATACTCCTACTTGAAAAAATAATTTCTTTTTAAGATTTTGAAGGTAGATGATTTTATTCCATTTTAAACATCAGCCTCTACATAAGCATAAGCATAAACCTATTTCTGATAAATGAGTTAAAATGTTTTCCCTCCACGGCTCTAAAGACTTTCTTTTGATATTATTTTCAGTCTGTGCGCTCAGCAGTTCAATTAATTCTCAGCCAACCTACAATTACCACTTTTGTTTGGATCAATCAAATGAAACCTCCAACACCTATTACCAATCCAACCTCACGGTGCTGTTGGAGTCTTTATCCTCTAAAGCTTCCCAAAACTACAGCTTCTAGAACGAAAGCTCTAATATTGGCATCTACGCCCTCTTCCTCTGCAGAGGTGATGTTTCTAATAGTACCTGCCAAACCTGTGTAAGCTACGCGATCCGAGATATCACAACTCGATGTCCATCTAACAAAAGTGCCATCATATGGTACGATCAGTGCATGCTACGCTACTCCGATGTTAATTTCTTTGGACGGGCACAGACATCGCCATTGTTTCTCATGTATAATACCCAGAATACTACTTCACCAGACCAAGAAAATTTGTTCGCACGTTCTCAGTTGGGCAGTCTAATAGCGGGCGCCAATAAAACAGACATGTTATTCTCGACGGCTGAACAGAAATTGACTATTGATGGTGGTACGTCTGTGACGGGCTACGGGTTGGTGCAGTGTACTAGAGATATCGATGGTGGTTCATGCGGAGAGTGCTTAAGCGTCTTGTTGGATACAGGCCAAAAATGTTGCGAATCCAAAATTGGGTGGCGCGTCTCCGGCCCGAATTGCTTTCTGAGGTATGAAGCCTACAATTTCACCGAGCCACCGCCACCACCTCCACAGCTGCAGCCGCCGCAATCCCAACCCGTGCCTGTAGCACCACAGCCGCTGCCTGATGATAATAGTAAGACATGTTGATTTGGTATTTCATTAAAATCCTCCCCATATGTTTCATATTTGTAGATCAATCCTCCCCGTTTGGTTCACAGGATTCGAATTGGTATTTAGGATTAAAATTTTAAAAATAATTAGAAATCTTTTTTGGGCGTGTTTCGGAATTAGGATTACTCGATTTGACAAACCAAACAATTCCAGATCATGGGAAAATTAGTAGGTACAATAGTTTAGCAAGATGGTCGATCTAACATTACTAAGTTAGAGGAGTCAGTACCATGTTGTTGTATTCCCAAAATAGAAAAAGTTATAACTCAATTAATTAATTAATTTTGTTACCATTTGACATGGAAATTTGAATATCTTGCCAATTTTGCCATATCGGTTGAGATAACAGTTATCCAACTCATTTTAATGTAGCAGTCCTGTCACCTGTGTTCTCAAAGGCCAGGTGTAAACTGTAAAAAAAAAACAGAGTACTAAGGATAATAGCAGTTTTAGAGGGTAATTGGGGTAAAGAAGCTAAGGTAAAACATCCACTTAAACTCACAAACGTTGAATGTTTTAGTCTACAACTAGTAGAAGTTTTTCCTTATGTTTACTTCCAGTACTAAGATAGTTGCATTACATTCATCTGGCGAATTAAGCCATTCCCCATTTGATACAAAGGACCTTCATTAAATACTTAATCCATTGTCTCTGCTAATAAATGATAACAATAATAATAAGGCTTGCTAATAGATTTCATTTGGCTTATCTGTGGCAGTTTGAGCAGCTTATGTCCTCGCATTAATTGATATATATATATATATATATATATATATATGTGTGCGTGTGTGTGTGTGTGTGTGTGTGTGTGATAAATTAAGGATTTTGATCTTAAGTAATTTTATCATACTCTTATTTGACAGAATATTTTAAGCATACGTAGGTAATTATTTTTTATGATGAGCAACAGGAGGAAAGAAGACAACCAAGACAGTAATCATTGCTATATCAACAATTGCATCAATTGCAGTAGTTGCAGCTCTCTTCGGTTTCTGGTTTTATAAATACTCTGGCGGGAGGAAACACGAAGAAGGTAGATTTAGTTTAGCCAATCTATTATAACCAATGATTCTTTTTTTCTATTAAAATTTGTGTTTTTAGATGGTCATTGATTATTTTAAAAATCTAATTTGTTACTTAGAGAGGGACACAAGCCCAGTAATTCCGTTACGAAGTAATTTTGCAAGGTTACGTTCAATACGATTAACAGGCAGCAGTATGTATGCAAGGGATGTTGACGACAGTGGAGAAATGCTTTACTTCGATTTAAGTACCATACTGTCTGCTACAAACAATTTCTCTGATGAGAATAAGCTTGGAGAAGGTGGTTTTGGCCCAGTTTATAAGGTTAAAATTTATAAATATTTTCTTTCATATGCAATTTTTGAAATTATTTGAACATTTGCAATTGAAATTAATACATAGCAACAGTAAATGTTAGGATCATTATCAACTAAAAGATTACATCATTTGATTTTAGGAGAGTTGAACTATCATTGAACCTTTAGTGTTGTAACATGTAGCAGAGTATGTCTATTGTCTACCAATACTGTGTCAAAAGTTTTCATTGATAAAGAATGTTTAAAATGCTTCCAGGGCTTGATTAATGGAAAGGAAACTGCAATTAAAAGGCTTTCAATGAAATCTAAACAAGGTCTTGAAGAGTTTAAGAATGAAGTGATTTTAATTGCAAAACTTCAACACAATAGTCTTGTGAGGCTCTTGGGATGCTGCTCAGAAGGAGATGAACAGATTCTAGTCTATGAATACATGGCCAACACTAGTCTTGATGCCTTTTTGTTTGGTTTGCTCTCTCTCTCTCTCTCTCTCTCTCTCTCTCTCTCTCACACACACACAATTTGCACCATTAATTATAGGCCAATTCATGGCAAAATTTTCCTATGCGTGAGAATCAATCGCCTTAATATTACAATGTAGATCCAAAAAAATGTAAAGAACTAGATTGGGCTAAACGCATAAACATTGTCAATGGGATCGCTAAAGGCCTTCAATATCTACATGAAGACTCTCGGCTGAAAATCATCCATAGGGATATGAAAGCGAGTAATGTGCTCTTAGATGATGAGATGAACCCAAAGATATCAGATTTTGGCACCGCTAGGATGTTTGGGAGAAATCAAATAGAAGCCAACACTATCAGAATTGTGGGTACATAGTAAGCAATCCGACTTCACCCTCATTTTAATTTTATAAATCATTGGTGCAGCTTTCTAAAGAAATTTTTCTGCACGTGATCAAACTTAAGTTTGGTCCCCTTGCATGCATGTTTTAGGAGATTTATGGTTCATTGCATTTACATTTGCAACTCATTTTTCAAATAAAATTTTTAGTAAACATAATTTAGCATTGAAATCAAACAGAAAACTCTAAAATTTCAATGGTGATTTAAAGAAAGCACTGTAAGATCAAGGAATTGCAAAGGAAGAAAGCCACTTACCATAAGTCATGGTTTTGTCAATGTACCTTATGCTCTTAATGATACTACATAGTCTACATTCATTAGGACAACTTAGCCTTCATTCTCTTTTACAGTACTTGAAACCATATTGTATAATAATACGCGTTTTTTTTTCAATAGTGGATACATGGCACCAGAGTATGCAATGGAAGGACTATTTTCAATAAAGTCTGATGTTTATAGCTTTGGAATTCTAATGCTTGAAATTGTTAGTGGAAAAAGGAATAGTGGCTTCTATCATCCAAAGCGTGCACAAAGTCTTCCATCATATGTACGTCTCTCTTCCTTACCTATATCTTTAGCCAAAATTAACTTTTTGCTTATTATTGTAAACTAAAGAAAAATCGCCATTAGGTATGGCGACTATGGAATGACGGCAAAGGAGTGGAATTGATAGATCAGACCATAGTTGATACTTGTCCTATAAGTGAGGCTTTAAGATTGATCCATATTGCATTGTTATGTATTCAAGAAGATCCAAATGATAGACCTACCATGTCAAGGGTCCTTCTCATGCTTGCAAGCAAATCAATAAATCTTCCTCAGCCATTAGCTCCTCCATTTTCTGTAGGTAGGTTAATACTATCCGATCAATCTACAACTATTGAGACCGGAACGGGATTTGTCATATCTGATCAATCTTCAACAAGTGCTTCTGGCTAGTTAAGAGATTAATTGGAGTATGCGATTCAACAAGCGTTTCATTTTCGTGCAAATGTGTCAGGTTAGGAACAATAGCAAGTGTACAACCAAACCTTCTATTTTTGTACTTATTCTTACCATCTATATATATTTGCATCCGCACCGGAATTACATTGAATTATTTTAGCACATATACCAAATTATGGAAAACAAAACACGAAGGAATAGAGATCTATCATCAAAGGAGGACCTTGTCATGTGATAAGATTTCTGATGAGAAATACATTTAGCAAAATTATAATTTTGCTAAATGGATTGATGTATATGTAAGTAGCCTCCATAGTGAGATTTAATTTATAGGCATTTGGACGTAGGAGGACTTTCATTTGAGATTTTTTGGACCTAAAACCCGACTTAGAATTCAGTTTCAGAGATGTGAATCTTTGATAAATCAAATGTTTGTAATCCATTTAAAATAAAAGAAAGTTCTTCTACCTTGAACAAGTATCAAATCAAGGAAATTACATTGCCACCTACTCGGTAATAATGGTGGTTCACGTGAAATGGTAAAACCCCTAAACTTCTATGTTGTTGTACTAAGATTTCTTTAATTATTTTTCCACTAATTTGGTATAATAACTTTTTTTTATTTGTTTGAGAGACTTTCAAACCTGTGGCATCTCTTAGTGATAGCTAGACACTTATCAGTTTTAGGTGTAGCAGAAATTGAACCCTAGATCTCTTATTTAATCATCATAAACTTTACTAATTGAGCTAACTAGAACCCACTTGGTACAATAACTTTGATACCATAGAAATAGACATTTTGCATCCCTTAAATAGAGGAAAATTCATGTATGATTAATGCAAGTTACCATCTTTTAAAAAATGTTAGGGAGATAAACACCTTGGGGAGCTTCCTTCAATAATTAATATAACATATAGAAACACACTTTAACCCAAAAGGCCTAAATTCAATGGTATGTGCTTAATTATGTTATATTAACTACTCATTCTTCTCATCTTTATTCAATGTGGGACTTCACTCACACGTGTAACTCAACAATCTTCCCCTCACGTGTGAGTCTGCCTCTCTATGGGCTTCAAGACCCCTCTGTGGGTCATGAACAAGTCCTACTCACTCCCCCTTGACTAATGGGCTTTTCACTTCATCAACGCGTCATCCATGGGCCTCTCGTACACCATCCATGAGAACCACGTGTCAACCCCGCACGCACATCCATGGGAACTCCACTCGTCCATATCCATGGGAATCTCGCATCACAACATTATTTAAAACCATTAACAATATTTTAGGATCTTTGTGTCTGGGCCATTTAGGCTTTCTCTATCCCCGCTAGGTAGAGACCATGAATACCTCACCACCTTCGCCACACACTACCATGGGCTCTGATACCATTGATGTAAAATGAAAGAAGAAAGCAATAAACTAAAACAAAAGGAAACAGAGTTGGACTGAAACTCTACTACTGCATTTGATAATGAAATTGCCATAATATAGGCTAAAAACAAACGGTTACAAAACACAAATATAGGCACCACTAAGATCATGCTAAACAACCCCTACAAACTAGGAAACAAATAAAAACAAACTACTAAACTCCTAAAGACTAGGACAACCCAAATCCATTCTAACGTGTGCTGCACTAATTTATTCAACAATCCCTCCCTTAAATTGATGTTCCACACATAACATCAGTTTAACAAGACTCAAACTTTGAAGCCCCATCCCTCAGATAAAGTCCTTTAAACTGCAAACACCAAGCAGCTTCCTGAGCTTCTGAAATGCTGGAAATTTGAGAGGCTTTGTTAGAATATCAGCAATCTAATCTTCACTTCTGCAGTAAACCAGATTAATAACTCCATCATTCGTGAGATCCCTCAGGAAATGATACTTCACATCTATATGCTTGCTTCGACCATGTAAAACAGGATTCTTTGAGGGCTTTATTGCTGAATTGTTGTCACAGTAAATAAGAGTAGGCCCATCTTCTTTGAACTGCAACTCTTCAAGAGTCTTCTTCAGCCAAATAACTTGACAAGCACAAGCTATTGCTACAACAAATTTAGCTTCAGTGGTTGACAATGTGACGATTGGCTGCTTCTTTGATGACCATGAAACAGCTCCTGTTCCCAACATGAAAACATACCCAGATGTGCTTTTTCAATCATTAGAATCTCCTGCATAATCACTATCTGTAAAGCCAAACAAATCTAACTTTTCTCCCTTTTTAAAGAACAGCCCAAACTCCTTAGCACCTTACAAGTACCTAAGAATTCTTTTTGCAGCCAAAAGATGAATCTCTGTTGGACACGCCATGTATCTACTAATGACACTTACAGCATGCATTATATCAGGCCTTGTTGCAGTCAAATACATTAAGCTCCCTACAATCTGCTTGTAAAGAGTACTATTAACTTTCTTTCCTCCATCATCCTTGTTTAGCCTCAAACCAAACTCAGAAGATGTATTCACAGGATTACAATCCTTCATCTGAAACTTGTCCAAGATTTCTCCCACATACTTCTTTTGAGAAATAAGAATGCCAGCAGAGGACTACAACACTTCTATGCCAAGAAAGTAATGCATCATGCCAAGATCAGACATTTCAAATTCAGCCATCATGGATTTCTTAAAGCTTTCAAACATGGTTGTATTACTTCCAGTATAGATTAGATCATCTACATACAAGAAAACAATGAGCATTTTCCCTCCATCATCAACTTTTATGAAAAGTGTATGTTCATAAGGACATTTTTGAAATCCTTCCTTCAAAAAATAAGTTTCTAAACAATTATACCAAGCCCTTGGGGCTTGTTTTAATCCATATAGAGCCTTCTTTAATCTATACACTTTATGCTCATTTTCAGATTTCACATAACCAAGAGGTTGATCGATAAATACCAATTCCTTCAAATCTCCATGGAGGAATGCCGACTTCACGTCCAGCTAGAAGATAGGCCATGAAATCTGAGCTGCTAATGCAATCACCAATCTGATTGTGTCATGCCTTGCAATTGGAGCAAAAACTTCTATATAATTAACACCAAACTCTTGCTTATAGCCCTTGGCCACCAAGCGTGCCTTATACTTGTCGACTTCACCATTTTCCTTCAGCTTTGTCTTGTAAACCCACTTCACACCAATTGTTTTGTGCCCTTTTGGAAGATCAGATAACTCCCAAGTGTCATTCTTTTCAATGGCTGCAATTTCAGCATCCATAGCCTTTCGCCATTTTGATTCTGTGACAGTACTTTCAAACACTGTGGGATCACAATCTGAAAATAAAGCAAAATTAGTGAGTGGGTCTTCAGATTGATCAATTCCAGTTACCTCATAATCATACATCCATGCTGGCCTCCTTCGAACACGATGAGAACGTGATTCAGCTGCTACTTCTGGTGCTGTTGGAGTCATGGTTTTGAAACCCGGACCGGACCGTACGGTCCGACCGGAAAAACCGTGAACCTCTCAGAATCACGGTTCTTTTAGGCATAAGAACCGGCCTATGCCAAAAAAAACAGGAAACCGTTCAAACCGCGGTTGAACTGCACGGTTCTGAGAACCGAATTCAGACCGCTTTTCACGGTTTCCTTTGAATTTAAACCTTAAAAAAAAAAAAAAAAAAAAAAAAAAAAAAAAAAAAAAAAACAGAAAAGCAAAAGAAAAAGAAAACGTCTGATCTGACCAGAAAACATCTCATCTTTGTTTCAGTCTCTTTGCTTCACTTTCAAAAAAAACGTCTCACATAATCCAAACACAAAACAAAATCCAATTCTTACAATAAAGTTGAATCAGAACAAGCAAATATGAAAAAAAAAATGAAAAAAAAAAAGAAAGAAAAAGGAAGAACAATCCGATCTGACCCAATCTGGTGGTGGGGAGGAGGACGAACGGCGGTGGGGCGGCCGAAGAGGCCTTCGATCTCCATGATCTCCACTAGCGCCACTTCAGATTCTTCTCTCTCTCTCTCTTTCTTCTCTTTTCTCTGATGTGAATATGTTCTTTTTTTTTTTTAGAAAGCCTGATGTGAATATGTGAGAAGGATAAGTGATAACTGTGAAGTAAACCCTTGGGTGAAGCAAGCTTTAAATTTTGGCTTTGTTCTCCGCTGGTAATGTGTGTGTGACCAGGTGAGAGTATGAGAGAAAGAGAACGAGAAAGACAGAGCTGAAAGAAAAATAAAAGCAGAGATTAGAAAAAGCAAGGCACATTCTGTGGAGGAAGACTCTAGAAAAATAAAACCAAGATTAGACTAGTGGGATGGGGATCTGTGTGTGGAGGAGAAAAAGCAAGAAAATAAAAAAGAAAATAAAAGGATAAGAAACGTATGGATGCAAGCAGCGGAAGGAAAAAGAATAAAAAGAATAGAGTCACAATTAAATTTTACTACAATATTTTTACAATATTTCACAATAAATTTTAAGTAATAAATTGTTATTAGTTAATATTAGTGAGTAAAAAAATAATTTTAATAGTGGGTTCAAATTAAAACTAGTAACAATTTTTTACATAAATTTTGTTGTGAAAGTATTGCTAAAAATATTGTAGACTTCTTCACTGCTTCTAGAGACTTCTTTGTTAACATATAGTGCTTGCTTGCTGTCAAGCACTACCTTCTTGGGTTTTGATTTTTTTTTTTTTTTTATAAATTCATAATAAATGGTGAACAATGACTATTCAAATAAGCTTAGGAAAAAAAATGATGGGCAATCAAATGGGCTTGGCCATGTGCAAATAAACTCATTTGTCTCTTAACTATTTTATTGGGTTGCATAAAAAATAAAAATTATTGTGTACTAAACTATGCTTTATCATGACTTAAAAATAATTTAGAAACTCAATAGCTATTGCTTTTTAGAATTTTATAATTTTTATTTGTATTATGAAAGTTATGTTATAAAAAAAAATACTATCTATATTTGTTTTGGATTATTTTAGTTAATTTTTCTATTTTTTATTAATTTAATGTTTTTATATATTTAAAATAATTATTAAAGTAATTATGACATCATCACGGTTCGACCCCAGTTCGACCTCGGTTCGACCTCAAAACCCTTGAACCTCTCTCTTTTACGGTTCAATGAACGGTCCGAGTCTGAAAACCATGGTTGGAGTGACTTCAGAGGCTACAGGAGTTTCATTTTGAGGATTCTCAAATGCATCAATTGCTGGAGCAAGGTGTTGCTGCGGCTGGTTTACTTCATCACCATCTTCTCCATCAAAACTAGTTGGAATTGGCTCTCCAACTACATTTTTGCTCCATTCCCAAATTTGATCTTCATCAAAAACAACGTCTCGACTGATAAGTATTTTCTTAGTGTTAGGATTGTAAAGCTTATAAGCTTTTGACTGACCACTAACACTGAGAAAAATACATTTTTCTCCCTTGTCATCCAGCTTCTTCCTCTTCTGATCTGGAATATGGGCATATGCAACACACCCAAAAATTCTGAAGTGATCAACAATTGGTTTCCGTCCGCTCCATGCTTCCTCTGGTGTCATATTTTTAACAGCAAGTGTGGGACTTCTATTCAATATATGAATGCTCTAGTTAACTGCTTCAGGCCAAAAACTCTTTGGAATGCAGCTCCTAATTAAAAGACTTCGCACCATATTTAGAATAATGCGATTCTTCCTTTCACAAACACCATTCTGTTGGGGCGTATAAGCTGCTGTAAGCTGCCTCTTTATTCCATGAGTCTCACAGAAACTTGCAAATTCATGTGAGTTATATTCTCCACCACAATCTGTACGTAGAGTTTTTATGGGACTACCAACTTCTTTCTCAACTAGCGCTTAATAGCTTTTAAAGACTAGAAAGGCTTCAAACTTCTCTTGCAAAAAATAAACCCAGCTTTTGCGACTAAAATCATCAATGAATGTAAGTATATATCTCTTACCTCCATTAGAGTGTGGAGTTATTGGCCCGCAAATGTCAGAATGAACAAGCTCCAGTGCAGCCTTCGCCCTCCATGATTTCCCTTGTGGAAATTGATTACGATGTTGTTTGCTAACAACACATTCTTCATAAATTTCAGAAGGAGCTGTAATTTGAGGAAGACCAGTCACCATATTCCTCTGTTGTAAAGTTTTCAACCCGCCAAAGCTAAGATGCCCATAGCGAAAGTGCCATAGCCATTCCTTCTCTCCCAATCTTGCAGAAAGACATGAGTAAGTGGTGTCATGAAGATACAATGGAAACATTCTATTGGCTGTCATGTTGACTTAAGCTATCAAGCCCAACTACTCATCTTCAATTCTGCAGACTCCATTTTTCATAGAGATTCCATATCCCTTTTCTTGTAGCTGACCAATACTAAGTAAATTTGTTCTCAAATCTGGAACAAAGAGAACATTAGAAATTGTTTGAATAGAATTTCTGTTGGTTTGAATTGCTACCTTTCCCTTTCCCATAACAGAGACTGTAGAGCCATCACCGAACTTCACAACATCACGAAAGGCTTCATCCAATTCAGAGAATACAGACTTCTCTCCACTCATATGGTTGCTGCAGCCAGTGTCTAAGTACCACAAGAATTTCTTGTGGGTTTCCTCCTTGCCGTGACAAGCCATCAACAAAGACACTTCTTCTTCCTTCTTAGCAAAATTGAAGTACTTTCCACCATCTCTCCTTAGATTAGTACAACACTCTGACTTGTAGTGGCCAAACTTGTGACACCTATAGCATTCAACTCTTGATTTGTCTGCTGACTTTTACTTGGAAGACGTTGAATGATTGTTGTTGTTGTCATGGCCTTTTCCTCTCCCTTGAGAATCACAATCTTTAGATTTCTAATTTGAATGTCTACCATCATTGCCGCCTCTGCCTCTGCCTTTTCCTCATCCTTGACCTCCTCCTTTTAATGCCAAGTCTTGTAACGCTTGCTCCTCTTTGTCTTGCCGATTCATTTTCTGCTCATGAACCAACAAAGAACTCTGCAATTCATCAATGGACATACTGTCAGTGTCTTTAGATTCCTCAATCGAACAAACAACATAGTTGAATTTTGTTGTCATCGAACGAAGAATCTTCTCAATGATAGTGACATCTGCCATTTTGTCACCATGGATTCTCATCTTATTTGCGATTGTCATTATCCTGGAAAAATAATCTGACACCGATTCTCCAGACTTCATGTGTAAAGTTTCGAAATCGCCTCGAAGTGCTTGAAGCTATGCCCTCTTTGCCTTTGCTGTCCCCTCATACTTCTTCTTCATAAAATCCCAGATCTGCTTGGAAGTTTCTTTACAAAGAATGGTTTCCATGATGGAACGATCAATTGCCTGGAAGAGATAATTCTTTGCTTTGAGATCCTTCAACTTCCGCCCTTCAAGCTCCACCATCTGTGCATCTGTCAGCTCAACGCCTGCTGCTGGTTCTGTTACTCCAAAAACAACTGTCCAATATTCTTTGGACCTCAAAAAATTCTCCATGAGCATGCTCCAATGGTCATAGTGACCATCAAAGCGTGGGATTGCTGCCTACACAAAATTTGAATCTGAAGCCATCAATACAATTTGGGGACTCTTTCTCTCTTGCTTTTCTCACTGGCTCTGATACCACTTGTTGGGGAGATAAACTCCTTGGAGAGCTTCCTTGAGTAATTAATATAACATATAGAGACACACTTTAACCCAAAAGGCCTAAGCCCAATGGGTATATGCTTAATTATGTTATATTAACTACTCATTCTTCTCATTTTTATTCAATGTGGAACTTCACTCACACGTGTAACTCAACAAAAAAAACTAATAAATCTGCCAATATTATAGAAAATTGACGCAGCAGCACAAAATTTAATGAAAAAAGAAAAGAAAAGAAAACATTAATATAATCTTTCTCTTATACACTTTAGGATACTAACTAGTGCACATAAAATACATGCCAATGTGATCTGCATCTTATTTTTCCACCAATTTCAGTTATGTTTTCCCATTAAAAAATTGAACGGTTTTAGACCCCTTAAAAACAACCAGATTGCGTAGCCTAGTTAATTAGCCAAGTTGTTACTTAGTTAAATTAAGCAATTCTAGGTTAAAACAATCAAATAATCATATCATGTATATAAAACATATAAAGCAGCGGAAATAATAAAGAACACAATGATATGATTACCTAGGAAACCACACGGTAAAAACCTGGGGAGGATTTGACCCACCGATCCTCAAGGCAAAACAGAATTCACTATGAAAGAATTGAAGTTCTTACAAAAGGACTACAAGCTCCTCGCTCGACTTCCTAATGCTACCCACCAGTAGAACTTACTGACACGACCACGTGCAAGTTCCGAATCCATGGACTCCTTCTTTCTTGAATTCCTCAATCAGCTACAAGCTCCCCGCTTATTTTTCTTTAAGTTCTAATGGTTGCAACTACAATGATCTTCAAGATGTTGAAATCATCTCTACCTTGAAAACCCTAAGTTTTGTGTAAAGGAAAGCTCCTCTAAGATCTCACAAGAGATTCACACAAAACAGCAATGTATGAGCAACAATACAATATGGACAACCTCCAAAAATGTGGCTAGGGTTTTGTTTAAATACCTAGGATAAAAATATAAAACCCTAAACGTTTAATGAAGTAGGGCTGAGTTGGAAATTCTGCAGAAAAATCAACCTATGCGATTTTCGATCGATCGAGCCTATCCTTCGATCGATCGAGCCAGGCCGAAAGTCCCAAGTACTTCTGCAGCCACTCGATTCCAACTTTACAATAATAGACCAACTTTGAGCAAACCTAAATAAGACTAAATACATTGTTTTGATCATGGTTTGCCAACATTACAAATTAGAGTTCTAAATACATAAAATCCTAAGACTTTAGAACCTAACAAAAATAAAAATAAAAAATCGCTTACATTTATTTCCCATCATTTATTTTGATGTATGGAATTTGTTTGTATGGATATGTGTGAATGTGTGATTCGGTTTGTGAAATAGAAATTGCCTTGCTCTTTATACTAAATTTTCCAAAAGGATTGTCGGCATAGGATGAACTTGGGTGGAATTGTTGGTACCTGGTAGTAGTACACACTATAGGCACAGAGCCGGCAGTGGACCATGAAGAGGGCTTAGGCCGTTTGGTTGGGTGTCCCACACAATGTGGTTGATATTATACCGGTACCGGCCATACCGGCCGGTATATACCGTATCAGTACATATACCAGTATTAAAACACCAACGTTTTATACTGATTTAAATACCCACTGTATCAGTCATGTACCAGTCATACCGGACGATTTTGGGCAATACAAGCCGGTACTAGGCGTACCAACCGGTATAGAATTTTTTTTTTTTTTTTTAGTTATGTAATTTTTGAATTTTTGTAAGGGCAGAATAGTAACTTATTTGCATTAACTTATTAGTATTATTTGTTTTCTTAGTATGCAATGAACAATTAAGCTTTCTATTTTTTATATTGTGTTTTTTTTTTTTTCTTTTAATTGATGCTAAAGTCTAAAACCATGAATAATTTGTTCTAAATTGAGGTAATGTTTTATGGAAAACTTTTATATTTATTTTATATAGACACACACACACACACACACACACATATATATATATATATATTTATAAATATAAAAAATAACGGTAAATCCAAAACGATACACCAGTATTGACTGGTACCGAAATATATCATTCTACTAGTTACAGCCTCCAGTACGAGATTGACTCCCTTGGTCCCACACAAAAATGCAAAGCACTTGTTTTGATTTTACACGATTCATAGATACCCAAATAATCATATATAAATTATTAAATTAAATTTCACAAAATTCATATAACATGACCTCTATATAGCCTGTTTGTACTTTGTAGTGCCTTATACACATACTCCCTGCAGGATTAATTTGTTAGTCCATCTTATAATTCTTACATTTCAAGAAAAGCAATTTACTAAATTATATATATATATATATATATATATATATATATATATATATCATTTAACATACATTTTATCCATAAAAGAATCTAAATAAAAGGTGATCAGTTTTTAAAATTATATTTTCTTAATTTGAACTAAAATAAAACAATTAGAAATTAGTTAACTACTGAATATTGACTATTTAACTAAAATTAATTATATATTAATTAGAGGGAAAAGACTTGCAAAAAGTTTCTAGTATAAGTAAGGTGGAAGAAAGAGACTACACTTTCCTTTGATTTTGAGCATTCGAAGAAAGTCGCTTAGATGATTAATTATCCTTAAGCAATTGTCGCTTAGATGGAAGAAAACTGTGTGCACATCTAGCAATTGTCCTTTAGCAATATGTCTAGTTTTTATGGTTTTTGGTGGAATATGTGCCTCGATATACGATATCAGGTGAGTAGTAATTTTCCATCAACGGCATTAACGTATGTAGGTTTGGTCCATAAAGGCTGTAATTATCTTGCATGGACTCCTGCGAGGAAATCAGCTTTCCTATCTCTCTCATTAATCTATAGCGTAATACCATAGCTTTGGCCACGTTCTTGTTTTGGTCACTCAAATTGAGATATTTTAGTCTTTTTCATTTATTAATTTTTATTTTTTATTTACAAAGCTAAAATGCAAAATACATATTTTAAATTTGGTTGAAATTCATTTCAGACTTCTAATTTTACTTTTATTTAATTAAGTACTTTAAATGTCAAATTTATTCAATTAAGATCTTATCTGTTCAATTTTGTTAAAATGTTACTTGTTATTATTATTATTATTATTATTTTGAAAAATAAGAAATCTAAATATTTTTTAGTATTTATCTTTTCACTCGAGCATGTGTGGTCTCTCTATCTCTCACACACCGAATAATTATATAGAAGAATCTCTTAATAGTGAAGGTAAGAGGTTTTAAATTCAAAATCTAATGAAACTTAATTTAAGAACCACTAGGCCAACCTATAAGGTTATATTATTTTTATTATTATTATTAAGTGTTTTTATTTCTATTAAACTTGATCAGCCATATAATATAAACACACACACACAGATATATATATATATATATATATATATGTTAACGGACGAAATTCTTTGAAGCCTAACGTAAGAGTTAAAATGTTTTCCCAGCACAACTCGAGAGCCTTTCTTTTAATATTATCTGCAGTCTGTGCCCGTACTAGCTCCATTCATTCCCAGCCAACCTATAACGACCACATTTGTTTAGATCAATCGAATGAAACCTCCAACACCAATTACCAATCCAACCTCACGGTGCTGTTGAAGTCTTTATCATCTAAAGCTTCCCAAAACTACAGCTTCTACAACGAAAGCTCAAGTATAGGCATCTACGCCCTCTTCCTCTGCAGAGGTGATGTTTCTAATAGTACCTGCCAAAGCTGTGTAAGCTACGCGACCCGAAATATCACAACTCAATGTCCAATTAACAAAACTGCCATCATATGGTTCGATCAGTGCATGTTACGCTACTCCGATGTTAATTTCTTTGGACAGACGCAGATATCGCCAATGTCGCTCATGTATAATACCCAGAATACTACTTCACCTGAACTAACTAATTTTTACGCACTTGGTCTATTGCACGATCTAATAGATCGTGCCAAGGTAACAGATACGCTGTTCAAGAGTGATAGTCAGACAGTGAAATTGAGTGATGGGTCCAAGATAAGTTATGGGTTGGCACAGTGTACAAGAGATATCGATGGTCCTTCGTGTGGCCAGTGCTTAAGCTACTTGATGGATACAGCCGAGACATGTTGCCAAGCCAAGATAGGGTGGCGCATTTTAGGCCCCAGTTGCTTTCTGAGGTATGAGAACTACTCTTTCACCGAGAAGCTGCCCCCGCCACCAGCCCAATCCATGCCTGCAGCAACACCGCCACCGACTGTTAATGGTAAGACATGTAGATTTGGTATTTTCATAGAAATCCTCCCCGTTTGGTGCACAGGATTCGAATTGGAATTAAAAATTAAAAATTAGCGGAGGTCTTTTGTTATTATTATTATCAGAATGGAGGTTGTTTTGGAATTTACCTATTTGACAAACAAAAATAATCCTAAAACTTAGAAAAATTATTTGGCACTGAACTTCTTCTTTTCACATAAACGGTTGATCTAAATTTACCTTCCTTTTTTTTTCAAATAATTGATCAAAAATATTATCTTAGAAGAATAATTGAATTAATTTGGTTAGTGAGCTTCAATATATTTTGTGAGAGAAAGGAATATCAAATCGCTTTTGGTAAATATTAATGGGCTGTTTTGAAGAGTGGTGTCGAAAGGTGTTTCAGCAGGGAAGTTGAAAGTGAAGGCTTTGTTTGATTTGTGGATGGAAATTTCGGAAGTTTTGACTTTTGAGAAAAGTTTCGTTTTTTTAGGGAAGAGAGGGTGGGTGAGAGGTAACAATACGTGAGATGGGGTCTATGAGAAATTATTGGTCGGAAATTGTCGCTTAATTAGTATAGTTCAGTGCAGTAGGTGACGTGCTAGCAGCCAAGTTTAAGTATTATTTGTTGCAGGTCATTTTTTCAGGTTCGTACACCCTAGACTCGTGTCTTAATATTATTAGACATCATCAAGTTTGGGCTTTTTGTTAAGAGGGAAGTTGGGTCTAACACCTTGACAAAATGGGCTTTTAGAGTCTCATTTTGCCGCGCCTTTACGTGCACCATTCCAATCCAAAGATGGGCTTGTTCTCTTCTACTTCTTCCGCTGAAAAGGGTTGTTCTCCACTTTCTGTGAAATGAACATTACTCTACTTTCTGCTACGCCTTTCTCCACTTTCTGCTGAAGGAAGATTACTTCTTCACTTTCTGCAGGATGAGGCATTACTCTACTTTCTGCAGAATGAATGTTACTTCTACACTTTCTGCTGTGATTTACTCCATTTTCTGCTGCAGCTTTCTCCACTTTTTGCTGGAGGAAGATTACCTCTCCCCTTTCTGCAGGATGAGCTTTACTCTACATTCTCTACTATTACAAGTCTGCACATAAAAACACTAAAGTCCAAAGAAAGTGCTCATTAAGTAGATGTTAGTTCTCAACATATTCACAAATATACATATGCGTATAAATATTCACATATACATTATAAAATGGATTGGGTCACAAGGTTTTCGATCCCAACTCTCACAGCCTTATTGCTTTAACCCAAGGGTGCACAAAACTGTGAGGTTTGGAACTCGAATCAAAGTGGCCGCTGCTTGAATATCTCTTCTCAAAAGATTCAGGTGAAATTGATTTTATGGGAGACAGGAAGTTTTCCTAGTGGTGCATGTCAATACCACTATTGTGCCATAATCTCTTTCTTTCCATGCGTTTTTCTGCGGAGTGTGCTGCTGCACTACTAGGTACTCTTCTCTACAAATTCTCAACTTTTCTCTACTGATTTTCTCTCTTTTTCTCTTTTCTCTTCCTTCTGAGTTCTCAGTTATGTTTTTTTTCCCCCCTGAAAGAGGAATACCCATATTTATACCCATGGGTTTTCCTCTTGTGTTACATTAATCCATGGTTTCCCCTTTTTCCCGCTGGGTTTCCTTTTGCCTCGGGTTTGGGATATCCTTTTCCTGCCGAGTCTTCTTTTTTCTCTGGGTTTGGGATTTGCCAGAGCAGGTAGCCGCTTCTCCTTTTCGCTGCTCAATGCCCATAATTTAAAGCTGCGTTTAATGCACTTGTCCTTCTTTGTATTCTGCGGCTCTTCCTTTCTTTTCTTTCTTTTTTAGCGGGAATGCTCAAAGCCTCCACATGGGTCATTCTGCAAAATCTCCTTTAGTGGGCCTTTTTGTCATTGCTCTTCTTGGGCTTTCTCTACTACGCTTGGGCCTATGACATGCACCTCGTGATAACCTGCAACTTCTCTTTTGGTATGAGTGTTTTTTCCAGCATAAGCAACTCCCAAATTGTGGTAGATTATCACAACTAGGATCTTACTCCCTTCCGCCAAACCACACCTCCTTCATTCTCTACAATGATAGGTCAAACCTCATCTATATGTCTGAGATACAAATTGAGTGAACCTATTCGCCTACCTTGCATTACTCTTCAATTCTCATTCTGCAACTTTACACTTTAGAATTTCTCTGTTCTGCGGTGTTAAACTTGGGATTCTCTTTCTACCATGTTTGATATTTCCTTTTTGTAGCACTTAATATCTGGGAATTATTCCCTTCGTTCGTGGCATGATTTCCTATATTTTTCCGTGTATTTCTCTATTTTCTCATCTCTTCAATGGAATGCACTATGAAGGTTCTAGATTCCTTCAGTATCTTCTAATCTCTTTCATTCAAATGGGTTGGGCCTTTTGTGCCTATTTCACATCATTCCCTTATACAAGGGTCTTGGGTCATTCATGGGCCCACTTATTCTCATATCCAATCATCCTTCAAGGCCTGGTCTGCTAGGCTTTGGGCCTTACCTATTAGCCCAAAAAACGTGTAAAAAATTGGGAGCCAACATTATTATTATTATTATTATTGGAGAAATTACTCTTGGTATAATGTTATTATTGGTAGTAGCTTACTAATTTTTTTTCTACAAAAAACTTACATACTCCCAGAGCAGTACTCTAGGCTCTGAGAAAGGGAGTAGGCCCCACATGTGAGACCCACCATAGGACCCACCCCTTTTGTCATCCTAGAGTACTGCTCCGATAGTAAGTAAGAATTACCCATATTTTACTACTAGGATAAAAACCTATTTTTACAAATTCTCTATTCTACATGTTATTTATTTCAATATGATTTTTCATTCCATTATTATTATTTCATCTTTCTCACACTCACTCCTCTCTCTCTCTCTCTCTCTCTCTCTCTCTCTCTCTCTCTCTCTTAATTAGTTAATTAATCCTCATTCTAGGTTTGGGTTTCCTATGGGTTTGGGTTTGGATTTGCTATGTAGGTTGGTGTGGGTGCGATTATGGGTCCTCGTTAACAGGGAAGCTCTGTTGTTTGGATTGGTGAGAGGAGAGGGAGGGAGAAATTAGTGAGAAAGAGCTAGGTTGGAGGAGAGAGAGAAGCCACATCCGTTGGCAGTGATGGTGTGTGATGAAGTTATGAGGAGTCTAAACAAATAAGAGAAAAAAAAAAAAAAAAAAAACAGGATTAATTACTAATAGTTTAAGAACTGCTAGGGTGTAATTAGGAAAATGAAGCTAGGGGAACATCCACCGAAACTCACAAACATGATGTTTAGTCTACAACTTGTAGAATCTCTTCCTAATGTTTACTTCAGTACTTGCATTCATATAGAGAATTAAGTGCCAATCCTCCTTTGCTAATAAATTTGATTTGTCTTTCTTTCTTTTTTTTCTTTTTTTTTTTTTTAAATATATAAGATAAAATTCTACTATAGTCTAATCTAAGTGTATGGGTATAAGGCTCCTTTCTGGAGTCTTGAATCTTGACCCTTGTCCCCCCACTTTTTGTGTTCCACTTTATATTCTATCAATCACAACTTGTCACGTATTTGTTTAACTTTCCATATAAAGTAGCCAAAGTTTAAAATGAAAAAAAAAAAAAAAAAATACAAATCCTTTATACCACTTTTTGTATTTCAATTTATTTCTCCCAATTACAACTTGTCATGTGTTTATTTTTATTTTTTCCATATTAAACTTTGGATACTTTATAAGAAAAGTTAAACAAATACATGGTAATTTGATTTTTCTTACCTGTGACAATTTAGGAAGTCTATGTCCTTGCATTTATTATTGATATGCGTTAATTTGTTGTCTTGAGTTCTTTTAAGCGAACTTATTAGGATATATTGTATGATGAGCAATAGGCGGAAAGAAGGCAACAAAGATCGTAATCATTACTATATCATCAGCTGCATCAATTGCCGTAGTTGCAGCTCTCTTGGGTTTCTGGTATTATTCATCCTTTGGCAGGAGGAAAAGACAAGGTAGATTTAGTTTCGCCAATCTATCAAAAATTCTAAACTAAAAATTTGTATTTCTAGATTGCCATTAATTTTTGTTTTATTTAATCTGTCCCTCAGATGGAATTATAAGCCAAGAAATTTCATTACGCAATAATTTAGCAGGTTCGTTTTCAATACACTTAATGGACAGTAGAATCTATGGAAATGACAATGACAACAGAGGAGAAATCTATTACTTCAATTTAATTACCATACTGGCTGCTACAAACAATTTCTCTGATGCCAATAAGCTTGGAGAAGGTGGTTTCGGCCCAGTTTACAAGGTTAAAAGATTTAATTTTTAATGCATATGCATTTTTAGAAATTATTCTATCACTTTCATTAGAAATTAATATACAGCAACAGTTAGGATAATTGACAACTAAAAGATTATTGTGATCATTTGGTTTTAGGACAATTAAACTATCAATGACCCTTGGTATTGTAACTTGTAACATGTAGCAATATGTCTACCAATAGTGTGTCTGTGTGAGAAGTTTTCATTGATTAAGGAAGTTTAAAATGCTTCTAGGGCAAGTTGATTAATGGAAAGGAAATAGCAGTTAAAAGGCTTTCAATGAAATCCAAACAAGGTCTTGAAGAATTCAAGAACGAAGTGATTTTAATTGCAAAACTTCAACACAAGAATCTAGTGAGGCTCTTGGGATGTTGCTTAGAAGAAGATGAAAAGCTTCTAGTCTATGAATACATGGCCAACACTAGTCTCGATGCCTTCTTATTCGGTATACCCTCTATGATCTCTCTCACAAATACAGACTCACATTCACACTCTAACAACATCCTTAATATTACAATGCACCATTAATTCATGAAAAAACTTTCCTATATATGATAATCAACACCGTACCAATAATATTACAATGCAGATCCAGACAAATGTAAGGTTCTAAATTGGGCTGAACGCACAAACATAATTAATGGGATTGCTAAGGGCCTTCAATATCTACATGAGGACTCTCGGCTGAAAATCATCCATAGGGATATGAAAGTGAGTAATGTATTGTTGGACGATGAGATGAACCCAAAGATATCAGATTTTGGTACCGCTAGAATTTTCGGGAGCAATCAAATACAAGCCAATACTGTCAAAATCGTGGGTACATAGTAAGTAATCCGTTCACTGCATCCATATTTTCATTCCATAAATCTTTGATATTGCTTTCTCAAGAAAAATTTTCAAGACATGATCAAACTTAAGTTTGGTCCCCTTGCATGCTTGTTTTGGGAGAATTCTAGCTCATTCCATTTGCACCTAATTGTTTTTCAAATAATGTTTTAGCACACATTAAATTTTAGCAGTAAATTCAAGTTGAAAACTTTGTAACTTCAATGGGAATTATTTATTTATTATTATTATTTTCAAAAAGAAAAAAGAACTCTAAGAACTAGGAATTGCAAACTAAGAAAGCTCACTTTCCATTAGTCATGGTTATGTCAATGTGACTTTTGCTCTTGATGATACTATTAAGGACAACTCTACCTCTATTCTCTTTTAGAGTAACTGAAATCATATTTTATCATGATGCATACATACATACATACATACATACATACATATATTTATTTATATTTATATTTTTTTCAATAGTGGATATATGGCACCAGAGTATGCAATGGAAGGTCTATTTTCAATAAAATCTGATGTTTATAGTTTCGGAATTCTAATGATGGAAATTGTAAGTGGAAAAAAGAATAGTGGCTTCAATCATCTAGAGCATGCACATAGCCTTTTGTCATATGTACGTCTCTCTTCTCTATATCTTGAGCTTAAATTAAGTTTACGGTTATGACTGTGAACTAAAAGAAAAAATAAATACCAATAGGTATGGCAACTATGGAATGAAGGAAAAGGAGTGGAATTGATAGATCAGACCATAATTGATACTTGTCCTATAAGTGAGGCTCTAAGATTGATCCATATCGCATTGCTATGCGTTCAAGAAGATCCAAATGATAGACCTACAATGTCAAGGGTCATTCTCATGCTTGCAAGCAAATCAATAAATCTTCCTCAGCCATCAGCACCTCCATTTTCTGCTGGTAGGTTAATCATATTTGATCAATCTTCAACAATTGGCACTGGAACTGGAACGGGATTGGTCACATCTGATCAATCTTCAACAAGTGCTTCTAGCTAGTGAAGAGATTAACCGGAGCATGCTATTCAACAAGTATTTCATTTTCGTACAAATATGGCAGGTGAGGAACAATAGCACTTGTATAAATAAACCCTACTTCTATTCCTGTACTAATTCTTACAGTTTAAATATATTTGTAACCGCACGGGAATTAGATTGAATTGGTACATATACCGAATTATAGAAAACGAAACACAAAGGAGTAGAGCTATATCATCAGAGATTTTGATGAGAATATATACCTAATGTATATGTAAGTAGCCTCTATACGGAGATTTAATTTCTATGCATTTGAATCTTTGAAGACCTTCATCTGGAGTTGGTTGGACCTTGAACCTGACTCATTATTCAAATTTTGATGGGGTGCAAGGATGATTTAGTGATTTGTTATTAATTTTATAAGTTATCATGATTAACATTTACCGCATTAAGATTTGAGTGCATTGATAATGTTTGGACTTTGGGTAATTGATTTATCAATTATAATGAATTATGAATACCATTACGTGTTTGGTTGCTAAGAAAACAAAGGAAAATGTAACTTAGTCCTAGCATTATATATGTCTTGTTATTTCCACACTTTGAATGTGATAGAGTTGCAACTGTAATTTTGTTTTTCTTTTGCTTAGTAGAGTACCATGTAAGCATCTTTGTCCATAAATTTATAAATTTTGAATAGTGATTGCCATGTTGTTATTATGGAGGAAATTGTGTTTTTTTGCTCTGTTGTGATGATGTTAATACTCTTAGTGGACAAGTTTGAATTGTATAAGATTAAGTATTTAAATGTTATCAACATGTAAATTTCAGCGATCTTGTTTATTAGTCTCTCATTTGTATTAAATCTAAACAGAAGACATACTGAGCAAAAGTCTTTTCTTCTTGACTCTACTTTTTGGAAGCCAGGTTTGACTGTGGGCTCTCAATGCTCAATAGTAATCCAATGGCTTGGGCTTCATCAACTGATTGCGTTGGTCTCACCTTGAAACTTCGCATGCACAACAGGCACTCGCTCAATAGAATCATGAATCAGTAGCCCAATGCCTAAAGCTCAATTCTCCTAAAATCAAATTATCACAATAATGTTTTAGTTGTCACCGATCCTAACTGTTTGTGAGTATGTATTAATTTCAAATGCAAATGATCAAATTACTACTAAAAATGCATTAAAAAAATTAATTCATCTTTGAACCTTGTAAATTTGAATACAAATCTTTTATTTTATATGGAAAGTACTTAGATATTCTCAAAGTAGAGCAAATGGTGCTGCATACGTAAATTAAATAAGTGAACTCTATCATAAATATGAGAGAAGAGAGCATCATTTACCGTATTCCAAAAATAAATAAAAATTACTAAAACTTATTGTTTCACTTTATATTCAACCAAATCATAAAAAATAAGACAAAAGATTAGTAATCCTCCTCCATACAAAATTACAAATACCTTTCTCAACAAAAAAAAAAAAAAAAAAAAAAAAAAAAAAGCACTCCTCCATCGACGGCATTAATTATTAAAGTAGTAATTGTCCTACATGGACTCTAGGGAGGAAATTACCTTTCGCTATTGTGGCGTATCCTTTATTGTTATTATTATTTTTTTTTTTTATGCAAACTACTTCACTTAATTAAGAAGAAGAAGAAGAACACAGAACATCACGGAATACTAACTGCTCTAGGAAAGGAGGCATATCTCCAATCCAAGTACAAGAGTCAGATAAGTTCTTTGCATATTGGGCTAACCCATGCGCTACCTTGTTGCCAGTTCTTGGCACAGTAAGAAAACTTACAAACATCAAACCGAGCTGCTTGAGGTAAGGAACCAGAAATCAAGTTGCATATACTAGCAGGAGGAAAGATAGAACCTGTAAGGGAGTTATAGACCACCATGGAATCTCCTTCACAGATTGCAGCATTGACACCTCGATCCAATGCAAACCGCAACCCCTCTTCCATTGCTTTGGCTTCTATTGCTAGAGGCCCCAACAGACTAAGAAACTTCCTACTCAACGCAGCACGAACCACACCAAAATGGTCCCTAATAACCACACCAATTCCCACAGACCCCTACTTTTCAAAAACGGCACCATTCATCACAAATACCATCTGGAACCACCTTTCGAGAGTGCAAATTGGCTTTAGTTGGCAAAATGTTCCAGCAAGCTCGCCATGCAAAAGCCTTAATCTTATTAGGCATAAGGAGCTTCCACAAATACCTCCAGAAAGAAGCCATAAGCTGAGAAGATGAACCCTGATCTTGACAAGGATCAACCAGGGCTGTGTGACAAACCCGATAAGCACTACTAACGGAAAACCGACCTGAAGGAGTAGAAGCCCAGATCAGTCTATCTTCAGGCATAGTCGGGCTGAGGGGAATGGAGAGAATAGCTTTAGCATCAAAAGGAAGGAAAACTTCCCGGATAATGTCAGATTTCCAAGTGGTTGTTCCCAGATTAATTAGAGCAGAAACTTTGGCATCAGCAGGGAAAAAATGAGAGAAAGTTGCAGGTTGGTACGAGGACAGATTAGGCAGCCACTTGTCACTCCACATTTCAACAGAATCACCATTGCCAATCTGCCACCAGCACCTAATTTGAACAATCTTTTGAGCCGCCATTATACTACACCATGAATAAGACAGATTCCTTCCCAAAGATGCATTTAGAAAATCACCATAAGGAAAATATTTATCTTTATAAACCCGATGGAATAATGAATTTGAAATAGTTTGAAGCCGTCAACCCTGCTTAGCCAACAAAGCAATATTAAATGCTTTTAGATCCCGAAACCCCATGCCTCCTTCCTCCTTTGGAGCACACATTTTGTCACAGGTTAGCCGAGCCAATTTTGAATGGTTTTCCAACTGACCCCACCAAAATCGCCTCACCAAGCCAATAAGATCATCACATAAAGCATCGGGAAGCTTAAAACAACTCATAGTATAGGATGATATCGCTTGGGCCACTGACTTAATTAAAATTTCCTTACCGGCATTTGATAGGAGCTTCTCCTTCCATCCAGATAATTTATTTCCCAGCTTTTCTTTAATATCATTAAAGGAGTTACGCTTAGACCGCCCAACCAGAGCAGGCAACCCTAGATACTTTTCATGCTGCCTAATCACTAGAACCCCGAACCGCCGTTGAATATCATCCTGTACTGCACCTGGAGTATTTCTACTAAAAAACAAAGCAATCTTATTTCTGTTTAGTTGTTGTCGCGACACTACTTCATAAACTGAGAAGATTTGCTGTAATACTGAACACTCCCCCAACATAGCTTGACAAAAGATTAGGCTGTCATCAGCAAAAAATAAGTGGGAGATACGGGGAGCCCCATGACACACAGCCACTCCTTTGAGATTGCCCGAGTCCACCTATTGCCTAATTAAGCCAAATAAGCCTTCTGCACTAAGTAAAAATAAATAAGGCGAAAGAGGGTCCCCCTGACAAAGAACCCTAGAAGGAGTAATGCGCCTTGAAGGTTTCCCATTAATCCGCACAGAATAAGTAACAGAACAAACACACCTCATGACAACCTCCACCATCCTCCTATGGAAGCCAAGTTTTTCCATTATACCCTTCAAACAGGCCCACTCCACTCTATCATACGCCTTACTCATATCTAATTTCAAGGCCATCTCTCCAATTTTCCCCATTCTTTTCTGACTAATATGGTGCATAGTCTCATAAGCTACAAGGATATTATCAGTTATGAACCTACCCTTAGTAAAAGCACTTTGGTTTTCACTGACTATGCCAGATAAAACAGTTTTAAGCCTATTAGCCACAGTCTTAGAAGCAAGTTTATAAATAACATTACAAAGACTTATAGGCCTATACTCAGAAATTTTGCAGGGATTTTTAACCTTTGGTATAAGGACAATATGAGTATCATTAAAATCCGGAGGAGTTATCCCATGATTCAAAAAATTTAAAACTGCCTGTGTAACACAATCACCAGAAAGAGACCAAAATTTTTGATAAAAGAGAGGTGGCATACCATCCAGACTTGGAGCCGTAGATGGGTGCATTTGTTTTAGCGCTTGTTTCACTTCTATGGCTTGAAAATCTTAGCCAAGCAAACAATTCATGGGCGCTAACACCACTGTATGAACAGACTCAACAACTTTCTCAATTTCTGTCAGGTTGGAAGTGGTGAAAAGCGAAGAAAAATAATCTGTAATAATGCCTTCAATTGCCTCCGGAGTGACCTGCCACATACCAAAGCTGTCCTCCAACCCTACAATCAAATTTTTCTGGTTCCTATTGGAAGCTTTGATATAAAAAAAGCGAGTATTTCGATCACCAGCTATCAAATGCGAATTTCTAGAACGTTGCTTCCACATGACCTCCTCGGTGTCAAGCCATGAATTCAATTCCTTCCTCACACTTCTAATTTCCTCACTATGCTGATCTGGTTAAAGTTCAAGCCTTTGAAGAGAAGCTCGTAACACCGAAATCCGCCGACTCACATGGCCAAATTCTATCTTATTCCAACGATGCAAAAACTCCCTGCATGCTTGGAGGCAATTTTGGATCGGAAATCCCGATGAAAGAGATAACCCATGCTCCCATGCTTCATTAACCACCTCCAGACAGCGAGGGTCACGGAGCCATATGGCTTCAAAACGAAATAACTTCCCTTGTCTCATTTGTTGCCTAGTGTCCTGGCCCCATTGAAGACAAAGCATGCAATGACTAAACTCTATTGAAGAGATATGGGCCACCTTCGCATTAGCAAACATCCGCATCCACTCTTCATTAGCCAAAGCACGATCCAACCGAGCCCAAACACTGTTTCCGTTCTCAAAGTGCCGCGACCAAGAGTACCTAGCACCCGAGAAACCCAAGTCCCTAAATTGGCACAAATCCACTACCTCATAGAATCTATCCATTTGCCGTTCCGGCCTAGGCTACCCTCCCAACTTTTCAGAGTTACTAAGAATTTCATTAAAGTCCCCTACACACAGCCATGGTAGAGTATTATGACGCCCAAAACCTTCCAAAATATGCCAAGTTTCTTCCCTTTTACTAGTATCTGGCTCGCCATAAAAGCCTGTAAAACGCCAACACCGATGCACATTCCTAAACACTACCTCGGCATCAATGTACCATTTCGAATAACCCTTGACGTTAACATAAGTTTTTGGTTTCCAAAGAAGTGCTAGACCCCCACTTCTCCCCTCACTAGGCACAATTAATCCCTGGGTAAAACCAATGGACTGTTGAATTTCCATCAACTTGTATTGTCTTTTCTTCGAAATCTTAGTCTCCATGAGGAAAACTAAGCTGGGAGCTTCTTTTTCAACTATGCTGCGAAAAGCCCAAACTGTGCAGAGGTTCCCAAGCCCCCGACAGTTCCAACTAAGAGTACTCATTGGTCCCGACGATGCTGCAAAGCAGCCACCACAAATCCAACTTCATTGTTCAACAGAGCACTCACCTTAAGAATTTCACCATCTGCCCTCCTCTTCTTTACCTCTGGGTTCTCTATGGACTCAGAAATACAAAGTTCTGGTTTATGTTTACGTTTCATACCCACCTCTGCATCTTTATAGACTACTGTTTCCCTATGCATAAGATGGTGCTGAAGTCTTTTCCAAGTTCTAGTATTCGGTCCTGTAGCAGAGACATAGTCCAGCCCACTACTTGGCTAGCCCAGGCCTATAGAAGATGATTCTTGCCCATGCTAGACCTATTCCTCCCAACCTTTATGACTAAATTGCTTCCCTTCCTCCTCGTTCTTTTGTGTAACAATCCTATGCAAATCCACCTCAACTTGGACCAGTGCATCCACCACTTCAGAATTTGTCTCTATCGGGTTTGACTTCTGCACCATAATCACTCCTATCCCTTGACCATCGGCCTTGCCCACTTCCATAGAAAATGTGCCATTTATTCCTCTATTGGGGTGCATGTGCCCCTGAAGCTCCATATCAATATCCTTTAAATGATTTTGGAAAGCACTCTCATCCCTTAAAATATCCGACATAGCATCATTTAAAGGAAAACTTCTCCCCGTCCCAAGCTCACCTCCTTCATTAGTCTCAGACAGCCTCTGCCCTCCTATTTGCCCATCAGCACGGCTAGGCAGCTCAACTTTAACGGTCATTGCTGGTATTTCACTTGACAAGTCTGGTCCTCGACTTGAAAATGCAGCAGGAACCCCCCTTCCACTCACTCTTACCACTTTTTTCCGAAGCAAACTTGGGGGGTCAGCTCTTAACCATGAGCCATACTCTTGATTCTCTGCTTTCAACTCTACTTTACTTTGAAGCCATAAATCACACTCCTTAGAATCATGATTCAAAACCCCACACCAATGGCAAAACATAGGAAGTCATTCATAGCGGAACGACACCCAGCCCTCACTGTTCAGACTGAAGCGAACCCTCCTACCTCTACATAAAGCCTTATGAACATCTACCTCCACCCTTACACGCATAAAATCACCACAATCTGTTTCAGTCCTATCATATGAATGAATCACCCGCCCTACTACCTTGCACAAATTTTCTGCCGTCTCTGTGACCATTCGTCGAACAGGTAAGTCATGGACTTGGACCCAAAACTTTTCCGTGTCAAATTGAAGTCTCTTTAGAGAACTATCATCCTCATAACGACGGAGGACAACCAAATACTTATCAAAGCTCCATGGTTCCCCCAACAACACTCAGTTAGCATCAGCTTCATTTTCAAAAACGAACAACAGAATATGGTTGCCCATGTCCTGAATTTCAAAGTCCTGCTTAGTACGCCACAAAGGCTTTAAGGTTCTAGCGACGGCCTCGATGTTCAGAGCATGTTTTGTAAAGAATTTAGCCGCCAACGTGAAATCCTTCGTACAGACATGGTTATCGAAGTGGAATACATCTCCCCCAATCTCAGATAAAGAGAAACGAGTCCAGGCCTCCGCAAGGTTCTCCATCGCAGCTCAACGCTCCTTACAGAATTGTGAAAACCCCAAGCCCTCAACGCACAAAAGTACGAGAGCAAACAGACTTCTACAGACCAAGGTTTCTAGCGCTGCCAAAAGACCCAAGTCAGAGAAACCTTTTTTTTTTTAAAGAGGCTACAATTGGTCCAACTTATCCTTTATTAGTCTACCGCAAATATTCAAAGGTAATCCTCCATCTACCTTTATTCGTATATTTAGGAGATTAGATTAGCATTTTTTTAATTTAGGAGATAAGATTAAGTATTCAAAGCGTGTCCCAAAACTACAGCAGGTCAGAGTAGTGCACGTGTTTAGAGAGACCAATATGTGTGCAGACTTTTTGGCTAGAAGGGGCTGTTGTGTGCAAGATGATTTTGTCATTTTTGATCAGCCTCCCTCTGTTGAACTTCTCCCTGTTTTGTATGCAAATATGTATGGTGTGTCGTGGTGTAGACTAACAAGCCCATCTTTAGTGTCTATAAACAGTTAGTTCTTTTATAATATAGTCCTTTTAACCAAAAAAAAAAAAAAAAAAACGTGTACCAAAAAATTTTTAAAAATATATATATTCTAAGCATGAGAAACCTATTGGTCAAGGCACAAACAATAACAGCGGTTTACTCCCGTCCTCTATTTACGAATTCATGTTTGATTATTTGTTAATCCTTGATAGTACGGAATTCAAAGTAAGTTGGTGAGAAAGTTATCTCTATAGTCTAAACCTTTATCTAATTAAATAAATAAATAAGTAAAAGTTTTGTCAAAAGTTTTGTAATTCAATTGGTTTGTAATTTTTGGTGATTTTATGAAATCTAAGGTTCAAACCTCTCATGGTAATTAATAGTAAAAGAACAATTTTTCTCACGCCAGGTGAGTATTTTTCTCTCTAGGGAGAGACTTTTCCTCTCACACTCTAGGTGAGGACTAGTTAATTCTCAGTGTCTGTCTGCAACTTTGTTCAAGTTCAGCGAGGTCTATTCAATGTTTTCCTATGTATATGATGGATTTGGATTTTATAAACAAGTTGCAAAGTATAACTTTAACGGAGGAGGAGGGAGAAGTCATTAAGGTTGGGGTCTCACAGAGGGAAAGGATGTTGGAAGAATGTTCCCTTAGTTTGTTGGGGAGGTTTCTCACTACACGAGCTTTCAACCAGCGTGCAGCCAAGGATTTGCTAAGGTCTGTGTGAAGGTTGGGCTTGGACTTACGCATTGTTGACATGGGCGATGATCTTTTTCAATTCAAATTTACAATGGAGAGTCAATTGAAGTGGGTGCTAGCAAATAGTCCGTAGAGTTTTGAGGACCACCCTTTGGCATTACGAAGATAGGAGAGAGGTATGATAGCCACTTCGATTAGATTCACCTCAATGCCAATGTGGGATCAGGTATGGGGTTTACCTTTTGATTTGATATTGGAAGAGGTGGGCAGGGAAATTGGCAGTGGTTTAGGAGAAGTACTGGAAGTTGATTTGAAGGCGTTTTCGTCTGACCAAGCTCGCTTTATTAGAGTAAGAGTGGAGTTGCCATTGGATAAACCGTTATGTCGAGGAGGAGTTGTTGCCAGTCCTGAAGGAGAAGGTTAAGGATTGCTCTGTTCAAAGGGATCGAAAACATGGGTGTCTTCCTTATGGGGAGTGGTTGAAGGTGGGGTATCATAGAAATTATGGTAATACAAACAAAGCAAGACATAGCCCGAGGCGGCGAGATGATGATGTCCAAACTGATCAGGGGTATCGGGGTTCTTCATGAAGGAAGATAAATGAGCAAGGTTATCCAACAATTGGATGTGGAAGTGGAAGGATATCTTCAACGCAAACGGGCAATTTACCTAAAGATGATAGTTTCGATGGTGCTCCGGCAAATGGTGGTGTTACAATCAAGAAGGATGCAATCTTGCCTGTGAAGAATCACGTTCCGATTTCTAAGGAGTTGATTACGGAAATCGATCATGCCATCCAAACCGATTCAAAGTTTTCAAATTTAAAAACGACTCCAACTGACTGCGTGCTAGATAATAGCGTGATTTCCTCTGAATTGGTTGAGGCGGTAGTTATGGATGAGGATACTATCATCCTCAATCATGACTTAATGGGGAAACAAGGCGCATCGATTTTTGAGGGATCAGAGATAGGTTTCAAGGTTGGTTATGGTAACGTGAAAGGAAACAAGACCACTGGTAAGGGCCGGCCCAAAAGAAGTGGTAATATAGATAAATGTGTGAGTCAATCCTTGCATAGCCCAAAAAGAGTTGAGTCCGTGGAGAAATCTACAATTGGAAACCCAAAAGCAATGATGAATTGGAAGAGGCTTGTCACAAGACCTCAGACTCTTATCAATTCTTCAATTGTTGACGTGGAACCTGAGCATAAAAGGAAGCAAGCAGAAAATATGAATAAGGAGGCTACAGGTGTTAAGGGAGAAAAGAAACATAGAACTGTGGAGAATGAGTAAGGTGTTGTGTCAACTATGAGATCGATGAAGGGTGCAACGCAACCATGCCAAGCATGAAGCCATTCCTAAGTAGAATAAAAAAATAAAAATAAAAAATAAAAAAAATAAAAGAAAAATCATCATGTTGATGTCCATGTAAATCAAGAAGGTGTTGTTTGGCATTTTTTCAGGTTTTCTGGGCATTCCAAGTGAAGATTCGTTTTTCTTACCATTATTTGTATTTTGAAGTTTTTTTCTTTGTTTTTTTTTTTTTTTTCTTTTCTTTTCTTTTCTTTCTTTATTCTTTACGATGTAATCGTGTTTCTCTAGCGTATGCTAGTGGTGCAAAAGAGAAAAAAGGGGTCATATGTCCCTATTTCCCTTTCCCATTGTATATCTTGTTTCTCAATTAATAAAGTCTACTATCATTTCCTCTCTCTCTCTCTCTCTCTCAACAAAACAAAAACAAAAAATCCTCATAGTAATTATTGAATTATCAAAAAAAAAAAGGGCAAATAACACTCCCCTCCCTTGAGGTTTAGAGAAATGACACTCACTCCCAAACTTAAAAGGAAAAAACACTCCTCCCCCTGAGATTTTAAAAAAATAACACTCCCCCCCTTCTGTTAATATTAGTAATGGAATATAAAACATATTATTAAACATGTTGCTTATGTTGATTTTTTAGTCTCTTATAGCATCTTTCCAATTGATTTTTGAAAGTTTGATGATCCTCTTAGATTTTTTAATCGCTCCTCTCTCTAACACTCTGGATCAAAATTTATGAAATAAAACAATTTGCTGAAGCTTTCAAGCTTTTATTGTTTAAAAATGAGTTTGAAATTTTCAAAGTCACTTATCAATATAAAAAACTTTCAGAGTCAATTTTGGGAATACATTATTAACCAAAAGGTACGTTAGTGCACAACATTTTTAACGCCAATTTAACAGAGTTTAGATAAATAAATTTCAAAAGGGGGAAAATGTTTTTTTCCTTTAAGTTTGGGGGTGAGTGTCATTTTCCCAAACCTCAAGGGAGGTGAGTGTTATTTGCCCAAAAAAAAATTAAAAACTCTTTGTACCTCATATTATTTTAAACGATTTAGAAACAAGTTGAGTCAATCAAATTATGGGCCACGATCAAGTTGACCCATATATTTTCATATGAATGGTTTTTTTTTTTTTTTTTTGAAAACATATATTTGTCATTTGATCATAAGTCATGCAGCAAATTATTTGATGTGAAATACATTAATTTAGATTTACTTATGTCAAAAAAGAACTCAGATCAATAAATTATACTTGTTCATTAATAATAAAATAATACGAATTCCCGTATTTCTAACCAACAAAATTATAATTGCCCAATTGATTTGAGTTAAACAATTTTGTTTGTATGTGGTTACAACTCATAATAATAATGCATGCACTCTTTTTTAGAATTTATAAAATCTTATTCTTGAATTTTATGTTTCTATTGAATTCTATGAAAGTTTAAACAATGAGCCAAAAAGCTGTTCATTTCTCGTTACAATTTCGTTGACACTGATTCATGAATATGCCCTATTTGGATGAGTATGAGCCCTGATAAAATATAACATTTCATCACCATATCAGTAGATACAAGCCTGCAAAAGCCACTAAATTTTAAGAAATTAAATTAAATCACATTTTAGTCAAAGAACATGGCAATTCTAAACCAAACTTTTATAAGTTACATCCCATAATATATAAACACTAATTCAAAAGGATAGCAACAACAACAATAATAGGTCTCTTCCTTTTAATGCCCCTATTACATTGCCACGAAGCAAGGTATTTGTGAGATTATATGCCGGATTTAAAAAAAAAAAAAAAAAAAATTCACTTTATTTTGTGAATTCACAAAAATGACATCTAGTGTCAGATTTTTTTTTTTTTTTTTTTTTTTTTTTGGGAAAAAAATATGTTTTTAAAAATGGGTCAGATCAAGGCTCAATCCGTTTTTAATATAATTCAAAAAATTTCAAGTTTAAGATGAGTATTTTTCTTTTAGGTTTAGGTTGGGTCCAATTTTGCGATGAATGTCTGCTTATAAAAAAAGTCATCTACGGTCAAAACAAGCAATCAAACTGCCAAATCTAAAATATTGATATCAGGAAGCTTTAGGGACTGTTTGGAAGAGTGTTTTGAACAATAATTTTCAGTGTTTAAACAACATTACACATTTTTTTACACATTTTTTCACCTACACGTATTTTCAAAAAATACAAACAATGTTACTAAAACAAAAAACAACATTATCAAAGGACAACTTAATTTTTCCGGAAGCAGTTTCCAAAAAAAAAAAAAAAAATTTCCGTAAGCATGTAAGGAAAACTAACGTTTTATATATGACTTCTTCCATTCTTCTAATATACTAATAAAGGTAGAAGTTTTCATTCATATTAAACAAATGTTTTATGACAAAATTTTCTGATTTTTATAAAGGTAGATATTTTCACTCATATTAAACATAAGCATATATGTTCATGGACGACTTTCTGTCGAAGCCATAGGAGTCAAAATGTTTTACCTCCTCCACAACACCACAGCGTTTCTGTTAATATTATGTGTAGTCTTTGCGCTTACCAGCTCCATTAATTCGCAGCCTGAAGCCTACGCTACCCACATTTGTTTAGATCAATCAAATGAAACGGCCAACCCCGATTACAAATCCAACCTCACAGTCTTGTTGCAATCTTTATCATCTAAGGCTTCCCAAAACTACAGCTTCTACAACGAGAGCTCTAATATTGGCATCTATGGTCTCTTTCTCTGCCGGGGTGATGTTTCTAATAGTACCTGCCAAAGTTGTGTCAGCTATGCGACCCAAGACATCACAACTCGGTGTCCATCTAATAATAGCGCAATCATATGGTACGATGAATGCATGTTACGCTATTCCAATGTTAATTTCTTTGGAGTGGCATCGTGGTCACCAGCGATTATTGGCCAGCATACTGCTAACCAACCTGATTTTTACTCGCTTACTCTGTTGGATTCTCTAATAAAGCGTGTCAATGTAGCGGAGAAGTTGTATGACACTGATAATCTGACAGTGACATTGAGCGGACAATCCGTGATAAGTTATGGGTCGGTGCAGTGTACTAGAGATATCGATGGTGGTTCATGTGTCCAGTGCTTAAGTGACTTGATGGATATGGCCAAAACTTGTTGCCGAGCCAAAATAGGGTGGCGAATCTTAGCCCCAAGTTGCAATCTGAGGTATGAGAACCAACGTTTCACGGACCAACCACCAGCAACGCCATTACAACCACCACCACCGCCCCAATCCATGCCTCCAGCACCACAGCCGCTGCCTGGTAACGGTAAGTCATATAGATTTGGTATTTTCATGGAAATCTACTGCCCAATATCTTGGGCTTATTAAACTGTTCACTTATGTTATATATTACTCAAATTTTTTAAAGTTCTAATTTAATAATTTAATCTAATTCTTTTATCATTTGAATGAAAATTTCAATAGATTTAGTTTAAGTCCAGTGCATTTAATGTACTAGATCAGGTCAAATGGTGACATGTGTCCAAAGTGAACATATGTCACTATTTCAATAGGTTTAGTGCCACTAGATAATGGACCCAAGTCTGACCCAATTTCAATATCTTATCGATATTATATATTAGTATTAGATGTGATTTTTTTTTTCCTTAATCAGGCCATTCTTAAATAATTTATAAATTTAATTACTAAATCTTATCTCATTCGATATTATATATTAGTATTAGATGCTTTGACTTTTTTTTTTTTTTTTCCTTTTTTATCCAAAAAAAAAAATTCGAATGAGCAAATTTAAAAATTATTTGAGAAAGGCCTAATTGGAGGGGAAACAAATTTTAAACAGAGGACTTAGGGTCCATTTGGTTAGAATGATGGAAATGTGGAATGATAGAAAATAAAGAGTGGATAGAAAAATTGGAGAATAGAAAAGATTTTATTTTCTCTCATTATTATTTGATTGGGATCCACTACAAAAAAAGAGGGCTATAGCCGCATTTAAAAAACACAGCTATAGACCCTAAAAACGCAGCTATTGCCTATAGCTGCGTTTCCAAACATAGCCTATGTTGCGCAGCTAAAGCTGCGTTTTTAAAAACGCAACCCAAACCAAGTCTATAGCTGCGTTTTTTACACTCTATAAACGCAACCCAAATAGGGTCTATAGCCGCGTTTTCTACAAAATGCAGCTATAGATCCACATCTATGGGTATGTAAAAACGAGGCTATAGGGGGTCTAAAACGCAGCTACAAAGCTGCGTTTTTAAAAACGCGGCTATAGGGTTTTTTTCTTTTTCTTTATTTGTCTTCCTAAACACATTCCTGCCCAAAACAAGACTTGTAATTCCTACCAACACTCAAATGTAACCAATTGGAACCAACAAAACAAATTGCCTACACTCAACAATTGCCAACAAAACGAGTTCATTGCCAAAAGATTAATTACATAAACAAATAATATATGGTTCATTAACATGCAAGAATAGCAACAAGAGAAGCCCCTATTATGGTACCTGAATTCCAAAAGTGATACTCTTTGAGAAGTGCAGGGAGAGATTTTCTAACCAATTGCATATCACCAATCCTGCTGTATATGGCATGAACCATAGCACTCAGGAGGGGAGGCTGGCTGCAAACAAAAACAAGTGACTGTGCAAGCTAATGGCTGAGCATAAAAAAAAAAGGTTCAGGGAACCATGGCTAAGTTTAATCCTATTAATATACACAATTGGAAGTGTAGTTTTAAATATCTACTTATATGTGTCCTAGGGTTGACAAATTTTTAAATTTGGGTTTTTATTTAACAAGTTATGGTCAATTTTATATCAAGGGGCAAACTTGTAAATTTTGAAATCCTTGCAAATTAAGGGTTTTGGTAGTTTACTCCAGTTTAGAATTTTCTAGTAGATCCTAAACATTTTCTTCCCTTTATCTTCTATATTCTCCCTTTCTCTACCCTCTTTTCCTCTTCTCTTTCTTGTGATACTATTCATAGGTACTATTTATACAACCCCTAAAGTATGAGAAAACTTACAGTGGAGAAGAAAATGATCTACAGTTTCCCCATCACAACAACACAAACAACACCTGTTAACCAAGGTCTGACCACGCTTAACTAGATTAACACTTGAAAGTTTTAATCTATGTATAGCTTTTATTTCCTTCTATAAAGAGTATAAATACCAGGTGCAGCTGGCAAAAACTCTCAGAAAAACCAGATCAAAGATTGAAGTGATTTTGAAATATGATATAGTTTGAACATGGGACCTAATTGGCACCCTTTTTAGCCTACTTTAGTAACTATTAATTCTAAATATCAAGAAACTTTACATGAAATTGCAGCTAGATTAATTTGAATTAAATTTAGGGCACTCTATTTTGTTGGCTTAACTATATTAGCAGTTCAGTTTCAATCATGAATTATCAACTTAATCCTAGAGGGTCTGAAAATGGTTTAACATTACCTTTGTGCTCATTTTCCAATTAGAAATAAAGTGATTTCCTTGAAATTAGAATACAAATCGAGTGATATAACCTATAGTTAACTTTAATCCTTACTTATACAAGGCCCAGAAGTTCATAAGAGGTACAATTTATATCATTTCAGCAATTAACTTTAACAGAAAATGGAGGCAAGGGTAGCATTGAACCGTTCTCAAAACTTCAAGGACAAAATTTAACAAGAAAAGGGAGTGGGGAAGGGAGAAGGGGCTAAATTGGAAGCAAAGAAGAATTTATGCCTGTGTTGATGATCAACTAAAATATTTAGTTTGGCATATAATAAACTTTAGCATTAAGTTGTAGAGCTGACATGTTAAAGGTAACAGGAAAAAAATTATATAGTCAAAATGTTTGGAACAGTCAAGATTAAGTTATGTTATGGTTATTATGCAGTAATTTATGACAAATCCATCTTCAACTTAAGGTAAGGACTGACCTGACAGTTGCCATCTCCTTTGACCTCATTCTCAACCGGATTGTACAACTTCAGACTGAAAGATAAAACAATTCTAACATCACACATACAACATTTCAATATCAGTTACACTAATAGGAAGTACACACAAAGAAATAAAAACATCTTAGAAGTTTTATAACTTTAAATGTGAGGAAATAACTGAAGGTTTGCAGGAAATGATGATCTTGGCTTTAGTTAAGATACTAAAACTTTCTTACCATATTGTATTTAATTGTAAATGGATAATTCTTTATTCAACTATCTATACATCACTCAAAGGTAAAGTAACATAGTGAGTCATTTTTTTTTCCCCAAAAATGTACTTGATGTGTAATCTTGTATATGTTTTTATTAATTGCTCTACATTCACTATACATATAATTTTAATGTAGCAACATCAGGCAACCAAGTTGCACCCTTCTACCTGATTCTCATTATCTACAAAAGAAAAAGAAACAAACTAACCTAGAAAATCATAAAGAAGAAAATTGCAGATCCTTACCAGCACATAGAACCTAAGAAATTTGCAGGCAGTTTTAACAAGTACAATTATATTCTGTAGTGTATCAAAAAATCTTTAACATTGAGTGGGCAATAATTCAAGCAACACACTTAATAAGTACACTAAATATTTAGGTGCACCATGCAAGTCAAAGCAGACTCTCCACAGGGACTAAAGATTGGCATTGGATAAGACCAAAAGCACACTTTAGAATACAAGGAAATTACTAGTAAACAACATATTCCCTTAGATAAAAAAAAAAAAATTAAAATAAATAAAAATAAAAATTAATACAGGTCTGTCATGGGTACAAAGACTAGTGCCCAATCAATCTTTATCTCAAGATATTGCAATATGGGTGTGCCTAAAAGAATCAACGTGTACAAATTCTTTCTTTCATATCCTATGCTAGATGAAGGCAATTTGCAACATAGGCACTTCAGTCTTATCACAAACGCTATGTAAGAGAATAATAGAATATTAAAGGCGCCAACTAGTTCAAGTTACAAAGCCTCTTGCCTAAGCACACGTCTTTTGAGGTCACCAAAACATTTTCATTATTAGATAATCAGGCACTGAAATTAAGGGTGCTTAATCAATACAATCATGAGAAACTAACCTCAGCAAATACTGCCACAATTTTAGGAAGGAATTGATTGTTGGGACCCCAGCATTTTCAATTTGCTTAGTCTCCTCAACTTGAATAACTGCATTAGCACCATCAGGTATTGGTCCTGGGAGAAACCAAAATCAAAGAAAGGAATGGTGGGATCATATATTGATATGAAAAATGAAATTCAACTTGCAAATGAATACTTTGAAACAAAAAACAAAATCCAAAATTAGATAAAAGCATTCACAAAACAAAAAACAAAGAACCACAATCTTAGCTCATAATTTCTCTACAGCCATAAATTCAGCATGTAAATCAAAATAATAATTAAAACAAAGAGCCATAATAATAATTATAATGCATGACTTGCTTAGTCCCCTTCTTCTCTGACCTCCAACCATGAGTGAAGAGAAGGAATCAACTATCTGGAATCAAAGAGCCAATAAATAAGAGGGAGGTGAAAATTGAAGCAAGAACAAGTTGTAGCTATGTTGTCATTTTTATAATCAACTTGAGTAAGTTGCTTCAAGACCTTCAAATTCACCTCCCTCTTTCTGCGCCAACAAAAAAAAAATCAGAAAACAATGAATGATTTAAGCCATGCCTTTGAACCATCTGCACAAGCTCAGCATAGCCTTCCCAGTTGTACTTGAGAGGTCCATCTTTCTCCACCAAACCCCACAAGCATCGACCATAACTCCTTCAACTCCTCCACTTTTCAAGGCCATCAAACTAGCATTCATTGCTCATGGCTTGTTCAAGTGCCCTCCATGTGTTACTGTGTCAAGTGGCAACATCACAAACACAGGCACCCTTGAATCATCTTTATTATTATTATGATGAACACCAGAGAGTGCATGAAGCTTCTCTCGCTTCTCATTTCTGCACCCTTCTGTGCTCAACACCTGGGCTTCTTGCGTCATTGAATTCTTCACTTGGATACCCCTTGATGGTTTAATTTTTGCAAAGCAAATTGTGCCAAAGGACTCCACAGGAGTTTTCAGGCACTTGGTGTCTCTAAGATTAATAAAAGAAGTTGAAGAATGTAATGTTAGAGTCATTTTTTTCTTCTTGGTGTTTTGAGGACTAAAAGAAGGAAAAGAGAGATGTGGGAATAGAATTGAAGGTGGATGTGTGTATATTTATAAAAAGAAGCTCGTGACTAGACTTCTGAAGGAGACTCAGTTGGTGGGCTCTAGTTTGAAAGGGAAAAAGCGCAAAAAAAAATCAAATTTAGTCAGGTTCCCTTTTCAATTAAAGTCATTTTCATAAGCAGTTTGAGTTGGACAACAATATTCCAGACCAAAGACAAGCGGTTCACTATCTTCTCCAATGGCACAACGAACTTAGTCTCATAATGCCTCCACTGACAACTCCAATGGCTCCACTAAGAACGGCTCCACTAAGAACTCCAATTCGATCAAATCATGCTCCTAGAAAACCCATTAAGCCATTATCAATAACTAACAAAAATTTCCATAAAGAAAAATAAAACAACTAACAAAATTCAAAACCCACAAAGTAGAAACTCAGGAACAAAAACACAACAAAATGAGCAACACAACCAAACAAACAGAGCACCAATACCAAAGACAGTTCAACAAGCTCAACCTTCAAGGACAAAAAGCTTATTGCTTTTCCTACTTGCCCTATGTCTTAGCAATCCACAAAAACCCACAATCCACAATCCACTATCAACATTCAATACCAAACTGACAAACGTGAAGACAGAAAAATTAGAAACCCAACAATCTTAACTACTTCCAGAATTGAACAAAGAACTCTCTTAAATAATAGCAATTATAACAACTACTCAAATAGCAATCCACCATTCTAATTAGGTACCATGAAAAACAGAATACAAGTAGAGACTAATGTGACAGATACAACAATGGCATTGCAGAGGCAAGACCAATTCACCAATGCAAAAGAATATAAAAGTCAGCAAAAGCAAGCTAACAACGAGAGAACCCAAATAAACAAAATAGATCCTAGAAGCACCAAAAACAATAAGAAACACAAGGTATAGATCAAAACAAACAAAAAACACCAATCACAATTATCCAAGCAAAGCCCCCAAAACAAAAGCATGAAATTTCCAAGATAGAAAACACACTCACCGGAGATAAAGATATGCCAACCTCTGGTGTGGCCTTCCATAACTAGGCTCCAACCTCACAGCCTCCTCACACTCCTTCACTGCCTCCCCCAACCTCCTCAATGCCGTCACTGCCGCTGCCCGATTACTCCGAAATGCAGCATTATCCGGCGCCAAGGAAACCCACGGCCACACACAGCCACATGACCCCACGGCCACCGGAATCCCACAACCCGAACTCGATTTGAAACCCACGGCCACTCGATTTGAAATCACGGCCACGCCGATCTGAAACCACGACCACCCAAAGCCGATCTTGAGAGAGAGAGAATCCTCGCCATGAGAGGAAGAGAGGAGAGAGCGTGAGACAAAGAGGAGAAAAAAGATTGAGGAGAGAGGAATCTGAAAAGTGAGGAAGAGAGAGAGTGATAGAGACCGAGGGTTTGGTGGTGAGAGTGATCGATCTGAGTTTGGTGGTGAGAGTGAGTTGAGAGTGTTTTCAATTTAGGGTTTTTTTCGTTGTTGGGTTGAATTGAGGGATTTTTTTGCCAGCTTTTGTTGACTCTGTGGAAAAAAATTACTGTGCATGAACTACTGTTTATACGCTAAAAAATATTAAAAATGAGTTCGACCGTATTATTTATGCATTTAAAAATTATTTTGCTACAGTATTTTTAGTAACAATTAATTTTTAATAATTTTTAACAACAATAAGTTATATCTAAATGAACCTTTAATATAAGTCCAGTAGTGGAGCTGCGTTTATTAAAACAAAGATCATGCAAAAAAAAAAATAAATAAATAAAAAACCAATCATGTCCAATTAAAAAACAAAAAAGTAAAACAACCACACCCAAAATATATATATATATATATATATATATATATATATACATATCATGCCCAATTAAAATAAAATAAAATAAAAACAAATTGGAGAAAAAAAAGAAAAAGCAACAGTTCTGCAGTTAGAAATAATTAAACAAAGGCCACGCCAAGGTCCAGTAAGAATTTTTTTTTTTTTTTTTTTTTTTTAAGGAATAGGAAACAAAGTCAGGGCAAGCACTTACACAGTACACACACAGTGGGCTTGAAGGGGCATTTTTGTCCAAAAAATTTTACATAATTTTTCCTTTCATTTTCTCCCCAATTTGGGAAGATAGTGTTTTCAGTTTTGGTGAGGCAGGAGAGAAAATCCTTGCGCCCTGAAAAGCAAAGCAATACAAGAAAGAAAGAAATGCAAAAACAGAGAAAACATAAAATGAAGAATTTGATAAAATGGAATTCTTCTTCTTGATTACAACAATTCTGGTTACAAGCCCCAATATATACAATAACCACCTCCGCAGAGTGTGGAATAAACCTAACTCTAATGCAAACACACCAGATGCTGACACGTGTATAGAGTAATTAGATGCTGACACATGGACTTACATCAACAACTAACTCCACTCTTCAAACCTAAATTAAGCTACCTGCAGTTTAGCTAACTATTACTGCTCTACTACAGGTTGTTTGGCTTATCTGTTAAGACTATTACAGTTTGGGCAGCTTCTTATGTCGTTTATTGTTATTGATATTATGATATATCAATGATTTGTAGACTTAAGTAATTTTAAGCATAATGAGGTTATATTATATGATGAGCAACAGTAGATGAAGGAAAGAAAACAACAAAGGCAATAATCATTACCATATCATCAATTGCTGTAGTTGCAGCTCTTTTGGGTTTCTGGAATTTTTCATCCTCTCGCAAGAGGAAACACGAAGGAGGTAGATTTAATTTAATTTAGCTAGCAGTCTATTATACATTGTGCTTGGTTTGGTTTTTCTTTTTTCTTTTTTCTTTTTTTTTCTTTTTTTTTTTTTTTTTTTTTTTTTAGATGGTCATTGATTTTTTAAAAATGAAATTTGTTACTCAGAGAGTGACACAAGCCAAGTAATTCCGTTTCGAAGGACAATACATCTAATGGACAGCAATAGGCATGCAAGGGATGATGACGATAGTGGAGAAACGCATTACTTCGATTTAACTACCATATTGACTGCTACAAACAATTTCTCAGATTTGAATAAGCTTGAAGAAGGTGGTTTCGGCCCGGTTTACAAGGTTAAAAGACTTTTTATTTTTGCTGTATGCATGTTTGGAAATGATTTGATCATTTCTTTTGAACTATCAGTGAACCTTAGTGTTGTCACATGTAGCGAAGTATGTCTACCAATACTGAGTGATAAGTTTCCACAGATTAAGGATGTTTAAAATGCTTCCAGGGCAAGTTGATTGATGGAAAGGAAATAGCAGTTAAAAGGCTCTCAGTGAAATCTAAACAAGGCCTTGAAGAGTTTAAGAACGAAGTGATTTTAATTGCAAAACTTCAGCATTAAAGTCTAGTGAGGCTCTTGGGATGGACATGAACAAATTTTAGTTTATGAATACGTGGCCAACACTAGTCTTGACGCCTTCTTGTTTGGTTCTCTCTCTCTCTCTCTCTCTCTCTCTCTCTCTCTCTCTCATTTAGCACCATTAATTATAGGCCAATTTATGTAAAATTTTCCCATAAGAGAGAATCAACAACTTTAACATTAAAATGCAAGTCCAAAAAAATGTAAGGAACTAGACTGGGCTAAACACACAAACATTGTCAATGGAATTGCTAAGAGCCTTTAATATCTGCATGAGGATTCTCGACTGAAAATAATCCATAGAGATATGAAAGCGAGTAATGTGTTGTTAGATGGTAAGATGAATCCAAAGATATCAGATTTTGGCACCGCTAAGATTTTCGGGAACAAAATTGAAGCCAACACTATCAGAATTGTGGGTACATAGTAAGTAATCATTTCAATTCATCTGAATTTTATTTCCACAAATCACTAATGCTACTTTCTGAGGAAAAATATGTAAGACATGATCAAACTTGGCTTGTTCCACTTGCATGCATGCTTTAGGAGAGTTATGGTTTTGCAATTCATTTTTCAAATTATATTTTAGCACAAATTAAACCTATGAAATTAAGTGGAAAACTCTACAATTTCAATTATTAGAGTATTCACATCGACCTCTACAAGGTTTTAGCCAAAGAACTTCACTTTTTACATCAGCTTCAATATTTAGTTCTCCACTCCATATAAATGCTATTTTTTTCTCCCTTAACTCTACCCAATTTTCAGCCAAAAAAAGACATAGCACTGTGTTGCACAAACTAGCCCAAACCACCACCTACCAAATTGCCACCCACACAAACCATTACAAACCCAATTCTCTTCAACCACCTGGGACGAAAATTTTCTTCTATTTTATCATTTTCGTAAGAAAATAAGATGGAAAAAACAAAAAGATATATATATATATATATATATATATATATATATATATATATATATATATATATATATATATATATATATATATATATATTTTAAAGTGACACATTAGAATTAGATCCACAAAGAAAGTCCCAAAGCAGTGGCAATGATAGTTTTCAAACACCCAATTGCCCTCCTATTCCTATTCTTGTCAATCTCCACATACCCATTTGTTAAAACTCATCATCATTAATTTGTGTCATTCCACCACATCTGACCCTAATCAAACTAGAAAGAACTTCTAAATTAGTTGATGATAATCTAACTAGATAGAACTTCTAAACTAGTTGATGATCTGGACACCCTTTTGAGTCAATTACAAAACCCAGATTTGGGAACTAGTTTAGTGAAGCGATAGGTAGGTGAGAAAGAAGGGAGAGAGTGTCATAGATGAGGAGAGAGAGAGAGCTTTTGAATAAAAAAATAATTTTCCTTTTAATGTAGCGAGATACTATTCATTGTTAAATTTTTTGATAAAATGTTAAGGCTAATGTACGGTTATTTGGTTGAGTTTAATCAATTTTTGTTGAAAAACTAGTTCACTAAGGCTGATATGAGTGCTCCTATTTTAAAGAAAGCACTATAAGAACCACTGTTTTAAAAAACCAGACTAGTCAAAGAATTAGAATAGGATTTAGTTTTCAGTTTTTATTGGTTTTGATAGTTTTGCCAAAATGAATTAGGGTTCGGTTCCTAATTAAACCGACCATTTTGATCTGGTTTTTAAAACCATAATAAATAAATAAAAATTGCAAAGTAAGGATGCCCAATTTCCATAAGTCATGGTTATATCAAAGTGACTTATGTTCTAATGCTATATATAATAAATAAATAAATAACTCTTATGCTAGCACAGTATATTTAGGACAACTCTTCCTTCATTCTCTTTTACAGTTTTTGAAATCGAACTTTATAATAATATCTTTTTTTTTTTAAATAGTGGATACATGACACCAAAGTATGCAATGGAGGGACTATTTTCAATAAAGTCTGACGTTTATAGCTTTGGAATTCTAATACTAGAAATTGTTAGTGGAAAAAAGAATAGTGGCTTTTATCATCCGGAGTGTGTACAAAGTCTTCCATCATATGTATGTATTTCTTCCTCATATGTATATTGTGCTCAAATTAAGTTTACGCTTGTTATTGTATAACTTTAAAAATAATAATTTACCAATAGGTATGGCGACTATGGAATGAAGGCAAAGGATTGGAGTTGAGAGATAAGACCATAGTTGATAGTTGTCCCATAAGTGACGCTTTGAGATTGATCCATATCGCATTGTTATGTGTTCAAGAAGATCCAAATGATAGACCTACCATGTCAAGGGTCATTCTGATGCTTGCAAGTAAATCGATAAATCTTCCTCAACCCTCGGCACCTCCATTTTCTGTAGATAGGTTAATCATGTCCGATCAATCTTCAATTGGCACTAGAATGGAATCGGTCATATCTGATCAATCTTCAGCAAGTGCTTCTAGTTAGTGAATAGATTAATTGGAGCATGCTATTCATGATGTAGTAAGGTTTTGGAACAATAGCACTTGTACAAACATAAGTTCTATTTTTGTACTTATTCTTACCATCTATAAATATTTGCAGAGTTCGAATTTGGTAAAGATGGGATGTAAAACTCATGTTTTGTATCATCCAATAAGTGATTGTCACGTCAGTATTTTACTTAAAATTCAATACATCCTACCACACCAAATAAAGTCTCAATAAATTCCCAATTTGTTTAGATTTATATATGGGTATTAGAATTGATTAGGTGTGGTTGAGCTTATTCTTAAATATGTGATAAGATGATGTGGCATATTGGGATTGGAGGAGTAAAACATGAGTTTTACACCACGTCCTTACATAACTTAATCTCATATTTGCTTCCACTCAGGAATTAGATTGAATTAGCACATATACCAAATTAAGGAAAACAAAACGCGAAGGAATAGAGATCTATCATCAAAGGAGGACTAAATCATATATATGATAAGGCTTCTAATTAGAAATACATCTAAATTTGCTAGATGCTTTGATGTATATGTAAGCTAGCCTCAATAGTGAATTTTAATTCATTTGCATTTGAACACATGAAGATTTTTTTTTTCATCTTGAGACTTTTTAGGACTAGACCCTGATTATGATTCAATTTCATATATGTGAATCTTATGTTAAATCAATTGTTTGTAATATCCCATTTCAGATATGTCAATCTTATGTTAAATCAATTATATTGCCACCTATTCGGTGATAATATTTGTCCAAATGAAATGTCTAAACCTGAAATATGGTCATAATAATAAAAGGGTAAATAATTCTTAAATAAATAAATAAGGGTAAATTGCCAAGAACCTTTTAGTTAGGAGTGTCCACGGGTCGGGTTTGTGTTCAACCCACGACCGACCCAACAGAATCGGGTGGTGAAAGTTTAGACCCGCCGCCGATTGGCGAGAGAGTCGGATCAGAGCGGTCGGATCGGCAGCAAAAAGCGGTCAGGCATAGTAGGGTCATCCATAGTGGAAAAATTTGTCAAAATCGTTTTTTTAAGGCAAAAAATCACAAAATCTGGCGAAGCTCTCACCGGATCTAGTGAGATCTCGCTAGATTTGGTGAGATTTCCACTAGATCCAACTGAGATCTCCCCAAATCCGGCCTAAATCTCGTTGGATCTCAAGTAATTTGACCAAAAACTCACTGGAAAAAGCTTAAATCGCCGAATTTTTGTAAGTCTCTGGTCAGGTCGGTTGAAGCGGGTTTTAGTGGAAAGAACCCACCAACCGACCCACCTGACTTGGTTTCTGGGCTTTGTAACCCGCTGCTGACCACCGGCACTCACAAATCAATTGCGGGTGGGTCGGTTTCAATCGGGTCTGGTCGGTTGGATCGAGTTCTGGTTTGAGTGGACACCCTTACTTGTAGTTGAATTGATACATTCACATGCACAAAATGTTGACAATTTAAGAGGGAAAATGAAAGTATTTGAATTAGAAAATTAGCAGCATATTGTAATTATCTTAAAAAATAAAAAAATTAAACTACACAACAATCCCTGAACTTTTATGTCTTTGCACTAAAACTATTTTCATTTATTTTTTTCACTAATTTGTTTCAACTTTGATCAAATACTAAATAGACCTTTCCGTCAATGCCACGGAAAATTGACATGGCAGCACAGAATTTAGTATAAAAAAATCAAAATTATTATATTCTTCCTTTTATGCTAAATTTTCTAAAGGATCCGTGGCCGTAGGATGAACTCGGGTCGGCTTGTTTGTAGTAGTAGGCACAGAGCTGGCAGTGGAACCAACACGCAAGTACTACTCGCCGCTACCTTCAGCGGGCATAATCGGGGTCAACAAAGCTAGTCTTCGGGTCAACAAATATATATATATATATATTAACGGAATGAAATTTGTTGTATCATATTGCTGAAAAAAGAAGTTCAAGTGGTCTTAGTATAATTTACTCTTAGAAAATTTTAATTTAACATGTGCTTAGATTTTTATTTTTTATTTTATTTAGAAGAATATGCTTAGAATTAATTGATAATAGCATTAGCATCCGAAGTGGTATAAAAGTTGCTATTTTTATTTATTATATCATCTTACTTTACAATATATCCAACATCTCAATTTTTATTTTTCCACACCGATTCAACAATCCACACCAATTCAACAACCCATAACCAATTCAAACCCACAACGATTCAACAACTCATGGCCGATTCAAACTCACACCTATTCAACAACCCACACTAATTCAAACCAAACCACCACCTAAAGGACCCACCTCTTAAACCCAACCACTGCCCACAATTCAAACCCAACCTCCCCAGTGCTAATGCTCTAAGGACAAAACTTAAATACTGTACTTAAGTATTGCTCTTTAGGTTTCCCTCTTAAAATTTAGTCATGTAGCTTTTTTATCATAAGATGAAAGTGTATTTTTAGTTAAGTACAACCACATGACTAAATTTTAAAAAAAGAACCTAAGGAACAACACCTAAATACTATACCTAAATTTTGCTCAATTGATAAATATCTATCAAATATGATGGTAGTGATCTCATGCATCATCTATTAAAAATGAATTAAATTACCCATAAAATTTTTGAAATACTGAAATTTTTTAAAAATAAATAAATAAATAAAATGATAGTTGTATTGATTAATGTAGTACCAAAAAAAAAAAGTAGTACAAATAGTGTTTTATTTGTTAGAGCCAATTAAATTCAATCAAGTTATATTTTGGGATGACAGTTGTACAGCCCAGCTTTGCCAATCTATAAGCACCACCGTCATTAAGCATCATTATGGAGCTTGCCAATTACCAGGAGTATTTTCGATTGTGCAAAAAAATTTGATTATTTTAGTATAAAAATCTACTTTTTTATTATTATTTTATACTCACTTGTCGAAACATTCTATATCAAATTATTTATTTTATATTATATTTTATTAAAATATCAAATTTTCGTGTTTTTTAAAATTATTTCTAATAACCACTATTCAGTCTTTTCATTCATCTTTAGAATACGTATAAAAAAAATAAAAGATAATGTCAATCTAAATTTACACAATTACTACAATAATCATATATTTTTATACAATTTTACACCGATTAATGTGAGAGAATTTTGAACTTAATTAACTAAAATACAATACTTTTTCTATTATACAAATACTCATACAAGTGCTCTAAGATAGTTAATTAAGCTCGCACCTACACCCTGCCCATTTGCCTAAGCCATTACTCATTGTAGCTCAAAAGTCAGTGGAGCTCAAAATTAAAAAATGGAAGCGTAATTGAATGTGTACACGGCTCATTCATTTCACAACATTCTTTGTAGACGACGAGAGCAGTTGTGACTTTATTCATTGTCACAATCATGAGTTTCGGGCCGGCCTTCTCATATTTAAACCTTAAGGCTTTGAATCTTTCAATTAAATATAGGGATTAAAATGTGTACACATTGGCATTATAAAGTGAGAGATAAGAATCTAATTCATGGGCGCCGCCATGTATTGTTCAGGGGTTCATTCTGACCTAGCAATTTATATATATATATATATATATATATATATATATATATATATATATATATATATAATATATTTTGTTTTTTATATTTAACCATCCTAAATAAAAATTTGAACACTTTGATTCTAAATTTCTTTTAAACCCACTTGAAATAAGTTTAATTATGATCATCTTAACAATATTTTGATCTTTTTAAATACAAAAAAACGCTTAACAACAATTCAATTTTATCTAAAATCTTGAAGAAATTGTAAGCCCAACAACAAAGTAATTTTTTTTTTTTCATCTAAAATTATTTTAGAAGGCCCATTTATATCTTAATAAATTTGACATAAACTAATGGAAAATTCATAGTTTACATTATACTATCATTGTAATATCTACATTGTTTCTAAACAAATGTGTACAATATTGTATAGTGTAAGGGCTCAAATTGTAATGGATCCTTAACAATAAAATCTGTAGAGATGTGGGTGTAAGGATTTGGCATCACCGAAATAAACAATGGCTGGTATAAAGTTTATAATCAATAATTGATGACATGAGATTCATTGGAATCTAAATGTGAGAATTTGGCTAAGTGTTTGTGAAGCATCTTTGTCTTCGGCCCAGGCCGAGGATCTATTATTCTTTTAACTTCTCATTGACCATCCTCCACTGCTGGGAGCCCTCTTGGATATATATAGTCTCCTTTCTGTTAATCCGAACCATCCACTTGTCAATTATCTGGACTCTGTGTACAGGGATTTGTCCCATCGTCTGTAATCAGCAGGCTTTATGTTAGTTCTTAGCCGCCTTTGCAGACTTTCTATTAGTTGAAGTAACCGAGGCAACTGGGTTTGTTGGTCACATCACTATTAAGGCAGTCAGAATGTTGGTGAGATATATTCAACGAATGAGGGATATTTTCCCTTTAACGAAGTTGGTGTGCTGAGGACGTGTCATCTTCGGCGAGGCCTTTGAGTGACCTGAGCTATTTTCATTATCCTCGGCCTTCACCATATCCTCGGCGTGGGCCTTGGGCCAGGTATAGAGTGGGCCAGAGTAATTAACGATTGGGGCCCCACATATAGTTTTTGCAAATGTGTATAGTATAATTATCTAAAATATAAATCTTATATTAATAGTACAATGTAAACATATAATCGTCATAAACTAATAAATAAAAGTATTTTAAGCAGTAATAATTAAAATTTACTTAGCAACAACAATTAACATGTTCATTACATTAAGAAAAAAATATGTCAAATGAACTTATAATTTATTTTTATTCTATTACTAGCACGTACTGTAAACAAATTTATAATAAGAAAGCCATCTAGACCGTAAGATTTATATTTTACTTAAAATGTATCTTCTTACTAACTTCCCTAAGAAAAAATCTTAAAGCCGTCACTGATCTAATTCACACAACCTAGCCAAAGAAACAGTCAAAAGATTAACTCCAATTACATCATATAACTTCTAATATACTACTTGATAAATTAATTTTCTTCTTACGAATAGTTCTTGAGATCGAAAATTATTTCTAACGAATAATCAGCCATTTCTTAAGCCTATGTTCATGTACAAAGACAAAGTTTCTTGAAGCCTAGGAGAGTAAGAGGTAAAATGTTTTCCCTCCACAGCACCACAGCCTTTCCGTTACTATTGTTTGCAGTGTTTTCCCTTACAAGCTCCATTAATTCCCAGCCAACCTATAATCACGACATATGTTTACATCAATCAAATCAAACCACCAACGCTAATTACCAATCCAACCTCACAGTCCTGTTGAATTCTTTATCATCTAAAGCTTCCCAAAACTACAGCTTCTACAACGATAGCTCCAATATTGGCATCTATGGTCTCTTTCTCTGCAGGGGTGATGTTTCTAATAGTACCTGCCAAAGTTGTGTCAGCTATGCGACCCAAGACATCACAACTCGGTGTCCATCTAATAATAGCGCAATCATATGGTACGATGAATGCATGTTACGCTATTCCAATGTTAATTTCTTTGGACAGGTTCGAACTTCTCCAGGGGTACTCATGTGGAATGTCGGGAACACAACCTCACCTGATCAGCCCAACTTTAGCGCAATTGCTCTAATGAACATTCTAACAGGGACAGCAGTAAATGACGATATGTTGTTTGATGATGGGAAGTTGACAGTGAGAAATAATGGATCTGATCAAACTTATGGGTTGGTGCAGTGTACTAGAGATATCAATAGTAGTGGTTGCAGCAATTGCTTAAGGCAGTTGATCGGGGATGCTGAGAGTTGTTGCCAATCGAAAATAGGGTTGCGTATCTTAACCCCAAGTTGCAGTATAAGGTATGAGAACTACTCTTTCTTTCAAAAACCACCAGTGCCGCCGCCTTCAGCACCGGCACCTCCGCCCCCACCTCAATCATCAGGTAAGACATGTAAATTTGTAATTTTCTTTGTTTTTTGGATTGATGGTTAAGAAGAGAGATTTGTACTCTTCTCTCTCTCTCTCTCTCTCCCCCCTACCCCTGGAAGGGTTTGTGGAAAATTATTTGCTATATGTGAGGGAGGTGAACAAAGAAGTCTTAGGATCCTCTCCACAAATGAATCTACATAATGTTTTGGATTAAATGTTATAAATATAAAATAATTTTCACTACCACATCATTTACCTCAACTGTTGAATTTTCAAAACTGAAAATTTTTAATCCTTTGAATGAAAATTTCAACAACTTGGCATATTGGTTGAGATAACAATTATCCACTTCATTTCTGTGTGCCAAACAGGTGTAGAGTATTCGTCTTAGATGATCAATTTCATTATTTAGTGTTCCAAATGATAAAAACTGTAGTAAACCAAACAAAATTATTTAAGAAGGACCTGAATGAAAGGGAAAATTTTTTCTAAACAGAAGGCTAAAGGATAATAGCTGTTTTAGAACTGCTGGGAAGTGATTGGGATAAAGAAGCTAGGTAAACATCCATTCAAACTCACAGACATGAAGGTTTTAGTCTACAACTTGAAGAAGTTCTTTGTGTTTACTTCTGTACTTATATATTTGTCTTATATGTGACAGTTTGGGGCTTTGGGCAGCTTATGTCCTTAAAATTATTCATATATCGTTGATTCATTGACTTACAATTATTTTAAGCAAACTTAGGCTGTATTCTATGATGAGCAACAGGAGATGGAGGAAAGAAGACAAAAAAGACAGTAATCATTACTATATCATCAATTGCATCAATTGCAATAGTTGCAGCTGTCTTGGGTTTCTGGTATTATTCATCATCAGGCAGGAGGAAAAGAAATTTAGGTAGATTCAGTTTAGCCAATCTTTCAAAAGATTTGATTTTTTTTTTTTTTAGTAAGTTCTATTAAAATTTGTATTTCTAGATTTTCATTAATTTTTGTTTTATCTAATTTATTACTCAGATGGAGATAAAAGCCAAGAACTTCAATTACGAAAGAATTTAGCAGGTTCACTTTCAATGCACTTAGACTCTAGTATCTATGGAAGGGATGATGACAACAGAGGAGAAATGAATTACTTCAATTTAAGTACAATATTGACTGCTACAAACAATTTCTCTGATGCCAATAAGCTTGGAGAAGGTGGTTTTGGCCCAGTGTACAGGGTAAAAAAAGCATAGTAATTAATATATATTATTCATCTTTAGAAATTATTGGATCGTTTGCATTTGAAATTAAGATATAGCAATAGTTAGGATCATTTGATTTCCAGAGAAATCAGCTATCAATGAACCTTACCGTTGTAACATGTAGCAAAGTATGTCTACCAATACTATGTGGTCATTTTTTGCTGATGAAGTTTAAAATGCTTCCAGGGCAAGTTGATTAATGGAAAGGAAATAGCAGTTAAAAGGCTTTCAATGAAATCAAAACAAGGTCTTGAAGAGTTCAAGAATGAAGTGATTTTGATTGCAAAACTTCAGCATAGGAATCTAGTAAGGCTCTTGGGATGCTGCTTGGAAGGAGAAGAAAAACTTCTAGTCTATGAGTACATGGCCAACACTAGTCTTGATGTCTTCTTGTTTGGTTTGCTCTCTCTCTCTCTCTCTCTCTCTCTCTCTCTCTCTCAAACACATACACAGCATCATTTATTGTAGGAAATTATATGGCAAAAGTGTCCTATATGAAATAAACTTTTGACCAATTATTACAATACAGATCCAAAGAAATGTAAAGAACTAGACTGGGCTAAACGTACAAGCATTGTCAATGGGATTGCAAAAGGCCTTCTCTATCTGCATGAGGACTCTCGGCTCAAAATCATCCATAGGGATTTGAAAGCAAGTAATGTATTGCTAGATGATGAAATGAATCCAAAGATATCAGATTTTGGTACTGCTAGAATTTTTGGGGGCAATCAAATAGAAGCCAACACAATCAGAGTTGTGGGTACATAGTAAGCATTCCCTTCATAAATTTTATTTCCATAATCACTAATATGGACAAAAATTGTTAAGACATGATCAAACAAAAGATTGGTTCCTCACGTACATGTTATGGGAGAGGGGAGGTTCATTTGATTTTCCCCTCTATATTTTGCAAATTTTGTTTTAAACACATTAAAAAATTTAGCAGTAAAATCATGTGGAAAACTCTACAATGTCAATAATGATTTAAAGTAAGAACTGTGAGAAGAGGGAATTGCAAAGGAAGAAAGCCAACTTAAGAACTGTGAGAAGAGGAAATTGCAAAGGAAGAAAGCCAACTTTCCCAAATCATGGTTATGTCAATGTATCTTATGCTCTTAAAGATAGTATATTACATTTAGGAAAATTTTTCTTTCATTCTTTTACTGTGATTGAAACCATACTGTATCATAATACATATTTTTTCTCATAGTGGATACATGGCGCCAGAATATGCAATGCGGGGACTATTTTCAATAAAGTCTGACATTTATAGCTTCGGGATTCTACTGCTAGAAATTGCTAGTGGAAAAAAGAACAGCGGCTTCTATCATCCAGAGCATGAAGAAAGCCTTCTGTCATATGTATGTCTCTTTTCCATATCTTTTGAGCTCAAATTATGTTTTTTCTTATTATTGTGAACTAAAAATAAATTTACCAATAGGCATGGCGACTATGGAATGATGGCAAAGGACTGGAATTTATAGATCAGACCATAGTTGATACTTGTCCTATAAGTGAGGTACTGAGATTGATCCATATTGCATTGTTATGTGTTCAAGAAGATCCTAATGATAGACCTACCATGTCAACGGTCGTACTCATGCTTGCAAGCAAATCGATAAACCTTCCTCAACCATCAGCACCTCCATTTACAGTAAGTAGATTTACCACGTTTGATCAATCTTCCATGGTTGGCACCAGATCAGGATTTGTCACATCTGATCTGTCTTCAACAAGTGCTCCTTGCTAGTGAAGAGATTAACTGGTGCATTTCATTTTAATTACAAAATTTCCTTGTTAGAATCTTCTTCAAGCAGGGGATGCATCATCATCTTCATATTTCTATTCTTGAACTAGTTCTCAGGGGAATTAGATTGAATTACCACATATACCAAATTATGCAATACAAACTCATAAAGGAAAAGATGACAAACATCAATGGACTGAATCATGTGATATGATTTTGACAATAAATATTTCAAAATTTGTAACCTAATAAAGCATCAAACCAATATTTGAAGTCAAATTCAGGAAGATGTGGTCATTGGAAATAATATGCAAAAGGGAAAGACTTACTCCCTTGGCTATCCAAAATCATTGCTTGCATTACAAAGTGCTCTCCGAAATTCCTTGTAAATGGGGATTGTATATTGTGGCTGGAGGAATAAATGAGCCCTGGTGAGCTGATTATTTTCCGCACCCTAGCATCAGGTACAACTATTTGGTTATTCTGTTTGGCATTATGAGTTTCTATGGGTTCTTTCTTATCAACCTTGATATAATTTTGACCTGATTGATGCTCAAACCTTTTTTCTTGGAGGCAGAATTGCAAAAGACAAGAGATCAGAAGTCCAATGTCTGCCATAGAGGGATTATTCAAGGAATCAAGCATCAATTAGAAGTTAGAAGTAAGAAGTTTGAAAGAAGGCATAATTATAAAATATTTTGATTACAATAGACAACAATGACAATGACATATTATGAACCTTAATAGTTGAATCTCAATTCAAGGAGATATAACATGTTTAGGAATTTGAAACTCTGACCATTAAACAAGGGATGAGCTATATCCAAGCAATCCAAAAAATAGTCTGAATGAGTTTTATTTATTTTATTTTTTACTGTATTTTATTGGTGACTAGTAGGATAAACGTTTTTTGGCAGGATGAATGAGGAAAATTCAAAACAAACCAAGAAAAGATAGTTGAAAAGAGTGCAACCTTCACACAACACAAGCAAAAAATGTCTGCAAGACATAGAAACAACCAACGCAGCTACTCTAATCCAGAACGCAACACAAACAGAATAGCTGCGAAAAGCTATTCAAAGAAATGCAGCTCACCACTGGTGGCCCGTTAATTTCAAGACCCCAATACAATCCTTAATGCTTATGATTGAACATGGGTTGCATGAGTAGTTCACTGAGCCTCCTGACAACAGTATCAGACCCAAAGGACAGTTAATAACCTAAACTAGGAAGAGGATAATGTCCAATATGAGGGCTTCAAAATTAAATAATGGTGTTGCATCAGAAGATGGGTATATGTGATCTTGAAATTTCAGAGTTTTGTATGCCTGGAGGAGTACCAGAATGTCATCAATTGTCTTTAGCATTCCTACCAGTGCATGCTCTGCAATTATGAGGCCCCTGCCTCCTAATTTCCTGCATTAAACCAGGTTTATATATACATTCAGACCATGTCTCGCAATCATTTCCTTCTGAGTTTTTTAATGATAATTTCTTCTTAAATTTTTACATATTTAATCACTCACAAAACTTGGGTTATTAAAGAATACTTGCATATACAGCGCGGCAGATCAGTGTCAGTGCCACAGCAAACTGCATTACCTCAAAATTGATAGAAGCCCTTTTCTGAGTTCCATTTACTATAATTATGTAAACCCAAGACATTTTGAGATAATTCTAATTTCAATTCAAGGTACAGGCAAAATAAGATGCAATAATGTACATTATATCAGTATCTATGAACATAAATAGACAAGTTGGTTTGATTAATGCCTCAATCCTAAATGTTTGACAACAATTTTAGAGGTACAAGAAACTTTACGAGATGAGTTAATTGGAACTCACAAAAGGCTTCTCGTTAATGGACATGAGCTGAAAGGTGAGATTCAAAATGCTATCAAACATTAGAGACTAAATTCAAATTTTGAATTCGTAGAGACTAAAATCAAACTTAGAGATTGATTTACATTTTAAAACCCAAAAATATATATAAATCCTAATAGAGTGGCAGCTTTCTGTGTGGATTCAATGGCACCAAACTCATTGAGTAGGGTAGCACCACTGGACAAAACATAATATGTGGACCCAACTTAGAAAGTGAACAAGCTTGCTTCACACTGCATGTCTCAATTTCATAAAGATACAGCTTGGTCGACACCCTAAGTAACAACAATCCGTCTTTAATCGCCAACGGAACCATCCATGGCTCCATATGATAAGTTACTGCCTCCGTCACTCTTTGATGCAGATTGTAAAACCGCGGATGCTCTTCTTCAATTTTCTGCAGAGATTTTGAGTGTTTGAGAGTCCATTTGGATTCAAAAAAATCTTCAAGGAACCATATGTGAAGTCCTTTTTCAGAGACCATTGCATAATGCATTCGCCCTTCAGAATCTCCAATACATGCCTGAGGGATGGTCTCAAATTCCATCGCGGGGATTGGTACTGAAATTAACCAAGATAGCTCCTTCTCTACATCATATGTAAGCACTTTATCTCCATCTGTTCGCCAATGTAAAATCCCTCCAACATAGACACTGTTGTTCTTGACTAAATTGTTACTGCAGTGGCAGATCTCATTTGATTTTTTCCATGCCCCAGTTTCGAATGAATATACTTCAAAAGTATAGCAGAGGTCCTCCTCCTCAGTCTCCAACTGCCTGACTCTAACCAGTTTGAATTTAGTAGAAATGTCTATGGGATACCGAGTTGGGTCAAACGCCAATCCTATGGTGCTAAGATTGTCAAGTGCAGCAGTTGATTGTAATTTAATCCACTCCTTTTTTGAGGGATTGCACACATAGACAGCAGGGTCTTGAGCTTGATCAGGAAAGCAACTCCGGCAACATACAATCCCATTGCATGATGCTAACATCACTACATCCTCAGGAAGGAAATCAAACCCCTTTTGCTGCACTTTTTCATCACTGTCACCTTCACCTTCACCTTGTGATTCAGCAACAGGAATGTAGCTAACTGTTCTGATGTCTTCATTGCACCACTGATACTTCCCTTGGAAGATGAATCCCGATACGGTAGGCTTATGCTTTTGTAATTGACTCTGGATGAAGGACCGGTCAGATATAAGCTTGTACCAACCTTTAGAAACGGACTTGAATTGAAGAAGAGTCTTTGAAGGCAAACGACATAGGATATTAGAGGGAATATCACTGTTCAAGAATTCAAAATTCTCCATTTCCTGAAATGAAATTCACATAACTTTGAGGAACAATTACTACAAGATATACAGACAAGACAAAAGAAGTGAGATCCATTGTAGCTACAATACAAACTAAGAATGATCAGCGACAGAGACATTAGTAATCTATTAGTCTATGCAACTTAATATTAAAACCACAGGAAAATATTCAAACACTACTGTTACATTAGTAAGTGTATCATCATCTATACTAAAAGAACCAAAACCACTAGTATAAAAAGGCAATCCTGTGTTGCCCATAAAATTTTTAATAGAAAAAAAAAAAGGGGGGGTTTTTTAGTGAGGCTTTTGAAGCTGACTGAAAATCCAGAGGCAAATATATGAACAATGAAGGTCCAAAAGTCCATGGAACTTAATATTGAAACCACGGGAAAATATTCAAACACTACTGTTACATTAGAAACTAGAAAGTGGGTCATCTATATACTATAAGGACCAAACCACTAGCATATAAAAAAAATGCAAATCCTATGTTGCCCATAAAATTTTTAATAATAAAAACAAGGTTTTTAGTGAGGCTTTTGAAGCTGACTAAAAATCCAAAGGCTGGCATCGTTAGTTTTCAATGCAATCCATTAAACTAAAAAACCATTGAAAAAGAAGGAAAGAATAGAGCAAATAGTGATCTTTTCCTGTTTTCCCTTATTCATTTCCTCATAAACATTAAGTAGTACCTTATACTCTGTACAACTTTTTTAAGAATATAAATAAAGAAGATATTAGGAAGACAAAAAGAAAAAAATGCAAGCATGAACATGAATATGATGAGCATGAGCAATGAATGTGAACGGTTTAATTGTTCTTATGTCAAAATTCTTACCCGAAATGCAAGAAGAAATTAGGAAGAACAAAAGAGAAAAAAAGAAATGCAAGAATGAATATGAAATGTTTGGTTGTTGTTATGTAAAAAAATTATTACCTCAAAAGCAGAGTGACCTCTCAATTTCTCTGTGGTGGACCCAGACTCTCAGACTATGACTAATAACAAAATAGTGAAAATGGAAAGAAGATGAGGCAGAGGCAGTGTGTGCGTTTGTTATTGTTGGTATTAGCATTTACTGTTGGCATTTGGCACTGTCCACTTTGCACGCACTGTTGCCGTTCCGCTGCGCAGAGCAAGGAACGTGGCAAATGTTGCACTGGCACTCTCTCTTGACCGCCTTATTCTCCGTACAATCTGATGGCCACTCTTGTATTTTGTTGTCATTTTGCAACTTCTGCTTTTTGTATACACTATTATACATGCCACTCCATCCGATTCATCTCATTTTGCATGCGTTACCCCCATTGCACCTTGCTTTTCTTTGTTTTGACTCCAATTTTTAAATTTCTCCTCGTATGTCTTTTGTCAAAATCAAGGCAATTTTATTGCCAACTACCTACATGGTAATATTAATGTTGGTCCACATGAATGAATACAAGGATTTGTTGCACTGTGCAACTTGCACATGTACCACGCTTGCTTATAAATGAAAAACGAGTATCAAACAAATACTTTGTATACAATATAAAACAAGATTTTTGTATCAAACATATATAATATAAAAATTATTATCTAAAAATTGTTTTTAAGTTCAATTTTTAAAAAATTGTTTTAATACTGTTTTCAAAACAAAAACAAATATCTCCCTACCAATCAGACCCTAATACATGCATTATTTAACCTACAAATTACATTATATTCTTATAAAATAAAATAATTATATTACATTTTTAAAAATGAAAGAACGTTTCTTGGAGTCCATAACAATTCCGTAATGGGCTCACAGAAGAGATATTGGGCCTGGAAAATAATCCTTCAAGCCTGTTTGAATTCCAAACAATTGTCACATTTTATAGTAATTCGTATATGCCATTTGAGTGCTATGCGCGTGAACGCCACTCACCTTCTTCCCAAATATGCCCAACCCGATTCCATGATCTGGCACCATCCTAAATCTTGCAGCATTAGAGGATTGAGGGTTGGATTTAAGGTGGCGTTTGGTACGGGAAAATTCATATTATTCTTGACATCTAGATTCTTGGTTTAATTGGGAATCTAATAAGATTCTTAAGAATGTGAGATTATAATGTTTAATTTATTCCTAAAAATTTTTACTGAATTATTTATTTTTCTCATTCTATCTATGGGGTCATAGGCCCAAATCATACAACTGGGTTCTAGGCTTAAGGCCCAAGCCGAGGATAAGGGGCCGTCCGAAGATAGGTAAGTATAGCCAAGGAAACCCATGCTAGTAGATAAGGAAGACAATATTGAACATAATGGCCTAGGAGTTTGTGCCGAGGATGAATTTGTCCTCGGCTAGCCAAGGCCAAGGTTCGTAAAGGATGCCTGCCATCTAGAGGTGCGATCCATGAAGTTCTGGAAATATTGATAAGCATTGCAAGAACAAAAGACAAAGAAGAATCCCAAAATATCTTGGAAAAAGCTGTTGTCATCGCATTAAATGCACCCCATTTAACTCTCTGGTTGCATTAATGAGGAAGTGACATTTGCACAGTATTATTGCAGCCTTACAACCACCCCAAAAGACTTCTAGAGGGGGCTGATGGGACAAGTATCAGCATAAACTATCAACTATCCACGTGTAAGGTAGAGATGAAGGAAGATATGTAGTATAAATAAGAATAGAGACCCTAGAGATAAAGGGGGGAGGGGAGGAGAAATAGTATTGTAACAATCTCAAGAACTCCTGTAATCAGAATCATTCAATATTCCTTAGAACAAACCTCCTCGGATTGTGCCGAGAACAACTTTTCTTTAATAAACTCAGTTCATCTCTGTTTGATTGTTATGAACACCATATGAACTGTTGCCCATGCGCTAAAACCTAACTCTTTGACCCGCTCTCTACAAATTTATTGTATTGGGCTAGTTAGGCATGAGTCCACTCATCCAATAGAAAAAGTGCTCAAACCCAGTCTCTACACTATCCTTAGATTTGTAAATCCAATGGAAGTCTTTTTAAAAAATAATAATAATAATCCTCTTCCGAATAAATAATGAAGTACAAAATATAAACTATAAATTAAGACAAATTTATTAAAACTATAGTCTAAAAGAAGAAAATATGAATATATCAACAAAGTTATTTATCCTATTTATATTGTTTTGACAAGAAGAGATAAAGACAAAGGAAAAGATAATTTGTTTTATATTTTATCTCAATTAGTTTATGATAAGGAAAAATTGTTAAAATTGTTAATTTATTAAAATATATATATATATATATAATTTCTTTTAAGGTTGAGAATCTGGATACCCATCTGTTTTAAAGGAAATCCACATTCCTACTGAAAGAGCGTTAAAGAGGGAATCCAGATTCTCCTATCATCTGATTCCTAGTATGATTTACAACCAAACATTGAAATTTTTAAACATCCCTAAGAATTCTAAAAGATTATCTCGTACCAAACGCCACATAAAGATGAAATGGCAGTGCTCACCTACATACCTGTAATTTGTTGCTTCTAAGTTCTACTCATCATAACTATATTTATGAGGATTGACACCATTAAATTAATTGAACTCATCACATCTCTTACTTTTAACACATCACCATTATAATATCTTAAAATAAGATCAACTTTTTATTATATATATAAATTAAATAAATAAATAAAACACTGTGACAAAATAGAACACTTGGCGTTAAAAAAGAATATATATATATATATATATCAACCACAGAATGAGAAACTTGAGTCACTTGACATGTGAGAAGAGAGAGAAAAGGAAAGGAAAAAAAAATAATAATAACGCATGGTACTGTACACTTCTATTAAACTAAATGCTAAATTTTTTTGGCATTTGAGAAATTTGATGTAAGGGTAGTTTTATATTTCGTGTATTAAAGGCAAAAAATTTAACATTTAACTAAATATTTCATTAGAAACCATTTCCATGTCTTCATTTTGCAATTGAGGTTGTCTAGGACCCTATAACTATAAGTAGGGGTGAGCAGAAAGTCACCGGCACCGATCCAACCGATCGGCACCGATCGTTCCGCACCACCACTGCAACCAACTGACGAAGCCGATTCCGGCGATCGGAGCGCGAAGGGAGTTCCGATGCCGGTGCAGTGCAGTCGTCGAAGCTGGAAATCTGAAACTGACATATGCTAAACCGAACCGATTAAGGGCAGCTAAGCTATACGTTCTTCAGTTCTTCGTTCTCCCTTTACTCTTTTAGTCAAAAAAAGTTCTTCGTTCTCTCCCCAAGTTTGGTAATTGGTACAGGTTCTGATTTTTTTTATTTTTTTATTAATAATACTTTGCCGTATGGGGGTGTTATTTAAAAAAAAAAAAATACAAAAGCAAAACGGTGCGTGTATTCTAGGTTTTCAGATTCTGCCCCTAGTATAAATTCATTCTTTTTGTCTTAGAATCCTTTAACTCTCTCTTTCTCTCTCACCTCTCTGCTGCTGCAACACTGAAGCTAAGAAGCCAACTGAATCATCTCAGCCTCCTCCTCAACCAGCAGCGGAAGAGTCCACGCCTCCAGAAATGGACTCTTCCACTGTTGGAGGCGTGGAAGAGCCCACGCCCCCAAATGATCCTATCATCGAAATGATGCCAGCATCTGTTTCTAAACTAGTGCCTGAAGTGAGAATCGCAGGTCCGCAACCAATTAAAAGGCCATTTACTAGACATGGAAGCAACTTTACTCCATTGGATCCCACAGAAAGTATGACAATAGAGAAGTCCTCATTCGATCTCATCGAGAAGATGCACTACTTATTTGTTCAAGTGGTGAAAGCAAGGAAACTCCCCAGCATCGTGAATCCAATTGTCAGAATTAGGGTCTCAGGAGGACATAATTGTCAGAATTGGGTTTCTTCTCTATCTCTACAAGTCCACGAGTACTAACATCTTCTTTTTCTTTTTTTTTTCTTTTTTCTTTTTCCAGCAATTTGATTTTGAGGGAGACTGAGAGAGCTATCACTCCTCAATCATTCACTGAGAAAGATTTTGAGCTATAATCACTAATGATTCAAAATATTGCTTAGTATTTTCAATATTTTTTTTTCAGTACTTTTGTATTTTTATTTTTATATTTTTTAACTTGGGGATTTTGAGCTACTTAGTGGAACTACTGCAGTATTGCCATACTACCTATTAGGCATTGGCTTTTCTTTATTTGTTATAATATATGTTAATTGTAAAGCTTTTCTTTGATCAAAAAAATTATTTATTTATTTATTTTTACATGGAAGTCGATATTAATTTTATTTGCACATTCTGATTTTAGTTGTTTAGGTTCTGCCTCTTAGTTGATATATATTGAGATTGAGTAATGTATATTGTTAGTGTCAGATTGAGTAATGAGTAATTATGGTATAAGTATGAGTTGTGTGTTGGCTGGATGTAGAAAAATATTATTTGGCATTTTTACTTTTCTTTTTTTTTTTTTTAATTTGACTTTTCTTTTGCTTCTATTTTATGTGCAACTAGATTTTTGATGGCATGCTAAATAAAAAAAATAAAAAAAATAAAAAAAAACAGTTTGTATTTACTTGAAATCTTGAACAGGTTGATATATTGATATTGGGCTTGAAAGCTCAATTTTTTTATTATTAAAAAAAAACAGTTTTTTTTTTAAATATTTCAAACCAACCAAACCGACTCAACCGACCGCAAAGAACCGCACCGCTATAGGTCGAAAAACCGACTCTAATCGGTATACATCAGTTTTAATTATTACAAAACCGATCTCTATCAGTTCGGTAGCAAATTTAGAAAAAAAACTGATAAAACCGAACCGCACACCCCCCTAACTATAAGCATACGTCTAGATTCTTTCTTTTTTTTCTTTACTAGTATTATGGCCATGTACAGATAAATAAAAATTACTTATATGTATATAAATAATTACTTATATGTTTGTAAATAATTTAAATATATATTAAATAAAATATGTGTAGGGTCAAAATTTGTTGGGCCAGGCACCAACACTCTATATGATGAGCCCACCAAATTTCCCACAATAAATTTGTAGAGAATGGGCTGAACAACTGGGCTAATGGTGGATTTAGCAACGGTCCAGATGAAGAAAAAACCAATAATAAAGAAATGGGTTGAGTCAAGTCTTCAACGGGATCTATCCCTATAGTCCGAAGAGGTTTTCTATTTAAAGGCTTGGTGAATACAAATTTTTTCCCCCCACTTTCTGTGATACTTGTTTCCCTTATATATACACCCTTTTCCCATCTTCACCGCACACTTGTCCTTCATCTAGGCACCCACTTGAGTACCAGTCACATCAGCCGTTTGCTTTAACTTGCTGTGAGTGGTGGTGGGTGAAGACGCACTGTTCAGGTGTCTTCTCCACATAAATGCGGCCAGGAAAGTTGCTGCAGTGCATTAAATGTGGCGGTGGCAGCTTTATTGGCAAGACATTTCATGATAGTTACGCAGTTAGACATGTCCGAAGATCAGCCCTGGCAGGGAGATCTTTAGCATGTCTACTCGATCAAGCTCTGGGCGGCTCCGTTGGGTAGGGTCTCTTCGGCCCAACCAGGTTGTCTTCGGACAGACCGTTTGTTCCCTATGGGCTGTGCTTCCACCAGGGTGGCATAGTATTGATATATTTAACCTCTTCGGACAGCGAGTCGTATTTGAACTGGGCCTCAGGCCCATTATGTGGCGTCGGGCTTTCTCACCCACAATAGCCCCTCAAAATTTCACTTTTTACCTCGCATCCGAAGAGAAAAAGTGGGGTTTTGACCTTTTGACGAATGGGGGCACTGGATTTTGACTCCACACGTGTGTGCGCGTGAATTTGGGCGCCTTCTTTATAACCGCTGCTGTCGCGCCGTTTCCGAGGCATCATTAATTGCTCCAGGCGGCGTCTTGTTCCTGAAATCTAGCGGCTCATTTCAAATCAACGGTCGAGATTTTCCTCAAAATTTCGGGCGGGATAAGTCCCACTACTTTTCCTGCCACTATATAAAGTCCTGGAGGGGATTGTCTTCTCACTTTGCAAGCGTCAGAACCCCCAGCGAACTCAAGCGTTCAGACTCTCAAAGCTCTACCTATCATCTGCTTCAACTCATTCCAGAATCCGCTACGATCTTTCCGCGAGGCCAAGGAAAAACATTCTCCGATTCAAACCGACGTAAGTTCCTTTCTTCGAGATTTATTGAAATCTGTTCAGATTGCCTTTTCGGCCATTGGTAGATTTTCTTCAGTCGCTGTTCCGCGTTTCCCTCACTTTAAACTTATTAACAATGGGTAGATTTGAATACCTAGTGAACAGTCCCTCCCAGATAGAGAAATTTAGGGAGACGTATCGCATCCCTCGGGAAGTGGATTTAAGGTATTGCTCCACAGAGGGGTTATTACTGGACCGTGAGGTGGGTGAGGTGATAATCCCCATTATCGCCTTCCTGGAGGGAGGAATGACCATTCCCATGGGCCCAATCACCAGAAGTTACCTTACCGCCCATAGGCTTAGTCCTGACCAGTGCGCACCCAACACATTTAGAATTTTAGGTGCAGTTGATGAGCTGAACCACCAGTTAGGCTTGGGACTGACTTGGCACGATGTGGTACATATGTACGAATGTCATAAAAAAGAAGGGGCGGGATACTATCTAAAGTCCCGATCCGATGTTGTCAGACTCCTCTCCGGTCTCCCCAAGTCCAACAAAGGGATGAAGGACGATTATCTGATCGTCTCGGGCGCCTGGCATGATGGGATTCATTGCCCAACCCAGCTAGGAGCGCCAGGTGGGACATTCCCCCTTGAGCTTTTCTAATTTTTTTTTTTTTTTGCTTCTAGCTAATCAGACTTTCTTTTGCCATATTGCAATCCTCTGACAGTTCTATCGCTATGTTTACAGATAGAAGGTACATAGCTCCTCGGCTGAGTCTCACGAATACTGCGGCCTTGAACTACCTCCTTCGGTCGGAGATTTTCGTGAGTGAAGACGGTGAGCTTAGGTTTGTTCCCCTCATACTCAACTACACCCCGAAGACTGAAATCCAGCCGAGAGGCAACGCAATAACATACGGGGATCGCCGAATAAACCGCATTGACGTGGCACGAAGGACCTTTTTAGCCCCCTTCGACCTTGCCCCAGTGCCCCATCCTAATCCGCAAGGTATACCGGTGCTCGTCCAGCCCGTTCGACAAGTTCCTCTTGAACCGGTAGCAGAGGAGGAAAGGGCTTCCTCTACCCCTTCGCTTGATCAGCAGATCGACCAGTTTAAGTTCGAAGAGGAAAACTCGGGGGAAGTCGAAATTTTGTCTGCCGGAGAGGCGCTTGATAGGCATTTTGCTGCTCCGCTCTTAAATCTAGCCCTGCCAGACGATTCTGACGAAGACATGCAGAGCCTATCGAACTTGTTGAAAAACCGGAAGTCAAAGGATGTGGCCAAAGGTACTGGCGCTGGCACTTCCCAGCCTAAGGTCAATCTTCCACCACCACCCCCTCCTCCAGCCCCAAAAGATCTTGGGCTAAAAGCGCTACCCGATCTGAAGAAGAAAAGGGTGGTGACAGAGGTGACTGATGTTGAGGAGGGGGAGGTGGTCCCTCCGAAGGGCCCCAAACAACAGAAGACGTCCCATGATACTAGGGGCAAACGGGCGTCTTCTACAGAGAGCCGAGAAGAGGACCAGGTCGCAGACGTGCGGCGAAGGACTCGGGCGTGGTCCCCAAAGCTCACATTGGATGGCACCGCCATCCCACACGATGCGTCCCTGTGAAACTATGCTGGGGGGAAAGCAGGGCGCATAGCAGATGCGTTGGAGAAGCCTCTCCTCCTTCCGAAGGACATGGAGTCCTATCGGCGCTTCTCCGAACAGGAGCTTTTCTTGTCTCTAAAAAGGGATTTAGGCATGGTGAGATAAGTGACTATTTTGTAGCCTTCATGTGCTTTCGCTACTTAACGCAAAATTCTTTGGTTGCCATGCAGATCGCTCAGCAAATTTTTGTGGCGGAAGAATGGAACAAAGAAAAAGAGATTAAAGTGCAGGCTGAGGCTCGATCAAGGGAGGAGGTGGAGAAGGCATTGGGCAGGGCGAAGGACGATTACGCCCGCACCTCCGAGGAGCTGAAGGAGGAGGTGAAGGCAAGGAGAAGTGCTGAGGCAGGCCTGAAGAATGCCGAGAAGCAGGCCGAGGATCAGCGACAGAAACTATACGTCACCGAGACCAATCTGGAAACAGAGAGGGCGGCGGTGAAGGAGCTGCGGGCCGAGCTAGGCAAAGCCAGGGATGCTGCTAAACTGGCCAAGGAGGACGCTCAGTTGGCCAAGGAAGCAGTTGAGGCCGAGAAACAAGCTGCCTACATGCTGGGGGTGCAAGACACCCAATCTAGGCTGACCGAGGAGTTTGCCAAAGTGTGCAGATACTACTGCGAAATTACATGGGGCAAGTGTCTCGATGCGGCAGGAGTCTCCGCAGAGTCTGCCCTAAGGCAATCCGAGAGCATCTATTATCATCCTGATATAAGCGACCTGCCAGATGCCCCGGAAGCTCCCTCGGCCGGTCAGGATCTCCCAGTTCAGACTGAGGCAAATCCAACACCCCTTCAGACTGGAGATGCGGGTAGTCCACCAAAAATGGATCCGACGTCTCAAGACAAGGCTTAGGATGTTAGGGTTGTGTAGTAGTGAGGACCCTGTATCGCCTATTTTGTAATGAAACTGCCCTTGCAATGAAATAGTTTGCTTCTGTTCTTTGTTGCTTTTTTTTTTTTTAAATATGTTACTGTCTTTATGGTTAACAATGATAATTATGTTTGACGTAACGTTTACCTAAGTCTGCATACTCCGTCAACCAACTAATTATGTGGGCGGTTGTCAACTAAACACTAGTAAGAATCGTTCGAAGGATATTAACTAACCCAAAACATCTAGTCCGAGGACTACAGACATGATTGAATTAAAAGTTTAAACACTTAAGAGGAACATAAATGTGTTAATGAATCCAAACCATCTGGTCCGAGGACTACAGGCATGATTGAATTAAAGTTTAAACACTTAAGAGGAAACGTAAAGGAGTGTTAACTAACCCAAAACATCTAGTCCGAGGACTACGGGCGTGATTGGATTTAAGCTTAAACGCTTGAGAGACGTAAAGGTGTTAACTAACCCAAATCATCTGGTCCGAGGACTACAGGCATGATTGGATTTAAGTTTAAACACTTGAGAGAAACGTAAAGGAGTGTTAACTAACCCAAATCATCTGGTCCGAGGACTACAGGCATGATTGGATTTAAGTTGAAACACTTGAGAGAAACGTAAAGGAGTGTTAACTAACCCAAATCATCTGGTCCGAGGACTACAGGCATGATTGGATTTAAGTTTAAACACTTGAGAGAAACGTAAAGGAGTGTTAACTAACCCAAATCATCTGGTCCGAGGACTACAAGCATGATTGGATTTAAGTTGAAACACTTGAGAGAAACGTAAAGGAGTGTTAACTAACCCAAATCATCTGGTCCGAGGACTACAGGCATGAATGGATTTAAGTTTAAACACTTGAGAGAAACGTAAAGGAGTGTTAACTAACCCAAATCATCTGGTCCGAGGACTACAGGCATGAATGGATTTAAGTTGAAACACTTGAGAGAAACGTAAAGGAGTGTTAACTAACCCAAATCATCTGGTCCGAGGACTACAGGCATGATTGGATTTAAGTTGAAACACTTGAGAGAAACGTAAAGGAGTGTTAACTAACCCAAATCATCTGGTCCGAGGACTACAAGCATGAATGGATTTAAGTTTAAACACTTGAGAGAAACGTAAAGGAGTGTTAACTAACCCAAATCATCTGGTCAGAGGACTACAGGCATGAATGGATTTAAGTTGAAACACTTGAGAGGAAACGTAAAGGAGTGTTAACTAACCCAAATCATCTGGTCCGAGGACTACAGGCATGATTGGATTTAAGTTTAAACACTTGAGAGAAACCGTAAAGGAGTGTTAACTAACCCAAATCATCTGGTCCGAGGACTACAGGCATGATTGGATTTAAGTTTAAACACTTAGGAGGAAACCGTAAAGGAGTGTTAACTAACCCAAATCATCTGGTCCGAGGACTACAGGCATGATTGGATTTAAGTTTAAACACTTGAGAGAAACCTCCATGACAAAATGCAATCATGGCTGAGTGAAGAATTCATTTAATAGTAGTACCTTTTGAGGTTATTTACATTCCACGGCCTGGGCACTACATTATTGTCCAGGTCTTCTAGAAAGTATGCCCCAATGCCGGCCTTTGAGGTGATGCGATATGGACCTTCCCAGTTCGGCCCCAGTTTTCCCCATGCTGGATTCTTTGCGTTGCCTACCACCTTCCTTAGGACCAGATCACCAGGCTCAAGGGGTCTCAACCTCACGTTGGCGTCATAGCCCTGTTTGAGTTTCTGCTGGTAATGCGCCAATCGGACCATTGCGTTTTCCCTTCGTTCCTCAATCAGATCCAAACTCTTCTCCAAATGTCCATCGTTGTCGGCTGGGTTAAAATAGCTAGTCCTGTAGGTAGGGAACCCAGTCTCGAGAGGTATAACAGTTTCAGCTCCATAGGTCATCGAAAAGGGGGTCTCCCCAGTGGACCTACGAGGAGCAGTCCTATATGCCCACAATACGTGGGGTAGTTCTTCTACCCATCTACCCTTCGCATCATCCAGCCTCTTCTTTAGCCCGTTAACAATGACTTTATTGACAGCTTCGGCCTGCCCATTTCCCTGGGGGTAGGCGGGGGTGGAGTATCTATTTGTGATTCCCAGCTCATTGCAATAACTTCTAAAAGTTTTGCTATCGAACTGAAGCCCGTTGTCCGAGATGAGGGTATGTGGGACTCCAAATCTGGTGACGATGTTTTTCCAAATGAACTTCTTCACGTCTACGTCCCTAATATTTGCAAGAGGTTTGGCTTCTACCCACTTGGTGAAATAGTCCGTCCCGACCAGCAAGTACTTCCTGTTTCCCACTGCCTTAGGGAATGGGCCTACGATGTCCAGACCCCATTGAGCAAAAGGCCATGGGCTGGATAGTGGATTGAGGTTACCGCCTGGCTGGTGTTTGTTCGGCGCAAACCGTTGACATTGGTCGCACTTCTTTACATATTCGTGGGCCTCTCTCTGCATACACGGCCACCAATAACCCTGAGTGATGGCCCGGTGGGCCAAGGACCTACCTCCTGTATGGCTTCCGCATATCCCTTCATGCAATTCTTCCAGTAGTGATTCAGCCGCTTCAGGGCGCATGCACAGTAAGTACGGACCCGAATAGGAACGTTTATAAAGTTTCCGTTCCTCGGACAGCCAGAACCTTGTGGCCTTTCTTCGTATTTTGTCCGCTTCCTCTTTTTCTTCGGGCAACACATCATCCTTCAAGAACTTGATGATGGGATCCATCCAGCACGGGTCGGCTCTAACGCAATGGACTTGGAGTGACTCTTTTCTTGTTTCCGTAGGCTCTTGCATGTCCTCAACGAGGATAACCCTCGGCAATGCCTGTGCCGAAGAGGTGGCGAGGGTGGCCAATGAATCTGCATGTGTATTGCCACTTCTGGGGATGTGTTGAAGGTTAAAATATTCAAACTCTGATTGCAAGGACTTAACTAGGCTCAAGTACCCCTGCATCCTCTCGTCCTTCGCCTCAAATTCTCCCTGTACTTGGCCGACGATTAATCTCGAGTCCGAGAATACTTCAAGCGACTTTCCCCCTAACCTTCGTACCATCCTCATCCCCATCAGTAGAGCCTCATATTCTGCCTCATTATTCGTTGCTGAGAAATTCAGTCTTAAAGCCTTTTCGATGGTAATTCTTTCTGGGGTTAACAGCACAAGCCCCACTCCAGAGCCCCTTTGGTTTGATGCGCCATCAACGTACACCTCCCAGGGCAAGGGGTTCCGTGAGGAGACCATGCCAACGGTCCTACTCTCAGGGGTCAGTGTTGGGGTTACTTCATCTAAAGGGGGCTCTGTGAATTCCGCGACCAAATCTGCAAGGACCTGGCCCTTCACCGACGTGCGGGGCATATACTTAATATCAAAAGCCCCCAGCATCGTCCCCCACTTGGCAATTCTCCCTGTGTAGTCCGCACTTCAGAGTATTGTTCTAAGTGGGAGCTGGGTAAGGACTATGACGGTATGAGCTTGAAAATAGTGGGGCAGTTTCTTAGTACCCATCACAACAGCCAGAATGGAATTCTCTAGGGGCAAATAACGAGTCTCAGCTTCCTGCAGCGATTTGCTCACATAATAGACGGGTTTTTGCACGCCACAGTCTGTTCGGATCAGCACCAAGCTAACAGCACTAGGAGCCACAGCAATGTAGGCGAACAGGACTTCATCTGGCTCGGGACTGGACATGATGGGAGGTCTAGCCAGGTAGTCCTTAAGTTGCTGGAAAGCAACGGCACATTCCTCCGTCCATTTGAAATCCTTCCACTTATTGATTAACGAGAAAAAAGGCCTACACCTATCGGCTGATCTGGAAATGAATCTGTTAAGGGCAGCGGTCATCCCAGTCAGCTTCTGGATTTCCTTGGGGTTCCGAAGAGCTCGCAAGTCGTTGATGGCCTTTATCTGGTCGGGGTTAACTTCGATTCCCCTATGAGTGACCATATACCCCAGGAACTTGCCCGATCCCACGCCAAACGAACATTTGGAGGCATTCAAGCGTAGTCTGTGTCGCCTCAGAATCTCGAAGATGTCCCGAAGGTCCCCAATATGTTCCGTGATAACCTTGCTTTTAACCACCATGTCGTCAATATAAACCTCCATGCTTTTGCCCAGCTGTGGTTCAAACATCCTGGTCATCATTCTCTGATAGGTAGCCCCAGCATTCTTCAAGCCAAACGGCATTACCTTGTAGTGGTAATTTCCTATAGGGGTTACAAAAGCCGTTTTGCTCTGATCGGCGAGTGCCAGTGGTATCTGATGATAGCCTTGAAAGGCGTCCAAGAAACTCATCCGAGGGTGCCCAACGGTAGCGTCAACTAGTTGATCTATCTTTGGCATGGGAAACGGATCCTTCGGAGAAGCTCTATTGAGATCAGTGAAGTCCACGCACACCCGCCATTTCCCACTTTTCTTTTTTACCACCACTGTGTTGGCCAACCATTCGGGGTAAAAAATTTCCTTAATAGCCCCTGCCTGCTTGAGCCTCGTTACCTCCTCCCTGACTGCATCTGCGTGTTCCTTCGATGGTCGCCGGAGCGGTTGTTTGTTGGGGATGATGGTGGGATCTACGTTTAGATGGTGGCAAATGAAATCTGGGCTTACCCCCGGGGCTTCCGCAGGATCCCATGCAAATACATCAGCGTTTCCCCTGAGGAACTCTATCAACTCTCCCTTCTCCTGAGGAGGCAGCATAGACCCGACCTGAAAGAACTTCTCTGGATCATTATCAACAACTATTCTTGTTAAGCTTTCGCACTCTGCTTCTCCGGCCGAGGTTCCGGTGTCCGGCGCCGAAGACCTTAATTGCTATAAACTCTCCTTGTCACCATTTGAGGGCTCGGCATGCCGCTCGTGCTGGATGGCTGCCACTAGACATTGCCTGGACATAGCCTGATCCCCTCGAATTTCTTCAACTACCCCCTCAGAGGGGTACTTAACCTTCTGGTGTAGGGTGGAGGACACAGCCCCAAGGGTATGAAGCCAAGGTCGGCCTACAATAGCGGTGTAGGGTGAGTAGGCATCTACCACTATGAAATCTACCTCCACAATCTCAGCACCGGTTTGCACAGGCAGTCTGATCTGCCCCCTCGGAATGATCACGTTTCCATCGAAACTGACTAAAGGGGAGCTGTACGGAGTCAAGTCTTCGGGGGACAAGTTCAGCCCCCTATATAGATCTGGATACATTATTTCTGCAGCGCTGCCCTCATCCACCATCACCCTTCTGACGTCGTATCCGCCTATTCTTAGAGTGACTACCAGGGCATCATCATGCGGCTGTACAGTTCCTATTTTGTCCTCTTCCGAAAAGCCCAAAACGGGGACGTCTGTCCTAGTCCTTTTCGGCTCTCTGTTAACCTTATCCGAGGGTACCCGAGCAACTGACAATATCCTGGACGGGCAAGATCCTGTCCTCCCTGGTGCAGCAAAAATGACATTGATCGTTCCCAATGGAGGTTTTACAAAATCACCCCTCCTGGGCCCCGTGCTGGTTTGATTTCCCTGACCATATGAATGGTGCAGGAGGTGCTTTAACCTGCCTTCGCCAACCAGCTGATCCAAATGATCCCACAAGCTCCTGCAGTCCTCAGTGGTGTGGCCGTGGTCCAGGTGATACTGACAGTAAACATTGTGGTTGCGCCTTTCAGGGTTTCCCACCATCTTGTTCGGCCTTTTGAAGAATGGTTCGTTTTTTATCTTATCCAGGACTTGGTGCACCGGTTCGCGAAAAACTGCGTTGACCGTCTGGAAGTTCGCTGTGCTTTGCCCGGCCCAGTCCTTCCTCGGCCTATTGCGATTCTGCCTGTCCGACCTGAAATCCCTCCCCTCCTGAGGGATAACCTTCTCCTTTCCCTTACTCTGCTGCTGATCCTCCTCAACTCTTTTGTACTTGTCAATCCTGTCCATCAACTGGCGTATACTGGTGGCACTTGCGCGTCAAAGACGTTCTCAAGGGATGTTCAGTGGGGAGGCCCAGCTTAAAAGAGCTAACAGCCATCGACTCACAGTCTTCCTCTACCTCATTGTAGGTTTCCCAGAATCTATCCGAATATGACTTCAGCGTCTCGTTCCCTTTCATGCTGACAGTCAACAGCGAGGCCACGGACTGGGGAACCCTTCGGCAAGTGACGAAACGGGACCCAAAAGCCTGGGTTAGCTCTTGGAAAGAGCTAATAGTGTTTGCCTTCAAACTATCGAACCATCTCATGGCTATTGGTCCCAAACTTGAGGGAAAAACTTTGCACATCAGGGCTTCGTCCCTGGAGTGAACTGCCATTCGCTGGTTGAAATGACTCACGTGTTCCACTGGGTCGGTCCTGCCATTATAGATGGTGAATGTAGGTTGGTGGAAACGCCTGGGAAGTCTGGCACCCTCGATATTACATGTAAAAGGAGACCGGGAGATCTGATCTAGAGCTTTGCTCATAGCATCGTTCCCTGCGCCCCGCAGTAAGGGATCCTGAAAGTTCTTCTCATCATGACGCAGTTCTTCATAGGTAAAGGATTCGTTGACCGGCGTCCGATGTTTCTGTTTGTAGCCAACATCCTGTTCGTCCTCAAGATCTTCATCAGAATACGAGGGGCTGCGCTTCCTCTTTGCATGGCGCAACTCCCTTTTGAGCCTGTCTATTTCCCTCTGCATGCCTTCGTTCTTCTCTGCATGAGACATGTGGCTCTCCCCATGCGACTGGTTTTGGTCGTCACGTGCGGTGTGTACACTTTCCTCACGATTCTGCCTTCGCTCCAGATGAAGAAAAGGATCGGTGTGCTTAGACGACCTGGATTCAGCTGGTCGTTGCCTTGGTTCAGCCATCTTCTGAGGTGTTGCTTCCACCTTTGCTCCAGCTGTTCCCACAGACGGTGCCAATTGTAGGGTCAAAATTTGTTGGGCCAGGCACCAACACTCTATATGATGAGCCCACCAAATTTCCCACAATAAATTTGTAGAGAATGGGCTGAACAACTGGGCTAATGGTGGATTTAGCAACGGTCCAGATGAAGAAAAAACCAATAATAAAGAAATGGGTTGAGTCAAGTCTTCAACGGGATCTATCCCTATAGTCCGAAGAGGTTTTCTATTTAAAGGCTTGGTGAATACAAATTTTTTCCCCCCACTTTCTGTGATACTTGTTTCCCTTATATATACACCCTTTTCCCATCTTCACCGCACACTTGTCCTTCATCTAGGCACCCACTTGAGTACCAGTCACATCAGCCATTTGCTTTAACTTGCTGTGAGTGGTGGTGGGTGAAGACGCACTGTTCAGGTGTCTTCTCCACATAAATGCGGCCAGGAAAGTTGCTGCAGTGCATTAAATGTGGCGGTGGCAGCTTTATTGGCAAAACATTTCATGATAGTTACGCAGTTAGACATGTCCGAAGATCAGCCCTGGCAGGGAGATCTTTAGCATGTCTACTCGATCAAGCTCTGGGCGGCTCCGTTGGGTAGGGTCTCTTCGGCCCAACCAGGTTGTCTTCGGACAGACCGTTTGTTCCCTATGGGCTGCGCTTCCACCAGGGTGGCATAGTATTGATATATTTAACCTCTTCGGACAGCGAGTCGTATTTGAACTGGGCCTCAGGCCCATCATGTGGCGTCGGGCTTTCTCACCCACAATATGTATATATACATTTTAGATGGGGTAGAATAAGACAAGACAAGACAAATAATTCCAGTTTGACGTTTCACCTTCGTGGATGAAAAAAAAAACAATGGGGAGCGAAATGAGATAAGGCAAGTCAAACTATAATATTTTTGTCATCCCTTTGTCATTAAGTTTGATCATTTCACAGTAAATCATAAATGGTAAGTTGTTATTGAATCTAATTTGAACTCACTATTAAAATTACTCTCTTTTTTTACCATCAGTAACAACCAATAAAAATTTTAACACCTAAGATTTATTGTGAAAATAATGAGAAAATATTGACTAGGCCATGTATATAAAAAATTACTTATGTGTGTATAATATATATATATATATATGTGTGTGTGTGTGTGTAAAATAAAATATGTATGTATACGTTCTAGGTGGGGCAGAATAAGACAAGACAGGACCAAAAAAAAAACAATTTGGCGTTTCACCTTCGCGGATGAAAAAAACATATATGGAGCACAATGAGATAAGGTAGGTCAAACAATAATATTTTTGTCATCTTTTAGTTATTAAGTTTGATCATCATGTTTTAATTTGAATTCACCATTAAATTTTTTTTTTTTTTTACCACTAGTAACAACCAATAACAACCTTCCACTTAAAATTTGTTATGAAAGTATTAGGAAAATATTGTGAACATTTCTCTTTCTATAGAAAATAAAATAAAATAAAACTTAGGAGCAAAACAAGATAAGACGGCTTATTCTCAAAAAAATAATAATAATAAATAAATAAATAATTAAAAATTAAAAAAAATAAATAAATAAAAAAAGAAGAAGAAGAAGAAGAAAAGAAGACGGCTCAAACAAGACCGTGGAATTTTTTTTTCATCTCTATAGTTGTTAAGTTTTATGCTTTCTAAAAGATTAATAAGTTGCATACTTGTATATATATATGTGTGTGTGCGTGTGTGCGCGCGTGTGTGTGCGCGCACATGTGCAAGAAATATCAAAATAAAAAAAATAATAAGATCTAAATCCACTGAAGGAAGGAGATGATAAACTACAAGTCTACAATGTAATGTACACGGACAGACAAAACCACTTACAGATCTCCCCCTTTCCCCCTCTGGTATGTTGACCTAATCCAATCCCTCCCAAAAAGGGAGAACCAAAAAAAAAAAAAGAATTAAGTTGACCCAGATTCTTTCAAAAAATTGGAAATAGCCAAATAGTGCAGACGTATGAGTTATAACCCACCCTAAAAAAAATTAATCAATAAATTAATAAATAAATAAACTTATTAGTCAATGGAGCTAGAATAAATAAATAAATAATGGAATTTTTTTTTTAAAGAATAAATTAGAAAATGAAAAGCGTAATTGAATTTGTTTTCTTGCCATCAGCTTATTTATTTCACCAATGTATTTTCTTTTAGAAATGCTTTATTCAAAACACTTTCACAACATCTTTTGAAAAAAAAAAAAAAAAACACATTCGCAACAAATTTTAGATAATAAATTGTTTTGGGTAAATAAAAAAGTAATTTAAATTTTAAATTCAAATTAAAACAAATATTAACTGTTTATGATTTGAAAATGTTATGAATGTAATATTTCTTATTTTTTTAAACGACAAAAGTAGTTGCAAGTTTTGATTTTTTCAATATTACAATCTATATATATTTTTTCATATAAATTTGTGATCTTTATTCAATGAAACAAATCAATACACCCGTGCAAGATTACGAGAAATTATAAGATCCACATGGTGGATAAGTGATGTGGTCCACCATTCCACTAAAAAACTGTCACTTGTTTAAAATTGTTAGTTAGAAAATTTTTTTAAATAGAAATTAATTACTGACTCAGCAATTTTAAACAAATTGAAGTTTTTTAGTGGAATAGTGGATAAGTGACATGGTCCACCAGAGGACCCTATAATTTTTCCAAGATTACACCTTCCAAAAAGAATAAAAATAAAAATTCCATAGTCACGATTTGACTTGCAACCTAGCCTTTGCATTTTTAAATAACTTTTGAATCTATTGAATTCATGCCAGTGAAAGAAACTAATCTACCCAAGCAAGCCAAAGAAACGCCCCAGGAGGGGTGGCCTAGCGGTAACGATCCCGCGCACATGCATAATGATCCCTCGTTTGAACCCTAGCAAGTACTAGGGATGGGAGGTGAAAGTACTCATGCGTTGCACCGTATTGCTAACTCTCTTGGGGTGCTAAAGTGAGGTCAGTGGTACTCCAGTTACAGTAACTATGGCTCAATTCAACACTCCCTAATGGGGGTGCCCCTATGGTCACGTCCAAGGGAGTAAGTCACACATGTTCAAGGGAGTAAGTCACACATGTTCGCCTCCACCCCCCTTTCATTTAAAAAAAAAAAAAAAAAAAGATTAACCCTAACATTATTTCACTACTTCTAATATATTTGATAAAATCATTTTCTTTCCTATGAATAATACTTGAGAATATTATTTCTTATGGATAATCATGATGTTCATGGACAAATTTCCTATTGAAGCCGAGGAGGAAAAATGTTTTCCCTCAACAACTCCACAGCCTCTCTATTACTATTATTTGGAGTGTTTTCTCTTACCCGCTCCATTAATTCCCAAATAACCTATGATTACAGCATGTGTTTAGATCAATCAAATGAAACCTCTTACACCTCTTACAATTCCAACCTCACAGTGCTGTTGGACTCTTTATCCTCTAAAGCGTACCAAAACTACAGCTTCTACAACGAAAACTCCAATGTTGGCATCTACGCCCTCTTCCTCTGCAGAGGTGATGTTTCTCATGGTAGCTGCCAAACCTGTGTAAGCTACGCGATCGGAAATATCACAACTCGTCCATCTAACAAGACTGCCATTATATGGTACGATCAGTGTTTGTTACGGTACTCCGATGTTAATTTCTTTGGACAGGCACAAATATTGCCAATGGTGCTCATGTGGAATATTTACGAGAATACTTCTTCACCTGACCTACCAAATTTTTACACACTTGGTCTAATGTACTATCTAATAAATCATACCAAGGTAACAGATATGTTGTACACGAGTGATAATCAGACAGTGACATTGAGTGATGGGTCCAAGACAAGTTATGGGTTGGTGCAGTGTACTAGAGATATCGATGATAGTTCATGTAGCCAGTGCTTAAGCGACTTGATGAAAATAGCCAATTCATGTTGCCAGGCCAAAATAGGGTGGCGTATTTTAAGCCCAAGTTGCTATCTAAGTTATGAGAACTACTCTTTTACTGAGCAATCAACGGCAATCCAGACTGTTAATGGTAATTGGCAAGACATGTAGATTTTGTATTTTCATGGAAATCCTCCCCACCCCTTTCCTATTTTGGGCTTATTAAATTTTAAATCTGATTAGCAGAAATCCTGCGGTTTTGAATTTGGGATTTTTAATCAAGAGTAAAGTTTAGGTACAATATTTAAGTTGCTTACTTGAAATAAAAAAATATGGTTTTGTATAGGTTTCAATTGGCTCAATTAGTAAAATAAAATAAAAAGTAGTTTCATTCACCAATATTAAAACACAATTTTTTTTCTAAGAATAATTAAATTCAATGTAACTAGGTGTTAATTAGTATAACTATCTGTCTATGCCTGAAGTTTAACTTAAATCAAAATACCTTATTTGGATAGTTTAAAATGATAAAAATTTGGATTTGAATAAAATCCACCAATGATTTTTCCAAATATTTCTTGAATAATTTGCTAGTTACCAAAGGGGGGGGGGGGGGGTGGAAGGAGGAGGATTTGAATTATAAATATTTCCATTGGGAATGCTAGATGTTTTTGGAGGATTTAAATTCCGGAGGTACCGATTGAGTTATAAAGCTTTTGATAATGATTTTAAAACCTAAAATCATTGAATTTCAAATAACCCCATGTAATCTTAAAATTTCTTACCTACATTCCAAAATGGCAGGCTAAAACCACAATAATGACTAAAGAATATGTATATGTTACCAAAAGGCAAAAACATTAGAATATCCCACCGATAAGTGCTACATCCACAACATTTTCACAATATTTTCATAATAAATTATAATTTGTTAGTTTCTATTGGTTCAAATTTGAACTTACCACTGAGATTACTATGCACCCCAAAATATAGTTATCAAGCTCAACCTTTGCTTAGACTTACAATCTATTTGTATTGCGGGCTTTGGGCTTCTTACTATGGGTAGTCCTATGCTTGGAGACCCAAGCACACATCCTTGTTTTTATGAACCCTTCTCTTTATCTTACAGAGTTGCTCACTTTTCTCTCTTGGTTTAGTCATTCTTTTCTCTCAATTTTTCATCTGGAATTGCCAACCCCCACTTCTCAATCCATTCTCCTATTTATAGCTCAAGGTGAGTGGAGGTGTTATGATTATTTCCTTACTTGTGTGAATAGGGGTCCAATTCCATCGTTCCTAAGTGGATGCTTCGTCGGGAAAGGTGGTAAAAGCATTGGAACTGATTCCCACCTCCAAAAGCCCACTCGGCAATGATATTCCCGAAGGCACTACTGGGTAGCTGAGTACAAGGTATCTTCGAGCAATGATTATTTCCTTTTTCTTTTTCTTTTTTTGAATTTGATATTTACAACAACGATAAGGAAGTAAGAATTTAAACTTTAGGTCTTCTAATAAAATAGAACAGATTATGTCACTAAATCTTAAAATTTTTGACTTTATTTTAATACAAATTTTAGTAATTCAAAATATAACAATTAACAAAGCATGTGTGACTAAATTGTAATTGTATTGCACCAAATCATAAGGGGATAATTGCTTTGTTGAAAATTTTCATTTCATGAATTAAGTCACAGACTTAACAAGCCAATGGTTAATCGTTGTGAATGTGATTATGATTTTTATCGTGCATAAGACTTTTCCTGTTGTCTTTATAAATTTATTAAAACTTTTTTTTTTAATTTTATTTTTGGGAATCAATTTTTTTTTTTTTTTTTTTGGGAGAAACTTTTGGGAATCAAATTTATTACAACTAAATGCAGTCATTTGGAGAGAAAAACAAAAACAGATATGAATATGAAATGTGTACTTCCTTCTTAAAAATCCATATAGACCGTTCAGAATCAGAAAAACAAAAGCAAAACACTCCTTAGTCCATTAGTCCATATAGACCCAATAGCCATCTATTTAGACTATTCCAATTTCAAAGAGGTCCTGTCCTGGGGTGATGCACGATACAACATTCATTGTTTTGTTACTCTGATTACTCTGAAAGATTAAAATCCACAAATTTTGCTAAATTTGATATGCTCTTTCAATTTTATAATTGCTCAATCTTAAGTTCTTAACCCAGTGGGCATGTAAAAGGGAAAAAGTTCTATTTATATTTATTATCCGTTTGATGAGAGTAGGTGTATTCCTACTTGCTTGTTGGTGCTTCTCTCGTTCTTTCCTTTCCTTTTCATTTCTTTTCATTTCTCCCTTTGTCTCTTATAATGATGTTGTTGGCCTGCTTTTATTTTAAGTGCAAGTGAAATATAAAGACTTGAGACTTTCAGCCGAATTTTGATGATGCTTCAATTCAAAGTTTTAAACTTTAGTTATTATCATTTCCTCCGACGACTATTCCCCCGTACTGTATCAACGTTAACAAATTTAAAAGGTGGTCACAATAATAATATCCTCTAAAGATTTTATCTCATATAGTAGTTATACATTTAACGTCCCTCTCATATAAAAGGATTTAATATGAAACTGCCAACACATCTGTAAAAAGATTGTTATATATAATGTTTTATATAGAATAATTTATGATCTCTCAAATAGTAAATTGTACTTACAATAGAGCATAAAAAATATAAATAAATAAATAAAAAATGGATCCATGAATTGGAAGGTGTCCCTCTCAAAATGATAGGTCTCAAATACCTATAAAACTCACATATTGTAAGAGAGACACTTCAAAAAGCTGTCTTATAAGATAGTTTATTTAATTCTAGGTAGTACTTCAACTAAGCATCATTAATTCACACAAAAAAATAATAATAATCAAATCAAATTTACCTGCATTTTTTAAATTTCAAAAGCTAGTTTTCTGAATTTGGATTGCACTGCACCAGTGAACTAGGATCCTATGATATGAGGGAGGTGAAAAAAGAGAGGCTCACATGTGGCATCCAACTTAGATAATTGATCCTAATCTTTAGTTGCCCGCCACAAAATCCATCTTTAGATCTTGGAATCTAAAGAATCAGGTTGGTATTCAATAAAGTTTCACGAACAAACAATTGGCAACAAACATATCTGAAGCAATAATTTAAGTTGAAATAACAAAGAAGAAAATGCTAATTAGAAAATTAATGGATTGAGCGATATCTCATTTCTCAATGGCTCAAGTCTTTTTCAACACCCCCTCTCTTCTTTTGTTGTAGATAAGCTTTTCCTTTTGTTTTGTTTTTAAAGATCTTGAATGTTGTCAATAGGTTTAGGCCTAGCTATGCCAAGTGGACAAATATAAGAGTGAAAGAAATCTAAGTGTATCCTCATAGATTTCAAAGCATACAAAAGTTAAATTTCATAAATGACAAGTAGGAAGAAAACTATCACAAGGATGACATATTCCTAGTAATCTTATAACTTGTATGGTAACTATTGAATAGAAATCTTCGTCCCACTTGTTTGTATTTCACTTTTGCTTAATCACTCATATAACTTTCTACTTGTCTTAACTTTTTTTCCCATTTTAAAAGTTGGTTATTTTATAGAATAGAAAAAAAACAAAAATCAAAAAACAAGTGTATAAAAAATTGTGATTATTAGAGTCTAAAGTAAAATATAAAAAGCAAGACAAAGAATTTTATTCGGTGAATAATAATATTTTTTTTCCCCAGTTTGTTCAAAAAGAGCATCTTTAACATGATTTAGGTTTGATTAAAGACCATGCTCATTGATAAAAATAAGATGTTTTTGAGTTTTTCCCATTTTTAAATGAATATCTGATTTATGGGTAATTAAGAAAACAAAAACAAAAAAAGAAAATCCAACATATGTATTTTTTTTTCTATTAAAAAAAAAAAAAAAGCATGTGTATTTTGGTGAGTTCTGGCCGCTTTTTGGTCACTATCACTTTTTGGTCACTATCACTTTTTGGTCACTTTCACATGTTCGCCACCTAAACCAACCAATATATATTTATTTAGATAACTTATAATATATATTTTAGCGCTTATAACTTCGTAATGAAGACCGAGAGTTTTGTAACTCAAGTAGCTCAAGAACATTTTGGTTCCAAACATATTTAGAGTCTTGGATTCTAACCATTAATAAGAATATGACATTTGTAATTATCATGAGTAATGCATTGTGTGTAACAGAGTACATATCATTTTTTTTATTGGTGATTCAAGTCCAAGGCTCCAAATATGTCTAGAGCCAAACATTTTCCATATTTCAGGGTTCAAATTCCCTCTATTCCATTGCTGTAAGAACAAAATTTGGCTATCAATTAGTTTGTAGTCAATGGTTACAGCTCCCACTAATTGAATTTTAATATGGTTAACGTAAAATTATAACCCCAAACTCTAATTTCTTTTCTCTTCAAACCCTAACTTGGGCCCTCCCTATTTTTCCCTCCAAGGCCAAGGTGAGTCCCTTCTCTCTCTATCACTCTAATTTCTGGGTTTAATTTTGAGTTTCACATTTTATTCTGTTTGGGTTTGTTATTGTTTCTCTAATATGATTATATGCTTCTTGATCTTAATTTATTTTGTTTGGTTGCTAACCGATTGTAGGCACTTTCGGTCCGTACAATGTGATTTGTGTTTGTGTGTGGATCAACTTTGGTTGCAAAATAGCAAATCCAAAACCCTCGGTGCATTGTAAGAATTCCCCCTCCACGTTAAGTTAACCTAACCCAACTCATATGAACCCTAATAATATCATTATTATCATTACGCAAATAAACAATGGATTCTGCACTAATAATTTAGAAAAAAAAGTAACGATGGATATTATATATTATTCACTATGAAGACTAGGAAGACCATTGATCATTCTCAATTAGTGGGCAAATTAAGAGGAGAGCCTACCAACAATTGCCACTCACATACGTGTGGTGTACGTAACTCTTGAGGTGTCACCTTGTGTTATTTAGTCATGTACGCACTTAGGCTTTGGTATATAAAAAGTTAAAAGTAGCAAGAATGAAACACGATGCAATTGTAGCAAGAGCACCAACATGGAATAAAGAGTCACATCGATATCCTTGATAATTCTCCACTTGATCCTGTCTCATAATTCGTTTTATCCGACAAAAAAAAATGCTTTCTTTTGATTAATCTGGAGTAAAAGTTAGGACAAGTAAATTTTATCACGATGTGAATTGTTCACAACGACTTCTAGTTGAAGTCCAATCTTAATTGGCTCAGCCTTTTGGGAATTTATCCACAAATAACTTGATTTCTTTTGAATTTTTTAGATGTGAAAATTATAAAATATATATTTCTTATTATAAAATTTTGATATTCCTTGTCAAAGAATAATGTTGTTCTTCTCGTCCACCAAGAAAAAGGAATTGGAACTTAAAATACTATAACGTTGTGTTTAGATGTGGCATTTGTAGCTGGAATTTGAGATAGATCCATCATGTTTAAATTTCATTAGCCATAAATTCTGAGTTTGACCATAGCAGGATAAGGACATTCAAAATTCTGCGAAAATTTTGAGGCAGAATTTGTAAAGCCAAAATTCCTATTGATCTGTTGAGGTGTCATTTTTCAATTTAATTTGGTCCTCTCTTATGGTCCGTGAACTTGCCACCGTTGGAAGTCCTATATATGCTCCCAAAGAAGTACTTTTTTTGACAATCTTCATCTTCATCAAATGGTCCTCGATGGGTAATCTTTGCTGCAAGATCTTAACGATGGAGACCATCTTGAAAGTCGCTGCTCCCGTCACAGATGGAAACCCAGCCCCAACAAATTGAACCCCATAGTAGTTGTATTGTGAATCACAGTCGTTTCACAATACCACTGAGATTTCATGGCACCTCTCGTAGATGAACCTCCCCGATCAACAAAGGCATAACCAGGGATGACAACTAGGGTAACGATTTGAACCCACGGCTACATACTCTTAGGATTAGGATAAGACCCTTATCATAAGTGTAACCATGAAAACTTCTCTTTGTTTGAGGCTTTTTGATACTCTTAGGCCAACCATGGCCAAGATAGTGGCTACTTACCATAGGATTAGGGTTGTAGAGCTTCGAATGGCACACTATAGACCCTACACTTGGTAGGGAAAAATCCTAATCCCCTCTATGTCTATATGTGAATTAAAATATATAACTACCAAGCAATAGCAATGTTATGGAAAAAAAAAAAAAAAAAAAAAAAAATCCAGCAAGCACCACATAAACACAACTACACAAGAATACCAAATTTTACTTGAAAAATCCTCCAATGTAGAGGGAAAAACCACAGGGTAGCTCTGAAAAATATTCACTACGAAATAGAGATTACAACTATCAAATTTATTCTAAACTTGAGTCCACAATAAATTGGATATACAACAAATAAATCTCAAGAAGTAAATACAATCTCAACACAAAGCCGAGAGCAAAATCTTCCTCCAAATACTCCAACTCTCCATGGTTGTAGTAATCAAAAACTCCATGAGAACTCCACCAATTTATCTTCCTCGTGTGTAACTTGAGCAAAGAAAAATGTCTCCTTTTTCTTTTTCACTCTCTCACACTCTCATTGTGTTTCTCTCTATTTCTTCAGACAGACTGCACCTCAAATGGCTGAAACTCTCTCCTTTTGTGTTTCTTGCTCACTCTGGAACTCACACACAAAATGACCAAATGCTCTCTATTTTTGCTTCAACTCTCCACAAGGCCGAATGGCCTTAGCCTTTTTTTTTTCTTCTTTTCTTTTCCTTCAACGTGTCCTGCACGCCTTACATCACTTCTCAACAAGAGAAGTCAGACCACTCCCATGCTTTGGTCATTTCTCAATAAATGAAAAGCTAGCTAAGAAGACTTTTGGAACAAGCTCATAAATGAGCTTTGACAAATATGTGTGATGGAATCTGAGGGTGTCACGTGCACCCAACAATCTCCCCCTCCAGCACACTACGAAAGAGATCTTCAACCCAAGTCTTCAGTTAGAATTCATACTGGCCAACCCGACACAAAGCTTTAGCTTCTCTCTTGACACAACCTTGATTAACATGTCAACTGGATTTTCATTTGTGTGAATCTTCTCTAATTTAAATGACTGTTATTCAACAACTAGTCTCAACCAATTGTATCTCACCTCAATGTGCTTCGAGCATGAATGGTACATGGAATTCTTGCTCAAATCTATAGCACACTGACTGCCACAATTAACTACATACCCATCTTGCTTCAAACTTAATTCTTGGAGAAACCATTTCAACCAAAGCATCTCTTTACTAGCTTCATTAGCTGCAATGTACTCAACTTCAATTGTAGATAAGGCAACACACTTTTGCAATCTTGACCGCCATGATACAGCTCCCCCTGCAAAAGTAAATAAATACCTCGATGTAGATTTCCTACCATCAAGGTCACCTGCCCAATCTGCATCTACATAACCCTCCAAAATTGGTTTAGAATCACCAAAAGTCAAGCATAATTTAGAGCTACCTCTCAAATATCTGAAAATCCACTTCACTGCTTCTCAGTGATCTTTACCAGGATTAACCATGAACTTGCTGACAACACCAACTGCATAAGCAATATCTGGTCATGTGCATACCATAGCATACATCAAACTCCCAACTGCTGAGGAATAAATAGTTGATGCTATGTCTTTTTTCTCTTTCTTAGATGAAGAACAAGATTTCTTTCTTAGTTTGAAATGAGCACCAAGAGGTATACTGACTGGCTTGGCATGCTTCATATTGAACCTTTCAAGAACCCACTCAATATACTTCTCTTATGATAACCATAGCTTCTTGCCTTTCCTGTCACGTAGAATCTGCATACCCAAAATTTGTCTTGTAGGACCCAAGTCTTTCATATCAAATGACTTGAACAAGTCCTTCAAATTTCTAATCACAACTACGTCTTGTCCTACTATCAACATATCATCTACATATAGCAGAAGAATAACAAATTTACTATTAGGTCTGACATACACACAATGATTGCATTTGTCCTCGTGTACCCGTGACCTACCATGAATGAGTCAAACTTCTTGTACCACTGTCTTGAAGCTTGCTTCAAACCATACAAACACTTCTTTAACTTGCAAACCATATGTTCTTTCCCTTTTACTTTGAATCTCTCTGGCTAATCCATGTAGATTTCTTCTTTCAAATCACCATGAAGAAAAGCTGTCTTCACATCAAGTTACTCAAGCTCAAGATCCAAGCTAGCTACTAATCCCAAAACTACCTGAATGGAACTCATCTTGACTACTGGAGAGAATATCTCATCAAAGTCAATCCCTTGTTTCTGACTAAAACCCTTGACCACCAATCGAGCTTTATACTTCACTAACTTGTCACCATCTTTCTTTAGCTTGAACACCCATTTGTTTCTCAATACCTTTTTGCCTTTAGGAAGTTCCACTAAGTCATAAGTCTTATTCTTATTCAAAGAATTCATCTCTTCATGCATAGCCTTCAACCAACTCTGCTTGTCCTTATGAGACTATACTTTTTGAAAACTTTCTAACTCCCCCTCTTCAGTAATCATAGTATACTCAGAAGTGGGTATCTAGTCGATGGACGACGCTCTGTAGTAGACCTTCTCACCTGAGGTTCTACCATCTCTAGTGGAGGAGGTTGCTCCCCCTGCTCAACACCATCTGTATCTGTCACATCATCACCATCAACACTTGCTGGCTCATCAGCATCAAATTTAGTTGGTTCACCACCATAATTCTCATCTTGTACCTCTTCCCTATTTGTGCCATTAGTTGAGAAAGAAGAGGTAAGTGTAAGATTAGGAACAACTCCAACTGTAGCTTTAGGCTTCTCAATTTTCTCAAAATCTGCCAAGTTTTCATTCTCATGAAAAACTACATCTCGACTTCTGATCATCTTCTTTTCTTTTGGATCCCATAGCTTGTAGCCAAATTCTGCATTTCCATATCCAACAAATATACAAGGAGTGGACTTGCTATCAAGTTTTGATCTTTATTCCTTAGGCACATGAATAAATGCCTTGCACCCGAATACCTTTAAGTGAGAGTAAAAAACATCTTTCCCTGTCCATACTCTTTCTGGAATATCAAAATCCAAAGGAATTGATGGAGATCTATTAATTAGGTAGCATGCAGTCACAACAGCTTCCACCCAGAATGACTTAGGCAGATTAGTCATTCTCAACATACATTTGATCTTCTCAACAATAGTGCGATTCATCCTTTCTACCACACCATTTTACTGTGGGGTACTAGAAACTATCTTCTCATGTCTAATGCCTTTCTCGAAGTAGTAACTCTTGAATTCATTAGATATGTATTCACCTCCATTATCACTACGAAGACACTACAAACACTTTCCTTTCTCTCTTTCCACCATGGCATGGAATTTCTTGAAGTGCTCAAATACCTGATTTTTGTTTTCAAAACATAAACCTACACCTTTCGTGAAGCATCATCAATAAATGTAACAAAATATTTATTGCCACCTAAAGTCTCAACATCAATGATACATCAAAATAAATAAGATCTAATATATTGGGTTTTCTAGTAGAGGGTATATTAAATGAAACTCTATATTGTTTACCAAATAAACAAAAGTCACAAGGACTTAGTAATGTACCTTTGGCAAAAGGAATGAGAGACTTCTTTGCCAAAATTTGCAACCCTTTTTCGCTCATGTAAGCCAGCCGCCTATGCCACAAGTTAGGCGAAGAATCCTCCTGAGCTGCACTAACAACATCCTTGCACAACTTTACTTGTGTCCTGTAAAGTGTACAACAAATCTTCCCTCTAGCAAACACCAATGATCCTTTGCTAAGTCTCCATTTTCTATCATGGAAATAATTGTCATAACCTTCTTTATCAAGAACATGAGTGGAAATCAAATTCAGGCGAATATCCGAAACATGTCTCACATCCTTCAAAATCAGGGTGTATCTAGTGTTAGCCCTAACACAAATATCATCAATTCCCACAATCTTGGCATAACTATTATTGCCCATCTTCACTCTCCCAAAGTTTCCCTCTTTGTATGAAGTGAATAACTCCTTTCTAGGAGTAATATGACAGGAAGTAGCTGAATCAATCACCCATTCAACAAAAGGATTTGAAATTGTACGTACAACAATCATCTTGTCCTATGGCTAGGACCTCATCTTCGAACACTATAACAGCAGCAATGTTCTCATCATCCACCTTTTTCTAATTTTTATCCTTTTTCTATTTGTTCTTCCAAGCCTTGTAGTTCCTTTTTTATGTGACCTTCTTTATCACCATAAAAACACTTAAATTTTCATTTTGACTTTGACCGACTTCTAGATTTACCTCGCCCTTTAGAATTTCTACTCTTACTTCTCCCCCTGTTCTCTGTGACAAAAGCATGTGCAATATCTTTGCCCATATCCTTTCTTCTAGTTTTTTCATTAAGCAAACTATCTTTAACCATGTCAAGTTGTAACACACCATTCGGAGCAGAATTACTAAGCAACACTACCAAAGTCTCCCAACTGTAAGGTAAGGAACTCAAAAGCAATAAAGCTTGCAACTTACCATCTATTACTAGCTTCATTGTAACAATCTGATTAACCAAGTCTTGGAACTTACTAAGGTGCTCGGCAATGGACTTACCCTCCTTAAACTTCAAATTCACAAGCTTTCTAGCAATAAAAGTTTTATTTTGAGCTGTCTTTCTTTCATAAAGATTCTTAATTTTTCCCAAAGAACCTCTGCATTTGTTTCCTAAGACACATGGTGAAAAACACTACATCGATGCATTGTCTAATACACCCGATAGTTTTTTTATTTAATTTCTCTCAGTCTCTATCTGACATATCACTAGGCTTGACACTATCACCTTCAATAGGGTCATGCAAATCCTTGCAATAAAGGACATCCTCCATCATCGGCTTCCATATCGAATAATTTAATGCCGAGAGTTTGATCATAGTATTCATAGTCATATTCTCCATTTAATCCAACATAAGACAATCAAACCCAAGAAACCAAAAGCTCTGATACCAATTGTTAGGGAAAAATCCTAATCCCCTCTATGTCTATGTGTGAATTAAAATATACAATTACAAAACAATAGCAATATTATGAAAACAAAAAAAACAAAAAAAAAATTCCAACAAGCATCACATAAACACAACCACACAAGAACACTAAATCTTATGTGGAAAATCCTCCAGTGTAGAGGGAAAAACCATGGGGCAGCTCCGAAAAATATTCACTATGAAATAGAGATTACAACTATCAAGTTTATGCTAAACTTGAGTCCACAATAAATTGGATATACAATAAATAAATCTCAATGAATAAATACAATCTCACCACAAAGCCAGTAGCAAAATCTTTCTCTAAATACTCTAACTCTCCATGGTTGTAGCAATCAAAAACTCTATGAGAACTCCACCAATTTATCTTCCTTGTGTGTAACTTGAGTAAAGAAAAATGTCTCCTTTTTCTTTTTCACTCTCTCACACTCTCGCTGTGTTTCTCTCTATTTCTTCAGATGGACTGCACCTCAAATGGCTAAAGCTCTCTCCTTTTGTGTTTCTTGCTCACTTTGGAACTCACACACAAAATGACCGAATGCTCTCTGTTTTTGCTTCAACTCTCCACAAGGCCAAATGGCCTTAGCCTTTTTTTCTTCTTTTCTTTTCCTTCAGCATGTCCTACATGCCTTGCATCACTTCTCAACAAGAGAAGTCAGACCACTCCCATGCCTTGGTCATTTCTCAATAAATGAAAAGCTAGCTAAGAAGACCTTTTGGAACAAGTTCATAAATGAACTTTGACAAATATGTGTGATGGAATCTGAGGGTGTCACGTGCACCCAACAACACTGTCTTGTACTCTTAAGCTTTTCTTTTCTTTTACTTTTTTTTTTTTTTTTTTTTTTTCCTTTTTTGCTCTAGTCTTGTACTCTATGCTTAAGCCTATTGGGTATGCTCAACCATTGAGTTCGGTGGCTAGGGTTAACAAAAGTGGTGATCAAGCGTCTTTTTTCACAAAGTGGCATCTAGGGTCTTTTTTGGTATTACCTTAGATTAATGCCATTGTGACCCATATAAGGTGTGGAATGGTTGATTCTGAATGTGCGTTTGAATTGGAATGGAAAATTAAAATTATTTTACTATTCAGCTTTTTTTTTTCTACTATTTATAGGTCTTACTGCATTTTTTGGTACTATTAATGAGCCTATTAATTCAACTAAATTTTAGCTTTATCTACAATACTTTCAGCAATAAGTTTTCAATTTTAAGAAAATAAGTGATATCCAAATACACCCTTAAAGTGTAAATCAAATTTCTTGATATATGATCGGTTGCAATAAGGATTCAAATTCAAGAATAATTTCAAGGGACAAGGCTTTAAAAGCAAATGTCACAATTTCCGGGATCCCTTCCTAAAATAATAGTTTAGGTTGGTAGATAGGTCACCTTAGCCTCATCCTTTCTTCCTACTTGTCCTTGGTTTCTCCTAAGCCAAAGAGATTGGTTGAGTTAGTCCATGCCACTCCATTAGATTGTCCATCTAAGAGGGTACAATAGATAAGTCACCTAATTAGATGTCCAATGCATTCGAAGAAGCCCATGCGCTTTTTCACACTAGTAAAATTTGTTACGGTGGAGAGGGTGGTGTTTACACTCCATAGGCCCCGTACAAAAATACAAACGAATTTCAATGTAGGTATTCATTGTTGACAACAAAATTTCATGTAACTGGTCCGACCAAGGGTGGGGTCATGTCTATTCACTATACTATTTTTGTATAAGACCTGCCCACCAATGAGTTTACTAGGTTGAGATTGAAAGTTGCTTTACTGGTTTGACTAAGGGTGGGGTCATGTCTATTCACTATACTATTTTTGTATAAAACCTGCCCACCAATAAGCTTACTAGGTTCTATTGAATAAAATATATTAAAAACAAAGTTAAAAAGTTAAAGTTAAAAAATAAAAAAAGTAAAAAAAATTGTGAAAAAAATGGGTGAATTGCATCAGGTGCAATATATTGCACCTGATGTGAATCCACCAATCAGGTGTACATCCACATCGAATTCAAGTCGAGGTATCCAAAATCTGATTGCATGGATGAACCGTAGAACTGACGTGACCCATGCCTAACAAGTAACCAGCATTACCTAACGTTTTAGCTATCAAAATTCAAAACCTACCATGGAACAATATACTATTATATATTCTAAACCGCTGCAATTGAAATTTGAAATGCAACAAGTGCCCAAAGGCCAAAAGGTGAACTGACTTCATTGCATGATTGCATTAATTTGCATTTTTTTTTTTTTTTCAATTTTGATTTTCAAATTCTACATTTGATAATATCTTCAATTTCAATAATGTAATACAGCCAAACTATTTGTTAAAAAAATTGCCGTTATTTGTTTTAAATATTTGTATCCTTTCATGTTCCTTTGGTTCACATGTGAAGTGCAGAGTAGTTCTCAGTTTCTCTTCCTGGAACACGTGAAGTGCAATGAATTTTCCAGGCTTTCACCAATTATATGCAACATGCTTGCTGAACAAAAGTAATGGAGTAGTGAAAAGACTTGCAGACTGATTTGTCACCATAGTGGCAATCCAAGTTATCATTTTAAGTTCCAATAAAATTTTGGGATTTATCTTCAAGCCACTAAGTTTGTAGAATTGGAGATAAGATCGATTGATTGTGCGTTGCAGTGTACTAAATGTAATTATATATGTGTGTACTTTTTTCTTTTCTTTTTTTTTTTTTTTTTTTTTTGAGGAAGATATGTATGTGTGTACTTAAAAAAGAAAACTTAATCCTATCAAAAAAAAAAAAAAAAAAAAACTTTATCATTAAATAACAGGAAAGTGTTAATTTGATTATGATTGAAAGAGTTTTTTTTCCCCTTTTCCTAAAAGAATAATTATCACACTGCACTAAAAGATAGATTACCCAAAAGGTCCTATCACTAAATACTAGGTGTATATTGAAAGATAGATTACCCAAAAAGATCTTATCATTGAAAAATTTGAGCCATGTTAACGAGAAATTATAAAATTTATACAGTGAATAAGTAATGCGGTTCACTATTCTACTAAAAAATTTTTACTTGTTTAAAATTGTTAATTAAAAAAAAATTTAAACAGAAATTAATTATTGACTCAAAAATTTTAAACTAATGAAAGTTTTTTAGTGGAATGGTAGACAAGTGACATAGTCCACTAGAGGACTCTATAATTTCTCCACGTTAATGGCTACCCTTAAAGCAATTGTTAATAAACCATATCAAAAAAGTTTTATCATTACTTTCATGAGAAATATCAAAATCTATCAGAAAAATTAATTGTTTTATTATTTTTCTATAAAATATTTGTAAAAATAATTTCTAAACTAATGCCCTTAGGGCATTCATTAACATTACCCCAAAAACATTTTACCTAATTCTTTCAGCACATTTTAAAACATGCCTTATATATTTATTATGGTATTACATTATACATATTCAGCACATTATGGGGCCGTTTGGTATAGAAATTTAAACACATGTTTTCAGTTTTTAAACAACATTACACACATTTTCACCCACAGGTATTTCCAAAAAATACAAACAATGTTACCAAACAGCCCCTATAAAACATGCCTTCTAGGTTACTCTAAAAAAAAAGAAAACATTCCTTCTAGGTCACTCAATAAAATAAAAATAAAAATAAAAAACCAAGGGAAAAAAAAAGGAAAATAATTTATGGAGCTTATAGTGGGTAATTATTTAAATGGTGGAATTTATAGCTTGTATTTAAGTTGATTTATTATTTTTTGGTGACACATAGCAAGAAGATTGATTTGTGGTTTGTAGTTTGTTCCAATAGTTATCTCCAAATTGTCATTACTTGCAAATTTACAATTCTCTAACTATTAAATCCTATATGTTCCTCAGGGTTTTTTTTTTTTTTTTTTTTTCTGTATTTATAACAGTCACACTTCTTGTTTAATAAATCAAGTTGTTTGATATATGACTAATTTTTATATTTACGAATATGAAATCATGGAGTTTGGAAGAGGCATGATTAATTTGTTTGATTTTAGTAATTATAGTTTTGGCACCAATAGAAGAAATTATTATTTACACTAGGAGGACTGCTAATGTGGTCCTCTCTAACCAATAAGATGATGTCATCTATGTAAATGTATGTGTGAATTTACTAATCAGCACAAGGAATAAAAAATAAAAATTACCAAATGATGTCATATTTGCATAAATAATAATATTTTATTGGTTGGGTGGTCAGGAAGAACCATGTCAGCAGTTCTCCTAGTGGACCTAATAATTTCTCCACTAATAGGGAAAAAAGTAAAATCTGGTCCTTTAATTTTAGTAATCATGGTTTATGTTTTATACTATGATATCCTTTAAAATCTAGCATTAATGACTCTATATATATTATGGTATTACTTTACACATAATTAGGAAAGATAATTAGATAGATGGATTCAGATTCTCTAGATTTCCTAGGGTACTCTACTAGTAGATTTTTTTAAATTCTAACCAATCTTTAATGATTTAATGGTCAAGATTCTGTCATGTCAACATTCCACTAACAATATTATTAAAATAATAAAATAATGTTGCAAACAAAACAATTAAAATTATTGTTGGTTGAATGCTAACATGGCAATATCTAGACCATTAAATCATTAAAGAATGGTTAAGATTTAAAGAAATCTATTTGGTAAAGTACCCTAGAAAATCTAAAGGGTCTAAATCCTTAGATGTATAGTTAGATGTCAATGAAATATATTTGGAAGTTTTTTAATATATATATATATATATCTATACTATTATTTAAGAGGCTTCCTCTGTTTGAATTCCTCATTTTGTAGTTCAAAAATGCCTTTACATTCCTATGTTTAAATAGAGACAAAACTAAATGACAATCTAGTAAAAATGCAACTCTAACTCCCACTAAGACATTGCCTAAAAAATAATATCACTCTCCTGTTATTTTTCAAATTGATTTTTTCACTTATAAATTAGATTTTTAAAAGAAAAATTATATATATATATATAATAAAATAAAATACAATTTTTGTTTTACAAAATAGGACCACTAAAAAAAAAGGCTCATCTCACGAGCGAAGCACGTGTGATGAGGCTAGTATATATAATGGTATTACATTACACATATTCTTAGGTTACTCTAAAAAAGGAATAACACATTCCTTTTAGGTCACTCAATAAATAAAAAAGGCAAAAATACACTTTCGGTCCTTACATTTTAGGTTAATTCACATTTGGTCCCAAAATTGATTTCATTACAAATTTCATCCCTAAAAGAAGAAAATTGTTTTTAAAATGGTCCTTGCCGTCAGCTAACCAATGGAAAAATCCTACGTGTCTAACGGAATGCCCTAATTACAAACATGACACTGACATGGCCATTAAAATATTATTAAAAAAGATTATTTGGCCTTTTTTAAATGCGACGTCAACATTTTAATTTAATGTCAAAAATTTTAAACAAAAAATAAATTAAAATTAAAAAAAAAAAAAAAAAGTCTTAAGCCTAGATTTGGATTACACTGAAATTATTTCAGTGCCTTTGTTTGGCCTTTTTAGTGGGTCACGTACACTGTTCACGGAACCTGCAAGTACTTTTTTTAGTAAAAATAACTTTAAAACTAGCTCCCACAGTACTATTCACACATTTAAAAATTATTTTATTATAGTGTTTTCAGTTTTCAGCACTAAACAGTATCCAAACAAACCCTAAATCTTTTTTTTTTCTTTTTTTTTTTTTACTTTTGTAAGAACATAACAGTTTGTTCTTCGTGTTCTTCCCAAATCCAAGAAACAAACCCAACAACCAAATCCAATCTCCAACAACCAAATCCAATCTCCATCAATGCCAAGAAAACAAGAAATAAATCCAACAAAACACCCAATCTCCAACAAACCCATAAACTCATAAATTTCACATTCAAATTATCAAATTCCTATTCCAAATTCATCTTGATCATGAACACACAAGAACAACAACCCAGAATATTCAATCCCAAGAACAAAAGAATAGAAACCCAAAATATTCCAAAATTTGTACAAAATCAATTATACATTCAACCAAAAATTATTATCCTAATACAATATTTCTCATGGTGGTAGTGTTGCAGTGGAGCCGACGACATCATTGTCCAAGATCCACAACCCAAATCACCCAAACAACCGTCTATCAAAAGCTCTGCATCACTCAAAACCAACCATCTCCCTTGTCAACCCAATCATATGGGTTTAAGAGCCACTGCATGAGAGAGGAAAAGAGAGGGTGAGGTAGAGAGAGGTTTCACCATTCATGGCTAGGATTGGGCCTGATCTGCTCCAGATCACCACTGACCTTCTTCCCCTTGATGTGCTCTAAACCACCGCCGGCCTCCTTCCTCTAGATCTACTTCAAACCACCGCCAGCGTCATCACATTATCTCCTCATCTCCCTCTCTCTCTCTCTCTAAACCCAGATCACATGTTCAAAATGGGCTAATGAAAAATATGGTATAATGAAAAGAAATCGTTTAAATTAAAGAGAGATTAAAAAGAAATTGTGAGAGGTAGAGCTTGGAGTCTTTGGCCATGGGTTTCTGGGCTTGGAGCTTGGTGTCTTTGGCCATGGGTGTCTGGGTATGGAGCAGATCAAAGAGAAATCAAAGAGACAAAGAGTGTGAGAACAATGGGTAGAGAAAGGGATTAAATTGATGTTGTGACGTTGGTGACTAAGAAAATTTGATGTTAGGTTGGGTAACTTGGGTTCATGGGGTTGGGATTGGGGTTTGGTGCAGAGGATTTTGATTAAAAAATTTAAAACTGAGAATTGAGAAATTAAAATTTCAGATTAAATCAAATTTGTATTTTCAGTTTAAATTAAAATTAAGAAATTAAAGGTTTGTTTTTTAATTAGATTTAAGGTTTGTTTTTTAATTTAGTTTAAATACTCTGATCTGACTTTTTTTATTAATTTTGTAGGGTCTCGATTTGTAAGTGACCCTAAACAATAAAATTTGTAGAGTGCGGGTAAGAAAAAAGGGGTAGGCACTAACCAAACCCCCATACAGCCAGTGTCCAAAACTCTTATATAATTTTGGTAAGAATTAAAGGTTCCATGGGGTCTCATGGTTGTGATCTTTCTTGGGCTTTTAATGGGGATCCTGGCCGTGTTTTTGGGGTATTTCTTCTCTTCGGCTCAGTCCGAAGAGTTCAACCCCTCCTCCTGGCTTTCTTTTTCTCCACACTCATAGGGAATCATCTCTCATTATATAGCCTCCATTTTCCTGATCTTAACCGTCCATTTGTCAGTTATCCGGACGTTGTGCATTAGGGCCTGTCTTATCATCTACTTTTTCAGGTTTTATGTCCGTTCCCAGACATTCTGACATACTCCAAAAGTTGAAGTGATTGAAGCCCCCAGGTTTAGTAGTCATATCGTCATTTAAAGAAGCCAGGATGTTGGTGAGACTTTTCAGTGGGGGAAGGATATTTTCCCCTTATCCACGTAACCTAGCCGAGGACGTGGGCATCTTCGGACAAGCCCTTTTGGGGCTGAGCCCATCTTCTGTTTTCGGCCCATGCTTTCCTTGGTGCGGGCCTTGGGCCGGCTGTGGAAATGGGCCATGTATGTTGACACTTAAGATCCCACAAATTTAAATACTGACATGGTATTTAAAAATATTAAATAATCTTTTTTTAATAATATTTTAATGACCACGTCAGTGCCATGTCAGTAAGCAGGGCATTCTGTTAGACACGTAGGATTTTTCTGTTAGTTGGCTGATGGAAATGACCATTTTAAAAATGATTTTCTTTTTTTAGGGATAACATTAGTAACAAAATCAATTTTTAGACCAAAATGAGAATTGATCCAAAATGTAAGGACCAAAAGTATATTTTTACCAAAAAAAATTAACCGAGGAAAATAAAAAAGGAAAATAATATATGGAGCCTATAGTGGGTAATCATTAAAATTGTGGAATTTATAGTGTGCAAAAATATAACAAGTTCCTATCCAAAACTAAATAAATAATAAGAAATTAATGACCACAGAAATGACACTTTAATTTCTTATAACAAGAAGAAGAAAAAAATAACACTTTAAATGGTTCTCAAAAGGAAAAATGGTTTCTTCTCAAAAAAAAAAAGGGGGGGGGGGGGGGGGGGGTGGGGGGTGGTTTGCTGTTTTAGCATAATATCAGCATATTCTAATTTAAACTTGTCTGATAGAAAATATAGCCTTTGGAATCTCGAGAAGGTTGATTTTATTTTTTTCAAAAATAAAATCTCTTGTACGGCTGTATATGCTAACGAACCTTAAAATAGAATTCTGCAAAGAATATCGTTATGGAAAAATTAACTTTTGTGTTAAGAGATTTGTTATTATTAATTTGGAATACCACATCATTTATATCCTAACCTATAATTTTAAAGAAATTGTAATAATGAGTTTAAATTATAACCATTAATCAATAACAATCTACCATCTAAAATTTGTCATAAAAATATTACCAACATAACATTTTTTGTAATTTTATTGTACCACAAGAAAACAGTGAGTCCCTTCACCACAAATCTCTTCAAACCTACCCACTATCCCACTGCTCTCTCTCTTATAGAAAGCCACTATGTTCTCCCACGTCTTAGTCTTACCACAAATTTCCGCCACCTGCAATAACTACCCTTGTATTTCTCTTCCATAAACTAGAGATAAGTAACAATTAAAAATAAAAATAAAAATAAAACCTACTTAAACTTTTTATTTTATTATTGTGACTAGTAATCATTAACAAAACAGTGGGTACAACTAGTTCCAACAATTCCTAATTAACTCTCATCCTAATCCATACTGGTCTTTCTTTAATAAAAGATCAAAGTCCATTACTCACTAAACTAGATCTTATAAAACATGTTTCTTAAAAAAAAAAAAAAAAAGATCTTAGAAAAGACATCTCCATGGCAAGTTACTTTTTTTTATATATTTAACACTTCCTAATTTTCAATAGAAAATCTATGGATATATATACATATAAAGAAAGCAATTATTTTACGAGCAAACCTTTATTAAATAATTTATTTTATTTAAAATGCTTATTAATTACAAATACAATGTACCTGTACCGCGTCTATAAAAAGTGAGGCTTGAAAAAACTATTGGTCCTAAAAAGGTGACTAATTTCTAATTTTAAACTTAATTAAATTAGGCATAATTGAGAAGTGTTACTAGAAGCATCATAGTCTTTTTTGTTTTTTGTTTTTTGTTTTTGTATAAATAAGCATCATAGTTATTTCCTTGTTCTTTGTCTAGTCGGTGTAATCATTTCTGTCGGCTTTCTCACAAATGCCATGCAAGACTACCTCCCTGACCTTACATAACACTCCAGATACAGTTCATCTGGAGACACAACAAGAAAGATCAAGAGGAATTCCAAAACAAATGAAGATCCATAAATTTACATGTTTCATTCTTCCTCTCATCCTTTTCATTACCATCGGTCATTCTCATGCAAAACAAACACAACCCATCTCAGAAACCCTCACGATTGACCATTTCCTCAACAAAATTTATGAATATAGGAATACTCAGCAAACAAAATTCCAAGGAACCCAACTAAAATTAGCATCTCCTATGGTTATAGCTGGTGTTCTTTGCTTCATAGCTTCCTCTATATCTAGTGCAGGCGGGATTGGTGGTGGTGGGCTTTTCATACCAATTTTAACTATTGTGGCAGGCCTAGACCTCAAGACAGCCTCGAGTTTCTCAGCCTTTATGGTCACAGGTGGGTCAATTGCAAATGTTATGTGCAACCTGTGCACCACTAGACCCAAGTTTGGTGGCAAAACTTTGATTGACTTTGATATAGCACTTTTATCAGAGCCATGTATGTTATTAGGAGTTAGTATAGGAGTTATTTGCAACCTTGTTTTTCCAGAATGGCTTATTACCTTGTTGTTTGCTACTTTTCTTGCTTGGACTACCTCAAAGACTTGTAAAAATGGTTTGTCACATTGGAAAATGGAATCTGAAGAGCTGAGGAGAAATCGTGGTGAAAATTTGGAAAATGGGTCGGTTGAAGATGGGACTTCTGATAGTACTAAAGAACCTCTTCTGGGTATGAAAGAAGATGGCAAGTCGAGGCTTCCATGGATGAAAATTGGGATCTTAGTTTTGGTCTGGTTTTCCTTCTTCATTCTTTATCTTCTTCGTGGCAATCGGTATGGACAGGTAAGGCTAACATATAATTTCACTGAATTCCATTTTTTAGTTTAATTTACTTTGCATATTGATATTAAATTTGATGATTAGAAATCTGCTCCATTTCAAACCTTTTTTAACTTGATGATCCATTAACTAAGTAGAATAAAAGTACTACTTGCAACCTGATGACTTCACTTTATATTATTATTTTGCAATATCAAGTGGTGGACCATTATATATGTTACTTTTGCTAAGTGATGTGTAGCTATTGTGTTTTTTTTTTAAGTAAATCTAGAGGTACAATCCTATCAATAGAATTGCATCCATGTAGTTTGGGAATTCCCACTAGCTTCGTGGTCCCTTGGTTTCAAAAAGCATCCTTCACAAGGGAAATTGCATTTTGGGTCTCCTACAATATTTTATTTTGTTGTAAGTTGCAACTATCTTTAAGTTAGGTTTTTCTCTACAAAGCTTAATTCAAGTTATATCTCGTTCAAAGTGTTATCTGTGAAATATTAATCTATATGGTCCATAAGGAACTTTTCAAAATAAAGTAGATGTAAGGTTTGTTTGGATACCACTTATTGCTAAAAACTAAAAACTAAAAACAATTTAATAAAATAATTTTTAAATGTGTGAATAGTACCAAAAAACCCAATTTTAATGAAAATTTTGCTAAATTAGACAACATGTGAGTCCTGTAAATAGTGCACAGGACCTATTGACAAAGACACGAATACACTGAAATTTCATTTCAGCCCAATCTAAACCCTCTCAATAGCAAATGTCTCTTTCTCTAAACCAATAGAATAGAAAAGGAAAACAAATTATTTGATATTTTAGTCAGAAGAGGATCAGCTTTAGGATATGCACACCCAAAAAGTGAGAATAGCTGTCTACTTCTTTGTTTTTTTTTCAACTAGAGTATCAATTAAGACGACAAATCATTGATTAAATAAACTATTGAATTGATTTGTGAACTTTCTGGCTCTAAATATCAAAAGCAATAGAAGGGGGTTAAAGTAGTACAAAAGGTTTGTGCAAAGGTTCAAAAACCACATCCTAATATTATATGCATAAGTTCATTTATGATACACTGGTGGTGAATCTGGTGACTGTTACTTATTTTTTCCCTTTTTTCCTTTTTCTGTTAATGTGATTTACTTGTTGATAAACATATAGTAAGGATTCTCAATTTTTTTTTCCTTACATTCTCAACATGTGACCCTTTGAAATATGTGCAGGGTATAATACAAATAGAGCCTTGTGGAGTGCTTTACTGGGTTGTCTCATCATTGCAAATACCCTTAGCTTTGATTTTCACAGCATGGATCCTATGCAATAAGGAAAGCAATCAACATCAGACTTCTAATGACAAGGTCATTGAAAAAAATTGAAGATTGACTATTGTTGTCCATGATTTACTTGTATTAAAACGTTTATATTTCAATTAGCCTAAACTTATACTCTTTTTTTAGGAGGAAGATCTTATTAGAGATGGACCATCAAACAAGATTATTTTCCCTTTAATGGCATCATTAGCGGGAATGTTGGGTGGCGTCTTTGGAATTGGAGGTGGAATGCTTATAAGCCCACTTCTTCTTCAAGTTGGGATAACGCCAGAGGTAACATCTAATTCCATCTACAATCATTTTCACTTCATCATGTTCAAGTTAAACTGCCAGGAAAACTTAGTTTTGCTTTCATGTCTTGATGCAGATAACAGCAGCAACTTGTTCTTTCATGGTGTTCTTCTCAGCTACAATGTCGTCATTTCAGTATGTATTGTTGGGCATGGAACAGACAGACATTGCCCTCATCTTGGCCATAGTCTGTTTTGTTGCATCACTTCTTGGATTGGTAGTGGTGCAGAAAGCAATTCAAGAATATGGGAGGGCATCTCTCATTGTATTCTCAGTCAGCATTGTGACGGCTTTGAGTACCGTCCTAATGACTAGTTTTGGAGCACTCGACGTTTGGAGGGACTATGTATCTGGGAAATACATGGGGTTCAAATTGCCCTGTTAAGAATAAATTTTGTAAATAGGTTCCTATAATAAGTCCTCAGTTTATGGGAGGGAATCTCTCATTGTATTCTCAGTCAGCATTGTGACGGCTTTGAGTACTGTCCTAATGACTAGCTTTGGAGCACTCGATGTTTGGAGGGACTGTGTCTGGGAAATACATGGGATTCAAATTGCCCTGTTAAGAATAACTTTTGTAAATAGTTTCCTATAATATGTTCTCAGTTGAGGGTAGTACGATATGCGTAGAAATGTGTTTTCAAATGTAAAAATGTAGCGCGGCGAGCACTAATGAAACAAATTGCAGTGAGAAATAAGAGAACTACTAAATATATGATCATGTATTTTGTGTCAGGCTTTCAATTTTGGAACTGCGTATTAATCATGTATTTTGTGTCAGGCTTTCAATTCTGGAACTGCGTATTTTAGTCTCTTAATGTGAAATCCTTTTAAGTTTTCCAATGTTTCACAACTTCCTTAGACTTCCTGTTATAGTAGATACACAAGTTTTGGGAGTCAAAAAATTAGAGTTAGCTTGATTGATTTCTACATAATGTCGAAATGAACTAGTTTATTCTTCATACTGATTCTGCTATTGTGTGCCTTCGTATGCAGAAAACAAACCATAATGTGAAATTCCACAGCTCAATCAAACTAACATTCTCATTGATCGCACAATTAGCAAAACACATGCTTGACATGTTAAATTTGGTAATTAGATACCAAAATTGGCTGATAAACTTACAATTTATCCCTAAACATTCAATGGCATTTCCAAGTTCCCAAATCACATTTATCATCCGCCTAATCCAGTCCTAAAAATGCAACCTTCATCAAAATATAAATACTAAAGAAACATTAGGAACAAGCACTGCCTCATGCACAAGGATTGCAGAGCAAAATATGAAGCCTGCTGCCTTATGCAACTGGGGGACGGAGAACATGGTCTTGTGAGGTATCAACAGAAGCCGGTGGCATGAACTGCCACATGGAAACTCCAGGGTACCCCATAAATGGCACTAACTTGTTGCCAACAACTTGGCCTGGGGCAGAAAATGGAGCTGGGATTGCAGGAGGATGAGGCAAAAATCCTGGTTGAGTACTCAAAGCTTTTACATTCTTCTCAAGGTTATCTTTCTCTACCTTTAGCCTTTGCTTCTCATCACGAAGCTCATTCTTTTCTGCCTATACAAACAAACCTCCACTCAACATAACCAACAAGAATTGAATTTGAACGTGGTCAGTTTTATTTTATTTTTTGGATATCCTTGCAGCTCTCAGGTATATATGGAGAAATTCCTAAAAACAAGTGTGATTTCAGATGCCTTCTAAAATGAAAAAGAAAAGGAAAATACAAAAGGTTCTAGTTCTACCAATGTTATTACCAAACTTTTACAGACTAACGTGACCATGAATGTGATTACTAATTAGTGTCATAGTAACAAAACCGATTTGGTGTCTTGGTCCGATGATAAAGAGCATCATTAGAAGCAAACGTTATAGGTTGAAACTCTTTCAAAAAAATATAACATAATTAACAAAGTTCTTATATTTTGTTTTGTGTTCAAAATTTAACACATCAGTTTATAATGCTATGTTGTAAAATTATTACCATCCTTAGCGTCATTCGAAAGTAAAAACTGAAATATCAAAGTGCACCTTCAACTCATTAATCTTCTCCTGCAGATCCATTTTTGACTCTTTCAATTTCTGGGCTTCATCTCTTAATTGAGTCAACATTCTCACAGCATCACCCAATATAACAGCCTTGTCCATTTTAGGAGGTCTTCCAGGGTCCAGGATAGAACCCAGTTCCATGAACCTTAAGATAATTCCAAAGTCAACATCAGAGACAGAGACAGAGTGAGAAAGAGAGAGAGATTCAGAAAATTAACGAATTAGAGGATGCCTGTCATTCAATCTATCCCTCCTCATTTTCTCCCTGCATGCTTTGGAACCAGATGTAGTGCATGATCCAGACCTCACCCTGTACACAAAATATGAAATAAGAAATGGAAAAATACCCCCCTCCCCACAAAAAGTTAAAGAGTACAAAACATGAAACTTTCCTAAAGATTAGTTCCTATCATCTCATCTGCAAAATGTAAAAGTCCACATATAAGCTATACATTACCTCCTAACCAATGAAAAAATGTCATGTCACTGATATTTTTACATTTTCCCTCATTTTACCATTTATTCATTCATAATCAAAAACTAAAATACAATAAATAGTTTTTCTAATTTCAGGATCATCATCATATTTTGGCTATGTGGGTGAAGGAGTACAATTAATTCATAATTTGACTAGCTCAAGAAAGTTGTGTATTACTACGAACTAAATTTTAAGGAGATCCTGTGAGCTAATTGGGATTAGCATATTTTGAGTTCTTAAGGTAACTCTGTCATGGAATTCTTAAAATCTTTTCCAACCATTTTGAAAATGAGTTGATTGGATTCTGTTATCATCAATGGTTGCCAAAATGGTGATAGTCAATATTTGTTTAAATGTTGATGACATGATAAAATTTAATCAACTTATGTCAAAATTGATTGATAAAAATTTTAGGAACTCTATAGCGAAGTTATCCTAAGAACTATTAAGGAACTTAATCCATTAAATCAGACTTTCACAATAAGAAAAGAATAGTAATGAATCAAAGTAAGAAAAGGAAAGGACGAGTGGGGCACTACTAGATACATGTCAAATATCTAGTGACATTTCTTTTTTGAGAAACAATCAGCTTTAAGATAACAGATCTAATTGTACCACAATGAAAGAGGGAACTAAGAGAAAGGGGGAAAAAATCAAAATAAAAACATAACATAACATAACCAAAAAGAAACTCAAAACACCCTAAAAACTGCTACTAGCCAGTAATGGAAGACAAGAAATACTGTACTTAGCCAACTAAAGTTTACCTTTTTCGAGAGCTAATTTCCTTTGGACCATCTGAATTTGGAAATGAGTCATCAATCTGCTCCATACTGAGAAAACAAGAAGAGAAAATATGAGCTTGTCCATTATACAAGTTTTTAAAAAATTAAGTAGATAAGTGGAGTTAATCCTGCTCAAGATACAGCCCAGGTTTTCATGTAAAGGAGGAAATAAAATGGAGTTCGAATAGATTACAAGTACGCTATTAGATTCATGAAATAAATTCATAACAGTGAAACAAGTTGTCTCCATTCCACTTGAAATGGAAATGATCTTGATTCTCTAATTACAAACTGCACAAGAAATGCAAAACCCCTAAAGTTGGTGTCTCCCAAAGATCATGTCACCTCATTATAATCAAAGGGGTTAGAGACTAACTTTTGCCAATAACATAAGATTCTTTAAAATCCTCTGACTATCACATAATTACAATCTTCTTAAATTGAGGAGTACTAGGTTTAAAGTCAATGATGAAACAGTGCAAAAAACAAATCTTATTCTGACCGGAAGCAGCTATATATAATTTTTATATTTTTACAATAGAATACCAAGTCCTAAATGACAGCATCACTAGAAATGACTAACATAATCACTAATATATTCATAAATCAATATGTGTAGACCGCACACGCCCATGCATATGATTCTCATGCTGCTTGACACATTGAAAGCTTCAAATGTTGAATTTTCATAAAAGTCAAAAACGTCTAAGGTATTAATCTAGCCCTCCTTGCCTGCATTATTACCAATCACCCATAAAACATAAAGATAAATTGAAAAACACCCAGAAAATCACAAAAGAAAAAAAAAAATATATATATATATATATATTAAAAAAAACCTTAAAATAATAATAAAAACAAGGACCAAACCTAATCTCAAATTTTTTTGAATGAGCTATGAATCTCAACATATTAATCAGGATCAGTCACATATATTAAATTATTAACCAAAAAAAAATGTAAATAAAATTATAAGACAAAGAAAAAAAAAAAGTCAGTGTATTATATAATTGGCAAATGAGTAATGGGGCAAGAAAAAAAAAAGTAAATAAAAAAAGAGAGTAAAAAAGGAATTAAGGACCACCTGAGAGAAGTGGGGTTGGAGAAGGAAAGATGAGGAGGAGGAGGAGAAGGCCAAGTAGTAGAAGCAAAAACTCCTGTAGGGTCAAGGAGAGAAGTGACAGAAATGTCCTCCATAAGATTATATTCATCAAACATCCAACTGGTGGGGTTCTCATTTCCTTGAGACCCCATTTCTCTGTGTTCCATATTGCCGGAAATTCCAAGATATTCCGGCGAGCCGTCGTGGTGGTGGTACGCAGAGAAATGATGAGCAGAGACTAATAAGAATGAAGGAATGAGTGAAGGAGGTTGGTTCGGAGTTTTGGTCAATGGTTATGTAATTGAGTGGCGTTAAAGGTGGTGGTGGAAATATTGGAATATATGATGATGGTAGAGAAGCACAATCACAGGAGTTTTTTTGAATCTTTTGAGAATTTGTAGGAGAGAGAGAGAGAGAGAGAGAGAGACGAGTTCTGATAGGTCACCACCTCCACCACACACTGTTCCCTTGCGTCTTACACGCATGCACTCATAACAATTTTTTTTTTTTTTTTGGGTCCTGTTGTACAACCACAACAACGTGCTTTACTGTGTCTCACTCCACTTGTACGTGTTTTTGTTTTTGGTGGGTGTGTTTGTGTGTTGGGTTGGGCTTGTTGTATCCTATTGTGTTTGGACTTCTTTAAGGCTCAGAAACTTTGGATGGATTTTGAAGTTATTCACTGAATACTTGGGCTTGAGCTTCACAAATTACCCAAGTTTCAATTTTGGAATTGAAACTTGGATACTACTTTGAAAATCATATAAAAAAACAAATAAAAAAAAACTTTGAAAATCATATAATATAAATAAATAGCGGATTTTTTTTTTTTTAAGGACTTCACCATCCAACTTTTATTGATTAATATTATTTTAGTTGCGGTCCATTAGCTAATGGATAGAATAGATAGTTAATTAGTTACAGTATCGCTATTATACTATAATTTAGATAAATCTTTACAATTGTAGTACTTAATTTGAATCATGAAATCCATCCATTTCAAAGGGAGATGATCATATTCCCTCCAACAATGAACAGAAACTCATTAAACCTTTCTAAACTCATTTATAGAGAATATGATTGTGGGGAGAAAATTAACAAGCAATTTTGTTTCATGGCACTTGGTTTAAACCTGTCCAGAATACTGTATTTGCAGCCAATCCAAAATCCCAACATGATATCAATCTGCACAGATAGGCAGGGGTTTTTTGTCTGGACTATTAGGAGTAATAAACATGTAAACAGCTAACTTTTCTTGTATTCACCTGTATTTCCTGCTTCGATGCATGACCTTTAAGTTTGGGCACCAAACCAAAATCCAGAAATAAAAAACATGGCCAACTTGATGCAAAAGGAAGGAAGCACTTTTACACTTATGAGATTGAAATCACACCCACAAAAGGCACACCAACTTATCATTTGTCTTGATGCTGGACCACCACAATCACATATTTTACATGTTCAAAATATATACAATACCAAAAACATTTACATATATTAACTAGGCAACATACACACGAATGGACTGAACAAAACTATCTATCCTTTTCCTTATCTCTTCTGGATTGGCACCAACAAGCTTGTCAACTGGAGCACCATTCTTCATCAGCACAAATGTGGGCATGGCCTTTATCTCCAATTTGGTTGCTGCCTCCTAACCAATCAAAATGAAAAAATATATTATGTCAAAACATTATCAACAAAAAATATTTCCAAACATCAATTTAGGGAATCTTAGATATGGGGTTTAAGTGTATCCATTAAATGATTGTGATTGCCAAGCCAATCTGGATTTTGTATTACTAGCTACTGAAAGTGAGAAGATATTTTATCTACACATGCCCATATATACCCCCAGATTAAAGCTTGGCTATGGTGGTTAAAATGACATGATTATCTTGACTTTCTGGAATTGACAAAACTTTCAACTTAGTTGTTAGTTTAGTGCACGGGCAAAGCGTCCAAAGTACGTGCTTTAAAAGCCCAATCTGGGAGTAGCAGGGTTGCAAGTTGTTCCACCTTTAATAAGACCACATCAGCTCAAAATAAAGGCATCAAAAAGTAATTGTACTATGGTTTCTCCTTATTTGTTTTCCACGTGCTAGTGACTGAATTTTTATATTGTTCAAATGCCTATCCTTTGATCTTGAGCACATATCTAAGTAGTTGGTAGCACAAAATCACTCTAAATATGCACATAAAATATCTCTGAGGACTGATTCTTATATATGCATATCAGTATTAGGCTAATAATTTAGCAAACACACATCTGAACAACTGAAAAATGAATGATTCGAGCTATGCACACACCAGAACATTTATGTAGAAAGCAGAATAATGTTAAACAACAAAAGATCCCACAGCACCAAGAAATATAGGGGAAAAATTTTGCACCAGTGAAACATTGCAACATCACTATCCCAAAAGGCAAGAATCCAAAGGTTTGATGCTGACAGGAGAAGTCACTTAGATGAAGCAACTAAATTGACAAAAACAGGTCAAAGATGCCATCTAGCCTCATCTCCTAAACTCAATTGGAGCTTCCACAGCCAATGTTTTCTGCAGAGACCTTTCATGTGTTTGCCTCAAAAATGAAAACTTTATCACCATTTACAATTCAGACAATAATGATCGAATATTTTTATGGTGGATCACTCATCATTTCCCCAGTTATTGACTCCTTGTGCCCAAGATTAATTAATGCTACCACTGGTCAGGCTTAGCGGCACTACTGCTTTTTGTACTAATCATTTTTATATCTCGGGCAACCAAAGGTACGAAACTAACCAACAAAACATTAAATATTTCATGCACAATGCATACAAACAAATAATATTATCATACTAAAAAACCTGTCCACATTTAATTCCCAAATTAATCTATATTATCGCAAAGGATGAGTTTTAAAATAAAATCATTCCCATTTCACATTTGGTGAGTTTTCTTATATAAAATTTACAAAGGCACTTCATATTTATGGCTGTGGTCACACGCGTTCACAAAGCACATTCCTTGTATCACAAGAAATCATTCTTTATTATTAAAAGATGATACTTATCCACGCCATTACATATAGAAATGTAGCTGCCGTTTATCCAAAAAGATATGCCAAATCATACCTATGTGAAGAGGAATCTAGCAATTTTTTAATGGTTGAAGCAAGAGCCACAAATCTTTGAAAAGTCAACTTCCAAATTGTACATAACATATCAATGTTAATACACCCCATATATAACATATCATTCTGCACTCAATACGTGGAGTAATATGCTATATGCTTTTAGATAAACTACTGTTTCAAAGCTGATATGACAAACAGAGAAGCAACAAATAAATCAATAATCATTTTTTTAACAAAAATTAGATGAATTACCTTAACCTCATCGACATCAACTGTGAGGAACAGAACATCAGGGAAGCTTGAAGCCAACTCTTCAAAAAACGGGTTCATTGCCACTGAAGGTATGCACCATGCAGCAGTGAAGTGTATGACAATCTATAATACCCATCCCACCAAGACAATAACTTTAATAGCCACAATTCCATTAACATCATCAAGAACTTTTTTTTATATATATTTAAAAAAATAAAAAATAAAAAAAGATGCTCATGAAGAAAGTGAAGGTTTATATTTATTTTCAAGACCCAGAAAGGAAGAGAAAGAGTTTGTGTAGGTTAATAGTAGTTTGAAAAATTGTGAAGTTGATGAGGAAACTTACAGGGGTGCCTTGATTGGTGGCTTGGGTAACATAGAAGTCCCATGACTCCAAAGAGTCAACCTTCACAACTCTGGTCTTGTTCTGCTGCTCTAGGCCTTCCATCTCCTCCTCCTTTTTTCTTTCTTCGTCTTCGTCTTCTTCTTCACCTACTCTACAAGCTATTTTAAAACGAAAGTACAAAACTGAGTCCCCAAAATATGAAATGTTTTGAGTTGGACCCACTTTACTCTTAGATGGATATGTTCGACGGCTGCAAGCAGAGAGGATCAGTTTGTCTTTTCCATGTTTCGTTTTACTTTTTTTTTCATTTAAGTATTTTAAGTTTTAATTTTGTCATTAATTAATCATTACACTAAGTTTCAATCATTTTCAATTAAGTTTTCTTTTAACACTTCTGTATTAGTTTTTTTTTTTTTAAATTATTGTCTTTTTTACACACAAAAAAAAAAAATCTACTTTTTCTATTTTATTTATTTATTTTTATGCTTCTCAAAAAATATTTATTTTTACAAAATTATCGGATCAGATTATTTATTACGCTCTTTCTTTTATTTAAATATTTATTTTTTATTAATTTTTTATTATTATTTTCACCTTTACTTTGTCATCCGTTCAGTCTCATCTCTCTAGTCTCTGCTCTCTCATTGGTTCTTTGTTCTTTACTCTATGCTTTCTCTCATTTCAAACCCCTTCCACCTCTCTACTCACTTTCATCACCATTGTCGTGCCCCTCCCTCTCTCTCAATTTGACGCACCATACCCACCATCAAACCCACACCATCCTCTACCCTTTCTCAATCTGACCCATCCAAAACCAAACTTCACTTTTTTGATCTTTTGATATTGATCGGCAAGTCACTCTTTCGATCTAATCGGCAACAATAATCACGCTTGATCTCACCCATGACCCGAACATGGGTTTTTTGGGTTGAGGTGAAATGGGTTTATGATTTTCTTTTGAAATTAGTTTGGATTTTTGTTGATTTTTGGTTTGATTTCTGTTGATTTTTTATTTGATTTTCTGTTGGTTATGGGTCAATTTTGTGTTTGGATTATAAGGTATTGTAATGGGTCTTGTCGTGGTGGTGGTATTTGGGTGGTGTTGGGTTGCAGTGATGGTGGTGGTTGAGCGGTCGGAGAGGGCTTCTGCGAGAAGCAAAGGAAAACTACCACGGCTGTGGCAGGGGTGAGCGGCGGTGTGATGTTCGGCCATGGAAGCTACAAGAAGATTATGAGACGAGAGAAAGAGAGAACTGAGAAGGTTGGAAGTTGGAACTTTCTGATCAGATGAGAAAAAGAAAGAGAAGTGAAAGTGAGAGGGACCCAAGAGACGGAGAGAAAAATAAAATATTAAATGCAAAATTACATTAACCGTGCATATACCGTGAATATGTGCACTGTAGCAAGTACAATAGCAAGTTTGGATATATGCAAAATTTTGAAAGCATATGTGGGTTTTTTTTGAGAAAAATGTGAAAAACTTTTATCTTTTTTTACTACTTTCGTTTTACTTGATTGTCTTTTATTTTATTTGGAGATGTCTCAAATATTGTTATGTTTTTAAAAAAGAAAAAATGTAAAACTGACCCTCTAACTTTCACATTTTTTTCATTCCAGTCCTCTAACTTTTAATTTCTTTTCAATTCAAGGCTCTGTTAAAGGTCTGTTACTGTTGGTGTTAAACACACCAAAACGACGCCGTTTTCATGTGGGGTTTTTTTTTTTTTTTTTTTTAAATTCAGAATTAAAAGAAAATAAGAAAAGAAAAAGAAAAAAGAAAACAATAGGGCGAAAAACTCAAATCCTCAAGTCTCTCCTCTCCGACGTCGAATCACCAAATCCTCTCTCTCCACTTCGAACTCCAAACTCCAATCCATTGCTGGACCGCTTCTCGACTCACTCGACTCATTCCTCGAGTCGCGAACTGTATTGCAGAACGTCAATCTCGCCCTTGGCTCAATCTCCACCTGTGTCTGCTTGATCAAGATCTGTTCCCAATCGAACTACCACTTGTCTCGGAACAACTTCTACATGGCGTTGAAGTGTTTGGACTTGATCGAGACCGAGTTGCTGGACAAAACGCCATTGTCTACGCTCAGGCGAATGCTGGAGAAGAAGATCCCGGAGATTCGCGCGCATAGCGAGAGGCTAGTGAGCAAAGAGTTCGGCGATTGGCTCGTCGAGATCCGAGTCATGAACCGGAACTTAGGTTAGTTAGCCATAAAACAAGCCTCCTCAGCTCGTCAGCGCGAAGAGGATCTTCGAATCAAGCAGCGCCAAGCAGAGGAGCAGAGTCGGCTTAGTCTTCGTGACTGTGTTTACGTTTACACTCTTCAAGACGAAGACAAAGACGATCAGCACGACCAACACGACACCGTTGGGCTCAGTAACGGACTTGGAAACGACAGTCATAGTGGTGGTTTCGATTTGACTCCTCTGTACAGAGCTTCTCAGTTTTTCCGAATTAAAAAAAAAAAAAAAAAAAAAAAAAAAAAAAAAAACCACATGAAATCGACGTCATTTTGGTCTGTTTAACGCCAACGGTAACAGACCTTTAATAAAACCTTGAATTGAAAAAAAATTAAAAGGTAGAGGACTGAATTGACAAAAGTGAAAGTTAGAGGACTGAAATGAAAAAATGTAAAAGTTAGAGGGTCAGTTTTGCATTTTTGCCTTTTAAAAATAAATGTCATTAATTTACTAATGTTTTGACATATGCAAAATTTTGCAAGCACATGTGGGTATTTTCTTGAGGAAAATGTGAAAAACTATTATCTTTTTTTATTACCTCCGTCCCATTTTATTTGTCTTCTATTCCATTTTGGAATGTCTCAAAATATGTCCTGTTTCTAAAAATAAAAATCATTAATTTACTAATATTCCTATTATATCTTTATTTTATTAATAATTCAATTTTTTGATAAATTTATTTAAGGGTGGTTTTGAAAACTTATATATTTTTAAAAGATAGATAAAACAATAAATGATATTTCCTTAAAAAATTTGACTTTTCAAACAAGACAAACAAAGTGGGATGAATGGATGCGAATTAATGAGGTTGCTCATAGCATGCGGTTGGATTCGAATTAAAATTATAAATTATTTCATTATTCAATTTATTTTTATTACTATTTATGGACTTTATTGCATTTTTTGACACTATTTAGTGGCTCTATTGTACTGTTACAATTAATTTTTACTTTTATCTATTATCTATAGTACTTTCAGAAATAAGTTTTTAATTCCAGCAAAATAAGTGATATTCAAACATACTAGAATTCTATTTTTTTCCTACCGTCCACTTATCAAAACAACGTGATTTTGGATTTTTTTAATTATTATTTCTTAATTTCAAAAAAAAACCAAAAAATATTAATTAAAAAAAATAAAAACTGTGGTCATTTTTTAAACAACAAATTTTAATATTTAAATAACATTATATATATTTTTACTCGTTCTTTTTACTTGACATATTTCTTAAAAATATATAATCAAGACTGCTCTGACATTACTCACATTACTCAAGGCAACAACGTCGTTCCCTAACCCACAAAATAACAAAAATAATCCCCACCCCACCGATATCTGAGAAATTCTGTGGGTTTTGAACAGTTTTGCTTCTTTGGCACTCTAGATTCTGAAACAGACGCGTACTGCCAAAACCAAAATGCTCCCATCAATCACGCATGAAGAATCTCTCAACGATTTCCTTGTCCCATAAAAACCAATAAACAAACATAGATATGTAGCAACAAAGTTGAGTCATCAAATTCGGTACGATCGAGCAACGATTTCCTTGTCCCATAAAAAAGCAATTCTATTTCAAATCTTAAAAGGTTTTCCAAGGAAATTCTAAACTTTGCAAATAAAAGGTAATCTAAAAATTAATAACATTCCAAAGTGCAATCTGGACCTGCAGACATGGGGAAAATTACAGAAAATGAGTGATTTGAATTTGAGCCTTGTAACCTGACCATGAAACATGCCCAACAGTGCCGACCTTGGTCTCTCCCTCCTAAAAAGTTGAATTTAACACCTACATCTCTTCTCCGAGAGTAGTTTTGTTTCTGTCAATGGGGGTGGGGATTATTTTTGTTATTCAGTGGCTAGGGATGACGTCGTTCCCTTGAGTAATTTAGTTTTTTTTTTTTTTTTTTAAATTAACGTTTTTCAGTTTTTTTGAAATTAAGAAATTTTTAAAAAAAAATTCAAAACAACGTCGTTTTGGTAAGTGGCGGCAGCAATTAACAGAATACTAACGAATGACTCAATTGGAAATGAATGAGAGTTAAAGAATTGAAATGACAAAACCCAAACTTAAAAGACTGAAATAAAAAAATAAAAAAAAATTAAACTAAGAGGGTAAGTTTCACATTTTAGCCTTTTTTTTTTTTTTTTTTTGGTTAAGAGGAATATATATATATATATATATTAAACTAAGAAGCCATAAATGGCGAAGTCATAGTTGTGAGCCTTAAAGAGTACAGACCAGTACCATCTGAATTTAACATATTAAGTAATACATCACTAGATGGTAAATCTATAACAACAAAATCCTCATCCAGTGAGCAGCCAGTACAAGCAAGAAAGTCAGCACATCGGTTCGCCTCTCTAAAGGTATGGCTGACCTTGAATCAATGAAACTGTCTCAGGAGGAACCTGCAATCATTTAAAATAGGGGAGTATGATCTATTAGTTGTTGAACTATCAGATACAAGTTTAGCAATAGTGAGAGCATCAAGTTCAACAGCTAAATATTTAATGCCCAATTGAATTGCAAGTAGCAGCTCATCCCTCAAGGCCCAACACTCAACAGCAAAGCTCGACGCCACACCTATTCTCCTCATATATCCCTTGATCCACCTCTCCTGATGATCCCGAATGATACCTCCACCCCCAGCCTTTCCCGGGTTGCCTTGAGAAGCCCCATCAAAATTGAGTTTGAACCATCCTTGTTGTTCAAGTTTACGCCAACAAATAGGAGTAACAATATGTCTCTTTATTTGCTGTCCCTTCCCCACGCAATAGTAATATTCTCTAACCATATTAATACACACAGCATGGAGGCTAGAATTACTACTCTGTAATTTTAGCCTTCTTTTTAACTTCTTTCTTTTTCTTCTCAAAAAAAAATATATATATATATATATATATTTTTTTTTTTTTTAACTTGTGGGATAGTATATTTTCACCAAGGAAGGATGTTTACCGAACCTCTCAAACCACACTACTGCACTTAAATCGACTAAAACCACTCGTAAAATAAAGTAATCACACCACACACATTGCAAGTGACGGATGTTAAAATCCACATTGCAACAACCACACAAAATTACACTACACCATACTCATATATATATATATATATATATTATATAAATTGGTATTATAAAAGACTGATCTCTTTTGTTTTAGGGTTTAGATTCATAATTTTTCATTCATCACAATTTAAGGCTTATACGTTTTTCTACTAATATTAAGCATTAACTCATTGCCTTGTTTTTCACAGGAAATTCATCTTACTTTATCTCTCCTATTTCTACGTCCTTTCATTCTAGAACTTATCATCATGGACAAACTAATTGCAATAAAAGATAAATAAATAATTACACTATTTTACTTGAAATTCTATAGTTCACAACGACAAAATTACAAAAACAATTCCAAAAAAATCTATTTACACATGTAACTCACTCATTAACAACCGCTAATAACCTTTAAGGAGAGTTGAAAGGGAAATTGGGTGGGGGTCAAAACAAATAGGGTAAGAAAACAATGTCATCCCTTGAACCATTTTTATTATCTGACTTCGATCTCATTTGGCCCTTAATTCTTTACTTTTGCCCTTATAAAACTATATAGACAACAACTGCAATTGCGACAATAACGATAAATATAATTATAATACAATGTTTATTATTTCAAATCTTTTTCTTACAATTTCCATAACAAATAAATCAATCATATACAACAATCAAAATCATATGAGCAATAAAACTATAATAATAATAATAATAATAAATAGCACTAAGAGAATTACCTTGTAGGAAAGGATTAATCCTTTCTTTGAGAGAGAACCAGAGAGGGTTTTTATTTTATTTTTTTATTTATTTTTATAGGTTAAACGAAAGGAAGAGAGATGTTTATTTATGTTTGATTTTGGCAATTGACTTGCCGAAGGAATAAGGAGAGGTGGAAGTACCTAATTTTAAGGGATATAGATAAGTGGTTATCTTTTAATCAAACTAAATACTTGAGAAGTGCTGCATCCACAAGATTTTCCCAATAAATCATAGGTGGTTAGTTATTACAAATTATAATTTAAATCTATCACTAAAATTACTTTTTTGCCCAACCAATAACCTGTAACAATCTACCATTTAAGATTTGTTGTAAAAATATTATGGACATAGCATTTCTCTAAATAGTTAACCAAAAAAATAGTTGTAGGGTCAATTTTTGATGGGCCAAGTATGGACTTTGTAGACTCAGCCCAATGAAACCCCTAACAATAAATTTGTAGAGAGTGGGTTGAACAACTGAGTTGGAAATGGATTTAGAAATGATTCAAACAGACAAACGATGAACAAAATGGTGCTCAGACTAGCATTCAGTGGGAATCCTCTTGAATCCGAAGAGGATAAAAGTTTATAGACTTAAATGAATACAATTTTTTCTCCTCCCCTTTCTGTGAGGCCTATTCCCTTTATATATACTCCTTCCTCCTCATCTTCATCGTCTACTTGTTCTTCATCTAAGCGTCCACTTGAGTACCAGTCACATCAGAAGTTTGCTTTAGTCTATCATGAGTGGTGGTAGTTGAGGTTGCACTGTTCAGGTGTCTTCTCCACATAAATGCGGCCAGGAAAGTTGCTGCAGTGCATTAAATGCGATGGTAGAAGCTTTTCCTTTAAGATATTTTATGTTCTTCTCACCCTCAGGCGTGCCCAGAGCTCACTCTTTACCGTGGAATCTGCTGGGAGAGTGGTTGTGGTTTTCAGTGTATTTACTTGATCAAGTTCTCTAGCGATCCGATGAGTGTAACCTCTTCGGACCAACCAGGTTGTCTTCGAACGCACCATTCCTCTTTTCTCAAATGCATTTTCACCAAACGGGCTGTGCTGATCCCTTTTACCTCTTCGGACAAAAGATGATATTCAAATCGGGCCTCAGGCCCGATACGTGGCGTTGGGCTTTCTCACCCACAATAGTGTATTCAAAATAGTATATTTTTTGATTTAGAGAAAGTAATGTATTTTGGTAGGAGTTTTTTTTTTTTAATGATAGTAATTAAGGAGAAATAATTTCTCATAATTAAGAGGAAGAGTCAGTATCCCATGAAGAGTGGTAACATTTTGAACTTGGAGAGAGAGAGAGAGAGAGAGAGAGAGAGAGAGAGAGAGAGAGAGAGAGGAAACGTTTGAAATTATCCATAAAAACCTTTGTTTTTTTTTTTTTTTTTTTTTTTAAATCGAATTTGACAAAGAAACATGAATGGAATTAAAAAAAAAAAAAAAAAAATTCTATACATGTAGATTTGAGGGTATTTTGGTACGCTAAATGGTGAAACCCAAACATGAGAATCATTTTATTAGTAGTATAGATAAGTCTTTTCACACCTAAAAACTTGTTGGGCTACTCTTAATTAGCTCTAAATAAAGATAAAAATAAAAATCAGTCCAACATTTTAAAAATTGACCCAAAACAAAAGAAAAATTAGCTTTGGGTTGCCCAATCCAGCCCAAAATTTTGAATGTCCCAACCCAAAACGGACCAAACTACACCGTGATACACTGCAAAGCACATGGGACCATAAAATTGAGGTGTGGTGTAATGACGGTTTTTGCCAAACTACATCTTGTAGTATGGTGATAAAAATGAACCAAAACCACATCAAATGGTACTATGAAGACACCTACCCATGACCATGAGTCTACAAACACTAAAAACTTCACTCTATAACATAGAGTTTACACTCTATACCTTTAGATTTATTATATTTCACCTCCAAGAAATTGCCTTTTTTTTTTTGTGTCAAAGCCCCAAATCACACCCTAAGATAGGGTGAATTTCATTTTACTTCTCAGTGTTTTAATCTATAAACTTTAATATTTTTATCAAGTTTGTCCTTCTATCCTCTATGGCTCTATCATCTATATAATTCTCATTAAATATAATATAAAACAACGTCACTTCACATTTTGACAGTTACCAAACAAAACAACCAAAATATTTATATATAAAAAAATGATTAAAGTTCAAGGATTAAAATGATAAGAATAAATTTTATGAACGAAAATAATAATTTATCTAAGGGTGTAATTTAAATTTTAGCTTACTTATTTGTTTGGGTGCGTCTTTTAGTTACTGGGTCAATAGTTTTTAAAGAAACTTTGTTTTACAGTGAGATGTTGGGCCTATGGTCCACAGTCTCTCTTGTCAATCCTAGGGGCCCTTCAATCTGGTTTTCTGAATGATGGTATAGAAAAGCATATATGCTATTATCAATCTAATCGTATATTTTTTGGTAGAAATCTAATCGTATATGGTTTGATATATTTTCGGGATATGCATGATTTTTTTTTTTTTAAAGGATATGCATGAATCAATTGACAAAGACAAGTGACCAAACAACTGCTAAGGAAAAGAAGGGAATGGATGGATAATTATTAGGGACATTCAAATTTCTGATTTCGATTTTTCTAGATTTAGAAAACGTGGTATTAAATTAAAAGCCATTTGAACAAACTGCATCTACAATCTAGAACCTCACATTGTCAAATCATTAATTATAATTAATTCATGTGACCAAACTTTACTCCTTCCTGGTGTTGAAAAAGAAAAACCAATGGGCGGCAATGACAACATAGCAGGGCATCTAAGTTGCAAGACAAAAATATACCCAAAGAGGATGATTGGTCCACAACAGCATTTATTCAAAAAGAATCAATCCAATTCTTCATTACAGAACTTAGGCCCATCATTTTTTGGACAAGATGTTAGTGCAGTAGTTGAGCAAACCAAGAAATCAACGTTGCTGCAAAATTACTTACAAAAGTCTTCCACATCACAACACTTAATTCTGCACCGATTTCAACGTACCACTTCAAGCCTGTGAAAATTCTTGTTTTTATGGTTTTTGCCAAATTGTCATTAGATTTATTGTTTTCAATACAGATCATCATTATCCCTCTGCAGCATCCAAAATGAAGTCCACCGTTCAACATTTCAATCACACACAACACACCTAATCCTTTGCGCACACCCCCTTAATTCATAGCAATAACAAGTTATAGCATCCAGATTTACGAGAACATAGCAATAATGCACTACTTAAGCAAGATACCATTCATATGACAATCTCATATACATGACATCTCTAATGACAGTTACAAAAACATTCCCACTTCACTATTTTTCATATGTTATAATGAGCTTAAGAACAATTCATCCATTTAGCCTTCTCCTGGGCATTCATAAAAAAAATAAAATGGAATGGAATGAAATGACCATAAAGAAATAGAATAGAAAAGAATTAAATAATCTTATTTAGATGTTTTAAAATAGAGGTATGGATAGAAGGAATGCAAGGTTTGGTATGTGTGATGACAATAGAATGATCATTATGAATAAATCACATCTGTAACCTAAATAAGATTGTTCAAATCCACTATATGATGCTAATAATAATTCCTTTATACCCGTACTCGTCAAATGATGAACAATTTCAAATAATTTTGAAGGATCATCTCACAAGGTCGATAATTTCATCTGTCGCATCATTCAATCAAGACACTAAACTTAAACCTAAAGTACAAATTAGTAATTTCTAGAAACAGAACACTACAAACAATTGATACAACCAATCCACCCCCTTATACAAATTACAACCATTAATCATACAAATAACAATTACTCTACGCAGATTATAAATGCAGCAAGGCTGACAACCAAATGCATGAATACCAGGAACACAATTTCAGCCATAGCTCAATCGGTTATCCATAGGCTTCACTGTTGTCTGACGTCGGGGAATTCCAATTTCACAGGAATTGACTCTGGCAGCAAACCGTAGTGAGCAAAGTGACTCACCAACCGAAGAAGGATCAGGGGAGATATTTACAAACATCAAGGTTTTGGAATCTCCACCTAGGCATGGCTGTTTATGCATACAATAAAAAAGTACATTATTATAAAGTAACAGTGCAATGTGAAGATTACAATCAAATAATTAAAAAGTTCAAAGAAACAACTGTACCTGGAGAAGATATGTCAGCTTTGAGTTCCTAAAAGGAACATGGTCCTCCTTCTTTGCCAATGCAAATATTACATCAGCCAGCGAAGATAAACTTTTGTTTATAGCCTGATTGCAAAAAATTAGCATATAATCATATTAAAAAGGTTAAAATTACAACAAAAGAAGTGGGTTATTAGTGGAATTTATCAGATTGAAACCTGAGTTTCCTTCAAACGGTCTCCAGTTGAGCCACTCTTGGATAGGCGCTCACTTCCAGCAAGATCTATGAGGTTTAATACCCCCTGTACTTGTTGCTCAGTGCTCTAGCAAAGCAGAAAGAGTAGTATGTCAACAGTTAAAAACATACATGAGTGCTTTGAACACAAATATGAATACAGAATTACTAGTTAAAGTACCTCATTTACACCAGATATACGCAATGTAAAAACAAAATGGCTTCTCGAGGACTGCTCATTCATTTGAGTCCTACCCACAGACCTAAAAGACCCAAAGGCAACAACCATTCCATTAAATTTATTCATCCAATTAACAAGATTAGAGAAAAGCTCAATGAAAAGCATAAACCGTGTTCTATCATCACTAAAAGAAAATACATTAGTTATGCACAATCCACAGAAGTACAATGATAGTGTGCGTGTGTGTGTGTGTGAAATCTTGAAGACTGAAATTGACTAAGCCTTGTCATAGGCCTCATGAAACTTGGTAAAATTATCTAAGCCTTTTCCTATGCCTCATGAAACTTGACTGTTTAACACTTACAATACTTTAAAAGGCATTGGCATTTCTCATTTCACATTTCTACAACATACAGAGAAGCATTCCTAGAGCAGATACTATAATTCCACTTTAACACAACTCCAGTGGATGTGCAGAAAAACAAAGCCTGCAGAACAATGTAGAAAGTTCCTAAGGTGTAACCTGCTGTGTGCAGCCTGCTGTAGAAGGGAGGATATCTCATTTATGCTACAAACATCGACAATGGTAAGGTCAGAAACATGTGTATTTCCATTCACATCATGCTTAATTGTATACTGTTTTCCAGGAGCCCCATTTTCTGTCCGTGACATGTCCAGACCACTTGATCGATTTGTTGACAATAAATCACGGATGGTCTCATTGTAAATCTCCAACATTGAAGCCTACACATGTTTATAAGGAATTGTTAGAGTTTCGCAAGAAAAAGTAAGCAGATTAATGACAGAAGTTCAAGATTGTTTACCTGCATTTTGTATTTCCAGCCCTGAGCTTGAAGGGACTGACTTGTCTGGAAGATTTGTTCCAGTGAACGTGGTATCAGCCCTTTCTGCACCGAAGTTTCTGGTCTACCCATCATGGTATAAGTTTTGCCTGATCCCGTTTGCCCATAAGCAAATATGCAAACCTACCAAAACATTACACCAACATTAGATTAATGAAAGTTCAGAATTAAAAAGCCAATCAAACTTCTGAAACAGATGATACACAATCAAATAAAGCTTAAACTTTAGCCTAACATTACAAATGCATTTCCATGCATTTCACAGTAAAATAGTGTTGAATCTGATTATAAGTTTCCAGTTTCCATTTTTTTTAAAGCATTTCATCCATAATAAAGTCATTGACAGATAAACATAATGTCATGAAATTAACACCAACACCAATACACCATGCCATAGTGCAACTTCAGCTGGAGACAACCCAACAACAACTTAACCATACAATAAAATGAGTTCAACCAAAAAGGAAATACAAAAAACCAAATGAAATCCAACAATAGCTTTACACTTGTAGCCCCATATCAAAGACCAAAACAACTCAAACCCAATACAATTCAAAATTGAGGATAAACCCCCTAATAAACAAGTTTGTAAGAAATCTTACATCCCTACTACAACCAACAAAAACTTATTAGTCGCATCATAGTGATAGCATCTTGAGGAGATACTCTAATCATGCATCAATTACAAAATATTCTTTCAATTTATTTGACATTTTGGTTAACTTAGGTAGAGCAATTAACACCTGATCTTGAACTGGAAAGTTGCAATCAAGTGAAAACACCATTTATCAAAATGCAAGAACTAGAACCCTGATAGAACATATTCTAATGCATTATGCCAATTTTTATTTTTATTTTTATTTTTTTGGATAAAATGCATTATGACAGGATTGAAAAGAACAACTTGCAAGCACAAAAAATTACCTTATAACCATCAAGGGCACTCTGTACCAACTGTGATATTTCGACAAAAACATCCTGCTGAGAAGCCTCATGAGAAAACACTTTGTCAAATGTGAAAGGATACCTCTGTCCTGCTGACATTAAGTAGCATTAGATTAAAGAATAAGACCTTTGTTTTTAACAAACAACAAACTTGTAATGGGTAACAAAGTGTATAAGTCAAAAGATTCTCCTATAGCCTTATGAAGTTCCACTAGGATTAAAGGCAAAGAAACATACCGCTTTGTACCAAATCAATGCCCCGGCCAAGAGTTTCCGTTGATGTAGGGTAAGCAATTACTGTGGCTTCTGTTCCAACTCCATCTTCAGGCAACAAAGGACGCACTCGGCAAAATACACGAATGTTCCCTTTTAGTTCCTGCAATAAGAGGCACTTTAGTACAAGCCACATAATGCTAGACGGAGATTCAAGGAAAGTGGAAAACAGAATTACCAAAATTGTGTTGTGCAGCTTTTTTCTTAACTTCTCTCCTTCAATAAGTTGAAACTCTGCATCTGCCAGTCGCTCTTGTAGTTCACACACAGTTCTCTTTTGCTCTTCAAATTCTGTTCTTGTTTCTGAAGCAGATAAATCAGCCATCTAATAAAGAAAATAAGCATTATTGTGGGATTAGCTCAATCACATGTACAAGACATGTCATAATCTACAAGCATGCTAATAATGTCCAAAGTAGAACTTGTAAAACTTGTACAAAACATAAGCAACCCTTCCTACAACTTGTAAACTATCAGCGTTACCTTTAGTTTCTCATTTGCAGCAGTGAGTTGATGCTGCAATGTCCGAATGTGCTCCCTTTGGGAAGAACATGTCTCCTATAAAAGGACCCAAAATCTTAAAGTTAGTGAAGTCAGATTATCAAAAAATTATAAATTAGTTTGATAACAAATTAATGGGGACAAACCTCCAAGGCATTTGATTTTATCGTCAAATTATCCAATTCCGCACAAGATTTCCCAGTAAATTCTTTATACTTCACTATTTCAGCAGTTAAAGCCTGCATTTGTGTCACTTGGCGATCACGTTCATCCCTCACTTGTTGCAATTCCACTCGAAGGCATCTAAGTTCATTTGATAATGATTCTTTTTGCTTTATCACCTCATCCTGTGAAGCCTAAAAGAATGAACAAGACAAAACACCAATCAAGACACCTCCAAAAGTTGCAGATTGTTACTGAAGATGAAAAGTGCTTCTAGTGCCATCTGCCAAGCAAATCACCACTGAATTTATAATACATATATATATATATATATGAATTCCAAACCCCTGAATATTTTTTGTTAACAATTTTGTAACTTCTTAAATTCATTGTCTAATCAATTTACATTTAAGATCAAGAGCGTATAAATAAGTCACCTAATAGATTTCTTGTTTTAAGATCTGAATATATAGCTTCTATTCAATAAAGGTTGACTTTATAGCAAAAACAAGCTGCCTAAGACAAGAGCAGCACTAAGACAAGAGCTTCCAGACCAGACAACCTTGAACTTAATTTCTTAAATTAGACCGACAAGAACTTAATTGTTCATATCAGGCCATGTCAATAAGTGAGGTTCAAAAGGGAATCATAACAATAGCAATGATATGCCTTCCACAATATTCCAAAATTTATCCAAAACAACAAAAAATTCAATATGCATAATAGAATCATAAATTATTAATAATAATAATAATAATAATAATAATATTAATAATATTAATAATAAGTATTATTATTATTATTATTATTATTATTAATTAATTAATTAAAAAAAAATACAAAGCAGTTTGTCAAACTTCATTTAATTTTACAAAATTAATTTTGGGAAAACACATGGCATACAAGCACAACTGCTGTCATACATGAATATTGCACCTAATAACTTACTTTGAATGAAGCTAATTGGTCTTGCAATGCCTTATTGTGACACCTTAAATTGCTGAGATTCTCCACAATAGTCAATTTCTCCATTTCAACTCGTTTGAGTGACTCACTAACTGTTTCATTATCCTTTTGAAGTTTGCCATTATACTGTTGTAAACTCACATTGTATTCTTGTCCTCGCCTGTACATATCTTCAAATGAGGCTGCCTGCATATTCAATAATTTTTTGGGGAGAGAATATCATTACATTGGTCATCTGGCAATCCACAGAGTCCAACTAACTTAACGAAACACAACTACTAAGACTAACATTAAAAATTCACAAAATTTGTCGGAAGATAATTACCAATCTTCGCTATATAGATGATAAATGCAAGACATCCAAATTATGAATTTATATTACCTTTTGTTCGGCAGCTAATTTCTCCTGCCTAGTTTTTTCAAGCTGAGCTGAAAGAGAAGCTTGCAACTTCTCACTAGCAACTCTTGCTTCTTTTTCTTTTCTATGACATTCGATCGCATCCTAGTCATCAAACCACAATAAAAATGAGATGTAGAAACAAACAGGTATAGCCTGTACAGAAAATGCAATGACCGAAAAACTTACCAGCTTATCTGATTCTTCTTTTGCAACTCTATCTTCCAAAGAAGAGATGGTTTTCCGCAAGTCTAAGATAATCACATTTAACTCCTCCACCTTGTTTTTCATCTCCAGCTCTAAGAAAATAAAAACGAATCTACATTATAAAGTTTCCCAATTAACAAGAACTGCAATATTAGGAACTTCAACACATGAGAAACCACATTCATTAAATGAAGGCATAGTGATATAAACAATATATTTCTTTCTTAATAAAATTCTTATCTTAAAAGCAAACAAAAAAAAGCCCACCCCAGCATCAAGGTTTCCAATATCAATAAATTCTACCTTCACCAAAAACTTTCTACATTGTGACCAATTCCTTTCATTAAGAACAATTATATTTTGCCTGAATTGAATTATGTATTGCTAATTATTATCCCATGTATCTACACTTTGTTTTGAGAAAAACACAAGCACAACGGTTGCACTTCACACTGGAGATGAGTTGTCAACTTCACAAGATCTAGACATGAGAACACCACTAGCATGAGTATACACTATTCATTAATTTGACCAAAATAAAATTACTCAATATAAAGCTTCATGAAACACATGAACCTTTTAAAGTGTGCAAGAGACATAAGGATAAATTCAAACAGACATGCACAAATACAGTAAATAAAAATTTTCTAAGATGTTTGATTAATGTCAGTACAATGCAAAAGATGTGTACCAGTATCTGTGCACTTCTTCTCAACAGCTTCAATTGAACTTTGAAGCTTTTCCTTCTCAAGAACATGGTTTTGTTCAACTTGTTGGAACCATTTTAAGCAAAGTTTGAGCCTCTTAATATAGTCAATCGCATTATCCAGCTTCACCTGCCAACCATATAAATAATAAACTCAGAATAACAAACCCACAAACCAATTTAGCTTAAACCCCAAGTTTCAAAATTCATGAGACAAAAATTATAACCTTAAGAGGATCAAGCTTCTTCCCCTTCAACTTCTCATTCAACAATGCCTCAACCTCCTCCTTTGTGAACTCCACAGTTCCACACTCTGAGCCCTCGCCACTTCCCACATCACTAGTAGCCGTAACATCTTGTCTACTGTTTATCTCGGAAAACGCTTGCCGCCCACGGCCCCTGCTCGCAGCCAACGGTGGCCCCACCATTCTTCCTGCTCCGATTCTCCGACGCTTGTCTAAAGGAACCTCCTCATTTCCATCCTTTTTCTAAAGCACAAAAAGTAACAAACAAAGTACATGAATTTAAACGCAACACAAAAAGGAGAAACCAAATTTCAATCCATTTCAAACCTAATACACAACATAAATTCACTTGCATCTCACTTTTACCCATTCAATTACTTAAATTTTCTCAGCATCCAAACAGTGGGTTAAGTGAAATTAGGGTTCTAGATCCTAAATTTTCCATTACATGCACAAAATTGACAGAACCTCAGATCCAGAAATCAGGAATCTCTTATTTTCTTCTATTTTCCCTCAATTTCTCAGCAACCAAACAACACTACTAGAAAATAAAAAAAAAAAACAAAAACAAAAACAAAAAACAAAAAAACTAAACGAAACCAAAGGCTTACAGTGAAGGGACTACGGGGAGGTCGATTCTGGTTACGAGAAGCCATTTTTTGAAGACGAAAATACGAATTGTACTAAGAATCAGGGCGCTTTTCCGACGAGTTTTCGGTGTAGCATCTAAAAATCTGGGCCGTCGATCTGCGGAAATGGTCGGTAGTTGATGGATGAGAGAGAGAGAGGAAAGAGATCGAAGTATTTGTGTTTTGGGGAAAAAGAAAAAACTCTTCTGAGGATTTGGAAGGTTAATTTGGGAAGTTAGGGTTAGAGAGAGAGAGAGAATGAAATTTGAATTTGGATCTGGCGGTACATCTAAAACGCTCCTCGATAGAGACGTTGCCTTTTTATTGGGCCGAACCGGATCTTTACCGGCCCATATTACCCACATAAGCCCAAATTCTTCTTAGGGTAATTTAATTACTACAGTTTCTCAAAAAAAAAAACTACAGATTCTGGATTTTTTTTTTTTTTTTTTTTTATAAATGATTGAAAATTTTCCATTTGAAAATAATTTATCTATTTTTTTTTGCTAAAAATACTATAGATAAAATAGTTTTTTTTTAAATTAAATAAAATAAGTAGATTTTTTTTACTAAAAGCCCTATAAAATTTTTTAAAAAAAATTTAAAAAACTAACATATAATCTAATCTAAAACGCATACGCTAATCTATGTTACTTTTAAGTAGTACAATCTATTTTTCGACTTTTTAAAAATAAGCTATTTGAAAAGTGACTACTTAAAACTAATGTGAGATTTGAAAAAGCTGTCAGATGTATTATGTATGTCTTCCTCTCCTCTCTTTGCTCAAAACAACTTTGATCCAAAATAAATATATAAATTTGAGGAATTTCAAGATCATAGCAATGTAAATAAAGGTACAGACAACATTACAATAGCCATACACATCATAGAATGATTGAAAGAAAGCAAAAAATGATAGAAGCAAGCAAAACAGAGAGAATCACAATCAACAATGGAACAGTAGAAATTAAAAGTAAGCTATATATTACCATTTACCTCACAGGAAGTATTGGATGCCTGGAGAGTGGAGACTGTATAATGAAATATTTTATGGCCTCTCTTTGAAAAATGAGAGAGAAGAGGTGGGGGGAACCTTTTAAAAATCAAATGGAGCGCTTTTCATTAATTGTTTTAAAACTGCCAATTACTTGGATTAATACTAATAAATTTAAAACCCAGTGAGGAAACATTTTTTTTTTTTTTTTGGGGAGGAAACATTTTGAATTCTGAATTAGTTTGGAATTTTTGAATTGTATTGCTTATGAAAAGATTCAATTAATGTTGGACCGAAATTTGGACCAATAAATTTTTTACAACAAAATCCAACTCAAGCTTATTTAGCACCCATTCATGGCTTCTCAAATTAAGGACAATTGCTATAGATAGTTATCATCTTAGATTTCTTACCTAAAGAAGCTAGGGATAAATTTTTATTTTTTATTTTTTTAAAATTCTATAGTTGTTGGAGTTGGGATTTGAATCTCGAACATCTTTGTTAAAAACACAGCTGTTAGTTGAGTTACAACTTACAAGACTCTTGGCAAAAAACTAGTGATACAATTACTTGTTGAGATTGTTACGTTTTAGACTCTAGTTGTTGTAGGCTTATAGTACAGGCTAATCAAGTTGTTTGATTAATCCAATTATGCCAAATCAATTTTTTTTTGTAATCAATATAAGCATGCAATGGAAAATTAATACTATGTCACTAGTTGCATAAAATCAAATACAATGGAGACAATGATATAGTGATGCAAGGAAAATCGATAGAAAAACAATTATAAAGGAAAAACCACTGCAAGGAAAACCTTCCCATGAAGCAAATCCACTATCAATTATAAAGGAATCAAGGTTAGAGTCGAGACAACTTGACCAATCAAGTGAAATCGAGCTTCCTATCGAGCTTACATAAACTTCACTTTCTTCAATTTTTCAAGGCTCAACCTGTCAACGTGTTGTTGAGGTCACAAAAAGTTCACTTTCTTGAGCTTATATTGAGCAATCTTTGAGTCTACACCTTGATCGTCAATTATAATTCTAAGTCGCAACCAAACTCACAATATGATACGGTTTGCCAACGCTAATACATGGACCTAACAGACACTCTATCATATCCATAGAGGTTGTGAGTCACCAACTGTCAAAGCTGTAGTTAATACACTTCCATCTTCTTAATAAATAAAATAAAATACTTCTCATTGAAAGTAGAATATGTATTTGCTAAAAGCCTCGTATCATAATTGGTAATTCCTTCCGTTTCCAACGAAGACGTTCAAGTTTTAAATCTCTTATCTCTCAACTATCGAATTATTAATAAATAAATAAGAAATGTAGTCAACCAATTAAGAATGTCGGCTTTGGAAGTGCCTAAATTATCTTAAGAGTTAGATTTCTACTACTTTGAGGTGGACTTAGGGCAATGGGCTTACACTTGTAAGGCATTTTAACTACTCCTCTCAATCTCCAAAATTACTTAACAAAAAATAAATAAATTGAAACTTCAAAAAAAAAAAAAAAAAAAATACCAAATCCACATTTTCCTTTCACTTTTCCTTCCCCCATTTTCCATCTACTCTCTTTTCACTCCAACCAAAAATAAAATTAATTTAAATCATAAAATTGTTCAATTTCAAGTGAAGAAGATATTTCATCAATCATTTTATTTTTTTTACAATCTTCTGCAAATTTATCTATTAATCATCATTGATGGGAAAAAAAAAAAGTTCTCCCTTTTTCAATTTTGATTATAAATGAACATGAGATTATGAACAATAGGCAGATAGATGTATGCCCTCTTATTCAAGGAAGTGTGAGCCAACAATGCAATGCATCCAACAAAATGTACAGGATTGAGTCCATATGCAGGAGGACAAAGGAAGAATGTGACTGATATAGTCACTAATAAGAGCATGATCTTGTAGTATCCACGTGTCAAAATGTTACCCTCCCACGCTGGAACCCAATCCAACTTGTAAAATATAAAAATGATCAAGTGACACGTTTCAACCACTGGTTGGCTGAAGCCATATCCAACTTATCCAAGCAGAAAATGTCAGATAAGGTGTTGCCCAAAATCACTCTGCATCACAGAAACACAGAACAAACTTGAAAAATCATCATCCACCACCATAGCCAAAAATATTAATTCCACCTCACTCACATAGAAACCAATTGGGAAAACAAAAATAAAAGTTTAAGAAAAAAACTGAAATACCCAGTTTTACACTTAGGCAGGGTTTTTTTTGGTTAAGAAAATGGCCCAAGCAATGGCATCAATGGCTGGCTTACGTGGCTCCTCTCAGGCTGTTTTGGAGGGTAGCCTTCAGCTAAGTGGCTCAACCAGGTTGAACGTAAATGGGACTAGCCGTGTGGCCATGACAAGGCCAGGGCTCACTATTAGAGCCCAGCAGCAGGCTGAGCCTGAAACTAGCCGCAGGGCTGTTCTTGGTCTAGTTGCTGCTGGTTTGGCCACAGGGTCTTTTGTTCAAGCTGTGCTTGCTGAGGCTAAGCCCATCAAGTTGGGCCCACCTCCTCCTCCATCTGGTGGATTGCGTAAGTCTTTGATCCATCTCTTGCTTTCTTCAACATTAGCTTTTGATCAAAATATGTCAATTAAGAAGGCAATAAAGAATATGAATTTTGATCAAACGAACGAAAAAAAGAATACATGTAGCCGATCTTGACACTAAACCATCGGCGATCTTAAATATTTGGATTAAAATTTTGTTATTGTTGTTTTGTCATGAGCTAAATGAGAAATAACTAGTGACAAGTAAGTCAATAATATATTATTTGAAGTTAATGAATGCCTTACAGGAGGATCATATTCTCACCTGTAAGTTTTTCCTCTAGCTTCTTTATTCAAATTAAGTAGAAACTAATATGAAAAAAACAGTGACAAGTAAGCTACTTGTGAACACCGTAGAGTCAGTGCTCGATAGAAATAATTCACTACATATACTGTCATAGCTTAATATCTATTGAGGTTGGTGAATTCCTAGGATCAAATATTTCTAATGACCAAAATATTGGTTTATTAGGTTTACACAATAAGGCTAGTGGCACAAAATTTTTAAAACGGTTGAGATGGTATATTGTAATTAGTGTATAATAAAAGTAATGTCTATGAGGGTGCCATGTAAAAGTGAGGTTACACCATGCACAACTTTACAACCCAACACATTATGAAAATATGTTGTGAGAAATGTTGTGTTTCTGGCATTAGTCCAGGTTTTGCTAAACTAACCTAGGTACTAAGCATGATTTCTAAGTCAAGCTTAATTTTTTGAGATCAATCTGATACATGCACATCCATTTGGCGGGCTAAGAAACATTACTAAAACCAAATTCATAGTTATATTGTTGCTAGGAACATATAAAAAAATTTAGCAAAATTAAGATTCATATTTATACATTTTGGCAGCTGGAACTCTAAACTCTGATGAGCCAAGAGACCTTGATCTGCCATTAAAGGAGAGGTTCTTCATTCAACCATTGACCCCAGTTCAGGCAGTTCAGAGGGCAAAGGAGTCAGCCAAGGAAATTGTTGGTGTGAAGGAATTTATTGATAAGAAGGAATGGCCCTATGTGCAGAATGATCTCCGCTTGCGGGCAGGGTATCTCCGGTATGACCTTAACACTGTCATTGCTGCTAAGCCTAAAGATGAGAAGAAATCCCTCAAGGACCTCGCTGGAAAGCTCTTCCAAGAGATTAGCAATGTAAGTTGAAAAGTTTACTTCATTTTTCAGATCAGTAGTCTGATTATTCAATTTCTCTGTACTTATTTGTTGTGATGTTTTCCTACAGCTTGACCATGCAGCAAAAATTAAGAGCACCCCAGAAGCAGAGAAGTACTATGCCGCAACTGTATCTACCCTGAATAATGTTCTTGCCAAGCTTGGTTAAGAAGAATTAAAATGTTCTGATGTAAACTTCTACTTTAGAAGTTATGAAACAATTTCTTTAATGCTATCTTAAGGGAATCTGGTTGGAAAAACTACTGCTTTTATTTTTCAATTTCTGATACTCTTTTATTGCATGCTAATCTAAGGATAGAAATGTGAGTCTGTATAAGTAACAACTATCAGACTTTGTGTTGCTTGATAGGATGAAAAAACTAGGCAGAAATTCAAGCACTTCTATTTCGCTTCCTAAACAAATGTTACAATTGACCTTTTAAAAATTAAGGAATCTGCTGTCATGTTTGATTTGCACAGATGTTGCACATCAATGATGCTTAGATACAAGGATTGCCTTTTCATCAACCCAAATGACCAGCATTTTTAATTAATGGTATACAAACTTAGGAGCCTAGGAGGGTGGGGAGCAAAAGCAATCAGTTCACTTGCACCTCCCGATTGAATCTCAGCTCTAGTTGGCATTTGGCAGAACTAGACTCAAGGGCAACCTTCATAATCATAGCATTGAACTGATACTTGATAAACTAACAATTATCATCCAAGTTCATTTTTGTTGTCTTGGGCGAGCAGGGTGCCTCAGGAGAAACACTTGTGTATGCATCTTGTCGACTCATAGCAAGTAAAACCCCAGAAATAAAAATTATAATAAGCACTTCAAGTAGCATCAAGACATCTGTTACCAAGATACTCATGCTGTTATAATGAAACCACAAAGAATTCTACAAGCAATTGTAGGCTATGTACTATCATCAGAAATATTTTCTAACCAGCTATATGAGCTATGCAACAAATTTCAGAGTGTTGCATGGTTTAAAATCCCTGTTTATTATACATAAAAATTCTTAAAACTGTGGGAGCACATAACATTCATCCATAGACTTTGTTATGTCTCTCTTTAAGTTTAACAACAGATGCAATTACTCCATTTTCATAAGCAAGCAAAAGAAAGCAAATTAAACAGTAGAAAGAAACTGCAAAACCAAATAATAAGTGTAATGAAGTTATTAAAGGGGGTACTTGCTTGTTACAAAAGGCACATCATCAGAGGAAGCTGTGTATATGTAACCTACCAAGCCCTAAAAACAGAAAAGAAAAACATGAAACTAAGATAACAATGCCTAAAATCTTAATTTAACTTTGAAAACCCTCTGTGGTCATTTCTTCACTGGTTGCATTCCTTTCAGATTTATCAAACTGGAAGGGCCAACGTAGAAACCAAATTTTTCCATTTTAGATGCCTTAGTATCAGATATTATGCAATTAATTTTCCGACTTTCAATATTGTAAGCCATAAATCGCTTGCCTTTTACCCAAAACCATAAATCACCATTCTGAGCGAAAAGAGGAACAAGATCCTCCATCAAATTTGGAGTGCTGTTCTTGAATGCCAAGGGAATAACAATCTTCTCTTTACCCCATTTGAGCTTCTTGTAATCTTCTAACACAACGACATTGATAACCTCTTCCACTCTAACAGCAAAAGATAAACACCCATTCCAATCTAAAGCCCAAACTTTTTCCCAATTTGAGAACAATCCTTTGGGCATTATAGTACTCTTAAAACTCTCACTCTCCAAATCTAGAGATACCATCTCTGCACAAAAGCATGTTCTGACCTTGTTTATCTTAATGCAGTGAACCGCCTCACCTGCTGACACAACCATAATTTTCTCTCTTTTCTTGTTAGCATCATTTAGGCTAGGGAAATTGATAGTTCTCCATGAATTATCACTTCCAATGGTAAGAATTTCACAACCTTCATTTCCAGTTTCCTCATTATCATCATATATAGAGACCAACTTATAGCAACCAGTAGACGGAACAAAAGAGAATGTCATACCAAAGCTATTTTTATGTGGGTCAGGCAGTTCAAGCATTTGACGGGTGGCATTATTCATTATGAGGAATTTATTGGAGGCAATTCTTTTCCTTAGCAACATGCCATTGCAACCACAGATCAACTGGAAATTATCCTGGCTATTGCCAGGAGGAGTAATAGGGATTTTATTGTACGAGCACTTGATTCTATATCGGCTCATATGCTTTTCAATGAAGTGACAATCTTGAGTTAAAGTGTACCATTGCCTGCAAACACACTTCATTCTCAGTACATATTTGACTGGCAGCCAGCTCAGAATCTCCATAACGATATCTAAAGGAATGGACTGTTGTGTAGCAGAGATGGAGATTTTTTCATGGCTTTTTTTATTTACAGCAATCTCTGGCTTTGCTCTCATTGTTTCTTTATTTGCAATTCTTGTGCGTTCTTCATTTGATGTTTCAAGACACCGTGGAGATGAGTGTTGGGGGAGATACAAACACCTTGGAAGCTTTCTTGAGTAATTAATATAACATATAGAGACACACTTTAACCCAAAAGGCCTAAGCCCAATGGGTATGTGCTCAATTATGTTATATTAACTACTCATTCTTCTCATCTTTATTCAATGTGGGACTTTACTCACACGTGTAACCCAACAATCTCCCCCTCACGTGTGAGTCTCTACCACTCTATGGGCTTCAAGACTTCTCTGTGGGCCATGAATAAGTCCTACTCGCTCTCCCTTGCCTAATGGACTTTTCTCTTCATCAGCGCGTTATCCATGGGTCTCTCGTACGTCATCCATGGGAACCACGTGTCAACCCTACACGCACATCCATGGGAACCCCGCACGTTCATGTCCATGGGAACCTCGCACCATACCATTATTTAGCACCACGTGAGTCTCTGTCTCTCTGTGAGCTTTGAACAAGTCCTACTCACTCCCCTTTGACTAATGGGCTTTTCACTTCATCAATGCGTCATCCATGAGTCTCTCGTACGCCATCCATGGGAACCACGTGTCAACCCTGCACGTACATCCATGGGAACTCCGCACGACCATGTCCATGGGAACCTCGCATCACACCATTATTTGGCACCATTAGCAATATTCCAAGATCTTTGTGTGTGGGCCGTTTAGGCTTTCTCTGTCTCTGCTGGGTAGGGACCATGAACACTTCACCACCTTTGCCGCACACCACCATAGGCTCTGATACCACTTGTTGGGAGAGATAAACACACATTGGGGAGCTTCCTTAAGTAATTAATATAACATATAGAGACACACTTTAACCCAAAAGGCCTAAGCCCCAATGGGTATGTGCTCAATTATGTTATATTAACCATTCATTCTTTTCATCTTTATTCAATGTGGGACTTCACTCACACGTGTAACCCAACAATCTCCCCCTCACGTGTGAGTCTCTACCACTCTATAGGCTTCAAGACTTCTCTGTGGGCTATGAATAAGTCCTACTCACTCCCCCTTGCCTAATGGACTTTTCTCTTCATCAGCGTGTCATCCATAGGTCTCTCGTACGTCATCCATGGGAACCACGTGTCAACCCTGCACGCACATCCATGGGAACCCCGCACGTTCATGTTCATGGTTCCTACCCAGCAGGGACAGAGAAAGCCTAAATGGCCCACACACAAAGATCCTGGAATATTGCTAATGGTGCTAAATAATGGTGTGATGCGAGATTCCCATGGACATGGACGTGCGGAGTTCCCATGGATGTGCGTGCAGGGTTGACACGTGGTTCCTATGGATGGTGTACGAGAGACTCATGGATGATGCATTGATGAAGTGAAAAAGCCCATTAGTCAAGGGGGAGTGAATAGGACTTGTTCAAAGCTCACAAAGAGGTAGAGACTCACGTGGTGCTAAATAATGGTATGGTGCGAGGTTCCCATGAACATGAACGTGCGGGGTTCCCATGGATGTGCGTGCAGGGTTGACACGTGGTTCCCATGGATGACGTACGAGAGACCTATGGATGACACGCTGATGAAGAGAAAAGTCCATTAGGCAAGGGGGAGTGAGTAGGACTTATTCATAGCCCACAGAGAAGTCTTGAAGCCTATAGAGTGGTAGAGACTCACACGTGAGGGGGAGATTGTTGGGTTACACGTGTGAGTGAAGTCCCACATTGAATAAAGATGAAAAGAATGAATGGTTAATATAACATAATTGAGCACATACCCATTGGGGCTTAGGCTTTTTGGGTTAAAGTGTGTCTCTATATGTTATATTAATTACTCAAGAAAGCTTCCAAGGTGTTTGTATCTCCCCCAACAAGTGGTATCAGAGCCTATGGTGGTGTACGAGAGACTCATGGATGATGCATTGATGAAGTGAAAAAGCCCATTAGTCAAGGGGGAGTGAATAGGACTTGTTCAAAGCTCACAAAGAGGTAGAGACTCACGTGGTGCTAAATAATGGTATGGTGCGAGGTTCCCATGAACATGAACGTGCGGGGTTCCCATGGATGTGCGTGCAGGGTTGACACGTGGTTCCCATGGATGACGTACGAGAGACCTATGGATGACACGCTGATGAAGAGAAAAGTCCATTAGGCAAGGGGGAGTGAGTAGGACTTATTCATAGCCCACAGAGAAGTCTTGAAGCCTATAGAGTGGTAGAGACTCACACGTGAGGGGGAGATTGTTGGGTTACACGTGTGAGTGAAGTCCCACATTGAATAAAGATGAAAAGAATGAATAATTAATATAACATATAGAGACACACTTTAACCCAAAAGGCCTAAGCCCCAATGGGTATGTGCTCAATTATGTTATATTAACCATTCATTCTTTTCATCTTTATTCAATGTGGGACTTCACTCACACGTGTAACCCAACAATCTCCCCCTCACGTGTGAGTCTCTACCACTCTATAGGCTTCAAGACTTCTCTGTGGGCTATGAATAAGTCCTACTCACTCCCCCTTGCCTAATGGACTTTTCTCTTCATCAGCGTGTCATCCATAGGTCTCTCGTACGTCATCCATGGGAACCACGTGTCAACCCTGCACGCACATCCATGGGAACCCCGCACGTTCATGTTCATGGGAACCTCGCACCATACCATTATTTAGCACCACGTGAGTCTCTACCTCTTTGTGAGCTTTGAACACGTGTAACCCAACAATGAGCAGCAAGTAAATTTGAAAAAAATGTTTACCATGGTGATCTTAAGAGACACTCCTCAATCTGCTCCTGGAGCTTACAAAACAAAAACATGGAATCAGCTTTTTAATGTCAATCAAAAGAAAATGATTTATGTACAAAACACAAACTCAGTGTAGGAGAACAATTACAACGTTATGAACTTCATTGGCCAACCTAAATTCTATTGCAATGGACCCTCCTAAAAGACAAGCATTCAGAGATTAATACTCACATGCAATGGCAAAAGTTTCAATGCTCTTAAACTAAAGAGGATGCAGTTATGTTACTACCCAAGTCACCACGACCACCTCGACCTTGACTAGCACCATGTTTACCACAAGACGGGGAGCTATGGTGAATGGCTGTAACTATCTTAGTAAAAGCAATTAAAATGGTTTTAGTTCGAGGAAAAACCAAACCTCCCAAATATAGCATTACTGCTGATTAAATTTATGCTTACGTTCTATTATTATTTGTGGGTCTTAAATAGGACCTTTACATGATAGAAATTCCATAGTAACAATGAGATAGAGATAAACTTAAGCAATCCTAAAACAAAGAGATAAGATAATCACCTATCCTAAACTAACTTGTCTAACTTATAGTGGTGGGGATGAGCAGTAGGCAAAAAAGCAAGTTTTTTTTTTCACTAGGCACAAAATAATAAACAAGTAGAGCTCTTTGAAATTGCTTTACAGTGCACCCCTACTCTTTAAAGCAAAAGAACAGAACAGAAACTTTACGGCACAATTTACCTGTAGAAACTACCTATAGAATGTATAATAAAATTACATTCGCGTGAAAGGCAAAATATTTCCAAGGAGATATAGCCAAAGCAAATACCTATATCCAATATTTACAAATTCTTGTTCAAGAAATCATTATGAACAACAAAAACCAAAGACCAATAGACAGAGAATGACTTTTTTTCTTTTCTTTTTCCTTTCAACATCTTATGTTACGGGGTGATTGCAGTAAGTTTACCACATGATACGAGGTAAATAGAGGTAGAAACTGAGAAAACAGCAATCTTAGGATGCTTGGATCTCATATGAAAAAACTTGAAACTAATATGAAACATATACCAGTAACTAAAATTGAAATTGCAAATCAGGAAGAAATTTAAAACTGAGTTAAGAAATAGAGTAGTATAGAACTATAGATTCAAACCTTTGAATTGCAGAACCTACCTTTTTGCGTTAGTATGAAATATTAGAGATTTTTGCTTTTCCTGTTACCCTTTGGTTTTTATAGTAGCACTCGCTAGCAAATTAAAACAATCTTCGAAGAAGAGTTCGATTAGACTTTCAATTATGCTCTTTTCTTTTCATGTTTTGCGCATGAGCTGTGAAGTATATTACCATCAAGTAAGTGATTTTTGGTTTTTCCCTTATCGTTTGGTTTTTGATTTTTATATTAGTAGACTTTTAGTGTAACTCTAACTCTACTCAAATTCTATCTTTATCTATACTATTTATAAGAGGATTCTCCTATTTAAACTAGACTTTTATGTAGTTCAAAAATTCCCCTAAACCTTAGGTTTAACAGGGGAAAAACTCAAGAACAACCTGAAAAAAATATATCTCTAACTCTACTTAAAATGCTTATAAAATAAGACACTTTCCTACTAATCAATTTTTTCAAAACAAACTTATCCAAAATAAATAAATAAAATAAAAATTATGACACTAGACCAAAAAAAAAAAAAAATCTCTCATTGCAAAGTATGTATGATGAGGTTAGTGATAATTTGCATCTATTATAATTTGGAATTTTTTTTTTTTAATTTGTCAAACAAATTTATTTTTTGAACATTTGTTTGAAAGTTGTGTAGTAATATAAAGAAAAGTTTGGGTAGAAAAAAAAAAAAAAACATAAATAAATTTAAAAGGAAAAAACATACTCTAAGACGCCTCTAAGTCAATTCAACTATGGCAGATCTTGCCGGCTTTAGTAACTCAAACTTGTAAACTATGTATTGGGGCATTAAAGTGGTGGAATGTTGGATTTAAAAAATAAAATGTCAATTTACTCTATTAGTTGTTAGTTTATTAAAAAAAAAAAAAAAAAAAAAAAAAAACCTATGGCAGATCTTAGCCATTTAGTGCAGGCTCAAAATATAAAGTTGACTTTTATTGAAATAGTAGTGTCCATATGCTCTTAATCGTCTATCTTCTGGTGGACTTAGATACAAACGCAATACTAGCTAGCAAAGAGAGAGAGATGGCCATTGCACATGTTCTAGTGAAGTAATAAATAAATAATCTAAATTGCAAGGTGGTGTTTGGATTTTACTTTCTAATAAATAAAGTTGACTTTTATTGAAATAGTAGTGTCCATATGCTCTTAATCGTCTATCTTTCGGTGGGCTTAGATACAAACGCAATACTAGCTAGCAAAGAAAGAGAGATGGCCACTGCACATGTTCTAGTGAAGTAATAAACAAAAAATCTAAATTGCAAGGTGGTGTTTGGATTTTACCTTCTAAAATTTCAGAATTTGGATTTTACCTCTTGTGCGCACAACTGGGGGGGGGGGGGGGAGGGGAGTACACCTCTGCTGAGTAGACCGTGGCGGAGAAGAAATGAAGTCGCTACCTAGATTAGGTCTAGGAACCATAAATATAACGCCCTTGTTGAAGGACTGATCTTTACCAAAATACGTGTCCGGAGTTTAGGTATGGGGATGGAAATGTGTTAGGCACCCAATTTGTAGGTCAGCCTCTACTTATTGTGTTCCAAATCCTAATCCCATCAAATGGTCCTCTAATGTGTTATTCTAAACTCACATCTAGCATCCAAACATAGCATATGTCCCACACTCATCCATAGCATAAAACTCTATCATTCATCTAGCAATATATATCCAATGACAGCAAGCATATCTCAATACAGTAGCATCAACAAGGCATTTAAATGAACTACATTCATCATGTTCATCAATCAAAAAGTTCACCATGTTCATCAACCAAATCAAATGCATGTTCATGTAATTATGCATGACTTACCTCATATCATCACAGCACCTTTGCATTAATGCATGTTTATATTCATATGCATTTTCATGTGATTCAACTAAGATATAAACCCTAATCATCAATCTATCAATCCAAGCATGTGAAACATGTTATTCTACTAACCCTAATAATAAATATGTGAAAACTAGACTTAACAAGACTTAAACATGTAATCAAAACTAAATAAAACAAACAATAATGAAGAGCCCTAAATCTGCGTTTCTGGGCACAAGTATGCATGCGCATACATAAGGTATGCATACACATCCCAACTATATGTGTACACATGCTTTGAGTATGCGCACGCATGTATAGAGCATGCACACACATATACACTCAGAAAGACAGTTTTAAAGCAAGCAACAAAATAGCAATTTAACAAACCCTAGCAACCTAAACTAATAGCAAAGATATCAAAGATAAACAAAACATAATCTATTCTTAAACATACATTGGATTTAGCAACAAATTAACAAGAGCAACACTTAACACATCAAAACATGTTTATCATTATATCCAATCATTCACTCTCCAATCAAGTTTGTATTTTATTAATCAAAAGTCTGATTATTCAAGTAATTTTATGTATTTATATGTTGTGCTTTTTTGTCCAATAGCTTGACTATGCAACAAAAATTAAGAGCACCCTAGAAGCAGAGAACTACTTTGCAGCTACTATATCTACCCAGAATAATGTTCTTGCCAAGCTTGGTTAAGAAGTACTAAAATATGTTCTGATGTAATTTTAGAAGTTATGAAAAAATTTCTTTAAAGCTATTATGGGGGTAAGGGCCCAATTTCGTGTAGTGGGCCTTAGGCCTTTTCTGGGCATATGGTTGTGTCCGAGGATGCAAAAGTAATAAGTAAAGACTCTAGGTTTAGAGTAATGTAAGGAAAGGGAAAAAGAGGGATAATCCGAGGAGTTATTCCTCCTCGGCAATGGCTGATATGGGTCAGCTTGTTATTTCATCAATTCAAGTGACCTTCCAGGAAATTTCCACAGTAAGGATGAGCCTTCTGCTCGAGCAAGAATGATAAGAACTCAATAATATCTAGAGAAAAAGCTGCTACCACCGCATTTAATGCCCTGCACCTACTCTCCTAGCCGCAGTTATATAGAGAAGACCCCTGAACAATGCTACATTGGCAACTACAACTCACAGAAGACCAAAGGAAGTGGCTGATGGGACAAGTACCCAAGTAGCAACCCAACTAGTTGACAAGTGTAAGGTGAAGATGATTCAAAAAAGATATATATATATATATTGTGAGAACTCCTCCACAAAAAGGGGAGGGAGAAAAAGAAAGAGGAAAAAAAAAGATTGTAACATCGTAGCAGCATGAATATTCAGTTCTCTTGATTAATAACACATCTTGTCTCCTCGGATACCAATTTTGTTCAGTTTCATATGTCTTATTTGTTTATCCACCTTGTGATTCCATACTAGCCGTTATAAAATTCATAAAAGGCCTAGTTCTTGCACCCACTCTCTACAAATTTATTGTTTTGAATTCATTGGGCCGATTTCCCATTCCTTTTGGGCTTAGGCCATAAAACGTGACCCTACAACTATCTTATGGGAATCTTTCTTTGCATATAATAAAAGGATTGAAATTTGAGTCTGTATAACAGTATAAGTAAAAACTATTAGACTTTGTTTTGCTTGAGAGGATGAAAAAAATAGGCAGGAAAGCGCTTGATATTTTTTATACAAGCACTTCTATTAGTTCCCTAAACAAATATTACTTTTGACCTTTTAGATGTTAAGGAATTTGTAGCCATGTTTGATTTGCACAGATGTTACACATCATTGTTTCTTAGATACAAAAGATAGCAATTCAACAAAAAATGATAATTATAAAAAGATAAAAAGGATGGCCTTTTAATGAACCCAAATGGACAGCATCTTGGATTAATGGTATACAAACTTAGGAGTGTGGATAGCAAAGCAATCAGTTCCCTTGGTATTTGATTTGGGGGTTCCTTTCCTACACCTCATTGTTGTATCTCAGCTCTAGTTGGCATTTGGCAGTACTAGACCGAAGGACAACGTTCATTCATAGCATTGAACTCATACTAGATAAACTAATAGTTATCATCCAGGGTGCCTTAGAAGAAAATTTCTAGTATATATCTTGTCCACTAATAGCAAGTAAAATCCTAGTAATAAAAACCATAATAAGTGCGTCTAGTTGCATAAGACATCCGTAACTAAGTGTGCGTTTGGGAAGCAAAGAAATTTATTAATTATTTCACTATTTAACTTATTTTTGCTATTATTCATGAGCCCCACTGTACTTTTGGGTACTATTCATGGGCCTCACTGTACTATTTCAACTAATTTTTACCTTTATCTACAATACTTTCAGCAATAAGTTCTCAATCCTTTTTTTTTTTTTTTTTTAGAAAACCAAGATTCTCATTTTTTTTTATAATGAACTAGCAAGTTGCCTGTGCGATGCACAGATAATGTTGTAATATTTTATAGAAATGACAACAGGTCGGGTTCGGGCCAGGTTTTTCCATACCCAGACCCGACCTGCAAGTCTTAGCCCGCAGCCCGAACCCAACCCGTTTACTAAATGAATTTTTTTCTTAGGGCCCAGACTAGCCCCCATAGGCCCTATTAAGCCCTGCCAAATTTGGGCCCAAATCGTGGCCTAACCCAAAAAAAAAAAAATTGAAGCCCAAATTTATTCTTCTCTTGATCATGTTTCGAATCCTAAAACCCAACTCCCTAACATCATCATCGAGCCACTAATTCCTCCAAAAATGCAGTGTAAGCAAAACTGCAAAAGGAAAGGACAAAATGAAATCAAGCCAACTATTGAAGCAAACAAGAACCAAAACCAAAAAAGGCGCCATCGCTACTGAATCACCCAAACCCGGAAAAGGTTTCGAGAGACAAGACTGATTGGAGCAACTATGTCTCAACGCTCCCACTCCTATTCGCTATTTAAACCCCAGAGAAAGAGCACACGAAGCTCAGAGAGAGAAATTGGGACTCATCAGCAAAGAGTGCTAGCGCGAGCTCGATATCTTGAAGAAGCAAAATAGCAAGAAGTATATTCGGGTTTCGATGAGGAGGCATCGCATGAGGCAGGCCGCTGAAGCGATGGTGAGATGAAGCGTGACTGTCTGTGTGACTGTGTGAGGTGTGAGGTCGTGTGCTATGTGAGGCCGTGTGCTGTTAGCTGTGTAAGGCTGTGTGTTGTCAACTGTGTGAGGCCGTGTGCTGTGTGATGTGAGGCAGTGAGGGTGAGGAGGCATGTGAGCTGAAGTAAGGGAGTGAGGGTGACGAGGCAGAGTTGAAAAATGAGGGAGTTAAGGTTAGTTTATGACTATATATATATATATAGGGAGGTTTTTTGTAATTTCAGAATAATCGGGCCAGGTCCGAGGTCGGGTCTCGGGCTGGATTTTTTATAAAACCTGGACCCGACCCTATTCCTTATCGGACTGGGTAAAATCTGCCCTATTAGGGTAGAGCTGGGCTGAGTACCCGCGAGTCGGGCAAAAATTGTCATCTCTAATGTTTTATGTAAATTTTTTTTGGAGAATGTAGTACATATAAAATAGAACTTTGTTAGGAATGAGTTCATGATAAGAAGCAACAATTATACACTGCACACATATATCATTATTATTATTTAGGGGTAATTACACTAAACCCACATGTGGTTTGGCCCGAAATCACTTTGCTTATCCATGGTTTAAAAAGTGTCACTTTACCCACCTGAGGTATGTTCTGTTTGTTTTCCATAACCCACCTCTGTTAAAATGAAGGGTAAATAGGTATTTTTGCTCAAATTTTATGTCTCTCTCCTACCAAAACAAAAAATAGCACAAAAATGCAAGAGAAACAAGATCAAAAGTGAGGGTTTTGTGAAAATTAATAGAAGAACTACATCGGTAATAGCCAAGAACCAGTGTCTTCCTACGAAGAAATTACATCCAATATTGAAAGATTGTTTTTAGCTTTCCAAACATGAAGTGATGTCGCAAGATATCAATGTGGTTGCTTGTACTCTTTGTTTAGAGAGTTCGAGATCCCAGTGGAAGATCATGGTGCTATGGTACAACAAGTTACTGGATTGGCCGGGACATCAAGGATGCCCATTGTTGTGGACATAATATCATGGAGTTAATGGAAATAGAGGTGCCTATTGTGGATTTGGTGCTCGATTACAATACCATAATCTTGGACTCCATGTAGGGATGGCAATTTTGCCCCGCCCAGCTTGACCCGCCCCTCCCCGCTTCGCCCCATGCGGGTTTTTCCCGTCTCGCAAAGGTGGTGGGGTGGGGATGTGGCGAGATTTTAGACCCGCACCACGGGGCGGAGCAGGGATGGGTTTACACTTTTTAGACCCACCCTGCCCCGCCCCATCTCGACCCCGCCCCGCCCCGCATTAATAAGGGTTAAAATGTAATTTTTTCATACCCTAAAACCCTACTATTTAAACCAAAATATCATCAACTTATTTTATTCTACTTAACGTGGCTCTACCTCTTTTTTCTTTCTAGCAAAGTTGGAAATAAGGTACCAATTTTAACTTTTTTTTTTTTTTTGTCTTTATTAGAAAAAAATTTATATACTATTGAATTACTAATTTCATTCATGATTCATATGTCTTTCTCAACTTTTCATCATGAACATAATATAATTTTTTTTTAATAAGGTACAAGTCTGAGTCTAAGGCTCTAAATATTTGTGTTTGTGTCACTGTGTCATTGTTTTTGTAATTTTGTGTGGGCATTTGGTTGTTATAATATATAAGGGTACACCGTCACAGTCACATTCACAGGCAATCAAGTACTTTCACTTTGCTTAACAACACTACTTCTTTATGCATGTCAAAATCCATATCTATTTTATGCTAGCTGGGTTTTTGTTTTTGAATTTTCATGTTAGATATATAAGGTGGTGAATGGAGAACCAGATAATGACTGATGAGGAATATGTTTCCCTATTGGTTTGATTGCCACTATGATGGCATCAATCATGTATTAGCTCTAGCTGATCGTTCTCGTTCTCCACACAAAAATTATGTACAATTTAATTTTTTTTTCTGTATTTTTATTGAAAAATATAAGGTATAGGTCTAAGACTTTGTCCCATTCTCTATGAAATAGTCACAAAATGGGAGGAATTAAATAATGCACACTACTTAGTATAAAGGAGATTTGTTTTAGTGTTTTTAGGCCAATGAAATATGAATACCATTTGTGTATGTGCTGCCGATGCTCTGATTTTTAATTTAATTGCTTAATGACGTTGCTAAATATGGTTTAATTGCTTAACGACGTTGCCAAGGAGATTTGTTTTAATTTTTTTTTTCGTTCCCATTATTTTATATTATCTTTGTTGGAGAAATATAGTTTATCCATCACTAAGTTGCTAAATTAACATCAGGAAAAAAATGACTTCACATGAAAACATTGGTAGCTCCAATCCATCTGGCAGCAATCAATTTCCTTTAATAGTAGATGAAGATAATGCAACCCCATCATCACCTCTATTGAATATGCCAAACGATGTCCAGGCAGTCCAGCCTAGCAATGGAATAATTCAAGAAGAGGGGAAGTACAAATCAATTGTTGGGAATCATTTTAAGAGAAAGAGAGTTGATGAGAAAGACAAGGCTGAGTGCAATTATTGTAAGAAATTGCTAGTAAGGGGATCCAATTATGGCACTAAATATTTGCATGACCACATGAAAATATGTCCAAGGAGAAAGTTTCAAGACATTAGGGATATGAATCAAAATTTTTTGGCAAGGGTTCAAAATAAAGTGGATTCAATGGCAGGTGTGAATGCTTATAATTTTGATCAAAATGTATCAAGAAATGAACTTGCTCGTATGATCATCTTGCATGAGTACCCCCTCTCTATAGTTGACCACATTGGTTTTAGAAAATATTCAACTTCTCTTCAACCATTGTTCAGGATGGTTTCTAGGAACACAATCAAGAAGGACATTTTGAGTATCTATGAGAAAGAAAGGGAGAAATCAAAGCATGAAATTGATAAGAATCAGGGTAAAATTTCTATTACCACTGATATGTGGACTTCACAAAACAAAAAGCGAGGGTTTATGGTTGTAAAAGCACACTTCATTGATGGTTTGTGGAGATTACAAAGTTGAGTTATGAGGTACTTTTTTTAAAGTATATATTTGTTTTTATGTTTCAATTAAATTCTTTTCAAATGTTTTATGAACTTATATCATTGTTGGTTCTAATTATTTAAATTTCTCATTTAAGGTTTATTTATGTGCCATCTCCACATACGAAAGAAGTGCTTTCTAGTGTCCTTCTAGATACTTTGTTGGAGTGCAATATTGATAGGAAGTTGTCTACTGTGACTATGGACAATTGCAGTACCAATGATGCAGTTATAAAAATTATCTTAGATAAACTTCAACATGGTGCACTTATTATGCGTGGATCAATGTTGCAATGCGTTGTGCAGCACATGTTCTTAATTTGATTGTTCAGGATGGTTTGGATGTAATTGGATCATGCATTGGAAAGGTTTGAGAAAGTGTGGGATTTTGGACTGCATCAACAAAGAGAAGGCAGAAGTTTGAAGAGACAACCCGACAAGCACATGTTGAATGTACCAAAGAACTAACCCTTGATTGTAAGAATCGTTGGAACTCTACCTATCTCATGCTTTTTATTGCTATAAAGTATCAAAATGTCTTTTATCGATTGAACATATGTGAGTCATCTTATAAGTGCATTCCAACGGAGGAAGAATGGGAGATGGCAAGTAATATATGTGAGAGATTGGCAGTGTTTCACAAGGTTACAGAGCTATTTTTAGGTACCTCATACCCTACAACTAATCTTTTCTTTCCTAAGGTGTGTGAAATAAAAATAGCTTTGAATTCATGGTTTACAAGCACAAATGATGTGATTAGGAGTATGGCATTTAAAATGTTGGAAAAATTTGATTGTTGTTGGAATGTGATTCATGGTGTTATGGCCGTGGCAACCATTTTAGACCCAAGATATAAGATTGAGAATTGTTAGAATATTATTTTCCAATAATTTATCGTGATGAAGATGATAATAAAATTCAAAGGGTTAGAGATATTTGTTATGAAATGATTCATGACTACAGTTCTGGGAGAATGGGTAGGGAAGGTACTCGTGGCCCTTGTGTGGGAGAGGGTCTGCAAGTTGATGACTCCCTTATGGACTTTGAAAGATATCTTAGTAATAAAAAAATAAAAAAATAAAATAAATAAAAAAAAGAAGGGGGGTGGGAATCTTAAATTGGAGTTGGACCATTACCTTGAGGATGATTTAATGCTAAGAACTGTGGATTTTGATATTTTGGCATGGTGGAAATCTAATGGGCCAAATTATCCTACTTTGCAACGTATTGCAAGGTATATCCTTGCCATTCCAGTGTCAACTGTTGCCTCAGAGTCATCATTTAGCACAAGTGGTTGAATGTTAAGTCCACATCGTAGCAAACTTCATCAAAAGATTGTGGAGGCATTAATGTGTGCTCAAAATTGGTTTTGGGCTGAAATTAATGATAATTAAATTTACTAGTTTAATTATGCAATGATTTATGTTGCTGCATTCTTTATTATATTTTTCAATTGTTTGATTGAATTATGAGATTTTTGTTGTGTTATTATCTTGTTAAACATTTAGATAATATTATTTAGTTTTTGCTAAAAATTAGTTTGATTTGATAGGATAAATTTATTTATAATTTCAAGTATATTTTTATTATTGAAACATGTCATTTTATTTGAAAAAATGGTAACAGTTGTAGGGAAAATTAACAAGAAATAAAGTTTTACGGTGTAGGGCGGGGCTTCGAGGGGCCTTAAGGGGCGGGGATGGGGTAAGAAATTTTTCCCGTCATGCAGGGCAGGGCAGGGCGGGGAGGGGATGGGGCAAGAAAAATCCATGCGAGACGGGGGCAAAGATCTCATCTTTCGACCCTGCCCCGCCCCATTGCCATCATTTACAAGTGACAATTTAGTGGCAATCACCTTGAAGGAATCATCTCATCCTGATTGCCACACTTAAAAGTTGACGAAATAAATTGCCACAATTAAATGTGCAAGGACCAAATTGAAAATAAGAAAAATGTAAAAGGACTAAAGATGTTGTTGGGACTTTTATTATTGATTTTTTTTTCTTTTTCTTAGTATATTTCCTTATATGTATATATATATATATATATATTTTTTTTTGGTTAATGTATTTAATAGCATAAATAATTGACTCTTTATCTTAAGTGTCGCACTTAATTAAGAAATTATTTTATTTTATTTTATGAATTTGGGTTAAAAATATATAAAAAGAAAAACAATGATAATGGGAAAATGGTAACTAAGAGACGTTACTTTAAATCAAATATAAACACACGCACACGAAAAGAGAAGATGTTAATCAATTCATTCTATGAAATCCAGCAAAGATAAAAACAGGAATCTTCCTCAAAAGCCTGTACCAGTTTTCAACAAACCAAATGAAGATTATACCAAGACCTAAAATTGAAATTACAAATTAGGAAGAAAATCAAAACTGAGTTAAGAATAGAACAGTATCGATTAAAACCTTTAGAATGCACCAAACCCATTCTTCTTTAATTCGTGAAATCTACCTTTTGCGTGTGTAGTATGTTATATCAAATAAGTTTTTTTTTACTCAAAAAAAAAGTTTTTTTTTTTTTTACTATGCTATGTCCACAATATTTTCATAACAAATTTTAAGTGGTAAGTTATTATTGGTTGTTATGAATAGGCAAAAAAGTAATTTAAATTATAGATTCAAATTATAACCAATAACAACTTACCAAGTATGATTTGTTGTGAAAATATTGTGGACGTTGCACTTCTCATTTGCTTTTCACGTTATCATTTGGTTAACAGATGCTCCAAGACTTCACTCAGGCGCAACAAGCTGTTTCTACTCCTCTGCCTCGACCACAAAGACAACCACCTAAGTGGGAGCCTCCTCCTTCACCATTCTTAAAGATTAATTTTGATGGAGCGGTGTTTAAGGATAATGGGAGAGGCTGGAATGGGAGTGGTTATCTGTGATTCTCATGGGAAGGTAATTGCCTCTTTGGCAGAGAAAATTCAGCTCCCATCCTCATCAGATGAAGTGGAAGCACTAGCAGCAGTCCGAGCCATCACCCTAACAATGGACCTTGAAAAGGGAAAAATCTGCATAAGTATGTGTCTGACGAATTGTTCTCCTAACGGTACATATTCCTGACGGGCCAGCGTCCTAACGAACCAGCGTCCTGACGGGCCATCTCTTGTGGGCCGAGTTTGGGTGGGCCAGTTAAGCCGTAAAGCCCATAAGTGGAATTCCAGCACAAATAAAGTTCTATAAGATACGCTCATTAATGAGTTCTCTCCACAAGGAAAAACCTTGTCCATCAAGTCTAGGATTCTATAAAGAAGAGTCCTATAAGGAAAGGATTCCGCGATCTACGCTCATAAGGATTCCTATATGGAAAAGACTTTTACTCCAAGAAAGAGAGGTCAACCCTCTACCACTATAAAAGCTCCAATACCCTCACAAATCGAGGTACACATAATTAACCCCTCTCTAGCACTCTAGAGTTGAAAGAAGTTCTAACTTGATCTTCAGAGGGTATTTGGTCGGCACCACACCGGTGCTCTCTGTTAGGTCTTCTCCTTTTTGTTGTGCAGGTATCGTTTCGAGCGTACAAGTATTGTGCAACTCACTGGTGAGATTTTCGGCATCATCAGTTGGCGCCGTCTGTGGGAAATCGATCAGATTAAGCCATACTATCGTTTTCCAGACTGAAGGGTTGCATGGTACTCACTCGCTCGATGGCAACCACTAACGACGTTCAAGGAGAGGAGCCACCCACGACTGCCCTCGAGAGACAAGTTCGGACTCTTAGTGTCGTCGTGGAGCATCTCACCAAACAAAACCACGACTTGGAAGAACAGCTGCGCCAGAAGAATGCAGCACTGAACGACCAACAAGAGGATCAGGAAAGGACCAGCGCTCCAAAGAAAAATCAGGAGAAACCTGAAGGCAGCCACGCCCCAAGCAAACCGGAGAGGTAGAACATGAGCATGCCATCCCTCACGGATGCGACTCCATCACATATTATTGCAGAGCTGCAGGCGATGAGGGAATAAATGGAGGTTATGATGAACGCGCTCAAGGGACGAGTTTCAAGTGATCTTGACGATTTAGTCAACCGCACTGACTCGCCCTTCACTGTAGCCGTAAACTCCTTCCCCCTACCCCACAAATTTCGCATGCCGCATATCGACAGCTATGACAGAGTGAAGGATCCTCTGGACCATCTAGAAACTTTCAAGACCCTAATGCATCTTCAGGGGGTAGCAAACGAGATCATGTGCAGGGCCTTCCTCACAACACTCAAAAGCCCCGCAAGGGTATGGTTCAGCCAACTGACGCCCAACTCCATCAGCACCTTCAAGGAACTAAGCGCTCAGTTCACCACACACTTCATTGGGGGCCACAGGTATAAGAAGTCCACAGCATGCTTGATAAGTATCAAGCAACAAGAGGACGAGACGCTGAGATCCTACATAACGCGCTTCAATAAGGAAGCACTATCGATTGACGAGGCCGACGACAAAATACTTGTAGCCGCCTTTACAAATGGGTTGCGAAAGGGTAAGTTTTTGTTCTCCCTATACAAAAACGACCCAAAGACCATGTCGGAAGTACTCTACAGGGCTACTAAGTATATGAATGTTGAAGACGCGCTGCAGGCCCGAGAAGAGAAACCAAGAAAAAGGGAGAGGTAGGAAGATGTACGACAAGATCAAAGGCGGAAGAGGCTGAGAACAGGAGATTGAAGGGATGAGAGGCGTTCTAAACCTCCAGGAGGAAGGTTCACAAGCTTCACCCCGCTAACCACCCCAATAGATCAAGTCCTAATGCAAATCAGGGACGAAGGGGCTCTGACCTTCCCTGGAAAGCTGAAGGGAGATCATAGCAGGCGTTCTAGAGACAAATACTGCCGCTTCCACCGAGATCACGGCCATGACACAACCGATTGTTACGACTTGAAGCAGCAGATTGAGGCCCTCATAAGACAAGGGAAATTGCAGAAGTTTGTAAGCAATGAAAGAACGAATCCACCACCTCAGGAACAACCCCTCCGACGGGACAATGACCGCCCTAGACCGCCCATTGGCGACATCAGGATGATTGTAGGAGGGACGGCTACCGGGTCATCCAAAAAGGCTCGGAAGACGTACCTCAGGATGGTCCAAAACGTCCAGCTGACGGGCTCAGTACCAAAAATAGCACGGAGAGAAAGCCCCGTCATCGGGTTCTCCGAAGAAGATGCGCGACGTCTTCACCATCCGCACGACGATGCGCTTGTTATCAGTTTGCAAGTGGGGGACTACAACCTGCACTGGGTGTTGATTGACAATGGGAGCTCGGCGGACATCCTGTATTACCCGGCATTCCAGCAGATAGGAATCAGCAGAGAACAATTGATTCCGACGGATACCCCACTCGTCGGTTTTGGAGGAACGAAGGTGTTTCGCCTTGGCGCGGTCACATTGTCTGTAATGGTAGGTGACTATCCTCAGTAGATCACAAAGGACGTGACGATCCTCGTGGTCGACTATTCGTCCACCTATAATGCCATCTTAGGGCGCCCCACCCTCAATTCATGGAAGGCGGCAACCTCGACTTATCACTTGATGATCAAGTTCCCTACCGAATACGGGATAGGTGAACTACGTGGGAATCAGGTGGCCACACGCGAATGCTACGTGGCTATGATGGAAATGGATGATCAACTCTAAGCCATGAGCATAGAAGAACATCAAAGTGCGACGGAACCCGTCGAGAAGCTTAAAGAGATATCCCTTGACGACTCCAGACCTGACCAAACAACAAAGATTGGGACCCTTGCAAGCCCCATGATTCGACAAACACTTGCAGCCTTCCTCAGAGAAAATCGGGACGTATTCGCCTGGAGTCACGAGGACATGCTAGGGATAGACCCTTCAGTCATGGTGCATAAGCTGAATGTATTGCCCTCCTTTCTACCCGTCAGGCAAAAGAAGTGGGTGTTTGCCCCCGAACGGGATCGAGCCATAGCTGAAGAAGTCTGCAAGCTGCAGGAGGCAAATTTTATTAGAGAAGTTTATTACCCCGACTGGCTAGCTAACGTAGTGATGGTCAAGAAAGCTAGCAGGAAGTGGAGGATGTGTATAGACTTCACCGATCTAAACAGAGCGTGCCCCAAAAACAGCTATCCCCTCCTGAGGGTCGACACTTTAGTAGACTTTACAGCTCAACACCAACTATTAAGTTTTATGGATGCTTTCTCCGGTTACAACCAAATTAAGATGCACGAAGCCGATCAAGAGAAAACGTCGTTCGTGACCAGCCAAGGCATCTTCTATTGCAAGGTAATGCTGTTTGGTCTAAAAAATGCGGGCGCAACATACCAGAGGCTCATGAACAAAATGTTCGCACCACAAATCAGGAGGAATGTCCAAGTCTACGTAGATGATATGCTGGTGAAAAGCCGAAGGGAGGAAGATCACTTGGAAGACCTCAGGGAAACATTCGACACTCTTCACTCTTACAACATGAAGCTGAATCCAGGAAAGTGCGCCTTCGGGGTGACGGCAGGAAAATTCCTAAGATTCATCGTTTCCCAAAGGGGCATCGAAGCCAATCCTGACAAGATTCAAGAAATAATAGAGATGGCACCCCCAAAAAATGTGAAGGAGGTACAAAGCCTTAATGGCAAGATAGTAGCACTAAATAGGTTCGTCTCCAGGGCAACGGACAAGTGCTTACCCTTCTTTCGTACACTGAAGAGATCTTTCGAATGGACTGCCGAGTGTCAACAAGCGTTCGAGGAACTGAAAACTTATCTCTCTTCCCCCCCATTGCTGAGTCCCTCGCAACCGGGTGAAGAACATTTTCTCTATCTTGCCGTCTCCCCAGCTGCTGTCAGCGCTGCCTTGATCAGAGAAGAAGAGAGAGTGCAGAAACCTATGTACTACACCAGTCAGGCGCTACGCGGGGCCGAAGAAAGATATCCGCCCATGGAAAAACTTGCATTTGCACTAGTTACAGCAGCACGCAAACTAAAGCCATACTTTCAAGCCCACACGATGATCGTCCTAACTGACAAGCCTTTGCGACGAGCAATGAGCAACCCTGAAGCTGCTGGGCGATTGGCACTATGGGCTATAGAATTAAGCAAGTTTGACATCCAATACCGCCCGCGAACCGCCATTAAAGGACAGGTCGTTGCAGATTTCATAACTGAGTTCACAAATGGCGAGGAAGGGAGGGCAGAAGAATTTCCCCAATGGAGCATACATGTTGACAGATCCTCCAACAAGCAGGCTGGGGGGGCTGGCATCGTGCTACACTCACCCGAAGGAGACATGGTCAAATGTATGATCCGCCTTGAGTTCCCTACTACCAACAACGAGGCGGAGTACGAAGCTCTAATAGCAGGGCTTGACCTCGCCAAAGCTGCAGGAGCCGAAAGAGTAATCATTCACTGCGACTCTCAAGTTGTGGTCAATCAGATAAATGGAGATTATAAGTGTAAAGGCGAAAGGATGAAAAAATATTTAGACCAGGCAAGGTGGAGGGTAAACGAGCTGAAGGCCGAAATTACATAGATTCCCCGAGAGGAAAACGAGCAAGCTGACCGCCTAGCCAAAGCCGCTTCAGTTGAACATATGGCCACCCTTGGTAATGTACTCTCTTTCGTTCAGCTCTATCCACTTATAAATTCTGTCGATGTTCAGAAGCTTGGTTTTGAAAGTAATTGGACTACGCCATTAGTTTCCTACTTGAAGAACGGCGTATTACCGGACGGAAAGGAGGATGCACAAAAGCTGAAGGTCCAAGCAACGAGGTTCGTCCTGATAAAAGACGTCTTGTACAAAAGAGGCTTTTCCCGCCCCTACCTACGATGCTTAGGTCCTGAAGAAGCAGACTACGTTATGAGGGAAGTGCACGAAGGAATCTGTGGAAACCACTCAGGGTCAAGGTCATTAACACACAAGCTAGTACGAACAGGGTACTTTTGGCCAACTATGCAGAAGGATGCCGAGGCCTATGTAAAGAGATGCGACAAGTGCCAAAGGTTCAGCAATATCGTTAAACAACCACCTAAAGAACTTACCCCGATGACGGCGCCGTGGCCGTTCGCTCAATGGGGACTGGACATCATGGGACCGTTTCCTACAGCAATACGACAACTGAAGTTTCTAGTAGTAGGCATCGACTACTTTATGAAATGGGTAGAAGCTGAAGCCTTGGCCACCATTACGGAGAAGAACGTACGCAATTTCGTTTGGAGATGCATCATATGTAGATTTGGCATCCCTAGAGTCTTAATTTTGGACAACGGGAAGCAATTCGACAACGATGCCTTCCGGGACTTCTGCTCGCAATTAGGGATACGGAACCACTACTCCTCCCCCGCCCACCCACAAGCCAACGAACAGGTCGAAGTCACGAACCGATCCTTGCTGAAGATTATCAAGACTCGGCTCGAGGGGGCAAAGGGTATATGGGTTGAAGAGTTGCCAAGCATACTTTGGGCATACAGGACAATGGCAAGGACACCAACACAGGAGACTCCATTCTGGCTAACATACGGGAGCGAGGCTGTCATCCCAGCCGAAGTCGGCCTTACGAGCTACAGGGTGCACAACCATGACGAAGGGAAAAATGATAAAGCCATACGTCTACAGCTCGATCTAGTGGACGAAGCCAGGACAGTGGCAGAGCAAAGGCTCGCATGATACCAGGACCGCATGGCCAAGCACTACAACTCCCGGTCAGGCACAGAGACTTCCGGGTTGGAGACCTCGTTCTAAGGAAAGTCATGGGAGCAGCAAGAGACCCAACCCAAGGAAAACTCAGCCCGAATTGGGAAGGACCTTACAGAGTCACGGCGTGGCAGAGGAAGGGCACCTATCATCTAGAAACACTGGACGGACGGAAGCTACCGCATCCTTGGAATGCTGAGCACTTGCGAAAGTACTACCAGTAAAGGCGATGACTTGAAGAACAACACCGATGTTTTTATTCTTAGATTTACTGTTTACTTTTTAATATCCACTACAATAAGCCCAACGGGCATGTTTTTTACTTTGGTTTTGCTACAATATGTTTTTAAGCCCAAGGCGGCACGTACTTTTCTACGAATGCATGATTTTTGTTCAGATTCAACTATGTTTCCCTACATGCTAAAAGTTTTAAGTCCGAAATGTAGACGGACAACCCCAAGCGGGTTAAAAATTTTATCAAGTCCATAAAGTGGACGGACAAAATCCACAAAGTGGACGGATCTCCCCAGGAGGGATAAGATCCTAAGTCCGCAAACTAGACGGACAACCCCAAGAGGGTTAAAAATCTTAACAAGTCCACAAGCCAACGGACAAAGTCCTCAAAGTGGACGGATCTCCCTAGGAGGGATTAGATCCTAAGTCTGCAAACTAGACGGACAAACCCAAGAGGGTTAAAATTTTTTATCAAGTCCATAAAGTGGACGGACAAAGTTCACAAAGTGGACGGATCTCACTAGGAGGGATAAGATCTTAAGTCCCCAAAAGTAGAGGGACAACAAAAGAGGGTCTAGAATCGCTTAAATCCACAAAGTGGACGAATCCATAAAGCTGGACGGACCACCCAGAGATGGTTAAAAACTCTACAAAACCATAAACGGAATCCACAAAACCATAGTGGACGGATATAAACGTTGCCCACATGATGGACGGATCATCCCGAGATGATAAAGATCCTAAGTCCTATGGAGGACGAATGAAAACTAAAATCCATAAGGTGGACGGATAATCTCATGTTGGTTAAAGTCTAAAGTCCACCAGGTGGACGAATCTCCCAAAAGAAGACTAAAATAAAAAGGGTGGACGGATCCCCCTAGCATGGTTAGTATATAGAATCAACAGACTAAGGAAAACGCCTATAATCAAATAAGACGGTATTTTCTTTAGTCCGACGGGCCCAAAGGCGAACGGTAAAAAATCATTAACCCAATCAAATAAGGTCAACAGATAAAGCAACAGAGTATATATGCCAAGTAAATAAGAAAGTATTGACGGACAAAGTACCCATAAGAGGGAAATGTTTAATAATACAAAGAGGACGGAATCATAAATTGTTCTCCAAATATCTTTACATATCAAAAATTAAAATAAAAAGGCGAAATAAAATTTAAACTAGGATGGGCGCTTGCATCTCTTCATCACGACGGGGCTAGCCACGCTTGGGATTGCTCTCAACAGCTGGCTGATCTTCAGAAGCACTTTTACCGTCCTTAGGATCGCTGGCAATATTTTGCTAATCTCCAAGGGCACTGACGGGTGGGTTCTCTCCAAAGAGCTCTTCCGTGTCTTCAGAGTGGGCTGGACAGGTGGAGGTAAGTTCTTGAGCATTAACATTGACGGACGACAAATTGAAGTCCGGATATAATGCCTTTACTTGATGGATAGCCTCGTCAACCATCATTAAAAGAATCTCCAAGTTTTGACAATAGGGCGTCGGAATCACGGTATTCTTGGATAGCAGCATCCTTTGCCAGATGGAGCTCTTTTTCTTTGTCTTCGAGGACTTTCCTCAGTTCCTCCGTCAACTTATAGTGCTCGTCCCTATCCGTCTCAAGCAACTTAAACTTTTTCTCCTAGACGACCCTCCAAGCCTTCAGCTCTGCAAGCTCTTCCTCTGTCAGCTTGGCTTTCTCCCGAAGACGGCCCAGGGTCGTCTCATGATTGAGACACCATCCCATGAGGCCCTTCACCATGACCATGGTCTGAAATATAGAATAATTCAAAAATCAAAAGTAGTAAGATGAAGAAAGAATAAACGGATATGACTCGGACGGAGCTTACCTGAGCTATGCTGAATAAACTTGTCTCACCCATGGCCTCTGTCGAGTGATTACCCAGGTCTTCGTAATCCTAGGAGGTGATAATGGAAGACAGCTTTTCCAAAGCATAACTGGGGTCGTCTCGGAGAAGGGGAGGTGGCTTCTTAAGGCTGGAGGACGGATCCTTCATCAACCCCTTACCAGCCCCATGCTTGGGTGGGGTGGCCGTCTTGGCCCCTTCAGCCATAAGTCCCACGACGAGCTCCAAGGGTACCTTAGGCTTCTTAGGGAGATGATCTCCCTTGGATGACTGCTTTCGCTTCGTAGAGACCGTCGCCTCCTTCGGATCTGTAACATTGGCCGTCCTATTTTTTGCGGCGTTGGTCCGAATAAGTGCCCTTCTCTTGGCAATATCCATCTCTGTAAATATAAACGGATAAAGTTAGCTTCATAAAACAGAACCTATTATTCAAGGAAGAAGTGAATGACGGATATACGCTGACGGATCATTTTTTCGTATTTGATTGCTTGTGGTGAAGGTACAGGTCCGTCACAGTACCAACAGATTGTATCAAGGTTGACCAATTTCGCCCAAGTCCTTTCCTCTGGCGTGGTCTTGTTGAAAATTCTTTCAAGAAAACTAAACTCCTCGATACTAACCTGTGGGCGCCGTCGGACTGCAAATAAAGAGGACGGTTAGAAAAGTTTTGAAATAAACTGAACGGTTTAAAAAAGGATCCTCACACACTAGGACGGACATATACCATTCTCAGATAGTATGCCCCATGTTATCATCAAACTCTACTTGTTCAGCCAATTCTATATCCTCATTTGTTGAGGACGGAGAAGAGGCGGACGGACTCCTATCATCGCTGGGACTGCCCAGGTCTTTATGACCTGACAGGTATACCTCCTCATAGTCCGCCCTATCACGGATAAACGATTGATTACTCGACGCACTAGACATTGCCTAACTTAAGACTGACGACTCTATAGAAAGGGTGATGGATATATGAAGTGAGGTATAAAAAATCTGACGGAAGAACTAAATGGCAAAAAGTACTTACCAGTCAGTATAATGTGAACGGAGAAAGTTTGACAGTGACGGATGCGAATAACTAGGCAATGAAATCTAACAAGGATGACGGATTGCGCTCTGATCAAAGTATTTCTGAGCAAAAGTGGGAAATGAAAGGTGAAAGCTTGATATTTATAAAGAGATTACACGGGAGACGAGGCGACGCCTCGATCCAAGACAACGTCCAATAGCACAGTGACGCGTGTCATAGTATTAGGTTGAAATTATGCCTGTATGTGGAAACCGTTGATCCACAAATATCTGACCCGTCATACCTCTGAACCGTCATGCCTCTTACCCGTCATGCCATAGCCATCTATTGTTACCCCCGTGAGCCCTATAAATACTGACGGACTCACGGTGTGAGGGGGCAACTGAAGAGGAGAAAATCTAGAGATAATGGGTCTGACGGGCCATCTTCCTGACAGCCCATCCCCTGTGGGCCGAGACTAGATGGGCCCAATATCCGCGACACTTGAGAGGAATTCTAATACAAGTGGAGTTCTAGAAGATGCCTCATTAGTGGGTCTCTTCACAAGGAAACACCTTGTCAATCACGTTTAGAATTCAACAAGGAAGAGTTCTATAAGGAAAGGACTTCCGCACAAAGGAAGAGATGTGTCAATCCTCTACTATAAAAGCCTGAATACCATCACAAATTGAGGTACGCATAATAAACCCCTCTCTAGCACTCTAGAGTTGAAAGAAGTTCTAACTTGACATTTGGAGGGTATTTGGCCGACACCACACCGGTGCTCTCTGCAAGATTTTTCCTTCTTTTTTGTTGTGCAGGTGCTATTTAGAGTGTACGAGTGCCCTGTGGCTCACTGGTGATTTTTCGGCATCATCAAAAGCTATGAAATCCATAGTGTTGATTTTTATTGTTGATTTCTTGCCAATATATGCGTTTTGGGAGGGGAGTGGAGTGAGATATATAAAAGGGATCTTGATCGAGCTATACAATGTGTTGCATCCCATAGGCTTAGCTATGATTCCTAGCATTATCAATATTGAGTTTTTCCTTGCCAAGTATCTTAGCATTGGTGGGGGGCTGGAATCAATGACTGTTTGAAGCTTTAACTAATAGCGACGCTACTTTTCAATGACCCATAATAACGATGTTTGAGATATGTATCTTATCCAGTTTTTATCCAACTTTAAAGCAGCGCTAATAGTTAACTCAAACCCGAGTGATTTTTTATGTTCAGTTAAAAAAAAAAAAAAAAAAAAAAGGAAGAGAATGTAAGATAAAGATTGTAATATTAAAAAATATATTGTTATTCTACATATATATATATATATATATATCATATTTTAGATGTATAAACATATATTATGTATTATGTATTTTTGGAATTCATAAGCATATAAAGATATTTTCTTTGATTTATAACTTTTTTTTTAGATTTAATATGTACAAATATGTGTTAGCTGTTATGTAACTATTTATAATTTGAAAATAAATATACACTTTGTACATTCTTGTACATGCAAATTTTACATTCATCAATTTAGCCGGTTAAATCAAAAGTAAAACTATATAATGCAAACAAAATATATTTAATTTATAAACAAATATGGCTACAAAAACTAGTTGATAAAACAATAAAAATATAAAATTCACTGTATTATATATGAAGACTCATTAATTTTGTTCTTGTTTATGAATTTTTGTAGATAAACAATTAAATTTAAGTCACTCAGGTATATATTTATTAATTTAGTTATTTTTATTTATTTAAGTAAATTAGTAATTTTTGAAATTGAGTATGTTCTTCGTGAAGATATGTGTGTGTGTGTTATTTTTATGTTTGTATTATGAAATTTATTATTTAGAGTCAAATCCTCAGTTTTATTATTGATTGAAAGTTTTAAAGCACTTGTTTCTACCCACAATTTGAATGAGAGAGAGTACAAAGGAGAGAGAAAAATGAAAAATAACAAATAGAATAAAATTTTAATGAAATTAAATATAAATTTTGATTTTCAAATTTTATAGCATATATAATCTTGATAAGTAAGCTAGATCACAATATGAACTCGAAGAATAGTGGTAAACAAGTTAACTGCCTAGAATTGATTCATGACTGCTAATTTATATGATTGGGCAAAACTTAGGTACAGTACCTTAGGTTTCCTATTTAAAATTTTGACATCTGTCCAATTTAACAATACAAACAAACGGCGTTAAAACTTTTTTTTTTTTTTTTTTTCCTTTTCCTTCTTTTTCTTGTACTGCAACTACAAGAGAACCCAACTTCAGACTTCAGATCTTTCAAATGATAGGATCTGTGCCTTCCGCTGAAAAATAAATAGATGAGCTATGCTTTCGGCTCCAAATAAATCCAAATAAAGTAAAAGCAAAAATCACTGTGGGAAATCCAAAAGTCACTGGCTCTCAAAAGGAAAACAAAGAAGTCCATCAACCCATCAAAAGTTGTGCTTTTGCTTTCCCACGGTGTTCATCAAAAGCAAACAAAAAAGCACCAGTAGAAAAATAAAGAAGCCAGCAATTTTTTTTTATCGCCGGAGAAAATATGGAAACCCTAACTTTAACTATTCTAACACTAGATCTATCTGGAAATCAGCGTTCCAGCAGGAGAAGAAGAGGTATGTCACCACGGTGGAGCCGTCGATGTAATACCCTGATTTGATTTTATGATCATCACCGTCATCGTCATTATTAATATAGAGTTGAGGTATTATATGTGTGTGCACAGTAAGATGGGAGTAGACAATTTTGTGGTGCTACAAATAGGTGCGAAAATTAAAGTTTTAGTGAATACAAATTTGGTGCAACAATTAAAATAATAAATAAAAAATAAATAAAAGAGGAAGATGTTTTATGGGCTTATTAGAGACTAAAGAGATAAGCTTAAGTGGGTTTTAAACTCCAACCCACTACCCCACCAAGCCCACATCTTTGATACCTTAAAATATAAGGTGGATGAAAAGATAAATTAGGGTTTCATCACTAAGGAGGCTAAGAGGTGTTTTCCTTGAAGTTTAGAGCACATACAAGTGAAGAGGCAACAAGATTGTTCAAGGTATGATTTCTCTTCATTAGAAACAAAGAATTAAAAAGTTAGAATCTTATCATGGAATTTCAAATCTCAATTATGAATATGGCTTTAACTTTTGGGGTTATATATGTTAGGTAGATTTATCGTTATTCTAAATTTGTGGATTTCAGTTATTGTAAGAGATTTATCAATAGCATTGTTTATTTGGAGTTTTGAATTATGTTTAAATTAATTATGTTCATTGAGTTATATAAGTTCAGTAGGTTAGTCATGCATCTAAATCCATGGTCCTTGGATTTGGGTTGTGACAGTCGATCTTGAAGAGGTTGAGCTGTGCGAACGATCTGAGAGTGGCGAAGACCGGTCCAGCAATGGAGAAGGTGACGATTTTGAGAAGAGGCGAGAAGGAAGCTTTCTGCTTTTTGCCCCGTTCTTCCTTATTTTTTTGTTGGGGCTTTTTTGTTTGCTTTTGATGATGATATCTATTTATCCTACAATTTGAAAGATCTGAAGTTGGGTTCTCTTGCAGTTGCAGTACAGGAAAAAGAAGGAGAAGGAAAAAAAAAAAAGTTTTAACGCCGTTTGTTTGGATTGTTAAATTGGACAAATGTCAAAATTTTAAATAGGGAACCTAAGGTATTGTACCTAAGTTTTTCCCTATATGATTTATGACTACTAGTCTATATGAGTCATTTACTAAGTGCGCTACACAATAGACTTTGCCTGTCACATATCTCTAAAGGAGAAGAAAAAAAGTACTAAAACTTGGAATTTAATAACAGGTGCAAGAGAATTATCCAAGGGCCTATTTAATAGCTATATTTTTTTAATAAAATTTTTATTTTTTATTTTAAAAACCAAATAATGATGGATCTCATTTCATATTTGAATTTATTGTTTGACTGGTGTTTCTTAAATACAATTTTGAAAAAACTATTTCCTAAATTCATTGTTAGCTAATTTAGGATTAAAAATATTTTTAAAGACGTACTTGTAAATAAATTAAAAATATTGGACCTCATAGATTTGCACAAGTTGTTCTCTCCCTATAATTTAGGAGCTTATCTTTGTCACAAACAATTACATAGAAACTTATTATTATCACACAAAATTGAAAAAATTAGAGTTAATTTTTTTCACAAAAATTACTTTTGTTTTTTTAAATCAAATGGTGAAAATTGTTTTTAAAAGTGGGAGCCAAACATCAAATTCAATTTTTTGAAATCTTTTTTCACACTGTTTTGAAAATGATAACAAAAGTCTACCTACCAAACAAATCCTCCTTAACTAAGATATTATACCTATTTTTTTTTTTAGAAACAAGATATATCTCTTTTTTTATTTATTGAAGATATATCTCTTATTGGTTAGACATTATCCTTCGGGTTAAGCAAAAAGTGAAGATCAAGGTTTCAATGCGTTTAATTTGACTTTAACAAAAAAAAATCTTAAATTTTTTTTTTAGTTGCTCATTTACAAAATTTTAAAATTCTTTTTTTTATGATAAAAAAGTTTTTATTGAAAATCTCAAAAAAAAAAAGTATGATTATTTAAAAAATAATAATAATTCCTTTTAAAACATGTTTTTTTTTTTTTTTTGGGATAAATTGTGATTCATTCAAAACTAAAAAAAGGGAAGAACACATGAGATAATTTGCCTTACAGCAAGCCGAAAAGTCAGGTGGCAGATTGTCCTTATTGAAGAAAAAAGATAAACGAGAAACTAAAGCAAATTTAGTTGCATGGTGAGCCGCACCATTGCAGGACCTTCTAACCCAAACAAAAGAACAAAACTCAAAACAATCCGTTAAAGCAAGGATGTTGCAGCGGGGGGTGAGCAAAATCCAAGGGCATGGGAGGTCAAGATTATTGATGGCATCGAAACAACCTTTGGCGTCACCCTTGAAGATCACATATCTCCATTTTTTGGATTTGGCCAGTTGGACAGCCCAAAGCAGAGCTTCGTTTTTAGCTTGCAAAGGTGAAGCTTTTTTAATGGTTCTTGCTCAGACTTTGATTGGCACCCCGAGATGGTCCCTGGCGAGGACTGCTATTGTGGCGTGAGATTCTGAGATGGCAGCATCTACGTTGAGTTTGAGCCAGTTCACAGAAGGGGGGGTGGGGACCAGAGCTGTTATGCTGGCAGAGGCTTTGGGGAATTTGTGGGATGAGAGATTAGGGAGAATTCATGGAATTTGTGGTGTATATGTTGAGTGGAGGCAGCCACGTCCTAGGGTGAATTGTGGTGGATAGTGTTGTTCCTTGAGCGCCAAATTTCTTCAATTGTTAGGGCCATGGGCCCATGAGGAGGGAGGTCTGCCATTGGTAATGAGCTACTTTGAAGCCACTTAGGGGGTCCAACACCACCAGGGACGTAGCTGTTCATTGACTAAGGGGGGCAATGGCCCCCCTAGATTTAAAAAAAAATCATAATAGTATATATATTCTGAATTTTTTTAACATTTAGGTCCAAGATAATTGCTCTTGGCCCCCCCTCTCTCCCAACAATTTACAAATTGGCCCTTACAACACAACCAAAATAAATTTTTTAAAAAATGAAAAATAAAGTCCATCACTTTAGTTGATGGCCTCTCCACAGACAACAAACAAATTCCCCAAAAACAAGTAACAAATCCTTGAACGGTAAGATATATATATATATATATATATAAAATAAATAAAAAAAACCTCTTTGACATCCCATTCTGCATTGTTCTTTAAGGAAATACTTGTAATATTTAACTGGTTAAATTGGTTTAACTTGAAAGTTGAAACGTCTGAGGTTTTCTTTTATTTTTTATTTTTTGAAAACTTTTGAGGTATGGGCTTTTATTATCTTCTCTTTGTTTACATTTTTTTTTTTAATTCTCAATTAGTAGAGCTATAAGGTTTGAAATTGAAGAAACATTTGAAAATTAATTAAATAAATGACAGAATGAAGTAATGGAAACATTAATTTTTATAAGATAATCTCATTTAGTTACAAGTCAAGAAATTTTTTTAACATATTTTTTGCCCCCCCTAAGTCTAAAGTCTGGCTCCGTCCCTGAACACCACCTTTACAATATCATCAGGGTGGGATATGTCTAGCTGCTCAGTTTTGAATTCCCAACAAGCAGAAAATCAAAGAGCTTTGGAGGCAAGGCATCTGAAAAAGAAATGGCTTAAATTTTTAGTTTCTTGTTTGCAAAAAACATAACTTGGGTCCTTAATTTGAAGCCTGGACATGAGGTTTTCCCTGGTGGGCTGAGCATTAACTCCGATTCTCCATAAAAGCATTTTGATCCTTTTTGGGGCATTCAACTTCCACAATTTTGTCCAATTGATGCCGAAATGGGGGAGTGGCGAGGTGGGTTCAATGGCAGCAAGATACGCCAATTTTACAGAGAAACGGCCTTTAAAATCAGGGACCCAAATGAGCTTGTCACAGTCAGGCCTAGATGGGCGACAAGGAGGTGGCTTGTGCAGATTGGGGTTCGAACAACTCTTTGACTAGCATAGGTTTCTAGCAGTGAAGTTCAGGATCAATAAGTTGACTCACCAAAAGGGGGACCTGTGTTTTATCCTCATTCCTTGGAATAGGGACGAAGCCTTGTATCCAAGGGACCCATGTATCTTTCCATATATTTATGGATGTCCCATCCCCGATGGAGTAGCATGCCGCTTTAACTATGACTTTCTTTGCTTGCTCAATGGCTCTCCAGATAGGTGAAGCATGCTTGGGGGGGTCTGAGAAAAGCCAATTGCTGCTGATTTTGTATTTTGCTCTCAAGATGCTCATGCAAAGACTGTTTCTTTTGGATGCTATCATGCAAGCTAATTTGGCCATAATGGCGTTGTTGACATCTTTAGCTTTTTTAAAGCCAAGACCACCTTGCTTCTTGGGGAAACAGAGCTTGTCCCAAGATCTCCGTGCAAGGAATTTCTCATCCTAATTTTTGGGTTTCCACCTGAATCTTCTAGTGAGGGAATCAAGACTGTTGCAGATTTTGTTGGGAATGCTAAATGTGGAGATGGTGTAGTTGGGTAAGGCTTGAGCAATCGAGTTTATAAGAATCCTACTTCCAGCCTAGGACAAGCGCTTACTTCTCCGACCTACAAGTTTGGCTTCTAACTTTGTTTGGAGGTAGGCAAAGTCCTTTGACAGGGCTCTGGATAGCAAGAAAGGTGCTCTTAAGTATTTAGCATCTTTCTTGAGGGACTTGATGTGGAGAATATTTTTTACAGCCCTTTGGGAGGATGTTTGTGTGTGTTTGGAGAAAAGAATTTCAGACTTACTTTTGTTGACAAGCTACCCAAACCAGAGATTGTATTTATCTAGGACCCAAGAAATAGTTGTTGCATCTTCTTTGGTGGCTTTCGAGAACAGAATGATGTCATCAGCATACATCACATGGGTGATTGTTGGTCTGCTCATACTAGTCTTGATGTCGTTGTTATTTTTCTACCTAAGCTTCTAGTCTAGCAGTCTTGAGAGAATTTCTTGAGCTAGAATGAATAAATAGGAGGAGAGCAGGTCACCCTGTCTTAGGCTTTACTAGGTTTGAAACTCTCGGATTTGCCACCATTGACCAGGATTTCAAAAGTAACCGAAGAGATGCAAGAGAGGATCCAGTTAGAGAAAACCTTATTGAACCCCAGATGTAGGAGCACAACGTGGATAAACTTCCAACTAACCTTGTTGTAAGCTTTTTGGAGATCTAGCTTGATTGCCATCAACCTTGGTTTGGTTTTGTTGGTCTTGAAGCTGTGAAAAGTCTCTTGAACAATGACTTGATTCTTTGCAATCCATATGTTGGGTATGAACACCAATTACACAAGGGAGATGATTTTGTCGAGATGTGGTCTGAGCTTTGCAACAAGAAGCTTTGAGATGATTTTATACACTACGTTGCAAAGGCTTATAAGCCTGAAATGATGGGTAATGGAGGGATTAACAATTTTAGGAATGAGAACAATGAGAGAAGAATTTACCCCTTTAGGCATAGTCCCAATGGTGAAGAAAAATGTTACTACTTTGATGACATCATTTCCTATGGTTGGCTAGAGCTACTTGTAAAATGTTACAGGGTAACCGTCAGGTCCAAGAACTTTGAGAGCTGGCACGTTGAACAGAGTAGACTTGATTTCATTTGGGATGGGGATCCTGGAAAGCTTAGAGTTTTCATCCTCGGTTTTGCATGGGAGAGCCAGGTGCTCAAGATGGGGAGGGAAGTTGACTTCCTCTTGCTTGAACAAGTTCTTGTAGCTGTCCAAGAATAAATTTCTTATGGAGTTGGTTTCTGTGATCCAATATGATAGGCCAACAACGAATTGACCCCTTGTAATGAATTAATTAATTAATTAGCCAAGTTTAATTAATTAATCAAATTAACAAGTAAACACGTGGTAGCACAAACAAATCACCAATAAACTAATTATGCAGTGGAAAATAAATTAACACGGTGATTTGTTTACGAATGGGGAAAACCTACACGACAAAAAACCCCCCATCGGGTGATTTTCAGGTCACCACTCCCGAAATTTCACTATTATCACAACAAGCGATTACAAGTAAAGGAATCCCAGTACCTTATACCAACCTACAGTGAACCTTTAACCCAATACCCAATTGGACTTGTTTTGTAGTGACAATTTCCCCTTTTGATGCACGGCTCCCAAGTACGTGACTAACCAATTGCGCGGATCCCAGTATGCGTCTACAATCACCAACTAGAGAAGATGGTTGGCTGCAAAGTTTTTCAGTTCATCCACACGATGAAGATCAAGAAGATGTTTGGTCACAAAACCCAAAGGTGCACATACACAGCAACTTCTTCAGAAGAGATGAATTAGGGAGAAACTTTGTCTCTGGTCACAAATTGCTTGAACAAACTTTGCTCAATGCTTGTGCAACTTGTATATTCTTTGACGGCCCTTAAAACAATCTTTTTATATGTCTAGGGTTAGGAGAAAAGAAGGCATAAACACATAAACACGGATCCCAAGAAAATAGAACAGAAAAATATGTTTTTCTTAAACCTTGACAGATGGAAGGTGTCGAGCAGGTGTTGAGCACATGGACTTGAGCAACTTCCTAAACCTTAACATATGCTAGCTGTCGAGTTTTAATGAACATGCACTTCTTCAGCTTGTTTCTTGGACAGACTTGATGACTTTAACACTTGATCTTAAAACACAGTTTCTTGAAGTATTAAAAACACCTAAAACTACCAAATTACAAGTAAAGTGCGTTTTGTCAAAATATTAGCCAATTACATAAAAGAATGATATATGTTCATAACAAGTGAACCACATATGTCCTAACAATCTCCCCCTTTGGCAATCCATGACAAAACCACAACAAACAAATGAACATATGAAAGAAGTCATAAATCACTCAACTTATACTCACTTGTTGAATACAATAAAATCTATCCTAACACAAACTCTAGAAAAACTTTGCAAGAAGAGAGTTTATGGCAAGTAGACTTTGACAACTTGTATTTCTGAAACACTTTAAACAAAACTCATCAAGGCATCTTAGTGTGAAACAGAAATAATAGATTGTATACAAGTATAAGAAGCATATGTATAAAGAGAGAAAAGAAACAACACATGTAAGATAGGTGAAAGAAATATACATTAACATATAAAGAAGATAAGTACAATGTATGTGTAAAAATGATCACAAGACCTAAAGGTACAAGATCAATGTATCTATAAGAGAAAGAAAAGAAAAAATACATCAAATCCTCACTACATCCCTCATATCAATAACACTCCCCCTATCAAAATGGTCCTATACTAACTCTCTCCTTAAGAATGACTACTCTCATATCCCAAAACTATTTCCCCTTTTTGTCACGAGTGACAAAAAGTAAGAGTGTCAAGTAGACATCTCATCGGTAGAACTAGCATCTCCATTATCATCATCCGAAGCATCATCGTCATCACCATCCTTAGCTGCAGAATCAGAAGCTACCGAAGGAGGTGGTGGAGGAGAAGCCTCAGAAGTATAGCCACCCATAGCCGCCTGCTGTCGTGCAATATGACTAACACGAACATTCACCTAATACAACTCAGTAGAGAGTGTATTGAGGTGAGCATCCATGCACTGCAGCTGCGCCATGATGTCTTCAAGTGACACATCGCCCATGGAAGAAGAGAGAGCGGATGTAGATGGAGTAGACCGAGATGGTGCCGAACGAGATGGAGTCGAACTAAAGAGAGGTGTTGTTAACTCTTGTCACGACTGAAACTGCGCTTCACTACATTTTACGATAGCAGCATCCATGGCACACATGAAAGTGAAATGGTTGGACATGGGAAAAGGGACAGAAAAAATAGCGAAAGGAAAGATAAGTTTATCACTGGACGCTGAATCTAGATGAACATCTATAATAGAAAGAATGAAATGAGAAGGAAAATTTATAGTAAGATGCTCAAGTAGGGACAATAAAAATTGAGCACAAGGCTCTGTAATAAAGTTGTTGTGAGAGAGAGGATGGAGTACAAAAGTCATCACCATGTTTAAGAATCTAGGACCTTTAGCAAAAGGCCGACATGGTGTAAACTAACACTCACCCCAATCAAAAGGGTGCTCACAGAATGCAGCCATGAGCTCATCTTTGGACACAGTCCTCAGATGCTCACAACTGGGATAGTCAGGAAACTCTATCGTAGGAACCTGAAGCACATTTGCAATAAGTTGCGGTGTGATAGGGATGCACGTACCTCAAATGCGAGTGAAGAAAAGAGGAACTAAACGATCAATCTCATGCATGTTGGAGTAAAACTCCTAGATAAGCACAATAGGACAAGTGACCGGGGCGTCACACAGTGACTCCTATCCCTGACTGTGAATGACAGTGGGAAGGTTAATATCAGCAAAGTCCGCTAAATGACTTGGCGTTCCGAATGAACACCTCATCTAGAAAAGTTCTCCGAGAAAGCCTTTCGAGCATCCTCATCACGGAACCGAATGTTAGAAGGAGTAGGATCAGAAGATGATGCCCCAGAATGAAGAGGGTTCTAAGACAGAGCAGATTTACGCTTAGGTGATATAGACACAACTAATGTAAACAGATAGAAAGAGAAAGAGAAAGAGACAACCAGAAAAGCCCCAAACAATTCAAATATATCAAGACATATTGAAAAGAAAGTACGTATGCATGAGGAATGCATGAACATGTGCCTGCTCTGATACCACTTGATAGGCCAAAAATGAATTAACCCCTTGTGATGAATTAATTAATTAATTAGCCAAGTTTAATTAATTAATCAAATTAATATGCAAACGCGTGGTAGCACAAACAAATTACCAATAAACTAATTATATAGCGGAAAATAAATTGACACAGTGATTTGTTTACGAATGGGGAAAACCTACAAGGCAAAAAACCCCCCACCGAGTGATTTTTAAGTCACCACTCCCGAAATTCTACTATTATCACAAAAAGCGGTTATAAGTAAAGGAATTCCAGTACCTTATACCAACCTACAGTGAACCCTTACCCCAATACCCAATTAGACTTGTTCTGTAGTGATAATTTCTCCTTTTGATGCACGGCTCCCAAGTACGTGACTAACCAATTGCGCGGATCCCAGTACACGACTTCAATTACCAACTAGAGAAGACAGTTGGCTACAAAGTTCTTTAGTTCATCCATATGATGAAGATAAAAAAGATGCTTGGTCACAAAACCCAAAGGTGCACATACACAGCAACTTCTTTAGAAGAGATGAACTAGGGCGAACTTTGTCTTAAGTCACAAATTGCTTGAACAAATTTTGCTCAATGCTTGTGCAACTTGTATATTCTTTGACTGCCCTTAAAATAATCCTTTTATATGTCTAGGGTTAGAAGAAAAGAAGGCTCAAACACATAAACACGAATCCCAAGAAAATAGAATAGAAAAATCAGTTTTTCTTAAACCACGACAAATGGGAGGTGTCGAGCAGTTGTCGAGCACACGGGCTTGAGCAGCTTCCTAAACCTTGACACATGCTAGCTGTCGAGCTTTAATGAACATGCACTTCTTCAGCTTGTTTCTTGGATAGACTTGATGACTTCAACACTTGATCTTGAAACACAGTTTCTTGAAGTATAAAAAACACCTAGAACTACCCAATTACAAGTAAAGTGCGTTTTGTCAAAGGATTAGCCAATTACATAAAAGAATGACACATATTCCTAACAAATGAACCACATATGTCTTAACACAATAGTCATTATCGTCGCATATAGCGTCGGTATTGTTTCTTTTGCATTTGATGATTGTGGAAAGGTGGAAAAACTTGGTATTTCTATCTCCGAGCTTGAGCCAAAGTTCTCTAGATTTTTGGCGCCACAAAGTTTCACTTCTTGACAGCCATTCCAAGAGTTCAGATTGAAGTGTTGCCTTAAGAACACCATTATTCTTTGTCGGTGGTTCTTCTTGGATTGCCCTGATAGCTTGGAACAGAGCGTTAATTTTATCATGACAATTGCTAAATACTTCTCTATTCCACTTTCGAAAGGCATCCCTGGTTGAGGCTTGCTTCTTGTAAAGTTTGATGAACTCTGATCCTTTTACATGCTCTTTCCATGCAATTTCGATGACAAAGTAGCATCGTTCATCACTAAGCCAAGTTGCTTCGAATCTGAAAGGGTAATGAGCAAAACTAGTTTGTGGATTGGTGTTGAGAAGTTTTCGTGTGTGATTGGAGCTAATTGCTCCTAAATAGGTGATTGAAGCTCTCGAGTATGCCAACCTCCATGATATATTTGCTATGCCTCTGTCCCGCTTTCTCTTGATTGAAGCTTTTCCCCGTCTACCTTTAGCCTAAGTGTATTTACTTCCAATGTACCCCAGGTCAATGGCTCCGAATTCAAACATTAACTCATTGAGATAATTGTTGGTTGATGAGCATCCTTTCCTTCCCCCTAAAATTTCATCCTTGTTGAGAACAAAATTAAAGTCGCCTATACACATCCAGGGTCCTTGATGGGACTCAAGAAGAGCCATGAGATTTTCCCAAGCCTTTTTCTTTTAGAAGAAATAAGGAGGTCTATAGAACCCAACCATGAGCCACTCACAAATAGAATCTGAGACCAAGATTGCAATGAGGCGTTTATTAAATTCCACTTCACTGATCAAGATACTATCTTTCCACAAAACATAGAGTCCATCTGCTTTTCCACTTGCTTCAACAACTAACATGTTATCAAATCTAATAGAGCTTTTAACAAAATCAATCCTACTGGCTAAAGCCTTAGTTTTAGACAAGAAAATTAAATCAGTCCTAGCCCTTTTTATTTGATCGTTTAAGGCTCGAACTGTCGAGGTGTTGCATATGCCATGACAAGTCCAATTGAGAAGCTTCATGGATGGTGGGGGCATGATAAGACCCACCTCCTTGGCCATAGAATTAGGAGAGTATTGATGATCAAAATTGGGTGTGCTGTGGGAAGAATAACCATGGAAGAAAAACTTACGAGTATTTTTTTTTCCTTTCATTCAGTATGAAAAAGTTCCAACCTCGACTATGGAATGAGCATGGCTGTCTCAGGATCAAAGTAGACTGGTTCCAGACTACTTACTGCCTTTTTGAGTCGCTTGGGAAAAACCTCGAACTCCTTGTCTGTGACCTTTCTCTTTAAATGGTTGGATGAGGGTGGTGGAAAGGATGATTAAGTAGGTTGATGCTCCGGTGACTCTAGGACTGAGCAACTGTTTGGGGTTAGTTGTGATTCGGTGGTCCGAGGTGAGGAGATTGGGGGCGATGTAAAACTTAGGTTTTCTGTGAAGTGATTTGGTGTATAGGCTTAGGATGTTTTAGTAGTGTGGCCTGGGCTCAACATGTATCGATTTAAGAAGTTGGGTTTGTTACGATTGGTGCCCTTAAATCCTATTATATGATGCTATGTATGATATTATGTATGACATTATGTATGACATGATGTATGACTTAATATTGTAATCAATAAAGTTGTTTTATTATTATCTAAAATAATAGTAACATAAATATTCAGACATTATCATATAGTCCATAAGATGCATAGTACGTGATTTATGTGAAAAATTATAGAAGATATAAATCACAAGTTCTTTGTAAACTCAGAATATTAGTTTATAGTCGATGATGAAATTGGGCATTCATCTGCGAAAATTATAATATATCAACTAAGATGATTTGTTTTGATCATGGAAGTGGAGACTTCTAGTTAATATGTTGATATGTTTTAAGAATTAATATATATTGAAATGGACCGCTGTGAGATTTCTTATTCTCCTAACGATTGTTAAATAAATAATAAATCTCACGACCTATATTTACATGAACTCTTAATCCTGAGAGAATAATGGATCTGATCATAAAGTGTAGGTTGCTTTGATATATCAGGAGTGAGATCTAATGTAACGGTTAAAACCTCAGTATGTTGGACAACCACATTTAGTGTTGATGGAACATATATTCTCAAGATGAAATTCATAGTATCTTAATGGAGATATAAAATATTCCCTTGAGATAAATTTAATGAATTAAGTTATTCAGAGAGTTAGGCTTAACCACTTTGGTAAGAAATTACTAAAGTATATATTTATGAAATTGGATTTCATAAATATATGGTGAATAACTTAAAAAGATTAAACCGGGTACTCAAGGATTAAGATGTAGTAATCTACAAAGTGGCAGTTTTCATTCATGACTTTGTATTATTAAGAATATTTTATGAAGAGGTTGCATGTACAATAAAGTCTTAGGATATAATTTATTAATAAGGCGTAGAGTGCAATTATATTTATATAGTGGTATTAAATATAACTAATGATAACTTTGGACTTGTCAAGAGTTGACAGAAAAGCCCAAGACCAATTGGAGCTATTTCATAAATATATGATGAATAACTTAAAAAGATTAAACCGGGTATTCAAGGATTAAGATGTAGTAATCTACAAAATGGCAGTGTTCATTCATGACTTTGTATTACTAAGAATATTTTATGAAGAGGTTGCATGTACAATAAAGTCTTGGGATATAATTTATTAATAAGGCCTAAAATGCAATTATATTTTTATAGTGGTATTAAATATAATTAATGGTAACTTTAGACTTGTCAAGAGTTGACAGAAAAGCCCAAGGCCAATTGGAGCTAGGGTCTTATTTGTTCCCTTTTGGTCCCACTCCAAATCACATACTTAAGCCCAATTGAAAAGGTCTAAAAGGCTAACCCAATTAGATAATCAGTTATTAGGAGAAAAACATACAGAATTTTGAAACAATAACAAGAACATAAAATGGTATGTATGTGAGTGTTAGATACTCTTAAATTCTCTCTAGAACATACACATATAACTAATTGAGCGACCACACTTCTTGGGCATCAAGTGAAATTAGAATGAAAATTAAAAGTATTCCCAAGAACTTTTGATATTTGGTTTTGAATTTCATCCCATCAAGGTACACTCTCTTATTCTTATATTCTGAAACTTACATAGCACATGTTATCAATTGCAAATGAAGTAGATCCGTTAATTTTTCGCTGCGCATATTTTTGTATGCAATACAAACATGTTTTTCCAACAGGGTTTTGCGTTGGGCTTGGGTTTTAGGCTCACTTGGACGGGTGTTAGACGAATGAAATTACTCAGGCCCAAGTTCTGAGTGCTTCTTAAAGAGGCCTCGTACGTCTGTCTCGATGGGCCTTGACTGTGGGATGCCCTCATGTCAATTTTGTTGCATTAACATTCATCACACGCCGATATCACACCCCCCAACCCCCAAAAAAAAAAAAAAAAAAAATTCACATTCCAGCCTGTGAAGGCTTCCAAACTCCACGTTGACTTCTGAACCAATCACAAGAATTCACACGCCAAGCCCCTTTGCACGAAGCCCAAATTCGATAATTTCAGATTCCACTAATGCAAGGGTCAAGAATAAATCTAATCACCAAAACTATAAACAATCAAACGGCCAGAACTCCTCCCCCTCCTTATCTTAAATTCCACACCCTCGTTTTCATCGTATTTTTAAACCCTTTTTAGCCTTTCTCTTCTTTCACGCCTCGTCAAATACATTATACACACTCACAGATTCCCAAAACCCAGCCTTCCCCAAAACCCTAAATTTTTATTTCTCTCTAATGGCTCCGAAACGCCCATCTCATCTGGACGATCCACCAGCTGCTTCGTCTTCTGAAGAAGAAGAAGAAGAAGAAACTTCCTCTGAAGATGAAGAAGATGAAGAAGAAGGAGAAAGTTCATCTGAAGAAGAAGAACACAAAGCTGAAGCAGCTAAAATTGATTCGTTACCATCCACTCCAGTGAAATCCCAACCCAAAAAACCTGACCCTCCTGCTCCAATCTCAAATTCCAAGCCCCATACCCATTCTTCTTCGTCCGGGTCGGAATCCGAGTCCGAAACCGAGTCCGGATCCACGCCCGACCCGAATGTCAAGCCCTTGGCCTCCAAACCCATGGAGCCCGACCCGACTCCGGTGAAGGCCACGAAACCCAGATCCAAGCCTTCCTCCACGAGATCCTCCGCCGTCACCAAGAAGCGTCCGAACGGCGAAGCCGAAGCCACGCCGTCGAAGCGGGTCAAGAAGAAGGACCCGGAACCGAAATCCCAAGACGTCGTCGTTTCGCCCTCGGAGGACTCGAAGAAAGTCGGCGGAGGCGGGGACGAGAAGAAGCTATTCCAGAGGCTGTGGAGCGACGAAAACGAAATCGAGTTGCTGAGAGGGATGTTGGACTACACCGCTTTGCGCGGCGCGGATCCCGCCGCAGATGCCGCCGCGTTTTTCGAGTTCGTTAAGAAGAGCCTCCACGTGGAGGTCACGAAGGCCCAGCTGGTGGACAAGATGAAGAGGTTAAGGAAGAAGTACAACAACAATGCCGGACGAGGAAAGAAAGGGAAAGACCCGACCTTTTCGAAACCCCACGAACAAAAGACTTACGAGTTGTCTAAGAAGATTTGGGGCTCCGTTGAAGCTGCTACTGAGACTGAGAAAGCTAAAGACATCAACAATGGGAAAGCTAAAGCTAAGGACAACAAAAATGGGAAAGCTAAGGCTAAGGACAACAACAACAGCAACAACAATAAGAATCAGAAAGGTAACAGTTTGATTAGGAGTTTGAAGGAGGAATTGACGGAGTCGTCTCCGGTTTTGTACAAGTATGGTGAGAAGATGGAGATTGATGGGGATTCGGGTTCGGGTTTGGGGAGCTGTTTGAATGGGATGTTAAGGTTTGATAAGAATGTGTGGTTGGACGAGAGGGTCATAAAGCGTGGGCTCAAATTGATTGATGAAGAGAAGAAGGTGGAATTGGAGGAGAGGTGGAAGGAGGTGGAGTTGGCTGAATTGGAAGTGTTTGTGAAGCGGACCGAGTTGATTAAGGACCAGGCCAGGTTGATACTCGAGGCATACAAGGACCACTGAGGTAAAGTTGTGGTTCTTTATGGGGATAATCATTGATTTGGGAAGTTTGTAATATTTTGATTTTAGTCTCTTGCACTTTTTCACTTTTCATGTTAATAATGTTGTTTGCTTAAATGGTACTTAGCTATAGAGAAATGGGATAGTTGGTCCTATAATTACTGCTGTTGGGTTATGCCCATACTTGTAAGCTTGATAAGGCGGCTCCTCTTCTTGTAGTTTGACATGATGTTGCTCAATTCTCAAAAATTGTGGGTGTGGTTTCCTTTTGTTCTTTGTTGGTAAGTATCATAAATTGTTCATTTTGTGTGCCATGAAGCATTTTGTAGTGTCAATGATGTTTGTTTGTGTTGTATATGAGTTGTGTATCATCTTGCATGCTGGTTAGCAGGCTTGGGAGAAATTGCAAATCAACTAGTTCTGGGTTTGTTAGTTGGCCACTTCACGTATGCTGTGCATATAAAAGATCATGCTTTCATTTCTACCCAGGAATTTTAGACATGTGACCCTGCAGTGACACCAAATGAGAAGAAATAACGACCTTAGTTTAATCTATTATGTCTTAGGTTATGTGGTTTTAGAATTTTGTTTTATAAGTGGTGGCATGATGGATGGATGTTAGCCAATGAGCTCTAGCTGATGTAGGCATGAAAGATTAATTTAATTTCATGCTACTTTGCAAATTTTTCTGTCCAAGATTTATTTAATAATGCCATTTTTGTAATCGGTATTTAGCTCTAGAGAAGTGGGATAGTTGATCCTATAAAAGCTTCTGTTGGGTTATTGCTCATACTTGTTAGCTTGAGGGCTTGACAAATTTTTTTCTTGTTCGTGGCAGTGTGATAAGGTGGCTCCTCTTCTTGTAGCTAGTTTGACATCATGTTGTTCAATTTTCATGAATTATGTTTTTTCAGTGAGTTTTCTGTGTTATGGTGTAGGTTGATACTTGTTAGCTAGAGGTCTTGACAGTGACAATTTTTATTCTTGTTTGTGGCAATTTGATATGGTGGCTCCTCTTCTTGTAGCCAGTCTGACATGATGTTCAATTTTCATGAATTGTGGGCATGGTTAAATGTTGTGTCTTTGTTAGTGAGTTCTGTGTTATGGTGTAGGTTGGTAGTTGATATCAAGCCTTTTCTCATTTTTTCTCATTCATAGATAGTGTCAGTGATCTTTGGGTTGTATATGAGTGGTTTGAATAGAATGTGGCCGATGAAGTTCATTTCTGTTTAGACGGAGGTTAGACCACACGTTCTAATAGTTATGGGTTTGTTTGTCATTTGTTTGTCAACAGAATTTTTGGATATTTATTTAACAAGTTAATGCCAAATTTATTTTTAGGGCTAAACTGTAATTTCTGTAACCGTTGTGAATTAAGGGTATTTTTGTAGTTTAATTAAGTATTGAATTTTCGTGGAGATCCTTAATATTTTAGGTTTTTTATTTTTCTGTGTCCAAGTTAGTCTTTTATTAGTTATTACTTTATTAGGTATTTAGTTTGTTGGTCAAATGAGAAGCCCTAATGATGCTACTAGTACAACAAAGAGTCATTGTGTATAATTATGCTCGTGTAAAGTAGGTATAACTTGTACAAATCTTTCCATTTTCCAAACTTAAAGAATAGGAGGTGGCACATTGGCCTTATTGTTCTTCCCTCCATTTCTCTTGCTTTTCCTTCTTTTTGATGTGCTGTCATTGTTAGCCTGTATGGTTCGAGTGCACTGTCCACTGATTGTGGAGAAATTTGATTTCCAATTCTTCTTACCTTTTTTCTTCCTTACAAAACCTCCTCATTCTTGAACCCTAATCCTTATGTTATAAAGTTTTAAACCCTAAATCCACAATTTCTTTTAAACCTTAACGGGCCACAAGTACATGTAGACAAATTCTGTAATTTGACCTACATAACTAGCTCAATTAGTGCATCCAGGAACAAGGTGGTGTGTGAGATCTTGAGTACTGAAGTCAAGGCAGACCAAAAAGGACGATTTCTAATATGGTGCATGGTTTCCTGGCATTGCTTTAGCAGGGGAATCCAAATCTATTGGTTTTTTATGCTTTTATAGGGGAATTTTAATCTATCAGTTTTTGATAATAATGTTTAATTAATTTTGAGGTTTGTAGTATTTATCTTCTTGTGCATTTCTTCAATGAGTGTCTATTTCATATATTGAACATGATTTATGAACATCTAATCAGTTGTTGATTAGAATCCATTTATTTGTTATACAATGATTTGCAACTCATTTATCACTGTATTTTGGGGCTCCGTGTGGTATTTCTTACTGTATTAACAATATATGCTCACATTTCGAATTTAATTTGTAATAAATCTGCTTAAATCTTGAGATTGGACCCTTTATCATGGATCCAGACTTAATTGTGAGTCAAATCAATTCTTTCTTTGTTTTTCACATGAAAGAGGCATTTGCTGGTATCTTTTTATTGGTGCTTTCTTTGTAGCAAAGCCTTTTATTTTACTTTAATTGAGAAAAAGATCTGTGTTACCATACTGGCTTAGGAACAGTAACTTAATATTTCTTTCTGTGTTAACACAGTGACTTAGGAACAGTAATGTAATATTTTGACCCAATTTTACTGTTGGATGATAACCTGTACATGCCTATCCTGAGGAGTCATGGCTGACAACTTAATTGAATGGATCTGTTTACTGGCAGAAGCAAAACAGTTCAAACATTATAAAATTGTTTATAGATGGTCAACTTCTTATAAATTGTTCATATAAGATATTCATAAAACATTACCTTAAATTTTTTTTTTTCCAAAATTCTTGTGTGAATAATATTGTTATGAGGTGGCAAAAATAAGAGCATGAAACCAATTTAACCTCCGTGACTTTGTATCCACAGCCGCGCACCTGGGAAACTTCTCACAAGTTTGGCTATGATTCATCGCTTATTCGCTTAGAACGTATAAAATTTTTTAGAAGAATAATTGTCTAATAATGTGTGAAGTTTTTTTTTTTTGAGAAAGAATAATGTGTCAAGTTAATATTGTTATTTTTTGTATTTTGGTTAAAAGGAGATAATACATAAAGCAAACTAAATGGCCACAGAGACCAAAGTAGTGGTTACAAGCTTACAATAATACAAACCATTCATACCTGAAGCAAGTAAGGAATAAATTTCTACCAAGGGGGGAATCAAAAAGGACAAAATCTTCCTGCATGGTGCATCCCCTCTTTGCCAAAAGGTCAGCAAATTTGTTCGCTTCCCTAAATCACCCTAGCCTGAGGAAGCCTAGCTAGAAGACTCCTGCAGTCATACAAAAGAGGGAAATAAGCTCTGTTAGGATTATTATCGAAGTCGATCAGATCCACAATCACCTTAGCATCAAGTTCAGCATCTAATTGCTAACAACCAGGTTGAATAGCTAAACTGAGCCCTGACATGTTACCAAAGGTTGTTAATTTTCTGTGGCTATGCCTCCATAGCAGCACCTCTGTGAGAGATGTGCTAGCCTCAAAGGGCATCAATTGTGATAGAATTTTCCCTTTATGTAAATGTCGAGATGAGACCATTCTCCGCCTCCTCAGAGATTGTGATCTGGCCCGTGACTTTTGGAGGAAGTTGGAGGTTCCTCTGCCTCTCATCAGTTCTTTTGCTGGGAAGTTTAGAGAGTTGGCTAAAGACGTTGCTTGAGTAGTGTTGAGCATAAATCTTCCTCCTCTTGGAGCATTCTTTTTCCTTTTCCCGTTTGGTCCCTTTGGAAGAATAGAAACAAGGTGGTGTTTGAGAACACCATTCCCAACCCCAATCTCCATAAAGTTTGTATCAGCGAAGCTATATATTATTTCTACGGTGTGAGCAAATCCAAGTAGCTATCCTTGAAAGTTGTTGTCCCGATTAAATGGACCAAACCATCGGTGGGGTGGCACAAGCTTAAGAGTGATGGTGCAACCTTTGGAAATCTAGGGAAGGTTGGGGCTGGAGATATCATCATAGACAGCCATGGAAATTGGGTGAAAGGATTTTCAAGATCAATTGGTTATACCACTAGTATTGTATCAAATTATTATTATATATTAGGCTGCCAACGCAGTGGGATCACTAGGTGCAATAGGAGAGTCAAAACCTTTATTATTTTATGAGAGTCAAAACCTTCAACCAATACGTAATTCTGAAATTTATTATTTTTGTTGTTCCCGTGGTATATTGGTAGTAGTTTTAGCATTTTGCTCTCAATTAATTTCAGAATAAAATTGAGTTGTTTTTTGTTTTTGTAAATTATTATTGTTCAATTGTGTTCTTTCAAGTTTATATATATCTTTATGTTTATGTTTATGTCTAGTCACCCTTTAGTGTCAAATCTTTACTCTATTATTGATTGAAATTTGATACCTTCGTTGATAGAAGCAATGAAATACATGTTGTTTATTTCTTCCTAATGTGTTTGGAAAAAAAGAAAACAATGCCTCATATTTCTTAGCCCAATAAATGAATAAATAAAAAAAAATCAGAAATGTGACTCATTAGTAATTGGATGCAGGCTATAAAAACAGAGTAAGAAGGTACAAAAATTCATCCTGAGCTTAGGATAAATTAAATAAAGTTCTAGAAGTTGTGGACACCTATATTTGGAAAAAAAAAAATTGTGTATATCAATAGAGAACTATGTCAATTTGTTACAAGAATATTTGATTTTGAATTTCATATCCATGTAATTGATTGCATCAATCCTTTAATTTACTCTAAGCAATCAATTCCTTGATTTTTGTCTTCAATTTGGGGAAAGTAAATCATGCTATTCAGCAAGTATGTATGTAATAATTTTGAGGCATGTATAATTACAAATCACTATTTAGTTATTTACTTTCTCTTTATATTTTGATGATTTCTGTAACCAGTCAACCGCAGGATCATGTCTTGCAAATGAAAATACTAGTGTTCCGAATATTGTGTAATTTACGATTACAACTGAGATTTTCCCTTTTTTAATACCTCGACATAGTGATCTTGACCATGATTGAAGAACTATTCTTATTAAGTTTTTATTAAGTGTATGGTTGCCTATCAACAAGAGCCAACTTCAAAGCAGAGCCAATAGTTAACTCAAACCAAAGTAATTTTTTATTATCAATAAAAAAATGTGAATGAAAGTTTAAGATAAAAATTGTAATATTAAAAAAATAATGATATTCTACAACAAAAATTTATTTATGTATAAAGATATCGTATTTTAGATATATATACATGTATTATTTATTATATATTTTTGAAATTCATCAACATATAAAGATTTTTTTTCTTAGATTTATAGTTTTTTTTTAAAGTTAGTATGTGCAAACATGTATTAGTTGTTATGTAACTATTTAAATTTGAAAATAAATACACACATTGTACATTTACATTCATCAATTTAAACTATTAAATTAATCATAAAACTATACAATGATAAAAAAAAATTGATCTTTAATTGATAAAAAAATGTAATTACTATTATCTTTCAAAACTCATAAAAATTGCTCTTCTTTACTAATTTTTGAATATAAATAATTAAATTTAAATCACTAGGGTATGCATTTATTGTTGAATTATGTGTGTGCTTTCATGTATATGCATATGTTTATGTTTAAGTTCATGTTTGTTCATATAGGAAAATTAACCCTTCAAAGTTAAATCCTCACTCTATCACTGATTGAACTTTGAAATCTTCATTAATAGAAGCAATGAAGTACATAATGTTGATTTTATTTGCTGTTTTCTTGCCCATGTGTTTGGGAAAAAATGCGTCATAAATCTTAGCCTTATAAATGATTGAAAAAAGTTAGAAATGTTACTCATTAGTAATTGGATGCAAATTTTAATTTGATATGGTGCCTCCTCTTCTTGTAGCCAATCTGACATGATGTTTGATTCTCATGAATTGTTGGTATGGTTAAATTTTGTGTCTTTGTTAGTGAGTTTTGTTTTATGATGTTGGTTGAGAGTTGATATCAAGCTCTTTTTCTTTTTTCTTTTTTTCTTTTTGTGTGTGTGTGTGTGTGTGTGTGTGTGTGTGTGTGTTGAAGCCTTTTGTCTCATTCATAGATAGTGTTAGTGATCTTTGGGTTGTATATGAGTGGTTTGAGTAGAATGTGCCTGATAGAGTTCATTTTTGTTTAGATGGAGGTTAGACCGCACATTCTAATTAGTCTTATCTATGTTAATATTCCGTTTGTCCCAATTTATTTATCTTATTTGAAAAGTCAAACTTTTTAAGGGAACATCATTTAATATCTTGTTTGCCTTATAAAAATGTATAAGTTTACAAAACTACCCTTAAATAAATTTATAGGCTTTTTTTATAAAAAAAATAGTTATTCTTAATGAAGCAACTAAAAATGTTCCCCAATTAAATTGATTTTAAAAAAAAAAATATTTGTTAGCTTTCTTTTCAAATAGTTTTGAAAATAAAGTAAGAGTATAATAGGAACATTAGTAAATTAATGGCTTTTATTTTTTGAAACAGAACAATATTTTAGGACATCATAAAATGGAATAGAGGACAAACAAACTAGGAAGGAGAGAGTATTTATTTGTTTATTTATTTTTGAGGAATTGCAAACCAGCTATTTATGGTTACTAATGAAGAGAAATGAATGGTCAATAGAAACAAACTTAACGGACGTAACAAATATAATTTAACAAGCACAAATACAACCTGTTGTAGATTTGACATGTAGTGCAACACCAATACTGAATATGGGTTGTAGGCTACATACTGATGTTGCTTGAGACCAATTGTAGTATAAGTGTACAACATTATTGCTTAATAGTTATTAGGCCATTTTAGGTACCTCATGTACATGAAAGATTGTGTTTTCATTTCAACCCATGAATTTATGACACGTGAAACTATAGTGTTTTGTGACAACAAATGAGAAGAAATAAGGACCTTACTCTAATCTATTTTGTTTTAGGCTATGTGGTTTTAGAATTTTGTTTAAGAAGTTGTGGTGGGTACATCATGTATATGATAGATTGTGTTTTCATTTCAACCTAGGAATTTTCGACATGCAACCTTGTATTGTAGTGTGACACCAGATGATAAGAAATAAGGACCTTAGGTTTTGTGATTTAGAATTTTGCTTTAGCAGCTGTGGCATAATGGATGGATGTCTTGCTAAGCCAATGAGTTCTAGCTTATGTAGGCATTAAAGATAATTTCATACTACCTTTCAAAATAGTCTATCCAAGATTTATTTTATGGGGGCACACATGCAAAGACAATTGAAGTAAGAGTCGTGTGGTTTTAATGCCAAATTTGTTTTTAGGGTAATTTGTAATTTTTGTAACCCTTGCAAATTAAGGGTATTTTTGTCGTTTAATTTAGCCTATTTCATATATTCCACATGATTTATGAACATCTAATCAGTTGTTGATTAGAATGCTTTATTTGGTATAGTATGATTTGCAGCTCATATCACTGTGATTTGGGTTGTGTGTGATATTTCTTACTGTATTAACAATTTATGTTCATATTTTGAATATAATTTGTAATAAATCTTCTTAAATCTTGAGATTGGAACCTTTTTCATGGATCCAGACTTCAATTGTGATCCAAATCAATTCTTTCTTTGTTTTTCACATTTGTTGTGTTCTCATTTCCTCTCCTTCCTTGAAGCTAGGAAGCATTTGCTGGTATCCTGTCATTGGTACTTCTTTAATGCATTTTCTTTTACTTTAATTGAGAGAAAGATCCGTGTTAGATGTCATACTGACTTAGGAATAGTAATGTAGTATTTTGACCCAATTTTATTTTTGGATGATAACCTGTACATGCCTATCCTGAAGAGTCATGGTTGACAACTTAATTGAATGGATATGTTTATTGGCAGAAGCAGAATAGCTCAAACATTTATGACATCGATTTTTATCATTTTGAATTTTGTTTCTTTATTTGAGGAGAGCCACATAAAAATTGAACTGAGTAAACTTTTCCCAGGATGTACTAACCGTTAAATGTAATTCCTAAATGTAAATCAACTTTACCAAGAGCACTAGCATTTACACCCCCAGTTGGTCATGATATCTCAAAAAAAATTAACATAAACTTATCTGGTCATGATATCTCGACCATGTAAAAATAAAAAAAGGGGAAAAGTGCCTGAAAATGGAGGAGATATTCCTCCTTGTCTCTCTATTGTTAAGAAAAGGGGGATTTCCCTCCTTGTCTTCAGCAGTAGAAGTTGTTTATTCCTTCTACACGAAGGAGTGTTTTGTTTTGGGGTTGTCCTTTTGTCTTTCTAGGGATATCAAGAGTATCTGTGGAGCTTGTAGGGTTTTTTTGTTGTGGGGTTAGGGAAACACTTTTCTATTTATTCGGGTTAGAGTTTCTACTTCATGCAAATTAGTTATCTCAATCTCTGGCATTTACAAGTCAAAAGTAAGGCCATCAACGCAGTCAAACAAATCAGATTTTTCTAATGTTCATCTGAATCCATATGTGCAGGGTACCGGAGCTACCCAAACGGATTAAGGCTTAAGGGAGCTGCCGCTGAAGAAGGGTCCAATAAAAGCGCAATCAAGGGATATTAATGAGGTGCAGGTAACGCCAGATTCCTTGCAAGGATCACAAGTGAGTTATTACCCAATTCAGCTGGCCAACGGACAAAAAGTGAAAGCAAATCTTTGTTTTTAGAGGGTGTTTCCGTGATTCCAGGAAACCCTATTCAGTGGGTTAATGCAATTAATGAGCTGCAAAGAAAAACAAATCCTAATCCACTTAATTCTGCCCCACCATCAATGCCAAGCCCGATTTGTTCAGAGGTCAGTCAACCAACACGTGCATACTTGGCTTGGATGGTGTGGAATCAAAGAAATAAAACCCAACTGAACTTACAAGCTGCTTCGTTTCATCAAGTGGCAGAACAGGAAAAGGAAATGTTGGCATAGTACCAAGCAAATTTGCAGGTTCCAAATGTGGTTCTAAATGTCCAGGTAATAAACAGTGGTAGTGGAGGGACAAGGTGGAGATGCCCGCAAGTTGAGTTGGTGAAAATAAATTTTGATGGTGCTGTATTTAGTGCATTAAATATGTCCAGTATTGGAGTGGTGATACGAGATAGTAATAGAGCTGTTTTGGCTTCTTGCTCACAAACAATCCCTCAAGCATACAAGGTTGAAGTGATTGAGGTGCTGGCAGCCCTCAAGGCAGTGTCTTTTGTGTTTGAGTTGGGATTTTGTAATGCTATCCTTGAAGTTGATTGTCTTTGACTGATTCAAGCTTTGAAGTTAGAGGAGCGTAGCTTATCACCAACGGGTTTACTGATACTGTTAAGGACATATTTTATGTAGTTGACTAATCCTTTGACAAAACGCACTTTACTTGTATTTGGGTAGATTTAGAATGTATTTAATACTTCAAGGAACATGTTGTTCAAGTCTAGTATTAAAGCCATGAAGATTGGACCAAGAAACAAGTGATGAAAATGTGTTTAATAAAGCTGGACAGATAGCTCGACACCTGGGACAAATAGCTCGATAGCTGCTCAACACCTCTTAACTGCTGCTCGACACCTTTTGACAGCTGGCTATCTATCAAGCTGTTCAGATGATTGTTATCGCAATCTTGACACATTCTCGACAGCTGATGGATCGATCGAGAAATCTTCTGTCCCCTCGATAGCTTCTCGACACCTAGCTATCTATCGAGGTTTAAATCTCAGCACCTTTTTGACACCTCTTGATCGATCGAGGTTACGGGAATTCAGATTTCCAAATCTGATTTTTTGGGCCAGGCTTATGTATTTGTGTAGGGTTTCTTTTCTCACAACCCTAGACTTATATAAGGCTTATTTTAGAGGCCATCACATAAGAGAATACAAGAAGAACATATGCAAAAGGTGACTGATGCCTTATTCCCTCTGAAAGAAGCTACTGCGTCTTTTGCGCCTTAAGGTTTTGTAATCAAGTGCTTCTTGATCTTCATTCTTGATGAAGTGAAGAACTTTGTAGCCAACATTTTCTTTTAGTTGGTGATTGAAGTCGCGTACTGGGATTCACACAATTGGTTAATCATGTACTGGGATTCGTGCATCATCAAAGGGTGGCGTTCATATATTGAAGAGTTTAGAGATTCTGAAGTGGTAGAAGGTTTCTACTGTGAGTTCATCTACGAGAGTTGTAGAGTCTAGGGATAAAGGTTTTGTACTAGATCTAAAACTTCTCTTTACTATAATGGATTGCTTTTCGGGAAGGTTTCCCCCCAAGTTTTTTTTACTGTGAAACTGGTTGGTTTCATTGGTTTTCCTGGTTCATAATATCTTGTCTTATTTATTTTTCCGTTACATGATTATTGACATGATATTGATGTTTGTTTGTTTTAACAAGTTTTAATCATAATAAATCTAATTAAAAACTTGGATTTAAAACTCGTTAATTCTATCAACCGGGGTTTAAATTTCCTAACAGATATTTAGGGAACTAGTGTCAGACAATGGACGACAGTTCGATAACACACCCTTTAGAGATTTCTGTGAGTAACTTGGAATCAAGAGTCATTATTCCTCACCCTCCCACATAGAAGCAAATGGACAAGCAGAAGTAGCAAATCGATCCTTGTTGAAAATCATCAAGACTTAGCTTAAAAAGGCAAATGGAGTATGGCCAGACGAGCTACCAGGTGTTCTATAGGCTTACAAGACGATTGTGAGGACCCCTACAAGGGAAACTCCTTTAAAACTAGCCTATAAGAGCGAGGCAGTATTAGGACAAGGAGAATGAAAAACAACTTCGTCTCAGCTTTGATTTAATAGACAAGGTAAGGATGGATGTAGAGCAAAGGACAGCAAGATATAAAAATCTTATGGCCAGACAATATGATGCAATGGTGAAACCTAGGCATTTCAACATTGGGGACCTTGTCCTAATAAGGGTCTCTTTGGCAACCAGAAACTCGGCCTACAGGGTTATCAATTGCAAAAGGCAAGGATCATACTACTTGGAAGCCCTAGATGTATGGAGGCTAGAGCACCCCTAGAATGTTAAGCATCTAAGAAAATACTATCAGTAAAGGATCAGCCTGGACGAGTATCATCATGGACGAAGTTAGAGTTATGTGTTACTTTCCTCATATTTATCTATGTTTATTGTTAGTACTACATGTTTTAATATTTTAATTCCCTAAAAGTGCATTAGTCTCCAACTTGTGCACTGCTTATGGACGAATTTGTGATGGACAAAGTTATGAACTTAGTCTATTTGTACATAAGTATTTTTAATTCTCTAAAGGCACTAAGTTCTAAGCATGTGCCATGCTTGTGGATGATGTTTATGTTGTGTATATATAGTTTGGATTCCTAATGTATATAATGTTGTGTGAATTTCTAATTTTCATGTTATTTTCATTCAAACTAATCCACAAGAAAGCCAAAGGCCCAAGACGAGTAAAATCTTCGAATGCAGGGATGTAACGTCTATAAGCTTTCCTTTAAACTAGGATGAAGCAAAGAAAAATAAACTTAAGGTATATTCGTCCAATCAATGGATGAGATAAAACCTAAGGTATATTTGTCTAATCAATGGACGAAGAAAAACGTGCACATAAAAATACTCAAAAATCCATGGATGAATTTGCCCAGCCAAACAGTCCAATCTTTGGACGAGTAAAATGCTGGAAACGTCTTACCCAAAGATGAATAAAGGACCATCCAGCCTATGGATGTAAAATGGTGCAAGCTGTAAATCAAATCTATGAGCGAATTAAGCTAGCAACAGAAAATACCATTCATAGACGAGTTATTCTTAAAATTTAAAGAATGGTAAAAATGTTGAACATGAAAAATTCATTCAAACATAGACGAGATAAATGCCTTCATGAGTGGACGGACCACACTTAAAACCATAAGAGATAATATGGACGATGTAAACAAAGGAAATTCGTCCATACATAAAGCATATAACATGTTCAACATTAAATGAAGAATGAAAATGAAAGTAAATATTCATCCATGAAACGTAAAAAGGGTTGACGACCATCGTCCAAAAACTCTTAAGTTATTCAAAGCCAATGAAGGCTATTGTATTTTTGGACGAGGAAACTATACTTAAATGAATTTTAAAGTAAAAGCCCAAAACAGTGGGCACTTCCTACAAACTAAAATAACTAAATTTTTCTAAAAAAGAAATAGATTACTGGGATAAACTACTGTGGGCATCACCTCCAGACTTTGGGTTGTCCTTGTTGGCATCAGTGGTGTCCTGGGGCAGGTTCAGTTGAAGCATTGTCCATCACGTTGACGTTCTCGGAGCTCGTTGGAAGCAGGGAATTCTTTATAGCAGTGGGGATCTTGAAGGAGTCAAAGTCCATCTCAGGGTAAGCCTCTTTGGCATCAGAACGGAAATCTTCATAGCCAACAGCGTAATGATGATCTAGACGATTCTTGAACTCGTTTGACTTCATTAAGGCTGCAACGGCTTCCTTTTGAGCCTTCTCCGTATACGAAGTAAACCCTTGAACCTTCACCTCAAGGTGAGTAATACGAGTCTCCTTCTCAATGGAGTCTGCCTTGAGCTCCTCCACTTCATTCTTTAGGTTCTACTCAATTCCCTGTAGACGATAGAGCTCTTCAGTCAGCCTGATTACTTCTCCCTTCTTTAAAAGAACCTCGTTGTTCAACTCTTTGCTCTTCTCCTTAGCAGTCTTAGCCTCGTTACATAGCTTCTTGGCTTAGGTGGACGCAGTGTAAAACTTTGACATGGCCTATAGATAGGCGAAGGAGAGTTAAAAATTTTCCTTAATTTTTTTTTAAAATAAAATAAGGATAATGAAAACTACATACCTTGAAAAGGTCATGGATGGCAGAACACTCAAAGTCCTTCACTGACATGTTATAGCATGCGTTCACCTCATTGTTAGTGATAAGTCCTTTGAACATCCTCCATACATAACCCTCGTCCTACACCAAGTTGGGAGGACACTTGGTTTGCTCTGAAAGATGAGCCCTGTGAGGAGCTTTGGCTATAGGAGAAGGAAGGTTCTCAGGTTGGATGGATGTAATGGTCTGGATGGGTACCAAGTTCACTGCCGAGTCGTCCAAGTCTACTGTCGTAGGAGGGAATTTTGGAACCTTAGGAGAAGGAGTCTTGCCAGACTTTTGCTTCTTAGAACCTCGATGAGTTAGAAGGTCACCAAGGTCGACAGAACTGGATATGCCCTTTTCCCAGCCTGGACGACAGGCTTTTGGACGACTAATGGGGTAACATCGTCTTTGACTTGGACATCTTCTTCACCCTCAGTGTCAGTAGCAATGCCTTTCCCTTTATTTTCTTTCATAGTAGCTAACCTTGTGATGGAGAAGATATAATATATATATATATATATATGATAGTGAATGAATGGACGAAGCTTACTTCGATGAGTGGTCTCCTTGTGTGCAAGATTCTCTGTAGTAGGCTTAGGGCCAAGTCCCTAAATAGCTAGACGACTAAGAGTCACCAAGCTGTGGAAGGACCTCTTAGGGAAGGCACGAGCTTTATCAATACACTCCAAATGAAAGTTGTCCAAATGTGGACAAGTAATAGCTACACAAACACAAGAATAGAGTTAGACGAGGGAAAGATAAAACAAAGTAGTAAACAAAGGAAGAAGAACATACCCTTAGGAAAAAGATGACCTAGGGGGCTGGTAAAAGGAGGGAAGGGGGCACTATTTACATCAACTGGGTCCCCAGCCCAATTTTCAGAAATAATAAAGAATTCTTTCTTCCAAAACCTATCAAAAGAACTATGACCCCTAATCAAGGTAAATTAGGGGCCCCTGGACGAGAACTGGTAGAAACCAGCAGACTGTTTAATCTCTGAGGGCTTGTAGCAGTAAAGGAATTCGTCCACTGTGATTGGACAGTTTCCTTTAAGCGCCTCACGCCATAACACTTGCATGGCTATTATTGTCCTCTATCCATTAGGATTGAGTTGGTTTGGTCCAATACCCAACCTATGGAAGAGACTTCTACAAAAGGAATTTAAAGGAAACCTAAGACCTGCTAAGAGATAAAAAGTATATACACCAAAGCCTGAAAGAGGAGAACAGCACCATTTCCCTTTTTCAGGTAGACGAGGCCTAAACTCTATAGGAATATGATATCTACCTACTAGAGTGTTTAACTTACCCTCGTCTAAAGTAGACGCCATCTTAGGGGCACAGCTATAAATTACGTTTTCTTCCTCCTCCTCGTCTTGAGGAGGGCTAGGTGACCTACTCCTTCTGGATGAGCTAGTCTCTGCCCCAGAAGCCATCCTACGTTGCAGTTCCTACTATCACTACTACTACTGGTACTACCTTCACTACTACTCTTATAACTATTACCACTCCTAGAGGACACGTCTTGGTACTCGTCTATCTCTCTCTCAGTACTACCACTAGACGCAGACATGATTAGAAGAATGAATAAGATGAAAACCTAAGGATGGAAAGAAGGAAGTACCTGATGAGACTAGAGACAAGGACTAGACGAGGCTTTTGGATGAGACGGCAGAAAGGAAATTATCAGAACAGTAAAGGGTAAGAGAGAGAATGTACATATTTATAGGGCACAGAGGTAGGTCAGCGAAGCAACACAGACTAACCAGAAGCTGACACGTGGCATATTCTTCGAAAAATAAATCGACGCGACTAGCCAACCAATGAAATTTTGACACGTGGCATATTTGTTGACCATTAAAATGTTGACTCGTGTCAAGAATAAACAGTCATACCATAGTGGTCAAGACAACCTTTGGACAAAGGGGGCAACTAATGGTGAACAAAAAATTGGGCCATCTCCAGTTCGTCTATAGTGTCGTCCAAGTCCAAAAAGGTGGTCCAACATAAGAAGGTCATCCAAACTAAAGAAGGTCGTCTAGCATGGAAACACCTAGATGACCCCTCAACACTTAAAAAATATTCAAAATGAATTTATGCACAAAAGTTTATAATTCAAATCACGTTCTACTATTTTGAAGTATGAGCAAAATCCTTATTCATCGCTTTAACTTCCCACTAAGTTCTTAACTTCTAATGGCAGTTGTAAAAGATAAGATTAAATCTTCTAACTTCTATAGCAGTTGTAGACGTTAAGTCTGAACCTTCTAACTTCCATATACGTTGATGAAGTTACTAAACAAGTAACCACTCTAAGGCTCACTATATAAGGACTTATCCACATCAAATGAAAGTAAGTTTCCACTACTCCTAAAGTGAGAATTCTTGAGTTCTAGAGAGAAAAACTAATTTAAGTATCGGAGGGTTCTTGGTCGGTTCACTTCGGTCACATTTGATCTTGTCTTTCTTTCTTTTCAGGTCTTACAAGCAATTACTAGTCCATTAAAACTCGAAACATTCAGCCTATTGATTTTCTGTGCATCATCAATTATTATTATTATTATTATTATTTTTGATGGGATATTATTATTATTTTTGGGTAAGAAAAAACATTTTACAATTAAAAGATTTTCTTATATTGCAGTACGCAGTCCAAGTTGTCTCTTTAAACGACGACCCGTTTAGTGCTCTAGTAAAAACAAAATCACCGCACCATGTTTTTACTTTTCACTGTTTTGAGTTCTCCCTCAAATTTGAAAATGCAGCATGGGGTAAGTTTCATTCTTTTCACTCAAATTTTGCGTTTCCCGCTTCTCACAAAACCCAAAAAACCGTAGAATTGACACGAAAACACAACACCACAATCCAACCGTCCAAGCAATTCAAAACCAACGGTCAAAGATCACGATCCGCGTCACTCAACCTAATTGGCCCACACAACTCTCCACCCCATATAAAACCCCAACCACCCCAACCCATCTTCTCTCACATTCCACGCTATTCAAAGAAACTCACACACGCATTCAGTTCCCTCTCAAACCTTCTTCGATTCCCAAAAGTTTCTCTCTCACTTTCTTCAATGGCCGGAAGAGGCAAATCTCTCGCCGCAGGCACCGCCAAGAAGAGCACATCTCGGAGCAGCAAAGCCGGTCTCCAGTTCCCCGTCGGCCGTATCGCCCGTTTCCTCAAAACCGGCAAGTACGCCGAACGCGTCGGCGGCGGCGCCCCTGTCTACCTTGCCGCCGTCCTCGAGTATCTCGCCGCCGAGGTCAGTTTACAGTTTTTGACAGTTACAAATTCTGTTACTTTCGTTTCTTTTAAAAGTAAAAAGTTTACTTCTTTTTTATCGATTTTAGAAAACGTTTTGTGCGGTGAATTTCTCATTTTATTAGGTTTTGGAATTGGCTGGGAACGCAGCGAGAGACAACAAGAAGACACGTATAGTGCCACGTCATATCCAGTTGGCGGTGAGGAACGACGAGGAACTGAGTAAGCTTCTTGGGTCTGTGACCATCGCAAACGGTGGCGTTTTGCCCAACATTCACAACATGCTCTTGCCTAAGAAAACTGGCGCCGGTTCCAAGAGCGGCCCAATCGATGACTAGACCGGAGGAGCTTTCTCAAAGATCTACTTTGCCAGAAAAAAAAAAAAAAGAGAATTGTGGACAGTGGTATAGATAGGAATTGTGGTTCTTAGATTTGGTGATTGTAAGAATTGGTAGGAATAGGATTTGATTAGATTAGGATTTTCTATTGTCATTCTGTTTGGGTTTTTAGATGGTTTCTTTGCTTTTTGGCAATTCAAGATTTGAATTTGATTGTTAAAAGATTCGCAAAATCGAAATGTGAATGATCTTTGCAATTGTCTAAATTATGATCTTTGGTTTCTTTTCAATGAGTAATTTAGATAATGTGAGTCCATTAAATAACAATAAAAATGAAGTTTTAAAATCTCAAATTGTTTTATGGTTATTTTTGTTATAATTTTAAACATGGACTTAGTATTTTACCAATTATACTTTATTATATCATAATTATAGCAAAAAATTATGAAAATTTGTGTTTTTAGATTTTTTTTTTTTTCATAAAAATCTTATGGTTTGTTTAATAATATGAACTAATTTGAATGGAAAAATGTGTTGTATAATTAAAATATTTGTTCCAATATTTTCTTTGTTATGTATCTCATTTAATTTTTTTTTTAAAATTACTGTTACATGTAATTCTACTTTGGGTAGCAATTGCTCACGACAAATATTAAAGTGTGTTAAGTTTGAAAAAAAGTACACATATTAAAAAAATAAAGACTGAAACTTTAAAGAGTTCTCCCTAAATACACAAATATGGAATGAACAAGAGCAAATTATGTAGGTTTTTTCCTTCAAATTTCAAAAGGTTACCGCTAAAAAAGTAGTTGAAAAACAATGTATTCAATCAATCATCCTACAAATTACAATCAATTAAATAAAGGCACTTCTGTGCTTTGATGAAAGTAAAGCTTATTTCAATTAAAGAATTCAAACTTGACAAAAAGAGAAAAATATAGTACTGTAAAATTAAACGGTGATTGTAGGGCCTGCAGCACCTCCAGCAGGGTTTCTTTGCAGTCTCTGTTTTTCTCTTTGGGCAGCAGTGACAGACACATAATAGGAAACTGCAAATAGTCCATGAACAAAGCATAAAATCCCTCCTATAGACAGGAATCTATGGTGTGCTATCCCACAAGATTTTCTTGATCTTGAATTCGACATTGTTCCTATGATGAGCATTGAGAATCCAACGGCTAATATGATCCTGATACGTCACAAATGTTAAGCATTAGAACGCCCTAGTTTGGGCTATACAATTATCTTTACAAATATTATTCCCAAATTCATATACATTTTTATAACATGTTTTGAGTGTTAATTTGTGATTAAATTACTGTACTTTCACGCAAATTACTACAAGTACTTGATGAAAAGTTGATTTTGGTGTATCAATCGTAAGCTGACACTTAATATGTTATCTTAGTTACCTTAATTAAGGCTTTGATGTTTCCATGCAAATATAGTTGTATCATAATCTGAATTCTGTTTGAAAACCTTTTTTGGAAAAAAAAAAATATATATTTCTCACTATTTTTTAGGTAATGGTTTTTGTTTTTCCCAAATAGTCAATTTCCGAAAGGTTGAAAACTAAATGTATCAAATGAGCACAAATATCAAAGCCCCATCATTTTGAACAAGATCTATGGAGTGTAGACTATAGAGGGGATATTCTTCAATACAACGGAAAATATGCTCTCTCCTTTCGTATGATTAATAGTGAGTCTTATCATGATAAAATGAGAAGAGAGAGTATTGTTTCCGGGATATTGAATAATTACTCGGTGTAGAAGGGATTGTGGAACGTTGAGCATGCAACACATACCAAGCGAAAATGAGAGAGCCAAAAGCTAATTGCTGGTTTGGTGTGGAATTTGAGAACTGCGCCGTGGACCCAACGCAAATGCAACCACCAAGCACCTGAGCAATAAGATGAGCAAGGAGTAGAAGTATAATTGCAGCCAACCCTAGCTTGAAAGCCTGATAGCTTGGGTCTCTACACTCAAAAATCCACATCCTCAAATGTTTCACCTACGAAATAAAGACAACAAAAGTGTAAAACAATAAGTTATTAATTAAACTTGGAATTGAAATTGTCACTATAAATTCAATTATATGGTTAGAAACTTAAAAACACCTTGTTTTGAGCGATTTCAGCTTCAATGCCAAGAATCCCAGCAATAATGTCCAAAATCATGATCAAGAGGCAGACAAGAAAGCCATAGTTTCTGGCCATTTTTTTCTCCTTTCTCTGAATTCAGAGCTTTGATAGCGGTGATCGTGGAAAAGGAGAAGGGAGTGATTCTAATTCTATTAGGCAACTTCCCACGCTTTTTATTAGCAAATCTTTATGAGATTTAGATGAAGAGGGGAATACGAATAAAGTTGAGCCATGCATGCAGGCCTAGCTATAACATATATATAAGAAGAATTAGCTGTGCTCTAAGGGTAAAAGCTTCTTTTGTTTTCACATGTTTTTTCTTTATTCTTATTTTGCCTCAACCTTTCTTTTTAAAGTTGGATTCCTTTCATGGGGAACAAGGAAAGCAGAGTATCCCCACCAGGATGTATCTTGTATGGACAGCTGATAATAGATCCCACACTGAGTTCCAAAGTCATATGGTTTTGAGCTCTTATTCCTCAATAATTTATTAGTCATGACTCAATTAGTATTAATGAATCAGGTTGCTTATGTAATAGTATGGTGATCGAATTTCCGCTAGAGTCTAATTCACAATGGAATACTTGATCTCCTATACATAATTAGCTAGGTCTCAGAAAGTTCTAGTAGTATTGGGAAAGAAAAGAATCATAGCTAGTCCGAACGAGTTTTAGAGGTACATACATACTAGTGATTTCTCAGCAGTTCTTAAATGCAATTTGCTTGCTTTGAAAAAGGCCTAGAATCTATCCTTAGCAGGTTTCTGTAAGTCAAGTAGCAGTACTTTATTCCTTTAAAAATGGCCTCCATATGCACCCTGGAATCTACATATGGCATCGATATTGAACATTTATTTATGTAAATCTTAATAAGAATTCATGTGGCATTTCACTCTCAATGTTAATAATAATGTTGAATACTTGCAGGGTTATTTTGTAATCGAATTTGGATTTGGAGGCCAGATATAAAATTTTGTTTAAGAAGCAGAGTGTATCCTCCTCAATTTTACCGCTTGTTCCTATAGCATTATTACTGTTTAACTTTAGAACTCCATCCCAATTCAAAGGCTGTTTTGATGCAGCAATTAAACATGACAAGATGTTACTGGCAGTCATATACGTACAGAGATGCAAAGGCAAAACCATCCACGTCCAATCTTGGATTCCAGAGAAGGAGAAGAAGGGATCTCTCTTTTTGGGCGAGCCTCATGCAGCCCATTTTGAACTTTCATCTTTAATGTGCTCTTTAAGCTGCTGCTTCTTCTTCTTCTTTTATTTATTTATTTATTTTTAATTTTTTTAAAAGAACTTTAATTTGTGCTCTCGTCCATTTGATTAACTCAGCTTCAATGCCAAGAATCCCAGCAATAATGTCCAGTATGGAGAATGATGTTATATGTTTCGATGTGCTGTGATAGTGTGTATTGGAGTATAGGGTGGTTTTGTTTGTAATGGTATGGAGATCCTATAATTTTGGTCATGCTATGTTGGGTGGTAACTAAAGTTGTGATTCCAATTGGGTTGATATGAATAGGTTTAACCGATTTTTTGGGATGTGTACATTTTGCTTCTGAAAATGTCGATGCAACTTAAGAGTGGTGGTACTTGTGCACTGCTTTATGGGTCTACTTTGTAGTTTGATATCCTAGGCTGTTGTTTTATTGTCCTATTTTTGTGAAAGCATGTGTTGCAGTGGCTGCTATTTTACACTGGTCCAAAAGGAAAAGTTTATCATGAAAACATGCTTTAATGTACAAGAAGATGGACTGCTCTGATTGATTCCTTTTGATTTTCTGCATGCAAGGTGTTGTTGATTGTGTTTGTCTTGGTCTCATTCCAACAAATGAGGGTAGTTGGGTCATTGCTGTAAGGGCATTAAGATAATTGCCAATACTCTGTATATGGTTCCATTCAATCACTTGTTTTTTTGTTTTGTTTTGTGGTCCAAAATGTCTTCAGCTTCTAGGAAATGTTTAAGATTGCATTACTTCCAATTTTTGTTATTTACCTTTCAAAATGTTTAAAATTTCTAAGTATCCTTGCATTGCATTGTTTCTTGTTGCCGTTTCAAAAATAATTTTAGCATGTTGCATTTTGCACAATTACTTGATTGGTGCAGATTCGTATGATAGAATTCTTCATGAGGTGGATGAAGAAATTTTAAACAATCCTGAACCCCATGAACAGCTTGGTGCGCAAAGAGAGAGAAATAATGATGATACTACCCAAGGAGAGATTTTAAGAAACTCAATAGCAACTGATATGTGGAGGGATTAAACATCCAACCCAACTTGATGTTATTCTAAATTTAATAATTGTAGACAAATGCTTCTAGTGGATTTAGAACTATGTCTTTGTTTTAATGGGTTGATTCTCATTAGAATTGTTTTATTATTTAATTTTCTTTTAGTATACTTATCATTTTGTATATGATACATTTAATTTGCTTGGGATAAACTATTGAATGAGTTTTGATTGTGACTTGAGAACGTGTTTCTTCTTGTGAGGTTTGTGTGAGACTTTCCTCTCTAGTATGCAAAATGAATTATTCCTATATATTGTGTTAGAGCAGCACTACCACAGCAAGTTCCAGTTTTTTTAGTATTATTTTAATAAACTTCATTCACTGTGACAGTGGCAATTTGCAGGTCAATGATGATTAATACGTATCAAATTTATTTATATAGAATTCCAAGGGACAAACTTGTGTTCATGCACCCCACTATTCCATTTCCTCATGTTGTGGAGGTCTTATAAGACTAGTTGTTTATGCTTTTTTTTTTTTCTCAAATAATGTTCAGTGATAATGAAGTTTAGACTATAAAAGTATTTCAGGTTAATATAGACAATTTCATCATCTAAAACAATTTCATCCCTGTGCACATTGAAAACTTTTTGTATTTCTCAAGCTAAACAACAGTGGAAGAATGAAAGTGAAAGAATAGAAGGAAGAAAGCTAGAGAATTCTGAGTAAAACTTGTATATCAGCCTCTGGTTTAATCTTGTTTGTAAATGATTAGGCTCTCTTTTTCGGCCTAGTCTGGACTTGCCTTAGTTGCTGGACCACTTGAATCTTGATATTTTTTATTGAAAGTTTTAGACCCTGTTCTATTAAAAAAAAAAAAAAAAAGGATTTTGCTTTATTAATTAGATGGACAAGGCATTCTTAATGGGCTCTATGTTTGGCAAATTCAAGTATCTCATGTCATGATTCAAAGTGGCATTGGTTCCTAAACGGATAGTTAGAGTCACTCTCCCTAACTGTTTTGTTTTTTTGGGTCTCAATTCTTCTCCAAATTCTCAAAAAATTAAATTCACGTACTAAGCAAAATAAAAAAATATTAAAAATAATAATAATAAATGAAAGAAACACTCAAAATTCAATATTTTGTTGATTTTTTCAGTAAACAAACAAACCAAACATTTTTTTTTCTTATTTTAATTATTATCAATTAAAGATGGTTTTTTTTTAGTATAACAAAAACACAGAAAAAATATTTAATCATAGAACAATGTTGATTATTTAATTTACATAAGAAAAAAAAAATTATCAAAAAAAAAATTGCACGCTATAGTCATAATTATTTAATTTAACAAATTAATTATAGATCAATGTTGCAAGTCCATTTTCAAATATGGGTAAATTTGTCTATTTAAATAATTTCTTCTCATTTTTCTCATAATTTTTAAAACATCCAAATAAGAGGAAGGTCTAATTACTCCATTCCCCCTTACTAATTTTAAAAACATCAAAACAAGATGGATGATAACCATTTCTCTTTACTCTCCTCCCCACTACTCTCCTCCCTCTCTAAACTTCCAAACTCAATGAGATACCCAATATAATCTTAGATTCATGTGGCAAAAACAATTGGTTGATCACATCTGCTCTCCACTTAGAGGAGATAGGATTAATGAGACTACTCACCTGGGCATTGGGTGGAATGTTGGGGAGAGGTGAAACAACCGTTCTATAGCATTAGTCAGGGGGCCATTTTTCCCCTTTATGCTAACCATTCTATAGCATTTGTTAGGGAGCCATTTTTTTTTTAAGAATAAAGGTTATCTAAGTAGATTAGGGGTGTTTTTGACATTTTATAAAATCATAATTAACTTTCTGAATCTTTTTAATATATAGAAATTATATATATATTTTTTGTAAAATGTGTATAATAATTATATGTCATGTAAATTTAGAGCCCGTTTGATAATTTTGTTCTAATAACGTTATTTATATTTTTTGAAAATACATGTGAGTCAAAAAGTGTAAAAATACATGTAATAATTTATTTTAAAAAAATTTTGATACCATTTTTATGGGAAATGAAAAAAACTATCAAAATATTAATTACTTTTTTTTTATTTTACATAAAAATTTTCTTTAAATAGATTATTAACGAGTAAGTACACTCGTTAGCATTTTCCCTATTATTTAAACACTTAAAACTGTTTTTTTTTTTTATTATAAAATACCGAATACTGTTGTTTAAATAACAAAAATAAACCGTATAAAAATGCAAATTACCGTTATTTTAAGTGAAACGAGAGGATGTGCCACGTGGGCACAAGTCAAGGACGCGTGTCAGGAGACGATTTTAATACGAACGATGAAGCATTGTGTGGAAGCAACTGGAACATACATCCGACACTTCTCTTCTAAAGTTTTCGAGGTAGAAACAATCATTTTATCCAAAAATCCAATTAATCAGACAGACAGGCCAGGAAATCGATCAACTTCGGAATTAATATGTCGGTGCTCCGATGGAAGAGTTTCGAGGAGAACGAGGATCGCCCCGACAAGCCTCGACGCTATGGAGTCACCGAGATGAGAGGCCCCCATTACACACTCTTAACCCAAAATGTTCTTCAGGTACCTTCCTTCTTCTTCTTCTCATAATTAAAATGCCTTATGAATATGATCATCTTTATTATTTGTCCTAACAAATTAATGGTACTGTGCATGTTAAAGGAAAACGAAATTAAAAATGAAAAAAAAAAAAAGAGTGGCAATGGGATTAGAGAATTTGATTGGTACAGACTTGGAAACTGAAGGGGAAGATAATGTTGGAACTTGGAATTACTCGGATATTGCCATATTGGGCATTGACGGTACTTAAATACAAATTTTTTTGGGCAAATTGCACTTCAATGTAAAAGTAAAACTGCTATCAATGTTACTAGAAAAGGCTTACTAACCAAGAAAAATCACTGGTAGAATTCATTTTTTGATTTTTGACACCTTAGTTTATAAGCATTATGAAACAAAATTTTAGCAATTCTAGCATCATTCCTTCCCCTCTAAATATGGTATTATTACAATTTACCATTATTTTGTAACCGAGCAGTGTCTCAATTTAACCATTGTCCATTGGTAATAAGTACTTTGTCAGTAGGATTCCAGTCAAATAATAGAAAATTCAAATTGTTGTTAGATATATTTTTCAAAAAGAAAATTTTCCCTAGCAGTGGAGGATAAAGTAGTTATAGGTTTCAGTTTGCTTAAGTAGTAAAATTTCTTGTTGTCTAACGTGGGACCTGAGTTCAAATCCCGCTTACCCCAAAAAGAAATCCATTGGTTTCTTGACTTGATGATGAAGAGTGATCATCATTGATTGGATGTCATAGATTTCAAATGCTATCTTATCTGTAAGGAAAAAAAGAAAAAGAAAATGTACTTATTAAGTAGGGAAATTATTCAGTTTTAAAGAATAGGAACATTGCAACTTCACCATTAAGAGGGAAAGTGCGATTAACCCCAAGTTTTAGGATCTTCTTTGACCATGTGTCCCATACTACTAAGGAGTGAGTTGCATGATGGTTTTATATGTTTCAAAGCTACATTGTGAGTCAACCTACTTTTTTGTTGTAGATGCTTATTTCATACATCTGCAGTGGGCTAACCGATAGTCTAGAACTGTTACAATTCTCCTTTTTCATATGATATGGAATACCGGCACTAGGAAGTTGAAGGGAGCAGATGGGGTTTCCTGATAAGTTACAATTGCAAATTTCTGTTTTGCAGGATATTTTTGAGTCTATGGGGCAGTTTGTTGATGGATTGAAGTTTTCTGGAGGATCTCATAGCCTGATGTCAAAGGATTTCATTAAAGAAGTGACTAACATGGCCCACCAACATGATATATATGTTAGCACGGGTGACTGGGCTGAACATTTGCTTCGCAGAGGTCCATCAGCTTTCAGAGAATATGTGGAGGTGAGGCGTGCTAGAGGGTCTATATTTATAAGTTATTTGTCTTTTAATGTTTATTACAGTTCTTACTCATGCCCTGCTATGATCACTTTAGGAATGCAAGCAACTGGGGTTTGACACGATTGAGCTGAATGTGGGATCGCTTGAAGTCCCTGAAGAAACTCTACTAAGATTTGTTCACTTGATTAAGAGTGGTGGTCTGAAAGCCAAGCCTCAATTTGCAGTGAAGTTTAACAAGTCTGACATTCCCATAGGTGGTGATAGAGCATTTGGAGCTTATATTGTTCCAAGACCTCGTTCAACTGGTATATGAGCTGCTTACTAGATATAAATTTGATAAGTTTTATCATCATGAATTCCTACTCGTTTGGATGAGCTTATTTGCATCAGTTTATTTTGTTTATTTCTTAACTATACCTTTTTTTAATGACAAATTTACTTTTACACAAATAAAAAAAATACAACAAACAAAGAATCTAGTCTTTTTTGTAAAGAAGGATAAACTATGAATATAATATTCAAGATTAAAGTTGATGAGCTAATGAGGTCATCTGATATGGGCACTTTTTTTGCTGTCCATATAAACTTAAGAGCCAGAAATGCTTGGTTGGTAAAATACGCATTTAACATCCTTATCTCAGACCATCTTGGATTAATGTGTAATAAATTGTGTTAGTGAAATTAAGTATAATCTAGGTTGATTGGCATTTGTGCTCCAGATGGGTGTACCTGCAGCTGTTTAACTGCACTGATTAATGCTACTACTAAAATAGTTCTTAAACACCATTTGTCTCTTTAGCCAAAGCTGGTGGACCATCCATGAAACATGTTGTTATGTCTTTATATTTGTAGGATGACCTCTTAACTTATGAAAAAAATTAGTTGTTTTATAGCTATACATTTGGGATGGCAGTTATACATTGTTAGGTCATCTGCATTTTTAATTTGTAGTTTCTCATCATGAAACATTGGTTCATTTGTTGAACGAGTCAAATTATTTTTATAATTCATGAATTTCCTAGTTTAACATTTTCTGTTCAATTATGTGATTGCAACATGGATATTACACTAGGGAGACCTAATTTGAAATTATGAGCATTGCTCTGTGGCATTGCTGTATGTACTTTAACCTGGATACCAATGTTGGAGGTACATTGGTGTTTAAGTTCTGCATTCTTTTAATCCACATTCTATATTGTTTTGCTCAGTACATACCATACTACATAGAAACAGTTGAACATGAGAACAAATGAAAAATGTCAGACTTACTTTCATTAAACTAGAAAGGAGGAAGAAGTAGTACTAGAGGATCCCTTCTATTGTTATAACAATGAGCTTTCTTTTTGGTTACACAGAATTTGTTGAAGATGTGGATCTTTTGATCAGACGGGCTGAGAGATGCTTAGAAGCTGGAGCAGACATGATCATGATTGATGCAGATGATGTCTGCAAGTATGCTGATTCTTTACGGGCAGACATAATTGCTAAGGTCATTGGGCGTCTTGGTCTTGAGAAGACCATGTTTGAAGCATCAAATCCCAGAACCTCTGAGTGGTTTATAAAACAGTATGGTCCCAAGGTATGATGCTCATTATTTCATCCTTCTCTTCATTATGAAATTTGGGATCTTGCATTGGATGTTCTAAAATCCTTGCTGATGCCCTCTTCTTCCAGGTGAACCTCTATGTGGATCACTCTCAAGTCATGGATCTGGAATGCCTCCGGGGACACAACCTGGGTAAAAATCATGCATCTGTCCTTGGCTCCTCATATTTTCTGTTCTGAACTGGTGTAACTTGTAGAGAAATATCACTTGTATGGACTGGTTATGTTGTAATTTGTGCTGTTATATGTCCGTATGATGTTAAATATATATATATATATATAATTCTTCAGTCCACCAATGATTAATAGCTCAAGTAATACGAGCTGTAATGCCCATCATGGCTATGAAACTTAAATTTTGTGTGTGCTCAGTAAGTTCTTGGACCTGTGTTCATCAATAATCTTTAATTTGTGATAAGCAGCTTATCTTTGTTCATTCATTTCCTAGTGAACCACTGAATGTGTCTGAATTATCATATGAGAATGTAATGCATGCTCTAGATCTAGTTTTCCTGCCTTGTATCGCAACCAGGCAAGTAGAACATGTAGCTTGCAGCTACTTTATGTCATTGGGAGACTGTAGAGCAATGAAGAGATGGAGCAAGAAGGATGGCGAATACACGTTTGTGTGTGTGCCCTAACCATGGTTATCAAAATCCCGATCTAGATTCTACGATTTTATGATCTCACCTGTCCAAAACGATCCGGATCTTTTAAGGGTTTTTGCAATCGTTCAAGATCAGTAGAATCGTACGATTCTGACGATTCCAAACAGCCTTGGTTTCTTGTAATCTTCTTCAACTTGACAGAATACTCAGTTAGACCTAAATGAAATATAAAATCCTAATAGACCAAATTTTTTCATTCTAATGTAGAGATAGTGTAGTTAGACCCAAATAAAAAATATCACAATAAATTGTCACATTTTGAGGATTTTTGGCTTCTTTAAATGATGCTTACAAATGAATATATTGATGTATGATAATTATATTAATGCATGTATAATTTATGTGATTATTTAACATACCAATGTGTATTTTTTTTTTTCAAGTAATGTAAGATCTTACGATCTACGATCCCACCTACCACCTACGATCCTACGTAGGATCTCGATTTTGACAACCTTGGCCCCAACTAATTGTAAAAGGGAGAGGAGGGAGAGATGAGGCTCATAAGTGAACTTAGCTTGAATTCTGTATGATGGCTTAGGGAGCTTGTAATGAAAGAGGTGGAATAATTGACCAACTATTGCTTTAGAGGACCAGTAGAATGCTGAGGGTGCCAACCTTGATGCTTTTGTTCTGAACCTCACCAGATAATATAAAAATCCATTGTTGGTAAATGGTAATGCACTATAAACTTTAGTAACAAAATTGCTTGACTCATCTTATTACATTTCTAATCAAATCAAATTAAAACTCTTTCAGATCTTTGACTGGTCCACCTGATTCAAGTGTTTCACAAATCCAAATTGTCTGTAGAGATCACAGACTCACAAATGAACGCAGTCACTAGTGTCACATGATTCTCATGGTTGAATATAATTTATATTTTGTGCTGTAATACGGCCAGTTACGAAGCCCACTATGAAAAGAGGCGTGGGGGTGGAATTACGCAATGATCCATTGAAATCTGGATATTTTACATCAACCAATTTCTAGTGGTTAAATTTTCTGATCCTTGGAGACACATTTAAAGTGCATCAATTTTCCAACCAACGGTTATTGGTGAATTTCGACCTACTTTTATTTTCTTTTCCTTTTATTTTTTTTTCTTATCATAATTGATAAAATAAATTCTTATCCCAATAAATCCAGCATCCAAGATGAATCTTGAACCTTTTGAACATATTTTTTTTTTAGGAAAATTGGTTTGCATCAGCATATGTGGTTGCTATGGAAGGGAAATGATCCTTCCAATTGAATCATTCAATTCTCTCCTAAGTACAAATTCATTTATCACCTAATCGAAATATCTCTTATTTCTCTCTATCCACAAACAATTTGAGTCCACTAATTAAAAAAATATGTCATTCATTTATTGGGTTAGAAAATCATTAAACATAACTGATAAGATCGTCCAATGCATTGAATAATTTCTTGGTTTCCTTCATTAAATAAATGGCATAGATGGTAGGTTACACTTTTTTTTTTTTTTTTTTTTAAATTTTGGTTAAAAAATTTTCCATGAGAGTCAAATGCGGGAACCCATCGCTCCACTTTCATGAAAAATAATGAACTTTCCTCTTCATATGTTTTGATGAAAAATATTTTATTTTATTTTAATTTTTTTGGAAGAATATTTTTTTTACCATTAAGATGTCTTAAATGGGAAATCGTTTTCCAATATAACATGGTGCTCTTTTTTGGTTAGGATCACGTCACATTAGAAAATTATTTCCCATTTGAGATTTCTAATATGGCATGCATGATCCACGTCTGCATACAGTGTTTCAATTCAAACTTGGAAGTGATTCGAGTTTGAGGTAAGAATGCTTCTTTATAACCTGTATATGTTGTGTATCTCTCATGAGCCTATTTTAACGTTTCTATAATTGAAGAAATGTTTATTTATTTATTTATAACCCCTTACCAAACCAACAAAGGCCAACGATTTTTTTTTCCTAAAATAAACAATGTCATATTGCTTTTATTTTTTTAAATAATGAATTTTGTATTCTCTATAAATAAAAAATTATATATATTTTTTACTTTCTTTTTATGTTAAAATTTTCATCTATTCATATTATGAGCTAATTTTGCTAGTGATGGAATACACGAGGGATTTTAGTTTTCCAATGGTGATAGTTAGAAATGAATGATAAAAAACAAAACTTTCCACAATTTAAAAAAAAAAAAATTCAACTTATCTTTAATCACAAACCAATTTATTTCTTTTGAAGTATACAAAGTTGGATCATAATATTTCTTCTGGAATACAAGGCTTATATCAATACATTCATAAATATATATTGAATCAAAACATACCCATATAAAGATGCTTTGCAAAACAGAATGTCATATCAATCATTGCTTAACAATTATTAATTAGACCAATTAGGAAAATGATTTGTTGTTGATAATCTATTGAGATTATTTTCTTTGCAGAAACTGCAAAATTGTCCACCCAAAAAGATTACAGATAAACAATTATTAATAAAATATCCTAATTAAGTTTCTATATGTATCCTTATATTATTATTATAATAATAATAATAATACATACATACATACATTAAAAAAAAAAAATACTACATTTATTTGGCCACAGATTGATCTAAGGGTTATGGATGGTATCTGTAAGAAAGTAATGGAGAACTACATGCAATGGTGCCAGTTCTTAGGCCAAGAATTAAGTTTAAGGTAATCTGAGGATTCTTATCCGTTGAACACATTTAGTTCACATTTATTCTAGATTATAATGTCGGCATGTAGGGGAAAAAAAAAGAAGAAAATTTGTGTTTGCTGAAGATTTTCAAAAAAAAAAAAAAAATTGTTGCAACTAACATATTATTAAATTTTGATAGGCGGCAACAATTTGAGGGGGAGAATCATGTAAAGAGGAAGACTTTGTACCTATCATTATACTTTTTAATTTAGGGAGAGATAGCAAATCTTATGTTCATGCTTGAGTGCCTATACTTTTTGTTTTACAATGTGAGTATGACATGAACTTTCTTTTTTGGATTAATTATTTTTCTTAAACATTAAGTCAATGATAATTTTGATAAAGTAATATATATGTTGTTGCAATAAATAATTTACTGTTTCAAATATCTTGTAATAATAAGCTATTACTTCACAAATCTTATTGCAATAGATTGTAAATAAGTGGCAAAAGTATTTTTGATTAATTTTTTGCAACAATATATTTATTGTAATAGATAATTACATCACGTTTGTCAATAGATTAAGATATCATTGCAATAAATTGTAAAATAGTTTATATAACATTATTGTAATAATAATTTCATTGCAATAAGCTATCATTTCAAAATTTTTGTTGCAATAGATTGCAAAAATAATTGGTATCAAGTTATTGCAATGATTTCTTTATTTTAAGTTATTGCAACAAATTTTTCTAGTTCAGTAAGGTATTAAAGCCTATATTGGGACAGAAAATTATAAGTTATTGCAATAAAAAATTATAATTATTGACAAAAATATTTCAGATCAAATTTTTGTAATGATATATTTATTGTAATAGATAATATTGTCATTATAATAGATTAAGATATCATTGCAATAGATTATAAAATAATTTATATAAAGCTATTACAGTGATAATTTTGTTGCAATAAGCTATTGTTTCTTTTTGGATGAGATGTTCTGTATGATTTGTCTAGCATATTTGTCACAAGCTCAATTCTTCGCCCGATTTTTGGTTTAAACTATAGTAAACTGTTGATTCAAAGTTTCTCTTGTTTCTCTTATGATTTTCCACTTCTACTGATTAGGTTTTTTGAATCTTCTCCTGAACTTCCCGGTCCGTCTTCAATGGAATATCTCAAAGACATCGAGAACCGTAATCCATATTATTCTCCACTTTATGATGGCAATCATTTTTGTCTTGCCTCATGTATGTGCCTTCATATCTACATTATTGGCAATTCTAGAGGTATATGACTCCTACTTGAAATTTGCTTTTAGGGGTCTACTTTATATGAAAGCTTCACTTAATTACCATTTAAAATAGGCTATATTTAAATCTCTACATCTCTCTCTCTCTCTCTCTCTCTTTTTAAATTTTTTTATTAACTCCGTTTTTATTTGAACATATATTGCTGGAAGTAGGAAATTGCTGATGCACCTTTGGATGTGAAAAGCGGTTGTTTCACTTACCTTGTTTTGGGACATGCTGATGGGCTTGGTCCTCTTTCTACCACTGGCCATATTGGCTTGGTTCCCCTTCATTTCGGTTTTCAATCCCAACTGTACAATACTACTTATAGCAAAGGACATTCACTACAAGAAAAAAGACCTCTTACAACAAGTAATATTGCAACAATAAAAATAACTGGGGCAATATATATACTATTGCATCTATGGGTTGTTTTTGTTGTTGTAATAGTAACTTAAATTTATTACATTAATTAAGATTGTGGCAAAAGTTACCTTGTTACATCTAAATGTGTTGTAATGACTAAACTTTATTTTATATTGAAATATGTTGTTGCAATAAGTAACCACTTATTTCACATCAAAGTATATTGTTGTAATAGGTGAAAAAAAGACTTGTTACATGTGTTTGATCGTAAACTCAACGTGTTATGTATTTTTTTTTGTGTTTTTGGACATATTAATTTGACGAAGTACTTTGAATTTTGTATTTTTTAATTTGTATCTTAAATTTGTTATTGTAGTTCCTAAATATAATGTTTATATTGTCTCATAATATGTATATTGCAACACAAGGCAATAGACAAATTAATAATAAATAAATAAAAGCTCAATCTATTGCAATAAGGTTGTTTGTTGTAATAAGCTATGACATTTTTCACGTATTACAACAAAACCTTTGAAGCAGTATACTATTGCCACAAAGTTATTTATTGTAATAAAAATGTTATTGCATCAACCTATTTATTGTAAAATGTAGAATTTATTGCAACGAAATCTTTGTGTTGCGTAAACCTATTGCCTCGAAGTTTATTACAACGGCTTACAATAACTTTTTTGACGTTGCAATAACACCTTATTGCAATGACTTTGTAGTTATTGTAACAATTTTTCCTGTTGTAAAAGGTCTTTTTTCTTATAGTGATTAGATTCAAAGTATTATAGCTGGAAGCAAAAAGCATGAGTAAATGTTTGTTTGTTTGTTTGTTTTTTTTTTAAACTTGGCTTAATAAGGATAGAGAAATACTGTTAAACACACCCTTATGCTTTATAATTTATTTTAATTAGTTAAGTTCACCGCATAATATGCGGTGTAACTTATTATTAGTTTTTTCCAATATTTTAATAAGTTTTGGTAATAATCTTGTAGTTTAGCAGGTTGGCACCTTATACTGTTTTCAATAGAGACATCTAAGGTTTAAATTCCCCACCCCCAATATCGATGTATAAAAAAAAATTTCAATAAATTTCATTTTAAAAAATTTGTAATCTTTGCAACAAACATTGAGGGTGTGAGAAGAGAGAAAAAGTAAAGGCAGAGAATAGGTGAGAGAGCTTATTGTGAGAAAGACTGAAGGTGTGAAAAGAAATATTGTTTCCCATGGCTAGAAGAAGATAATATTTATAAGAGTTATGCGCCGTGTGAAAAAGAGATTGTTTTCAATTTTTTTTTTTTTTGGAAAACAACTAATAAAAAATAAGCTTTATTTTTATTAGAGTTTTCCATTAACCAATTTTTTTTATGATGCCAAACACTAGAAATGTAGAAAACTATATTTATAGAAGATTTTTCAGTGAAACAAACAGAGCGTAGTTATTTTATAGAAAAAATAGAAAGACAATAAGAGTAGTATATGGTGATTTTATCATACATGCATACATACATACATACATACATATATATATATATATACACACACATGTATGTATGTATATATATGTGTGTGTGTGTTTAAAAATTGAAAATTGCATAATATAGTGACTAATATAGATATGCATGTTTAATGCCTACTAAAAAATGCAAATATCCTTCAATTATTATTTTTACATTATTGATTGTGTGTTACTATATTTATTTAGTTTTTTTCCCTTTTTGTTAGACATTGTTTTAATTGTTGCAAAAACAACTAAATTTGAGTAAGAATACCATATTTCAAATTAATTGTTTCTCACATAACAAAAAATTCAATTGTTTCTCATATAAATTTTAGAAAAATGATATTAAAAATTTAATTGGTGAAAATTTTGACCTATTTTTAGTTTATTTTCTTTTTATGGTTTTTGTAGGGGCTGGGCTCAAGGGCTGACCTTGTAGTGTAAGGCTTGACACCTTAATCCCATGTCGGCAAGAGAAGCGCCCCGATATAATGAATTTGTAGATAGTGGGTTGAAGGGCTAGGGATTAGCGAATATTACAACGGTTGATGTGGGTTTACAAGATCATCAAATGAGATTTAGCTAAGTTTTCTAAGGGGAAGTTTGTCCTCGGCCCAGTCCGAGGAGCTCTTCCCTGATTACTAATGAAAATAGGGGTTGTCCCCTCCGAACCCCTTCTTCTCTGGGGTTTTATTCTATTATATAGTCTTGTTCAGCTGATCTCTGCCTTCTACTTGTTGATCATTTGAGCCTGTGTCTGAGGGCTTGTTTCATCAGCCGCTTTTCCAGACCTCTTGTTAGTTGAAGTAACTAAAGCATCGCTGTTTAACGGTCAATTCTTCATTAATGCGGCCAGAGCATTAGTGGTGTACTATTAACGTGGAGATGACAGCCTCCCTACGGATTATTCCTTTGCCATATTCCCCCGACCGACCCTGGGTATTTGTCTTTTTTCTTTGGCATGCCTTGGGAGGGTGCTTTTGGTGGGGCGCCGACCTTCCCTTCTTCGATATTGGTTGGCCGAGGACATGGTTGTCCTCGGCGGTGCTCCTTGATAATTTGGGCCTTCCCCGCTCATCCTCAGATACTGCACTGTTCTCGGCATGGGCCTTGGGCCCGATATGGAGTAGGCCGAGGTTGCCAAATCTTCGGGCCCCACAGTTTTTATTTTATAATTGATAAAATAAATCCTTATCCTAATAAATCCAGCATCCAAGATAAACCTTGAACTCTTTAAACGTCTTTTTTAGGAAAATTAGTTTGCATGAGTATATGGTGGTTGCTGTAGAAGAGAAAGGATCCCTCCAATTGAATCCTTCAATTCTCTCTCAAGGAAAAATTCATTTATCACTGATCGAATTATCCGAGTCCACTAATTAAAAAATATGTCATTCATTATTGCGTTAGAGAATCATTAAACATAGCTGATATGATCGTCGATGCATTATTGCATTAGAGAATCATTAAACATAGCTGATATGATCGTTGATGCATTGAATAATTTCTTAGTTTCCTTCATTGCATAGATGGTAGGTCACATTTTTTTTTCTTTGGTTAAAAAATTTCCATGAAAGTCAAATGTGGGAAACCCATCTCTCCACTTTCACCAACAATAATGAACTTTCCTCTTCACATGTTTTGATGAATTTTTAATTTTTTTTGGAAGAATGACCTGTTATGTGTGACCTTCAAATTAAGTCAAAAATATATATATTTTTTGGCTTGCACGGAAAATCATTTATATATATATATATATATTTGTAATTTTATATAATTATATGAATAAAAACTTTCATTTTCGATGGAAAAACATTTTTTATTTTTAACTATTTAGAAATCTCTATTGGGAAATCATTTTACAATGTGACATGGTCCTTTTTTTTTTCTTTGGATCATGTCACATTAAAAATTATTACCCACTTGAGATTTTTAATGTGACATGATCCATGTCTGTATAGAATGTTTCAATTCAAACTTGGAAGTGATTCGAGTTAGAGGTAAGAATGCAACTTTATAATCTGTATATATTGCGTATCTGGTATGAGATTATTTTAATGTTTCTTAAATTGAAACTGGTCGGCTAATCTAGGAAGAAAATAAATTTTTGATTCAGTATAGTATGCCAAAAGAGGAACAATGTTATTGGCAAAAACTGGCTTTCCTTGATTGTTTTCTTGTCTTTATATTCCAATGGTGCAAAAATAAATTTCCTATCTAAGTTTTAAAGCTTTTTTGAGATTGAAGTCATATATAATACCAAAGAAATACTAAGACCGACGAAAGAGACACAGAATGCCAGCAGTTTGCTGTGGTCTTAAGAGTTCATGCGGCTGCAAATCCCAGGTACAATCAGATGTGTTTGATCCAAAGGCCAATGGTTATCTAAGCTCTATGACAATAAAGAGAGAAAGGTTAAGGCGCTCAAGATACACATCAAAATTCAAAGATATTGTGAGAGACACAGAGAAGCCACTAGGCTGCAGTATAAAATCACTAGGGAGCACTGAATTTTGCAGTAAGGGCAAAGATAGAGAAAAGGATGGTCCAATGTTTTTGGGCAAAGTAAGCCCAGAGACCACTGATAATAGAGGCCACAATTTGGTGCACCAGTGTAGGCCCATTGAAACCCATGGTGGCTCTATTATCTTTTATGGTGGTGGTAGCAGTGATATTCCATCAAGGACATCTATTGAGACAGATTGTTATTGTTCTTCAAATTTAATTTGCCAGATATGTGGTGGGAAGCTTAGAAAATTGGATGCTATTCAAGCACAACATCTCTCCATGCCTTCAGGTGAACACTAATATCCATAGTTATATCTCATATATAAGTTTAATGTAATTGTTGTGCCATTGTTTAAGGCCTAATCATGCTTCACTAACTAAATAAAGGACCTTCGATAAAAAAAATTCCACTGTTTAATGTAATATGGCACTCTCAATGTTTTCCTGGTTGATGTAATTGTTACTATCTAGGCTTCGTCATTGTTTCACTTGTTGGTTGCTATGTTACATCAAGTTCATTTTTCATCATGTCCACACTCCACTTTTAGTTACAAATGATTTTCATGTAGCTCATTATCTGCATTCAAATCTTTATTAAATTTGCAATTAAAATGAAAACATGTTTTGTTTCCTTCATATGGCTCAATATCCAAACGTAAAAATGGTTTTCATAGAGGTAATTGATTTCTTCTTGTTTTCATATTGGTGACAAATGTTAACAAATTTTGAGGTTGCCTAGTTTCTAAAGAGACCTCACAATGTCGTATCTTGTGTGCAGTAATTGAACTTGGTGAAAGAGACTCATCTAGGAAGATAGTAGAAATGATTTGCCAAAAGAGTTGGTTAAAGTCTGAGAACAGTTGCAGGGGGATAGAGAGGGTCTTGAAGGTCCACAACACAAAAAAAACCATTGCTTTGTTTGAAGAATATAGAGAAAAGGTGAAGAATGAGGCTAGCAAACAAATCAAAACGCATCCACGCTGCCTGGTTGATGGTAATGAGCTTTTGAGGTTCTATGGCACAACTTTTGTGTGCTCTCTTGGCATGAATGGCTCTTCTAGCTTGTGCACTTTGGATAATTGTGGTGTATGTCAAGTTTTAAGACATGGCTTCACCAAGAAGGAATTCAATGGTGGGTTAGGAGTTTTTACCACTTCCACAAGTAAAAGAGCATTCCAATCTATTGAATTATATGAAGAAGAGAAGTCTCTTAGAAAGGCTTTAATACTGTGCAGAGTAGTGGCTGGAAGTGTTCACAGACTTTTGGAAAGAACTCAAGAATTGTCTAGTCCAGAGTTCGATTCATTGGATGGGACAATGGGTCATCATTCGAATATTGAGGAGCTCTATGTACTAAATCCCATAGCTATCCTCCCTTGCTTTGTGGTAATCTACAAACCCTGACTGAGAAGGGATTATGCTAAGGCTAAAACCCGTGGCGCGCACACACGTCCGTACTCACATGTTTTTAGTTGTTTTTTGCGTGTGTAATTAACACTACCCTAAACTAATACTATATACACATTATATGTAATTTGTTAGTCATTTTCCAAAGGAATTACAACTGAGCTTAGGATTGGCCCTAAGCCAGCCTGGACCACTTATGCCATGGTGTAGACCCTCTGTTAGAGGAGAAATTATAAAATCCACATGATAGACAAGTGATTTGGTCCACCATTTCATTAAAAAACTGTCACTTGTTTAAAATTGTTAGTTAGAAAATTTTTTTAAACAGAAATTAATTATTGACTCAGCAATTTTAAACAAGTGGAAGTTTTTTAGTGGAATGGTGGACAAGTGACGTGGTCCACCAGAGAACTCTATAATTTCTCCTATTAGAGAAAGGCCCTCAAATTATTTTTTATTTTTTTTATTTTTTTGGGTGGGGAATAAATAATTGATTTTTCCTAAAAAAAAATATGAGAGCTGTATTTTTTTTTCCCCTCCATTTGTAAGAAGGCCCAAAAAATTGAGTGATACTATAAATGCTATATATTTTACTATATAGGTCTTACAAATTGATTTGTAATTAATTATATTCATTGTTGAAGTGCCATCAATTACATTTATAAGCTTTTCATGGTAGCATTTGTAGTAAACTTAGCATTTTTCCAAAAAATGTTTTTGGATTAATTGCAATTCGACACAAATAACATTAAGTGAATTGACTATTAAGACTTTAAGAGTAAGAATACTGAATTTAAAAAAAAATAATATTATGAAATAGAATATTAACTAAATATTATTTAAATTCTTCTAAAAAAATAATAAATATTATTTAAATATAAAAATGTTAATTTAAAGTTATTATGTTTTACCTCAAACTGTATTTAGCGGCACTCATTGAACTATTATAAAGGAATGCTTATTTGTTAGCCATCATTTACATTTACAAGGATTTTCATTCTTTTTTGCCTGTAATTGCCTTGAATTTTTTATCTAACTTTAGCACATTTGTATTTCAACTTGTAGAACACTAGAAAGTGTGATGTTATTACACATCCTATGTTAATCGTTCGTCTGACAATATTCAGAGATCGTCTTTGGTTGATCTAGCTAATCATAGATACAACGTTATTTTATCTTCTCTTTTTTCCTCTACATAAATCATAAAGCCAAGTATTATCCTAATGGAGATGTCTTAGGAGCAAAAGTAGGCAGCAGCCCATCTTATGCTTGGCGAAGTATTCACAGTAGCTTGGAGGTCATTAGGAGAGGTACAAGATGGAATGTGGGTAATGGAAAGTTAATCCATATTTGGGAGGACAAATGGCTGCCCACACCAACCACATACAGAGTATGCTCACCCCCGCAGACTTTTGATGATTTTCCCATGGTCTCCTCACTCATTGATGAAGATACAAAGAGGTGGAAAACTGATCTGGTGCAGACCCTCTTTCTTCCCTTTGAGGCAAACACCATCCTCCAAATACCATTAAGCTATTCCCTCCCGAATGACAAAATTGTTTGGGTTGGAAATAAGCGAGGCGTCTTCTCGGTCAAAAGTGCTTATTATGTCGCCACATTCCACTAGTTGACAAGATAGAAAGGGGTGAAAGTTCTAATGGGGACTACAAAACCCCGCTTTGGAAAAAAATGTGGCAACTTAAGATTCCCCCCAAAGTCAGAATTTTTTCATGGAGAGCATGTATAAATGGTCTACCAACACGTGTAAACCTGAGAAATAGGGGAATCAGGAATGATGCTTTGTGCCCCTTATGCGGAAAAGCCCCTGAAAGCACCCAACATGCCCTGATTTTCTAGGTCTGGGAAGTATGGTGGCATTGGCAAGCCTGTCCTATAAGCTTGCTGGCTGAAAACCATGCTGTCATTGTTGTTGCAATGCAAATCTTGGAAATGGCACCTCTCATGACTTGGAGTTATTTTTTGTCACAGCTTGGTCCATATGGTACAACCGAAACCAGGTAGTTCATGAGGCTGTGGAGCTTCCATCAGCACAAATTTGAGGATATGCTCAAAGATTAATGAGTGATTTCAAGGGGGCCATCTCAGCAAATCTTCTTAGTCAACAGTCTCCTGAGGTGGGATGGGCAGCACCTCCTCCAAATACATACAAGATTAATGTAGATGGAGCAACATCAGAGAATGGCAAGCCTTCTAGTATTGGAGTTGTAATCAGGGATTGCAGAGGTTGTGTTGTTGCAGCAAAGGGGAAAATTCTACCTGCTACCTACTCAGCAGAAGTAACTGAAGCTTTTGCCATTGAAGAAGGGGTTGTGTTGGCTTGTGAATTGAAGCTGTCAAATGTAATTTTAGAGTCTGATTCTACTGCTGTTGTCCAAGCCTTAGTTTCAAAATCAGGCTCTGGAGACATTGGCCCCATTATACAAGGCTCTCTTGCCATGTTAGGTTCCTTCAGTAGTTGTATTGCAAGACATCTGAAGAGGGACTATAATAGAGCTGCACACGATTTAGCCAAGGAAACCAGATCTGCAAAAACTTCACAAACTTGGTTTGGGATGGACCCTCCTTTTCTGCAGCAAGCTCTTCTGTTTGACCGGTCTAAGTGTTAAAGTCCCTCTTGGGATTTTTTTTTTTTTGGCTTAATCTTTGTTTGTAATTCAATCTCAGTTTTCTTTGGTGAAATATATCAAAGTTTCCTTTCCAAAAAAAAAAAAAAAAAAAAAAAAAAAATCATAAAGACACCATTTTTATATTATTATTTTCTGATCAATCTATTTGTACATAAATATAATATTTTATTTCTTGTTTCTTTTTTATTATTATTGTTATAATTATTTCTTGTTTCTTTCACTCATTACACATATTTAAATATTAGCATATGTATATAGAGAATAAATACATGTACAAATATAATATTGCATTTCTTGTTGGTTTCACTCCCCAAAAATATTAAAATCTATCAACATGTGTATATCGAGAATAAACACACATATACATGGTATTTCCTGTGTAACTTGTAATGTAAGTGGCCAACTAATACGTAGCAAAATCAATTTTGTTTCTTTCTTATCTTTAGAATATAAACTATAAAGCTCAAATGCTAATAGAAAACAGGTCCAGGCCCATTGTAGTATTTATGTAGTATACTGCACTCCCTTTATACTTTTGAAGCCTTAGGTGGTTATAGGAAATTTATTCTTAATTATGATTTGGTATATTCACAACATTTTATTTTTAAATACTAAAATTTCTATTGGATTGGGTTTTTGCTTGCCCACAATTTTAGTATAATTCTTGGGGAATGGGAAAATAGTGTACATATCCCACTATTTTCCCCCTGTTAACACTATACTGGTCCATAATTTTGGGTGTTTTCTTTTTTTTTTCTCTCTCTCTCTCTCTCTCTCTCTCTCTCTCTCTCTCCTAATGAGACCTCTAATCAATATTGGCCGAAATGGTCTAACCCAAGAACCTGCCTTGAAAGGGTTAGAGCCTGAGAGGGTGTTTTACCACTTCCATGAGTAAGAGAGTCTTTCTATCCATTTAATTATATGAACAACACAATTCTTTAAGAAAGACTGTAATAGTTGGCACAACAATTAATGAATTTATATTTTGTGTAATACTTAGGATATTGTATTTTTTGGGTGCAATAACAACCAAGGATGAGATTTAAAGTTAAAAATAACTTTTTACCATAAAGCTTAGACTAGAAAAATAAAAAGGTAAAAAAGTCAGTAGACTTATTTATTTATTTTTTTTTTGGAGGAATTATTTAGGGTTAAATTTAATTGTTGGAAAAATAGATTGTTAATCAAATGTTAAGAAAGGGAGAGGTTTGTGGTCTCAAAATTGTACCTTATACAACAAATATGAGACTCACACGAATCCCACTCCCACAAGCATAGAAAAGTGCCTTTTTTGTTTGTTTGTTTGTTTGTTTGTTTTGACATCCATACAAGAGCGATGTAAATATACTCGTTACGTACACAAAATATCTCACTTATCATCTTAATTAATATAAGTTTTCACACCTATATATTCAAGATTATATTAACTCTTCAGCCAAAATGATCATCATATTCAAGATTATATTAACTCTTCAGCCAAAATGATCATCATATTAGGGGTAGAATTAGAATTTTATGAATGGGGTCAAAAATAATAATAAATATAAAATTGAACCAATTAGTAGTGTCATACAAGAAATATAAAAAGTTGGGGGGCTAATCATTTTTTTGTTGTTGAAATTTTAGATAAATTTAGAGGTAAAAATCTAATAATTAAGAAGTCTGGAGCGGCCAACCATATATTTAAAAAATTTAGAAAACTTGGGGGTAATTGTATAGATTTAGAAAAGTTTGGGGGGCCTACCTTCTAAGTAAGTCCACCCCTGCATCATATATATGCTCACTGAATTGAATGAAAGAGGACTAAGAAAAGGTTTACAATATTATATTTTCTTTTGCTGAATAAGAAAAGGTTCATAGTGTAATTTGGAAAGTTAACGTTCTAGAACAAAACAAATCAATTCCAAAGTTAACAAAATATATGCTTTCAAGTATTGTGGCAAGTCTGAAGAAAATCCATTCCCATTACTCATTAGCCTTTCCATCTACCCTCAAATGAGTTTAACGATATTTTTATATATTTTTAGATAAATAAATAACAAAAAAGAAGAAGGTGAGATTCGAACTACAGACATGAAACATTACCAAAAAAAAATATAAATTGTCACTGTTATTAGACTATTGCTCAAACCCATACAAGTTCAAGGTCTTGGAGTCATATTTTCGTACATACATTTTGAGAGAGATTAAAAAAAAATAAAAAAATAAAAAATTTCATTCCCATAAATAAGAGCACTAGTATTGGTGATGCTAAAAAGCTATATTATTATTTTTAGCACCACCAAATACCAAAATGTGACTGCATTGGTAGAACTAAAATCATATTTTTTAGCTCCACCGTACAGTACACAGCCACTACAGCTTATATGTAAAAAAATAAATAAAAATTGTGTTCACACTGCTTTTTAATAATCTTTTTTTCTCTTTCCTTTCTTTTTTTCCATTTTGCCTCACCCAGCTTCATTTGTCCTCTGCATTTCTCCTCTCTCTCTCTCTCTCTCTCTCTCTCTCTCTCTGCGTTCACACTGCTTTAATAATATAAAATTCCTTTTATATTATTTTAATTCAACTAACTAAAAATATAAATTTATTGATATTAAGTATATTATAAATTGAAAAAGTAAAATAAATAAAATAACTTTGTGTAGAGTTATATTGTTAAATTTATGGCTCATCTATATGCTCTACGGTACCAACCATTCAATTCAAAACGACGAAACTTTGTGTTGTGGAGTACCGCAAGCAATTGCATTCATCAGGGAATGAAAGGACACGTTGTATTGCAAGTTTCCAGCACCAACCTAACAAGTGCCGCACGTGATGCACCAGCTGCAGAAGCCAACTAACACCTTTTTTTATTTTTATTTTTATTTTTAATTTTCCAAAGCAATTACAGATATCTTTTTATTTTATGCATTAGCTCTATTGCTACGAAAGATTATTTTGCTATAATTTTTAAAAATTTTGTAAAAAATACAAATTTTTTTGCAATTTAGTAAAGTGATATTGCTGTAATTTTAACAATTTGTTACAAATACAACTTTTTTTTGCAACTTGCTTTTTTTTTTTTTTTTTTTTGAGAAGCTGATATGCTGTGGTTGGTAGACAATCATATTTATTTACATGGATCAACCACTAACTTCATTTTTCTTTCCACCATTTACAAACTTTAAATAAAACACGATATCATATATAGAAATAAAAATAAAATAGCATTCAATATATTTTTAGATTTATAATATCTAATACGAATTATAAAATCAATTCATTTCAAATGAAAAAAAAAGTCTTTTATAATGTTCCAGCAGACTTAGGATGTGGATTATGTTCAATTATAACTAATATTTCCTTGTTAATGAATTCATAGATTTAGTGCCTTGTTTCTTAGCCAAAAAAAAAAAAATCATAGATTTAGTGACACAAATTTTTACATTTATTCTCATAATTATTAAAGTGATATGTTGTTATTGGCATATAAGAAAAGGAATAATGCTAGAGATATAAGCTATTTTCAAATTTTTTTATAAAGTGCTTATGTGGTAAGTGATTATTGATAAATGAAAATGTGATATTAATGGTGAGGTTAAATAAAAACCAATAAAAAGTTGGTTATATCAACATTTTGTAAAAACGTTATAAAATAATTTGACTGTAGCATTATTCTAAGAAAAGTGGTGTTAGTGATAGGTAGGTCTGAAAGTATGTTACATCAATCACATTTTATCATCTCTACAAATTATAAAATAAGTTATGAAAAAAGTTGTGGTCCAAATGTTACTTCAATTTTTATTTATTTATTTATTTATTTTTTCCAGAATCTGGGTGAGCTTGTACCTTCTAGCATGGCAACAAAAGTTTTGTGTTTCTTGAACTTATTTTCCTATGTAAAGCTGGTGAAAGGACTAACTAACTATAATGCCAAGAGCATCAAAAGCTCGTTGGTACCTTTGGCCTTTCCCTATAGGAAGGGCTGTAGCCTATTTTTGTAGACTAGGCTTGGTAAGCGTAAACTATTTAAGTAGGCTTTCAATTCTTGTTGGTTTATGTTGTGACAAAAAGGTATTTGTAGTTTTTCTCTAGGTTCTTTGGAACCTGTGGAGATAAAAAAAAAAGGGCTTGTCTTGGGACAAGCTGAGTTTCTCCGTTTCTGGTAGAATCCTTTGGGTCAATCCTCTAAAATAGTGTGGTAGTGAGAATGGAGGAGATTACAAAGCGGTGTGAGAGGCTAAAGCTATCGACGAAGGAAGGAAATGTAGTGGATCTGAACTCACAAGAGATGGTCGATGGCTTCATGCTAGTGGGGAAATTTCTTACCAAAAGAAGAATCAATCTAGAGGCAATGGCAAAGGTGTTAAAACCCATATGGAAGACCAAGAAAAATTTTGAAGTTCGAGATATGGGCGAGAATAAGGTACTATTTGTCTTTGAGACAGTGGAGGATTTGGATAGGGTCATGCTTTTCAGCCCATGGTCTTTTGACAAATACCTTATCATTTTGCACAAATTGGGGCCCGATAAGTCTGCGACGAATTTAAGCCTCAACAAAACTTCCTTTTGGGTACAAATTCACGGCTTGCCCATGAGGAAGCAAACCAAGGGAGCAGGTGAACGAATAGGGGGCTCTTTGGGAATAGTTGAGAAGGTGGATGTTCAGGGGAATGGGTTTAGTTTGGGGAACCATCTTAGAGTTAGAGTCACGATTGACATCTCTCAACCGTTATGCAGAGGACGAATGGTTCGTATGGGACCTACTCAATCTCTTTGGGTGGAGTTTCGTTATGAAAGGATCCCAATTTTCTGTTATTGGTGTGGAATGGTTGATCATGATGAGAGGGATTGTTTGAGGTGGGTCAGTAGCAAAGAAACTCTGCAGCCCGAGGAGAAGCAATTTGGCCCTTGGCTACGAGCTGAGCTTAACCGTCTCCAACGGACACAAGTGGTCAGGGTGACCAAGGAGCATGAGTGTGAAGGCAGGGGAGTAAGTTCAGCGGCAAATCAAACGGGTGGCCGGAATGGGATGGGTGACAAGGAAGGGACGACGACAGTGGCAATCTCTGTACCAAACACAACCCTGGCTAGGGAGGGTGATGACGTGGGTTCAACTGGGGCTGACACAGAGTTGTCAAGTCCAATAGATATGGTATATGAGAAAATCCCGCAACATATCAGCTCAAATTCAAATTTTCTGAAGGAATTGAAGGAAATTGATGATGCAATTAATGGTTCTGACAAAGAAGGCGTGTGTGATAAGGAATCAAACCCAAGTGGGGGTCGAGCAATGAATCTTGGGGGCAATCCTCAGAACTCATCTTTGGATCAAATATCTGAGGTTAGTAAACCTATGTTTGATGATGTGGCAATTTTAAATGCACCTATGGAGGCGAATAAGAGTGGTCCTATAGAAGTGGTGGATCCAAGCCCAATTGGGAACACCTTAGCCTAGTCTGGGCTTTTGGGTCATGACCATGTGGTATTTACTAGCAGGCCCAAGGCCCCACCCTCTAAAGTTTGTGGTATGAATATAAAGCCCAAAAAGGAGAAAGGCCACCATACCCCAAAAGAAACTTAGAATGATGCAGGTAAGGAAAATATATGTGTAGAAAGGATGAATAGTGATGGCAAACAACAGGGCTTGAATGAGGATAGAAAAGCGGGTAAGTGGACAAGAATTAGCAGAGGAGATTTTGGAAGGGAGTCAATGGTGGAAGAAGAAATGGAAGTTGGGATGAAGAGGAAAGGGATGATGCCTTTAAAAGAAATCCTCACAAATGTGTTAGTGGATAAGCGGGCTAGGCTGGATGGTGATGCTCATTCTCTTGGTCTGCTCTTGGCTCAACAGTTTAAATTGGCAAGACTGCATATTAGTTTGGAGCTGTCGGGGGCTTGGGAACCCCCGTACAGTTAACGCTTTGGTGAAGGTGGTGAAGAAGGAAGATCCCAGTTTGGTTTTTCTAATTGAAACAAAGGTCCCCAAAATGGATTTACCTGAAATAAAAAGGAAGTTAGATCACTTTCAAGGTTTAGCAGTGCCCAGTGTCGGCAAGAGCGGGGGATTAGCCTTTCTATGGAAGAAGGATGTCAAAGTAGAGGTCCAAACTTTTTCAGAAAGACACATTGATGCTATAGTCTCAGGGGGTGTTAGGGACAAGCAGTGGAGGTTTACTGGTTTCTACGATAACCCGGAGACCAGTAAAAGAGGGGAATCCTGGGAACGCCTTGAGCTCTTGGCGAAGGGAAACAGTTTGCCCTGGATCTGCATGGGGGACTTTAATGAGTTGATGCATATTAAGGAAAAGAAAGGTGGGGGTCACCGCCCAGCAAAACAAATGGACCGGTTTTGTGAGGCAATCAACCACTGTGGTCTTCGTGACATCGGTTTTGTAGGACAAGAATTCACTTGGAGCAGAAAGAGAGGTGTCCATGGTTGGGTACGAGAAAGGTTGGATAGGGCTTTAGTCTCTACCAGCTGGGGGTCTTGTTTCCCTAGGTTCTAGCTGTACCACAGGGCGGCTTCTTCCTCTGATCACTGTATGCTCCTACTTTGGGATTTGCCTCCTTGCTGTAGGCCTTCCGCTCGGCCAAAGCTATTTCGGTTTGAGGCCATGTGGCTTCAGGATAAGGGTTGTGCTGAGGTTGTGGATAAGGCTTAGGAAAGGGGTATAAACAATACACCAAAGAACATTTTTCCTAAATGCATGGAGGAATGTCGTTCTTCCCTTACAGTCTGGAACAAAAACAATTTTGGGCACGTGGGCAGAAAAGTAGCTTTCCTTCAGGAGCAACTACAAAGGTTGGAATGCCAGCACGGAGCCTTAGTGAATATGGAGGAAATCCAGAACACAAAGATGGAATTAAACAAAATGCTCGACATTGAGGAGATTTTATGGAAGCAACGATCCCGGAATTCTTGGCTTAAGGAAGGGGATAGGAATACCTCTTTTTTCCATAGAAAAGCCTCAAACAGACACCAACGAAATTTTATCTTGGGTGTAAAGGACAGCAATGGCTCTTGGCAGGAAGGCGCTGATGAGATTGGAAAAATGTTTGTGGATTACTACAAGAATCTGTTTTCCACAGGCAACCAGGCAGTTAGTGATGAATTGATAAGCGCCATCCATGTAAAGGTTTCTGCACAAATGAACTCTGTACTGATCAGTGAGTTCCATGCCCATGAAGTGGAGAGAGCTCTGAAGCAGATACACCCCACCACGGCCCCTGGCCTAGATGGTATGCCTCCTCTATTCTATCAACATTTTTGGCCTACTATTGGTAATGTTGTCATAAAAACTGTCCTAAATTTTCTTAATAGAGGCATCATTCCCTCAAAATTCAACGAAACTCATATTGTCTTAATCCCAAAGGTCAAAAACCCCCAACTTGTTACTGACTATAGGCCCATTAGCTTATGCAATGTGATCTACAAATTGGCATAAAAAACCTTGGCTAATAGGCTGAAAAGGGTGCTGCCTAGTATTGTTTGTGAGAATCAAAGTGCTTTTGTCTCTGAAAGACTAATTACAGACAATATCTTGGTGGCGTCAGAAACAATGCACCATATCAATCAAAAGAGAAAAGGAAAATTGGGGGAAATGGCTGTGAAATTAGACACGAGTAAAGCATATGATCGGGTGGAATGGGGGTGCTTGGAAAAAATCATGCTAAAACTTGGCTTTCATGAGAGATGGGTAAAACTTGTTATGCTATGTATTTCTACTATATCTTTTACTATTCGTATCAATGGGGTTCCCCAAGGTCACATCACCCCTTCTAGGGGCTTGCGCCAAGGGGATCCCTTGTCTCTTTATCTATTTTTGTTATGTGCAGAAGGTTTATCGGCCCTGCTGCACCAAGCAGTCCATATTAAACTGTTGAGGGGCGTGTCGGCTTGCCCAAAGGGCCCTAAAATATCTCACTTGTCCTTCGCTGGTGATTGTTTGATTTTTGGTCGAGCAACCATTAAAGAATGTGAGGAAATTTTGAGGTTACTGAAGGTCTACAGGGAGTCGTCGGGCCAGCAACTCAACAAATAGAAAACTTCACTTTTTTCAACCGCAACATAGATAGGAGAATACAAGAAGCAATCAAAGGTAGTTTTGGTGCCCAAGTTATCAAATAACATGAAACCTACCTAGGCCTCCCATCATTGGTGGGTAGATCCAAGAGGAATACTTTTGCAGAGCTCAAGGCGAGGGTGGCAAGCAAACTAGCTGGTTGGAAAGAGAAATTGTTGTCCACAGCCGAAAAAGAAGTTTTAATCAAAGCGGTTGCCCAAGCTGTGCCAACCTACACAATGAGTTGCTTTAAGCTCCCCAAGGCCTTATGTGATGAACTAACAAGCATGGTAAGCCAATTTTGGTGGGGCCAAAAGAAAGATGAGAGGAAAATGTCTTGGTAGAGTTGGGAAAAGATGTGCCTCCCGAAGGAGCATGGCGGCATGAGGTTTAGGGACCTCCAAACATTCAATCTGGCCCTCCTTGCAAAACAAGGTTGGAGATTGCAAAATCATTTCGACTCCCTGTTCTATCGAGTCTTTAAGGCCAAATACTTCCCTCAAAGTAACTTTGTGGATGCTGCCACGAGGTCTCGCCCTTCCTATGTGTGGCGGAGCATTATGGCAGCCCAAGGAATTGTGAGAAAAGGCTTAAGGTGGAGGGTGGGTAATGGGGAAAGTATCCAGATATGGCAGGACAGTTGGCTACCTTCTCCAACAACATACAAAATATCAACCCCTGTGAACCTCCTCCCAAGTGATGCAAATGTGAGTTTACTCATTAATGCCGATTTGGGGAATGGGATGTGGGTTTGGTGAATAAGATTTTCCTTGCTCATGATGCTAAGACTATTCTAAGCACGCCGCTTAGTTACCGACTCCCTCCTGACAAGGTTATTTAGGTTGCTAACAAGAATGAAAGATTTTCTGTTAGAAGCGCTTACAGACTTGCAAGGGAGGAGTTTTGGGAGGGTAGAAATGGGGTTTGCTTAGATTGTTCTACAATGAAGCAGGTTTGGAAAAGAGTTTGGGGTTTGAAGACTCCAAATAAAATCCGGAACTTCTTTTGGAAAGCTTGCCATAATGTTTTAGCCACTAAGGAAAACTTACTGAAAAGGCACATCACGACAGATGACAAATGTGAGGAATGTGGTAAGGAGTCTGAATCCTCCTGTCACTTGTTTTGGTTTTGTGATAAAGCAAAGGAAGTTTGGGCAAACACTAAACTTGTTTTCCCTTTCCAAATAGGCCAGACATGGGGTTTTGTGGATGTGGTTTGGCAGATTGTTAGGAGCGGTTTGGCCTCTCCCAATCTTTTGGATAAGGTTACTGCAATTTGTTGGGGCATTTGGAAGAATAGGTGTGAGATGCAGCATGGGGGGCAACGTCGTTCAAGTAGGGACATTGCCCACAGTTCTCTTGTCTTTCTAGAGGAATTTCAAGTGGCAAATGAGCAGTCTACTCCCCCTATTGTTAAAGAAAATATTAAGTGGTCCCTCCCCGCTGTTGGCCGATACAAATTAAACGTCGATGGGGCAGTATTCTCCCATATCAAAGCAACTGGTCTGGGTATGGTCATTCGTGATGATGCGGGGCTGGTTGTGGCTACCATGAGCAAGAAGATTTCATTCTCGTTGGGCTCGTTAGAAGCCGAAGCGAAAGCTATGGAAGCTGCTATTCAATTTGCAATTGATATTGGGGTCAGAGAAGTTACTTTCGAGACTGACTTCCTCCTCCTATACAATGCCCTTCAAAGGAACAATGCAGCTGCCTCTTACATAGAGAATGTAGTCTCTGGTATTCTCTCTCAAATTCAGAACTTTAGGTCTGCAGATTTTTCTCATATCAAAAGGTTGGGCAACATGCCTACCCATGTACTTGCTCAGCATGCTAAACATGTTGAAGATTTTGAGACTTGGCTGGAGGAAACTCCTGGCCTTATTGAGCACACGTGCGCTCAAGATGTAATCAACTTGTATTCCGTTGTTAGTTAATGAAATTTCCAGATTTCCTATAAAAAAAAAAATTTGTTGTGACAATAGAATTTTTTATACCAGTTTATTATGATAGCAAAAAGACAAAAGCTCTAATACCAGTTTGTTCTAATGGAAGCTCATGTCCATGAATCAATCAACACAATATCCAAATAGACCAAACCCAAATGCCTATACCCCTTACTTTATGTAAAAGAAAAAAAAAATGTAACTATAGTATTATAGCTTAAGAATACCTTGTTTCGTACTGATTTTCAAAATCACGTGTTATAATTATAATTAAATGATTAAATTCACTTTTTTCTAACATTTTAAATTTTAGAGATCAAGTGGTAGTTTATCATGGTATATAATATGTCATGTGTTTGATTTTTATATATCTTAGATAAGGAAGTGGTATCTCAGCCTTTGGTTATACTACTCAAGTCCTTATTTATGAGACATTTCTAAAATTCAATGGACCTATAGTGTGGTAAATTAAATATGGAATCTTTAGGTTTCTGTAATGCCCCATACCAATGAGCCCATCACCAAATTACCCCTATAGGAGTTATCTATTTTAAACTTTCGCAATTTTATAAGGAAATAAAATAAAATATGTAGCAAACTTTAATAGCTATTTATCATCAAACCTAGACATCAATTAGTTTTTGGTATAGGTGGAAATTGAATCTCAGATCTCTTATTCAACCATCAGAGACTTTACTAGTTAAAATAATAGCAAACTTTAATTGATGGAACATGTAATGGACCACTTAACAAAGTGGGACATAAAAATTTTATTCAAAGGAAGGTGTATTTGCTGATGGGGTTGATGGGCTCTCCGTAATGGTTTAGAGCTTCCTCAACATCCTTCTTTTATTATTATTATTTTTTGTTCTTTACGGGGTTCCACACACACACACACCCCCCCCCCCCCCCCCCCCCCCCCCCCCCCTTTTAATGCGATAAAATGGGAGATATTGGTTTATCCCATAGGAAAACAGAAAAGGGATCGAGAACAAGAAATCTTCATTTTGAAGGAACACTACAGGGACCATCTTTTGTACTTGCTGGTTAATTAAATAGATAAAACCTCCTCTCTTTTCACCAAGAAAAGAAAAAGAAAAAGAAATATTGGACCTATGAAAGTAAAATAATCTTTTTAATTTACGTTAACACACTTGATGAAAATTCACATAATCACTCAATTTGTACACGTCTTTTGTCTGTGGAGGGTGCTTAAGGGGGTTTTAAATTACTATTTGGTCCACATTAAAAAAAAAAAAAAAAAAAAAAAACAACAACAACAACAACAACAAATCTAATGTAAGATTCTTCAAATCAAACATATGAAAACATGAGATAGGGAAATAGACAATTCATAAAAAGAAAAAAATTAAGATTGCAATTAATGCGGATGGTAATGTCTAAAATAATGTGCAATGCTTTATCTTATCGCATCCGGATTTTCTTCATTTCAATTTGAAATGAAGGGTGTCCAGTTAAGGGCTAGGATTTGCCTAAAAATAATCAAAGGTCTATAACATTCCACCTCATTTAAAAGCTTTAACCTAACCAAATATCAAATTCAAATTTTGTAACCAGAGTTAACTCTTGTCTTGTCCAAAACCTAAAAAAGCACCCCAGGTTCCCAGCAAGGCAGCAACCATATCCTCAGGTTTAGATCCTTTCAATCTCAACCCCGAGTGCCTATCAGCCACCAGCAACCAAAGTGATCAAACACTGATTTGGCTAGCTCTAACTTTTCAGTTTCATTATTCTTTTTCATTAATGGAATAATCACTACTTTTAATTCCATTTTTTATGTCTCAAAACGTTAATAATACAGAATTAGGCAAAAAAGAAAACAAAAAACATGGTTTCGCAGAAGTTGACTATATGTAAAGAATAAAGGATTTCTAATTTCTTTGTTAGTTATGCAGGGTGTTTATTGAATTAAGTTAGTCAGATTAGGGGTGACTGACCTCCCAGAACATGAGAAAGAAAAGACCATTTGCGATTTAATTTGCTTGCTTTATTATTCAAGTCTCACTGCTTAAATACAGTGCAGTTTACAAGCTGATACAATCGAATAGAATAAAAGCTAACTCAAATAAATGAAACAATCTAAATAACTTAACTCCCCCCAAAACTAGGAATCTTATTTGTTGAACTCTAACACTACTCTTATCAACGGTCCTTTAATTAAGGAACAAACTCAATCCATTACTCCACAGTTAGCTGATCCAAACAAAATAATAATTATAATAACAATGATGCTGGGTTGATGTCTATCCTTATCCTCACTTTCACTGTTCCCTTGCTTCCCAGCTCAGGATCATTTGATTGATTGCTTCACCCATTTCTTAAATTACTAGACCACCACAAGTTCATCATATTCAGAAACACCAAAAGACTAACGAAGCATCAAAAGTTGAATATATAAAACAAGCCATAAATCACAGCCACAGAACATAGAATAAACACGAAATTCACATCTCGAGGGGCCTGTAGCAAAAGCCAAACGAAGAACAAGAGAGAGAGAGAGAGAGAAACGACGCCCCAGTTTTGGAATTCAACTCATGGGTCGACAGTAGCGCAATAATAGCGAAGATGGTGGCTGGTGGCTGATGGGCAGTTGGGATTGAAGAACTGAGTCTTGAAGGGGATCCAAAATCCAGATACAAGGATCGGTGCTTTTTTTGTTTTTAGACCATAGTTAGCTTTGCTTACCATAGTTATTTGTTATTTGGTTAAGTTAAAAATTTTTAATTGACGTGGCACTTTATAGACCTTATATTCTTTTTAAGGAAAAATGAAGAGGATCCGGATCCTATCTTATCTACCCATCCCAAGTTGTTTGGTGAAGTCAATGGTATTTTGATTATTCTAGTGAGTGACATGGACAATACAATAGTGATAATTTAAGAATCCTCTAGACTCCTTAAAATTGGTTTTCAAGGTGGTTGGGGGCGCACAAGCAATATCACGTGCTCACCTTCTTCTTTTTCATCTTCTTTCTCAATTTCGAAATCAACGAAAGTAACTCCGTTTATAAAGGCCAAACCCCACAGCTCAAATTTAAAGACTATATATATATGTATAACGAACACTAAACTAAGTGTGTCATTTGGCTTCTCATACACAAAACTAAGTATCGAAAGTAGTGTTACCAAAATCAAAGAGAGTAGTTTTGAATTTCGATAATGGCCACCCAAAACCTCGGAAAGAAGACTGCGTGTGTTGTGGGCGGCACTGGGTTCGTCGCTTCTTTGCTTGTTAAGCTTTTGCTTCAGAAAGGCTACGCCGTCAATACCACTGTTAGAGACCCTGGTTAGTCTTTTTTTTTTAATAAAAAATAATTTTATCACTTTTATTTATTTATTTTGCATACCCTGACTCTAATGTGCTCTCTGTATTTAATTTTAATTTTAATATTTTAAATATACACTTTTTGTCTTCCACAACGTACACACCACCTGTTTCTGATTGCATTGGTCCCTTTACTATTGTATATTTACATTTTACTATTTACCTGCATGTGAGTAATTTGTATTTGCTTCCCATGCTATTTGCATTTTGTTGCGCTTGCACCCTTATAGTTTCTATCCCTTTTTTTATTTTTATTTTTATTTTTGTGAACGAAAAAGGGGAAAGATGTGACTTAAGTTGGTATCTTCCACTTGAATGTGATCATAGTGACATTTTATCTATTGGCCCGAGTTTGAAAAAGCCAAAGATCCAGATAAGTCATAGTTTTGCACCTAGTTTCTCAGTTTCTATACTTGGGACTTGGATTTTAGTTTAAATTATTTCGAGCAATTTTTTGTTGAAAATGTTGCTACCAACTCTTACACCAATCATAATTATCACTTTAATAACTTGTGAAATAAGTTACAAACTCTTAAAATATCAACCTGTTGAGATAGCTGCTAGGAGTTGAAAGAGTGACGAAGCTGATGTGTGGAAGTTGAGTGACAAAGTTGATGTGTGGAAGTTGAGGGACGAATGGAAAAGGCTTTTTGGCCTTTTTTTTTTTTTTTGGGGGGTGGGGGGGGAAATCTAATTTTTAGATACACATTTAATGCAAAAATTTCTAAAAACTATATTTTCAGATAATCACTATATAAATAAGCTATTAAAAATTGCAGGTACCTAAATAGACAAGTCATTCTGTCTACCTACCATAACCCCACAAAAATAAAGTAGATAAAACGGCATTTTCATTAATATATATGCAGATCAAAGGTTTTTTCTTAAGCAATATGGAAATTAAAGTTAAAGGTTCACATTTTTCCATTTGGTACAGAAAAATTTTCATATAAAATAAAAATTTGATGGTGACTTTTACTCACCAAAAAAATCACCAAAAAAAAAAAAAGATGTTTAGAGGTTAGAACATGTCACATCATTTATATAAGAGAGAGTTTAAAGGCACAAAAAAAATTGACCTTTTTTGACTGAAAAATTGTTAATGGTAAATAAGAAAAATAATATTAGTGATAGGTCTAAATAAAAACCAAGAAAAGTTTACCAACTTAATTGTGTGTGATACAAAGTAAATTGGTTGGTCCGTTGAAAATTGAGATGAATTGCTGAAGACCTGTAACCTACTTTCAAAATAATTTTATAATATATATATATATATATCCACAATATACACCACCTGATTTTTTATTCAATAGGTCCCTTTGTTATTCCATACTCACATCTTACACATATTAATCAGAATGTGAGTAATTTGCATTTGTTCCCACGCTTTTTACATTTTGTTGTGCTTGCAACCTTAGTTTCTATTCGTAAAGTCTAATTTTTTTTTTTTTTAAATCACTATTTTTTTGAAATGTTAAGTTGTGATAAACTGTAACTGCACAAAATAAAGTAGATTAAGGCAAACTGTAACTACACAAAACAAAGTAGATTAAGACTGCTTTTGTTTCGGCAGTAAAAGGAATTCGGAAAATATTTTACACCACGGGGCGTGTTTGGGAACGGCTGGAAAATTCAGTCAAACAAAAAATGATTTCCGTTGACCGTAAAATATTAAGCATTTCGGGGTAAAATCAATTTCACTTCTATTTTACCTTCAAATTAATTACACCAATTTTCAGCCTACCTAAACAGAGAGAGAGAGAGAGAGAGAGAGAGAGCACCAGAAGCTAAAGCGTTGATCGCACCACTGCCCCTAACCCCAGATCGCACTGGTCTCCTCGCACCCCAGCATCGGCAAGATCGCGCCGCCTGAAGCACCACCGAGATCGTGACCCAAAGCTCACCACCGTTCTCGTTCTCAACCCAAAGCTCATCAGACTCATAGACACCCAAAGAGAGAGAAAGAGAAAGAGCAAGAAGAGAGAGTATAGAGAAAGAAGACCCACTTGAAGCACATCCTCGTCGGACTCACACCCAGAGAAAGAAGACCCATCCTACTCCGGCGACCCATCCCACTTCGCTGACCCATTCCTCATCGTCACCGACCCACCCCTAAGCCAATCGGACCGCCATGAACAACCCACCCCTGAGCTGATTTGTCCACCGTGTGAGCAACCCACTCCTAGATCAAACCATTTAGTGATTGACCCACTCCTAGATCGTGCCGCCACCTTTAGATCGACCCATCGTGTGAGCAACCCACGAACCGATCTCTCTCTCTCTCACTGTAGTCCCTCTCTCACGATTGGTCTTGGGATTTTGATTTTTTTGTTTTGATTTTTGTTTCTTTGATTGTTTATATATTTTGATTCTTTGTAATAATATTTGTTTGGATCCTAAGAAAATGCGAGAAACATGATAAAAATGGGTTTTCTAGAGCATTTTTAGTAACACAACCAAACACTAGAAAATATTTTCCAAAGCATTTTTTGGAATACAACCAAACACTTAAAAATATTTTCATTTCCCGAAAATATTTTCCTCTGCATTCATTTTACACTCGAAATTCAATTTATATCAAACCAAACGTAGCCTAAACGGCATTTTCATAAACATATATGCAAATCAAAGGCTTTTCCTTATGTAATATAGGAATTAAAGTTAAAGGTTTATATTATCCAATTGGTATAATTGGCCCCATAAAAATAAAACTTTAACAGTGACTTTTACTCCTCCAAAAACAAAAGATGTTTGGAACATGCCACGTCATTTTGTATAATCAGGAATTTGTGTGTGTGAAACAAGATTGAGATACTTGACGCAATATTTCTCAATAACTGAGATTGAGAGTTGAAAAAAAGCAACTTTCAGTTTCAACCATTGAAAAAATAAAAAAGTTGAAAAAAAGAGTAAAAAAGTAAAGATTAAAAAGTAAGAAGACGAAAATTTTTTTGTGACAAAGGTAGAGAGTTGAGTGCAATAACTAAATCTCAATCCGATACACAGCAAGTGATGGGGCTTTTGAAGATTGAGATGAGTTGCTCAAGACCTCAAGTGTCATACTCTCAAAAAGTTACAAAATAATTGAAGATGAAACAACAAAAGGAAAATGAGGGGCCTTGTTTTCCTAAATACGAAAGTTTTGTCTTATATGTTACATAGAGCCCACTTTTGTTGGTTAGCCCACATTATTGCACTTCACAGAACATTTAAATTGATGAGAATTTAGACTACACGGACCCGGTTGTTGGCAAATTTGTGGTTCTAAATCAAATCATCAAATCAACAAAATGCATCATAATATAATCTCACAACACCAACAGGCTAATGTATCTAGGACCCTAATAAGGGTAAGATCATGCTATAGTTGAACTCATCTGAGGTCTAAGGATATTAGAGTCACACTCAAGTACGGCCCATACCAATTCAGCCAAAAGAAAAAGAAATAGTATCATCAAACAGTAAAATATATCTATAATATATATAAAATTAAAGATATTAAATTTTTTTTATCTTATAATAATTACATGTAAAATTATGAGAGATCATAATTTTACACGCTATTATTTTATTATAAAATTTTAATTGAGTTTAAATAATATTCTATATTTAAATCTTCCATTAAATTTTTTTCAATTTATATTTTCTTTAAATAATATAATATATAGTTTCATATACAAATACAATCATAATAGATATATAGTTTCATATTTTTTTTCCCTTTTTTGGTCTAAATATTAAGACCAAAAAAAGAAAAAGAAAAAGAAAAAGAAAAAGAAAATATTTTATTAAATTTCCCCGTGCATTACTTGGGTTACCAACTAGTTACTAAGTAAAAGTAAATAATTTTTATTTTACTACAAGATTTGAGGAATCTACAATGAATTTGTACTTGTTGGCCAATTTGGCTCTACCATAGATAATTGGCTTAGCATGAATATGCCTCTTCATAAATCATAATATCTTTAACAAGGTGCATTGTGTTTTAAATTATAGATGAGAATGAACGTTATTAATCAAGTATTTTAATGTACAGAAAATAAGAGAAAGATCTCTCACCTCATAGAACTACAAGGTTTGGGGGACCTAAAAATTTTTGGAGCAGATCTAACAGATGAAGTAAGCTTCGATGCTCCTATAGCAGGTTGTGACCTTGTTTTCCACATTGCTACACCAGTTAACTTTGCTTCACAAGATCCGGAGGTAAAAAAAATAAAGAAATGCATAAGTAATTTCAGTAATGTCACAGTTTTTGAATTTCTAATGACAAAGTTAGCTAATTTTGTGACATGTGTAGAATGATATGATAAAGCCAGCAATCCAAGGGGTACATAATGTGTTGAAAGCATGTGTGAGAGCAAAAACTGTTAAGCGTGTCATTTTGACATCCTCAGCAGCTGCTGTAACAATCAACAAGCTCAATGGGACAGGTTTAGTCATGGATGAAAGCAAATGGACTGATGTTGAGTTTTTGAGTACTGAGAAGCCACCTACTTGGGTAATCACCGAATTACATCAAATCATTAAGGATAAATGTTTTCTCTTAAGCTCTAGCAAGAAAGAAGGCCTATGTCATAGCAATTTTAACAAAAAAATTTAAGTATTTTCTGAATTAATTTTCAGGGTTATCCTGCCTCCAAGACATTAGCTGAGAAAGCAGCTTGGAAATTTGCTGAAGAAAATAATATTGATCTCATTACTGTGATCCCTACTCTCATGGCTGGTGCATCTCTCACTCCAGACGTCCCTAGCAGTATTGGTCTGGCAATGTCTTTAATTACAGGTATAAATAAGTTGGACTACATAATATGTTGCAATTTCCACTTTAGGCCGTGCAGCTGGAACGAAAAATTGCTTGCACCATACCTGAATTGACAGATTAGTGTTTTGATGGCTTTTTTGACAATTTTTCAGGCACTGAATTCCTCATAAATGCATTGAAAGGAATGCAAATGCTGTCAGGTTCAATATCTATCACACATGTGGAGGATGTTTGCCGGGCTCATATATTTTTGGCTGAGAAAGAATCTGCTTCTGGTCGATACATTTGCTGTGGTATCAATTCCAGCGTTCCTGAGCTTGCAAATTTCCTCAATAAAAGATATCCTCAGTACAAAGTCCCAACTGAGTAAGCTTCTAATCTAATTAATCAAGGCACACAGTCTTTCAAATTGGCAAATTGGTTAATAAAAAAGGTCGTATGCATAACGGTCCTGCTTGAAATAAAAGTCAAAACTGCTACCAAATAAATGAGGTTGAAGCAATGTAGAATAAATACGAAGCCAAATTTGGTGGCGACGTGCTTCAAATGAGCCATTAGCTTGTAGAAGAATTGAATTGGTTACTGAATTATTTCAATTATGGTTTTGAGATATCTCTCTGACTCGCTTCAGTGGTGAAGTGTTGTTTGACTTGTGTCATTTGGAAATTGCAGTTTTGGAGATTTCCCCTCCAAGGCCAAGCTGACCTTATCTTCAGACAAACTTATCAAAGAGGGGTTCAGTTTTAAGTATGGGATTGAAGACATTTATGACCAAACTGTGGAGTACTTCAAAGCCAAGGGCCTGCTGCAGATATAAGACCTAATGGATTAGGAGCTTAGTGATGCTCTGGCTTGGTTTTTAGCCCTATTGTGTAATAACATCTAAATTTGCTTGAGTTCAGTATAATAAAGAGTTCATTTACCAATAATCTAAAGCAGTCAAGCAACTCAGCTGGAAGATGTCAGGAAACTAAAGCAATTTAGCAAGTACGCTTGAAGACATCAAGCTTTTGAAATGCATTGCATCTGCTTACCAGCCAAACCAGTGGCAGATTAGAATTTGCTTGGTAAGTGTTGTAGTTTATTTCAAATTGCTTGGACCCATCTCCTCCTAACACATATTTCTATTTCAATTTACTGTAAACCACTAAAACTAGCCTAAACTGGGGGCGTTAAACGGGTTCCACCTCATTTGTAGATCAACTATACCAAAAACAAAAATCTTGATTCACCAACAAAGGCACAATTAACTGCATTAAAAAGGAAAATTGATTCTGTATAGGATGTAGATGGTCAGATTTGGGCCAAACGGCTCAGTCATAATCAATGATTACCATTGTCCCAAAATGCTTTGACTCCATAGGTTGATTGACATTTGGACCACATCACCATCCCCATATTCCATTTTAATTATTTACAATAGAAATATAGCTGCGAGCAAGAACAGAATAAGTAGAGAAAAGGGGGAAAGAAGAGTAAGCAAAGGAACTTTTGCTGGTAAAATAAAATTTCATATAGAATCTGAACTACCCAATTTTACGCTGTTTGTCAACTTGGAGATATTATTAGGTCCACTAGAGTTGGTCATCCCAACCAATAAAATGCTATCATCGGTCTAAATGTGGCATAACATTTTTTTTTCCTTATACTGATTAAGAAGCCGACTAACACACCTACATAGCAGTATCATTTTATTAGTTGGAATAATCATTTTAGAAGTCCTTCCCATAGATCTAATAATTTCTTGTCAAATTGCCGTATGTTTCCTAGTTTTTGTGTGACAATAGACACGGAAATGAGACAAAATGACCACGTTAAATGCAATTTACTACTGCCATGGCCAATTCTAGTAGTCAATCATCCTATTGGATAGTCCACTAACAAGGAGGCCGAAAAGAGGGTATCAATCGTGCAGCTGTTCTTTTTGCAACCTTCGACTAAGCTAAGGTCCTAGGTTTCTAGTTGGGCCATGCCCATGCTAGTTTTTTCATAAGAATAACGTAATATTAATCCATCTTACCCCACACCATGAGAAATAATATAGATAATAAATTGGTAAACCAACAGGTTTACTGGATTCAGACGAGTTATCTCTATATATTAAGAAGATTATGAAAATTAATTACTGCCTTTTTGATTTCCAAATATATCTCTAATTTAATTAATTTATCCTTATTCTTAAAACATAAGAAATGTGGTTAAAACGGTAAACATACAAAAAATAAAAATAAAAAACCTATGGGTAAAAGTTCCCCAATAGATAGTAGATACTATATAGATACAAAGTTCCTATCCAACGGTGGTGCTAAAAAAAAAGAAAAAAAACTTCCTACTATCCGATGTACACAATCAAAACTAGCTCATATACCTATCCAAAAAAAAAAAAAAAAACCCCTACCCACAACACATCAAAAAAATAAAAACTACGCTAAGCCTCTAAGCACGCGTGTGCTTAGAGGCTCTTTTAATTATTTTTTTTTTGGAAAAAGTTCATAATCTTCATTCATTATAATTTGGATTGTTGCATTTTCTAATTACAAAAATACCTTGTCACTGAGCGCTTACTCTTCTATTATTTTTTTGTAAAGGTTAACAATTTTCATTCATTATAATTTGAAGTTGCTACATTTTTAAAAAAATTGCCACTGGTTTTGGCTGCCACTGATGCATTAGGCTAGTAAAATAGATGCAACAATTAAAAACAAAATTTTAAGTCCAAGCCCTCCCCTCTCCATAGCATCTGATTACCATAAAAATTTCTCTAAGTCGATTAATAATAGACAAAAATCTTGTAACTCAACGAGTATCTTTTACTTTTAGTATTTTTAAAAGAGATGTATAAGATTCGAATTCCTCTCCCATTAACCAATCTAATCCTATTGGATAACCTATCAGCAAAGAGGCTTAAAAGGGGTCTATTTCCCCCACAGCATGGGCTAAATTAAAAACTAATAACCTACATTTTGGCTATCTATTGTGCAGTTTGCTTACCTTTTTACAACCTAGCTTTAACGAAGTATCCTAGGTTCCTAGCTGGGCCACCTTAGTGTAATGCTTCACTTGGGCTGCTTGTTATTATGTCTCATCTTTAGGGCTCGTTTGGTTGGAGAAGTAGAAAAGTGGGAGAATGAAAAATTAGTGGGGAGGATAGAAAAGTGGGAGGATAGAAAAAATTTAGTTTTCCCTTTTGTATGTTTGATTGGAAGGGTGAAAAAGTGGGAGGGTAGAAAACTTTTTTGTTTGGTTGGAGAGAAAAAGGGGGAGGATGGAAATGTAATTTATATAAATTGACTATTATACCCTTGTTACACAATATGTAAGAAATAAATTTATTTGTACTCATTAAATAATATAAAATTCACCACATCATACATATAAATTTATATTATTATTTATTATTATTATAATGTAAAAATTACAATAGTATACAAATAAATCTGTAACATGTTCCTAATTAAAATCTACTTGCACTAAAAAACGTTAAACTAATATAACAAGGCAAAAAAAAAAAAAAAAAAGGAAAAAAAGAGAGAAGAGAACTTGGACGTTGCTTTGCTGTGAAGGTAAAGTGATAAGGATGAAGCAAAAGTCATCAGGTCATGAGATAAATAACGTGGGGGTAAGTGAGACGAATAAATTGGAGGGTATTTGTGTAAAGTGCATCTTTTAGCACTTTTCCCTCCTCATTTTCCTCACAAATTGGGAGGATAAAAAAAGGTGGGCTCGAAGGGAAAATTTTCCCCCCTATTTTCTGTCTCTCTTGTTTTCTCTCCTCAACCAAACAGTAAAAAATATCATTTTCCATCCTATCTTTCTCTCCTTATTTTTCATCATTCCTGTTTTCACCCCAACCAAACATATCCATAGAGTTACAATCTGGACCATATCCCTCATAAAAGGTCGTAGTTTGAAAACACGATTGACCCATTTGATGTACTTCAAGTTCAAGGCCTATAATCCATATATACAAGGTTTTAGTTTTACTTCATAATGTCATTTTGTGATACCGGATTCGTAAGGGGCAACCCAAACTTAACTGATATAATAAATGGAAATAGGCTGGATGAATATATTTTGTATTTTCTAGTTTTATGGGATAAGAAAATCACTCAATAACTTAAAGGATAGATAAATTCACCATCAAAGTAAACCCAAAAGGATACAGATAACACCAACTAAAGGAATTTAACTAAGGATTCAGAACTATTTGGCTCACCACTCTATGGGATATAGATTAACACCGCCTAAGAGATGCAGAAACAGATACTCGCCAAACACACAAGCCAAACATCACTGTTGACTTTCTTTTTAATTTTACCATTAGCTACCACTTTATGGAGAGACGACTATTTTGACACGGTACTAAAATGTTATAGACTAAGCTAACACATTAAAAATGTTAAAGATTTTAACACACACACAAAAAAAAAAAAAAAAACTCATAATTGTTAGAAATAAAGTCTACTTGGGCAATGTAAAGTTATTTGGGAAATGTAAAGTTTACACAGGTGATGTATATCGTTCACTCCTTATATAATTATTATTGTGCTTATTAATGCAATCTTATCCCTTAAACCCAATAGGCATCCTAAGGATATATATATATATATATATGTGTGTGTGTGTGTGTGTGTGGGAATGCTTTGCTATAATTTGTACAGAGTTAAGATATATTAATTTATCAAAGTGGATGATCACTTCAATACAAGAGTTTATATATATTTTCCTTGTTTTCTTCTCGCTCCATTTTATCTATTTCCTTTATTTTATAATACATAATCAGTACGAGACTTTACCCAATTTCAAAAGGAAGTTATGTAGTTCTCTCAACTCACTATAAGTTTTCTTCCTAAGAATTAGTAATTTTCTTATCCTATTTTTATTTTTAATGATCGTATGAGTTGTTGTATGTCTACTAGACAAAAATCTTCAACAGTCATCTTGGAATTAAATTTATCAATAAGACCCATGTCTATATTTATGCAAAACATAAATTTAACTTTATTATTTTAAACATAAAAAAAAAAATGGCAAAAATGAAACTTATTATAGTGCAGAAATATAATAAAAGAAAAAAATTAATTGGTATGGACATTTTCATTACTAATCAAATTATCAATTTTCCATCAACATGGACATTTTCATTACTAATCAAATTATCAATTTTCCATCAACATTCTCAAAGAAATTATTGACATCAAAATGAGTCATATTCGCTCCATTTAGAATATGAAGATAACTCATAGGGTTTTCAAGATTTCTATGATAAGCAAAGTTTGTTTCAATACCTTTTCTCTTTACTTTTATGGAGGCTTGATATAGATCTACCAAATGTTTAGGCGTGTGATAGGTATCCGACCAATGACCTTTCATACCATACTAATAACACTTAATTTCATGACCTTTTGGTGGTTTATTTTGCAAACCCTTGTTATTTTCTTGTCTTAGTTCATTTTGATTCTTCTAATGGTAAGGTGCGTTGTTTCTTTTTGAAGAATTATGAGTACAACCCACTCTATATTGATTGAATTTAATGTACACAACACGTGGTGGACCAAACATTTGATATGATAATTTCGCATAGTCGGACACGCCAAATGTTTAGGCATATGATAGGCACATGACCAATGATTTTCCATACCATACCCATAGCACTTATTTTTATGGCCTTTTGAGAAACATAGAAACTTTCTACTAATGTCTTGTTCAATCAGGAATTTTTGTTGTTTTAGTTTTTAAGAATCAGGAATTAGATATATTTATTAGATTAGGTTCAGAAGATAACATATACTGCTGCTGTTTCACGTGCCCCACATGTACAAGATTGGCGTGGAACATGATAAAATTAGCAACATCCACTAATTCCTCTTGGAATTCACTGGTCCTGTTTCGGGTGTCAACGTCCTAATCTCCTAATCATAGATGCATCAAAACAAAACGTGCCTACCAAGTTGGCAGTTTTTTATTGGTCTGTTAAGTTCAAATGGGTCTCAGAGAGGCAAATTAAATTGCTCTTCTTTATCTTTTAAAAACAAATATTTAGGTTGTTTTGTTCTTGATTTTATCTCTTTTTTATTTTTATTTTTTTAATGCATCAGCTTTTGAGCAAGCAAGGATTTAGGAGGTGTTTGATATATATGTTTGAAAATATGTGTTTTGTTATTTGAAAATATGTGTATAAATATGTGTGGTAAAAAAGTGTATAAAAATATGTGTAATATTGTTTAAAAACTAAAAATATGTGTTTGAGAGTTTCTTAAGGATTGATAGTGAATCCTTTGTTAATAAAATTTGTTGATCCAAAAAAAAAAATAAAAAAAAACGTGTGCTACACCCATTAATTCATTCAGGAGTCAAATCACATTCATCATCAGTTGACAGTCACCAAACACAATAATCATAAAATCTGATTGGCAGCATGAATATCGAGATAGGAGTTAAGAACACTGCCCCGTGAATAGAGCACCACTCATTTTATAATTATATCAAAATTTTTATTTTTATTTTGACAAAAACAACATTTTGGCCTTTATATTTTGTAGTCACAGTTAATTTAGTCATAAAATTTTAATAATAGTCAATTTGATCTTTGTTATTTTCAACTTGCAATCAATTTGACCTCTACAATTAACACACTAACAAAAAATGCCAACATAGCTAACGGTGTGAACTAAGAAGTTTATGTGACTTGTAATATGATAGGTTTGGCCCAACCAAAATCAGCCACATCAATTAAAAATCCAAATCATATCTGATGGTCCCTCGAAAATCAGTGGGTCAAACAATCCGGATTCTGGTGTTGGGCCTGAAAAGAAAAGAAAGACTATCAAAGGTGACCGGTGGGGACTCGGTCAAAGATCTTCCGATGGTAAAGTCAGTGAGTTAAAGTTGAAAAGAGAAAATACTTCTGAGAACTTTTTGTTAGGAAAAGTGTGCGAATGCCTTACCTCTTCGTAGAGAAATGTTTATATAGTGCACATTGAACGGTTATTTGCTCTATCAAACGTTCCTTCTGTTCAGAAATTCGTTGAAGTCAGAGGTAACTTAAATAACTTCCATGGTAGTTATTTTATCTAGAACGATGCCTCCTCTTGGCTTGTGGAGGCCTCGGTTCATAGGTAAAAACTACATTTGCCAAGGCTTCTCATCCTCGTCTGTCATCAGGGACGGACGAGTTTCCGTCCGTCCTTCATTAAAGACGGATGAAGCCTCGTCCGTCCTTCATTAAAGACGGACGAGGCTTAGTAGGGCGGCTCGTCCGTCCTTTACTGGGGACAGACGGGATTTGTTGGGACGACTTTGTCGTGCCCTATTCTTTCCTTCTTTGGACGACGTGTGTGGACGAGACTGGGAGATGACTTTTTCTCCAACACCATCAATATCCATGTTAGAAAAATTAACAGTTCTAGTTTCTCTCCGTTACTCATCCAACCCAAATCTCTTCTCTCTCCAAACTCAATCCCAGTCATTCCTCTATTACTCCTCATCTTCATCTCCTCCCACCTCCTTCGCCCTCCTCCACTTGAAATTTCTTAATCCGATGTAGTACTTTGCAATAGCCAAACTAAAAAAAAAAAAAAAATTCTTTCCATACTCAATCAAAGACTTCATTCTTTTACTCTTGCCAATTACTATAAGCAGTCACAAAGGTTAGCACATCTTTAACCTATAATCATGTTCCACGGATTGAGTTTGGAGAGAGAAGGGATATAGGATTGGATAAGCAATAGAGAGAACAACTAGTTCCATTAATTTTCATAATTTCATCATCTCATTATGCATTATATATAAAGTAAAGTCCAGAATCAAACAAAAAAACTTTTTTTTTAATAATCAGGATAAACCTAACAAACCATATATGAGCAGAGTTAACTCAACCATGGCCGAGTTAATTGAGTTAACTCTATAACTTACCCATTTATACAATGTAGGGGTGGTAAAATAAGCCCAAACCTATTTGTCCGCTCAAACTCACCCACTTTAATTGAATCCAAACCCACCCAGTTATTATTTGAATTAAATGGGTATCAACCTAATTAGACCTAGTAATTATTAAGTTTTGACAAAAACCTATTAAGACCCATTTATCCTAAAAACAATAATCCTAAATTCAACTCAGCCCTTAACCAAAAAAAAAAAAAAAAAAAAAATTCTAGCCCTGCCCCTCTCACTCTATCAGCCTCTCGATTCTCTCTCCTCAGTCCTCAGACTAGGGTTTTCAAATTTTAAAATTTCCTTCATTTTCTCAGCCTCCAATCATGTTTTAATCAGTAAGTTTGTTGTGGTTCTTCGAATTGATTACTAATCTTGTTTGTGTTGATTCAGATTTCGCAATTTCCTTCATTTTCTCAGCCTCCATTTGATTTTCTCTTGGTCTCCCATCTCTCAGCTGCTGTATTTTGCTCAGGTGAGCACAATCTCTCTCTCTCTCTCTCTCTCTCTCTCTCTCTCTCTCATTTTTTACTTGGACCGGTTGAGACGGTGGTAACCCCAACTGGGTCTAATGTGGATTTTGTTGGGTCTAACTATTCTGGTGAATCCACTGTAGTTATGCACTTGGGGTGTTTGATAAAGAGTCCCAGAGCTTGAAGATTGTTCCTGTTGCCTTTGACAAGGTGAAATTTTCTATTTGATTTGCTTAAAATTTTTTAAAATTTGGGTTTTTTTGTTTACTGTTTGGTTGCTTTGAAAATGTGGGATAAGTTTGCTTATTTGCTTATTTGGTTATGTGCTGTTTGGTGGCTAATGGGTTGTGGAATGTGTAGTTGTTTACTGTTGGGTTGCTGATGAAATTTTGGAGTTTAACTTGGCTTTTGTTGTGGAAATTTGAGCTTGTTGTCTTTGAGTACTGAAGTAATTGTATTACATACTGAGTAATGGGTAGGAGGGAGTTTATGTTTGCATTTGATTCAGTTTAGATCATTTGAATTTTGCTGATTTCAATCAAGCAAAAAGTTTTGAATCTATATTTAGATCATGTGGCTTATTGTACTGTCTCTTATGCAACATTCTACTTTCTATTTATTAGATGCTAATTATTGAAATGTATTGTGTGGTCCATTATGTTTGATTTTGTGAATTTTGAATGCAATGGGTGTGGTGAGAGTTTCATTGCAATCCTATAAACAAAGCTCATTTAACTATTGTTCTGCTCATATTTCTTTCAAAAAGTTTCTTAATGATTGCTGTAATTCTTATACATAGTAAAGTTGAACAGGTCTATATATTCATCCAGCGCAGATGACCATTGCTTCCATTGTTTACCTCTATGTGTTTCTGTCAAACCTTATGAGCTATAGGGGACCGCTTCCTTGGAAGTATTTCAATTCTTAGAGACTATTCTGTTAACTGTCCTTATGAGTTTGATGTGATGTTTAAGTTATTTATTTTTCATAAAGTCAGTGTTTTGCATAGTGGGAGCTTTGTTTATTGAGTATACAACTTCTGGGTCTGTTTAAGTTTGGATTTTGGCTTGTGGGTTTTGGAGGATAATATGACTAAGATGGTCAGACATATTGTTGTGACAAGTTTTGTACTTTATTGTATTTCATGAAATGGAACAACATTGGCTAACAAGGGTCACAGGTGTTTTTTTTTTTTTTTTTGGTGAAAACCGATATAGATACTAATGTATGATTCATAAACCTTGTTGTCTTCAGTCTGCTATCTGTGCTTCAGTGCAATTTAGTTTTCTGGTTTCGTGTATATGGTAACTCGCATTCATGTTGAACACCAAAGCACACTTCTATGCCTATGATTCACATGGCTTAAAAGCTGATTTGTCAATGTCAAATTATCGATCACCAGATGGGTATTGAGTTATCTTGATAAGTGTTGTTATGCATTAGGAATTTTGTACCTAAGTGGCAGAACCTGCCAATATTTAGTTTGTACAATATTGGCAGGTTCTTAGGAGTTAGGACCAAATCCTCAGGGACTAGATTATCTGAAGCTGAAAGAGATGGGAATGGATTTTGTTGGCAAATTCTTGGAGAAGACTCTGGCTGTTGAGGTCAACTAGGCTAGAGCTGATCATGGGCCCGAAGAGGCCATTCGTATGGGCTTGCCCAAAGCCCATTCTTCATTTTATTAAGCAATTTTTTATTTCCGATTTTATTTAGAAGTAGGATGACCAGTATTTATTTACACGTATCAAATAAATTCAAAACCGTCTTTTTTAGTTCCTAGTTTGTTTATTTTATTTTTTTAATTTTTTAATTTTAATTTTTTTTTAAGAAGATAATTCCTAGTTCTAGACTTCTAGTTGGTAAAGGATTACTTACCTTCTATATAATATGATCACTCATAATTTGTTCTCATCATTCTAAAACCTCAATTTCGGTTGAAATACACATAAAAGTAATTTATGGTCATGAAAAATACTCTTGGTCGAGTAAGACAACCAAAAAGAATGTACAAAAGAAACAATAGCCTCCAATCTCTAACTGGTGCTTTTGCTAGTAAAATAATCCGAAAGCCAAGAACCAAAGCCAAGGCTGGAAAAGTTATTAAAAGAAAAGTTTGTTCTTGGGGTTCTCAAAGCCTTGCAATTGGATACTAGAGGCTCCTATTGTCTGCCACCATACACTTGCACTACTAATTGCCACTTATCAACCATTCAATTTACTAAAGTTGACTAGTTGCTTTTTTCAGTTTCCAAATACCTACTCCATCTACCTAAACAACTAAAAATATAACAAAATAAATAAAATAAGAGAAATGTAAATCTTCCATTATAAATTTATAACTGGTTCAGTCATTTTTTGGGTGTCGGGAGGTATTTTGGTCATTTTTTGAGTTTTGGGGGTATTTGGTCATTTTAAGGTTTCGGGGGTATTTGGTCTATTTATAGGTTTCTAAGTTATTTTGGTAATTTTTTAGATTTTGGGGGTATTTTGATAATTTTAAGGTTTTAGGGGTATTTTGGTTATTTTTTAGGTTTCGGGGTTATTTTGGTCATTTTTGGAGTTTCGGGGGCATTTTGGTTATTTTTTGGGTTTTGAGGCTATTTTGGTAATTTTAAGATTTCGGGGGTATTTTGGCAATTTTTTAGGTTTCGGGGTTATTTTGGTCATTTTTTGGGTTTCAGGGGTATTTTGGTCATTTTTTAGGTTTTGGGGGTATTTTGATAATTTTTTGGTTTCGGAGGTATTTTGGTCATTTTATGGGTTTCGAAGGTATTTTGGTAATTTTTTAGATTTCGGGGGTATTTTGGTAATTTTCTGAATTTTGGGGTATTTTGGTAATTTTTAGGTTTTGGGGTATTTTGGTCATTTTTGAAGATTTTTTAGTACTTTGGTCATTTTAACTTTAGGGGCATTTTGGTAATTTTGATAATTGGGTAATTTTGTGGGTTGGGGTTTACCCATAATAATTTGGTTGGGTTGGGTTGGGTTTGGGTCAAAAGCAATTAATTAAATGGGTTTTAATGTGTAAATGAGTTTTATATGCCCAGCCCAATTATGCCTCCCCGAACCCACTCATTTGACACCCCTAATATAATGTGAAGTGACCAAGTTGACCTAAATTTCAAACTTTGAAACCTAAAATCCAGCCATAGCCAATCATTAACCACAAAGCGCTCGCATTTCTTTGTTGGAGCTATTGAGGCGGACATCAAGTCAAGCAAGGCAACTTGCCAGGTGCTAATCCATACAAGGAAGAGTGTAAGGAGCAGAGTAATTGAAGAGGAGAGGCAACTGAAGGGGATGGGATGGAGAAGATGGTATTGGTGATGGTGGTGACGGAGGGTGATGAAGAACAGATGAAAAAGAATGGAGAGACAAGAGAAAGTAGTGTTGGTTAGACGAGAAAGACAATGTGGATGTCTAACGGAGAGAATGTATGGTTTTGTTAATTCTACTAACGTGGATATGACTAAGATTTTTAATTGATATGGCTGATTTTGGTTGGACTAAGTGTCATAGTGCACACCATTTGCCATGTAGGCGTTTTCTATTAGTAAGTTAATGGTAAGAACTAAATTGATTGCAAGTTGAAAATTATAGGGACCAAATTGATTGTGACTCCAAAATGTAAGGACCAAAAATAGTATTTTCGCCTTTTATTTTCCAATTTGGATAAAAAGTAAAAATCCATCATCCTACAACTCATTTGGAAATTGATAGCATTTTGGAAGTTTTGAACCATATAACTGCACTTCCTCAACCCAGATGATGTTGTTCTTAATCTTAAACAGCTAGAATAGACCCAAGTCAACATCTTCTTACAGGGATGACTTAAGTAATGACCTCCTATGCACATTGTCAATCTCTACTCAAGCTACTATATATTTCCTTTAATAGCACACCTAATGGTCATATTTAATTTTTTAGTATGATAATTGTATACATCCAATTTTGAAATTTGGCATTCTCTCAAAATAAAATTATTCTTTTTAAACACTTTGATAAGAGTAAGAATGTCATTGGGACCTTTCGATGAACACAAACACTATTCCAAAATACATTTGAGTTTACAGAGACCAAGATGACGTGCAGACCATGATGATTGGGTCATCTGATCAGAAAATTAAGCCACATCAAGTTTCAACTATTGATATGCATTTTTAAATATTAAGGCTAAAACCATATAATTATGATTAATTAATCCTAATTGGTCCTTAATTGAATTGGATAAAACTAAATTGAAACCCATTGTTTTAATTTTGAAGATAAAAATGTAATTAAATAATTAGAAAAATCCTAAAAGATAAATTCTTTCATTTTTTAGAAAAGTGCTGCGTTCACAACATTTTCACAACAAATCATAATTGGCAAGTTGTTACATGTTTTTAATTTAAGTCCAATGCTGAAATTATGTTCTTATTCACTAGTTACAGAAAGTAACAATCTGCCATATAAGATTTATTGTGAAAATATTATGGACATAGTATTTTCTCATTTTTTATAACCTTAATTTTGCCTACTCGTAAAAGACGGAAATTTTAAAATTAAGAATTAAAAATCATAAGGATAATAATTTTAATAGAAAATATAATAAATATCCTAACAAGAAATATACTTGAAACTACCTGTAATTTGAACTTCTTGATGATAGGAAATTTTATAAATTGATACGAATCAAAGTAAAGAAGCATATTGAAATTGTTATGCACTATGTCAATCTCATTGTATTGAGGATGTGCTTCTAAAATTTAAATCTCAAAGTACAGAAAATAATTACCTTTTGAAATTGTTATTACTGTCAATCTCATTGTTTTTATTTTTATTTTTATTTTTTAAGAATGTATTTAAGACCAGTTGAAATTCATTATGATGGCATTTTGCCAAAAAAAAAAAGAAAAAAAAAGAAAAAAGAAATTTTTTCTTGTGGTCAATGACTCAATGTCATTTGCGCATGGCTTAGTTCTGTCATTTTATATGTCTTGTTTTCTTTCATTTTAGTTCAGACATATGCATGGCTTAGTTCTGTCATTTTATGTGTCTTATTTTCTTTGTTCTAGACCATTTTATGTGTCTTATTTTGTTTATGTTATTGTCTATTTTAGAGTAATAACCCACTTTTTCTATTTCACCTAACAATTTTTCAAAACACTCACATTTGGTTTTTTATTCTACACTTTATTTCATTGAAATATCAAAATTTTCACACATAATAATTACCATCTACTCTCTTCCTTCACTGTCGGGGAATGCATAAATAAAAAAAAATTTGTTTTCATAAGCTACAGAGACTTGTATATTTGCAAAAGCACTATAACAAAATCTCATTTTGCATAACCAGTTCATAATCTAATAAATGTGAATTTTGGGCCTCATTGGCAATATTTTGGGCTTATTGCTATTTTACATAAGTTGGTGCGAATGTTGTAGTGCCCTATGCTTTGGAGTTTTGACCTTATTATTTATTGGTATGTCAATTTTTCCTTTGGAATTGGTAAAATTTTTTTGTAGTTGAATAATAAATTTGGAGTTCAAACTAAAGCAAATAACAAATATGCAAACTAACTCTCCCTCTAAGTTAGATACATCAAAAATTTTTATTTTCTCCCCATTTCAAAAACAATTTCTACTCCCCCTAAACAAAACAAACAGGATTCCCACATTTCATCTATTTCTCCTCCTTTTTGTCACGCATTGACAAAGACAACTCAAACAAAGGTTAAATAGAAAACATTCGCAACAAAAGTCAAGAGAAAATAGAGAATCAAGGAAACAAATGAATCTAGCTCTATAGAGAATAAAGACAACTCCCCCTATGAAGAGCAACCACTCCCTCTAAGAATAACAAAGGTTAAAAAAAAAAACTTTTCTCCCCCTATAAAAATAGGAAAAACAAAACATGTTTTGGGAAAAACAATTTTGGGGAAAATTTAGGAGGTGGGGAAAAGTAAAAACACAAACCTAACTTAAAAAAAAATTGAGGATTCACTTGAAGAAAAATATTCTCTCTTTCAATATATGCAAGCATGACACTATGTGACCTATAAATAGATGGTCTTTTGAACTCAAATCAAGTAGAGAAAATATTTGAACAATTATTATCCATCATATCTCAAAAAAAATATTTTTCTCAGTTCACACATAAAAAAGCATATACTAAAAAGTACATAACTCAAAAATTAATCAATCAATTTTTAAATCAAGTTGAGTACCCAATTTAGCAAAGTGTATGCATGTTATGTGTGAAAACATATGACTATAAAATTGCAAGATGGATACAGAAAACAATGCAATGCACGTGAATCCTAAACATAAATGATGCATGAAAAAAAATTTGGTAAAAAACATAGACATTGAAAATTTTTCAGTTTTGATAGGTCGAGTATCGATCGAGTATCAATCGAATTAGGCAAAGAGTTTTGTTGTAAAACACATTGTCTTCAACTTAAGTTTTCAAAGCAAAGTTTTCGTAACTCTCAACTCACAAAATGAACCAACCCATAACCAAATTTTGCATCAAACATCACAAATAATATAATCTTGGATGGTCACACTAGTTTACACACAATCTCATGTACAAAGCTTAGCAAAGAATTACTTGTGATGTGTGTGCAACTAGTAAGAGCATGAGATACATATAAGGTGATATGTAGATAGTAATCAACCAAAATTTCTACATTATTCATCACATAAATTTGAAAGTGACTATCACCTAAAGAGTTACATCATATAACTCCCACATCTCCTAGAAAACAAGCTTGCAATCATGTATTATTATTTTTTGCTTTATATATTTTATGCATATTTTTCTTTTTCTTTTAAGGCAACACCTTACTTTTCTTGTTGTGCATGTGCTACACCTTCACGAGCACCAAATCTTATGATATGCACTAAGGTGTTCATGATTGGTTAGTAAACAGTGGTAAGATGATTATTTTTGCCTTTGTCTTAGGATTTTTTAGTTCTTACAATCAAAGGAATGTGACTTCAAAATCAAGAACATGTGATTAAAAACTATAAACAACTCACACAAATAGGCACTACATAGCACAGACTAGCAAAGTGCATAAAAATAAGCCCATCCAAGCTAAACAAGGTACATAGTCATGAAGTGCAAATTTCATAGGCCAACCTCAACTACACATTTATGATGTGTAATACAAAAAAAAAAAAAAAAAAAACAAAATCTTTTTGGATTTTCAAAAAAAAAAAAATTTATGACCAAAACTTAAATCATGCTAAATGATTAAAAATGCAAATGCAATGCATGACAATGCTTAACTAAGCTATAGAGGATACACAAACAAGAAATATCAATTTCTTAATTAACCCTTGAGTACATGTACAAATTAGTACATACTCACACAAAATCAGAAATAGTTTAGTACTTATATAACACATACTATTCAAATTTCTCCACAATGTCAAGCATGTTCTAAATCAAGAGAGAGATATTATAACTTATGTAATCCTCAAAAAAAATAAAAATAGACACAAAATAAAATATTTTTGTCTTTTTGAAAATTTTTCAATGTTTTTGGATTTTTTTTTTAATAAAAAACAACCTAAAAAACAAAATAACCAAAAACAGAAACAAAACATGTCCACAAACAATTGAAAGAATTAAATCAGGGACAAGTAAACAACACTCACCTTAGCAAGTCTTTTCTCACCCACATAGCACGAGTCTTCAACTTTGTAGGTGAAAATTCATAAGAAGAAGAGTGTATTTAAGGGATTACACAAATCTTCTGAGAAAGACTAAAATCCTGCAAATTCTTTTTACAAGCCTTAAAAAGATCAACTAAAACAATAGTGTCATTTTTATTCAAATCATCACAATAAAAAATAGTAAGACACTTAAAATTATCCATGATAAGAGGGATCAAGGATCAACTCTAGGTATAATAACCTAAATTAAGAGCTAACTCGCTCTGATACCACTTGTTAGGTTTTAGATCCCAGTAAACTAGATTGTTTAACCTAATTAATTAACCAAGTGAATAATTGGGTTAATTATTCAGATCTAGGTTAAAACAATAAAGTCATATCATGTAAAGCAGTGGAAAATAAAAAACACAATGACATGATCACCCAGGAAAACCAAACCAGTAAAAAACCTAGGAAGGATTTAACCTAGCTATCCTCAAGATAAAAAGAAAATCCACTATAGAGAATCGAAATTTACAATAAGATTTAGACCATTAACATCCTATTGCTACCACATGTAGAACTTACTAACATGACCACGTGCAAGTTCTGAATCCACAGACTCCTTCTCTATTAGGCTTTTGCAATACAAGCACCCAAACTTGTGATAAAAAACACAAACTCTCCTATTTATGACTCCAAGACCACCCTTGAAGGTTTAGATCTTCAACTATTGTTGATCTTCATGCAGCAACTTCAAGTCTACTAGTTTTAAATATATGAGAGTGATATCCGGTGGTGACTTTGATAGAGGAAGGCACAAAACCTTTTTAGATCTCACAAGAGTACCTCCAAAGTCATAATAAAACGTGCCTAGGGTTTCCTTTATATAGTAGAAGAAGTAGATTTGAAACCCTAATCCTTAATGGCCTTGAATTGCTGCTGGGCCAAACTTAAAATTCTGTAGATACGTGTTTCAATCGATCGAGCTTGTTCTTCGAACAATTGAACTAGGAAAATTTCGTATTCTTTTTTCTGTAGCTTGCTTGTTCTTGGATCTTGACTTGTATCACCTTAAGCATTGTCTAATGATACCTATAGACTCTAGGATCTATATCTAGATAAGTTTGTATTCACGGTTTGCCAATTGTTCTAAACTTTTAGAACCTAACATATCCAACAATCAAAATGAAAACACACAACAAAAATCACAAAACCATTAAGAACTGTGACAAAAGAAATCAGCCTCTTAACTCAAAATCCTAATCCAAAACCAAATCCAGTAATCAAAACCTCTCTTAACCAAAAACCCAAAACATCTTCTCAATTTCACAAACACTGCTCACTTTATCACCAAAACCCTTTCCCTTACCAATGGCTCTCAAGCTTGACATCTTCATCAGCAAGAGTAAACCTTTGCTCAAACCACAAAAAGCCCACAAAACCTTTGCTTAAACCAAAGCAAACCCACCTTGCCAATCCAAACCAAAATCCACAAACCTCCACCGCTAATCCAAACCAAAATCCACACCTCCACCGTTGACCCACAAATAACCCAAACCAAAATCCATAAACCTCCACCGCCGACCCATAAATAACCCAAACGTTGATGTCAATCCACACCAAAACCCATGAACCATTGCTAACCCACAGCATGTCGTTGCCCGAAGACCACAAGAACCAAAACCAATCCACATCGAACCCACGAATACCGCTTATCCACACCATGACGTTGTTGCAAAGACGATGAGAGAGAGAGAGAGAGAGAGAGAGAGAGAGAGAGAGGGAAGAAAGGGATGAGAGAGTTAAAGAGAGGTTTGAGAGTGGAAGAAAGATGAGGAAATCAGAGAGAGTGAGAAGAAAGAAGGACAAGAGAAGAAAGGTCTGAGAGTGAGAGAGAGAAACTGAAAATAAATAATGGCGTTAGAGTCCATTTGGACTTAAGAATTGAAATGGTCAGTTTTGAAATATTTTGAACCTCCTTAATATTTACCCAAACTTCAGGGGTAGTTAGTAAAATTTATCCTAAATTTTTCTAAAATTTAGTGAATTTGAAATAATTGATTTTACCTTTTTTGACACTATTATCTTATACTTTCTTTTGTTAAGTATGAGGGAATTTTTGAATTCCAGAAAATTACTTTCTCATGGATGTAATTTGGTATATCAATTAAAAATTTTCTCCATATTTCACAGTTTCACTTCCATCTTGTTCAATCAGGAATTAGCTTTCGTTCAATAAAATTCATGTGTTGCTAGTTGCTACTAAATAAATTTTTTTAAAAGCCAAAAACATGAATGTAATGTTTCGTGATTCGCGTGCTTGATTTTTCACTTGCTTGATGTTTCACGTGCGTATGTCACATGACATACGCACTAGATTAGAATTGGCCACATCCTTTCCTCTTGTAATTCACCCAATCATGTTTCACTATGTCAATCTCATTGTTTTATTGTGCTGTTTAAGACCAATTTTTTGTTAGCATAACCAGTAAAGATAAAATCAAGTTTGTTAGACATGATAATCAGGGTAAGATTGTAGCCAACACTAGATTGCAGTCCGTGCTAGTAGATTAGTATTATACTAGATAGGTGTAATCATGATTGTAAAGTTTATCTTTACCTTTTCCTTTTACTTGTAATTATCACATTCTTTAGTGATATTTATCACTCGTATATTGATACTTCTATAAATACAAGCATGGACAGCTAATATGCTTAAGTTGCCATTTTCCACAAACATAGTTTCTTTCATGGTATCAAAGCTACGGCTCAGCAGCACTATCAATCCTTCAATGGCCTCACCATCCTCCTTTATTTCATTTCCATCATTCAATGCACTAAGCCTTACTCCACTTGTTTCAATCAAACTTGACAGCTCGAATTATCTGTTATGGGTATCTCAGTTCCTTCCAATCCTTCGAAGTCATGATCTCATGGGAATTGTAGATGGCATAGACCCATGTCCACCAAAGTTTCACCTAGATGAAGAAGGAAAAGAGACTACAACCATTGCCCAGTGGGACTACAACCATCAACCCAGATTTTGATATCTGGCAGAAGAAAGACCAGTATTTGTTGAGCTGGTTAAATGCCACCTTGACTGAGAATGTATTGTCTTCTGTATATGGACTCAATACCTCTTAAAAGGTGTGGAATTTGCTTGCTTCTCGGTTTGCATCCCATTCAAGATCATGAGTAGCACATCTAAAGAAACAACTTTAGTCCTTACGTCAAGGGACCAAAACCTGTGCAGAGTTGTGCAATCTGCCAAATCTTGGTCTGATCAACTTGCCGTGGCTGGTAAACCAGTTGATGACAATGACTTAATATCTTATATAAACAGTGGTTTAAATCCTATTTTTCATCCATTTGTTACTTCATATTCCTTTGCAATTAGGGATAAGCCACTAACATTTGATGAATTTCAGACTGAATTATTAAAATATGAGATGCTGATAAACTCTAGCCAAACTTCAACTGATACAAATGCTAAAGGCTTTGCTCTGTATTCTTAGAAACCTAAGAACAACTCCAACAAGAAAAACAAGTTCAATGGCTCAAATAAGAACAATCATCAGTTCTCACAACAGTACAACAACTCGTAGTCTAATCAGCAGAAAAATTCCTTTCAATCCAATCAACAAGGGTCTTTACCTGGTGGGTTCTCATCCAACAATAGACCTTCATGTCAAATTAGTGGCAAGCATGGACATCAAGCCTTGGATTGCTTCCACAGGATGAACTTCTCCTATCAAAGTCGTCATCCACCGGCCCAGTTAGCAGCAATGGTTGCAAGGAGTCATGCAAATGGTGATCAAACCTGGTATGTTGACAGTGGAGCTAACAACCATATAACTAGTGATCTCAGCAACCTCAAAGTTAATGAACCTTACCAAGGTGACAATGATGTAACAGTAGGCAATGGCACAAGTCTGTATATCTCACACATTGGTTTCTCTACATTTCAAACAACTTCAAACTCAAATTTTAAATTATCTAATATTCTTCATTGTCCAAAGGCTGCCACTAATCTTTTATCCATCCAAAGATTTTTTAAGGATAATAACTGTTGGTTTAAGCTAACAACTGATAATTTTGTGGTGAAGGACAATCTCATGGGGCAGACGCTTTTGCAAGGGCCAAGTAGAGACGGGTTGTATCCAATTCAACTTCTTTGACTCTCCAAAAATAAGGCTCAAAGGCTCACTGCTTTCATCAGTGTTTTTGCAGACTCCTCAATGTGGCATCATTGCTTGGGCCATCCATCCTCTCAAGTTCTTCAGCTTTTAAAATCTAAATATCAACTTCCTATTAGAGGAAATGTTGATTATAGGTCAGTTTATGAGTCCTGTCAGTTAGGCAAATGTCTTCCATTTTCATTGTCATCTAGAGTCTCAACTAGTCCTCTTGAAATAATCCACTTTGACTTGTGGTGTTCACCTGTACCTTCAGTTGGAGGTTGCAAATTTGATTTGATTCTAATAGATGATTATTCTCGATTTTCTTGGATATATCCATTGCAATTCAAATATGAAGTTTACAATTACTTTTTACAATTCAAATGCCTAGCTAAAAATAAGTTTAATTGTAAAATCAAATGCTTGCAATCTGACAATGGTGGAGAATTCTTATCCAATCAGTTCAAACACTTCCTTGCCACTAATGGTATTCAACATAGACTAACATGTCCATATACTTCTCAGCAAAATGGAGTAGCTGAGAGGAAACATAGACATGTTGTTGAAACAGGGCTCTCTTTGCTTGCAAAATTCCATCTTCCAAATACTTACTGGGTTGAAGCCTTTAGCACTGCAATTTATCTTATAAACCGACTACCTACAAGTGTCTTGGATAACAAATCTCCTTATCAAGTCCTCTTAAACAAAGAACCAGATTTCTCTTCTCTCAAAGTCTTTGGATGTGCTTGCTACCCCTTACTGAGACCTTATAATGATCATAAGTTAATGTTTAGGTCAAAAAGATGCATATTCTTAGGATATAGTTCTAATCATCGAGGGTATAGATGCTTAGATCCAGTTGCTAATCATGTTTATATAAGTCGAAATGTTGTATTTGATGAGTTCAAATTTCCAGCACAGGATACTTCCTACTCTCTATTTGAACAATTTGCAAAGAAGTCTACACCAAAGAGCCATGATCCTTCTCTCACAATAGCAACTGTGGCTGCACCAAGGTTTATTTCCTCTACTCTCTCTTTATCTCATGCTCTTGTTGATAATGTTGCACCTATAGATCATTTACTATCACACTCACATAGCACTTTACCAACACATGAATCTCCTTCAATCCCACTACATCATAATCAACCAGAAATCTCAGAATCTCCATCTTCCAACATTTTGCCAGAAAATCAATTACCAGTATTCCCTTCCACTTCAATTAATGATCAACTTGAACCTCCAATTCCTCCTTCTCAACCTATTCAGTAGCCCTCTCATTCAATGGTTACCAGATCCAAAACCAACTCTCTTAAGCCAAAGACATTTCCAGATTACAAAATCTATTACTCAACCAAGCATCCATTGTGTGCCTTATACAGCTGAGCTATACCTATTGAACCATCATCATTTTCCCAAGCTGTAAAGTTCACTGAGTGGCAGTAGGCGATGCAAGATGAGTTCACAGCACTTAAGTCTAATGATACTTGGCATCTATGTCCAAGACCACATAATCGAAATGTGGTAAAAAATAAGTGGGTTTACAAAGTAAAGCAGAAAGCTGATGGGTCCGTTGATAGATTTAAGGCAAGATTGGTTGCAAAGGGGTTTCAACAACAAGATGGTTTAGATTACTCTGAGACTTTTAGTCTAGTAATCAAACCAGCAACTATAAGGGTTATTATAGCACTTGCTGTTCACTTTGGTTGGCCACTTAGGCAATTGGACGTATCAAATACATTTCTACATGGAACTTTGGGGGAAGAAGTCTTTATGGAACAACCACCTGGCTTCATTGACTCGCAGCATCCTACTCATGTTTGCAAGCTCAAGAAAGCCATATATGGTCTAAAGTAAGCACCTAGGGCCTGGTTTCATAGATTGTCACAATCTTTAGTTGCACTTGGTTTCACAGAGTCTCAGGTTGACTATTCTCTATTTACCTTTCATACCTCTCATGCTCATATATTTGTTTTAATATATGTGGATGACATTATTTTTACAGGGACACATCCTTCATTAATTCTTAAGCTTATCTCCTATTTGAAGAGAGACTTTGCTATGAAAGACTTGGGGCCATTGCATTATTTTTTGGGTATTAAAGTTAAGTTGAGATGATCAAGGAGTCCACTTGTCCCAAGCTAAGTACATTGTAGATGTACTTCACAAGGCCAAAATGGCTGGGGCTAAGCCATATTCCACACCTCTCTCTTCAAGCATAAAACTGTCTCAATTTCATGGAGACCCTCTTGACGATATTACAGCCTATCGACACATTGTGGGATCTTTGCAATATTGTGTGCTCACCAGACTAGAGATTGCATTTTCAGTAAATCAATTATGTCAATTTCTACACTCCCCAACTACAGCTCATTGGTCAGTAGTCAAAAAGGTTCTTAGGTATCTTAAGGGTACTCTCCATCATGGTTTATACTATGGGAAGGGCTCACTTCAACTACATGCTTTTAGCGATTCATATTGGGTTGGGAGTGTCGATGATTGTCGATCAACAATGGGATACACTGTTTTTGTTGGACCTTGTCTTGTTTCTTGGTGTGCCAAAAAGCAACCTGTTGTGTCCAAGTCAAGCACTGAATTCGTGTATCGAGCTATGGCCTTTGCAACTTTAGAACTTTATTGGATTTGCATGCTTCTTTGTGAGCTTCATATATTACTTTTTGTTGTGCCTACTTTATGGTGTGACAATTTAGGTGCCTTGTCCTTGGCAGCAAATCCGGTGTTCCATGCTAGAACTAAGCATATTGAAGTTGATTATCACTTCATTAGAGAGAAGGTGCTTAATAAGGATATTCATCTTCGATTCATTTCAACACATGCACAACTTGCAGACATCTTTACAAAAGGCTTAATATCTGATAAATTTGAATTTCTTCGATCTAAGCTTCAAGTCTCAGCACTTCCCTTCAGCTTAAGGGGGGATGTTAGAATAACCAGTAAAGATAAAATCAAGTTTGTTAGAGATGATAATCAGGCTAAGATTGTAGCCAACACTAGATTGCAGTCCGTACCAGTAGATTAGTATTATACTAGATAGGTGTAATCATGATTGTAAAGTTTATCATTATCTTCTCCTTTTACTTGTAATTTTCACATTCTTTAGTGATATTTATCACTTGTATATTGATACTTCTATAAATACAAGCATGGATAGCTAATATGCTTAAGCTGCCATTTTCCACAAACATAGTTTCTTTCATGTTTCACTATGTCAATCTTATTGTCATGGCATTTGGCCAAAAAATAAAAATAAAAATAAGAAATTAAATAAAACATTATTCTGGTGGTTAATGTCATAGACTCGTAACTAAGTATGGCTTAGTTCAGTAATTTTATGTATCTTATTTCCTTAGAGCATTCATATATATAAGCTTATGCAAAAGTTATTATCTATTTTAAAATAAGAAAAAACTTTTTTTTTTCTAATTTAGCTAATAATTTAAAAAGAAACCCACATCCAATTTTCCATTCTGTATTTAATTTTATTAAAATATTAAAATTTCTTGATTTTTTTAATCGTTTTTCTTTCTTCACACACAACAATCACTATAGCAAAATCTCATTTTGTATAACTAATTCATTATTTAATATGGGTGATTTTTAGGCTACATTAGCTATATTTTGAGGTTGATGCTATTGTAGATGAGCAAGTCCAAATGCTCTTAGGCTTTAATCTTTATAATTTTGGTCTATTATTTATCGGTATGTCAGTTTTTTCTTAGGTATTACTACATCTGACATTTAAGACCATGATATTATACAGTGACGGAGCTAGAAATTTTTTTCAGGGGGCCAAGCTAAATATAAAAAAAAAAATTATTTAGGAACCATCCAAAGCCCAAACAATTGTGCACAATGTATAAAACTTGTGTTCAGGACTAATTCAAAAGGATTAAGAAGTTAAAGGCCTAAATTCTAAAATTTATGGAGGTTAATAACTACATTTTTCTATAATTTGAACACTATATATAATTGAAAATTGCAAAAAGTTAAGGAGGCCAGGCCCCCCCTAGCTTCACCTATGATAATATATATATATATATATATTTAGTTCGATAAGACTTTTATTTACAAAAAAAAAAAAAAAAAAAAAACTAATATTGGAAGAACGATATGTTTCAATTAATTTAACTGGTAATTAAATAAGAGATCTATGCCTCGATTCCCACTTACATTAAAAAAAAAAAAAATTTAATAGATATCTTAGCATGATGAGAAAAAAAAATCGTCAAAGAGTTGATAAAAATGACCATAATTGTCTTCTATAAATGAAATAGTAGTTGGATATAATATAGATATATATATGGTAAAAAAAAAAAAAAAAAAAACAATTGTACACAATATACATGCCTCATTATTTATCATATTCGTGATCCATCCATCGCATATGTCAACTCACTTCTTAGAAAATTGTACTACAACCAGTGAACGCTTGGTGGCCATACGTATGAATTATGTGGAGCCACCATTGTACTAATGAAACAATTGAGCCAAAGTCTTGTGAGTTGATGGCGTGAGTCAACTCCGTGCCCATGGATTTGAAACTATGCTATTGTGTCACTGTTGTTGTGGGGGTAATCGGGTTCTTGAATGCAGATCTGCGGTGGCACTGTGGAGGCGGCTACAAAGAGAACCCAATGAAGGTTGTTGACTATGAAATAAAGGAGGTGCAGCGACAGAGATGAGTTTGGCTTGACTGCTTGAGGCAACAGTGTGTCCTGGCCAAGGCATGGTGGCCTCTCTCGATGGTGGCTGGTGTTTTGGTGATGGTAGTCTGGCAAAGGTTTGGGATTTCCGATGGCAGTCATTAGTGGCGTTTCTAGGAATTTTGTTCAGGGTGTTCCTTAGGAAGCATAAATTACACAATTTTATTTCTTTTTAGCCTGTTAGGGACATATTTTTATGTAATTGGCATATCCTTTGACAAAACGCACTTTACTTGCATTTGGGTATATCTAAGAAGGTTCAAGATGATCATTACAAGTGGTTAAATTGAAGACATGAAGATTACTCAAGAACTGTTCAAGAAAAGTGCAATCTGCAAGTCTCGATACCTGCTCGATAGAAGCTCGATCTGTTGAGATTCATTAAAACTCGACAGATGTCTCGATCGATCGAGCTTATGAGATTCAGATTATAGCCAGCGATGTTTTATTCTAAAAGGCTATTTGTTTATGGATTTGTATAATCCTTATTGGACTAGGAAAAGTACAAGGTTTGTGTAAACCTATTTGGAATAGAAGAGCCCATTAAGCTCCTATTTAAAGGAGGTGGAAAAAGAAAAACTTAACCCTAAAAAGCTTTATAAGGTTTTCTTTTTGAAACCTAGCCTCTCTTACAGAAGAAAGAGTTCTTGCTGCGTTTCTTGTACGCCTTTGGATTTTGTAACCAAGCAAAGTCTCTTGCACCAGCATTAAAGATCTTATTAGTGTTTCTATGTGAAGCTGCTGCAAATCAACTACAACAATCAAAGGGTTGCTGTAGAGTTAGTCACGTACTTGGATTCGTGCAAAGGAGTAAGTTGCGTACTAGGATCTGCGCATCAAATTGGTTAGTCACGTATTGGGAGCTGTGCATCAAAAGGAGAGATTGTCACTATAGAACAAGTCTAATTGCGTATTGGGGTAAGGGTTCAACTGTAGGTTGGTATAATGTATTGGGATTCCTTTACTTGTAACCGCTTGTTGTGATAATAGTGGATTCTCAGGAGTGGTGACCTTAAAATCATTCGGTAGGGTTTTGCCTCGATGGTTTTCTCCATTCGTAGACAAATCACTCGTGTCAAATTTAATTTCCACTGCATTTAGTTATTTGGTGATTTGTTTGTATTACCATGCGTTTTGCATGTTAATTAACTTAATTAATTCATCACAAGGGTCAATTCGTTTTTGGCCAATTAAGTAGTATTAGAGCAGGCACACTCTGATTAGGGTTAATCTTTGCTGTGTGATCCGTTGACCCCTGTTGTCATAGAAACTCTTGATTGTTTTGATTTGCATGATCTTATGTTGAATGATGATGATGATGACATTCAAGATGCCTATTGCAAGCTTTATAATTTTTGTATGAAATCTCTTGAATGTTCTACAAAATTAAAAGCTAAATTTAAAAAGGTTAAGCTTGAAAAAGATGATTTGATTGCAAAATTGGATGAAGCCAATAATTTGAATGAGAATTTCAAAAATCAAATTTCATCTCAGTTGGACAAAATTAAAAGTTTGGAAAAGCAACTAGTTGAATTTAAAACTGAAGTTAAAAATTTAACTAGTGCCAAACTTCTTGTTGAGCCTAACTCAAAAGAAAAAGAGTTTTATGTTCCCCTATTTAAAAGGAATAATGAAGAGTTGAAGGCTAATATTGCTAGGATAGACAAAGGTAAAAATTCCGATGTTAACACTGAAGTTTCTAAACCTATGTCTAAAACTCCTCCTAGGTTGAATAAAAATTCTGAATTTGTCCCCACTTGTCATCATTGTCATATTGTTGGTCATATTAGGCCAAATTGTCCCAAGTTGAGGTCTCTGTCAACCTCTAAGGTTAGACCTACTTCTAAGAAGACGAGTAGCTCTAAAACAGCTTATGTTTGTCACCATTGTGGTGTTTCTGGTCACATTCATCCTAATTGTTTCAAAATTTTCCTCATAAGCAAGTGTCCAATAGGTCTCATCCTTTGTCTAAACGCTCTGTACCTAATCTTGGTGAGTTATTAAAAGTTTTGAGCTTTTTAACTCGATTTCAGGGGAATTCTAATTCCTCTATGTCCTTTAGTAGTCATACTAGGACACGTGCCTTTTCATCTTCACGGCCAAAGACTCGTGCTATGTGGGTGATAAAGGATCCTAAGACTTAATTGTCTTTATGTTTGTTCTCTGCTTTAATTCTTTTTAACTAAAATTGGACTCTCTTGCCTGTTTTCTTATCTTTTTGGAATCATGCTTTCATGCATTTGCATCTATTTTTATGCTTTTCTTTGTTTAACATGTTTTTGTTTGGTTATTTTTCAGTTTTGCTTTATTTTGTTTTTCATATTAAAGAAAAAAAGAAAAAAAATACAAAAACAGTGTGTGTTTTGTGTACATTGGTACTTGTGTACCTTGGATGGCCATTGAAACAAAGTTTTCTAAACTTTGTATCTCTTGTAGCTTAGATGAGCATCTCTATGCACAACTAAGCAAGTGAGCTTTGTGGCACGTGTTTGTGATGAGTAAGGTTAAGTGATCTCTTATACTTAACAATCATATAACTCTTTATGATGGGAAGGACTAGAAAATCTTAAGAGAAAGGTATAAATAAGCATCTCACCACTGTTGCCCGCCAATCATAATTGACATTTGTATGCTTCGGCATAGCAAAAGTGCAATGTCAATGACATTTGTGTGCTTTGGCCTAGCAAAATTAGAATGTCAAATATCATTGGGTATTTCTTTTCTCTCTCTTATATGCCCATGCATAATATGCTTAAAAAGAAAAATATGCAAAGAAAAATAAAAAGCAAAAAGATAAAAAAAATGCTTTAAACATGATTGCAAGCGTGTATTCTAGGAGATATGGGAGTTATAGGATGTACGTCGAAGGTGATAGTCCCCATCAAACAGTTATGATTGTGTGTGAGTCAAAGTGATTTTCTTATATCTCAAATCGTCATAAAATGTATACACTTATACATTCTTGCGATGTTTTTCACACACAACACACAATACACAATAGTCTTTAATACTCTTAATATATGTGCAGGTACAATGTGATTTGGCCATCACAAGGTTTACATGTATTAATGTATGCTCACTAAACTGTCTTGATTTGTTTTTGAAATATAAAATTGGTTAGACTTGTTTAGTGTGTGTGTGTTTTTGGGATCCATGTGCTTAAAATTGTTGTTGAGAGATGATTTTAAGAGCTTAATATGTTGATTGGATCATTAGTTGAGTTGCATGCTTGATTGCATTCATGTTTATATTTTTCATTTCTAGAAAAACTATTTTTAAAAGCTAGCTCAATAGCTCCTCAACAGCTCCTCAACACCTAACTATCTGTTGAGCTTCTTAAGCTTCTTCTTATCGCAATCTCGATAGCTTCTCGACAACTGGTGGATCGATTGAGAAAGTTCCTGTCCCTTCAATAGATTCTCGACACCTCCTCAATCGATCGAGATACCCTTGCATGCATTTCATTCTTTTTTGTTTTGCATTTTTTTTCCTTTGTGTCCATAACATCTTGTTTTTCTTTTTCTTGTAGGTCTATGGTTCCTTGTTCTCCTCGTTCCCTCTTTCTTTGTTTTCTGTCTTTCTTTGGTCAAGTCTTTTGGCTTTTTATGCTCTTTGACAATCGCATAAAAAAGGGGAAGAAATTTGAAAATTGAATGTCATTCCTCAGGGGGAGTAATAAACTTAGGGGGAGAACTTCATGTTAAAAGGAAGAAAGTTTTTGTTGTAACTAACTTAGGGGGAGGGTTAATTTGATACACTTTGATATTGATATGTTTTTTGTGTTGTGTATCTTTTGGTTTTGTAACCATTTACATACATCATGTGTTGTTTCTATATTTGATGATGATGCATGTGTTTCACTCTTTATCTTACATGTGTTGTTTCTTTTCTCTCTTTATACACATGTTTCTTGTAACTTGTCATTATTTTCCACATGGTACCTTGATGTGTTTTGTTTAGTGCCTTTCAGGAAAGACAAGTTAAAGCCAAGTCAAGATTACGAACCTTCTTCTTGCAGCAATTTTCAAGGTTTAGATCTTCTAGACTAGGCTTATTTATTTTGTAATCTTGAGTAGAATGTATTCTAGGACATTCAATGTACTCTTGTAGTTTTGTCACGGATTGCCAAAAGGGGAGATTATTAGGGACATTTTTTTTTGTAATTGACATATCCTTTGACAAAACGCACTTTACTTGTATTTGGATATATCTAAGAAGGTTCAAGATGATCATTACAAGTGGTTAAATTGAAGACATGAAGATTACTCAAGAACTGTTCAAGAAAAGTGCAATCTGCAGGTCTCGATACCTGCTCGATAGAATCTCAATCTGTCGAGATTCATTAAAGCTCGACAGATGTCTTGATCGATCGAGCTTACGGGATTCAAATTATAGCCAGCAACGTTTTATTCTAAAAGACTATTTGTTTATGGGTTTGTATAATCCTTATTGGACTAGGAAAAGCACAAGGTTTGTGTAAACCTATTTGGAATAGGAGAGCCCATTAAACTTCTATTTAAAGGAGGTGGAAAAAGAAAAACCTAACCCTAGAAAGCTTCATAAGGTTTTCTTTTTGAAACCTAGCCTCTCCTACAGAAGAAAAAGTTCTTGCTGCGTTTCTTGTATGCCTTTGGGTTTTGTAACCAAGCAAAGTCTCTTGCACCAACATTGAAGATATGATTGGTGTTTTTATGTGAAGTTGCTGCAAATCAACTACAACAATCAAAGGGTTGCTGTGGAGTTAGTCACGTACTTAGATTCGTGCAAAGGAGTAAGCTGCGTACTGGGATCCGCGCATCAATTTGGTTAGTCACGTATTGGGAGCCGTGCATCAAAAGAAGAGATTGTCACTACAGAACAAGTTCAATTGCGTATTGGGGTAAGGGTTCAACTGTAGGTTGCTATAAGGTACTGAGATTCCTTTACTTATAACCGCTTGTTGTGATAATAGTGGATTCTCAGGAGTGGTGACTTTAAAATCACCCGGTGGGATTTTGCCTCGGTGGTTTTCCCCATTCATAAACAAATCACCTGTGTCAAATTTAATTTTAGTTGCATTTATTTATTTGGTGATTTATTTGTGCTATCATGCGCTTTGCATGTTAATTAACTTAATTAATTCATCATAAGGGGTCAATTCATTTTTGGCCTATCATAGCCTTTAGGTAATTAGGTTTGATTCAATGTTATTAATTCAATTCTGTTCCGGCTGTAACGACCGGAAAACATCATGTCGGTAAACAAACTGGAATAGTAACCCACCCTATTCCACTTCGGAAAAAGTTTCGGATCATTCCAGTCTATTTCGGTAAATACCGGCCGAAATTCAAGATTCGGCTAGCATGAAGTTTATGCTTAAAAAAAAAATTTGTTCTGAAAATCAAAACAAATTTGCATTCTGTAAACCAAAAAAGCTCAAAAAGAAAAAAAAAAAAGAAAAGAAAAGAAATGAACAAAGGTACTTGTAGAGCTAAAAAAAAATCGTATTGAGAAATTTGAGACTTAAAACTTGAGAAGAGGCACTGCCACATTGTTATTAGTAGAAGACACAAAAGTTACAAACAAGGAGGAAGGCAAAATGTAGATGTAAAAGTGTAGAAGAAGATGTGATAAAATTTAAAAGTATGAAGTGTAAAAATCGAGAAGATAGAAGACGTGTGTGGTTAAGAATAAATAAGAAAAAATAAATAAAAATGAGAAGTAATATATGTCTGGTGAGGAAAAATAATATTATAATAAAAAGTAATAAAATGTTGAAAATTGTGTTGTATTGGGTAGTGTGTTTAGTTGAGGGAATCAAGCCACTGGCCAGCCTGTAATAGTTTTATTATAATATATATATATATATATTTCAGATTTTAGTTCACTTTTTTTTTTTTTTGAGTTTTTCATTTTTGCTTGAAAGACCTTAATACATTGTTAAGTTGCTCAAATTATAGACCAAAATTTAATTTTATTGGTATAAAAAAAATTCGGGGTGATCCTAAAATTTTTTTTAAAGGTAAATAAATATAAAATTTTAAATTATTATATATAAATTTTTTTTTCCCAGGTCAAAGTGGTCTTGGGACCAGCCTGGCCATATGGTGGCGCTGCCACTAGCAGTCACGAAGAAACTGGATTGGTGTCCATTGGTGCTGTTATGAAGTATGGTTGGTGATCTGTTGAGTAGTCAAATCTTGGGGAAGTATGGCTGGTAGTCTATTGACTAGTCAGATCTTGGGGTTAATGTTTTCGTGATAAGTGATAAGTGCAAGTACGAAAGAGAGAAAATTTTTGTGGTTTCATCTATTTACATGATAGAAAAGTTCTTCACGGCTCCATATTAATATTAAACACTATTAAAATTAGCATCCAAGATGCTAAAAAAATATTTTATTTTACAACCTTAAAACCTATTTTATCTGTTTTACCATTTCATTTTACAATTCACTAAACTTAGTTTCTATTTTTATATAGAAACCATTAAAATTATATAAACCACACCATCAAATAATATAAAAAATCATGTTTCTCTCTTCTTTTCCAAAACTTAGCCACCACCAACAAAACTCAATCACAAACCACCACCACCCCTACCACCACCGCAACTCACCACCACAAAAAAGGACTTACCATTACCATCCACCACAAACATCAACAACCACCAAAACCCACATTTTGACTATCCCACATCAAAACCCACCCCACCACTGTGAATAACCACCAAAATCATGACTGCGTGAAAAACCCACCTCACGGTGAGCACTAGACCCACGGCAAGAAAAACCCAAACCCACGGCGAGCACACCCACGGCAAGTACACCCACTGGTGGTAAACCCATGGCGGAAAACCCACAAAAGTTCGTTAAAAAACCCACATGAAAACCCAGAACAAAAGTCCACAAACCCACCACCCACCCACATCAACAAAAAAACTCCCAACCAACCCACTACCAAAACCCACTGTTTGCCGCCAATCGAAACCCACATCAAAACCCACCCCACCATTGTGGGGTTTGTGGAAGATCAAGCATTGTTTGAGATGACAAGGCAAGTGTGAGGTTGAAAAATGATATGGAAAGGAAATTTGAATCTGGTGTGCCATGGAGAGGATTTCTGAATCAGAGCCCATGGAGAGGAAATTGGAGCCAAAGAAGGATGAGACAGAGCATGAGAGAAGAGGAGATAGGGAGTCTGAGTGTGAGAGAAAAGGAGAGGTATTAAAGTAGGAGAGAGAAAATAAAATATATTTAATGTTTACAGCTGTGAATAGTTAGGTTGGATATACACAACCTGAATGTTCATAGATGCTAAAAGATTTAGGATTCCCATACTCTGATGGAGCTCTATTTATGGGTTTTGGTTGCTAAAATAGCAACTGGGGGTTTTTACACCCCCAATGCTAGTACTCTTATATTACAATGAACTTATAGAGTTTATATACTAGTCATTAAAGAATATATGTACATATCCCTATAATTGGTTTGGGTCATTTGACACATGACACATAAAAAGAAGATTTGCCAATCATAAGCCAAATATATGGAACTATGATTAACTACAATCACTTTTCAGCGTATATGACATAGAAATCATAACTTTTATAAGTTTAACAAGAACTCTAAGATAGTAGGCAAAAGAATGGAGAAAACTTCTCAAAATAAAATTTTATTGATAACAATTTAATAAATTAATCACCACCTCCATCTAATTAAAGAGTATTTATACAAAATGTTCTCCTACTCCTTTATGATAGGCCAAGAATGTATGGACCCCTTGTGATGAATTAACCAATTAATTAGCCAAGTTAATTAATTAATTCAATTTGCATGCAATAAGCATGGTAGCACAAACACACCAACTAAGTTAAAATGCAGCGGAAAATAAATTGACACAGTAATTTGTTTACGAATGGGGAAAACTTACATGACAAAAACCCCACCGAGTGATTTTAAGGTCACTACTCTCGAGAATTCACTATTATCACAACAAGCGGTTACAAATAAAGGAATCACAGTACCTTATACCAACTTACAGTTGAACCCTTACTCTAATACCTAATTGGACTTGTTTTGTAGTGACAATCTCTTCTTTTAATGCATGGCTCCCAGTACGTGACTAACCAATTTAATGCGCGGGTCCCAGTTCGCTGCTTACTCACCAACTTAAGAAAGATGTTGGCTGCAAAGTTCTTTAGTTCATTAACCCGATGAAGATCAAGAAACTCCTTGGTTACAAAACCCTACGGTGTGCAAACACAATAGCTTATTGAAGGAAAAGATGAACTAGGGCATATGTCTCCGGTTCACAATATGCTTGTGAAAAACTTTTGCATTGAGTTACATCAGCTGTGACGACTCTTAAAACAATCCTTATATATGTTTAGGGTTATGAGAAAAGAAAGCCCAAACATCTATTCATGGATTGGAGTGAAATTAGCTTTGAAAAACTAATTTTCATAAACCTCGATAGATAGCTTATCTGTCGAGAAGTTGTCGAGCATCAAGCTTTAACAGCCTTTTAAACCTCGATAGATACTAGCTGTTGAGCTTTAAAATCCAGCACTTCTTTACTTGTTTCTTGGATAGACTTGCATGACTTTAACACTTGATCTTGAAACCTTGTTCCTTCAAACATTAAACACATCCTCGATCTACCCAATTACAAGTAAAGTACGTTTTGTCAAAGGATGAGCAAATTCTACATTGACATATGTCCTAACAATCTCCCCCTTTGGCAATTCGTGACAAAACCACAACAAACAAATGAACATATGAGAGAAGTTATAAATATCTCAACTTATATTCACTTGTTGAATACAATAAAATATATTTTAACACAAACTCTTGAAAAACATTGCAAAAAGACTTTAACAACTTGTATTTCTGAAACACTTTAAACAAAACTCATCATGGCATCTTAGTGTGAAACAGAAATAAAAGATTGCATACAATATATAAGAAACATGTGCATAATGAGAGAAAAGAAATAACACCTGTAAAGATAGGTGAAAGAATTGTAATAACAACCTCATCATATATATAACATCATAAGTACAAGGTTTGCTATCACAATGTAAGAACAATGTATCTCTAAAAGAAGAAAAGAAAAGAAATACATAAGTGCTCACTACATCCCTAAAAAATATAGACACCCCACTAATAAAAATCTCCTATACTAACTCTCCCCCTATGTATATGACTACTCTCATATCAAAACTATTCCCCTTTTTTGTCACGAGTGACAAAGGGTAAGTAAATCAAGTAGACATCTCATCATCATTGGGTGAGCTAGCATCCTCATCCTTATCATCATAATCGTCGTCGGGGTCATCGTCATCGTCCTCATCCTCAGATGCCTCTGGAGAAGGAGAGGGACACTCCACAAAGCCACCAAGGCAAGCCTGCTGTCTAGCAATATGGTCGATATGGGTGTTTACCTGACACAAATCATCACTGAGTGTGTCAAGGCGAGCATGCGCTGCAGCTGCGCCATGACCACCTCGAGGGTCACACCACTCGCTGATGAAAAAGGTGCGGATGTGGAAAGAGTGGAAGAAGCTGAAGGAGCTGCGATCTCTGTCCGTGGCCGCTTCGGTCGAAGCTGGGCCTCACTCCTTCTGACGGTAACCGCATATATGGCACACATGACAGAGAAATGAGGAGACGCAGGATAAGAGACAGAAAAATGGCGAAGGATCCGTGTGATAGCCAAAGGAAAAATGAGCTTATCACTGGTCGCCGTATCCCTATAGACATCTATGAGGGATAGGATGAAGTGAGAGAGAAAATCAATAGAAAGTCCCTCAAGAAGGGATAAAAAAAATTAAGCAAAAGGCTCTGTGATGGAGTTATATTGAGACAATGGATGAAGAATGAATGTCATCACCATGTTAAGGAATCTCGGACCTTTTGCAAAGCCCGAGCAAAGGGTGTTTTGACGGTCACCCTAAGATGAGGGTGTCTTACAAAATAGAGACGAGAGTTCGTCTTTGGACACAATTCTTAGACAATCGCAACTAGGGTAGTCAGGATGCGCTACTCTAGGAACATGTAGTACCTTGGATACAATATCTGAAGTAACTATGATGTGTGTACCTCGAACGTGAGTAATAAAATGAGGTACAGAAGTATCAAATCCGTGCATATTGGAGTAAAAATCCTGTATGATCATGGAGGGACAAGTGACTGGGATGCCACACAGTGACTCCCAACCTCGACTGTAGATGACAGTGGGAAGGTCAGTATCAGAAAAATCCAATAGAACGACTTGGCGTTTCAAATGAATGTCACGTTGTGAAAAGTTCTTCGAGAAGTCCGATTTGGCCTTCTCATCATGGAACCTGACATGGGAGGGGGTAGGATTAGAGGAAGATGCCCCAGAACAAAGAGAGTTCTGGGATGGAGTAGATTTGCGTTTAGGTGCCATAGAGCAGACTAACGCAAGAACGAGAGAGAGAGAGAGAGAGAGAGATGCAGAAAAGCACTAAACAGTTTAGTATCAAATGATAGAAACTAAGTTGGTATGTATGCATGAAAATGCATAAGCATGTGATATGCAACATAAAAAGCATCATGAGCTCAGCCCAATCCAAACCTACCAGCATACATCATTGCAACAAAGTAAACACACATATAAAATACATGAAACATTGTTATAATGTAGATGTGATGCAATGCATGAACATTTAGGATCATTTACACAAAACCCATCCCAAAAATTTCACCAAAACTTCATCAATTTTGAAAAACCCTAAAAATTATTCAAAAACCCAAAAACCTAGGTCTAATGTGTGAAATGCATGAAGAATGAAGGATTTAGGACCCTTACCAGAGAAGAAACTCTTGATCTAGGCCGAAAATCACAAGGGAATGAAGTTTGGAGAGAGAGAGAGAGAGAGAGAGAGAGAGAGAGAGAGAGAGAGAGAAGTGTTTGGGAAGAGGGAGAGACGTTTTCTGTCGAGAGAGATTGGGGAGAAATGAGAGAAAATCGCACAGACCCTATGTATAAAAATCCCAGTTCTCGATGGATCGAGAGGTGTCGAGAATAAAAACGCGAGATATAGCTATCTAGTAGCTATTGAGGATCTGTTGAGAGGTGTCCATAACAAAAGGGGCTCGATGGATCGAGAAGCTATTGAGCATCCAAAAAGTTCCTCGATGGATCGAGTAGCTGTCGAGAAGCTATCGAGAATGCGATAAAAAGAAGCTGAAAGGGCTCGATAGATATCCTAGCTGTCAAGAGGTGTCCAGCAGCTGTCGAGATTACTTAAAAACAATTTTTCCAGAAGAGAAAAATACAGATATGAATGCAATTAAGCATGCTACACAACCAGAAGATCCAAACAATATTTTAAGCTTTCAAAATCATCTTTCAACAAGAAAAATGTCAAGCACATAGATCCAAAACACACACACACACACACACACACACACACACACACACACACACACAAACACACACAAAGTTTAACCAATTTTATATTTAAAAAACAAGTTAAGATAGTTTAGTGAGCATACATTAACACATGTATTCCTTGTGATGGCCAAATCACATTGTACCTACATATGTATCAAAAGTAGCAAAGAATATTGTGTGTTATGAGTGAAAAACATTGTAAGATTGCATAAGTGTCTACATATTATGATGATTTGAGATATGAGAAAATCACTTTAACTCACACACAATCATAACTATTTGATGGGGACTATCACCTTCGAGGTACATCCTATAATTCCCACATCTCCTAGAAGACATGCTTGCAATCATATATAAAACACTTTGATTCTTTTTGCTTTTTGCTTTTTTCTTTTTATTTTTCTTTGCATGTTTTTCTTTTAAACAAACCATGCATGGGCATATAAGAGACAGAAAAGAAATACCCATTAATGTTAAGCTTTTGACATTCCACTTTTGCTATGCTGAAACATACAAATGTCATTTCATGATTGGTGGGCAACAGCGGTGAGATGGTTATTTATGTCTTTCTCTTAGGATTTTCTAATCCTTCCCGTCAAAAAGAGTGATACGAGTGTTAAGTATAAGAGATTACTTAATCTTACTCATCACAAACACGAGCCACAAAACTCACTTGCTTAGTTGTGCATAGAGATGCTCATCTAAGCTACAAAATATACAAAATTTAGAAAACTTTGTTTCAATGGCCATCCAAGGTACATAAGTACCAATGTACATAAACACTCACTTGGAGCATTTTTCCTTCCACACCTTGGAAGAACCTTTCCGTTTAGCAAACCCTTGATCTGGCGGCAAGGGGGAAGAATTGAAACCATTCAAGTTCGAAAGGAACATGAGAGCTTTGAGAAGATCTCCAAGAGGAACAAAGGAGGATGGAAACTGATTTTGCTTTCCCGATGAGATCATACTGTTGCTTTGTTGAGTGGCTAACCACTTATAGCAATTAGGTCGAGTATGTCTAGTTACTCTATAGTGATGACAGAGATGCTGCTTCTTCTGTTTGGGCTTTTGAGTGTTTCCCTTCTTAGCTCTAGGGTTTTTTATCTCTTTCTTATCCTACTTAGAGGGTGCTCCTAAGATAGATTTACCCTTGTCCATGTTCTCACTAGCTAACACATTTTTCACATCATTGTTCTCAGATTCAACATTATTAGTAAGAGAAACAAAAACAGTAGTACTAGCATAAGCAATACTAGGAGAGGAGAAATCATACTCTAAACCGGTTCGATTGGAAGCAGATTTTTGAAGACTAAGCATCTCATCAAGCTTTGCACTTGAAGTCCTTTCCAATTGAGCTTCGACTTGGAACAATTCTGCCTTAAGCTTCTTGGTCTTCTTAGCCAAGAAATTATTCTCAAATCTTAGTGCTCCAATGGTCTGATTGGCTTCATTAAACTTTGTGGAAATTTATTCTCGTTCAAGCTCCACTTCATTAAGCTTCTTGGTGGCCAACCTATACAGCTTCTCATGTTTTTCGAAGACCTTGTATAATTTTGCATAGGCTGTGTGGATGTCATCTTGTTCATCCATCTTCTTAACAATCTCCTCAGTAGGATTTATAGTGGCAGTGAAGGCATTTAGGATTCCATCATCCTTATTGTCAGAATCATCTTCAGGCTCGGTGTCGCTCAAGGTAGCAGCAAGTGCCTTGCTCTTCCCAATGGTCTTAAGATACGTAGGGCACTCTTGTTTCATGTGACCGAAACCTTGACACCCAAAGCATTTTGGTCATGAGGGAACAGTGTAATGATTGCCATCCCTAGCATCCTTTTTTCCTTTGTCCTGGTTCTTGAACTAAGACGAACTGGACTGCTTACTGTCTTTGTCAAATCCTTTAGCATTGGCGTTCTTCATAAACTTTTTGAATTGCTGAGTGATATAGGATTTCATCTTAGAATCTTCATCATCTGAAGACTCATCAGTGTCACTGCTCTTAGCCTTTAATACCATGCTCTTGCCCTTACTAGATTTCCAATCCTTCTTAAACCCAACTCATGGGTCTGCAGATTACCAACTAGCTCTTTCAAAGGAATTTTGTCAATATCCTTCAATTCCTCAATCGCGGTGATTTTGGCATGAAATCTCTCAGGTAGAGATCTAAGCACATTTCTAACAATCTTGGGTTCAGGAATGGTTTCCCCAAGATTAAAGGCTGAGTTCACTATGTCCTTGAGCTTGGCACAAAACTCATCAAATGACTCATCCTCTTCCATCTTAATCTCTTTGATGCTTTTAGTAAGCCTCTAAAGCTTCGAATTCTTAATAGCCTTGGTTCCTTCATAAGTTGTCTGGAGGATGGTCCATGCTTCCTTAGCAATTTCAGTAAAAGATATCTTCTTGAACTCTTTATTCGTGACTGCACTAAATAACGCATTCAATGCCTTGCTGTTGAAATTTTCCGCATTAATCTTAGCATCATCCCAATCGGTCGGTGCTTCCTTCGGCTTGGTTCAGCCTATCTCCATAGCTTGTCACACCTTTTTATCTAATGACTACAAGAAAGCTCTTATGCGTACTTTCTAGTATACATAGTTAGTGCCATCAAATAAATGAGGTATAATAAGAGACTATTCTCTATCCATGACAAACAGAGGTCAATAGATCACACAATAAAAATTAAAACCTAATCAGAGTGTGCCTGCTCTGATACCACTTGATAGGCTAAGAATATATTGATCCCTTGTGATGAATTAACCAATTAATTAGTTAAGTTAATTAATTAATTCAATTTTCATGCAATAAGTGTGGTAGCATAAACAAATCACCCACTAAGTTAAAATGTAGCGGAAAATATATTGACACGATGATTTGCTTATGACTAGGGAAAACCTACATGGCAAAAACCACATCGGGTATTTTAAGGTCACCATTTCTGAGAATTCACTATTATCATAATAAGCAGTTATAAGTAAAGAAATCCCAGTACCTTGTACCAACCTACAGTTGAACCTTTACCCAAATACCCAATTGGACTTGTTCTGTAGTGACAATCTCTCCTTTTAATGCACGGCTCCCAATATGTGACTAACCAATTTGATGCGCGAATCCCAGTACGCGACTTACAAACTTGAGAAAGATGTTGATTTCAAAGTTCTTCAGTTCATCAACACAATAAAGATCATGAAGCTCCTTGATTATAAAGCCCTACGGTGTACAAACACAACAGCTTCTTAGAGAGAAAGATGAACTGGGGCATATGTCTCCAGTTCACAATATGCTTGTGAAAAACTTTTGCGTTGAGTTGCATTAGTTGTGATGGCCCTTAAAACATTCCTTATATATGTTTAGAGTTGTGAGAAAAAAAAAGCCCAAACATCTATTCACGGATTGGAGTGAAATCAGCTCTAAAAAACTAATTTTCATAAACCTCGATAGATAGCTTATCTGTCAAGAAGCTGTCGAGTATCAAGTTTCTACAACCTTTTAAACCTCGATAGATACTAGCTGTCAAGCTTTAAAATCCAGCACTTCTTCACTTGTTTCTTGGACAGACTTGCGTGACTTTAACACTTGATCTTGAAACCTTGTTCTTTGAAGCATTAAACACATCCTAGATCTACTCAATTACAAGTAAAGTGCCTTTTGTCAAAGGATTAGCCAATTCTATATTGACATATGTTCCTAACAGTGATTCACATATGTCTTAACACTTTAAGATAAAGAAATAATAGAGTGCTGTTTCTACTAGAGAACAGAAAGTAACTTAATTAGGAATGGAAAATAAATAAAATCCTAATTAAACTAGGAAAAGGAAAAAAAAAAAACGTCATATCTAATTCGCAATATCTTCCCTGGGTTGGAAAAAACTCATACTCTAGTTTTGAATCTTCATTAGAATTTGTCTCCATGATAAGAAACAAAATCCTTCGCATGAAACATGTGAGATGTACATATATATGACTTGGAAGCTTCAACCGGTAGGCATAAGAATTAAGTTTATAAATAATTTCCTAAGTGGCAAAGCTTGGCTACAACATCAGTAAGATAACATGTCTCCTTTAAATATGCATTGCAACAGGAAGATGATAAATCATTTTTTTATAGTTGGCTATGTCTAAGTTTATAGGCAATCTTTGTTCTTTCCAAAGGACCAAACTTTTGAATAGCTAGCTAGCTTGACATAGTCTCCCACAAGAAAGAGATCTTAGGTCAAAATTGTCCAAACAAAATCACCTACCTTGATTTCCACTGCACTACATTTCTAATTTGTGACCAGTTTATACTTGGCAGAAATTCTCTCTTGTAAGTTCTTAACGGTGGCCATATGAACCTCTTGCATTTACATGATTAAGTTTTTGTTTGGTTTGGGGTAGAAAAGTGGGAGGATAGAAAACGAAGAAATAATGAAAAGTAGGGTGGGGGTGAGGGGAGGGATAGAAGAGATTTTGGTTTTCCCTCGTGGTATTTAGTTGGAGAGTCGAAAAGTGGAGGGATGAAAAACGTTTTTGTTAAGTTAAAAAGAACAATGAGAAGATGGAAAATATAGTTTGTATAAATTTGCTCTCATACTCCTATTAAGTTTATAAGAAAAAGTAACACATTATACTTTTATTAAAAAGTTGTATTTGGATGGACACTTCATTAAAAAAAAAAAAAAAAAAAAAAAAAAACCAAAATAAATGAGGGAAAAAAATGTGAATGAGAAGTAATAGAGAAAGGCAAAAACCAAAAAAGAAATTGACAAAAGGGAAAATAAAAACCAAAACATTGCAAAGGTACATTTTTGTTCAAAATTCATAGGAATTTTTGTTCCCTTTTTTTCTCCAGTTTTCTTCCCGATTTGGGGAAGATTGCATTTTGGTGGCTCTAGGAAGAAAATATTTGCGCCCCACCATTTTTACCTTACATTTTCTCCTCCAACCAAACACTCAAAATATCATTTTCATTTTCATCATCCAAAAATCACCCCAACCAATTGGGGTCTAAAAGTTCTCCCTGATGTTACATGTTTGTTCATAGGCCTAAAAAGCCAAACTATGTAAATTATTTTCTTCCTTGTGTGATTTTTTTTTTTTCAATTTTTCGATTTTTATTTTGCATAAACTCATTATTTTTCTGCTACATTCACAACAAATAGGTCAGAAATACCACTATCTTAACAAGATTCTTTCTTTAAAAAAAAAAAAAAATCATTCCTTTCATTTAATTTGCCCGTACATTTATAAAATTGCAAATGGATCAAATTTATTAATTAAAGAAAACTCCTAATTGATCAAACAGAATTTATGTGGTATAACAAGTTTCAAAATTCTCTATAATATATATCAGAATATACCGTTTCTTTTTCAAATTTGAGCGAGTGCATTGCATCCACTCAATAATATGTAGCTCCACCACGTCCTACTGATCAGATTTTTTTTTTTTTTTTTTTTTTTTAAAACTGAAAATTTATAAGGTTTTACCGCAGGCCCTAGAATTATTGCTTTCTGAATTATTGCTTTCTTGTATGTGTCATTTTGTGTGCCCTATTGCCTATATAAAGTAGGGCTGTCCACGGGTCGGGCTGGGTTGGATTTGGGCCCAAATTGAACTTGACCCGATTGGATCGGGTTACTGAATTTTGGACCTGTATTTGACCGAATATTTGGGTCGGATTCGACGTTTCGGGTAATCGGTTGACTGGGTCGGAGTTGTCGGTTTGATGGGTCTGGGCCTCAGATTGTGTCGGAATTTTTGACATAGTTAAAATTATGGTAATTTCATTTTTTTGGGGCCTTTTTAGCCCAAATTACTTGGTTTGGCCGTTTGATAAACTCTCTTTTTACTTAATTTATTTTAAAATAAGGCTTCAAGCTTAGCTTATATTATAAACTACACTAGACCTGTTGGGCCTTTGGGACATATCAAAGAGGCCCAAAAAAAGTCTATTTTTTTTTTTATCGCCTCTGATCACCAAAATAATAGAAGCACCTATCAATCCAAATACATAATCTTTCCCACATTAACCACAAAAAATAAACACAACAAAATAGACTAAAGATAGCATAACCCAACCTACAAAAACCTTAATTTTACCATATATAATATGTTAAACAACACAATAAGCACCTATTAAACAACATAGTAAGCTAGTAGCTCAACACCTATTAAACCTGCCAACCACAACAAATAATATTTCTAGCAACAAATAAATCACAATAGATAATACTATATTGCAATATTCCAATTAATGGATGTATATATACTTAGTACCATAGAGGCAGTTACTACAAGTTTTTTGGGCAGTAACCCATAAGGCAGAAAGCTTGCTAGTTATACAACGTTCCAAGCAATATAATTAGTTACAATAATCAAAGACCATATGTATTTCCAAAAAAATAGCTTTTCCAAAGCATTGAATGACTATAAAACATTGAATGACTACTTTATAGTTTATAAGTCTATAACTAATAGAAAAGAAAACCTATGAATTAAGATTTCTTTTATATAAGCATTGACAGTTGAGTATTGTTAGAAGTTAAAAAAGCGATATATCCAAAAAAGCTTCCAAAGTATTCCCAAAAAGCTGCATTCTTTACAAAATAAATTTCCATCCTCCTAAAATAGACAAAAAAATATTCAACAAACAATACATTAGTACCAAATACAAGACCGACTAGTAAGGAAACCAAGTTTATAATAGTAGGGGGCTAAAGGCAGAATCGTACCAAGTCAGTGATTAATTATCAATGCTAATTAAAGGTCGTTTGTCTGAAGTGGAACCCTTGCTTGAGTTGGTATTTGCTGTTGCACTTGCTGTTGGTTGTTGATTTAAAACTAGAAAAGAATAGGAAATAAACACAATAGATTAAATTTTGCTTGAATACATGAGACATACAATAAAATTGATAGACAATAAGTTTCGGAATTTAAATATATTACCTAAGTCTAGCATCACTTTCCAATTCTGTCCTTTCACTCCCACTTTGTTCTTGCAAATTTGGTGAATGAATAAAAGAGTAAAAATCATACAACTTATATAAAAAATCTTTCACCTTATAGAGAAATTTTTTTGGTGGAGCCTAGTTATTTTCCACGCAAGCCCACACAAAATTTGTCTCTCCAAAATGGGGAGAAAATTTTGGTGGGGGGAGAAAATTTGGTGGGGGGAGTTTGATGGTGAAATGACAAAACTGCACATGGGCAAAGTCAAGTTAGCTTTTTTTTTTTTTTTTTTTTTAATGGTTTTCTGGGTGTGAACGTTGCCTCCCCTTTTTTCATTATTTTTTTCTTTTGATTTCCTAAGCGTGGGTTTGGTGCTTTGTGTGTGTGTGTGTGTTTTTTTTTTTTTTGGAAATGATTTAAAAAAAAAAAATTGGGTTTTTTTTTTGTTTTTTGGTTGCTTATCACTTTTTTGTTTTAATTGGACATCATTTTTTAACAAGGGTATATGAGTAAATTTATATAAACTCACTTTTTCCATCTTTTCACTTTTTCACTCCCAACCAAACAAAAAGGAAGGAAATTAAAATCTTTTCTATCCTCTCATCATTTTCTATTCTCTCACTTTTCTATCCCTCCAACCAAACACACCCGACCATGCCAAGGATTATTCTTTTGAGCTCACTAAACTTCATTTCAACATATATAGCTCGAGCCCAACTTCAAAAAAGATCTGAGGAAATCATTCAAGTAGCTACCAAAGAAAGTGATATGTCATACGTCATACATCACAAAAGAAAGGAACTCACTTGTACCTTTATGTCATTTAGGTGCTGGTGGAGTAATTTGAACCTCACAGAAAAATTGAGATCTAGTTAAATAGTTAAGGCTATTACACCACACAATAGCAAATTAAAGGTTGATTTGAGACTTGACAGAAATGCACTTTTCATCCCTATATTTTGCCCCGATTCTCATTTTGGTCCCTAGATTTTATTTTTACCACATTTAGTCTCTGTTTAAAAAAAGCCATCCATTTTAGTTATTACATAGATTTTATAAATTAATACGTCAACTTTAAATTAAAAACCAAACAATAAAAATAAAAGTTTATTTATTATGTTGTTGATGTGATTGGTACTACATATAGCTTTAGCTTTTCCTTAGAATTTTATTTGCTTGTGCATTATTTGCATAACATTCATATAATTTTTTTTTGAATAATAATTCATATAATTCATTATTGTAGCTATTCGCCCTAAATTAAAGGGGTATTTATAATGTACACCATACATATAAAAGTTCTACAACAAACATCTTAATTAGTTTGAGGTAAATTTGCAATATTCTTTCCCTCAGCAGAGTGATTGTCTAAATTAGTATATTATCAGTGGACAAAATCACATTCTAAACTACGTGGGCATTTGTAATGTTCAGCATGAAGTATAAAAGTTCTCCAATCATACCTAATTCAGATTTATTAGCTAACTAATCTATTAATTTACATGTTAACTCAATTAGATGATAAAGTGAACATTTAGAAATAATTTTCAAATTAAGGTTTTGAAAACAATATTTTAATGTTTAGACTGCATATCAATTAGGAGCACTTTTGCACTTTAGAATGGCTAATTAAAATTAATCCACTTCTTTTATTTATTTATTTATTTTGACTATTCAATAATTACCACAGCGGGGAAGGGGACTTTGAAACCCAGTTCTCGTTATATAGGAAAACAAATAACGACACTAAACTACACTTTCATAATCGAAATTGGGCCTCATTTCTTTCTTATATATAAGCCTACACTTTACATAACCCCTCATATTTCATTTTATTTAAACCAAAAATACTTATCATTCAATACTATTTCCTAAAGGTGCCATATATAGTTTCAGGGCCAAAATTGGGAATTAAGCCCATTTTCCTAACTATATAGTTAGTATGCACGGATTCAAAAGTATATATTTTACTAACATCTCGAGTCTCAAAGACTTGATTTTGGGCTATAAATTGACTCTCAAAGACTCGGTTTTCATGATTTGATCATGTCTGATGTGGCATTTTTTTCACATAGCATCCACCTGGAAATCGAGTCTTTAAAACTCAATTTATAAGCCAAAAAGAATTTAAGTCTAAGTCTCTCATGTACGCTTATTCCCAGAAATACCCATAAAAAAATTTACATCTTCTCTTCCTCTCTCCCCACTCTCTGTTTTGTGCTCTCCTTTCTCTGTCTCGGTCCATCTCTCTCAGATCGGGTGGAGGGTGTGGGTTTGTGGAGATCGACATCTGTGGTGGACATTGGCATTTGTGTTCGAGGTTGAGGTGTGGGTCATGGTGGTTGCTAGGTTGTGGAATAGATGAATTGATGGTTGGGTTATGGGAATCGGTGACTGGGTTATGGGATTCGGTGAGTGGGTTGTGGAGTCAGTGATTGGGTTGTGGGAAACGGTGAGTAGGTTGTGGGTTGTGTGGGTTTGAGTTTTGGTGGGTTATTAGGTGGCGGAGTCCGGTCTGTTTGGGTTTGTGGGTATGGATTTGGCGGTGGTGGTGGTGGCTGCTGTGCTGTGGGTGAGTTTTTTTTTTTTTTTTTTTTCCTCGGATTCTTTTTCTTTCTAATCTGATTTGGGTTTTCAAGTTCAGTTTTTAGTCAAAATAGAAAAACCCAAAAAAATTGTTTCATTGTTGAATAAATAGCAAATGTGTGTTTCTGGGATTGTTGTGCTGGGATTGTTGTATTTTTGGGATTTCTTAAATCTTTTTTTGGGTATTTTTGGGAATGGCTGGTACATGAGAGACTTAGACTAAAATTTTTTTTGGATTATAAATCGTGTCTTAGAGACTCGATTTCTAGGTGGACGTCAGTGGAAAAGCGCCAGCTCAGATCTGATTAGAGCATAAAAATCGAGTCTTTGAGACTCAGTTTGTAGGCCCAAAATCGAGTCTTTGAAACTTGAGATATTAGTAAAAATATATACTTTTGAAACCGTGCCTAATAATTATATTGTTTGGAAAATGGACTTAATTCCCAATTTTGGCCTAGTTTCAGGATAGCAATTTTTGATTTGTACTGTGTTTGGTTCACATTTTCATAAATTATAAACCAAGGCCGTCAATGAACTTCAATTGAGGTTTGGGACCATGGTGATTTTGCAGGGGCAGGAATACGAAAGACGGGCACAGAAGCTGATAGTGAATGTAAAGGATTTGTTTGCGGAAGCAGTTGACAAATTGGCAAAGTTAGAGCTGATTGACAAAGTTAAAAAGTTAGGCCTAGAGAGCCATTTTGATATGGAAATCAAGGAGGCTCTAGACATCATATCATCCACTAAGAATAAAAATCCTAGTCCAGAAGAGGATCTCTACACTACTGCACTATGCTTTAGGCTTCTAAGGCAGCATGCCTATGAAGTTTCACAAGGTAAAATAATCTTAGCATTTAAAAAAAAAATCCTGTTATTCTTATCCAAGTTCATCTCCAATTATTCTTTGCTTTTAAATCTAGTTCATCATATGGAATTCAGATATGTTTAGAGGCTTCATGGATGAAAAAGCCGGTTTGTTCAAGAAAAGCAGACGCACAAATATCAAAGAAATGCTTGAACTTTTGGAAGCCTCATACTTGGCTTTAGAAGGTGAAGACATCGTGGATGCTGCTAGAGATTTCTCAACAGAAACTCTAAAAGATTGCATTCCCAATTTAGACTGTGACCTTTCCGAACAAGTGTCCCATGTTTTTGAGCTTCCATCACAAAGGAGAGTGCAGTGGTTTGATGTCAAATGGCACATCAAAGCATATGAGAAAGACAATCATATGAATGCTATGTTACTTGAACTTGCTAAACATCATTTCAACATAGTTCAAGCCATACTTCAAAAAGATTTAAGGGAATCATCCAGGTAGCTACCAATATTTGCACAACATATATATATATATATATAGCACGAAAGAATATAGCTTAATTACTTGTTCTTTTGTGTCATTTATTAGGTGGTGGAGTAATCTGGGCCTGATAGAGAACTTGAGTTTTGCAAGAGACAGACTGGTTGAAAGTTTTATGTGCTCGGTGGCCGTGGCTTTCAAGCCCAAGTACACATGTCTTAGAAAATGGCTTACTAAAGTCATTACTCTGATACTTATAATTGATGGTGTTTATGATGTTTTTGGCACATTTGAAGACCTAAAGCAATTCACCAATGCGGTAAATAGGTTAGTATTGCTGCATATCACCTCTGAAAATATTCTCTTTTAAATGGGCACTTGGACGTTATTAACTAAAAAAAGCGGTACTCATATGTTTATTTTTCATCATGCATGTGTGGAATATTATACGCTATTGCTATATGTAGGTAAAGATCATTGTTATTTGAAAGTTTTCTATAAATATAGTTTTCTGTGTTTTTCAGTGTTTGATAGTATAAAAAAATATTAAGTTGAATAAAAATTATCTTTGGTCAACAAAAAAAAAAGTATAGCTTATTTTAAGATATTGTTTTTCATTAAATTTTTTTGGAAAACAACTCTATCTCACAGCAAGTTAAATATAAGAGAAATTAGAAGATTATTTTTCAACTAATTTAAGGTAATTACCAAACATAGAAAAATGAGATAGTTTTAAGGAAAATACTCTTTAGAAAATGACTTATTTTCTAGAAAATATTTTTGCCTAAACAAACAGGGTGTTAATGAAAATCTTTTCGTTCTTTCTTTTTTCAATAGTGGACAGATTTTTGTAAAGCATTATTTGTGGAAGCAAAGTGGTACAACATGGGCTACACACCATCCTTGCAAGAATATCTAAGTAATGCACGGATATCATCAACGGCCCCCTTACTTTTGGTTCATGAATTTGTTTCTAGGGGACATGTTGGTGCAAAGTCTTTTGGAACTCCCTCCAAGACTGTGGTAGTTTATCAATTATGCCAGCTACCACCAGATTGTCTCCAATCTTTATGCCTTCGAATCTCAATTCTGCCACAATCATTTGGAAGTCTTGTGCTTGGTCCACTACAGATTTTTTATTTTTGGGCATATTATTATTAGCTGAAATAAGGTTTCCCTTTGAGGTGGAATTACTATTGCTCTCTTGTATCATGAGTGCATCTTGTCCTCTAGCCTCCTCCTCCACACGGATGCATGTGATCAAAGTCTCCAAGGATGTCTCCTTTTGTTTGTGCCAAAAGTGGACATATTGCTCGATTTTGCAAATTTCGAAAACGTAAATCTGTCCCACAGGCTAACGTAACCGAAGAGCCTTTAGTGACTATGATTACAGACATCAATATGGTGCAATATGTTGAAGGGTGGTGGGCAAATTCTGGTGCTAACAGGCATGTTTGCTATGACAAAAATTGGTTCAAATGGTACACTCCTTTTGAAGAAGAAAAAAACTGTTATGCTTGGTGACTCTAGCAAAACCAAGGTTCTTGAGAGTGGTGAGGTCGAATTGAAATTCACTTCTGGACGCATGCTAACATTAAAAGATGTACTTTACAGTCCGTCCATGAGGAAGAATTTGATGTCAAGTTTTTTGCTTAACAAGGCTAGCTTCAAGCAAACTATGGAATCTAATAATTTTGTAATCACTAAAATGGGATTATTTGTGGGCAAGGGTTATGCTTGTGATGGAATGTTTAAATTGAATGTTGAGAATAATAAAGCATCTACCAGTTCAGTTTATATGCTTTCTTCTATTAATTTTTGGCATGCTCGTTTGTGTCATATAAATAGTAGATATGTGGGAATCATGAGTAGTTTAGGATTAATTCCAAGACTGTCAAAAGATTTTGAAAAATGTGAAACTTGTAGTCAAGCTAAGATTACAAAAAGGCCTCATAAAAATGTTGTAAGAAATACCGAATTGCTTGAGTTAATTCACTCTGATTTATGTGAATTTGAGGGAATTTAACTCGTGGAGGAAATAGATATATTATCACTTTTATTGATGATTTATCAAAATATACAACTATTTATTTGTTGAAAAATAAAAGTGATGTTTTTGAAAAATTTCAAGATTTTTTTAGAAGAAGTTGAAAATCAATTTGGTAGAAAAATAAAAAGAATAAGAAGTGATAGATGCCGTGAGTATAAATCAAGTGCATTCAACTCATTTGTTTAGTCTTTGGGAATTATCCATGAAACTATTGCACTGTATTCGCCTGCTTATAATGGTGTGGTTGAAAGAAAAAATAGAACTTTAATTGAGTTAACAAATGCCATCTTAATTGAATCTGGTGCACCTTTACATTTTTGGGGTGAAGCTATTTTAACTGAATGTCATGTTTTGAATAGGGTGCCATATAAAAGTCACACACCACACTTTTTGAGATGTTGAAAGGACATAAGCCAAATTTGGAATATTTGAGAGTATGGGGTTGTCTTGCTTATGTAAGGCTAATTGACCCTAAAATGCCTAAATTGGGTATTAGAGCTACTACCTGTGCTTTTCTTGGTTATGCTATTAATAGTGCAGCCTATAGATTTTTTGATCTTGAAAACAAAATAATTTTTGAATCTGGTGATGCAATTTATCATGAAGAAAAATTTCCTTTTAAATTGAAAAATAGTGGGAGTGAAGAAAATATTTTGTCACAACCTAGTTCTTATACTTCACATTTACAAAATCAAGAAAATTTTGAAATGGAACCTAGAAGGAGCAAAAGAGCTAGAGTTGAAAAGGATTTTGGTCCTGATTATTATGTTTTTAACATTGAGGAAAATCCCCAAAATTTAAAAGAGGGTTTAACATCACTTGATGCTATATTTTAGAAAGAGGCTGTAAATGATGAGATGTAATCTCTAATTTCTAATAGAACTTGGAAATTAGTAGATCTTTCACCGGGTTGTAAAACCATAGGTTGTAAATGGGTCCTTAGAAAAAAGTTGAAACCGGATGGATCAATAGATAAGTTTAAAACTAGATTTGTTGTAAAAGGCTTTAAACAAAAAGCTGATCTTGATTTCTTTGATACTTTTTCTCCCGTAACAAGAATTACATCTATTAGATTGTTAATTACTATTGCTGCAATTTTTGATTTGAAAATTCATCAAATGGATGTAAAAACTGCTTTTCTAAATGGGGATCTAGAGGAAGAGATTTATATGGATCAACCTGAAGGCTTTGTAGAGCCTGGACAAGAAAGCAAGGTACGTAAGCTAACTAAATCCCTATATGGCTTAAAACAAGCACCAAAACAGTGGCATGAAAAGTTTGATTCCTGCATGATTGAGAATGATTATAAATCAAATGAATGTGATAAATGTATTTATTCTAAATCATGGAATAATTTACATGTTATTATTAGCCTCTATGTGGATGATATGTTAATTTTTGGCTCAAATATGCATGTTATAAATAAGACAAAAAATATGCTTAAAAGCCATTCTGATATGAAAGATCTTGGTGAGGCTAATTTTATTTTGGACATGAAAATTACAAAAGTATGTGATGAAATATATCTTGATCAATCACATTATGTTGAGAAAATATTGAGAAAATATAATTTTTATGATCACAAAAGTGTAGCTACTCCTTTTGATTCTAGTGTTCATTTATTTCTTGTGAATAATGATGATGAGATTTTTAATTAAAAGGATTATGCTAGTGTCATTGATAGTTTGCGTTATGCTACTGATTGTACTAGACCTAATATTGCATATGCAGTGGGAGTGCTTAGCAGAATTACTAGCAAGCCTAGTAAAGATCATTGGCTAGCTATTGAGTGAGTCATGAGATATTTAATTGGTACAAAAAACTATGGCTTATTTTATAAAAAGTACCCTGCTGTGATTGAAGGTTTTAGTGATGCTAATTGGAATACCTTGTCAAGTGATTCTCTTTCTACCACTGGTTATATTTTTACCTTAGGTAGTGGTGCTATTTGTTGGAAATCTAAAAAGCAAACAATAATTGCTAATTCAACAATGGAAGCTGAATTAATAGCATTAGCTTTAGCTAGTGAAGAGGCAAATTGGCTTAGATATTTATTATATGAAATTCCACTTTAGGAAAAGCCAATTCCACCTATATTAATTTATTATGATAGCACTGCTGCAATTGGTAGAGTTAAAAACCGTTACTACAACAGTAAATCCAGACCTATAAGAAGAAAGCATAGTATCGTGAGATCTTATTTGAGTAGTAGCATTATAACTGTGGATTATATTAAATCTAATGATAATCTTGCAGATCCATTTACCAAGGCCTTAGCAAAAGATAGAGTTTGGAATACATCGAGGGGGATGGGACTAAAGTCCATAAAATCATGAGCCATGTATGAGGATACCCAACCCAAGGACCAAAGATCCTGAGAATTAGGTTTAATGGGAAAAACGAATCATACGATGGTCATAAGAAATGCACAATTTATTTATTTTTTAATTATTTATTTTGTAAATAATTTTTTAATTGTTCATCCCTATGATGTAAGTGCATTTATCTTGTAATGTTGAAAGGTTGAGTAAAAAACTCTTAATGAAATTTGTAGCTCGTATGAGTGGGGTGTTAGAATTACAGAAGCACCCTTGACAAATTTCACCTATATGAGTGTGGGGGTGGGGCCGCTCCCTATGAGATTTAGACTTAGTCTCAAATACACTTGTAAGGTTGAATTTAATCAACCATCTTGTTGGCTTTATTCCGTGCCAATTTTCTTGTAATTTAAGCACTTAGTAACCCTGTATTTAGGTGAGATTATTGTAAGGGTAGTGTGTGAGAAGGTGTGAAGAAAAGCTCAAGTATGTGCAAAATGGCAGAGTTTCGCGGCTAGGACTCGCGGCTGACTCGCATCTGGAAAGCCGCCAACTGCAGGCACGTGAGATGTACACATGGGGAGTTGAAGGGTCGCGCCAGCTGTCGCACTACAGGACAAAAGTCCCAGGCTTGCCAAGCTGTTATTTCGCAGCTTGAACTCACGACTCAGACTAGTCGCAAGGACAAGCCGCCAATTAGCCCTGTTTGGCAAAAAATGACTCTTCGCATTCCTTTCTCACCCCACTATATATAGACCCTTAAACCCACCAAATGTAGAGAGCTTTCAGAGAGAATTTTGTGAGAGAAACCCTAAAGAAAAACAAGATTGCCTCATCTCCAATCTTTACCTTAGAGACTCTACAAATTCTTCTTCTCTCTTCCTCTCCATTGTCATATCCTTGAGAGGCCTTTTTACCAAATCCTTATCTCACCACACCCACGTTTGTGAGAAGGTTTATTTGGTGCTATTGGGAAGCAGTTAGGAAGGAACCAATCTACATTGGTTGATGCTATAGTCTAGTAGCGGAATCTGGGAAGCTAAAGAAGAAATAGGTTCAGCGTAACCTCGTTGGAGTAAGAAGCTTGGAGGGCTTAGTTACTTGGGTAGATTAGGCTTGGAGGGTCTTCTGTTGTTTATGTATCCCAACTACATTCTTTAGTGGATTATTCACTGCTTGGAGGGCGGCAGAGAGGTTTTACACCGAGGGCTTCGGTTTCCTCTTCAATAACACATCGTGTGTTGTCCGTGTGTTTGCATCTTTTCTTCCTTTATCTTTGCCTTATATTTACTGTTGTGGATGTGTTTATATTTGGTTTAGATTGTTTATCAATTCTGTGTTTGGCTTATTTTCATGTTCCGCACGTTAATCGTTTGATATTAAACCTGAATTGATAATTTTGTAATTGAGGTCAAAACGTTCAAGGGTGTTTCATACCCATTTTGAACATTCAATTGGTATCAGAGCAGGTACACTTATTGTGGTTTAATTACCTAAGTGTGATTCCTGACCCCTTTGGAGATGGATAGGTCTCAATCTCTTAATGTACCACCGTTCTTTGATGGTAATAATTATGCATTTTGGAAAGTCCGTATGAGGGCGTTTCTGTGTTTTATTGATGATGCTGTGTGGGATGCAGTTGAAGTAGGATGGACAAGGCCAGAGGCTGCCAAGTCTACTTGGGATAAGGCTGCTACTACGGCGGCCAATGCAAATAGCAAGGCATTGAATGCTATTTTCTGTGGTGTCTCTCCAGAAGAATTTCACCAAATTTCACATATCACCATTGCTAAGGAAGCATGGAAAATTCTAGAGACAACTTATGAAAGGACTAAGAAAGTGAAGGAAACCAAACTTCAAATGTTGACCACTCGCTTTGAGGAGTTAAAGATGTGAGGATGAGTCTTTTGATTTGTTTTACAGTAAATTGAACGAAGTGGTTGTCGGGAAATTCAATTTGGGGGAAAAGACGGAGGACTAAAAAATTGTAAGAAAAATCCTTCGGTCACTACCAGAGAGTTTCCGTGCCAAAGTTACAGCCATTGAAAAAGGCAAAGATCTCTACGACATTAAGGTTCAAGAGCTGGTTGGTTCTTTACAAACATATGAGTTGTCCTTGCCCACACAGAAGAAAAGCAAATCTTTAGCTCTTAAGACAGTTGATGAGAGAATGGTGTCTCATGACTCTTCGGATGAGGATGCAGTAGACAAAGATGTGGCGTATCTTGTAAAGAACTTCCGAAAATTCTTGAAGCTCAAAAACAGTGGGAAATCCGGTGACAAAGGAAAATTTTAGAGTACCGAAAACAAGAAGACAGAGTTTAGAAGAAAAGAGGGTAAAGATTCTCAATCCTCACAAGAAATTACATGTTTTGAATGTAATGGACATGGACACTTTAAAAAGGAATGTCCCAATTATTTGAAGTCAAAGGGAAAGGCCTATGCTACTACTTTAAATGATTCTGACTCACCAAATTCTGATTTTGAGGATAGCTGTGATGGAGAAGGAAACTACTCCACATTTATGGCTATTGAGCATGTTGAGTCCTCAGAGGACCTGAATTAACTTGTACATGAACTTGGAGAACACAGTGATGATGAATCCTTAGGGATTGTTGAGGAATTAGATGCTGAAGAGTATAGAAATACAGCTAGTCTTCAAGAGAATTACGCCAAATCGCCTTACTCATTGAGAAATCGGGTGAGTATGCAAGGGTTGTAAAGGCGGCTGTGAAGAAGATGAAAATGGCTGAAGAGGACTACAAAAGTCTTCTGGTTAGATATAAAGAGGCTAAGTGTGAGATTGAGACACTAAATGGCGGGTTATTGGAAGCTTATACCAAAGTAAGATTTCTTGAGCAAGAGGTGGTACAAGCATAAGCCAAGATAGAAAGGGTCTCCTCCAAGAAGCTGGAAGATGTTTTTTCATCTTAAAAACACTTTTCAGATAAGTCCGGGTTGGGATATACTGGAGGGAGTAGCTCATTGGCCAAAGCTACCAAAGAAGTGAAATTTGTGAAGGCCATAGAGTCGATTGTGGAAGAGCCCATCCCTGAGAATGTTAAGGTTGAGAAGAAGACGAAGCTGGGTGAGCAACGAGTGGTTAATGAGTTTCGAAATCAACCAAAAGCCAGATTTGAAGGTAGAGCAAGATCTTTCTCACGATCACAACGGGGTCCTAGAACAGATTATGTGTGTCACTATTGCGGATGGCAAGGACATACTAGACCTAACTGTTAAAAGCTGAGAGCAAACAACAATGCAAGTGCACCTCGGTCACGAGGAAGAAGAAATGACAAAAGGTCTTAGGGTGGTGAGCAACCAAGAAGTAAAAACCATGATCCAGGAATGATAGACGTGATGAAGATGATCGATGCCTTCACCAATTGCCTGGAAAGCTTCACACGAAGGTTTGAAAGTCCTAACTCTCGTACCCAATCCGTCAAGGATATCACCCCAAACGCACGTGACGTGTGGGTGACAAAGGGTACTCATGCATAAGCATTGCAACATGTCCATGCATTAATACTTCTCATATTTTATGTATATGCTTGGTTGTTTTGCTTCTTGCAAGTTTGAGTTGGAAATTTTTGTTTGTAAGTTTTGGTTAAATTGTCTTTTACTTTGCTGATTTTATTTTGATCAATTTTTATTTTTCTTGTGTCAAAAATTCAAAAACACATAAAAAGTAGAAAATCCAAAAAGTTTGATCAACTTTGTTGAGTTTTGTCTCAAAACATATTTTGCCTTGTACCTTTGTACTAATGGCCTTGTGCATCTACAAGCTTAGCTTGTTTCCTTTGCATTCATATAATTGTGGGAGAAATTCTGAAATCTATGTGACTGTTGTAAATAGATCTTCAACCTTGTCATGAATGATTAGTGAATAGTTTTGTTAATCTTGAGACATACATAGACTCATGCCTATATATCTTCCCACTCTTTATTATCATTTTTTTTTTTTTGCTTAAAAGAGCTCTTTAAATGTAAATCTCCAAATAAAAAGAGATATAGAGCTGCAAAAGCCTATCGCATATACTAGTATTTGACTAGGAAAAGGGAAAGCGATCAAAATAAAATGTATAATGCCCCAAAAGCCAAAGGCTAACTCATCAATTGAAATATCAAAAAATTCAGGCATCTATCTCTCAATGAGATTTTCTTTGCTCAAAAAGGTGCAAATGATATGTTGAATATGGAGCCAAATGAAAAGCTTCAAAGAATGTAATCAAGTTCATGTGGGAGGTCATATATGCATGTTTCTATAATTGAGATAGGTCACATTATCTAGTGCTAGTTGTGTATGCCTTGATTGAATTGATCATTGAAGTTTCACATTGGACTAAGGCCTATCTTATTTTTGATATCCACACACAACACACAAGTCTATATTCAATGAATGCCATATTCATTTGTGTGATTGTACTTAATTAAATGTGTTTTTACATGCTCAATCTTTGTTTGATCAAACACAAAAAGATTTTTGAGTGTTTTAGTTGTTTTTGGAAAGTATTTTGTTTTTACAAAAAAAAAAAAAATATATATATATATATATATATCAAAAATTTCATTGTTTTGGCGACTAAGTCGCGGGTTAGCCCAGTCGCGAGCCCACTCAGAGATTTTTCGCGGCTTACCGGCGAGTTAATGCCCCAGTCGCGAAAAAGACTTAGAATTTTTTTCAAAATTTGAGTTTTTACATTTTTCACGGCTTAGTGTGGCAACTTGTTTGTGGGTGAAAGGTCCAGTCACGAGAGGTACATAGAGATTTTTGCGGCTCATTTCGCGACTCCCTCGCGGGTAGATCTTCCAATCGCGAAAAACACTTAGAATATTTTTCAAAAACTTCAGTTCCAAAGTGTTTCGCGGCTTACCCTGGCGACTTGATCAAGTCACGAAAAACGCGTGTTTTGCGTCTATAAGTCTGATTTCAAAAACTTTTCAGTTTTCCCTCGAAATCAAGTGACTGTTCATTGTCTTCTCATCTTCTCTCTCTAAAACTCATCGTGTTCACTCTTGATAATTTTGCCATTTTTGCATTTTTTTTTCTCAAATCTTCAAGAAAAGGTATGGGTTTTCTATCTCTCACTTCAGATTTCTTGATATAAGTGTTATTTTCTTGAATCTGTGAGTTGCTATGTTGGTTTGAGCTTTGAGGGGTTCGAACATGGGTTTGTTTACAATGTTGGGTTTGATTGAGTGGGTTTGTTTACTCTTGTTGCTGAATATGTTTAATATCATGTTTTAATATCTTTATGCTTGATTTGGTCTGTGCTTTGATATTCGTAAGTTCTCATACCCTGTGTATATGGTTTTGGGGTTTTCTACATTTTCCTCTGAATATGAGTTTGGGTATCTCAGTATGGTTGAGTTTTTGGATTGGGTGGCTAGTATTGTTTTGATTTCAAGTCATCATATCATGGTTGTGTTGCTGCCTTTGGGTTTATCTTGCATTCGTCATACTCATTATGTCATGTTTCATTGACATATGCCCTCATCTATCTGATAGTGTTTTTTATACTGTCCATTTTTAATTATTTAATGCTTATTCCAGTATGCATCTATTCTGAATGATCTTGTTTGATTTGTTCTACAAATCTCTGGTTATTAACTGTTCTTAGTTTGAGGGTTGGTTTGTCACTCTGTTATTGTCATTGTAACTAAATTGTTACTAATATGAGTTCATTTCTACATATGGTGTTTGCTCTTGTTGTGGCCTCTTCTACTTGTTTACAGATGCCTCCCACACCTTCAAAGAAGAAGACTCCTGCCAAGAAAGTAGACAAAAGGCTGAAAATGGACCACAACCTGTTTAGATCTGTTCAGCACTTTGAGAGATACATAAATTCCTTCATGAATGGAACTATTATTCAGGAGAGGTTTGTGGACTTAAATGACTTGAAGGACACTTTCATTCCAGAGTACTTTGAGGGCAGAGGATGGGAGAAGTTGTTGAGTGATCTACTTGCAGTCTGTGAGCCCTTAATACGGGAGTTCTATGCAAATGTGGTTATAAAGGAGGATGAGCTGAACTGTTGGGTAAGAGGAAAGGAGTTCACCTTGGATGCCCATGACATTGATGAGATACTTGGGCTTGAGGGTTTAGAGGAGTATGAGTTTGTCAATTACAGAGATAGGATGTTATCTTTAGACACTGTCCAGACTCGGATTGGTGGAGTTAAAGAAGGGAGATGTCTCAACACCAACTCTTTTCCTGTTGACATAAGGTGTCTGACCACCATCATGATGTTTAATTTGTATCCTATAAGGAAGTTGACTACTCTTACTAATGCCAAAGCTATCTTCATTATGGAGCTTAAGGAGAAAAAGTTCATTGACATAAGCTCTCATATATTTGACACAATAATGGATGAGTCCAAAACAACTTCACGGGTAAAGTTGATATTTCCTAGCCTCTTTATGAGGATCTTCAGAGCAAAGGGTGTTAGAATTCCTCAAGATATCAGTCCCATGACTCCACTTTCAACAATCAACAAACTAACCATCACAAGGATACAAAGTCGTCTTCCAGGTGATGACGAAGAGGGTGACCAAGGGGAAGGTGACCCAATGGAGACTGAAGTAGAGGCTGCAGGACCATCTTCCACACCAAGAAGAAGAGTTAAGAGGAGCAGAGCTTCTACCTCATCTGCTGCACCTCTTGATGCATTTTAGATTATCTTAGAGAGGCTTGATGGACTTAGAGAGGTTTAAAATCAGCATACTGAAAGGCTGACAGCAATGCAAGATCAGCTTGATGTACTCTCAGGAAAGTTTGACAGCATTTACACCAACAAGGAGCAGTGACCCTTTGGCCATTCCGGTAAAAAATGGGGAGAATTTTTGGGGCAGCTCTTGAGGGGGAGTGCTTGTTTTGAGGGGGAGCTTACATAATCATATGTTATTATGTCTATAGCTTTGATACTATGTTTTGGATAACTATGTTATTATGATTATAGGTTTGATACAATGTGTTCTAGTTTGGATTAAACTCATTACTCTTGAATGTTTTTAACACTTTGGTTTATTTATATATTGATGATGTTATTCAGTCCATTGTGTTATGGTTATTTTGTACCCATGCTGCTTATGTAAGCTTTAAGGGTTTGTTTCCATGCACTTATGCTATTTGTAGGCTATTATGGTTTGTACCATGTATTTGCAACACTTTGCTTATACAGCCTTTATGTTTTTGCTTTTGTACTTGTTAATGATATGCATTATCTTAAGTACATCACTCTTGTACTCTTGTAGGATTGTTCCTAGATGCATATACGTTTTATGCATTGGTTGAGTGATGACCACTTTTGTGCCCTTGTAGGATTGTTCCTAGATGCATATATGTTTGTATGCATTGGTTGAGTGTTGGACTTGCAAATGATACTCTTCAATTGAGCTTATCACTTTGCATGTTCGGATGTTCATTCCTTGTGTGAATGAGCATAGTAATTACTTTTGTATAGTGATTGCTTGGTTGATCAAGCCATGATTTATTACTTTATTGCTTAAGTTCATTTTTGCTTGATCATGCTTCTATTGCTCCATATGCATTTCAAGTTTTCTGCATACAATGATATTATTGTGTTGTTGTGTTTCAGGAGTTACTTGTTCATATGTTCAAGAGCTATTTAGAATCTAGAGTTAGGTGTGAGCGAATTTTGTTCAACTGTTCCCAACTCATGCATTAAGTCTAGAGTCTGTTGTAGGGTTTTGTCACGGAATAGCCAAAGGGGGAGATTGTTGGCTTTATTCTATGCCAATTTGCTTGTAATTTAAGCACTTAGTAACCTGTATTTAGGTGGGATTATTGTAAGGGTAGTGTGTGAGAAGATGTGAAGAAAAGCTCAAGTATGTGCAAGATAGCAGAGTTTCGCGGCTAGGACTTGTAGTTGACTTGCGACTGGAAAGCCACCAACTGCAGGCACGTGAGATGCACACATGGAGAGCTGAAGGATTGCGCCAGCTGTCGCACTACAAGACAAAAGTCCCAGGCTAGCCAGGTCGTTATTTCGTGGCTTGAACTCACGACTCAGACCAGTCGTGAGGCTAAGCCGCCAATCAGCCTTGTTGGGCAAAAACTGACTTTTCGCATTCCTTTCTCACCCCACTATATATAGACCCTTAAACCCACCAAATGTAGAGAGCTTCCAGAGAGAATTTTGTGAGAGAAACCCTAGAGAAAAATAAGATTGCCTTATCCCCAATCTTTACCTTAGAGACTCTACAAATTCTTCTTCTCTCTTCCTCTCCATTGTCATACCCTTGAGAGGCCTTTTTACCAAATCCTTATCTCACCATACCCACGTCTGTGAGAAGGTTTATTTGGTGCTGTTGGGAAGCAGTTAGAAATGAACCAATCTACATTGGTTGATGCTATGGTCTAGTAGCGGAATCCGGGAAGCTAAAGAAGAAATAGGTTCGACATAACCTCGTTGGAGCAAGAAGCTTGGAGGGCTTAGGTACTTGAGTAGATTAGGCTTAGAGGGTCTTCTGTTGTTTATGTATCCCAACTACATTCTTTATTCACCGCTTGGAGGGCGGCAGAGAGGTTTTACGCAAAGGGCTTCGGTTTCCTTTTCGATAACACATCGTGTGTTGTCCGTGTGTTTGCATCTTCCCTTCCTTTATCTTTGCCTTATATTTACTGCTGTGGATGTGTTTATATTTGGCTTAGATTATTTATCAATTTTGAGTTTGGCTTATTTTTATGTTTCGCATGTTAATCGTTTGATATTAAGCCTGAATTGATAATTTTGTAATTGGGGTCAAAACGTTTAAGGGTGTTTTATACCCATTTTGAACATTCAACACTCATGAAACCGGGATTTGCACATGGTCATAAAGTGCTAGCTATAAAAGCTCATGTCAACACCTGGGTTGTTATGTGTAAGTAGTGACACTTAATTTCCCTAAAGCAGTCCTAGTTCAAGTCAGAGACCACTACGACTCTGGAGTTGAGATCGCTGTTTTACTAAGTGAAGGTTCAATGCAGAGCACACCTTCATGATGCATAGTGACCCATCTTTGCCTGGTAATCTCTTTTTAACTAAAATTTAATATTAAAATGAGTGGGGAATTGTTAGAACATTTTAATATTAAATAATTAAAATAAATAAATGTTATAACATAAATGTAAAGATATGGGATTGAATATGGAAAATGAGGAGTTAGTGAAAATCTTTAATCCCACATTGAAAAGGAGAGAAACTTTTTTATTCTTTTTAATTGTGGTGATTAATGGGCTAAAATGAATTGTCTCAGATATTGGGCTAAATACGTGCACAAGGGAGAGGTGAAGAGTGGAGTCTTTCAAAAGTACCTAATAATTTGCATTAATAAAAACGTGTCATTTAATTGTTTTGTATTCTAATAAGAGTAGTTATTACACAAACTTTGTTACACACATTTATACACAAATGAAAAATCAAGTGAAATTGTGACTTGAAGTCTCAATTTTCTGATTCTAAAAAAAAAGCCTCAATTTTCAAGTTGAAAATTATTACTTTAAGTCACAATTTCAATTACTTTTCATGTGTGTATAACAACGTGTCTAATAGCTTTTATCCTTCCAATAACGCAGTGCATTGTGATTTATAACTTGAATCGGTATCTAGGTTAAGTCATAAGTGTATGGTCTTGTCCTTACCATGCAAAATAAGTGTGATGGGTTTGTAAAGCATTTTACATTATGTAATAAAAGCGTCTTATCTTGTGTGTGGAATTCCCCTCCTTTTAAACAAATATGTTTGATGTTTCGTTTCATACATTGAAGTGTATGTATCCATTATGATTTCCTACAGTTTACTAGGAACTCTAAAGTTGTGGGCCATGTGGCTAAACCTTAAAATGGCATGAATCTTGGCTAAAACAATCAATTTCTCACACGCACCATAACAATTTGCGGTATTTTGCACTTTAATTTATATTTAAATTATATATATATATATATGTATATAGCTTAATAAATTTATACATATTTTGTTTATATACTTACACATACAGGATAATCAGGCTAGCTCAATACAAATTAAGGCCTAAGGAAAAAAATTTAAATGAGCATTTTTATATTTGAATATCACTTAAATAATATTTAATTTATTTTCATCAATTTAGTTAATGTTCTATATTATTAATTTTATTTAAAATCCATCATTCTCATGGTTTAATATAACTAATTCATTTGAATGATACTAAAGATTAATATTTACAAAATTTAATGAATTATTTCAATTATGGTTTTGAGATATCTCTCTCACTCTCTTCAGTGGTAAAGTGTTGTTTGACTTGTGTCATTTGGAAATTGCAGTTTTGGAGATTTCCCCTCTAAGGCCAAGCTGACCTTATCTTCAGACAAACTTATCAAAGAGGGGTTCAGTTTTAAGTAGGGGATTGAATACATTTATGACCAAACTGTCGAGTACTTCAAAGCCAGGGGCCTGCTGCAGATATAAGACCTAATGGTTTAGGAGCCTAGTGATGCTCTGGCTTGGTTTTTAGCCCTATTGTGTAACAACATCTAAATTTGCTTGAGTTTCAGTATAATAAATAGTTCATTTACCAATAATCTAAAGCAATTTAGTAAGTACGCTTGAAGACATCAAGCTTTTGAAAGACATTGCATCTACTTACCAGCCAAACCAGTGGCAGATAAGCATTTGCTTGGTAAGTGTTGTAGTTTATTTCAAATTGCTTGGACCCATCTGCTCCAACACATATTTCTATTTCAATTTACTGTAAACCACTAAAACTAGCCTAAACTGGGAGCGTTAAACGGGATTCCATCTCGATTGTAGATCAACTATACCAAAAACAAAATTCTTGATTCACCAACAAGGGCATAATTAACTGCATTAAACAGGAAAATTGGTTCTGTATAGGATGTAGATGGTCAGATTTGGGCCAAACGGCTCGGTCATAATCTATGATTACCATTGTCCCAACATGCTTCAACTCCATAGGTTGATTGACATTTGGACCACATCACCATCCCCATATTCCATTTTAATTATTTACAATAGAAATATAGCTGCGAGCAAGAACAGAATCAGTAGAGAAAAGGGGGGAAAGAAGAGTAAGCAAAGGAACTTTTGCCGGTAAAATAAATTTTCATATAGAATCTGAACTACCAAATTTTACACTGGTTGTCGGTTTGGAGATATTATTAGGTCTACAACAGCTAAGGTGGACCTCCAACCAACAAAATCTTACTATTTGTGCAGATGTGACATCACTATTTATTTATTTATTTTTCTTTATACTGGTCAGAAAGTTGACTAACACACGTATATAGACAATATCGTTATTGTTTCATTAGTTAGGATGACCATTTTAGCCGTCTTTATTGTAGACCTAATAAAGTATTGTCAAGTTTCCGTGTATATATATATATATATATATATTTGGGTGACAATAGACACAGACATGAGACAAAATGACCATATTAAAAGCAATTTGCTACTGCCAAGTCTGCCATGGCCAATTCTAGTAGTCAATCTCATCCTATTGGATAGTCCACTAACAAGGAGGCCGAAAAGAGGGTATCAATTGTGCAGCCTGTGTTTCTTTTTACAGCCTTTGACTAAGCGAAGGTCCTAGGCTTCTAGTTGGGCCATGCCCATTCTAGGTTTGTTATAACGATAATGTAATATTGATCCCTCTTACCCCCGCATCATGAGAAATAATACGATAATAAAGTGGTAAACTAATGGGTTTACTTGGTTTTGAACAAGTTATCTCTATATATTAAGATGATTAATTTTTTTTTTTTTTTTATAGAAGGATTAAGAAAGTTAATAATTGCCTTTTTAATTTCCAAAAATACCTCTAATTTAATTAACTTATCCTTATTCTTAAAACATAAAAAATGGGTTTAAAACCGTAAAGTTAAACTAACAAAAATTAAAAACAAAAAACCTATACTAGATAGATACAAAGTTCCTGTCCAACTTATCACCAAAAATAAAAAATAAAAAACCACATTAGCCTCTGAGCACGCGGTGCTCAGAGGCTCTTTTAAATATTTTTTTTTTTTTTGAAAAAAAAGTTAATAATCTCAATTTATCAAAATTTGGATTGTTGTATTTTCTAATCACAAAAATACATAGTCATTGAGCACGCACTCACTCATCTATTATTTTTTGTAAAGGTTAATAGTTTTCATTTATTATAATTCGAAGTTGCTACATCTAAAAAAAAAAAAAAAAAAAAAATTTGCCACTGGTTTTGGCTGCCACTGATTCATTAGGCTGGCAAAGCAGATGCAACGATTAAAAAAAAAAATTTAAGTCCAAGCCCTCCCCCTCTCCATAGCATCCGATTGCCATAAAAAATCTCTCTAAATAGATTAATAACAGTTTAAAATTTTGTTGATCAACGAATACCTTTTACTTTTATTATTTTTAAAGAAGAGTTATAAGATTCGTATTTTCTAGACATGGCAAAACGGGTCATAATTTTTCTGACCCGACCTGACTCGACCCGAAAAATACCCGACCCGAACCCGATTTTTTTGACCCAAAGCAAAAACGGGTTGCCCCGTGACCTGACCTGTGTTTTTTGCGGGTTAACCCAACCCGACCCGCGACTCGACCCGAACCCGAACCATTTTTTTAAAACTTTTTTTTTTGGGTAAAAAAAAATAGTAAAACTAAGACAATATTGGTTTAATTGTTTATTGTGAACTTTAAGGAAACAATTGATACATTTACATAACTGCATGCAAATTAATTGAAAGACAAATAATTGAACAATCTGTAATGAGTAAAGATTTTTAGATATCAAATAACAAAGTACATGCCAAGATAAGCTGGTTACAGTAGAGTTAAAAACATAGATTTAAAATTGTAAATATGCGTGAGAAACATTCACAAGTGTGAAAATAGTGAAGCTAAAGTATCAACTTAGCATAAATTATGAATACTTAGACTTATTTTTTAATAATTTTATATCTAAAATAAATGGTTTTTCAAAATAAATTATGATATTTTCTAGAGTATGTGTTACTTAATAATAATATGATATTCATAAAAGATATCATGTATAAATAAGTAAGCAATCAAATTTTAAAGCATATCTCAAATTGAAATAGAGTGTCAACTACAATTGATAATAGATTATAAAATTAATTTTCAAGATTGTAAATTTCTTATATGTTTTTATTCTTTATCAAATGAGTTATCCAATGAGTCATTTGTAATTTTGTTTTATATTTTGGAATGTTGATACCGTGTAGAAATAAATTTGTGTATTTGTTTTACTTATCTTTGTGTTATTTTGTTTTAGATAGCAATGTTAGGCTTTGTATAATTTTAAAATTATTGAATAAGTATTAATAAGTTTAACTGAGTTCATTCTTGATATAAGTGGTAAATTCAAAATAATGCATTTCACATCAAGTAATTTGTTGCATAACTTTCCAAATGGCAAATACATGTTTTCTTTATAAAAAAAAAAAAAAAAAAAAAAATCATGTGAAAAATACGGGTCAACCCGACCCGACCCGACCCGCAACCAGATTGACCCAAACCCGATTAAAATGACCTGTGACCTGTTCGACCTACAACCCGATTGACCCGACCCGACCTGCCCGTTTTGCCATGTCTAATATTTTCCTCTCCCATTAGCCAATCTAATCCTATTGGATTGCCTATCAGCAAGGAGGCCCAAAAGGGGTCTGTTTCCCCCACAGCATGGGCTAAATTAAAAACCAATATCCTACTTTTTTTGGGGCTGTCTATTGTGCAGTCTGCGTATCTTTTTACAACCTAGCTTTAACAAAGGATCCTAGGTTCCTAGCTAGGTCAGGTTCGCTTGGGCTGCTTGTTATTATGTCTCATCTTTAGAGCTACAATCTGGACCATTCCATAGAAGGCCGTAGTTAGGAAACACGATTGACCCATTTGATGTACTTCAAGTTCAAGGCCTATAATCCATACATACAAGGTTTTAGTGTTACTTCGTATGGGTGTTAGTATTGGAGTATTTTTAACACCACCATATATAAAAAGTATGCAACATTAATGGTAATATAGATAAAAAATTTTCCTACTTAACTACAATACATAACCATATATGGCTGTATACTGTAGCTCAAAGCTAAAAACAAATAATATTTTTTATTTCTACTACTCATTAAAATAATATTTCTTTCTTTCTTTCTTTTTTTATTTCTTTTTTCCCTTTGCCGTTTCCCTCATTCTCTCTTTCTCAAAAACAAAACTCTCACCTCTCTCTCTCAATCTCTCGCCCATCATCCTCCTCATCAAACTCTCATCTCCGATTCATCCATCATCCTCACCGTTTTGATCGGCATGAAGCTTAGTTTTTTTTTTTTTTTTTTTTTTTTTTTTTTTTTTTTTTTTTTTTTTCAGTGATGGAAAAGAGAGAGTGAACTAAAGGAGGAAAGTGAAAGAACTTTTACAAAATGAAGACTATAGACTCACCTGTTTCTACTTTCTGAAAGTGCTATTGCGTAAGCTTGTAAACTATAGGAAAGAAAAAGAAGAATGGTGCGAACTGGGAAGAAGGTAACAAATAATTGAAGAAGAAGAATGAAAAAGGAGAGAAGTATATTATATAATTTATATTATTATGGAGTGGAGATTTTTTTTAAGCTCTTATGGTGCGAATTAAGGGTCCGTTTGGATACAGCTGAAAACTGAAAACACTGTAGCAAAAAAAAAAAAAAAAAAATTTTAAATGTGTAAATAGTACTGTGAGATCAATTTTTAATAAAAAAAAGTTGCTGAAAAGTGAGATTTATGGATCCCGTGAACAAAGCATGGGACCCACTGGTGTGCTGAAAATTCAAATATTACGGCTATTATTCGGCTACTGTTCATGAACAATAGCATGAACAGTGAATAAACAGTAAAATTATTGGCCTGAAACGCGTGCCAAAAAAAAAAGGCTAAAAACGCAAACGCCTAACGTGGACGTGCAAACCAAATGCACACTAAACATTGGAAAGTGAAGCATTATATTTCAAAAGTGGATGAGATGAGACATGAGGGTGATGGTTGGTAGGTGAATTAAGAGAAACATAAAAGAAAAGAAAAAGAAAATTTTTGAAAAAATTTTGTTTTAATATTTTATATAATAAATGTTACCTTTACAATATTTTACAATAATTTTATAATAAGTTTAGTTGTTAAGTTATTAGAAATTGTTTTAGGATAAAAAAAAAAAAATTGTATGTGTATATATGTATATACGTGTATGTGTGTGTGTGTCTATATATATAAATATATATAATTTGGGATTAAAAAAATTATTGTTACATTAGACAATTATTTGCAATTAGGTGACGGTGGTGGTGGCAGTTGCAGTGGCGGGGGCGGTTGCGGAGGCGGAGGCGATGGCGGGGCAGTTATGGTTGCGGTGGTTGTGATTCTTGTTTATTGTAGTAGATATATTATTTTATTGTATTAGATATATTATTTTATTGTGTTATTTATATTATTTTACTGTGTTGAAAACTAAAATAAAACTATTAATGTTGGATGTTTTGTAAAGTGAGAAAGTAAAATAGATAAAATAGCTTTTTGTGGTACCAAATAACTAAAATTATAGCTTCACCAATGTGGATGCTCTAACGTCATTTTGTCTTTATTGAGAGACCGATAGTGTAGCTGTTGTAAAAATGTTGGGATAATTTGTTGTGTTTGCAGAACAACTCATGAAAATGTTATGTTATTTTGTTGTGTTTCTAGACTTTCTTTTTAATTTTTCCATTAACAACCACTTTATGGAAAGACTATTTTGACACAGTACTAAAATGTTATAGACTAAATTAACACATTAAAAATTTTAAAAAATATTTTAACATACAAACTGATGATGTGTTGAATCAATTGGTTGAACACTTCGGCTTCGGTGGATTACGACAGTAGCGAAGGCCTGAAAAGAAGAAATAATCAATGGGTGACCGGGGTGGACCGGCCAAATACCCTTCAATGATAAAGTCAGTTTTCTAAACAAGGAAATGTAGTTCCAACTTTTCGGAAGTAAAATCTCAAAATCTCATACCTTTGCCTGTTTCAAACCGGTCCTTTATATAGGGAACCTTGGGACAGTTACTTGATTTAGTAACCTCCCCAAGATTTATGGAATAATTGGTTTTACGAAGATAACTTTCCCAACGGCTATAGAAGCAGTAACCCCTGATGGAAGTTACATACTTAGGAGAAATTGCTGGCGATGAACATGGGTTGATTAACCACTCCAGAATTTTGTTAAGTGTTACATGGTCGTCCATGTGACTTGCCCATGGACGACTCTTTGTATATAAATTGATGTAGTGTGGTCGTCCATGAGCTTACCATGTGGACGACCCTTCTGTCCTGATTGCCTGGGGTTCATTCATTCAATTGATTAAAACTCATGGACGACCCCACTGGACGAATCAGAGATGCCATTTATTTGATTGGAGATCATGGACGACTCCCTTGGACGAATCATAGATAGTGATTTCTTTGCTATCCCATCACAAACCAAATATCAAAATAGTAATTAAACCCAAAAAAAAAAAAAAAAAAATCCCACAATTGCCATGATTTGCTACTGCTATTACCATTGGTCCATTACCAATTCTTGTAGCCAATCTAATCCTATTGCATGGATAGCCCATCAACAAAGAGGCCTTAGTTGTGAAACAAGATTGACCCATTTGATGTAGTTCAAGGCCTATATATAATCGATTTGACTTGAAGGCCTCTCGATCTCTTGGCCCAGACAAAACTAGGTTGTGAGAAAGACCAAGTTAAGATAAGGATACCATGTACTATCCCTTCAAGGCTTCAACTATCCATTAAGTCAATTTCGATCACCACATTTCTATACTTTTCTCTAATTGTCACCTTGATTCCCCATCTAATTAATAGCTAATGGTTCAACCACCACCGGAAGGAATTTGTTTCAGCCACACCAAGTCTCTAACACACACGAGATGGACTTAATATCCAACAGTTACCCAAGAAATATAATAATAATAATAATAATATTATTATTATTATTATTATATAAAAAAATAACATATACTGCTGCAGTGCTGCTAGCTATTTCACGTGCCCTGTGCGCACGTGCGCAAGATTGGCGTGGAAGTGTGGAACACGATATGATAAGCAAACATCCATTCCTCAACGTCCTAATCGTACATGCATCAAAACAACACGAGCCACGCCCATTAATTCATTCTGGATCATTCACATTTATCAGTTGACACCCACAAACCATAAAAATCTTAATATCTGATTGGTGACATGAATAGAGAGGTGTTTGGCTTACTTTCGTTACTTTTTTTTTAACTAGATATCTCTTTTTGTTTTAAACATGATTATCAAAATCCCAATCTGAATTTTACGATTCTAAGATTTACAATCTCGCCTACCCAAAATGATCCGCATCTTTCAAGAATCTTTAGTAGGATTGCTACGATTGTTTAGGATTAGTAGAATCGTAAGATTATAAACATCCTGATTTCTTGTAATCTTCTTTAACTTGATAGAAAACTCAGTTGGACCTAAATAAAAAATAACATCCAAATAGACCCAGTTTTGCTATTCTAAGGTTTATGAGAAGAAAGAGAGATAGACATTTTACAAAATTTAACCAAAACAAACCCACAACAATGATGCCAACATAGAGTCTAAGTTGAAACAAAGAAGAAAGTGAATAGCAGAGGAGGGAGATAAAGGAAAGTAAAGTAACATAGGAGAAAGATGAGAACAAATAGTGGGGTTAGGTGGGAATGTGAATATGGGTGGAAACTGGTGAGTAGAGTGCCACGTTTTGAGGTTTTTGGCTTTGCTTACAAATGAATGTAGTGATATATAGTAATTACATCAAATGGAAGCAAATTTTTAGTTTTTTATGAATGAATGTATAATTTATGTTTGGCTTTTCTTTTTGTTGATCTCTTGGTGATGTTTCTTGTATTTTTTTTTCTTTCATTAATATAATTATATCGTATTTTGTTCAAAAAAACATACCAATGTGTTTTTTTGTTTTTTATCAAATAAGTGTAGAATCTAACGATCCACGATCTAATCTTATGATTTATGATCTTACCTACCTCCCACGTTCCTACGTAAGATACTGATTTTGACAGCCTTAGTTTTAATATATAATGACAAGTGGTAGTAGGTTTTAACCTCCACATTTTATTTAATTGATGAGTGATGTGATAGTTTTTTATTAAAACAAAAGGAAATTTAGTTAAAAAAGTACTAGAAGTAAGCCAAACCTGAGAAAGAGATAGGAGTTTGGAACACTACTTGTGAATCACAACTCATTTTATAATTACACCCATTTATTTATATAAAAAAATTTGGATAAAATGTCAAATCCATCAACCTACAAGCTACAAACCCATTTGGAAGTTTTCTTTCTTTCTTCTTCTCTCTCTTTCTTTCTTTCTTTCTTTCTTTCTTTATTTTTATTTTTTTTTATGCGTGGAGAAAAAGCTTATTTGGAGTTGATATAGCATTTTGGAAATTTTGAACCATATAACTACACTTCCTCAACCCAGATAATGTTTTTCTTAATCTTAAACAACCATGAATGGTGTGGACGCCCAAAATTTTTGCCTTTTCCTCTTTTCCGGGAATTCTTTTTTTAGGGTCACACATTGGGTTCTTGGCAACGTAACTCTTGTGTGCTTGTGTCTCTAGAGTGGGGTGTGTGTATGTGAGTCCTTTTTTCTTATTTTTATTTTAGAAGTTACTACCAACAATTGGTTTTGTATTAGGTGTGATTGGTCAACTAGGGGTCTAATTCATTTTAGGTTGCCTAATTAACTAAACTAAATTTTAAGGGTTCATTAATTAAAGCAAGCCAAAAAGTCTCGAACAAACGATTTTGGATTCAAAATTTTGGTTACATGTGAGGAAGGTGTTAGGCACACCACGACACCTATCTGAAAATAGTACCTCATTTTAATTTATCCCAAACATTATCTTTTTGTGAAGAAATAGGATACTTGGCATTTTTTTTTTGAAAGGTTTTACAAACAATATTTATAAATAAATAAATATATATATATATATTCACACACACACACACACACACACACACACACACACACACACACACACACACACACACACACACGTGTGTGTGTGTGATGGGACCGACGAGCTCTCTTTTCTTGGACGACCTCATCAAATATACTCGTCCACCTTGGCATGACACGGACGAAGGCAGGCGAGTCATTAATAAGAAGATTCAATGCCTCGAACAGTTACCAATCAGTTAGCAGACCGTTGGAGGCTCATCAAAACCCGCATTAATAAACCCTAAGGCGTTACGGAAAGAGCACTAAAGCCACAATTAAGGCCCCAACGGCTAGAAACTATGAAGCTATTGTAAACACAAATTTTTCTCAATCGCGGAAAATCAAACAATTGAAAAAGAAAAATGGTTTGCAAATATAAATTTGTATTAATGAATAATAAGTACAATCTCTATTTCAATTCTTTTACAAAAGAATACCCTCTGATTCTATCTTCTTTGAACTTGACTCGAACAAGGACTCTTCTTGACTTTGGTTAGAAGATGGATTGAACAGTCTTCACAGCAAATCCCAAGCTTTGAGCTTATTAGAGATTTGTTGTTCTTCAAGTCTTCGAATGTGAAGGCTTTTAGGTTGAAGTTCTTTGGGGCTTTAGAGGCTTGATCCGTTGAGCTTCAAAGATTTGGGTTTATTGAGGTTTATGGAGGCTTTTTAGCTTAATTCCAATAGAACTTCAAAGAACTCGAACAAGAGATCTTCTTGATTTTGATTGGAAGATGGATTGAATGGTTTCCATAACAAATCTCTAGCTTTGAGCTTATTAGAGATTTATTGTTCTTCAAGTCTTTGAATATGAAGGTTTTTAGGTTGAAGTTCTTCAGGGCTTTAGAGGCTTGATCCGTTGAGCTTCAAGGATTTGAGGTTTGTTGAAGTTTATGGAGGCTGTTTCAGCTTAATTCCAATAGAACTTCAAAGAACTTATTTGAATGTTCTTCATGTGTTCTTGAGGCAGAATTTCTCTAGAACTTTGACGTCTTAGAAAAATTCGTCTTGAGGCAGAATTTCTCCAGAGTTTTGATGTCTTAGAAAAATTCGTGTTTAAAATGAGAGGGGATGTCCTCTATTTATAGTGATTTTAGAGGATAAGCTTTACTTCGAATTGATATACTTGAAAGTATGTAGTAGACTTTTGATTGGCCCAAATTCTTCTTAAAGATAATTATCTCTATTTATTTATTTTGACAAATACCATATTTTGATAAAGATAATAATCAATAAAGATCAATAATTATCTCTATTTAATTTATTTTAATAAAGATAATTGTCTATTAATTTTGAATAGAAAATTTATCTTTATTTTATTTATTTATAAAGATAATTATCCATAATTTTGAATAGGAAATTTATTTTTATCTTATGGGCCAAATGACACATGGCAAATTTTGATATGCCAATGTGATGTCAATTTGGATGACACATGTCATCATTTAATTTAATTAATTTAATGACATTAAAATTTTTCACTAAATTTTGATGTGGCATTTTATAATTGGCTTAAAATTTTGCCTCCTACAACTATATATACACACTCATCAGAGACAAACAAAGTACATAGGTTCACCTAACAATACTCTTACACAAATATCTCTGATATTCAGAACTTTCTTATTTCTCTCAAAAAGCTTCTATATACTGACTTTGGCATCAAAGACGTTGTAGTAGGCACCATACTGGTGACCACCTTAGGAGAGCCTTTATTCTGCGTCTGCAGGAATAGTGACGAGGATTTAGCTCCATCTAGACGAACCTACAAGACTAACGATTTACGCATCATCAGTTTGGCGCCGTCTGTGGGGACGACATTTTCGCACTTAGGTTCGAAGGCGTAGTTCCAATCAATTCCCAAATTCAGATGGAATTTAACCAAGATTTTGCAGCATTAGCCCTACAAATTCAAACACTTACAGCTAGCATGGAAGAACTCACCAAACAGAACTAGGAGATGAGGCTGCGGCTTCAACAAGAAGAGAACTGGTCTAGGACTAATCAGGAAGACGAGGGAGATAGTTATAGGAGGAGTGACTATCGAAGATCAGCCACTCTGGATGGACCAAGCTCGGATCTCCTTTGGGAAATGGGAAAGGAGATGGACGAGCTAAGGAACGCTATTAAAGGGAAAACATATCGAAGCCTGGATAGAATGGTCAGGATGACATTCACCTTTTATGGCTGCGGTCCTGGAATGCCCAGTGCCGTCAAAATTTCGCCAGCCTCAGCTTGAACCGTTTGATGGATTTAAGGACCCTCTGGACCACCTCAACACTTTCAAGACGACACTAGGCCTTCAACAGCCTCCTGACGAACTACTGTGCCATTCTTTCCCCACCACTCTCAAAGGAGCTGCAAGGGAGTGGTTCACGAAGCTATAAACATCGTCCATCAACAACTTTAAGCAGTTGGACAATTCCTTTTTACGCCACTTCGTTAAAGGACAACGCTCGAGGAGGCCAACAGACCATTTACTCACCATCAGACAACGAGAGAAAGAGACCCTAAGGTCGTACGTGAAGTGTTTCACTCGAGAAACTTTAGAGGTAGACGAAGCTAATGACAAGGTGCAGTTAACAACCTTTAAAGCTAGATTGAAATCTAGGGAATTCGTGGTCTCACTTGCTAAGAATTCTCCAAAGACGATAGCAGAGATGCTCCTGAAGGCACAGAAGTACATGAACGCCGAAGATGCCTTAGTCACGATAAAAGAAGTAGAGAAAACCAGTGAAAAAGGAAGGAAGGAAGACGACCGGAGAGGACGAAAAAGGGAGCGCTTAGATCGTCAGACTAACGACAGGGGTAAAAAGAAAGACGAAAAAGCTCCTCGAATGGTAAAATTCACTCCTTTAGTTATACCTGTTGACAAAATTTTGGCACAGATTAAAGATGAGCACTACCTCAAATGGCCAAGGCCATTACATTCGTCACCCAACGTGTGTGACAAGAAGAAGTATTACCGTTTCCACAAGGATCACGGCCATTACACAGAGGATTGCAAGGACCTGAAAGAGCAGATAGAGGAACTCATACGAAAGGGAAACTGTAGAGGCTTGTGAAGAAGGGAGAACCTAGTAGGTCCAGGGATGATGACAAGGACAAGTGCGAATCCTCACCAACGGACAAGGACCACACGTCCCAACGTCCGCCAAGCGTGATCGAGAAGATAAAAACGATCACAGGCGGACCATCCACAGGTGGGTCATTCAGATCCCTTAAGAAATCATATCAGAGGCAGGTGAACAACGTCCACACTATATCCCCCTTTAAGCAAAGATGAACAGATAGGGACATATTTTTCTTGAAAGAAGACGCTAGAGGAGTGAAGCAGCCTCATGACGACCCCTTGGTCATAATGCTCATGATAGAAGGATTCAATACCAGGAGAATCCTCGTGGATAATGGCAGCTAAGCGGACATCATCTATCTCTCCGCTTTCCAATAGTTGAAGCTAGATCCAAGAAGGCTGCGCCCTTTTGAGTCTCCCCTCGTCAGCTTTAATGGGGATATGGTGTATCCAAAGGCATAGTGACATTAACAGTCACAGTAGGATCTTATCCGCAATAGCTAACTCGTCAGTTGGATTTCCTGGTGGTAGATTGTCCCTTTTCATACAATGTGATCATTGGGAGGCTCACACTCAACCACTGGAAGGCAGCCACGTTCACCTATTGCCTGAAGGTGAAATTTCCAACGAAAAGCTGTGTAGGTGAAGTAAAAGGAGATCAAGTACTGGCTAAGGAATGCCACCAAGCAGTGTTGGCAACCAAGGAAAACCATACGTGGATGATCGAGGAAAATGAAGATGAGAAGGTGGAAGCCCTAGAAACTGTGGAGCTGGTAGATGGGGAGCCAATGAAGACTACTAAGGTAGGGACGACCATAAGTTCGGACACAAAGAAAAAGCTAGTCCAGTTCCTCAAGGAGAACCTGGAGATTTTTTCCTGGAGCCATGAAGACATGCCAGGCATATCCCCGAAGATTATCCAACACAAGTTAGATGTGAATCTCGAGAAAAAGCCTGTCCAGCAGAGACGACGACTGTTTGCTCTAGAACGAAACCAGGCAATCATGGACGAAGTAAATAAACTACTGGCAGTGGGCTTCATCTGTGAGGTCTATTACTCGGACTGGCTGGCCAACGTTGTCCTCGTAAAGAAGGCAAACAGGAAATAGAGAATGTGCGTGGACTTCACAAACTTGAATAAGGCCTGCCCAATGGACAGCTTCCCCTTGTCAAGGATAGATCAGATGGTGGACTCTACAGTAGGGCACAAGCTTCTGACTTTTATGGATGCATTCTCGGGGTACAACCAAATAAAGCTGGTAGAGGAAGACCAAGAGAAGACTGCCTTCATCACAAGCCAAGGGCTTTACTACTACAAGGTAATGCCCTTAAGGTTGAAAAAAGCAAGAGCAACCTACCAAAGGTTAGTAAACAAGATATTCAGTAAATAGATCGGGAGAAATATGGAAGTATACATGGATAGCATGCTCGTCAAGAGTAAAGAAGAGTCTACTCACCTGGATGACCTTCAAGAGACGTTCACAACCTTTAGATGATATCAAATGAAGTTAAACCCTAATAAGTGAGCCTTTGGGGTGGCGTCAGGGAAGTTTTTAGGGTTTATGGTGTCCCAGAGGGGAATAGAAGCAAACCCAGAGAAGGTAAGAGCCATACTGGAGATGGTGTCATCTAGGACCGTGAAAAAAGTCCAAAAGCTCACATGAAGGATAGCAGCGCTCAATATGTTCGTCTTGAAAGTAACGGAAAAATGTCTGCCCTTTTTCAAGACACTGAAACAGGCCTTTGCATGGATGGACGAGTGTGAGAAAGCCTTCCAAGAACTTAAGCAATACCTGAGCAATCAATCATAAAAATTTGGTAGTATCAGCTACAGCTATGAGTGCTGCCGTGATTCGGGAAGAGGACAGAAGACAAATCCCAGTCTACTATGTCAGCCAAGTCTTCCAAGGGGTAGAAACCAAATATCCACGCATAGAGAAGATTGCATTCGTTTTGATTATAGTTTCACGCAAGCTACGCCCTTATTTCCAAGCGAATCCTATCTTGGTGATGACGGACCAACCTATAAAGAAGGCGATGAGCAAGCCCAAAGCTGCAGGAAGGATGATTTAGTGGGCTATTGAGCTCAGCCAATTCGACATTGAGTATGACCCCAGGACAGCTATTAAGTCACGAGCGCTGGTAGATTTCATCGCTAAATTTACAATCCCTGACGAGGAGGGAGATACAGTCGAGGTAGAAATATGGACGATTCAAACTGACGATTTGTCAGTCCGAAAGAGGGGCAGAGTATGGGTCATTATCATTACCCCCGAAGGAGAGACGCTCAAATACGGAGTTCAGCTAGCATTCCTGGCCACTAATAATGAAGTTGAATACGAAGGAGTACTGACGGGATTAAGGGTCAGGAAAGCACTAGAAGTCAAAAACTTGCTCCTCTAGAACGATTCAAAGCTCATCGTAGGCTAGATAAATGGGGAATTCGAAGCAAAGGAGGAAAGGATGCAAAAATACTTAAAGTTGACGAAGCTTTTAACGCAAGAGTTTGATTAGGTAGAGTTCACACAGATCCTCAGAAGCCAGAATATGGGGGCATACAAGTTGGTGAAACAATTGTCACTAGAAGCAGGACCAACGAGTACAAACCTGAAGATTGAAGTCCAGAGATGCCTCAACATCAGAGAAGCCCATACCTTCATAATCCAGAGCGGAAGCAATTGGATGACCCCAATCCTATCCTTCCTTCAGGACGGACAACTTTCACAGGACGTTCAGGAAGAGGAAAGTAAGGTTCACGATCTTGAATGATATTCTATACAAAAGAGGCTTCTCCATGCCCTACCTAAGGTGCCTTAGTGAGGAGGAAGCCAAATATATTCTGGAGGAGATCTATGAAGGGATTTGCGGAGATCATGCAGGCCCAAAATCCTTGATCAGTAAGGTTATCCAAACAGGTTACTTTTGGCCTACCCTGCAGAAGGATGCAAAAGAGTACGTCAAGAAGTGTGATAAATGCCAGAGGTTTGGAAATGTCCAACGCATACCGTCCGAGAAACTGACGACAATAGCCTTCCCATGGTCGTTTGCTCGATGGGGACTCGACATCGTTGGCCCATTACCCCAAGGTAAAAGACAAGTAAATTTTTTTACTAATTGCCATTGATTATTTCATAAAATGGGTTGAAGCAGAAGCACTATCAACCATAACGGAGGCGAAGGTCTAGAACTTTGTATGGAAGAACATAGTTTGCCGATTTGGGATACCACAGACGATCATATCAGATAACGAGCGGTAGTTTGATAGTCAAGGTTTCAGGGAATTCTGCTTGGGGCTAGGGATCAAGAATCAATTCTCATCCCCTGGTCATCCCCAAGCTAACGTCCAGACAGAAGTGACGAACCAAACCTTGCTTAAGATCATCAAGGCTCAGCTGGACGAAGCAAAGGGCGCATGGCCGAAAGAACTGCTCAATGTTTTATGGGCATACAGGACTACGGTTACAACCCCAACAGGAGAGACCCTCTTCAGCCTCACCTATGGCACCGAAACAATAATTCCAATTGAAGTAGGAATCACTAGTTTGAGACAGGAAGCTTTCCACGAAGGCAGCAATGACATTCAACTAAGAGTCAACTTGAATTGCTTGGACGAATCTAGAGACCAAGCATCCCACAAGATGGCAAAGTACCAGCAGAAGATGTCCGAGTACTACAACAAAAGGGTGAAACTCAGACGACTTAATATTGGAGACCTCATCTTGCACAAAGTCACACCTGCCACCAAGGACCTAACTCAGGGGAAGCTCGGTCCAACCTGGGAAGGACCCTACAAAGTCACCCATTATTCCAGGCAAGGCAGCTATCACCTAGAGACGTTGGACAGTAGGAAACTTCCACGACCATGGAATATCGAGCATTTGAAACAATACCATCAGTAGATGTAGTGGACGAATGTATTCATGTTTGAAATAAAAGCAATAAAAGAACTATTCAGCCAGTGTGATGCATGTAAAAAAAAAAGGCTAAGTAACAAGATTCCTCCTAGACAGATGTAAGTTACTGATGAAGCCAAAAATGACAAGGTCCCTTCAATGGGTGTAAGTCACAAATGCCTAAATGGATGTAAGTTACTAACGAAGCCAAAAATAACAAGATTCCTTCAATGGGTGTAAGTCACAAAAAATTGGCTAAGTAACAAGATTCCGCTTAGACGGATGTAAGTTACCGATGAAGCCAAAAATGAAAAGATCCTTTAAATGGGTGAAAGTCACAAAAAATTGGCTAAATGACAAGATTCCGCCTAGACGAATGTAAATTACTGACGAAGCCAAAAATGAAAAGGTTCCTTTAACGGGTATGAGTCAACAAAATTTTTGACTAAGTAACAATAACTCGCATAGACGGATGCAAGTTACTGACGAAAAAAAAAAAAAAAGGATGATGACTAAAGGAAAAAAGCAGACATGGATCATATGCAATCACAAAGTATCATGCAAGGCAAGAAAGTAAACAAGTAAGTATAGAATTACTAATATAATTGAAGGCCCAAAAACAATGGGCAACCAGCATTGTTTCAACATTATAATTAAAGGCTCATAAACATTGGGCAAAGAAAACATTGTTCTTAACTTAGAATAAAAACATTGTTCTGAAAGTAGAGTCAAAAAGCCCAAAACACACTGGGCAACCAAAAAGAAGATTGCAAAAAAAGAAGAAGAGGTAGACAAACATAAGGCAGGTTCAAGTAGTGGCTGCACCATCACCATTGGGGGAGGCAGAGGAGCATCCCCAAGAGCATCTTCAGCAGAAGCAGTGGATTGGGAGACCTCGTCTGCTGCCATCTCCTGGCCAATCACTTCCATGTCAAGGTTCTCCAGGTCTACTCCAGAAGGGTGTTTGACTAGGTACTGACGAAGGAGCTCAAAGCCCTTGTAATACCAGTTGAAGAGTATAGTGTTGTACTCCTCAGTTTGTTGGAAAGTCTCAATGGCCTTGGTAGCAATGGTTTTTACCTTCTCCTTCGCAGCCTAGAGTTGCTCATCTTTCTCTAGGGTTAACTTCCTCTCAGCTCTGAGGTCGTCCCCTAAAACCTTGGCCTTCTTTTTGATGGTGTTGGCCTCATCCATGACAGAAATAAGATCCTTCTTCAGTTTAGAATTTTCTGCCTCTAAAGCCTTCACCCTAGATACTGTCGACGCAATCTTGGCTTCGTGAGTAAGGTACTCCAAAGTAATATGAAGACTCTCCCCTAGCACTTGAAAAGAAAATCCAACATTCAGGACAGTGCAAAAGAAGAAAGAAAGAGAAAGGGTAAAATTGCACAAGTACAATACTTGGACGAGTTTGTGGATGTGACGACCCACAATCTCGTTAGAAGGTACGCCCGAGAAGACCTTCAACTTCTCAGCAGTAAAAGCCTCTTATGCCCTTGCCAGTGCAAGGCCAGTGTCGTAAAAAACGGTGGACGAACAGGAATCAGCCTTGTCCTTCCCTTTGTCCTCCACACGGGGCTTCTTTTGGAGAGGCGTGATGTCTGCCATTGAGGTAGCCGGGGAGGCTGTCCTCGAAGGCTTAATGACAGGGGCAGGAGGAGTGGCAGAGACACCTATCTCTACAACTCGCACCGTCCTCTTCTCGATGTTGGAAAAGGGTTCGTTCTTCTTACCCCTCATCTTTGCATACATCCCCTGGTTAAATTTAGTCATCATCCCTGCAAAAACACTTGTTAAAAAAAAAGAAGAAAAAAAAAAAAAAGAAGAAAAAAGAAAAGAAAAGAAAAGAGTAGCAACAACGAATTTAACAAACACTTACTCTTCTTCTCCTCAATTTCTATAGTGCACAGGACAAAAGCAGAAGGCTCAGGACCTAGGCAGTGAAAAGCTAGAGTCCGTGAGTCGACCAGATCGTCAAAGTCTTCAATCGTCCTTGCGTACTCAATGGCTGCTTCAACAAGTTGCCTGTATTTGCTCTTAAGTTTTGGCCATCTCTTAACTACATGAGACAACAAGCAAAAGAGTTAGCAACAACATATTATACACAAAAAGAGACAAAGGACGAAGAACTGGAAAGAAAATACAACGCACCTAGACCTGAGGTTCTCCACCGATGAAGCAACCTAGGGAGATCACCTTAAACTTCGTCAGAAGGTGTTTCCACTTTTCCCCATACACAAAAAAGAACCGGGACTTCCAATATCTGAATGATGAAGGCAAGTCCTTGACGATCCTAGCCTCTCTCACCTAAGGCACCAACCCGTAGTACCCATACTCCTTAGACTCCTTTAAACGGTACAAGTACGTAAACTCGTCCACCTTGATCATATCTCCTTCAGTGGCAGCCAGCCATATCTCCATACAGCTGATCATTATCCTCCACGAGTTTGGCATAAGCTGCCCAGGAGCAATATTGAAATGACCTAGAAGCTCCATGATGAAGGGATGGATGGGGAATCTAAGCCCGCACAGGAAGGCGGCCTTATAAAAGCACACCTCCCTAGGCAAGAAGTGACAAGCCTGTTCTGCCCCACGAGGAAGATGAACCCTAACCCTATCAGGAAAATGAAACCTACCCCTGAACCTAGAAAGCGTTCCACTGTCTAGATTGTACACCTCCCTTAGAGCATGGAAAGCCTTAATTTCAGACGGGTCAGAAGCCGTGGTGTCTACCTCTAACTCCACAGGATCGTCACTAGACGACAACCCCGTCTTAAGCTCACTTGAACCCTCAAACCAGTTAACTGACTGACGCAACAAGGGGAGCAAATCAACCAACGCCACACTAAGACTATTACCCTAAAAAACAAAACCTTCAATCAAAGGAGAGAAGGAGTGGGAAACACCTAAGGAAGCCCCCAAACGCGCAAAAAGGAACGAGATAGAGGGACAAACTACCCTAACTTCAGAGCTACTAATAATGGAAACAAAAAAGAACAAAGAAAGAGAGACAAATCCTAAAAGCCCCAAAACAAAAATAAAAAATCAGAAACCAGCACAATCTATCTATGCCATAAAGAGCAAAGGAAAAGAAAAAAAGAAAAAGAAAAAAGAAACATACCTTAAAGGAAGCAACCACAGAATGCAAAAGCTCAAGGAAAATCGCAAGGTGGAGCAGATTGGAGAAGAAGAAGCATAGTGCAATGATTGAGAAAGAGTTGGAAAAAGTGAAGGGGCAAGAGGAAAGTAAGAAAGTTTAAAAACTAGGCACAAAAAACTAAAATTCAGCGAGAAACCCAAGAGTCACACAAATGGGGCATTAACTTCACTGGTCAGAACACACCACGTGGCCACGATGCTTGTGGCGCTGCCACTACGCATTAAATGTGGAACGATATCCCAAGAGCCATGTTTAGGTAGAAAACCTTTCATATTCTGATGGTTGTCATGACACGCCACGACGACCACAGAACCTAGGGGGTAGCTGATGAGACCAACGAGCTCTCTTTTCTTGGATGACCTCATCAAATATACTCGTTCACCTTGACACGACACGGACAAAGGCAGGCGAGTCATTAATAAGAAGATTCAATGCCTCGAACAGTTACCAATCAGTTGGCAAACCATTGTAGGCTCATCAAAACCTGCATTAATAAACCCTGAGGCGTTACAAAAAGAGCAGTAAAGCCAAAATTAAGGCCCCAACGGCTAGAAACTATTAAGCTATATATACACACTCATTAGAGACAAACAAGGTACATAGATTCACCCAACAATACTCTTACACATATATCTCTAATATTTAGAACTTTCTTATTTCTCTCAAAAAGTTTTTATATACTGACTTTGGCATCGGAGACATTATGGCAGGTACTACACCGATGACCACCTTAGGAGAGCCTTTGTTTTGCGTGTGCGGGAATAGTGACAAAGATTCAGCTCCATCTGGATGAACCTACAGGACTGACGATTTATGCATCATCAATGTGAGTGATTATTTAACATATAGCTAGCATGTGAATATTAACTTCAAAGGGTATTTACAAACAAAACATGTGAGCTATATATGTAAATAACATGTGAGGGAGCATACAACTTTTAACTCTTTAAAAAAATAGTTTTTTTTTTTTTTTTTGGGAAAAGTGCCATGATTCTGATAAAAAATGATTTTACGAGAAAAGATTTTAAAAAAACGTTCATGGGTTTTTATTTTGAAAGAAAAAGAGTTTTGGGTTTCAAGAAAAAATCTCATGATTAATTTTCATACAAAAGCAAGTTTAAAAGATTTTACTTGTTCAAAAGATCATTTTTTTTTTTTTTTAATGAAAGAAATCCCATCATGGTAAAAGAACATTTTTTAGATACAATATCTTTTTAGACTCAATATTTTCGGATTTTTTGCAAGAAAACAAGAAATTATTTTTTGAAAGCATTTTCTTAGAAAAGTTTGTAAAGAAACTGTTTTACCCAAACAATTTTATTTTATGGCAATATTATCAATGCAGAAAAATAAATAACAGGGAAAGTAAAAGCAATCAATTTTATTTTATTACACCTACTACTTCTTAAAAACATCATTGTGTACTAAAATAAGAAACCCGTGCAAAGTATATATGGGCCAACAACTAGTGATGATAAAAAACAATAGAGTGGATAAAAATGACCATAATTGTCTTCTATAAATGAAATAGGATAAAGTTCAGTCACATTTAGTTGGATGTAATATTTTTGGCTCACTTAAAATAGTTACATACAATACACATGCCTCACTTATCATATTCGTGAAACTTCTACCAAATATGTCAACTCACTTCTATCTTAAAATAATTGTACTACAACCAGTGGATGCTCGGTGGCCATACGTATGAATTATGTGGAGCCACCACTGTATGAATGAAACAATTGAGCCAAAGTCCTGTGAGTAGATGGCGTGAGTAAACTCAGTGCCCACAGATTTGAAACCATGCTATTGTGGCACTGTTGTTGTGGGGTAATCTGGTTCTTGAATGCAGATTTGTGGTGGCACTGTGGAGGCGGCCACAAAGAGAACCCCAAGGAATTGTGTATGTGCCGTGTGTGTATTTTTTTCTTCTATTTTTCAATTTTTATTTTGCATAAACTCATTATTTTTTGCTACATTCACAACAAATACCACTATCTCAACAAGATCCTTTCTTTAAAAAAAAAAATTGTTCTTTTCATTTAATATGCCCATACATTTATAAAATTGCAAATGAGTCAAATTTATAATTTAAAAAAAAAAAAAAAAAAACTCATAATTGATCATACAGAATTTATGTGGTATAACAAGTTTCAAAATTCTCTATAATATTAATTAGAATATACCATATCTTTTTCAAATTTGAGCGAGAGCATTGCACCCACTCAGTAATATGTGGCTCTGCCACGTCCTACTGATCAGATCAAGGAAGTCAATTCCGTTCCGTTCCGGCCGTACCGGCCGGAATATTTCGTACCGGCAAGCATACCGGTACATAAACCCCCCTGTTTCGTACCGGAAAAAATACCGGCCGTACCGGCCATGTACCGGGCGTACCGGCCAATTTCGGGCAATACCGGCCGGTACCGGGCGTACCGGCCCGTACCGGAAAAAAGTTTTTTTTTTTTTTTTATTTTAATTTTAATTTTTTTATAAATTTTGTAATTTTTGAATTTTTGTTAGGGCAGAATGGTAACTTATTTACATTAACTTATTAGTATTATTTGTTTTCTTAGTATGCAATGGTAACTTTTAAGCTTTCTATATTTTATATTGTGTTTTTTTTTTCTTCTTTTAATTGATACTAAAGTCTAAAACCATGAATAATTAGTTCTGAATTGAGGAAATGTTTTATGGTAAACTTTTATATTTATTATAATACACACACACATACATACATACATATATATATATAAAAATATAAAAAATAGCGGTAAATCCGAAACGGTACACCGGTATTGACCGGTATCCGAAATATACCGTACCGCTGGCCAAACCGGTACAGCCTCCGGTACGGTATTGACTCCCTTGGATCAGATATTTAAGAGTTGCTAGGTTTTAAGTATGATGTTTTTTTTTTTTTTTTTTTTTGACTGAAAATATATAAGGTTCGTAGGCCCAGAGTTATTGCTTTCTGAATTATTGCTTTCTTATATGTGTCATTTTGTGTGCCTCGTTGCCTATATAAAACAGTCCGAAGCAAGTTTTGGAAATCCATCAGCTTTGCATTCCTCAACTCAAACTTTCTTAACTTTTCCTTTTAAGTACGTAATTCCATTGGTATGGAGTATAAAAGAAACAATTGCAAGCTTTGCAGCAAACTTTACCACGCCAGACGAATCCTCCATCCAGTGATGTGGTACATCAAAGACGATCTGCCAATTATAAGCCAAACATTTGGAACTATGATTACCTAGAGTCTCTTTCCAGCATATATGACGTAAGAATGGTTCCCAACTATGTTCTATTTGGGTGGAAATATTGTGTTTTTTGTCCAAAAATCTAGGACCACATTTTTTTGTGTCAAAATTTTGCTGTAATTCTAATTCTGAAAAAGTAGTGATTTTATGTGAATGTAACATAAAAACATAAAGCCGCATGAGGTAGTTGTGAAAAAATGTGTGTTCTTAAAATTACTTCATTTTTGTTGATTTCTTTTCTTATTTTATGTTTTGTACGGTTTTATATATTAGGAAGATTACAAATTTTATTACATAAGCTTTAGAAATTGATAGATAAACTTTAAATTCAAAACAAAAAATAATAATACTTAAAATTTTATTTATTATGTTGTTGATGTGAATGACATTTATTACTATGCAGTAGCTTTAGCATTCCCTTAAAATTTTATTTGTTTGTGTATTATTTGCATAGCATTCATATAATGTGCCCGCACATATAAAAGTTCTACATTGAACATCTTGATTAGTTGGAGGCTAATTTGCAATAGTCATCCCATCAACTGGCTGCTTGTCTAAGTTGATATGTTATTAGTGGACAAAACCACCATTCTAAATTATATATGTGGGCATTTTTAATTTTCTCCAATCAAACCTAACTTGAGATTTATTAGCTAAATAATCTATTAATTCACATGCTAACTCAATTAGATGATAACGTGAACATAACAAAATTAAGGTTTTGAAAGAAATTTTTCTTTAAGGAAAATGCTAATTCCGTAAACTATTTTGCAGGGGCAGGAATACGAAAGACAGGCACAGAAGCTGATAGTGAATGTAAAGGATTTGTTTGTGGAAGCAGTTGACAAAGTGGCAAAGTTAGATCTGATTGACAGCGTTAAAAAGTTAGGCCTAGACAGCCATTTTGATGTGGAAATCAAGGAGGCTCTAGACATCATATCATCCACCAAGAATAAAAATCCTAGTCCAAAAGAGGATCTCTACACTACTGCACTATGCTTTAGGCTTCTTAGGCTGCATGACTATGAAGTTTCACAAGGTAAAATAATCTTAGCATTTAAAAAATCCTGTTATTCTTATTCAAATTCGTCTCCAATTATACTTGACTTTCTAAATTCAGTACATCATGTGGAATGCAGATATGTTTAGAGGCTTCCTGGATGAAAAAACCGGTTTGTTCAAGAAAAGCACATGCACAAATATCAAAGAAATGCTTGAACTTTTGGAGGCCTCACACTTGGCTTTAGAAGGTGAAGACCTCATGGATGCTGCTAGAGATTACTCAACAGAAACTCTCAAAGATTGCATTCCTAATTTAGACTGTGACCTTTCTGAACAAGTGTCCCATGTTTTTGAGCTTCCATCACAAAGGAGATTGCAGTGGTTTGACGTCAAATGGCACATCAACGCTTATGAGAAAGACAGACATGAATGCTATGTTACTTGAACTTGCTAAACTTCCTAAAGTCACTAATCTGATAGCGATAATTGATGATGTTTATGGCACACTGGAAGAACTAAAGCTGTTCACCAATGCCATAAATAGATTAGTATTGCAGCATATAAAATAGGTACATATGCTTGTTTTTTACTTGCTAGACATGCTTTAGGCATTGCAGATTTGTCTGTTTGGGTTGAAGAGTCTCCTTGTTTTCTTAAACAAGCTCTTAATCAGGATGTATTTGCCAATTCTTCTGATTAATAAAGTTTAGTCGTATTTCACAAAAAAAATAAAAAAAAAATAAAAAAAAGTATTAAATGTAGGTGGGATGTCAGTGAAACTCAACACCTGCCAGAGTGTTTGAAGAATTGCTTCCTAGCACTCTACAATACGATCAATGAAATCGCTAATGAAATTCAAAAAGAGAAGGGTTCGAATCAATTATTACCTCATGCAAAACAAGTGGTATTTTTTGAGAATATCTTTTTTTTTCCCCCCTATCATTATCATGTGGAATATACACAATAGGTAGATATCATTGTCATTGGATCTTTTATCGAAAATCATCTTCTTCTTTTATTGGGGGGTTGATAGTGGACAGATTTTTCTAATGCATTATTTATGGAAGCAAAGTGGTACAACATAGGCAACACACCATCCCTTCAAGAATATCTAAGCAATGCATGCATTTCATCGGCTGGCGCTATATTTTTGGTTCATCAATTTTTTTCCATGGGACATGAGGTAACAAAGGGAATGGAAGATTTTCTGGAGAAAAATCAAGAAATTGTGTACGATATATCTATGATAATTCAACTCTGCAATGATCTAGTGACTTCTGTGGTAATTACTATTCCCTTTAAGTGAATAAAGAACCCTATAATAATTATTTTCTTATTATGCATTCCTTATAGAACATTTATTATATTTTTGTTCATTCATTATAGAGCATAAATTGGTACAATAACTTGTAACAGGCTGAGCAAGAGAGAGGCGATGCACCTTCATCAATTGTATGTTATGTGAGAGAAGCGAATGTTTCAGAGGAAACAGCCCGGATGCACATTCAAGGAATGATGACAAAACTTGGAAGAAAATAAATGGGCAATGCTTTAATCAATATCCGACGCAGCAATTTGTTAATAACTTAATATTGCTACAAATACTGCGCGTATGGCACATAGCCTTTACCAAAATGGAGATGGATTTGGTGTTCAAGACCAAGGCACACAGAAAAATATCATGTTTTTGCTAGTTAAACCTTTCATGCTTGATGATGCCGAAAATCTCACCAGTGAGCTGCACGATTCCTACGCACTCGAATGTAAACCTGCACAATAAAAACAAGAGAAAACCTTGCGAAGAGCACCGGTGTGGTGCCGGCCGAATACCCTCCGAAGGTCAAGTCAGAAAGATTCTCACAACTCTAGAGTGCTAGAGAGGGTAAATTATACGTACCTTAATTTGTGAGGGTATCGATGCTTTTATAGTAGTGGAGGTTTGAACTCTCTTTCTTGGAGTAGAAGTCTTTTCCTTATAGGAATCCTTATACGCGTAAATTGCGGAATCATTTCCTTATAGGACTCTTCTTTATAGAATCCTAGATTTGATGGACAAGGTTTTTCCTTGTGGAGAGAAATCATTAATGAGCATATCACATAGAATCTTAGTGCCGTTAGGGTTCCAACCGTGGGCCTCACGACTCAACTGGCCCACATAAATTCGGCCCATCAACGCTCTGACCCGTCAAGGTTATGGCCCGTCATGAATATAGCCCGTCATAAATGCGCGCGGATTTTTTCCATCTTCAGTTGCCCCCTCACTCCGTGAATCCGTCAGGATTCATAGGATTCACGGGGTGAAAAGGTTGATATGACGGTCTACATTTATGACGGGTGCGTAATACGACGGGTAGGCTAACAGCGGTCCGTCGGTTTCTGCGCGCACAATTAATTTCGATCCAAGTACTGTGACACGCGTCACGGTGCTGTTGGGGGTTGTAATAAATCGAAGCGTCGCTTCGTCTTCCGTGCACCCTTTTATAAATACCAAGTCCTTGCCTCTCATTCTCCACTTTTGCTTAGGAACACTTTGTCAGAGCTCAATCCGTCATAATTGTCAGGCTAGTAATCCGCATTCGTCTCCATCAAATTTCCTCCGTTCATACTCTACTGACCGGTAAGTACTTTTTACCATTTAGTTCATCCGTCAGATTTTTATTCCTCATCATACATCCGTCATCATTTCTTTAGTTGTCAATACCTAGAAATGTCTAGTGCGTCTAGTAACCAATCATTCGTCCGTGACGGGACGGATTATGAGGATGTACACCAGTCAGGTCATAGGGATCTAGAGAGTCTTAGCGATGATAGGAGTCCGTCTTCATCTTCTCCGTCCTCAACAAGTGAGGACGTAGACCTTGTTGAAAATGTAGAGCTCGATGAAAACCAAGTAGGACCCGTCGTAGGGGCTGTCGGACCAAGGGAGTTCGTCATGCTACCAGAGTGGACGGTGAATGATTTCGTATCAAAAATTAAGGAAAACCACTTTAAAACACTTAGGGACAACTACCAGATTCCAGATAGTGTCTCCATCCGTCTACCTTACAGATCAGAGAAGTGTTACTATGAAGGGGTGGACGGTGTTGGTATATATGAGCAAATGTTGAAGGCTGGACTTAGATTCCCACTGAGCTCCCTTCATCGTGAGCTGCTTAAGTATTTGGGTTTGTCCGTCAACCAAGTATCTCCAAACGCCTGGAGGATCTTCATTGCGATGGAGGTTCTGTACGGGGCTATGTCGGACGGATCTAGGAGATTGACGGTACGAGAATTTTTACATTGCTACCGTCCGGACGAGATCGACAAGTCTAGGGGTATATACAGTTTTGTACCTAGGAGTACGCTACTAAAGGTTATATATGAAATCCCAGACTCCAACAGAGACTGGAAGAGTAGATACATTTTCTTAGAAGGTGACGGATGGATGTGCCGTCCAGGAGAGACGGACCATATGCCTGTCGATACTACTTGGGGCATTTTATCTGAGAATGGTATGTGTCCGTCCTAGTTAGGATACCTCTTAAACTGTTCAATTTTATTTTGAAAAATTTTTCTAACCGTCTTCTTTGTTTGCAGTCCGTCGTCGCCCCCAAGTAAGTATTGAGGAGTTTAGTTTCCTTGAAAGGATTTTTAAAAAGACTACGCCGGAGGAGCGGACTTGGGCGAAATTAGTAAACCTTGACACAATCTGCTGGTACTGTGACGGGCCTGTACCTTCACCTCAAGCCATTAAGTACGAAGAAAGGATCCGTCAACGTACGTTCGACACCTCTCTTTTTTCTTTACAACGAGATTTTTTCACGGAGCTAACTTTTTCCTTTATTCTTTCAGAAATGGATGCTGCCAAGAGAAGGGCACTTATACGGGACAATGCAGCAAAAAACAGGACGGCTAAAGCCGCTGAACAGACAGATGCGACGGTCTCCAAGCGCAAGCAACCGTCCAAGGGTGACCGTCCGCCAAAGAAGCCCAAGGTTCCGCTGGAGCCCGTCGTGGGACTCATGGCCGAAGGCACCAAGACGGTCACCCCAACAAAGCATGGGGCTGGCAAAGGGCCGATGAAGGGTCCGTCATCTGAAGCGAAGAAGCCACTTCCCCTTCTTCGGGACGACCCCAGTTATGCTTTGGAGAAACTGTCCACCCTTCTCACCTCCGAGGATTACGAAGACCTGGGTAATCACTCGACGGAGGCCATGGGTGAAACAAGTCTATTTAGCATTGCTCAGGTAAGCCCGTCTACCTTATATATATTCACTCATTGCCCGTCTTACTGCTCCTGACTTTTGAATATATTTCAGACCGTGGTCATGGTGAAGGGACTCGCGGAACGGTGTCTTAACCATGAGACGACCCTAGGCCGTCTACGGGACAAGGCCAAGAAGACGGAGGAAGAGCTTTTGGAGCTGAAGGCTTACAAGGTAGCTCAGGAGAAGAAGTTCAAACTACTTGAGACGGACCGGAACGAGTTGTTCAAACTGACGGAGGAACTGAGGATAGTCCTTCAGGACAAAGAGAAAGAAATCCGTTTGGCCAAGGAAACAGCCGTCCAAGAATACCGTGATTCAGACGCCCTGCTGTCCGAGCTCGGAGATTCTTTCAATGAAGGTTTTGACGAGGCTATCCGTCAGGTGAAAGCACAATATCCGGATTTTGACGTTTCGTCCGTCAATGTAAATGCACAAGAGCTTACTTCTACCCGTCCTGCTGACTCCGGAAATACGGATGAACTTTTCGAAGAGAATCCGCCCGTCAATGCTTCGGTAGACCCGCAGATCCCTCAACATGACCCCAAGGACGGTGAGACTGGCCGTGCTGATAAGCCATCTGTTGAAAGTGGATCTAAGGAAAAAAATATCAGTCGTGAAGAACTGAAAGACGCGCCCGTCGTAGCTTAGTTTTTACTTTTCCTTTATAATTTTTGATATGTAAAAATATTTGGATAACAGTTTATGACTCCGTCTACTTTCCAATGTTTAAACATTTCTTTATGGATATTTTGTCCGTCAATGCTTATTATTTACTCGCCTCGTATTTTGATGCCCTAGCTGCTTATCTGTGTGATTGAGTCATAATTCGTATTTGTCGTCCGTCATAAAAAGGAAACACCGTCTTGGTGGACAGCAGGTGTTAATAGGTATCCGTCCTTTTTTAAGGAGGTTATTTTTTTTATTTTTAAATCCTTTGGGTAGTCCATCTAATTTATAGCTTCAAAATTCGTCCGTCCACATTATGGACTTTGTCCGTCCACATTATGGGCTTTGTCCATCCATTTTGTGGACTTGACGAAAAATTTTAACCCTTTTGGGTGTCCGTCTCTGTTTCGGACTGGATCATGTCCCTCTTGGGGATGTCCGTCCACTTTGAGGACTTTTGTCCGTCTACTTTGTATATATATATATATTTTATTATTTTTTTTTTTTATTTAACCCTTTTGGGGGACGTCCGTCTTAGTTGAGGACTGTTAAATAGGTCTATCCTGTGGATGTCCGTCCACTTTGAGGACTTTTGTCCGTCTACTTTGTGGACTTGATAAAAATTTAACCCTCTTGGGGCTGTCCGTCTAAGTTGCGGATTTGGGATACTCCCACATTAGGGAGATCCGTCCACTTTATGGACTTTTGCCCGTCCACTTTATGGACTTGGTAAAAATTTTGACCCTCTTGGGGTTGTCCGTCCATATTGCGGACATAGGATCTTATCCCTCTTGGGGAGACCCGTCCACTTTATGGACTTTTGCCCGTCCACTTTATGGACTTTGTAAAAATTTTAACCCTCTTGGGGTTGTCCGTCTTAGTTGCGGACCGTTAGTCATGTCCCTCTTGGGGATATCCGTCCATCTTGTGGATTTGGGATTCTAAGTAGAGCCTGTAGGACATTAATTTTGAGTAAAAAATCATTCATTCTCAAAAAAGTACTTGCCCCCTTGGGCTAAAGAAAGAAAATATTGTAGCAAAACCAAAGTAATAGCCTGCCCGTTGGGCTTATTGTAGCGGAAACTTAAAAGTAAAAAAAAAGTCTAAATAAAAAGATGCTCCAGGTGCCGTTTCTCAAGTTGTCATCTCTACTGGTAGTATCTCCGTAGGTGTTCTGTGTTCCAAGGGTGCTGTAGCTTCTGTCCGTCCAGAGTTTCAAGGTGGTAGGTCCCTTTTCTTTGCCAAGACGAGATCCTGTAGGGTCCTTCCCAGTTGGGGCCGAGTTTTCCTTGAGAGGGGTCTCTGGCAGCTCCCATCACTTTTCTTAGCACAAGGTCGCCGATCTGGAAGTCTCTTTATCTGACATTTGAGTTGTAGTATCTCGCCATCAGGTTCTGGTATCTTGCCAATCTCTGTTCCGCCGTAGCACGGACTTCGTCCATTAAATCTAGCTGGAGTCGCATGGCTTCTTCGTTGTTGTCATCGCTGTAATTCTCCACGCGATAGCTAGTAAGCCCTACCTCTGCCGGTATGACCGCATCAGCTCCGTATGCTAGCCTAAACGGTGTTTCTCCCGTTGGGACCCGTACAGTTGTACGATAAGCCCACAGTACGCTTGGCAGCTCGTCAGGCCAGGTGCCCTTTGCCCCCTCGAGCCGGGCCTTGATCATCTTGAGCAGGGTTCGGTTCGTGACCTCGACCTGCCCGTTGGCTTGCGGGTGTGCGGGCGAAGAGTAATGGTTCTTGATGCCTAACTCTGAACAGAAACTCCTGAATGCATTGTTGTCGAACTGCTTTCCATTGTCGGAGACAAGCACTCTCGGTATTCCGTATCGGCAGATAATGTTCCTCCAAACGAACCTTCGAATGTTTTTCTCCGTGATGATGGCTAGGGCCTCTGCTTCCACCCACTTGGTGAAGTAGTCGATACCGACCACTAAGAACTTTAGTTGCCTTATCGCCGTCGGAAAAGGGCCCATGATGTCTAGTCCCCACTGGGCGAATGGCCATGGGGCCGTCATGGGTGTGAGCTCCTCGGTTGGCTGCCTTATCAGATTACCGAATCTCTGACATTTGTCACACCTCTTGACATAGCTTTGTGCGTCCTTCTGTATTGTGGGCCAGTAATATCCTGCACGGATAAGTTTATGCACCAGCGATCGTGCACCAGAATGATTTCCACAGATACCTTCATGGACCTCCCTCATCACGTAGTCTGCCTCGTCAGGGTTCAAACACCTCAGATACGGACGTGAGAATCCCCTTTTGTACAGACGGTTTTTGATTAGTACGAACCGTGAAGCCTGGACTCTCAATTTTCTAGCTGCTTCTTTCCCGTCTGGTAGCGCGCCTGCCCTCAGGTATGCTAACAACGGTGCGGTCCAATCATTCGCCGAATTCACTTCATGCACTTCTCCGCCGTCAATAGTCGAAGATGTTTGGATGAATGACAATACTTGATCGGGGACTAGCATAGGCTCTGCCGAGGCTGCCTTTGCTAGACGGTCGGCGCATTCATTCTCCTCCCTTGGGATTTGAATGAATCGTACTTTGAGGCCCTCGATCCGATTCTTTACCTTTTCTAGGTACCTCCTCATCCTTTCGTTCTTGCATTCATAGATGCCATTAATCTGACTTGTTATCACCTGGGAATCGCAATGTACGACCATGACTTCAGCACCTGCTGCTGCCGCGAGATCCAATCCTGCTACTAATGCCTCATACTCGGCCTCGTTGTTTGTGGTTGAGTAATCCAATCGGATCATGCATTCGATTTGATCCCCGTCCGGGGTTCGAATTACCACTCCAGCTCCTCCAGCTTGCCTGTTAGAAGAGCCGTCCGTGTGGATGCTCCATTCTCTGGGAGTGCATGCCCCCTTCTCTTCTGACGGGGTATACTCGGCGATAAAGTCTGCTACAGCTTGGCCTTTCAAGGCAGTTCGCGGGCGATACTGTATATCGAACTCGCTGAGTTCTATTGCCCATAAAGCCATTCGTCCGGCCGCCTCAGGGCTGCGCAGGGCTCTCTTCAGGGGTTGATCCGTCATGACGACGATGGCATGGGCTTGAAAATACGGCTTGAGCTTTCTTGCTGCAGTTACCAGTGCGAAGGCCAATTTCTCCATCTGGGGGTACCTCTCTTCTGCCCCCCGAAAGCCCCTACTTACGAAATAGACGGGCAGTTGAGTACCTTGTTCTTCTCTTATTAAGGCCACGCTGACGGCTGCCCGTGAGACCGCTAAGTAGATGTAGAGTTCTTCCCCTGGCTTGGCCGGACTGAGGAGTGGCGGAGAAGCGAGGTACTTCTTCAGGTCCTCAAACGCTTTCTGGCACTCATCGGTCCATTCAAATGACTTCCTTAAGATGCGGAAGAACGGTAGGCATTTGTCCGTCGCTCTGGAGACGAATCGGTTTAAGGCTGCGATCTTTCCATTCAAGCTCTGCACCTCTTTCACCGTTCTCGGTGGTTTTAACTCCATGATGGCCCGTACCTTTTCTGGGTTGACCTCGATTCCTCTGTGGGATACCATGAACCCCAAGAACTTCCCTGCCGTCACTCCGAACACGCACTTGCTTGGGTTCAACTTCATATTGTAGGACCTGAGGGTGTCGAATGTCTCCTGCAGGTCACTAAGATGGTCTTGTTCCAGGAGACTTTTTACAAGCATGTCGTCGACGTACACCTGTACATTCCTCCCAATTTGGTGCGTGAACATTTTGTTCATTAGTCTCTGGTATGTCGCTCCTGCATTCTTGAGCCCAAACGGCATTACGTTGTAGCAAAATAGCCCTTGGCTTGTCACAAAGGAGGTCTTCTCCTGATCAGCATTGTCCATCTTGATTTGATTATATCCCGAGAAGGCATCCATAAAGCTTAAGAGTTGATGCTTTGCCGTCGAATCTACCAAAGTGTCTATCCGAGGCAACGGATAGCTGTCTTTTGGGCACGCTCTATTGAGGTCCGTGAAGTCGACACACATTCGCCACTTTCCGTTTGCCTTCTTTACCATCACGACGTTTGCCAACCAGTCGGGGTAATAGACTTCTCGGATGAAGTTTGCCTCGAGTAACTTCTTTACTTCTTCTGCTATTGCCTTGTCCCGTTCCTGGGCGAATACACGTTTTTTCTGTCGTATAGGCGAAAATGTAGGGTTCACATTCAGCTTGTGAACCATAACGGAGCGACTGATCCCAGGCATGTCTTCGTGGCTCCAAGCGAAAACGTCCTGGTTCCCCCTGAGGAATGTCCTGAGGGCCTGCTGCACGGCCTGACTGGCTGAGGTCCCTATCCTGGTCGTACGTTCAGGTCTTGATTCGTCCAGGATAATCTCCTCTAGCTCTTCGACGGGTTCTGCAGTGACCCGCTGTTCTTCTACGCACATCGTCTGCTGGTGATTTTCCACCTCTAAGGCAGCCAAGTAACATTCGCGGGCAGCCACCTGATCTCCCCGCAGCTCCCCGACCCCGTATTCCGTGGGGAACTTGACCATTAGATGGTATGTCGAAGTTACGGCCTTCCAAGCGTTGAGAGTTGGTCGTCCAAGGATGGCGTTGTATGCGGACGAACAATCGACTACGAGGAATGTTACGTTCCGCGTTATCTGCTGAGGGTAATCTCCCACCGTCACAGAAAGTGTGATTGCACCTAGCGGGAATACTTTACTCCCTCCAAATCCTACCAGCGGTGCGTCCGTCGGCACCAGCTGTTCCCTATTAATCATCATTTGTTGGAAAGCGGGATAGTATAGGATGTCCGCTGAGCTGCCATTGTCGACCAAGACTCGGTGCACGTTAAACTCCCCGGCCTGTAGAGTGACGACGAGTGCATCATCATGCGGGTGATGAAGGCGTTGTGCATCTCCTTCCGAAAACCCGATTATGGGGCTTTCCTTTCGGGCTATCTTCGGAACCGAGCCTGTCAGCTGAACGTTTTGAACCATCCGGAGGTAGCTTTTTCTGGCCTTCTTGGATGAGCCTGCCGTCGTTGTTCTTCCTATGATCATTCTAATGTCTCCGATAGGCTGTCTGGGGCGCTCATTCCCTCTTGGAGGTTGCTGTTCCTGAGGCGGAGGATCCGTCCTTTCTTTCCTGACGAACTTCTGCAATTTCCCTTGTCTGATAAGGGCTTCAATCTGCTGTTTCAAGTCGTAGCAATCGGCCGTATCGTGACCGTGGTCTCGATGGAAACGGCAGTACCTGTCTCTGGACCGCTTGTTGGGGTCGCTCTTGAGCTTCCCCGGGTAGGTCAGAACCTCTTCGTCCTTAATCTGCATTAGGACTTGGTCTACCGGGGCATTCAGCGGGGTGAAGCTTGAAAACTTTCTTCCTTGGGGTCCTGATCGTCGGTCCTCCCGTCGGTCCCCGGTCTTGAGTCTTTTCCTCTCTTGGTCCTGCCGGGTGTTTTCCTGCCGTTCTCTTTTCTTCGGCTTATCCTCCCTTGCCAGTAATGCGTCTTCCGCATTCATGTACTTCGTTGCCCTGTAGAGGACTTCCGTCATGGTTTTCGGGTCATTCTTGTATATAGAGAACAAAAATTTACCCTTTCGCAACCCGTTTGTGAAGGCTGCCACTAGTATCTTATCGTCGGCTTCGTCGATCGAGAGTGCCTCCTTGTTGAAACGAGTTATATAGGATCTGAGCGTCTCGTCCTCCCGCTGCCTGATGCTCATTAGGCACGCCGTCGATTTCTTGTACCTATGTCCCCCGATGAAGTGGGATGTGAATTGGGCGCTCAATTCCTTGAATGTGCTGATGGAGTTCGGTGTCAACCGACTGAACCAGATCCTAGCAGCTCCTTTCAGCGTGGTGGGGAAAGCCCTGCACATTATTTCATCCGTGACCCCTTGAAGGTGCATCAATGTTTTGAATGTCTCTAGATGATCCAGAGGGTCCTTTAGTCCGTCATAATTGTCGATATTTGGCATCCGAAATTTGTGCGGCAGGGGGAAGGAATTCACGGCTGCGGTGAAGGGGGAGTCAGTGCGGTTGACTAGATCGTCAAGGTCACTAGAGACTCGCCCTTTGAGCGCGTTCATCATAACCTCCATCTGTTCTCTCATTGCTTGCATCTCTGCGACTATGTGGGGAGGAGTTGCATCCGTGAGGGATGGCATGCCTACGTTCTGTCTCTCCGTCCCTGTTGGGGCGCGGCTGGCTTCAACTCTCTCCTGGTTTTTGATTGCAGCGCTGGTCCCTTCCTGGTCTCCCTGTAAGTCGTTTGGTGCTGCGTTCTTCTGACGCAGCTGTTCTTCTAGGTCGTTGTTTTGCTTAGTGAGGCGCTCCACAGCTGCAGCAAGTGTCCGAACTTGTCTCTCGAGGGCAGTTGTGGGGGGTTCTACTCCTTGAACGTCGTTGGTGGTCGCCATTGAACGCGTGAGTACCATGCAACTCTTTTGTCCGGGAAGCGATATGGCTTATGAATCTCTGATTCCCACAGACGGCGCCAACTGATGATGCCGAAAATCTCACCAGTGAGCTGCACGATTCCTACGCACTCGAATGTAAACCTGCACAATAAAAACAAGAGAAAACCTTGCGAAGAGCACCGGTGTGGTGCCGGCCGAATACCCTCCGAAGGTCAAGTCAGAAAGATTCTCACAACTCTAGAGTGCTAGAGAGGGTAAATTATACGTACCTTAATTTGTGAGGGTATCGATGCTTTTATAGTAGTGGAGGTTTGAACTCTCTTTCTTGGAGTAGAAGTCTTTTCCTTATAGGAATCCTTATACGCGTAAATTGCGGAATCATTTCCTTATAGGACTCTTCTTTATAGAATCCTAGATTTGATGGACAAGGTTTTTCCTTGTGGAGAGAAATCATTAATGAGCATATCACATAGAATCTTAGTGCCGTTAGGGTTCCAACCGTGGGCCTCACGACTCAACTGGCCCACATAAATTCGGCCCATCAACGCTCTGACCCGTCAAGGTTATGGCCCGTCATGAATATAGCCCGTCATAAATGCGCGCGGATTTTTTCCATCTTCAATGCTTTATTGAAATATGAGAGGAGGAAGTACCAAGTTACCGTATTTTATGAGGACTTAATAATTTTCATTAATAAAACTTGTCATTTTATTGTTTATAATGTTTGTATTCTAATAAGAGTAGTGTTTATTACACACACTCTGTTATACACATTTATATAAAAAAATGAAAAATCAATTGAAATTGTGACTTAAAGTAATAATTTTGAAAATTATTAGTGACTTAAAGTAATAATTTTCAAGTTGAAAATTATTACTTTAAGTCATAATTTCCATTGTTTTTTCATGTTTGTAAATGTATATATAACAACATGTGTGTAATTGCTTTTATCCTCCTAATAACGCACGACATGTAATTTGTAACTTGAATCGGTATCTAGGTTAAGTCATAAGTGTATGGTCTTGTCCTTACCATGCAAAATAAGTATGATGGGTTAATTTGTAAAACATTTTACATAATTTAATGAAAGTGTCTTATGTTGTATTTGGAATTCCCCTCCTTCTAAACAAATATATTTGGTGTTTCGTTTTATATATGTTTAAGTGGGCCAAAAATTGGTCATGGGCCTTGTGGCTGAAAAATAAATGGCTTGAATCTTGGCTAAACAATGAATTTGTCACAGGCACCATAACAATTAACCCTTTAATTTATATTTAAATTAATTTTATATATAGTTTAATAAATTTATACATATTTTATTTACATATACGTAAGTCAAAAAAGTTAAGTGAGCCGTTATATATTTTTATATCACTTAAATAATATTTAATTTTTTTTTCATCAATTTAGTTAATGTTCTATATTATTATTTTTATTTAAAATTCTTTATTCTCATGATTTAATATAATTAATTCATTTGAATGATACTAAGGATTTTATAAATTTTACTACATAAGCATTACAAATTTACGTGTTAATTTTATCTAGTTGGATAGCCCAATAGCAAGGAGGCCAAAAAGAGGTTTGGAGCCGGTTGCTTCCCTAGATAATGGGCTGAATTGAAAACTAATCATCTATTTAAGTTTCCTTTTACATAACATTTAATTAGAGTAAGACTTAGGTACAATACTTAGGTACTGTTCATTAGGTTTTCCTTTTAAAATTTTGTCATGTGACATTTTTCTCATGAGATGAAAGTGTATTTTTTAGTTAAGTAGCCACATGACAGAATTTTAAAAAATGGAACTTAAGTAACAGTACTATACATAAGTTTTTTACTTTAACTAAGCTAAGGATCTAGGTTCCTAGTTTGGCCATGCTAGGTTTTTCATAATAATAAGGTAATCCTAAATCTTAATCCCGCTTTCCCCACATCTTCATGAGATAAAAGTGGTAAACTTAATCCAAACCATTTATTAATTCAAGGGAACCGGCCTCACTTGTCGACGCCACTAATCCTATATATTGGATAGCCCATCAACAAAGAGGCCTAAATTGTGAAACACGATTGACCCATTTGATGTAGTTCAAGGCCTATATATTATCAATATGTACAGGGTTTTATGGTTTGACTTCAAGGCCTCTCGATCTCTTAGCCAGCCCAGACAAAACTAGGTTGTGACAAAGACCAGTGAACACAATACAACTTATTTAATAATTATATCAATTTTTTATTAATTCTTTTATGAAAGGACAATACTCAAAATCCATCAACCTAGAAGCTCATTTGGAATTTGATTATAACATTTTGGAAGTTTTTGATCCAACGAACCATGCTTCCTCAACCAACTGAAGATGATATTCTTAAATAGCTACTAATAGACCCAGACCAACATTTCATTAACCATGATAATGACACAGGGGCGGCTGCACTATGTTTTCATCGCTCATAATTCAAAATTGGTGGGTCTCATGACTATTTGGTTTGTTTGGATTTGTTTTTAGTTTTTTTTTTTTTTTTTATCACTCAATTCTCTGATTTTTGAGTGATGAGTTATGGAAACTGAAAACAATTTTTAGGTGTTTTTGAGTTATGAAAACAAAGTTATGATGACATTTTAGTAAATACACACATATTTGAGGGACCCACGGTCAGAGAGTAGTCAAATCCGGTCTGGTCTTTTTTTTTTTTTTTTTTTTTTTTTTTAACTGGGTTTGGTGAGTTTGGGTATTAGGGGTTGAAAAAAAAAAAAAAAAAAAAAAAAAAAAAAAAAAAAAAAAAAAAAAAAAAAAAAACTGCACCAGTCAATTCGTGGGTCCCACAAAAAGTAAAATTTTTTGAATTATCAAAATTGGAAACAAGTGCCAAACATGCCACCTTAGGAAGTTGTGATATTTTCAGTGTTAAATGATGAGTTATAGAGTGGTGAGTGATGAAAATTTAGTGAAGAGTGATGAGTAATTGTTTTTTAAAAACCAAACAGCCTCTTATTTCTTGAATTTGAGTTTTAGTTGGTCAGGACAAGTGTCACTCTTTGTTGTTGACACATCATAGTTTGGAGACTCATGACTTTGTCCAATTAGAGGAATTAAATTTCATTCACAATAGAATGACACGTATATAAAAGTTTGCAAGGCCTACTGTTTCATTTGCACACGCACTAGATTGGCGTGGTCTGCGACTGTACTTGACAGTGGTGGTGCCACGTATAGGTTAGGGTGTTCCCAGGAACATCCTGACCTGAAAAAATTTTAAAATATATATATATATATATATATTTATTATATATATATATATATATTTATTTATTTAATCCATTCTAGGAACACCCTCAATCATAAAATTAGGAACACCCTCAATCAAAAAATTAGGAACACCCTCAAATTTTTCTGTAGATTCTGTTCTACTTTCAAGCCAAAAAAAAAAAAAAAATTTATAACAGAGCCAAGCCCACTGCCCACGGCAAGCCAAGCCCACTGTCTACAGCAAGCCCAACATAATACGGAGGTAGCAAACCCATGGATTCTCACCCAAAAAAAAAAAAAATTAAAAAAAAAAAAAAAGTATAGAGCAAATCAGAAATTAAACCACGATCACGTCATTGACAGAGGAAAACCAAACCCAATACAGTCTATACAGAGAAAAATCAAACCAAACCCCATTACCCAATACTGCAATACAAAGGTTTTTATAAAAAAAAAACCCAATGCAGACTACAGAGCAAACCAAACCCATAGTGAGACGGTCACATCGCTCGCGTGCGCAGCTCGCTCCGTCACTCGTCGTCCTTGTCTAGTCGTCGTTACTCGTCGCTTACCCCTCATCGTTGCTCGTTGCTTGCCCCTCGTTGCAATCGCAAATCATAGATCGCAGCTCGCAGATCGGTCTTAGGCTCTCGACTGCTTCAGTGCTCGGCGGCCTCAAGGTATTTCTCATTTTCTCTCTCTATTTCTCTCTGACTCTCTATGTCTCTCACTCTCTCTCTCTCTCTCTCTCTCTCTCTCTCTCACTCACTGAGATGAAAAATATGAAATGAAAATAAATGTCTATGTCTCTCTCTCTCTTTATTCTAGTAACTCAATATCTCTCTCTCTTTTGAACTGTAATGCTCTTATTGGTTGCCGAATCTTTACTCTCTCTCTCTCTCTCTTTTCTTTTTTTTCTTTTTTTTTTTCTTTTTTTTTTTTGAGAACCAATCTTTACTCTTTACAGCTTTACTCTTTAATTTATTTTGCTTTTTGCCTGTTTTTTGGCTTTGTCTTATCCGTGCTGTTGGTCAGTGTGTGTTGGTGTTGGTGATATTGATTGTCTTTTAGTGTAAATGTGTAATGTGTATTGTGAATGTGAAATTTTCTGATTGGCAGGTTGTGATTGGGGATGGCTTGTGCTTGTCTGTTGAGTGGGGTGGGGATAGATATGCTGATGGACACATGGGGCCGGGTAGTAAATAATAATTAAAGCAGTGTAATGTGCTGCACATTACACTGCTTTAATTATTATGATACATATAGAATGTATAATGTTTGGCTTTTTTAGTGTAATGTGCACAAGAAACTAAATAATATAACAAATTAAAGCAATATAATTAATGACAAACAAATTAAAATAATGTAATTTATTGTTATGCTAAATAACAATAATTAAAGCAGTATAATTAACCAATACATTATAAAAGACAAATAAATTAAATTATGTTAGACTAAATAATAATTAATAATTTTATAATTAATGAAACAATAATATAATAAATTATAGTTTATAAAAGACAAACAAATTAATGAAACAACTAAACAACAATAATTAATAATTTTATTAATATTTCAAATAAACTTATAGTTTATTGTTTATTCTCTTGCTAGAATTATGGACAAATATTTGATAAGAAAACCACATACCCAAGATTCAGCTCCTGCGCAAGATTCATCTTCATCTTCTAAGCGAATTCGTATTGACTTTAACTTATAGAATCTTCTTTCAGATCCTGGGCTACGAGAAAAAATATCATCTTATCATCCTAATCATCATGATGAAATAAGAAGATTTTATTTAACAAAAGGCCCTTGTCAACCTGTTTTACACAGTGATGATTACCCTATATCATATTTTTCTGGAAAGCCCCGTCGTTTATATCCGAATGGTATACAAATAGATATTGGTTGGAATATAGTATAGACAATGATGCAATATTTTGTTTTTATTGCTACCTATTTGGGCAAGATGTTGGAAAGTAAAGAGGAGGTGACACTTTTGTAATGAAGGGATTCAAACTTTAGAATCAGAAAGATAAGTTAAATTCCCATGTTGGAGGAATTAATAGTGCTCATAACCAAGCTGTCCAGAAAAGTGTAGATCTATTGAAGGAAAAGCAACACATTCAAAGTGTTTTTGTTAAGTAATCAAGTCAAGATAAAATTGAATATCGGGTTCAATTAAATGCAATAGTTGATTGCATAAGATTCCTTTTATGCCGGGGATTAGCTTTTCGTGGTCACAATGAATCTCAAGGTTCAAGTGATAAATGAAATGTCCTTGAGATTGTACAATTTTTAGGGGATCACAATGAATCTATCAAAGAAGTGTTGCAAAAAGCTCCAAAAAATTGCAAGCTTATCCACCATGATATTCAAAAAGACATTGTGAATACAATTGCATGTGAAACATCCAAAGCCATCATCTAGGATCTTGACAATGGGTTCTTTTCAATATTAGTTGATGAGTCACGTGATATCTCAGTGAAAGAACAAATGGCCCTCGTTCTTCGTTATGTGAACAAAGAATGAATTATTATAGAGCGATTCCTTGGTATTGTACATGTAGCAAGTACTACCACTTTGTCACTCAAACATGCTATTGAATGTTTACTTTGTGAACATAATTTGAGTTTATTGAACCTACGTGGGCAAGGTTATGACGGGGCTAGTAATATGCAAGGTGATATCAATGGTCTTAAAACTTTGATTTTGAAAGAGAACAAGTCAGCATTTTATGTCCATTGTTTTGCTCATCAATTTCAATTGACACTTGTTGCTGTTGCTAAAAATCACATTAACATTGCTGAATTTTTTTATGTGGTTAGTAATTTAGTAACAGTTGTTGGAGGCTCTTGTAAGAGACGAGATGCTCTTCGAGATATACAAGTTGCCAAAATTAAAGAAGATTTAGAGAATGGTGTATGTAAAAGTGGGCAAGGTTTGAATGAAGAAACAAATCTTAAACGTCCTGGTGATACACGTTAAGGATCATATTTTGGGACTATTCTCAACTTGATTTTGATGTTCTCTGCTATTGTTGATGTATTAGAGATTATTGAAGAAGATGGCCTCTCTAACCAAAAAGTTGAAGCTCGATCTATTATGAGGTCAATTCTCTCTTTTGAATTTGTCTTTGCTCTACACTTGATGAAAAATATTTTAGGGATCACAAATGAGTTATCGATAGCATTACAAAAAAAAAAAAAAAAAAATCAAGATATAGTAAATGCTATGGATCTTGTTAAAGTGTCTAAACAACGGTTGCAAGTGATGAAAAGTGATGAGAGATGATAAATGGGCATCTTTATTGGCTGAAGTATCTTTATTTTGTACCTCACATGATATTCCTATCTTGGATATGAAAGCAATATTTGTAGTTATTGGGAGGCCGCGACACAACTCCCAAAAAAATTCAAATTTACATCATTTTCGTGTTGAGCTATTCTACACAGTCATAGATATGCAATTTCAAGAGCTTAACAACCACTTTTCTGAGGCGAATACCGATTTGCTACTTTGTGTGGCTTGCTTGAATCCAAGTAATTCATTTGTGGCTTTTGATAAGGAAAAGTTGATATGTCTAGCTAAGTTCTATCCCTCTGATTTTCTTGGGACAGATATTTTGACACTTGACTCTCAACTGCAGAATTACATTTTTGATATGCGCAGCAATGACTTCTTTTTAGAGCTTCAAGGAGTTAGTGAACTTGCTGAAAAGTTAATGAGCACAAGGAAACACGAGACTTATCCATTAGTCTACTTACTTGTGAAGCTAGCTTTGACCCTTCCAATTGCTACTGCAACAGTAGAAAGAAGTTTTTCAGTAATGAAATATGTAAAGAATGAATTGCGCAATCGAATGGGAGATCAATGGATGAATGATTGCTTGGTTGTGTATATTGAAAAAGATGTAACTTGTAGCATTGATAATGAGACTATTATGTAATGATTTCAAAATATGAAAACTCGTAAAAAGCAATTGTAAATTTTATGTATTTGCGTTTTTTTTTTTTATTGTTGTTGTTGTCAATATATAAAATTTTCTTTTTATTAGATTGTGTAATTTATGCTTGTTGAGGAACATCCTGAAAAAATTTTCTGGAGCCGCCACTGGTACTTGATACATGATAGGAACATCACCGGTGAATACAATACGACTTATTTAATAATTATATCAATTTTTTATTAATTCTTTTATGAAATGACAATACTCAAAATCCATCAACCTAGAAGCTCATTTGGAATTTGATTATAACATTTTGGAAGTTTTTGAACCAACGAACCATACTTCCTCAACCCACTGAAGATGATGTTCTTAAATAGCTACTAATAGACCCAGACCAACATTTCATTAACCATGATAATGACACAGGGGCGGCTGCACTTATGAACCCCGACTTGAAAAAAATATATATTTATATATATAACTTTTTTTTTATTAATTTAATTACCCTTAGAAATATTTTTGTACAACTTGGCTTAAATCTTGCACACCCTGATCACAAATCAATGCCCAAAATCAAACAACATAGATCAACTTAACCCAAAACTAATTAACAACACAAATCACTCTCCCTTTCTCTCATGAATCTCATCTCATCTCGAATCTCTATCTGACTTTCTATGTATCTCTGACTCTAAGAGTAAAATGTGAGTGTTTGTAAGTTTTGAATGTCTCTCTTTATTATAAATTTATATTATATATATGTGAGAGAGTGTGTGTGTTTAATACTAATTGTGTGCAATATTTTTTTATTTTTTGATATAATGTTATTTGTGTGAATTGTGAAGTGTGTGAATGTGTACATGGTATAAATATAATATAAATTTATGTAATTTAATAACCAAGAAATACAGAGGATTTGTTACATGTGTATATTGTTATCATGTTATAATAACATTTTGTTATAAAACTAGTGATTCAAAGAAAAAATAGTAAAGTTAGTGATTGCTTTTTTTTTTTTTAGTAAACAATAATACTTATTAGAACGCACATGAAAATAGTAATGCTAGTGTTTTAAATTGGATTTATAATATATTATATAACCAGAGTACAACTACAAAAAGGCCTAACCTTTGTAGTTGTAGACTTGGATTATAAACAGCGGATACTAAACACACACAACCAATGTAGGATAAATATCCCTTCTTTTTTTTTTTTTTTTTTTTTTTTTGAAGTTAGTGATTGTTAAATGTATTATTTATGTATGGATATGTGTGATTATGTGAGTCAATAATTTATAAAAAAATAAATAATAAATAATGATAATTACATAAAAATAAAAATGTTATACAGACTTAACAAAATAATATGGTCACATCTACATTGACAATAGATAATCACAATTGATAATAAACTATCATGTGATGATTTCAAAATATGGAAACTCGTAGAAAGAAATTATAAAATTTCATGTATTTGTGTGTTTATTTTTTTGGTCAATAACACAATATATTCAAGTTCTTTTTTTTTTTTTATTAAAATTTTTTAATTTAAGTTTTTTAACGACCCCCTTTGAGAAATTTCCTGGAGCTGCCACTGTAATGACAAAAGGGGAAAATTTTATTTTCTTCACACTATGTCTTTCATTCAACTCGATTATTTAGGATATACTAAAATGGAACTCTATGTTCTTTTAAATTCTAGAAATCATTAATGATTAATGTTATATGAAATCTTGCAACAATTTTGTTTTAATGGACAACATCAAAAAGTCTATTAGAATACCATCTATTATTTTGTTGTGAGATCTAGTTTTGATTATATATATATATATATATATATTATTCATGATTGAAAATTTCCATTTCAAAGATATGATAGAAATTGAAAGAGTAAGAATAATCTCTCTATAAATAAATTGCTAGACTATTGATTTTTTATTCATTACTGGCCATATTGGCATGATCATGATGCTAGAGATTTCTCAACAGAAGTTCTCAATGAAAGCAGTCCTAATTTAGACCATGCTTTTGAAACCCGGACCGGACCGTACAGTCCGACCGGAAAAACCTCGAACCGTTCACTTTTGCGGTTCTTTTAGCTTCAAGAACCATTCAAGGGGAAAAAAAATAGGGACCCGTGCAAACCGCGGTCAGACCTCACGGTTTTGAGAACTGTGATCAGACCGCTTCTCACGGTTCTCTACTTTCCTTTGAATCTGAACCTTAAAAAAAAAAAAAAAAAAAAAAAAAAAAACTGGTCCTCACCAACCAAACCATACCAAGCTTTGGGCCGACTGAACGAGTCGATGCTAGCAAACGGAACTTGATGACCTTTCCAACGCAGGTGCGGTGACACAGTCGGTGCTAATTTTCAAAACCGACCCATATATAGAAATAAAATTAAGGGAAAAAAGAGAAAAACATTCTTAGTAAATTACTAGAAAGAAATCCTACTGATGCCCCCAACACAGAAGGTAATAATTTTTTGGTAGATTACATCTTAGCATCGCCATTGATGCTTTAGTCTTCGTACCTGCAGAAGAGAGATCAGTAGAGTTAAACTTAAAAACTGATGAAGAGAAAAGAGAAGACTGAGAAGAAGAGTACAATCATGGTTTTAAAAACCGAACCGGGCATCAAACCGTTTTTTTTTCCAATTTCCGATTCAATCCTGATTTTTGACCAGTTTTTGGTCGATTTTCCGGTTGTTGACCGGTTATTGACCAGTTTTAAGGCTTTTAACCGAACCAGATTGGCTATCAGTTCCCGATTGAACTGATCGGACCGGCCGGTTCAGTTCGGTTTTTAAAACAGTGAGTACAATGAGCCAAACAGATAAGATGAAAAGAAAGTGGAGGTAGGTGGGGTATTAAATGATAATGCCACGTTTTGATTTTTAAGTGATTCAACATTTTTTTTATTTTTCTTTTATTTAGTTTTATAAAAATAAGAGTGCCACGTTGATCTGAAATACAAAAACGGTAAATCAAAACTCTGATGTTGTAGAGCCACCCCCCACCCACATGCTTTGATTGGACAATGCTACTCTAATTCAAAATTTTGTACTATAACCAAGACTTGTCAACCTTTTTTTTTTTTTATAGGCCAAGACTTGTCAACCTGGAATGGAACAAAGTGCTTTTTATATTATTATTATTATTATTATTATTATTATTATTATACTTTAATTTTTGTTCAAAATATCTAAGTGCATCATTGTATCTATTGTTTTGTTTTTGTTAATAAAATGACATGTTAAATAAATTATAGAATTTTTAAGAAAAATATATTTTATTTTATTATTTTATTTTATTTTATTTTTCTATTTGTATTAATTTAATTAATTTATTTATATTTTAAATAATTATTAAATTAATTATGACGTTATCACGGTTCGACTCCGGTTCAACTTCGATTCGACCTCAAAAACCTTGAACCTCTCTCTTTTACGGTTCAATGAACGGTCCGGGTCAGAAAACCTTGATTTAGACTGTGACCTTGTCATCACCTTGCTGAATAATGAGGTTCCTTCACAATGGAGAGTGCAATGGTTTGACATCAAATGGTACATCAACGCATATGAGAAAGACACAATTATGAATGCTATCATAAGGACCATGCCATGGATTATTCTTTGAACTTGCTAAACTTCATTTCAACATATATAGCTCAAGCCCAACTTCAAAAAAGATCTAAGGGAATCATTCAAGGTAGCTACCAAAGAAAGTGATACGTCATACGTCATACATCACAAAAGAAAAGAACTCACTTGTACTTTTATGTCATTTAGGCCTCACTTGGGAACGGAGAATGGAATGGAAATGAAATGAATAAAAAGAATAATTTTAGAATATTTTTTTCTTCCCTTGTTTGGGAGTTTTAATGGAAGGAATAGAATGCTTATTCCCTTATTTGGGAGTTTAACTATGAGGGAATGGAATGGGTAGGAGTGAACACTCATTCCTCTCTATTTCCTTAAAACTTCAAATTTTCATTCCCCTAAAATTGGGAGGAATGGGAGGGAACGGAATTAAATTTAATAATTTTTTTACTAAAACTCCCAAAATACCCTTATATATTCAGCCCTTTATTTTAAAATAGAGGTCTAATAGTAATATTGTCATAAATGATTCCATTCCCTCCATATTGCTCCCAAACAAGATTACTTACATTCCATTCATTTTCATTCATTTCCATTTCTTTATTTTAAAACATCCAATCAAGGTTACTTGATTCCATTCCATTCCATTCTTTTCCATTCATTTCCTTTACTTAAATACATTCCATTCCATTCTTTTCCATTTCTTTATGATGATTCCATTTCATTCCCTTATGAACTCCCAAGATCTGGACCTCACAAAAAACTTAAGAAAGAGACAGATTGAGATCTGTATAAATAACTAAGGCTATTGCAGCATAAAATAGCAATGGTTAATTGCACGACGCAATAGTATATTGCTATTGCATCAAATCTCAATCAACAATAGACTAGCCAAATGTAATATGTGCACTCAGTAGATGACTAGAGGTTGCTTTCAAGGTACACACGTATTAATAAATGGCTTACAAAAGTCACTAATTTGATACTAGTAATTGATGATGTTTACTGTTTAGTTCATTAACATCTGATGTTCTAAAAAAAAAAAATTTTTACAAATCAAAAAGTTATTTTTACTATTTTAGCTCAGCATTTAAATTAAAGATGTACACATTACATCCAATATGCTATTTTAGCATACAACCCATTAAAATAACCTAAGATAACTTGTACAGCATGTACATACATACATTACGTGGGTCAGATTGAGTGGGGTGGAAAAATTTTTAACCAATCCACCATTGGTATGTTGGAGAATTCCAAACCACTGCCCAACCTGCTTGGAATAATATCATATCCATGCGGTGCATGCGGTGTGGAGTGGAGCAGGACGGGGACATTGAGTAGGTTGTTGCAAACACATAAAGCTGCCACCAATATAAAGTTGTCACCGTCGCGCATGAGAGAGAGAGAGAGAGGAAAAGAAATAGTATTGTTACAGTGATCTACTACTGGCAAATGCTAAAAAAATTGGCAAATAGCACATTAAATGGAAGTCCTTTTTTTTGGTATTTGGTGATCCAAAATAGCATTTTGGATGTTTTGGCACACCCAATTCTAGTGCTGTTATGGTATAATATTGGAAGAACTAAAGCATTTCACAAATGCCATAAATAATAGATAGGTTTGTGTTGCAACATAACCCCCTTGAAAATGTTTGAGGCATTTGGGCTCATGTTAAGGTTGCATTATGGGTTTGTTTGGTTAGGCATTCTGAGAGTTTAAAAAAACATTTTTAAAACCCAAAATTTTGTTTTGTCACCACAACTCCTCATAACGTTTTTATAAACGCTCATTTTAAACTCAAAAAATAGTTTTCCAACAGTTTACACGAACACACCCTAAATATATTAAAATAGCATACTTTATATGGGATTGAGAAAAATGCTAACCAATGAACTTGTGTGTTATAAATAACTATGTTACACACCTAATATCACAACTTAATGAGGTGGTCAATTGTGAATGGTAGAGAAAAAGTAATAACCTCTTGAAAAAATTGGTGGATAGAAAATTTTCATAATTAACTATATCAACATGTGAAAATGAGTGTGAAATTTGTGTTATAAAAGCATAGTCAAAAAGGGACTGCAGGATGATTCTAGCACGCTCTATTAAGTACTTCCTTATCCATTGCCTTAGGACACCCATTAACCGACCCAATTATCAATATAAAATATGCACATGTTTGTTTTAGAGTAGCAAGAATTCTAACAATATTATTTAATTCAAGTCGGGTGTAAGTGAAACTCAACAACTTCTAGAGTGTATGGAGATTTGCTTCCTAGCTAGTACTCTACAACACGTCTAATGAAATTCAACAACTTCTAGGGTGTAAGTGAAACTCAACAACTTCTAGTGTATGAAGATTTGCTTCCTAGTACTGTACTACGTCTAATGAAACTCAACAACTTCTAGAGTGTATGGAGATTTGCATCCTAGTACTCTACAATACGTCTAATGAAATCGCTAATGAAATTCAAAAGGAGATTCGGGTTGGAACCAATTATTACCTTCTCTTAAAAAAGCGCTATGCTCACTGTTCATTTTTCATCATGTGAAATATAAAATATAGGTAAAGATTATTGTTATTAGAACTTCTAATAAAAATCGTTTTATTTTTTGGTTAATAGTGGACAAATTTCTGTTATACATTATTTATGGAGGCAAAGTGATAAAATAGATTAGGATCCTCTAGAATTTTTAGGATAACTATGTAGAGTTTTTAAAATTTTAATATCCATTAATTTAAAAAAAGTAGATTATATTTAACTTCAAAGATTAAATGATGGACACATTAAAAGCTTTAAACACTATTTCAAAACACAAGCCAAACATTTAGGAGCATAATAGTAATTAACCAACAAAACAAAATAAAAACAATCCAATGAATTTCAGAGAACTTCTATATCCATAATATTTTCACAATACTTTCATAACAAATCTTAAGTAACAGATCTTTCTTAGAAAAAAAAATCCACAATTGAAATCCACAATTGAAATTACTTTTTTTGCCTTCCTATAACAACTAATAACAATGTGTGCCACACCCATGTGCTGTCAACTGTCATACATGCGTATATTACACAACTATTTCATGTTTCAAACTTGCCAATTTCGGACTCATACATGCATGTTGTTACTCGTACATGCATACTTTTACGATAAAACAATGTATGTGCTCAGAAAATTAATGGATGCTCTTGAAACACAATAATGCAGTACTTCTTTCTCTCACATTTATAATAAATCTCACCAATTGTGAGATTCTTTATAAAATGTAAAAGAAGCACGACACTACGCTCCGATAGCATGTAATAATTACTCAATTCATTCTCAGGAGTTAGGATAGCCAATTATCCATCAGTTGACAGGCCCACAAACACAAAAAACTCAAAACTAATTAATTTTCATGCATCTTTTCTTCCTTTTTTCTAAAAAAAGAAAAAGAAAAACAAAAATTCCACGTGTATTCGACTAACCTCTCTATATGATAGGAACACCACCCGTGAATATATAGTTCATGACTCATTTAATAATTATGTCAAAACCCATTATTATTACTATTATTGTTGTTGTTGTTGTTGTTGTTGTTGTTTTGTGGATAAATGGTCAAAATCCATCAACCTACAACCTCATTTGGAAGCTGATAATTTTTTGGAAGTTTTGAACCCATATAACTGCACTTCCTCAACCCACTAAAAATGATGTTGTTTTTAATTTTAAACAACTACAATAGACCCAATTCAACATCTTCTTACAGGGATCACTTATGACCTCCTATGCACATTGTCAATCTCTACTCAAGCTACTAAACCGGATCCAAATTTCCATTGATACCACATTTGAGGCCTTAAATGTCATTATTGAGTCTTTGAGTTATGAAATCTCTTTTGTGTTTTCTGACAAGGATTTACCACACAACGAGAATATGGGTCATGTTAACGGGTATCCTTAGGACAATTGTTAATAAACTATATTAGAAAAGTTTTAATATCAATTTTATGAAAAATATAAAAAGCCGTAAACAAAATTGTTTTATCATTTTCCCATAAAATATTTCTAAAAATAGTTCCTAAACCAATGCCCTTAGGGCATTCTTTAACATTTCTCTAAGTATATTAAGCTTTACACATATCCATTGTTTCAAAAGGGAGGAGTGCCCCCATGGTTATTGACAATGAATGTGCTCTCAATATTTGCCCTGGAAAAAAGATTGTTTGGGCATTGGAGTGGAAGAATTGGCACCTTCTAGTCAAAGTGTAAGGGAGTAAAGGTGTATGACAATACTAAGAGTCTATTTAGTTGGGAGAATTAAAAAGAGATAGGATAGAAAAGTGGAAGAATAAAAAATCTTTAGTTTTTTCTCACATTATTTTATTTGGTCAGGGGTGTAAAAATGAAAAGAAAGAAAATGTGATCTTAATAAATTTACTATTATACCCTTATTACATAATAAAAGGATATTTTAAATTGTAAGTAATATGGGTAAAATAGTAAATCATATGTAAAAATACATTTTCTATCCACTTTTCCTCTCAATTTGGGAGGATGGTTTTTGGTGGGTCAAGTAAAAAACCCATTCTCCCTCTTTTCTATCTACCCTTTTTTTCACCATATAAAATAAGGGAAAACTCCACCATTTTCCATCATTCCCATTTTCCATCCAACCAAACAGAGCATAAGAGAGAATTTTTGGGAATAGTATTATTGCCGTAACAATTCTGGTAGTAGTACAAAAGATATATTTCAAGTAATGCACATTTCTGCTTCCTTCAACATGCTTTTAGGTTGACCTTGGATCCATGAGCATAAATTAAGTAGTTCCATCCTTATTGCACCAGAAAGTAAAATTTCCTTACAAGAATTATGTGGTGACAATCCATGGAGGTACTCAAGTAAGTAATTATATGTCCATTCATATAGGATATATTTTAATTTCTATAAAATTCACATAATGAGCCTATTTAATTTTTTAGCAAGATAATTGTAGGCATTCCATTTTGAAATCGGGCATTCTCTCAAGGCAACATTGTAATTTAAAAATAGTCTAGGTGTTAGAATGTCATTGTGACCATTCAATGAACAAAAATTCTATTCCAAAATACATATGAGTTCACAACGATAAAAACGACATGCTGAACATGATAATCGGATCATTTGATCAAAAAGATCAAGTCATATCAAGTTTCAACGTTTGATATGCATTCTAACATTAAAGGCTAAAACCATGTAATTATGATTAATTTATCATGATTGGTCTTTAATTGGATTAAATAAAAATGAATTATATATTAAAATCCCATTGAATTAATTTTTTAAAAACTATTTAAGACCCATTGAACATTCATTGTTATTGCATTTGGTCAAATAAAATACTTTCCATTCTCTATGTTTGGGGTAATTCACAATTTCCTCACTTATCTTTGAAACCAATTAATTTTCCCCTTTATCTACATGGTAAAAATGTAGTTGTTACACTTTATCAACATGGGTCCTTCTATTTCCACTGTCTCTATCATTTTCCTAAATCAATTTTATTTTCTTACTTTAGTTTCAACGTATGTTCTTTTGGGTTGGTGAAATATATATCACCAAGTACATTGGGTGGGAGCATCCTTCTGTAAAACCTTTTCCAGTAAACATTTTGTTATTTTTGTAAGAGCAGAAGCTTTAATACCAATTTGTTGAGAATGGCAGAAGTGTAAATATTAATTTGTTGTGTATATAACCAAATAACAATCGGTAGTTTTACTCACTTTTACATTGTTCAACTTTTGGGCTACGCGGTGTTGAGAAGAAAATTTCACTAACAAAAGAAGGGGATTACAAAGCCAAAAGGCTCTCAATCACCAGAATCAAGTGACTAGAGAAACCTTTAAATCTCAAGATCAAAGTCACCACTTAGAAGTTTATACAAAAATATCGGCCAAAATGAGAATATATCCCTTTCGTTGAAACTTTTCAGCAAAATGCCTCATGTTTGAAACTCGATTTTCTAAAAATCGAGTTTCAATGAAAAACTTGATTTGGCAAAAATTGGGTTATAGGCAATCAAACTTAAAAAAATTAATTAATTAATTAAAAAAAAAAAAAAAAAAAACAACAACAACAACAACAACCCAGCATGGAACTCGAGTTCCATGAACTCAAGTTCTATTCAAGGAACTTAAGTTCCATGCTGGTTTTTTCAAGAAACTCAATTTTTGCCAAATCGAGTTTTTCATTGAAATTTGATTTTCTAAAAATCGAGTTTCAAAACAAGAGCATATCCTTAAATAGTTTCAGACGGAGGCATTTTGCTGGAAAGTTTTAGCGAAAGGGGTATTTTGCCATTTTGGCCCAAAAATACCAAAGAATAGAGAAGCCTATTCTAATACTACAACACTAATATAATTGACAATATATATATATATATATATATATGTATGTATGTAAATATGTATGTATTAGGTCTTGCCGTAGTACGTGCCCTATAAGGAATAATATTCCTTAAGTTGTTTAAGGCTTAATGCCTATTCAATTGGAGTCCATTACATGCCCAACACAAAACATATGTGGCACAAGTTGATGCACCTCAAATTTAAGCCACCAGTTATAACAATTATTATCATTATTTCCCAAAAAAAAAAAAAAAAAAATTCCCAAGTTTGAACATCCTCAAAATCTCTCAAAATACACTAATTAAACTGTTTCCCAACAAACACCTTAATTTCAAACAGTTTTGGGTCGGAACATGTATGTAAAAGCATTCCAACAAATGCCAAATTAAATTTTCCAGGAAAGTTGGGTTGAAGTTTGTTAGGTTCTAAGACTTTAGGAACTAAATGTATTAGAACTTCATTATGTATTATGTTGGCAAACCATGATCAAAACATTGAGTCTAGGTTTAGGCTTACTCAAAGAGTGTTATTCGTAAAGTTGGAATCGAGTGATTGCAAGATTTATTGGTCTAAATCTACAAGGCTCGATCGATTGAACCTCGTGCAGATTATTTTTTCTGCAAAATTTTCAACTTAACCCAAGCCTGTTTGTCGTGAAGGGTTTTATGTTTTACTCTAAGTATAAAAGGAAAAACCCTAGCTACATTTTAGAAGCCTTTGATGTATTGTGTGTTGAATCTCTTGTGAGATCTAGAGGTGTTTACCTTCATACACACTTAGGGTTATCAAGATCAAGATTCATGTCAAGAACTTGGTGATCTCTTCAGTTGCTGCATAGAGAACTTAAAGAAGATCTAAAACCTTTGAGTGAAGTCTTAAAGTCACAAGTGGGAGTACTTGTAGTTGCAGTGGATCAAGGAAAAAAGTAGTTCGTGGACTTGGAGCTGTCACGTGGTTGTGGTAGTAAGTTTTCTACTCGAGGTAGTAATAGGATGTTAATAGTCTAAGTCTTATTGTACAAACTTCAATTCTTTTATAGTGGATCTGTTCTACCTTGAGAATAGCTAGGTTAAATCATCCCCACGTTTTTTACCGGTTTGGTTTTCCAGAGTTATCATATCGTGTGTTCTTTATATTTCCGCATTACTTACATGATATGATTTGAATGTGTTAACATTGATCTAAATAATTTATCTAAGTAATTACTTGGCTAAATAACTAGGTTAAACAACTTGTGTTTTAAGGGGTCTAAAAAATATACAAGTGGTATCAGAGCAGGTTAGCTCTTGTATTTAGATCCTTTGATCCAAGAGTTGATCTTTGACCCCTGTTGCCATGGAACACAGTCACTCTCTTGTGATCCCATCTAACTTTAATAGGAACAACTATACCTATTGGAAAGTAAGGATGAAAGCATTCCTGAAATCTATTGATGAGAAAGTTTGGAATTCCGTTGAATACGAATGAGAGAAACCGACTACTCCTATAAGTGAGTGGTCAACTTCTCAAAAAGGAGCAGCAGCTTTTAATAGCAAAGCCATGAATGCTATTTTTAATGCTATTTCTATGGAGGAATTCATGGGAATCTCAAATGTTAAGGTTGCTCATACTGCATGGAATATTCTTCAAACTGTGCATGAAGGCACAAAGGCAGTTAAAATTAACAAACTGCAACAATTAACTACTAGATTTAAAAGTATTAGAATGTTTGATGTTGAATGTTTTGATGAATTCTATGCTAAACTGAATGATATTGTTAACTCTGCATATAATTTGGATGAAATTTATGATCAACCTAAGATTGTTAGGAAGATACTTAGATCCTTGACTGAGCACTTTAAACCCAAAGTGACTACCATTACTAAAAGCAAGGTTGTGGACTCCATCCCTGTAGATGAGCTTGTAGGATCTCTCTAGTCCTATGAGCTAGACTTACCTAAAACAAACAAATCCAAATCAATGGCTCTTAAGTCAGCTGATGATATTAATGTGAATGAATTTGATGATGATCTCTCTTCTATAGAGATTGCATATCTTGCCAAGAACTTTAGAAACTTTCTTAGGAACAACAACAGAAGGGCAAGAAGTAAAAACAATGCTAAACCTAAGAATTTTAAGAGGAATGAACCCACTAAAGTGAAAAATACTAATAAATCTAAAGAGAAAGTAGGTCAAACCTCTAATAATTCTTTGGGACAACAATATTTTGGTTGTCAAGGGTATGGTCATGTGAAATCAAAATGTCCTACATTCTTGAGATCAAATGGTAAAGCTATGACTATAACCCTTAGTGATGATGAAGTTTCTAATCATGAGTCTGGTAGTAATGAGGATGGAAACTTCATTGTTTTCATAGCTACTGCTGTAGTTGATGAAAGTGTTGTGGTTGAAGAGAACCCTTCTGATGGGGAACTCTCTGAGAATGCTGATTTGTAAGAAGCTTTTAATAAACTTTGCAAGATTGCTGCAAATGACACAATAAATGTTGACTTAGGTTTAAAGAAAATTGCTTCTCTTGAACTTAATAAGAAAAATTTATTGTTGAAACTGTTCGATGCTAATGAATTGATTGAAAAGGTGAAGACTAAAAATATGTTATTGCTTAATAAGGTTAAGAACTTGGAACTAGAATTATCTGTTGTTAGAGACCAAACAAATAGGTCTACTAGTTCTAAACTTGATCACATGTTGAGTATTCAGAAGTCTCCCTTAGACAAAATTGGTCTAGATTTTGTAGATAGCATCTCTGTGTCTGAAACTCATTCCACAAACTTTGTTTCTTCTTCTAAGCCCCCCAAGAGTGAGATTGTCAAACTAGTAGAAGTTACACCACTTCCTAGGAAGATTATGGTTTATCTTAAAGAGTCTAAGCCTAAGAATCCTACCCTCTCTAAGGATAAGTTGCATGATAGACCTTTATGGGTTTATCATTTTTATGAAAAGACTAGGCATATTCGCCCAAATTGTTTCAAGTTGCAAGTTGCAAAGCGAGCAAATAAGTCAAAAGTACCTGTGCCTCAAGCACAAGATCCTATGATACTTGTTGGTGAGTTGGTAAAGGCGTTAAACTTTTATACCAATCCTGGAGTTGCTTATCATTCTAATATGGTCCTTGTGTTTCATCTTAATATTCTTTGTGACCATTCTCCTTTTGCGTTTTTTTTTTTTTTTTCCTGCTTTTAAGTTTTGCATTGCATAATATTCATGCATTTCATGATAGGTTGTGCTTGTTATTCCTTTTAATAATAATAAAAAATGAAAATAAAAAAGGAAAAGGGAGGAAAAATGTGTTTTGCATTATTTTTCATGGACTTGTAATCAAGACTAATCATATTATATTTACATAACATGCTTGTGTATCTTGTTTAGCTTAGTTGAGCTTATTTTACTGCACTTTGCTAGTTTTAGCTATGTAGTGTATATTGTGTGGGAGTTGTTTATAGTTTTTGATAACTTGATCTTGATTTTGAAGTTACATACTTTTGATTGTTAGGATTTGAACTTAATGAGAAAGGCATAAATAACTATCTCACCACTGTTTACTAGCTAATCATAAACACCTTAATGCATATCATAAAATTTTGTGCTCGAGAAAATGTAGTACATGCACAAAAAGAACAAAAGGTGTAACCTCAGATTAATGCTAAAATTGGTGTGTACATTATCTGCTAATCAAATACTTTCACATTGAAATAAAATTGGTATGTACATTACAAGGCAAAATAAGAAACTTCCATGATTACAAGATTGTTTTCTAGGAGATGTGAGAGTTATATGATGTAACTCTTCAGGTGATAATCTCTTTCAAACTTATTTGATGAATTTTGTAGAAATTGTGGTTGATTACTATCTACATATCACCTCACATGTGTCTCAAGCTATTGCTAGTTGCACACACTACACAAATTATTCTTTGCTAAACTTAGTACAGGATATTGTGTGTGATTTTGTTATGGCCATCCAAGATTATATGTTCCTTGATTTTAATGCAAAATATGTTTAATGTTTGAGTTTTGAGGACAAATTGATTGAAAAACTTGTTTTTGGAAGATCTAGGTTGAATTCAATTTTTGAAAAACTTTTAATCTCATACTCATGTATTTTATTCATGCAACACTATGTTTTGAGAAGTTTCTGCATAAAATTGCTTTGTTTTTCAAAAATTTGAGTTTTTCAAATTTTCGATCAATTGAATCTGTCTCTCGATCAATTGAAAATGCGATAAAAATTTTGGTTTGAATATGCCTGGCTTGATTGATGCTTGATTGATACTTGACTGATCAAATTTAATTTTTGATCGAATCGAAACTAATTTTCAACCGATCAAAATTCGGTCAGTGAGTGTTTTAAAAAGAAATTTCTCACGTGTTCTTCATACTTTTCAAAACTTTTCAAACACTTTTTTCACTATTCTTCCTTGATCGATCCAATCTAAGCCATTTTTTTTCATTTTCTACCTCAAATCTTTCAAGGGTTTTTGTCTTCAAGCTTGAGTAAGTCTCTTTTAACCCTTCTTTTTCATTAAAATCATATTTTTCATGCATTTTCATTGAAAATTTTGAACCACCCATTTTTTTGGATTTGAGATGATTTCAATTGTTTTTAATCAAAATAAATCAATGGGTTTTTGTTCTTAGATGATATTAACATGATTCTCATGCATTAATTTGATTAATTTTGTGATTTGGGAAAAATTGAAATTTCTAGGGCTTGAAACTTTGTGAAATTGTGGATTTTGTTCAATTGGGCTAAAATTGATGAAATTGACTTATGTAATTGATTGATTATGTCATTATATGATGTTGTCTAATGTAATGATTAATTGATCAATTTGGTTTAATTTTTGGAATTGGGCTTTTCAAATTTTGGGTTTTTGAACTAAAACTCTATGTTCAAGTCAATTGATGGTTTATAAAGTAAATTTAAACAAATTTCAATGCATTAGAGCATGCATCATTTTTGCATTCATTTCGTGCATCATATAGATTGTTCTTTTCTTTATTTTTTGTGCTCTAACCCTCTCTAATGTAGTTTGCCCTTGGTTTTTTGTTTTCTCTTTGTTTTCTGTTTTTGCCTTTCCTTTCCAGTCCTTAGCATCATGGTTAGAAAAACTAGAGCAGAGAAAACCACCACTCCCTTTACCCCTACTTTTAAGAGTGATAGGTTTAGAACCGAGAAAAACCAAGAAACCTATGAGAAGCTTAACATTTTTAGGTCAGTCTAGACTGAGTGTAAAGTCATATTAGATGAGTTAGATCCGGAGATACGTAGGAACTTTGAGCGTAGGGCAGGGTTACCACTCTTAGAGGTCGAGCATCCTCCTCCAACTGCTTTGATTAGAGAATTCTATATCGAACTTCTCTGTCCACTCCGATGATTCTAACACTTAGTATGTGAAGAGTTGGATAAGGGGTGAAGAGTATGTCATTACCACTCTTAGTATGTCATTTCAGTTTTGTGATGTGTTTTGTCACGGATTGTCAAATAGGGAGTTTGTTAGGATCTAAGACTTTAAGAACTAAATGTATTAGAATTTCATTATGTTTTATGTTGGCAAACCATGATCAAAACATTGAGTTTAGGTTTAGGCTTGCTCAAAGAGTGTTTATTTGTAAAGTTGGAATCGAGTGATTACAGGATTTATTGGTCTAAATCTGAAAGGCTCAATCGATCAAACCTCGTGCAGATTATTTTTTCTGCAGAATTTCCAACTCATCCCAAGCTCGTTTGACATGTAGGGTTTTATGTTTTACTCCAAATATAAAAGGAAAAACCCTAGCTACATTTTAGAAGTCTTTGATGTGCTGTGTGTTGAATCTCTTGTGAGATCTAGAGGTGTTTACCTTCATACACACTTAGGGTTATCAAGATCAAGATTCATGTTAAAAACTTGGTGATCTCCTCAGTTGCTGCATAGAGAACTTAAAGAAGATCTGAAACCTTTAAGTGGAGTCTCAAAGTCACAGGTGGAGTACTTGTGGTTGCAAGGGATCAAGGAAAGAAGTAATCCATGGACTCGGAGCTATCACGTGGTCGTGGTAGTAAGTTTTCTACTCGATGTAGCAATAGGATGTTAGTGGTCTAAGTCTTATTGTACAAACTTCAATTCTTTCATAGTGGATTTGTTTTACCTTGAGGATAGTTAGATTAAATTATCCTCAGGTTTGATTTTCCTGGGTTATTATATCGTGTGTTCTTTATATTTTCGCATTACTTACATGATATGATTTGAATGTGCTAACCTAGATCTGAATAATTTATCTAAGTAATCACTTTGCTAAATAACTAGGTTAAACAACTTTTAAGGGGTCTAAAAACGTACAAAGTTTCCTCCCCAAATGGATTTAAAACATTTTCCTTTTAGTAAACTACAGTTGCAGGACGCTTAGGAACTTAAAGAGATCTCTCAAGATTCACTAGTCAACTAAATAGGGACAACATATAGAATTAATACATACTAGGGAAGTGCTACGTTCACAACATTTTCACAACATTTTTACAACAAATTATAGGTGGTTAGTTGTTATTGATTCTAATTTGAACCTACAACTAAAATAACTCTTTTACTCCACCAATAACAACTCGTAACAATCTGTTACGTAGAATTTGTTACGAAAGTATCATAATACACATCACTCACAATGAGGGGAGAGAGGGGGAAGGGACAAATGTTGGATAAGTAATGACGGGACTAACGAGCTCGTCTCACATGGATGACCCTATTAATATAGACGTATTCAACCTCTAGCCAGGCGAAGTAATGATCCACATTACTGACGAAGATATCCAGGCCATTCAATGCAGTTAATCAAACCCAGAGTGGTTACAGGGCCAACTGTATGAACCGTTGGAGAACATTGATGCCACATTACACAGCCCCAAACGTTACCAAGAGGAGCATTAAAACCTCCATAACTACTCCAACGGTTAGAGACCATAAGAACATATATAAAGCCCACATTATCAAGAACAAGATACATTTTCATAGATAAACACAAAGAGATTTCTTTTATTTTCTGCTCAATTGCATTATTTTACTCTCAAGAGAATTGCTTATACTGACTTTGGCATCGGAGGCATTGTGGCAGGCACCACACCGGTGACCACCCTTGAGGGCTAAGGATTACTTCCATTTGACGAACTTTACTGACGAGCTTACGCTCCATCAGTTTGGCGCCGTCTGTGGGGAACAACATTTTCATGTTCAATCTTGAAAAAAGTAGTTTCTGATCAACTATTCTTCTTAAATGGAGTCCAATCAAAATTCTGCAGCCCTAGCTCAGCAAGTTCAAGCTCTTGCAGCCACAGTTGAAGAATTGACTAGGCAAAACCAGGAAATGAAGCTACGGCTTCAGTAGGAGGAGAATCGGTCCAAAGGAAATCGGGAAGACGAAGGAGATAGCCATAGAAGAAATGTCCCCCGAAGGCCCACCACTCCAACTGAGCAAAACTCAAATCTGTTGAAGGAGATAAGGAGGGAAATGGACGAACTTAGGAACGCCATCAAGGAGAAAACAGAGCGGAGTGTGGATCGAATGGTCATGGCAACGGATTCCCCGTTCACCATGGTAGTCCTTAATTGTCCAGTGCCGTCTAAATTCCTATTACCTCAACTCGAACCCTTCGATGGGTTGAAGGATCCTCAAGATCATTTAAACACCTTCAAAACGACCCTAGGACTCCAGCAGCCCCCAGATGAAATATTGTGTCGTTCCTTCCCAACAACACTCAAGGGAGCCGCCCGGGAATGGTTCACGAAGTTGCCAACATCGTCCATCAACACCTTAGAGCAGTTGAGCAACGCCTTCCTACGTCATTTCATTGGAAGACAACGACCAAAGAGGACCGTGGACCACTTGCTCACCATCAAGCAGGGAAAGAAAGAAACCTTGAGGTTGTATGTGAAACGCTTCACCCAAGAGACACTGGAATTAGACGAGGCTGACGATAAGGTGTAGCTAACGACCTTCAAGGCGGGGTTGAGATCCAGGGAGCTCGTTACATCACTCGCAAAGAATCCCCCCAAAGACGATGGCCGAAATGCTCCTTAAAGCACAAAAATACATGAACGTTGAGAATGTGTTGGTCGCCATTAGGGACGGAGAAAGACCAGGGGACAAAGGAAGAAGCGAAGACGATCGTAGAGGGCAAAAGCGTGATCGCCCGGATTGTCAGACCAATGACAAAGATAAAAGGAAAGATGATAAAAATCCACGAACGGTAAAGTTTACTCCTCTTGTTATGCCTGTTGACAAAATTTTAACGCAGATTAAAGACGAGCACTACCTCAAATGGTCGTGACCATTGCATTCGTCACCTAACGTCCGCGACAAGAATAAGTACTGTTGATTTCACAAAGATCATGGCCATTACAGTGAAGATTGTTGGGATCTCAAAGAGCAAATAGAAGAGTTGATACGAAAAGGGAAGCTGCAGAAGTTTGTGAAGAAGGGGGAGTACAATAAATTTCGAGACGGAAACAAAGGCCAGCATGAGTCCTCGTCCAGGAGCAAAGGCCGTCAATCCCAACCTCCTCAAAATGTGATCGGGGAGATACAGACGATTGCAGAGGGGCCCACCACAGAAGGCTCATTCAAATCACTTAAAAAAACACATCAGCGACAGGTGAATAGCGTCCACATGACACCCTTGTTAAAATACAGGCGAACTGATCAAGATATGACCTTCAACGAGAGTGATGCTAAAGGAGTGAAACAACCTCACAATGACCCTTTGGTCATAATGCTCACCATAGAAGGGTTCAACACCAAAAGGATCCTCGTGGACAACGGTAGCTCAGCTGATATCATCTACTTTCCTGCATTCCAGCAATTGAAGCTGGATCCAAGAAGACTACGTCTGTTTGATTCCCCCCTTGTCAGTTTCAACGGTGACAGGGTATATCCCAAAGGCATAGTGACGTTGGCAATAATTGTGGGGACATACCCAAAGCAGTTGACCCGTCAGATAGACTTCTTGGTGGTAGATTGTCCCTCATCCTATAATGTCATCATTGGAAGGCGTCCACATCCACCTATTGCCTGAAGGTAAAATTTCCAACGGAGAACGGTGTTGGCGAAATTAAAGGAGACCAAGTTCTAGCCCGGGAATGCTACCAAGCCGTCTTAGCAGCTAAGGAGAACCATACGTGGATAATAGAAGAAAAAAAAGGAGGAAAAGATGGAAGCACTGGAAACAGTGGAGCTGATCGAAGGGGAAGCAACAAAAACGACCAGGATAGGGACGACCTTAAGCCCTGAGATGAGAACGAAGCTTATTCAGTTTCTTAAGGGGAACTTAGACGTCTTTGCCTGGAGCCATGACAACATGCCAGGCATATCCCCAGAAGTCATCCAACACAAGTTGAATGTGGACCTAGAGAAAAAGCCCATCAAGCAGAGACGAAGAGCCTTTGCACCCGAGAGAGACCAAGCAATCGCTGACAAAGTAACCAAGCTCTTGACTGCAGGCTTCATCAGGGAAGTATACTATCTAGACTGGCTCGCAAACGTCATTCTAGTAAAGAAAGCAAATGGGAAGTGGAGAATGTGCTGGACTTCACGGACCTGAACAAGGCCTGCCTGAAGGACAACTTTCCTCTTCCAAGAATAGACCAGCTCGTAGACTCTACAGCCGGACACAAGCTATTGACGTTTATGGATGCATTCTCAGGATACAATTAAATAAGAATGGCTAACAAGGATTAGGAGAAAACGGCCTTCATCACCAGTCAAGGGCTCTATTGCTATAAGGTAATGCTGTTTGGACTGAAGAACGCAGGGGCGACTTATCAGAGGTTGGTAAATAAAATGTTCGTCAAGCAGATAGGCAGGAATATGGAGGTGTACGTGGATGATATGCTTGTCAAGAGCAAGGAAAAGCTTGCGCATCTAAACGACCTTAAGGAGATATTTGCTACCCTCAAGCAATATCAAATAAAGCTAAATCTTGGTAAGTGTGTTTTTGGTGTTGCTTTAGGAAAATTTCTGGGATTCATGGTGTCCCAGAGAGGAATCGAAGCAAATCCTGAGAAGGTGCAAGCCATAATCAACATGGCATCACCCAAGACCGTCAAAGAGGTCCAGAAGCTCACAAGTCGAATTGCAGCCCTCAATAGGTTCGTCTCTAGAGCGACGGACAAATGCTTACCCTTCTTTAAGACCTTGAAATAGGCTTTTGAATGGACCGACGAATGCGAAGCGGCTTTCCAAGAGCTCAAACGCTACCTTAGCAATCCACCACTTCTAAGCCCATCCAAGGAAGGAGAAAACTTGTATCTGTACTTAGTAGTATCATCTACAGCCGTCAGTGCAGCCTTAATCCAAGAAGAAGACAGGAAGCAGCTCCCAGTTTATTACTTCAGCCAAGCTGTCCAAGGAGCTAAATCCAAGTATCCAAAAATTGAAAAAATCACGTTCGCACTGATAGTAGCCTCACGCAAGCTCAAGCAATATTTCCAGGCAAATCCAATCTTAGTGATGACGGACCAACCTATAAAAAAGTCTATGAGCAAGCCCGAAGTAGCGGGGAGGATGGTCCAATGGGCAATCGAACTTAGCTAATTCGACATTGAATACCATCCCAGGACAGCCATTAAAGCACAAGTTTTGGTAAACTTCATCGCCGAGTTCACCTATCCAGACGAACCAAGCATCGGTAACGAGAACAAAACGTGGGTGATACATACCGATGGCTCGTTAGCCCAAAAAAGAGGGGGAGTAGGGGTCGTCAAAACCATTCCTGACGGAGAGGTACTAGATATGGAGTTCGGCTGAAATTCCCGGCCACCAATAACGAGGCTGAGTACGAAGGAATCCTGACAGGTTAAGGCTCGGAAAAGAGTTTGGGGCCAAGAACCTGCTAGTCCAGAACGACTCAAAGCTAGTAATTGGACAAATCAAGGGAGAATACGAAGCAAAGGAAGAAAGAATGCAAAAATACCTCAGGCTGACGAAGCACTTGACTCAAAAGTTCGAAGAAGTAGAATTTCTCCAGATTCCTAGAAACCAGAATATGGCCGCAGACGAAGTCTCAAAGATAGCCTTATCAGAAGAAACAAAATCGAATGCAGACTTAATGATGGAAGTACAGAAAAACCCCAGCATCGAAGAAGTTTCAATGTTTACAGTCCAGGGCGCAAGAAGTTGGATGACGCCCATTATGTCCTTCCTCTAAGATGGGCACCTCCCACAGAATGCAGACGAAGCCAGGAAGATCAAGAATAAATCTGCTAGATTCACAATTCTCAATGATACCTTATACAAGAGAGGCTTCTCCATGCCCTACTTAAAGTGCGTTGACGAAGGAGAGGCCGAGTACATCCTGAGAGAGGTTCATAAAGGAATCTGTGGGGATCATGCGGGCCCTAGGTCCTTGGTAAGAAAGATTATACAAACAGGTTATTTCTAGCCAACTATGCAGGTGGATGCATCGGAGTTCGTCAGAGATGCGACAAGTGCCAACAGTTCGGGAATGTCCAACAACTTCCAGCAGAAAAACTGATGACGATCACATCCCCGTGGCCATTCGCACAATGGGGAATTGACATCGTTGGCCCATTACCCCTAGGCAAAGGCCAAGTAAAATTCTTACTAGTTGCTATTGATTACTTTACAAAATGGGTTGAAGCAGAGCCACTGGCTACTATTATCGAAGCAAAGATCCAAAGCTTTGTGTGGAGAAATATAATTTGCAGGTTCGGGATTCTGAAGACGATCATATTAGATAACGGACGACAATTCGACTGCCAAGGCTTCAAGGACTTCTGCTCAGGCCTGGGTATTAAGAACCAGTTCTCATCACCAAGCTATCCACAGGCGAACGGACAGACGAAGGTGACGAACCGTACGCTACTTAAGATCATAAAGGCCAAACTGGACGATGCGAAAGGGGCCTGGCCAGAAGAACTGCCCAATGTCTTGTGGGCCTACAGAACCACAGCCAGAACCCCAACAGGAGAAACCCCCCTTCAGACTCACCTATGATACCGAGGCAGTGATCCCTATCAAAGTAAGAGTAACCAGCACTAGACAAGAAGTTTTCAATTGAGAAAACAATGACGATCTTCTACGAGTGAACCTAGACTGCCTTGATGAAGTGAGAGACAAAGCCTACAGCAGAATGACGGAATATCAGAAAAAAAATGACAGACTATTACAACAGAAGGGCGAAACTCAAGCAACTCAACATAGGGGACCTCGTTTTGTGCAAAGTAACCCAGGTGACCAGATATCCTATTCAAGGAAAACTCAGCCCCACATGGGAAGGACCATACAGGGTCATCCACTACTCCAGACAAGGCAGCTACCACCTGGAGACCCTAGACGGGCAAAGGCTACCAAGACCATGGAACATTGAGCATTTGAAGAAATACCATCAATAGATGTAATAGAAAGATGTATTCGTCATTAAAAGTCAATAATGAATTATTCAGCTAATATTTGTGTGCAAACAGGCCTGAACAAGAAGGAATTCACAAAGCCAAAATGGCTAAATAACAAGATTCCGCCTAGATGGATGTTAGTTACTGACGAAGAAATACACCAAAAGCTAAAAATGGCTAAGTAACAAGATTCCGCCTAGACGAATGTAAGTTACTGACGGATAAATACATCAAAAACCAAAAATGGCTAAGTAACAAGATTCCGCCTAGACGGATGTAAGTTACTGACGGATAAATCCACCAAAAGCCAAAAATGGCTAAGTAACAAGATTCCGCCTAGACGGATGTAAGTTACTGACGGATAAATCCACCCAAAGCCAAAAATGGCTAAGTAACAAGATTTCGCCTAGACGGATGTAAGTTACTGACGAATAAGTCCCCATGCCAAAAATGGCCAAGTAGCAAAACACCAAAAGAGAAGGCCAAGTAACAAGATTCCGCCTTGACGGAAGTACGTTACTGACGAAGGAAATATCTTTAAAAAAGGTGTAAGTCACAAAAAGCAAAAAATGGCTAAGTAACTAAATTCCGCCCTGACGGATGTAAGTTACTGACGACTAAAAAAATCCTCAACGAATATAAAGTACTACCAAGATGCCAGTTATGGGAGGTACGACAAGCATATATCAGACTAAAGAACATGCAATCGCGAATGCAAGTAAGTACCAAAAAGTTAGATTAAACTTAAGCCTAAAACGAATGGGCAAATCCCTATTGTCTTTACAACTAAAAGCCCATAAACACTGGGCTAAAAATGCTGTTCCTAAAATAAATGGAATTGTTCCGAAAATAGATTTACAAAACAGCCCAAAATATAAAGGGCATCTCAAAAAGAAAGAAATTTTTTAAAAGTATTAGGTCCGGGCAAAACCATCGTTAGCAGGAGCATTAGTGACGGGAGCATCAACAGGAGCATCAGGTTCATTAGTAGAAGATTGAGCAGCCTCATCTGCAGCCATCTCTTGGTCCACTTCTTCCAAGTCCAGCATCTTCATATCCACTCCGGTAGGGTGCTTGACAAGATACCTTCTCAGGAGCTCAAATCCTTTGAAGTACCAGCTGAACAGGACTGTCTGGTACTCATCCGTAGTCTGGAAAGCCTCTACAGACCTGGCAGCAATAGTTTTCATACTTTCTTTGGCTCCCAGAAGTTGCTCATCTTTTGCCAAAGTTAACTGACGCTCAGCCTTAAGATTGTCACTCAATTTCTTCACCGTCTCCTTTAGTGACGCAGCTTCACCCATGGATTCAATAAGATTCTTCTTCAAAGTAGAGTTCTCCACCTCTAGAACTTCTATCCTGGAGGTAAGAGACACCACCCTAGTCTCTTACGTGAGATACTCCAAAGCAATGTGAAGACTTTCTCCCAGAACCTAGAAAAAAGGTCCAAAGTTAAAAAAAAAAAAAAAAAAAAAAAAAAAAAGAAAGAAAGAAAGAAAGAAAAAAAAAAAAAAGGGCAAGCATACCTGTATAAGCTTGTGGACATGTCGAGCAACCACATCAGTGAAAGGGACATCAAATAGGACCTTCAGATCGGCAGCCTTCATGACCTCGTGAGCCCGATCCACTGCCAGCTTCTCATCACTCCAGATCGTGGACGGACGAGGGTCGCTTCTCTCTTTCTCTTTCTCAGATAACCTTGGCCTTTTGGAGACCGGAGTACCCTCAATTTCTTCCACAGAGGTCGTGGGAGAAGAGGTCCTCGTCACCGAGGCTCCCGACACGATTGGGCTGACGGAGGAAGTTGGAGGGACGGAGCCACTCTTTCCAGTAACACACACCGCCTTTTTCCCCAAACTCGATAGAGACTTGTCCTTATTGGACCTCATTTTAGCGTACATGCCTTTGTTGAATTTGGTAGTTATCTCTACAAGAAGGAAACACTTGTTAAAAAAAAAAAATGTGTAAGTAATAACAACATCAATACTTACTTTTTTTTTCCTTTAATGTCAAGATTTCGCAGGACAAAACTAGAAGGCTCTGGACTAAGACAGTAAAAGGCTAGAGTCCTCGGGTCCACAAGGTCATCCCAACTCTCAGTTGTCTGCGCATACTTAATCGCTTTCTCTCCTCGATCTTTATACCTGCTCTTCAATTTCGGCCGTCTCTTAACTGCGAAAAAGAATGAAGCAAGAACGTCAATGGCGATAAAGGCAAGGGAGTATTGACGCAACTAAGGTCCGGGCTCCCCACCGACGATGCAACCTCGGGAGATCACCCCAAATCTTGCCTGAAGGAGTCTCAAAATCGTCCCTAGACACAAAGAAAAATCTGGACTTCCAATACCTAAACGACGAGGGTAACTTTTTGACAATCCTAGTCCTTCTCTCCCAAGGCACTAGTTCATAATACCCGTGCTCCTTTGACGCTTTTAAGCGATACAAATAAACAAGCTCATCAACCCTGAGCATATCTACATCATTAGCAGCTAGCCATATACCTATACAGTTGACCAAGATCCTCCACGAATTAGGCATAAGCTGCCCAGGAACAATACCAAAATGGTCTAACAACTCCATCAGGAAAGGATGGACGGGAAGCCTCAATCCACAGGTGAAGGCAGCCTCATAAAAGCATACCTCGCCTGGGAAAAAGTGACATGCCCTGTCCTCCTTGTTGGGAGATGAACCCTAACTCGATCCGGAAACTGGAATCTATCCTTAAACCTCCCTAGTGTATCAGCGTCCAGCCCACACTCCTCCTCTAAAGCATAAAAAGCCCTAACCTCTCGAGGGCTAGAGACGGCGGTATCTCCCTTCGCTGGGCCGCCGTTGGAGGATAACTCAGTTTCAAGCTCGCTTGACCTAACCTCAGACATATCTACTCGCTCTCTAACCTCGTTTACAAACCAATCTAGTGACCGACGAAGCAAAGGCAACAAATCAGCCAATGCAACACTCAAACAGTTACCCTCAAAGACAAAGTCCTCAATATGAGAGGGAACCCCTAAAGACCCTCCTAAGCGAGCAAAGAGGAATGAAATTGATGGGCAAACTGTTCTAACCTCAAAGCCATGAACTATGAAAACCAAGGAAAAGACACAACAGTAAACTAAACCCCCAAGAAATTTAGGACAAGCGAAAAGGGAAAAGAAGAAAAAGATCTGAGGCAAAGTTATAACAAGGCGAAGCGGAATAGCACAAACATAAGAATAGAATGGGCATACCTTAAAGAAGTAATCAACAGAGGAAGCACCACTACGCCGTACGCTAGTTCGGAGAAAAGTTGTAGAGTCAGATCGCCGAAGAGAATGATCAGAACAATGATTGAAGAATTTTGAAAGAAGTAAAAAGGAAAAGTTTAAAAACCAAGGCTTTGGGAAACTGAAAAACTAGCGGGAAGCCTAATAGCCCCATCAATTGGAGCATTAACTCCACCAGTTAGCACGCGCCACGTGCGCCACGATCTGTGGAGCGCCGCCACTTCGCACTTAATACGGAGCGAAACCCCAAACGCCACTTACAATCAGTAACCCTTCACATTATATGTTTGTCATTAACGTGACAAATAAAGAATCAAGGGGCAACTGACGGGACTGACGAGCCCGTCTCACATGGACGACCCATTAATATAGACGTATTCAACCTTTAGCCAGGTGAAGTAATGATCCACATTACTGACAAAGATATCCAGGCCATTCAATGCAGCCAATCAAACCCAGAGCGGTTACAGGGCCAACTGTATGAATCGTTGGAGAACATTAATGCCATATTACACAGCCCTAAACGTTACCAAGAGGAGCATTAAGACCTCCATAACTACTCCAATGACTAGAGACCATAAGAACATATATAAAACCCACACATTGTCAAGAACAAGGTACATTTTCACAGATAAACACAAAGAGATTTCTTTTATTTTCTCCTCGATTGCATTATTTTACTCTCAAGAGAATTGCTTATACTGACTTTGGCATCGGAGGCATTATGGCAGACACCACATTGGTGACCACCCTTGAGGGCTGAGGATTACTTCCATTTGACGAACTTTACTGACGAGTTTACGCTCCATCAAGTAACAAGATTGTTGTCAATTTATCCTTGTTTCTCTCTCTTGTATAATTGGTGAGAACATTAAGATTTTTTTTTTTTTTTTTAATTTTGTTTTGGGACCACTTTTAAGGGGTCTAAAAATGTACAAAGTTTCCTCCCCAAATGGATTTAAAACATTTTCCTTTTAGTAAACTACAGTTGCAAGACACTTAGGAACTTAAAGAGATATCTCAAGATTCACTAGTCAACTAAATAGGGACAACATATAGAATTAATACATACTAGGGAAGTGTTATGTTCACAACATTTTCACAATACTTTTACAACAAATCATAGGTAGTTAGTTGTTATTGGTTCTAATTTGAACCTACAACTAAAATAACTTTTTTACTCCACCAATAACAACTCGTAACAATCTGTTATGTAGAATTTGTTACGAAAGTATCATAATACACGCCATTCACAATGAGGGGAGAGAGGGGGAAGGGACAAATGTTGGATAAGTAACAAGTTTTTTGTCAATTTATCCCTGTTTCTCTCTCTTGTTTGATTGGTGAGAACATTTAGATTTTTTTTTTTTTTTTAATTTTGTTTTGGGACCACTTTTACAAAATATAAAAGCAAAAGATGTATCTTTTTTTTTTTTTTTGGAGAATTGAGATAATACGTGTCCCTTTATTTGTTGGCTTTTAGTGAGGAGGTCATATCCATCCCATTGAACATTGAAGTAAGAATTGCGTTTCCAATTTTGACAACTATTTTTTCCTTAAAAAAAACTTGACAACTGTTTAGTCCTTCCTTTTTTTTTTCATCTACTTCAAGGAGACCACGGCTCTGTGCTGACTGGAACCAAAGTCTTATAACTTTGGTCTTTTATATATGTAAACATATATGGTTTAGCTAGAGAATTAAGAATTCTTATTTTTATTTATTTATATAATATAGAAATTCTACTCTAACTTAATCTAAGTATTTATGAGGGTGTAGAAGTAGAATTGGTAATACACATACAATAACTACATAAAACTTAGCTAAGTTCTACAAGAACTCTAAGTTCGTAAACAAAAGAATAGAGAAAACCTCGCAAATTAAATTAATAACAATTTAATAAATCACCACCTCCATGTAACTAAGGAGCATTTATTGAAAAAATTCTCCTAACTCCTTTAAGAAAAAGAAATAACAAAGTGCTACTATCTATTAGAGAAAAGAAAGCAACTTAATTAGGGAAATAAAAATAAATAAAATCCTAATTCAACTAGGAAGAGAGAAAAAAAAATGTCATAATTGATTTGCATCATCTTCCCTTGGGTTGGAAAAAAAACTCGTTCTCGAGTTTTGAGTCTTCATTAGTATTTAAATGTTAGATGTATAGATATGACATTGCAAGCTTCAAAAGGTAGGTATTAGAATTAAATTTATATAAAATTTCCAAAGGTTAATTTTTTGAAAAGCTAGCTTGTTTTACTCTCCCATGAGAAAGCTATGAAAATTTCCCAAACAAAAATGTTAGAAATATGTGTTTAATGATTAAATTTCTCATATTTCAATAACTTAAATTTTTAGGATAATCGGTAATATTAGGTCTCACTTATTAAAAGGGATTAAATTTACCAATTTTTTTTGCTATTTATTTTCATTTATTATTGAAATAAACTTATAATTTTTTGCTACACTCACAACAAATACATATCGATCAATGGTACCACTATCTCAACAGGATCCTTATTAAAAAAATAATATTAAAAAAAACTCATAAATTTTTTTTTGAGAATAAAAAATCTCATAATTGATAGCATAAAATTTATTTAAAGGGTGGTATAAAAAGACCCAAAATTCTCCATAATTTGAATATACCATGCCTTTTTCAAATTTGAGTGGGTGCATTGCACCCACTCAACAATATGTGGCTCCGCCACTTCCTTCTAAGATAGAAGGTCTTCCGCAGTTATTAGTTATGGCCTTTTCTTATTTTTGTCATTTTGTACGCCTCATTGCCTATATAAAGCAGTCCAAAGTTGGTTTCGAAAATCCATCAACACTGTATTCCTCAACTCAAACTTTCTTAAATTTTCCTTTAGCTTTTCCTTTTGGGTGATTCCATCACTATGGATTGTAAGAAACAATTGCAATCTGGGCAGAAAACTTCATCATCCGAGATGAAGCCTCAAGCCAATGATATCGTCCATGAACGACGATCTGCCAATTATAAGCCAAACATATGGAACTATGATTTCCTACAGTCTCTTTCTAGCATATACGACGTAAGAATCCTTTCTAAATATCTTCTATGAGAATATTATCGTGACTAGAGTTCTTGTGCCACAACTTTTACAACTTTTATATGATCAATATTTAGTAAATGTCTGTCCCTTTCATAAAGACTTACTTTTTTTTTTTTCCACAACTTTGCTGTTGTGTCAACAGATTCTCTCATCTTCTATTTCAAAAAATAATTATGGCTTCTTTTTCTATTCTATTTCATACTCTACCATAGAGAAATGATAATAACTTCTTATGCAATTAGTTTCAATAGTGTAAAATATGACTCTAAACACGTTATTGTATTTGTTTCTCAAATTGTAACTCATCAATAGGGAATGTGTGTAAATAGACCCCAAATATTCAAGTTATTTCATTATGGATAGAGTATTTTTCTAAATCAGTTTAAAGAAATTTTTTCCTACATATTATATGACGATTCTTTTTTTTTTTTTTTTTAGGAAGTTATATGACGATTCATAAGATCATTCACATGTCATATTTAAAAACTTTATGACTAACTAAATCAATGGAATGACTAAAAATGAATGTGGAGGTAGTAGGAATTTTGTTTCCTAAACTCTATCCTTTAATTATAGTCCATTCTCATCTTTAGAGAGCCCCTCTGCACGTAATTTTCACTAACACAATTAAGATTCGGGACGATGGTGTTTTTGCAGGGCCAAGAATACGAAAGACGGGTACAGAAACTTAAAGAAGATGTAAGGATAATATTTGCGAATGCAGTGGACTCTGTGGCAACGTTTGAGTTGATCGACAGCGTAAACAAGTTAGGCCTAGCAAGCCACTTTGATATGGAAATCAAAGAGGCTCTAGACACCATTGCATCCACTAAGAAGAAAATTTCTAGTCCAGAAGAGGATCTCTACACTACTGCACTATGCTTTAGGCTTTTTAGGCAGCATGGCTATGAAGCTTCTCAAGGTAAAATAATCTTCGAATTTAATTCATGTCATTTATGTAGCCAATCCTAACTAATCTGTTGAAAAACCCCAAATAACTTAGAAACTAAAACTTGGTTGTTGTTTGAAGTCCTAATATCTAACACCAGTACATTCTGTGCAATTCAGATATGTTTAGAGGCTTCATGGATGAAAAAAACTGGTTTGTTCAGAGAAAACACAAACAAAAATATCAAAGAAATGCTTGAGCTTTTGGAGGCTTCACACTTGGGTTTAGAAGGTGAAAACATTCTGGATGTGGCTAGAGATTTCTCAACTGCAACTCTCAAAGAAAGCATTTCCAGTTTAGACAGTGACCTTGCCAAGCAAGTGGTTCATGTTTTGGAACTTCCATCACAAAGGAGAGTACAGTGGTTTGACGTCAAATGGCACATCAATTCATATGAAAAAGACAGTCACATGAACTCTAGCTTACTTGAACTTGCTAAACTTCATTTCAACATAGTTCAAGCCATACTTCAAAAAGATCTTAGGGAATCATCCAGGTAGCTTCCAAAGAATAATGTGATTTGTGAATATATATACATATATCTTATACACCAAACTCACTTTGTATTGCACAAAATATTAATTAGCATGAAGAAAAAGAACTTAATTACTTGTACCTTTGTGTTATTTAGGTGGTGGAGAAATCTGGGACTCACAGAGAACTTGAGTTTTGCAAGAGACAGACTAGCCGAAGGTTTTGTATGTGTTTGGATAGCGCTCAAAGTTGCGTTGCGTTTTTTTTTTTTTTTTTTTGGGATTTCTTAACTTTTTAGAGACAAAAATTACTGTTTATGAACAGTGCGTGCACTGTTTACGCACTGTTCATGTATTGTTTACTATTAAAAAATATTAAAAATAGATCCCACGGTACTATTTATCAATTTAAAAATTATTTTGCTACAGTGTTTTCAGCAACAATCAATTTTCAGCAACTTTTAGCAACAATCAATTGTATCCAAATTGACCTTTTATGTGCTCTGTCGCCCTTGCTTTCGAGCTTGAGTACACATGTTTTAGAAAATGGCTTACGAAAGTCGTTATTCTGATACTGATAATTGATGATGTTTATGATGTTTATGGCACATTAGAAGAACTAAAGAACTTCACAAATGCAGTAAATAGGTCAGCATTGCAGAATATCACTGCTGAAAACTTTCAATATAAAATAGGGTTAAATATACTTTTAGTCCTTAACTTTTGTGCTGGTTTCATTTGATCCTCACACAGTTTTTTGTTTTACTTTGGTCCTTACTAATAAAATGCTTATGGATCACATAATTATAGTAAAAAATAAATAAACTATTTTAGGCAAAGCACCGTGTAGCTTAACTAATACTTCGTAGTATTTTAATGAAAATGTTTAGGGTTAGATAAAAGTTTACTCTGAAAATAATTAAATGAAATTGAAAGTAATTTTCTTTTCTTTTTCTTCATCCCTACCCCCTCCCAAGTTTCTTTGCAACCAAAAGTCATGCGAGTAATTACTGTGAATTAGGTGTTGGCAAGGATAATAATGAAGCACACAAGTATGAAAATGAAACAAAAAATTTGTGTGAGGGCCCAAATGAAATCATCCCCAAAAATTGAGGACCAAAAATACTTTAAGGCCCTGTTTATTTCAATGTAAAAACATTTCTAGGAAAATTATTTGTTTTCCAATGTTTAGTTATTTTTCTGAAAATGCTCAAAAAATATTTATTGGAGTTGGTCTGATATGAAAAATCATAAATTTTATATTTATATTTAATATAAATATGAAATAAAAACTTTGATTTCCCACTTTAACATATTAATAAAATAACTTAAATCAACCTACACAATCAGAATAAATTTTTAAAAAATTACACTAATAAGCATATTCAAAATAAGAGTGTAACAACAAAAGTAAATAAAAATAATAATTAACAAAAGCTATTAACTGAACTAGCATTCACAAGGATAATTACATACGTACAAACAATTGAAACCTCTAAGTGATACTTATAATGTTTTTTTGAGAAACTATTAATGTTTGGAGTTGATTCCCATAATTTTGATGCATTACGTGGTTATTTTGGAGGTGTTATAAGGTATTTTCATCATTTTAATGGTTTTTTAGGGGGTTATATTGATTTTTTTTTTTTTTTTCAGAGGGTATTTCAATCATATTAGATTTGAAAATATTTGGGTCATCTTTTAGCTAGATTCAAGGCTATTTCAGTCATTTTGAAGGTTTAATGGATAATTTGGTTATTTTAAATGATTTAGAGGTATTTCAGTAGTTTTGGGCATATTTTGGTTATTTTGGAAATATTAGGGGTATTTTTGCCATTTTAGAGATTTTTACGGTATTTTTGTCATTCTAGGTGTTTTAGAGGCATTTTTGTGGTTAGTCATTATTTTGATATTTTGAAGGTTTCAATGGTGTTTTGGAGGTTTAAGGGTACATTTTTCATTTTGAAAATTTTGGTTATTTGAATTTTTTTTTTTTTTTTAGTTTTCTATTCTTTTAAGATTGAATTAAGTCAAAATGTTTTACTCATCCCCTAAAACGAGTAATATATTTTCAATTGAAGAAAATATTTTTTCTGCTCAATGGAAAATGATTTTGATTTTATCAAAATTTTCAACTGTTTTAAAAGCTTGAAAAAAAAAATTCGAAAGATATTTTATGCCAAAACAAAAAGGGTCTAAATCTACAAAATAGGCAAATAATTTTTTTTACAACATTAAGAATTATTCTTACCAAAATATTTAATTCAGGTGGGATGTTAGTGAAACTCAACAGCTTCCAGAGTGCATGAAGACTTGCTTCCTAGCTCTCTACAATACTACTAATGAAATCGCTAATGATATTCAGAAGGAGAAGGGTGCTTGGAACCAAGTTTTACCTCATCTTAAAAAAGGGGTACTCATCTGTTCATTTTCCATAATAATTGGAATTTACTCATTTGTTCGTTTTTCATCATGTTTAATTGGAATACATATATACATAATAGGTAAAGATCATCGTTATTGAAATTATAGTGAATATCTTTTCTTTTTTCTTTTTTAATAGGGGACAGATTTTTGTAATGCATTATTTGTGGAAGCAAAGTGGTACAACATGGGCTACAGTCCATCCCTGCAAGAATATCTAAGTAATGGCTGGATTTCATCGACAACCCCATTACTTTTGGTCCATGAATTCTTTTCTATGAGACATGAGGTAACAAAAGGGGTGGAAGATTTTCTAGAGAAAAACCAAGAAATTGTGTATAATATATCTATGATAATTCGACTTTGCCATGATTTGGGGACTTTAGCGGTAATTATTCTTTCCTTATACAACAGTTTTACAAACTGCTGATATAATTTTAGCATTTTCCAAATAATTATTGGTAAATAAAAATGTGATGTCAATAATAGGTTTAGATTAGAACTAATAAAAATTTGTCACATTAATAATTTGTAAAAATATTGTAAAATAATTTATGTCTTAGCATTACTCATAAATGTCTGTAGCATTACTCATAAGGAAAAAGTAATGCTACTGACACAAATTATTTTATAATATTTTCACAAACTGTTGATGTAGTTTTAGCATTTTCTAAAAAATTATTGATAAATGAAAATGTGATGTTAATGGTAAGTCTAGTTTAGAACTAGTAAAAAAATTTTACATCAATAGTTTATAAAAATATTGTAAAATTTTTTTATAATTGTATCATTACTCATTCTATCTCTTTATTGGTTATATAGAAGATTGATTAATTATTATGTCCATATTAGAACAAACTAATTGGTGTACTAACTTGAAACAGGCTGAGAGAGCAAGAGGTGATGTTCCCTCATCAATCCTATGTTATATGAGAGAAGCTGATGTTTCAGAAGAAATTGCAAAGAAGCACATCGAAGACATGATAAACAAGGGTTGGAAGAAAATAAATGGGATTGCCAATGCTGCAATCATTTGTCAATATTGCAACAAGTAATGCTCGTGTGGCACATAGCCTTTACCAATATGGAGATGGGTTTGGGGTTCAAGACCGAGACACTCGGAAAAATATCGTGTCTTTACTGGTCGAACCTCTCTCGTGCTCTACTGAATTGAAATGTTAAATTATGGAAAATGGGTCAATTTGTCAGCTATGAATCTATGATGTCAGAACTTAGAATTTGCAATAATTCACAGGATGGTGACTTGAATGGCTAGGTTACGTGCATGGCTTTGTCTCTACAATAATGCAATGAACGAGTGCTTGGATTGTAACGTGTAATCAATATTCGGTTCATAATTAAATAAAAGTGCTTTTTGAGTGTCTGTGACCACTACTTTTTCCCTTATCTTGTTGATGTTGACTAGGAACTCTAAAGCTATGGCTGTGAAAAAATATAAGAATCTCTGCAGTAATCTCGTACTACAATAACCACCAAATAATAAGAAGAAGATAACCACTGATGTGGCAATGTGAACCAGACTTTGGTTTTTTCTTTAAGGATCCAAGCTATCAAACAGTTTTTAATTTTTAAACAATATTACACATATTTTCATACACTATTTTACTCACATTTATTTTCTAAAAATACAAATAACGTTATCAAATGGACCCCTAATTGTTAGAAAATACCTATTTTGCTAAAAGTTTTGTTTTTGTAAATTATATTACTAAAAAATCTAATTTGCAAGTTATTTAATTATATAAACTCTTTTGGAACTCGATTTAACCAAAATCGAGGTATATGCAGTAACCACTTATGTGGCAATGTGAACCCAACTTTGACAAAATTGAGTTTTATTTTGAGATTTGAACTTGATTTTGGCAAAATCTAATTCCAATTAAAATGATATTATATAAATAAATAACTCGTTGAAGTGGTTTTTTAGTTATATAATTTGGGAAAAGCTATTATTTAACCCCAAAAAAAAAAGTGTTTAGAAAATTATTCTCAAATTTATTGTGCAAAACAATATTTAAAAAAATACCCTCTCTCCTTAGTTTTTGTGATAAACTCACTCATAATATATATATTTTTTTCATTTTTATTAAGATCTCTCTCTCTCTCTCTCTCTCTCTGCCATCACTAGGTTTTTTTTTTTTTTTTTTTGTTAATTGTTAATTATGGTCTATTTTTGTTAGTTGTTAATTGTTAGTTTGCAATCGGTGGTTTTGACCCGTTGTGAGGGGGACTACTGCGTCTGATTTTTTTTTTTTTTTTTTTTTTTTTTAATAGTAGAAGGATTGAGTTTTAAATAAAAAAATAAAAAATAAAAAAGCAAGTGCCAAACAAATTGGGGGTGTGGAAAAACACTAGAAAATTAGTTTTGGGAACAAATTCTCAAAAACACTTAGAAAACCGATTTTGAAAACACAAAACTCAAAACAAAAAACCAAACAAACCATTAACTTGACAATTTTGATTACAATGACTTTGAAATCATTTAAATTTAAACAAAACTCATAATCTATGGAATCAAATTAAAAGATTGATATTGTAATCGTCTCGGCATCATGCCACACATTGATTGTTATTGAGTGCATAATCCATAACATTTATTTGGTCTTCATTAATATGTAATGTGTATTCACTATTCACAAAGTAATACTCATGACTAATACTTTGTACGATATTGCCAAGATATGTATAATCTCTTTATTGAAATTTTTTTTTTTTTTTTTTTTTCAGTTTTTTAGTTAGAGCTAATTTAGCTAAAATTGGGTCTAAAAAATTGGGTCAACATTGGCCTTACTTTTAGTTAGCATAAACAATCACTGATGGTTGCTGTGGGTGGCAGCAGTGGTTGGTGTCTTGGTGGTAGCTTTGGATTTGTATGGTTATCATTGATGGTTGTGGCGGTTAGCTAGGTCAGTGAAGAAGAGTGAGATATGCAAGAGATGAAGAAGTAGAGAGAAAAATAATAAATAAAAAGAAAGAATAATTTGAACGTTTAATTACAAATATAGAAAATAAGAGAGTTTGATGCAGGACCACTTGACAATGTGCCAAATAAAATAGAAATTATGAATGCTCCTAATTTCGTAGGGCTGGCCAGGCAAAGCTATAAAAGGGTTAATTAAAGACCACGAGGATCACGGTCATTGCATTAATATTAGGAATGGCAACGGATCGGGCTTTTTCATACCCGACTCTCCCCGTGGGCAATGGATTGTAAGAAACACTTAACAATCATGGATTATTGACAAATAAAGCCAAAATTATTATGCAACATTGCACTAGACATAAAAATTTGTCAAACAAGATTTATTCTCGATGGTAATCTAATCAATTAAAAACCAGTATAATTATATTTACGTACATCATTCAAACTTTCAATATAGTTGTGCTAGACTCTACCATCACAAAAATTCCATCATTGCTGCATCTTCACACCTCATCATATGATTTCAAAGAAACAAATTGCAATTTTCCCACATACCCTTTTTATGTTAACACATCACTCCCATAACATTAGATTAGTTTCTCAAAGCTACCGGAAAACTCTAAAGAAACATGTCATTTTATGGGATTTAAAATAAAATAAAATAAAAATCAAGTTCATGCTTTTACCCATAAATTCCAATTTTGATACCAAACTTTAAAACCCTAATAATATTTATTTCATACAAATACAACATAATTTCAAATTTCCCTTTCAAAATAAAAACCACAATACAAAAAGCCTAAATAATTTTCAAGATGAAATAATAAATAAAAAAATTAAAACCCTAAATAATATCACATTTGATAATAAGAAAAACACAAACACGATAGGAAAACCGAGTAATTTTAGCAAATAAGATATTATTTTTCTGATTTTCAACCACAAACACAACTAGACAAGTTCACAATAGAAAATCTTAAATATTTTTGCAATAAGAGAGAAACAAAACCAAAAAAAAAAAAAAAAAAAAAAGTAAAAAGATAAAGGGAAATAACCAAGTCGGGGCGTGAAAGGGGGAGGAGCAATGTGTGGCATTGACGGCGAGGAGGAGATGGGCTGATCATGACTCGGCACGGCTGAGATTGAGAGTGAGAGTGAGAGTGCAGCTGTGTGAGTGTGAAGAGTGGGGGAGAGGCAAACAAAGAAGTGAGACTAGGGTTTGAGAGAAAATAAGGTATTTATACTAGGATCTTAGGGTTTAAAAAATATATACATATTAATATATATACGGGTCGGGTTCAGGCCAAGTATGCCTAATACCCGAACCTGCTTCGGGTTTTTTAATGAAAACCCAAATCCAGCCCTAATGTTAAACTGGTTGGGTCGGACCGGGTACCCGTGGGTTAGGTACATTTTGCCATCCCTAATTAATATTGAAAAAGAAGTCTCATTCGATCACTATGAAATTGACTGCAATCTTTTTCTGTTTGTAAGGATCTCTGAGCCATTCTTTGGCCTTGTCATTTTGGCAAATAAAATTTTCTACAAGTATATTTAAGGTTCATCCCAAATTTGGGCCTAATAAAATTAAACTTGGCCCTCCAAACAAAATTTTTGGCCCCTTATATCAAAAAATATCCCAAATAATAACAAACAATCATCTAAAACATCAAAACAATTAACAAGAAGCCGTAGTTTTTAGCCTTTCAAAAACAAAAACAAAAATAATAAGTTAAAAAAAATAATAATGTTAAGCTACAAATTTGGTCTCTATTTTTTACACTATATTTTAATTTGGTCTCTAACCTTTCAATTATGTCAATTTGGTCACTTACCTTCCAATGTTTTGTCAATTTAATGCCTGCTGTTATAACCTAAATAGAAATTGCTAATGTAGCTAACGGCCAAAATAAAAAATTAGTTTATTATCACATCAATGAAAACTAGTTTTTTTTTTTTTTGTTAGTCACGTCAACAATTTTCACTGTAAAAATAACAGTATTGATTAAATTGATATGACACCGAAAGATTAGAGACCAAATTGACACAATTAAAAAGTTAGAAACCAAATTAGAATATAGCGTAAAGAATAGATACCAGTTTACCCAAAAAAAGACAATCTTTTAAACAGAGCTGTTGAAGAGAGAGGGTGAGCTTGAGTGTGTACTGGACACCATGCTGTTGCTGTCAACAGGCCGATCATATGCTTGGGATCATCTATTTTCTCGCTTCTTTGATCTTGCCCTCTTTCAACTCATGTCTGCGTATCTTACAGTTTTCTACTTTGTGATTTTGGGATAATGGTAAAGTTAGTACTTTCAAGTTTGAACTGGCTTTATTTTAAAGGGTGCCGACTATGGGTTTGGTCATGTGGGTGAGTCATGATTGGATCTGTTATACAAGTATTGTCTGAATGTACCGAAGCAAATTATCGTTCAAAGGGCTTTGTGGAAAAAGATTAAAAATAAATAATGAATAAAGGAATTACATTCATTATCAAAAATCAAAGCAAAGAAAACCTCAAAGGTCATGTTTTGGAGGTATGTTAACGTAAAATTAATTTGTTTATCTCTTAATTTTACTTTACTGGTTCTATTAATTAGTCTCATATTTCCACATCATTGTTAACCTACTTTCTCAATGGTATATGTTAACATAAAATAATTGTACGTTTTTAGACCCCTTAAAACACAACCAGATTAACCTAATTAATTAGCTAAGTGATTACTTTGTCAAATTATCAAATCTAGGTTAACACAAATATATCATATCAATGTAAAGTGCGGAAAATAAAGAACACAAAAATATGATGACCTAGGAAAACCAAACTGGTAAAAAACTTGGGGAGAATTTAACCTAGCTATCCTCAAGGTAAAATTGAATCCACTATGAAAGAATTAAAGTTTACACAACAGCGACTTAGACCACTAACATCATATTGCTACCTCAAGTAGGAAACTTACTACCACGACCCCATGATAGCTCCGAGCCCACAGACTTGAATTCCCAGCAAATACAAGCACTCCTGCTTATGTATCTTTAAGCTCTTTATTGCAGCAACAGAATGATCATCAAGTTCTTAAATTGAAATCTCCTTCTTGATAATCCTAAGTATGTGTGAAGGCAAATACCTCTAGATTTCACAAAAGATTCACACACACAGTAAAAGAAGCTCTGTAAAACGTGGCTAGGGTTTTCCCTTTTATACTTAGGGCAAAACATAAAACCCTACAAGTCATATGGGCTTAGGGCTAAGTGGGAAAATTTTGCAGAAAAATGGTTTGCCCGAATTTCAATCTATCGAGTCTAATTCTCGATCGATCGAGCCAGGCAGAATCATACTATAATTTCTGCAGCTACTCGATTCCAACTTTACATAAAACGCATACACTTTGAGCAAGTCTAAACAAGACTAAAAACCTGTTTTGATCATGGTTTACCAACAATACAAATTACAGTTCTAATACATTAGTTCCTTAGTACATAGAACCTAACAAACTCCCCCTTTGGCAATCCGTGACAAAACACAAACTAAAATGCTCAAAGGTTACAAAGAAAAACCTATTACACAAATAATGCTCATTATAACAAATCCAACCTAACTACTATCTATCAGTTGCAAGTGTAGATAGTAACACAACTGAATCAACTTGTATATTTCCTAAAACACTAAACAAATGCATAAACGCATGTGTGGAAAATACAAGTAAAACATAACTAACTTCTTGATTTCACATAAAACAAAATAAAAACATATATCATGAATAACTCATAAATATAAATCAATAAGCAATGAAACAAGAAACATATAAACAAAAACAATGTATCTCCCCCTATCAAAAATACATCAGGAGCCAAAAAAAGGTAAATACAAAATGAAGCACCTAGATATAATCTAAATAACTCCACAAGCTCCAAAACATTAAAAAAAAAAAACAAAAAAAAAAAAAAAAAACCCCTAAAACAAAAAACTCCTCTACAAAGTAACAAAGTACTCAAAAATATACTCCCCCTTTTTGTGATGGAATGCCAAAGGGCAATCAGAATCCATCATCAAAAGGAGGCGGCAAAGGCGAACGTCGAAGATACTCCAGATCAGCTCTCAAAGTAGGGATCTCATCAAGCATGTCCACTAAAAACTAACCATGAGTCGCCTAAACGGTCATGACAGTCTCCAACGTAAGTCGAATGTCAAAATCATCCGAAGTAGATGGTAGAGGAACAGCAGTAGTAGCAGCAACATCAATAGGATTAGCAAACGCCTCACCAGAAGTAGTACCTATAGCAAAAGGAAGAGGGGGTGCGGTACTAAAAAGCTCAACCCTAAGGCGTTTAGAGCTTGGCCTCAACTGAGCAGCCATTTGCCTAAGAAAGGTGGCACCTATGGGAGCTACAATATGAACAGACTCAGAAGTTCGATGAATGAAAACTGGAAAGAAGAAGGCATGACCAGTGGAGGCACTCCTATGAACTTCGTTCAAAGAACGAAGAAACAGATAAGGGAAACTAATAGGAGAATCTGTGACAAGACCGTACAAAAACACACATCACTCAATAAGGATGGTGTGAAGATGAGAGATAGGCCACAAAGAATGACAAGCTATCTTGAAGAAAAGATAATGAATCTTAGAGAGCTCAGTAGTGGTGATCCTAAGATCAGAACCCCACTGGATAGAAGACCCAATGATGTATGACATGACGTCATCCAAGAGATGAGACTCATCTAACAACACTTGACGCTCGGCCTAAATTTTTCTTTTAAGGTCTAGCTCCAAATACTTTTCTTCGTTTTTCAGGCTCGAAAACCTCTCTCTATCAAAAGGTGGGTTAGAAGAAGTGGAGGCAACCCTATTGGCTCTAGTTTTCCTAAGCATGGTGCTAAGGAAAGGACAAGGCACACAGAAAAGAACCAAAAGGAACAAAAAGAAAAACCAATGGCAGATTGCAAGTCAGCACAAAAAAATATATAGAAATAACAATCTATATGATGCATGAATAGATAAATGTCATGATGCATGCTCTAATGCAATGAGAATAGGTTAAATTTAAGTTCAAATTCACAAAATTGGCTTGAGCATAGAATTTCTAACAAAAACCCCAAAATTTGAAAAACCACTTGTACAATTTTTTGAAAATTAACTAATTGATCATTAAACAAGATAGATAACACCAAATAATGATCAAATAAATCAATTCAACAAGCCAATTTCATCAATTAAACCTAATTGAACAAAATCCCCAAATTGGGTAGATTCAAACCCTAGAATTTTCAATTTCTCACAATTCACCAAATTGATCAAATTAAACCATCAAGATCAGTTGTTATATAACAACTTATAACAAAAACCCATTGATCAATTTCAAGAAATATGGCTTGAATCATCAAAAATCCCAAAATCTAATAGGTTCGAAATTTTCCCAAAAAATGCATGATTTAATGCAGGAAACAAGAAAATAAATGCAAAAGAAGGGGCAAAAGAGTCCTACCAACCTTGCACAAGGAAAACCTTGCAAAAATTTTGGAGGAAAACGACAAAAATCTTGCTAGAGCCTTAGATCGATCGAATAGAGAGAGAAAGAGTTTGAAAAGTTTTGAAAAAGTGTAAGAACACATGAGAAACTCAGTTTTTTTAAAAACTCTCTATACGATTTTCGATTGATCGAAAATTAGATTCGATCAGTCGAAAATACTTCGATTAATCCAACACCAATTGAGCACCGATCGAAACAGACAGAGACTCATAGCAAAATTTAATCGTAATTTCGATCGATCGAAAAACAGGTTCAATCGGTCGAAATTCTAGAAAAAATCAGTTTTTTGAAAAACACAGCATTTTTACATAGAAACTCCTCAAAGCATTGAATTTTTTGAATAAAATGCATGAGTATGAGATGAAATACTTTTTCAAAAACACTTGTTTTGAACCCAGTTTTCCCAAAATTAAGATTTTCAATCAAGACCCTTATATTTTCAAGCATCAAACATGTTTTGCAAAAACTCAAGGAATTTTCGAACTTTGTTGGCCAAACCAAAATCACACACAATAGTACGTACAAAGTTTAGCAAAGAGTAACTTATGTAGTGTGTATAAACTAGTAAAAGCTTGAGATACATGTGAGGTGATATGTAAATAGAAATCAAGCACAAAGTCTACAAAATTTATCACATAGAATTTGAGAGAGACTATCACCTAAAGAGTTACATCATATAACTCCCACATCTCCTAGAATAAAAGTTTGCAATCATGTAAGTTTCTTGATTTGCCTCATATTGTACACACCAATTTTAATTGAGCAGAAACTTATTAAAAAAGCCGAGATAATGTACACACCAATTTTATTTGAATGATTTAATTATAGTCCAATAATGTATACACAAATTTTAACATTTAAACCAAGGCTACACCCTATGTTCTTTTTATGCATGTGCTACACTTTCTCGAGTACAAAATCTTACGATATACACTAAGGTGTTCATAATTGGCTAGTAAACAGCGGTGAGATGGTTATTTATGTCTTTCTCATTAAGTTCAAGTCTGACAATCAAAGGTATGTGACCTCAAGATCAAGACAAAGTGATCAAGAACTATAAACATCTTCCCACACAACATGCACTACAAAGCTCAAACTAGTAAAGTGTAATAAAGTAAGTTCATCCAAGCTAAACAAGGTATATAAACATGTTATGTAAAGATAATATGACTAACCTTGATTTCAAATCCAAGAAAAATTAATGCAAAACAAATAAAAATCTTTTTGGTTTAAAACAAATTTTATGACCAAAAGCAAAAAGCATACATTATGCTAAATGATTAAAAATGCAAATGCAAATATAATGCATGGCAATGCTTAACTAAGCTATTGAGGGTACATAAATAAGAAATATCAATTTCCTAATCAACCCTTGAGTATGTACTAGTTAGTATATGTACAAACTAGTACATACTCACACAAAATCAGAAATAGCTTAGCACTTATGTAACACATACTATTCAAGTTTCTCTACAATGTCAAGCATGTTCTAAATCAAGAGAGAGATAATATAACTCATGAAATCTTCAAAACAAATAAAACAAGACACAAAATAAAATACTTGTCTTTTTGAAAATTTTCAATGTTTTTGGATTTTTTTTTAATTAAAAAATAAAATCAAAAACAAAAACAAAACATGTCCACAATTAATTGAAAGAATTAAATCAAGGACAAGTAAGCAACACTCACCTTAGAGAATCTTTTCTTACCCATATTGCACAAGTCTTTGGCTTTGTAAGTGAAAAACTATGGAACTAGAGTGTATTTTAGGGATTACACCAATCTTCTGAGAAAGACTGAAATCCTGCGAATTCCTTTCTCAAGCCAACAAGTTTTAACTTTTCAAAAGAATATGAAACAATTTATTTGGACTTATGGCAGGAGAAATATCATCACATATCCTAGATTGAAAAACAGAATGTTTAAATTTTAATTTATGACAATTAGGAAGAATGTGACCAGAGACACCACAAAAGTGACAAACAAGAACAAATCTAGGAACATCCGTATTCCTAACAACAAATCTAGTCTCAGATTTTGGTTTTTGCCTCAACAAAGAACAATTTGGTCTAATATGACCAACAACACCACAAAAGTGACAAGTAGGCACAAAAATAGATTTATTATGCTTCCTAACAGTAGGTTTAGACATAGATTTAGAAACTTCAGCATCTACATCAAAACTTTTACCTTTGTCTAACTTAACAAAATAAACATTTTCTTTATTATTCCTCTTGATAAACAATTACAAACATTTTCTGTGTATGAAACTCATTCCACAAACTTTATTTCTTCTTTTAAGCCCCCAAGAGTGAGATTGTCAAACCAGTAGAAGTTACACCACTTCCTAGGAAGATTATGGTTTATCTTAAAGAGTCTAAGCCTAAGAATCCTACCCTCTCTAAGGATAAGTTGCATGATAGACCTTTATGGGTTTGTCATTTTTGTGAAAAGACTGGCATATTCGCCCAAACTGTTTCAAGTTGCAAGCTGTAAAGCAAGCAAATAAGCCAAAAGTACATGTGCCTCAAGTACAAGATCCTATGGTACTTGTTGGTGAGTTGGTAAAGGCGTTAAACTTTTATACCAATCCTGGAGTTGCTTATCATTCTAATATGGTCCTTGTGTTTCATCTTAATATTCTTTGTGACCATTCTCCTTTTGCTTTTTTTTTTTTTTTTTTTCCTGCTTTTAAGTTTTGCATTGCATAACATTCATGCATTTCATGATAGGTTGTGCTTGTTATTCCTTTTAATAATAATAAAAAATAAAAAAGGAGAAGGGAGGAAAAATGTGTTTTGCATTATTTTTCATGGACTTGTAATCAAGGCTAATCATATTATCTTTACATAACATGTTTGTGTACCTTGTTTAACTTGGTTGAACTTATTTTACTGTACTTTGCTAGTTTTAGCTATGTAGTGCATATTGTGTGGGAGTTGTTTATAGTTTTTAATAACTTGATCTTGATTTTGAAGTCACATGCTTTTGATTGTTAGGATTTGAACTTAATGAGAAAGGCATAAATAATCATCTCACCACTGTTTACTAGCCAATCATAAACACCTTAATGCATATCATAAAATTTTGTGCTCGAGAAAGTGTAGCACGTGCACAAAAAGAACATAAGGTGTAACCTCGGATTAATGCTAAAATTGGTGTGTACATTATCTGGCTAATCAAATATTTTCATATTGAAATAAAATTGGTGTGTATATTACAAGGCAAAATAAGAAACTTCCATGATTACAAGATTGTTTTCTAAGAGATGTGAGAGTTATATGATGTAACTCTTCAGGTGATAATCTCTTTCAAACATATTTAATGAATTTTGTAAAAATTGTGATTGATTACTATCTACATATCACCTCACATGAGTCTCAAGCTATTGCTAGTTGCACACACTACACAAATTATTCTTTGCTAAATTTAGTACATGATATTGTGTGTGATTTTGTTGTGGCCATCCAAGATTATATGTTCCTTTATTTTAATGCAAAATATGTTTAATGTTTGAGTTTTGAGGACAAATTGATTGAAAAACTTGTTTTTGGAAGATCTAGGTTGAATTCAAGTGTTTTTGAAAAACTTTTTATCTCATACTCATGCATTTTATTCATGCAATACTATATTTTGAGGAGTTTCTGCATAAAATTGCTTTGTTTTTCAAAAATTTGAGTTTTTTAGATTTTCAATCAATCGAATCTATCTCTCAATCAATTGAAAATGCGATAAAAATTTTGGTTTGAATATGCCTGGCTTGATTGATGCTCGATTGATACTTGATTGATCGAATCAAAACTAATTTTCAACCGATCGAAATTCGGTCAGTGAGTGTTTTAAAAAGAAGTTTCTCACGTGTTCTTCATACTTTTCAAACACTTTTTTCACTATTTTTCCTTGATCGATCCAATCTAAGCCATTTTTTTGTCATTTTCTACCTCAAATCTTTCAAGGGTTTTTGTCTTCAAGCTTGAGTAAGTCTCTTTTACCCCTTCTTTTTCATTAAAATCATATTTATCATGCATTTTCATTGAAAATTTTGAACCACCCATTTTTTTGGATTTTAGATAATTTCAATTGTTTTTAATCAAAATAAATCAATGCGTTTTTGTTCTTAAATGATATTAACATGATTCTCATGCATTAATTTGATTAATTTTGTAATTTGGGGGAAATTGAAATTTCTAGGGCTTGAAACTTTGTGAAATTGTGGATTTTGTTCAATTGGGCTAAAATTGATGAAATTGACTTATGTAATTGATTGATTATGTCATTATATGATGTTGTCTAATGTAATGATTAATTGATCAATTTGGTTTAATTTTTGGAATTGGGCTTTTCAAATTTTGGGTTTTTGAACTAAAACTCTATGTTCAAGTCAATTGATGGTTTATAAAGTAAATTTGAACAAATTTCAATGCATTAGAGCATGCATCATTTTTGCATTCATTTCGTGCATCATATAGATTGTTCTTTTCTATATTTTTTGTGCTCTAACCCTCTCTAATGCAGTCTGCCTTTGGTTTTTTGTTTTCTCTTTGTTTTTTGTTTTTGTCTTTTCTTTCCAGCCCTTAGCATCATGGTTGGAAAAACTAGAGCAGAAAAAACCACCACTCCCTCTACCCCTACTTTTGAGAGTGATAGGTTTAGAACTGAGACAAACCAAGAAACCTATGAGAAACTTAACATTTTTAGGTCAGTCTAGACTGAGCGTAAGGTCATATTAGATGAGTTAGATCCGGAGATACGTAGGAACTTTGAGCGTAGGGCTTGGTTACCACTCTTAGAGGTCGAGCATCCTCCTCCAACTGCTTTGATTAGAGAGTTCTATTCGAACTTCTCTGTCCACTCTGATGATTCTAACACTTAGTATGTGAGGAGTTGGATAAGGGGTGAAGAGTATATCATTACTGCTTCTATAGTGGCCACTGCTCTTGGTGTATTTTTGGTACAGCAGCTTATGTAGCCTTACACTGAGACCCCTCCTCTTGATGACATCATGTCTTTCATTACCTATACTACCATCAGTTGGGGTACTGATCCTCATGTCATTTTTCATGAGCTTACTGGTCCCAACTATTTGTTTTTCCGGATTTCTTGTCATTCTGTTTGGCCTATCTCTCATCTTCACACTTTTCCTACTCTTTTCATTCGATCTCTTGTTGAGGTTCATAGGAGTAGTGCAAAATGTCATGGTCTTTTCTTTCCGGTTTTTATTCATAGGATTTTGTTAGATTTAGGTTTAGAAGATTTTCCCGCGTCTGAGCCCGTACATATTATAGCTCCTATTGGTGCCATCTTTCTTTAGTAAAGAGCAGCTCAGTTGAAAGCTAGCTATAAACGCCTTAGAGTTGAGTTTTCTACAGGTGCATCTAGGCCTCCTACTGGTGATCCCATTGCTGAGGAGTTTGTAGACCCTACAGCTACTGTTAAGCCTCTTGCTTCTTTATCGAGCGATGCTTCTCTACGGAGTATGTTGGACACTGTCAAGACTGTTCAGGCGACGCATGGTCAGCTTCTTTTGGATGTGCTCACTGAGCTTCAAGCTTTACGAGCTGATTTGGCAAGTACTAGAGGATCTCCTTCGTAGCCTCCACCTTTTGATGATGAGTCATGATTGCCCTTTGACAATTCATCACAAAAAGGGGGAGTACATATGCATGTTGATAAGGGGAGCTTTTGTTTTGGAGCTAGATTGTATCTAGGAGCTTGATGTATTTTGTTTTGATTTTTGATGTATTTATTTTTTTTGCCTTTGATGTATTTATCTTTTATGGGTTGTATATGTTAGGGGGAAATACTATATTTTTTTTATTCCTTTTATTGTTTCTTGTTTCACATTGCTACATTGGTTATTGTTTTATATTATGAGGTTATTCATGGTATATGTCTTATTTTATGTTTTGTGAAATCAATAATTTATATTAGTTTACTTGTATTTTCCACACATGCGTTTATGTGTTTGTTAAGTGTTTCAGGAAACAACAGTTTAATTTAGTCGTGACTGCTGTCTATACTGGCAACTAATAGATAGTAGTTAGGTTAAATTGTATTTGGGCATTTTAAATTTGAATGGGCTGTTTGTAACTTTGTGCATTTCAGTTTTGTGATGTGTTTTGTCACGGATTGCCAAATGGGGAGTTTGTTAAGATCTAAGACTTTAGGAACTAAATGTATTAGAATTTCATTATGTTTTATGTTGGCAAACCATGATCAAAACATTGAGTCTAGGTTTAAGCTTGCTCAAAGAGTGTTTATTTGTAAAGTTGGAATCGAGTGATTGCAGGATTTATTAGTCTAAATCTGAAAGGCTCAATCGGTCGAACATCATGCAGATTATTTTTTCTGCAGAATTTCCAACTCATCCCAAGCTCGTTTAACATGTAGAGTTTTATGTTTTACTCCAAATATAAAAGGAAAAACCCTAACTACATTTTAGAAGTTTTTGATGTGCTGTGTGTTGAATCTCTTGTAAGATCTAGAGGTGTTTACCTTCATACACACTTAAGGTTATCAAGATCAAGATTCATGTTAAGAACTTGGTGATCTCTTCAGTTGCTGCATAGAGAACTTAAAGAAGATCTGAAACCTTTAAGTGGAGTCTCAAAGTTATAGGTGGAGTACTTATGGTTGCAATGGATCAAGGAAAGAAGTAGTCCATGGACTCGGAGCTGTCACGTGGTCGTAGTAGTAAGTTTTCTACTCGATGTAGTAATAGGATGTTAGTGGTCTAAATCTTATTGTACAAACTTCAATTCTTTCATAGTGGATCTGTTTTACCTTGAGGATAGTTAGGTTAAATTATCCTCAAGTTTTTTACATGTTTGATTTTCCTGGGTTATTATATCGTGTGTTCTTTATATTTTCGTATTACTTACATGATATGATTTGAATGTGTTAACCTAGATCTGAATAATTTATCTAAGTAATCACTTTGCTAAATAACTAGGTTAAACAACTTTTAAGGGGTCTAAAAACGTACAAAGTTTCCTCCCCAAATGGATTTAAAACATTTTCCTTTTAGTAAACTACAGTTGCAGGACACTTAGGAACTTAAAGAGATCTCTCAAGATTCTTTAGTCAACTAAATAGGGACAACATATAGAATTAGGAGAAAATGGGCAAATGCCCCTTTCAAAAAAAAAAAATCCAGCATTTTGCCCTCTCTCTCAAACTAATTAGAGAAATGCCCCTCTTTTAAAAATCGAGTTTCTCAAAATTGATTTAGGCCCTATAGCGGCGTTTTTAGGGACCCTATAGTGACGTTTTGTAACTCGATTTCCATAAAGTCGAGTTGCATGCAATTTTTTTTCTTTTTTTTTACCTATAACTCAATTTCATGTATATCGAGTTACAAAACGCCACTATAAGTCCTTAAAACGTTACTATAGGGTCCTTAAAAACGCCGCTATAGGGCCTAAATCGATTTTGAGAAACTCGATTTTCAAAAGAGGGGCATTTCTCTTATTAGTTTGAGAAAGAGAGCAAAATGCTGGATTTTTTTCTGAAAGGGGCAAAAAGAAATTTTGTCCCATACTAGGAAAGTGCTACGTTCACAACATTTTTACAACACTTTTACAGCAAATCATAGGTGGTTAGTTGTTATTAATTCTAATTTGAACCTACAACTAAAATAACTTTTTTACTACACCAATAACAACTTGTAACAATCTGTTACATAGAATTTGTTACGAAAGTATCATAATACACATCACTCACAATGAGGGGAGAGAGGGGGAAGGGACAAATGTTGGATAAGTAACAAGATTTTTGTCAATTTATCCTTGTTTCTCTCTCTGGTATGATTGGTGAGAACTTTAAGATTTTTTTTTTTTTAATTTTGTTTTGGAACCACTTTTAAGGGGTCTAAAAATGTACAAAGTTTCCTCCCCAAATAGATTTAAAACATTTTCCTTTTAGTAAACTACAGTTGCAAGACACTTAGGAACGTAAAGAGATCTCTCAAGATTCACTAGTCAAATAAATAGGGACAACATATAGAATTAATATATACTAGAGAAGTGCTATGTTCACAACATTTTCACAACACTTTTATAACAAATCATAGGTAGTTAGTTGTTATTAGTTCTAATTTGAACCTACAACTAAAATAACTTTTTTACTCCACCAATAACAACTCGTAACAATCTGTTATGTAGAATTTGTTACAAAAGTATCATAATACACGCCATTCACAATGAGGGGAGAGAGGGGGAAGGGACAAATGTTGGATAAGTAACAAGTTTTTTGTCAATTTATCCCTGTTTCTCTCTCTTGTTTGATTGGTGAGAACATTTAGATTTTTTTTTTTTTTTTTTAATTTTGTTTTGGGACCACTTTTACAAAATATAAAAGCAAAAGATGTGTCTTTGTTTTTGTTTTGAGAATTGAGATAATACGTGTCCCATTATTTGTTGGCTTTTAGTGAGGAGGTCATATCCATCCCATTGAACATTGAAGTAAGAATTGCGTTTCCAATTTTGACAACTATTTTTTCCTCAAAAAAAACTTGACAACTGTTTAGTCCTTCCTTTCTTTTTCATCTACTTCAAGGAGACCACGGCTCTGTGCTGACTGGAACCAAAGTCTTATAACTTTGGTCTTTTATATATGTAAACATATATGGTTTAGCTAGAGAATTAAGAACTCTTATTTTTTTTTATTTATACAAGATAAAAATTCTACTCTAACTTAATCTAAATATTTATGAGAGTGTAGAAGTAGAATCAGTAATACATATACAATAACTACATAAAACTTAACTAAGTTCTACAAGAACTCTAAGTTCGTAAACAAAAGAATAGAGAAAACCTCGCAAATTAAATTAATAACAATTTAATAAATCACCACCTCCATGTAATTAAGGAGCATTTATTGAAAAAATTCTCCTAACTCCTTTAAGAAAAAGAAATAACAAAGTGCTACTCTCTACTAGAGAAAAGAAAGCAACTTAATTAGGGAAATAAAAATAAATAAAATCCTAATTCAACTAGGAAGAGAAAAAAAAAATGTCATAACTGATTTGCATCATCTTCCCTTGGGTTGGAAAAAAACTCGTTCTCAAGTTTTGAGTCTTCATTAGAATTTAAATGTTAGATGTATAGATATGACATTGCAAGTTTCAAAAGGTAGGTATTAGAATTAAATTTATATAAAATTTCCAAAGGATAATTTTTTGAAAAGCTAGCTTGTTTTACTCTCCCACGAGGAAGCTATGAAAATTGCTCAAACAAAAATGTTAGAAATATGTGTTTAATGATTAAATTTATCATATTTCAATAACTTAAATTTTTGGGATAATCGGTAATATTAGGTCTCACTTATTAAAAGGGATTAAATTTACCAATTTTTTTTGCTGTTTATTTGCAATATGTGGCTCCGCCACTTCCTTCTAAGATAGAAGGTCTTCCGTAGTTATTAGTTATGGCCTTTTCTTATTTTTGTCATTTTTACGCCTCATTGCCTATATAAAGCAGTCCAAAGTAGGTTTCGAAAATCCATCAACACTGCATTCCTCAACTCAAACTTTCTTAAATTTTCCTTTAGCTTTTCCTTTTAGGTGATTCCATCACTATGGATTGTAAGAAACAATTGCAATCTGTGCAGAAAACTTCATCATCCGAGATGAAGCCTCAAGCCAATGATATCGTACATGAACGACGATCTGCCAATTATAAGCCAAACATATGGAACTATGATTACCTACAGTCTCTTTCTAGCATATACGACGTAAGAATCCTTTCTCAATATCTTCTATGAGAATATTATCGTGACTAGACTTACTATTTTAAGAATCCTTTTACAACTTTTATATGATCAATATTTAGTAAACGTTTGTCCCTTTCATAAAGACTTACTATTTTTTTTTTCATAACTTTGATGATGTGTCAACAAATCCTCTCATCTTCTATTTCGAAAAATAATTATGGCTTCTTTTTCTGTTCCATTTCATACTCTACCATAGAGAAATGATAATAACTTCTTATGCAATTAGTTTCAATAGTGTAAAATATGACTCTTAACTCATTATTGTATTTGTTTCTCAAATTGTAACTCATCAATAGGAAATATAGGTGCGTGTAAATAGACCCCAAATATTCAAGTTATTTCATTATGGACAGTATTTTTCCAAATCAGTTTAAAGAAATTTTTTTCTACTTATTATATGACGATTCATAAGATTATTCACGTGTCATATTTAAAAACTTTATGACTTACTAAATCAATGGAATGACTAAAAATGAACGTGGAGGTAGTAGGAATTTTGTTTCCTAAACTCTATCCTTTAATTATTGTCCATTCTCATCTTTAGAGAGCCCCTCTGCACGTAATTTTCACTAACACAATTAAGATTTGGGACGATGGTGTTTTTGCAGGGCCAAGAATACGAAAGACGGGTACAGAAACTTAAAGAAGATGTAAGGATAATATTTGCGAATGCAGTGGACTCTGTGGCAACGTTTGAGTTGATCGACAGCGTAAACAAGTTAGGCCTAGCAAGCCACTTTGATATGGAAATCAAAGAGGCTCTAGACACCATTGCATCCACTAAGAAGAAAATTTCTAGTCCAGAAGAGGATCTCTACACTACTGCACTATGCTTTAGGCTTTTTAGGCAGCATGGCTATGAAGTTTCTCAAGGTAAAATAATCTTCGAATTTAAATCATGTCATTTATGTAGCCAATCCTAATTAATCTGTTGAAAATCCATAACCGACCCCAAATAACTTAGAGACTAAAACTTGGTTGTTGTTTGAAGTCCTAATATCTAACACCAGTACATTCTGTGCAATTCAGATATGTTTAGAGGCTTCATGGATGAAAAAACTGGTTTGTTCAGAGTAAACACAAACATAAATATCAAAGAAATGCTTGAGCTTTTGGAGGCTTCACACTTGGGTTTAGAAGGTGAAAACATTCTGGATGTGGCTAGAGATTTCTCAACTGCAACTCTCAAGGAAAGCATTTCCAGTTTAGACAGTGAACTTGCCAAGCAAGTGGTTCATGTTTTGGAACTTCCATCACAAAGGAGAGTACAGTGGTTTGACGTCAAATGGCACATCAATTCATATGAAAAAGACAGTCACATGAACTCTAGCTTACTTGAACTTGCTAAACTTCATTTCAACATAGTTCAAGCCATACTTCAAAAAGATCTAAGGGAATCATCCAGGTAGCTTCCAAAGAATAATGTGATTTGTGAATATCTATACATATATCTTATACACCAAACTCACTTTGCATTGCACAAAATATTAATTAGCATGAAGAAAAAGAACTTAATTACTTGAACCTTTGTGTTATTTAGGTGGTGGAGAAATCTGGGGCTCACAGAGAACTTGAGTTTTGCAAGAGACAGACTAGCCGAAAGTTTTATGTGCTCAGTCGGCCTTGCTTTTGAGCCTGAGTACACATGTTTTAGAAAATGGCTTACGAAAGTCGTTATTCTGATACTGATAATTGATGATGTTTATGATGTTTATGGCACATTAGAAGAACTAAAGCACTTCACAAATGCCGTAAATAGGTCAGCATTGCAGAATCTCACTGCTGAAAACTTTCAATATAAAATATGGTTAAATATACTTTTTAGTCCTTAACTTTTGTGCTGGTTTCATTTTGGTCCTCACACAGTTTTTTGTTTTACTTTGGTCCTTACTAATAAAATGCTTATGGATAACATAATTATAATAAAAAATAAATAAACTACTTTAGGCAAAGCACCGTGTAGCTTAACTAATACTTTCTAGTATTTTAATGAAAATGTTTAGGGTTAGATAAAAGTTTACTCTGAAAATAATTAAATGAAATTGAAAGTAATTTTCTTTTCTTTTTCTTCATCCCTCCTCCCTCCAAGTTTCTTTGCAACCAAAAGTCATGCGAGTAATTATTGTCAATTAGGTGTTGGCAAGGATAACAATGAAGCACACAAGTATGAAAATGAAACAAAAAATTTGTGTGAGGTCCCAAATGAAATCATCCCCAAAAATTGAGGACCAAAAATACTTTAAGGCCCTGTTTATTTCAATGTAAAAACATTTCAAGGAAAATTATTTGTTTTCCGATGTTTAGTTATTTTTCTGAAAATGCTCAAAAAATATTTGTTGGAGTTGGTCTGATATGAAAAATCATAAATTTTATATTTATATTTAATATAAATATGAAATAAAAACTTTAATTTCCCACTTTAACATATTAATAAAATAACTTAAATCAACCTGCACAATCAGAATAAAATTTTTAAAAATTACACTAATAAGCATATTCAAAATAAGAGTGTAACAATAAAAGTAAATAAAAATAATAATTAACAAAAGCTATCAACTGAACTAGCATTCACAAGGATAATTACATACGTACAAACAATTGAAACCTCTAAGTGATACTTATAATGTTTTTTTGAGAAACTATTAAATGTTTGGAGTTGATTCCCATAATTTTGAGGCATTACGTGGTTATTATGGAGGTGTTATAAGGTATTTTCATCATTTTAATGGTTTTTTAGGGGGTGTATTGATTATTTTATTTTTTTAGAGGGTATTTCAATCATATTAGATTTGAAAATATTTGGGTCATCTTTTAGCTAGATTCAAGGCTATTTCAGTCATTTTGAAGGTTTAATGGATAATTTGGTTATTTTAAAGGATTTAGAGGTGATTAAATAGTTTTGAGCATATTTTGGTTATTTTGGAAATATTAGGGGTATTTTTGTCATTTTAGAGATTTTTACGGTATTTTTGTCATTTTAGATGTTTTAGAGGCATTTTTGTGGTTAGTCATTATTTTGATATTTTGAAGGTTTCAATGGTGTTTTGGAGGTTTAAGGGTACATTTTTCATTTTGAAAATTTTGGTTATTTGTTTTTTTTTTTTTTTTTTAGTTTTCTATTCTTTTAAGATTGAAATAAGTCAAAATGTTTTACTCATCCCCTAAAACGAGTAATATATTTTCAATTGAAGAAAATATTTTTTTCCGCTCAATGGAAAAATGATTTCGATTTTATCAAAATTTTCGACTATTTTAAAAGTTCGAAAAAAAAAAAAAAAAAAAAAACATTTTTCGAAAGATATTTTATGCCAAAACAAAAAGGGCCTAAATCACAAAATAGGCAAATAATTATTTTACAACATTAAGAATTATTCTTACCAAAATATTTAATTCAGGTGGGATGTTAGTGAAACTCAACAGCTTCCAGAGTGCATGAAGACTTGCTTCCTAGCTCTCTACAATACTACTAATGAAATCGCTAATGATATTCAGAAGGAGAAGGGTGCTTGGAACCAAGTTTTACCTCATCTTAAAAAAGGGGTACTCATCTGTTCATTTTCCATAATAATTGAAATTTACTCATTTGTTCGTTTTTCATCATGTTTAATTGGAATACATATATACACAATAGGTAAAGATCATCGTTATTGAAATTATAGTGAATATCTTTTTCTTTTTTCTTTTTTAATAGTGGACAGATTTTTGTAATGCATTATTTGTGGAAGCAAAGTGGTACAACATGGGCTACAGTCCATCCCTGCAAGAATATCTAAGTAATGGCTGGATTTCATCGACAGCCCCATTACTTTTGGTCCATGAATTCTTTTCTATGGGACATGAGGTAACAAACGGGATGGAAGATTTTATGGAGAAAAACCAAGAAATTGTGTATAATATATCTATGATAATTCGACTCTGCAATGATTTGGGGACTTCAATGGTAATTATTCTTTCCTTATACAACAGTTTTACAAACTGCTGATGTAGTTTTAGCATTTTCCAAATAATTATTGGTAAATAAAAATGTGGTGTCAATAGTAGGTCTAGATTAAAAACTAATAAAAATTTGCCACATTAATAATTTGTAAAAATATTGTATAATAATTTATGTCTGTAGCATTATTCATAAATGTCGGTAGCATTACTCATTAGGAAAGAGTAATGCTACAGACACAAATTATTTTACAATATTTTTACAAACTGTTAATGTAATTTTAGCATTTTTTTAAAAAATTATTGATAAATAAAAATGTAATGTTAGTGGTAAGGTTAATTTAGAACTAATAAGAATTTGTCACATTAATAATTTATAAAAATATTGTAAAATTATTTATAGCTGTAGCGTTACTCATTCTCTTTATTGGTTATATAGAACATTGATTAATTATTATGTCCATATTAGAACAAACTAATTGGTGTAGTAACTTGAAACAGGCTGAGAGAGCAAGAGGTGATGTTCCCTCATCAATCCTATGCTATATGAGAGAAGCTGATGTTTCAGAAGAAATTGCAAAGAAGCACATCAAAGACATGATAAACAAGAGTTGGAAGAAAATAAATGGGCAATGCTTCAACCAATTGCCAATGCTGCAATCATTTGTCAATATTGCAACAAATAATGCTCGTGTGGCACATAGCCTTTACCAATATGGAGATGGGTTTGGGGTTCAAGACCGAGACACTCGGAAAAATATCGTGTCTTTACTGGTCGAACCTCTCTCGTGCTCTACTGAATTGAAATGTTAAATTGTGGAAAATGGGTCAATTTGTCAGCTATGAATCTATGATGTCAGAACTTAGAATTTGCAATAACTCACAGGATGGTGACTTGAATGGCTAGGTTAAGTGCATGGCTTTGTCTCTACAATAATACAATGAACGAGTGCTTGGATTGTAACGTGTAATCAATATTCGGTTCATAATTAAATAAAAGTGCTTTCTGAGTGTCTGTGACCGCTACTTTTTCCTTAATCTTGTTGATGTTGAGTAGGCACTCTAAAGTTATGGCTGCGAAAAAAGATAAGAATCTCTGCAGTAATCTCGTACTATAATAACTACCAAAATTATCATATTTGATTCCTTGGATCCTTAAAGTATAAAGATAGGCTGGCCTTTTTCTCCCAAAAAAAAATAAAAGATAGGCAGGCCTAATCTCCACTAAGAAAGTTAATACTATATCGAAAGTTATATCGATTTGTCCAACGGTACGATATATTTTAGATATCGGTTAATATCAGTATACCGTTTCGAGATTGCCACTAAATATATATATTCTCTTAAAAATTTTATATATTTTCATAAAAATATAAAATAATTTAAAGCCTGACCAATAATAATAATTTTTTAAAATATTATTAATTATGTTTGTAGTATAACTTTTTATTTTAAGAAGAGTTGTAGTTTAAGAATAATACTAAGTACTAAATGCAGTACTGAAAAAACAAAAGAAATAAAAATTATTGTGCAAAGTTAAAACTAGGACACGTGAGTGCTTGATAAGTTTGAAAATTTTGAAAACCTCTGACTCATGGCTTCAGTATATTCACGTGGGATTATATATATATATATATATATTGTCAATATGTTATATAATAATATAATTAATTTAATAAAAATCAAGAAAAGAAGGATCAAGAAAAGTCATACCTATCCCAGTATACCATACACGTGTGTGGTGGTAAAATAAAAGAAAAACAAAAGAAGGAAAAGAGAGAACAAACTATTGGAACTAAAACACGTGGACCATGGTTGTAAATCTAAACCATACACGTGGATTATGGTGGTAATTCCTGGAGCAACCTAATCAGTAAATAAAGAAGAAAACAGGATTCCCTTACTATGCAGCAATGTATTATTCTGGTAAGACAATATGTTTGGCCTCTTTACAGATGAACTTGTGATGAATTTTTTTTCTGTTTTGAATTGTTACTAATCGTACTTTATAAGTTAGCCCAAATTTTAGGAAATAAATTACATATTTTTATATGTTTTTTAGTGCATGCCCAAAATATTTTGGGTTCTTGGTTCAAAATAAACTTTCATAATTTGGAGATTTTTTTTATGGTAATGAATTTATCAATGATTCATATAATTAAAAAAAAATGTTCTTTACAGTTGTAGACCTGTGGTAGATATTTGACTAGTAAGTAAAAATTATTAACTTTAATGATTGTAACAAAATAAAAAATAAAAAAAAATTCTATAGTTATCATGCTAATTGAAATTTATTTTTCAACATTGTAGGATGACATAGAAGCCAAGCCTACTCAATTTTTTTTTCAACACTACAGGATGAAAGAGAAGCGAAGCCTACTCAGCCTACGCAAAGTTGGCTTTGTTCATAATTTTTTTTTTTTTTTTTTTTTTGAGAAACTGTTCATGAAATTTTAGATATAAAGAACATGACTCATATCTATTTTTGTTGGGATCATTATCAAGATGTGGCTATTTTGGCTTTCTTGAAACATTGAAATCACATATTCACATTGTGAAGCTAAATTTAGCTAGGTTGTAAAGCCTTTTTTTTTTTTTTTTTTAATTATTTAAGGTTTTGTTCATTTGGTTGTGGATAAAAATTACAATGAAATTATGTTGTTTACAACAAGTGACAAGTGAATTTGGTGGCTCTACTATTAAAAGAGGAGATTAATGCACAATGAGAACAAAAAATTCTCATAAAAGAAAGTACAAATTCTAATGCCATTGTACATGTGCTAGAATTTTGCATGAATAGATTATCTCCCATGCAATTTCAAGAGATTGATGTACAAGAAGAAAGCATCATTTTGACTTATTATGTACACATTAAAGGCCAAAACTCATAGAGGTGATCTCTATAAACGTAATAATCACAACCTCTTAACTTGTAGAAGTGATCTCTATAAACCTAATAATCACAACCTCTTTCCATTGGCCATTTTGCCTACTAGTGTCGCGCTAATTTCTAACAAGCAAAAAACCAGAATTCAATCTACAATACAACATAACATTGTGACTCCAACAACGTATCATTCCCCAAGAAAAATTCCGGTTCAAAAAGTGGCTTTCCAGTAAGAGCATGTAAAAGAAATTGGTTATCCTTCCCCTGAATAAGTTCTCTTCAAGGAGCTTCTAGAATCGAGCAAATATATGTGTGATGAAGCATAAAAGTCCAAGTCCGCATTGTCAAGGTAAAAAAACATGTTAAAAATGGCAAACTTGATGATTACACTCAAGCTCAACCTGACTTCAAACAATCAACATAGTTAACCCTTCAAAAAGATAACATACACTGATACATAACTAAATAAATGCATCAGGACAGTGCATAACCTGATTGCAACACATTCAACAAGAATAATCAACAAACAATTAAGCATAATTTAAGATTCATGGACATTTGGGAAAGTGATGAAGGTTATAGACAAGAAGAAACCATCAACTCCAAAGGTGCAGAAGAAAACTTGACTTCAATAGGCCAATTGAAGGAATAAAACCTATGTTACTAATTTGTTACTAAATCATTGTTAGATATTTAGAATAGAAGAATAATAACACAGGAGAATTTCCACTTATAGTAAAAGTTATACATTGAGCAAGGATTGGTTACAATAAAATCAACATAGTACAAATCAAAGCCTCAAGGACCTTGGAGATCTTGGTATTTTTCAAATAAAGAAAAGAAACCTAACATTCTTGCCAAACTGTGTTGGAGAATGGCATAGGACTTTGAAGCTCCATAGGTTCGAATGCTAATTAAAAAGTACCTTACTCAATCTAGAATCAGTGAAAAAGGAAGGATGTATAGTTGTCAGTACGTCTCGTATTTGGACAGCGTGCAAAGATGGAGGTATATTCCTCAATAAATGCTTAAAAATGTCTATTTCTAATGGAGATTCTACTTGCCTATGGGGTGATTTCTGGCTATCACTACTGACAACAGCAGAAGTTCGACTAAAAAAAATTCTTCCAACTAATTTGTTATAAAAAAAAATAAAAAATAAAAAAAAAAAAAAAAAACCCTTTGTGCCATTAATAACAATAGGACATAAATTTTCCTACATTGGAATAAAAACAAACAAATTCTAACTAAATAGAATGTCACTACCAACCAATAGAAATCCCCAAAAATCTGAAGCTAGAAAAAATTACCCATTTTTTAAAGTACAAGAAATTTGTGGAGTTCGTATAACTGATATTGCTCAATCACAAGTACATGGTTCAAGTACAGGTGATTTCAATTCCTAAGCTAAAAACCAAAAACATGGTTAAGTAGAGGTGATTTCAATTCATAAGCTAAAAACCAAAAACATAAAAAAAAAAAAAAAAAAAAAAAAAAAAAAAAAGAGAAAATAGAATCAAATTCAGCAGAAATAAATCAATAAACAAAATTGGAAAACCATTATTTACTTTCCTTCCTTTCCTAGCAACCAAACAGAGTTTATAAAAAACAAATTAATTAAAAAAAAAAAAAGGGAAAACCTACCGGACCAGTCAGCCTCTTCCTCTCTCTCTGTTGCCATGGCTCATCACAACCACCACTCACCACCACCTCCTATGGTGGCTTTTTCGGACCAAACTCTCTTTCTCTGTCTCTCAATCTCACTTCCCTCCCTAGATCAAACCCCAAAAGTATCAACTTCTCTCTACACTCGATTCTCTCCAAACCCCAACCCTTGCTCTCACTCTCTCTCTCTCATCTGGATCTAAAAAGTGCTTTACGAGGCGTGTGAGTGTTTGGGGATTTGATTTCAGATGCTGAGTTGCTATTTTTTCTTTGTTTTTGCTAATGGGTCTGGGTTGGGTATGCTGGTAACGACGATGATAGGGTTAAGGACTTGAGCGAGATGCACAGAGCAAGCGTGGAGGTTAAGAGAGTGGTGGAAGCACAATTAGGTTGAGAGAATGGAGCGTTAAGGAGAGAAAGAGAAACCTAGTTGAGGTGGGAGAGAAAGAGTTTTACTGAAATTCAAATTGGGTAGCTAAAATGAAAAGAAAAAGTGGGAGACACGGATTGCCAGGCTGGAGTTATAACATGTCAAATTAATGGGCCTTGGATTATACAGACGGCTGAGATTTAAGCTATTGCACCCAAGAAAACAAGCAAGAGCAACAAACCAAACTTACCGAGTTAGGATGGTGAGAGTGGGACTCTAGTGTCCAAAACAAAATATTATATACCAGGCGTTCAAAACTAGAAAAACAAAGAACGGAGAAGTGAAGAAGCGAGGAAGAAGGAGTTGAAGCAGGTGGCAAGGCTGCGATTGACAAAATGGAAGTGGCTGGAGACATGGGAGTGACTGGCGATGTGGTGGTGAGTGGCTGTGATGACAAAAACAGATGATTTTTGGGTTTTTTTGTATTTTTTTGTATCGGCCCGGTTTAGATTTACTGGCCGAAACATCCAATTTTCGCCTATAAGGCCGAAACAATCCGGTATGGGCCGGTACTCAGCAATATGAATCAGGGGAGGTTTTGGTACCAGTCAATTCACCGATACGAAAAAAACCGACCATACCGGCCGGTATGGTACGGTATTAACTTCATTGATCTCCACACCAAAAAAAAAAAAAAAAAAAAGATAACCACTGATGTGGCAATGTGAACCCGACTTTGGTTTTTTCTTTAAGGATCCAAGGAATCAAACATGATACTTTTGGTGGTTATTGTAGTAAGCAGGCTTGTTTAGTATGGCATTTTAAACAATAGTTTTTTAGTTTTTAAACAATATTTCACGTATTTTCACACACTTTTTCACCTACAGGTATTTTCAAAAAATACAAATAACTTTATTAGAACAATATTATCAAACGAACTCTTTTTTTTTTAGGGGGATTATCAAATGGACTCTTAATTGTTAGAAAATGCCTATTTTGCTAAAAGTTTAGTTTTTGTGAATTATATTGCTAAAAAATCTAATTTGCAAGTTATTTAATTATATAAACTCTTTTGAAACTCGATTTAACCAAAGTTGAGATATATGCAGTAACCATTGATGTGGCAATGTGAACCCGACTTTGACAAAATTGAGTTTTATTTTGAGATTTGAACCAATTTTGGCAAAATCAAATTCCAATTAAAATGATACTATATAAATAAATAACTTGTTGAAGTGGTTTTTTAGTTATATAATTCGGGAAAAGCTATTATTTAACCCAAAAAAAAAAAAAGCGTTTAGAAAATTATTCTCAAATTTATTGTGCAAAACAATATTTTAAAAAATACCCACTCTCCATAGTTTTTGTGATTAAAATCACTCATAATATATTATATATATATATATATATATTTTTTTTTTTCTTTCATTTTTATTAAGATCTCTCTCTCTCTGCCATCACTAGGTTTTTTTTTGTTAATTGTTAATTATGGTCTATTTTTGTTAGTTGTTAATTGTTAGTTCGCAATCCGTGGTTTTGGCCAGTTGTGAGGGGGACAACTACGTCTGATATATATATTTAATAGTAGAAGGATTGAGTTTAAAATAAAAAATAAAAAAGCAAGGGCCAAACCAATTGGGGGTGTGGGAAAACACTAGAAAATTAGTTTTGGGAACAAATTCTCAAAAACACTTAGAAAACCGATTTTGAAAACACAAAACTCAAAACAAAAAACCAAATAAACCATTAACTTGACAATTTTGATTACAATGACTTTGAAATAATTTAAATTTAAACAAAACTCATAATCTATGGAATCAAATTAAAATATTGATATTGTAATCGTTGCGGCATCTTGCCACATTGATTGCTATTGAGTGCATAATCCATGACATTTATTTGGTCTTCATTAATATGTAATGTGCATTCACTATTCACAAAGTAGTACTCATGACTAATACTTTGTACGATATTGCCAAGATATATATAATCTCTTTTTTTTTTTTTTTAAGTTTCTTCGGTTTTTTAGTTAGAGCTAATTTAGCTAAAATTGGGTCTAAAAAATTGGGTCAATATTGGCCTTACTTTTAGTTAGCATAAACAATCACTGATGGTGGCTGTGGGTGGCAGCAGTGGTTGGTGCCTTGGTGGTGGCTTTGGATTTGTATGGTTATCATTGATGGTTGTGGCAGTTAGCGAGGTCAGAGAAGAAGAGTGAGATATGCAAGAGATGAAGAAGTAGAGAGAAAAATAATAAATAAAAAGAAAGAATAATTTGAACATTTAATTACAAATATAGAAAATAAGAGAGTTTGATGCAGGACCACTTGACAATGTGCCAAATAAAATAGAAATCATGAATGCTCCTAATTTCGTAGGGCTGGCCAGGCAAAGCTATAAAAGTGTTAATTAAGGGACCACGGCCATTGCATTAATATTAGGAATGGCAATGGGTTAGGCTTTTTCATACCTAGACCGACCCTGCGAGCCTAGACCTATTACCCAAACCCAACCCGTTTAATAAACGAGTGTTTGATGCAAAGCCCAAACCTGCTCCGTCAGGCCCTGTGGGTCCCATGGGCCCGTTTAACCCAACCAAAGTTGGACCCAATCCATGGCCCAAATTGTGGCTCAAACCAAAAAATAAATTTAAAAAATTGAATTGAAGCGTAGTAACTAATATCATAAATCACCTATTAATTATAAATCTATAAATCAATAAATTATAGCTAAGATTATAACTCAATAAATCACCTAACTAAGATAACTATTTAATCATAAATCAATAAATCATAGTTAAAATCACCCGCTAAACAAAAAAATAAAATAAATAGTATCACAAGTCCAACAAGTCCAAGAAATTAAAAAGCTACAAAATAAATCTCACGAGTTTAGGATAATTACAAACCAACAAGTCTAAGAAATTAAAAAGCTACAAAATAAATCCCACAAGTTTAGAAAAATTACAAACCAACAAGTCTAAGAAATTAAAAAGTTACTAAATTAATACAACAAGTCTAATCCTCCATAGCTGTGACACAACTCCCAACCTCTTCATGATGATCCCTAGTGTACAATCTCCTAGCATAGTTGAAAAACCTATAACAATAATAAATTAAAAAATGGAATAAACTCCATCAAATTATAACTAGCAAATATAAAAATACAATTTTGATTTTGTAAAGTTGTTATTTACAACTATATTTTTTGTTGGCTTTTATTCCGTGCCAAATTTGATTGTAATTTTATTCAATCTTTTGTACCCTGTATTTATTGTGGGATTTAATTGTAAGGGTTGTGTGTGAGAGAGAGAGTATGTGAAGACTCAAGCAATTGAAGATGGAAAAGTTTTCGCGGGTATCTCACTACTAAGCATCCCGCGAAATGGTGCATGTGTCCTGCACATGACTGGAATGCGAAGAGTCAGGACAGATGGAGACAGTTGTGTTTCCTGAGTATCTCGCTAGTAAGACCTTCCCGCGAGATACCCACGAAACGCTCTGTTTAGCTGATCTGTCATTTTTGATACACTCTATCCTTGCCCACTCTATAGATACCCTAATTTACCCACATATGTTGAAGAGGCTATTCAAAGAGAAAAATCCTAGAGAGGTTTTCTAAAACCCATACACCCATCTTTTTGAGACAGAGCTACTCATCCTTAGTGAGAAATCATTGTAGTCTCTTAACCATCCCTCTCCCATTATTATACCTTGAGAGGAGATTTGTACCCAAATACAACCCACACCTATTCAGAGTGTAGAGAGTGTTTTGGAACTGTTGGGAAGCACTGGAAGAAGTCAAGGATGGCAGATGCAACATGGAGCTTGTTGCGGGATCCGGAGAACTAGACAAGACACGATTCCGAGAAGCCTTGTTGGAGTAGAAGCTTGGAGGGCTTAGGTACATCAGGTAGATTAGGCTTGGAGGGTCTCTTGCTAACCCATGTATCCCAACTGATTGTCTAGTGGATCAATTTCCGCTTGGAGGGCGGCGGAGAGGTTTTTCGCCGAGTTCTTCGATTTCCTCTTCGATAACACGTCTTGGTGTTATCTATGTTTGCATCCTTCTTCGCTACTCTTGTTCATTTCATTTTTACTGCTGTGTTGCTTTAAATATGGATTAGAGTAGTTGTATTGCTTACACACTTGTGTTTACACTATTCCGCACTTATCATTAAGTTAGTGTAAAATCAACCAAGCCGTAATTTTAAATTTGGGGGTCTAAACCGCTCGTGTGTTTTTGACACATTTACGAGCTTTCAGATTTCATTTTATAAATACAAATTATACAATTGCTAAGAGAACCAGTTTTCAGCTTCTTCAGTGTCAGTGACTTCTTCCTTACTTTCCTAAAATTGGTAAAATTTAAGAAGATATAATCAGCTTCAGTTTCAAATCAATGTCTATGGGAACTAAAAACATGGTTCAGCACACTTCTAGCTCATGTATATACTTCTTCTCTTGACTCAAAAGAAATTATTCCAGGAAAAAATTCTGTTTATATTAATCAACATGAAAGAATAATGAAAACATCAGTGCAGTTCACTTGCATTATATCATGTAATAGAGATGGTTCAATTTCCAATTTCTCACCAAGAATAGATAAGAAACTAAACATAAAAGGCACGCATAATGTCTATGTAATAAAGATGGTTCAATTATGAAACAAGAAGCATAGGACAAACAAAATCTACCTAGTGCAGCTCCATCAGTTCCTGAAGACAATTACTTAGTAGTACTGTTTTTATGCAGGCTTTACCTGTAAGAAACACTTAACAATCATGGATTATTGACAAATAAGGCCAAAAATATTATGAAACATTGCACTAGACATAAAAATTTGTCAAACAAGATTTATTTTCGATGGTAATCTAATCAATTAAAAACCAGTATAATTATATTCACATACATCATTCAAACTTTCAATATAGTTGCTCTAGACTCTACCATCACAAAAATTCCATCATTGCTGCATCTTCACACCTCATCATATGATTTCAAAGAAACAGATTGCAATTTTCCCACATACCCTTTTTATGTTAACACATCACTCCCATAATATTAGATTATTTTCTCAAAGCTTGCTATTAGCGACAGCTAGTTCGTCGCAACAACGCAAAAAGCTGTCGCGGATTAGTGGTGCCGACGGCAAAAGGCCGTCGTCGTCCGTCGGGAAAAGCCTTGTCGGTAATACTATATTACCGACAAGGCCGTCGCTAGCACTCATTTTTTACCGTAAAAAGCCGTCGTAAGAACTTGATATTTTTCGTCGAAAATACTTCTTCATATGAGAAAGTTAGACGACCAAATACATTTTGTGATGAACTAAGGTTGTCGTTAATGTATTTTTTTGACAACTAAAATTCGTCGTAAATACTTGATTTGTCGTCGAAAATACAACTTCATACGAGGAAGTTGAACGACCAATTATATTTTGCGACGAACTAAGGCCATCGTTAATGGATTTTTTCGATGACTGAAAGTCCTCATAAATACTTGATTTGTCGTCAAAAATACAGTTTCAAATGATGAAGTTAAACGACCAAATACATTTTGCGACAAACTATCACTACAACAAAAGTGACCTATGGTGACCAAATATTTTCGTCACTAAACTTTATTTTCAGTAACGAAATAAATTCGTCAAAAATAAATTTTTTTTTTCGTAATTTTTTTTTATTTGAACATATAAGGTGATAAAATATTTCGTCACCGATTGTATTTATTTATTTATTTTTTCAATTTCAATAGATAATTCATCACCAATTTCTGCTTATAGTTGGATGAAGAAAATTTTTGTCACCAATTTTTTTATTATTATTAATGTTCTTTACATTTGCTTGCCATTACATTAACCTGTTCATTTCCAACCACATTCATAAACAAATCATCCATTCATTTCCAACCAAATACATAAAAAAATCATCAATATAATCTAAAAAGGAAATAAAGAACTATTATACTTTTTAAAACCATTGAACCAAGTTGTTCACAAAGTAATTACAACCATTTATATATGATGTCTTCCATACTATACAAAAAATTATTTGAGACCAAGTAGCGCCACAAAAACTGTCTTTTTGCCACCAATCCCATACCTGCACAAGTATAACGAAAAATACATCAATACCATAACTATGAAGATGCATTATCAACAAAAAATGAAGAACCAAATTAGAAACTTAAAACTCTCAACAGCACAAAGGCAAATAGAGGAATTACCAACAACAACAAGAGATTTATAGTCTAGTCCGTTTAGATTGCAAACCTATATGCCTGATAAGATAACAACCAAAAAAGAGCCATAATTATTAGTAAGACAATTTTGAAAATGTCCACAAAAAACCCAATAACATACTAGACAAAATAATCATAATGCAACATCACATGAAGCCAAACTATCAAACAAAGAAATTGCTCATAAATTGGAAAAAAGTCAAGCAAACCTATATCTCTAATTTTCTAAGTAATTGCTCATAAGCAAGTTGTGGTCTATATCCTATTAACATATGATTTTATCATCATATATGTAATAGTTTGCACTTATTACTTTTCAAGCAAAGCAACACCTACACCAATCAGGTCATATTGACACTGTGAAAGACTGATGACATACCATTCATAAAGAAATTTTAAGAAAACTAATCATTTAGCATTGTTAGCAATAAGCTATAATGTGTAAATTAATCATTTAACTAAATTCAATGTTTCCAATAGCTCTAGCATACCTTTCCTATTCCAAATTCAACAAATAATAAGATGCTTATCCTACCCGTCAATGAAATAAATGAATTCTTCTACACCATCCCCCATGATGGACGTCTATATCTAATACAAAGGAATTAAATTCATTTAAGAAGTGTCAGTCAATGAGACATCCAAATTAGATTTAAATTATAGAGTTTGCATGAAAAGTTAAAATCTACTACTCAAAGAGTCTTTATTTTAAGTTTATTATTTGGGCAGTAGGCTAAGTGAAAGAGCCGCATTATTGTTTTCTATAATAATTTATTAAAAATAAAGTATTTCAGCTGACTCAAATCTGTCCTTGACAGACTTCAGATCCCATGTGTTAAAAAAACATATTAAAACAAGGAATGAAACTCGCAATCTCATATAGCAATTATCAAATTACAAGTCAAGCAATCCAACTCCATAACTCATAGAGACAATTTTTCAAACACTTGGCATGCAACAAGTATAAAGTTCACTCTCCCATATGTCAAAACCATACAAATGCAAAGAAAACACACTTTCAAAATCAGGCCACCTCAACACATGCAATAACAAAACTCATATGGTTGTTCTAGGAACCAACCCTCAAATACCCATTAGTAAAATAGACAACCAAAACACCCCATCAAAGCAAACACCTCCAAAAAGATTGAAATTTTCAGATTTAATAAATCCCTTGCTACCCAAATCCTTATAACCCTCTAATCTTCCAATATTCACCAAACCCATCAAGTATATGCCATAAAAATTATAAAATAACAAAACCCAATATATTTCATAGAAGAAATTGAGAGAAGACTCATATTTTTACCTTGGGTTTGATCCACTTCGAAATCTCATGGAGTTTGGCTACTAGGAGGATTAATGGAGAGAAATCCTCACTTCATTGGAGGTCTTAAATTGAGAAAGGAAAAATGAGGAAGGAGACTAATATTTAGAGTGCAAAGCACCAAAGATGTTTGAGGATTCGGTCATGGCAGGGGAAGTAAATGAGAGAGTAGAGTAGAGAAGAGAGTAAAGAGAGGAGGGGTGGTTGTAAAAGATGAGTGGGGGCAAACCAACATGTAGTGGAAATAGGGTTGGTGTTGGTATGGACAAAATTACGAAAATACCCCCACTTAAAATCATATTGCCAACACATTTTTTTTTTTTTTGGGTGTTACAAAATAACTAATAAATAAACAAAAAAGAATAAATAAAGAAGAAACAAAACTCTAGGACCGACTGATACATTAACACAAAAATCAAATTCACACATTTTTTTTAAAACTGTGTGCTCTATACACAATAAAACAATAAGAGCCACATCTCTTTTTTATTAGTTTTTAATCTAGAATCAATGAGAACCACATGCTATAGCTTTACTTTTAGGTTTTTTTTTTTTTTTTTTTTTTTTTTTTTTTGAGAAAGAGCTTTTGTTTTACAGACAAACTGTTACATTGTAGACTGTACAACTGCAGCTTCTTTGTCCTAAAAAATATGAGGAATGATATGTCTACAACATTTCTACAACATTTTTACAACAAATCCTAAGTGGCAAGTTGTTACTGGTTGTTACTATTGGGGCAAAAAAGTAATCTTACTGTTTAATTCAAATTTAAATCAATAACAACTAACCACCTATGATTTGTTGTAAAAATATTGTAAAATTATTGTAGACGTAGCATCTCTAAAAAAATATTATTATATACTATATTATACAACTGTTAGTTAAAAGTCACGTGAATTACTTTCAAAAAAAAAAAAAAAAAGTCACGTGAATTTAATTTCTTTTTTTTTTCTTTTTTCTTTTTGTGATAATTATGATTAAAAAAATAGTAATTTTACTTAATTAAGTGAATAAATTTAAAAAAATTACTTAATTTTTATATAACATTAACTAACTCATTATATATAATAATATTTTTATTTTTATTTCTATGATTACAATTAAACATATGTGATTGTCCATTCCGAGTCACTCTTCCTTAGGGTCTTAAAGCATAAATTTTGAAAGAAGCTACCCAACTTAAAATTCACATCGGATTAAGAAATATAGAGCTGGGTTCAAGTTACTCCTGATGTAACTCTAAAATATGTTGCACCACCCAATAACTTATTATTGAATTCATATTTTGAAAATCCAACCGTTGGATTACATTTTCTATATTTTCTTAATATGCATACCAATTTTCATGTTAATCGGATGTAATTTACCATTTGATCTTTAAACTCATCTTTTATGCATTATTTTAAACCACAAAAACTTGAATTTAAACAATTGATTGATGGCATGCCTATTTTAATCTTTTATCACCTTGAAATTTTCTAATCATGAAAAATATATGAAGATAATGTAATCTAACGGTAGATTTGTCAAAATTCACACTGAATTAAGAAATATAGGATTAGGTTCAAGTTACACTTGATGTAACTCTAAAAAATGTTCTACCATCCAATAACTTATTATTGAAATCATATTTTGAAAATCCAACCGTTGGATTACATGGTCTATATGTTCTTAACATGCATGCCAATTTTCATACCAATCGGACATAATTTAACCATTTACCCATTATTACCCATTTAACTAATTAAATCTATCCCAAACCTAACTCAAACAAATTATTATGGGTAAACCTCAACCCACCCAATTACACAATAATCAAAATTACCAAATTGCCCCTAAAACTTGCAAAGAACCAAAGTACTCCTAAAATCTTCTAAAATTGACGAAATGCACCTTAAACCTAAAAAATGACTGAAATACCTCTAAAATCATAAAATTACCAAAATACCCTAAACTAAAACATTACCAAAATATCCCTGGAAACTAAAGAAATACCAAAATATCCCCTAAACCTAAAAAATAATCGAAATTCCCTCGAAAACCTTTACAATGACCAAAATACTCCCAGAAACCTAAAAATGACAAAAATACATTATAAACCTAAGAAATGACCGAAATACTCCCCAAAGCCTAAAAATTACCAAAATACCCGTGAAACCTAAAAATGACCAAAATACCCTCGAAAAATGAAAAATACCAAAATACCCCCCAAACCTAAAAAATAACTGAAAATACCCTCGAAACCTTAAAAATGACCAAAATACCCCTGAAACTTATAAAATAACCAAAATACCCCTTTAAACCTAAAAAATGACCAAAATAGCCAGAAATTATAAAAATGAGTATTTTTGTCATTTTAAAAATTGAAACTGATAAAAGCATGAAAACAAAAAAAAAACCTTAAAACATTGACCAGTACCCAAAACCCACTTAAAACCTCCCTGATAAACCCAATTTGATCAAATCCAGTGGTCCTAGAACTAACTTTGAAGTTTGACCAAAGATTGATCAAGTTTAATAGACTTTGACGAAGTTTTGCAAGATTTGACAACTCTGTTCTTACGATCTGACCGCCTAATTGTTACTGTAAGTTACAAAAACAAATATTTCACCACATTCTACCAATCCAACGGTCAGATTTTGGATCTCCACTTGGTTGCATGATGGACATATGTTGTTGTACCCACCTACTAAGAAACTTTGTTTAACCCCGTTGACACAATCCAACCATCCAAAATGGCTGAAATACACCATCAAAGCTAGGAAATGACCAAAATACCCATAAACTTCTAAAGTGACGAAAGTGCCCCTAAAAGTTTCAAAATGATCAAAATACTTTTTACTTCTGAAATGACCAAAATAGCCCTCAAGTACTTGGAGGATCTTGAAATTTTTTTTTTTTGGGTGCAATTTTTAAAATTTAGAAAAAATTCTAGAGTTTTAAGACAAAATTGAGGAAAATTTACCATTCAAAGAAATAATAATTTTTTACGGCCATATGTATGTTGGAAATCACCTTTTTTTGTGACAGATTTTCTTTAACGTCACTAATACCTTCTTTTCTTAAGAAAATTTTAATTATTAACAATGACCAAAATGTCCGTCGCAAATAACAATGCAATATATAGTGATGGAAAATAACTGTCAAACACATGAAAAATAAGGGCATGCATTTCCCCCCTTTAAAAAAATTACAATTGACGATGGCTTAGGTTCACCGCAAATATTATTTATGGGAGGGATTCAATTCCATCACTAATACATTTTCTCTTTTAAAGCAAATTAACTATTTACGACGGTTAGCATGTTCGTCACAAATACAAACTCAATTAGAAAAAAAAAATGCGATGGATAAATGTTGTCACAAAAGTGAAAAGTAAGGGGGGAATTTTCCCTCCAAAATATTTTACCATTTTCGATGGTTTCATGGCTGTCGCTGACTCGCTAATACCCTCTTTTATATTTACGATGGAGGAATGTTTGTCACAAATAATAACACCATAAAAAATGTATTTTTTTATTTTCAACACACAAAAGCCGTCACAAGTGTTAATATTTCGGACGGTTAGTCTTCGGTCGCCGTAAATAATACTCTTTTTTATATTTATGATGGAAGAATGTTTGTCGCAAATAATAACACCATAAATATATATATTTTTTATATTTTCGACACATGAAAGCCGTCACAAGTGTTAATAGTTCTGACAGTTTTTCTTCGGTTGTCATAAATAATACCCTCTCTTATATTTATGATGGAAAATGTTCATCGCAAATAATAACACCATAAAAAATATATATTTTGTATTTTCGACGCACAAAAGCCATCACAAGTGTTAGTAATTCCGACGGTTTTATTCGGTCGTCGTAAGAACATTTCTATGCCGTCGTCAAAAGTAAGGCGGGAACACTTCCCTCGAAAATAAATCATATCTTCGACAAAAATAATAGGCATTTTCGACAAACTCATTTTGCCGTCACAAATGTTTTAATATTTGACGAGTATTTGTCGACGAAAGACACTTGCCGTCGAAAAAGCTAGTTTTACCGACAACTTTTTGTAGTCGTCGAAAAAGTTTCGTTGCAAATAGCAATGTTTTTTGTAGTGTTTCCCACATACCCTTTTTATGTTAACACATCACTCCCATAATATTAGATTATTTTCTCAAAGCTACCAGAAAACTCAAAAGAAACATGTCATTTTATGGGATTTAATATCAAGAAAATCAAGTTCATGCTTTTACCCATAAATTCCACTTTTGATACCAAACTTTAAAACCCTAATAATATTTATTTCACACAAATACAACATAATTTCAGATTTCCCTTTCAAAATAAAAACCACAATACAAAAATCCTAAATAATTTTCAAGATGAAATAATAAATAAAAAAATTAAAACCCTAAATAATATCACATTTGATAATAAGAAAAACACAAACACGATAGGAAAACTAAGTAATTTTAGCAAATAAGATATTATATTTCTAATTTTCAACCACAAACGCAACTAGACAAGTTCACAATACAAAATCCTAAATATTTTTGCAATAAGAGAGAAACGAAACCAAAAAAAAAAAAAAGTAAAAAGATGAAGGGAAATAACCAAATCGAAGCGTGAAAGGGGGAGGAGCAATGTGTGGCATTGACGGCGAGGAGGAGTTGGGCTGATCATGACTCAGCGGCTGAGATTGAGAGTGAGAATGCGGTTGTGTGAGTGTGAAGAGTGGGGGAGAGGCAAACAAAGAAGTGAGACTAGGGTTTGAGAGAAAATAAGGTATTCATACTAGGATCTTAAGGTTTAAAAAATATATACATATTAATATATATACTGATCGGGTATTCCTAATACCCAAACCCGCTTCAGGTTTTTTAATAAAAACCCAAATCCAGCCCTAATTTTAAATGGGCCGGGTAAAATCCGACCCATTATGATCGGGACGGAACCAATACCCTTGGGTTGGGCACATTTTGCCATCCCTAATTAATATTGTAAAAAGAGTCTCATTCGGTCACTATGAAACTGGCTGCAATCTTTTTCTATTTGTAAGGATCTCTGAACCATTCTTGGGCCTTGTCATTTTGGCAAATAAAATTTTTCTACAATTATTTAAGGTGTATCCCAAATTTGGGCCCAATAAAATTAAACTCAGCCTTTCAAACAAAATTCTTGGCCCCTTATATCAAAAAATATCCCAAATAACAACAAACAATCATCTAAAACATCAAAACATTTAACAAGAAGCCGTAGTTTTTAGCCTTTCAAAAACAAAAACAAAAATAATAAGTTTAAAAGAAAAAAAAATAATGTTAAGCTACAAACTTGGTCCCTATTTTTTACACTATATTTTAATTTGGTTTCTAACCTTTCAATTGTGTTAACTTGGTCACTAACCTTCCAATATTGTATCAATTTAATCCCTGCTGTTATCTCCTAAATAGAAATTGCTAATATGACTAACGGCCAAAATAAAAATTAGTTTATTACCACATCAATGAAAACTTTTTTTTTTTTTTTTGGTTTTTAGTAACATCAGCAATTTTCACTAGAAAAATAACGGTATTGATTAAATTGATATACTACTGAAAGATTAGAGACCAAATTAACACAATTAAAAAGTAAGGAACCAACTCGGAATATGGCATAAAGAATAGAGACTAGTTTACCCAAAAAATACAATCTTTTAAACAGAGCTGTTGAAGAGAGAGGACGAGCTTGAATGTGTACTGGATACCACGCCGTTGCTGTCAACTGGCCGATCATATGCTTGGTATCATCTATTTTCTCACTTCTTTGATCTTGCCCTCTTTCAACTCATGTTTGCGTATCTTACTGTTTTCTACTCTGTTATTTTGGAATAATGGTAAAGTTAGTACTTTCAAGTTTGAACTGACTTTATTTTAAAGGGTGCCAACTATGGGTATGGTCATGTGGGTGAGTCATGATTGGATCTGTTGTACCAGTATTGTTTGAATGTATCGAAGCAAATTATCACTCAAAGGGCTTTGTGGAAAAAGATTAAAAGTAAATAATGAAAAAAGGAATTACATTCATTATCAAAAATCAAAGAAAAGAAAACCTCAAAGGTCATGTTTTGGAGGTATGTTAACGTAAAATTAATTTGTTTATCTCTTAATTTTACTTTACTAGTTCTGTTAATTAGTCTCATATTTCCACATCATTTTTAACCTACTTTCTCAATGGTATATGTTAACATAAAATAATTTATAATTATGACATTTTAATTTGAATATAACACATTTTTAGTATGAATTAGAATGTTATTTTTATAAAATTTCTTAAAAAAGACTTTGCGTATACATATGTTTATAAAATTATTTTATTTTATGTTTATAATAACATATAAATTAAATAAACAAAAAATAATATATAAAATAAAGGGTAAACCTATTGGATCCATTTTACTATTTTAGTGCAAAAACTTTGATGACAAAAAATTATGAAAAGTTCATGTACTAAAAATATGGCCATTTGTGAAAATTGAATGATTTTTATAAACTCAAATTGAATAATTTAATTATGAAATTGTAGATAGTGAGCGCCTAGTTCGCGTTGTTGCTCTAATGCCTTCTTTTCTTCATTGCTATCAGGGAGGATAAACATTTTTGGAGGGAGATGGCTAAAAAACAAAATGAGAGTTGTGGAGGAATACATGTTTAACTAGATAGTACAAGCTGACCACCATCAAAGCTTTAATTTTGTTTTCAACTATAAGAAATTTTTTTAGGAATACATTTTTTTCCTTTTCCAAATTTAAATATAATCCTCCCTTCCTTTTTCTCTCCCTCTCTTTTTTCTTCCATCTTAGAGATAAACAAAAGGGTTTTCAGCTGAAACAACTATCAGACTGGGAAATGTGTACTAGCAAGTGCAAAAAATTTTGACTCCACTTAAATATGTCGTTTAAACCCTCTCGTTTACTTCCTCTATCGCCACTATTTTTGGTGTTAATTATTGTCTTCTCCTTCCCAAAATTAAATTTTATAGCAAATTGGTTTTTTTTTTTTTTTTCTCAGGGGGGTCCAACTTGAGTTAGCCCCCTCCATAAGGTTTTCATATATAAATCTAAATTCATATAATTATATATATATATATATAGGGTTTTATATTGTACATTTATATTACTTATAAATTTAAAATGTAATTTTATAGGAATTATATTATGTTATATTAACATAAAAGAATACATGTGCTTAAAACATATGTACATAATATACTTTCTCAAGGGCATATGTTGACATAAAATAAATTATAATGTTATGACATTTTAATTAGAATTAAGCACATTTTTAACAAAATTGAAATGCAATATTTATAAATTTTCTTAAAAAAACCTTTCCTTATAATGTTTATTAATTTATTCTATTTTATGTTTATAGTAACATATAAATCATATAATACTATGTTATAGCAGACTGAATTATAATTATAATACTATGTTATAATTCTATGTTAATTCCCAATGGTGTAAAGAATATAGACCAGTTTGCTCAAAAAAGAAAATCATTTAAACAAAGCTGTTGAAGAGAGAGGGTGAGTTTGAGCATGTACTGTACACCACGCTGCTGCTGCCAACTAGCCGATCATATCGTGCAAAGTCAAGGATAGCAATATATACAGATATACTACTTCCTAAAGGTGCCATGGTTCAAGGATAGCAATATTTGTACCATGTCTGCTTCACATTTTCATAAATTATTCTTATTATAAACCAAGGCCGTCAATGGACTTCAATTGAGGTTTGGGACCATGGTGATTTTGCAGGGGCAGGAATACGAAAGACAGGCATAGAAGCTGATAGTGAATGTAAAGGATTTGTTTGCAGTAGCAGTTGACAAAGTGGCAAAGTTAGAGCTGATTGACAGCGTTAAAAAGTTAGGCCTAGACAGCCATTTTGATGTGGAAATCAAGGAGGCTCTAGACATCATATCATCCACTAAGAATAAAAATCCTAGTCCAAAAGAGGATCTCTACACTACTGCACTATGCTTTAGGCTTCTTAGGCAGCTTGGCTATGAAGTTTCACAACGTAAAATAATCTTAGCATTTAAAAAAAATCCTGTTATTCTTATTCAAGTTCATCTCCAATTATACTTTGCTTTCTAAATCCAGTACATCATGTGGAATGCAGATATGTTTAGAGGCTTCCTGGATGAAAAGGCCGGTTTGTTCAAGAAAAGCACACGCTCAATATCAAAGAAATGCTTGAACTTTTGGAGGCCTCATACTTGGCTTTAGAAGTTGAAGACCTCATGGATGCTGCTAGAGATTTCTCAACAGAAACTCTCAAAGATTGCATTCCTAATTTAGACTGTGACCTTGCTGAACAAGTGTCCCATGTTTTTGAGCTTCCATCACAAAGGAGAGTGCAGTGGTTTGACGTCAAATGGCACATCAACGCATATGAGAAAGACAGACATATGAATGCTATGTTACCTGAACTTGCTAAACTTCATTTCAACATAGTTCAAGCCTCACTTCAAAAAGAGTTGAGGGAATCATCCACGTAAGTATAGCGACAAACAAATAGTAATCTGTGAATATCTTAAACAAGGAACTCACCATGCACAACATATATAATATAGCAGGAGAGAAATTGAGAAAAGAACTTTTTTTTTTTGGAGAAATTGAGAAAAGAACTTACTTGTTCCTTTTGTGTCATTTAGGTGGTGGAGGAATCTGGGCCTCTCAAAGGACTTGAGTTTCGCTAGAGATAGACTGGCTGAAAGTTTTATGTGCTCAGTGGGCTTTGCTTTCGAGCCTAAGTACACATGTCTTAGAAAATTGCTAACTAAAGTCACTAATCTTATAGTGATAATCGATGATGTTTATGGCACATTGGAAGAACTAAAGCTGTTCACCAATGCCGTAAATAGGTTAGTATTGCAGCATATAAAATAGGCACATATGGTTGTTTTAATTCTGACCAAAATATTAAAATAGGCACATATGTGTGTATAACAACATGTGTATAATTGCTTTTATCCTTCTAATAACGTACGACATTGTGATCTAGGTTAAGTCATAAGTGATGGTCTTGTCCTTACCATGCAAAATAAATATAATGGGTTTGTAAAACATTTTACATAATGTAATAAAAGTATCTTATCTTGTGTGTGGAATTCCCCTCCTTTTAAACAAATATATTTGATGTTTCGTTTTATATGTTTAAGTGTATGTATCCACTATGATTTTCGTACTGCTGACTTGGAACTCTAAAGTTGTAAGCCTTGTGGCTGAAGAATAAAATGGCTTGAATCTTGGCTAAAACAATGAATTTCTCACGGGCACCATAACAATTAGCCCTTTAATTTATATTTAAATTATTTTTATGTATAGTTTAATAAATTTTTAAATATTTTGTTTACATATATACACACACAGGGATAATAAGGCTTGCTCGATACAATTTGAAGCCTAAATCAAAAAAATTAAATGGGCCTTTATATATTTGAATATCACTTGAATAATATTTAATTTTTTTTTACCAATTTAGTTAATGTTCTATATTATTATTTTTATTTAAAATGGATTATTCTCATGATTTAATATAATTAATTCATTTGAATGATACTAAGGATTCTATAAATTTTACTGCATAGGCATTGCAAATTAATGTGTTAGTCTTATCCGGTTTGATATATAACCCACTAGAAAGGAGGCTAAAAAGAGGTCTGCTTCCCCGATAATGGGCTAAATTGAAAACTAATCCTATATTTAAGTTTCCTTTTACAACATTTAACTAAGCTAAGGATTTTCTCACCCAAAAAAAAAACAAAAAAAAAACAAAACAAAAAAAAAAAAACAAACAAACTAAGCTAAGGATCCTAGGTATCTAGTTAGGCCATGCCACCATGCCCATGCTAGGTTTTTCTTAAGAATAAGGTAATCCTAAATCCTAGTCCTGCTTTTCCCGCATCTTCATGAGAGAAATAATAAATTAATTCAAGGGGACCGGCGTCACTTGTCAACGCCATTAAACCAATGTGTGATTTATTACTGCCATTACCAGTGGCCCATTGCCAATTCTTGTGGCCAATCTAATCCTATTGCATGGATAGCCCATCAACAAAGAGGCCTAAGTTGTGAAACAAGATTGACCCATTTGATGTAGTTCAAGGCCTACGTATAATCGATTTGACTTTAAGGCCTCTCGATCTGTTAGCCTAGACAAAACTAGGTTGTGAGACAGACCAAGATACGATAAGGATATCATGTACCATCCCTTCAACTATCCATTGAGTCACTTTCAATCATCACATTTTTCTCTAATTGTCACCTTAATTCCCAATCTAATTAATAGCTAATGCTTCGGGAAATTATAAGGTTCTCATGGTGAATAAAAGACGTGGTTCATCATTCCACTAAAAGACTTCTATCTATTTAAAATTATTGAGTTAAAAAATTTTTTTTAAACAGAAACTGATTACTGACTTAGCAATTTTAAACAAGTGAGAATCTTTTAGTTGAATGTTGGACCACGTCATTTGTCCGGACTTTATAATTTCTCTAATGCTTCAGCCACACCAAGTCTCAAAAACGCACATGATACTTAGGGTCTGTTTCGATATAACTGATTGTTGTTGAAAACTGATTGCCGCTGAAAACACTATAGCAAAATAATTTTTAAATGTATGAACAGTGTAATATTTTTTAATGCGTGAACAGTGTATGCACAGTATATAAACAGTGCATACACTGTTCATGAATAGTAAATATTGTCTCTCAAACTTAACAAATGCGGACAAAAAAAAAAAAAAAAAAAAAAAGAAGAGAAAATGCACTTTGAAAATGTAGACGCTAAATTAATTGCTATCCAAACTCACACTTAATATCCAACAGTTTCAATTAATCCAGTTGTCTGAATGCAAATCTAGAGGGACAAAGTCTACCTCTACGACCAATAAAAAAAAGTTGATGACACATGTTTCTGTCAGATTTATAATACACATAATTCATTGAAAATAACTGTGTAAAATATTTAAAACCTGCTTTAACAAGCCATATGCATTGCATAAATTTACTGACTTTATTACGTCTTAATTTGTTCAATCAGAGGAATTAAATTTCGTTCACAATATAATTATACATAGATAAGAGTTTGCGGGGCCTACTGTTTGACATGCACACGCACTAGACTGGCGTGGTCCGCGTGGAAGACAAATTTTTAGAAACTTCCATTTCTTGTGTTTCACCAGGGGCGGCTCCAAGAGCAGCCCAGGGGGTTCAAATGAACCCCCTGATCTGGTCCCCCCAAAAAAAAAATTATATATAAATTTTTTTTTAATCTTGTTTTGACCCCTACAACAAAAATATGAACATCCTGACTTTAAATTATTGGTTAAGCTTAATTGAAATAAGCTTGAACATGATCCTTAGTTTTTATATTGTCTTAGTTTTTCTCAATATTCAATCAAGTAGTTTGATAAGTTCTCTACACATTTTCAAGCCCAAGAAATCTTTTACTGCTTACTCCAATTCTGAAAGAGTGACCGCGTGTATATTTATAAAACCATACACTTCAAAAGCAAAATTTTATTGTTGGAGTATTATTTTTCTTAGTTTCACAGTTACTCGTAACCCTACTTCTAACCATGTTACTATTCTTTTTTTTTTTTTCTTTTTTTTTATATATAGGTAAAGCGTTTAAAATACTCTACTATTCTTATTTATTCTATTTTTTTATTCAATTGATATAATTTATAAATATAATAAGTTATTATTAATTTGATAAAAAAAATGTATGATTAGTTATTTAATTCTATTTGTTTATGCATCTAATGATTGTTGTCTTAAGACTCTTAACAATATTTAAACTATTAATAATTTTTTACAACTTGGAAGTTGTATATATAGAAAAACCAAAAACAACAATTAATCATCTTATTTTTTTCACTTGCGCCTACCCTCCACCAATAAATTTTTGGCTCTGTCATTATTGACCCCCCTAGAAAAAAATCTTGGAGCCGCCACTGTGTTTCACGTGGCCTGCTTCTATCAAATGTCCAACACGAGATTAGAGAGACAAAAGTGAGAGTGAGATGTCTTACGAACGCCAAAACAACATGCGCCGTGGCACTCTGCGTATGGATGTGGTATTAATTATTAGCATCAGATGTATATATCTCCCCAACTAAATTAGGTGAATTCTATTTGAAAAAATGAGATATATGTATCCAGTGCATGGTAGATTTTCTTTTCTGTATGATAAAAATATCACCATTGAATACAGTACGACTTATTTAACAATTATATCAATTTTTTTCCCTTTTATGAAAGGACAATACTCAACATCCATCAACCTAGAAGCTCATTTGGAAAAAAAAATTGTCCTTTTATGGAAGGACAAGACTAAACCATACTTCCTCAACCACTGAAGATGATGTTCTTAAATAGCTACTAAGAGACCCAGACCAACATTTCATTAATCACAAGGTTGTCAAAATTGGGATCTTACGTAGAATCATGAGAGGTAGGTGAGATCATGGATCGTAGGATCGGATCGTAGATCATAAGATTTTACATATTTTCATATTTAAAGAAAAAAAACACATTGATAATGACTTTGTATGTTGAATAATCACATAAATTGTGAATTTATCCATAAAAAAAAATAAATAAAGATTTGCATTATATGATGTAATTTGCATGTCTTACATCGCTACGTCTACTAACAAAACAAATATATTTACGTTTTGACCCAATGTATCTAAAAAGTTCAATAAATGTTTAATTAGCAACCAGATACCAAAATATTTATCAACAATATGGAAATATTTTCCAAGTTCTAAGTTCCAAGTTCCAAGTTTAAAATCCAAAATAAGTTATCAAATGGAAACTAGCTAACTAAAATATGAAATCCAAAAGCAAGATTAATATTAAGGTGAAGTGAACATTTAATTATTCTCATTATAGGGTTCTTATGACCACCGTCCTAATCATCATTAACCATTTTATCATCTATAAAGACATTGTATATTTGTATATTAGAGCTACAAAGGAGATTAAGATACAACTTCACACTCAATTATTTAAGTTATACTGCTCAACAACAATTATAGAGCGTGCTCAAAAAAATCAATCAATCAATATACAAATACAAGCATACTAATAAAATTATATATAAGAAAAACATTTTAGTAATATTATAACGCAAATTAGTATATTGATAAAAAAAAAATTAACAACATTATAGCTTAAAATGTAGCAAAGCCAATATAAATTTTTCATTTAAAAATGATGAAGCATTCCTTCATTTTTATTACAAGTGAACTAAAAACTAGAAAACATTTGCTTAGGTCAACATAATTTTATAAAAAAAAAAAAAAAAAAGTCATAATATCACAACAAAGAAAAATAAAAAATAAAATAAAATAAACCCTTAAAGCTTCATCAAAACCAAAAATTTATCCCTTAAAAAAAATAAAATAAAATAAAATAAAATAAAATAAAAACCATAAACCAAAAACTGATATTTTGGTAGGATCAGTAGAATCGGTAGAATCTCATACAATCCTATGATCCTATACAATCCTATATGATCCTATACAATCCTACACGATCCTACATATGATTCTACCATTTTTACGATCCTAGTGCGATTCTAAACGTTTTGGTGAGGTGAGATTGTAAAATCGTGCAATCCTATGATTCAGATTGCAATTTTGACAACCATGATTAATCATGATAATGACAAAAGGGGAAAAAATATTTTCTTAATACTATGTCTTTCATTCAACTCAATTATTTACTTTCTCAAAAAAAAAAAATCAATTATTTAGGATATACTAAAATGAAACTCTATGTTCTTTTAAATTCTAGAAATCATCAATGATTAATGTTATATGAAATCTTGCAACAATTTTTTTTTAATGGATAACATCAAAAAGTCTATCAGAATATCATCTATTATTTTGTTTCGAGATCTAGTTTTGATTTTATATATATATATATTGAAAATTTCCATTTTCAAAGTTATAATAGAAATTGAAAGAGTAAGAATAATCTCTCTATAAAATAAATTGCTAGACTATTGATTTTTTATTCATTACTGGGCATATTGGCATAATTCAAAAGTATTTATCAAGTCCCACACATGGTTTAGTTATGTCATCTGTTTTGTCTTATTTTCTATGTTTTAGGCCTACTCTTTATGGTTTTGACCCATTATATGTTGGTATGCCATTTTTTTTTTGGTATTATTGCATTTTTTTTTTATATAGATATCGTGCAAAACTCTTTTTCTTCTCATTAGAGATATTATGAGAATGAACCTACTACTGAATTTAATAAGGTCAAGGCATCTACTCTATAATAATTGTTTTTATCACCAAACTAAGACACCAATCAATTTTTTAATATTAAGCTCCTAATGTTTTATTTGAGAAACTTAATTATTTGAGTTAACTGGAACTCACTTGTACTTTTGCATTTGTTAATTCTACTACACTATCCTCTAGGCTTCTAAGGCAGCCAGGCTATGAAGTTTCTGATGGATTTTTTTTTTTTTTTAAATGATAATGTGATGAAAAAAAAAAAAAAAAAAAAAAAAAGGGTTTAAGCAGTTTGTCCTTTGGGCCTATTTATATGGAACAAGAGTCTAAAAAGCTTTATATTTTCTCGTTCACTTCTAGCTTGTTTGAAGACCAATTTTAAAAATATTTTTCTTAATTTAAAAACAAAAAGTATTGGTCCCACACAAATACAATTTATTTGGTAAGCTGTTTAGATAAAACAATTAAATGTTAGAAAATGCATATTTTGCTAAAAGTTTGGTTTTTGTGAATTATATTGCTAAAAAACTTAATTTGCAAGTTATTTAATTATGTAACCTCTTTTGGAACTTGATTTAACCAAAGTCTAGCTATATGCAGTAGCTACTGATGTGGTAATGTGAGCCCGATTTTAACAAAATTGAGTTTTACTTTAAAATTTGAACTCAATTTTGGCAAAATCAAGTTCCAATTAAAAAGATGCTATATAAATAAATAACTTGTTGAAGTGGCTTTTTTAGTTATATAATTTGGGAAAAGCTATTATTTAACCCCCAAAAAAAAAAAAGTGTTTAGAAAATTATTCTCAAATGTATTGTGCAAGACAATATTTAAAAAAAACACCCACTTTCCTTAGTTTTTATGATTAAAATCACTCATAATTTTTTTTTTTCATTTTTATTAAGATCTCTCTCTCTCTCTCTCTCTCTCTCTAGGTTTTTATTGTTAATTGTTAATTATTTTCTATTTTTGTTAGTTGTTTTTTTTTTTTTTTTGAGAAGGAATATAATTTTTACAACACACACACAGGGAATGGGGACAAAGTCATAATATCACACAACTTACCTCTTACAAAAGCCGGTAACTCTTGTAAGGTGTATGAAGGCTTTATACTCGATTTTGAACTCACTCTTAGGCGATGTGGGACTACCCACGTTTCTTTTTTTTTTAGAAGGAATATATTTTTGTTAGTTGTTAATTGTTAGTTTGCAAATGGTGGTTTTGGATAGTTGTGAGGTGGAATACTGCGTCTTTTTTTTTTTTTTTTAAGTAGAAGATTGAGTTTAAAATAAATAATAATAATAATAATAATAATAATAATAATAATAATAAAAAGTTCCAAACCAATTGGGGGCGTGGGAAGACACTAGAAAATTAGTTTTGAGAACAAATTCTCAAAAACACTTAGAAAACCGATTTTGAAAACAAAAAACCAAATAAACCATTAACTTGTACAATTTTGATTACAATGACTTTGGAATAATTTAAATTTAAACAAAACTCATAATCTATGGAATCAAATTAAATGATTGATATTGTAATCGTTGCGGCATCTTGCCACACATTGATTGTTGTCGAGTGCATAATCCATAACATTAATTTGGTCTTCATTAATATGTAATGTGTATTCACAAAGTAGTACTCATGACTAATACTTTGTACGATATTGCCAAGATATATATAATCTCTTTATTGAAAGTTTTATTTATTTATTAAATCATTCTTTTTTTTTTCCCCCCAGTTTCTTCCGTTGTTTAGTTAGAACTAATTTAGCTAAAATTGGGTCAACATTGGCCTTACTTTTAGTTAGCATAAACAACCACGGATGGTGGCTGTGGCCGGGTGGAAGCGGTGATTGGTGGTGGCTTTGGATTTGTATGGTTATCGTTGATGGTTGTGGCGGTTAGCGAGGTCAGTGAAGAAGAGTGAGATAGGCAAGAGAAGAAGAAGAAGTAGAGAGAAAAATAATAAGTGTCTGTTTGACATAATTAATTTTGTCAATTTATTTTATTATTCAGTTTACTTTTGCTATTATTTATGGGTCCCATTACACTTTTTAGTACTATCTATGCGTCTCACTATACTATTTTAATTAACTTTTATCTTTAGTTACAATATTTTTAACTAAAAATTTTCAATTTTAATAAAATAAATAGATCCCAAATAGACTTTAAATAATAAATAAATAAATAAAATAATTAGAACATTTAATTAAAAATATAGAAAATAAGAGGGTTTGACGCTGGACCACCTGACAATGTGCCAAATAAAATAGAAATCATGAATGCTCCTAATTTGGTAGGGACCGTAGGGCTGGCCAGGCAAAGGTATAACAGAGTTAAGGGACCACGAGGACCACGGCCATTAATATTGAAAAAGGAGTCTCATTTGACCACGAGGACCACTGCAATCTTTTTCTGTCTGTAAGGATCTCTGAGCCATTCTTCGGCCTTGTCCCCCTGGATTTTGGCAAATAAAATTTTCTACAAGTATATTTAAGGTTCATCCTGAATTTGGGCCCAATAAAATTAAACTTTTCCTCCAAATAAAATTCGTGGCCCTTTATATCAAAAAATAGCCCAAATCACAACAAACAATCATCAAAACATTTAACAAGAAGCCCAGTTTTTAGCCTTTCAAAAACAAAAACAAAAACAAAAATGATAAGTTTAAAAGAAAAAAAATAAGGTTAAGCTATAAATTTGGTCTCTATTCTTTACACCATATTTTAATTTAGTCCATAATATTTCAATTGTGTCAATTTGGTCAATAACCTTCCAATGTTGTGTCAATTTAATCCCTGCTGTTATTTCTTGGATAAAAATTACTAATGTGACTAACTGCCAAAATAAAAAATTAGTTTATTGCCACATCAATGAAAATTAGTTTTTTATTTTGGTTATTAGTCACGTCAGCAATTTTCATTAAAAAAAAATAACAATATTGACTAAATTGATGCGATATCGAAAGGTTAGAGACCAAATTAACACAATTAAAAAGTTATGAACCAAATTAGAATATGGCATAAAGAATAGAGACCAATTTACCCAAAAAGGAAAATCTTTTAAACAAAGTTGTTGAAGAGAAAGGGTGAGTTTGAGTGTGTATTGGACACCACACCACTGCTGTCAACTGGCCGATCATATGCTTGGTATCATCTATTTTCTCACTTCTTTGATCTTGCCCTCTTTCAACTCATGTCTGTGTATCTTATTGTTTTCTACTCTGTGTTTTTGGGATAATGGTAAAGTTAGTACTTTCAAGTTTGAAATGGCTTTATTTTAGAGAGTGTCGACTATGGGTGTGGTCATGTGGGTGAGTCATGACTGGATCTATTATACCAGTATTGTCTAAATGTATCAAAGCAAACTATCACTCAAAGGGCTTTGTGGAAAAAGATTAAAAATAAATAATGAAAAAAAGAAATTAAATTCATTATCAAAAATCAAAGCAAAGAAAACCTCAAAGGTCATGTTTTGGAGGTATATTAACGTAACATTAATTTGTTTATTTCTAGATTTTACTCTACTGGTTCTGTTAATTATTGTGGGAGGGAGGGATCCAAACCAAAGAAATGAAACCCATAGGTCCAGTATGAGGAAGGGCAAAGGTCCAATCAAACACCAATCAAAGCTTGACGCGTGGGCAGAGTTTGAGGAGGCCAGACTTGAATACAACGCTGAGGTCAGTCTAAGTATGTGAACAAAGGTTCGAGGACAAACAGGCCAATCGTCCAAGGTGCCCAAGAAGCCATGGCACCTCGAGATGCCCTAGCTGTCCACCAACACCCAAGAGCAAGACACCATAGAAGCCACTAGAGACGTGCAAACAGAGAAGAGAGGAAATATCTGTAGAAGGTAATCATCACCTTCTCATTCAATGCTCTGCACCAATTGAGCTGACCACATTTATGAGAAAAAGACACCTGAACAGTGACTCCAGAGCTCGCAACTCTCTCTACCACCTCCAAAAGGGTCTTAATGGGACAAACATCCAAATTATTCTCCTAAGACGTACAAGTGGAGGGTTGAAATGCAATAGAAAAGACCATATAAAGAAAAAAACCCCCTCTAGAAAGGGCATGGACATTTTAATTTGAATATAACACTTTTTTATATGAATTAGAATGCTATTTTTATAAAAATTTCTTAAAAAAAGACTTTGCTTATACATATGTTTGTAAAATTATTTTATTTTATGTTTATAATCCTATTGGATCCATCTTACTATTCCAGTGCAAAAACTTTGATGACAAAAAATTATGAAAAGTTCATGTACTAAAATATGGCCATTTGTGAAAATTGAATGATTTTTATAAACCCATTTTGAATAATTTAATTATCAAATCGTAGATAGTGAGCGCCTAGTTCGCATTGTTGCTCTAATGCCTTCTTTTCTTTGTTGCTATCAAGGGGGATAAAAATTTTTGGAAGGAGATGACTGAACAACTAGATTAGTGGAGGAATACATGTTTAACTAGATAGTACAAGTTGACCACCATAAAAGTTTTAATTTTGTTTTCAACTATAAGAAACTTTTTAGGAATACATTTATTTCATTTTCCAAATTTAAATATAATCCTCCGTTCCTTTTTCTCTTGCTCTCTTTTTTCCTCCATCTTAGTAATAAACAGAAGGGTTTGCAGCCAAAACAACTGTCAAACTGGCAACTCAATACTAGCAAGTGCAAACGGTTTTGACTCCAATTAATTATGTCGTTTAATATCCTCTCCTTCACTTCTGTTAGAAATTTAGACTCCTTAAACCACAAATAGGTTGCGTAGCCTAGTTTATTAGCCAAGTTGTTAGTTAGTCAAATTATGCAATACTAGGTTAAAGCAATCAAATAATCATATCAAAAGAATAAAGCAGCGGAATAATAAAAGACACAATGATATGATCACTCAGGAAAACCAAACCAGTAAAAAACCTGGGGAGGATTTTACCCACCGATCCTCAAGGCAAACCTGAATCCACTATGAAAGAATCGAAGTTCATACAAAAGGACTTACAAGCTCCCCGCTTGACTTCCTAATGCTACCCACCAGTAGAACTTACTGACACGACCACGTGCAAGCTCCGAATCCACGGACTCCTTCTTTCTTGGACTCTTCAATCAAGTACAAGCACTCACGCTTGTTTTTCTTTAAGTTTCAATGGCAGCAACCTTGTTGATCATCAAAATGTTGAAATAATCTCTACCTTGAAAACCCTAAGTTTATGTGAAGGAAAGCTCCTCAAAGATCTCACAAGAAATTCACATAAACAGCAAATATGAGCAACAAAGACTTAGAGAGGTTTGGGTGCAAAACCCTAAAAATAAAAAGAGGCACAAGAGGCACTCTAATCTCTCTCTTCCAAAAGTCCCAAAAACGTTCTAGGGTTTTCCTTATAAATGGGAGTGTTTTACTTGAACCCCAAGATGTTTAAATAGAGTTTGGGCTGAACTGGAACTCTGCAGAAAAATAAATCTGTACGTGGTTCGATCGATCGAGTCTAATTTTCGATCGATCGAGACTTACAGATTTAGTCCAATAAATTCTACAATCACTCGATTCCAATTTTACAAATAAACATACTTTGAGCAAGCCTAAACCTAGACTAAATGTTTTGATCATGGTTTGCCAACAAAATACAAATTGAAGTTTTAATACATTAATTCCTAATTTCTTAGAACCCAACAATCCTCTCTTGCCACTATTTTCGGTGTTAATTATTGTCTTCTCCTTCCCAAAATCAAATTTTATTGCAAATTCGCTTTTTTCTTTTTCTTTTTTTGGGGGGGGGGGGTCTAACTTGAGTTAGCCCCTCCATAAGGTTTTCATATATAAATCTAGATTCATAGAATTATATATATATATATATATATATAAGGTTTTATATTGTACATTTATATTACTTATAAATTTATAATGTAATTTTATAGGAATTATATTATGTTATATTAACATAAAAGAATACATGTGCTTAATTCATATGTACATACTATACTTTCTCAAGGGCATATGTTGACTTAAAATAAATTATAATGTTATGACATTTTAATTAGAATTAAGCACATTTTTAACAAAATTAGAATGCTATGTTTATAAATTTTCTTAAAAAATACTTTCCTTATAACATATGTTTATTAATTTATTCTATTTTATGTTTATAGTAACATATAAATTATATAATACTATGTTATAGCAGAATGTAATATAATTATAATACTATATTATAATACTATGCTAACTTCCAATTCAATTATGGCGTAAAGGATAGAAACTAGTTTACCCAAAAAGGAAAATCATTTAAACCGAGCTGTTGAAGAGAGAGGGTGAGTTTGAGTAGGTATTGTTCACCATGCCGCTGCTGCCAACTAGCCGATCATATCATGCATAGTCGCCCAATTTGCTTGGTATCATCTATTTTCTCACTTCTTTGATCATGCCCTCTTTCAACTCATGTTTGTGTTTCTTACTGTTATTTACTTTGTTTTTTAGGATAATGGTAAAGTTAGTACTTTCAAGTTTGAATAGAGACCAGTTTTTCCAAAAAAGAAAATCATTTAAACAGAGATGTTGAAGAGAGAGGGTGAGTTTGAGCGTGTATTGGATACCACGCCATTGCTGCCAACTAGGCGATCATATCGTGCATAGTCACCTGATCTACTTGGTATCATCTATTTTATCGCTTCTTTGATCTTGTCCTCTTTCAAGTTTCAACTCATGTTTGCGTGTCTTACTATTTTTTATTGTGTCTTTTAGGATAATGGTAAAGTTAGTATTTTTCAAGTTTGAACCGGCTTTATTTTCAAGAGTACCGACTAATCGACTATGATTGTGGTCATGTGGGTGAGTCATGACTGGATCTGTGTGGGTCATTGGATTTAGGTGTAATTTTAAAAGCATGGGGTTCTATAGCTTGCAAGTATTTCAATGTGTAACAGAGCTCATGTTTGAATAACAGTGCTGCTGAATGTCTTTTTTTCTTTTCTTTTTTTTCTTTTTTTGGTAATCTTAGCATACTATAGCTTCCCGCGTGGACAATTATTGGCCACACATGCATGTGGGATCATTCTTTTAATCTATTTTTTGGGTAGAAATAGAATTCTAGTACTTTTAGTCTTTTACGCACCTATAGTTTCTTATTTCATCCGAAGAAATAAATTCACTTAGGTTGGAGCATGGGTGAGTTTTTTCTTTTAATTTAATTGAATAATTAATTACATAATGAAATAAAATAAAAGTGTAATGTAAATTATTGCAGAACAAATCATTTTCTTTCGGTATTTCATAGTTGAATAATGTCACATAAATATTAAGTGGGTTTTCATTTTTTTAGTACTCCGCTGCTCCCCCCCTCCCCTCAATCAACATTCTAGCTTAGTCCTGATCCCATGCTAGGACACCTTCCACTTTTTTCTTAAACATATATAGGCTTGTAATAGAATTTCGATTATTTGAAGCTCATGGTCCCTTAATTATCTCTTGATATTCTTCAATAATAGCTCACACATTATAGGGCTTATTTGATAATGTTGTTCTAATAACGTTATTTGTATTTTTTGAAAATATGTGTGAGTAAAAGTATGTGAAAATACGTGTAATATTATTTAAACACTGAAAATTGTGGTTTAAACAACGGTGACAAACGGGTCCTAATTTACTTTCAATTTTTAACAATTAATTTCTTAGCCAATTAAAATATGAAAAAAAAAAAAAAAAAAAAGTTTATAGTGCCCTGGTTTTCTTGTGACTAATCAACCAAAAAAGTCAAAGATATCTACCCCAACATTTTGATGGATTCTCAACTCCCTCCGTTCCAAAGATACCTTAAATTTTTTGTATACACATCATTTAGGAGACTAAATAAGGTCATTTATCTTTCTTTTTCTTTTTTTCCCCTTTTTTCTTTTCTTTTTCTAGATTTTGTTTCAATAAGTTGTAACCAGCCGTAAGGTCTCACTCTCACCGTGCATCATTCACTCTATAATTTCACTCCCACATCAATCTTGTAAGAATATGTAAATTTATTCTCCAATTGCTCTTTTTCTTCTCAATTATTTTAAATTTACTTCTTGTTGATGTTTTTATTGATTTTTTTTAAAGTCAATATATATATATATATATATAATTCTTAATTATCATTTGTGTTTTTACAAAAAAAGGGGGAGAGTTCACATCCAAGTTCTTTTTAGGGAAAGAACCAAATGTTGCTATTAAGTTACATGATTTTAGGCATCGATTCTTATTCATATTTGACTTCATATATGTGTGTGTGTGTAAATTAGTCGAATTACCTATCCCTCTTTTAGCCTTTTTTTTTTTTTTTATGTTAAATTTTGCATCTCATGACCCACTATGCATAGATAAGGGACTTGGGTTTCGATGAAGAGTGTCATGGGCTTCAAGTCTAATATGCGGGGGTGAAGAAATCCTGGCTCTTAGGCCTAACAAGTGAAGAAACAAACTTTGGGCCTTTGGCGGGCTTTCGTACCCATCTCATATAGTAACGTGCTTTTTGGTCTTTGAGACCGTTTTGTGTGGTTCTGAGTCTCATATCCAACCCATTTATAGATTAGAAGACTTTTGGGCTTATTAATCCTCTCGGCTTCATTTTCAGTTTGGAGAGACTTGACCCATGCTTGTTTCATGTATTTTCCTTGTGTTAGGCTATTTTAATTCAGGTGGGATATTAGTGAAACTCAACAGTTTCCAGAGTGCGTGAAGACTTGCTTCCTAGCTCTCTACAATACTACTAAAGAAATCGCTAATGAAATTCAAAAGAAGGGTGCTTGGAACCAAGTTATACCTTATCTTAAAAAAGGGGTACATATCTGTTCATTTTCCATAATAATTGAAATTTACTCATTTGTTCATTTTTCATCATGTTTAATTGGAATACATATATACACAATAGGTAAAGATCATCGTTATTGAAACTATAGTGAATATCTTTTTCTTTTTTTTTCTTTTTTAATAGTGGACAGATTTTTGTAATGCATTATTTGTGGAAGCAAAGTGGTACAACATGGGCTACACTCCATCCCTGCAAGAATATCTAAGTAATGCATGGATTTCATCGACTGCCCCATTACTTTTGGTCCACGAATTCTTTTCCATGGGACATGAGGTAACAAACGGGATGGAAGATTTTCTGGAGAAAAACCAAGAAATTGTGTATAATATATTTATGATAATTTGACTCTGCAATGATTTGGGGACTTCAGTGGTAATTATTCTTTCCTTATACAATATTTTTATAAATTGCTGATGTAGCTTTAGCATTTTCTAAATAATTATTGATAGATAAAAATGTGATGTCATTAGCAGGTCCATATTAGAACTAGTCCATATCAATAATTTGTAAAAATATTATAAATAGTTTATGTCTATAGCGTTACTATTTCTTCATGAGTAATGCTACAGACACAAATTATTTTATAATATTTTTACAAACTGCTAATGCAGTTTTAGTATTTTCTAAAAAATTATTGATAAATAAAAATGTGATGTTAGTGGAAAGTTTAGTTTAGAATTAGTAAGAATTTGTTACATGAATAGTTTGTAAAAATATTATAAAATAATTTGTAACTGTAGCATTATTTATTCTTTATTGGTTATATAGAACATTGATTAATTATTATGTCCATATTAGAACAAACTAATTGGAATAGTGACTTGAAACAGGCTGAGAGAGCAAGAGGTGATGTTCTCTCATCAATCCTATGTTATATGAGCGTAGCTGACGTTTCAGAAGAAATTGCACAGAAGCACGTCGAAGACATGATAAACGAGTGTTGGAAGAAAATAAATGGGCAATGCTTCAACCAATTGCCAATGCTGCAATCATTTGTCAATATTGCAACAAATAATGTTCGTGGGGCACATAGCCATTACCAATATGGAGATGGATTTGGAGTTCAAGACCGAGACACTCGGAAAAATATCGTGTCTTTACTGATTGAACCTCTCGAGCTCTACCGAATTGAAATGTCAAATTATGGAATATGGGTCAATTTGTCAGCTATGAATCTGTGGTGTTAGAACTTAGAACTTAAAATTGCAATAACTCACTGGATGGTGACTTGAATAGCTAGCATGGCTTTGTCTTTACAATAATGCGATGAACGAGTACGCTTGGATTGTAACGTAATCAATATTAGGTTCATAATTAAATAAACGTGCTTTTAAAACATTTATATTTGATGTTTTGATAGATATTTTTGAGGGTCTACGATGCGACCATTACGATTTTCAAAATTTTGATAGGTTTTTAATGTATCTTATATCTAAGAAGAGATGGGTTCAAGGTAAACTTGGTGTAACTCTAAAGAGTTACATCTTTTTTAAACTATTAGATTTAACTATATTTAACGGTTAAAAAAAGATAATAATTATTACAAATATTCTTATTAAAATCTAATTAATTACCTTCATTTATTACTTTTTACACCTATCTCTAAACCCAAAAAAAAATAAATAAATAAAAAATAAAAAATAAATGTGACTTGTGACTCTCTCTCACATTTACTTTCTCTCTCTCTTTCTCCTCCACCGCCTCCACAGGTTGTCAGCAGAAAAAAATTTAGAACTTGTTGGTGTCTGATAGTGTCCTCATAATTTCCACAACCAACAGAAATCCACATGAGCTGTGCATTTGTATGAGGTTAAAGTTAATGGAATCAGATTTATTCTCAGTGAATAGCAGGTTCACAGTAAGAATCTGAAAGTTGGACATGCGTAGAGGAGGTTCAAATAAAAAGTAACCTACCATTTCCATTGTTTAGTCAAGTTTAGCCTATCCATATACTTAATGGATAGCTAGAAATAGAAACTAATCAATTAAAATTTTAAATTGCCTTTAAGTGATAAAGGCACTTACACACGTATTTAAGAAAGATGATCAATAAAGAATGGTGATGAAGTCAAGAAAAGGGCTTTACTTCTTTTCAATAGCTAATCAGTTGCAAGTCACAAATTGGGATTGGCAGAATTAGAACTGATTATATTAGGTGTTATATGTAGTTATTTACTGTTTTTGACAAAATACTCCCACTGTGATGCACCATTTTAAATGACTGCATTTTTGTGCTATTATCTTCCCGGGAAATCACTTACTGGATAACAAGGTCTCTCGTGATTTCATTTTCTTGTTTTGTTTGCTAAATTTTACTCATACTGTCATTCTGCAGGTGCGAATAATTTGATTCCAAGGGAAATTGCCCTTAAGATTGCTGAGAAAATTAGAGCAAATGAGAGATTTGCTGTATATATTGTTATCCCACTGTGACCAGAAGGTGCTCCAACGGACCAACTGGTGCTGCTACTCAGAGGATTCTATATTGGTAGGCAGTGGCGATTCTAGAAATTTTTCTTAGGGTATTCCTAGGTGAACTTGTTTTGTTACAATTTTTTTTTCTTTAGATTCTCTATTACAATTTTTTCTTTTTTAGATTTTAGTTCATTTTTTTTTTTTTTTAGCTTTTTTTTTTTATGCTTAAAAACAGTGTTATGAATACTGTTTTGAACTCTATTTCGGTTTGTTTAGTGAAACGAAGTATTTCGATACCGATCTATTTCAACGTACTGTTTCAAGATATTTCGAGATTTCTAAAAAAATTAAAAATAATATATATTTATATTTTCTTATATAACATAAAATTATTGATCCAAATAAATAAACTTCAAATAAAACAAATAATTTAGTTTCTCTTTTTTGACACTCAAATCTTTTAGTTATTACTTAACAATTACTGTTTTAGAATATTAAAACATAAATATATAATTAAACAATGAAAAACAACAAACAAAAATAGTACAATAAGAGTATGTGTATATATATATATATATGTATATGTATGTAGGAGTGTGCGCGGTTCGGTTTAATCGGTTTTTTCTCAAAATTGTTACCGAACCGATAGAGATCGGTTTTTTCATAATTAAAACCAATTCATACCGATTAGGGTCGGTTTTTCGACCTATAGCGGTGCGGTTTGGTCGGCTCGGTTTAATCGGTTTGGTCGGTTTGAAACATTAAAAAAAAATTTATTAAAAAAAATCCTTTCAACCTATTCAGTAATGAGACTAAAGTAACAATGTAACACTAAAGTAACAATGTAACACTACAAAGCCCAAACAAGTGCTGAAAAATTGATAATAATAATAATAATAAAAACATTTTACTCAAAAAAAAAATGATAAATATTACTAAGTTTATAGTTTATAGCTTCTATTTTTACTAGTTTATAATTTCTATTGTAAACCTAATTTTTTTTTTTTTTTTTTAAGTATAGATAAATATTAATATATATTATTCACCATTCTACCTACGCAGTGGACCTACACAGGGGTGGCCTGGTGGGAAAGTAGAGTAATATCCAAGTCTGATGCTTGGATTTTTCTTTTAAACTTTTCTTTTGTCATTTCCAAAGCGAGACACGTGTGGGTCATAAAAGTTGAAACGTTAAAAGACTAATCTAATAAAAGACCAGACCAATCTCTGTAGAAAACAATAGAAACTAGTAATAAAAGACAGACCAGACCAGTGCACTGCATAACGAAGAAGGAACCAGTGCACTGCATAACGAAGAAGGACCAGTGCAAAACGAAGAAGAGAAGAAGAAGAAGAGGAAGAAGAAGAAGAACGGCGGCACGCAACATGGTGGAGACCATTGATGGGTTTGTAGTTTTTTTTTTTTTTTTTTTTTTTTTTTTTGCCCTTTTAAAGACAAAATCTCGGTAAAACGACGCCGTATCCAAAGTTCCAAACATCTGAAATAGGGGTCGGTTCGGTTCGGCAACGCTTCGGTTCCAGATTTGCTGCTCCAATTACTGCACCGCACCGGAGTCGGAACTCTCTTCGCGTTCCGTTCACCGGCATCGGCTTCGTTGGTCGGTTGCAGTGGCGGTGCGGAAAGGTCGGCGCCGGTCGGTCTTGTCGGCTCCGGTACTGGTTTGCACAGCCCTATATGTATGTATGTATATCAAGGTAGTGTAACCTATTCAATCAATCAATAATAATAATAATGGTAATCTATGATTTTCAAACTTAAAAACCAATCATACGAAAATATGAAACCATTATTACAATAGGTGAATATAAGTACATTGGTGTAAGAATGTTACAGAAGGAACCATTTACGAGGACTTGAATCACATGAGTGAAAGGCTGATAGCTTGCCTCATGGCCATTTGTCCAAAGCTTTAACCCATATGTCTTTTCACTTGGTCACATGACTATGTGGGGGTAAAGAGTGAAGATAAAGACAAAGTCCACTCCCTTCCCATCTCAATTTAAATTACCTTCAGAAATTCACGTGGGGTGAAAACCAAAAGGTGAAATGGAAAAAAGAGAAGAGGCTTGACAGGTGTGTTGGTGAGAGTGAGACCGAGAAGAAGAAGTAGCAAAAGTAGCAGCCAGTGGCAACGCCACGTTCATGTCAGGGTGTTTCCAGGAACACCCTGACATGAAAAAAAAATTATATATAATAATTAAAAAAAATTTATTTGTTTACTCTCTAAAAAAAAATTAGGAACACCCTCGATCAAAATTAGAAACACTCTCAAATAAAAATAAAAATAAAAATTTATTTGTTCCATTTTCAAGCAAAAAAAAAAAAAAAAAAAAAAAGAAGAAGAGGGTTTCGGCCGGTAACTGGATACCAAAGTGAAACAAAAGTTTTGATTTCTTTGCAAATTTCTAGGAAACACGATGGTTGAAAAGAAGTAGAGTAAGAAGAAGAGGGTTTTGTAAAACCAGATTTAATAGACGTTGTTGTTGCAGAACACCATTGCTGCTACTTTTGCTTCTTCTTCTTCTCGGTCTCGCTCTCACCAACACACCTGTCAAGCCTCTTCTCTTTTTTCCATTTCACCTTTTGGTTTTCACCCCACGTGAATTTCTGAAGGTAATTTAAATTGAGATGGGAAGGGAGAGGACTTTGTCTTTATCTTCACTCTTTAGAGCATTCACATCAGCCCATGCATTATACACATCCATTTTTACACTAAAAACTTACTTTTTCTATTTTACACATTCACTTTTACAAAACACCCACATCAGTTTATCTATTCTATCCCTTCTTTTATTTAAATAATCAATTTTATCCATTTTTTTTATTATTTCTTTCAACTACCATCGGTTAAATACGCGGGTCTCTCTTTTTCTTCTCATTTTTTTTGATTTCTTGTTCTCTCTCTATACCCATCTCTCTACTCTACCCATCTCCATACCCACACATCACTCTCCCTCACAGCTCCGACCTACTCCTCACAGCTCCGACCCACTCCGATCGCACCCCTCACAGCTCCGATCCCACCCCAACCCACTCCGATCCCACCCCTCACATCTCCGACCCACTCCGATCCCACCCCTCACTCTCCCTCACAACTCCGATCTCACCTCACAGCTCCGATCCCACCCCTCACTCTCCCTTACAGCTTTGATCTCACCTAGCTCCGATCCACGCATCAACGAGCTCCGATCTCACCTAGCTCCAATCCACACATCAACAAGCTCCGATCTGTCTCTTTGTTGTTTGTCCGTGTGGGTTTGCTTGTGTGTGGCTGTGTTTGTGTATCTCGTTTTTTTTTTTTTTTTTTTTTTTTTGAGCAAGTGAATCTCTATGTTGATCGGAGCTGTGTGTGGATGTGTTTGTGTGCATCTGAGAAAAAAGAAGAAGATGAGAAGTGGTGAAGCTACTGAGGTTGTTAAGCACGGAGAAGAGAGAAAAAAAGGAGCGAAAGAAATTAATAAAATAATCTTTACACGAGTTACAGTAGTCGTGTAAATTTACACGGTTACTGTAGCTCGTGTAAAGATATACACGATTTTAAACATTTTTAGAAGGACTGATGTAGTGGATTTTTGAGGCAAAATGTGTAAAAACAGCTTTTTTTTTCTATTTTACATGATTTTACATACACTGGTGTGAATGCTCTTACCCCCACATGGTCATGTGACCAAGTGAAAAGACATATGGGTTAAAGCTTTGGACAGATGGCCACGAGGCAAGCTTTCAGCCTTTCACTCAGGTGATTCAAGTCCTCGTAAATGGTTCCCTCTGTACCATTCTCACATCAATGTACTTATATTCACCTATTGTAATAATAGTTCCATATTTTCATATATATATATATATATGATTGGTTTTTTAAGTTTTGAAATCATAGATTACCATTGTTATTATTATTGATTGATTGTATAAGTTACACTACCTTGATATATATATATATATATATACTCTTATTGTACTATTTTTGGGTGTTGTTTTTCATTGTTTAATTATATATTTATGTTTTAATATTCTAAAACAGTAATTGTTACATAATAACTAACATAATAACTAAATGATTTGAGTGTCAAAAAAGAGAAACTAAATTATTTGTTTTATTTGAAGTTTATTTATTTGGATCAATAATTTTATGTTGTATAAGAAAATATAAATATATATTATTTTTAATTTTTTTTAGAAACCCCGAAACATCTTGAAACGGTACGTCGAAATAGATCGGTATCGAAATATTCCGTTTCACTAAACAAATCGAAACAGGGTCCAAAACAGTATTCTTAACATTGCTTTCAAGCATAAAGAAAAAGCTTTAAAAAAAATGAACTAAAATCTAAAAAAGAAAAAAATGTAATAGAGAATCTGAAGAAAAAAAAATTGTAACAAAGCAAGTTCACCCAGGAACACCCTAAGAAAAATTTCTGGAGTCGCCACTGGTAGCAGCAATGGTGTTCTGCTGCAACAACGTCTACTAAATCTGGTTTTACAAAACCCTCTTCTTCTTACTCTACTTCTTTTCAACCCTCGTGTTTCCCAAAAATTTGCAAAGAAATCAAAACTTTTGTTTCGCTCCGGTATCCAGTTACTGGCCGAAACCCTCTTCTTTTTTTTCTTTTTCTTTTTTTTTTTGCTTGAAAATGGAACAAATAAAATTTTTATTTATTTATTTAAGGGTGTTCCTAATTTTGATCGAGGGTCTTCCTAATTTTTTTTAAAGGGTAAACAAATAAATTTTTTTTAATTATTATATATAATTTTTTTTTTCAGGTCAGGGTGTTCCTGGGAACACCCTGACATGAATGTGGCATCACCACTATTGGCAGGTAGGTTCCAATTAGTGACTGAGAATTGAAACCTATGTTCAGTCAGGGAAGGCTTTTGCTATTATACTTCAGCAGTCTGAATGACATAGACCCCTACTGGTATCCCTTTTTCATCTTTTCCCTCAAAAGGCTGCCTACAATTCCCTCAAAAGGCTGCCTACAAAAGAAACAAAGAACTCACAAACCAGAAAAGAAAGGAAAACTAGAAACAGAGCACCTCACGTACCACTTGTTAGTGTTCAGCTTGGGTGTTTTTTTTTTTTTTTTTTGGTTTATTTCCTGTAGAGGTGGTGGAGGAGAAAGAGAGAGAGAAACAGAGAGTGAGAAACGTAGTGTTCAGCTTGGGTTTTTTTTTTTTTTTTTTTCCTGTAGAGGTGGTGGAGGAGAAAGAAAGAGAGAAACAGAGAGTGAGAAACATAAATGAGAAAGGGTAAGAAGTAAAACTTTTTTTGGGTTTAGAAATAAGTTTAGAAGGTAATAAATGAGTGTAATTAATTATATTCTAATAAGAATATTTGTAATAATTATTGTCTTTTTTTAACCGTTGAATGTACTTAAATCTAATGGTTTAAAAAATGTGTAACTCTAAAGAGTTACACCAAGTGTAACTTGAACCTATCTCATCTAAGAATTAGACCATTTTAGATATACATTACTGTCACTTTTTAAAGATCTTTTCCCATTCTACCTTTCTAGTAAAAAAAAAAACATTTTTCTCTCTCCTAATGTGTGTGTTAAAAATACTTAGTATTTAAAAAAAAAAAACTAATTATATATTAAAATTCTATTGAATTAATTTTTTTAATCTATTTAAGACCCATTGAACGTTCATTGTTATGGCATTTGGCCAAATAAAATACTTTTCATTCTCCATATTTGGGATAATTCACAATTTCCTCACTTATCTTTAAAACCAATTAATTTTCCCCTTTATCTACATAGTAGGGAAAAAAAAAATGTAGTCGTTATGCTTTATCAACATGACCCCTTCTATTTCCACTGTCTCTATCATTTTCCTACATCAATTTTATTTCCTTACTTTAGTTTCAATATGGAATCCAGTGGCAATGCCACGTTCAGTCTAGGGTGTTCCCAAGAACACCCTGACCTGAAAAAAAAAATTATATATAATAATTAAAAAAAAAATTAGGAACACCCTCGGTCAAAATTAAGAACACCCTCAAACAAAAAATAAAAATAAAAATTACTTGTCCTACTTTCAAGCAAAAAAAAAAAAATTGTAACAGAGCAAGCCCACCAAGGAAAAAAAGCCCAACATCAATCCTAAACAACAGATGGTAAAGCAAACCCAATCTAAAGAAAAATAAACAAGATAAAGCAAACCCAACAAATTACAAATGGTAGCAAACCCATGGATTCTCAAAAAAAAAAAAAAAAAAAAAAAAAAAAAAAAACCAAAACCCAATATACTGAAATCAGAAACCAACGAACGGCGCAACCTAACACTAACAGATGTAGAAAGAAAGAAAGAAACCTAACCTAAAGAAAAAAAAAAAAAAAAAAAAAAAAAAAAAAAAAAAAAAAAAAAAAAAAAAAAAAAAAAAAAAAAAAAAAACCTAACCCAATATACTGAAATCAAATCCTACGGATGACAACAACCAACAGACGGAGATCGGGCCTCAAACTCAAGCTCCAAAACGACAAAACACATTGGATTGGAGATCAGTCTTCCTCTCCTCGACGTGCTGCCCGATGGCACTGCCCCTCAGCCTCAAGCCTCCTTGCTCCCTTAACCTTAAGGTATTTCATCTTTAGACTTAACTTCTCTCTCTTTTTCTCTCTTACATATACGGGTTATTGGATTTGGGGTAATAGGTTTTTCTTTGTCTCAATCTCTCTCCCTTTTTCTGAAGAATAAAAGTGAAATGAAATGAGACTCTCTCTCTCTCTCTCTCTTTAAGACTTTATTTGATTCTTTTCGAATTGTAATTGGCTAATTGCTTAGCTTTACTTTATAACTTTATTAATATTTGCCATGTTTTTGGCTTTATCCGTTGGTGTTGGTGTTGGTGTTGGTGAGATACAATTAATTGTCTTTTAGTGTATTGTGATTTATGATTGTGAATTTATTTGATTGGTTCTTGTGATTGGGCGCCATGGGGCTTGTTTGTTGAGTGGGGGGTGGATGGGGGCATGGGCCTGGGGTGGGATATTTGAATTGGGGGAAGTAAATGCACATGGGGTGTGTGCTAGTGCAACTAATAAATAATAATTTAATTAACCAATAATTAATTGGGAGAAGCAACTAATAAACAATAATTAATAATTTAATTAACCAATACATTATAAAAGACAAACAAATTAAATTATATTAGGTTAAACAACAATTAATAGTTTTATAATTAATGAAACAACAACATAACAAATTATAGTTTATAAAAGACAAACAAATTAATAAAACAACTAAACAACAATAATTAATAATTTTATTAATATTTCAAATGAACTTATAGTTTATGTATTTGATTGTTTTTTTATTGTTGTTGTTGTTAATATATGAATTTATCTTTTTATTAGATTGTGTAAATTATGCTTCTTAAGGAACACCTTAGGAAAAATTCATAGAACCGCCACTGATGGACTCATCAATATATTTAACTCTTTTGGGTTGGTGAAGTATATATCGCCAAGTACATTGGGTAGGAGCACCCTTCTGTAAAACTTACCAGCAAACATTTTGTTATTTTTGTAAAAGCATGCGTGTGTGTGTGTATGTACGTACGTTACTGTCCATATATATGAGCAAAATAAGTGGTAAAGATCATGAAAATTTGACAACTAATTAATTTTGATTGTATCTATTGTCAAAATTTTAGTTTGAAAACCAAATTCATTTTTGGTTTTTTTTATTTACAATGATTACATTAGTTAGTTTACATAATATACATGTTTTAAATTATACAAGAAATATTTTTAAAAAATTGCATACCAAACATCAGAAAATATTCTCAAGCTCATTTTCAAGGTCGTTACCAAATACTGAAAAATGAGACATTTTGCTAGAAAATACTCCTTAAAAAATGAGTCATTTTCCAGAAAACATTAATACTGAAAGAAACAGAGCGTAATTGTCACCTTGATTCCCAATCTAATTAATAGCTAATGCTTCAGCCACACCAAGTCTCTAACACACACATGAGATGGACTTAGGGTCCGTTTAGATACCGCTGAAAACTAAAAACTGAAAACACTGTAGCAAAATAATATTTAAATGTGTGAATAGTACCGAGGGACCCATTTTTAATGAAAAAGTTGTTGAAAAGTGAAAATTGTGGGTCCATGAACAGTAAAAGTTAGGTGGAAAAGTCACATGTTGCGGCTACTGTTCATTAAAAAGTTGTTGAAAAGTGAAAATTGTGGGTCCGTGAACAGTAAAAGTTGGGTGGAAAAGTCACATGTTGTGGCTACTGTTCAATGAACAGTAGCCGCAACAGTGTTGCTACAGTAACATTTTGTCTCTGAAAAGCTGGGGACGCGTGAAAAAAAAAAAAAAAAAAAAGCTGAAAACGTAAATGTGAAACGCCAACGCGCTAGCCAAATGCTCACTTAATATCCAACGGTTTCAATTAATCCAGTTGTCTGAACGCAAATGTAGAGGGACAAAGTCTAACTCTACGAACCAATAAAAAAGAGATGATATATATTTTTGTCAGATTTGTAATACACACAATTCACTTAAAATAATTCTGTAAAATATTTAAAACCTGCTTTAACAAGCCATATGCATTGCATAAATTTACTGACTTTATTACGTCTTAATTTGTTCAATTTTTTAGCCCATTGGGCTGCTCTTTTAAATTGGAGTGAGCTAGTTTTCATCTCTAATATTTCACCGATGTTAGTGAAGGCTTTTGATAGAGATGGTCACAGGCCCTCTCTGGACTGTATATCTGATGCTTCTTCAAATTAATAAAGAATTTATTCAGAAAAAAAATTTGTTCAATATAAGGAATTAAATGTTGACGGATCAGCCTTAGGGAATCCAGGTAGTGCTGGTTGCGGTGGCATCATTCGAAATGATCGTGGGGAGTGGCTTGGTGGTTTCTCTAGAAGCATCGGAGTCACCACAAGTTTTATAGCTGAACTTTGGGCTCTCCGAGATGGTCTCAACCTTTGTCATAACATGCATCTCCAAGCTATTGATATTCAAATTGATGCCAAAGTCGTTGTTGAAATTATGGGAGATCCTTCTTATTCTAACCGGATTGTTATGCCTATTATTGATGATTGTAGACAGCTGATTTCCCAATTTGGTCAAGTCCGGATTGGGCATTGCTATCGTGAGGCTAATTTTTGTGCTGATTTCTTAGCTAGGAAAGGGGCACTTCATGATTGTTGCCTATGTGTGTATCAGGAGCCTCCTGTGGACCTGCTAGACTTAATTAGTGCAGATAAGGAGGGTGTTTTTTGTAACAGGGCTGTCCCTGCTGTTGCAGGTAGCCTTTAGCTTCTTTTAATGAATTTTCCAGATTACCCAAAAAAAAAAAAAATTTCGTTCACAATATAATTATACATAGATAAGAGTTTGCGGGGCCTACTGTTTGACATGCACGCGCACTAGATTGGAGTGGTCCACTTGGAAGACAAATTTTTAGAAACATTCATTTCTAGTGTTTCACGTGGCCTGCTTCTGTCAAACGTACAACACGAGATTAGACAGAGAGACAGAAGTGAGACTGAGATGTCTTACAAACGCCAAAAAAACATGCGCAGTGGCGCTCTCGGTATGGATGTGGTATTATATTATAAGAATCAGATGTAAATATCTCCCCGAGTGAATTCTATTTGAAAAAAAAATGAGATATATGTATTCAATATATGATAAATTTTCTTCTCTGAATGATAGAAATATCACCGGTGAATACCATATGACCTATTTAACAATTATATCAAATTTTTTTTTTTTCCTTTTATGAAAGGACAATACTCAACATCCATCAAAATAGAAGCTCATTTGGAAAAAAAATTTGTCCTTTTATGAGAGGACAATGCTAAACCATACTTCCTCAACCCACTGAAGATAATGTTCTTAAATAGCTACTAATAGACCCAGACTAACATTTCATTAATCATGATAATGACAAAAGGGGAAAATTTTATTTTCTTAATACATGTCTTTCATTCAACTCAATTATTTACTTCAAAAAAAAAAAAAAAAACTCAATTATTTAGGATATACTAAAATGAAACTCTATGTGCTTTTAAATTCTAGAAATCATTAATGATTAATGTTATTTGAAATCTTGCAACAATTTTGTTTTAATGGATAACATCAAAAAGTCTATCAGAATATCATCTATTATTTTGTTGCGAGATCTAGTTTTGATTATATATATATATATATATTCATTCATGATTGAAAATTTCCATTTTCAAAGTTATAATAGAAATTGAAAGCCAATGGGGGCTTGGCTGAGTGGGTAAAGCTCAGGCGCTTCGTGCACCATACCTAGGTTCAAATCCCGCTGCTCACAGGAATCTATTGGTGGGTATACTTAGTGAGAGGTGTACTCACAAAGTGAGGTGACTCCCACACAGGTGAAAAACAAAGGCCCTAAGCCTTTACCTGGCTCCCTACCTGGGGGTGTAATATAACCATAATGACCCCTATTTTTTGTTTACCAAAAAAAAAAAAAAAAAAAACAGAAATTGAAAGAGTAAGAATAATCTCTCTATAAATAAAGTGCTAGACTATTGATTTTTTATTCATTACTGGGCATATTGGCATAATTCAAAATTATTTATTTTGTTATGTCATAACTATACATGGTTTAGTTATGTCATTTGTTTTGTCTTATTTTCTACGTTTTAGGCCTACTCTTAAGGGTTTTGACTCATTATATGTTGGTATATGCCAGATTTTTTTTTTCTTTTTTTTTACTAGATATCATGCTAAACTCTTTTTCTTCTTATTAGAGATATTATGAGAATGAATCTACTTCTGAATTTAAAGAGGTCAAAGCACCACTCTATAATAATTGTTTTTATCACCGGACTAAGCTAGCACACATGAAAATATCAAAGAAATGCTTGAACTTTTGGAAGTCTGAGGCCTCACACTTGGCTTTAGAAGGTGACGACATAATATTGGATGATGTCATGATCATGATGCTAGAGATTTCTCAGAATCTCAATAGAAGCTCTCAACGAAAGCAATCCTAATTTAGACTGTGACCTTGTTGTCACATTGCTAAACAGTGAGCTTCCATCGCAATGAAGAGTGCAGTGGTTTGACGTCAAATGGCACATTGACGCATATGAGAAAAACACAATTATTGGTGGGGTCCAGACATTTATGATGTGTTTGCTAGGAGGTGATATTATGAATGCTATTTTAGGATGTGTTTGGTAGGAAGTGAAATAAGAGAGGTAAAAAAAAAAAAAAAAGAGAAAATAGGAGGAAAAATAAGAAAAAGTGTTGTTTGGTAAAGGGGGAGGGAAGGTAATTTTTTGATGGGATCTAGACATTTTTCACATGGGTCCATACAAAATTTGTCATAGTTTGATGGTGAAATGACAAAATTGCCCATGTGCAGTGCACATGGGCAAAGTCCAGTTGGCCTTTTTTTTTTTTTTTTTTTATTAAATGGTTTTCTAGACGTGAACGTTGCCTCCCATTTTTTTTTTCTTTTGATTTCCTGAGTGTGGGCGTGGTGCTCTGTGGTTTTTTTTTTTTTTGGTTGGTTTAACTAGAAATGATTTTTTTTTTCTGGAAATGATTTTTTTTAATAAATTTGGGTGATTTTTATTTTTTGTTTTGCTTTTTTGGTTGCTTATTACTTTTTTGTTTTAGTTAGACATCATTTTTTTAACAAAGATGTATGAGTAAATTTATACAAACTTACTTTTTCTATCATTTTGCTTTTTCACTTACAATCAAACAAAAATGAAAATAATTAAAAAATTTTCTATTCTCTTACTTTTCTATCCTTCTATCATTTTTTACCATCTCACTTTTTTGTCCTTCTAACTAAACACACCCTTAAGAATTATGCCATAGATTATTCTTTTGAACTCTCTAAACTTCATTTCAACATATATATAGCTCAAGCCCAACATCAAAAAAGATCTAAGGGAATCATTCAGGTAGCTACCAAAGAAAGTGATACGTCATACGTCATACATCACAAAAGAAAAGAACTCGTATCTTTATGTCATTTAGGTGCTGGTGGAGAAATCTGGACCTCATAGAAAACTTGAGCAAGAGACAAATTCAGATTTGGTTAAATAGTTAATGCTATTGCACCATACAATAGCAAATTAAAGGCTGATTTGAAATTTTTAACCTCAACTCTTAAATAAAAAATAAAAAAATTTAACTTTCAATTTTTTACCATTTTATTTATATATTTTTTTTAAGAGTTTTAACTTATGGCGTCCGCTCTTGATGATGGCTCTTTATCATCAGACTAAGACACCAATCAGTTTTTGGTGTAGGTGAGAATTGAACCTCAGATTTCTTATACAACTATCAGAGACTTTATCAGTTGAGCTAACTAGAACCCACTTTTACCATTTTATTTTAACACTTTATTTTTTAACTTCTTTCTTATATCCAATGATTAACTGTACTGTGCAATAACATAATATTGCTATCCCACCGAATCTCAATCCATAAGATACTAGCCAAATGTAATCACGTCTTAATAAATGGCTTACAAAAGTCACTAATTTGATCCGGATAATTGACGATGTTAGCTGTTTAGTTCATTAAGATTTTCTTAAAAAAGATCAATTTGTAACATATATATATATATATATATATGGGTTTGGTTCAAGTTATACCTGGTGTAACTCTAAGCAATGTTACACCACCCAATAACTAGTTATTGAATTAATATTTTGAAAACCCAACCGTTGAATTACATGTTTTATATGTTCTTAACATGCATGCTAATTTTCATATCAATCAGATGCTATTTACCATTTGATCCATAAACTTATATTTTATGCATTATTTTAAACTACAAAAATTTGAATTTTAATAATTGATTGATGACATGGATATTAATTTTTGATCACCTTGAAATTTTGCAAGCATAAAGAATATACAAAGATAATGTAATCTAACGGTGGATTTGTCAATATTCACATCCAATTAAAAAAATATTGAGTGGTATAACATTATTTAGAGTTACATCATGTATAACTTGAACCCAACTATATATATATATATATATATAAAATATCCAGACGACATAGTAAAGATGTAGTCATTACGCTTTATCAACATGGGTCCTTCTATTTCCACTGTTTCTATCATTTGCCTACATCAATTTTATTTCCTTACTTTAGTTTCAACCTGGAATCATCAATATATTTAACGATGCTAATATTCTTTTGGGTTGGTGAAATATATATTGCCAAGTACATTGGGTGGGAGCACCCTTCTGTAAAACCTTTACCAGCAAACATTTCGTTATTTTTGTAAAAGGGGAAGCTTAAATACCAATTTGTTGAGGATAGCATAAGCGTAAATAGCTATTTGTTATGTATAGAACCCAATAAAAATGGATAGTTTTACGTGGTTCGGCTTTTGAACTATGCGGTGTTGAGAAGGAAATTTCACTAACAAAAGAAGGAGATTACAAAGCCAAAAAGCTCTCAATCACCAGAATCAAGTGACTAAAGAAACCTTAAAATCTCTAGATCAAAGTCACCGCTTAGAAGTTTATACAAAAATACAAAAGAATAGAGAAGCCTATTCTAATACTGCGGCACTAATATAATTGACAATATATATATATATTAGGTCTTGCCACAGTACAAGTGCCCTATAAGGAATAATATTCCTTAAGTCATTTAAGGCTTAATGCCTATTCAATTGAAGTCCATTATATGCTCAACACAAAAGTATGAGTTTGGCTTACCTCTAGTAATTTTTAAAAAAGAATCTCCTTTTATTTTAATGAGAAACTGTCATATTACCTACTAACTAAATAAAAAATAGAAATTAAAACCCATTACTACTTGTTATTATATATTTAAAATAAAATGATATATCCAGTTAAAAATTTATTGGAGGTAAGTCAAATCCCAAAAGTATAACTTGGGAAGGAATAAAACATACGTGGCACAAGAGCACCTCAAATTCAAGCCACCAATGATAACAATTATTATCATTATTTCCTAAAAAAAATTTTTAAAAAAATCCCAAGTTTGAACATCCTCAAAATCTCTCACAATACACTAATCAAACTGTTTCCCGACAAGCACCTTAATTTCCAATAGTTTTTTTTGGGTTGGAACATGTCTGTAAAAGCATTCCAAGAAAAGCCAAATTAAATTTTCTAGGAAAGTTGGGTTGAAGTTTCCTCCCCAAACGGATTTAAAACATTTTCCTTTTAGTAAACTACAGTTGTAGGACGCTTAGGAACTTGAGAGATCTCTCAAGATTCACTAGTCAACTAAATTGGGACAACACAGAATTAATACACATTAGAAAAGTACTACGTTTACAATATTTTCACATCACTTTTACAACAAATTATAAGTAGTTAGTTGTTATTGGTTCTAATTTGAACCTACAACTAAAATAACTTTTTTGCTTCACTAATAACAGCCCACAATAATCTCTCACTTAAAATTTGTTATAAAAGTATCGTAATACACGCCATTCGCGAGGGAAGAGAGGGGGAAGGGACAAATGTTGGGTAAGTAACAAGTTTTTCGTCACTTTACTCCTGTTTCTCTCTCCTGTTTGATTGGTGAGTAACATTTAGATTTTTTTTTTGGATTTTGTCTTGGGACCACTTTTACAAAATATAAAAGCAAAAGATGTGTCTTTGTTTTTATTTTGAGAATTGAGATAATACGTCCCTTAATTTGTTGGCTTTAAGTGAGGAGGCCATATTCCATCTCATTGAACACTGAAGTAAGAATTGCGTTTCCAACTTTGGCAACTATTTAGTCCTTCCTTTCTTTTTCATCCACTTCAAGGAGACTACGGCTCTGTGCTGACTGGAACCTAAGTCTCACAACTTTGGTCTTTTATATATGTAAACATGCTTAGCTACAGAATTAAGAATTTATTATTATTATTATTATTATTATTATTATTATTTTTTGTTATACAAGATAGAAATTGTACTCTAACCTAATCTAAGTATTTATGAGCATAGAGCGCGTAGAAGCAGAATCGGTAATACACATGCAATAACTACATAAAACTTAGCTAAGTTCTACAAGAACTCTAAGTTCGTAAGCAAAATAATAGAGAAAACCTCTCAAATTAAACTTTTATTGATACCAATTTAATAAATCACCACCTCCATGTAATTAAGGATCATTTATTGAAAAAGTTATCCAACTCCTTTAAGAAAAAGAAATAACAAAGTGCTACTCTCTACTAGAGAAAAGAAAGCAACTTAATTAGGGAAATAAAAATAAATAAAATCCTAATTCAACTAGGAAAAGAGAAAAAAAATGTCATAACTGATTTGCATCATCTTCCCTTGGGTTGGAAAAAAACTCGTTCTTGAGTTTTGAGTCTTCATTAGAATTTAAATTTCTATATAGATATGACATTGCAAGCTTCAAAAGGTAGGTATTAGAATTAAATTTATATAAAATTTCCAAAGGATAATTTTTTGAAAAGCTAGCTTGTTTTACTCTCGCATGAGAAAGCTATGAAAATTGCCTAAACAAAAATTTTAGAAATATGTGTTTAATGATTAAATTTATCATATTTCAATAACTTAAATTTTTGAGATAATCGGTAATATTAGGTCTCCCCTATTAAAAAGGATTAAATTTACAAATTTTTTTTGCTATTTATTTTCAATTATTACTGAAATAAACTTATAACTTTTTGCTACACTCACAACAAATACATATCGATCAATAGTACCACTATCTCAACAGGATCCTTATTTTAAAAAAAATATTAAAAAAAACTCACAAATTTTTTTTTTGAGAATAAAAAATCTCATAATTGATAGCACAAAATTTATTTAAAGGGTGGTATAACAAGACCCAAAATTCTCCATAATTTGAATATACCATGCCTTTTTCAAATTTGAGTGGGTGCAATGTGGCTCCGCCACTTCCTTCTAAGATAGAAGGTCTTCCGTAGTTATTAGTTATGGCATTTTCTTATTTTTGTCATTTTGTACGCCTCATTGCCTATATAAAGCAGTCCAAAGTTGGTTTCGAAAATCCATCAACACTGCATTCCTCAACTCAAACTTTCTTAAATTTTCCTTTTGCTTTTCCTTTTAGGTGATTCCATCACTATGGATTGTGAGAAACAATTGCAATCTGTGCAGAAAACTTCATCATCCGAGATGAAGCCTCAAGCCAATGATATCGTACATGAACGACGATCTGCCAATTATAAGCCAAACATATGGAACTATGATTACCTACAGTCTCTTTCTAGCATATACGACGTAAGAATCCTTTGCAAATATCTTCTATGAGAATATCATCGAGAGTAGAAATTTTGTGTCACAACTTTTACAACTTTTATCTGGTCAACATTTAGCAAGCGTTTATTCCTTTCATAAAGATTTACCATTTTTTTTTCACAACTTTGATGTTGTGTCAACAGATTCTCTCATCTTCTATTTCAAAAAATAATTATGGCTTCTTTTTCTGTTCTATTTCATACTCTACCATAGAGAATTTATAATAACTTCTTATGCAATTAGTTTCTATAGCATAATATATGACTCTTAACACGTTATTGTATTTGCATCTAAAATTATAACTCATCAATAGGGAATATAGGAATAGACTCCAAGTATTCAAGTTATTTTATTATGAACAAAGTATTTGTCCAAATTAGTTTAAAGGAATTTTTTCCTACTTGTTATATGACAATTCGTACGATCATTCATGTGTCAAATTTAAAAACTTTATGACTTACTAATTCAATGGAAGGACTAAAAATGAACGTGGAGGTAGTAGGAATTTTGTTTCCTAAACTCTATCCTTTCATTAATGTCCATTCTCATCTTTAGAGAGCCCCCCTGCACGTGATTTTCACTAACACAATTAAGATTAGGGACAATGGTGTTTTTGCAGGGCCAAGAATATGAAAGACGGGTACAGAAACTTAAAGAAGATGTAAGGATACTATTTGCGAATGCAGTGGACTCTGTGGCAACGTTTGAGCTGATCGACAGCGTAAACAAGTTAGGCCTAGCAAGCCACTTTGATATGGAAATCAAAGAGGCTCTAGACACCATTGCATCTACTAAGAAGAAAATTTCTTGTCCAGAAGAGGATCTCTACACTACTGCACTATGCTTTAGGCTTTTTAGGCAGCATGGCTATGAAGTTTCTCAAGGTAAATTAATCTTCGAATTTAAATCATGTCATTTATGTAGCCGATCCTAACTAATCTGTTAAAAATCCATAACTGACCCCTAAAAACTTAGAAACTAAAACTTGGTTGTTGTTTGAAGTCCTAATATCTAACACCAGTACATTCTGTGCAATTCAGATATGTTTAGAGGCTTCATGGATGAAAAAACTGGTTTGTTCAGAGAAAACACGCACATAAATATCAAAGAAATGCTTGAGCTTTTGGAGGCCTCACACTTGGGTTCAGAAGGCGAAAACATTCTGGATGTGGCTAGAGATTTCTCAACTGCAACTCTCAAAGAAAGCATTTCCAGTTTAGACAGTGACCTTGCCAAGCAAGTGGTCCATGTTTTGGAACTTCCATCACAGAGGAGAGTACAGTGGTTTGATGTCAAATGGCACATCAATTCATATGAGAAAGACATTCACATGAACTCGAGCTTACTTGAACTTGCTAAACTTCATTTCAACATAGTTCAAGCCATACTTCAAAAAGATCTAAGGGAATCATCCAGGTAGCTTCCAAAGAATAATGTGATTTGTGAATATACATACATATATCTTATACACCAAACTCACTTTGCATTGCACAAAATATTAATTAGCATGAAGAAAAAGAACTTAATTACTTGTACCTTTGTGTTATTTAGGTGGTGGAGAAATCTGAGACTCACAGAGAACTTGAGTTTTGCAAGAGACAGACTAGCCGAAAGTTTTATGTGCTCAGTGGGCCTTGCTTTCGAGCCTGAGTACACATGGCTTAGAAAATGGCTTACGAAAGTCGTTATTCTGATACTGATAATTGATGATGTTTATGATGTTTATGGCACATTGGAAGAACTAAAGCACTTCACAAATGCCGTAAATAGGTCAGCATTGCAGAATATCACTGCTGAAAACTTTCAATATAAAATAGGGTTAAATATACTTTTAGTCCTAAACTTTTGGGCTGGTTTTATTTTGGTCCTCATACAGTTTTTTTGTTTTACTTTGGTCCTTACTAATAAAATGCTTATGGATCACATAATTATAATAAATAATAAATAAACTACTTTAGGCAAAGCAACGTGTAGCTTAACTAACACTTCTCTTGTATTTTTAATAGAAATGTTTAGGGTTTGAATCATTTTTCTCTATTTTAAGAGCATCTCCAATAAGCTCTCTAAACCTAATTTTGGAGAACAAACACACCAAAAATTCACTCCAACAGCTTCTCTATTTTGGACTGTAGTTGCTACAGTACCTCTCATGAAGTAGAGAACACTGTAGCGTTTACTATAGCACCTTCAAAAAATTTTATCTATTAAAATAATCACTTGGTTGAATAAAAAATAATTTTTTTCCTCTTTCCTTCGTTACTCTTTCTCCCTTGCTCTCTCTTTCACTTCTCATCATAAAAAACTCTCTCTTCTTATCAGTAAACAAAGATAGACAAAGGCCAACTCTCTTTGCCGGCTGTGTGTGTAAGTGAAGTGAGATGAAGAAGAAAGAAAATAAAAAACAAAAATGCAAACACAGAGGAGAAGTCAAAAGATCATGGTCAGTTGTGTGTGTGTGAAGTGACCCGAAGAGGAAAGAAAATAAAAACAAAAAGGTAGGCACAAAAGAGGAGGAGAAGTCAAAAGAATGTGGTTGTGTGGAGAAGAAACAAAAAAGTAGATACATAGGAGAAGAGTGGGTATATGTGTGGAGGAGAAAAAACAAGAAGGAAAAAAGAAAAAGAAAAAAGAAGATAGAGATGATTCTAGAAAGTGAAATGTATGGATGAAAAAAAAAAAATGAAAAAAAAAATTATTAAAAAAAAGGAGAAACATTATGTCACAATATTTTCACAAAAAATTCTAAAATCATAGGTTATTATTGGCAATTACTAGTAAAAAAAAAAAAAAATTAAGTAGTAGGTTCAAATTAAAACTAGTAACAACTTACCACTTAAAATTTGTTGTGAAAATATTATGACCATAACACTTCTCAAAAAATAAAATAAAATATGAGGAAAATTTTTTAAAAAAAAAAGAATAAAGAAAAAAACTAAAAAAAAAAGAATAAAAAAAAGATTAAAGAAATGGTAAAGAAATAATGAAGAAATAATATTTAAATAAGATAGAGAAAGAATAGATAGTTTGTTGGAAAGTATATTTGAAAAAGTAGATAAGCAAAGGATAAATTTAATTGTTCACTCTCCAAACAGTACAAAAATTTAAAAAAGTTACTAGAGATGCTCTAACTATTAAAAAGAAAAGGACAATGTTAGATAAAAGTTTACTCTGAAAAATAATTAAATGAAAATGAAAGTAAAAGTAATTTTATTTTCTTTTTCTTCATCCCTCCCCCCTCTAAGTTTCTTTGCAACCAAGCATGTTTTTGTGTGGGGAATAAACAAAAGAAAATAATTTTTTTACATATAAGTATTTTGTTAGAAAATTTTTATCTAACACAACCTTTTTGCCAACTATGTAGCAAAATCTTTTTTTTTTTTTTTTCAAATAAGTGATACGTAGGCATTATGTTAGTCATGTCATGCGAGTAATTTTTGTCAATTAGAGCATCTCCAATAGCTTAGGTAAAAGCAAAATAATCTCTATAATAGAGCATGAAACCAAAAAAATGGTCTCCAATGAATACTCTAAATCACTTTTTTTTTTTTTCTTTTTTTGCTCATGAATAGAAGCTCATCAAGTCTGATGGGCTACTATACATTAGCAATTGGATTTTTTTTATTTATTTAAATATTATACCAGCTACTATTATATTAATTCTTTCTCTTTCTTTCTCTTTCTTTTTTGTCTTATACTCTCTCTCCATTGCTTCTCACAAAACAAGTGAAAGGATGCTCTGCCTTTATATTTTTTCTTGGATTCTTCTTGTTGTCTTCTCAAATTCCAGCACCATGATATCATTGACGTCAACCAACAAAACCAAACAATTGAAAGAAAAAAAGAAAAAAAAAATTCTCTCCTCTTGTTCTCTTTCTACTACAAAGGGTTATCTGCAAAGGAGGAATAAAAAAATAATGAAGAAATAATATTTAAATGAGATAAAGAATTGATAAAAAATCTGTTGGAAAGTGTATTTAAAAAAGTGGGTAGCTAAAAGATAAAAGTCACTGTTCGTTCTCCAAACAATACAAAAATTTGGAGAATTTGCTAGAGATGCTCTTAGGTGTTGGCAAGGATAACAATAAAGCACACAAATACGAAAATGAAACTAAAAATTGAGAACCAAAAATCCTTTAAGGCCCTGTTTATTTCAATGTAAAAACATTTCAATGAAAATTATTTGTTTTCCAATGTTTAGTTATTTTCCTGAAAATGCTCAAAAATATTTGTTGGAGTTGGTCTCATATGAAAAATCATAAATTTTATATTTATATTTAATATAAATATGAAATAAAACTTTGATTTCTCACTTTAATATATTAATAAAATAACTTAGATCAACCTGCACAATCAAAATAAAATTTTTAAAAATTACACTAATAAGCATATTCAAAATAAGAGTGTAACAACAAAAGTAAATAAAAATAATAATTAACAAAAGCTATCAACTGAACTAGCATTCACAAGGATAATTACGTACAAACAATTGAAACCTCTAAGTGATACTTATAAAGTATTTTTGAGAAACTGTTAAAATTTTGGAGTTGATTTCCATAATTTTGAGGCATTATGTGGTTATTTTGGAGGTTTTATAAGGTATTTTCATCATTTTAATGGTTTTTTAAGGGGTATTTTTTTTTAGAGGGTATTTCATGAATCACATTAGATTTGAAAATATTTGAGTCATTTTTTAGATTCAAGGCTATTTCAGTCATTTTGAAGGTTTAATGAATAATTTGGCTATTTTATAGGATTTAGAGGCATTTCAGTAGTTTTGAGCATATTTTGGTTATTTTGGGGATATTAGGGGTATTTTAAAATAGGCAAATAATTGTTTTACAACATTCAGAATTATTCTCACCAAAATATTTAATTCAGGTGGGATGTTAGTGAAACTCAACAGCTTCCAGAGTGCATGAAGACTTGCTTCCTAGCTCTCTACAATACTACTAATGAAATCGCTAATGAAATTCAAAAGGAGAAGGGTGCTTGGAACCAAGTTTTACCTTATCTTAAAAAGGGGGTACTCATCTGTTCATTTTCCATAATAATTGAAATTTACTCATTTTTTCATTTTTCATCATGTTTAATTGGAATACATATATACACAATAGGTAAAGATCATCGTTATTGAAATTATAGTGAATATCTTTTTCTTTTTTTTTCTTTTTTAATAGTGGACAGATCTATGTAATGCATTATTTGTGGAAGCAAAGTGGTACAACATGGGCTACAGTCCATCCCTGCAAGAATATCTAAGTAATGGATGGATTTCATCGACTGCCCCATTACTTTTGGTCCACGAATTCTTTTCCATGGGACATGAGGTAACAAACGGGATGGAAGATTTTCTGGAGAAAAACCAAGAAATTGTGTATAATATATCTATAATAATTCGACTCTGCAATGATTTGGGGACTTCAGCGGTAATTACTCTTTCCTTATACAATATTTTTACAAATTGTTGACGTAATTTTAGTATTTTCTAAAAAATTATTGATAAATAAAAATGTAATGTTAGTGATAAGTCTAGTTCAGAACTAATAAGAATTTGTTACATCAATAGTTTATAAAAATATTATAAAATTGTTTGTAACTGTAGCATTATTCATTCTTTATTGGTTATATAGAACATTGATTAATTATTATGTCCATATTGGAACAAACTAATTGGTATAGTAACTTGTAACAGGCTGAGAGAGCAAGAGGTGATGTTCCCTCGTCAATCCTATGTTATATGAGAGAAGCTGATGTTTCAGAAGAAATTGCACAGAAGCACATCAAAGACATGATAAACAAGAGTTGGAAGAAAATAAATGGGCAATGCTTCAACCAATTGCCAATGCTGCAATCATTTGTCAATATTGCAACAAATAATGCTCGTGTGGCACATAGCCTTTACCAATATGGAGATGGGTTTGGGGTTCAAGACCGAGACACTCGGAAAAATATTGTGTCTTTACTGGTCGAACCTCTCTCGTGCTCTACCGAATTGAAATGTCAAATTATGGAAAATGGGTCAATTTGTCAGCTATGAATCTATGATGTTACAACTTAGAATTGCAATAACTCACTGGATGGTGACTTTAATAGCTAGGTTAAGTGCATGGCTTTGTCTCTACAATAATGCGATGAACGAGTGCTTGGATTGTAACGTGTAATCAATATTCAGTTCATAGTTAAATAAAAGTGCTTTTAAAACATTTATATTTGATGTTTTGATTGATATTTTCGACTCTTTGAGTGTCTCTGACCACTACGGTTTCCTTAATCTTGTTAATGTTGACTAGGAACTTTAAGTTATGGCTGTGAAAAAAATATAAGAATCTCTGCAGTAATTTCGTACTACAATAACCACCAAAAGTATCATATTTGAGAGTGAAAAACAACAGAGATAGTGAGATGCCATTGGTATTGATTTTTTCTTTTATTTTTTCCATAGAACGAAAGGAGGTTAAAAAAAATCGTTTTTTATTTGAATGGAACTCCTTACCTAGTGTGTATGTGTGTGTAAATAAATATATATATATATATACACATTGTTGAGAATTTGCCGTCAAGAAATAAGGAGATTTTTTTTTTTTTTTTTAAATCTAAACATCAATTGAAAACGTCATAGGAAAATTCTTGGACTACCTAGTAAGAATGTGGAATAAGGAACCTCGAGAGGAGGCCACAAATGTTGCAAAATGAGCAGCGGTCGCCCATTGTGCAGGAGATCATCCTAGGTGCAAGAGACTAAAGAAGAAAGAAAAAATTAGTTACAATATCTCTTCCATCTTCTAGATTTTCCAATTTCAGGCCTATTGTTTTGTGCTATCACGTTAGTGCAAATATTTGTAATCTCAGTATGATTTAGTAAATTATTTCTCTTATCGTTTCATGGACATAAGCCATCTTCAAACCACTTAAGTACCCGTTTGGTTCAACTTTTCAAGCCTAAAAGTTGGCTTTTCAAAAACGCTGGCTTGTCATGTGCGTTTGGTGAGAATAAAAGCCAACTTTTCTGAAAAGTTGGCTTTTATATTCCTTCAGGAATGCGTGTTTCCAAAATGATGACCTTCAGCTCCATAATTGAAAAGCTGAGTCCCAGCTTTTATTTTATATCCGTTGGGAGAGTGAAGGTATGAAATTGCCCTTGACTAAAGGGCAAGGGATTAAACACTTCAGAATACGCAGCTCCCTCATCTCTGTCTTTACCCTTCAGAGAAATTGCCCCCTCATCTCATCACTCTCTGCGCAGCTCCCTCACAAAGAGATCGGCTCCTCTCAGATTTTGGTAAGTCTCTCTTTTTTTTTTGTCTTGAAAATCTTCTTCCTCTTCTTCTTCTTTCTTCGTCTTCTTTAGCGGGCTTCCTCTATAAATTTTTTTTTTTATTTTGTAATTTAATTTGTGTAATCTGATATGAGAAATATGTTTTGAAGGGAGAGTTTTGATCAACAAAACACGAAGCAAGGCCAATCTGCTACCAAAAACTGCCAGGTACCAACTTTTTTTTACCTACCAAAATCTGATCTGAAATTTTTTTTTACCTATCTGCTACCAAAAAAACCGCCGATCTGCTACCAAAAAAATTTTCGAATCTTGCATGCTTTTGTTCTTGCTAAAGATGTATTTGTTCTGTTGCTGGGTACTGAAAAAAATTTGTGGGTAGATGGGTTTGTGTGTGTCACTGTGTTCGTGCTTGATGGGTTTGTTCTGTTGCTGGGTACTGTGCGTGTTCGTGTTTGTGTTTGTGTGTGTGTGTGTCACTGTGTTCGTGCTTGAAGATGGGTTTGTTTTTGTTTTGGGTTTTACAAATTTTTTTAAAATTTTATTATTATTATAGTGAAGTTGATGCAGAGAATGCGGTAAAACTGGTTTTTGAGAAAGGTGAATCCAGTGATCATGAGTCAAGTCTTGGGTTGTCAAAGACTTTTGTGGATCATTTATTTATCCAAGCCTCAAAGCAGTGGCTTCGAGGTCAGGATGTGCCAAAAGAGAAAAGGAAATCAAGGATAATTCGCTGGCTTCAATACCGAGGGTTCAATTGGGGTGTCATCAGCATCATATTAAAGAAATTAGAATCTCAGCATCCTCCCTAAGCAACAATGGGGCTGTTTTATTTTTGTGGCTCCTAAGAATTGGGATGCTATGCCATTCTCATCACTTCACATGTAGTACAATTTAAACTTGGGTTATTGGTATGTAATTTATTATCTTTTTTACATTTTTGTGTTGTAAAATTTACCCTTAGGTTATTGATATGTATTTTATATATTTTTACATTTTTATGTATTACAATTTAAACTTGGATTATTGGTGTATATTTTATCATCTTTTTACATTTTCATTTTGTGCTTCATGATGATGAAAATTATTTAGATTTAATTAATATTAATAAGAAGTCATTAATGGTAATAACAAATAATTATGATACTAAAAAAGAAAAATTGCCCAAACATTATTAAAATAATACCAATAATATATATTTATTATTATTGTAAGGGCTCAATTTGTAAAGAACCCTTAACAATAAAACTTGTAGAGAAGTGGGTACACGGACTTGGCATCACCGAAGTGAACAACGGTTAATTTGGTATTTACGATAAGTAATAGATGACAAGAAATTAATAAGAATCTCATCAAATGAGTTTGGTTAAGTATTTTTGTAGGGAATGATCATCACTTTGGCTATGTAACTAAAGTGCCTGTTGGTCCTCGGACTAGGCCGAGGATCTATTTTTCTTAGAGTTTTTCCTCCCTTTCTTTGGTGGGAGTCCTCTTGATTATATAGTATTGCTCTAGTTAATCTCAGTCGTCCATCTGTCGGTTATTCGGTCACTCTAGATGAGAGTTTGTCCCATCATCTGTTTTTGTAGACTTTACGTTAGTTCTCAGCCGTCTTTGCAGGCTTTTCTATTAGTCGGAGTAATCGAGGCAACTGGGTTCGTTGGTCGCATCATCATTAAAGCAGTCAGAATGTTGGTGGGATATTTTCAATGGATGGAGGATATTTCCCTTTAGTGATGTCGGTGTGCCGAGGACAGGTCATCCTCGGTTCAGGTCTTGGATGTTATAGGCTCTTTCCCGTTGTCCTCGGCCTCAGCACTATCCTCGGTGCGGGCCTTGGGCCGCTCGCTGTGGGCCAGCGCGGTTAATGTAATAGGGCCCCACAATTATTATTATTATTTAGTAAGTATATTAATAAGTATGAAATAAACTCACATAAAAAAAAATAATAAAAAGTATGAAATAAACTCCCTTATATATACGTTGTCCTTTTTGGTAATTTATCCCTCAAACTACAACTTTTATAAGTGTTAGCCAAACACTCAGCTTTTTCAAAAAGCATTTTTTAACAGTTTTACCAAACACTCAGCTTTTTGAAACTCAGCTTTTTCATTATGCACTTTTTGAAAACTCAACTTTTTCAAAAAGCCCAACTTTAAAAAGCTGAACCAAACTCACCCTAAATCCTTGATATTCTCCTTTCTTATTAGACTAATTGTTCCTTGATAATCTTCTAAAGTTCATACCTTGCTTTTCTTTTGAACCTGATTTTGCTGATAATTATTCAATTGCTCGATTTAGATCACAATAAATACATGTCTTACCCTCTCACACAATAATAAATCTCATTAATTAATTAAATTCACTATTCATGTGAAAGAAACAATGTATTTATTGTGCTTCGTAAAACTAAATAATTACAGTTTCGTTGATTGCATGGTTTTGACCCTCAATTATTTGGTCGGTGAACTTTTCTTTTTTTTACTTTTTCTTGTCGACCATGATTGATTGGGTTGGCGCCTTTACCTTATTTATTTGATGTTCAACACGGATGCAATCCAAAAGGACTGGTTGATAACTATTCAAATCAAGCTCGTGCAAAGTGAATAGCATTATAGCAATTCTTCTGATGGTCTAAACTATTTGTCGATTTAACATTATGCTCCTACAAAACTAACACAAAAATAAACAAAAGTCCGGCTCATTTCTTGGTTTTTCCAACAACTTTGTGACTCTAATATATTTAGATTGTGTTTTCCAATAATTTTTTGGCCTCCATGTGTTTTGCTTGTGGTACACAGTGTAGAATTTTATGATAATGTGATGAAAAAAAAAAAAGATATGAAAGTTTACGCCGTCTGTCTTTCTGGCTTATCTCTGTGAGACAAGACTCTAAAAAACTATATTTTCTCGTTTATTTTTAATTTGTTTAAACTTCGAAAACTTATTTTAAAAATAGTTTTCTTAATTTAAAAACAAAAAGTAGTTGGTTCCACACATACAATTTGTTTCGTAAGCAAAACAATAAAAAATGCCTATTTTGCTAAAATTTTGGTTTTTGTAAATTATATTACTAAAAAAACCTAATTAGCAAGTTATTTAATTATGTAACCTCTTTTGGAACTCAATTTAACCAAGGACGAGCTATATGCAATAACCACTGATGTGGCAATGTGAACCCAACTTTGGCAAAATTGAGTTTTGCTTTGAAATTTGAACTCAATTTTGGCAAAACCAAGTTCCAAAAAGATATATAACTAAATAACTAGTTGAAGTGGCTTTTTTTAGTTATATATGTAGACATCAAAATTTTATGATGTATTTGCAACCGTCCGATTGTTTATGATGAAATATGTGTGGTGAAATTAATCTCCAATTGATGACGTGGACGATCAACAAATAAAATCAAGTCACGTGGCAACATCAAATGAAGAAAGCCATATGGCAGTGTCAGAAGAAAAGACCTATATGGAAAGTTCTTATTAAATGAAATGCCAAATTAAATTCCTAATTCAACTCTCAATAAATGCTGAGAGAAAATTTCAAATTAAATATCATTGAGTTGCCTATAAATAGGGGCTTCTCATATGAGAAAGGGAACACACATAGAGAAAAATACTACTGACACTCTGCCAAAATAGAGAGTCATTTCTAAAGTTCACAAGAATTCCATTGTTCATCAAGGCTTATTCCTACTTCTTCAAATCAAAGTGGGGATTCTCCTTGAATTAAGTTCGAGATCAAGCCAACGGCCCTCGCATCAAATCAAGCACATTCAACTATTCATTCAACTTGGAGACATCAAAGCACGATTCAAGATCAAGCTTTATAGCCCCTTCGAATCGTAACGTTTCTTGGAGATCGAATCAGAGGAATTTATTGTACTCTTTCATTGTAAAGATTCATACAGAGGATTGTACTCACATATATACCAATCAAATACAAATTGATTATTTGTTACATTATTTTCGTGATCGTGTGATTCATCTTTTACGGAAATTGTGTGTATAATATAATTTTGGAAAAGTTATTATTTAACCAAAAAAAGAGTTTAGAAAATTATTCTCAAATTTATTGTGCAAAACAAATTTAAAAAAAAAAAAAAAAAAAAAAAAAAAAACCCTACTCTCCTCAGTTTTGGTGATTAAAATCACTCATAACATCTATTTTTCATCTCTCTCTCTCTCTCTCTCTCTCTCTCTCTCTCTCTCTCTCTCTCTCTCTCTCTCTCTCTCTCTCTCTCTCTCTCTCTCTCTCTCTCTCTCTCTCTCTCTCTCTCTCTTAACCTCTTTTGGAACTTGATTTAACCAAAGTCAAGCTATATGCAATAACCATGTACTAATGTGGCAATGTGTGCCTGACTTTGGCAAAATTGAGTTTCACTTTGAAATTTGAATTTGATTTTGGTAAAATCCAATCCCAATAAGATATAATATAACTAAATAACTTGTTAAAGTGATTGTTTTAGTTATATAATTTGGGAAAAGCTATTATATAACCAAAAAAATGTTTAGAAAAATATTCTCAAATTTATTGTGCAAAACAACATTTTAAAAAAACACCCACTCTTCTCAGTTTTTGTGATTAAATAAGATATTTCATTTTTCACTCATAACAATATTTAAAATAATAAATAAAAAGGAATCAAAAGAACATTTAATTAAAAATATAGAAAATAAGAGAGTTTGATCATTGATGCAAGACCACCTGACAATGTGCCAAATAAAATAGAAATCATGCATGCTCCTGATTTGGTAGGGCTGGCCATGAAGTATCAAAGACAAAGCTATAAAGGGGTTAAGGGATCACGAGGACCACGGCCACTAACATTGAAAAAGGAGTACTGTCATTCAGTCCTATGAAATTGAGTGCAATCTTTTTCTGTCGGTGGGGGTGTTTGGTTTGAGGAGTTTTGAGTCATATAACTCAAAACTCATCACTCAAAACTCAAAAACCGTGGGTCCCACTGAGATAAATTTTGTTTGATTGAGTTTTCAAAACTCATTTTTCAAAATTTTGAGTTATGAGAATGAAAACTGAAAACAAGTGGAGAGGTGTTTTCAGTTTTTAAAATATGAGTTTCATGACATTCTCATAAATTAGTAGAACCATGTGGTCCCCACTGCAGTGACTTGTCACATCAAATATCAATACCATTGGAAGCTTTTTCATCTTCTTTACTTTTGCTCCAACTTCACATTACATACACTGATATACCACTAGCTCCTCTATGTTTTCCTCTCTTCTCTCTACATCCAAAACTACACTTGCACCAAAATTGTTTGCTTGGACCAAGTTTCTAAACAAGCACAGGCAGCAACCACCAAGCCAAACTATTCCATGCTTTTAATGTTAATGTTAAAGAAACCAAAAACCCAAATTCCTCCAGCTTCACATTACATACACCACCAGCCTCACTCTGTTTTTCCTCTCTTCTCTCTAGATACATAACTAAACTTCCACCAAAAGTGTTTGCTAGGACCAAGTTTCTAAACAAGCATAGGCAGCAAACAATATTAAGTAGGGAAAATAAGGGATTACCCATTGTTTGATTTTGGGGTTCTTTCGGGGTAAAGGAATAAGGGAAACTCAGACAAAACGGAGGCCCTACTATTGACGATTGGGCGAGATGAAACGGAAAATGGGATTTGTTGGATATGGGTGTCGACCAATTCCTGGATTTTGGGGTTAGTTCGAGACAGAGGAAGAGGAGGTAATCACCACACCATAGCCCGTATAACAAAAAAAGAACGAAACACACCGGTAGAAACTGGGCAATCGAAGACAAGAGTGAGCTTTGAGAAATTTCTTTAAAGGTTTGCTGGAGATGGGTCTTGTGGATATGGAGGCGGAAGAGTAGAGTTGATGGACTTTTTTCTAACATTTGGTGTGTGTGTGTGTGTGTGTGTGTGTGAGAGAGAGAGAGAGAGAGAGAGAGAGAGAGAGAGAGAGATAGAGAAGACAAATTTTGGGTGAAAGGAGAGAGAAGGTCACACGCGCAAGAGACACATGACCATTCTGAAAGTGCAGGTTGTGGGCTCCACCAAAAAGTGAAAAAGTTGAGTAATAAAAATGAGATACACAGGTTTAAGTTATGAACCAAACAAAAAATTTCAGTTTTGATTTTTTGCTAAGATGGAGTTTTGAGATATGAGTAATGAGAATGAGTGATGAGTTTTGAGATAGTCTCAAACCAAACACCCATGTCTCCATAAAATTTGGCTGATTTAGAATTTGGCTTAATAAAATTAAACTTTTCCCCCTTTAAACAAAATTTAACCCCTTATATAAAAAAAATAGCTCAAATAACAACAAACAATCGTCTTAAACAGCAAAACATTTAGCAAGAGGCCTAGTTTTTATCCTTTCAAATAAAATTGATAAGTTAAAAAAAAAAAAAAAAAAGGATAAACTACATATTTAGTCCATATTCTTTACACCATATTTTAATTTGGTTCCTAATATTTCAATTGTGTCAATTTGGTCACTAATCTTTCAATGCCGTGTCAATTTAATCCCTACTATTATCTATTGAATGGGAATTACTAGCGTAGCTAATGGCCAAAATAAAAAATTAGTTTATTGCCACATCAACAGAAACCTTTTTTTTTTTTTGTTAGCCACATCAACAATTTCCATCCAAAAAATAACAGTATAGATTAAATTGACATAAAACTGAAAGGTTAGGAACCAAATTAAAATATAATATAAAGGATAGGTACTAGTTTACCCAAAAAAAGAAAACCATTTAAACGGAGTTACTGGAGGGAGAGGATGAGTTTGAGCGTGTACTAGACACCATGCTGCTATTGCTAACTAGCCGATCATCGTGCAGTGACACCTTGTCCGCATAGTCATCCGATCTGCTTGGTATCATCTATTTTCTTGCTTCTTTGATCTTGCCCTCTTTCAACTTATGTATGCGTATCTTACTTTTTTTTTGGATAATGGTAGTTTTAGCACTTTCAAAGTTTGAATTGGTTGATATATTTTAAAGAGTACCAATAATGGGTGTGGTCATGTGGGTGAGTCATGAGTGAATCTGTGTGGGTCAATGAGTTTAGGTGTAATTTTAAAAGCTTGGGTTTCTATGGCTTGCAAGTATTTCAAAGTGCAACAGAGGTCAAGTTTCAATGTTAGTGCTGCTGAATGTCTTTGGTTTTTTTTTTTTTTTTTTTGGTAATCTTAGAGTATTCACATCAGTCTCCTCAGATTTTTAGCTAAACTAACCCAAAAACCTCTAATTTTTCTACTTGGGGTTCTTGTATACAAGGAACCTTCTTAGAAAGAGTAAATCTAGTGTCACAATAATTTCCATTAATTTTGCCACAACTTGCCTATGTAGCGAGTTATAAGAGCATTAGTATCCGGTCTCTCAAATGTAATATGTTGGTATATTTTAGCACCAAAGTACCAAAATGAATCATTATTTGGTCTTGTAATTGTAAAAAAATTACAAATGAGCGACAATGCCATCATAAATTTATGATGGCACTGTAGCTCAATTGTAAAAATAAAATATTCATTTTTATTTCTTCTTCTCTTTCTTTCTGACTCACTTCTCTCTCTGTCTTGTCCTCATTCCTCTCTCTTCTTCATCTTCTCTATTTTCTCTCCGTTTCTCCCTCTTCTATGTCTATTGGCGTGGTGGGTTTGCTGCCATGGGTAATGGGTTTGCTAATCGGTGTGGTGGCATGGTTGTCAGCGAGATCAGAGTAATGGGTTTCTAGATTGGCATGGTGGCGTGGTTGTCGGGAGATCAGTGGTGGTTTGTTTTTGTTGTTCTTGCAGTGGGTTTCTCTTGGTGGTTGTCGGCATGGGTTTCTCTTGGTGATTCTTGCAGTGGTTGCTTTTTTGTGGTTTTTTTTTTTTTTTTTTTTTTTTAAGAAACTTTTGTGGTTGTTGTTGGTAATGGGTTTGGTGGTTTTTTTAATGGGTTTTGGTGGTTGGCAAGGTGGTGGAGTGGTGGTGGTTGCTAGCTAGTGCCGTGATGGGTTTGCTTGGTGGTGGCTGGGTTTTTTTTTCTAGGTGTCGTGGCTAGGTTTGCTTAGTGATTGTGGTAATGAGTTTTCCTAGTGTTGGCTTAGTTTTTATTTATTTATTTATTTATTTTTATTTTTATTATTTTTATGAAGTGGAAGAGAGAAGAGAGAAAGAGGAGAGAGGAGAGGAAAAGAGAGAAAGAGGTGGTGAAATTAACATTTTAATGAATAGATGAGATAAATAAGAAATGAGATGTTGGGTATATTGTAAAATGGTATTGGATAATAGATAAAGTAGTTTTTGAGATGGTAAAATGAGATATTTTGTAGAAAACAGATGTGAATGCTCTAAGTGGTGGAAATAAAATGGTGGGTCCATGATTCCATCACTCACGGGTTGTCATGTGGCAAAACTGTGACAAAGTTATGAAATTAGTTGTGATACCAAACTTACTCTCTTAGAAATACACTTTTCCCATTTCCCATGCCCACCCATGTGATTTGTACTTCACCCTTAGTAAATTCCTTTACTTTTGTCATATCACTCTCTACTACTCATTATTTTGTTCTCACCTCTGTTCTCTCTTCCGTGTCTTCTACTTATTTTCACTTGCTCTGTTCAATATGTTCATAACCTCTCAGTACAAAGTGCATACCACCAAATCTTTAATTTCAACTAGTATTGACCAAAATGCCAGAAACAAAACCCAAATTGGACCCAACCAAAACCCAATCAACCTAAATCGGATCCAAACAAAACTCAGCTGTGAACATCTTTATGTTGAATGGTAAGGAAGCTGAGGTTGTCATATTAGGTGTCATGATACCATGTACTGACACCCTCTTGTTGGAGATCGAAAGAGGTTTATAGTGTTGATGTTGATCGGTTCTTGAGAGAGAGAGGCAAAGAGGAGAGAGAGAGAGAGAGAGAGAGAGAGAGAGAGAGAGAGAGGAAGAAGAAGAAGAAGAAGAAGAAAAAGAAGAAGAGAGAAGAAGAGTCAGCGGGAAGAGAAGAGAGAATTTTTTTTATTTTTTTTTATTTTATAGGAATAGTGAGAATACAAACTCACTACTTGTGGCGAGACAAAACTAATGGCCTATTTGGAAGTTTAAAGAGGGAGGAGAGGAGAGGAGAGGAGAGTAGAGAGGAGTAAAGAGGAGGAGAGTAGAGGGAAATGGTTATCCTCCACATTGTTTGGATGTTTTTAAAATTAGTAAGAGAGAAATGAGTAATTAGCCCTTTCTCTTATTTAGATGTTTTAAAAATTATGATGAAAATGAGAGAAAATGATTTAAATTGACAAATTTACCACTATTTGAAAATATAATAATCCAACGATCCACATATCAACGTGTATTTCATGTAAAAAAGTATTGCTCGTACTATAAAATAAGACAATGGGTTACTAATAAATGTGACAGAGCTTTCAAACCCTGCAACTTTGACCAAACAAATAAACAAATATATATATATATATATATAAAGCAAACACAAAAAGAAAAGCTCTTTCACCTGGGGCATTTCTGCAGTACTTGAAACCACCAAAGAAACTGTTGCCTCAGCTGTTGGAGCCTACAGATTATGTGGCAAGACAGTCACTGGAGCTGGAGAATGAGTAAAAGAAACTACTGGCTTTGCTGGTTGTGTACTTATTTGTGAATATCTTCTTTGTAAGACTTGGTTGAGGGCTTGAAAGACTTTGAAGGAAATATTAGAGTGCTCAACCCAGCACTCTAACCCCTCTACCCATTTTTCCCTTCACTCTCTCTCACTTAACAAACCCAAATTTGCTGTCTTGGGGTTTAGATATGAGCTGCTAACATGTTTTTGTATTTTTGTGTGTGTGTGTGTGTGTGTGTGATTTTCATTGTAATATGTCTGATTGTGGAGTGTGATATTCATTGTTGTCTGATTGTGGAGTGTTTCGAATCGGATGTGTTAGTGAAATAGTGAGGTTCAAAAATTTTCTCAAGAAACAAATAAATATTATTTATATAATCGGTTTGTAATTTTTTTAATTTAGAAAGGGTATATTGAGGAATTCATTTAGTCAATAATTTATCTACTCTCCTCTCTCTCCAAATCTCTCCAATCTGGGGAATTAAAAATAAGAGGTTAGAGGTAGTTGAAACCTCTCCCTCTTTTTCCTTAAAAAACTTCCAAACAAGGTAATTGAATTACTCTTCCTCTATCTACTCTACTCCTCCTCCTTTTTTAAACACCCAAACAGGCTATAAAAATTAAATTTTATTTGACAGTTTATTGAGATTAATGTGTAGACTTTTAGTGAGTATTTAGCTATATTTTTAACCTCAAGTTAATTTATTGAGACTGGTGTCAACGTACTGTAGCTTCCCGCATGGACAATTATTGGCCACACATGCAAGTGGGATCATTCTTTTACTTTTATTTTTATTTTTTTTATTTTGGTAGAAATATAATTCTAGTACTTGTCTTTTTAGAGCGTTCACGGTTTTAAAAATTTTAGTATTTAGCAATTCAAAAAGTCACATTAAACATCTTATTTCACAATTAACCTAACATTAAAACTTCTATTTTTTTACTATTTTATTTAAATGTTCTTTCTTTATTATTTTTATTCTCTCTCTCTCCCTCTCTCCCTCAACTCAACAATCCTACCCACTACCAGTCACCACAATACCAACAACCATCAAAAATATCAAAACCCAATCACACCCAATAGCCACCACAATACCTATAGCCATGCCCAAAACTCAAACATTACCAATAGCCACCAGAAACCCACCACCCACCAAGCCATAACCCATTGCAAAAAAAAAAAAAAAAAAAAAAAAACCATTGCCACAACCACAACAACCAGTCAACCACTATTATCAACAACCCACCACAAAACCCATTAAAATAGACCAACACCACCAACCACTACTACCACCACCGAAAAAAAAAAAAAAAAAAAAAAAAACCCCACAAAATTTCAACCACAAACAAGAACCTAGCAACCCACCACCGCTGAGAAACACCCCCATCGACAAAACCCATTCCAAAATCAACCCACCACCAAGATGAGAAAGAGCTGAGACAAAACCGACACCACCACCGCCACAACCCCAATAATCCCACAACAAAAACAAAAAGGAGAGAGGAGAGAGAGCGATGGTAAGATGGAGAAGAGATCACCCTGAAGCTTTGGCTTTAGATTCGATTGGAACCAAATAAATCAATTTTTTTTGTTAATTTATGTTGAAGAGAAGGGAATTTGGAGAAGAGGGATGGTTTTATGTGATGAGAGTAGACATGGCAAAGCGGGGGGTTGGGTCGGGTTCGGGTCGAGTCAATTGGGTTGCGGGTCACATGTCAAAAACGGGTCATTTTAAGCGGGTTAAAAACAGGTTTGGGTCAATCGGGTTGCGGGTTGGGTCGGGTCGGGTTGACCCGTATTTTTCACATGAAATTTTTTATTTTTATAAAGAAAACAATATGTATTTGTCATTTGGAAAGTTATGCAACATATTACTTAATATAAAATGCATTATTTTGAATTCACCACTTATATTAAGAATGAATTTAGTTAAACTTATTAATACTTATTCAATAATTTTAAAATTATACAAATCCAAACATTGTTATCTAAAACAAAATAACACAAAGATAAGTAAAACAAATACACAAGTTTTATTTCTACACAATATCAACATTCCAAAATATAAAATAAAATTATAAATGACTTATTGAATAACTCATTTGATAAAGAATAAAAACATATAAGAAAGTTACAGTCTTGAAAATTAATTTTATAATCTATTATCAATTGTGGTTGACACTCTATTTCAATTTGAGATATACATTAAAGTTTGATTGCTTACTTATTTATACATGGTCTTTTTTATAAAGATCATATCGATGTTAAGCAGTATACACTATGAAATATCATAATTTATTTTGAAAAACCAGTTATTTTGAACATAAATTGTTAAAAAATAGGTCTAAGTATTCATAATTTATGCTAATTTGATATTTTGGCTTTACTATTTTCACACTTGTGAATTTGTCTCACACATGTCTACAATTTTAAATATATTTTTAACTCTACTGTAACCATCTTGGCATGAACTTTGTTATTTGATATCTAAAAGTCTTCACTCATTACAGAATGCTCAACTATTTATCTTTCAATTAATTTGCATGCAGTTATGTAAATGTATCAATTGTTTCCTTAAAGCTCACAATAAACAATTAAATCAATATTGTCTTAATTTCATTATTTTTTTTTACCAAAAAAAAAAAAAGTTTTTAAAAAATGGTTTGGGTTTGAGTTCGGGTTGGGTTGCTGGTCGGGTCGGGTTGACTCGCACAAAACACCGGTCGGGTCACAGGTCAACCCGTTTTTACTTTGGGTAAAAAAAAAATCGAGTTCGGGTCGGGTTGGGTCAAAAAATTCTAACTCGTTTTGCCATGTCTAGATGAGAGGGAGAAAAGAGAGTTGCTGGGCAAGGGCACGGTGATAGAAGAGAGATGGGTAGTGGGCAGTGCACGGTGACAGAAGAGAGAAGATATAAAGAGGAAAGAGAAATAAATATTTTTTTTAACAGAGAAGAGTCAAGAGAGAGGCAAAGAATAAATTAATATTTTTCTGTGTATAACTTATAGCTATGGTAACTGCTATAGATAATAGTTTACTATAGATAGAAGCTAAAATATTTTAGATTTAGCACTTTTGATGTAGTGGGCTTTTTAGTGTTTGTGGTGTTAAAATGACAATTTAGCACTTTTATGGGCTTGATGTGAATACTTTTACACACCTATTGTTTCTTATTTCATCCAAAGAAATAAAGTTCACTTAGGTTGGAGCATGGGTGAGTTTTATCTTTTAGTTTAGTTGAATAATTAATTACATAATGAAATAAAAGTGTAACGTAAATTATTGCATAATAAGAACAAATAAATTTCTTTCAATATTTATAGTTGAATAATGTCACATAAATATTAATTATGTAGTTAAAAATTTATTGTGTTTGATATCTGAATTCCAAATTTGTCAATATCTCAATTTTAGAAAATGTTAATATTCCAATTTCAAAAAAATTCTCAAACAACATTTCCATTTTTTTTTTTTTTTTGAGAAAGACATGAACTGAACACACACATAGGGGAGTGGGAACCCGAGTTTAAGTGGATTTTCATTTTTTTTTAATACTCCGCGGCTCCCCTCCCTCCCTCCAACATTCTGGCTCAATCTCTGATCCCATGCGAGAACAACTTCTACTTTTTTCTTAAACATATATACTATATAGGCTTGTAATAGAATTTCGATTATTTGGAGCTCAAGGTCGCTTAATTATCTCTTGAACATTCTTCAATAATAGCCCACACATTACAATTTTCTTCCAATTTTCAACAACTAATTTCTTAGCCAATTAAAATATGAAAATAAAATAAAACAATTTTATAGTGTCCTAGTTTTCTTGTGACTAATCAACCAAAAAAAATCAAAGATATCTACCCCTAAGTTTTGATGGATTCTCAATCTCTCTCCGTTCCAAAGATACCTTACATTTTTTGTATACACTTTATTTAGGAGACTAAATAAGGTCATTCATCTTTTCTTTTTTTTCCTTCCTTTCTTTTTCTAGATTTTGTTTCTATAAGTTGTAACCAATGGTAAGGTCTCACTCTCACTGCACATCATTCACTCTATAATTTCACTCCCACATCAATTTTGTAAGAATATGTAAATTTATTCTCCAATAGCTCTTTTTCTTCTCAATTATTTTAAATGTTGATGTTTTTATTGATCTTTTTTTTTTAAAAGTCAATATATATATATATATATATATATATAGAGAGAGAGAGAGAGAGAGAGAGAGGTTCAAGTTACACCTGGTGTAACTTTTTTTTAAAACCATTAGATTTAAACATATCCAACAGTTAAAAAAAGACTCTCATTAATACTAATATTCTAATTGATCTAATTTATTATCCCTTATTTAATATATTCCATACATTTTTTTTCTCTCTCCATTGCACATCTCTCTCTCTCTCTTTGCACGTTTCTCTCTCTATCTCCTCCATGACTCTTCCAGCTCCATGGCTAAGATGCCAACAAGAAAAAAAGAAAGAAAAAAGTCACAGCCTGCCTAACTTTGGTTAATAACAAAACTATTACTATGCCGTTTTGCTATTATGGATGAGAATCAATTATGCACGAATACACATGGTTTTGATATGCCGTTTTATTGCTTGGTCCTTTGACATGTAGATGATAATTATAGTTGGAAAGCATTACAATTTGACTCCTTTGATGGTGTAATGCTTTCGAGAAGCAGGGTCCACAACCCAACCTTGCTGTAAGACATCTTCACATGCTAACCAAAAGCCCTTTAGCAATGGAAAATCAAGGATCTGATAATTTATATCTATATCTATATATCACTAAAAGCTGAAGCGTAGCATTTAATGTTGTTACACTCACATTGAGCCACGTCAGCAACCATGTCATTCTCATCATCTTTTCTGAATTTTTAATTCAATTTGAAAATAGTTTTTGCCAATTTTTAATCTAATTTCTAGCCCTATCTCTACTTTAAAGTCCACTTCTTATACATTTAAATCCACTATAAAGCCTAAGCCCACACTCAAAGCCTTTTCAGCTAACTCTCTTTGTCAAACCTGATTGTTTTTCACAGTTACAACTTATACTATTCCCTTTCCTTCTGTTACACGAAGCCCTATCTCTACTTTAAATTCTAGCCCATACCCAAAGCCTTTTCAACTAACTCCTTTTGTCAAACCTGAATGCTTTTCACGGTTACAACTTATGCCTTTCCTTTTCAGGTTTAGTTCCTTCTCCTTCCCCACCTGTTTCAGCTTCTGTTCTATCGTTTCACATTTTGTTTCATCCACACCATATCACGGTTTCAGCTTATGTTCTACTGTTTCACTCACGATTTCATCTTCCTATTCTACGGTTTCAACTTCTATTTTCGCTTCTAATGGCTGCCTCTCCGTCTTCCTTCCTCTCCTCACATCCATATGAATACTGACATAAGTCGGGTGATTCTGTTGAGGTATCCCTACATCCCAATTTCTTTTTTGCTCTATTCTTTTGCTTGATGGTTTTTTTTTTTTTTTTCTACGTTTGTTTCTGCCTTTTTCGTGCTGTGGTGTGGATGGTTGTTACGTTACATTTACTTTCTAGATCTTTTTTTTTTTTTTTGGTGTTGAATTTGTTATTGCTGGGTTATTTAATTGAAGCACTGCTTCTTTTGGGTATGTCCATTTTGAGTTCTTTTGGGGATTTTCTAGGTTGGGAAAACCCAAAAATTGGGTATGTTCATTATGAACGCAAAGATTTAGTTTGGTTGTCTATTTGGTTGCAACACCTATGTGTTCTATGGTATCAGTTTTTGATGTCTTTGTTTTAGGTTGAGAAGTCTACAAACAAAGACTTTCTGTTTTGTAATTTTTTCCCCTTTACTAGATATGTTTTTTAATGGTGGAATGCTTGAAATAAATAATGGAAACCAATAGGCTATGATAGTTCTTTATGCATGACAAGAGAAGAAAGGCCAACAATTCACCCTCAAAATGTTCAACAAAATGCCTGAGCCAAACTGAAAAAAAAAGGGGCTTGGGCTTCGAGGCATGGCTTATAAAGATAGTGTTGACATTAAGCATCCTCCAAGTTTTATTGTATATTTGTGGTCAAATGCTTCAAAGGAACAACCTGAAGACTGCATTAGGATTATCAAAGACAGATGAAAACTATTAACATCAAGCTATTATTCTTGCTGTGAGAAATGCCACAGACACATTAAGGTTCAGTTGGTTTAACCACAATTAACATAATTAATCTTTAAATGAGCACTCTTTATGATCTAGATCCACACACGAATCCAAGGCTTTTTCTTTTTTCTTTTTTTTTGAAATGCCATGCGAGCTTCAATAGATAAATACAAACTGATCAGGGTAAAGACTATTCATTCAAAGTATCCTTCTTGATCACATTCACAAATTGATCAGGGTAAGGACTATTTATTAACAAACCCCTGCCACCTATTATTGAGAACCCATTTGGCTAAGTAGTGAGCTGCTAGATTAGCTTCACGATTTATCTAGGAGAATGCCATTGGATTCAACTTTTTAGCCATATCACAAGTGTCTTCTACAATACATATAGCTTGCCAAGGAACAGAGATAGGCCTTTCCCTTTCAAAGTTTTGTTAATAGCATTGATACAAATTTTTTGAGTCTCCTTCAATTACTACTTTCCTCAAATTTAGTTCTTGACTCAATAAAACTACCCATCTAATTCCTTTTACCTCAGCTACACACACTGTAGTGTCACATACCATCCTTTTGCCCCCCAGTAATCACCTTGCCCTTCCGAAATCCCTTCCAAGGCACTTTGTAGGCTGTTTGCAACCTTAGTCATTGAGGGGCGAAGTACACTTTCACTTACACAATCCAATGCTAGGGACGCAACAAATGCCAGTGCCTCCATTTCCAATGGGGTAGGTGGTGGTACTTTTGGGTTCAAAAACCTGTGAATTTCCTTTTGGGTAGTGTATGGGACTACGAAATCAACTATAAGCCTTTGCTCACCACTAATAGTTTTCATAGATTTGTGGTCAAATGTTTGATAGTTTGATTTAATAGAAGCAATCAAATCTTTTGTTTAGCAACTAGAATTAGGTCACCTTGATTTGACCTTTTAATTCAATGTTTGACTATTTTGTTTCTCTGAAACTTTGATTTGTTTGTCTCTCTCTAACAATCACTCCTCTAAAAAATATTTCTTTATTAGTTTGGCGTGGAGTTGAGGACTTAATTAACTAGATTCTCTGTTACATGCACAAAAATTGTTTGATAAAATACCTGATTGTTTTGTTCCTTCTCTAGAATTAAGTCCAAAAATTGTAAATGGAGATGTTCTTCTTACATAGTATATACATGGTCTTGGTAGTATATAATGTCCATTTAGCACATGGTTTATTTTTTATTTTTTTTTAAAGTGTGATGTACTTCTTTTTATAGAATCGCTTTCTTGGTTTTAATCCTTATTTGAAAAAAGGAACATAGACAAGAAAAGCTAAGATTCACTTAATTTTCTATCATTTTGTCTTTGTAAGAATTTTCTTTTCTCCCTTTTGTTTAGTATATAGATACTCATTGGCTTGAATTCAAGCTTGACTCACATTACTAATTAATTATAGAATACATGACAGAGCATGCTCAATGTCTAACAAGTACACATGACATGACAATACATGCTCTATGTCTTTCAAACAATCAATATGTAAAATCCATTTACAATCTATGAACCCAACTATGTTATCTATCATATTAGGTGAAAGTTGTGTTATTCTATTTAGATTAAGTTCTTGATCTTAGGTTCTTAAAAGCTTTCTTTGAATTGTCTATGCTGGTAATTATTTGTATGCTTCATTAATGGTATGTACTTAAATGACTCCAAGCAGTTTTACCATATATATTTTTAACAAGTTTGCATTTAAATGCATATTTTTTTGTGTTTTTTTAGGGCCTGGCTTTAGTTTTGGTTTGGCATAAACTCGAAATAAATGCCACAAATATCTAGATTTGTGACTTTTGTATTCTTAATGTTTGAATAAAACTACATGGTACCATTTAAACATGTTTCATATAAGCTTTTGAGGTCTCAAGTCATGTTGTATTTAAATATGACAAAAGATAGTACCATTTTCCACCTTAGTACAGTTAGTACTGGTGTTTTATATATAACTTGGATAGATTGAATTTGTTTTGCGTGTATACTCACTTTTGTTATTTACTTCTGAATTTCATGATGAAGACTAATAGAATACTTATTTTTCATGAAGATTTTTAATATATTGGATTTTAAAAAATAAATCAATAGTTGGGGTCAAGTTTTTTGAACCATACATGTCCCCGTTTAATTTTCTTTCTTGGTTGCTTTGTACTTCCTACCATTTAACAGTTTAAATATTTTTTTTCCTTGATTTGTCTAATTTTACTTATTGTTGACTTCTTCAAAGAGTAGTATTACAAAAAATAAAAAATAAAATGAGAAAGGGAGAATTAGAGGTTGTGGGTCATAAGTCTTAGCCACATCCATTAGAATTTGAAGTTGGGTTATGTTTAAATAAGTTAGGCTCAAATTATTTGCAAGGACTTCCACAATTTTGGGCATGATTGGGGTGGACATATTTGATGTTATTCTCCTTTTAGGCTAGATTTGTGATCAATAATAATGGTTAGGTGCTTTTTTTTATTTTTTTTTATTTATTTATTTAAATGTACTGTTGTGTATTGATGAGATTGTCCTCATTCAAGGAGTTAGCCATTTGCTCTAACATCTAAATTTGGAATGATGTCTAGGGGCTATCATGGTTGTTGAATCATCAAAGCCAATTGCAGTGGTTGATGCGTATGGGTTTTTTAAGTACAAAAAGTAAAATGTTTGTGAGTTTCATTTAGTTTCCAACTTATAATATATAAATTTTGTGTTTCACATGCATGAGGTGAAGTGTTGTTTGACTGGCCTGTCCTTTTAAATCATGCGTGAAACTATGATTCGAATAGGAAAATATGACAAAATCCTATTTGTTATTGGTGCAATTGTTGTGAGAAGTCCAAATTAACTAGATAGGTAATTTGCAGTGATGATTGCATTGCTAATTTGATTTTCCACTAAATAATAGTAAAAAGTTCTGGATTAATCTCCCATCCTTATTTTTAATTTTTTTTGGTTTGGTTAATTTGTGAAATACTTGGTTTTTTTAGTATAATAACAGTTGTTTGATTTTATTAATTTTAAAGAAGATTTGGATTCTTCCCTTTGTCAAGAGATCACATTAATAGGCTTGTCACACTCTCTCTCCCCTTAGCTCTTAATTTGTGACATTCATTTTCTCTAATTATTTTATTTTTCCGTCTTTTCTATTTGTTTACATAGCCAAATATATCATAGGATTTATCTTAATATAATATTTTTATGGGAACAGATTTTTTATGTTTATTTTTTTAATGCAACTTCAATTTGTTTGATAGTGTTGGAGATTATTGGATTCGAAACTTGAATGTCTCCATTCGAAACACCAAGAGGTGCCAATTAGTTGAATTACAAAGTTCGTGGTGGATTTTGCAAATTTGAGTTTGACTCGATCTTAATATCTTTAATTGTAAATTTATTGATATTAAGATGTAAGTGCAGTTGTATATTTATTTGATTTATTGATTCTTTTGTAATACTTATTAAACTAAATTGACTCTCAAAAAAAAAAAAAAAAAAACTTATTAAACCAAATGTAATAGCACATTATGATTATTATAATATATTACTTCATAATATTTGTATGTATCTCATTTTTAATGATATTGTGTGTAAAATTTTGATTGTTTCATCGCAAGAAATGTTCACACTGCATTTTTCATCTTATATTGGAGTTGATAGCTTTCAATAGTTGAAATTAGAGAGATGTTTAAACCTGAATATGTTAACATTTGATCTAATACAATCCCGTGCAACACACGGGTTAGTGACTAGTATATCTAACATGCATTACTTCTAGATGACAACCGATTCTATCTCGTCAACAAGCCTATGGAACTACAAGCAATGTGCCAACATTAGCAATTCTAGCCAACAACAATTTAACAATAGTTGCAAAGGAACAACTAAAATTAAGCATTGCACAACCTATGGTATTACATCTAGGTCACTAACCATTTTTCTAATACAAGATTTTAAATTAAAAACTTTTCTTTTGCAGAACCATAATGAATGTCCACGTATCATACCAATAGTATCAAAAACTACATAATTAGCAGGCCACAATGGGATTTATATATCAACTATTCTATTACTATCTTTGAACAATCACGGAACTTCATTTTTCTCAAAAGGGCTTCCTTAGTTCCTTTACCTTAATCATCTAGCATGAGTTCTCAAGAATTAGAATGGGCTAATTAGGCATTGCTGACATTTTTTTTTCTACTAAGCAACAACAAAGATAGGACCTAAACTGGAACCAACAAAACATACACATTATTAGCCAACATGCTATAAGGCTCAGAAAGACAATGTGAGACCTTTCACAAAAGGCTTTATAAAGCTTTTGAGTGGACCTAAGAAACACAGGAACCTAATAAAATTTGAAATAGTGGGGGACCATCCATTACTAGTGTATGAAGTCATCTATAAATTTGAGGTTCTGGTTGTATACCCCTTTGGATAGTTATTTATTTTTGTATTTTCTACTTGTGCAGCATAACAATAAGATCACTATTTGGAAGATAGATAGGACCAAGCAATAAAACAGCATAGCAAAACTATGTGTATTCATGTATAATTGGTTTTCATCCATAACAGCAAAACGACATAGCAATAGTTTTGTTTTTAATCAAAGTTAAGTAGGCTGTGGTTTTTTTTTTAAATGTTGGATCTATTTAAATCCAATAGTTTAAAAAATGTGTAACTTGAATCTATCTCATATATATATATATAATTCTTAATTATCATTTGTGTTTTTTCAATAAATGGGGAGAGTTCAAATCCAAGTTCTTTTTAGGGAAAGAACCAAATGTTGCCATTAAGCTACATGATTTTAGGCATTGATTCTTATTCGTATTTGACTATGAGAGAGAGAGAGAGAGAGAGAGAATTGCGTACCCCTTTTTTAGCCTTTTTTTTAAGTTAAGTTTTGCATCTCATGATCCACTATGCATGGATAAGGGACTTGGGCTTCGATAAAGAGTGTCATGGGCTTCAAGTCTAATATGCAGGGGTGAAGAAATCTAGGCTCCTAGGCCTAACAAGTGAAGAAACAGACTTTGGGCCTTTGGCGGGCTTTCATACCCATCTCATGTAGTAATGTGCTTTTCGGTCTTTGAGACCGTTTTGTGTGGTGCTGAGTCTGATACCCAACCCATTTATAGATTAGAAGACTTTTGGGCTTAAAAAAAAAAAAAAAAAAAATCCTCTAGGCTTCATTTTCAGTTTGAAGACACTTGAGCCATGCTTGTTTCATGTATTTTCCTTGTGTTAGGCTATTTTGCTGACGTGGTTTGATTTTTCCAATAAAGTTATCCTGTCTGTCACATGAAAAGCGAAATTTCGCAACCAAAAAAAAAAAAAAAAAAAAAAAAAATTTGCTCATCATAGGATCAAGAACTTTTACTTGTTCTTCTTAATTGAATAAATAAATAAAAGCCTTTTACTTGTACATGACTTTCACATCTACTCACATCTTCTATTTAATCAATTGTATATGATAGTTGATATATAATTTTTTGGATAGAAACAAATACATGAATTGTTTCTTTATAATAGATGACACATTGATTTATAAAGGTTAAATATAGTTAGTACCTTAGTGGCATACATAAGCTAGGTTGGGGGTGTTTGAATTCAACCTATCATGATTAGATTGAAAAAAACACAATCCAACTCAGCACATAATAGGGATCCAACTCAACCCACATAAATTGATTTTAACCCATGGGAAGGACATTTATAAAAAGAAAAAGAGATGAGCATAAGAATAACAAATTTATAAGATTACCAATACAAATAACAACAGATTTACTAATCAAACCTAAATATGTGGATGGTTCATAAAAATCAACACAAACAATTTTATTAGTGCATCAAATCAACACAAATAAAAGCATATTTATAAGATTATAAATTATAAACTCGTTGATAGTTCATCAAACAAAAAAGAATAAATAATAAAACCATATAATATATATTTTAAATATAAATAAATTGGGTATGGATCGGATTTATAAATTTACCGACTAATTCATCTTAGAATAAAATTTAACAACTCAACCCAATTTACTAATCCTTAAAAACCGACCCAAATTTAGGTAGCTGTACACTCCTAAAAATGGTAAACAAATGCTACGGGAGCCAAAGATTGTGATCCGAGAATTATTGTTAAACTTATCCATTTCATAAAAAGGAAAAAGAAAAAAAGAGTGTCACATTATAAAAGAAAAAAGAAAAAAGAAAAAGTGGGTGACGGGGCGGGATCTGATTGACAAGTAAACAAACTGTAGAGGCGTAACCGGGTACAAGCGAGAAAGCCCTTTCTTCTCTCTAGTGTTTATAGAAGAAGAGAAGCAGAGAATTGAATTGGGAATTTGATGTCCGTGACGCGAGGCTTCTGAGGCGCGAGATAGAGAGCGCAGTGTGCAGAGGCAAAAACAAATCGCTCCAATTCCATTTCCTCCCTCCCAATAAAATATCCAATAATAAAAATCCATTAACCAAAGCAACAACTATATATATAGAGAAAGAGAGAGAGAGAGAGAGAGAGGAAAATGTCGAAGAAGAAAGGGAGTGGAAACACGATGACTCTCAAGGACTTTCACGGCGGTTCTATCCCAACTGATCTCCCTCTTCCCTCTGCTCCCGGTGTGTAAGTACCTTTTTACCCTTTCTCTCTATTTAGATCTGCCATTCAATCCCACTAGATCTGTATTCACAAACCCTAGTTACTTTTCCGAAATGTATTAATTTGTTGCTTTTTATTTATTACTGTTTTAGAAATGTGAGGCCGTCGGATCGTCCGGGTTACGACCGCCCTAACCCTTGGGGAAACCCGATGGGGCGACCCGATCACCGGTCGCGGCCTCACTCGTCTCCCGCGACGAGGCATTTTGATGACAAAACTCCGTTTCTCACTCACGCTGCTCACATTGGCCGGAATTTCGATGAGGATGAGCGGAAGCCGCTTGATGGGGTGTCTGCCCCGCGGCGGACGATTAGTGATGATAATATTCAGGTCCCGTCTGCCCGTGTTGAGCCGAAGCCTGAGTATGGGCCGAGTGGGAGTTTTTCGAGTAGGCAAGGATTGGGTGGAGGTGGAAGTGGGAATGTGAATTCGTATGCCGGGAAGGTTAATGAGGCGGGTAGTGTTGTTGGGGTTAGTTCGCAGAATTTAGGTGGGAATAGTGGGGGTTATACGAATGTGTGGGCTGCCAGGAAAGAGGCAATGGGGGTTAATGAGCCGGTGCAGCAAGCTGCATTGGCTGGACAAAATGCTGTTTCGAAGTTTGCTCATGCTAGTGCACTTGATAAGGTGTCTTCGGGTAGATGGCAATCGAAGCAACCGGCCCCTTTTCAGGGTGATGTTGAGGCAGCTAGGTCACCCGAAAGGGAGAGTGGCTTTCAGTCTAAGAACTTTAGCGGCAGTGGTGGTGGTGGTGGTGGTGGCTATGATAGTGTGGATGTTGTGAGTGGGAGAGAATATCATGATGCTACATTGGCGAGACAAGCTGAAAGGGGTCTCAATATTGAGGACGGGGTTTGGGTTGGTAGGAAGGAGTTTCCGGATTATGAAAGAGCTGGGGCTCCTGTGTACTCGGAATTAAAAGAGAGGAACCCAGTGATTCATGTGGATAGGACTCAGCTGGCTCGTAATGATGGAAAACTTGGTGGGTCTGAATTGCATTCACCAGTGCCTTTGGAGCCATCCGAGCGGCCTAAGTTGAAGTTGCTTCCAAGAACTAAGCCATTGGAAAGTTCAGAACAACCTGTTCCTGTTGTCGATCATACACAGGTATTGGCAAGGTTACTCAATTGAGGGTTTGTTGAAAATATAAGATAAAGAATGTATAGCTCACTTTATGTTCCTTGAACTTAATTCCTGTTATTTCATGTACCATACAGGGCTATCAGCGGGTGAGTGACACTGCTCATGCTGAAACTGTTAATGAAATGTATGGAAATATGAGTCCTGCAAAACCTAGCATAGCTAGCACTGAGAGTGTGAAGCAAGCCGTGGAGCGTCCCAAATTGAATTTAAAGCCTCGGTCACAGCCTCCTGAGCATTTGGAAGGAAATGCTGAAAGAGAGAGGTCAGTAACTGATTTTGGGTTTCTTACTGATTCTCCCTTTTTAAAAATATCATATGGACTACATATCAAAAATGTATATTTTTGTGATTAAGATGACAAATGCAAGAATACTATTTTATAAGGGAACAGGAGATCTGTGGCCTGACATTAGCAATCATTTGAGCATAAAGGTTTTAGCTAGGTAAAGACTTGAGGGAAGAGGGGGGGGGGGGGGGGGGGAAGGGGGCAGGTGGGGTGGGGTTTTAACCCCATACTTGCCCACTATTTTATACTAATGGGGGGTGGATGTGCCACTTGGCACAAGGGCCATTGGCACAATCTTTTGAGCATAAAGTAATCCACAGGGTTAACTGATCTAAGTTAAAAAAACATACTCTGAATCACAAAAAGGAAACACCAACATTGATGCCTTAGAAATGATTGTGACTTATTTTCTTATTGGACATATTGTTAGATTTCTATCTTTTTAGTTTTTTTTATGGACATCTTGTTGTATTTGTTTCAAAAGTCTGTGTACATAATCCTAACAATAACCCTGCAAATTTGTAATGAGTCTTCTGGCCAAAAAACAAAAAATCATTGAACCTTGAGGTGAGACGTTGCTTTTCCATTCAAAGTCAGTCCCATACATTATCTTATTGTGTCTTTGAATATCATAAGCACAGATTTGTTTTATATTCTAAGATGCCATTATCAATTTATATTTTTAATATGGCATCATTAGTGATGTTAATAAAGTAATATGAGGCAACTGATTGCTAGGAGTGGCATGCTAATTAACAAATTTTGAACTTGGTTTCTCTTTCTTGGACTTCATGTGTATTATTTTGGTTGTTTTATCCTGAAAAAGAAAAAAAAAGGTGGTCTTGTTCAAATTGAAGTATTGGGCTTGTGTAGTGGCCGTTCACGGTCGCCCTCTCCCAATCCTTCTTCCAATCCATTAAATTGGTTCAACCTCAAATTGTCCCCATTTGGTAGGGGATAGATTTTTTTTGGCCACAAAGGTTGAGGGTAACTGACGTAGGACAACCAGAACAAAATTGAAATAACAATAAAATAAAGGGGTATGACCTAGGAGTCAGCACCCAGGCCTTGCTTGGAATCAGCACCAAGCGGGGAAACCACTAGGAGTTAGCATCTAGAGTGGACTTGAAGTCGGCACCTGACCAAAAGAGAGACCAAATGGCCATTTTTTTCATCCATCAAAATATCAACTATCTCCTCAAGGAGTACAATAGGTTGCTTATAAAGGATTGCTAAACCCTAGTTCTAATTGGCTAGGAAACCCTAATTACCTTATTACAAAAATAACCTTGCTTCCCAAATTAAAATACTAATAGCCCAATAAACTACTATGACCTAAAATATAAAAATACAATTGACTTGCAAACATAAATAATATTAAATAATAATTTTCTTGCATCTCCCGCATCATTCTTCTCTGGTTGGAGAAAACTCGACCTCGAGTTTTAAAGCATTGAAGGATTAGGATGCTGACAAATAACATTTGCTTCAAGTTTGAAATCACCTTAGGGAGCACAGGGAAAAGAAAAACCTTGAATTCCACCACATCAAGCTCATTTGGAATAACAAAATCAATGTGTGGAATCAGTATAATCTCTTCTTGAACCTTATGAACTATAGGAAGCACTAATGTTTTAACCTCTTCGACTTCACCAAGATGTAGATCTTCAAGGACTGTGGAGGGTTGATTAGAAGCACATTCAACAACTTCAACTTTTACATCATGTGCACCCTCTAACATAATACTCTCTTTAGGCACCATCTCTTCACCTTGTTGCTCTTCAATAGATTCATTTCCTCGCACGCATGTTAAAGTAACACTTGTCGAGGCATGTATGTCTGTGTTAACATTAGGTGTTGGTGTTGCTAGAGGATTCTCCACGACCAAGATATCATCATCAATGTTGTCTTCTATTGGGTTAGCAATAAGTTCATTGTGATCTAGTATCCTTGGTTTCCCAAGTGAATCGGTTTGAGTCTTCTTTTGCTTCATCTGAGCAATCCTGTCTTGAACATTTTTGATGAGCTCCTTTAATTCCTTGGTAGATAATTTTTTGGTAGATTGTTCAAAAGTGCGCTGAGGACATGAAATGGGATGAGGATGAGGATTCATCGTATTTGCTTCAACTTGAAAAGTATCACATTGAGATTGGGGTAGATACTTAGCTCAATATTATGGTGACAAATATTCATCACAAAGCTTTTCTTTCATATCTTCTCACACATTGATGGCAGGTGCATAATTCATATAGCGGAGATATTCAAGCTTTTCCCAAAACCTTTGTGCGTTACCTCTTAACTTCAACTTGGCATACCTAACCTTTTTGTTATCTGCAAAATTTGTTTGCTCAAAGAATTGCTCCATCCCATTCATTCAGTTGACAAAATCCCGTGGATAAGTATTATCACCATCAAAATAAGGTGCTTCAGATATTACCATAGCTCACCTTGTCAGTGGTTAGCTTACTGCACTTGATTGTCACGGGCTTGGCTCCTCAATTGAGTGGGTCTAATTGGACAAAATAGATCTGTGAAAAAAAAACAACTTAAGGGCCCATACGTGCAATGGGCTGGCAGCAACAACACTTTATTTTTATTTATTTTTTATTTTGTGAAATACAATAAAGAAATAACTACAATTTAAAACTAAAGTCTGCTACGGCCAAACATTAAAAGCACTGGAGCTGAAGAAACTAGAAGCAAAGAAACTAAAAGAGAAAAGAAACGGCAGAGCAGTCACGAGCGGCTCTGGAGTCAACAGCTGAGAGGCTGTATGGGCTCACCGGCGTTCGCTGTCGGCGGTGCTCAATGGTGCAGATCGGAGCTTGATGGAACCTGTGAAGCATGAAGCGGCATGGTAGGAGCGGCGTCGGCAGCGAGTTGGTGTAGGTGGTTCTCGGCGGCTCTTGTTGACTTCAAACTCCTTTGTTTCTAGTCTGGTGGCTGGTGGGTGTTGATTTATGGGTTTTGGCGGCTGGTGAGTGATGGGTCTTGCGTGGGTCTCTTTTTCTTTTCTTCTTCTTCTTCTTCTTTTCTATTTTTTTTTTTTTTTTTGTGGTGATTTTTTTTCTAGTTCTAGATTGATTGCGGGATGCTTCAGACAGATCAATATTTGCTCTGATACCAAAACTGACGCAGGACAACCAGAACAAAATTGAAATAACAATAAAATAAAGGGATATGACTTAGGAGTCAGCCCTAGGCCTTGCTTGGAGTCAGCACCAAGCGGGGAAACCACTAGGAGTTAGGAGTCAGCACCTAGGGTAGACTTGGAGTCAGCACCAGACCAAAGAAACCAAACGGCCATTGTTTTTTCATTCATCAAAATATAAACTATCTCTTCAAGGAGTACAATAGGTTGTTTATAAAGGATTGCTAAACCCTAGTTCTAATTGGCTAGAAAATCCTAATTGCCTTATTACAAAAATAACCTTGCTTCCCAAATTAAAATACGAATAGCCCAATAAACTACTGGGACCTAAAACATAAAAGTACAATTGACTTGCAAACATAAATAATATTAAATAATAATTTTCTTGCATCTCCCGCATCAGTAACATCATTTTTGTCAATTTATTGGGACTTTTGAGCCTCACTTGTTAGGGTGACTGAACCTCAGGAGTAGTGTTCAATCACAAATAGACAAGGTTGTAATAAAATGTCTTTGTGTCGGGCATGAAATAGGTACACTAGAATGTGAGTGGCAACATCATTTTAGTAATTTATTGGCACTTTTGGGCCTCACTTGTCAGGGTGACTAAACCTCAGGAGTAGTGTAACAATCAGAACATAGACAAGGTTGCAATAAAATGTCTTTGTGTTGGGCACGGAATAGGTACACTAGAATGTGAACATTTTATCGATTTCATTCTTCTGGGTTTGGTTCAATATTGAATGCACATGTTCAACTATCTGGTTGGGATGTTATGCTCAGTGCAAAGATGGGTTTTGTAAAGTCTGAGGGAGGTCTTGTATTCTTCAAAATCAATTCATCATAAGAGTTCTGTTCTGGGTTTGAGAACGTTATCTTGGGTGACCTAGGTTATTTATGGTAGTCATGGCTCAATATCTGGTTGGGATGTTATGATCAGTGCAACTATGGGTTTTGTAAAGTCTGAGGAAGGTCTTGTATTCTTCAAAATCAATTCATCATAAGAGTTCTGGTCTGGTTTTGAGAACGTTATCTTGCGTGACCTAGGTTATTTATGGTAGTAATGGTTATCATGGCTCAAATTTAGCTTATGGAGATATTTACTGAGAGTACTCTTCCTGTCCTACCAAATATAAAAAAAATATCTATCTAAAGAGATTTTTTTTATCAGGGGTGGAGAGAGATGCCTTGGGTGCTTGAATTGTGTATATAGGCATTTAATAGACATTTATGAAATAGGAATGTCAAAGTATTGAACTGGGTAATTTGGGCTTATTTGTAAAATCAAGTTCTTTAGCCTCAAATTTGGTTGCAGTATTGGTGACTCAATAAAAGTTCTTGGAATACATTGAATCTGTCAATGACAAGACAGAAAAATTGGCACACTTTCTGTTGTTAGCATATGAGGTGTTTGGGGAAAATAAATTTTTTTTTTTTTTTTTTGGGGTCTGCTACTCCCGTGCCTAAGAGTTATCTTAAATTTTCAACATTCTAGAAGTGACCATAAGAAAGATGCGACCAAGCTGGCTTTTATGTTTGGTTAGAAACTGATTTCAGTCTTAGGGTCTGTTTGGATACCGCTTATTGCTGAAAACTGAAAACTTATTGCTAAAAACACTGTAGCAAAATAATTTTTAAACTATGAATAGTGCTCGTAAGACCTAGTTTTAAAGTTATATTTGCTGAATTATGTACTTGCGGGTCCCATGAACGGTGCACGGGACCTAGGGAAAAACACAAATGCCAGCCGCGTTTGCTATCTAAACTCACACTTACTTTTATCAGCCTTTTTTTTTTTGGTAGCCTGATGCCGAGATGGTCATATAACTGCTTAGAAAGGCGCATGGGTTAGTGGTAGTTCTTATTTTTATTTTAAAAATAAAATCAGGTATAGGTACAGTTTTTATGATATGATTAATGGAGAGTATATCTTTTCCTTCTTGATTGTGTGTGTGTTGATATAAAAGATAAACTAAAAGTGGATTGTGCTTGTTTTTTGTTGTTATGCCATACTGCTGTATACATTTTCATAAATAGTCAAGAATAGATAAAAAACGCTCTTAACATAATACCAGACTGAGCGGGCCTTGGTATATTTGACTGGTTAAAAGAAATTAGTTTTGGGATCCAGTGAATGGTGAAACCACATTATCATGTCCACTAAATTCTTTTCCCATTTATTTTTGAGTTCCTGACTTTCAGATAAGAAGCTTTTCATCTCTTGCTGTTATGGTAGTTTGCAAAATCAAATATTCATGGAATAAGGGTTGCACTAAATTTTGAATACGGTAGAAGTTGGTTTAACTTTCTGCTTTCAATTTTGGCACTATCTCTCCCTAGGAAAAGTAATTTAATGTACTATTCTCCTTACTCCAACAATTGGCATGTAATTGCTTTTCTGTGGTTCCATTTTATTGGATACTGGGCTTTTTCTATGGTAATGAGACAAATTATGTGAATGATGCAGGAATATGTTGTTTGGTGGTGCTCGCCCACGAGAACTGGTGAGTTTTTCATATTGAATTCGTTAATTTGCAATGTCATATACAAATTTTCTTTGTTGCATCTTCATGCTGCTGTTGACAATTATATGTTATCACATATGGTTTCTCTCTCTGTGTGTGTTGGGGCTTTTGGGGGGAGGATTAATACTGGTTACTGGTTTGAAAATATTGTTTCTCTTGTTCCTCCTTCCCCTTCCTCCACATTTTCCACTATTTCCTAGTCTCTGGAAGGGTACCGTCCTGTGTTGATCTCTTTCTTTTCTGTTATTCAGTCATCAGTGGCTTCATGTTCCTACCTTGACAGCATAGCTAATCCACTTCTCAGGTTCTGAAGGAGCGAGGGGTTGATGATGTTGGAATCAACAACCTGGACTTGATTCAACAATCTGATAGGTAGTGACTTTCTAATCTTTTTCTTTTTGTTTTATTACAACTCAATTGTCTCTTAATTACCATTTGAATTTTCAAACTAATTCCAACTGATGACTTATTGTTTTGTGAAGGGTTGAACAAAATGTTCCTAGGACTGAAAGAGTTCATGGGCATGCAATTCCTGCTCGCCACAGTGAAAAAACTGAGAATTCTCATCTTGATCAAATGACTGGAAAGAGATACGAGAGGAAAGATCACAGGCAAGACTCTGAGAGAGTTGATATGCAGAGGAGGAACTGGCGTAATGAGAGCAGGAGGAATATCAACAGAGAGACTGAAAGGCAGCAGCAGCAGCCTCAGCAACCGCAGCAGCAAGTGGAGAGGCCACCTTCACCCGAGACTTGGCGCAAGCCTGTAGAGCAGCCAAAACCAGCCTCCCCTGATGCTGGTGGTCTGCGCTATGGGAAAGCAGCTTCAGCTGTTGAGCTTGCCCAAGTATTCTCTAAATCAGTCTCTGATCCAAAGATTGATCAGTTTTCTGGTCAAAAGGCCCTCCCTGGCCGGACCCAAATGCCTTTTTCAAGGCTGACTGGTCCAACCCCAAGGCCTCAGATAAATGGTTACTAGATTTATGAGTGGTTTGGTGGGCAATTGGGCATCCATTGTGGTAAGAAGAATGTGTGGTGATGTAACATTGGGTATGTGCAAGCTGCAAAAAATACGTAGCAGCTTGTCAGTGATGATACCCGCACCTGATTCTTTTCTTGGTTTTCTTCAGAAAAATGATTTGTCATACAAAATCAACTTCAATAATCTAGCTGACTGGTGCCATCTGCTTTTACAACTACACATTATTTTTAATTTATTGTTGTGCCTTTTCTCCTTGGACAACTGTACTTTTCCTCATCTTTTTAGAGGAGAAAGTGTTCTGTTGTCTTTTTAACTTGAGATTTGAGGCCATTTTAGCATCAGTTTACAATTTGCATTCATGGTTTTGGTGGTGTTATTTGGTAGTTTACAATGAGAATGGGCTTGTTTCGTTTCTTTTTTTTTTTTTTTTCCTTTTGGGCAGTTCAATGAGAGCCTACTTACCCCCCAAAAAAATAAAGGTCAAAGAGAGTGGTTAAAGTTGCTTGAATTTGATTTTTATTTATGGGTTAAATATTATAACCAGTTTTAAGATAATAGTAAAGTGGCCCGAAGGGTTCCACCGTATAGTAAAGAGGCAAATATCAGGAAATGATTTCAAGAGTTGATTTTTACAGTAGGTATTCATTGACTTACAGCAACTTCCGTTGTAGATTGAACCCGATTCAACTGCTGTTAAAACACTGTATTGTATCAAAATCTTAATTTTTCTTAAACCACATTTATTCCCTTATTAGAATGCATTCCTTAATTCTGACTCTCGGTGGTGGGATCCAGTATCCACTAAGCGGTAGTTTTCACTTTTCACTACAGAGTCAAGCCACTAGGAAATTGGCGGCATAAGTAACGGAAAAGGAAAGGGCTAGCTGGGTCAAGCAAGAATTCTCACGTGGAATAAAATATTTATGTTGGACCGTAAAGTTGGTCAGAGTTTTGGGTTCTGAGCTTGTAAATATTGGCTTCTTGGCTTTCCCACATCCACATATCCTCTAATCCATTCCCATAATATCTTGCAGCAAGAGTTTTGCAATAGCAACTATTTGATCTCCTAAGTGAAGTCACAATGCCTGCTGTGAGGTACATGACTACCGGAAAAAGAGTGTTTACACAAAAATTGCCACAACCTTAATATGTTTGATTGTGAGTGTATCGAGAAAAAATGGTGAATTCATACGAAAGTGATGGTTCACCAATCACAGTTGCACGTATCGTCAAGTTATAGCAAATGAAGTGGTCCTAGAAGTGCAATGTGTACATTGATGCTAAATACTTGGTCATAATGTTTTATTACCTACTTCCAAGAAAGAGTTGGTTCACTCCTAGAATCTTTGTTAGTCTATACATTATTTATATCATTCTAAAATGCCTTAGTTGCTTCTTATTCCCTCCATTGTCTCTTTACTAGTAGTAACAAACATGGTTTCTATACTTGTCATTGACTGAGCAACAGAAAGTTCAATGACAAATAGCTCCCCTATTTCTCTTTCCCTTCTTGGTGCACAACTCTTTATATCCCTTCTTATCCTTCTGGATCAGTCTGAAAAGTACATCTTTTACACACCTTTTCAAGTTGCATGAACGTTTGTTTTAGGTGGGCTTTCAGATTTGTTTATGTGAACAATGGAAGGGTGCTGTGATCTTGAGGTGGATGTCAATGGGGAAGAAGTTTTTATGGTCCATAAGGTAAACACTTCACTTTGTTTGGCATTCATATCTGTTAAAAGTTGACTTCTTTTACACCTTAATCTCTCAAAGCATTAGAAAGATTTTTAGACCTTCCTGCTTTGTTTGTCATTCATATCTTAGAAACTACTGCTAATTTTTCTTAGTGGAATTAAAAGCTTCATGAGTCAGTAGCCTTTCAAGCTCTAAGATGTCAAAGTGTTGAGTCTTGTGAACAAGTTTTCTTTTTTGGTTCATTAATCAAAGAATGTTAAAATGAAATCTTTTGTCTTTTGCTTCCATTTCTTAAACGATTTCCTTCCTGTAGAAAACAAAACAAGAACATTCTTTTCTTTTCTTTTCTTTTTTCCCTTTAAGTTTGAGAGTAGTTAATTTTCTGAACTTTTTGCTAGCCATATGATTCTGTTGTGTCATACATACTTGCAGAAAATTCTCATGTCCTTCTCAAGTCTATTCAGCAAATTATTTGGTGATTTGAAGGGCACAGTGAGGAACTTGAAAGTGATATTCAATGAATTTCCAGGTGGTGCAAAGGGTTTTGAGCTCATGGCAATGTTTTGCTACGACAATGGCAGAACTATGATAACACCCTCGAACATATTTCTCCTAAACTGTGCTGCTCATTTTTTGGAGATGGATGGTAACGGTTTTAGTAGACATAGTTTAATAGACCAAACTGAGAAATCTCTTAAAGGGATTAACTTTTGGACTTGGTCTGAGCTCTTAGAAGCTTTGAAACAGTGCCAAGATTTACTTCCTGCCACAAAATCTTCAGTTATGCTTCAGTGTATCTTGGATTGTCTAATAGGACGGATTGCTTTGCCTAGTATTGCAAGCCCATATACATGTTCTTCAGATAGTTCTAGTTTCCAATTTTCCTGTGATACAAGCATCGACAGCCTGAAAAGCAGTTCTTCTCAACTAACCTGGTGGTTTGAAGATCTTTTGTTCTTGAATGTTGATTTGATAGACAAGTTAATCAAGACAATGGTCTCCCTGAAAGTCAACCATGCTACAATCTATAAGTTTCTCTTCTATTATCACAAATCAAGGTGTATTGGCGCAGCAACAGCTGAGAAGCGCAAAATCACAGAGGTTGTAATTAATCTGCTTTCTTTGCTTGATAGGAGTTCTCTTTCTTGCAAGGGCTTATTTGAAATTTATCGAGTGGCTTTAGGCTTGAGAATAAGTAAATTTTACAGAAAGAATTTAGAGAGCCTGATGGGTTCACTGTTGGATCAAGCAACAATTGATTATCTGCTTGCCCCATCTCCACATAGACGAGCTTATTTCTATGACGTTAATTTGGTTTTAAGGCTTGTACAAGCATTTCTCCTTGAAGGCGGTAGTTTGTCATTTACAAGTCGATTAAAAAAGGTTACCAACTTGTTGGATTCATACCTTGTGGAAGTGGCTCCGGATTCCCATCTGAAACCTTCCAAGTTTACTGCATTAGTATTGCTGCTGCCAGATTATGCTAGAGCATCTTATGATCGTGTTTACCGAGCCATGGATTTGTTTCTAGAGGTATGTACCATATTACAATGTTTCATATACTGATAGATGGAATCAGCACATTACATTCAGTAAAAGCTTAGCTTGTTTGGTGCTTATTATGGAAATAGTGTTCAAGTATCATTTTGTTCCCCTATTCAAATTTTAACTCTCACAAAATGTGGTATGCTCCATGTTTTTACAAAATTTCAATCCTTGTTCTGACTTTAGGTTTCCACAGGTTCATGCTGGATTATGTGAAGAAGAAAAGAGGAGTGTCTGTTGTGCACTGAACCATGAGAAGCTCTCAGAAGAAGCTTTGAAAGATCTATCTTGGAACTCAAAATTTCCTTCACAAACTGTGCAAAAGGCTCTTACTACACAACAATCCATGATCAAATGTTCACATTCAGACACCCACCATCTCTTAACTTTTTGTGACTCTTTATTTTGTAGCAACACTAAGGAAAATTTAGGTAAGGAGGATTCTGAGAGCAAGAAGCTTAGAGCAGATTTGCAAGGAATGCATTGGAAGATGATGGGGTTGGAGAAGGTTTGTGGTGCAATGCAGACAGAGATGGCAAACATAATGAGATCAAGATTATCTATCCTTGGCAATGCTAGATCCTTACCAAAGCTCTGTTCATGACAAAACTTTGGATACTTGCTAGTTGCTACCCAATTTCATGTATATATTTTATTGGCACTTTCTGTCAAAATGATTTGTTGAGTAATAATAAAGGGCTAAATTATTATTTCTTTTCTGTGAAGTAAAGCAAGGATAAAAGCTTTTCATAACAAGTGCAAGCCAGCAAATGGGAGCATTTTATAACTTTATAAACGTGAAATTGATCATCTAGCACTATCCAAGTAAAAGGAAAAAAAGATTGTTGAAGTCCAATCATAGCTCTTGCTCTTGCTCTTGATGCTTCTTTTACAAGCCTTTCCCTTTTGCAAACACCATAATATTGTTGCTCATGATAGAAACGCCAAAAAGCACTCATAACAGTTCCTTTCTGACCTCGTTAGTATACACCACTTTTCCCTTGAAGGGTGTCATGCTCAAGTCCAAAAGGGGCTTTAAACGAAGCATTTGGATTTCTTCATTGTAAATTGGTAATCTTTGTCTAGAATTCTGAATGAAACAAATGATACAATTGTCGCATCTTTTCAAGTCCAAATGTCCAATAAACATTGCTTTAATTGCTGTTTCCTCGGTTTGAGATTGTATTTTTTGTCCCAGTCCCTTGGAGTTACCCTTTTGACTAGTGATGTAATGTTGATGTATAAAATTGTACAACTCACAAGCTAATAGATAAAATATAGTGGTTGAAACTTGAAACTTGGAAAAGATAAAATTGATTTTCCTGTATTGCTCAATACAATTACGTGGTTGAAATTGACTGAGGAAATTAAAACCTAGTACCCAAGTTTTGACTTATACAATTAAGTGTTATATCTTAGATTTCTCAATTAAATTCAAATATATAGATGTATTAACCAATGAACCAAATGATTGAATCTAATTCATTAATGTACCCCAAGTTTTGTCTTTTTTCTTAAACTGCTTTAAAAAAAAAAAAAAAAAAATCATAATCTGATTGTGTAAATTTAACAAAGATAATTTAAACACAGTAATGTTGAGTAATGGAGACAATGTGGGCATCAATGTCCTTTCCATAAACCGAGGATGATGAAAATAGGCATTAAAAAAATCAGTGGATGTTTCTAAAGAATATTCATACAAACTAACGTCCAAGTCTATCGCCGACTGCGTCAGCGAGCTATGCGGCAAAGTGCACGCGTAGTTGTGGGGCTCGCTAACACCAACGTTAATAGTTGCAAATTGCAATAACCAAAGTGATTTTTTTTGTTTGTTGTCATCCCCATTTGTTGTTGGAAAATCAAGACGAACACTTTGTCATGCCCATATTGTGATGGAAAAATGCACCATGATTTACCATGACTTAAATCTTAATGGGCTGTGAGGTAATTAAGTAATAATGGCCAAATGATTAACAATGTAGTAAGTACAACACAGTCAACTTAGTGTGGCTATTAATTGCAATTGGGGTTTGTGAGCCTTAAATGCAGGCTATGCAGCAAAGAGAAGAGTGTCATGAACCAACATACTTGTAATCACCCTTGAATCTTACCAAGAGAGAAACACAATGATATTGATAATGGGGCTGCTTTTTAGACTTCCAATTTGTTGGAAGCAGGGAGCATTAAATGAATCGACAAAGTCCAGGAGCTCTTTCATAGAAATAGTTCAAAGCATTTGTATGTAAATTGTAAATGGAAAAAGTTTAGCTTTCAACTACTTTTAAGCTATTTCCTCCCATCTACTATGTGACAATTTATAAGGTTTGAAGTCATTACATTTAACTCATTATGTAATTATTTATAAGACTATTTATCTATATTATTTAAACAGATCACATGATACATTAGAAAAATCATACGATTGAAATTATACATGAATGATCTCTTTAATCACCACAATATATGGGTTGAAAGAATATTGTTTCAGACCGGTTTGAAGCTAAACTCATTGTAAATACTCGCTAGTCAGTCAAGATTCAAGAAGCATTCAATCTTCCCTCAAGGTCTATATACTTGTGTTTTAAAACTGGGGTGTATGAACTCATAATGGTTGGACTCCGGTATCTAACATGTATATCAATGTCCCTAGATTCTCTAATTAATATACACATTGTTTTTGTCTTCTTTTTCAAAGGTTTCTTTCCATTTAAAATTGATTATTTTATGTTTCATATTAAACATTACTTCTCTAATTTTATAGCTAATGTCATGTTATTTTTTAAATAATGTGACACTCTATACACTAGTGTTAGATAAAATAAAAAAAAAAAAAAAAAAAAAATCTTAAAATGTTAAATGAATTCTGTCAATTTCCAGTGAAATAAAGAGTATTGTATTTTCTAATTGTATTATTAATAATTTGCATTGGTTTAAAAGTAATTGGTGCTTTCGTGACCCTTTGTAGCTAATCATATTAAGGATCCGTTTGGATAGAGCTGAAAACTGAAAACTGAAAACTGAAACACTGTAGCAAAATAATTTTTAAATGTGTAAATAGTACCGTGGGACCCATTTTTAATAAAAAAATTGTTGAAAAGTGAAAATTGTGGGTCCGTGAACAATAATTTTTTGCTGAAAAGTCAATCTTTGCGGCTACTGTTCAATGAACAGTAACCACTACAGTACGTGTACAGTAAAAATATGGCTGGAACGCGAGAAAAAAAAAAAAAAAAAAAAAACGCAGACGCAGACGCAAGAAGTGCAACCCAAACGGAGGCTAAGCATCAAGTCTTTCCGAATTATATTTGATTTATTTATTTATTAAAGATAAATATGATATAATTTGAAATTCTGGCATTAGTTTTAAGATTCTTGTTTTTTACTATCATATTCATGTTATGATGTCAATGGGTATCTTTTGGTGCACACAAGATTCGATTCCAGATTTCTTATTTGATGACAAAATATTTTATCAATTTAGCTAATCAAATGTACGTACTCTATCTTAATTTACTGCTGCAATTGCAATTGCTTTTTTAACTTTCTCAGAGATCAGTTTAATAATATTTATTTTCTATACTTTAGATACAAATATGAAATATGGACAATATTGTAGGGCCATTCCCTATGCCTTTAGTGTCTTATTAGTTTGAGGATCCGAGAGGAAATATGAAGACTGCTATACTTAATAATTAAAAAAAGAAAAAGAAAAAAGAGTGTTTAAAAGGTTATACATAACCAAATAACTTGATAAGCAAATGAAAAAAAAGAAAAGAAAAAGAACAAAAGAAGCTCATCCAAATCCACTTGCCAAAGAAAAAGATATTGAGGAAAAGAAGAAGAAGAAGAAACCAAAGGTGCACATGAAGGGATGAGGTAGCTATTAATTGCAATTGGGGAGTGTGAGCCTTAAATGCAAGCTATGCAGCCAAGAAAAAAGTGTCTTGGACCAACATCCTTGTAATCACCCTTGAATCTTACCAAGAGAAAAACACAATGATATTGATAATAAGGATTATTTTAGTCTTCCAATTTGTTGGAAGCAGGGAGCATTAATGAATTGACAAAGTCAAGGAGCTGGAACTCTTTCAGAGAAAAATTTCAAAAAATTTTATGTAAAAATGCAAGAACTTACTAGGGCTATCAAGAGTAGTCAAGAGGCACAAACTCAAGGACTAGATCGAATTAGTATTTTAAAATCGAATACTTGGATGTATGGTTGGACTACATTGTCAAAGATGAATACTCTATACGTGACTTGATTCTCTCATATTTATATGTGCAACGTTTTTGTCTTCTTTTTCAAGGGTTTAAGGATCAAAGTAACTAGCATTGAGAACCAATTGTTTCGTTTGTAACTCACACTGGTCTGACAGTACAATCTTACGACCTGAAATGTTTTATACAATTCAAATGGTACAAAAAATCTTAAGTTTATAGAACTGAAATGAGATCGAGATTTTAATCGTAAAATCAAATCGGTAAAGGTGTCATTACTGATTTTAGATTAAACAGGCCCACATGCCAAATGAACTTAGATAGACCCAAAATAAATAGTATTTGCCTAAAAATGAAGGCGTGCTCTATCAAAGTCTACCTAACGCTAACAAAACTAATTTACAAAAATTTTGGTTAGAAGCTTAGGAAATGACTTTGTCAATTACAAAACTTTGGTTTTTAAAGTAAAAACATAATAGGATTTGTGTTAGGAACCCGGTGGTTCCTAATGGAGATGGATAAGAATTATAGGGGAATTAATGGAAATTGTAGGGAAATTGACTTAATTCGAAATAGTCATCATACATAAAGAAATATTGAGAGAGAGAGAGAGAGAGAGAGAGAGAGAGAGAGAGAGAGAGAGAGAGAGAGAGAGAGAGAGAGAGAGAGAGGAAATGCACAAAGTAATGAGTTGGTTTATTCTCTAATGATGAAAATATGATTACAAGTATGTATTTATGGAACCATAAAACTATTCTATTGGCCCACATGAACTTATCCTTATGGTCATATTATTCCTCATATGCATTAATAATTTCAACATGTGTTAAATGTGATTAATATGCTTGGAATTGTAACTAACTAACCAACTAATTAAATGCAACATTACAACAATTATTATCTATATACCTATAGGGGTTCCTAACATTTCTCTCCCCTTCAAAACACCTTGTCCACAAGGTGTTGTTCTTAAGTAGCATCTTCATCAAAGGAGATCTTTTAATGGATCAATACCTTAGTGACATTTTGATCATCATATTCATGCACTTCTCTTTGACAAGTGGTTCTGTACACATGAAGGTTCCTTCTTCGTAGATTTTCAAACTTCACTTAAATTCTTGAGCCTTCAATGGTTCTTCAATCTTCAAGGTCTCATTAGTTCTTTGGACCTTGGAACGTTCTTGGATCCTCAAGACCTCATTTGATTCTAGAACCATTAAAATTGTTGGCGTTTGCATCTTTGATTCTTGGATTACCAACACTTGGATTGCTGATTCTTGCATCTTAGATTCTTGGGTGGTAGTCTCCATTAATGCATCAAGGATTGGTGCTTGAAACCGATCTTGTAGGGCATATATGAAATGCACCCAATTTGTGCACAAACTCGATGCCTTCACATCTTGGAACCATTCTCATGCTTCTCCTTCCATGTAACAAGAGGCAATGGAAACCATGCAATGTGGTGGTGTGTTAGGAACCTGGTTATTCCTAATGGAGATGGATAGGAATTATAGCAGAATTGATGGAAATTGTAGGGAAATTAACTTAAGGTGAGAGAGAGAGAGAGGAAATGCACTAAGCAATAGAACAATAAAATTATTCTATTAGCCCACATGACCTTATTCTAATGGTTCTATTATTGTTAGGAATCCATGGGTAGAACTCATCCTTGAAAACTAAATTGTAAGAGGAGGGTGCCCAAGAGATTATAAACACATGGATAAGCTTATACTTAATTTATGTAGGACACTAGGATCATAACATACCACCATGCTCCGCAACCAACGTCCTAGCAACACTAACTTGATGGTAGCCATTTTCTCTTTTAGTTGCTTCTTTTACCTATCAGTTATTTTAATCTAACCTCTAGGTTACCCCCTCTAAGATTCCTATAAAACTACAACTCATTTGATCACATTCTCAATGAGTTACATCCGATTACTCAACGTGGTGGTTGGCTCTAATACTAAATGTGAGGAATCCATGGGTAGAATCACCCTTGAAAACCGGCTTGCAAGGGGAGGGTGCCTAAGAGCTTATAAATTCATGGTTAAACTCATATTTAAATCATGTGGGATACTAGGATCATAACAATTTGAATTCGCATTAAACTTATTATTATTATTATTATTATTATTATTATTATTATTATTATTCATACTTTTAGTTGAATGAGAATATGACATTTTCATTTGTACTTAGTTGAAATTAATAATATTATTTAAAATGAAAGCAAGAAAGAAAGAAGAATTTAAAATGTCAAAATTTTAATAGTTTTTATTTTATTGAATATTGATTCGTGCATTTGATTTTACTTATGTTGGCTTCTAGATCTAAAATGGCTGCTAGACCTTTTGAGTTTCATAGCCATTTATTTTATGACCATAATTTGTGCTAAAAATGTAACTCTTAAGCTTTGGATAAGATTTCTTAACATATATCATATATGTATTATATACATGGCTAAATTTCATATTCCACAAAATCTTACCATATTTGATTTGATTTTCATTTTTTATTTTTTAGATTTTAATAGATATAAGTTGCAACAATGGGGAGGGGGATTTGAAACCTTGATTCACTTAAAAAGGGAGAGCAAGCAATAGAAATATATTTCAAGACTCTTGGCCGCTTTTGAAAACCTTCTTTCCAAATTAAAGCAATATCCCGATTATAACAAATTTGTTGCTAATCATATTACCCATCAAGTCTTTCAAAATTACATTCGAGTTTTAGTCTACAGTTGCAATTGCTACATCTTCAAAAACATGTTTAAAGTACATTTTTCTTTCTATTTTAAGTCACAAATATGGATGACATTGCAATATAGCAGGCTTGCCCTTGTTGATGTAGTTGATTGTACAACTTGATCCCAAATCCATGAACACTTGTGTGGAAGATAAGAATAATAAGAATTGCACTGTTGTTAGATCGATAGGAGAATTTCTGATACTTAAGTTAGCAAAGGTATGGTATGTCATATGTACAAAAACAGTAATAAGGGTTTTTGGTTATGCAAATAGTGGAATGGTGACAATGCAATACTTATATAGAGAAGGTAGAAGAATAGTCCCTATGGTCAATAAGATCTCTTTGTATTTGGAAGTTATTAGGATTTAGTTAGAGGAGAAATTCTTGAAGATAGGATCTTAGAGGTACAACCTCACAATTTTTAGAATTTCTCTTGAGATAGTTGATTGGGCTATAGCCTACTCAACTCGGCATTGACGTTACTTTAGGCCAGGCTCACACATGTCACATCATTCCTTTGTTCATAGTTCTTTTTTTTTTTTTTTTTTTTGGTTCTTTTTTTTTGTTTTTTGTTTTGTTTTTGTTTTTGTAAACATGGTTGCAAAAATCAAACTCGAACAAAAAACCAAAAAAGAGAATGAATTTTGGTTTAATGGTTAAGTTGAGCTTTGAATAGTTTTCAAATCGTGGCATCATAAATCATAAATAGCAAATATTGTAATAAAATATATATATTTATTAACTTATTAACTTGTGAACTTCATTACTCTTAAACTTACATCTTCATTTTAATTTAGGAGAGAGGTTTATAATAAAGCCTTGTTGAAATGGTAATGTAAACTAACAATATGAGACTTTTCCATCTCAAGAATAAAAGATAATAGCAATAACAAAATATGCATATTTAAATTCTTAAAAAAAAAAAAAAAAAAAAAACTAAATCTTCATGATAAAATAGTCTCCCTTTATATTAAAGACAAATGCAGAGATTTTTTATTAAGATAACTATTGAGGGTTATTTTTTGGAATCTGAATAGAAGGAAGAAAGCCTAACCTAGTAACACGGGCAGCAAAGGGTTGGCAAACATAGAGCAACCATTAAGCCCAAACGGTAGGAATAATGGATTATTGGCCCTTTATATAAATAAATGGGTCTTGAGGAGACAAACGGGCTTAAAGAGGCTCGGAAAGAGAGAAATAGCATCCATGGGCAGTATATGATATGGAAAAGTGAGAATGGGTCACTATAGGCCTAAAGTAATGCAAACAAAGAAAGTAAGGGGTTAATGGCAAACCCATGAGTTCCAAGAATGAGAATAAGGTAATTGGACTAAGGAAGCCCAATGAAGTTAGTAAAACGCCATGGGAATGCAGAGTTAGTAAAGGGGCCAAGGAAACCCAAGGAAAGCAAATGGGCCAAGGATGCCCAAGAGAAAAGGGACACAAGAGCCCATGAGTAGGAATACCAGTGGCCATGCTAAGCCACTAGGGGAAAGAATAAACGGCAAGTGTAAAGAGGCCCAGCAAGAGTAAGTCATTACAACAGGAATGACAAGTGATGTGGCAGGAAATCAGAGCAATCAAGAAATGGGCTGAAAGAAATGCAAAGCCTAGTATCAGATAAAGCCCAGTCCTTAAGGGAGCAAGAAATCAAAAAGCAGCTCACATAAAAGGTCTAGAATGGGCGGCAGACTGTGCAAACAAAGCCTTCAGACTACGGCGTACGCATGAGCAGCAGACAGATTTTGGACACATATGGAAAGAAGGCACGCACAAGGCCCAGACACTACCAGCCTGTATCTAGCCAATATGGGATATGGTGAGGTCATGGGTTAGAGGTAAGAGGGCATGGTTTGGCGGTGGGGAGAGGGGAAAACCTATTTTGGGGTTCCTGCTCAAGGCTCTTTTGAGGGATATGTCCTGCTGGGATGACATACCTCTCAAAGGAAGTAAGTCTGAGTTGGAACCATTAGGTGCATGCCATGAGAGAGAGAGAGAGAGAGAGAGAGAGAGAGAAAAACTACCCACACCGTGGCAGGAAAAAGTGTCACGTCAGACTAACAAACAAAATAGTCATCTTTGTCTAGTGGTGGGGAGTGGCACACAGACGGTCCAATGGTGGTCGGTAAGTACACTAAAACCAGACAAAGGTGGTTAAGGGCTAAAACAATAAAATCCGGCCACGGCAAGAGCTATAAATGGAGGCCCTTGGCTTGCGCAACAGAGGGAACAAGAACGCGAGAATCATAGTAACAATAGAGAAAAATCACAAAATGAAAAACAAAAAGAAAAAGAAAAGGAAGGAAAGATAAGAAGAAAACTAAAACGAAGAAAAAAAGAAATAAGAAAAACAGAGAGTTAGTTCAGCAGGCATGCATTTATAGGTTGTTTCCCTCTCTCCCTCTCAAGATCCTGCCCTCTGCCAAAGGCAAAATGATTCCATCAGGGTACCAACCATTCAGACCCGCTTTCCTTAAGGTGATTAATTTTCACGGCAGGATTTTCTCTAGAAGATTAGTTGCGTTAAGAAGGAACGCTCTTCCTTCTCTGGTTTTGGTTGCGAACTAGACTCATTTTAATTTCTTTTCTTCTTGTTTTCTGATTGACCCATATGCTGACCACATATCCTTTTGCTTTATTTCTAAAAGTAATTGTTGCTATTGTGATTATTCTGCTTAATTAAGGACTATTTGATTATATTAATCAAGAAACAGAAGTACCGTCTTTTGTTTTATTATCATCTTGTCTGTTTGTCACAATTCACCCAGAATGGCTCTGCCTGCCATAAACGTGTTCTTGGCAGATGAGGCATAGTTTTGTGCACAAGTCAGACCAAGTTGAGTTACAGTTGGACCAGTTTCAGCTCCCTTACTCAGAACATTTGGGCTTAGCACAGCAAGAGGCAGTCCAGCCCAGTACAATAATAATACCGTAGGAGGCAGCCCAACATAACACACAAAAAAGCCCACTACAATAACAAATTGAAAGAAGTCTAATTCAGCCTTTTGAGGCCCACTCAATCTAGTCTAACTTTAAATTGGGCTTCCATAGAATTTGTCAAAACTCTATGGACCAAAACTCTTTGCTAACAACAGAAAAAGTCCAGAGTCCAGACCCAAAGAAGAAATGAAAAACAAAAGAGAAAGTATAAAGTCCAAATGAAAATTTCTTTCTGGAAAAGAATGGCTAGGTTGTGTGTGGGTCTACCAGTGGGCTTTTTTACACCCAACCATGAAGGCCCATTGCTCTTTACCTGAAACGACGTCGTTAGCTCTTCCAAGTTCCGACAATGGCAAAAACGAAAATTAAATATCATCATCATCATCATCATCAGTAGAAGTCAGTCACAGCTTTCCTTGAATCTTTTTCTTTACTTCCTTGCCAAACCCAAAATCAAAATCTAAGTTTTCTTTCCCTTATAATAATAATAAATAAATAAAACCTGTGAATTAAACATTTTTGATTCTCTCTTTGACTTTTCTTTTTCCTTTGAAAACTTAAAATTTTCCCGGAAAACAAACAAGGCGAAGAAGATGTTAGAGAAGATCGGATTGCCTGCAAAGCCATCCCTGAGAGGGAACACATGGGTGGTTGATGCTTCACACTGTCAGGGATGTAATTCTCAGTTCACTTTCATCAATCGCAAGGTTTTGTTTTTGTTTGACTTTCCCTATTCTTGTCTTTATCAATTTTAATTTATTTATTTTTCTCTATGATCCCAACACCCAATTGATATTTTTTGATTAATTTGTATGTTTCTTCAAAACCCATATCGCAAAATTTGTTCCTTTGGTTGTAAGATGTGTACTTGACCATGATTAGGCTGAAAATGCATTGGTTTGGGGTTTGTGTGTGTGTGTGTGTGTGGTGGTCTTAGGATACATTGGAATAATAGAGTGTTATTGGAGCAACACATGATTGTTATTATTTTTGGGAATTTGCAGTTTCAGTGGATGGGACTTATCAGTCTTGTATGCCTGTTTGCTTGCTGTTAATTTAAATTTGGAAAAGATTTGTTTATGGTTGTTTTAGATTAGGATGGATAAGTAGAGTCATGAAGGATTGGATTTTCTTTGATTGGTCAAATAGAGGCTTAAAATTGAGGATGATAGAGCAGTATAGAAGGGTTTGGTTTTTGTTTAGTAATTTGGAAATGAGTTTTGGCTCAAGTGGCATTTCTTTCTCCTATTAGAATAGATAGAGGGTGAAATCTCGGATTTGAAACTCATCTCATACTTGTAGCTTACCAATAGAAAAAAAGATTTTTGTGACAAATTTCTTGAATTTTTCTTTTACTCATTTTATGCTTGGGGGTCATTAAAATCTTTATTTTAAGTCGTTACTAGTTCTTGATGATTTGCATTCTGGATTTTCAGCATCACTGCCGAAGGTGTGGGGGCTTGTTTTGCAACAGTTGTACTCAGCAAAGAATGTTTTTACGTGGCCAAGGTGATTCACCTGTGCGCATATGTGAGCCTTGTAAGAAGCTTGAAGAGGCCACACGCTTTGAGATGCGACATGGGCACAAGGGCAGAGCTGGTAGAGGTATTTTTGTTGTTTTACTGTAGTTGGAGCTTCTTCTCCCCTTGGGCCCATACGTGTTTAAAAAATTAAGTTTCTATTTCATCGCATAGCAGTGATACTCATTGGGTCACCAATTGCATGGCCTTGCCTCATTCAAAGAAGCACATGCTCATTCCACTTCTTTGTTCATTTCGCATAACCCCAAAATGCCCAATTTTTTTTTTTTGTCATTCTTTTTATAACTTATAAATTACTCGGTTTTTATTTATTTTTTAAAGTTATCAACACTTTAAATCTCTTTGCAATTGAAATTGGTTCTATTATATTATGAACTTCTGTATTACCTGAACATGTTATTGGTATCATTAATATCTTATTAAAGAATAAAGTTTTGAAGCAATATATCAGAGTGATATACTTTGAAGAATTATTCTGCTGGCTATCAATTACAGTGGACAAATCCAGTTCAGACAAGTTAAGCTGTTGCATTTGTACTTTCTTAAAACTCCAAGATCAGAAATTTGTTGGATGCTGTGCAAAATTCTTGTTTCCATTATGAAATTTATAAATATAGATATTTCAGTTGAGCGCCTGCATATTAAGGATTGTTGTAAAAAAATGTATCATCTAGTTGAATTGTATGTCTCTGGGACAGATGTCTTATTTTTTTCCCTTTTAGTAATGTCAGCAATCATTTTAATGCCAAATTTCTTATCTTGCAATATTTCACATAGTTATAGAACAAAATAGATATTTACTATAATTTTATAGCTCCGTTCTCAATATTTTTGTACAGGCAGTTCAAAATTGACATCAAAGGATGAGGATGAAGTTCTGAACCAGATTCTAGGTAGTGCTAGAGAGGAATCTTTTTCATCAGCACGGGAGTCAAACAGTGACTTGGTGTCCAGTATTCAAAGGACCACTAGCAGCGCATCCTGTTCGAATGCTCAAGAAGTTTCTACTCGGGATGGGGAAGGAGAGATAAATAGAAGTATATCTCTTGATGAGCCTAATCATTTAAAGAGTGAAATGGGATCTGCTAGTCCTGAGGAATTGCGTCAGCGAGCTTTGGAAGAAAAGAAAAAGCATAAAATTCTTAAAGGAGAAGGGAAATCAGAGGAAGCTCTAAGAGCTTTTAAGAGAGGGAAAGAGCTTGAGAGGCAAGCTGAGGCTTTGGAAATCTACTTAAGAAAAAGTCGTAAAAAGGTCTTGTCTTCTGGAAACATGGCTGATAGCCAGAATAAAGATGGTCCTAACGAATCTGGTAGAAAAAATATGATCATTCCTCGTGCAGGTAGAGAAAAGGACGACCTTGCTGCTGAACTCAGAGAACTGGGATGGTCTGATAAAGATCTCTTTGATGGAGGTAAAAAGTGTGTAAGTTTGAGTTTGGAAGGTGAACTCTCTTCTCTTATTGGGGAAGTCTCTCAGAAGACTAATAAAGATAGGGGTGGTGGTGGCATTGACAAGACCGAGGTTGTTGCTCTTAAGAAAAAGGCACTTATGTTGAAGCGTGAGGGGAAGCTAGCAGAAGCCAAGGAAGAATTGAAGCGAGCTAAAGTTTTAGAAAAACAACTTGAAGAACAGGAACTCTTGGCTGGAGCTGAAGAAGATTCTGATGATGAGCTCTCTGTTCTAATCCGTAGTATGGACAATGATAAAGAAGAAATTTCTGTTCAATATGAGCAGGGGCATGGTGTAAATTTTGATCACCTAGTGGGTGCTTCTGTTGACTTGATTGTTGATGGTAATCTTGAAGTGACGAATGAGGATATGGAGGACCCTGAAATAGCTGCTGCTTTGCAATCATTTGGTTGGACTGAGGAATCTATTCATCCTGAAAACATTTCACACCAATCTGTTCCCGTTGACAGGGAAGCGATGTTAAGTGAAATTCATTCTTTGAAAAGAGAGGCTCTTAATCAGAAAAGGGCAGGTAATGTGGCGGAGGCAATGACACAGCTTAAGAAGGTCAAGGTACTTGAGAGGGACCTTGAAAACTTTGACTCTCAAGAGGATGACTTTATTATACAGAATCCCAAAGTAATTCAGAAACATTCAACTTCTCTATCTGCTGATAAATTTTTGAACTCAACAAAGGTAGATGATGCAAATGTTAATGCAAGGAAAGATGTTGATCCCAAACTTGCACCAAAGAGTAGATTAACAATTCAGAAAGAGCTTCTGAGTTTGAAAAAGAAGGCTCTTGCTTTGAGAAGGGAAGGAAGATTGGATGAGGCAGAGGAAGAATTGAAGAAGGGTAGGGCTCTTGAGCTTCAACTTGAACAGATGGATAATAGTTTTGAGGTGAAGGCTACACAGGTTACTGTTGGTAGGAAAGACTCGGATTTTTCCTACAAACATACAGATATTAATAGAAATCTTCCACTTGGAGAAGGAGAAGGCGAAGACGATGTAACAGATCAAGATATGCTTGATCCAACATATATATCAGTTCTAAAGAATTTAGGTTGGACTGATGAAGATAATGAGCTTGCAAACTCTGCACCTAAACCTTCTAGGCAAGATGATAATCACTCTGTGCAGATAATTGAGCCTTCTTCAACTCAGTCCCCATCTAATACTCTAGTCAGAGCATCTAGAAGTAAAGCTGAACTCCAGAGGGAACTCTTAAACTTAAAGAGAAAAGCTCTTGCTCTGAGACGCCAAGGGAAGGCAGAGGAGGCAGAGGAGGTTCTGAGCAAGACTAATGCATTAGAGGCTCAGATAGCAGAGATGGAAGTTCCAAAGAGAGAAGTTCAGATTGAATCTAATAGGTCTAAAGACGAAAACTTCAAGACCCTTGCGGGGAGTTCATTGGAAGATACATTCGAAATGAATAAAGGGTCAGCCCAAGCAGCAGAGAGTACAAACAAACAAGTTGTTGAGTCATCAATGGGTTTAGGAAGATTGGAAAGTGACACAGTTAATCCTCCCTTGAGGAATGCTGATGTTTCAATTTCCCTAATCTCTCAGTTCACTGAGGAAAATAGTTCATCTTCTGTAAAATTGGGTACTTCAGGTGAAATGGATCCTCCAGAAAATACCAAAACAGAAGGTGCTGATTACGTTCCTCCACCTGGACATTCTGTAAACTTGATGGATCTGCTGACTGGTGATGATTGGAGTTATTCTCACAAGCCTGATGAAAAGCAAGAGAAGAAATTAAATTTTGGTTCTGACAATTGGTCTACTGCTAGTTCCATTACCCATTTGGGGTCCCTGACAAGTGCCAAAGGAGATCTGGGACGGAAGGACAATGTTACAACTGAGAAAAAAGAAATGGTGCATGCTGATGAGAAGCCAAATATGTATAATGCAAGTTCAGTTCAAGGACTTGCTTCTCAGAAGAATGACAGCTCCCTTCATCAAGAAATTTTGGCTCATAAGAGGAAAGCAGTTGCCCTAAAGAGAGAAGGGAAGTTGACAGAAGCTCGAGAGGAACTTCGTAAGGCAAAGTTGCTTGAGAAGAGTCTCGAGGAGGACAATTCCCAGCCGGAAACTGCTCCTAGTGATGCGTCTACATCTAACATTCATTCTGTTGGAAAAAAGGATCATGGTACACCAAATTTGGCTCTGAAACCATTGTCCAGTCGCGACCGTTTCAAATTGCAACAGGAATCTCTTGGCCACAAGCGTCGAGCTTTAAAGCTGCGAAGGGAGGGTTTTACAGAGGAAGCAGAAGCTGAGTTTGAGTTAGCCAAGGCACTTGAGACCCAGTTGGAGGAGTTGGCTGAGTCTTCTGGGAGTAAATCAGAAACTGTTGATGATGTGGTTGTTGAGGATCTTCTCGATCCTCAACTGTTATTTGCCTTAAAAGCAATTGGATTAGAAGACGCTAATATGGCAGAAGCACGCGTCCTGGAAAGACAAGAGCCTTCGAAACCCAATGTTGGTAAAAGTGAAACCTCTGCTCTAGAGAGAACTCAACTGGAAGAACGGATCAAGGCAGAGAAGGTAAAGGCAGTAAACTTGAAACGTTCAGGAAAGCAAGCTGAGGCCTTAGATGCTCTTCGGCGTGCCAAACTTTTTGAAAAGAAGCTGTCGGCTTTACAATGAAGAAATAAGGATATGCCATTTTGAAGTTGAGAAATTCTACTGTAAGCTTGTATGATTCTGCAGGTGAGGTTGCTATTGGAAAATAACTTCAAAGCAGGATGAGATGGAAGATATTTATGAATCTTCTCTTCCATTGTTTGATTGTATTGCTAATTTAGGTTGATGAATGGTTGATGAAAACTGTATAATCACTTATAAAGAAAACAATTTTTGCTTGAAAGTTGAAGATGTGTTTTTTAGCAGGTTCTTGCTAAACCTCTCTGTGGTTTCTTTTGTTTTATTGTCTTGAGAGAAAAGGTATAAGGTACTATTAATTTTGTTCAAATCTGTCAAAAAAGAGAGTTCTGAATTTTATTTTAATCATTATTATTATACCAAATCAAGGACTTTGACCTCTATGTTAAACTTTGAAACATGGCATTTCATTTTGCTTGGAGCATTTGGTGGTGCTCGGCCATTAGAAATGGTAAAGTTGTTTTATTTTGTCAATTTAGGATATCAGTTACCCATTTTTGTCATTGACTTCTCATGCCAATTTCTGATGGTAAAATGGTTTATATATATATATATATATATATTAAGACCAAAAAAAAGGTTAAGACCTTTTTTATTAGTCTGGCTTGTTCATATAATTAAATTCTTTGTACTTGGATCAGTTCTTGGGCTCTAATTTCTAACAAAACTCAACCCAGCCTGAACCCAAAGTAATCTCAGCCTAGCAAACTTTGGGCTGAATGAACGATTTCGGTTGTCTCAGCCCAATTGACAGTCCAAACTCCAAACTACAACCAGCTGGTATAGGCTACAACGGCACGACCAAAATACAAGCTGGTATAGCAGCGAAGAGCATTGCAATCAACCAAATCTATTTATAATTGTTAGAAATGTACAAAGGGACACACTCCATAGACCAAACAAGCAAAATAACCACACAACCGGTTTATGAGATTTTCACGGTATCTTATGGACAGGGGCGTACTCAGGAATTTTCATTTGGGGTTGATTTGTTTTTTTTTTTTTTTTTTTTTTTTTGAAGAATCTCCACAACAAAAATTATAGTATTAATACAATAATCATAATTCAAAAATCTATTGAATACAAAATTATCAACTTTGATATATCAACATATTCTCAACAATTATTTAGTTCACTATAGATATATACAAAAATTTTCACTATTATTTTAAAAACTATCAACCCATCATTATTTGTAATATTGAAAATTTCCTATATTTTAATTTTAATGAATTATTTAGCACCTAATTTCAAACAAAAAAAAAAAAAATCAACTTAAAAAAATGATGACATAGAGAGATAAAATATATTATAATATGGCAATACAAAAATTGAACAACAAAATCTTGATAAACGAAACATATTCATTACACTAATTAGAAAGCCAAAAACTCATATGGTCAAATTCATATTATAATAAATAAATTAAAAAAAAAAAACCATATGACCATTATCATATGTATAACAAAACTTAAATCTAAATGCCCATATGCTTGAGGTTATTTGGTTGTGTCGAAAAGAGAGTTAACGTGTTGACTTGAGAGGGCAGTGTAGGCTGGCAGAAGTAGGGAAAAGAACTAAAGGTAGCTTGAGATTGAGAAAGATGGAGAAAAGGTAAATTTTTGCAACAAATCATTTGGACAATTGGGGGGCTAGCTAGTATATTATTTAAGTCTTTGGGCAACATATCCATTGCACTTTTGAGATCCTAGGAATTTTTTTTTTTTGGGGGGGGGGGGGGGGGGGGGGGGGGGGGGGGAGATCATATTTTTTGAAGGGGGCCATTGCCTATTACTTCCTTGTTGGATCAGACTTATAGCCTAAAATTACCATAACAATAAAAGAAAATTAAAATTTTGGGGTCCATGGCCTCCAAGCAATAAGGTAGCTCCGCCTCTGCTTGTGGGCATAGAGTGGAATAATTTGGTCAAAGCCTGAAGCACCATTTTCTTATATAAAAAAAAAAAATGCTTATATAAAAATAAAAAATAAAAAGCATTGCATAATAACCTGTACTGGTCAATCAACAATGATCTTAGTCCAATTAATTATTAGCACATTGACATTTTCGAGTTCATGTCATCAATTACGTCTTTCTCAAGAGTCACCTGCTTATTGTTTTTGTAGATGACAACCTGTTATTCTGTCAGGCAAATATGGGAGATCTTCGGGTTATCCAGAACTTACTGATTTTGTATGAACATGCATTAGGCAACAAGTCAATAGAGGGAAGACAATTGTGTTTTTCAGTAAAGCTGTTTTATAGGAAAGGAAGCTAGAGATTATGAATTTTTAGGGGTGGCTGAAAGAAGAGAATATGAAAAGTACCTCAGCCTCCTAGCTATGGTAGGGAGAAATAAAAAGGCAAGTTTGGTCTATATAAAAGAACGGGTTTGGCATAAGCTCTAAGGATGGAAAGAGAAGCTACTATCCCAAGTAAGTAGAGAAGTTCTGCTTAAAGCGGTGGTACAAGCTATACCAACATTCGCTATGACCTGTTTTAAACTTCTAGTGGGTCTTTGCCATGATATCGAAATGATGACTAGAAAATTTTGGTGGGGACAAAGGGGGTGAACAAAGAAAAATCCCTTGGAAGAAATGGGAGACTCTTTGTCAACCAAAAACTCAAGGAGGGATGGGTTTTAAAGATTTGGTGAAATTTAATGAGGTGATGTTAGCAAAACAAGTTTGGTGGTTGTGGAATGACAAATCTTCACTATTGTATCAAGTTTTTAAGGCGAAATATTTCCCTACTAGGTCTACTTTTGATGCTAAGGTGTCATCTGGCTAATATGCATGATAGAGTATATTAAAAGCTGTAAGGGTCATTGAGAATGGGATGTGGTGGAGGATTGGGGATGGGAAAACTGATGTGCATTGATAATAGCTTAATTTTGCATATTTATATCATTATTAGAAAGTATTATCATACTTATTTTGAGTTAATTCATGCATTTTATATTTGGTTTTAGAATAATGTTGAATAATCAATTTTGTGCTTAATTAAATTTTTTTGTGTGAATTTGTCTTTTGTAGGAGAATGGAAATAAATAAGTGGATTTATGCAAAAAAGAAAGCTAATGGACTTTACTTTTACAAGGGCTATGATGAAGCTAAAGAAGGCCAACCTAATTAAATTTAAGTCCAATTGAAGCAAGGAATCAAACGAAATTTGCACCAAATCCAAGTCCAATTTTGATTAGGATTCCAGCCTGCACATTAGTTAGTATTTTTGGCATAACATTCGGTTTAGATGTCCAATCAAGATGATTCAAGTTGGGCTTGAAATTTAACTTAGGTTGTGTTTGTTTTGGTGATAAATGATTTCCTGAAATCATTTACCACCTGACCCCACTGTTTGGAAGGGAAGGAAAATAAAATTTTCCGGAAAATATGCTTATGTTGACCGAAATTTAGTCCTTTGACCCGGAAATGGTTTTACACTCTCATTTTCACTTCAAACCATTTCTGGGTCACGCACAAACGAGAGAGAGCCAGAGAAACTTCGAAGAAAGAAGACCACACTGAGACCATCCGAGAAAGAAGAGACCAGAGCTCCATGCCGAGACCACGCCAAGAAAGAAGAGACCAAAGATGAGAAACACTGTTCGATCACTCAATGGTGCGTCCGAACCACATCCACACCGAGAAACCCAGAGCTCACCTCGCCGAGGAAACGCCGTTCCACCACTCAACGATGCGTTCGATCCATATCCACACCGAGAAACCCAGAGAGCGCAGCCTTCGCACCGTGCCTCCGATCCAGCCACCACACTGATCCAGCTCACTCCGGGTCATGCTGAGCTCAGCCACCACACCGATCCAGCACAAACGCACACCCACGGTGAGTTTTCCTTCTCCGGTTCACCGTGCCTCCGATCCACATCCTGATCCGATCGCATTATATATATATATATATTTATTTATTTACATAAATATTTATATAAATATTTATTTATTTATTTATATAAATATTTACTGTTTTTATTTAATTTTTTTTAATTATCAATTTTTTATTTAAACTGTGTATTATTGATGATTGGGTTTAGGGTGATCAATGTTTTTGCTGTGCTGTTGGTGAGAATTTGGCTAGTTGGGTATGAAACTGTGTATGAAATTTTGGAGCTTGAAATTTTGCTGTGTTTTATTTAAACTGTGTATGAAATTTTGCTGTGCTTTATTTAAACTGTGTATGAATTTGGCTAGTTAGGGTGACCAATGTTTTTGCTGTGCTTTATTTAAACTGTGTATGAAATTTTGGAGCTTGACCCATTCTAGTTTTTGCTGTGAGTTTTTTTAGAATTTGGCTAGTTGGGTTATGTGCAGAACTGTTGCTGTGATTTTTTTTTTTTTTTTTTTTTTTTTTTTTTTTTTTTTAAATTTTGGCTAGTTGGGTTATGTGTTGAAACTTTGGAGCTTGACCCATGATTGGTTTCTTTTTTAGAATTTGGCTAGTTGGGTTTATGTAAAATTTGGCTAGTTGGGTTTTGTGTATACAGTTTTGGAGCTTGATATGTATACTTTGATGTAGCAAATGTTATTATGTTGCCTATTGGGTTATGTATACTTTCAAGCTTGAGACATGACAAATTGTATGATTTTTTTCAGCATTTGGTGTTATTATTTTCTTGCAGTAGAATATGTGTGTGTTTAAATTGTATTGTGATGACTAAATTGAGACATGATGGTATTGTGATGATATTAATGTGCAGTTATCAATGTGATGGTATTGTGATGGTGTAAATATTGATTGTAAATAGAATGCAATGTGTGGTTGAGAAAGAGAAGAATGTAGTCGAGTCATCCACCACTGGGTCGGGAATTTCCAAGTCCCGCAAAAGAGGGCGTGCACCTTCTAATGCTAATGATAGTGTGCTGACTGATATGTCTGATCAGCTGAAGGAAATAGCTGTGGCTCTGAAAGAAATCAACCAGGGCCCGGTGGATTACACAGCTCTTTATAATGAGGTTATGGCTATGATGGCGGATGGGTATAGTGAAGAAATGCTCGCAACTGCGTTTGACCATCTTTATGAAAATGAGAAGATAGCACGGGGATTTCTAGCCAAGAATGCTAGGCTGCGAAAGCTGTGGTTGGATAGTTTTTTTTTCTCACAACTTTGACTTGTCTGTTTCATGTAGACTATGACGGTAGCTTTAGAAATTAACTTTTGTTGTAGCACTAGTATTGATCTACCATTGTATTATATATGTAGTATTTTATATTATTGGGACGATACAATTGCCCAAATTATGTATTTGTACTGTTCAGATACCACGAGTAGGTATCATTTTTGTACACCATGGAGGTGTAATGACAATGGTGAACGATTAATGTGGCTGTTTTTATATTAATAGTATGGGTATATTTAAATGATTATTTTTGATGTTGAAGTGGATGGTTATTTTTGTACTGTTACAAATATATCTAGGCAATGCAAGTGCTTGAATTTTGATGATTAATGTTGATGTTGAAGTGGATGATTAGTTTTGTACTGTTACAGGTTTGTCTAGGTAATGTAGGTGCAGGAATTTGTAAGGCATTTCATATTTTCCGTAAAATGATCCACAACCAAACATAGGAATTGATTTTTCGTAAAAAATGGATTCCATTTTTCGTAAAATGTTTGACCGAACCAAACATGGAAATTGATTTTTCGTAAAACAGAAAGCATTTTCCGTAAAATGTTTGAACGAACCAAACACCAGAATTGATTTTCCGTAAACGAATTCCAAAATAATCAAACGCCCTGAATACATTTTCCTTTTCCAGAAAATAGCATTTCCAGAAAATATGTATTTTCCGGAAAACGTTTTACACAAAACAAACACAGCCTTAAAGGGCTACAACTTTGTAGTTTACCAAAAGTCCTAATTCTAAAGTTAAATGGGCCAAAATCATCGGTTAAGTAAAGCCTAAAAATTTGGGATTTTCTCCAAACGAGAATTTAACTTGTAATAAGATTCCTTAACCTATTTAAAAGCTCTTTAGGGAAAAATTCAGGGAGGCTAGTGCTAGGGCTGGGATGAAAAACAGAAAATTAGAGCAAGAGGCAGTGCCACATGTGGCTTCTCTGTAGCTTATCTCCATGATAACATTGTGATTATTTCTTTCTCTATTTTATTCGTCTAGTTTAATGTTTAGTATTTTATTTTTGTGTTTTATTTCAATTACCATGAGTAGCTAAATTTATAATTAGGGTTGAGAATGAAACATTGTTAAGGATTATCAATAATATTTATGTGATTTGATTTTCCCACAATAGTTGTTCTTTAATGATTTAAATTGTTCTTACTTCATATCAATTGACTAAGATGAGATTCTAGATATGAGTTCAATCATGTTTTTCTCATGATTTAGGATTTGTCTTAATTAATTGAATGCTTGGTTTTTTATTTCTTGATTTTAAGATCGGATATCTTTTGTGATTTGTTTGGCTATGGATACAATTAATGATTTGATTTTATACCTAGGAAGTGAAGAAAAACATTGTGAAAAATTAATGATAATATTTTCCATGATAGCAAGATTGATTTCTAGATTATCATATAGTGGTTGGGAAAAATTAATGATCATAAATATATGCTGATATGAATTAACAAGGCGGATTCCAAAACCTTAATTCCTCTCTTTAGATTGTTTACATTTCTTTTCTGCTTTATATTATATCTTTGCTTAGTTTAATTATTTGTTTAGTTTATTTAATTTCAAAACAACCAATTTTTATTAAACTAGATTATGATTAATATGGTTATGATTTGATTAATTTTCCTACGTTCATTCAAGTCTTTGTGAGTTTGACTTCGTTCTTGTCAAACTATACTTCAGTACGATTTGTTTACTTGCGAGTACTTTAAAGTTTCACAACAAAAACTATAAGAATTTATGAAGATTTTTGGTTGCCTGGCAACTTAGCATCAAAGATTGTTTCACACTGTGGTATCCTTCTTGAAGATGCTACTCTTTCTAAGTTGTTTAATATGGATAAAGGCAATTGGAATTCTCAGCAAATCAAATATTTGTTCTTCCCTTTGAAGCCCAAAAGATTTTAGCAATTCCGTTATGTATGACCATGTAGGAAGATGTTGTGATCTGGCCGACAAAAAAATTAGGGGCTTACTCCATCAAAACAGTTACCAACTTATCAGTGAATTGGATGATAGGGAAAGGACATTGAGTTTAGGTGATGAAGCGTCAAAAAAGTTTTAGACACGAATATTGAAGTTGGATACTCCGAGCAAGGTCGAAACCTTCTTGTGGCATTAGGGTTGGCCCTTCCACTAGGCCAATTAGGCAATTGCCTAAGGCCTTCAAGTGGAAGGGAGGCCCCAAAATTTTAGAAAAGAAGGGGTAGTAGGAAAAAAAAAATTTGGTTTCAAATGAATCTAAAAAAATCCGGCACATCTTTTTGACCAAGAAACAAAATTTCTGTTATACCCAGTTAAACATTGGTAGCAAAACTTTTTTTTTTTTTTTTTTTTGGGTCTAAATAAAATCAATTGTTTCAAAAATAACATCATTATCCTCTAGACAAACCAAAATTCAACAAGATAAACTACAAATCCGATCTAAGAAATTAACCACAAAAAAATCAATAATCAAAACAAATAAAAATCCTCAAATCCCTAAAAATTTTACTATCTCTTTCTCATTCTTGCTCTGTTTTTTTCTCTCAACTCTTGCTCTTCGCCTCTCTCATTCTTTCTCTCCACTGTTGCTGGCCCTGGCTGCCTAGCTCAAGCTTTCTTTCCTTCGATCTAAATCATTTGATCGCATCTGATTTGAAAACTCTGAAGAGTGAGGACTGTCGAGCCGAGCTGGCTGTGGCTGGACATTTCACGTTTGGGCTTTCAATTTTTTTTTTTTTTGGTTAGAGGTGTAATAGGATCTGTTTTATGTTTTTTGAGGGTGGGTCTTGGCAGGCATCTTCTTAGCTGGGCTGGGCTTGTTTCCTAAATTTTTTTTTAAAAAATTTTAATCTTGTGTTTATTATATATATATATATATTTAGTTATTGGTAATATAATGAATAAATCTTTATTTATGCAGGTTGAGATTGTTAAAAACTTGTTATTATTCGGTGAAACTACAACAATACTTTTTGTATAAATCAGGTTCTATTTCTCATTTGCTCTACACTTGAAAATTATTTTTTATTTTAGTCTTTCTAAATATATTGTTTGATTAGAAATGTCCATTAAAAAATATGCATCTGGAGATATGAAAAACTTAAAAAAAAAAAAAGAAAAAAAAAAAGAAAAATTAATTGAGTCTAAAAAATAATCAATGGATAAATTTGTTATTAGTAATAAACAAAATATAACACAAAATTTAGATGAAAATATCACAAATGAACAAGAAATTCACCAAAAAGAGTTAGAAGATAATGAAATGATACAATTGCAAGATAACAATGATGTTCAATTTTGAAATACAACAAATCTTGATAATGAACTTCAAAAGAATTTAGAAGATAATGAAAATAATGATGAAAATGTCACAAATGAACAAGAAAAATAGTCAATTTAATTAGTTAATTTGCATCTCAAAAGGCAAGAAAAATAGATTTTAAATGAAATATATTATAATATAAAAATATTAAATAAATATTAATTTAATTAATACATAGGTATAAAAAATGTCCCATTTCAGTTCTCGCCTTAGACTCCAAAATGTCTAGGGCTGACTTATGTGGCATGCTTCATCTAAGGCACTACCAACAAAAACAAATGTCCATAAATGCAAGATCTTGGATAATTCTCCGTGTAGTCAGTGCCCCAAGGCTAAAGAGAACACCCTCCATGCTCTTTCAGACTGTGAAGCTCTCCATTGTATTTGGGACAATGGCGACACCACGTGCAAGTCAGGGTGTTCCCAGGAACACCCTGACCCGAAAAAAAAAAAAAAATTTACATATAATAATTAAAAATTTTTATATTCAATCTGTATTGGGAACATCCTCAATCAAAAAATTAGGAACACCCTGAAATTAAAAAAAAAAATTATTTGTTCTACTTTCAAGCAAAAAAGAAAAAAAAAAAAAAAACCCCAAAAAAAAAAAATTTTGAACTAAAATCTAAAAAAAAAAAAAAAAATTGTAACAAAGCCAACTGCCAAGCCCACGGCAAACCCATGGCAAGCCTAACAGATTGAGGTATCAAATCCAAGGATTCTCAAAAAAAAAAGAAAAAAGAAAAAAAAAGAAAAAGAAAAAAAAAGCAAATAACTAAATCAGACAAAAATCAACCCACGGTCAAGTTGCAAAGAGCAAATCACTAAATCAGACAGAAATCAACCCACGATCAAGTTGCTCGTAGAGCAAACCAAACCCCAATACTGGCAACACAGAGCAAAAGCAAACCAAACCCCAATACAGAGCAAACCAAAACCAAACCCATAGAGCAAACCAAACCCCAACTGGTTAAATGCCTTCTCAGCGAAGTCCAACTGGTTAAATACACCCTTGTCCTTGCAGCTCGCTCGTCGTCGCCATAGCTTGCTCATCGTTGTCGTTGTTGTCCTCACCCCACGTTGACGTCGCTCGTCGCTCACCCCTCATCGCAAATGGCAGATCGCAGATCACTCGGCTGCGAGCTGCTTTGTCGCACTGGTGCTCGGTGCTCCCTCCCTCAAGGTATTTCTCTCTCTTTTTCTCTCTGACTTGCTCAGTCTCTCTCAGTCTTTCACTCTTTCTCTCTCTTTATCTCACTGAAATGAAATATATGAAGTGAAATTAAGGAATGTGAGTCTCTCTCTTTATTCTTTAAGGGTCTAACTCAGTAACTTTCTCTAACTGTGAGTCTGTGATTGGCACTTTATTCTTTAGCTTTATTAATATTTTACTTTTTACTTTTTTTTTTTTTTTTAAAACTTTTTGAATGCTTTATCTTATCCATTGGTATTGGTCAGTGTGGGTTGGTCTTGGTGTTTGTGAGATATTGATTGTCTTTTAGTGTAACATGGATTGCGATTTGTGATTATGAAATTTTAGCTAGCTATTGTGATTGGGGCATCAGGCATGAGGCTTGTGCTTGTCTGTTGAGTGGGTTGGGGGTAGATGGGCACATAGGGTCAGGTAAACAATAATTAAAAATTAAAGCAGTATAATTAATAACAAACAAATTAAAGCAATATAATTTATTGTTACTCTAAACAACAATAATTAAAGCAGTATAATTAACTAATACATTATAAAAGACAAACAAATTAAATTATGTTAGGTTAAACAACAATTAATAATTTTATAATTAATGAAACAACAAAGTAACACATTATAGTTTAAAAAAAAAAACAAATTAAAGAAACAACTAAACAATAATAATTAATAATTTTATTAATATTTCAAATGAATTTATAGTTTATTGTATAGGTACCTTTGTTTATTTCATTTCGTTTCATTTTTTTTTTCTTTTGAGGTTTTTCGGTATACAGAATGTAAATTTGTTTTGGTTTTAAGAATATATATTTTTTTAAGCATAAACTTAATGTCGGCTAAATCTTGAATTTCTGCTAGTATTTACCAAAACGTCCCGAAACACTTGAAATAGACTAAAATGACCTGAAATTTTTTCAAAATGAAATAGGAACACCCTGAACAAAATTCTTAGAGTCACCACTGATTTGGGACCGATCTTTTGATTGGGTTCGTCGAGAGTTTTCACACCTCGCCTCCCTTTTTAACTTGGTAAGTGTAGTCGGACAACTACCTCGTAAATTGGAATTGCTTTCTATGGTTGCATGGTCCATTTGGTTCAGTAGAATAACTTTCGATGTAACAAACCAAGCTTTCCTCCACAAAAAGTCTTTGAACATGCATCGGCTTTACTATCAGAATTTCAGTTAAGAGCCACTAACCGGCCCCAACAGCCGAAACCTGTCAGAACTTCATGGGCACCTCCAGATAGAGACTCTTTGAAGATCAACTATGATGGGGCAGTGTTTACAGAGACACTTGGGGCGAGAATTGGTGTAGTCATTAGAAGTAGTAGTGGAACAGTGTTGGTTGCGCTATCAGAGAAAATTCCTATGCCTTCATCGATGGAAGTGGTGGAGATTCTAGCTGCAAGGAGAGCTGCCCAGTTCACAGCAGAACTTGGTCTGGGTCAGGCAATTTTCGAATGAGACTCGGAAGTGGTCTTCAAAGCTCTCTCAGACGGGCTGGATGCTCTCTCACCCCTTTGTCATCTTATTAAAGATTTTAAGTTTATTGCAGGTTCGGTAAGAGTTTATTCCTTCTCCCATACCATGAGGCAGGGCAATTCTGTCGTCCATTTGTTAACAAAAAGAGTTAAGTTTTCGTTTTTATTATTAGTTTGGATGAAGTTTGTTAGGACATATGTGTTTACATGTTAGGAACATATGTCACATTTTATGTAAATTGGCTAATCCTTTGACAAAACGCACTCTACTTGTAATTGGGTAGTTCTAGGTGTATTTAATACTTCAAGAAACTATGTTTCAAGATCAAGTGTTGAAGTCATCAAGTCTGTCCAAGAAAAAGCAAGTTGAAGTGCAGAATTTTTAAAGCTCGACACCTGCTCGACACCTACCTCGACACCTGCTAGCTGTCGAGATTTACAAAAGTCAGAATTCTAATCTGATTTTCTTGGGATCCGTGAATGTGTTTTTGGGCCTTCTTTTCTTCTAACCCTAAACATATTTAAGGAGTGTTTTAAGAGCCGTCAATAGAGACACAAGTTGCATAAGCATTGAGCAATCCTTGTTCAAGCAAATTGTGATCTAAGACGAAGTTCTTGACCTAGTTCATCTTCTTCAAGAAGTTGCTGTGTACTTTGCACCGTAGGGTTTTGTGACCAAGCATCTTCCTGATCTTCATTGCATAGGATGATCTGAAGAACTTTGCAGCCAACCTCTCTTCCTAAAGTTGGTGTTTGAAGTCGCATACTGGGATCCGCGCATCTGGTTAGTCACGTACTTGGGAGCCGTGCATCAAAAGGGGGAACTGTCACTACAGATCAAGTCCAATTGGGTATTGGGGTAAGAGTTCAACTGTAGGTTGATAAGGTACTTGGGATTCCTTATTTGTAACTGCTTGATTTGATAATAGTGGAGTTTCGGGAGTGGTGACCTGAAAATCACTCGGTGGGGTTTTTGCCGTTAGGGTTTTTCCCCATTCGTGAACAAATCACCGTGTCTTTTATTTTCCGCTGCATATTTTGTTATTCGGTGATTTGGTTGTGCTGCCACGTATTTGCATGTTAAATTGATTAATTAATTAGTTTAAATCACAAGGGGTCATTCAGTTTGTGGCCTATCAAGTGGTATCAGAGCAGGCACACTCTGATTAGTTATTAATCTTTGCTGTGATTGATCCATTGACCCCTGTTTGTCATGGATAGAGGACAATCTCTTATTATACTTCCTTTATTTGATGGGACTAACTATGCCTACTGGAAAGTACGCATGAGAGCTTTTTTGCAGTCCTTAGATGAGAAGGTGTGGCAAGCTGTGGAGATTGGCTGGACAAAGCCAAAAGAAGCGCCGGCTGATTGGGATGAAGCCAAGATCAAGGCGGCGAACTTCAACAGCAGAGCGCTGAATGCTCTATTTAGCGCTGTCACCAATGAGGAGTTCAAGAAGATATCCTCAATAGAAACTGCCAAGAAGGCGTGGACCATCCTCCAGACAACCTATGAAGGAACAAAGGCTGTCAAAGATTCAAAGCTACAAAGGCTCACTACTAGCTTTGAAGAAATTAAGATGGAGGAGGATGAGTCGTTCGATGAGTTCTATGCCAAGCTGAAAGACATAGTGAACTCAGCCTTCAATCTTGGGGAAACCATCCCTGAACCCAAGGTTGTAAGGAAGGTGCTCAGATCTCTACCTGAGAGATTTCATGCCAAGATTACGGCAATTGAAGAATCAAAGGACATTGATAAAATTCCTTTGACTGAGCTGGTTGGGAACTTACAGACCTACGAGCTAGGGTTATCAAGGATAGGCAAGTCAAGCAAGGGTAAGAGCATGGCCCTGAAGGCGAAGAGCAGTGATACAGATGAGTCTTCCGATGATGAAGATTCAAAGATGAAGTCCTACATTACGAGGCAGTTCAAGAAATTTATGAAGAATGCCAATGGGAGGAGCTTCGACAAAGACCGCAGGCAATCCAGTTCTTCACAGTTCAAGAGCCAAGACAAGGGAAGGAAGGATGCCAAGGATGGCGGTCAGTACACTGTTCCTGCAGGACCAAAGTGCTTTGGGTGTCACGGGTTTGGACACATGAAAAATGAGTGTCCTACATATCTGAAAAGCATTGGGAAGAGCAAGGCTCTAGCTGCAACCCTTAGTGACACTGAGCCTGAAGATGATTCCGATAATGAGGATGACGGAATCCTAAATGCTTTTACTGCTTCAGTCAATTCTACTGATGGGATTGTTGAAGAAGAAGAAGAAGAATTGGTGGACACTGAATGTGAAAAGATGGATGACAAAGATGATATCCATTCAGCCTATGAGAAGCTTTACAAGCTCTCTGAAAAGCATGAGAAGTTATATAGGCTGGCCACCAAGAAGCTCAGTGATGTGGAACTTGATAGAGAAGAATTGTCCACAAAGTTTGATGAGGCGAATCAAACTATTGGTGCACTGAGATTTGAGAATAACTTCCTGGCTGAGAAGACCAAGAAGCTTGAAGCAGAGCTGTCTCAAGTCAGAGCTCAACTGGAGAGGACTTCAAGTGCAAAACTTGATGAGATGCTTAGCAACCAGAAATCTGCTTCAGATCGAACAGGTTTAGGGTATGGTCTTTCTATCTCTAACTCTGCTTCTACTAGTTCTACTGTTTTTGTTCCTCCTGCTAATAATGTTAAAATTGAGAATATTGATGTTAAAACTGAATTAGCAAGTGAGAACATAGACAAGGGTAAATCAATCTTAGGAGCACCCCCTAAGTTAGAAAAGAAAGATGCTAAACTCCCTAGGGATAAGAAGGCTAACTCTCAAAAGCCTAAACAAAAGAAGCAGCATCTCTGTTATCATTGTGGAGCTGCTGGTCATACTCGACCTAATTGCTACAAGTGGCTAGCCACCCAACAGAGCAATAGTATGACAGCATCTGGAAGCCAAAATCAGCTTCAATCCTCTCTTGCTCCTCTTGGAGATCTTCTGAAAACCATCATGTTCCTTTCGAACTTGAACGGTTTTAATTCTTCCCCCTCACCGCCGGTTCAAGGTTTCAATCAAAGGAAAGGCTCTTCCAAGGTGTGGAAGAAAAAGGACTCTAAGTGATTTTATCACTTTCTTCTCCCTTTTTGTTTTTCTCTTTTGTTGCATTGCATGTATGTTTTGCATTTTTTTTGAGTCAGTCTAGTTTTATGCATTGTTTTGCTTTGTTAACATGTTTTTGTGTGTTTACTTTCAGTTTTGTTTATTTTGTTTTTGATATAAAAATAAAAAAAATAAAAAAAAATTTGAAAAATTGAAAAATACAAAAACAGTGTGTGTTTTGTGTACTTTGGTACTTGTGTACCTTAGATGGCCAATGAAACAAAATTTTCTAAACTTTGTATCTCTTGTAGCTTAGATGAGCATCTTTATGCACAACTAAGCAAGTGAGCTTTGTGGCTCGTGTTTGTGATGAGTAAGATTAGGTTAATTCTTAGACTTAACACTCATATCACTCTTTTTGACGGGTAGGACTAGAAAATCCTAAGAGAAAGGCATAAATAACCATCTCACCACTGTTGCCCGCCAATCATTAATGACATCTGTATGCTTCGGCATAGCAAAAGTGTGATGTCAATGACATTGTGTGCTTAGGCATAGCAAAATTGAAATGTCAAAATATCAATGGGTATTTCTTTTCTTTCTCATAAGCCCATGTATGATACGCTTAAAAAGAAAATATGCAAAGAAATAAAAAGCAAAAAGATTAAAAATGCTTTAAAAATGGTTGCAAGCGCGTATTCTAGGAGATGTGGGAGTTATAGGATGTACCTCGAAGGTGATAGTCCCCATCAAACAGTTATGATTGTGTGTGAGTTAAAGTTATTTTCTCATATCTCAGATCGTCATAACATGTATACACATATGCAAATCTTGCGATGTTTTTCACACACAACACGCAATATTCTTTGCTACTTTTGATACATGTGCAGGTAAAATGTGATTTGGCCATCACAAAGGTTTTACATGTACTGTTGTATGCTCACTAAACTGTCATGACTTATTTTTGAAATATAAAATTGGTTAGACTTGTTTAGTGTGTGTGTGTGTTCTTGGGAGATCCATGTGCTTAAATTTTCATTGAGAGATGATTTTTGAGAGAATTATATGTTGGTTGGATCATGTTTGAGGTGCATGTCTTGATTGCATTCATGTCTGTGCTTTTCACTTCTCGAAAAACTGCATTTCATAGCTGGCTCGACACCTTCTCGATACCTCCTCGATACCTGGTCAGCTGTCGAGCATCTATAGTCTTTTTCTTATCGCAATCTCGACACTTCCTCGACACCTGGTGGATCGATCGAGATTCTCTCTGTCTGCTCGATACCTTCTCGACACCACGTCGATCGATCGAGCTTCTTATGTTGGATGAGCTGTTTGGTACCTCGATACCTCCTCGATACCTTAGCTGTCGAAGGCATATTCTCTCGACACCTTTCTCGACAGCATTTCGATACCTCTCGACACCTCTGCTATCGAGATTTACTGGAGATCCTATTTAAGCTCTGTTCGCGATTTCCCTCTCATTTCTCTCGATCTCTCTTCGATCTGTCCGAGGCGGTTGGTCTTCCTGTGCACTTTTCTTCAATCCAATCTTCATCCCAAGTGATTTTCAGCTTTTCTTGCTTCAAATCAAGTGGTATGATATTCTTTTCCATTTCTTTTCATGCATTTCATGATTTAAAACTTAGGTTTTGGGATTGAAAACTTTGGGTTTTTCAAAATCTTTGAGTTATTGGTGAAATTTTGGGTTGGTTTTTCAATGAAAAGTGTTTAGAATGACATGCATTGCATTCCATGTGCATTAGAATGATATGTTCATGCATTTAGTTGTGTGATTCTTGTCTGTGTGCTGATAGGATTGGATTGGGCTGAGCCCATGATGCTTTTTATGTTAGCATGTCACATGATCATGCATTCCCATGCATACGTCCATTTTTGTTCAAGATATTGTTATATTTGAACTGTTTGGGACTTTTCTGATTGTCTCCCTCTCTATCTCTTTTCTTTTTCTTTTACGTTAGTTGCATCTATGGCACCTAAACGTAAATCCACTCCGGCCCGGAACCCTCTGCGTTCTGGAGCCTCTTCATCTTCTGATACTGCTCCTCATAATCTTCGGTTCCGTAATGGAGATGCCTACAAGGCATTTTCTGAGAACTTTTCTAAACGAGGTGTTCATTCGGAACGCCACGTTGTTCTGGCGGACTTCGCCGACACTGACCTTCCCTCTGTCATTTACAGTAGGGGATGGGAGTCACTGTGTGACGTCCCGGTCACTTGTCCTCTTGTACTCATTCAGGAGTTTTACTCCAACATGTACGAGATTGATCGTTCAGTACCTCTCTTTCATACTCGCGTTCGAGGTACGCGCATTTCTGTCACACCGCAGCTGGTTGCGGATGTGCTTCATGTCCCTAGGATAGAGTTTCCTGACTATCCTACATGTGAGCGACTGAGGACTGTGTCCAGGGATGAGCTCATTTTTGCTTTCTGTGAGCGCCCTTCTGAGTGGGGTGAGCATATGTACACATCATGTAGACCTTTTGCTAAAGGTCCTAGATTCCTTAACATAGTGATGACTTTTGTACTTCATCCTCTTTCCCATTATAACTCTATCACCGAGCCTCGTGCTCGTTTCTTGCTTTCTCTACTTGAGCATCTCACGATAGATTTTCCTTCCCACTTCATTTTCTCTATCATAGATGTTCATTTAGATGCGGCGTCCCGTGATAAGCTCATCTTTCCTTCTGCTATCACGAGGATACTACGCCATTTTTCCATCCCTTTCCTTGTGTCCGACCACTTCACACACATCTCAGCCATAGATGCCGCTACCGTAAAACGTAGTGAGGCACAGTTCAGGGCGAGACAGCCGGATTCCACTCCTCCCTCCCGTTCGGCTCCATCCAGATCAGCTCCATCTACATCGGCTCCTCCTTCTTCTTCGGGCGATGTATCTCTTGGAGACATTATGGCGCAGCTGCAGCGCATGGATGCTCGCCTCGATACACTCACCACTGAGTTGTATCAAGTGAATGTTCGTGTTGGTCGTATTGCACGACGGCAGGCGACCATGGGTGGTTTTGCTTCTGAGGCTTCTCCTCCACCACCTCCTTCAGTGGCTTCAGATTCTGACTCTGAGGATGATGATGATGATGGTGATGACGATGATGCTTCAGATGATGATGATGGAGATGCTAGCTCTACTGATGAGATGTCTACATGACACTCTACCCTTTGTCATTCGTGACAAAAAGGGAGAGTAGTTTTGGATTATGAGAGTAGTCATCTTAGGGGGAGAATTAGGATAGGACATTTTTGATAGGGGGAGTGTTCATACTTTTTGAGGGATGTAGTGAGGCTTTTGATGTATCTTTTTCTTTTCTAGTCTTATTAGATACATTGGTCTTGTATATCAGTTTACATACATTGTACTTATCTTCTATATATGTGGATGTATGTTTCTTTTTCACCTACCTCTTCATGTGTTGTTTCTTTTCTCTCTTTATACACATGTTCTTTATATTTGTATGCAATCTAATTATTTCTGTTTCACACAAGATGCCTTGATGAGTTTTGTTTATAAGTGTTTCAGAAATACAGGTTGTCAAAGTCTACTTGCCATAAACTCTCTTTTTGCAAAGTTCTTCAAGAGTTTGTGTTAGGATAGATTTTATTGTATGTAACAAGTGAATATTAGTTGAGTGATTTATGACTTCTCTCATATGTTCATTTGTTGGTTGTGGTTTTGTCACGGATTGCCAAAGGGGGAGATTGTTAGGACATATGTGTTTACATGTTAGGAACATATGTCACATTTTATGTAAATTGGCTAATCCTTTGACAAAACGCACTCTACTTGTAATTGGGTAGTTCTAGGTGTATTTAATACTTCAAGAAACTATGTTTCAAGATCAAGTGTTGAAGTCATCAAGTCTGTCCAAGAAAAAGCAAGTTGAAGTGCAGAATTTTTAAAGCTCGACACCTGCTCGACACCTACCTCGACACCTGCTAGCTGTCGAGATTTACAAAAGTCAGAATTCTAATATGATTTTCTTGGGATCCGTGAATGTGTTTTTGGGCCTTCTTTTCTTCTAACCCTAAACATATTTAAGGAGTGTTTTAAGAGCCGTCAACAGAGACACAAGTTGCATAAGCATTGAGCAATCCTTGTTCAAGCAAATTGTGATCTAAGACGAAGTTCTTGACCTAGTTCATCTTCTTCAAGAAGTTGCTGTGTACTTTGCACCGTAGGGTTTTGTGACCAAGCATCTTCCTGATCTTCATTGCATAGGATGATCTGAAGAACTTTGCAGCCAACCTCTCTTCCTAAAGTTGGTGTTTGAAGTCGCGTACTGGGATCCGCGCATCTGGTTAGTCACGTACTTGGGAGCCGTGCATCAAAAGGGGGAACTGTCACTACAGATCAAGTCCAATTGGGTATTGGGGTAAGAGTTCAACTGTAGGTTGATAAGGTACTTGGGATTCCTTATTTGTAACTGCTTGATTTGATAATAGTGGAGTTTCGGGAGTGGTGACCTGAAAATCACCCGGTGGGGTTTTTGCCGTTAGGGTTTTTCCCCATTCGTGAACAAATCACCGTGTCTTTTATTTTCCGTTGCATATTTTGTTATTCGGTGATTTGGTTGTGCTGCCACGTATTTGCATGTTAAATTGATTAATTAATTAGTTTAAATCATAAGGGGTCATTCAGTTTGTGGCCTATCAAAGTTTATTCTTCCAGAAATTTTTAATTTTGTAATTTTTGATTTTCTTTAGTTTTTGAATAATATCGTGTGGTACTTTTTCTCAAAAAAAAAAAAAAAAAGTCCTTATCACAATTACTCAGCTTGAATTTTAAATCCTGCATAATGGTCTCCAACTTAGTTGTAAGTTAAATCTAATGTAATTTTAAGTAATACTACTCTATCTAAGTAAGTTTTTATTGTACTAATGTTTTGAAAATTCCACAACTGGATTATATGCTCTCTATTTTTTTTAACATACATGTCAATTTTTGTATTAGTCGGATGTCATTTAAGATTTAATATATAAACTTATCTTTTATGCATAAATTTCAAAATAAAAAATTTGAAATTTAAATATTTTATAGTTAAAATAGTTATTGATGAAATGATACCCTCCTCCCTTGAAGTTTGCAAATGAATAAACATTCTCCTTCTTAAGTTATGTATAAATTAATAAAGTTTTTTTTTTTTTTTTAAATGAAATTTTCATTATTGAAAAACTAAGTTTTGCATTTATTTAAAATTCAAGGGTAATGTCATTCATGAAACTCATTTTGTAAAATCTCATGAAGGTAAGGTACCGGTGTAATTTGTCTTCTTTCTTTGGCAAGCGTAAGTAGGGATCAGAACCCAAATATTAACTTCTTTTTCTATGTATTAATTTAATTTTCTTAACATTAAATCCAATTCTCATAGGAAAAGTCAAATCTCCCAAAAAAAAAAAAAAAAAAAAAAAAGAAAGAAGAAAAATGTCCTTATCATTTAATTTTTTAATATATTTTTTCAAGAAGAGATCTCCTTATCATCTAACCCACATGATCTAATTTTGTCCCAGGGATTCCTTAAATTCAGTTATAACGATTTCTAGCCATTTTAAACTATTTTCAAATCTATCTAAAACTACATCTGGCAGTCCTACACTCCTACTTGAAATCAATCTAAAGCTTCTTCCAATGGTCCAAGTGTCCAACCTATTAAAACTGATCCAAAGTTTTTTTTTTTGTTTTTTTTGTTTTTACATATATATCCATAAGAATTAAATTTTTTATAACTTATTTGAAAATAATGCAATTATAATTTCATTATTACATGCTTAAAGCAAGACTTTTTATTTTTATTTTTTTTATTTAGTATCTTAATTTTTCATTTATTTCAATTTGAGTTTTACACTTCCTTTCCTCAAAAGATTGTACATTTAGAATTATTAATACGGTCAGAAATGTCATAAGGTTAATTAGTTTTGAAAAATGAACACTAAAATAGCATTGAATAAAGCAAGGTTTAGTGACAATTTTTTTGCAAACTGTCTATGGATATAGCACACTTCAACTATCTATAGGTATAACACTCAATTAATCTTCCTTGTGTATTTTCAAAAAAATTCTAGTTTTTGGCATGTTTTTCTTCTATTCAATTAAGCCACACACGCACACCGCTTTTATGCAAAGAAGTAGCCCCTTGACAAAGATTCTATTTCAATTAGGAATAAAAATACTAATCTTTGTAAACGTAATAAACAATTGAGAAGAGATTTTGTACACGTAACAAATGTAAAAAAAATTCTACCCAGCTGATTGTACTGAACTCTTTGCTATGGAACAGGGTGTCCTCTTGGCTCAGGAAATGGCCATTCCAAGGTCATATTCGAATCAGATGCCATCTCAGTCATCCAGGCAATCTCCTAGGATCTCCGTGGCAGTGAAACAGGTTATCTGATTCAAGAGATTCAGCGTGCGAAGTTGTCAGTCTTAAGTTATTTGGAGGGGGTGTTTCTCCGCCTTTTTTAGATCACCTGATTCAGTCAGGTCTTGGTTGATTGTTGTAGGCTTTAGCCCTTGTTGTATTCCTTTTCTTGTGTTAATGACATTATACAATTTCTTCTTAAAAAAAAAAAAAATTCTATTTCATTTAGGAATAGTAGGAATAATGGTTCTTGTACACGTAACAAACTACCAGGCGTGAAATTGAATTGGTCACACGTGAAACAACCAGTCTTGTCACCTTCACTTTTGAAAGAGTACCTGATGTTACTACATACCATCCATTAAATGAATCAGAAGACTTTATGGTTTGCAGTATGCTTCACGTTGAATGGTCTTATCTTGTACTTTTTTGGAAACATACTATCTCCATATTTTCAACTGTAGTGTATAGCGTCATCTAATTATCTCTCTTGCTGCGCGAGCATTCACATTAATATGTGTATAATAGAAATGCTTCACGTTGAATGGTCGTTATCTCGGACGTTGTTCAGAGAGATTCCATCTCCATATTTTCAACTGTAGTCTGTAGCGTTATCTTATTATATCTTTTGCTGAGCAAGCATTAACATTAGTATGTGTATAATAGAAATGCTTCACGTTGAATGGTCGTTATCTCGTACGTTGTTCAGAGAGATTCCATCTCCATATTTTCAACTGTAGTCTGTAGCGTTATCTTATTATATCTTTTGCTGCGCGAGCATTCACATTAATATGTGTATAATAGAAATGCTTCACGTTGAATGGTCGTTATCTCGTACGTTGTTCAGAGAGATCCCATCTCCATATTTTCAACTTTAGTCTGTAGCGTTATGTAATTATCTCTCTTGCATTCACATTAGTGTGTATAATCTCTTGCATTCACATTAGTGTGTATAATAGAAAAAGAATAGAATTTACATGGTTTTGCATAAAAATAATTTATATGAGTTTGTGTATAATTATATAAATTTACAAATTTATTATAATTTCGTGTAATTTTATATTGATATCATTCATTTTGTATTTAGTTGTTTATTCTTTTTTTACGAGGATGAGAGAAAAGAATTGATGGTAATTGTTGTATACGAAGAAAGTGAAAAAATTTTAAAAATAAAGAAAATTTGATATTTTAATGAAATGTAGCGTAACATAAATAATCTGATATGAGGTGTTTTAAAAAGTGAGTATGTAAAATAGAAAAAGTAGGTTCTTATACTAAAATAGGTAGAAAATTTTGCACGAGTTGATGCGAATGCTCTAATGATCAGGGCTGACCTTAGTCCTAGGCTACTTTTTTTATAACGAACAAAAAAAAAAAAAAATTATTGAAAACCAAAACAGGCAAAAAAAAAAAAAAAAAAAAAAAAGAGCAGCAAACGGGCTGTGTTAATAAACTTACTTACATGCCTCCTCCAAAATTAATTTAGAACAGCAGAATTTAGATGTCTCCTCCAAAATTACATTTAATGTCCATTTGACATGATTAATTTTACCAACTTATTTTACAGCTTATTTTTGCTACTATTTATGGGTCGATTGCACTTTTTGATACTATTTATGATCTTACTATAGTATTTCAGCTAACTTTTAACTTTATCTACAGTACTTTCAGTAAAAAAAATTTAGTTTTAGTAAAATAAACGGATCTCAAACATACTCTTATAACAAGAGAAAAGACTATTTCCTAGATCAAAAGATCCAAAAATAGAGGGCTAGTCCTAGGCCTCCTAGGCCATGACTTTCAGCCCCTAATAGAAAAATGCCCCTGATTGGGGGAGGAGGAAAATAAGTGATTTTTGTTATATATATATTAAAAAAAAAAAAAAAGTTGTATATTTTTTCTCTACATTAAGTTAAAAAATTGAGTATATTAAAAATATTACAACTTTTACTATATAGATCTTATAAATTAACTTGTCACCAATTATAAGATGTAATTCAAATTCTAACTCTTATGTATTTGCATTAATTATTGGGCTTTCCAATAAAAGGGGAAAAATTCAGGTTGGGACCGATCTTATTTTCTAGTCGGACGGCTTAGGTTGTAAGAGACAATTGTGCTTTAAAGCCTTTAAAAGTTTAAACATCTTAAAAATGTGTTAAAAATTAGAAGGAGAAAAAATTTTCTCTTTTTTATGTTTGAGGTAGTTCATAATATCTCATCTATGTTTGGGAATTTAGAAAATATCCTAATTTTGTAACTTTTTCAGTTAAATCCAACGGAATCACAATAATTACAAATGCAATCCAAGGAAACAACATTGTAATCCTCAATTTTTTTTTCTCTTTCTTGTGGTGTATGACTAATAATTTCTTCAAAATATTTCATTGGAATTTATTGAAAAAATAATAAATTGGGGATATATGTTCATTTTCCAAACACGAAATTGGTTGGTTTTAAAAGAAAAGAATTGTGAACTACCCGAAACATAAAGGGAGAAAGTTGGAGTGATTTGTAATTCATTTGGGAGGAGGAGGGAAGTTAGGGTTCTAAACCTACATGCTACAACTGGAGGTTACTTTATTTCGTTGCATCTAAAGAAAATGAAGAGAAAGGGAAACCATAAGAAAAAGAAAAAGAAAAAGAAAAAGAAAATGTTTTTCTATGCGTGTCTGCCTTGGATGTAAAAAAGATAAGAAATGAAAGAAAGGGAAAATGCTTTTACCTTCGTACCTTTATTTATGTTTAGAGAAATTAAATTCTAGAGAATTTTTTTTTTCGATAAATATATAAAGTAGAGAATTTCTACTAAAAAATAATTAATCACTTTTCTTTGGTGTCAACCAAATGAAGGAAATCCACATACTGATTCCATTCCTTCTTCCTAATCTGTCCCCTTCTATCTCTTCCCCCCTCCTCCTCCAAAATAATAATAATAATAATAATAATAATAATAATAATAATAATAATAATAATACACGCAAATGGTGTGTACGTAAAGATGTTAATTTGGGTTAGCGTGTTGGGTTCGTGTTGTATCGTGGTAGGGGCTGGTATTTGACTAAATAGCTCAACCTTAACCCGACTCATTAAATAATTGTGTCATTATCCTTCAACTTTAACTCGACTTGTTAATAAGGGGGGTTGACCTGACCCAACCCATTTGACATGCTTATTAAACAAGTCATGTTGGGTTAACATGAATGTAACACAACCCATTTTAACTTGCATAATATTAGATATAACATCCATCTAGAATTAATTTTTTTTACATTCCAAAAGCAATGCATACACTTCAAGTTTTCAACCCACAATGTTGTAATCTTTAAAAGCATTACCCATCAAATCTAGTTTATAGACTATCTTAATAAACCCATTTGCAAGATATGCAAACGGTGTCCAACACTAATACAAACACCCAAAAAAACACACGACACAAGACAAAAGCAACAACTGTGGCCTTAATCAACAATTAATATATCTCATATATTAATAACGACTCATAGGTTCAAAGTTTATAGAACAAAAGCATTATGCAGAAAAAATAAACACATGAGAGAGAGAGAGAGAGAGAGAGAGAGAGAGAGAGAGAGAGCAATAACCGATTTAAGACTTTGAGTTTAAGAATTGGGTGTGAAACTATAAGATAGTAGAGTGAGTAGTGCGGCTAAAATTTAAAAAGAAGAAGAAGAAGAAGAAGATATTTATAAGAAGGTTTAGAGATTTGGAGTTTGTAGGGTTTAGAGATCTAGGGTTTGTAAAGTTTCAATTTCCAATTATATCCGTTGTAAGTTTTTGTAATTACTTACTTTTCTTTGTAAATTTAAAATATATGTCGGATATAAAATGTGTTTGACAAATCTAAAATAAAATAAATATTTATTTGTTATACGAGTTAAACAGGTTGTGTTAAGTGGATCATTTTGAGTTGACACAAATAATTTAGTGTGTAAAATGTGTCTATTACGGGTTACATGGGTTGACTCGTTTATGACACATTTCTTATCATGTCGCTTTTGGGTCGATCTGTTTATGATCCAAACCCATTAAGGCCCAATCCTAACCCCAAAAAACTCGTGTCGGGTTTGTGTCGTGTTCGTGGGTTGGGTCGAACATTGACACCCCTATGTGTATGTAGTTGGGTTAACACTTGACTTAACGTACTGTCGATTTTATTGTGACTTAAAAAAATTTAAAAATCAGTTTATTTATTTTTATTATTATTATTATTAATTAATAGAAAAGAATAATTTTTATTGAGATTAAAAAAATAAAGAAGGAACATATAATAACTTTGAAAAAATCCCTCGAACCCTATAATCAAACTTCCATCTTATTGGGTGTTGTACATATATACGTGGCTTGATTTTTATCATAAGGCATAAATTTTCCCCCATGACATTGAGATTTATATTACTTATCAGCTGGCTGGAATATAGTTTGATTTTTCACAACTTAATGAGAAAATGATGATGGGAGTGTAACTGTTGGCTGCTAGCAATTGTTCGGTTTTGGGCCTTATGGCTTGTAGACTTGTGTAGTGATTGACAGCTTTAGAATGACTTGAAAATATGTTCGTTCAATATCGAATTTTCGTCGTAACTGGAACTGCTCATTGCACCTCCATATATATTTGCATTATTGGACTCGATGATGAATGAAAATTTATGGAATTTCTTGTTAGATTGAAAATTTATAGAGAAAAGATGAAATAAAAGATGGTGCGTCAAAATTAAAACCACACACAAAAAAGTAAAAACATGCATTAAAAAAAAAAAAAAGGTTTTATTGACTCAATATATGACTTATGTGCATGTTTTTTTTTTAGGATGATTATTAACACAAAAAACATGTGGTGGCCGTGTGGATGCTTTAGATCTAGGACTGGTTGGACTACCTCCAAAACAGGAGGCACACAGTCAAGGATGGGGCTATGTTTGAACCAAGGGGGGCAATGGCCCCCCCTGGCCCGGTGGGAAAAAGAACGGTCATAAAATATTCAAACTTGGGCTTGCAGATAATCTTGACTAACTTAAAACCAAGAAATAGCAAAAATAACAACAAAATCAGCCCAAAGCCTTGAAAATTAAACCCAAAAAAAGAAAAAAAAAGGTTCAATGCCTGAGTTAAAGAGAGACAAAGCATCATTGTTGCTTTAGTGGTGACAACAACAACAACAAACCATAGAGTCCAATAGTTGAGGAATTTACAAATATAGATCCTCCTGGTATTTACTACTACAATTTATTTGGTCTTCCATCCTCATCTCTTTCTTTGCAAGTTTGGGGTTTTGAAGGTTGTTACACACCCATACATCCATTTTTGTTCAATACTTCCATGCTTTCACCAAAATTACACTTTCTTTATTCAAATTTTCATTAAAGTTTGATTCTTTTTGTTGGTTTTTGTTTGGATTCTAAAAGAGTTATGAAATTTATCTAATTTATTTCAAAGCATTATCATAAGATAATTGCAACTTAAGTATTTGATGAAGTTTCCCAAAGAAGCTTGGAATAAAACACACACACACACTGAGGGTTTAGGCTATAATGAGTTTGTTAAGCATTGGAGTTTAAGTGATCTCACTCCCCCTTACTCATAGTTCTGGTTCTGTTCCTATACACAGTGAGTTCAAAACCTTTCTACAACAAGAGGCACACGCAGCTAAATAATGTGATATTGGTTTGGTCTACCCAAACACAGGAATAGCACCAAAACCAAGAGAAGAGTCTATATATGGACGAAATTTGCCATGGTGTTTAGTGGGAAAAAAATATCTTCAAATTTAGAAAGAACTTAATCATTGGCCAAAATTGTCAAATATCATCTTTAGCCGAAATAATTAGTAATCTATTACTGTTTGAAAAATATTTAGCAATCTATCATTTTTTTTAAACTCGTTTTTCATAATGGCACTTGCTGACCTAATTCCATGTGGAACTCGAGTTTCTTGTAAATAAAACTCAAGCTTTATAAGCTCGAGTTATGTAAAAAATTTTATGCATGCATTTAGTAAATCAAACTAATTGCAAGAGAGTACCAATGCCAGTGTGACTAGCTGTAAAGAGCAGCAGGTGTTTCTGACAATTCAAGGGTAGTGGCTAAGAGGTCACGGACTTCTAATTTTTTGAAAAGCATTAACTAATGCCATACAGCTTGTTTTTTTCTTTTTCGTTTTTTTTATGGCTCTCCTCTCTTTCTTTGTATGTTAGAGCATTAGTATCAAAGAATTCTATTTCTACTCTATTTTACCATTCTAAAAAGCCACTTTATCATTATACCATCATATTTTACAATACCTCCAACATCCAAAAACTCTATTTTTATTAAAATATTATTTTTAAATCTTTCTTTATTATTTTTTTCTAACCGTAACTTTTGTTTTCCTGGGCTTTTCAACAATTATTTTTTTTTCCTCTCTTTTCCCCTCAACCTCTATCACCAGTTCAACACACAAAGCCACACACACACAGAGCCATATACACCGATCAACCTATCCAAACCCATCACCACACACACAAAGCCACACACACACACACACACAAACACAAACCATCAAACCTTAAATAGAGCCACACACACACACAATCCATCAAACTAGTTGGAGCCAATGATCAACCCAGAAAAACCCAGCCGTAAAAAATACCCAGAAAACGCCGATGATCAACCCAGAAAAACCTAGTGGAACAAAAACCCATTGGAACAAAAACCCAGAAAAACCTAAGCCACCACTGCCCACTGCTCACCAAAATCCCACCGGAACAAAAACCCATATTAAAAAAAAAAAAAAAAAAAAAAAAACCCATTAGAAACCCAGAAGAACCAGCCAACCACGTCGTGACCCACGCCGATCTCCACCAAACCCATCACCGTGACCCATGCCGATCTTGCCATGACCTTGTCGGACCCAAACACTAACGATCTCCGACGACCAACAACCCACTTCAGCCACAACCCAACCATGCAGTGACCCATGCCGATCTTCACCAAACCCATCACCATGACCCATGCCGATCTCGCCATGACCTCATCGGACCCAAACACTGGCAATCTTCGACGACCAACAACCCATTTCAACCACTTCAGCCACAGCCCAAACACCGAACCTAACCACGACCAACGACCCAGACACCAGACCCAACCACGACCCACAACCCACCTCTTCCTTTAAGAACCGGTCACAGCAAAAAAAAAAAAAAAAAAAAAAAAAAAGAGCCACAACCACCACAAAGGAGAGAGTAGATGAGAAAAAGAGAAGGAAAAGAGAGAAGAAAATAGAGAAAATGAGAGAAAGGAGAGAGAAAGTCAGTTATATGTAAAATATTATTATTATTTTTACAATACTGCTACAGTACAATTCCACTTTTGGAATTGTACTGTAGCAGTATCGCAAAAAAATTTGCAATACCTCCCTTTAGCATTCTCTAATGCAGTACGTTTTGGCCCTTGAAATGCCAAATGCACCTTCGATATGGTATTAGCATTCTCCAATGCTAATGCTCCTAGAGAATTCTCTATATGTTACAGTTTAGTGCTTTACAACTGTTAAAAGATGTGGGTTAAATGAATAGATGCTCTATAGTTGTTTACTCTTTTACTTATTATCTGTATATATTAAGAAAATTAAAAAAGTTAGTTATTTTGGTGCATCATTTTTACTTTTACTATTTTTATTTATTGTGTTATTTTGGTGTTTGAATTTTTTTTTTCCAGTTAATTATAGACTTTTCTCTGCACTAATTTCTAACGTGGTAAAAAAAAAAAAAAAAAAAAAAAAACACAACATCCATGTATTTGTTTCAATGTCCAAAAACATAAAACAAATTTAACTCGTATAATTTTTGTTTTTTAATGCAAGGTGACTTTTTTAGTGGATTGCATAAAGGCCAAAACATCACAATTTGGTGTTAGTTGAGTTCAGGTGAGAGAAGTTAAAACTTGCATGCAATCATGCACAACTCCTTAGTAATTCTTTGTTTTGTAAAATAAATAATTGCTTTATTTCATTAAAATTAGTATTTGCTATTTATTTAAAGTCCATCTATTGGTTTTTTTTAAAAAATTGTTGCAAATCTATATAATATTTTGTTATCTAATTTTTATAAACTTACTACAAAACATGTCACTTTTGTTGTCTCTTAATTCACTAATGGGAAGCATTGATTTAAATTTTTAATCAAATTTGTATTACCTAGATATGAGTTTAGGAAATACACAAGTGCATCCTATAAACTAGCCTTTGAGCACAAAGGCTCTTCTATTTTTTGGGCAAATTTCTTTCTTTTTTATTTCATTGGATTTGTTAATAGATACCGTGTTTGTTTCTCCAAAAAAAAAAAAAAAAAAAAAAAAAAATTGCCAACCATCTTGTTCCAACATTAGCTTAAAAGAAGACACAAATCTCAGGTACCCAAACCCTTACCTAAGGCACACAAATCTTAGGTACATAAACCCTAAGTACATAAAATGGGTTTGGCATTCTTATGGGTTATGAGGTGTAAAACCCAATTCTCACATTCTTCAAAATCTGCAAAATCCTTCTCTTCTTCTACCACTATGTCATCATTAACAACAATTTTGTTCTAAACCAAAACTGTATAAGGCCAACCCATTGTGTTTGCCACCACCATCCCTACCTTTAATTTTATTGTTATGCCACAAAGACAAAGACTTCAAACTCAAAGGGTACATGAAGGAAAACCTTGAAAATGGCACCATAAATTGCTGAGGCTTTGTGCTCACCTGAGATGGTGTGTTAGGAACCCCACCACTTGTAGAGATCATTGTCGAGCCCAACCTACGATGATGAGAAGTAAAGGGTCCATCAATTTATTTGTTCCTTACGTTTCTCACTAGTGTCTTCTTCTAAATGGTGTTTTTTTTTTTTTTTTTTTTTTTTTTTTTTTTTTTTTTTTTTTTTTTTTTTTTTTTTTTTTTTAACTTTAACGCATCCAAGGAAAAAAGAAAGAAAAAAAAGTTAATAGTGGTTAGCTCTATTAGTAAATTAGACAAGTGGCTAAAATCTAAAAGGAGAACCTAAGAAATAGGACAGAAGGTATTATATCTAAGTTTTGCTCATATATAAAAGTGTTGTGTTTAATTCTTTAAAAGAAGTTTTGTACATTGATTTGAATTGGGAAGGCTAGAACCTTTGTAGTGATGAGAAGGTTCACTTCTGTAATTAGATAAAGCAAGAGAGGCTAGTAGAAGAAAGAAGATGCAAGACACTGTGGACTTTTTAATTACAAGTTACTTGAGTTTCATAAACTCGAGTTCCATGTGGACTTTTTAATTAAAAAATGCGATATCATTGAGTGACATTGTGACATATTTTTAAGGAACTTGATTTTTTGGAACTCGAGTTACATGTAAAATTTGAGTTTCATGAACTTGAATTACAAAACAGTGGTAAATTACTAAATATTTTGCAAACAGTAGTAGATTGCTAATATTTTGGCCAAAGATGGTATTTGGCCATTTTGGCCCATACTTCATAGTCCCAACTCGCATAATAACCACATAATCAATTTATGAGATTTTCAAGGTATCTTGTGGGCATAGAGTGAAATAATCTAGTAAAAGGCTAGAGCACTACTTTTTTTTAATTATTTTTTTAAATTATATATATATATATATTTATTTATTTATAAATCTTGCATAATAACATGTTCCGGACCTCTGGTCATTAACAATGACTTTAGTCCAATTACTAGCACAGTGACATGTTTGAGTTCATGACATCAACTATGTCCTTATCACAATTACTCAATTTGAATAATTTTTTGATAATTAACTTAACTCAACTTGAATTTTAAATCTTGCATGTGGTCTCCAACAAAGTTGTAAGTTAATTCTAGTGTAATTTTAAGTAATACTACAATATTTAATAATTTTTTATTGAAATAATGTTTTGATAATTTCACAATTAGATTGTATGTTCTCTTTTTTTTTTTTGACATGCATGTTATTTTTCGTATTAATCGAATGCCATCTATTATTCATGAAACTACACTATTATTCCCTTAAGTGTACCTTATGAGTGCAATTGGTCTCTCAAGTTTTTAAGATGAGCGATATTAGTCATTCTGTTAACTACTATTAATGGTTTTGCCTAAGTGGCTAACTTAATAGTGACAAGGCATATATATATATATATATATATAATGTTGTAGCAATTTTTAATAAAAAAATTTACATTGTTGGGAAATTTAGACCCCGGTTGATATAATTAACAAAATCTAAACCCAAGTTGTTAATTAGATTTATTATGAATAAAATTTGTTAAAACAAACAAATATCAATATCATGTCAAAATATGCAGCGAAAAAGTAAATAAAACAAGATATGATGACCCAGGAAAACCAATGAAACAAACTAGTTTCATGTTAAAAAAACCTGGGGGGAAATCTTCTCGAAAAGCAATCCACTATAGTAAAGAGAAGTTTAAAATCTAGTATAAAACCTTTATCCTTAGACTCTACAATCCCCATAGATGAACTTACAGCAGAAACCTTCTACCGCTTCAGAATTTCTGAACTCTTCAATATATGAACGCCACCTTTTTGCACAGATCCCAGTATGTGAATAACCAAAAATGCATGGCTCCCAATGAAGATCAAGAAGCACTTGGTTAGAAAACCCTAAGGCGTAAAGACACAGTAGCTTCTTTCAGAGAGAATAAGGTATCGGTCACCTTTTGTATATGTTCTCATTATATTCTCTTATGTGACAGTCTCTAAAATAGGCCTTATATAGGTCTAGGGTTGTGAGAAAATAAATCCTACACATAGATGTCAGCATGGGATGAAAATCAGATTTGGAAATCTAAATTTCGTAAAGCTCAGTAATTCTCGATCGATTGAGAGGTGTCGAGTAGGTGTCAAGCCTATCTGTTGCGAGCTATTGAGGAGCTATTGAGGGGACAGAAAATTGCACGATCGACCTAGCTATCGAGGGGTGTTGAGATTGCGATAAAAAGAAGCTGAAGAGCTCGATAGATAGCCTATCTATCGAGAGGTGTTGAGCAGCTATCGAGTTTTAAAAAATTAGCACTTCTTCACTTGTTTCTTGGACAGATTGGCATGGCTTCAATACTAGACTTGAACTCTTGTTTCCTAAAGTATTAAATACATCCTATATCTACTCAAATACAAGTAAAGTGAGTTTTGTCAAAAGATTAGCCAACTAAATAAAATATTGACATATGTTTCTAATATGATCTACATATGTCCTAACATACATAAATTAAAATTTACAAAATTTATTACACAAGTAAGAAGCAAATTGACCCAATTCCAAAATCATTAATCCTACTTGGTTCCAAATCAAAACCCTACTAGGCCATCCCCATCTTGTTCTAAAACGAGAGAGAGAGAGAGAGAGAGAGAGAGAGAGAGAGAGAGAGAGAGAGAGAGAGAGAGAGAGAGAGAGAGAGAGAGAGAGAGAGAGAGTCCTTCAAATGACCCAACTATAGAAATCTGATCTCATGGTTCTCGATGTTGACTAATCAATTTAGGATTAGGGATGTGATCTTCGTCTTTAGTCTTTACAATATAGTAAATCTAATCAATGTTTTAAATTCCGTTCCGTTCTGGCAAGAATATTCTATTCCGGTGCTTAATCCAATGCACTAACCTCTTTTTATTCAGTTTCAATCTAAATTCCAGTTTGTTCCAGACTATTCTGGTGTTTCGAACGAATTTTGGTTATTTCGATATCTAGATTTTGGCCTATTCTGGGATATTCCAAATTGTGTTGGATTTTTCAAAACTTTGAAGCCCAAAATTCATCATTTGACTCATTTTATTCCCATATAATATTTTAAATTTTTTTTTGGTTAATTGGATATAATGAAATATAAAGTTATAAATATATAAATGATGTATATGTGCGTGTATAAATAATCAGTGCATAATCCTGAAACAATGCATTGAAACACATAGGTACTGGAATATTCCATTTCAATTGCCAATCCGGAATGGTCTCCAAAACGGAATTTAAAACTTTGATCCTAAAAATCCCAAAAAATAGAAACAATAAAGAAAAAGTTTGGCTTGCAATTCAATTACAATGGTCGTGAAAGAAAACAACAAATATGCATTATGAATTTCTTTGTCTTTTAGGCGTTATAGGGCAATTCTCGATACCACACTAAAAGCTTTTCGTGTGGCATTAGTTAGAGGAGTAAGGATAAAGTAGTGCCTGCCAGCCAAGGACGGAGCACACCAAGTGTCTTCTTTTTCTTCTTGGATTGATTGAGGTGAAAAGGGCTTTGCTATAGGATTAAGATTTGAATTTGATTGAGGTGAAGAGGGATTCCATCTTCTCTCTCTTATGTTTCAGAATCAAATGGGGAATGGCCGAGTTGGGCTTTGATTAAGAATCGGGTCAATCGCTTATTCCGTGTAAACTAATATTCATAAATTTTCTCATTAAAAAAATGCCACATCCTTTAAAAAAAAAAAATGCCAAATCGGTATTTCGTTAGTTAAGTAAAGAATATTACTAACGACAGTTAACAAAATGACTAATACCGATCACTTTTAAACTTGAGGGACTAATATCTTACACTTGAAACTTAAGGGATCAATTGTACTTATAGGGTAAACTTTAGGAACCAATAGTGTAGTTTTGCATATACTATTTAATCTAAAAACTTATTTTTTATGCATAAATTTAAAATAAAAATCTTAAAATTTAACATTTTTTATAGATAAGATAATTATTGATGAAATGACAATCCCCTCCCTTAAGGTTTTTGAATGAACGAACATTCTCATCCTTATAATTTAATAAATATCATTTTAAAAAATAAATATTTCATTATTGAAAAACTAAGTTTTGCATTTATACAAAATTGAAGGGGAATGTCATTCATAAAACTCATTTTGTAAAAAAGAATTGCTTTTTGATAAATCTAGAAAGTAGAAAATTTCTACTAAAAAATAATATGGAAAATTTAAGGCTATATTAGTAATTTACAATATTAAAAAAAAAAAAATCAAACTTTCAAATTACTTTTAACATATCTCTCTTCCACTCTATTAGGCTAACAACCAAGTGTGGGTCTCACAGAAAAACACATCAATTAATCTCTTTTCTTTGGTGTCATCAAAATGAAGGAAATCCACATACTGATTCCACTCCTTCCTAATCTCTTCGCCGCCCCACCCCCCCCCCCCAGCAACAAAAATATATATACACACGCGCGCAAATGGCGTGTAGTTGGGTTAACACTTGACTTAGCACTATCGATTTTATTGTGACTAAAAAAATTTTAAAAACTGTTTATTTATTTTATTATTGTTTTTAATTAATATAAAAGAATAATTTTTATTGAGATTAAAAAAATAAAGAAGGAACATATAATAACTTTGAAAAAATCCATCGAACCCAATAATCAAGCTTCCATCTTATTGGTTGTTGATTTTTATCATAAGGCATCAATTTTCCCACACGAAATTGAGATTAATATTACTTATCGGCTGGCTGGAATATAGTTTGATTTTTCACAACCCAATGAGAAAATGGTGATGGGAGTGTAACTGTTGGCTGCTTGCAATTGTTCGGTTTTAGGCCTTATGGCTTGTAGACTTGTAGTGCTTGACAGCTTTAGAATGACTTGAAAATATGTTCGTTCAATATCGAATTTTCGTCGTAACTGGAACTGCTCATTGCACCTCCATATTTGCATTATTGGACTCGATGATGAATGAAAATTTATGGAATTTCTTGTTAGATTGAAAATTTATAGAGAAAAGATGAAATAAAAGATGGCGCGTCAAAAATTAAAACCACACACAAAAAAGTAAAAACATGCATTTTAAAAAAGAAGAAGTTTTATTGACTCAATATATGACTTGTGTGCATGTTTTTTTTTTTTTTTTTAGGTTGATTTATTAACACAAAAAACATGTGGCCGTGTGGATGCGTTAGATCTGGTTGGACTACCTCCAAAACAGGAGGCATATAATCAAGGACAGAGCTATGTTTGGACCAAGGGCAACAATGCCCACCCTCCCCCCCCTGCGGGGCGCACCCAATGGGAAAAAGAAAGTCATAAAATATTCAAACTTGGGCTTGCACATAATCTTGACTAACTTAAAGCCAAGAAATAGCAAAAATAAAAACACAAAATTAGCTCAAAGCCTTGAAAATTAAACCCCCCAAAAAAAAAAAAAAAAAATTGTTCTATGCCTGAGTTAAAGAGAGATAGACAGAACATCATTGTTGCTTTAGTGGTGACAACAACAACAATAACAACAAACCATAGAGTCCAATAGTTGAGGAATTTACAAATATAGATCTTCTTGGTATTTACTACTACAATTTATTTGGTCTTCCATCCTCATCTCTTTCTTTGCAAGTTTGGGGTTTTGAAGGTTCTGTCACACACCCATACATCCATTTTTGCCCAATTGTGAGAGATCGCGCCCCCGGCCCGTTTTTATGATGTTGGGCCAAACCCACGTGAATAGGCGGAGTCGTGTTATTACTTCTCAAAATTGAGGTTTGACTAGTTATATTTTTCCCTTTAGATTAAGAGTTTTACAATAGAGTCGCCACTTATTTAATTATTGGGATAAATAAGAAAACCAAAATTGAAAAATTCCTCATTTTATTAATTTTCAATTGAATTTACATTGATCATAGGAAAATTACATGGTTTTGGTCCTAGATACAATCTAAGATAAAGTACATGGTTTTGTTTCTAAGATAAAGAACATGGTTTTGTTTCCTAGTTACAATCTAAAAATCGAAAATTACATGGATAAACATTTGATCTACTAACCCTTGATCTAAGCTCGGAGGCTATGTTACAAGGTGAGAAGGTGTTAGGCACCCACCTTACCCGGTGAAACCAGTCTTCTGTACTATGGTGGCCAACATTCATATCACATAATCCAATATGTTATCAATCAATTTGCATGTTGAATTTGAAGTGTGTGCATGTGATAAACCCTAATTCAATTTATTAAGCATTTCATTTGGATTGAAAAAATAAATTCTAGTGAATATGTGTGGATGGTGATATCCTAGATTCAAGAATTATTAAACAAACATATTTTTCATGTTTTTGATGTGGATTTAAGATCGAAACTAGTGTTATGCATGAACATGTGATGAACAACCAAGAACATGTGAAGAACATGCAAGAACAATTAAGAACATTCAAACATATTCAAAGGAATTTATCATGCTTTAATCTTAAAGTCTCATCATGGCAACACAAAAAACAATTAGGAAAAAGGATTATACCTTCATGCAAGATCCATATGGTGGAGGAGGAGACTCTTGGTAGAGATCCCAAGTGTGGAGGAAAAGAAGAGTTAGGAGAGGGAGAGTGAATCTCACTCGATACCTTAAGTTTCAGGAAGACTAAGATATGACAAGACTACTCAACTTCCTAGAACTCGAGAGAGGAGAAGAGAGGGGGGGGGGGTTTGTGTGCTCTGGAATGAAGGAGATGAAGGGTTTATATATTAGTGGTGGAGGAAATATGAATAGAAGACCATTTAATAAGGGTTGACAAAGAATCATGAACCTAGACCTCATTTTAGCCTTGGGAAAAATCTGGTGCAATAATGGAAAGATTGGTGGGAGTGAGGAGCAAGCCAAAATTCGGTTTTCCCTTAGTTGCTGTAACAGCCTGTAGAGCCAACTTCGAAAAATTATATCTAACTCAATTCTAATTGGAATTGTCTTGTTATTGAGCTCAAATTGAAGCCCTGGATGTCTAGTTTCTGGAAAAATTAACCTCATTCATAGATTCAAAATATTCTGAGAGATATCGATGAAATGGTGAGCAAAGTTCATTTGTTAGAAAATGGTTTCAGCACAATTAACATTAATAGGTCCAAAATTTGCCCCCAATTAACATTAAATGGCTCCAATCACTCCCATTTCAGACTTAATTGGTTCCAAATTTACTCTAATTAAAAGATAATTGCACAAATTACTCATTGAATAATTAATGTTTAACTATCTAATTAATTAGATGTACGCAACCTTACCATAAAATGTAGTCCTAATAAATCAAATTATGACACATCATTGATCTCCAATTGATTACACTTATAACCAATTGAAATCAATTTTTTATAATCACATATAATTGGACTCAATTTGTGATAATGCATCTCAGCCATTAAAACTTGATTTGATGATAACTTTCAATCTGGTGATCCGATTAAGGCTTATGATCAGTTGATTTGATTGTTACAACATCAAGATCATTTTGGTGAAATGAGATTAAGGATCTAATAGCCAGAATCAATATGCATATTTCTAAGGTGAAAGTACAATTTTACCCTCCATGTGAGGTTAAATGCGGGTTGCAAAATGGGGTGTCAACAGAATGCCCCTCATTGACAGAACTTGAAAAGAAAATGTCAATGTATGAAAGAGACACCTAACTTTGCAATAAGTATTTTAACCGTGGTGAATGTATGATGCATGTAGATAAAAATGTAGACAGTCATGTTGCGGATCAAAATGTGGACCGAATCTTGAGGAAGATTGCCTATGTACCTCTTAGTGGGAGGATCAGGTCCAAACGTAGTTCATGCATGCATTTTTTTTTTTTTTTTTTTAATGAGTACAAGACATGCTTACTAGTGGTCACGACAAAAGGAGGATTTCAATCGTGATCTTGAATTTTGGACATGCTTCCCAGAGGTTCGATGGTTTGAATTTGGACGTGCTTTCCAGAGGTCCAAGGATTGGAAATTTGGTCGTGCTATGCAGAGGTCCGATGGATTTGAAGTTTGGACGTGCTTCCCAAAAGTCTGATGGATTTGTGGAAGGTGATATTTGTGCCAATGTGTTTGGGTCCTTTATCCTAATTCTTGCTGTTGCGATTAAGGGAGAATACGGAGGGAGATCGCAATCTGCCATTTGTTTTGGAAATCTTCCATTTGAAGCTATTCTTAAGAGATTTATCCTTTGAAGCTTTGACTCTGGAGATTTTTCCATTGAAGTTTTCAAAATTTTTAATGAGGATTTGTTCATTGGAGATTTTTCCTATGAAGATTTATTCATTGGAGATTTTTCCTTGAAAAATTGAGATTTTTTTTTTTTTTTTGAAGAGTTATCTTGAAGATTTATTATTTAAACATTTGAATTTTTTTTTTAAAAAGATTTATTCATAGAGATTTTTCCTTGGAAATATGGAGATTTTTCCTTGAAGATTCATTCTAGAGATTTTTCCATTGCAATTTTGAAAAACTTTAATGAAGGTTTGTTCATAGGAGATTTTTCCTTGAAAAATAGTTTTGGAGATTTTTCCTTTGATGATTTGAAAATTTTTAATGAAGATTTATTCATTGGAGATTTTTTCTTTTGAAGATTTGTTCATGGAGATTTTTCCTTTGGAATATGATTTTGGGGATTTTTCCTTGAAGATTTATTATGGAGATTTTTCCATTGAATTTTTGAGGAAAAAAAAAATTTAAGAAGATTTGTTCATGGAGATTTTTCCTTTGGAATATGGTTTTAAAGATTTTTTCTTTTGAAAATTTGTTCATGGAGATTTTTCCTTGAAGATTTATTCTGGAGATTGAACTTTTGAAAAAAATTTAATGAAGATTTGTTCATGGAGATTTTTCCTTGAAGATTTATTCTTAGAGTTTTTTCCATTGAAGTTTTGGAAATTTTTATTGAAGATTTGTTCATTGGAGATTTTTCCTTTGGAATATGGTTTTGGAGATTTTTCCTTGAAAAATGGAGAATTTTCCTTTTAAAAGTGGAGATTTTTTTTTTATGATCACAAAGTGAAGAAGATGAAGATGGACTAGAAATGATGATGATTTATTCATGATGATTTTTTTTTTTTTTTTGAAAACCCTATCCTTTGAATGAGAACAACTTTGGTTGGAAGTTGATGTGGATTGCTGGATAAGTCCTTGCTTAATTCCTGCAAAAAGATAATTTCAATTAGCAATTGATTTATTCATTGAAATGAATTGGAAGTACTTACCCAATGCCCCTAGTTTGGGGCATATTCCATGCTTAGATTGAAGCTGAATTCATTTGATGTTGTGACCATAGGGGAACATGAAAGAAGATCATGGTCCGCCATCCTTGGCTCCTACAAAAATGCTTTCTTTCTCTAGCTTGTTAGAAACTTATTATCGTGAAAACTTGCACACAATATAAATAGGCCAATGCTCCAAGTTTAAACATGCTTAATGCAAACAAATGGGCTTAACCTAACATGCACCCAAACAATTTTGTCACATTGTTTTGAGTTTGTTCTCCAAGGTTGTTTGGGTGAATGGGACCGAGCCTTTGCAAGGCTGCCTACGTATCACTCTTATAGAGGATCAGGTCAAGACGTAGTTCAAGAGAATTGGATTTTGAAAAAGAATGATTTTTTTTTTTTGAAAAAAACAAATTTCCTTTTTTTTTTTTTTTTCGTGGGAACAAGATGTGATCCTTTGAACAACCATTTTAGAAAAACATAGTGTTTAAGAACCAAACAAATCTCTTTGATTATGAAGGATCAAGATCATTAAACTTGATGATGCCGAAAAAATCACCAGTGAGCCACACGGTACTCGCACACTCTAAATAATACCTGCACAACAAAAAGGAGAAGACCTAACGAAGAGCATCGGTGTGGTGCCAGTCAAATACCCTCCGAAGGTCAAGTTAGAACTTTTTCAACTCTAGAGTGCTAGAGAGGGGTTAATTATGCGTACCTCGATTTGTGAAGGTATTGGGGCTTTTATAGTAGTAGAGGGTTGACCTCTTTGCCTTGGAGTAGAAGTCCTTTCCTTATAGGAGTTTTTATGAGCGTAGATTGCGGAATCCTTTCCTTATAGGATTCTAACACTAAGCGTGGAATACAAGTAATTTCCTTATTACTAATGTGTGATGGCCAAGTCATGATTTTATGTAGAACCGTCGGCCTCAGGGCCGTCAGCTTTCCTTATCCCCTTCAGCCACGTCGGCGTCAGTTCCATGCTTCGTTCTATGGAATGCCCAAGAGCTTCCGAATTACTGTCCATCAGCCTTGAAACCTTCAGCTTCTTCCGGTTGTTTAACCCTGTCAGCTTAGACTACAGGCTCTTTCGCACACGAAAAGTTGACGGGTTAAAGCATTGTTTATTTTTACGTATCAAAACTCATGTAATCAAAATTTGCTTCTTTCTTTTGAACATTGTCAGATTATGTCTTCAAAAGCAATCAAGAAATAAAATGTGATAATATTTAGGAATCACATTATTGGGTGCAAACAAGGAGAGTGCTCCAAGTTTGAAAGTTCTTTTGAGCCATTTGGGGATTTGAGAATTTGAGAAGTTTTGTCCTTCAACATATCATCCAATGGGGTTTGAAAATCTTAAGCATTTTTCATTTTTAATTCAAGAGAAAATAATATTAGAGCTTAAGATGTGCCTACAACTAGCAACACTTCAAGGAGGTCTTTACTCATGGGTTGTAATGTAGGCCGGGTTTGGTTTATGAAATGGAAGATATAAAAGGCTCAAAATTTCCTATGATGTTTCCCCCAAGTATGCATTACTCAAAAATCAAGTATTGGAGGAGTTTTCCCATTTCTTCTTTGTCATCTTCTCACTAGTCTTCATTGGTCACTTGTATCAACAATTGTTTCTATGCTCATTCCTCTTGAATCATACCTTTAAACTTTCATCTTGTAAAATTATTCTCTTTTTATTGGGGTGTCAACATCAATACTTCCATGCTTTCACAAAAAGTACACTTTAATTATTCAAATTTTCATTAAAGTTTGATTCTTTTTGTTGGTTTTTGTTTGGGTTCTAAAAGAGTTACGAAATTTATCTAATTTATTTCAAAGCATTATTATAAGATAATTGCAGCTTAAGTGTTTGATGAAGTTCCCCAAAGAAGTTTGGGATAAAACACACAGACACACACACACATTATGTGGGTTTAGGCTATAATGAGTTTTTTAAGCATTGGGGTTTAAGTGTATCTTGCCCCCCCCCCCCCCCCTCCTTACTTGAAGCTTTGGTTCCATCTTTGCACATAGTGAGTTCAAAACCCTTCAAGCGGCACATGCAGCTAAATAATGTGATAGTGGTTTGGTCTATCCAAACACAAGAATACCACCAAAGCCAAGAGAAGAGTCTATATGTGGATGAAATTGGCCATGGCATTTAGTGGGAAAAAAAATTATCTTCAAATTTAGAAAGAACTTAATCATTGGCCAAAATGACCAAATATCATCTTTGGCCGAAATAATTAGTAATCTACCACTATTTGGGAAATATTTAGCAATTTACCACTTTTTTAAAACTTGAGTTTGTAAAACTCGAGTTTGACAAACGCCTGCTAACCTGAAATTTTTTAATTAAAAAAATCAACGCAGAAAAAACTCAAGTTAGGTAAATAAAACTCAAGCTTTATAAGCTCAAGTTATGTAAAAAATTTTATGCATGCAAGTGGTAGATCAAACTCATTGCAGGAGAGTACCAATGCCAATGTGACTAGTTGTAAAGAGTAGTAGGTGTTTTTGACAATTCAGGGGCAGTGGTTGAGAGGTCACGAACTTCTAGTTTTTTTAAAAGCATTAACTAATGCCATACAACTTGGTTTTTTATTTTTTATTTTTTATTTTTTTTTATGGCTCTCCTCTCTTTCACTGTATGTTAGAGAATTCTCTATATGTTACAATTTAGTGCTTTATAGCTCTTAAAAGATGTGGCTTAAATGAATAGATGCTCTATAGTTGTTTATTATTTTACTTATTATAATATATATAATAATTTTGTTATATATATATATAACTGAATCCTCTGAAACTCTTACAATTTTTCATGTCAGTACAATATTTAAATAAAATTATCATTTGATTTAAATAAAATTATTTTTGTTGAGTCCAAACTTAACAAGGAGTGAAACTCTATCTCTCTAATAAGTCCAACTTAAACTCAAACTCAAATATTGATAATTTATCTCAAAATTTGCGAGGTTAATCATGAACACTATAAAAGCAAAGCAGACCCTAATATTTTTTTTAAAAAACCGAGTAGAGGTATGAGCTCTTCTTATGTTATTTTCTTCTCCTCTACTTTGTTAATATATATATATATATATATTATATGGTTTTTTATGTATTTTTTAAAAAGTTATTTTCGTACATGAATTACCAAACTCTCTTTATCTGTTTTTTACAAGATAAAAAAGTTTGCAATAATTGAAATTATTATTTTGAATGTAACCCATTTTTCTCTTATATTTCTCTATTGTTTAGTCATATATATTTTATTTTGTTCCAATAATTTCTAAGTAGTAAATCATCTGATTCTTTAATATTTTTTGGTCTTTCAGATGTTTTAATATTTGAATATTTGAATTATTTTTTTGCAGCATCTGAAACTGTCTGACAAATTTTTTATAAGCCATTGCACATTCAAGCAATGCCTTCTTCATCAAATTGTAACATAAATTAAAGTCATACAAGAGCAAATTATGCAATTGTGTAGTTTCTTAAATTTTTTATAAAATTATTTTAGTCTACCTCACAAATAGGTAGGTTTCTGTGCATAGCACGACTTAGTGACTAGTTATGTGTAAAAGTGTTGTGTTTAGCTCTTTTAGGAGAAGTGTCGTACTTTGATTTGAATTGAGTGTCGTACTTTGATTTGAATTGGAAAGGCTAGAACCTTTATAGTTGATGAAAAGGTTCACTTCTGTAATTGATGAAAGCGAGAGAGACTAGTAGAAGAAAGAAGAGTAATTTTTAGTTAAAAAATGCTAGATCAATGGGTGACATGGTGACATATTTGTAAGGAACTAGATTTTTTGGAACTCGAGTTATGTGCAAAATTTGAGTTTTATGAACTCAAGTTACAAAACAGTAGTACATTGCTAAATATTTTGCAAACAGTGGTAGATTGCTAATATTTTGGCCAAAGATGGTATTTGGCCATTTTGGTCCACACTCTATATTCTAAATTCACATAATAGCCACATAATCGGTTTATAAGATTTTCAAGGTATCTTGTGGGCATAGAGTGAAATAATCTAGCTAAAGACTAGAGTACTACTTTTTTATATCTCTTGCATAATAACATGTTCCGGACCTCTGGTATTAACAATGACTTTAGTCCAATTACTAGCACTATGACATGTTTGAGTTCATGCCATCAGCTATGTCCTTATCACAATTACTGAACTTGATTTTTTTTTTTTTTTTTTGGTGATAATTAACTTAACTCAACTTGAATTTTAAATCTTGCATATGGTCTCGAACAAAGTTGTAAGTTAATTCTAGTGTAATTTTAAGTAATGCTACAATACTTAATAATTTTTATTGAAATAATGTTTTGATATTTCCAGATAAAGTTATATGTTCTCTATTTTTTGACATACATGTCATTTTTCGTATCAATCAGATGTCATTTATTATTCACAAAACTACACTATTAGTCCCTTAAGTGTACCTTACGAGCGCAATTGGTCCCTCAGGTTTCAAATGTTAATGGTATTAGTCCCTTATGTTTTTAAGATGAGCGATATAAGTCATTTTGTTAACTACTGTTAATGATATTGCTTATGTGGCTAACTTAATAGCAACAACGCATATTTTTTTTAATGTTGTAGCATTTTTTAATAAAAAAAATTTACATAAATTAAAATTTACAAAAATTATTATACAAGTAAGAAGCAAATTGATCCAATTCCAAAATCAAATCTTAATCATACTTGGTTCCAAATCAAAACCCCACTAGGCCATCCTCATTTGATTCTAAAATGAGAGAGAGAGAGAGAGAGAGAGAGAGAGAGAGAGAGAGAGAGAGAGAGAGAATCCTTCAAATGGCCTAGCGGCAGAAATCGAATCTCCTGGTTCTCGATGTTGACTGACTCAATTTGGGATTGGGGATATGATCTTTGCCTTTAGTCTTTACAATGTAGTAATTCTAAGCAATGTTTTAAATTTCGTTTTGTTCCGGCTAGAATATTCTATTCTGGTGGTTAATCTAGTGCACTAACCCCTTTGTTCCATTTCGGTCTAAATTCCAGTTTGTTCCAGACTATTCCGATGTTTTGAACGATTTTGGGTTATTCTGGAATCTAAATTCTGGCTTATTTTGAGATATTCTGGATTGTGTTGGATTTTTTAAAACTTTGATGCCCAAAATTCATGATTTGACTCATTTTATTCCCATATCATATTTAAAATTTTTTTGGGTTAATTTGATATAATGAAATATAAAGTTATAAAGATATAAATTATGTATATGTGTGTATATATATTCAGTATGTAATCCCAAAACGGTGCACCAAAACACACTGGTACCGGAATATTCCATTCCAATTGCCAATCCGAAATAGTCTTCGAAATAGAATTCAAAACTTTGATTCTAGATAATCTCAATAAATAGAAAAAATAAAGAAAAAGTTTGGCTTGCAATTCAATTACAATGGTTGTGAAAGAAAACAACAAATATGCATTATGAATTTCCGTCTTTTAGTTTTATAGGGCAGTTCTCGATGGCATTAGTTAAAGGAGCAAGGAGAAAGTAGTGCATTGCCGGCTAACGACGGAGCCCTCCAAGTGACTTCTTCTTCTTCTTGGATTAATTGAGGTGAAAAGAGTTCTTTGTTGTAGGATTAAGATTTGAATTTGATTGAGGTGAAAAGAGGACTTTGTTGTAGGATTAAGATTTGAATTTGATTGAGGTGAAGAGGGATTCCCTCTTCTTTCTCTTGTGTTTCAAAATCAAATGGGGAATGGCGGAGTTGGGCTTTGATTATGAACCGGGTCAATTGCTTGTTCTGTGGAAACTAATTTTCATAAATTTTCTCATTAAAAAAATGCCACATCCTTTAAAAAAAAATGCCAAATTGGTATTTCGTTAGCCACATAAAGAATAACCATTCCTAAGTGTAGTTAGAATCCCTTTGGCGTGATAAACGAGCATGGACCACGGTCTAATAAAGAACATGGGGTCTTTGCGGATCTTCAAGTTGAGGGTAACCTAAAGGAGGAGACTTACTTATTGGTACTTCTTTCTTGTTGGTTGTGCATATTTGTCTTTCCTATCTAGGATCTAAATAGCATCCGTCTAGGCACTTTCAAGATCGTTAGTTCCATGGCCAATGGTCATTCATTTGGCCTCACTACACCAGTATTGGCTAGCATTTATCGTGGACTTAATACAATTTCTTCCTCTCCTACTCTGAGCAAGTCTAGAGCTTGTTTTGCCATTCATTATGTTTATGCCTGGGTAGGTCATTTTTTTCAAAAGCAATTGCATTACCAATGACAAACTATTTGATCCTTTGATGACTAAATATTCTGGTGTAGGCTATGCCTCTCCGTTTAGCGAATTCTATGCACGAAAGCATATACGAACTGCCGCCGACTTCCTTTGGCACGAGACTGCTTTCATGAAAAGCTACAACCAGACATTCATTGACAACGATCATTTATCCATTCAGAAGTTTGACTACTTTATGAGCCTTCACTCGGGGTACTTGTCACTTTGAAGTAAAGACCAACACACTATAGAAGCATATAGTCCTCACAGATTCAGCCAGTGCTTTGGATTTCATCAAGATATTCCAAGTGATTTGAAGGAAGAAATTCATATTGGCACTTTAAAAGATCTACACCAATTCTATCAATCTTTCACTCGCTGCAACACAGATTCCAAGGTACTCATTTCGGCTTTTGCCATAGACTTTAAAAGCCGGGTCAAACATAGCTACAAACAATGGTGGGAAGGAGTTTGTGGAAATGATTACCAAAGGAACAAGTTTTCTAGCTGACATTGCCTCCTTCCATGTTAAGTCACTGACATCCAAAAAATCTCAAAAGGGAAAGAGGGAACTACAAGACCCATACATTCCATAACCCTTGTCAGAGTTTGCACAACATCCTCTTGAAGATGATCATCATTCAAAAAACTTATCTCGACATATCGGAGTTGCTCGAAGTCAAGGCATCAAAGGTTCGCTTATTGTACCAGTTAGGGATGCCATTAAAATATTTGAAGAGGAGGTGTGTAATGACCTGGACTACAATTGGAAACAATTGAAAAGTCCAATGAAGGGTGTTGATGCAATGACTTCTATTGATCATACGCATCTTCTTACAAATAATGAGTCTTCTATCTCGAAGCCATTTGCAAAGAGTTTGGATCTTAAGAGGTGTAAGTTTGTTGATATTGGTATGTCGTCCAAATTTCCAACCGAGACAAGAAGGACATTTCTCTTATCCTTGCAATCGACCAACCTTCCGGAAGTCTCTATGTTTCAGGCCATGACATATGTTTCTTCTGTGTGTAGGAAAGGGGCTTCTATGTTGGGAGATGTTCTTTTAAACAAGCTTTTGAATCTTTCTGTGGACAACATCCTCCCACAAGTTGAAATAAATGAAATCTATAGTGGGATTGAAAGTCTTAGAGTGGACCCTTGACACTTGCGTGAATATGTTGACAAATATTGCGAAGGGGTTACAGACTATTTGAGGATGAAAGAATCTTTGAATGAATGACCAAGTCTTGTCAACTTAATTCGACATGAGGCTGAAATTGAACTCCTCCTTTCAGAAGCATCGCATAAGAAAACATCTTTGACGACCGAGCTCAATACCATTAGATTGAGGATGGCTAACCTGTGAATCGAGCTTGTCCAATTAGAGCAATCACTATCTTAAATTGAAAATTATCAAGTTGAATAAGACGATGTTGTGTAAGCCTTAGAAGAACAACTTGAAGAAGTCAAATCCACTCCCGTTCTTGAAGACCAGGATATGGAGGCTTTAGAGAAGATACAAGCCCTTCTAGAAAAGAATTGTTCTAGCTTGAAAGACTTGAAATGGATGTCGTAATCTTTTTATTTAATTCCCTTCATGCATGTCCTCACGCTTTCCTCTTGTACTATTTTCCTTTTGTCAATCAATAAAGACGACTTTATTTTCTATTCCCTTTTTTTTAGTCACAATTTGATGAATTTTTTTTTTTGCGCGCAACTTAACTTAGCTAAAAATACTAAGTTGCCTACGTACCCTCGAGAGGGATCAAGTCATCACGTAGTTCAAAAGATTATTTATTTATTTATTTATATTTTGATGTAAAAAGGAAGGAGGGCTCACGTGTGTAATCCTCACCTCACACCCCTCGACACTTCATGGGTACCAATTGCGCAATAGTGGGTATCACCATTAATTGAACCCAATACCTCAGCCTTAAGGGCGACAAAGACATCCAACCACTAGGCCACACTCACAAATGGTGGCATAGAGTGGGATTAATTTCTTCTTATTGGCACGCTTTCAAAGGTGATGGGAAGACATCGTGTACCCTTGCAGCGCTATAGTGGGCAGTTTAAACTCTTACCAAGGAGTAATCCTCGACTTTCAAGTATAGAAGCATTTGAGGAACTTCCCCATTGATGGGGCTGATCCTTACACCATCATTATCAATCAACTTGCAAGCTCCATTGATGTAAACTTCTTGCACAACATAAGATTCATCCCATTTTGAAGTGAACTTATTACCTGTACGATGAGTTGTGATGATAGGTCTTCGAATGGCGAGGACTAAGTCACCAACTTGGAATGATTATGGTTTAACTCTTTTATTGAATGTGCTTGAAAGACAACCTTGATAGCACTTAAGACGTTGTTGGGCCTCGAGCCTTTTCTCATCAAGTGCCTCTAATTCTTACAATCTAAGTTTGATATTTTCTTCTTCAGTCAATCCTTCTTGAATGACAATCCGTAATAATGGGATTTGGCGTTCTAAGGGAAGGATGACTTCCACCCCATTAACAAGAGAATATGGCGTCGCTTGAGTAGGCGTTCAAAATGTTGTTCGATATGCCCATAATGCTTCTTTGATTCTTTTGTGCTAGTCTTGCTTTGTCTTGGATACCACTTTCTTCAACAAATTGCCAAGTGTTTTGTTAAATGCTTCAACTAGTCCATTTGCGAGGGCATTGTACATAGAGGAGTTGTATTGTTTAAATCCAAACTTCTCGCATAGCTCTATCATCAGCCTATTGTAGAACAGTTTGCCATTATCAGTTATGATATAATGAGAGACACCATACTAATAGATCAAATGAGTTCGAATGAAATTGACCACAGTTTCTTTCTTCACCTCCCTAAGAGGCGCAGCTTCCACCCATTTCGAGAAGTAATTAGTTGCAGCCAAGATGTACAAATGGCCACTAGATGATTTTGGTAATGGCCCAATTGCATTAAGCCCCCATGCACAAAAGGCCAAGAAGCTACAGTTGGGTGTAAAGGTTCTGGCAGCTGCTGGATGAAGTTTGCGTGATACTGACAAGCTTCACACTTCTTAGCATACTCCATGGAATCTTGCACCATAGTAGGCCAATAGTAACCTATTCGTTTGATCCTGTAGTGTAGCTTAGGACCCGATTGGTGTGCGCCGCATATTCCAGAATGAGCCTCCTCTAAGACTTGTTTAGCTTCTTCCTCTCTTAAGCAACGGAGAAACAAACCATCAAATGAACGGTGGAAGAGAGTGTCCTTATAATAAATGAATCGAGCAGCCCTTCGTCGAACTTTTGTCTTGTGGCATATATCATCTGGGAGTCTTCCATGTTGAAGTTACTCAATGATCACTTGTTGCCAATCTTCTTTTTCAATAAGGCATACAAAAATGATGTTAGCTTGCTCTTCTTCTTCTTCTTCTTCTTCTTCTTCTTCAACCATAAGAGGTACCACCCATCTTTGGGAAATAACAACTTTGGCTGTCTCTTCCTGGGATAATGCTAAGGCGGTAGCCAAATTAGCTAAAGCATTAGCCTGCCTATTCTCCTTCCTTGGTATATGCTCCAATGTGATGGCCTCAAAATTTGCTAGCAAATTCTTCGCATATTTGCAATAAAGGATAAGTTTTCTTTCTTGACGACATAATGCTCAAAGATTTGGTTGATAATTAATTTGGAATCCCCAAAGATCTCAAGTTGCAATATGCCCATCTCAATGGCCATTTGTAGGCTAATAATCAATGCTTGATATTCGGCTACGTTGTTAGAGCAAAGTTCGCTTAATGGGAATAAGTATAGGAGTATTTGGCGTTATGGAGAAACAAATACTACAACTACCCCCGCTCCTTCTCGACGTGCAGCCCCATTGAAAAACATCATCCATGGTGGCATTACTTCAATGTAAAACATGTCTTCATTTGGGAAATCATTGTAGAACTCCCAATCAGATGGAATTAGGTGATCAGCTAAAAAGTGTGCCAATGCTTGTCCTTTGACAGCTTTTTATGGAATGTATGCAAGGTCATATTGTTGTAACAAGACTGCTCATCGAGCTATACGACCCAAAACCACTGGCCTGGAGAGGACATATTTAATTGGGTCTGCCTTCACTATCAAACAAACCGTATATGCTTGCCTGTAGTGCTCCAGTTTGTCTATGGCAAAGAAAAGAGCGAGACACATCTTTTTGATAGGAAAATAATTTAATTCAACCCCATTAAGAGTTCGACTTAGATAATAAAGGGCTTTTTCCTTCCTCTCTTTATTTTCTTGCACCATAAGAGCACCTAAAGACTTTTCTTGTGCCGTGATGTACAGCACCAAAGGCTTTCTTGGGATAAGAGCACCTAAAACAGGAGAATTAAGAAAGTATCTTTTGATGCGCACAAAAGCATTGCTACAAGCCTCATCCCATTCAAAGTACACATCCTTCTTCGTCAATCTATTGAAAGGTTGACATCGACTAGCCAAGTTCAAGATAAATCTTCGTATCTGGGCTAGTTATCCTTGCAAGCCTCTAAGTTCTCGCAGATTCTTGGGCTCTGGCATTTTCTGGATAGCTTTAATTTTGGATTGATTGATTTCAATACCACGGTGCCTCACAATGAAACCAAGAAATTTCCCAGATGTAACACCAAAAGTGCATTTGCGGGGGTTCATTTTAAGCTGATACTTTCTTAGGCAGTTGAACACAGATCACAGATCTGCCAGATGGTCTTCCCTCATTTTTGTTTTAACCACCAAATCATCAACATAACATTCCATGTATTTATGAAATACATTATCAAAGATCTTTTGCATGGCCCGTTGATGAGTAGCATTAGCGTTCTTTAGTCTGAAAGGCATTACCTTGTAACAATAAATGCCCTTAGGAGTATGAAAAGTTATAAGCTCTTCATCCTTAGGATTCATTGGAATTTGATTGTAACCTGAAGAACCATCCATGAAAGATAAAGCTTCATGACTAGTAGTGACGTCAACCATGACCTCAGTGATGGGTAATGGAAAATCGTTATTGGGACATGCATTATTCAAATTACGGAAGTTAATGCACACCCGGATTTGTCCATTCTTATTTTTGACAAGGATGATGTTAGCGATCCATTTCAGGTACTTTACTTCATGAATGAAACCCACCTCAATTAGCTTATTGACCTTGGTTTCTATTTGAGGGATAAGCTCCAGCTGAAAGCGTCTTTGGGCTTATTTGACTGGGCTCACGCTTTTCTTTGCTACCAAATGGTGTAGAGCAAAACTTGGATTGAGCCCATGCATTTCCTTGTAGATCTAAACAAACACATCTTTATATTCTACTAGGAGCTTGAGGTATCCTTTTTCTTCTTCAGGAGTAAGAAGCGCACTGATGAAAGTTGGCCGGGGTTCTTTAGTAGTTCCTAAATTGATCTCTTTAAGTTCATCAATTGTAGCTTGTCCTCTATCTTCCAAGGCTGGGGGGGCTTCATTGACCTTTTCATTGGTTGCTTCGGTATTTGATGTGAGAGACTGCGCCCCCGGCCCATTTTATAGGATGTTGGGCCAAACCCATGTGAATGAGTGAAGTCGTGTTATTGCCTATCAAAATGGAGGTTCGACTAGTTATATTTTCCCCTTTAAATTAAGGGTTTTACAATGGAGTCGCCATTTATTTAATAATTGGAATAAATAAGAAAACCAAAATTGAAAAATTCCTCATTTTATTAATTTGCAATTGAATTTACATTGATCATAAGAAAATTACATGGCTTTAATCCTAGATACAATTTAAGATAAAGTACATAGTTTTGTTTCCTAGTTACAATCTAGAAATTAAAATTTACAAGGACAAAAATTGGTCTATCAACTCTTGATCTAAGCTTGAAGGCTATGTTACAAGGTGGGAAGGTGTTAGACACCCACCTTGCCCGCTGAAACCAGTCTTCTAGACTATGGTGGCCAACATTCATATCACATCATCCAATATGTTATCAATCAATTTGCATGTTGAATTTAAAGTGTATGCATGTGATAAACCCTAATTCCATTTATTAAGCATTTCATTTGGATTGAAAAATAAATTCTAGTGAATGTGTATGGATGGTGATACCCTAGATTCAAGAATTTGAAAGAATTATTAAACAAACATCTTTTTCATGTTTTTGATGTGAATTTAAGATCAAAACTAGTGTTATGCATGAACATGTGATGAACAATCAAGAACATATGAAGGATACATAAGAACATTTAAAAACATTCAAACATATTTAAGAGAATTTAAATAGTTACTATCATGCTTTAATCCTAATTCTCATCATGGCAATACAAAAAACAAGTTAGGGAAAGGGATATATCTCCATGCAAGATCCATATGGTGGAGAAGGAGACTCTTGGTAGAGGTCCTAAAGGTGGAGGAAAAGAAGAGTTAGGAGAGGAAGAGTAAGTCTCACTCAATACCTTGAGTCTCAAGAAGACTAAAATATGACAAGACTACTCAACTTCACTAGAATTCAAGAGAAGGAAAGAGAGGAGATTTTTGTGTGCTTTGGAATGAAGGAGATAGGGGGTTTATATAGTAGTAGTGGAGGAAATATGAATGAAATGCCATTTAATGAGGGTTGACAAAGAATTATGAACCTAAACCTCATTTTAGCCTTGAGGGAAATCTAGTGCATTAAATGTAGAGATTGGTGGGAGTGAAGAGCAAGCCAAACTTCGGTTTTCCCTTAGGTAATGTAATAGCCTGTAGAGCCAAATTCAAAAAATCATATCTTACTCAATTCTGATCGGAATTGTCTCGTTCTGGTGCTCAAATTAAAACCTCGAATGTCTAGTTTTTGGAAAAATTAACCTCATTTACAGATTCAAAATATTTAGAGAGATATCAATGAAATGGTGAGCAGAGGTCATTTGTTAGAAAATGATTTCAGCACAATTAACATTAATTAGCTCCCAATTAACATTAAACGGCTCCAATCACTCCCATTTCAGACTTAATTAGTTCCAAATTTACCCTAATTAAAAGATAATTGCACAAATTACTCATTGAATAATTAATGTTTATCTATCTAACTAATTAGTGTATGTAACCTCACCATAAAATGTAGTCCTAACCAATCAAATTATGACACATCATTAATCTCAAATTGATTATATAATTACAACCAATTGGAATCAATTGTTCATAATCACATATAGTTGGACTCAATTTATAATAGTACATCTTGGCCATTAAAACTTGATTTGATGATAACTTTCAATTTGATGGTCCGATTAGGCTTATGGTCAGTTGATTTGATCATTACAACATCAATATCATTTTGGTGAAATAAGATTAAGGATCTAATGGCTAGAACCAAGATGTATATTTTCAAGGTGAAATTACCCTTTTACCCTCTATGTGAGGTTAAATGCGGGTTGCTAAATGGGTTGTCAACACTGATAGTGTATCCTCCTTTATTGTAATATGAAACAAGGATGGTACCTCTTCAATTTTCTTATTGTGGACGAGTGACTGACTTGTGTGTACAATCATTTGCCTTTTGACTTTGAGTGATCCTTCAATGATAATATCTACAGTAGAGTTATGTTTCATGCGTGAAGCAATGTTACTGCGAATCTCATCATTAGCTTTCTCCTCCTTTTGAACCTCAAAGTTTATTGAGTTTTGAGAGCGATTGTCAATGGGCCTTTTCATTGCCCCAAATTGATCAAAGACTGATCCATACACACAAGTGTCTCAATTTTGTGTTAAACAAGCCATATTTAACCTGTTGAACACTGTGATTTGTGACAATGAGGCCTCGATGTGAATGAACAACGAGACGCGCGATAAAGGCTTTTCTTTTCTTTGATTTGAACTTTCGCCGACCTCTACTGTTATGTATTAGGAACTTGAAGTATTGCTTCTTTTCTTGATCCATACTTGAGCTAGTTGTTTTGGAGTGTAACCTAATCTAGTCTTTGAGATAGCAATTTCATGACCTTCAAGCAACATTTTCCTTTGTGTTTTGCTAAGGCCATGCACCTTCTCTCCGGTGACTTCTGGAATTAGTTTCCCTAGGTCCCCTTGTTTTAAGAAATCATAGCCTACTCTAGCTAACAACCTATATGCCTTTGGGTAGAACCATTCTTTCATCCGTTCACATGGTAGAATATCATGCTTCTGTCAAACTTTGTGAAGACCTCACAAACCCATTTAGTGGCTTTAAGGGCAAAGGATTTGTGGATGAAGTTAAAGGCATGGCATGATTTTCTTTTAATATGGCTACATCCTCCATCGTGAGCTTTGTAAGAAGCCTTCCTACGTCTACTGTAGATTGAAGGCATTCCATGAATGGTGATTGTCCTTTCTTGCGGCGTGATAATGGTACATAACGGAGGAATGAAGGATTGTTGGAAGGCGTTGAAATTTCCGCTCTCATTGAATTACTGGTAGATTCACTAGAATGATTGTTTCCACATTTTGGACATTCTTTTAGGGAAGGAATATCGTTTCTAGTGATGAATCTAACATGCTTCTTTTCACCCTGCTTGCTTTCCGTGGACGGGATCTCAACTGGGAGAACTTCATTAGGAAGGTCATCTTCCACATAAAACTTTGCGTCAGCAAAGTGAGCTTCAGTCTCAGTAAAAGGTTTCAAGTTGGCATTGATCTTTTTTATTCCACTTTGAAGGTACTTGAAACATTGATGCAAAGTAAATGGTACTATTCCTTTACCATGGATCCATGGATGTCCTAACAACATGTTGTAGGTTGTCTTGGCATCAATGACATGGAACAAAATGTTTCTTGTCAATTTTCCAATAATTAATTCCAAGTGTATCATGTCAATCGCGCATTGTCCTCCTTGATTAAAACCTTGAATGACCAAATGACTATGTTATAATTCCTTTATAGTAAGACCAAGTCGTCTCACTGTCATTTTCGGTAGTATATTAACAACTGAACCTTCGTCAATGAGAATACGATCAATCTTTTGTTCACGAGCAGAACCAGAGACACAAAGTGGACGATTGTGGGGCTTAGAGCCTAACAATAGATCCTTGTCAGTGAAAGTTAAATTTGGAGAGCACACATAACATTCCTACGTTTATTGAAGTGTGTTGGTATATAGGCTGTACATCTCTGGCTCTTTAAGAGTTTGGGTGAGCACTTCTTTTGGTGAGGTGGAAGATTGCAAGGGTTTAACTTCATCAACCTAAGATTGAAGTTCCTTCAAAGATGATAAAGTCTCATCTGGGGTGAACATCCTCCTTTCTGTCTTGAATTTCGTAACGAGTGACCATGTGAACAGCCTCTATTAAGTCATTTTGAAAGAATTTTCTTGGGAAGAATTCTTCCAATGTGATGAGATTTGGAAGTTTTGGGGTTTGTGCCAAATCGTCATACATTTTTGTTCCCAGTCTTTCTTGCCTTTTATTGCTCATTCCTCTTGACCGAGGCTAAATCTGGTTTTGTGCTCTTCTGGACTCTTGGGTGATTAAATGAAGAGGGAATGTTCATCTCTTCTTCCATCTCCTGCGAGTAAGCATCGTCCAGCCCCCTTCCTCATCCATCGTTGAATTTTTATCATCATTTAAGTTATAATCAGATACTTTTTGAGAGAGCTGAACTTGAACAAGTTTCAGAAAACCAAACTGGACGAGCTTGGTATTTGCCCCCTGCTTAGTAGTTGGAGAAATGCAACTAGGTAACCCACAAGCAAGTGTTGCAAGGTTTGACTTGGCAACATCCTCAAAATGTAAGTCAATTTTCCTTTCCTTGTTTTGCTTCATGATGAGTTCTATAAGAACAAAGCATTTTTGGATTGGATGGCTAATAATGCGATGATATTTACAATAGTTTGGGTCATCAATTTTTCCTATCTCTTCCGGTTGTTTGTTATGGAAATTTAGACCCCTTAACACACAACCAAATTGAGTAGCCTAGTTAATTAGCTAAGTTGTTACTTAGTCAAATTAAACAATTCTAGATTAAAACAATCAAACAATCATATCAAGAATATATAGCAGCGGAATAATAAATAACACAAGATATGATCATCTAGGAAAACCAAACCGGTAAAAAACCTCGGGAGGATTTTACTCACCTATCCTCAAGGCAAAACTGAATTCACTATGAAAGAATCGAAGTTCATACAAAAGGACTTACAAGCTCCCCGCTCGACTTCCTAATGCTACATACCAGTGGAACTTACTAACACGACCCCGTGCAAGCTCCGAACCCACGGACTCCTTCTTTCTTGAATTCTTCAATCAGCTACAAGCACCCACGCTTGATATTCTTTAAGCTTCAATGGTAGCAACCAAGTTGATCATCAAGATGTTGAAGTAATTTCAATCTTGAAAACCCTAAGTTTTGTGTAAAGGAAAGCTCTTCTAGATTTCACAAGAGATTTACACAAAACAGCAATGTATGAGCAACAATACAACTGGAGCAACTTTAAAAACGTGGTTAAGGTTTTGCCTTATATACCTAGGGAAAAAACATAAAACCTTAAACGTTTAATGAGTAAGGGCTGAGTTGAAAAACTGCAGAAAAACGCAATCTGATCGATTTTCGATCGATCGAATCTATTCTTCAATCGATCGAGCCAGACCAAAATGCTCCAATGCATCTACAGTCTCTCGATTCCAACTTTACAATAATTAAACAACTTTGAGCACACTTTAACAAGACTAAACATATTGTTTTGATCATGGTTTGCCAATATTACAAATTAGAGTTCTAAATACATAAATTCCTAAACCTTTAGAACCTAACAGTTTGCATTCTGGCAATTCAATTAATTTCAACTTGAGTAGTTGTCCTAGCATTTCGGGCATATTGGCATCTGGGAAAGGATATACCTTTTGTTCCCATTCCTTAAGTGATAAGCGACGCATCTCACGCCGTTGGCCTCTTTAGAGCCTCTTGTTGAAATTTTGACTGGGGCAGAGTTGACATTCATTGAGTCTTTGACATTATTTTTCGTATTCCTGTCATTCTTCCTTATTTCCCTTCTTCCCTTCTTTCTTTCTTTTCCTCAAGTATGAGAGGTCTTGTATTTTCATGGCTAGAGATACTTAGCTCCATGTCATGCACACGAGTTTCTAACTCTTCAAATGTTCGAGATTTTATCCCTTGAAGGATGTAAAGAAGTCCGCAATGCATGCCTTGGATGCACATCTCCACAGCCAAGATTTCAGAAAGTTTGTCTTTACAATCTAAACTCAAAGTACGCCATCGATTGATATAATCAACAACAGGCTTATCCTTCCATTGCTTAGTATTAGTAAGTTCCATCATGCTTACTGTGCGACGTGTGCTATAAAATCTATTGAGAAACTCCTTTACGAGTTGTTCCCAATTGTTGATTGATTCAGGTTCCAAATCAGTGTACCAATCCAACGCATTTCCCTTAAGTGAATGGAAAAATTGTTTTACAAGGAGGCTTCCTTGAGTTCCTACATTCTCACAAGTCTTTATGAAGTAAGTAATGTGTTGTTTTGATTTGCCCTTCCCGTCGAATTCCAGGAACTTAGGAGGTTGGTACCCATTTGGCATTCTCATGTGAACCCCTATACTGTGCTCAAATGGTATTCGTTATCATGTCTTGTAGTTGTTGGACAGATATGAAGGCCATTGACGTGGAATGTCTGTGTTGAGAAGCGCCTTCACCTCCTTTTCCTTTATCAACCCTAGCATTTTCTCCTTTCAAGGTAAAGCCAAGTGGGTCCTCAAGGTCAAGACTTGATTCACCCGAATCTTGTACCTCCAGTTTGTTCATCAAGGTTGCAATGTTGACTTCCTTATCTTCAAGTGCTTTTGTGACAAGGATGACCCTTTGTTCCATTTCAACCATCTTTTCTTCCGTGGTAGAGGTGTTAATCATTATCACTGGCATGACCTATAGATATGATGGAGAAAATGATGAAATAAGATGAGTCAAAGGTACTTCATTCCTCAAGTTTCTCATCACGGGTGAAGAGTTGATAGAAAAGGTCTTTGTTGGGGATGATTCATTATTGATCTCCAATCTTTCAAGACAAATAAATCCTTAGTGGTAACTTTCCTATTTGCAAGAAAGTCTAGAGGGATGATAGTATGAAGCTTGCTTTCTTTGGTTGGTTGGGGTTGAAGTCGGTCGAGAGCTTTGGTTGCGAGTGATTGGGCCGACATAATCATCAACAATGGAAGCATCAACCACTGATTTTTGGACATTCTTGCTAGAGGCCATCAAAGTTGGTAGCAAAATGATGTCGAATTTCTTTTCTTTTGAAGGAGAAAGAGATGAGAGGCAGAGAGGTCCCACTAGGCATGCCAGAATTTCTAGACAACTAAATTTCTAGTTTGAAACAAATCAAACAAGTAAAATAGTTTCACAAATGCAAATGTGTATTGATGAATATGTGGTACAATTCTCTATGATTACAAAGGAGTGATTCTCTAATTCGATCTCCTTGCAAGAATTGTTGATGGAATTATAGTAATGTGATTTTGATTTGAACAAAAAATATCCTTCAATTTGGCTGAGGAATGGATCGAAGATCTTTGAAAAGGAATTACAATGAATATCTAGCTATGAGCTTGTTAGAAATTCTTTGTTCTTCATGTTCTTCGTGTTTTTCGTGTGTTCTTTAGGTTGTTCATGCATGCTTCTTCTTTGAAGGTTTGTGGTGGAAGTCTTTTGATGTTTTAGAGGCTTGAATCTATAAAGTTTCGTTGGTTTATGGTTTGTTAAGGTTTTTGGAGGCTTTTGAGCTTGATTCCAGCAAACTTTAGGATCTAGGCAGATAGTTTGGATGATTCTGCTTTGAATGTTCTTCGATTTTAAGGTTGAAGTTCTTGAAGGTTTTGAGACTTGATTCCTGCAGAACTTCTGTACTTCTAAGTGCTTCTGAATCTTCTCTGATGCTGCTTGTGCTCTAGATGGCTTGGTCTCTTGAAATGCCTTAGGAAGGCTTCTATTTATAGCAGTTTGGGGGTGGGTGAGCAATACGTGGCAGAGTCTGATTGGTGACGCATGTCACAGTCTGATTGGTCCGCTTATGTCATCGCTTACACTCGTTGGATTGCATATGTCATCGCTTACACATACTGGACTGCTTATGTCATCACTTACACACGCTGATGTGTGATTGGTTTTTGCATGCATTTTATGCCTCTATTTCAATGACACTAGGCAAATTTCTGTTGGTTTCTGAGTAGTGATAACAAAACCTAGCAGCAGTACATGGCGCTTTGTAATTGGCTGTATTTTGTGAACTTGGTAGTATGATATGTCAGCTTGTGATAGGTCAGGAATTTTCTCTCTCTACACCTTTGTTCTCATAGATCTTCACTAAATTGAACATTATACCCATTACATGTAATCTTACAATAATACAGGTAAATGATTGAATGCATTACAATTAAATGTGATACGGAATTTAAGCCAATAAACATGAACTGAAAATCACAACTTTACAGTACTTATTTTTATTTACTGTCAAATGCCTTTGTGTGTATTCATGAAATTACAAGTAGTAGTTATGATTCATGAACACTTGTACAACGATATCTAAAACCTTCTATATATAGTGAGTCCATAATAACATAATAATTTTCAATGTTCAAATGGCCCAATGTTGGTGAAGTGGTACCTCCCCTTTTTATGAGAGCTTGGGAGTTTTCCTTGGGCTTGGTAGTTTGTGCCCCAGAGGGTGGGTTTGGGGTGGAGTTTTGGTAATTGGGTAAGAATAGACAATAATGTAGTATTGAGACTTGAAAAAAAGAAACTTTTAATATCAATTATTGTATAAAATAAATGAGAAAAAAAATTAAAAAGAGAGAATGAAAAAAAAATATATATTTATGAGAGATATGGAGTAAATATTGCACCGAATTCAAATCCTAACGCCAACGCTGTACAACAAGTGGAAGGCGTTTCTTTAATTTCATTTCGGAGGCAAAGTACGTTGCTACAATAAATGAAATTACATTATTAACATATTATATATTTTTTTGATCGCATTATTAACATAATATTAAATACTACAACAAATGGGCGTGTAATTGACCCCAACCCAACTCCTACCAAACTAACAAAATGAAAGCAATATGGTACAAACTACAAAGTAATTCCGACCACCATAGTTGTTAAAATCCCGATTTGAATCCTACGATTCTACGATTTTACGATCTCACCTGCTCAAAACGATCTAGATCTTTCAAGGATCTTTGCGATCATTCAGGATCAGTAGGATCATACGATTCTGTTGATTCCAAACAACTTTTGTTTCTTGTAATCTTCTTTAACCTGACAGAAGACTCAGTTGAACCCAAATGAAAAATAAAATCCCAATAAACCAAGTTTTTCCACTTTGATATAGAGAAGAGTGTCAGTTGAACCCAAATAAAAAATATTCTAAAAGAGTGTCATATTTAAGATTTTGGCCTCTTCAAATGATGCTTACAAATGGATATAGTGATGTATGATAATTATATCAATGAATGTATAATTTATGTGATTATATAATATACCAATGTGTATTTTTTGTTTTTTTTCTCAAATAATGTAAGATCTTACGATCCACGATCCGATCTTACGATTTACGATCCTACGTACATCCTACGATCTTCTGTAAGATCCTGATTTTGACAACCTTGCCGACCAAACCAACATATATGGAGGCCACAAGATTATTGGACAAAGTATTAGTCATGTCGCTTATCAAAAAAGTATTAGTCATGTCCTTTTTTTGGTTTTTTGATGGGATAGTCATGTCTTCTTAACTGTAGTCTGTACCACACAATAAGCTAGATAGGTATGAAAAATGAAAGCCACAAACGTAACGTTAGGTGATGGAAAATCCAAGAAATGAGCAGTACTTTTATGTTTGTTTTGTTAGGGCACTCATATTAACGTGTGTATAATAGAGAAATGCATAAAATCATTGCATTTAAGTTAAAAAATTATCATTTTCAACAAAAAAAAAAAAGAAAGTTCAAAAATTATTCACATTAATAAATTTATAAATGTGTATATCTTTATAAGTTAGTATAAAGTTATAAATCCATTAATAATTTAAGCCATCAGAAGAATTATTTTTCTTGTATACAGGGACGGAAAATGCCCCCCCCCCCCCCCCCCCCCCAAATTTTTGAAAAAAATTCAATAGTATATATATAGCTATCTAATTTTTAGAAATTTGACTCAATAAAATTAAACTTGCCCCTTTAAACCAAAGAAAAGGCTCATAAAAAAAGAAAAGAAAAGGCCCATAAAAAAATTACTGATCTAAAATTCAAAAAAAAAAAAATTAGAAAGCCCAAAAATATTAACTCAACAACAAAATCAATAATAAAAAGTTAAAGAAAACTTAGCCTAATCAACAAATTTTACCAAAAAATTAGCCCAGCCCTTAAAAGTATTTGAAACAAAATCAATGTGAATCTTACATACCAAATCATTCCATCAAATTCCAAAAAGAGGAAAAAAAAAAAGGGGAACTAAACTAAACGTGAGAGACAGATAGAGTGAAAGATACAGTAGTTGTGAGCTTGAGTTTTGAGACTTGAGCTCTTGACAATGACTTTCGAACTTGTTGGGTTGCAGTGTATGGATGCAACAACGGTGAGATTCTTAGATCCAATGGATGCAACAATTTTTTTAATTGTGATTTAATTTATAACTAAGATAGCACGTGATAAGCTTTGAAAAGGTTGTGTAAAAAAAATAATTTTCTTCTAAAATCAAGATAATGGGTATTGGCTGTAACCCACTAACTATCAATAACATATTTTTAACTTGACGCTATTTTTTGTTTGTTAACCTTTTTCTTTATTAAGAAATATTTGTTTACTTCAAACTTTATTTACATTTTTTGTTTTGGTTCGTGGGGCATATTTATTTGGTTTTTTTGGTTAGGGATTAATTTTCTAATATGAAAATAATGAAGCATCTTAAAAATAAATAAATAATGGTTTTACTTCAATGATGTTGGTATTACGTCATTGTAACGTAATGAATATAATGAAAGTGGATGAGCATACATTAAACTTGCCCCCACAAAATTTGATTCCTAGTTCTGTCCCAGCTTGTATAATAATAATAATAATAATAATAATAATAGCTAATGTGGGTGAGAAAGTCCAACGCCATATGTTGGGTCTGGGGCCTAATTTAGGTATTACTTTCTGTCCGAAGAGGTAAAAGTGTTCAGCGCTTTGCCATCCTGGTGAAAATGCAACCAAGAAGGGACGAATGTTGCTTCCGAAGACAACCTGATTGGTCCGAAGAGGTTCCGCTCATCGGATCTACGGAGAACTTGATCAAGCAGATATACTGAAGATTCCTCGGTAAGGAGTGAGTTCTGGGCACGCCTAAGTGCGAGAAGATCATGAGATATCTTAAAAATAAAGCTGCTGCCACCCGCATTTAATGCACTGCAGCAACTTTTCTGGCCGTATTTATGTGGAGAAGACACAGTGCAACCTTAACCACTACCACTCACTGCAGGCTAAAGCAAACTTCTGATGTGATTAGTACTCAAGTGGACGCTTAGATGAAGAACAAGTGTACGGTGGAGATGAAGTGAAAAGGGTATATATAAAGGAGATAGATCTCACAGAAAGGAGGAGGTTTTTTGTCATTTTTAGGTCTGTAAACTTTAAGCCTCTTCAGATTCAAGAGGATCCCCGCTGAATACTAGCCTGAACATCACTTTTGTTCCTTATTTTGTTTGTTTGAACCGCGGTTGAATCCATTTTTAGCCCAGTTGTTTAACCCACTCTCTATAAATTTATTGTCAAGGGTTTCATTGGGCTGAGTCCATAAAGTCCATACTTGGCCCAACAAAAATTTGACCCTACAATTGGCGCTGTCTGTGGGAACAGCTTGAGCAAAGGTGGGAGCAACACCTCAGAAACGGCTGAACTAAGGAAACGACTAATGGAGTCCAGATCATCTAAGCACACTGATCCTTTTGTTCACTTGGAACGGAGACGGGAACGTGAAGGCAGCGTACACACCACACACGATGATCAAAGTCAGTTACATGGAGAGAGCCATATGTCCCATGCAGAGAAAAACCAAAGCATACAGTTGGAGATTCAAAGGCTAAGAAGAGAGTTGCGCCATGCAAAGAGGAAGCGCATTTCTTCATACTCTGATGAAGATTCTGAGGGCGAGCGGGGCAGCGACTATAGGCGGAGGCCTCAAACACCAGTCAGTGAACCCATCCCTTATGAGGAAATGCACCATCGTGAGAGGAACCCTCAGAGCCCCTTCCCAAGGGGCATAGGGAACGATGCTATAAGTAAAGCTCTGGATCAGATCTCCAGATCTCCTTTTACACGTAACATTGAGAATGCCAGACTTCCTCGGCGTTTCCACCAGCCAACATTCACCATCTACAATGGCCAGACCGACCCAGTGGAACATGTGAGTCATTTCAACTAGCGGATGGCCGTTCACTCCAGGGACGAGGCCCTAATGTGCAAGGTTTTCCCATCCAGTTTGGGACCAATAGCCATGAGATGGTTTGATAGTCTGAAAGCGAACACTATCAACTCTTTCCAAGAGCTAACTCAGGCATTTGGGTCCCGTTTTGTCACATGCCGAAGGGTTCCGCAATCCATGGCCTCCCTGTTGTCCGTCAGCATAAGGAATGGTGAAACTTTGAAGTCATATTCAGATAGGTTCTGGGAAACGTATAACGAGATGGAAGAAGACTGTGACGTGGTGGCCATCAGCTCTTTTAAGCTAGGCCTTCCCACTGAACATCTCTTAAGGACGTCCCTAACGGCCAAACCTGCTACCAGTGTGGGCTAGTTGATGGATAGGATTGACAAATACAAAAGAGTTGAAGAAGACCAACAGCAGAGTAAAGGCAAGGATAAGGTTATCCCTCAGGAGACGAGGGATTTCAGGTCGGACCGACAGAGCCATAACCGGCGAAGAAAGGATTGGGCTGGACAGGGTTCAGCGAATTTTCAAGCAGTCAATGCTGTATTTCGTGAGCCCGTGCACCAGGTTCTGGAAAAAATCAAGAATAAGCCTTTCTTTAAGAGGCCAAACAAGATGGCTGGAAACCCTGAAAGGCGTAACCACAATTTTTACTGCCAATATCATCTTGACCACGGTCATACTACTGAAGACTGTAGGAGTTTGTGGAACCATTTGGATCAACTTGTCAGCGAGGGCAAGCTGAAACAACTTTTGCACCACTTATATGGTCAGGGAAGCCAGGGGAACGCAGGGTCGCGAAGGGAGGACCCTGTGAAACCCCCTTTAGGCACAATAAATGTTATCTTTGCTGCGCTAGGGAGGACAGGGTCTTGCCCATCCAGAGTATTATTAGTCGCTCGGCTGCCCTCGAAGAATACTAGCAGGGAGCCGAAGAGGCTTAGGACGGGGGCTCAACCAATTTTGGGCTTTTCGGAGGATGATAAAATTGGAATTATACAGCCACATGATGATGCTCTAGTGGTTACTCTCAGGATAGGAGGATACGACGTGAGGAGAGTAATGGTGGATCAGGGCAGCGCTGCAGAAATAATGTATCTTGACCTCTATAAGGGGCTGAATTTGACTTCCGAGGATTTGACACTTTACAGTTCCCCTCTGGTGAGTTTTGATGGTAAAGTGGTCATCCCGAAAAGCCAGATCAGACTCCCTGTGCAAACTGGATTTGAGACGGTGGAGGTAGACTTTATAGTGGTGGACGCCTACTCACCCTACACTGCAATTGTGGCAAGACCTTGGCTTCATACCCTCGGGGCGGTCTCCTCCACACTTCATCAGAAGGTTAAATATCCGTCCGAAGGGCGAGTAGAGGAAATCCGAGGAGATCAATCGACGTCCAGACAATGTCTAGTGGCAACCATTCAGCGCCAACATCAGACCAAATCCTTGGATCGTGACGATGCAGGCTTATAGCAGTTAAAACCTTCGGTGCTGGGCACCGAAACCCCAGCCGAGGGTGCAGAGTGTGAAAGCCTTGTGAAGATAGTTGTTAACAACGACCTCGAAAAATTCTTTCAAGTTGGATCCATGCTGCCCCCTCAAGAGAAGGAAGAGTTGATAGAGTTCCTCAGAACCAACGTTGATGTGTTTGCATGGGATTTAGCAGAATCCCCAGGAGTAAGTCTGGAGTTCATTTGCCACCATTTGAACGTTAATCCGGCTATCATCCCCAAGAAACAGCCGCTCCGGCGCCCGTCAAGAGAACACGCGGACGTGGTTAGGGAAGAAGTGATGAAACTCAAGCAGGCAGGGGCTATTAAGGAAATTTTTTTATCCTGAATGGCTAGCTAACACAGTGGTGGTAAAGAAGAAAAGCGGAAAATGGCAGGTATGTGTAGATTTCACGGAGCTTAACAGGGCTTGTCCGAAGGATCCGTTTCCAATGCCGAAGATAGACCAACTGGTTGATGCAACCGTTGGGCACCCTCGGATGAGTTTCCTGGACGCATTTCAAGGTTACCATCAAATACCACTAGCCCCCGGTGATTAGGAGAAAACAGCTTTTGTAACCCCTGTGGGGAATTATCACTACAAGATAATGCCGTTCGGACTAAAAAACGCAGGGGCTACCTATCAGAGAATGATAACAAGAATGTTTGAACCGCAGTTGGGAAAGAGCATGGAGGTTTATATCGATGTCATGGTGGTAAAAAGTAAGGTTATTGCAGAACATATTGGGGACCTCAGGGACGTTTTTGAAATTCTGAGAGAACACAGATTACGCTTGAACGCATCCAAGTGTTCGTTTGGTGTAGGGTCAGGCAAGTTCTTGGGATATATGGTGACTCATAGGGGGATTGAAGTTAACCCCGATCAGATAAAAGCCATCAACAACTTACGAGCTTCTCTGAATCCCAAGGAAATTCAGAAGCTGACAGGGATGACTGCTGCCCTCAATAGGTTCATTTCTAGATCAGCTGACAGGTGCAAACCTTTTTTCTCGCTGATCAACAAGTGGAAGGGTTTCGAATGGACTGAGGAATGTGCTGTTGCTTTCCAGCAACTTAAGGACTACTTAGCTCGACCTCCAATTATGTCCAGTCCAGAGCCCGATGAGGTCCTATTTGCATACATCATTGTAGCCCCTAATGCAGTGAGCTTAGTGCTGATCCGCACAGACTCAGGTATTCAAAAACTTGTCTACTACGTAAGCAAGTCACTGCATGAAGCTAAAATACGTTACTTGCCGCTGGAAAAGGCCATCTTGGCAGTAGTGCTAGGGACGAAGAAGTTGCCTCATTATTTCCAAGCCCACACCGTTATAGTCCTCACCCAGCTGCCGCTCATGACCATACTCCGAAGCGCCGACTACATTGGAAGGATTGCCAAATGGGGCACGATCCTAGGGGCTTTCGATATCAAGTACATGCCTCGCACATCAGTGAAAGGCCAGGTCCTTGCCGACTTAATCGCTGAGTTCACGGAGCCCCTTTTGGAGGAGGTAACACCGACACCGGGCTTGGATGGAAAGTCTGTTGGTATGGTTTCTTTACAGGACCCGTTGCCTTGGGAAGTGTACGTAGACGGCGCATCGAATCAGAGGGGCTCAGGGGTGGGGCTAGTGCTGATATCCCCAGAAAAAATTGTTATTGAAAAAGCGTTAAGGCTGAATTTCTCCGAGACGAATAACGAGGCAGAGTATGAGGCTCCTTTAATGGGGATGACGATGGTACGAAGGATGGGAGGAAAGTCAATCCAGATGTACTTGGACTCAAGATTAATCGTCGGTCAAGTACAAGGGGAGTTCGAGGCGAAAGACGAAAGAATGCAGGGGTACCTGAGTCAAGCAAAGTCACTGCAGACAGAGTTTGAAACTTTTAACCTGCGGCAGGTCCCCAGAAACAGCAACACGCATGCTGATTCTTTGGTCACACTCGCTACCTCTTCGGCGCAAGAGTTGCCTAGGGTTATCCTCATTGAGGACATGCAAAGACCAACAGAATTAAGAAGAGAAGCAGTCCTGGTTCATCACATCAGGGCCTCCCTAAACTGGATGGACCCTATCATCAAGTTCCTGAAGGATGATGTGTTGCCCGAAGAAAAAGGGGAAGCAGATAAAGTACGGAGGAAAGCCACTCGTTTCTGGCTATCCGAGGACCATAAGCTTTATAAGCGCTCCTATTCAGGTCCATACTTATTGTGCATGCACCCTGAAGCAGCCGAATCACTACTAGAGGAGTTGCATGAAGGGATCTGTGGAAGCCATACTGGTGGGAGATCTTTGGCTCACCAAGCCATTACTCAAGGTTATTGGTAGCCGAATATGCAGAAAGAGGCACATGAGTACGTCAAAAAGTGTGATCAATGCCAGCGGTTCGCGTCGAACATACATCAGCCCGGAGGCATTCTTAATCCGCTGTCCAGCCCATGGCCTTTCGCCCAATGGGGCTTGGATATTGTGGGCCCATTCCCTAAGGCAGCGGGAAACAAGAAGTACCTCCTGGTCGGCACAGATTATTTCACCAAATGGGTCGAAGCTGAACCTCTAGCAAACATCAGGGATGTAGATGTGAAGAAATTTATCTGGAAAAACATCGTCACACGGTTCGGGGTCCCCCACACCCTCATATCGGACAATGGACTTCAATTTGACAGCAAAGCTTTCAGGAGTTATTGTAGTGAGCTGGGAATCACAAACATATATTCTACCCCGGCTTATCGCCAGAGAAATGGGCAAGCGGAAGCTGTTAATAAGGTCATAGTTAACAGGTTGAAGAAAAGACTAGACGAAGCCAAGGGTAGATGGGTAGAAGAATTGCCTCATATGTTGTGGGTGTATAGGACTACGCCTCGCAGGTCTACAGGAGAGACCCCCTTTTCAATGACCTATGGGGCTGAAGCCGTCATGCCTTTGGAGACGGGGTTTCCAACGTATAGGACTAGCTCTTTTAACCCGATCGGCAACGATGAGTAGTTGGAAAAGAGTTTGGATTTAATTGAAGAACGAAGGGAAAAGGCAATGGTCCAACTGGCACATTACCAGCAAAAGCTCAAGCAGGGCTACGATGCCAATGTGAGGTTGAGACCTTTAGAGCCTGGAGATTTGGTGTTGAGGAAAGTGGTAGGTACTGCAAAGAATCCAGTTTGGGGAAAACTGGGACCAAATTGGGAAGGACCGTATCGCATCACTTCAAAAGCTGGTATTGGAGCATATTTCTTGGAAGATCTGGATAACCATGTAAAACCCCGGCCGTGGAATGTAAATAACCTAAAAAGGTATTATTATTAAGCGTATTTTCTCTTTATGTGACGCTACCATTTTATTGTGCTAATGATTCTCTAAAGTGTTTAAACTTAAATTCAATCATGCCTGTAGTCCTCGGACCAGATGATTTGGGTTAGTTAACATTTATTTACGTTCCTCTAAAGTGTTTAAACTTAAATTCAATCATGACTGTAGTCCTCGGACCAGATGATTTGGATTAGTTAATACTCATTTGCGTTCCTCTAAAGTGTTTAAACTTAAATTCAATCATGCCTGTAGTCCTCAGACTAGATAATTTGAATTAGTTAACACTCATTTGCGTTCCTCTAAAGTGTTTAAACTTAAATTCAATCATGCCTGTAGTTCTCGGATCAGATGATTTGGATTAGTTAATACTCATTTGCGTTTCTCTAAAGTGTTTAAACTTAAATTCAATCATGCCTGTAGTCCTCGGACCAGATGATTTGGGTTAGTTAACACTCATTTACGTTCCTCTAAAGTGTTTAAACTTAAATTCAATCATGCCTGTAGTCCTCGGACCAGATGATTTGGATTAGTTAACACTCATTTGTGTTCCTCTAAAGTGTTTAAACTTAAATTCAATCATGCCTGTAGTCCTCGGACCAGATGATTTGGATTAGTTAACACTCATTTGCGTTCCTCTAAAGTGTTTAAACTTAAATTCAATCATGCCTGTAGTCCTCGGACCAGATGATTTGGATTAGTTAACACTCATTTGCATTCCTCTAAAGTGTTTAAACTTAAATTCAATCATGCCTGTAGTCCTCGGACCAGATGATTTGGGTTATTTAACACTCATTTGCGTTCCTCTAAAGTGTTTAAACTTAAATTCAATCATGCCTGTAGTCCTCGGACCAGATGATTTGGGTTAGTTAACACTCATTTGCGTTCCTCTAAAGTGTTTAAATTTAAATTCGATCATGCTTGTAGTCCTTGGATCAGATGATTTGGGTTAGTTAACACATTTACGTTTCTCAAGTATTACTGCCTACGTTATTAGTCTGGTCTGGAGTTTGGTAGAGTATGCAAATTTAAGCTCAATTCCGTTGACTGTTGTTATTAGAAGGCCTCGCTCAGCCACGTTCAAAAGATTACCATGGTCTTGGTTGATTCTCGGTTATCAAACTGTCGTTACTAGTCGTAAGGGCGCAATTTAACACAACATAAAAGCAACAAAGAAAAGTTAAACCATTTCATTCATTAAAGAGGTAATATTGTTACAAAATAAATGATAAGGGGTCCTAACTATTACAAGCTGAAAAAGTGCATCCTAAGCCTTCTCCTGAGGCACTGGATCAGTTGTTGGTAGATCGCCCGCATCACCGGTCTGAGGAGGGGCCTGACTTGACTCAGCTAGGACTGGAGGATTCTGACCGGCCGAGGAAGCTTCCAGGGTATCCGGCAGGTCGCAGATGTCAGGGTGGTAGTAAACACTCCCAGGCTGCCTCAGGGCAGACTCTGGGGGGACTCCAGCCGCATCAAGGCCTTTGCCCCACGTGATGTCGCAGTACCCCCTGCAGACTTTAGCAAGCTCCTCGGTCAGCCTCATTTGGGTCTCTTGCACCCCCAGCATGTAGGCAGCCTGTTTCTCAGCCTTAACTGCTTCCTTGGCCAATTGAGCGTCCTCCTTGGCCAATTTAGCAGCGTCATTGGCTTTGTTAAGCTCAGCCCGAAGTTCTTTCGCCAAAGCCTTCTTTGTTTCCAGATTGATCTCGGTAGTATATAGCTTCTGGCGTTGGTCTTCGGCTTGCTTTGTAGCATTTTTCAGGCCTGCCTCCAGACTCTTCTTTGCCTTCGCCTCCTCCTTCAGTTGCTCGGAGATGCGGGCGCACTCGTCTTTTACAGTGCCCAATGCCTTCTCAGCCTCCTCTCTAGATTGGACCTTGGCTTGCACTTCAACATTCTTCTTTTTACCCCATTTTTCAGCTACGTAAATTTGTTGGGCAATCTGCATGGCAAACAAAGAATTTTATGTTAGTTGTGAACGCACATAAGAGCTACAAGAGAGTGACTTATCTCACCATGGCTATATTCCTTTTGAGGGACAAAAAGAGCTCCTGTGGGCTGAAGCGCCGATAGGACTCCATGTCCTTCGGAAGGAGGAGAGGCTGCTCTAGTGCCTCTGCTATGTGCCCAGCTTTCCCTCCAGCGTAGTTTCAGAGGGAGGCATCATATAGAATGGCTGCGCCATCCAGTGTCAGCTTCAGTGACCACACCCGAGTCCCTCGCCGCACATCTGCGGCCAAGGGTTCTTCCCTGCTCTTAGTAGAAGAAGTCCTTTTACTTCTCGTATCATGGGTCGTCTTTTGCTGCTTAGTACCTTTCGGAGGAACCACTTCCACGTCTTCAATATCCGTCGCCACCCTCTTCTTCTTCAGATCCGGTAGGGGCTTTAGGCCGGGATCTCTTGGGGTTAGGAGAGAAGGGGGGAGGGGAGGTGGAAGACTGACCGTGGGCTGGGGTGTAGTAGTACCCTTGGTCACGGCCTTCGGCCTCCTGCTCTTCATCAAATCCGTTAGACTCTGCATATCTTCTTCTTCAGAGTCGTCAGGCGCTGCTCTATTTAAGAGCGGTGCAACTGAGTGCCTATCAAATACCTCTTCGGCAGAAAAAATTTGAACTTCCTCCGAAGTTTTCCCTTCAAACTTGAACTGGTCGATTTGCTCGTCAAGTGAGGGAGTCGATGAGGCTACTTTTTCTCCTTCTGCCGCCGGCCGAAGAGTTACCTGATGAACAGGTTGGACGAGCAATGGAATGCCTTGTGGATTTGGATGTGGCACAGGCGCGAGGTCATATGGGGCCAGAAAGCCCTTCCGAGCAACGTCGATACGATTAAGGCAAGGGTCTCCAAGTGTTATCGCGTTGCCTGCTGGCTGGAAGTCTTTTTTATTCGAAGTATACTCAAGGATGAGATGCACGGCCCTAAGCTGCCCGTCTTCGCTTGGAAAGATCTCCGACCAAAGGAGGTAGTTAACTGTTGCTGTGTTGGTAAGGCTCAGCCGAGGAGCGACACGATCCCTATCTGTGACATCAAAATGGAACTGTTAGAAGAACTTAATACATGATAGAGGAGGCCAGTTTATTGAGAACAGAAACCCTAAATCAATTGTGGGGGAAACCTAAGAAGGGGATATCCCACTTGGCTCTCCTGGCTCAGTAGGGCAATGAAGCCCATCATGCCACGCACCTGAGACGATAAGATAGTCGTCTTTCATCCTTTTGTTAGACTTGGGGAGGCAAGAGAGGAGCCTGACTTCATCGGATCGAGATCTGAGATAGTACCCCGACCCTTCCTTGGAACGACATTCATACATGTGTACCACGTCGAGCCAGGTGAGCCCCAACCCCATATGTTGGTTTAGATCGTCGACGGCTCCTAAAATCCTAAACACGTTAGCCGCACACTGCTCAGGGCAGAGTCTATGGTTCCGGAGATAATCCCTGGTGACCCGACCCATGGGGATGGTCATCCCTCCTTCCAAGAAGGCGATAATGGGGATTGCAACTTCGCCCTCTTTTCGGTCTAATAGTAACCCCTCCGAAGAGCAGTATCTTAAGCCCACATATTGGGGAATGCGATATATCGCCCTAAATTTCTCTATCTGGGAAGGACTATTCACCAGATGTTCAAACCTACCCATTTTTAGTTAAGATAGAAGGGAGCGATGCAGAACGGCGGTTGGGAAATGAATGTCCAAACGCCGAAGGGGCAAACTGAAAAGAATACGAAAATCTCAAATGAAGAACTTACGCAGAATCGAATTGGAGGATGCCCTTTAGCCTTGCAGGAAGATCGTCGCAGATTCTGAGACGAGTTGAAGTAGATGACAAAAGAGGCTTTGGGAGCGTGAATGCTTGAGTTCGCTAGGGAGTCTGAAATTTGCAAAGTGAGAAAATAACTCCCTCTGGGACTTTATATAGAGGTAGGCAAAGTGGTAGGATTTATCCCGCCCAAAATTTTGAGGAAAATCTCGACCGTTGGATTTGCGACGTGCCGTTAGATTTCATGGACAAGACACCACCTGGCGCAATTAATGACGCCTTGGAAACGACGCAACAAACAGCGGCAATAAAAAAGGTGCCTAGAGTTATGCGTACACACGTGCGGAGTCAGAAATTCAATGCTTTCATTTGGCGAAAGGTCAAAACCCCATTTTTTATCTTCGGATACGAAGGAAAAATTGGAATTTTGAGGGGCTATTGTGGGTGAGAAAGCCCAACGTCATATGTTGGGCCTGGGCCCAATTTAGGTATCACTTTCTGTCCGAAGAGGTAAAAGTGTTCAGTGCTTTGCCATCCTGGTGAAAATGCAACCAAGAAGGGACGAATGTTGCTTCCGAAGACAACCTGACTGGTCCGAAGATGTTCCGCTCATCGGATCTACGGAGAACTTGATCAAGCAGATATACTGAAGATTCCTCGGTAAGGAGTGAGTTTTGGGCACGTCTAAGTGTGAGAAGATCATGAGATATCTTAAAAATAAAGCTGCTGCCACCGCATTTAATGCACTACAGCAACTTTTCTGGCTGCATTTATGTGGAGAAGACACCTGAACAGTGCAACCTCAACCACTACCACTCACTGCAGGCTAAAGTAAACTTCTGATGTGATTAGTACTTAAGTGGACGCTTAGATGAAGAACAAGTGTACGGTGGAGATGAAGTGAAAAGGGTATATATAAAGGAGATAGATCTCACAGAAAGGAGGAGGTTTTTTGTCATTTTTAGGTCTGTAAACTTTAAGCCTCTTCGGATTCAAGAGGATCCCCGCTGAATACTAGCTTGAACATCACTTTTGTTCCTTGTTTTGTCTGTTTGAACCGCGGTTAAATCCATTTTTAGCCCAGTTGTTTAACCCACTCTCTATAAATTTATTGTCAAGGGTTTCATTGGGCTGAGTCCATAAAGTCCATGCTTGGCCCAACAAAAATTTGACCCTACAGCTAAAATGCTTGATTTTTTGTTGTTCGCGTTTCATTGCATCATATGACAATATAAATTTCGCCCACAAGCTTATATTTAAAAATTGAATAATTGTGACTTTTATGCTTGGTGTTCAGTTGTGTCGCACTTGGGCAGTAATTACAGGATTAAAAAAAAAAAATTAAAAATCATGATAAATTACTTTCGTGGACTAATGGAACTAAATATATAATCACGTTGTGTACAATCTAAAACAACCAATGTTTTGTTTTTTTCCCAAGCATCAAGACTTGTAAAATCATTTAAGTAATCTTGCCTTCATTTGGGAGCACTGGAGGGCCACTCTGTTTGTAGTCTTTTAGGTTTGGACGATATTTGTAATATTTTTCTAGAAAGTCACAATTTATATGAAAATTAATAAATATTAGGGATAAACTATCACTTATCCAATTTTTTTTAAGCAATTGATTAAGTGAATTTTTTAATACTTCTTCTCATTGGGACTTGTCATCATTTTCTATATATAAATTAATTAACCATTATTCCCAAAAGCTTAAGGTTTTAAGGAATGCTAACTTTAACACTGCATGTCATTGGTATGATGGTCATTTCATAAGTACAAAGTTATTGTAGGGGTATGAGGAGCAAGGATTGGGGTTTAAGTTTCTAAAAAAGAGTTTCACACATATATACACTTAAAGTAGACATTTAAGTTAGAATAAATTTTTTTTCTTATATATATATATATATATAATCCTAACTTTAACAACTTAGCATCTGTATGTAGATACATAAATTAGCTTGATAAAAAAACAAATCAATTTCTAAACTTAAACAAACATACCCTTTATCTTTATTCTGATTATTACAACATTAATTATTTTTGTTTTTGGTGTCTAACTATAAACTAAGAGATCATAATTAATTAATCTTATTTTAAGTTTAAGTGAAATTGTATTGGTCATGAAACAACTACTCTGTCACCAGGGCGACCCAACAAACTCGGATTCCTTAGGCGATATATTTAAATGAGGCTAATTTGTTATCACTTAAATAATATTTAACTAGTGTTTAATATCATTATTTTTTTTTTATAACAAAACTATATTCTTTTTATTTTGTAATATGGTTTTTTTTTTTTGAAAAAATGCTAAAGTTACAACAAATTTTACTAAAAAACCACTTAGAAATGATATAGTAATGAATATAATTAGTGACATTTCATGAAAATAATAAACAAATATTTGAATGAATAATGTTAAGGATATTATAAATTTTACAATATGAGACTTACAAAAATATATCACCAATCACAAAAAGTATTTTAAAAATATATTTAATAAGTTGTTGACGTTCACAAATCATATTAATTGTTACATCAATTTGTAAAGGTCTTTGAAGTAAAACTTATAGTACATTTTTCTTTCATTTTTCTATCTAAATTATTTCTTGTGATTAATGACATATATATTTGTAGGACTCACGTATTTAAAATTGTAATATTTCTAACATTACTTAATTGTTTGAGACTTCTTAAAAAAAACAATATCTCCAAAAATGTATTTTTTGAAAAAAATATATATTAATTTTTACCCCAAAATTTGAAAGTTTTTCAATAGTAGATGCGCTAGTCAATGGCCTAAGTGGCCTAGGTCTAGGGCGGCCCTGTCTGTCACTTTCACTTTTGAAAGACTTCCACTACCATGCATTAATTGAATCAGAGGACTTTGTAGTTTGCATGCCTCACGTGGATGATCATTATCTCGTACATTGTTTGAGAGATCCCATCTCCAGATTTTCCAATATAGCGTTATCTCTCCAAGATGGAATTCAAATACTGATTTATTATTTTATTGATTTTACTTTATTTTATCTCTAACATTGATCTTATGCATTTGCATTAATTATTATTGGGTTTTCCGCTTTTCTAAAGTGGAAAAAATCAGGCTGGGGATTACCTTTTTAGTTTTTTTTTGTTGGGCTGCTTAGTTTGTAAGCAATAATAGTGTTTTTTTAAAGCCTTTAAACACTTAAAAAATTATTAAAAACCAAAAGAAAAAAAAAAAAAAAAGCATCCTACATTCTCTTTATATCTAGGGTAGTTCACAATTTCTTTTTTTATGTTTGGAATTTAGCATATATCTTAAATTCTTTTTTTTTTTTCAATTAAACTAAACCGAATCACAATAATTACAAATGCAATCCAAGAAAACAACATTGCAATTCTCAATTCTTTATTTTTTCTTATAATAGTAACTAATTAATAATTTATTCAAAATAATTTCATTTGATTTAACTAAGAAAATAACAAATTGAGAGAGTATTTGCTCATTTTCCAAACATAGAAGGGGAAATTGATTAGATTCAAAAATAAGGAATGAATTGTTAATTATCCCAAACATAAAGGACGAAAAGTGCTTCTCCCAAAGAAAGAAAAAAAAAAAAAAAAAGAATATCTCTTTTGGACTAGAATCCTCTCAACTTTAGTCAAATTAAAAAGTTGAAGTGATTTGTAATTATTTGGGAGGAGGAGGAGGGAAGTTAGGGTTCTAAACCCTATCATGATTGGCTGTATCTTCAGAAAAAAAGGAAGGAAAAGGAAAATAACTGAGAAATAGAAACCATAAGAGAAAGAAATTTTAAAATGTTTTTTTTTTTTTTTTTGAGTGTTTGGATGTAAAAAAGAAAAGTAATGAAACAAAGGAAAGAAATAGTTATTTTCCTTGTTTGGTTCCCAAAGAAAATGGAAAGGAAACAGATGTTTTACCTTCATTCCCTTTTTTATGTTTAGAGAAATTAAATACTACAGTAGATAATATATTTTGATAAATCTAGAAAGGAGAGTATTTCTACTAAAACAAAATAATGGAGAATTTAAGGCTATATGAGTAATTTTATACTATAAAAAACTTTCAAATTACTTTAACATCTCACTCTTCCAATCAATAGGTCTAACAACCAAGTGTGGGTTTCACTAGTGTGACAAAAAAATTTTAAAAATCAGTAGATTTATGTATTTATTTTATTATTATTTTTAGTTAATAGAAAATCATAATTTTTATTGAGATTAATAAATTAAAGAAGGAACACATAACTTTGAAAAAAAGCCTCGAACCCTATAATAAAGCTTCCATCTTATTGGGTGTTGTATACGTGGCTTGATTTTTAACATAAGGCATCAATTTTCCCACATGAAATTGAGATTTATATTACTTATCAGCTGGGTGGAATATAGTTATTTTTTTCACAACTTAATGAGAAAATGATGATGGGAATGTAAGTGTTGGCTGCTAGCAATTGTTCGGTTTTGGGCCTTACGGCTTGTGGTGTTTGACAGCTTGAGAATGACTTGGAAATATGTTCATTCAATATTGAATTTTTGTCGTAAGTGGAAATACTCGTTGTATCCATATTTGCAAGTGGAAATTTATGGAATTTATTGTCAGATGTCAGATTGAAAATCAATAGAGAAACGATGAATAAAATATGGGGCGTCGAAATTATTCCACAATACAGACACACAGGAGTTGGGTGCATGCATTTTTGTTTTTGGGGGGGGGGGGGGGGGGGGGGGGGGGTGTGAATGCTCTAGGTCTGGTGGCGCACTGTGAACTCAAACTTCAAAACAGCAGGCACAATGTGAGTTCAAAATTCAAAACCTTTCTACAACAAGAGGCCCACGCAGCTAAATAATATGATTTGGTTTGGTCTATGGACGAAATCAGCTGTGACGTTTAGTGGGGTTATTACTGTTAGAGAGACAAGGACGAATGGAGAAAGCCAATGAAGAATTGACCGAGGTTTAGTCCACGTTTGGATTCACGTTTTTTCATTCACGTTTGCTTTCCGTGTGTTTTGTGTGGGTCCCCATGTATTGTTTACGAGACTCGCAAATACTTTTTTCAGCAAAAACAAGTTTAAAATTAAATCCCACGACACTATTCACACATTTAAAAATTATTTTGTTATAGTGTTTTCAGTTTTCAATTTTTATTTTTCAAAAATTTATGGAATTTATTGTCAGATTGAAAATCAATAGAGAAACGATGAATAAAATATGGGGCGTTGAAATTATTCCACAATACAGACACACAGGAGTTGGGTGCAAGCATTTTTGTTTTGGGGGGGGGGGGGGGGGGGGGGGTATGAATGCTCTAGGTCTGGTGGCGCACTGTGAACTCAAACTTCAAAACAGCAGGCACAATGTGAGTTCAAACTTCAAAACCTTTCTACAACAAGAGGCCCACGCAGCTAAATAATATGATTTGGTTTGGTCTATGGACGAAATCAGCTGTGACGTTTAGTGGGGTTATTACTGTTAGAGAGACAAGGACGAATGGAGAAAGCCAATGAAGAATTGACCGAGGTTTAGTCCACGTTTGGATTCACGTTTTTTCCTTCACGTTTGCTTCCTGTGTGTTTTGTGTGGGTCCCCATGTATTGTTCACGAGACTCGCAAATACTTTTTTCAGCAAAAACAATTTTAAAACTGAATCCCACGGTACTATTCACATATTTAAAAATTATTTTGTTATAATGTTTTCAGTTTTCAATTTTTATTTTTCAGTAATAAGCGGTATCTAAATAAACCCTAATAGCTTATGTTCATGAGACAAAAGGAGTGACTACATTTTTGTTACTTTGAATTATGTATTACAATACAGCTGTGGCGGCTTTAGATTTTTTTTTTTAGGGTGGTCATTAAGAAACATAAATTATACAAAACTTAATAAAAAGAGAACTTCATATTTTGATGACAAAAAAAAAAGAAAAAAAAAAAGAAGAAGCACGTGCACACACACACACACACACACACAAAGTCTTACAATTTCCTTCTACGAGTTTTCTTATTTTGAAATTGTTATATGATAGTCTCATTATCAATGTTGCAAGCTATATCTCTTTTAAAATTATAGTTAAATAAAATTTTTCTGGGACTTTTTATTTATTTATTTATTTATTTTTATGTAAGGATCTAATATATTGTTAAGGGGATTAAAGTTTAAGGATAAAGTTTGGCTACAAACTAAGTTGTAGCACAAGGCTACAACTCTCACTAAACAAATTAGCATTACTACATATTTGTAAATCTAATCGTTGAATTGCATGTTCTTTTGTTCTTAAAACACATGTTAAATTTCATGTCAATCGAATGTTATTTACTATTCGATCCATAAACTTAGTTTTTATGTATAATTTTAGAATACAAAAACTTGAAATTTAAACATTTGATTGATGATATAGTTATTGATCTTTGATCTTTTTGAAATTTTATAAGTATAGAGGATATAAGAAGAAAATGTAATTAAATGGTATATTTGTTAAAATTCACAACCAATAAAAAAAATATTGAATGAAGTTGTAGTTTTAGCTTACAACCAATTTGGTTGTCAAATTTTGTCCAAAGTTTAGTTTGTTGCCAAATCATAAATTTTTAAAATTTATACATAATAATAATAATTTTTTCTAGTTAACCCTGCATTCTATGTAGAGCCGCCAGTGAATACATCCATTGGAAGGACTCAACCAGTTAACCCTAAGCTAATCATTGAGTAACTCTAAGTATAGTATAAGTCAAGATGCGAAATACAAGTAATTACATGACTACATGACAATATTATAAATTGTATGGGTAGTGACGTACCTAGGATTTCAAACTAGAAGAGCTGGAGTATAAGCAAAAAAAAAAAAAAAAAAAAAACCCCATCAAATAGGCACCCATGATTCCATATAGTATTAATAAACTATTAAACATAAGAGATCCAAGGTTTAATTCTCGTCTACACTAAATACTGATTGATATCTTGGGCTGATAATAAAAAATACAATCATCAGAAATGAAAGCCATAGGTTGTGAAGCTCTATCACAAAAAAAAAAAAAAAAAAAAAAAAAACACAAAATAATACTGTTTCTTAATACTAGGCTGGTTAGGATTTTTAAATTTTTTTAAAGTTTTATTTTTGTTAAGATTTTGAGTTGAGTAGTTGCTAGTTAGGCTAATTGGAGAGGAGTGGCCTAAGGTTTTGGAAGAGGAGACCAACAACAAAAATGAAAAAAATATAACTAATAAAATATTTTTTTTCTTAGGACCAAGGGTGCCCGGGCTCCCTTAGGCCCTCCTCTAGGTTTCCCTGTGTATGGGTACAATGAACTTAGACTGAAATCTCTTACATCCATCCTCAAACTTAAGGTGGAAGTTTGAGAACATCTTGATAGGATTGGGTCCTATATAAAATGGTCCGAGCATAACTTAAAGTGAAACAAGTAAGATGGTTCTTGCCTATAGTTATCAATGTCAATGAACAATACTTAAAGGTTGGAAGATGGCTAATACAACCTAAAGATGAATGTTTTTGTGACCAGGTTGAAGCAAGGGAGTCAATACCGTACCGGAGGCTGTACTGGTTTGGCCAGCGGTACGATATATTTCGGATACCGGTCAATACCGGTGTACCGTTTCGAATTTACTGCTATTATATATATATATATACATACATATATATATATATATACATACATATATATATATATATATATATATGTATATGTGTATGTTTGTGTGTGTGTGTGTATTATAATAAATATAAAAGTTTACCATAAAACATTTCCTCAATTCAGAACTAATTATTCATAGTTTTAGACTTTAGTATCAATTAAAAGAAGGAAAAAAAAAAAAACACAATATAAAATATAGAAAGCTTAAAAGTTACCATTGCATACTAAAAAAACAAATAATACTAATAAGTTAATGCAAATAAGTTACTATTTTGCCCTAACAAAAATTCAAAAATTACAAAACTTATATAAAAAAAAAAAAAAAAAAACTTTTTTCCGGTATTGCCCAAAATTGGCCGGTACGGCCGGTATTTTTTCCGGTACGAAACAAAAGGGTTATGTGTACTAGTATGCTTGCTGGTATGGTATATATCGGCCGGTACGGTACGGAATCGACTTCCTTGAGTTGAAGGATGGTTGTACGGTGCTCAAGTATGGCAAATGGAAGATAGATGTTAGCAACTATGGTGATTAATGCTGAACGGTTGTCAGAAAATTATTTATTTCTGATACTTTCTAAAGTTTTTAAGAGAAACATACATAATTCAAATTTCTCATTTCTTAACTATCAAATTAATAATAATAATAATAATAATAATAATAATAACAATAATCGTAGGACAAAGACAAGTGCACGGTATCAAATTGAATACATGCATTTCAAGAATGGCCCTACGGTCTGAAACATCCTATATCCTACAATACCTATCAACGCATTGAATTCAGAAAATTGGATAAAGAATTCCACGGTATCAAATTGAATACGTGCATCTTGAAGCATGATAAACATGGTCCCACGGAATTTAATGTGTCTGAAACATCCTAATCCTTATCAACGCATTGAATCCTATAAATTGGATCAAGAAATCACCGAAGCATTAAACTCTCCACAAGAAAAATTTCCCTCCACTCCTCTCTCCCATTTACTTTACTTGTGATACCCATTCTCTATGGCTTTGTCTATTAAGCCCCTCTTTGCTTGCTACAATCCTCCAATTGCTCCTAAGAGGATTCCACAAGCTACCAATTCAGACCACTTCAGCCAGAATTCTTTGCCTAGTGCTCACAAATTGAGCATTGCCCATGATCACATATTGTCTCTCCCTTTAAAACATCACAACTACAGAAGCAAACATGATGCTGTAAGTTTATGTGTCCTTTCTTAATGCTACCAATATGATAGACTACCATCGAGAAAGTATCCGTTAAAACCATCTCATGAGGTGTCCTCATATTTGATGAGCCTCACACACTTGTGGGATTCACATGTTTTGAGAGGGCACTTCATGAAACCCTCTCATAAGTTAATCTTTCCATTGTTATAGTCACTAAACTAACCACTATTCCCTTGAGAGTAAAAATTATTTATCCCTTTTCTTAGGAGTTTCACTTAATGTTCTACCAAGTGTTGTATACTATGTGTTTGAATTTTTTATTTTTCATTTTAATCTTTGATTACTTTATAAGGGTAAGAAATGATACATATGACAGACTTCAGTTAGTAAAATATAAATTGAAAAACTTAGTGGAATAGTGGATTTTTATTCATCCCGTGGAGTCTATTTTGTATATGATAAAACCACTTTTGTTAGGTTGCGATCAGGAGCCATGAGGTCACTATGCAAAATTTTCATCACTGCCACTTGTTCTCCTTGAGTTTTTGTTTTTTTTTTTTTAACTTATAATATTTTAATATATTGTAATATTTTAATATCTTCCATTCTTAACAAAAAAAGGAAGTAAAATTATGATAATCTTTCTTAAACTTTATGCTAGCTGTGATACAACCTTTAACAAAATAACTTTACTTAGTTTTCCCCCCCAAAACTAAAGTAATATCAAAACGAATTTTCATTGATATATTATTATTTACCCCAAAACTTATCATGTTATCAAAGTAATTGCTCTTGATTTTTTTTTTCTTTATTGAAACAAACACATACACATAAATGAGAGAAAATGCGGTTCTAAATTCTAACACAAAAGTATACCTCAAATTTTACTCAAAAACCATGATTAATCAGTCTTGAATTTAAACCTTGACTTTGCTCACCTTAGCTTCTATCTACTCAAAGCATTATATAGTTTGTTTTTGAATATAATATATTATGGGTTCGTTTAGATACAACTTATTTTGCTGAAAACTGAAAACACTGTAGTAAAATAAATTTTAAATGTATGAATAATACCTTGGGACCTGTGAACAGTGTATGAATAGTACATTTTGTCTTGTACAAAGTGAATCTATGAGCATGAATAGTGCGGATTACTATTCATACACGCTGAAGAAAAAAAGAAAAGCGCAAACGCTAAACTTAAAGTGCAGATCCAAACGCACAATATAATGATTTAATTGAATACATTAAAGATGTCAATTGGCATTTAATTACACACTTTTTTTTGCTCCTGGTTTTCATTGTGCCCGATATTTTATTTTATTTTTACTTTTAGTTTTTAACAGATTGCTCCCTTCCCTTCCAGGATAAAATTCACAGCCAACATGCACAAAAGTTGAAAGAAGTTAAGCACGTGCTGAACAAAGCTGGAGAAGATCCATTGGAAGGTTTATATATGATTGATGCGATTCAACGCCTCGGCATTGATTACCACTTTCACGAAGAGATTGAAACAATTCTACAGAGGCAAAATATGATATCTAGTGCTTGTGGTTATAATGATATCAACAATCAACCTTACGAAACTGCTCTACGCTTTCGATTATTGAGACAAAATGGTTACTACGTTTCTTCAGGTTGGCATTTTCTTTTCTATAATTCATATATAAAGCCAATGGTATTGCTCATGGCTATAAAGTCATCATCAAGGGTGAGGGAGGGGTTTGGGATTTAGATTCTCACAAAGATCCAATAGCCGAGGGCCCAAATATCTAAAAATTATTGTAGTGTACTTAGTAAGTTATATACTCCTCTTACATAAATATGAGTATGTAAGAGAAATGTATAGTCTATCAAGGGTGAGGGTTGAGGCGTCTGGGATTTATATTCTTGCAAAGATCCGATAGCCAAGAGCCCAACTATTGATAAATTATTGTAGTGTACTTCGTAAGTTACATACTCCACTTATATAAATATGAGTATGCAAGAGAATAGAATAGTCCATCAAGAGTGAGGGCTGAGTGGTCTGGCATTTAGATTTTCACAAAGATCTAAATGGCCAAAAGCCAAAAGGTCGAAAAATTATTGTAGTGTACTTAGTAAGCTATATACTCCTCTTACATAAATATAAGTATGTAAGAGAAGGGCATAGTCCATCAGGCGCACTAAATGATTTTACTTAAACACCCCTACCCCCTCCTGCTTCCCTTGTTAATTTGGTTTAATGGGGGAATTTGTCCAATATTATGACCCAAATATTTTAGAAATATTTTCAAAACTGTATGCCACTTGAGGTACCTACAATATGCATTTTGCAAGTTTTAGTACATCAAAATACGAAATTATGATTAATTTCTAATTGTTAAATTTTATTATAAATATCTTGAATTTTTTTTGTAATAAAATTTTAGTTGGAATAAAATTTTTAATTTCTTGAAAAATTAGGTACTATAGTTTTAACTAAATTAAACTATCAATACAATTAATAAGATAATTTATTTTAATAATTATTGAGAGTGTAGCTACTTATTACCAAGAGAAAATACTCATTTGGTAGAACCATGATTTATAGGACTTGACTTTTATTTTATAGTATATGATTTATGATATATATGTTGTGGGATCCAACCTTTTTATAAAATTAAAAAAAAAAAAAGACCCCATTAATAATTCAACAAACGTTTTACACTTCTGCAATATAGTTCTGTCATTTGTCATGAAATTATAGTTCTATCATTTTTTTTTTCTGCTTTCTTATTTCATTTTATAAATTCCTTTTACAATACTATAACATCCTTTTATGGTTTTATACTATCCACAAATTTTCAATAATTTGAAACTAACGTTATGATAGAAGAAATATATTGAAAATTATAAGTACATTAAAAAAAAAAAAAAAAAAGTCACGTATAGAGCTTCTTGTATATTTATTGATACATTTTCAAACTTTTTATACTTGTACAATGATTTTCTTATTTATTATTCTTAAGTAATTAATTAAATTATCATTCTTGAATATTTTTTATAAAAATATTTGGATTATTCTTTTAGACAGATCTACTGATGAATATATATATATATATATTATTTTTTAATATCTTTTACTAGACACTATGCATGAAAAATAAATTGATTTTATAACTGTTATATTTATATGACAATTAAATAATTTAATTTCTTACTGGCTAACTATGACCTTTTTTTTTAACATCGATTTTGCTTTCAACTTTGTCTTTTAATGTTTGTTATCACAACTTAAAGCCTAATCCCACCACTAATTATTCAAAGCAATAAGGATACAAAAACTAAAACTAAGGGGAAAACAATTTTGTTTCTATTTGTAATCCTTTACTATTTGATTTTAGAACAAAGCTATATACTCACTAAATGAATATTGTATATACACTTGTACAGCGTTGTTTAACAACTTCAAGGACAAGGAGAGGAAGTTCAGATCAAGTCTAGTCGGAGATATAAAGGGATTGAAGGGCTTATATGAAGCTTCTCAGTTAAGTATTGAAGGAGAAGATATACTTGATGAAGCTGAAGAGTTTAGTCGCCAATATCTTACCGAATGGGCGACCCATCTTAATCATCAACAAGCCATTCTTATCACGGATACACTGAAGAATCCCCATCACAAGAGCCTGGCAAGGTTCACAACTAAAAACATTCAAACTAACATTCAAGGGACAAATGAATGGATCAATATTGTGCAAGAACTAGCTCAAATAGATTCCAACATGGTTCATGAAATACACCAAAAGGAAATTCATCAAATTTTGAAGTACGTTGAGCAATGATGTTGAGGATTTAGTTTGCATTTTATTGTATATTATTAACGATTTACTTAAATCTTTTTATTTGTTTTAGATGGTGGAAAGACCTAGGCTTGGCCAATGAGTTAAAATTTGCTAGAGACCAGCCACTTAAATGGTACATGTGGCCCATGGCATGCCTCACAGATCCAATCTTGTCGGAGCAAAGGGTTGAGCTCACAAAACCCTTGGCACTGCTCTACATAATAGATGACATATTTGATGTTCGTGGAACCCTCGATGAACTTAAACACTTCACAGAAGCCGTCAATAGGTATGGATCGGCAGTAGAATAATATAATAAAAATGTTAAAACTATAACGAATTTTATTACAAATTGACGTAACTATAAATATGATTGGTTTCAATTCAATGTAACATATAATAATAATAAAAAATATCTTAATTAGTATTTCGTGATTAGTGATGTATCATTATGTAAAATTAATGCAGTAAAATTTGTTATACCCCATATTTATTTGAAAAATAAAAATAAAATTGCATGCAGATGGGAACTTGATGCAGCTGAGCAACTACCAGACTACATGAAGATGTGCTTCAAGGCTCTTTTTGACATTACCAACGAAATCTGCTACAAGGTCTACAAAAAGCATGGATGGAACCCCATGGAAAGCCTTAAAAAAACGGTATAAAATAATGTAACACTGAGCCTAGCAAGAATTTATTAATTGAGTATGGATTTAGGAAAGTTTAATGAGCTACGTGTTTGAGAATTTATATTAATATTTACAGTGGGCGAGATTGTGCAACGCATTCTTAATAGAAGCACAATGGTTGGCTAATGGGATCTTTCCAAAGACAGAAGAGTACTTGAAGAATGCCCTTATCAGCACAGGAGTGCATATGGTGCTTGTTCATACTTTCTTTTTCTTGGGTCAAGGCATAACCAATGAAACTGTAGATCTTCTAGATGATGTTCCGGGCATTATATCTTCTACTGCGAAAATTCTTCGTCTTTGGGATGACTTGGGAAGTGCCAAGGTAACATATAATTTAGTGATGAACCTTTTCCTTTTTTAACAAAGAGATTTTCATTCCCTATTGTGACCTTTTAGGTGGGCTAAATACAAGAAAGAAAAAAAAAACTTAGATTACTTCGAACAGAATCCAGCATCCTAACAAAACAAGTGTCGGAGTTTTTAGTTAAGAGCACAGACTGGAAGGAATTGTGCATTTGCCTTCTTTTACATGCTTGACCAAGGAACAAAATTATAAAATAGATATCACTAGCACCACCATGAGTCTATGGCACTAAATTGTTCTTAGTCCTAAGAAATAGAAACTGATAATGGAACAAGCAATCAATTGGGACTTAGCTATTTGCTAAAACCTAGGACTATCGGATAAGCTTAATATTTTCAAAACAACTTTAGCAAGTGGATGAACAAAGTTTCTCTTTAAACTAGTTTAGAAAGAAATTCTTCAAACTTTTCATATATCTCTTTTTTGGGTGTAAATTTTGAAAATTTAACAGTTAAATTTCATGTTTCTTATGTTCTTAATATATATGCATATAAAATTTTGTTCAGATCGGATGTTATTTATTATTCCATCAATAAATTTATTTTTTATACATAACTTTAGATCACAAAAAGTTGAAATTTTAACATTTATTTGATGACATAACAGTTGATCTTTAATCTTCTTGAAATTTTGCAAATATGAAAGATATGATAAAAACATGCAATCATCTCCATGAGGCATTCCTGAATGGAGATGGTCTAGCTTATGTTTACTTAGTTATTGCCAATCCCGTGCATGGTGAAGCTTAAAGGAAAAAATTTGACTTCAAATAGGTTTAGAAGCATTTTTTTTTCCAACCCATTAGTGATGAATTATAATGCTAGTCATTGGTATTATTTAAACAAGTTATATGACTCATTCAAAAAGTCATATGACTAAAACTACACATAAATAATCTCTTTAATTGTTGCATATTAAGCCTTCGTTTAGATACATATTATAAATGAAATTTATTTCGTTATTCAGCTAATTTTTGCTACTATTCATGGGTTCCATTATATTTTTTAGTATTATTCATGAGTCTCACTGTATTATTTCAATTAACTTTTACCTTTATCTATTTCAGTAATAAATTTTTAGTTTCAACAAAATAAACAGTATCCAAACAGACCCTTCAGTTTGTGCCAAACATTTTTCAAGACCAAATATTTATATTATGTTATTGTTCTTAATTAAAATGAAATTTAGAGGATCCATTTTACAATTATGAAGACGAGTCCCTTTAGGTTGACTTTATATATATATAGACATAATATTAATAGGTCTAAGTCTAATAGTACAACAGTACAATAATTGTACATTAATGGGACAATTGAGCTTGACAAATAATTCTATAAAAGATGAAATGAAAACAAGTATAAATGTTATATATTAAAAATGGAATAAAGTTAATTAAATTGCCTATAAAAATAACTAAGTGTGCAAAGTGTAAAATATTTTTTGATACAAAAAAGAAATTTTATTTTAATTTAATCTGAGTATATATGTGTGTGAAATTCTCTTCTGAAAACTTGAATCCTGGTCTTTACTCCAACACTTCATAAGCGCTTATACTTGTAAAGTGAAATATTACTTGCTGAAAGTTAGTAAAAGTATAATAATATTAAAAAATTAAGGTTTCAAAACATTTTATAGATGTGTGTGATTTTTTTGTATATGAAAAAAAGGAATAGTTGAAAAAAAAAATGGTAGATTGTTTTTTATCAAATAACTTTCTTTGTTGAAGGGGCTACCTAGCTAGGTAAGATGTGTTTTCAAGGGTCACAGGTTTAGCTAACCAAGAGTTTTTAGGGTCATCCAAAATTTTGGGGGCACCCCTAAGCTACAACGTGGATCGATCCACCCCTTGATAAGGGAAGTCGTGTGCTATTCATAACATTTATCGTCTTAAGTGGTTTGTTGCCAATAAAAGTGAGCGAGAAAATTATATGGACAGAAAAATGAGAGAGCAAGCTATGGACAAGTTATTTTGTGAAACACAAAATTATAAGATTAGTTTGTTTTGCTGCTATTGTCAAATTTTGCAGAGCAAAACTATAGCTTATTGTGAACGAAATGGAAAAGAAAACTACTAATTTGTTTTACTGGGGGCCCGTGACATAAAGGAGAGAAGAGTGGCTATAGATAGATGGCTTTCCTTTATTCAAAGAGGACACGTTTAATTTAAGACAAAGAGTACTCCATTGATGCCATTAAAGTTTATGGCATGCTGCTCCACTCCATGGTTGGCAGGTTACTTCTTGCAATAATTCTCTGGGATCTGGGTGTATAGAAGAGGAAATAACAAAGGTTCTGTTGCTCCAGGATAGTGAGTGTATGTATGAGTGGCTAGTATCATTCTAGCTTTTGAGGCTGGCTAGCAGTATTAGACATTTGGACCTACATTTGCCAGTCATTACCTGAAGGTAGTGCTATGGCACACCAAATAATGCGAAGACCCACATATTGTTGGCTAGCGCAATAATATGATCTTATCAATAGTCACGTAGTAAGGAGGAAAATTTTCTTCCAAACCAGTTTGAATGTAAACACAAACCACAAAGTTTTTCTCTTTGAGTGAATCTCCTCTGAAATCTGTGTAACAGCCATGTGTCTTATTTAAGTAAATCACATTACTTTTTATACAGGTCATATAATCAATCACCACATAGTGAAGAGAATTAGAGAAATTTTTCTTAAGACCAGTTTGAAGGGAAATTTGTATTTGTTTTGATCTTGGTGGACTTAGTTGGTCAATAATATCACGCTTGGTTTCGGTTTTAGTCCATTAAGTTCATTTGTTGATTGGATCCTCACTGGATCCATACAAACCTAGTGCCAGTTACACTTATTATTAGTAAAGTTTTAAATATTGTTTCAGCTGAAATGAACCTTATACAAAGTGATGTTAGATCAATAACAATTTGTCATGGTTTTATAGTTGAGTGGTATTGACTAAATTTTTATAAGGAAAAATAGAATTCAAATCCTCATCCCTTTATTGTGTAAAAAAAAAAAAAACTCACATGCTCTACAAGTTACCAAATAATGTCACTAGTACAGCACTAGTCGATCTAGGGTGCCAGAAATTGGCTTTAAATTAATGTTTGGCTCTTGCTCTTTCTAGTCATTGAAATAGGCCTGGTTTTAACTGCAGGACGAGAATCAAGATGGGCGTGATGGATCTTATTTAAAGTGCTACATGAAAGAACATCGTGGCTCTTCAATCAAAGACACAAGAGAACATATAATATCTATGATTTCAGACGAATGGAAAAGCCTCAACAAGGAATGCCTCTATTCATATCCATTCCCTGCATCTTTTAAGAATGTTTCTCTCAATGCTGCAAGGATGGTTCCTTTGATGTACAATTACGATGACAATCATCGCCTTCCAGGTTTAGAGGAGCATATGAAGTCGCTGCTAATTGGTGGTGTTGTTACACAACAAAATGAACTAACTGTTATATCACGGATCAAGGCTGAAGGATAAGGAAGCCAGATCAGAATCAGAAGTGAGCAAAGATATAGAGAATGAAGAAAGACCAGGCTAAACATGTAGTATTGTTTCTGTTACTAGTGTTGGTTAAACTGTATGTAGTTTAGTCTAGTCTAGTAATGGGCATGTGCTGTGCACGTGTGTGATTAGTTGTAATCTTCTTGTTTGTTAGAAATTTGTTATAGTTGTTAAAGTTGGTTAGCTAGTTAGCTTCTCTGTTGTATATAAACTACATCATCAGTGTATTATTCAAGTTACTGAGAATTTACTCTTAACAAATCTCATATGGTATCAAAGCCTAAATTGCTCTAATTTCTCCCAAATTTCTAGGGTTTCCTTGAAAGCTTTGAAGCTCCTTCAATGGCTTCGACACCTACTTCTTCCTCTTCTTCCTTTGAGAAAGATCCAGCATTGGTAGAGGACATATCAAGTCCTTTGTTTCTTCATCACATTGAAAGTCCTAGAGCTATGCTTGTATCTGAGGCCTTGATTGGTGAGAATTACCATGCTTGGGCCCGATCAATGAAGAAGGCTTTGATTTCCAAGAATAAGTTTGGTTTTGACAATGGCACCATTACTCTTTCTTCTCCATTGATGAAAACTCCAGCAGTAATTGATGTTTGAATTTGTTGTGACAACATGGTGGGTTCTTGGTTGACGAAGGCAGTTTCACCTCAGATTAGAATTAGCATTGCTTATAGAGACACAACATTGGAAATCTAGAATGATCTTAGAGATACACATTCTCAAGGCAATGGCCTAGGGTTTTTCAACTACAAAAGGAAATTGCATCAATCAATCAAGGTTCGATTACCACCTATTTTACTCAATTGAAAGTCTATTGGGATCAACTTCAGAATTTTAGGCCTACTCCAACTTGTTCTTGTGGAAAATGTACTTGCAATATTTCTCGAAAGATTGAAAATATTCATTTTCAAGATTCAGTGATGCAATTCTTGATGGGCCATAATGATTTGTATTCTCAAATCAAAGGACAGATTTTGTCAATGGATCCACTACAATCCATTAATAAAGTCTACTCCTTGTTGATTCAAGAAGAAAGGCAGAAAAATGTGGGAAATAACACTAATGTTCACATTGAGTCTACTGCTCTACTTTTGAAAGGTTCCAATTCCACTGGTCCTAATCCCAATTCTAATTTTTACAGTTTCAATTACTTTGGTAGTTTTGGTTTTTTTGGAGGAAAGAATTCAAGAGGCAAAGATAGACCTATTTGCACTGACTGTCGAGTACTTGGTCATATCATGGATAAGTGTTTGAAGTTGCATGGTTTTCCACTTGGGTTCAAGCCTAAAGGCAAGACTTCCATGGTGAATCAAGTGGGTATTCAAGATGATTCTGTTGAGAAGGTTCAATCATCGATCCAATACTGCTGCTCATTTTCCTTTTACTCAAGAGCAATGTTAGTAATTCTTGACTATGTTGGGAAATCAAATGCAAGTTGCTACTCAATTTTATATGGGAAATAAAGAAGTTCATATGGCTAGCAATGTGATCAAGTCTCATTCAGATCTTCATTTAACTGCTCCTATCACATAGGTTCTATTTCTCTTTTAGCAATCTTAACTCTTCCTAATGTTCTTTGTTTCTTCTTTTTCTTTTAATATTTTATTAGTCAATCAGCTTACAAAATCTTGTTCTTGTTGTCTCATTTTCTTGTCCAATTTTTGTTTTATACATGACTTCATTTGCTAGAGGACGATTGGTGTGGGTGAAGTTCATGATGGGTTGTATTTTCTGCAACACAACCCCTCAGATACTTGTACCTTTCCAATCAACTCCAAGGTTTCTGGATCATGCTTTCAATCCATTTTCAATTCTTTTTTCCAATCTATTTTCAATAATTCTTAATTTCATGTAATCAATAATGCTATTATATCCTCTCTTCTATATGGCATCTTAGGCTAGGTCATCCCTTTGATGCTAAACTTTCTTTTTTAAAGAATGTATTTCTTGATACAGTTTGTACTTTTACTAAAGATTGTGAGATTTGTTCCCTTGCAAAACATAAAAGACTTACCTTTCCTTTTCATAATCATATTTTTGAATCCTCTTTTGATATGGTTCATGGTGATATATGGGGTTCTTATATGGTTCCCACTATTGATGGTCACAAGTACTTTCTTACACTTGTTGATGATTGTACTAGATCAACTTGAGTTTACCTCATAAAATTCAAGTCTGATACTAGAATCCTTTTACAGTCATATTATACCATGATCAAGACTCAATTTAACAAGTCTATTAAAGTCTTTAGGACTGACAATGGTTTTGAATTCCAAATGACTGATTTCTTTAAGACTCATTGTATCATGCACCAACATAGTTGTGTTGCCACTCCATAACAAAATTCTGTTGTGGAGAGGAAATATCAACATATTTTGTGTGTTGCAAGAGCCTTGAGAATTCAATAAAATGTTCCAATTGCTTATTGGGGTGACTACATTCTCATAGCAGTCCACCTCATCAATAGACTTTCATCCCCTCTTTTTCATAACAAAACACCTTTTGAATTGCTTTATGACAAACCACCTGATTACTCTTCCTTTAGAATTTTTGGTTGCTTATGTTTTGCCTCCACCCTAGCTCATAATAGACTTAAATTTGATCCTAGAGTTATCAAATGTGTTTTCTTGGGTTGTCCTTTTACTATCAAGGGATACAAGTTGCTTGATTTGCATTCTAAAAGAATTTTTATTTCAAGGGATGTCACTTTTCATGAGTCTATTTTTCTCTTTCAATCCATTCTGAAAGCTTAAATTAGTGTGAAACATTAGAGCTTGTTTATACCCCAAATTAAAAAATTATGGCTAGATTACTTTTACTCTAACTTAACAAAGTGCGGAATAAGAGTAAATATGCGCAATGAACCGATAATACTATTCTAAGTCATATCTAACCACAATGAATAATAAAATGAAAGCTTAAAGAATATGGAAGAGAGATGCAAACACAATATAACACCAAGACGTGTTATTGAAGAAGAAACGGAAGAACTCGGCGAAAATCCTCTTTGCGACCCTCCAAGTCAAAATCGATTTACTAGAGAATAAAGTTGGAGTACATAAATAACAAAAGACCTTACAAGCCTAGTCTACCCCATGTACTAAAGCCCTCTAAGCTCCTGCTACCAACGGATTTCTCAGAGTCTTGTCTTCTATAACTTTCTGGATCCTGCAATTCTGCCCGACTGCATCTGCCACTAAATGGCTCCTTCCAATACTTCCCAACAGCACCAAAACTTCACTCAACAATCAAATTGAGTGTGGTAAGTGTTTGGACTAAGAACCTCTCAAGGATGTAAAGATGGAGAGGTAAGAGTAGAGAAAAACCAAGAGGTAATATGGGTATAACAATATCTAACTCTCATGTGTATTTGCTAGGTTTTTCTCTCTAAAAAAATACTCCTTACAATTCGTGGGTAATGAGGATATTTATATTATGGGTAAAGAATTTGGTAAAGCAACTTAACTTTTTGTCAAATAGAATGTTTCGTGGGTATCTAGCGAGATGACCTTTCTTGTGAAGTACTTGCAAAATGACAGGCTGTCATGACTCTTCAGCTTCTAATCATGTGCTTCACACATGACTAATCATGTGCTTTCTCGTGAGCTTCTTGCGAGCTAGTTGCGAACTGCACTGATTTATCTTTTGAAACTTGATTCTTCACCAATCTCTCACACTCATCTCTTACAAATAAACTCATATAAATACAGGGAAATGATTAAAGAAATTACAATAAAATTTGGTACAAAATTAAAGCGAACAAAAACTAGTTGGAAATCACAACTTTACGCATTCCTTTTTCCACATCTCCTTCTCCTTTTGACCCTTTTTCTCAGATCTGCATTCCTGCTGCTCCACCTTTACCTATTAATGATTCTATTCAACATTCTCAATTTGTTCCTCTTATGGATTCTCAACACCTTCATTCTGATCATGTTTCAATTCCTGGTTCCCAAATTCTTGAAGATTATTTTTCTGATCTTCCAGAAAATTTGTCTGTTTACTTACCTAATGATGTAGTTGATGATCCTATCCTACATCCTGAACCATTATGAAATTCTTGTTTCCGTTATGAAACAAGAATTCCAAAAAACAGATATTTAAGTTGGATGCTGTGCAAAATTCTTGTTTCCGTTATGAAATTTATAAATACAGATATTTAAGTAAAAAAAAAAAGACGTATCATCTAGTTGAATTGTATGCCTCCGGGACAGATGTCTTATTTTTTTTCCTTTTTAGTAACATCAGCAATAATTTTTATGCCAAATTTCTTATCATCTGTAAAATCGGGTACTCCAGGTGAATGAGCCCTCCAGAAAATGCCAAAACAGAAGGTGCTGATTACGTTCCTCCGCCTGGGCATTCTGTAAACTTGATGGATCTGCTGATGGGTGATGATTGGAGTTATTCTCACAAGTCCGATGAATAGCAAGAGAAGAAATTAAATTTTCGTTCTGATAATTGGACTCTTACTAGTTCCACTACTCATTTGGGGTCACTGACAAGTGCCAAAGGAGATCTGGGACGGAAGGACAACGTTACAACTGAGAAAACAGAAACGGTGCATACTGATGAGAAGCCAAATATATATAATGCAAGTTCAGTTCAGGGACTTTCTTTTCAGAAGAATGACAACGTACAGCTCCCTTCATCAAGAATGCCAATTTCTGATAGTCAAATGGTTATATATATATATAAGTTAAGGCCTTTTTTTATTAGTCTGGCTTGTTCATATAATGATATAAATAAATTCTTTGTGCTGGGTTAGTCTTGCTGAGCTAATTGCAGCAAGAGCTCAGCTCAGACTCAAATTTGGGCTCTAATTTCTGATAGAACTCAACTCAACCTGAACCCAAAGTAAACTCAGCCTAGCAAACTTTGGGCTCAATGAACGATATCAGTTGTCTCAGCCCAATTGACAGTCCAAAGTACAACCAGCTGGTATAGGCTGCAGCAGCAGCACGACCAAAACCACAAGCTGGTATAGCAGCGAAGAGCATTGCAATCAACCAAACCTATTTGTGATTGTTAATAAATGTTCAAAGGGACACACTCCATAGTCCAAACTTGCATAATAACCACATAATCAATTTATGAGATTTTCAAGGTATCTTATGGGCATGGGCGGAGCCACGTTGCTCCATGGCCCCCCCAAAATTTTAAATTTTCTCAACAGCATATATAGCAAAAATATATAGCCCCCCTCAAAAAATTATAACCGGCCCCCCCCCATTTGTCCAGAAGACATAAACTTTGTCTAATAGGTAAAACTTCTCCTCAAATAAAAGAATAGTTGAGCTCCCCAATTATCCAAGGACTTGTAATTAATCTAGTGGACAATGACCTACTCTCTACAAATAGAATAGATGTTAGCCCATTTCAAAACAAAGCTACGTGCCTTTTGCTTTTTTCTCCTCAATGTTGCTGCTAGCCTCATTGTTTAGTTAATATTAATAAAACAAAACTCATCTCAACACAGTCACACAAAAGTGACAAAACTGAAAACCCTCACAGCTAGTAAAAACAAATCTATCCCTTTTTTTACCATCTCATTGCTGTTATAGTAGAGTAGTGAACTTGGAAGTGTGTAAGGATGTGGGTTTGTGTTGGGGGATAATTCATTAAAATATTTTAAAAATAAATAATATGAATGATAATGTATGTGTTTGGATAGGACTGAATGTTGCATCTGCATTTTCTATTTCACGTTTCGGACCTCTTTTTTTTTTTTTTTTTTCAACGTTTCAGGAGCTGTTGCGGCTACTGTTCATGCACTGTTCATGAACAGTAGCCGCAAATGTTGACTTTTCTACTATGAACAGTGCACCCGTGCACTATTCACGGATCCACAAATATCACTTTTCAGCAACTTTTTCATTAAAAATGAGTCTCACGGTACTATTCACACATTTAAAAATTATTTTGCTACAATGTTTTCAGTTTTCAGTTTTAGTAAAATAAGCTCTATCCAAATAGACCCTAGTGGATGTTGCTTAAAATTATAGTGGAATTTGTTTTTCTTTATTGTGAGTAACATCTATATAATTGAGAAAAAAAATTAAGGTTCTGTTTAGGTTAATTCTTGAGTCATATTAAAGATATTAGTAATTTAAAATTTAGGACACTAGCTTGTAGCAACATATGTTTTTTATTTATTTTAAAATGCAAAATGTTCTTCTTTAATGATTTGATGATGGTGGCTGAATTTAAGATGTCTATAGAGACATTTAGAATTCATAATTTGATGATAATAGATTAATTTTATTCTATGAAAGATTATCGTCATGCAAAATATTTTTATTTTTGGATACTTTGTATGTCTTTTTTTTTTTTTTTGGATACTATGTATGTCTATAGTGAATTAGACAATTTATGAATATATTAGAGTTGATAACTTTATATTCAATATATTTATGAATTATGATTATTGTATAAATACTATAACTCGGCCCCCTAAGTTAAAAATCCTGACTACGCCCCTGCTTATGGGCATAAAGTGAAATAATCTAGTTAAAGGCTGGAGCACGTACTATTTTTTCATATAAAAAATAAAAAGCCTTGCATAATAACATGTTCTGGACCTCTAGGCATTAACAATGACTTTAGTCCAATTACTAGAACAGAGACATGTTTGTGTTCATGTCATCAAGTATGTCATTATCACAATTACTCAACTTGAAATTTTTTTTTTTAATTTTTTTTTATAATTAACTTAACTCAACTTGAATTTTAAATCTTGAATAATGGTCTCCAACAAAGTTGTAAGTTAAATCTAATGTAATTTTAAGTAATACTATAATACTTAATAAGTTTTTATTAAACTAATGTTTTGATAATTTCACATTTAGATTATATGTTCTCTATTTTTTTGACATGCATGTTCATTTTTCGTATCAGTCAGATGTCATTTATTATTCATGAAACTACACTATTATTCTTTTAGGTTTATCTTATGAGCGCAATTGGTCCCTCAAGTTTCAAATATGCGCTATTAGTTTCTCAAGTTTTTAAGATGAGTGATATTAGTCATTCTGTTAACTACTATTAATGGTATTGCCTATGTGGGTAACTTAATAGTGACATGACATTTTTTTATTTATTTTAATGTTGTAGCATTTTTTAATAAATAAATTGACATAAATTAAATTTTATGAAAATTATTATACAAGTAAGAAGCAAACTGAACCAATTCCAAAATAAAATCTTAATCCTACTTGGTTCCAAATCAAAACCCCACTGGGCAATCCCATCTGATTATAAAATGAGAGAGAGAGAGAGAGAGAGAGAGAGAGAGGCGAGAGTGAATGAAAGAATCCTTCGAACGGCCCAACAATAGAAATTGGATCCCATGGTTCAATTCTGGGTGTTGACTGACTCAATTTGGGATTGGGGATATGATCTTTGTCTTTGGTGTTTACAGTGTAGTAATTCTAAACAATGTTTTAAATTTCGTTTCGTTCCAGCTCGAATATTCTGTTCCAGTGCTTAATCTAGTGCACTGACCTCTTTGTTCCGTTTTGGTTTAATTTCGGTTTGTTTCGAACTATTTCGGTGTTTTTAACAAATTTCAGCTATTTCAGCCTATTCCAGATCGTGTTGGATTTTTTAAACATTGAATCCCAAAATTCATCATTTGACTCATTTTATTCTTATATCATATTTTAAATTTTGTTTTGGTTAATTGGATACAATGAAATATAAAGTTATGAATATATAAATTATGTATGTGTGTGTGTGTGTGTGTGTGTGTGTGTGTGTAATCTCGAAAAGATGCATCGAAACACACTGGTACCGGATTATTCCGTTCAAATTGCCAATCTGGAACTGTCTCCAGAATGGAATCTAAAATTTGATTCTAAATAATCCCAAGAAATAAAAACAAAAAAAAAAAAAGAAAAAGTTTGGCTTGCAATTCAATTACAATGATTTTGAAGGAAAACAACAAATATGCATTATGAATTTCTTTGTCTTTAGTCTTTATAGTGCAATTCTCGATACCACACTAAAGCTTTTTGTGTGGCATCAGTTAGAGGAGCAAGGAGAAAGAAGTGCACTGCCAACCAACGACGGAGCCCACCAAATGTCTTCTTCTTCTTCTTGGATTGATTGAGGTGAAAATGGCTTTGCTGTAGGATTAAGATTTTTATTTGATTGAGGTGAAGACAGATTCCTTTTCTCTCTCTTGCGTTTCAGAATGAAATGGGGAATGGCCGAGTTGGGCTTTTATTAAGAACCAGGTCAATTGCTTATTACGTGTAAACTAATTTTCGTAAATTTTCTCATTAAAAAAATGCCACATTCTTTAAAAAAAAATGCCAAATCAGAATTTCATTAGCCATGTAAAGAATTTCATTTTTAAAGTGATCACCAATACCGATCACTTTAAAAATTGAGGGACCAATAGCTTATACTTGAAACTTGAGAGATCAATTGTCCTTATAGGCGAAACTTCAAGAACTAATAGTATAGTTTCACATTTACTATTTGATTTAAAAACTTATTTTTTATACATAAATTTAAAATAAAAAACTTAAAATTTAAAATTTTTTATAGATAAAATAATTATTGATGAAATGACAATCCCCTCCCTTAAGGTTTATCAATGAACGAACATTCTCATCCTTATAAATTAATAATTATTATTTAAAAAAAAAGAAATATTTCATTATTGAAAAACTAAGTTTTGCATTTATACAAACTGAAGGGGAATCTCGTTCATGAAACTCATTTTGTTAAATCTCATGTGAGGTAAAAGTAATTTGTCTTCTTTTTTGGCAAGTGTAAATAGGGAATATTGGAACCCAAATATTATCTCCTTTACAAAGAGTGCCGCACACCAATAGAAGGAAGGCCATTGGCATGTTTCACTTGCAAAGTATGATATTTATTAATGAGTAATGCTACAGGCACAAATTATTTTATAATATTTTTTCAAAATGTTGATGTGGCCAACTTCTTATTGATTTTCATCTAGGCTCACCATTAATATCATTTTTTCATTTACTAATAATCACTTACTACATCAACAGATTGTAAATTTTTTTGTAAAATAGTTTGTATCTCTAGCATTATTCTTTATCAATTTAATTTTCTTTGCATTAAATCCATATCTCCTGGAAAAAGTCAAAGATCCAAAAAAAAAGAAAAAAGAAAAAAAATATGTCCTTATCATTTAATTTTTATATTTTTTTTCAAAAATAAATCTCCTCCTCATTTGACCTACATGATCTAATTTTGTCCTAGGCATTCCTTCAATTTACTTACAACAACTTCTAGCCATTTTAAACTATCTTCAAATCCATTTAAAACTACATCAAGCAGTCCTACACTCCTTGAAATCAATCTAAAACTTCTTCCAATGGCCCAACCTATATATTTAAAACTAATCCAGTGTTTTTTTTTTTTAACAAAAAATTAATATCAATTTAGGTATAAACTTCAATGAAGAATTTTCTAATGTTCTAAAAACTCTGTTGTTTTTTTATTATTTTTTTTTTATTTCCATAATAATTAAATTTTTTATAATTTATTTGAAAATAATGAAATTATAATTTCATTACAATTAAAATAATAAAAGTAGGTTAATCAGAAAACAAATAGATCAACAAACAAAATTAAAAAAAAAAAAAAAATCAACAATCAGCAATTTGAATAGTCTACCAAATAATATTTTTAAAAGATATTTTCGTGAGTCAGACAAAAATTAAAAAAAAAAAATTGAATATCAATAATATTCAAGTTAGGTATGAAAGTGTAACATGTACTTGAAAGCTCACTAGTATAAATACTTGAGCTAGTTTAGAACTCTAATTTTTAAATTACAGCTAGATTTCTTTTAATCCACTCTAGATAAAGTAGAACAACAGTAATAAATGCATAATCAATCAGGACTACTAACTAGTGCAAGGACATACATAATTGAAAATTAAGTACAAAGTACAAGTAGTAAGGGAGGAGAGAAGTAAACACAAGATAACACCATGGTGTGTTATCGAAGAAGAAAACCGAATAAACTAGCTAAAAACCTTTCTGCGGCCCTACAAGCCGAATCGATCTACTAGTAAATTAGTTTGAGTACAAGGATAACAAATAGACCCTCCAAGCTTAGGCTACCCTTTGTACTTGAGCCATCCAAGCCTCAGCTACCAATGGGCTTTACCAAACCTTGACTTTACTAGCTTTCTAGGTCTCGTAACTATCCCCAATTGCTTCCACCAAAGTTTGCATGACCCAATGTTCTCCAATTGCTCCAAATCAACTCACAACACTCTAAATGGGTGTGGTTTGTTTTTGGGCTAAGAACCTCTCAAAGGATATGGAATTAGAGAGGGAAGAGAGTGAAGAAAACTAAGAGAAATGTGTAGATGATTGTTGGTTTGTAATCTCTAACTTTCCAATGAATTTCTAGGATTTTCTCTCTGAAACTCTCCACAATTTCATGGGTAATGTTGGCTTTTATAGTGTGGGTAAAGGTATAAGGGAAACACACAAAATTTCAGCTGTCAGTGCATCTCGCGACTTAGTTCGCAAGTCACGTGCTTTTGCGAAATACCTCTGACACTTGAGTTATTTGAATTTCCAACATGTGCTCCTCACGTGGCCTTTCGCGGGTTGCAACAGTCACAAACCAGTCGAGAGTAATTCACGAAATCCTTTGTTCTTCATAGATCTTCACCAAATTGAACATTCTACCCATTACATGTATTCCCACAAAATACAGCTAAATGATTGAATGAAATACAATCAAATTTGACATGGAATTTAAGCCAATAAACATGAACGGAAAATCACAACTTTACTGTACTTATTTGTATTAACTGTTAAATGCCTTTGTATGTATTCATGAAATATCAAGTCAATAGTAATGATTCATGAACAGTCATACAATTCTATCTAAAATCTTCTATACATAGTGAGTCCTTAATAACAAAATAATTTTCAAGGTTCAAATGGCCTAATGTTGGTGATACCACCTCATTATGAGGTAAGGGTGTGCATGGGTCGGGTTGAGGAGATTTTTTGACCCAACCCACGTGGATTGGGTTGGTTTAGGTTGAACCTATGGGTTGGACAATTTTTTTTTTTTTTATTACTATAATTATTAAATTGTGCAAAAAAATATATCTCACTTGCCACTTGAGTTGATAAACAAAATATACATGAACTATATTCTAACTCAGTTATAAACAAAATATATCTAACTGAGTTGATGTACAAAATGTACATGAATTAGTATCCTAACTCAATTATAAACAAATAAGAGGGGAGTGAGAGAGTGGGAGTGGGAGGCGATAGTGAGAAAAATAAGATTTTTAGGGTTTGCAAGGTAATTGAGTTTTATATTGGAAGAGTTGAATAGGGGAAAAATTAAATAAAAAAAAGGCATAAATGTACTTTTGGTCCCTATATTTTTGGCCGATTCTCGATTTGGTCCCTAAATTGATTTCGCTCCTAAGCCAATCCCCGATTTCAAAAAATCATTTTTATTTTGGTCCCTGCCATCAACCTAGTAACAGAAAAATCTAAGGTGGCAAACGGAATACATTGTGTGCACAGTAAATACTGATGTGGCTAATAAAATAATATTACAAAATTTTTATTTTGGCATTTTTTAAATGCCACATCAACATTTAAAATGACACATCAGCATTTAAATTAATAAAAAAAGCCAGGTCAGAAAATTAAAAAAAATTAAAAATAAACATTAATCTAATTAAAATAAATAATTTTATAATATTAAAAAAAATAAACATTGAATTGAAAACAAATTTCTGAATTTCTAATTTTTAAAATTTTAATTAAATTAATTTTTTTTAATCTTAAATCTAAAATTGTGGTAAAAAGTGGTCATAAGTTTTGATTCTTAAAAAAAAAAAAAAAAAAAAATCTTCTGAGAATGATGTTGAGAGAGAGAGAGAGAGAGAGAGAGAGAGAGAGAGAGAGAACGATATGGGTTTAGAGAGAGAGAGAGAGAGAGAGATCTGGGACCAAAATCGACTACTATCATTTTATCAACAGCTTCAGCCAACTTTTGAGAATTGCAATGGATGAGGGAATCGCTTGGGGGCTAACCATAAAGGAGAGAAGAGAGAATAAAAGACGATCTGGGTTTAGAGAGAGAGAGAGAATGATATGGGTTTAGAGAGAGAGAGAAAGGCTGAGATGTGGCTGGTGGTGGTTCGGTTTCTCCCTTGTTGACCAACGGCGAGCAGATCTACTTATCCCTCTTCTAGGTTTTTATCATGGAGGCTTTAATGCTTGGTGGGCAGCATGGATCAGAGAAAACAATGGGCAACATGGCATCTCCCCCTTGTGTGTGTTGTGAAACTTAGATCGGTGGTGGTGGCTGTGGTTTCCTTCCTCACCATTCACCTCCACCAGCCACCATCAAGGTAGCCTCCTTGATCTCTCCCTCTATCTCTTCTTTTCTTGGACTCACCCACTCGGGTGCCTCTTTCTTTGATCTGTGATAGTGTGGGGGGTTTGGTTGTTCAATGGTTCAAAATTAGTTTAAGTTGTGGTTGAAATTTGATTGTAGGATTTGGTGGTGATGGATCTGGTAGTGGTGGTGCTAGAGGTCATTCGGGTTTGGTGTTGGTGGATATGGGTTAGTGTGACGGATTGTAGTGGTGGTCATTGGGTTTAATGGTTTAGGTTTTGATCTTTGTGGAAGAACACATCACCCATTTTTTATTTAATTTACAATTGATTTTTGGTGGAAGAATGTATACAAATTTTGGAATAGAAATTCTTTGAGTACTGTTCTTGTTATCTGGGTTTGTGTTCTTATGATTTGAGTTCATGTTCTTGTGTTCCTGTGATCTGGGTTCATCTTCTTGTTTATTTTTATTCAAATCTGATATATTTTTATGTTTTTAAATTTTGTTAAAACTAATATATATATATATATATTTTTTTTTTAAATTAGATGCTGACATGGTATTTATTATTACTATTATTTTTCCACTTTAGCGTTTAGCATGCCACCTATGCACTTCGTTTGCCACCTCAGATTTTTCTGTTACTGGGTTGACGATAGAGACCAAAATAAAAACGATTTTTTGAAATTGGGGATTGACCTAGGAGCGAAATCAATTTAGGGACCAAATTGAGAATCGGCCCAAAATGTAGGGACCAAAGTGCATTTATGCCATAAAAAAATTATTATTTATATAATATAGTTTTAAATATGGGTTGGGTTCAAGTTACACCTGGTGTAACTCTAAGTAATGTTACACCACCCGATAACTTGTTATTGAATTAATATTTTGAAAATCCAATTGTTGAATTACATGTTCTATATGTTCTTAACATGCATGCCAATTTTCATATCAATTGGATGCTATTTACCATTTGATCTATAAACTCATCTTTTATGCATTATTTTAAACTACAAAAATTGGAATTTTAACAATTGATTGATGACATGGCTATTAATCTTTGATCACCTCGAAATTTTGCAAGCATGAAGAATATACGAAAATAATGTAATCTAACGGTGGATTTGTCAATATTCGCATCCAATTAAAAAATATTGAGTGATGTAACATTGTTTAGAGTTACACCAGGTGTAACTTGAATCCAACTCTTTAAATATATATAATTTAAATTTTAAATATATAGGTGGGTTGAGTTGGGTTAGGCGGATTGTGATTGTTATGACCCAAACCTCACCCAACCCACTATTAAAAAAAATTTCATAACCCAACCTAATCCACCCACCCCTAAAAACTAACTCAACTTGGCAAGCTGAGTCGGTTTTTGCAGGTTGGTTGCACACCCCTATATGAGGGCTTGGGAGCTTTCATTGGGCCTTTTAGTTTGAGCCCAGAGGGTGGGTTTGAGGTGGAGTTTTGGTAATTAGGTAAGAAGGGACAATAATGTAGGATTGAGACTTGAAAAAAGAAACTTTTAATATCAATTATTGTATAAAATAAATGAGAAAAAGTTAAAAAGTGAGAATGAAAAAAAAATTGTGAGAGAGATATGGGGTAAATTAGGGGTGTGCTCAATTTGGTTTCGGTTAGTTTTTATGGGCATGGCCAATCGAAACTGAATATTTCGATTTGTGAAATTCTCAAATGAAATGGCTAGAAATCAATCGATATCGGTGTATTTTGGTTTTAGTTGGTTTTCTATTTTCCAAAGAGAGGGTTATTGAGGAAGAAAGATTTTTTTCCTCAAACAGAGATATTATTGAACGACAAACACAGTAAAAACATAGACCCTGTTTTTAACACAAAATACAGAGCAACACAGTAAAAAACAGAGACCCTGTTTTTAACACAAAATACAAATCAAAACATTAAAAACCATAAAACATAAACTAAGATTAGCAGCTACAAAGTTTCTTTAAAACAAACATCATGGGATGACACAAAACCCATGAAATCCTAGTACAAGCATGGGTGATTTGTGATGAGAGAAACAAAATCAAGAAGAAGACATACCATAGCAAGAAACGAAGATACTGAATTGGTGCTGGAAGAAATTAGAAAAATAAGATGTATGTGGATATCAAAAAAAGAAAAGATGTAGGGTATGTGTTTGTGAGAGGGAGAGAAAAAAGGGTGAGGGACTGAGGGGCGTGTGTTTGTGAGAGGGAGAGAAAATTGGGTGAGGGGCAGCTAGGGTTATAAGTTTATATATAAGATGCTAGGGTTAATTTTTTTTTTTTTTAAACTCAACATGCAGAGGCGAAGGCTTGAACTAGTGAACAAATGGCTAACACGCACACGATTTTCTACTAAGCTACTTACTCTGATATGTTTTAAACTTACATATATATATATATATATATGGGAATTTTGGCCTTTTGCCCTTAATTTTTTAAAATTTTGGCAATATGCCCCTATTTCGAAACTATATAAGGGCATGCCCCTGTTTCGATACTCAATTACCTTAAAATCGAGTTTCAATTAAATACTCGATTCATAGAAAATCGAGTTATGCCCGATCAAACTAAAAAAAAAAAAAAAATTGCATGGAACTCCATGCAAAATTTTTTTATAACTATGAACGTCCCATATTCAGAGAGACCTATAGTAGCGTTTTTAAGCCCTATAGTGACGTTTCTAAGCCTTATAACGGCGTTTTCTTGCAAATTTTTTTTATAAGTTTGATTGCCCCATACAGGTTTAGGGAGCCCTATCGTGGTGTTTTTAAGCTCTATAGTAACGTTTTTAAGGCCTATAGTGGCGTTTTTCTACAATTTTTTTTTTTTTTTTTTTTTATAACTTTGATTATCCCATACCAGGTTTAGGGAGCTCTATAGTGATGTTTTTAAGCCCTATAGTGACGTTTTTAAGCCATATTTTCATAAAATCGAGTTCCATGCAATTTTTTATTTTATTTTATTTTTTAAGTTTGATCGGGTATAACTTGATTTTTGACGAATCAAGTATTGCATTGAAACTCAATTTTAAGGTAATCGAGTATCGAAACAGGGGCATATCCCTATATAGTTTCGAAATAGGGGCAAATTGCTAAATAAAAAAAAATTTAAGGGCATAAGGCTAGAATTCCCATATATATATATATATATCGGTCGGTTCGGTCGGTTTCGAGATGAAAAAAATCCATCACCATAACTGAAATATTTCGGTTTCAAAAAATTCAAACCGAAACCGATCCGCACCGAAACTGAACCAAAAAATTGAACTCATTTTGGCTGGTTTTTTCAGTTTTTTGATTTTTTGCACACCCCTAAGGTAAATATTGCACCGGATTCAAATTCCACCAGTGTACAACATGTGGAAGGCGTTTCTTTGATTTTATTTCGGAGGCAAAGTACATTGCAACAATAGATGAAATTACATGCGATTGACCCCAACCCAACACCTACCAAACTAACAAAATGAAAGCAAAATGGAGCAAACTACAAGGTAATACCCACCACAGAAAGCAACATATATGGAGGACATAAGATTATTGGACAAAGTATTAGTCATGTACGTGTTATCAAAAAAAAAAAAAAAAAAAAAAAAAAAAAAAAAAAAAGTACTAGTCATGTACGTCTTCTTATCTGTACCGCACAATAAGCTAAATGGGTATGAAAGCTACAAAAGTAAAGTCAAGTGATGAAAAATCAAGAAATGAGCAGTACTTAAAGTTTGTTTTGTTAGGACGCTCATATTAATGTGTGTAATAGAGAAATGTGTAGAATTTATGCATTTAAATCCAAAAATTATCCACATCAATCAATCTATAAATGTGTATATTTACTTTATAAGCTAGTATAAAGTTATAAATCCATTAATAATTAAAGCCATCAGAAGAATTATTATGCATTTTGCGCTAGCTTGTATTGCATGCAACCCTTAATTTTTCTTGTATATATGTATAAAATTATAAAGAACTTGTTGTGGACTAATGGAGCTAAATATATAAACCATGTTGTATACAATCTAAAACAACCAATGTTTTGTTTTTTTCCCAAGCATCAAGACTTGTAAAATCATGTACGTAAGTAATCTAGCCTTCATTTGGGAGCACTGGAGGGCCACTCTGTTTGTAGTCTTTTAGGTTTGGACGATGTTTGTAATATTTTTCTAGCAAGTCACAATTTATATGAAAATTAATAAATATGAGGGATAAACTATCATTTATACAATTTTTTAATTAATTGTTTAAGTGAATTATTTTAATACTTCTTCTCATTGGGACTTTTCATCATTTGCTATATATAAATTAACCGTTATTCCCAAAAGCTTAAGGTTCTAAGAAATGCTAACTTTACTACCGAGTACTATTGGCATAATGGTCACTTCATAAGTACAAAATTTTTGTGAGGGTGTGAGGGGCAAAGACTAAGATTCAAGTTTTTAGGAAGGTGCTTCGTACATATATATATACATTTAAATTAGACATTTAAACTAGATTTGAATTTCTATCTTTTGTGTGTGTGTATATATATATATATATATAATATAATATGCTAACTTTAACAATTTAGCATCCATATGTAGATACATAAATTAGCTTGATAAAAAAAACAAATCAATTTATAAACTCAATCAAACACACCCTCTATCTTTATTCAAATTATTACAACATTAATTTTTTATTTTTTATTATTTTGGTGTCTAACTATAAACTAAGAAATCATAATTAATTAATCTTATTTTCAGTTTAAGTGAAATTGTATTGGTCGTGAAACAATCACTCTGTCACTTTCACTTTTGAAAAACTTCCACTACCATGCAATAATTGAATCTGAAGACTTTGCAGTTTGCATGCTTCACGTGAATGATCATTATCTCATACATTGTTTGAGAGATCCTATCTCCAGATTTTCCAATGTAGAAAAGTAATGAAACAAAGGAAAGAAATAGTTATTTTCCTTGTTTGGTTCCCGAAGAAATTTTTATGTTTAGAGAAATTAAATACTATAGTAGATAATATTTTTTGATAAATCTAGAAAGGAGAGAATTTCTACTAAAACAAAGTAATGGAGAATTTAAAGCTATAATTTTATACAATAAAAAACTTTCAAATTACTTTAACATCTCACTCTTCTAATTAGTAAGTCTAAAAACTGTGGGTTTCAGTCAGCTCAACCATAGTTTTCAGAATCAAACTAGACTGGGAGGTCAGACCGTGAAAACCGGAAACTTGGATGAAAATCGGTTTTTTAAGCGTAAAAAACTGGGCATATGTGGCAATTCCGTGAACCCCTAAAACTGGGGTTGAACCACATGAACCGGTTGCAAGAACTGTGTGGTCTAACCCCTTAGCAATTTTTTTTTTATAAAAACAACTTAACACAATTTTATTCTACTTAATTAAATTATCCATCTCTTACAAGGAATAAAAAAAAAAAATTATAATTAAAATCTTTCAAAGATATTCAACTTTACTTCAAAAATTAATCATAAATTTTAATGTTTTTATGGTTATTATTTTATTTTATTAACTTTCTTATTTAATTATTAAATATATGCTTGAAAATCATTAAATTTCCCTCACATATATAGATATATTAGTCAATTTTGCTAGTTTTATAAATTTAATATCTATATTTAGGCTTTAATTAATTATTAAATTAATTATGATGTCATCACGATTCGACCTCGGTTTATTCTCAAAAACCTTGAACCTCTCCCTTTTACGGTTCAATGAACGGTTCGAGTCTGAAAACCTTGAGCTCAACTGGTAAAATTTCTTATGATTGAATAAGAGATTTAGAGTTCAATCCTCGCTTACACAAAAAATCGATTGGTATCTTAATTTGATGATAAAGAGCTATTATCAGGAGTAAACATCCTAAGTTGAAACTATATCATAAAAAAAAAAAAAAAAAAAAAAAGAAAAAGAAGAAGAAGTCTAACAATCAACCGTGGGTCTCACAATCGATTTTAATGTGACTAATTTTTTTTTTTTTTAAATCAGTAGATTTACGTATTTATTATTATTATTATTATTATTATTATTATTATTATTGTTATTATTATTATTAGTTAATAGAAAATCATAATTTTTATTGAGATTAATAAATTAAAGAAGGAACATATAACTTTGAAACAAAGCCTTGAACCCGGAACTCTATAATCAAGGTTCCATCATATTGGGTGTTGTATACGTGGCTTGATTTTTATCATAAGGCATCAATTTTCCGACATGAAATTGAGATTTATATTACTTTATCAGCTGGCTAGAATATAGTTAGATTTTTCACAACTTAATGAGAAAATGATGATGGGAGTGTTAGTGTTGGCTGCTAGCAATTATTCGGTTTTGGACCTTATGGCTTGTGGTGTTTGACAGGTTTAGAATGACTTGAAAATATGTTCGTTCAATATCGAATTTTTGTCGTAAAGTGGATATAGCCATTGTACCTACCTATTTGCATTATTGGACTCAGTGAGTTCAAAACCTTTCTACAACACAGGAATAGTACAAAAGCCAAGAGAAGAGTCTATGTACGGAATCGGCTGTGGCGTTTAGTGGGGTTATTGTTGTTAGAGGGACAAGGACGAATGGAGAAAGCGAATGAAGAATTGACGAGGTTTAGTCTAATGGCTCACGTTCATGATACAAAAGGAGTTAGCAGCCATTGGGAGGACTTAACCAGTTAACCCTAAGCTAATCCTTGAGTAACCCTAAAGTCAAGGTGCGGAATACAAGTAACTACATGACTACATGTAACATGACAATATTATAAATTGTATGGGCACTAATGGAGCTAGGATTTCAAACTAGAGGGGCCGGAGTATAAGCGAAAAAAAAAAAAAAAAACTCCAAATAAGTATCCATATAGTATTAATAAATTATTAACCATAAAAGATCTAAGGTTTAATTTCTGCCTACACTAAATACTGATTGATGTCTTAGTTTGTTGATAAAAAATACAATCATTAGAAATGGAAGCCATAGGTTGTGAAACTCTATCCCAAAAAAAAATATATATATATATATAAGAGCAGAGACTTGAAGGAACTGTACTTGCCCTTCTTTTACATGCTAGACCAAGGAACAAAATTTGAAAATAGAGATCACTAGCACCACTATGAGTCTATGGCACTGCATTCTTCTTAGTCCTAAGAAATAGAAACTGATAATGGAACAAGCAATCAATTGGGACTCAACTATTTGCTAAAACCTTGGACTACCAGATAAGCTCAATATTTTCAAAACAACTTTAACAAGCACATGTTTCCTATAAAGTTGAACTAACTAACTAAAAGATCATTAATAAGATTTTTCAGATGAAATAATGCACCCGACAAACACAATAACAATGATCTACATGAGGCATTCCTGAATGGAGATGCTCTAGCTTATGTTTACTTAGTTATTACCAATCCCATGCATGGTAAAGATTAAAGGACAAAATTTGATTCCAAATAGGTTTAGAATTATCTTTTCAAACCCATTAGTGATGAATTATAAGACTATTTATTTGTAATATTTAAATAATTTACATTACTCATTAAAAAAGTCATATGACTAAAACTAAAACTACATGTGAATAATCTCTTGAATTGTCATATATTTAGTTTACACAACATTTTTCAAGACCGAATATCTATATTATATTGTTCTTAATTTGAGTGAAATTTAGAGGGTCTATTTCACAATTATGAAGATGAGACCTTTCATACATATGTAGACTTTATATAGAACCACATAATTGGCATAATGACTTTATACAGAAACATAATAGGTCTAATAGTACAATAGAATATTTATAGTACATGGATGAGACAATTGAACTTTGTTAAGGACATATTTTATGTAGTTGGCTAATCCTTTGACAAAACGCACTTTACTTGTATTTGGGTAGATCTAAGTTGTGTTTAATACTTGAAGAAACATGTTGTTCAAGTCTAGTATTAAAGCCATGAAGATTGGACCAAGAAACAAGTGAAGAAAAGGTGTTCAATAAAGCTGGACAGATAGCTCGACACCTGCGGATAGATAGCTCGATAGCTTCTCGACACCTCCTCGACACCTGGCTATCTGTCGAGCTCTTCAGCTGATTCTTATCGCAATCTCAATAGCTTCTCGATAGCTAGTCGATCGATCGAGAAAGTTTCTGTCCCCTCGACACCTTCTCGACACCTCCTCGATAGCTGTATCTGTTGAGATTCATTAAACCTCGACACCTTCTCGACACATCCTCGATAGCTGCTATCTGTCGAGGTTACGAAAATTCAGCTTTTTGATTTTTGGGCCAGGCTTATGTATTTGTGTAGGGTTTCTTTTCTCACAACCCTAGACCTATATAAGGCTTATTTTAGAGGCCATTACAAAAGAGAATAAGAGAATACAAGGAGAACATATGCAAAAGATTATTCTCTCTGAAAGAAGCTACTGCGTTTTTGCGCCTTAGGGTTTTGTAACCAAGTGCTTCTTGATCTTCATTCTTGATGAAGTGAAGAACTTTGCAGCCAACATCTTCTTCTAGTTGGTGATTGAAGTCTCGTATTGGGATCCGCGCAATTGGTTAGTCACGTCCTTGGGATTTGTGCATCAAAGGGTGGCGTTCATATATTGAAGAGTTCAGAGGTTCTGAAGCGGTAGAAGGTTTCTGCTGTGAGTTCATCTACGAGGATTGTAGAGTCTAGGGACAAAGGTTTTGTACTAGATCTGAAACTTATCTTTTCTATAGTGAATTGCTTTTCGGGAAGGTTTCCCCCCAGGTTTTTTACTGTGAAACTGGTTGGTTTCATTGGTTTTCCTGGGTCATCATATCTTGTCTTATTTATTTTTTCCGCTGCATATTATTTTGACATGATATTGATGTTTGTTTGTTTGTTTTAACAAGTTTTATTGATAATAAATCTAATTAACAACTTGGATTTAAAATTTGTTAATTCTATCAACTGTGGTCTAAATTTCCCAACAAACTTTGACAGATAATTCCACAAAATATGAAATGAAAACATGAAAAAATATGATATATTAAACATGGAATAAGTTAAATTACCTATAAAAATTTGGATAATCGTTTTGCAAAAGTACAAAACATTATTTGCTAAAAGTTGGTAAAAATATAATTAATATTAAAAAAAAAAAAAAAAAGGTTTCAAAAACATTATATATGTGTGTGTCTTTTTATGTACCTAAATAAGGTAATAATTACGAGAAAAGGAATAGTTAAAAAAAAAGGGTAGATTATTTTTTATCAAATAACTTTCTTTGTTGAGGCCCTTGAGGGGGCTACCTAGCTAGGTAAGATGTGTTTTCAAGGGTCATCCAAAATTTTGGGGGCACCCGTCAGCTACAACGTGGATTGATCCACCCCTTGATATGTAAGTCGTGTGCTATTCATGACATTTATCGTCTTAAGTGGTTAATTGAGCGCCAATAAAATGAGAGAGAAAATCATATGGACACAAAAATGAGAGAGAAAACCATGTACAGAAGTTATTCATGTGTACAGAAGTTAATTGAGTGGTTAAGTGCCATTCATTTGTCTTGTGAATAAAATTTCTTGCTCATCTAAAAAAAAAAAAAAAAAAAAAAAAAAAAGTGTCACTCATTTGTTTTACTGGTGGCCCATGACAAAAAAGAGAGAAGAGTGGGTAGAGAAAGAGATAGATGGCTTTCCTTTATTCAAAGAGGACAGTTTAATTTAAGACAGAGTACTCAATGGATGCCCTTAAAGTTTATGGCATATGCTGCCTCACTCCATGGTTGGCAGGGTACTTCTTGCAATAATGCTCTGGAAATAAACAAAGGTTCTGTTGTTTCAGAATAGTGATAGTGTATGTATGAGTGGCTAATATCATTCTAGCTTTTCAGGCTGGCTAGCAGTATAAGCCACACCAATTAACGCGGAGAACTACATATTGTTGTCCAGCACAATAATATGATCTTATCAATAGTTCACTAGTATGGCGGAAATTTTTTTTCCAAGCCAGTTTGATTCTAAACACAAATCACAAATTTTTCTCTTTGGGTGAATCTCCTCCAAGTTACATGTGAACATATAAAATCATTCATGTATATTATTTAAGTAAATCACATAACCTATTATATAGGTCATATAATCAATCGCTACATAATACTGATAGCAGAGTAAATTAGAGAAATTTTCTTAAAATCAACTTGAAGGTAAACTTTTATTTGTTTTGGTCTTGGTGGACTTAGTCGGTCGATAATATTACTCTTGGTTTAGGCTTTTGTCTATTAATTAAGTAATTTAAGTCCATTTGTTGATTCTCAAAAAAAAAAAAAAAAAAGTCCGTTTGTTGATTGGATCCTCACTGGATCCAAACAAACTTAGGCCCAATTTTAACGCTTATTATTAGTAACGTTTTAAATACTGTTTAAGCTGATAAAACCTTTTGTAAAAAGACTAAAAGTAATTGTTGATCAATCACAACTTGTTGTCAAGATTTGATTAAAAAAAAAAAAAAAAAAAAAACTTCTTGTCAAGATTTTATAGTTTAGTGGCATTGACTGGATTTTTATAAGGAAAACTAGAATTCAAATTCTCCGCCTCTTATTTTAACAATTTATAAAAATTAAAAAAAAGAAAAAAAAAATTTTCGGAATCTCTACAAGTTATCAAATAATGTTCACTAGTAGAGCACTAGTCGATCTAGGGTGCCAGAAATTGGCTTTTAATTGTGGTTTGAATCTTGCTCTTTCTAGTCACTAAAATAAGCTTGGTTTTAACTGCAGGATGAGAATCAAGATGGGCGTGATGGATCTTATTTAAAGTGCTACATGAAAGAACATCCTGGCTCTTCAATCAAAGACACAAGAGAGCATATAATATCTATGATTGCATACGAATGGAAGTGCCTCAACAAGGAATGCCTCTCTTCATATCCATTCCCTGCATCTTTTTAGAATGTTTCTCTCAATGCTGCAAGGATGGTTCCTTTCATGTACAATTAAGATGACAATCACCGCCTTCCAAGTTTAGAGGAGCATATGAAGTCTCTGCTAATTGGCAGTGTTGTTACACAACAAAATGAACCGACTATTACTTGACTTGCATAAATCTTACTGGTTTTAAGAGGGGGAAAAAGTGAGGATCCATCTAAGCTTGTGACAATAAGTACAGCCACTTACTTAGGAGGCTCGGTGGTCTACTTGCTATATATATATATATATATATAGAGTGTGATCATAATTAACATGGGAGATGATAAAGCTTCTCACAGCAAAGTGATTCTTATTGATATGTATTTTCCTTTTTATCACTGTACTAAGTCTCCAATATCCGACCGTGCTCGATTTTACTTTACTAAGTCTCTAATATCCAATTGTTACAGTAATTAAAAGAATCACTTTGCTCTATTGTAGAGCGCATTCAATAATTAAATTTTACTATACTAAGTCTCTAAAACCAATTGTTCCTTAATGTCAGCAAATTCTTGTGTTAAAACATGCTTTAAAGAGGATTGTCATCGTTGCAAATTAGTTAGGAAAATAATTTAGTTGCTGATTGAAGACTTGCTCAAGGGATCATTGGAATCAAGCAGAAAGTTCGTTTGGCCCTTGCTTGAATAAGATTTTTGGATATTGTAAATTAACTTTGCTTGACCACTTTTAAAGTTTTTATTTAGACCCTAAAGTTAATTATGCAGTGGACTGCACTCAAAAAAAATATTATGCAACAGACTATTCTGTTTAGTTCTAAGACTTTAGGAACTAAATGTATTAGAACTACAATTTGTAATGTATTGGCAAACCATGATAAAAACATAGAGTCTAGGTTTAGGCTGCTCAAAGTGTGTTTATTTGTAAAATTAGAATCGAGTGATTGCAGAATTTATTGGACTAAATCTGTAAGGCTCGATCAATCGAATCTCATGCAGATTTATTTTTCTACGGAATTTCCAATTCAGCCCAAGCCTATATGATGTGTAAAGTTTTATGCTTTACTCCAAATATAAAAGGAAAAACCCTATCTACATTTTAGAAGATTTTGATGTGCTGTATGTTGAATCTCTTGTAAGATCTAGAAGTATTTACCTTTATACCCATTTAGGGTTATCAAGATTAAGATTCATGTCAAGAACTTCGTGATCGCTTCAGTTGCTGCATAAAAACTTAAAGAAAATTTGAAACCTTTGAATGGAGTCTCAAAGTCACAAGTAGGAGAACTGGTAGTTGCAGTGGATCAAGGAAAGAAGTAGTTCGTGAACTCTGAGTTGTCACGTGGTCGTGATAGTAAGTTTTCTACTGGAAGTAGTAATAGGATGTTAGTGGTCTAAATTCTATTGTATAAATTTCAATTTTTTCATAGTGGATTTGTTTTACCTTGAGGATAGTTAGGTTAAATCTTCTCTAGGTTTTTTTACCAGTTTGGTTTTCCTAGGTTATTATATCGTATGTTCTTTATATTTCCACATTATTTACATGATATGATTTGAATGTGTTAACTTAGATCTGAATAATTTATCTAAGTAATCATTTTGTTAAATAACTAAGTTAAACAGCTTGTGTTTGAAAGAGTCTAAAAACGTACATATTCATAAAAAAAAAAAAATAATAATAATAATAATTATGCAGCGGACTAAACTATTAAGCGGATAAATCAATTATGTACTCAATAGACTCAAGGGTTAATTACCATAAGCATGCTAATCAACATATGTAAAGTAGTAAACTGTGAAATAATAAACACAACATACAGTGACAAAGTGGAAAACCGACAGACACATCCAAAGGAAAAACTATTACAGCGATTCCATAACCTTAAGAAGGAGTTCATAAGTCTATAATAGAATTGTAGTTTATAATCAATAAACCCTTTTTCCTATATACGTTGTGGAAAACTTACTAATGTGACCCCAAAATCAGCTGTAACTTCTACTCTGAAATCCTTCTACGAACCACTTCCATGAACCTAAAGACAACACTGAAGATTTGATTTCCACAGAAACATTGGGATGGCTCTGAACTAACGGGTTTGATTTGCTCTATGGCAGCAACAACACTGTCTTGATTCTTTTCATGATGCTTTGAACTAAAAGGTAAATGCTATTAGTTTAGATTTTTTTCATTGAAGTATAAAGTACAAGCTCTCTAAACCTTAGAATAAGTCATGCATAATAGGCCATTATATAGTTTTTCATGAAAGTATCACAAATTGATTCAACAACCAACTTATTTAACATACATTAGATACAAGTTTCTCAATTCTCACTTGAGCAAGACACTATCGAGAAGTGTCGAGACCCCTATTTTTGATTGAGCAACATGTGATTGAAATTCTAATGAATCCAAGGCTTTGATTGATTGATTGACCCCTATTTTATGTACTCTCTCTCTCTCTTCTTCTTCTTCTTCTTCTTCTTCTTTTTTTTTTTTTTTTTTTTTTTTTTTTTTTTTTTTTTTTTTTTTTTTTTAAGTTAGAAAATTTTAGGAGCAAATGAAATATGTATCTAAGAAAAAATTTAAAAGGAGAAATTTAGAAAAAAAAAAGAAAAAATTCACGGATAAAAGGATGTTGGAAAATCAATTTAAACACATACCAATCAGAACCGCTTTCCTAGCAACAAACGAAGAATTGTGGACACCTCTTGTCTCCATTAAACCACGCCAAACACGTATCTATTACATGACCGCGTTAAGTTGGTACTAAGTCACTTATTAGCTAAACCCACATGAATGTAGGGACTAAGAAAAATGCTACCGACATATAATAATACACAAAGTTACGTGAGAATATATTTTTACCACTCATAACTTGTAATGTAGCAAGTTATAGTATAAAATTGGACATTTTTATGTGTCTCTAATATTACTCAGAACTAAATTTGTTTTTTTTTTCATTGAATAAAGAATTTAGGTATAAATCTTGCTTCCATAAAAAGTAAAAATCATCACAGGTCGAACAACATTAAGCCATTTTTGTACGGATATTGTTAGTGTATGAAGTTCAAGACGCTTGTGCCATTACCACACACACGCAAAAAAAAAAAAAAAAAAGAAAAAAAAAAAAAAAAGAAAAAAAGACAAAGCGATAGGAAGCACGTGTTTAAAATATTTTGTTTTTGAAAGGACAGTTTAGTGGCATGTTTTGCACCATGGAAATGTGCAAAACATGGTCTCACTAGATTACAACGTTGTTGAAAGTTGAATTATTACCTTTCGACCATGGGCATCCTATAAAATTGGATCTAGAATTCTTTTCTACATCAAACTCCAACAAGAAAAATCTCCGTCTAGTATTCACTTTGTGACATTCTCCATGGCATTGTCTACTAAAGCTTTCTTTGCTTCCTCCAATCCTCCAGTTGCTCCAAAAAGAATTCCACAAACTCGCAATGCAAACCCCTTTAGCTTGACCTCTTTGCCTGGTGCTCCCAAATGGAGCATTGCCCATGAGCACACATTGGCTTCTACACCCTTAAAGCGTCAAAACTATGGAATTCAATATGACACAGTAAGTTTTGTGTCACCTTTGGTTTGTGATTCCCAAACTTTATTAGTTCACTAGAACTTGTAATTTTCCAGTTCCTAAAGCTACCTCTCTTTGTCTGCAGGGTGATTTTAGTCTCAAACATGCTAAAAAATTGAAAGTATGCAGACATCTGCTGAGGGAACTAGGAGAAAATCCAGTTGAAGGTCTAAAGATGATTGATGCTGTCCAACGCTTGGGCATAGACTACTATTTCCAGGAGGAGATTGGAACAATTTTACATAGGCAATATGTAGAATCTAGTGCTCATGATGACTCTGGTCATTGTCTTAATGAGGTTGCGCTACGCTTCCGCCTATTGAGACAACAAGGATACCATGTACCTGCTGGTGGGTATCGCTTTTGTTAGCAATTTTATTAAAATAATGATTAAATAATTAAATTTATCATTTTCGAATGATTAATTATCATAGTCTCAAAGGGGTGAACCTCAAAGTAGTGAACCTAGACTAATTCCTAAGACAAGTCATAATTTATCTGTTATAGTTTACCTTAGTATTAAAAATTATGATAAAGCTTTTATTGTTTGGAATAGATGTATTTAACTGCTTCAAAGACAAAAAGGGAATGTTTAACAAAGAAGTGAAAGAAGACATCAATGGATTGATGGGTTTATTTGAAGCTTCACAGCTATGTATAGAAGGTGAAAACACCCTTGTTGAAGCTGGAGACTTTAGTCAGCAGCTCCTAAATGAATGGATGAGCCATCTTGATTACAACCAAGCCAAAGTTGTCGGAAATACTCTGAGGCATCCTTATCAAAGGAGCTTGGCAAGGTTTATGTCCAAAAACTTTTTTGATAATATCCAAGAGAAAAGAGGATGGTTTAATGATTTTCAGCAATTAGCAAAAATGGATTTCAATGTGGTCCAATCAAAGCACCAAAAAGAAATTGTTCAAATTTCCAAGTGAGTTTCATAATAACTTGACTACAGTTGTCTTTTATTGTTGACCTTATTTCTTAATTAGCAATATTACATATTTTAGTATACTAATTTTATAAATTAAAATTTTAATTTTCAAACATGCAACTAAAAATTAATTAAAATACCGGATTATTATGTTGTTGATGTGGAATATTAGAATCAATCATATTAATTTCAAAGATAGTTTATACACTTTTTTATAGTGAAATTAACAGTAATTTTAACAATTTTTTTTCCTAATAATTCCCACCAATCTTTATTATCTCAGATGGTGGAGTGATCTTGGGTTAGCTGAGGAATTAGAATTTGCCAGGGACCAACCACTCAAATGGTACATTTGTTCCATGGCCTGTCTTACAGATCCAGAGTTGTCAGACCAAAGGATTGACCTCACAAAACCCATTTCTTTTATCTACATAATAGATGACATTTTCGATGTTCATGGCACACTTGAGGAACTCACTCTCTTCACAGAAGCTATCAATAAGTATACATCTACTGCAATATTAATTCTCTCTCTCTCTCTCTCTCTCTCTCTCTCTCTCTCAACAATTCTTATTGATTAATAAATTGTTATATACAGATGGGATTTTACTGGTCTTGAGCAATTACCCGAATACATGAAGATTTGCTTCAATGCTCTAAGTGACATTACAAATGAAATTAGCCACAAGATATATCAAAAGCATGGATGGAACCCCCAATACTCACTAAGAAAGACGGTATATGTCAATGATAACATTATATTTACTTCTTTGTCTTTAAAAAAAATATATATATATATATTAACAAATGCCTTTAAGTCATACATTAGTTAATTATTTTAAAAAAAATTTTATGAAAATTGAAAAAAATGTAAAAAATAAATGTTTGTTAATTTTTTCAATTTCGCATAAAAATTTTTTAAAAATAGTTTACTATTGTATGCCTTAAGACCCAGACCCAGACCCATAAAAGAAAAACACATCTTTATGAAAATTAAAAGCATGATATTATTGTTACAGTGGGCAACTTTGTGCAATGCATTCCTAGTGGAAGCACAGTGGTTTGCTTCTGGGCACTCACCAAAATCAGAAGAGTATTTGAAGAATGGAGTTATTAGTTCTGGCGTACATGTGGTACTAGTTCACATTTTCTATCTTTTGGGTCAACATATGACCAAAGAAACTACAGATATTGTCGATAGCATTCCGGACATTATGTCTTCTACGGCCACAATTCTTCGGCTCTGGGATGACTTGGGAAGTGCCACAGTAAGTATATATGCACAACAGTTTTTATATTTCTTTTTTGCTCAACAGGTAAATAAATTGAGTTTGTGTTATAAACTCGATATTTTGTGTCACTGTTAATCTGCACCATGCAAATGCAACCATCCTTTTCAATTAGTTGGATTATAGTGGACCAATGGACCTGCATTTTGTTTACTTTATCATCCCAGCACAATAATAAATAGTCCGTACTGTCTATTTATTATTATTATTTTTTTTTTATGGATACTGTCTATTTATTATTATGAGTTGTGGATCATAATCAACTAATTTAACATATATTTTCTCAAATTTAATCTAAAATTGGATAGATCCTAGATTTTTTTTTTTTTGGTAACTTTACAGATTAGTGGTTCTTGAGTCTCAACCAAGGTTTTTAACCTATATGAATTGTGATCAACACTCTCATTGTTATCCATAATTTAAGAAATAAAATACATACAAGTTTGGTTTGAATCAATTTTTTTTTTTTTTTTTTTTTGTAAGAATGGTTTGAATCAATGTTATTTCATGATAGTGAACAAGAAATGAATACAACTTATGTCCAAAAATTGATCATGCGTCACTTTCATGTAAAATTGGTCGGAAAGTATATTCTTTCGTACCAAATTCAATAAACACATCATGAAAATTTTATGGAACTCAAGTGGTGAATATTAACTACAACACCAATATGACACAAGTCCAAAAAATAATCATTAGTCACTTTCACGTCAGAAAGGAACCTTAACCTCTGGTGCGAAATTTAATAAAGAAGTCTTGTATGAAAGGGAATTGTATGGTGCTTAAGTGTCCACGGGTACCAACAAATTCGTGGTCGCTTAATAGTGGATGTGACTGAAAAATAATAATGCTATCCGATATTTGGCTAATAATACTTGTTGATGTTACTTTTGCTTTTTATGCCAGCCTATAATGGATATTTCTAGTGCAACATGCAAATTTAACCATGGAAACTGGTTGATTTAATTGCAGGATGAGAGTCAAGACGGGCACGATGGATCATACATAGAGTACTATATGAAGGAACACCAAGGCTCTTCTGTCAATGAGGCAAGAGAGAAGGTTGTCAACAAGATTTCAGACGCATGGAAGCGACTTAACAAAGAGTGTCTCTCTCCAAATCCATTTCCAGAAACGTTCACTAAGGCTTCTCTTAATCTTGCAAGATTAGTTCCTTTGTTGTATAGTTATGACGACAACCATAGCCTTCCAAGCCTTGAGGCTCATATGAAATCCATGTTTTATGAGAGTGTGTCTGTGTAGGGCATCCAAAAAAAAAAATAAAAATTAAAAAAAAAAAATCAAGCCTTTATTACTACAAAACTTACATGTACCTAATTATATTAATAAAATAAGCACAAGATTTGGAAAAGTGTTCATTTATCACTAGCCTCTGAGCAAACGCTCATGGGCGTGCTCAAAATCTTTTTTATTTTATTTTATTTTTTATGTTAAAGATTAATAATTGTTGATAGGCTAAGAATGTATTGACCCTTGTTGAGGGAGAAATTGATGCCTCTATCTAAGATGTTGGGAAGCCAAGCCGAAACTTGACTATGAGCTCTTGAGATGGTACCCAAAGGCTTTCGATGTGATGACAAAGCCTATTCAAACAAGAAACAAAGGCTGCACTTGATAAAACAGCAACAAAAGTCCAATGAAAAACACATTTCAATACTTAATTAGTACATTAGTGGTCCTGGTCTGATAGTTCAAGGGAAATAAAATCTCCAGCGGTAAGGGTAAAGTTACACTTAGTCCAGAAAAAACAAATTTAAACAGTCCAATGGTCAATGATTAAATAAGTTTATGAATGTGTTAACTCTTGAGGGTCCGTGCATGTCTCGATCAGGGGAATTTATTGTACTTTCAGCCATTATTAGATCAATGTAAGGGAAAAGTCTGATCGTTACATATACATTATATCCTGCAACTATAAAATAAAAAGTAAAAATTAAAGGTTTTATAGGAAGAGAGAAAGGATTAATTGGCATGGTGTGAAGGGAGAGAGGGATCCCAGCTCAGTGCAGAAAATATTAAACTAAGATTTTGGTGGATGTGTGTTCATAAGGCATGAATGAGACAATGTGGGCTGTTTTGAGTGAATGAGATGAGGTTAACTCTGAAGTTAAGACTTTTTGTGAGTAGTGGGCTGTTTGTGAGTAGTGGGAGACATTTATGAGCTGTGATTGTGTAAAAGAGAGGAAAGAATGCCTAAGGTTAGATGAATGTGGGCTAAAAGGGATGAGTAGTGAGTTTAAAGAGAGCTAAACTACTAGCAAAATGGCAAATAGACCAGGGGTTTCAGAGGGAGTGGCTGTCCTTATGGGCTGAGATGGTTATGTTTTTATAATGGAGTTTTAGGGAAGCATTAATTAACATGAGTCCAAAAAAACATAGAGTTAATCAGAGATGGGGAACCAAGGTTAATCTTCCTGGGATTTTGGTCAGAAGTAGAAGGTTTACTTTATGGGTTGCTTTGCTTCTTTGGGTAATGATGGGATTTTAGAGTGCTTTGCATTAAATGCCAAGATTTCTAGGGCTGAGCTTAATCAATGTGATTGAGGCATGTATCAAGAGCAAATACTAAAGCTGTAACTAAGATTTAGATCCCCAAGAAGTAAGATTCAACACTCCAAGTCAGGAGTTAAGTTCTAAACCTACTTCAGGGGGTTCCGCTGGAAGTCCCTTTATGCCCTCCAAACCACATGTTTCCAATTTTTCCCATCTAGGATTCATGGGCTTGAGACATGAATCATGTCTTGAACGTTTTTAACACTTATAGCATCAATTTGTTGGAGCTTGGATAATTTGGTTTCAGCTCCCCTTCCGCTGGAGCTGCAGTTTTGAGGAAGGTGATGGAGTTCCATCATCCTTTAGGTTTTAGCAGTTATGACAGCCCTTAGGCACTGTTCATGTCAGGTAGAGGGTGGCAGAAAACTAATGTGACAGCCCCTAGTTCATCCTTAAAGGCCTGGTTCTCTTGTAGGGTCTCTAGTTGCTTTTTTGGTTAGGGATGAACAATGGCTGGTTGTCCACTCTCACTCCTCTGTCTCTTGCTAGTACCTTTTGGATCGGGCTTGCTTACCTGGGTTGGTTCCTTTGGGCTGGGTTGTGTGCATCTTACAAAATGGACATTAACAACACATGTTTGCCGCGGGCTTTCATTCCTCATGGACTTTCGTTAGTGAACACTTTGGGTTTTTTCATAGATACTTGCAGTGGGCCTTTGGGCGATTAGTTGTAATATTTGAAACAATGGGATAAGCTTCCAAATGCTCTTGCAAATTCCATATTGTAAATAACGCCCATGGTTTCTAATAACCATATCATAATGTAAATGTTGAGCTTGTGGGTTTGAATACTTACCATGAGTGTTGATGTTGTGACACAAATGGTGATCGTGTACTTCATGGGTTTATAACGTCATCTTCAAGATAACCCCCAATGAGTTTTTTATAACACGATTGTTATCGCAATATTTAGGCAATGATTATACCATGATATATATATATATATTCTCTTGCCAAGCGTTTAATAATCTTGGGTTTTTTTTATTATAAAATAGTGCTAATGAAAATTAGGCTTTGATGTTGTCAATGAGGACTTGGGCGTTTGATATTGCCAATAAATATTGGGCTTTTGATATTGCTAGCGGGAACTGGGCTTTTGATATTGCCAATGAGAATTGGGTTTTGATGTTGCTAATGAAAATTAGGCTTTGATGTTGCCAATGAAAATTGAGCTTTAAATATTGCCAATGAGAATTGGGTTTTTGGATAAATTACCATGGGTTTTGATTATGGACTTGAATTTCATTGATAAAGTTGTTTTGCCATGGATTTGAATCATGGGCTTTTCAAACATTGCCAAGCATAAGTATTCTTGGTCTTTAGAAAAGATTAGATTTTATCTCGCTTTACTAAATAATTCGAACTTTTACGAGAAAGTATTGGGCCCTATAGTGTAGCCCAATTTTGTGGTAGAAAGGTGAAAGGTTGTGGGCTAGCATAGTGATAGTTGGAAAAAATATTTAAGTATGTCCAATAATACATTTGAAAGGAAAATAAATAGGTTTTATTTAAATAACATCAGGTGTAAAGAAAAGTACCCCAACAACCCCTTAGGTAAATTAACCAATTAATTAGCCAAGTGAATTAATTAAGTCAATTTAACATGCAATACGCGTGGTAGCACAAACAAATCATCAAATAACTAAATGCAGCTGAAATTAAATTTTACACGGGTGATTTGTTTATGAATAAGGAAAACCACCGAGACAAAACCCCACTAGGTGAATTTAAGGTCATCACTCCCGAGAATCCACTATTATCAAAACAAGCGATTACAAGTAAATAAATCACAGTACCTTATACCAACTTATAGTTGAACTCTTACCCCAATACATAATTAGACTTGTAATGTAGTGACAATCTCTCCTTTCAATGCACGGCTCACAGTACATGACTAACCAATTGATGCACGGATCCAAGTACGTGACTAACATACCAACTTGAGAAAGATGTTGGTTGCAAAGTTCTTCAATTCATCTACACAATGAAGATCCAAAAGCTTTTTGGTTACAAAACCCTTGGTGCATAAATGTAGCAGCTTCTTCCAGAGAAATATGAACTAGAGCAAATTGTCTTCGATTACAATTTGAGTGAATAATCACTTTGCATCAAGTTGCATCACCTTTGATGGCCCTTAAAATAATCCTTATATATGTCTAGGGTTGTGAGAAAAGAAATCCTACACAAATAGCTTGAATATGCGTGAAAAACAGATTTGGAAATTTGAATTTCGTAATTCTCGATAGATTCAACTGTTGAGCTATCTATCGAGCTTCAAATATTAAATCTCGGTAGATACATCTATCGAGATATCTGTCGAGTTTTAATGAACAGCACTTCTTCACTTGATTTTTGGACAGATTTGCATGGTTCAATACTTGGACTTGAACTCTTGTTTCTTGAAGTATTAAACACATCCTGGATCTACCCAATTACAAGTAAAATGCGTTTTGTCAAAAGATTAGCTAATTCTATGACATATGTTCTTAACATGTTCCACATATGTCCTAAGAATTTTTATTTATCATAATTTAGAGATATTGCTTTTTTCAATAACAAAAATATATAGAGGTGTGATGAGAGTTATAGGAAAAAAATATATTTTACCCACAAATGTATAAATCTCATCACACCATTATTGGAAATCAAAAACTAAAATTTAGAACTTTCCCACCAAATACAAATCAAATAAATATAAGAAAATAGATAATTAAAAGAATGTAAATTAAAGTCATGCTGGCTAAAATGGAGTACTACAAAATAAGTAAAAATAAAAGTTAAATGTGATGAATAATAGACATATTGTTGCAATAATAGAAATCGCTGAAGTAAATAATTAAAAGTAAAAATAAAATGAAGAATGAAGATTTTATGAAATGAAATGAAAAAAAAAAAAAAAATACTTGAAAAAATTATTGCATAGTATAGACATTGTTCTTCAAAATTCTTCAGGGAGAAATTGAGAGAGGAAGAAAGGTGAAGACATGTATTTTGTGGCTTAACCTTGATTCTTTGAATCTAATTTTTTTTTTTTTTTTTTTTTTTTTTTTTTTTTTTTTTGAGAAGGCTTTGAATCTAAAGTTTGGATTAGAAACAAAGGATAATTGTCAAAAAGTAAACCCACGTAGTGATTAATACAAAAATGTAATAGAATAAAATGAAAAATAAAAAAAACAGGGAGGCACATAGTCAACAAGAGTGAGCTAGCGTTGCGTGAGGCAAACCAAAACATGTTTCGTTGTGCATGCTTTGGCTTCACCAATAAATTATGGGTTTAGTCTGACAATATGTTTGGCTATAGCTGAAGCAATAACATAGCAGCTATGTCAAAGTTCAGTTTTAGTGGATGGGGTGAAACCGTGAAAGTTTTTACTTCATCTTCTTTAAACTCGCCAATTATTTATTTATTTATTTTCTTTATGGAACATGCTGTCTAGACATTTATGTACGTAACTTTCTTTTTCAATTGTATCAATGGTAAAATATGTGACATCAATGGATATTAAATATGATAAACATGACAAAGGATTATAAAGGTCAAACATATGTGACACGAATATGATGCAAACGTTGTACTGTGAAGAATTTTGAGCATTTTTTTTTTCTTTTTTGGCTCTTTTATTGGGTGGGGGTACATTTCAGTGGTGGGTATTTGCATTTTCACGTGGTACGTAATAGGTCATTGCAGATGTGAAAATTAAGGCTTGACTAACAATTTATTATTGACTCAATACTAAGTATACAGATTGTGAAAGTATTCTGGCTAGCTAATAACTCACGTTGCTTTCAACTTTCATGGAATGCTAATACACGTTCTAGTCTTGTTCAATGACGTTTCCTTCAGTGTCACAATCCAAATCTAATTGCTCTTTCGTAAAATGTTGATGAACAAGATTACGTACAAGAGTTAATAATTAATGGGTTGTATTAACACGTAAGGTGCCCGTTAATAGCGATTTTTTGTCTTCTTCTTTTTTCAGCTTTCTGTTCTCATATGCAACTTTATAGGCTCTGTGACCCAAGTCATAGAAATAAAAATACAATATTAAAATAGGTTGTGTTGTCAGTTTTATCCTTTATGCATTTTTCTCCTATTTATTCTTTTTTTTTTTAATTAAGTGAGACCCACATTAGTCCAATTTTAACGAGCACCACATGGTGCTTTTTAACATTTTCCATAATTAAGAAGGCAAACACTATTCATGACAGGATAACAATTAACACTTCATCAATGCTTTTCTAAGAAATAATTTATTAACCAATAAAATATCAAGATTAAGCAAATTACAATCGAAAATTTGGGAATATTTTGATTTTACTTCCTAATGTTAAAAAATTTGGCATTGGACTCCTAAAATTATATAGTGTTTTGAAATAAGTTCTTCCATCCATACTTGGTACTATATATATATATATATATATTAAGGGTTGCCTAAACTACATTATAGTTATGACGACAACCATAGCCTTCCAAGCCTTGAGGCTCATATGAAATCCATGTTTTATGAGAGTATGTCTGTGTAGGGCATCCAAAAAAAAAAAAAAATCAAGCTTTTATTATTGATAGGCCAAGAATGTATTGACCCCTTTGGTAACTTAATCAATTAATTTAGCCAAGTGAAATTAATTAGATTCAATAGTACATGTAATAAGCGTGGTAGTACAAACAAATCACCAAATAACTAAATGTAGTGGAAATTAAATTTGACACGGGTGATTTGTTTACGAATGGGGAAAACCACCGAGGCAAAACCCCACCAAGTGAATTTAAGGTCACCACTCCCGAGAATCCACTATTATCAAAATAAGCGGTTACAAGTAAAAGGAATCCCGGTACCTAATATCAACCTACAGTTGAACCTTTACCCCAATACCCAATTAGACTTGCAATGTAGTAACAATTTCTCCTTTCAATGCATAGTTCCAAGTACGTGACTAACCAATTGATGCACAGATCTAAGTACGTGACTAACACACCAATTTGAGAAAAATGTTGGTTGCAAAGTTTTTCAGCTCTTCCAAATGATGAAGATCAACCATTTTCTTCATTATATCACTTTTGGGAGTGGATTGTTATTGGCTTGCGACCGCTGAGTGAGTTTTTGGTGGTTTTCCATGGAAAGGAAACTTTTTTTTGGGAGGGGGGGGGGGGGGGGGGGTAGTGATTTGTGTTGTGTTATGCTGATTCAGTCCTGTTCGGATGCCTATAACATGTTGGAAAGAAAAAACAATTATTTTATTTCTTAGATGTTTATGTATTTTTGGATTCTAGAAAACTTATGTTAATCTATAAATAATATAAAAAGCCTTAAAACATTTTCTTTTTCTCTTTATTTTATGCCACATAAGTTTTAGAGATCTCATAATTTTTCATAGTTGCATTTTTGTTTTTGCGTGCTTATTGTCTTTCTTGATTATGTACTTCTGTAACGGTACATGCTGGCTTAGATTGATTTTACTTGATTTTCTTGCAATTTTTATTGTACTTTGTTGGGAAAAAAAAATTGAATTTCATCAACATAAGTTCTCACATTTTAATTCTCTCTTTTTCTATTACTAATAATTTTTTTTAAAGGTATATATTTCTTTGGTAACCCCTCTAATAGTTGAAACTTATTTTTAAAGTGCAATAATCATATGCATAGGGCAATAATCATGTTGAAACTATTCGTACATGGCTTCTTGTAATTTCCAAATTGTGGAAGCCATCATATTTATCTATTATCATTGCAGAGGTCACCAAGGTATGGATTGATATAAACTGTGGGCTCTAGATGTTCACTTCCCAAATAGTTTTTCCCTTTGCATGTTGATCATCCCTAAAAGAAAATTACTAGTTGGGGTAGCTAGCAACTTTGAGATTGAAATTTTCTTTCTTTTTTTTTGGAATCATTGCTAATGAACGGTAGTGGTGGATCAACTTTCTATGTCTTTATTCTAGAAATTGTCAAATTGGCTTTTTGGACCTTTAGGGTTTGTTTGGTTAGAGGGGTGAAAAAGTGTGAGAATAGAAAATGGTAGAAGGATGAAAAAGTGAGAAGATAGAAAAAAAATTTAATTTCTCTCATTTTGTTTGGTTGGGAGTGGAAAAGTGGAGAGATGGAAAAAATAAGTTTGTATAAATTTACTCATATACCCTGATTAAAAAATGATGCCCAATTAAAATAAAAAAAGTGACAAACAAGCAAAAAAAAAAAAAAAAAAAAAAAAAAAAAAAATCAATCACCTAAATTTATTAAAAAATAAAAACCATGTCAAGAAAAAAAAATCATGTCTAGTTAAACCAAAGAACGAAGAAAAAAAAAAAAAAAAAGGAGCAAATCCCTATCATGCCCATGCCCAGGAAATCAAAAGAAGAAGAAGAAGAAGAAAAAAAAAAAAAAAAAAAAAATGAAGGAAGAGGCAACATGTCCCAAAAAAAAAAAAAAAAAAAAATTATGGGCATTCTTGTCAATCAAGTAAATCACACACTCTCCCCACATTTTGGTAGACTCAAGGAGAAAACATCTGAGTCTCAACACTTTTTTTCCTTCCCCCCTCCCAACCAAACACCATTCGAAAAGTTTTCCCTCTCCATTTTCTCTTTTTTTTTTTTTCTTTTTTTTTTATCCTACCTAAAATCTTCTCCACCAAACACACCCTTAGCTTCCATTAAGAATGAATAGTTTCCAAAAAGTGCTCTGTCTCTAATATTTTAAAGACCGTCATACAAGGAGAACACATGCAGAAAATGCCCTAGTTCATTATTTTCTTTGAAGAAGCTACTGCGTCTTTGCGCTATAGGGTTTTGTAACCAAGGAGCTTCCTAATCTTTATTGTTGATGAACTGAAGAACTTTGCAACCAACATCTTTTTCAAGTTGCTGGTGTTAGTCATGTACTTAGATCCGTGCATCATTAGTTAGTTATGTACTGTGATTCGTGCATTGAACTAAAAGATTGCCACAACGATACAAGTCCAATTATGTATTGGGCTAAGAGTTCAACTGTAGGTTGGTATTTTGGGATAGGCCAAAAGGTTTGGTAAGATTCCTTATACTTGTAACCACTTGTGATTGATAATAGTAGATTCTTGGGAGTGGTGACCTGAAATTCACCTGGTGGAGTTTTGTCTCGGTAGTTTTCTCCATTCGTAAACAAATCACCTGTGTCAAATTATTTTTTACTGCATTTAGTATAATTGGTAATTTGTTTGTGCTACAACGCTATTACATGTAATTGAACATAATTAATTAATTTGGGTAATTAATTAATTTATAAGGGGTCAATTCATTTTAACCCAACAAATAGTATCCAAGCGGGCACACTTTGATTAGGTTTTAATCTTTGTTGTGTGATCCATTGATTCCTGATTGTCATGGATATAGGACAGTCACTTATTATACCTCATTTATTTGGTGGCACTAACTATGCATACTAGAAAGTACGCATGAGAGCTTTTTTGCAGTCTTTAGATAAGAAGGTCTGGCAAGCTGTGGAAATTGGCTAGGTGAAGTGAAAGGAAGCGCCGATTGAATGGGATGAGGTCAGGATCAAAGCGACAAACTTCAATAGTAGAGCATTGAATGCCCTATTCAGTGCGGTGACCAATGAGAAGTTCAAGAAAATATCTTCTGTTAGGTTCTAAAGACTTAGGATTTTATGTATTTAAAACTCTAATGTGTAATGTTGGCAAACCATGATCAAAACAATGTATTTAGTCTTATTTAGGCTTGCTCAAAGTTGATTAATTATTGTAAAGTTGGAATCGAGTGGCTGCAGAAGTCTTTATGACTTTCGGCCTGGCTCGATCGATCGAAGAACATACTCGATCGATCGAAAATCGCACAAGTTGCGTTTTCTGCAGAATTTCCAACTCAACCCTACTTCATTAAACGTTTAGGGTTTTATGTTTTTACCCTAGGTATTTAAACAAAACCCTAGCCACGTTTTTGGAGGTTGTTCACATTGTATTGTTGCTCATACTTTGCTGTTTTGTGTGAATCTCTTGTGAGATCTTTGAGGAGCTTTCCTTTACACAAAACTTAGGGTTTTCAAGGTAGAGATATTATTTACATCTTGATAATCAACAAGGTTGCTGCCATTGAAATTTAAAGAAAAACAAGCGTGGGTGCTTGTACTTGATCAAAGAATTCAAGAAAGAAGGAGTTCGTGGATTCGGAGTTTGCACGTGGTCATGTCAGTAAGTTCTACTGGTGGGTAGCATTAGGAAGTCGAGTGGGGAGCTTGTAAGTCCTTTTGTATGAACTTTGATTCTTTCATAGTAGATTCAGGTTTACCTTGAGGATAGCTAGGTCAAATCCTCCCTAGGTTTTTATCGTGTGGTTTCCTGGGTGATCATATCATGTGTTATTTATTATTCCGCTGCTTTATATATTTGATATGATTATTTGATTGTTTTAACCTAGAATTGCTTAATTTGACTAAGTAACAACTTGGCTAATTAACTAGACTACTCAATCTGGTTGTTTTTAAGGGGTCAAAAACCCAACAAGTGATATCAGAGCGGGTAGCTCTTCTATTTTAGATCTTTTGATCTAAGAGCTGATCCTTGACCCCTGTTGTCATGGATAATTTGAAGTGTCTTTCTGTTCATGTTTCTGCTCATGTTTCTGCTGATTTTTTTGATGCTTTTGAAACTCTTCGTAAGGAATTATCTAAATCTTTGAAAATTTCTAAGAAATTCAAGGAAGAGTTAAAATTGGCTAAGCTTGAAAAAGAGGATTTGATTGTGAGATTAGATGAGTTTAATAAAAAGAATGAATTTTTGAGAAATCAAATTTCCTCTCAAGATGAGAAGTTGAAAAGCTTGGAACAAGAGTTAGTTGAATCTAAAGTTAAAATTAAAAATTTGACTAGTACCAAGCTTGTTGTTGATAACAGAAGTGTTTCTATTTCTCTTAAACCTAAAACTGAGAAAGTTTATATCCCTCCTTTTAAGAGGAATAATAAAGAAAAGGCTTATTTTGCTAGGTTAGACAAATGTAAAAATTCTGATGTAGATGTTGAAATTTCTAAACTTAAGTCTAAACCTACTGTTAGAGAGCATAATAAATCTGTTTTTGTGCCTACTTGTCACCTTTGTGGTGTTGTTGGTCATATTAGATCAAATTGTTCTTTGTTGAGGCAAAAACCAAAATCTTAGACTAAATTTGCTGTTATGAATACTGATGTTCCTAAATTTATTCTTGTTTGTCACTTTTGTGGTGTACGTGGTCACATTCATCCTAATTGTCATAAATTGAAACTTAAGCATTTTATATGTCAATCTAGGATATGTGATGATATTTCTCCTGCCATAAGTCCATATAAATTGTTTCATATGCTTTTGAAAAATTTAAGCTTGTTGGCTTGTGAAATGAATTTGCAGGATTTTAGTCTTTCTCAAAAGATTGGTGTAATCCCTCAAATACACTCTGCTTCTCATGGATTTTCACCTACTAAGCCGAAGAATCGTGCTATATGGGTGAGAAAAGATCCTTTAAGGTGAGTGTTGCTGACTTGTCCTTGATTTAATTCTTTCAATTAATTGTGGACATGTCTTGTTTTTGTTTTTGGTTGTTTTGGTTGTTTTTTTTTTTTTTTTATTTAAAAAAAAAATTCAAAAACATTGAAAAATTCTCAAAAAGACAAAAATATTTTATTTTGTGTCTTGTTTTATTTTTTTTTAGGATTACATGAATTATGATATATCTCTCTTGATTTAGAACATGCTTGACATTATGGAGAAACTTGAATAGTTTGTGCTAAGCTATTTCTGATTTTGTATGAGTATGTACTAGTTTGTACATGTACTCAAGGGTTAATTAAGAAATTGATATTTATTGTCTGTGTACCCTTTATAGCTTAGTTAAGCACTGTCATGCATCACATTTGCATTGTTCATTTAGCACAATATGTGTTTTTTGTTTTTTGTCATAAATTTTTTTCAAAATCTCAACAAGTGGTTATAAATTTTTTTAAAACCAAAAAGATTTTTGTGTTTTGCATTATTTTTTTTGGATTTGAAATCAAGGTTGGCCATATAATTTTTACATAACAAGTTTATGTACCTTGTTTAGCTTGAATGAACTTATTTATTGCACTTTACTAGTTTGAGCTGTGTAGTGCATGTTGTGTGGGAAAGATGTTTATAGTTTTTGATCACTTTGTTTTGATCTTGATGTCACATGTTATTTGACTGTTGGACTTGATCCTTTTGAGAAAAGCATAAATAACCATCTCACCACTGTTCACTAGCCAATCATGAACACCTTAGTGCATATTATAAGATTTTGTGTTCGAGAAAGTGTAGCACATGCACAAAAAGAACATAAGGTGTAACCTTGGATTAATTGATTAATGCTTAAAATTGGTGTGTATTATTAGGCTTGATGCCAAATCACATAATTAAAATTGGTGTGTATATTATGAGGCAAAATTCAAGAAACTTACATGATTGCAAGCTTGTTTTCTAGGAGATGTGAGAGTTATATGATGTAACTCTTTTGGTGATAGTCTCTTTTAAATTCTATGTGATGAATTTTGTAGACTTTGTGTTTGATTACTATTCACATATCACCTCACATGTATCTCAAGCTTTTGCTAGTTGCACACACTACACAAGTTACTCTTTGTTAAACTTGGTACATTTTATTGTGTGTGATCTTGTTGTGGCCATCCAAGATTAAAAGTTCCTTGATCTTTATGCAAAATGTGTTTAATGTTTGAGAAATTGGAAATTCTAGAGCTTGTATTGAATTCAATTTGGGGATTTTGTTCAATTAGGTTGAAATTGATGAAATTAGCTTGTTGTTTTGATGAAATTAGGCTTTATAATCTTTGTGCTGTGTTTTGTAATGCTCAATTCATCAATTTGTTTAAAAATTTAACAAGTGGTTTTCAATTTTTGGGGTTTTATGATAGAAATTCCCTACTCAAGCCAATTTTGTCAAAATTTGATCTCAATTGAACTCTATTTTTTCTGCATTAGTACATGCATCATGGCATTGTAATTGTTCATGCATCATATAGATTTTTATTCTATTGATTTTTGTGCTAACTTGCAGTCTGTCCTTGGATTTTTTTGTTTTATTCTTTTTGGTTTTTTCTTTGTGTCTCTGTCCTTTCCTTAGCATCATGCCTAGGAAGACTAGAGCTCGTAGGTCTGTTCCCTCTCCTTCTCCTTCCCTACCTTCCTTTGACCGTGAGAGGTTTCCGAGTGAGAAAAACCTAGAGACTTTTGAGAAGCTGAATCTTCAGAGGAAGATTTGGGCTGAGCGTTCTGTTATCTTAGATGAGGTTGATCCTGCCATTAGGGCAAATTTTGAGCGTAGGGGCTGGTTACCTTTGTTTGATGTGTCTGATCCTCCTCCTCCAGCTACCCTGATTAGAGAGTTCTTCTCGAACATCTCTATCCGCGTCTATGAATCCAACACTTTAGTTAAGAGTTAGATAAGAGGCATAGAGTATGTCATTACTCCTACAGTAGTGGCTGATGCTCTAGGGGTACCTTTGGTACGTCACCCTGTTTACCTTTATAATGAGTCTTCCGTTTTGAGTGATGTCATGTCTTACATCACTGGATCTTCTATCCAATGGGGTTCTGATCCTTGGATCACCACTGTTGAGCTTCCTGAGACGATCTATCTGTTTTTTAGGATAGCGTGTCATTCTCTTTGGCCCATTTCTCATCTTCACACCATTTCTCTCGAGCGGTGTGTATTTTTGTACACTCTTGTCACTGATGCTCCTATCAGTTTTCCTCATCTGTTTCTTCGTTCTTTGAACGAAGTTTATAGGAGTCCATCTACATCTCATGCCCTTGTTCATCCTATCTTTATTCATAGGATTTTGCTTTATCTTGGTTTAGATGATTTCCCTTCTTCTGAGCCCGTTCATGTTATTGGACCCATAGGTGTGTCTTTTCTTAGACAGAGGGCTGCTCATTTTCGAGCTGGCTCTAAACACTCTAGGTCTGAGCCTTTTGGTACCGCACCCCCTTCTTCTTCTACAAGTCCTGCTGGTGAGGATGTTCCTGATCCTGCTGGTGATGCTGCTGCTGCTGTTCCTCCACCTCCTTCGGATGACTTCGATGTACGTCGTACCTTGGAGACTGTCATGACCGTTCAGGCGGCTCATGGTCAGCTTTTGGTGGACTTGTTTGATGAGATTCGTGCTCTGAGAGCTGATTTGGCGCATCTTCGTTCATCCTCACCACCTCCTTTTGATGATGGATTGTGATTATCCTTTGGCGTTCCGTCACAAAAAGGGGGAGTAGAGTTTGGAGAGCTTGTAGAGGAGTTTTTGTAGTTAGGGGGAGTTTTTCTTTCTTTTTGCGGAGCTAGTGGAGTTTTTGAGATTAGATTGTATCTAAATGCTTCACCATGTATACTTTCTTTTGGGCTATTCTTGTTGGGAAATACATTTTTTTTCATTGATATATGTCTTTATTCTATGTTGTGTGATCTTTCAAGAATGTGTTTATTTGTTGTGTATCTAACTTAGGGGGAGAGTTAGTTTACTTATGTTTTTATTTCTGTTTCTTGTTCACTACTCATTAATTTATATTTATGAGTTACTCATGATATATGTCGTTGTTTTGTGTTCTGTGAAGTCAAGAATTTAATTTTGTTGATTTACTGTTTTTCTATCACACATGTGTTTATGCGTTTGTTAAGTGTTTCAGGAATATACAGGTTGATTCAATTGAGCTGCTGTCTACACTTGCAACTGATGGATAGTAGTTAAGTTGAATTTGTTGTTATGAGCATTATTTTTGTAATGAGCTTTTTACTTGTAAACTTTGAGCTTTTAAGTTGTGTTTTGTCACGGATTGCCAAATGGGGAATTTGTTAGGTTCTAAAGACTTAGGATTTTATGTATTTAGAACTCTAATTTGTAATGTCGGCAAACCATGATCAAAACAATGTATTTAGTCTTATTTAGGCTTGCTCAAAGTTGATTAATTATTGTAAAGTTGGAATCAAGTGGCTGCAGAAGTCTTTATGACTTTCGGTCTGGCTCGATCGATCGAAGAACAGACTCGATTGATTGAAAATCGCACAGGTTGCATTTTCTGCAGAATTTCCAACTCAACCCTACTTCATTAAATGTTTAAGATTTTATGTTTTTACCCTAGGTATTTAAACAAAACCTTAGCCACGTTTTTGGAGGTTGTTCACATTGTATTGTTGCTCATACTTTGCTGTTTTGTGTGAATTTCTTGTGAAATCTTTGAGGAGCTTTCCTTTACACAAAACTTAAGGTTTTCAAGGTAGAGATATTATCTACATCTTGATGATCAACAGGGTTGCTACCATTGAAGCTTAAAGAAAAACAAGCGTGGGTGCTTGTACTTGATCAAAGAATTCAAGAAAGAAGGAGTTCGTGGATTCGGAGCTTGCACGTGGTCGTGTCAATAAGTTCTACTGGTGGGTAGCATTAGGAAGTCGAGCGGGGAGCTTGTAAGTCTTTTTGTATGAACTTCGATTCTTTCATAGTGGATTCAGGTTTACCTTGAGGATAGTTAGGTCAAATCCTCCCCAAGTTTTTACCGTGTGGTTTCCTGGGTGATCATATCATGTAACCCAGGAAACCACACGATTTGACCTAGCTATTCTAGCCCCAAATATTTAAAACAAACCCCGGCCCACTCCATAGCCGGCCCAAGGCCCACGCCAAGGAAAATTCAGAGGCCGAGGGTAAAAGGGAAAGGCCTAGGGCCTCTAGGGGCCTCACCGAAGACGCCCATCTCCTCGGCGAACCGACGTTAATGAAGGGAAAATATCCCCCACCCATTAAAATGTACTCCACCAACATTCTGGCCGCTTTAATGGTGAAGTAACTAGCAAACCCAGATTCCTCGGTCACTTCAACTAATAGAGAGTCTACTAAGGCGGCTGAGAACTAACATAAAACTTGCAAAAACAGATGATGGGACAAACCCTTACGCAGAGAGTTCGGATAACCGACAAGTGGACAGCTAGGATTAGCCAAAATGAGAATATATAACCAAGAGTATTCCCAACAAGAGGGGGGGCGGATGTTTGCAAGTTTGAAAGGAACAGAGTTCTTGGACTGAGCCGAGGACGAGAAGATCCTCATAAACTCTTCGCCTTTGTTATTATTCCAAGGAATTTGATATCACCCATTCTTTGCTTTGTTAGTGCCTAGCCCTTCTACCCACGCTCTACAAATTTTATTGTTTAGGGTCCATTACAAAAGGTAACCCCACATATATATATATATATATATATTGATTTGATTAATATTAAATAATTTAGTTTAATTAATATTTACATATCGAAGGCACGCATTAAATACCAACTAAACTAATGTTAATTTCATATAGAGAATTGAATATCATATTTGAACTATAAATATTAATAAAAAGAAATAAAAATATATTACGATTAAAAAAATACTTTATTTTGGATATATGACGATGCATAGTTACGTAAAGTTGTAATCTAATTTTTTATTTTTATATATTGTTTTCAAGAGACAGAGATAGATATTATTTTATGTGTGACTTTGTAGGATATCAGTTTACAAAAATCAAAGTCTCAAACTATTAGAAGTAATTAATCTATGATTGATGATTTAACACATTTGCAACATCTTTTTGAAATATTTTAGAGTTTCAATTGGGTTAAGGTTTTATTAGTCTTGTACTTTGAGAGTCTTAATAAAAATGAAAAAGAAAAATACACTAATTAAAAGCACTATAAAATGTTAAAAATATAATGTGACATTGACTATCATTGATGAACTTCATCAATTTAACTAATGAATGTTTATATCACTTTTTTATGATTAATAATATGACAATTTGCAAGTCATTAGTAAAATTTGTAGTATGCTTAACATCTCTAATAAAAAATATATATATATATATATATACAACCTTTAAAAAATATATATAATTTTATAAAAATTTAGGGCTTTAACCATGGGAAGTTGAGAGGGTGTTTGGTAGAATAGTTTGAGAATTGTTGTTTATAGTTTTTTGAAATACGTGTAGGTGAAAAAGTATGTGAAAATGTGTGTAATGTTATTTAAAATGTAAAAATGTGAATTTGAACTCACTCATCAAACAGACCCTAAGTCTTTTTCCCTAATGGAAAATTTTGTTTTTTTTTTGGTGTGGCCTTCGGCTTGCCTAGGCCTTGGGCCGGATCTAGTTTTAGGTATACGCGGCCTTCAATAATTGTACTTGGTTCAAAATCTAAAATCACTGAGAAAGCCAACCCAAAATATAAATCAATGATCAATCAGACATCGCATGTAGAGTCCATCACGAGGTACTTTAATCGTGAAACAAATAATTGATGAGGTTATACACTTACATGACTTCAATGTGAAAACAGCAACAGAAGACCGCTATTTTCATCGTTTTTTCCATGTGCATGTGAGAGTGGGACACAGTGGTATTCGTCAACTGTGCTCTCATAATGCGAATTTTGTCGAAAGTGGTGATGGATGACTAGCTCGTTTCACATGTGCATGTGAGAGTGGGACACAGTGGTGTTAGGAGAACTAATACTTCACAGGAATTGACGAGAGTGGGGGGCCATGGCTGTTCGAGGCCAAGTTCAATTTTTTGAAACGGTGGTACACTCTGACAATGAAGTTTCTTTCGAAACTGGAATTTCTCAGAAATTGTTTATTTCAATTTCCTAATTTTCTCAAGATAAAAAAATAAAATAAAAATCCTGAAAACTGAGTTGTTGGTTTAGCTCAGGCAAGAGGCACGGCCTAATGAAATATATGAATTATATAAACCTAACTACAAGAAAATTTATACATATGTAGCTTGGTTACAAAATTTAGATCAAGAAATACTTGGTTACAAAACCATATGACGTACAAACACAATAGCTTTTTATAGAGAAAATAAATCTCTTGGTCTTTGTATTTGTGTATGACGACTTTGTTAGGTTCTAAAAACTTAGGAACTAATGTATTTAGAACTCTAATGTATAATGTTGGCAAACCATGATCAAAACAGTTGTTAGTCTTGTTTAAACTTGCTCAAAGTGTGTGCGTTGTATGTAAAGTTGGAATCGAGTGGCTGCAGAAGTATTAGTGGCTTTCGGCCTGGCTCGATCAATCAAAGCTTAGACTCGATCGATCGAATATCGGGCAGAATGTTTTTTTTTCTACAGAATTCCAACTCAGCCTTAGCTCATTAAAACGTTTAGGGTTTTATGTTTTTGTGCTAGGTATATAAAGCAAACCCTAACCACGTTTTAGAGGTTTCTCATATTACTATTTGTGTGAATTTCTTGTGAGATCTGAGAGGTGCTTGCCTTCACACAAGCTTAGGATTATCAAGAAGGAGATTTCTTCAAGAGCTCGATGATCATTCAATTGCTACCATAAGAGCTTAAAGATACATAAGCGCGTGTGCTTGTATTTGCTGGAGAATCCAAAAAAGGAGTCCGTGGTCTCGGGGCTTGCACGTGATCGTGTCAGTAAGTTTTACTAGTGGATAGTAATAGAATGTTAGTGGTCTAAGTTCTATTATACAAACTTCGATTCTTTCAAATAGTGGATTCCAGTTTACTTTGAGGATAGCTAGGTTAAATCATTCCCAGGTTTTTTACCGGTTTTGTTTTCCTGGGTCATCATATCATTGTGTTATTTATTTTTCCGCTGTTATGCATGATATGATTGTTTGATTGTGATAACCTAGATCTGGAATTTGGACTAATTAATAACTTGGATTGTTAACTAGGTTAATCAAATTGTGTTGTAAGGGATCTAAAAATTCACAGACTTTTAAAATAAGTTTTATATATGTCTAGGGTTGTAAGAAAAGAAACCCTAAACAAACACATATGCTTGGGCCAAATTTCAGATCTGGAAAACTGAAAATCGTAAGTCTTGATAGATCAAGCTTCTGTCGAGTTATCTATCGAGCTTCACATTAAGTCTCGATAGCAGGCATCTGTCGAGACTTAATGAAGAGTTTTTCTTCACTTGTTTTTTGGATCAATCTTCATGTCTTTAATACTCGATTTAAACAACACATTTCTTGAAGTACTAAACCCATCTTAGATCTACCCAATTACAAGTAAAGTGCATTTTGTCAAAGAATTAGTCAATTACATAAAATATGACCCTAACACTTTGTGTGTTCATACTTTTGGGTTTGTGTGATAAATGGTACGTCGTAGTCGTAGATGATATTTTCACTTGCCTAATGCAGTCTAATCCTATAGTGGCTTTGATTTACATTTGTTGTTCGTCTTTAATTTCTAGCATCGTTCTTCTTCATCATGTATAATACTATGTCACTCACATTAATTTCTAAAATGTGTAACATTCTCACATTAAGATTTCTACTTCTCTAAGCAAAAAACAATTGAAATACAATCACCTAATTAATGAAGGTAACTATTCTTCAAGTTGAAAAACCAACTAAGATATATGTATGCAAGGATGGAGCCAGAACTTAGAGTTAGGGGAGGCAGCTTTGTTGCTGGTTGTGTGCAGTGATTTCGGCCTCCAACTTTGTGCTGCTTAGCTGCAGGTTGTTTAAATTTTTTTTTAAATTGTCAGATTGTTTGTTTTGGGTAAATTGGTTGACTAGGCTTAATTTTTTTAAGTTTTACTATTGTTAATTTTGTTGTTGGACTAATTTTTTTGGGCTTTTATATTTTGTTTTAGATTTGGTCTTTAAAATGAGCAAAATACTAGAGCTATAAACGTTTTTACAAATTGCTGATGTAATGAGTCGTTATTGGTACGTAAAAAAATAATGTAAACGGTGGGCCCAAATTTGAATTAATAAGAATTTGCTACCTTAACAGTTTATAAAAATGTTGTAGGAAAATTTGTGAATATAATAATACTCTTGAAAGAATCAATGATATTGTTAAAGAGACAAAAATGTAATTTTATAAAACAAAATTGCTAAAATTAGTACCCATATATATAATAATATATTAAAAAAAATGGGGGGAGGGACCATTGCTGCCCCAAGTCCAACCATGGCTCCGTCCATGTATGTATGCATTTGCCGAATTCATTGCTTGCTACAGTGGTCGATGTCAATGGATTAAATTTTGTTATGTAGGTCAACTTTGGAATATTATTATTATTATTATTATTATTATTATTATTATTTTTGTGAAAACCTCAATAAATTAACCCAAAAAAAAAAAAAAAAACCAATACCTACAAAATTTAGAGGAATATGCCTCTCATAATACATACTCAAATTGTCATAAAACAAAAGCATACATATGCATACAAGCGGACTATCAAAAGACACAATGACATGATCAAGAGCTAGAGCTCTTCTGGCCAAAGCATTGCCACACTTGTTTGTTTCACAGAAGCAGTGATTTATCTTTACCTGAGAAATTTGGCTGATGAGAGTCCAACAATCCAATATTAGAAAAGCATGATATAATTTACAGTTATACCCCTCAATAATCCAACCACACACAACTTTAGCATCTAATTCAGTTTCCACGGCTACAATGTCCAAATTTAAACACATTAATAACCCTTCTCCAAACGCCCATGATTAAACAATAATAACTATTACTACCTAAGGAATTAGGGCAAACTCTTTTAGTTTACGATTTTCTAAGTACAATTAAACTTTTTTTTAAAAGAGTTTATTTGACAAAGTCCAATAAGTCTATAATCCTTGGCCCATATGATATGAGTGGATAGTTATGTTGGGAAGTATGATCGGGGATGGCTTGGGAATTGACAAGACATGTCTCCATTACAAGTAGTCCATATTTCTTTTAGTTTTCACCGCATAATAAAAAGTAGCTAGCAGAGTCAGCAGATTGTTTGACAGTTTGAGTGTTCCCTTTCTGTGGGGGAAATTATTTTGTATAGACAATGTAATGTTACAGTCTCCTCTCATGAAAACGCTGATCCCATTCCCACCTGATATTTCTTTGTTTTTTTAAACTAGAATTGAGTATGGTACATTAATATAGTCTCCTCTTTGCCATGTCATTAATCTTCTGAAAATCAATTATGTAAACGCATTAAAGTCACTATCTTTAAGAATAATAAGTCATTAAGGGGGTGTTTGGATTTCATATTTTCATAACTCAAAACTTTGTTTCTATCACTCATAACTCAAAAATGGTGGGACCCATGACTGAGAGGCTTGTTTGGATTTTGTTTCCAGTTATTGTTCCATTACTCAATTCTCTAATTTTTTAGTGATGAGTTATGGAAACTGAAAACACATTTTAAGTGTTTTCAATTTCCATAACTCTGTTTTCAATGGCATTTCCGTAATTAAAACTACATACTAGATCCCACGGTTAGAGTCAGCCGCAACTTTTGACCCCTTTTTTTTTTCTTCACTGGGTTCGGTGAGTTTGGTTTCTTCATCTTTTTTTTTTTTTTTTTCTTTTTTCCTTTCACACTAGGTGGCTTCTTCTTCTTCTTCTTTCACTGGGTTTAGTTTTTTTTTTTTTTTTTTTTCTCACTGGGTTGGTGAGTTTGGGTATTGGGGGTTAAAGGAAAAAAAATATATAAAAAATAAATAAAATAAAAGTTGCACCAAGTTACAAGTATGGGGCCTGCAAACAGTTGAAAATTTTGAGTGATGACAAGTTGAGTGATGGTGCCAAATGGGTGGGGTGTAGGGAGTTAGGGTATTTTAAGTAATGAGTGATGAGTGATGAAAATCGAGTGAGCAGTGATGAGTGATAAAAAAAATAAAAAAAATCCAAACAGGGCCTAACTCTCTCCACCCAACCAGCTTCTTCTTCTTTGCTACTCTCTGTCTCTCTCATATCTCTCCAGACCTCTTTGAACTCACCTCCTTCTCCTGCACTATGACACAACTTATTGGAGCTACATGATGAACTTAGCTTGTTTAATTAATTCAGAATTATAATATAGTTTTAGATATCAATCTAAAACCAACAAAGGCCAAAAATATATAAATACTTTTAAAAAAAGAGAGTAAGAAATGGAATTAAAGGGATTAATGGATTTTTAAGGCTCTCCTTTTCTTTCATTCTTTAATTATGTTATTTTGTCTCACACAGGGGCGTAGCCAGACATTTTTATTTGGGGGCCAACTTATGATACTAATTTATTAGATTATATAAACTTCCATAAACATGTACAAACACAGACATCTATATACACATATAACTTAGTATCCTCTATAGTGAATCTTTAAAGTTTTCATTTTTAATATAAGTTACCAAATTATCAACCAAAGTGAGTAAAATTTTTTCAATTGAACTAATGAAGTATTTAAAGACATGAATGATTTAAAATTTTAACAGACATAAGAAAACATTTTACAATACAAATTGAATTTGAGAAAAAAAAAATTCTCTATAACACTAGACCAATTGGACAATTTTCTTAAAAGCATTATTGGACTACCTCAAATATTGGTGGGGGGGGGGGGGGGGGGGTTTGGTAGGCTAATAATTAAAATGTGAAATATTTATATATAGTTAAAATATTTTTAAAATTTTTTGGGCTCCGATCCATTCATACGTGTAGCTCCGCCCCTGGTCTCGCCCTTATGCTCTAGAAGAAATACAAGTGGATGATGAAGGGTGACTATTCCAATTCCACCTACCCTCCCCAGTTCCAACTCCAATATCTGAAATAAAAGTTGACACAATTTGGCTAAGCTTGAGACCTTTTTTTTTATGGGACCTTTTTAATCCCAGTGTTTTCTATTTTTTATTATTTATTTATATATATTATAACGTAGCTGTATATTCTTCATTAAATAACTCTTAGTGCTCTGGGAGAGAGAATTTTTGTTTTCTTCCTTTTTAAGGGCAACACTCTTTTCGTAGTTGGTCAGAAGGGGATTGGAGGAAGAAGGCGATTTTTTTAATGCTCTATCACTAATATTTAGAAACTGCATGACATTGCCTCAAATGTGTTTTTTACCATTAAATTTGAATGAAATCAAAAGTCCAAAAAAGATATAACTCTTTTAAAGTTATATAAGTGTGCATTTGACAAAAATTATTTTTGTCAATTTATTTTACTATTTAATTTATTTTTAGTACTATTCATAGATTTTACTGTATTTTTTGATACTATTTATGATTTCACTGTACTATTTTAACTAACTTTTACCTTTATCTACATTACTTTTAACAAAAATATTTCAATTCCAACTAAATAAGTAAATCCCAAAGAGATCATGTAACCTCAACTAGACATTAGTCGCCACTTCCGAATATGCAGGCACTAGTAATGATGTCCATACACAATACTTCAATCACTGGTGTTAGCCATGTTAATTGTGGTTGTTTGCTTCCGCCGGACCTAGCTATTGTGTAAACATGTATTTTTAGATTGGTCGCATTTATTGATTCAAAGCCTCACAAAGTCAATGTTCCACCTTAATTCTGAGGAGGGTGCGTGTTATAAATATTATTGTGACCCAAGAGACTAACCCTAAGTTATTCTAGGGTTAGCACTGGGCAAAGGGTTCTCAAATTAATTATAAACTCTACTTGGATTTATAGTAATACTATATTAATATAGCTGTCAAGGACTTTTTACAATGGATATAGACCATCAAGATGACCACACTAAACTCTAACTTTCACTTTTTATCTATCTTTTTTATTTTTATTTTATTTTTATTTTTATTTTTATGGACTAACAAGTATGAAATTATTTAATGGAGGTGTAGGAGATAAGACAGAAGAAATAATCTTTCATATTTTGGCTTTTTATATAGCAACATAATTCAAATACATGCTCATAAAAATAGAAAAAGAATGTTTTTTTTATACCTTGGTTGAGCGTTGTTGAAACTTGAAACATGAAACACATGTAGCTAAAAATCTGTCTGCTGAATAAGGTTTTTCTTTGTTTAGCATAGTTTTCCCATTCATATGACCTTATCTCAGGGTGACATACAACTACAGTACTACATTGGTGGCCACAAAAATAAGAAAATGTTTTTCATATAAAAACAAAAAAGGTAACATTGGTGGCCACAAAAATAATAAAATGTTTTTCATATAAAAACAAAAAGGGAATGGTTGGAGATTGTTTTTTTTCTTCTCTCTTTCTTTCGTTCCTTTTCTTTTCTTTTCTTTTCTTTTTTTCTTTTTTTTTGGTTGAGAATAGGACTGGTGTCATTGGCTTCATATTACCGACTTCCTATAAATTGGGTATCTCAGTTCATCATATCAACACACCTCTCTCTCTCTCTCAGCTCAAAACTAATTGGGATACTCATATCACAGTGTCCATGGCCTTCTTTTGTGCATCCTCTTCTTCCTCCAAACCTCAAAATGGTTTCAAAAATATCCAAAATACTGAAAAGATTACTTACCTTATCGATGATACTTGTATGCAAAAGGCACAAGGAAGCAGCATTGCCCAAGATCAAGCCGTCAATTATTTTCCCACGGAAGACTACAATTTTCTTCCTGAATATCACAGTTCCACGGTTAAGTTTTGCATAACCATTTTCACCATTTCTTTTTCTTGTTTTTCCAGTCCTAACTTTTCATAATTTAAGAGGGCTATATTGTTTTTTCCAGGATGATTTTTATGTTGAATACGTGCGAAAACTAAAGAAATTCAAAAATATACTTAGCAAGTTAGTTGAAGATCCTTCCGAAGGTTTGAACATGGTTGATGCAATCCTGCGCTTAGGAATTGAGTACCACTTCCAAGAGGAGATTGAAACAATCCTAAAAAGGCAGTATATGATTTTTAGCGCTCATGCAGGTCATGATCATGATCTTTATGGGGCTGCACTGCGTTTTCGATTATTGAGACAAGATGGCTATCGTGTTTCTGCAGGTGAGAATATATTTTTCTTTTTACCAAAATTACGTTATGCTTGTAATTATCACAGCATGGTTATAATTACATCTCCAAGGATTGGGTGGCAAATAGCGTTTGATTCTAAAAGCTGAACGAAAACATTTTTAGATAAACATTAAAAAATAAAATAAAATTATTCGCAGTTGAGCTCTAACTCAAATAACACACAGAATAAATTTATGGGTTCAAGACTCACTTAATAACTTAGATATGTGTAACTCACCAATTGTAGGAAAAAATATTCCTTGAAAGTCAATAAATTGCTGCTAATTGTGTGTCACACAGATGTGTTTAACAAATTCAAGAACAAAGAAGGAAACTTTAAATTGGAGTTAGGTGAACACATAAGTGGATTGATGGAATTATATGAAGCGTCAGAGGTAAACATCGATGACGAAGACATACTCGATGAAGCTAAAGACTTCAGTCGCCATCTTCTCGAAGCAAACATCAAACATCTTGATCACCAACAAGCTAGATTCATTCTAAACACATTGGAGCAACCCTATCATAAGAGTTTGCCAAGGTTCATGGCTAAGGGCCTCCCTGACAATTTCGAAGGGGCAATGGGTTGGGTAAAACATTTACAAGAACTAGCAAAGATGGACTTCAAAATGGTCCAGTCCATACACCAACTGGAACTTCTTCAAATTTTCAAGTAAGTTCAATGAGACTCTGGAATATTTTTGTTATGATTGTCCATTAATTATTTTGGAACTCAGATTGCCTATATTCTTTGATACTATTCTAAATTATCATTTCTCCTAAAAGATGGTGGAAAGGCTTAGGTCTGGCTAAAAAGTTGAACTTTGCGAGAAATCAACCACTTAAATGGTACATGTGGACAGCGGCTTGCCTCACAGATCCAAGCCTGACATATCAAAGGGTTGAGCTCACAAAACCTATAGCTATGGTTTACGTGATAGACGACATGTTTGATGTTTACGGAACACTAGATGAACTCACTCTCTTCACAAATGCAGTGAATCGGTACGTGTGTTTGTTCCATATAGGAAAATTGTTAAATATTCTTTTACACTTGTTTTATTCCATCATTTTTCACCAATATATAATTGATGCAAGAATATTCATATTTAAAAATGTCCACATTTCAACTAATAAAAGTGAATGTAAAAAAAAAAAAAAATGTGTGATAATTAAAACAGTAGAAAAATATGACTTGCTTTGTTTTACCATTTCACTATGCGTGATTAGTGATTACTATGTTTTTCTGTGCACGTAGATGGGAATTATCAGCAACTGAGAAATTACCAGACTCTTTGAAGATATGTTTCGTGGCTCTTTATGACATTACCAATGAAATCAGCTACAAGGTCTACAAAAGGACCGGATGGAACCCTATAGACTCCCTAAAAAAAGCGGTATATATTGACAAAATAACTATCAACCACAATTATTTTTTAAAGAAAAATACATATTGGTCCCTAAATTTTAGTTTCTTAATAATTTTAAATCTTGAAATTTAAACTGATTGCTTTAGATTTCTTAAATGACATGACCAAACTTAAACTAACATGACGACATTTCTCTCTTAGATAAGTTAGAAATAATAAAAACGATTGCTTCAACTTTCAGAGGGATTAAAAGTGACCATTTTAAGTTTGTTGAGAACAACATAAGATTTATTTAGTAGATTAAACAAATATATACAACATTATACACTTTTATGTAAATGTATATATATTTGTTTAGTCTATAATGTAAATCTTACATTGATAGTACAATATAAATTAATAATTTTTTATTATTGTTTTAGTTCTCAACAAATTTTAAATGGTCACTTTTAGTCTAGAGACATAAAGTGATTAGTCGGATTTCAGGGACAAAAATCGCTCTTGGCCCGTCGTATAAGAACAAACATTGTATTTTGACATATTTTTCATGTGAATAGTAAAATTTCGAAGAGATTACTCATGTCACGACTTTGCAATTATTGATTGATACAGTGGGCCAGACTGTGTAATGCCTTCCTATTAGAAGCACGATGGTTTGCTTCTGGGAACATGCCAAAGGCAGAGGAGTACATGAAGAATGCACATGTGAGTACAGGATTGCATGTGGTGCTAGTTCACATGTTCTTTCTCTTGGGTGAGGGAATTAGCAAGGAGACTGTTGAACTTCTGGACAGCAATCCCAGCATTACATCTTCCATAGCCACAATTCTTCGACTCTGGGATGACCTCGGAAATGCCCAGGTAAGAGATAAGATTAAATTCACAAGCAGCCACACATAATTTGTCCAGTTTTAATAAGGGAGTGATTCCACCAATAATAAATATCTAGTGGCCTAAAGGGCAGTGGCAATTTAATTTTATTCTTTTACTTTTTGAAGCGAGGAATAGGACAGTCGCATGTTAGAAGTCAAAGGAAATTGAATTTCCTCACATTTACTCCACCTTTTGTCGCATTAACCACAGCCATCCACGTGTAAAGGTCATAGTTTTCTCAGGAAAATATAAAAAATAATATATTATCCTAAGAGTAGAGGAAACCAGTTTTTTCCACAACCCTTTCCACACTTTGTTCAAATCACAAGTTGGGTGAAGTGGGATGAGAGAACTTCACTTTTATAAAAATTTATTATTAACTTCATTTTTATAATGATCATATCAGGGCAAGTTAACAATTATTAAAAACATTTCGTAAGTGAGTTTAGTATCTTGTAATTTTCATTAATTTATTTGTTAAATGTGAGATAAAAAAAATAAAAAATATATATAAAAATTAGTTTATTTTTAGAAACATATATATGTTATTTATCTGATAAAAGATGAGACAAAAAGTTAAAATTTTTCATATAATATATATAAATATATATATATATATGTATATGTTTGCAACTTCTAAGGTTAACTCACTAACTGGTTAGGATTATCTGCAGGATGAGGATCAAAACGGTCATGATGGATCCTATATTGAGTGCTACAGGAAAGAACATCAAGGCTGTTCAGTTGAAGATGCAAAAAGTCATGTTATCAAAATGATTTCAAATGCATGGAAGCAACTCAACAAGGATTGCCTAAACCCAAATCCATTTCCAGCGTCTTTTATAAAGGCTTCTCTTAACGCTGCAAGGATGGTTCCTTTGATGTACAGTTATGACGAGAAGCATCGCCTTCCAAGTCTAGAGGAGCACATGAAGTCACTGATCTTAAAAAGTGTTCCCTATAAGAAAATGTAAACAAATTGGACTTTTGGGTTTCATAACGTATTACGCTTTGGTAATGTAATAACCAATGGAAGATGCAAGGAGGCTTAAACTAGTTAGCAATATTTCAGCTTCTTGCACTAGCATTTCCTTAAAATTTAAGTGCTAAAAAAATTTTCAAATTCCCTGAATAATATGTAACCAAATCCACTATGAAGATTGTTGCAGTATATATGTAAAGAGACACTATAGCCTGGTTTTCCTCTCTTGCTTTCAATTGCTGATCAATCCAGCCTTGTGTCATCACAATTATTTGATACTGTAAGTCGATAAGTCTGCCATTTAACCAATTTCTTGGCTAATTCAAGGCTGTTTGAAAATTTTACTTGATCTCAGTGGTTTCAAAACAATATTCCAAAAACATAGTAGGTCATTTTAGTGCTTTGGTGGTAAAGTCCTGTCAATAATATGGCAATTAATGGAGAGGTTGAAAGACCTTTTTTGGCTTTGGCAAGGTCTTCTCAAGAAATTCTTTCTCGCCTCTCTCTACAAAATATTAAGGTTTTTTTTTTTTTTTCCTTGTTCTATGGTGACGAGCGAATACCAAGAAACTTTATATCCTACAATATTTTGAATTTGCCAGATTTCGCTCAACTACACTACAATTTGCTCGACTAAAATTCTCAGACTTGCACGGTGAATATGTAGTTTTCTTCTGACTTCAACTTACATCAAACGGTTACAAATGAACTTGAATAACATTCTCAATGAAACAATTTCATTATGAGTAATTATAAATTTATATTGTACTAGCAATGTAAATCTTATATCATAAACTAAATATACTGTACACTTTTTGCTAATGTGTATAGTATTGTAAGCGGCCAAAATGAGCTTTTACCATTTTCTCACAAACTTTTCAATAAAATGTCCTATATTTAAAACTAATAAAAGAAATGCCTCTGTTTTGAAATGTAAAACTCGATTTTTGGAACATCGAGTTATGGCGAACGTGGACTTGAATTTTTTATAAAGTACTCAAGTTCATGGAACTTAAGTTCCACTTGAATTTTTTCAAGGAACTTGAGTTCCAAGAACTCAAGTATTTCACATGGAACTCGAGTTACCTAAACTCGAGTTCCATAATTTTTAAAAATTTTTTTTTTTCAATTCACTATAACTCGATTGTCCAAAAATCGAGTTTTAAACTGAAACTCGATTTTTAGAAAATTAAGTTTCAAAATAGGGACATTTCCCTAAATAGTTTCAAATATGAGGCATTTTACTGAAAAGTTTTGGCGAAAATGGCAAATGCTCATTTTCTCCTATTGTAAGCATTTCTTTAGTTTACAATATAAATTTTAAGTTATTAGAGCATTCACATCCCAAAATTCTATCCCATCCTATTTTACCGTTCCAAAAAGTTACTCTATCAATTATACCATACTATTTTACAATACTCCCAACATCTCAATTATTATTTTATAATACAACACATTAAAATAATATTTCTACACAATAAAATAATATATCCCAAAACCCAAATAAAAACAAAAACCCAAATCACCTCTGCAACCACCTGCTACCACCATCACCACGAAAAACATACCCAAACCGATTTTTATCTCCAAAACTCAATGCCCAGAGTTGAAAACCAAAGTCATCTCCAAAACTCAATACCGAAACCCATGGCCACGCCACCAGCCCACGACAACCCCAGAAACCTCAGCCCCGAAACCCATGGCCATGCCACCATGAACCCACATATGACCCATATAAAAGCCCCACCCCCTTCCACCACCACCACGGCAACCTTCAACTCCACTACCATGAACCCATAAAAAAATCCACCTCTACCACAACCAATATTTGCCATGCTGCAACCACCTCTACCACAACCATCCTTTGCTCGCCTCATCCACCTCTGCCACGACCCACAAACCTAGCTACAAACCCATTAAAAAATAATCAAACAAACCCACATCAGCCACCACCATGCCCACTGCCCTCTGCCCACCACCACCACGGCACCACAAACCCACATCAGCCACCACCACCATCAATCACCCATCCCCACCACCATGGAAACCCTCCACCACATCAAACCCTTGATTCAAGGGAAAATAGAGAGAAAAAAAAAAATGAAAGGGAAGAGAGGGATGAGAGAAGGGGAGGGATTGAATAAGTTAAAAAAAAAAAAAAAAAAAAAAAAGGAGATGAGAGTGCGACCAGTGAGAGTGAGAGAGAAAGAGAAGAGGGAATTGATAAAGTAAATGATTTTTTTTTTTTTTTTTTTTTTTTTTTTTTTTTTACAATTGATCTACAGTGTAATTCAACCTTTAAAATTGCACTGTAACACAATTACAAAATTTTTTGTAATAGTTGGTTTTTACAAGTTTGGATGTGTGAGAGGTTTTGAGTTTTTATACTAAATTTTTCTACATAAAACATATGTCATTCCCAATATGAATGCTCACATTATAAATTAAGAATTGCCCTTTAATTATAAAGAAACTTTTCTCATAGAATTTAGCAAAATGACTACACACTATGATTGACACTATTACAGATTATGCACCATTGACACGTACTGATCACCACTAGTGTCATTAATTAGTGTTGTGATTATCAAAAGAATAAGGGCCACAATTGTATTAATGTATTATCAACCTAGCTCATACACGATCAAAATTACGTGATGGACCACACTGGAAAAAGTTTGCATGTGTAATAGCAAGTCGACTACAGAACCATGCAATAATTGTAGTTTAGAGTATCTTCAACCGCTTCTCCAAATTTTTATACTATTCGGAGAATGAACAGTGACATTTAACTTTTACCTACCCACTTTTTCAAATACACTTTCAACAGATTTTCTGTCCCATTCTTTATCTCATTTAAATATTATTTTTTCATTCATTGTTTATTCTTTCCTTAATCATCATTTATTCTTGTTTTAACGACTATATTTTTCAATGAGAAGTGTTATATTCACAACATTTTGCGCAATATTTTCACCGCAAAATTTATGTGGAAAGTTGTTATTAGTTCTAATTTGAACCCACCACTGAAATTATTTTTTTACTCGCCAATATTAACTAATAACAATCTGTTACTTAAAATTTACTGTGAAAATATTATAAAAATATTGTTGTAGTATTTTTCAATTTTTTATATTATTTTTCTTCCTTCCATTTCATTTTCATCCACGTTTCACTCCTTTTTTTCTTTTTTCTTTTTCTTGTTTTTCTCCTCCACACAAGTGTCCAACCCCCCTCTTTTATTTTCTTTTTCACCTCATCAAGAACATTCTAGCATCTCATTCCTTCACATCAGAGAGAGAGAGAGAGAGAGGAAGCTCGTCCGGCACCCCACCACCGGTGGAGATCAAGGTTGCTGAATGGACAAAGCCGGTGGAGATCGGCATGAGGTTTTGAGTTTTTATACTAAATTTTTTTTACATATAACATATGGCATTCCCAATATGAATGCTCGCATTATAAATTAAGAATTACCCTTTAATTATAAAAAACTTTTGTCATAGAATTTAGTGAAATGACTAAACACTATGATTGACACTATTACATATTATGCACCATTGACACGTACTGATCACCACTAGTGTTATTAATTAGTTCTGTGATTATCAAAAGAATAAGGGCCACAATTGTATTAATGTATTATCAACCTAGCTCATACACGATCATGATTAGGTGGTGGACCACACTGGAAAAAGTTTGCTTGTGGAATAGCAAGTCGACTACAGAACCATGCAATAATTGTAGTTTAGAGCATCTCCAAACACTTCTCCAAATTTTTATACTGTTTGGAGAATGAACCGTGACATTTAACTTTTACCTACCCACTTTTTCAAATACACTTTCAACAGATTTTCTATCTTATTCTTTATCTCTTTTAAATATTATTTCTTCATTCATTGTTTATTCTTTTTTTAATCATCATTTATTCTTTTTTTAACAACTATATTTTTCATTGAAAAGTGTTATATTGACAACATTTTACGCAATATTTTCACTACGAAATTTATGCGGAAAGTTGTTACTAGTTCTAATTTGGACCCACCACTGAAATTATTTTTTTACTCGCCAATATTAACTAATAACAATCTGTTATTTAAAATTTATTATGAAAATATTATAAAAATATTGTGGTAGTATTTTTCAATTAGGATTTTTTATTTTTTTATATTATTTTTCTTCCTTCCATTTCATTTTCATCCACATTTCACTTCTTTTTTTCTTTTTTCTTTTTCTTGTTTTTGTCCTCCACACAAGTGTCCAGCCCCCCTCTTTTATTTTCTTTTTCACCTCATCAAGAACATTCCAGCATCTCTTTGCTTCACATCAGAGAGAGAGAGAGAGAGAGAGAGAGAGAGCTTGTCCGCCCCCCCACCGCCAGTGGAGATCAAGGTCGCCGAAAGGACAAAGCCATTGGAGATCGGCGTGAGGTTTTGAGTTTTTATACTAAATTTTTTTTACATATAACATATGGCATTCCCAATATGAATGCTTGCATTATAAATTAAGAATTACCCTTTAATTATAAAGAAACCTTTGTCATAGAATTTAGCGAAATGACTGCACACTATGATTGACACTATTACAGATTATGCACCATTGACACGTACTGATCACCACTAGTGTCATTAATTAGTGCTGTGATTATCAAAATAATAAGGGCCACAATTGTATTAATGTATTATCATCCTAGCTCGTACACGATCATGATTAAGTGGTGGACCACACTGGAAAAAGTTTGCATGTGGAATAGCAAGTCGACTACAGAACCATGCAATAATTGTAGTTTAAAGCATCTTCAACAGCTTCTCAAAATTTTTATACTGTTCGAAGAATGAACAGTGACATTTAACTTTTACCTACCCACTTTTTGGAATACACTTTCAACAGATTTTCTATCCCATTCTTTATCTCATTTAAATATTATTTCTTTATTCATTGTTTATTCTTTCTTTAATCATCATTTATTCTTGTTTTAACAACTATATTTTTCAATGAGAAGTGTTATGTTCACAACATTTTACGCAATATTTTCACAGCAAAATTTATGTGGAAAGTTGTTACTAGTTCTAATTTGAACCCACCACTGAAATTATTTTTTTACTCGCCAATATTAACTAATAACAATCTGTTACTTAAAATTTCTTGTGAAAATATTATAAAAATATTGTGGTAGTATTTTTCAATTAGGATTTTTTATTTATTTTTATATTATTTTTCTTCCTTCCATTTCATTTTCATCCACGTTTCACTTCTTTTTTTCTTTTTTCTTTTTCTTGTTTTTCTCCTCCACATAAGTGTCCAGCCCCCCTCTTTTATTTTCTTTTTCATCTCATCAAGAACATTCCAGCATCTCTTTGCTTCACATCAGAGAGAGGGAGAGAGAGCTCGTCCGCCGCCCCACCGCCGGTGGAGATCAAGATCGCCGAAAGGACAAATCCAATGGAGATCGGCGTTTACCATGCAGCACTACCACGTCCGCCGCCCCACCGCAGCTCGTCGTCCTCACTACCACTCGGCTGGGTTAGATCGGCTTGTTCTTTTTTCTTTTTCTTTTTTTTTTTTCATATTTGCTTGTTCTGATTCAACTTTATTTTAAGAATTGGATTTTGTTTGTGTTCTGTGTCTGGATTATGTGAGAAACGGGTCAGATCGGCTTGTTCTTTTTTTTTTTCTTTCATATTTGCCTGTTCTGATTCAACTTTATTTTAAGAATTGGATTTTTTTTTTTTGTGTTTGGATTATGTGAGAAATGGAGAGAATGAGAGAAAAAAAGAAATCCAGATGAGAGAGAAAGAATTGATATAATAAGTAGTTGGTATAATATTTTAATCCAAGAAATTCAATTGCTAATGTACAGTAGCCCATCAGACTTGATGGGCTATTGTTCATAAGCTAAAAAAAAAATTCGGGTATAGAGAATCTGCTGGAGTCTTTTTTTATTGTTCCATTCTCTATTATAGAGAATATTTGGCCTTTACCTACACTGCTAGAGATGCTCTTAGAGTCGTCTTGCGACAAACATTTCCCCAGAAACTAGGAATGTTTACCCTGGACGTAACTTAAAATTTTGAGTTTAACTTTCTTTAAGTATTTTTTTAGTTAAATATATCATTTTATTTTAAATATATAATAACAAGTAGTAGCAAGTTTTAATTTTTACATTTTGGTTATCACTTCAATAGCCTACAGCGCCACCATCAAATTTAAACATTATACTATTAGCATATTTAGTATATTAATATTAAAGAACTAGTTGATGAATACTGTGAACATGATAATTAAATAAAACAATTACACTTGGAAATTGAATAAATCCATTATGTAATGTGCAGTACACAATTATTTTTTTTTTTTAAAGCAAACAATTTTTTTGAAAACATACAATTATTTGTTTTAGTATGGTATTTGGTGCATAAAAAAAATTAAAAAAATAAAAATAAAAAAAACATATAGGTTCAAGTAAACTATATCCTTTAAGCATTTCTTAAGTATTGAGAATCTATTTCAACATATCCTAATTACGAAAATAATATTAAAAAAATCAAACATAAAAAACTATTCAATTTCCATTCGATATTCAACCTTACTTAAAAGAATCAATGAAAACATATTATGTTGCAACTGTGTTTAAACTTTTAAGGAGTTTTGAATCTTAGCATAAAGAAATGCAGTACCTGTAACTACAGTTTATCATATTACATATTTATTAATTTATCATATTATATATTTATTAATTTAATGACAAAAACAGAGAAGAAAAGTCATACCTAGGGCCCACTTGTAGGACTTGGAGTAGACCTTAATATCAAATTTGTAAAAAATTGAAAAACAAACCAACTTGATGAATTGATAAACATGAAGAAGAAGCAAAGAAAGAAAAAAAATACAAACCAACTTAATAAAGAAGAAAGAAAGAATTTACATATTTATTAATTTATCATATTATATATCTATTAATTTAATGACAAAAATAAAGAAGAAAAGTCTTACCTAGGGGCTAGGGCCCTGTAAATCAAACCTTAATATCAAACTGGTGAAAATTTGAAAAGCAAACCAACTTGATAAATGTGAAGAAGAATTAAAGAAGAAAGCACACCTTAATATCAAATTGGTGAAAATTTGAAAAGCAAGCCAACTTAATAAATGTGAAAAAGAATTAAAGAAGAAAGAAAAATTGAAAAGCAAACAACTCAGAGATAAGAGTGGCTAAGAAAACAATCGAGTGACCAAGAAAAATATGGGGATGATGGACTTCAGATCCGTTACGTTAGGTAGTGCTTTTTTTTCCTTTTTTTTTTTTTTTTTTTTTTTTACATGCATCTCATGAGTTATTTTGACAAAAACTATATAATAATACTAATGATACAAACTATTTTACAAAAAAATTTACAAACTGCTAATGTGGTGAGTGATTATTGGTAAATGAAAATATGATATTAATAGTGGGTCTAGATGAAAACTAATAAGAAATTAACCATGTCAACAGTTTGTAAAAATATTATAAAATAATTTGTAACTGTAGTATTACTCAAAACTATATCTATTGTGGCATTTGTTTGTAACAATAGGGCATATATTATGAAAGATTTACATTGCCTTAGTAGAAACACAATATTTATAATGTTAGAAGTCAAAGGAAATTGAATTTCCTCTCATTTACTCCACCTTTTGTCGCATTAACCACAGCCATCCACGTGTAAGGGTCATAGTTTTCTCAGAAAAATAGGAAAAATAAGGCCCCGTTTACTAGAGTTGTTAAACAACTCATTTTCAATTTTTAAACAACATTACACACTTTTTCACTCACACGTGTTTCAAAAAACTACAAACAACATTACTCAGACTCGTCTACCAAATGGGCCCTAATATTTTCCTAAGAGTAGAGGGAAACCAGTTTTTTCCACAACCCTTTCCACACTTTGTTCAAATCACAAGTTGGGTGAAGTGGGATGAGAGAACTTCACTTTTATATAAATTTATTATTAACATCATTTTGATAATGATCATATCAGGGCAAGTTAAGAATTATTAAAATCATTTTGTAAGTGAGTTTAGTATTTTGTAATTTTCATTAATTATTTGTTAAATGTGAGATAAAAAAATTAAAAAAAAAAGAAGATAAAAATTAGTTTATTTTTAGAAACTTATATATGTTATTTATCTGTTAAAAGATGAGACAAAAAGTTAAAATTTTTCATAATATATATATATATATATTGTTGGTTTTTAGACCCCTTAAAACAACAATTGGATTAACCTAGTTAATTAGCCAAGTGATTAACTTAGTCAAATTATGCAATTCTAGGTTATCACAATCACTCAATCATGTCAAGAATATATAAAGCAGTGGAAAAATAAATAACACAAGATATGATGACCCAAGAAACCACACGGTAAAAATCTAGGGAGGATTTGACTTAGCTATCCTCAAGGTAAACCTGAATCCACTATGAAAGAATTGAAGTTCATACAAAAAGACTTACAAGCTTTCCGCTTGACTTCCTAATGCTACCCACCAGTAGAACTTACTGACATGACCACGTGCAAGCTCTGAATCCACGAATTCCTTCTTTCTTGGATTCTCCAATCAGCTACAAGCACCCACACTTGTTATTCTTTAAGCTCCAATGGCAGCAACTTTGTTGATCATCAAGATGTTGAAGTTATCTCTACCTTAAAAATCTTAAGTTTATGTGAAGGAAAGCTCCTCAAGGATCTCACAAGAGATTCACACAAACCGCATATATAAGCAACAAAGACCTTAGAGAGGTTTGGGTACAAAACCCTAGATACAAAAGAGGCACTCTCTTCTCTCTCATAAAAGTCTAAAAAATGTGGCTTAGGGTTTCCTTTATATAGTGGGAGAAATAGATCTGAAACCTTAATCCTTAATGGGCTTGGGCCGAGTTGGAATTCTGCAGAAAAAACGTTCTGTCCGAGATTTGATCGATCGAGTCTATCCTTCGATCGATCGAGCTAGGCTGAAAGTCACAAAGACTTCTGCAGTCTCTCGATTCCAACTTTACAATAGTTAAACAACTTTGAGCGAGTCTAAACAAGACTAAACATATTGTTTTTATCATGGTTTGCCAACATTACACATTAGAATTCTAAATACAAAAAATCCTAAGTTTTAGAACCTAACATATATATATATATGTATGTATGTATGTATGTATGTATATGTTTGCAACTTCTAAGGTTAACTCACTAACTGGTTAGGATTATCTGCAGGATGAGGATCAAAACGGTCATGATGGATCCCATATTGAGTGCTACAGGAAAGAACATCAAGGCTGTTCAGTTGAAGATGCAAAAAGTCATGTTATCAAAATGATTTCAAATGCATGGAAGCAACTCAACAAGGATTGCCTTAACCCAAATCCATTTCCAGCGTCTTTTATAAAGGCTTCTCTTAATGATGCAAGGATGGTTCCTTTGATGTACAGTTATGACGAGAAACATCGCTTTCCAAGTCTAGTGGAGCACATAAAGTCACTGATCTTAAAAAGTGTTCCCTATAAGAAAATGTAAACAAATTAGACTTTTGGGTTTCATAACGTATTACGCTTTGGTAATGTAATAACCAATGGAAGATGCGAGGAGTCTTAAACTAGTTAGCAATATTTCAGCTTCTTGCACTAGCATTTCCTTAAAAATTTAAGTGCTAAATGAATTTTCAAATTTCCTGAATAATATGTAACCAAATCCACTATGAAGATTGTTGCAATATATATGTAAAGAGTTACTATAGCCTGGTTTTCCTCTCTTGCTTTCAATTGCTGATTAATCTGGCCTTGTGTCATCACAGTTATTTGATACTGTAAGTCGATAAGTCTGCCATTTAACCAATTTCTTGGCTAATTCAGGGCTGTTTGAAAATTTTACTTGATGTCAGTGGTTTCAGAACAATATTCCAAACACATAGTAGGTCATTTTAGTGTTTTGGTGGTAAAGTCCTGTCCATAATATGGCAATTAATAGAGAGGTTGAAAGACATTTTTGGCTTTGGCAAGGTTTTCTCAAGAAATTCTTTTTCGCCTTTCTCTACAAAATATTAAGGTTTTTTTTTCCTTGTTCTATGGTGACGAGCGAATGCCAAGAAAAATTTTATATCCTACAATATTTTGAATTTGCCTAATCTCGCTCAACTGCTCTACAATTTGCTCGACCAAAATTGTCGAACTTGCACTAAACACCCACCATTGCCGAACCTCCATGACTCTATCTCTGATTAGCCTAAGTCTAAGCCTCCTCAACCATCAACTCGCTTCACTGAAAATCACTCTTTTCTCTCTTCGATCTCACCGATCTAAACGGAGTAGAGCCTCCATGCTCCTCCACGATGAACCTCAGCCAACACCACCACAAAGATGGTCTCTCATCTCTCATGTCACTTTTCTCTCTAAAACCTAAGACCATCAAACATCTACTCCCTATCCGATTCTCATTCCCTCAGAACCCCAAACCCACTCTTCAATCTATAAGCTAAGGGGTCCTAGACGACGTGTGAAACCTGGATCGACAGTATGGAGTGTAAGGTTGAATTTAATCAACCATCTTGTTGGCTTTATTCCGTGCCAAATTTGCTTGTATTTTAGCATTTAGTAACCCTGTATTTAGGTGGGATTATTATAAGGGTAGTGTGTGAGAGAGAGTGTGAAGAATTGTTCCTCAATGTGCAAAGAAGCAGAGACTAGCGACTGGAACTCGCGGGTGCAAGCCGCCAGATAAGAGTCACGTGCCAAGCATGCAGGAAGCTGAAGCGTTTTGCCAGCTGATGCACTACAGGACAAAAGACCCAAGCTAACCAGGCAGTTAACTCGTGGCTGGAACTCGTGACTCAGACTAGTTGCGAGGCTAAGCCGCCAACCAGCCCTGTTTGGGAAAAACTATCTCTTTGTATTCCAAACACTCACCACTATATATAGACCGTTATACCCACCAAATGTAGAGAGCTTCCAAAGAAAATTTTGTGAGAGAAACCCTAGAGAAAAACAAGATTGATTCATCTTCAATCTTTACCTTAGAGACTCTTCAAATTCCTCTACTCTCTTCCTTTCCATTGTTAAATCCTTGAGAGGTCCTTAGCCAAATCATTTTCTCACCATATCTATATCCGTGAGAAGGTTTATTTGGTATTTTGTGAAGCAGTTAGAAAGGAACCAATATCCATTGATTGATGCTATGGCTGATAGCAGAATCCGGTAAGTTAAAGAAGAAATAAGTTCGGTGCAACCTCGTTGGAGTAAGAAATTTGGAGGGCTTAGGTACATCGGGTAGATTAGCCTTGGAAGGTCTATTGCTGTTCATGTTGTTAGGACATATGTGGTTGATATGCTAAGAACATATATCATACTTATTTATGTAAATTGGCTAATCCTTTGACAAAACGCACTCTACTTGTAATTGAGTAGTTCTATGTGTTTTTAATACTTCAAGAAACAAGGTTTCAAGATCAAGTGTTGAAGTCATCAAGTCTGTCCAAGAAAAAGCAAGCTGAAGTGCAAAGTTTTTAAAGCTCGACAACTTCTCGATAGCTACCTCGACACCTGCTCTCTGTCGAGATTTAAAATTTCAGATTTCCAATCTGATTTTCTTGGGATCCGTGAATATGTTTTTGGGCCTTCTTTTCTTCTAACCCTAAACATATAAAAGGATTATTTTAAGAGCCGTCAACAGAGACACAAGTTGCAAAAGCATTGAGCAATCCTTGTTCAAGCAAATTGTGATCAAAAACGAAGTTCTTGACCTAGTTCATCTTCTCTGAAGAAGTTGCTGTGTATTTGCACCAAAGGGTTTTGTGACCAAGCATCTTCCTGATCTTCATCGCATAGGATGAACTGAAGAACTTTGCAGCCAACCTCTCTTTCTAAAGTTGGTGTTTGAAGTCGCGTACTGGGATCCGCGCATCTGGTTAGTCACGTACTTGGGAGCCGTGCATCAAAGGTGGGAACTATCACTACAGATCAAGTCCAATTGGGTATTGGAGTAAGGGTTCAACTGTAGGTTGGTAAGGTACTTGGAATTCCTTTACTTGTAACCGCTTGATTTGATAATAATGGAGTTTTCGGGAGTGGTGACCTGAAAATCACCCGGTGGGATTTTTACCGTTAGAGTTTTTCCCATTCGTGAACAAATCACCGTGTCATTTATTTTCCGCTACATTTTTAGTTATTCGGTGATTTGTTTGTGCTGCCACGCAATTGCATGATAAATTGATTAATTAATAAATTGGTTAATTTAATTAATTGGTTTTATCACAAGGGGTCATTCAATTTGTGGCCTATCACATGTATCCCAACAATATTCTTTAGTGGATTATTCACCGCTTGGAGGGCGGCAGAGAGGTTTTACGTCGAGGGCTTCGGTTTCCTCTTCGATAACACATCGTGTGTTGTCCGTGTGTTTGCATCTTCCTTCCCTTATCTTTGCCTTATATTTACTACTGTGGATGTGTTTATATTTGGGTTAGATTATTTATCAATTCTGTGTTTAGCTTATGTTCATGTTCCGCACATTAATTGTTTGATAATAAGCTTGAATTGATATTTTGTAATTTGGGGTCTAAACGTTCAAGGGTGTTTCATACCCATATTGAACATTCAATTGGTATTAGAGCGGGTACACTTGTTATAGTTTAAATACCTAAGTGTGATCCTTGACCCTTTGTGTTTATTTGCTATGGATTGTGCTTTATATGACTCTTTATATGATTTGGTTGATGATAAATGTAACATGCCACATGTTTGTGAAAATGCCTCTATGAGTGATAATCCTCATAATTGTAATGCTATGTTACATGAATCTTTGAATGTTGTTGATATTCCTAACATCAAACTCTTGAAGAAAATTGCTAAGAAGTTTCAAAAGAATTTGAGCAAGTTACTTTGTGAAAATGATGATTTAATTACTAAGCTCAATGAATCCAACAAATTGGTTGAAAAATATAAGAAACTTGCTGAAATTTCTCTTCAAAAGCTGAAAGAGTTTGAATGTTTGAATATGGACTTGGATGCCAAACTTGTTTTGTCTAACAAATTTGTTGATGAGCTAAAATGTGAAAATGAATCTCTCAAGATGCATGCCAAGTGTTTGATTGCTGAATCTATTGATAAAAAGGATGAAAATATTTGCTGCAATCATGTTGTAGTACCCGATATTGTGCCTATTGTGTGCTCTAACCCAAAGGACAAATCGGTGTACATTCCTCCACATAAAAGAAATCAAAAGGTGGAAAGAAAGGCTCTTAAGTCAAAGCCTCCATTTAGGTCTCAACCTAAGGCTTTGGATGGATCTAAATTTGTTCCAACTTGTCACCATTGTGGTGTGATTGGTCATATAAGACCTCAATGTCATAAGTTGAAGAGAGAACAAAACCAAGTTGATAGATCCCTTTCCAAAAAGCCTAGTGGATCTAAACACATTGTGTGTCACCATTGTGGTGCTTTTTGTCATCTAAGACCTCATTGCTCTAAGTTTCATGCTCTTAAAAGAATCAAAAGAAAAGAGAAACTTGAGTTTCTTGGAAGTTATACTAAAAAGGGTAAACCAGTTTTGAGTGAAGATAGCATGTTGTTAAAGAAATTTTTTAATGCTCTTAACTCCTTGACTATGTGCATCTTCGGTTCTCATTCTTCCAACCCTCGATTCAATTCTAATGAGGCACTCATTCCAAACAATTGTTCCGTTTGGATGAAGAAAGGTTTCTATGGTTGAGCTTTTGCTCTTTTGGTCCTTAATCTAATTCTTTTGATCTTTGTCGGACCCTTCATGCATTAGATGCGTCAGTGTCATGCATTTGTGCATCATGCATCTCTTTATTTGCATTGTTTTGGTTTTATTTTTTATCTTACTTTTATGTTTTTGTTTTGTGTGAGTAAAAATCCAAAACTACATAAAAAGTAAAAAAAAAAAAAAATCAAAAGTTTGATCGTATATGTTTGAGCACATATCACATTTGAGTTTTGCCTTGTACCTTCGTACAAATGGCTTTTCGCATTTATGAGCTTACCTTGTTCTTTATGCACTTATATCTTTATGGGAAAAATCTTAACATCTTTGTGTGATTGTTGTAAATTGATCTTCAAACTTGTCATGAATGATTAGTCAATAGTCATGTTGGTTTTGATACATGCATAGACTTGTGCCTATATATCTTCCCACTCTTTTATTTTATTTTATTATATATATATATATATATATTTTTTTTTTTTGCTTAAAGAGCTCAACAAATGTAAATTTCAAAATGAAAAGAGATAATGAGCTGTAAAAACCGTCGCACATACTAGTATTTGACTAGGAAAAAGGGAAAGCGACTTTTATAAAATTGTATGATGTCCAAAAAGCCAAAGGCTTGTTCATCAAATTGAAATATCAAAAATTTCAGGCATCGATCTCAAAATGAGATGTAAAGATAAAAAATGATCAAATGTTATGAATTGTAAAGAAGCCAAATGAAAAGCTTCAAAAGTTATGTAATCATTTTCTTGTGGGAGGTCATATATGTTCATTTCTATAATTGAGATAGACCACTTGTCTTAGTGCTAGTTGTGTATGACTTGATTGAATTAATCATTGAAGCTTCATTCTAGACTAAGGACTATTCCACATTTGATACACACACACAACACACATGCCTAATGTTCAATGAATACCTAATGTTCAATGAATGCCTTATTCATTTGCTCAATTGTACTTGTTAAAATGTGATATGTGTGTACTCAACTATATATGGATCAATCTAAAAAGATTTTTGATCATTTTATATGTTTTTGGAAGTGATTTTTATCACTCTGTGTTCATGTTTAGTGCTTATATTGTTTTTCATTGTTTAAACATGTTCTGTGTTGAAAAACAGGTGTCAGAGTTTTTCGCGACTCACTCGCGACTCGCCAATTGCCAACCCCAATCGCGTGTTCATCCAGAAGGTTTTGGCGACTCGCTCGCGACTTGCAAAAATTCTCACGACTCGGTTTTGCGACTCACCCAATCGCAAAATGCCCAGAAACAGCTTTTTAAAGGGCTTTTCGTGGGAAACCTGTTTTTAACCTCTCCCATCCTCTTTTAAACCCCTCTTTCAATATTTTTACATCAAAACCCAATCAATTTGAATTGTTTTTTTGTTCCATTAACATCTCCAAGGTAATTTTAAACTCTTTTCATTAATTTGGATCCTTAGATTATATTTTGGAGAGTTTTGTGCTCTTGGTTGGGATTTTCATCATAGGGGTTGGGAAAACTTAATTTTTCTCAAATTTTTGTATGGGATTAGTTTCTTTTGATATTTTTCTTTGTACCATTTTGTTTCGTCTTTGGTTTGAGCTTCATTTTCTCATCCATCTCATACCCTTCATGCATCATTATCATTGTTCATATCCTCATCTCTTGCCCTCATTTCTCCTTGACCCTTTGTCTATTCCAGACAAAAAGGGGGAGAGTATACTCTAGAGAGTATACTGGAGAGTTTTTGTCATTTCTATATGACACTTATGCACATTCTTAGGGGGAGAAATTCTATTTCTCGTGCACATTTGTAGGGGGAGAGATATTCCATAGGGGAGATGCATATACCAAGGGGGAGAAGACATTATATTAATATGAAAACTTTGTCTTGACTGTCATTTCTTTATGACTGTTTTGTGTTTGATCAAGTTGCTCACAATTTACTTGATCATTTCTTTGTGTTTGATCATGTTTCACATCATGTTTACTTGATCACAATTTACTTGTTATATTATATTTATCCGTTTATTACTTGCTTTACCTTGAGGGTTTAATGTGTTTTGTTCAAGTGTTTCAGGTTATAGGTATATATGTTCCAAGTTTATCACAGCTTCTATGATTCATGATAGGGGGAGTGATACGATAAGGGAAGTATTTTTTGTATGGTACATTTGTAACCATGTTGCTTTTGTAAGCTTTTAGGGTTTGTTTCCATACATTTATAGGCTTTTATGGTTTGTACCATGTAATGCAATATTTTTGCTTTGTAGTCTTGCTTTGTGGCTTAAGTACTTGATGTTAAATGTTGTGCATTTTTCTTCAGTACATCACTCTTGTGCCCTTGTAGGATTGTTCCTAGATGCATATATGTTTGTATGCATAAGTTGAGTGTTGGACATGCAAATGATACTTTGCATATAAGCTTATTAGCTTGCATGTCCGGATTTTTCATTCCTTGTATGATTGAGTATTGTGATCACTATTGTATAGTGATTACATGTTTTTGGTCAAGCCATGATTTATTACTTTATTACTTAAGTCCATTTCTGCTTGATCATTTTATGCTTGCTCCATATGCATTTCAAGTTTTTCTGCATACAATGATATTGCTATGTTATTGTGTTTCAGGAGATACTTGTTCATATGTTTCAAGAGTTTATCAGAATTTAGAGTTAGGTGTGAGTGAGTTTTACTCAACTGTTCCCAACTCAAGCGTTAAGTCTAGAGTCTGTTGTAGGGTTTTTGTTAGGTTCTAAGGAATTATGAACTAATGTATTAGAACTCTAATTTGTATTGTTGGCAAACCGTGATCAAAACGTTTTAGTCTTGTTTAGACTTGCTCAAAGTATGTTTTTATGTACAGTTGGAATCGAGTGTTCTGCAGGATTTACTATGTAAATCTGCTTGGCACGATCGATTGAAAATTAGGCTCAATCGATTGAAACGTGGGCAGATCGTTTTTCTGCAAAATTTTCCAACTCAGCCCAAGCCCATTAAGGATTAGGGTTTCAGATCTACTTCTCCCACTATATAAAGGAAACCCTAGCCACGTTTTTAGAGTAGCTCTGGTTGCTCATATTGCTATTTTATGTGAATCTCTTGTGAGATCTTTAAGGAGTTTTCCTTCACATAAACTTAGGGCTTTCAAGGTAGAGATCACTTCAACATTTTGATGATCAACTCAGTTGCTACTATTGGAGCTTAAAGAAAAACAAGCGGGGAGCTTGTATCTTGTGGAGAATCCAAGAAAGAAGGAGTCCGTGGATTCGGAGCTTGCACGTGATCGAGTTAGTAAGTTCTAATGGTGGGTAGCATTAGGAAGTCAAGCGGGGGTGCTTGTAAGTCCTTTTGTATAAACTTCGATTCTTTCAAAGTAGATTCAGGTTTACCTTGAGGATAGCTAGGTCAAATCCTCCCCAAGTTTTTACCGTGTAGTTTCTTGGATCATCATATCTTGTGTTCTTTATTTTTCCGTTGCTATATATATATTCTTGATATGATTGTTTGATTGTGATAACCTAGAAGTGCATAAATTGACTAAGTTAATTACTTGGCTAGTTCTTTAGGTTAATCCAATTGTTGTTTTAAGGGGGTCTAAAACCTAACAGTGGTATCAGAACAGGTAGCTCTTCTGTTTTAGATCTTTTGATCTAGAAGTTGATCCTTGACTCCTGTTGTCATGGATAATTTGAAGTGTCTTTCTGATCATGTTTCTGCTCATGTTTCTGTTGATTTTATTGATGCCTGTGAAACTCTTCATAAGGAATTATTGAAATATATGAAAATTGCTAAGAAATTTAAGGAAGAGTTAAAATTGGCTAATCTTTAAAAAAAGGAATTGATTGTTAGATTAGATGAATCTAATAAAAAGAATAAATTTTTAAGAAATCAAATTTCCTCTCAAGATGAGAAGATGAAAAGCTTGGAACAAGAATTAGTTGAATCTAAAGCTAAAATTGAAAATTTGACTAGTACCAAGCCTGCTAATGATAACAGAAGTGTTTCTGTTTCTCTTAAGCCTAAAGCTGAAAATGTTTATATCCCTCCTTTGAAGAAGAATAATAAAGAAAATGCTTATTTTGCTAGGTTAAACAAAGTTAAAAGTTCTGATGTTGACGCTAAAGTTTCTAAACCTATGTCTAAACCTACTAGTAGAGAGCATAATAAATCTGTTTTTGTGCCTACCTGTCATCTTTGTGGTGTTGTTGGTCATATTAGACCAAATTGTTCTTTGTTGAGGCAAAAACCAAAATCTGAGACTAGATTTGTTGTTAGGAATACTGATATTCCTAAATTTGTTCCTGTTTGTCACTTTTGTGGTGTCTCTGGTCACATTCGTCCTAATTGTCATAAATTGAAATTTAAGCATTCTGTATGTCAATCTAGGATATGTGATGATATTTCTTTTGCTATAAATCCATATAAATTGTTTCATATGCTTTTGAAAAATTTAAGCTTGTTGGCTTGTGAAAAGAATTTGCAAGATTTTAGTCTTTCTCAGAAGATTGGTGTAATCCCTCAAATACACTCTGCTTCTCATGGATTTTCACCTACAAAGCCGAAGACTCGTGTTATATGGGTGAGAAAAGATCCTTTAAGGTGAGTGTTACTGACTTGTCCCTAGTTTAATTCTTTCAATTGTTTGTGGACATGTCTTGTATTTGTTTTTGGTTGTTTTGTTTTTTAGTTTTTTTTTTTTTTTTTTAAATGCAAAAACATTGAAAATTTTTTCAAAAAGACAAAAATATTTTATTTTGAGTCTTGTTTTATTTTTCTTGAGAATTACATGAATTATGATATCTCTCTCTTGATTTAGAACATGCTTGACATGGTGGTGAAACTTGAATAGTTTATGCTAAGCTATTTCTGATTTTGTGTGAGTATGTACTAGTTTGTACATGTACTCATGGGTTAATTAAGAAATTGATATTTCTTATTTGTGTACCCTCTATAATTTAGTTTAGCACTATCATGCATTGCTTTTGCATTGTTCATTTAGCATAATATGTGCTTTTTGTTTTTGGTCATAAAATTTTTTAAAACCAAATTTTTTTTTTTTGTGTTTTGCATTATTTTTCTTGGATTTGAAATCAAGGAATGACCATATTATTCTTTACATAACAAGTTTATGTACCTTGTTTAGCTTGGATGATCTTATTTTATTGCACTGTACTAGTTTAAGTTTTATAGTACATATTGTGTGGGAGATGTTTATAGTTTTTGATCACTTTGTCTTAATCTTGAAGTCACATGTCTTTGACTGTCGGACTTGAACCTTTTAAAAAAAAGCATAAATAACCATCTCACCACTGTTCACTAGCCAATCATGAACACCTTAGTGCATATCGTAAGATTTTATGCTCGAGAAAGTGTAGCACATGCACAAAAAGAACATAAGGTGTAGCCTCGGTTTAATTGCTTAATGCTTAAAATTGGTGTGTACTATTAGGCTTGATGCCAAATCACATAATTAAAATTGGTGTGTATATTATCCTGACTTTTTAATAAGTTTCTGAATAAATTAAAATTGGTATGTATATTATGAGGCAAAATTCAAGAAACTTACATGATTGCAAACTTTTGTTCTAGTAGATGTGAGAGTTATATGATGTAATTCTTTTGGTGATAGTCTCTTTCAAATTCTATGTGATAAATTTTGTAGACTTTGTGTTTGATTTTTATTCATATATCACCTCACATGTATCTCAAACTTTTGCTAGTTGCACACACTACACAAGTTACTCTTTTGCTAAACTTGGTACATTATATTGTGTGTGATTTTGTTGTGGCCATCCAAAATTAAAAGTTCCTTGATTTTAATGCAAAATGTGTTTAAAGTTTGAGAAATTGGACATCCTATAGCTTGAATGTACCCGAATTTAGGATTTTGTTCAAATTGGGTTCAATTGATGCAATTGGCTTGTTGAATTGATGTAATTGATCATTATATTGTGTATTCTAACTTATGTGATGATCAATTGGTCAAATTTTTCCTAAAATCTTAACAAGTGGTTTTTTAAATTTTGGGATTTTTGTTAGAAATTCTATGCTTAAGCCAATTTTGTGAAATTGAACTTAAATTGAACTTAGTTTTACTGCATTAGAGCATGCATCATTTGTGTTTAGGATTCACATGCATTATATTGATTTCTGTATCCATCTTGCAGTTTTGCAGTCATATCTCTCATTGTTTTCACACATAGCATGCATACACTTTGCTAAATTGGGTACTCAACTTAATATAAAAATTGATTGATTAATTTTTGAGTTTTGTACATTCTAGTATATGCTATTTCTTATGTGTGAACTGCAGAAAATATTTTTCTTAAGAGATATGATGGATAATCAATGTGCAAATATTTTCTCTACTCATGCAACTTTTTATGGGTCACATAGTGTCAAGTTTACATTCATTGAAAGAGAGAATATTTTTCTTCATGTGTATCCTTACCTTAGTTTTTAACTTTGGTTTGTGTGTTTTTATTTTCCCCACCTCCTTTATTTTTCCCCAAAACTATTTTTCCCAAAACTTGTTTTGATTTTCTTATTTTTATAGGGGGAGAAATTTTTTTTAACCTTTGTGGTTCTTAGGGGAAGATGTTGCTCTTCATAGGAGGAGTTGTCTCTATTTTTTATAGAGTTGAATTGTTTTGTGTCCCCTTGATTTTTATTTTCTCTTATCATTTATTGCGTATGTTGACTGTTTACTCGTTGTGTGAGTTGTCTTTGTCAATACGTGACAAAAAGGGAGAGAAATTATTGATTTATAGGAATCATGTTTGTCTTGTCTAGGGGGAGTTGAAATTATTTTTGAAATGGGAGAATATAAATAAAAACTTTTTGTTGTATCTAACTTAGGGGGAGAGTTAGTTTCTTATGTTTTTATTTCTGTTTCTTGTTCACTGCTCATTGATTTATATTTATGAGTTATTCATAATATATGTCTTTGTTTTGCGTTTTGGGAAGTCAAGAATTTATTTTTTTGATTTACTGTTTTTCTGTCACATATGCGTTTATGCGTTTGTTGAGTGTTTCAGGAATATACAGGTTGATTTAGTCGAGCTGCTGTCTACACTTACAACTGATGGATAGTAGTTAGGTTGGATTTGTTATAATGGGCATTATTTTTGTAATGGGCTTTTACTTTGTAAACTTTGAGCTTTTAATTTGTGTTTTGTCACGGATTGCCAAAAAAGGAGTTTGTTAGGTTCTAAGGAATTAGGAACTAATGTATTAGAACTCTAATTTGTATTGTTGGCAAACCGTGATCAAAACGTTTTAGTCTTGTTTAGACTTGCTTAAAGTATGTTTTTATGTAAAGTTGGAATCGAGTGTTCTGCAGGATTTACTATGTAAATTTGCCTGGCTCGATCAATCAAAACGCGGGCAGATCGTTTTTCTGCAGAATTTTCCAACTCAGCCTAAGCCCATTAAGGATTAGGGTTTCAGATCTACTTCTCCAACTATATAAAGGAAACCCTAACCACGTTTTTAGAGTAGCTTTGGTTGCTCATATTGCTGTTTTATGTGAATCTCTTGTGAGATCTTTGAGGAGCTTTCCTTCACATAAGCTTAGGGTTTTCAAGGTAGAGATTACTTCAACATCTTGATGATCAACTTAGTTACTGCTATTGGAGCTTAAAGAAAAACAAGCGGGGAGCTTGTATCTTGTGGAGAATCCAAGAAAGAAGGAGTCCGTGGATTCGGAGTTTACACGTGGTCGTGTCAGTAAGTTCTACTGGTAGGTAGCATTAGAAAGTCAAGCAGGGGTGCTTGTAAGTCCTTTTGTATGAATTTCGATTCTTTCATAGTGGATTCAGGTTTACCTTGAGGATAGCTAGGTCAAATCCTCCCCAAGTTTTTACCGTGTGGTTTCCTGGGTCATTATATCTTGTGCTCTTTATTTTTCCGCTGCTATATATATATTATTGATATGATTATTTGATTGTGATAACCTAGAAGTGCATAAATTGACTAAGTTAATCACTTGGCTAATTCTTTAGATTAATCCAATTGTTGTTTTAAGGGATCTAAAACCTAACAATTTTATCACGGAATAACCAAAGGGGGAGATTGTAAGGTTGAATTTAATCAACCATGAAAGTTAAATTTTGGGTATGAAACACCCTTGAACGTTTAGACCCCAATTACAAAAATACAAATTCAAGCTTTATATCAAACAGTTTATGTGCGGAATATGATAACAAGCTTATACCAGAATTGATAACTAATCTAAGCCAAATATAAACACATCCACAGCAGTAAATATAAGGCAAAGATAAAGGAAGGAAGATGCAAACACACGGACAACACACGATGTGTTATCGAAGAGAAAACTGAAGCCCTCGGCGTAAAACCTCTCCGCCGCCCTCCAAGCGGTCAAATAATCCACTAAAGAAAATAGTTGGGATACATGAACAGCAGAAGACCCTCTAAGCCTAATCTACCCAAGTATCTAAGCCCTCCAAGCTTCTTGCTCCAACGAGGTTACGCCGAACCTATTTCTTCTTTAGCTTCCCGGATTCCGCTACTAGACCATAGCATCAACCAATGTAGATTGGTTCCTTCCTAACTACTTCCCAACAGCACCAAATGAACCTTCTCACAGACGTGGGTATAGTGAGATAAGGATTTGGTAAAATGCCTCTCAAAGGTATAACAATGGAGAAGAAGAGAGAAGAGGAATTTGTAGAGTCTCTAAGGTGAAGATTGGGGATGAGACAATCTTGTTTTTCTCTAGGGTTTCTCTCACAAAATTCTTTCTAGAAACTCTATCAATATCGTGGGTATAAGGGTCTATATATAGTGGGGTGAGAAAAGAATACGAAGAGACAGTTTTTGCTAAACAGGGTAAATTGGCGGCTTGGTCTCGCGACTTGTCCAAGTCGCAAGTTCAAGTCGCAACGTAATGGCTTGGCCAGCCTGGGACTTTTGTCTTGTAGTGTGATAGCTGGTGCGACCCTTCAGCTTCCCTGTGTGCATCTCACATGCCTGCATTTAGCGGATTGCCAGTCGCGATCCACCCGTGAGTCCTAGCTATGAAGCTCTGCTTCTTTACACATATTTGAGCTTTTCTTCACATCTTCTCACACACTACCCTTACAATTTTTCCACCTAAATATAGGGTTACTAAGTGCTAAATTACAAACAAATTGGCACGGAATACAGCCAACAACGTGGTTGATTAAATTCAACCTTACAATCTCCCCCTTTGGCTATTCCGTGACAAAACCCTACAACAGACTCTAGACTTAAAGCGTGAGTTGAGAACAGTTGAACAAAACTCACTCACACCTAACTCTAGATTCTGTAAAGCTTTTGAACATATGAATAAGTAACTCCTGAAACACAATAACATAGCAATATCATTGTATGCAGAAAACTTAAAATGCATATGGAGCAAAAGAAGCATGATCAAGCAAAAATGAACTTAAGTATTAAAGCAATAAATCATGGCTAGATCAATCAAGTAGTCACTTAAACAAAAGTGATTACTATGTTCATTCACACAAGGAATGAACATCCGGACATGCAAAGTGATAAGCTCAATTGAAGAGTATCATTTGCAAGTCCAACACTCAACCAATGCATACAAACATATATGTATCTAGGAACAATCCTATAAGGGCACAAGAGTGACAGTACTTAAAAAGAAATGCATAGCATTACGATAGAAGTACTAATTTAACAAAGCACAAAGGTTGCATAAAGCATGGTACATACCACAAAGGCCTACAAATGTGCAAATGAGCATGGAAACAAATCCTTAAAACTTACAAAAGCAACATGGGTACAAAAGAGATAAACAATTACTGAATAAGTGAATAACATCAAATTATATATTTAATAACTACAAGAGTTAAAAACATTCAAGAGATATGATTTTAAACCAATCTTAAACCATAGTGTATCAAACCTATAATAACAGTAGTTATCCAAGCATAGAATCAAAATTCTAAACAAAAACAACAAATAATGAAACTCTCCCTTAAAACAAGCACTCCCCCTCAAGAGCTGCCCCAAAAATTCTCCCCCTTTTTAACCGGAATGGCCAAAGGATCAGTGATCCTAGTTAGTGTGAATGCTGTCAAACTTGGCTGAAAGTACATCAAGCTGGTCCTGCATTGTTGTCATCTTTTCAGTATGCTGATTCTGAACTTCTCTGAGTGTATCAAGCCTCTCCAGGATGATCTGAAAGGTATCAGGAGATACAGTTGATAAGGTAGAAGTTCTGCTCCTCTTGATTCTTCTTCTTGGTGTGGAAGATGGTCCTGCAGCCTTTGCCTCAGTCTCCATTGGATCAACATCTTCTTGGACACCTTCCTCTTCTTCACCTGGAAGACGGCTTTGTATCCTTGTGAGAGTGAATTTGTTAATGGCTGATAGAGGAGGCATGAGACTAATATCTTGTGGGATTGCAACACCCTTTTCTTTGAAAATCCTCATAAAAAGACTTGGAAATACCAGCTTGGGCCTCGAGGTGGTTTTAGTTTCATCCATTATAGTATCAAAAATGTGGGAACTGATGTCAATAAAGGTTTTCTCCTTAAGTTCCATAAGAAAGATAGCTCTGGCATTTGTCAGTGTAGTCAACTTCCTTGTAGGGTACAAGTTGTACATCATTATGGTGGTTAAACACCTCATGTCTTTGGGAAAATCAGAAGTATTGAGACATCTCTTTTCTATAACCCCACCAATCCTTTTCTGGACAGTTTCTAGAGAAAGCATTCTGTCCTTGTAGTTTGTGAATTCATAATCTTCTAAACCCTCCAGCCCTAGAACCTTATCAATATCATGAGCATCTAAGGTAAACTCCTTTCTTCTCACCCAACAACTCAACTCATCCTCCCTTATTACAGCATTTGCATAGAATTCTCTAATTAGAGGTTCACACACTAAAGGTAAATCACCCAGAAGTTTATCCCAACCTCTTCCTTCAAAGCATTGTGGAATGAAAGTATCCTTCAGGTCATGTAAATCCACAAACCTCTCTTGGATAATGGTTCCCTTTATGAAGGAATCTCTGTATCTCTCAAAATGCTTGACAGACCTAAACAGGTTGTTGTCCATTTTCATCCTTTTATCAACCTTCTTAGCAGGAGTCTTCTTCTTTGAAGATGTGGAAGCCATCTGTAAACACTCAGAAAAGTCCATAACAAGGGCAAAACACAATATGTGGAAGCATACTCAAATTAGTAACAATTTGGTCACAATTATAATAACAGAGTGATAAGACAACCCTCAAACCAAGAGCAATTAACAACCAGAGATTTGAAGACCAAGTCAAACAATATCATTCAATATAGATACAGACAGGAACAAGCACTAGATAATTAAAAATGGACAGAGTAAACAGATATCAGACAGAAGAAGGCACTTGACAAGTGCAAGATATACCCAAAGGCAGCACCACAAACATGATATGATGACTAAAATTCAAGGCAATTCAAGCCACATAATCCAAAAAAAAATTTCAAACAAACTGAAATGCCTCATTTATAAAAAAATAAACCCATAAGCTTAATGAGTATAAAATGTATCAAATATCACAGCTTAGAACAAATACTTAGAGCAATGAAGTAAAAACATGATACAAAATATTTTCAACAACAGCAGAAAACAACCTCAACCAAACAAACCCAGACTCATATTCGTGCACCACAAAAACTCAAACCAACATCAAAACACACAGATTCAAGAATATGACAGTAAAATCATGAAATGTGAAGGGAAAACAAGAAAGCCCATACCTTTTTCTAGAAGATTGATGCTGAAATGATGCAGAAATGAGGTATTTTCACAGATGAGTACGGAGTGTTTGAGTGAGAGACCGAAGAAGACAATGAACAGTCACTGATATTCGAGGGAAAAACAAAAAAAATTTTGAAAACTGTCTTTAAAACGCAAAACGCGCGTTTTTCGCGACTGGAACAAGTCGCCATTAAGTCGCCAAGGTAAGCCGCGAAACACTATGAAGTAAGATTCTTGAAAAATCTTCTAAGTGTTTTTCGCGACTAGAAGATCTACCCGCGAGGGAGTCGCGAGCTGAGTCGCAAAAATCTCTGAGTGCCCCTCGCGACTGGACCTTCCACCCGCAAACAAGTCGCCATACTGAGCTGCGAAATATACAAAACACAAATTTTGAAAAATTTTTGTAAGTCTTTTTCGCGACTAGGGCATTGACACGCCAGTGAGCCGCAAAAAATCTCTGAGTGGGCTTGCGATTGGTACTTGCGACTGGGCCAACCCGTGACTTAGTCGCCAAAACAGGGCAACATAGTTTTTGAAAGTTTTGACTATTTTGTAAAACAAAACACTTTCCAAAAACAAAATAAAACACTCAAAAATCATTTTGTGATTGATCAACACAGATTGAGTAAGTGAAAACACATTTAAACAAGTACAATCACACAAATGAGTATGACATTCATTGAACATAGACTTGTGTGTTGTGTGTAGATATCAAAAATGAGATAGTCCTTAGTCCAATGTGAAGCTTCAATGATCAATTCAATCAAGGCATACACAACTAGCACTAGATCATGTGACCTATCTCAATTATAAAAACATGCATATATGACCTCCCACAAGAACTTGATTACATTCTTTGAAGCTTTTCATTTGGCTCCATTTTCAACATAACATTTGCACTTTTTGAGCAAAGAAAATCTCATTGAGAGATAGATGCCTAAAATTTTTTATATTTCAATTTATGAGTTAGCCTTTGGCCTTTTGGACATCATACATTTTATTTTGGTCGCTTTCCCTTTTTCCTAGTCAAATACTAGTATGTGCGATAGGCTTTTGCACCTCTATATCTCTTTTCATTTGGAGATTTACATTTAGAGAGCTCTTTTAAGCAATAATAATAATAATAAAGAGTGGGAAGATATATAGGCATGAGTCTATGCATGTCTCAAGATCAACAAAACCATTCACTAATTTCATTTGGAGATTTACATTTAAAGAGCTCTTTTAAGCAAAAATAATAATAATAATAAAGAGTGGGAAGATATATAGGCATGAGTCTATGCATGTCTCAAGATCAACAAAACCATTCACTAATCATTCATGACAAGGTTGAAGATCTATTTACAACAGTCACATAGATTTCAGAATTTCTTCCACAATGATATGAGTGCATGAGAGACAAGCTAAGCTCGTTAAATGCACAAAGCCATAAGTACAAAAGTACAAAGGCACAAAGGCAAAACATGTTTTGAGACAAATCTCAACAAAGCTGATCAATCTTTTTGGATTTTTTACTATTTATGTGTTTTGGATTTTTGACACAAAAGTAGTAAAAAAAATTATCAAAAACATAATAAAAGGAATGTAAAAACATTTGAACCAAAGACAAACACACATACGAAATAACAACCTAAACACTAACAAGAAGCACACAACCAAGCACATTCACAATCATGGGAAGTATTGATGCATGGACATGTTGTAATGCTTATGCATGAGTACCCTTCGTCATCCACACGTCACGTGCGTTTGGGGTGATATCCTTAACGGATTGGGTACAAGAATTAGGACTATCAAACCTTTGTGTGAAGCTTTCTAGGCAATTTGTGAAGGCACCGATCATCTTCATTACGTCCATCATTCCTGGATCACGGTTTTGACTTCTTGGTTGCTCACCACTCCAAGACCTCACGTCATTTCTTCTTCCTCGTGACCGAGGTGCACTAGCATTGTTGTCTGCTTTCAGCTTTTGACAGTTGGGTCTGGTATGTCCTTGCAATCCGCAATAGTGACAAACATAATCCATTTTAGGACCCCGTTGTGATCTTGGGATTAATCTTCCTCTGGCTTCATGCTTGCCCACAGATTGATTTTGGGGCTTATTCACCATCTGCTGCTCAACCACATTCTTCTTCTTCTCAAACTTAACATTCTCAGGAATGGGCTCTTCCACAATCGGCTCTATGGCCTTCACAAATTTTACTTCTTTGGTAGCTTTGGTCGATGAGCTACTCCCTCCGATATATCCTAACCCGGACTTATCTCAGAAGTGTTTTTGAGATGAAATAACATCTTCCAGCTTCTTGGAGGAGACCCTTTCTATCTTGGCTTGAGCTTGCACCACCTCTTGCTCAAGAAATCTTACTTTGGTATAAGCTTCCGATAACTCGCCATTTAATGTTTCAATTTCACATTTTGCCTCCTTATATCTAGCCAGAAGTCCTCTTCAGCCATTTTCATCTTCTTCACAGCCGCCTTTGCAACCCTTGCATACTCACCCGAGTAAGGCGTAGTTCTCTTGAAGACCCAATGTACCTTCATCCTCTTCAGCCTCTGAGTTTTCAGCAACTCCAATAGACTCCAAATCAGAATGCTCACCAAGCTCCTTCAAAAGTGTATCCAAATCATCTGAAGATTCCACATGAGCAATGGTCATGAATACAGAGAAATTTCCTTCTCCATCACAGCTCTCTTCAGAGTCGGAGTCGGAAGAATCTGTATCACTAAGTGTTACGGCATAAGCCTTGCCTTTTCTTCTCAGAAAATTTGGACACTTCTTCTTTAGATGTCCATGGCCATTGCACTCATAGCACACAATGTCTGAAGGAGGTTGAGAATCCTTCCCTTCTTTCCTCTTAAACTCTTTTCTATCACCTCTTGAAGATGAAAACTTCCCTCTACTAAATGGTTTTCCACTGTTCTTCATCTTTAGAAATTTTCGAAAGTTCTTAGCAAGGAATACAACTTCCTTCTCCAATCCATCTTCTTCGGAGGAGTTATCCATTCTTTCGGTGATGGTTTTAAGAGCAAGTGATTTACTCGTCTTATGGGAAGGTAATCCCAACTCATATGTTTGGAGAGATCCTATCAACTCTTAGATTTTGATTTCATCCAAATCTTTACTCTCTTCTATGGTGGTAACCTTTGCTCTAAAACTTTCAGGTAAGGACCTCAATATTTTCCTCACCCCCTTAGTATCTTCAATCTTCTCACCAAGATTGAGTTTAGCAATTACAATTTCATTTAGCTTCCCAGAGAATGAATCAAACGGTTCATCATCACCCATCTTGAGCTTTTCAAATTTGGTGGTAAGCATTTGAAGCTTTGTGTCCTTAACTTTCTTCGTACCCTCATAGGTAGTTCCCAAAATCTCCCAAGCTTCTTTGGCTACTGTCATATGATAAATCCTGTGGAATTTATTAGGAGATACACCACAAAATATAGCATTTAACGCTTTACTGTTAGCATTGGCTGCCGCAAGAGCTGCCTTATCCTAAGTGGATTTGGCAGCCTCTGTCCTTGTCCATCCGACCTCAACTGCATCCCACATAGCATCATCAATGGAACACAAAAACGCCCTCATACAGACTTTTCAAAATGCATAATTATTACTGTCAAAGAACGGTGGTACATTAAGAGATTGAGACCTATCCATCTCAAAGAGGGTCAGGGATCACACTAAGGTATTAAAACCATAACAAGTGTACCCGTTCTGATATCAAATGAAAGTTCAATTTTGGGTATGAAACACCCTTGAACGTTTAGACCCTAATTACAAAAATACCAATTCAAGCTTTATATCAAACAGTTTATGTGCGGAATATGATAACAAGCTTACACCAGAATTGATAACTAATCTAAGTCAAATATAAACACATCCACAGTAGTAAATATAAGACAAAAATAAAGGAAGGAAGATGCAAACACACGGACAACACACGATGTGTTATCGAAAAGGAAACTGAAGCCCTCGGCGTAAAACCTCTCTGCCGCCTTCCAAGCGGTCAAATAATCCACTAAAGAATATAGTTGGGATACATGAACAACAAAAGACCCTCCAAGCCTAATCTACCCAAGTATCTAAGCCCTCCAAGCTTCTTGCTCCAACGAGGTTGTGCCGAACCTATTTCTTCTTTAGCTTCTCGGATTTCGCTACTAGACCATAACATCAACCAATGTAGATTGGTTCCTTCCTAACAACTTCCCAACAGCACCAAATGAACCTTCTCATAGACGTGGGTATGGTGAGATAAGGATTTGGTAAATTGCCTCTCAAAGGTATAACAATGGAAAGGAAGAGAGAATAGGAATTTGTAAAGTCTCTAAAGTGAAGATTGAGGATGAGGCAATCTTGTTTTTCTCTAGGGTTTCTCTCACAAAATTCTCTCTAGAAGCTCTATCAATATCGTGGGTATAAGGGTCTATATATAATGAGGTGAAAAAAGAATACGAAGAAATAGTTTTTGACAAACAGGGTAAATTGGCGGCTTGGTCTCACGGCTTGTCCAAGTCGCGAGTTCAAGTCGTGACGTAATGGCCTGGCCAGCCTGGGACTTTTGTCCTGTAGTGTGACAGCTGGCGCGACCCTTCAGCTTCCCTATGTGCATCTCACGTGCCTACATTTGGCGGCTTGCCAGTCATGATCCACCCGCGAGTCCTAGCCGCAAAGCTCTGCTTCTTTGCACATACTTGAACTTTTCTTCACATCTTCTCACACGCTACCCTTACAATTTTCCCACATAAATACAAGGTTACTAAGTGCTAAATTACAAGCAAATTGGCACGGAATAAAGCAAACAAGATGGTTGATTAAATTCAACCTTACAAACCATCTTGTTGGCTTTATTTCGTGCCAAATTTGCTTGTATTTTAGCATTTAGTAACCCTGTATTTAGGTGAGATTATTGTAATGGTAGTGTGTGAGAGAGAGTGTGAAGAATTGTTCCTTAATGTGCAAAGAAGCAAAGACTCGCAACTGGAACTCGCGGTGCAAGCCGCCAGATGAGAGTCACGTGCCAAGCATGCGGGAAACTAAAGCATTTTGCCAACTGGTGCACTACAGGACAAAAGACCCAGGCTGGCCAGGCAGTTAACTCGCAGCTAGAACTCGCAACTCAGACCAATCGCGAGGCCAAGCCGCCAACCAGCCCTGTTTGAAAATAACTATCTCTTCGTATTCCTAACACTCACCACTATATATAGACCATTACACCCACCAAATGTAGAGAGCTTCCAGAGAGAATTTTGTGAGAGAAACCCTAGAGAAAAACAAGATTGATTTATCCCCAATCTTTACCTTAGAGACTCTTCAAATTCCTCTACTCTCTTCCTCTTCATAGTTAAATCTTTGAGAGGTTCTTAGCCAAATCCTTTTCTCACCATACCCATATCCGCGAAAAGGTTTATTTGGTGCTTTAGGAAGCAGTTATGAAGGAACCAATATCCATTGGTTGATGCTATGGTTGATAGCGAAATCCGGTAAGCTAAAGAAGAAATAGGTTCGGCGTAACCTCATTGGAGCAAGTAGCTTGGAGGGCTTAGGTACATCGGGTAGGTTAGGCTTGGAGGGTTTATTGCTGTTCATGTATCCCAACTACATTCTTTAGTGGATTATTCACTGCTTGGAGGGCGACAGAGAGGTTTTACGCCGAGGACTTCGGTTTCCTCTTCGATAACACATCATGTGTTGTTCGTGTGTTTGCATCTTCCTTCCCTTTATCTTTGCCTTGTATTTACTGCTGTGGATATGTTTATATTTGACTTAGATTATTTATCAATTCTGTATTTGGCTTATGTTCATGTTTCGCACATTAATTGTTTGATAATAAGCTTGAATTGATATTTTATAATTTTGGGTCTAAACGTTCAAGGATGTTTCATACCCATGTTGAAGATTCATGGAGGATGAGAAGATGAAGGATCCACTGACAACAAAGGTCTAGTAGCGTGTGGGTTTGTATTGGCCACGAAAGTTTTAAAGATTGGAGAGAGAGAGAGCTGGAGGTTAGAGACAAAGAAAAAAAAAATTCTGGCGTGAAGGTCAGACTGTTTGACCCATAACCCGATTGACCATTTTAAAAATGACCCGTTTTGACCCGTGACCCATTTTGATCTGCGACCCAAACCCAACCCGACCCGCCCGTTTTGCCACATCTACCAACGTTGAGTAAATTTAGATTGAGGTATAATTCTTATAAAATATTTATTTATTCTTCTTCACTTAATATGTTATAGGTGTAAATGCACTTTTAGTCCCTACATTTTGACCCGATTTCTATTTTAGTCCCTATATTTTATTTTTACCACTTTTAGTCCCTAAACCAATTAACGCATGATATTGAAGTTCTTACCGTCACCCAACTAACAGAAAATACTGATGTGGCAGACGGAACACTCATTAGTTGATGTAACGCTGACGAAGCGATTAAAATATTATTTAAAAAAAATTATTTGGAATTTTACAATTTAAACAAAAACATAAAATAAATTTAAAAACAAAATTAAACTCAATCCCAAGACCCAGAAAAATTAAACTCAATCCCGGGACTTCTCAAAGCCAGATTGGTCTGTAATTTCCTTATATTTTGTTTTCTTTACTCTATTTAGTACCAAAAAAGCTGAGACCTTCCAAATTTGAATCTCAAATCAGTGTAAAGTCTTCTCATTTTTTGGTTGTCTATGCTGAGTCCCATTTTTGGCGTCGATTTCCATCTGGGTTTGAAGTCTAATCCCTCACGCAAGGCGAAAATCTCCCTCACGTCGGCGAAGCCATACCCACCTCCAACATCTCCGATCTGTCACCGGCGAAGCCAATCTATGGGTTTGGGTTTTGATTTGTGGAGGAGGAGCATGACTGATTTGGGTCTAGGTTTTGAGGAGCGAGATGTGTAGGTTGGGATTTGGGTTTTGGTGGTGGTCGATCTGAGATTTTGGGTTGTCACGGTGGACATCAGCGTGGGGTCGTGGTGCTGTGGGTGGACTTGGGTTCGTGGGGCAGTAGATCAAGGTTCTCTCTTGATGCAGAGAAAACGATGGGAATAATGGATTTCGTTGGAAAAATGAACTCAACCTGGGTGAGAGAGAACGATGGCGTTGGAGCCCCGGATCGAAGTGGTCGAGGTCGCTTTGCATGAGGAGTTTTTCGCCAGAGAAGGAAGGTAGAGAACATTGGGCGGATTTGGGTTTGTTAATGGTGGATTTGGTGTTGTTGATGGTGGATTTGGGTTTGTTGACAGTGGATTTGGTGTTGTTGAGGGCGAATTCTGGGTTTGTTTGTGTTTGTGTTTGTGTTTTTTTTTTTTTTTTTGCCCTTGATGTTCTGGGTTTGTATGTGTTTTGAGTTTGTTTGTGTTTTGAGATTTTGCCCAAACTGTTTTGGGTTTGTTTGTTTGTTTTTTTTTTTTTTTTAATTATTATGCGAATTTGTATATTTTTTTGGATTTATGGGTTTGATTTCCTAGAGGTTTCAATGTTAATTGTGTTGGAATTTTTTGTGCTGAGATTGATTTTGAGTGGGTTAGTCAATTGGGTTTGTCTTGATTTGGAGAAGAACATGAAGAATGAAGTTCATGTTCTGGGTTGGAGGTTTCTGGGTTTGACATTTTTCTAGGTTGGAGGTTTGATGATTTTTCTGGGTTGGTTTTCTCATGTAAGTTTGGGTTTGATGACTTTTTCATGCTCTGGAGGTTTGGTGGAAGATAGGGATTTTGTATAAAATTTTGCGTTCTTCTGCATTTAATTGTGCTCTTGTTCTGGGTTTGATTGTTCTCGCATACGGGAAAAACATGAAGAACAAGTTTTTGCACGCCACACTTAATTACGCCACACAATCTATAAGTTTCTAGGTTTGATTTTTGTGATTTAATTTTGTTTTTTCATTTAATTAAAATTAATAAATTAGTTTTTTTAATTTAGATGCTGACATGGCAATTTTTTAATGTCAAAATAGATTTTTTAATTATTATTTTACTGTACCGTTAGCCACATCAGCTTTTTCTGTTAGTTGAGTGACAGTAAAGACTTAAATGTTACGCGTTAATTGGTTTAAGAATTAAAAGTGGTAAAAATAAAATATAGGGACTAAAATAGAAATCGGGTCAAAATATAAGGACTAAAAGTGTATTTACGCCTATGTTATATACTCCATTATAGTTTGTCATTCTTTACTTGCCACCTTCATTTTCTCTTCCTACTTTAAACAGATCAAAGATTATACCAAGATTAGCTTCTAGAAAGTTAGAATAAGAGTTGCACCAAATTTGGGTATCAAGTCATTTATTCACTCCATTTGTTCACTCTCCCTTCTTCACCCAGAACATAAACCCTCTCTTTCACTCATTCTCAAGCTCAAACCAATATCCAAAGGATATACACGGCCATGTATTTAAGAAACATTCAAAAAAATCTTACTAAACCAGTGTATCCATTTTCCAAAACCATACACAGTTTCATTTGGAAATTTTTTTTACAGAACATTCAAAAAAGAAGAAAACACAAAAATCTCACTACGTCAAATAATCAAACCAAGATCAACCCAACTAATTCCAACATCACACAAGACAATCAAACATGATCAACTCAACCAACCAATCATCAAACATCACACCTCAAACCGACCCAAATCAAAAAATTTTCAAAACAAAACTCAAACCCCCAACGGCAAGAATCGTGTGACCCAACAACCACCGTCCACCACAACACCACCTATCACTACCCACTCATCCTCCTCAAACCCAAACGGTTCCAACCATCCAACATCACCTGATTCACACCTTAAACCCAAATCAATTTTTTTGAAGAAAAAAACTCATACCCACGATGGAAAGTTACATTGGACAGTGACCTTATAACCGCCGACCACCACGCATCGCGCCCAGAAACCGCCGTCCACCATCTTTCTAGATCGCGACCCAACCATCATCTTCTTAGATCCATAGATTTAAACAGCGGCGTATGGCGTGAGTTTTGAGGGTAAGTCGGCTCTGAAACCGTTTCAGTGGCAGTGTTTGTTGGTCCTTTGTTGAGTCTGAAACCTTATGGCTTGAGCTTGGGCTTGAGGAAGAGATGGAGATTTTTCTGGCGTGAAGGCAAGAGAGGATGCAGAGAGAGAGACAGAGAGATAAGAACAGGGTAATCTAAAAAATGAAACATGCTAGTTTAACAGACAGACAACAAACGGTGTTAGTGATTAAGGACTAAATTGGTCGTTTTAAAAAACTTTTGGATGAATTTGGTATTATCCCAAACCTCAAGATAAGTTATTGTAATTTATCAAAAATAATAATAGTAATAGTAGACGGTTTTCAAACTATGTTAGTGACTAAGGACCGAATTGGTTATTTTTTAAAACTTTTAGATGTGTTTAGTATCCGTAATACCCAAACCTCAGAGTAGATTTTTGTAATTTAACCAAATTTTAAATTGCTAATACATCTATATCTATACTACTATTTAAGGGGCTGCACCTGTTTGGACCAGATTTTTTTTGTTCTAAAATACCCCTACATCCCTATGTTTAAGTAGAGACAAAACTAAAGGACAATCAAGTAAAAATACAACTCTAACTTCCACTAAAACAATGCCTAAAAATTAGGGTCACTCTCCTGTTGATTTTCAAATTAATTTATCCACTTATTATAACTTCCACTAAAACAATGCCTAAAAATTAGGGTCACTCTCTTATTAATTTTTAAATTGATTTATCAATTTATAAATTAGATTCTTAAAATAAAAATTATATATATAAAAAAAAATATAGTTTTTATTTTTATTTTTGCTACTACCACTAAAAAAGAAGAAAGCCTCATTACACGCGCTTTCGCGCGTGTGACGAGACTAGTTATAAATTAAGGATTTTCCTTTAATTATAAAGAAATTGTTGTCATAGAATTTAGCCAAAGGGCTACACACTATGCTGGACACCATTACAGATACTGATCACCACTAATGTCATTAATTAGTGTTGTGATTATCAAAAGGATAAGGGCCACAATTGCATTATCAACATCGTACGCGTGTGAGAATTATGGCCACGTACACGATCATGATTAGGTAATAACTGCAGTTTAGACTTTAGAGCCGTCTTTGGACAAATATTTCCTCAAAAACCGGGAATGTGTACCCTGAATAAATATGCAATATGTGGGTAATTTAAAATTTTGATTTGGATTTACTTTTAATACTTTTTTTTTTAATTAGAAATATTATTTTATTTTAAATATATAATAGCATATGACAGTCTAGAAGGTTTTATTTAGTTAGTATTGGACGAAGTAGCAGTTTTTTTTTTTTTTTTTTTTTTTTTAAAGAAAATTTCAGTTAAAAAAATATTGAAGATAAATAAAACTCTAAAATTTTAACAAAATATACTCTTCACTAGTCTTTGTGTGTTCAAGATTTTTTATCCACTTTATAAACGGCATGTACATGATATTTTCATTTACCTAATGCAGTCTAATCGTATAGCGCCTAGCGGTTTGATTTACATTTGTTGTTTGTCTTTAATTTGATGTGTCATTCTTCTTTAGTACTTTTCAGTACTCTATGTCACATTAATTTTTAAAACGTGTAACATTCTCACATATAAGAGTTCAACTTGTCTAAGCGAAAGACAATTGAAATACAATCACCTAATTAATGAAGGTAAATATATTCTTCAAGTTGAAAAATCAACTAAGATATGTGCATGCATTTGACGAATTCAATGCTTTTGCTAAATGAAAATAATTGTAGGGGTGGTGCCACCTAAACTTAGGTGGTACAAATGAACCCATGAACAGACCAAAAAATAAAAGAATTATGTATAATATTTTTAAAATAATTTTGTTCTGACCCATTATAATAAAAATATGAATCTTGGGCTCAATAATGTTTTTTTCATCCAGTTGAAATAAGCTTGAATATGGTACTCTCGACAATATTTTAGCCTTTTTAACACAAGAATAAAATAAAAACCAACAACAAACCAATTTGATCTAAAATTTGGGGTAAAAAATAGTAAGCCCACCATCAAAAGTAAAAATTTGTTGATCTTAAAATTTATTTAGTACGTACTAGATGATGTGGTAGTTTCTCATTAAAATAAAAGAAAATTCCAATTAAAAAAGTACTGGAGGTAAACAAAACTCTAAAATTTTAACAAAAAAAATACTCTTCAGTAGTCTTTGTGTGTTCAAGATTTCTTATCCACGTGATAAACGGTATGTACTTGATATTTTCACTTACCTAACGCGGTCTAATCCTATAGCGGCTAGCGATTTGATTTACATTTGTTGTTTGTCTTTAATTTGGTGTGTAATTCTTCATGTCATTCTTCTTCAATACTCTATGTCACATTAATTTCTAAAATGTGTAACATTATCACATATAAGAGTTTGACTTGTCTAAGCAAAAGACAATTGAAATACAATCACCTAATTAATGAAGGTAAATATATTCTTCAAGTTGAAAAACCAACTAAGATATATGCATGCATTTGCCGAATTCAATGCTTTTGCTAAATGAAAATAATTGCAGGGGTGGCACCGCCAGAACTTAGGTGGTACAAATGAACCCTTGAACAGGCCAAAAAAATAAAATAATTATGTATAATAATTTTAAAATAATTTTTTTCTGACCCATTATAATAAAAATCTGAATCCTTGGCTCAATAATGTTTTTTTGTCCAATTGAAATAAGCTTGAATATGATCCTCTCGACAATATTTTAGCCTTTTTAACACAAAAATAAAATAAAAACCAACAACAAACCAATTTGATCTAAAATTTAGAGTAAAAATTTGTAAGCCCAATGATAGGCCAAGAATGTTGATCTTGGCCTATCATTGGGCTTACAAATTAGTTTATTTTTAGAAACATATATATGTTATTTATCTGGTAAAAGATGAGACAAAAGGTTAAACTTTTTCATCTAATATATATATATATATATATGTTTGCAACTTCTAAGGTTAACTCACTAATAGGTTAGGATTATCTACAGGATGAGGATCAAAACGGTCATGATGGATCCTATATTGAGTGCTACAGGAAAGAACATCAAGGCTGTTCAGTTGAAGATGTAAAAAGTCATGTTATCAAAATGATTTCAAATGCATGGAAGCAACTCAACAAGGATTGCCTTAACCCAAATCCATATCCGGCATCTTTTATAAAGACTTCTCTTAATGCTGCAAGGATGGTTCCTTTGATGTACAGTTATGACGAGAAACATTGCCTTCCAAGTCTAGAGGAGCACATGAAGTCACTGATCTTAAAAAGTGTTCCCTATAAGAAAATGTAAACAAATTAGACTTTTGGGTTTCATAACGTATTACGCTTTGGTAATGTAATAACCAATGGAAGATGTGAGGAGTCTTAAACTAGTTAGCAAAATTTCAGCTTCTTGCACTAGCATTTCCTTAAAAATTTAAGTGCTAAATAAATTTTCAAATTTCCTGAATAATTTTCAGCCTTGTGTAATCACAGTTATTTGACGCCGTAAGTCGATAAGTCTGCCATTTAACCAATTTCTTGGCCAATTCAAGGCATCTTGAAGATTTCACTTGATTTCAGTGGCTTCAAATTAAACACTATTCCAACACATAGTAGGTGATCTTAGTGTTTTGGTGGTAAAGTCCTATCCTATCTATAATATGACAATTGGAGAGGCTGAAAGACATTTTGGCTTTAGTAAGGTTTTCTCAGAAACTGATTGTTTCAATTTCCTTAGTGTTGTGATTGACGAAAGCATAAGAGCCACAATTCTACCCACAACCTCATACGTGAGAATTATGGCCACTTTCATGACTAGGGGTAGCAAATGGGTAGGTTGGGTGTGTACGTAGTTACCCATTTCTTAGGTTTAGGGGTATTTTAGTAATTTTTAGATTTCAAAGATATTTTGGTCATTTTATAGGTTTGGAGAGGTATTTTGGTTATCTTTTAGGTTTATGTGGTATTTTGGTAATTTTTAGGTTTCAATGGTATTTCGGTCATATTTTAGGTTTCAATGGTATTTTAGTCATTTTTTAGATTTCGATGGTATTTTGGTCATTTTATAGAAATTTAGATTTTCTATTATTTATTAAATTTTAGATTTTAGATGAGTTTTAATAGGTATTAGTGGATTTATCCATTAAAACTCATATAATTAAATAACCTAATGAGCCTTTACCCATTTAACCCAAATATTCAAATAGGTTGGGTTAAAACTTGCCACCCCTATCGATGACCATAATCAAGTGAACCACATTGGACAAAGTTTGCATGTTGAGACAAATAATATGAAGATATATTGATGGATGAATGATTAAGCAATAGATGGTGTAATTGGTGGAATAGCAACTAGAGTACAGAACCATGCAATAATTGTAGTTTAGAGTCGTCTTTGGACAAACGTTTCCTCAGAATGCAGGAATTTCCAATCCAAGAACTTGTATATGGAACATGTGGCTACCTTAAAATTTTAACAAAAGATACTCTAGGGGTGTCAATTCGGATTAGGGTGTTGGGTTCATGTCGTGTCGAGATAGAGGTATTCGACTAAATGGCTCAACCCTAACTCAACCCATTTAATAATCGTGTTATGATCTTTCAACTTTAACCCGACCTATTAATAAGGCGGGTTGACTTAACCCAACCCATTTAACACACCTAATAAACGAGTCGTGTTGGGTTGACACGAATGTAACACAACCCATTTAAACCTGCATAATATTTAATATAACATTCATCTAGAAATATTCTTTTTTACATTCCAAAAGCAATGCATACACTTCAAGTCTTCAACTCGCATTCAAAATAATATAGTTCAACAAAAATATAACATTCATCTAGAAATAAGTTCTTTACACTCTAAAAGAAGTGCATACACTTCAACCCAAATTTAAAATAACATAGTTTAACAAAAATAACATAATTCAATAAAAATATAATATCTTTGGAACTCGCCAAATGCTAAGTATCAATATTGAAAGAATTGGAACAAACAGTAGACTAATATTGACTATGACTACGATTATCATCCACATAGAGAAAGAGAGAGATAGAGCAATAACCGGTTTGAGACTTTGAGTTTGAGAATTGGGCATGAGACTATAAGATAGTAGAGTGAGTAGTACGGTTGAAATTAAATAAAAAAAAATTAAAAAAAAGAAGAAAAAAAGAAGATATTTATAAGAAGGTTTAGAAGTTTAGGGTTTAGAAATCTAGGGTTTGTAAAGTTTCAATTTCTAATTATATCCCTTATAAGTTTTTGTAATTACTCACTTTTCTTTTTAAATTTAAAATATATGTTGGATATAAAAGGTATTTGACAAATCTAAAATAAATGAATATTTATTTGTTATACGAGTTAAAACAGGTTGTGTTAAGTGGGTCATTTCGGGTTGGCACATATAAATTGGCGTGTCAAACGTGTCTATTGCGGGTTATGTGAGTTGACCCGCTTATGACACATTTCTTATCATATTGCTTTCGGGTCAACCCGTTTATGACCCAAACCCATTAAGGCACAATCCTAACCCACAAAAACCCGTGTTGGGTTCATGTCGTATTCGCGGGTTGGGTCAAACATTGACACCTCTAAGATACTCTTTAGTACTTTTTGTGTGTTCAGGATGTCCTATCCACGTGATAAACGTTGTGCATGTACCTCATATTTTCACTTACCTAACGCGGCTTGATCCTATAGCGGCTAGCGGTTTGAATTACATTTGTTTGTCTTTAATTTGGTGTGTCAATCTTCTTCGTGTACAAAAATACCATGCCACTCGCATTAATTTCTGAAATGTGTAACATTCTCACATATAAGAGTTCGACTTGTCTAAGCAAAATACAATTGAAATACAATCACCTAATTAATGAAGTCAACTATTCTTCAAGTTGAAAAACCAATTGAGATATGAGTAATTTTTAGGTATTTTAAGAACACGGACAATGGTGCTCTCTCCTCTCACAATTATGGTGGGGTCCATTCATTAAATTCATGGTGGTGTCTATCATGAATGTAAGAAGAATGAGCACTATTTCTCCATACTCTGAGAGTACTTAAGAATTTTCCCTGAGATATATGCATGCATTTGCCGAATTCAATGCTTTTGCTAAATGAAGTTAATTGTAGGGGTGGCGCCACCTAAAATTAGGTAGTTCAAATGAACCCCTAAACTGGCCAAAAAAATAAAAGAATTATGTATAATATTTTCAATATAATTTTGTTTTCACCTATTAAAATAAAATTTTGAACTCTTGGCCCAATTATTATTTTTAAGTTCAACTGAAATAAGCTTGAATTGATCCTCTTGAAAATATTTTAGCCTTTTTAAACACACACACACACACACACACACACATATCAACAACAACAACAAAAACAACAACAACAACAACAACAAAAAACCCAACAGTAAACCAATTTGATCTAAAACCTGGGGAAAAAAAATAGTAAGCCCAACATCAAAAGCAAATATTATAAATTTAATTAATTTATTCTTGTAATTAAAGTTTATTTATACTTTTGACAAAATTTGTGAGTGGAGTGGTTGAATCTGGATGTACTTTTAATTTGTTATTTGTTGAGTGGCGATCGAGTGTGGGCTAGTTAGTCAGTGGTGTTGATATCGTATTTTTTCTAGCCTTGGTAAGCATGCCAAAATGTTAGTTTAAGCCCTAAGAAGCCAAAACCATGTTTCCAAAACTAACAAAATAGGGAAATACACGAAGTAATCCTTTTTATCTCAACCGGATGACGAAACAAGCCATCCAAGATTTCAAAATATCAAACTTCCCATTTTTAGTAAAGTTTGATCAATGTTGACCAAACCCTAATCGAGAGTGGTTAAAATGTTCAATTCGACCGTCCGATAAAGGTAAATTATAAACCATACTAAAGATCTTGAAATTCCCTTCAAAAGGACAGTTCATGAGCCAAAATCAGAGTTGAAACAAATAAAATATCAAGAAAATACCAAAACCCTAAATAAATGTATTATTTTTTAGGTCAAAGGTTGTTTTTGAGGTGTTTTTGCATAATAAACTTTATTGATCTAGCCACAGCTAGTGCAATCTATTTGGACCAGATTAAATTATTGAGTCATCAACCTTCCATAAAAAGGGCTCGACGATATCTCCTCTAGATTGGGAAAAATATATTTTTTTAATAAAAAGCACTATTAAATTTCCTTTACTGCATCACCTCCATTCTAGGCGCGATATATTAGCAACTGTAGCTCCAAATCATATAAGGTTAGATCATATGGAAGCTAGACATCATAAATTTCTAGGGATCAAACTTGAAGAAATTCGAGACCTTCGAAGACCTCCGAAAAGCAGCCCGAAAACAAGGTCAAAAAAGGAAAAAGTCAAAAGCCAAAAATGAGTGGGCAAGGGGGCAAGATTGACGTAATGTTTCTGAAACATCTCACCCCAACCGCCCATTGAGCAAGTAAACCAGAGGGAGATTTTGTTAAAACATCTCCCGATCCCTATACTCCCTCTTGGAAAATCACCAACAAGAACCAACCAAAATTCCCAAAAATTTCCTTCTTTCTCTTTTTCTTTAAGCTTTCCTCTATTTCTACTCTCTCTCTTAGAAAACCTCTCTAAAACCTGTAACTCTAGCCCCTCCTCTTGCTCTTTTTCTTCTCCAAGAACCCATAGGTGATTTTCTAAAGCCTTTTGTAAAGATGAGATGGTGTAGCTTCTTCCATAACTACAACATCCTCCTATTTGAAATAGAAACTTTTCTTTGCAAAACAATGAAATATCTACATAGAATTTGCAACAATTTGAGGAAAATCTCAACAATACCTACTATTAGAGATATTATAGCCTAAAATGTCTAAAGATATTATAGCCTAGTATATTAACCATAGTTTGGGTTCATTGTAAAACAATACTCATATAGCAACGGTGTAACTGTAAAGGAATTTTTGTTATGGACGTAAGATGTTAGTCCGAACTATGTTAAATTCTCGCATCACACTGTGTATTGTTGTTTAAATATACAAGCGAGCTACAGTAACAGTGTAAATATACATGGCTACTGTAACTTTGTATTTTAATTTTTTAATATTTTCTCTCACATCTCCCATCAGATTCCCTCTCTCCCATCATATTCTCTCTCTTCCTCTACTATCTTTCCCTACTCTCTTTCCTAACTCTATTCCTTCTTGAATCCCAGTAACCTCTCCAAATTCATCACACCCATCCTAAATCTAGATCCCAGACTCATCAAACCTATATACAAAATCCACATGAATCATCAAACCTAGATTGCAAAGAAGAGAAGAAGCAGAAGAAAGAGTAGAGGGAAGAAGAAGAAGAAGAAGAAGAAGAAGAAGAGGAAGAAAGAGCGATGACAACAACTGATCTAGTGAGAAGAAGAAGAAGAAAGAGCAACGGCAGTGGCTGATCTAGTGAGAGGCTATGGGTTTGGGATGAGAGGGGTAAGAGCAGCAAGAGAGTTTCATGTGGGTATTTTCAGATTAGAGATGGGAGGGAGAATAAATGAAAATAATAATAATAATAATGAATAAAAATGATTATTTGAATAAAATAGTGTATAATAAATAATCTAATATGGGTGTTTTTAAGAAATGATTGTGTAAAAAAAAAAAAAAAAAAAGTAAGTTCTTATGCCAAAAAAGGTTCTTTTGCGAATGCTCTTATCATTTGGAAAGAAACTTTTATGTATCAAACAAACATCAATATCTAGTTGTCCCATATAAAACTGATGGCCAAAAACGTATTGACCCCCTTGTGATGAATTAATTGATTAATTAGCCAAGTTTATTAATTAATCAAATTAACATGCAAAGCGTGTGGTAGCACAAATAAATCACCAATTAAACTATGTATGCAGCGGAATTTAAATTGACATAGTGAACCCTTATCCCAATACCCAATTGGACTTGTTCTGTAGTGAAAATCTCTCCTTTTAATGCACGGCTTCTAGTACGTGACTAACCAATTGCACGAATCTCAGTATGTAACTTCAATCACCAACTAGAGAAGGTTGTTGGCTGCAAAGTTCTTCAGATCATCGCACGATGAAGATCAAGAAGCTCCTTGGTCAGAAAACCCTACGGTGCATAAACACAATAGCTTCTTCACAAGAAAGATAAACTAGAGCAAATTTTGTCTCTGGTCACAATTTGCTTGAATAAACTTTGCTCAACATTTGTGTAATTTGTTCCACCTTTGACGGCCCTTAAAATAATCATTTTATATATCTAGGATTGTGAGAAAAGAAAGCCCAAATATACAATCATGGATTGGAGTCAAAACAGAACTGAAACTCTGTTTTTCATAAACCTCGACAAATAGCTATCTGTCGAGCCGCTGTCGAGCCACGGGCTAAAACAGCTCTTTAAGCTCGATAGATGCTAGCTATTGAGCTTTAATGATAGGCATTTTTTCAGCTTGAATCTTGGACAGACTTGCATGGCTTTAACACTTGATCTTGAAATAAGGTTTCTTGAAGTATTAAACACATCCTAGATCTACCCAATTACAAGTAAAGTGCGTTTTGTCAAAAGATTAGCCAATTACATAAAATAGTGACATATGTTCCTAACAAGTGAATCACATATGTCCTAACAATCTCCCCCTTTGGCAATTCATGACAAAACCACAATAAACAAATGAACATATGAGTGAAGTCATAAATCACTCAACTCATATTCACTTGTTGAATACAATAAAATCTATTCTAACACAAACTCTTAAAAAACTTTGCAAGAAGAGAGTCTATGGCAAGAAAGACTTTGACAACTTATATTTTTGAAACACTTTAAACAAAACTCATCAAGGCATCTTAGTGTGAAACAGAAATAATAGATTGCATACAAAATATAAGAAACATGTGTATAAAGAAAAAAAAAAAAAAAACAACACATGAAGAGATAGATGAAAGAACTGTAATAACAACCTCAAAATGTGTATATATATATATATATATAAACAAGTACAAGGTTTGCTATCACAAAATGATCACAAGATCTAAGGCACATGAACAATGTATCTAAAATAGAAAGAAAAGAAAAGATACATGATATCCTCACTACATCCCTCAATGTGCACTCTCCCTCTAACAAAAATCTCCTATACTAACCCTCCCCTTAACTATGACTACTCTAATATCCAAAACTACTCCCCCTTTTTGTCACGAGTGACAAAAGGTAAGAGTGTCAAGTAGACATTTCATCAAAGCTAGAAGAGCTAGCAACTCCATCTTTACCATCATCATCGTCGTCAGAGTCGTCATCATCCTCAGATGCCTCAGGTGCCTCCGAAGGAGGAGAGGGAGACTCCATAAAACCACCAAGGCGAGCTTGCCGTCTAGCAATACGATCGACACAGGTGTTCACCTGAGAGTGTCAAGATAAGCATCCATGCGCTGAAGTTATGCCATGATCGCATCCAAAGTCACACCTCCTGTTGAAGTAGAAGGAGCAGAGGTGGATGGAGCTAAAGGAGTGGAAGGAGCTGCTGTACCGGACCGCCTCGAATGAAATTGTGTCTCACTTTATTTAATGGTAGCATAGTCAATGGCGTCAATGGCACACATAACAAGGAAGTGGTCGGACAAGGGAAAAGGAACAGAAAAATGGCATATAATTCGCATGGTAGCTGAAGGGAAGATGACCCTATCACGGGTCACTGTATCCCTATAAACATCTATAATAGAAAGAATAAAATGTGAAGGAAAATCTATAGTGAGATGCTCAAGAAGAGAAAGCAAAAATCGAGCACGAGGCTCTATGATAGAGTTATAACGAGAAAGAGGGTGCAAAACGAAAGTCATCACCATGTTCATGAATCTAGGACCTTTAGCAAAGGTTGAACATGGTGTAAACTAACGATCACCCCAATCAGAAGGGCGCTCGTAGATAGCTGAAATCATCTCGTCTTTGGACACAGTCCTCAGATGCTCACAACCGAGGTAGTCAGGATGCTTTACCCCAACTGTGAGCGTCCTGACTACCAAATTATTTGATAGGCCAACTTTCATTTTTGGCCTATCAAATTATTTTCTATTAATTATGATAAATTATCACAACTCCAGAAAGCTTAAGCTATTAACTTTTTAAATGAAAGTTGGAGCTAATAGAGATAGGGTTTAAACTCAAATTAATTGTTTTGATACTATGATAAATGATCACTTCTTTTCAAAAATTTAGATGGTTAAGAAATAGTTTGACAAGTTTAATCCTATGTAAATATCTTATAGATGGTGGAAAGGCCTAGGTCTAGCTAAGGAGTTGAAGTTTGTAAGAAACCAACCACTCAAATGGTACATGTGGACAGTGGCTTGCCTCACAGATGCAAGCTTGACATATCAAAGGGTTGAACTCACCAAACCTGTTCACTACAAGAAAAGTAAGCAGTTGCGGCGGGCCTATTGCGGCAGGTGCAAAAACAGCCGTTATAGGTTGCCTATTGCGGCTGGTTTTGGGCCTGCCGCTATACATGAGATCTATTGCGGCGGGCCAATAGCCCACCGCAATAGTCATAGTATTTGCGGCGTGCTACAGCGGCGGGCCAATGACTCGCCGTAATAGGCCTGTTTCAGCGGCCCCAAGCTTAGATACAACGGCGGGCCAATGACCCGCCGCAATAGGCCCTTACATTTCCCCTAGCTGGACCTATATTTTCCCTCTGTATTTTTTTCCCTTGTTCATTTTTGGCGCCTTTTCGTTTTTAGCTAGTCTCCCACACACACCCTCTCTCTCTTTCTCTTAGACACTTCGACAGTCTCCTCACTGTCTCCACCCACAAACCCACACAGCCACAGCCACCGCCACCGCCACCACAACCACCACAGCCACCACCACCACCCAAAAATCAAGCCTAGTTAGGTCCAAAAACAAATGGGTCCGGTCTAGCCCGACCCATTTCTCTTCTCATTTCTAACCCTAACGGTTCATGCCCCTAATCTAGAACCTTCCCTCTTTTTGCTATCTCATCCGAACTCTCTTGACAGAAACCCATGGCTTGAGCTACCTGATCTCATCACTCAAACCGGCACCACCACCACAGGAGGCGGCTTGCTCCTCATCAAAAACCCTTACCGAGATCTCTCCAATCTAGGTACGCAAAACTCTTTTGCATTCATCGATTCCTATTTCTTTTTTCTGTTTATTGTTATCGAAACCCTAATTTCTTGTTTGGTACACAGCAGGACCGAAAGAGCAAAAGAGGAAGTCCTCAAGGTTCATCGATTCCGATTGACGCTTCGCGAGAAATTCTTTGCTCTGTCTATCTCTCACTCGGTCTGATCCTCTATTTCTCTCTGATTCTTTGCTATTAGTATTATTATTATTATTTTGGTTTGATTTGTTTGGTTTTTGAATAGCGGCTAGGGATTTAGAGGAAATTCAAGAGCTGTTGAGATTGGTCGATGGCACTGCAAACCCTTCACTTTCTTAGGTAAAGTTTTTATTTTTTGGTTAATTAAGTAATTTTAATTAATGGAGGGGTAATGGGTGGGTAAGGGCTTTGTCATCATATTCGGGTTTTGATGCTTAGAAACATGGTATGCTTATATGCCCAACTTTTTACAAAACTTGATGCTGCTCAATATGTTTAGCAGAGGAATACCCAAGTAATTGGTACTTAGAAGAATATTGGTGTGTAAATTAAACTAGAATATAGCAAGTTGAATTTCCAAGTGGGGTTGATAAACTATATGGAGGAATAAAAGGGTATGTGTCTTGGAGTTATATACATACTACTACTACTGCTAAAAGTTTACTAGACTTTAAATGTTTCTTCTTAGTTGGATTTATGCGAAAAAAATTCAAGTCTGAGTGAAAATTGTTAGGACTAGTCGCAGTTCTAGCATGGACCATGGAAAATAATAAAAAGAGGGATTCCCTCCTTACATTTTTAATTACTTTTCTTGCTTTGGAATCATGTCTTTGTACTGTCAAAAGGAAAATACTGGCAACTGGCTAAGTGCATTGAAAGAAAGTCCTTGTACTCAATTTTGATGATTGTAGTAGACAGTAACTATTTCAATAGAATTTTAAAAAATTGAAAAATGAATTCCTATTGCTTTAATCTCTTGCACGTTGCAAAATGAATGTCAGAGTTATTTCCAGGACTTATGGGAGTGTAGCCTAGAAGTCTATTCCGCAGTAGATTGAGAAGATGAACTGGTTCTTTATTGGGTGGCTTATCCTTTGTTTTTTCTGTCATACTTTGCATATCTATGGAACTTTGGACTGGCTTCCTCAATTTTTCACCCTCTTTACTATTTTTGGGTGGCTTTTCCTCTGTTTTTTCTATCATACTTTGCATGTCGATGAAACTTTTGACTGACTTCCTTAATTTTTAGATAATTTTTTTTTTAATATTTATATTGCCTGGTTGTATTTTTAATAAAAAGTAGAAAATTTATTACTGAAATTATAATATATATTACAAAGGAGTATAATAAGCTTAGACCTATGAGCTAATAGAATTTAGTAGTATAATGACATTGTAAACCTATCCCAAAAAACCATATATTTCCCCTCCAAAAAATAAAAATCTTTGATATATACACAAGAATTTTAGGGCATTTAATTTCTACTTGGACTCTTTTTAGGAGGAGAATGTATATATATGCATCGTCAGTTGGTATATATTTTTATAATTTGCTCTTCTGCGGATTATTTATTGTAGGAATATTTTCACGATGATATCAGTTGAGAATGCTGTATTTGATCTTTGATTTTATTTCGACTATAGATTTGTTTATGTCTGCTTATTCTTACTTTGATTGGTTGGTATTCATTGGTGGTTTTTTTTTTTTTTTTTTTTTTTTTTTTTTTTTTTTTTTTTTTTTTTTTATCATGTTTAATTGTCTGTCACATGTAGCCATCTTACACTTTGTGTCACATTATACTTGACTGTGTTTTTTATGCATTGACATTAATAATGTGGTAAATTGAGGGTTATGGTATTATTGTAACTACGCACCTCCATAAGTAAAGATTTATGAGAGGCCTGAATTACTAACGCAATATTAACTTTATAGACACTAACAAGCGGGTTTTTATGACAAATACATGGGTTATAGGTCTAGCAGTCTGACACAGTCGGGTGTTTATCAATGGAACTCCTCTAGATGTGTTATACAACAAGAGGTGTTAGACATGGTGGTTTCTGCTCATTTATATCATACTACAGCTGAAGTTTTGATAAATATTTTGTTCATATTACCAATCACAAAAAAAGAAAAAAAGAAGTTCATGCTGTCTAATAGTCATAATAGGTTGCTCTAAAAGGAAAAATAATGAAATCAATAGGGGAAGACTCTTCTAGTTTAAAGGAAATAATTAGTATTTACGTTGGCAAGCTTGTATATCTAGAACAAATAACAACAATAACAAAGCTTCTGTTCCAAAACTTTGAAGATGGTATGAATTCTCAAAAATCTCAACAAAAAAATTGTGGACAGACATAAGAATGCTTCTCCGCCATTCTATCCTTTCCAAAATTATATCCCATCACCTCTGTAAATAACATACCTTTTAATTACTTTACCATTTTATTTAGGCTTTCCTTTTAATTACAAAATTATATCCCATCACTATTTTTCTGCCTCTGTTTCAACGGTTAAGTCACTGCATAAAAAAAATTAAAAAAAAAAAGGGTTAAGTCACTAATAAATTGATGTACTCTCTTGTTTCAAACAATTTTTCCTGGTCGAATGATTTGGTAGTTATGTTTGCTAACATTTCACTCCTTGCCTAGGGATTTAGATAGGCCTTTTCAACCTCAAGCTCAGGAATAATTTTGATTACAGATTTCACATAAAAGATGTAAGACATGACCCTTTTGTGGTGATAGTGTTTTATGGTATAGGAAAGCTGCTGAAGAATTGTTATCGAATGAAGCTTGTGTTTAAAACATAGCTGTAATTATGTTGGCCTGCTGCTGGCATGAAACTATTGCTGTGATTTGGAAGACTACAAAATTGTAATGAGCATAGCTTTAGGTTTTAGTCCTTAATTCCAAATGTCTATTTATAACTTACTATTTGAACGTCAAGTACGTTTTAGTATAGACCACTTGATATGATTGAATACTCTTACTTTTGTATACAGCATAAGTCGAAGTCAAATTTTTTTCTCAATTATATGATTTTTCAGTGCCTTTATTCTTTTAGTTCTTTTTAAAAGAATTAAGCCTATTAATTTAATAAAATTACATGCTTAGTTTAGTTTGCCTATTTTCCAATGATTGTTGCTGATCTGTTCAAGGATAATGTACACACTTATATGACAAGTGATTGAATCACTATTTTTCTGCCTCTGTTTCAACGGTTAAGTCACTGCATAAAAATTAAAAAAAAAAAAAAAAAAAGGTTAAGTAACAAAAAAATTGATGTAATGGGTGGGTAATGCAAATCCTTCCATGTAATAGGAAGCCATGAGAATCCTCTCATGATTGGGAATATCATAGTAATTGAAGTATTGTGTGGCCTTATAGATCCAGCCAGTTGGATCTTCCTCATCATACCTAGGAAATTCTAATCTTATTTGCTTAAGGAATGAACCCATACCTCCATTGGCCATTGTTGATTCCTCTCTGTCATTGCTATCAGTGGGTTTGGTTGGTAGAATTGACCTAATTTCTCTAACAGCCTCAGATAATTGGGTAAGTTGCTGTGTTATGATCTCCATAGCCCTTTGATGTTGATCTTGTTGCAGCTTTACCCCAGCTAAATCTGGTGCCATTCTACCTTTTAGAATCCATTCTTTAAATCTTTAGAAAACACGTTTTATGTGCATCATATTTGCAGCTTAACATGTTTATATTTGGATTTGTATCATTTTTGGATGCCAAATTTTCTGTCTTGCAGCTCTTCATTATAGCTGTGTGTCTTTGTTTTTGTGTTTTGTTTTTGTATTTTATTATATTTTTTTTTTTTATATTGGTTATCTGTGAGAGTTATATTATCTTAAATGATTTTTGTTTTTCCTTTTTCTCAGCTCTAAATTATACTATTTGGAGGTAATATATGTTACTAATTTAATTACAGCTTGATTTAAGAATGCTGTCTATAAAGCACTGAAGCGGGCAACTGAAAGGGAGATTTCTCAAAGTGCTGATGTCATCTGTTGCACATGTGTTGGTGCTGGAGATCCTCGATTGGCAAATTTTAGGTTCCGCCAGGTTGAAATGCATCTAACATGTGGAAGTTTGTCCAGGATTCACTTGTTTAAAAGTTCACTCTTTTTAACTTTTTGTTTTTTGTTTTGCTGCAATTGGTATAGTGCATTTGGATCATTTATAGTGCTTTTAGTTTTTTTGGATTTTTCTATTATTATAAAGCATGATTAGTGAATTGTAGAGTTTTTTCCCTAAAAGCTACAAATTTTAGCTTCCTAATCATGAAGGTTGATGTAGTTGATCTTTAAACTAGTTTTCTATTGGGGAGGGTTTGGGAATTGGAATAAGCGTAGGTCTTAGTTTTTTTTTTTTTTTTTTAATTTTTTTTTCTGAAATACATTGAAAATGTTGTTACTATTAGTTGTATGCATAATTTATAGGTTTTTAATATATTTCATTCTTCTTTATTTAGGTTTTTTTTTTTTTTTTTTTTTTTAAATGCTGAATAAGCTTGAATTCTTATATATTTTATTCTTTACTAATAATTTGAGTTTGAAATTGTTGGAAATTTAGACCCCTTAAACCAACCAGATTGCGTAGCCTAGATTAATTAGCCAAGTTGTTACTTAGTCAAATTAAATAATTCTAGGTTAAAACAATCAAATAATCATATCAAGCATATAAAGCAGCGGAAAAATAAATAACACATGATATGATCACCCAGGAAAACCAAACCGGTAAAAAACCTGGGGAGGATTTTACCCACCGATCCTCAAGGCAAAACGGAATCCACTAAGAAAGAATTGAAGTTGTTACAAAAGGACTTACAAGCTCCCCGCTTGACTTCCTAATGCTACCCACCAGTAGTAACTTCCTGACACGACCACGCGCAGGCTCCGAATCCACGGACTACTTCTTTCTTTGTCTTCCTTCAATCAGGTACAAGCTTCCCGCTTGTTTATCTTTAAGCTTCAGTGGCAGCAACCAAGTTGATCATCAAGATGTAGAAGAATCTCAATCTTGAAAACCCTAAGCTTTGCGTAAAGAAAAGCTCCTCAAAGATCTCACAAGAGATTTACACAAAACAGCAATATGAGTAACAACCATAGAGAGGTTTGGGTACAAAACCCTAAAATACCAAAGAGGCACAAGAGGCACTCTAATCTCTCTAAAAAGCTCTAAAAACCCTACCTAGGGTTAGCTTATGATGTCCTTTAAATACTGGAAAAAACGGCTCGCGATTTGGGCTTCAAACGAATAAGTTATGGCCTTTTTACGTTTGCTGATTTTGCTGATAAGTGACTTTCGATCGATCGAGTCTAATTTCTGATCGATCGAATCAGGCCGAAAGTCACTAATATTTCAGCAGCCACTTGATTCCAACTTTACATAAAAGACCCAACTTTGAGCAAGCCTAAACAAGACTAAACACATTGTTTTGATCATGGTTTGCCAACATTACAAATTAGAGTTCTAAAAACACAAAATCCTAAGACCTTAGAACCTAACAAACTCCCCCTTTGGCAATCCGTGACAAAACACAAATCAAAAGCTCAAAGTTTACAAGTAAAAAGCCCATTACAAAATAATGCTCATAAACAAAAGTTCAACCTAACTACTATCCATCGGTTGCAAGTGTAGACAGCAGCTTTGTTGAATCAACCTGTATATTCCTGAAACACTCAACAAACGCATCAACGCATGTGTGACAGAAAAACAGTAAATCAACAAATAAATTCTTGACTTCACAAAAACACAAAACAAAGACATATATCATGAATAACTCATAAATATATATCAATGAGCAGTGAACAAGAAACAGAAATAGAAACAGAAGTAAACTAACTCTCCCCCTAAGTTAGATACAACAAAAAGTTTTTATTTTCTTCTTTTTCAAAAATAATTTCAGCTCCCCCTAAACAAGACAAACATGATTCTCATAAATCAATAATTTCTCCCCCTTTTTGTCACGCATTGACAAAGACAACTCATACAAAGAGTAAACAGTCAACATACGCAATAAAGAATAAGAGAAAACAGAGAATCAAGGGGAACACAGAACAATTCAACTCTATAGAAAATAGAGACAGCTCCCCCTATGAACAACACAGGTTAAAAAAAAACTTTTCTCCCCCTATAAAAATAGGAAAAACAAAACAAGATGTGGGAAAAACAGTTTTGGGGAAAAATAAAGGGGGTGGGGAACAGCAGCAGCAGGATCAGGAACATCCTTACCAGCAGGACCAAAGTTAAAAACACACAAACCAAAGTTAAAAACTAAGGTGAGGATACACATGAAGAAAAAATATTCTCTCTTTCAATAGAATACAAGCATGGCACTATGTGACCCATAAACAGTTGCATGAGTAGAGAAAATATTTGCACATTGATTATCCATCATATCTCTTAAAAAAAATATTTTCTACAGTTCACACATAAAAAATAGCATATACTAGAAAGTACATAGCTCAAAAATTAATCAATCAATTTTTTGATCAGGTTGAGTACCCAATGTAGCAAAGTGTATGCATGCTATGTGTGAAAACAATGAGAGATATGACTGCAAAACTGCAAGATGGATACAAGAATCAATGCAATGCATGTGAATCCTAAACATAAAAGATGCAAGACGAAATATGTCATGATGCATGCTCTAATGCAGTAAAACTAAGTTCAATTGAGATCAAATTTGACAAAATTGGCTCGAGCAGGGAATTTCTACCAAAAACCCCAAACATTGAAAACCACTTGTTGAAATTTTTAAACAAATTGATGAATTGACCATTACTAAACACAGCACATAGAGTATAATGCCTAATTTCATCAAAACAACAAGCCAATTTCATCAAATTCAACTCAATTGCACAAAAGCCCCAATTCGGATCAAGAACAAACCCTTTTTAAAAAAGCTTCTCCACGATCTTCGATCGATCGAAAATTACATTCGATCGATCGAATGACACAGTCATTTTGAGACAATTGAGAGCACTTTTTCGATCGATCGAAAATCAAAATGGATCGATCGAAATGGGCAGAGGCTCACAAAAATTTTGAGAAAAAACACAGGTTTTGAAAATCACCAAGCACTTTTTGAAAACACTCCTCAAAGCATTGAAATAGAAGAAACAAATGCATGAGTATGAGATGGAATGAAATGCTTTTTCAAAAACCCTAATTTTCAAGCCCAGTTTCATCAAAAACAAGTTCCAATTATCCTCCATTGAATTTTCTTAAGCAACAAATATGCTGTGCACAAATCTCAAGATATTTTCAAAATTTTCAAACTTGAAACACATTTTGCATTAAAATCAAGGAACTTTTAATCTTGGATGCCCACAACAAAATCACACACAATATAATGTACCAAGTTTAACAAAGAGTAACTTGTGTAGTGTGTGCAACTAGCAAAAACTTGAGATACATGTGAGGTGATATGTGAATAGCAATCAAACACAAAGTCTACACAATTCATCACATAGAATTTAAAAGAGACTATCACCTAAAGAGTTACATCCTATAACTCTCACATCTCCTAGAACAAAAGCTTGCAATCATGTAAGTTTCTTGTATTTTTGCCTCTTATTTATATGAATTGGCATTCAGCCTAATAGTACACACCGATTTGAATTAAGTGAATTGGCATCAAGCCTAATAGTACACACCAGTTTTAATTTAATTGAGGCTACACCTTATGTTCTTTTTGTGCATGTGCTACACTTTCTCGAGCATAAAATCTTATGATATGCACTAAGGTGTTCATGATTGACTAGTGAACAGTGGTGAGATGGTTATTTATGCCTTTCTCAAAAGGATCTAGTCCGTCAGTCAAATAACATATGACTTCATGATTAAGGCAAAGTGATTAAGAACCACACACATCTTTCCCACACAACATGCACTACAGAGTTTCAACTAGTCAAGTGCAGTAAATAAGCTCATCAAAGTTAAACAAGGTACACTAGACATGACATGTGTAAAAAGAATGACCATTCCTTGATTATAAATCCAAGATCTATAATACAAAACACAAAAATCTTTTTGGTTTTAACAAACGTTATAACCACTTGTTGAGATTTTGAAAAAAAATTTATGACCAAAAACAAAAAACACACATTGTGCTAAATGATCAATGCAAATGCAATGCATGACAGTGCTTAACTAAGCTATAGAGGGTACACAAACAAGAAATATCAATTTCTTAATTAACCCATGAGTACATGTACAAACTAGTACATCCTCACACAAAATCAAAATTAGCTTAGCACAAACTATTCAAGTTTCTCCACAATGTCAAGCATGTTCTAAATCAAGAGAGATATTAAAACTCATGTAATCCTCAAGAAAAATAAAACAAGACACAAAATAAAATATTTTTGTCTTTTTGAAATTTTTCAAAGTTTTTGGATTTTTTTTTTTAATAAAAAAAACTAGAAAAAATAAAACAACCAAAAACAAACACAAAACATGTCCACAATTAATTGAAAGAATTAAATCAGGGACAAGTTAGCAATACTCACCTTGGAGAATCTTTTCTCACCCATATAGCACGATTCTTCGGCTTTGTAGATGAAAATCCATGAGAAGCAGAGTGTATTTGAGGAATTACACCAATCTTCTGAGAAAGACTAAAATCCTGCAAATTCCTTTCACAAGCCAACAAGCTCAAATTCTTCAAAGCATATGAAACAATTTATATGGACTTATGGCAGGAGCAATATTATCACATATCCTAGATTGACATACAGAATTTTTAAATTTCAACTTATGACAATTAGGACGAATGTGATCGGAGACACCACAAAAGTGACAAACAGGAACAAATTTAGGAACATCAGTATTCCTAACAACAAATCTAGTCTCAAATTTTGGTTTTTGCCTCAACAAAGAACAATTTGGTCTAATATGACCAACAACACCACAAAGGTGACAGGTAGGCACAAAAACAGATTTGTTATGCTCTCTAACAGTAGGTTTAGACATAAGTTTAGAAACTTCAGCGTCTACATCAGAACTTTTACCTTTGTCTAACCTAGCACAATAAGCCTTTTCTTTATTATTCCTCTTAAAAGGAGGGATATAAACTTTTTCAGTTTTAGCCTTAAGAGAAACAGAAACAATTCTGTTATCATCAACAGGCTTGGTACTAATCAAATTTTCAAGTTTAGCTTTAGACTCAGCTAACTCTTGTTCCAAGCTTTTCATCTTCTCATCTTGAGAGGAAATTTGATTTCTCAAAAATTCATTCTTTTTATTAGATTCAACTAATCTAACAAGCAATTCCTCTTTTTCAAGATTAGCCAATTTTAACTCTTCTTTAAATTTCTTAGCAATTTTCAAGGATTTAGATAATTCCTTACGAAGAGTTTCAAAAGCATCAAAAAAATCAGCAGAAACAATAGTGTCCTTTTTATTCAAAACATCACAGGTATCAACAAAATCAGCAGAAGCATGAGCAGAAACATGATTAGAAAGACACTTTAAATTATCCATGACAACAGGGGTCAAGGATCAGCTCTTAGATCAAAAGATCTAAAACAAGAAGAGCAACCTTGCTCTGATACCACTTGTTGGAAATTTAGACCCCTTAAACCAACCAGATTGCGTAGCCTAGATTAATTAGCCAAGTTGTTACTTAGTCAAATTAAATAATTCTAGGTTAAAACAATCAAATAATCATATCAAGCATATAAAGCAGCGGAAAAATAAATAACACATGATATGATCACCCAGGAAAACCAAACCGGTAAAAAACCTGGGAGGATTTTACCCACCGATCCTCAAGGCAAAACGGAATCCACTAAGAAAGAATTGAAGTTGTTACAAAAGGACTTACAAGCTCCCCGCTTGACTTCCTAATGCTACCCACCAGTAGTAACTTCCTGACACGACCACGCGCAGGCTCCGAATCCACGGACTACTTCTTTCTTTGTCTTCCTTCAATCAGGTACAAGCTCCCCGCTTGTTTATCTTTAAGCTTCAGTGGCAGCAACCAAGTTGATCATCAAGATGTAGAAGAATCTCAATCTTGAAAACCCTAAGCTTTGCGTAAAGAAAAGCTCCTCAAAGATCTCACAAGAGATTTACACAAAACAGCAATATGAGCAACAACCATAGAGAGGTTTGGGTACAAAACCCTAAAATACCAAAGAGGCACAAGAGGCACTCTAATCTCTCTAAAAAGCTCTAAAAACCCTACCTAGGGTTAGCTTATGATGTCCTTTAAATACTGGAAAAAACGGCTCGCGATTTGGGCTTCAAACGAATAAGTTATGACCTTTTTACGTTTGCTGATTTTGCTAATAAGTGACTTTCGATCGATCGAGTCTAATTTCTGATCGATCGAATCAGGCCGAAAGTCACTAATATTTCAGCAGCCACTTGATTCCAACTTTACATAAAAGACCCAACTTTGAGCAAGCCTAAACAAGACTAAACACATTGTTTTGATCATGGTTTGCCAACATTACAAATTAGAGTTCTAAATACACAAAATCCTAAGACCTTAGAACCTAACAGAAATATATGGAGTGGAGTATATATGAAGCTGACCAAACCATGATATGACTTATAGTGAAGAGCTTATAAATCTCTTCGTGAATTCCTTCCTTCCTTCCAACCCAAAATTCTTTTTTTCATTTTTATAGTATGTTGGAACTCTGAGTGTATAAAGGGGATGCCAATTTTTTTTTTTAGAACAGGTCATAAACTTTATCAAACTAAAAAAAAAGTACATATATAAAGAAAAATGTTGTACATACAAGCCAATGTGATCCAACCATTTCAATATCTATACATAGGAAAATCTCATTAAAAAATTAAAAATTAAAAATACATGGATGATGGGATAAGGATAAAGGTTTTAAAAAAAATAAAAATAAAAATAAGGGTTTTTTTTTTTTTTTTTTTTTTTTTTTTTTTTTGGTTTCAACTCTAATTCAACGTTAATCTAGGTTAACTTGGTTTTTTTTTTTTTTTTTTTGGATAGAATCATTGAAATTAAATGTATTTTTCTTTTGTTTTTCTAAAAAGGTGAGGAATAAAGAAATATATTTTAGAAGAGGTTTCTATCCAGCAAAAAAGATTTAAATAAGAAAAAAAAAGGTTAGGTTTGATAGCTGTTTAGTGGATTGAGTTTTTTTTTTTTTTTTTTAATAATGGAAAAGTAGATTTAGGTTTATCTTTTGAATAAATAGGTTTGTTTTGAAGACATAGATTAGTGGGAGAGTGGTTCTATTTTGTAAGAAATTTAGTGGTTTAGCAGTTTAGTGTAATGAGTGGCTACATTTTAGGACTATCATAAACAAGTAATAGACAGTTATGTCTCCATTTTTATTTCCATCAAAAATATATTGATGGAAACTTCTACTTCAAAAGATGCATTTGCTAAGGGTCCAACTAAATATAGGATTAATGCACTAAAGAGATTAAACCCAATGTATTTTCTATTACTATAAAAAAAAATCCACATAACAAGGAACCCAAAAGGGTAAAAAATCTAGATATTATAGTATAATATAATAAGACTGCTACATATTGCACATATAGAACCCAATTAGAGGCCTTTTCAATGGCCAAGCCACAAACCCATCATTAGCACATATCATGCATGAATACAGACAAATTAATATCATTCCTTCTATGAAAATTGAACCTAATCAACAGAAATTTGTTTACTTTGATTTCAAACCAGATTTCAAGAAACAGCATTTATCATGATCTACTGTGTCTGTATTGATTAGACAAGTTCAAAATTTCATTTTATCTTCATTACCCAAACATTAAGTTTATTTCTCAAGTTCAATCTTTTTCTTTAATGCATTTGCAAGTACAGGTTAAATATATTGAGCAGGCCTTGAAATAAAAGAGGTAAGCTGCCTGCAAGTTTGTCTTGAAACTTCTACTTCAAAAGATGCATTTGCTAAGGGTCTAAAAAATATTGTAGTATCACAATGTTTCATCTTCATACATAATCATTTGTCCTACATATTCTTGACATATCATTCTATTTATTCTTTAAATTTAGGTAGAGGATCCATTAAGGAAATAACACACGCACACACAAACACACACACCATTTACATTAATATGGACCTTTGGTGGCCTTAATTATTTTCATACACAACTAAGCTAATAAATAATTTGCAATACAAACCTGTTTGGCCAACACTTCAAGAACATTGTTGAAACTATCCTAATGGGATTGAATTGAAAACCTTGTGAAACATACCATTCAATAGCTTTGTTTTGGTGGATTAATTTGAAACTATCCTAATTGGAATGGGTCCAAACACTTATAACGTGTTTTTTAAAGTAATATCTAATTGTAATAACTCAGTTTATATATAACCATTTCATTTTTCCTATCAAGATACCTTAGCTTATCAATATGAATAATTTATTCTTCGTAGCACAAACTTGTGTGTTATTTCTAGATATGCTTCCTTTGTGATTCACTTTCAGCTAAATTGCTTTGAAGTGAGTCTTGTTTGAAAATTAACTTAGGTTTATATATATTCTTTTCTTGTCAGTAGATTGCAAAAAGAAGAGGCACTATAAGTTTGTGTGATCAAAGTAAGTGAAGTTGGTGAAAGACTTAAGGTTCTCTCTCTCTCTCTCTCTCTCTCTCTCTCTCTCTCTCTCTCTCTCTCTCTCTCTTTGTTTGTGGTGGGTTGTTGAACTGGGGCAAGCAGGTGGCTTGCATGGAGTAATAAGGTGGTTTTAGCTGATATTGGGAGTGTTGATTGTTTTGTGTAATATTGGATGATTGTTGTTGAGTTGTTTTTATTTGATTAATTCATTTTAAGGGATTCTCTCTATCTTTTTCACACATACGGAATGCTAAAATGGAATTGCATATTTAAAAAGATGTCCATTCCTAAAGAATATTGCTAGTAATGATGTCATAGTTACCAAATGTATTGATAACTTCTCTATGCATTTAAATTCATTGTTTGATTAGGAACATAGCTAAAAGTGAATGATTAAAGATGATTTGTTTCTTAAATTAAAGTGAAATTGTGTAAATGAAATGTATGTTAACTCTTGGTTTGTGTTTTCATGAAATCACATTATAGGTATTTCTTGCAAATCACTTTATAGCAATGGATAAGAGTTGGATGAAAATTACCAATAGAAGGTCACAAGAATATTTAGACGGAGTTCAACAGTTTCTGAATTTCGCATCTAACCATGCATACCCGGATGGAACAATTTCATGTCCGTGTAAAAAATGCGTGCATACGGATTCGTGGCCTATAGATGTTGTACAAGCTCACTTAGTGTCAAAAGGGATTTGTAGGGGTTATAACCCTTGGATTTTTAATGGGGAATTATTGTCTGCGAAGACTTCTACTGAAATTCCTAATAGTCATGTCCAAGAAAACCCAATAGAGTATGCCGATCTTCGTGACATGTTGCATGACATGTTTCCCATACAAGATATGGCATCTGGGCCAATGGAAGAAGTCCCTAGTGTGCAACAACCCACAGAAGGTCCTGCAGAAGGTCCTAATGAAGATGCACTTAAGTTTATGCAATTGCTTGAAGATGCTAATCAACCTTGTTATGAAGGTTGTAAGTATTTTAGCAAATTGTCAGCCATTGTGCATTTGTACCACATAAAGTGTCTTAATGGTTGGACCAACAAATCATTTACCATGTTGTTGGAATTTTTTCTTGATTTTCTTCCTTCAAATGCTAAGTTGCCAAAAGATTATTATGAGGCTAAGAAGATTATTAAGGATTTGGGCTTGAGTTATGAGAAGATTCATGCTTGTCCTAAAGATTGTGTTTTATATTGGAAGGAGAATGCCAACCTTGAAGCTTGTCCAAATTGTAACCTTTCAAGATGGGAAAGTAATGAGTCTAAAAGTCAACAAAGTACTAATGCTTCCTCCAAGAAAAGAAAAAAGAAAGCTGCAAAGATTTTACGATGGTTCCCCTTAAAGCCAAGATTGCAACGACTATTCATGTCACCTGAAATAGCCAATCATATGAAGTGGCATGCCAATGGTCGTGTGAATGACGGGTTAATGAGACATCATGCTGATTCTGAAGCTTGGAAGTCATTTGACTCTAAGTACATAGAGTTCTCATCCAAGCCTCGTAATGTGAGGCTTGGATTAGCAGCTGATGGATTCAACCCGTATGGTAATATGAGTACTACTCATAGTACATGGCCTGTCATTTTGATCCCATACAATCTCCCTCCATGGATGTGCATGAAAAAATATTATTCTATGCTATCATTATTGATTCCCGGTCCAACCTCACCCGGGAACGATATTGATGTTTTCTTACAACCTCTAGTAGAAGAATTGAAGGAGTTATGGGATGTTGGAGTAGAAACGTTTGATGTGTCTTCCAAAAAATCATTCCAAATGCATGCTGCATTATTGTGGACCATAAATGATTTTCCTGCATATGCTGATATCTCGGGTTGGAGTACCAAAGGTTCTCTTGCATGTCCCTCTTGTAACTATGATAAGCAATCTCGTTGGTTAAGATATGGAAGGAAATTTAGTTACATTGGACATAGGCGATTCTTGGATAGTGATCATAGATTCCGCAAGCAAAAAAATTCATTTGATGGGAATGTTGATATGAGACCAGCTCCTATTACGATATCCGGAGGGGAAATCATGTTACAAACGGATGCTGTAGCCAATCATGTGTTTGGGAAGAAAAAAGTTAATTTGACCAGTAAAAGAAAAAGAGGGGAGGAAGCCTTAACTGTGTGGAAGAAGAGAAGTATATTTTTCACCTTGCCTTATTGGGAGTACCATGTGTTGCATCACAATCTCGACGTGATGCATATTGAGAAGAATGTAGTTGATAATATAATTGGTACATTGTTGAACTTGGATGGTAAGATAAAGGATAACTTGAAGGCACGCCAAGACTTAAAGGATATGGGTATAAGAAGTGAACTTCACTTGAAAAAGGTTGGGAATGATCAGACATGTATGCCACATGCCTGCTACCATATGAATGCTAGTGAAAAGGATGGTTTTCTACAAGTTTTGAAAGATGTAAAAGTGCCAGATGGATATTCTTCAAACATCTCTCGTTGCGTTAAACTCAAAGAACGCAAGATTAGTGGGATGAAGAGCCATGATAATCACATCTTAATGCAGCAGCTTTTTCCAATAGCAATACGTGGATCTTTGCCCCCTGAAGTGAGCAGGCATTTAATTGACTTATTTTGTTTCTTTAGGGAGATATGTTCCAAAGTACTAAATGTGAAGGAACTTGGGGCTCTTGAAAAGAGAATTGCAGTGACATTGTGTGAGTTGGAAAAGATATTCCCTCCCTCTTTCTTTACAGTGATGGTACATGTAGTCATGCATTTGGCTAGCGAAGCCAAAGTTGCTAGCCCAGTTCATTATCGTTGGATGTATCCCATAGAGAGGTAACACATATAGGAACTTGGTCTATTTATTTTTTGTTTTTGTTTTTTTTTTTTTTTTTTTAACTTACCAATTACCCGTTGTTGATCTTGGGTTTTTCAATAGGTATTTGTCAAGGCTTAAGTCTTACGTGCATAATAAAACTTATCCAGAATGCTCCATTGCAGAAGGGTATATAGCAGAGGAATGTTTAACATTCTGTTCACGCTATTTTAAATCTGTTGAAACTGCATTTAATCGGCCTATAAGGAATGTTGAGGAATCCATGGGTGCAGTAGTGAGCATTACACTATATTCAAATTCATGGATCCAAGCACATCGTTATGTGCTATTCAATTGTGAAGAAATCACTCCATTTCGCGAGTAAGTGATATGTCCTTGCATATCCTTTAACGACATTCCAATGCAATACTCTAGCTTAATACTAACAAGTTTGTGTACACAGTGAACATATAGTGGAGATCAAGGCTGGTTTCCCTTCTCATGTGACTGATGATATTATTCAAAAGTAGCACACAGAGAAATTCTGCAACTGGTTTAGGGAATATGTAAGTAAAGCATATATATATATATATATATATAGCACTATTTTCGGTTGTAACACTTTAGATAACATACTTATAATAAAATTCTTTCTCTATAATAGGTGATGTCAATGGATGTCTCTAAGAAAAAGGAAATCTCTGATAAAGTTAGATGGCTTGCTCGATATCCAGATAATGAAGCAAAATGGTTCAAGCGTTATGTTATAAATGGTTTGAAGTTTCACACCAAAGTTTTTGAGGCAACTAGGAAATCTCAAAATAGTGGAGTTTGTGTTGTTACTGAAGGTGGTGCTACTTATTATGGTGTACTAATCGATATTATTGAGTTGAACTACTCTAACAAGTATCGATATGTATTATTTAAATGTCAATGGGCTGATGTTATTAGTGGGAGAGGATGCAAAAAAGATGAGTTTGGATTTTCCCTTGTCAATTTTTCAAGATTGATACACAAAGGTGATCAATTGATTGACGAACCTTATGTATTAGCATCTCAAGCTTCGCAAGTGTTTTATGTGGAGGATGTGAGACATAAAGATTGGCTAGTAGTGGTCAGAACAAAACCTAGGGAGGTGTTTGATGTTGGAATTCAAGCTTTAGATGATAATGATGATGATGATGATGAAGCGGATACATATATGGAAAATGTCCCTTATAATGTAACTACTGATGATGCATGTGATGATGTAAATGACAACCATGCTTGGGCTCGAGTTGATGAAGAAGGAACCATTTATGATACACCGTTGATTAGTGAGGATGAATTGCTTGAACAAGACTTTATCAATGATGAAGAGCTTAGTGATGATGTTTATGAGTCTAATGACGATGAGTCCAATGATGATGGGTCCAATGATGATGAGTCTAGTGATGATGACTAGGTTGTGCCCCTTCTTGTACATTCTTTAACGAAATTCATTATTGCTGAATAGGGAAAAAAAGAAAAGAAAAAAAAAAGGTCTTTTTAACATTTAACTGAGTTGTTTTGTAACAATTTACATTGAACTTCATAGAATGGATGAATGTTAAAGTGACAAATACTAACTTTTTATTAAGTATATATTATTTTTGCTATTATGATGAACTTTATAGTAATTTTATTACATGTTTTTTAATTGGGGCTTGAAATTATTATTATTATTTTTTAAATTCCAAAACTTGTTATCTTGACTTAAGCCTACAACATTGTACTTGTTAAATTCTAATATTGAATTGTATGACTATATAATAATTTGTGTTGTTTTAGTGTTGAAAGTAGTTGAAGTTGTTGTATTTGCAATTGCTTGTACTATTACTTATACAATTACTTGTCATTGTGCTTATATACTTGTTTATTTTAGATTTTGACAGTTGAAATGGCAAGGCGAAAGGCAAATCTGCGCACACGTCCTAAGAGTATAACATTGGAAAGAACTTCTTCACAAGATGCGGATGAAGGGGGGGACCAAGAAATGCATGAAGTTTCTACACAAGCTTCTACACAAGGTATGGGCTTTTTACTCAAAAGTTTACCATTCATATAGAAGGTATGGGTAGATTTACTCAAGGTATGTCACTTTGGTGTTGGTTATGCGGTTTGTCTTATTGTTCATTTTTCTTTATTGCATTGCCTTCTGAGTTTAGGTAAATTGTAGTTGTTTATGAACTTTGAAGCAATATTTTCATTTACCTGTTTCTTTGCCAGCTTGAATCAATGTTAAGACTAAACCACAAATATTTGAAGGTTATTTATTTATAATATTCCACCCATGCTAAGAAGTGGACGAAATTGATAATTTTGATAATTTTGTGGAAATTGATAATTTTGATAAATAGACATGATCATGAATCATAAGTGGACGAAAAAAAAGGTGTTTTTTTTTTTTTTTTCCATACACTGTACATGTGTTCAATAGATGTGGGTCTGTGGTTTTGGTCGGGCATTGATCAAGGCTGTGACAAAGACTCCATTAGTATTGAAACCCAATGCAGGCCTTGATAAAATAAATCAAGACTGGGCTTTTAAGAGCCTTATAAATTGTCCTTATTTTGGTTTTTATCTTCTCAAATTCCTTACTTATGTCTAACGTTTATGCATGTCCTAAAATGATATTATAGGCTGGTAGGGCAGTCCATGTCTATGTCCATGTCCATGTAGATCACTATTTTACTAACATTACTCTCTACGAACCTAAATGGACATGGTGGGGCAGTCCATGTCCCAAAATTTATTTGTTTGTTTCTTGAAGTATATTAGTTTGTTAGCATGTTTCTAATATTTTATATTCGTTAGCAAATAATGACCACTTGTTTAATATAATATTAAATTCATCCTTAACTTTGCATGTTTTGTTGTTTGACATTGGATATTTTCTCATTTTAGGATCAGATATGCAACCAGCTATACGTGTCACTCGCGGGCCAAACAAATACTTGGAAATTTGGGATCTTCCCGATGACCAAGAAATTGAGTTGCCACTAAATAGTATGCATCAGCCAGTTGATGAGGGGGCGAGGACTTTCACTGGTTTCTTGGGTACGATTGCACGGAAACCCCACATGTGCCCGATTAAATACCTTGATTGGAAGGCCATGCCAAAAGAACTTAAAGAAGAGTGTTGGCGTACTGTAAAGGTATTAAAGAAGTTATAATACTTGTAATTATGATATTTTGTACTAGGTTTTACATAAGTATTTTAGCATGAAAACATTTGTAATTTGATAACTCAATTATTTGATTGTAGCGGAAATATCAAGTCCCTAATAATCCAAAGGCATATGAGGGTCTAAAGAAATTTACCTTACAAAAAATTGGGAAGGCTTGGAGAGATCATAAGTGTAGGCTGAAGGCTAAGTATTATATACCGCATTCAAGAAACAAAGCACGGGTGAAGAGCAACGGACCCAAGAAATGCATACCAGAAGATTGGAATATACTTGTTGATCATTGGTATTTAGATGATGCACTGGTATGTTTGTTTTCTCTTTCTTTTCCATCATGGATCATACTAAAAGCAAAATAATTATTGAGAAATTGAGAGAATACATATTGGATTGCTTTCAGATAGGATTATCTAGAACCTTTATGTGGCTTTTTGTGAAATTGGTATATATGAGATCAAAGTTGTGTTTCATATTTCATATTTGTTTAATTTGGTAGAAGTTTTGGAGTAAAGCGCCTAGTTTTCATTTATCAAAGTATTAATCATTAAATCAGTACTGTTATATCAATCATTAAGCTTCTAGTCCAAAGGGAAGGTATAGACATGCTATGCTCCTGTAAATGAAATAGCATGGGAAACTTAGGTCCCTTCTCTCCATGATAAGTGATGCTCAGCCAAAACTTATTACCTTTAGCATGCAGTTCCTCTCATTCTTTTATACCAAATGATATTTTTTAGTATTCTGGCTTTAGTTAAAAGTGGCTTTAGATACTTAAAGCATATTGTATATAAACATGTAATTTTGTTGAATGTAGATAGAGTCAGATAAGAATAAGGACCGTCGTTCTAAACAGGATGACATACATACTGGTGGTTCGTGTGGCTATGATATGCACGCTGCAAAAAAGGTAATAAGTATTATGACTATTTTTTAAATGATTTTAGCTTCTTCTAAGTTTATGTGGAACTAATATTCATCATTACATAAATATGTTGTTCATAATGTAGGCAAAAACGGATGGACATCCTGTAGAGCGTGCAGTATTATTTCAAATTCTACATACTCGTAAAGATGGTTCTGCAGTTAATCCTGTAATGAAAGAAAAAATGGTAAGTAATTAATGCATTGTAGTTGGGGGTAAACAAAATAGGAATTCAAGAAACAATATTATAGTTTTTCCCTACCAAGTTGTCTCAAAGATGAGCTTTGTTCAAATAATTCAAGCCTTAGGTCTTGCAAAATGTTGTATAACCATGTCTTTTTTGACAAAAACCAAGCATAAGATGAAATCCCATGTGATTGTTTGAACACTTGTGTAACTATTTTGAATCAATGATAATTGTTATGAATAATTCTTTTAATTTTTAAATTGATATATTTCAATTTGATGTTAGCCAATACGCATTTCTTTTTATTGTGGCGTCATTTGATTGTTGGATTATATAGCAAACTCCATTTTATTGTGGAAATGTTATTCTTATTGAGTTGAGGCCTTTATGTTTAGTTCCTTTGTTATATTATAGCATACCTAGTGGATGTATATGACTTCCTTTTCTCTTTTTTTGGAGAGGTTCATGGGGTGAGTTGCTTGTAGAATGTCAATTTTCTCTTTAGGGTTAATGGTTGTTGTGGCAAAGTAGCATCAACAATTTTGGCATTGGTGCCTTTGGTTGTGGTGAGGGGGACACTAGCTTTGTGTGCATAATTTTTGCATCGTTTTGGGTTTTATTGGTGCTTGCTTGTCCTATCCTATATATATGTATATATATGTTGTGGGGTCATTTTAACTATATGATTTCTAACTTTTTTTTTTGTTTTGTTCAAACTCAAATATCAGGAAAAAATGAAGGAATTATTGGTTGACCCTAAGAATCAATTGCAGTCATCTGACACAAGTGGTAGTATTGCATGGTCAACAGATGATGTGTTTGCCAAAGTGATGGGTAAGGAGCGCAAAGGTCACATTCGTGGGGTAGGATTTGGTCCAACCCCAAGTGGTCAAAGTAGCAAGACTGCTCTCATGGACAATGAAATACAATCAAGTCAAGCAAGGGACAACGAAGTTGCACAATTGAAGGCTTCCTTGGCTACTATGGAGGAGAAACTAGTAGGTTATGACGAAATGAAGGAAAAAGTTAGTCAATTCAAAGAAATGGAGCAAAGAATGGCTCGCATGTTTCAACAAATGCAACAATTTTCTACACAATGCAATCAGGTATGATAAATGACTTGAGTGTCAATTTATATGGAGTAGGAAAGGAATGTTAAATGTATGGTTGCTAATTAATATTTACTTGTGGTAATTAGCTGGAAAGATATTTATTGATTATTTACTTGTGAATTGTGACGGTATAAATTTATTGATCTGTAACATTGATAAAGGGTGAAGGAAAAAGATTTCTAGAAGCACCATGTTATTAATAGATGTTTATGGAATTATGTGGTGACACATTTGCATCCTTTGAATTCTATCTCAAGGGACCTCCCAACATCAATCATTTTGATTTGATCCCATTAGTTGTCTTGTTGTGCCTCTGCTTTGTAATTTCAAATCTTCAAAACTATGAAGCTGCCAAGAGAGGTGGTTCTCCTATAAAAGATCAAGACAAACTATAATGGTCAACCTAAAAGATCAAGAAACATGTCTTCATTTAACTTGTTCCCCCTTTTTTACCTTGGTAATATTTTCTTGTCATTTTTTTTTTTCATTTATACACACTTATTAAGTAATCATACTTTGTATGTAGGATGCTCCTCTGATCGAACAATCTCCAGCTCTCCCCAAATCATCAGCTGCATCTCATCAACCAAAAAGCTTATAAGTTTTATCTTGGAGTTCTTCGACTTTTTTGTGTACAAAGAACTATGGAAGAACAACCGCATTTTTTGCAAGTGTTGAAGGATATTTCTAAATACTTTGGAACTTTGATTATAGTATTAGATTAATTTCAGCAGTTGTTTTATTCAAGTGACCACATCTATTTTTTGTTAATTTTAAGATGGTGGTTATAGACTATGTTATGTATTTGATAATATATTTCTATGTTAATATTACTACGTTAGTTTCAAGACATTTGTGGTGTTGTTAATTAGTTACATTTGTGGTATTATGTTAGTAGAGCTAAAACTATTACAGGTTCTTTATAATAGGTTTGTGAACCATTTATTTATTAGAAAACAGCAGTTTTAAAACCCACTGGAAAAAAAAAAAAAAAAAAAAAAAAAAAAAAAAAAAAAAAAACACCTATAGCAGCGCCATTTGCCCGCCGCTAAAGGCAGACACCAATAGCGGCGAGCATGACACCGCCGCTAAAAGTCAGTGCCGCGAATTTTGAACAAGGTTTTCAAACCCGGACCGTTCATTGAACCGTAAAAGAGAGAGGTTCAAGGTTTTTGAGGTTGAATCGAGGTCGAACCAGGATCGAACCGTAATGATGTCATAATTAATTTAATAATTATTTTAAATATATAAAAAACATTAAATTAATAAAAAAATAAAAAAATTAACTAAAATAGTCTAATTCATTTAGAGAATTATCGTTACTTTAAATATTAATCTAATACAAGAATTCATTGTATAAATATTATAAAAATATTAAGTAAAAATAAAAATATCATTACGTTAATTTCTAATCTAGAATATCTACGTCTATAATATTTTTACAATAAATTATAAGTTGATTTAAATTTAAATGTATCATTAAAATTACTTTTTTGTTCAAATAATAACAACTAATAACAACTCACTACTTAAAATTTATTGTGAAAATATAATAAGCATAACATTTCTCTTTCTAACCCAATACAAATTTAAAATTTTTTTTCTTTTTATTCCCTCCCTCCACCTGCCACTCCACAGCAACACATCACGTTTGGATCAACTTTACCTTTTTTTTAATTTATTTATTTTATTTCCCAAGGCTTCCATTTCCCAAGTTAATCTCCACCACACCTTTAAAAAAAATCTCTGCCCCAAGTCAGAGTATAACTTTCTACATATTTATTTCTTTTACCTTCTTTTATCTTCTAACTTCATTTCTTCCATCACTCCTTCATTTCTACACCACACCTTCATTTCATCCGTCACTCCAGTCTCCAACTTCCCAGTTCATGCCTTTTTTTTTCTTTTTTTTTTTCTTTTTTTACCTTTCTTTAGTTTTCTTAAACCAATTTACGCACCATCTAGACGGAGTAGAGGCAGGAAAACAAGACAGGGAGAGAAAGAGAAGAAGATTAAGAAAAAAAGTTCTGGACAGAGAACAAACGAAAGACAGAGCTAGCGAGGTAAAGATGATGGGATCTCAATATTTTCAATGTTTGACAGCATCTCATAGTGGTTGAAGTTTCAACCATGGTGATAAGGTGCTGTGAGCTTGTAATAATTTTTTTTTTTTTTTTTTAAGCGTTGATCTGAACCGTGAGAACCGTTCACGCTTCTCAAATCCGGGCAGTTCAACCGCGGCTCGAACGGTTTCATGCTTTTTGTGCATAGAACGGTTCTGGTGGTTAAAAGAACCGTGTTAGTGAGAGGTTTCCGGTTATCCCGGTCGGACCGTACGGTCCGGTCTGGGTTTGAAAACCATGATTTTGAACACCTATGGCAGCGGTTTTATGCCTGCCGCAATACACCTTTACCCACCGCTAAAAGGTACATCTATAGCGGCACTTTTCGAGACCACCGCAATATACCTACAGCGGCACTGGAACACCGACGGGAGGGCCCGCCGCAATAGCACCCGCTGCTATAGGTCGAAAGTGCCTTTAGCGGCGCTTTTTTGGGCTTTAGCGGCAGTTCTGGCCCGCCGCAGTAGCCCGTTTTTCTTGTAGTGGTTGCTCTAGTTTATGTGATAGACGACATGTTCGATGTTTATGGAAAACTAGATGAACTCACTGTCTTCACAGACGCTGTAAATTGGTATGTAGGTCTATTATAGAATAATAGTTATATAACTTGCTTTTACCATTACACCATGCTTAATTATTACGAAGTCTCTCTTTGCCCGTAGTTGGGAATTAGTAGATACTGAGCAATTACCAGATTCCTTGAAGACATGTTTCGTGGTTCTTTATGACATTACTAATGAAATCAGCAACAAGCTCTACAAAAGGAATGGATGGAGCCCTATAGACTCTTTTAAAAAAGAGGCATATATATTGACAAAATAACCATCAATTTCTATTTAATTTTTAGTCCAAAATAAATAATCGTTCCGTAACTTTAACTCGTAAACGATTTTAATTCATGAAACTTAAAATGATCACTTTTAGTCCTTAATGACGTAACGAGATTAAAATTAACACATCATCAGTCTGTCAAATATATATTAGAAATTAAAAGTTATCACTTTAACTTTGTTTAAGGCTAAAAATATAACTTTAAATTTTTAGAACCAATATTCTTCATGGATTAAAACTTAAAAACTATCATAATAGTTTTGGCTTCTATTTTGGTCAATAGTCAAGTTTTAAGGTTTATTATCACTCATGTTATACCACTGAAATCTTGATTGTTACAGTGGGCAAGATTGTGTAATGCCTTCCCATTAGAAGCACAATGGTTTGCTTCTGGGAACTTGCCAAAAGCAGAGGAGTACATGAAGAATGCACATGTGAGTTCAGGATTGCATGTGGTGCTAATTCACATGTTCTTTTCTCTTGGGTGAGGGAATTAGCAAGGAGACTGTTGATCTTCTGGACAACAATCCAAGCATTATATCATCCACAGCCACAATTCTTCGGCTTTGGGATGATCTTGGAAGTGCCCAGGTAAGATTCCACTATTAATAGGGAGGTAATCCCACCTAAGGCATTGCACTTTATGCAATAGCTATCAAGAGTTGAAGAAAAAAAACAACTTTAACTCTTAGCCTTTGAATAAAAAAAGGTAAAAATATTTGTGTGTGGAGGAGGGGTGAATTGCTAGGGTGGCCAATCCAATCCAATCCGACTAGTTGTCCAGCTCAGAAACGGGAAAAAAAAATGTACACAATAATGGTCTGTGGTCTTTGATTATTCCTTTTTATTATTATTATTTTTTTGACTTGGTTAATATGTATCCTTAAGGCATACATTAATCATTCATTTTAAGAGTGGATTTCAGTTAGCTCAACTGATAAAATCTTAATTACTATATTGGGAATTAGAACAACACCACCACAAATAAGAGTAAATTTATAACAAAATAATCCTAAGTATAACATCAAGCCAACGCAAACTATATTAAGAGAACTTAAGATTTAGATTTTTATTCAGGGCTCAGAATAAGACTGGGAGTGAAGGTAGAGAGAGAGAGAGTAACATGGGAAAAGAAGGAGATAGAAATGAGGAAAACTTAGTGTTTGGGTTTCATTTAGGAAGATGGGCAAAAAAATAAATAACAAAATTGTATAATATATTTTTTTAATTTAAATATATATTAAATATAGGCAATTCGAATTGGGTTAAGCGATTTATGAATCTTATGACCCAAACCTAACCCGACCTACTAAAAAAAATTCATAACCCAACCCACCCATCAACTCCTAAAAACTAACCCAATCCAGCGGGTTAGATTGGATCGGGTCAGTTTTGACGAGTTAACTGCACACCCCTACGTGTAAGGATAAGATTTTCCTTTACAAATTAGGAAAGTAACGAAATGATATTACAAGAAGTTTACAAATTTTCCTATATATAAACATTATAGAAAAAAGTGTCACAAATTTTTTTTTTTTTTTAAATAGAGGAAATTAAGACATTTATTCATTAAGTGTTGATTTGATATTAATCACGTACAATAACTGTAAAGTTAGTTTGTAAACGTTTTGTACTAAAATTGATATTATCTTTAGCATATTGTTTTTGCCAAAAGCTGTATAATTCAACTAACATATTATGATATTTCCAACGGAGACATCTAAATTCAAAAAAATCTTCAGCATTGTTTGGAAAGTAATGTTAAGTTGAGGACATGACTTTTTTTGCTACCATTTTCTGAGTTTAAGATAACAAGTTGTTAATAATTAAAAAGAAACATCACTTTGACATAGACCCACCTCTAACACAATTTCTATAATGCACTAATCAAATTGTACTTATTGTTTGGCTAAATGACATGTTTGCAATTTCTATAATCATTAACAAAGGCTAGGATTAACTGCAGGATGAGGATCAAAATGGACATGACGGATCCTATATTGAGTGCTACAAGAAAGAACATCAAGGTTCTTCAGTTGAAAATGCACAAAGGTACGTTAACAAAATGATTTCAAAGCATGGAAGTGTCTCAACAAGGATTGCCTTAAACCAAATCCATTTCCAGCATCTTTTATAAAGGCTTCCCTTAATGCAGCAAGGATGGTTCCTTTGATGTACAGTTATGAGTCTTATGACGACAAACTTTGCCTTCCAAGTCTAGAGGAGCACATGAAGTCATTGATCTTTGAAAGTATTCCCTCTAAGAAATTGTAAATTAATTATAATTTCGTATTCCATATAACTTATAGCCCTTAATTATGTTATAACCAATGGAAGATGTGAGGAGGCTTAAACTAGTTGGCAATATTCAGCTAGTTGTACAACCCCACTTCAAAATTTCCTGAGTAATTTGTAATAAAATAAAAAAAATAAAATAAAAATTCCTGAATAATAAATTAAATATTACAATTCCTAAAATTCAGTAACAATTTGTAAATTATGCAATAGCTAGTATCATACACAGTGACTCAATATGCTATGAGATATTGGTTGTATACAGTGTATGCACGAAATGCCAGCTTTTCAAATCCGAGATATTTCCTAGTGGTACAATTTCTATCTGTATTTTCCTTTAACATGGGAGGAAATAACGTTTTAGCTTGGAAATAGTTTTTTAATCTCTTTTTTTTTTTTTTTTTTCCTAAAAGATTAAAAAAAGAAACAGTGATGGGGATTGGGTTACAGGGTTTGCAAGAGCCTTGGGTAGCACTTTCGGCTGAACTATGGGCCCTCAAGGATGGACTCCTCTTAGCCCTACTGTGGGGAATTTCATCTCATAGTGTTGAACTAGATGCAGAAATTATAATTGGCATGATTATCAATTCTTACAACAACGAAGTAACGGAACCTATTTTATCTGATTGCAGGAATCTCTGGAAGACATTCCCCAACTTAACTGTGGAGCATGCCTTCCGTGAAGAAAACCAAAGTGCTGATGGTTTAGCAAAGTTGGGAAACTCTCAAACTTTAGATATTGTGATATTTGATAACCAATCGCCTGTTGTGGTTCCCTTTGGCTTTTGATAAAGCCGAGTTGTTTTGTAATAGACCTATCGTTTACTAGTTTAACATATATCCTGTTTCTACCCAAAAAAACAAAACAAAATAAAACCAAACAACCTTCCAAGTTTTTCATTACTGCTTGTGTTCCTGGGACATTGTCCTCAGTGGCAATCAGCTGAATAATAGTCATGCAAGGCTGCGAGTAGAGCCATGGTGACTAAATCACTTTTTAAAATGAAAATTTTGAAAGATAGAAGAGCCAACCATATGCTCAGCAAACTAACAAATTTGTCACAATAGTATCATCCGCAACAGATATGGAGGATGAATGGAGTCATTATTGATTTATTCCCATCCTATTCTTCCACTCAATTAAATTTAGCATACCTTGCTAATCTAGAAAACAAACTTGTCAATCATTTGCTTGCTTAATACTTTCATACTTCCACAAATTATGAGAAAAGATGCAGCATGTAGTAATATTTCCTCAGATAATTTCATTAAGAAAAATTTTAAAGAAGTTCAACATCAAAAAGGTTTTTTTTACCAATAAACTCTAGCTCAAACTGCACTTCCACCATCCAAAATAATGAGATGGAAAGGTCTTGGATTTAAAAATCCACCAAGTATGTGTAACTTAATAATAACAAGATTAAAAAATGACTCTCAAAGCATTAACTGGCTAATGTTTATGGTATAGATGTGTTTATCAAATTTAAGAATGAGGAGGGGCACTTTAAATTAAAATTACAGGAAGACAGAGGCAAATATAAACACTCGACAAAGCTCAATACCTCAGTTGCCAGCTCCTTGAAGTACTGGTGAAACATCTTGATATACCAACAGGAAGAACTAGCAGAGATAGACTTCAAAATGGTTCAGATCATATACAAACAGGAAATTCTTCAATTTTTCAAGTAAGAATTTGTTATGATTGTCTATTAATTATTTCCAATTAATTTAAACCTTTGTAAATATCTCATAGATGGTGGAAAGGCCTAGGTCTGGCTAAACAGTTGAAGCTTGCCAAAAACCAACCACTTACATGGTACATGTGGACAGCAGCTTGCCTCAAAGATCCAAGCTTGTCAGACCAAAGGGTTGAGCTCACAAAACCTATATCTCTAGTTTACGTGATAGATGACAACTTCAATGTTTATGGAACACTAGATGAACTCACTCTCTTCACAAATGTGGTAAATCAGTATGTGTCTATTATAGAACAGAATAACTTGCTTTTACCATTTCACCATGCTCAATTACAACATCTCTTTGCACGTAGATGGGAAATCGCAGCAACTGAGCAATTACTTGACTCCTTGAAGATATGTTTCGTTGCTCTTTATGGCATTACTAACAAAATCAGCTACAAGGTCTATAAAAAGAACGGATGGAACCCTATAGACTCCCTAAAGAAGGTGGTATTTTGACAAATGATCAACACCAATATATTTTATATGTCAACATTCAATTTTGAAAGCGTTTACTCATGCTATACCTCTGAGATTGTTAATTTTTACAGTGGGCAAGATTGTGTAATGCCTTCCTCTTAGAGGCACAATGGTATGCTTCTGGGAACTTGTCAAAGGCACAGGAGTACCTGAAGAATGCCCTTGTAAGTACAGGGTTGCATGTGGTGTTAGTTCACATGTTCTTTCTCTTGGGTCAGGGTATTGTTAAGGAGACTGTCAATCTTTTGGACAGCAGTCCAAGCATACAGAAACAACTGTTGGGCTATGGGATGACATTGGAAGTGCCCAAGTAACATTACATTCGCATGTAGCCACCCATGATCTATCACTATTAATAAGGAAGTGATTCCACCTATAGATATCAAGTGGCTTAAAAAACAGTGGTTGTTGATTGTTCTTTCCTAGGACCATATAACCTAGGTTGCACGGACACGCCAAAAATGGCGTCGTGTCCGTGTCCGACACGAGTCGGACACCGGAACGGCCACGACGCGCCAGATTCCGGTGTCCGGCGGTGTCCGTTTTTTTTTTTTTTTTTTCGCTTCTCCGACACGGCGCCGACACGGCTCCGACGCGGCGCCGACGCGGCTTCGACACGGCTCCTACGCGTGCGACACGCCAGCAGTGAAAAAAAAAAAAAAAAAAACCAAAAAAATCACAGATTTTGACAGGTGGACTTACCAATACCGTTGATCTTGTGATAACCTAACACAATAAAGCCAGTTAAGAGTGTTTTTGCTGAATTTTGAGAGTAAAACCCAGTGAAGTGAGTGAACTGAGAACTCAAGTTACTTAACCCGCCCAGCCGCCCTCCCTCTGTACTTCGCCGGAGTTAGATCGGCCCGATCGGCGAGCTCCGACGACGACGACGCCGTGCCCTCTGTCCTCCGTCCCTTCCGATCTCTCTCTCTCTCTCGCCGTGGACGACAGGTCCGATTCCTTTCTCTGCTCTCGCCTCTCTCTGTTTTTTTTTTTTTTTTTCCTTTCTTTCACTTTCAGATGTTATGTTTGGTGAATGGGTGGGTTGGGTTACTCTCCATTATTTATATAACTTATAATGTGTTTTTTTTTTTTTTTTTTTTTTTTTTTTTTTTTGCTGCTGTGGCCGTAGCCCTCTGTCCTTCCCCTTTTTCTTTTTTTTTTTATTTATTTATTTTTTAAATTTATATAAGTTAGAACGTATAAGTTATAAATTTTTTTTTTTTTTTTTGTGTGTATCTTGCTATAGTTTTATTTATTTATTAAAGTTAAATATTGTAGGTAATTTTCCTCAAATGAATATTGAAACTGAAAGTGGAAAATCATCAGCTGAGGTAGCTGCTGCTCCTCTATGGGCATATGTTACTAAGTTAGAAAAAGCAAGTGTTGGTGGTGGGAATGTTTCTTTCAAATGTAACTATTGTGAAAAAACTTTCAAGGGGTCTTATTCAAGGGTGAAGGCACACTTGTTAAAATTGTCTAAGTTTGGAATACAAGCATGTGCCAAGGTTGGAGATGAGTATCAGAGTGAAATGCAGAAATTAGAAGATGCATTTGAGGAATCTTATTCTAGAAAGAAGCCTAGGCTAGTGTCTTTACCCACTGATTCTCCTACTAGTCCTAATTTGGGCAGTAATGAGAGTAGTACAGCTACAAGTCATCAATTTTTTCAAAAAAAAAAAGGGATTGGGAATTCTCCTTTGGAGAGGGCTTTTAACAACCAATGTCGAGAGCAATTAGATTCTCTTATTGCTAGGACATTTTATTCTGCTGGTTTACCCTTTCACTTTGCTAAGAACCCATATTGGATTGAGATGATCAAATTTGCAGCTAATAACAATTTAGCGGGCTATATTCCTCCGGGTTACAATAAATTAAGAACAACTCTGTTGCAAAAAGAGAGGGCACATATTGAGAAGTTGTTGAGGTCAATTAAAGACTCTTGGAAAGAAAAGGGTTTAAGCATTGTAAGTGATGGGTGGACAGATATACAAAAAAGGCCACTTATCAATTTTATGGCTACATCAGAGAAAGGGCCACTTTTTATCAAATCCATTGATGGTACCAAAGAGTACAAAGACAAGCACTTCATTGCTGACTTGTTTCTAAAGGTCATTGAAGAGGTTGGGCATTCACATGTTGTCCAAATTATTACTGATAATGCATCTGTTATGAAGGCTGCAGGATCTATTGTTGAAGCTGAATATCCTCATATTTTTTGGTCACCTTGTGTTGTGCATACCCTCAATTTGGCCTTGAAGAATATATGTGCACCTAAGAACTCTTTGCAGAATGAGGTTGCATATAATGAATGTAACTGGATTGCACAAGTTTCAGATGAGGCAGCTTTCATTCGTATTTTCATCACAAATCATTCTATGAGATTAGCAATCTTTAATTCATATTCCCCTTTGAAGTTACTTGCTGTTGCTGAAACGCGATTTGCTTCAATAATCATCATGCTTAAAAGATTGTATCAAGTAAAACAAAATCTTCGAAATATGGTCATTAGTGAGGAATGGATGTCATATAGAGAAGATGATGTAGGAAAAGCTCAAACTGTGAGGGATTATGTTTTGAATGATTTGTGGTGGGACAAGGTTGCATATATTCTGAGATTCACAGGACCTATTTATGAGATGCTTCGAGTGGCTGACACGGATGCACCTATTCTCCATAAGGTGTATGAAATGTGGGATTCCATGATAGAAAATGTGAAGAAAGAAATATACCGGTATGAAGGCAAGGAAGATTATGAGGAGTCTCCATTCTATGATGTGGTACACAATATACTCATTGAACGGTGGACTAAAAATTGCACACCACTTCATTGCCTAGCCCACTCCTTGAATCCGAAGTAATTTTTCTATCTCTTTAATCTTTTTGTTTATATTCTTTAGGCATTTCCAAACAAATAAACTAAACTCATTAGTTGTACTTATTTATTTGCTTTTAACTAGGTATTATACTAATCAATGGATTAAGGAAGTCAGAGGCCGTGTTGCCCCACATACGGATGCTGAAATTTCAGCGGAGAGGAACAAGTGCTTGAAAAGGTTCTTTCCTGATCCTGAGGATAGGAGGAATGTTAATATGGAGTTTGGTTTGTTTTCAGGAGTTGAGGGTTATGATGATGATAACATGGAGGATAGGTGGACCTATGATCCATGTCTTTGGTGGTCAACTTATGGGTCCAGTTTACCCATGCTTCAAACTTTAGCTCTAAAGCTTCTTAGACAGCCTTGCTCATCATCATGTGCTGAAAGGAATTGGAGTACATATGGCTTCATCCATTGTATGAGGAGGAATAGAATTACTCCTAAACGTGCTGAAGATTTAGTGTTTGTTCATTCTAATCTTCGACTTCTTTCAAGGAGGAGGCCCGAGTACACTACAGGAGAATCTAAGAAGTGGGACATTGGTGGAGATAATTGGGATGAACCATTTGGAGGACCTGGGTTGCTTGAGATTGCTTATCTCACACTAGATGAGCCAGAGATGGAGACAAGTATTGCTGAGGGTGATCACTATGTTGATGATGATGTTGTTGTTCTGTGATAATCTTGATAGTTTAAAACTTGTTAACCTTTTATGTTTTTAGTTTGATGTTGAACTTGTTATCCTTTTATATTTTTAGTTTGATGTTGAACTTGTTATCCTTTTATGGTTTGTACTCTAAACATTTTATGTGTATTATTGTACTACTTTGGGTGTTAGTTTATTTATTTGTAGTTTTTACATAATTTAAATTCTAGATATAAACGTATTTTATGTGTAAAAATATTAAAAAATATACCTAAATATAAAATTTAATTAATTATTTAACCGCCGGTAACCGCCGTGTCGCCGCCGTGTCCCCGCCGTGTCGTGTCCTTATTTTTCAAAAATTGCCGTATCCCCGTGTCCGTGTCCGTGTCGTGTCCGTGTCCGTGTCCGTGTCCGTGCAACATAGCATATAACAACTCAACAACTCATATAATTTTTGTTAGGCAGTCAAGAGTAAGGTAAGATTTTCCTTTAAAAAAATTTAACAAACAAAAATTTCATAATTGATATGTTCTGCAACATCTAAGGTTTATTAATCATTAACAAAGCTAGTATTAACTGCAGGATGAGAATCAAAATAGACATGATGGATCCTACATTGAGTGCTACAGTAAAGAACATCAAGACATCAGTTGAAGATGCACATAGGCATGTTATCAAAATGATTTCAAACACATGGAAGCAACTCAACAAGGATTGCTTTACCCCATATCTGTTTCCAGCATCTTTTATAAAGGCTTCTCTTAGCGCTGCAAGGATGGTTCCTATGATATACAGTTATGATAACAACCCCTTTCCAAATTCCAACTCTTTATAAGTACATGAAGTCACTGCTCTTTGCTGCAAGAAATTCTTGAAAAATAAATAAATAAATAAAACAGAAGTTTCAGTTTCTGTAAAGTATATCAATTTTATTCTTTCAGAACCAATGGAAGATCTGAGGAGGAATGTAAAGTAGTTGGCAGTTTTCAGCCACTTGGACATGCAATACCCTAAATTTTAAGTGCTTTAAAATTTTAATTTTTGGAATAATAAATTAAATGATTACACTTCCTAAATCCTAACTCTAGTACTAATTTGAAAAGTAAACATTCCAACAACTGTATACTAGGTGAGAAGAAGAATAATATAGAAAAAAAAAATGTAAATGCCTTATTTATTGACAAATAATTGTTAATTCCTTGTAGTTAAAAAAATCAAAATCAAAATCAATTTTCCAGCAATATAGATATTTAAATTCATTGAAGATTGAATAGCGTACAAATGCCAAAATAACAAGGCTAAGATAACATTTTCACATCATGTAAACCTGGTATCAATATTACAATCCTAGTCTAGCAATGTCATCACCATCAGCCAAGGTTACTAGTGCTAAATTACAAGCAAATTGGCACGGAATAAAGCCAACAAGATGATTGATTAAATTCAACCTTACAAACCATCTTGTTGGCTTTATTCCGTGCCAAATTTGCTTGTATTTTAGCATTTAGTAACCCTGTATTTAGGTGAGATTATTGTAATGATAGTGTGTGAGAAAGAGTGTGAAGAATTGTTCCTTAATGTGCAAAGAAGCAAAGACTCGCAACTGGAACTCGCAGGTGCAAGCCGCCAAATGAGAGTCACGTGCCAAGCATGCGAGAAGCTGAAGCATTTTGCCAACTGGTGCACTACAGGACAAAAGACCCAGGCTGGCCAGGCAGTTAACTCGCAGCTAGAACTCGCGACTCAGACCAATCGCGAGGCCAAGTCGCCAACCAGCCCTGTTTGAAAAAAACTGTCTCTTCGTATTCCAAACACTTACCACTATATATAGACCATTACACCCACCAAATGTAGAGAGTTTCCAGAGAGAATTTTGTGAGAGAAACCCTAGAGAAAAACAAGATTGATTTATCTCCAATCTTTACCTTAGAGACTCTTCAAATTCCTCTACTCTCTTCCTCTTCATAGTTAAATCTTTGAGAGGTCCTTAGCCAAATCCTTTTCTCACCATACCCATATCCATGAAAATGTTTATTTGGTGCTTTAGGAAGCAGTTATGAAGGAACCAATATCCATTGGTTTATGCTATGGTTGATAGCGAAATCCGGTAAGCTAAAGAAGAAATAGGTTCGGCGCAACCTCGTTGGAGCAAGTAGCTTGGAGGGCTTAAGTACATCAGGTAGGTTAGGCTTGGAGGGTCTATTGCTGTTCATGTATCCTAACTACATTCTTTAGTGAATTATTCATCGCTTGGAGGGCGACAGAGAGGTTTTACACCTAGGACTTCGGTTTCCTCTTCGATAACACATCGTGTGTTGTTCGTGTGTTTGCATCTTCTTTCCCTTTATCTTTGCCTTATATTTATTGCTGTGGATGTGTTTATATTTGACTTAGATTATTTATCAATTCTGTATTTGGCTTATGTTCATGTTTCACACATTAATTGTTTGATAATAAGCTTGAATTGATATTTTATAATTTCGGGTCTAAACGTTCAAGGGTGTTTCATACCCATATTGAACATTCATGGAGGATGAAAAGATGAAGGATCCACTGACAACAAAGGTCTAGTAGCGTGTGGGTTTGTATTGGCCATGGGAGTTTTAAAGATTGGAGAGAGAGAGAGCTGGAGGTTAGAGACAAAGAAAAAAAAAATTCTGGCGTCAAGGTAGACATGGCAAAACGGGTCAGAATTTTCTGACCTGACCGTTTGACTCGTAACCCGACTGGCCCTTTTAAAAATGACCCGTTTTAACCCGAGACCTATTTTGACCCGCAACCCAAACCCAACCCAACCCAACCCGCCCATTTTGTCACATCTACCAACGTTGAGTAAATTTAGATTAAGGTGTAATTCTTATAAAATATTTACTTATTCTTCTTCACTTAATATGTTATAGGTGTAAATGCACTTTAAGTTCTTACCGTCACCCAACTAACAGAAAATGCTGATGTGGCAGACGGAACACTCATTAGTTGACATGACGCTGACGTAGCGATTAAAATATTATTTAAAAAAAATTTATTTGGCATTTTACAATTTAAACAAAAACATAAAATAAATTTAAAAACAAAATTAAACTCAATCCCAAGACCCAGAAAAATTAAACTCAATCCCGGGACTTCTCAAAGCCAGATTGGTCTGTCATTTCCTTATATTTTGTTTTCTTTACTCTATTTAGTACCAAAAAAGCTGAGACCTTCCAAATTTGAATCTCAAATCAGTGTAAAGTCTTCTCATTTTTTGGTTGTCTATGCTGAGTCCCATTTTTGGCGTCGATTTCCATCTGGGTTTGAAGTCTAATCCCTCACGCAAGGCAAAAATCTCCCTCACGTCGGCGAAGCCATACCCACCTCCAACATCTCCGATCTGTCACCGGCGAAGCCAATCTATGGGTTTGGGTTTTGATTTGTGGAGGAGGAGCATGACTGATTTGGGTCTAGGTTTTGAGGAACGAGATGTGTAGGTTGGGATTTGGGTTTTGGTGGTGGTCGATCTGAGATTTTGGGTTGTCATGATGGACATCAGCGTGGGGTCGTGGTGCTGTGGGTGGACTTGGGTTCGTGGGGCAGTAGATCAAGGTTCTCTCTTGATGTAGAGAAAACGATGGGAACAATGGATTTCGTTGGAAAAATGAACTCAACCTGGGTGAGAGAGAACGATGGCGTTGGAGCCCCGGATCGGAGTGGTCGAGGTCGCTTTGCATGAGGAGTTTTTCGCCAGAGAAGGAAGGTAGAGAACATTGGGCGGATTTGGGTTTGTTAATGGTGGATTTGGTGTTGTTGATGGTGGATTTGGGTTTGTTGACAGTGGATTTGGTGTTGTTGAGGGCGAATTCTGGGTTTGTTTGTGTTTGTGTTTGTGTTTTTTTTTTTTTTTTTTTGCCCTTGATGTTTTGGGTTTGTATGTGTTTTGAGTTTGTTTGTGTTCTGAGATTTTGCCCAAATTGTTCTGGGTTTGTTTGTTTTTTTTTTTTTTTTTAATTATTATGTGAATTTGTATATTTTTTTGGATTTATGGGTTTGATTTCCTAGAGGTTTCAACGTTAATTGTGTTGGAATTTTTTGTGCTAAGATTGATTTTGAGTGGGTTAGTCAATTGGGTTTGTCTTGATTTGGAGAAGAACATGAAGAATGAAGTTCATGTTCTGGGTTGGAGGTTTCTGGGTTTGACATTTTTCTAGGTTGGAGGTTTGATGATTTTTCTGGGTTGGTTTTCTCATGTGAGTTTGGGTTTGATGACTTTTTCATGCTCTGGAGGTTTGGTGGAAGATAGGGATTTTGTATAAAATTTTGCATTGTTCTGCATTCAATTGTGCTCTTGTTCTGGGTTTGATTGTTCTCGCATACGGGAAGAACATGAAGAACAAGTTTTTGCACGCCACGCTTAATTACGCCACACAATCTATAAGTTTCTGGGTTTGATTTTTGTGATTTAATTTTGTTTTTTCATTTAATTATAATTAATAAATTAGTTTTTTTAATTTAGATGCTGACATGGCAATTTTTTAATGTCAAAATAGATTTTTTAGTTATTATTTTACTGTACCGTTAGCCACATCAGCTTTTTCCGTTAGTTGGGTGACAGTAAGGACTTAAATGTTACGCGTTAATTGGTTTAAGAATTAAAAGTGGTAAAAATAAAATGTAGGGACTAAAATAGAAATCAGGTCAAAATATAGTGACTAAAAGTGTATTTACGCCTATGTTATATACTCCATTATAGTTTGTCATTCTTTACTTGCCACCTTCATTTTCTCTTCTTACTTTAAACAGATCAAAGATTATACCAAGATTAGCTTCTAGAAAGTTAGAATAAGAGTTGCACCAAATTTGGGTATCAAGTATTTATTGGTACGTGGTATGTGGTAACAGTATCACCAATGAAAATCTAATCACAGTTAAGGAACTTAGAAACAATTGACAGATTGCATCTATTTATTAAAAAAAAAAAAATGTTTGGAAAATATGGGTCAACTCGGCCAGTCTCACGACTTGACTCGACCCATGAGTCGATTGACCAGACCCAAACTCGGCCTGTCTCATCCGTTTTGCCACGTCTACGTGAGGAGAGAAGAAGAAAATGAAAAAAATAATAGGGTAAATTACAACAACCTATTCTGAGATTTGGAATAATATCAAAGACATCCAAATATTTTTAAAAATGACCAATTTGGTTCTTAAACAATATCGCTGTGTAATTCCATTTGTTCACTCTCTCCCAAACAAATTTTCAACTCATTTATTCACTCCATTTGTTCACTCTCCCTTCTTCACCCAGAACATAAACCCTCTCTTTCACTCATTCTCAAGCTCAAACCAATATCCAAAGGATATACACGGCCATGTATTTAAGAAACATTCAAAAAAATCTTACTAAACCAGTGTATCCATTTTCCAAAACTATACACAGTTTCATTTGGAAATTTTTTTTACAGAACATTCAAAAAAGAAGAAAACACAAAAATATCACTACATCAAATAATCAAACCAAGATCAACCCAACTAATTCCAACATCACACAAGACAATCAAACATGATCAACTCAACCAACCAATCATCAAACATCACACCTCAAACCGACCCAAATCAAAAAATTTTCAAAACAAAACTCAAACCCCCAACGGCAAGAATCGTGTGACCCAACAACCACCGTCCACCACAACACCACCTATCACTACCCACTCATCCTCCTCAAACCCAAACGGTTCCAACCATCCAACATCACCTGATTCACACCTTAAACCCAAATCAATTTTTTTGAAGAAAAAAACTCATACCCACGATGGAAAGTTACATTGGACAGTGACCTTATAACCGCCGACCACCACGCATCGCGCCCAGAAACCGCCGTCCACCATCTTTCTAGATCGCGACCCAACCATCATCTTCTTAGATCCATAGATTTAAACAGCGGCGTATGGCGTGAGTTTTGAGGGTAAGTCGGCTCTGAAACCGTTTCAGTGGCAGTGTTTGTTGGTCCTTTGTTGAGTCTGAAACCTTATGGCTTGAGCTTGGGCTTGAGGAAGAGATGGAGATTTTTCTGGCGTGAAGGCAAGAGAGGATGCAGAGAGAGAGACAGAGAGATAAGAACAGGGTAATCTAAAAAATGAAACATGCTAGTTTAACAGACAGACAACAAACGGTGTTAGTGATTAAGGACTAAATTGGCCGTTTTAAAAAACTTTTGGATGAATTTGGTATTATCCCAAACCTCAAGATAAGTTATTGTAATTTATCAAAAATAATAATAGTAATAGTAGACGGTTTTCAAACTATGTTAGTGACTAAGGACCGAATTGGTTATTTTTTAAAACTTTTAGATGTGTTTAGTATCCGTAATACCCAAACCTCATAGTAGATTTTTGTAATTTAACCAAATTTTAAATTGCTAATACATCTATATCTATACTACTATTTAAGGGGCTGCACCTGTTTGGACCAGATTTTTTTTGTTCTAAAATACCCCTACATCCCTATGTTTAAGTAGAGACAAAACTAAAGGACAATCAAGTAAAAATACAACCCTAACTTCGACTAAAACAATGCCTAAAAATTAGGGTCACTCTCCTGTTGATTTTCAAATTAATTTATCCACTTATTATAACTTCCACTAAAACAATGCCTAAAAATTAAGGTCACTCTCTTATTAATTTTTAAATTGATTTATCAATTTATAAATTAGATTCTCAAAATAAAAATTATATATATAAAAAAAATATAGTTTTTATTTTTATTTTTGCTACTACCACTGAAAAAAAAGAAAGCCTCGTTACACGCGCGAAGCGCGTGTGACGAGGCTAGTTATAAATTAAGGATTTTCCTTTAATTATAAAGAAATTGTTGTCATAGAATTTAGCCAAAGGGCTACACACTATGCTGGACACCATTACAGATACTGATCAGCACTAATGTCATTAATTAGTGTTGTGATTATCAAAAGGATAAGGGCCACAATTGCATTATCAACATCGTACGCGTGTGAGAATTATGGCCACGTACACGATCATGATTAGGTAATGACTGCAGTTTAGACTTTAGAGCCGTCTTTGGACAAATATTTCCTCAAAAACCGGGAATGTGTACCCTGAATAAATATGCAATATGTGGGTAATTTAAAATTTTGATTTGGATTTACTTTTAATACTTTTTTTTTAATTAGAAATATTATTTTATTTTAAATATATAATAGTATATGACAGTCTAGAAGGTTTTATTTAGTTAGTATTTGACGAAGTAGCAGTTTTTTTTTTTTTTAAAGAAAATTTCAGTTAAAAAAAATATTGAAGATAAATAAAACTCTAAAATTTTAACAAAATATACTCTTCACTAGTCTTTGTGTGTTCAAGATTTTTTATCCACTTTATAAACGGTATGTACATGATATTTTCATTTACCTAATGCAGTCTAATCGTATAGCGCCTAGCGGTTTGATTTACATTTGTTGTTTGTCTTTAATTTGATGTGTCATTCTTCTTTAGTACTTTTCAGTACTCTATGTCACATTAATTTTTAAAACGTGTAACATTCTCACATATAAGAGTTCGACTTGTCTAAGCGAAAGACAATTGAAATACAATCACCTAATTAATGAAGGTAAATATATTCTTCAAGTTGAAAAATCAACTAAGATATGTGCATGCATTTGACGAATTCAATGCTTTTGCTAAATGAAAATAATTGTAGGGGTGGTGCCACCTAAACTTAGGTGGTACAAATGAACCCTTGAACAAGCCAAAAAATAAAAGAATTATGTATAATATTTTTAAAATAATTTTGTTCTGACCTATTATAATAAAAATATGAATCTTGGGCTCAATAATGTTTTTTTCATCCAGTTGAAATAAGCTTGAATATGATACTCTCGACAATATTTTAACCTTTTTAACACAAGAATAAAATAAAAACCAACAACAAACCAATTTGATCTAAAATCTGGGGTAAAAAATAGTAAGCCCACCATCAAAAATAAAAATTTGTTGATCTTAAAATTTATTTAGTACGTACTAGATGATGTGGTAGTTTCTTATTAAAATAAAAGAAAATTCCAATTAAAAAAGTACTGGAGGTAAACAAAACTCTAAAATTTTAACAAAAAAAATACTCTTCAGTAGTCTTTGTGTGTTCAAGATTTCTTATCCACGTGATAAACGGTATGTACTTGATATTTTCACTTACCTAACGCGGTCTAATCCTATAGCGGCTAGCGATTTGATTTACATTTGTTGTTTGTCTTTAATTTGGTGTGTAATTCTTCATGTCATTCTTCTTCAACACTCTATGTCACATTAATTTCTGAAATGTGTAACATTATCACATATAAGAGTTCGACTTGTCTAAGCAAAAGACAATTGAAATACAATCACCTAATTAATGAAGGTAAATATATTCTTCAAGTTGAAAAACCAACTGAGATATATGCATGCATTTGCCGAATTCAATGCTTTTGCTAAATGAAAATAATTGCAGGGGTGGCGCCACCAGAACTTAGGTGGTACAAATGAACCCTTGAATAGGCCAAAAAAATAAAATAATTATGTATAATAATTTTAAAATAATTTTTTTCTGACCCATTATAATAAAAATCTGAATCCTTGGCTCAATAATGTTTTTTTGTCCAATTGAAATAAGCTTGAATATGATCCTCTCGACAATATTTTAGCCTTTTTAACACAAAAATAAAATAAAAACCAACAACAAACTAATTTGATCTAAAATCTAGAGTAAAAATTTGTAAGCCCAATGATAGGCCAAGAATGTTGATCTTCGCCTATCATTGGGCTTACAAATTAGTTTATTTTTAGAAAGATATATATGTTATTTATCTGGTAAAAAAGATGAGAAAAAAGGTTAAACTTTTTCATCTAATATATATATATATATATATATGTTTGCAACTTCTAAGGTTAACTCACTAATAGGTTAGGATTATCTACAGGATGAGGATCAAAACGGTCATGATGGATCCTATATTGAGTGCTACAGGAAAGAACATCAAGGCTGTTCAGTTGAAGATGTAAAAAGTCATGTTATCAAAATGATTTCAAATGCATGGAAGCAACTCAACAAGGATTGCCTTAACCCAAATCCATATCCGGCATCTTTTATAAAGACTTCTCTTAATGCTGCAAGGATGGTTCCTTTGATGTACAGTTATGACGAGAAACATTGCCTTCCAAGTCTAGAGGAGCACATGAAGTCACTGATCTTAAAAAGTGTTCCCTATAAGAAAATGTAAACAAATTAGACTTTTGGGTTTCATAACGTATTACGCTTTGGTAATGTAATAACCAATGGAAGATGTGAGGAGTCTTAAACTAGTTAGCAATATTTCAGCTTCTTGCACTAGCATTTCCTTAAAAATTTAAGTGCTAAATAAATTTTCAAATTTCCTGAATAATTTTCAGCCTTGTGTAATCACAGTTATTTGACGCCGTAAGTCGATAAGTCTGCCATTTAACCAATTTCTTGGCCAATTCAAGGCATCTTGAAGATTTCACTTGATTTCAGTGGCTTCAAATTAAACACTATTCCAACACATAGTAGGTGATCTTAGTGTTTTGGTGGTAAAGTCCTATCCTATCTATAATATGACAATTGGAGAGGTTGAAAGACATTTTGGCTTTAGTAAGGTTTTCTCAGAAACTGATTGTTTCAATTTCCTTAGTGTTGTGATTGACGAAAGCATAAGAGCCACAATTCTACCCACAACCTCATACGTGAGAATTATGGCCACTTTCATGACTAGGGGTAGCAAATGGGTAGGTTGGATGCGTACATAGTTACCCATTTCTTAGGTTTAGGGGTATTTTGGTAATTTTTAGAATTCAAAGATATTTTGGTCATTTTATAGGTTTGGAGGGGTATTTTGGTTATCTTTAAGGTTTATGTGGTATTTTGGTAATTTTTAGGTTTTAATAGTATTTCGATCATTTTTTAGGTTTCAATGATATTTTAGTCATTTTTTAGATTTCGAGGGTATTTTGGTCATTTTATAAAAATTTAGATTTTTTATTGTTTATTAAATTTTAGATTTTAGATGAGTTTTAATAGGTATTAGTGAGTTTATCCATTAAAACTCATATAATTAAATAATCTAATAAGCCTTTACCCATTTAACCCAAATATTCAAATAGGTTGGGTTAAAACTTGCCACCCCTATCGACAACCATAATCAAGTGAACCACATTGGACAAAGTTTGCATGTTGAGACAAATAATATGAAGATATATTGATGGACGAATGATTAAGCAATAGATGGTGTAATTGGTGGAATAGCAACTGGAGTACAAAACCATGCAATAATTGTAGTTTAGAGTCGTCTTTGGACAAACGTTTCCTCAGAATGCAGGAATTTCCAATCCAAGAACCTGTATATGGAACATGTGGCTACCTTAAAATTTTAACAAAAGATACTCTAGGGGTGTCAATTCGAATTAAGGTGTCGGGTTCATGTGGTGTCGAGATAGAGGTATTCGACTAAATGGCTCAACCCTAACCCGACCCATTTAATAATCGTGTCATGATCCTTCAACTCTAACCCGACCTATTAATAAGGCGGGTTGACTTAACCCAACCCATTTGACACACCTAATAAATGAGTCGTGTTGGGTTGACACGAATGTAACACAACCCATTTAAACCTACATAATATTTAATATAACATTCATCTAGAAATATTCTTTTTTACATTCCAAAAGCAATGCACACACTTCAAGTCTTCAACTCGCATTCAAAATAATATAGTTCAACAAAAATATAACATTCATCTAGAAATAAGTTCTTTACACTCTAAAAGAAGTGCATACACTTCAACCCAAATTCAAAATAACATAGTTTAACAAAAATAACATAATTCAATAAAAATATAATATCTTTGGAACTCGCCAAATGCTAAGTATCAATATTGAAAGAATTGGAGCAAACAGTAGACTAATCTTGACTATGACTACGATTATCATCCACAGAGAGAGAGATAGAGCAATAACCGGTTTGAGACTTTGAGTTTAAGAATTGGGCATGAGACTATAAGATAGTAGAGTAAGTAGTATGGCTGAAATTAAATTAAAAAAAAAAAAAAAAAAAAAAAAGATATTTATAAGAAGGTTTAGAGGTTTAGGGTTTAGAGATCTATGGTTTGTAAAGTTTCAATTTCTAATTATATCCCTTATAAGTTTTTGTAATTACTCACTTTTCTTTTTAAATTTAAAATATATGTTGGATATAAAAGGTATTTGACAAATCTAAAATAAATGAATATTTATTTGTTATACGAGTTAAAACAGGTTGTGTTAAGTGTGTCATTTCGGGTTGGCACATATAAATTGGCGTGTCAAACGTGTCTATTGCGGGTTATGTGGGTTGACCCGCTTATGACACATTTCTTATCATATTGCTTTCGGGTCGACCCGTTTATGACCCAAACCCATTAAGGCACAATCCTAACCCACAAAAACCCGTGTTGGGTTCATGTCGTATTCGCGGGTTGGGTCAAACATTGACACCTCTAAGATACTCTTCAGTACTTTTTGTGTGTTCAAGATTTCCTATCCACGTGATAAACGTTGTGCATGTACCTCATATTTTCACTTACCTAATGCGGCTTGATCCTATAGCGGCTAGCGGTTTGAATTACATTTGTTTGGCTTTAATTTGGTGTGTCAATCTTCTTCGTGTACAAAAATACCATGTCACTCGCATTAATTTCTGAAATGTGTAACATTCTCACATATAAGAGTTCGACTTGTCTAAGTGAAAGACAATTGAAATACAATCACCTAATTAATGAAGTCAACTATTCTTCAAGTTGAAAAACCGATTGACATATGAGTAATTTTTAGGTATTTTAAGAATACGGAGAATGGTGCTCTCTCCTCTCAGAGTTATGGTGGGGTCCATTCATTAAATTCATGGTGGTGTCTATCATGAATGTGGGAAGAATGCGCACTATTTCTCCATACTCTGAGAGTACTTAAGAATTTTCCCTGAGATATATGCATGCATTTGCCGAATTCAATGCTTTTGCTAAATGAAGTTAATTGTAGGGGTGGCGCCACCTAAAATTAGGTAGTTCAAATGAACCCCTAAACTAGCCAAAAAAATAAAAGAATTATTTATAATATTTTCAATATAATTTTGTTTTCACCTATTAAAATAAAATTTTGAACTCTTGGCCCAATTATTATTTTTAAGTTCAACTGAAATAAGCTTGAATTGATCTTCTTGAAAATATTTTAGCCTTTTTAAACACACACACACAAACACACATAACAACAACAACAACAAAAAACCCAACAGTAAACCAATTTGATCTAAAACCTGGGGAAAAAAAAATAGTAAGCCCAACATCAAAAGAAAATATTATAAATTTAATTAATTTATTCTTGTAATTAAAGTTTATTTATACTTTTGACAAAATTTGTGAGTGGAGTGGTTGAATCTAAATGTACTTTTAATTTGTTATTTGTTGAGTGGCGATCGGGTGTGGGCTAGTTAGTCAATGGTGTTGATATCGTATTTTTTCTAGCCTTGGTAAGCATGCCAAAATGTTAGTTTAAGCCCTAAGAAGCCAAAACCATGTTTCCAAAACTAACAAAATAGGGAAATACAGGAAGTAATCCTTTTTATCTCAACCGGATGACGAAACAAGCCATCCAAGATTTCAAAATATCAAACTTCCCATTTTTAGTAAAGTTTGATCAATGTTGACCAAACCCTAATCGAGGGTGGTTAAAATGTTCAATTCGACCGTCCGATAAAGGTAAATTATAAACCATACTAAAGATCTTGAAATTCCCTTTAAAAGGACAGTTCATGAGCCAAAATCAAAGTTGAAACAAATAAAATATCAAGAAAATACCAAAACCCTAAATAAATGTATTATTTTTTAGGTCAAAGGTTGTTTTTGAGGCGTTTTTGCATAATAAACTTTATTGATCTAGCCACAGCTGGTGCAATCTATTTGGACCAGATTAAATTATTGAGTCATCAACCTTCCATAAAAAGGGCTCGATGATATCTCCTCTAGATTGGGAAAAATATATTTTTTTAATAAAAAGCACTATTAAATTTCCTTTACTGCATCACCTCCATTCTAGGCGCGACATATTAGCAACTGTAGCTCCAAATCATATAAGGTTAGATCATATGGAAACTAGACATCATAAATTTCTAGGGATCAAAGTTGAAGAAATCCGAGACCTTTGAAGACCTCCAAAAAGCATCCCAAAAACAGGGTCAAAAAAGGAAAAAGTCAAAAGCCAAAAATGAGTGGGCAAGGGGGCAAGATTGGTGTAATGTTTCTGAAACATCTCAGCCCAGCCGCCCATTGAGCAAGTAAACCAAAGGGAGATTTTGTTAAAACATCTCCTGATCCCTATACTCCCTCTTGGAAAATCACCAACAAGAACAACCAAAATTCCCAAAAATTTCCTTCTTTCTCTTTTTCTTTAAGCTTTCCTCTATTTCTACTCTCTCTTTTAGAAAACCTCTCTAAAACCTGTAACTCTAGCCCCTCCTCTTGCTCTTTTTCTTCTCCAAGAACCTATAGGTGAGTTTCTAAAGCCTTTTGTAAAGATGAGATGGTGTAGCTTCTTCCATAACTACAACATCCTCCTATTTGAAATAGAAACTTTTCTTTGCAAAACAATGAAATATCTACATAGAATTTGCAACAATTTGAGGAAAATCTCAACAATATCTACTATTAGAGATATTATAGCCTAAAATGTCTAAAGATATTATAGCCTAGTATATTAACCATAGTTTGGGTTCATTGTAAAACAATACTCATATAGCAACGGTGTAACTATAAAGGAATTTTTGTTGTGGACGTAAGATGTTAGTCCGAACTATGTTAAATTCTCGCATCACACTGTGTATTGTTGTTTAAATATACAAGCGAGCTACAGTAACAGTGTAAATATACATGGCTACTGTAACTTTTTATTTTAATTTTTTAATATTTTCTCTCACATCTCCCATCAGATTCCCTCTCTCCCATCATATTCTCTCTCTTCCTCTACTATCTTCCCCTACTCTCTTTCCTAACTCTATTCCTTCTTGAATCCCAGTAACCTCTCCAAATTCATCACACCCATCCTAAATCTAGATCCCAAACTCATCAAACCTATATACAAAATCCACATGAATCATCAAACCTAGATTGCAGAGAAGAGAAGAAGCAGAAGAAAGAGTAGAGGGAAGAAGAAGAAGAACAGGAAGAAAGAGTGATGACAACAACTGATCTAGTCAGAAGAAGAAGAAGAAAGAGCAGTGGCAGTGGCTGATCTAGTGAGAGGCTGTGGGTTTGGGATGAGAGGTGTAAGAGCAGCAAGAGAGTTTCATGTGGGTATTTTCAGATTTGAGATGGGAGGGAGAATAAATAATAATAATAATAATAATAATAATAATAATAATAATAAATAAAAATGATTATTTGAATAAAATAGTGTATAATAAATAATCTAATATTGGTGTTTTTAAGAAATGATTGTGTAAAATAAATAAATAAAAAAGTAAGTTTTTATGCCAAAAAAGGTTCTTTTGCGAATGCTCTTATCATTTGGAAAGAAACTTTTATGTATCAAACAAACATCAATATCTAGTTGTCCCATACAAAACTGATAGGCCAAAAACGTATTGACCCCCTTGTGATGAATTAATTGATTAATTAGCCAAATTTATTAATTAATCAAATTAACATGCAAAGCGCATGGTAGCACAAACAAATCACGAATTAAACTATGCATGCAGCGAAATTTAAATTAACATGGTGAACCCTTATCCCAATACCCAATTGGACTTGTTCTGTAATGAAAATCTCTCTTTTTAATGCACGGCTCCTAGTACGTGACTAACCAATTGCACGAATCCCAGTACGTAACTTCAATCACCAACTAGAGAAGGTTGTTGGCTGCAAAGTTCTTTAGATCATCGCACGATGAAGATCAAGAAGCTCCTTGGTCACAAAACCCTACGGTGCATAAACACAATAGCTTCTTCACAAGAAAGATAAACTAGAGCAAATTTTGTTTCTGGTCACAATTTGCTTGAACAAACTTTGCTCAACATTTGTGCAACTTGTTCCACCTTTGACGGCCCTTAAAATAATCATTTTATATATCTAGGATTGTGAGAAAAGAAAGCCCAAATATACAATCATGGATTGGAGTCAAAACAGAACTGAAACTCTGTTTTTCATAAACCTCGACAAATAGCTATCTATCGAGCTGCTGTCGAGCCACGGGGCTAGAACACCTCTTCAAGCTCGATAGATGCTAGCTGTTGAGCTTTAATGACAGACATTTTCTCAGCTTGAATCTTGGACAGACTTGCATGGCTTTAACACTTGATCTTGAAATAAGGTTTCTTGAAATATTAAACATATCCTAGATCTACCCAATTACAAGTGCATTTTGTCAAAATATTAGCCAATTACATAAAATAGTGACATATGTTCCTAACAAGTGAATCACATATGTCCTAACAAGTGAATCACATATGTCCTAACAATCTCCCCCTTTGGCAATTCGTAACAAAACCACAATAAACAAATGAACATATGAGTGAAGTCATAAATCACTTAACTCATATTCACTTGTTGAATACAATAAAATCTATTCTAACACAAACTCTTAAAAAACTTTGTAAGAAGAGAGTCTATGGCAAGAAAGACTTTGACAACCTATATTTCTGAAACACTTTAAACAAAACTCATCAAGGCATCTTAGTGTGAAACAGAAATAATAGATTACATACAAAATATAAGAAACATGTGTATAAAGAAAAAAAAAATGACACATGAAGAGATAGATGAAAGAACTGTAATAACAACCTCAAAATGTGTATATATATATATATATATAAACAAATACAAGGTTTGCTATCACAAAATGATCACAAGATCTAAGGCACATGAACAATGTATCTAAAATAGAAAGAAAAGAAAAGATACATGAAATTCTCACTACATCCCTCAATGTGCACTCTCCTTCTAACAAAAATCTCCTATACTAACCCTCCCCTTAACTATGACTACTCTAATATCCAAAACTACTCTCTCTTTTTGTCACGAGTGACAAAAGGTAAGAGTGTCAAGTAGACATCTCATCAAAGTTAGAAGAGCTAGCATCTCCATCTTTACCATCATCATCGTCGTCGAAGTCGTCATCATCCTCAGATGCCTCAGGTATGCCTCAGGTGCCTCCGAAGGAGGAGAGGGAGACTCCATAAAACCACCAAGGCGAGCTTGCCGTCTAGCAATACGATCAACACAGGTGTTCACTTGAGAGTGTCAAGATAAGCATCCATGCGCTGAAGTTATGCCATTATTGCATCCAAAGTCACACCTCTTGTTGAAGTAAAGGGAGCAGAGGTGGATGGAGCTAAAGGAGTGGAAGGAGCTGCTGTACCGGACCGCCTCAAATGAAACTGTGTCTCACTCTATTTAACGGTAGCGTAGTCAATGGCACACATAACAAGGAAGTGGTCGGACAAGGGAAAAGGAACAAAAAAATGGCATAAAATTCGCATGATAGCTGAAGGGAAGATGAGCCTATCACGGGTCGCCGTATCCCTATAAACATTTATAATAGAAAGAATAAAATATGAAGGAAAATCTATAGTGAGATGCTCAAGAAGAGAAAGCAAAAATCGAGCACGAGGCTCTGTGATAGAGTTATAATGAGAAAGAGGGTGCAAAACAAAAGTCATAACTATGTTCATGAATCTAAGACCTTTAGCAAAGGTCGAACATGGTGTAAACTAACGATCACCCCAATTAGAAGGGCGCTCGTAGATAGCTGAAATCATCTCGTCTTTGGACACAGTCCTCAGACGCTCACAACTAAGGTAGTCAGGATGCTTTACCCCAACTGTGAGCGTCTTGACTACCAAATTATTTGATAGGCCAACTTTCATTTTTGGCCTATCAAATTATTTTCTATTAATTATGATAAATTATCACAACTCCAGAAAGCTTAAGCTGTTAACTTTTTAAATGAAAGATGGAGCTAATAGAGATAGGATTTAAACTCAAATCAATTGTTTTGATACTATGATAAATGATCACTTCTTTTCAAAAATTTAGATGGTTAAGAAATAGTTTGACAAGTTTAATCCTATGTAAATATCTTATAGATGGTGGAAAGGCCTAGGTCTAGCTAAGGAGTTGAAGTTTGTAAGAAACCAACCACTCAAATGGTACATGTGGACAGTGGCTTGCCTCACAGATGCAAGCTTGACATATCAAAGGGTGGAACTCACCAAACCTGTTGCTCTAGTTTATGTGATAGACGACATGTTCGAGTTTATGGAAAACTAGATGAACTCACTGTCTTCACAGACGCTGTAAATTGGTATGTAGGTCTGTTATAGAATAATAGTTATATAACTTGCTTTTACCATTACACCATGCTTAATTATTACGAAGTCTCTCTTTGCCCGTAGTTGGGAATTAGTAGATACTGAGCAATTACCAGATTCCTTGAAGACATGTTTCGTGGTTCTTTATGACATTACTAATGAAATCAGCAACAAGCTCTACAAAAGGAATGGATGGAGCCCTATAGACTCTTTTAAAAAAGAGGCATATATATTGACAAAATAACCATCAATTTCTATTTAATTTTTAGTCCAAAATAAATAATCGTTACGTAACTTTAACTCGTAAACGATTTTAATTCATGAAACTTAAAATGATTACTTTTAGTCCTTAATGACGTAACGAGATTAAAATTAACACATCATCAGTCTGTCAAATATATATTAGAAATTAAAAGTTATCACTTTAACTTTGTTTAAGGCTAAAAATATAACTTTAAATTTTTAGAACCAATATTCTTCATGGATTAAAACTTAAAAACTATCATAATAGTTTTGGCTTCTATTTTGGTCAATAGTCAAGTTTTGAGGTTTATTATCACTCATGTTATACCACTGAAATCTTGATTGTTACAGTGGGCAAGATTGTGTAATGCCTTCCCATTAGAAGCACAATGGTTTGCTTCTGGGAACTTGCCAAAAGCAGAGGAGTACATGAAGAATGCACATGTGAGTACAGGATTGCATGTGGTGCTAATTCACATGTTCTTTTCTCTTTGGTGAGGGAATTAGCAAGGAGACTGTTGATCTTCTGGACAACAATCCAAGCATTATATCATCCACAGCCACAATTCTTCGGCTTTGGGATGATCTTGGAAGTGCCCAGGTAAGATTCCACTATTAATAGGGAGGTAATCCCACCTAAGGCATTGCACTTTATGCAATAGCTATCAAGAGTTGAAGAAAAAAAACAACTTTAACTCTTAGCCTTTGAATAAAAAAAGGTAAAAATATTTGTGTGTGGAGGAGGGGTGAATTGCTAGAGTGGCCAATCCAATCCAATCCCACTAGTTGTCCAGCTCAGAAACGGGAAAAAAAAAATGTACACAATAATGGTCTGTGGTCTTTGATTATTCCTTTTTATTATTATTTTTTTTTGGACTTGGTTAATATGTATCCTTAAGGCATATATTAATCATTCATTTTAAGAGTGGGTTTTAGTTAACTCAACTAATAAAATCTTAATTACTATATTGGAAATTAGAACAACACCACCACAAATAAGAGTAAATTTATAATAAAATAATCCTAAGTATAACATCAAGCTAACGCAAACTATATTAAGAGAACTTAAGATTTAGATTTTTATTCAGGGCTCAGAATAAGACTGGGAGTGAAGGTAGAGAGAGAGAGTAACATGGGAAAAGAAGGAGATAGAAATGAGGAAAACTTAGTATTTGGGTTTCATTTAGGAAGATGGGCAAAAAAATAAATAATAAAATTGTATAATATATTTTTTTAATTTAAATATATATTAAATATAGGCAATTCGAATTGGGTTAAGTGATTTATGAATCTTATGACCCAAACCTAACCCGACCTACTAAAAAAAATTCATAACCCAACCCACCCATCAACTCCTAAAAACTAACCCAATCCAGTGGGTTAGATTGGATCGTGTTAGTTTTGACGAGTTAACTGCACACCCCTACGTGTAAGGATAAGATTTTCCTTTACAAATTAGGAAAGTAACGAAATGATATTACAAGAAGTGTACAAATTTTCCTATATATAAACATTATAGAAAAATGTGTCACAATTTAAAAAAAAAAAAAAAATAGAGGAAATTAAGACATTTATTCATTAAGTGTTGATTTGATATTAATCACGTACAATAATTGTCAAGTTAGTTTGTAAACGTTTTGTACTAAAATTGATATTATCTTTAGCATATTGTTTTTGCCAAAAGCTATATAATTCAACTAACATATTATGATATTTCCAACAGAGACATCTAAATTCAAAAAAATCTTCAACATTGTTTGGAAAGTAATGTTAAGTTGAGGACATAACTTTTTTTGCTACCATTTTCTGAGTTTAAGATAACAAGTTGTTAATAATTAAAAAGAAACATCACTTTGACATAGACCCACCTCTAACACAATTTCTATAATGCACTAATCAAATTGTACTTATTGTTTGGCTAAATGACATGTTTGCAATTTCTATAATCATTAACAAAGGCTAGGATTAACTGCAGGATGAGGATCAAAATGGACATGACGGATCCTATATTGAGTGCTACAAGAAAGAACATCAAGGTTCTTCAGTTGAAAATGCACAAAGGCACGTTAACAAAATGATTTCAAACGCATGGAAGTGTCTCAACAAGGATTGCCTTAAACCAAATCCATTTCCAGCATCTTTTATAAAGGCTTCCCTTAATGCAGCAAGGATGGTTCCTTTGATGTACAGTTATGAGTCTTATGACGACAAACTTTGCCTTCCAAGTCTAAAGGAGCACATGAAGTCATTGATCTTTGAAAGTATTCCCTCTAAGAAGTTGTAAATTAATTATAATTTCGTATTCCTTATAACTTATAGCCCTTAATTATGTTATAACCAATGGAAGATGTGAGGAGGCTTAAACTAGTTGGCAATATTCAGCTAGTTGTACAACCCCACTTCAAAATTTCCTGAGTAATTTGTAATAAAATAAAAAATAAAAATAAAAATTCCTGAATAATAAATTAAATATTACAATTCCTAAAATTAAGTAACAATTTGTAAATTATGCAATAGCTAGGTATCATACACAGTGACTCAATATGCTATGACTTATGAGATATTGGTTGTATACAGTGTATGCACAAAATGCCAGCTTTTCAAATCCGAGATATGTCTTATATTTCCTAGTGGTACAATTTCTATCTTTATTTTCCTTTAACATGGGAGGAAATAACGTTTTAGCTTGGAAATAGTTTTTTAATCTCTTTTTTTTTTTTTTTTTCCTAAAAGATTAAAAAAAGAAACAGTGATGGGGATTGGGTTTCGGGGTTTGCAAGAGCCTTGGGTAGCACTTTCGGCTGAACTATGGGCCCTCAAGGATGGACTCCTCTTAGCCCTACAGTGGGGAATTTCATCTCATAGTGTTGAACTAGATGCAGAAATTATAATTGGCATGATTATCAATTCTTACAACAACGAAGTAACGGAACCTATTTTATCTGATTGCAGGAATCTCTGGAAGACATTCCCCAACTTAACTGTGGAGCATGCCTTCCGTGAAGAAAACCAAAGTGCTGATGGTTTAGCAAAGTTGGGAAACTCTCAAACTTTAGATATTGTGATATTTGATAACCAATCGCCTGTTGTGGTTCCCTTTGGCTTTTGATAAAGCCGAGTTGTTTTGTAATAGACCTATCGTTTACTAGTTTAACATATATCCTGTTTCTACCCAAAAAAACAAAACAAAATAAAACCAAACAACCTTCCAAGTTTTTCATTACTGCTTGTGTTCCTGGGACATTGTCCTCAGTGGCAATCAGCTGAATAATAGTCATGCAAGGCTGCAAGTAGAGCCATGGTGACTAAATCACTTTTTAAAATGAAAATTTTGAAAGATAGAAGAGCCAACCATATGCTCAGCAAACTAACAAATTTGTCACAATAGTATCATCCGCAACAGATATGGAGGATGAATGGAGTCATTATTGATTTATTCCCATCCTATTCTTCCACTCAATTAAATTTAGCATACCTTGCTAATCTAGAAAACAAACTTGTCAATCATTTGCTTGCTTAATACTTTCATACTTCCACAAATTATGAGAAAAGATGCAGCATGTAGTAATATTTCCTCAGATAATTTCATTAAGAAAAATTTTAAAGAAGTTCAACATCAAAAAGGTTTTTTTTACCAATAAACTCTAGCTCAAACTGCACTTCCACCATCCAAAATAATGAGATGGAAAGGTCTTGGATTTAAAAATCCACCAAGTATGTGTAACTTAATAATAACAAGATTAAAAAATGACTCTCAAAGCATTAACTGGCTAATGTTTATGGTATAGATGTGTTTATCAAATTTAAGAATGAGGAGGGGCACTTTAAATTAAAATTACAGGAAGACAGAGGCAAATATAAACACTCGACAAAGCTCAATACCTCAGTTGCCAGCTCCTTGAAGTACTGGTGAAACATCTTGATATACCAACAGGAAGAACTAGCAGAGAGAGACTTCAAAATGGTTCAGATCATATACAAACAGGAAATTCTTCAATTTTTCAAGTAAGAATTTGTTATGATTGTCTATTAACTATTTCCAATTAATTTAAACCTTTGTAAATATCTCATAGACGGTGGAAAGGCCTAGGTCTGGCTAAACAGTTGAAGCTTGCCAAAAACCAACCACTTACATGGTACATGTGGACAGCAGCTTGCCTCAAAGATCCAAGCTTGTCAGACCAAAGGGTTGAGCTCACAAAACCTATATCTCTAGTTTACGTGATAGATGACAACTTCAATGTTTATGGAACACTAGATGAACTCACTCTCTTCACAAATGTGGTAAATCAGTATGTGTCTATTATAGAACAGAATAACTTGCTTTTACCATTTCACCATGCTCAATTACAACATCTCTTTGCACGTAGATGGGAAATCGCAGCAACTGAGCAATTACTTGACTCCTTGAAGATATGTTTCGTTGCTCTTTATGGCATTACTAACAAAATCAGCTACAAGGTCTATAAAAAGAACGGATGGAACCCTATAGACTCCCTAAAGAAGGTGGTATTTTGACAAATGATCAACACCAATATATTTTATATGTCAACATTCAATTTTGAAAGCGTTTACTCATGCTATACCTCTGAGATTGTTAATTTTTACAGTGGGCAAGATTGTGTAATGCCTTCCTCTTAGAGGCACAATGGTATGCTTCTGGGAACTTGTCAAAGGCACAGGAGTACCTGAAGAATGCCCTTGTAAGTACAGGGTTGCATGTGGTGTTAGTTCACATGTTCTTTCTCTTGGGTCAGGGTATTGTTAAGGAGACTGTCAATCTTTTGGACAGCAGTCCAAGCATACAGAAACAACTGTTGGGCTATGGGATGACATTGGAAGTGCCCAAGTAACATTACATTCGCATGTAGCCACCCATGATCTATCACTATTAATAAGGAAGTGATTCCACCTATAGATATCAAGTGGCTTAAAAAACAGTGGTTGTTGATTGTTCTTTCCTAGGACCATATAACAACTCAACAACTCATATAATTTTTGTTAGGCAGTCAAGAGTAAGGTAAGATTTTCCTTTAAAAAAATTTAACAAACAAAAATTTCTTAATTGATATGTTCTGCAACATCTAAGGTTCATTAATCATTAACAAAGCTAGTATTAACTGCAGGATGAGAATCAAAATAGACATGATGGATCCTACATTGAGTGCTACAGTAAAGAACATCAAGACATCAGTTGAAGATGCACATAGGCATGTTATCAAAATGATTTCAAACACATGGAAGCAACTCAACAAGGATTGCTTTACCCCATATCTGTTTCCAGCATCTTTTATAAAGGCTTCTCTTAACACTGCAAGGATGGTTCCTATGATATACAGTTATGATAACAACCCCTTTCCAAATTCCAACTCTTTATAAGTACATGAAGTCACTGCTCTTTGCTGCAAGAAATTCTTGAAAAATAAATAAGTAAATAAAACAGAAGTTTCAGTTTCTGTAAAGTATATCAATTTTATTCTTTCAGAACCAATGGAAGATCTGAGGAGGAATGTAAAGTAGTTGGCAGTTTTCAGCCACTTGGACATGCAATACCCTAAATTTTAAGTGCTTTAAAATTTTAATTTTTGGAATAATAAATTAAATGATTACACTTCCTAAATCCTAACTCTAGTACTAATTTGAAAAGTAAACATTCCAACAACTGTATACTAGGTGAGAAGAAGAATAATATAGAAAAAAAAAATGTAAATGCCTTATTTATTGACAAATAATTGTTAATTCCTTGTAGTTAAAAAAATCAAAATCAAAATCAATTTTCCAGCAATATAGATATTTAAATTCATTGAAGATTGAATAGCGTACAAATGCCAAAATAACAAGGCTAAGATAACATTTTCACATCATGTAAACCTGGTATCAATATTACAATCCTAGTCTAGCAATGTCATCACCATCAGCCAAGGTTACTAGTGCTAAATTACAAGCAAATTGGCACGGAATAAAGCTAACAAGATGATTGATTAAATTCAACCTTACAAACCATCTTGTTGGCTTTATTCCATGCCAAATTTGCTTGTATTTTAGCATTTAGTAACCCTGTATTTAGGTGAGATTATTGTAATGATAGTGTGTGAGAAAGAGTGTGAAGAATTGTTCCTTAATGTGCAAAGAAGCAAAGACTCGCAACTGGAACTCGCAGGTGCAAGCCGCCAAATGAGAGTCACGTGCCAAGCATGCGAGAAGCTGAAGCATTTTGCCAACTGGTGCACTACAGGACAAAAGACCCAGGCTGGCCAGGCAGTTAACTCGCAGCTAGAACTCGCGACTCAGACCAATCGCGAGGCCAAGTCGCCAACCAGCCCTGTTTGAAAAAAACTGTCTCTTCGTATTCCAAACACTTACCACTATATATAGACCATTACACCCACCAAATGTAGAGAGTTTCCAGAGAGAATTTTGTGAGAGAAACCCTAGAGAAAAACAAGATTGATTTATCTCCAATCTTTACCTTAGAGACTCTTCAAATTCCTCTACTCTCTTCCTCTTCATAGTTAAATCTTTGAGAGGTCCTTAGCCAAATCCTTTTCTCACCATACCCATATCCATGAAAATGTTTATTTGGTGCTTTGGGAAGCAGTTATGAAAGAACCAATATCCATTGGTTTATGCTATGGTTGATAGCGAAATCCGGTAAGCTAAAGAAGAAATAGGTTCGGCGCAACCTCGTTGGAGCAAGTAGCTTGGAGGGCTTAGGTACATCGGGTAGGTTAGGCTTGGAGGGTCTATTGCTGTTCATGTATCCTAACTACATTCTTTAGTGAATTATTCATCGCTTGGAGGGCGACAGAGAGGTTTTACGCCGAGGACTTCGGTTTCCTCTTCGATAACACATCGTGTGTTGTTCGTGTGTTTGCATCTTCCTTCCCTTTATCTTTGCCTTATATTTATTGCTGTGGATGTGTTTATATTTGACTTAGATTATTTATCAATTCTGTATTTGGCTTATGTTCATGTTTCGCACATTAATTGTTTGATAATAAGCTTGAATTGATATTTTATAATTTCGGGTCTAAACGTTCAAGGGTGTTTCATACCCATATTGAACATTCATGGAGGATGAAAAGATGAAGGATCCACTGACAACAAAGGTCTAGTAGCGTGTGGGTTTGTATTGGCCATGGGAGTTTTAAAGATTGGAGAGAGAGAGAGCTGGAGGTTAGAGACAAAGAAAAAAAAAATTCTGGCGTCAAGGTAGACATGGCAAAACGGGTCAGAATTTTCTGACCTGACCGTTTGACTCGTAACCCGACTGGCCCTTTTAAAAATGACCCGTTTTAACCCGTGACCTATTTTGACCCGCGACCCAAACCCAACCCAACCCAACCCGCCCATTTTGTCACATCTACCAACGTTGAGTAAATTTAGATTGAGGTGTAATTCTTATAAAATATTTACTTATTCTTCTTCACTTAATATGTTATAGGTGTAAATGCACTTTAAGTTCTTACCGTCACCCAACTAACAGAAAATGCTGATGTGGCAGACGGAACACTCATTAGTTGACGTGACGCTGACGTAGCGATTAAAATATTATTTAAAAAAAATTTATTTGGCATTTTACAATTTAAACAAAAACATAAAATAAATTTAAAAACAAAATTAAACTCAATCCCAAGACCCAGAAAAATTAAACTCAGTCCCGGGACTTCTCAAAGCCAAATTGGTCTGTCATTTCCTTATATTTTGTTTTCTTTACTCTATTTAGTACCAAAAAAGCTGAGACCTTCCAAATTTGAATCTCAAATCAATGTAAAGTCTTCTCATTTTTTGGTTGTATATGCTGAGTCCCATTTTTGGCGTCGATTTCCATCTGGGTTTGAAGTCTAATCCCTCACGCAAGGCAAAAATCTCCCTCACGTCGGCGAAGCCATACCCACCTCCAACATCTCCGATCTGTCACCGGCGAAGCCAATCTATGGGTTTGGGTTTTGATTTGTGGAGGAGGAGCATGACTGATTTGGGTCTAGGTTTTGAGGAACGAGATGTGTAGGTTGGGATTTGGGTTTTGGTGGTGGTCGATATGAGATTTTGGGTTGTCACGATGGACATCAGCGTGGGGTCGTGGTGCTGTGGGTGGACTTGGGTTCGTGGGGCAGTAGATCAAGGTTCTCTCTTGATGCAGAGAAAACGATGGGAACAATGGATTTCGTTGGAAAAATGAACTCAACCTGGGTGAGAGAGAACGATGGCGTTGGAGCCCCGGATCGGAGTGGTCGAGGTCGCTTTGCATGAGGAGTTTTTCGCCAGAGAAGGAAGGTAGAGAACATTGGGCAGATTTGGGTTTGTTAATGGTGGATTTGGTGTTGTTGATGGTGGATTTGGGTTTGTTGACAGTGGATTTGGTGTTGTTGAGGGCGAATTCTGGGTTTGTTTGTGTTTGTGTTTTTTTTTTTTTTTTTTTTTTTTGCCCTTGATGTTCTGGGTTTGTATGTGTTTTGAGTTTGTTTGTGTTCTGAGATTTTGCCCAAATTGTTCTGGGTTTGTTTGTTTTTTTTTTTTTTTTTTTTAATTATTATGCGAATTTGTATATTTTTTTGGATTTATGGGTTTGATTTCCTAGAGGTTTCAACGTTAATTGTGTTGGAATTTTTTGTGCTAAGATTGATTTTGAGTGGGTTAGTCAATTGGGTTTGTCTTGATTTGGAGAAGAACATGAAGAATGAAGTTCATGTTCTGGGTTGGAGGTTTCTGGGTTTGACATTTTTCTAGGTTGGAGGTTCGATGATTTTTCTGGGTTGGTTTTCTCATGTGAGTTTGGGTTTGATGACTTTTTCATGCTCTGGAGGTTTGGTGGAAGATAGGGATTTTGTATAAAATTTTGCATTGTTCTGCATTCAATTGTGCTCTTGTTCTGGGTTTGATTGTTCTCGCATACGGGAAGAACATGAAGAACAAGTTTTTGCATGCCACGCTTAATTACACCACACAATCTATAAGTTTCTAGGTTTGATTTTTGTGATTTAATTTTGTTTTTTCATTTAATTAAAATTAATAAATTAGTTTTTTTAATTTAGATGCTGACATGGCAATTTTTTAATGTCAAAATAGATTTTTTAGTTATTATTTTACTGTACCGTTAGCCACATCAGCTTTTTCCGTTAGTTGGGTGACAGTAAGGACTTAAATGTTACGCGTTAATTGGTTTAAGAATTAAAAGTGGTAAAAATAAAATGTAGGGACTAAAATAGAAATCAGGTCAAAATATAGGGACTAAAAGTGTATTTACGCCTATGTTATATACTCCATTATAGTTTGTCATTCTTTACTTGCCACCTTCATTTTCTCTTCCTACTTTAAACAGATCAAAGATTATACCAAGATTAGCTTCTAGAAAGTTAGAATAAGAGTTGCACCAAATTTGGGTATCAAGTGTTTATTGGTACGTGGTATGTGGTAACAGTATCACCAATGAAAATCTAATCACAGTTAAGGAACTTAGAAACAATTGACAGATTGCATCTATTTAAAAAAAAAAAAAAAAAATTTTGTTTGGAAAATGAAACATACTAGTTTAACAGACAGACCGCAAACGGTGTTAGTGTTTAAGGACCAAATTGGTCATTTTAAAAAACTTTTGGATGAATTTGGTATTATTTCAAACCTCAAGATAAGTTATTGTAATTTATCCAAAATAATAATAGTAATAGTAGACAGTTTCCAAACTATGTTAGTGTCTAAGGACCGAATTGGTTATTTTTTAAACTTTTAGATGTGTCTGGTATCCGCAATACCCAACCCTCAGAGTAGATTTTTGTAATTTACCCAAATTTTAAATTGCTAATACATTATAAATTAAGGATTTTCCTTTAATTATAAAGAAATTTTTGTCATAGAATTTAGCCAAAGGGCTACACACTATGCTGGACACCGTTACAGATACTGATCACCACTAATGTCATTAATTAGTGTTGTGATTATCAAAAGGATAAGGGCCACAATTGCATTATCAACATCGTACGCGTGTGAGAATTATGGCCACGTACACAATCATGATTAGGTAATAACTGCAGTTTAGACTTTAGAGCCGTCTTTGGACAAATATTTCCTCAAAAACCGGGAATGTGTACCCTGAATAAATATGCAATATGTGGGTAATTTAAAATTTTGATTTGGATTTACTTTTAATACTTTTTTTTTAATTAGAAATATTATTTTATTTTAAATATATAATAGCATATGACAGTCTAGAAGGTTTTATTTAGTTAGTATTGGATGAAGTAGCAGTTTTTTTTTTTTTTTTTTTAAGAAATTTCAGTTAAAAAAATATTGGAGATAAATAAAACTCTAAAATTTTAACAAAAAATACTCTTCACTAGTCTTTGTATGTTCAAGATTTTTTATCCACTTTATAAACGTTATGTACATGATATTTTCATTTACCTAACGCAGTCTAATCCTATAGCGCCTAGCGGTTTGATTTACATTTGTTGTTTGTCTTTAATTTGATGTGTCATTCTTCTTCAGTACTTTTCAGTACTCTATGTCACATTAATTTTTAAAACGTGTAACATTCTCACATATAAGAGTTCGAATTGTCTAAGCGAAAGACAATTGAAATACAATCACCTAATTAATGAAGGTAAATATATTCTTCAAGTTGAAAAATCAACTAAGATATGTGCATGCATTTGACGAATTCAATGCTTTTGCTAAATGAAAATAATTGTAGGGGTGGTGCCACCTAAACTTAGGTGTTACAAATGAACCCTTGAACAAGCCAAAAAATAAAAGAATTATGTATAATATTTTTAAAATAATTTTGTTCTGACCCATTATAATAAAAATATGAATCTTGGGCTCAATAATGTTTTTTTCATCCAGTTGAAATAAGATTGAATATGATACTCTCGACAATATTTTAACCTTTTTAACACAAGAATAAAATAAAAACCAACAACAAACCAATTTGATCTAAAATCTGGGGTAAAAAATAGTAAGCCCACCATCAAAAGTAAAAATTTGTTGATCTTAAAATTTATTTAGTACGTACTAGATGATGTGGTAGTTTCTCATTAAAATAAAAGAAAATTCCAATTAAAAAAGTACTGGAGGTAAACAAAACTCTAAAATTTTAACAAAAAAAAATACTCTTCAATAGTCTTTGTGTGTTCAAGATTTCTTATCCACGTGATAAACGGTATGTACTTGATATTTTCACTTACCTAACGCGGTCTAATCCTATAGCGGCTAGCGATTTGATTTACATTTGTTGTTTGTCTTTAATTTGGTGGGTAATTCTTCATGTCATTCTTCTTCAACACTCTATGTCACATTAATTTCTGAAATGTGTAACATTATCACATATAAGAGTTCGACTTGTCTAACCAAAAGACAATTGAAATACAATCACCTAATTAATGAAGGTAAATATATTCTTCAAGTTGAAAAACCAACTGAGATATATGCATGCATTTGCCGAATTCAATGCTTTTGCTAAATGAAAATAATTGCAGGGGTGGCGCCACCAGAACTTAGGTGGTACAAATGAACCCTTGAATAGGCCAAAAAAATAAAATAATTATGTATAATAATTTTAAAATAATTTTTTTCTGACCCATTATAATAAAAATCTGAATCCTTGGCTCAATAATGTTTTTTTGTCCAATTGAAATAAGCTTGAATATGATCCTCTCGACAATATTTTAGCCTTTTTAACACAAAAGTAAAATAAAAACCAACAACAAACTAATTTGATCTAAAATCTAGAGTAAAAATTTGTAAGCCCAATGATAGGCCAAGAATGTTGATCTTGATCTTGGCCTATCATTGGGCTTACAAATTAGTTTATTTTTAGAAAGATATATATGTTATTTATCTGGTAAAAAAGATGAGAAAAAAGGTTAAACTTTTTCATCTAATATATATATATATATATATATATATATATGTTTGCAACTTCTAAAGTTAACTCACTAATAGGTTAGGATTATCTACAGGATGAGGATCAAAACGGTCATGATGGATCCTATATTGAGTGCTACAGGAAAGAACATCAAGGCTGTTCAGTTGAAGATGTAAAAAGTCATGTTATCAAAATGATTTCAAATGCATGGAAGCAACTCAACAAGGATTGCCTTAACCCAAATCCATATCCGGCATCTTTTATAAAGACTTCTCTTAATGCTGCAAGGATGGTTCCTTTGATGTACAGTTATGACGAGAAACATTGCCTTCCAAGTCTAGAGGAGCACATGAAGTCACTGATCTTAAAAAGTGTTCCCTATAAGAAAATGTAAACAAATTAGACTTTTGGGTTTCATAACGTATTACGCTTTGATAATGTAATAACCAATGGAAGATGTGAGGAGTCTTAAACTAGTTAGCAATATTTCAGCTTCTTGCACTAGCATTTCCTTAAAAATTTAAGTGCTAAATAAATTTTCAAATTTCCTGAATAATTTTCAGCCTTGTGTAATCACAGTTATTTGACGCCGTAAGTCGATAAGTCTGCCATTTAACCAATTTCTTGGCCAATTCAAGGCATCTTGAAGATTTCACTTGATTTCAGTGGCTTCAAATTAAACACTATTCCAACACATAGTAGGTGATCTTAGTGTTTTGGTGGTAAAGTCCTATCCTATCTATAATATGACAATTGGAGGGGTTGAAAGACATTTTGGCTTTAGTAAGGTTTTCTCAGAAACTGATTGTTTCAATTTCCTTAGTGTTGTGATTGACGAAAGCATAAGAGCCACAATTCTACCCACAACCTCATACGTGAGAATTATGGCCACTTTCATGACTAGGGGTAGCAAATGGGTAGGTTGGATGTGTACATAGTTACCCATTTCTTAGGTTTAGGGGTATTTTGGTAATTTTTAGAATTCAAAGATATTTTGGTCATTTTATAGGTTTGGAGGGGTATTTTGGTTATCTTTAAGGTTTATGTGGTATTTTGGTAATTTTTAGGTTTTAATAGTATTTCGATCATTTTTTAGGTTTCAATGATATTTTAGTTATTTTTTAGATTTCGAGGGTATTTTGGTCATTTTATAAAAATTTAGATTTTTTATTGTTTATTAAATTTTAGATTTTAGATGAGTTTTAATAAGTATTAGTGAGTTTATCCATTAAAACTCATATAATTAAATAATCTAATAAGCCTTTACCCATTTAACCCAAATATTCAAATAGGTTGGGTTAAAACTTGCCACCCCTATCGACAACCATAATCAAGTGAACCACATTGGACAAAGTTTGCATGTTGAGACAAATAATATGAAGATATATTGATGGATGAATGATTAAGCAATAGATGGTGTAATTGGTGGAATAGCAACTGGAGTACAAAACCATGCAATAATTGTAGTTTAGAGTCGTCTTTGGACAAACGTTTCCTCAGAATGCAGGAATTTCCAATCCAAGAACCTGTATATGGAACATGTGGCTACCTTAAAATTTTAACAAAAGATACTCTAGGGGTGTCAATTCGAATTAGGGTGTCGGGTTCATGTGGTGTCGAGATAGAGGTATTCGACTAAATGGCTCAACCCTAACCCGACCCATTTAATAATCGTGTCATGATCCTTCAACTCTAACCCGACCTATTAATAAGGCGGGTTGACTTAACCCAACCCATTTGACACACCTAATAAATGAGTCGTGTTGGGTTGACATGAATGTAACACAACCCATTTAAACCTACATAATATTTAATATAACATTCATCTAGAAATATTCTTTTTTACATTCCAAAAGCAATGCACACACTTCAAGTCTTCAACTCGCATTCAAAATAATATAGTTCAACAAAAATATAACATTCATTTAGAAATAAGTTCTTTACACTCTAAAAGAAGTGCATACACTTCAACCCAAATTCAAAATAACATAGTTTAACAAAAATAACATAATTCAATAAAAATATAATATCTTTGGAACTCGCCAAATGCTAGGTATCAATATTGAAAGAATTGGAGCAAACAGTAGACTAATCTTGACTATGACTACGATTATCATCCACAGAGAGAGAGATAGAGTAATAACCGGTTTGAGACTTTGAGTTTAAGAATTGGGCATGAGACTATAAGATAGTAGAGTAAGTAGTATGGCTGAAATTAAATTTAAAAAAAAAAAAAAAAAAAAAAAAAGATATTTATAAGAAGGTTTAGAGGTTTAGGGTTTAGAGATCTATGGTTTGTAAAGTTTCAATTTCTAATTATATCCCTTATAAGTTTTTGTAATTACTCACTTTTCTTTTTAAATTTAAAATATATGTTGGATATAAAAGGTATTTGACAAATCTAAAATAAATGAATATTTATTTGTTATACAAGTTAAAACAGGTTGTGTTAAGTGTGTCATTTCGGGTTGGCACATATAAATTGGCGTGTCAAACGTGTCTATTGTGGGTTATGTGGGTTGAACCGCTTATGACACATTTTTTATCATATTGCTTTCGGGTCGACCCGTTTATGACCCAAACCCATTAAGGCACAATCCTAACCCACAAAAACCCGTGTTGGGTTCATGTCGTATTCGCGGGTTGGGTCAAACATTGACACCTCTAAGATACTCTTCAGTACTTTTTGTGTGTTCAAGATTTCCTATCCACGTGATAAACGTTGTGCATGTACCTCATATTTTCACTTACCTAATGCGGCTTGATTCTATAGCAGCTAGCGGTTTGAATTACATTTGTTTGTCTTTAATTTGGTGTGTCAATCTTCTTCGTGTACAAAAATACCATGTCACTCGCATTAATTTCTGAAATGTGTAACATTCTCACATATAAGAGTTCGACTTGTCTAAGTGAAAGACAATTGAAATACAATCACCTAATTAATGAAGTCAACTATTCTTCAAGTTGAAAAACCGATTGAGATATGAGTAATTTTTAGGTATTTTAAGAATACGGAGAATGGTGCTCTCTCCTCTCATAGTTATGGTGGGGTCCATTCATTAAATTCATGGTGGTGTCTATCATGAATGTGAGAAGAATGCGCACTATTTCTCCATACTCTGAGAGTACTTAAGAATTTTCCCTGAGATATATGCATGCATTTGCCGAATTCAATGCTTTTGCTAAATGAAGTTAATTGTAGGGGTGGCACCACCTAAAATTAGGTAGTTCAAATGAACCCCTAAACTGGCCAAAAAAATAAAAGAATTATGTATAATATTTTCAATATAATTTTGTTTTCACCTATTAAAATAAAATTTTGAACTCTTGGCCCAATTATTATTTTTAAGTTCAACTGAAATAAGCTTGAATTGATCTTCTTGAAAATATTTTAGCCTTTTTAAACACACACACACAACAACAACAACAACAACAACAACAAAAAACCCAACAATAAACCAATTTGATCTAAAACCTGGGGAAAAAAAAATAGTAAGCCCAACATCAAAAGAAAATATTATAAATTTAATTAATTTATTCTTGTAATTAAAGTTTATTTATACTATTGACAAAATTTGTGAGTGGAGTGGTTGAATCTAAATGTACTTTTAATTTGTTATTTGTTGAGTGGCGATCGGGTGTGGGCTAGTTAGTCAATGGTGTTGATATCGTATTTTTTCTAGCCTTGGTAAGCATGCCAAAATGTTAGTTTAAGCCCTAAGAAGCCAAAACCATGTTTCCAAAACTAACAAAATAGGGAAATACACGAAGTAATCCTTTTTATCTCAACCGGATGACGAAACAAGCCATCCAAGATTTCAAAATATCAAACTTCCCATTTTTAGTAAAGTTTGATCAATGTTGACCAAACCCTAATCGAGACTGGTTAAAATGTTCAATTCGACCGTCCGATAAAGGTAAATTATAAACCATACTAAAGATCTTGAAATTCCCTTTAAAAGGACAATTCATGAGCCAAAATCAGAGTTGAAACAAATAAAATATCAAGAAAATACCAAAACCCTAAATAAATGTATTATTTTTTAGGTCAAAGGTTGTTTTTGAGGCGTTTTTGCATAATAAACTTTATTGATCTAGCCACAGCTGGTGCAATCTATTTGGACCAGATTAAATTATTGAGTCATCAACCTTCCATAAAAAGGGCTCGACGATATCTCCTCTAGATTGGGAAAAATATATTTTTTAATAAAAAGCACTATTAAATTTCCTTTACTGCATCACCTCCATTCTAGGCGCGACATATTAGCAACTGTAGCTCCAAATCATATAAGGTTAGATCATATGGAAACTAGACATCATAAATTTCTAGGGATCAAAGTTGAAGAAATCCGAGACCTTCGAAGACCTCCAAAAAGCATCCCAAAAACAAGGTCAAAAAAGGAAAAAGTCAAAAGCCAAAAATAAGTGGGCAAGGGGGCAAGATTGGTGTAATGTTTCTGAAACATCTCACCCCAGCCGCCCATTGAGCAAGTAAACCAAAGGGAGATTTTGTTAAAACATCTCCTGATCCCTATACTCCCTCTTGGAAAATCACCAACAAGAACAACCAAAATTCCCAAAAATTTCCTTCTTTCTCTTTTTCTTTAAGCTTTCCTCTATTTCTACTCTCTCTTTTAGAAAACCTCTCTAAAACCTGTAACTCTAGCCCCTCCTCTTGCTCTTTTTCTTCTCCAAGAACCTATAGGTGAGTTTCTAAAGCCTTTTGTAAAGATGAGATAGTGTAGCTTCTTCCATAACTACAACATCCTCCTATTTGAAATAGAAACTTTTCTTTGCAAAACAATGAAATATCTACATAGAATTTGCAACAATTTGAGGAAAATCTCAACAATATCTACTATTAGAGATATTATAGCCTAAAATGTCTAAAGATATTATAGCCTCGTATATTAACCATAGTTTGGGTTCATTGTAAAACAATACTCATATAGCAACGGTGTAACTGTAAAGGAATTTTTGTTGTGGACGTAAGATGTTAGTCCGAACTATGTTAAATTCTCGCATCACACTGTGTATTGTTGTTTAAATATATAAGCGAGCTACAGTAACAGTGTAAATATACATGGCTACTGTAACTTTTTATTTTAATTTTTTAATATTTTCTCACACATCTCCCTTTGGATTCCCTCTCTCCCATCGTATTCTCTCTCTTCCTCTACTATCTTCCCCTACTCTCTTTCCTAACTCTATTCCTTCTTGAATCCCAGTAACCTCTCCAAATTCATCACACCCATCCTAAATCTAGATCCCAAACTCATCAAACCTATATACAAAATCCACATGAATCATCAAACCTAGATTGCAAAGAAGAGAAGAAGCAGAAGAAAGAGTAGAGGGAAGAAGAAGAAGAACAGGAAGAAAGAGTGATGACAACAACTGATCTAGTGAGAAGAAGAAGAAGAAAGAGCAGCGGCAGTGGCTGATCTAGTGAGAGGCTGTGGGTTTGGGATGAGAGGTGTAAGAGCAGCAAGAGAGTTTCATGTGGGTATTTTCAGATTTGAAATGGGAGGGAGAATAAATGAAAATAATAATAATAATAATAATAATAATAATAATAATAATAAATAAATAAATAAATAAAAATGATTATTTGAATAAAATAGTGTATAATAAATAATCTAATATTGGTGTTTTTAAGAAATGATTGTGTAAAATAAATAAATAAAAAAGTAAGTTTTTATGCCAAAAAAGGTTCTTTTGCGAATGCTCTTATCATTTGGAAAGAAACTTTTATGTATCAAACAAACATCAATATCTAGTTGTCCCATATAAAACTGATAGGCCAAAAACGTATTGACCCCCTTGTAATGAATTAATTGATTAATTAGCCAAATTTATTAATTAATCAAATTAACATGCAAAGCGCATGGTAGCACAAACAAATCACGAATTAAACTATGCATGCAGCGGAATTTAAATTAACATGGTGAACCCTTATCCCAATACCCAATTGGACTTGTTCTGTAATGAAAATCTCTCCTTTTAATGCATGGCTCCTAGTACGTGACTAACCAATTGCACGAATCCCAGTACGTAACTTCAATCACCAACTAGAGAAGGTTGTTGGCTGCAAAGTTCTTTAGATCATCGCACGATGAAGATCAAGAAACTCCTTGGTCACAAAACCCTACGGTGCATAAACACAATAGCTTCTTCACAAGAAAGATAAACTAGAGCAAATTTTGTCTCTGGTCACAATTTGCTTGAACAAACTTTGCTCAACATTTGTGCAACTTGTTCCACCTTTGACGGCCCTTAAAATAATCATTTTATATATCTAGGATTGTGAGAAAAGAAAGCCCAAATATACAATCATGGATTGGAGTCAAAACAGAACTGAAACTCTGTTTTTCATAAACCTCGACAAATAGCTATTTGTCGAGTTGCTGTCGAGCCACGGGGCTAGAACACCTCTTCAAGCTCGATAGATGCTAGCTGTCGAGCTTTAATGACAGGCATTTTCTCAGCTTGAATCTTGGACAGACTTGCATGGCTTTAACACTTGATCTTGAAATAAGGTTTCTTGAAGTATTAAACACATCCTAGATCTACCCAATTACAAGTGCATTTTGTCAAAATATTAGCCAATTACATAAAATAGTGACATATGTTCCTAACAAGTGAATCACATATGTCCTAACAATCTCCCCCTTTGGCAATTCATAACAAAACCACAATAAACAAATGAACATATGAGTGAAGTCATAAATCACTCAACTCATATTCACTTGTTGAATACAATAAAATCTATTCTAACACAAACTCTTAAAAAACTTTGCAAGAAGAGAGTCTATGGCAAGAAAGACTTTGACAACCTATATTTCTAAAACACTTTAAACAAAACTCATCAAGGCATCTTAGTGTGAAACAGAAATAATAGATTACATACAAAATATAAGAAACATGTGTATAAAGAAAAAGAAAAAGAAAAAGAAAAAAAAAAAAAAAAAACGACACATGAAGAGATAGATGAAAGAACTGTAATAACAACCTCAAAATGTATATATATATATATATATAGATAAACAAATACAAGGTTTGCTATCACAAAATGATCACAAGATCTAAGGCACATGAACAATGTATCTAGAATAGAAAGAAAAGAAAAGATACATGAAATTCTCACTACATCCCTCAATGTGCACTCTCCTTCTAACAAAAATCTCCTATACTAACCCTCCCTTTAACTATGACTACTCTAATATCCAAAACTACTCCCCCTTTTTGTCACGAGTGACAAAAGGTAAGAGTGTCAAGTAGACATCTCATCAAAGTTAGAAGAGCTAGCATCTCCATCTTTACCATCATCATCGTCGTCGGAGTTGTCATCATCCTCAGATGCCTCAGGTATGCCTCAGGTGCCTCCGAAGGAGGAGAGGGAGACTCCATAAAACCACCAAGGCGAGCTTGCCGTCTAGCAATACGATCGACACAGGTGTTCACCTGAGAGTGTCAAGATAAGCATCCATGCGCTGAAGTTATGCCATTATTGCATCCAAAGTCACACCTCCTGTTGAAGTAGAGGGAGCAGAGGTGGATGGAGCTAAAGGAGTGGAAGGAGCTGCTGTACCGGACCGCCTCAAATGAAACTGTGTCTCACTCTATTTAACGGTAGCGTAGTCAATGGCACACATAACAAGGAAGTGGTCGGACAAGGGAAAAGGAACAGAAAAATGGCATAAAATTCGCATGATAGCTGAAGGGAAGATGAGCCTATCACGGGTCGCCGTATCCCTATAAACATCTATAATAGAAAGAATAAAATATGAAGGAAAATCTATAGTGAGATGCTCAAGAAGAGAAAGCAAAAATCGAGCACGAGGCTCTGTGATAGAGTTATAATGAGAAAGAGGGTGCAAAACAAAAGTCATAACCATGTTCATGAATCTGAGACCTTTAGCAAAGGTCGAACATGGTGTAAACTAACGATCACCCCAATTAGAAGGGCACTCGTAGATAGCTGAAATCATCTCGTCTTTGGACACAGTCCTCAGACGCTCACAACTGAGGTAGTCAGGATGCTTTACCCCAACTGTGAGCGTCTTGACTACCAAATTATTTGATAGGCCAACTTTCATTTTTGGCCTATCAAATTATTTTCTATTAATTATGATAAATTATCACAACTCCAGAAAGCTTAAGCTGTTAACTTTTTAAATGAAAGATGGAGCTAATAGAGATAGGATTTAAACTCAAATCAATTGTTTTGATACTATGATAAATGATCACTTCTTTTCAAAAATTTAGATGGTTAAGAAATAGTTTGACAAGTTTAATCCTATGTAAATATCTTATAGATGGTGGAAAGGCCTAGGTCTAGCTAAGGAGTTGAAGTTTGTAAGAAACCAACCACTCAAATGGTACATGTGGACAGTGGCTTGCCTCACAGATGCAAGCTTGACATATCAAAAGGGTTGAACTAACCAAACCTGTTGCTCTAGTTTATGTGATAGACGACATGTTCGATGTTTATGGAAAACTAGATGAACTCACTGTCTTCACAGACGCTGTAAATTGGTATGTAGGTCTGTTATAGAATAATAGTTATATAACTTGCTTTTACCATTACACCATGCTTAATTATTACGAAGTCTCTCTTTGCCCGTAGTTGGGAATTAGTAGATACTGAGCAATTACCAGATTCCTTGAAGACATGTTTCGTGGTTCTTTATGACATTACTAATGAAATCAGCAACAAGCTCTACAAAAGGAATGGATGGAGCCCTATAGACTCTTTTAAAAAAGAGGCATATATATTGACAAAATAACCATCAATTTCTATTTAATTTTTAGTCCAAAATAAATAATCGTTACGTAACTTTAACTCGTAAACGATTTTAATTCATGAAACTTAAAATAATCACTTTTAGTCCTTAATGACGTAACGAGATTAAAATTAACACATCATCAGTCTGTCAAATATATATTAGAAATTAAAAGTTATCACTTTAACTTTGTTTAAGGCTAAAAATATAAATTTAAATTTTTAGAACCAATATTCTTCATGGATTAAAACTTAAAAACTATCATAATAGTTTTGGCTTCTATTTTGGTCAATAGTCAAGTTTTGAGGTTTATTATCACTCATGTTATACCACTGAAATCTTGATTGTTACAGTGGGCAAGATTGTGTAATGCCTTCCCATTAGAAGCACAATGGTTTGCTTCTGGGAACTTGCCAAAAGCAGAGGAGTACATGAAGAATGCACATGTGAGTACAGGATTGCATGTGGTGCTAATTCACATGTTCTTTTCTCTTTGGTGAGGGAATTAGCAAGGAGACTGTTGATCTTCTGGACAACAATCCAAGCATTATATCATCCACAGCCACAATTCTTCGGCTTTGGGATGATCTTGGAAGTGCCCAGGTAAGATTCCACTATTAATAGGGAGGTAATCCCACCTAAGGCATTGCACTTTATGCAATAGCTATCAAGAGTTGAAGAAAAAAAACAACTTTAACTCTTAGCCTTTGAATAAAAAAAGGTAAAAATATTTGTGTGTGGAGGAGGGGTGAATTGCTAGAGTGGCCAATCCAATCCAATCCCACTAGTTGTCCAGCTCAGAAACGGGAAAAAAAAAATGTACACAATAATGGTCTGTGGTCTTTGATTATTCCTTTTTATTATTATTTTTTTTTGGCCTTGGTTAATATGTATCCTTAAGGCATACATTAATCATTCATTTTAAGAGTGGGTTTTAGTTAACTCAACTAATAAAATCTTAATTACTATATTGGAAATTAGAACAACACCACCACAAATAAGAGTAAATTTATAACAAAATAATCCTAAGTATAACATCAAGCTAACGCAAACTATATTAAGAGAACTTAAGATTTAGATTTTTATTCAGGGCTCAGAATAAGACTGGGAGTGAAGGTAGAGAGAGAGAGTAACATGGGAAAAGAAGGAGATAGAAATGAGGAAAACTTAGTGTTTGGGTTTCATTTAGGAAGATGGGCAAAAAACTATAATAAAATTGTATAATATATTTTTTTAATTTAAATATATATTAAATATAGGCAATTCGAATTGGGTTAAGTGATTTATGAATCTTATGACCCAAACCTAACCCGACATACTAAAAAAAATTCATAACCCAACCCACCCATCAACTCCTAAAAACTAACTCAATCCAGTGGGTTAGATTGGATCGTGTCAATTTTGACGAGTTAACTGCACACCCCTACGTGTAAGGATAAGATTTTCCTTTACAAATTAGGAAAGTAACGAAATGATATTACAAGAAGTGTACAAATTTTCCTATATATAAACATTATAGAAAAATGTGTCACAATTTTTTTTAAAAAAAAATAGAGGAAATTAAGACATTTATTCATTAAGTGTTGATTTGATATTAATCACGTACAATAATTGTCAAGTTAGTTTGTAAACGTTTTGTACTAAAATTGATATTATCTTTAGCATATTGTTTTTGCCAAAAGCTATATAATTCAACTAACATATTATGATATTTCCAACAGAGACATCTAAATTCAAAAAAATCTTCAGCATTGTTTGGAAAGTAATGTTAAGTTGAGGACATAACTTTTTTTGCTACCATTTTCTGAGTTTAAGATAACAAGTTGTTAATAATTAAAAAGAAACATCACTTTGACATAGACCCACCTCTAACACAATTTCTATAATGCACTAATCAAATTGTACTTATTGTTTGGCTAAATGACATGTTTGCAATTTCTATAATCATTAACAAAGGCTAGGATTAACTGCAGGATGAGGATCAAAATGGACATGACGGATCCTATATTGAGTGCTACAAGAAAGAACATCAAGGTTCTTCAGTTGAAAATGCACAAAGGCACGTTAACAAAATGATTTCAAACGCATGGAAGTGTCTCAACAAGGATTGCCTTAAACCAAATCCATTTCCAGCATCTTTTTTAAAGGCTTCCCTTAATGCAGCAAGGATGGTTCCTTTGATGTACAGTTATGAGTCTTATGACGACAAACTTTGCCTTCCAAGTCTAGAGGAGCACATGAAGTCATTGATCTTTGAAAGTATTCCCTCTAAGAAATTGTAAATTAATTATAATTTCGTATTCCTTATAACTTATAGCCCTTAATTATGTTATAACCAATGGAAGATGTGAGGAGGCTTAAACTAGTTGGCAATATTCAGCTAGTTGTACAACCCCACTTCAAAATTTCCTGAGTAATTTGTAATAAAATAAAAAATAAAAATAAAAATTCCTGAATAATAAATTAAATATTACAATTCCTAAAATTAAGTAACAATTTGTAAATTATGCAATAGCTAGGTATCATACACAGTGACTCAATATGCTATGAGATATTGGTTGTATACAGTGTATGCACAAAATGCCAGCTTTTCAAATCCGAGATATGTCTTATATTTCCTAGTGGTACAATTTCTATCTTTATTTTCCTTTAACATGGGAGGAAATAACGTTTTAGCTTGGAAATAGTTTTTTAATCTCTTTTTTTTTTTTTTTTTTTCCTAAAAGATTAAAAAAAGAAACAGTGATGGGGATTGGGTTTCAGGGTTTGCAAGAGCCTTGGGTAGCACTTTCGGCTGAACTATGGGCCCTCAAGGATGGACTCCTCTTAGCCCTACTGTGGGGAATTTGATCTCATAGTGTTGAACTAGATGCAGAAATTATAATTGGCATGATTATCAATTCTTACAACAACCAAGCAACGGAACCTATTTTATCTGATTGCAGGAATCTCTGGAAGACATTCCCCAACTTAACTGTGGAGCATGCCTTCCGTGAAGAAAACCAAAGTGCTGATGGTTTAGCAAAGTTGGGAAACTCTCAAACTTTAGATATTGTGATATTTGATAACCAATCGCCTGTTGTGGTTCCCTTTGGCTTTTGATAAAGCCGAGTTGTTTTGTAATAGACCTATCGTTTACTAGTTTAACATATATCCTGTTTCTACCTAAAAAAACCAAAACAAAATAAAACCAAACAACCTTCCAAGTTTTTCATTACTGCTTGTGTTCCTGGGACATTGTCCTCAGTGGCAATCAGCTGAATAATAGTCATGCAAGGCTGCAAGTAGAGCCATGGTGACTAAATCACTTTTTAAAATGAAAATTTTGAAAGATAGAAGAGCCAACCATATGCTCAGCAAACTAACAAATTTGTCACAATAGTATCATCCGCAACAGATATGGAGGATGAATGAAGTCATTATTGATTTATTCCCATCCTATTCTTCCACTCTATTAAATTTAGCATCCCTTGCTAATCTAGAAAACAAACTTGTCAACCATTTGCTTGCTTAATACTTTCATACTTCCACAAACTATGAGAAAAGATGCAGCATGTAGTAATATTTCCACAGATAATTTCATTAAGAAAAATTTTAAAGAAGTTCAACATAAAAAAGGTTTTTTTACAATAAACTCTAGCTCAAACTGCACTTCCACCATCCAAAATAATGAGATGGAAAGGTCTTGGATTTAAAAATCCACCAAGTATGTGTAACTTAATAATAACAAGATTAAAAAATGACTCTCAAAGCATTAACTCGCTAATGTTTATGGTACAGATGTGTTTATCAAATTTAAGAATAAGGAGGGGCACTTTAAATTAAAATTACAGGAAGACAGAGGCAAATATAAACACTCGACAAAGCTCAATACTTCAGTTGCCAGCTCCTTGAAGTACTGGTGAAACATCTTGATATACCAACAGGAAGAACTAGCAGAGATAGACTTCAAAATGGTTCAGATCATATACAAACTGGAAATTCTTCAATTTTTCAAGTAAGAATTTGTTATGATTGTCTATTAATTATTTCCAATTAATTTAAACCTTTGTAAATATCTCATAGATGGTGGAAAGGCCTAGGTCTGGCTAAACAGTTGAAGCTTGCCAAAAACCAACCACTTAAATGGTACATGTGGACAGCAGCTTGCCTCAAAGATCCAAGCTTGTCAGACCAAAGGGTTGAGCTCACAAAACCTATATCTCTAGTTTACGTGATAGATGACAACTTCAATGTTTATGGAACACTAGATGAACTCACTCTCTTCACAAATGTGGTAAATCAGTATGTGTCTATTATAGAACAGAATAACTTGCTTTTACCATTTCACCATGCTCAATTACAACATCTCTTTGCACGTAGATGGGAAATCACAGCAACTGAGCAATTACTTGACTCCTTGAAGATATGTTTCGTTGCTCTTTATGGCATTACTAACAAAATCAGCTACAAGGTCTATAAAAAGAACGGATGGAACCCTATAGACTCCCTAAAGAAGGTGGTATTTTGACAAATGATCAACACCAATATATTTTATATGTCAACATTCAATTTTGAAAGTGTTTACTCATGCTATACCTCTGAGATTGTTAATTGTTACAGTGGGCAAGATTGTGTAATGCCTTCCTCTTAGAGGCACAATGGTATGCTTCTGGGAACTTCTCAAAGGCACAGGAGTACCTGAAGAATGCCCTTGTAAGTACAGGGTTGCATGTGGTGTTAGTTCACATTTTCTTTCTCTTGGGTCAGGGTATTGTTAAGGAGACTGTCAATCTTTTGGACAGCAGTCCAAGCATACAGAAACAACTGTTGGGCTATGGGATGACATTGGAAGTGCCCAAGTAACATTACATTCGCATGTAGCCACCCATGATTTATCACTATTAATAAGGAAGTGATTCCACCTATAGATATCAAGTGGCTTAAAAAACAGTGGTTGTTGATTGTTCTTTCCTAGGACCATATAACAACTCAACAACTTATATAATTTTTGTTAGGCAGTCAAGAGTAAGGTAAGATTTTCCTTTAAAAAAATTTAACAAACAAAAATTTCGTAATTGATATGTTCTGCAACATCTAAGGTTCATTAATCATTAACAAAGCTAGTATTAACTGCAGGATGAGAATCAAAATAGACATGATGGATCCTACATTGAGTGCTACAGTAAAGAACATCAAGACATCAGTTGAAGATGCACAAAGGCATGTTATCAAAATGATTTCAAACACATGGAAGCAACTCAACAAGGATTGCTTTACCCCATATCTGTTTCCAGCATCTTTTATAAAGGCTTCTCTTAACGCTGCAAGGATGGTTCCTATGATATACAGTTATGATAACAACCCCTTTCCAAATTCCAAGTCTTTATAAGTACATGAAGTCACTGCTCTTTGCTGCAAGAAATTCTTGAAAAATAAATAAATAAATAAAACAGAAGTTTCAGTTTCTATAAAGTATATCAATTTTATTCTTTCAGAACCAATGGAAGATCTGAGGAGGAATGTAAAGTAGTTGGCAGTTTTCAGCCACTTGGACATGCAATACCCTAAATTTTAAGTGCTTTAAAATTTTAATTTTTGGAATAATAAATTAAATGATTACACTTCCTAAATCCTAACTCTAGTACTAATTTGAAAAGTAAACATTCCAACAACTGTATACTAGGTAAGAAGAAGAATAATATAGAAAAAAAAAAATTTAAATGCCTTATTTATTGACAAATAATTGTTAATTCCTTGTAGTTAAAAAAATCAAAATCAAAATCAATTTTCCAGCAATATAGATATTTAAATTCATTGAAGATTGAATAGCGTACAAATGCCAAAATAACAAGGCTAAGATAACATTTTCACATCATGTAAACCTGGTATCAATATTACAATCCTAGTCTAGCAATGTCATCACCATCAGCCAAGGTTATACATATGCAAAATCTCATAAAGAGAAAAAAAAAATTGACAAGGCAAAATCAAAAGAGTAACTACTTGTCCAGAGGCAATTCTAGTTTGAAATGGAAATACTTATTTGACTTCCCCAGTTCCACAAGCTCCTTAGCTTTGTCAATCTCTGTCTCCTTGGCCAATCCATCTACCACACGCCTCAGTAATGCTATATCAATGCGCAACCTTTGTTTGATAACCTCCACACATAGCTCATGAGCCATATCAAAATCACCCTCTTCACAAAGACATGGAATGAGGGTCATATAAGTAACCCAATCAGGACTACAGTCATTTTTTCGTATTTCATTATACCACCACTTTGCTTCATCCAACTTCCCATCTTTGCAAAACCCTTTAATCAAAGCATTATAACTGATCACATCAGCTTCAATTCCCTTGCTCCCCATTTCATCGATCAACTTCACTGCTTCTAATATCCTGTTCTCATTAACCATTCCTCGCAACCTTGAATTGTAACTTCTAATATTATGAACAACATTCTTTCTCTCCATCATAGCCCATATCTTCTCTCCTTCCAAAAATCTGCCATTACTATAAAACCCTTCGAGCAGAGTATTGAATGTAAATGAATCAGGCTCCATCCCATTCTTCTCCAACTCATCAAACATTGAAAGCGCAGTATCCAAAGAGCCCATCTCACAAAATGCCTTAATAACAACATTATACGAGACCAAATCTGCTTCTATTGACAATTTGGGCGGTAATCCTCTAAAAATCTCATCAACTTTATCGAATTTCTTCGCGCTAACACAAGCAGCCAAAAGGGCATTGAAGGACTTAACCGTACGAGGACAATTCAGGTCAGGCATTTCATCAAACACCTTGTGGGCATGATCAAACATGCCGGCTTTCCCATACAGGGAAATGAGACGGATGGCAAAGCCTTCAATGGCGATTTCTGGGTATTTCTTCTGGGCCTCTAGGATCTCTTCGATCATGGAGAACTTCTTGGCAGTGGCGAGGCGTCGAACCGTGGACTCATAGATGCTGTGCCTGGCTCGAAAGCGGTCAGACTCGGAGGATTTCTTGAAGCTGTCGACAGCTTTTTGGAGTCTACGTTCTTTGGTTTTTGCGTTTCTGGCTGAGGCTTTGACAATGTTGGTTTGTGTTGCTGTAGATGCAGCAGATAGAGAAGTGGTGAAGATGCCATGGAGGCGACGGTAGAGCTGGGAAGAAGACATACTTGTTGCAAGTCTAGTCGAACAAAGGGTTTTAGACTTTGTTAGTAGTTTCTACATTTTAGGGTTTAGGGGTTTTACTTGTGCCACTCTTTGCCTTGTATCCAACTTATTCACCATCTAACTTATTAGATCGTACATTTTGCGGGTATGTATTTGTCATTTTTTTTTCATTAAATTGATTAGGTTTTGTGTATTTCTTGCCTTTTGTTTAAGATAATTTTCTTAACTTTGATCTAATTTATATGAATAATTCAATTCTCATGTGATGGTATGAGCCTCTCTACTTCAAATTTTTAATGTTTAGTAATTTAGATTATTCTTAATTATTTAATTGAGATTTTCACCTAAATATTCTTTCAATTATTTTTTGGATATTTTTAATTATTAAATTCATGGTTTTTTCATCTGAATGTGCGATGCAGAGATATACAAAGTATCAAAGTAAGATTAGTATTGTTCTTTCAATAGAATGACTGCCGGAAGGACTAAAATTCTCTTGAATTTCGTTTGGTACAAACCTCTTACCAAATCAAAAGTTAGCAACTCAAACTCAAAGAGCAAGACTGCAAGAGACTTCGATGTTGGATGGTAAAAATCCTTAAGACCTACATTTATCTCCTCATGTTTGGTGTATTTGATCAAAACTTTTGGCCTTCCTGATATATTATCATTGAAAAGTTATTAGATAAATCTCATTTTCCCTTTGAAGTGGGTTGGATATGAAACTTATTTTCAAATATATATTATGCAAAATTTTAAAAAATAAAATCCATAAATGAATAGATCTGAGCAGCCATAAATGTGTATATATATATATATATATATGTATGTATAACCATTGTTGAGGGTCATTTTTGTAAAGCCGGCCCAACCCAGCAAGGCAAGCAGTGAGAGTGGCAGGCACAGAATAAGACTATCAGGCCCAAGCGGCAGGAAGAATAGAACACAGGCCCATAACATGAATAAATGGGTCTTGAGAAAGCAAATGGGCCCAAAGGGTCCGGAAAGGGAGAAATGACACTCATGGGCAATGTATGGTATGAGAAAGCGAGAATGGGCCGCGGCAAGCCCAAAGTAATGTAAGCAAAGAGAGTAAGGGTTGATGGCAAGCCCATGAGCCCCAAGGATGAGTATACAGTAATTGGGCCGGGGAAGCCCAATAAAATTAGTAAAAGCCCATGGGAGTAAAGAATTGAAACGGGACAAAGGAGCCCAAATGGGACAAAGGAGCCCAAAAGTGATGAAACGGGCCGAGGATGCCCAAAAGAATACAATGGGACAAAGGAGCCCAAAAACAATGAAATGGGCCGAGGAAGCCTAAGGGAAGTAAAAGGGCTGCAGGCCCAAAAGGAAAAAGAAAAGGGATAATAGAGCCCATGAGTAAAAAACACCAGCGGACTCTCTTGAGTCACTGAGGGAAAGAATGGAATGGCAGGTTTTAAAGAAGGCCTAGCAGGAACACATCATTATGGTAAGAAGTGCTAAGTAATGAGACAAGACGTGAGCATAAACCAAGGAATGGGCCAAGAAAGATGTGAAACCCAGTATTAGCAAAGGCCCAACCCCAAAGGAAAGAAAACGCTCCAGACCACGAGAAAGAATGAAGAAGTATGGCAAACAAATGCAAGCAAAGCTCCAGAGCACAACAAGCACATGGGCCGTAGGTAGGCCCTTCCCAAACGTACTTGACAGGAAAGCATGCGCAAAGCCCAGGTGCCACCAGCCTGTACCCAGCTAATATGGGTCATGGTGGGGCCAACGGTCAGTGGAAAGAGGTAAAGGAGGGTGCGGTTTGATGGTGGGGAGGAGGGAAAAGGTCTATTTCACGGTCCCTGCCCAAACTCTTTTGGGAGGTATGTCCTGCTGGGATGACAAACCGCCCAAAAGAGGTAAGATTGGGAAGGGAACGTTGGGTGCATGCCATAGGAAGAGAGAGAGAGCATTTAAGCCACGACAGGGAACAGTGCCACGGCGGACGAAAACAGAACTCACCTGTCTTTGTCTGGCAAGGGTAAGCAGTGTGCAGACGGTGGTCGGCAAGCATGCCCAGACCAGACAAAGGCCGTTAAAGGGTGAAATGGTAAAAGAACAACCACGGCAGGCCCTATAAAAGGAGCCTTGCCGTGCCCTGTAAAGGGGACCGAAAAACAGAGGAAGAAAATCATAGAAAGAAAACTAAGAGAAAAAGAAAAGGAAAAGAAGAAAAAGATAAGAAAACAACTTGTGAGGATAAAGGGCATGCACCAATAGATCTTTTCTCCCCTCTCCCCCTCAAAATCACATCTCTAAGGAATAATTAAGCAAGTGAAAACTTTCTTCGGACATCCAACATTTAGGTCCGATTCCCTCAAAGTTATTAATCCCCACGGCAGGATATTCTCCTGAGAGGTTAATCTCATTGAGAGGAAACGTTCTTCCTCTTTGAAGGATTGTTATCACAGGCTCGGTTTTTTACTGGATGATTATTTTTTATTAAGTTTCCATTGTTGATCAATCCATTGTTCTTTCTTTAGAATGCCATTATTATTGTTACTACTATTACTGTTGTGAATGTCCAGTCATTACTGTTATTAGCTGCTGCATTCCGTTGTTTTCTTTTTTATTGTCGTTATATCTGCCTGCCGTAATCTTTTTGTAATAACTCTGCTTGCCGTAAGGGTGAGTCTGGCAGTCTAGGCTAAGTTTGTGTCAAGTCGGCCCAAAGTGAGCTTCAGTTGGACCGGTCTCGACTTCCTTACCCAGAAAGAAAAAACAAACACTCGGGTCCATCACCGCAGGAGGTAGCCCAGCCCAAATACAAAAAAAAGGCCCCCATAACCATCCAAAAATAGAATAGAAAACTATTGACATTTAATATATATATATATATATATATAATTTGCAAGTAAATGGAAATAAGAGAATAAAATAAAATTCAAGTTTCTAATAAGAACATTCTCAAAAAAAAAAAAAAAAAAGTTTCTACTAAGAATTCTTTTCATATAACGTATAAACAAAGAGCTTGGTTACCCATTGTATATTTTGAGCATACAAAAAGAATGTAAGAAATTGTTGGAGATAGATTACCCAAGTTCACAAAAGAGGAGGTTCAGTAGATTTTATGTTATCTTCATCCTCCTCCTTATTCTCTCTCTTTTAGCCTTATGGGTTGAACAAATGGTTTTATTCTCTCTTTATTCCAAATAGTAGTGAGAAAATTACGTGGTATATGAAAAGTTTTGCACTTTTTTTTAGTTCATTGCAAACTTTTTTTAGTTTACATATAAAACCGTGCAATGCACGGGTCTTTTACTAATTATATATAATAAAAGTTGGGCTTAGACGCCGTGGTTGCGCCATATGGCTTCACCAAATTACAGAAATTTTAATAAATTTTTAGATTTTAAGAATAGATGTATACATATTTTTTTGGATATGACAAATCAAGTAATGAAAGAAAGTAATATTTAATTTACAACTATAATAGTTATGTCTATCTAAAATGTTATCAACAAAGCTTAAAATCAATAGAATAGAATTATCTAAAGATATAAAGTTGGGCTTAGACGCCGTGGTTGCGTCACATGGCTTCACCAAATTGCATAAATTTTAGTAAATTTTTAGATTTTAAGAATAGATGTATACATATTTTTTTGAATAAATATGACAAATCAAGTAATGAAAGAAAGTAGTATTTAATTTACAACTATAACAGTTGTGTCTATCTAAAATAGTACCAACAAAGCCTAAAATCAATAGAATAGAATTATCTAAGGATATAATTTAAATAAAAAAGAGAGATAAAACTACGCTAAAAAAAGAGAGGTCTAATGCATCTTAAATTGCAACAACTTATACTACAAAAAAGAGGTCTAATACATCTTAAATTGCAACAACGTATACTACAAAAAAAGAAAAAAAGAGGTCTAATACATCCACTTAGAAATTGAAACTCCTATAATTGGAAAAAGAGCTTTCGTTGTATATTGAAATCATATATACAAATTTGCATAAAAGAGGTCTAATACATTCACTTAGAAATTGAAACTCCCATAATTGGAAAAAGAGCTTCCATTGTTTATTGAAATCATATATACAAATTTGCATACATACAAAACGTAAAAGAAAAAAAAAAAAAAAAGAAGAAGAAGAAGAAGAAGAAGAAGAAGAAGAAGAAGATAGAACTTGCATTTTTTTTTTCCTACGTCTTTTTTTTTTTTGGTAGAGGATAAATTTGCATCTTATGTCATCTTTTTCCTAATAATTAACTAAAAAAAAAAAGTATTTGAGTTTTACCTAAACTACTTCTTTTTGTTCATATCATATTCTTCACAACCTAAAATTCCCACTATATATACACACAATTTTTTGGTGTTTCATTATTTCTATTACGTACTTTACAATTATTTGCTATATTTTTCCTTTCTCCTCTCTGCCTTACCTACAACCTTGCAGGTAATTTTTTTTTTCTTTCATCAAATTGAATAGATTTTTTGTATTTGTTGCCTTTTTATTATATATAATATGATTTTTATCAATAAGTTTTATAAATAGGCTGAAATTCTATGTTTAATCACACCTTTTAGTGTTTTTTTTAGAAGTCAATATAGCAAGCAATATATTTGTATTTTTTAATTTCTTATTACATGATTGTTTTGTTGTTGACATCAATATTTTATAATGGATTTAATTTGTTATCGCTTTTGCTGGTGCTTTGTTCCATGTAATCTATACTCTTTAATTAAAATCAAAATTTGCTGTCAAACATGAAATTGGATACGAGAAAATCCATCTATCCAAATTTTTATGTAAGTCTATCTTTACTTAACTCATTTTTTTTTTTAGTTCAAAATTTTGGATTTTTTTTTCAATTATTGAATTCATTATTTTTTTCATTTGTAATATTAATATTTGTGTTTTTTTTTTTTTATGATAAAAAAAATAATATATGTGTTTTTAAAGGATAAAACACAATACAATTACAAACATTACTTTAAGTTAGGGTGTTATATTTATTTATTAGTAAGTTAGAATGTTACATTAAGTTAGAGTATTATATTTTTATTTATTATTAATTTAGAATATTACATATGGATACATATGTTGGTTTAGGGTTGATATAACTTATAACAATTTGAATGAAAATCAACACTAAAACAAATGATTTAAATATCAAAATATGAAATAAAAATTAAATTTCTTTCAAGTGTACAAGTACAATTTATTTTTTAATCTTAAATTTTGAATTAATTCTTTTGTCATTTATTTGTTATTAAATTTAATTATATTATCAAAATATTTTTTATTAAGCTGTACATTGCACGAGCATAACACTAGTCATTTGGGCATAACACTAGTCATTTATGAATTTATGGAATGTGGTTTTTTTTAATTGATACGATAGGTTTAGGGTGACTTTTTTTATTGATACGACAGGTTTAGGATGACTAAAAGAGTTTCAACTTTTTCACACAATTCATTTATTTTTACGATATTGTGGGCCTTTAATAAGATGTGTAAAAGTTGGTGATTTTTTGAATGTTCTTAACAATATTAGTTCTTTTTTGGAGTAGAAAGAATCGGATCCCAAATTTTTTATTCGACTTTTTTTTAATTAAATTAGCTAAATCTAAATCTCATAATATGATCTTCTCAAAAAAAAAAAAAAAATCAATAATATGAATCTGATTTTAAATAAAACAATATTTCAAAATTTATGTTTTAATTATAGATTAATTGCTAGTCATTTAAAAAAAAAATTAAATGAAATCTTAAAACATATATTTGTCTTCCTCTCATATCCCATTTGTTTATTATACATTTTTTTAAAATATAATTCGATATTTTGAGAGGGAAGATTTGAACATTAAATACTTCTAATGAAAAATTAAGATGTGCCTTTTGAAAAATCAGAAGTTGTCAGTTGAGTTATAAAACTCTTGATATTTGTTATACTCTCAAATGTAAAATTTTCTCTTTAAATAAGCTTATTCTCAAATATTTATATGTTGTTTAAGAAATAAGGTACGGAAAAGTATAGTTGCATTTTGTAAAAGTAAAAAATAAAAAATAAAAAGTTGTACACAGTACATTAACTATCAACAAATAAAATAAATTAAAATAAATGACCAAAATACATTGGGAGTATCTAAACTTTAGCCAACAGGCAAGTTTAGATCCTGAAGCAATCACCTTTATAATCCTTAACAAACTTAAATTAACCGCTTTTAGTCCTTGAAAACTAAAAGTAATTGGATCTTACTCTTTAACAAACTTAAAGTGATCACTTTGAATTCTTATGGAGTAATAATGCATTAGTTTTTAGTTTGGCCACATTTAAGAGATTAAACAAGGTCAATTTAAACTTCAAGGATTAAAATCGTTTTTAGGCTAATATTCAAAAACCAATAGTATATTTAAGCTAAGAAAAACAACACTTCTATAATTTTTAGGGTACATTTTCATCATTCCATAGAACACTTATTAATTGTTTTCTTTTTTTAATGAAAAAGGGCAAATGCCAATTTGATTTTTAATGTTTGTCCCATTTAATTTCTGGAATTTCAAATTCAAAAATCAAATACTTAAAATTTGAAAAATTATTCAATTAATCTGCATGCTAATTTGGACAATGATGTGTCATGTAGTGCAAAATTTCTCGCAGAAATGTCTTTAGAAGAAGTGTTTGATTTCCTCTTGAAGTGAAAATAAACTCTTGTAGGTATCACATAAGCGCAACAAATATTCAAATATATATATATATATATGCGACTCCTAAGGCTTCATTGCATATTCGTAGCTGTTTGAGACTATTCCATAATTTATAGCATCTGTTTTGAATTTACCCACAGATTTTATTTCCCAAACTAAACTCACATCTTCTAATATGTCGAATGCAGTTTAACCAGGAATAAAGCATAATTTGCTTAGGATGTGGGTGCTGATTTAATTTGATTATGAACGGGCAAAGATAACACAAATTTGATCACACTAAACAAGGTGACACAAGGGTTTTGCATAATAACACATTAAAGGCGTGATTTCACTAGGCTGGCTAGCCGCCCCTTGTGCAAGGGTCCATGTAAACTATAAAGCCATACATTCATATGATTCACTACCACATAAACCAAATTTGAACCAAACATTATCTTGGGGGAAAAAAAAACTTAAACAGTGAATAGAAGCATGAGTTAAAACAATAAGAAAGATATCAAAGAAGATTAACTAGAACAGAAATTCACTATTCATCTAAAAGACATTACAAGCTAGACTGGAAATAATTATTCAACCTCCCCTGCTACTCATAAAAAACCATTGCACTACTCAGCTGAAGGCAATTCAGACTAGGACAGCAAAGCCACTGAACTACTCAGCTGAAAGGCAATTCAGACTAGGACAGCAAAACCATTGCACTAAGCAGCTGTAGGCAATTCTGACTAGGATAGCAAAACCATTGCACTACTTAGCTGAAGGCAATTTCAGGTGATAACGACGGTAACTATTTGTCTTCCCAAGCTCCACAAGCTTCTTTGCCTCCTCCATTCTAGACACCTTAACCAGTCCATCCAACACACGCTGCAATACTGCACCATCAACAAGGATCTTTCTTTTGAAAATTTCATTGCACAGTCCAATGGCTAGGTCCAAATCACCCTTCTCACAAGCAAAGGGAACAAGTATTTCGAAAGTCTTTCTATCCGGGGCACACTCACTCTTCCCTATTTCATCATACCACCACTTAGCTTCATCCAAGTTCTCCTCCTTAACATACCCTATAATCAGAGCTTTGAAACTAAACACATCAAGTTTGACTTCCTTAGCCTTCATTTCTTCAACTAGCTCAACTGCCTCTTTGGTTTTGTTCACAATGGCCAATCCAAGCAACTTTGCATTGTAACTCCTATTATCAGGAACAACATTCTTCTTCTCCATTCGACCCCATATTCTTTCACCTTCCAAAAATTGACCCTCCGTGTATAACGCATTCAAAAGGGTATTGAATGTAATCAAATCTGGCTCCACACCCTTCTTCTCCATCTCATCAAGCATTGAAACCGCAGAATCAAACGAACGCATCTCACAAAAACCCTTTATAACCGTATTATACGAATACAAATCTGGTTCAATCGACAACTCCTTTGGCAACTCCTTAAAAAGCCCTTCAACCAAAGGAAATTTCTTGGAGTTCACACATGCCCCCAAAAGGGCATTGAACGACAACACCGTGCGAGTGCAATCCCGTTCAGGCATTTCATCAAACACCTTCCGGGCGTGCTCGAACATGCCCGATTTACCATACAACGCCATAAGTCGAGCGGAGAAGCCTTCTTTGGAGATATCTTTGTACTTCTTTTGGTCTTCGAGGATCTCTTCGATCAATTTGAAGCATTTAGCCCGACCAAGGCGGCGGACTGTGTCTTCATAAATGCCAGTTCTGGTGCGGAACCGTTCGAGCTCGGAGGACTTCTTGAACTTCTCGACGAGGCGTTTGAAGCTGCGTTCTTTGTAGAGATCTTCGGAAATGGCTTTGATGTTAGTTGCTGTTGAGTTTGGTTGGAGAGAGGTGGAGAAAGAGCGGCGTAGAATGCGTGAGAACGACATTGTTTTTTTTTTTTTTTTTTTTGCTTGTTGAGAGGCGTTCGGGGCTTTAGGAGGAAAGTAAGAGAGTGAAAGTAATGAAGATTGAAAGCAAGGCCTTTGCTATTCGGTTTTTTTAGGAGGTAGGGATGGCCATTTCTACCTGGCCTGGGTCGGGTCCGTGTTTATGTAAAAACCCGACCCGACCCGGTTATATGTATATATATAATTACTAAAATATCTTCGCGTGTGTGTGTATATATATATATATATATAGAGTTAGGTTCAAGTTACACCTGGTGTAATTCTAAGTAATGTTATACCACCCAATAACTTGTTATTAAATTAATATTTTGAAAATCCAACCGTTGAATTACATATTTTGTATGTTCTTAACATGCATGCCAATTTTCATATCAATCGGATGCTATTTACTATTTGATCTATAAACTCATCTTTTATGCATTATTTTAAACTACAAAAATTTGAATTTTAACAATTGATTGATGACATGGCTATTAATCTTTGATCACCTCGAAATTTTGCAAGCATGAAAAATATACGAAGATAATGTAATCTAACGGTGGATTTGTCAATATTCGCATCCAATTAAAAATTATTGAGTAGTGTAACATTCTTAAATCCAACCCATATATATATATATATATATTGTTATAAACCCTAAAATCTCTATTCTCTCATTTCATTTCTCACACAACCCGCCTCTCTCATCTCTGTTCTCTCACTCACACAATCTCACTCACTCACTCACAAATCACAATCTCACTCACTCTTAATCTCACCTTTGGCCAGCTACCCAACCTTTCACCGCTGGCGCAGCCACAGCCATACGACCACAACCTCACCGCCGGCCTCACTGCCTCACTGCTGCCCCCCTTAATCGCTCCCATTCTCCCTCCTCCCTGCGCCTAGTATGTTCTTCTCTCTTTTTTTTTTTTTTTTTTGCCATTCCTGTTTGGGTTCGTTAGGATTTGGGACCTTTGGGATCGTTAGGGTTTGGGTTTTTTTTTTTTTTTTTTTTTTTTTTTTTGAGAATCTGGTTTATGTTTGTGATTTTGAAAGGGGAAAGTATAAATCTAAAATTTTTGTGTTTGTGTTTATGTTAGTGTTTGTGATTGTGATTTTGAAAGGGAAAATAAAAAATCTAAAATTTTTGTGTTTGTGTTTGGGGTTTTGGTGGCTACTCTGGTTTGATTGAAGAACATGATCTTAGGGTTTTTGTTTTTGGGTTTCTGATCTAGGTTGATGAATATGATTTTGGGTTTTTGCTTTTGGGTTTCTGATCTAGATTGATGAACATGATCTTGGCCTCTTGGGGTTTATTTTTTAGGTTTCTGATCTAAGTTCGTTTGTGGAGGTTTAAGGCTTTAGTCAAAATTTTTTTTTTTTTTTTTATTGGGCCACAGATTGGGCCCTGAAGTGGCATGGGCTGGGCGGGGCCCGTGGGGCCCGACGGGGCGAGTCTGGGCCCGCATAAAAAACCCGTTTAATAAATGGGCCGGGTTCGGGTATGGAAAAACCCGGCCCAAACCTGACCCGTTGCCATTCCTATTAGAAGGGTTTAAGGTTGGGGGTTTGTGTGTGTCAGTGTGTGTGTCGCATAAAATAATAAGTATAGTCACTTTTTCATTAGTTTTAACCAATAATGTGAATTCAAGTTAACTCAACAAGATCGAATTAGAGATTTAGGATTTAATTTTGACTCACTTTAAAAACAAATTTGGATCTTGACCTGATAATAAAGAACAACCAACAAAGAGTGGATGCCAAAATTATGAAATACTATCATATTTTTTTAATAACAAAAAGACAAACGAACAAAAATAATGTATATTACAAAAAGCCATTAAGCTCAGTTGGAACTGTTTAATTTGTCTAACATAAATGTTTAAGGTTTAAATCTCCCCTCTTATTATAACTATTAAATTTTGAAAAAAAAAAAATTTAATGTCTATTTGATATACACTTAATAATTTTTTTTAACCTATTGAAAAATTGTTCTAAGGCATTATTTATATATAAAAAAAATCTAACACAAACAAGTGTATATCAAATATTAAATAGGTTTATTGTGGATTCTAATACAAACAGATCTATTAATCACATATACCAAATTTAAAAAATATTAAATCTCTATAATCCTTTTAGGTAAAAATGCAAAATTGGCCCTCTAACTTTCAGTCTTTTTCATTTCAGTCATCTAACTTTTAATTTTGTCATTTCAATCCTCTAACTTTCAATTTTTGTCAATGCAGGACTCTGTTAGAACTTAGTTAGGGGCTGCCGTTAACTGAGCTAAAATGACGTCGTTTTGGCTTTTTTTTTAAAATAAATTTCGGAATTACAAAAAAAAAAAAAAAAAAAAAAAAAAAAACCGATTCAGAACTCCATCACCGAACTGAGCTCATTCTTGCCAAGCTAGATAGTGTACTTCTTTCTCACTTGGTGATTCTTTGCAATATCTGACAAATTATATACCATCTTAGAGCGCTTCAATTTCAGACATGTGCAAAAAAAGTAAAAACTCTGAAATTAAAAAAAAAAAAATTCAAACAAAAATCAATTTATTAGCACATAGTGTGTTACTGTAATGAAATAGCCTTGCCCAGCTGAGACGAGGATCTTCTCATACTAATAAGAGTTAGTTACTGAAGCAATACAGTAATCCAGCAAGTACAACAAAGAATAAGTACAAACTAAAGTTATAGAAGATCCAGCATATGAGAACCCATCTTCCTAATCACACAAACCCCATTAATCTCTCACAAACACCGAAATCAATCTAGCCATCGCTCACCCAAATTTGGGTGTAAATACTAATACCATATAATTAAAAAAAATACATGCCTTTTTGGAGTTTGCTGAGATCGTTGGATTTGGCTTCGAAATCGTGCTGTAGCTCTCGAATAACGGTTGAGGAAGACATTTGTGTGTGCTGCTTCTTCTTCTTCTTCTGGTTTCTGACTCTCGCTGCTGCTGAGTTCTCTGTTTTTTTTTTTTTTTTTTTTACAGATTTTTTTTTCTTTAAATTCCGAAATTTATTTAAGAAAAAAAAAAAACCAAAACGACGTCGTTTTGGCTCAATTAACAACAACCCTTAGCAGAGTTCTAACCGAGTCCTGCATTGATAAAAATTAAAAGTTAGAGGACTGAAATGACAAAAATGAAAGTTAGAGGGCTGAAATGAAAAAGACTAAAAGTTAGAGGGTCAGTTTTGTATTTTTGCCATCCTTTTATAATGATTTCCTTCATGACTATCATGTTGGCAAGAATCGAAACCTTTGGTACTCTAAAAAAACTATTTTATATAGATTTGTTGCAATGAACTCCCTTGAATGAATCTTTGTGGTTTCAAAACAATTTTACAAAGTCACTTTCTTTGACATTACAAGATAAGTTGGTTGAATCTGAAGATTTTTCAGTTTGGAAACAGCACAAGGTTTTTTTTTTTTTATTATTATTTTTTAATCTTTGCTCTAAAATGACAACCTTTTTCTCACTTAAAATTGTGCAATGTGTGATTCATATAGGTAGGTTAAAAAGCCATCACGAATCCTTATCTGAATACAATTAGAATTATGTTTTATGTGGTTTTACTAGAGACTAGAGAGAGCCTCAAGCAAGAGACAGGTGAAATCTCGGTACTTTAATGTTTCACTTTCACTTGAGCGAAATTCATTAGTGTTCAATTTCTTCAAGATCTTTAATGCAACCCTTGAGAAACTTTTACACAAAATCAAATTCAACCAATTCCTAATATTTGAAGTTTGAACACAAATTTTCTTATCGAGTTAACGCACCCTTGAAAAACTATCAAGAAAATTTATAACTTGTCCCCTACACAGGTTATGTTTATATACCGCTTATTGCTGAAAACTAAAAACTAAAAACTAAAAACATTTTAGCAAAATAATTTTTAAATGTGTGAATAGTGCAATAGGACCTTGTTTTAAAGAAAAATTTGTTAAAATCCGTACTTATGGGTCTCGTGAATAGTGCACGGGACCCACAGAAAAAACGAAGAATCGGGCTTGTTTTCCTTTTCAATGCAATCCAAACTTAACCATAAAGTTTAAACTAGACCATCAGCTTCTTAACTTCTCTCTAAATTGCAAATACTCTTAATAATTTTCTTTAGATTGAAACATTTTGCTAAAGCAAGCCAGCAGATTATGCCTTTGTATATGCCAATGGATTTGACGGTGGTGGAGTTGGGGTGGAGAAAGAAAGACAGAAAATGAGAGTGAACAATAATGTTTTGGGGTCAGAAGAGAAATGACAAAATGAAGTATTGAAGTATTGTAGTTATTAGGAAAACATTTACCAATTCACTTTTGGATGAGTATGAAATTGTTCTAGAAAATAAAGGACTCTATTTGCATACGCACTTAATAATTGTAAGTTAGGCCAAAATGGAGATATACCCCTTTCGTCCAAAAGTTCTAGCCAAAATGTCCTCTTTCTAAAACAATCTAGTGAGATACCCTTGTTTTAAAACTCGATTTTCTAAAAATCGAGTTTCAAGGTAAAACTTGATCTTTAGAAAATCAAGTTATAAGCAAATCAAACTTATAAAAAAAAAAAAAAAAATTGTTTAACTCAAGTTCCTTACTAAAACTCGATTTTAAACTAATCGAGTTTCAAAACAAGGGCATATCGCTAGATAGTTTTAGAAATGAGACATTTTGCTGGAACTTTTGGACAAAAGGGGTATATCCCCATTTTGGCCTTGTAAGTTATAACCACCCACATTCATTTGTACTTTCCAGTCAACAAGACCAATACGAATACTTGTAAACAAACATCAAGATAGACCCATAACACATTGTATACATACAAATATACAATGATTAAGAGCTACAATGATAATTTATTTTCTTGTTGGCGTTTGGAGATTGGAAGAGAACTGAAGGCTGAGAGAGTGCAAAGTTGGAGGGAATGCCCCTTGGGTTTTTGGGAGGGTTTAAGGGGTGTGACAAATTAAACCTCATACATTTAAATGTGTCAATTTTTTTTTTTGGTAAAAAAAAAATGTGTCAATTTAAAATCCATATTATTATTATTATTATTATTATTATTATTATTATGCCAAACACTTGGAATTTATGAAACATTTGAGATCATATGTGGGGGGTTTTGTTTGGCACATTAATAAAAGGATGGGGTTTAAACTTTAAAGTGACAAATGTAAAAGTATGAGGTTTAATTTGTCACAAGGATAAAATTATGTTTTTTTTTTTTTTTTGGACTTTTCCTTGAAAAAACAAATTCTTGGATTAACTATCATATTACATTTTCATTAGACTTAACAAACCATAAATATGTTTGGAGTAAAATACAAAGAAATGATCGTGTACGGCAAGTAAGCCATGTGGGCCGCCCGAGGTTCCCAGAACATTGAACAAAGTTACTTGGGCCAGCCGAGACTGCCAGGCCCATTGTGATAACTTCCCTTGCTTTCCGGGGAAACACGCTCTGATTTTGTTTACATTCGCGGGCCGTACAATACTAGCATCATGACCCGCGAATACTCCTCGGGGGACCAACACCGGACACACTCTTGATCGGGAATCGCCGTAGCCGAACGTCCCGGAGTGAAAACCAATTCCAAGGCCACTCCCACCTAAACACCCACTTACGACTAACAACATTGGACCTCCAAGAGCACTAGCGTCAGAGGCAATCATCATTGTTCCACTAGCATTTCTCTATAAATACTAGGGGTTGAGAAGAGGAAGGGGGTTGTTGAAAAAACGAGGGAGCAAGAGAGAGGAAACAAAGCACAGAAGTCTAGTTGCTAGAACCACCCTTAGTAGGAAACCCTCAAACCCACGTTACTAAATAAATTGTAAGCCCAAACGGTGTAGGCCCATTGGCCCCTCAATTTTGGGTGCGTACAATTGGCGCCGTTTGTGGGAATCTCCTACGAAGCTGTGGTTTAGCCAAGACTCGCACGCGGCAGGATGTCAGGGGGAGTTGCTGAGAGCGAGGCTGAAAGTCACTCGGCAGGACCATCTCGGGGGTCGTCTTGGCTAGAACGAAGGCACAAGAGACGTGAAGACAGGGGTAGCGAATGGGAAGAACGGTCTGGCCTCGGGGAGGGGTTGTACCAGACGCAGTGGGCGGTGTCGGGGGTGTCGGGGCACAGACAGTTCGACGAAAGAGACGAGGAGCTAGAGCGGCTGCGCAGGCAGGTGAAGGATTTGGGGTTAGAGGCGGACAGACACCTAGGAAGAAGGCTCGACGACCAGAGCAGGGCAGCAGCCGGGAGAGATCACCGTGTTGCGGGATCCCACCAATCAGGGTCCCACCAACACCGACACCGTTCCCGGTCACATGAGCCTTACCGCGACCGGAACCGCTCGCATTCGCGAGAATCCCGCTGTCGCAAGGATCGATCGCGGTCGAGGGAATGCACGGACAGGGGATCTGATTCGCCCGTCAAGCGACAACCGTATAACGCGGCAATGGACGCGATGAGCCGCGCTCTACGAGGAGCAGCGCGGTCCCCGTTCACAGATGACATTGAAAGAGCCATGATGCCGAGAAGGTTCACACGACCCCCATTCAACATATACGATGGGAAAACGGACCCGGTCAAACACGTCAGTCACTACATCCACATGATGTCCCTACATTCTCACAACGACGCGCTAATGTGCAGGGTGTTTCCCTCCAACCTCGGCCCGACCGCTCTGAGCTGGTTCAACGGACTGCGGAAGGGATCCGTTCGCAGTTTTGCCCATTTAATCCAGGAATTCGGTGCCCGGTTCGTGACATGCAGCCAGGTACCGCAACCCGTGGATGCGCTGCTATCTATGAAGATGCGAGTAGGGGAGACCCTCCGCAGCTATGCTAGCCGATATTGGGAACTTTACAACGAGATAGGTGGGGGTAATGAGAAAATTGCAGCGAGCACCTTCCGAATGGGGCTCCCCGAAGATTCCGAGCTGTGGGATTCGCTAACAAAGAAGCCTCTTGAGGATATGAGACAACTCATGAGACGGATCGAGGAGTATAAGCGCTTGGAAGACGACCGGTTGCAGAGTAAGGGCAAGGCTCCGGCAGTAAACCGTCCTCGGCAAGGGGGTTTTCAGCCGAGAAATCGGAAGGATATGAAGATACACAAGCCGCTTTGGCAGGCAGGGGAAGTGAGCTTGACGTTTAAAGAGCCAGTGCATCGGATTTTGGAGCGGATCAAGAATGAGCCCTACTTCAGGTGGCCGAACAAGATGGAAGGTGACCCCTCACGGAGAAATCAGAATCTGTACTGCACCTACCACAAAGACAAAGGACACACTACCGAGCAGTGTCGCGTACTAAAAGATCATCTGGCACAATTAGCGAAGGCGGGACACCTGAAAGAGTTTGTGGTGGGTGCCGACGTTCGGGGGACCGACGGAAGTGCCTGGCAGCAAAGGAACCCTCTTCCCCCACCCCTAGGAGTAATTGAGATGATCCTCGTCGCCCCAGGGGGATCATCTGCGGCAGAAAAAGGGGTGTTGACTGTTGCACCGATGATGGGTCTGCCGGACGGGGACCAGGCGAGAAAAAGGGTGAAGCATGCTCGGGAGACACTTGCCTTCGACGAACGAGACTTAGAAGGAACGATACAACCGTATGATGATGCGCTGGTGGTCACAGCCCGGGTAAGTGGATTCCTGGTGAAGCGGGTAATGATAGATCAAGGCAGCAGAGCCGACGTAATGTACCCGGACTTGTTTAGGGGGCTCGGGCTAAAAAGTAAGGATTTAGCAGAGTACAGTACGCCGCTGGTATCATTTGACGGGAGAATCGTGATCCCCGAAGGACGTATCTCCCTCCCCGTGAGTATGGAGGGGAAAGAGGTCGCAATAACGTTCATAGTAGTCAACTCTTTCTCCCCATATACAGCTATCCTGGGAAGGCCTTGGATACACGCCATGGGAGCCGTCCCCTCCACATTACACGTTAAGGTCAAATTTCCTACGGATCTCGGCGTCGCCGTGGTCCGGGGATGCCAGAAAATGGCAAGGCAGTGCCTCGTTGCTGCGGCCGGCTTCGGAAGTATGAGAGCCGGGCAAGGGGAGTCCACCGAGCATCCCCCATTATAGCAATTATAAGGACCCCAAAGGGAAATGGGGGCTGAAGGCGCCGAAGAGTTTATAAGAGCAAAGATACTACCGGACGCCGACAAGTATTTCCAAATAGGGGCCAGCATGACGACCAAAGAAAGGGTAGAGGTGTTACTGTGCCTAATACAGAATGTAGACGTGTTTGCCTGGAGTCCCTACGACGTGCCCGGAGTGGATCCTGAATTCATCGTCCACAAGCTCAACGTGGACCCATCTTTCCCCCCCCAAGAAACAAAGGCCGAGGAGGGTGGCCAGAGAGCATGCGGAAGCAGTAAATGTAGAGGTCCAAAGGCTCAAAGAAGCAGGGGCCGTGAAAGAGATCTTCTTCCCGGAGTGGTTGGCGAACACCGTAGTAGTGAGGAAGAAGAATGGCAAATGGAGAGTCTGTGTGGACTTCACGGATTTAAACCGAGCATGTCCGAAGGACCCCTTCCCTATGCCAAAGATTGACCAGTAAATAGATGCCACATGCGGACATCCGAGAATGAGCTTCCTCGACGCATTTCAAGGGTACCACCAGATTGCCTTATCAGCCGAGGATCAGGAGAAGACGGCGTTCATAACTCCGGATGCCAATTACCACTACACCGTGATGCCATTTGGGCTAAAAAACGCCGGGGCAACATATCAGCGAATGATGACGAGGATGTTCCGTGACAAGATTGGCCGAACAGTGGAGATATACATTGATGACATGGTAGTAAAAAGCAAGGAGGAGGTGCAACACGGGGAAGATCTTAGGGTGGTGTTTGAGCGCTTGCGGTAGCATAAATTACGGCTGAACGCTGAAAAATGTGCCTTTGGTGTAGGGGCCGGAAAATTTCTGGGATACATGATCTCCGACCGAGAAATAAAGGTTAACCCGGACCAGATTGAAGCCGTGAAGCGTCTCCAATCCCCGAAAAATCTTAAGGAGGTACAAGTCTTAACGGGGATGTTAGCCGCCCTCAATCGGTTCATATCCAAGTTCTCGGACCGATGTCAGTCGTTCTATCAGCTTCTGAAGAAATGGAAAGGGTTTCAATGGAACGATGAATGCGAGGAGGCTTTTCAGGGACTAAAGGAATACTTAACACATGCGCCCGGACTAACCGCTCCAAAGCCCGGGGAGGACCTGTATATGTACATCTCGGTGTCCGATCACGCAGTGAGTGCCGTGTTACTAGTAGACTGGGGCACGCAGCAGCCGGTGTATTACATCAGCAAAACCCTAGTGGACTCGGAAACTAGATACTTGCCTCTGGAGAAGTTGGTCTTGGCATTAGTACACGCCACGAGGAAGCTGCCCCAGTATTTCCAAGCTCACATCGTGTATGTACTGACCGAATACCCATTGCAGTCGTTGCTGAAAAGATCCGACTTCACAGGATGGATCGCGAAGTGGGGAACTCGGCTTGGTGCCTTTGACGTGTGGTATAGGCCGAGAAAGGCAATCAAGGGACAAGTTCTAGCAGATTTCGTAGCTGAGTTTTCACCCAGAACCCCGAGAGAGCTGGTATATGCGCTGGACTGTCGCCCATGGAAAGTGTATGTGGACAGTGCATCCAATTCCACAGGGGCCGGCGTTGGCGTCGTCCTCATCAGCCCCGAGGGGATAAAGTTGGAGCATTCCTTCAGGTTGAAATTCAAAGCTTCAAACAATGAGGCTGAATACGAGGCTTTTTTGGTCGGGCTGAGGGCTGTCTTAAGCATCGGCACCCGGGAAGTAGAGGTATATATGGACTCACGGTTGGTGGCCAATCAGATCACGGGCAGCTTCGAAACTAGGGATCCCCGTATGAAGGCGTATCTGGAGCAGGCAAAGCAAGCCTTCTCCGAAATCGGTACCGTGAGAGTAATGCAGGTGGCCAGGACACAGAATAGACACGCCGATTCCCTCGCAACACTGGCTTCATCGGTGATCGAGGACATACCACGGCTGATAACGGTAGAAGTAATCACAAAACCAAGCATCACTACGACCGTAAACACAAATCAAGCAGGGGTCGGCGTCTCGGCAATAACAGCACTTGGGAGCAGTTGGATGGACCCCATCATCGAATACCTGGCCGAGGATAAAGTTCCACCTAATGAAAAAGAGGCAGGAAAGATCCGTAGAGTAGCTCCTCGGTACTGGCTGTCACCCGACAAAAAGTTATATCGGAGATCCTACGGGGGACCGTATCTAGCATGCCTACACCCCACCAAGGTGGCTAAACTCTTGGCCGAGCTCCATGAAGGCGTGTGCGGCAACCATGCGGGGGGACGGTCACTGGCTCATCGGGCCATGACGCAGGGATTTTGGTGGCCTAAGATGCAGAAGGACACAGCCGAGTACGTCCGCAAGTGTGAGTAATGCCAAAAGCACGCCCCCGCGATCCATCAGCCTACCAGCTGCCTGAACCCGGTGAGCAGTCCGTGGCCTTTTGCTCAATGGGGGCTGGACATACTCGGACCCTTCCCCCGAGCGACGGGCAACCGACGGTTTGTAATGGTAGCCGTTGATTATTTCACCAAGTGGGCAGAGGCAGAAGCTTTGGCCAACATACGGGATGTGGACGTAAGGAAATTCGTGTGGAAAAACATAATCACCAGATTTGGAGTGCCGGACACCCTTGTCTCTGACAATGGCCTGCAATTTTGTAGCAGAGCTTTCCAGGATTTCTGTAAGGATCTCGGCATCAAAAACCGATACTCCACCCCTGCGTACCCTCAGAGCAACGGCCAGGCCAAGGCAGTAAACAAGGTGATCGTGAACGGCCTGAAGAAAAGACTAGACGGGGCTAAGGGGAATTGGACTGAGGAGTTGCCAAGCGTCTTATGGGCATACTGAACGACGCCCAGAAGGTCCACGGGGGAAACGCCATTTTCCCTCACCTACGGATCTGAGGCTGTTATACCGGCTGAAGTACATCTGGGCAGCGGGCGAGTATCCGGGTTCGACCCCGGCACAAACGATGGGTCACTGGTAGACTGTTTGAATAGGTTAGAAGAACACCGAGAGGCCTCGACTATAAGGCTTGCAGAGTACCAGCAGAAGCTAGCCAACAGGTACAACCAAGGTATAAGGGCGAGGGAGTTCAGTGCAGGGGACCTAGTATTGAGAAGAGCAGTAGGCAACATGCGGGATACTAATTCCGGGAAGCTAGCGCAGACTTGGGAAGGGCCGTACCGAGTCACCGCTGTCGCCGGCACGGGCCCCTATTACCTAGAAGAGCTTGACGAGAAGCCTCTACCCCGACCATGGAATGTCCACAACCTGAAGAAGTTTTACCACTAATCGGCTATACCACCAAGTATTCGAGCAAAAGAAAAAGAGAAATACATTGTACATGTCCTGCTAATGAAAATAATAGTGTTTAAACCGGAAAATGCATGTTGTCCAAAAACAAATTTTGCCTAAGGACAGAAGCCCGTCTCTCGATTCGATCACTATCACCGAGCGGGTGGAAACCTACAATTTTTCCTAAGGATAGAAGCCCGTCTCTCGGTTCGATCACTATCACTGAGCGGGTGGAAACCTACAAATTTTTCCTAAGGATAGAAGCTCGTCTCTCGGTTCGATCACTATCACCTAGCGGGTGGAAACCTACAATTTTTTCCTTAGGACAGAAGCCCGTCTCTCGGTTCGATCACTATCATCGAGTGGGTGGAAACCTTCAATTGCGCTTAAGGACGGAAGCCCGTCTCTCGGTTCTATTACTATCACCGAGCGGGTGTAAAACTACAATTTCGCTAAGGACAGAATCCCATTTCTCGACTCGGTCACAACCACCGAGAAAGTTGAAACCTAAAGTTTTCCCGAGACCCGTTCATGGTTGGATCGGTATAGCCGAGCGTACTATAACTTAAGCGCCTAAAGGCAGCCCCCGCGCCCATATTCAATCAATATAGCCGAACGGGGGGAGCCTCCGCTTTTATTAAATGCAATAACCTGTCTAAAAATATAATGGAGCGGGCCGCGAATCGGGCAAGCAATACAGACAAAAGAAAGTGGGATAAAACCAAGAACAACATAACTTCAACCAAATCAGTCGGTAAAATCACAATGTTTAAAATACTGCCTGCAGCAGAAGGATAAAAACTAAGAAGTCAAATTGTCTCGCCACCACAGCCAGGCGACGTAGGCATACCTTAAAAAAAAAAAAAAAAAAAAAAAAAAAAAAAAAAGGACTACGATAGTAACGACAAGGCACTTCTAAAAAACAGGCACGGCAGATTAAGCTGCTGGATCTTCGGCCTGAGTGTCGCTAGTAACCTCCAAACTAGCTGGCTCGGCGTGGGCATCAATGGCCTCCACTAGCTCCCGCATACTAGACGTCTCATCTTCATCAATGACATAGGGGGCGCCCTGCGCCTGCGCGGCCGGGGGTGGAAAGGGGATATCACTGGGGTTGAACAGGGGAGAGTCCTCGGGAACACCGGCGGCACGAAGTGCGGCCAGCCATCCTTCTTCAAACCCGAGCTTATGCGGCTGACGCATGACAGGTTCCGCGGAATTCTCGGCGTCGGCAAACCCCTCGTTGTACCACTTGCCTTCGCAAGCGCCCAACGCGGCCTTTAAATCACCCAACTCCTCCCCCAGAGCCGTATTCAAGCTCACCGCCTCGGCCAGCTTTATCTGCACGTCCCCCAGCTGCTCCTCTAGGACGGCGCTTCTTGCCTCGGCACGGGCCCTAGCCTCCTCAGCCACAGCAGCTTTCCCTTCGGCCTCCTCCGCAGCCTTTGCCTTTTCCGCAGCGTTGGCGTCGGCGACGTCCTTAAGAGCCGTCTCTCGACCAGCATCCTCGGTGAGCTCTTTCATCCGCCCGTCAACTATCTGGGACAATTGTGCAGCCTGAACGAGCATAAGAACAAAGAGTACGGGGGAGGACCCCTTGCATAAGTTAGTGCAAAAGCCAATCTAAAAAAAAAAAAAAAGACTAGGGGTTAGGATCCCCGAAAACCTTACCGCCACGGTGAGCCATACTAGCCGCCTACCTACGGACTCGTCCGTGCCCTCCGTGTATGCGTGCACATCCTCGGGCAGGAGTAAGCCGTTCGCCAAGCACTGGGCAACACGGCCCCCCTGGCCCTTTTCCCATACTCTGACGCTGGCGGTCTCCGGGAGGGGCTCGCCATCTAGCAGGAAGGAGGGTTGCCAGTTTGCAGCAAATCGGGAGGTGGACGCCCCATCCGGCTGGGTTTGGGTCACCGGCTCGTGGATGACGATGCTAGATGACGGGCGGGGAGGCGAATGGGCCAGGGAACTGCGCGGGCCGGGCGGTGTCTGATCCGCGACACGCTGCTTTTTGCGTTGACAGACTGGTTGAGTGGGAGGGGCTCGAGGGGGCTGACTTGAGTCCCCCTGCTGCTGAGCCGCCGGCTGGGCGCCCGGCATGAAACGGCCGATGGTCATTACCCTCCTTTGCACCATTTCGCGACTGCGATCGGACTCGGCCTCCGAGGGACCAACGGGCTCGGCTACAGCACCTTCAGCCACTTGAACGGGTAACTCCTGTCCCTCGTGCTCCTCAGGTTGATCGGGGGCTTGGGGTTGAATTCGTTCGTGGGCCTTCTCTCTCAACGCCCGTGAAACTCTCTCGGCTGACTCGTCGTGGATCGGTTGACGCTCGTCCGAACAGATGAACCTTGGGCCGAGGTCGCGTGCTTCGCCTACCGCAAACTTTGGAGGAAGGAAGTTCGCGTTGCGCACGTCTATGTAGGAGAGAAGCGGGCTGTCAACCAGCAGTGCCTGGCTAAATGCATGCCAGGTGGTGTATACGGGGTCCACACCGAGGATCAAATGTGATGCACGGAGCTGGCCGTCAAAATGGACGAAGATCTCCGATCTGAGGACGAAGTTCAGGTCCCGGACGTGCACCACCCTGCGATCCGGCTTGAACCTTTTTCCGTCTGCAAAGAAACCGCGCAAACAATTAGAAGTTAATTAGATCAAGTTCAAACGAAGTATAGTACAAAGAGAGCTCGGTACCGACCGACATTGCGCGGCGAAAACGGATAGGGGAGCTCCTCGGCAAACCAATTGCCGCTCACCCGTACGAACTCCCCAGTCGAGTTCCTATTGGAATCAGGCAGGCAAGAGATTAGCCGTACCCTCATGTCCCTAGTCCGTAGATAGTAGTCCGAATTGATATTACCACACAGACTGTACATAAAGTTGATGTCATGATGGTTTAGTGTTAAACTGTACAACCGGTTCAGCCTACTGACGCAGCTCACCACCCGGTAAAAGTTGGGGGGGAGTTGGTCGGGGCAAAGACCATAAAACCTAAGTGTACTCATAATAAGAGGGTCGACCGGGAATCTAACCCCGCCCTCCAGTATGGCCATTAGAGGAAAGAAAACTGTATTGACGCCCTGGCGCCGTTGAATATCTCTATCACCCTCGGGGCAATACGCTATATCAACGTCCCCGGGGATGTTAAAGGCAGCCCTAAAGGTGGCCAGGGCGGTTTCTGATGAAAGCAAATGAGAATAACCCATTGCCTAAAACTAGAATTTTCAAAAGGAAAGCTGTAATTTATAGAACTGAATAGAATGAAACAGAGCAATTAGATAGGAGAAGAGAGAACTTACTGTGGGCTCTAAGAATGAATGGAGTCCTGAACTAGAAGGAAGAACGCTCAGCAAAGCAAGGGAAGGAAGAATGGAAATGCAAAAGTGAGGAAAGAAAACTTAGGGGGATATATATAGTGGGATGGGAGAAGAATAAATGACAATAAATGGGCCGCTTGGTAGGAAACCCAACAGGCCGTCATATCAAACTGCCACACGCGCGACGCCTCGATTCGTGAAGCGTCAGAGAGTAATGATACCCTATCAAACCTGACGCGTCTTCTTGGGAAAAGCGAATGTGTAACCCACAAAGGGCCGTTCCCGGGCCGATAACCGCTTAAGTTCCTTGATTCGTCCCTGAGAACGTGGGGACGAATCAAGGGGGGGCTATTGTACGGCAAGTAAGCCATGTGGGCCGTCCGAGGTTCCCAGAACATTGAACAAAGTTACTTGGGCCAACCGAGACTGCCAGGCCCATTGTGACAACTTCCCTTGCTTTCCGGGGAAACACGCTCCGATTTTGTTTACATTCGCGGGCCGTACAATATCAGCATCATGACCCGCGAATACTCCCCGGGGGACCAACGCCGGACACACTTCTGATCGGGAATCGCAGTAGCCGAACGTCCCAGAGTGAGAACCAATTCCAAGGCCACTCCCACCTAAACACCCACTTACGACTAACAGCATTGGACCTCCAAGAGCACTAGCGTCAGAGGCAATCATCACTGCTCCACTAGCATTTCTCTATAAATACTAGGGGTTGAGAAGAGGAAGGGGGTTGTTGAAAAAACGAGGGAGCAAGAGAGAGGAAGCAAGGCACAGAAGTCTAGTTGCTAGAACCACCCTTAGTAGGAAACCCTCAAACCCATGTTACTAAATAAATTGTAAGTCCAAACGGTGTAGGCCCATTGGCCCCTCAATTTTGGGTGCGTACAGATCGCACTTGATAAAGGAATTCGAAGACGAGATGGAATATGAAACTTAGTTCTTCAAGTGGTCATCATCCTCAAAATATTATGGATTTGATGAATATATATATATATATATATATTTATTTATATAAGGGCGTTCACAATGCAATGTGATGGGAATTTTTTCCCTTTTTATCTTTTTCTTTGCAATTCATTGACATGGTTGGATGCCCAAAATCACTAACCGTGCCGCAAGATCGAGAAGACTGGTAGGTCAGTCAAATCGGTTTAGGCTGGTCAATGCGGTTGGTCATGTCGGTTGGGCCAATCTATATAACACTATAGAGAAGATATTTTGTTTAATCAATAATAATCCTAACTTATCATTGAATCTACAATGTGTCCCATAAGCTTTAAAGTTTAAACTAAACAATCAGCTTCTTAAGTTCACTCAAAATTGCAAATAGTCAGCTGTTATACTTAGTTTTGGTCAAATGGAAACATTTTGCTTAAGCAAGCAGGCAGATTATGTCATTATGTAATTGTTATGACTTTTTGAACTTCTCGATCGACAATGTATTGCAGGACATAGTCTTTGTTGAGATGATGGAAGATGGTTTTGGTGATGGTGGAGTTGGGGCGAAGAGAGGCGGAGAAAGAAAGACCAAATGAGAATGAAAGAAACTGTTTTGGGGTCAAAAGAGAAATGTCAAAGTGAAAATTAGGGGCATTGATTCAACTCATTCCTCAATTGTTTTCTGGAAAACATTTATCAAGCCATTCTTGATGAGTAAGAAATTGTTCTAGAAAATAAAGGAATCTATTTGTATTTAGGAAAAATAATGTGAAGTATTGCTGTCCTTACTCCTTAGAAAGGACTTCAGTGTACCATTAAGAGCAAGCCAAAAAATAAATGTACTACCATAAATATGAAAGGTACTCGAAATATCCATTGGAAACTACTAAAGTGTTCACCATTCTCAAACCATCCACATGGTACACTACATGAGACAATCCACAGCCTTTGGCATTGTCATGGTGGCTTATAGGGGATATAATTGTATTTTTCTGGGGGGAGAATATATGCTTATAACAACCCACATTCATTCGTACTTTCCAGTCAACAAAAGCAATGCCAATACGTGTAAAGAATTGAAAAAACAAGATAGCACAATTGTATTCAAATAGTGATTAAAGAGCTAAATATTTTGGTTAGGAGATAGATTTGTGTTGTTTATTGAATATAGCTGCATATCAAGCATCTAATTATATAGCTCACTACGGCTCTAGAATGGAACATCAATCGACTAATACTAGTTCACTAGTATGATCCTAAATATGATAGATCCATCAATCAACATTGCAGTTTAATGCAAGAAGACAAAACAAACATGAGAAATTATTAGCCATGTCTTATTTTCTATGGCTATAACTAACAATACATTTCAACAACCCTCTCTCTCTCTCTCTCCCTCATGTTAAATGAGTCCAGAAAACAAGAATTGTGCTTATTGTTAGAGGATTCCCAAAAACTGTAGCACCATCCAGACTCTCTCTCTCTCTCACACACACACACATGTTAAACTTGTGAAGGAGTTATATAATAATCATACAATCTCCTATAAAACTAGTGCAAAAGCTCTCTCGCTCTAAATAACTAGTGGAATCAACATTCATTTTCTCCACAAAATGGAGTATTTAGGCTCTGCCTTGGAAGAATTATTCATAACAAAAGAAGGTAACAGCAGGGGAAGGGTTGGACGACGGAGGTACAGCAATGACGATGACACAGAGTTCAAGTCTAAGAACCTCCAAGCAGAGAGGAGGAGGAGGCAAAAGCTCAGTGATAGGCTCCTGGCACTACGTGCATTAGTTCCTATTATCACAAATGTACCACTCATGGCATTTTGAATTCAATATGAGGAACTTTTTTTTTTCAAAAATCAATCATTAGATTATATCTCGAACGAATAGTATGAGAGAAAGGGCATTTCCGATTTTATCTGATTTATCGGAAGCCTATTGCAGCGTCACAAACTCGAAATCTCACTTATCAGATTCCATAACACCCTTAACATTCTCTGTTTTAAAATTTCAAGTAATGTGTTTCAAAACCATTTTGTTTTTGTTTACAAAAAATGGGAAAAGGGGATTTGAATCTAAGTTTTCCTTCATGTGAGAACTAGACAATGCTACTGTAATACAAAGCTCTTGATCATAACGCTTTTGTTTACGGTCAAAAACATCATATGTTAACATATATGATTATTTTGCTTGTCTGTAGATGAACAAAGCAACCATTATCGAGGATGCAATTTCATACATTGAGGAACTGCAGAACAATGTGAAGGTTCTTCAGGGCCTACTTTATGAAATGGATGCATCATCTGAAGAGGGAGCATTGCCAAGAAGTGAAGAAATTGATCCTGCCGAAGAGATGATGAAAAGTGGAATTCAGGTTAATCAACTACTAGCTAATCAGTTCTATTGGAGTCTTAGACGCATAAAGTTCTTTTAGGCATATATAATTGATGGTTCTTTTTGTTGATTTTCTTAGGCAGAGGTTGAAGTCACCCAAATTGATGGGAACAAACTTTGGATAAAAATCATCTTCGAGAAGAAAAGGGTTGGATTCACAAGACTGATGGAGGCCATGACTGCTTTTGGCTTTGAACTCATTGATACAAGTGTTACTACCTCCAAAGGAGCAATGCTTGTTTCATCCTGTGTTAAGGTTTGTAAAAACAAAAACTTTGGTGCCACCTTTCCAAAAATACTTTTTTTTTTTTTTTTTTTTTTAAATTAGTATTTTCTCCTTTGTACTAGCATGGTAACAAAACAAACTCATATCTAACTAAAAAACCAAAGTAGGTACATACATGCAATGGTAACAAACTTGGAACCAACAATTAAATCAAACTGCAATTCACTGTCACAACGAATTGTCCTACACTTTTGATCAGTTTTGTACATGTACTTTCATAAGTTTTAACTGATAATGCTTATTTATTGTAAACTTCTGGTACTTTCAGGGAATTCATGGTGAAATAAATGAAGTCCAGGGCACCAAGGAGTTGCTGCTACAGATCATTAATGGCATATAGAGCAATTGGGAGTATAACTGATCAGTCATTGAACTGACAAAATAAATGTGCATTTTGTGTTGGTGTCTAGTCGATTTTCTGTTAATACCTTAGTTATTATGTTTGGTGGCATGTAAGACAGGCTTATTTATGCATTACTAAGAGCAAATGCTAGTCAAATCCACATGTTGGTGGAGAAAATTTTATTAAGTAAACAATGCTTGTGCTTTCCGGTTGTGGATCACTAGACCTCTATTTCAACAATTTGGGTTTCAAATACTTGATAATAAAATAAAATATAAAATATCACCTTTTTATTTCATGTTTCCGCTTGAACACGACTTTCAAGTTGCAATACATAGTATATTCCAACTGTTGACAGTTCTGGAACCTAAAAAAATATAAGATGAAAAATTAGATTTCTTTAGGAGGATTACCATAAACTAGTTTTAAATCCAACTAATAACTACAACACAGAACACATCGTTTAATGATAGTGATCACGATCTTTCACATATTTAATCTCGGAAAGTATTACTGTATTATCTTTCTTAATTAAGCATTTGGGAATAAAAACTTGTTCCCCTTATTTCTTTCCTTATTTAGTAACTCAATGCAATAATGCTTCTTCCTCAAAACTATAATTTTTAAATATAAAAAATAATTTATGAAAAACATTACAGGTTTGGGGCTTTAGAGTTTTTAGATTCTGTTTTAGGTGAGAAAACCATGTACTAGAGTTAGAGTTGTTCTAATAGGCACATAGAAATTTTAATTTAATTTTATTGATAAAAAAATGATTTTATTACTAAAGAAACTTGCAAGGGTGTCACGAAAAAATGAGAATTACAGTCACTCTCATAAAACTTTTCCGTAATTTCTATTTGCTTGACTATAACAAAACAACATTATAGAAATGATAAGTAAAGATGTTTTGTAAAAACAATTTATAGTGCTTTCAATAAAATCTGATCAAGCAATTATTATTTCACGTATCCAATATATGAATTCTTCTCATAGTGCATGAGTTCTACCCTCGCAATGCGTTAAACCAATAAGATAATGGGAGTCATACACTACAAGAGGTAGAATGTACATATTCAAGGCCTAAGATACCCTCTCCTTGTCAAGAGTATTGAACACAGTAAAAGCGATATATGAAGTTGCAAGAAGCATTACTGTGATACTTATAAATATTCAAAGCCAAAAAAAAAAAAAAAGAAAAAAAAAAAAAAAAGAGATATCAATAAATATGTTTGTAAATGATTTTGCAAAAGGCATTACCATTGACCTCTGTTACGACAACCTTAAAGTTGTTAAGGCGGTTGTGGTCACATAAAAAGTGTAAAACATTTTGAGAATGCTCATTACTTTGCAGTTTGCACTACAATCAATCGTGTGAAGACTTGGAGCGAAGTTTTCTTTTAATATTTTGGAGTTTTCAAGATCTAAGGAAAATAGAAAAACTATTAATTCTTATGAAAAATGAAAGAAGGTAGTTGAATAGCTATGAAGGATTGCTATGTTTGTTTCGCCATAATATTTTATAAAAAATAAATCATTTTTTAAAAAAGTATTTTCTATAAAATTATCTCATTTCTCTATATTTGATAACAACTTTAAATTTGTTAAAAAAAAAATCTTCTAATTTCTTTTATTTAGCTTGCTGTAAGATAGAGTTTTGTTCCAAAAAAATTTAGTAAAAAACAATTTCTAAAAATAAGTCATATCTTTTTTATTAACTAAAGATAATTTTCTTTTGACTCATTTTTTCTAATACTACTAAACACTAAAAAACACAAAAAAATTATCTTCACACAAGCTTTTTTATCTAAACAAACGTAGCATTTATTTATTTATGTAAAATTAAATAAAGATTCGTGGGGAAAATGAGAGGGGAAAAAAAAGGAATGAATGAATGGATAATTAAAAATTGTCAGGCCTGCACAGTATGTTAAAATATCCAATTTAGGTGTTAAAATATCCAAGATAGGCAAAGCTCGTTTGTCTTACTCTTCCGAAAAAGACTGTAATAGAGTATTTAGAAAGAGAAAGCCCAAGAAAGAAGTGGAATCAAATCTCTCTCACCACTTGTATGGAAATAGACAATTGCAATGATCCACTTTTGGACAACAGTGCTGTCATTGAATTTGGTTTAGAGATTTTTTTTTTTTTTAATGAGAAGCTATTTGGTTTAGAGCTAATAAGTGATAATGGAAGAAATACACGCAGCCTTTTGGCATAACGGTGATTGTACATCAGGTTGGCATGAAAATGCAGATACAAACAATTATACACATGAATCAACTCTTAAGTTCAACATGGTTGTCACATGCCACTTTACCAAGGATTCTAAGCTAAATGTGCCTTGACTAATGACTGGGAATGGCAGATGGCTCTTTTATTAGAAGAATAAACTCCCAAATTCTAATGGTTTTTAAAACCCAATACATAATTAATTTCATATCATATAGTAATATTGTTGGTGGGATCAATGAAATTCAGAGAAAATGTAAATGAAAAGCTCTCTCTCTCTCTCTCTCTCTCTCTCTCTCTCTCTCTCTCTCTAGAATACATTAGGTTAGGCTGTGGCGTAAAACACTGGTTTTACGCTAGCTAATAGAATCTTTCCATGTCATCTTTTTGTACTTATCACTTAAATCCCTAATCAAATAGTAAATGAATTAAGAAAAAAAAGCTTACGCCCCACTGCCCTCGGACTTCTACTTCCATGCTTTGTTTGCCCAAACCTCCACCACACCACACACCGAAGCTCATTGCCACAAAGGTCGCCAGAGCTATGCGTAGAGCTTGTAAACATAACGAAGGCCTCAGATTTTTTTTTTTTTTTGGTAGGGTTTGAACCTCTCACTTAAGAATCCAATCAAAAACCATGAAAATACCAAAAAAAAGAAAAATTCATAACAAATCAACAAAACCCATACCAATATGAACAAATTAAAACTCATCAAAGATACCGAAATACGAAAAAACCCATAACAAATCACGTTATTAATGTCCAAAAAAAAAAAAAAAACCAAACCCATCAAGCATTCAAAATCCAAGACTTGTTGGGGGGAAAAAAGGCAAATCATGAAAACAAACCTTTACCATGCTCATGCAGCTCCAACAACGAATCCGATGTCTTGTGTGGCAGTGTGTGGTGGGGTGAAGGTCCAGCCAAGAGGAAGCAGAGGATTTTTTTTTTTTTTTTTTTTTTTTAATTTGGTCTAATACTAATACGCATTTGTGATTTGGGATTAAAGAGTGTTGTTATTGTATGCAATAAGGTCTGTTTAAACTCTTACTGAAATAATGACATGGCGCGCTTTTATTGGCTGCTGCAGGTTGACCTAATGTATTCTCTCTCTCTCTCTCTCTCTCTCTCTCTATATATATATATATATATATAGCAACTAACCATCTTCTTATGGATCTTCCTCAAAAAAACCATCTTCTTATGGAAAAAATCAACTAACATTCAATACACCTACTAAAGCTTTTTCATTTTCATTTAATACATAATAAGTCATTACATTCTTTTCAAGCCTAAGCCTATCCAAGGGCCAAGGCTATCCGCTTGAACCTCTCAAACATGTCAACAGACATACGTGTAAAGATCCCATGCTACATATATCTCCAACTGTTTGCCAAATTCATGGAGCAAAAAAATGTCATTCACTTTCACTCATTCACTTATCCTTCTTTTGTAGAGAAATTGATGTTTTACATTATTAATTATTTCCGAATATCGCAAAATCACAGGAAAACCTTTTCCATACTCCATATCATAATAACCAACAAAAATTACAGGCTTAGTATTAATAAAGGAAATCCAAAAAAAAAAACCAAAATTTCTTTAGATACTATCTAGTTAAAGAATCTAGTGCTAAAATTCCGAACATTTTGCAGCTTAATTTCCAAATCTTATACCCAATTATCCATTTTTTACAGCCCTAAACAACATCTATGATCTGTACTCCAAATTTTCCTCTTCCAAAAATAAAAAATAAAAAACAAAAAAAAAAACCCCAAAAAACAAAAAGAGAAATAAAATATGAGACAAACAAAAAGAAGAGAACTCCATCTCTCTCATATGAAATAGTTATCTCTCATCTTTGAACTTGAAATCCCATATTCATCTTCCTGCTATTCTTCTCCAATACTAGGCCTGCACTCCACATTTAAATATAATGTTAATCAAAGAGACAAATTTGAACAAAAAGAAGAAACTGAACATTTTAAAGTAATAATTTTTTGGGCTAATTACAACTTACAACTTACAACTTATCTACATGTGGTTTGATCCGAATTTAAGTTGCCTACTTATAGTTTAAAATTTAGCATTTTACACATATGAGCTCTGCTCCATTAGGCTTCCGGGACCTACCTCTCCATATTCCGTTAAAAACGCATTTTAATACAAATACATAACACAAAGCAGATCAAAAGGTTAGGGTTTGAAAACAATTTTTCATACTAAGTCAACTCTCCCTTAAGGAACTACCCATTTATCATAATCACCATTTAAATCCCCACCAAAACTCACTTTGGATCACCACCAAGGGTAAATGTTTATTCTTGCTGGATTTCACGACTCAGGGAGTGAAAAACCAAGTGGTAACATTAATGGTCTTACTTGATTTTGGATTTAGTTTTTTGACTTTTCTATGATTCTTGGTGGGTTTTGGTCATTTTTGAAGAAAATGAAGAGAAAGAGAATTGTGTTGAGAAAATCGATATTGGTCTTGAATTTGGGTTGGATACCTTTTTGTGTCTTGTCTTTAGTGGAGTTTAAGTTCTCTCTCTCTCTCTCTCTAACACACACACACACAAACCCAGCCAAGATTCATGCTCTATTTTCATTTCATTTCATTTCTTTTTTTGTTTATCTTCTAAGCTAACATCGGAAGTTTGCTTCATTTTGATATTCAATTTGTATTTGTTTGAATTTTTTTTATGTAATGTTCATCCATCTTTTACAAAATTTTAAACCCTAGCTTTTTGATCCATTTTATGTTATGTTTTTTTAATTAAAATCTGTTTTCTTAACGGCAAATGCAAAGGTGGGTTACAGAATCCTAACAGAGCAAAGCTTAAAGTGCCAAATTTCAATCCACGGACACAGAGCAAAGCTTAAAGTGCCAAATTTCAATCCAAAGATAACTTAAATTCCGGTCAAATCAAAGGTGGGTAAGATGTAATTAGGCCTATTTTTTTGTTAAAAAATAATTTTACAAAATTTTAATCAGGCTGTTTAATCAATAATACAAAGGCACAATTTTCCAAAATTTTCCGATCGGGTTTCTCAGCAACCAAACAGAGTAAAAGTGCCAGAGGAAAGAACAAATTAACAGACCCAGAAAGGGTTTTACCCAGATCCAGAATCAAATAACAGTTCAGAAACCCAGTAAAAAAAAAAATCATAGAAAAATTTAGTACCTTGAGGCTTACAAACTGGAGGATCTTCAAACAGAGAAAGAGAGAGTTGTTTATGAGCAACACCAATATCAAACAAAATCAGCCCTGAAGATGGATCATTCACTATGATATCTTTCACTGGCAGCCAAAGAAAAAGCTCTTCCTGACTCAGACCCTCCAACCCTTTGAGCCCACCAAAGCTGAGGTTAGCCCTGATTACACTATCAAAGTGTACTCTTGTCTCAAACTTGGCTAAGCATGGCTGGTCCAAATGAACCTCTAGAAGACCATTTTGGTCTAGACTGTATGACTTTACACTGTCTGGGAAAAGCCCAGCCGGAAGGCCTTGGCTTTCAAGAAGGTTGTGGATGGAAGAGGTGGCTGTGAGAGGAAGATGGAGGAGAAGAAAGATAGTGAAGAAGGACATAGGTGTCAGAGACATTGTCACAGAGTTCTATTGGATGCACACACTATGTTTTGTTTTTGTTTTTAGGTTTAGGTTTTAAAAAGAGTGTGTTTATTTATTTATTTCTTTTAAAGGTTAAGTTTTCAAGGTTATTATTGGAAGTGGGGGCCAGAATGTACTGATCTTTGTTATGGGTTGGCATGAGATATCGACCAGATTACCCTTTTCTTAATTCAGGTTCTTGTTAAGGAATGTGTATAAAATAATGTTTTTGTTAAGGGGAAAAGACCTTAACAGCCAAGAATTGGTGGAGTCAAATTTGTTTCACCGGAAGTGTTTTATTGGTGTAATTTTATTGGAAGTAGTGGTAAATAGTGTAGTAAGTAGTTAAGACCTATTGGTTTAACTTTGGCAATTGTAAACAGTAGAAGACTTTTTCAACTTTAATATAATTATGCTTCACAAAAACAAAAAAAAAAAAACAAAACAAAATTTTCATAGTATTATTAACAACAATTTTTAATATTTAAATACTGAAAACTAAAAACTGTAAAAAAAAAAAAAAAAAAAAAACAAGTGGGATAAGAGATTTTTTTTAGGAGTGTTTGAGTTATGTTTATTATTTTAGGATGTTTGAATACTGGATTTAGAAAATACCTCCTACATTTCAAATAACATTGACCAATAACATTTTTATAAATATCACCGCACATTTTTGGTGTGATGGTTATTTACAGATATAAGTGCTTGAGGAGTGGAAGGTAAGAGTTAAGGTTTAAATCTCTAGAATAAATCTTCATACACATATTCACTTTAGATTAGATTAGAGTAAAATTTTTATCTTATATAAAAAAATAAAATAAAAAAATAAAAAATAAAAAACTCTAAGTCCTACCTAATTATACCACGTGAGAGAACTTTCTCTCTCTTCAAAATATTGTTCCAAAATTTGAAATAGTACAACACCAACAAAGAAGTGAACGGTGTTAGGTTTTTTTTTTTTTTTTTTTTTTTTTTTTGAGAATGTGAACGGTGTTAGGCTGGTGTGTTGGGAAGGATGAACTGCAATTCACAACTATCTATCTTGCAGCAATGTGTTTGAATAATATAATGCATTTTTTCCTTTTTCCTCCTTTTAGCTACCCTATTCTTAAGCTAAGATAATTCTTTCAATAAGATTTAAGATTTTTTTTTATCCAAACTATAATTGGTAATTCCATTATGGTTAGCAAAACGAATCCTATCACTCAAGGGAAAATTTTAATAATAAAGATAATTTTAGAGACATGATATTGGTTGGAGAATATACTTATTTGGTTAAAAATATAATTGTATCTAAAAAAAAAAATAACTTATAAAAATCTAGTTTAAATAAACTAAAAGAAGAAAATTGTAAAAACCTGATTGAAATGTATAATTAGTTCTGAAGCAAGAAAAAAGGGGGTGATCTAATAAATCCAAAAAAAAAATTGCTGATTTGGTGTGAGACAATTGGTTTAAGGCTGAAGCATTAAAACAGAAAGGGCGAGAGAAAAATCTCATGATGTCAATTGTCACAACACACAAGGGCACTGTTTGTACACTCATTAGTCAATAGACACAGCCACAAAAATACAAGACGGGAAGTTGCTCATAGCAGAGGGTGAAAACTACGAGGTTTGAACTTTTGCCCCAAAAAATAATAAAGATTTTAATTTGATTAAAAAAAAAAAAGAATAATGGAGAACTTTTTAATTTCGAATATTTGTTTTATTTAACAGCCGTGTATTTCAATATTTTCAGAGTGAAACAAAATTTTTGTGATTTCAAATTGTTAGTTGGCATTTCACATTCATATGAATGTAACTCATAGATGATAGAGTCTAAAGAAAAACTTTGTTATATACAAAAATTATATGTATTCGAGTATGTTACTAGAATAGGACGCTCCATATGTTTAAACAATTTATTTAAAAACTATACATTATTAGTTCATAAGAAAAATATCAATTCTTTCCTCCCCAGTTTTGACTATTACTCATAGTCCTTTAAAAAAATTTTGCAGTTTAATAATATTGTTCAACCCTTTCTATTCCCCAATGAGAATATTTTTTTTATTTTTTATTTTTTGTTTGAGTGAAGGATTCAAATTGTGTACCTACATATTTTCACAATAAAAAAAAAAAAAAAAAAAAAGTACTCGTGTGTTATGCTCCAATTTTCAAATGTGGCAATGGTCATGCAATTATTTTAATTTTTAAAAATATATTTTTTAGTAAATAGTAATATTTATTAAAACACACAAAAATAGTAATAAACAGGGTTTATAATACATTACATTTTCAAAAATATTAGATGTACAACTTTGTTCACAATATTTTTTCATAATTATTAAAATAATCAATTGTGAGTAATGGAAAAAAAATAATATGCTTATCTAAATAGTTATATTTCCGCCACTTAAAATGGTTATTTCAAAAAGTATAAAATAAAAAGATTTATATATGTAGACTTTTTTTTTTTTTTTTTTTTTTTTTGAGAGAGAGAGAGACTGTTTAATTTTTAAGTTAAGAGACAGGGTGTTACATAACCCCAAGATTGCGGACATCGCAGACACTCAACAAACCATCAAGCAGATTTATGCTTTAAAGCTAATACTTGTATTCTAATAAAATAAAATAAAAATTTAATACATAATCATGTCACTGAACAATAAGATATATGATTAAATATAATATTGACAACCACTTTCATTACCTTTATGACTTTTTGGGGCATACCTAATTACATTTTCGTACACATTTTGATCGGAATGTCCTGTGCTTGTCTTTGACCTGACCTTGCTCAGGCCCCTCATTTCCCATCTTTCTCTTGACAATGCTTTTTTTTTTTTTCTTTATTCAACCTGCCTTGTGAATTTTTCTAGACAAAATGAAAAATAAAAGTGACAAATTGTACCTGAAAGTAGTATTAATGAAGCTACACAAGTATGCAATGAGAATGGTATTCCTGGTTGATTACTTAGGCCAACATTTTACACTATAGTAAATTATATTTTGTTCCTCAAATATGGGACAAATTCAATTTGGTCCTTCAGATTTAAAAATTTTGAGATTTGGTCTCTAAAATTTTCGAAATAGACCAATTTTGTCCCTCAAAAAATGGGGTAGTATGATTTTGGTTACTTAAATATATATATATATATATATAGCTTGATTCGATTTGATTCCTAAAAGAAAAATAGCTTGATCAAATTGTACCTTTTGAATTTTCAGAAATTAAATTTTGAAATTTTATTTGACTAAAATGAAACATATGCTAAATTTTAGGGACAAAGGTGAAATTCATCTTTTATAGTAATAAAGCATCTTATGAAAAATAATCATTACATTGTAAGTAACACTATTGTTACACATCCAATAGTTTAGATCTTATACACATCTGAGATGAGTATTATAAAAGATACTTTTTAGGCATTCTAGGATTATAAAATGGCTTTTGCTATGCATTCCCTCTTCAGCACTATTCAAAATTCCCACCACCTAAACAAACCGACATATATTGTTCAATCTGTGTTTAGAAAGATGTGCATGCTTAGATACAATGAGAATTTTGCATTGTTCAGAAAATGATGATACTGATTTGTTAGGGAACATCATAAAATAATTACAATCTAATCTAATATGCATTGTTTTATAATCACCAGGATTTTTAGCAGCGTGACCATCCCTTAATTATAGAACTTGCAAAGATATGCACTCAGTAACCTGATAGAACTTGCTCATCGTTTGGAGACGAGGATGGAACACTGGGACCAAATTTGTTATGTCCAGATTGTTTGTCATTTTAAAGGTTGATTTTCATGTTATTAGGAGAATTTGAGTAAATTGGTAAACATGGGAATAACTTCTTGAGTTTATCAAGGTAGTCATAGAATAAATCTATGCTACATGAGAAATGCTATCTCCAGTGGCGACAATCCCACATCAAAGAAATCTCCCTCCCCCTTAGGCCTTATAAGCATGAGCTGAAGAAATAAGGGTACCACTAGTAGTAGTAAGAACTAGTGGTACCCTTACTTCCTGCCACCCAAAGGGTCAGGTCGGACGTTGCAAAAAGCACACCCACACCTCATATTAGACTTTGCACCCTAAACTTTTTAAATGCATATTTTGCACTCTAAACTATAACATTTATTATACTTTGCACTCCAGCGTTAAGTTTGCTTTTAACTTGGATGGAAATTCAAGGTTTATGGTGCAAAGTGGAATTAAGAGTATAGTTTAGTGTAATAAATTGTAATTTATCTTTTGTTTTTAAAAGATTGAGAAGATGGGCAATTAGGTATTTTCACGTGGTACCATATTTTTCTATCCAAGTTAACAATAAACTTGATATTGGGGTGCAAAGTGTAACAAGAATCATAGTTTATGGTGCAAAATGTGCATTCAAAAACTTTTGAGTGCAAAGTATAATCAAATGTATAATTTAGAGTGATAAATTTAATTTCCCATTTTTTTAGTAATTTGTATAAATTTTGAACTATAAGGCTTTACTAACGTTTGTTTATTTTTTTAATTCCTTTGGGTGAACAAATTTGTGGTGTTTGTTGAGAAAGTACACACCAGCAACATCCTTTCCTATCTTTTCTTTTTTTGGTAACATTTTTCACTTTGTTCAACCTTTCATTTCCTTCAATTATTGCCTTCTTAGTTCAACCTTTCATCTCTTCCAACCATTGTCTTCTTAAATTGTCAATTTCATTCCCTTTATGCATTCTTAAATTTTTTTTCGTTCATATCTTCTTAAATTGTATAGTTTCACTTTCTTCAACCTTTCATTTCCTTCAACCATTCATTTTCTATCTTATTTTTCATATAAATATCTTACTACTTCCTTTCGACCTCTCACCCCTACTATTTCCAAGTTCTGCTCAAAAAAAAAAAAAAAAATTCAATAATCTTTTTTTTTTTCTCTCTTTTGATTGATTTTTTTAATTTGTTTCTACCACTTATTTATTTATTTATTTTTATTAATAATTCTTTTTGTTACTTTTGATTTAATTGTTACATCACATTTATTTCTCTTTTTAGAAAATATGTTTTGGCTTATGCATTTAGGTTTATGATGTTTCAATTCCTAATCATGGGTTCTTTATCTTTATCACTTAGGTTGGATTTAAGTTTGGGTTAATAAATAGTTGTTCTAGAAGTGACAATTTGAGTTTTTTTTTTTTTTTTTTTTTAATAATCCATTTAAATGTTGAACTATTTCGCATAATTTTTTTTTTTTTAAATTCTTTTGGGTGGATCAATTTGTGGTTTTTGTGAAGAAATTAGTTGTATTGAACGTACTCTATATCTATAATGACATTTATTTTTTTTTTAAAAAGTTAGTAAAACAAAAAATAAATAATAAAAAAGTGACATATTTTAGTTTTGCAATTGAATTTTCATTATTTTCTTTTAACTTTCTATAATGATGCATATAGAAGCTTAGTTATGAGATTTCCCTAATATTTTTTATTTGATAATATTTGTGTAGAAAAATTTACAGTTTCAGAGGAGAAAGTAATCTCAATAGGTTATCAAATTCAATTTGTTCCTAACTAGTCTAGTTAATCATTGTGATAAGATTCTAGTTCAGTGGAAGAAAGGGAAGAAGAATTGATAATTGGAACAAGGAACAAGGTAGAGAGAAAGAGCAGGGAAGAAACAATGAAATTCTTATCTGCGTGAGCTTTACAATCCTTACCCTCTCCTTATAAGCACTGCACCATGTAACCAACTAACTACCTATTTGACACCCTGGCCTAAAAAACTAACAACCCACAATAGCAGTACAGTCTAGTCACTACACACTCCCACGCACCACCTTGCACACACACATGCACACTCCCCTGCACACCCTTACACACACACACATGTCACACCTACACACGCACACCCTTGCAGCTATATACGCACCACCTATGCACACCCTTACACCTACTTACAAATATCTACAAATATCAATAGCCTACAACTATGACAATGCCGATTTACAAAAATCTACAAATATCCACACATGCATATATCTGCAAATATCCACACTGTCACACTACATTACCTATCAATACCCCCCCCCCCCCCCAATCAAAGCACCTTGCCCACAAGGTGATGGAATTGATGCTGCAATGCATAAAGAGACTCTCATGTAGCATGTATTGGATCTTGCCCTTACCATTGGACTAAAACCTCAGTAATTGATCTAGACCGAAGCTGCTTAGTTTTGGTTTGCAAAATAGCAACAGGTTTAAGATGGGCAAAACCACTAAAATCCATAGGAGGTAAGGTAAGAATGGGAATGACTTGAGCCCCCAAATGCTTCTTAAGGCAGGACATATGGAAAACTAGATGCAAGAGACAATCTGAAGGTAAAGCCAACTTGTAAGCCATAGAACCTAGCCTTTGCAAAACCTGAAATGGCCCAAAGTACCTTGGAGAAAACTTATTGAAGCCCTTGGACCTTAAGGTCAACTATCTATAAGGCTGAAGCCTCAAATAAACCCAGTCCTCAACCTCAAATGACATGTCAAGCCTATGCTGATCAGCTTGGAGCTTCATTCTGGATTGAGCAACAAAAAGGTTTTGTTTCAACAAGACTTCAGACCTAGTCCTAAGAAGGTGATCCACTACCTCAACCTTGGTGGTACTAGGAATGTAATCCAATTGCCTTGGTGGAGGACAGCCATACAATGCTTCATAAGGAGTGAATTTGGTAGAGGTATGGTAGTTAGTGTTGAACCAGAATTCTACTAAATGCAACCACTCAACCCAAGAGTTAGGCTTGTCACATACAAAGGCCCTAAGATACTGCTTTAAACTCCTATTAACCACCTCAGTCTGACCATCTATCTGAGGATGGTATGCTGAAGACATGGTTAAGGTACTGCTCTGAAGTCTGAAAAGTTCTTGCCAAGATTTGGAAGTAAACACTGCATCTCTGTCACTCACAATGGATTGAGGCATGCCATGAAGCCTAAAAATATCCTTCATAAACACAGCAGCCACCTTAGAAGCAGTGTAAGGATGAGAAAAAGGCATGAAATGTACAAATTTGGCCAATCTATCCACCACCACCATAATGACCTCAAATCCATGAGACTTAGGAATACTCTCCACAAAATCCAAGCTAATATCAGTCCAAGGTTTGGAAGGAATTGGTAAAGGCTGTAACAAACCCCCTGGTTTGGTAGTCTCTACCTTAATTCTTTGACATACTTCACAATGCTTCACATGCCTCTTAACATCAGACTTCATCCCCTTCCAAAAGAAGTCTTGCTTGACCCTATATAAGGTCTTTAAGTATCCAGAATGACCACCAATGGATTGTCATGCATACGCTGAAGAAGCAAGGACTTCAATGGAGAGGTAGAGCTCAAGAATACCTTATCCTTATAAAGAAGTAGACCATTCTGCAAAGAAAATTTAGAGGAATTGGAAGAGCTACCAGAAAGAGAAGTGAACAACTGCTAATATTCAGCATCCTCATTGTAGCTATCTTTCAAGATAGTCAAATAGGTAGGGCAAGGAAAAGAAATAAGAAACAAGGAACCAACATCCATTGAAGAGGAAACAAAACCATCCCCTGGCTGCATAGCAAAAGTCTCTTCTTTTTTAGACAATGCATCAGCTACCTTATTTTCCTTACCCTTTATGTACTCCACAATGAAAGAGTAACCAAGCAATTTGGTGAACCATTTTTGCTGGGCAAGTGTCCCAATCCATTGCTACAAAATAAATTTGAGACTTTGTTGATCAATCTTGATCACAAAAGGCCTTCCTACCAAGTATGGTCTCCATTTCTTCACAGCAGTGACCAATGCCAACAATTCCTTCTCATAAGTTGACAAAAGCAAGCTTTTGCCCTTAAGAGCTTGGCTGTGGAAAGCTAATGGCTTATGATTCTGCACGAGGACAGCCCCCAAACCAGTACCTGAGGCATCACACTCAACAACAAAAGGCTTAGTAAAGTCAGGTAAGGCTAACACTGGTGGTTGTGACATAGCTTGCTTGAGCGTATTGAAAGCTAGTTCAGCCTGAGCAGGCCATTGGAAGGAGTCCTTCTTCAATAGGGCAGTAAGTGGAGCTGTAATCAAGCCATAATCCTTCACAAATTTCCTATAATAGCCTGTCAACCCCAAGAACCCTCTTAAGGCTTTAACAGAAGTAAGGTTAGACCACTGCAACATAGCTTAAGTCTTCCTAGGTCATGTTCTAACTCCCTGACCAGAAATCAAATTACCAAGGTACTCTACTTCCACACAACCAAAAATAACACACTTGCTTCTCTTTGCATATAGCTTATTGTCAAGCAACACAATAAGCACTACTCTCAAATGAGATGAGTGAAATGTCAAATCCTTACTAAACACCAGAATATCATAAAAAATATAAAATAAAATAAAAAAACAAGAAGAAACTTCCTTAGGTAGGGTTTAAAAATCTGGTTCATGAGTGTTGAAAGGTTAAAGGGGCATTGGTCAAACCAAATAGCATGACCAAAAATTTATAATGGCCTTCATGGGTTCTAAAGGTAGTTTTCTCAATATCCTCATCCTTCATTCTGATTTGGTGGTAGCCTGATCTAAGGTCCAACTTAGAAAAAATGAAAAAACCATGGAGTTCATCCAACAACTCATCCACCATAGGAATAGGATATTTATCCTTGATTGTAGGCTTGTTAAGGGCCCTATAATCTATACACATATGCCAACTACCATCTGCCTTTCTCACCAACAACACTGGTAAAGAGAAATGACTTTGACTAAGCCTAATGGATCCAACCTCTAAGAGTTCATGCACAATTTTCTCAATTTGAGATTTTTGATAAAAAGGATACTTGTAGGGCCTTTCATTGATGGCTTGAGTCCCTTCCTTAAGCAAAATCTGATGCTCGTGGCCTCTCAAGGGTGGCAGACCAAATGGAACAGCAAAAACTACACTAAATTCAGTCAAAAGGTCTTCAATCTCTGGCTGAATTTGTTCTGGAACTGAAGAAGGAACTGAGGAGATAACTTGAAGACACAACCCCCTCTTAACAGCAGGTTTGAAGAACTTCTTAGAGTCCTGAAAATTAAGACTAGAGGGCTGCAAACCCTTAAGCAAAACTGGCTTGCCATCTAAAACAAACTCTATAGTGAGGTGTTAGAAGTGTCATTGAGTGCCTAAGACAACATCACACCCTCCTAAGGACAAACCATTGAGATCCATAAGGAATGTTTGCCCTTGAAGCTTAAGTTGGACTATATGACAAGCACTCTTGGTTTGCACCAATGCACCATTGGCAACCTTAACCTTAAAGCTATCTTCAACAACTATGGGAAGTTTCAGCAACATCTAAATGGAAGTGTCCAAGAAGTTATGAGTGCTACTTGTATCAATTAGGATCACCAATTCTTGATGATTTATTTTTCCAAGTACTCTCATGGTGCTTGGAGATGGACTGCCTAACAAGGCATACAATGTGATCTCAACAATAGAATTGATCAAGTCAAAAGACACATTAGAACCAATGCATTCCTCTACTTGCATCTCCTTAGAACAGACCTCTACTTCAGACATAGAAGTTTGCACCCCTTCCATCATAAAAAACTTTGGAGTCTTGCACTTATGACTAGCAACTGGGATCTTCTAAAATGGTGGTTTAGAAGTCTTGAAGTCAGTCTTGGAAGGTAGAGGACCAAGAATTGAAGGTCTTGCTATCTAAGCTTCACCCCATGATTTAGTACATTTCTTACTAACATTGAGGTACTCTTCTTGAATTTTAGCCAATCCAAAGGCAGCACCAAGATTTGGAGGGTTGAACATCTTTATAGGAAGCCTAATCTCTTCTTTCAAGCCACTTAAGAAGCAAGAGAGCTTATACTTGTCTAGAAGTTCCTTAATACGATTAGATAAGGCTTCAAATTTCCCTTTGTAATTAGCTACTGAACTAACCTGCCTTAGTTTTGACAGGGCTTCCATGGGGTCATCATAGGCTGAAGTGCCAAATCTGATATGTAAGGCCCTGATGAATGCATCCCAACTAGTGAATTGACCTGCATCCTCAACATCCTGAAACCATATCAAAGCCTCCTCCTCCATGTGGTAAGAAGCCAACAAGATCCTCTGATTCAATGGTATGTTGTACAAATGGAAAAATTGTTAAGCTTTGTACACCCAACTCGAAGGATTTTCCCCTTTAAATCTTGGAAATTCAAGCTTTACAATCCTAGTGGTTAAAACAGAATCTTGGTGTGCTTGCACTCTTGGAGACATAGCCCTTATTGGAGAATTTGGCCTAGCTTGCCATCTGCTCCTAGCTTCAGAGAAGGTTTGGACTGTCTCTGATAAGGTCTGCAACATGGTTGTCATGGCATCCATCTTCTAGTGCAAGACTTGGAATTCATTGTCAGATAAACCTTGGTGGACTTTCAGGGACAAGAATAACCCATTCAATTCTAGTGTTCTGTATATCAAACGAAAGGTTGGAGCTCGTTCATATGTTGATGATCTTGTAGGCTGTCAGTCTCTTCTGTCACGAGCAATGCACAAGGTTAGTATTTTATCATATATTGAGACTGTGTTGCTTTATCTAAGATCACTAATTCAATATCAAATTTTCTTTGATCCAGGTATTTGGCTTGACAAGTTCAACAGCATTTAATCCAAGTATTAGCAGCAGCAGTGGACTTGGTTCCATTATAGTTGATCAGTTGGTCAGTACCTTCTCATCTGATCCTAGCTTAATTGCTTTTGCACAGCTCTGCTGTGACCCTTCCTGGAATAGCAGGCAAGTATCTATGTATTCTTTTTCTTGACTTGCCTTGTTGCTTTTGATTTCTCAAATTTAAGAACCATATAGTTTTGGTGTTGTGTGTAATTCACTCTTGTTCCTGATTTTTAAATTTGTGATCTTGTCATACTTTAGCTGCTTTTAGGGTTAAGGTTACTTGTATATTTTCCTTTTTCCTTATGTGATGATCAACTATATAAATATAAAGCTGTATGGATTCATAGGCAATGGATTTTGTTTAGGTACTATGTTTGAGCATAGCCTTATTTTAAAGAATATTTAATGTTGTACAATGGTTTAGAATTCAAATAAATTTCTTGTGGGGGATGTTAGATGGGTGGTTTAAATACCCTTTGGTGGCATGGGATAAAGTTTGTTCACCTATTGAGGTGGGTGGACTGGGGATCGGGAGGATTGTGCATTTCAATCAAGCTTTGTTGGGGAAATGGCTTTGGAGGTTTGGTGACGAAGTCTCTCACCTTTGGATTTGGAGACAGGTTATTGCCACCAAATATGGGGAGGACGGGGGGATGGAGTACTAAAGTTAGTAGGGGAGCTCATGGTCATGGGTGTGATCTATGGCATAGTATTCGAGATGGCTGGGATACTTTTTCTCCTCATGTAGCTTTTGAAGTTTTAGGCAATTATATTCTTTTTTTGGCATGATCTGTGGGTAAAGGACACTCCTCTTAGGCTTCTTTACCTTGATCTTTGCATGCTTACTCAGCTGATAAAGAGGCTTTTATCTTCAACGTCTTAAGCCTTTGGGCGGTTGGGGAGGGTAGAAGTTAGAATTTGAGGTTTCACTGAACCTTTCATGATTGGGAAATAGAGGCGGTAGGCTCTTTTCTTGATTATATTTATACTCAAGACTCCAACAGGTGAGGGGAATGACAAGCTGCGCTGGTGTCTTAAAGGAAGCGGTAAAATTGATACTCGATCTTTCTATCATGCAATTAGGGGTGTTGCTCTGTAGTCTTGGATAGAGCATTGAACCTTTCTGTGAGGGTAGCTATGGATCAAGTTTCTGTCATGGCTATAGAAATGGGCTCTGATACCAATTGATAAGCTTCTAGTTCAGTGGAAGAAAGGGAAGAAGAATTGATAATTGGAACAAGGAACAACGTAGAGAGAAAGAATAGGGAAGAAACAATGAAATTCTTATTTGCATGAGCTTTACAATCCTTACCCTCTCCTTATAAGTAGTACACCACGTAACCAACTAACTACCTACTTAACACCTTAGCCCAACCAACTAACAACCCACAATAGCAGTACAATAGCAATACAATTTATTTGCAGTATAGTCTAGTCACTGCACACTCCCACGCACCCACATGCAGGCACATATGCACCCCCTACAGCTATATATGCACCACCTTGCACACACACATGCACACTCCCCTGCTGGCCTTACACACACAGCTGTCACACCTACACACGCACACCCTTGCAGCTATATACATGCACACCTATGCACACCCTTACACCTACTTATAAATATCTACAAATATCAATAGTCTACAAATGTCACAATACCTATTTATAAATATCTACAAATATCCACACAAGCATATATTTGCAAATATCCACACTATCACACTACAAATATCCACACATGCATATATCTGCAAATATCCACACTGTCACACTATAGTACTTATCACTTTGTTGAGTGATAATAAGTGATATGACATTTTGTATTTTAATTTGGTAGATATTTATGAATATATCAAGAGAAGCAAAGTATTAAATATATATATATATATATATTGATCATACTTTGGTATGCTTCAAAACAGATTGAACTATAATATTTGATGATAATGTATGGTTTTGAGATTAAAGATAGAGGGTTACAGGTTAAAGTTTTTTGAATAGTAAAGAAAACTCTATATTTCTCTTTCCTTTTCAATTATCATGATTGGAAAAATTGACTTCCTACTATATTCCATCAATAGTGATTTGACTTATAATAGTAGAAGATGAAAATTTTAAACAAAAAAAAGTAAAATATATATATATATATATTTATCGATCATTTTTGATTTTAGAGAACACAAAATGTTCATTACTTGACAAAGAAATCAATGTGACATAATTTATTTTAGTAAAAAGAGAGAAAGATCATTGCCCTTATTTGGTTTTGTAAAGACAAAGACCTACATAGATATCATATTATTAAAATTAGCAACTGTTGTTACAGCTACAATCTTATATTTGGATAGAATTATATTGGGCACAGACAAAATAATAGTTTAATATACCTAAAAGGAAATATCATTTTTGATTTATAGAGAACACAAAATTTTCATTAGTTGACAAACAATGTAACATGACATCATTTATTTTGTAAAAAAAGAAAAAAAAGAAAAAGAAAAGAAAAAAGAAAGAGATCATTGCCCTTGGTTGGTTTTGTAAAGACAAAGATCTCAAAAAAAAAAAAAAAAAAAAAAATTAATAGTCCAATAAACCTAAAATGAAATATTAGTATGATAAATATACTTTATTATAGAAGGGTATCTTAATATATGATCTTGCAAATATTTTAGAAAATAAATTATACTTCCAAACTAATTATATATTCTCGCATCTTGTGGGTCTATGACTAATGGTTGCTAATTTTGGAAACTTCAACGTGAAAAAATTCGTCATGGTTTGCTCTCAACTTTTATTGTTATATTTTATGTTTAAAAATATATTCAACATAATATTTGAAGGAGTTTATTTACAAAATAATAAATAATTAAATAATTAAAAAAAAAAGACTTCTTATGATGTTAGGAATTTATTAAAGTTTGAAAATAAAATTTGTTTCAAAGTTTGCACTCGTTATAATTATATATTTTGTCTTAGATGGTAATTGAAATGAAACCAAAAAAAAAAAAAAAAAAAAACTCTATTTCAAAATGAGTTAAGTCAATTAGGACTTTCCCGTAACGTTGGTATATAATTTACATAACTATTTTTTCACTGACATATCAAATATTCTTAGTATAATTATAGAAATTCATTCAATCAGTCATGGTCTTCTACATTTTGACACCATTTTTTTATTCATTGAAATTGCGCTTTTGGTGTTATTTGGCTAAGTATGATTTGAGTGGTGAGAAAAATATCAATAGGTTGGTCTACGAGTAAATTTGGCATCATTAATCATTATATTGATGATGTTGATCTCTTAAAGTATAAGTTTATGGTTTTATTAAAGATTGATAACAAAATTTGATTCAAATTTTACATACATGTTGAGAACTTTGTTTTAGATAATAATTGAAGGACAAAATTTAGTTACAAAATTAGTTGTTGTTTAAGATTACAAACTCACTCAATAAAATAAATATTACTATATATTTTGAAAATCTAATTGTTGAATTGCATGATCTTTACGCTCTTAATACACATGTCAAATTTTGTGTCAATTGAATATTATTTATTATATGATCTATAAGATTATATTTTATGCATAATTTTAAATTACAAAAACTTGCAATTTAAAAATTTTATTGATGACATAACTATTGATCTTTAATTTTTTTTTTTTAAATTTCGCAAGCATAAATGATATAAGAAGAAGATGTAATCCAATGTTGGATTGGTAAAAATCCACTTCCAATAAAAAGATATTCAGTAAAGTTGTAGCCTAAGGTTTAAATCAATTTTATAGCTAAACTTTGTTCGTAATTGAAAGGGGAAACAAGAGCTATATTTAAAGGAAAATTATTGAATACTTCAAGAGTATTATAAATCCGTAATCCCCAATCTCACACGAATTTTGGGTCTCACTATGAATTTAATTAATTGGTTCTACTATTATGTGAGAAATGGGAGTTCGCATTTATAATACTCTTAAGGAATTCTATAATTACTCATATTTCAAACCCATATTTGTTTTTCTAACTTATTCATCCGTTTAGGTGGAACCCACCAAGTTAGAAGGAATGAAGTTTTTTTTATTTTTTTATTTTTTTATTTTATTTTTTATTTTTTTGAGAATCAAGTCATTAGCTTTTTTATTAAACAGCTAAGGCCCTTAAATCAGCCTCTACAAACTGGTAAATATCTGGTGGCACTTCTTCCATCCAGACAGATTGATTTTGATTTGAAATTGCCCTCCTAGCTAAGCTATGAGCTACAGTGTTTCCCTCACGACACACATGGGAATAACTAATATCTGTGAAAACAGTAGCTAGTTGTTGTGCATCCTTGATCAGAAGCCCATGAAGAGCTAGGGATGGGCTCGGGTTTGAGAGCTCCTTGCATATAACTTCTAAGTCACCCTCAATGATTGCTCGAGTAACACCTAATTCCATTGCAAGTTCTATTGCTTGTCTCGCTGCCAAGGCTTCAACTTGGGCAACTGTGGTTGGCAGTGGTATTTGCTGCGAAAGGGAAGCCATGACAGCCCCCTTGGAGTTGCGGATTACCACTCCAATTCTTGCCCTGCCTTGCTCTTGAAAAACTACTCTGTCATAGTTCACTTTGAGAACATCAGTTTCTGGTGGTCTCCATTTCGTGTGCTTCCTGTGATGTTGCCTCGGTGCTCCTGGATTCAGAAGTTAGAACTCGCTCTTTCGCTCTTTGGAAAAATTCATGATTTGATTCAGTGGACAAGCGGTCTGATTTGTCTGAATCTGATTTCTTCGATTCCATAAAGCCCAGCTCGTGAAAGCTAATAGAGTCGCATCTTTCTTTTCCTCCAAAGCATACTTGAAAATGTCTTTTGCTGTCTTTCCCCGCATTGCTGTTCATTGAGGATCCAGCGCCCAAACCACCTGCACATCAGAACAAAAAAATAAAGCATGTGAGCTGTCCTCAGCATGCAACTTGCATCTGTCGCACACCCTATTTGGGACAATCTTTCTCCTGCACAAGTTAGCTTTCGTGGGAAGAGCTTCTCTTGAGCACCGCCAGACAAAATTTTTTATTTTGTTAGGAACCTCCAAACTCCATATTTGTTGCCACCAACCTACATCCTGTGAAGGAGAGTTGCTTGATGGTGGTTGCACGTTGCTTTCCTCATAGAGAAATCTATACCCCGACTTCACAGAGTATATTCCAGTTGGGGTGAAAGGCCATATGAGCTTGTTTGGCTAAGGTGAAGAGCTGAGTGGAATACTTTGTATCACGGCTACCTCTGCCACATTAAAACAGTGATCTATTACTTCATTTTTCTAGCTACGAGTTTGCTGGTTTATCAAAGCCTCCACTGAAGTGTTTTGTTCACCAAAAATCATTGGAGATATCACCCTTGGCTGCGATTTTGTTGGCAACCAATTGTCACCCCATATTTTGATTTGTTTTCCATCTCCCACCCTCCATAGAGCCCCTTTCAAGATTGCATCCCTCCCATGGAGAATGCTTCTCCAAGCATAAGAAGCAGAGGCAGATTCCTTGGCATCCAAAATGGTACCATTTGGAAAAAATCTGGCCTTAAAAACTCTAAAAAACAGTGAATTGTCATCATGAAGGAGCCGCCATGAGAGCTTTGCCAACATTGCTTCGTTAAACATAGTGAGGTCCTTAAACCCCACGCCCCCCTGATGCTTGTGTTTACATAAGTCTTCCCACTTAACCCAATGCACTTTCCTCCGATCACCCCTTTGTCCCCACCAAAACTTACGAACAAGGATTTCAATCTCATGACATAGAGTTGTTGGTAGCTTAAAACAACTCATTGCATAAGTCGGAATGGCTTGAATGACTGATTTGATGAGGACCTCCCTTCTCGCTTATGACAATAACTTTCCTTCCCATCCTTGTAATCTCTTCCACACTCTTTGTTTTAGGTGATCAAAACTTGCTCTCTTATTTCTTCCAACCAAAGCCGGTAGACCTAAATATGCCTCATATTGTTTTAACTCGGAAACTCCAAGCTCCCCCATAATTTCGGATTGCACGTCTAAAGGGGTGGATTTGCTAAAAAATAAGGCTGTTTTCTCCTTATTTAGCTTTTGACCCGAAACCCTCTCATAGGTTGATAGAATTTCAAGAACCTTTTGACATTCAATCCTTGTCGCCCTACAAAAAAGGGGGCTATCATCTGCAAATAGTAAGTGAGTCAATTTTGGACCATTTCGACATATTGAAACTCCCTTGATATCTCTCACATTAGCAGCTGTCTGAATTAACCTGTGTAGACCTTCTAAACACAAAAGGAAGAGATATGGGGATAGAGGGTCTCCTTGACGGATACCTCTAGTAGGGATGATGTTTCCATGTGGTTCACCATTAACAAGCAAAGAATAGGAGACAGTAGTGATACATTCCATAATAAGAGCAATCCATTTTTCATTAAAACCCATCTGAACCATAACATCTTTTAGGAAAGACCACTCTACTTAATCGTAAGCTTTGCTCATATCGAGCTTGAGAGCCATATAACCTGTATTCCCAGAGTTATGATTTTTCATGTAATGTAGCGTCTCAAAAGCAACCAGAATATTATCAGTTATCAATCTACCCTTTAAAAAAGCACTTTGATGCTTAGATATAATAAGAGGTAAAACTCTCTTCAACTTATTTGCTAAGACTTTCGAAAAAATCTTATAAAGCACATTACAGAGGCTTATAGGTCGAAATTCAGTCACTCTCTTAGGATTTTTAACTTTTGGGATTAATGTCACAAATGTATGGTTGAGAGGTGAAGGTAAAGACCTTGAATTTAAGTAATTCAAGATAGTGTTAGTGATATCACCTTTTACCAAATCCCAAAAATTTTGGAAGAACAAAGGGGGCATACCATCTGGACCCGGAGCCTTAAGGGGCGCCATTTGTTTTAAAGCAAGTTTCACCTCCCATGCTTGAAAATTTTCAGTGAGTGTAGTGTTCATGTCATCTGTCACCAGCTGTGGAATTGAGCTTAAGGCAGTAGGTACACCCTCTGGGTTAACAGATGTGAAAAGCTCCTTGAAATAATCTTCAAAGATACTTGCAATCTGTTCTGCCTCGGTACACCACTGATTTGACCCGTCCTTTATCCCTGTGATGGTGTTTTTCTGCTTCCTCATAGTAGCTCGGCAATGGAAAAATCGAGTGTTTCTATCTCCCTCCTTCAAATACACTGTCCTAGACCGTTGCCTCCACATATGTTCTTCCTTATCCATGAGAGAGTTTATCTCTTTTTTTAAGGTTAGCAAAAGAGTTGCACAGCCCCCTTGAAGAGCTAGCCTTTCTTGCCGAGCCAAGTCTTTCCTTTTCTTTTCCAATTCTTTTCGTACTGAACCAAAGTGGTCCTTACTCCAACTCGTTAATTCTTTACCACATAAATCAATTTTCCTCATCACCTGAGTGTTTTCGGCCCCCTCTGCACTTGACAGCCACACACCTTCAACAACTTCCCCACACCCTTTATCAGCTAACCATATCTCCTCAAATCTGAATAATTTTTTTCTTCGTTGAAAATCCAAATCAGCTAATTCAATCCACAAGAATTTATGGTCCGAGGTAGTGCTATCAATGTGGTGAACCTTTGTGCCTAGAAAGACCAAAAACCAATCTTGAGTAGCTACTGCTCTATCCAGTCTCTCCCATAAAAAGAAGCCATTTTGCCAATGCTTACTCCATGTGAACGGAAATCCCTTGAAGCCTAAATCCATGAACCCGCACTCATCGAGGACATCTCGGAATTGTTACATTTGATTGGAGGGACGTAGTCTACCACCCAACTTCTCTGTTTGTTTAGTAATTTCATTGAAATCCCCGGCGCAAAGCCAAGGCAGTGAGCTTTGATGGTGTAACTGACGGAGAAGGTCCCATGATTCAACTCTCCTTTGTGTTTCGGGTTCGCCGTAGAAACCTGTGAATCTCCAAGGCTTATCTGTGCTTTTATTTATCTTAGCATCTATGTGATTCAGTGAAGAAGTCTCAACATCCACCTCAATTCCATTCTTCCAAAGTAAAGCCAATCCTCCACCTTTATTTATTTTCTCCACAATAAAAATCTGATCAAAATGTAACCGATCCTTAACATACTGCAGCCTAGCTTCATCCGCCCATGTTTCGGCCAAGAACATGAGTAAGGGAGCTTTTGCCTGCACCAATTCTACAAGCTCTTGAATTACACGTTGGTTCCCAAGCCCCCGGCAGTTCCAAACAATGCAACTCATTGGACTTGGCAGGACTGGGAACCAGTCTCTGCCAAAATTGGGTAATTCTCCTTATCACTACTTGAAACCACCAATTTCTTGCATGGTAACTCGTACTGATCAATATCCATGTCACCTGAACGCTTGTAGCTAATGCAGTCATCAGGAGTAGTTTGAAAGTAGACTGATAGGCGTGCTAGACGTTTCCACGTTGGGTATGAGGGCTTATCTGCAGCAATAGAGGCATTAGAAATATTAGAAATATTTTCCAGAGGTGATTTATGAACCTGTGGTGTAGCACGTGACTCATTAGAGAGGATGTGTAGGCTGTTGCTTGCTGCATCATGTACAGGATTGTTACGTGTAGTTGATTTTTGAGCTGAAATTAAGGGATTTTCTTCATAGCCAATCTCCTTATCAATTTCCCTTAATTTTTGGGAGAAAATATCTCCAGAAATATCGCTCGCCCCTATTTCTTGCTCTCCTTTCTGTTTTAAAACCGTAGACTCCACGGAATTTATTTCAGTATTCTCCACAAAAACTACTTCCATACTTGAATTTTCCTTTTCAGATTGGTTCCCAGATTCCGGTGTGACAACTGGCACTGTTTTCTGCTTCTCTGGCCTCCTCCGCCGCGTGGAGAGGTTTTCCTCTCTGCCTTCATAGAAACTTGATACCCTTATCACCTTGTTGCTTGGAGAAATACTTGGTATTGCTCGAAGCCATGAACTGAACTGTTAGGTTGAGAGTTGCAGAGTACCTTTACTTTGAATCCACAAATCGCAATCCTTGTCGCTATGGTCAAAACAGTCGCACCAATAGCAAATGTTAGGCAACCTTTCGTATTTGAAATTCACCCAAACTTTCCCACCCTCCTCGAGTTTTATGACTCTACCTTTACATAGTGGTTGATAAACATCAAGGGTAACTCTTACCCTGATAAAACTTCCACCCCCTCCGTCTGAATTCTCATCTGAGTGATGTACCAACCCCATAGATCCACAAATGTCCTCTGCCACCGATTTTGTCCTATACCTAATGGGGATGTTATGCACTTGAACCTAGAAATCCACCTTATCAAAACCAAGCTCTTCAACTGGTGAATTCCTATCGTATCTCTGTAAGACCACTAGAGATTTGTCAAAGCTCCATGGTCTAGAAGACAATATTCTATCAACATCTTCTTTACTGTCAAAGATAAAGAGAATTTTGTGGTCTCCTTCCCTTTGAATCTTGAAGCCATTCTCAGCCCACCACAGCGGCTTGAAAGTCCTAGCCACTGCTTCCATGTTCAGCGCCCTCCTTGTGAGAAAAAAGGCAGCTATGATATACTCCTGAGATCAACGATCTTTTTTAATGCAAAGGTCATCTCCCTCCCGTTCCGAGAGAGAGAGGCAGTTCCAATGTTTTGTAAGATCATCCATGATGTGATGGAAAAGTAAAAAAAAAGAAAAGAAAAATAGATGTAGAAAGAGAGAAGGCTTATAATGGATAGATGAACAGAGTAAATAGAGTGACTGTTTCCCAAACCCCCTAAAGAAAAAGCCCACTAGCCCTACACGTAACTTTGTTATTGAGGGAAGAAGAAGCCTCACAGGGAGGAACAGAAAATTCTACTGCCTAGGAGAAGAGAGAGAGCCAATCTTTCCTACCGGCAGAGAAACTATATTGGATCATAAGAGAGAGAGGATTAGAAGGAATGAAGTTGAAAAAACAAAAACTTAAAATAACGTTAACTCAAAATAATTATTATTGGCTATGTGTTTACAAATATGTTTAAAATTTCTTTCTAGATATCTAAGATTTATTTCTATAAAATTTTTTTTTACAAAATATTGGTATTATTTCATTGATTAAACTTTTCATATAACATTGTAAACATTAAAATGAGTAAAATTGATGAAATGTTTTATAAAATAATTATTATTTCTGATATGCTTATACATACAATCAAGATTTTTTTTTTTTTTTTTTATATGTTTATTTAAGATTAATGTGGATATATGTCTAATGATTTTATTATAGATTGAAAACAAATACTTTTTCAAAGAACTAATTATATTTACATATAGTTTTGGAATTTTGGTTTAAATAGTAATTGAAAGGAGGAAAAAGAAATCTATTTCTGACCTAGGATTTTTTTTTCATCAACTTTAATTCAATATATAAGGTGGAACCCAACATATTAGAAGCAGAGCAGTTGAAGAAAAAAGATTTGAAATAAAATTTAAGTAAAATAATAATTATTTTATATGTTTATAAATATGTTTATTTTTTCGATAAATATCTCCAACATTTATATGTTTGTAAATATGTGTAGGATTTCCTGTGCACAAAAAAATTGTTTCCTGCAACCAAAAATAATATATATATTATTTTTAATACAAGATAGAAATTTTATTTTAGCTCAATCTAAGTGTATATGTGTATAAAGCTCCCTCCTGAAAACTTGAACTCCAACCCTTGCCTTCCCACACCTCATAAGTACTTATACTTGTAGAGTAATCATCGCACCAAGAGTGTGCAGTGGTTAAAAACAATATATTATTAATATAGTACAATTATTGCTAAGATTTTTGTAACTTAACTACATCTCACATTTTCATAAGGAATTGCAGTGAGCTTGCCTACGTAATAGCACTTTTAATACCAACTGACAAATCACTTGAATCGTAAACCATTATGAATCTACTTATTACTACTCTTAGCGCAAGTAGTAAGACAAAAGGCTTTTACAATATTGTATTTATAAAGTAATTGATCAACCTTCATCCATTGTTGGAAAATCACTTCAAATATATAAATGAAAATTAGTAACTATTTTTTTGGAAAAGAAAATTTTTAGAATCATCTAAATGCAGTTTAACTTCATTTGAATGCAGTTTAACTTCATTAGTATATGAAGGGAAAAGCGTGTTGCTACTTGTTGCAATTAGAATTAACAAACAGGTAACAAGGGTTATAAATAGGACTAAAGAAAGAAATTCTTGGGGGGTGAGGGAGGGTGTTTGGAAGTATGTTTTATTTCTTTTAGTTTGGTTTGATAAACTAGAGTAAGTTTAAAAAGTTGAATGGTTTTTTGATTCTTTACAATAGAGTAACGGATTTTTTTTTTTTTTTATACAAGCTAGAATTCTACTTTAGGCTAATCTATATAAGTGTATATGTGTGTGAAGCTTCTCTTGGAGACTTGAACCCTGACCCTTACCCCCCACTCCAAAAGCACTTATACTTGTGGAGTGACCACCGCAAAAAATTTGGGATCATCAAACATTATGGATGGTCAGAAAATTTGGGAGGGGGAGAACAGGAGAAGATGGATAGTCAAAGTATGAACCCATTTAGTTTGGAGAAGAAAACTGTGTATGAGGTCTAATCTGTTTGAACAACTAACAACCCTTTATGTTTAACTATGTATAATCTAATTGAACAACTTTGTGATTGATATAGAAAGATTTAAAGTATCTTTAATATCATTTCACAAGAGCAAAAAAAGTAATTAAAATTTTATATAAAAAAATCAATTAAATAAAATGAAAGAAATAAAATTTTTTTATTGGTATATTTAAAATTAATATGGATATATGTCTAGTGTTTTTATTACAAACTAAAAATGTTTAAAATTAAAATATCTCCAAGATATATATGTCTATAAATATGTTTAGGTTTTTTGTGCAAAATATTGGCATTATCTCACTGATTAAAATTTTATATTACACTGTAAACATTAGAATGGGTGAAGTCAAAGAAACGTTTGAATAAAATAAATAAATTTTTTTGATATGTTTATAAATATGGAAGATTTATATGTTTATAAATATGTTTTAGATTAAATGGTTATTAACAATTTGTATAACCCCGGCCATCCCTAGCATCCATTGCCAACCATTGTGAACCCAAAAAAATTCCTAATCAAAATATGATTAAATTTTATTTAAACGATGCTTAAATAAAAAAAAAAATTAAAAAAAAAAAACCTTTATAAACTATATATGTTGAAAAAGCCATGTTTATGATATTTGAAAATAGACTCCTAAGATTTATAAAGAACCACGTTTATGATATTTGAAAATAGGCTCCTAGGATTTGAAAATATATGTTTATGATATTTGAAAATAGACTCCTAATGAGATCAAAGAACCACGACTTTTGGTTGGGGCTATTTCTGAGATATATAAAGGCAAGCACAGAGATTTGACCCCTTGTGCCAACCCTACAAATACACGGTAATTAAAGTAAGAGGAGTTGATGCAACTGCGCATATTAGCGAACTGAAGTTGAAAAACAAACTTGTTGCAACAATTGAACTTTTGCATCTCATATATTTAATTGCCCAATTAAGATCCTACTTCAACGCCAACAACTTAAGCTTGCACTTTGCACTAAAACTTCCAGCCATGCTTGATTGCCAATGCTTTTTATGTCGTCACGAATGAATAATAATGCATCTAAGATGTTATTTCCTATAACCAAAACAAATATATATAACAATATAATTATTGCCAAGAGTGTTGAACTGACATCCCATGTTGTTTATAATGCAGATGTCAAGGTCCAAGGTTCAAATCTTTGTATACAATAATAAGAAATTGTAGACAAATCTTAGTAGATAATAATAATAATAATAATAATAATAATAATAATAATAATAATAATAATAATAATAATAATACAAAGATGACAAATATTAACATTTGAGATATATATATATATACACACATATATATATATATATACTCATTCACATTTTAAGAATGTTGACATTTTAATACATAAAACTAGATATAAAAAAAAAAAAATAAATAAATAATAAATGTGTGAGAATCAAACCCACAAGGAATTGCAAAGAGCTTACCCGAATCATATCCAACTAAGAGACCACTTATGGTTGTTGTTAGCTCAAGTAGTAATACAAAAGGCTTTTGTCATATTGTATTTTAAAAGTCTTTGATTCCACTTTCATTTATTGGTGCAAAATCACACTAAAAATGTAAACAAAATTAATAAGGAATTCTTTTTAGAAGCGAAGTTGTTTTAGAACAAATTTTTTTTTTCACCCTAAAAAAAACCTTAGAAAAAATCTGTAAGTAAACAAATATATTAAATAAACTAAAAGAAATAAAACGTAAAAACCTAATTGAAATGGATACTTTTTAAATAATATTATTATTAATTGATAACAGGAAACCTGTATAATTACTATTCAAGAAAGAACCAAAAAAAAAATTGTTGATTTGGTGTGAGACATTCGGTTTAAGAAAGCACTTGTTAACTACATATTGATTTGGGCCACTTGGGCCATAATATGCTAACAAGGCTGATGTCTGACGATTGGTTAATTGTGCATTCAAATAAAAAAGGACTAGAGAGGTATCTTGTCACATGACAAGAGCACAACTTTTACACTGTAGACAACCATAAAAAATAAGACGGGAAGCTGCCTCATGGCAGCGTGAAAATGGGATAACTTCTTATGATTAATGATTATGATGAATTTCATAATTTCTCTTTAAATTTAAATGTTAGGTTTAACTCACAAATGTTATCACCACTTAAATTCTGATAAGAGCTTGTTGTATGTGTGGAAGTTTTAGTTTTGTCTTCATGCATTTATAGTTGTGAGTCTTGTGACAATAAAAGTTATAATATTTGCTGTTGCATGAAAGGGTTTTCTAATAGCACCCTTACACAAGATTGATTGTGAACATTATTATGATGAAAGATGTCACAAAAAAACAAGTCTCTTTAGATCTACGTCGAAAAAATGATTATAAAATGTTCACTCTTTACACACTCAAAGAACATTGACAAATACCAAATCCTATTTATAGCTCTTTCGAACTAATTCAATAGACTTAACTTTGTGTTTTTTAAGAGTCTAAGGACGATCCTTAGGCCAAAACTACCAAAACCATTGTAGAATTGCCTATTTATAAAATTTCAATATTTGGTAGATAAGGAATATCGAAATTCTTAGTGGATAAGTAAAACCAATTTATTTTCTTAAGGAGAAATAAAACTTTCCCTCTACATAATAAAAAAAAAAAAAAAAAAAAAAAAAAAAAAAAAAAAAAAAAAAAACACCCAAACCAAGTCAAATTCTAAATTCTTAATTAAAAAAAATCATTATTAAAACAATTTTTTATTTTATAAATTAACTTTAACTCAACAAAGTTGTGTCCTACCTTTTTTTTTATGCTACTGAAATCATTAATAATTGATTTTTAGATTAGGATTGATTTTATTACTGACTTCTATATTGATATGGTCCAACTTTTGAGATGTTCATCAAGTCGATTAATAGGGATGTTATTAGTTTTTGTAATCCGTGATCACATTCTAAGGAAATAATATAATTTATTTGGGTTCATATTTTTGAGCATTTTTAGAAAATTCAACATCAAAATTTTAGCAATTGGGATATAAGATTGAATGGTAACTTTGGAGTTGTGAACACTTTCTCTCTTAAAATAAAAATCAATTATGATTTTTTTTTCCCTATAAATTATTCAAACTTTGAAAACTTAAATATTAAATTTTCTAACCTAATTATATATCTTTTTTGAAAAAATTTAGATCTCAATAGCTCGTATAATATTATCAAATACAATTATATAAATAAATAAATATTATAAAATTTGAATATAAATAAAATATAATAATTTTTTTATTTAGGGAAATAAAATATAATAATTTAATATAAAATAAAATATTATAGCTTAAGTTACTAAAAAACCAATATGTTTTAACACCAAAAAAAAAAAAAAAAAAATAGTGGAATTTGGAGAGAGTATGTGTCTGTTTAGCTTGAGTTTACAAACTTAGTTTTTAACTTTTAGGTTGTATGTACGACTTTTTAAAACCTCGCATTTTTAAAGTAAAAGTATAGTACTTTAGCATACTTTCAACAAAAAAATAAATAAATAAATAAGTTGTACTCAAATGGACACTATGTGCCAAGGCTGGGTGTTTTTTTGGGTTCTTTGTAACAAATTTTTTTTTTTTTTTTTTTTTTTTTTTTTTTTTTGTTTTGAATTTTTCTGAGCCAATTTGTAAGATTTGAGAGAGACTAAAACACAGTTGGAAAGGGATTAATCTGTATTGTATTTTTCTCTCATAAGTTTAGGGGGGTTGGTGGCAAGTAATTTTAAAGATTAACTATGATTAACTACTACTATCCAAGGAAAATTTCACAAGCTTGGAGGCCATGATGTCCCCCGCCCAAAGCAATTCAAAAAACAAGTCATAAATTGAGCCAAGTTTTTTAACAATAAAGTCGACGTCATACATGTTGAATATAGATGTAACCTTTAAATTGTTATATAGTGAAGTTTCACCAAGGTTGGTTTTCTCAAAGTAAAACAACTAGTATTAAAATTACGAACCTAAGTTTGGTGTTTTTGGCAAACCAAAATTGGAATGCAACGTTTGGTTCGCTTAGTCACACATTCTAGTTCAGGCACGCGCTTAGAGTATCTAGATGATCTCAACTCGAGGGCGAGGGCAACCTAATGTTAGTCTCTCTCACATCTGCATTAATTGCGCTATACCAATTGTCAATCACTTTAAAAGCAATAAGACATGCTCCATCGTTCTCTTTGCAAAGTTGAGTTAATGGTGTACCGATGAGCCTAAGTACCCTATCAATCCCCGAACAAAAGTGTGCATTCTTCAACTATTGTTATTTTTCAAATTTTTCTCACTAAACTTTCTCTAACTTGATCATGGAACAACCTCATGCTAATCCCATGGGTTGGTCTTTGCAGGAGGTTTCCCTTTTCTTGTAGGTCCCTAAGAGCACTTGCTTGCTTAGTGCAAAATAACTTAAGGTAAAAATTTTGCCAACTAACCCCAAAAACTGAAAAGTCGTGCAAAGCCCATCCAAAGTTACTGTAACCATGGGAATTTGTACTAGTACTATTCATGTGTATTTTTATTTTTTATTTTTATTCTTTCTTAATGTATCTCGAGGATGAAGGAAGAGAATTGATAGTAGTTATGGTGTGTGAAAAAATAAAAATAATTAACAAAATCAAGAAAAATTATATTTTAATGAAATAGATTTTAAAATAGATAATTTAATGTGGGTGTTTCTAAAAAGTAGTTAGGTAAAATAGAAAGAAAAAAAAAAGTTCTTATGCTAAAATAAGTAATAATTTTTGCACGAGTTAATGTGAATGCTCTAATTCGATGATTCATGCATGATTGAACATAGCCTGAGTTAGAATCCTTCTGTTGTTCTAATAATTCCAATATGCCCAAACACATTTACCATGTTACAAGTTATAATCATAAAATTAAGAGTTGCGCTAGTGCCACATAAAGTGGCACAACTTGTGCCACAACTCACTCACGTGGCGAGTTGTAAGTGGTAGAGAGGTGACCCTACATAGACCCATCATCACCTTTCTATCACTCACAACTCGCCACATAGGCAAGTTGTGGCACAAATTGTGTCACTTTATGTGGCACAAGTATTCTAGAATTATTTTAAAGCAAAGAAAAGATAAATACAAATGATTTCCATACATTAGAATTTCAAATCCCTATATGTATATGTGTGCGTATATATATATATAAAATAAATGACTTTTTCTTTTTCTTTTTCTTTTTTTCTTTTTTTAACATTTAGTCACATTTTAAAAATGTCGCCATTTTTATACATAAAAATAGAAGCGAAAAAAAAAAGAAGGTAAAATTGTAATTGTGTGAGAATAAATATTCATAAAGAATTGCAGAGAGCTTATTATACTTAGTGCAAGTACTAATACAAAAGGCTTTTGCCGTATTTTTTTTTTTTTTTGGGATGAAAACCAATGAAGTTAATACCGTACCGTACCGGCCGGTACGGCCGGTATTTCTCGTTCCGGTGGATAAAACGGTACCGAAACACCCTTAAATTGTACCGCTCAAAATACCGGTCTATACCGGACTATTCCGGGCATACCGGCGAATATCGGCCATTTCGGACGGAAAGTAAAAACCGGCCGGTACAAAAAGCTTCTTAAAAAAAAAAAAAAAAAAAAAAAAAAAACACAAAACAAAACATAAAAGTACCAAATAGCTCATGTCGCCTTCAAGCCCAGCACCACTTTGTTGGTCGTTGTCAACATTTAGCTGATTATCCCTTCCTCTTCCTCCTTCAGTTTCGTTCCTTTCACTTCCCTTCTTTATTTTTTTTTTCACTTCTTCTTATCTGTTGTTTAGACTAACAGCTGCATCCCTTGGTCCTTTTGTTTTGTGTGGTTGTTGTAGTCTTATTTTGTGTGTACTGACACCACACGTGTAGACTTTGAAATTTGAAACAAGTTTGAAATTTTAATTACATCATTTACTTCAAATTTTCAACTATTGTCTTTTTTTTTTTTTTTTTTCGCTGAATATTCAACCATTGCCAGTTGCCACTCACTAGTTTTATATTTTTAATAATTAAGAGGCTGGCACGTGAGCTATAGATAAACAATAAATGAAATATTATATGTTTATAAACATGGTTTAGAGATTGTGTGTGTGTGTGTGTGTGTTTGTGTCTATATATATATATATATAATAGATATAAAATAGCGGTAAACCTGAAACGGTACACCGGTATTGACCGGTACCCGAAATATATCGTACCATTGGTCAAACCGGTACAGCCTCCGGTACGGTATTGACTCCCTTGATGAAAACTTCAAATTTTATTGAATAGAAATAAGATCATACAAAGCAATTGGATTGATAGAAGTGGGAAGTTCTTCAATCCAAACTAACATATTGTCTACGCTGCGAACATATTGAGCAAGAGCAAGAGCAACTTTATTGCATTCCCGACGAGCAAAGAGAAGCTTATTGTATTGTATTTAGAAAGTCTTTGATTCCACATCCATTGATCGATGGAAAATCACCCTAAATATGTAAACAACGTTAATAAGGATATTTTTTTAGAAGATAATTTTTTTAGAGGAGAATATTTTTTAGGGGTGAATATTTTATTTTCATAGAAAAAAATTTGTATATAAACAATAAAATAAAAAAATTTAGAACATAATTGAAATGGATAATTTTATATTATTATTATCATTATTATTATGATTGATTTTTTTATTTATATAAAATAGAATTTCTATTCTAGCCTAATCTAAGCGTATAGAAACTCCTTTTTAGAGACCTGAGTCCCGGCCCTTATCTCCCACATTCCACAAGGATTTATACTTGTGAAATGATCATCATAACAAATGTGTGCGGTGGTGTGATTGATTGTTGATAACAAATCCTCTGTATAATTAATTATTTTTGAAAAAGGAAAAAGAGGGTGATCTAATAAATAAAAAATTTCTGATTTGGTGTGAGACAATTGGTTTAAGGCTGATGCATTAAAAAGAAAAGGGTGGAGAGGAATCTCATCATGTCAGAAGATCACAGCTTGTACGCTCAGTAGACGGCCAGAAAATTACGTGAAGGGAGGTCTTAGCAAGGTGAAAACTACGAGGTTTCAAATTTTATCCTAAAAACATAAAAGAAAAGATGGAGCACTTTTCAATTTCCAATAATATTTGTTTTAAGTTTTATCAGCCAGCTGAGTTGAATTTTGTTGAACTGAAACAAAATTGTTTGCTATTTCAAATTGCTAGTTGACAATTGACATTCATCTGCAAACCATAGAACAAAATATGAAAATACGTTGCCTTAATGGCCAGTAGGTCCAGTACTACTTGTCCAGTACTAAGAAGAACCCTTCTGTTATATCCAAAATTATATTCGAGTATGCTGCTATAATATGAAGCTTCATATATATGTTTAAAACAATATTTATTGAAATCATAACAAAAATGTTTATTGTTTCCTCGCGAAATTAGAATATTAAAGTACTTATGATTCCTTAAAAGTTTTGCAGTTTAATAATACTCTTCAACTCTTTATATTCCACAATGAGAATAATTTGGATTCAAATTCTCCTACCCACATTTTTTCACAATAAAAAAAAGTACCCGTTTTCCAGTATATTTACCATCCAATTTTCATGTGTTGGCGTGTAGTGATTTTAATTTTCAATAATGTTAGAGACAATTTTTTCATACTAACATTTTTTTTTATAATTATTGAACTTGTCAATTGTGAGTGATTGAAAAAAAAAAAAAAAAAATGAAAGTTCTATGTAAAAATTGTGTTCACCGTTCACATTAGACCACTTCAACAAGCATGAAAAAAAAAATTGTATAAATAACTCCATTGTTTAATTTTAAAGTTAAATTTGCTTATGGTCTCCAAAGAATAGAGCATCCTAACATTTCGTTAGTCACGTATTTCCTTTATGAAATTTAGAGATGAATTTTAAAAATTTTAAATTTATAGAGACCAAAATGGAACTTATGCTAAATGTCAGGCACTAAAAGTATAATTTATCATTTATATCAATAAAGTATCTTATGAAAAATAATCATTACATTGTAAGTAAAATTTTCTTACATGTATAGAATCCATGAGTGTAGATCTTATAAAAGATACATTTTAGGCATTTTAGGAAGAATAGATGTTTTTTTGGTTATGACTTATGAGATAAGCATTCCCTCTTCAGCACTGTTCAAAATTTCCAATACCTGTAAAAAACCGACATATATTGTTCAATCTGTGCTTAGAAAGATGTGCATGCTTAGATATAATGAGAGTTTTTCATTGTTCAGAAAATGATGATACGGATGTGTTAGGGAGCATCATTATCATAAAGTAATACTAATTTCAATAATCTAATACGCATTGCTTGATAATCACCCAGACTTTTAGTACCTGTTTCTTAATTACCCTAATACCCATCCATATATCAGCTTGACCATCCCATAATTATAGAACTTGCAAACTCAGTAACCTTCATTAGCCCCATGTAGTAGTGGGATGGATTTGTCAGGAAAAATAATGACTCTCATCGTTTGTAGTACTGGGATGGAACACTGGGACCAAATTTGTCATGTCCTCTGCTTTGTTTGTCATTTTTAAGGTTTATTTTCATGTCGTTATTAGGAGTTGAGTAAGAGGTAAATATGGGAATACTTATTGAGTGTCTTAAGCGAGTCTTACAATGAGTCTTATCTAATTAGTAATTACAGTAGATTATAATGAATTTGTCTTTAAATTTAAGTATTAGGTTTAACATATAAATATTGTGACAGCTTAGACTGAGCCAAATTCTTTAACAATAAAGTCGACGTCTTATATGTTGAATATGGATGTAACCTAGAATTTTTTATTTAGTCAAATATGGATGTAACCTAAAAATCATAAAGTAATACTAAAATTGTTGTTTAATAATAAAGTCGACGTCGTATATGTCGTATATATGTCGAATATGGATGTAACCTAAAAATTGATTTAACTTTCCCCTTGGAGGCTGGTTTTCTCAAAGAAAAAAAAATTGCTTCTCTTTGATGCTATGATTTTTCCATTTGTTAGGTATCATACATAACAACTAGTATCAAAGCCAAGTTACAAACAATTTGCACATTAAGCAACTAAAACCCAAGTTTGGTGTTTTAAAGCGATAAGACATGTTCCATCTCTTTGCATCGTTGAGAGTGACAGTCCTGGCATATGTCGTGCAGCCAACCTAAGTATCTCAAGGATGAAAGTAGAGAATGGATAATAGTTGCAGTATGTGAAAAGAGAGAAACAATTAAATTTTTTTTTTAATGAAATATATTTTAGAATAGATAATTTGATGTAGATGTTTTTGAAAAGTGGTTAAGTAAAATAGAAAAATCAAGTTCTTATTCTAAAATAAATAATAATTTTTGCATTAGTTTATTTGAATGCTCTAATTTAGTGTTACATGCATGACCGAACATAGCCAGAGTTAGAATCCTTCCGTTTTTCTAATAATTCCAATCTACCCAAACACATTTACCACATTACAAGTTAGAATCATAGAATTATCTAAAAGCAAAGAAAATATAAATACAAATGATTTCCATACGTAAGAAGATTAATAGCAGGGAACGTTGGTTCTTGTTCTCTACTAATTGTTAATACGGCCAAAGTGATCCCTGGATTGAAGCTCATAACTTTGTTTTAACTAAGGAGCAAACCAACTAGTTCCTAAAGTTGTAAGGTGTGGTGTGGCTATATCTCGCCTCCTCTTCAAAAAGAGCCATTGGATGCTTGTTGGATATTTTGGTTTCATTTACTTCACACCAAAAATATAACTTAGAAATGGAATATTTCTTATGTTTCTCTACAATAAAGTAACGCTATGCTAATGAACTTATTTTCCTATATAGGAACAAGAGAGCCAAACAATAAATGGCAGATTTTGTTTCATCCTCAAAATCAGAAGAAAAAAAAGCCCTAACTTTTTGCAATCTTAATATCCTAAATTTATTCAGTTATGTATACTCAATTACTCATCATAATAAACCTGCCTAAACAGAGGTTGCTCCTGATAATGCCTTTCGTCGCCATAATTAGGATCCCCAAAGTTTCCAACAGCCCTTCTTTCACCATATGGATATGAACTTCCAAAAGCATAATCTGCAGTTCCCTTCCATTGATCATTGTCGCATCCTTCACCGGTACAATCTTGACGATCACCTCTTCCTTCCTCATGAGACAAGCAAGGCCAATAACCAAATAAACTTTCACAGAGGCCCATGGTTTCCAATGACGAGAAATCAAAATTTATGCATTTTGCACTAATTCTTCCAGCAATGCTTGATTGCCAATGCTTTTATGTCATTGTGGATGAATAATAATGCATTTGAGATGTTTTTTGCAACCTACATATATGTATAGAATTTTGTTTTTAAATTGTTATTGAAAGGGGAAAAAAGAGATCTATTTCAAATCTAGAATTTTTTTTATTTAACTTTACTTCATTGAATAAGGTGAAAGCTAACATGCATGATAAAAGTGGCGAAGTTGAAGGAAAAAAAAAAATTGAAATGACATTTACCCAATATATGTTATAAGCCAACATGCTGTTATATTATTTACATGTTTATAAATATATTTACTCTTTTTTATGTATATAAATATTTCCAAAATTTATATGTATATAAATATGTTTAGGGTTTTTTGTGTACATAATATTAGTATTATCTCACTGATTAAACTTTCATATAACATAGTAAACATTAGTATGTGTTTAGGGTTTTCCTACACTCATCAGAGGGTCAATGACATGAACAAACATTCTCTTATTCACAATTGGCTACATTTGTTCAAATATAATGAATATAGTGTTTGCTAAGGTAATAGTATGAATGTATGATTAGTCCCATCTTCGAATATTTTAAAATTTTAATAATTAATATATGCAGTTTAAAACCTTTTTTCCCATATATATATATATATATTTTAAATGATTTGAAATGTTTTACTTTTGTAAGTCAATTATAATTGGGGGTATCTGGGATTCACATCAAGTGCAATACCTAGGGTATTGCACCTGGTGCAATAGCTTATCAAAGGCTGAGATTGAAAGTTGAAAAAGCAATTTTCAATCTCAGCCATTAAATAAAATATATTAAAAAAAAGTTAAAAAGTTAAAGTTAAAAAGTGAAAAAAGTTAAAAAAAATTGTGAAGGAAATTGAGGTATTGCACCAGGTGCAATACCCTAGGTATTGCACCTGATGCTGATTCGGGTATCTGATAGCCGTTGGCCTGCTTCCTCTGTCAGACAAATGTTATTAGTGCTGTAACAATGGTGTGTATCACCAGTTCGGCTATAATCAAGCCTTACGTTTACCCAATATTTCTTTAATTATTCCATGAATTCAAAAAGGATCAAGACATGTCATATCATACCATATTACATGTCCATATAATGTGATATGATATAAGACATTTGACCCAAAGAAAGATATGATGTACACTACAAGAAATCGAGCTATTATGGCGGGGTTTTTGCGGCAATTGCGAAAACTGTCGCTATTTATCACATATTGCGGTACTTTTTTGGCTTGCCGCTGTATATGAGATATATTGCGGCATTTTATTGGACTGTGGCAACAGATCTAGCCTTTTGTGACATACTACAGCAGCGCTATATAAACCGCTGCAATATACATGTTTTAGCGGCGTTAGACTTAGCTATAGTGGCGCTCTATAAACCCGCCACAATAAATATACCCTTCTGTGGTATACTACAACGGCGGTATATAAAAACGCTGCAATATATAAGTTTTAGCGGCATTTCTGTTCCTTATAGCGGTGGGATGGATGATCGCTGTAATAGCTAATTTTTTGCGGTGTTTTTTCTTAGTTATAGCGGCAGTTTGGACCGCCGCAATAGACCTTTTAACTGCCAACATCTGGTCCAATGTATCCCTCTGTTGTTTTGGCCTAAGTGCCATTTTGGCTTTTCATTTTCCAATGTATCCCTATGTTGTTAGCTCTAAGAAAAAACCCTCTCTCTCTCTCTCTCTCTCTCTCTCTCTCTCTCTGTATAAGCATTTTCATCACCAGTCCTTTATCACCGGTCACCACTAACGTCCTTCGCCGGCACTGCTAGAAAGATTTCCTAACCATCATCAACTGCCATCACCACCGCCAGCAGTAACCAAAGCTAAATATTTTAAAATTTTCCCTAGTCCAATTTTTTCCCTCTGATTTTTTTTTTCTTTCCCTTGCCTAAACCTATCACTTTAGTGTCCAACCTTTTCATTTCTCATCCATTTGTCTCCCTCTCAAACAAATAAATAAATAAACACACTCTCTCTCACTCTCAAAATCTCTCGTCACTCTCAAAACCCAATGATTGATTTTCCCACCACCGCCACCATGCATCCTCACTGCCACGGATATAAAATTGGATTAGTCAATTTCTTGTTTCTTTTCTTGCATTTTCTTAGCAACCAAACACCAAAACCCATTGAGAATACAACCCAACAAACACCAAAGCACCAAAATATCTCAAATCGAAAACACCAAAACCCATTGAGACCAAAGCCCATTGAGACCAAAGCCAAGCAATCAACAAACCCACCCCACGACTCACCACCGGACCCAACTGACCACCATTTCCACAACCACCAACCACCACTACCATGGAGTGACGAGCCAAAAACAAAGAGATCCATCAAGAGAGAGACCCACTAAAAGAGAGACATTTATTTGAGCGAAAGAAAGAGTGAAGCACCAATCTTTGAGAGAGAGAGAGAGAGAGAGAGACATCGATCTGAGCAAGAGAGAGACCCACCGGTTTGAGAGAGAGAGAAACCGATCTGAGAGAGGAGAAGTTTGAGACATTTGAGTCTAATTTTTTGTTTCTTTTCTTGCATTTTCTTAGTAACTAAGCACCAAAACCCATTGAGAACAAAACCTAGCAAACACCAAAACACCAAAACATCTCAAATCCAAAACACTAAAACCCATTGAGACCAAAACCAAGCAATCAACAAACCCACTCTATGACTCACCATCGGACCTAACTGACCACCACTTCCACAACCACCAACCTCCACCACCATGGAGGGATGAGGCAAAAAGAGAGAGATCCATCAAGAGAGAGACCCACTAAGAGAGAGAAATTTATTTGAGCGAAAGAAAGAGTGAAGCTTTGATATTTGAGAGAGACATATTGATCTGAGCGAGAGAGAGACCCATCGGTTTAAGAGAGAGAGAGAGAGAGAGAGAGAGAGAGAAACCAATCTGAGAGAGGAGAAGTTTAAGACATTTGGGTATGATTTTGAGCAAAATTGAGAGATAGAGAAAGCTGAGTGATGAGCGAAGAGCAAAGATGGTAGCGCTCGGTCATGGAGTTAAAGAGAGATCTGGTGGTAGTGATGTGATGAGCGAAGGTGGCGGTGCTTGGTCATGGAGTTAAAGAGAGATCTAATATTTTTGGAAAAGTTAGAGAGAGGAAGGATTGAGAATGTCTTAGAAGATTTGGAAAACCGGTTTGAGAAGGAGGTTTTAGGGCTAAAGTTTTCTTTTGAGTGTGTGATTGTGTAAGAAAATGCTTAATAAAATGTTATTTTGATTGATTGTTATTGATTTAAGAATATGAGTTATATTTTGGGAAGAACACAAAGAACGTAAACATGTTCTTCCAAAAAATTAATAATAATGAAAGGAATAAAAAAAATTAATGTAATTATCTTATTTTATATAAATTTTTTTTTTAATTTTTATGTGATTTATTATTTATTTAAATGCTGACATGGAATTTTTCTGTTGCAACATTTTTATAATTCTGTTGCAATAGTTATTAGACAAAACATTTTTTTATCCTAGAAGTTAAATTTTCCCAATATTTGTTTTATCCTTCCCACTCCAAATTTCCCATATGCATAAACTTTTTTTTCCCCAAATTTTCATTTGGATCTCTAGCTCCTTCACACTCTTACTATTTTCTCCATCTTCCCCCCCAAAATTTTTCCCCCTCACTCTTTCCCTAGCACAAAATTTCCCCAAAATTTTTTCCCTCTCAATATTTCACTTAGGGATTTCATGAGCTCTCTCTCCTTCTCATTCTCACTCTCTCTCACAGTAATCTCTCTTTCTCCCCTCGCTCCTCTTCTCTCATTTTCCCCTCCATCAGACCCATTTGCCATCGCCACTCATTGCATAACCACCCATTTGCCACCACCACACACTGCACAACCACTCTCTGCCACCAATGCTAGCGACTGTAATCGACCTCCAATCTCGCCATTAGGTGCGGCTTTTGCTCTCCCTCGTTGCTACTTCTTCTGCTCTTGTTGTAATTATTATGTCTTTCTTATTTTTGTGGATTTATCATAGGAAGTTCTCACACAAATCCCACAAAAGAAGTGCTCAGAGCTCAGGTACATTAAAATGGTTGGTAAGAAAGGATCTGTTCGATGGGTAGCCTTGTTTTTCATTTTTCCCATCTTGGTTTTGGTTGTTTTCTCCTATTTCAATTCTGAATATGAGATTCAAAGATCGTGTTGTTTTTGTATGTGTGAAAATTTGTGTAGGTTTTATAGTATATGTATGTTCTCTGAAAAGCTAAGGGAAATGGAAGGAAAGAAATTGAATGGTTTTGATAAATGGGTTTGCTTTATGTTAAAAGTCCAGGAAATATATGCTAACATATGCTCTTCTTTGCTACAATCATTTGTGTTGTGTGGTTGTTTTTTGATTATTTTATGCGTATTGGGTGATTGTGGTGCATAAGATATTGATTTGACAATGTAAATGCCCGTTGATGCTTCGTAGATATCAATTTAGAAGCTAGTATTATGAGATTTGTTAAAAAAATTTGAGTTGAAAGGCTTTTGTATGATTTGAATGAAAGCAAACAATTAATTTTAACAAAAAACAAGCAATTAGTTGTGCAAATGGAGTCTTTTTTTTGGATCCCATTATATTGTCGTCTGAAATTTTGGTTGCTGAGTAAATTGAATAAAGTAAATAAAAAATGCAAGTAGGCCAACGAATGTTAATAGGTTGACTCGAAAATTTTATTCTTAGGTTTCTATTGTTTGGACTTTTGAGGCTGAAAATTATAATTAGTTCTATACATGTGTCTTTGGATTGCTCGCTACCACAAGCATAGATTATGAATTTTGATGATTGAATTGCCTTTAAGGGTTGTCATGTCCTTGTGATTGGAGTAAATAGTGCTCGGTTTTCATTTTTTTTAGCAAATGCGCTCTCTATTTTGTTGGAGTTGAAATTTTAATTGGGCTACCTTTCGTAATTTATGTACCAAGCTGTTAGGAACATTTTATGGACTTTCATTGTGAAAAAAGGAAAAAGCTGTAGACAATGTTCCACTTTCTGAATGAGATCTAATGTCATCAAAGGATAACCCCGATTTGGAAGCTGTATGTGGTATGGATGTGATTACGTGTAAAGAAATGTATAGGGATAATGATTATTATTCAACTGGACAGTGAGTTTTAGCTTATATGGCTCATTTCCCCTTGTATGAGCAAGGTGGAGTATGGTGTTCGTGGGTTCAATACACTGAGTGTGCTACTTACCATTTAAAAAATGATTTCTATTCAATTGTTTGTTTCTTTTATGTCATAATACTTCCCTGAATTAGCATAAAATTTTGAGTCTTGCCCTTGCATAAAATCTGCCAAGATGTACTCCTCAAGGAAGAAGATCCAAAAGGACAAGAATGTTGAGCCCATTGAATTTGAGGATACAGTTGCATAGGTTACTTTTTGTGCTGCTCTCTGATAGCTTGTGTTTCATAATATCTTCTAGTTCAATATATTAAATGTTTGCTTGATTTTGATGTAGTACCTCTTTGATTTGGAGAATACCAATCAAGAACTAAAAAGTTCTATTTTTTTATTTCACTCACTGAACACAAATATATAGCCATTTCTATTGCACATTTTCCCATCATTGATGTTGATCTATGGTATTTGCAGGCTGATTGAGTGTTGCATATCTACCTTTAATTCAAATTTTATGTCTGATGAGGTAAATCTTTGATCATGAACTTTTAAGGTTTTCTATATATTTGTTTATGATGACAGTATGTTATCCTCAAGCTGAGAAATGCCAAATCAGAAGTTAATCATGGCTTGAAAATTTTAAAAATAAATCTGTGATTAAGAATACATTTTTAGCATCAATTACCATGATGGACATCTTGTTTTGGTTAGGTTAGGATTGAAAAATGTTGATTTTGAACTTTAGGAATGTTCTTGGGACATCCATCAATGCAAATAGTTTACTAGACCTGTGAGGTTTTGTTTTGTTTGTTTGTTGTTAAGGGAGGGGGGGGGGGGGTTATTAGTTACTATTATACACCAACTGGAGCTTCCACTCTTATGCCACTTTTTTTCCTCATAAAGTTAACATATCAATATCATTTCTAGAAACAAAATGTTTCTATCTTTTGTATAAAGAGCAGCATCTTCTAAACAAAATGAAAAACTAGAACAAGTGAATAAAGTGCATAGTTTTGACTTCTGACATTCATTCCATACCCAGAAATAGAAGCTTAAAAGAAACCATTATTAAAACCTCTATAACAAATGGATTGTAATTTCAATGGTTTGAGATTCTCTAATTGTTTTCAATGGGCTTTTTTATTCTTCCACACATATAGGCTTGATGCAAGGGTGATAAAATTGATTCAACATAAGAGCATTAATACTTCTAGTTGTTGCCAATGAATTTTAGTTTAAGTGGCACCTCCTCCTTTTATAAGTTTCAAGTGCAGTGTAAGCATGTGGGTTTAAGACTCTTCGGATGTATGTGTAACTTACCAGTTATAAAAATAATAATACTTTTGGTTGTTTAAATATACATGGAGCCTATATGACTACTAATTTTTGTTATTGTGCTTCTCAACCTTTTGCATAATGCGGGTTTAGAGACCTTATAAGCAAGGAAGTCAATTCCGTACCGTACTGGTCAGTACGGCCGGTATATACTGTATCGGTCAGTTCACCGGTAACCCCTTATTTCGTACCGGAAAAAATACCGACCGTACTGGCCGCATACCAGCTGTACCGGCGAAATCCAGCTGTTTCGGCCGGTAAATAGATACCGAGCCGAAACACAAAAAGTCTCATTTGTAAGGAAAGAAAACAGAGAAGAAGGAGAAAAGGAAGAAGACGACGACGACGAAGCAAGGGTGGCACCGTGAAGCAACTACTTCTTCTTCTTCTTTCCTTTTTTTCTTCTTCTCTGTCGGTCTGTCCGTCTCCCTCTTTTTTTTTTTATTTTTTTGCTAAACCTTTTTTTCTTTTTCTTTTCTGTCCGTCTCCCTCTTTTTTTTTTTTTTTTTTTTTGCTGAACCTTTTTTTCTTCTTCTTCTTTGCCAGTCTGTCCGTCTCCCTCTCTTTTATTTTTTTGCTGAACTATGTATGTGGTATGGTTTCTCACTTTCTCTTTCTTTGTTTTGTATTTGTTTTTGAAGTTTCTTAAGCTCTCCACGTGACTATAGTACATAGCCACCAGCTGCCAAGCATTGGAAATATTGAAAGCTTTTAATTTTTGAATAAAAGGTGAGCTCTCCACGTTAAAGCTTTCCATCACTTCTTTTCAACTTTGGCCTTTGAGTCCAAATGATGTGACAATAATGTACGTGTATTGCCATATTGCGACGGTATTGCAACAAATTTATATTTAGAACAATGCTAATATTACAACATTTTAAACAATTTTTATCATAATTTGCCGTGTGAGGAGTTGTAAGTGATGAAAATGTGAACTCACATACACTCACAATTTTTTTCACCCCTCACAACTTATCATATAAGGAGTTGTGGTAAAAGTTAATAACTCCATAAAAAAATATAAAAAGTTGTCAATGTGATATATTGAGTTATTAGAAATATAACTTTATATATTATATAAAATAGTAAAAAATAGCGGTAAATTCGAAACGGTACACCAGTATTAACCGGTATCCGAAATATATCGTACCGCTGGCCAAACCGATACAGTCTTTGATATGGTATTGACTTCCTTGCTTATAAGTTATTTAAGTTTATTTTCTTTTTGAGTTTGATAATGCAATAGAGTTAGTTTCATGTAATCAATTCATCTCTAGCAAGATTGTTAAAATCGGGATCCTACATAGGATTGTAGGAGGTAGGTGGGATCATGGATCGTAGGATCAGATCGTGGATCGTAAGATCAGATCGTGGATCGTAAGATCCTACATTATTTGAGAAAAAAAAAACACATTGGTATGTTAAATAATCATAAAAATTATACATTCATTTATAAAAATAAAAAAACCAAAAATTTGCATCCATTTGATGTAATAACCATACATCACTACATCTATTTATAAGCATCATTTAAAAATGCCAAAAACCTTATAACGTGACACTCTATTGGTATGTATTTTTCATTTGGGTTCAACTGACACTTAGAATTGTAAAACTTGGTCTATTGAGATGTTATTTTTCATTTGGGTCAAACTGAGCCTTTTGTCAAGTTAAAAAAGATTACAAGAAACGAGAATTGTTTGGGATCATCGGAATCGTACAATCCTACCAATCCTGAATGATCGTAAAGCTCTTTAAAGTATCTAAATAGTTTTGAACAGGTGGGATCGTAAAATCGTAGGATCGTACGATCCAGATCGGGATTTTGACAACCATGATCTCTAGTAATTAGAGATTGTTGAATTGTTGGAGCACTGGAGTTTTTTTGTTCACACCTTTAGTAGCTTGCCAAACTCTACGATGAGAGTGACAGTAGGAACCATTTACCTAGAGCATGAAAGCATCATTTTTTTTTTTAATTTTTTATATTACAGTAGTCTATGCAGCCATATTGGGACATAATGTAAAAATGAAAAAAGAAAAATTTAATTAAAGAAAAAAAATTGGCCTTGGTGGCTTGTAACATCATTGCAGTTTTGAATCAGAAATGACATTTTTGAGCCTTGTTGATACCATGGGGGCACCCCTAATGCATGCTTTGTATCGTAATCTATTTATGAAGAACATGCTTGCCAATTGTCTTTGGACCAAATGGAATCTCACCCCCCTTAAGTAAGGGTTAAGGTTCAGCTTGTGGTTTAATACTCTGCCTGTATCTAATTTGTTAGTATATCAATTATATACTAATTGTAGCTAGATTACAAGTCATCCAACTATTCCATTTAACTTGTTCCCATTTTTTGCCTTGGTAATATTTTTCTTGTCATTCTATTTCATTTTTACGCACTTATTGAGTAATCATAATTTATATGTAGGATGTTCCTCCGGTCCAACAATCTCCAGCTCTCCAAAAATCATTAGCTGCATCCCATCAACCATGCAACTTATAAGTTTTATGTTGGTGTTCGAGGACATTTTTATGTACAAAGAACTACATTTGAACAACCGCATTTTTTGGAAATGTTGAAGAATTTGTTTAAATACTTTGGAACTTTGATTGTGGTATTAGCTTGGAACTTTGATGATGGTTATAGACAATGTTATATATTTGATGATATATTTCTATGTTAATATAATGTTAGTTTGGAGACATTTGTGGTGTTATCTAGTTACATTTGTGGTATTGTCTTAGTGGAGCTAAAATTATTACAGGTTATTTGTAATAGATATGTGGTTTTAGAACCCAGAAGAAAAAAAAAAAAAAAATTTAACCTATAGTGGCGGGCAAAAACCACTGTTGAAGAACTAAAATTATGATATAATTAAAGACCTATAGCGGTGTTTATAGCTTGCCGCTAAAGATTCACACATATAGCGGCGGGCGTAACCACCGCTAAAAGGTACATAGGGTCTGTTGTACATGAAGCCCTAAGCGGCACTTATTGCTCGCTGCTATAGGTTGTCACTAGGTGGCAAGCATATACTGCCGCTAAAACGTCACTTGACCTGAATAGTAACCTTATATGGCGGCGGTTTTAAGCCCGCTGCAATAGACCAAAAGCGCCACTAAATAGCAAATTTATTGCGACGCTTTTTGTTACTGCCACAACAGATTTATAATGGCACCACAATAGTGGTGGGAAGAATCGCTGCAACAGCACCCACCACTAAAGATCAAATATACCTTTAGTGATAGTTTTGGCCTGCTGCAATATTACTTTTTTTTGCAGTGGTAAGACATGTGTCAATCAAAATTTCATATAATGGAAACTAAAAATATTATTTTAATTTTAGAAAAGAACATAATAACGCAATGTATTAGTTGATAAAATGTATTTCCCTAAGCTAGTAGAAGAAATCAAGAAGTAATACAAGCAATTAATTGAAAGTGATGTCCAAAGTATCAGAGAAAAATATATCATGCAAAAAAATAATTATTGCATTTCAATTGATCGTATAAAATATTATTATTGCATTTAAAAATTATCATTATTTTGTAATTTTTATAAATATGTTTATTTTTTTTGTTATAAATATTTCCAAGATTTATATGTCTATAAAAATGTTTAGAGGTTTTTGTGGAAAATATCGGTATTATCTCACCGTTTAAACTTTCATATAACATAATAAACATTGAATGGGTGAATCAAAGAAATGTTTGAATAAATTAATTATACTGGTTGATATGTTTATAAATATGGAACATTTACTTGTTTATAAGTATTTTAAGATTAATATGATTTGTACAAATTCATAGATGTAACTATGTTGTCATAGTTGAATACTAAAGTGTTCCTCTTCAAATGCCAAACAAAGAAGGAGAGACAAATATCTTGTTGGTACAAATTGATAAGATGGAGAAATGGACAAAAAAAAAAAAAAAAAAAAAAAATCTAAATTGCCAATTTATGTGTTCCATTGAAGTTCTTGAACCAAGTTTTTATGATTTTTACAAATTTCACTCTTTGATCTTGTTTTATTTGGTTTTGTTATACTTTTCATGTTTCTAACGAAGAAAGTACATAGATGGGTTAGAGACCTCTAACATGGATCTCAGGTGGATAAAGTCTTAAATTTCAAATCACAGGTAGATAACTTAAATTTTAACCAAACCACAAGTGAGTAAGTTGTAATTTGCCCTTAATTTAAAAATTATAAATTTAAAAAGACCAAAATCAAACTTATGCTAAATGTTAGGGACAAAATGTATAATTTATCATTTATACCAATAAAGTATCTTATGAAAAATAATTATTACTAAGTAAAATTTTCTTACATGTATAGAATCCATGAGTGTAGATCTTATAAAAGATACATTTTAGGCATTTTAGGAAGATAAGATGTTTTTTGGTTATGAGATAAGAATTCCCTCTTCAGTAATATTCAAAATTTCCAATATCGTAACAAACTGAAATATATTGTTCAATTTGTGTTTAAAAAGATGTGCACGCTTAGATATAATGAGAGTTTTACATTGTTTAGAAAATATGATGATACTGATGTGTTAGGGAACATCATTATCATAAACTAAAACTAATTACAATATAATTTGATACGCATTGCTTGATAACCACCCAAACTTTTAGTACCAATGGCGACTTTGTTGTTGATTGTGTGCATTGGCTTAGCAATTGAGGTTTTTTTTTTTTTTTTTTTTTTTGGGTGACTTTGATGCGTGTTGTTGCAGACAATTATTTTGTTTGAAATTTCTTAAAAGGTTGCATTGTTTGTTTTGGGTAAAATTTGTTGATTATGCTTAATTTTTTTTTTTTCACTATTGGTAATTTTTGTTGTTGGGAAAATTTTTTTGTGCTTGTACATTTTGTTTTAAATTTTAAATTTAAAGATTTTTTTAGGTTTTTTTTTTTTAAAAAAAAGCTAAAGATACATTTTTTTTTTTTACAAATTACTGATGTGGTGAGTGGTTATTAGTAAGTAAAAAAATGGTGAAAGTAGTGGGCCTAGATGCAAATTAATAAGAATTTGCCACCACAAAAATTTGTAAAAATATTGTAGAAAAATTTGTAGCAATAACATCATTCTTAAAAAGAATTAATGATTTTATTAAGGTCCTGATTTTGAATCCCTGTATACAATATTTATATCCCTGTATAAATATAAGGAAGGTTAAATAATTTTTCACTCATTCAAATCTATTTTTTAACATTTTAATACATAAAAATAGATATGAAATAATAATAAAAAATGTGAGAATCAAAATTTCATGAAGAATTGCAAAGAGCTTAGCTACAACACTTTAAACACGCACTCAAAATATATATATAATCTCCGGCACAAAAAGATTATATATATATATATATATATACACGCACTCAAAAAAACCTTAAACATATTTATAAACATATAAATCTTGGAGATTATATATATAATATGTTTATAAATATGTTTAAGGTTTTTTTGTGAAAAATATTGGCATTATCTCACTGATTAAAATTTTATATTACATTGTAAACATTAGAATGGATGAAGTCAAAGAAATGTTTGAATAGAATAAATAATTGTTGTTGACATGTTTATAAATACGGAAGATTTATATGTCTATAGGTATGTTTATAATTAATATTGTTATAAATAAAATTAAATTTTTTTATAACCCCGGCCATCCCTAGCATCCATCGCCAACCATTATGAACCTTAAAAAAAATTCCAAATCAAAATAGTAAACGATGCTTAAATATAACGATTGATAAAAAATAATAATAATACAAAGATGAGAAATATTAATGTTTAATATATATATATATATATATAATACTCATTCACATTTTAAGAATGTCGACATTTTAATACATAAAAATAGATATAAAAAAAATAAAAATATATGTGTGAGAATTGAAACCCATAAGGAATTGTAGAGAGATTACCCAAGTGGATCGAATCATAACCAACTAAGAGACCACTTATTGCCATGTTGTATTTAAAAATTCTTTGATTCCACCTTCATTTATTGGTGCAAAATCACACTAAAAATGTAAAAAATTATTATAAAAAAAAAAAATTTAGAAGCGAAATTTTTTTGGCAAAAATACACTTTTGGTATTTACATTTTGAGACGATTCTCATTTTGGTCCATAAATTGATTTTACTACTAATATAGTACCTAAAAAAAGAAAATCAATTTTATTTTGGTCTTTATCGTTAACCCACTAATAGAAAAGTCTTATGTGGTAGACGGTGTGCCCTACTTGCTAGCATGATGCTAATGTGGCTATTAAAATATTATTAAAAAATTATTTGGCATTTTTTAAATACCACATAAGAATTAAATTAATAAAAAATTAAAACAAAAAATCCAGAGCAAAAAATTAAAAATAAACATTAATCTAATTAAATTAAGAAAAAAAAAAAGCTTTTTCAATTTGAAAAATTGAGTTCCTATCCCAAAAAAAAAAGTTTTAAAAATTGAGAAAACAAAGTTTTATAACAATTTTCTCAAATTTTCTTAGTCACCAAGCACAACATCACAAAGATTAAAATTTCCAATATTTAGACACACACACACACACACACACACACACACAAAACCAACCTATTACTTTACTAAATAAAAAAACCTGTTATAAAAAAATAAAATAAAATAAAAAACCAACCCCATGAACCCCAACCCAGACACCCATGACTAGAGAACCATCCCACTCTTTGTCTCTGTCTCCTCTCACTCTCTGTCTCTTTGATTTGCTCTAAACCTAGACACCCATGACTAGAGAACCATCCCAAAATCAAAACAACCATCCCAAAACCTCTACCTTAACCCTATTAAGAGATAGATAAGGTAGGAGACACAGGAGACGGTTTGGGTGGTGGATCGGTTTGGAGCCTTTGAGTTTTCGGCTTTGTAGTAGAATCTAAATCCTAGAGAAACCAAGTTTTTGGGTTTCTTGGAGTTTTTGAGTTTCTGGGTTTCCTGGAGCAGCCGAGTTTTTGGTTTGGAGTCGCTGAGTTTTTGGGTTTCTTGGAGAATCCAAAAATAGCTCTCTCTCTCTCTCTCTCTTAGTGGGGTCGGTTAGGGTGGTGAGTCAGTTTGGGTGGGCAGGTGTGCTATGTTCACTGAGACAGCTGAGTCGGTTTTGGGTGGTGGGTCAGTTTGGGTTTGTGGTGGTGCTGTGTTAGTGGGTGTGCTATGTTGTTATGGCCCAGATCAGTGGTTCTCACACCTCTCTCCAGCTCACCCTCACTCTTTTCCTCTCTTTAAGGTTGATTTGGAAGTTTTTGGCTTAGGATTTTTGTGGATTTGATGTTAAGACTTTGCTGGTTGTTGGGAAATTTTGGAAGATTTAATTCAGTGGTGGTGCTTTGCTAGTTGCTGGGTTTCTATTCTTTTACTTGGGTTTATAGGTTTGGTTGCTGGAGATATGGGTTTGGGGTTTGGTTGAGATCTGGGTTTGGGGTTTGGTTCTTTGCTCTAGAGACTAATTATGGGGAAGAACACAAAGAACATGAACATGTTTAGAAAAAATAATGAAAGGAATTATAAAAAAGAGACAAGAAAGGCAATTAATTAATTAATTTTGTTTTGATGTATTTAGTTATAAAGAAAGTACAAGAAAGATATAGAAAATGATAAGAAAATAAGGATTAATTTGCTAACAATATGAATCATACTTCGAGGAAGAATACAAAAAACATGAATATGTTCTTCTAAAAAAAAAAAAGAAAAAAAAAAGATTGAAATAAAAAAAATCATTTTAATTAAAAGAAAGTAAACTTCTTTTTGTTTGTTTTTTATTTTTTAAAATTAAAATTGAGGAATTAATTTAATTTTTAAGTTAAATATTGATGTGGAATTTCAGAAATGCCAAATAAATTTTTTTAATAATATTTTAATACTCACGTCAGCGCTATGTCAACAAGTAAGGCACAATGTCTACCACGTAAGACTTTTTTGTAAATGGGTTAACGACAGGGACCAAAATAGGATTGATTTTATTTTTTTTAGGGACTACATTAGCAGTAAAATCAATTTAGAAACCAAAATGGGAATCGACCCCAAAACATAGGGATCAAAAGTGTATTTTTACCTTTTTTTTTTTCACAAAAAAAAAAAGGTGCTATGTCCACAACATTTTCATAACATATCCTAGTTGGTAGGTTGTTACAAGTTTTAATTTGAATTTACAATTGAAATTACTTTATTGCCCACTAATAACAACAAGTAACAATCTGCCACATAAGATTTGTTGTAAAAATGTTATAGACATAGCATTTAAAAAAAAAAAAAAAAAACTATATATAAGCAAATAAATTAAATAAACTAAAAGAAATAAAATGTAAAAGCTTAATTAAAATGGATAGTTTTTAAATATTATTAATATTAATTGATAACGAGAAACTCTGTATAATTACTTTTTAAGAAAGAACAAAAAAAGAAAAAATATTGCTGATTTGATGTTAAACAATTGGTTTAAGGAAGCACTTGACAGCTACATATTGATTTCAAACATTTGTGTTACAATGAATTTAAGGTAGGATTTATAGACTAGAGAATACTTGACTACCTCTAGACTAACCCAAAGTTAAGTTGCTTATTTTACAAGTACATGACACCTGCTATAATTGATTTAGACCACATGGGCTATAATATATCTAACAAGGCTTATGCCTAGCGATTGGTTGGTTGTGCATTACAAGGAAAAGGGCTCGAAAAGAGTCTCTTGTCACTATAGACAACCATAAAAAATAGATAAGTGATACATCCATAACATTTTCACAACAAATTATAGGTGGTAAGTTGTTATTAATTCTAATTTGAATGTACAATTTAAATTATTTTTTTACCCACTCATAACAACCAATAACACAACTTATAAATACCAAATTCTAAGTTAAACATTTCAAAGCATACATAATGTTTCAATAAACAAAACAAAGCAAATAACAATGTTTCAAACAACTCCATAAACACAGTCAATCATCAAGACCAAAGTTCTGGTTATCTTGGATGGGTTCCTCAAAGTATAGTTGATCATTATAAATAGCATTATTATTATTATTAGTAAGCACATGACCCACATCATCCATTAAATAATCATTAAAATCTCTTAATGTTGCATTTGGAGGTTCATTCACTTCATTTTCATTTGCATCACCATGCTCAAATTCATCACCTTCACCCAAAAAAAAAACTCAAATTCATCACTAATAGTATAAACTTCATTATCATTGTCACCTACCCAAATATATATATATATATATATTTATTTATTTATTTATTTAAATTTTTATCAATTTGGGCTAGGCCACATAGCTAATCTGTTTCTTATTATTATTTTTTAATCAATTAGAGGCATTTGAGCTCTGTTTGGAGGCCCAAAAAAGATTTTTTTTTTTTTTTTTTTTTCTTTATATCATAGTGTATTTTGTATCGTTATGGATCGGGATCCTATAAGATCCTAAGATCCGGCTCGGAATTCTACACAAATTTGAGCTTAGTAAAGATCCTATTAATATGTAGGGACGAGATAATAATAACCATGCATTCATCTGTTACCGATAGATGATGAATCATCATTATCAATACTCAAATACAAGAACAAGAAAACATGCCTTCATGGCCAGTTGGCCCACTGGCCCAGTACTAAGAAAAAGCCTTTTATTATATCCAAAATTATATTTTAGTCTGCAGCTACAATAAGAAGCTTCATAGAAGGATAATAGCTGGGAACACTGGTTCTTGTTTTCTACGGATTGTTCTTCCGGCCAAAGAGTTCCATGAATTGAAGTTCTATAATTGAAGTGATCCCTGCTCATAGTTTTCCCATTTTGGATCAGTCACCTTAAGGTTCTACAAAAATGTTTAAACTTTTGAAATTAGTCTACTCAAACAGCTGGGCTTCAATGAGGTAGTGCCTAAAGTTGTAAGGTCTAGATCACCTCCTCTTCAAAGAGAGCCATGGATGCTTTTTGGATACTTCGGTTTCATTTTGCTTCACACCAAAAAATAACTTAGAAATGAAATATTTATTTATTTTTTTCTCTATGACAAAGTAAAACTACCTACAATCATGAACTTACTTTCCCAGATAGGAACAAGAGATACAAACAATACATGACAAATTTTATTTCATCCTTGAAATCAGAAGGAAACAATTGCAACTTTTTGCAGTCTTAATATCCTGAATTTATTCATCTATGAACATTGAATTATCAATTACTCATCATAATAAACCTGCCTATAGAGAGGCTGCTCCTGATAATGCCTTTCATAGCCATAATTAGGATCCCCATAGCAACCTTCAACAGCCCTTCTTTCACCATATGGATTTGAACTGCCAAAGAGATAATCTGCAGTTCCCTTCCACGGATCACTGTTGCTTCCTTCATCGGCACAATATTGACGATCACATCTCCTTTTCTCACGAGACAAGCAAGGCCAATAACCAAATAAACTTTCACAAAGGTCCATGGCTTCCAAGCCATATCCACTAGGAGGTTCGGGCACCGGCTTGTCATAAGAGTCATAACCACGCTCTTCAGCTATTCCATTTCCATATCCATTCCCATCTCCTTGAAAAGGTTCCTCTTTGTGACTGTCAAGGCCTTTGTCACTGACATCATGTAATTGCTGCTCTTCTTCATTCGCCAAGGATTGTTTGCTTCCATTTTGAGGTTTTTCTGCCAGCGCACCAGAAGTGACAGCATCTAAAGCTAAAGCATTTGGATCCGGTGGCATAGATCGAGGATAACAAATTTCATCTGAGGCTGGAAGGGGCTTGCCATAGCTATGAGCTATATCATAACCACCACCATAAGGTGTTGGATCATAATCATCAAATTCAGGTACATTAAACTCCACAGTAGAGTAAGATATCACAAATTGAGTCAAACCAGGATTGTAATCCCCACCATAAACATCAGGGTCATACTCAATACATAGAGGCTCACTGAAAGTAGAGGTAGAATATGCAACTGATGAATAGCTATGTGGAGGATTGTAAGCACTATAACAAGGGATTGAGTTATACTCAAAGAACTGATAATTGTTGGAATCATAGCTAGGATAATAATCCATTAAGCCATGACTTGGAACTGAATCATAACTATCACCATAAGGGGTAAGATTGTACTCACCAAGATCATCCTCAGGATAGCTGGATCTGTAGTAGGCCATTGTTGATCAGTCAAACTCAATTCCTCCAGCAGTAATCTTATACATTTTTTTTTTGGGTTGCTTATACAGTTATCTCATACATTACTCAATGTTAGCAAAAAGCAACTTCTTGGAGAATGGCTAGGACATAAAGTGGCTTTTGCGCATTATTGAAAATGCATATCCTTAGTTTTCCCCAAAAAAAAGAAAAAGAAAAAAAAGCATATCTTTAGGGTCAGTCTTATCCGTCTACCCATCCATCTGCTTATCCGTATCACACAATTTTAATGTAATTTGAGAATAAAAAACAAATTTTGCACATGCATGAAAAATGGAGAACTTGATTTATGTGGAGAACTTTGTTGTTATGCGGGTAAAAGTTACTTCTCTTACCAAAAAGAAAAAAAAAAGGGAGAAGCTAGCTTATATAATTTGTTTGCAAATTGCAATGTGATTTCCACTGAGAACCAATGAGATATTTTGACATTTCAACAAAGCTGTGGCCCATAACTTGTCCTTTAGTCCAAGTAGAGGACAATCATTTCAAAGTTACATGATTGAAGACATTTATTACTTTTTGAGACAATTAGATCCCAATAATGGATTGAGATGTGACAGGAAAGTATCCTGAGAAATTTGTTAAACAGGATATCCTTTTTTATTTTTCCTGAGAAATTAGCACTAGATCCCAACATAATTTTGCTTGAGAATGCACAATCACTTTTTTTTTTTTGATTTGGAATGCACAATCACTTGGCTTGGAGGTACGCCAGTGTCGCCATTCAACTGTAACCGGTATTTGATATAATGATCATTGTGTCATCCTATCATGACCAGCCAATTGGACAAATCTCAGTCAGTGTAGATGCAGTAGATGATGGACTAAAGTCACTATACTACCAACCTTTTACTTATCAAAAAAGAAAGGAATATACTCAGCATCAAATCAAAGGCCTTTTGGTAAATCATTATTGCCTAGTTCTCCCATAGAGTATCTAGGTTTGAATGTTCATCCCCCACGAGTCAAATTATGTGTAATGGTTACATATGTAATGGTACCGTTACAATCAACATTTTTTTTTTGTTCTTTGTTTTACATCCTGCGCACACACGCGCACACACGAGGGAAAACAAAAAACAAAAAATGAAGAATAGTGGTCGACAAACATGATTAAAACTTGACTTTTCTACATTTCAAGGCGCACGATTGGCATTTGGATTGTTTTTACAGATCAATGACTTTATCCATGGCAAGCTGATCACTTACTCAAATGACCTTTAGTGTTAACGGTTATAGGACCAGTCTAACTGGAACACAGTCCCATAGTTGACCTAATATATGATGGACTTATCAAAATACCATAGAAGATCCAATATGATTCATTTCATGCCAACAGATACCAGGACACCAAAGATTTGATCAAGTAGCAAGCCTCATGCAAAAAAAATCAAGGATACACAAGTTAACTACTGCAACAAAGAAAAACAGTTTCAATTTAAAGAATTTAATCAATCAATTCAACTCTTGTGAACGTTTGAATGATTAATTCCAATAATTCCATCCATCAGGTTCCACACACCACCTAAAATTAGGCCTCTTATGTTAAGCATTTAAACGCAATAAGTTGTGTATAAAACCACTTTTGAAATTAAATGATAGGAATGGTGTATAATGACTTTGTCTATGTATTGGCATGCAACTTTAGCACGGAAAGAATGTAGAATGACTTCAATCTCTATTAGATGTCTGAAAATGGTCAGAAGGTTTGAAATGATACGCCACTGCAAGAATGCACTATCGGATGTGCATTAAGTTTGCAACATAGTTTACCTGGCTGCCTTGCCTAAGGTGTTAAGGTGATAAAGCAAAGATTCAAACTTTTAAGTGATGTCAAACATACGCATGTGACTATCGCCAAACTAGCAAAGGGTGATATTACATGCTTGCATTGTTAGAAAAGCACAACAGAAAATAATTTTATTTTTTATGAATTTCAAGGAGCACTGCTTTATGCTGCAAAAAAGATTGAATAACAAAAGAAAATTGATATCACATATCAATGAATCCAACTACAAATAGTTGCTGCATAAGTAACTCTGGATTAAACATAGATTCATGTAACTCAAAATCCCCTTTGCATAACATACTCATACAGCAAAGCTACGCATTCCTTCAGTATGCTACTTAGGTTGATCTTACAAAACATACAAGAACACTGCATCTGACCAAATTCATTTTATAAGCAGGTTTTCTGACCTCATGTTAAACTATCCATGCACTATAGTTTGCAGACACTAAAGAATGATAAATTGCAACTGCTATCAGGCTAAGAACTTCAAAAACAAGCCTTAACTACCTGCAATCATAACAGCACAAAACAAAATGGATTACAATCATGATAGGTCTAAACTTAACAGTGGAAGATAAACTGGTACAATTCAATCACTGTATATACACAACGGATAATTTTTCATGGGCAAGTAAATTCAGAAACCTCATCTTGCAAAGAAATTTGAAATAGAAAAAGAAAAACTGAATCAATAGAAAAGACAGCGTGACTCTAAAGTTCCACTACCTCAGCCAGAGGCAGAGTCTGTAGTAGTTGCCTCTTGTCTGAGTTTTCTCTTCTCAGGAGGGGAGCCATCTCTCCGTCTTTCATACCTTCTACTCTCATATTTTGAATTACTATGTTTAGGCTGATAAGTAGGGTATTTGCAAGGAATGATCTCCCCATTGATATATTTATCCCCTAAAACAAAAGAAGATATAACGTAAAAAAAAGAAGAAAAAAAAAAAGAGAGAGATTAGAAAGATCATCATAGCATCATTACAATATATGAACATAAAGAAAACTATGTGTCAATTTAGAAATAAAGCATAGGAATCACCTCCGTAGTCTTTATTTTTGACGTCTATGTATGAGTCTGGCAATACCCAGAGAGCACCAGGCAATCCTACGACGATGAATTTGAAAATACATTAGAAACAAGCAAAATCGACAAAACCCATATAATGGTCAAAAGTTTACCCTTGAATTTCTCAGATGTCTCTTCATCAACAGTGCACTGAATCCAGTGTATGTGGTGGTGCTGAAAGCATACATATTCTTCTTTGCTTCTTCCATGCTGACACACAAACACGGTCCATATTTATGAAATAACAGTAATGGAAAAAATTCCAACTACTACAGCTGCAATTACAGTATTAATAACAATAATAGAAGAATATCTTTTTTAGCACTGCCCATTTAGAATATGCATCTTAATTCTGTGACCAGGATGATATATAAATAGAAGGAAGATAATAACATTATTCTGAGATGGGTATATAGTGAGGGAGAGGAGGTGGGGTTCGAACCATAGATATGAGGCACCACAAAGGATGCCATTACCAGTGATGAGTAGAGCGTTTTTCTGAGGTATTGTATGATTTGAAATTAAGAAATCTTACATCCTTTGGAAACCAAAATTGTTTCAATTTAGGTGTAGGAAAGAAACTAAAATACTTAGGGAAAAAAAAGCTAACAAAAAAAATTCAACCATGTGTCAAATTGCATATAAGCAGCCTTATGTTGAGAAAGGTGGCAGTATCCCAAATGAAGCAAAAGCAATTGGAGTCATAATCCCAACAAGAGATTACATATGAAATTCCAAATCTGTGGAATCCAAAGATCTAGTATCCATCAACAGATGTCGTTGGTAAACAAACAAATTCCTCAAACAATTTCTGCAATGGAGAACAATGAAAATGAAAAGGCAATCACACTGTCACAAAATCAAGTTTTGACTCATAATTTTCTTCAAAATCATCACTTTTTTTTTTAATTTTTTTATTGTTACGTTACACACACCCATTGGGATTTGAACTCACAAGCTTACCCTCCACCCTATTCTTATGGGAAAAGGATGTCCCATTTGAGCCAGAGCTCATTGGGCTACCTTCCAAATAATCACTTCCAAATAATTTTTTTCCATTTAACCAATTACCTATCTTTTTTAGTAATGATAGTGTGTTGAAAATGCACAGGACCTATTTCATCCACTGTGGGTCCGTCCATGAGAAAAAGAGTGGAGATATGGGACGCAGGAAACACGCTCGTCCATTGTAATCTCATCCATCATCAATAGAGGACGGACGAGACCATTAAACACATGACAAGTATAATATTCACCAAGGTGTAAAGAATGAATTACACCGTATCAAACCAAGATCTCCATTAACCGTTATGGAACACAAGTTCAAATAAGGTAACTTCCATGGCAGTTATGGAAGTTACCTTCGAATCCTCCGTACTCCTCAACAATAGGAACGGTTATCATACAAATAAACATTTCACGTATACTATATAAGCATTCATCAATAAGAAGGTAATTCATTCAGACACTTTCCACAAAAAAATTAATCCCTTTTACAGTGAATCACAAATCTACTGACTTTACCATCGGAGGATTCTAGACCGGCCTCCACCGCTCTCCTCTGATTTTGTGTTTGCCTTTTCAAGACTCAGCCTCAAGATCGGAAACGCTTCGAGATTTTCAGCCTACTGATCTTTAAGGACTCATCAAGTAACATATTCCTTCCTACAATAACAACACCCAAGCCTTAGTCCCAAAATATTTAGGGTTGGCCACGGCTATGGATCCTTAACAGACCACTTCCTTAATTGACATGTCATTTTTATTATTATTTCCGTTAATGCTACTTTTGGCCTTCCTATATCTTTTTTCGTTCTCTTAACTTGAATCAAATCACTCTTTCTTAATGGCATATACTGTGCATTAATCGCTCTCCTCTGAACATGACTAAATCATCGCAAGCGACTCTCCCTCATCTTCTCATCATTAGGGGACTCACCAATGTTTAAGCAAGTTTCCTCAATTCGAATCCTATCTTTTCGTGCATTTCCAGTTATCTATCTTAACATTCTCATTTGTTATTTTTGGACTATCAAGTCTTAAAACTCTATCTCTATTTCGACTTTTGCTATTGTATAGTTGTAATTTACAACTATTTTGTGTTGACTTTAATTCTGTGCCAAATTTGATTGTAATTTCTTCAATCATATTTCCCTGTATGTATGTGGGTTTTCAATTGTAAGGGATGAGTGTGAGAGAGTGTGAAGACTCAAGCTTAAAAGGATGAATAAGTAGATTTCGCGAGTGTCTCGCGAGAAGCTTACCCGCGAAAGAGCCAAGTGTAGAGCACATGATTGGAAGATGAAGAGTCAAGTCAGGCTGAAGATTTTCGTGAGTGTATCACGGGAAAGGCCATCCCATTAAGTACTCGTGAAACACTCTGTTTGGTAAAAAGTTATATTTTGTTTTACCAAGACTTTATCCACACTATATATATACTCTCATTACCCACAAATTGCAGGGTGTGCTTTTTAGCAAGAAAATACACTTGAGAGTTAGAGATTGTTATACACCCATCCTGAGTGTAAAGTGAGAATTTGGTATTGTTGGGAAGCATTGGAAAAAGCCATTCATTGGCGGATGCAATCGGGCTGAATTGCGGAATCCGGAAAGCTAGAGAAGACAAAGCTAGAGAAGACAAGGTTTCGAGAAGTCAGTTGGTAGCAAGAGCTTGGAGGCCTCAAATACATGGGCTAGACTAGGCTTGGAGGGTCTTTTGTTATTCGTGTACTCCAACTTTATTCTCTAGCGAATTGATTTCAACTTGGAGGGTCGCTGAGAGATTTTTCGCCAAATTCTTCGATTTCCTCTTTGATAACACGTCTTGGTGTTATCTTGTGTTTGCATCTTTCTTTCCTACTCTCTTAAGCTTTCCTTTTATTGTTGATAATGGATGAATATTGCTTAGGGTAGTGATATCAGTTATTTGCGCACATTTACTCTTATTCCGCACTTAGTATAAGTTAGAGTAAAAACTACCTAGCCGTAATTTTTACTTGGGGTCTAAACAAGCTCTTGTGTATATACACAAATCCAAGCTTTCAGCTAAACTTTCCTAGTTAATGGAAAGCCTTATAGTCTAAAGCCTCTTGCCAAATTTCTAAATTGAGTTTGCCTAGTTTCATCCGCTAAAATTAGATCATCTACAAAAGCCATACACGAAGGGATTTCATCTTAAATCAATTTAGTGAGCTCGTCCATTGCTAATGCAAAGAGATATGGACTTAAGGCTAATCCTTGATGCAAACCTATAACGATAGAAAAGTAAAACTCGCTTATGATGCCTCGGCCTCCACTTGTTCTCACACTAGTTGCAACTCCATCATACATGACCTTAATCAACTTAATATACTTCAGAGGATATCGTTTCTTTTCCAAAACTCACCACATAACCTCTCTAGCACCCTATCATATACATTCTCTATGTCATTACCTTGCAAATAACTTTTTATCATTTACCCAATTGTGTATCATTTCAGTAACATCTTTCTTTCCCAACAAAATGGGGAACCAAAAAAGAAAAAACCCCCCAAATTTCTCATTGAACTAAATTCAAAATCAAAACTTGCAAATGCCCTTTTCTCATTTCCCCAATTATATATCAATTCAGTAACTTCTCTTGGGAAAAAAACCAAACTTTCATAATACTACATATTTTTTTTCGCACACATACGCATACACACAAACATGGGCACACTAGAAATATCACAGTAAAAGAAGAAAAGACCCAAAAAAAAAAAAAACCGAACCTGCCCAAGACAGTGGCAAGGGTATTAAGGTAAGTGTCAATCATTTGCTCCTAGTTGCAGCAGGGTCATTAGGAAACTCCACGACTATGAGCCAGTGGTTATAGTCACACCCAGGTAGCATAATGGTCTCTCTGGGCTCATTGCTATTGCCACTGCTACTGCTTTTTCTAGCGGAGAAATCTCCATCCACAGCTGCTACTCTGATGGAGGGCCGAGATTAGGTGGCAAGAGTGGGGCTCCAGTGAGGGAGAGTGCAGCTCTGGATGTGGAGACTAGGTGCATGTGGGAGTGAAGGGTTTGGAGAGAGAAAATGGGGTTAAGGGTACAGGGAGAAGACTAGAAGAGAGTGTAAATGTTGCCATTGGAAAACTCTGTTTTCTTTGAGAGAAAAATGGGAAAAAGGATTTGTAGCTACGAGTATAAGGAAGAGTTGGGGAGGAGAGTTTTGTTTTGTGGGGTTCGAGTCAGACGGTGGCGTTTTGGAGTTGAACAGAGAGGGTAATTGCTTTTGTTTTCGGGGTTGTGAGCCCAAAGGGGAAGTGTGTGTGTTAAGTTGGGACAGAAGGCCCAAGTTTGTGGCATAGATTTTAGGTTAATTTAGTAGGCAAACTTTGAGTTTGTGTAACATATTGGAGGAGAATCCAAGTGGGCCAACTCGAGTTATAAGCTCTTAATACATTTTTTGTTGCTTAAAGACACATTCAAGACCTCCACAAATTAGACATCTTTTTTGACAGTCTATGTGAGTTCTACATAGTAATTCCATTTTTGTTTTTTTGGTGTCTAATCTTCCTCATCCCCGCCCCCTAAAAAAATTGTGTAGAATCACAAACCAATACCTAATAATCACTTATAATACAGGCATTTAATCCCCTTAATTTGTTCTCTTGCTAGAGGTGAAGTCTTATGGTTCAAGTTTAAGAGCTTAGGACTCAGACTTTTCAAAAAAATAAATGAATAAACAAAATTTAGAGGTAAGACTGACTATCTGTCACACCTTCCTTTTGACCCCACAAAATGAGAATTTTGTAGTTATGGATATAAGGAATAGTTGGAGAGGAGATTTTTATTTTTGTGGAAATTGGGTGAGACAATGTCGTTTTTGGGGTTGAGGAAAATGGGTTGTTTTTTTTTGGGGTTGTGAACCCAACGGGGAAGTGTGTGTGTGTTTGTGTTAAGTTGGGACAGAAGTCCCAAGTTTGTAGTTTTTGATTGCAGGGGTTTTGGGTTGAGCAGTAGGCATATTTTTAGTATATATAACATATTGGTGGAGAACCTAGTGGGCCAACTCAACTGGCCCAATTGGGTTTAGAGATTCATATGCAGCCTTTTTTTTGTGCATGTGTTTTCTTTCTTTGTCCAAAAGTGTAGTTTTTATGGTGTGAGAGTGAAACATATGTTTCTTTTTCTTTTTGCTTTTTTATTTTTATTTTTTTCCAACTATTGAGAAAGAGGGATTCAAATCGAGATTCTATATGTAAGGAAAATTGCGCAATGTTATTGAGTAATAAGGTTTTTGATGCATTTTTTGTTACTTAAAAACATCATCAAGACCTCTAAAAGTCAGACATTTTTTTTTTACTAAGTCTATGTGGGTTCTACATGGTAATATCATTTTTGTGTCTCTAATCTTCCTCAATCCTCACCCCCACTAGCTAAAAAAAAATTTGTACACAGATAATCATCATTTATAATTCAAGCATTTTAATATCCCTTAATTTGTTCTCTTACTAGAGGTGAAGAGTCTAGGAGCCTAGGACTCATACTTCTCAAAAAATTAAAAAAAAATAAACAAAAGTTAGAGGTTAGACTCTCTACCACACCTTAGACCCCACAAAATGCATGAATTTTTTTTTTTTTTTCTCCAACTAGTACGAGCCAAAAACTATGCATGACTATATATTCAGTAATAATTTACTGGGTTTGGTTCTTTTTGGAGTAGATAAGGGTTCATGTTTAATAAATATTTGGCTAATCCTCATCATCTAGATATCTAAAATGCTGAAGGATTTTGGCGTAATACGTACTCAATTGGTTTGTTATTCTCTTGGAGTATAATGAGGAAATACTTGCTTGCTGAAATTAATAGTCAAATATAGTCAAGCTCAATTGAGAGGCTGAGCTTGAGACCACTATTTTCTTTCCCGTGATTGACTCAAAACACAGAGAAAACTCATCGTATTTTCCTGAAAGACATAAGTCTACATGATCAAGACCATAAAGAGTTAGCCTCATGAGTTGACAAAAATTGATGCTTAATTCTCTGAATTTAGTACTTAATTACAAGATTAGGTGGCTATCGCGTCACCTATACAAACTATCATATCAAATTCCACAAAATCCAGAAAAAAAGGCCTAACTAGATATGTCAACGATAGTTTAGTCTCTTTAAGAAGCATATGCTACGAGAAAAAGAGGGATTTTGCCATATAAAACAATAGTTGGATCTCATTTTCTACTATAATTATTTGACCAAATCTTTCAATTGTATAAGTAGTTTAACAAAAAGGCATGTTTATTTTAGAAGATATGCAGAGAATACTGAAGAAGAAACACTAGTGAACAGAAAGAAGATCCAAACAATTCCCTTGTATATATGTGTAGCGCCTCTTTTCATGAATATTTCATTCAAGACTTTGTGTTTGGAATTGCCAAAATTGAGGTCAATTTGATAACGACTCTTTCTCTTTCTTATTAATTTTTTTTTTTCTCTCAGTTTATGCCAAATCTTTAGTTTCTTATTCGTCTAGGTGATTTCGCAGAAACTTCGCATATTTTTTTTTATTAATTATCAGATAAACATTCACAGAAGAGTAGTTTAACCTTCCTTTGTGGGAGTGTCCTTTTGGAATGGACAAAGTTTAGCTACAAAATTGGTTGTAACTTAAGGCTACAAACTCACTTAATAAAATAAATACTACAACATATTTTGAAAATCTAACATTTAAATTGCATGTTCTTTATGCCCTTAATATATATGTTAAATTTTATGTCAATTAGATATCATTTACTATATGATCTATAAGCTTATATTTTGTGCATAATTTTAAATTACAAAAACTTGCAATTTAAAAAATTTATTGATGACATACCTATTGATCTTAAATTTTCTTGAAATTTTGCAAGTATTGATGATATAAGAAGAAGATGTAATCTAATGGTGGATTTATCAAAATTCACCTCCAATAAAAAGATATTAAGTAAGTTTATAGTTTAAGGTTACAACTAATTTTGTAACTAAACTTTATTATTTTGGAATTTAGTGTTTGGAGGGGAAGCAATATTGACCTTATTGACAAGAGATTATCTCACGTACTTTGCTTGACTTAAATTGGTAATATATGTGACAACATTATATAATTGTGTTTCCCATTCTTAATTGTCCCCTAAACTAGCTAGAATAATACAAAAGCTGTTGCATGTAAATGTGATTCTCCTTGGTATTCGTTTTGCGCTTTCTTTTTTTTTTTTTTTTGTTTTGTTTTTGGTATACCGTACCACTTAGGGTAAGTTACTAAATGGTCCCAAATCTTCACCAAATTCTAAATATAACTTTGCTGACATGCTTGACTCTCTAAGATAGGACATTAAAGGTGGAGGTGGGGGTGGGGGTACTTGACATATCGATCGGATCTGGTAAATTCGGATTTGACCTAGTTGGGTACAAGTCAAAACATATATGTCAAATTGGAATGTGTTATCATTTTTATGACCTTTACCTGATTTTTGATGTGTTGGATCAATTAATCAATTCGGTAATTTTAGTATTACCTATATATTTTCAGTTTTTCACATTATAAACAAATAAAATAAAATTTGAACATATTCTTTTTATTTTTCTTTCCATATAAATAAGAGAACAAAAAAATAGAACCACTCAAATTAAACATTGTGTAACACATAAATTCTTAATGCTACAGTCCAATAATTAATTTCAAAAGCTCACTGGTTTAATAATTTCATCCAAAAATATCAAATACAATAATTTAGAGATCAGGTTCACGTTCAGTTGTTCACTTATCATTTGTAAAATATAAACTAAAACTAAATCACTTATAAAAAGAAATAAGGTATAGAGTTTTAAAAATAAAATATAACATGTTATGTAAAAAAAAAATAAGTAAATGACTAGTATGAAAATCTATTGAGTTATAAGAAAGCAACTTCATTTAGTAGAAGATCTAGTGTTAGATATATTCATATTTAAGAATTGCAACTCAATTTGTTGAGTAATATTAGTATTTTCATGTATAATATAGAAATTTTAATTTAACTTTAGAATATAAAAGGAAAATTGATCAATAAACAATTGAAATTAACTATGATTGTTCTTGAAATACATTAAATGTTGATAAAAAATTAAAGTTAATGGGAAATTTACAAAGAGAGAGAAGAAAATGGTTCTACCCATGTAATCCACTATCAATCCAACCCAACACTTCATTTTAATGGATTGAGTACGGTTCGATCCATTTTTTCGTGGATCCAAAAATCTTCTACTCATATGAGTATGTATAATTTTGCTAGGACTAGGGGGGAGCTAGAATTTTTTAGGTGGAGAATTTTGTCTCGATAAACCAATCAAGAGAACATATCATCTTCTTAGACGGTAATGAGTATGCAAAAATGATCTTATTTGCTATATAAAAGTCAAATAGGAGTTGGTACCAAAAACTATACAAAAGAGCCCCTTTCATGCTTAATTGGCTGGTTACGAACAACCTAATCTGGAGTAGCCTCGCTCATTAGGCTGCTAGGCCCGCTACAATGTCAAAACTGATAAAACATTTTCCTAGAGTTTGTGTTAAGTTAAGACCAAGTGACCTTGGCTAAGAGACAAGAGAGGGGAAGAGAGAGAGAGGGGAACAGAAATGTTTTATGAGCAGGAATAAAAGTTCTTTCTTTAGCAATAATGACAAAATAGAAAAGAAACAAAAAGAGTAGGTCCAACCCATCTTTCAACTCCATTTTACCATCATCAAACCTAAAGCAAATACTACTAACTTAAGCTTACTTTAATTATAAAAGTCCTTCAATCCATCGCTTTTCAAAGTCTCTTGATCAATTACAATAAAATTGACCCATCTGAAAATTTTGTTGTTCTATGATGTAATGAGTAATGACAATGCCAAGCAATGGGACCGATTACCTAGCTAGCTAGCTAGGTAGGGAGAGGAAGGACCCACATATTATATATGTTAGTGTGGATTTGAAGACAATGGTGCATGTGCAAATGTTGGTTGCTCTCAATAGAGCAGTAATTTCATGAACTAATTAGTGAAGATCCGACATAAGGATTGGTAAATCCAGCATCGTCCTACTGGTTTATCTGTTTGTGAGGACAAGAATGGAGCCTAATTAGTAATAACCACAGGCAAGCGTGCATTCACACATGAGACTCTGGTCCTAAAAACAAACACAGATGTTTAAAGATGTTGGGATCAACTTTAGGACACAGTTTAGGGAGAATCAGGGTCAACTTCTCTATAGGGCAAGAGACTAAGTTACAATTATACAAAAACAATAAAAAAACAATCAAGTTTTAGTCTCAAAATTTTGGTATAAGTTGGACTTTCAATAATGAATCCATTAATAACAAAATGATAAAATTTTATGTTTGTCAACCTAAGGCAATCCTTTTATTTTTTTAAGCTTGGGAGGGATTGTTATGATATTAAGTATACACGTAAATAGAGTTGCTAGGGTACAATTATACCTAAAAAAAAATTCCCAACCCACAGCCATAATACCAATTATTAAACTGATTATATGAGCTCTAAATCTAGGGAATAAATCAATAAAAACAAAATTTTCAAATGGGAAAAAAAATATTTAGAGAATGAAGTATCCTAATAATAGGACCTATATATGAAAAAAGATGAATTATTTGTGTGAACAACATGAGACAGGAAATGACCTGTATTTCAATCAATGTCCTAAAACCTATCTTTTAAGAGTTTTAAGGGGTTTTAATATGTGGGACCAATGATGACTAAAAGAAAATTCTCATCAACGAGAGTCAATTATCATGTCAACCCCACCAAAAGGAAGACTCAAAATTTGGTACGTTTCACAAGTCCACAATGCCAATGATTAATGATTTGTCATACTTTTTGAATTTATAAGTTCTCATTTTAATGTATGAGAATTGGAATTTTTTATTTTTATCAAAGTCAATTTTGAGAGAAATGCCATAGTGGAAACAAACTCTAATTCATATGAGAGAGAGAGAGAGAGAGAGAGAGAGAGAGTTAGGTAAAGATTACAGGGATTAGAACAAGTAAACCCATGATACAGACCTAGACACTAATAATTGCTATTAAAATGTAGAGTATGAGGTAGGACGGTAGGAAAAAGCAAGTTTAGAGCTTTAATTTTTCTCTTTAATCATTTCCTCATTCAGCATGCCCTATCCACACATAAGTAAAATATGCCTACAAAATATAAATAAATATGGACTATATTAAACCCGTCACAAATCCATTTGTTGATCTACCCATTAAAATAAATACCCATAGTTATCTTATCTCACCTTTTCTCACATGATTAGCTGGAAAATTATATATTATATTAATTGAAAACAATTTTATGACCGACGAGCTTATAGTATTTCAAAAGTAATGTATGATACTAACACATGGAAAGAAGAAACAGATATATTAATTCCCAACAATCGCAGGTTGATCATTATTATATTTTTTTAAGCCCAAATTGACTTTTATCAATATTTATATGATCATACACAAAGTTCAACTCTTAGTTTTTTGGACAGGGTAACCAATATAGCATTTTAAAGTTTAACCATTGCATGAATATGCCAATGCTAATTTTTATTTTATATATAAAATAGAAATTTTACTTTAACATAATCTAAGTATATATATATATATATATGTGCGAAACTCTATTTTGAAGGCTTGAACTCCAGTCTTTATTCCCACTTTATAATAAAAACTTTATATATATATATATATATATTTTAAGCAAGAACTTTGTACTTGATATTAATAAATTTGGTGTTGACTTTTGAAACTATGAGTTGGTTTTAGAATTTAGCGAAATGAATGAGTTGGCTTTGGAAATAACACATCCATTCAATCCTTTTTTTTTTTTTTCCTTCAAGTTATTAACGAATTCTTATATTTTGAGTTTATTAACTTGCAAATATGTATAAATCATTAGTTTTTTCTATTAATAGCATCATCTATCACCATGAAGAACATATTAAAAAAAAACCACCCACCATTGATGGACATCTCGTGAAGCACATACACACATACCTACCCAAAAACACACAAATTTTAAATTCCTTACCAATCATTTACAATTTTAATTTTCTTTGAATGGGTAGGAAAATTATAGGGAAATAGGGATATAGTGGGCGGCTATGGCGCGTTTTACTCAGTTTAGGGTTGACTAAGATATAGCAAGGTACACAAGTTGGATTCACAAAACATATAGACCATTTAACCTTTAAATTGGACTCTCAAGTCTCAAACCCACATGGTCAACGTATGGCCACAAACTCAATATTGCTCTTTTGTCCATTTTCATTTCTTTATTTGTTCCTTTCTCGTGTTTTTTCCTTCTTTATTCTTTCTTTTTTGTTTTCTCTCTTTGAGTTAATTTATTTTCGTTTTATCTGTGGGCCTTTGGCACGTGTTTTCTTCTCACCGCCACGTGAAACTATGCATGGTAGTTTGCCCTGAGTCACTGTTCTACTATGTCCAAGTCCAACCGTCTCTAACCCTTTCTAGGTCTCTCCATTTTGTCATCTTGTACACCTCAATATTACCTAAGGATGACATCACCAATGTATAAATGTACGTATCGTAGGATATAAGTGCATGTACATGTACATATGTCAGGATTTGTGTGATAGTTCATCATTCATGGGCAAGGAGTTCAGCACAATGATTGCCATTATGCAGACAGATAATTAAGCATATAGAAATTGTAATATATATACTCGTATAGCTTATAATATATACCCATCATTATTTGTTGCAATCATAGTTTATAGTCTGGATAAATTCGTAAAGTTCATATAATGACACATAAATACATAATAATCTTTCATATTATAGTTCCAAATATAAAAGGTTGTATATTTTGTTTGTCCATTTATTAGTAAAATAACAAAAGTGTCTTGTATCCACAATGATAAGATGTTACAATACTCTTGATATTGTTTTTTTTATTATTTAAGACCGATGAGTTCAGTTCCAATGAGAGGGTGAGAAGGAGAAAAACCCTGAAATGTTGTTGCAAAACAAATTAACACTAGGCAATTCAAGTGGGTTTGCAATAATATGTTAGTTTAAGGACCAATCCTTTTCATAATCTTTTTTAATTTGTTTGATACATAAATATTTTACATAATCACATTCTTGAACAACTCTTGGGTTAAGGTAGGAAGTCATAAGACATGACATGATAGCAATAGTATTTAGGGCCATGGTGGTCATTTTCGTCTAGAGGGAACATTCTGAAAGCAAAAGGACAAGAAGAAAATCCAAGAGATGGATGGGGGTGACCTGAAACCCCCCCCCTTTTTTTTTCATCAAAGACTATATATAAAAGAGAAAGAGACTACTTTGTGTCTTAGCCGCAGAGAGTATGAGGGTCAATTTGTCTTAGCCATGTAGGTCACTAAACTCATTCGCTAACATCTTTCTCTTCCTCTCACGCGCTTTGCTCTAGCTAATTAACCCTAACATAGACCAATCTTTAATTTGTTGTAACATATATACAAATAAGACAAGGATAATGTAGCTTTTCCTCTAATGGCAGATTTCATAAACAATGCAAATTGCAAGTATAATTTGGACACCCGTGTAGCATTAGTCATCCATTGAATGAGACAATTGTACTAATAATCTTGTCTTGTGTGATAATGATTAACAAGGGGTACTGGAACTGGAAGGCTCTAATTCGTTGAGGGATTGTCTTAGAAATAGTGTAATTTCATTTAGAAAAGTTATTTTGAGACACTAAGCCTGCATTATTGAAATTATTTGCACAAGTTAGTGAATGATAGAGACACTTCATTAATAGGGATAAAAAATATATATTGAAAATGTTATATTCTATATATAATATAAGAAGTTCAAAGATACAAAATTGTTTTGCTATGAAAAAGGATAACTATTTTTTATAGAGACACTTCATTAATAAAAACATTATAGATTAAAAATTATTGTTAATGATACCCATAATATTGCACATGATACATATTATTGTTTAAAGGGAAAAAAAAACTACTTTTTATTGATGAAAAATAAAAACTACTCCTACTCAAGAAGGTTAATGATAACCAATGTTTAGGAATAGAATATATCCTCAATTACATTCATATTATAAAGTCTAAATAATTTTGAATCACTCATTACATTAAAAAATTCAAGTCAATTTATCTCAAAGTCAATTTTTATAAAACGAGTTCCCCTCTAATATTCTTCTTCCTCTAATTCTTATTGTTTTTATAAGTCAATTTCTCTAATGAGTTTGAATACGTTGATGGAAACTTAATTGGTCTTCTTTGTTTTGATTGAATCTTTGAAATTGAATTCAACAGAGATCCAAAGGAAAGTTCCCTCCCCCCTTCCTTTTCCTGTTTTAATTTTTTTTACTACTTGGAGATATTTTGTAAGTCCAAACTAAGGACACGTTTGTTTAAAAATAAAGATAGTTCATTTTTATAAATGTAACAATATATAATAGGAGTAAGTTTGTCTACAAACTAATGACTACAAGCCTACAACTCTTTTTACAAATTAATATAATTACATATTTTAAAATTTTAATCATTGAATTGTATATATTTTTATATTTTTAACATATATATTAAAATTCAGACCAATCAGATATTATTTACAATTAAATTCATAAATTTACTTATTTTACATAATTTTATATCACTAATTAAAAAATACAGACTGATTTTAGAAAATATATTATATATTTGCTTTTAAATTTGTTAATCATCAAATTCTTACAATTAATCGAGTATATTTCATTTAAGAAAAAAAAAAAGAAGAAGAAAAGAAACGAAGCGATTGAGGAGAATTCTTATTGGTTTATTAATTCAACCCTATAGCCTATAGGAGTATCTAGGCCGTCCATGTCAAAACATGGGGCCCACTAGACTTTGATCCTGGGTCCCAATTTAATTGACGGCAAGTTTTCAACGGTTGAGGATGCAAGGAGGTAGAAGAAAAATACGTACGTCTTTGCTACGATACGCCAAATGATTTGGAGAAAGAAACTGTCACAGTTGTACTTTGACTCTTTGCGCTCTATGAAGGTCCCACGTGTCCGCACGCGCGCATGCCATGTGGGTCCTACGTTGACTCACACTACATCTGTTCACAGAGGTCATAAGCATGACGTTTATTTCTTGAGCAATCAAAAAAAAATATAAATATATAAATAAATAAATATTATTCTCTCTCTCTCTCAATGGATTATTGGAAGTTTATAAAGTTCAACTGGAAAATGAAGTTTATGGTCTTTGTTTATTTCATGTTCTTATAGTTAATTGAAGAACTTCATTCTCAAAAAAAAAAAAAAAAAAAAAAAAAAAATTGAAAGAACATAAAAAAGCAGGAAAAACATGCAGCATAAAGATAACTGCTTGGAATAAATCCTTGTCTCTTAACAAAAATAAAGATACACAAATTAATCCTATAAAAAAAATGATACAAATAATTGAAAAATAAGACTAAAAAAGAGAAAGGTGAAGAGAATATTCTCATTTATGAGTAATAATACTAATAATTCATTATTTTTTTTATAAAGTACTATTAATACATTCTAAACTATAGAATTAGTGATTAAATATTAAAGAAACACTATAGGATTATTTGTAATGCATGTCCTAAACTACAAATTTTTACTACCTATAATCTAATTTAAGATTCTTCTCAAAAAACATATATAATTACGATTAATTTGTATATCCATTGTCCGTTAATAATTCATTTATGTCAAGATTTTAAATAAATTAGTGGATTGGTTAGGTAGTAGTTGTATCAATAGAGTAAAATTCATATCTCATTAAAGTGTTTCACATTATATTAGAGGTGATAATTCGTGCTTGCGGGACGGGTTCGTATCGTGTCGAGTCAAGAGTATTTGGTTATATGGGTTGACCCAAACCCGAACTGTTTAGTAAACGTGTTAGGAATTTTCAACCCGAACACAACTTGTTTATTAAACAAGTCAACCTGTCTCAACACGCTTAACTCATTTAATTAATAAGTCATGTAAAGGTCAATGCAAATGACCTGTTTAATAATCTATTTAATTAATAGGTCATACCTAGCTTATATAATTTTTTTTTTTTATCAATTCTCATATATCTAAAATTAAAATATAATTACAACTATAAATATAGTAATAAACATATAAAAACAACTATAAAATAAATAATTGTAGGGATATGGTTCGGGCACTTCCCTCCTGGGGATGAGTGGACCCAAGACCAGGTAACCCTATACAATAAATTTGTAGAAAGTGGATAGAAGGACTAGGTATTAGTGAATGATACAACGATTGATGTGGGTTTACAAGATCATCAAGTGAGATTTAGCTAAGTTTTCTAAGGAGAAGTTCGTTCTTGGCCCAGTCCGAAGAGCTCTTCCCTGAATGCTAATGAAAATAGGGGTTGTCCTCAAACCCCCCAAACCCCGAACCCCGAACCCTTTCTTCTCTGGAGGTTCATTCCATTATATAGTCCTATTCAACTGATCTCTGCCCTCTACTTGTTGATCATCTGAGCCTGTGTCTGAGGGTTTATCCCATCAACCGCTTTTTCAGACCTCCTGTTAGTTGAAGTAACCAAGGTATCACTGTTTAACGATCAATTCTTCATTAATGCGGCCAGAATGTCAGTTGCGTGCTTCTAGTGTGGGGATGACAGCTCCCCTACGGATTACTCCTTCGCCATATTTCCCGGTTCGACCTTGGGTACTTGTCTTTTTCTTTGGTATGCTCTGAGAGGGTGCTTTTGGTGGGGTGCCGACCTTTCCCTCTTCAATATTGGCCGGCCGAGGACATGGTCGTCTTCAGCGATATTCCTTGACAATTTGGGTCTTCCCTGCTCATCCTCGGATATTGCATTGTCCTCGGCATGGGCCTTGAGCCTGATATGGAGTGGGTCGGGGTTGCCAAATCTTTGGGCCCCACAATAATAATATCAAAACAACTAATAACTTTATAAATTAAACGGGTTCACATATTAAACACGACCACGACCAGTTTATTAAAGAGGTGTGCCAACCTGAATATAACTTGAACTTGTTTAGCTTCAACCTATGATCTATTTATAAATGGGTTAGTCATATCGAATTCATGAGTTGTGTCAGATTTTGCCACCCCTACATTATATTACATTGATTACATATATTGTGAGTTGGATTTTATTTTTCTTAAAGTTTTGATTACTTTATAAGAAAATAAAATAAATGTGGTAGTTTACAGTTGGTGGAGAACTCAATTTGGGATAGATGACTTTTATTTGTATTGAATATGCCAAAACTAATAGACTAGTTCACAATAGTTCGTAATAATCACTTTAATCAATCCAAAAAAATGAGATAATAGACATTTTAAGTTAATCTCGAATTAGGTTTCATAGCATGAAAACATGTATCAGATACATACACTTTTTTTTTTTTTTTTTTTTTTTAATAATGTGCGTTGGTCTCACATATTTGTGGGATTTACATACTATGAAATGGATGATACATACATATAATGTATAAGATAATTATTTTCCATTGCATATGATGAATAATTGCAATTGATCCTTCATTTAATTTGGCATATATGTTATGTAGTAAGAAAGGAAAAATTTATATGAAACTTTTAGGAGTTCATGTCACAAAAGTGTGATAAACTCAAGTTTAATATTCAAATTATTCATGAGTCAATATTATGCCATGTTACTTTTCCCCTTATACTAACTGATTTTTGTTGAAAACTATTTGTCAAAGTAGACAAAAAACAAAGGTTGTAAATTTCAATGGAACAAAATTCGTTGAATTGTGTGGATTTAGGCCTTGATCAATCTTTTGCTTGAATGGTTTATGTGCCAGCAGAAACATTTGTGGAAAGCATGAAAAAACCTAGGCTGTCAATATTATTGTTACAGAGAAAGAAAACTGTTGCACTCGATTTGAGCGAATGAGACCCTGGCATTAATGTAGTCGATATTAGGTGGTGTGGTCCACGATATAATATGATGAACCACCAAAAAATCAAATAACTTTATATGATTAAAACACATAACCAACATTTTCCACACGTGGGTTACCTAAAAAAAAATTCTTTAGGGTTGAATCAACTCCGACTAAGATCAATAGGAGGCATTATTGTCAAGCAAGTTAAGAATGTTAAATAAATTAAAAATGTCATTATGCTTTGCATTTTCAAGGAAATCGGAGATTCATGGAACTGACCTAACTTGCCTTTTGACTTTAAGGTACAGAGGTCAACTGGCAGATACTTAATTGCAAATTTTTTTAGAATATGAATTGCAAAGTCTACGGATTTTGCATAAGGGAGAAAATTGTTCAAAGTAACGTGTTTCACTTAGTTATATCTATCTATACCCAAATCTGAGGGCTAACAGTGGTTTTTTTTTTTTTTTTTTTTTTTTTTTTTTTTTTTTTTTTTTTGGGTCCTCTTTTAAGGCAAAATATTCATTTTTCATGAGGGTTGGGGGTGTTTTTTGTTTGTGGTCACATGCCAATCGTTTGAGGACTAACCTTATAAGACTTGAGTTTATTTTTGGGAATCAAACTTGACACCGGTTCAAAGATGATTGATAACTGTGGGGGCCATTTTTGTCGTGTCAAGTTGGGCTGCCCTCTCGTAATAGTAGGCCCAAGTTTTTTGGGTTACGAGAGTCGAGACCGGTCCAGTTGGAACTCAATTTGGCCAGCTTGTGCACAAACTACACTTCGTCTGCCAAGAGAGTGCTCATGGCAGACAAAGCTGTTTCAGAAAAATTTACAGTAGACAGATACTATTAATAGAACAGAACTATGTATTCTGGAATGACCGGATGGCTCTTTGATAAGGAATGACCAAATAACCCATAAGCACAATAACATTAACAACTTTCATAAAACGAAGTAAGAGGGGGAAATGGTAATAAAAATTAATCAACAAATAAAGAAACCGAGTTAAGTTCAGTTCGCAGGAGCAGAACCAAAGAGGAAGAACGCATCTTCTCAACACCACTAACCTCCGAGGACAAAGATCCTGTTGTGGAAATTAATGGAGTTGAGGAAGGCGGACCTAAATGGACAATGCCCAAAGTGATTATTCACGAAAAGAGAGCAGGGATTCGAGAGGGAGAGAAGGGAAGGGACCTATCGGTGCATGCCGCTAACTCTCCTTTTTCTTTTTATCTTTCTCTCTTTTATTTTTTCTTCCTTTCTTTTCTCCGAGTTCTTTCTTAGTCTTTCCTTAACGATTTCTACAGTTGCGATTTTTGGTATTGTGTCTCTTCTGTTTTTCTATATATGCCTCAGAGTCGTTGTGGTATTCTCCCCTTGTGTCCTCTTCCCTGTACACGGCAGAGACCTCCTTTTATAGTGCCTGCCATAATCGAATTTTAATATTCTACCCCTTAACCACCTTTGTCTGGTCTGAGTGTACTGGCTGGCCATCACTATTCCGTCTGCGAGTCACTTCCTATTACAGACAAAGACAACTATTTTGTCTGTTAGTCTGTCGTGGCACCTCTTCCTGCCGTGGTGATGTTTCTCTCTCTCTATCCCTCATGGCATGCACCTAGTGGTTCCAACTTAGCCTTGCCCCTTTTGAGAGGTATGTCATCCCAGCAGGACGTATCCCCCAAAAGGGTTTGAGCAGGAACCCCAAAACAGGTCTTCCCCTCTCCCCACCACCAAATCACGCCCTTTTACCTCTGACCCATAACCTCACCATGTCCCGTATTGGCTGGGTACAGGCTGGTGGTACCTGGGCCTTGTGCGTGCCTTTTATTCGCATATGTTTGAAACTTGCCTGCTGTTCATGCATCTACCATGGACTGGAGGCCTTGCCTGTACTACCTGCCGTCCATTTCTGGCCTCTCATGAGTTGCTACTTTGATTTCCCACTCCCTTAGGGTCTGGGCTTTACTTAGTACTGGGCTTTACATTCTTTTCAACCCAACTCTTTAATTGCCTTGGTTTCCTACCACGTTGCTTGGCATTTCCTGCCGTGGCAACTCATTCCTGCCGGGCCTCTTTTCAAGCACACTGTTCCATTCTTTCCCCAGTGGCTTAATATGGCCACTAGTGTTCTCACTTATGGGCTCCAGTGTCCCTTTCTTTTCCCTTGGGCCTCTTCGGCCCATTTATTTCCTTTGGACTTCCTCGGTCCATTTACTAACTCTGCATCTCATGGGTTTTTACTAACTTAATTGGGCTTCCCCGGCCCAATTTTCTCATTCTCATCATTGGGGTTCATGGGCTTGCCAGTATCCCCTACTCTCTTTGTTTACATTTCCTTGGGCCTGCTGCGGCTCATTCTCACTTTTTCATACCATATACTGCCCATGGGTGCCATTTCTCTCTTTTCGGGCCCTTTAGATCTATTTGCTTCCTCAAGACCCATTTGTTCATTTTATGGGCCTGTGATCCATTGTTCTTGCCACTTGGACTTAATGGTTTTGCTCTGTCTGCCGCTTCCCTGCTGCCCGTGTTGCTGGGTTGGGCTGCCTTTTTTCTATTTCAAAAAATGACCCTCAATAATAACTACTAGAGACACTTCTTTAGCCTACAAAAGAAATCAAGCCCAAAATTCACAAAGCAAAAACACCATGGTTTTAAGAACTGGATTGGACCAACTGGTTCAATTGGAAACCAAATTCTCAACTAATTCGGTAAAAATTATAAAAGCCGGTAATTCAATTGTAAAAATCTCTAGTTCAACCGGTAAAAACTAAAAACAGGATAATTTTTGGTTCTTTGACTATTTTAGTTTTTAAAACGATGCAAAGCACCGCAATAAGTGAACTTTGATTCATGTCCAACAGTAAAGTAAAGTAAAGCAAATATGAAAATGCTATGAGTTCAATAGTGAAAGTATAACAAGATATAAAGTGAGTGTCTAATGGTAGAATAAACAGATCACTATACTTACAAAGATGAAATGAAACACTGTAATACATGTCCGATGATAATAAAAAATTGTAAAAAGAAAAAACTAAACAATAGTACAGTTTAGTATGTAGGAATAAAAGGTTAGGGGTGAAAAAAGCATGGGTTTAGTGGTGAAGAATCAGAGAAGTAATACATGTTTAGGGGTAAAATAATAGCAAAGTAACTCTCACCCTCATTCAACAATTATAACAATTACAAATTTGAAAAAGAAACAGCAATTGGCCCCAAATTACGTAACAATGTAAAATTTTAGTGTATACTTTCATCATATTGTGCATTTGATATGTATTTTGAATTGGAAGATCAACTATTCATAATTTCATATGCACACAAAAATGAGGCGACTGATTGTTTAGTCGCTGTGCTATGGGACTGGCCCACAAAGATTGATTTTGTAGTTGTCCTCTTTATTTTCCTCTTAACTTGTTGGCTTTAAAAAAAATATTGATGTCTCTTAGTAGTTCTTACAATATTACAAAGAAAAAAAAATGCTAAATTGTAAACTATATACTCTAATTTTGAACAGTTTTCGATTCAGCTCTATAAATTTAAATTATTTTAGTTTGGCTCCTACATTTGATTCTTCAAAAAGATATAGTTTAGTATTTTTCACAACCTTAATTGGAAAGTACCAGAATTGTAATATTATATATTTGTTTATTCTAACAATAATAAATAAAAAATTGGTTTTTTATATTCTATATTCTTTCACCACTTTCCTAGCAACCAAACAATGCCTAAAGCATCTAGTCCACAAAAATCCAGACCTAAAAGATTCATAAAACCCACCAGCAGTATGATAAACACACGACTCAAAAGTATGGTAATTCACAAAAAGAAAAATATAGGTCTCTACTTGTTTAGTTGTTTTACGATTGAAGAAAAAAAAAATTTGCAAAATGAAAAGAGAGAGTGAGAAGAGGGGAAAATATGTTGGAATAGGTGTCAATTAAGGGCCGACACCATAAACTGTGATTGATTGTGGTGAATTTGGATAGTCGAAACTTGGGTCAAAATAGGTCATAAGTTAGGTTGTGACGACGATATGGATTGTGACAGGGTCTTGCACAAATTGGAGAGAGAGAGAATAATATTTTCTTAACAATATCTTCAAATAATTAATTCACTAAAAAAATTTATTTCCCCTAAAATTTTTATAGATTTGAAAAAAAAAAAAACATTGTTTTGGTAGATTTAGTGATGGAGAAGGGATGAAAGGGGGCGGAAGTATGACATTGGAAATTAACAAATAGAAATAAAAGGGCTGAAATAAAATAAATTTAAACGTAAAATACTAAATTGAAAATAAGTAAAATTAGATAGTATAAATTTTAATTTAATAAAAAATAAAGATAAATAATGAAAAAGATATTTCATTTATTCCAAAATAATCTTTTCCATGTTCAGAACTTTAGATGTGATAGCCCATAGCTAGATTCCACAATTCAATTTGCAAATTTCTTGATGTTCAAGGGAATTGCATATTATGTTCCGATTGTCCAACGCTATGCAAGTGCTTCTTTCAACTTTTCTTTGCTCTTACGACTTGCTACTTGAGTAAAACAACTTTGAAAATATTTATTAATATTACATCACTTAATAAATTTTGCTATATTAATATTTAAAATTAAAATGCTGATGTTTTCCTTGTTCTACTTTACACATATTCTAAATTTCGTGTTAGTAAAATGCTACTTATTATTCAATTTGTAAACTTATGCTTTGTGCAATATTTTGAAGTAGAAACAATTTAAAATTGCTATTAAAAAAACAACTTAAATTTTATAAATGACATAATTATTTAATTTAGATCATCTTGATATTTTATAAGTATGGAAAGATAGAAAAAGGCAATATAGTCTAGTGGTAAAATTTTCAAGAAACATATTAAATAAAAAGTTATTAAGTAGTATAACATTGACAAAAGTTACATTAAAACATGTGGCCAAAATCTTGAATAAAATCTTTTACATTAACACATACACATACATGCCAAAAATCTTAAACCTATGACCCAACAATCTCCCTCTCACGTGTTAATAATTACCTTTTTGTGAGTTTTATTACCTAACTCTTTTTGAGTCAAAAACATATCCTAGTGCCTAGTTACACGCGAGATTTTTCCCTTACTAACCATCAATAAGAACCATGTGTCAGTCCCACATGTGCATCCATGGAAACTCTATACATGCATGACAATGGGAACCTCATGCTGCACCATTCTTCTTTGATCTAGTTTCATTGGCAATTAATGCTAAGCATTTTTCCAAGATCATTTGTATGAGCTTTTGCAAGCTTGCCTTGTTTGTTGTTTCTTGCGTACTTGTATGGGATTCAAGTTCATGCACCCTCTTTCGCTCAAACCTTGAAAGGGATCTTGATAACCTTTAATTTTCAACCTTACTAAACACCTTCGTTAGTTTTGATATCAATTGTTAGAAATACATCACCTTCAAGAGACTCCATTAAGATCTTAATATAATATATAGAGACAATACTACTTTATTCATAATAGCATTATGAATTTGGGGCCAATTAATTATATTAATATTTCAAATTGTTATGTCCTTTTACATGTAAAACTTACCCCCACACATAGTCGCATGTAAGGTAATATTACAATGGTTGAGAAGATTAATTTGAATCCTAATTCTTCTGATTAATAAAGGAAAATAGGTTATCTCACCACACTTCAAGTATTTTGATACTTACCGGGGCAACAATAACTGTTCTTTTTACAGGAAAAAGTTGAAAGAAAATGAGAAATCTCATAGTTGATCAATGCTTGACGTGTTGCAAGATCTAGAGGAGTATACATTGATAAAACATTGCTTCAACATCGTTATATGCAAGGTACTGACCAAGACACAAATCAAGGATAGTCCATAGTTCCTATAAATAAAAAGTAAAAAAAAGAAAAAGAAAGAGGACAGTCCATAGTCTAACCTTTGAAACGTAATCTTTACTTCAATCTCTCTAAACTAATCGCAATTCTCATATGACACATACATGGTCCTTGCCCGAGACCAAGCAAGTCCAATTATTCATAACTGGGTGTAAAGTTTAAGCTACTGGTAAACTTTGTCAATCTTCATAGTCTAATTTGCCTTCTTCATCCAAGACATTTAGACTCCAATATTTGGTTTCGAGCTATTTGGATCAAAATATTCCTATCCCTTGGAGTTGTCAAACCCCATGATCGAGTAAGGATCATAGAGACTCTTTCTCTGATGGACCATGTCGGCTAGGCAGACATATATGCCTTATTGGTGTCGGAGTTTGGCCCATGCACATTTCGATTTGTAGTTTCTTTCTTCTTTGCATTGATATGATACAAAAATTCTCTTCAAGTTTTTGAACAATCTATTATTACTTTTCGACAAGAATCTTCCAATTTTGGTATTTACTTCTTTACAAATCACGAAGAGCAATTTTTTTAGGAGATTAATATAAGGTCCTTTCGATGGGGTGAACTGACATTTGGTTCCCCATGTTAAATTATGTTAATAATGGCCAATTTTTTTTTTTTTTTTTTTTTCATTTTTTGTGACTATCACGCGCCTAAATCACCGCGTAGGGGAGCCACACGATTAGAATATAGAGACGTAACCTACTACATACTCTTTTACAATCATACATATTTGGACCATCAAGTACCAAATGGTCCTAAATATTCAGGTTTATCTAAGGTGCTATGCTCATTCTCAAAAAAAAAAAAAAATCTAAGGTGCTATGCAATATAGTAATCAACAAAAAATTCCACCCGTTTGATTAACAAAAAGAAAGGTACATTATTCGTCTCAAAACATGACGTGGCAGTCAGATCAAACACCATCATCATCATACCATATCCCTTTATTTATAAGGAACAAGAATTTTCCCAATTAAAAAAATTTTAAAAAATCTATATATGAAAAAACAAAAGTACTATTGGAGAATGAGAGAAAGATAGCAATTTTATATATAAAAAAAAAAAAAAAATCAAAGTTAAAGGAAAAGAGAATTTGATTCAAAATGCTCTCTCATTTGTCCAATCATCTCATTGAAATGTCAACCTGATTCTGGTAAAAAAAAAAAAAAAAAAAAATTCCACTCTTGTACCCTCTTCAAACCGTTTCATATATAAATTCTTACTCCTATAAACTAATTCAGCTATATATGCTTCACTTAGATATAGACAAAGAAACATAGAGAGAGTTCCAAGACACAAAGAAGAGGAACAGAAGAAAAGTTAACATATAGTGCTACTACTAAGATTTCTTTTGGTCATGGCAGAGGAATTTCAGACTGGGATTTGTGGAGGCAACTGGTGGATGAATCCATCTAGAAGCACTTTCACAGGGAGCTCATCGCCATGTTCCATGGCACTTAATGACACTGGAAGCTATGCATGGTCTGATATGGTGGACATGAAGGGAAGGCCATGTGAGGAAACAAATTCAGTCTCTGATAGCTCCATAGTTTTCCAAGATGTTCAGAAGCCTCAACAACAGGCTGATTCAGGCAGTGGCTGTGGCAGTAGTAGTATCTTGATTGATTCCACACTGCAAATGATGGGTTTTGGCCTTTCATCATCTTCAACAACATCCGATTGGAATCAAGCTTTGCTGTAAGTTACTTAATTTGATGCTAATTTGATTAATATATAACCACTCACAGAGTTTTGTGTATCACAAAGCTCGCTAGCTAGGTCCATATGATAATTGTGATGTTGTTAGATTTTTAATATAAAATTGTCATAGTTAGTACAAATCCTACATGACCTTACTAAAGCTTCCACTAAGGAGTAAAAAGTTGAGTACTTGTTACCTTTTCTTTGTTGTTTTCATTTGGAAAAAGAAGTCAATCTGATCAATATTGAACTTTTGAAAATCTGGGGAAAAAATAAAAGACATTATATGTTTGTGGGAGAGAAATTCTGTATGAATCTTATTCTTTCATTCTTATCTTATTACAGTCGGAATAGTGGAAGAGCTGAGAGCAATTATAATTCTATGCTTCAAGAAGAAATGAATTCAAGGTTGAATTACCAACAAGAAAGAGGAGTAGATTCTACTCAAATCCAAAAGAATTGGAGCCCAAAAAACCTCTCTAACGGAGGTGATCAACAAGATAATTCATCCATCACTGCTTTTAAGTCATCTGTAAGTCAAGACTTTTCATTGGACACTGTCAGTAGCTCTACAGGAAACTGTACAGTGACTTGCCAGGGCTTATCCACTAGCTTTCCTGTGGGATCAGCTTCTTATGGATACCCTTCAACATTGATACAAAGTTTATTTGATCCTGACCCTCAACCACAGCAATCTCTATTCAACAATAGGTCTCTGAGCTATTCATCCACCACTAATTTTGGTGCCAACACCAATGAATTATCACCTACTTGGCCTAGGTTTGCTCCCTTTTTGCCAAAGCAACAACCTTGTGGCTTGCACTTCACTAATAACACACCCTTTTGGAATGCCTCCACTGCCGTGGCCACGGTGGGTCTAAATGACAGTATTCGAGCTGGGGTTTTTCCTTCGTCACCATCACAATATCTAGTACCAACATTTGAAGAGAAACCCAAGTGTTCCAACCACACGACAAAGGTAAATATATATCAAATTATATAGTTAACCTAAGCTATCTACTATCTAGCTAGGGTTTGTGGCACTAATTTTTATATGTGGGAATTTCAGCCTATCAGTGAAGATGTTCAAGACTCGGTTTCAGTGGTGAAGAAAAGTGTCAATGAACCTGTATTCAAAAGGCCTAGAATTGAAACCCCATCACCATTACCAACTTTTAAGGTACGATATATTCGATCAAGCTTTTGACTAGTTGAAGTGTTAGAAGCTTTATCTTTTTTTATTATTGTAATTATTCATATATATATATATATATATATATTTTTTTTCCTTAAAGATGTGGATGAAAATTTGTAGCGTTTTTTCTGTCAGGTTCGGAAAGAGAAACTAGGGGACCGAATAACTGCACTCCAACAATTGGTTTCACCTTTCGGAAAGGTAGATTTTTGTTTTTGTTTTGTTTTTTTTCTCTACTTTTTTCAGAGAGTACGAATAGAAAGAAAGACCTTTACTTTGTGAAATAATTGAAAGCTTATGACATTGATTCACATTCTTGTTTCAGACTGATACAGCCTCCGTTCTCCACGAAGCTATTGAGTACATCAAGTTCCTCCACGATCAAGTCAGTGTATGTTTGATTATCTTCTTCCTTGTTATGATAATAAACATTTAAAGAAAAACCCTAATGGGTAAAAGAAAATCAATAAGTTAGAAAAGAATACAATAGAACAAGTGTTAACTAAATTTATGTTTGTAATTTCAGGTTTTAAGTACTCCATATATGAAAAATGGAACTCCAATTCAACACCAACAGGTAAAAAATTTTCTCATTCATTTTTTCAGCCTAAACAATCATTTCCATTTTGACTTTTATTACTCAAAAAGATTATAATAATAATAAATACATAAATGGATTCACATTTGTTTTTGTTGCAGGGTTGTGATAAATTGGACACAGAAGGCCCAAAACAAGATCTAAGAACCCGAGGACTTTGCTTGGTTCCAATTTCAAGCACATATCCAGTTGCTAATGAGACCACAGCTGATTTTTGGACACCAACATTTGGAGGAACTTTCAGGTAGAGGACGAAGCCAAAGTTGTTCCACCAAACTAATAGAGTACTAATAGTATCAACAACCCAGCGAAGTTAGGAATGATAATTATTTCATTTTCATACTTAGAAGCTACAATATTGCCGTGCTGTACCAGTCATGAGCAAAAGCTAAAGACACAAAGAAAAGGAAGAAAAAGAAAGAAAGAAAGAAAGAAAAGGAAATGACACTTCAAAGATGGACAGGCAGTGCTGCTGGGCCAGGTGCAAGCAGAATGATTTAGGCTAGCAAATGATTAGTAGCCTCTGGAAATGAGAGAATATATATATAGGTACTATTGTAATAACCCCAAGTATTAAATATAGTTAGAGGTGGGTTTAGGACAGGAACAACTACTAAATTCAGCGGAATTTAACACTAATAGTTTTAGATTTAATTTTGCTATTGTTGTTGTTGAGAATAGCTGAATTTAGCAGGAGGGTGTGATTCATAAAGGCCCTTTTGTTCCTGTTTATGTATGTGTATAGAGCTGGCATCACCACCACCACCACCTTTTATATATTTATTTATATAAAGAAAACAGAAAAAAAGAAGAAATAAAAGGAGATTTGTATTGAATTCGTATATATTCAACAAAAGAAGTGAGTGGAGCTTTTGTTTGATTGGGGTTTTTAACTTTTTTTCTTTTGTTTATATGTTTGGAATGTCTAGTGGAAGTCAGAGGGCGGCCCACTGTTCCTGCTTTTAGGGTTTCTGGTGAATGATAATGAGAGAGAGGAAAGGAGAGAGTTCTATATGCATGCGCGCGTGTATGTGTATGTGTGCGCGTTTAAAACCATATTGGTATGAATCCATTAGAAGATAAAGATGTGCCAACTCTCTTCTTTTTGTCTTCTTTATTTGAAATTGATCTATTTTATAGTCTAGATTAAATATTATAAAAAATAAAAAAAAAATGACATGATACACTTTATATATGTTAAATCCAAAAAATAAAATCCTAATTTCTGATCATTCTCTAATTCTATGAGAAGGATCCTATTCTCCTCTTAATATATATATATATATATATATATTAAAAAAAAAAAAATCCATACCAAAACATAGGGTTTGCTCAACCAATAAGTTCCTTCACATTAGTCGTTTTGTCCATATAGCAATGTGTGTTTATTTCAGGTACCAAAAGAGAAATTTCATGTATTTCGGTTGCTTCTCTCTTCCAAAAAGCTAAAAAATTAGGTCTTACGGATGGTGAAACTTGATCAATGGTATAATTATGCCTTCCTAATCATTATGTTTTACTGTATTAAAATACAGGATGACTTCAATTGGACGTTTGTTACAACTTTTTCCAGCATGATTATGTATACAGGCCCTTATTGGGTAAATATATATTTTCGTAGGGAAATGGTAACCACTATAGCAAACAAAGCCTTAATGGTTTTGTCTAATTATATATTTCAACTCCAAATCCAACCTATGAACCAATTGTCTAATCCGTTTTAAGGAATGATTTTCTATATCTATGTCCATATTCTATATGATAATATAAAATATCTATAAATAAATAAAATGAATCTCTTTAACTTTTCATTTACTTCTTATAATGTTATTTATGAAATTTTAGAAGTTCATATTTTTCCATACAATCATTCTAATATGTATTTTTTTAATTTGATTTTTAAAATAATAAATAATTATAAATTATGTTAGCTTAATCTTAAATTGTCATCATCTTTTGGGATAATGCAACATACATTATAAAAATTTGAGAGATAATTACAATATACTGCTAACTTCACAATTCAAACTCTTTCTTCTTAAATCTTTTGGATTAAATTATATTTTATCTTCTTTAAATAAATTCTAATAAATTTATTTAAGTTATTTTCTACAATTTTTTTAATTTAAAATTTTATTTATAAGTATTTATTAATTATATTTGCATTCTATATAAGTAATTTAATTTTTATCAAACTGTTTGTTGAATTATATGAGTTAGCAAAATGAGAGTAGATAACGTCTCCAACATGTTTTTTTATTCAATATTGCAAAGAAATGTGCATTGGACATTTTCTTCAATTTAATTTTACTAATATAAATCTAGATTTTGTTATTCGATTGCCATTATCTGAAAAAATACTAACCACATTTGCACTACGTCCTAAAAAGTTTGTTTAAGATAAAATATAGGATTTCTCATAATTATTTATATAACCTAGATCAGCCTAGCAAGCACACTTGATATATGACTTAAAACATGGCATAGAGTATATGCACACTCATCCAATCCAATACATTTACATAATTTGACAATCAGCCTCAATTGAATCCTCAAATACCATTTGTAACAATTTGAGAATATTAGTATTATATATGAAATTTCATAAATTTTCAATTAAATCTCCTATAATATATATATATATATATATATTTTAAAGGTGTTTTAAATAACAATGTATTTTTCATAGGTGGTGAATTATAAAAAATAAATATATCAAAACTCATGTTATTCATAAGGGGAAAAGTATGAAACGTCTCTAAAAAGGGGAATCGTAAATTTGTTCGCTTAAGAGTTTAATTAATAACTTCGACTTCTTTGACATTTCATGGGAAAAGGGTGAGTAATACACATAGCTTCGTTTAACGACTTTTTTTTTTTTTTGAGAGAATTTTTTTTATAGAGAATTTCAATCTATAACATCCATTTCTGATAATAACTCTTTATTATCAGACTAAGACACCAATCAGTTTTTGGTGTAAGCGGTGATTGAACCCCAGATCTCTTAAACAACCATCATAGATTTTACCAGCTGAGCTAACTTAAGTACTTAAAGCTTAATGTATTCAATCCCTAGCTTGTAAATTTTGAAGGGGATTGATGCTGATGCTCTTAATTTGATGTATTCTGGATACAAACTTAAGTACTTAAAGCTTAATGTAAGTTGATATATTTTCCCTATTCTCTATACGTTGATATATTTGTTATGTGTTTTTGAAATTGATTTTGTATCACGTGGACTCATTTGCATTGTAATGTTTTGTCGCAAAATTGAATAAGGAAATTGTTAGGGTTCATCAAAATGTTGGCAAATTCCAGTAACAAAACACTTCAAATTTGGGTTGTATCAATAGAATTATGTTAAATTTGGGCATAATATAAAACTTACAAAAAAAGATTATGAGATTATGATCTTCTCAAAGATTATGGGTTTATGTTTTTTTTTTTTTTTTTTTTTTTTTTTTTTTTTTTTTTTTTTCTAAATCTCTTTTACAATACAACAAATTTTGTTGAAAGTCGACATATGAGACTTCGAATGGATACAAAATTTTTCCTAATTTGGATTTGAAATGATTGAGATATATATTGATTTGCACTTTCTATGATTTTTTTTTAGTTAGTTCAATTATTCTTTGGATAAGTGATTGAGTTTGAATCAAGAATTTTCAATTGGTATCAAAGTACTTAAAAGAGGTCGGGCAACTGATTGTGAGATAAAGTTCTTGAATCAGACTTTTTAAAAAAGTAAATAATAATGGGAATAAAACTGTCTTTCACAAACTCTCTTAAACCTTACAAAAATGAGAGTTTTGTGCATTATATATGATTTTTATCAAAGTATTTAGAGCATATAGGAGTCAAAACAAAATTATTCAAATATTATTATTTAGTTGAAAGAGTGATGGAAACATCACCATCTCCCTATCATTGAACATTAAAAGGATAAATTGTTGAAATTGGGATGGTTCTCTCAATATTAAAATGCAATGCCACTTGGCAATATATTATGAGCCAAAAAAATTCATAGATTTAAGAGCAGGATATGTGTGTGTGTATATATATATATATATATCAGGGAAAACAAGACGAAAAGCGATATAGTCCAAAACATTAGTTGCATCCCTTATGATACAACCTTTTTTTTTATGAGTTTTTTTTTTTTTTTTTTTTATGAGTTAACAATATCAAAAGCCAAACACTCGGATTCAAGTTGTATCCTTATGATACGCAGCTACTTAATCTTCAACTCAAATTGCTTTACCAGAGAGATTTCTTGTTGCCCATAGTGAGATAATATTGTTAAAGTTATCCCTATAAACTGTTATCAGACTTATATAGTCAGGTTTGTTGATTGCATCAAAATTAATTTTTAAAGATTCCAATGGAGATGGATTCCAGATGCTGCAAAGAGATCTAAATAATTTTGCTTCCCGCATTTGAAAATTTCTCTTGCGGGGCCAAAAGCATCCTAAATCTACACCCTAGATATGAATTCATTGTAAGATATTAAAACCTTTCAGTAAGGCTTATAATTAATGTATAGAAAATGAACTGAAGAGCTTTTACTCAAGTATACAAAATAAATCCATAGAAGCTTAAAACTGAAGAATCCCTATGACAAGTGACTAATCATGAGGAAAAGTACTTTAATGGTTAAAATCATGTTGATTGGTATCTCTTGGCGCCAGCTTTATCATCTTTTTGTGACTTTTGAATTGATCACCCAATGGGTATTATACCACACCTTGAAGCATCGGGATCAGTACCTCTTGCTCGAGTACTCGATAGAATATATTTCTTATTTTTTTTCCTAAGGTATGTTTACTTAATAAAAAGAAGAGACATATAAAAGGAAGCAAATAGGAAAAGCATCCAAGCATCATTGTGATTTAATAGTGTTGTAGGACTCACAGCCGCTACTACTTAATTTGATAGCAGGACTTCTTTTTCCTGTTTTGGCTAATCAATGGCAAACTCTATATTTGTCTTCTGCTACAAGCTTGCCTAGCTTAAAAAGGGTTCTTTCTTTTGCAACTTTGAATCTAATGTTGTTAGCCATTCACACACCAAAACACATGGCTTAAGACTGCCAGAAAATTATTTAGATTCTTAATTCTTGCATGACCTGTAAGGCAAGCTTGGTTACTGACTTTTTATAGCCTTGGCTTGTCAAGCTCTTTGACCTATTCGAAATGTTCCCAAATGAAAAGACTCTCCATGATTAAGTTTGTCTGATGAATTTATTTTTATCCATTCATTTAGTCTCTTTTATTTATTGTGTAAAGTATAATTATACCTTAAAAAAGACGTACTTTCATTTTTTTTTTTGGATGTTTAATGAATTAATGGCCATACTTTAGAAAGCCTAGTGATGAGGAACAAGTATTCTGGAGAACTTTGGGCAATTTGAGATATGATTTACATGCTAAAACACAGTCTCCCCCACTTGATTGTGAAATTTGATACTAAACTTGTTTTGCATTTTCTAACCCTTACTATCATTGCAAAAAAAAAAAAAAAAAAAAAAAAAAAAAAAAAAAAAATTGCCAGTGTTATTAGAGACTTCTGATCCTTTTCTTTGCAAATTCTTGAAATTCACTCTTTGACGCTGAGCCCAACTTCTCAGGAACTTCATCAGACTGGAAAGGAGCTGGAAAAACTTCATCAAGTCAAGATATTATAATTTTTGCAGCAGACAATACGAAATCCATATTCTTATTTTTCTTTTTCTTTTTTCCCCCAAGCCAATGGTCTTGGTAGGCAAGCTACAGTGCCGAAACGTTGTTGAATATGACAGTCCAATTCAAATCTTAATTGCCTTATAGAATTCGTGTTAAAGAATTGAGAAATATATATATATATATAGGGAAGCAAATATATATGTGCAAATGACCTCGCCAAATTAAGTATCCGTCAATAATTATCCCATCTATAAAATGTATGAATTTCTAGACATTAGACAAGTGATATATAAATAAACTGCAACAATTCTATGAACTGTAGTAGCCAATGATATCACTAAAGAATACTATTGAATTACACATCTCAACTTAAGAGTTCAAAAAAGGCAATGATTATGTTAAAGACATATTTTATGTAATTGGCTAATCCTTTGATAAAACGCATTTTACTTATAATTGGGTAGATCTATGATGTGTTTAATACTTCAAGAAACATATTGTTCAAGTCAAGTATTAAAACCATGAAGATTAGACCAAGGAACAAATGAAGAAGGGCTATTTATTAAAGTTAGACAGATTCCTGACAGCTCTCGACAGATAATATCTATTGAAGTTTAATGAGTCTCGATAGCTCTCGACAGATACTATCTATCGAGATCTCAACAACTGCTTGACAAATATATCTATTGAGAATTACGAAATTCAAATTTTCAGATCTGATTTTTGGCTCATGTTGACATATATGTGTAGGGTTTCTTTTTTCACAACCCTAAACATATTTAAGACTTATTATAAAGGCCGTCACATAAAAGAATACAAGAAGAACACATGCAAAAAGTGACCGAGTGTCTTATTCTCTTTGAAAGAAGCTACTGCGTCTTTGCGCCATAGGGTTTTGTAACCAAGTGTTTTTTTATCTTCATTGTTGATGAAGTAAAGAACTTTACAGCCAACATCTTTTTTAAGTTATGTGTTAGTCACATACTGGGAGTCGTGCATTATTGGTTAGTCACGTACTGAGATTCGTGCAAAAAGGGTAGCGTTCATATATTGAAAAGTTCTGAGGTTCTGAAGTGGTAGAAAGTTTCTACTGTGAGTTCATCTATGGTGATTGTAGATTCTAGGAACAAATGTTTTGTATTAGATTTGAAAGTTCTCTCTATTATAGTGGATTGCTTTTCGAGAAGGTTTCCCCTTAGGTTTTTTTATTAGATCTGAAACTTCTCTCTATTATAGTGGATTGCTTTTCGGGAAGGTTTCCCCTTAGATTTTTTTTATTGTAAAACTAGTTTGTTTCATTAGTTTTCCTGAGTCATCATATCTTGTCTTATTTACTATTCCATTGTGCATGATATTGATGTTAGTTTGTTTTATCAAGATTTATTCATAATAAATCTAATTAACAAATTAGGTTTAAAATTTGTTAATTTTATCAACCGGGGTCTAAATTTTCCCAACAGACTACAAAGTCAATCACACACTTGCCACAATCTTGCTTCTCCTTCCACGGATTAAGCTCCTTTGTTTAACTGTTCAATTAGCTTGTGAACATATCCATAGGTAGAATATAATTGCACTGCCACAACGTGAGATTGTATTTATTTTTTCTTTAGTTCATAAATGAATCATTTGATAGTAAGATAAAAGCAAATATCATTTCCTATAAATAAAAATAACTAAATTTAAGGTACATCATCAAGAGCCTCATGACTGAACTAGCGCTTTTTGGTGTTTCTTACGAACACGTCCAAGATTCAAATCCCTTCCTGCCCCATTATAATTATCAAAATATCAAAAAAAAAAAAAAAATTTAAGGTCCTTATTTAATAAAATTTCATAAAACTAATTTGTAGTTTACATCCTTAAAATTTTTTTAGGTCATTTTGAGTTTGCTCCTTAAAATTTTAAAACTAGCAGATGTCTGCGCAATGCACGTATAATGGTATTATCTTCAATTTTGCCAATTCCTAATTTTTTTTTTTAAAGAAGGAATACGTGTAAGCTTTATTACTCAAAGAATGAAATATCCAACATAACAAAAGAGTTTATGTCTGGAGGAATAAATTCCATCCTGACTACAATAGGAAAAGAAAATCTTGTTCTTTGGGCTAAGACATGGGCAACGGAGTTGCTTTCTCTACCCACATGAGAGAAGGAAAAGCTCTGAAGAGAGCTTGCATGAGACATTGTGTCTTTTAAAAGATGACAAATAGAGGAATGCAGTAACTCTCCATGCCTTAGAGAATTTATCACAAACTCAGAATCTCTCTCGAAAGAGGATTATTAAATACCACATTCACGGGCAAAGAGGCTACCCTTTTGGCAGCTAGCATCTCTAAGGCCACAACAGATTGTGGTTTCTGAATTTTTTCTAAAAGTGCCGTCATGATTTCTCCCTTATAGTTTCTAATAACAACACCAATTCCCACTTCACTTGACTCATTGAACATAGCCCCATCAAAGTTGGTTTTGTATGAATTCAGTGGTGGAGGATTCCATTTTTTTTCTAACTCTGCTCTGTGTTCGTGGGTGGCTATATTCTAGGCTCTTCAAATTTCGGATATAGTCTTTAGCGTAAGTAGCAATTCTATCTAGCGGCATCGAGTATTCTTGCAATCGAGACTTGTTTCTATGGTGCCAAATTGCCCAATCCATGACAGCAAAGAGTTCCAAAGTCTGAGGCTTCTCCCTTATTTTTTCAACTAGGTCCTTGAAAGAAAAATCTGTTGCTGCTGTCCGATCCACCCAGCCAAAGTCTTAAGACCAGATATGTTTTATTTTTTCACAACCCCAAAGAGCATGAACCACATTCTCAGGTGCTGATGAGTATAAATGGCAAACCGGTCTTGCAGAATTTTCCTATTGACAAGGTTGGATTTTGTAGGTAAAGAATTTGAAACAGATTTCCAAAAGAAGTGTTTTATTTTACCTGGTACTTTTAACTTCCATATCCCTCTCTAGATTGTTTTTTCTGCAGGTTTTTATCACAAAGAGTTTTGTAAAAAATTCCTAATTAATATTACTGGCAAAGCTAACAAAATTCTTTAGTTAATGCAAACTTTACAACCAATGTTTTTTGGACACGAGGTTTTTGCTTAAATATTGATTTTCTATTAAAATAAATTTATCCATAACTTATTAAAAAATAATAATTAATTAATTTCAACACTTTTAGGATTACTAGCATCTCAGCATGCACTTACGCTATCTTGAGCATCCCTTGTAGAATTTTTTGATCTTTTGTTCCTTTGTTTTTTCCTCTGTCAATTTTTTACAAATGAATATTTTGTAGAAGAGTTCAGTTTTTTTTTCAATTTTTTTGAATGTTGTGAATTAAGGTTGTGTAAATTATTTAAACGTGAGTTAGTAATAGGCATGCATGAAGGAAACGGTTAAAAACTGTTTAGTTTGAAGTTTATCACTTTTTAAAAATTTGATTCTTTTTTTTTTAGATTAAAAAAAAAAGTGCTTGATTTTTTTTTTTGATGAAAAAACGTGCTTGATTTTGATAGGACAGTTTGCTTCTTTTCATTAAAGTAACCAACTAACTATACATAATTCCCTTTTTTTTTTAAAGTAACCGAATGAAGATAGAGAGGAGAGGTATAGTTTAATAATTTGCTAAATTTAAGGGATATGGATGGGAAGTTATAATAATAGTTTTCTAATAGGAGTGTCTTTTTTTTTTTTTTTTTTTTTTCAAAATAAATAAGAAGATATTTGTGAAAAAATAAAAAATAAAAAACGTAAGATCATGGAGTACGGAGAGAAAATTTTATATATAAATTAAAAAAAAATGTTTAACCAAGAGAGTGGTCTTATCCTCATCAAAAAAGAAAGTGGTCATATTTTGTAGGCAATATTTTAGTGGAAGTTAAAGATATATTTTTACTCGGTAAACCTTTAATTTTGTCTCTACTTAAACTTAGGAATGTGGAGGTATTTTGGAACAAAAAAAAAAAAAAATGTCTTGTCCAAATAGGAGAAGTCTCTTAAATAGTAGTATATATAATTTTAATTTTTTTCAAAATTAAAAATCTAACATGAATTTTATACTAACTAATAAAAAGAAATTGTAAATGCTTAAACTAATATGACATTAAAATAAAACTTTATAAGAGTTATATCATAATTAAAATTATGGTGTTTAAGGATATGTAAAGAACACTCTTTTCTATTTAAGCTACTCTAAATCATGATCAACAAAAGTACTCATAAGAAAGAGACACACTAGGATTCTGCTAGATAATATTCAAGCTTGGAAAATAGTATAAAACCTTAAGACAAAATAGGCCTTAATATTGTTTTTATTTTTATAAATATCCCGATAAATGTCAACTTACTTTTTATACATAATTTAGAAAAACCTAAAAGGGAAATGAATATATTAATTGCAAATAAATATCCCATTTAAACAAAACAAAAACAACGTAAACATAAACATACATTATTATATATTCTAATAGAAGCACATGATATCCACTATTGTTAGTTTCTTTAAGACCTTCTCCTATCTTCTTGTGTGTGTGTTAAAAATACTTACTATTCTATAAAAAAAAAAAAAAAAAAAAAAAAGAAGCATAAGAAAATATAGACATTACAGTGTCAGCACTTAAAATTTTTTAGGCTACATTCATACCCATCTATCCACCATTTTTAACATGCAACTCAATTTTTGACTATTTAAGCAAGAGAAGCATAAGTTTCAAAGTTCTAAGCTCTAAAGAAGTTTTAGTAGCTAAAGATAATTTAAAATTATTTCTGTGTGAAATTTTAGTATTTTATTATTTCATTGATTATGATTACAAAGTGATCATATTTATTTAAAGAATTTTCTCTTTCATGTATTAAACTAGAAATTTTAATTCAAAATCTTATTTAATGCTACTCAGTTGGCGCGATAATTGTTGTCTTACTATTCATATAGAGAAATATTAAAGGAAGAAATATCTAGTGTTCTCTGTTTATAACCTCAGTCTACAACTACAAAAGTTAGGTCATTTTGTATTTGTACTATGGTTATGCGATGTATTATAAACCCGGTTTAAAACACTATTATTATTTTTGCATGTGTTCTATTACTGTTTACTAAAAAAAAAAGATAGCAAATTTGGGATTTCATTTTAGTATACATCTTATTTTTAATCACCAAAATATTGTATTTTATACTGTAGTTGTACTCTGATTATATAATGTATTATAAACCTGGTTTAAACACTATTATTATTTTATGTGTGTTCTAATAAGTATTACTGTTTACTCAAAAAAAAAAAAATAGCAAATTTGGGATTTCATTTTAGCATACATCTTATTTTTAATCACCAAAATACTGTATTTTATATAAAATAGACTAGTCTTCGTAAGACCTATAATCAATTTTAATTTTGATTGCGAAACAACAACACCACTTTCGATTTCAGAGGTTGTCCTACTAGAAAACGAAAATCAATTAAGTCTTTCAAATAGAATGCAAATCCTATGTACCATTTTTTGTGTACCACTCTATATTCCACTAAGCACTATTTACCATGTGTATGATTACTTTCCATTTTAAACTTCAGTTATTTTATAAGGAAAATAAAATGAAAACATTGCAAATATTGATTGATGAAATATAGAGTTGTACATAAAAAGTAGTATAGAAAATTTAGACTCTTTCAAATATGGAAGTTTTTGTACCTTAAATTTTCCATTCCATGTAAGCTGGTTGCTATTATTAAATTATTTTTTGTTGCCAGCTGTAACTTATGTCATACGTTTAATAAAAAACTCCGAGGTCTGCAGCTACAATTCTACATACGTTTCAAACAATGGTGCAAATACTAAAATATATATGCATATCCTATCCATTATGTTCAATAAATAAAAGACAAATATTTTTTATTCAAAATAATAATTATTATATTTGAATACAAAAGATATAATAAAATCATAATACACATAAACATAAACTAACATGAGCAAGTATGTTATTTTTTTTATCCTTCAAATTTAAAAATTAAAATATATGAGAAATTTGTACATTAATTAGTGAATTCATTAGGTTGTTTACACATCTTCCTCATTTATATTTAGTAGAGAAATGCTATATTTACAACATTTTTACAATAAATCCTAAGTGGCAGGTTGTTACTGGTTGTTATTGTTGAGGCAAAAAATTTATATTTAGCAGAGAAATACTATGTCTATAATATTTTTACAATAAATCCTAAGTGGCAGGTTGTTACTGGTTGTTATTATTGAAGCAAAAAAGTAATCTTAATGTTAGATTCAAATTTGAACCAATAACAACTAACCACCTATGATTTGTTGTAAAATTGTTGTAAAAATGTTGTGGATGTAACACCTCTCTATTTAGTATTCAAATTATTGGTGGCCATTTTTATATATCATACACGTTAGGATTATTGTCCTAATCCTAATTTCATCACTCCACCTTTTATGTGTGTATATATATATATATATTTTTTGAACAAAAATTATTTTTCTAAAAACAAATGTCTATTATCTAATTTATTTTTCAAAAGAACTCTGTGATTAAATTAAAATGAGATACTATCATTTGGAGATGCAATGTGGGGTGCTTAGCTAACATCTTCCTCACCCATAAGCGAACTTTTGAGTCTAAGAATCTTTGGTTTGAGACTTTAGCTACCTTAATTAGGTAATTAAAATGGATCAAACAAAGGGTTGAGCAATCACACCTATAAAACAAAATCAATGTTAGTGGTGACCCTTTAAATTGAAATAAGTTGAGACTCAAATACACCTTACCCTAATATCACATATGCACACATCACTCATTGGCACACTCCAGTGTGGAAACTAAAAAAGGGGAAAACCGAGAGGGACTTCCTTCTCCCATCTCCTAAACCTCCCAAATCTTTTTTAAGCATCCACAATAGTTAGTAATGAGATTAGGCAATTTGATAAGACTATAGTATTTCAATTATGATGATCTGTCTCCATCATGGAAGCAAAAAAAATCTAATTAATATGTTGATATTCTAGAATACACTAAAATTGACTATTGTGAAATGTTCTACAAACTACTATCTTTTGAACAAACAATCTTACAAATGCTACGTGCATTAACTCTTTATCCTGAAAGGATGATGAACTCAAATATGAATTGTTGATTGCTTTGATGTCTGTTGGAGTGAGATTTTGTATGGTCAATACCTTAGTATGTTGTGTATTCACATGTAGTATTATGGGAATACTAATTCTCAAAATAGAATCCATAATTTCTTTTAAAGACACAAAATTTCTCCTTGAGATAAGTTTAATGAGAATTTTTTATTTTGAATATTGGGCCCAACCAAATTGGCAATAGTTACTTAATTAGATTTCGATAATATAGGAATAATCAAATGATTAATTTAGGGTCTTAAATGATTTAAGATGTAGTGACTTACAAAGTGGCAGTAATTTATAACTTTGTTTCACTATAAATAATTTCAAGAAGAGGTTAAATGCAATATAATAGAGTCTTGGGATAATTTAATTAAATAAATAAAAACCTATTGTACATGGTTAATGGTAACTTTGAGTCTCTTATGCGATAACAGGAGGCTCAAGGTTCTTTTTAGTCCCACCTCAAACCACATATGCTAAAACTCATAATGATTATTGTATCAATGTAAGTTTTCTTTGAACCCTTATTAAAAATTCAAAGTTCGCATGTGTTCCTGCATCATGCGAACTTTGAATTTTATTCCGCTGCACATGATATGTATGAGATAGATATGGTTTTTCAATACTATAAGCGCTATAAAAGCAAAGCCCGACTCTTTTGGAACCCATCACATAATGGGTAACGTATTTATTGTTTTGGGCCAAGTCCATGCAATTTTATTGAAGAAGTGTGGTCTGAGGACAAAGAGTGGGCCAAGTGAGCTTAGAACGCTTGTAAAAACTAAAGGCCCATGAGCAACCTCATAGGGCCACAAACACAACTAAAAACACTAATTTGTTTTAGCAAAAAAAAGAATAATAATAATAATAATAATTTTTTTTTTTTAGAATCAAATAATAATAATAATTTGACTTGTCGTATTTGTCACAAAATCCAGAATTTCCATAAATCCTTTTATAAGCACCTTAAGTTAAAATAAGTAGGCCAGCTTATTTAAAGTAGTTTGTCCAATTCCCATAAATTTAGTAGGTTCCTTAGAGGAGTGTTGCCCCTCAATAAACAGAGTAAAAAAAAAAAAAAAAAAAAAGTGAGGGGGATTAGCATTATATCGAATCCTATAATCCATCTTAAAACAAAAATCAAGATTACCATTTTTTTTCTAAAACCCAACAACCAAAAGCCTTAGTTGGTATGAAGAGGAGAGTAAGTGCATTTCTAATCCATTATAAATCCCAAAGAATAAAATAAAAAATATTTAATTTCTAACAAACAATTCTCTCTAATTCTCACCTCTATATTCACTACTCTGACTTAAAGCAAGGGAGTTAATACCGTACCGGAGGCTGTACCGGTTTGGCCAGCGGTATGATATATTTCGGATACCGGTTAATACCGGTACACCGTTTCGGGTTTATCGCTATTTTATATATATATATATATATATATGTATGTATGTGTGTGTGTGTGTGTGTGTGTGTGTGTGTGTGTGTGTATTATAATATATATAAAAGTTTACTATAAAACATTTCCTCAATTCAGAACTAATTATTAATGGTTTTAGACTTTAGTATCAATTAAAAGAAGAAAAAAAAAAAAACACTATAAAATATAGAAAGCTTAAAAGTTACTATCGCATACTAAGAAAACAAATAATACTAATAAATTAATGCAAATAAGAAAGTGGATTGAATAAGACCAAAGTGGACCGAATAAGACTAAACTGTAGAGAATGGACAGAATAGGACTTAAAGTGTACAGAATGGACCAAATAGGACTATAGTGAACTGAATGGACCAAGTAGCACCGAAGTAGACTGAGTAGGACCAAAGTGGACCGAATATGAACAAAGTGGTCCGAATATAAACAAAGTGGAACACAATGAACCGAAAATTCTCTCTCTCTCTCATATGTGCTCATAGCCATAACCCATATCGTGGACATAATGAACTGAAAAGGACAAAGTGAACTGAGTAGGACCAAAGTTGATCGAATAGGATCAAAATGGACAAAATAAGACTAAAGAGGATGGAATGAACCGAAGTGGACCAAAATGCTATGCTGATGTGGCTTAACGGGAGTTTAGCAATGATAAAAGTTACACTTAACCTTTTAGAAATGCTAGTTCTTTTTAATTTATAAATATTAGTCTTTAAACACCTAAAATATTTTTTCATAATATGTATTTCTTAAGAAATATAAAAATTATTATTAAAGGTTTTGAATTTTATTGCTTTTTTTTTAACCTATGCTGCTACATCTTCTTTTTTTACACATGTTATTCTTATATGGATGACTCTAGTGCAATATGTAGGATTTTCATTAATAAGTAAATTAGACCATATAATAAAATGTATAAAGTTAATCCATAATCTATCAACATAATTTTGTAAATTTCACAACTTTTATATGACAAAATATTTTGTCAACACTTCTAAAATACTTGAATCTACAAAAGGCATCCTTAAAAATTAGAGAAAAGAAAATAGAGAGCTAAAATTAATCAATAATTGCATCAACCAATAAACAACTTTAGTAAATTATATTGAAAATATTCAATTAATAAATCGGAAAGAAGTACCATTAGGAGATTTTGGGTGATATTCATCACAACCTGAACAAATTATATATTTTTCGTCATATTTTTTAACAATTCTAGGTTACACAATAAAAACCAATTGTTATTTGTCTGCATCTATCAAAAAAAAAAAAAATATATATATATATATATATATATATATTATATTGCATTGCTTAGCACCATTATTTTGAAACTTAGTTTTGATGAAGTTGGAATATTAGGCTACAATGTGTAACTTGTATTTATCAATTAAATAACGAATCCCAGTGCCTTATTGATTCAATATATATTTTTTTTTTTTTAGTTTTTTGAAAATGGGTTTACTCTAGAAAAAAGTGAGGTTTTAAATTTTTTTTTTTTTTTAAATTGTGGATTCCAAAAAAACAATTGAGAATAAGACTGCCTACTATGGTATCTTCCAAACTACACAAAAGTAAATTTTATGTGTTTAGTATGTCCTTTTAAATCAGCTCTATAGTTGAATGAAAACCTAATTTTCATATTAATTCCAATAAAATTACCCCAACCTTGTGATTATAAGATTTTTTTTTTTTTTTTTTTTTTGAGAAACAGGGTTGGTTATAAGATTGGGTTGAGTAGTTCTAAACTAAAAGGTTAGGTTGGTGGCAAGGCCGGCTCAACAATTTTGGGGGCTTTAGGCGAAAATTTTAAGTGGGACTTTTTTTATATTCAAATATTAATTAAATAATATCTATTGAATTTTTTATTTAAAATCTATTGATCATTTAGTTTGTTTTTCAATTTTTATCTTTTTTTGAAGTTTTTCATATCCAGATAAATATTTCCTAGTAAACATTTATAATGAGAAAATATTTATAAATAATTAAATAAAACACAATTCATAATTAAAAATTATAATTTAACTTAAAATAAAATTTAAAGTATAGAATAATAAAACTTGGTTATTGCAACTTTTCTAATGCTGTGACTACTTTATTCTTTAAACTCTAAACATGCAGTTTTACACAAATAAAAATTAATTTATTAATTAGTTCAATAAATTAGTGTCATTATAATACAAGTGGATTAACATGATATACATCAAATTATCAATTGGTGTGATAAAAAGAGACTATGACTTGGCTGAAGGGGGGGGGGGGGGGGGGGTGTTTCAACAAATTCTTGCAAAATGAAAAGGATGGATCATATGAGAGCTTGCGGTGGAGAATGAAAAACATCATCAGTTTGAGTCTATGACTGCAAAATCCTTCTATCTATCACCTTCTGTTCACACATCACATGGACTAGTCGTTTTAAGAATATTTTGAAACACCCATAATCAGTTATGGGCAACCAAATGTGATGTACTTAAAGATGTCTTAACTTTAATGTTAAGCTACAATTATTATTATGGAACGGACCCTTAAGTCAAAACCTTATTTCCTGAACGCGAGGGAGTAAAAACAAAAACAATGTGGCACTGTTAAACATTGTAATTCTTCTTCTTCAAATGCAAATAGGCAGAGCTTATTTTGCTGCAATTTTTTTCTATTAGTGGAAAATTTTGGGTTCTATATTAACAAGAAAGTGGACCTTCAATTCACCATGCCAGGCAAGGAGATAAATAATCAATTAATATTAATATATAAAAATAAAATAAAAGTGTGGCACAAACTATGATAATTCATGAGAGCGACTGTCTTGAAGAATGAAAGATATGTGATTACAAAATAATCAGAAAAGCACGTAATTATAGTTTTATTACAACAAGGCAAGTGGAAACAATTTCTAAGATGGGAAATCTTGTATATATGGTGAGGGATAAAATCAAGCTGTTCCCTTGAGTTTCTTTGAAATGCCAGCAAAATACTTTCCCTGGTGGAAAGCTATGTCCAACTCTAGCTCAGAAGGCTGTCTTGATCCGTCCCCAGCATAAGTTCCAGCACCATAAGGAGTGCCACCTCTCACCTTCTCCATCTCAAACATGCCAGCTCCAAATGTGTACCCGATGGGCACAAAGATCATTCCATGGTGAACAAGCTGAGTAATGGCTGTCAAGCTGCATAGTTTTCCAACCAAAACAAGAGTGTAAAGTTTCAATACTATGTTAACTTCTTATTCAAGAGGTGGTGACAAAATAATAATAGCATGTATTAAGTCTATTGACATTGTAATTTTCACAAAATTTCTTACAACTGCTGACATAGTTCGTTGTGATTGGTGCATGATAGAAATATTGTCATTGATGGATCCGGTTGAAACTTGAAATTAATGTTACACCAATTACAATAGGTTATATTAACAATTATGAATAATGTTGTCTCCTTAACAATAGTTACAATACTAAAAAATAGATGTGAAACTAAAACTCACGGGGTAGTCTCTTGTCCGCCTCCCTGGGATCCAGTGCTATAGAAAAGTCCTGCAGGCTTGCCTGCAAGCTGTTGAGTTCTCCAAAGCGTTCCAGTTGAATCTAGAAACGCTTTGAATTGTGCAGCCATCATTCCAAATCTTGTTGGGAAACCGAAAAGTACACCATCAGCCTCAGCTAGCTCGCTAGAAGTAATGATAGGTACATCACTCTTTGGTGGTGCGCCCAACTTCCCAAGAACTTCATCAGACAATGTCTCGGGTACCTGGAAAGGAGCAGGATATATTTCATCCTCAAGTTACCATATTTTGATTTTTGCAGAAGACAATACCAAATCCATAATCTATTTTATCCCCCTACCCAATGGTTTCCTGGTAGGCAAGATACAGTGCACAAATCATTGTTGAATGTGACAGTCCAATTCAGTTTATTTAGTTGCCTTATATAGAATTCATGCTAAAGAATTGGGACATATATATAGAGAAGCAAATATATAATTGCAGATGCCCTTGCCAAATTAATTACCAGTCAATAGCTATCCCATCTACAAAATGTTTAAATTTCTAGGCACTAGACAAGTCAAGAATAGATTAACTGCAACAATTCTATGACCTGTAGTATCAATGTCCAAGCTAAGAAATACTGCTGAATTACACATCTGAACCTAAGAGTTCAAAAAAGGTAATGACTTCAAAGACAATAACACACCTGCCACAGTTTTGCTTCCACTCCTTCCACGGATTCAGCTCCTTTCTTTATCTTTTCAGCCAGCTTCTCAACATGTCCATAGGTAGAATAGTAACTGCACCATTCATTATTGAAGTTTCAATTAAAGCAATCAGATTAATGCAAGTGCAGAACACTTGAAAATCAACTGTAGGTAGTCAATTAGTACAGTTATTTCCTTAGTCGTGGTCTACAAACAGCAACTAAGTCCTAGTCTCAAAATTTTGGGGTCGTCTACCAAGAAAGTGTAATTTAAATTCACCTAGTTTTTCAATAATGATGAATTAATCTTGAAGCATAATCGGGCATGAAATAAAAAGCCATTCCTAATATATTTGATATGTGGCAAGAACTAGTCTCAATAATGATGAGTACACTTGAAACATGGGACCACAAGCTCTAGAAAAAGGAATGGTCCTCCATTTCTAGACTTTATTTCAAAAGGTAGTTCAGGTTTCACAATCACTTTTTCTTCATCTGTGGATGGTTCATAACATAATGTCTTTAGTCTTTACACTTTTCAAGCTTTCTTGAACAGGAATCCTACTTTTATTAATAACCATGTGAATACAAAAAGCAACATTATAAAACTTGTGACATTAAAGAGCATGAACTCAACTCATAGCTGGCATCCGTAAAGTATGCCAAGATTGGGGAAGCACGAGATAAGCATGAGCCCTCTTTTTGTGATTTATCCCAGACTCTTTTCTACCAGTAAGTAATTTTATTTATTTACTTTTTTTCCTTTTAGAAAAGTACTATTATGTAATTAATACTATTATGCTCCCCATTACACCCATCAAAAAATGAAACGAAGAGAGAATATAAATAAAAAATAAGATCAAATAAAAATACATCATATTTAGGCTTAAGTGAGCAGAAATAGGGTACTATAATTAAATCTGTTACCTTTGGTATTGTTTTATTCTATTTTATAATATATATATATATATATATATATTGACAAGGTCTCTATGGTTGATTTCTTGTAAATTACATTCTATCTTTCTATTTCTTTTATCTTTAATTGGATATGATAAATTAAAACTAAAGAAGAACAGCACTGCACGTACGTCTTGGTTACAATTAATGAACAAAATCTTAGCCTCTTGATGTAATTAATAGAATTGGGTTTGGCATCGTACAAAGGATTTGTATTCATTGTACAAAAAGCTGTGAATTGTGATTATTTAATTTGGAAGATGTACCACCAGAAATTGTAGATGTATTTTAGGCTGATTCACATAGCCTTATTTGAATAAAAGTTCTTACGTGGTGGATTCTCAAAAAATAATTTGGCTCCTCTGTTTCTAATTAAACATATAAAATCCATGAATTCCCCAATTGCAAAAGGTTAAATAATTATCAATGTGACAGCTCTTTCTCAAGAAACAAAGTAGACATTTAGGATTAGGGAGGGGCAAAATTACAAAATTTGGACAGGATACAAGATTTGACAATAGCAAGAAAATAAAATTTTTCTTTTTAAATCGTAATGCATGACATATTTCTAATAAAGATTCGAATCTGTTTGTTTTTTGAGAATCGAACTTATCATTTACCAAGAATTAGTACTTCTCTTATGGAATTCATATAATGAAAATTATAGCTGTCGTCGACGCTCCGAAAGCTAAGAAAGACAAACTAAAAGAGATATATACATAGCATAAATGCATGAGAAGATGGACTAGCTTAACGTTTTCTCAAATAAAAGATCTTATAAACGGAAGTAGCTAGAAAACCCAGAAATAAACCGTAGAGAAGGGACTCAAAAAATGGTTGGTTTATCTTTCATGCACTAACAAAAACATAACCCAAAACAAGAAACTGAACAACAAAAGCAGAGAATAACGTACGTATATAATACATATACAAGACAAGAGGATCAGCGTGTGTGCGTTTGAGAGAGAGAGAGAGAGAGAGAGAGAGAGAGAGAGAGATAGATAGATAGAGAGAGGTTCTTACACAATATAAACTTTGGTAGCCATTAATGGATGGAGTCTTAATTTGAGTCTGTCTCTCCCTGTATGTCTTTCTGTCTCTGTGCTTTGTAGCGAAAACTTGCGAAGAATGAAGGAAAGCTTGGTCAGCTTTTATAATAATGCTGCCAATAAGTTTGGCGAATTTTATTAGTCTTTTTTTTTGGGCGGGTAAACTATGAATTTTATTAATCGTAGTCAATGGGGGCTGCGTATTGAATCATGTAAAAAGAAAAAAAAATAAATTGGCGACCAGAGAAAAATAGATTATAAAAAGAAAAAAAAATTGTTAAATATATATTTTAATTGACGTGGACAAAACGATGTAGTTTTGAATACATTAAAAATTCGTTATTTGCAATGAGTCAGAATTTAACAGACAACTTATGAATAGACATGGATGTAGGGGGTTTTTTCAAAACGTTCTATAACGCTAGGGGCACCAATCAAAATTTTAATACTTTTGGGGGGGGGGGGGGGGGGGGGGGGGGTGGGGGGCGGGGGACAATCCAAATTACCTAAAGTTTAATGGTATAATCTAAAGTTTCGCCATTTTCTAATATATATATATATATATATATATATAAAACCGAAACCTCTGAAGCTTTCATAATTTTTCACATCATCACTATTTTCTTTTTTCTTTTTTTATTTTAGATTCTTTTTATTTTAAGTTTTATATCTTATATAGAATCCACCAAAAAAACAATAGACAGAAGTTTGAATTTTTATTAATATCAATAATATTGAAAAACGTATACAAACTTAGAGGCCTATTTAAAAACTCCATAAAACTTGATGGACAAGAAAATATATTCTAAAATAAGTCCTAATTAATACCTAACCATAATAAGAACTAAATTTGACCTAAAAAAATATATTAAAAGAACCTAAAAATAAGGAAATAAATCACATAGACCTAAAATAACGTTTTTTGCATAAAAATACCAAAATAACGATATCCTACATCAACTTATCACCAAAAAAAAAAAAAAACTTTAGGATTAAGAAAAAAAGAGACTTTAAGATTAAAAAAAAAAAGAAGGAGAGAGACTCACGAAAAAAAAAAAAAACATAGGTTTTGTCTTTTTTATTTGCTTTCATATATGCCTGAAATTTTTATTCTATCTTATTGTTTTATTATGTTTAGAATTGATTTTCTTCTAAGTATTTGGGTTAATCTCTATATTTTGATAGTGTTTTTATGGGTTTGGTTTTTGTGTTGAAATTCTAATAATTATTTTATATTGTATATGGCAGATGAAACATCTCTATTTTTTGAAGAAAAATCAAAACTGCAATCTATGTCTTCCAGCCCAAGGTGTGATAAATTTTTATATGTTCTTACTTTATTGAGAATTTTTATTTGGGTTCATATGATTTTTTGTTTTTTTATTAAAGTTTTGATTTTTGGTTGATTAATTATTTGTTTGGATTAATTTTAATTAATTATTTGTTTGGATTCAACATAAAAGATAATGGAATTAGATGTTATAAATTTGATAATGTTCCATATTTTGAATTGTTTATATTATTCAGACTCCTAATAAGACTCTCTTCTCTCCTTAAAACCTTAGTAATTATCATCTCAACACCCTAAACTTAATTTCACTTTAAAATTAAAAAAATAAGAAGGAGAGAGACGCAACTAAAAAAAAAAAAAAAAAAACATAGGTTTTGTTTTTTTTATTTGCTTTCATATATGCTTGAAATTTTCATTCTATCTTATTGTTTTGTTATGTTTAGAATTTATTTTCTTCTAAGTGTTTGGGTTAATCTCTATATTTTGATAGTGTTTTTGTGGGTTTGGTTTTTGGGTTGAAATTTCTAATAATTATTTTATATTGTATATGGCAGATAAAGCATCTTTATTTTTTGGAAAAAAATCAAAGTTGCAACCTATGTCTTCTAACCCAAGGTGTGGTAAATTTTTATTTGGTATATTATATATGAATTTTTTGAATTTGAAGGGTTTTTTTTTTGGTTTTGAAGTACAATTTGGGGATTCTATAAAATTTGGAAGATTTAAGTTTTGGGGGTTTTTGGTATTTGCGTCTTAGCAGGTTGATCTTAATTCTTTACTTTATATGTTTTTTCTTTATTGAGAATTTTTATTTTGGGTTCATGTGATTTTTTGTTTTCTTAATTAAAACTTTGATTTTTGGTTGATTAATTATTTGTTTGGATTAATTTCAATTAATTATTTGTTTGGATTCAACGTAAAAGATAATGAAATTATGTGTTATAAATTTGATAATGTTCCATGTTTTAAATTTTTTATATTATTATTAATACGACTAAATAAGATTTGTTTTTATCTCTGTAGTTTATATCAGTTTTGAGTGTGTATATATATATATATATATAACTTTTGGAAATTTTGCTTTATTAATTTAAGAATTGTAAATTACTTTATAGGTTTCAGTAACTAATTTTGCTTTATTAATTTTGAGACATTAAAGTATAAACATATATATATGGTATTAACATTTTATAAAAATCTTTCTTACAACCCAATAACATTTTACGTTAGACAACACTTCTAAACTATAGAAAAGTATAGAAGTTAAATATTTATTCCCATTGTATTTTATTTAATTATGACAGATTCATTTTTTTTTAAACGCTAACTAGGAAAATGTCTATAATATGCATATTATTAACCCAATTTTCTATTTCTAAATTTCTTAGATTTTATTATATCAATATTTTTTCTTTTAAATTCTTGGTGGACAAATCAGTCTCTCACTAATTCTTTTACCTTAACGTGATGTTGGTTAATTGTCCTTTTATTTAACTATCCCGTGTATCGCATGGGTTAACGACTAATTAATATTACTAGCAAGGCAATTTTTTTTTTTTTTTTAGTGAATGCAAAGTCTAACTGTCAATGTTTCTTGGACATATGGTGTTTGCTCAAATTTTTATTTATTTTCTTTAAAATATATTATCTGTAATTGTTTCAAAAATAATAATTAATTTCAGCACTTTTAATATTGTAATTCATGTGTATCAAAAAAAAAAAAAAAAATTGTAATTCATGGGTTCCAGTTAGCTCAACTCGTAAAGTTTCTGATAGTTGAATAAGAAATCTGAGGTTCAATTTCCACTTACATCGAAAACCAATTGGTATCATGATTTAATGATAAAGAACAATTATCAAAAGCGGAAATCATATGTTGAAACTCTCTAGAAAAAAAAAATTGTAATTCATTTTTTTAATAAAAAAAAATTAACAATCTAACATAAATTTTATACTAACAAATAAAAGAATTTAACAAAACCTATAATTGCTTAAATTATTATGACATTAAATTAAAAATTCATAAAAATTATGTCATAACTGAAATTATGGTGTTTAAGATATTGTAAAGAACACACTTTTTTACTCATTTAGCTAATTTTAAATCATGATTATAAAATAATAATAATAAATTACTCTTAAGAAAGAGGCACACTAGGATATAGCTAGATAATCTTCAAGCTCGAAAAATAGTTTAAAACTTTAAGACACAAAATATTAGGCCTTAAAAAAAATTTCCACATTCGCTATGGGTGCTTAATATATATATATATATATATTTATAAATAGCTTGATAATTTCCAACTTGTTTATTTTTTATACATAATTTAAAAAAAAAAATCTAAAAGGGCCATGAATATATTAATTAAGAATTATTATTTTTGAATATAACAATTAAACTAAAACATCATAAAAATAAACATAAACATGAAACTAAATATTTTTAATTTATTTGATCCACAAAATGTCATACTTTATTCAAATAGAAGCATAGGAAAATATAGAAATTTTGATGGTAATATTTGAATTTTTTAGGTTATTCATACTCCTTTCTCATTTGTTTTTAACATACAAATTATTTTTTTTTACTAATTATGCGAGAGAAGCTTAGGCTTCAAATTTTCTTAGCTCAAAAATAATTTAAGTATCTAAAGTCTAAAGATAATCTAACCTTGTTTTTTTTTTTTTTTTTATTTGATGCATAATCCTTTGGGCTATCATAATCCAAACTAGTCAAAAAATCTTGTGGGTTACAAATTAGTCCAAATTTATCATATGTGCCTCCTAAAATAGTGTAATACTTCAAGATAGTATCAAGAATCACACTTATGGGATCATTTATAAACATTTTTATAATGCACGTGTAAAAATAATTCAATTATTTGTTTCAATATTATTTAAGATCATAGATATAAGGTTGTTCACTTTGATATCCCCTGAATGTAGATCTAAAGTGGGAAAATTACTTAAGATCATTTATTTTTTTCATTTGGTTTTTCCACTTGCATCACCAACATTCCTATAGTATATACACTGGAAGCTTTTCCCAGTGGATATTAGTTGACAGGATTATTAGAACTTCGAACAAGAATAGTACTATGCCTTTCCTGCGTAGCCTAGGCGGAGGCCGAAGATGCCTAGTTGAAAGGTTAAGATTTAACTCTCTTATAAACAGTCAAAGATTCTTTCAATTATTTTACATATTTAAAAAAAAAAAAAAAAAATTTAATTTCTCCAAACCAAGGGAATGAATGCTAGAGGACACAATTGAACAAACAAGTGGTAGAATGTTAGGATCACTTTATAATGCTACTGTGTAACTGTTGTATTGGTTTGTACAAGCTGATGGTTGTATTAGTTGGTTAACTAGGGCTTAACTCTGGTTAATACTGTAACTGTGATTAGTTAGGTTGAGATTTGTTACTGTTGTTAGTTAGGTTGAGAAGGTCAGTTGGTTAGGAAACAGAACACGGCAGTTATGCAGTCATAATAGGGTTGTACTCCTGTATGAAGTCTAGGATGGTCATTAATAAGAATTAAGGCAAAATATCACAGATTCAACCTAATTCCTATCTCTATTCTTTCATTCTCTATTCTTTTCTATTTTGGAGGCAGACCTGTCCTCAAACTCAGCTACCCAATCCTTTACAATCAACCTTAAATCTCTTTCTCAATTCGTTACTATCCTTGCAATTGGTATCAAAGCAAGCTTTCCTTGGCATCCATGGTGAAGACTCATGCTTCAGCTACAACCAACGAGGCTATTGCTTCACTTCGAAATACAACTGATCATCACACAAAGGAGTTGCAAGAGATGAGAACCATACAAGAAATTCATACACACACATTGAATGAAATGAGTCAATAGCTAACTACAATCTTGCAGAAATTGAGTTCTTTGGATCAAGGTGGGTCACTCCAATCTTCGAGAATTAGGGAAAATCAAAGCCCTAGTTCTTCATTGTTGCATGTGTCTCGGCCCATGAGGTTGGAATTTCCCAAATTTTCTGGTGAAGAACCTACAAGTTAGGTGTATAAGGCTAGTCAGTAACTTCAGGTACTATAATACCCCCATTGGAGAGAAATTGATGATAGCTTCATTTCATATGGAGGGAGAAGCATTGATTTGGTTCCAAGAAAGTGAAGAAATAGGGGTATTCTGTGACTGGGAGTTTTTGGTTCAAGCTATGCAAGTGAGGTTTGGCATAACTGCATATGATGATCCTATGGAATTGCTAACTAGGTTGAGGCAAACAGCTACGGTGGCAATGTATAAAGCTCAATTTGAAGTCTTGTCAAACAGGATCAAAGGGTTATCCCCTGCATACAAGTTGAGTTGTTTTCTTAGTGGCTTGAAAGATGAGATAAGGCTCCCTGTTCATATGCTCAATCCTCAATCATTGAATGAGGCCTTTGGATTATCCAAAATTCAAGAGGAGTATAATTGGAGTTGTAAGAAGTCTTCCAAGGTTCAGATGGATCAAGGTAAGCCCTCAATTCTTGGTCCACCCAAAGCCCTTCCTTTGATAGATAATAAGTCTAATAAATTGCCAATTAGAAGAATATCACCTGCTCAAATGGAAAAGAGGAAAAAAAAAAAAAGGATTATGTTATAATTGTGATGAAAAAGGGGTCCGAGGCATAAGTGCAAAAATGCTGTGTTGTTTCTTTTGGATTGTGTGGAGTTTGTGCCCAATAATGGTTCAGGAATAAGGATTGCTGAATTGGAAGAGGGAGGTGAGAATTTTGTTACTGATTGTTCTTTGCATGGTCAAGAGGGTGGTGTTGAAGAAGCTGGAATCACCCTTTATGCTTTAAGTGGTACTCCTACTTCTGGTAACATGAGGGTAATAGGGAGGATTAAGCATAAATCTTTAGTAATTTTGATAGATTCAAGTAGCACACATAATTTTGTTGATGCTTCACTGTTTTCTCAATTGCACATTCCTGTGGACACTTCACAAGTTTTGGAAGTGAAGGTAGCTAATGGGGAGGTGCTTAGGACTCAAGGGTTGTGTGAGGCAGTTTCCCTTTGTTTACAAGGGCACCAATTTGTAGTTCAGTTACATGTATTGCCTATGGGGGGGGGGGGGGGGGGAGGGGTGTGATCTGGTATTAGGAACTCAGCGGTTGAGTACTCTTGGAGTCATTCAATGGGATTTCAAGCTACTAACTATGTGTTTCACTCATGGACAAAAAGTTGTGCTTTTACATGGGTTGAAAGAAGCAAGTTCTCACATTCAAGAAGGCAACCAGTTTTTGAAGGAACTTGTGAAAAGAGGATTGATATTGCAGATTGCATGTCATACCATTGCTAATTCTACAGATTAGATTACCAAAGTTCCTACCCAAGTTGCTGATTTGTTACTGGAATTTGAGTCAGTCTTTGCTGCACTTGTAGGTTTACCTCCCATCCGAGGGCATGATCACCAAATTTAGCTTAAGGAAGGGGCTCAAGCCATTTGCCAAAGGCCCTACAGGTATCCTTTTTATCAGAAGAATGAAATTGAAAAAATAGATCAAGAGTTGTTGTCTCTTGGTTCAATTAGGCACAGTTGTAGTCCATTTGCTTCACCTGTTCTTTTGGTAAGAAAGGCTGATGGGTCTTGGAGAGTGTGGATAGATTATAGGGCCTTGAATCAAGACACTATTAAGGACAAGTATCATATTCTTGTCATTGATGAGTTGTTGGATGAGTTGGGAGGGGCTTGTGTGTTTTCTAAGTTGGACTTGAGGTCTGGATACCACCAAATCAGAATGAAAGAAGAAGACATCCCTAAAACTGCTTTTAGAACACATGAGGGCCACTATGAATTCTTGGTGATGCCGTTTGGCTTAACTAATGCCCTTTCCACTTTTCAATCCTTGATGAATGACATCTTTAGGCCTTTTTTAAGGAAGTTTGTTCTTGTTTTTTTTTTTTTTTAATGATATATTGGTGTATAGTAAAGCCTTGTCTGATCATCTTGGTCATCTTAGGTTGGTTTTGGAGACCTTGGTCAAGCACCAGCTATTTGCTAAGAAATCAAAATGTATGTTTGCTTGTGGGGAGGTAGAGTACTTAGGTCACCTCATTTCTGGAGAGGGAGTGAGAACTGACCCAAAAAAGACTGCTGCTATGCAGCAATGGCCTGTACCCAGAGATGTTAAAGCCTTAAAGGGTTTCTTGGGTCTCACTGGTTACTATAGGAAGTTTGTGAAGGGCTATGAATAGATTGCTGCACCCTTGACTGCTCTACTGAAGAAAGATTCCTTTGTTTGGACTCTAGAAGCTGCTACTGCATTTCAGAAACTTAAAGGGGCTGTCACAAATCCTCCAGTGTTGGCTTTACCTTATTTTACCAAGCCTTTTACTATGGAATGTGATGCTTCTGGTGTGGGTCTAGGGGCTGTCTTAATGCAAGATCACCGACCGATTGCCTTCCATAGTTAAGCATTGAAGGGTAATAAGCTCTCACTTTCTACTTATGAAAAGGAACTACTAGCTTTAGTGGTGGCTATCAAGAAATGGAGACCCTACTTGTTGGGAAGACCATTTGTTATTAAAACAGATCATCAAAGTCTCAAATACCTCTTAGAGCAGAGGGTGGGCACACTAGCACAACAAAGATGGATTACCAAGCTCCTTGGTTATGCTTTCACTGTGGAGTACAAACAAGGTAAAGAGAATGTGGTGGCTAATGCACTCTTAAGAAGGTCAGGTGATGAAATTTCAACTTCTGCTTATGCAACTACTGCTTCTGTCCAATCTGATTTGCATGTTTCTACTCCAAGTTTGTCAGCCATTTCAGATGTTTCTCACGCTTCAGAAGGCACTTTGTGCATTATCTCATTTCCTACTCCATCTTGGTTGTCTGATCTCAAGAAAAGCTATACTTCTGACCCTAAGATACAGTTTATTATGCAAGCCATTCAATTAGGTTCTAATGCTCATCCTGGGTTTACTCTTTGCAATGGGTTACTATTTTATAAGGGCAAGCTATATTTGGGTGAGTTTAGTGGTGATTTGAAGTCTATGGTTCTACATCAGGTGCATGACAGCCCTTTGGGAGGCCATTCAGGCTACCTTAAGACATTATAGAGGCTTCAGAGAGATTTTTACTAGTCTGGCCTGAGGAAAGACTTGAAACAATATGTGAAGGAATGTGATGTCTACCAGAAACTCAAACATGAGACTTGTTTTCCAGCTGGGCTTCTGCAACCCTTGCCTATTCCAGAAAAACCATGGTTAGATGTGAGCATGGATTTTATAGAGGGGTTGCCTAAGTCTCATATGCAATCTGTGGTATTGGTGGTAGTGGATAGGCTTACCAAGTACACTAATTTTATGGCTCTCTCCCATCCTTACACGGCTGCCAAGGTGGCTAATGTCTACCTACAATTTGTGTTTAAATTGCATGGTATGCCCTCTACCATTGTGAGTGATAGAGATCCTATATTCACTACTCATTTTTGGAGGGAATTGATGAGGTTGCAAGGAGTGGCTTTAACTATGTCTTTTTCTTACCACCCTCAGATTGATGGCTAAACTGAGGTGGTAAAAAAGAGCTTAGAACATTACCTACGAGCTTTTGCAGCTGACAAACCTACTACTTGGGTTGAGTGGTTACCCTGACAGAGTTTTGGTTTAATACCAATTTCCATGTTGCTGCTAAGATGACACCATTTGAGGCTTTATATGGTTACCCTTCTCCTAGGGTACTTTAATTATGTAGCTGGTACTACAAAGGTTGGGGCAGTGGACTTGTTGCTTAACGGAAGATAGCAACTTCTATCCTTGCTTAAGCAGAATTTGTGTGCTACTCAAGAGAGGATGAGGTGGTTTGCAGACAAAAAAAGGGTGGAGAGGTCCTTTGCAGTAGGGGAATAGGTGTATCTAAGGTTGCAGCCGTATAAACAGTTCTCAGTGCATCATAAGAAACTTGGGAAGTTGGCTCTAAGGTACTATGGGCCATTTTAGGTCATTCAAATGATTGGGGAGGTGTCTTATAAATTGGACTTGCCTTCAGGGTCTCTCATTCATCCTGTGTTCCACGTTTCTTGCCTAAAAGCTAAATTAGGATACAAGGTGGTGCCTAGGCCTACATTGCTTACTGTAAATGTAGATTTGGTGCCTACCCCAGAACTTGTGCTGATCTTGGACAGAAAATCTATTCAGTTAAGAAGCCGGACTGTGACCCAGGTTCTTGTTCAGTGGCAAGGTGAGTGCAAGGAAGATGCTACCTGGGAAATCCTTTATGATTTGCAAGCCAAATTTTCTCACCTTGTGGGCAAGGTGCTCTAAGGGAGGGGGTATTGTTAGGATCACTTTATAATGCTACTGTGTAACTGTTGTATTGGTTTGTACAAGCTGATGGTTGTATTAGTTGGTTAACTAGGGCTTAACTGTGGTTAATATTGTAACTGTGATTAGTTAGGTTAAGAAGGTCAGTTGGTTAGGAAACAGAACACGACAGTTATGCAGTCATAATAGGGCTGTACTCCTGTATAAAGGCTAGGATGGTCATTAATAAGAATTCATGCAAAATATCACAGATTCAACCTAATTCCTATCTCTATTCTTTCATTCTCTATTCTTCTCTATTCTGGAGGCAGAGCTGTCCTTGAACTCAGCTACCTAATCCTTTACAATCAACCTTAAATCTCCTTCTCAATTCGTTACTATCCTTGCATAGAATGAGCACAAGCCACACAAATGCAATAAGAGCAAAGTGCCAAATGGTATAACGTTATATTATAATAAAAAAATTATTACATTTCATAATTTAATATAATTCATGTTAAATAATTATATTTTACTTTATTTTTCTTTGTATGTTTATTGTCGTGCTTTGCATGTAATCAAGGGTATCAAACAATTAATACATGTCAACATACTTTTTTTATATACATAATTTAAAAGATCTAAAAGGGCTATGAATATATTAATTAAGAATTTTTTATTATTATTATGTGAATATAAAAATCAAACAAAAACATCATACAAATAAACATAAACATGAATATAATCCTTATTTTTTTTATTTGAACCCACAAGCATATGTTATTATTTATTCAAATAGAAGTATAAGAAAATATCAAAATTTCAATGTAAAAAAATTGAAATTTTTAGGCTATTCATATCCCATAAATTTTAAGTATAAATTTATGGGGGAGTTAAGTATAAATTTATGGTTAGTCCATCTTTCCCTCTGTAAATCCACTACAAATAGGCTAGACTACCTGCATGAAATCTCTCACATACCTGAAGATAGTAAGATCACTATTACAGATTTCCCTATTGTAAATCCTTATACTGTATTTGATAAACCCCAAACTTCTTTCAAACAATCTATAAAAAAGTTTTTAGGTCCTTCTCGTCCTTCTACTGTAAAAGAATATGTCCAGGCCTCTAAGTTTGATCAGTTTAATATTCCAGCCAGTGAAACAGAAAACTTTATCACTCTTGCCCTTTCCAGAGAGTTTGTGATTCCATGGCAAAAACAAGGGTACACCCATCTTCACTTTAGGGCAGTAAGACTGGCACTAACCTTCCACGGAAGAAAGGGACTTCCTATAGCTTCTAGAATTTCACTCCTTGATTCTAGATTCTTAGAATATCAAAATGTAGTTAGAGGAACTATTCAAACCACTCTTAATGCGGGAACAGTTTTTGTCACCCTTTTCCCAACTTCAATATGTCCCTCAAAGATCCTCACCTTTGTGATGCTCTTAAAGTACAGGTTCAGATTATAGGGGCTTCTCAAGTGCAAGACACTTTTGCTGCCACACTTCATTATCAGCTGGCCTATAGACTCCAGAATCATGCCTTTGATATGGCAGTACCAGACCTAGCCCAGTCCAATGATGCTCTACTAATTCAAGTTGATCTAGGGATAACACCAATGTGTACGTTTGTTTCGAGACAGCTTAATAGAGAGCAGATGACTTTTATTTTCCCAGAGTCATGGATTACAAGGTATGAAATGTTGCACCAAGCAACTAAGCCAATTCAGGCAAATGAACCTTTCTTTATCAGGAAAGCAAATGGTGAAGTGGAGACAATATTTTTAAAAGATCCTTCAAACAAGAAGGATGTAACAGTTTTTCCAACGCAAATTGTCATGCTCCAACCAGTCTCATATAGTGGCGTGAATGGTCTTAAAATTAAGGCCTTTGGTGAAGACAGAAAGCCTTGTTATGAAGGAAAATCACCTTCTGGTCACATATGGTGGGATGTTTGCAATTGTGCTGACTGCTAAGAAGATGAAGCTTTTGAAGAAGACTATTCAAAAAGAAAGAAGAAATCTTCTCAGCAAAAACTCAAAGAAAGATATGAAGCAGGAGACCCAGAAGTTGACCTCCTTGGGGAACCCTCTGGAAAATTTGATATTATGTTCTCTATCCTAGAACCAAAAAACAACCCTTACCTTTTCCCTCCCCATGCAAAGAAAAGCATAACCAAAACCAGAAGCCTCCATTAATCCCATATTACCAGAAAGTCCTACCCTAGTTATTAGGATGTCAACCCCTTCCTGTTGACCAAACTCACATACAAAAGCCCTTACCATGCTGCATGTTTGACCAAGCCTCACCTTCTTACTCACAGAATTTTCCTCCATTAGAAAGTTTTGATCATCCCCAAACCAACACCAAACATATCTGGAAAATCAAAAACCTTGTTGGCATTAATCCAGATGGAACCAAGAAGTAAGTCTCCTTAGCAGAAGCAGCTTTAAACTGGCAAGCAGAAAATGCTGTGGCTCAAAACCAAGTTCTTTCAAAGATTTTAGACAATCAACAAAAGATGGCTGAGGTAGTTACTCATACCTTTTCATCCTTAAATTCCCTTATTGAGGACTTGAAGAAGAAAATTAAAGCAGTTGAGCAAGAATTGGCCACCATTACGTCTACAGTTCGAGACTTGTCTGTTTCTTTCCCTCTTATTGGCCAAAAAGAAAGAGAAATGAGACAGTTGTTGCTCCACCTCCAATCCATGGAAGGATTACAGAAGGAAAATCCTCAAACTCATCCAATACATGTCCATATGTCTTTTCAACCCCGCCAATCTTTATATAAAGACCTGTCTATACCATCAACATCTCCATTTTCTCCAATCTCTCCCTACCAAAATCTTCAACCATTAGCCATAATACATCCAGACCATAATCCTTTTAAGCTAAGTGGAATTTTCCCTGCTATGACCTATAAGATTCCACTTCAGCCTGAGACCCAAATCAAACCAAAATGAATCTTTTCCTACCAAAAAAGACAAAGAGCAATTATACCAAATCCCCGATCCAATTGTAGGTGCCTTTTCAAAGCCTCCAGACATGAATATGTTGGTTGTAGACCTAGACCCTCCAAACCCAATTTCATCATTTCTCAAAACCCTCACCTTTGATGATTCAATGGAACCCTTGGTACTTCCTGTAATTGAGGATTCTGAGTTGGATTTATCTGATCTTGGTTTAGAGGAGGTGTTTATGACAAATACAGAACCAAAGGTGGAAGAAGAAGATGATGTCCTCCGACCCAAACAGCCCCTACCTCCACCACCACCAATATTTCCTCCACCACCTTTTATCCCAGAATACCAAACAAGATTGACCTACTCATCAACCACTGACTCTAAACACTTGTTTACTCTCGACAATGTTCCTCCCTCTAGATGGCATGAGGAGATTTTTAACATGTACTCTTGGTGCATAGCAGAACTCTAATCTCCAAATGCTACTGTTCCTCAGATTATTGCCAAATTTGTTACAAGGATTATAGGAAGATTAAGAGAATGGTGGATTAATTTGGGAGAATACAGGCAAAGACAGGCAGCTCAAAGCAACACACTGGAAGACTTTTTTCACAATAGTCCATAATGAATTCCTTGGCTCTGTGAATCATTACACAGAGGTAGCACGAGAAGAATTTTTATTGATGAAATGTTGCTCATTTGAAAGAAAAGGTCTGGAAAAAAATTTTGACAGAATGTCAAGGAGATACTACTCTTTTAATGGCATGGATGATGTCAATTCCAAGCACACTTTTCTCAATTCTGTCCCAGAATCGTTGGGAGATGAAACCCTTCGCATGATGAATCTCCAGAAAATAACGTTGTAGCAGGCCTCTTTGGGAGAAATTTATCAACATGTGCTTATTGCCCTAGAAAAGCTCTGCAATCAAAGGAAGTTTCTTTTAGAAATTGACAAGATTCATAGCAGACTCAAGGATAATTGTAAAAGGAAAGACTTGCAGATTCAATGCTATGACAAGAATTGTGCCTGTTCAACAAAAAGAAGAGCTCATTTTAGACCAGACAGGACTAAACACCAACACAGGTTGAAACATCCATAAGGTAACAATGGAAAACAAAGTTCCTTAAAACTTTTAGGGAAAAGGATACTGCAGATAGATGCAAGTCCTGTTGACCAAACTCACATACAAAAGCCCTTACCATGCTGCATGTTTGGCTATGAGACTGCAGCGACTGTATATATTCTCTTATTCAAAGGAATGTGTACGTGTTACTTTGTGTTTGGATTTTGTTAATATACATATGAATATATGATTTATGATTGTGCGTTTGTTTATTATGACTTTGTGACTCGGTGGCTATTTACTGTTTTGTACCCAAGATAAAAAAGTTTGGGAGTTAAGAATTTGGGATATTGTCGTACTGTCGTCTGTCAGTACCTGGTTCTCTCCACCTAAAGAATTGCTTTGCCCTTTCTTTTTCTTTTTTCTTTCTTCTTCTTCTTCTTTTTTTTTTTTTTTTTTTTTTTTTTTTTTTTTGAAAAACAAAAATTTTGTCTTGCTGCTTGGGTTTGTATTTTTTACTTGGCAACGCAACAACACTAATTAGTTTTTTAGTCAAAATAATATAGGACATATAATGATAAATATAACATTTATTAGATTTGTATGTTTTGGGAAAAAAAAAAAAAAAAAACTACCACAATATTTGACCTTTTCAATTAAAACTACACTTTAAAATAAAATGTAAGATGATTGTCTAAAATATTCTCTAATTTTATTCATTAAAATGGAAGTTCACATTGAGTTAAATTAAAAAAAAAAAAAAAAACTATTATTTTGTATATTTTATTTTGTTTATTTTTGTATGCGCTCATTTAGTTTGGAATCTTAGTGTGTTTCTTATTTTTGTTCCAGAGTGGTGAATCTTTTTAGTTCTTACATTAGCCCCAAAGATTAAATCTCAGCTCTGTGCCTAAATTTTGGGGGGGGGGGGGGGGGTGGGGGGTGTCAAATTATTGCGTTAAATTCCATGAAAGCCATCAAAGCTCCTAGCCCAAATGGGCTGCATGTGGGGTTCTTTCAGAGATTTTGGATGGTTGTTGGAGAGTCAGTGAAGCATGAAGTTAAGCAAATTTTCAGGTTAAAAAGAATACCCCCTGATTTGAATAAAACAATTATTGCTCTCATTCCGAAGTAGTTAGGGCCTGAAACAATCAATCACTTCCGTCCCATTAGTTTATGTAATACCATTTATAAGATTGTTTCGAAGATTTTGGTGCTAAGGATGAAACACCTAATGCCTTCCCTTGTCTCTCCTACGCAAACGGCTTTTGTTTCTGGCAGAAGAGGTACGGATAACGTCATTGTGGCTCAAGAACTTGTGTATACTTTTGAAAAGAAGAGAGGGAAAACGGGGTTTATGGTGATAAAGTTAGATCTTGAGAAAGCATATGATAGAGTGGAATGGAGCTTTGTGAGAAGCATGTTGTTCAGCTTTGGGTTCCATGAAGATACGGTTGAGCTGGTTATGAGTTGCATCTCCTCCACTTCAGCCTCTTTGTTGGTTAATGGGAGCCAGCTTGAATCGTTTAAACCATCTAGGGGGTTGAGACAAGGCGACCCTTTATCCCCCTATATCTTCATACTTTGTATGGAATTCTTAAGCTCCCTCATAAATAAGAAATGTGAAGAAGGTAAGTGGACTAAAGTGAAGGCTTCACGTGGTGGTCCGGGGTTTTCTCATTCTTTTTTTGCCGATGATTTGCTTCTCTATGCCAAAGCTGATCGGGATAATTGTGAGGCTATAGTGGAGGTGTTGGAGGTTTTTTGTGAGCTCACGGGGCAGAAGGTTAGTAAGGATAAATCCAGAGTGTTTTTCTCCCCTAATATGCTTGAGGAAACAAAGGATGATTTAGTGCAGTTGCTGGGGATTAATAAAACTTCCAATCTAGGTAAATATCTCGGATTCCCTATTTTGCATAAACGGAGGCGCCGGAATGACTTCCAATTTGTGGTGGAAAGAGTTCAAGCGAAATTGGCAGGATGGAAAACCAAATGTCTATCTCCCGCTGGCCGAATTGTGCTTATTAAGGCAGCGGTGGCTACCATTCCAGAATATACTATGCAATGCTATAGAATACCTGTTAGAATCTGTGATGCAGTTGACAAGCTTGTTAGGGATTTTTTATGGGGGTCAACGGTGGAGAGGAAGAAGATGCATATGGTTGGTTGGAGTCATGTTACAATGCCTCAAGATCTTGGGGGACTGGGTATTTTTCAAATGAAAGCCCGAAATACTGCTCTATTGGCAAAGCTTTGCTGGAGGATTGCTTCTAGCCAAAACTACCCTTGGGCGCAAATGCTTATAAGTAAATATTTGACTGCCACTAGACTTAGTGAAGGTGGTAGAAAGCTCCCTGCTTCTAAAATCTGGGCTGCTTGTAAAGAAGGAGGAATTATTTTTAATAAAGGGTTGAAATGGGCAGTTGCAAATGGCGAAGAGGTGGGTTTTTGGGATGATTTTTGGCTCCCTTCAGGTCCCTTAAGGAAGCAGATTGAAGGTCCCCTTGCTGAGGGGGAAAATAATTTGTCAGTTAAGATGTTCTTATCTAAACCAAATGAGTTATCCTTCAATTTTCCAGAAACCATTTTGAAGGACATTCAAGGTATTCCGTTAGCTTCGTGTCCTGAATTGAAGGATAGGCTTATTTGGGCATATTCCAAGGATGGTTCTTTCTCCTTAAAGTCTGCTTATCTCCTTGCAAAAGGTTTAAATCCTTTGAACCTTGCTTCTCACTCTTGTAGGTGGGTCTGGGATGTTTACACTACTCCTAGGATTAAATTCTTTTTGTGGCTTGTTTCTCGGAATAGTATTCCTACTCGTGTAGTGCTTGGTTCAAGGGGTTTCAACTTGTGTTTAACTTGTGAAGTGTGTGGGCTCTCTGATGAATCTATTATACATGTGTTGCGTGACTGTCCTTGGGCTAGAAGAGTGTGGACTGAGTTGGGCATTCAGTGTACAAATCAAGAGTTCTATGATTTCCCTCTATCGGAATGGCTGAAAAGCAATTGCTGCTCGGTACAGTTTTTTGATTGGCCTCGTATTCCTTGGAAAATGCTATTTCCTTAGGCTCTTTGGCTTATATGGCTCCAACGGAATAAGGTAGTTTTTTGTAATGGAAGTGTTGATGCAAGGATAGCTGGTCATTGCATTAAAAAAGGAGCTGAGTTCTTTGCCATTGTGCCTGAAAACCACATCAAACCGAGTAGAGTGTTGACTCGGGTTTCCTGGACTAAACCCCATGAGGGATGGGTGAAGTTGAACTCGGATGGGTCGGTGTTAGGGAGCTCGAAGAAGGCTGGTGGAGGAGCTGTGATCAGAGACAGTAATGGGGACTGGATTGCAGGTTGCTTAAGAAAACTTGGGAACACGTCTTGTACTTTCGCAGAGTTGTGGGCGCTTAGAGATGGACTTCTTTTGGCAAAACAACTTAATTTAGATAATATTTATGTGGATATGGATGCTGAATATCTTGTTTATTTGCTTTCTAATACTTCTGTGATTAATCTTAGTCTTGAACCTTTATTATCCGATTGTAGGAACCTATTGAAGACGTTCCTTAACTGTACTGTGGCGCATGTCTTTAGGGAGGCGAATAGGTGTGCTGATAGATTAGCTAGGATGGGGGCTGATTTGCATTCAGACTACCTTATTTTGTATAATCCACCGCCTGTGGTGGAAGACCTCCTGGCTAGTGATAAAGCTGGCAATTTTTGTAATAGACTTGTGGTGCCTTAGTTGTATAATACTTGCATGGTTTACCAAAAAAAAAAAAAAAAAACTAAAACACTTAAAAAGATTAATACTCTAAAACTTTATTGTGTTTGGGGACGAAATAATTTTGATATGAATAGTCGAAAAAGGCAAATTGTTGTGGGTCTGGGCTACAAAACTTGTTCAAATTATGTCATGCTTTTTCATTATTTGTCTTTGTCATGCTTTTATCTTAGGAGGCATCTAGAAGTGGCATTGGCATCAATGGCCTTTGTCCTCAAGCGTGCTTCCCTTATTAGTACCAACTATCAACTTCTCATCCCATTTACGCATTGATGATAACATTCTTTCTTTTATTCAACAAATGTGGATTCCAAAAGTTTTTCATTGATTTTTCACAATTCTCCTGAAATGTATTTGAAAGTGTGTTCATATTCGGTACCTTTTCTTGTTCAAGACTAGGTCGAAATTTCTGTTTGTGGGTCACATTAATGCAGACCTGTCTTATCTCACAACAAATGTAAATTTCAATTTTATTATTATTTTTTTAAGTCAATATCTAAATGTTCTCTTCTATTCTGATAACTTGTCTAACTTGTTTAGCTTGATAAGTCTGGCCGCCAGATTCAAGTTCTTACCAATTTTTCTTTTGAAAGGTATTTGAAATTTCAGCTATTGTGAAATCTATGCAATGATTTGAAAGAATTTGTGAAGAAAAGAATTTTGGATGGGAAAAAACTAATAATAATGTAAAGCATAATCGTCTCCATAATATTGACATTAACTTAGGAGGCAATTTCAAATGTGATTTTCTAATTTCTTTTTCACTCTGTAATCTACCTTATGTCAACTGTTGTACCACGAATATTAATTGACTCTAATTTGTAAAAGTATCATTTTCAATAAGTGCGGTCCTATTTTTGTGGTAACTGTAACTTCAAATATTGATGAGTGTTTGATATTTTATTTTTAGGGTTTGGCTTACTTCAAGTATTTTTTCAACTAAATATTACATTTTGTTTCAAATATAAAATAGCAAATAGTAGTAGGTTTTAATCTTCACATTTTATTTAGATAATGTATGATGTGGCAGTTTCTTTTTTAAAGGGTTATAAGTTGTTTCTAATTTAACACTTAAAAACTCCATAAACATAAACATGAAAATAACTCACAAACATTTGTTATTATTTATTCAAATAGAAGCATTGGAAAATATGGAAATTTCAATGTCAACATTTGAATCTTTTAGGCTATTTATAAACATTTCTACGTCACTTTAAACATACAAATTAATTTTTGACTATTTAAACGAGAGAAGCTTAACCTGCAGCGTTTTTAATCTCTAAAGAAGTTTCACTGCCTAAAGATAATCTAACATTTTTTTTATATGACATTTCTCTTATTAGTAATTTTATTGTTTATGATTTCAAAATATTCATATTTATTCCAAGAGTTTTAACTTTTAGTGTTAAATATGAAGTTTTTATTCAAATCCTAGTTGAATGCTAATCAGTTGGTGTGCTAATTGGTGCTCAGCTATTCATATAGTCCAATATTCTATAAAAAAAATTTATTTTTGATGGTAGATTATGTATTCATTCTGATGTCCATCTTGTCTTCTATCACAGAATATCAGAAGAAGATTACTCAGAATAAGATTACTGAATTCAAAGCTAGTGTGATAACTAATGCAGAACTATACACCACAAAACATGGGGAGCGACTAAGTGATTAGAGGTGTTATGGTCAAATATTTTCGTATATATGATATTATTAATAAATATAAATCTTCTATTTTATTTTTTGCATTCCATTTTCTCTTCCCTTTTATTAATTTTTTTTAGCTTTATTAATTGAAGTTTTCCATTTCAGGTAAGCTAGTGGCTGATATTGACTTCTATTTTGTTTCCATTCATAGCTTGTCACGCTTCTAATCAAGATCTTTGAGGTATGCAACTACAAAAGTCTACATACAATGAAATGCATGGTACAAAAATATAGGAAGCAAATACTAAAACATACATACACATCATTTTCAATAAAAGCATAATAAATATAAACGTAAACATTAATATTAGCTTGAGCATCTATGTAATTTTAATATCGTGTCAACATCATACACAATGGAATAGTAAATAAAACAAGATATGACGACCAAGAAAAACCAATAAAACAAACTAGTTTCACAGTAAAAATCCTGGGGTGAAACCTTCCCAAAAAGCAATCCACTATAATAAAGAGAAGTTTCAGATCTAGTATAAAATCTTTATCTCTAGGCTTTACAAACCCAGTAAATGAACTTACGGCAAAAACTTTCTACCGTTTCAGAACTTCCAAACTCTTCAATATATAAATGCTCCACCCACAATCACAATTGGAACCTCCAATTGATTTCAAGAACCTCTTGAACGTTTTCCTTACATTAGAAAGTGTATGGTGATTACTATGACTTTAGCTTCTTCATCAATGGGATCTTCAGATCTACTTTGAACCTCTTTGGTTTGGTGAAATAGAGAAAACTTGGTTACAAAACCCTAGCCACATAAATGGAGTGTTTCTCTCTCTAAAAAGCCTACTAATAGATGGCTTATAATATTCTTTAAATACCAATTTAAACGGATCTCAATTTGGGCTTCAAACAAATAAGTTATGAGCATTTTCGTGTAGTTGATTTTTGCTGATCTACAATGCTCAACCGATCGAGCTTGTGTCCAGACTTTTATTGAGGAGCTAATAAGTTTTGAGTTTCTATCATGCTGCTATTGAGGTACATGTTGAAATTGTGCTGAAAATGTGTTCTTCTTGATTTTTTTCTTGACGAAAAAAATTTGATATGAATAATAATAATAATAACTTTACTGCGTTTGGGGGAGGAAATGAATTTGATACGAACGGTCAAAAATTGCAAATTGCTGTGAGTCTGAGCTACAAAACTTGTTCAAATTATGTCATGCTTTTTCATTGTTTGTCTTTGTCATGCTTTTAGCTTTTGAGGCATCTAGAAGTGGCATTAGCATGGATGGCCTTTGTCCTGAATCGTGCTTCCCTTATTAGTACCAACTATCGACTCGTCATCCCATTTACGCATTGATGATAACAATTTTTTTTTTTTTTTTTTTTATATTTAAATTCAACAAATCTGGATTCCCAAAGTTTTTTTCATTGCTAGCCCTGTCCAATTTGTCTTAATTGATTTTCTGCTAGATTTGATTTTTCACAATTATTAAGGAATGTATTTGAAGCGTGTTCATGTTCGGTAACTTCTATTTCGAAATTTCTGTTAATGTGGGTCACATTAATGCAGAGCTGTCTCATCTCACAACTAATGTGAAAACTTGCAATGATTTGAAATAATTTGTGAAGAAAAAAAGTTTGGATGGGGAAAAAACTACTAACAATAATGTAAAGCATAAACCGTCTCCATACTTTTGACATTAACTTAGAGGCCACTTCAAACTTGACTTTCTGATTTCTTCTTAAATTTATAATCTAGTTTGTGTGAACTGTTGAATCATGAATGTTAATTGGCTATAATTTGTAGAGTAACCTTTTCAATAAGTGCACTCCCTTTTTTTTGGTAACTTATAATATTGGTTGTTTGATCTTCTATGCACGCCAATTTCAATTCTATGAACCATAACCAGGTTGTAGCGACCATGATAGCGTCTCTCTTCCGTCAAATGGACCCACAAAAGACATTGAAATGGGCCAAGAAAGTCATGAGTAGGAGAAATAGCTTTTGCTTCACGTATACAATACAATGGCCACTGCCATCAGAGTCAATAGCTAGGTTGTTTGCCACTAGCTAAGGAGGGGACACAATATGTCTTCTCAGATATTGCTTTTTGCCCTTGTCCCTCGATTGGGGCAGGGCCACCCTGAGATTTTGAATCCACCATTATGCCTTTGAGTTGGCTTTTCGTGGGTTGGTGCTGGCCTTTGAGAAGACAGCGTTATAAAATGCTTTCTACTCGTGCCAGTTGGATTCAACAGTGCTACACATGCATGGTTGCACTGCATTTTCTAGTCTCAAGTCCCTTCATTCTTACAACATAGCACCACTCAAAAGGGTGCTAGCTAGGTGTTTTATCCACCACTTTTCTATGGTAACCTTGTGGAGATTCATGGAAGAATCCATCTTGTGGATAATTGGCATGTAAGGAAGACTGCACATAAGGGAATATGAAAGTCCATTTTATAATTAAGTTTTTTTTTTTAAATTCTTTTTATATTTAATAGCGTGCAAACTTCACATGCCTTTATTTGTTCATGATTTTGTGATGCTTGATAGTACATATAAGATTTAACTGTGGATCATACCAATCACCTCTTTTTCTTTTTCTTTTTTTCTTTTTTTCTTTTTTAATTTAATTTAAGAAAAATGTTATTAGAATTAAATGTGCAATAGCAGTAAATGCCAGAATATTTTTTTTTTCATGATCTCCTCATTTTTCATTTGTATTTAATTTGAAATAACTCGAGATTTTGGGGAATTCAAATAACACCACAATGCCAAATTTCTTATAGCTGAATTGGCACCTCCTCATGCACAAAGTGCTTGGGAGTTTAGGGAAGAAAGGGTTTGAATTGCAAAGTTAGCAGCATGTTATAATTATCTCTAAAAAAAATAACACCACCACAACATTAAGATAGTCCTTTTTTTTTTTTCTAAGAATTTAATGTTCCACTACTTTAATGTCCTTATATAGGCTATAAGCTCACGCTACTAAACCTAGCAGATTGTCTAAATTGAGGATTCGATTTTTATGGAGTTCATATTATTTGATAGTAAGAGAAAAACAATTATCATCTCCTATGAATCAAATAATAAATTTATATGAACCATATAGTTTATTATACATTTGCATGATGACCTTGTGGAATTCTGCTCTTGTGCAACTGTGTATCCTTTTTCAGCCCTTATATGTGTTTAGGGTTGTGAGAAAGAAAGCTTAAACATATACTCACGAATTGGATGAAAATTAGTTTGAAAAACTGAACTTCATAAATCTCGATAGATACCCTATCTATCGAGATAGCTGTCGAGCCACGGGCTTCAGCAGCTTTTAAACCTCGATAGATTCTAGCTGTCAAGCTTTAAAATCCTGCACTTTCTCACTTGATTCTTGGACAGATTTGCATGGCTTTAACACTTGAACTTGAAACCTTATTTCTTGAAGCATTAAATACATCCTAGATCTACCCAATTACAAGTAAAGTGCGTTTTGTCAAAAGATTAGCCAATTACATAAAATATTGACATATGTTCTTAACAAGATTCACATATGTCCTAACAAATATATATATATATATATATATTGTCCAAAATAAATCAATTTGCAACTCTATGTAAATTCCTCAATTTACGAGGATAAATATATGCAATTCAACCATGATTTTAAAAATCAGATTAGATAGGCCGATTCAACAAATTAATTAAACATGAGTCAAACAAAGATAGCAAACTTGAAACTGTAGGTTCTGTAAGAAATAGAGAATTGCAGCGGATATATAAACAATCGGTTTTTCGACATACCTCTTTTGGCCTAAGCCGATGATCGCACAGGAGCTTTGAGATTGTTCTACGTTGTCTAGAGCTAGCCTCCACACAGACCAGCTTATTTCTTGAAGCATTAAATACATCCTAGATCTACCCAATTACAAGTAAAGTGCATTTTGTCAAAGAATTAGCCAATTACATAAAATATTGACATATGTTCTTAACAAGATTCACATATGTCCTAACAAATATATATATATATATATATTGTCCAAAATAAATCAATTTGCAACTCTATGTAAATTCCTCAATTTATGAGGATAAATATATGCAATTCAACCATGATTTTAAAAATCAGATTAGATAGGCCGATTCAACAAATTAATTAAACATGAGTCAAACAAAGATAGCAAACTTGAAACTGTAGGTTCTGTAAGAAATAGAGAATTGCAGCGGATATATAAACAATCGGTTTTTTGGCATACCTCTTTTGGCCTAAGCTGATGATCGCACAGGAACTTTGAGATTGTTCTACGTTGTCTAAAGCCAGCCTCCACACAGACCAGCTATCCAAACACGTTTTGAATTCCAGTTTGAGCAACCCACGAACCAAAAAACATTCCTCCGACGGTCACTACAAGAAAATGTATTTTTATGTATTTTTAGTGACGAAAAAATTCGTCACTAAAAGTCCAGTTTTTCGTCACTAAGAACCTTTAGTGACGAAATTGGACTTTTAGTGACGAAATTTGTTTCGTCATTGTAGCCCCGTCACTAAAAGTCTTGGCGACTTTTAGCGATGAAAAATTTCGTCACTAAAAGTCCAATTTGGTAAAAAAAAAAAAAAAAAAAAACTTTTAGCGACGAAAACGTTTCATCGCTAAATGTTTTCCTCGCTAAAAACAGTATTTAGTGACGAAAATATTTCGTCACTAAAACCATTTCAGTTTATTAAATCATATTTAGTGACGAAAAATTTCGTCACTAAAACTATTTTTGGGTACATATAGTGACGAAAATATTCGTTACTAAAACTATTTTTAAGAAAATCCATGCACATATAGTGACGAAAATTTTCGTCACTAAAACCATTTCTTACAAAATTCCACTGCATTTAGTGACGAAATATTTCATCACTAAAACAATTTTTTGTTGCCATATTTGTGACGAAAAAATTCGTCACTAAAACTTATTTTTAGTTTTTATTATTTTCATGACGTTGATATTAACCTGTAACCTGTCATTACATTATTAAAACCTCACATTTGATTAACACATTCATTTCAACAACACATTTATAACAAATCGATCCATACATTCCACAAGTTAAAATTAAAACAAGTATCAAATTCAAACTCCTTCCATACAATAATTGTTTGCAACATATACAATAACTTAAGATGTTTTATAACAATACAAAAAATGTAGCATAATATAATTAGAATCCCCTAAAGCCAAAAGATGTCCTCATATGTCTTCAAATAATGCCAAAAGTAAATCTCCTAAAGCCACCAATAAGAAATCTGCACAAATATAAAAACACTACTACATTAAAATCGTAAAGTAAAAACATTAACTATGTTATAAAAAACATTTCTAACAATTAGTTTCAAATGGCACATAAAAAATGAAGTGTTTTAACTTAAAGGTAAAGTACTAACCAATAAGTGATTTAACTTGAAGATGAACCACCCCCATAGTTAAAACCGTCATCATAACCCTTGCTCCTCAAAAAATTAAGAATATTCTTTTAGATCTCATCTTGCTTACAAGTATAATGCTTACAACTATAATGCTTACAAGTATAATGCTACTATAATGCTTACAAGTATTGAAATTGAATAAAAGAACACAATTGCTACTAATCAACAAGTTTCATTCACATTTGCAAGAAATTAAAAACACTCCAATATGAATTTAAGCCACCTTATAACACCATGCAAGCCACCCGCTTGCTCCAACACAACAACCCACCACAAAACAAATTTCCAACATCACAAGTATAATGCTTACAAGTATTGAAATTGAATAAAGGAACACAATTGCTACTAATCAACAAGTTTCATTCACATTTGCAAGAAATTAAAAACACTCTCAATATGAATTTAAACCACCTTATAACACCATGCAAGCCACCAGCTTGCTCCAACACAACAACCCACCACAAAACAAATTTCCAACATTACAAGTATATATAGAGTTTTATAAGTTTTTAATTAGAATATACTTACTTTGCTCAAGCTAAGTTTACAACTTGTAGAAAAAATCCAGAGTTAACTTGTATTCTTCACCTTGTTCCTCACAATTTCTTCAGTCACAAAAGAAAGATAACTTTTAGTGAATAGTTACGTGGACCCAATGATAAGCACAAAAAGATGAGTGAAGCTTTACTTGCATGCAACACATAGATAAGTGAAGCTTTACCTCTTGATGGAGACAATGTAAGAAAAAAATTCAGTGAGTACAGCTCTCAAATTTTCAAACTCAAGAGGTCCTACAAAGAAAAGCAAGAGAATTCTGATAAGGAAAGAAAAAAGAAGAGTAAAAAAAAATAAAGGCATAGATTCAACAAACAGGAAATATCATCATTGGAGAGCAAAGCCAAGTACAATACAATATCATTGTGTGGAAATATAGTCCCACCCAGGTCACTGAATTTCATATCAACACCTATGCTAAAGGGCCAATATACCATTTGAAAGGAGGCCATTCAGTCTTGGATTGAATAACCAGCAACCAGTACCAACAAAGCTGGCATCAAATTTCATATTAATTTGAATTGAACATGCTAAAGCAAGTAAATAACACAGCCAACATGCAATAGAACAGTACTGTGCACAAGACTTTAAACTGGTTGCTTAATCACTTAATTTAAATTTCCCTAGTACTAGAGAGACAAACATTTTTTCCCCAGATAAGTATAACTAAAGAGAAACACAAAAATTTCCAGTTTCAAAATACATCACCACCCATATTCAACCTTAAATCACTTTACAAACTATTTTCCATATCAATGACTCCCAAAATAAAAAAGTAGAACAATCACCTGCACTATGATGCTATAAACAAACACACTGGTACACGAACTCGAAGATTTCACAGTCCCACTTTGCAGCATTAAACTTGCCCCTTAATTCCCAAAAGATCCCAGCTGAAAACTAACCAAAGAAATCAAATCACACAATAAAAAATGAAAATCACAATAAAGCCAAAACCCCAAAAACCGAAGCAGCAGAACTACAATTCCGGTAACAAATTCGAACATGAATGCAAACGACCATAACCATAATTTCAACAACCACAAAGTAGTAACATCACCAATAACATATATGATAAAGGGATTGATTGGACAAACCAGTACGCGTGCTCGCAACCTTTAACAAGAGCAGTCTCCTCAAGCACTATCTGATTCAAGCATACAGCACATATCCCACCATGATTCTCAAACCCCTTTTCCTCAATCTCTTTTTTACTCTGCATTTGACTCTGTAATTCCCAAAACCCAAGTGAATACACATGACAAATCATTCAAATTTCCCATAAAAAAAAAGGGAACAAAGTTTAATGTACAATTTGCAAAGTTTGTATTGAACATTGTATTTGCATTCCAACTTTTCTTCTATTATTATAACCAGCTGTTAATTTATTGTTTGGTTAAAATGCAAGAAAAATGTCAAACTTCATTTCCATTAGCCTAGTTTTCCACAATCAAACAAAAACACACACGTAGAACATACTATTTATTCTATTTTCTTTTCCTAATCCTAAGCTTTCTCGGCAACCAAACACAACTTATTCAAAGACCCATTTCAAAATATACCCATTGTCATCCAACTTTTATCCAAGATGAATGCTACTTTACCCAAATTACAAGATGAATGCTACTTTGGTAAAATAAGGACAATTCTTACATAATATATTCTAACATCTAAATCTATAAGCTACTTAGATAAAGTTCTATCTCATTCATGAATGCACAAGTCTATATTAATACTTAGACACTTCCAATATTAGTTTAAACCATCTTATAACACCATGCAAGCCACCCGCTTGCTCCAACACAACATACCACCACAAATCCAATTTCCAACATCACAAGTATACAGTTTTATAAGTTTTTAACTAGAATTTACTTACTTTGCTCAAGCTAAGTTTACAACTTTCCGAAAAAATTCAAAGTTACTGCAAACAATGTGTATTTGGTCTGCAAAAGAAAAGTTAAATTTATAAGTACAAAAGTTAAAAAAAAGCTTGTAAAAGCTCATTAAATATCAGACCTTAATCAAATCTCACAATACCTTTCAATCAAGATGGAAAGCTCAAATTACATCTATTATGCATCAATTTTAAACTTTTATGTTAAGTACATATATACCCAAATCCTTAAATTTCTACCTTAAAGTGCATTGGCAGTATTTTAAGTAACATTAAAGTGCTTCTGTTTAAACTAATCAATGCCATCAAGATCCTCATCAATACTAGTGTTAAATTCTAATTCCACAAAACCATTCACTTCACCTGTAATGTCATTCATATATCTCTATAGTCTATATCCTCATTCTATGCTAATCCCAAAAGATAATATATATAACAAAGGACCCCACCCCCAAAAAAAAACAACTTACATCAATCTGGTTTTAGAGACAAGGCCATCCTAATATTCCTTTCTCAGATTGAACACTCATTTTTGTCATCAAAATGGATGATAGAAAAAACTAGCAATTAGGGAAAAAAAAATCTCATATTTTGTCTTGCAAGAAATATGAATAGAGTAGCACAATGTATCTAAAACATAATCTAGAGAACAATCCTCCATTAAATCAAGTAAAATAACAATTAGAGGACACAATCCCATTGTGAAATCAGAGTATCATTACCTGTGCAATAATCAACACAAGAAAATTTAGAAGATGGGTAATCTCATTTTGAGTTCATACATTACATCTAATGTATATGAACTTGTACACTACATATATCTAACACTGTTATCAATGTGGAAACCAAACCAAGAAAGTGAGGATCCAAAACTAGAATCATCCAAACAATAAGAACCTAGAAATCAAAAAGAATTACAACAATTGATAAGTACATATATAAGAAACTTTCTTCACAACCATTACACAGTAATTATCAAATACCAAAACTAAACAAAAATGCATATACCCATTACTGTATCATATCAAATATGCATATAACAAAACTTTCTTCCACGGGCGCCCATTTTTCATATCACAATAGCGACGAAATTTATTTTTTGTCACTAAATGTTATAATTTTTTTCATTTTTAGTGACGAAATTCATATTTCGTCACTAAAACTGTATTTTTAGCGATGAAAAATATTTCCTCACTAATTTTCGTCACTAAAAATACATTTTGTTGTAGTGGGTGTTGCACACTACTAGAGTGATGCAAACATAACCCACAACCTAAGAACCTCACAACACTCTATAAACACTATGAGAAATGTAGAATTCGTCCACACTCCAATGGTTATCATTCTTGGTGTTTATATACACTCCACTCCATTAATATTGAGTGGGATAATGGATTAGTAGGGTAGTGTAACGGTCTAATACCATTACTCCTAGATGTTACAATCTGAAGCAAATAGAGGGACATGCTCACATTGGGTGACTATCCATATTCTTTCAGTTTCTAACATCTCCCACTCATCCACTGTGGGCATGGCCCTATTATCCATCTCTCAATGTGTTTCTCAGTGCATTCATACTGGCAAATAGGTTGTGCGACCGCCGAGCACACTTGAAAAACATATTTGGGAGCACTATGCTAAATCTTATACCAAGACCAGCATAGCAACATCCCTAAAGTGTCTCGTTATGCCCTAGACATATATTAACACATCAAATCAAGCATCTCTAACCCCTCTTGAGTTTCATACTCAGACTTATGCTTGATCCATCATGACTATCTAAATGTACTCACGATTATTTCGCTACCATAAGCGCTATAACCTGTCGACAATGAGCACAAATATAAGGATGTGTTACAAAAATAGTCTTCTCTTTGCACTCATGTCCTTTAACTTTGGTCCAATCGCTTTCCCAGCAATGTCCCTTTAGACCGAATCAAACATGGCCATAGGTAACATGCCAAAGTAGCAGACATCAAAACCTCAGCTTCAAGACATAGTCAAAAGTAATAAGGGCACAAATAGGATCTTAATGAAAGATCCATGGGACTCACACGGTGAAGAAGCAGGGATTTATTCTCTCACCTCCGCTTTTGGTCGAGCAAGCACATGTAGTATGAAATACATGCTACGGTGGAGTTCTCTTAAGTAAGAGCGTATGTCTTAACTCAATACACCGTACAAATCTTAGTCTAGACACTACTCAAGCGCCTAACTCGAGTCCTTTATTCGCTTGCCACCTCAGGCATCAAATACGGTCTCACATCTGGCTAACCACAGGCTACATGGATCATGGGCTATCCATGTACGGTTTAATCAAGATAAATATATTATAAACCTCATCTTAGTCCCAACTAAGGCGACATCTGTTTGTGTCAACTATCTATATATGCTACATAAGCATTGAATGACACAATTGTCTCATCTCTGCTCACTACTCAAGTGCCAGAGGCGATTGTTCGTGTGAGTGAGACGACCTAAGCCTGTTGACATACCTTTCATACCACAAAACTCATCATATGGTATATGTGTGTGTAAACATACATATTATTATTAACTGAATAACATCATATGTATTTAAAACAAAATATCCCAAAAGAGTACAATAAATGGTAACTAAAAACAACATATCATCATATTTTACGTAGCCCTAAACTCCTAACATGAGCCTGAAAGGCATCCCTTCCTATAGGCTTTGTAAGAGGATCAGCAATCATTAGGCTTGTAGAAATGTGTTTTAGAACCACTTCATTGTAAGCAATCATGTCTCAAATGTAGTGATATCGTATATCAATGTGTTTGGTTCTACCATGATACTTAGAATCTTTAGCATAGGCAAGTGCTGCCATGCTATCACAATGTAGCGTAATGGGATCCGAGGCATCCTTGACAACCTCAAGATTTTGAAAGAACCTCCTCAACCAAACTGCTTCCTGAACAGCTGCTGAACATGCTACATACTCTGCTTCCATAGTTGATAATGCTACACAGGGTTGTTTCTTGCTACTCCAAGTGATGGTGCCATTATTTAGCAAGAAAGCATATCCAGATGTAGATTTACGTTCATCTAGGTCACTACCCCAATCAGCATCACTATAGCCAATCATACGCAAATCTGAACCCTAATAACAAAGGATGTAGTCCGCTGTCCCTTTAAGATATCTTAATATCCTCTTGACAGCTTTCCAATGAGCAAGTCCTGGATTAGACTGAAATCTGTTGACTAATCCAACAGCATAACATATATCGGACCGAGTACATATCATTGCATACATCAAGCTTCCAACTGCATTAGCATAAGGAACACGAGCCATCTTTTCTTTTTCATCTTGAGTTTTAGGACACATATCAAGGCTTAAGCTCTCATTTTTGGCAACTGGAGTATCTGTGGGTTTGCAATTATGCATTTGAAAACGCTCAAGAACTTTCTTAATGTAGGTTTGTTGTGATAAACCTAAAAGTTTCTTTGAGTGATCCCTAAGGATTTTAACCCCTAGAATATAATCTGCCTCACCCATGTCCTTCATCTCAAAGTTAAAGGACAACCACCCTTTTTGTGGCGATAATCATCTCCAAATCATTACCGGCCAATAATATGTCGTCGACATACAATGACAAAATAATGAAACTTCCCTTGGATCGTTTTACGTAGACACAATGATCTTCTTCGATCATCGTAAACCCATTCGATAGAACAGCTCGATGAAATCTCAGATACCACTGTCTAGATGACTGCTTTAAACCATATATGGATCGCTTAAGTTTGCACACTTTGTGCTCTTGACCTTTGGTCACAAAGCCAATAGGTTGATCCATATAGATTTCTTCATCTAGTTCTCCATTGAGAAAAGCTGTCTTAACGTCCATTTGGTATAATTCCAAATTCAAGTTTGCAACAATGGCCAGAATGAGTCGAACAGAGGCAAACCTCACAACTGGAGAAAAGGTTTCCTCATAGTCAACGCCCTCCTTTTGAGTGTATCCTTTTGCCACTAATCGAGCTTTATACCTTTCTATTGACCCATCCGCCTTGCGTTTGACTTTAAGAACCCATTTGTTCCCAATTGCTTTACACCCTGATGGTAGGTCTACTAGATCCCAGACCTGATTAGTCCTCATAAACTTCATTTCATCATTCATTACTTTCATCCACTCATCACTAACAGAAGATGAGAGAGCCTCTTGCACAGTTCTTGGCTCATCATCATCCTGTGAAGCAATCATGAAAGCTTCCCCCTTAATCTCAAAACGATGATGAGGAATATTTCCACGGTTGCTTCTACGTGGCTGAGATTGTTGTGGACTAGCTTCTAGTGGTGTGCTCCCACTAGGTTGTGAGTCGCTCCCACTGTCTCTAGGAGTTTTAGGAATTTCTTCCTTGTCCTCTACTAGTCTACTTGGGGCGCCTCTTGATCCATCATTTCATAAAGAGTCAAGTTCTTTCAACCTCACCTATGTTAGGGAATTCACTTTCAATGAAATCAACATCACGTGACTCCAATTCAGTTATACTTCCATTAAGTTGTTCACCTATCAACACATAGCCTTTGGAATGCTTAGAATACCTTATAAAGATACGCTTCTTTCCTCTAGGCCCCAACTTCCCATATCTATGAGAAGTATTGTGAACATAACCTATTGAACCCCATGGCCACAAGTTATTCAAGTCAGGTTTCTTGCCGGTCCATAGTTCATAAGGTGTCGAAGATACTGATTTAGAGGGCACTCGGTTAAGTATATAGGTTGCAGTCAAAAGTGCATCCCCCCAATACGAAATCGGTAGGTTAGCTTGTGCCATCATTGACCTAACCATCTCTAGCAGTGTTCGATTTCTCCTTTCCGCCACACCATTTTGTTGCGGTGTATAAGGCATCGTTAACTGCCTTGCAATTCCCTTTTCATCACAGAGCTCCTTAAATTGCTCAGATAGATACTCACGCCCACGATCGGTTCTAAGAGCCTTAATGCTCTTGTCTAATTGATTCTCAACCAATATCATGTATCGTCTAAAGTAATCTAAAGCCTCAGAGTTATGAGAAATCAAATAGACATGACCGTAACATGTAAAGTCATCTATAAATGTGATGAAGTAGAAACCTCCATACCTTTCCCTCACATTCATTGGACCACATATGTCAGAGTGGATTAGTTGCAATGGAAAAGATGCCCTTGTGGCTTTTCCAAATGGTTTTCTTTTTGACTTTCCCACAAGACAATGTTCACATGTGGACAAAGTGACCTTAGCGAGATTGCCCATAAGGCCTTCTCTAGCTAACCTAGTCATCCTTTCTTGCCCTATATGACCAAGCCTAGCATGCCATATAATTGAATTATCAGAAGTATTATTAGATGAAGTCAAAAAAACTGAACTATCATTATTATAATATTCAATATCCAAGATTAAAAAACCATTTGAAATAAAACCACGGCCATAATAAACTATTCCCAAATGCAATAAAACATAATTATTCTCAAAAATAAACCGGAAACAGTCTTAACAAAGTAACTACGGAAAGTAAGTTCCTCCGGATCGCTGGAGCATACAACACGTCATGGAGCAACAGAGTGCGACCACCTCGCAATTCTAGCTTGTAAGTACCAACTCCAAGTACCTCCACGCTAGCTCCGTTTCCCACCTTGATATCTCTACACCCAACAGGAATCCGGCGGTACTCCACAAATCCCACTCTATCTCTCGCTACATGTTCTGTTGCCGCTGAGTCTACAGTCCACATAGGTGCAGAATTAGCAACAAGGACATGACTAGTTACAAAAACATGGTGAGATATAGGATTAGTTGTTACCTTTTTTGGCTCAGTGCATTCACGAGCAAAATGTCCTTTCTTTCCGTAATTATAATAAGTTAACTTAGACTTGTCCTTCTTTGCGCGCTTTCCTCTAGTGTTGCGCTTGACAAACTTAGCCTTCTTAGGCGGTGGCCCATTAGGTCTCTCTTGTCTAGGAGCGTAATCAGGTTGCTTGCGTTTAGGCCTAGATGCCTTACGCAAGCTAGTCTCAACCATGTGCATAGAACTAATCGGCTTGGCTGCTTCAAGGCGCTCAGCTTCAAGTTCCAAGTGACGAGCCACATCATCAAATGTTTTGATGTTCTCATTATGTGTCAAGTTTTGACACATCGTCTCCCATGAACTTGGTAGTGAACGAATCACTACCTGGACTTGTTGTTCATCAGTAAGATTGTTTCCAGCAGATTTGAGCTCTCGAATCATGGAGGACATTGCCCTAAGATGCTGCTTCATTGTATGTTTAGAGCGCATCTTATATGAATCATATTTCATTGTTAAGCCACGCAGTCTAGTGGCTGATGTCCCTCCATATCTTAGCTTTAGAGCTTTCCACATGTCTTGTGCAGTTGTATATTGCTCAAATTCACCAATCAAGTCATTGTGCATGCTGCTCAGCATTGTAAAGTGCGCACACAAATCCTTCTTGCGACAACTTTCATAGGCAGCAAGATCACGTTGGTGTTGTTCAGTGCTTCCCTCATCGGGTTTACTCAATGAATGAGTTAGAGTCTCTAGGACTTCTTGCTCATTCAGTACATACTGGATTTTGCGGTGCCAAATATTGTAATTTTCACCATCCAAATTCTCTCCTTTATTGAGATCAGCAACTATACCTTTAGAAGCCATTTCACTACAAAATTTCATAAATGGGACATTATACACACATTTCAAAAATTTTGACGTTCGATCTAAAATAAACTTAGATAATCAACACACGTCGTAAGATCGAAAATTTGCTAAGCTTCCTAATCATCTCTTACGCCACTAGTGTTTATTACTAAGCTTTATTTTAATCTATTCGTGCAAAATTATGTATGGGAGATAACGCAACTCAACCATACTCCCATTATTCCATATTTCAATTCTAAACATATTTACAAAATATATGTATTAAAAATAATTCACCAATATTATCAATTAACTATTAAGCCAAACAAGCTATCACAATTTAAACTCATGAGAACCATTCATATAGGCATTTCATTATTTCACTAAGAAATAATTATTTCTTTGTCTCGTTAAATATAATATTTAACGTTGTGTAAATATATATATATATATATATATATATTTAATTTCACTAATAAATAATAATGAAATTAAATAATTTGTAAAATTAAATAAATTTCATATCATTTACACATATACCTTTTACGTTTCAAAAATAAATGCAAAGTTGAATTGTACGTTTCACTTAAAGAAACTCAATTATCAATTGGTTTGATACTGATAAATTAAAATAAAAATCTCACAAAAAAAAACAAAATCCCAAACATGATAGATAGGCTGACTTTACAGTGCATGCTAGCAGAGCCAAAAAAAAAAAAAAATTAATAATAATACAAATAAGTGTTTAAGAAGCATTGTGGGACCTCCTTCTTCTTTACTAATATATATATATATATATATCTTATCACTCCAGCCTTTTTTGGCAAGTGAAACACGTGATGCAGGTTGGCATTTTTTTTTTATTTTTTATTTACTATCACTCTGAGCCCACGTGATGTGTAGGTTGTCTTCAACCTTGCTTTTTTAATTTCTTTTAGCCAAAAATCGAGCTTCAGACATGAAATTCAAAATTTCATATCTTCTTCATTTCAAGTCCATTTTTGATGTATCATATACCGATTTAAAGTTTATAACATATAGATTCATAATATGAAATCATAATTTGTAAACAGAAATCATATAAGAGCAGTTTTGTCCTTAAAGTTTCGGTATTCTTAATTTTGTTAAACTATATCTCATAGCACACTTAGAGATTTGCTACGAAACTTAAGGTAGATATTAATACATGTAATATAAACAACATATATTAATTTCAAGGCATGAAATGCTCATAATCGAAACTTGCCATTGAAGGCCATGTGAGGTGCAAAGAAATTCATAGCATACCACAGAAGCATAAAACGTATTAAGAACAAATCATGTATGCCTATGACATCGAGAACAACCTATAAATGCTCTGATACCAATGTAAGAAATAGAGAATTGCAGCGAATATATAAACAATCGGTTTTTCGGCATACCTCTCTTGGCCTAAGTCGATGATCGCACAGGAGCTTTGAGATTGTTCTACGTTGTCTACAGCCAGCCTCCACACAGACCAGTTATCCAAACACGTTTTGAATTCCAGTTTGAGCAACCCACGAACCAAAAAAACGTTCCTCCGACGGTGTTGCACACTACTAGAGTGATGCAAACATAACCCATAACCTAAGAGCCTCACAACACTCTATAAACACTATGAGAAATGCAGAATTCGTCCACACTCCAATGGTTATCATTCTTGGTGTTTATATACACTCCACTCCATTAATATTGAGTGGGATAATGGATTAGTGGGGTAGTGTAACGGTCTAATACCATTACTCCTAGATGTTACAATTTGAAGTAAATAGAGGGACATGCTCACATTGGGTGACTGTCCATATTCTTTCAGTTTCTAACAAGTTCAAACGAACAAACCAAGAACTGGAATGGTTAAACTAGCATGTTATGCTTAGAAAGTGTGTGTTGAACAAGTCACTAGCTCGATGTTGCTATAACCATTGCCTTTTAGATTTGGCCCTTGATGCCATTGCAATGATTGCATTGTGAGGTGTTTAATGTCCTAGTGTGCATGAAGTACAATGTAAAGTTATGATTTACAACTATTTTGTGTTGGCTTTAATTTCGTGCCAAATTTTATTGTAATTATGTTCAATCTTATGTACCCTGTATTATTTGTGGGATTTCATTGTAAGGGTTGTGTATGAGAGAAAGTGTGAAGACTCAAGGCAAATTGAAGACCAAAGTTGTTTTCGCGGGTAGCTCGCGAGTAGCCTTCCTGCAAAGTGAAACATGTGCTCAGCACATGATTGGAATGTGAAAAGTCATGACAAATGGTGACAGTTGGTTTTCGCAAGTGTCTTATGGGTAAGATCTTCCCGCGAGATACTCACGAAACATTCTGTTTTACTTTTTTGTCATATTTGATACACCTTATCTCTATCCACACTATATATACCAACATTACCCACACATGTTCAGGAGTGTTTTCAAAGAGAAAACCCTAACCACAAACCTTTGAGAGTTATAGATTGCCATACCCACAATCCTCTGCACAATCCATTGTGGTTTTCCTCAACTCCCACCTCTCCATTTCCAAATCCTTGAGAGGTTGATAGTCCAAACACTTGCCACATATATCCTGTGTGTAAAGTGAGGTTTTGGTACTGCTGAGAAGTATTGGAAGAAGCCATTTGTTTGGTGGATGCAATCGGGCTGAATTGCGTGATTTGGAGAGTTAGAGAAAACAAGGCTTGGCGAAGTTAGTTGGTAGTAGGAGCTTAGAGGGCTCAAGTACATAGAGTAGACTAGGCTTGGAGGGTCTTTTGATCTTCGTGTACTCCAACTTATTTGGTTTCCTCTTTGATTACATATCGGCGTGTTATCTTGTATTTGTATTCTTCTTCCCTACACTTTTAGCTTTCATTTTATTGCTGTGATGTGATGAATATGGCTTAGGGTAGTTATATTGTTTGTACGCTCGCATTTACTCTATTTCGCACTTAGTTTAAGTTAAAGTAAAATCAACCGAGCCGTAGTTTTAATTTAGGGGTCTAAACAGCTCTTGTGTTTTCACACAAATTCAAGCTTTCATACACTTTCCCTTCAGTATTGTTAAGTTGTGATTTCCAACTAGCTTGTGTTGACTTTAATTCTGTGTCAAATTTGATTGTAATTTCTTCAATCATTTCCCTATATTTATGTGGGTTTACTTGTAAGAGATGAGTGTGAGAGATCGGTGAAGAATCAAGCTTCAAAGATGAATCAGTGCAGTTTGCAACTAGCTCGCGAGAAGAGTAACTTGCGAAAGGTTAGGTGTGAAGGACATGACTGAAAGCTAAAGAGTTACTTCAGACTATCAAGTTCGCAAGAGTTTCGCGAGAAGGTTCATCCCACGAAGTACCCGCGAAACTCTCTGTTTGGAAAAAAAAAAAAAGTGCTTCACTAAATTCTTTACCCACACTATAAATACACTCATTATCCATGAATTGTAATGAGTGCTTTTTAGAGAGAAAACCCTAGCAAATACACTTGAGAGTTAGAGATTGCTATACCCACAATTATCTACACATTTCCTTGTGGTTTTCCTCAAATCCTACCTTTCCATATCTAGATCCTTGAGAGGTTCTTATGCCAAATACTTACCACATCAAATCTGAGTGTTAAGTGAGATTTTGGTACTGTTGGGAAGCATTGGAATGAGCCATTTAGTGGCGGATGCAATCGGGCTGAATTGCGGGATCCAGAAAGCTAGAGAAGACAAGACTCCTAGAAGTCTGTTGGTAGTAGGAGCTTGAAGGGCTCAAGTACATGGGGTAGACTAGGCTTGAAGGATCTTTTGTTATTCATGTACTTCAACTTTATTCTTTAATAGATCAATTTTGACTTGGAGGGTCGCGGAAAGGTTTTTTGCCGAGTTTTTTAGTTTTCTATTTGATAACACGTCTGGGAGTTATCTTGTATTTGCATCTCTCTTCCCTACTCTTTAAGCTTTACTTTTATTGTTCTTTGTGGTTGGATATGGCTTAGAGTAGTGTAATTAGTTTATTGCGCATATTTACTCTTGTTCTGCACTTTGTTAAGTTTGAGTAAAAGCAATCTAGCCATTATTTTTAATTTTGGAGTCTAAATAAGCTCATGTGTTTTCACACAAATTTGAGCTTTCAATTATCTTCACTATTTGATGAGGTTGATGGCTCGCAAAGGTTTGATGTGGACAGGGGGTTGAACTGTTGATGAAACTTAAGGGGTTGGGTTTGGGGCGTTTGAAAAATTACTCCTTGGTTTCTATAAGGTTGAATTTAATCAACCATTTTATTGGCTTTATTCCGTGCCAAATTTACTTGTAATTCAGCATTTAGTAACCTTGTATTTAGGTGGAAATCATATAAGGGTAGTGTGTGAGAGAGTGTAAAGAAATGTTCAACATTGTGCAAAGAAGCAGGGACTCGCGACTGGAACTCGTGGGTGGCTTGCTACTAGTAAGCCGCCAGAAGATGGTCACGTGTCAAGTATGCGGGAAACTGAAGTGTTATACCAGCTGTTGCACTTCAGGAAAAAAAAGTCTAGATTGGCAATGCAGTTACCTGGCGGCTTGAACTCACGACTCAGTCAAATCGCGAGGCTATGCCACCAACCAGCTCTGTTTTGGAAAAAATGACTCTTCGCATTCCAAACACACACCACTATATATAGACCCTTATACCCACGAAATGTAAAGAGCTTCCAGAGAGAATTTTGAGAGAGAAACCCTAGAGAAAAATAAGATTGATTCATCCACAATCTTCACCTAAGAGACTCTTCAAATTCCTCTACTCTCACCCTCTCCATTGTTACATCCTTGAGACGTTCTTAGCCAAATCCTTTTCTCACCATACCCACATCTGTGAGAAGGCTTTTTGGTGCTTTAGGAAGCAGTTCGAAAGGAACCAATTCATATTGGTTGATGCTATGCGCTATAGCGGAATCCGGTAAGCTAGAAAAGACATAGGTTCGGCGTATCCTCGTTAGAGCAAGAAGCTTGGAGGGCTTAGGTACACTGGTAAGATTAGGCTTGGAGGGTCTATTGTTGTTCATGTATCCCAACTATATTTTCTAGTGGATTATTGACCACTTGGAGGGTGGCGGAGAGGTTTTACACCGAAGGCTTCAGTTTCCTCTTCGATAACACATCGAATGTTGTCCTTGTGTTTGCATCTCCCTTCCCTTTATCTTTACCATTTAATTATTGTTGTGGTTGTGATTATTTATGGTTTAGATTGTTTATCAATTCTGTTTTAACTTATGTTCATGTTCCGCATATTTATTATTTGATAATAAACTTGAATTGAAAATTTGTAATTTGGGGTCTAAATGTTCAAGGGTATTTTATACATATTTTTAACATTCAGTTTCTATTAGAGAAAAATTTAAGACCAATCACAATTTGCCACATCATACCATTAAATCCATGTAGTACATTCAAAACGGCCAATTATAGAGTGTCATGTACTATTTAGTGGGTCTCATTGTCAATATTCAATGATCAATAAAAATATTACAAGTTTTTTTTTAGATACGAGATAAAAACTCTACTCTAATTTAATCTAAGTGCATAAACGTGTGAAACTCCCTTCTGGAGACTTGAATCCTAGCCTTTACCCCCCACACTAAGGGTGCGCAGTGGTTATTACAAGTGTTATTGAATAGAAATTACAAAAGATATCCAAGGGTCAATCACACATCGACATGTAATAATTTAACTTAAAGTGACATAAGTAGTCTAATTAGATGTTGTCAAGTGTTATTTTAAATTAAGACACTTCAGCTAATTAAATTATGTCATGTGTCCCTTGGAGGACAAGACGTAAAGTACTTCCATTTAAATTATAACAGGTGTCACCAATAGGAGTCACTCATGTCATGTGTCATTAAACCTCTTTAGGTCTCCTATAAATAGAGACTCTCCTCGGTTTAGTAGGAACACATTCAAACCTCTACTAGAATCAAGCCCTAAAGCCTCTAAGAATTTTCACTTTCAAGTATGAAGAATTTTTGAAGAGAAATCATTTAAATCATCCTCTCAAATTTCAAAGTTCACTAGAATCAAGCTCAAAAGGCCTAAAAAAACTCCAATCCCTAACTTAGTGAATTTCTATGGATTCAAACCTCTAAAGCTTTAAGGAATTTCCAAAATAAATCTTTGAATAAGAACGTTCATCCAAATCATCATTCGAAGTCTTAGATTTCTACTGGGATCAAGCTTTAAAGCCTCTAGAAACTTCAAAGACCTTGGTCCATCAAATCTTCAAACAATTGGAGACTCTAAGTCCTAAGGAACTTCCACCACAAATCTTCGAAGATCAAGAACATTCAAAAAACACACGAAGAACGAAGAATTTCGAACAGGTGCATAGTCAGAAATTCATTGTAATTCTGTTTCAAGGATTTCTCAATTCATTTTCAAATCAAACTGACATTTGGTGTTAAAATCAAGATTGCATTTGAATCAAGCATCCTTCAAGGAGATCGAATAAGAGTGTTATCTATTGTAATAGAATCTATATACAAAGAATTGTACCTATTCATTGACCAATAAAAGAAATACATTTATGAAACTATTTTGATTGTTTGACTTTCAAACTTAAGAGTTTGTGTTCATAGTTTTGGCCAGCCTATGTTGGAATCCTTCGCTCGCTTAGAATATCGTTTTCATCTTAGTGGCAACCCAGCTGCAGCGACATGGTCAGTTTCGAGCAGCAATTTGGACCAATTTGGGTCATCAACAACCGTATTATTAACTATATCATATTTATTTAGATGCACCTGATAAACTAGATAATTAGGCTAACTGTGAATTATGTAGCATAATTAGTTCTAAATTCTTAAGTTATCACATTACTTATAACCAAACTAAACAAAACCATTGGTTAGTCCAACATGGAAATCAAATTATTACATAGTCATTCGCATAGGATGCTCCAATCCTACGTTTTAGCACTTTTAAGAGGTGAAACATGGATGAAATTACTGAGTTTATTTTATGGAATTCATATAGCACCACCACAACATTAGAAGTCTTTTTTTTCTTTCTTTTTCCTCTTAGAATTCAAGGTTCTACCACTTCAATGCCCTCACATACATAGGTTATAAGTTTTTTTTTTTTTTTTTTGAGAAGAACAAAGTTTATAAGTTTGTGTTACTGAACTTGGCAGAATGTCGAAATTAAGACATTAAAATAAATAGTACATCACTAAGAGCCTCATGGCTCATTTGACACATTTTGATGTTCTTTACAGGGACGGTCAATATTCAAATATCCCTCGCCCATTATAACTATCAACTTATCAAAAAGTAATAATAATAAAGTACATCCTTATTTAATAAATCTCATAAAACTAAATTATAGTTTAGACCTTTAAAATTTCGAGGTAATTTTGATTTTTCTCCTTAAAAAGTTTCAAAAGTTAGATTCATATCCCTAATGTTACTTATCATTGGAAAAAACTTCTTCCATATATATTCGTTAATGAGTTGTCTATTAAATGTCACGTAACCTTGCAACATGTAATAATTGGTCCAATCATATCATGCTATGTCAATTTATTGTGGCACATCAATGAAACCTAAAAGAAATAAAAGTTAATAAATTTTTCTATAAAATAAAATAAAACAATCCATTCTCTTCATTTTATAAGCATCCAAATAGAAACAAAGACTCAATTCATAATATCTAAATCACTTCACAAAAATGTCTTTCCAAGAACCTAACTTAACCAACAATAGCACCACAAAACCCACAAATTTTTTTGTGATGTTAGCTATAGGTTGGGATGAAAAGAGAGATGGAAAATGAAGGAAGGCAAAGGGAGAGTAAAATGATATTTTCAATTTTTAGTTACAGTGAAAAGAGAGAGAAAGCCCAAAAAAAAAAAAAAAAAAAAAAAAAAAAAAAAAAAAAGAAAGAAGATAAAGTTTTTCCCACAAGCCCTCCATTTTATCGCTCCTAAATTTTGTTAAAAAAATGATCATATCAAAATGAGAAGTTGAATCTTTTTTTAAAAAAATCTAAATTGTGTTTTTTATTCCAAGCAAGACGAGAACATTGCAATAGATATGGATGGAAATTTTTTAATTGACATGGACAAAATGATGTAATTTTAAATACATCAAAAATACATTGTTTGAAATGAGCTGGCATTTAACAGACAACTGACCAATAGATATTGACGAAAGGGACTTTTTTCAAAATGTTCCGTGACATTAGGTTTATGGATCAAAATTTTAATACTTTAGGTGGAAAATCAAAATTACTTAAAGTTTAATGGTATAATCTACAATTTCTCTATTCCCTAATTAACATCACTAGCAAAGCTAAGAATTTTCTTGGACATGTGGTGTTTACTCAAAATTTTATTTTCTTTATAAAAAAAATATATTAAATTCTCTAAGGATATGATATAAAATCCAAGTTTTACATCATTTTATCCCAACATGCTATATCATCATATCATATATTAAAAAATAGGTACAACCATACCTAATTAATTATAATACTCATTTGAAAATCCAACTTAATTAAGAGTTTATTTAGATATTATTAGGTGTTGTAAGAAGTATTGAGTTTTAAGTAAAAAAACTAACGTGACAATTTTTTAATAGATTGTGTAAAACATGGGTTTCACTCCATCCTTATCAAATTCAGACTCTAAAAGAAAACTCACAATTGTTTCAAAAATAACAATCAATTAATTTCAGCACTTTTAAGGTTATAATTCTTTTTTTTTTTTTTTTAACCCTAATAAACTAACATGAATTTTATAATAACTGATAAAGAAAAAAAAAATTTAAGCTATAAATGCTTAAACTAGTATGAAATTAAATTAAAACTTTATAAGAGTTATATCATAACTAAATTTATGTTGTTTAAGACGTTGTAAAGAACATACTTTTACTCTTTTAGCTAACTTTAAATCATGATAAAAATAATAGTACTCTTAAGAAAGAGACACAATAGGATGAATCTAGATAATTTGCATGCTTAGAAAATAGTTCAAAGCTTTAAGACACCAAGAATTAGGCATTAAAAAATATACATCCATCCACTATGGGTGCTTAATATTTTTTTTTATTTTTATATATAGCTTGATAAATGCCAACTTGCTTGTTTAGTTTTTATACATAATTTAGAAATTATAAAATGACCATGAATATATTAATTAATAATTATTATTTATGAATATAATACTTAAACAAAAACATAATAAAAATAAACATAGACAAGAAAATAATAGTTTCTATTTTATTTGATTTACAAATATATGTTGTACTTTATTGAAATAGAAGCATAGAAAAATATGAAAATTTCAATGTGAACATTTGAATTGTTTAGGCTATTCATACTCCTTTCTCTTTGTTTTAAACATACAAATATTTTTCTCACTATTTATGCAAGAGAAACTTAAGATTAAAAGTTTCTTAGTTCTAAACAATATTTAATATCTAAAAATAATCCAACCTTGGTTTTTATATTAGATGGGTTACAAGTTCATATCATGTATTCATATGTATATCGTAAATTAGTGGACTACTTTTGAATAATATTTGGAATCACAATTATGGGATTATTTAAAAGTATTTTTATAATATCATATGCAAAATGAAAAACAATATTCATTCCAATATTATTAAAGATTGTAAGTTTAGGGTTGTTGCTTTGATATCTCCTTAGTATTGATCTATTTTTTTCACATGCATCTTAAACATTCCTATAAATATATAGTGGAAGTATTTCCATTAGAAATGAGAAGTATGAAAAAGTAAAATTAATTAACAAGTGCAGATGATTAACGCGTCAGTACAGCTTCTTATAAGTATTGTAGAAGACACGCTGCTTTCTAATTTTTGGTTTGGGTGGGAGCCATTAATTATTTATGGTTCTTTCAATTTTGTACACCTTTCAAAATTTTTTTTTTTTAAGTTTAATTTCTCGAAACCATGGGAATCTTAGAGAATGCAATTGAACAAACAATTGCTGGAATGAGTCTATGCCATGCAGATGCAATGAACGCGAAGTGCCTTGGTTTTCAACAGCCTTTAGGAGGCTTCTCAATAGGGTTTTAGTTCTTGGCAATATATTGATACAATTGAACCAGTTAAACAAGAAAAGGCCTGCGAAGCCCCACCCATGAATGCCACTAGGTAAACCTGCCATATTTTAGGCGCCGCTATGCTTTGACTCACAACCAAGTGGATTAAAAGATGGCCAATGAAATTAAACAAGGCTGATAGTCCTAAGACCAACCACGTTGGAAGAACACTAAAGAGTGGCCTAGAAAGGAACCCCATTGCAGCACCAAAATCTTTAAATGAAGCAATTGTGGTAAGGGAGGATTGTGACAAATTGAGAATTGTTTTGACCTTGTTTGAGTGCAAGGGAAACGGCGTTGAAACACATATTGTTAAAAGAATAAGATATGCATCTTTAAGCTGAAACCACCTTTGTCAAGCATTAAGAATTAGAGGAAACATTTTGTATTTTTTGTTGGAATAGGTTGCTAGGTCTGTGTAGGCTTGGAAGCTAAGTATAAAACCCCCCACCACCATTAGATGGCTACTTGGTTGTGTCTCCTAAGAACAGTCTGGATTGGCTTGCAACCAATAAGATTTAACAAACTACCAAAAAAGAAAAGAACAAAAAACAGATAAAAAAACATAACAAACTATCAAATCAACCAAGATAAAAAAAACAGCTTGCTTTATTTTTATGTTAATTTTTTGAACCATACGAATACAACTACTAGAAGAAAGGTAAGTGTAGAAATCTAAACAGAATACTAACTGAATATCGTAGAATCTTGGCCTAGCCTCAAGCAAATTACAATGATTTGGGGATGAATTGGAATTGGCTTTGAGTTTACAGAGAGAGAGAGAGAGAGAGAGAGAGAGAGAGAGAGAGAGAGAGAGAGCTCAGTTATCAGATTACAGGAAGAAAGAAAGAGATGGTGCAGAAGAAAAAGATGAAGATTACAAGGAAAATAAGAAAAATGTGTGAATGAGAATAAGATATATACACAATATTTTCACAAATAATCATAAGTAGTAAGTTGTTATTGTTAATGGGTATAATGTTATATTGTAATCTTAAAAAATTATTACATTTCATAATTTAATTTAATTCTAGTAAAATAATTATAATTTATCTATTTTGCTTTGTATGTTTATCGTCATGCCTTGCATGTAATAAAGGATATCAAACAACTAATAAATGCCAAATTTTTTGTTTATTTTTTATACATAATTTAAAAGAATGAAAAGGGAAACAATATATATTAATTAAGAAATATTTTATTATTATTATGTGAATATAACAATCAAACAAAAATATCATAAAAATAAATATAAACATGAAAATAAATATTTATCTTTATTTGAACCCAAAAACATATGTTATTATTTATTCAAATAGAAGCATAGAAAAATAAGGAAATTTCAATGTCAACAATTGAATTTTTTAGGCTATTCATGCCCTTTTCTTCTTTGTTTTAAACATACAAATCAATTTCAAACTATTTATGGAAGAGGAGTTTAAGCTCAAAGTTTTTAAGCTCTAGACCAGTTTCAATATCTAAGGATAATCTAACTTTGTTTTTGTGTGATATTTATCTTAGTAGTAGTTTAATTGATTATGCTTTCTAAGTAATTATAATAGTCAAAGCTTGTTTTGTAAGGCCTCCAACATATTTTCAAATGAAAGCTCTCATAAGTAATTCTTGACCTTCACTTACACTAGGGTCAACTGTTATTTTATCCCTATAGTTTTTTTTTTTTTTTTTTTTTGTTATTTTAGTCCTTAATATTAACATTTCTGTCAAATTGGTCTTTGCATCCCTTACCACTTATAAAATTGTTGTTAAATCAAATAAAATGATATTGTATTGCTTATGTAAATTGTGTCAATTTTATAAATGACAAGGGATGAGTGTTGTGTGATTCACCCAAACTTAAAGGGTGTAGTATTGATTAGCCAAAACTTAATACTTTTCTCCCAAAAAAATAAAACTTAATCCAAAGGTTTGTCGATCTCTCCCTCTATTCTAGAATTAATTAATTTTTATTTATTTATCTAATGTCTCAAATCTCAATGAGCAATGTTTCTCATTGAGTGTGTATGTGTTACTTTGTGTTTTAATTTTTGTTAACATACATTGATACGAATATATGATTTATGACGGCATTGGCATCGATGGCCTTTGTCTTAGTACCAACTATCGACTCATCATCCCATTTACGCAATGATGATAACATTTTTTTTTTTTTTTCCAACAAATGTGGATTCCAAAAGTTTTTCTTTAGCCTTATAACTTGTCCAATTGGGCATCATTCATTTTTCACAATTCTCCTGAAATGTATTTGAAGTGTCTTTTCTTGTTCAAGACTAAGTCGAAATTTCTGTTAATACATCAATGCAGACCTAGTTTCATCTTTTTTTTGAAACTGGAACCAAAAAAATATCATTAATGAAGAATACTAGAATCCAAATACAGAGCATCAACTGTTGGTGGAGGATCCTCCTCTAACCATACAGTTTTAGAATCAGATAATCTAGCAAATCTAGCCAATGCATGAGCAACATCATTGGCACTACGCCTAACACAATTGACTGAAAAGGATCTAAAACCTGCAATCAAGCACCAAATATCTTCATAAATAATCCCAAGCAGAGCTAGATTTGGTTGAGCCTATGCCACTGTCTTCAACACCCTTGCGTTGTCACCTTCCAAAATCACCTCCGTAAACCCAGCATCTATAGCAAATTCAAGAGCTTTACGGCAAGGTAGCACCGCCACCTCTTCACTATCCCTCACAGCCTTACCCTTAAAGGAAATAGCAGCCATCACTTCACCATTCCCATTGCCAACCACAGCCCCATAACTCGACTCAGCCCCATTATTAAAACATGCTCCATCAAAGTTCAGCTTGAAGAAATCTCCCTGTGGTGGTTGCCATGCCTGACTTGCTGAAACCGAAACCGTCACAGGTACATTCAGATGCTCCTGTGCCTCATGAAACTCTCTCAAATAATCCAAAGCCCACTGGTATGACCGTGATGGATGTTGAAAAGCACCCCCATGCAAGACCAAGTTCTGTTGAAGCCAGATTTGCTAGCAGATCACCCAAAATAAATCCAACTCCTCATGTGACAACCTCGATATGAGACTAGCAACGAACTGCCCAAAATCCACTTGCACCATACCAAATTTTTGAAACCTGATTGCACTGCCAGCCCAAACATCCTATGCTGCCCCACACTCCCAAAGTACATGTAGTACTTATTCATCAGCTTTATGACAAAAATAGCACCGAGCATCCTCCAACACCCTCCTTTTCACCAAATTGTCTTTCGTAGGCAGTATATTATGACATGCTCTCCATGAAAAAATTCTGATCTTATTTGGCACCCTAGCCTTCCATATCCGTGACCACAAAGGAAAATATAATGATTGCACCAAAGCCTCTCCACTATTATTCTCTGCCTTAGGTGCTTGGCCACATGGTACCCGGACTTCACATTGTACCTACCATTCTTTGTAAAAGACCATGCTAAGACATCTTGCACCACGCGCCTACTCAAGGGAACTTAAAGGATAGCATCAGCATCATACGGGTGGAACAAAACATAGATTCGATCTTTATCCCACTAGTGGTTCTGCCAATTAATCAAATCCGAAACTCTCCACTCCCAAATTTCCTCCTCAAGTTGGAAAAGAACTCCCTTTGTTGGCTGATTAGGTAACCAACAATCCTTCAAAACATGGATAGAAGCACCATTCCCCACTCTCTAATAACACCCTTTCCTTAATACCGGTTGAGCAGCTAATAAACTCTTCCAAACATAGGAGATGTATTGACAATCCTTTGCCTCAAGGAACTCACACCGTGGAAAGTACTTCACCTTAAAATATCCATACAAAAGAGAGTTTTTGTCTTGCAACAATCACCATCCTTGTTTAGCTAGCACAGCTAGATTAAAAGCTCGAATATCTCTAAATCCCATCCCTCCCTCTTTTTTCGACTGTGTCAGAAAACTCCAACTCTTCCAGTGAATTTTCCTTTCCTCACCAATTTGGCCCCACCAAAATCTAGCACATATAGCATCCAAGTCATCACATAATTTTCCTGGCAATTGAAAAACCCCCATCGTATAAATGGGAATAGATTAAGCCACAACTTTTATCAAAACCTCCTTTCTAGCCCTTGAAATCAACTTCCTCTTCCAGCCTTGAATCTTTTTCCAAAACCTTTCCTTAATGAAAGCAAAAGTGTCATATTTCCTTTTTCCAATCAAAGTAGGCAACCCCAGATAAGAATTAACCTTCGCCACCTTCTTCACCTTCAGTTGGTCAACAATCCATGCTTTCTGCTCCACTTGCACATTGCTATTGAAATAGGCTGAAGACTTCTCAAGATTTATGCATTGACCAGAGGCATCAGCATAAAGCTGTAGAGTATCTGATACAACCTGCACTTCATCATTATTAGCCTGACAAAAAATCAAAGAATCATCAGCAAAAAGCAGATTAGTTATACGAGGCACATTCCTGCAAACTGCCACTCCATACAACCTCCCATCTAATTTTGCTTTAGCAAGGAGCGATGTGAAACCTTCTGCACAAATCAAAAACAAATGAAGGGACAGCAGATCTCCTTGTCGAATACCTCTAGAAGGCCTGATATTCCCATATGCTTTTCCATTAATCCCAACTGAAAAGGAAGGTGTAGAAACAAATTTCATAACCCTATCCACCCAAACCTCTGGAAAGCCCAATTTAATCATCATACCCTTAAGGAAGCCTCATTCCACCTTGTCATAGGCCTTACTCATATCCAATTTAAGAGCTAAAGCCCAATTTTTGCTCTTTTTTCTAAAATGCATGGCATGCAAAGTCTCATAGGCTACTAGCACATTATCAGTAATAAGGCGGTCAGGTACAAAGTCACTTTAAGAAGGAGAAATAATTTGTGGCAAGATCAACTTCAATCTGTTCGCCAAAACTTTTGAAATAATTTTATATATCACATTACAGAGACTAATCTGTCTGAAGTCAACCATTTTTTCCTGTTTCTTTACCTTAGGGATCAGTACTATATGAGTATAATTAATATCAGGCTCCATATTACCAAACTGTAAAAAATCTAACACAGCATCAGTCACCTCATTACCCACAATATGCCAAAATTTTTTATTAAAAAGTGCATTCATACCATCGGGTCCAGGAGCCTTTGTTAGTCCCATCTGAAACAACGTTGCTTTAACTTCATCACTACTAAACGGCCTGGATAGCACCTCCAGCATATCATCTGTAATTTTATGATTTACTGTGCTGAGACATTCCTCCATTCTGTCACAAGTGCTTGCATTAAAAATATTCATAAAATAATCAGACACCACCACAACCACATCCTCAACTTCCTCTAACCAAACCCCGTTAGCATCTTTAATTCCTTTAATATAATTCTGCCGCCTTCTTTGGGACGCTTTGGAATGAAAAAATTTAGTATTTCTATCTCCATGTCTTAGCCATGACACTCGAATCTCTGACGCTAGAATATCTCTTGCTTCAGCAGTAGGTAATCAAGTTGCTTACTTACACACAGAAACTCACTTCTGCTCTCTTTGGTCAGCTCGCATTCATTCATTACCTCCAATTTTTTTTAAGCCTTTTATTCTCTTCTGTTTCGGGTTTGGTCTTAGAAGAACCCTATGCATGTAGTTCAGCCCCACAAACTTGGATTTGATCCCGTACACCACTCAAACCCGAGTTACCCTGACCTCCCTTTGTCCAAGCTTCAGTTACAGCTTCCTCACAATCTGCCCACAGCAACCAATTCTCTTCAAACCTAAAACCAACAGCCCCCCTTCCCCTAACCCGCCTATCCTTCATGATTTTCAAAAGAATATGAATATGGTCAGAAGCATGATTGAACAAATGGGAGACTAAACTTGCGGGAAATTTGTCAATCCACACCCTATTAGCTGTAGCTCTATCCAACCTTTGCTTTGTGTGAGCCGAACCTGGCCTCCTATTAGTCCATGTAAATTTATGCCTAATGAACCCTAAGTCAGTCAACCCGCAAACCTCCAAGGCAGCCCGAAAGTCCTCCATCTGATTATAATAAGGTGATGGACACTTTGCTTCTCAGATGCGTGAAGAATGGCATTGAAATCCCCTATGCAACACCAATGACCCTCAATGAAAGACCGTAACTGAGATAAAAGAGCCCAAGACTTCCACTTTTCATTTGCCTCTGGCCACCCCTGAAAACCTGTGAGATACCACACAAAACCATCATCTTCTACTACCTTTGCTAAAATATGGTTATCAGTGAAATTAATAACATCTAAAGTCATCTCCTCTCTCCAAAGTAAAGCCAGCCCGCCACCTGAATTTGGCTATTTAACAATCAATTTATTTTTAAAAGGTAAATCACCACAATGCTTCTCAAACCCGTCTCTATCCAACCTTGTTTCCATCAAGAAGCATACATCGGGAACTTGTTCCCTCACTAACTTGTAAAGGCTTTAAACTATCCAAAGGTTCCCAAGCCCTTGGCAATTCCAACTTAAAAGCCTCATTGCTTTCGGCAAGGGTGGTTCAACACTCCTGCCGCTTCATTCATGTTTGATTCATCACTGACCTTCCCCCTTTTTCCTTTACACTTTTCATCCTCTGTGTCCCTAAAAGAAAACACTTCCAACTTATTTCTTTTCCCCAAAATGAACTTAGCTCCTTCCTTAAATATTCCCATAGGCCCAACATCTGTACATGCCAGCCTAGTCCAAGTATTTTTCTTTTCATTACTGTTCAGCCGATCCCTATCTTCAGTACAAACCACGTGCTCTTTGTGAAGAGCTGGCTCCAAATCAGACCCCACCTTTATGCTTAAATTTTGAACACCTAAATCCATGGCACCTGATGCTCTGTTTTCCATATCCACTTTCCCAAGCCCATGATTCTCAGCCCAATCCCCATGATCAACGAAATCTACTCCCACCAATTCGGTGGCACCTTCAGCACTTTCCAGAACTGTTTTGTTAGGGAAACCATCCTTGCCACCACCGTTTTTAGTTACCTCCGGCATGCTCTGTGAACCACGCAGCCCCTTCATCACCCCATTATCACCATCACTACTACCTTCCTTCATAACTCCCCGTTTCAGTGGTGAATGAGCCCTACCGCCTGCCTTCAACCAATCCCCATAGCCACAATCCACATCAATCCCAGCTTTTGTTTTATTGAAGTACTTTGCACAATAGCGTAAGTCATGCCCTAAGAGTCCACAGTAATGGCAAAAAACCAACAACCGTTCATACTTAAATTACACCCAATGTTTCTCTCCATCCGAACCTACCAAAAATGCTCATTGCCATATTTCTTTGTCCAACGGAATAGCAATCTTAACCCTCATGAAGAGATTTTGGTTGTCTTTGGTGCACCACTTCTCTACCTCCAAAACCTTGCCCAACCGGTTCCCTACCTTTTCTGCTACCCGAGAAGATCTCATATCAAAAGGCGCCCCCCAGATTTGCACCCATAGAGGAACTAAATCAAACTTGACATTCGTCGCTGTCATCCTTGATTTCCATCTGGTTAGCAAAGGCTTGATTATCAAAACACCAAAGGCCTCTAGTATAAACTATGTCCAACTCGAATTCGGATCTAAACTTGAACTGAAACAAGTTTGACCCCACCTCAACGACCTGCACTTCATCTTCCAAACCCCACGCCTTTTTTAGTGTACCCAGTGCAGCTCTTTTATTAAAGGATTTGCAAGTTAAAAATTTTCCAATGAGACTCAACGCACAGCCCTCTAGTTCCTTTCTTTGGCCTTCATCTAAAATAGTAATAATTTCTTCTTCCTCCAAAGTTAAAGTCATCTGATCTACAATCTTTGAGATGTCGTCTGCCATGATAAAAAAGTCCGCAATGTGAAAGACAAAAGAGGCAGCCCCGTAGGAAACCCTAAGGGAGAAAGATCTCGCAAAACACGAGAGAGAAAACTCCTACAAACGAGGAGAGTTGCGTCAGACCTGTCTCATCTCACAACAAATGTAAATTTCAAGTCTTTTTTACTCAATTTCAAAATGATGTCTTCTATCTAATTACTTTCCTAACTTGTTTAGCTTGACAAGCCGGGCCGCTAGATTCAAGTTCTCACCAATTTTCCTTTTGAATGGTATTTGAAATTTCAGCTAATGTGAAAACTTGCAATATTTCAAAAGAATTAGTGAAGAAAAGAATTTTGAATGAAAAAAAAAAAGGAATGTAAAGAATAGAACATCTTCATAGTTTTGACATTAACTTAGAGTGAGTTTGGTTCAGTTTTTTGAAATTGTGCTTTTTGAAAAAGCGATGGTTTTAAAAAGTGTAGTATGAAATTGTTTCTTTTAAAAAAAAAAAAAAAAAAGTGTCAGGTTTTTATTTTTCAAGAATTCATACGTGTCTTTACCTTATAAATAATAATAATAATAATATTATTATTATTAATGATTCATGTTAATAGTAAATGACTTTCTTAATAAAATATTTTGTAAAAAAGTATATCGATTTATCATTTTTCATAATACAAAATTATTATCTTAAAAGTTAAAATCCAATAATTTTGATCAAATGAATCTTTTCAAAATAAAATTTTATTAACACTTATGTTTCAAATGAGTGGTTCTAAGACCATAAACTATTTCATAACTTTTTTACCACAATTGTGACATAGTAGATTGTGGGTTAGATTGTGGGTGGTTGTCTACCATTTACACATAGACTAACAATTTTTTCTTAATCGCTCACACATCGCCACATCACAATTGTGGCAAGAAAAGTTGTAAAATAATATGTTGTCCTAATTAGAATATTAGCATTAATGAGTATCTTTTTTGACCGTTGGATCTACTTAAATCCAATGGTTTGAAAAAAAATATAACTCTAAAGAGTTAACACCAAGTATAACTTGAACCAATCTATTTAAAAAATTAAAATATTTCTCTAAAAACTAACATAATTCATTCTCTTCATTTTATTATCATCCAAATAGAAACAAAGAATGAATTCACAAAATTGCCTTTTGAAGAACTCAAATTAACCATCAATAGCACCACAAATCCTTGTGTGATATTTGGTTGGGTGAAAAGGGAGATAATGGATGGAAGAAGGAAAATAAGATTCTCAATTGTTTGTTGGAGTGAAAAGAGAGAGAGGAAAAAAAATGGGGATGGATAGAGCCAAGCCCACCATTTTTTTCCTCCCAAATTCAATTTGGAAAATGATTCAAATCAAAATGAGAAGGTGGATCATTTTTTGGATCTAAACTATTTTTTTTTTTTTTTTTTCAAACAAAAAAGGAGTTCCACAAAGAGAAGAAAAATAAAAATGGGAAAATAGATTAAAAATTGAAAAAAAAAATCTCAAATGTGTATATATATATATATTTTTAATTGACATACACAAACAAATAACATAGTTTTGAATACATTAAAACTAGGTTGTTTAGTTTTCTCAAAAAAAAAAAAAAAAAAAAAAAAAAGAAAGAAAGAAAGAAAAAAAGAAAAGGTTGTTTCAAATGAGTTGGTAGATGTCTTACCTATAGATATGGATGGAACGGGTTTATTTCAAAAATTCGGTAACGTTAGAGCTACATATCAATATTTCAATCTTTATCGAACAAAATAAAAAATCTACGACTTCATAATTTCCTAATTAATACTACTGGCAAAGCTAAAATTTTTGTCTTTCAATGAATTCAAACTCTAACAAACAACCAATGTTTCTTAGACACGTGCGACACGTGCTGGTTGCTCAAATATTGATTTTCTTGATGAAAAAAAAAATTGAATAATTGATTAAAATAATAATTAATTAACTGGCCATTGAATACTCGCTACACCTACATGGGTGTTCAGAGGCTTTTTTTTTTTTTTTTTAATTAAAAAATACTATGTATATTTCTATATATATAAAGAGTTCCACACAGTTAATTTATGTTCACTCATTTGCCCTCCTTTTCCATTGCTTGTCTTCAACTTTTATATGATTTTTTTCTATGCACTTAACATTATCCTCCATGTCCTTAACATTGACATGGAAGTTTCTGGATGGTTCTGTGATTGTGTCCTCAAGAACACCCTACAACAAATAATTAAGTTGCATGAATTTGACTGAGCACACCAACTTGTAAAATAAAAATGTTGCTTTATCAATGAAGACATTATTATTCCAATCAAAAAAATAAAATAAAGAAAATCTGTGTATAAGCCTGAGTTTATTCTCTCAATTAAAAGGTATGTACATTTTTATTTTTAATGCATTATATGTTACTATGTGTTTCGGATGACCAATTTTACATTATTATTCCGACCTATTTCTGTCTCTTGAATAATCATGAAAAAAAAAATCTGTAAATTAAGAATGATCTAGCTGAATATAATACTTAAACAAAAACAACATAACAATAAACATAAACATGAAAATAAATATTTTTGATTTTTTTAAATAGACAAACATGTTTTATTCCTTATTTAAGTTGAAGTATAGGAAACTATAGAAATTTGAATGTCAACAGTTAAATTTTAGTCTATTCATGCCCTATATTCTTCATTTTTATCATACAAATTAATTTCTGACTACTTATGAGAGAGATGCTTAACCTTTAGTGTTTCTAAGCTTTTAAAAAATTTCAATATTTACATAATTTAATTTATTATTATTTCAAAGTAACTATTTTTATTCCTTTTTTTTTTACTTTCAGGTGTTAAACAAGAAGTTTTGGTTTAAAACCTAAATATTATCTACTTAGTTGGCACAATAATTTACAAGTGTATTAATAACAGATTATTCAAAATTCTTTTAAAATGAGAAGTCTTTTATCCTTAACATCAATCAACTCGTCACACCCAAGGAAATGGAGTCTCAATAATAATAAGTTGTATATATTTTAGCTTTAAAACGTTTCATTAGGGGCATTGTTTACAATTGTTTTGCCTTTATGAAACGTTAGTAAGAGGAAAACTATAAGCCTTACTTAAATATAGTCCAAACAATTATTAGATTTACTATTGTAAAGGCTCACTCTAATAATATAAATGATATTTTAAGAAAAATTTGTAGGACGTGTCAGTGTCAATCAATTGGAATAAAACTTCAAAAAACAATTATTCGATGATTCTCAACGAATCATTAGGCAAATTAATAATCAATGTGCAATATGCTACTTAGAAAACCAAAATTTTAATTCAAAATCTAATTATATGCTACTTAGTTGGTGTGATAATTGGTGCCTTGCTATTCATATGCACAAACATTAGAATGAAAATCTTGTTTCAGAATCGAAATGACCATAGTTGCAGCACCATTGCAAAAATTAAAATACTTAAATACTTAACCTAATATAAAATTAAATTAAAACTTTCTAATAATTATAGCATAACTAAAAGGGCTACTAACATATTAATTAATAATTATATTTTTTTAATAAAATACTTAAACAAAAATATCATAAACAAAAACATAAACATGATATTTATATTTATATTTACTTAATCCACAAACATATGTTATCCTTTATTCAAAATAGAAGCATAGGAAAATATGGAAATGTCAATGTTAACATTTGAATTTTTAGGCTATTTAAAACCCTTTTTCCTCTTTTCTTACATATAAATCTATTTTTGTTTAGTTATATGAGAGAAGTTTAAGGTTCAGAGTTTCTAACCTCTAAAAAATTTTCAGTATCTAAAGATAATATGAATTTGTTTGTGTGACATTTCTCTAAATAGTATTTTCATTGATTATGATTTCAAAGTTACCATCTTAGTCGAAGCATGTTTCATAGGGTCTCCAACGTATTTTCAAATAAAAGCTCTCATAAGTAATTCTCGAAGTTTTTGAAAACCCAAATCATTACTACTGTGTAAAACATTGTAAGAAAGAAATAACTCATCGTTTATTGTTTACTTAGGGTACATTTGTTACGCTGAATGAGAATTACGATATGAATTGTAATCTTTATTACTAGGAATAAAATGTTGTGTAATGTAATAACTAAACCTATTCATAAGTTTGATTGTGAGTTATAACATTAGAATAAAACTTAAGATTTATTTTAGAAACTATCTTACTCATACAATTATATTTCCTTAAAAATTGTTATTTTTTAAATTTAAGAGAGATATATGTTATTTTTTATTTTTATAATTGTTAGATGTATATGAAAAGTTTTTTTATTTGGAAATATATTAAGTTTTAAAACTATTGCACTTACTAAGGAATAGCTAATACAACCCTTTTAAAGATGAATAGTTATTCTTTTCCTCATTTTTGAAGAATAACTATTCATAAGGAATGACTATTTATTGTAATAAAAACATAATCAAACTAAAGAATAACTAAACCATAGGAATAACTATTACATTATATTACCTATTACAGTCTACCAAACATGCCCTTAATTTCGAAATAGATAATTTATTAGTGTTTACTTTATTTCATATAACTAAGGATTTAGAAATCAAGTCCAAACACTTAGAATTGGAGGATTAAAATTATTGGGTTGGACTCATCCAAATAAGCAGTTTATAGTAGGGTTAGGGGAGGGAGGGGAGGGGAGGGGGCTCTTTTGTCTTATCATTTGGCTAAAGGAAAACAAAAGGACTCACATGATGAGGGGCATGCTAGACCTTTAATGTGGTAACAAATATTGGAGATTAAACATTCAAAATATTGTAGAAATTTAAAAAGGAAAGTGTTTTCTTCCCTAATTATGTAGCCCATAAATTTAATAGACTTCTAGTAAACTAGAGAAAGAGAATAAATTTTAAAAAATGTTGTTACTTTAAACCTTAATGCTAACAACTTATCTTAACATAGATAGTTGAACTACTTTTAACAATTATTTAATGATACTAATTTTTATCTATAATATCATATTTGTTGGGAGGGGGGGGGGGGGGGGTGTGGATACTAGCATATCATCATGTTTTTCTTGCTACGAAGCTTATTCCTACTCGAGTTTTGTAATTTAGGTAGAATTTGAATTCTGGCTCCCCTCCTGTTAGAATTCTCCCATTCCCTCCTATTTTTACAAGAATAAAAGGCCTATGGCAAATAATAAATATAAAGGTCAAATAAAAGTATAAAATTCATATCTTGTATGTATCTTATCTCCTCCAACCAGACCTTTCAGCAACTAAATATCCCATTGAAACACCAACTGCCAGGGGCGGCTGCACATTGTAGTCAGGGTGGTCACACCTTGACTTGCCAAAAATATTATATACATAATTATATTTAAATCAACATGTTTTTCCTACTTTGAAAAAAATATTGACCACCCTTACTTGACAATCTCAAGAATTTTGGTTCAATAAAAATTAAAATAATGCTAAGCACAAAATAAAATGTCACAACAATTACACAATATTCCAAAATTAGCATGCCAACTTACACATGGGCATTTTTTAAAATATATTTAAAAAAATTTTGTATTATAATATTGGAATTTTGTGTCTTTTTTTTTTTTTTTTTTTTTTTTTTGGTCTATAGCATTACTAAAAAAAAAAAAAAAAAAAAAAAAAAAAAAAAAAAAAATCTTGGCCCCCATACGTAGATCTCAACTCCTTGAAAAAAAACAAATAAAAAAGCTCATATAACAACAAAAATGAGCCCAAATAACATCAAAAATATCCCCACCAAAAAAAAAAAAAAAAAGACTAGGCCAAATAACAACAAATAAACAAAATATTCAACAAAAGCTCATTCAAAAAACAAAAAATAAAAACCCCTAATCATTCATTTTTGGAACTCTTTCAACCCATTCCATAAAAATAATTAAATATTCTCTAATTTCATTTTCCTAAAAAAGGGTACCAAAAGTGAGATTGTGGTCGTGATATCTCCTTGGTGATGCTAGGAGCTCTTCAGCAGTTTGGCTCGCAATCGCAACATGTATCATTTGCTGCTCTCTCTCACTTTCTCAATATTTCTCTTCTTTATCATCATTACAAACTTTTTCTTACTTTACTACTCTCAATCTTTGCATTCACAATTCTCACTTAATTTCTTATTAGTACATTTTACATTTTAATTTTGTTTTGTAGAAGAAAATTGTGAAATTTCATGTTTTTTTTTTTTTTTTTTGATGTCGATATATTCAAGTTCTTTTTTAATTAAATTTTGTACAAGTTAAGTCTTAATAATTACCCTAAAAAAAATTCCCTGCCATTACCAACATCAATGTCATCATGCAATTAAAATAATCAAACAGTAAGACGTGAGCAACCGTGCTCTTTTGCAGTGTTTGAGATTTGAAAAAGCACGATTTGGAAATCTTACCAAACACCAAAAAAAAAAAAAAAAAAAAACAAAACAAAAAAAAAAAAAAATTTCAAATCAAACAAACGTTGAACCAAACGGGCACTAGAGTCCATCTCAAAATTAATATTCTGATTTCTTTTCAACTTTCTAATTTAGTTAGTGTGAACCGTTGAATCATGAATGTTGGTCGACTATTATCTGTAAAAGTAGCCTTTTCAATAAGTGCGCTCGCATTTTTGTGGTAACTTCAAATATTGAGTGTTTGATCTTCTATGCACGCCAAATTCAATTCCATGAACCATAACCAAGCCGAAGTGACCATGATAGTGTCTATCTTCCGGCAAATGGACCCACAACAGACATTGAAATGGGTCAAGAAAGTCATGAGTAGGAGAAATAGCTTTCGCTTCACGTATACAACACAATGGCCACTGTCATCATAGTCAATATTTAGGTTGTTTGCTACCACCTAAGGAGGGGACACAATAATATTTAGGTTGAGTTGGCTTTTCGTGGGTTGATGCTGGCCTTTGAGAAGATAGCATTATAAAACGCTTTCTACTTGTGCCTGTTGGTTTCAAAAGTACAACACATGGTTGCATTGCATTTTCTAATCTCAAGTCCCTTCATTCTTCCACAAGTATAAGTTCTATTGGTCAACTACCAACATAACACCACTCAGAAGGATGCTTGCTGTTTTAAAACCTTGTGGAGACTCATGGAAGAATCCTTATTGTGGATAATTGGCATGTAAGGAAGATTGCACATAATGTATACATTTCATTATTAAGATCTTTTTTTTTTTTCTTTTATATATATATATATATATATAACAGTGTACAAACTTCACATGCCTTAGGGACAAAAAAATTGGGCCTTAAAATATCAACGCATCCACTATTGAACGGGAAAGGCCTTAAAACTAGAAAGACCTACCATATGTTCCTAATCTTAATTATGGGATAGATGACTCAATGCATCCCATCTTCCGAGTGAATTATTCCAAACCTACTTGGATTTTATTGGTGAGTTCTAATTGGCTCACCTAAGTCACATTGCAAAAACTGCACCTTAATAAGTTGTAGGTGATATGATCCCATTACAACACCTCCTAATTTAGATTTTTCTTTTCCTATGGCAAAGTCTTATAGCTCAATTGGTTAGCATCTACTGATATTTCCAATAAGATATCCAATGTTCAAATCCCCCTACCACAACAATATCAACTATATCATATTTATTTAGAAGGATTTGAAAAATTATATAATTAGACAAATTGAGAATTATATTTCATAATTTTTTTTTTTTTTTTTTTGAGAAAGAAAGACCTTGAATATTATTAAGAAACACAAGTCAGCCTGATAAGCAACAAAAGTCTGGACTGGAACATCCCCCATCCAAACAGAAAAACCAATGACATGATGTGCTTGTCTAGCTAGGTTGTGAGCTACATAGTTACCATCCCTACCAACATGTTGAAAACTAATACTATTAAACAAACCTGCCAACAAATGAGCATCACGGATTAAAAGACCATATGAAGCTATGTGAAAGCTCAGATTTGTGCCAAAACACAAGAGCTTGTTCAGACCCCCAATTAAAAATTACAGCTAGATTGCTTTTATTCTAACTTAAACTAATTGCAGAACAAGAGTAAATAAATGCAATGAACCGATAACACTACCCTAAGCCATATTCAACAATAAAATGAGAGTTTAAAGAGTATGGAAGAGAGATGCAAATACAAGATAATACCAAGACGTGTTGTTGAAGAGGAAACTGAAAAACTAGGCAAAAAACCTCTTCGTGACCCTCCAAGTCAAAATCAATCCACTAGAGAATAAAGTTGGAGTACACGAATAACAAAAACCCTCAAAGTCTAGTCTACCCCATGTACTTGAACCCTTCAAGCTCCTACCACCAACAGACTTCTTAGAGTCTTGTCTTCTCTAACTTTCTAGATCCCACAATTCAGCCCGATTGCATCCGCCAATAAATGGCTCCTTCCAATGTTTTCCAGCAGCACCAAAATCTCACTTAACACTCAGAATGGGTGTGGTAAGTGTTTGGGCTAACAACCTTTCAATGATCTAAAGATGGAGAGGTAGGAGTTGAGGAAAACCACATGTAAATGTGTAGATAATTGTGAGTATAATAATCTCTAACTCTTAAGTATATTTGATAGGGTTTTCTTTCTAAAAGGCACTCCTTACAATTCGTGGGTAATGAGGATATTTATAGTATGGGTAAAAAATTCGGTAACAACTTAACTTTTTGCCAAACAGAATGTTTCACGAGTACTTCACGAGATGGCTTTTCTCACAAACACTCACGAACTTGACAACCTAGCATGACTCTTTAGCTTCCAGTCATGTGCTTCACACATGGCATTTTTGCGAGTTACTTCTCGTAAGCTACTCGTGAGCTAGTTGTGAATTGCACTAATTCACCTGAAAACTCTAAAATGTGTGACAACACAAGAGCTGTTTAGACCCCCCAAATTAAAGATTACGGCTCGGTTGATTTTACTCTAACTAAAACTAAGTGCGGAATAGAGTAAATGCGAGTGAACAAACAATAAAACTATTATAAGCCATATTTAACAAATCACAATAGTAAAATGAAAGCTAAAAGAGTAAGGAAGAAGAATGCAAACACAAGATAACACGCCAATGTGTTATCGAAGAGGTAACCGAAGTACTTGGAGAAAAACCTCTCCGCTGCCCTCCAAGCGGTAAATCGATCCACTAGACAATAAGTTGGGATACACGAATAGCAAGAAACCCTCCAAACCTAATCTACCCAATGCACCTAAGCCCTCCAAGCTCCTACTCCAACAAGGCTTCTCAGAACTGTGTCTTGTCTAACTCTCCGGATCCTGCAATACGCCCAATTGCATCTACCAAAACTTGGCTTCTTCCAATGCTTCCCAGTAGCACCAAAACCTCACTTAACACTCAAAATGGGTGTGGTAAATGTTTGGGCTATCAACCTTTCAAGGATTTAGAAATGGAGAGGTAGGAGTTGAGGAAAACCACAATGGATTGTGTAGAGAATTGTGGGTATAACAATCTCTCACTCTCAAGGGTTGTTGAGGTTCAAAAAACCATAACACACGGCCCAAAGAAATAGTGCATTAGACCAACCCCATGGAAAGTAAAATTGAAAAAAAAGGTTGAGTTCACAAAAGAAAAGGATGGTAGGCTCAAAGATTTAAAGCCCAAGATCCATGAATGGGTAGGTTTTAGAGCCCATGAAACAAAGGGAAGAAAGAAAAAAGGCCCAGATCAGAAGACCAAAGAGAGTCCAGTAAAAGAATAGGGCCCGAGATCCCTGGGACGTGCAGCACAGGTAGAGTAGGATTGAGACAACTCAAAAATGGAATCAAAAGGCACAAGAAACGAAGGATGGATATGTCCTTCTCAAGTGCTCAGTGATGCAGCAAAGAACCAGAGGGTTTGGAAAGCAACAACTCATGAGCAAAAGGTTGGTGCTTCAAGGAACCCAAAAAGATGAACCATAAGGGGAAGTAGCTGGGAAAACCTTCGACTTGGCAGGAAAGGATTCGGCTCACTTGGAAAAAATGACAAAAGGAAGGGCAACCAAAAGCTAAGTCTGAAAAAGTAAAGGCGTGGAAGCATTGAAGGAAAAGAGATCAAAGGTTAGCTCTCTAAAGACACCCCAAAATGGAAAGTCAGCAAGAGGCTTTTAGGGAAACAACTCCAAAAGAAGGAAACTATGAGAAAATAAGGAAAGAATTGGTCGTCAAAAGGGCTGGAACAACAGGGGCTCTAGTACCCAGGGAGCCTAGGGGGAGATTAGTGGTACCCCAGAACAATAAAGTGACACTAAAAAAGGAAGAAGTAGCCAACGTTGAAGAGGGCATTCGGCAGTAATGAATTATAACAGAATCATTGCGAAAACTCTGTAAAAACCTAGAGAGCAGTAAAAAGAAAGAGAAATACTCCCCGGTATTCCAACACAGCCACTAAAGAACATACTCGGATTCAAAGAAATTCAAACTTTGCAAGTCTTGAAGACTTGAATAGCCATCTAAGTCTGTGATTTTTGAGTTTATTTGGACCTTGTAACACGTTTTAGTGAGCACATTGTAATCCATAATTAAGAAAATAATCAAACATTTCATATTGATTTGAGGATCCCTAATAGTCATTGTGTGATTTTTCTTTATTACATTGTTTTCCTTTTGTTGTTTTTCTTGCTGTTCAATACATATATTCTTGCTTGCCAGTGTGGACGTGTTGTAGGATCTTTGCTCTGTGCACCACCTGGTTCATAAACAGCCCATTTAGCTATGATGAACCAAGCCCAGTCCCTTCAAACTACAACAAGAGGGCCCGGGGTCCTTGTTCAAGCTTAGGCCTAGATACCATCCAAAAGGTGATCCTCACATTTTGGCAACTTCAATGGGGACTGGGTAAAGGAGAGGGAAAAAGCAATCCTTTCGTAGAGCATGGCTCCAAGGCAAAGGAACAACAAAGGTACCAATGTGCTACCTGTAGCCTCGGAGCCCGTAGGAGAGAATGAAGTAGCCTCTAGTAGAACAAGAAGTGTTATCAGGCCAAAGGCGCGCAAGGCAGGCGCTAGACCCTGTGGCTCGAATGGCAGAAATGCTAAAAGATTTGCAGCAAGAAATTTGCCTTCTTAAAGAGGGCAGGACACAGGAAATCAGGGACAATGACCCCCTTGTGGTCAACCAAGATAGAGCCCAACCAGAGGGAGGGTCAGCAGTAGGAGGAGGTGGCAACCCCCAGTACCTGACATTGGCAGATATTAATGCCCTTTTAAAGCAAGAAAGGGAGAAACTCTCAGGGATCCCCAAGCAGTTTTCCCGGGATCCCTCTTCCCACCAAAACTCCTTGGCAAGCCATATCCTAAAGGATATGAACCCCCGAAGTTCCATCCTTTTGATGGAAGGAATGGGAGTGCTGTAGAACACGTGAAAAAATTTATTCACACTATGGGCCCTTACATAGGAGATATAGAATTGTGCCTAAGGGAGTTTGCTAAGTCCCTAGTAGACAGAGCATATACTTGGTACACCACACTGAGGCCTGGGTCCATTAAGACTTGTGATGAAATGATGGAGAGGTTCTGTGCAAAGTATTACCCCGATGAGGACAAAGTCACCTTCCAAAGCCTTTAGATGGTAAGGAAAAGGCCTGGAGATGATCCTATCCAATTCATCAAAAGGTTTGAAGATGTTTCTCTAGATTGTTATGGAGACCATGGGGAAAAAGAGCTCGTGGAGACCTGCATATCCAACATGCTTTTTGATTATAGGCTCAACCTCAAAAATTTATGCATCTAGTGGACAGAGCATATACTTGGTACACCACACTGAAGCCTGGGTCCATTAAGACTTGTGATGAAATGATGGAGAGGTTCTGTGCAAAGTATTACCCCGGTGAGGACAAAGTCACCTTCCAAAGCCTTCAGATGGTAAGGAAAAGGCCTAGAGAGGATCCTGTCCAATTCATCAAAAGGTTTGAAAATGTTTCTCTAGATTGTTATGGAGACCATGGGGAAAAAGAGCTCGTGGAAACTTGCATATCCAACATGCTTTTTTATTATAAGCTCAACCTCAAAAATTTATGCATCACTCAGTTTACTAACCTGCTACAGAGAACCAGGAGGATAACACAGACTATGAGAACAAAGAGAGTGTCAGTACCCTAGGCCATGACAGCATCGGTATGGGAGAAAAAGAAGAAACCTGAAGGGAAAATGTTCGAAGAACCATCAGTGATTCCATGTGCTGCAGAGGAATTGAACCATGTCTTGAACAAGTGGATTAGAGATGGAATTGTTAGGCCATTCACTGTGTCCAAGCCACCAACTGAGGAAGAAAGAAAGAATCCCTTGTTCTGTAGGATTCACAACTACGTCAAGCACTCCACCAAGGATTGATAAACCCTCCGCAAGCTCTTTCACAATAAACTAAAGGAGGGAAGCCTTGAACTCACTTAGAAGAAACCCGAAATACAAAGGAATCCCCTACCCAACCACAAAGGGAAAGGGGTAGTGATTGTGGTGATCCACGGGAACCTAGTAGAAGCAGAGGAATCTGAAGGATCCTTCCACCCAAGCACAGTCAGGACTCTCTAGAAGAACCCTAAGTTTAAGTCACTATTCAACCAGTTAGGATTTGGACCAGAAGCAAGAAGGGTGGTGACAGAGTCCCTCATGAGTATAGCAGCAGATTCAGAGATAGAATGTTTCGCGGCAAAATCCCATGCTAGTCGAGCTTACTTAGAAACAACCAATGCAATAACCTTCACTGATGAAGACATGGAGGTCAAGCATCTAGACCACCGTAGGCCCCTTTATTTGATGGCCACTATAAATGGTGTTCAAGTCAGAAGAGCACTAGTAGACACAGGGACATCACTCAACCTCATAGCTCTGAGTACCCTAGAAGCCATGAGCCTGACTGGCAGGAGGATCCTAGGGGCTCCTATGGAGATAATAGGATTTAGAGGATTGGCAGAATCAACTGAGGGATATGTACAGCTGGCCTTGAGAGTAGGGCCAATAATAGCTCTAACCAGATTTCATGTAATCAATTCAGAGGTTTCCTACCATGTACTGTTAGGACACCCATGGCTCCATAAGCACCGCCTTATCCCATCCACGTATCATCAATATGTTAAAGGGAGATTAAATAGGAGACCCATAAAGATCCCTGCCAAACATAACCCTTTCAGCCAAGGAGAGGTAAACTTTATGGAAACAATGTTCAATGATGAGCTAGAACCAAATAATGAGAGCCCCACGCCAGGGACCCCAGGAGCACCTGTCTTGGAAAAAGAAGAAGGAGGGGCTACTCGCGACTTAAGAAACCTCTTAGAGAGAAAAAGGCAAAAGAGGGAGCCTAGCACTTCAGGATCCCGAGAATGTGTAGTAGTGCGAGAACTCAGAGGAATGTTAATTTATCGTTTATGAAGGTGCGCGGGGCCTGAATGCATCATGCAAGAGGGTCCCGGACCACCAGAATGTATGGTGGCTTAAGAAGAAATCCCAGGGGAATCGATCAAAGAGACACAAATTCAACCTGAAGAAGAATTAAGGGAAATAAACTTGGGATTTGAGCTAGGATCCCAAAAGCCTGTCTTCATTAGTAGTCAGTTGATAACACAAGAAAGGGAGCAATTAGTGGCCTTGCTCAAGAAGTACATGGATGTGTTCACGTGGACTTATGATGAGATGCCTGGTCTAGATCCAAGGCTAGTGGTCCATTCTCTCAACGTAGACCCGAGAGTTAAGCCAGTAATCCAACCAGCTAGAGTCTTTCACACTAATGTAGAAGCTCAGATAATTTAAGAAGTCAAGAAGTTGCTAGCAGCTAGTTTTATCAAGCCCATCCAGCACCCCAAGTGGCTTTCCAACATAGTACCTGTGAAGAAAAAGAACGGCCAAATCTGTTGCTGTATGGACTTTCGCAACCTAAACAAGGCATACCTAAAAGATAAGTTCCCTCTGCCTAATATTAACCTCCTTGTAGATTCAGCTGCGGGGAGTTCTATGTTTTTATTTACGGATGGGTATAGTGGGTACAACTAAATTCGCATAGCTGCCAAAGATGCAGAGAAGACAACATTTAGGACCCTAATTGGGAATTTTTATTACACTGTAATGCCCTTTAGCCTAAAAAATGCAAGGGCCACGTACCAGCGAACCATGACAGCAATCTTCCATGACATGATGCATAAAGAGATGGAAGACTATGTGGATGATATCGTAATGAAATCAAAAACTAGAGCAAGGCACTTTCAGACACTTAAACAAGTTTTTGAAAGGTGCAGGAAGTACAAACTGCACATGAACCCCATGAAGTGTGCTTTCGAGCTATCTGCTGGAAAGTTTCTTGGGTTCCTAGTACATTACAGAAGCATAAGTGTAGATCCAGCCAAAACCATAGCCATTGCAACAATGAGGAGGCCTACAACAGTAAGGGAGCTCAAGAGCTTCATAGGGAGAGTCTCCTACATTAGGAGATTTATGCCAGGATTGACTTCAGTCACAAGTAATTTATCCAAACTGTTGAAAAAGGGGGCTAAATTCACTTGGGAAACCGAGCAGTAGGAAGCCTTCCAAAAGATCCAGCAGATCATGAATCACCTTTCCACACTCCAAGCACTAGTACGTGGGCGATCCCTATTGCTATATCTAGCATCAAACTCCCAGGCGATAGGAGCCCTGCTAGCACAAGAGGATGATGATGGGAATGAGCAACTCATTTACTACGTAAGTAGGACACTTAAGGATACTGAAACCAAGTACCCTAGGATAGAAAGAACTTGCCTAGTAGTTATCTACGCATCCCAAAGGCTGAAGCGATATTTCTCATCTCACCAAATCTTTTTGGTGACTAAGTCACACCCTATAAAAGCACTCCTACATCAGCCCCTCCTGACAGGAAGGATAGCACAGTGGTTGGTCCTTCTCTTTCAATACGACATAGGCCTCAAGACCTCTAAGGCTATCAAAAGTCAAGCCATAGAAGATCTGTTAGCCCAGTTTCCAGGAAAGGAAGAGTGCTCACTAAATGAAGAGATCCCTAGGGAAGTGGCAGTAGCAGAAATCCCAGGAAAGAAGTGGACAATGAGATTTGATGGGTTAGCAACAACAACTTCAAATGGACTGGGAGTTGTACTTAGCTACGAAGATGGGGACACCATACCCCTATCTTTTAAGCTTAGGTTTCCCTATTCAAATAATGCATCTAAATAAAAGGCATACTTGACTGGGTTAGCCATAGCACTTAGCATAGGAGTAAAGCATATGAGAGTTCTAGGAGACTCCAATCTTGTGGTCTCCTAGGTAAAAGGTGACTTTACACTGAGAGAGCAGAGTTTGGTAGCCTACAGGACTTGGGCGCAAAGGCTAGAGCAGGAATTCTAGACCTTTAGTTTGGAGTACACCTAAAGGAGTGAGAACAGGTTTGCTGATGTACTAGCCACCCTAGGGTCCCAAGTGTCATTCAAGGGGAAAGACACTGTGGTAAGAATAGGTAAGCAAGAACATTCCAACATAAGAATCCTCAAAAGGATGTTCCCTAAAGAACTCGAGCAGCAGGATTAGAGGAGTGAAGTCAAAGAAAAAATGAAAGAGACAAGATATAGAGGGAGTATCAAGGAGCTAAAAGACTACACTCTAATAGAAGGGGAGTTATACAAAAGGCTGCCCAAAGGGATCCTATCCCGATGCATTAATGAGAAAGAAGAAAAGCTGAGACTAGAAGAATTACATAGCCAGGCCTGTGAGGTTGTAGAAAAAATCAGTCTATACAGAAGAATGCAGTGCATGGGGTTCTACTAGCCAACCATGAGCAAAGAGGCAGCAACTATACAAGGGAATTGCCAAAAATGTCTACTCTCAATAGACAAGGAAGAAAGCTACGCTGTATTTGTTACAGAAGACTAGAGAACTCCATTCATGGAATACTTGGCTCAAGGGATCCTACCAGCTGACAGGATATTAGCCCACCAACTCGAGAGACTTGTAGTCAAGTACTTCTTACAGAACGGGATCCTGTTCAAAAAGGGGTACAACAGGGATCCCCTAAGGTGCCTAGGGCCAAAGGAAGCTAGAGAAGTAATCAGGGAAGTCCATTCCGGTTACTGTGGAAGTCACCCAGGAAAAAGAAGGCTCTACAAGCAGTTGCTACTGCTAGGGTACTATTGGCCAACATCGAAAAAAAACTCCGAAGAGCTGGTCAAAACATGTCATGCCTGTCAAGTTTTTGGAGATGCAATTCACACCCACCTAAACGTACTACAAGATATGACAACACCATGGCCTTTCCACACTTGGGGGCTTAATCTCATAAGGCCTATAAACCCCCCTTCCAATGGTTACATATGGATCCTAGCAGCCACCGAGTACTTTACAAAATGGGTAGAAGTTATCCCTTTGAAAAAGGCAATTGGAGCAATCGTGGCGAACTTTATTCGAGAGCACATCATCACAAGGTTTGGGATCCCCAGGAGACTGATCAGTGACAATGGGACCCCGTTCATAAACAAAGACATGAAGAACCTGAATGAGGCATACTACATCAAGCATGGAAGGTCTACACCATACTGCCCACAAGGAAATGGCCAGGCTGAAGCCATTACTAGGGTGATACTGAAGATCCTTAAGAAAATGGAACATGAGTATGGGGGAAATTGGAGTGACCACTTGACGGATGTACTCTAGGCATGCAAGAGCTCCGTGAAAACAGCCACAGGATTCTCACCGTTCTCTTTGATTTACGGGACAGAAGCCATTAGTCCTGTGGAATTAGTAGTCCCTACACCAAGAGTAGTGCTTAAAGAAAACCAAGAGGACACCGAGGAAGCAAACAATGAAAGAAGATTGGCAAATCTAAAGGGGTTAAAGGAAGAAAGAAAAGTGGCCAGAAGGAGAAGTATGAGGTACCAGCAAAGGATGACTAAGGCATATGCACAGGGAGTACACCCAAGGGCTTTCACTAAAGGGCAACTGGTGTTACGGACAACAGAACGTGTAAGAAGAAACCTCCCAGGACCCTCCAAATTTGCCCTGAAGTGGGAAGGACCCTACATCATCAGGGAAGCCCATGATAATGGGTATTACTACCTCTCAAAGAAAGATGGGACAGTCCTGGAAGATCTCATAAATGGGAAGTGGTTGAAACAGTACTATGCATAGAAATGGAAAGATCTTAGTACATTGAAACCCTTTTTGCCGACTCCCTAACCTGCTAAGTGTTTCATCATTCTTCGCTTTGGTTATGAATTTTTGTTTAAGTAATTTTGTTCAGGAACCCAAGGCAAAAGGACATTCTACGATCCTTACTATCTTTGATAACTCTCTTGTGTTCCTCAGAAAGTAATTGTGCTTTGATTCAATGAAATCTCTTTTATTCCGTTTAAGTTATTGTTAAATTAAATATTACAAAGCCCAAATATGGGCAGACTTGAGGGGGGGTACCCAGGCCAATGCAAACGAAAGAGAACTTTGACACATGACCTAGGACCCACCCCACAATTATCTCAAAATACATGGCCTAAGATCATAGGCAAAGATAAGTGCCTGGGATACCTAGCCCCGTATTTGTCGAAAGAAGGCCTGCCTGGTTCATGATTTGAGACTAAAAAAAAGGGGGGGGGGGGGCACCCAATGTACCAAATTCAGTACTTGCGCAACAAAACAACCGCTAGGGTACCTGATCCAAGACCTACAGTAAGACTTGTAAGGACCATGGCCTAAGACTCAGTGCAAAAAGAAAGAAAAATGACAGTATACAAAAAGACAAGAACAGATTCACATGTTATTAAAAAAATGGGGGAAGACAACACAAATATACAGAGTCATATCATAGAGAATGAGGAAGAAAAGCTAGGAATAATGTTGAACAAAAAATAAATAAATAAAGCTTATACAACCCAAATTGTTTGAAAATACATCTCAACCAGCTAAAAAAAAAAAAAAAAAGGAAAAGCTAAGGAACAAGGCCGGTTAGTAAAGAACTGTCAGGAGAAATGGCAGGAACAGCTGAAGAAGAAAGAACCCTCTGCCTTTTAACCTTCAAATCATGCAGAACCTTGTGAGCACGAGCTAGAGCCTCCTCAGCAGCAGCAATGTCAACATCTATACTCCTGGAAGCCTGCCTCTGGAATAGCATGTGGGCCAGTGAACGTAGATGCTCCAGCAAAAAGGACAAGTTAAACTTTGCTTCTAAAAGGTCTTACACCACTCCCCTCCATTCCAAGAGTCTCTCTTCAGATAAGGAGTCAAGGGAGGAATCCCTTAGGGAGATCCGCACGGCACACAGCAACTCCATCAGAATGTTCCCTAGAAACACACCTCCCCTAAAACCACTGGTAAAATCTCCATGGACCTTGAGCAACCCTTCCAGTAATGACAGACCCTCTACAGGCACGGATAAGCGCAAGAAGTTGCCATAGGAAGGCCCAAAGTTATGAAAATGGCTTGTAGGGAGGCTGTTGAACTCCAAAAGATCAAAGCTGGCCAGGAAGGCAAGAAGCCCCAAGTCAGGATCTGAAATAACCACTTCTGGAGCCTCCCCCATTATTGCATCTCCATTTGTAGCGATAGGGGAACTGTCAACCTTCTAGATAGTTTAAGGGGTTCCTGCTTGAGATTCAACAATCTGAGAAGATCCCACAACCACCTTAGGAACTACAAACTCAAGATCTCTAACACTTGTGTCAATACCTGCAAAAGCAGACATAGTTCAAAAAGGGGAGAAAAGCCAAGAAAGAAAAGGTAAAGTAAGAAAAGCAAAAAAAAAAAAAAAAAGGGACCTGTATCGGCTTTCTGTGGCAGGGCTTCCTCCTCTTGCTCTTCTGATTTCTTGGTGGACTCTGTGAGAAAACATGCAGCACGTTGAAGAAAGGGTGAGGAAACCTTAGCAAAATGGCTAAAGAAAGGAAAGGATACTAGGGGCTTCACCAAAGGAAGAAAAGGCAAGGAAGAAGCACTGGTAAAAGAAGAATAACACGCACCTTCAGAACCCTCTGATTCCAAAGAAGAAGCAGCATCAGGGGCAAATCGAGCACTGGTTTAACCTAAAAGGGATAAAGACGAGATTAAGCATTTTTATAAGAGAAGATTGGGGGCTCACCTACTTGTATAGATGGAGACACGCCCCCAAGGGTTCTTTGCTTAACATAGGATCAAGTGACACAGTTCTGAATGGACTGAAAGTCTGCCTAGGCTAAGGATCTTGGGAAACAGGGGGCTGAGAAGGCTCAGGATCCTGAGTAGCTAGGGGAACAGCAGACGGAATGGACTGGACACCCTGCATTGGCTGCCCAGTTTCCTCAGTTATACCACCACCAACAGCCTCCTCTTCCATACTGGGGAAACCAGCAAAAGAAGCAGTAACCACTTATTCCTCCAAAGTCTTTCCAGTTGCGGGAGGAGGTACCTCCACTTGCAAAAAAAAAAAAAAAAGCATAAGTACACAGTACCAAGAAGGGGTGAGAACAAATAGGGAGAGGCACGAAGAAGGCCATACCACAACATCATCAGACGATTGACTCCTGCACTTCTTGGGGTCTGACTTGCACTTGGACTGCAAAGAAGAAATAGTCACTCATCAATTAAAAGAGAAAAAGAAAGACATTGCAACAACAGTAATAAGCTACTGCAAAATAAAAGAGAGAAGAAGAAAAGGGGCCTTTCCCAGAGGGTCCCAGGGGAGACTAGGGTACAAGATCAAAGGATCCCAAAGAACCTTGGGCTAAAGAACTCACAGGAACTTGAGAGAGAGAAGACTCTATCTTAGTCTTAACTCGAGTCTTTGGAATTAAAGGATGCCCAACTTCCTTTCCCATTGTAGGAGAGCTCACTCCCTCGAGTTCCTCAAAAATTACTAACTGCTTCAAAGATTTTGCAGTCTTTCTCTTCTTAGTCTCAGGGCCAGCCTCGATACCCTCAACTTCCTCTTCAGGTTCAAATTGCTTAACCTTTTCCTACTTAATCCTCTTCTCTTTACCTTTGCCAACAGGAGTGGCAACACCAATTGCCTCTACTGCCCTTCTTTTAATAGGCACACCAAAAGAAGTGCCAACAATGAGGTCACATCCTAACCAAGTTTCAGGAAAATCCTGGGCATAACACACCCAACCACTCCTAGAGGCATGCCACTCCGCGAACCCTGTCTTGCTACTTATGGCAGCAGATACTATACCAACAGTGGGAAGGGATAGGCGCCTGTTAGCAGTAAGAGCAGAAAGAATATCGGGATTAAGAACTCTTTCAATCTTGCCAGGGCCAACATAATCAACAAAAGATTTCTGTACTCATCTCCACTAGCCAGCAAAACCATCAAAAGCAAAGACTCCCCTCTGGGAGTTGGGAACTACAAACCGAGGACTTCTCCGCGACCAATAGGAGAAGGCCTGAAGCCTAAGGAATTGGTCCAGCGAAGGAAGAGAAGGCACTGCATCCTTGAATACTGAAGGGGTGTCTTGATCGAAACCTAATTGCCGAAGTACCTAGTGTGCTGAGTAGTGTGTATATCTAGGGCCACTTGAAGAGGGCACCAGAAGCTAGGAAGGACTAACACAAGCTAAGTAGGCCAAGCTGCCTTCATCACTATTGCATAAATCAAATGTATTCCTTGAAAAAGTAAGGAAAAAGGCTAACACAAAGTCACAAGCAAACCCGGGGCTAAACTCCATGGGAGAACGCCATTTTAAGTGTCCTGCTTGGTTAAAAAGCTCAACCAGATTAAGACTACCACCTTTCAGACTGGCCCAACGAAAAATAATTGGATGGCTATTAGTCGAACTACCACACAGACCTTTAATTACATCAAAGGATACTTGGAACTTATCCTTCACAAACCTCAAATTTCTACACTTCGCTAAAGTAACCGAAGAACGATCCCACATGAATACCTGAAAAATGGCACAGTGGAGGGATGAAGTGATCATGTAGCAAGAATTGCCTTCAACTTCGTCTCCATGAAGCTGATTTAGTTGAGAATAAACATGGCCCAAGAACATGGGGGCTAGAGGATACTGAGCACCCTAGGCCAACCTAATTGCCAACGGGAAGAAAACGGACTTAACCTCGTACTCGGGGAATTCACTAAACAAGAATTTACTAAGCCAAAGCGCCAGGAACCCGGCTCGCCTGACTTCCTTGTCTTTATCTCGCGAAAGATTCATAACCCATCTACCCATCCTGGCTGGTTTCCCACCAGGAGAAGTGGTACGCCCACCAAAATGGCTAAATAATTTATCTTCCACCTTGAGATCCTCATCGGAAAGACTAATATCAAAGGGGTTCTCATCTCCGAACACCAAGAGGAGAAAGTTGTTCACCACATCCTCCAAGGTGATCGTAAGCTCTCCAACAGAAAAAAAAAAAAAAAAAAAAAAAAAAAAAAAAAAAAAAAAAAAAAAGTATGAAGAGAAGGGCACCAACGGTGTACCAGATGCTTGAGGCCCTTAGCATCCCAGAAACCTTCAAGGTTCCTAGAAATCACCACTGCCTTCAAGATCCTAGGGCGCTCCAGGCAACCCACAAACTCTTCATCAGAAAGTTCCCTATCTACCTAAATAGGCCAATCTTGAATCCTCCTAGGAACAAAATCAAAAAAGATAGGGACCGCCTCTCGAGATCCCTACGTAATCTGGAGATCTAAAATCTCTCTTGGGTTTAGGACCTGAGCAGAACTGGCAAAACCTGCCTGACCGGAGAGTACCCAGGCATGAGAGGATGGAAGGGCCTCGCCATGAGACACCTAAAGGAAAAATAGACTAGGGGTGTACCAGGGGTCTCGTAAAGGGAAGGCAGGGCGCTCTGTAACCTTATGTGACTCGCCCTGCGAGGAACTAAAGGAACCCTTGGCCTTAGAGGGGCAAGGAGTACGCTCCCTCCTTTTACGTGAGGAAGAGGAAGCCATCAGGGCAGTAAGTGTTAGGAAATAGGCAAATCAAGGGAATAAGGAACACATAGAAGGAAAGCAAAGAGCGCAAATTGACTATAAGGGAGAAGATAAGCCTAGAATTAAAGGCTCAGCGAAGTAAAAAGAGAATATGAATTGACTATGATAATGGCGCAAATAGCAGTTGGAGAAGACGATGTATAGAAAGGCGCGCCAGTTGCAAAAATTTAATTTTTTTTACTAGCCATTATTAATGAGAGTTATAGGGAACATGGAAAGTGGGTGTGGGAAGTTTTTTACTCCAAAATTAACTGCCACGTCCCATGCAAAGGGAGAAGTTACAAAAGAAAGAAGTACAACAGGCAAAGAAGACTGGGATACCCAATGACAATGGGAAGTCAGGATCCTGAAGAAAGAAAAAAGGGACCTCGAGAAAAAATTAAAATAGTGAAGAAAGAAGTTCTACAGAAACTAAAACTCTAAATTACTCACGCGTGGGCTGCAGGCAACCCACGAGCTCGGGGGGGCTAAATGTTAAGGTTCAAAAAATCATAACACAAGGCCCAAAGAAATAGCGCATTAGACTAACCCCATGGAAAGTAAAATTAAAAAAAAGGTTGAGCTCACAAAAGAAAAGGATGGTAGGCCCAAAGATTTGAAGCCCAACATCCATGAATGGGCAGGATTGAGACAGCTCAAAAGAGGAATCAAAAGGCATAAGAAACGAATGATAGATATGTCCTTCTCAAGCACTTAGTGATGCAGCAAAGAACCAAAGGGTTTGGAAAGCAACAACTCACGAGCAAAAGGCTGGTGCTTAGGGGAACCCAGAAAGATGAACCATAAGGGGAAGTAGCTGGGAAAACCTTATACTTGGCATGGAAGGATTCGGCTCACTTGGGAAAAATGACAAAAGGAAGGGAAACCAAAAGCTAAGTCTGAAAAAGTAAAGGTGTGAAAGTATTGAAGGAAAAGAGATCAAAGGTCAGCTCTCCAAAGTCACCCTAGAATGGAAAGTCAGCAAGAGGCTTTTGGGGAAACAACACCAAAAGAAGGAAACTATGAGAAAACAAGGAAAGAATCAGCCGTCAAAAGGGCTGGAACAACAGGGGCTCTGGTACCCAGGGAGCCTAAGGAGGATCAGTGATACCCCGGAACCCTATAGTGATAATATAAAAGGAAGAAGTAGCCAACGTTGAATAGGGCATTTGGCAATAGTGAATTATAACAGAATCATTGAGAAAACTTTGTAAAAACCTTGAGAAAGCAATAAAAAGAAAGAGAAATACTCTTCGGTATCTTAACACAACCACTAAAGAACATACTCAGATTTAAAGAGATTCAAACTTTGCAAGTCTGGGACGCTTGAATAGCCATCTAAGTCTGTGATTTTTTAGTTTATTTGGACCTTGTAACACGTCTTAGTGAGCACATTGTAATCCATAATTAAGAAAATAATCAAACATTTCATATTGATTTGAGGATCCCTAATAGTCATTGTGTGATTTTTCCTTATTACATTGTTTTCCTTTTGCTGTTTTTCTTGCTGTTCAATACATATATTCTTGCTTGCCAGTGTGTACGTGTTGTAGGATCTTTGCTCTATGCACCACCTGGTTCGTAAATAGCCCATTTAGCTGCGGTGAACCAAGACCAATCCCTTCAAACTACAACAAGAGGGCTCGGGGTCCTTGCTCAAGCTTGGGCCTGGATACCATCCAAAAGGTGACCCTCACAAGGGTTATGGCTAGGGTTTTCTCTCTAAAAGCACTCCTCAACATCTGTGGGTAATGTGGGTATATATAGTGTTGTTAAGGACAGGGTGTATCAGATATGACAAATTGGCAAAACAGAATGTTTCACAGGTATCTCACAGGAAGGACTTACCCACGAGATACTCGTGAAACTCAGTTGTCACCATCTGTCATGACTCTTCGCATTCTAATCATGTGCTGAGCACATGCTTCACTTCGCGGGAAGGCTTCTCACAAGCTACCCGTGAAAACTTCTTTGCTCTTCACTTTGCCTTGAGTCTTCACACTCTCTCTCACACACAACCCTTACAAAGAAATTCCACATAAAATACAGGGTACATAAGTGTAGGGACTCAATTTGTAATGGACCCTTCACAATAAAAATTTGTAAAGTGTGGGTAAAAAGGGCTTGGCAATATCGAAGTAAACAACGATTGATATGAAGTATATAACAAGTAATAAATGACATGAAATTCATAGGGATCTTATCAAAGAAATGGCTAAGTGTTTTTGTAGGGAATGATCATCACTTTGGTTAAGTGTTTGCATAGCCTATTTGTCCTCGGCTCAGGCCGAGGATCTATTTTTCTTAGAGTTGATATATCTTCTGTCCTTTTTCTTAGGACTGACTCATATCCGAATCCCCCTTTTCTTTGTTGGGAATCCTCTTGGTTATATAGTATTGTTTTAGTTAATCTCAGCCGTCCATCTGTCGGTTATCCGGTCACTGTAGATAAGGGTTTGTCCCATCATCTGCTTTTGCAGGTTTTACGTTAGTTCTCAGCCGTCTTTGCAGGCTTTCTATTAGTTGGAGTGACCAAGGTATCTGGGCTTGCAGGTCACCTCACCATTAAAGCGGCCAGAATGTTGGTGAAGTTCATTTAATGAAGGGGAGATATTTTTCCTTTATCAACGTCGGTTCGCCGAGGATGTGGGCATCCTGGACGAGACCCCTGGAGGGCCTGAGATTTTTCCTTTTACCCCCGACCTACCAACTCTCTTCGGCGCGGGCCTTGGGCCGGCTATGGAGTGGGCCGGGGTGGTTTAAATATTTTGGGGCCCCACAATAGCCCCTCAAAATTCTGCTGCACGACCCCTAGGGCGGGGAGGAGGATTTTGACTTTCTCGGCACATTTTCATGCCTTGTTGTCAGTGTTACCGTTACTTCAACTGTTCTTGCAATTTGTTTCTGGTGCCGAGGGCCTGTTCGAGGAATTTTTCCTTGTTTTTATAGTGCTTTTATCTTTTTAGTTTTTATTTTTATGCTTGAGCTTCTTATTAGCTCCTCTAGGATGGATACATTTAAGTCGTTTGTGTTTTAGCGCTCAGTTTCTCGCGGTTCCCGCCCCTGATAGGGCTCATTATTTAGCGTTAAGGGGGTTGGTTTTGCCGTAGGTTTGGGTCCGTGGTCAGTACAAGGACACTGGTTCCGCTCAGCGCCTATCTTGCTTTATAGTGATCAGTTTCAACATAGGTTTGGGTCCGAAGACCATACAAGACCTTAGCTTTTCTTAGCACTTTGTATTTCACGAGGAAGGGATCTCCCTGTTGGTTTGAGTCTTTGGACCATACAGTGCTTGAGTTTTATCTAACACTTGGTTTCTGAAGTATCTGGTTTCCCCATGAGGCTTGGGTCCGAGGACCATGCAATGCCTTGGTTCTATCCAGTACCTAGTTTTCTCATTTTTCATCTGAAGTATCTGGTTTCCCCGTGAGGCTTGGGTCCGAGGACCATGCAATGCCTTGGTTCTGTCCAGTACCTAGTTTTCTCATTTTTCATCTGAAGTATCTGGTTTCTTTTTCATTTTTCATCTGAAGTATCTGGTTTCCCCGTGAGGCTTGGGTCCGAGGACCATGCAATGCCTTGGTTCTGTCCAGTACCTAGTTTTCTCATTTTTCATCTGAAGTATCTGGTTTTCCCGTGAGGCTTGGGTCCGAGGACCATGCAATGCCTTGGTTCTGTCCAGTACCTAGTTTTCTCATTTTTCATCTGAAGTATCTGGTTTCCCCGTGAGGCTTGGGTCCGAGGACCATACAATGCCTTGGTTCTGTCCAGTACCTAGTTTTCTCATTTTATTTATTATTTTATCTATTTATCCGTAACCGTTTAACTCTACATTACTATAATTTATAATAAGCATTAAATAAATACACTTTTTAAGCAAAGTAATAATAAACGCGTGCTGGAGTTGGTGGAGGATAAGACCTTGCCCTGTTCCGCCTCTTCGTTTGATGGGACTCTTTTGATTACGAGGCGTCTCCTGGGTTGTCCGAGTAACGTGTTGTGACGCTTCGGTTCCTTCTCGTTTAATGAGGCGCCTCCTCATTAATGTCAGTCGTGGATCTGCAAGGATCTAACGGCTGATAAGCCCCTTGGAACTTGGGGCGGAATTATTGTTTCCGGAAATCTCTCCCTGGGATTTAATGCAGACTGGCCCTCACTAATGTTCCGCCTTCTATATAAGGCGTTTCTAGGGCAACCTTCTTCCTCACACTTGACAAACACTCGTCCCAAATTTCTCCCGAAAACACTGCCCAAAGGTTCAGCAAGACATAGCCATTTGAGCCCCTTCGAATGAACTGGCCCTGGGAAAGAGCGGTCCCAAGGATGCACAGCCCCCATCAGGAGCCGAGGATGGCACTCCGACCCTTGACGTCTAGCTGGGGTTGGGGTAGGCAAGATTCGAAGATTCTCCTTCTTTTCAACCTAATCGGAGACGGAGCCCTCCTCGCTGTTTGGAGGAGGATCCATAGAGAACGTAACCTCCCTCCCTTAGGTTTGGGTCTTTGACCCTCCAAGCCGGCAACGATGGGGGTGGGAGGGAAATCAGGCGGAATCCAGAAGTGGGAACGTCCTGTGCCGCGGCCTCTTCCGCCTCCTATGTTGTCTTCTTTTTTCCTTTTCCCTTTTATCTCTTCTATTTCCATCTCCTAACCAGTCTCCCCCTCTTCATTTCCTCTTCTCTTGCTTCTCTTCTTTGTATCTTGTGTTCTTCTGCCAACTTTCTTTTCTATCTTTTGTTCCTCTGCCAGCTTTGCTAGGCGTCTGTCTTTGTAGTTAGTTTTAAAACAAGCCCCATGGGCATCACTTGTAAGAGATGTAACTTTTTCTTCATATATTAATAAAGAAGTAGACTTGTTTTGTATTTTTTTTTTTTTAACTTTTCGCATACTCTTATTTCTTGTGATTGTAGACCTCTGAACGAATGTTGTTACTGTAAACTGTGTTGTTCTTGATTGATGATATATTTTTTACACCAACCGTCGCACCTGCTAGCGCATAAGTCCTCCCCACAGACGACGCCAATTGTAGGGACTCAATTTGTAATGGACCCTTCACAATAAAAATTTGTAGAGTGTGGGTAAAAAGGGCTTGGCAATATCGAAGTAAACAACGGTTGATATGAAGTATATAACAAGTAATAGATGACATGAAATTCATAGGGATTTTATCAAAGAAATGGCTAAGTGTTTTTGTAGGGAATGATCATCACTTTGGTTAAGTGTTTGCATAGCCTATTTGTCCTCGGCTCAGGCTGAGGATCTATTTTTCTTAGAGTTGATATATCTTCTGTCCTTTTTCTTAGGACTGACTCATATCCGAATCCCCATTTTCTTTGTTGGGAATCCTCTTGGTTATATAGTATTGTTTTAGTTAATCTCAACCGTCCATCTGTCGGTTATCCGGTCACTGTAGATAAGGGTTTGTCCCATCATCTGCTTTTGCAGGCTTTATGTTAGTTCTCAGCCGTCTTTGCAGGCTTTCTATTAGTTGGAGTGACCAAGGTATCTGGGCTTGCTGGTCACCTCACCATTAAAGCGGCCAGAATGTTGGTGAAGTTCATTTAATGAAGGGGAGATATTTTTCCTTTATCAACGTCGGTTCGCCGAGGATGTGGGCATCCTCAGCGAGACCCCTAGAGGGCCTGGGATTTTTCCTTTTACCCCCGGCCTACCAACTCTCTTCGGCGCGGGGCTTGGGCCGGTTATGGAGTGGGCCGGGGTGGTTTAAATATTTTGGGGCCCCACAATAAGATTAAACATAATTACAATCAAATTTGGCACAGAATTAAAACAAACACAAAATAGTTGAAAATCACAACTTTACATTACCTTTTGAATTTTGATTCTTCACCGATTTCTCACACTCATCCCTTACAAATAAACCTACATACATATAGGGAAAATGATTGAAGAAATTACAATCAAATTTGGCACGGAATTAAAGACAACACAAGTTAGTTGGAAATCACAACTTTACACTATGGAAGGCAAAAAATCCTTAAGGGCATTCATCACGATCATTGAGTCTCCCTCAAGAATTGCTTTTTCTAAGCCTAGCTCTAAGGAGAGTTTGAGTGCTAAGCATGCTGCCAGTGCTTCCAGGTTCACAACTGAATGTGGGAATGGGATATTCTGAGATAAGGAAGCCATGACCATGCCTCGGCTATCTCAGACAACCACACCAATACCAGCTCTATCTTCATCCTTAAACACGGCGCTGTCAATAGGGCTGTCCAGATTCAACCGAGTACCCAACCCACCTGAAGAACCAACCGGACTCGACCCGAAACCAGCCGACCCGACTACTCCGGTGGGTCAGCGGTGGGTCTTCATCACCAGAAACCGATTCTGGCAGGTCGGGTTTCAGTTTTCCTCCCTTAAAACCCGAACCGACTGAAAGTTTTCCAAATTTCAGCCAAATTTTTCTAGAATCTGGTGAAAAACCCAAATTCCTATGACATTTTTCCAGATTCCGATGCTATTTTCCTTAGATCTGGTGAGATTTTGACCAGATCTGGTGAGATCTCATCGAATCCAGTGAGATTTTAAGCCGGATTTGGCAAAATCTCAGCAAATTCGGTGAGATTTTCGCTGGATCTGTGTTTTTTCCACAGTTTTGTCACCATCCCAAATCCAACCGACCCGCCCGCTACCCGTTGATGTTCTGAACCACCTGACCCGATTACTCCGGCGGGTCGGCGGCGGGTTCCTTTTTTCTCCACCCAATTCCGACGGGTCGGTTCCGGGTTGGGCACAAACCCGACCCATGGACAGCCCTAACTGTCAAAATTAATTTTGTAAAAATCAATCGGAGGAGATAACCACCTAACCCGAGATGAGACCAGTGCTGAATTTTCCTTGGTTGGGCTGTCCGAAACTCCAATAATGACTGAATGGCTCGCTACAAAATCTGGTTCAGTGGAAGACTCAATGATGCAGTCCTAACATTGTTAGGCCTAAACTAGATTGTCCAGGCAAGAATTGAGAAGAGCTCACCATTGCAACCTAAATCCAAGACATGAAGGAGTAGTTGTGGGAAGGTTTGAAACCGTGTGTTGCTCCTGAAACTCCACTGCGAATCATCCTCCCATACTTGTGCCAAACTCGGACATGACCACAATTATTTTTCATAATTAATTCTAATTTTTAAGATATTGTGTTAATTAAACCATGGATTAGTCCCACATGGGAAGCCTATCTTTTGGCCCTTTTAATAAGTGAAACATAGATGAAATCAGGACAAAATGGGCTTTTGCCCTTTTTAGGCAAATTAATTAGCTTTATACCCCATTTCTCAAACTAAGTAGGGAAATGCCCATTTATTAAAACTCGATTTATGATAAATCGAGTTAGAAAAAAAAAAATTCGGAAGCCCTATAGTGGTATTTTAATGAGCTTATAGTGACGTTTTTAAGACCTATAGTGACATTTTTAAGACCTATAGTGACGTTTTTTAACTCGACTTCAATGAAATCAAGTTATAGGCAATTTTTTTTACCTATAACTTGATTTCATTGAGGTAGAGTTAAAAAAACGTCATTATAAGTCTTAAAAAACGTCACTATAGGCTCTTTAAAACGCCACTATAGGGCCTAACTCGATTTATCATAAATCAAGTTTTAAAAGAGGGGCATTTCCCTACTTAGTTTGGGAAAGGGAGTATAAAGCTAATTAATTTGCCCGAAAAGGGCAAAAGCCCATTTTGTCCATGAAATCATTAAGTTTATTTTTTGGAATTCAAATAGCACTGTCACAATGTTATAAGATTGTCTTTTCTTTCTTTCTTTTTTAGAATCCAAAGTTATACCACTTGCCCCTGCATAGGTTATAAGTTTGCGTTACAGACCTCGTCAGATTGTCTAAATTAAGGAATTGGCATTTTTTTGGAGTTTATATATGAATCATTTGATTGTAAGAAAAAAAAAAAAAACATCTTCCATTTATCAATTGATAAATTTATACAAAGTGAATATTTTATATACATTTGCATGATGATCTATGTTTAAGGTACATCGTTAAAAGTCTTATGACTCAAACTAGCACATTTTTGTGTTTTTTACGGAGATATCCAGGATTTAAATCTCACCTCCCTCAAAAGCCTTATGATCTTACCATTTTTTATAAGAATGGTATGATCTTCTCATCAAACACAAGATGGCGAGAGATGTAAATTCACCGGTGGGTGGATAAAAGTATTTATATCCTTTGTGCTTGGTGCTATATCCAATTGAAAGTTCAGATTTGTGCTAAAACACAAGAGATTGTTCAGACCCCCAATTAAAAATTACAGCTAAATTGCTTTTACTCTAACTTAAATTAAGTGCGGAACAAAAGTAAATAAGCTCAATGAACTGATAACACTACCCTAAGCCATATTCATCCATCATCAATAATAAAATGAAAGCTTAAAGAGTAGGGAAGAGAGATGCAAACACAAGATAACACCAAAACGTGTTATCAAAGAGGAAACCAAAGAACTAAGCAAAAACCTCTCCGCGAACCTTCAAGTCAAAATTGATCAACTAAAGAATAAAGTTGGAATACACGAATAACAAAAGACCCTCCAAGCTTAGTCTACCCCATGTACTTGAGCCCTCCAAGCTCTTGCTACCAACGGACTTCTCGGAGTCTTGTCTTCTCTAGCTTTCCAGATCCCGCAATTCAGCCTGATTGTATCTACCAATGAATGGCTCATTCCAATACTTCCCAGCAGCACCAAAATCTCACTTAACACTCAAAATAGATTTAATAAGTGTTTGGGCTAACAACCTCTCAAGGATCTAGAGATAGAGAGGTAAGAGTTTAAGGAAAACCACAAGGAAATGTGTAGATGATTGTAGGTATAATAATCTCTAACTCTTAAATGTATTTATTAGGGTTTTATCTCTAAAAAAGTACTTCTTACAATACGTGGGTAATGAGGGTATATATAGCATGGGTAAAGAATTTGATAAAACAAATAAACTTTTTGCCAAATAAAGGGTTTCGTGGGTACTTCGCGAGATGACCATTCTCGTGAAACACTTGCGAACTTCACAGCTTGGCATCACTCTTTAGCTTCCAGTCATGTGCTTCACACGTGGCCTTTTCGCAGGTTACTTCTCGCGAGCTACTCGTGAATTCTACTGATTCATCTTTTGAAACTTGATTCTTCACCGATCTCTCACACTCATCCCTTACAAATAAACCCACATACATACAAGGAAAATGATTGAAGAAATTACAATCAAAATTGGCATGGAATTAAAATCAATACAAAATAGTTGAAAATCTCAACTTTACAACAATGAATACACAAGGGAGAGACTTGGGTTCCAATTTGTTGCTCCTATAATCTCCAAGATATGGGAAGCATTTACAACCTAGCACACGAAGTGAAGAATAGTCAGATTATTTTCCATAAAGCTTTGAGAATGGAGAGTTCATGCCAAGTGTTGGTGAAGGCAGATGATTAGTCAAGTATACTGCAGTGGAAAAAAAACTTGATAGGCCAAGAATGTATTGACCCCTTGTGATGAATTAATTGATTAATTAGTCAAGTTTTTTAATTAATTAAATTCACATGCAAGATGCGTGGTAGCACAAACAAATCACCAATTAAACTAAGTATGTAGCGGAAATTAATTTGACATGGTGATTTGTTTATGAATGGGGAAAACCTACACGGCAAAAACCCCACCGGGTGATTTTAAGGTCACCATTCCCGAGAATCCACTATTATCAAAACAAGCAGTTACAAGTAAAGGAATCCCAGTACCTTATACTAACCTGCGATTGAACTCTTACCCCAATAACCAATTGGACTTGTTCTGTAATGACAATCTCTCATTTTCAATGCACGGCTCCCAGTACATAACTAACCAATTGCACGAATCTCAGTACGCGACTTAATCACCAACTTGAGAAGGATGTAGGCTGCAAAGTTCTTCTGTTCATCACACGATGAAGATCATGAAGTTGCTTGCTCACAAAACCCTATGGTGTACAAACACAGCAACTTATTCAAGAGAAAGAAAAACTAGGGCAAACTAGGTTTCCGATCACACTTTTCTTCACACTTGTGGAATTGTGTTCTTGTGCAACTATGCCTCACCTTTTACAGCCCTTAAAATAATTCTTATATATGTTTAGGGTTCTAAGAAAAGAAAGCCTAAACATATACCCACGGATTGGATGAAAATCAGATCTGAAAATCTGAATTTCATAAATCTCAATAGATAACCATCTATCGAGATAACTGTCGAGGCACAGGCTTCAGCAGCTTTTAAACCTCGATAGATGCTAGCTGTCGTGCTTTAAAATCCAGCACTTTCTCACTTGATTCTTAGATAGCTTTGCATAGTTTTAACACTTGAACTTAAAACCTTGTTTCTTAAAGTATTAAACACATCCTAAATCTACCAAATTACAAGTAAAATGCGTTTTGTTAAAGGATTAGCCAATTACATAAAATGTTGACATATGTTCCTAATATTGAATCACATATGTCCTAACAAAACTCAATCCAAAACCTAGGTGGTAAGTGTGCATGGAACATCATTGTGAGGCCTAATTCTATGACGCTTCGATGCTTATGTTTAGCGGTACCATTTTGCTCAAGTGTTTTTGGACAAGAAGATTGATGATGGATGCTAAGAGTAGCTAATTTTCTACTAAACTCTCCACTTGCAAATTCTCCTCCCTCATCACTTTGGAAAATATGAATATTGGCATTGAACTGACAACTTATATGCTTATGAAAATGATCAAAGCAATCAGTTAAATTAGATTTCTTGCGCATAGGATAGAACCAAGTGAAATGTGTATAGTCATCAATGAAAATTGCATAAAATCGAAATTGTTCTCTACATCTTACTGGAATTAATCCCTATAGATCACAATGAATCTTATGGAATGGGGTTTTTCTTTCATGTTCAACAGGTAAGACAGGAAGTCTACATGAATTTCCCATTTGACAACTAGTACATATTGTAGAGAACTTATTTTTAAGATCAAGAGAGATGAATTTCTTGATACGAAGATGATCTACAACCCTTTGATGAGGATGACCCAAGCGTTGATGCTAACAGTCATTGTCAAGACATCTAAATCGAAAACAAAAGAGTATTGTTGTATTGAAATCATCCTTTGACTCTCTGGCAAGTGCATACAACCCATCCTTCTTAGTTCCCCTTGCTATGATTCTGTTGGTTGACCTGTCCTTGATCACAAAACCATCCCTATCAAACTCAAATTTAAGTGGAAGGTCAGATATAAGTTTACCTACAAATCTTTCTTTATATCGGAAACTAATAGCACATCATTGAGTTGTAGAGAATTGTTACTAGACTCAATATTTGCTTGTCCAATATGAGTGATCTACAAGACATCTCCATTTCCAACCATCACTCCTTATGAACCAGTATAAGCTGTCAAAGAATGGAGATTACCTGGGTTTCATATGATGTGGTCAGTAGCACTGATGTTAGGGAATCACTCAGAGACCTGGCTGTCAGCAATGGTAATGGCTACAAGTGCTTGTGGTATGGTTTCTAGTGTGAAGGAATGATTGAAACGATTGAAGCATTTGAGGGCTGTGTGATTTCGTTTGTTTCATATTTGACATATAGGAACTTCATCCTTATTGTTGGATCTGAAGTGATTATTTGCACTTTGAACTCATGCATCTAGTTGATTTGGTTTCCTTGAACCAGACAAGTGTCCTTGAGAAAAACCATGTCCTTTGGAATTGAAGGAGTTTGCCCCCCCTCCCCAATTGTTTTTCTTGTTTTTGTTTGCACGTTGGCCATAGAAGGCCATTCGAGGTGTAGGTTGTGCGTCCAGCTGATGCCTCTCGGAGTGACAATCTTTATATAAGGTGGGATTGGTGGCTGAAGCATTGTGGTGGTGAACATCTCGTAATCTTTGCCAAGACCATTAAGGAGCCACCATGACTTCTTATGGTCTAGTACGTGTTTTCGTATGGCAACAAGGTCGTCACAAACAGCCTTGAATCTACGTAGATATTCTGCCAAGGTGTCAATACCTCGATTCATAAAGGTGAGTTGCTATTTGAGTACAAGGCTTCGATCTGTAGAAACATGGGCAAAGGCATGGACTAATGGATTCCAGACCTCGACAGCAATATCGAAACCTAATACAATGCCAAACACTTCTTCTTAAACAAAAAAATAAAATAAAATAAAATAAATCTACACATTCACTATGATATTGCTTAACGTAGTTTTTATTTTTATAAGTAGCCGAATAAATGCCAACTTAGTTGTTTACTTTTTATACACAATTAAAAAAAAAAAAAAAAAAAAAAAAAAAAAAAAAAAAAAAAAAAACTAAAAGAGTTACGAATATATTAATTAAGAATTATCTTGTTGAGTATAACACTTAAACAAAAACATCAAAAAAAAATAAATATAAACGTGACAATAAAAATATTTTCGCTTTATTTGAACCCATAAACATATGTTATTCTTTATTCAAATTGAAGCATTGGAAAATATGGAAATTTCAATATCAACATTTGAATTTTTTTAGTCTATTCATACCCCTATCTCTTTCGTTTTTAACATAAACATATTTCTTGCTATTTGTGCGAGAGATGATTAAGCATTAAAGTTTCTAAGTTCTAAACAAATTTAAGCATCTAAAGATAATTTGACCTTATTTTTGTGTGACATTTCTCATATTAGTAATTTTATTAATTATGATTTCAAAGTAACCATATTTATTCCAAGTGTTTTCACTTTTTAGGTGTAAAAAATAAAGTTTTAATTCAAAACCTAATAACATGCTACTTAGTTGGCGCGATCTTTCGTGCTCTACTATTTTTCATATAGATAAAATTTCGAAGAAGGGCTTCACTATTGAATGCAAACATTGGACATACTTTCTTTAATCTGCATACTTATGCCGCTAAAACATCATGGCGTACACTATGTCAAACGAGTATTCATACGCTTTAGAATTAGAATAGTAATAGTTGCAACACCCATGCTAATATGAAAAACATATAAAAACTTAAGCTATTATGAAATTAAATTAAAATTTTCTAATAATTATATCATAAATAAAATTATAGTGTTTAAGACATCATAAAGAACACACTTTCACTCTTTTAGCTAACTCTAAATCATGATGAACAAAACTACACTTACGAAAGAGGCACACTAGGATGAATGTGGATAAATCTTTAAGCTTGGAAAAAAATTTAAATCCTTAAGACATCAAAGATTAGGCCTTAAAAAAGACATACACATCCACAATGGGTCTATCTAATTTATATATATATATATATATATAAGTTGTCGGATAAATGCCAACTTAGTTGTTTTTTTTTTTTTTTTTTTTTTAATACATAGTTTAAAAAATATAAATGGGCTACTAATATATTATTTAAGAATGATAGTTATGAATAGAAAACCTAAAAAAAATATCATAAAAATAAACTTAAACATGAAAATAAATATTTTTGTTTTATTTGAACTCACAAACATATGTTATTCTTTATTTAGATATAAGCATAGGAAAATATAGAAATTTTAATGCCAATGCTTGAATTTTTTTGGCTATCCATACCCATTTTCTCCTTTTTTATCATACAATCAACTTCTAAATATTCATATGAGAAAAACTTAAGTTTTAGAGTCTCTAAGCTCTAAAAAAGTTTTAGCATTTAAATATAATCTGACCTTATTTTTGTATAAAAATTCTCTTATAAGTAATTTTATTAATTATGTGTTTGAAGTTACCATAATTTTATTAATTATTAATTTTTGATGTGTTGGTTCAATATGGCTCAACTAATAAAATCTTTAATGTGGTAACAAATATTGGTGATTAAACCTTCAAAAAGATTGTAGAAATTTAAGAATGAATTCCCCACCCACCCACCCCGCACGAGTTATGTAGCCCATAAATTCAATAGACTTCCAATAAGCTAGAGAAAGAACATAAATTTTAAAAAGTGCTGTACTTCAAACCCTAATGCTAACAACTTATCTCAACACAAATAATTGAACTACTTTTAAATTTTAGCAATCACTAAATGATATTGATTTTAGTCTATCATAGAAATTATCTTTCTTTTTTTCAGGGGAAAAAATTAAGCAGATATAGCAGCTAGCATGTGTTTTTTCCTACTACAAAGCTTATTTCAAACATCAATATTTAATTAGTCCAAGCAATTTCAACTCTGAATAGTCTAAATGAGTAAATGTCAAGAGTAATTTCATCAATATTTCATTGAAGAAGGCCTAACCCTATTGCCCAAAGGCCCCCAAACATAGCCCAAATGAAGGAACGACCTACAGATTCAGGTCTCAGGACTAGGCCAAGCATCCCTCAAGGTTTGACTTCAATTTGCATCATTGACGACAAAAAATATATATTTTCTGGGAAAGGCTAGAATTCTAGTTTGAGTTAATTGTAATAATCTGCTGTTTGCAAAAATTTGAAAAAAAAAAGACGGAAAATTCATTACTTTTTTTTTAAAGGAAAAAAAAATCCATAATTTAAATAACCATACATAGAAAAAATAATATGAACTGATTTTTTTTCTTTTAAGGTTCAGCTGTATGACTTTTTGATAGTTGAACAAAAAACCTACGTTTTATTAAAAACTAAACAAAATGATGCGCACAATGTCTTAGCAAAATTTTGCCCGTCACACACACACACACAGAATTCATCAAAAAAAGGATAAAGAAAAAATAAATAAAGAGGAAAGAGGAAAGATAAGTAGAAAGACATGGTTGGTTCATGAAATTTACCTACTCATTGCTTTAATCCCTGAAACTTCATATCAGCGCTATTAATTAGTCTTAAAGTTTTAAAATTGAGCACTATTGACCCCTCAATCAACTTCTCATAAGTTTGGTTTTTTTTTTTTTTTTTAAATGTGTCTAATAAAACAATGACATGATATATTTTTAAATACACGGCAACACATTTTAAAAAATTCTTTAGTACTTTCGGAGTACAGAAAAATGGTGCTCCCTCTCACATTCGTGGTGGACCCTACCATAAATTTAATGAATAGACCATATTATTAATATGAAAGAAAGAAGCATCATTCTCCGTGTTTCAAGAGTACTTAAATTACTACACATTTTCTATTTAAAATGCACACCATAAGAATATGACCGGGTTCTATCTAAATCTCCATTGATGGTTGCTAACAGTGAGGCCAAGATCCTTTACATAGCTAAGTAACACAATGAGCTCAAGATTCTAAGTTCATTCTTATAAAAAAAAAAAATTTATATAAACTGCCACTTGTTTGACAACCGATTGCTAAGTTAGAGATGAGTGGTAGACAAATCCGACCAATTTTCTAAGCAATGTGTGTAAAATATGATCCCTAAATAGAGTTGGGTTCAAGTGGTTCGTTGACACTAAACTGAATTCAACTTAACCTATGAGTAAATTGATTGCCTCAATTTTTTTAAAAAAAGTTTTTATGTTGGAGTTGATCAAACACCATTGGTGAAGAACAGGGATGGATGACTTGCTTATGTAGGTTGATGACAGTTCCTTCTTGACACTTTTTTAACCCAAAAGCTACAAGGTTGAAGTTATTATTATTATTATTATTTTTTTTTTTTTTTTTTTGTGTGTGTACATAAACAATTCTTCAAGATATCAATTAATCCTCTGAGAGCATTCAAAGATAGGCGAATAAAGTTTTAACTAAATTCAAACTTAAAACCTTACTACTCATTCACATACACCTATACTGGACTATTTATTTCTCAATTATATCTAGATACAGTTTTTATTATTTTTTATTATCTATATAAATAAAATGAATTGCTTAATCTCTTTGACACATTTCGCCATTTTTTAGCATCTTCTCTCTCTTAAGCTATTGTTCTTTTTCATAGAAAGAATTCACAAGCCACAATTCCAAATTCACATATCACAAAACTAAACACAAATTACAAACCATAAACTCACAGGTTCCTTCCACAATTTATTTCAGTGCAACTCTCTTCTGACTTTTTTCACATCTTCCCCAATTCCTTTCTTCTCTCTCATCTCACCTCCAGAATATCAGAAAATAATCAAGTCAAACATCACTCTAGCATATTAGAAAATAATCAAGCCAAATCTCACTAGATTCATCGACAAAGGTAACTTCGTCACTTGATTTCTCCATCGTGGCCAATGACAGCAAAATTAGGTGGTCGGATTCGTTTCATCAAAGATTGCTCGTGTGGTTTAACTTCTCACACCAGTGGTTCAATTTTCTCAATCCCCACGCATTGCTGCCTTGCCTATCCATCCTCATGAGACATTGCCAAACCTATATTGGAGAGATTTCATAAATTTTGGCATGTTGGTACAAGTCTGATGCAGTTTTTTGGTTGATATAGTTAAGTTTGGATTAAAAATGGTATTTGCATTGCTTATATATATATATATATATATATATATACCTTGATGTAAATGCTCCATGCTTAATAAAATATGGGTTTTATTAACCTATGCCCTTAAGCATACATCAGGAATCCATAAAACATTAGACTTAATATAAAAAAAGTCTGCATGAAACACAATCCCAATTTTATTGAGCATCTATATGATATAGTAATACCACTAACACTGGATGGCATCTACTATTTCAAACAGTATCAAATAGACTACTCTAATACATAATTTAGAAAAACCTAAAAGAGATAGATTATGAATGAATATAACACTGAAACCAAAAAAAAAAAAAAAAATCATAAAATCATAAAATTAAACATAAACATGAAAATAAATATTTATATTTTAATTTGAACCCACAAACATATGGTATTCTTAGTTCAAATAGAGGCATAGGAAAATATGAAAATTCCAATGTCAATATTTGAAAATTTTGAGCTATTCATAACCCTTTCTCCTTCGTTTTCATATAAATCTATTTTTGATATCTAAAGATAATCTTGAGCTATTCATAAGAGAGACCTTATGTTTTAAAGTTGCTAAGCTCTAAACAAGTTTTAATATCTAAAGATAATCTTACTTTATTTTTTTAATATTAGATGCATAATATTTTATTCTCACCTACATGGCAAATTTGAAGGAAAAAAACATTCAAGGATATTTTTTGAATCTTCTAAAGAAGTTGGCTTTTAAAAAAAGGGCCTCTAGCGGCAACAATAATCCAAAATAGTTAATATCTTGTAGGCTACAAGCTCATATCATATGTGCCACCTAAATTAGTAGAACACTTTGTAATACTATCGGGAATCACACTTACAAGTTCATTTATAAGTATTTCTATAATGCACAAGTATAAAAGAAAAAAATTATTTATTTCAATCTTGTAGGCTACAAGCTCATATCATATGTGCCACCTAAATTAGTAGACCACTTTGTAATACTATTGGGAATCACACTTACAAGTTTATTTATAAGTATTTTTATAATGCACAAGTATAAAAGAAAAAAATTATTTATTTCAATATTATTAGTGATCGCAGATTTATAGTAGCTAGCGCTAACATCTTCTAAACCGGAACAGAAGTAAAATTAGGTCTACAAATTTTAAAGTGAAGGTCTTTCCCCGATATATAAGGTGAATAACTAATGATAGAGATTGTATATTGATCCACATTAATTGGAATAACTTTCTACCATAATTTCTTTAAAAATGATATATGTCTAAATAGAGCCTTTGGTTGATCGCAAAGCTTTCAATTACTGTACTCTTTTCAATTGTTTATTTGGTTCTTGAAACCATGGAAAACCAAAGAATGAGATCGAACAAACAAGTGTTGGAATGAGTACATGCCACTTAGACTCATTAACAATAGAGTGCTAGAGTGTATAATGTTATATTATTTTTTTTTTTTAAATTATTATATTTCATAATGTAATTTAATTACTGTAAAATAATTATAATTTATTTTATTTCACTTTGTATGTTTATTGTCGTGCCTTGCATATAATTAGGAATTTCAAAAAACTAATAAATGCCAACATATATACTTTTTTTAACTTTTATACATAATTTAAAAGACCTTAAAGGGCTACGAATATATTAATAATTAAGAATAATTATTTTAATATAATAACAACAAATATAAACAAGAAAAATGAATAATTTCACTTTATTTGAACTGACAAATATATGTTCTTCTTTAATTAAATAGACACATAGGAAAATAAGGAAATTTCAATGTTATCATTTGAATTTTTTAGGCTATTTCATACCCCCCATTTTCCTTTTTTATCATACAAATCAATTCTAACTATTTATACGAGTGATGTTTAAGCTTTAAAGTTTTGAAGCTATAAAAAAGTTCAAATATTTAAAGGTAATCTTTTTTTTTTAGAAGAAATTAAAGATAATCTGGCCTTATAATATTTGTGTAATATTTCTCTAATTAGTAATTTCATCAATTATGATTTTTTTTTTTTTTTAAGAAATAAACTAACTGTTAAATACATACACACACACACAGACTTAATTATACTCTTTTACCAAGTTCAAACACATTACTTAACCCAAAGTACCAGTACTCAATTATGATTTCAAAGATACCATAATAGTCGAATCTTGTTTCATTGGGTCCTCAACATATTTTCAAACGAAAGCTCTCATAAGTAATTCTTGAAGCATTCGAAACCCTAATCATTTACTACAAAGTAAAACATGTTTTCCAAGAACAAAATAACTCATTGTTTATTGTTTATGTAATTTCAAATAACTCAAGATTCAGAGATCAAGTCCAAACACTCATCAAAATTGGAGGATTAAAACTATTAGGGCTATACTCATCCAAAAAAATTAGCTTATAGTAACCGAGGGAAGAAAGATCATATTAGACAGAACGATCTACAGTCCAAAGCCTGTGTTGTGTGTGCAACATCCCTGTTAATAAAGTAATATTTCGAGGCAATGCAGTTATCCTTCGCATAACTTAACGAATCATTTTGATCTACTACTGCTAACCGGTTCTGACAGCTACTTACTGCTTCTTTTCTAACCGTTGCTTTCCTTCCCCTATCATTCTGCCAAAGAAAACAAAGGAATTAAATGATGAGGGGCATGCTGGAGCCAAGATTAAGTTTTTCAATGTGCGGTTTGGTTTAAATCAATGAAACTTTATTCGGTTTATAGATGAGATGAGAAAGCCAAAATAGCCAAATACCATCTTCGGCCAAAATATTTGGTAATCTACCACTGTTTTCAAATTTGAATTCGTGAAACTCGAGTTTGACATGTAACTCGAGTTCCAAAAACTCAAGTTCTAATAAATCTGCCTTGGTGGCATTTGCTAGTAAACACCACGCACGCTGATCTCAATACCATGATCTGCCAAACGCCCATGTACCCACGCCGATAGACCCATGCTGTTTGAAGAGGTCTAAGAATTTAAAGGAGTGTGACTGATAGAAGAGAAAAAAAAAATTAGAAAAAGGAGATATGTACGTGAGAACTATTTATTGGGTAGAGCACTATTTACAAAGCAGAACTGAAGGGATCTAAAGTAAAACTGAAGGATATGTACATGGGAAGTAAAAAATAGTAGAACTATTTATTGGAAGAGCATTGTTTAGTATTTACAAGGAAAACTCGAGTTCCATGTGGCAATTTTAATTTTAAATTCCAGATTACTAGGTGCCATCATGGCATATTTTTTATGGAATTCGATTTCTGTGAACTCGTTACATGTAAAACTCGATTTTTTTAGACTTGAGTTTCAAAACAGTGATATATTGCTAATTATTTTGAAAATAGTGATAGATTACAAAATATTTTGGCCAAAAATGGTATTTGGCCATTTTGGCCGAGATGAGAATGCATAGGTAGAGGCCACAGACAATCCAAGTCAAAACTTTTCCTATATGTAGGTTACAACATTTTCTTGCTAACAAATAGAAATAGAAAATTTCTTTTTTAGAAGAAGAAATTTAGATGTGTTGGTTCAATATGATTCAACTAATAAAATCACTAATTCGGTAAACCTTCAAAAAGATTGTAGAAATTTAAGAATGAATTCCCCCTCCCCCCCCCCCCCCCCCCAAAAAAAAAATATATGTATCCCATAAATTCAATAGACTTTTAATAAACTAGAGAAAAATATAAAATTTTAAAAATGTACTTCAAACCCTAATGCTAACAACTTATCTCAACACAAATAATTGAACTAATTTTAAGATTGAACAATTATTAAATGATAGTCTATCATATAAATTATCTTTCTTTCTTTAAAAATAAAAAATAAAATAAATATATATATATATATATATAATAAAAAAATAAAAAAATATAAAAATAAATAAAAATAAAAAATAAAAGCTAGCAAATCTAGCAACATGTGTTTTTTCCTACTACAAATTATTCCAAACAGCAATATTTCATTAGTTCAAGTCATTTCAACTCTGAATAGTCAAAATGAGTATATGTCAATAGTAATTTCATCAATATTTCATTGAACAAGGCCTAACACTGTTGCCCAAGGGCCCCCAAATATAGCCCAAATGAAGGTGCGGCCTACAGATTCAGGTCTCACAGGACTAGGCCTTGCTTCCCTCAAAGGTTTGACTTCAATTGGCGTCAAAAAATAAATAAATAAATAAATAAAATTCTGAGAAAGACTACAATTCTAGTTTTATAAAATGTTGTTTGCCAAAATTTGAAAAGAAAAAGAAGATGGAAGTAATAAAATGAGATCTAAGATTCTAAGTTTTTTCTTTAAAATTTTTTTTTATATAAATTGCCACTTATTTGACATACCCGATTGACGTAAGTTAGAGATTTGTGGTAGATGGTTTCGAGTCTTCTGACCAAGTTACTAAGCAAGAAGTGTTAAAAATGATCCCTTGATAGAGTCGGGTCAAGTTGTGGGTTGACACTAAACCAAATTCAACTCAACCCATGAATAAACTGATTTCATCAATTATTATTATTATTATTATTATTATTATTATTATTATTTTTAAGTGTTTTCATGTCGGAGTTGATCAAAAACATGATTGGTGCAAAACAGGGATGGATGACTTGCACATGTAGGCTGATGGCAGTTCCTTCTTGACACTTTTTGAACCCAAAGCTAGAAGGATGAAGTTGTTGTTATTGTTATTATTATTATTATTATTATATTTACTACTTATGTGTAAATAAACAATTCTCCAAGGAGAAATTATAAGGTCCACATGGTAGACAAGTGATGTGGTCCACCATTCCACTAAAAAACTGTCACTTATTTAAAATTGTTAGTTAGAAAATTTTTTTAAACAGAAATTAATTACTGATTCAGCAATTTTAAACAAATTGAAGTTTTTTAATGAAATAGTGGACAAATGACGTGGTCCACCAGAGGACCCTATAATTTCTCTTCTCCAAGATATCAATGAAACTTTTGAGAGCATTCACAGAAGAAATTATAAGATCCACAAGTGATGTGGTCCACCATTCCACTAAAGAACTGCCACTTGTTTAAAATTGTTACTTAGAAAATTTTTTTAAAAAGAAATTAATTACTGACTCAGCAATTTTAAACAAATGGAAGTTTTTTAGTAGAATGGTGGACAAGTAACGTGGTCCACCAAAGGACCCTATAATTTCTCCACAGGTAGCTAGTAAAGTTTAACTAAATTCTAACTTGAAATCTTACTCCTCATTCACATACACCGTCTCTAATTATTTTTTAATTATATTTAATGAGTAATGCTACAATCACAAATTATTATTATTATTATTACTACATGTAAATAAACAATTCTCCAAAATATCAATTCAACCTCAGAGAGCAATCACAGATAGGCTGGCAAGTAAATTCTAAACTAAATTTTAACTTAAAACCTTACTCCTCATTCAAATGCACCTATACTAGACTCTAATTATTTTTCAATTATATCTAAAATGTAATACTACAACTACAAACTTTTTTATAATATTTTTTTCAAATGGTTGATATGGAAAATTCTTATTGGTTCCACCATTGACATCATTTTTTTTTTCTTATTAATAATCACTCATCGAATCAACAGTTTGTTAAAAGTTTGTAGCTCTAGAATTTTTCATATCTAAATATATTGTTTTTAATAATTTTTATTGCCTAGATATCAAAATAAAATGAATTTTTTCATCTCTTTGACACATTTGGCCATAATTTATTGTTCTTTTCCATGGTGATAGAAAGAATTCACAGGCCATAAGCTATTGTTCTTTTTCATAGAAAGAATTCACAATTCCCTATTCACGTCACGTATCACAAAAACACAAATTACAAACCATAAATTAACATGTTTCTTCCACAATTCATTTCAGTGCAGCTCCCTCTTGATTCTTTTCATATCTTCCCCAATTCTTTTCTTCTCTCTCATCTCACCTCTAGCAGTTTAGAAAATAATCAAGCCAAACCTCACTAGATTCATCGACGAAGGTAACGCATCACTTGATTTCTCCGTCATGGCCATTGACAGCAAAATTGGGCGGTTGGATTCGTTTCATCAAAGACTGCCCATGCAGTTCAACCTCTCACACCAGTGGTTCGATTTTCTCAATCCCCACGAGCCATTGCAAGATACATAAAATTTGGCATGGTGTTACAAGTCTGGTACAGTTTTTTGGTTGATATAGTAAGTTTTTGATTAAAAATGGTATTTACATAGCATTATTCACATACCCTGATGTAAATTGCTCCATGCCTATTAAACTTAATATAAAAAAGGCTGCACCAAACATGATCTCAGTTTTATTGAGCATCTATATGATATAGTAATACCACTGACATTAGATGGCATCTACTACTTTTTTTGGTAAACAGTATCAAACAAACCATTTCAATAGAATGGGGGCCCTCAAGATATAGAAATCCAAGTCAACCTAGGCCACTAAAGAAGTCCCACACGTGAAAGGAAATATTAGTATTCAAGTTCATGGCGCTTCATTACTTCTTCCAAGGGCAGAAGAATCAAATCCTTTAAAAAACTTATTAACCAAATTGAGGACTGACCAAAGAATATCATGTCAGATAGTTGGCTTTTTCTTATCTGCTAAAACTTTTTTAATTTTTTCTCAGATTTTTAATTTTTAATTTTTGGGTATAAATAAGCTAACTAATAGCATTTTGTCACACATTTTAACATAAAAATTATCAAAAATTATAAATATATTTTTTATAAACACTATACAAATAAGCTATTGAAAATAAGTTATGACTAACAGACACAACTCTCACTTGTGCATCAAACAAATATAACAATATTATGCATGCAAAATATGTATATGCATTCTGGAAAAATAAACTATGACCAACAGACACCAACTCGAAGTTTCACTTGTGCATCAAACAAATATAAACATAATATGTATGCAAAACACGTTTATGCATTCTGGGTGGTGTACCTAATTGGAGGCTGAACTGCTGAAGACAAAAATGCATGCGCATAATCAAATTGAGAGGCTCAGCACTCAGATTCTATACCAGCAAATCCATGACATACAATTTTCAAGTGAAGTAAATCATTACTTCATGTTACCAAAAAAAATAAAAGGAAAACAAGTCTTGCCAATGATAACTGACTAGATATTCACACATCTATGATATGCACCAGCACATGAGCAGACGGCGTTTAACTAAGCTTAAGTTAAGAGGGCTAAAACACTATTCTTCAATTGCATAGAAATGGCATCGAGAGTATTACTAATGAGGATAGTTGGTCAAAATTGCAAAGTGCCAAGTCATTCAAGAGGTATTATCTTCACCATTTAGATACAATCTAAGCAGATGAGGGGAGATTCTAACACCTAAATATCTCCACTAAAAACACAGGTAACACCATTTGATCTAACTTCAACATTCAAGTGACAAGCAACAGTAAAATTCTGTAATAAAGAGATTACAGCCATTGCAGTTTGGATCAGTGGTAACCAAATACAGAATGCCTTAACAAGAACTGCCCAAGAGTTTCAAGGAAAGGTTGAGAGAAGATGGAGATCCTAAAACTTAAAAAAGCTCTTTTTCTCTGAAGAGGAAATTCCACAATTTGATTCCCCCAAGTATGCTTTTGGCAAGTGGTATTCAGAGGGCCTCACTCTCCCAGGAGTATATCATATAGCATTCTAAATAAATAGATGTATGCACTAAAGACTACAGGCCTCAGAGTAAATATGACCACTAAAATTGTTTTGTAAAATATCAAGTGTGAGGAGTCAGATGCAATAAGCTACAAAGTATGCTAACAAAGCTGTGCTGTCCAATACATCATTGCAATGATATTGTATAGAGTACTCACTGTAACGTAAAGAAAGTAAAGCACATTGTGGTGCTAGAGTAATGAAGTGAGGGTAATTGTTCATAATTGCTAGAGTATAAGCACTCCAATATGGAAAGCACACATCCTACAACAACATCCGATTTTTGTTGAATATAATCAATTCAAACAAGATGGTCATCTTGAAATTGGAAACACAGGCACCAAGAAAAAGAAAAGCTGCCCAGCATGGAAGCAAAAGAATTGGATCTGATGCCCATCTTAAAATAAAATCCTACTTTTAAAGGAATATCATGTCAGTGACACAAACCAGAAGGGGCCTTCTAAGTCAAAAATAACTGACAAACTAAAGGGAAAGAAATCGCTCTGACACAAAGACCCGCAGCACTAAAAATTAGTGTTACAAGATAAATCTGTATAATAAGAACATCCTAGATTTCAGCAAAAAAATAAAATAAAATAAGAACATCCTAGATACTTAGTAGAAGGGATAAAGTTCAATAAACCACAAGCCAAACTAGTGTTGATCATGTTGTTTACCTCACACTATCCTATCTTATTTTTCACAAAACAAAGATTTGCATCCCAAGTCAAAGACCACAGATTTAGTTTCCACATTCCTAGTACAACATGCTAATTATATCAGCAGCCATAATATAGTTACAAACAATACACACAATCAGTCAACTACTCCTACAATGCAGCATAGAATTACTAAAAATAGAATCAACCAGCATTGCTCGGATTCAACAGCAATTCAGATAATTCAATATGCAACAATTTCCCATTAAAACAGCTAAACAAAGAGCGCTAGCTCTCATCATTTTCACCTTTTATTTCACAATGTACAACATACATTTTTTTTTTCTTTGTACAACAATTTAACAGAAAAAGAAAAAAAGAAAAAAAAAAACCCAACTCACCTTAACTCCATCCAAAGCCAAAAAACCCATCTTTCTCAATTCTTACGTTTTTTTCTTCTTTAAAAAAATCACTGCTAAGAGTGATTTCCACGCAAAACCTCAACCAAACTCGAAGCTTTTCGCTTAATCTTCTCATTCTCATCCTCCACCCAGCCCATACAAATCTCCAAAACCCCTTCCCTCCTTGCCTCCGCACACATTTCTTCGCTATAACAACACAAAGAACTCAATGTTAACAATGCATAGTCCACCCCTCTTGAGCTCCCATTCTTCAAAACCCTCACTAAAACCCTCACCAACCCATTAACTCTTTCCATTGCCTCTCTCCCTTCTTTGCTTTTTCCCAAAAGACCCAATACCTCAATTGCCCTCTCGAGCCCAGAATCGGCAATTCCCACGAGAATCGGCACCGCTCCGCATTGCGCCGCGCGGCGCCGATTATCGGGGTACGAGCAGAGCGCGTAGAGCGCAGTCGCCGCCTCTTTCCTCTCACGCAATTTTCCCTCGCGCAGAAGCGACACCAACGCCCGTATCGCGTACGGGTACGCGCCGATCGTCGCTTTATTCACCTCCACGACCGCCAAGCTCGTCAAAATCGTCGCCGCCACAGCGCGCGAATCGGCCGAACCGGTTTGCAAAGACTCGACGACCCTGCCGATCGCGCCCTCCGCGACGAGACCCACTTTGTTATCGTCGTCGAGACTGAGATTGAGCAGCAGAGAGAGCGATTTCTCCTGCAAAATCGGGTTTTCGGATGAGCCGATACAGTTCAAAACGGCCGAAACAGCACCCGACTCGGTGATTTTTCGGCGAAACGCCGAGTCACGCTTTGACAGTTTAGTGAGCTGGTCGAGCGAGTTGAGCTTCGAGTCAAGAGACGAAGAAACCGAGGTGAGCTTGAAGATTAAGGTTTGGGGCTCGGGGTAAGGCCGTGGTTTCGGCGGGGATACGAGGGCAAAATTGGAAATGAGGCTGCGAAGAGCGTGGTTGGGGATGAGAGAAGGGTTTTCAGGGAGGGGTAGTTTGGTAATTGGACAAGTGCGGTGACCGGCGTCTAACCACCGTTGGATCGAGACGCGATCGAAGGTGTGACCCGATGAGAGGATAACCGGGTCGGACATTATTTCCAGCGAAATCGGGCACTTGAAATCGTCCGGAAACTGATGATTAGTAGCCATTTTTTTTGGTTTTTGGACTCTGTTTTTTTGTGTTTTTGTTTTTCGATTTTTGATTTTTTTTTTTTTTTTTTTTTTGGGTGGGAGGGTTTTTATGAGGTTTTTTAAGTGGGACTGATTTGGTCACCTCAGCTTGTGAGCCTTGGAAAAAATGAGTGACCAAATTGCTGGTGGCCTCAAAGTTGACTTGAATTTCATTAAAGGGGTATGGAAATTTATAGGGGTGTTTTGGTCCTTTTCTATGACACTGTGTTAAGAGTTCTTGTTAGCTTTTGGAGTCTGGATTATTTGCTTAAAAGTAGACAAGTAACAAAGGAAAACAAAATAAGATTATGATGATTAAAACAGGATTTTGAGATGGATACAAAAATTAAAGAAATTTTATGACCAAGTCTTATCTTTTTATTATAAAATGAATGATTAGATTTTTTTTCATATTATCCATTATCTGTTTATTTTATTGATGACTTGACAAAATCTATTCTAATGTAATTAATTTAACTATTAGAAAATCTTAAACTAAAATCTAAAATAGAGTTCCATATTATGAAGATATTAAAATTATTACCATAAAATATTTACAAATCAACTTAACAAATTTTTCTTTAACCGCTTTGTAAGAAGTATGACATACACGTGCCACGTTGAAGATGTAGGATAGCAACTCCAATCGTTTAATCGGGATTTATCTTAGGCAACCAAGGAAAACAAACTTATGTGTGATTGGTGTCAATTCAACAAGATAACTAATGAATATGTGAATTACTTTTTTACTATTTGTGACACATTAATAAACAAAGAATATTTCTATCTTGTATCAAAAAACAAAAAAAAAAACAAAGAATGAATAAGGTTATGATGAAAAGAAGATTTGAAATGTATACATAAACAAACAAGTTAAAGAAATATTATGACAAATCCTTATCTATTTATTATAAAATGGATGATTAGATTTTGTCATATCATTTATAATCTAGGTAGATTCTAAAATAAGATTAATCCATGCTTGTTTAAATATCGATGATCTGACAAAATCTAATCTAATTAATTTAACTATTAATGCATCTTAATCTAATATCTAAAATAGAGTTATGTATTCGGAAATGCTAAATCTTCTTTTTATGTAACAAATCCTCTTTTAAATGCTTTGTTAGACGTGTGGCATACACGCGTCACCTTGAAGATGTCGAACATTAACTCCAATCATTTGGTTGGATTTATCTTAATGAGTGAGTTTCATTTTGTTCACAACCGAGGAGGACAAACCTACTGATGTAGAACAAACATCATAGGCCTTCCTAGAGCAGCGAGAGCACTTGAAATCATAGTGCAAGACCAAGGGGTGCTAGTAGAACTCATTGGGGCGATGCTGTAGAATTTCATGAAATTTGGATAGTTAAAGGGAAACGGTTTTCTATTTAAAATTTGTGGTTTTGCCATAAGGTGCATCTTAATTTTGAAAATTTTTTCTATTAAGGCACTGAAAACAATGAATTGCTATTTTTAGTAATTTTTTTTCTTTAATAACTTTTTGCTCAAAAGTTAAAATAAGCTCCCTCTTATTCTGCCGCCTAATCTTGTGTTAGCGCAAATGAGGGTTTTCGAGATTTTCCTAGTTATCCTAGGTTTTTGTCTTTTCAGTATTTATATGCTATGTAGCATCCAGAGGTGGTCAAACTATTATTTTTGAATTTATACAAAACTTAGCTTTACTAAATTCTTTGGTGGATTCTAGAAAAAAGACCTTATGGATTCTAGGTAACTCCTCATAGATTCGAGGTTCATTGCTAAAAGAATTTAATTTTTATTCTCTTAGAAAGAGTATCCTGTATGCTTTCTTCAAACTTCCACGATATCACCTACATGTAATTTATGCAAATTCAACAAGATAATTAATGAATATGTGAACGGATTTTCTACTCTTAGTGACATATTAATCAATAAAATTTATATAATAAAATTTACAATATTCTTTTAGTATCATTTTATTTTTTTTAATAATTCAATACTTACAATAATAGAGGAAGAAGAACTCAAATTCTTGTAAAGTTTAAGAAGCGATGCCGATGCCATTGAGCTATAAGAATCTTACCCTCAATTTACAATTTTTTTTTGTTTTTATTATTATTATTTTTGGTTTTTAATATGTACTTTGGCCCCAATATCATAGTTCTCAAAACGCGTGAAGCATGAAATGAATTGGTTTATATTTAATGATTTCTATGGTGAATTGGTCTGGGCTTTTTACAATTTGACAATAATACCCAAGCAATTGACTAAAATTTTCTTGACTAAGTCTTTGGAAATTAGGAAGGGTAATTTAGATAATTTGGATGGATGGAGTAATGTTCTTTTGCAATCTTGTAAGGTTTTGTCGGTTACTTTGCCGGAAACAAAGGGAATGGGGGAGGGAGGGTTCCTTTTTCAAAGAGAGGAAAGTCATCATTCCCTTAACTTTTTCATTAATGACAAAGAAAAAAGCTATGTTTTCAGCAATGTGCTGTGTGAGGGGCATTTTGGGAATTTCAAAAAAATTTCCCTACGTATTTAAAACGGTTCATTTGGCATTGAATTGTTGAAAGGAAAAGGGAAAGAACGGAGACGTTGCAGTCACGGGAAAAAGTCTACAGTTACCGAAGATCTGGAATCACGAGCTTTTTTTTTCTAAGGTTTATAATGACTAAATTGCCCTTTCAAACACTGAAATTGTACCAAAAGTCCAAATTTATGTGCTAACAAGAGAACTTAAATGTTCCTATCAAAAAAAAAGAGAGAACTTAAATGTTGACACGTGTTTTCTTTGCTCAATAGACTTTCCTTGGTGTGACGTTCCACGGAATAAATAAGTAAAGAAAACAATTTTTCTTTGTCTTAAATGCAAATAAATGAAAATTATGAGGATTTATCAATTGGGAGAATGCAAATAAAAGACTAAAAATACAAATAAATAAATAATTTGATAATTAGGGGAGTGAGAATTTGAATTATGAACATTTTCAATGAAAATGTCAAGAAGTGCAATTTTAATTACAAGGTTCTTGCTTCTCAAAAAAAAAAAAAAAAATACAAGGTTCTTAGTTGACACAAGTGTAACAGTCTAGTCAAAGACTTGAGATGTCACTTTCATATCTATTTAAAAATAAAACCCAACAAGAGTACTCGGATTGTGAGTTAATTGATTGTAAACCTGAAGTTTCCAAATTTATCAATCTAATGGAATCTATCATAACTTTGAATTGTTCATTATACTTAATAGTTAATTGCATTGAATCTCACTTAAAATAAAATTATATTTCTTGATAACTTAAGTTTGACTTATCTTTAGAACTTTTTAAATTAGAATCTCTTTTTGTTTTAATGAGAAATTGTCACATCATTCACTAACTAAATAAAATATGAAAATTAAAATTCATTATCACTTGTCATTGTATATTTAAAATAAAAAGACATGTCCAATTAAAAAAAGTAGTCCAGATAAGCCACACCCTGATAACTTAGACTTTTAGTTTTTTTTTTTTTTTTTTTTGGATAATCAACTAAGACTTTTAGTTATTTGATTTCCTTAATGTAACTAGCATTATCTGCATTGATCTTAAAAAAATCTTCTTAATGAAGGCATCACGAAAACACACCCTTTTTTAAACACAAAGTCAAATAATCAAATCAAGTCTATCACAAACAATATCGCAGCCTAATAAAGGTCATTGATCCGTATGTAATCAGATCAAGCAGGCAAAATTAAAATTATCATAAACACATCTCAAACAACTTTCTCATATTTTCATGTATAAGAGCCACTCTTATATTTACCGAATTTTCTAATTTTGAAACAGATCTTTCCATGTTTCCTTACAATAAATATTGTAAGGTCCAAATTTGGTAGACCAAGCACAAACTTTACAGATTGTGAGCCCAATAAACCCAGAACAATAAATTTGTAGAGAGTGGGTGAAAAAGCTGGGCTGGTTATGGATTTAGCAACGATTCACTTATATGCCAATGAGGATAGAATGATGTAAAGACAAATGTAAAATGGATCCTACTCAAATCCGAAAAGGCTTAATATTTATGGAAAAGTGAATACAATTCTTTTTTTTTCCCCCTCTTTTTTCAGAGACCTATTCCATTTATATATCCTCCTTCTTCCTCATCTTCACCGTACACTTGTTCTTTATCCAAGCATTCACTTGAGTACATGTCACATCAGACGTCTACTTTAGTCTGCCGTGAGTGATAGTAGCTGAGGTTGCACTGTTCAGATGTCTTCTCCACATAAATGCGGCCAGGAAAGTTGCTGCAATGCATTAAATGCGGTGGTAGCAGCTTTTCCTTTAGATATTTTTGTGCTCTCCTCATCCCTAGGCATGCCTAGAGTTTGCTCTTATCATGGAGTCAGTTGGGAAGGTCGCTCAGGCCTTCAGTATATTTGCTTGATCAAGTTCCCTAGTGATCCGATGAGAGGGACCTCTTCAGACCAACAAGATCGTCTTCGGACGTATCCCATCATTCATTTTCAAGTGCATTTCCTCCATACGGACTCAACCCTAATCCCTTTTACCTTTTCGGACAAACAATGATACTCAAATTGGGCCCCAGGCCCAATACGTAGCGTTGGACTTTCACACCCACAAATATGAAGTGGGATTCAATCTATAATTTGCCTAACAATTTAAGTCATGTATAGAACAAGTAAAAATTAAAGGTTATAAAACCTTCAATAGCTTGTCCAATGTGGGCAACAATCTCTATATTGTCATTATAAATTTTTGGAGCCCCTGGTATATAGCGTGAGTTTGGATAGAGCTGAAACTTGGTTTTTGATGTGTTTGTGTCTAACTTAGTGGGTCTCGTGTACTATTTATGAGACTTACAAGTATTTTTTTCAACAAAATTTTTATTAAAATTGGATCTTATAATACTATTTACATATTTAAAAATTATTTTATTATAATATTTTTAATTTTTAATTTTTAATAATAAACAATATCCAACCAAACTGTACTTTGGGAAAGCTCTTAATATTAATGATGACAAAAATGTCGTACAAATGGAAATGACATTTCCAATATATTCCCCCCCTCCCAAAAAAAAAAAAAAATGTACAAATTTTAATTGCTTAGCTGTCTGAGAACTATAGGGAGGCTCCAATAATGCAAATTTACATTTTTGGCAATAATACCTGATTGGACTGGTATCTTTCTTTCAATAATATCACTAATTTAGCCGAAACAAGATTGGACTTGTGTACTATAATCACTAGTTCAGTACAATCTAAGCTCGGATGATGAATAAATTTTCCCAACTTTCTTTCCTCCTCCGTTATTGTTGAAGGTACCTATAAATTTTTTCGTGTGCTAAATAACCACTTTATTGAAATAAATATAGAATTACAAAATAAGAGAGGGCATGTAACCGTCTATATCTAACGCCTGAGCCATCAAGCTAAGAAGACTAGAGCGGAAAATTGGCTCTATCTAGTTGAAAAAACCTCCAACGCAGGTACCTATAATTTAGTTTGACCGCCATTGGGAAAATTATAAAATTAACTAAGATTGGTTGAGTAGGTTAGGCATTATCAACATTACTTTTGTAAAATTAACAAAGATTGGTTGATTTTTATTACTCTTTTCTCCCTTTTGTCAAATTGATAAATTTGATTATCACGTTAACATTGCCACATTAAAGATTAAAATAAACAAAACCCAAAAATACGGTAGGTTGATCAGAAAGTAGGTTTGTCAAAGAAAATAAGATATATGTATAGCGTTCATACATCTTTCAATTTTAATCGTGCTTTTGAATAGTTTTCAACCACTAAGGATTTTCGGCAACCTAAAACAGCAACTACCTTAACATTGAAAGAAAGCGAAGCCCATCCATTCGATTGGCCCACAAAGTGAAGAAAATTATGCGTGCAACACATTTTTGTTTCCAAATCATGCTTTTAAAAGGTTTTTGCCTACCTAAAGATTGTGTTTATGAATGATCTTGGTTTTAAAACTAGGATTGAAGTTCATTGGTCTCCAGGTATACATCTAACTCAACAAAGATATACCATGAATTTTTGTTTGTTTGTTTTATTTTTTGGAATTAACATAAAATCATAAATTTGAGACCATTATTTCATTTGAAATTGGGAAGAGTTTATTATACGAGGCAAAGTCCTCCTTCAATTCGGATTGGGGGAATCTTTCGAAAGTTATTATATGACTGTTCATAGAATTATTCACATTAAATCATTTAAATAAGTTATATGATTTTAATTACATGATTAATAATACATATGGATATTCATATGTGGCCAAAGAAAGTTAAGAGAAATATTATAAACTTAAATATATAGGTGGATACTCATGCGTGTCATGTCCATAAAATGTTAGAAGTCATTATAGACTTGGTCTTTAAATTACAAAGGAGGAGGAAAGTGACTGCATAAAGAAGAGAAAACCTTCCTCAGATGATAACGAGGAGCCTGTAAGGTCATCAAGTGACAGCTGTGCAGAAAGAGATGGCTCAGATTTATTTGTGAGACAGTGAAGTGAAAGAAAATGAAGGGGTTGATGAGACTGGTTCAAAATTCTCAACCTCTGGTTCAGCCATGAGAGTAAAAATAAGAAAAGATAAGAGTTGAAATGACGGGTTCTAAATTATAAAAACAAGAGGTGGGGTAGTTTCTTTGTCATAAAGATGAAACGTGATCCATGAGGATTGCCATGTGTATGGCCGTTGGGGCCGTTTATACAGGTACATTTGGCTAGGTGAAAATATAAACATATCATTGGGTGTGGCCCATTTTTGATTGTCAAGGTTTTGTGCTGGACAGATATAGACCTTACATCCAATTCTAGACATGGCAAAACGGGTCAGAATTTTCTGACCCGATCCATTTGACCTATAACTTGTTTGACCTGTAACCTGTTTAACTTGTTTAAAAATGACCCATTTTGACCCGTGACCTATTTTGACCTATGACCCGATTGACCTAACCCGACCTGTCTGTTTTATCACGTCTACTAATATTGAGCAGATTGAGATTGAGGTGTAATTCTTATAAGATATTTACATATTCTTCTTCACTTAATATGTTATGTACTCCATTATAGTTTGTCATTCTTTACTTATTACCTTCATTTTCTCTTCCTACTTAAAACAGATCGAAGGTTATGCTAAGATTAGCTTCTAGAAAGTTGGAACATGAGTTGCACCAAATTTAGGTATCAAGTGTTTAGTGATAATTGATAAGTGGTAACAGTATCACTAATGAGAATCTAATCACAGTTAAGGAACTTAGAAACAATTGACAAATTGCATCTACTTTAAAAAAAATAAATAAATAAACTTGTTTGAAAAATACAGGTTAACTTGACCCGTCCCGCCACCTGACTTGACCCGCGACCTGTTTGACCCGTTTAAAAATGACTCGTTTTGACCCATGACCCGATTGACCCAACCCAAACCCAACCCGACCCGACATGCCCGTTTTGCCACGTCTATCCAATTCTGACTAAGAATAATGGGGGGAAAAAAAAATCACAATTTGTTTTCACTCAATTTTTGATGCAGATTCGTTTGGTACGCAAGTTTAAATATATGTATTCAGTTTTTAAATAATATTACACGTTTTTTTACACACTTTTTCACCCACACGTATTTCCAAAAAAATTGAAAACTCTTGTTTAAACACACGTACCAAACGGGTCTGAAATTTTCAATAATTGTTAAGAAGGAAATTAATTTTATTATTAATTTGGAGTTGCTTGCAAAGCATTAAAATTTCCCTCACTTGTTGAGTTCTTGGTAGGAAATTAAAAAAAGGATTTGTTGATGGGACTGTAGAGGAAATAAAGAGGGGAGAATTTGATAAAGGGCTTGGAGATAGATGCTATGGTCTACAACATCTTGTTAGAATAGTGGTTGAATAATTAAATTCGCGCTTTCTTAATAAGTTATGTTTTTTGAGACAAATGGTAGTTATTTCAATGCTAAGAACTGGCTGAAAAATTCTTTTTAGAATTCATTTGTGTATTAATGTAGTAATATAGCTTCAAGCTGCAACTTAAGGGACAAGAAGTTGGCAATCAGAGCAACCTTGGGCTTCAAATATTACACTTTTGGGTTGCTAGAATAGCTATAGTGCCCACAGCAAAAGTGTCAATACCGTCTTCATGTGGTATGGGCCTGGAAGTGAGTTGGATATCATTTTTGGTTTGCAACTAGATGGCCATGTATAGCCTAATATACATATTATTACATACTAAAGATGTTTTTTTTGCAGGCAGTCATTGAATGAATAAGAAACAAGAAGGATGTCTTTTAACCTTTCAGGAAAAAGGGGGGAAACTTATTGTTAGTTTTTATGACAGATTCCTGTCTCACTTTCCTTTGTTTATAGGGAGATAATCTACATTCTAGTTGTATTTATCTTCCACCTTATTTGTTACTCTTTTTTAGGTTCAAGTGTTCTTTACATTTAGATATTAGCCATATGAGATCAGATCAACATTTTTAGCAGAATCCATAAGGTGATTCTTCCCTGACATTATAAGATGATACTAAAACTTATTTTCATTGTATTACATTTATAGGTTCCTTTACTTTTTTCGATTCTATAGTTGCAATTAAACTTGGACATCTCAGTTGGCAAATCAATGAATTTATCATCACTGCCCATAAGCACTTGACTCTTGGTAATGATTTCATTACAAGTCTTGGACTTACCATTTTATTAGCAGGAGTATTACACATTGACTTCAAAAAAAATATTTTTTTTTATATAATACAGACTATATTCATACAAGAAAAATAAATAGGGCAGATTTAGAGGAAGTTAACCTTGATGCTGAAATGGCATCTTAGTACAATGCTGAAACAGCCTGGGGCTTTAGTGACCATCAATTAAAGAAATTGTTACTTTATTTACAGAATTGATCATTTTACTAGTTGATCTGTCTTACTATTATAAGAACTCTTCAAAATAAACGCAGCCCAAATTTTTTTTTTTTTTTTTTTTACAAGATAGAATTCTACTCTAACATAATTTAAATGTATATGTGTGTGAAACTCCCTCCTAGAGATTTGAACCCCGTCCCTTGTATAAGGGCTCAAGGAAAAGTGCTAGCCAGATCTGCGTTATACCTCAAAAGGACTAGTCACAATTGAGGCTCATTGAAGTTGATAATAAAGCCCAGTTCAACTCGGTAAATACATGATATGGGATTCATTACACACCCTCACACATCACATAATCAATCAAATTGGGGCATCACAATCTCCCCCACTTAAATCCCTAATGTCCTCGTTAAGGCCCACTTTGTGGAGTAGTGTCTCTGAGCCCACACGGGGTTATTGGGCCGGCTCTGATATCATATGTAACGACCCAAGGAAAAGCGCTAGCCATATATACGCTATACTTCAAAAGGACTAGTCACAATTGAGGCTCATTGCAATTATTAATAAATCCTAGTTCAACCTAGTAAATACCTAATGTGGGACTCATCACACACCCACACATATCACACAATCAATTAAATTGGGGCATCATACCTTGCTCCCCACACCACACAAGTATTTATATTTATGGAGTGACCATCGCATCAAGAGTGCGCGGTGGTTAAAAGCCTAACTTGAATGTATCTGATAACTTCAATAGTAGGGCATGTCTCACCTAGTGATGAATCAACTACTTCCATAGCTTTGCCTTCTCTCCATAGGTCCCAAACCTACAAACAACATATTCATTATATTAGGCAAAATAAAATGAGGCTAATATTGTAAGTCACTCTTTGCATATGTACTTACATGTCCAATTAAATTTGAAGAGGGATTGTCACGATAATAATTACTATTCCTTTTACCAGTTATGATCTCTAGTAGCAACATCCCAAATCTAAATACATCAGACATTATTGAAAATAGTCATTGCATTGTGTATTCAGGTGACATATAACCACTATAGCAAAACAACGAAAAGAAAACTACTAAGCCTTCCTTATTATTCAACAAAAATTGAAAAATAAAGCTCTAGCTCTGCACCAATGATGCAATAAAGTGGAAACTATTTAATAAGTTTTTATCTTGGGACAGACTTACTATGTTCCAACGACGCAATTTGTCTTTGCTTCAATTTGGTTCCCTTCAAAGATTCTAGCCATGCCGAAGTCTAAAGTTTTTGGATTCAATGCAGTATCAAGTAGGACATTGCTAGACTTTAAATCTCTATGGATAACTCTTAATCTCGAGTCTTGATAAAGATATAAAATTCCTCGAGCAATCCCACAAGTAATCTCCAACCGTTTTCCCCAATCTAAACATGACCGTCATCTAAAATAAGGGACAAGAACTTAGATCAGACTGCACGGATGCTTAAGTGTTTATTCTTTATACTAGGAAATCGCCCATTTGTAATGGACCTGTTCTGATGATGATGCAAGAAGTTCATATAAAAAAGAAGACATACCAAAAAGGACAAAGTCCAAGCTCTTGTTGGGCATGTACTTAAATATTAACATTTTCTCTTCTTCTCTTCTAGCTTGCTCACACTTTTTTCTTCTATGATCTCAATGCTGGAAAGAATGTCTCATGGAGTTGAAAGCAATGCGCTTTTCAAATATTAAGTGACTAAGATCAAGAAACTTATGACAAAGAATTGATTTTGACATACCCATCTGTTAAAAAACATGTTTAGAATATCATATGAAACCAAGCAAAAAGATAGTAATTTGGTATACCCACCTCCTCAGTCATCTCTCTGTGCTCCATATTTTAGTTTTAACTACGAGACCGAAGCAACTCCTACATCATCTTTCAAGAGAATTAGTCCTGTACTTGTGCTTATAGTAATTCTAGCAGTACTCTTCTTCATCTATGGTCTTTCAAAAAGATGGGATGCTTCCTACGTGTAGTCATGCTTTTCATAGAGTGTGTATAGATATATGGCTTTTTTCAAACTCAACATGCCCTCTAGGTAGAGGGACCCTATTGGGCTTTGGCAATCCTATGGAAATTCCAGCACTTAGTTTTGCTGTTTCCAGGGAGCAATCAAGTAGGTTTCCTAATGATGGAGAGAATAGGTCTTCTAGTAGTTAGAAGCCAATAAATATAAAGGAAGCTGTTGGCGAAAAGAGAGTATTTTGATTTTCTGTGAGACTTGGGAAGTTCAGAAGCTTACATGATGGAGTAGGTTGTGGAAGGAGAGAAGGGGAAACAAATAGCTGTAATTTGGATGCTAGAAGGTGTTTTTTATTCAATCTTAATGGGTACATTTCAGACTTTGCAGTAAGTGGTTGATGATTCAAATCTACAAATGGCATTGTCTGAAGGTAGTGGTGTTGGTGATGGAGGTAGTAATGTGAAGCATGTCAACGAAAGAGGATACCTTGCAAATTTTTCAGATAACGGGGATGTGGAGGGAAAAAAAATCAGTGGCCACACTGAAGGTGAGAGCTTCTCCGTATCCAAGATCTGGCTTTGGTCAAAGAAGAGCAGATTTCCAGGTTCTTCAAACAATCGTATGGATTTGTTTCCTTCCTTAATGCAAGTATCCCAATTAATAACGATGAAACTCATGCTTTGTAAAAGGTGTATGACTTAATTTTTTTGTGTGCTCTCTTGATTAATCAATCACACACATATAAGCTAGTAATGTTGTGTCCTGTTTTTCTTATTTCTAGTTATATTGGAAAGATATACCTCTTATTTAAAAAATTTCTCATGTTTTGCCAAAAGTTTCAAGGGCAAGTTCCATCGCATGCATTTTATTTTATTTTTGATAGGTGCATAGCGTGCATTCTGTTGCAGTAATGAAATTCAAGATTGTTAGAGAAATGTGGGGGGAAAGGCCCAATTGTAACAAACGGGCCTATGATAGTAAGCCCAAAGATCCAAAGGAAGAGTCAGAGAAAGAAAGTATGGCCCACTCAGGCAAAGCTAGCCCAACCTTGAAAAATCCTGAAGGTATGCCAAGGAGCCGGGGAGGAAAAGGGAGGAAGCATGATCATCAATGACTCAAAGTGGAACCATGTGAGGGCCAACACCTCCTCATCAAGTTTTCGAGGATCTCTTCTCGACTACATTTGAAGTTTGACAAGCAACTGTATGGATCAAAGAACAAACAAATCCAATTGCACAACAGAGGAAACATCTTAGTTATGTAACTATCCATTTCACGTTAAATGACATCCACTCACTAACAGTGTCGCATTTATTGCTAAAGGACCCATTAAGACAGTACCTAACATCATTTTTCCACCCATTTTCGCCTCAAAAGAAGGGAGAAATAGGAGATGGGACAAGTATGTCCTCTACTCACCATCCACCCTATAAGTGGACAGTGAAGGAAGAACCTCAAATATAAATAGGGACTAATCCCCTATGAGAAGGGATCCAGAAAAATTCAAGTGATAAAATGTAAGAGCAATTGAGAGTGAAAAGCTGTATTTATCATACCAATCCTTGGGATCCAAAGGACATATTCGTTAATCAGATCTTAATCAAGTTCTTCATTCTATTATGTGCGTTGTCTCAATCTTTTTGGGATCTTTTACTTGATTAAGCACTTGACCCATACTTTTTTTTTTTTTTTTTTTTCTTTTGAGAAACAAACACATACAGGGAAGAGGGAAATGAATTCTAACACAAAAGCACGCCACAACTCCATTTGACCCATACTTAATATATTAATTGTGTCGGTAATTTAAGTAATACTTCCTCAAAAACATTTTTGACCCACACAAGATAGATTTTTTTTGCCTGTAGATTTTTTTGGGGCATGTAAAAAAATGAGTTTGCGAAAGATATGGCCTTCTTTTATTAAAGCTAACAGCATGTCAATTACACACAGGAGGTTGGTTGGTAAGAACTGGAGATTAACATTTCGGATGTCGTTGGACCTTCTTAAAGCTAGAATTGTCTTTGGCCCCCAAAAACGAGACGCGCATTTTGGATCTTATCCTGAATAATTACTTTCCTCCACTCTACCATGGTCTTATCTTGTTAGGCAGCATTCAATCGAAGACAATTGGCAGGTAATTGCAACCTGTCAATTAATTAAGCATAGACTTTCACTCTTCGAGAATGAAAAGTCAAGGAAGTCCTTTGAAAACAGGCTTATTTACTATTAGCACCTACAACTTTCTATGCACTGCCTAAATGTTTTCTTTTTTCATACGTTTATGATAAAAATCTAATGCAACATGAAGATATATATTGGTTGAAATTTGGGTACGGTTAATCATTTAGGGAGGCCAGAATTATGTTTGTACTGTTGTGTTGTGTGTATAAAGTTTTTCCTTTTGGTGAAAGTGCTAAAGAAAAAAATCATGATTGACAATTGTTTTTCCATCATGCTTTTGAGGCTTGGAGTTCTTTCCCTTTTCGTTATGACTAAAAAACTCATCCTTTGAACTAAAGTCCTCCTTTTAGTACCAGATATGGGAGGGGGAGATCTTGAAAGTGGTAAGAAAGATTTATGATCATGATAGCTTTATTCTCTCTCTCATGCTGGGCCTCTGCTTCAAACAGTAACTATTGGAGGTTTTTCCAGTATTCTTCTATTTCTCATCCTTGGTTCTCTTTGTTATACTATATCACAATGAGTATCCGAGTGTAGGAGTTTTTTTTTTTTTAACAGGAGTTGTTACATCTAGCAAGCAAGCAAGTCCAGAAATCCTAATTCCCCCTCCTCCTATTTACATTTCTTGCAAATATTACAGAAAAGATAAGAGAAATTCAACCTATAGCAGTTTTGTAGGAAATGGAAAGATCTGTGAACAACAAAGGATGCTATTTTACAACAAAATGTTACAAGTTATGGCCACCAAAACAATAGAGGGACCTGCATGACAAGGCTGAGTACAGAAATTATGATCGCCAAAACTTGATAAAAATCATTAGGGTCTGCCAAAATCACATTTTTATGACAAGGGAACTGGTCTAATAGATTACCAAAAAAAGAGAACTGGTCTAATAAGCAGATTTTGTTCATGTGTATTAGAAGCAGCATAAAAGCCAGACTACGCCATGTTTTTGTAATGTAATGCATTAGCATTGTTCACCATGCATAAGAAACAAGAACGATGTTTGTCAACCTTTCAGGCAAAAGGGAGAAAATTTTGTTAGTTTTTATGACAGAGTTCTGTCTCACTTTCCCTTGCTATAGGAAGATAATATCTACCCTGAAGTTATATATTTGTCTCCCACCTTATTTATTACTCTTGTTTATGTTCAAGTGGACTTTCCATTTGGAAATAATACCCTGACCTTATAAAATGATACTAAAAGTTACCAGCAGTGTATTAGATTTATAGATTCCTTTACTTTTTTTCAGATTCCTTGGTTGCACTTAAACTTGGACATCTCATGAAGTTATCATCACTGACCATAAGCACTTAACTCTTGGTGTACAAAATTTTATGAAAGCACACATTAAGCATTATTGAGACAGTGGTAATTTCATTACAAGTTTTGTACTATACCATTTTAATAGCAGTGGCATTACGCATTTTTTATTTTTAAAAAACAACTTTACATTATACATACTATGTTATACAAGAAAAATAATTGTGTAGAGTAGACTTGAGGAACTCATTCCTATGTTGTAATGGTCTATAACAAATATTAATACACCACTGAAAATAATCTGGGGTTTTAGCGACCATCAAGTTTAGAAATTGTTATTTCATTTACAGAATTAGATGCTTCGTTAGTTGATCTATTTGTACTATTGTAAGTACCCTTCAAAATAAATGCAGGTTGTTTTGGAGAAGGAAGAGATGTGTCATTACCCAACATGAAAACAATTGTTGACATGGTAGGTCGGTCTATTGCATGTTCTTGCACGCACAAAAGCCCAATTTGAATGCATCTTGAAACTTCACTAGCAAGGTATGTCTCACCTAGTAACAAGTCAACTATATTCATGGCATTGCCTTCTCTCCATAGGTCCCAAACCTGCAAACAACATATTCATCATAGTAGGCTCAGCAATATAGGCCTAACTTTGTAGTCATTGTTTGCACATGTACTTACATGTCCAATCAAATTTGAGGAAGGACCATCATGAAGATAAGCTCCGTTCTTTTTACCAATAATTATCTCTAGTAACAAGACCCCGAAGCTATATACATCAGATTTTATTGAAAATAATCCTTGCATTGCATACTCTGGTGACATATAACCACTGTCGTAGCACAATGAAAAAGAAACAATTAAGCCTTTCATTATTAAAAAAAAAAAAAAAAATTATCAAAGATAGCCTTAGGGCACTAACATAGCATGTAACATTTGAATTAGCACAATAGGGAAAAAATTACGAAAATATCCTTAATATTTTTTCTCACAAGAGTTTGAAGCTTGTACCCTCTTCTTAGATAAAAAAAAATGGTAGTCAAGTAATCAGTTGAAAAGTATAAATATATCGTTTTTTTTTTTTTTTTTTTTTTTTTTTTTTTTCTTTCTAGCACACTTACTATGTTCCAACAACGCAATTTGTATTTGCTTCAATTTGGTCCTCTCCAACAATTCTAGCCATACCAAAATCTGAAATTTTTGGATTTAATGTATTGTCAAGTAGAACATTGCTGGCCTTTAAATCTCTATGAATAATTCTTAATCTTGAGTCTTGATGAAGATATAAGAGTCCTCGAGCAATTCCACAAATAATCTCAAATCGCTTTCCCCAATCTAAACTTAACCTTTTTGTTTCATCTAAAAAGAAATGAGAACTTGGATTAGATTGCATTTCTGCTTACTTGCATTACGTATATAATATAATCTCACTTTTAGGATATGATATGTTTGTAATTGGAGGATGTGAAAAGAAGACATACCAAAAATGAAAGAGTCCAAGCTTTTATTTTGCAAGTACTCATAGATCAACATCTTCTCTTCTCCATGAATGCAACAACCTAAAATTTTCACAAGATTCCTATGTTGGAGTTTAGCAATTAGTGCAACTTCATTTTTGAACTGTTCTATTCCTTGTCCAGAGCATTTTGATAGTCTTTTTACCGCGATTTCCATTCCATTTTGTAGCAAACCCTGCAATTATAGTCCAAATTTCATTTTGTCATAGTGCACAACTGTTGAGAGAAAGTCAACTTAGAGAATTATTTGGACAAGCTCAATTTCATCTAATGAAGTTATGCTCAATGAATTTTCTTTTCTTAACCATTCGTGACGGAATTTTCTATGCAAATTTTAAGGCTTGTTCAAGGAGACTACCTTATAAACTGAGCCAAAACCACCTTTACCAAGCTTGTTAGCAACAGAGAAGTTATCTGTGGCTGCAATAATGGTTCTTAGATCAAATAATGGTGAATTTGAATTTCTTGTAGTTCCATCAAGGTCCCTTCTACCTGGGGAGTCTTCAAAGTATGGTAAATTGGAGGCAACACTATTTGAATATGCGTTTTGCCTCTTTTCTGTCATAAAGCAAGTAACAAATAATGCTAGTTAACTTATTTGTCCAATCGAGATTCAAGAATTCTCACACAAAAGTCCAACTTAATAAAACTGAGAAAATACACTAATATAAAAGAAAGAAACAAAGGAAAATAAGAGGAAGATTTGAGTTTATAATTTTCAGCTTATCATTGACAGAAAATCCCATTGGGTTTCTTTTATTGACCTTGTCAAGATCTTTAGATAGTTGGCTGATTCTATGACAATTTTCCATGTATTTTTTGAACATTTGTTTTGTATGTCAGTACCTGAAATGGGATGTATTTTGTATTAGGATCAAGAGGCTTCAAGCTGAACTTGAAAGTGCATGCTACGACTTGACACTTTGTCAAGCAAAAATGCCAAAACTTGAGAGAAATTTGTTACTCTCTTATTTATTTATTTTATACTGTGCCAACCTTTTGTTCATTTATTTAAGCTTCATTTTCCGCAAAATTTGACACCTAGAAATTCCAAATTGAAGTGTTAGTGAGCCAAGATAAGCCCAAGTTCATGTACCCATTTCTCTCTACCTTCTCCCTCTCTACAAATTCAAAAACTATGAGAGGAGATTGAATCCTTCATACATAAGTATCCTTCAAAGAATTTGTGTTGTTTGAAAATTTGGGAAGCATAGGTGATGATGATATTAAGTACCTCCAAAGCATCGTCCATGTGATTCGTCCCTGAGGAATGAACTACTTGAAAGCATCCCCGTCAAAGGCTCGTCCATCGTTAATGAAGGACGAGCATAGCCTCGTCCGTCCCCAGTGACGGACGAGGCAAATAATAGAGACGGCTAAATTTGGGATTACAGGGAAATGGGTTTCTACCCATGAACCAATACCTCCTTTGAAGCATCGCTCTAGATAAAATAACTTCCATGGAAGTTATGGAAGTTATTTTATGCTCTGATAGTTCCCTCAACAATAGGAACGGTTTTCAGAATGAATAACCGCTCCATGCGAACTATATAAGCACTTTTCTACGAAGAGGTAAGGCATTCAGACTTTTCTCTAAAAACGAAGCCTTAAAAAGATCTTTCTTCCAAGTGACTGACTTGACCATCGGAGGACCATAGACCGGCCTCCACCGGTCTTTCTCCCTGATTGTGTTTACTTTTTTTTTTCAGGATTTAACCTTCAAGGTCGCCAAAGTCCGGAGACTTCCAATCCACTGATTTCTAAGTAACATCAATAGGAACCACCACAGTACATCCAACTTGAAGATTGCTATTGGAGGACAATTGCAAATTGGAGTTAGTGTGGACATAGGACTCGTAGAGCCGGTTGCTAGTAGGAGTTTGGAGGGATTTGTTAGGGTCATATTTGTTATGTGCTGGCATATCCTTTAACAAAATGCATTTTACTTGTAATTGGATAGATCTAAGATGTGTTTAGGATATCAAGATGTGTGTTAATAAGTACAGACAGTGATATCAATGAAGACATGAAGATTGAACCAAGAAACAAGTAAAGAAAAGCTAGAATAGTGAAGCTCGACACTAGTCTTGACATAAGTTCGACACTAGCATCTATCGAGACTTAATGAAGAAATCTCGACACTAGACCTCTCAATCTATCGAGTTACGCAGATCCAGAATTCTCAATTTAGAATTTCGGCCATGATGACTTAGATTGCTAGGGTCTCATTCACTAAATTCCTAGAGGATATAAAAACTTTATTTTAAAGTCATCAATGACACAAAGACTCAGATTAGAGAACTCATATATTCTTAAAAAAGCTATTGCATTCTTATGCGCCTTAGAGTTTTGTAACTAAATACTTCTAGATTCTCAACGTGTTTTGAAGTAAAGAATTTTGCATTCAACAATAAACATCAGTTGCTAAGAAGTCAGACACTAGGATTTGTGCAAAAAGGAAGAAGTCTCTACAAGATTAATTCCAATTGAGTATTAGAGTGAAGGTTCAATTATAGGTTGATATTTTGGTATAGGTCAGGATAGTGGTAAGATTTCTTATATTTGTAACCGCTTGATTATTGATTAGTCGATTTTTGGGAATGGTAACCTGAAAATCACTCGATGGGGTTTTTACCTTGCAAGAGGTTTTCCTCATTAGTAAACAAATTACTGTGTCAATTTAATTTCTGCTGCACTTTAGTTTATTTGGTGATTTGTGTGTGCCTCCATGATTTTCATGTAATTTGACCAACTTAATCAACTTAGGTAATTGAATTAATTAACCGAGGCCAGTCTACAACCCAATATGATTGAGTACATAGATACTACTATACTTGGAGGGTTTTGTATGTATTATGTATCGCAACTATCTACTCTAGTGGATCGTTTTTAGCGGTGAGGTTGCAAAGAGGTTGTAATGCCTGACACTTGAGTTTTCTTCTTCAATAACACATTCATGTGTTATGGTTGTGTTATTCTCCTTTTGATTTTTTGTGGGTTGTTCATTTTATATTTTTATCCACGCTTATTGATCATCCATGCTCATGTTAATTGGGTTATCACTTAAATTTGGACTTACTTATTACACTAGCTTGAAATTAACTAAGTTGTATTTAAAATTTGGGGTCTAAATTAATACCATAATTGAAGTTGGTATTTTTCATACCTCGAACAAGTTAACAACTCTCAAACGTATCGTTAGAGTTATCTTAGGGGCATTTGTTCACCAGCCTTAGAAATAAAGAAATGAGTTAAAAAGAAGCTGCTTTAAACAAAAGAGTGAGTAAATATTTGCTTACCTTTTTTCTTTCTCCTTACCAACCAATATACAACCAAGACCACAAGAAGAAACATTACCGCAACAAAAAATCCCAGAATTGTCAACACCCTCTTTTTCCGAGTAAGAGCATTTTTCTGAGCATATTGAGCTAAGGTAAAAAAAGAATTATTACTAAGTTATGTGCTAAACTATTACTAAGTTTAGAGAATGCGAGACATATCTATGATATCACATTTGAAAAAGAAAAACATATTAAGAGAGAGAGAGATGCAGTTGAAACTTAGCACACCTTATGTTTGCAATTGAAAACCTTTAGGACATATTTTGTAGACTGTAATGGTAATTATCTAGGAATAGAAATAAGTATTACAAGAAATACAAGACATTATAATGTAATACTTATTACTATTCATTTGTTTGGTGGTAACACAATAATAGAACCCTAAAGACAATTGAATGAAAGAATTTTAAATCAAACTTAAGATATATTTTAGGAAATATTTTACTCTTATAATTATATTTCCTAAATAATAATATTTTTCAAATCTGAAAGAGAGATTAATTATTTTTTAATGATTTTTTATTTTGATAATTGTTATGAGCATATGAAAAGCTTGTTTATTTGGAAATATATTAATTTTAGAAATTTATACACCTAGTTAGTAATAATTATTATAACCCTTTTAGAGATGAATAATTATTCTTTATTTTAAAGAATAGCTATTCATAAGGAATGGCTATTCCCTGTAATAAAAATATAACCAAACTACTGAATAGCTAAACCAAAAGAATAATTATTACATTACAAATCCTATTACAGTCTACCAAATATACCCTAAATGCCTATATCTTTACCATAGAACTTTGTGTATTACAATAAAACCCGTTGAATGGTATATATGTTAGACTAACCCCAATTAAGTTAAGATTTCTATTACAAGTATGATTAGAATTCACAATAACATTTGGACTATGATAACACAATGGACTTGGGTTTTGTGTGGGATAATATAATAGGCTTGGGTTCTTTAGGGAAATTATTATTTTTATTCAGCCCCCAATGACAACTTCTTAGCTCCGCCACTATTGGTAAGGATTACTCTTAGGACTATTAAAGGTCACGAGGCTGTAATTTTATACCATCTTAGTAAAGATATTGATACATAATTTTGGTACCATGTTAGAATAAGATAATATCACACAATACCATTTTAGTAAAGATATTGATACATAATTTTGGTACCATGTTAGAATAAGATAATATCACGCGCGCACACACACACACATAGATTTTATGATTAATATTTTATTTCTAGTGTATATAGTGACATGATTAATATTTTATTTCTGGTGTTTATAGTGACCAGGTAATTTAAAATTTTAAATGTATGGAATGAAATATTTCTTTAAGTTTATAATATTTAATTTGAACTATATTAATGTATTTCGAATGCAAAGAATCATTTCTCTAACAATATATGACTCTAAACCAAAATTAAAATTAGTAGTATAACAAAAATAACATGTTGAATTAGGAATAGGATTCCTAATATAATTTGGAGTAGAATAATACAACAGGGTTGAGCTTTGACCAAGATAACACAATAGGTTTGGGTTTCAACTATTTTTGTAGCACAAATAATATAACTTACAATTTGGGTTGTATGTATTCTTCATTAAATGTGAGTTTTTGGTGACAAAAAAAGGGAAACATATATACAATTGATTCCCAAAGGACAAATATTTTGTCTTATGCATTAGACATTACCTAATATGTTAAAAAGACAAGTAGATGCAATTTTCATTGCATAGTATGAGTTAAAACTTTGTAAAAGGCAAGTACATGAAACTTTTTAAAAGACAGAGGGGTACCTAGTACAACTGCATCCACACGTATGTATAAATCTTGCCCCATATCAGAATACGTTCTTGTGTCCACCAAGTTCCCATGCCATGTTAAGCATCCAATCCCTCCCTCACTCTCATTGGCACTGGCATAAGCCATACAAGAACAATTCCTCAAACATTGTTGCTCACACTCTGTTAGACTCAAACTTATATATGCACATGCTATTGAAGTATCTGGTACCTTCACACATGCCAATTTCACGAACCCTTCTCCATTATTGCATGTGGACATTCCTTGCTTACTCACACACCCACCCGATGCATCTCTCAAGTACCAATCGTGGGGCGACTTAGGTTCTAACCCGGGTAAGCATGTGCACTCAAACTTGTCCCTATTATATGGGTCACAATAACTATTTGGACCACAACCCAAATATTTCTCACATGTCTCTTGCGGGGCAGACCAGTATTTGACCCATCTTGTCTCGTGCCATATAGATAGCTGGATAGTTCCTGATTCATCCACCACCATTTTAGAGACTACCCTGGGGTCAATTAAACCGTATACAATGGTGATTTCATCTTGATTACTCACATAACTAGCATTGAAGATGTGATTTGGTATCAATTTGGGTACACCAGTCCATGTTAGGCCGGTCCAAGATCCAGCACGCCATAATGGAGTTTGACCCTTGTATAAGATCAACTGTGGATACCCAGTTGTAACAATTCTATATGAGTAGTTGTCGGTTCCCGGGTCATCTTTGGACTTCCAAGATGTTAGGTACCGGTTCAACCCGGTCTGCAGGTCCAGCCCGATCTTCATAAATGGAAGCATGGTATCTGTGGGATAATCAAAGCTTTGCCATATTCTCGTTTGGCTGTCTTGTTGGAGCAAAACAAGATTTCCTACTTCTAAGAGCTTAGCCATGGAATTGTTTGTTGGTGAGGCTGAAGTAGAAACATTAGTGGACCAAATGGGAATGGATTGGTTTTGAGTGTGGAGTACGAGGTTTCCTTGACCATTGATGGAGAGGACCCCGGACTTATCATAAAGAGGATTGTCTCTATTTGCAACCCACACAACGGTTTGTTCAGTAATTTGGTTATACCAAATCCCAACATAGCGGCGATTGGAATTTTTAGGAGTGAAAAACCCAAGTGCAAAGGTTTTTTGGTATGAGACAAGAATTTGACCATCCTTGAGGGGCTGGTTTTGTGTAATGGTTTCAAAGGAAATGCAAATTGGGAAAACAAGTGAGAAAAGTAAAAGTAATACTATATTCAAGAACGGTTTAGCAGGATTCATGTCGTTTTTCCAATGAAGACTACAAGACATGAAAGTCCAAAGGAGGGGCATGTCATGAATTATTCGTGAGTTACTTCAATTTATTAGTTTAATGGAATTCTAGCACGCCATCGGGATCCACTCCTTCATTTATATATGAATAATGCTTGTGTCACAACTCGCCACGTTGGCGAGTTGTGAGTGGTAAAGAGGTGATGATGGGTCCATGTGAGGTCACCTCTCTACCACGCACAACTCGCCACGTGGGCAAGTTGTGGCACTAGCATAGTTCTTTATATATATCAAAAGGCTGAGGTATGACATTTATTATTGCTAAGCTTTTATTGCGTCACCTCATCACTACGTCATTGACTACATAATTATTATTTTTCTTATTTATCTTTTATTTATATATTTAATATATTATATATATAGTATTGATTTTACACTTTCATCTTAAGCGAATTTATCATTACTTATAATTTCGTCTTTACATATTCATATATTTTTATTTAGAATTTCTTTTTTATTCTTTTTTTTTTTACAAAAAAATATAAATAGATTATTGACTTTACACATTCATATTGGATGGTTTTAATATTACATATAATTTTGTTTTTACATATTCATCTACTTTAATTTAGATGTTTATAACTAAATAATGAAAGTTTTTAACTAAAAAACCAAAACAATATCTATACATATCTATACTATATATAATAATGGAAGTTTAGTAATAAATTTTATAAAGCTCTTTATGCACTACATGTTTAGCATCTTTTTTTTTTGGTTGTTGCAATTCTTACTTTATTCAACTTTTCATCTTCTTCAACCATTGTCTTATTAGTTCAATCTTTCATCCCCTCCAATAAATTTTTTTTTTTTTAAATTCTCATTTGATTCCTATTAGATTTTTAATTTTTTTTCCTTTATATCTTCTTAAATTCTACAGTTTCACTTTGTTCAACCTTTCATTTACTTCCATCTTAATTTTCATATAAATTTATTTTTCTTCATTTGCACCTCTCTCTCCTATTCCTTCCAAGTTGTCCACAACAAAAAGGTCAATACCCTCTCTCTTTCTCCAATTTTGTTTCTCTTTTGGTGAATTTTTTTAATTGTTTCAACCACTTTTTTTTTTTTTTCCTACTAATGGTTCTTTTTGTTATTGTTGATTTAATTTTCACATCACATCTGTTATCTTTTTGGTAAATTTATATCGACTTTTATGCATATTTATGTAGTTTGGCATTCCAATTTCCGATCACAAGTTCTTTTTCTTTTATTGATTTGATTTGGATTAATAATTAGTTGTTTTGCAAGTTAGAATTTGATTTAAATTTTTTTTTTTTTTTTACAGTGATCAATCTAGATTTTAAACTATGAAACTTTACTAATTTTTGTTTTTGTTTTTGTTTTTTTTAATTCTTTGGGGGTGGACAAAGTACTCTTAATAGTTGTATTAGAAGCACTCTATAATGTCATTAATTCAAAGAAAAGCTAAAGTTAGTCAAACGAAAATAACCGGATGGGTGACATATTTTAGCTTTTGCAATTGTATTTTAATTATTGTCATTGTTTTATAACAATGCATATATAGAAATTAAATTTTTAGATTTTGCTAAGAATTTTTTATTTGATAATATTTTTTGGGTGGACGAAATTGCAACTTTCGCAAAGAAAATAACCTTAATAAGTTATCAACAATAAATTGTTATCCTAATTGGTCCAATTAATCATTATTAAGTTTTATTAATTTTTAGTTACGTTTTTCGGTATTTTGGATTATAGGGTAAAGAAATTAGGGTTTGAGAAAGTTTGTTTAAAACTAAAAGAATAATTTCTAAATTTTATGTTATTTTTAATGATTCACAAAATGTTATAAATAAGTTTTATTAAAAAATGAATAATTTTATTAACTTTCATTTTTGAATTTCTGAGAAAAATTTTATTATTTTTATTTTGGTATGACAAAATTTAAATTTAATTATGATTTATGATTATTTCTCTAATAAATAAAAATATGATTATGAAATACATTACTCTTTATTAAATTAGTTTAAATTATAAAAAATAAATTTAATTAGACCATCTTAAAAAAAAAAAAAAAAATCACTAACAACACGCAGGTTTGCAACTAGTTCGAATAATTACTTTCTGACTCTGCGAAGAGGTTTGGATTGCCATCTTGATTGTGAAACCCCTCAGCATATTGATAGTCGTGTGAGTGTCCGCTTGCTTTATTGACTTTGATGGGGGGTTTGTTAGCTTTTTAGCTTGAATTTTCAATTCAAAATAGGGTAAGAAGAACAGACAATGTATTAGGTATCTTTCACTTAGCACACGTGAATGTCGTGACATGGGGAGACCTTTTAGCCCATCTAGCACGTTTAAAAAAAAAAAAAAAAAAAAAAAAAAAAAAAAAACCCTTAGCAGGTCTAGCATGTCAGAGGAGGAGAGACACTTGAGTCATTACTTGCAACTAAACGCTTATAAAATTAGTTATTTCTCTACTATTCTTTTCCTCATTTTCTATCTTTTCTATTTCATCTCAATGAAATAGACATTGTATTAAGTATCTTTGACTTAGAACATTCGCATCCGCAACTTCTATCATATTCTATTTTACTATCTCAAAAAACTAAATTATTAATTATATCATGCCATTTACAACACAACCAACATTTCAACTTTTATTTTCCTATTTTACTGATTAAAATAATATATATTACCCACTAAAATAATAAAATATATAATTTTTGTGCTGCTAGGCTCTTTTTACAAGTTCGGCTGTTGGGCTCTTTTTGTTCTTGATGCTAAATTTTTCCTATATTTCCCATTTACAATTGCAATGGGAATGCCCTTAGCACAATTGGTTAATAAAGGTCAAATTTATTAAGCTACACGTGAGTGACATGACATGGGGAGTCCTTTTAGCCTGTCTAGCACGTAAGGAAAAAAAAAATGTAAAAAAATAAAAAACTTAGCAGGTCTAGCACATTAGAGGAGGAGGAGAGATAGTTCAATCATTAACTGCAACTAAACGCCTATAAAAGTAGTTATTTCTCCACTATTCTCTTCTCCATTTTCTATCATTTCTGTTTCACCTCAATCAAATGGACATTGTATTAGGTATCTTTCATTTAGCACAATTGGTTAATAAATGTCAAATTTACTAAGCTACACGTGAGTGACATGACATGGGGAGACCTTTTAGCCTATCTAGCACGTAAGAGAAAAAAAAAAAAAAAAATAGCAGGTTTAGCATGTTAGAGGAGGAGGGATAGTTCAGTCATTACCTACAACTAAACACCTATCAAATTAGTTATTTCTCCACTATTCTCTTCTCCATTTTCTATTCTCTCTGTTCACCTCAATCAAATGGACATTGTATTAGGTATCTTTCACTTAGCACAATTGGTTAATAAATGTCAAATTTATTAAGCTACACGTAAGTGACATGACATGGGGAAACCTTTTAGCCTGTCTAGCACGTAAGAGAAGGAAAAAAAAAAAAAAAAACCTTTAGCAGGTCTAACACGTTAGAGGAGGAGGGGGGATAGTTTAGTCATTAACTGCAACTAAACAACTATAAAATTAGTTATTTCTCCACTATTCTCTTCTCTATTTTCTATCCTCTTTATTTCACCTCAATAAAATGGACTCATATATGTCTATAACTCACAATGTGAACTATTTCCATTCCTTCCATATAGGGGATGATCATCGAAACCATTTTGTATGTTAATCCACGTATATCTATACTACTATTTAAGGGGCTTCTTCTATTTGAAATCCTTATTTTTTTGGTTTAAAAAGGCCCCTACATCTGCATGTTTAAGTAGAGATAAAACTAAAAGATAATCCAATAAAAATACAACTCCAACTCCCACTAAAATATTGCCTAAAAAATAAAGCTACTCTCCTATTGATTTTCAAATTTCTTTATTCACTTATAAATTATATTCTCAAAATAAAAATTATATATATAAAATAAAAACATAGATTTTTTTTTTTTTTTGGTTACAAAATAGGACCACTAAAAAAAAAGGCCTCATTGCATGCGTGAAGCACGTGTCATGATGCTAGTTCCACTTAACCATTTTGGTTTCATAAACACACAAATCCATTTTCATAGAAATTTTTCAAGGAGAAATTTCAATCTCCAACTTTCATAAACAAACAACTCTAAAAATAGGAAAAGCATAAAAATATTCAAATAGCAATTGGGAATTGTCGAAGGATAACCTACATGAACTCGACTGGTTCTACTTTCTACATTCTAGTTGAGTCTGCCCCTAGCGCTGTTTATTTTGATGTAAAATTTTTTAAGGAAAATATTTTCATAATTTACTATGTTTGTTTTGTAATAAAATTATTGGTCAAAAGTAAAATATTTTCAGTCAAAAGAAAAACTAAAGGCAAAAATTGTAAAATATTTTACACTTAAAAAATTGGTAAAACATTTTACACTTTCTTCTCACCCTCACTCCCCGACACTTAGGGTATGTTTGGTTTGGGTGAAAACAGGAAGAATGAAAAATAGGCAGAAGAAAATAGAGAGAAAAATAATATTTTCCACTGTTTGGTTGAGAGGGGGAGGAGGAGAGAAAAGTGGTGGGGCCTACAAGTTTTCTCTCATTCCCTTTCAAAATACACTCTCCAAATTAGAGAGAAAATTGGAGCGAAAAAAGAGAAAAATATTTGGACAAAACCACCCTCATCTCTAATTAACGTTTCTAGCTCCTTTTTTTTTTTTTTTTTTTGGTTTTATTAGGTGGTGGATTCTTCTTCTTTTCCTTTTCTTGATTTTTATTTTTATTATTTTTTTTTAAGAAAGCACTTTTGAATAATTTCTTATACTATTTTTTGAAATGTCCACTTTGATCTATGTATAATTTTTTTTTAAAGTATAATGTGCAGGCCTCAGAACGAGGGTACTGGGCTATGACTCGTTTGGGCTCACAATCTATTTGTATCGTGGGCTTGGATTCCCTACACTAGGTCGTTCTTGTGCTGAGACTGATCGATGATTCCTTCTACTCTTTTTTTCTCTCTCTCTCTCTCTCTCTCTCTCTCTCTCTCTCTCTCTCTGTTTTTCAACCAACCCTTCCTTCCCATGAGATTCTTGTATTTATAGTGAGATGCTAGTGGGATAGTGATGATTAGCTCTGTCGCTAGTGCATTTGGAGGTCCAATACAGGCGATGATAGGTGGATGTTTAGGTGGGAATGGCCTTGGAAATAGTTCCCATTCCCTGACGCTAGGCGGATACAACTACTGGTCGTAGATGCTCGGTTATAGATTTCCCCGGCATGATAGAACTCTCCGAGGAGGTATCTTCGGGGGATGACGCAGTCTCGGGAAACACGAGTGGACGGCTACGACCAAAGTGTCCCCATTTGAACATGCCAAGAAAGTAGAGCCTTAGTGGGCCTTTAATGACCCAACAGGCCCAGGGAGTCTGGTGCCGTACATTAGCCCCCCCTTGATTCAAAACCCGTCCCCGGGGGATGAATCAAGGAATCTGAGGGGTTGACGGCCCGGCCAGGGAGTTTTACTCGGTCATTAGCGCGCCTCTCAAAAGGCGCACCAAGTCTGATAAGCTGTCATTACTGCCTGACGCTTCGCGAACCGAGGCGTCACGCGTGTGGCAGTTGGGGTAATGGATCGTTGGATTTCGTGCCGCCGGCTTATTAATTGCCATTTACTCCTCACCCACCCCCTATATATACCCCCTTTCAGGCGTTCTTCATCATTTTTCGCATCCTCTAGACTCTCACTTTACGCTTGACTGAGTGCTTCTCTCTGCGCATTCTTTCTTCTAGATCAGGACCTCTCCTCCTTAGAGCCTCAAGTAAGTCCTCTCCCCTTCCTTATCTGATTCTCTTTTGCATTCTTTTGTATTCGCGAATCGTAGCTTCTCCTTTTAGAGAACTTAGTATAGGAAATGGGTTATTCTTACCTTCTCTCCTCTGAGGCCGCTTTGGCTACCTTTAGGGCCGCATTCAATGTGCCCGGGGACGTAGATATTGCATATTGCCCCGAGGGCGATATAGACATCCAACGGCGCCAAGGCATCAATACTGTTTTCTTCCCATTAATGGCTATTCTAGAGGGCGGGGTTAGGTTCCCGGTAGATCCCCTTATCCTGAGTACCCTTAGGTTTTACGGTCTTTGCCCCGACCAACTCGCTCCTAACTTTTATCGGGTAGTGAGCTGTGTCAGTAGGCTGAACCATCTGTTCGGTCTACAGTTGAATCATCACGACATTAACTTCATGTACAGTCTGTGCGGAAATATCAATTCAGATTACTATTTGAAAACTAGGGATATGAGGGTACGGCTAGTTTCATGCCTGCCTGATTCCAATAGAAATTCTGCAGGGGAATTTGTACGGGTGAGCGGTAACTGGTTTGCCGAGGAGCTCCCCTGCGCGTTTTCGCCGCGCGATGTTGGTCGGTACCGAGCGCCCTTACTTTAGCTTATGTTTGATCATCGTTAGTAACTCCTAACCAATTTCGTATATGCATTCTTTTTTGTTTTTGTTTTTACAGATAGCAAGAGGTTCAAGCCGGACCGCCGAGTAGTCCACGTCCACGACCTAAACTTTGTACTTAGGTCGGAGATCTTCGTTCATTTGGACGGACAACTCCGAGCATCACACCTGATCCTCGGCGTTGAACCAGTTTACTCCACCTGGCAAGCGTTCAGTCAGGCCCTCTTGGTTGACAGCCCCTTGCTCTCCTATATTGACGTGCGCAACTTAAACTTCTTGCCTCCGAAGTTCACGGTAGGGGAAGCACGTGATTTAGGGCCGCGGTATACTTGTTCGGACGAGCGCCAACCACTTCGCGATGAATCGGCTGAAAGAGTGTCGCGCGTGCTCCGAGAAAGAGCACATCAACAAATCGAGCCTCAAGATCCCGTTCAGCCCGAGGTTCTCGAAGAAGCAGAGGCGCTTGTCCAAGTGGCTGAAGGCGTCGTAGCCGAACAAGTTGATCCTTTGGAGGCCGAACCCGCTCACGGTCATGAAATGGTGACGAGGAGGGCCATGACGATAAGCCGTTTTGTGCCTGGGGCACGGCAAGTTGGTCAGCAACAGGAGGGCCCGAGCCAACAACCTCAGCCTACTCCTCCCCAACAGACCCGAGTGCGAAAAAGGCCACGTGCCGGGGAACAGACACAGACCGGCCCGGGCGGGGTCTCGACTCGCCCTTCTTCCGGTATTGTCATTCGCGAGCCGGTGGCCCAAACCTAGCCGGATGGCGCATCAACCTCCCGGTCCGCCGCGACCTGGCAGCCGTCCTTCTTGCTGGATGGCGAGCCCCTCACGGAGACTACCAGTCTTCGAGTTTGGGACAAAGGTCAGGGGGGCCGCGTCGCTCGGAGCTTGGCAAGCAGCTTGCTCTTGCCCGAAGACGTCCATGCCTACGAGGAGGGGACGGAGGAGTCTGTGGGGAGGCGGCTTGTGTGGCTCAGTATGGCAGTAAGAACCTTAAAAACTATGACACTTAGTTTTTTATTGATTCGTTCTCTGAATCTATTTATGCACGGGGTCTTGTAATACTTTGAATGATTGTTTGTTCAGGCCGCGCAGTTGTCCTGTATAGTGGATGGGAAACTGAAAGACCTCGCTAAGGACGCTGGGCGGGAAAAGGCGCTGAAAGACGTGGCTGAGGTCAATGCCGCGGAAAAGCTGAAAGCGGCGGAGGAAGCGCAGAAAAGGGCGGCCACAGCCGAGGAGGCTAGGGCTCGCGCCGAGGAGAAGAGCGCCAGGCTGGAAAAGCTGCTGGGGGATACGCAGCTGAAGCTAGCCGAGTCGGAGAGCCTGAAGATGGCCCAAGGGGAGGAGTTGGCGGACTTAAAGGCCGCGTTGGATGCTTGCGAAAGCAAGTGGTACAACGAGGGGTTTGCTGACGCCGAGAACTCCGCGGAGCCGGTCATCCGCCAGGCCCACAAGCTCGGGTTCGAGGAGGGGTGGTTTGCCGCGCTTCGGGCCGTGGGGGTTCCCGAGGATTCTCCTTTACGGAACCCGAGCGAGATCCCCTTCCCGACTACGGCCGCGCCCGCGCAGAACGCTCCACATATTATCGATGAAGAGGAGACCTCCAGTATGCGAGCATTGGTGGAGGCCATTGACTCTCATGTTGAGCCAACCGGCGCGGAGGTCACCAGTGATTCTCGGGCCGACCCTCCTCCAAATTAATTGCCGAACCGTTTATTTGTTTTAGTTTAATTACTTATGTTATTGCAAAGGTTTTACCTAGGTCATCGGGTTGTGGTGACAAGACATTATCTTTCCTTGGTTTTTATTTTATCTTGAACATTCCGCATTGCGTGGTTTCAATTAATGCTATTATGTTATTTTCACCTTACTGTTGCATATTAGCGTACTGATTACCAAATATACAGCTCGGGATTGTTTCCTAGATGATGGGTCGCCCTTTCCTGAGGAATTTTGTTTTGCTTGGAGTGTGCATTAGGGAATACTTTAGTTTTTAAGATTTCCGTTTGCTTGGTGATAGGGATCGAACCGAGAGACAGGCTTTAGATCTTAGTAAAACATTAGGTTACCACCTGCTCGGCGATAGGGATCGAGCCGAGAGACAGGTTTCAGGCCTTAGATAAATTTTAGGTTTCCACCTGCTCGGCGATAGGGATCGAGCCGAGAGACAGGTTTCAGTCCTTAGTGAAATATTAGGTTTCCACCTGCTCGGCGATAGGGATCGAGAAGAGAGACAGGTTTCAGTCCTTAGTGAAATATTAGGTTTCCACCTGCTCGGCGATAGGGATCGAGCCGGGAGACAGGTTTCAGTCCTTAGTGAAATATTAGGTTTCCACCTGCTCGGCGATAGGGATCGAGCCGAGAGACAGGTTTCAGTCCTTAGTGAAATATTAGGTTTCCACCTGCTCGGCGATAGGGATCGAGCCGAGAGACAGGTTTCAGTCCTTAGTGAAATATTAGGTTTCCACCTGCTCGGCGATAGGGATCGAGCCGAGAGACAGGTTTCAGTCCTTAGTGAAATATTAAGTTTCCACCTGCTCGGCGATAGGGATCGAGCCGGGAGACAGGTTTCAGTCCTTAGTAAAATATTAGGTTTCCACCTGCTCGGCGATAGGGATCGAGCCGGGAGACAGGTTTCAGTCCTTAGTTAACTGTAAGACTCCCACTGCAAATGACTTGCGCTAACAACTTCTTTTACTAATACCAGCAACTCTACAATTCAAACTGAACACATGGTTTGTTAATGATAGAACCTCTTCAAGTTCTGAACGTTCCAGGGGCGAGGCAATGGTCTCTCATCCAATTCCTCCAAATAATATGCCCCTTCCCCGGCCGCTGCTGTAACTCTATACGGTCCTTCCCAGGTCTACGCCAACTTGCCTGCATGGGTGTCTCGCATATGCCCTATTGCCTTCCTCAAAACCAGATCCCCGGCGTCAAACCTCCTCCTTCTTACGCTTTGGTTGTACCTTCTGGCCAGTTTCTGTTGGTAGTCGGCCAGCCGGATAGTTGCTGCTTCACGTCGCTCGTCCAGCTGGTCTAAATGCCGAGTCAGCATTTCGTCATTCAAAGCGGGGTCGTACTTAGATACTCGTGCGCTGCACATACTTACCTCGGTGGGTATAACTGCTTCGGCACTGTAGGTAAGAGAGAACGGAGTCTCCCCCGTGGACCTCCTCGGTGTTGTCCGGTAAGCCCACAAGACGGTAGGTAACTCCTCGGCCCAATTCCCCTTCGCACTATCCAGTCTTCTTTTCAGCCCATTTACAATTACCTTATTGACAGCTTCGGCTTGGCCATTGCTCTGCGGGTACGCCGGGGTAGAATACTTGTTCTTAATGCCGAGGTCCGCGCAGAATTCTCGGAATGCCCGGCTATCGAACTGCAATCCATTGTCTGACACCAAGGAATTGGGTACTCCGAATCTGGTAACAATGTTCTTCCACACAAACTTCTTCACGTCCACATCCCGGATATTCGATAAAGCTTCAGCCTCTGCCCACTTTGTAAAGTAATCGACGGCTACGAGTACGAACCTCCGGTTGCCCGTCGCTCGGGGGAATGGTCCAAGTATATCCAGCCCCCACTGTGCGAATGGCCAGGGGCTACTGACCGGATTGAGATGGCCGGCGGGCTGATGGATCAGGGGAGCGTGTTTTTGACATCGCTTACACTTACGAACATATTCGGCGGCATCCTTCTGCATTTGAGGCCACCAAAATCCCTGAGTCATGGCCCGGTGAGCTAGCGAACGTCCTCCTACGTGACTGCCACACACTCCCTCATGTAGCTCTGCTAAAAGTTGGTTCACTTTGTCCGGGTGCAGGCATAAAAGGTATGGTCCACCGAAGGATCTTCGATACAACCTCCGGTCTTTTGATAACCAAAACCGAGGGGCCGTTCTTCGGATTCTATTTCCCTCTTTCTCGTCGGGGGGGAGCCGGTCCTCGGCCAAGAACTCAATGATGGGGTCCATCCAACTGGGTCCCTGTGTAGCGACAGCCGTGACTGCCGGATTGCTGGATAGCCTGATACTTGGTTCTGGAACTTGCTCTATTCTGATGATCCGCGGTACATCCTCGGCTACTGATGACGCCAGCGTGGCAAGGGAGTCGGCGTGACTGTTGTGTGTCCAAGCTACTTGTACGACATTCGCCGTTTCGAACCCGGCCATAATCTGCTTCACACGCTCCAAGTAAGCCTTCATCCGAGGATCTCGGGCCTCGAAACTGCCATGAACCTGATTGACAATCAACCGGGAATCGGAATAGACCTCAACATCCTAAGCCCCCAAGCTTGAAGCGATGCTTAACCCGGCTATCAATGCTTCATATTCTGCCTCGTTATTGGAGGCCTTAAATCCGAACCTGAAAGCGTGCTCCAGGCGAATCCCTTCAGGCCCAACTGCTACGATCCCCGCACCAGCCCCCGTGGAGCTGGAAGCCCCGTCCACGTATATTTTCCATGAGCGGCGACTCGTCTGGCAGACTATCTGGCATGAGCCTCTAGGTGAAAACTCAGCCACGAAATCAGCTAATACCTGCCCTTTCATGGCAGTTCTCGGCCTATATCGTACATCAAAAGCTCCGAGCCTGGTCCCCCATTTTGCTATCCGCCCCGTGAAATCTGATCGTCTCAGCAATGACTACAGCGGGTATTCAGTTAGTACGTACACGGTATGGGCTTGGAAGTACTGCGGCAGCTTCCTAGTGGCATGCACCAGTGCCAAAACCAGCTTCTCCAATGGCAAGTATCTGGTCTCGGCGTCAACCAGAGTTTTACTGATGTAATAGACAGGTTGTTGCACCCCCCGATCACTTAGCAGTACGGCACTTACGGCATGGTCGGTCACCGAGAGGTACATGAGCAGGTCCTCCCCAGGTTCCGGGGCGGTCAGTATCAGCGCGTGCGTCAGGTACTCCTTTAAATCCTGAAATGCCTTTTCACACTCGGCATCCCATTGGAACCCCTTCCATTTTTTAAGAAGTTGATAGAACGGACGGCAGCGATCTGAGAATCTAGAAATGAACCGGTTAAGAGCTGCCAACATTCCGGTCAATACCTGCACTTCCTTTGGGTTGCTCGGCGGCCTAAGTCTTTGTACGGCAACAATTTGGTCCGGGTTTACCTCTATTCCTCGGCTGGAGATTAAGTATCCCAAAAACTTTCCAGCCCCCACTCTGAAGGCACATTTTTCCGCGTTAAGGCGCAGCTTATGTTGTCGCAATACACCGAACACCCCTTGAAGATCTTCTTCGTGCTGCGTTTCTCGTTTGCTCTTTACTACAAGGTCATCGATGTATACTTCCACCGTCCGTCCAATCTTGTCACGGAACATCCTGGTCATCATCCGCTGGTATGTTGCCCCGGCATTTTTTAGGCCGAACGGCATCACGGTGTAATGGTAATTGGCGTCGGGAGATATGAATGCAGTCTTTTCCTGATCTTCGCCGGCCAGGGCAATCTGGTGATAGCCTTGAAATGCATCCAAGAAGCTCATTCTCGGATGTCCGTACGTGGCGTCTACCAACTGGTCAATCTTGGGCATAGGGAATGGGTCTTTCGGGCATGCTCGGTTCAAATCCGTGAAGTCCACGCAGACTCTCCATTTGCCACTCTTCTTTTTTACCACCACTGTATTTGCAAGCCATTCTGGGAAAAAGACCTCCTTCACTGCACCTGCCTCCTTTAGACGCTGAACCTCGGCCCTAACAGCCTCGGCGTGTTCATGCGCTTTCCTCCTCGGTCTCTGTTTCTTGGGAGGGAATGAGGGGTCCACGTTGAGCCTGTGGACGATAAATTCGGGGTCTACCCCCGGCACTTCGTACGGACTCCACGCAAACACGTCTAGGCTCCGGACAAAAAACAGTAGTAATTCAACTCTCTCATGGGTTGTCAGGCTGGCCCCTATCTGGAAGTGCCTGTCCCCGTCCGGCAGTATTCTGACCTTTATTAATTCCTCGGCGCAAGCATTCCCCGAATCCTCTCGGGGGTGCGGTAATTGCTATGACGGGGCTTCTTCGGTCTCGTCATTCTGCCCCGTCCGCAGGCCTTCCCAATTTGCTGCAGCCACTAGGCACTGTCTGGCCATTTGCTGGCTCCCTCGCACCACCGCGATACCCTGCTCGGTAGGGAACTTAATCTTTACATGCAATGTGGATGGCACAGCTTCCATGGAGTGGATCCATGGTCTCCCCAAGATTGCCGTGTATGGTGAGAAGGAATTAACCACTATGAAGATGACCTTTACCTCCTTTCCCCCCAGGACTACTGGTAATGAAATCCGGCCCTCTGGTATCACTATCCTTCCATCGAACGAGACTAGCGGCGCACTATACTTTCCCAAGTCCTGAGTCTTCAACCCAAGTCCGTTGAACAAATCCGGATACATTACATCAGCCCCGCTGCCCTGATCTACCATTACCCTCTTCACATCGAAACCGCTTATCCGGGCGGTGATCACTAACGCATCTTCGTGTGGTTGCATTGTACCCTGTAAGTCGTCTTTCCCGAAGGTGATTGCCTCCTGGCAATACTTCGCTTTCTTTTCTGCTGGCCCCGCGTCTGGTGACTTTTTCGCAGGCGCTACTGTCAACACCCTTCTTCCTGTTGCTGGCTTAACCCACGGGGGTAAAAGAATCATCTCGATTACCCCGCGAGGTGGTTGTTGGGGGAGGTCTTTCTGCCGACCTGAATGGCCGATCCCTTGGTCGCCGGGTTTCACCACGTAATCCTTCAGATGCCCGGACCGTACTAGCTGCCCCAAATGATCTTTCAGTACCCGGCATTGCTCGGTGGTGTGGCCTTTGTCCCTATGGTAACTGCAGTACAAGTTTTGATTTCGCCGGGATGGGTCGCCGCCCATTTTATTCGGCCACCTGAAGTATGGCTCATTCTTGATTTTTTCTACTATCTGGTGCACCGGCTCTTTGAACGTTGTATTCACTTCCCCTGCCTGCCAGGGTGGTTCCTGCGCTCTCCATTCCTTCCGCGGTCTCGGCTGGAAATTTCCCTGCCGGAGACGGTTTATTAATGGGGCCTTACCTTTGCTCTGCAACCGATCATCTTCTAGGCGCTTATACTCTTCGATACGCCTCATGAGCTGCCTCATGTCCTCGGGTGGCTTTTTAGTAAGTGATTCCCGCAGTTCGGAGTCCTCGGGTAGGCCCATCCGAAAGGTACTTGCCGCAATCTTCTCGTTGCCCCCACCAATCTCGTTATATAGCTCCCAGTAGCGGCTGGAGTAACTGCGAAGAGTCTCCCCCACCCCCATCCTCATCGACAGCAGGGTATCAACAGGTTGTGGCACTCGGCTGCAGGTTACGAACCGAACGTCGAACTCCTGGACTAGCTCGGCGAAAGAGTGTATGGATTTCTTACGTAGTCCGTTGAACCACCTAAGAGCGGTTGGGCCAAGACTGGAGGGAAACACCTTGCACATTAGTGCGTCATTATGCGAATGCAGGGACATCATGTGGATGTAATGACTGACGTGTTCGACCGGGTCTGCCCTTCCGTCGTAGATGTTAAACGGTGGCCTCGGGAACTTTCTTGGCATCGTGGCCCGTTCAATTTCATCTGAGAAGGGGGACCTCACCACCCTGCGCAAGGCGCGGCTCAGCGCGTCCATAGCGGCGTTCCGTGGCTTCTTTTCCACGGAGGAATCCGACCCCCGCTCGTCATGATCCCGCGACCGGGAACGGTCTCGGCGATGATGAGGCTCCCGTGAATGCGACCTTTTGTATGAGTCATGCGAACGCGAGCGCTCCCTTCACCAATGGGACCCCGAATGGCTGGCCCCTATTTCCTGGCGACCCCCCAAATCCTCGGTCCTCCTTCCGAGATCGTCTCGCTCCCTTCTTCGTCGCCTGTCGTCCGCTTCTAACTCGAACTCCCTCACCCGCCTGCGCAGCCGCTCAATTTCCTGGTCCCTGTCATCAGGCTGCCTGCGGTTCGAGGCGTCTGTCACTGTCCGCTGCGTCTGATATGACCCCTCCCCGAGACCGGACATATCTTCCCGTTCACGCTCCCTGTCTTCACGCCCCTTTTGCCTTCTTTCTCGCCAGGACGACCCCCTGGAAGACCTAACCGAACCAGTTTCGTCACCACCCCCCAGATGTCTTCCGGACATTGTCTCGCAGGCGAGTCTCAGTCGAACTACAGCTTTGTAGGCGATTCCCACAGACGGCGCCAATTGTGCAGGCCTCAGAACGAGGGTACTGGGCTATGACTCGTTTGGGCTCACAATCTATTTGTATCGTGGGCTTGGATTCCCTACACTGGGTCGTTCTTGTGCTGAGACTGATCGATGATTCCTTCTACTCTTTTTTTTTTTCTCTCTCTCTCTCTGTTTTTCAACCAACCCTTCCTTCCCATGAGATTCTTGTATTTATAGTGAGATGCTAGTGGGATACTGATGATTAGCTCTGTCGCTAGTGCATTTGGAGGTCCAATACAGGCGATGATAGGTGGATGTTTAGGTGGGAATGGCCTTGGAAATAGTTCCCATTCCCTGACGCTAGGCGGATACAACTACTGGTCGTAGATGCTCGGTTATAGATTTCCCGGGCATGATAGAACTCTCCGAGGAGGTATCTTCGGGGGATGACGCAGTCTCGGGAAACACGAGTGGACGGCTACGACCAAAGTGTCCCCATCCGAACGTGCCAAGAAAGTAGAGCCTTAGTGGGCCTTTAATGACCCAATAGGCCCAGGGAGTCTGGTGCCGTACATATAATTTATTATTTTTTGTTTTATTTAAGAAGGATATAATGATAAATTTATATAAACTTTATTTTCAGAGAAGAGTCATGGGTAAGCTTATCTGAATCAAGTCTGGTTAGAATTGTGACTAATAAAATTTCAATCTGCTAGGATAATCTTAAAGCTTGGAACCGAAATACTTTTGGCCATGTCCGGATCACACTTGCCAAAAAACTCAAGGAGCTTACGTGGGCTGAAGAGATGGCTCTTTATCTTTCAAATCCTACCAGAATTCACCAACTCAGGAACGAAATTCAGCAGCTAAAAATCAGAGAAGAGTCTATGTGGAAGCAACGATCCCGAAACGACTGGTTGAGGGATGGTGATAGCAATACAAAATATTTTCATTGCAGGGCTAATCAGAGGAACAAACGTAATTTCATTACTGGGTTGGAGGATGATAATGGAGTTTGGGTTGAAGATGGAAGCCGTATGGGTCAATTGGTGGAAGGGTACTTTGACAACATTTTCAAATCCACAAACCCGGTTGAGTTTGATGACATCCTGGAAGGTATTCTGCCCTCAGTCACCACGGAGATAAATGTGAGCCTAAACCGTGAATTTCAAGCTGAAGAGGTTCATAGGGCACTTTAACAGATGGCTCCCCTTACAGCTCCTGGCCCTGATGGCATGCCCCCCATTTTTTACAAGTCCTTTTGGCACATTGTGGGAGAGGATGTTACAAAAGCAGTATTGGCAGCCCTTAATGGAGGTATTATTCCTGTTGCAATTAATTCCACATATATATCTCTCATTCCTAAGATTAATAATCCTAGGAAAGTGTCTGATTTTAGACCCATTAGCCTCTGTAATGTGTTTTATAAGATTATTGCTAAAGTTTTGGTTAACCGGCTGAAATCAGTTTTACCCTATGTGGTCTCTGACTCATAAAGTGCTTTCCTCTCTGGTCGCCTGATCACTAACAATGTTCATGTAGCTTTTGAAACCCTACATTACCTTAAGCGTAAATCTCAAGGGAAATCAGGTTACATGGCCCTCAAACTCAACATGAGTAAGGCTTATGATAGGGTGGAATGGGTGTTTCTTGAAAAGGTTATGATTCACTTGGGATTTACTGGAAAAATTGTGACCACCATCATGTCGTGCATTAAGTCTGTGTCCTATGCAGTTATTCTTAATGGTGAGCCTGTGGGACACATAAAACCGGGTAGAGGACTACGTCAAGGTGACCCTTTATCTCCTTACCTGTTCCTCCTATGTGCTATGGGTCTCCAAAGCTTGCTGCATAAAGCTGAATTGGAGGGGCTGATTCGGGGGGTTTCAATTTGTAGAAATGGTCCATGGGTTTCTCATCTTTTTTTTGTAGATGACAGCATCCTTTTCTGTAGGGCAAAAGCATCAGAATGCCAGGTGATTCTTGATATTTTGGATGTATATGAGAAGGGATCTGGCCAGAAAATAAACAAAGAAAAAACAAACACCTTCTTTAGCTCAAATACCCCTCGGGATTTGCAATCCCAGATCCAGCATATTCTTGGTGTCCCAGCAATTAGGCACTTCGAGAAATATTTGGGGCTCCCTGCCCTTGTGGGGAGAGCTAAAAAACAAAGCTTCATTTATATTAAGGAAAGGGTCTGGAAAAAGCTTCAAGGCTGGAAGGAGAAGTTGCTATCGCAGGCAGGGAGGGAAGTCCTAATCAAAGCAGTCATCCAAGCAATTCCCACTTATACCATGAACTGTTTCAAACTGCCAAAAGGATTGGTCAAGGAGTTGGAATCTATGATCAGGAAGTTTTGGTGGGGTTACAGTGGTGATAGCCGGAAAATCCATTAGGTTAAATGGGAACATCTCTGTGAAGCAAAAGAAGATGGTGGGATGGGCTTCAAGGATATAGAAAAGTTCAATGATGCGCTCTTAGCCAAGCAAGTATGGCGGATGATGAATAATCAAGATTCTTTGTACTATAGGGTCTTCAAGGCAAAGTTTTTTCCGGATTGTTCCATATTAGAAGCTAGAGATTCGATCCAAGGGTCGTATGCTTGGAATTAGGTGCAAGGGATGTCATTAAGAGAGGCACGGTTTGGAGGATTGGGAATGGGCAATCAATTCTAGTTCGGGAAGATAAGTGGTTACCAGACAAATGTTGCAGAACAGTCCTCTCTCCACCACCATCCCTGTGTAGGGAATTCAACCCGATTCCCAACCTGTGAGAAACAAAAAAAATAGAGAAAACACACGCCAAAGAAAATAATCACACGCACAAGACAGTATTTACGTGGTTCGGCAATTTGCCTACGTCCACGGAGTTGCAGAGATTTCACTATTATCAGGGAAAAATACAAAGTGCGGCTATAGTGTTTCTCTCACTCTCTTTGAAACACAACAACAAGACTTAACAAACCCTAATTATAAAAGCGGCTTTTATATCCTGCTTACAGGGTTACAATAGGCTACAAAACGGGCCAAAAAATAAACTAGGCTCCACAAAGCCCAACAAATCTCCCACTTGGAGACTAGTTCAATCACCAACATCAGTCGCTATCCTCCAAAAGCAATCCCTCATCCTTGCAACTCATCCTCCTGTCCTCAAGCTAGAAGGCCAACTGAAGCTGCACACAGCTTCAGCTTCTCAATAGTGACACCTTTAGTCAACATATCTGCCGGGTTCTTAGATCCACAAATCTTCTCAAGTATTACCAGTTTATCTTCAACAAGGTACCGGATAAAGTGGTATTTTGTCTGTATATGTTTCGACTTTGAATGAAAAGCCGAACTTTTGGCAAGAAAGATTGCACTCTGACTGTCACTGTGTAGAATGCCCATCTCCTGTTTCTTACCCAATTCATCTAAGAAACCATGTAGCCAAATCATCTCCTTTCCAACTTTAGTTGCTGCAACATACTCAGCTTCTGTAGTAGACAAAGTAACAATCTTTTGCAGATTTGAAACCCATGATATAGCTGTACCACCCAGAGTAAATACAAACCCAGTAGTACTCTTTCTACTATCAATAGCACCAGCAAAATCAGCATCTACATAACCTTGCAGTTTCAAACTTGCACCTGTGAAGCAAAGACATGTATCTGATGAACCCTTCAGATATCTCAGAATCCACTTGACTGCCTCCCAATGCTGCTTTCCAGGCCTACTCATGAATCTGCTCACAACTCCCACTGCATGTGCAATATCTGGCCTTGTACACACCATAGCATACATCAAGCTGCCAATAGCTGAGGCATAGGGCACCTTGCTCATATGGTCCCTTTCTTCTTCTGTCTTTGGCGACTGTTCCTTGCTCAGTTTGAAATGACTACCCAAGGGTGTGCTCACTGGTTTGGCTTCATTCATATTGAACCTGTTGAGAACTTTCTTCACATACTCTGACTGTGAAAGTTTCAATGTATCATTAGCCTTGTCTCTAATGATTCTCATACCAAGGATTTGCTTTGCAGCTCCCAAATCTTTCATTGCAAACTGTTTTGACAATTGCTTCTTCAGATTATTAATCTCCTCAATGCTAGACCCTGCAATGAGCATACCATCCACATACAACAGTAAAATGATATAAGAATTGTCAAAGAATTTGACATAGCAACAATGATCAGCTTCACATCTCTTGAACCCAATTTTATGCATAAAACTGTCAAATTTCTTGTACCACTGTCTTGGAGCTTGTTTTAGGCCATACAAGCTCTTTCTCAGTTTGCAGACTAGATTCTCTTGTCCCTGAACAATGAACCTTCTGGCTGAATCATGTAAAGGTCTTCCTCCAAATCACCATGAAGGAATGCCGTCTTCACATCTAACTGCTCAAGATGTAAATTTTCTGCAGCCACCATTCCCAGCACCAGTCTAATTGTTGACATGTTCACAACTGGAGAAAATATCTCTGTGTAATCAATGCCCTCCTTCTGCTGGAACCCTTTAACAACTAATCTGGCCTTGTAACATTTGCTACCATCATGCTCATTCTTTATTCTGTATACCCACTTGTTGTGCAAAGCCTTCTTTCCCACTGGCAATTCAGTCAGTTCCCATGTCTGATTTCCCAACAAGGAATCCATCTCATCCTTCATGGCTAACTCCCACTTGCTTGAATTCTCATCTTGCAAGGCTTCTTTATAACACTCTGGCTCACCACCATCAGTCAACAGGAGATAATTTAGAGCGGGAGAATAACGCTGTGGAGGTCTAATATTTCTGGAAGATCTACGGACTTCAGCTACAGGTGTACTCTGATCTACCTGTGAATTTACATTCTCCTTATCTTCTTCACCCTCTTTCTGGACAGTACTTTTAGTCAATTCATCTAAGTTGACAAACTCAGATTTCTTTTGATCTATCTCTGTAACACCTGACACTACAGTTGACCTGTCCTTGTACATAACCTGTTCATTAAATATCACATTTCTACTTCTGATAATTTTCCTGTTTTGTTCATCCCAAAACCTATAGCCAAATTTCTCATCACCATAGCCAATGAAAAAACATATTTTAGACTTTGCATCAAGTTTACTACGAGCATCAGAATCAATATGAACATAAGAAACACAACCAAAAACTTTTAAGTGTAAAAACTTTACCTCTTTACCGCTTCAAACCTCCTCAGGAAGTCTGAACTCCATGGGAACTGATGGCCCTCGGTTTATCAGGTAAGCTGCAGTGCTAACAGCATCAGCCCAGAAAGTTTTTGGTAGTCCAGCATGCAATCTCATACTCCTAGCACGCTTATTGAGTGTTCTATTCATGCGCTCAGCCACACCATTCTGCTGTGGTGTTCCGGGAATGGTCTTCTCCATCCTAATTCCCTGTGCAGCACAATACTCACTGATCCCTCCATCTATGTACTCTCCTCCATTATCTGATCTCAAACATTTTACTTTCAAACCTGTTTCTGTCTCAACCATGGCCTTCTACTTCTTAAAAGTTTCAAATACATCAGATTTATTTTTCAGAAAATAAACCAATACCTTTCTGCTTGAGTTATCAATAAAGGTAATGTAATACCTTGAACCTCCAAGGGATGCAACCGGAGAAGGCCCCCACAAATCAGTGTGTACTAACTCCAATTTTTCAGCCTTCGGTATCCTGCCCGTTTTCAAGAAGCTCACCTTTTTCTGCTTTCCTAAGATGCAGCTTTCATACATGTCAAAATCAATGGACTTCAATTCTGGTAGCTTTCCTTTTGACAACAGCATCTTCATCCCTTTCTCACTCATGTGACCAAGCCTGCTGTGCCATAAGCTTGTATCAGTACTTGCATCAGCAACTGCAATTGTGTCTCTTGGACTTGAGGTCATATATAAAGTACCAGTCTTCTTTCCACGAGCCAATATCCTAGCTCCCTTTGTAACCTTCCAAGTACCACCAACAAATAATATTGCATGTCCTTCATCATCAAGTTGTCCAACAGAAATCAGATTCCTCCTCAGGTCAGGAATATGTCGAACCTTCTCCAGTAACCAAACAGACCCATTGGGCAACAATATCCGGACGTCTCCCATACCCACAACATCCAAGGCTGAACCATCAGCTAAATACACCTTACCAAAATCACCTGCAACATAATTCTGTATGATTTCTCGGTGTGGAGTGGTATGAAACGAAGCTCCTGAATCCAAAACCCAATCATCAAGTGGACTGTCTACTGCAAGAAGCAATGCATCCTGTACCTCTTCTGTTACAGCATTAGCAGAATCATCTTCATTATTCTTCTTAGGACTTTTGCATTGGTTCCTAAAGTGACCTATTTTCCCACAATTCCAACATTGTACTTGTTGGCCTGATCTAGATTTACTTCTATTCTGATTAGAATTTCTGGATTTTGATCTGCCCCGATTTGAATTTCTGTTATTACCTCTGCCTCTTATCTCAAGGTTTAGGGTAGAACTAGATCCTGAGGTTTCACCTGCATCTCTTCTGCGAATCTCCTCAGCCAGAATTAAATCTCTTATATCATTGTTCTTGAGCTTTTCCTTTCCTGTAGAATTGCTTACTGCCATCCTCATTGCCTCCCAACTGTTTGGCAAAGAAGCCAAAACGATCAGAGCACGAATCTCATCATCAAAATCAATTTCTACAAATGACAATTGATTTGTGATAGTGTTAAATTCGTTCAGATGTTGTGCTACTGATGCATTCTCTGCCATCTTCAAATTAAACAGTTTCTTCATCAGATGCACCTTGTTGTTTGCCGACGGCTTTTCATACATTCCAGACAAAGCCTTCATCAAATCTGCTGTGGTCTTCTCCTTCACAACATTGTGTGCAACAGACCTAGACAGAGTTAACCTGATAACTCCTAATACCTGTCTGTCAAGAAGAGCCCATTCCTCAGCCTTCATCGCCTCAGGTTTTGTCCCTAAAAGAGGCAGATGCAATTTCCTCCCATAGAGATAATCTTCAATCTGCATCCTCCAATACGCAAAGTCTGTGCCATCGAACTTTTCTATTCCAGACGCCTTTCCTGCTTCCTCTGCCATTGCTCCCACTCAAACCTAACCCTAGGCTCTGATACCAGTTGTAGGGAATTCAACCCGATTCCCAACCTGTGAGAAACAAAAAAAATAGAGAAAACACACGCCAAAGAAAATAATCACACGCACAAGACAGTATTTACGTGGTTTGGCAATTTGCCTACGTCCACGGAGTTGCAGGGATTTCACTATTATCAGGGAAAAATACAAAGTGCGGCTATAGTGTTTCTCTCACTCTCTCTGAAACACAACAACAAGACTTAACAAACCCTAATTATAAAAGCGGCTTTATATCCTGCTTACAGGGTTACAATAGGCTACAAAACGGGCCAAAAAATAAACTAGGCTCCACAAAGCCCAACACCCTGCCCCCTGATATCAAAGTTTCGGCTCTGATTAATGCTGAAACAGCTTCATGGAATGTTAACCAAATCCAGACTCATTTCATGCCCAATGATGCTAGGCTGATCATGAGCATTCCCCTGAGTCCTAGACTTCCCCTTGATCGCTTAATCTGGTCCCTAACGCCTTCGGGAGTATTTTCTGCCCGAAGTGCTTATCACATGTTGGCTAACAATGCTTTGGTCAACAACGCAGGTAGCTCGAACCCAAACCCCCATAAGTCATTTTGGAGAGGACTTTGGCAGCTACGTGTACCTAACAAAGTGAAGCATTTTGCTTAGAGGGCTTGCAATGATGGGCTCCCTACGATGGTTTCACTCCTCCGTCGTCATGTGGTGCAATCTGCTCTATGCAATATCTGCCATACTCAAGATGAAGATCCCCTGCATGCTGTTTGGGATTGTCCTGAGCTGGAGTGTGTGTGGAGGGATAGTGCCACGTTCAATCCAATGGCCTTTCCCCCACCAGCTGATTTCACTGACCTATTGGCTAGTTTTTTGCAGGTTCAGGAGGATGATAGAGCTGAATTGTTTATATGTATGGCTTGGTTCCTATGGAATCGAAGGAATGCTATTCGTCTTGGTAAGCCATCGCACGCATTGCACCTGGTTGGTTCTCTGGCTGGACGATTTCTACAGGAATACCAATCTGCTCAAGAGAGGCCCCCAAGGACTACCCAGATATCTTCTCACAACCATTGGTGCCCCCCGGATGCCCAAGTCTTCAAAGCAAACTTTGACGGTGTGACTTTCAATAGCATCAACGCTACTGGTCTAAGAGTGGTCATCCGAGATAACAACGGCGAAGTAATGGGAAGCCTTTCTATGTGGGTCCCTCTCCCTCACTCAGTAGCTAAAGTTGAAGCACTTGCCTGCCGTCGAGCTGTCCAGTTTGCGGTGGAAATTGGGCTGCATGATGTCATCTTTGAAGGGGATAGCATGATTGTCATACAAGCTCTCAAAAACGGGTCTGGCGCTCTTTCGTCTTATGGGAACCTCATTGAAGATACGTTGGTTCACGCCTCTCAGCTGCACTTTGTTAATTTTTGTCATGTAACCCGTAGTAGTAACTCTGTGGCTGATGCTCTGGCTAAGAAAGCCAAAACAGGGCAGAGCTTCAAGTTTGGTTAGAGGAGCTCCCTAGAGATATTGCTCCCTTAGCTTCTTTCGATGTTCATTAAGTACTCTTGTTTGTTTTGCTAATAAATTGCTCCAGGCACTTCATGGTCTGGATTCTCAAAAAAAAAAAAAAATTTTATTTTCAACAAAACCAAAAAATTTTCTATCTTTCCACTTATCTACCACCTCAACCAAATACAAATGAGAAAAACCAAAAACTTTTCAATTCTCCCTCAATTTTCTATCATCTCAGTTTCCTATCCTCCCAAGTCAATGGACATTATTCTCAATTTCTACCCCTCTCTCACTTTCTTCTCACACAACCCATCTCGCTCAAGGAAGCCTTTCTCTTTCTCACAATCACAGTGGCTCATCAGTTCCTCTCTCACACTTCCTTCAACGAAGCCCAAGGTTACCAGCATCGCCACAAAGCCACCGCGAACCACCACCTGGGGTGGCTCTCACTTTCAAGTTTCTCTCTATACCACAGTTTCTCCCTCTCTCCTTACTCGTGTTTGCTGAGGCCGAAACCCAGGAGACCCATACCACCATTGATGGCAGTAGAGCACACAATGCCACCACAAACGGTGGCCGTCGTTCTCTCTCTGTCTCTGTTTTTATTTCGGATTCTAAATGGGTTTGGGGATTGGGTTTCCTTTTGGGTTGTTAGGATCTGATGTTTTCAGCTTGGGTTTGAAAATCAGGAGTTTGGGCATGGTAGTTTGTAGATCTGTGGGTGTTGGGTGTGTGCTCTGTTGAAAGTTTTTGTTTTGATTTGGTTTTTGGGTTTTCAAGCAAAAGATGGTTTATTGAATGAGCATTTTCAGGTTTTGTGTTTTTAGGATTTGTTGTTTGTGGAACTGATGTATGTGTTGATGTGGATATGGATATTCTTGGGTGGTCAGTAAAGTGGCGGGTGGGTTTGTGTCAATTTGGTGGTGATCGGTGGATTGGTGCTTGGCTTTGATGGGTGGTTTGATTTGTGCATTTTCATTTTCATAAATATTTTCAGTAAAATATACATCTAAAATATTTTACAGTGAAACAAACCATGCGTAAGTGACATCATTAATTCCTTTACTCTCCTACAGCAACTCAAAAACCAAACAAATGGATCATGTGAATTCAAATAAACTATTAGCAAATTATTGCATAACTTCAATATATATCAATCAACAAAATTAAGACTAATTACCTTATTTTTTATCTTTACTATTTATAAGAGAATTCATCTCTTTGGATTGGATTTTATGTGGTTCAGAAATATTTCTAAACTCTATATTTAACTAAAAAAAAACTTGAGAACAATCAAGTAAAAATATATCTTTAACTTCATTTAAAATGTCTACAAAATAAAACATTCTCTTACTAATTCATATTTTTAAAACAAACTTATCCAAAATTTAAATTAAAAAATAGAAAAAAAAATTATGATTCTAGACAAATAAATAAATAAATAAATAAAAACATTTCGCGTGTATGATGAAGCTAGTTTTACATAAGAATTTAGCCAATAATCCTAATTCTAACATGTGTCAATTATAGGATGAGTTTTGAGTACATGTTGCTTGTAGTTGAAGAGAATGGTTCCACGATTGCCAATCTAACAATGGATCTGGGTTGAGGTATTACGCACGATATTAATGGGTTCGTTTGAATATAACTTATTGTTGCTAAAAACTGATTGTTGCTGAAAATACTGTAACAAAATAATTTTTAAATGTATAAATAATGTCGTGGGACCATTTTTAATATTTTTAAATCCGTGAACAGTGCATGAACAATGTATGTACTATTCATGAACAGTAAATTTTGTCTCTAAAAGTCAATAACTGCGGTAAAAAAAAAAAAAAAAAACATGTATGACTAATTGTGGCTTACTATCATGCGCATGTGATACGAATTGTATCAACTACTATCAAGTGAAAAAAAGATATTAATCGTAGATAAGTATTGATCATATTTATGAATCGTATGCTGTACGTATCGTATAAAATCAAGTGACAACCGTACAGAAACAGATGGCTTAGATTTACTTGTGCAAAACGTCCAGGATCACACATATAAAACCACATTGTCTATGTGGTAGGCACACGGTAATAGAGAAAAAGTTGTAGGTCCATGTGAAAGTAAGAGACAATTACTTATAATCAATTATGAGAAAAATTTTTACTCAAAAAAAAAATTTATGAAAAAAATTATGAGACGTGCTATGTCTACAATATTTTTATAACAAATTCAATTTAGCAAGTTGTTACAGGTTTTTAATTTGAATTTACAACTGAAATTATTTTGTTGCCCACTAATAATAACAAGTAACAACCTACCACATAAGATTTGTTGTGAAAATGTTGTAAATGTAGCGTTTCTTCTTTTTATATGGTACTAAAATTACTCTTTTTTTTTTTGTTTTTTGTTTTGATAAGGTACTAAAATTACTCTTATTTGTGAGAAAGGGAATCAAAATAAAATGAAGGATGGATAGGGCCAGTTTGAAATTCTCAACCTCTTGTTCAGCCTACAATGATGTGGCATTTGGTATGAGATAATGTTTTAGGATTCTCAAGAATGTTTAAAGATTCCCAAGTTTAGTTGTAAATTACGCTAGAGAATCAGATGCTAGGGGAATCTGGATTCTCCCTTTAAACCTTTCTTAGCAAGAATGTGAATTCCCTTTAAAATATGTGGGTATCCAAATTCCCCAGGTTAAAGGAAATTTTATTTTTTATAAATTGACAATTTTAATCCTTTTTTTTTTATCATGTTAGCAATTAAGATGAAATATAAAACAAATCATTAATATCTTTTTCCTCCAAAATAACATAAACAGGATAGACAACTTTGTTGATATATTATTTAACAAAGCTCTATTCAGCTTTCACATTTGAAAAAAAAAAAGTTTGAAGGGGACCCTACATTATTGCTAGGTATTTACTTTTGCTATTGTGCGTGTGTTGCTTAACAAATTATTAATAATTTATATTTTATTTTGCATTATTTATGTAGATGAAGATTTTTTTTTTTTTTTTTTAAGGAATTGGTAGTTCATATTCAAATTTCAGGATAAAATGGGAAAAAAAATAATTCATTTAAAATTCATGGGAATAAACTAAATATTATTTGGTAAGAGATTTTCAATGAAACCAAACATAGAACTAACTATATTCCTAGGCATTCAGATTACAAGGAATCACATTCCTAGTAATTTGAATGATAGGAGTAACGTGAATTCCCCTGTACCAAATGCCACATGAGAGTAAAATAAAAGAGTGAGACAATGTCGCCTAAATTATAAAATCAAGAAGTGGGGTGGTTTTGTTGTGAAGTCACAATTTCAGTGTAAAAAGTGTGCACGGTTATATGCAATAACAAGTGTGAAATAAACACCACTCACAGAGATGAAACGTGATCCATGAGGATTGCCATGTGTATGGCCGTTGGGGTGGTTTATGTACGTAAATTTGGCTAGGTGAAATATAATCATTGGATTTTTTTTGATAAAATCATTGGACCTTTGGTAGTTTACGAATCATTGTGGTCCGTTTTGATTGTCAAGGTTTGTGCTGGACTGATATATACCTTACATCCAATTCTGACCGAGTACAATGGAAAATAATAATTTGTTTTCACTCTCGAATTCTAAAATTTGTTTCTGTCATCAAATACAAGATGAATTTTATTATTAACTAGTCATAGACCTATGCGATGTGTGGGAATAAATAATTATTTTGTATTGTAATTTTCTCTAAAATTTGTTGAAGATAATTTGTTCTCCTTAAAAATTAAACTGTTTCTATTCAGTCTAATTAGGTCTACTTTGGTCTCATTCGGTCCAACTAGGTCTATTTCGGTCTACCTGGTCAATTTCGGTCCACTTTAGTCCATTTTAGACTAATTGAACCATAAATTAATTCTTTTTGTAGATTGCCTTTCCAAGTTTAACTCAAAAATTCTTTTTTTTTTCCCTAAATTTTTGTTTTGAAAAGTATGATTTGTTATATTTTGGCTAAATTCTTTAGTTTTGAGTTAAAATATAAAAAGAAAATAGACATTAAAAATTAGAAATATGAGCTCTAAAAATGCAATAAAATGTTAAATATTCAAGTCTTATTTAGTCCACATTGGTTCTATTCGGCCCATTTTGTCTTCTTCAGTCCTATTTAGTCTATTTTGTCCACTAAAGTTCTATTCAATCCACTTCGGTCAATTCAATCTTATTTAGTCCACCTCAGTCCACATTGACTCTATTCGATCCACATTGGTCCTATTCTGTTCACTTTGGTCCTATTCGGTTCACATTGGTCCTATTCGGTCTATTTTGTCTACTTTTGTCATATTTAGTTCACTTTGGTCCTATTTAGTCCATTTTGTCCACTTTAGTTCTATTTGGTCCTATTTAGTCCATGATATCCAATTTGGTTTTATTCGGTCTAGCAGTAATCCTCTTCATCTATGGTCTTCTCTATTCACTTACAAGATTTTGTATGAAAGTGCCATCTTCTTCAGCTTTTTTTCAATCAAATAAATACCCAGAAACCTCTAGCTCCCATTCAACAACTCTTTCGCTTACATGACTCAGGTCTAGACCAAGCCTTCATTGATGCTCTACCTTTGTTCTACTACAAAGATATAATGGGCTTGAAGGATCTGATTGTGCCGTTTGTTTGTGTGAATTTTCTGACCTTGACAAGCTAAGATTACTTCCTACTCGTAGTCATGCTTCTCACACTGCATGTATGAAAAGCACGCCCTCTCTGTAGAGGGACTCTATGGGCTCTGGCAATCCTAAGAAAATTCCAGCACTATATTTTGTTGTTTCCAGGGAGCAATCAAATAGGATTCCCAGTGATGGAGAGAACATGTCTTCTAGTAGTCAGAAGCCAATAAATATAAAGGAAGTTGTTGGCGAAAAGAGGGTATTTTCTGTGAGACTTGAGAAGTTCAGAAGCTTACATGATGGAGTAGGTTGTGGAAGGAGAGAAATTGAAACAAGTAGCTGCAATTTTTGTGCTAGGAGATGTTATTCAATGGATACATTTCAATATGTGGTTGATGACTCAAATCTACAAGTGGCATTGTCTGATGGTAATAGTGTTGGTGATGGAGGTAGTAATGTGAAGCATTTCAATGAAAGAGGATACCTTGCAAAATTTTCAGATAACGGGGATGTGGAGGGAAAGAAAATCAGTGGCCGCATTAAAGGCGAGAGCTTCTTTGTATCCAAGATCTGGCTTTTGTCAAAGCAGAAAGTGCTTTGGACAATCGAATGGATTTACTGCGTTTCCTTAATCCAAGTATATCCCAATTAATAATGATGAAACTCATGCTCTGTAAAAGGTGTATGAGCATGACTAAAATTTTTTGTGTTCTCTCTTGATTAATCAATCAATCACACGCGTAAGCTAGTAAGGTTCTGTCCTGTTTTTCTTATTTCCTGTTATAATGGAAAGATACACCTCTTATTTCAAAAATTTCTCATCTTTTGCCAAAAGTTTCAAGGGCAAGTTCCATAGATTACCCTGCATTATGTTACATACACTTTGTTACAAACACATTCATGCATTATCTTTTGTCAAAAGTCAGGGGCAAGTTCCATAGATTACCATGCATTATGTTACACACACTTTGTTACAAACACATTCATGCATTATCTTTTCTCAAAAGTGAAAGCTCGTATTTGTGTTAAAACACAAGACTCAGACCCAAAAAAAAAAAAAAACCTACGGCTAGATTGCTTTTACTCTAACTTAGACTAAATGCGGAAAAAGAGTAAATAAATGCAATGAAGCGATAACACTAGCCTAAGCCAAATTTACCATCATCAACAATAAAATGAAAGCTTAAAGAGTAGGGAAGAGAGATACGAACACAAGATAATACCGAGATGTGTTATCGAAGAGGAAATTGAAGAACTCGGCGAAAAACCTCTCCACGACCTTCCAAGTCAAAATCGATCCACTAGAGAATAAAGTTAAAGTACACGAATAACAAAAGACCCTCAAACACTAATCTACCCCATGTACTTGAGCCTTCTAAGTTCCTGCTACTAACGGACTTTTTGGAGTCATGTCTTCTGTAGTTTTCCAGATCCTGCAATATGCTCGATTGCATCTGGCAAGTCTCACTGGCTTCTTTTGGCAAATCTCCAAAACTTCCCAAGCTCCAAAACACTCTCTACACTTTGAAAATGTATGGGTTGTGTTTAAGTATAAACCTCCTCTCAAGGTATGACAATGGGAGAGGGAAGGAGAAGAAGTTACAATGATTTCTCATTAAGGATGAGTAGCTTTCTCTCTAAAAGATGAGTGTGTTGTGTTGTAGAAAATCTATCTAGGGTTTTTCTCTCTAAATAGCCTCTTTTACTTTTGTGGGTATGAGAGTATATATAGTATGGGTGAAGGGTAAGAAAGTCACACTTAAAATCCTCTAAGCAGAATATTTCGCGGGTACCTCGTGAGATGGCCTGTCTCGTGAAGTACTTGGGAAAGCCTGGTACTTGACTCTTCAGCTTCCAGCATGTGCTTCTCACGTGACCTTTTCGCAACTTACTCTTCTCGCGAACTTCTTGCGAGTGTGTCGCGAAATTGCACTGATTCTTCATTTCATGCTCGATTCTTCACCAACTTAATACTAAACCCAATACAATAAAATCCCACAAAATACAAGGAACATGTAAAGTTGTGATTTACAACTATTTTGTGTTGGCTTTAATTCCATGCCAAATTTGATTGTAATTTTATTAAATCATTTTTTCCTGTATTTATGTAGGTTTTTAATTGTAAGGGATGAGTGTGAGAGAATGTGAAGACTCAAGTTTTAAATGAAGAACAAGTGGATTTCACGAGAAGTTAACCCGCGAAATAGCCACGTGTAGAGCATATGACTGGAATGTGAAAAGTCATGCCTGCCTGGAGTTTTCGTGAGTGTGTCGCGAAATTGCACTGATTCTTTATTTCATGCTCGATTCTTCACCAACTTAATACTAAATCCAATACAATAAAATCCCACAAAATACAAGGAACATGTAAAGTTATGATTTACAACTATTTTGTGTTGGCTTTAATTCCGTGCCAAATTTGATTGTAATTTTATTAAATCATTTTTCCCTGTATTTATGTAGGTTTTTAATTATAAGGGATGAGTGTGAGAGAATGTGAAGACTTAAGTTTTAAATGAAGAACAAGTGGATTTCGCGAGAAGCTAACCCGCGAAATAGCCACGTGTAGAGCATATGACTGGAATGCGAAAAGTCATGCCTGCTTGGAGTTTTCGCGAGTGTCTCGTGGGTAAGGCATTCCTGCAAAATACTCATGAAACATTCTGTTTGGCTAATTTGTCATGTTTGTTTCACCAAGTCTTTACCCACACTATATATACCCTTATTACCCACATATTGTAAGGAGTTCTTTTCAGAGAGAAAACCCTAGAAAATACACTTGAGAGTTAGAGATTGTTATACCAACAATCATTTACACATTTCTTTGTGGTTTTTCTCTACTTCTACCTCTCCATCTCTAAATCCTTGGGAGGTTGATAGTCTAAACACTTACCACACCCAATTTGAGTGTCAAGTGAAGTCTTGGTGCTGCTGGGAAACATTCGAAGGAGCCAATCATTGGTAGATGCAATCGAGTTGAATTGCGGGATCTGGGAAAGTTAGAGAAGACAAGGTTCCGAAAAGACAGTTGGTAACAAGGGCTTAGAGGGCTTAAGTACATTGGGTAGACTAGGCTTAGAGGGTCTTTTGTTATTTGTATACTCCAACTTTATTCTCTAGTGGATTGATTATCGCTTGAACGGCGGCGAAGAGATTTTTCGTTGAGTTTTTCGGTTTACTCTTCGATAACACGTCTCGGTGTTATCTTGTGTTTGCATCTCTCTTTCCTACTCTTAGGCTTTACTTTATATCGTTGATAATAGATGAATATGGCTTAGGGTAGTGTTTTCAGTTGTTTGTGCTCATTTACTCTTATTCTGTACTTAGTCTAAGTTAGAATAAAAGCAATCTAGCTGTAATTTTAATTTGGAGGTCTAAACAAGTTCTTGTGTTTTTATACAAATTTGAGCTTTCAGAACAAAATAATGCAATTACAATATTTTTTGTCATGAAATAAAGGCAATATAAACTATAGTTGTAAATCACAACTTTACAAAAAGTTTCACGGGTCTCATCTTGGTCTCTAAAGTTTACCAACTGAGTTTTTTTGCTCTTTAAAGTTTCAATTGCACATTACTGCCTATTGGTGCCTAAAATTTAAGAAAAGAGTGCTATTGGTCATTTTGTTAACTTCCATTAGTTGACTAACTTACGTGTCTAACATAACCAATGGTAGTAGCTAGATATTCTTTGTTGGAAGTGTGTGAAATCTAGCACTACGAAATCTAGCACTACACATTCAATTGAATTAAAAGATCCAGAACAAAATTTGCTATTTCCCAGGACAATTGCACTTAATGAATTGGAGATAAAATTTTACCTTTTACGTACTATTTTGTAAATACGTTGTAGTGGAAGAACCCATAAAATGAATCTAATTTCCATTTAAATTTTAACTTAATTAAAGTACTAGTTTAATATACCACAAATGTGAAGAGAGAGAGAGAGAGAGGGTACCTCAATGCTTTGGAGTTAGATGGCACTCGGATGAGGAGTTCCCAGTGATAGAAAACTCGTTGAGAGTTTTATTTGATCATCATAAATTAGGTCGTAGCTAGTAAGTTTAAGAATAAATACAAGGTTAAGGATAAAAACTAAAAGTTTAAAAAGTTTAATAAACTAAAAACCCTTCACCACCAAATTCTTCCATTTTTTTTTGCCAAAAATATACTCTTGGTTTCTAAAGTTTACTCATGGAGCGATTTTGGTCTCTAAAGTTTTAAGTAAGCACTATTACTTATGGGTCCCTAAAGTTTAAAAAATGAGCATTAATAGTCATTCCATTAACTTTTGTTAGTTTGGTGGTCTATGTGCCTAACAAAGTAATGACATGACAATATGTCATTGACGTAACAACTTTTTATTATTACAAAATTACACATAATAAATTCATGATTTACAAAATAGGTATGGTCTTTTCCCAAATCAAACCTGCTTCAAACGGTTCTTTCCCCCAAACATTCCAAATCCCCTAACATGCAGGGCAATGGAGAAATCAATGATAAGATACCCTTATTATTTAAACAGTAACCAAGAGTTATGTAACTTAACTGATACTTTTTGGTGTTCCTAAAAGAAATGCCTAATGTTCAAATCCTTCCAACCAATGTAATTATCAAATTCATAAAACCTAAAATAAAAGTATACAATAAAATATTTTTCCACACCCTTAGCCTTTAGTCTTCTCTCCTCCCAGTCACTATTGTTTATAAATATTATCTACTCAAATTCTCCCCTTATTCTAATAAAGGAGAAATAAATTAAAATTTAATTATTAGTACTATAATTTTGTACCCTTATTCCAAGAAGGGAGAAATAAACTAAAATTTAATTATGACGATAGTTTTGTACTAAAAAAAAAAAAAAAAAAAAAAAAAAAAAAAACCCACCAACATGTGTAGTGTTGGGTTTCAAAACGAAACCGTCATATTTTCCCATCTGACTCTGAGGCTCCCAAATTTGTGTCCCGTTTCCCTTAGCTCACTAATAAAATTCATTTCAAGTTTATCCTTAAAAATAATAATAACTACACTTATCACACGTGCAAAAACTCTCTTTCTTTGGGGGGTTTAGTATTATAATTCTTTGTTCATCACAATTTGAAAAAATAAATAGAACTTTTTTCCAGAAGAGAGTAGGATTCCTATTTCAATTAGATTTTTTTTTTTTTTTTTTTTTTTGGTGATGAACGTTGACTATCTAGTAAAGAGTTAATACCAGTAGGTTTTTTTCTTTTAATTTTTATCTATTTACTGTTTTAGCCTCAATTCTTATTTGTAAGAATAATGATAAATTAAGGGTATTTTTAAAGGACAAAATTTAGGTATAATATTTTAGGTATTGTTTCTTAAGTTCTTCACTTAAGATTGAGTTATGTAGTTATTTAACTAAAAAATACATTTCAATCACATGAAGAAAAATCTACATAACAAAATTTTAAAAAAGAAACTTAAAAAATAATACCTAAGTATTGTACTTAAATCTTGCCAATATTTAAAAATGAAAAATGTAATAATTAATTTTAAAATTTTTTTTAATATATAGAGATATTAATAGTAATAATAATAATAATAAGAAAAAAACTAATAAGCAATAACTGAACCACTGGTACTTAAAAAACAGAAGTGGAAAAAGACTCCAACACTCCAAAACGAACTGACTTCCTTAACTCTCGGAGAAACAATCCAGCACGATCCCATGATTTTGCGTATGCCTCTTCAGTTACTCTTGATGCATATCACTCTCTCTTTGACCTCACAGTGCTTCGATTCTCTCTTATTCCCAAAGTAAATACTAAGCAATGAGTGTGGCGGCGGAGAAACCCACAGTTGCGGTGTCAAACCTTCCACAAACAATCACAGTCCTCGACCTCCGTCGCTTCCTCGAATCCCAACTCGGCAATGACTCAATCTTCGCCCTCGAAATCTCCACCGAGCGCAAGCAATGGAAGCCCCGAAGCTTCGGTCGAATCCAGTTCACCACACTCGAAGACAAGCTCAAGGCCATGGCCGTGCCTCTTACTTTCGAATCCCACACTCTGAGACTCTCAGAGACAACCTTCGACGACATCGTCGTACGCCCTGTGGAACCCAAGCTCCGACTCGATAACTGTGTTTTGCACGCGGGTTTTTTCGTTCGAGAGTGCTGCATGAGTGTGTTGGAGTCTTGGGAGGGTGTTAGGGTCTGGGTTATGCCCGAGAGACAAAGGGTCGAGTTCTGGGTGTGGCAAGGTTCGGAGTGTTATAGACTCGAGATTATGTTTCATGATGTTTTGGAGACTGTTCGGTGTAGTCTTGCTGATGGGGATGCCGATGCCTTGGTCTTAAAGGTTTGATTTTTACTTTGTATTTTTTTTTTCTTAGCTTTTTTTTGTATGGCTTTGTTATTTTATGATGAATGCGTTGCAGCTTTAACAGGAGAAGAAACAAGTTTTGATTGTTTATAGGAATAAGAATGAGGGAGTAGGGAACAATGTATGCCTTTTATCATTCTCTTGATTAGTTACTGAGCTAGATACTAGATAGGTGGTTAATGGTTTCTGATATATAGTATATATATTTTTGATAGAATTATGTTATTGTTACTAGCACCTCTACCGGATCACCCTCGTTGTCAAATGGCAAAATTGGGTGGAGAGGCGGTAATCTCACAAAGTTGCTAATTTTTCTCGAGCACGGGTGGTTAAAAGCCTGTTTTAAGTTGAATTGAAAGAATTTGAGATTTTGATAGAGGAAGGGGGCCTGTTTTCAACCTGACAATTTACAAAAGAGGAAGATTCCATCTTCATTCTATTTTCTTGGGCAGAGATGGAGCATTGTGGCTCCTGAAACGTCTATAGGAGCTAATAACACTGGAATGATACTTGAATTTTTTTTTTTTTTTTTTTTGTTGATAAATGCTACCAGGAGTTCATTAGATCAATAAGGGAAGCTTTTCTGAACTATTTTTGCTTGTGACAAAGAAGCATCAATGGAGAACGATATGAGATTGAATAATTGCATAACGTGTTGGGAAGTCATGTTTTACTAGATTTGTCCAGGATTGAGGGCTGGAGATGTTATGCTTGTTCCTGGGCCTTTTTATTCCTCCAAAGTTAAAAGGGATGGAGAAGAATGACTGTTTATTTCCTACTAAGAGCCGTGTTTTTGAGGTAAAATACTATTTTAAGGTCCTTTATAACAGATTTCCTCACTTCTTTCCATGGAAAAGCATTTGGAGGAGAAGGGCCCCATAAGAGTAGCTTTCTTTCACATGGACAACTATTAGAGGGAAGATTCTCAGAGTGGATAATAATCTTCAGAAGAGAAATATCTGCAGTGTACATATCAAATAGATATATTTGCATTGTAGAGTAGTGTTGCATGTGTAAGAGAAGTGGGAAGTCCTTAGATCAACTGCTCCTTCATTGTGATTTTGCTTATAATCTATGGTATTTGGTGTTTTGTTTGTTTGGACTCCATTGAGTTATGCTGAAATGGGTTATGGTTTGCTAGCTTATTGGAAACGGGTTCTGGTTGGCATCATAGTGCTGCATTGTAGAGGAGAGAAAGGGGGGGGGGGGGGGGGGGGGGTTTGGGGGTTGTGTTGCAGTTTCATTATTCATTATGTGGACTGTCTGGAGAAAACATGGTCAAAGTATATTTTCGAAAGGGTTGAAAATTCGTTGTTGGAGATAAAATCATTGTATGTATATTCTTTGTATGATTGGATGGCTGCTTTAAGTGGTCGCTCTTTTTCTAGTTGTATGTAACTTTCAATGATGTTTGTAGCCTCCCTACTACACTTCCTGTTTACATGGGGAACATTTCCATTTTTCCTTTTCAATTTACTTATCAAAAAAAGGAAAATTGGGCCGATTTATCTGTCAATGTTCTCCTTGCATTCAATAAAAGTATTGTGGTTTGTCTCAAATTTGTTGAGTGGTAATCTCTGATATGTATGCTGAGATATTTCTTTTGTTTTGGGTTTTGTTGATGTTCTGAATTTGTCTGATTGTGTTTGCTGCTATCTTGGTGTGCAATGTAGGCTAGAAGAAGTTTTTAATTTGGGACATTGTAGGGGAATCAGAAAGAGGTGCTGTAAGTACACCTTCATTTCAATTTCCATTATTATCCTTTTATTGTGTTTTCTGAAAAATGTATTGTCTAACCTTGTTAGATTGAGAATGTATGATCAATAGAGATTGAGAGTTGATTTATGTTATGGAATAAAGGATTATTGGGTTGATTCAGTTGAATGTGAACCCAATATAGATGATTGCAGTTGCTGCCAAAATCTTGTGTCACATTTTCGTGCTAAGCAAAATGTAGACTTTTGCATAATAATGCAGCCTATTCCTTCTGGTAATTCCCTGCCACCTTTGTTTCAAAAGATTTATGAAACAAGGTTGCAAGAGAAGACATGATTCCATATTAACTAGCTAACGATGCAGCCCTATATAAAGGGGGATGGCAATAAATGACGTGTTTAGCCGACCTCAAAGTGTTGAATTAGATTTATTAATTTGAGATGACTTTAATTAATTTTATCAATAAATTGAATTTATATTTATTTGAAAGTGAAGTTATAATTGAAGTTATTTCTTTCCTTTGTGATAGGAGCTTCTGGATTTTTTTTTTCTTTTCCCTTTATTATTCTACTAAATAATGAATGCATCAGTAAATTACCTGAATGCTGTAACTGACAACCTATTTTCAAGATTCTCTATTAGGTTAACATTATAGTTCCATAGAGGTGGAGACAATAGTGAGTTTAACTAAATTTATCGTGTTGATTAGGATTCAAGGATATGTTTTTAATAATGAATATTTAGAGCTTTTTTTAAATAGAATATGTTTTGACTCTATTGCAGATAGCATCACATATGAATTAGTAAAGTCATAATGCGCTTAATAATGATTAAATTCCCTCTTAGGCCTTTAAGTTGGTAAAGTTTCTGATATTATGCGTGAACAATGGCAGCTGTATAACGAAGTATGTTGTACTCAACCTTGTAATATCATTTGCTTGGGGTTGTGAAAGAGGGAATAAGTGGGAGATTGGGCGTTTGTAGCATACAACTCTTGGATGAAATTATCATTTTCAATAACTTTATCTCTTTTCTGACATTACTTACTCTTGTTGATTGGTTTCTGGCTTTAGAATACTTTGACTCAAAGTGTACTAATCTTCTCTCTCAGCTCAAGTATGGACCGAAGATCTATCAGAAAATTTCTGGACCTGATATAGACTCAAAATTTAGTGCTGATCGGTACAATTTCTGCAAGGAAGATTTTGACTTTCGTTGGGTTCGAACAATAGACTTTTCTACTATCAAGTCAATTGGACAGTCAACTTCATTTTGTTGGCAAATTGAAGGATTACTGGCTTCAGATATTTTTACAAGTTTCCCCCGTTATAGAGAAGAAGTGAATGATCTAATTTTAGAGGATGGAGAGGAATTCTCTTCAACATCTGAGACAGTTCCACTTGTGAAATGCAATCCTGCCTCTAACTTAGCATATGAGATCCTTTTCCAAATCAATTCCCTTGTCCATACCCAGAAAATTAGCCTTGGTGCAGGTACTGATCTGATTAAGATACTTAGCAAGAAAGATGTTGAAACTGCTCTTATGGTTCTTCAGAAGATGCACAAGCTAAGTTCCACTTGTTATGAGCCTGACTCATTTGTAAAGACTCAATTACATGTCCTAGAAAGGAACTGTAAGAGTGTTCCCCCCTCTTCCTTCAATAGGTTAAAAGATCAAAATGTAATGAGTTGTCATAGGGCCCTAATCACCCCGTCAAAGATTTATTGCTTGGGTCCTGAGCCTGAAACTTCTAATTATGTGGTGAAGCATTTTGCATCATATACTTCAGACTTTATGAGAGTTACTTTTGTTGAGGAGGATTGGAGTAAGCTTCCTGCAAATGCCATTTCCACATGTATCCAGCGAGGTATTTTTGCCAAACCTTTTAGAACTGGAATATATCGTCGCATATTGACTGTTCTTCGAGATGGGATTGTGATAGGAGCTAAAAGATTTCAGTTTTTAGCTTTTTCGGCTAGTCAACTGCGATCAAATTCTGTTTGGATGTTTGCTTCTAATGACAAAGTAAAAGCAGAAGATATCAGAGAATGGATGGGGAGTTTCAACAAGATTCGCAGTGTATCTAAATGTGCAGCAAGGATGGGTCAGTTGTTCAGTTCCTCTAAGCAAACTCTTGAGGTCCATGGGCAAGACGTAGAGATTATTCCTGATATCAAAGTGATCTCTGATGATATTGACTACTGCTTCTCAGATGGCATTGGAAAAATTTCTGAGTCTTTTGGTTGGGTAGTTGCTCAGAAGTGTGGATTAAGTCGAACCCCTTCAGCGTTTCAAATTCGATATGGTGGATATAAAGGTGTTGTCGCTGTTGACCGTAATTCCTACCGGAAGCTATCTCTGCGTAAAAGTATGGAAAAATTTGAATCACAAAACAGGATGCTTAATGTCACTAAATGGAGTGATTCCATGCCTTGCTATTTGAATCGAGAGATTATCACCCTCTTGTCTACCTTGGGAGTAAAGGACGAAGTATTTGAGGCAATGCAAATGGAACAACTGTGTCTGCTGGGAAAAATGTTGACCAATAGAGATGCATCTTTAAAGGTCTTAGAGATATTGAGTGGATCAGATTCTAGAAACATTCTGGTAAAAATGCTGCTTCAGGGTTATGGGCCAAATCAGGAACCTTATCTCTCAATGATGCTTCAAGCACATCATGATAACCTCTTGTCTGATTTGAAAAGTAGATGTCGAATATTTGTCCCAAAGGGTCGGATCCTGGTTGGTTGCTTGGACGAAACCGGTATTTTAAATTATGGCCATGTGTATGTCCGCATTACCATGTCAAAAGCAGAACTGCAATCTGAGGATCAGAGTTTCTTCCGGAAGGTGGATGAGACAACATGTATAATAGTAGGGAAGGTTGTTGTGACCAAAAACCCTTGTCTTCACCCAGGAGACATCAGAGTTCTTGAGGCTATCTATGAAGTGGAATTAGAGGAGAAGGGTCTGGTGGATTGCCTTATCTTCCCTCAGAATGGAAAACGGTATACATCACATCTCTAGATTAATTGTTTTCAATTTACATTTTTGGATTAGAGTCAGCAATTATTATGGCTGCACCAGATATGGTACGTTAGTGAGGTGCAATTATTAGAGCCATTGCGTTGCTCAACTTTTATTTTACCACAACGATTTGACAATATCATGAAAAACTCATCTTCCTACTTTGACCGCTTTAGTTTACCTTCCTAAAGTATATAGGTCCTCAGATTGTTATAAATCACAAGGATCAGCTTGACAGGTAGTTCTGTCATATGAACTGTAGAGTTTAAATTTGAGCATGTCCCTGTGTAGTGAAGTTAGTGAATTTCATATTATGGATATGTTAATATTCACTTGGTTTTAGTGGGAACTCTGTATTCCTTTTCTCATGGAGTTCTTCTTTGTTTATTATTTTTATTAAAGAAAGTTATTTGTTGGAAGGCTTTGCTGGGTTGAGCTGAGTTTACTACCATTTTTACTACTTCCTTCTTGTTTTCCTAGACAATGCATTTACATTTGATGTCATTAGTGATTGCGACAATCTAATACCTTTCTCACAGGGGCAATTTTACCTAGTATCCTGGTTAGCAACTACTCTTGAAACCCACTTTCCCTTGCCAGGAAAAGGAAATTTTCATTTCATTAGTGATTGTGACAATCTCTTGCCTCTCACAGGAGCAGTTTTACTTAGCATCTTGATTTGCAACTACTTATGAAACCCACTTTACCAGGAAAAGAAAATTTTCATTTCATTCTGTCTAAACACCTGCCTGCATTTAACATCTCATTCTGTTTAAGTCACTTACCTGCACTGGGCAGTCATTTCCTACAACAATGTCTTGAGCCATGTATTATTATAACAACACATAATAGGGCATGAAGGAATGGTTAGTTCTCTTAGTTCTTAAACAGATAATAACTGTGTCAAGAATTTGTGTCCGCAGACCACATCCAAATGAATGCTCTGGTGGTGATCTTGATGGAGACCTGTATTTCATTAGCTGGGATAAAGATCTCATCCCCCATCAAACTGAGGTCCCAATGGACTACACAGGGAGAAGACCTCGTATAATGGATCATGATGTGACCTTAGAGGTATATTTTCTACATTTAGTTTTACCCAATAGAGTTGAAATAGAAGTTTCATTATATTTTTGTTATTTATTATTTGCTCTTCTCATTAGTCTGGGTGAACTTGCAGGAAATCCAAAAGTTTTTTGTTGATTACATGATCAATGATACTTTGGGTACCATCTCGACTGCACATTTGGTTCATGCTGACCGTGAGCCAGATAAAGCCCGAAGTAAAAAATGTCTAGAGTTGGCAAACCTTCACTCAATGGCCGTCGACTTTGCAAAGACTGGTGCACCAGCTGAAATGCCCAGGGTTTTGAAACCAAAGGAGTTTCCAGATTTCATGGAGAGGGTAGACAAACCCATGTATACCTCCAACAATGTATTGGGCAAGCTCTACCGTGCCACTGTTGAATCAACCGTGCAAGAAAAGCCAAACTTGGTTCAGTTGGAGAAGTTTTCTAAAGAAACTTATGATAATGATCTTGAAGTGGATGGTTTTGAGGCCTTTCTTGAAATTGCAGAAAAACACAAAGACCAATGCATAGAGAAAATGACTAGCTTAATGAAATATTATGAAGCTGAGACTGAGGACGAAATGCTGACAGGTAATCTGCGGAAACGTGCTGCATATTTGCTTCGTGATAACAGGAGATATGGTGATTTTAGGGATCGGATTTTGCTCTCAATGAAGAGGCTACAAAAAGAAGCCAAAGAATGGTTTGAAATGAGCTGCAAACCGCATGAACGTCAGCAGATGGCCTCAGCATGGTATCATGTTACTTATCACCCTACTTATTACCAGGAAGACTTTAATTGCTTGAGCTTTCCTTGGATTGAAGGTGACTATTTGTTGAACATTAAAAAATTGAATACCAGAAAAGTTCGCATAAAAACAAGTCACAAGTAGTCAATTTGTGTTCAGGAAGAATTTAAGTTTATTATTTTCAGTTTATCATTGACAAGAATTTTGTTTGGTTCACTTTTTACTAAGTTCTAACTAGTTAAAAAGCACTTTTCTAAGATATAAGAAGTGATGGAACTAGAGAAAAATCATAAATGTTAGGAAATTGACTAAGTCATTCATCAAGTTTTTAGTTGACACAGGTAAAAATATATTCCTGTAGGTGCTTAAATTCAGGTTACTCAATTTGGACATCTTATTTGGAAAACAGATGAAGTTGTCCACAAAAAATTTAACCCTTGGTGTATTAATTTTTAGAAAGCACTTGATAGGAAATTAAGTAGTTTAAGGAGATGGTAGTGGCCAAGAGCCTTGTTGTTAAAGCTATACAAGTTAGCAACTCTTGATGTTTTCAAGAAATTCAGGGTTTAAATCCTTCTCTCACCAATTGTAACTATCAATTTGTTTTTTTGTTTTTGTTTTTGTTTTTTTAAGGAGATAGTAGCGGATTTCATCATAAGTTCTAGATAATATCATTTCATGTTGTATCATCATATATTATCTTCTTTTTTGTCATAATTTACATTATACATATTAGGTTTCTGTAATAAAATAATAGTGTAGAATGTAGAGTAGATTTAGAGGAAGTCAATCTTATGATGCAATGGCATATTAGTACATTGCTCCAAATAGTGTGGGGCTTTAGCTTTAGCGACCATCTATTTTAGTAATTGTTATTTCATTTATAGAATTAGCTCCTTCAATAGTTGTTTGGCCTTTAGTATTGCAGGTACTCTTGAAAATGAATGCAGGTTGCTTTGGTGAAGGAAGGGGTGTGTCACTACTTAACATGAAAACAACTGCAGACATGGCTGGTCGATTTGTTGCATGATCTTGCACACACAGAAGCCCAATTTGAATGCATCTCGATACTTCATTAGCAGGGTATGTCTCACCTAGTGATGGATCGACTATTTCCATGGCTTTGCCTTCTTTCCATTGGTCCCAAATCTATTAACAACATATTCATGTTAGGCTAAATACAATGAAACAGGGCTATTATTGCATATCGTTATTTCCACATGTACTTACATGTCCAATCAAATTTGAGGAGTGGCCATTATGATAATAGTTGGTGTTTCTTTTGCCAGTAATGATCTCCAATAGCAACACCCCAAAACTAAATACATCGGATTTTAGTGAAAATAATCCTTGCATTGCATACTCGGGTGACATATAACCGCTGTTGTAATATAATGAAAAGAAAACTATTGAGCATTGCATATTATTAAACAAAAATTAAAGAAAACTATTGAGCATAGTTCATGATCAAACAAAAATTATTCAAGAAAATCCTTTGTTCAATAACATTACACATAACATTTGAACTAATAAAAGATAAAAGTAATTTTCCAAGAGCCTGGTAATTTAACTGGAAAACTTCTTGATTTTTTCAAAGGAGTCATCCAAGTTCAAATCCCCTCTCTCCCAAATATTATGTTATCAAAAAAATAATATGAAAAATTATTTGAAAGAAGTCCGTCATTTTTGCAAAAAAAGGGCAACAATTTGTACTCCTATCAGATATAATAATGTTAGTATAGTAATCAGTTGAAAACTATAAATATATATATTTTTTCTTTAGCCCACTTACAATGTTCCAACAACACAATTTGTATTGGCTTCAATTTGGTTCCCTCTAAAGATTCTAGCCATACCAAAATCTGAAATTTTTGGATTCAATGCAGTGTCAAGTAAAACATTGATAGCCTTTAAATCTCTATGAATAATTCTTAATCTTGAGTCTTGATGAAGATATAAGATCCCTCGAGCAATTCCAAATATAATTTCAATTCTTTTTCCCCAATCTAAGCATGACCTTTTTGTTTCATCTGAATGAAGATATTTGAACTTAGATTAGCTGGCATTTGTGATTACATATAAAATCTCAATGCTAGGAATTAAGATGTTTGAATTTGGAGGACCATTTTCGTGGTCATGAATCATGATGCTTAAAGTTTATGTGAAAGAATACGTACCAAAAATATAAGAGTCCAAACTATTGTTTGGCAAATACTCATAAATTAACATCTTCTCTTCTCCTTGAACACAACAACCTAAAATTCTCACCAAGTTCCTGTGTTGGAGTTTAGCAATTAGCACAACTTCATTTTTGATCTGTTCTATTCCTTGTCTTGAGTTTTTTGATAGTCTTTTCACAGCTATTTCCATTCCATTTTGTAGCAAACCCTGAAATAAAAATCCATAGGTCACTTTATCATTGTACACAATTGTTGACAGAAATTCAATTTAGTTAATTATTTGGGCAAACCCAATTTCACCTAATGAAGTCGTATAAGTAAAATTATTAATGCACCTAAACATTCATGATTGATTTTCCGATGCATTAACACACATGAACTAAGATTAAGCTATTTTTTTGGGTGTTGCCACTTGTATAAGGAGAATACCTTATAAACTGAGCCAAAGCCACCTTTACCAAGTAGGTTAGCAACAGAGAAATTATCTGTGGCTGCAATAATGTTTTTTAGATCAAATACTGACAAATTTGAATCGCTTCTAGTACCATCATGGTTCCTTCTACTTGTAGAGTCTTCTAAGTTTGGTAAACTACAGGCACTAGATTCATATGAATCTATGCTTTGCCTCTTCCCTGTTATAAAACAACTAACAAATAATTAGTTAATATGTTCATATTTGATTGATAAGAGAACGTGCAAATGGAAGGAGCCAATGCATTGGGATATAGATAAGCTGAGAGGCAAGAAATTAAAGGACAAGCATTTACGAAATTGTTTGGCTTGCTTCAATATACCATCTATGCAATGAAAATCACTCATTCGAAAGTACCAAAAAAAAAAAAAAAAAAAAAAAAAAAAAAGAAAAGAAAAGAAAAGAAAAGAAAAGAAAAAAAAGAATAGAAAAGAAAGCCCTTTTCTTCTCTTTATTAAATGCATTTTATAGTTTCTTTGTCCTGTTTGTTAACTCTATTTTGTAGAAGATTTTAGGAATACAAAATTTAACTTCTACAAATTTGAAAATCGTCCCATGTGAATGAACATTCCTTCTCATTCCTTTGATAAGTGAGGAGGAATGTTTATTTTCTAATAAACATTCCTCCTCATTCCTTTGATGAAATGGAGGTAAATATTGCTTTCATCCCTATCTTTGATAAATTAAAAATAAAAGTTAAATAGTATATTAATAAAGTTTTATATTTCTTTACTTTCCATTCATTCTTCTATAAACTCCTAAAAGCACTAGGAAAAAAATCATATTCTATTTCATGTTATTCCATTCTTTTAGAAACTTTCATACATTTGTAGTTTTTTATTTTTTTTATTTATTTTTATTTTTATTATTATTTTTTTTCCAAATAATTTTTTTTTAGAAATAAGGTAGTTTTTAATTTTTTGTTACCCTTTAATTTTAAATTTACCAAATCCTATATCTTTTAATAAATTCTTTGTAGATAATCTACCAAAAATAAGTAAAAGCCAAATGCACTCTTGAGTCACCTTACTAGCATTTTTTTCACTAGACTTGGCGATAAAAAATAAGTGCAAAGAAACTACTTCAATTCAAACAAAAGACTGAGGAAAGACTTGCTTACCTCTTTTCTTCTTTATTACAAACCAATACACAATGGAGACCACAAAAAGAACCATTACTGCAACAGGAACTCCCAGAATTGCCAACATCCTTGTTTTTCGAGCAAGACCATTTTTTTTGGCATATTGAGCTAAGGTAGAAAATATATATATATATATATTATTCGTAGTGACCTCATAAATTTGAGAAGGTAATTGAACACAAGTAGTTAGTATTGAAGCAATTTTATAGGGAAACAAGAGTAAGGACTAAGAAGGAAACTATGTGCTTAAGGAGAATGTGTGATTCCCTAATTGAGGTTAAAATTCACTCGTGGAAAAAAAAATGCGCAAACCGGTTTTCAAAACATCAACCTTAGATGGAACAAGTGTTACATATATAGCAGCGGGACAAAAGTAATGAATAAAACTGTAGAAATTCTTACGATGCCAGGAATTTACAAAATGTAAACAATTTCAACTTGTCAAATCGTTTCTTAAGAGTTTGAAAAAAATTTAAGACAGAGAAGATAAAAAGATTTTGATATTGTTTTTGGACGGTTTAACAAAACTATGTTAAATTCTTTACAACATGCATAAAATCTGGATTCTGCTAAATATTAGAATGTTATAGGAAATGTGAGACAGCTATTATATCATGTTAGAATAAGAAATGGTATGTTTGGTAGACTGTAATAACAACTGTAATGTAATAGTTATTCTAATAGTTTAGCTATTTAGTAGTTTGGTTATCTTTTTAATGAGTCCATATCTTCTATTCCACTCCTCTTGCTCCATTATATACTCTACAAATAAAAACATGCCACGTGTCTATCTATTTTATTAAATGCTAAATTTATGCTTTCTATTATTTCAATTTCCTAAAATAAATAAATAAATAACCCATCCTATTTAGGTAATTGAAATAATAAAAGGCATAAATTTAGCATTTAATAAAGTAGATGGACATGTGGTATTTTTTTATTTGAAGAGTATATAGTGGATAGAAGATTTGGACTCCTTTTTAATACAAGGAATTGTCATTCTTTGTGAATGCCTATTCTTTAAAATGAGAAATAAGTATTCTCCTCTAAAATAGTTGTAATAGTTATTCCTTAGTAGGTATAATAATTTTTAAAATTAATATATTTTCAAATAAACAAACTTTCCATATATACCTACCAATTATGAAAATAAAAATATCAAAAAATAACTAATTTCTCTCTCAATTTAAAAAATATTATATATTATGAAATATAATTGTATAAGTAAGTTGTTTCCTAAAATACAACTTAACCAAGTTTTATTTCTAGTAATAAAGATTACCATTACTTTTGTTTCGTAATCCTCATTCAGTGTACCAAATGTGCAATTATTGTGATTTCACCTAAGCAGCCTACCATTTTCTTCTATCAAATTTTTTTTTTGGTTACATGTCTATAGTACCTTTTTACTATAGTTAACCTAAGCACACAAGCAATTAATGTGGTAGCAATAATTAAAAAGACATTGGCAAGTATTACATAAAGTATTACCTAGTACAACCAAATCCACGCGTATGTATAAATCTTGTCCTTCATTAGAAAATGTTCTTATGTCGACCAAGTCCCCATGCCATGTCAAACATCCAATCCCTTCCTCACTCTCATCTACACTTGTGTAAGCTGTACAAGAACAATTCCTTAAGCATTCCTGCTCACACTCTTTCAAACTTAAACTCATGTCTACATGTGCTACTGAAGTGTCAGGCACCTTCACACTTGCCAACTTGACGAACCCTTCTCCGCTCCTACATGTGGACACCCCTTGGTTCCTTACACACCCACTTGACCCATCTCTAATGCGCCAATCAAGAGGTGACTTGGGTTTGAACCCGGGTAAGCACGTGCAATCGAACTCATCCCCATTGTATGGGTCACAGTAACTATTTGGACCACACTTTAAATATTTATCGCATGACTCTTTTGGGTACCATAACTTGACCCATTTACCATTGCCCCAAGTGTACATCCCAAATGTACCTGATTCATCTAAGACAAATATAATTTTAGAGTAATCATTGGGCTCAATTATACTATACGTAATGGTGATTTCATCTTGATTATTCACAAAACTAACATTCACGAGGGAAATATATAATTTAGATTTCATTTCTGGTACACCGGCCAATCCTTGGCTGCTCCAAGTTCCGCCCCGCCACAATGGAGTTCGACCCTTGTATAACAACAATTGGGGGTACCCAATTGGATCGAGTTTAAATGAGTACTTACCTATTTTTGGGTCATCTTGGGACTTCCAAGATGTTAAGTATCGACTCAACCTAGTCTGCCGATCCAGCCCAACTTTCATAAAAGGAAGAATAGTATTGGTGGGATAATCAAAGCTTTGCCATAAGACCCTTGGGCTGTGTTGTTGAACCAAAACAAGATTTCCGACATCTAAGAGCTGAGCCATAGAGATAGAATAGTTTGTTGGTGAGACTGAAGCAATATTTGTGGACCAAATAGGAAGGGTTTGATTTTGGGTGTGGAGGACAAGGTTTCCGTGACGGTTGATGGATAGGATTCCTGAGCTATCATTGAGGGGATTGTCTCTATTTGCAACCCACACAATGGTTTGTTTGGTAATTTGGTAATACCAAATTCCAACGTAGCGGCGGTTGGAATTGCCAGGGCTGAAAAATCCAAGTGCAAAGGTTTTTTGGTTTGAGACTAGAATTTGACCGTCCTTGATGGACTGGTACGGTGTTATGGTATCAAGGGAAACGCAAATTGGGAAAAGAAGGGAGAGAAGTAATAGCAATGCTGATTTCAATAAGGATTTAGCCGGATTCATGGTTTTTCCAATGAAGATTGCAGGACATGAGAGTGAGTAAGAAGAGCATCTGAATGCATGTGTGTTACTTAATTCATATTAATACCCCAAGCCGAAGCTCACTATTCACATATTCCCATAGATCCACATTTGTTTTTAGCGTGTTGAACTTCAAGTACTTGCGTCATTTCTTATTTGCTTTATTAAGCCTTTTAGAATGAAACAGATTGAGATATGGTGCAGGGAAACCAAACTGCCGACACGGGTGGGACCATGTACAGTCCAGGGGTTCAGAAGAAGAAGACGAAGAGAACAAGAAAAGGTAGAAAAAATAAGATAGAAGAAGGGCACTCCCACTAAGTGCAACTTATGTGAACCAAACCACATTTTCATATTTAAGGTTCACAAGCGTGAACCAAACACCTTTTAATATTCAAGAATTAAAAGAATTATTTGAAATTGATTGTTTATCATCTACAAAACACATTTTTATTTATTATTCAAGAACCAAGCACCTTTTTATTTATTATTTATTATTTATTTATTATTATTTTTTATGACATGCCCACGGAATAAGATTACTGCCCCCAGAATAAGATTACTGCCTTGAATTAACCAAATGGGCACTACGTTATATAGATTATTGGATTGCACGTCCCACACGGCTAAGAAAACTGGCGTGAATGAAATTTTGACGAGAGTTGAGTCAGTTGACATTGAAATTGACTTTGCTTCCATCCGTCAATGGTTACGTGAAATGTAATCATGTCAGGTAAGACGATGGATGGTCGAATAATACTATAATAATACCTGAGTCCTATACCTAACGGGTTATATTAAAACCACAACATTTGTCACACCCTTTATATATATATATATATATAGAATATTATTTGTCATTTTTACATAAATCGGTTATTTTCTTTTTTTACCATTTATAATTTGTTACACCATTTTCTTTATTTACCATTTATAGTTTGCTATGTTAGAGTTAGCTAGTGGCGGCTTTAGGATTTTTTTAGAGGAGAAGATAAGAAGATGCATTTTGGGTAATAGATTAATCTTGCAGTTAATATTGTTTCTTTATTACAAATTTGTCTATTGTACGCACTAGCAATAGAATAATAATAATAATAAAATATAAGTTCATTTGACATTTTTTTCTTAATATAAGAAGCATATTAATTTTTTTTGCTAAGCTAATTTTATTATTATTGCTTAAAATACTTTTATCTATTAGTTTAGGTAAACTATATGTTTATACTGAACTATCAATGTAAGATTTACATTGTAGAAAATCATATTGTACAAGTTTGTTTAGAATCAATGTAAAGTTTACATTATAAATAATTATACTGTACACATTAGCAAAAAATATACAATATTGTATACATTTGTTTTAAAACAACGTAAATCTTATATTGATAATACAATGTAAACTATGAATTTTCCATTAGTTTATTTCGAATTTGTTAAGATCTAAGTCAACCCCCTCCCTAAATTTTAGATAAAATTGGTTTGTTGTTGGACATTTTTTTTTTACGTGTGCTTAAAAAGACCAAAATATTGTTAAAATGATTATATTTAAACTCATTTCAAGTGAGTTTAAAACAATTTTAGAGACAAGATGTTCAAATTTTTTTTTTTTAAGGTCAAATAAAATAAAATATTATATATATAAATGGCTAGCTGAGGTGGTTCTTTTGAACCCCTGAACTGTACATGGCGCCGCCATGGGCATATAAAATTGCGGCCTCAGTATCTTTGAAACTCAGCACCAGCTTGCCAGGAAAGTGGTTATTTTTAGTATTTTCTACCGGGTGGAAGTCTTTTAAAATCTAAACCTTTCTATATAGGTTGCAATCTTTATTGACTATCGTGAGGTTTTTATGATGAATTTGTGTAAGAACACCGAAGTTTGCATTATCTTGCACTAAGCACAAATTATTGACAATCATAAAGGTTTATTTAATATTTATGACCATGAGAGTAAAATCTCAAGAGAAACACGTCGTTTATTATACTAATAAAACGTGAGAAACATCAAACACGTGCTTTAGATAACTATAATATATATACTATCTATTAAGACTAAAAGTGACACGGTTTGAAACACAAAACTGATCCTCAAGAGATAACATATAGAGACAACATTGTTCACATAGGGAACACTTGCTTGAGTTGAAACGACACTATTTGGCGTAACTGAGGTTTTCGACACGACGGCGTTGTGTTGTGTGCAAACGCACGCATAAATCGGCAAAATTCAATTCAAGCATCACGAACCATAGACCAAGTCAAATGTGAGTTGAAGGCAGGGCCGGCAGGTGGGGGCCAAGGCCGGGTCCAAAATCTTAAGTCCTCTTTTTCTCAACAAACCTAGTTAACCCCCATCTAAATAGCAACTATTCAACTCAAAAATTTAATAAAAATAATAAAAACTTTTATAATGGTGATTGTATTTTAGCCAAAAAAAAAAAAAAAACTATTTTACCATCAAAAAACTAAAAAATCATGTGTTATTGAAAAAATTAAAGCTAAATTTTTGTAAATATAGTAAACTGCTGGTATAAATACTAGTTAATTGTAACAAGTTGTTAAAAATAAAATACAATATTTATTAAGATTATATATCTTCCTTCAATTAAGAATCTCAAATTCTTTCTCTTCTTTCAATTAAAAAACTCAAATTCTTTTTCTTCCTTTATTAGTTTAATGAGTTGTTTATATTATTTTAAATGAAGTAATAAAAAAAAAAAAGAATATTTGATGTTAGGTGTATTGTAAAGTGAGATGGTAAAATAGATAAACTAATTTTTTAAGGTGCTAAAAGCTAAAATTTTTAGTAGCACCACTATGAATGCTCTAACTTCAACAACAACAAAAATCCTAACCAACCTAATCTTTTTTTTAAAAAAACATTATTTTGCTTTTGTTTTTGTTTTTGTTAGTAAATGATTGCACTTTAATGTATTTAAAAACAACGATTTTATGTATTTATTAATTTTTTAATATCATATGGATGTCTATTTAGAGTTTTTTTTTCTTCTTTTATACTCCGGTCCCCACTAACTTAAAATCTTAGATCTGTCCCTGCTTGAAGGAAGTTGATAACGTCATGTTATTTGTCCTTCAAATGTTATCTAATCTGTACATTAGTAAATATATACAGAAGCTCCCAAGAATATTACAACATGCTAGCAAATTACACTCCGAATCTCATTACCAACGACAATAGAGCTTTTCTTGGAAAACAACTTTCCAACCTTACAGAAATGGCAACAAAATTTTGTATCATGTTGATGGCATTATGGCCCCTCCTCCTTAAACTATTCCTTCATCCTCATATTCTTCAGCCATTCATGATTTCAAATCCTGACTTTGCTCGTTTTTTTGTACTCATCAACTGTTGCTAAATGTTTAAGTGTCTTCTATCACAGATCCAATTGTATCCAACATTGTTGGACTAACCACTTCTCGTGGGGTTTGGCAAACTTTGGAATAGATGCTTTCTTCTTAATCTTGTGCAAGGATGATGCAGACTCGTTACCAGCTTGCCACTCCGAAGAAAGGCAACCTCTCCATCTAAATATAGGTGATTCTGAGATTCTATCCTATTTTCTTGCTGGTCTAGTGGTCTTCCATCTGAATATATAGGATACTCTTTTGACCTCTATAACTACTCAGTCGAAATCAGATTCTCTCAATCAATTCCATGGCCATCTTCTTACCCATGAATTATGACTTGACCAATAGGCTGCATGCATGCATCAAATGATTTGGGTCTTCCACCAGCCAATTTTACTGCTCAATCCTCACCCTCCACCGACTCATCCTCCACCAATTGGAGGCGTAATTTGATAAAGTACTAATTTTCCAAAAACTTAAATAGTTAGGAAATAGTAATTAAAGGTAATCACTTAACCATAATTTTAATACTCTCACTCATATATGAGCCAAACTCCCCTTAATTAGTAGGGTTCAACATGTAAGATTTTTAACATTTTAAATAGGAGGCAATTGAGTAAAGTTAGAGATCAAACTAAGGATCTCCTGTTTTGATACTGAAGAGGGAAAATCTCCACTAATATGGGCCTGACAGGTCATCCTCTATGGGCCGATGGAGTTTGGGCCCAATATCCATGATCCGTTATGAACGGGTCTAGCTTGGATGGATGAGATAATGACGAGTTTGAATACCCACGCAGCAGGACAGAAACCCTAGTTACAAGGTACTTGTGGCACACATCAAAGAATCCCAAGATCAAAGGAATTCTAGCGCAAAGAGGATTCTAGAAGATACGTACATTAATATGAGTCTGCCCCACAAGTAAATATCTTGTCCATCACATTTAGGATTCTACAAGAAGAGTCCTATAAGGAAAAGACTTCCGCGCCAAGGAAGAGATGTCAACTCTCTGTTACTATAAAAGCCCCAATACCCTCAAAGACCAAGGTACGCATGATTAACCCCCTCCCTAGCACTCTAGAGTTGAAAGAAGTTCTAACTTGACATTCGAAGGGTATTTGGCCGGCACCACACTGGTGCTCTCTATTAGGTTTTTCCCTTTTTATTGTGCAGGTGCTATTTAAAGTGTGCGAGTATTGTGTGGCTCACTGGTGAATTTTTCGGCATCATCAGTTGGCGCCGTCTGTGGGAAATACGAGTAATCAGTCATTGCTTTATCCCTGAGACAAAAGGTCGTATGGTCCAAACTCGATTGATGGCATCAGCCAACCAAGAAACTGGAAATCTCCCCACTGTTGTAGAATGGCAACTGCAGACACTCTCAGCTGCGATCAAGTGACTTACTCAACAAAATAAAGCCTTTATGCTACAAAACCAAGCGTTGAAAGTGCAAATTAAACAGCCGCAAGAACATCAAGTCTCATTGCATGATTAACATAGAAGTGGTCATAATCACTATCTACCCCCTTCGAAATATTACAGAAGGGAAGAGCAAATAGAAGAGAAGACTGACGACTACAATACTATAGGACGACGAATGATTGGCAAAAGAGAAGGCAAGAGGCCTAGACACTCTAATAGCCGACCCGTTCGCTCCACCCCACTAAACGCTCCAATCGACCATATACTTACACTTATCAAAGACAACCCTATGTTGGAATGGCCGAGGAGGATGAATGGGGATCCAAGCAAGCAATCAAAGCACCAAATATTGGCATTACCACCATGAAAATGGACATGACACAAAGGAGTGTTATGATCTGAAACAACAAATAGAGATCCTTGTAGGCCAAGGGAAGTTGCAGTGAACTGGAGCAACCCAGCAAGACGGAAGATCAATTCTCCACGAAAAAGGCGCCTTTTGGACGACAACCACCCTACAAGAGATGGGCAGAAGCTACCTCACCCTTAGAATACTGAATGCCTAAAGAATATTTTCTTTACTTGCGATTAAAAAAAAAAAAAAGCGAACAACCAATACCGCCTACCCTTCTACAATATCTCCTAGGTAGTACCGATCATCCAAGTCGCCAAGGTGACGAACAATTTGAGAGATGATCAACTCAAGTAGCGAAGGCAAACATGGAAGGGGGGGCAATAGACGAGAAATATTTGTACAACGCATCGGCTCAAAACATCACCTCTCAAGGTGGATGGACGGCCACTACACTAAGTTACCTATAGCTAGACACATGGCCAAAGTCGCCTATGGGTGGACGGACGAACCAAGTCACCCAGAAGTGCCTTGGTTAAAATTTTAAGTCTTCCTACCTATGGGTGGAAGGACGAACCAAGTCATCCACAAGTGCCTTGGTCAAAATTCTAAGTTTTCATACCTATGGGTAGAAGGACGAACCAAGTCACCCAAAAGTGCCTTAGTTAAAATTCTAAGTCTTCCTACCTATGGGTGGAAGGACGAACCAAGTCATCAAAAAGTGCTTTGGTAAAATTTTAAGTCATTCTACCTATGGGTGGACAGACGAACCAAGGCACCTAGAAGTGCCTTGGTTAAAATTTTAAGTCTTCCTACCTACAGGTGGAAGGACGAACCAAGTCACCTAGAAGTGCCTTGATTAAAATTCTAAGTCTTCCTACCTACGAGCAGAAGGACGAACCAAGTCACCGAAAAGTGCCTTGGTTAAAATTTTAGGTCATCCTACATACGGGTGGACGGACGAACCAAGTCACCCAGAAGTGCCTTGGTTAAAATTTTAAGTCTTCTTACCTATGGGTGGAAGAACGAACCAAGTCACCCACAAGTGCCTTGGTCAAAATTCTAAGTCTTCATACCTACGGGTGGAAGAATGAACCAAGTCATCCAGAAGTGCCTTGGTTAAAATTCTAAGTCTTCCTACCTACGGGTGGAAGGACGAACCAAGTCACCCACGAGTGCCTTGGTAAAAATTCTAAGTCTTCATACCTACAGGTGGAAGGACGAACCAAGCCACCAACAAGTGCCTTGGTACAAAATTTAAGTCCTTCTACCTACAGGTGGAAGGACGAACCAAGCCACCAACGAGTGCTTTGGTAAAAAGTTTAAGTCCTTCTACCTACGGGTGGAAGGACGAACCAAGTCAATCACGAGTGTCTTGGTCGAAATTTAAAGTCTTACTACCTACGGGTGGAAGGACTAACCAAGCCACCAACAAGTGCCTTGGTACAAAATTTAAGTCATTTTACCTACGGGTGGAAGGACGAACCGGTCAATCACGAGTGCCTTGATCGAAATTCAAGTCCTACTACCTACGGGTGGAAGGACAAACCAAGTCACCCTCGAGTGCCTTGGTGAAAATTCTAAGTCCTACTACCTACGGGTGGAAGGATGAACCAAGTCATCCATGAGTGCCTTGATGAAAAATTCCAAGTCTTACTACCTATGGGTGGAAGGACGAACCAAGTCACCCACAAGTGCTATTGTGAAAATTCTAAGTCTTCCTACCTATGGGTGGAAGGACGAACTAAGCCACCAACAAATGCCTTGGTACAAAATTTAAGTCTTACTACCTATAGGTGGAAGAGCGAACCAAGTCACTCATATGTGCCTTGGTACAAAATTTACGTCCTTCTACCTACAGATGGAAGGACAAACCAAGTCACTTACAAGTGCCTTGGTCAAAATTTAAGTCTTCCTACCTTCAAGTGGAAGGACGAACCAAGCCACCAACAAGTATCTTGGTACAAAATTTAAGTCCTACTACCTACGGGTGGAAGGACGAACCAAGCCACCAACGAGTGCGTTGGTAAAAAATTTTAAGTCCTACTATCTACGGGTAGAAGGACGAACCAAGTCACCCGTGAGTGCCATGGTGAAAATTCTAAATCTTCCTACCTACGAGACGATAGACGAACCATGTCACCCAAAAGTGCCTTGGTCAAAATTTAAGTCCCCTGCACCAAAATTCAAGTGGAAGGACGAACCAAGCCACCAACAAGTATCTTGGTACAAAATTTAAGTCCTACTACCTACGGGTGGAAGGACGAACCAAGCCACCAACGAGTGCGTTGGTAAAAAATTTTAAGTCCTACTATCTACGGGTAGAAGGACGAACCAAGTCACCCGTGAGTGCCATGGTGAAAATTCTAAATCTTCCTACCTACGAGACGATAGACGAACCATGTCACCCAAAAGTGCCTTGGTCAAAATTTAAGTCCCCTGCACCATAAATAATTTCAAGCCAGCCTGTCAAAGACTGAAAAGTCTCTCAGGATCCAAATCGAATCGTCACCCCACGGGTCCTTTCACTACAAGATCACGGAGCCATAGGGTGAAGGGGGCAATTGAAGAGGAAAAATTATGCATGGAGAAACTATCTGGACAGAGATGGCACGGACAGATTGGGCAGGTACGGACCGAACGACCACGTGGCATCCAGCCTATTATTATGTGGTCTCCAAGGAACCTTAAATGGAAAATACTTGCGACACACGATTAGCCCTGGTTTGTAGAGTCCCAACATGAGTAGAATTCTAGAATATACACACATTAATGAGTATCTTCCCCATAAGGAAAAGACTTGTTTCGCAAGTAAAGGAGTCTGGCCCTACGTTACTATAAAAACCCAAAGACCCTCAAGAAAAAGGTACGCACAATTTCTCTAAAGCTCATACTCTCTAGCATTGTTGGAGCTCTTTTTTGACTCAACCTTCAGAGGGACTTTGGCCGATACCACACCGATACTCTCTATAAGATCTTCTTCTTTATCTGTGTTGGGCAGGTTTGGTATCGAGCGTGTTGGGACCATGTGGCTCACTGGTGATTTTTTCGGCATCATCAGATACTATGATAAATTATTGACTGTTCTAAAAACTTAAGATATAAAGAAATAGTAAATTTCATCACTTTACCATAATTGTAACATAACTCTTGTTGATGCCAATTTTCGCGAAAATCTACAAGCCCGCTACAAGCCAAGCTCATTTCTTCTTGTGCCCGATTCATGTTTCTTTATCTTATTTTATTTTCTTTTGCATGGTCCAAACTCATGCGCCTTAATAGGGATTTGAGGTAGGGGTTTGGTTGGGGTGGGTTGACTTTTTAGGACTTTTTTCATGTGCCTAGATCACAGGTTGTGCCAAATGGGTTAGGGCCACTTTGTAGCACCTAAAGCTCATGCAGAAAGATCACGTGCCCAAAATTTTTACCCAAATGAAGACCTATAGCTCTTGTTGTATGTGGTTGAAGGCATTGTAATTTGAGGATTTTGGAGCAACCTGGCTTCTTTATTGGCTTTTGTTGCGTGTAGCTAGCAAGGACAGCTTCCCAAGAGGCTAAGATTGGCTAGGGAATAATTAATAGCCAATTACATTTTCCTTAATAATGACGAAAGCAAGACTTCATTTTACATAAACAAAGAAAATTTAACCATAGCCATTAGTTTGACATTATTAGGGATCATGGCTTCAATCATTATGCTTAGACAAGTCCTAATGAGCATCCTAAGTTTGATATAAAACCCCAAATGATATCAAACATAACAAGCCACGTTTTACACTTGAAACTCTATCTTTAGAGCAAAAACTCATACAACAGCAGCATAGGAACCACATTCTAAAGTCTTAGGCTGAAAATAGTGGCACAAACGAGTCTTCCCTCTTTCCCTCACCACCTTTCTTAACTTCTCCTTTCTACTGTATATGATTTTTTTTTTTTTAATGTAGTGTATTATGCATATTTTCCACAAGAAAGCAAAATTCAAATGAGGAGAACATTAGTTATGAGCATCCTAAGTTTGATATAAAACCCCAAATCAGATCCAACCGGACAAGACACGTTTTACACTTGAAATCCTATCTTTAGAGCAAAAACTCATACAACAGTAGCATAGGAACCACATTCTAAAGTCTTAGGCTGAAAATAGTGGCACAAATGAGTCTTTCCTCTCTCCCTCACCACCCCTCACCATCCCTCTTTACTTCTCATTTCTACTGTATATGAAAAACTTTTTTAGATCCAGTGTATTATGAATATTTTCCACAAGAAAGCAAAAGTTAAATGAGGATAACATTAGTTATGCATAACCCATATTTGGGTTTGGAGAGAGAAATTGAAAGGCAAAACAAGTAGTGGGTTTTGGTCGGTATGAGAGAGGGAAAGAGTGAGAGCCATCACTATGGACGATGACAACACCTGATGAGAGTTGTAGAAAGAGAATGCATATGGGTTTTGATGAGTTGTGATTGTGTGTGACGCTACCTATTCACTAATTTTTGATATGCTAATGTGGCGTGCTAGGATTAAAGGGTGCAAAACAGCAATTTCACACCAGTTTGAATTTAAACTCAATTAAGAAAGGAGTGCCAAAATACTTTTAATATGGAATTTATATGGCTTAAGAGCTTGTAAATGCCTGTTATTAATCTTCTTTTTTCTTTTTCTTTTTTAGCTAGGTGCAAGTTTGGAATTAAATGAATACTTGCATATTCATTTATCAAAAGTGTTTAGCCATTTGATTACATAAATGATGGCATGATTGTCAAAGTTATAACTCCAAACTAGTGTAGAGCTATCTTTTCTAACTCACTACTTGATGATTTATAAGACCATTCGTGTGTATCTTTTAAAAAAGTCGTATGAGTAAAGCTATAAATGGATGGTCTCTTCAATCACTATATAGTGAGTTGGAAGGAGAGAACTCTAAACTAGTTTAGAGCTAAATTAACTTTTTACATTGGTTAATGAAATTCTAGGAGGCCATCCACTCCTTTTCTCAACAAAGAGGTTTGGGTTGCAATATTGAATTCTTAATTAATTATACCAAACCATGACATATTGATAATCATTTTTATTTTATTTTTTAAATTTGGGGATTATAAAAATAAGGGAGGGATTTAAACCTTAGTTTTTCTTATAAAAAATTGTAGAAAAAAAAATATTGTATTACAATGATCTTAACGTCATATTTATAATAGTTTTTCTACGATGATAACCATAACTTTTGCAATAATTGATGAAATAGTTCACTTTTAAAAATTTTTAAAAAAAAATGGAAAATAATCGGAAGGAGAAATTTTTTTTTTTGTTTTTTTTTTTGGGAGAAACATTGGGAGAAGAAGTTGGCATAAAACACCAAAAGATATTATTATTTACAACCACTGGGTTATGCTTAATGAGTAATAATACTAGAAGAGGCTTTTACTTATTGACTTAGATTAGGTTTAACGTCCAGATGAATTAGTGTAACTGGACACTAGCTAGACTCAATTCTTATACTTTCTTTTTAAGTTTTTAGTATAAATTTTCAATTTATTGTTGGCTAACAAGGCCGGACTCACTAAGCCCAACTGGTTAACTAGGTTATAGGTACACGTAATTGGGGACCTAACCATGATTGAAAGGCCGTGACGAGTTGACAACAACTTGCCTTTGTTTTTTAATTTTTCATTTCTTGAATAACTTTTTTTTTTTTTTAATAATGTTAGAGATACAAATTAATTTACAAAAAAATTTACAAACTACTGATATGGTGAATGATTATTCGTAGATAAAAAAATAATATTAATAATGGGTATAAATGAAAACTAATAAAAGATTGGCCATATCAACTGTAGGGCCCCGATTTGTAAAGAACCCTTAACAATAAAACCTGTAGAGAAATGGGTACACGGACTTGGCATCATCGAAGTGAACAATGATTAATTTGGTATTTTCGATAAGTAATAGATGACAAGAAATTAATAAGAATCCCGTCAAATGAAATCGGTTAAGTATTTTTTGTAGGGAATGATCACCACTTTGGCTGTGTAACTAAAGTGCCTGTTGGTCCCCGGACCAGGCCGAGGATCTACTTTTCTTATAGTTTTTTTTCCCCTCCATTTGGCGGGGATCCTCTTGGTTATATAGTGTTGCTCTAGTTAATCTCAGTCGTCCATTTGTTGCTTATTCGGTCACTCTAGATGAGAGATTGTCCCATCATTTGTTTTTGTAGACTTTACGTTAGTTCTCAGCCGTCTTTGCAGGCTTTTCTATTAGTCGGAGTAATCGAGGCAACTGGGTTTGTTGGTCGCATCATCATTAAAGTGGTCAGAATGTTGGTGGGATATTTTCGGTGGATGTAGGATATTTCCCTTTAGTGATGTCGGTGTGCCGAGGACAGGTCATCCTCGGTTTAGGCCTTGGATGTTGTGGGCCCTTTCCCGTTGTCCTCGGCCTCAGTATGATCCTCGGCACGGGCCATGGGCCGCTCGTTGTGGGCCAACGTGGTTAATGTAATAGAGCCCCACATCAACATTTTATAAAAATGCTGTAAAATAATTTCTAACAGCAGCATTATGCTTTTTTTATTTATTTATAAGAAGTGTAAGCGTATAACTGATTTAATGTTTATAAATGGTATCGTGAAATGTGACAATAAAGTTTATGGTTAATACTGTATAATTTACAATATTATGTTTAATAAATTATCATTATAGACGCTTAGCAAAAAAATTATCATTACAGACAAACCCATGTATACCTCCAACAATGTATTGGGGAAGCTCTACCGTGCCACTGTGGAGTCAACAGTGCAAGAAAGGCCGAACTTGGTCCAGTTGGAGAAGTTTTCTAAAGAATCTTACAATAATGATCTTGAAGTGGATGGTTTTGAGGCTTTCCTTGAAATTGCAGAAAAACACAAAGACCAGTTCGTATATAGGGCAAATGAGTAGCTTAATGAAATATTATGAAGCTGAGACTGAGGACGAAATGCTGACAGGTAATCTGCAGAATCGAGCTGCATATTCGCTGCGTGATAACAGGAGATATGTTGATTTTAGGGATTGGATTTTGCTCTTAATGAAGAGGCTACAAAATGAAGCCAAAGAATGGTTTGAACTGAGCTGCAAAACGCATGAACGTTAGCAGATGGCCTCAGCATGGTATCATCTTACTTATTGCCGGGAAGACTTTAATTGCTTGAGCTTTCCATGGGTCGTAGGTAACTATTTGTTGAACATTAAAAAATTGAATAGCAGAAAAGTTCACATAAAAACAAGTCACAAGTAGCCAATTTGTGTTCAGAAAGAATTAAAGTTTATTATTTCAGTTTATCATTGACAGGAAGTTCGTTTGGTTCACTTTTTATTAAGTTCTAACTAGTTAAAAAGCACTTTTCTAAGATGTAAGTAGCGATGGGATTCGAGAAAAATCATAAATGTTAGGGAATTGACCAAGTCATTCATCAAGTTTCTAGTTTCCTGTAGGTGTTTTGATCCCCAAATTTGGCAATAGGGTGGTGCATGATATTGCAAGTTCTGTGTTTGTAAAATTCAATTTTTAGAAAAAAGGGTGGTGGCCTTGGAAACCTATTGGATTAGAAGATTGTTGAGGACACATCTATGGGCCTTGAAAACAAGATTCAAAACTGACCTTCCCCTCATTTAGCAGTTTTATAGAGCTTAGTTAGGAAAACTAGAATCAATTCATCCTTTTCAAGACGAACATTGCCCAGTGATGATGAATATTAGTTTCCAATAGTCAAAACTGACCTTCCCCTCATTTAGCAGCCTTCTAAGTGACTCAAACATCATTATAGGACCAAGAGCGACCCCAACTCTAGCCCTTGGCCGAAGTGGATAAAAATGAACCAAATTTTGTGGGGAGAGGGAGGTGGGTTTTGAACATAGGTAGACAATGGAGCTACAACTAAAGTCTAAAATATCATGGGTTGCCAAGGTGGTGGAGCTGTAAAGACCGGCAATTGTTGGATCTGACTTGTGTTGGAGATTTGTGATTGTTGGGTTATAGGGAGTAGGCAAGGGAAAATTATTAGATGCAGATCCGATAAACCACCCCAACCTAAACAAAAAAAAAGGGTATGAGTTATAGGAATAACAATATTTTTAGTCCAATAAATTTATGATTCGAACCCGGTTGGATCAAACTCATATTTGTACCCAGTTTGACGCGTTGATCAAACATTTATTGTAAAAATTTGACTATATAATTTGGACATCTTATTTGGAAAACAAATGAAGTTATCCACACAAAATTTAACTCTTGGTGTATTAATTTTTAGAAAGCACTTGATAGGAAATTAAGTAGTTAAAGGAGATGGTGGTGGTGAAGAGCCTGGTTGTTAAAGCTAAACTAGTTAGCAACTCTTGATATTTTCAAGACATTCAGGGTTCAAATCCTCGACTCACCTATTGTAACTATCATTTTATTTATTTATTTAAAAGATAGTAGTGATTTCATCATAAGTTCTAGATAATATCATTTCATGTTGTATCACTCTATAGAATCTTCTTTTTTGTCATAATTTACATTATAAATATTAGGTTTCTATAATAAAATAATAGTGTACAATGTAGATTAGATTTAGAGGAAGTCAATCTTATGATGCAATGGCATATTAGTACATTGCTCCAAATAGTGTGGGGCTTTAGCTTTAGCGACCATCTATTTTAGTAATTGTTATTTCATTTATAGAATTCGCCCCTTCAATAGTTGTTTGGTCTTTAGTATTGCAGGTACTCTTGAAAATGAACGCAGGTTGCTTTGGTGAAGGAAGGGGTGTGTCATTACTCAACATGAAAACAACTACTGACATGGTTGGTCGATCTGTTGCATGTTCTTGTACACACAAAAGCCCAATCTGAATGCATCTCGATACTTCATTAGCAGAATATGTCTCACCTAGTGATGGCTCAACTATTTCCATGGCTTTGCCTTCTTTCCATTGGTCCCAAATCTATTAACAACATATTCATATTAGGCTAAATACAATACAACAGGGCTATTATTGCATATCATTATTTCAACTTGTACTTACGTGTCCAATCAAATTTGAGAAAGGACCATTATGATAATAGTTGGTGTTTCTTTTGCCAGTAATGATCTCCAATAGCAACACCCCAAAACTAAATACATCGGATTTTATTGAAAATAATCCTTGCATTGCATACTCGGGTGACATATAACCGCTGTTGTAATACAATGAAAAGAAAACAATTGAGCATTGCATATTATTAAACAAAAATTAAAGAAAACTATTGAGCATAGTTCACGATTAAACAAAAATTATTCAAGAAAATCATTTGTTCAATAACATTACACATTACATTTGAACTAATAAAAGATAAAAGTAATTTTCTAAGAACCTGGTATAACATTTGTACTCATATCAAATATAATAATGTTAGTATAGTAATCAGTTGAAAACTATAAATATATATTTTTTCTTTAGCCCACTTACAACGTTCCAACAACACAATTTGTATTGGCTTCAATTTGATCCCCTCTAAAGATTCTAGCCATACCAAAATCTGAAATTTTTGGATTCAATGCAGTGTCAAGTAAAACATTGCTAGCCTTTAAATCTCTATGAATAATTCTTAATCTTGAGTCTTGATGAAGATATAAGATTCCTCGAGCAATTCCACAAATAATCTCAATTCTCTTTCCCCAATCTAACCATGACCTTTTTGTTCCATCTGAATGAAGATATTTGAACATAAATTAGTTTGCATTCGAGATTACATATACAATCTTAATGCTAGGAATAATGATGTTTGAATTTGGAGGACCATGTTCATGGTCATGATGCTTGAAGTTTATGTGAAAAGAATACGTACCAAAAATATAAGAGTCCAAACTATTGTTTGGCAAATACTCATAAATTAACATCTTCTCTTCTCCTTGAACACAACAACCTAAAATTCTCACCAAGTTCCTGTGTTGGAGTTTAGAAATTAGCACAACTTCATTTTTGAACTGTTCTATTTCTTGTCTTGAGTTTTTTGATAGTCTTTTCACAGCTATTTCCATTCCATTTTGTAGCAAACCCTGAAATAAAAATCCATAGGTCATTTTATCATAGTACAATATTGTTGACATAAATTTAATCTAGTTAATTATTCGGGCAAACCCAATTTCACCTAATGAAGTTTTACACATAAAATTATTAATGCACCTAAACATTCATGATGGATTTTCCGATGCATTAACACACATGAACTAAGCTTAATCTACTTTTTTGGGTGTTGCCACTTGTATAAGGAGAATACCTTATAAACTGAGCCAAAGCCACCTTTACCAAGCAGGTTAGCAACAGAGAAATTATCTGTGGCTGCAATAATGTTTTTTAGATCAAATACTGGAAAATTTGAATCTCTTCTAGTTCCATCAAGTTCCCTTCTACTTGTAGAGTCTTCTAAGTTTGGTAAACTACAGGCACCAGATTCATATGAATCTGTGCTTTGCCTCCTCCCTGTTATAAAACAACTAACAAATAATTAGTTACTACGTTCATATTTGATTGATAAGAAAATGTGCAAATGGAAGGAGCCAATGCATTTGGATATAGATAGGTTGAGAGGCAAGAAATTAAAGGACATCTATACAAAGAAAATCACTCATTCAAAAGTACCAAAAAAAAAAAAAAAAAAAAGAAAAGAAAAGAAAAGAAAGCCCTTTTCATCTCTATATTAAATGCATTTTGTAGTTTCTGTCCTATTTGTTAACTCTATTTTGTTGTAGATTTTAAGAATACATTTTCCTTTACTTTTACAAATTTGAAAATCGTTTGAGTTGAGGATTTTGTTTTTCTTCTTTTTTCTTTTATCTTTCTATCTCTCTCTCTCTCTCTTCATCTCTCCCAAGTGAATGAGAGAATGCACATTCCATTTATTTTCTAATAAACATTCTGCCTCATTCCTTTGATGAAATGGAGGTAAATATTGCTTTCATCCCTATCTTTAAGAAAGGACAGATAAAAGTTAAATGGTATTTTAATAAAGTTTTATATTTCTTTACTTTCTATTCATTCTTTTATAAACTCCTAAAAGCACCGGGGAAAAATTATCATATTCTATTTCATGTTATTCCATTATTTTAGAAACTCTCATACATTCGTAGTTTTTTGCTTTCTTTCTTTTTTATTTTTTTTTTATTTTTTAGGGTTTTTTTTTTCTTTCTAAATAATCTAACTTTTAACCCAAAAAAAAAGGTAGTTTTTTTTTTACCCTTTAATTTTAAATTTACCAGAACCTATATCTTTTAATAAGAGAGATGCCATGTTCACAATATTTTCACAACAAATCATAGGTTGTTAGTTGTTATTAGTTCAAATTTGAACTTGACACTAAGATTACTTTTTGCTCCAACAATAACAACCTACCACTTAGAATTTGTTGTAAAAATATTGTGAAAATGTTGTTAACATATTATTTCTCTTTAATAAATACTATGCTGATAATTTACCAAAAATAAGTAAAAGTCAAATGCACTCTTGAGTCACCTTACTAGCATTTTTTTCACTAGACATGGCATGCCCCACTTCTACATGTGGCCTTCCTGTGCCAAACCCAATCATGTGTATGTCATGTGAGGCACTCACCAACCAAATTTGGCATGCAGACACTGAAAAATCCTCAAATCAAACTTGAATCCCTAGAATTACCCTCTATGTCTCTCTTGAACCATTAGCTTCTCTCTCAAACCACCATCATCAATCATCTTTGTCACTTGAAGCCACCATCATCATCAACCATCTCTCAAAACCCATCTCTTAAAGTGACAGAGATGGTTGATAATGGTGATTTGAGAGAGAGGTTGATGGTTTGAGAGAGACAGAGAGGGTAATTCTAGGAATTCAAGTTTGATTTGGGGATTTTCAATGTCTACGCACCAGATTGGTTGGCGAGTGCCTCATGTGACATACGCATTACTGGGTTTGGGGCGGGAAAGCTACGTGTTAAAGTGGGGCATACCACGTGTAAAAAAATAACCTTATTTTATTTCTCCGTCAGCCACGTATGCTTTTTCTGTTTGTTGGCTGATGGCAAGAACTTAAATGTTATGCATTAATTTGTTTAAGAACTAAAAATGGTGAAATGAAAATGTAGGGACCAAAATGAAAAAAAAAATACCAAAATGTAGAAACTAAAAATGCATTTACGCCTAAAAAATAAGTGAAAAGAAACTACTTCAATTAAAAAAAAAAAAAAAAAAAAAGACTAAGTAAAGACTTGCTTACCTCTTTTCTTCTTCATTACAAACCGATACACAATGGAGACCACAAAAAGAACCATTACAGCAACAGGAAATCCTAGAATTGCCAACATCCTTGTTTTTCGAGCAAGACCATTTCTTTTGGCATATTGAGCTAAGGTAGAAAAATATATACATTTATTTGTTATTCATAGTGACCTCAGAAATTTGAGAAGCTAATTGAACATAAATATGTTAGTATTGATGCAATTTTATAGGGAAACCAGACTAAGGATTAAGGAGGAAACAATGTGCTTAAGGAGAATGAGCTTGTTAAAAACAAAAAATGCGCAAACCGGTTTTAACAACATCAACCTCAGATGGAACAAGTGTTACATTTATAGCAGCGGGACAAAAGTAATGAATATAGTTGTAGAAATTTTTATGATGCTAGGAATTTACAAATATTATGATATTGGGAGTTAATACCATTTCGTACTAGCCGGTATAGCTAGAATTTTTCGTACCAGTGAATAATCCGGTACTGGTAGACCTTTATTTTGCTTTGTTTTAAATGCCGGACCATTCCGGTTTACCGGCCTTTCTGGCGAATTTCGATCATTCTGGCCGAAAAATGCATTTCGGCTCGAAATGTAATTCCTATGCAACTTAAAAAAAAAAAAAAAAAAAAAGAAGAAGAGAGAGAAAGAGAGAGAAAGTTAGAGAGACTGATCTGTGAGGGAAAGAGAGAAATAGATCTTAGTGTGATTATGGGGTATTAAATATTTTGATGAGAAAAGTATGCGTGAAAGACTAGTGAGAAAATGAGAGAAGCAGATTTGTGAGGGAAAAGTACTAAAGGACAATGTGGGGTACTGTGTTAGTGGATCTTAAGATAAGATTCAATTTAAAAATGTGTGGATAAGAATTAAAGAGAAATGAAATAGTAATAAAAAGTAAATGAATAAACAAAAAAGATAAAGTTGACTAGATGAGATGGTAGAGGAAAAATAAAAGAGAAAAAACAAATCGGAAAAAGGGATTGGGCTTTTATTTTTTGAACATAAAGGATTGGGCTTTTATTTTTTTATAATAAAAAAAGATTTTTAAGAGATAATTACAACATACTGTTAACCCCACAGCTTGAACAATATTTCTCCTAAACCCCCCAAGTACTTTGTACATGGGGATTGGGAGCGAGTTAATGATGTTTATGGTATTGACCAACACTACAACAGTACATATTGAACCAATAATTATTTAAAGACTATAAAATTTATTTGTTTTAAATGTTAATAAAAATGATTATTATTATTATTATTAGTAGTAGTAATTCCGAAATGATACATCGGTATTAATTGGTACCGAAATATATCGTTCTCATAACTAAATCAAAACGGTCTTCGGTATAATATTGACTCCCTTAGACTTTTTGGACAGTTTAACAAAATTATGTATAAATTCTTTGCAACATGCATAAATTTGGATTCTCTATATGTGCTAAAAATTAGAAAGTGTTAGGAAATGTGAGACAGCTATTATATCATATTAGAATAAGAAAATGTACGTTTGGTAACCTGTAATAAGCACTGTAATATAATAGTTATTCTAATGGTTTTGTTATTCGGTAGTTTGGTTATCTTTTTAATACAAGGAATAGTCATTCTTTGTGAATACCTATTCTTTAAAATGAGAAATAAGTATTTCCCTCTAAAATAGTTGTAATAGTTACTCCTTAGTAGATATAAATTTTTTTTAAAATTAATATATTTCCAAATTAAAAAACTTTCCATACGTACCTGACAATTTTGAAAACAAAAAATATCAAAAAATAACTAATTTCTCTCTCAAATTTAAAAATATTATTTATTATGAAATAATTGTATGAGTAAGATGTTTCCTAAAACACAACTTAACCAAGTTTTATTCCTAGTAATAAAGATTACCTTTACTTTCGTTTCGTAATCCTCATTCAATGTACCTAATGTGCAATTAATGTGATTTCACCTAAGCACCCTACCATTTTCTTCTATCGGTTTTTTTTTTTTTTTTTTTTTAAATTTTTTTTAATAACATGTCTATAGTACCTTTTTACTATATTTAACCTAAGCACACAAGTAATTAATGTGTTAGCAATAATTAAAAAGACATTGGCAAGTATTAGTTAAAGTATTACCTAGTACAATTGAATCCACGCGTATGTATAAATCTTGTCCTTCATTAGTGATTGTTCTTATGTCGACCAAGTCCCCGTGCCATGTCAGGCATCCAATCCCTTCCTCACTCTCATCTGCACTTGTGTAAGCCGTACAAGAACAATTCCTTAAGCACTCCTGCTCACACTCTTTCAAACTTAAACTCATGTCTACATGTGCTATTGAAGTATCAGGCACCTTCACATGTGCCAACTTGACAAACCCTTCTCCACTCTTACATGTGGACACCCTTTGTTTCCTTACACACCCACTTGACCCATCTCTAATGCTCCAATCAAGAGGTGACTTGGGTTTGAACCCGGGTAAGCATGCGCAATCGAACTCATCCCCTTTATATGGGTCACAGTAACTATTTGGACCACACTTTAAATATATATCGCATGACTCTTTTGGTTCGAACCAAAACCTGACCCATTTACCATCACCCCAAGTGTACCTCCCAAATGTTCCTGATTCACCTAAGACAAACATAATTTTAGAGTAAACATCGGGCTCAGTTATACTATACATAATGGTGATTCCATCTTGATTATTCACAAAACTAACATTCATGTCAGAATTATATAATTTAGATTTCATTTCTGGTACACCGGTCCATCCTTGGCCACTCCAAGATCCGGTCCGCCACAATAGAGTTTGACCCTTGTATAACAACAACTGAGGGTACCCAATTGGATCAATTTTATATGAGTACTTACCTGTTTTTGGGTCATCTTTAGACTCCCAAGATGTTAAGTATCGGCTCAACCCTGTCTGTCGGTCCAGCCCAATTTTCATAAAAGGAAGAAAAGTATTGGTGGGATAATCAAAGCTTTGCCATAAGACCCTTTGGCTGTGTTGTTGAACCAAAACAAGATTTCCAACATCTAAGAGCTGAGCCATAGAGATAGAATAGTTTGTTGATGAGATTGAAGCAATATTTGTGGACCAAATAGGAAGGGTTTGATTTTGGGTGTGGAGGAAAAGGTTTCCCTCACTATTGATGGATAGGATTCCCGAGCTATCATTGAGGGGATTGTCTCTATTTGCAACCCATACAACGGTTTGTTCGGTAATTTGGTAATACCAAATTCCAACGTAGCGGCGGTTGGAATTGCCAGGACTGAAAAATCCAAGTGCAAAGGTTTTTTGGTTTGAGACTAGAGTTTCACCATCCTTGATGGGCTTGTCTAGTGTTATGGTATCAAGGGAAACGCAAATTGGGAAAAAAAGGGAGAGAAGTATTATTAATACTGATTTCAATAAGGGTTTAGCAGGATTCATGGTTTTTCCAATGAAGATTTTAGGACATGAGAGCACGAACATCTAAATGCATGCGTGTGACTTCATTTTAATACCTCAAGCTGAAGCTCACTATTCATGACGTATAATTCCATTCACCCTTGTTTTTAGCGTGTTGACCTTTATAGTATGAAATAGATTGAGATGTGGTGCTAAATATCAAACTGCCGACAGGGGCGACTCCATGTACAGTCAGGAGTTTAAAAGAAACCCCAAAGCTAGCAAAAACTAAAAATTTATATTTAATATTTATATTTATATTTATATTTGTTTTACTTGACCCCTAATTTAAAATTTTGAACACCATGATTATGACCTTAGATCAAGACACTAATCAATTTTTTATGTAGACGAGTATTGAATTTCAGATCTCTTATTCAATTACTAGAGATTTTAGCAGTTGAGTTAACTAGAACCCATTACTGAAATAAGTTTTGAATATTATCTTCTTATAATATCTTGCTTCTTTTATAAAAAAAAAATATTAAGGTGGGGTTTGGATTCCGCATTTGCGTTTCAGCAAACGCGTTTTCCTCTTTTTTTTTTATTTTTTTTTTGGCCGCATTGTTTGACTTTGGGAGACAAAAAATCTGTGCATTAACAGTGTGTGCACTGTTCACGCACTGTTCATGCACTGTTTATGTAATAAAAAAATATTAAAAATAGGTCCTACAGCACTATTTACACATTTAAAAATTATTTTGTTACAATGTTTTCAGTTTTCAGTTTTCAGTTTCAGTAACAATAAGTTCAATCCAAACAAACCCTAAGCCCAGCAACAAAACTAGAAATTTGTAAATCTTAAACCTTAAAAAAAAAAAAAAAAAAAAAAAAAAAAAAAAAAAAAAAAAAAAAAAAAAACTCATTCAGATTTTAAAAGATTTGAAATAAACAGATAGATGAAATTATTATAAGCCGTAATAATTAAAGTTTACTTAACAACAATAATTACCCTGTTTATTGTATTTAGAAATAATAGATTATTTTCAAGATTTAATCTTAGAAAAAATAATTAGTATATTTATTGTATTAAGAAGCAATATGTCAAATGAACTTATAATTTATCTTTTAGTCTCTTGTTACTGCTATGGAAAAATTTGTGACAGGATTCTTCTTTTACCTAAGATTCATCTTCCTAGAAAAAATCTTAAAACTGTCACTAACTGTAGACATATCATTACGTACTTCTACTAATTTTCTCAACAAAAAAAGATTAAACTTGTTGCACACAAGTTTTTTTACACAATTTTACACACCCCAAAAGGCAACTTGCTTTTTAGGGTTTGTGTAAAATTCTGTAAAATAACCAAAAAAAAAAAAAAAAATTGTGTGTAATAAAAAATATTGCTAAAAAAATCAAGTTAATGGGTACCTTTAGGCATTTATTAATGAGCTATTTAATAAAAGTTTTGATACTACTTTTATGAAAAATATAAAAAAATGGTAAAAAATTATGTAGACCAAACCGCATTTTCATATTTAAGGTTCACAAGTATGAGCAAACACTTTTTAATATTCAAGAATTTTTTTTAAAAAAAAATTGAAATTGAATGTTTATCGTCTACAAATCTAATAAAAATATATATATTCATTAAGAGTTTTATAGTTCAACTAGTTAGCATATTGTGGTGTTTTCAACGGAGATATCTAAAATTCAAATCTACACTCCCTTAATTACCAAATTATTAAAAAAAAACCTATATAAGATTTATTATGCGAAATTATTATGGATTTATTGGTAAGTCACCTAGTTATTAAGTACGTACCAAATCTTAAAGCACTAAATAAGAATGCAATAAACACAATATTCAAGATTTGGTAACAAATTAAGTTGAAAACCAAAAATGAACATCTTTGATGAAAAAACCACTTTGGAGACCTAGTCGTGTAAATAATTAAAGCAAAAACACAATTTTGGTTTTACATGTTGGGATCACGGTCAATTTAGTATATACATTTTCATAGCAATCAATTTGGTTCTTGTTATTTTTAACTTAAAGTTAATTTAGTCCATACCATTAATTCACTAACAAAAAATGCCTATATGGCTAAAGGTGTGCTATGTTAGCATACATGTGGCAAAAAAAATACATAAGAAAATGCAAGAATACACAAGAAAATTAAAGAAATTGAGAATTTTTTTATTAAACAAATAATTTCCTTTATTTATTTTAAATTAATTTTTCCAAATTAAGTTTTGGTCTGACATGACTTTTTCCGTTGTTATTGAAATGTTTATGTGGCCTTTTAAATGTTAATTATTTGATTTTATATATATTTTTGCCATGTGTATGCTAACAAAGTACACCGTTAGTCACATAAGCATTTTCCGTTAGTGCGTGTTAACAACAAGGACCTAATTTATTTTAAGTTGAAAATAATAGGGACCAAATTGACTGTTACGAAAATATAAGGTCAAATTGACAGCGATCCCAAAATGTAGAGACTAAAATAGTTTTTTTGCCAATAATTTACTAAGGAAAAACAGTTATAATGATCTACTTACAAAGTTTTTTATGTGATAATGTAAAGGGAAACACAATTTCTGAAAAGAAGGGAGAGAATAGATATTATATTCACATATAGCCTTAATTGTGGACTACCGTGATTGGAAGACTAAAGATTACTACACCTCTCACAGCATTAGGTTTTTTTTTTTTTCTTGACATGCCCACAGAATAAGATTCACACGGTTAACAAAGCTAGCATGAATGAGATTTTAACTAAAGTAGACCTAGATTATGACTTTACTTCCAACGGTCAACGAAAATGTAGTCAGGTAAGTTAAGCGGATTGAATAATAATATCTGAGTCCTAAACTCAACAAGTTATTTTAGAACTACAATATTTTTCATAAATTTTGTCACAATTATATATATACACACACACACAGAGGAAAAAGTTCAAGGGGTCTCTTGGCATTTTTCCCATTTAATCTTGAGCATTTTATGAATGGTGGAGGCCTAAAAGTATAGTGCAAAAAGAAATACGGAGAAAGGAAGATGATGATATGGAAGAAAAAAAAAAGTTAATGTTGTGGTTTTATTTTATTTTATATTTTTTATAATAAGAGTTAATGCTTAAATCACTAATTTTTAGGGAGTAATAATGACATTACTATGAGTGTTTTTTGGCCCTTAGATCTAATAGTAATCAATGGTTCATAAAAGATGTAATTCTTGTGAAGTTACACCAAGTGTAACTTGAACCCATCTCATATATATGTAAATGTATATATATATATATATATAGGGTAATTATTGAGTACTCCCAGAGTACCATAAATACGTACTTCCTCCTCTTACATAATTGTAAGTCCCACTAATTAAATTTATGGTAAAATTCATAATTCATATGAGTGAGAGAGTACACATTTATAGTACTTTTGGAGTATTCAATCATTTTTCATATATATATTTCCTGCAGCCGCCAAAAAAAAAGGTTTATTCTACAAGTCTGGTTGTTAAATCGAGGATCTTCCATCGATCCGATGAATTTTCTAAAATCTAAACCTTTCTACGGGGTGGAAGTTTTTAAAATCTATCTAAACCTTAATTGACTATCATGATTGCAATCTTTTTTATGGTCAAAAGGTTGCCATCTTTATTGACTATCATGAGACTTTGATAATGAATTTGTGTAAGAACACCGAAGCTTGCATTATCTTGCACTAAGCACAAATTGTTGACAGAGAGCTATACGTGATTGGTGATCTTCATTTATGACCTTGAGAGTAAAGTCTATGGATGAATCATGAATGAGAGTAAAATCTCAAGAAAGAAGAGGAAAAGAAGATTGTGAAACACATGGATTATTATAATAAAAAGTATGAACTAAGAAATAAGTGCATTAAATAACTAATACTCTATCTATTAAGACTGAAAGCGACACCATTTTGAAGCACCCTCAAAGAGATAAGATAGACAACATTGTTCATATTACAGGGAATATTTGCTTGAGTGGGAACGACACTATTTGGCGTAAGTGAGGTTCTTGATACGACAGCGTTTTGTTGTGTGCACACAAACACATAAATCAGCAAAATTCAATTCAAGCATCACAAGAGGACAAGCCATAAACCAAGCCAAATGTCAGTTGAAGGAGGTTGATAACATCATGTTATTTGTTTTCAAATGTAATCTTATCTGTACATCAGTAAATAGATAGCGAAGCTCCCAAGAATATTACAGCAAGCAAATTACAGACAGAATCTCATTACACATTCAATCCAATTATGGTATCAGAGCATACAAACTCACCTCCAGCCATGACAAAATTTTTACTCTTCCTCTTCTACTTTTGATTCAGCCACACTATCTCTCAATCCACCCCAACCCTTATCCCATCTAGAGCGGCCCAAGATGGTTTGAGGCCTCTAAGGCGATAATATTAAAGGAGTCTTTTTACATTTAAATATCACTTAAAATAAAAATTTTAGTTTATTTTTAGTATTTTTTAAATCTATTATTAATTCTTTCTTATTATAGTAGAACAGATTGTCATGATTTTTTTGAACTCTCAAGCGAGTTTAAAATTGCGCAAGACAAAAAGACACTAGTAAAAATTATTTGGGCGATAAAGTTGGCATTAATGTAAGATTTACATTGTAGAGAATTATATTGTACACGTTTGTTTTCAATCAATGAAAGGTTTACATTGTAAATAATTATAGTGTACACATTTGCAAAAAATATACAATATTAAACACATTAAATCTTACATTGATAGTACAATGTAAACTATGAATTTTTCATTAGATTATTTCAAATTTGTTAAGATCTAAACCACTCCCTTCCCTGATTTTAGATAAAATTTGTTAAGACCAAAATATTGTTATAATGATTATATTTAAACATATTTCAGGTGGGTCTAAAAATTTTTTATTCAAGGTGTTCAAATTTTTATTTTAGGTGAGTCATATAAAAAATATATATTATATAAATATAAAAAAAAATTTGCCAACTCAGTGGGTTCACTGAACCCGTTGAATCGTAAATGGCGCCGCCCATGGCCGCCTCAGTATATTTGAAACTCAGCACGAGCCAGGAAAGTTGCTATTTTTAGGATTTTCTACGGGGTGGAAGTTTTTAAAATATAAACCTTTATTTCCAGGTTGCAATCTTTGTTGACCATCATGAGGTTTTTGTAATGAATTTGTGTAAGAACACCGAAGATTGTGAAACACGGGGTTTATTATACTAATAAAACGCTAGAAACACGTGGTTTAAATAGCTATAGTACCCGTTTGGCCTCAACGTTTGCGTCTGCGTTTAGTGGCATCTGCGTTTCAGTTTTTTTTTTTTTTTCCCTGCGCGTGAACAGTAATCTCACATGGGTTTACTGTGCAGGGAACAAAAATTACTGTGCGGCTACTGTTCATCACTGTTATAGCACTGTTCACGCACTAAAAAATATTAAAAATGGGACCCACGGTACTATTCACACATTTAAAAATTATTTTGCTACAGTGTTTTCAGTTTTCAGTTTTCAGTTTCAGCAACAATAAGCTCAATCCAAACGGACCCTAATACTATCTATTAAGACTAAGTGTGCGTTTGGGAAGCGCGTTTTGCGCTTCCCAGACGCGTTTGCGTTTTGCAAACTGTTTTTTTTTTTTTTTACTTTTCAGCTTTCCCAACATTTTGCACTGTTCATCACTGTTGCGGTTACTGTTCATTGAACAGTAACCGCAACATGTGACATTTTTCCACAATTTTTACTGTTCATGGACCCACAATTTTCACTTTTCAGTAATTTTTTTTATTAAAAATGGGTCCCACGGTACTATTTACACATTTAAATATTATTTTGCTACAGTGTTTCAGTTTTCAGTTTTCATCTGTATCCAAACGGACCCTAAAAGCGACACGGTTTGAAACACAAAACTGATCCTCAAGAGATAACATATAGACAACATTGTCCACATCATAGGCAACACTTGCTTCGGTGGAAAAAACACAATTTGAAGTCAGGTTTTCGATGCGACAGCGTTTTGTTACGTGCACACACTCACACGCATAAATCAACAAAGTTCAGGAAGTGTTTGGTACATATTCTTAAAAATTGAAAATTTTTATTTGAAAATATGTATAAAAATATGTGTGGATAAAAAAATATATAAAAATACATGTAATATTGTTTAAAAATTAAAAATTATTGTTTGAAAACATATACCAAACACCCCCATAATTTGAGCATCACAAGGGGACAAAATTGAGATGAGCTGTTGCACCGGATCCAAATCCGGACAAAGGGGACGAACCATAGACCAAGTCAAATGTTAATTGAAGGCAGGAATGGACCAGGTGGGGGCCAAGGCCCCTGGGTCTAATTTTTTTTTTTTTAGTTATTATATATTTTATTTTTGTAGTTAAAAACTTAGACTTTTCATTCTCCTTAATAATCTTAACTTACCTCACTTAAATAGTAACTATTTAATCCAAAAATTTAGCAAAAATAATAAAAACATTCATAATAGTAATTGTATTTTAGCAACAAAAAAAAAAAAAAAAAAACTATTTTACTACCAAAGAACCAAAAAATCATGCGTTATTGGAGAAGCTAAAACTAAATTTATTGAAACTACAATAAACTGGTATAAATACCAGTTGACTGTAGCAAGTTGTTAAAAATAAAATAAAATATTATATTAAGATTATATCTCTTTCTTCAATTGAAAAAATCAAATTCTCTCTTTTCCTTTATTTTTTTAATGAGTTGTTTATGTTATTTTAAATGAAGTAATAAAAAAAAGAATGAAGTAATTAAAAAAAAAAGAACATTTGATATTGGGTATATTGTAAAGTGATGTGATAAAATAGATAAACTAGTTTTTTAATGTGCTAAAAGCTAAGATTTTTAACATCACTACTGAGAATGCTCTAACTTTAACAAAAAAATAAAAATAAAAAATATTAGCTAGCCTAGTTAAAAAAAAAAAAAAACATTATTTTGTTTTTGTCTTTGTTGATAAATGATTGTATTTTAATATATTTAAAAACAAAGATCTTGTGTATTTATAATTTTATAAAACGACATGGATTCCTGTTTAGAGTTTTTTTTTTTTTTTTTTTTTTTTTTTTTTTTTTTTTTTTTTTTCTTTATACTCCGGCACTCACTTGCTTAAAATCCTGGATCAGTCTTGGTCGAAGGAAGTCGATAACATCATGTTATTTGTTCTTCAAATGTAATCTAATCTATACATTAATAAATAGACACAAAAGCTCCCAAGAATATTACAGCATGTAAGCAAATCAGTGATTCTTCTCAATCTCAAATATACTCAAAACCTCATTACCAACGACAATAGAGCCTTTCTTGGAAAACATCATTCCTACCTTACATAAATGGCAACAAAATATTGTATAATGTTGATGGCATCATGGCTCCTCCTCCTAAAACTATTCCTTCATCCTCATACTCTTCAGCAATGCATGATTTCAAATCCTGACTATGCTCGTTTTTTTGAACTCATCAATTGTTGCTAAATGTTTAGGTATCTACTATCGCAGATCCAATTGTATCCAACATTGTTGGACTAGTACTTCTCTCGGGGTTTGGCAAACTTTGGAATTGATGTTTTCTTCTTAATCTTGTGCAAGGATTTTGCAGACTCGTTATCAGCTTGCCACTCTGAAGAAAGGCAACCTCTTCATCTAAATAGGTGATTCTGAGATTCTATCCAATTTTCTTGCGGGTCTAGTGGTCTTCCATATGAAAATATAGGATACTCTTGTGACCTCTATAACTACTCAGTTGGAATCAGATTCTCTTGATGAATTCTTTGGCCATCTTCTTACCCATGAATTATGACTTGACCAACAGGCTGCATGCGTGCATCAATTTTGCTGCTCAATATCCTCACCCTCCAACTCATCCTCTACCAATTGTGGTTGCAATTTGATAAATGATCAATTATCCAAAAAACTTAAATCGTTAGGAAACAGTAATTAAAGGTAATCACTAAACCATAATTCTAATACGTCCTCTCATATATGGGCCAAACTCATCCATAATTAGTGGGGCCCAACATATGAGATTTTTAACATTTTAAATAGGAGGCAATTGAGTGAAGTTAGAGATCAAACTAAGAATCTCCTGCTTTGATACCATAATAAATTACTGATTATCTTAGAAACTTAAGTTATTAAGATAAATTTCATCACTTAACTATAATTGTAACATAACTCTTGTTGGTGCCAATTTTCGCGAAAATCTACAAGCCCGCTGCAAGCCAAGCTCAATTTCTTCTTGTGCCTGATTCTTGTTTCTTTATCTTATTTTATTCTCTTTTGCATGGTCCAAACTCATGCGCCTTAATAGGGATTTGAGGGAGTGGTTTGGTTGGGGTGGGTTGACTTTTTAGGACCTTTCTCAATTACCTAGATCACAGGTTGTGCCAAATGGGTTGGGGCCACTTTGCAGCACCTAGAGCTCATGCAAAAAGGTCACATACTCAAAATTTTCACCCAAATGAAGACCTGTAGCTCTAGTTGTATGTTGTTGAAGACATTGTCATTTTAGGATTTTGGAGCAAGCTGGCTTCTTTGTTGGCTTTTGTTGCATGTTGTTGGCAAGGGTAGCTTCCCAAGAGGCTAAGATTGGCTAGGCAAGAACAGCCAATTACATTTTTCTTAATAATGATAAAAGCAAGACTTCATTTTACTTAAACAGAGCAAATTTAACCATAACCATTAGTTTAACATTATTAGGGATAATGGCCTCAACCATTATGCTTAGTGTCTATTTGGATTGCGTTTGTGTCAGATGCGTTTGTGTTTTTGGCTTTTTATTTTATTTTATTTTATTTTATTTATTTATTATTAAAGGATCAACGCCTCTTGCACTGTTCATGGGACATGAACAGTGCAAACAGGCAAATGAACAGTACTTTTTTATGTGAACATTAACCGAAATTTTTTTTTTTTATTGTTTCAGTTTTTAGCAAAAAAAGCGGTATCCAAACACATACTTAGACCAGTCCTTATGAGCATCCTAAGTTTGATATAAAATCCCAAATCAAATCAAACATAACAAGCCACGTTTTACACTTGAAACCCTAACTTTAGAGCAAAAACTCATATAACAGCAGCATAGGAACCACATTCTAAAGTCTTAGGGTGAAAATAGTGTCACAAATGAGTCTTCTCTGTCTCCTTCATCACCTCTCTCAATTTCTCCTATCTATTGTATATGAAAAACCTTTTTAGATCTAGTTTATTATGCATATTTTCCACAAGAAAGCAAATGTTAAATGAGGAGAACATCAGTTATGTATAACCCATATTTGGGTTTGGAGAGAGAAATTGAAAGGCTAAACAAGTAGGCTTAGCCATGGGTTTGGGTTGGTGTGAGAGAGAGAGTGAGAGCCATCACTAGGGACAATGACAACACCCAGTGAGAGTTATAGAAAGAGAATGCATATAGGTTTTGATGAGTTGTGATTGTGTGTGACGTGTTAGGATTAAAGGGTGCAAAACAACAATTTCACATCCAGTTTGAATTTAAACACAACTAAGAAAGGAGGGCCAAAATACTTGTAATATGGAATTTATATGGCTTAAGAGCTTGTAAAAGCCTGTTATTAATCTTCTTTTTTCTTTTTCTTTTTTTGCTAGGTACAAGTTTGGAATTAAATGAATACTTGCAAATTCATTTCTCAAAGTGTTTAGCCATTTAATTACATAAATGATGGCATGATTATCAAAGTTATAACTCCAAACTAGTGTAGAGCTATCTTTTCTAACTCACTACTTGATGATTTATAAGACTATCCATGTATATCATTTAAAAAAGTCGTATGATTAAAACTACAAATGGATGGTCTCTTCAATCACTATACAGTGAGTTAGAAGAAGAGAACTCCAAACTAGTTTAGAATTAAATTGACTTTTTACATTGGTCAATGAAATTCTAGGAGGCCATCCACTCCTTTCCTCAACAAAGAGGTTTTGGTTGCAATATTGAATTCTTAATTGATTATGCCAGACCATGACATATTGATAATCATTTTTATTTTATTTTTTAAATTTGGTGATTATAACAATGAGGAAAGGATTTGAACCTTAGTTTTTCTTATAAAAAAGTGTAGACAATAATATTGTATTACAAAGATCTTAACGTCATATTTATAATAGTTTTTCTACAATCATAACCATAACTTTTGCAATAATTGACGAAGTAGTTCACTTTTTTTTATTTTTTATTTTTGAGAAACATGGGGAGGAGAAGTTGACATAAAACACCAAAAGATATCATTATTTATCATCACTGGGTTACGCTTTAATGTGTAATAATGACCCTAAGAGGTTTTTATTTTTTGGACTTAGATTAAGTTCAATGTCTAGATGAATTCAGTGTAATTGGACACTAAACTTAATTCTTATACTTACTTTTTAAGTTTTTAGTATAAAATTTTAATTTATTGTCACCCCTAGCTGAGACTGAGTACGAAATGCTGACAGGTAATCTGCAGAAACGTGCTGCATATTTGCTTCGTGATAACAAGAGATATGGTGATTTTAGGGATCTGATCTTGCTCTCAACGAAGAGGCTACAAAACGAAGCCAAAGATTGGTTTGAAATGAACTGCAAACCGTATGAACGTCAGCATATGGCCTCAGCATAGTATCATGTTACTTATCAACCTACTTATTACCGGGAAGACTTTAATTGCTTGAGCTTTCTATGGAATGAGGGTGACTATTTGTTGAACATTAAAAAATTGAATAGCGGAAAAGTTCACATAAAAACAAATCATAAGTAGCCAATTTGTGTTCAGGAAGAATTTAAGTTTATTATTTTCAGTTTATCATTGACAGGAATTTCGTTTGGTTCACTTTTTATTAAGTTCTGACTAGTTAAAAAGCATTTTTCTAAGATATAAGTAGGGATGGGACTAGAGAAGAATCATAAATGTTTGGGAATTGACTAAGTCATTCATCAAGTTTTTAGTTGACACGGGTCAAAAAAAATATTCCTGTAGGTGGTTTGATCCCCAATTTTGGCAATAGGGTGGGGCATTACATTTACATTATACTGCAAGTTCCGTGTTGGTAATATTCAAGTTTTTAGAAAAAAGGGTGGTGTCCATGGAAACCTATTGGATTAGAAGATTGTCGAGGACCCTTTTGCACATCCATGGGCCATGAAAACACTTATCTTTGATTCAAAAAAAAAAAAAAAAAACCTATTAAAATTAAGCAAGTCAGCCCACAACCCATAAATATTGCCCATGTGGTTGGCAAAACAAAAATGTGAAGTAGGCTAAATTGGGGCCCACAAAGTCGGCCTAAAACCATTATTATAGTCCATAAAAATCACAAAGCTAGCCTATGAAATCGACCAACACGAGCCCACTAGTGAGACAAATAAAGGCCCACGGCTGGGCTTAAATTCAGGTTACTCAATTTGTTATCGTTTGTGGTATGGACCAAGCCCACGTGTGTGATAGAGAAGACGGGCAAAAGGTAAAATAAGGAGATGTGGATATAAAAGAAAAAAGGAATTTCCACGCCAATTTGGGCTTAAAAAAAAAAAAAAAAAAAAAAAAAAAAAAACTCTCAAATGGACTTGGGAGTTGGGACATATGTGAGACTCATGAGCCCTTGAAGTGCAAAGTGTAATGCACAAAAATTCACCAAGAAAGTCTAATATCTAATAAATGGACAGCCTTACCCAACACATAACACTTTCTTCTCCTGTAAATGAGATCAATCACCATTAAGGGAGTTTTCCCTCTGGTGAAGCAGTTCTATAGAGCTTATAGTCAGGAAAACTAGAATCAATGCATCCTTTTCAAGATGAACATTGCTCAATGACAATGAATATTAGTTTCTAATAGTCAAAACTAACCTTCCCCTCATTTAGCAGCTTTCTAAGAGACTCAAACATCATTATAAGACCAGGAGGGACCCCAACTCTAGCCCTTGGCCGAGGTGAACCAAATTTTGCGGGGGGAGAGGGTGGTGGGTTTTGACCATAGGTAGATAGTGGAGCTGCAGCTAAAGTTCAAAAATATTATGGGTTGCCAAGGTGGTGGACCTGTAAAGACCGGCTATTGTTGGATCTGACTTATGTTAGAAATTTGTGATTCATGGGTTACAGGGAGTAGGCATGGGAAAATCATTAGATGCAGATCCGTTAACCCCTCCCAGCCTAATCATAAAAAAGGGTATGAGTTATAGGAATAACATGTTCTAGTCCAATAAATTTATGATTCAAACCCGGTTGGATCAATCTCATATTTGTACCCAGTTTGACGCGCTAATCAAACAATTATTATAAAAATTTGACTATATAATTTGGACATCTTATTTGGAAGATAGATGAAGTTATCCACACAAAATATAACTCTTGGTATATTAATTTTTAGAAAGCACTTGATAGGAAATTAAGTAGTTAAAAGGAGATGGTAGTGGCCAAGAGCCTTGTTAAAGCTATACTAGTTAGCAACTCTTGATGTTTTCATCACATTCAGGGTTCAAATCCTCCCCTCACCTATTGTAACTATCAATTTTTTATATATATATTTTTTAGAGAAGATAGTAGTGATTTCATCATAAGTTCTAGATAATATCATTTCATGTTGTATCATCATATAGCATCTTCTTTTTTTCTCATAATTTACATTATACATATTAGGTTTCTATAATAAAATAATAGTGTATAATGTAGAGTAGATTTAGAGGAAGTCAATCTTATGATGCAATGGCATATTAGTACATTGCTCCAGAGAGTGTGGGGCTTTAGCTTTAGCGACCATCTATTTTAGTAATTGTTATTTCATTTATAGAATTAGCTCCTTCAATAGTTGTTTGGTCTTTAGTATTGCAGGTACTCTTGAAAATGAATGCAGGTTGCTTTGGTGAAGGAAGGGTTGTGTCATTACTCAACATGAAAACAACTATCGACATGGTTGGTCGATCTCTTGCATGTTCTTGCACACACAAAAGCCCAATTTGAATGCATCTTGATACTTCATTAGTAGGGTATGTCTCACCTAGTGATGGATCGATTATTTCCGTGGCTTTGCCTTCTTTCCATTGGTCCCAAATCTATTAACAACATATTCATATTAGGCTAAATCCAATACAACATGGCTATTATTGCATATCATTGTTTCCACATGTACTTACGTGTCCAATCAAATTTGAGGAAGGACCATTATGATAATAGTTGGTGTTTCTTTTGCCAGTAATGATCTCCAATAGCAACACGCCGAAACTAAATACATCGGATTTTATTGAAAATAATCCTTGTATTGCATACTCAGGTGAAATATAACCGCTGTTATAATACAATGAAAAGAAAACTATTGAGCATTGTATATTATTAAACAAAAGTTAAAGAAAACTATTGAGCAAAGTTCAAGATTAAACAAAAATTATTTAAGAAAATCCTTTGTTCAATAACATTACTCATAATATTTGAACTAATAAAAGATAAAAGTAATTTTCCAAGAGCTTGGTAATTTAACTGGAACCTCTTGATTTTTTCAAAGGAGGCATCCAAGTTCAAATCCCCGCTCTCCCAACTATTAAGTTATCAAAAAAAATAAAATGAAAAATATTTTGAAAGAAGACTATCATTTTTGCAAAAAGGGGTAGCAATTTGTACTCCTATGAGATATAATAATATTAGTATAGTAGTAAGATGAAAACTATAAATATATATATTTTTTCTTTAGCCCACTTACAATGTTCCAACAACACAATTTGTATTGGCTTCAATTTGATCATCGCTAAAGATTCTAGCCATACCAAAATCTGAAATTTTTGGATTCAATGCAGTGTCAAGTAAAACATTGCTAGCCTTTAAATCTCTATGGATAATTCTTAATCTTGAGTCTTGATGAAGATATAAGACCCCTCGAGCAATTCCACAAATAATCTCAATTCTCTTTCCCCAATCTAACCATGACCTTTTTGTTTCATCTAAAATAAGATATTTGAACTCAGATTAGTCTGCATTCTGGACTACATATACAATCCCAATGCTAGGAATTAAGATGTTTGAATTTGGAGGACCATTTTCATGGTCATGATGCTTGAAGTTTATGTGAAAAGAATACGTACCAAAAATATAAGAGTCCAAACTATTGTTTGGCAAATACTCATAAATTAACATCTTCTCTTCTCCTTGAACACAACAACCTAAAATTCTCACCAAGTTCCTGTGTTGGAGTTTAGCAATTAGCACGACTTCATTTTTGAACTGTTCTATTCCTTGTCTTGAGTTTTTTGATAGTCTTTTCACAGCTATTTCCATTCCATTTTGTAGCAAACCCTGAAATAAAAATCAATAGGTCATTTTATCATAGTACACAATTCTTGACAGAAATATAATTCAGTTGATTATTCAGGCAAACCCAATTTCACCTAATGAAGTTGTACACGAAAAATTATTAATGCACCTAAATATTCATGATGGATTTTCCTATCCATTAACACACATGAACTAAGATTAAGCTATTTTCTTGGGTGTTGCCACTTGTATAAGGGGAATACCTTATAAACTGAGCCAAAGCCACCTTTGCCAAGCATGTTAGCAATAGAGAAATTATTTGTGGCTGCAATAATGTTTTTTAGATCAAATACTGGCAAATTTGAATCTCTTCTAGTTCCATCAAGTTCCCTTCTACTTGTAGAGTCTTCTAAGTTTGGTAAACTACAGGCACCAGATTCATATGAATCTGTGCTTTGCCTCTTCCCTGTTATAAAACAACTAGCAAATAATTAGTTAATACGTTCGTATTCGATAGATAAGAGAATGTGCAAATGGAAAGAGCCAATGCATTGGGATAAAGATAGGCCGAGAGGTAATAGATTAAAGGAGAAGCATTTACGAAATTGTTTGGGTTGCTTCAATATACAACTATGCAATGAAAATCACTCATTTGAAAGTACACACACACACGCAAACACACAAAAAGAAAAAAGAAAAAAAGAAAAGAAAGATTTTAGGAATACATTTTCCTTTAACTTCTACAAATTTGAAAATTGTCTGAGTTGAGGATTTTTTTTTCTTCTTTTTTCTTTTATCTCTCTCTCTCTCTCTCTCTCTCTCTCTCTCTCCATGTCTTCCATGCGAATGAAAGAATGCACATTCCGTTTATTTTCTAATAAACATTCGCCCTCATTCCTTTGATGAAATGGAGGTAGATATTGCTTTCATCCCTATCTTTGAGAAAGGACAAACAAATATTAAATGGTATATTAATAAAGTTTTATATTTCTTTACTTTCCATTCATTCTTTTATAAACTCCAAAAAGCACTAGGGAAAAAAATTATATTCTATTTCATGTTATTCCATTCTTTTAGAAACTCTCTTACAATTGTAGTTTTTTGCTTTTTTTTTTTTTTTTTTTTTTGATTTTTTTAGGGTTTTTTTTTTTCTTCAAGTAATCTATCTTTTAACTTTTTTTTTATTTTTTTTTATTTTATAGAAATAAGGTAGTTTTTTAATTTTTTGTTAACCTTTAATTTAAAATTTACCAAAACCTAAATCTTTTACTAAATACCATGCAGATAATCTACCAAAAATAAGTAAAAGCCAAATGCTCTCTTGAGTCACCTTGCTAGCATTTTTTTCACTAGACTTAGCTACAAAAAATAAGTGAAAGAAACTACTTCAATTCGAACAAAAGACTGAGGAAAGACTTGCTTACCTCTTTTTTTCTTCATTACCAACTGATACACAATGGAGACCACAAGAAGAACCATTACAGCTATAGAAACTCCCAGAATTGCCAACATCCTTGTTTTTCGAGAAAGACCATTTTTCTTGGCATATTGAGCTAAGGTAGAAAAATATATATATTTATTTATTATTCATAGTGACCTCATAATTTTGAGAAGGTAATTGAACATAAATAGTGAGTATTGATGCAATTTTATAGGGAAACAAGAGTAAGGACTAGGGAGGAAACAATGTGCTAAAGGAGAATGTGCTCGTTAAAAAAGAAAATGCGTAAATTGGTTTTCACAACATCAACCTCAGATGGAACAAGTGTTACATATATAGCAGCGGGACAAAAGTAATGAATATAATTGTAGAAATTTTTATGATGCCAGGAATTTACAAAATTTAAACAATTTTAACTTGTCAAACCGTTTTTTAAAAGTTTGGAAAATTTTAAGACAAAGAGAAGAAAGAAATGCGAAGAGTATGATATTGTTTTTGGAAGGTTTAATAAAACTATGTATAAATTCTTTGCAACATGCATAAAATCTGAATTCTCTCTATATGTGCTAAATATTAGAAAGTGTTAGGAAATTTGAGACAACTATTATATCATGTTAGAATAAAAAATGGTAAGTTTGGTAGACTGTAATGAGCACTGTAATGTAATAGTTATTCTAATGATTAAGCTATTCGGTAGTTTGGTTATCTTTTTAATATAAGGAATAGTAATTCTTTGTGAATGCCTATTCTTTAAAATGAGAAATAAGTATTCCCCTCTAAAATAGTTGTAATAGTAATTTCTTAGTAGGTATAATAATTTTTAAAATTAATATAATTCCAAACAAAAAAAATTTCCATATATACCTAACAATTATGAAAATAAAAAATATAAAAAAATAACTAATTTCTCTCTCAAATTTAAAAAAATATTATTTATTATGAACTATAATTGTATGAGTAAGATGTTTCCCAAAATACAACTTAAGCAAGTTTTATTTCTAGTAATAAAGATTACCATTACTTTCGTTTTGTAATCCTCATTTAGTGTACCAAATGTGCAATTAATGTGATTTCATCTAAGCACCCTACCATTTTCTTCTATCGGGTTTTTTTTGGTTACATGTTTGTAGTACCTTTTTATTATAGTTAACCTAAGCACACAAGCAATTAATGTGGTAGCAATAATTAAAAAGACATTGGCATGTATTACTTAAAGTATTACCTAGTACAACCTTATCCTCGCGTATGTATAAATCTTGTCCTTCGTCAGAAAATGTTCTTATGTCGACCAAGTCCCCGTGCCATGTCAAGCATCCAATCCCTTCCTCACTCTCATCTGCACTTGTGTAAGCAGTACAAGAACAATTCCTTAAGCACTTCTGTTCACACTCTTTCAAACTTAAACTCATGTCTACGTGTGCTATTGAAGTATCGGGCACCTTCACACGTGCCAACTTGATGAACCCTTCTCCGCTCTTACATGTGGACACCCCTTGGTTCCTTACACACCCACTTGACCCATCTCCAAAGCGCCAATCAAGAGGTGACTTGGGTTTGAACCCGAGTAAGCACATGCACTCGAACTCGTCACCATTGTATGGGTCACAGTAACTATTTGGACCACACTTTAAATATATATCGCATGACTCTTTTGGGTTGAACCAAAACTTGACCCATTTACCTTCGACCCAAGTGTACCTCCCAAATGTTCCCAATTCACCTAAGACAAAAATAATTTTAGAGTAAACATCGGGCTCAGTTATAGTATACATAATGATGATTCCATCTTGATTATTCACAAAACTAACATTCAAGGGGCAATTATATAATTTAGATTTCATTTCTGGTACACCGGTCAATCCTCGGCCGCTCCAAGATCCGGCCCGCCACAATGGAGTCTGACCCTTGTATAACAACAATTGGGGGTACCCAATTGGATCAATTTTAAATGAGTACTTGCCCATTTTCGGGTCATCTTGGGACTTCCAAGATGTTAAGTATCGGCTTAACCCAGTCTGCCGATCTAGCCCAATTTTCATAAAAGGAAGAATAGTATTAGTGGGATAATCAAAGCTTTGCCATAAGACCCTTTGGCTGTGTTGTTGAACCAAAACAAGATTTCCAACATCTAAGAGCTGAGCCAAAGAGATAGTACAGTTTGTTGATGAGACTGAAGCAATATTCGTGGACCAAATAGGAAGAGTTTGATTTTTGGTGTGGAGGACAAGGTTTCCTTGACTGTTGATGGATAGAATTCCTGAGCTATCATTGAGTGGATTGTCTCTATTTGCAACCCACACAATGGTTTGTTCAGTAATTTGGTAATACCAAATTCCAACGTAGCGGCGGTTGGAATTGCCATGGCTGAAAAATCCAAGTGCAAAGGTTTTTTGGTTTGAGACTAGAGTTTGACCATCTTTGATGGGCTGGTCTGGTGTTAAGGTATCAAGGGAAACGCAAATTGGGAAAAGAGGGGAGAGAAGTAATATTATTACTGATTTCAATAAGGATTTAGCAGGATTCATGGTTTTTCCAATGAAGATTGTAGGACATGAGAGTACGAAAGCAGACCATCTAAATGCATGCGTGTGACTTGATTTTAATACCTAAAGCCGAAGCTCACTATTCATGACACATAATTACCATACACTGGTTTTTAGTATGAAACAGATTGAGATATGGTGCTTGAATACCAAACTGCCGCAGGGCCGACACGTGGTACAGTTAGGGGTTCAAAAGAAACCCCAGTGCTAGCAAAATCTAAAAATTTATATATTTAATTTATATTTGTTTTACTTGACCTCTAATTTAGAATTTTGAACACCATGACCATGACCTTAGACCAAGACACTAATAAATTTTTAGTGCAAGCAGAAATTGAATATTAGATCTCTTATTGAACTATTAGACATTTTACTAGTTGAGCTAACTGAAACATACTACTGAAATAAGTTTTGAATATGATCTTCTTAATAATATCTTGGTCCTTTAAAAAAAATTAATAAGCCCAACAACAAAAATAGAAATTTGTAAATCTTAAACCTAAAATATATATATATATATATATATTCATTTAGATTTCAAAAGATTTGAAATAAACAGATAGATGAAATTATTATAAGCCGTGGTAATTAAAGTTTACTTAACAACAATAATTAATATGCTTATTGTATTTAGAAATAATAGATTATTTTCAAGATTTAATCTTACAAAAAATAATTAGTATATTCATTGTATTAAGAAGCAATATGTCAAATGAACTTATAGTTTATCTTTTAGTTTCTTACTATTGCTATGGAAAAATTTGTAACAAGATTCTTCTTTTACCTAAGACTCATCTTCTTATTGACTCCCCTAAAAAGAATCCTGAAACTGCCACTAACTGCAAACATTTCATTACGTACTTCTACTAATTTTCTCAACAGAAAAAAAAAAAAAAAAAAAAAAAAAAAAAAAAAGGTTAAAATTGTTGCACACAAGTTTTTTTACACAATTTTACACACCCCAAAAGGCAAATTGCTTTTAGGGTTTGTGTAAAATTCTATTAAAAAAAAAAACTATTTATAATAAAAAATATTATTGAAAAAGATTCGGTTAATAAATACCTTTAGGCATTTATTAATGAGCTATTTTTGAAATGTTTTGATACTAATTTTATGGAAAATATTAAAAAAAATGTCAAAAATTGTGTAGACCAAACCACATTTCATATTTAAGGTTCACAAGAATGAACCAAACACTTTTTAATATTCAAGAATTAAAAAAAAAAAAAATTTTGAAATTGAATGTTTATTGTCTATAAATCTAATAAATATATATATTCACCAATAAGAGTTTTGTAGTTCAACTAGTTAGTACATTCTGGTGTTTCCAGCGGAGATATCTAGAATTCAAATCTACACTCCCCTAATTACCAAATTATTAAAAAAAACCTGGATAAGTTTATTAACCGAAATTATTATGGATTTATTGGTAAGTCACCTAGTTATTAAGTACCAAATCTTAAAGCAGTAAATAAGAATGCAATAAACACAATATTCAAGATTTTGTAACAAATTAAGTTGAAAACCAAAAATGAACATCGTTGATAAAATTGTGGTCTCAGGATTTTTGAATCTCACCACCAGCCAGGAAAGCTGTCCAAAAGTTTATTCTACAAGTCTGGTTGTTAAATCGAGGATCTTCCACGGGATGGAATTTTCTAAAATCTAAACCTTTCTACGGGCTGGAAGTTTTTAAAATCTATCAAAACCTTAATTTCTAGGTTGCAATCTTTTTTATGGTAAAAAGGTTTATTCCTGAGGATCTTCCACCGGATGGAATTTCTAAAATCTAAACCTTTCTACGGGGTGGAAGTTTTTAAAATCTATCTAACCCTTAATTTCTAGGTTGAAATCTTTTTTATGGTAAAAAGGTTGCAATTTTTATTGACTATCATGAGATTTTGATAATGAATTTGTGTAAGAAGATTTGCAATCGAAGCTTGCATTGTCTTGCACTAAGCACAAATTGTTGACAGAGAGCTACACGTGATCGGTGACCTTGAGATTAAAGTCTATGGATGAATCATGAATGAGAGTAAAATCTCAAGAAAGCAGAGGAAAAGAAGATTGAGAAACACATGGATTATTATAATAAAACGTACGAACTAAGAAATAAGTGCTTTAAATAACTAATACTATAGGTCTGTTTGGATAGAATTTATTTTGCTGAAACTAAAAACTGAAAACTGAAAACTGAAAACTGAAAACACTGTAGCAAAATAATTTTTAAATGTGTGAATAGTATTGTGAGATCCATTTTTAATGAAAAAGTGGCTGAAAAGTAATATTTGTGAGTCTGTGAACAGTGCCCGGATGCACTGTTCATGGTTAAAAAGTCAACCTTTGCGGCTGTTAAAAAAAAAAAAAAAAAAAAAAGGAACCCAAGAAATGCAAAATGTAGAAAACATCCTATATAAACCGCACCTATATATATATATATATATATCTAAAAGCTGAAATATAGAATTTATTGTTGTTATATTCCTATTGAGCTACCCCATCCGCCATGTCATTATTCTTTTTCATATTTATTTTTTAATTTTAATTTTTTTACAATATTAAATATATAAATATATTGTCTTGACAAATTCATCTTAGACTGTTTTAATTTTTGATAGGCCAAGAATATATTGACTCCTTGTGATGAATTAACTAATTAATTAGCTAAGTTAATTGATTAGATTCAATTATATGCAATAAGCATGGTAGCACAAAAAAATCACCAACTAAGTTAAATGTAGTGGAAAATAAATTTGACACAAGTGATTTGTTTATGAATTGGGAAAACCATCGAGGCAAAACCCTACTGGATGAATTTAAGGTCACCACTCTCGAGAATCTACCATTATCAAAACAAGCGATTACAAGTAAAGGAATCCCACTACCTTATACCAACCTACAGTTGAGCCCTTACCCAATACCCAATTGGACTTATTCTGTAGTGACAATCTCTCCTTTTCAATGCATGGCTCACAGTACGTGACTAACCAATTGCGCGGATCTCAATATAGGATTTGATCACCAACTTAAGAAGGTTGTTTGCTGTAAAGTTCTTCAGTTCATCTAAACAATGAAGATCATGAAGTTGCTTGGTCACAAAACCCTATGGTGTACAAACATAGCAACTTCTTGAAGAACTAGGGCAAGCTAGGTTTCCAGTCACACTTTCTTCGCACTTGTGGAATTGTGCTCTTGTGCAACTTGTCCTCCTTTTTCAGCCCTTAAAATAATCATTATATATATTTAGGGTTGTGAGAAAAGAAAGTCCAAACATACATTCACGGATTGGATGAAAAATAGTCCTGAAAAACTGAGTTTCATAAACCTTGACAGATACCCTATCTATCAAGCTAGCTGTCGAGCCACGAGCTTCAGTAACATTTAAATCTCGATAGATGCTAGTTGTCGAGCTTTAAAATCCTGCACTTTTTGACTTGATTATTGGACAGACTTGCATGGCTTTAAAACTTGAACTTGAAACCTTATTTCTTGAAGTATTAAACATATCCTAAATCTACCCAATTACAAGTAAAATACATTTTGTCAAAGGATTAGCCAACTACATAAAATGTTGACATATGTTCCTAACATAAATCACATATGTCCTAACAATTTTACATATTCAAGGACTTTAATTTTGATGTTATAAATAAATAATTAAAAACAAAAGTATTGTCTATACATATTCATCTTGGGGAGTTTAACTTTACATATAATTTTTGCCAATTTACCATCCTTCATTTTGCCTTTTCTTATTCCCAAACTTTTACTATAAATTTGTTAATCTCTTCCATTCTCCGCATAGTTTTTCCATTAAAAAAGGTTCTCTCTCTCTCTCTCTCTCTCTCTTAGATTTTTTTCATTTTTTGTTGGATTTATTTTATTTTATTTTATTTCTTTTGCATCTCTACCTTAGATTGGTGAATATTTGTGCTTTCTAAAATTTTACTTTTGGTTTATCATAACTGAAAATGAAAAGATAAAAGGCTAGCCACTATTCCTCCTATTATCTAACTCATCCTGCACATAACTCATAAACTTAATGATTTTCTAATGAATAAAAAATGTTTGTTCATTTAGATCCCTTAAAGCAAATTGTTTAACCTAATATATTAACCAAGTGATTATTTAAATTAATTATTCAAATATAGGTTAAACACAAATAAATCATATCATACAAAGCAGCGGAAAATAAATAACACTACGATATGATGACCCATGAAAATCGATGAAACAAACCGTTTCAAGGTAAAAACCTGGGGAGGATTTGACCCAGCTATTTTCAAGGTAAAGTAAATCTACTATAAGAGAATTCAAATTTTTACAAATAGATTTAATCCTAAATCTATTGCTACCTCATGTAATAACTTGCTGACATGACCATGTGCAAGCTCCAAATCCATGGACTTTATTTCTTCTTGGATTTGCTGCAACACAAGCCACTTTGCTTATGACTTTGAGATCCCACTCAAAGGTTTCAGATCACCATCATTAATGATCTTGATACAGCAACTATGTTCTACCAACGTTTGATTGTAGTTCTTGCCCCGTTAGGTTCTTATGCAGTTAGAAGGTACAAAACCTCTTAGATCTCACAAAGAGTAACACACAAGTCTTCTCCAAAAGTCTTCAAAATGTGGCTAGGGTTTCCCTGTTATATGTGGAGAAGTTTAAATGAAATCCTAAACATTTTTGCGGGCTTGGGCCTGTTTAAAAATTTTGTAGAAAATCTAGACCTGCGATTTTCGATTTGTCAAGTCTAATTCTCTATCAGTTGAGAAAGGTAGAACCTCACTTCCTTTTTTTCTGCAGCCAGCTGGACTTGAACTTGAAACCTATACTTTTAAGCAATGCCTAACACACAGACTAGACATGTTTTGTTTTTGGTTTGCTAACACAACAAAAATATGATTCTAAACATTTAAACCTAACTCTTTAGAACCTAACCAAAAAGATAGAAACCTAAACTATGGATATTTTGTAATATATATCTTCAACTACAAAATTTTGCAATTAATGTCTTAATTTAGGATTAATTGTAATGTCTATGCATTGTATTCAAATGTTTGATTGCATTAATTTTTATAGTAAGAATGCACATTGTAAGTGTTTGCTAATTTAGATGCTGATTACACATTGTCATTTTTTTTTCCCTTTCTTTTTTTCAAACCAGTCTTAATTATCACCTAGATCATTGTAGGACAAACTGTTTTTTTTTTTTTTTTTTCTTCACTTAAAACCAATCTAAAATTCTTTTTTATAAATTCATTCTTTTGTTTTCTATCTCAAAAACAGATATGAAATTCTTTTTATAAAAATCATTCTTTTGTCTTTTGTCCCAAAAACATATCTGAAATTATTTTCATAAAATTCATTCTTTTATTTTCTATCTCAAAAACAGATCTGAAATTCTTTTTGATAGGCCACAAACTGAATGACCCATTGTGATTAAACGAATTAATTAATTAGTCAAGTTATTAATTAATCAATTTATCATGCAAATGCGTGGAAGCACAAACAAATCACCAATAAACTAAATAAGCAGCGGAAAATAAATAACACGGTGATTTATTCACGAATGGGAAAAACCCTAACAACAAAAACCCCACAGGGTGATTTTCAGGTCACCACTCTCGAAACTTCACTATTATCAAATCAAGCGGTTACAAGTAAAGGAATCCCAAGTACCTTACCAACCTACAGTTGAACCCTTACCCCAATACCCAATTGGACTTGATCTGTAGTGACAATTTCCACCTTTAATGCACGGCTCCCAAGTACGTGACTAACCAGATACGCGGATCTCAGTACGCGACTTTAAACACCAACTTAGAAAAAGAGGTTGGTTGCAAAGTTTTTCAGTTCATCCTACGTGATGAAGATCAGGAAGATGCTTGCTCACAAAACCTTTTGGTGCAAATACACAGCAACTTCTTCAGAGAAGATGAACTAGGTCAAGAATTTCGTCTTAGATCACAATTTGCTTGAACAAGGATTGCTCAATGCTTTTGCAACTTGTGTCTCTGTTGACGACTCTTAAAAAAATCCTTTTATATGTTTAGGGTTAGAAGAAAAGAAAACCCAAAAACATATTCACGGATCCCAAGAAAATCAGATCAGAAAACCTGATTTTTTAAATCTCGACAGATAGCAGGTGTCGAGGAGCTATCGAGCAGGTGTCGAGCTTTAATGAAAATGCACTTCAGCTTGATTTTCTTGGACAGACTTGATGACTTCAACACTTGATCTTGAAATCTTGTTTCTTGAAGTATTAAAAACACCTAAAACTACCCAATTACAAGTAGAGTGCATTTTGTCAAAAGATTAGCCAATTTACATAAATAAGTATGACATATGTTCTTAGCATGTGAACCACATATATCCTAACAATCTCCCCTTTTAGCAATCCGTGACAAAACCACAACAAACAAATGAGCATATGAGAAAAGTCATAAATCACTAAACTCATATTCACTTGTTGAATATAATAAAATCTATCCTAACACAAACTCTTGAAAAACTTTGCAAGAAAAGAGTTTATGGCAAGTAGACTTTGACAACCTGTCTTTCTGAAACACTTTAAACAAAACTCATCAAGGCATCTTGTGTGAAACAGAAATAATTAGATTGCATACAAGTATAAAGAACATGTGTATAAAGAGAGCAACGAAACAACACATGAAGAGATAGGTGAAAGACACATACATCCATATATAGTGAAAATAAGTACAATGTATGTAAAACTGGTCACAAGACCTCATATACAAGATCAATGTATCTAACAAGAATAGAAAAGAAAAGATACATCAAACACCTCACTACATCCCTCAACATATCAACTCTCCCCCTATCAAAAAAAAGTCCTATACTAACTCTCCCCTTAAGATGACTACTCTCATAACCCAAAACTACTCTCCCTTTTTGTCGCGAGTGACAAAGGGTAGAGTGTCATGTAGACATCTCATCAGTAGAGCTAGCATCTCCATCATTATCATCCAAAGCATCATCGTCATCACCATTATCATCATCATCCTCAGCATCAGAATCCGAAGCGACTAGAGGAGGTGGTGGAGGAGAAGCCTCAGAAGCAAAACCACCCATGGTCGCCTGCCGTCGTGCAATACGACCAACACGAACATTCACCTGATACAGCTCAGTGGTGAGTGTATCGAGGCGAGCATCCAAGCGCTGCAACTGCGCCATGATGTTTCCAAGAGATACATCGCCTGTAGAGGTAGGAGGAGCAGATGTAGATGGAGCTGATCTGGATGGAGCCGAACGGGAGGGAGGAGTGGAATCCATCTGTCTCGACCTAAACTGAGCCTCACTACGTTTTACGGTAGCGGCATCTATGGCAGAAATGTGTGTGAAGTGGTCGAACACTGGGAAAGGGATGGAAAAATGGCGTAGAATCCTCATGATAGCGGAAGGAAAGATGAGCTTATCACGGGACGCCGAATCTAGATGAACATCTATGATAGAGAGAATGAAGAGAGAAGGAAAATCTATTGTAAGATGCTCAAGAAGAGATAGCAAAAATCGAGCACGAGGCTCTATGATAGAGTTGTAGTGAGAGAGAGGATGGAGTACAAAAGTCATCACCATGTTAAGAAACCTAGGACCTTTAGCAAAAGATCTATATGATGTATACTGATGCTCACCCCAATCAGAAGAGCGCTCACAAAAAGCAAAAATGAGCTCATCCTTGAACACAATCCTCAAACGCTCACAAGAAGGATAATCAGGAAACTCTATTCTAGGAACCCTAAGCACATTCGCAACTAGCTGCGGTGTGACAGCAAAGCGCGTACCTCGAACGCGAGTGTGAAAAAGAGGTACTGAACGATCAAACCCGTGCATATTGGAGTAAAACTCCTGAATCAGCACGAGTGGACATGTGACCGGGACGTCACACAGTGACTCCCATCTCCTACTGTGAATGACAGAAGGAAGGTCAGTGTCGGCGAAGTCCGCCAGAATGACTTGGCATTCTGAATGAACACCTCGTCTAGAAAAGTTCTCAGTAAATGCCTTGTGGGCATCTCCATCACGGAACCGAAGATTGAGAGGAGTAGAATCAGAAAAGGAAGGAGCTCCAGAACGCAAAGGGTTCCGAGCTGGAGTGGATTTACGTTTGGGTGCCATAGACACTACTAACGTAAACACAATGAGAAAGAGATAGAGAGGGAGACAATTAGAAAAGTCCTAAAACAGTTCGCATATATCAAATATATTGAACAAAAAGTACGTATGCATGGGAATGCATGAACATGTGACATGCAAACTTAAAAAAAAAAACATCATGGGCTCAGCCCAATCCAAACCTAGCAGCACACATACAAGAAACACACATCTAAATGCATGTAAATATCATTCTAATGCACATGAGATGCAATGTATGACATTTTGAACATCTTTTAGTGAAAACCCAACCCAAAATTTCAAGAAAAACTCATTGATTTTGAAAAACCCCAAAAATTTTCAAAAACCCCAAAACCTAAGATTCAAAACATGAAATGCATGAATAAGGAAGGAAAATGAGATCTTACCAAGTGATTTGAAGCAAATAATGGCCGAAAATCACGAGGAATGAAGATTTTGAGTGAGAAAAGGTGATTTGGAAGATGAACAGCCGTGGACAGATCGAGAGAGATCGAGCAAATGAAGTTTGGCTCGCAACAGAAGCTTATATAGAAGCTTCAGTAATTCTCGACAACAGAGGTATTGAGAGGTGTCGAGGTAGGTGTCAAGAAAAAGAACACCAGAACCAAGAACAGAATCTCGATTGATCGACCAGGTATCGAGAGGTATCGAGGAGACAGGAGAAATATCGATCGATCCACCAGGTGTCGAGATTGCGATAAGAAAAAGGCTTGAGAGGCTCGACAGATAGACAGGTATCAAAGAGGTGTTGAGGAGGTGTCGAGCCAGCAGTAAAAAGTAGTTTTTCGAGAAGAGAAAAACATGAACATGAATGCAATCAAACATGCACCTCAACAATGATCCAATCAACATAAAAAGCTCTCAAAATCATCTCTCAAGGAAAAATATAAGCACATGGATCTCCCAAAAACACACACACACTAAACAAGTCTAACCAATTTTATTTTTCAAAAATAAGTCAGGATAGTTTAGTGAGCATACAAAAGCACATGTAAAACCTTAGTGATGGCCAAATCACATTGTACCTGTACATGTATCAAAAGTAGCAAAGAATATTGCGTGTTGTGTGTGAGAAACATCGCAAGATTGCATATGTGTATAAATGTTATGACGATTTGAGATATGAGAAAATAACTTTAACTCACTCACAATTATAACTGTTTGATGGGGACTATCACCTTCGAGGTACATCCTATAACTCCCACATCTCCTAGAATACACGCTTGCAACCATATTTAAAGCATTTTTTTTTATCTTTTTGCTTTTTATTTTCTTTGCATATTTTATTTTTAAGCATATCATGCATGGGCTTATGAGAAATAAAAGAAATACCCATTGATATTTGACATTCCAATTTTGCTATGCCTAAGCACATAAATGTCATTGACATCACACTTTTGCTATGCCAAAACATACAGATGTCATTAATGATTGGCGGGCAACAGTGGTGAGATGGTTATTTATGCCTTTCTCTTAGAATTTTCTAGTCCTACCCGTCAAAAAGAGTGATATGAGTGTTAAGTTTTAAGAGATAACCTAATCTTACTCATCACAAACAAGAGCCACAAAGCTCACTTGCTTAGTTGTGCATAGAGATGCTCGTCTAAGCTACAAAAGATACAAAGTTTAGAAAATTTTGTTTCATTGGCCATCCAAGGTACACAAGTACCAAAATACACAAAACACACATTGTTTTTGTATTTTTCTAATTTTTCAATTTTTTTTATTTTTATATTAAAAACAAAATAAACAAAACTGAAAGTAAACACACAAAAACATGTTAACAAAGCAAAGCATAAAACTAGATGCAAATGCATAAGGAAGAGGAAGAGGAAGAAGAGAGGGAAATCAATCCATGGAGATAACACCAATGTTTTGACGAAGGAATTCAAAACATTTGCTGTCAAGAGGTTTGGTAAACAAATCAGCCTTCTGATCATCAGTGTGAATAAACTCAAGAGTGAGAATACGATCTTCGACAAGCTCCCTAATGAAGTGATGTCTCAGTGTGAATAAACTCAAGAGTGAGAATACGATCTTCGACAAGCTCCCTAATGAAGTGATGTCGAATCTCTATGTGTTTGGTTCGAGAATGTTGAACCGGATTCTTAGAGATATTGATGGCACTGGTATTGTCACAGTAGATAGTGAGATGGTCTTGACAAATACCATAATCATGAAGGAGTTTTTGCATCCAGAGGAGTTGTGTGCAACAGCTACTAGCAGCAATGTACTCAACTTCTGCAGTGGATAAGGAGATGGAGTTTTGCTTTTTGCTCATCGAAGAGACAAGATTGTTGCCTACATAAAAACAACCCCCTGAAGTACTCTTCCTATCATCAGCATTCCCAGCCCAATTCGCATCAGAATATCTAGCTAAGACATCATTTGTGTCCTTGCTGTACCACACACCAAACTCAGCGGTAGTTTTGACATACTTTATAATTCTTTTTAAAGCAGTCATATGTGATTTTTTGGGATTAGCTTGATATCTAGCACACACACCAACACTGTAACTAATGTCAGGCCTACTAGTAGTAAGGTAAAGAAGACTACCTATCATGCTTCTATATAGAGAAGGATCAACACTCTTGCCTAACACATCTACAGTGAGTTTAACATTTGGGCTCATAGGGGTTCGAACAGAACTAGCAGATTCCAAGCCAAATTTTTTCACAAGATTCTTAGCATACTTAGATTGAGATAGAAATATACCTGAATCTTGTTGACGAATCTGCAATCCAAGGAAGTGAGTCAGCTCTCCAATCATGCTCATCTCGAACTCGGCTTGCATGAGTTTTGAGAAGCCATGAGCAAGTTCATCCTTAGTCGATCCAAAGATGATATCATCAACATACACTTGAGCAACTATCAACTCGCCATCTTCCTTCTTGACGAAGAGAGTTTGGTCAGCTTTTCCTCTTATGAACCCGTGTGACACCAGATATTGTGTGAGTCTATCATACCAAGCTCTAGGGGCTTGTTTCAACCCATAAAGTGCCTTTTTGAGATACAACACATGATCCGGAAAGTGTGGATCAATGAACCCTTTTGGTTGAGCCACATAGACATCCTTTTTAAGCAGCCCATTCAAAAAGGCGATCTTCACATCCATTTGATAGAGTTTGAATTTTAGATGACATGCTAGGGCAAGCAGAATTCTGATGGACTCCATTCGGGCAACTGGGGCAAATGTTTCATCATAGTCTACTCCTTCCATTTAAGAGTATCCTTAAGCCACAAGTTGAGCCTTGTTTCGAATCACATTGCCTTCTTCATCAGTCTTGTTGCGAAAAATCCACTTTGTACCAATGATGTGCTCACCTTCCGGTCTAGGTACAAAAGTCCAAACATCATTCCTCTAAAACTGGAGCAGTTCATCATGCATTGCTTCAACCCAACTTTCATCTTGTAGTGCTTCCTCCACTTTCTTGGGTTCAACTTGTGACAAGTAGTAAGAATAAGACACAAAGTTAGCAACACATTTATCAACTGTTCGTTTCCTTAATGTGAGTTCATTCATGTTTCCCACAATAACTTTTGGAGGATGATTCAATTTAATTCTAAAGGAAGGTCCTTTCTCCTGATGAGATTCAGAATCTGGTGAAGTTGAAATTTCTGCAGATTCTTCCACAACACTGGGAGTACTGGGAGTACTAGGAGATGCAGGTTCTAGGTCAACAATGTCTTGAACTTCCTTAGGCTCAGGGGGAAGAATTTCCTTGGGGAGTTCATCAATGCCTTTCTCCGAACTGGAATCTAAAGACTCATCAATGACAACATTTACAGTCTCCATTACCTTCATAGTTCTTTTATTGTATACCTGATAGGCCTTGCTAGTGGAAGAGTAACCGAGAAATATGCCTTCATCACTCCGAGAGTCAAACTTTCCCACATTCTCTCTATCCTTGAGGATGAAACAAGTACTTCCAAAGATTCTGAAATACTTCACATTTGGCTTTCTTCCTTTCCATAACTCATAGGGAGTTTTTTTGGTACTGGGTCTGAAGTACACCCTATTCACCGTATGACATGCAGTGTTTACGGCTTCTCCCCATAGGTTTTGAGCCACATCTTTGTTATGCAACATGGCTCTGGCCATCTCTTGAATAACTCTATTCTTTCTTTCTACCACACCATTCTGTTGAGGTGTAATAGGAGCAGAGAATTCTTGAGATATACCTGATCTTTTGCAGAAAGACTCCATGTATGAGTTCTCGAATTCTTTACCATGGTCACTTCGAATTTGATCAATCTTTAGGCTTTTTTCATTTTGTAGTCTTGTGCACAAGGCTTCAATATGTTCAAGAGCATCAGACTTGGATCGTAGTAAGATGACCCAAGTGTATCTAGTGAAGTCATCTACCACCACCATGATATATCTCTTACCATCAAGAGACTCAATTCTGGTAGGACCCATAAGATCTAGGTGCAAGAGCTCCAATGGTCTGGAGGTAGCTGATGTCTGAGTGCCTGGATGCTTAGCTTTTGTCTGTTTCCCAAGCTGACATGGTCCACATACCACATTGCTCATTCTGCTAAGCTTCGGTATCCCCAAGACTGATTCATGCTTAGAGACAATGAATAGATGCTTGTAACTAGCATGTCCCATTCGTTGATGCCATAGATCTTCATTGGGCAAACGAATGCTATTACACACTACATCAGCATCAGGAACCAATCCATAACAGTTGTCCAAAGTGCGAACCCCACTAATGAGCTTCTTTCCAGACTCATCCCTGACAAGACACTTTCCCTTTGAGAATAGCACCATGAAGTCTTGATCACATATCTGACTTATGCTTAATAGGTTCACCCTTAGGCCTTCTACATAAAGACATTTGCAATGTCTAGCAGTCCTGGTAGAGATATGATTCCTTTCCCTTTAATTTGTGACTTGCTTTCATCACCAAAAGTCACATTACCACCTTTCTTAGGCTCAAAGATCTTGAAGAGAGATCGGTCTTCAGTCATGTGTCTTGAGCAACCACTGTCAAGATACCATAAACATGTATCCATCACTTTGAATGCAGACTTCATCATGAAACACACTTCATGCTTAGATGACAAATAAGAGGGAATGGTTCTTTCTCTCAACTGCCTTCTAAAAGCCAAGCCTTTAACTTTTACTTTTCTCAGACGAACTCCTTTGCACATTTTCATTCTGAGATAGTCTAGTTTCTTCTTAGCCAAACTGAGATCTTTTCCCATAGTCATTACAAGAGAATTCAAATAACTTTTAGACTTGTGTTTTCTGAGACACTCAAACAAATAGTGATTAGAAAAACAAGATGTATTTGAAAACATAGATCTCTTCGAGCCGGTTATAGCCATGACAAACAGGGGTCAATGGATAAACACAGCAAAGATTAAAACCTAATCAGAGTGTGCCTGATAGGCCACAAACTGAATGACCCCTTGTGATTAAACCAATTAATTAATTAGTCAAGTTATTAATTAATCAATTTATCATGCAAACGCGTGGAAGCACAAACAAATCACCAATAAACTAAATAAGCAGCGGAAAATAAATAACACAGTAATTTGTTCACGAATGGGGAAAACCCTAACGGCAAAAACCCCACTGGGTGATTTTCAGGTCACCACTCCCGAAACTCCACTATTATCAAATCAAGCGGTTACAAGTAAAGGAATCCCAATACTACAAGAAAAGAGTCTACTAGCGAGGGCCATATTCCCTCGCAAAAATTCAAATATTGTCGCAAAAGGTTATTAGCGAGGGCATATGGCCCTCGAAGGTCGTCGTATTTGCGCTTGTCACTAAAAGAGATTTTGCGACCTTCACAAATAAATAATTTACGAGGGCAATCTACCGTCGCTACTGAACAAATTCGCCCTCACAAATACATTACCAAACGACGAGAAAAGTTGACGACTTATTTTTAGCAAGGGAAAAAAATCGCCGTTAACAACTATTTGTGAGGACCTTTATACTCTCACAATTAGTTATTTGCGAATTCCAAATTGACGACATACTTTTTAGTGACAAATAATAGCATCGCTAAAATTTATTTGTGAGGGCTTTTAACCCCTCGCAACTTATTTTCAGTGAGGGAAAGCAGCCGTCGTTAATAACTATTTGTGAAAACCTTTATACCCTCGCAATTAGTTATTTGCAAATTTCAAATTAACAACAAGACAAATAATGACATCGCTAAAATTTATTTGCAAAGGATTTTGACCCCTTTGCAATTAGTTAGGAATAATAGTGACAACATTAAACTGTCACTTAAAACATTTTTGCAAGAGGTTAAAGGGTGTCGCTATTCTATTAATTGCGAGGGACTTTGTCGTCACTATAAAGGTATTTATGACCAAATTTTTATGTCATTAGTGGTAATATTTTATATAATTTTTTAAATATTTTATTATTTATTTATTTTTAATTTATTTTATATCATTTTTGTTTAACTATTAGGTTACAATAGTACAATAATTACTAAAAATTGATCCAACGAAACATAAAAATTCATATAAGTTCAAACTTTAAAATATAAAATATACAAAGAAATCCTGAAATTAAACCTTGTTTTAAACTTAAACAACTAGAATTATGACAAGATCTATATTAGTCTTCCTTTGAGTCACCCTCCAAGTTGTTTTCAACCTCTATGTTATTGTTTGAGTTGTCCTCTTCATCTCTACTACTACCATCCTAAAAAAAAAAAACATTAATCATGACTTAAAATGAAACAATTAAAGTGAATTTGTATTTGTATCAATACTTCAATAAATAAGTACACATATACCATATCAAATCTAATCATATAATAATATATCATAAACAACAGTAAACTCCTTATGGTCTTGGATAAGTTATAAGCAAGGAACGCTGTATTGCAACTTACCTTTCAGTAAAGAGGTTCTGAGACTGGTTAAAAAGTCAGGTTTGCTATTCAATGCTTTATGGCATCCATTTTTTCCTACACATAAATAAAAACCACGTGGATAATCAAAACAACCAAAAAAACTAAAGTTGATAACAAAATTAAAATTTTGGTATAAGTTGCATACATAAAATGTCTTAGCATGATCAGTTGCCCATTCTTTGCATCCTTCTTTGTGTGAAATTTCTTAAAGCAATCAATGGGGCTAGGCTCAGAGCCTGTCTCAAGATACTGCAATATTTAAAAGAAAAAAAAACATCGGTAAAGTTATTAAACTATGTAAATACACAATAAAAATCTGCACAAAATAGTCATTATCCAATTGATTTGAAATTTTAAGGGAACATGGCCCTATATGTATACAAGGTAATATAAAAAATTTAGTCCAAAATGATTTTTCTATAATTTATTAAAAATCACTTATTGCAACTAACTCAAGTCTGTCCATGATAGATCTAGGATCCTAAAAGAAAATTGCTATAATTTTAATACTAGCCCAAATGCTTTGAAACTTTATTCACATTAAAATCACGTGTTAAAGCATAATAAAAACAAGGAATGAAACCCTTAATCTCAAATAAACAATGACCATAACAACAAATTAAGAAACCAAAACTCATAACTCATAGAGACAATTTATCAAACACTTGGTAAGCAAAAGGCACATGCTCACATCACTTGCACAAATTTATAGTTAACACTACACTCACACCCACATATGCCAAAGATCAAACTATTTGTGATAACAATTACAAACAGACATACAATTAAAGATAATGTAAAAAAGAAAAAGTAGTGGAAAGGAAAATAAGACCTATGAAGCATCAGTTCTAACTCAATACTTTTGTCTTTAAGGAAAATAAGGTGGACTATGTGATTTGAGGCCTATATTGACTAAAAATTTTATACATTTCGAATTTTAGTACGATGTTTAGCTAATTATAAAGTGCAGTCTCAAAACTGGGTTAGTTGTACGACGTAAGTAAGTGTTAAGCAAAATGCAAAAGCAAAAAGAAAGCTATAGATTAACCCTGTTTGAGTGGCTATGGGGGTTAAATGGTTTTATTGAAGTGGGCCTACCTAATTAGTTTGTAAAGGAAACTAATAACCATAAAGTTATTAAACTTTGGCCTCAAAATTTTCACTAAAGGTAGGAGGTGTCCCCTTTTTTTCCCCTCCACCTTTCAGTTTTGCTAAAAGGTGCATTTTGCAACTTTTTGGGTTAAAATGTTGCGCATCAAAATTATAAGCTTTAAAATTTAGAGTTATATATATATATATATACACACATATCGGATTTGATAAGTTTTATTAACTACTTTTCTATGACACTACTTCCAAATACACCCTAGTATAATACTACACATTTTATCAATCTCATCATTGCAATCAATTGAGGTATAGAAACTAATACCAGCGAAATTAATAGTAGCACCAAAGAGTAAATAAAGGCTTCATAATCAATATAAATATATGAAGTCAATATACATAAATATATAGCAACAAGCTTACCCGTAATCTATATTTGTACACAAAATATGCTTCACCACCAGCCATAGCCATCTCAAACCCCTCACTTTTTCTCACTCCTTTTTTCCACGCTCATTGAGAACTAACATCAAATTCCTTCACTGTAAAACCAACAAGACCCAATCGAAATCTAGCATCAACAAAATAAGATACCCATTTCACCAAACACTATAACTTTAAAATCAAACAATCTTAAAAATTTCAGAAAGTTTTTCAATCTTGACAATAATGAACAGAGAGAGAGAGAGAGAGAGAGAGAGTAAAACTGCCCAAATAAAATAAAAAAAAATAAAAAAAAAATAAAAAAAAGGGAACAAAAGGGGAGAGAGAGAGATGGGGAATGGGCAGAGTAGCGGTGGGTGGGGGAAGAAAGTAGTAAGTTAGACAACGTTGGTAAGAATTAAGAAAAATAGCATCTCGAGTTTTAGAAACTCGAGATCCTTATTAAAAATCGAGTCTCAAAGACTCACTTTGCAAGAGTTTTGGTGCTGAAAATGCCACACAAATCTCGAGTTTTAGAAACTCGAGTTCTATGCAAAAAAATTTTTGTGTGATTGCCCCTATAGTGGCGTTTTTAAGTCCTATAGTGACGTTTTAAAGCCCTATAGCAGCGTTTTCCTACAAAATTTTTTTTATAAGTGCCCATACCAGGTTCAGGGAGCCCTATAGTGGCGTTTTTAAGCTCTACAGTAACGTTTTAAAGCTCTATAGCAGCGTTTCCTGCAAAATTTTTTCATAAGTGTCATACAAGAGCCCTACAGTGGCGTTTTTAAGCCCTATAGTGGCGTTTTCCAGAACTTGAGTGTTTAAAACTCGATTTTCACATGGATTTTTTTCCAAATTGAACCCATCCGCTTACAAATCGAGACTTAAAAACTCGAGTTTTATCTTGGAACTCGAGTTTTAGACACTCGAGATGCTAGTTTTCAACATTCTTCTCAAAAATGACAACTAACTAAATTTTTTTTATAGTTATTGTTAAATGGAAAAAAAATTCGAGAGAGATGGGTTACTTGTTCAGACTTGTGGTGGATAGCGTGTAGATGGGAGTCGATTCAAAGAGAGTGGAGGGTGATGACGGCGGTGGTGGTAGTGGGTGGCAATGGGTGACAGAGGGTGGCTGTGGCAATGGGTGGCTGTGTAGTGGATGGCAATAGCTGATGGGTCCGATGGAGAGATCAAAGATGAGTGAGGGGAGAAAGAGAGAGTATTGTGAGAGGGAGAGTGAGAATGAGAGGGAGAGAGCTCATGAAATCCCTAAGTGAAAGAGTGAGAGGGAAAATAATTTGGGGAAATTTTGTGAGAGGGAAAGAGTGAGAGGGAAAAAATTTTGGGGAGAAGGATGGAGAAAATTTGGAGTAGTACACTTTAAATCCATTACGTTAGGTAGTGCTCTTTTTTTTTTTTTTTTTACTATATATCTCATGAGTTATTGTGACAGAAACTATATCTATTTTTGGCATTCGATGTGTCACAATAGGCCATATATTATGAGAGACTTACATTGCCTATGTTTAAACACAATAGTGTGACAACTATTATGCTTTGTCACGATAAGCTTTTTTATTTTACTAATAAATTTTATTGGTGTAGGTATAATAATTTGTAAATTGACAAAATTGCTCATACTAATAAAATTGACTTTATTCATGAGAATAACCAACATACCCCTAAACCATGAAAATGACTAAAATACCCTTAAACCTACAAAATGACCAAAATACTATTAAAACCTCTAAAATGACCAAAATGTTCCCAAAATCTCCAAGTTTGAATAAATAATAATAAAATTAAGAAAAACTCTAGGAACACAATTTTATAGCTTCTTGTCATAATTGTGACATGGTAGAATGTGATTAGTGAAAAAAAAATTGTAGGTATAATAATAGGCCATATATTATGAGAGACTTACATTGCCTATGTTTAAACACAATAGTGTGACAACTATTATGCTTTGTCACAATAAGCTTTTTTATTTTACTAATAAATTTTATTGGTGTAGGTATAATAATTTGTAAATTGACAAAATTGCTCATACTAATAAAATTGACTTTATTTATGAGAATAACCAACATACCCCTAAACCTTGAAAATGACTAAAATACCCTTAAACCTACAAAATGACAAAAATACTATTAAAACCTCTAAAATGACCAAAATGCTCCCGAAATCTCCAAGTTTGAATAAATAATAATAAAATTAAGAAAAACTCTAGGAACACAATTTTATAGCTTCTTGTCATAATTGTGACATGGCAGAATGTGATTAGTGAAAAAAAAAATTGTAGATCCAATGTGTAAGTAATGGTTAACTATTCACAGTCTGCCACGTTAAAGTTGTTGTAAAAAAAATTGTGAAATAATTTGTGGTCCTAAAACTACTCATATGACTATGATAAGATAATTTTATGTGGTACACAGTTTTATATATATATATATGTGTGTGTGTGTGTGTGTGTGTGTAAGGGCACGATTTTCTGACCAATTCCAAAATGTATGGGATCTTAGCCCAGTGAACCTAGTACAATAAATTTGTAGAGAGTGAGTCAAAGAGCTAGGCTTCAGTGCATGGATAACAGTTAATATGGTTTTGAAGAATGAGCCAACAAGAATTGAACCCGGTTTGTGCGAGAAAGTTTGTCCTCGGCACAGTTCGAGGAGCTTTGTTCTAGTATATATTGGATGACAATGGTTACAGGAGTTGTTGAGATTGTTACAATGCTTTCTCTTCTCCTTTTCCATCCACTTTTCATGAAGGGCCTCTTCCATTATATAGTTCATTTTGGATGATCTTAATCCTACACTTGTTGATCTTCTGAGCCACCACTTGAGTGCTTGTTCCATCAGACATCCTTTCTAGCCTTATATGAGTTGTGGTTGCCGAGGTAGCACTGTTCAGGGGTCTTTTCCACATAAATGCGGTCAGAAAGTTAGCTGCAGGGCATTCAATGCGGTGTAGCAACTTTTTCTTTGATATTTTTGAGTCCTTATCCTTCTTGTGCATTCATGATGCTCGTCCCTATCATTAGAACTTCTTGGAAGGTCACTTTGATCATTAGGATCTATGCCCGATCTGCGTTTTAGGTTATCCGAGGAGATATTCCTCCTCGGACTTAGACTACTCACGATCTCGGCCAAAGCCCGACGCTCTCGGCCAAAGTCCAAGACCCAATTGTATGATCTGGGCCTATGACCCCACAATATATATAATAATTTTTTTAGGAATCTTGAAACACCTAGAGGGTAAACTGAAATTGACTGGTACCGAAATATTTCATTCCATTAGATAAACCAAAACGGGGTTCAAAACAGAATTGATAAATGGTTTTGATTTTAGAGGGAGAAAATGTCCTCACTTTAAATTCTTTTTTAAAAAACCCATGACTAGCGATGGTTAATGTCGAGATAAAATAAAAATCTCAATGTTTTCCTTATCTCAATCACGTTTTAAGGTGGGGGAGTCCTTGTCATTGCAATGGGCGTTTTGAAAAAATGGAAAACCTTTTAATTGAATTTAAAACAAAATTTTGAAGGAAGTGCTATGGGTTAACTCCCCTATCACTCTCATATTTTGAAAATCCAACCGTTGGATTACATGTTCTATATGGTCTTAACGTGCATGCCAATTTTCATGTCAATCGGATGTAATTTACCATTTGATCTATAAACTCATCTTTTATGCATTATTTTAAACTACAAAAACTTGAATTTAAACAATTGATTGATAACATGGCTATTAACTTTTGATCACTTTGAAATTTTGTAAGTATGAAAAATGTATGAAGATAATGTAATATAACGATAGATTTGTCAAAATTCACATCGAATTAAGAAATATAGATTTGTCAAAATACACATGACGTAACTCTAAAAATGTTACACCACTCAATAACTTATTATTGACTTCATATTTTGAAAATCCAACCGTTGGATTACATGTTCTCTATGGTCTTAACATGCATGCCAATTTTTATGCCAATCGGATATAATTTACCATTTGTTCAATAAACTTATCTTTTATTCATTATTTTAAACTACTAAAACTTGAATTTAGACAATTGATAGATGACATGGCTATTAATCATTGATCACTTTGAAATTTTGTAAACATGAAAAATGTATGAAGATAATGTAATTTGACGGTAGATTTGTTAAAATTCACATCGAATTAAAAAATATAGGGTTGGGTTTAAGTTACACATGACGTAACTCTAAAAATGTTACACCACCCAATAACTTATTATTGACTTCATATTTTAAAAATCCAACCGTTGGATTACATGTTCTATATGTTCTTAACAAGCATTCCAATTTTCATGTCAATCGGATGTAATTTACCATTTGTTCTATAAACTCATCTTTTATTCATTATTTTAAACTACTAAAACTTGAATTTAGACAATTGATTGATGACATGCTTATTTATTTTTTATCGCTTTGAAATTTTGTAAACATGAAAAATGTATGAAGATAATGTAATCTAACAGTAAATTTGTCAAAATTCACATCGAATTAAGAAATATAGGATTGGGTTCAAGTTACACATGACGTAACTCTGAAAATGTTACACCACCCAATAACTTATTATTGACTTCATATTTTGAAAATCCAACCGTTGGATTACATATTCTATATGGTCTTAACAAGCATGCCAATTTTCATGCCAATCGGATGTAATTTACCATTTGATCTATAAACTCATATTCTATGCATTATTTTAAACTACTAAAACTTGAATCTAGACAATTGATTGATGATATGACTATTAATCTTTGATCACTTTGAAATTTTGTAAGCATGAAAAATATATGAAGATAATGTAATCTAACAGTAGATTTATTTAAATTCATATCGAATTAAGAAATATAGGGTTGGATTTGAGTTACACCTGACATAACTTTAAAAAATATTACACCTCCTAATAACTTATTACTGAATTCATATTTTGAAAACCCAACCGTTGGATTACAAGTTGTATATGTTTTTAACATGCATGCCAATTTTCATGCCAATCGGTTTTAATTTACCATTTGATCTATAATCTCATCTTTTATGCATCATTTTAAACTACTAAAACTTGAATCTAGACAATTGATTGATGACATTATTATTGATATTTGATCACCTTGAAAATTTGTAGGCATGAAAAATATATGAAAATGATGTAATCTAACGGTAGATTTGTCAAAATTCACATCGAATTAAGAAATATAGGGTTGGGTTCAATTTACACCTGACGTAACTCTAAAACATGTTACACCACCCAATAACTTATTATTGAGTTCATATTATGAAAATCCAACCGTTGGATTACATGTTCTATATGGTCTTAACATGCATGCCAATTTTCATGCCAATCGGATATAATTTATCATTTGATCTATAAACTCATCTTTTATGCACTATTTTAAACCACTAAAACTTGAATCTAGACAATTAATCGATGACATGACTATCAATCTTTGATCACTTTAAAATTTTGTAAGAATGAAAAATATATAAAGATAATGTAATCTAACAGTAGATTTGTCTAAATTCACATCGAATTAAGAAATATAGGGTTGGGTTCGAGTTACACTTGACATAACTCTAAAAAATGTTACACCTTCCAATAACTTATTACTGAATTCATATTTTTAAAATCCAACCATTGGATTACAAGTTGTATATGTTCAACATGCATGCCAATTTTCATGCCAATCGGATGTAATTTACCATTTGATTTTTTATGCATTATTTTAAACTATTAAAACTTTTTTTTTTTTGGAGAAACAAACTATTAAAACTTGAATCTAGACAATTGATTGATGACATGGCTATTAATCTTTGATCACCTTGAAATTTTGTAAGTATGAAACATATACGAAGATAGTGTAATCTAACGGTAGATTTGTCAAAATTCACATTGAATTAAGAAATATAGGGTTAGGTACGAGTTACACCTGACGTAATTTTAAAAAATGTTACACTGCCCAATAACTTATTATTGAATATAGATTTTGAAAATCTAACCATTGGATTACATGCTCTATATGTTCTTAACATGCCTACTAATTTTCATGCCAATCGAATGTAATTTACAATTTGATCTATAAACTTATCTTTTATGCATTATTTTAAACAACAAAAACTTGAATTTAAACAATTAATTGATGACATGACAATTAATATTTAGTCACCTTAAAATTTTATAAGCATGAAAAATATATGAAGATAATGTAATCTAACGGTAGATTTGTCAAAATTCACATCGAATTAAGAAATATAGAGTTGGGTTTAAGTTACACGTTGTAACTCTAAGAAATGTTACATCACCCAATAACTTATTATTGAATTTATATTTTGAAAATCCAACCATTGGATTACATGTTCTATATGTTCTTAAAATGCATGCTAATTTTCATTCCAATCGGATGTAATTTACCATTTGATCTATAAATTAATCTTTTATGCATTATTTTAATGGGAAGAAATTTTTATTCATTTTTGATAGAGAGAGAGAGAGAGAGAGAGAGAGAGAGAGAGAGAGAGAGAAAGAGGGAGAGTACAAAAGGCTGAAATTCTTGAATTTTAGGCTAACATATTGAAGGTGAAAGTGCTATCATTTTTTTTATGGGTACAATTGTTTAGAAAATAAGGACAGATCTTTCTTATATAGGATGTTTATAAAATGTTTTCTTTTTAGACTGTAAACAAAAGGTTCATCTAAAGAATTCAAAGTGCTATATGTTTATGCGTTTCTTTTTATTTTTCTTTGAATCATAGAAAAACTTTATCTCCAAAAAAAATTAATATTTTAATGATTTTTTGTGAAGGTCAATCGTGGCCCTCGCAAATAATTTAGTATTAGTAAGGGCATATTTTTAACTCACACAAAAAATTAACTTTTTGCAAGGAATTTTTATTGTCACTCAGAAATAATTTGGTGGGAACATTTCCCTCCAAAAATTTTTACGTTTTAATGATTATTTGTGAAGGTCGATCCTAACCCTCGCAAATAATTTAGTATTAGTGACGATATTTTTTTAACCGTCACAAATAATACACTTTTTGCGAGAGATTTTTAATTGTCCCTCGCAAATAATATGGAGGGCAAATTTCCTCCAAAATATTAGCATTTGTGAGGGCTATAACACATAATAGTGACAGCGTTTTTTGTTGGTCGCAAATATTTCACATTTTACAAAGTATTTGTGAGCGTTTTATTTTGCCATCACAAATAAGATTTTTTGAGAGGGCTTTTTGGGTCCATCACAAATTCTTGGTCGCTAATAGGCATTTTTTTTGTAGTGCAAGTACCTTACCAACCTACAGTTGAACCCTTACCCCAATACCCAATTGGACTTGATCTGTAGTGACAATTTCCACCTTTAATGCACGGCTCCCAAGTACGTGACTAACCAGATGCGCGGATCCTAGTATGCGACTTCAAACACCAACTTAGAAGAAGAGGTTGGTTGCAAAGTTCTTCAGTTCATCCTACGTGATGAAGATCAGGAAGATGCTTGCTCACAAAACCCTTTGGTGCAAATACACAGCAACTTCTTCAGAGAAGATGAACTAGGTCAAGAACTTCGTCTTAGATCACAATTTGCTTGAACAAGGATTGCTCAATGCTTTTGCAACTTGTGTCTCTGTTGACGACTCTTAAAACAATCATTTTATATTTTTAGGGTTAGAAGAAAAGAAGACCCAAAAACATATTCACGGATCCCAAGAAAATCAGATCAGAAAACCTGATTTTTTAAATCTCGACAGATAGCAGGTGTTGAGGAGCTATTTAGCAGGTGTCGAGCTTTAATGAAAATGCACTTCAGCTTGATTTTTCTTGGACAGACTTGATGACTTCAACACTTGATATTGAAACCTTGTTTTTTGAAGTATTAAAAACACCTAGAACTACCCAATTACAAGTAGAGTGCGTTTTGTCAAAGGATTAGCCAATTTACATAAATAAGTATGACATATGTTCTTAGCATGTGAACCACATATATTCTAACACTTTTAATGAAATTCAATTTTTTTTTTTCTATCTCAAAAACATATTTGAAATTATTTTTATAAAGCTCATTCTTTCTTGCATCATAAAACCAAATCTGTATTTTCTATTAAAAATATAATTCATAGTTTTTCATCATAAAATCAGATTTGGGATTTTCTATCATGAAGTCATGGTATTCTCATAACAAAATAAATAAAACGTTTTTCTTTTTTTGCATAGAGCAAGGTGTAGATCTAGGATTTTTGAATGACATTTAATCATAGATCTAGGAAAACTAACACAACATATTGCATTTCATAATTTGTTGCATGTCATTAGTCAATATATAAGTGTTCCTTGATGCAAATATTTTTTTTATCATTTTATTTACAACACTAAATACTTTTAATGAATATTTTTTGTTGTTGATATAATTTGGAGAAAAATCATATTATAATATGTAATATTTTGTGTTGTTGTCAGGTTTTAGTTTATTTGGCAAATAACAGGATATAGTCTAGACAATATATTGTCTAGACCATATATTGATGAAAATGATCTATGTGCAGTATCTTTTCGCTGTTTCTAAATATTTTGTTTAACAAATTAGCAAAAAATTATTATGTCTTTGTTATGTAATGTTGTTTAATATTTGAGTAATTTTTTTAAGTGTTTATAAATATCATTATCTCATTAGTGTATTTTTTGAGATTTTTAAGAAAACAAATTCAATTTTGTGTTTAAAATTATTTATTTATCCATTTATTTTTCACATGTTGGATTAGATGTTAGATTAGATTATAACTCGCAATTTTGCCTGGAAACAATGGCATATTTCTATTGCGTTACTTCAAAGACTTATTAAAAATTTTGAATTTAATTATGCATTGGATATTTTGATTGATTACATCATATTTGATATGTTTTACATATTCAGGAGAAGGAGTTTTACTTTGATGTGAGTTTTATTTTTCCCTTTCTTTTTTATTTTGAATTGTAGTTTTGTTGATTTTTATTAATTTTTTAGATATGTTTCTCAATGTTTTTTATTGTACAGTAGAAAAAATTTGGTTTGAGAAAGTTTATTTAAAACTAAAAAAATAATTTCAAAATTTTATATACCTTTTAATGATAAACAAAATGTTATAAATAATTTTTATTAAAAAATTAATAATTTTTACCATTTAAATTCTTGAGAAAAATTGTATTGTTTTCATTTTGGTACAACATAAATTATATATATTACATTTGTGATTGTCATTATAATAAAAGGAAATGTGATTATGAAATGCATTACTATTTATTAAATTAGGCCAAATTATAAAATAAATAAATAAATTTAATGAGACCACCCTAAAAATATTATCACACATAATGCACGGGTCAGCGACTAGTTAAGACTAAAAGCGGCACCATTTTGAAACACTAACTGATCCTCAAAGAGATAAGATAGACAACATTGTTCATATTACAATTGAGTGGAAACAACACTGTTTGGCGTAAGTGAGGTTCTTGATACGACAGCGTTTTGTTGCGTGCACACAAACGCATAAATCTGCAAAATTCAATTCAAGCAAACCAAGTCAAATGTCAGTTGAAGGAGGTTTATAACATCATGTTATTTGTTTTGAAATTTAATCTTATCTGTACATCAGTAAATAGATATAGAAGCTCCCAAGAATATTACAACAAGCAAATTACCCTCAGAATCTCATTACACATTCAATCCAATTATGGTATCAGAGCATACAAACTCACCTCCAGCCATGACAAAATTTGTACTCTTCCTCTTCTACTTTTGATTTAGCCACACTATCTCTTAATCCTCCCCAACCCTTATTGACATCGTGGAAGGCTGAAGAAAGCGCACATGATACTCTCTTTAATTTGATGAACAGAACTAAACTGTTAATTTCTGGGTAGTAAATCTTGAATACAAGAGGGGTTCCTTGAACCCACAAGGTGATAAAATTGGAGTCCACTAGAGAAGAAAATTGACAAAATATTTGTGTTTATTGATAATAGTTTAAAAACTGAATTGCTTTTGAAGGCTATAATGTGTTCAAATAATAAAAAGAAAACCTAGGGTTGCCAGAAACCCTATGGCAGCTAACAAAACCTAAAGCGGCTATGAAAGTATATAAAACCCTAATTTGACTAAAAAAACATTAAAAACACCTAAAACAAGGAAATAAATCACCTAAATCTAAAATAACAAAAATTACACAAAAATACTAAAGTTAAATAATTACAAAAATTAAATATTAAATCGTGTCCTACATCAGACCCCTTCACCTAAAGCAAACTCGTCATCGAGTTGATGGTCGAAATCTGAAATCTTCAGCTCCAAATAAACAAATACTTTGAATGCTTTAATGACTTGATTCGGTTTCGAAACTTGAATTCTTCATAAAGTGTAGCATAAAATTTATTTTCATCTACCTTCAATTTATTTGCAACATCAATCGACAAAGGACTAATAATAAAATTAAAATTTTCTACTCCAAGAAAATCAACATATGTGAAGTCATCTTCAACAAATCAACTAAAACCTGAGGATTGTGAGTTGTGGACTTAACCTCATATTTAAGCTCAATTGGATCTTCCACAATGTTCTTAACAATTACCATCTCTTGATTTCTGTCATTATCCACAATCAGCTCAACTTACTTTTCTTTAACCTCTTCATCAAGTTTTTGGCAAGTGATATCTTCAATCTTCAATTCAAGAACTTGTTGTAAGTCTTGATCTTTTTTAACCACTTCAAAATTTTGTTTAAAAATTGGCTACTTCTTCTCAACCCTCAAACCCTTTCCTTTACTTGACATATGGACTTGACTATGATAATTTTGGTTTTGTGGTTGACCTTCCATGTTTTGAACACATTGCTTTTCATATGAATATACAAATTTATAATCAACACTTGTATAATCTAGTATATCATAATAGTCATTAGGAAACCATAAATCAATTAATACATTTTTCATTTTTTGCCAAGAGCAAACTGTATGCTTACCTCGTTGCTTTCTATCGATTTGAATATCTTTCCACCCTTCCTCTACTTCATTGTCCAATTTATTAGATGTAAGCTGCACTTTTTCTTCATCACAAATCTTCCAAAAATTAAAATACTCTTCCAAATCAAGAATCTAGTCAATAAAATCAAAGTTACACATATCTCTGTAAAAAAAATAGAATTTTCTTGAAGTTAGGAGTGCGTCGTTGAATATATTGATCATTGTTGTTGTGAGATGATTTCATAGCAAGAAGAGTAGCAATCATTTGCTTGATTTCGCCTATAATTCGCTAACTCTTTTCACAAAATCATTGATTCTCATCACGAGCCTCTTTACAAAACTCGAGGAACTCAACCCTAGTGAGGATATTGGGTTGTTGATGTCATCACTACCATCATTGTTGTGGTCGTCAGCATCTCAGTGGTTAGCCATCAGACAAGGGAATGTCAAGGCTCTGATACAAACTGATGTCGTGGAAGTCTAAAGAAAGTACACACGATACTTTCTTTGATGAACAGAAACTAAGTTGTTAGTTTTTGGGTAGTAAACCTTGAATCCATGAGGGGTTCCTTAAATCCATTAGGTGATAAAATTGGAATCCACCAGAGAAGAAAATTAACAAAACGTCTATGTTTATTGATAATAGTCTAAAAACTGAATTGCCCTTGGGGGCTATAATGCATTTAAATAGTAAAAAGAAAACCTAAGGTGGCTAGCAAACCCTAAGACAGCTACGTAAGTTTATAAAACTCTAATTTGACATAAAAAACTGACAGGGTTTAGACCCCTTAAACCACAAACAAATTGCGTAGCCTAGATTAATTAGCCAAGTTTTTACTTAGTCAAATTAAGCAATTCTAGGTTAAAACAATTACAAAATCATATCATGCATGTAAACATATAAAGCAGCGGAAAGTAAATAACACAGTGATATGATCACCCAGGAAAACCAAACCGGTAAAAAACCTGGGGAGGATTTTACCCACCGATCCTCAAGGCAAAACGGAATCCACTAAGAAAGAATTGAAGTTGTTACAAAAGGACTTACAAGCAACCCCGCTTGACTTCCTAATGCTACCCACCAGTAGTAACTTCCTAACACGACCACGCGCAGGCTCCGAATCCACGGACTACTTCTTTCTTTTGTCTTCCTTCAATCAGGTACAAGCTCCTCACTTGTTAATCTTTAAGTTCCAAAGGCAGCAACCAAGTTGATCATCAAGATGTAGAAGAATCTTAATCTTGAAAACCCTAAGTTATGTGTAAAGGAAAGCTCCTCTAGATCTCACAAGAGATTTACACAAAACCGCAATGTATGAGCAACAACACAACTTGTGCAACTCTTAAAAACGTAGCTAGGGTTTGCCTTATATACCTAGGGCAAAAAACATAAAACCCTAAACGTTTAAAGAGTTAGGGCTGAGTTGGAATTCTGCAGAAAAACGCATCTGGGCCGATTTTCGATCGATCGAGAATTACATTCGATCGATCGAGCCAGGCCGAGAAGCTCCAATGCTTCTGCAGTCTCTCGATTCCAACTTTACAAAATTAAACCAACTTTGAGCAAGCCTAAACAAGACTAAATACATTGTTTTGATCATGGTTTGCCAACATTACAAATTAGGTTCTAAATACATAAAATCCTGAGACCTTAAAACCTAACAAACTCCCCCTTTGGCAATCCGTGACAAAACACAAATCAAAAGCTCAAAGTTTACAAGTATAAAAGCCCTTTACAAAATAATGCTCATAAACAAAAGTTCAACCTAACTACTATCCATCGGTTGCAAGTGTAGACAGCAGCTTTGTTGAATCAACCTGTATATTCCTGAAATACTCAACAAACACATAAATGCATGTGTGGCAGAAAATAGTATATAAACAGGTATAATATTCTTGTAAGATTCACACAACTCAAAATAAAGATATATATCAATGAATCAACTCATAAATATAAATCAATAAGCAATGAATCAAAAGAAAACATGTATATCAATATATCAATCAATGTTACTATATCAATGTTACTCCCCCTAACATGAATATCCTCAAAAATGATATACAAAGTGAAGCACCTAGATACAATCTACTAAACTCCACAAAAAAATATCCCATGCTAAACATATGTCTCCCCCTAACTATATGTCTCCCCCTAACTACAAAATCTCCTCAAAAAGTACAAAACTCCTCTACAAGTCAAAATATCTCCCCCTTTTTGTGACGGAATGCCAAAGGGCAATCAAAAGTCGCCATCAAAAGGTGGTGGTGAAGGTGAATGAAGACGTGCAAGATCAGCTCGCAGAGCACGCATCTCGTCCAGCAAGTCCACCAAAATCTGACCATGAGCCGCCTGAACGGTCATGACAGTCTCCAAAGTACGACGAACATCAAAGTCGGCCGCAGGAGGTGGAGGAACAGCAGCAGCAGCAGCATCCGCATCATCACCAACTGGATCAGGAATATCCTCACCAGCAAGACCTGTAGAAGATGAGGGAGGAGGAGGAGCGCTAGAAGAGGGAACAGACCTAGGGTGTTTAGAACCAGCTCGAAGATGAGCAGCCCTCTGTCTAAGAAAAGACGCACCAATAGGACCGATGACATGAACAGGCTCAGAAGCAGGGAAATCCTCTAAACCTAGATACAATAAAATCCTATGAATGAAAATAGGATGGACGAGAGCATGAGCAGTAGATGAACTCCTATAAACTTCGTTCAAAGAACGAAGAAAAAGATGAGGAAAACTCATAGGAGCATCTATAACAAGAGCGTACAGAAAAACACACCTCTCAAGAGGAATGGTGTGCAGATGAGAAATGGGCTAGAGTGAGTGACATGCTATCCTAGAGAAAAGATAGGTAGTCTCATGAAGCTCAGCAGAAGTGATCCGAGGATCAGAACCCCACTGGATAGAGGACCTAGTGATGTAAGATATGACATCACTCAACTCGGGTGACTCATCATAGGGATAGACAGGATCCCTAACTAAAGGTACCTCAAGAGCATCAGCCACTACCTGAGGAGTAATGGAGTACTCTACGCCTCGTATCCAACTCCGAACAAGGGTGTTGGAATCATAGACGCAGATCGAGATGTTCGAGTAGAACTCTCGAATCAAGGTAGCAGGAGGAGGAGGGTCAGACACAGCAAACAAGGGAAGCCAACCCCTACGCTCAAAATTTGCCCTAATGGCAGGATCAAGCTCATCTAAAGAGACAGACCGCTCAGCCCATATCTTCCTCTTAATGTTTAAAGTGTCATAAAGTTCTTGGTTTTTCTCACTAGGGAACCGCTCACTATCAAATGAGGGAGGGGAAGGAGTAGGAGTGGGAAGAGTCCTATGTGCTCTAGTCTTCCTAGGCATGGTGCTAAGGAAAAGGACATAGACACAGAGAGAAAACCAAAAAGAACAAACACAAAAACCAAGGGCAGATTGCAAGTTAGCACACAAAAAAAAAAATATATATATATATATATAGAATTAAAATTCTATATGATGCATGAACATTAACAATGTGATGATGCATGAACTAATGCAGTATTCAGGATCAATTTAAGTTCAAATTCATAAAATTGGCTTGAACATAGAGTTTCTTAATAAAAACCCTAAAAATTTGAGAACAACTTGAAAATTTTTGTACCAAATTGATGAACCAATCATTATAAACTATTGCAAACAATTTATAATAACCAATTGCATCAATTACACAAGCCAATTTCATCAATTAAACCCAATTGCACAAAAAGCCCCAATTCGGATCAATTATAAGCCCTAGAAATTTAAGTTTTTCACAAAACACAAAATTGATCAAATTAATCACTCAAGAACATGTCTAGAGGGTGTCCCCAACAAAACCCAATGATCAATTGCAAACATAATGGTCCGAATCAACAAAAATCCCAATATGAAAAGTTCCGAAAATCTCCCTAAAAAATGCATGAAAAATGCATTAAATCATGAAAATAATTTGAAAGGAAGGGTAAAAAGGACATACCGGCTTGAGAAGAGAGAGATTGTGCAAAAAATCCGGAGGAAAACGACAAAAATTGACTCTTTTGGCCTTTGCTTTGTCGGAGAGAGAAAAGGATTTGAAAAAGTTTTGAATAGTTCTTTGAAAAAGTCAGAAATCCTCTTTTTAAAAAGCCTTTCCACGATATTCGATCGATCGAAAATTACATTCGATCGATCGAATGTGACAGTCAATTTTGCACATTCTGAAGCACTTTTTCGATTGATCGAAGAATACATTCGATCGATCGAAATAGGCAGAGGCACACTAAATTTTGGGAAAAACATACTTTTGAAAAAAATGCAAACCCAATTTTGAAACAACTCCTCAAAGCACTTGAACAATGAAAACAAAATGCATGAGTATGAAATGGAATGCATCTTCAAAAACCCAAAATTTTAAACCCAATTCTCTCAAACACAAGTTTCAATTGTCTTCCAGATTAATTTTCTCAAGCAGCAAGTATGTTGTGCACAAATCTCAAGATATTTTTAAACTTGGTTGGTCAGACCAAGGACACACACACTAACATGTACAGTGTTTAACAAAGAGTAACTTGTGAAGTGTGTGAAACTAGCAAAGACTTGAGATACATGTGAGGTGATATGTGAATGGCAATCAAGCACAAAGTCTACACAATTCATCACATAGAATTAAAAGAGACTATCACCTAAAGAGTTACATCCTATAACTCCCACATCTCTTAGAACAAAAGTTTGCAATCATGTAAGTTTCTTGCATTATTGCCTCTTGTTTATATATGAATTAGCATTCAGCCTAATAGTACACACCGGTTTGAATTAAGTGAATTGGCATCAAGCCTAATAGTACACACTAGTTTTTAATTTAATTTGAGGCTACACCTTATGTTCTTTTTGTGCATGTGCTACACTTTCTCGAGCACCAAATCTTATGATATGCACTAAGGTGTTCATGATTGACTAGTGAACAGTGGTGAGATGGTTATTTATGCCTTTCTCAAAAGGATCAAGTCCGACAGTCAAGTAACATATGACTTCAAGATCAAGACAAAGTGATTAAAAACCACACACATCTTTCCCACACAACATGCACTACAAAGTTTCAACTAGTTAAGTGCAGTAAATAAGCTCATCCAAGTTAAACAAGGTACACTAGACATGACATGTGTAAAAAGAATGACCAACCTTGTTTTCAAGAAATCAAGAAAAATAGTGTTCAACAAAGATTTTGCTTTCCCTTTTTTTTTTATTTATTTATTTTTTTTTTATTTTATTAAAAGAGAAAACAAATAAATCCTAGAATGAAATGCATGTATGTAATGCAATGCAAGTCCTAGAACAAAAGAAAAACACAAAAACCAAATAACAATGGTCACAACAGAATAAAGCAATGAAGCACAAGGACCATGTCAGAAAGACTCAGTTAGTTCGAGTCTTTTGCATCCAAAACTTTTTAGATGCACCCCGAGCATTGGAGTTCTTATTCACATTAGAGTGATTCCCAACTCCAGAATTGGAATAAAGGTTTAACGCCTTTACCAATTCACCAATTAGTGCCATAGGATCTTGTGCTTGAGGCACAGGCACTTTTGGTCTTTTTGCTCTCTTATCAGCTTGAAGCTTGTAACAGTTAGGACGAATATGTCCAGACTTACCACAATAATGACAAACCCAAGCAGGTTTACCATGCATCTTGTCCTTAGGTTTGGTAGGCTCCTTAGGTTTGGATTCTTTTAAGTCTACCCTAATCTTCTTTGGTGGTGAAACTCCTACAGGTTTAACAACCTCACTCACAGGGGGTTTAATGGTTTCACTCACAACTTCACTCATAAGAGGTTCAGAAGAAGAAGAAGAAGGAACAAAGACAGTGGAGTGGGGTCCAGAATTAAAGATGCTTTCAACATATCCTAACCCAGCTTTATCAGAAGGATACTTTTGAACATTCAGCATGTGATCAAGTTTAGAACTAGCAGATCTAGCAACAGATAAATCATGTTCCAAAGTTCTAACTTTATCAAGCAAAAGCATATTTTCAGATTTAACATTATTCAAAAGATCATTAGCATCAAAAAGTTTTACAAGCAAGTTCTTCTTTTCAAGCTCAAGAGCATCAATTTTCTTCAGGCCAAGATCAACTTTCATAGCATCCTTTGCAGCAATTTTGCAAAGTTTGTTATAGGCCTCTTGAAGATCTGCATCTTCAGAGAGTTCCCCATCAGCAGGGTTCTCCTTAGCAGATATGCTTTCATCAACTTCAGCAGTAGCAGTGAAAGCAATGAAGTTTCCATCCTCGTCACAACCGGACTCATCATCAGAAACCTCATTATCACTAAGGGTTACAGCCATAGCTTTACCCTTATTCCTCAAGAAAGTAGGACATTCAGATTTGACATGACCATACCCTTGATAACCATAACACTGAGGACCCAAAGAGTTATTAGAAGATTGACCTACTTGTTCTCTAGGTTTTTCAAAATTATTAACCTTAATGGGATCATTCTTCCTAAAGTTTCTAGGTTCAGCAGTGTTGGTATTCCTTGCCTTCCTGTTTGTATTTCTAAGAAAATTTCTAAAGTTCTTGGCAAGGTAAGCTATCTCCGTAGGAGAGAGCTCATCATCAAATCCACCAGCTTCAACATCATCAACAGACTTAAGAGCCATTGATTTGGATTTGGCAGTCTTGGGAAGGTCAGACTCATAGGACTGAAGAGATCCTACAAGCTCATCCACAGGGATGGAGTCGACATCCTTACTTTCAGTAATGGCTGTCACTTTGGGTCTAAAGTCTTCAGTTAAGGATCTAAGTATCTTCCTAACAACTTTAGGTTGATCATAGACTTCACCCAAATTATAAGCAGAATTAACAATGTCATTGAGTTTAGCATAAAACTCATCAAAGGTTTCATCATCAGACATTCTAATGCTTTCAAACCTAGAAGTTAAGTGCTGCAATTTATTTATTTTAACAGCCTTTGTGCCCTCATGCACAGTTTGGAGGATTTTCCAAGCAGTATGAGCAACCTCAACATTAGAGATCCTCTTAAATTCCTCCATTGAAACAGCATTAAAAATGGCATTCATAGTTTTGCTATTAAATGCAGCTGCTTCTTTTTGAGAAGTTTGCCACTCACTCACAGGAGTAGTGGGCTTCTCCCAACCATATTCCACAGAGTTCTAAACTCTCTCATCAATGGATTTCAGGAATGCTTTCATCCTTACTTTCCAGTAGGCATAATTGTTCCCATTAAAGTGTGGAGGAACAAACAAAGAGTGTCCATGCTCCATGACAGCAGGGGTCAAGGATCAGCTCAGAGATGAAAATCTCAAACAAAAGAGCGACCCGCTCTGATACCACTTGACAGGGTTTAGACCCCTTAAACCACAAACAAATTGCGTAGCCTAAATTAATTAGCCAAGTTTTTACTTAGTCAAATTAAGCAATTCTAGGTTAAAACAATTACAAAATCATATCATGCATGTAAACATATAAAGCAGCGGAAAGTAAATAACACAGTGATATGATCACTCAGGAAAACCAAACCGGTAAAAAACCTAGGGAGGATTTTACCCACCGATCCTCAAGGCAAAACGGAATCCACTAAGAAAGAATTGAAGTTGTTACAAAAGGACTTACAAGCAACCCCGCTTGACTTCCTAATGCTACCCACCAGTAGTAACTTCCTGACACGACCACGCGCAGGCTCCGAATCCACGGACTACTTCTTTCTTTTGTCTTCCTTCAATCAGGTACAAGCTCCTCACTTGTTAATCTTTAAGTTCCAAAGGTAGCAACCAAGTTGATCATCAAGATGTAGAAGAATCTTAATCTTGAAAACCCTAAGTTATGTGTAAAGGAAAGCTCCTCTAGATCTCACAAGAGATTTATACAAAACCGCAATGTATGAGCAACAACACAACTTGTGCAACTCTTAAAAACGTAGCTAGGGTTTGCCTTATATACCTAGGGCAAAAAACATAAAACCCTAAACGTTTAAAGAATTAGGGCTGAGTTGGAATTCTGCAGAAAAACGCATCTGGGCCGATTTTCGATTGATCGAGAATTACATTCGATCGATCGAGCCAGGCCGAGAAGCTCCAATGCTTCTGCAGTCTCTCGATTCCAACTTTACAAAATTAAACCAACTTTGAGCAAGCCTAAACAAGACTAAATACATTGTTTTGATCATGGTTTGCCAACATTACAAATTAGGTTCTAAATACATAAAATCCTAAGACCTTAAAACCTAACAAAAACATTAAAAACACCTAAAACAAGGAAATAAATGACCTAAACCTAAAATAACAAAAATTATGTAAAAATACTAAAGTTAAATAATTACAAAAATTAAATACTAAACTGTGTCCTATATCACTTACCCCATCCAGGGCAACCTAAGTTGGTTTAAGGCCTAAGGCGATAATTTTAAAGAAGCCTTTTTAAATCTAAATATCACTTAAAATAAAATTTAGTTTATTTTTAGTGTGTGTATATATATATATATATATTAAAAATCTATTATTAATTCTTTCTTATTGATGTAGAACAGATTGCCATGACTTTTCTAGCCTTCCAAGTGAGCTTGAAATTGCTCAAGGCAAAAAGGCACTAATAGAAATCATTTGGGCGACGAAGTCAAAATTGCATGAAATTTGGCAGGCTGAAGGGAAACAGTCTTTTGAGCAATAGTCGTTGTCTTGCCACGAGATACCCCTTGATTTTGGCAAATTCCTCCATTTAGTCCTTAAAAACTGTGATTTTGCTGTCTATAGTAATTTTTGTTTCTTTAATAACTTTTTGCTCAAAAGTCAGAATAAGAGCAAGCTTGTTTTGGGACGACCCTTAAGGTCAGTAGTTAATGATTTTGCATTAACTCAATTTTATCATTTTTGGTAAAATTCGGTATTTTTCCACCTAATCTCGTAATCATGGACAAAGCTATAGTTTGACCTGGGGGGACAATGGCCACCCTTAAGAGTTTTAAAAAAAAAATTATATATATAATAGGCTTGCATTAAAAGTTAGACCCAATAAAAAAATTAAACTTACCCCCCCCCCCCCTCCCCTCTCCAAAATATTGGCCCTTTAAATCAAGAAAATGCTTAAACAACAACACAAATCAGCCCCTTGAACCCAAAAATGATCCCAACAATACCACAGATTAGCCCAAATAAAATCCATTTCTGCCCAATCAATATTAAAAATTTTAACAAAATAAGTGATAAAAAATAAAAAATAAAAACCATCTAATAATGTGACTTATCCTGTAATTCATAAGATGAAAATCAAAAACAAAAAACCCTAATGGCCCGTTTGGATAGAGGGGGGAAGGAGAGGGAGTAGAGGAGAGGAGAGTAGAGTTAGCTAAAAATAAGCTAATTTTAGACTAAATATACTCTACTCTACTCTACTCTACTTCCCCTCCCTCATCCTCAATCCAAACGGGCCATAAATACCAGCTAAAGAGAGAGAGTCGAAGAGAATCTATAAGTTGGTGCCTCACTGCCATCACCAGTAGCCGCGTATTTACACTTCACCCATTCACCATAAGTATTTCTTCTCTTTTCATTTGTGGAGATCTAAGAGCATCTCCAGGGGACTAGCTAAACACAAGATGCTCTCTAAAGTAGAGAGCAAACCCACAAAATAAGCTATTGTTCATGCTCCAGGGGACTAGCTATATCTTGTTTTTTTTTTTTTTTTTTTGCTCATGAACAGTATCTCATCAGACTTGATGAGCTACTGTTCATTCTTCAAATATTTTTATTTCTATTATAATAATCAGGTGTTGAATAAAAAAATGTTGGAAGATGTGTAGTTGTTAAAAAAAGAATAAATAATGAATGAAGAAATAATATTTAAATGAGACAGAGAATGGGATAAAGAGTCTGTTGGAAAGTGTATTTGAAAAGTGGGTAGGCAAAATCTAAATGTCATTGTTTATTCTCCAAACAGTACAAAAATTTGCCTAGTCTGCTAGAGATGCTCTAACTGGTTATTGATTGAGACATGAGAGGTGGGAAGAGGGTTTGAAAGGAAAAGGCTAGATCTTCATCATCATTGCAAGTATTTCTTCTCTTTCCATACTGATTTATGTGTTTTGACTTTTGTATCTCTTTGAATCAGAAATTGTCTTTTACGTGTGACTATATTTTCTATTGAGATATGTTGTAAATTTTGTGGTGTCAAGATTGTGTGACCTGTTATAGATTATAATATATAGAGATAGTTACTAAAGTTAGTAAAGTTAGTGATGATTTGGTAATAAAAAAGTAGTGGGAAGTTAGTAGAAGCAGTTGATTGGTTAACACTGTTGGTAGTGTGGTAACAGTTGGCGTGTGGTAGTAGGCAAGCGTAGCTGAATAATTATGCCAATTGCTCACATTCTTATATTTTCTTAGTAATTATAATTACTTGTCTGTGAGATTCAATCATTGATGATTTTTTAGATTTAAAAGAATGTTTAGTTCCTTTTTCATATATGATTATCAATAATTTATTTGATAATACTTGTTAGGTTCATGTGTTTTGTTATCGTCAAACCATGCTAAATTATGTGTCTTTTATTAAGTTTTGATCTATCTTAAAGTTGTAATTGAAGACCAAGTTGAAGACACAAAGTTTGCTCAAGAAAAGTTCAAGAAAAACACATTTTCAACACATTTTCAGCATGTACCTCGATAGCAGCTCGATAGAAGCTAAAACTTACTATCTCCTTGATAGCAGCTTGATAGATCAAGTTTCGTGGATCAGAAAAAATTAGTAACGCGAAAAAACCCATAACTTATTTGTTTGAAGCCCGAATTGAGATCTGTTTGAACCGGTATTTAAAGGACATCATAAGCCATCTATTAGAGGATTTTTTAGAGAGAGAAACATTCCGTTTATGTGGCTAGAGTTTTGTAACCAAGTTTTCTCTATTTCACCAAACTAAAGAGTTTCTATGTAGATCTGAAGATTTCATTGGTGAAGAAGCTGAAATCATAGCAACCATCACAGACTTGCTACTATGAGGAAAACCTTCAAGAGGTTCTTGAAGTCATTTAGAGGTTCCAATTGTGATTGTGGGCGGAGCGTTCATATATTGGAGAGTTCAAAGGTTTTGAAGTGGTAGAAGATTTTTATTGTAAATTCATCTACTGGGATTGTAGAGTTTAGGGACAAAGGTTTTGTATTAATCTGAAACTTTTCTTTATTATAGTGGATTGCTTTTTGGGAAGGTTTCCCCCAGGTTTTTTTATTGTGAAACTAGTTTGTTTAATTGGTTTTCCTAGGTCATTATATCTTGTCTTATTTACTATTCTACTGTGCATGATTTTGACATGATATTGATATTTGTTTGTTTAACCAAGGATTATTCATAATATATCTAATTAAAAACTTGGGTTTAAAATTTGTTAATTTTATTAACTGGGGTCTAAATTTTCCAACAAGTGGTATCAATGCAGGCACACTTTTATTGGATTAATTTCCTAAGAGTGAACCTTGACTCCCGTTGTCATGGATCGTGGACAATCTCTTTTGATTCCTCCTTTGTTTGATGGTACTAACTATGCGTACTAAAAAGTTCGTATGAAATCTTTTTTGCAGGCTCCTAAGGAAAAAGTATGGTTGGCTATTAAAGTTGGTTGGAAGAAACCACATGACCCCCCAACTACTTGGGATGATGGCAAGATTAAAGATGCAAATTTCAATAATAGGGCTTTGAATGCTTTGTTTAGTGGTGTGGCCAATGAGGAGTTCCAGAAAATATCATCCACTAAAATTGCTAAGGAAGCATGGACCATTTTTGAGACCACCTATGAAGGTCCTAAGACAGTGAAGACTGTTAAGCTTCAAAGACTCACTAGCAGTTTTGAAGAAATAAGGATGGAAGAGGATGAGACCTTTGATGAGTTCTATGCTAAACTCAAGAATATTGTAAACTTTGCCTTCAATCTTGGAGAATCTAAAGCAGAACCCAAAATTTTTGGGAAAATCCTTAAGTCCCTACTTGAAAGACTCCATGTCAAGATCATTGCTATTGAAGAAGCAAAGGGCATTGATAAAATTCCTTTGATTGAGCTTGTAGGGAACCTTCAAACCTATGAGATGGGATTAGGTAAAATAGGAAAATGTGGAAAGAGTAGGAACATGGCTCTTAAGCGTATATAGGAAGAGAGTGATGACTCTGACGATGAAGATAAGGATAAGGACTAAACTTTCATAGCTAAGAAGATTTGAAAGCTTCTCCAATGTAGGAAAAAGGATAAAAACAAAACTCCAAAGAAATCTGAATCTTTTAGGAAGGGTAAGAGTGAAAAACCCCTCATCTAGTGGCATGAGCATAAAGGTTTTGGTCATATGAAGATAGAGTGCCCAAATTACTGTATGAAGGAAAAGACCAAGAAATCAAAAGGTAAAGTGTTGGTTGCCACCTTGAGTGATAATGAGAGTGATCTTTTTGATGAGTATGAGGATGAATGTAGTAATTATAAGGCTTTTGTTGGCACAACTAATAAGGCGATAGTGGAGAATGTTAGTGACAGTGAGGATTCTTTTGATGATTAAGTACCCGAGAAGTTGATCCTTCAGGAAGCTTATGATAAGCTATGCACTGAATACATAAAATCTAAAAAGACTTCCCATCTTTGTAGAAAAGAGCTTAATGAGGTAAAAACCAAAAAAGCTAATCTGTTAGTCAAATTAGATGAGACTACAAGGTTAGTTGAGACTTTTATTGTGAAGAACACCTCATCAGATGAGAAGATCAAGAATCTTGAGGTTGAGCTTAGTCAAGCTAGAACTTAAATAGAGAGAATGTCTAGCGCAAAACTTGATGAGGCTTTGAGTGTTTAAAGGCCTAGTTCTAATAAGACTTGCTTAAGATATGTTGATTCCTCCGGCCCTCTTCTTCCACGGCTTCTGGATTAAAGACTGTTGTGCTTTAATTTGAGAAGGTTAATAAAGGTAAGGAATCCTTAACTGATATGTCTAATTCTAAATCCTTTGTTAGACCTCATTTTAGGAAGTCTAGTAGTTCTAAAACTACTCATGTTTGTCACCATTGTGGTGTTCTTAGGCACACTCACCCAAATTGTTTTAAGTTGTATCCTCATAAGCAAGTGTCAAAAAGGTCTCAGGTTTCTTCTCAAGGTCCTACACCTTTTCTTGGTGAGTTATTAAAAGTTTCGAGCTTCTTAACTCAATTTCAGGGGAATTCTAACTCCTCTATGTCCTTTGGTAGTCATACTAGGGCACGTGTCTTTTCATCTTCACAGCCAAAGACTCGTGCTGTGTGGGTAATGAAGGATCCTAAGACTTAATTGTTTTTCTATATGTCCTATGCTTTAATTCTTTCTATTTATAATTGGACTTTCATGCTTGATTTCTTGTCTGTTTTTGGAATCATGCTTTCATGCATTGCATTGTTTTTGCATTCATTTATTTTTGCATATGCATTTTTTATTTATTTTATTGCTTTCAAGAAAAGAAAAATTAAGAAAAGGGAAAAATTTTGAAAAAAAAATACAAAAATAGTGTGTGTTTTGTGTATAACTTGTGTACCTTTGGATGACCTTTGAAATAAAGTTTCTCTTTGTATCACTTGTAGCTTAGATGATCATCTTCATGTACAACTAAGTAATGTGAGCTTTATGGCTCTTTTATGTGATTTGTATGATTTGATTGATCTCTTATCTTTCATATCTGAAATCACTCTTTTTGACAGGAAGGACTAGAAAATCCTAAGAGAAAGACATAAAAAACTATCTCACCACTAAAACTCTTCAATCATAAAACATCTGTGTGCAATTCATAAAAGCTGTGCACGGTAAGGCATAGCACTTGCATTGCAAAATAAAGATGTTCAGTTTTCATAATTGGATAATTCTTCTCTCTTAGTTGCCCATGCATGTTATGTCATTTTATGCTTAAAAGAAAAATATGTAGAGAATATGTAAAGCAAAAAGAATAAAAATGCTTTCAAATATGGTTGGAAGCATGTTTCTAGGATATGTGAGAGTCATATGATGTACCTCGATGGTAATGGTTCCCATCAAATAGTTATAATTATGTGTGAATGTAATTATGTGTGAATGTATTTGATTCTCTTATATCATTACTTTTCATATAATGAGACACTTATGTCTCTTGCAAAAGCTTCACACACAACACGCATACTCTTTGCTACTCTTGATACAATGTACAAGTACAATGTGATTTAGTCATTAAAAGTTACTCTTGTACCAGTGTGAGTTTTTTTTTTTTTTTAAACAAAAATTTGTGTGTTTTCTTTAAAAAGTCTGTTGGAGTTTTAAGTTTTGCATTTTTATTCCTTTTGTGTCCGTAACATCTTGTTTTCATCTTTTTTCTTGTTGTCATGTACCTCTTCTATTACAGCATTAGCAAAATCATCCTTATTTTTCTTCTTAAGACTTTTGCAGTGCCTCTTAAAGTGGCTAGCTTTGCCATAGTTCCAACACTATACTTGTTTGCCAGATCTAGATTTACTTCTATTCCAATTGGAATTTTTGGATTTTGATTTGCCTCGATTTGAATTCCTATCATTACCACTACCTCTTGTCTCAAGGTTTAGGGGAAAACTAGATCCTGAGGTTTCACCTGCATCTCTTCTACAAATCTCCTCAACTAGAACTAGATCTTGTATGTCATTGTACTTTAGCTTTTCTTTTCCAATAGAATTGCTTACTGCCATTCTTATAGCCTCCCAACTGTTTGACAAAGAAGCCAAAACGATTAATGCATGAATCTCATCATCAAAATCAATTTCTACAGAAGACAGTTAATTTGTGATGGTGTTAAATTCATTCAGATGTTGTGCTATTGATGCATTCTCTGCCATCTTCAAATTGAATAGTTTCTTCATCAAAAGCACTTTGTTGTTTGTTGACAACTTTTTATACATACCAGATAAAGCCTTCATGAGATCTGCTATGATCTTCTCCTTCACAATATTGTGTGCAACAAACTTTGACAGAGTTAATCTGATAACTCCTAGTACCTGTCTGTCAAGAAGAGTCCATTTATCATCTTTCATAGTTGCAGGTATCTCTCCCAAAAGCGGCAGACGCAACTTCTTCCAATAGAGGTAGTCCTTGCTTTGCATCCTCTAGGATCTAAAGTCTGTGCCATCAAATTTTTCTATTCCAAACGCCTTTCCTATTTCCTCTGTCATTGCTTCCACTCAAACCCAACCCTAGGCTTTGATACCAATCGATGGGAATATACATGAAATTTCCATATTAGTGAGATGCAAAAATAGAGAAAAATATACGCCAAAGAAAAATAATTACACAAAAGACGGTATTTACATGGTTCGGCAATTTTCTTATGTCCACAGAGTTGCAGGGATTTCACGTTTCTTAAGAAAAAAGAAAAAGAAAAAAAAGAGTGCGACAATTCAATTTTTTCTCTCAAAAACAACATAAAACCCTAATCATCTCTAAAACAATGGTTTTTATATCTTGTGCACAAGATTAACAATAGGTTACAAAACGGGCCAAAATTTTTTCAAGGAGGCTTGTCCATGAGCGTTATAGCTTGGGCCTATCGGTCCAAGCCTCCACTCCATAGACTAAGCCTTAGAAAAGCTCCCACTAAAAATTGTAACAATATTATTTTAGGTCAGATTATAATCCGGATAAAACACAATTAGGCTTCACAAAATCCAACAGATTTATGGCTTTTCCAATGAAGATGGTAGGACGTGAGAGTGCGGAAGAAGAGTATCTAAATGCATGTGTGTTACTTAATCTATATATATATATAAAACCGAAGCTTTTGAAACTCTCACAATTTTCCACATCATCACTATTTTCTTTTACTTTTTATTTTAGGTTTTATATCTTATAACAATATTATTGAAAAACGTATACAAACTTGTAGGCCTATTTAAGAGCTCCATAAAACTTGGTGGACAAGAAAATATATTCTAAAATAAGCCCTAATTAATACCTAACCATAATAGGAACCAAATTTGACCTAAAAAAACATTAAAAGAGCCTAAAAACAAGGAAATAAATCACCTAAACCTAAAATAACGTTTTTTGCATAAAAATACCCAAATCTCTTCTCTCCTTAAAACCCTAGCAATTACCATCTCAAATTTTTTATTTGCTTTCATATGTGCCTGAAATTTTCATTCTATCTTATTGTTTTATTATGTTTAGAATTAATTTTCTTATAAGTATTTGGGTTAATCTCTATATTTTGATAGTGTTTTTATGGGTTTGGTTTTTGGGTTGAAATTCTAATAATTATTTTATATTGTATATGGCAGATGAAGCATCTCTATTTTTTGGAGAAAAATCAAAACTCCAACCTATGTCTTCCAGCCCAAGGTGTGGTAAATTTTTATATGCTCTTACTTTATTGAGAATTTTTATTTGGGTTCATGTGATTTTTTGTTTTTTTATTAAAGCTTTGATTTTTGTTGATTAATTATTTGTTTGGATTAATTTCAATTAATTATTTGTTTGGATTCAACGTAAAAGATAATGGAATTAGGTGTTATAAATTTGATAATGTTCCATGTTTTGAATTGTTTATATTATTTAGACTCCTGGTAGGACTCTCTCTTATCTCCTTAAAACCCTAGCAATTACCATCTCAAAATCCTAAACTTAACTTCACTTTAAAATTAAAAAAATAAGAAGGAGAGAGACTCAACTAAAATTAAAAAAAAAAAAAAAAACGTAGGTTTTGTCTTTTTTATTTGCTTTCATATGTGCCTGAAATTTTCATTCTATCTTATTATTTTGTTATGTTCAGAATTTATTTTCTTCTAAGTATTTGGGTTAATCTCTATATTTTGATAGTGTTTTTGTGGGTTTGGTTTTTGGGTTGAAATTTCTAATAATTATTTTATATTGTATACAGCAGATGAAGCATCTCAATTTTTTGGAGAAAAATCAAAACTGCAACCTATGTCTTCCAACTCAAGGTGTGGTAAATTTTTAATTGGTATATTATATATGAATTTTTTGAATTTGAAGGGTTTTGTTTGGTTTTGAAGTAGAATTTGAGGATTCTATATGCATATTATTAACCAAATTTTCTATTTCTAAATTTCTTAGATTTTATTATATCAATCTTTTTTTCTTTTAAATTCTTGGTGGGCAAATCAGTCTCTCATTAATTCTTTTACCTTAACGTGATGTTGGTTAATTGTCATTTTATTTAACTATCCCGTGCATCGCATGGGTTAGCGACTAGTTCATATTAATACCTCAAGCCGAAGCTCACTATTCACATATTCCCATATATCCACATTTCTTTTCCGCGTGTTGACCTTTCAAGTACTTGCGTCCTGGCTTATTTGCTTTACTGAGCTTTTTAGAATGAAACAGATTGAGATATGGTGCATGAAAACCAAACTGCCGACAGGGGTGGGATACGTGTACAAATTACAATCCATGGGTTCAAAAGAAACCCCTGATCGAGCTAAAAAAAAAAAAATTATATTTTTTATTTTTTATTTTTTTTATTTGACCCCCTAATATAAAATTTTGAACAGCAAATATGATCCTAAATTTTGTTTAAGTTGAGCTGAAATAAGTTCTGAATATGATCTTTTTAATAATATCTTGGTTTTCAAAAAAAAAAAAAAAATATAGTAAACCCAACAACAAAAGTAGAAATTTGCTAATCTTAAACCTAAAAAAGAAAAACTAATTTAGATTTTAACAATTTTTTTTGAGGGAATAGAATTTAACAAATTTGAAATAAACTAATAGATGAAATTATTCAGCACAATGATGATTAAAGTTTACTTAACATCAATAATTATCATAGGTTGCAACTCTCTAAAAAAAAAAAAAAAAAATTCCAAGATTTAATTTTACTAATAATAATTAATGTTCATTGTATTAAGAAACAATATGTCAAATGAACTTATAATTTATCTTTAATTCTCTTACTACTGCTGTGAGAAAATTTGTAACAAGATTCATCTATTACCTAAGGTTCATCTTCTTATTGACTCCCATAGAAAATATCCTGAAACTGCCACTGATTGCAAACATTTCATTACGTACGTACTTCTACTAACTTTCTCAACCAAAAAAAAAGGTTAAACTTGTTGCACACAAGTTTTTTAACATAATTTTACACACCCAAAGGGCAACTTGATTTTTAGGATTTGTGTAAAATTGTGCAAAAACTTAATTGTATGTAACAAACAATACTGCTAAAAAAAATTTGGTTAATTTGTGCCTTTAGGACATTTATTAATGAACTATTTAAATTTTTTTTTTGATATTACTTTTATGGGAAATATAAAAAACTGTAAAAAAAAAAAATTAAAAAAAAAAGCTTTTCTTTTTTTCCCTTTCTCATAAGAAATTTCTAAAGCAAATGCTTTAAGAGCATCCGAAAAAAAAAATAATAATAATAAAAGAAGAAGAAGAAGACGAGTAGAACAAGAAAAGGTAGAAGAAACAAGAAAGGAGAAGGCACTTCCACTAAGGGCAACTTATGTGGACCAAACCACATTTGCATATTTAAGGTTCACAAGTATGAACCCAACACTTTTTAATATTAAAGAATTAAAAAAATATATATGAAATTGATTGTTTATCATCTACAAAATTTAATAAAAATATATATTTGCCAAGAGTTTTATAATTTAACTAGTTATCACATTCTGGTGTTTCTAACGGAGATATCCAAAATTCAAATCCCCACTTCTTTAATTACCAAATTATTAAAAACAAAAACTATATATGATTTATTTACTGAATTTTGGATTTATTCTTAAGTCACCTAATAATTAAGTAGGTACCAAATCTTAAATTAGTAAATACGAAAGCAATAAACATAATATTCAAGATTTATTACCATCGCACACCCTTGACGCGGTGATCACTCTACAAGTATAAGTGCTTGTGGGGTGGAAGGGGGGAGGGGAGGGAGGGAAGGGCCATAGTTCAAGCTTTAAAGAGAGAGTTTCACATACATATACACTTGATTAGGTTAGAGTAGAATTTCTATCTTGTATTAAAAAAAAAAAAAAAAAGATTTGTTAACAAATTAAGGTTTTTTTTTTATTTTTTTTTTATAATTTGAGAATGTGTTGACAAATTAAGTTGATAACCAAAAATGAACATCTTTGATGAAAAAACCACTCTAAAACCTAGTTGTGTAAATACAAAGTTTTTTATGCCATAATGTAAAGGGAAACACAATTTCTAAAAAGAAGGGAGAGAATAGATAATTTATTCAAATATAGCCTTAAATTGTAGACTATTCATGAGTCCCTATAGTACTTTTCATAGGTCCTATTATACAATTCAGCTAGTTTTTACCTTTTTTTTTTTATCGTATTTTCAATAAAAAGTTTTTAATTTTAATTAAATAAGCTGTTCTCAAATAGAAATATTACTGCTCCTCTCACAGAATTAGTTTTATTTTTATTAATTTTATATTTGTTACGACATCCCACAGAATAAGATTACTGCCTTATTTAACCAAATGGGCACTACGTTATATAGATTATTGCACGTCCCACACGGCTAGCAAAGCTAGCGTGAATGAAAGAGTTGACATAGATTTTGACTTTGCTTCCATCTGTTAATGGTTACGTGAAATGTAATCATGTCGGGTAAGACGGCCATCGGTCGAATTATAATATTTGACTCCTAAAGCTAATGAGTTATTCTAAAACCACAACATTTATCATACCTTTTGTCACCACTGTATATATATATATATATATATATGATATATTGACCGTAATTAATTTTTTGTCATTATTATATAAACTCATCATTTTTTTTTTACCACTTCCATTTTCTCTTTTACCATCTAGCGTTTGCTACATTAGAGTTAGTGGAAGCTCTACGATTTTTTTTTGGGTAAGAGATTAATCTTGTATTCAACATTGATTCCTTATTACAAATTTGTCTATCATACGTACTAGCAATAGAATAAAAAAAAAAAAAATTTATAAGTTCATTTGACTTTTTTTTTTTTTTTTTGTAATACAACGAGTGTATTAATTTTTGTTATTAAGTTAATTTTAATTATTATTGCTTAAAATACTTTTATATATTAGTTTAGGACAATTATATGTTTACATTGAACTATCAATGTAAGATTTACATTATAGTGAATTATATTATACACGTTTGTTTAAAATCAATGTAAGGTTTACATTGTAAATAATTGTAGTGTACACATTTGCAAAAAAATATACAATATAAAATACGCAATATAAAAAATGTACAATAGAATCAATGTAAGGTTTAAAAACAATGTAAATCTTACATTGATAATATAATATAAACTATGAATTTTCCATTAGATTATTTTGAATTTGTTAAGATCTAAAGCATCTCCTTCGCAGATTTTAGATAAAATTGGTTTATTGTAGGGCTTTTTTTTGTATGTTTAAACAGACCAAAATATTGTTAAGATGATTATATTTAAACTTAATTCAAGTGGGTTTAAAATTTTTTTTTTAGAAACAAACACACACAGGGGAGAGGGAAAGAGATTTTAATACAAAGGCACATCACAACTCCACTCAAAAGTTATGGTAACTTTTATGGCTCGTTTGGAAATTGAGGGAGAAGAGTAGAGGGGAGTAGAAGGGGGGGGGGAGTAGTGGAGAGGAGAGTAGAGGGGAGTGATTTTCCTCCATCTTATTTGGATGTTTTTAAAATTAGTAAGGGGGAAATGAGTAATTAGTCATTCTCCTTGTTTGGATGTTTTAAAAATTAGGATGGAGAGGAGAGGAAATAATTAAAATAGACAAATTTACCTCTATTTGAAAATAGACTTGCAAAATTGGTCTATGATTAATTTGTTAGAAATGGTAAATTAGGGAATTTACTTGGACAATAATTTATCTACTCTACTCTCTCTCCAAATCTCTCAAATTTGGGAGAATTAAAAATGAGGTGTTAGAAGGAGTTGAAACCCCTCCAAACTCCTTCCTCTCATTCCTTAAAAAACTTTCAAACAAAGTAATTAAATAACTCTTCCTCCCTCTACTCTACTCTCCCTCATTTTTTAAACATCCAAACATGCCATTAAGGGAGGGTTTAAAAAAATTTTAGTCAAGGTGTTTAAATTTTTATTTTAGGAGGATTAAATAAAAAAAAAAATTATATATATATATATATATAATTTGCCAACTCAGTGGGTTCCTGAACCCTTTGAACCGCACATGGCGCCGCACACGGCCGCCTCAGTATCTTTGAAACTCAGCACGAGCCATGAAAGTTGCTATTTTTAGGATTTTCTACTGGGTGGAAGTTTTTAAAATCTAAACCTTAATTTCTAGGTTGAAATCTTTATTGACTATCGTATCATCAGGTTTTTATGATGAATTTATGTAAGAACGCCGACGATTGAGAAACACGTGGTTTATTATTCTAATAAAATGTGAGAAACAAGTGCTTTAAATAACTATAATATACTATCTATTAAGACTAAAACCAACACGGTTTGCAACACATGATCCTCAAGAGATAACATATAGACAACATTGTCCACATTTACAGGGAACACTTGCTTGAGTGGAAACGACACTATTTGGCGCAACTGAGATTGTCTATACGACAGCGCTTTGTTGTGTGCACACAAACGTATAAATCCGCAAAATTCAATTCGAAGTATCACAAGAGGACAGTCATAGACCAAGTCAAATGTCAGTTGAAGGAGGCTGACAACATCATGTTATTTGATTCTCAAATATAATATAATCTGTACATCAATAAATATATACAGAAGCTCCCGAGAATATTACAGGAAGCAAATTACATTCAGAATCTCAGTACACATTCAATCCATTAGTTTAACATTTTACCTAAACAAAGCAAATTTAGCCATAACCATTAGTTTAACATTATTGGGGATCATGGCCTCGACCATTATGCTTAGACCAGTCCTTAAGAGCATCCTAAATTTGATATAAAACCCCGAAATCAGATTAAACAAAACAAGCCACATTAGACCCTTAAAACCCTTATTTTAGAGCAAAAACTCATACAACAGCAGCATAGGAACCACATTCTAAGGTCTGAGGGTGAAAACAGTGACACAAACAAGTTTTTTGTCTCTCCCTCACCACCTCTCAACTTCTCATTTCTATTGCATGTGAAGAAATTATTTTAGATCTAGTGTATTATACATATTTTCCACAAGAAAGCATAAGTTAAATGACGAGAACATCGTTTATGTATAACCCAAATCTAATAAAGCCACCACTAAGTGTAGACACAACGGAATGGAGTTGCCACATAGTTTTTGCAATGGTCTAGGGACCATATATATAGCGTCCACTCAAAGAAAGACCATTGATCTTACTACTAGAGATATGGATTCAGAGTTAAGGTACGGTTTTGGGAAGATATTAGGTACCCAAAACCACACAACCCTAAGGTTGGCTTCCTCTCATTATGTCTTATGTTTTAACCCTATTAAAGGCACATTCAACATTGCATACATCTAACAATTAACGTGGCATTAATCATCCCAAAACCTAATCACTCATCTATCATGGCATATCACAACCCAAGCATACATCTAGCTCATCTCATCCAAGGCAGCAAGCATATCACAATACGGTTGCATCAACAAGGCATTAATATCAAACATATCCCTAACATCCAAGCATAGCATTATGGTATTACCCAATCATATTTATCATGTTCATAAACCATATCATGCTCATCATCCCAATCAAATGCATGTTCATGTAATTATGCATGACTTACCTCATAGCACCGCAGTACCTATGCATCACAGTGGCAGAGTCAAAATTTAAGTTTGAGGGACGAGGGGCGGAGGGGGGGGGGGGGGATTAAAACAAAAGATAAAAAAAAAAATTTATCAAAGATATCTCAAGTTCAAATACCACTCTTCTCATTGTAAACTACGAATTATACCAAACAATAGTTTAAAAATGGGACCCATTAAGCTTTTTTTTTTTTTTTTTTTGCATAAAAATATTAAGACCTTATGGAATGAAAATAAAAAATAAAAACATTTCTAGTTTAATAAAACTTGGATATAACACTCATAACCTCTTCAACCGACTAAGCTCTCAACTGATGGAATCTTGGCCATAGACGACTTTGGCTAAAACCAAGGGAATTACATTTGAATATGAAGCTAATACATAAGATTTAGAGGGTTAGAGCATATCTTGCAAGCTAGCAGGGGTATCCTCTAACTTCACTCTACATTCAATGCTTTGAATAACTAGGGATGCCAACTTGGAAGCACTCCTGTTACACGGCTTTGAAACAGAGTGTTTCCCAACTTCTAAAACTATGCAGCAATAGCAAAGTCTCAAGAACCAATGGATCAGTCAACAAGAGTCCCTCATATAATTGAATTCTAATTATTAATTATTGTTAAAGATCAAAGTTCCGTGAGTCATAATATTTTATAAAAAAAAAAAGGAAACACTCTTGTGACTAGTCTGTTATTAAGTTATCTGTTAGTTCTTCTCAACTCGTCTCTTACAAAGGGAGGGCAAACTTATCCAAAAATATGTTAAGGGGGGCAAGCTAGATGTTACACTCCTATATTAAAGGAGTTCGCCCCTAATGCATCAATGCATGTTCATGTTCATGTGATTCAACCAAAATATAAACCCTAATTATCAATTCAATAATCAAAGCAAGTGAAACATGTTATTCTACTAACCCTAGGACTAAAAATGTGAAATTTAGACTCAACAAGACTTAAATAGAGGATTTAGAATTAAGCAAAACAATTAAAATTGCAAGAACCCTAAATCTACATTTCTAGGGATGAGTATGCATACGCATACATAAGTACACACACGCATACATGCCTAAAAACACAGTTTTAAAGTATGTAACAAAATAACAATCAAACCAAACTTAACATGCTTCTAATATAAAACTATACAACATAAAATAACAATAAAGATATCAAAAATAAACAAAACAAAATCTATTCCTAAACATGTATTGGATCTAACGACAGACAAGAACAACACTTAACACATCAAAACATATACATCAATATATCAAATCATATCAACTTTCCAATCAAAACATGATGAGACAAAACAAAACAAAATCGAACAAAACAAAACATATTTCTAAGTATGAATAACATATAAATTAATTAAGAATGACAAAAACACAAATTATAAAAGAACCAAATCAAGGAGAAGCCATGAAGAGAGACTCACCTTGCTATGGAATCCAAACTTGATTGATATTTAACCATTCTCTCAGTGCCTACACAACAAGATTCAATCAGATATCAAGGTAAAATAAGATTTCAATAGTTTATAAGTAATCATAACTCAAAAACAAGATTAGTTTTGAAAAGGGTTTTGAGAAATCAAATTGGGAAAATAGTTTCTACCTTAGAACTAAATAAAGAGAGTTTTTTAATTTGACAAAAAGAGAGGTGTTGTGTATGTGTTTTAGAAAAAAGAATTAAGGTTTTTGAGAAGATGGAGGCGAAAAAATGGCTCTCTTTAGCTAGGGTTTTGATTGGAGGTATAAGATGAGTATTTGTAAGTTAAAATTAGGGTTTTCATACTTTCTAATGATCTTTGTTCGTTTCAAGGGTCCATGAGCCAGCCTACGTCAAAACATTATGCTTTGGGCCCTTAAAATGAAGTTTTAAAACCTAGAAAATCGAACTGCCTAATTGGTCCAACTTTAAACAGTCATAACTCACTCAATTTAAGCTCAAATTAGGAAAAATATGTGTTCAAATTGAAGCCCAAGATGTATATATAATATCCAATGAGCTAAACCTTACAAAAACTTCTTTGTGGATCAAAAGTTATGGCCAAAACAGTGAGTAAAGGTCATTTTTTAGCATCATTTTCAAAGAGATTTGAGCACTTTTGGGTTGTGATTACTTGCAAATTATCAAAATTACTTCAATTACCTTTTGTAGACACATCAAGCTCATCATTGGAACCAGAGACTAAAGTTTATTTTCCGGGTACAAAATGAGGTGTCTACACTAAGGATAGTGGGGGCAACAGGTGAAAGGCAAAGTTGGAGAAGATGGTTGTTGTCCAATCTAAAAGAAAGAGAATGTATATGAATTTTGATGAGTTGTGATTGTATGTGACACTATCTATTCACTAATTTTTAATATGCTGATGTGGCATGCTAGGATTGGAGGTTGCAAAACATAAATTTCACCTCTAGTTTAGATTTCAACTCAATCAAGAAAGAAGCGACAAACTACTTCTACTATGGAATTTGAATTTATACTACTATTTAAGGGACTTTTCATGTTTGGACTCCTACTTTTAGATGTACAAAATATCTCTATCCTAAAAAGCCAACTATTCTATCGTAAATTTTAATTTTTCAAAAAAAAAGAAAAAGAAAAAACTACTAGGTTCATCCTTTAACCACAAGAAACATGCAAATTCAAATACCTTTAAATTAGTGACTACACAGCCTCTAAACTTCCCACTAAATCAGTGATTTTTTTATTTTTTTTTACAAGACTTACATGTTTCCTTTTTACTCTTTTCTTTTTTAAATTTACGTTTCCCCTTACTCCCTAATATATCTCACGGTTTTTTCTTTTTTTCAAATAAATTCTTATTTATTTTGAATCTGAAAGGAGGATAAAAAAACAAATAAGTAAATAAAAAATACTCCAACTATAACTTCGGTCCTATTCAGCCTATTTTGTCCACTTAGGTCCTACTTGGTCCAAGTTGTACAATTTGGTCCTATTTAATCCACTTTAGTCTTACTCGGTCCACATTGGTTTTATTCAGTCCACTTCGGTCCTTTTCAATCCACATTGGTCCTATTAGGTCAACTTTAGTCCTATTCAATCCATTTTGTCTACTTCAGTTCTATTCGATCAAATTTGTCTTATTCGGTCCTATTATGTCCACTTTCTTCCTATTTGGTCCACATTGGTCCTATTCAGTCCATTTTAGTCCCATTCAATCCATATTGTCCACTTTGGTGCTATTGGGTCCGTTCAGTCCACTTTGATTCTATTCAGATATTTTGTCCACTTCGGTCCTATTGGGTCACTTTGGTCCTATACGGTCCACTTCAGTCATTTTAAGTTCACTTTGGTCCTATTTAGTCCACATTGGTTCTATCATGTCCACTTCCATCCATTTTAGTCCACATTCGTCCACTTCGGTCCTATTCAATCCATTTTGTCCACTTTAGTCCTATTCGGTCCAATTTGTCTTATTCGGTCCTATTATGTCCACTTTCATTCTATTTGGTTCACATTGGTCCTATTTAGTCCATACTATCCACTTTGGTCCTATTGGATCTGTTCGGTCTTATTCGCTTTGCTTTGGTCCTATTATGTCCACTTCAGTTCTATTGGGTCACTTTCATCCTATTAAGTTCACTTTGGTCCTCTTCGGTCTATATTGGTTCTATTCGGTCCAATTTGTCTTATTCAATCCTATTATGTCCACTTTCATCCTATTTGGTTCACATTATGTCCACTTTGTTTAACCTAATTAATTAACCAAGTGAATACTTAGGTTTATAATTCAGATCTAGGTTAAAACAATAACAATCATATCATGTAAAGCGGCAGAAAATAAAGAACATAATGATATGATCACCCAGGAAAATCAAACCGATAAAAAACCTATTCGCTTTGCTTTGGTCCTATTATGTCCACTTCAGTTCTATTGGGTCACTTTCATCCTATTAAGTTCACTTTGGTCCTCTTTGGTCTATATTGGTTCTATTCGGTCCAATTTGTCTTATTCAATCCTATTATGTCCACTTTAATCCTATTTGGTTCACATTATGTCCATTTTGTTTAACCTAATTAATTAACCAAGTGAATACTTAGGTTTATTATTTAGATCTAGGTTAAAACAATAACAATCATATCATGTAAAGCGGCAAAAAATAAAGAACATAATGATATGATCACCCAGGAAAACTAAACCGATAAAAAACCTAAGAAGGATTTAACCTAACTATCCTCAAGGTAAAAAGCAAAACCACTATGAAAGAATTGAAGTTTGTACAATAAGACTTAGACCACTAACATCCTATTGCTACCTCGAGTAGAAAACTTACTACCATGAACTCATGATAGCTCCGGGTTCACGGACTACTTCTTTCTTTGGCCTTTGCAAAACACAAACACCCACGTTTGTGACTTTGAGATCTCACTCAAAGGTTTAGCAACACAAACTCTTCTGTTTGTGACTTCAAGACCATCCTTGAAGGTTTAGATCATCAACACCTTTGATGACTAGAGAAGGCAGCAACTTTTACAACACCGAATCTTGAGATTATTCAAGGAATAACACCGGTAGAAGACATGAGAGAGCTTTTTTTGGTACAAAACCTTAGATACAAAAGAGGCACACTCTTCTCTCTCTAAAAAGCCTTCTAAAAACGTACTTGGGGTTTCCTTTATATACTAGAAGTATTTTACTTGAAATTCAATACGTTTAAGTAGAGTTTGGGCTAAAATAGAATTCTGCAGAACCGTATTTCGATCGGTTGAGCCTGTTTCTCGATTGGTCGAACCAGGCAATTTCTGAACTCTTATTTCTGCAGCTTGTATATTCTTGAATCTTAACTTATATCAATTTGAGCATTGTCTAATAATACCTATAGACAAGTTTGTGTTCATGGTTTGCCAATTGTTCTAAACTTTTAGAACCTAACAATACCCATTTAACCCAATTAATAATTGAGTGGGTTTTGATCATATTTAAGTGGATGGGTTTGGGTGGGCAAATGGGTTTGTCACCTCTAACTGAGATTAAGGATGATATGCTAATAGGAAATTTGCGGAAACTGCATGTTTGCTGCGCGATAACAGGAGATATGGTGATTTTAGGGATCAGATTTTGCTCTCAATGAAGAGCCTAAAAAACGCAGCCAAAGAATGGTTTGAAATGAGCTGCCAACTGCATGAACGTCAGCAGATGGCCTCTGCATGGTATCATGTTACTTATCACCTTACTTGTTACCCGGAAGACTTTAATTGCTTGAACTTTCCATGGATTGAAGGTGATATTTGTTGAACATTAAAGAATTGAATACCGGAAAAGTTCGCATAAAAACAAGTCACAAGTAGCCAATTTGTGTTCAGGAAGAATTTAAGTTTATTACATTCGGGCCCTTATCATTGACAATTTGACAGGAATTTCGTTTGGTTCACTTTTTATTAAGTTCTAACTAGTTAAAAAGCACTTTTCTAAGATATAAGCAGTGATGGGACTAGAGAAAAATCATAAATGTTAGGGATTTGACTAAGTCATTCATCAAATTTTTAGTTGACAGGGGTAAAAAAATATTCCTGTTGGTGTTTTGATCCCCAATTTTGGCAATAGGGCGAGGCATGATACTGCAAGTTCTGTGTTTGTAAAATTAAGTTTTTTAGAAAAAAAGGTAGTGGCCTTGAAAACCTATTGGATTAGAAGATTGTTGAGGACACTTTTGCACATCTATGGGCCATGAAAATAATTATCTTTGATTCACAAAAAAAAAAAAAAAAAAAACCTATTACTCTAGCCATAAAATTGAGCTAGTCAGCCCACAACTCATATATGTTGCCCATGTGCTTGGCAAAATCAATAGAGCCCATTAGCTTATGGGGTTTCGGCTTAGGCTTCAAGCCTACTCAGAAAGATCGAGCCGAAGCAAAGGAGACCATGAAAGAAAGGAGGATAGCAGACTACGTGGCATTGAGATAAGTTCAAGCAAGATGATCTTCCGCACAGGCGAGTCACTTTTCCAGCAAATTCCAAGCCAGAGTCTTTGAAGGTCTCAGACACCGGGGAGCAAAAATGCTCATAGTTTTCTAAGAACTGCACTTGTAGCTCGTTGAAGTATTCAGAGGATGTCTAGAACCCAAAAACAGCCTCAACCCTGAACACTTCTCACCTCTATTGAAATTACATGGTATTTATATTTCACCATTTGGGATTTATTCACCAGAAATGATATATTCACAATATTTTTACAATAAATCTTAAATGTTAGGTTGTTACTAGTTGTAATTGTTGAGGCAAAAAAGTAATCTTAGTGTTAAATTCAAATTTGAACCAATAATCACCTACGATTTGTCGTGAAAATGTTGTAAAAATATTATAGACATAGCACATCTTTTTATTCACTCCTAAATTTTTGTGCCCACATAATTAGTTCATTTTTTGAAAGGAAAATGTATATTATATTTTAGATCTCTCTTGTTGATGGGTTTAATGTTCCTATAAATTTTAGCCCCACCTCAAGTGATGGGTGCACTACTAGTGCAATAAGATGTACAGCTAATAGGGCTGTAAATAAGCCAAGCTCAAGTGAGTAGTACCTATTTGAGCTTGGATCGTCAGTAAAAATAAAATGCTCAAGCTTGGCTTGAGCTCAAGACAAGCCTAAATATAATGTTTGAACTCGAGCTTATGGGAAAAAATTAGCTTTTTCCCTTTTTAAAAAAACAATCCAGCATTTTGCCCTTTTTCTCAAACTAATTAGGGAAATGCCCCTCTTTTCTAACTCGATTTATCATAAATCGAGTTATAAAAAAAAAAAAAAAAAATTCTGAAGCCCTATAGTGGCATTTTTAAGTACCTATAATGACGTTTTAAGGACCTATAATGGTGTTTTGTAACTCGACCTCCACGAAATCGAGTTATAGGCAATTTTTTATTATTATTTTTACATATAACTCGATTTCATAGAAGTCGAGTTACAAAACGCTACTATAGGTCTTGAAAATGTCGCTATAGGCTCCTTAAAAACGCCGCTATAAGACCTAACTCAATTTATCATAAATCGAGTTTCAAAAGATGAGCATTTCCTTAATTAGTTTGGGAAATAAGGCAAAATGTTGGATTGTTTTTTTAAAAAGGGCAAAAGCCCATTTTGTCCCGAGCTCATGGGAAAACCCAAAAGCTTGAGCTCAGCTTGGCTTGGCTTGATAAATTAATCAAGCCAAGCTCAAGCTTAACATCAAGCTCAAACTCAAGCTCAAGTCAAGCTTTTTTGCTTGGGATTTAACAAATTGCATTATCAAGTGCTCAAATCTGCTCAAATCTCCAACAATCAACTAAACAAAAATAAGAAAATAATATACTCATTTGTTCATGCTTCTAATTCCACTTGTGATTAGCAATTGCTCAAATTAAAGCTTTACATAATTAAATCTATCCATTCATACTTTCTTGTCTCTAGCTTTAATATTTGTTCAAAATTCAATTCACAAATATAATCTTCATACTTCCTTCACAAATATACTTGTCATCTGTGCAGCTATATATAATCTTCAAAAAAAAAAAAAAAAAAAAGACCCTCTTGACATGACATTTCAAAAGTATCCATGTCACCATATGCTAAGTTATCATATGCACCATGCCATTAACAAAAAGAATATTTAGTTTTTTTAAAACAAAAGACCATCTATCATCAACCTAGTTTTCTCTCTAGTTTTCTACAGAAACACTGGAGGTGAAAAAAGTTGCTTTCTCTAGCACAAGGGCTGCCATAAGGCATATTTCTCTTCGTGGAAGCGGTAGAATAGGTTAGTTCCTTAGTAGATTCATGGAAGAGATCACAGAGAGATGCGCAAGTATAAAACTATCGTCGAGGGAAGATGCTGAAGTAACAATCAGTGAATAAGTGACAGAGGGTGGACTTGTCCTCATCGGAAAGTTCTTTACAAAGAGGAGGGTTAACCTGGAGTTTGCGACCAGGGTGCTGAAAATGATATGGAAAACGGAGAAGATCTTTGAAGCCAGTGACCTGGGTGAAAATAAAGTTGGGTGAGAATAAAGTTATGTTTCTTTTTCAATCAAAAGATGACATGGATAGAGTGCTATTCCTCTATCCATGGTCTTTTGATAAATATATATTGGTCCTTCACAAACTGGAGAGGGGTGAAGCGGTAAAGGACATCAAGTTTGATAGGTCCTCGTTTTGGGTCCAAATCCATGGACTGCCTACTATGTGTCAAACGAAGACGGTGGGCTTGAGCATCGGAGCAACACTAGGCGAAATGGAAAAAGTGGATGCAAATGAGAAAGGATTCTGCCTTGGGAAATTTATAAGAATAAGGGTACTCATGGACATCTCCATACCGTTGTGCCGAGGTAGAAAAGTTCATCTGAGTGAATATAGGCTGAAATGGGTGGATTTCAAATATGAGAGACTCCTAATTTTCTGCTACTTATGTGGGAGGATTGATCACGATGAACGGGATTGTCTACAAGGTATTCGAAGTAAGATAACTTTAAGGTTGGAGGAGAAGCAGTTCGGCCCATGGCTTCGTGCAACACAGGACAAACTTCAAAAACCTCTGATAGTTACAGCAGCAAGAAATGAAGCTACTAAGATAAAGGAAGTTGGGACTGGGTCAGGGGAGCAAGGCTTGGGTGATATCGTGGAGCGCTCGACAGTTTCCAATATTCCTAGAAGTATCTACCCAGGTATGGCGGAGAGGGTGGAGGTGGCTGGGACTGACAAGGTTAACGTTAATACCCTATCAAGTCACGTCCAAGTCAACATCCTGAAAAGCCCGCTGACTTCAAATTTCAAACAGCAACTGTGGGAGATCAATGCTGCAATCTCGGGAGAAGTTTCTGACGTAATCATTGAACCAGGTAAGGAAGTAAGTTTGGATAGAAAGGATGTCACGTTGAATCTGAATGATACTAGGTTGGAAACGAATGATGGTTTTACTGCACATGGGCCGAACCCTGAAGCCCAAAACAAAAAGTTAGTCATTGGGCCTCAGGAACCCTTCATGAAGCTTGAACATCAGCTAGGTGCATCCTTGGGGTTGTCTTAATCTAGTATAAATTTTAAAATGGGGCCCACCTCCCCAAAACAACAAAAACCCCATAAAATGAAGAAGACCACTAGAGGTGGCCAAAAGAAAAACAAAGAAAACAGAGACACGAACTTGGGTAAGGAATGCATGCAAAATCAAGGAGAGAGTAGAGGTGTCAAGATGATGATGGAAATTGACCACAAGGTGGTGGGAGGAAAAAGGAAGCTACGATCACCATTGCAAGAGTTGGGAAATGGGGTTGAAAATGGAAAAAAGGTAAGAATAGATAGAAAGGTCAGAGAGTTTGGCAAACTCCTTGCACACCACTTAGGATCGGCAGAGGCTATAAACCAGCCCTGCGGGACACAATGAGTTCCATAAGTTGGAACTGTAGGGGGCTTGGGAACCCCCTAACAGTTAAGGCACTCCAAAAGGTGGTTTTGGAGAAAGATCCCACCTTAGTTTTCTTAATGGAAACTAAGTTTAATGTCTCTAAGATGGATGGAATCAAAAGGAAATTGGAAAGGCAACAAGGGTTGGTGGTTCCTAGCGTTAGACGAGGGGGAGGCTTGGCTCTTCTATGGAAAAACACAATGAAAGTGGATGTTCTAACATACTCCTCTCGGCATATCGACGCAATCATTTCTGAAGAACAGGGAACGAAGAAGTGGTGTTTTATTGGATTTTATGGGCATCCGGAAACCGGAAAAAGAGAGGAGTCTTGGAGGCTTTTAGAGAGCCTAAGTCACAGATGCAATCTGCCGTGGGTTTGCATGGGGGATTTTAATGAGATTATGTTTGCTAGAGAAAAAGATGGTGGTGGGGTGAGACTTGAAGGTCAGATGAGGGGCTTTCGAGAGGCAATTAATAGGTGCCGTTTGAAGGACAAAGGCTATGTGGGATCGAATTATACGTGGAGTAGAAGATTGGGTGGGCGTGGTTGGGTTTGTGAAATATTGGACAAGGCTTTGGTGTCCACGGACTAGGCAGTGATGTTCCCATCGGTGAAGCTTTTTCATGTGTCCAACTCGGTCTTGGATCATAGTATTTTAATGCTCAGGGAAGCTAGGTCTCCCCATGGGCCGCAGAATCAATCAAAACTGTTTTGATTTGAATCCATGTGGCTTGAAGATGGGGGGTGTAATGAAGTGGTAGAGAAAGCATGGGAAAGAGGGAAAAATGGAGAATCAAGATGGCCATTAGAAGCTTGCTTGGAGGAATGCCAAAGGTCTTTAGAGTCATGGAATAAGCACACTTTTAGCCATGTGGGAAAATAGATTGCGGCTCTACAAAATAAACTCCAGATACTTGAATCCATGAATGGCAATGCAACGGGCTTAGAATCTATCCATAAAATGAAAAAGGGGCTAAATAGGTGGCTGGGCATTGAAGAGGAAATGTGGCATCAGAGAAGCCGAAACAGCTGGTTGAAAGCAGGGGATAAGAACACTACTTTCTTCCACACAAAAGTAACAAACAGGTATCGGCGTAATACCATCAGTAGGATACTTAATTCTAATCATGTATGGCAAGTGGAAGCGGACCAGATTGGCCAGACATTTGTGGACTATTTTGAGCAACTCTTCTCCTCCTCCTAGCCAAGGGTGGAACCAGAGCTAATTGACGCAGTGCATGCAAAATTTACTGACCGAATGAATTCTACTCTCACCCAAGACTTTCTAGTAGTGGAGGTGGAAAAAGAGCTAAAGCAAATGCATCCTTTAACGGCTTCAGGTCCAGACGGTATGCCCCCTTTATTTTATCATCATTTCTGGCCTACTGTAAAATCCATTATCATTCATACAGTACTAAATTTTTTGAATCATGGTAGTGCCCCCCCCCCCCCCCAAAAATTCCATGACACTCATATTGTGCTAATTGCTAAAATAAAGAATCCGGAAAAAGTGACTGACTTTAGGCCAATTTCTCTATGTAATGTGGCTTATAAAATTGCCTCTAAAGTGGTAGCAAATAGGATGAAAGGGGTGTTGTAGGAAATTATCAGTGAGAATCAAAGTGCCTTTGTGGCAGAACGCCTCATCATTGATAATGTTTTGGTGGCACATGAGGTGATGAATCACATTAGGAAAGAAGAAGGGAAAATGCGAGGAGATGGCAATGAATTTGGACATGAGTAAGGCATATGAACGTGTCAAATGGGATTGCTTGCAACAAATCATGAGGAAGCTAGGCTTTCATGAGAAATGGATTAGCAATGTGATGCGGTGTGTGTCTTCAATGAAGTATGCCATACGGGTCAATGAACAACCTTGTGGCCAAATCTGTCCAACCCGAGGGCTGAGGCAAGGTGACCCTCTGTCACCCTACCTTTTCATCATCTGTGCTGAGGGGTTGTCGACCCTTCTTCATTGCGCCACCTAAAGGAAGACTATTTGTGGTGTGGTTCCTTTCGCTAGAGGTCCTAGAATATCCCACTTATTTTTTGCTGATGATAGTTTGGTGTTTGGTAGAGCTACTGTGAGTAAAGCCACAGAAATTCAAAGGATCCTCAAAGTCTATGAACTCTCTTCAGGCCAACAACTAAACTGCACAAAAATGACCCTGTTCTTTAGCCCAAATACTGATGCTAAAACAAAGGAGAGGGTGAAAGCCATGTTTGGTGCCCAGGTTATCAAACCTCATGAATCTTACCTCGGTCTACCGTCGCTTGTGGGGAGGTCTAAGAATACTACGTTTGCTCAGCTCAAATAGAAAATGGCAAACAAAGTCTCAGGTTGGAAGGAAAAATTATTTACACATGCTAGAAAGGAGATTCTGATCAAATCCGTGGTTCAAGTGGTGCCAGCCTACTCGATGAGTTGTTTCTTGCTTCTTGGAAATTTATGCGAGGAGCTTACCAGGATGATCAGACAATTCTGGTGGGGCCAAGTGAAGAATGAGAAGAAGCTGGCTTGGTTGAGTTGGGACAAGATGTGCTTACCAAAGGACAAAAGGGGCTTGGGCTTTCGTGATTTAAGAAGTTTCAATTTGGCTCTCTTGGCCAAGCAAGGGTGGCGATTGCAAACTAATTCCACCTCTTTGTTTAGCCGTGTTTACAAAGCTAAGTACTTCCCACGGTGCAATTTTGTTGAGGCCGAATTAGGTTCAAGGCCTTCATTTGCTAGGCGAAGCTTAATGGCGGCTCCAAGGTGTTGTCCGAAAAGGCATGAGGTGGCAAGTGGGGAATGGCACTAAAATCAGAGTGTGGAGGGACAAATGGATTCCTAGACCAAGCACATATAAGGTGCTAACGTCGGAAAGGCCAAATTCCGAAAATGCTCTGGTTTGCGAACTCATAAACAGAGCAACGGCTGAATGGAACATGGAAAAGATTAATAGTTGGTTTCAACCTGAAGACAGGGAGGCAATAATGAGCATTCCCCTAAGTACTATTGACACAAATGATAGATTAATATGGGCAGAAAATAGAAGCGGCAAATTCACTGTCAAAAGCGCCTCTGCATTGGCTTTGGAGGAGCAGAAGTGCTCGGCCTTGGGGGATTGTTCTAATGGCTTGGTCCGCTGAAAGGTATGGAGGGCAATTTGGCACCTAAATGTGCCACAGAAAGTTAAACATTTTGCTTGGCGGGCGAGTCGTGACATTCTCGCCATGAAAGCAAACCTGGCAAAGCGAAAAATTGCACCAAGTGGAATCTGTGAGTTGTATGGAAAGGAGGAGGAGACGGTTTGCCACCTATTTTGGTTCTGCGACCATGCAAGGGGTGTTTGGACATCGAGCAAGCTTGTGTTTCCGTTTGAAATCTCTCCCAGTTGGAATTTCTTGGATGTGGTGGAGAATTTACAAAGGTAGGAGGATTCCTGTCCTGGACTACTTGAGAAGGTCATCATGGTTTGTTGGAGTATCTGGAAGAATAGGAATGTTCTTCGGTTAGGTGGAAAAGGTAAGGTTGGTCTTTCCTTGGTAAGGGGCGCACTGTACTTGGTGGAGGAATTTCACGAAGCAAATGGTGTAATACTTGGAAACTGGTCTGAAGCCATTACCATGGTTGCATGGAAGCCACCAAGAATTGGACACTACAAGGTCAATACTGATGGTGCGGTCTTCTCAAATCGGAAACAAGCAGGTGTAGGTGTAATCATCAGAGATGATGCTGGAGAGGTGGTCGCAGCTTTGAGCAAGAAGTGGAATTACCCACTAGGTGCTGTTGAAGCGGAAGCAAAAGCCTTGGAAGCCAGGGTTTGTTTTGCCAGGGATGTGGGAATCAGAGATGTAGAATTTGAGACAGACTCGTTGGAAATCTATAATGCAATTCATGGTCTAGCTTCTCCTCCGTCTTCCGTGGCGAACGTTCTAGCTGGGCTCCTCGTTCAAGCTTCATCATTTAGACAGTGGAGCTTCTCTCATACCAAAAGACAGGGAAATGTCCTTGCTCATGTACTGGCCCAGCACGCTAAGTCTATTGTGGACTTTGTTGCCTGGGTTGAGGAATGTCCAAGTATTCTAGAGCATGTGTGTGCTCAGGATAAACTTGTATCTGATATTTCTATTGTTTAATGAAATCTAGAACTTTCCATAAAAAAAAAAAAAGACCATCTATCATCACAAATCTAGGTCTTTCACTTTTTGCACCAGATTAGAAAACCAGATCAAAATATATTCCACCGAAAGGTTTTTAATATGCACCAGATTAGAAAACCAACAACCTGCATACAAAACAACCAAAAATAATAAAAAGACATTAGAAATTATAGGGGAAGATGATAATTATAGTCAATATTCAATAAATTAAGAGAAAATCAACTTTACATTATTATAGTTGTATTATCAATATGCACCATATCAAACTACGTACAGACCCATTCCAAACTACATACTAGACTCCACAACCACAATCCACTAATTACAAAGTTAAGTTATTATCAAACGAATTCAACCAACAAGATTTTTCAAAGTTATATAGAAATTTCATAAACAACCATAACTTGGAAATCAAAACAATTTTGCAATATCAAACAAACTGCAGTGTAAACAACTATAAAAATATATAGAAAATTTTTAAACATGAAAATTTACCTATGGTGAGAGAAGGCTATGAACGTCTTGGAGGATGGAGGTAGAGAGCCAAATACTACACCGGAACTAAAGCTATTGTTAGAGCTCTTTGCACACCCACTAGAACCCTTAAATTACATGGTGATTCGGTAAACACCGGACTCTAAATCCTCTTTGCTAGCATCTAACTCTTCCAAATATAGGACTTCTTCATTTGTTGCAAAGAGATATAGGGCAAATTTGGTGGAATTTCTTGGCCTTACAAGAGAGAGAGAGCTGATCAATTCCAACCTTGAGAATTTGGGGAAAAGAAAGAAATTGATGATGAAAGAGAGAAAGATTGAAGCTTCTTTGAGAAGCTTCGGTCTTTCCAAGAGAGCCTAAGAGTTTTAGGCTGCAGACTGCATAGGATAGACATGGACTCATTGAGTGACAGTCAAGAATTTTAGTTTGAATGAAACTGAATTGGGTTTTTTTTGTTCAATGATAGTTTCGGTAAAGAGAACTCAAAGAAGAAACTAAACTAGTAAACTGACTTGGGTTTTTTTTTATTTATGGAAAGACCGAAACTAAAATAGTAGAGAGAACTCAGATGGAAAGGATACTTAGCATTACTTTTATTTACTTTACTTAGAGAATGACTAAACTAGTAAACTGACAACAAAGGGACACCTAAGGGCTAAGATGGTGAACTCCAGTTGTATGCATGAAGTACTATTGCACTAGAGAACTCTAGAAGAGTAGGAGTGGAAACTGAAAAGACTAGAAAAAGCGTGAACTCCGGTCTTTTTTTATTTTTATTTTTTCCTAAAAATGTTAAAAAAATAATAATAAACTTAAAGTAATGGGTACAAAAAGTGGTCTCACGTGGAAAATTTTATTATTAAAATATGTGTAATGTAAAAATATTTAGTTTATTTAGCAAATATATATCAAGCCTTTTATCAAGCTATACACGAGCTTAAACTTGGCTTGTGTTGTATCGAGCCCGATTGTTCACGAACTTATTCACGAACAGATTTTTTTTGCTAAGGCTTGGCTTGTTTATCAAACAAGTTGAAAACTAAGGCTCAAGTTTAGCTTATTTATAAACAAACAAACATGAATAAGCTTTTTATCGAGCCGAGCCCGAGTTGTTCACAATCGGCTTAGTTCTTTTACAACCCTAACAGCTAATATCAACCGCTTGTGCCCAAATGAGTTGAGAGCTCGAGAAAGGGTGTGAAGTCGGCTAAATTTGCCCACAAAGTCAGCCCAAAATCATGATCATAGTCTATAAAAATCAAAAAGCTAGCCTATGAAATTGACCAACACGAGCCCACAAAAAAAAAAAAAAGATCTAGTGTTAGACAACTAAAGGCCCAATTGTTTATGACATGGACCAAGCCCACGTGTGATAAAGAAGACGGGCAAAAGGTAAAATAAGGAGATGTCGATAGAAGAGAAAAAAAATGAATTTTCAGGCTTATTTGGGCTAAAAAAAAAAAAACTCTCAAATAGACTTGGGAGTTGGGACATCTGCGAGACTCATGAGCCCTTGAAGTGCAAAGTGTAATACACAAAAATTCATGAAGAAAGTCTAATATCTAATAAATGGACAGTCTTACCCAACACATAACCCTTTTTCATGTAAATGAGATCAATCACCATTAAGGGAGTTTTCCCTCTGGTGAAGCAGTTTTATAGAGCTTAGTCAAGAAATTTAGAATCAATGCATCCTTTTGAAGCTGAACATTGCTCAATGACGATGAATATTAGTTTCCATTAGTCAAAACTTACCTTCCCCTCATTTAGCAGCTTTCTAAGTGACTCAAACATCATTATAAGACCAAGAGGGACCCCAAGTCCCCAACTCTAGCCCTTGGCCGAAGTGGATCAAAATGAATCAAATTCTATGAGGGAGAGGGAGGTGGGTTTTGAACATAGGTAGATAGTGGAGCTGCAACTGTAGTCCTAAAATATCATAGGTTGCCAAGGTGGTGGAGCTATAAAGACCGGCAATTGCTGGATTTGACTTGTGTTGGAGATTTGTAATTGTTGGGTTACCGAGAGTAGGTATGGGAAAATTATTAGATGCAGACCCGATAATCCAACCTAGCCTAAACAACAACAACAACAACAACAAAAAGTGTATGATTTATAGGAATAACATGTTTTAGTCCAATAAATTTATGATTCAAACCCGGTTGATCAAACTCATATTTGTACCTTGTTTGACGCGTTAATCAAACATTTATTTTAAAATTTTGACTATATAATTTGGACATCTTATTTGGAAACAGATGAAATTATCCACACAAAATTTAACTCTTGGTATATTAATTTTTAGAAAGCACTTGATTGGAAATTAAGTAGTTAAAGGAGATGGAAGTGGCCAAGAGCCTTATTGTTAAAGCTAAACTAGTTAGCAACTCTTGATGTTTTCAAGCCATTCAGGGTTTAATTTTTCCCTCACCTATTGTATCTTCTTTTTTGTCATAATTTACATTATACATATTAGGTTTCTACAATAAAATAATAATGTAGAATGTTGAGTAGATGCAGAGGAAGTCAATCCTATGATACAATGACATACTAGTACATTGCTCCAAATAGTGAGGACTTTCGCTTTAGCGACCATCCATTTTAGTAATTGTTATTTCATTTATAGAATTAGCTCCTTCATTAGCTGTTTGGTCTTTAGTATTGCTAGTGCTCTTGAAAATGAATGCAGGTTGCTTTGGTGAAGGAAGGGGTGTGACATTACTCAACATGAAAACAACTGCTGACATGATTGGTCGATCTGTTGCATGTTCTTGCACACACAAAAGCCCAATTTGAATGCATCTCGATACTTCATTAGCCGGGTATGTCTCACCTAGTGATGGATCAACTATTTCCATAGCTTTGCCTTCTATCCATTGGTCCCAAATCTATAAACAACATATTCATATTAGGCTAAATACAACACAACAAGGCTAGTATTGCAAGTCATTGTTTCCACATGTACTTACATGTTCAATCAAATTTGAGGATGGACCATTATGATAATAGTTGGTGTTTCTTTTGCCAGTAATGATCTCCAATAGCAACACCCCAAAACTAAATACATCGGATTTTATTGAAAATAATCCTTGCATTGCATACTCGGGTGACATATAACCGCTGTTGTAATACAATGAAAATAAAACTATTAAGCATTGCATATTATTAAACAAAAGTTAAAGAAAACTATTGGGCATAGTTCATGAGTAAACAAAAATTATTCCAAAAAATCCTTTGTTCAATAACATTACACATAACATTTGAACTAATAAAAGATAAAAAGTAGTTTTCCAAGAGCCTAGTAATTTAACTGGAGCCTCTTGATTTTTTCAAAGAAGGCATTCAAGTTCAAATCCCCCCTCTACCAACTATTGAGTTATCAAAAATAAAATGAAAAATAATTTCAAAGAAGTCCATCATTTTTGCAAAAAGGGGCAGCAATTTGTACTCCTATGAAATATAATAATGTTAGTCAAGTAATCAGGTGAAAACTATAATTTTTTTTTCTTTAGTCCACTTACAACGTTCCAACAATACAATTTGTATTGGCTTCAATTTGGTCCCCACTGAAGATTCTAGCCATACCAAAATCTGAAATTTTTGGATTCAATGCGGTATCAAGTAAAACATTGCTAGCCTTTAAATCTCTATGAATAATTCTTAATCTTGAGTCTTGATGAAGATATAAGATCCCTCGAGCAATTCCACAAATAATCTCAAATCTCTTTCCCCAATCTAACCATGACCTTTTTGTTTCATCTGAATGAAGATATTTGAACTCAGATTAGACTACATTCGTGATTACATATATAATCTTATGCTAGGAATTAAGATGTTTGAATTTGGAGGACCATTTTCATGGTCATGATGCTTGAAGTTTATGTGAAAAGAATACATACCAAAAATAAAAGAGTCCAAACTTTTGTTCGGCAAATACTCATAAATTAATATCTTCTCTTCTCCTTGAACACAATAACCTAAAATTCTCACCAAGTTCCTGTGTTGGAGTTTAGCAATTAGCACTAATTCATTTTCGAACTGTTCTATTCCTTGTTTTGAGTATTTTGATAGTCTTTTCACTGCTATTTCCATTCCATTTTGTAACAAACCCTGAAATAAAAATCCATAGGTCATTTCATCGTAGTACACAATTGTTGTCAAAAATTTAACTCAATTATTTGGGCAAGCCAAATTTCACCTGATGAAGTCTTACACTTAAAACTATGAATGCACCTAAACATTCATGACGAATTTTCCGATGCATTAACACACATGAACTAAGATTAAGTTATTTATTTGGGTGTTGCCACCTATGTAAGGAGAATACCTTATAAACCGAGCCAAAGCCACCTTTACCAAGCGTGTTAGCAACAGAGAAATTATCTGTGGCTGCAATAATGATTTTTAGATCAAATATTGGCAAATTTGAATCTCTTTTAATTCCATTGAGGTACCTTCTACTTGTAGAGTCTTCTAAGTTTGGTAAACTACAGGCACCATATGAATCTGTGCTTTTCCACTTCCCTGTTATAAAACAACTAACAAATAATAATTAGTTAATACGTTCATATTTGATAGATAATAGAATGTGCAAATGGAAGGAGCCAATGTATTGGGATATACATAGGCTGAGAGGCAAGAAATTAAAGGACAAGCCTTTTGCGAAATTGTCTGGGTTGCATCAATATACCACTATGCAATGAAAATCACTCATTCAAAAGTAAAATAATAATAAAAGAAGCCCTTTGCATCTCTTGATGAAATGCATTTTTTAGTTTTTGTACCAGTAACCTGGCCGGTACAGAAACAAGGCTGTTTCGTGCCAGAAAATATACCGGCTCATATCGGGTCATTTCGGCCATACCGGAGAAGATATTGGATTTCGGCCAGTTTATGCATACCGGACCGGAACAAAAAAAAAAAAAAAATGTTTCTTTTAATGTTATGAATTCTGTTTCATTCCGACCGGAACGGACGAAAAATATCATACCAGTCTACAAACCGAAATGAGATACCCCCTTGTTCCACTTCAGAGAAAATATCGGCCTATTCCGGTGCGTTTCGGGCATTTCAGTCCATTTCGGCAAATTCCGGCCGAAATCAAAGATTCTGCCGGCACGCATTTTGGGTTTTTTTTCCCCTGTTAAAAGAAAAAGCACTGCCACTGGATCTTCTATATAGGAGATGAAAAAAAAAAAAAAAAGGAACGAGATGAAGGCATGAAGCAAAGCAAAGCCCGTGTGAGAGAGAAAATACAAAAGAATAAGAAGAAGAAGAAGAAGAAGAAGAAGAAAAAGATGAGAAAAGAGACTGGAGAGAGCACCTGTGAGCCATTGAAGACTGAAGAGACGTTGGAACTTTGAAAATGAGAAAGAGTGGTCAGGTGAGATGAGAAGAAAATATTGTAGGTCACGTGAGTGGGTTGGAAAATGGGAAAAGTTAGTGGAAGGAAACTTCTTGGAAGTTTCTTCTTTATAATTGCCTAAATTGTTTGTTTTATTTACAAAAAGACCACTACTAATGATTTTTTAATAACAATTAGAATCATCTTTTTTTTTTTTTTTGTTGAGAAAAAGGTAAAGACACTTTATTATTGAAAATCATGCTGAAAAACATCATCCAATTACTTTATTTGAGATTTTTTATATAAAAAGTATATATATATATATAGACAAAACTTTGGTACATTATCTTAGATACTATTTCTTAAGTTCTCCTCTTAAGATTCAGCCATGTAGTTACTTAATTAAAAAATAAACTTTCATCCCATAAAAAAAAATCCACATGGCAAAATCTTAAAAGAAGAACCTAAGGAACAGTACCTAAGTATTGTACTTAAATCTTGCCCTATATATATATATATATCAAAACACCTCAAAATGGGGCCAAAATGGGCATTTGCCCATTTTGCCCAAAAAATGTAGCAAAATGTCTTTATTCTAAAACTATCTAGTAAAATGCCCATGTTTTGAAACTTAATTTGATAAAAATCGAGTTATTTGAAAAAATTCACAGGGAACTCGAGTTCCATGTGACCGAAATACTTCGTTTCGTTCGCCAAATCGAAATGACTTTCGGTACGAAATTGACTTCCTATTAAAAATGCATCTTGCATTTTTTGTCTTGTTTGTTAACTTTATTTTGTAGCAGATTTTAAGAATAGATTTTTCTTTAACTTCAATAAATTTGAAAATCGACTAAGTTAAGGATTTTTTCTTCTTCTTTTTTCTTTCATCTCTCTCTCATGTCTCCCATGCGAATCAGAGATGCACATTTCGTTTATTTTCTAATAAACATTCTTCCTCATTCCTTTGATGAAATGGAGGTAAATATTGATTTCATCCCTATCTTTGAGAAAAGAAAAATAAAAGTGAAATGGTATATTAATAAAGTTTTATATTTCTTTACTTTCCATTCATTCTTTTATAAACTCCTAAAAGCAGTAGAGAAATGAAATCATATTTTATTTCATGTAATTCTGTTAGGTTTTAAGGTCTTAGGATTTTATGTATTTAGAACCTAATTTGTAATGTTGGCAAACCATGATCAAAACAATGTATTTAGTCTTGTTTAGGCTTGCTCAAAGTTGGTTTAATTTTGTAAAGTTGGAATCGAGAGACTGCAGAAGCATTGGAGCTTCTCGGCCTAGCTCGATCGATCGAATGTAATTCTCGATCGATCGAAAATCGGCCCAGATGCGTTTTTCTGCAGAATTCCAACTCAGCCCTAACTCTTTAAACGTTTAGGGTTTTATGTTTTTGCCCTAGGTATATAAGGCAAACCCTAGCTACGTTTTTAAGAGTTGCACAAGTTGTGTTGTTGCTCATACATTGCGGTTTTGTGTAAATCTCTTGTGAGATCTAGAGGAGCTTTCCTTTACACATAACTTAGGGTTTTCAAGATTGAGATTCTTCTACATCTTGATGATCAACTTGGTTGCTGCCCTTTGAAGCTTAAAGATTAACAAGCGAGGAGCTTGTACCTGATTTGAAGGAAGACAAAAGAAAGAAGTAGTCCGTGGATTCGGAGCCTGCGCGTGGTCGTGTCAGGAAGTTACTACTGGTGGGTAGCATTAGGAAGTCAAGCGGGGTAGCTTGTAAGTCCTTTTGTAACAACTTCAATTCTTTCTTAGTGGATTCCGTTTTGCCTTGAGGATCGGTGGGTAAAATCCTCCCCAGGTTTTTTACCGGTTTGGTTTTCCTGGGTGATCATATCACTGTGTTATTTACTTTCCGCTGCTTTATATGTTTTACATGCATGATATGATTTTGTGATTGTTTTAACCTAGAATTGTTTTAATTTGACTAAGTAAAAACTTGGCTAATTAATCTAGGCTACGCAATCTGGTTATAGTTTAAGGGGTCTAAACCCTGTCAAATTCCATTATTTTAAAAACTCTTATATTCTAAATTACTAAAAACTATATCTTTTGATAAATGCTATGCAAATAATTTACCAGAAATAAATAAAAGTAAAATTATATCTTTTGATAAATACTTTGCACATAATCTACCATAAATAAATAAAAGTCAAATGCACTATTGAGTCACCTTACTATAATTTTTTCACTAGACTTAGCGGCAAAAAATAAATGAAAAAGAAACTACTTCCATTCAAACAAAAGATTGAGCAAAGACTTGCTTACCCATTTTCTTCCTCATTACCAGCCAATACACAATGGAGACCACAAGAACCATTACAGCAACAGAAACTCCCAGAATTGCCAACATCGTTGTTTTTCGAGTAAGACCTTTTTTCTTGGTATATTGAGCTAAGGGAAAAAAAAAAAGAAGGTAAATATATATATATATATATTTATTTATTTATTTATTATTCATAGTAACCTCATAAATTCAAGAAGGTAATTGAACATAAATAGTTAATATTGATGCAATTTTATAGGGAAAAGAGAGTAGGGAGGAAACAATGAGCTTAAGGACTAAGGAGAATGTGCGATTCCCTAATTGAGGTCAAAATTAATTGTTAAAAAAATGCACAAACTGGTTTTTCAACATCAAACTCAGATAGAACAAGTGTTACATATATAGCCGCGGGACAAAAGTGATGAATATAATTGTAGAAATTCTTATGATGTCAGGCGTTAACATTTTTTTTTTTTTTTTAAGAATGCAATAACAAAATTTAAACAATTTCAACTTGTCAAACTATTTCTTAAAATATTGGAAAATTTTAAGGCAAAGAGAAGATAGAAATGCGAAGATTATGATATTGTTTTTGGACGGTTTAACAAAACCATGTATAAATCTGTTGCAATATGCATAAAATCTGGATGCTATAGGTCTGTTTGGATACAACTTATTGTTGCTGAAAGTTGCTGAAAATTGATTGTTGCTGAAAACACTGTAGCAAGATAATTTTTAAATGGATAAATAGTACTGTGGGACCCATTTTTAATATTTTTAATTGTGAACAATACGTGAACAGTGCATGAACAGTGCACGCACCGTTCATAAACAGTAATTTTTGTCTCTAAAAGCAAAAACAAAGTGCAGGAAAAAAAAAAGAAAAAAGAGAGAGAGAAAACGCAGTTGCAAAACGCAACGCAACAAAACTCACAATCCAAACCCTCACTATGGGTCCGTTTGGATACAGTTTATTTTGCTGAACTGAACTGAACTGAACTAAAAATACTGTAGCAAAATAATTTTTAAATGTGTGAATAGTACCGTGGGACCCATTTTGAATGAAAAAAAATGCTAAAAGTTGAGATTTGTGGGACCTATGAACAGTGCATTATGCACTGTTCAAGGTTGAAAAGTCAGCATTTGCGGCTACTGTTCATTAAACAGTAGTCGCACAGTAATGCACAGTAACCGCACTACTCCTTTAAACGCCTGGAAAAAAAAAAAAAAAACGTAAACATGAAACGTGGGTTTGTATTCAAACCCAGCCTATATATGTGCTATGTGTTAGGAAATGTGAGATGACTATTATTTCATGTTAGAATAAGAAGATATTAGAAAGAAGTAAAAAGAATATGAGAAGAGAGAAACAAGCAATTAATGTGATTTAACCAAAGCACCCTACCATTTTCTTTTATTAGATTTTTTTTTTGGTTACATGTCTATGGTACCTTTTTACTAGAGGTAACCTAAGCAATTAATGTGGAAGCAATAATTAAAAAGAAATTTGCAAGTATTAATTAAAGTATTACCTAGTGCAACTGCATCCACACGTACGTATAAATCTTGTCCTTCATCAGAAAATGTTCTTACATCGACCAAGTCCCCGTGCCATGTCAAGCATCCAATCCCTCCCTCACTCTCATCTGCACTTGTGTAAGCCATACAAGAACAATTCCTTAAGCACTCTTGCTCACACTCTTTCAAACTTAAACTCATGTCTACATGTGCTATTGAAGTATCAGGCACCTTCACATGTGCCAACTTGACGAACCCTTCTACACTCTTACAAGTAGACACCCCTCGGATCCTTACACACCCACTTGATCCATCTCTAATATGCCAATCAAGAGGTTGTAAAGTTGTAATTTACAACTATGTTTTGTTGGCTTTTATTCCGTGCCAAATTTGATTGTAATTGAGTTCAATCGTTTAAAACCCTGTATTTGTTGTGGGACTTGTTGTAAGGGTTGTGTGTTAGAGAGAGTGTTTGAAGACTCAAGCATTTGAAGAATTGAAGATTCTCGCGGGTATCTCGCGACCTAGCATCCCGCGAAGTGACCCATGTGCCAGGCACATGCTGGAATGCGAAGAGTCAGGCCAGGTGGAGACAGTTGTGTCTCGCGAGTATCTCGCGGGTAAGGCCTTCCCGCGAGACACCCGCGAGACTAGCTGTTCTGCCAGCCTGTACTTTTTGAGTCACACCTTTTGCACCTCTCCTATATATACCATCATTACCCACAATTGTTGAGGGATGCTTCAGAGAGAAAACCCTAGCCAAACACATTGGTAATTAGAGATTGTCTTCCCCACCTTTCTCTATACATTTGTTTGTGGTATTTCCTCAACCCTTCCCTCTCCATTATCCATATCTTTGAGAGGTTGATAGCCCAAACACTTACCACACCTTGTGAGTGCTGTGTGACGTTTTTGGTGCTGCTGGGAAGCATTGGAAGAAGCCTTGAATGGCAGATGCAACATGGAGCTTGTTGCGGGATCCGGATAACTAGGACAAGACACGGTTCCGAGAAGCCTTGTTGGAGTAGGAGCTTGGAGGGCTTAGGTACAGCGGGTAGACTAGGCTTGGAGGGTCTTTTGCTAACCCATGTATCCCAACTAATTGTCTAGTGGATCGTTTTCCGCTTGGAGGGCGGCGGAGAGGTTTTTCGCCGAGTTCTTCGGTTTCCTCTTCGAGAACACGTCTCGGTGTTTTCTGTGTTTGCATCCTTCTTCCCTACTCTTGTTTAATTCCATTATACTGCTGTGTTGCTTTGTTTATGGATTAGAGTAGTTACTTGTTCATCCGCTCGCTTTTACACTATTCCGCACTTTGTATTAAAGTTGTGTAAAATCTATTGAGCCGTAATTTTAATTTGGGGGTCTAAACAGCTCTTGTGTTTTTCAACACATTTTCGAGCTTTCAATTGGTATCAGAGCGGGTACACTTGCTGAGGTTTAACTACCTAAGTGTGATCCTTGACCCTTGTTGAGATGGACCGGTCTCAATCGCTCAATGTTCCACCATTTTTTGATGGAAATAATTATGCATTCTGGAAAGTTAGGATGAGAGCATTTTTATGCTCTATTGATGATACCGTTTGGGATGCGGTTGAGATAGGTTGGACTAAGCCGGAGGCTCCTAAGTCCACTTGGGATAAGGCTGCTCTAGCAGCGGCCAATGCTAATAGTAAGGCCTTAAATGCAATTTTTTGTGGTGTGTCCCCTGACGAATTCCACAGGATTTCTCATATGACAGTAGCCAAGGAAGCTTGGGAGATTTTGGAGACTACCTATGAGGGTACAAAGAAAGTTAAGGACACGAAGCTTCAAATGCTTACCACCAAATTTGAAGAACTCAAGATGGGTGATGATGAACCATTTGATTCATTCTATGGGAAACTCAATGAAATTGTCATTGCTAAACTCAATCTTGGGGAGAAGATTGAAGACACCAAGGTGGTAAGAAAAATTTTGAGGTCCCTACCTGAAAGTTTTAGAGCAAAAGTTACAGCCATAGAAGAAAGCAAAGACTTGGATGAGATTAAGATTCAAGAGTTGATAGGGTCTCTCCAAACGTATGAGCTGGGACTGCCTTCCCATAAGACAAGCAAATCGCTTGCTCTTAAGACCATCACCGAAAGGATAAATGATTCCTCCGAAGAAGATGGAGTGGAGAAGGAAGTAGCATATCTTGTCAAGAACTTCCGCAAATTCTTGAAAATGAAAAATAGCGGGAAACCTTTCAATGGAGGAAAGTTCTCTTCATCAAGAGGTGATAAGAAAGAGTTTAATAGAAAAGAAGGGAAGGACTCTCAACCTTCTTCAGATATTGTATGCTATGAGTGCAATGGGCATGGACATTTAAAGAAGGAATGTCCGAATTTTCTGAGGGGAAAAGGGAAGGCTTATGCTACAACACTCAGTGATTCTGACTCTTCTGATTCTGACTCGGAAGAGAGCTGTGACGGTGAGGGAAACTACTCCGCCTTCATGACCATTGATCATGTAGATTCTTCGGATGACTTGGAAGTACTTGTGAAGGAACTTGGTGAGCATTCTGATTCAGAGTCCGTTGGAATTGTAGATGAATCAGATGAGGAAAAGGATGAAAGTACAGATAATCTTCAAGAAAACTACTCATTACTCCTTGAGAAGTCGGGAGAATATGCAAGGGTAGCCAAGGTGGCTGTCAGAAAAATGAAGAAGGCAGAGGAAGATTACCGGAGCCTTATGGTCAGACATAGGGAGGCAAAATGCGAGATAGAAAAGATGAATGGTGAGCTGTCAGAAGCTTACTTAAAGATCAGATTTCTTGAACAAGAGGTGGTTCAAGCACAAGCCAAGGTAGATAGGGTCTCCTCCAGAAAGTTGAATGATGTTATCTCATCCCAAAAACATTCCTCGGACAAGTCCGGATTGGGATATACCGGAGCGAGTAGCTCATCAGTCAAAGCTACCAAAGAAGTAAAATTTGTGAAGGCCGTAGAACAAATTGTAGAGGAGGCTGTTCCTGAGAGTGTTAAGGTTGAAAAGAAGAATGTAATTGAGCAACGGATGGTGAACAAGCCCCGAAATCAATCTGTAGGAAGACATGAAACCAGAGCAAGATCTCTTTCAAGACCTCAACGGGGTCCTAGAACAGATTATGTATGTCACTATTGCGGACTGCGAGGACATACTAGACCAAACTGCCAAAAGTTGAGAGCAGACAACAATGTAAGCGCACCGCGGTCACGAGGAAGAAGAAATGACAATAGAGCTTGGAGCGGTGGAAACTCAAGAAGCCAAAATTGTGATCTCGGAGTGACAGACATGATGAAGATGATAGGTGCCTTCACCACTTGCATGGAGAGTTTCACAAGGAGGTTTGAAAGTCCCAACTCTCGTACCCAATCCGTCAAGGATATCACCCCAAACGCACGTGACGTGTGGGTGAAGAGGGGTACCCATGCATAAGCATTATAATATGTCCATGCATCAATTCTTTCCATGTGTAGGGACATTTGTAAATGCATCATTTCATGCATTAATTTCATTTTCTTTGGTTTAAACCTATTGTTGTTGACCTTGCTTTTCATGTTCTGTTTTGGGTGTGTTTCAAAAAATTCAAAAACCCATAAAAATTGAAAAATCTCAAAAGTTTGATCACTTGTTTTATGCATATCTCATGTGAGTTTGGCCTAGTACCTTCGTACTTATGGCATAGTGCATTTACGATCTTTGCTTGTTCGTATGCACCCTCTTCTATGTGGAAGAAACCCTGAAAATTTTGAGTGACTGTTGTAAATAGATCTTCACACCTGTCATGAATGATTAGTCAATAGTCTTGTTGGTCTTGATACTTGCATAGACTTGTGTCTATATCTCTTCCCACTTTATTTTTATGTTTTTGCAAAAAGAGCTCACAAATTGTAAATCTCCAAATGAAAAGAGATATTGAGCTGCAAAAGCCTGTCGCACACACTAGTATTTGACTAGGAAAAAGGGAAAGCGACTCCTTTTAAAGTAAATGTTATGGTGCTCAAAAAGCCAAAGGCTTCTCATCAATGTTGAAATATCATAAATTTCAGGCACCTTCCTCAAAATGAGATGTATTTGTCCAATCAAAATGAAAATGGACCAATTGTTATGAGTTATAAGAAGCCAAATGAAAAGCTTCTATGTTTTCAATGTGTGGGAGGTCATATATACTCATTTCTATAATGGAGATAGTCCACATGATTTCGTATCAGTTGTGTATGACTCGCGTGAATTGATCATTGAAGCTTCACTCTGGTCTAAGGACTATTTCACATTTGATACTCACACACAACACACAAGTTTTTGATTCAATCAATGCCTATCTCATTTGTGTGATTGTATATGTCCAAATGGGATGTGATTGCCCATGAACTTGTTGATCAAATCCAAAAAGATTTTTGTGAATTTTATTAGTTTTTGAAAGTGTTTTTATCCTTCCTTGTGTTTCTTTTTGGTCAAAATGTTTTTGTGTGTTTTTCATCAAAAAACTGGTTCATGGGTTATTTCGCGAGAAGCTCGCGACTAAGCTGCTTCCCGCGAAAAGATTTGAGGGAAAAATTTTCATCATCCTGTCACACAGAGAATTTCGCGACTGTCTCGCGACTGTATCGCGACTAACAGCTTCTCGCGAAATCATGTTTGGCCAAAACTGGAGTTTTCTCAAATTCAGACAGAGATTATCGCGACTGTATCGCGACTGTTTCGCGACTTAGCGCTTCTCGCGAAAATTTTGTGCCTCAGTGGCACCTTTCGCGATTGTTTCGCGACTGTCTCGCGGCTCCCTATCCCGCGAAAAACGCGTGTTTTCAGTTTTATAGGGCTGATGTGACAGTTTTTCAAAACATATCAAAAACTCCCTCCCTCATTTCTCTTCGAAACTCTCTCAACCCAAAACACTATTTCATCAAACCCCTATCCAAATCAAGATTTTTTCTGCATTTTCTTCTTCAAGGTATGTTGATTAATCACTTCTTTTTAAGTTTTTACTTAGATTATGCAGAATTTTGTGTTAGGGCTTTCAAAATTGGGGATTTTTCGAAACTTTGATTGGTTTTCAAAATTGGGTGATGTTTTTGTTCATTTGTTGATTGGGTTATGTTTCTTTTAATCTAGATGCATCTGTGTTGGCCCCTTGTGGCATTTTATCATGTATTTAGGCATAATTTTCCTATGTTCATGCATTGCTCATACATGAAGTGCTCATATGCATATTAAGTGTTTGGTTTAATGTCTAAATGATGAAGTTGTGCCTAATTGGTCTCAAGTGAGTCCAAATTTCAATGTTTTCATGTATCTTACCATGGTTTGATCTTGAATTGATCTTTGCTCTTGTGTAGATTGCATTTTGAACATGGTACATTTACTTGGCTCATTACTACACACCTAGGCACACACTCAAGCATTTCATGTTACACACACATATGCGTACACACAAACACACACTTGCACAATAATTTAATTTCATGCAAAATGTCTTTTTGTTCATGCATTTGTGTTTTAGTTTAACGTTGTATGGTGTGTAGCATGCGTATACGAATTGGTCATGCCCTGTTTTGAATGTTCCTCTGTTTTTGGAAGTATCACATTTTGATTTAAACTAACTTGAATCTAATCAAGTTTTGTTCTTGTGTTGTGTGCACTTGTGCTTTATGTGTTGTTTCCACTTATGTAGATGTCTCCCACCAAGCATGCCGGTATCAAGAAGAAGGGTCCCAAACGTGCTCGTACTGAATCCGATCATTTCAAATCCGCAGAGGCAGATATGAAGTACAATGATTGCTACAAGAGAGCGACCATTGTCATGGAAAGGGTGGTTCAATTGGAGGAGCTTGAGAATACATGCATCCCAGATGTGTTCAAAGAAAGAACCTGGACAAAGTTGCTAAATCCAGCTGGGAATGTGTACTCGGAAATTATCAGGGAATTCTTTTCTAATGCTGCTGTGGAGGATGACAAGATAGTCTGCTGGGTGAGGCACAAAGAATTTGAGATTACAAAGGATGGCATTCAAGACTTCTTGGAGATTCGTCCTCCCTCACAACCGATGACAGTTCAGTATGATGAGAGATTAGGGCATATCACGGAGATGATATCAGCTCTTGGTGGAGTTCCAAAGAAATCATCAATGGATACTCTCAAGTTCTCTCCAGAAATGAGAACTCTCAGCTATGTCATGATCCATAACCTGTATCCGGTCACCAACCTCACCACTCTCTCGGCTCCAAGGACGAGGTTTCTCTACGACCTCTTTACTCACAAGGAAATTGATATCTGCAGCCACATCTTCCACATTCTGAAGAAGAGCATCACGAAGCAAAATTCCAGAACCATAATGCCCTTTCCTTCATTGATCATGGGGCTCATTGCCAAGACAAAGCTGAAATTCCCTAGTGGCCTCACTGTTGTTCAGAGGGATTACCCCATTGGTGCAAACACTCTAACTCGGAGCACAGCACACATTAAAGGCCCCAAGACTGGTGCTCATCTCATTCCACCACCTCGGGTCGTGCCTCAGGATGCACCAGATGAGGGTGGGGATACAGAGGAGGAGATTGACAGGTTTACTTCTGCTCCAGAGACTGCACATCCAGAGACTGCACAGCCATCATCTTCAACACACACACCAGGTCTCAGCAAGCTTGATCAGATCCTAGCTAAGATGGATCACATGTCCACAGTGCTTGACACTCATGTACAGCACACAGCGGATCAGTTTGCATACCTCCAGGAGCAGATCACCACATTGTCAGCCCAGATTCAGAGCCTATCTCCTTCACATGTATCAGACTCCGACTCCGATCAGATCTAGTCCTTTGGCCATTCCGGTCAAAAAGGGGGAGAAAATTTTGAGGGGGAGCTGCTGAACAAGAGCTTGCACAGCCTTAGGGGGAGCATAACCTAGACACATAGCTATAGTTGATATTGGTTATTGGTTTTACAGACGGGTTTTATACAGCTCTTTTTAGTTTTTTTCTGGTTTATGGTTTATAGTTAATGTCTTACTGTTTTCTGGTTTATAGTTCTGACACTTATGCTTTAACTTCAGTATTAATTTAAGTATATTCAGTATATTTTCAGAACTGTGTGTTTAAGTTCTATGCTTTGTGGCATATATGCTATGTGGCACTTTTTTGTTTTGTACCCATGTTGCTTTTGTAAGCTTTAAGGGTTTGTTTCATGCATTGTTTGTAGGTCTTTGTGGTTTGTGCCATGCATTTGCAATACCTTGCCTATGCAACCTTCATGCATGTTTACTTGTCGATCAATGTCATGCATTTTACTTCAAGTACATCACTCTTGTGCCCATGTAGGATTGTTCCTAGATGCATACACGTACTATGCATTGGTTGAGTGATGAACACTCGTGTGCCCTAGTAGGATTGTTCCTAGATGCAAATACTTCGTGTATTTCGCATTGGTTGAGTGTTGGAGTTGCAAGTGACTCTCTTCAATTGAGCGTATCTTCTTGCAAATCCGGATGTTCGTTCCATGTGTGAATGAGCATAGTAATTGCTTCTGTATAGTGATTACTTGTTTGATCTTGCCATGATCTAGTGTTTCTATTTCGTTTTGCTCGATCATGCTATTATTGCTCCATATGTTTTCAAGTTTTCTGCATACAATGATGTTATTGTGTTGTTGTGTTTCAGGAGTTACTTGTTCATATGTTTCAAGAGCTTATCAGAATCTAGAATTAGGTGTGAGTGAGTTTTGCCTTTGTTCCCAAACTCACGGTTAAGTCTAGAGTCTGTTTTAGGGTTTTGTCACGGAATAGCCAAAGGGGGAGATTGTAAAGTTGTAATTTACAACTATGTTTTGTTGGCTTTTATTCCGTGCCAAATTTGATTGTAATTGAGTTCAATCGTTTAAAACCCTGTATTTGTTGTGGGACTTGTTGTAAGGGTTGTGTGTTAGAGAGAGTGTTTGAAGACTCAAGCATTTGAAGAACTGAAGATTCTCGCGGGTATCTCGCGACCTAGCATCCCGCGAAGTGACCCATGTGCCAGGCACATGCTGGAATGCGAAGAGTCAGGCCAGGTGGAGACAGTTGTGTCTCGCGAGTATCTCGCGGGTAAGGCCTTCCCGCGAGACACCCGCGAGACTAGCTGTTCTGCCAGCCTGTACTTTTTGAGTCACACCTTTTGCACCTCTCCTATATATACCATCATTACCCACAATTGTTGAGGGATGCTTCAGAGAGAAAACCCTAGCCAAACACATTGGTAATTAGAGATTGTCTTCCCCACCTTTCTCTATACATTTGTTTGTGGTATTTCCTCAACCCTTCCCTCTCCATTATCCATATCTTTGAGAGGTTGATAGCCCAAACACTTACCACACCTTGTGAGTGCTGTGTGACGTTTTTGGTGCTGCTGGGAAGCATTGGAAGAAGCCTTGAATGGCAGATGCAACATGGAGCTTGTTGCGGGATCCGGATAACTAGGACAAGACACGGTTCCGAGAAGCCTTGTTGGAGTAGGAGCTTGGAGGGCTTAGGTACAGCGGGTAGACTAGGCTTGGAGGGTCTTTTGCTAACCCATGTATCCCAACTAATTGTCTAGTGGATCGTTTTCCGCTTGGAGGGCGGCGGAGAGGTTTTTCGCCGAGTTCTTCGGTTTCCTCTTCGAGAACACGTCTCGGTGTTTTCTGTGTTTGCATCCTTCTTCCCTACTCTTGTTTAATTCCATTATACTGCTGTGTTGCTTTGTTTATGGATTAGAGTAGTTACTTGTTCATCCGCTCGCTTTTACACTATTCCGCACTTTGTATTAAAGTTGTGTAAAATCTATTGAGCCGTAATTTTAATTTGGGGGTCTAAACAGCTCTTGTGTTTTTCAACACATTTTCGAGCTTTCAGAGGTGACTTAGGTTCAAACCCAGGTAAGCATGTGCAATCGAACTCATCCCCATTGTATGGGTCACAGTAACTATTTGGACCACACATTAAATACATATCGCATGACTCTTTTGAGTCAAACCAAAACGCGACCCATTTACTATCTTCCCAAGTGTACTTCCTCAATGTTCCTGATTCACCTAACACAAATCTAGTTTTAGAGTAAACATTGGGCTCAGCTATAATATACATCATGGTGATTTCATCTTGATTATTCATAAAACTAACATTCAAGTGGGAAGTATATAACTTAGATTTCATTTCTGGTGCACCGGTCAATCCTTTGCCACTCCAAGATCCAGCCCGCCACAATGGAGTCTGGCCCTTGTAAAACAACAATTGGGGGTACCCATTTGGATCAATTTTGAATGAGTACTTGCCTGTTTTCGGGTCATCTTTGGACTTCCAAGATGTTAAGTATCGACTCAACCCAGTCTGCCGGTCCAGCCCAACTTTCATAAAAGGAAGCATAGTATTGGTGGGATAATCAAAGCTTTGCCATAAGACCCTTTGGCTGCGTTGTTGAACCAAAACAAGATTTCCAACATCTAAGAGCTGAGCCATAGAGATAGAATAGTTTGTGGATGAGACCAAAGCAATATTCGTGGACCAAATAGGATACTTTTGGTTTTGGCTGTGGAGTACAAGGTCTCCCTGACTGTTGATGGATAGGATTCCCGAGCTATCATTGAGTGGATTATCTATGTTTGCAACCCATACAATGGTTTGTTCAGTAATTTGGTAATACCAAATTCCAACATAGCGGCGGTTGGAATTGCCAGGGCTGAAAAATCCCAGTGCAAAGGTTTTTTGGCTTGAGACTAGAGTTTGACCATCCTTGATGGGCTGGTCTGGAGTTATGGTATCAAGGGAAACGCAAATTGGAAAAAGAAGGGAGACAAGTAATAGCAATACTGATTTCAATAAGGATTTAGCAGGATTCATGATTTTCCAATGAAGATTGTAGGACATGAGAGTGCGTAAGAAGAGCATCTGAATGCATGTGTGTTAATTCATATTAATACCTCAAGCCGAAGCTCACTATTCACATATTCCCATGTATCCGCATTTGTTTTTAGCGTGTTGACCTTCCAAGTTCTTGCATCATTGCTTATTTGCTTTTTCGACCTTTTTAGAATGTAGCAGATTGAGATATGGTGCATGAAAACCAAACTGCCGACAGGGTGTACAGTCCAGCGGTTTAGAAAGAAGAATTTAACTTACCTCTAGAACTTTTTTAACTGAAATTTTTTTTTGTTTTAATGAAAAATTATAACTTCATCTACTAACTAAATAAAATGTGAAAATTAAAACCTACTACCACTTGCCATTATGTATTTAAAACAAAAGGAGATCTCTAGTTAAAAATGTACTGAAGGTAAGCCAAACCTTAAAAAAAAAACCCCTGAGCTAGCAAAATAAAAATAAAAATTTATATTTAATATTTTTTTTTATTTGACCCCCTAATATAAAAATTTGAACACCATGATCCTATTTTTTTTTTTTTTTTTTTTTTTAAGTCCAGTTTAAGTAAGTTTTGAATATAATCATTTTAATGATATCTAGGCCCTCTAAAAAAAATAATAGTAAACCCAAGAATAGAATTAGAAATTTGTTAATTTTAAACCTAAAAAAAAAAGATTTTAACAAATTTGAAATAACTAAGAGATGAAATTATTCAATGCAGTGATGATTAAAGTTTCCTTAACATCAATAAATATCATGTTTATTGTATTTAGAAACAATATATAGACAACTTCCAAGATTTAATCTTAGTAATAATAATTAGTATGTTCATTGTATTAAGAAATAATATTTTAAATGAACTTATAATTTATCTTTTATTCTCTTACTACTACTATGAGAAAATTTGTAACAAGATTCATCTATTACTTAAGATTCATCTTTTTACTGACTACCCTAGAAAGAATCCTAAAGCTGCCACTGATTGCAGTCATTTCATTACTTATGTACTTCTACTAACTTTCTTAACAAAAAAAAAGGTTAAACTTGTTGCACACAAGTTTTTTTTTTACATAATTTTACACACCCAAAAAGCAACTTTCTTTTAGGGTTTGTGTAAAATTGTGCAAAAAATAAAAAATAAAAAAATAATTGTGTGTAATAAAAAATACTGTTGAAAAAAATCCAGTTAATGAGTGCCTTTAGGGCATTTACTAATAAACTATTTTAGAAAATTTTTTATACTACTTTTATGGAAATATAAAAAAAAAAAACTGTTAAAAAATAATAAAAAAATTTTCCTTTCTTATAAAAATTTTCTAAAACAAATGCCTTAAGGGCATCCGTAAAAAAAATAACAATAATAAAAGAAAAAGAAGAAGATGAAGAGAACAATAAAAGGTAGAAGAAATAAGAAAGAAGAAGGCATTTCCACTAAGTGCAACTTATGTGGACCAAACCACGTTTTCATATTTAAGGTTCACAAGTATGAACCAAACACTTTTTAATATTCAAGAATTAAAAAAATATATATTGTAAGGACGCAATTCTGGTACCTGGCCCAAATGATAATTGAACTTAGGCCCAAAAAGCCCAATACAATGAATTTGTAGAGAGTAGGTTAAAAAACTGGGCTTTAATGAATTAGTCAACAAATAAAGTGGATTCAGATGACAAGAAAATGTAGATAGACTAGTTTAATCTAAAGAAAACTGTCCTCGGCACAATCCAAGGAGATCAGTTCTTATATGCTAATTCTCAAGTTTGATTACAAGTTCAGTTCTTGATCGCTATAGTGTTTCTCTCTCTATTTCTCAATCCCCCTTTCGTCAGAGGTCTTACATTATATATCTCCCCTTGAATGATCTTGGCTCTCCACTTGTCGGTCGTCCAAGCCACTACTTGAGTGCTTGTCCTATTGGATACCCTCACAGGCCCTCTGTGAGTTGGGGCGACCAAGACAACACTGTTTAGGGGTCTTCTCTACATAAATGCGGCCAGAGAGTTAGCTGCAAAGTATTCAATGCAGTGATAGAAGCTTTTTATCAGATATTTCTCAGCTCCCATTTTGTCCCGTACGTTAACAGTGCATATCCTTATCAACAGAACTTTCTGTAATGTCGCTCTGGATAGTAAAACTCACCTTCTGACCCCTTCTTTGTTTAGCTAAGGAGATACTCCTCCTCAGCCTACCTCTTCCAGCCTTTACAGTCCTAGCTACTCGTGAAGTTCAAAACCTTACTCCTTCCTTATTGTTGATCTATTTTTGGACTACTGTGCCTCCTCGGACAAGGCCCAAGGCCCAATATATATTTGGGCCTGCGTCCCCACAAGTATATATTTGAAATTGATTGTTTATCATCTACAAAATTTAATAAAAATATATATTTGCCAAGAGTTTTATAATTCAACTAATTAGCACATTTTGGTGTTTTCAATAGAGATATCTAAAATTCAAATCTCCACTCCCCTAATTACCAAATTATTAAAAAACACCTATATATGATTTATTTACTGAAATTATGGATTTATTCTTAAGTCGCCTAGTTATTAAGTACCAAATCTTAAAAGCAGTGAATATGAAAGCAATAAATACGATATTCAAGATTTGTTAACAAATTAAGTTGAAAACCAAAAAGGAACATCTTTGATGGCAGAACCACTTTGTAACCTATTCGTGTAAATACAAAGTTTTTTTATGTGATAATGTAAAGAGAAACGCAATTTCTGAAAAGAAAGGAGAGTATATAATGTATTGCTACCGTGATTGGAAGACTAGGGCGTTTGGGAAGTGATGAAAGCTTAAGTATTTATTAGAGTTTTTAGCTTACTTTTACTATTATTTATGGGTCTTATTACATTTTTTGGTACAATTCATTAGTCTTATTACACTATTCAACTAGCTTTTAACTTTTTACTACAGTACTTTGAGCAAAAAAAATTTAGTTTTAATTAAATAAGTTGTTCTTAAATGGAAATATTAGGGCACCTCTCACAGAATTAGTTTTAGTTTTATTTATTTTTTATTTTTTATGACATGCCTGGAATAAGAGATTACTGCCTTGAATTAACCAAATGGGCACTACGTTATATAGATTATTGCACGCCCCACACAGCTAACAAAGCTGGCGTGAATGAAATTTTGACGAGATAGATTTTGACTTTGCTTCCATCTGTCAATGGTTGCGTAAAATGTAATCATGTAAGGTAAGACCACTGTCGGTCGATTAATAATGTCTGAGTCCTAAACCTGAGTTTTCTAGAACCACAATATTTGTCACACTCTTCATCACTACTGTATATCCTGTGTATATATGACATTATTGACCATAATTAATTGTTTGTTATTTTTAAATAAACTCGTTATTTTCTTTTTTAACCACTTATACTTTCCTACGTTAGAGTTAGTGGCCGCTTTACGACTTTTTTTAGAGGAGTCGGTAAGAAAATGCATTTTGGATAAGAGATTAATCTTGCCGTCAACATGGTTTCCTTATTACAAAATTACCTATAATATGTACTAGCAATTAAACTATAAGTTCATTTAACATTTTTTTTTTCTTAATAAAATGAGCATATTAAATTTTTTTGTTAAGTTAGTTTTAATTATTACTCCTTAAAATACTTTTATCTATTAGTTTAGGACAATTATATATTTACATTATACTATCAATGTAAGATTTATATTGTAAACAATTATATTATACACGTTTGTTTAGAATCAATGTAAGATTTACATTGTAAATAATTATACTATACACATTTGCAAAAAATATACAATAATATACACATTTGTTTAAAAACGATGTAAATCTTACATTGATAGTACAGTGTAAACTATGAATTTTCCATTAGTTTGTTTCAAATTCATTAAGATCTAAACCACCCCCCTACCTAGATTTTAGATAAAATTGGTTTGTTGTTAGCTTCCTCTTTTTTTTCTTTTTTCTTTTTTTGTGCGCGTGCTTAAAATGACCATAATATTGTTTAGATGATTATATTTAAACTTATTTCAAGTGGCTTTAAAAAAAATAGAGTTAAGGTGTTCAAATTTTTATTTTAAGAGTGTCAAATAAAACAATACACACACACACACACACACACACACACACATATATATATATAGGGTCGGCTCAAGGTATTGTGAGGCCTAAGGTGACTACTTTAAGTAGGGTCTATTCTTATACTTTGAATATTAATAAAATATTTATTTAACTTTTGGTTTTTTTTTTTTTTTTTTTTTCCATTTAAAATCTTTTTTTTTTTAGAAAAAAATTACAAATTAAAATGAACTCATCGCATTACTCAATGACTATACAACTAAAATAAACACTATTTATTGAATGAAGTAACTAAATACTAAAAAATTATGATTGTAAATTTTAATAAAGTTATATATTTGATATCTCTAAATAAAATTTGAATAAATTTATTTACTAGTGTAAGATTATGATCTTTTAACATTTATGTGTGAGAGATTAAATAATTGACCCATCCAATGAAAACATTTTTCTTTAACTAGTTTTTCTTTGATAAAAAAACAACTACTTTTTATTTATGGATGAATATTTAGGACTTAATTAATACTTCAATTGATACAAAAATATCTTTATTGATACAAATTTAGGGACCTTTTTTCATTGGGGCCTTAGGTGATTGCCTATTTAGCTTATCCAGAGCCAGCACTATATATATATATATATATATAAATTGCCAGGTCAAGGGGTTCACTTGAACCCCTGAACTGTACATGGCGGCGCCACCCATATAAAATAGTGGCCTTAGTATCTTTGAAACTTAGCACGGGTTAGGAAAGTTGTTATTTTTAGAATTTTCTTCCAGGTGGAAGTTTAAAATATATATATATATATATATAATTTGCCAACTCAGTGGGTTCATTGAACCCCTTGAACCGTACATGGTGCTGCCCATGACCGCCTCAGTATCTTTGAAACTCAGGAAAGTTGCTATTTTTAGGATTTTCTACGGGGTGGAAGTTTTTAAAATATAAACCTTAATTTCTAGGTTGCAATCTCTATTGACTATCATGAGGTTTTAGTGATGAATTAGTGTAAGAACACCGAAGATTGAGAAACACGTGGTTTATTATACTAATTGTGGGTACCTAGACATGCGGGGCAACGTCTTAGGCATGCGGGGCAACGTCCTAGGCATGCGGGGCAACGTCCTAGGCATGCTCGGCAAAGTCCTTAGGCATGCGGGGCAACGTCCTAGGCATGCGGGGCAACGTCCTAGGCATGCTCGGCAACGTCCTAAGGCATGCGGGGCAATGTCCTAGGAGTCCCACATCGAAGGAAAACCCTCCCACTTGCTGCCTTATAAGCTGTGAAGCGAAGGGAGTAGTGTACCATCAGCTTAGTCATTCGAATGACTAAGCTGATGGTACACTACTCCCTTCGCTTCACAGCTTATAAGGCAGCAAGTGGGAGGGTTTTCCTTCGATGTGGGACTCCTAGGACATTGCCCCGCATGCCTTAGGACGTTGCCGAGCATGCCTAGGACGTTGCCCCGCATGCCTAAGGACTTTGCCGAGCATGCCTAGGACGTTGCCCCGCATGCCTAAGACGTTGCCCCGCATGTCTAGGTACCCACACTAATAAAACGTGAGAAACAAGTGCTTTAAATAACTATAATATACTATCTATTAAGACTATAATATATATATATATATATTGCCATCTCAGATGGTTCATTTGAACCCCTGAACTGTACATGGCGCCGCCCATGGGCATATAAAATTGCGGCCCCAGTATCTTGGAAACTCAGCACGAGCTAGCTGGAAAGTTGTTATTTTTAGGATTTTCTACGGGTGGAAGTTTTAAAAATGTAAACCTTTCTATATTGGTTGCAATCTTTATTGACTATCATATCATGAGGTTTTTATGATGAATTTGTGTAAGAACACCGAAGCTTGCACTATCTTGCACTAAGAACAAATTATTGAGAACCATAAAAGTAAAAGGTCACGTGATTGGTGACCTTTATTTAATATTTATGACCATGAGAATAAAGTCTAGGGATGAATCATGAATGAGAGTAAAATCTCAAGAGATCGAAGTGCATAAAGATGATTGAGAAACACGTGGCTTGTATAATATACTATCTATTAAGACTAAAATCGACACGGTTTGAAACACAAAACTGATCCACAAGAGATAAGATATAGACAACATTGTTCACATTACAGGGAACACTTGCTTGAGTGGAAACGACACTTTTTGGCGCAACTGAGGTTTTCTATACGACAGCGTTTAAATCAGCAAATTCAACTCAAGCATCACATGGGGACAAAACAAACCATAGACCAAGTCAAATGTCAATTGAAGGAGGTTGATAACATCATGTTATTTGTGCTTTGTTGAGGGTGGTTTTTTCACTTTTTGTACCTTAGACATGTGTCTTAATGTTATTAGACAACGTTTAGTTTAGGTTTTTTTTTTAGGAAGAAAGTTGGGCTTGACGTTCTCACGAAATGGACTCCTAAGTTCCATTCTGCCGCTGCCAATTTGTGCACAAACATTGAGTCTAAAGTACAGAGGACGACACTACAAACTAGGCTTATTCTCTGTTTCTATCGCAGAAGGAACATTTTTCCAGCTTTTGTCGTGGAACTAACTTTTCTTAAACTTCTGCTATGCAATAAAGTTTTCTACACTTTTCTGTAACGTGAGTGACTATTCTCTATTTTTTGCTACAGAAATATTTCTTCACTTTCTTTTTGCACATAAACTCCAAAACCCAAAGAAAACCTATCAAACAAATATTAATTTACAAGGGTTAGCATACATATTCTCATACATACATACATATATATATATATACACACACACATATATTCTACATATAGTTATACGTATTTACATATAAATATATAAAATATGCTCTACAGAATATGAACTACACACACGTATGGCAGAATAATGATTATTTTGTATTAAAAGTAATGCACGTAATAACAAAGAAATAATAAAAGTTTCAACGGAAATAATCAAGGTAAAGAATATTCATAGCAGGATGTTAACTAAAACGATCTCAATCCCGACTCACACAACCTTATTATCAAATAAGGTTATAAAGTTATGTGGTTTGAAACATGAGTTAGAGTAGTCATCTTTTGGAGATTGCAAAGAGTGTACTTTGGTGTTTTCAAAGGTGGGAAAGGATTCCTAGTAATGCATGCTAATTCTACCGTGTTTTCTCTACTGTCTCTTCTCTTCGATATCACTTTCTTTCTCTTTTCTCTCTTCTTTCACTTTCAACTCACTATTTAGATTTCCTTCATATGATATTCCTTGATTTATGTGTTCTTGTTCCTCATCCCATATTCATGGGTATGGTTCCTATTTATACCATAACTCAATCCATGCTCTTTTCCATTTTTTCCTTTATTTTACCAACCATTTTGTCTACTGCTGGCATTCAGTCAACTCCCACAACATACTGGCCACTACCTTCTAACTGTGTACAAGTGGGTTCGATCCCACTAAGGAGCTTCAACCTATTCCTTACGACAAATAACCTCCCTATTTTGGTTAAAGGCTAGTTTGCTGCAGAGCAACCTCACATCTCTTTTCCTAAAATGGTAAAGGCCTCCATTAATTCTCTGTCTTCATTATCTAGTATGCATCAGATGGTTCCTGCATACCTTCTTCCCATTTTTGGTAAAGATATTTTCCTAGCAAAGCATATTCCCAAAAGTGATCTCGGCAGGATACTAATCTAGGTCATTTCCCCCCTCCACCAAATCACACCCTCTACACCTCATCGGCCTTAGGCCTTACTCCCTTGCATTACTGGGATGCAGAAGGGCAGAGCCTAGACCTTACGTTACTCACCTACCTTGCTACATTTGTCTTTTTTCTTGATTTTGGTTTCTTTCTCCTTCATGCATTTTCTACTACTGTTATTTTTGTTTTCTTTCATCATGTCTCATACTGGAGATAAGTTCGGCTACTTTTCTTATTTTATAAGGATGTTATGGGCTTCATGGGCTTGCTGCCCTTTGTTGGGTCAAAAAGGTCTCAACCCAATTTGCTTTAATCTATCAAAGTCATTCTACAAAAAATATGTATTATTTAGAAGATATGTATTCTATAGAAGATCTGTATTTTGCTACAAGTCACTTTCTCTGGCCAAAATGGCCCATTACCATGAAATTTTGAAATATTTGGGCCAAAAGCACTGTTTCGGAAATAATTGGGGAAATACCATCTTTTTGAGTACTCGAGTTTGGGGAACTCGAGTACTGTGTTTTTTTCCTTCCACCGTGGCACGCTGACATGGCACTTGGGTTTGAAAATTTCGCATAGTACTCGAGCTCCTGAAGCTCGAGTACTGTTCTGCCCACACACACACACTTAAACACTGTTCTGCCCATACACACACACACTTTAACACTTACCCACTATCAGACTAACACTATCACACTTCCTAAATCTGAAATCTCCCTCTCAACCTCGCCTCCCTCTGAAATCTCCCTCTCAATCTCGCCTCCCTGAAATCTCCCTCTCAATCTCGGCTCCCTCTCAATCTCGCCTCCCTGAAATCTCCCTCTCAATCTCGGCTCCTTCTCAATCTCGCCTCTCTGAAATCTCCCTCCCAATCTCGCCTCTCAGTCTCGGTCTCGGTCTCGGTCTCGGTCTCGCCGTCGTCTTCGGCACCACAAGGTCTCTTTCACTATTTCTCACCACAAGGTACATCACTCTAACTTTTCTCTTCTTCGTTGACCTCTCATTTGATTTCTTTTTTTTTTTTTTTTCTGTGGGTTTGCTTGGGTTTCATTTGATGTATTGTGGGTTTTGTTGGGGTTTTGTTCTTTTGTTTGTGCGTTTTGTTTCATTGTATTTTCACTGATTTGTTCATTTGTTTATACTCTAAGCCATTTCTGTAATTTCCTCTAATTTGTTTGTCCTCTTCTTTTAGTTCTCTGTGTTAGCGTAATTTCTTTTTCTTTGTAATTTGTTTTTCCTCTAATTTGTTCATTTGATGAAATGCTTCTATGAACTATCTTAAGAAAAATACAAATTTTACAATTTTACAAAACATTCTCTTCTAGTTCGTCATCTTAAGAAAAATGCGGGTTTGTATTATTGTAAATTCTTTGCTTTGAATATTTCTAGATTTTCTGAAATTAGTTGACAAACCATTAAATCTTAATGCAACAAGGCATATCTCATTGAATTAGTCTTGTTCGCCTTCACAAAACAACATAACAATAAATTTAATTGGTGATACATCAACCACATAATAGTAACATTGTAGGACACAGCTAGCGTTCTCATTGATTTTAAATGTTTTAGCTAGTTTGATAGGACGTTGGATATTTAAGTACACTATTATTGGCTGAATGTTGACATTATTTGTGTTAATTAATTTTCAGCTCTACACAAAGAGGGTTCCTTTAGATCCCAATGTTGACTTAAGAACCATAGCTGCGTCTTGCAATGGCTATGTTGGGGCTGATTTGGAAGCTTTATGTCGTGAGGCTACCACAGTTGCGGTCAAAAGGTCTTCTGATGCAAATGAAGACTGGGAACATGCAAGATCCATAGTTGGGCCCTGCATAACAAGAGGTGTTAATGTGGAAATCCCAAAGGTGACTTGGGAAGATATTGGAGGACTAAAAGATTTGAAGGTTTGTAATATAAACTTCTTATTTTGCATTGAAAGCCTCATGGAACTCCTAAGGACACGTTTTTTTTTTTATTTTTGGGCAGAAAAAGCGCCGGCAAGCTGTTCGGTGGCCTATTAAACATTCTGCTGCATTTTCAAGGCTGGGAATATCTCCTGTGCGAGGAATTCTTCTCCATGGGCCTCCAGGATGTTCAAAAACCACCCTTGCTAAAGCTGCAGCCCATGCCGCCCAAGCTTCTTTTTTTACCCTGAGGTTTGAACTTTTTGCTTGTCCCAACAACTGATATGTAGACTCATCAGGAGTATTTTATATAATTTAGAAATTAACAATTCTTACTTGGAAGACCATACAAGCTGGTTTCATGCTGCATTTGATGTATGTTATTATATGCTTTGCGTTGAAGTCCACCTGTTTTATGAATCACCTGCTATAAGCACATCAAGATTACTCATCAGATAATTAAAAAGAAGCATTTGAGACTGAAAGCTTCAAATTTAACTATCTGGTTTCTCAATCAAAGTGGTAGACAAAGTAAATGTTTACCATCACAAAGCAATCTTGAGATTAGCAAATGGGCTAGTCAATGAGCTGCACCCTGTGGAGAGATTTTGGGTAGTAAACAGTGGTCAAGGAGACTGAACCAATAATGAACTAAGAGGTTAAAAAAATCCCTTCATTCCTCCAAATCAAGAGTAGCACTTAACATTAAAATCCGCCTAGAATTAGCTAATCTAGGGACTTGCCATAAGAAGAGACCAACAAATGAAAAAAATCAAGGATTTTCCTTATCTAATTTGAATAGTTCCTTGGGTTTCTTGCAATAACTAGCAATAAAATAATCTTCTCCTGAGTTATCTAAAGCCCACATTTCAGCCCAAAAAATAAATAAATAAATAAAAATTCAGCCTTCCCGCATAACTAACAAGCTATTGGATTTGTTTTTTTTTCTCCCTCAATTTAACAAAATGATATTTCCAATGGCCAAATATTCTCTTTGGCACTCCCAAAATAGCTTTTTTTTTTTTTTTTTTTATCTTCAAAAGAGCCCTCCTTGACATTTGATCCTTACCAGATTATGATTAGGTTTATGTATGGCTTTGGCTTATGGTTATGAAAATCTTTATGTTCAACCTTTTAGAATTGTACGCCTTGGAAATTCATAAAGTATGAATCAGTGGTGCAGAATTGTATTCGATGTATGTTGGAGAGGGAGAAGCTTTGTTGCGGAACACGTTTTAAAGAGCTCACCTTGCAGCACCAAGCATAATATTCTTTGATGAGGCTGACGTTGTTGCTGCCAAATGGTTAGTTTGCTTGTGTTGTGTTTTTATTACATGCTAAATATGACTAACCTCCATGTGTTTTGACATTAGCATAAAACTATGTGGTACATGCAAAGATATGTTTCGACACTAACCTCCACAAGCATGCCTAGATAAAACTAAGTGGTACATGCAAAGATATGTTTGCAAAACTTAAGAATACATAATGTGAACTCATGATTGTGGGGATGCACTACATGGAAGGATTGTGATGTAAGAGTTCACTTTCTGTTGGTTTCCACTGGATATCATGCTTGTCAATTTTTTTTGTTTCAATTCTAGTTGTAAAAATTTATATTGGGTAATTTGGATATTTTTGCAAAGGACGTGGGAATGGAATAATTTTTCTTTGCTAATTTTTTTATAAATGAGTTCATTTTGTTTTTCATAATGCTTAAAATAAGACCATCTGTATTTCCTCCTTTTACATGAGGTTTTATTATTATTATTATTTTTTAATATTAATCACTTACAGGAGGAAATTTATGTCAAATTTTCTAAAACCTTTATTTCTAAGGATTGACCTATGCACTTTCAAATGATGACAGCATGAAATCACTTTGACTGTGCGTCTCCCTACAACTCCTATGATTCAAGAAGGACAGCACATGTTAAATCCTTTCTAGTATGTATGTGTTTTGCTGTTCTGGAAACTCAAAATGGTTGCTTGGTGATACAAGCCTGAACAATTAGGCGGTTGAATTGTGTCAGTTGGTCCAAAATTCCAACAACCAGGTTTTCTATAGAGAACCATTAACTATTTATCGCCATGTAGGATTAAGTATGATATTAGCTAGCCTGGTTTACTTGTTAACCAACTTGCCTTATAGTACATGTAACCTTAATTTGGCTTGTTTTCATCCCCCCCCCCCCCCCCCTCCCAACCTTATTAGTGTTCAATGTTGCAAAACTATGATCTTGTGATGTATAAGTTCGGTTAAGATTTTCAATTCATGACTTAATCTGGTTTTTGGTGGTTTTTTGCACTGAGAGCTAGGTTATGTCCTGGCTTTCAATGGAAGGTGTTAGGATGGGATCCAAACACAATTAATAAACTTGTAGTTTCTTTTTTCTTCCTCTATATGATTATTATTATTATTTTTTAAATGGCAGAGGTGGAAGTTCAAGCAGCAACATTACGGTTGGAGAGAGGCTTCTATCTACTTTACTAATTGAAATGGATGGTTTATAAGAAGCTAAAGTAAGCATTCATTCCCAATAATTATTTTCTTTTCCAGTTATCTTAAAACTTTCTGTAGGATAAAATGGAGAGAGCTTCTAGATCAAAACATCTAATTCATGTTTATGCTCATTTTCTTTTTAAGGGAATTCTTGTTTTGGCTGCTACAAATCGTCCTCATGCAATTGATGCTGCACTTATGCGCCCTGCACGCTTTGATCTGGTAAGAAAGTTTGTTCACTGTGTCCTTCATGTTCATAATGAGTAGTATACATGTAAAGTTGGTCTCTCTCTAGTTAGTGCAAAGTTTGAGATTATGAACTTCAAAATAGTGAGTTTGTAAACCAGTTTGCATCCCTGTCATCTTGCATGAGATAACACAATATTACTCCAGATTCCTGAACTTTTTGTGGTACTCTTTTGTGTATGATATACTGTTCCGATTAAAGTTATAGTCCAGTGTGGGAAACAAGTATTGGTCTTTTTCTGGTTTTCTCTTGTAATTTTTCTGGTTTGCTTTGTGCTCTTTTCACTTAAGCAGTTTTTTTCAATATATATCTTTCTTACTAGCCATCTCAATCTTCATTGTTGATCGTTTCTTCACTCCCATATGGCGAAATCTAACCCATCGACCTTTGACACCAATCCAACGTATTGGAATTGGACATGTAATCAATATCCTTGGTTTGGTGGGATATGCCTTAATTGAAATTCAAAGACTCCATGTGGTTCGAACCCACAGCCACACTAACCATGTGGTTCAAAGACTAGTAAATGATATATGAGTTTCCCTTTCTGTTTTGTGGTTCAAAAACAAAAGATGTAAAACTTTGAACATTGGCATATATATTTTGCACAGAAACCCAACCTTGATAAAGCAATTTATTGACTTCCAGTTATTTACTTTTCACTAGCAGCTATTCTTTAGTTGACTCAGCATTTCTTAAACAATGCTAGTATGGGGTACTGGTCTAAATGCCAGGCTTTTCTGATGTAATCCACCTATTTTTTAAAGGACTAAGACAATTGTATCTGATATATGTATAAGTGACAATTGTGTGCTGTTATACTGCTAATATTGGCATTTATATATTTTAGAAATAGAGGCAAACATCACTTGAAAATTATGCAAACTGAGAAACATCACAGTTTAGGCCACCTAAGATCAAATTTCATGGGATGGGGACATAAATTTGATATAATTTTCGACAATAAAACACCTTTAAGTGTGGGTTGTTTCTTTTGCTCAGTCAAGTGCCCCCTCCTGAAGAGGGTGGGAATAGTTAATACTGATTTCATAGATCATGAAACTGCTAATATGATTGTGCCATGAGTTACCTTATTCTGAAACAACCTAGTCTGTCTTGCAGACATGATTGCATGTTTGAATTGTGACCAAGCTCATTTGGGAAGGCATTTGATTTGTTATTCCTCTCGCATTTGAGCTGCTATTGTCAATCTTGAGAAGGTTTGCATTATCTGGATTTGGTTATTCCCATCATTAAATTGGATTCCAGTATTGCCAATGCACTCCTGCTCAAACGGGACCTCCTGCCCATAAGAAAGTTGAGGGTATGGGTATGAGTTCATAATTGATTAGGTTCATGTTTAAATTTACCAATAATAAATAAAAAAATAAAAAAAAATAAGGATCCCTGTATCCGCTGTCCCTGGTAGAAAATATGGCTATACTATGCTTTAAGTTTTTTCATGCTTTCATTGTGTAACACTAATGGTTATGCTCTGTCAGTGCTCATCAGAATCATTTTCTGTGTTTATGTTATGTGTGCTACTAAGAGGAAAGTACAATTCTATTTTTTTTTTTCTAAAGGATGATTTTAAGTTTTGTGGGGAGTGTGGGAATTCTGATCTGTGTTGCAAATCAAGAGTCCTTACTTTTATTTTCTTTTTTGGTTTTAAAGCATAAGCCTCTGATCTATAATTTTGAAGGATGCTCAATTATCCATCTAGAACTTAACTTCCGACTGAATAGTTGCAGGCACTTCCCTGACAAATATCCTCTTTCATGTGGAAATAAGAACCGCTGTAACATGTCTTAGTTTTAGTTTAGTCATGAGGACATTAACACTATCAACACTATCATTTTATTTCTGAACTACATTTTATACGTATGTAAAAAAAAAATAGGCATTAACACTATCATTTTATTTCATGGGGAAATAGGAACTGTGGTAGAGGGTTTTAGTTTTAGTTTCAATCACTATAATTTTATTGAGTCAATCCATGGCATGTTGGGTTTCTCTTTTAGGAATTTCGAAGAATCAAGGGAAATATAAACTCTATGAGCGAACATGCGGAGCTGCTGAGTTCTGTCAGGGATGATATCAGTGAGTATAAGGTTAGCATGACTAAAAGCTCTTCATTATTCCATAATTATAGTTACAACTTTTCATTGCTGTGTTTTTCCTGTTATTGTTATTATTTCTTGTGCTTTGTTTTCTCTCAATAATAGCCCAATTTAGAGTTTCTGAAGCTCGTCTTCAGTGAATTTTCAGGTCATACAAACAAAGTGAGAAATAGGTTAGCTTCCTATGTTTCCTTTTGTTTCATTCTACTTTTCTTCCCTTTGTCCTGTAAGTTTGAATTCCAATATGCTTGCCTAGTTATTGTAGATTAGTGGTAGAGCTGTCTTTAGTACATGTAACTATCCTTAAAGGGACAAGATGCACGCACCAGTCATGGCTTGCCTTTTTGGTTCATATATTTGAATCCCATATGATATGTGTTAGTAGAACTGCACCTTTTTAAGAGGAGGGTAAAAAATATTTTTATTAATAAAAAGGAAATCGAAATAAGCTGTGTTATCATTTTACTTCTCAACAGGAAAAAAGGCTTTATTATCTTACAGGGGAAATCAACCAGATTTTCTTTTTCCTTTTTTTTTTAAATAATTTTTTGCTAGATAGCATTTGGGTGTATGGTAGGATTTTGTCTTAGGTTTTTTCTAAAAAAAGCAAAAAAACTCTCATTCCAAAAAAAAAAAAAAAAAAAAAAGCCTATGTTTTTTAAAAATAAGTTAACTTTTATCTATTTGCCTCAAATTTAGCAAATAAGCTACAGGAAACTATGGGAAGTCAACGAAAGTGGAAGTCATTTTTCTTTAGTTGGGATTTAAAAAATGATTTTGGGTATCCCATATAACCTGAACTACTTTGTTGTATCTTGCTTAGTATTTGGACATTTAAATTGGAGACATTATTAGCTTTACTATATAGGTTACTGTTCTGGGAAAAAAGGGACTTGTTTAATTGCTGTTCGACACATTCATACCTAGTAAATAAATTTCTATGAGGTTAGAGTAGTCTAATTTAACTTTCAAATGATGTTGAGCGGGGAAGAGAATAAACATTCTCTAATTTTGTGATAGTTCCTCATTTCTGCTATAAAAATTGTGCTTTAGTGTTTAAATACATACAATAAGTTTTTGACTTATTATCTAAAATTCTCTATCTAGATTGGTCTGAGATGGAGGGCAGAGAAGGAAGTCATATCTGGGAAAGGTATTTTATTTCTCCTTGTTATTTTAGTAATGACGTTTTTCCATTTTTGTCTGTTAATTATTCCTTGGGGGGATTTTATGTTCTAACCCCTTAGCCTGCTAATAGAGAGCACCCCTGTAGTCCAACCCACCTGGCCCAGCTTTTCCCAACTCCCAGCCATATTTCAATTACCGATTTGAATATTTTAGGTTTGACTAAGTATTTTGATTACTATTCTAACACCTCCTGAAAACTTAGTCTTCCTCCCTTGCTTGATTAAATTATTGCATTGTGGTATTATCAAGTTTATTCATTCTTTTCGTTATATTTTAAAATAAATATTGTAGTTGGGTATGGACTTGAGTTTAGAATTGATTTTTTACCCTTTTTGTCAGGGCAGTTCATATGTGGTAACAAACACTGTGATGAAAAAGATGACTTGGCTAGCTATGAGGCAAGTGTTTTAGTAACATCATTGATCTCTATAGCATTAATATTTTATGGGTATGGACATTTTTTTGTTGGTTTATGGCAATTTCTTTTACGGCTTTGGATGAATTTAAATCTCATTTATTTATGTTTTTGTGAATAAGTCCTCACTCAAATGATACTTCCTCCACCCAGAAGTATGGGTGGAGAGTGAGGTTATGGGTTCACAACCTACTAAGTGCGTGGGTAAGTTATCAATAAAAAATAGTGAAGTGTATTTATCGTTCTGGCAATGCTAGGTAACAGCTGTGAATCTTTTGACCATGCATGTGCAACTTTAAGAACCAATACTGAAATTTCTTGTGAGATTATTTTTTAAAGGGATTTTCTCTATTTTACAATTAATATATTCAATTAGTTATTACCAGTTCATTTCTTCATGGAATATTGGTTTTGAGGGAGGTAAGAGGGTGGGTAAGGAGAGAGACGACTCCTGATCATGTGTATAGTTGCAATGAGCAGTTTATTTGGTGACAGGTCTTGTAATGCAATTTTACTGAATTTCCCACTGTTTACACTGCAACCAATATGGGGGTGAGGATCTAAAGAATTTAAATGGTGTTATCTTCATGGTGGAATGAAAAAGATAAAAAAATTCGTCACTTTTATAATTTACTATCATCCTCTTTAGACATCAATATTCAATATATCTATATATATATATATATAATAGCAGAAGCTTTTACCAGGTGTTGACACGTAAGGCAAAATGACCCCCTTAAAAACTGACACGTGTACAACTTTTCCTTTAAACGCTAAGTTTTAGACACAATCATAGACCTTTATAAAAAAAAAACAGCCGCTTATCAAAAGAGAAAAAAAAAAAAGAAAAGAAAAGAAGAAAACGCAAGCCCTAAAACCCAAACCAAATTTCCCCATCAAAAATCGGACTCCCTCAAACTTTCGTTCCTGCTCATTTATGTTGACTCTTCTCAGGAATTTTGTATTTACAATGACATATTTTCCCCCACATGTTAATGCAAATTAGTCATCCTTGACTTATAAGACTTTTGGCTACTACACCAATATTACCCAATGTATATATTTCTAAAATCTATGTGTTTTAAGTAGTTCATAGGCTAAATCTAGAAAATTTAGAGTACGTTTTATGGAATTCCTCATAGAAGCTTTGTTGATTTCTAAAATAAATTTGTTGTTTGGTGTTTGGTGTTTATTTCCCTATTTGATGCAGAAAGCTAAATTTTATAAACAATTATTCTTTTTTCCTTCTATGATGATTTGTAGATTAGGAGCTGCATACTAAAGCCTCAAATGTTCTTCCATCCTTTATAAAGACAAACCATGTCGTTGTTTATGACATTAGTAATGAAAACGATTGATTGATATTGATATTAATTCAAATGTTATGAATACGGCCTTACCTTATGACAATAGTAAGCTAGAAGTTCAGTTGTTATTTTTTTTGTAAATTCTTACAATCATGGACTAACAAAATTAGTGATCTGCTATTTGCTCCAAAGTTAACATTGATAGTATTATTGATGTGTAGGTGTAGAAAAAAGTATTAAACACCCCAAAGTGGATATGGTAGGTAGGCAAGATTACCATCATGCAATTGCTGCTGAAAAGTTGCAACACTTAAATCCTTTTGTAAGTTTTTGCTTCCTTTTAATTTACTTCTTCTATATGATTTGTAAAAAAAATTTGGGATTGGTAAATGATCATCGTCCCTTTTTTGTTATATCTGTGGCCTTTTGTAATTTCCTGTCACTAAATTATTTAAAAACAAAGTTTTGAATGTGTTTATATCTATAATTATTTATAGCTATGAATTTATTTTCTTATGCTCAACCTCTACCATTCCGATGTAAAGAATTATTGTAGTTCTTTGTTTGTATGGATCATATTGTTTGAGTTTCGTATTTTGGTTTATTATCATTTACTGCTTTCGTAATTTTCTATTAAGGTTTGTGCCTATGAAAAACTTTTTGAACAGTTTGGTGGGTTATTCCTATGAAAAGCATGATAACTATGAGTTTTGAACTACTTTTTGCTTATCCAGAAAACACAATTAGATATATACAGATAAGGAACTATTTCTTAGAAAAAGAAAATTAGAGTTTAAATAAGAACCCATATCCAAAAAAAATTGCCACTAACAGTAAAGGTTTTTATTTATTTATTTATTTTTACTTTTTTTTAATATGGGTTGCAGGGCTGAGAAAGCTGATAGTTATGACACAAACATGAGTTATGAAAACAAGTTTGAGTGATTGCTTACATGTGAAGAGTATTAAAATAAAACAATGCTTGAGTGGGTTACCTATGACTAGATCTCAGAATTTAGTAAGAAAAAGAGTGCTCATTTTGGAAAAATTTGAGCATATTACAAAATGATGAGGTGTTTGGCTTAGTTATTGTGGCTGTGATTTACTTATTTTTTCACAGTCAAGATTGTCCAATATATTTTAGAAGAAAGAAAGTATAGAAAAGACTAAGACAGGCTGAATGTCAAAGGGTTCAAGCGAGGTTTGACATGCATTGTAAAACAGGTGGTGAAGATTAGCTCTTTTTTAGTAGGATTTCTAGATGTTTCTTGCATGTTTATAAAGCTTGCCCAGGTGGTGAAAGAAAATTTTTAATTATTCAAGCAGGAACTAATTTTTGTTATAAATGGGTGTTAATTTTGAATGGAGCTTCAATGTAAAGAAGACATGTCTGTAGTTGGGTATGACGATAATGATGATAGTGGTGGCAACAATGTTCCTTCATCAAGTAGTTTTTTCATCTTATTATTGCAATTTTTTACCGAAAGCACTGTTTTTCACCCTAAAAAAAAATTTGATTGTGATTTTTTTTTTTCTACCTAGCCTGGATTCCTTATGTTAATGCTTACTTACATATCATTCATGTTAGGCTGGCTGTGTTTGGTTTCTGAAATATTGGAGTAATGTAATGTACTATTGGATTGGTTTTGATTAAGATATTTGGGTTAGAATTCATTTTTTTTTGGGTTATTAACTAAATCCAAGTTAGTTTAGGTTGTAATGAAACTGAAAGTGGTATGTCAGTATCGGCTTTTTTAATATTATTGGTTTCTAAAGTCAATTTGTATTTTAAGAGTGTGATATGCACCCAAGAATTTGAAAATTTGATTGCATATGTTTGTCAATATAATTCATAATCAATAAAACACGTACTCCCTACTCTTTTTTTTTCTCTAATTTAAATTTCTCTCTCGACACGGCTAAAACAATTCTTATGGTCCCTAAAAATCAAAATTTTGGGTATTGGATTTGGGTTGTGAGTTTTGTATCGTAGTAGTTTTTATAGGTTGGTTGAATTGTGGGTTACTTTGCAAAGCCAGCCATTTCAAAGTGAACAATTTGCAATCCTAATTCTGGCATTCTGCAGAACAGGGGGTGTAGAAATAGGTATGTAACATGTAGTTTCCTTTATCTAATTCTTTATTGTTAGCTCACCAAAAACGTAAATATGCTTTCAAACCAGTAATATTGAACCGTCTCATGCTTTTACTTTGTTGTTTTGTTGAGAAACTTTAATAGGCAGAACAGTCATAATTATACTTCAAGTTGAACATTTATATGTCTACAACTCACATTTACAAATACACAAAGAGAGCAGTGTGTGTGGCTGTGTGCAACTGAACTATATATCTTGATTGATTCTCTTACTCCCTGCAGAAATATCTTCTATGAGTGGGCCACAACTTTACTTCCAATGTTAAGGCTGATTAGTGCCGGAGTGTCTTAGCTATGTCCGAGTTGATTGAGATGGCTCTGCTAGAATCATACCTACACGGGCATAAGTGGTTTACAAGAGATTTAAGAGGCAGATGTACTCTCTGCAATGAACTATATGAAAACATTGACATCAAGCCTCCTAAGGTGTTTCTTTCCTTCCTTTTATCTCTAATTTACAATATAAAGGCATTTTCATATAAATTTATGTCATGTCCTTCATCATTCAGTACATATTCAAACTCCTCTGAGTAAATATTTAACGTTGATTTGATTATAATTAATTTTTTTTTTCCATATAAATTTTGTAGATTTATTTTTAGTATCAACTAAATTAATGACTTTTCTATGTCGATTTGCAATCTTCGTATCTCCTCTCACATTGTTTTGCCAATAGCAATCCATTGTTAGTTTTTTAGCTCTCTCTGATTTTATTTATTTTTATTTTTTCCAATAAATTTGTAATTATTTTTGGCTAATCCAAAGTCTGTTTGGCTGTGCTTTTGATCTGAGCTTGATGTGGTTTTTCATGTGATTAGGTTTCAATGAAATGAGAAATCAGTTAGTAAGATGTAATGACTTAATTATTTGCACATTCAATAAGTAGCACTGATCAATTTGTTTGTGGATTAGTGAACTTAAGAGAAACTAATTAGTGAGATGTAATGAATTGTCTAACCATGCAAAGTCTCTTCTAAAAACTTGGTGTAGGGTTGCATCTAAAGGAAAAATCGAAAATGGTTGCTCTTGATGTGGTTTCTCTTTATCATCTTACGACATGCCAACTTTACCTTCATGAATGTTCCAATTAATGAATATTCATTGTGAAAATTCATAGTTGCAAATATTAGAATAATAAATGTTATTAGCTTTCATAGTTTACTTATTAAAAAAAAATTGAAGTTTCATAGTTAGATGATGGAGTTTAGTGGGATCAATTGATACTTTAGTAGAATATATTTTGTTCAACCACAAACAACCATTTTTTTTTATCCTTTATTTTGTGTAGAATTACAATCAATTGGAAGAAATTAGATCTTTCTCAAGCAATGTCATATGAATACTTTGATTTGCCTAGAATCAAGAAGCATGAAATATAGATATGGTTTTGTTCTTTGCAATATGGTGTTGAGCATGAGAGTTATATCATTTTTGTGAAATAAAAGTTATGTTTTTCACACCTCTAAGTTTAACTATTTCATCGTTTGGGTGTTTCTTTTAAATATTATTAGATATTATTCTCATATACTTTAAATGAAAACATGACAAATGTTAATACCTAACTGATTAAAAAAATTTGTAGGTAACTATCGACTGTCATTCACATGGGCAGCAAAGCTCTACGTCAAGTTTGACATTCCAAAAGTCACAAAGGGAATTATGCCAAAAGGACCTCCCAAAGGACTGGATGGATAACTTACGTACATAATAGAAAAATAGTTGTTAAAATAGAAGACTTGGAAGCATAGAAAATGCTTCAGAATTATGCACCAAGTTCTATTTTTCGTACCCTTTTTTTATTTACTTAATTTTCAGTTTTATTTCAGATTATGAGAGATTTAATTTTCTGTATTTAGGCTATGGTTTTGTAATTTGAGCATCCTAAGACTCTTATATCAACATGAATTTAAGTTTTGTAATATATATGTGATTCTAATTTTGAACTCAGTTATATTTGTAGATTGTAATTCATTTGTCTTTGTTAGATTGCCGCACTGTTCAGTGCAGCTTTGTTTTGGGAATACAAGATTGATTGAAATTGAGAATGCTATGAGTATGCATTTTTATAGGTGCTACATTAAAAAAGTTTCTAATTTCAAGTAATGAATATGAGTCCTAATTTTAAGTACTGAGCTGGATGCTAAACAACCATTTGACATTATGGTCTAACTTTTTATTAAAAAAAATAAACCTCTAAAATAGCAAGACCAGCACCAGCACCAGTACGTGCCTCAACAACTAGTTTTGTTTTAAAAACCCCGACCAACTGCAAATTAAGACAGATTGGTACCCGAGATTCACATACTCGGGTATCAAGTTGCCTTATTTTAAAAAATTATTGAACTGAAAACGAGCCGGGGCAGATTGGTACTCGAGTCTACGAAACTCGAGTACCAATCTGCCTGACATGTTGTGTAAAAACATGAGCCAAAAAAAACTGAGTAGGTGCGAAATTCGGTCAGTTTTAACAAGGTACTCGAGTTTGTGAAACTCGAGTACCCACTGCCACAGTTATTGCCAACGTACGAACTGAGCTAGTTGTGCAATTTGGTCAGTTTTAACAAGGTACTCGAGTTCTTGAAACTCGAGTACCGACTCCCACAGTTATTGCCACCCACCCACGTACGAACTGGCTCCAACGGACTGAGTAAATGGTAGTTAATGGTACTCGAGTTCTTTGAGCTCGAGTACCATTTAACCACATACCAACCCATCAGCATTAACACATTTTCAGTCCAAATGTCTTCAGAACCTCCATGTGCGAGTCAGATTTTTTCCCATGCTCTTGACTGTTTGGTCACCATCTACAAGTCCTTCAGCTTTGTCAGAGTCTCCATCAACCAACGTGCTATTCATTTCACCGTTGGGTCAATTCTCTTGTGACCAGTACATAGAGGTATTTTGTTCAATGCTTAGTTTTTAATTTTTTTTGCATGAGTTAAATGACCTCAATGAGTTTTTAGATTGTGTTTGGATGAGATTTTTATGCATGACTTTCATGTAATGCGTTTTGCAATATTAACTGTGTACAACTGCTGATACATACATGGTTCTATATATATAGTGGAAATTTAACTGTGCAATGAGTTTGGCCATTTTCACCTCAAAACAAGTATTAAATTTAATTACATAATATAATAGTGGAAATGTCAATTGAAACATCTTTTTATTATTACCACATAGTCAAACATTCAGATGGTTTTGAATCTTGGCCTTGTAATCTATATACGGTCAGAACTGCAAGTATAATGTAAGCTATAACTCATTGGCATTAGTAGTTTACAACCATCAATATAAAATTAATATGAAAATTGGTAAGAAGTATTTTCTAGGTATATGCTAAACATAAATAAAGAAATGAAAACATAAATCATATCGATAGCATTTACTTGTTTAAGGTTAGAAATTTCAGAATTGTACTTCACTAATGTGAACTTCTTATCTTTAAGGTAAATTGAAAAAAAAAATTCTAATAAAATTCTAATAACATTAACTATTTTTTTTTATGAAGTAAAAAACATTAACTATTTGCACCACTTTTCCATGTCTCTAATTAGTTTGGGAAATTTGTAGGGGCATTTCCCTAATTAGTTTGGGAAATGAGGCAAAATGCTGCTTATTTTGCCTGAAAAGGGCAAAGGCCAATTTTGTCCAGAGAATTAGGCATATGACATTTGATTGTAACCTTAAAGGATAAATCAAGGCGAACAGTACCTCCATTACTCTGTTGTGAACTAGTTTTATTTTTTGTTTATCTTATAATTAGAGATGAGCTAGCTCTAAGGTTTACTAAATATTGACTTACGAAGGGTAAACATTTATTACTCATCAATTGATCGCAATTATTAGATTTTGAACTGATTTTTTTTTTTTTTTAGCTTATATAGAGAACTAAACTAAGTCTGTAATTTATAAACACAAGTCGCTAACCCAAGTAGTGTGTGGAAAATGCAATATAATTTTTTGATAATAATATAATGTAAAATAAGTAGGTTAAATAGTCACGTGTTATTTACAAGTATTTTATATTGTTCCTCAAAAAAAAAAGTATTTTATATTTTTATAAGTTTTATGTAATGAAATAAATAATATATATATATACATATATATGAAAAATGTAATTTAATAAAAATATTTAACTTATTTAATTATAATATTATTTTATAATTAAATAAAGAAGATGTTATTAAATTGACATTTTAAAAATATATCGTAATCAATTGACTAAGTTGAACATATCCAAGAATATTAAAAAAAAAATGTACACCCTCATTTCCATGGAATACATGTAACATGTTACATTAAGTTTAAATTATTATATAGGTTTAGAATTAAAGCATTTTTTTCTTTCCAAATATGAATATAATGTCTATATTATTGAAACTTGAATTTTAAGACAATTTTTTTAATATTTATCATGTTTATTGCTTTTTTAGGGTTCATATCTCTAATTTCTAATGACTTTTTTTTTGTATTTGTTAGCCAAAAACTAAAGAGTTTGATCCAAATAGAATAAAATTTCATACATTTCAATCCAAAAATTAGGGGGGAGGTGGGGGGGTGGGGGGGGGAGAAGAATCTTAAGCACAAAACAGAAAGGCAACTTAAAAAAATCAATTTAAGACCGAATTAGTCCAAAATGGGCTGAAGTAGACCAAGTGGACCGAAGTGTACCTAACTGGACTGAATGGACTAAGCTGGACTGTAGTGGACTAAATTAGACCGAATGGACCAAATAAACTGAATTGGACCAAATTAGACCGAATGGACTAAAATGCTTCGCTGATGTGGCTCAAAAGAAGTGTAACAATAATAAATATAATGCTTAAGCTTTAGATATTAAATAGATATATATATATATATATATATATTTAAGACATATATGTATGAAGTACAATATCATTAAAAATATAATTAGGAATTTTTTTATTATGTTGTTGATTTTAAAAAAATCGTCATTTTGTATAAAAACAAATTATATTGAACGATAGTGTTTAAATATTTTTTTCCTATTAAAAAATTAAATTAAAACATTCATAAGATGCATTATTTAATATATCGTATTGTTTAACTGATATTAATTTAAACATGCTTAAATAACTTCATGTACTAATAGATTTGGATAAATAATCAAATTGACTCATTTATTTATTTACTGATAGGCCTTACAATTGAAATGAACTTAAATGCTACATTGATGTAGCTTAATAGGAGAAGAATACATATGTTTTACTCGTTATTGCAGTTGTTGGATTTTGAACTGATCTTACTTTTTAATATTGTATGAGAATTGAACCAGTTTTAGATGTATACTCCTATATCACATGTTTTTTAGGATGGATAATGGATACCCTTGCTCACGCATAATGTATCCATTATCATGACTTATGCATGTAATTCCTATATATTTTAGTTGGCAAACGAAATCAAATTAGAGGTAGAGTGGATTTGTAATAAATATTCCCATCTGAATTTTGCCTCAAATTCTTAATTAATTTTGGTTTGGATTTTCTTTGTTAATATTGGTGAAATTTATGTGTGTTGGCTAATGTCATTATGATCCTTATCATTGAAAATGGATTTTTTGGTTGGCGTTGCCTGTGGATATAGGTATGAAGTTGGCCGAACTATATTAAATATTGTTGTCTCTTATTAATGTTATATTTTCTTTTTATGTGAATTACATTAGTCCCAGGTCAGAAAAAATGATATAAGAGCTTCCACTATTACACAACATGTTCAATTTCACCTTTTACAACAGCCATATAGGAGATGTCAATAGTCTTGAATTTAAGTGGTATTGCCCGATTCTCCCAATAAAAAGAACAAACCTCCCTTCACCACTTATTGTAATTAAAAAAAAAAAGTAAAATATTGGAGGAAACTAAATGTTGAAGTTTAATTCATAGTGCCTGGCTAATGCACGAGATTACAATCCGTGAAAGTTAGCTTTGTGTTTTTTTTTGCTAAAGAGATCCTTAAGGAGACTTTCTAAGCCTTAAGTTGACCTTTTGTTCATCGGAAGGATATTTGGCTTTCATCCGGGACCCAACTGCAATAAAGATTCAGGGTCATAATGAACCAACCCTGAAACAAGTGCTTCGTCTTTATGTCACATAATCTTGAAAAGTAAAATAACGGTATATATACAAGTTGATCATATCTCATGTCAATAAAAATATTACAAGAGGATTTGCACCATTTATCAACAAACAGTCATATATTGCTTAGCTATGTATTTTTTTCCTTTCCTCTGTGTATATTGAAAAAAAAATATGAAATTGCTACAGACATGGAAAAGTGGTGCAAATATGTAACACCTTTGCTTTTTTACTTCATCAAATAGTTAATGTTTCTATTAAAATTCTAATAACATTAACTATTTCCTCTGTGTATATTGAAAAAAAATATGAAATTGCTAGAGACATGGAAAAGTGGTGCAAACATTAATTATTTAAATTAAAGTAGCAGGTTTTTAATGCAGCTTCATTACTCATACACTATTTATCACAGTTTCAATTAAGTCTCCACCTTTTACTGCTACACACATAACAAAGGAAAATTTTGGGCAGGGTCAGGGGGGGCAAGTGCCCCCTCTCGACCCCCCCTGACTCTGCCCCTGGTCTATACACATGGTCAAGGAGGTTGAGTTTGAATAGAAATTGTTTGTATCATACGTGAAATTTATGTAACTATTTATAGATTATGACAACTTGTATTATTATTAATAACAGGTTGGTGATGGATTTTCACTTTTTCTATGTGTACTACGATGGAGAGACGTATTATCATGAGTTAAATGGGTTGTCATACCAAGGCTCAAACCAAAAGCAAAAATGTGTTAAGGTGAAGCGTGGGATAGGCCTTATGAATTTGAAACGAAGAATATTGAAGGCGATGGGGTTAGACCAGTGTAGGCATAACATTTCCATCGTGTATCGAGCACCTCAACTGGTTGTAGGCACCCAGGTTGTCTACAAGTCACTACAGTTATCGTGTGGCGCCGAAGTGAAGATGATGTGGGAAGTTGTTGAACAAATGGTGGTGAAAGGATTTGTTGCTTCGGAGCTCTATGTCACTGTTGAGCCCACCATAGTAGAGGCTGGAGAGGGTTCACAACATACTGTATTGGATGGCACTACGAATGACCACATCGAGTCAATACCGCTACAGTCTTATCAAGGGTGTGCAGAGAACACAGGAGATGGGTATGGCAATGAACCATGGCAGACATTTCCTGATATGAACTCAATTGAGGAGGAGGCAGGGCCCCAGGAAGTGCATGAAGGAGAGCATTTATCTCATGATGAGCTGCATGGGGGCACATTCGAAAATGAAGATGATTACGAAGTTGCTGATGATGCAACCCATATTGATGTTACTAGGGATGAGTTCGAGGAGTTCGTAGATACCATGGGTGAACATGAGGATGTTGATCATATCGAAGATGTGGTTGTAGAAGAGAATAGAGACACATGCCCAGGTCCTGATCCTACACCAGAATGGTTCACTAAAAACACTTGGGATAACATGTTTGATCCATCACCGGTTATGCAAGCGGAAGTATCAAGTTGGACGCCTGGGGAGCAGCCACTGAAAGGGATGGTATTCGCCACTAAATTGGCAGTAAAATTTGCGTTGACTTGGTACGCATTGCGAGAGAATTTTAGCTTCAAGACTGAGCATTCAGACATAGAGAGGCTTATAGTGAGTTGTGAGGATGATTCCTGTCCATGGTCAGTCCGTGCGACTTGTTCCAAGAGAGACAATGTCTGGAAGATCGCAAAATGCAAGGGCCCCCACACGTGCGACAAAATTCAGAATGCTCACGATGGTCGGATGATTGATTCGGTGTTCCTAGCATACGTACTTGAGCGCTATATACGAGAAGACCCAGCGTATAAGATAAAGAACTTGCGCCACGTTGTTTTGGCAGACTTAAAACATGAAGTATCTCAGTACAAGGTATTATTTAATTTGCATTCTTTTTTCAATACAATGTAAAGAAATGCAGACCAGTCTAGTATAACCAAGATACTTTTTCCGAAAACCCATGAATACTTTATATTATGAAAATTTAAATTGAAAAAGAAAAAGAAAAAAATGAATAAAGAGGAATAAATATTATATTCATCTTATAGCCTTACAGGTTGTCATTTGTTTTCTTCAACTATAATGATTTAACTTGTATTAATTTCTAACGTAATCATTATGGTTCACATACAAGGTATGGGATGCCAAACAAAAGGCCGTTGCAGCTATATACGGAGATTTTAAGGAGTCGTATGCAGAGTTGCCGCGTTTTTTGGCAGGACTTACGGATGCAAGTCCGGGTACACAATATAAGTTACTACTGGATGATAATTATGAACGGGGAACCTGTACATTCAAGTCTGTATTTTGGGCGTTTCGTCCATGTATTGTTGGGTTCAAGAAGTGTAGGCCTGTGATTAGCATTGATGCAACCCACCTCTATGGAAAATATAAAGGGAAATTGATGATTGCAATGGCGACAGATGCTAATAATAAGATTTATCCACTAGCCTTCGCCGTTGTCGAGAGCGAGAGCACAGAGACTTGGGGTTGGTTCTTGGCTTGTATAAGAACGTATGTTACCGATCGGAGAGACCTGTGTATCATATCTGACAGACACCCTGGGATACAAGCTATCTTCAGAGACACTAATCGAGACGTCTCCCTGCGACCTCCCATGACAGAACATCGTTACTGCCTTCGTCATCTATGCAGTAATGTTAACACTAGATGGAAAAATGAAACTTTAAAGAATCTAGTATGGAGGGCAGCAAGTGCTACCCAAGAGCGAAAGTTCAATGCCACTTTCGATTTAATTGAGAATGTCAACCGAGATGCGCACCAATATCTGAAGGATGTGCCCAAAGAGAAATGGGCTCTAACTTTTGACAACGGTTACCGTTATGGGGCGATGACTACAAACGTGTCTGAGTGCTTCAATGGTGTTCTAAAGGGTGCTCGTAGCCTGCCTATTACGGCAATGGTGAAATACACATGGTTCAAACTAAATGCCTACTTTGATGATCGTCGTAATAAGAGCGTAGCGCAGTTGAAATCGGGTAAAAGATGGACTAAATATGCCTTCGATATCTTCATGAGGAATAAGACGAAGGCGGAGAATCACAGGGTGACGAGATTGAGCGCGCAACAACAATCATATCAAGTAGATACATCGCATAATGCAGGGACTGCTGGACATGGGGATCACACACATGGAGTTAATCTGTTGCAAAGAACTTGCACATGTCAGAAATGGAAACTGTACAAGATACCATGTTCACATGTCATTGCCGTTTGTATTCGGTATCGACATGATGCAGAGCAGTATATTGACCCATGCTATAGCGTGGATGCACTGTTCCGGAGCTATGCTCCCGTTTTCCCTGTGTTGAAAGATAGATTATCATGGCCGGATCCTGAAGAAACTCGAAAAGTCCTCCCTAACCCCCGATTGATCCGAGAAAAAGGTCGCCCTGTCTCAACACGAATCAGGAATGAGATGGACGAGGGTGGGAGACGGCCGAGAACCACACCATGGAAGGAGGGGGGGAGGAAGGTGCAATGCGGGTTGTGTGACCAAGAGGGGCATAACCGAAGAACATGCCCTAACCGGAACGAGGTACGGACGAGTGGTGGTCTCGCGGACTAGGTACGCTAATTTTGAACCATGGCATCCTTTTAAATGTAAATTTTTTCCATTTTTTTAATGCTGATCGTAGAAGTTCTAACTTCTAACTTGTTCTTAAATATTGCTACCAATCAAAGGAATTGCCTACACTCTCACGATTGAACACTTTAGTTCCTACTAACTGTCTTTGATTGCACTAGTTCAAAACTTCAAATTATTATGCTTATGGTGATGATGACTTCCTCTTTATATTTAAATTATTGAACTTGTGTATGGTTTCTATTTAAATTGTAATGTGCTATCCTCAAGCTTGGCATTTTGAGCCATCCCACTATGCCCTGAAGAAACTAGGCATAATGACACCAAGTGAACTTATAATCTATCAAGCTTGGCATTAGATAGATTATAGATATGCCAGCTGATTTAGATATAGTAGAAGCCTTTGTATTGCTGTCTCTATTGTTGGTTTCGATTGGACAACTATATACTTACATAAATGTTCATCTAAAATACCTATCTTACTACTAGTCTTTTGGACATTCCTATCTATTTCCTATCTTAAAATACAGCTCTCTTCTTTCGGATGTTCTCTTTATGTTTGTATTGCTGAATTAGATTTCTGTTTGAATGTGGTTAACTCACTACAAGACGATAACCAGCCCCCTAATTGACAAAGTTAATGAAGAAGTTCATGGCTGACTTGTGCAATGCATGTGCATATATGTTATATATATGGGAGTTATAATAAGTCAAACCTTGATGTGATGGTTTATTCAAATTTCTCTTTTTATATATATATATATATCGAGAGAGAGAGAGAGAGAGAGGGAGCATGCACACACAAAATTCATATGGATATATAAGAGGCAAGACAGTACAACAAAGGGTGCCCACATTCAGGTAAGTATGACAAATCATTTATGTCATTTTGAGAACTTTGTCTATTTAGGTCTCTTACAAATTTTTTTGTTTTTCGATGAGTGGTCTTTTACAGTTTTCAAACTCATTGTTGCATTGTTAGCTTTTGTGATTATCTACTGAATAGGTTGGACTATGGTTTAGATCTAATTTATGTGGCAAGTTTATCACGTTGGGATCCTTGGTTTTGCATGTTTATCAAGTTCATATACATAATCTTTGATTAATGTCGATTTGATTTTTCCAGTTCCATCTTTAACAAGCCAAAGTTTGGTGAAATTGAAAGCAAAACTTCTAAGCAGACTATTGACTTAACTATAATCCAAAACCTTTTCGTAGTTAGCTGGATTTGGCTATTGAACTAATGCATTTGGCGATACTATTAGGTTGATCCAACCATTGGTGAGACAGAGGATGATGGTGTTGAAGATGAATACTATCTAGAGGACCTGGAGGTTGTAGCAGCTGATTACATGTTGAAAGTAGGGGTCTCAAAATTCAGAAATGCATGGGAAAGCATGGGTCCTGAGTCTTCCTCTTAATATTTTTCATGTGTATGTGCCATGTGCGTCTTGTACATGAACACAATCTAAAATGCAATGTAATGTATTAAGCAAATGTGACTTAGTTCCTATGCCTGAGCACAATATAAAATGCAATGTAATGTATTAAGCAAATGTGACTTAGTTCCTATGCCTGAGCAAAAAAGAGAGTTCCTATGTGACATGTTTTGTGGTATGATTCTGTTTTAAGCAAATGTGAGATCTTGCTACTCATGGGCCTTTTTTCCAAGGAATATATGGTGACTTTTGTGTCTTTGTTTTTTTACTGAGAGATAGAGCATGAGTTTCTAGCCAATTTGACTTTCTTAGATGGGCAGCCACAACCCCAGAACTAGATGGACGTAAAGATTTGTGCATTATTCAGAAATTGGCATACAGGGAATTTTTTGGCTCAGGGTTTTTTTTTTGGCCCAGGGAAATTTTGGCTTTCAAAACAATTGATAAAGCAGATTGGTACCCGAGTTTGAGAAGCTCGAGTACCAATCTACCTTATCACATTTACTTCAAGCTTTTTTTTGGCCCAGGAATTTTTCCATAAAAATTGCTAGTAAGGCAGATTGGTACTCCAGTTTGAGAAACTCGAGTACCAATCTGCCTTATAACACTTGGGTAAAGCTATTTTTGGCTTTAAAATATTTATTAAGGCAAATTGGTACTCGAGCTTGAGAAGCTCGAGTACCAATCTGCCTTATCACCTTATTTGGCCCAGGAATTTTTGCTGAAAAAAATTGTTAGTAAGGCAGATTGGTACTCGAGTTTGAGAAGCTCGAGTACCAAGCTGCCTTATTACACTTGCATAAACTAATTTTTGGCTTAAAAATATTTATTAAGGCAAATTGGTACTCGAGTTTGAGAAGCTCGAGTACCAATCTGCCTTATCACCTTTGGTTCAAGTTTCTTTGGCCCAGGAATTTTGGGTTAAAAAAATTGTTAGTAAGGCAGATTGGTACTCGAGCTTCTCAAACTCGAGTACCAATCTGCCTTATTACGCTTGGGTAAAGCTTTTTTGGGCTTAAAAATATATTAAGGCAAATTGGTACTCGAGTTTGAGAAGCTCGAGTACCAATCTGCCTTATCACATTTGGTTCAAGCTTTTTTTGGCCCAGGAATTTTGGCTTACAAAAAATTTGTTAGTAAGGCAGACATAACTTATATAAAAGTTGATTTCATAAAGTTTTTGCAATTTTGGCTCAAGGAATTTTTGAAATAACTGTCCATTCATTATTGTTTTCAAACTTACTATATAAAGATTTTAAGGAACTGACATAACTTATATAAAAGTTGATTTCATAAAGTTTGTGCAATTTCACTATCCAATAGCGCTAACAGACAAAATATATTTGCTATTTTGAGTTTATTAACTTTATTTCAAGAGATTGCTATAAGACTCAAGTTCCACTGAACAAAATCACTCTACGCATGTTCCACTGAACAAAATTACCCATCACATAAGACTCGAGTTCCACTCTTAAAGACGTGTGTTCCAGTAAGGGGTTGACAAAATTACCCATAATTTCCTTTTTAATATAGAAACTGTTTGCAAAAATGTAGTATTAGTTATCGCTTGCACGCCTATTATTGTATAAAAATTAGAACCTTGTTAATGTCATTTTGCTCATTACTTAGCCTAGTCTTTGTTTGGCTATAAAAGTTCAGTTTTCATTATGTTGTGCATTTCCTAAGAAATTAAACTGACATTAACATCAATTAATGATGTGTAAATGATTTGAGCCTCTTTGGAATCGGTGAAACGAATAGAGCAATAGGAGATCGAGCAATTGCCGAGTAATACAAGTTGTTCAGTCTTTGATTTCATTGTGCTCGGCATACAGCATAATCTACATATATAAACACCATTGTTATATTTTACATTGAGAATGGTTAATATACAATCACTGTTGAAGCTTAATTCTTGCCATCCCTAAGGCTGTCTTGGCTGCATTATGCTTTTGCTCCCTTTGATGACAACGTTTTGTTGCCTCTTTTGCTTCCTGAGATGCAGTTTGCAAACTCTTTTCAGATTCCAACATATCCCTAGAAACCTCACCTACACGAGTCTCTAGCTCCTTAGTCTCAGCCTCACAACTGGACAACTGATTCTCAATTTGGAGAAGCAACTATTTGACACAGGAAGCCTCTTCACGAAGTGAGTGAAGATGCTGAAGCTTCCCTGCAGCAATAAAACGCGAGAGCTCCCTGCAGCAACTATTTGGCCCGAGCAATGCAAGTTCCACATTTTGAAATACGCCCTTTCTAGATTCCTCACCTAAAATAGTTTTAAGAACACATTATTAAGCATCCATGGCATTCCAACAAGACTTTCGAAACATTCCACCTCAATTGTGAAGTGTTTAATATAGATTTTGCCCACCTAATACATAATGTCTATGTGCTATGTAAAAATAAAATAATGTGTACCTGCTGACAATCATCTCCTCCCCAAGTCCAGTGGCAAGGCAAAGTGACCCAGCAACCCTAGTAGCCATTTTCTTAAGAGGCAAGGTCACCATCGGCAAGCCAGTCCACAGGATATCAGTACCAGTGGTATGTGCATTGCATAAAGGCCTAAACAGAAATTTAACTTCAAATTATTCAAGGAACAAAGAAACAAAACTAATTTAACTTTTACGAACAGAATCAAAAGGAATGAAGAAGTAAAAAACATTACGTGTCTAGAAATAAATCAGCTAAACCACTTCGTCTTATATGTTCACTTCTCATGGCAACATCGGTGAAAATAATTTGGTCTGGTTGCACCCCCTGTGCAACAGCATCTGAATAAAACCATCAGTCATTAGTAAGGGCCCCCAACAGATGACATTCAACAGAACACACCAGATGTACTTCATAGAGATAGGGACAAATGAGATGAAAGAGCAATAAGGGGTGTGCTAAATTTGTGTAGCAGGATATAAATCACACAAGAGCAGCAGTATGCAAGAAGCATGCGAAAATAGATTTCAGGTGCCACATACATGTGCGAAATTTCAGTTCGCCTGCAGCTGGGAACCTGAGAAGCCAACGTGCACTGTTGGGTACACGTTTTAGGATATTGCACCTAGAGGAAGGGGGGGAAAAAAGGATTAGTTAGACACCAAACTGCAAAAAACTACACACTGAGACATGAACTAAAAGGTTTATCCTGGTATTACCAAGTGTTTACGATTTCAGGATCCATTTTATACAACTGATTGAAGCATGCAAATATAATTTTATTTTCAGGCAGACCATAATCTGATCGTTTGTGCGGGCAGTTTGAATCCAGCACATCCTGACTTTTCTGAGCACAAAACAATCAATGAAATAAAGAGACTCAGGTTCCTTGCATCACTGCACAGGTAAAACATACTACAAAGCAAAGAACATAATAGAAAGTTTGCTATATTGTAATCTCAGAGAGACTGACCTGCTTATAGTCATTTACAAAGTAGCAATGAGGAAGATGGACAAGCTTTTCAGAATAAATATGCGAGAAACATAGAGGAGAAACAAACTGAAAGCAAAGAGACAGCAAATCAGACATGTAACATAGAAAAGTAAATTATCTAATATTGAGATTGTGGACCATTTCCCACCTCATCAGTGACCAAGTAATCTATGTAAGTCGCCCCTGTGGTCCCAGATAACCCCATGTATGAAACTTGAATAGGTGCAGGCTGCATAGCAAATATTTCATTTCTGGCTCCCTGCATAGTGACAACCATCATCGTATTTTAAAACCAGAATTTCAAACTTAAAGATGACTTTTAGTTTTTCCTACGAGGGAAAAGGGTATAATTTGATCATCATACAAACAGGATTGCAAAATGACATAAGCAGAAACATCTACTTGAGACCAGGCATGAATGTGGAATTTCCCATATATATATAGACTATTGTGACCTATCTTGATTGATATTTCCATAAAGCCTCAAATAAGGGAAAATAAATAAATAATAAGAGAAAATAATAAGATGCAAGGAGCAAAAAGGCAATTTTATTTTAATTTAGATTTATTTAACTTTCGAGGTCAAATTGTATTTTTACTATTGGTCCATTGAAATTTATTTTAAATCTTATTAGCTAATTAGGCTATTAGTGTTTTATTTTAATTTCGTAGCTTTATTTTTGTAATTCAAGTAACTTAATGTTAGGATTGGGTCTTCGTAGTCTATACAAGTGCATAATTGTAATCCAATGGGGACAGCTTATGATTGATGAAAAAAAACACCTATGATTGCTATGATCACTTAGTGCTGATTCCAGGTTACCTATGAGATGATTCATAGGTTTTCTATCCCTACTTGATGCTGATTCCAATGGGATAGGTTATGATTGATGAATAAGAAAACTTTGCTTGCTTGGTGCTGATTTCAGTTTACCTAAGCACTAATTCGTAGGTCTATTTCACTTTTCCATCTGTTTCCCGCAAAATCCGTTGGAACTTTTTTTGTCTTGGTTGCTACAATAACCAGCCATTAAGGTTAACCACATGTTTTTTTTTTGGCTACATCTGGAGGGGGAAAAAATATTGAATGCTTCAGAAGATAATTTAAAAATATACCTTGGTATAACCATTAAGGTTGACAAGGACATGAATCTTATCCTTGTTTATCATCTTGGCAATCATATCCGAAGTCATGGCTGAGACATCGACAAAGTGCTCAGCTTCAGATTGAGTACGTTGTCTCCATTCAGTACCATCATTTGCACTCAAGGCGTAACAAAACACCTATGAAGGACTTGTTAGTTGCTGCAAGGTATGGAAAAAAAAGAAAACCCAGACAGCCTTACATAATGAGAAGTAAAAAAATATACAAACCTCAACATTTTTTATGTTGTGCATGCCAAATACAGATCCCATTAGGTGTGACAGAGGATGACCACCAAAGTCACTGCTCACATATCTGGAAGCTACATTTGGTAACTCTTTAAATTAAGCTAGCCTATAAAATAGTAAAATCTAAGGGCTATTAGATTACTTTTAGGACAGCTTTTGGGATGGATTCATTGCGAGGCTGTATTAATGTATTTATCAATTAGCTTTGTCTCTATTTTCTTCATTAAATTGCTACAGCCAGAAATATAACTTTGATGGACATTTTGGATGAAACTCTCTCATTATGCATGAAAATTCACTGCTTTATAATCGCCTTTTTTTCTTCTAATGGAACTTACAAAAGGTAAACATCTCTCTTTCCAATTCCTTTTCCAAAGTCAATGTTGAGCATTCCACTATAAGGCTTCAGTTTGATCGTTTCTCCTGATTGAATAGTTGACTATTGTAGTTAGGCATCATATGCAAAATGCTGAATCAGTAGAGAGAAAAGGAATAAATCATTTTATAAACAGCTGCTGAAACGGACCTTTATTATATGCAACCACTTCCTCTCCAAGAAGTAAAAAGGTAGTAGCTAAAATAGTTGGACCTGCACCACCACTGCCTGCTGTGTAATATTAGAATTTGGGACAAGCATATTTGCATGTGAGCTGCCAAAACTTGCATGGGAAAAAAAGAAATTAAAGATATTTAAGTTTCTTGGACATGTAATGTAACTGTAAAGCAAACAAGAATCGATGTATGCATTTCATGTTGTGCTTGAATTTCATCTATTTCTTGTAATTTTTTCTTTGGAACATGCATTAGTCAATGAAAAGGGGATGAGGATATTGAGTTGATCAATGAGAATACTAGGGTTGACAATCTAACATAAACACAGCCTAACTCAACTAAGCCTTAATCCCAACTCAACTGGGGTCAGCTTCGTGGATCCTTAGGATTGGCCACATGTACATTTTCCACCATTTTTCCAACATATTAATGATTATGAACTACTACTTAGGGAAAAAAATCAGAAAAAGAAACAATTATCATGCTTCAAATCAAATAGTAGTGGGTAAAGTATTGAGGAGTTATTACCGTAGCCTCTCTAGCTCACCCTTGCTTTCACTTCTTGAAGCACAAACTAGCTCTGCTGCCATCACTGTCGTAATAATGGTGGGAAGAGTTAGCGTTTGGCATGCAGGGCATATGAAAGGGTTTTCATCTTTCACGCAATGCTTAATCTGGCCTAACATCTATGCTTATGTGTACTATTAGAATGTACTCTGTGCTATTGGATAGGTAGCCGAAAGTCCAAATGAAAGGGAAGGGTTCATGTAAGGTTGACAGTGACACAGTACTGCATTATGAACCCTTTCGTTCAATAACATGTTGCATTTCAAAATTCTATTCTCTCCTATAGCCAATTATTAATCTTAACCCCCTGCTTGTAGTATCATTAGTTTCAATATAGTTTGTTGCTTGACCACATAACATGTTGCATCATAAGATATGGCAATTCACATAATTTAACATTCATTTTGACAATTTCATCATATTAACATAATAAAAAGCATGATCCCACTTTATTTATCTAAAAACTTTACTCCTCCCTACTGCACCAACCCCCCCCCCCCCCCACCAAAAAAAAGGCCTTGTCAGGTAAGTAAACCCCATTTTGACTCCTATTACAGTTGTCCTAAAGCCCTATTGATTCCAAAGCTTCCTCCAAAGTGGTGACAGAGTCTACCTTCACCGAAGTCTCTGCATAGCCCAAATTTAAGAAACCATGTCACAGCTCTCACTTGGTGTGCCTGCCTTAGTCCAAGACTCTAGTGGGACTCAAACTAGTTTCTAATTGTACTAAATCATCTTCACCTCCCGTCAGAATGTATTTTCCATCCATGCTGTTTGAGTGGCATTTTGTTGTCAATGATACTTTCTATTTCTCAAAGAGAACAATTAAATTTAAACCAGAAAGAACTACATAATGTACCAATTTAGATAAAAAAGGAAAAATCAAGGGCAATAAAAGAAACATTTAAACTAACAACAATAGGCGATGACTGGGAAACCACTAAAGTTACCGACCTCCAAGCACAACATAATAGAGCCCCGTAATAACGTTTGCCACCACATACAAGCTGCTCCTTATAGTAGTCAAAAACTCGTAGAAAACCTGCATTCAGCATTTAAATAAAGCTCGTTTATGTCACTGCTAGCACAAAATAAACAAACTGAACCACAATACAGTGCAGTTGGGATGGGAACAAATTATACCATCTCTTCCCACAGTTGCAAGGTAGGCCCCATCAGTTGAGAAGGCAATGCTATTAATTGAACCTTGGCATATATGCCATTTGGCAAGTGGGTTACTCTGCGTAAATATTGGAAGAGGTCAACAAAGAAATGTTAAGTGAAGAAAGAAAAAAAATTATTTAACACATCAGATGTATCCCTTATATATGTCAAGTAATATTCAGCCTAGTGACAAGTAAAAAGGTGAAGTGAGTACTCAGCTAAGTCACTTAAAGGATGCTACCAGTATACCTGCACAAAAACCTTCACAAACCTGAAAAAACTGACCTTGCTCAACTAACACTATAACAACTTAAGAAAGACTCAAACCTTGGAAGTATGTTCGAGAACCAGGCATAGTTCAACATGCATGATGTAATGTTAAGCACTTTGGCATTTCCTGGTTATTGAGCCATAATACTGTGGTCTAGGTTGAACCTAGTACCTACTGCTGCCCACCTAAAACATGAATGCAAAGGCACCAACCCAAAATACAGAAAATCTCTCAAGCAAATAATATTATTCTCATAACATTCAATGGAAGGTAGACACACAAACACACCACTCATTTAATGTGTTTTAGTCATACAATGTTGTTATTCTTATGATACTGACCATAAACAATCACCTACTGCAAAGTCAAACACTACCAAGATATAAGCTTTTAGAATCTAGACAGAGAGTTGAAAATAAATTAGGAGGAGGTGACAAACTTCCACTCCTTGTGCTAATTTTGGGACAAAGGCAACTTCACAGATCCTAATCTAGAGCAATTAAATCACCAATTTTGTGCCCAAAGTCCAAGTACCAGTTGGAATTTATATCATAGCAAACGGATGCATGCATGGGCCAATTGTACCAATTAGACAACGGGAATATTACATTGAATGGAAACCATTTGTCAAGGCACAAAATGGTGTCCTATGATGAAACATTAGTTGAAGCTATCAACTTAAATATCAACATACAGATGGAAAATTTGAATAAACAAAAGACATGACTAAAACAACCAGAGAGAGTGAAGATCGAATTAACATGTGAAGTCCCCCAATCAATGCCAATGTGAGACTAGGAGTCTACCATTGGAAATGATCCAAGCACAATGTCTTTGACGTATTGAAATCTGAATGATGGAACTAAAGTAACATCAGGACTCCTACAACTATTCAATTATAATGCAGGTGTCTGTCCACTATTAGCAAATTGAAATCTAATAAGCAGGGCAAGAAAAATGTTGCATTGTCATGCCTTATTCAAAATGTAACACAATTTGCAAAGCTAAATTCTAAAAAGAAAAAAACTACATGCCACATATTGCCTAACAATTAATTAGTTATGGAATCTCACAATTCACCTCTACAAACACCATTTTTTTTTTTGGTAAATTACACATGCATCATATGCATCTGGTGGAATAGTACACCCAACTATTACAAGGGGAGGAGGTGTCATTTGAGCTAGAGCTCATTGTCTAAAAAAAAAAAAAACAATTTAAACAAAGAAACAAATAATAGAAAGGAAAGATCCATATATGAAGAACAACCAAAACAACTTGATAAATAGCAATCAATTCCAGCACCTTACTGTAACATGCATGCGCAATAGAAAACTGCATTGGATCTTTGACAAAAGGGAATGAAGAATCATTTGCGCCATCTTTGCCCTAGGAAAAAAGAAAAGGAAAAGAAAAGGGTAAAAACATGCTCAAATCAAAACATACAACATGGAGAAATATAAGAGTTCAAGGCTTGCCTTATCATACACATACAAGTTCCCATCGGCATGAGGAACAACAAAACTACCTCTACGCACCCGTGCCCTCTCAATCTCTCAATTCCCAATTCCAGTGCTTGTTTTGCATCCAGTTGCTTTTGTAATTGAATTATTCTCTTATGGAGTTCCTCCTTTTACCTCTGTGTAAGAAACCAATTGTAAGGTATAACTAATCTATCTTTATCCAAAATGACAAGGAAATATTTAGGTTATCCGTTACGCACTTAGGAACAACTCACAAACCTTTTCATCTTCAGCCAGTTTCAATACATTCACATCAGCCTTTTCTTGCTCCAATGAGGCCAATTGCAGAGAACTATTTATTATAGCATTCGGAAAGAAGAACAAAAACAGCTCGGTCGTCCTGCAAACATGAATGTATAATCATAAAAAGAACACTTCAACTGATGCTGCAACTAGTTGAATTATTTTTTTCATTTCATTATTTAGATAAGTAACAACTAGTTGAATAAAGTAGACAAAAGTTTTGCTGAGAAAATAAAGGACAGTGGAATATAGTTGTGCAACTGAAAAATAACTTACATAATTTATTCTTGTCCATCGAAAATCATTCCCATTTTCTTCTCCTTACTGGTTGCTTGACTGGTCTCACCTTGCCTGAAAAGAACACAAGCAAATATTAATATGCAAATCATTTATCTATTATATGTAATCGGTATTGAATCGAAGTATCATACCATGTCCAGTCCCACAATCAGGAGGATGTGTCCGTGTCCGTTGCGGCCTTCGCGGCCGATCCTGAATGTGTGAATCCTCTGGTGGGGCGGCGGGTATCTGTGTCTGGATGAACTCGGTATGCACAAACTCAGGGGGGACAGCACCAGGGGTGGGTTGCCTAGGAGTGGGCATGAATCTCATCTCATCTGTACCATGTACATCTGCGGGGGCAGTGCCGGTAGTCACTGGGGGAGACATACAGGCGGTGGGCAATGGAGATGTAGTAGGGGATGTGGGTGGGCAGGTATCATTGCTCCTCATGAATGGGGACCGAGATGTGTCCCCATGGGCAAATGTATGGGATGGACCCGCATCATCGTGCGCCATGGAGCCCATGTCATAACCAATGTCCAAACACATCTCATCTGCTGTCTGACTTGCTTCCTCCATGGTGTGGTCATGCACGGGTGTGTGACGCCGACCAGATGTGGGCACGAGTGTCTGACGCCGACCAGATGTGGGCGCGGGTGTCTGACGCCGACCAGATGTGGGCACGGGTGTCTGACGCCGACTAGAGGTGGGACGCTGACTAGATTGACGGCCTCCTTGCGGTTGACGTCTACCTGCTTGCCGACCACGCCCTACAGCTGGTTCACTTGTGTTGCCCGTAGTGCGTGCATCGTCCAATGTCAACCGACCGAGCTCTTCAACAGCTCGCAAGGCATTAATACAATCATTGTAGATCTCAGACCCTGGTTGGCACTTCTCCATAATACTCAACTGTGATTCAACCTGTCACAAGTATACAAGAATAGTGTTAGTAGGTTGAACTAAACTATGCGAAGCAAGGTACGTTTATAACAGAACAGTGTTTGTAAGCTTACCAAAGTGTCCCAGTATGAGGTCTCTCTCGTAATATGGCGAACAGTGCGAGGACGAAACCACACCATATAATCGTCATTGTAGCTCATCTCCCCATGAAAGGGCGGTGCATCGGCAATTGTGGCATGCGCCGCGCATTTAGCAATATGTGTTCTATGTTCAGCAACCCAGTCTTTTTCATGCTTGCCCTGAAGTGTTATCTTGTGAAGATCAGTTGAAGTATCGACATTGATCGGTATCTCTTGCTTCATCCCAAACTGTCGGAGAACACGTTCTGGGTGATGGCCTTCGACGATCCAAAAATGCATCAGCGGCACGATAGACCTCCATATGCGTTGGCCTGCTGTACAATATGCAGGCAGGGAACCCAAATAATTTCTGTATGGCTCCCAGACAATCTGCAATGATCCAACAGATGCAAACAACCATATTAACAATATAATTAGATAAAATGTGTAACGGATGTGAACAATACATAGCAACAATGTTTAACTCTGATATAAAAAATGTTTATTCATTGCCACTTGTAAGTACGACAACTACATGCCAAAGCGATTCCTACTTGTAACGCACGATACCTGATTTGGCCGTAGCAAAGTGAGCGACATACGATAGGCGCGTAGGACGTGCATTGGATGTTCAGTTGTTATCTTAGCCCCTTTCCATCTACCAAACAACACAAACATAACCTGCATATTAGGTACTTACATAATTCCCATGCGACAAAAGATAATACAAAAATTTAAAATGGTAACTATCTAAGATCCTACATACCTGATAGCAAGTGGACCTGGGGGCAGTGCCTGGTGTGGATGCCTCATCACAGGAGATATATGTGGAAACCTCTCCCATGCCCACAACTGCACCAATAGCATGGCACCGCCAATCTGCTTGGCTCCCTTCTCTGATGCATTACAAAGGTGTCTATATAACCAACTTAGTGCTGCACTACCCCAACTATATCTCTTTCCATTGCTAATTGGATTGAAAAATTGCAAATACTTAATTGAGTGCCGTTCGCCAGACTTGTCCATAAACAATATACCAGCCAACATCTCCAATATGTAAAACCGAGCATACTGCTGCACAAGCTCCTCACTGGCATCGGCCGGGAGAGGGTCTCTAAACCGATCCTCAAGCCATTTGGCTTTTATCCTTGGCCCTTCCATCACTCCACCGTTCTTAACGACTGTAACTCCACGAACACCTCTCGGCGGCCTATGCCCTAGCATGTTGGCACATAGGTCACCCCAATCATCCATATGGGTAAATCCCACCACCGGTAACCCATCTACAGGAACCCCCATTATAACCTCTATGTCTTGCAGCGTGATAGTCATCTCACCGAGGGGCAAGTGGAATGAGTGTGTCTCCGGCCGCCATCTTTCCACCAAAGCCGTGATCAAGCTATGATCAATGTCTATATTTGGGACCCGAAGTAGTCCATCTAATCCTGCATCCGTGATATGAGTAGCGATACGTGGGTCTAACCCACCTTGAAGCAGACCTTCAAGCAAACCTTTTTCTCGATGACGGCAAGTCAATAAACCTGACACTTCCTGCAAACAGAGCAACTTAGTATTAATAATAGCATTCACTAAGCACAGAACAATTACGCTTCAAACTTAAATGCCAAAAATCTTTCTACTACGTATATTGACAACAATTTTGGACAAGTGCATACCTCGCCTGCCAAACGAGCATCCCAAAGCAAACTTGAACGATGCATATCCTGCCTCGTCAAGACATCAGCTATAGAGGGTCCCGCTCTATGTGGGTCCATATCTGGCATAAATTAAAGGTGATTAATGATTAATGGCCCATTAGGTCAAATACAAAGCATATTTTGTTTGAAAATACAAAGACTAGCTCCACTAATTTTATATAAAGTAGCAATTACCAACCACATGGGTTGCCCAACAAAATTACTCTCAATTTTTTTTTAAAGGCTAAGAATGAAATTGGCTTTGTCAACAACTGCTTATTCTTAGGATACAAGCTAAATACACATCCACTGAACTCAAATTATCTTCTTTATCATTTCAAGTATTAATGTGTACCAAAGAACCTTATGCTCATGATATCTTTCAAAAAGGTCCACATCCACCACAATTTACAAAAGTTGTTGGATGCATTGAAAAACTTCACACAGTCAATTCAACAAACAGATAGCAATCAATCAAAATTGCTTGAGGATGAAACAGAAAAACAATACCTTGTTGGAGCTCGTTGATTGATAAATTAAACCTAAGAACACGTTTGGAATAGCTATTCCTAATCAAACGTATATATATATATATATATATCATTTTTTTTTCAAGAAAGTAAATGTATCATATATTAGAATTTAATATTTACAGGGGATCTAGTCAGGTTTATTTGTTTATTATTTTTTTTAAAACAATTATGAAATAGTAATTTTAAGCAAAGGACAATGATATATATTAATTGTAAAATTATTTAATTTATAGATAATAAGTGAAAACTACAATGAGTATAATTATAATTATATAAGGGCATTTTAGAAAATTTGATTGGAATATAACTCAGTTGTATGAATCATGCTAAACCAAATTGTGAATTACAAATTAATAGTTTATGTTCATATGTTATCACTAAATAGATGAATAAAGAATGCTTCTATTCATATCCAACCGAAATTGTTGTGACAGTGGAAGTTTTGACAATATCTTGTTGGGTTAAAATACTATCTGTGTAACTAAATTAAAAAACAAAATTTTAAATACAAATAATAAAAATTCATCCAAGTACACACAAAAATAAAAATAAAAATAAAAAACTATGCAAAAATTCCCTCTATTCTATTCTATTTGAAGTCATTGTCTTTGTTACTTTATTAATTAGGCATGTCCTTTCAACCACTTATGTTAATGTTATCTTTAGTCTTCCCTTATCTTTTTTCTTACTGATGTATTAACCATTCTCCTCTAAATGTGACCAAATCATTTTAATTGATTCTCTTTCGTCTTTCCATTAATAAAGGTCACCCATATCTTCAAGGTGCTTTACTCATCTTGAGTTCTATATTTTCATGTATTTCCTTAGCATTCTAATTTCAGCTATACTCATTTTATGAATTTTTTACTTCTTAATAACCTGACATTTAGGACCATAGAGCATAGTTGGTCTTATAGCAATTTAATAAAATTTCACCTTTCACTTGATAGGTATTCTATGATCATGCAATATTCTTGATACGCTTCTCCACTTCATCCACCCTGCTCTTATTCTATGATTCACATTCTCTTTGATCTCTCAATCTTTATGAATCATTAATCCAAGATATTCAAAACTATCATTCTTATGTATCTCTTGATTATTCAGTAACATGGCCCTTTCATCTTTGTTTCAACATTTACCAAACTTTCATTTCATGTACTCTATTTTAGTCCTAGCATAATCAAAAGCTTTTAGATTCTAGAGTATCTCTCCAAATTTCTAACTTAGCATTAACTCTACTTTTAAATTCATCTACTAAAACTATATTATCAGTAAAAAGCAAACACCAAAGTACTTTTTCTTAAATTGATGAGAAACTCAATTGTAATGTCTCCACTAGTTCTCATATTAGTTATAGCTACATAATACATTTCTTTAATCATTTTAATATAATTTAGATGAACTTCTTTCTTGATATTGACCACTTTACAGACCTCTTTATATTTTTACAATAAATGTAAGTAAGAAAACAACTAGCATGGTAGATTATCCTGGCATAAAACCAAATTGATTATTTGATATTGTTGTTTCATGCCTTCATCTATGTTCAATCACTCTTTTTCAAAGTTTCATAGCATGACTCATAAGTTTAATTTCATGGTAATTTATACAGTTTTGAATATCTTTTTTGTTCTTGTAAATAGATATTAAAGTACTTCTCCACTACTTACTAGAAATTTTTGTTAATAGTTAAGATCTTATTGAAAAAGCTTGTGAACCAGTGTACATCCTACATCACCTAAGCACTTCCAAACTTCAATGGGGATTTCATTTGGTCCCCAGCTTTTCCCATTTTCATCCTCTTTAATTGTATCCCTTACATCATTCATCCTAATTCTTCAAACAAATAACTATCCTCCATTGGGCTACCCAAATCACTCCAATCTTTCATATTGCTTTCATAAAAACTTTTCCATCTCTTTCACTCTTTGATCTTCATTTTTAATGCACTGGACACCATTTAAGTTTCTTGCTTTCATTTCCATTGTTTAGCAAGTTTATAAATATTCTTTTCTCCCTCTTTATCTTCAAATTGCAATATAATTTATCATAAGCCTTACATTAGCCTCTTATTGGACAACATTTTTAAACTCCCTCTTCACCACTTTAATCTAATTGTTGTTTGAACCTCCATATTCCATCACCAAGCCTACTTAGTCGGCCACCCTCATCCTTCAAATTCTCTAAGTACATCTTTAGCCACTTTTTAAAAACAATTAGCCATTTCATTTCATATGCATTCTCATCCGGGATTCCAAAAAAGTTCTATTTTACAATCTCAAAACTTACTTTATCTATTTTACCATCTCATTTTATAACTCACCCAACATCCATGTTTCTATTTTTATATACAACTCATTAAAATAATATAAACTACAATATCAAATAATATAAATAAAAAAAATCATACTTCTCTCTCTCTTCTCATTCATTTCTTTTTCCTCTCTTCACCTTTTTCAATTAAAGTAATAGTATTTTTTTTACATCTAAGTGAACAGTTGGTTCTATATACAAGAACCAACTGTTCACAAGTTCTAAAATTTTTTAAGAACTCATACCCGGATGGAGCAACATTTTTGAAATTTTGAATATAAAATAGCAACTGGGGGGGTGTTTACACCCCCCAATACTAGTGCTCATATTGGTTTGAATTCCGCTTTCCATCTTTGATCATTTCATCTTTAAATACATCTTCTTTCTCCCCTTAACCCCACCACTTATTAATTCTTGGGTTTCTTTCTCTTTTTTTGATGAACTTGAGTTTCTTTCTCTACTACCTCTCCTTTCCCATCTTTTAATAAAAATATTGTACCACCCAATATTGAGTGGTTACACACTCTCCTGGCCATGCCATCTTAGCAAGTAATGAAAAACAATTGTAACTTTTCTGAGTTTAACATTAATTTAATTGAAACATACTTTATATATTTAATTGAAACATACTTCTCAGCTTTGACCTGGTGCTGGAATTCCACTCCTAAATATGAATACAATTTCAATAAATAGATGGATTAGGGAAATTTCAAATCCGTTGACTGAACCCATTTTCCAATTATATGCAGTCAGCTACCTAACAAGGCCTAATTTCTTCAAGATGGGCATGCTTGCCCAGTATATTAACCAATCATGTCCACGAAAATCAAAGATTCAAAGGCATATCTAAAAAGCCTCAACCACTAACTAAACCTATAAAAAAGGATTTATCAACACTGAACACTCTATCATGTCTGAAACAGCAAAAGTCCACAACGTGATGCCCGTTAGTACTTGGAAAAACAAATGAACAAATCAGTGAAAATACAATGAAACAAAACGCACAAACAAAAGAACAAAACCCCAACAAAACCCACAATACATCAAATGAAACTCAAGCAAACCCACAGAAAAAAAAAAAAAAAAAAAATCAAATGAGAGGTCAACGAAGAAGAGAAAAGTTAGAGTGATGTACCTTGTGGTGAGAAATAGTGAAAGAGACCTTGTGGTGCCGAAGACGACGGCGAGACCGAGACCGAGACCGAGAGCGAGACTGAGAGGCGAGATTGGGAGGGAGATTTCAGAGAGGCGAGATTGAGAGGGAGCCGAGATTGAGAGGGAGATTTCAGGGAGGCGAGATTGAGAGGGAGATTTCAGAGGGAGGCGAGGTTGAGAGGGAGATTTCAGATTTAGGAAGTGTGATAGTGTTAGTCTGATAGTGGGTAAGTGTTAAAGTGTGTGTGTGTATGGGCAGAACAGTGTTTAAGTGTGTGTGTGTGGGCAGAACAGTACTCGAGCTTCAGGAGCTCGAGTACTATGCGAAATTTTCAAACCCAAGTGCCATGTCAGCGTGCCACGGTGGAAGGAAAAAAACACAGTACTCGAGTTCCCCAAACTCGAGTACTCAAAAAGATGGTATTTCCCCAATTATTTCCGAAACAGTGCTTTTGGCCCAAATATTTCAAAATTTCATGGTAATGGGCCATTTTGGCCCACTTTCTCTTGCATTTCTCTCTCAGCCCAAACATAAGTCTAGGCTTTTATTTCTTTTTTGCTGCAAAAGATCTGTATGTTGCTTCATTGGTTTTCTAAACAATATACTAAGTTTAACCATGGAGATTTAAAAGAGGAATGCTAAATTCACTATTATTATTATACTACTGATTAATTTGGATTTCAGGGTGTTTTAATCCAAACGGAACAATTTATACCCATGGAAAGCACACAAGTGAAGCAAGTTCTTAGACTTTAGATACAGAATTAATCAAATAATAACTTGACACTTCTGAATTATCCGAAGTTCAACTGTTTGAGTGCCACCTTAATTCGAAAATACATAAACTCTGTATCGATAGTTTCTCTTGTCTTGACTCTTGAGGACATTGAAAAGCAGCACTAGGGAAAGTAGACATTTCGTGGGTAAAGTTTTGAAGGAGTAATGAAACCCAATTCATTGGAAGCAATGGTGGAATACTTTGATTCAGGGGGCAACATCAAATTAGTATATTATATAATTAATTTAAAACAAGAGTAGTTAATTTTAAAAAGACAACGTATATAAAAAAAAAATTAAATAAAATATATTGCTTAGTATTTGTTTTTGATTGTTTATATCAACCTTCCAATGTTTGGTTTCAAAATCAGATTTTTTTTTCTTTTATTTATTTATTTTTTTTATAGAAAGAAAATCAGAAAAAGTTGAAGAACTGCAAAATCGCAGTTTTGCAAATATGTGTTCAAAAAAATAGAACTAAATATACAATGCTTTCTTAATGATTTTTTTAAGACATTGTTTTAAACATAGTTATAAAAACCATATCGGAAGTTGACTTGATTGAAGAATTAGTTCATTGGTTTAACTAGTGGTTCATTGGTTTTATTGTAGGTTTAGTAATAAATTAAATTATAAATTATAATTATAAAAAGCAACTAAAATAAGATTAAAATACTCCATTTAGGTAAATTAATAAATTATAACAAAAAAAAAAAATTACATCATATGACATAAAGTTAGAGAATATAAAAAACTAAACACACTATTCACATAAATCATCCAATAATCAAGTTATATAGTCCAAAAATCTTAAAACAACATATCTCATAGAAATTCAAAATAAATTTTGATAATGGGTATCACAACAAAATGGGTTGAGATATCGTTGGCATGGGGAGAGGAAGAGAGACCAGCGGCATGTGGAGAGGCAGAGGGACCGATTGTTTGCCGAATATTTTTAGCAATAGCAACCTAAATTAGGTTTTTTATGCTTCTGGATCTAAAATTTAATGCTCTAATACTACACAAAATGGCATTGTCCAGACCTTGTGATGAAATAACTACCATCTCCTTTTAGCTTTTTCCATCGAGCGCTTTCTAAATAGTAAATACCAAAAGTTCGTTGTGAAATATATGTTCCATGGGGATAACTTGAAAGTTGAAACTTCATTGGCATTCCAAACTAGATATCCAAATTGACAAAATTCTTTATTTATTAAGAGAAAGTTTACAAAGTTTAACCATACGGATTTAAAATGGGAACACTAAATGCATTATACTACCATTTAATTTGGATTTCAAGGTGTTACAATCAAAAGGAAACCATAAATTTTATGAATTGTGCAAAGCCTATTGATATTTTCTGGTATGTTTGATATATAACTCTCTTTTTTTATTTAATAATTTGGGGGTAGGAATTTGAACCTTGGATGCCTCCATTGCAATTGGAAAATACATAAACTCTTTATCAGTGTTTTCTCTTGTCTTGACTCCTGAGGAGAAACACAAGCAACAAAAAAGAAAAAACAACTGTCTTGACTCCTGAGGAGTAAAAAAATGGTTATCAGTTATGGGCTTAGATACCAAGCTCATCGCCCAAATACAAAGGTAGCCTGCTTCCCAGGCTCATCGCCAAGAAATGGGCTTAGACACCAAAAATGGCCTTTTTAATCCTTTAAGTTTGACATTGTTTTCATTATATTCGTTCCGTCTATTGCTATTTGAAAAACATTGTCCACTTTCTTAAAACAACACCACTTTTTTTATTATTAAAAAATTATTTAGAAATTAATTTATTCATTTATTTAAATCAAAATTTGAAAAACAAAAGTGATTTTTTTTTCTCAAGCACTACAAAACTTCTATTCTATACTCTAAGCCACCGGATAAGATATTTTTTTTGAAACAATTGTTTGAAAATATAAAAACAATCAAAAACCATAATAATTTTTGTTATCGTTTATTTCTTTTGTCTCTCCCTCATAATAAACGAACAAAAATATTTTGGTTTCACAAACACACAAATTCAGTTTCATAGAAAATTTTCAAGTTCCAACTTTCAGCATATATGGCTATATATCAAGTTCAATACCAGCCACAATCTATACTCTTCATAAGAAAAATCATGAATCCCGCTAAAGAGTTATTGAATACATTATTTCACATTATTTCTTCCCTCCCTTGTTTTCCAAAATTGCGTTTCATTTGACATCATAACACCCAACCATCCCATCAAGGATGGTCAAATTCTAGTCTCAAACAAAAAAACCTTTGCACTTTGGTTTTTCAGACTCGGCAATTCCTACTGCCGCTACGTTGGAATTTCTTATTACCAAATTACCCCAAAAACCATTTTGTGGGTTGCAAACAGAGACAATCCTTTCATTTACCTTTTTCTTTAATTTTAATTTTTTGGGGCAGTTGCTGTTTTGGGATATTGGGTACTGACAAAGTGGATGTTGTGGTGTTGGTTATGATGGTATTGGGTTTTCTTATTTGGTTTCACAATCTTGAGCTTCTCTTAGTTTTTAATCCACGAAGGGGGTTTTAGAAAAGGGACATTGATGTTGTATTGAAGATGACAAAAATGAGTTAGATACAACACCCCTTTTCATCTTCCTCTTTTCAATGTTTCTTTGCAATAAGGCATATAAAAGAGTTCTGATATTAGACTCTCTGTTCGTGCTGAATTGAAATCACTTTTTTTTTTTAACTTGTTCTCAGAGGTGTCTCCGGTGGTGCCCCTCGAACTTTGGCGGCGGCATTGGGACTGTCTCCGACATCTCATTGTTGGGCTGGATTTCTTTTTAACTTTTTAACTTTTTTTTTTCTTAGTTGGGCTGCGGATTGGGCCCAAATCTGGTTGGCCTAAACGGGGCCCGTGGGGCCCGGCGAGGCTAGTTTAGTCCTTGAAAAAATCCGTGTAATAAATGAGCTGGGTTCAGGCCGCGTGTCTGGGCCCGTAGGTTAGGTCTGGGTATTAAAAACCCAGCCTGAACCCGGCCCATTGCCATTCCTATATAATGTATTCAAATTTATCCTGAAATTGTAGACTACCATGATTGGAAGACTAGTGCGTTTGGGAAGTGATGAAAGCTTAAGTATTTATTAGAGTTTTTAGCTTATTTTTACTATTATTTATGGGTCTTATTGCATTTTTTGGTACTATTCATAGATCTCACTATACTATTCAGCTAGCTTTTAACCTTTTTTTCTACGAGCAAAAAGTTTTTAGTTTTAACTAAATAAACTGTTCTTAAATGGAAATATTAGGGCACCGCTCACAGAATTAGTTTTGTTTTTATTTTTATTTATTTTTTATTTTTTATGACATGCCTGGAATAAGAGATTACTGCCTTGAATTAACAAAATGGGCACTACGTTATATAGATTATTGCACGACCCACACGGCTAACAAAGCTAGCGTGAATGAAATTTTGAGGGGATTTGACATAGATTTTGACTTTGCTTCCATCTATCAATGGTTACATAAAATGTAATCATGTAAGCTAAGACCATTGTCGGTCGAATAATAATATATGAGTCCTAAACCAGAGTTATTCTAGAACCACAACATTTGTCACACTCTTCGTCACCACTATATATCCTGTTTATATATGATGTTCGATACTTAGGAGGAGAAGCTACATGAACTCCACTTGATTTATATTTTTTGAGAATTAGTTGGAGTATGCTCTTATCTATTAATAGGTTTTTGGTTCACACGACTTATCGCTAGGAGTGCTTGTCAAAAAAATAGATGGCTTTTCTTGGATGAAATGAAAATTGGATTCATGTAACAAGAGAAAGGTTTACCATTCCTTAGCCAGAAAGATATGTGGCCATGAAATAGGAATTAAGCAGAACACAATTGACTTGGTGGTAGAGTTGTGGAAATACCTATTTCTTCCATAAATCCAATAGTAGGTAGATCTTATTAGATACTTGAGGCAAGGGTATGGTATCTAATAAGTCTTTCTACTCATCTTCTTTTATTGATTTTGTATCTTTTCCATCCTAGTTTATTTCTCTCTCTCTCTCTCTCTCTCTCTCTCTCTCTCTTATTGAAATTGGTTTGCTGTTGCATTAGAATTCAATTACACTTGATTGCATTTGATTCTATCCAATTGGCATAATAACCAAAACAAAGTTGTTACGAAATCATATGATTGTAAGTTGTGAACCAATAACAAAAAGAATGCAAATAAATGAAAGGGTGAGAAAAAGAGAAAAAGAATACTAATGTGTAAAGTCTATGAGCGATCTTATAAAGGATAGCATAATAAAGCACAATACTAATTTGATTGATGTAGAATTAGATGAATTTGTTCATAGAACCAAAAAAATAAAATAAAAAAAGTCAAGAGCCCTAGGTCCACAAAGACTGAGAAAATTGACTTAATAACACATTTCATTTTCATTAGGAGTTCTGCTGTAGAATTAAAGGCTAACCATTAATCATAAAGCGATGGGCATGATGAAACTTGTGGATCCAGAAGATTCTATTGAAAATGAATCATAATAATTCTTTGGGTAGGATGGCAAAATGAACTCGGGACCAATCCACTTTTATTCCAAGAGGTCAAGTCATAGGATAACCCTACAATTGAAATAGATATGGAAAGAATAAATGGCTGCAAATGCTTGTCAAAATTCGTTTTGTCACTAATTATGTAGGAGATTTTGGTTTATTATTAGGAATTTTAGGTTTTTATTGGATAACGGGCAGCTGTTTACTCGATTTTAAACCTATTTATCTTATAAATAAAAATAAATAATACAGACTCGATCCTTATTATTTATGGCCGTAAAGGAGCCGTATGAAGTGAAAATTATTGGCATTTTTTATTTCAGGAGTTTTAGCCCCGATTCACAAAGGGCCTGAAAAACTTTCTAGTATGTTTTTTGTCCAACGAAATGTGTGGCCTTTATTTTATTTTATTTTATTTATGGGAGAGATGTGTGGGCTGATGTGGCCTTAAATAATAAAATTTTCTTTTATTAAAATTAATGACAAGTTTTACTAAAGGAGACTAACACTCTGTTTGTTTCGACATCAACATTTTCAAGAAAATGATAATGTTTTTTAATTAAAAAAAATAGAAGGGGATAATGATAAATTAATGAATATTAATAATTAATAATTAAAAGATAAAAACTAATGAATTTTTTAGGAAAGAATTAATAAATAAAATCATTCCTAAAATATACATAAATTTGACCAATTTTAAATTACATAAAAATTTTCAAAGAATTTGCACAAGATTAACAAAAATATGATAAAGACAAGAAAATAAATATGCGTGAAAATTAAAATTACACTGTTAAAAGTATAAATTGTTCAAATACAACAATATAGATTGCAAGAACTTGGAGAATTTGAAAATTATAGAGTTGGAAGATTTAAAAAAAATATAGCTATTTGGAATTTGGAAAGAATAAAGAATGAATGAAAAAACTAATATTAAATAGAATAGAGAAATGATAGAGAGTCTGTTGGAAAGTGTATTTGAAGAAGTAAATAGATAATAAGTAAAAGTAACTGTTCACTCTTTAAACAGTACAAAAATTTGAAGAGACTACTAGAGATGCTCTAAGCAGCATACATTCCGTCTAATTTTAAATCATATCACAACCCATTACTTTCCTTGCATCAAGTTCCTCATCACAAGAGGTTCAAATTTCTTTCAAGATGTTCTTTGTTTAGTTCTATCACTGTTTTAAAAACCGGACCGGCCGGTCCGACCGGTTCAACCGGGAATCGGGAGCTAGTCCAGTCCGATTAAAAGCCCTATAACCGGTCAACAACTGGAAAACCGGCCAAAAACCGGGGTTGAACCGAAAATTGGAAAAAAAACGGTTCGATGACCGGTTCGGTTTTTAAAACCATGAGTTCTATAGAAAATACCAAAAATTGTCTGCATAATTAAAGCATTGAATCATTTTTAAAATTTTCAATTTTTTTTGAGAAAATAAAAATGAGCTTAATTCAATTATTGCTACCAAAAAAATGAATAGATTCTTCAAATTCCGTTTGGTAGCATAATACAATTATGATGAAAGTTTTGGTGGATTGATGTTGCTAGTTTTTCGTTTGGATGTCAAGAGAATATAAAAAATAACTTAGGGATTTCAATGAGTAGTTTTTTTTTTTTTTTTTTTAAGTTGTTCAGAGTCTACACTCTACAGGCTATTTCTTTGACTTGGCACAAAAATTGACATCAAATATTTTGATTAAAACAACTAGCACACCCCTAAAACCAAAAACAAAAGAACAAAAAATCAACTAGCTAGTACACGTGATAGACTTTTTTTTTTTTAAGATGAATTCAAATGATAGACTTAGAAGGCATATCATTAATGTACCATTTTTTTTGGTTAATAAACTGAAATACGAGATTCAAAGTGGTCAATTCCAACTTTTTGTGGGTGGAAATTAAATATCGGTAGTTACGTATTAAATAAATTTAAATGGGTGGAAATACCTTTTTCTTTTCTATATTTTGACTTTATTTTCTTTTTGTCCCTACTTTTTAATTTTACAGTTTTTAGTTCCTAAATAAAAAAAAGCGTTCTATTTTGGTCTGTACCATTACTCACTTAACAGAAATATCTTACACGATAAACGAAGTGCACTGTTGGCACAGTAAACCATTAAAAATATTTTAAAAATGCCATGTAAGCATCCACGTCAATCTCTAACTTTAAAAAAAAAAAAAAAAATTATCAATTAAAAGAACATAATTAAAAACAAAAACAAAATGGTGGAATTTAGATCCGTGTGTGTTTTTATTTGTACTTGTTTAATTTCTTCTTTTTCTTCATTCTTCTTCTTTCTCTTCCCAGGTCACTATTTCTCCACCCTCCTCTTATTTTTTTATTTTTTTTTTTTATTTTTTTTTTCCTGCTGTTCTCTCTTTCTCGTTCTTCCAAATTTGGTGTGACATGGGTCCTCGGCTAGTGACGAACCAATGTGGGATCAGCGGTGTTTGTAGGTGGTGGGTCAATTTTTTGGCTATGTACTAAGTGTGTGGTGTGGGTTTCCAAGTAGATCTGAAGCCCAACTGAGATTGAATGTGAATCCTCTCCCTCCTCACTTTCTCATCTCACTCTCTCTCTCGATTATGGGGTTGAATATGAAGCCGATCTTGGGTTTGCTGTATTTGTTTTGGATTTTTGACAAATTTGAGAAGGGATATTATGGGTTTGTGAAATGAAATTTTTTGGGTTTGTGAAAGGAAATTTTTTGGGTTTGTGATAGAGAATTTGTTGGGTTTGTGTATAAGGGAATTTGTTGGGTTTGTGAAAAATGTTTAGATCTTAGGATTGACATCAAAAATTTGGTTGGTTGTTGATCTATTTTTTTTTTTTTTTATTTAGTGAAACTGAAAAAATTGTTTGGTTGCCAAGAAAATGGATGATAAAATGTTATTTTCTTTTAACTGTTAATGAGTTTTGATGTGTTTGGTTATAAAGAAATTACAAGAAAGAAAAAGTCAAAAAATAAAAAAAAATAAATAAGGATTAATTTACTAAGAATACGAAGAACATGAACATGATCAGCTATACTTTGGGGAAGAACACAAAGAAGATGAACATGTTCTTCCCATAAATAATGAAAGGAATAACAAAAATCATTTATTATATTTATTTTACTTTTAAAAAAAATTGAAATTCAAAAAATTTTTAATTGTTTTATCTTCTTTTTTTTTTTTTTTTATAAGAGAAGGTATTGTTTTGTCTAAGTGGTTTTTTTAAAAATTAAGCTGCTGATGTGACATTTTTAAAAAGTCAAATAATTTACTGTGCCAACAGTGCACTCCATTTGCCATGTAGGATAGTTATGTTAAGTGAGTGACAGTAGGGACCAAAATAGAAAGCTTTTTTTTTTTTTTTTTTTTTTCATTTAGGGATTAAAAGTGATAAAATAAAAAGGTAAGGGCCAAAACAAGAATAAAGTCCAACTATAGGGATGAAAAGGTATTTCTACCATTTAAATTTTGAATATTTTCATTGAAAACTTTATAATGTATCAATTAAATTACATGACTCTTTTTCTCAAAAAATAAAATAAAAAAATACATGACTCTTGACCATGCTAATTGAGTTGAACATGTTAATTAAGATGCGCGTTGTGTGTCTTTGTCTTGACCTTCATCTCTTGAGTTGGACGTGTTAATTATGATGCGCGTTGTATGTCTTTGTCTTGACTTTCATCTCTTGAGTTGAACTTGTAAATTAAAGTTGCATGTTGTTTCTTTGTCATGGCATCATCTCCAATTCCCCTGTAAGACTTTTTAATAACGATGTGCTAAGTGGCACAATTTATGCCACAACTCGCTACGTGTGCCCTAACTCGCTTATGTAGCGAGTTGTGGCAGAAGGTTGTACCACATAACGTGGTAAGTTATGAGTGGTAGAGGAGTGTCTTCACATGGATCCACCATCACCCATCTACCACTTAACTCGCCACGTGGACGAGTTATGGCATAAGTTGTGCCACTTTATGTGACACTAGCTTAACTCTTTAATAACTATAGCTACCTGCCTCGGGAAAATAAAGGACATTCATGGATATAAATAGTGAAAGTCAATGGAGGAATGATATTCAAAGTCCCTCGGTCAGACCTTACTAAAATCTATAGTTACGTAAGTGTGATTGCTGCTAATGCAATTACGTAAGTTTTTGGTTGTCTTATACTAAAATTCAATAAATAATTATAAAGTCCAACTAATAAGTTGAAGTTTTATTATGTATATAAAAAAAAAAACTATAAAATTAAAAAGCATAATTAATAAATAAAAGGAAGCTACCTCCAAGACTTCAGTATATATGGCTATATATCAAGTTCAATACCAGCCACAACCTATACTCTTCATAAGAAAAATCATGAATCCCGCTAAAGAGTTATTGAATACATTATTTCTTCTCTCCCTTGTTTTCCGAAATTGCGCTTCCCTTGACATCATAACACCCAACCAACCCATCAAGGATGGTCAAATTCTAGTCTCAAACAAAAAAACCTTTGCACTTGGGTTTTTTAGACTCGGCAATTCCTACCGCCGCTACGTTGGAATTTGGTATTACCAAATTACTGAACAAACCGTTGTGTGGGTTGCAAACAGAGACCATCCTCTCAATGATACCTCCGGGGTCCTCTCCATCAACGGTCAGGGAAATCTTGTACTCCACACCCAAAACCAAACCATTCCCATTTGGTCCACCAATGTTACTTTTTCTGTCTTATCCACAAATAATTCTATGGCTAAGCTTTTAGACGTAGGAAATCTTGTTTTGATTCAACAAGATAGGCAACGTGTTGCATGGCAAAGTTTTGATTACCCCACCGATACTCTGCTTCCGTTTATGAAACTTGGGGTGGACCGGCAGACCGGGTTGAATCGGTTCCTAACATCTTGGAAGTCCAAAGATGAACTGGGAACTGGCAACTGCTCATGTCGAATTGTTCCAATTGGGTACCCTCAGATGTACTTATATAGGGGTCGAACTCTATTGTGGCGTATTGGATCTTGGACCGGCTTAAGATGGAGTGGAATACCAAGAATGTTAGCAGATCTAACCTTCAACTATAGCTTTGTGAATAATCAGGATGAAATCAGCGCTATGTTCAATCCTGTTAACCTTGAGTTTCTCTCTAAAGCAGTGCTAGATGAATCAGGAATACTGCAGTGGTCCTTCTGGCACGACACTAGATGGGTCGAATACTGGTCTGCCCCACAAGAGTTTTGCGATAAGTATTCCAGTTGCGGTCCAAATGGTTATTGTAACCCAAACAATGGGGTCAAGTTTGAGTGCACATGTTTTCCCGGGTTTGAACCCAAGTCATCTCGTGATTGGTACTTAAGAGATGGGTCAGGTGGTTGCCTAAGGAAGAAGCAAGGAGTGTCCATATGCAACGACGGAGAAGGGTTCGTGAAAGTGGAACGTCTGAAGGTGCCAGATACTTCAATAGCACACATGAACATGAGTTTGAGTTTGAAAGAGTGTGAGCAGGAGTGTCTTAAGAATTGTTCTTGTACTGCTTATGCAAGAACAGATGAGAGAGAGAAAAGAATTGGATGCTTGACATGGCATGGGGACTTGGTGGACGCAAGAATATATTTGGATGCAGGACAAGATTTATACGTACGTGTAGATGCGGTTATACGAGGTACTATTTCGGTCTTTATAGTGTTTAATCTACTAGTCTTTTTTTAAATTCATGTTGATTCTCAAATATATATATATATATATATATTCATGTTATATTTTTTAATTTCCTTTAAAATTAATGCCTAATGCTAGTGATGTAAAATTTTGTGCTCTGGAGTTTTAATCTTTTTTATTTAATGAGGTGAATAGAATATAGATGCTTCCCTTTTTGACCACCACCTAACAAGAGCAATGAAAACATTGAAAAGTCCATACAACCCAAATTGTAAGTTATGTCATATGTACTATAAATATAGTTAAAGTCCAAACCTTTGGGGTTATTTAGTCAAAGTTCATGTCTATTCTGTTATTTTAGTCGAAATTGTATTAGGAATCCTAATTCAACATGTATTTTTCACTCTACTACTGTCATATCAAGGCTGTCAACCATCTGTTCGGACTGATGTAACAGCCGTCCAACCCGAACTTCAACGGATTCGATTACCATGGTGGTCGATGGTGGTTGTGGGAGATGAAGAGCTAACAAAGTTGTTTCGAGTTCTTCGGCCAATTTGACCAAAACCCTCTTCCACCCTTTTCCAAAGAGTTCTTCATCTAGATCAGGTGGAGATCACGAAATCTCCAATGAAGATCTGCTAGAATCTCAATTTTTGCCCCCCCCTCTTAGTTTCAACCGAAACTAATTTGGCCTGTTGAAAGTCCAACTTGATCCGATCCCTTGATGCTTTCAGTTGATGACAGGATCTCTGTTCTGCAACCAATGGGGATCGAGTCAAGTCAGGTTGAGCCCAAACCCAACTCGACCCGACTTGTGTACACCCCTAAGTCATATTGTTGAAAATGATTATTTCTATTTGAAATAGATCCATTTTCTAACTCAAATTAATTATTACAAACTTAAAGGAGTATTTTGTTTCATATCATTTAAATTATGTGACACTTTGTATCCTATGACTATCGGATGCTAGAAATAAAATTTTATTCGTGAAATAGATTTTGTACCCTTTAATAAATAGGTTCAATGTTGTGTACCCCTAATATTATCTTATTCTAACATGGTGCCAAGTTTATGTCAGAGTACCTTTCCTAACATGGTATGAAAGTTCTGTCTCTATGGCCTTTACTAATCCCTAGCATTCGATGTCAATGTGTTGAGAATTTCAACTAAATCTCCATCGTCAAAATTCATAATAAAAATTTAACAGCATAATAAATGGAGAATTAAATTACAAATATTTTTATTTTTATTAAAATATCCCCACACTTAGCTACATTAATAAGGGAGGGGGATTGGAAGATTAGGGGTCCATTTGGTAAAAGATTTCTAGAAATGTTGTTTAAGTGTTGTTTAAACAACGAAAACTGTTGTTTAAACAACAGTACCAAACAGGCCCTAGTTTTCTTTATAAAGGAGAGCCCTTGCCATTTGACTTTGTTTTTGGGAAAAAAAAAAAAGGTTTGTGGTTTTTTATTTTATTATTTTATTTTATTTTTTCAATAGGAGAATCCCATACGGCACTCGACATTGTTGTTGTGAAGATAGGTTTACGGTTTTTGTTTAGTTTTTCTTTTTTATAAGTTTTCTTCTTGGAAAGAGAATCAGATATTTTCCCTTCTTATGTACTCTCCTTTTCTTGTAAAACTGCATCAATGGTGACTATTTATGTTCAATTAACTTCTCAAATTTATGATGCCATTTTGAATAACATTTCTTTTTCTTTTTTCCCCCTCAGCTGAATATGCCAAGAAAAATGATCTTACTAGAAAAAAGAGGAAGTTGGCAATTCTGGCAGTTTCCGTTGCTGTATTGTTTCTTCTTGTGGTCTCAGTTGTGTATTGGTTGGTAATGAGGAAGAAAATAAGTAAGAAAAGTTTTTACTCTCGTTTGTCTATAGTAGTTTCTTCTTTCCCTATTGCTTTATTTCTAAGGCTAGTGAACAAATGCTCACAAGATTACTCTAACAATATGTCTAAGAGTTTTTAAAAGAATGGGTGGAATACATAAATCACGAAAGAATTGAATAAAATGGAATTAAAAAATGGTATGCCTCAATATTCCTATTGGCAATTGCAAATGGGAAATGGAGGGAAAAAGTACAATCAAGGCACAAAAAGGTGTTGGCAATCGGACTTGTAAAATGCCAGAATTGCAATTTTTTTTTGCTATTGTGCTACAATGCCATCCTAAATGTAGGATGGCACTGTAGCACAATTGTAAAAATTATAATATATTTTAATTGATAAAGTGGAAGAGAGATGGGGGCGAAGAGAGAAGAAGAGTTGTATTGAAATATATTATATTATTTTAGTGGGTAATATATATTATTTTAATGAGTAGAATAGGAAAAGAAAAATTGGGATGTTGGGTGTGTTGTAAAATGATATGGTATAACTGATAAAGTAGTTTTTTGAGATGATAAAATAGGATATGATACAATTTTCCATTGTGAATGGATATACTAAATTCCTCATTTTTTGAAAGTTCTCTAATTTTCAAAATATGAAGGGCTTGTTGTGAAAAAAATTTCTCAGATTTGTAGAGTTAACAAGAAGACAAAATTTAAACAAAAGAGGAAAAGAAAAGACAAAAAAAAAAAAAAAAAAAGCATTATTTATATATGAGATCACCTTTGTACCCCAAATAGGGGATTAATCTTTTTATTTATATAAATATAATGAATTAGTGTTTTTCATTGTAACAAAGAGAAAACACGCATGAGATCACCATTGCAACCTATGTTTCACTTACGGACTGCCAACCAAAATATTTGTTGGGAAGAGCTGCTTTATACATGGAACTGCCCGCAACTATAAGCTACAATGACTCAACTACCCAACCTATTAGGGCTCCTAACGACTGAAACCAAATTCTAATGTTGCAATAAGTAAAAGATAACAATAAGTCAATAACAATACCAAATACCAAATTCTAACTTTAATATAAAAACAGTATATTAATTAGTAGATAAACTCAAATACTAATGGCACCTATTATTTCACACACAACTTAGTTGTTCGCTCCTATTATTTCTCATCATCGCACTTCGGTCTTCTAGTGCTACCTGTATGGACACCAACTTCTCATCATTGCACTTCGATCTTCTAGTGCTACCTGTATGGACACCAACTACACACATACACGACCCCTTCATAGAAACCAACATGCTATGCACTCCTACAATTAGTCTAATGGACCCACAATCACAAATACATGTATGTATCACCACCTTGTGGACAAAATTAGGGATCAAAAACACCTTCAGGGTGTCAATTATCACACGGATATTTTTTCACCCTTTCCATGAATGGCCTAGTCAATTCTTGACATTAAGGATTTTCTCCAGCCCTATCAGTAGGCCGGAGGAATTTTCATCACCCATAAGCACGTACCTCTTAGAAAAGTACATTTTAACCAAGTGGGATTTCCTATCAATCATAAACAGAAAATTATAAACTACAATTTTTCCTCTGTTTCATTCTTTTATTTTAGTGTGTTTCTCAGCTTTATTAAATTAGGCTTTTGTGTGAGAATTTACAATTGGACAAATATGGTTACTAGCATTATCATTTACTTTTTTTATGACAGGGAAGAGGAATAGCTTATATTCATATAACTCTGACTCCACTTTACCATACTTTGAAGACTCTCCAAGTAGAAGGGACCTCGATGGAACTAGAAGAAATTCAAATTTTCCATTATTTGATCTAAGAATCATTAGTGCAGCTACAGATAACTTCTCTATTACTAACAAGCTTGGCCAAGGTGGTTTTGGCCCAGTTTACAAGGTAGTCTCATTGAACGAGTCTCAGAATTTACATAATCTTATTCAAGTGTGTTAATGCATTAGAAATTCCATCATGAATGTTTATGGTTATTCACTGGGTATGAATTTGTTATATAATATTGGGCTTGCCCAATTAATTCACCAAGTTGAGTTTCTTTCAACAATTGTGCACTATAACAGAATGATATTTGGACTTTAATTACAGGGTTTGCTTCAAAATGGAATGGAAATTGCAGTAAAAAGACTATCAAAATGCTCTGGACAAGGAATAGAACAATTCAAAACTGAAGTTGCACTAATTGCTAAACTCCAACACAGGAACCTTGTGAGAATTTTAGGATGTTGCATTCACAAAGACGAGAAGATGTTGATCTATGAGTACTTGCCAAATAGAAGCTTGGATTCTTTCATTTTTGGTATGTCTTCTATTTCACATTAACTTATCTCATCATCACTAGAAATGATCCTCCCATTAAAAACATATCAGTTCCTAGTAGGAAGATTATATACGTAAGCAAGTAATCACAAATGAAATGCAATCTAATCCAAGTTCTCATTTCTTGATTTAGATGAAACAAAAAGGTCATGTTTAGATTGGGGAAAGCGATTTGAGATTATTTGTGGAATTGCTCGAGGGATCTTATATCTTCACCAAGACTCAAGATTAAGAGTTATCCATAGAGATTTAAAGGCCAGCAATGTTCTACTTGACAATGCATTGAATCCAAAAATTTCAGATTTTGGTATGGCTAGAATTGTTGGAGGGGACCAAATTGAAGTTAATACAAACTGTGTCGTTGGAACATAGTAAGTGCGCTAAAAAACAAAGATATACTTTGTGTGTGTCTGGCTCAACTTTAAAAGCCAGCTTATTTTACTATTCAGCTTATTTTTGCTACTATTCATAGGACCCACTACACTTTTTGATAATATTCATGGGTCCTACTGTATTATTTTAGTTAACTTTTACTTTTATCTATAGTACTTTCAGCAAAAAAATTTCAATTTCAACAAAATAAGCGGATCCCAAACAGACCATTTTTAAACAATTACTTTACTACTATTTTTATTTCTAAGGAGAGTACAAACTACATGCCTTTGTAAGAAAAAATATTAAGAATATCTCTGTAATTTGTTTTCATATTGTGTTACTTCAAATGTCACATGTATTTTAGTGCTCAAAGGGCTATCTTTGATCATTTTATGTTGAGGTTCAATACCATCCTTTTCATTGTGCTATCGCAGTGGTTATATGTCACCTGAGTATGCAATGCAAGGACTATTTTCAATAAAGTCTGATGTATATAGCTTCGGGGTATTGCTACTAGAGATCATTACTGGTAAAAAGAACAGTACTTATGATCATGATGGTCCTTCCTCAAATTTGATTGGACATGTAAGTACATATGCGAACAATAACTACAAAGTTAAGCCTATATTGTTAAGCTTAACATGAAAAATATCTTGTCTTCAGGTTTGGGACCTATGGAGAGAAGACAATGCCATTAAAATGGTCGACCGGTCACTAGATGAGACACAACCTGGTAATGAAGTTTTGAGATGCATTCAAATTGGGCTTTTGTGCGTGCAAGAACATGCAACAGACAGGCCAACCATGTCAACGGTTGTTTTTATGTTGGGCAATGACACACCTCTTCCTTCTCCAAAACAACCTGCATTTATTGTGAAGGGTACTTGCAATGGTACTGACAAATTAACTAGTGAAGCAGCTAATTCTGTAAATGAAATTACACTTTCTAGAATTGACGGTCGTTAAAGCCCCATACTATTTGTAGCAGTGTACTAATACATCGTTATAAATTTCCAATAAATGATTGAGTTCCTCTAAGTCTACTCTATATTACAATTTATTTTGTATGATCAATTAAACATAATGTATATATTGTAAAATCATTACAAAAAAAATGATAATATATTTAATATTATACAAAATGGTATTGTCTAGAACTTGGATAAAATCCATCATTCTAAAATTCAGACCGGCCAGTTCAACTGGAAATCGAACACTAATCAGGTTAATAACTGGTAAAAAAACTGGTCAAAACAGGAACTAGACCTAATATTATTTCTAGTTCATTGACCATTCCTATTTTTTAAATCATGATAAAATCACTACATCTCCGTTAGCTTTTTCTATTATGTGCTTTCTGGAAATAATATACCAAAAGTTAACTGCATATATATGTTCCGTGGAGAAAATTTCATTGGTTTTTCAAACAATATACTAAGTTTAACCATGGAGATTTAAAAGAGGAACGCTAAATGCATTATTACTATTATTATACTACTGATTAATTTGGATTTCAAGGTGTTTTAATCAAAAAGGAACAATTTATGCCCATGGAAAGCACACAAGTGAAGCAAGTTCTTAGATTTCAGATATAGAATTAATCAAATAATAACTTGACACTTCTGAATTATCCGAAGGTCAACTGTTTGAGTGCCACCTTCGAAAATACATAAACTCTATATCGATATTTTCTCTTGCCTTGACTCTTGAGGAAATTGAAAAGCGGCGCTAAAGAAAGTAGACATTTCGAGGGTAAAGTTTTGAAGGAGTAATGAAACCCAATTCATAGGAAGCAATGGTGGAATACCTTTTTTTTTTTAGAGGAATACTTTGATTCAGGGGGCAACATCAAATTAGTATATGATATAATTAATTTTAAAAAGACAACGTTTTCAAAAATAAAAAATAAAAAGACCACGTATATAAAATTCACTACAAAAAACGAGGGCTATAGCTGCATTTAAAAAACGCAGCTATAGACCCTAAAAACGCAGCTATAGGCTATAGCCGCGTTTCCAAATGCGGCCTATCCTGCACGACAATAACCCCCTGCGGGACCTGTAGCTGCGTTTTTTTACCCCCTATAGCTACATTTTTCCACAACCCATAAGTTGAAAACTATAGCTGCATTTTGTAAAATACGCGGCTATAGACCCGCTTTGGGCTGCGTTTAAAACGCAGCTATAGGTACAGTTTTGACTACGTTTTAAAAACACAGTTAAAGCCTCCTACAGTTGTGTTTTTGAAACGTGGCTATAAGTTTTTTTTTTAAATCAAAAAAAAAATTTGGGTTTTTTTTTTCCCCAAAAAATTCAAAATTCAAACCAAAAAAATTTAAAATTAAAAACAAACCCAAAAAAATTCAAAATCAAATACAAACCCAGAAAATCAAACACAACATACTCACAATACAAACACACCCAGAAAATTCAAAATCAAACACAATGTGCTCCAAAATATAAGAACATAAACCCATGAATCTCCTCTCTTCAACAAAACCAACCCAAATCTAACACTAAATCCATTCAAGGAACACAAAAGCACAAGCTCAGAAACACAAAAGAACAAGCTCAAGAATACAAACCCATTTAAACATAAGCACAATATCAGCAACACAATAGCACAAATTCAAGCACAGATCCAAAAAATTCAAAATCAAAACTCATATCCAAATCAAGGCATAGACACAAATATTGCTAGAATATCCACTTCATTCAAAATTTTTAGCATCTCCTCCATTTTCTTACTAACTAAACCAAAAAAAAAAAAAAAAAAAAAAAAAAAAAAAAAAAAAAACCTAGATCTATAGACAAATCAATGTGCTTTTAGATGAAGAAAAAAAGAAAAAAGAAGAAGAAGAAGTAACTGCAAAGAGACAAAGAAAAAAAAAAAGAGTTGTGTTCGAGTGGAGAAGGAAGAAAGAAAGAAAGAAGAACCTGGCGTGACTTGCAGAAGAAATGAGCAAAAAAAGAAGAAAAAGAAAAAAGAAAAAAAGAAGCAGCAGCTCCAAAAAAAAAAAAAAAAAAAAAAAAAGAGGAAGAACCTGAAGAGTTGTGCTGGAGTGAGTGAAAAATGAAGAAAGAAAAAAGAAAGAAAGAGAAAAGAAAGAAAAGATGAAAATGGGAGTAGGTGTGAAAGTGGGGATGTAGGTGGGAAAGGGGGGGATACGTGGGAAGCTAAAGAAAAAGTTTTTTTTTTTTATTTTTTTTGGGTTACATATAGCTGCGTTTTTTAAAAACGCGGCTATAGGACACCCTTTAAAAAATTTATACAGCTGAACCTATAGCTGCATTTTTGGTCCCCCTTAAAAAAATTATTCGACTAAACCTATGCCTGCGTTTTAAAAATGCGGCTATAGATTGAGCCTATAGCTGCATTTCTTAGAAACGTGGCTATAGCCCACATTTTTTGTAGTGAAAAAATTAAATAAAATATATTGCTTAGTATTTGTTGTTCCTTTGAACAATAATTGATAAATAAATCGAATTTCATTACATTCAACATATCATATAAATGATTAAAATTCACATAAATTAGATTTTAAAATTAGAGAATAGTGGAGAGATGTTACCTTGATGATACTTTACGGTAATCTCATAAAAAGAAGTAATTTACCGTCAATTCATATACATTTTTAGATGGTGGGGTTGAGATGTGGACCAAGTCACTATCTTGAGACGATACACGTGTCTACTAGATTTCCAGTGTAGTGGACTAAACATTGTGCGTGCTGCCCTGGGAATACAACAACCCAGCTACCTTTACTGATTATCTTTCAAGCTTACACCACTTATAAGATAGGAAGCTTTCAATAGCACTTTTCTTTTACCTAGAAATATATTGTGTAGAAAGTATGCTTGTATAAATAAATAAACAAATAAAGAAAGAAAGAAAGAAAGAAAGAAAGAAGAGAGGTATAAAAGAAAGTTTTGATCATTAGATTTACGTAATATATATTAGGCAAGCTCTCAAATAAAGTTGGCTGACCAAGTGAGATGGCTAGAGATAAAATTATATCAAATGACTAAACGTATATGGCAAATTGACATTTGAAAGGAAACGTTTTAATGTATTTGGTAAGGAAATATTGCCATATACATTAAGTCACTAACATTCATTTAGTCAATAGTATTTATATCAGCCAACTCATAATAGAAGGTTTTTATTTTCAAAAATAAAGTTTGCCATAAAGAGAATAAAACTGACGATTATTTGAATTTATTAGCATTATATTTAAATTTCAATTTTGTAACAAAGAAACTCATGATATAGCCATCAACGTAACAATTATGGTAAAAGAAAATTTAATATTTTTATCAAAATAATCCAACAGTATTTGTTTATGATTGTTTATATCAACCATTCAATGCTTGATTTCAAAATCAGAAAAAGTTGAAGAACTGCAAAATCGCAGTTTTGCAAATATTCGTTCACTTTGAATTTGATTCAATACATAATTATTTTTTGGTAAAAAGCATTTTTTTTTTTTTTTTTAGAGACATTGTTTAATACATAGTTATCAAAACCGAATTGGAAGTTGACCTGATTAAAGAATTGGTTCATTGGTTCAACCAATGGTTCATTGGTTGAAGTGTAGTAGGTTTAGTAATTAATTAAATTATAAATTATAATTATAATAAACAACTAAAATAAAATAGAATACTCCATTTAGGTAAATTAATAAAATATAACAAAAAAAATTACATCATATGACATAAAGTTAGAGAGTATAAAAAAATAAACACATCATTCACATAAATCATCCAATAATCAAGTTATATAGTCTAAAAGTCTTAAAAGAACATGTCTCATAGAAATTCAAAATAAATTTTGATAATGGGTCATCACAACAAAATGGTTTCAGAGATCAATGGCATGGGGAGAGGAAGAGAGACCAGTGGCATGTCGAGAGGCAGAGAGACCGATTTTTTGCTGAAAATTTTTAGCAATAGCAACCTAGGTAAATTAGGTTTTTTATGCTTTCGGATCTAAAATTTAATGCTCTAATACTACATAAAATGGCATTGTCTAGACCCTGTGATTAAATAACTACCATCTCCTTTTTGGTTTTTCCATCAAGCGCTTTCTAGATAGTAAATACCAAAAGTTCGTTGCGAAAGATATGTTGCGAAAGATATGTTCCATGGGGATAACTTGAAAGTAGAAACTTCATTGGCATTCCAAACTAGATATCGAAATTGACAAAGTTCTTTATTTTATGAGAGAAAATTTACAAAGTTTAACCATAAGAATTTAAAAGAGGAACACTAAATGCACTATACCACTATTTAATTTGGATTTCAGGGTGTTACAATCAAAAGGAAACCATTAATTTTAGGAATCGTACAAAGCCTATTGATATCTTCTGGTATGGTTGATATATAACTTTTTTTTTAAATTCAATAATTTGGGAGAAGAATTTGAACCATGGATTTCTCCATTGCAATCGGAAAATACATAAACTGTCACAGTTTTCTCCTGTCTTAACTCTTGAGGAGAAAGTCAAGCATCATAAAAGAAAAAACAACTGTCTTGACTCTTGAGGAGGAAAAAAAAAGGTTATCAGTTATGGGCTATAGATACCAAGCTCATCACCCAAATACAAATGTAGCCTGCTTCCCAAGCTCATCATCAAGAAAATGGGTTTAGACACCAAAAATGGGCTTTTAAGTCGTGCCACTATACCATACACAGTCTCGTACAGCACTATTTCACTGTGCGCCGCCACTTAGGTCACTTTCAAGTAACCGTTAACCGTTAACCTTTATATGCTCACTTTCTTTCAACTCTCATTAACCCTAAACTCTAAATTCTCACCGCTCCAACTACAGTCACTTCCAGTGATGTCTAATCTTCCTTTAGATATAATCACCAACATACTGCCCCGATTACCTGTGAAATCTCTGGTACGCTTTCTCTGCGTTTCCAACCGATGGGACATCCTAATCAATGGTCAAGCTTTCATCAAGCTGCACCTCCATCGCTCTATCGAGTCCAACACAGATCGCACTCTCATTGTCCAGCAACAAAACGCTTGTATTCCCTTTGATTACTTTTCTGTCGGTGTCCATGATGAGAATCGCTTCGGCAAGCCTTTGGAAATTTACCAGCCACTGCATTGTTCAAATATCTCCACCGACATCTTGAGTTGTTGGGATGGTTTGGTTTGCATTTATAATCAATGGGGCGAAGAGATTGCGATTTGGAATCCATTGATAAGGAAGTATAGGAAATTGCCTAGCGAGCCAATTGAGAAACCTTCTGTTTTTCAAATTCTTGGCCTATTAGTTTAGCATTCGGGTATGATAAGCATAATGATGGCTATAAGGTTTTGAGGGTCGTAAGATTTTTTAATATGGACAAGCCTGGAAAGGAGTTTGAAGTTAAGGTATGTAGTCTTAGGTTACTGTGTTGGAAAAAAATTGCAGATCAATGGCCAAACAAGGAATGGTCGATATGTTCTGACTTAGTGTCCTCGAATGGAACTTTGCATTGGCTAGTGGCTGAGGAAGGGTAGAGTCCGGAGAATATTGTTGCTTTCGATCTTGCCACGGAGAAATTCCGGGTCATTAGAACGCCACTTAAAGCACCCACTTCTTGCGTGACATGTTTGGAAGTATTAGGACAGCTCTGTTTTATTGTGATCGTTGATGAGATGTATAATGATGTTTGGTTGATGAAAGAATATGGGGAAGAGAGTTCTTGGACTTGGATTTATAAAATTGAGCAATGTGTTGTGGGTTCAACTTTTGAGTATTGCAAGCCTCTAATGCGTTCCAAGAATAATGGGAAGAGATTCTGATGGAAGAGTCCCAGAGGTATCGTACATATCTTATTTGGTATGACATAGAAAAGAAAATACGCAAGAGGGTTAAGATTCCTAAGCTTCCCGAGGTGTTTCCGACGGTGACTTGTGTTGGGAGTCTACTTTTGCTTGATGGTGATAATGTGATTGGTCCGCAGCTTGATGGTCATAATGTAATTGATCTGGCACAGAAGAACAATAGGTAAAACAATGACAGTTTAATGAATGTTTTTTTTTTTTTGTTTGCTTACTTGTCTTAGTCATGGTGTCATCATTTTTAGTTGCATAAATCTCGTTTAGTTAATTGGAGGCTGTGAATGATAGGGGAGAATTCTGTGAAATTTTGTGTAGGACCTGAGATCGTTTGGATTTTATTGGCTCCTTCTCTTCCAATATAATTTTTTGATCATGATATTTGTTAGGATAATTTTTTCACTCAAAAATTTCATGTAGCAGATGCGACTTTGTCTATGCCAGGAATGAAAGCCCATCAGAGCATCTTAATCCATTGGTGAAAGGAGTGATTTATTGATAAATGGAAAGCAAGAAGGATAAATAGATGATTGTGGCCTCTACTGTATCTCTCAAAGGTAATAAATACTGCTCTTTGATTTTGATTTGTTGTGTCAAATAGTCAAGTATGATAATTTCTACCTATATATAAGAGAAGCTAGATCATTCTTCATGTCGTCTAGAAATTTTAGTTGTTTTATCATCTTGCCAATGTTGTTATGAAACTTATGCAGTTAATTGTCCTAGTAGTGTTGCATATCTAATATGACAATGTTTTTTTGGTGGAGGAATATAGTTGATTGGTTGTGTCATATGCTGTGAGTGGGTCTTATTGTGCCTAGATGCTTAGTGAATATACTATTACATATTAATTGTGTGGTAGTTATTCAAGACCGCATGCATACTAGAGTTTTCAAAATTTAATTCTGATAGTTTCTTTTGATTAAGGGTGTACGCACTAATTATAATTAGGAAACAGCTATCAGCCTTCAGGCTACCATATTCTTGGCAATGAGTTTGTAGTTGATGCCTTAAGATTTATGACTGGTTTGCTTTTTTAAAATCCTACTGTATCTGTTTTCTAAATTGGGGAAGTGAATGACTTTTATTCAAAAGAGAAACATCTCAAGTCTCAATCCTGTAGACAGGCAGTGTTCGTGGGTTGTTTTGAATATTGAGAATTGAACTTTCAAAGACATGTGGGAGATTGGGAGTTGGATTCTTTGTTGTCTTTTATGGAATTAATTTATTCTATCCCAAGAATGGGAGAAGTGGGTGATGTCACTGTTTTGAGTCCATATGCGCATCAGGTGCTTACCAAATAAAATCAACTAAAGGTAGCATCTTATAGAATTTCTTCCTAGCTTGTCTTTCTCCATTAAAGGTGGTGTCATAATTTTCAACTTTGATTTTGTTGTCTCTAAGTTGATAAGAACGCAATGTGGTTAGGTGTTCTTAAGGGATTTCAAGTTATTATTATTATTATTATTATTTTGGGGATAAGTAGGATTTCAAGTTAATCTTGATAAGGGAAGATCTTAAGGTTTTGAGTTCAATTCAATGCATTCAAAATTTTTACATTAGTTCTTTTGTATATTTATTTTCAGAGTTATTAGCTTGTATATATGCTCTGTTCTTTTCTGACAATTTGATTATATATTTTTCTGTATGCATATGAGGACCCTAGCAATGAATGATAAAAATTGTATCCACATTTTCATAAATATTTTAGGCTAAACAAGTAAGAGAAGCTATAAGTGTCTTTGGTTGCATTTTTTCACCATTTTTCTTGAAATACCTTCTTATTGCGGCATGGTTCTTATGCTTCTATGGGTGGATGTTCGTTAATTTTCTAAATTTTGGCTGGTATTTCACTCTCCTACCCTCCCTTATATTTTTACAGCATGCTGGATAAAAGCTTTGGTTTTATAAAGAACTTGCTAGAGAGTATGCTGGTGGAGGAATGAGAATGGCTATCAATTGTATTCCTATATTATGGCTTGTATCTAGGGGTGTCCAAGCAAACCGAAGACCCGCCGGAACCGACCAACCCGACCAGAACCAACCTGTCACGGCCGGGCTGACACCTCCGACGGGTCGGTGACGGGTCTCAAACCATCAAAACCGACTCCGGCGGGTCGAGTGGCGGGTTTCGTCCTCAAAAACCCGAGCCACCCGACCCGCCCGACAAAACCTTAAAGAACGACTAAAATCACGTAGATCCGGCGACGATCTGCGCTTCTCAGCTCCGATCCGGCCAAGTTTGGGCTCCCTTCACTCCGATCTAGTCTCTTCCTCACTCAGACATGCTTGATTTTGGCGAATCCAACCCAGATCTACTCAAACTCGGCCAATAATCCGACGAGCCCGACCCTAACTCGGCCAAATCTTGGCCAAATTTTCATAGATCCAAAGGAATCTCGCCCAACACTCTTAAGATCCGGCCAGATTTCGGCCAAAAACCAGCGAATCGGAAAACCCGAAACCGACTGATTTACACCCGAAACCTAATACGACCCCACCCGGTTGATCTGAACTTTCTGACGGGTCAGTTGCAGGTCAAAAATTTCCCCACCCGATAATATCGGGTCGAGTCCGGGTTGGGCACAAACCCGACCCAGCCCGACCCGTGGACACCCCTACTTGTATCTGCAAGTCTTTATTGTCTTTGTTTTGTTTGATGGAGTTTTTTGTTCCGTGTCACCAAATCTGGCTTTTAATCATCTAGTGGAGTTCTTAGTGTACAACTGCAAGGTAATGGTTTTCGGTTGGTATTGGAATTATAGCTAGTTAAGTTCAATTTTAATGTTTTTGCAACTTTTTGGTTTCCCCATCTTTAGAATGCGTCAAAATCGATTTCAATGCTGCTTGATATAAAGGAGGATTATTTTCTTATTTAACGATGGACATCATTTGGATGGAACTTAGAAAATAGGTCTTTGCGTAGAGGCTCAAGTTGTTGGTGTCAAAGTTGCCATATTTACAACTTTGACATCTTAGTACAATGTGTGAGCAGGCTATCACTAATATTTTAGTGAAGATTTTCATTAAGTTAATTGGTACCTCCTCATGCACAAAGTGTTTGGGGTCTAAGGAGAAAAAGTTTGAGCTGCAACATTTGTAGCATATTATAACTATCTTAAATAAATTAATTAATTAAAAAAAATTATCCAAACAAAACATACACATTTAACCCTTGGTGTGTTAATTTTCAAAAAGCACTTAATAGAAAATTAAGTAGCTAAAGGAGATGGTAGTGATTTCATTATAAGTTCTAGAAACTACCATTGTGTGTTATATTATACTTGTAATAATTTTACATTATACATATATTATGTTTCAACAAGAAAATAATACAATAACTTTACATCACACATTTTAAGTTTCAACAAGAAAAACATAGTGTAGACTATAAAGTATTTTCAATGGATGTCAATCTTACCCCGTAATGGCATATTAGTACACAGCTCCAAATAGTGTGGGGGTATTAGCGCCCATCAATTTTAGTAATTGTTATTTCATTTATAGAATTAGCTCCTTCACTAGTTGATATGTCTTTACGATTGCAAGCACTCTTCAAAATAAATGCAGGTTGTTTTGGAGACAGAAGAAGTGTGTCATTACTCAACATGAAAACAACTGCTGACATAGTTGGCCGATCAATTGCATGTTCTTGCACACACAAAAGTCCAATTTGAACACATCTCGAAACTTCATTAGCAGGGTATGTCTTAGCTAGTAATGGATCGACTATTTCCATGACTTTGCCTTCTTTCCACAGGTCCCAAACCTAACAAAAATATATTCATCATATTAGGCTAAATAAAACAATGCTAGTATTGCAAGCCATTGTCTGCACATCTACTTACATGCCCAATCAAATTAGAGGACAAATCATCATGATAATATGTATTGTTCTTTTTTGCAGTAATGATCTCTAGCAGCAACACCCCGAAACTAAATACATCAGACTTTATTGAAAATAGTCCTTGCATTGCATACTCTGGTGACATATAACCACTGTCATAGAACAATGAAAATAGGAAAATATTAAGCCTTGCTCATTATTCAATAAAAATGATCAAAGATGGCCCTTTGTGCACTAACATAACATATAACGTTTGAAGTAGCACAAGATGTAAAAGTATTACAAAGATATTCTTAGTATTTTGCTTTAAAAGACCTATAGTTTATATCATCCTAGATATAATAATGATTGTCTAGTAATCCACTGGAAACTGTAAATATATTTTTTAGGGCACACTTACAATGTTCCAACGACACAATTTGTATTTTCTTCAATTTGGTCCCCTCTAAAGATTTTAGCCATACCAAAATCTGAAATTTTTGGATTCAATGCAGTGTCAAGTAGAACATTGCTGGCCTTTAAATCTCTATGTATAATTCTTAATATTGAATCTTGATGAAGATATAAGATCCCTTGAGCAATTCCACAAATAATCTCAAATCGCTTTACCCAGTCTAACCATGACCTTTTGTTTTCATCTAAAACAAGAAAAAGAGAATTTGGATTAGATTGCATTTGTGACTATTTATATAATATCAATACTAAGAATTGATAATTTTGTAATTTGGAGGACCATTTTGTAGTGATGATGCCAAAGTTTATGTGAAAAAGAAGACGTACCAAAAATGAAAGAGTCCAAACTTTTGTTTGGCAGATACTCATAAATTAACATCTTCTCTTCTCCTTGAATGCAACAACCTAAAATTCTTACTAGGTTCCTATGTTGCAATTTTGCAATTAGTGCAACTTCATTTTTGAACTGCTCTATTCCTTGTCCTGAGTGTTTTGATAATCTTTTGACTGCTATTTCCATTCCATTTTGTAGCAAACCCTGAAATTAAAATTAAAATTTTATTATGTCAAAGAAGGCCAACTTGGTGAATTACCTGGGAAAGCCCAATTTCACATAATGAAGTCCTGCTCTTTGAAATATGAATGCCCCTTACACATTCCAGATGGAATTTCTAATACATTAATGCACACGAAATGAGATTAAGTAGTTTTTGGGACTTTTTCAAAGAGCCTACCTTATAAACTGAGCCAAAACCACCTTTACCAAGCTTGTTAGCATTAGAGAAGTTATTTGTGGCTGCAATAATGGTTTCAAGATCAAAGAATGGAAATTTTGAATTTCTTGTTCCATCAAGTTCCTTTCTGCTTGGAAAGTCTTCAAAGCATGGTAAACTGGAGGCAACAGTATATGAATATGTGCTTTGCCTCTTCCCTGTCATAAAATAAGTAACAACTCATGTGGCCCTTATGGTTGGTAAGAGACTTTTTTTTTTTTTTTTTTCAAAATAAACACACACACAAATGAGAGAGAAAAATGTTGTTCTAACACAAAGACACACCACAAACTCCACTTGATAAGAAATGTTTAACTAGTTTTAACTTTCAAACATGATTAATATAATTTTAATTAAGTGTGATGCGAGAGAAAAATTTTAATTTTTTTGTAAACTTTAGAATCTTTAAAGGGAAATGCTAACGAGGTTAATAATTCATTTAAAGAAAGTTTTTATGGGAAATGAAAAAAGAAAATTAATATTTTGACAGTTTTTTTTATTTTCTATAAAAGTTGTGTCAAAACTTTTTTAAAATTGATTATTAATGAGTGCCCTAAGAGCACTCGTTAGCATGACCCATCTTTAAATTATGATAGTTGAGATATCCCGAAATTTTCAAATTCTCACAATATTAGTAAGTGATCAGCCATAATTGGAATTAATCTCCAGAATTTCTACCAATCATACACCGCCTTAATGAAAATGAGGAAATATACTAAAAGAAAAAAACGAGACAAAGGAAAATAAAAGGAAGAATTTAAATTTATTATTTTCAGTTTATCATTGACTAGAAGTCCATTTGGTTCACTTTTATTAACTTCTAACTAGTTAAAAAACACATTTCTAAGAGATAAGTGCTTCTAGGCTATGAAAATGCCTCGAGGCAGCTGATGGGACTAGAGAAAAATCATAAATGTTAGGGAATTGACGCAGTCATTCGTCAAGTTTTTAGTTGAAACTCGACAGAGGTAAAAAAATTATTCCTGCAGAATAATAAATGACGTCCTGAAGGTGTTTTGAATCTTTTGATCCCCAAATTTGGCAATAGAGTGGTATGATACTGCAAGTTCTGTGTTTGTGAAATTCAAGTATTTAGAAAGAAGAGCAGTGGCATTCGAAACTTATTGGATTAGAAGATTGTTGAGGATACTTTTGCACATCTATGGGTCTGTGAAAACTCATAATAATAATAATAATAATAATAATAATAATAATAATAATAATAATAATAATAATAAAAAGTAGGCAAATCCCAAAATGGTGCAGGGTATTTCAAAAGCTGTTTACATTTGCTGCTTGTCACAAAACTAGTCTGGATCAAGGAATTGTGGAGCCTAATTAAAGCGACTACTAAGTGGTGTCTATTTTTATATTTTGAATATTAATAAAATATTTATTCAACTTTTGGTTTTTTTTTTTTTTTTTTCTCATTTAAAATCTATTTTTTAAATGCAAAATTACAAATAATAACAAATCTATTATATAGTTGAACTAATATACAACCAGAATAAACACTATATATTGAGTGAAGAACCAAATACTAAAAAATTATGATTGCAAATTTTAATAAAATTATATAATTGATATCTCTAAATAAAATTTGAGTATAAATTTATTTACTAGTGGGAGATTAATGAGTTATTTCAACATTTCTATAAGGGAGATTATATGAGTTCTACACTCTAAAACTAAGAAAAACGAATAGTCATTGCCACATCCAATGAAAAGATTTTTCTTTAACTAATTTTTCTTTCATTAAAAAAAAAAAAAAAAAAGGGATAAATTGCAAATTACACCTCTAAAGTTTGGGGGTGATTGAATTTTACACCCTAAAATTTTAGAATTTGAAATTTATCCCCTGATGTTTGGGAGTGTTTGAATTTTACACCCTTATATTTTAGAATTTGGATTTTACCCCCTATATTTTAGGTGTGATTGGATTTTACTTCCTAAAATTTGGGAATGTTTGGATTTTAGGGTATAAAATTCAAACACTTCCTAACTTTAAGGGGCAAAATCTAAAGTTTGAAACCTTACGTGTAAAATTCAAACACCTCAAACTTTAGAGGGTAAAATTCAAAATTTGAAATTTTAGAGTATAAAATCCAAATACCTTTAAATTTTAGGGGTGCAATTTGTAATTTACCCAAAAAACTACTTTGGGATATCTCCATTGGTAAAAATTTAGCAAGGCCTCTTTTCATTGGGGGCCTTAGAGCACCTCCAATAGATTACCTAAATCTATTTTTTGGAGAATAAACCCCAAAAATCAGCTCCAACAAATTCTCCAGATGCAAAACTTTTCTAAAATTTTTTTGAAGTTGCTACAGTGCTTCTCTAAATATAGAAAACACTGTAGCAACTCCAAATGAATTTTTCTACTTAAAAAAATCATACAACTCAATAAAAAACAATTCAAAATTTGAAATTTCAGAGTATAAAATCCAAATACTCCCAAACTTTAGGAGTGCAATTTGTAATTTACCCAAAAAACTACTTTGGGATATCTCTATTGGTAAAAATTTAGCAAGTCCTCTTTTCATTGTGGGCCTTAGAGCACCTCCAATGGATTAGCTAAATCTATTTTTTGGAGAACAAACCCCAAAAATCAGCTCCAACAAATTCTCCAAATGCAAAACTTTTCTAAAACATTTTTGAAGTTGCTACGGTGCTTCTCTAGATATAGAAAACACTGTAGCAACTCCAAATGAATTTTTCTACTTAAAAAAATCATACAACTCAATAAAAAACAATTCTCTCTCTCCTCTCATGACGGCTACAAACATTCACAACATCTACAAACACAACAATCCTTTCTCTTAAACATCTCTAAACTCAAGCATAATCAAAATACAAATTCAAAAACACAATCTTAAAATTAATCAAATCATAACAATAAAAGCCAAAAAAAAAAGAAGAGACAGAAGCCATCTAGTTGGGGAGGAAGACAAGTGGTGCCAGAGCGAAAGGTGCGGCTTGGCACAGTGAACACCGATTTTGTGCCTGCCTATGTCCTTCGATCAACAGTGGAGCAAGCAAGATATCTCTCGCCTGTTCTTTCCCTGTTTTTTATCACTTAGAGAGCTAGAGAGTGTTCTAGAAAAAGAAAAAAAAAATAGAGCTAGAGAAAGAAAGAGAGAGAGAGCTGGAGAAAGTGATCTGGAATCAAGTAGAAAAAGAAAAAGAAGGAAGCTAGAATGGGTATATGTGTGTAGTGGAGAAAAAACAAGAGGAAAAAAAGAAAAAAAAGAAACGTATGGATGAAATTGAAAGAAAAAATAATATAAAGAATAAGAAATGACAATTAAGAATTGCTACCGCAATATTTTTACAATAAATTTTAAGTAACATATTGTTATTAGCTAATAGTGGTGAGTAAAAAAATAATTTCAGTAGTGGGTTTAAATTAGAACTAGTAAGAACTTTCCACATAAGATTTTGTTATGATTCTAGTGAAAGTATTGTGAAAAATGTTGTGGATATAACAATTCTTATTGAAAAATATAGTTGTTGGAAATGAATATAGGAAAAATAAATAATGATTAAAAAAAGAATAAGAAATGAATAAAGAAATAATATTTAAATGAAATGGAGAAAATGATAGAGAATCTGTTGGAAAATGTATTTGAAAAAATAGGTACGTAAAAGCTAAATGTCACTCTTCATTATCCAAATAATACAAAATTTTAGATAAGTTGCTGGAAATGCTCTTAGACTATTACCTACTTGCCTCATTCATAGAGCACAAAACCAAATAGCATTAGTAGCAAAGTCAACAACCACCCTAGTCTTCTTGTAACTAATTAGTTAGTTAGATGATTGTTTAAGTATTGGCCAATAGAATTTAGACACTTGTCAATCATCTAGAATATTATAATGCTAACCAACTATTAAAAGTAATGGGTCATGCTAACGAGTGCCCTAAGGGCACTTATTAATAATCCACTTTAGGAAAGTTTTGATACCATTTTTATGGGAAATGAAAAAAATTATCAAAATATTAATTACCTTTTTTTCATTTCCCATAAAAATTTTCTTTAAATGGATTATTAATGAGTGCCCTAAGGGCACTCATTAGCATTTCCCAAAAGTAATAAGGACCTACTACTTTAATCATTAAAATTGACCATGTCAGCCCACAATCAATAAATATGGCCCATGCACTTGGCAAAATCAATATCTAAAGTTTGCTTAATTTGGGCCCACAAAATCAGCCCAAAACCATTATTATAGTCCATAGAAATCACAAAGCTAGCTTATGAACTTGAAGCCCATAAAAAAATCTAGTGTTGGACCCACACCTGGGCTGAAATTCAGGTTACTAAAGTTCTAATTGTTCCTGATATGGACCAAGCCCACGTGTGAAAGAGAAGGCGAGCAAAAGAAAAAATAAGAAGATGGGGATTGAATGGCAAAAAACATAGGAGAGAATTTTTAGCTTACATGAAACTTGCTTACCTCTTTTGGTCCTTATTATTAACCAATACACAATGGAGACCACAAGAAGCAACATTACAGCAACAGAAACTCCAATAATTTCCCATGTCCTCTTTTTCCAAGTAAGACCATTTTTCTTAGCATATTGAGCTGAGTTAAAAAAAAAAAAAAAAAAAAAAAAAAAAAAAAAAAAAAAAAAAAATGGAAAACGGAATAGAAATATTATTCATAATGTCGTTATAAATCAAAGAAGGTAATTGCAAATAAATAGTTAATATTGATGCGGTTTCACAGGGAAAAGAGAGTAGGGAGGAAAGAATGGGTAAATCAATTTGTGATTCTCTCCAGCAATATATATATATATATATACACATATACACACACACTGACACACACACACACACACACACACACATATATATATATATATATATATTTTAGAATAACAACATTTTATTGTTATTTTTCATTGAGAATGTGTTTTCTTGTTTACTTTATTCACATATGACCTTTTTTTTTTTTCCTTCTTTTTCTTACTGATATATGTTATGTTATGGGGAAAAAAAAAAAAACTAATTTTTTTGATAGTTTTTTCAATTTTCTATAAAAAGTTTTCTAAAATTGATGATTGATGTATGCCTAAAGGGCACACTTTAACCGAACCCAATTAGTAATATTGAGGAAACTTTTTGGTAGAGTCAAGGGATCAATTGCCCTCTCTCGACACCCCTAACTTTGCCTACTAATATCTATATTCTATTGACTATGATAAAGTGAAACAAATCAAAACTCTAGACTCCGCAGGACAAAATTTTCATCACTAGCATTAGGCATTACTACTGGGCAGGTATTTGGTAGTGTCACATATTTATTAAATTCAAAAACATTATATGAAGTTAAAAAGACCAATAGATGAAGCTTTGCAAAAGAATAAACAATACCTAGTACAACAGCATCCACACGTATGTATAAATCTTGTCCTACATCGGAAAATGTTCTTGTATCCACCAACTCCCCATGCCATCTCAAGCATCCAATCCCTTCACTCTCGTATGTGCTTGAGTAAGTCGTACAGGAACAATTCCCCAAGCACTCCTGCTCACACTCTTCCAAACTTAAATTCATGTCTGCAAGTGCTTTTGAAGTGTCAGGCACCTTCATACGTGCCAACTTCACGAATCCTTCTCCGATATTGCACACGGACACTCCTTGCTTCCTCACACACCCACGTGACCCATTTCTTAAGTACCAATCATGGGGCAACTTGGGTTCAAACCCGGGTACGCACATGCACTCAAACTTATCCACATTGTATGGGTCACAGTAACCATTTGGACCGCAAAACAAATACTTATCGCATGACTCGATATGGGACGGGACCCCCACCCATCTATTCTCAAACCAGGTGAGGAACTGCAATGTTCCTAATTCATGCAACACCAATCTCGTTTTAGGGAGAGCTTTGAGATCAGTTATATTATACATGATGGTGATCTCATTTTGATTATTCACAAAGCTAATATAGAAGGCGAAATTAAAAAATTTAGGTGTCAATTCGGGTATACCGCTCAATCCTTGGTTGCTCCAAGATCTGATTCGCCATAATGGAACCCGATCCATGTAGAAGAAAAACTGGGGGTACCCACTTGGGTCCAACCCAAATGAGTAATTGCCAGATCCCATATCATCTTTGGATTTCGATGATGTTAGGTACTAGTTCAGCCCAGTCCTCTGGTTCAGCCCAAATTTCATAAGCGGAAGCATATTGTTGGTGGGATAATCGAAGCTTTGCCATAATTTGACCCTTTGGTTGTCTTGTTGAACCAAAACAAGGTTTCTCGAATCTAAGAGCTGAGCCATAGAATTGCTTGTGGGTGAGACCGAAACAGAAACATTGGCAGACCAAATGGGAATGGTTCAGTTTTGGGAGTGGAGTATGAGGTTTCCCTGATCATTGATGGAGAGAACTCCAGAGGTATCATTGACATAGTTTCACTCTTTCTCTCTGTCAGATTTGATTTTTCATTTTTTCTCCTGATGCATTGTGAATCGGTGACTGTGATGCGTCATGCGTGGTTTTAGTTCCATAGTGGTGGACTTTTGATTTGTGGGCTGTGGCCAAGGGCTTACTTTACTTATGGACCTTGTGAAGTTTTTTTTTTTATTTTTATTTATTTTTTATTTTTTTAAATCTTAAATCTTGCGTTTTTAACTTTTTATATTATTTTTTGTTATAGGATCCGTTTTGTAACTTTTGCTGTGTATTAGCAGAATGGTAGTACTATACTATATACTATACTGTCACATAAAGCAAGCAAAAAAAGACAAAAAAATTGGATCCAAAAAACAAAAACTTGTAACTTAGAATAAATATATATAAATTTTATTAGTGTTAATTCATTGAAAAATATAACGAATATGTCCTTATTATGCAAGTTCAGATTGCTAGAAACTTATTATTGTTCGGCAAAGTTACAATAGTATTTTTTATTTATCAAGTTCTATTACTCTACACTTGAAAATTATTTTTTATTCCAGTTATTATAAATATATTATAGATAGTTTTCATTTTATTTGTAAATATAGTTTGATTAGAAATGTTTACTAGAAAATATGCATTTGGATATGAAAAACTTAAAAAAAGAAAAAAAAATTAATTGAGCCTCAAAAAATGAAGTTGATTGTTTACCAACATATGAAATTGAAAGGTTTGAGTTCTTATTGGGTATGACTATTTGGTATGACACATTATTTGTTGTCAACTTTGTTAATAAAAATTTACAATCAAAAGACATGCACATTGATGTTGCTATAGATCAATTAAAATGTCTCATTTCTTTTTAAAAAAATATAGAGAAAATGCATTTACATTTGCTATGAATTCAGCTAAAAAAATTGCATTTGAAATGGTAATAGAACTTGTATTTTGTGAGAAACATAAAATTTATAGATAGAAACAATTTGATGAAAATGTTCATAATGAGACAACATGATTTGTTGAAGAATCTTTTAGAATTGATTATTTCTTATATATAGTAGATAAAGCAATAATTTCAATTGAGACTAGATTTGAACAATTTCAAATATATGAAAATATTTTTTGGTTTTCTGTTTAACTTCACGAAATTGAAATCACTAGATGATGATAGTTTGCGAAAATACTATCTTAATCTTAAATCTTTTCTCAAACATGATGTTTATTATGATATTAATTGTTTATATTAGAATTCAAAGTTTTAAAAGAAATTTTACAAATAAAGGAATATACTTCAATTGACATACTAAATTATATAAAATGATTAGATTCATTTTCAAATACATGCATTGCTTATAGAATTTTACTAACAATACATATTATAGTTGCTTCTGTAGAAAGAAAATTTAAAAAATTAAAATTAATAAAATTATTATTTAAAATCGATATTGTCCCAAGAAAGATTAATTGGATTAGCTACGTTATCAATTGAAAAAAAAAAATGTTAGAAGAACTTGAATACAAAAATTTGATTAGTTAATTTGCATCTCAAAATGCAAGAAAAATATATTTTAAATGAAATATATTATAATATAAAATATTAAATAAATATTAATTTAATTAATACATAAATAAATAAATAAATAAAAAAGGCTTCATTTTAGTTGTCACCTTAGGCCCCAAAATGTCTAGGCCTAGCCATGGGAGCAAGTCTAAAATATTAGAAACAATGGGCTTTGCAAGATTTGATTTGTTTGAGGTAGGGAATGAATTCGGAAATTTTTTTTTTTTTTGGGGCTTGATCTGTGGTGTGGTGATACAATATTAAAGGGTAGGTTTCCTGAGTTAATTCTAATAGCCAGGTATAGAGATGCAACAATGGCAAATTATGTGGAATAGTCTAACGGTTTTTGCTCATTGGAACCCTTTATTCCTTAGAGCATTACACAATTGGAATTTAGAATCTATAGTGCAATTCCTATATGATCAAATTATCAATATGCTTCTAGAGTTCATCACGAGGGAGGAAACAAGCTAGGTTTTTTTTGGCAGAAATGGAATAAAAAATAATCAACTTCAAATAAAGAGATTGTTTCCAAATTTATCACTTGCTAAACAAAAGACGTGGTCCAGGAGAGAAAAAGATGCTAGAGTGGCAGTTTCTTCTTATAAGAATAAACAACAACAACAATAAAAAGTTGAAATTAATCATATTATTGTATCTATTTTTTGACGTCAAAGATAGAAGTATATTAATTAAAAGAAGAAAGAAACAGTATACAAATATAGACTTGGCTGATGAGCTGTAATACACAAAGCCATGCAAGCCATACATCGTGGCCTACACTTCTAGAAGCCCAACCAGTACAAGAGAAATAATAAAATACATCAAACTCTCAGAGTGTCCATAACAAAGTCCTTGTACGCCACCAAGGTCTTTAGTAAAAAACTCTAGGAGTCATCGTGTCTTCTGCCCTTGCACCAGATCTCGAACAAGTTTCTGGTAGTCCACCAGCAGGTCCGTTGCTTGCTTGAGGATCTCAGTTGGATGGGGCTGTGTATTTTGGAACTGTATACGGTTTCGTGCATTCCAGAGTGCCCACGCAATCATAGCCCATAGCTCAAATTCCTTCCCCGATAGTCTCTCCATCATCTGTCTCGTAAGAAGGAAGAAGTTTGGCATCGAGGAGCTTGTCTTCTGAATCCTACCTCTAACCAGTGCCCACACGTTACGAGCTAGAGGGCATTCCCACAATATATGTCCCGTTGTTTCTTCATGCTGTCCACACACAGAACAAGTGGGGTCCAACTGCACCTTCTTTCGGAGTAGATTTGCTTTGGTAGGCAGGATATTAGAACATGCACGCCAAATAAAAGTCCGTACCTTGGGAGGGACGTTTATAGACCATACCCTTTTCCACATCTTCTGATCCAATCTGGCTTGAGAGTGCTCTCCTGATTGTGGGTTGTGGAGTCTAAGAGTCACCTGATAGGCCGTTTTCACCGAAAACTTTTTTGCCTTGTTTTCCTTCCATATCAGTCTGTCTCTTGAGGTCATATTACCCGGCTTGAGTTTTAGGATATCCTCCCTTGAAACCGGGTCAAAAATGGCATGCACCTTAGCTCGATCCCACTGGTTCGTAGTTGCATCCATGAGGTCAGCCACCTTCAAGCTTTTATCTGCTCCATTATTAAAGGTTGGTGGTCGAGACAGCCATCTATGGGTATTAACACCTATCGTTTGTCCATTGCCCACCTGCCATATAGAGCCTTCCCTAATCACCTCTCGTGCTTGTAACAGATTCCTCCACACTACCGATGGGCTTGCTCCCAATTCCGCATCCATAAAAGAGCATGATGGAAAATAACGGGCTTTGTACACACGATAAAATAGTGAGTGCGTTTCATGGAGAAGTCGCCATGCCTGCTTCGCCAACATAGCTAAGTTAAAGGCGTGGATGTCCCGAAAACCCATTCCACCCTTCCTTTTCGATGTGCACAACCTTCCCCAATTAATCCAATGTATTTTCTTCTCATCCTTAGTTTGACCCCACCAATACTTAGATAGAGCAGAGTTTATACCATCACAGATTGTTTTGGGAATTTTGAAAAGGCTCATCGAGTAGGTGGGAATTGCTTGAGCGACAGTTTTGATCAGCACTTCTCTACCCGCCTTTGAGATATGCTTCTCCTTCCACCCCATGACTCTTTTGGTGACTTTCTCCTGCAGTTCTTTAAACGTGGACACTTTTGACTTTCCCCCTACCATTGGCAGCCCCAAATACTTCTCACAGCTAGTCATAATTTGCGCTCCCATCAAACCACAAATCTCTTCCTTCACCTCACGCCTTGTGTTGCAGCTAAAGAAAAGGGATGTCTTTTGGCGATTTATGGCCTGTCCAGAGGCAGCCTCGTACTTAGCCAATATATCCAGCAAGCGATGGCATTCACCTGGAGTAGCTTCGCAGAAGAGTAAGCTGTCATCCGCAAATAAGAGATGTGATATTTGGACTCCACCCCGACACGAAGTGATGCCATGCAATTCTCTGGTGTTTGTGGCTTTTCACAACATAGAGGACAAACCTTCAGCACATAACAAAAAGAGATAAGGTGAAAGAGGGTCACCTTGTTTGATTCCACGGGTCGGAGTAATATGTCCCCGAGGCTCACCATTGATGAGGACCGAGTAAGTTGCCGTTTGTACTGTTTCCATGGCCATGTTCACCCACTGTACAGGAAGTCCTATTTTAATCATTATCTGCCTGAGAAAACTCCATTCGACCCTGTCGTATGCTTTTCTAATATCTAACTTCATTGCCATATGCCCAATCTTCCCTTTCCTTCGGTTCCGCATACGGTGTAACATCTCAAAAGCCACTGAGGTATTATCGGTGATAAGTCTATTTGGCACAAAAGCACTTTGGGCATCGGAGATGACGTTTGGCAGAATCATCTTCAACCGATTAGCTATGACTTTTGAGACCATCCTTGATACCACATTTGCAAGACTGATGGGGCGGTATTCACTCATTTGCTCAGGTTTGTTCTTCTTGGGTATAAGTACTATGTGGGCTAGGTTCATTTTTTGTAGACACCGACCAGAATGCAAAACGGACAACACAGCGGACGTGACATCAGGACCAACGATGTGCCAGAATTTCTGAAAGAAATATGGTGACATACCGTCAGGGCCGGGGGACTTGGGATGGATGCATTTGGAAGAGGGCTACTCTCACCTCCTCTTCGGTGTAAGGGAGCATTAGTGTGTGTCGCATATCATCTGTCACAACCCTGTCTACCTTGTCCACCACTTCAGTCACATGAGTAGTTGCGGATGCTGTGAATAGAGTCTGATAATAGTCCACTGCAATCTCTGCCACTTTAGTTTCCTCCATTTGCCACAGTCCATCTGAATCAACCAAGCCTTCAACCTGGTTTTTTTGTCTTCGTTGGCTCACACGCTGGTGAAAAAATCTGGTATTTTTGTCGCCGACTGGGAGCCAAATAGCTCGAGATCTTTGTCGCCAGAAAACCTCTTCCTTATGCATGAGTTCGTTGACTTCTCTCTTTGTCTGGTTAATACGTTCCATATTAACCCCATAGTTGGAATGAACCAAGTGTTGCAGCTCTTCTTGTTTGGCATTAAGACGATCTCGGGTATTTCTGAAGGCCCCCCGGCTCCACTTCACAAGGTCCATGCGGCATTTCTTAATCTTTTCGAAGAGACAAAACATTGGGCTCCCAATCGGGTGGGACTGGGTCCATGATCTTCTTATCTGATCTTCACATTCCCCGTGGGTCACCCACTTTTCTTCAAACCGTTGGATCCTCCTCCGCCTGTGCCTTGACTGAGCAACCTCTGTTTCAAGTAAAATAGGGTCATGGTCAGAGTAAGAGGCCATTAGATGTCTAACTTTGGCAGTCGGAAACATTTCTCTCCATTTTGGGTTCGCACAGGCTCTATCCAATCGCTCCTCCACAAACATGTTTGCTGGTCTGCCGTTTCGCCAGGTGTATTTGTACCCCTAGTATCCCATGTCTACTAAATCACAATGCAACAAGGTGCTCCGAAAAACCTGCATAGGCCCTAGTGGCTTAGGCACACCACCACTTTTTTCATCAGATGCCAAGATGTCATTAAAATCACCAATGCAAACCCACGGCAAGGAGGCCCTAGAATGGAGATGCTGCAATAAAGCCCAAGTTTCCTTCTTCCTTTGATCCTCTGGATGGCCATACACACCAGTCAAGCGCCATTCTGCCTGTGCAGACACCATGATTTTTACATCAATGTGATTAAGAGAATAGGTCTGAGTATCTACCGTAATATCATCCTTCCAAAGGAGAGCCAGACCCCCACTCCGTCTCACACTTGGTACCGCGAGCATAGAACGATACCCTAATTCATCTCTAATTGGAATCATCTCATTTACTGATAGTTTCATCTCCATAAGAAACAAAACGTTGGGTCCTTTTGATCTCACCAGGTTGGTGAGTACCCGAACTGCTGAACGGTTCCCAAGCCCCCGACAGTTCCAGCTCATGATAATCATTGCGTCCAGCGGTGCTGCCTAGCAGCCACCGCCGATCCCAAATTTTCTGCCATGAGTTTACCCAGTGACTTTGCTTCCATATCCAAGAGCCTCTGCTTCTTGTCATTGGGTGGGTTGTCAGGTAAGGGTACATCCTGTGGCTTCCTTTTAGGTCCCAACACTGATTCACAAGATATACCATCGTTCACGGTGTCGCGGAGTGGTCCAAGTCGTCGCCAGGTACCATGCAAAGGTTCAGTTTTTTTTGTAACGGTTTGGTTTGTGGGAGTAGTAGTGGGTTCCGGGGCTTTGGGAGTGTCAGGTACGTGTGTGGGGTATGGAATATCTGAGTGGTTTGTGGTCAGAGTGTCAGTGTTGACAGTTAAGGGGATAGTTGACTTAGTGGTGGAATAGGAAAGTTGAGCAAAGTCTGATAATGGAGCGTGGGCCAACTGTGGGAGTGGATTTGGTGTATTTGAATTAGGATGGTAATTTAGATCATGGTCAAGGTCCGTGATAAACGTGTCAAACAGTTGTGGGTCCGATAAAATTTCTTTGTGTGTTGATGCAGTTTCGGGTTTATCGGTTTGAGCCACGGTTTCCACATTTTGAGTCATAGTGGGTGGGTTTGGCGATGGAGGTGGTGTGTTTTCCGTTAGAGGTGACGGTCACGTAAATGGTGAGGGTGTGGGTCGTGGAGGTTGGGATGGGGCTGTTGGTTGGAAAGATTTGGTACGTACCAGTTGTGGTTGTTGTATGGTGGTCAAGGAAGCTCGCAACCATGGGCCATATTGTTGGTCACTCTTTTGCAATGATTCACCACTATCAGTCCAGATGATGCAGTCCCTCTCATCATGATTTAAGAGACCACACCAATAGCAGAATATAGGCAAACGTTCATATTGGAAGGATATCCAATGGGGATCCAAGCCACCCAAATCCACGTATCTTCCTCGGCAGAGGGGTTGCTCAATGTCTATATTGATTCGGACTCTAATGCAGCGTCCTCGGCATTCCCCAGATGGTGACGCATCAACCTGTACAACTCTGCCAATGGTGGTCCCTATAGCTGTAGCATTTTCTTTATTCATACGGCTGAGAGGGAGGTTATGGATTTGAATCCAAAAGGGGCTTGTGAAAAAACTTGCGTCCTCCACAGATTCAGAGGCACTAGGTTGATAGAGGCCTATCAAGTACTTGTCAAATGACCAGGGTCCTTGCGAGATCACCTTTTGCGCGTCAGCCTCATGGGTGAATAGTAGTAGCACCGTGTTTGAGGCCAAGTCACGAACTTCGAAGTCTTGGGCAAATCTCCACATGCTCTTGAGTGTCCGCAATAACGCCTCCACGTTAACTCGACGTTTGGTGAAGAGTTTGGCCACAAGTACTCTATTATTGTTCTCCAAAACAGGGGTTAAAGGGATGGTTTGGCGTTCCTTTGTGTGGAGGGAGAGGCGGGCCCACTGACCTGTGAGATCGTCCATATAGTAAAGGGGTGGGGTACTATGGGAATGAGAAGGATAGAAGGTGGAGGAAAGTTGAAATTGGAATGAGAGAGCCACGGGGTAGAAGTGTGAGGAAGGCTAAAACGGTGATGAGAGAGCCAAGTTTCCACTAGAGCAGGGGAAAGAGTCAGCCTATTCTAGGCGAGAGTTTTCACCATCGCGGCTTCCCAGTGGAGAGCAACACAAGAGAAAAAATTATTATTGTATCTATAATCAACAACAAAAAGTTTTTTTTTTTTTGAGTAAACAAAAAGTTTAAATTAACTATATATTACAGTTGCACCAATATTTAAGGTCATCTTATAAGAATAAATTTACTCATTGAAAATTAGTAAATCATTTTTTGCTAACTACATGAATAAGGGTATCTTGTGAAAAAAAAATTATTAACCCTTTTTGATGATCTAGAAAGTGTGAGAACTGAGAGTTTATCTTGTTGAATACAACACTTAAAAACCACATAAATATAAATATAAAGATAAACTTGAAATAAATATTTTTGTTTTACTTGAACTCACAAACATATGTTATTTTTTTATTTAATTTAAAGTAATGGAAAATATGGAAATTTCAATGTCAATATTTGAATTTCTTTAGTCTATTCATGCCTTCATCTTTGTTTTTACATACAAAACAATTTCTGATTATTTATGTAAGAGATGCTTAAGCTTTAGAGTTTCTAACTCTAAAAAAATTTCAGTATCTAAAGATAATTTTACTTTGTTTTTGTGTGACATTTCGCTTATTAGTAATTTAATTGATTATGATTTCAAAGTATTCATATTTATTCCTAGTTTTTTACTTTCAAGTGTTAAATAGAAAGTTTTAATTCAAAATCTAATTATATGCTACCCAGTTGGCAAAATCATTGGTGCCCTACTATTTATATGGACAAAGTTGAGAATTGTTAAGGACATATTTTATGTAATTGGCTAATCCTTTGAAAAAACGCACTTTACTTGTATTTGGGTAGATCTAGGATGTGTTCAATACTTCAAAGAACAATAGTTCAAGTCTAGTATTGAAGCCATGCAAGTCTATCCAAGAAACAAGTGAAGAAGTGTTGATTCATTAAAGCTCGACAGCTACTAGACAACTGCTCGACAGATAGCTATCGAGGTATCTATCGAGGTTTAATGAGACTCGACAGAAACTATCTATCGAGGTATCTATCGAGGTTACGGGAATTCAAATTTTCAAATTTGATTTTCGGCCCATGTTTTTGTATTTGTGTAGGATTTATTTTCTCACAACCCTAGACTTATATAAGGCTTATTTTAGAGGCCGTCACATAAAAGAATATAAAGAAAACATATGCAAAAGGTGACGAATGCCTTTTTCTCTCTGAAAGAAGCTACTGCGTCTTTACGCCTTAGGGTTTTGTAACCAAGTGCTTCTTGATCTTCATTGTTGACGAAGTGAAGAACTTTGCAACCAACATTCTTCTTCTTCAAGTTAGGGAGTGAATCACGTACTGGGATTCGTGCAAAGGAGTTAGTCACGTACTGGGATCTGTGCATCAAAAGGGTGGTGTTCATATATTGAAGAGTTTAGAGGTTCTGAAGCGGTAGAAGGTTTCTGCTGTAAGTTCATCTACAGGAATTGTAGAGTCTAGGGACAAAGGTTTTGTACTAGATTTGAAATTTCTCTTTACTATAGTGGATTGCTTTTCGGGAAGGTTTTCCCCCAGCGTTTTTTACTGTAAAACTAATTTGTTTCATTGGTTTTCCTAGGTCATCATATCTTGTCTTATTTATTTTTCTGCTACATGATTTTGACATGATATTAATGTTTGTTTGTTTTAACAAGTTTTATTCATAATAAATCTAATTAGCAACTTAGATTTAAAGTTTGTTAATTCTATCAACCGGGGTCTAAATTTTCTAACAAGTGGTATCAAAGCAGATTCACTTTGATTGGATTAATTTCCTAAGTGTGATCCTTGACCCCTGTTGTCATGGACTGCGGACAATCTCTTTTGATTTCTTATTTATTTGATGGAATAAATTATGCGTACTAAAAAGTTCGTATGAAAGCTTTTTTGCAGGCTCTAGGGGAACAAGTATGGCAAGCTGTGGAAGTTGGCTAGATTAAGCCAAAGGAAGCGTCGGCAGATTGGGATGATGCAATAATCATTGTAGCAAATTTCAACAGTAGGGCCTTGAATGCTTTGTTTTGTGGGGTAACCAATGTGGAATTTAAGAAAATATCATTCATAGAAGTTACCAAGGAAGCATGGACCATTCTTGAAACCACCTATGAAGGTACCAAGGTTGTAAAGACTGTGAAATTTCAAAGACTCACTAGTAGTTTTGAAGAAATAAGGATAGAGGAGGATGAGACCTTTGATGAGTTATATGCTAAACTCAAGGATATTGTGAATTATGCTTTCAATCTTGGAGAATCTATTGCGGAATCCAAAATTGTTAGGAAAATTCTTAGGTCCTTACTTGAAAGATTCCATGTCAAGATCACTACCATTGAGAAAGTGAAGGACATTGATCAACTTCTTTTGACTGAGCTTGTAGGGAACCTTTAAACCTATGAGATGGGATTAGGCTCAATGGGAAAAGGTGGAAAGAGTAAAAACTTGGCTCTTAAGGGTATAGAGGAAGAGATTGAGGACTTTGAAGATGAAGATAAAAGTGAAGATGATGATAAAGATGAGGATGAGGATCTAACCTTCATAAATGATGAGATTATCAAGCTTCTTCAATTTAGGAAAAAGGATAAGAGCAAATCTCCTAGAAAATCTAAATCCTCTAAGAAGAGGAAAAATGAGAAACCCCTTATCCAATGCCATGAGTGCAAAGGTTTTGATCATATGAGGATAAAGTGCCCAAACTACCTTATGAAAGAAAAGACTAAGGAGTCAAACGATAAAGGGTTGGTTGCTATTTGGAATGATACTGAGAATGACTCTTTTGATGAGTATGTGGGTGAACGTAGTCATGTTATGGTTTTTGCTGCCTCAACCGATAAGGTGATTGTGAAGAGTGCTAGTGACAGTGAGGATTCTTCTAATGATGAAGTACCCAAGAAGTTAACCCTTCAAAAAGCTTATGATAAGCTATGCATTGCATTTATAAAATCTAAAAAGACTTCTCATCTTTGTAGAAAAAAGCTTAATAAAGTAAAAACTGAAAAAGCTGATCTGCTAGTCAAGCTAGATGAGACTACAAAGTTAGCTGAGACTCTTGTTGTGCAGAATACCTCATTAGAAGAGAAGGTCAAAAATCTTGAGGTTGAGCGTAGTCAAGCTAGAACTCAAATAGAGAGGATGTCTAGCGCAAAACTTGATGAGGTATTAAGTGCTCAAAAACCTAGTTCTGATAAGACTAGCTTAGGATATGCTGTTTCCACTAGCCCCTCCTTTTCCATGGCCTCTGGATCAAAGACTGCCTTTGTGCCACAATCTGAGAAATGTGATAAAAGTATGAAATCCAAAACTAATTTGTCTAATTCTAAATCCTTTATTAGATCTCATGTTTGTCACCATTGTGGTGTTTTTGGACACATTCGTTCTAATTACTTTAAGTTGTATCCTCAAAAGCAATTGTCCAAACGGTTACAGATTTCCTCTCAAGGACCTACACCTTTGTTTAGAGAGTTATTAAAAGTTTTGAGCCTTTTAACTCAATTTCAAGAGAATTTTAATTCTTCTATGTCCTTTAGTAGACATACTAGGACACGTACTTTTTCATCTTCACGGCCAAAGACTCGTGCTGTGTAGGTGAGAAAAGAGCCTAAGACTTAATTGTATTTTCTATTTGTCATCTGCTTTAATTCTTTCTATCTAAAGTAGGACACTTTTTGCTTGATTTCTTATCTGCTTTTGGAATCATGCTTTCATGCATCTGCACCCTTCTATCATGCCTTCATACATATGCATCTTTCTTTCTACTTTTATATTGTTTGTTTGTTTTTATTTGGTTGTTTAATTTTTATTTTGTTTTGTTTTCAAAATAAATATAAAAAGGAAAAATCAGAAAAATACAAAAATAGTGTGTGTTTTGCGTACATTGATACTTGTGTACCTTAGATGGCCATTGAAACAAAGTTTTCTAAATTTTGTATATTTTGTAACTTAGATGAGTATTTCTATACACAACTAAGCAAGTGAGCTTATGACTCTTGTTTGTGATAAGTAAGATTAAGTTATCTCTTGTACTTAACACTCGTATCACTCTTTTTGACCGAAAGGACTATAAAATCACAAGAGAAAGGTATAAATAATTATCTCACCACTGTTGCCCACCAATCATGAAATGACATCTATATGCTTCGGCATAGCAGAAGTGCAATATCAATGATATTTGTGTGTTTCGGCATAGCAAAATTGAAATGTCAAATGCTTAACATAATTGGGTATTTCTTTTCTATCTCTTATATGCCCATGCATGATTCACTTAAAAAGAAAAATATGCAAAGAAAAATCAAAAGCAAGAAGATCAAAATGCTTTAAATATGATTACAAGTGTGTATTCTAGGAGATGTGGGAGTTATAGGATGTACATCGAAGGTGATAGTCCCTATCAAACAATTATGATTGTGTGTAAGTTAAAGTGATTTTCTCATATCTCAAATCGTCATAACATATATACACTCATGCAATCTTGCAATGTTTTTCACACACAACACACAATATTCTTTGCTACTTCTGATACATGTGCAGGTACAATGTGATTTGGTTATCACAAGGTTTTACATATATTAATGTATGCTCACTAAACTGTCTTGACTTATCTTTGAAATATAAAATTGGTTAGACTTGTTTAGTGTGTGTCTGTGTGTTTTTGGGATCTATGTGCTTAAAATTTGTTGTTGAGAGATGAGTTTGAGAGTCTAAAATATTGATTGGATCATTGGTTGAGTTGCATGCTTGATTGCATTCATATTTGTGTTTTTCTCTTTTTGAAAAACTGTTTTTAAGCAATCTCGACAGCTTTTCGACACTTGGCTATCTATCAAGTTTTTCAACTTCTTCTTATCGCAATCTCGATAGCTTCTCAGCTAGATGGATCGATCAAGAAATCATCTGTCCCCTCGATAGCTTCTCGATAGCTGTTCGATCCATCGAGGTTGGCTTGATAGCATCTCGACATCTCTCGATCGATCGAGATCCTCTTGCATGCATTGTTTTTTATGTGTATTGCATCTTTCTTTCATCTTGTCATTCATAGTATCTTGTTTCATTACATTCATGTATTTTTATGGATTCTTTGTACCCCCTTGATCATCTTTGATTATCTTTTTGTCTCTTGGATGAAGCTTTCTAGTTTCTTGTACCCTTTGTCAATTATGACAAAAAGGGAGAGAAATTGTGGAGACTTTGTAGTTTCTTTTTTAAGATTCTACATGTTAAGGGGAGAAATACATGTCTTTGTAAGGGGGAGATGTGTTTTATCTTATTAGGGGGAGTGCTTACCTTCTTCTTCTTGTACACCGGTCTTGTGACCATGTTTACATGCATTGTGCTTATCTTTGATATATATATATATATATATGATGTATGTCTTCTTCACCTATTTTTACATGTGTTGTTTCTTTTCTCTCTTTATGCACATGCTTCTTATTACGTGTATGCAATATATTATTTCTGTTTCACATTAAGATGTCTTGGTGAGTTTTGCTTAAAATGTTTCAGAAATACAAGTTGTCAAAGTCTACTTGCCATAAACTCTATTCTTGCAAAGTTTTTTAAGAGTTTGTGTTAGGATAGATTTTATTGTATTCAACAAGAGAGTATGAGTTGAGTGATTTATGACTTCTCTCATATGTTCATTTGTTTGTTGTGATTTTGTCACGAATTGCTAAAGGGGGAGATTGTTAAGGACATATTTTATGTAATTAGCTAATCCTTTAACAAAATGCACTTTACTTGTATTTGGGTAGATCTAGGATGTGTTTAATACTTTAAAGAATAAGAGTTCAAGACTAGTATTGAAGCTATGCAAGTCTGTCTAAGAAACAAGTGAAGAAGTGCTAATTTATTAAAGCTCGACAACTGCTCGACAGATAGCTATCGAGATATCTATCAAGGTTTAATGAGGCTCGATAGATACTATCTATCGAGGTATCTATCGAGGTTATGGGAATTCAGATTTTCAGATTTGATTTTTAGCCCATGTTTTTGTATTTGTGTAGGGTTTCTTTTCTCACAACCCTAGACTTATATAAAACTTATTTTAAAGGCCATCACATAAAAGGAATACAAGGAGAACATATGTAAAAGGTGACCGATGCCTTATTCTCTCTGAAAGAAGTTACTGCGCCTTTGCGCCTTAAGATTTTGTCATTAAGTGCTTCTTGATCTTCATTGTTGATGAAGTGAATAACTTTGTAGCCAACATTCTTCTTCTTCAAGTTGGTGAGTGAGTCACGTACTGGAATTCGTGTAAAAGAGTTAGTCACGTACTGGAATCTGTGCATCAAAAGGGTGGCGTTCATATATTGAAGAGTTCAGAAGATTGTAGAGTATAGGAACAAAAGTTTTATACTTGATATGAAATTTCTCTTTACTATAGTGGATTGCTTTTCGAAATGGTTTCCCCCCAAGTTTTTTACTGTAAAACTAGTTTATTTTATTGATTTTCTTGGATAATCATATCTTATCTTATTTATTTTTCCGTTGCATGATTTTGACATGATATTGATGTTTGTTTGTTAGTTTTAACAAGTTTTATTCATAATAAATCTAACTAACAACTTGGATTTAAAATTTGTTAATTCTATTAACCGGGTCTAAATTTTCCAACAAGAATTAAACACCTTTTTCTAACAGCATTATTTGAATATATGTTAAGTTCTTTAACTTTTGTTGGGAAAAGAGCTAGCATACAATGATAAACTAAAAATATATATAACTCTCTGTAAGCTGAAAACGGTACGATTATAGTTGCAACACACGAGCTACTATTAAAACCTTGTCAATGTTAAAAATAATTTGAAATTAAATTAAAACTTTATAATAATTATATCTTAACTAAAATTTGGTGTATAAGACATGGTAAAGAACACACTTTGACTCTTTTAACTAACACTAAATCGTGATCAACAAAATTTCTCTTCAAAAAGAGGCACACTAGAATAAAGGTGGATAATCATCAAGTTCAAAAGACAATTTAAAGCCTTAAGACACTTAAGATTAGGTCTTGAAAAAAATCTACACGTCTACGATGGGTCTACTAAATATTGTTATTATTTGCATAAATAGTCGCATCAATGCCAACTTAGTTGTTAATAAATTTTTTATACATAAAAAATATATATATATATATAAAGGGTTACTAATATATTAATTAAGAATTATCTTTACAAATATTTAACCCTTAAACAAACACATCATAAAAATAAACATAAACTTGAAAATAAATAGTTTTATATTTTAACCACAAACATATGTTATTCTTTATTTAATAGAAGTAGGAAGATATGGAAATTTTAATGTCAACATTTGAATTTTTTAGGCTATAAATACCCCCTTTCTCATTTTTTATCATACAAATCAATTCTTTTACTATTTATATGAGAAAAGCTTAAGCTTCAGAGTTTCTAAACTCTAAAAAGTTTTGAAATTTAAGGAAAATTTGAGTTTTCAATATTTAAGGAAAATTTGAAATTGTTTTTGTGTGACATTTTTCTAATTAGTAATTTTAATGATTATGATTTCAAAGTTACCATAATATTAAAAGTGTGTTTTGTTGGATCTCCAACATTTTTTCAAATGAAAGCTCTCATAGGTTATTCTTAAAGTGTTCAAAAACCCAAGTCATTATTGTCAAGTAAAACATGTGTTTCAAGAAAGAAATAACTTATTGTTTAATTGTTTATTTATTTAATTTCAAATAACTCGGGATTTAAAGATCAAGTCTAAAAATACATTAGAATTGGACGATTAAAGTTATTGGGGCTGTAATCCAAAAAAGTCAGCTTATAGTAGTGTTGGGGCCTCTTTTCTCTTATCATTCATCCGAGGAAAACAGAGGACTCACATGTTGTGGGCATGTTGTTGCCTGGATGGAGTTTTTCAATGTGGGGTTTGGTTAGATGAATGAAACTTTATTCAATTTATAGATGGGATGAGAATGCCTAAATTGAAACTTTATGTAGCATCATATTTTTTTTTCCTACTACAAATCTTATTTCAAGCAACAATAATTCATTAGTTCAAGTAATTTCAGCTTTGAATAGTCTAAAATTTAAATGAGTAAATGTCAAGAGTTTTGTAATTTAGTGACACTTATTCATCTCTCCCATTAGTAGAATTTGAATTCAAATTCTCCTTGTCTTCAACTTCTTATAAGCACTCTCCATCCTTTTACCATTAATAAAACAAAAATTTTGATTTCCAAAATTGGGCCATGGTTAAGGCTCAACTTAACCCCATATTTAAATTTTAGAAGAGCCCTTTAATAAAATGTATGGTCGCGTTGGTGGAATTATTGAGCAAGGCCTAACATTGTTGCCCAAAGGCCCCAAACCTAGCCCGAATGAAGTTGTGAGCTACATTTTCAGGTCTCAGGATTAGGCCAGGCTTCCCTCAAAAGTTTGACTTCAATTTGCATCATTGAAGACACAAAAAAAAAAATAAATAAATAAAATTTGCTTGGAAAGGCTATAAGTCCAGTTTGAGTTAATAGAAAAAGATGGATTATGTACTGTCTTTCTTTTAAGAACTGATTTAAATTGTATCCTAAATGAAATAGACACTAGAAACTCACCAATATTTATATTTTTTATTTTAATACACAGATATTTATATTAACTTGTGAAACAATGGGTGAAGAAAGTGATACGGATTTGAGTTACGAAATAAAAAACAAAAAGAGGTTGAGTAAAGTAGAAAAGGGCGGCATGTTGAGTTATGAAGAAATAGGATTTTTTTTTTTTTTAATGGAAAAGGAGAGACGCGTTTATTGACGCTGAGAAAACGAAATAAAAGTAAGCATTAATTTTAGACTAACAACATGAGTTTTATTTATTTTTAACCATTAGATTTTTTTAGAATCTACGATGTAAAAAATAAATATGGTGTGAAATTATACTAAGTGTAACTTTTATGAAATTACACTAAGTGTAACTTGAATTCATCTATCAAAAAATAATAACAGTGTTACTTAGTTAATATGAGTGAATGATCTATTAAGGGTCTGTTTGGATGTCGCTTAGTGTTGAAAACTGAAAACACTATAGCAAAATAATTTTTAAATGTGTGAATAGTATCGTAGGACCCAGTTTATTTTATTTTTTTTTTTTTTTTGCTAAATAAAATACTTGTAAGTCTCATGAGTAGTGCACGGGATCCACTAAAAAACGCACAACACAGCTGAAAAAGAAGTCAGCATTATCCACCAAATAGCACCATTTTTTGAGGTGGCATGCCTCCATAAAACCAACTTACCATTGGAGACTCCTTAATATTTGCGATTACGATTGGTCACCTTCCTCACCAAATTACATGGAGAGAATTTGTCAAAAAATTATATATATATATATATATATATATAAAAGATTAAATAAAGGAAAGATTAAAACAAAGAAAGTTCAAACACATGGTTGTTTCTTGAAATTTACCTACTGGCCTCTTTAAATCCCTTAAGCTTCATATGATTTGAGCGCTATTAATTAATCTTAAAGTTTCAAAATTGAGTACTTTTGGTCTCGCTGTCAACTTCTCATACTTTTCTTCCTGTGTATCTAATAGAAAATGACATGACATATTATTGATTATATAGCAACACATTTTATATTAAAAAATCGCACATAAGAATATGACCCGGTTCTAACTTAAATCCCCATTGATTGTTGCTGACAAGGTGGCCAAGATCCTACACTTCGCTAAGTAACACAATGAGCTCTAAGATTCTATGTTTTTTCTTTTAAAAAAGTTATATAAATTCCTACTTTTTTGACAGACCAGATTTTCTAAGTTAGAGATGAGTGGTAGATGGTTCCAACCAATTTATCATGCAACAAGTGTAAAAAGTGATCCCTTGATAGAGTCGGGTTAAGTTGTGGGTTGACACTAAACCAAATTCAACTTAACCTATGAGTAAACAGATTGCCTCAAATTTTTCTTTTCTTTTTATTTATTTATTTTTTTTCTTTTAATGTTTTTACGTTGGAGTTGATCAAACATGATTGGTGCAAAACAGGGATGGATGACTTGCATACGTAGGTTGATGGCAGCTTGACACTTTTTGAACCCTAAATCTACAAGGTTGAAGTTATTATTATTATTATTATTATGTAAATAAACAGTTCTCCAAAATATCAACTAAACTTCTGACAGCTGTGGGTGTCCACCTGGGTCCAACTTGAAGGTGGAGTTTTCCCCGGTCATCTTTATACTTCTAAGCCAGAGCATCTGCATTAGAGGAGTGATAAATTTAGTAATTTGGTATCACAAAAAACTACTTAATCAATTGGTATTGTTTACCTTCTTTGATGGTTGACTAAAAAATCTAGAGTTCAATTTTTGCCTACTTCAAAAATCAATTGGTGTATTCATTTAATGATAAAGAGTTATTATTAGAAACGGACCCCATAAGTTGAAACTCTCTAAAAAAAAAAAAAACCTGCTTAATTTATTTTAACACTTTACTTTACAAAACACCTAACATCAATAATTTTATTTTAGCTTTCAACACAATAAAATACCATATCTACTATAATAAATAACAATCACCACCACCAATACAATAAAATAAAATAATATAACTTTTAATAATAATAATAATAATATATATATATATATTGCCTTCTTAGCTACAGTGCACAACCATCTTTGGCTGTGCATTGTAATTCAATAGCCAAATTTTTTAGCTTTCTCTCTACCATTGCAACATGATTTTTAGTATTGGTGGTGCTAAAAATAACAATATGACTTTTTAGCACTACCAATAATAATGCTTAGAAACCAATTTAACCCATCCACCAATAATAAAAACTTCACCATGTAACACATTGGCTGTCTTGTTGAACCAAAATAAGATTTCCCATATCTAATTAATAGCTGAGCCATCGAATTGTTTGTGGGTGTTACTCAAACATAAATACCAGTGGACCAAATGGGAATGGTTCGATTTTGACTGTGGATTAGGAGGCTTCTCTGACTTTTGATGGAAGGATTGTCTCTATTTGCAACCCATAGTCTTTTAGGTAATTTTCAAGACTGAAATGTTGGGTCTCAAATAATATTATTAACAATATTAGCAATCCAAAATAACAATCACACACAAGAACACAAAATTTATGTGGAAAACCATTTTTCTTTAAAGGGAAAAATTACGGGACAAACTCCGAATAATTTTACTATTATCAAATCAATTACAATAATTCTTGCGTATGTCTCATAGTTAAAGAAAAAATATCTCTTATTTTATATGCTTTCACACACACTAATTATCTTTCTCAAAGGCAACAACACTTTGCTCTCTCCCTTTTATTTTCTTCTCCACACACAACTTTCTCTCTTGGTTGTCTTCTTTTTCTTTAAGTGGCCCCCTCTTAGCTGCTCTCTCTCTTCTCTTTTTGCGGCTTTCTTGTTGCCGCTCTCTCTTCAATATGTGGCACACCTCTTCTATATGTGGCACACTTCTTGTTGCTACTTTCACTATCCTCTTGTGTTTCTCCCAAGCGAAAATCTCTTTATTCTCTCTTGGTTTCATGCTTTTTTCCCTCTTCTCATAGGGAGGACCCTTGGGCCAAAGCCATTAAATTCTTTGAAACATTGTCTATTTATAAGACTCTTTTCTTATTCCCTCTTGAACTAGGAATATATTACCTCTTAAATAAGAAATAGACTTTCCTTCCACACCAAGAAATAGTCTTTCCTTCCACAACAAGAAAACCCAAATTAATTTTTCTTTCTTCAACTAGGAAACCTAATTGAGTTTCTTAGTCACAATTGGAATTTGAGGCAATTTCCTAACATGAAAAACCCAAGTGCAAGGTTTTTTAGGTTTGAGACAAGAATTTTTCACCATCCTTAAGGGGCTGGCTGGTTTGGTGTTATGGTCTCCAAGGAAATACAAATTCCGAAAACAGAGGAAGGAAGTAGAACTGTAAATGACGATTTAGCAGGATACATGGTTACTCCTAATAAGATTATTGGCTGTGGCTAATTAATTAGGTTGATTACTGGAAGGAATTAAGTCTTGGAGGTAGCTAGCTATGGTTTTTCAATCCCAAACGGGGACTTGGAAATAAAAACCGCGACAAACATGCAAGATTTTCAACTTAATTAGCAAGTATATACTATTTTTGTTACTTGTTTTAATGAATTATTTGGAGGAATATTGGTAGCATTTGTCTTTTTTAGCTTTTTGCCGTTGGTTTGAAGTTAATATGCGAAATACAGAAATTAGCAAATTGCCAAAGTTTAGAATTTTTTTTTTTATAAATATAACTATTTTTTAAAGAAATGTGAATACTCCTGAAAAGATGAATAAAATTTGAAAAAAAAAAATATTTATCCGCTAAATTCCCATATCTAGTTTTGAATTTTGTTGGGGTTTTTGTTGCTGAATTGAATTTTGTCGGGGTTAATTAATGGATGTTAAAATGTGTAGATGAATGGGAATGATTTGACAAGCAACTGATCGAAGAAGCAAATTTATATCATCTTTTTAAAGATATGAATTATTTCTATTGAGTATTGGCTCACTTTATATTCCCGGACTATTACATATTTCTCCTCCAAATCATTCTTGTTAGAAGACATTTGAGAATTGCATTAAAAAAAATAAAAAAAATCATTTGAGAAACATACTCTACGGTACAAACAAGAACAATACTAAGAAAGGTTTCATAGGTGTTCCTAAACTTCAGCTCAAAAGGAAATACTTTAAAATTTGAGACAGCTGCGTAGAAACATATAAATTTTATATTATTTTTCAAAAATTTGAAAATTACTTTAGTATTGATTCACGATGCTTCAGTCAGAGTTTTCAAGCATCTTACAAATGAATATTATTTAGCCGAATTACATGTATATCTGCAAATTCGTTTTTCAAATTGTTTAGCCACCAATCAAGTGAAAGCTTGATTGTCAAAATCTTTACTCGTGGTTTACTCGACTGCTTAGTGAAGAGGGAATTCAAGGAGTTGTTACCATGCTACCCTATGACATATTGATAGTTAATTCTGTTGGGTTAAGATAGCTTGACCCCGGTTAATTAATTTAATTATCCAAGTTGATTAATTAGGTTCAATTACATGTAAATGGTGAAGGCACCAACAAATCATCAAATAAACTAAATGCAACGGAAATTAAATAGATAAGGTGATTTGTTGATAAATGAGGAAAACCTCTCGCAAGACAAAAACTCCACCGAATGATTTTAAGGTCACCACTCCGAAGAATCCACTAATCAACAATCAAGCAGTTATAAGTATAAAGAATCTTACTGAGTCCAAATCTTCTGTCACACTTTTCCTACTCCATTCTATACTCCACCAATAAAAACTTGCTATATGTTCACTTGATAAATTAAATACTACCATTAATTAATAATGGTAGTATTAATAAGTCAATAATGGTAATATTTAATTAATCAGGTAAATATGTAGTAAGTTTTTATTAGTGAAGTATAAAGTGAAGCAGAAAATGTGGGATAGAAGATTTAGACTCAATCTTACCAACTGTCTTGGTCTATCTCGAAATACCAACCTACAGTTAAACCTTTGCTCCAATACCCAAATGGACTTGATCTTGTAGTAGCCTTTTGTTCCTTGATGCACAAATCTCCAATCTGTGACTAACCATTTGCACGGATCCCAATACGTGACTAACTCCAGCAACACGAATGATGTTGTTGGCTACAAAGTTCTTCACTTCATCAACAATGAAGATCTGGAAGCTCTTGGTTACAAAACCTTATGGCGTACAAATGTAGTAGGTTCTCACAGAGAAAATAAATCTCTTGGTCTTTGTATCTGTGTATTGACGGCTTTCAAAATTAGCCTTATATATGTCTAGGGTTGTGAGAAAAGAAATCATAAACAAATACAAAAGCTTGGACCAAATTCAGATCTGGAAAACTAAAAATCATAGTTCTCGATAGATCGAGCTACTGTCGAGCTATTTATCGAGCTTCACATTAAGTCTCGATAGCAAGCATATGTCGAGCTATTTGTTGAGACTTAATGAATAGCTTTTCTTTACTTGTTTCTTGGACCAATCTTTATGTCTTTTAATACAAATACTTGATATGCTTGAACAACATATTCCTTGATGTATTAAACTCATCTTAGATCTACCCAATTACAAGTGTATTTTGTCAAAGAATTAGCCAATTATACAAAATATCACCCTAACAATTTCCTTATTTTCTTGATTATAATGAAGCATTTGGTAAGAAGTCTTGACTAAAATTTGATTAAGAAGACCAGACTTCTCAATGGTATGGATAGCTCTCCTAATATTGCAACTCTGATAATTGTATCCTTGTTTTATAAAAAAACTAGGAAGTCTTCGGCATGGATTTTTAACTTAGAAGACAAAAATTTGCATAAAAATAATTGAGATCCTTGTTTTGCACTATTTTGGACCACATCTAGTCAAAATATGTAATTTTATCATAGATATCTTCTTCTTTTATTTTTTCTTTTTGGGAAGGAAGACCAAGAATTTTATTCTGAAAAAGAGGCTAAATCAGCTTGAACAAAGGAGAAAGCTGATGGTGGAACATCCTTCATCCATATTGAAAGCTCGAATATATGTGAATAAACAAGAGCTTGTTTAGGCCCCCCAATTAAAAGTTACGGATCGGTTGCTTTTACTCTAACTTAAACTAAGTGCGGAATAAAAGTAAATGTGTGCGAACAATCGATAAAACTACTCTAAGTCATATTCAACAAATATCAACAATAAAATGAAAGCTAAAAGAGTACGGAAGAAGGACTTAGCGATAACACCAAGGCATGTTATCAAAAACGAAATCGAAGAACTTAGCGAAAAACTTCTCCGCCGCCCTCCAAGCAGTAAATCAATCCACTAGAGAACAAGTTGGAGTACACGAATAACAAAAGACCCTCCAAGCCTAGTCTACCCCGTGTACTTGAGCCCTCCAAGCTCCTGCTACCAACTGACTTGATGAAGTCTTGTCTTCTCTAGCTTTCCCGAATCACGCAATGCAACTTGATTGCATCCGCCAATGCTTGGCTTCTTCCAATGCTTTCCAGCAGCACCAACACCTCACTTTACACTTAAATTGGGTGTGATAAGTGTTTGGGCTATCAACCTCTCAAGGATTTGGATATGGAGAGGTAGGAAAAAAGGAAAACCACAATAAAATGTGTAGATGATTATGGATATGACAATCTCTAACTCTTAAGGGTAATTTCTAGGATTTTCTCTCTGAAAAGCACTCATTACAATATGTGGGTAATAAGGGTATATATAGTGTGGGTAAAGACTTAGTGGAGCACAAATGACAAAATAGCAAAACATAATGTTTCGCGAGTATTTCGTGGGAAGGCCTTACCCACGAGTTACTCACGAAAACTCCAGTTGTCATGACTCTTCGCATTCCAGTCATATGCTCTGCATGTGGCTACTTTGCGGATAGCTTCTCGCGAACTTCTCACAAAATCCACTTGATCTTCAATAAGAGCTTGAGTCTTCACACTCTCTTTCACACACAACTCTTACAATAAAATCCCACATAAAATATAGGGAAAAATGATTGTAAATAATTACAATCAAATTTGGCATGGAATTTAAGTCAACTCAAAATAGTTGTAAATAACAACTTTACACATATTACACTAACTAAAAAACTTGTTTCTAACTTAGCCAAATAATGAGCTACTTTGTTACCCTCCCTCTTAGTATGAGAGTAGGATAATTCAGAAAAAAATCTCTCAAAAACACGTGCATCCGAAATAAGCAAACCATAGGACGCCAAGCCTGGTTCCTTCATCTTCAAAGCTGTCGTTACAATTCTTGAATCACCCTTAATGATGCAAAAAATTAGTAGTTGAGTTCCTCATCTTAGTGGATGGACGAAACTGTGATTGGGGTCGTCTCTATTGGAGGAAAACCTGTAAAATGAACTGGGTGGAAGATTAACACGCCGGTGTGGAGTTAGCCAAACTGTCTCCAATGCTTAAGTCAATAAGGGAGAAAGAATTTAGAGAGAAACAAACTAGAGAGTGATTTTAGTAGAGTATTTGTGTATACTTTTCACTTCTATTACTTTTTCTTTTATAGTTGTATGCCTCATTAATGGGCAATGAATCGTTGTACTAGTGTATTACAAAATCTTTGTCTGGAGTTCATAGCTCATTTTGTGACTGTTGCTCCGTCCGTTACGCTTTGTCATCAATAAGCGTAATAAATGCGAAACATCGTCTCTTGGTTAATGATGGTTTCAGCTTAGTGACGATCGTAAATTTCTGACTCATAAACCCTCAACAACAACTCTGTCCAAGTCCAACTCTATTGCGAATTCCAAGGTTCTAATGGTAGCCATGGCCTCAAATTCAATAGCTTTATATGCTTGATTCAACTATTAGGCCAAAGAAGCAATTACTTGACCATCACTGTTTCGAATAATGACACCAATGCCTGAGCTTTTGAGTTGGAGAAAACAGCCCCATCATAATTAATCTTGAAGATATCTGCTTGGGGTGGCTGCCACAAGCTCAAAGAGGTGCAGCAGCCATAAGCTCGTTGAGTCTGTCCTTTGCAGTTTGAGCAAGATAATCAGTGGAGTAATGTGACTACTAGGTTTGGATTTGATTTCTTTGAGTCCAAATGGTCCAGGCAATCATGGAGAACAGGTTTGGGTTCTTGTCATTCTTGATTATCTAAGCCATTAACTTGCTAAAATTCTAAACAATGATCACAAGTATGGTCATTAATTACTTTGCCGCGAGCCAAATTACACTTGGTTGGGAGTGATTTTTGCAAGCTCTCCAAATGAAGTGTTTAACTTTGTTTAAGCAATCCAAGGACCAGAGTTTTTTTCATAGACCATCTTCATAAACAAGTGGTTCATCACGAATAGGATCTGCGTCGTCTTCTTTGAGAAAACAGTAGCCAGCCTTGAAAGAGTATTCACCATTTTGTGCTAACGGCCAAAAAATAGTATCGGTAGCTTCCTTTCTTGACAAAGGAATTTTTTTGATGATTTTAGCTTCTTGTGGGATAAAAATTCCATCAATCATCTCATTATTCCAAGTTCTAATTTTTGGATTTATCAAACAATCAACCGCAGCCTCTTCCATTGATTCCAAGACTAGTGAAATGATTTTGGGACAATGTTTTATGGGCAACCATCGGTGCTACCAGATCTTGATGTCTCTGACATCACCAACCCACTAGCAAGCACCATCAAGGATAACATCTCGTCCTCTTAGGATGCTTTTCCACGCGTATGAACCTGAAACTGAATCATTTGCTTCCAAAATAGAACAATGTGGAAAAAATCTTGCTTTAAAGACTTTGTAAGAGATAGAATCAATATTATTCAAGAGTTGCCAAGTCTGTTTCGCCAAGAGAGCATCATTAAAATGGAATAAATCTTTGAAACCCATACCTCCAGCCATCTTTGATTTTGGTAATCCCTCCCAACTTACCCATTGAATTTTCCTCCTATCTCCATGTTGTCATCACCAAAACCTTTTGACCATGGCTTTAATTTCATGACACAAACCTATTGGGAGTTCGAATTCCCCTTCCCACCCTTATAACTTCCGCCAAACTCTCTCCTTGATGTAGTGGAAGCTTGCTTTCTCGCCTCTTCTAACCAATGATAGGAGCCTCAAATACTTCTCATAAAAATTTATCTCTTCCACACCGAGAAGACCCTTGATAGTGTCTTTGGCAGCCACAAGTGTTGACTTGCTGAAAAAAAAGTCTTTTTTTCCTTGTTGATTTTTTGCCTAGAGAAAGATTCATAGATAGACAAAAATTTAAGAATGTTACCACACTCTTCAGAATTAGCTCTGCAAAACAATAAACTATCATTTGCAAAAAACAAATGAGTTAGTTTAGGACCTTGTCTACAAATAGAAAAGCCCTTAAGCTCTCCATTAGGCGTTGCCTTTGTAATAAGCCCATGTAGTCCTTCAATATATAGAAGGAAAAGGAAGGGGGAGAGTGGATCACCCTACCTAATCCCTCTAGATGGATGGATAAGGCCCTAAGGTTCCCCATTCACCAAAATAAAGTATGAAATGGTTTTAACACAAATCATAATAAGATCAATCCACCTACTACATGCGCCATAAAACCCATTCTCCCTGAATTAGGATTTTCCATATATTGTGAAGTCTCGAAAGCAACTAGAATATTATCAGTGATAAACCTATCTTTTGCAAAGGCCAACTGATTCTCAATGATAATAGATGGTAAAAAAATTTTCAACCTATTTGCTAAGACCTTGGAAAAAAACTTATACAAAACATAGCATAAACTAATAGGGTGAAAACCAATGACTAACTCCAGGCTATCAACCTTAGGGATTAGAGTAATAAAGGTGTGGTTTATAGGTGAAGGTAAGGTCCCTGCGTTAAGCCAAGAGAATTGGTCACATCATGATCCACCATGGGCCAGAAGCATTGGTAAAATTGCGAAGGCATACCATCAGGGCTTGCCACTTTTAAATGAGCCATTTGCTTAAGTGCTTCCATTACTTCCCAATCATGAAAATTACCAACCAAATCACAGTTCATGGACTCAGTCATGACTCGAGGGATATTTTCAAGAATATAGCAAATAAATGGTCTTTTACAATGGTATTTGGTGTAATAAAATATTTACTTTCTTGCATAGAAAACTACTACATGAATATTCTCATTCACAAAAAAATTCTAGAGTACATCGTTTCACTAACTTATGTTTTTTCTTTTTCCTGATGACTAGAATTTCAGATGTTATTCATTGCATCTTAAGAGGTTTTATTCCTTTTTATTCATTATGATGGTCAAAATTTCCAAAATCGTTCATTTTATCTTAGAAATCTCATGAGAGTCAAACACATTTTCAATGATAGATCCAATAACTCAATCTTGTATACTTTTCATTGAGACTCAATTCTATTCCATGGGATGTAATTGAAATTTAACCTGTTAAAATAACTAATATTTGAACATTTTTTTCTCTACAAAATATAAATGTAAGAAGAGTTGAATTTGTGGGTTCTATTTAACTCAACAGGTAAAGTCCCTTCTTCGAATAAAAGATCTGAGGTTTAATCCCTACTTACACCAAAAACCGATTGGTATCTAGACTTGATAATAAAGAGTAATTATCATAAATTGGATATCATAAGTTTGAAATATTATCGTATCTATAATCAACAATAACCTAAAGTTGAATTTAACTATATACCACAGTTGCACCAATATTTAAGGTTCATCTAATAAGAATAAATTTACTCTTGTCGAAAATTAGTATATCCTTTTCAGCTAGCTGCATGTATAAGGGTATCTTGTGAAAAATAATTTCTAACGTTTTTTCATGATCACTAATGTGTGAGAACTGAGATTATTGTTTTAGTGAGATAAAAAGTGTTTAACCAAATGGGTAGTCATTTGGTGCAAGGATGTGATATTCACTTGTTATAATTTGTAAGAATAGAATAGTCATTAGGTGCAACCATAATTCACTATTAATCTGTTTCTCAAAAAAAAAAAATTTAATTCACCATTAATCTTTCTATATTCACTATGCAGTCAACTTTGCATGCCAGTAGTCAGGAACATAAGAAAAACCTTATAGGTTCAATATATTGCAGGCTCTTAATTTACTGAGGTCTGAGCACCATAGCCCATAGGGTATTGGGCTTATGTTTTAACGGTATCTAAATATTCTAAATGCCAACTTAGTTGTTTAATTTTTTTATACATAATTGAAAAAAATCTAAAAGGGCCACAAATATATTAATTAATAATTATCTTGTTGAATATATAACACTTAAAAGTAACATAAATATAAACATAAACATAAAAATAAATATTTTGCTTAACTTGAACTCACAAATATATGTTATTCTATAATTAAATTGAAGTATTGGAAAATATGGATATTGTAATATCAACATTTATATTTCTTTAGTCTATTCATACATTCATCTTCGTTTTTACATAAAAATTAAATCAATTTCTGATTTTTTTTTTTTTTTAATTATGTTAGAGATGCTTAAGCATTAGAGTTTCTAAGCTCTAAACATATTTTAGTATCTAAAGATAATTTGATCTTGTTTTTGTATGACATTTTTCTTATTAGTAATTTTATTGATTACTATTTCAAAGTGACCATATTTATTCCTTTTTTTTTAAAAAAAAAAAACTTTCTAGTGTTGAATAAAAAGTTTTAATTCAAAACCTAATTATTTGCTACGTAGTAGGAGCGATTATTGGTGCCTTGCTATTCATATGGACAAAGTTGAGAACAAATTACACACATCTTTAATTAGAAATTTAAATCAGTCTAGCATAGTTAAACCCTGTCTCCCAAAAAATCATGATAGAGATTGCATTCGTGAGAAATTTTAGTATTCCAAATTGGATTACTTACAATTGCAACACCCCAACTACTATTTAAAACTTGTCAATACTTAAAATAATTTGAAATTAGATTGAAACATTATAAGACTTATATCATAACTAAAATTGTGATGTTTAAGACATCGTAAAGAACACACTTTCACTCTTTTAACTGACTCTAAATTGTGATCATCAAAAACTTATCTTAAGAAAGAGGCACACTAGGATCAAGGTGGATAATCTTCAAGTTTCAAAAACAGTTTAAAGCCTTAAGACACCAAAGATTAGTCCTTAGAAAAAGTCTACACATCTACAATGGGTCTACTTAATTTTTTTTTAATAAATAGCCAAATCAATGCCAACTTAGTTGTTTATTTTTTATAAATTAATTAAGAATTATCTAAAGGGCCACTAATATATTAGTTAAGAATTATCTTTACAAATATAACACTTAACAAAATCATAAAAATAAGCATAAACATAAAAATAAACTTTTTTATTTTATTTAACCACAAACATATGTTATTCTATATTCAAATAGAAACATAGGAAAACAACATTTGAATTTCTTTAGGTTATTTATACTCCTTTTCCCTTTTTTTTTAACATGCACGCAAATAAATTTTTGGTTAATTATACAAGAAAAGCTTAAGCTTTATAGTTTCTAAGCTCTAAAAAGGTTTCAGTATTTAAAGATAACTTGACCTTGTTTTTGTGTGACATTTTTCTAATTAATAAGTTCAATGATTATGATTTCAAAGTTACCATAATATTCAAAGGGTGTTTTGTTGGGTCTCCATCATGTTTTCAATCTAAAGCTCTCATATGTAATTCTTGAAGTGTTTGAAAACCCAAATCATTACCGTCAAGTAAAACATGTGTTTCAAGAAAGAAATAACTCATTTTCAAAATGTTTATTTAATTTCAAATAACTCGGGATTTAAAGATCAAGTCTAAAAACTCATTAGAATTGGAGGATTAAAATTATTGGAGCTGTCATCCAAAAAATCAGCGTATAGTGTTGGGGCATCTTTTTTCTAATCATTTAGCCAAGGAAAACAAAGGATTCACACATTAAGGGGCATGTTGGAGCCTGGATAGAGTTTTTCAATGTAGGTGTTGGGAAATTTAGACTTCAGTTGATAGAATTAACAAGTTTTAAACTCAAGTTGTTAATTGGATTTATTATGAATAAAACTTGTTAAAACAAACAAACATCAATATCATGTCAAAATCATGCAGTGGAATAAAATAAATTTGACAAGATATGATGACTCAAGAAAACCAATAAAACAAACTAGTTTCACAGTAAAAAACCTGGGGCAAAACTTTCCCGAAAAGTAATTCACTATAGTAAAGAGAAGTTTCAGATCTGGTACAAAAACTATGTCTCTAGACTTCACAATTCCCGCAGATGAACTTACAGTAGAAACCTTCTACTGCTTCAAAACCTCTGAACTCTTCAATATATGAATGCCACCCTTTTGATGCACGGATCCCAGTACGTGACTAACTCATTTGCACGAATCTCAGTACGTGACTTACTCACCAACTTGAGAAAGAAGAATGTTGGCTGCAAAGTTCTTCACTTCATCAACAATGAAGATCAAGAAGCATTTAGTTACAAAACCATAAGGTGTAAAGACGCAGTAGCTTCTTTCAGAGAGAATAAGGCATCGGTCACATTTTGCATGTGTTCTCCTATGTGACAGTTTTAAAAAAAAGCCTTATATATGTCTAGGGTTGTGAGAAATGAAACCCTACACAATACATAAGCATGAGTCGAAAATCAGATTTCAAAAATTGATTTCCATAATTCTCAATAGATACCTCGATAGATAGCTATCTGTTGAGCAACTGTCGAGGTATCTATCCAGCTTTAATGAACAGCTTCTCTTCACTTGTTTCTTGGTCCAATTTTATGGCTTTAATACTATACTTGAACAACATGTTTCTTAAAGTACTAAACCCATCATAGATTTACCCAATTACAAGTAAAGTGTGCTTTGTCAAAGGATTAGTCAATTACATAAAATATGTCCTTAACAATCTCCCCCTTTGGCAATCCGTGACAAAACCACAACAAATAAATGAGATATGAGAGAAGTCATAAATCACTCAACTCATATTCACTTGTTGAATACAATAAAATCTATCCTAACACAAACTCTTGAAAAACTTTGCAAGAAGAGAGTTTATGGCAAGTAGACTTTGACAACTTGTATTTCTAAAACACTTGAAACAAAACTCATAAAAGCATCTTAGTGTGAAACAGAAATAATAGATTGCATACAAATAAAGAAACATGTGTATAAAGAGAGAAAAGAAACAACACATGTAGAGATAGGTGAAGAAAACATACATCACACACACACACACACACACACACACACACACACACACAGATATATATATATATATATATATCAAAGATAATCACAATGTATGTAAATATGGTCAAAAGACCGGTGTATAAGAAGAAGGAGGTAAGCACTCCCCCTAACAAGATAAAACACATCTCTCCCTTACAGAGGCATGTATTTCTCCTTCTAACATGTAGAATCTTAAAAAAAAAAAAAAAAAACCACAAATTCTCCCCATTTTTTGTCGTGATTGACAAAGGGTACAATAAGCTAGAAAGCTTCACCCGAGAAATATAAAGACGATCAAAGATGATCAAAGGGGTACAAAGAATCCATATAAAAGTATGAATGTAATGAAAAAAGATGTTATGAATGACAAGATAAAAGAAAGATGCAAAACATATAAAAACAATGCATGCAAGAGGATCTCGATGGATCGAAAGGTGTTGAGAAGCTATCGAACAGACCTTGATGGATCGAACAACTATCTAGAAGCTATCAAGGGGACAGAAAGTTTCTTGATCGATCGACCTAGCTATCGAGAAGTGTCGAGATTGCGATTAAAAAAAAAAAAAAAAAAAAACTGAAGAGCTTGATAGATAAGCCAGGTATTGAGAGGTGTCGAGATTGCTTAAACACAGTTTTTCAAGAAGAGAAAAAACAGATATGAATGCAATCAAACATGCAACTCAACCAAGGATCCAAACAACATTTTGAACTCTTAAAATCATCTCTTAACCAAAAAAGTTAAGCACATAGATCCCAAAAACATACACACACACACACACACAACAAGTCTAACCAATTTTATTTTTCAAAAACAAGTTAAGATAGTTTAGTGAGCATATATTAACACATGTAAACTTTGTGATGACCAAATCACATTGTATCTGTATATGTATCAAGAGTAGCAAAGAATATTGCATGTTGTGTGTGAAAAACATTGCAAGATTATGTAAGTGTATACATGTTATAACGATTTGAGATATGAAAAAATCACTTTAACTTATACACAATCATAACTGTTTGATGGGGACTCTCACCTTCGAGATACATCCTATAACTTCCACATCTACTAGAATACACGCTTACAATCATATATAAAGCATTTTGATCTTTTTGCTTATTATTATTTTTGCATATTTTTCTTTTAATAAGCATATCATGCATGAGCATATAAAAGAGAGAAAAGAATACCCAATGATGTTAAGCATTTAACATTCCAATTTTGATATACTGAAGCACACAAATGTCACTTCATGATTAGCAAGCAATAGTGGCAAGATGGTTATTTATACCTTTCTCTTAGGATTTTCTAGTCCTTTATGTAAAAAAGAGTGATCGAGTGTTAAGTACAAGAGATTACTTAATCTTACACATCACAAAAACATAAGCCACAAAGCTCACCTACTTAGTTGTGCATAGAGATGCTCATTTAAGCTACAAAATATACAAAATTTAAAAAGTTTTGCTTCAATGGCCATCTAAGGTACACAAGTACCAATGTATACAAACACCAATGTACACAAACACACACCATTTTTGTATTTTTCTGATTTTTCTCTTTTATTTTGAAAACCAATAAAATAAAGATTAAACAACCAAACAAAAACAGACAAACAACATGAAAGCATGAAAGAAAGATGCATATGCATGAAGGCATGATAGAAAGGTGCAAATGCATGAAAGCATGATTCTAAAAGCAGATAAAAAATCAAGTAAAGAGAGTCCAATTTTAGATAGAAAGAATTAAAGTAGAGGACAAACAAAAAAGACAATTAAGTCTTAGGCTCCTTTCTCACCCATACAGCACAAGTTTTTGGCTGTGAAGATGAAAAGGCATGTGTCCTAGTATGTCTACTAAAGGACATAGAAGAATTAAAATTCTCTTGAAATTAAGTTAAAAAGTTCAAAGTTTTTAATAACTCTCCAAATAAAAGTGTAGGTCCTTAAGAGGAAACTTGTGACCGTTTGGACACTTGCTTTTAAGGATACAACTTAGAGCAATTGGGACGAATGTGTCCAAAAACACCACAATGGTGACAAACATGAGGTCTAACAAAGGATTTAGAATTAGCCAAAATAGTTTTGGATTTCATACCTTTATCACCTTTCTCAGATTACGGAACAAAGACAATCCTTGATCCAAAAGCCGTGGAAGAGGAGGGGCCAGAGGAAACAGTATATCCTAAGCTAGTCTTATCAGAACTAGGCTTTTGAGCACTCAATACCTCATCAAGTTTTGCACTAGACATCCTCTCTATTTGAGTTCTAGCTTGACTAAGCTCAACCTCAAGATTCTTGACATTCTCTTCTAATGAGGTGTTCTCCACAACAAGAGTCTCAACTAACCTTATAGTCTCATCTAGTTTGACTAACTGTTCAAATTTTTCAGTTTTTACCTCATTGAGCTCTTTTCTACAAAGATGAAAAGTCTTTTCAGATTTTATGAATTCAGTGCATAGATTATCATAGGCTTCTTGGAGGGCCATCTTCTTGGGTACTTCATCATTAGAAGAATCCTCACTGTTACTAGCACTCTCCATAATCACCTTATCGGTTGTGACAGCAAAGGCCATAACGTGACTACATTCATCCACATACTCATCATAAAAGTCATTCTTAGTATCACTCCAAGTAGCAACCAACCCTTTATCTTTTGAATTCTTGATTTTTTTTCCTTCATAAGATAGTTTGGACACTCTATCCTCATATGATCAAAACCTTTGCACTCATGGCATTGAATAAGGAGTTTCTCATTCTTGCCCTTCCTAGAGGATTTAGATTTCCTAGGAGGTTTGCCCTTATCATTTTTCCTAAATTGAAGAAGCTTGATAATCTCATCAGTTATGAAGGTTAGATCCTGATCCTCATCATTATCTTCATCTTCATCTTTACTTTCATTTTCATCTTCAGAGTCCTTAATCTCTTCCTCTATACCCTTAAGAGTCAAGTTTTTACTCTTTCTACCTTTTCCCATTGAGCCTAATCCCATCTCATATGTTTGAAGGTTCCTTACAAGCTCAGTCAAAGGGAGTTAATCAATGCCCTTCACTTCTTCAATGGCAGTGATCTTAGCATGGAGTTTTTCAAGTAGGGACCTAAGGATTTTTCTAACAATTTTGGATTCCGCAATAGACTCTCCAAGATTGAAAGCAGAATTCACAATATCCTTGAGTTTAGCATAAAACTCATTAAAAGTCTCATCCTCCTCCATCCTTATTTCTTCAAAACTACTAGTGAGTCGTTGAACCTTCACAGTCTTTACTGCCTTGATACCTTCATAGGTGGTCTCAAGAATGGTCCATGCTTCCTTGGCAACTTTCGTGGATGATATTATATTGAATTCCTCATTGGTCACCCCCTAAAACAAAGCATTCAAGGCCCTACTGTTGAAATTTGCCGTATGATTGTTGCTTCATCCCACTTTATTGGCGCTTCCTTTGGCTTAATCCAACCAACTTCAACAACTTGCAATACCCGTTCACCTAGAGCCTGCAAAAAAACTTTCATACGAACTTTCCAATACACATAATTAGTGCCATCAAATAAAGGAGGAATCAAAAGAGATTGTCCAACTATCCATGACAACAGGGGTCAAGGATCACACTTAGAAAATTAATCCAATCAGAGTGTACCTACTCTGATACCACTTGTTGGGAAATTTAAACCCCAGTTGATAGAATTAACAAGTTTTAAACCCAAGTTGTTAATTAAATTTATTATGAATAAAACTTGTTAAAAAAAAAAAAAAAAAAAACAAACATCAATATTATGTCAAAATCTTGCAACGGAATAAAATAAATAAGATAAGATATGATGACCCATGAAAACCAATGAAACAAACTAGTTTCACAGTAAAAAAACCTGGGGGGAAACCTTCTCAAAAATTAATTCACTATAGTAAAGAGAAGTTTCAAATCTAGTACAAAACATTTATCCCTAGACTTCATAATCCCCATAGATGAACTTACAATAGAAACATTTTATCGCTTCAGAACTTCTGAACTCTTCAATATATGAACGCCACCCTTTTGATGCACGAATCCCAATACGTGACTAACTCCTTTGCACAAATCTCAATACGTGACTCATTCACCAACTTGAGGAAGAAGAATGTTGGCTGCAAAGTTCTTCACTTCATCAACAATGGAGATCAAGAAGCACTTGGTTACAAAACCCTAAAGTACAAAGACACAGTAGCTTCCTTCAGAGAGAATAAGGCATTGGCCACCTTTGGCATGTGTTTTCCTTGTATTCTTCTATGTGACGGCCTTTAAAAAAAGCTTTATATATGTCTAGGGTTGTGAGAAAAGAAACCCTACATAAATACATAAGCATCAGGCGAAAATCAGATCTAAAAAACTGATATTCCTAATTCTCGATAGATACCTCGATATATAGTATCTGTTGAGCCTCATTAAACCTCGATAAATAGCTATCTGTCGAGCTATCTGTCCATCTTTAATGAACAGCTTCTCTTCACTTGTTTCTTGGTTCAATCTTCATGACTTTAATACTAGACTTGAACAACATGTTTCTTGAAGTACTAAACCAATCCTAAATCTATCCAATTACAAGTAAAGTGCATTTTGTCAAAAGATTAGCCAATTACATAAAATATGTCTTTAACAGTAGGGTTTGGTTAGAGTAATGAAACTTTATTCAATTTATAAATGGGATGAGAATGTGTAAGTTGAAACTTTATCCAGCATCATATTTTTTTTTTCCCCTACTACAAAGCTTATTCCAAGCAACAATTTTTCATTAGTTCAAGTAATTTCAACTTTGAATAGTCCAAAATCTAAATTTGTAAATGTCAAGAGTTTTATAATATAGTGACACTTATCAATAATTTTTTTATCACATCAGTCATTTGTAAAAATGTTTGTAATTTTAGCATTTTCTATATCTAAATATTGTTTTCATTATTTTTTTTGTTACCTACATATCAAAATAAATGACCATCACTTCATCCCTTGGACACATTTCGCCTTAAGCTATTGTTCTTTTTAATAGAAAGAATTCACAAATCACAATTCCAAATTCCACTACAAAAATACAAATTACAAACCATAAACTCACAGTTTTCTTCCACAATTCATTTCAATGCAGCTCTCTCTTGATTTTTTTTTTTTTTTTTTTCATATCTTCCTCAATTCTTTTCTTCTCTCTTATCTCACCTCTAGCAAATTAGAAAATAATCAAGCCAAATCTCACTAGATTTGTCGATGAAGGTAACTTGATCACTTAATTTCACTATCATGGCCATCGATAGTAAAATTGGTTGGTCGGATTCATTTCATCAAAGACTGACCATGCGGTTCAGCTTCTTACACCAGTGGATCGATTTTCTCAATCCCCACGCTTTGCTGCCTCTCCCTTCCATCCTTATGAGCCATTGCCAAACCTATATTGGAGAGATTCATAAAATTTGGCATAATGGTACTAGTTTGATCCAGATTTTTTGGTTGACTTAGTTAATTTTGGATTAACTAAATCAATAGAGACCAACTCGAAGTTTTACTTGTGCATCAAAAATATTTAAACATATTATGTATGCAAAACACGTTTATGCATTCTGGGTGGTGTACATAATTGCAGGGTTGGACTGCTGAAGACAGAAATGTGCATAATCCATGACATACAATTTCCAAGTGAAGTAAATCATTACTTCATGTTACCAAAAAAAAAAGGAATTCAAATCTTGCCAATGATAATTGGCTAGATATTCACACATATGATATGCACCGGGCACTGGCACGTGGGCAGACAGAATTTTACTAAGATTAAGAAGGCTAAAACACCATTCTTCAATTGTGTTGAAATGGCATCAAGGGTATTACTAATACAATTGGTCAAAATTGCAAATAGCTAAGTCATTTAGAGGTATTATTATCTTCGCCATTTTGATACAATCTAAGCAGATGACGAGAGATTTCATCATTTGACCTAACTTCACGTACAAGTGCAAGTAACAGTAAAATTCTGTAATAAAGAGATTACAGCCATATTGGACTTTAGATCAGTGATAACAAATTGAAAAATGTAACATAAAAAATCATGGGGATACAGAGGTATTGATTGAACAAGGGGCGATTCTTTGGACAATTTGGAAGACAAGAAATAGAGCCATTTTTTATAAACAAGAGTCAGACATCAATCAAGCTTTGCATACAGTCCAAAGATTAAAGGGTGAATGGATGCAAGCAATGATATTCCAAGAGCAACACCATTACACCCCACAGGAGAGAAGACATTACAGAAATTACTCAAACAATAAGGAATGGCAGATTTTAATTATCATAGGAAACAGAAACCATTGTGGTAAAACAAATTGGGATGGAGGAGCCCTTGTGATTAAAAATCACTTAGGACAGTCCGCCAAGAAAGGATGTTTCTCATGGCATGTGAGGAATAAGAAGATTAGCAATCTTTTAACTATTTGCAAGGCACTCTACACTACTTGGAAGGAAGGATATAGAAAAGCCATCTTACTTGTTAGCTCAGAAAACTTAGTGGAAGAGCTGGAAACTATGAATACAAACAACAAGGAAGCAAAGATTCTCCTAGAAGACATTCGAATCCAAAAGAGAATGTTTCAAAGTTGCTCCTAAACCTATATTCCAAGAAGCCTAGCAATTGACGAAGATAGCAACCCAGGCCTTTGCGCACACACTTTGGCACTAATTTTTTTTTTTTCATTGTTACCAAAAAAAAAAAATAAAAAAGCTACAAAGTCTGCTAACTAAACTGTGCCGTCCAATAGAGTACTCACTGCAATGTAAAGAAAGTAAAGCACATTGTGGTGCTAAAGTAAGAGCATTTACATCCAGTTTCTTTAAAAAATTCTATTTTACTATCTCAAAAGTTACTTTATCTATTATATCATACCATTTTTCAACACACTCAACATTCCAACTTTTATTTTCCTATACAACACAATAAAATAATATATATCTACACAATAAAATATACAACACAAAACCATCTCTCTTCTTTTTTTTAATAAAAAATTGGAAACACATTAAAATAATATTATTTAAAAATACAATCTTGCTATAGTAGCCTCTTAGAGCATTAGCATCAGAAGATGCTAAAGCCATATCTAAGAGCATTTTAGCATACATGCACCAAATAACCACTGCATCAGTGAATGCCAAACGGTAGTATTGTAAAAATATTTAGAATTGTGCTACAGTACAATTCTACCTTTAGAATTGTACTGTAGCACAATTCTAAAACTTATAATGTTTGTTTATTCCCCCATTTACCTGACTTTCTCTCTCCCTTTGCTTCTCTTCTCATTCCTCTCTCATCACATCTCTCTGTCATCAGCGTCTCTCTCTCATCACATCTCTCTCTCACGGTGGGCTATTCTTGAGTAGGTCGTGGGTCCGGCGTGGAGGTGAGACTGGGGAAGTCAGATCGGCGTGGTATGGTGACAATTTCTGGGTATTTTTGGGTACGTTTTCTGGGTTCATGGGTATGGTGGTTTGCGGCGGCGTGTTTGGTGGTTCTGGGTTCACGGGTTCGTGGGTATGGTGATTTCTGGGTATTTGTGGGTCATCTTTTGGATTCAGAATTTGCTATTTGTTTGATTTGATTTTGGGATGGATTTTTTTTGTGGGTTCATGGTGGTGGAGTTGGGGGTTGCCGTGGTGGTTGTGGTGGCCATGGGTTTCGGGGCTGAGGTTTCTGGGGTTGCCGTGGGGTGGTGGCGTGGTGGAAGGGGGTGGGGTTTTTATTATGGGTCATATGTGGGTTCATGGTTCTGGTTCAGTGGTTCTGCTTTTGGTTTTGTGGGTTGGTGGCGGTTAAGGTGGATCAGCGATCGGCGATCGGCGTGGGTTTTGGCCGTGGGTTTGGTCGGTGCTAAAGGTTGAGGGAGAAAGAGAGGTTGGTGGCTCGTGATGGGTTTTGGCCGTGGGGTGGGTTGGTGGCGGTTAAGGTGGATCGGCAATTGGCGTGGGTTTTGGCCATGGGTTTGGCCGATGGGTATGGGTTTCGGCCGGTGCTAGAGGTTAAGGGAGAAAGAGAGGTTGGTAGCTCTCTGTTTTGGCCGTGGGTTTGGCCGTTGGAAACTTGGAATGATGCCAAAGTCTGAAAAAAAGCCGTTGGAAACTTGGAATGATGCCAAAGTTTGAAAAAAAAAAATTGACAGTTGAAAGAAATAATAAAGAAAGATTAAAAAATAATATTTTAATAAAAATAGAATTTTGGGATGTAGAAAATATGGTAAAATGGTACGGTATAATGATAAAGTGGATTTTTGGAATGGTAAAATAGAGTAGAATTAGAATTTGTTGATGCCGATGCTCTTACAAGTAAGAGGGTACTGTAGCACAATGGTATATTTTTTTACAATTGCCACTTGGGGCAATGCTTGCTTTTAGTGTTTGTAGATAGTAAAATACGATTTTGAAGTGAGGGTAATTGTGAGGGTAGAAAATGAGGAAGTAATAGCAAAATGAGAGGATAGAATAGATTTAATTTTCTCTCATATATGTTTGGCTAGAAAGATAGAAAAGTAGAGAGATAGAAAACTTTTAAGAATAAATTTTCAATTATGTCCCTATTAAGTAAAATAAAAGGTACCACATTTTTTTATTATAAAATTGTATAAGGACATTTAAATTTATTTTTTGTTTCTTAAAGAGTACAAGCCAGAGGATTCAAAATAGACGAAGAAAAAAAATGATGAGTACATAAAAAAAAAAAAAAAAAAAAAAAAAAAAAAAAAAAAAAAAAAACCGAAATAGATGGGTTTAGTCTTTTTCTTCATATGGAGTTTCTCCTCTAGTTTTCTCCCAATTTTTGGATAAAACATTTGATGGGTCGTGGGAAAAAACACTCAGGCCTCACCAATTTTTTTCCTTTCTCCCTCCAAATAAATACCCATTAAAAATATTTTCTATCCATTTTTCTCTCATTTCTTTTGCATCCTCCTTGTTCTACCTCCAATCAAACAGACTGTAAATCTACCAGCCTAGCACCCACATCAACATTCAAACCCAATCTGAAAAAGAGGACCAACCAAACTCAACTTCAGCCTTACCCATATGCAAAACAAATGGCCGTACACAATTAAATTTAAATCCAATACACATTAAACTCAGGGGCATTATGTAAAAGTCCAACAAAGCCCAATCTTAATATATACTCCAGCCCATTCACAACCAAAACCCAACGTACATAATCCATCCAAATCCCAGCCAAACCTGAACCTGCAAACCCATAAACACCATCCCAATCCGAAACTCTTAAATTCCAACCCTGTAAATAAAACTCACTAAATTCATTTCAAAATAAAATTATATATATCCCAAGACTTTCCCAAAATTACCCTTTAGCCAAAAAATCGCAGGAAAGGCCCCCGATATCACAAATATGCCACTTCAATCCTAGATAAGCGATAGATACTAAGATACATGAACAATTTCTCAAGCACTCTTTGCTCAACACTCTTTCAAACTCAAAACTTAAACTCATATCCGCAAAATGCAATTAACATTCCTCTTTAAATCTCCGGGGCTAGACTTTGTAAATTTGAACATCACGTTTTGGATACTAATGAAATTAATCACACAAAACAAAAGCATATAATTCTTGGTGTATTAATGGCAAATTCGTACACTACTCCAAACAATTTGGAGGGTCAATTTTAAAAATTGTTATTTTATTTACGGAATTAGCTGCTGCGCTAGTTAATTCATCTTTACTGTTGTAAGTACTCTTCAAAACAAATACAAGTTTTCAGAAAAAAATAAAAAAATAAAAAATACAAGTTGTTTTGGAATAGGAAGAGATGTGGCATTACCTAACATCAAAACAATTGTTGACATGACTGGCTAATTTGTTACATGTTCTTGTATGCACAAAAGCCGAATTTAAATGGGTCTCAAAACTTCATTAAGAGGGTAAGTCTCACCTAGTAATGGGTTCTATTAAGGTATTGGTATAGTTTAATGAAACTGTTTTTGTTTGCTTAATTAATTGTTTGTCTTAGTATTGTGTCAAAGTTTTTGATTGCATAAATCTCTTGAAGAGTAGTCATGAGCATGGTTTTTAAATCTAAACCGGACTGTACAGTCCAACCGGGTTAACCGTGAACCATTTATCAAAACACTTTTTTATACATGAAAATCGGGTATATAGAAAATATGAGAGAACCGCTTGAACTGAGGTCTGACCTGAAAAGCCGTTCAAACCGTAAGCCGGTCCAACCGCAAGACATCGGTGAAATTTGATTTTTCGACCTGAAATTCTGGCATGGATCTAAAGTGAAAAAAAATAAAAATAAAAAGAAAGAGAGAAACTGATGAAGAAGATCCAAAGATGAAGCAAGAAATTTAAGGAGCACCGATTTGATGGCATGATGAAACTAAAAAAAAATTAGATGAGCGTAGTTGCAGACATGACTTGTGAGGAGGAAGAAGAGGGGAGGACTGTAGGAATACTGAACTGGAAGGCTAATGCTAGACAACCATGTAAGAGGGAAATAAAGCTTCAAAAAGTAAAAGTAATAAAAGCATTGAGAATAGATAAATCAGAAATCACGTGGGTGGAGTCAAAGTAGATGAGTGAATTTAAATTTGAAAAAGAACCCTCTGGTTCCTATTTTGCAAAATGCAAATAGTCAAATCCCCACCATACTAATTTATTTCCTAATAAAAGTCTATATTTGAGTTTTTTTTTTTAGTCTTTTTTTTTTTTTAATAGTAAATCTCATCATCTCTCCTCTTATTTGGATTTTTTTTTTTTTAATTATAATTAATTCATTAATTTATATAATTTAGGTATAATATGAATAAATAAATAATTTATTTTAAAGTTTGTTTCAATTTTTAAAAATATTTTAGTCAATTTTATTAATATTTATGAATTTAATACCTTTATTTTTATTTTTATTTTTATTAATTATTAAATTAATTATAACATCATCACGGTTCGAACCCGGTTCAACTTCGATTCTACCTCAAAAACTTTGAACCTCTCATTTTTACAATTCAATGAACGGTTCGGATTTCAAAACCTTAGTCATGGATTCTATTAAAGGTTTAGTAAAATGGTGACTGCGAATATAGGGGAGAATTCTATGAAATTTCGTGTAGGACTTGAGATCACTGTTTCAATGGAAATATGGAATGCATTTTATTGTAGATTTTATTTGCTCTTTCTCTTTTTCTGTATCATTCTTTAATCATGTAGTTTTTTGGGATTTTTTTTTTTTTGAATATGCAAGAATATTTTTATGAGAAAAGATACAAAGTAGCCTAAAGAATTATATCATAAAAAATATCTTTTTTGGGATAATTTTTAACTTAAAAAAAAAAAAAAAAAATTCATGTAGCAAACTCAATTGCTAACACATGTTTAGTCTTTGTCTAACGTGGGCAAACAAAATTTTACTAAGCTTAAGAGGGCTAAAACGCCATTCTTCAATTGGGTTAAAACTTAAAATGGCATCGAGAATATTACTAATGAGGATAGTTGGTCAAAATTGCAAATTGTTAAGTCATTCAACGGTATAATTATCTTTACCATTTTAATACCATCTAAGCAGATGAGGAGAGATTTTACTATTTGACATAACTTCAACGTACACAAGTGACAAGTGACAAGTAACAGTAAAATTTTGTAATATAGCTATGCACATTGCACATGGTTTTTTAGTCTTTTTCTTCGTATGGAGTTTCTTCTCCAGTTTTCTCCGTTTTTTAGAAAACAATTGGTGGGTCAATAAAAAAATACCTAGTCTCACCAATTTTTTCTCACCCCTCCCTCCAATGTCAACACTCAAACCCAATCTGAAATTAAGCCCAACCAGACTCAACTCGAGGCTGACCCATACACAAAACAAAAGTCCGTGACCACTTAAATTTAAATCCAATACACATTAAACTCAAGCGAATTATGTAAAAGTCTAACAAAGCCCAATCTTAATACACACACCAGCCCATTCACAACCAAAACCCAACCTACTTAATCCATCCAAATCCCAGCCGAACCTGAACCTACAAGCCCATAAACACCATCCCAACCCGAAACTCTTAAAAGCTAACCCACAAGATAAAACTCATTAAGCACATTTCAAAATAAAAATTTCCCTTTCCAAGCCCAATTTAAAATGATGAACTCAAAAGCAGATCTTTCCAAAATTTCAACTTCACCCCTAAACTTTCCCAAAATTATATATGCCCCAAAACTTTCACAAAATTACCCTTTAGCCACAAAAAAAATCGTAGGAAAGCCCCCAATATCACAAAAATGCTACTTCAATCCTAGAGTAAGCGGTACATGATGTACCGCTTACTCTAGGATATGCACATATGAATATGCATATCCTAGAGTACTTGAGAAATTGTTCATGTACGGTACATGAACAATTTCTCAAGTACTCTTGCTCAACACTCAACACTCTTTCAAACTAAACTTAAACTCATATCCGCATAATGCAATTAACATTCCTTTGTAAATTTGAACATCACGTTTCGGAAACTACTGAAATTAATCACACAAAACAAAAGCATATAACTCTTGCCTTGTGGTGTATTAATTTCAAGAAGCAAGTGATAGTGAATTAAATAGCTAAAGGAATCTTCTCAAAAAGTAAAAATGCTAAAGGAGAAGTAGTGATTTTCATCACAAATTCTAGACTATACCATTACTCCATTAGTGCAGTATTATACATTATCCATTTTTTTTTTTGGAATAATTTTACGTACTGTATTATGTTCATACAAGATAAGAAATGGTCTATTGTAGACTTAGAGGGAATCAATACTATGTTGTAATGGCAAATTAGTACACTTCTCCAAACAATCTTAAGGATCAATTTCAAAATTTGTTATTTTATATACGGAATTAGCTACTTCACTAGTTAATATGTCTTTACTATTGTAATTTTGTAAATACTCTTCTTTTTTTCTTTTCTTTTTCTTTTTTGATACAAGATAAAATTTCTACTCTAGTCTAATATAAGTATACATGTGTGTGAAGCTCCCTCTTAGAGACTTGACTCATGGCCTTTGCCTCCTACAACCCACAAACACTTATACTTGTGAAGTGACTATCATATTAAGGGTATACGGTGGTTAAATACTCTTCTAAACAAATACAATTTGTTTTGGAATAGGAAGAGGTGTGGCATTACCCAACATGAAAACAATTATCAACATGGCTAGCTAATTTGTTACATGTTCTTAATTGCATGAACAAAAGCCCAATTTAAATGGATCTTGGAACTTCATTTAGAGGGTATGTCGCACCTAGTGATGGGTTCTATTAAAGTATTAGTATAGTTTAATGAAAATTTTTTTGTTGGCTTAATTGTTTGTCTTAGTATTGTTTCATTGTTTTTGGTTGCATAAATCCATTAAGACAAATCATGGGTTCTATTTTAGTAAAGTGGTGGCTGTGAATGATAGAGGAGAATTTTATAAAATTTCGTGTAGACTTGAGATCATTGTTTTAATGGAATGCATTTTGTTCTGGATTTTACTTGCTCTCTCTTTTCCTATATCATTCTTTGATTTTGAAATTTTTTGGGATTTTTTTTTTATTTGAATAGGTAAGAATATTTTTATGATAAAAGATATGAAGTAGCCTAAAGAATTATATCACAAGAAAATCTTTTTTTGAGATAAATTTTTTAATGATAAAAAAAAAAAAAAAAAAAAAAAATCATGTAACGGACTCGATTGCTAACACGTGTTAGTCTTTGTCTATGCCAGGAATCAAAGTCCATTATAGGGTCTTAATCCGTTAGTGAAAGGAGTGATTGATTAATAAGTGAAAAGCAAGAACGATAAAGAGGTGATTGTGGACTAAACTGTATCTTTCAAAAGGAATACATACTGTTCTTTGATTTTGAGCTTGTTCTGTTAAATAGTCAAGTATGATCATTTCTACCTACATATAAGAGAAGCTGGATTATTCGGTGTCTTCTGGAATATTTAACTGTTTTCTCATCATGCCATGTTGTTATGAAACTTATGCATTTGATAGTTCCAGACTTCCAGTATAGTTGCATATATTATGACAATGTCTTTTTGGTGTTGGAAACTTGGAATAGGGTTGATCAGTTGTCTTAGGCTCTGAGTAGGTCTTATTATGCCTAGATGCTTTGTGTATATTCCATGCCTTTTAATTGTTGTGGTAGTTATTAAGCATCTTTTGGGGCTCATGATTGCTTGCATACTAGAGTTTTCAAATTTCAATGTTGACATTTTCTTTGATTAAGGGTGTAACTGTGTAAGTACTAATTATAGTCAGGAAACAACTGTTAGACCACCATGTTTTTGGAAATGAGTTTGTGATTGGTTTGCTTTTTACTTTTTCTTTTTGGGATAAGTATGATTGGTTTGCTTTCTTAAAATCCTACTGTATTAAAATAAATAAAAGAGTAACATCTCAACCCATGTACACAGGAAGTGTATGTGGGCTGCTTTAAATATTGGCAATAGAATTTTTCAAGACCTGTGAATGATTGGGATTTGGACTCTTTGTTGTCTTTCATGGCATTGGTTTCTGTCCCATATGCGTATTAGTTGCTTGCCGAATCAAAACAATCAAAGATGGTGTCTTAAGAATTTCTTCCTACATTGGTGGTTGTTATTTGGCGCGTCAATATGTTATACTATTAAACAAAAGTACCAACTACTTTTTTTTTTTTGGTACGTAACAAGTGTTCTATTTATAAAGCTTACTACGAAAGTTTGGATGATCACTTCATTCACATAGGTAATACTCATAAGACCATTGCATCACCACTATTATTAAATTTATCTGTGCATAAGCACAAGTTACAACATAGTATTTTTGATTGACTAAGATCATGCACTTTTAGCTTCCTTAGTTTTCCATATGGTTTAAATTGTGTGAAAGGAAAAAATATAAGTACATATTTTGGGGGGAAACAATTTTTTAAGAACAAAATTTAGTTACAAAATTGGTTGTACCTTAAGATAACATAAACTTACTCAATATCATTAAATTATTATATATTTCGAAAATTTGATCTTAATATACATATCAAATTTTGTGTCAATCAGATATTATATACTATATGATCTATAAAATTATATTTTTATGCATAATTTTAAATTACAAAAACTTGGAATATAAACAATTATTGATGACATAGTTATTGATCTTTAATTTTCTAGAAGTTTTGCAAGCATGAAGGATAAGAAGAAAATTTAATCTAATGGTGGATTTGTCAAAATTCACCTCTAATAAAAAGATATTGAGTAAGGTTGTAAATTTAGGCAGTTATACTACAACCAATTTTATAGCTAAAATTTGTCTGTAATAGATGATTCTCATATATAACTTTAGTGATTATCAAAATATAGATTGTTATAGTTCTGTTTAATAAATCTTATGTAATAAGATGGAATCAAAGCTTTATAAAATGCTCATTGACTTCTCCAAAAATGCAAAATAATGTTAATTTACATTTGAAATAATCAAGATTCATTGCATGTTTTGAACAAAATTATGCATTCTACTATTTTTTTATTGTGTTGCGTTTTTATACACATCTTACTATATTATAATGTATTGCAAAATATATTGCTATATATAATAATTGAACGTAAAATGAATTATATTTCCTTGCCCAAAAAAATTATAAAAATTTATAATATAGACAGCTTAACTCAAAAAAATATATATTATACTATATCAATTATACTTTGTTGCTTTCATTGGGTTTTGAATTTTTTTAAAAAAAGTTTATACTTTATTAGAAAATAATCATATTATTTTGAGATTGGATTGAGACTAATACTTATAAATCTCAACTACTATTAACATATAAAAATTTAAATATAGATAACTTAACTTACAAAATATGTATTATACTACCAATTATACATTGTCTTTTTCATTGGATTTTGGACTAAAAAAAATGTTGATACTTTGTTAGAAAATAATCATTGCATTTTGAGAAGGGATTGCGACTAACAATTATAAGTCTCAGTAGCTATTATTGTGGAGGGGTGACCACCTTAGAAGGTACTGTCCGCTTTGGGTTCAGGTGTGACCCTCACAACTTTGTCCCATATCAGGGAACTACGTCTCCCACCTTCGACTTATAAGTGTTGGGCCTAAGTGAAGGTGTACTATCATGTAAGATACTGTTCGCTTTGGGTTTAGGTGTGACCCTTACAGCTTTGTTCCACATCGGGGAACTATGCCTCCCACTTTCGACTTATAAGCGCTGGGCCTAAATGAAGGACAGTACCTTCTAAGGGAGCTCACCCCTCTACAATTATCATTTTTCACTTAATAAAAAAAATGATGGCAATTTTTTTTGCGCATAGCACGAATCTAGAACTAGTGAAATAGAATAAGGGAATAAAACGAGGTAAAATAAAACAATATTTTTTAGGAAGTAAATTCTAAAATAAAAAATGAAGAATAAGATATCCACTCATCATTAATCCGTGGATTGAGGCTTACACTCCACCTCAAATCAAAATAAAGTGTAAACCCAAACAATTATGTTGTACTTAGGCCCACACATGTTAGTGACGAGGACCACAAAAGTAAAATTGTGCGTTTTAAACCCTATATATATATATATATATATAACCTATTTTTTCCACACTTCACCCTGCTACACAAAGATTTTTTTTTTTTTTTTTTTTTTTTTTTAAGAAACAAATACACACACACACATATAAGGGAGAGGGAAAGTGGTTCTAACACAAAGGCACACCACAACTCCACTCAAAAGCCATGGTAACTTTTAAGAGAGGGTGGGGAACTACGCCTCCCACCTTCGACTTATAAGCGCTGGGCCTAAGTAAAGGACAATACCTTCTAAGGGAGCTCACCTTTCTACAATAATCATTTTTCACTTAATAAAAAAAAATGATGGCAATTTTTTTTTGCGCATAGCAAGATCTAGAACTAGTGAAATAGAATAAGGGAATCAAAAGTAGTAAAATAAAACAATATTTTTTAGGAAATAAATTCTAAAATAAAAAATGAATAATAAGATATCCACTCATCATTAATCTATGGATTAAGGCTTACACTCCACCTCAAATCAAAATAAAGTGTAAACCCAAACAATTATGTTGTACTTAGGCCCACACATGTTTGTGACGAGGACCACAAAAGTAAAATTGTGTGTTTTAAGCCCTGAAAGCTCGAAAATGTGTTGAAAACACAAGAGCTATTTAGACCCCCAAATTAAAATTACGGCTCGATAGATTTTACACAACTTTAATACAAAGTGCGGAATAGTGTAAAAGCGAGCGGATGAACAACTAAGCTACTCTAATCCATAAACTAAGCAACACAGCAGTATAATGGAATTAAACAAGAGTAGGGAAGAAGGATGCAAACACAGAAAACACCGAGACGTGTTCTCGAAGAGGAAACCGAAGAACTCGGCGAAAAACCTCTCCGCCGCCCTCCAAGCGGAAATCGATCCACTAGACAATCAGTTGGGATACATGGGTTAGCAAGAGACCCTCCAAGCCTAGTCTACCCGATGTACCTAAGCCCTCCAAGCTCCTACTCCAACAAGGCTTCTCGGAACCGTGTCTTGTCTAGCTCTCCGGATCCCGCAACAAGCTCCATGTTGCATTTGCCATCCTTGGCTTCTTCCAATGCTTCCCAATAGCTCCAAAACACTCTCTACACTCTGAATGTGTGTGGGTTGTGTTTGGGTACAAATCTCCTCTCAAGGTATGATAATGGGAGAGGGATGGAGAAGAGGCTATAATGATTTCTCACTAAGGAGGAGTAGCTCTCTCTCAAAAGATGGGTGGGTGAGTTATAGAAAACCTATCTAGGGTTTTTCTTTCTGAATAGCCACACCAACATATGTGGGTAATGAGGGTATATATATAGAGTGGGTGAAGGGTAAGAAGGTCACTCAATAAAATCCTCCAGGCAGAAAGTTTCGCGACTGTCTCGCGGGAAGGCCTTACCAGCGAGACACTCGCGAAAATGACAGCCTGGCATGACTCTTCAGCTTCCAGCACGTGCAGGGCACATGCACCATTTCGCGGGATGCTTAGTAGCGAGATACCCGCGAAAACCCTTCAGTCTTCAATTTCTTGAGTCTTCACACTCTCTCTCTCTCACACATAACCCTTACAATAAATCCCACAATAAACACAGGGTATACAAGATTGAAATCAATTACAATCAAATTTGGCACGGAATAAAAGCCAACAAAAACACAGTTGTAAATTACAACTTTACAATCTCCCCCTTTGGCTATTCCGTGACAAAACCCTAAAACAGACTCTAGACTTAAACGTGAGTTTGGGAACAAAGGCAAAACTCACTCACACCTAATTCTAGATTCTGAAGTGCTCTTGAAACATATGATCAAGTAACTCCTGAAACACAACAACACAATATCATCATTGTATGCAGAAAACTTGAAAAACATATGGAGCAATAATAGCATGATCGAGCAAAACGAAATAGAAACACTAGATCATGGCAAGATCAAACAAGTAATCACTATACAGAAGCAATTACTATGCTCATTCACACATGGAACGAACATCCGGATATGCAAGATGATAAGTTCATTTGAAGAGTATCATTTGCATCTCCAACACTCAACCAATGCAAACTACACGAAGTATTTGCATCTAGGAACAATCCTACTAGGGCACACGAGTGTTCATCACTCAACCAATGCATAAAACGTGTATGCATCTAGGAACAATCCTACATGGGCACAAGAGTGTTCATCACTCAACCAATGCATAGAACGTGTATGCATCTAGGAACAATCCTACATGGGCACAAGAGTGATGTACTTGAAGTAGAATGCATGACATTGAACAACAAGCAAACATGCATGAAGGTTGCATAGGCAAGGTATTGCAAATGCATGGCACAAACCACAAAGACCTACAAACTATGCATGAAACAAACCCTAAAGCTTACATAAGCAATCATGGGTACAAAATATAAAGTACTTCCCTATCATATCACTCCCCCTATCATGAATCATAGGAGTTGTGATGAACTTGGAACATATATACCTGTAACCTGAAACACTTGCACAAAACACATTAGACCCTCAGGGTAAAGCAAGTAATAAACGAACAAGTATAATGTAACAAGTAAATTGCGATCAAGTAATCAAGATGTGAAACATGTGAGCAACTTGATCAAACACCAAAACAGTCATATGGAAATGACTACAATGATCATATAGCAAAGAAAGTGATCATTCGAACATGCAACCAATAAAGCATAATAGCATAAGGATAAAAGCATGTCCAACGCATAAACACAATGCAATGAGAGCAACAAAGCATATCAAAGCATCATAAAGCAACGAGAAAACAAGCATGAAGTAAATCAAGGTTTTCTCAAAAAGAATGTCTTCTCCCCCTTGGCATATGCATCTCCCCTATGGCTTTCTCCCCCTACGAATGTGCACAAAGTAGAATTTCTCCCCCTAAAAGTGTGCACATGAGTCATATAGAAATGACGATACTCTCCCCCTTTTTGTCACGAATAGACAATTAATCAAGAGGAAGGAGGGAAAGAAAAGAAGTTATGAAGATGATGCATGAGGAGTGCAAGGTGAATGAGAAAATGAAGCTCAAACATAATACAAACATTAAAAAGATGCTACAAAGCATAAGGAGCATGACATGCTAAGGATGATGGAACATGATATGGACCTAGGCATGACATGGACACAAGAACATGATATATGTGCTAAAAGGTCTAAAAAGACTTAACTAGCATGAGTGAATGCAAAAACATGTCAAGTGTTAGATTGTGTGCAGCAAATTGCATCTAGTGTGCATTTAGTGTGCATGTGTGATGCATGACTAATGCATGAGGAAGGCACTCAAGGGGAAATGTGTACAAACCACACCACCAATGATCACAACATGATAAACATGAATAATCACGGTGATCCCCAAAGTTTGGAACTCATCGGAGTCCAAAACAACGAGAAAATGCCATTTAGGCATTTTATCAAACACTTAGAGTGCACACACTACACATGTATGATGAACAATGCAAGAACATATGAAAATCTTGCCTAACTACATGTTATTTTTGCCACAAGGGGCCAACAACCAAACCAAATCATCATTTAAAACAAAGCCCAATCAAAAAGATTGACAGAAAATAAGTTTTCCAACTCCCATTTGAGAAAATCCCAACTATGAACATAGAACCCCCAAAAACGTAATCTAAGGCACAAAAACAATGAAAAGAGTTAAAAATTACCTTAGAGATGTTTATGGAATGTAAAACATTTGAAATTAGTTGGGTTTAGATGTTAAAACCTTAAAACAGGGGTTTGGGAGAAGATGGGAGAAGTTTAAAACAAAAGACCCACGAAAAGCCCTTTAAAAAGCTGATCTGGAAATTTTCGCGGGAAGCTGACTCGCGAAAGTACTCGCGAAATTTTCGCGGGTAAGCCTTACTCGCGAGCTACTCGCGAGACACTCGCGAAACTCTCTGTCCAAAGCTGAAAAAGCTTTAAAATTGGACTATTTAACTCCCAGTTGAGCCCATACATGAAATGGGACACAAAAACACCCAGAAAACATGTTTTTCACACAAAAACACTCTAAAAATTTTGAAAAACATGGGTGATACAAATCACTTCCAAAAGCAAACAAAAAGAACAAAAATCTTTTTGGTTTGAACCACATATGGTTGAGCACACACACATCACATTTGAGCATGTACAAACACACAAATGAAATAGGCATTCATTGAACATTAAACTTGTGTGTTGTGTGTGGGAATCAAGTGTGAAATAGTCCTTAGACCAGAGCGAAGCTTCAATGATCAATTCAAACGAGTCATACACAACTGATACGAAATCAAGTGGACTATCTCCATTATAGAAATGAGTATATATGACCTCCCACACATTGAATACATAATTTAGAAGCTTTTCATTTGGCTTCTACATAAAGCATAACAATTGGTCCATTTTATTTTGTATGGACAAAACATCTCATTTTGAGGTAGGTGCTTGAAATTTATGATATTTCAACATTGATGATAAGCCTTTGGCTTTTTGAGCACCATAAAATTTACATTAAAAGAGTCGCTTTCCCTTTTTCCTAGTCAAATACTAGTATGTGCGACAGGCTTTTGCAGCTCAATATCTCTTTTCATTTTGAGATTTACATTTAGTGAGCTCTTTTTGCAAAAACATAAAAATAAAGTGGGAAGAGATATAGACACAAATCTATGCAAGTATCAAGACCAACAAGACTATTAACCAATCATTCATGATAAGCTTGAAGATCTATTTACAACAGTCACACATAGTTTTCAAGATTTCTTCCACATAGAAATAGGTGCATACATAACAAGCTAAGCTCGTAAATGCACTACGCCATTAGTACGAAGGTACTAGGCCAAACTCACATGAGATATGTGCTCAAACATATACGATCAAACTTTTTGAATTTTTCACTTTTTATGTGGTTTTGAATTTTTACACACACAAAACAAAGACATAAAAGTAAGATCAAAACAAAGGCAATGCATATAAAAAAATGCACAAATGCACAAATGCATGAAGATGTGACATTTAATGCATGAAGGGTCCTCCAAAGATCGAAAGAATTAGATCAAGGACCAAAAGAGTAAAATCTCAACCATAGGAGCCCTTCCTCATCCAAACGGAATGATTGTTTGGAATGAGTGTCTCAAGAGAGGTGAGACGAGGGTTGGGAGAATGAGAACCGGAGATGCACATAGTCAAGGAGTTAAGAGCATTAAACACTTTCTTTAACAACATGCTATTTTCACTCAAATCCGGTTTATCATGCAAAGCACAACTTCCAAGAAGTTCAAGTTTCTCTTTTCTTTTAATTCTTTTAAGAGCATGAAACTTAGAGCAATGAGGTCTTAGATGACCAAGAGCACCACAATGGTGACAAACAATGTGTTTAGGTCCATTAGGTTTTTTGGGAATGGATCTAGCAACTTGGGTTTGTTCTCTCTTCAACTTAGAACATTGAGGCCTTATGTGACCAATCACACCGCAATGGTGGCAAGTTGGAACAAACTTGGATCCACTCAATTCCTTAGGATTGGACCTAAACAGAGGCTTTGACTTAATAGCCTTTCTCTCCATTTTTTGATTTCTTTTATGTGGAGGAATGTACACCGATTTGTCCTTTGGGTTAGAACACACACTAGGCACAATATCGAGTACCACAACATGATTGCAACATATATTTTCATCATTTTCAACAATAGGTTCAGCAATCAAACACTTGGCATGCATCTTAAGAGATTCATTTTCAGATTTAAGATCATCAACAAGTTTGTTAGACAAAACAAGTTTAGCATCCAAGTCCATATTCAAACATTCAAACTCTTTCAGCTTTTCAAGAGAAATTTCAGCAAGTTTTTTATATTTCTCAACCAATTTGTTGGATTCATTGAGCTTAGCAATCAAATCATCCTTTTCACAAAATAACTTGCTCAAATTCTTTTGAAATTTCTTAGCATTTTTCTTTAAGAGTTTGGTGTTAGGAATATCAACAACACCCAAAGATTCATGTAACATAGCATCACAATTATGAGGATTATAACTCATAGATGCATTTTCACAAACACATGGCATGTTACATTTATCACCAACCAAATCATACAAAGAGGCATACATAGCACAATCCATGGCAAATAAACACAAGGGGTCAAGGATCACACTTTGGTATTTAAACCACAACAAGTGTACCCGCTCTGATACCAATTGAAAGCTCGAAAATGTGTTGAAAACACAAGAGCTATTTAGACCCCCAAATTAAAATTACGGCTCGATAGATTTTACACAACTTTAATACAAAGTGCGGAATAGTGTAAAAGCGAGCGGATGAACAACTAAGCTACTCTAATCCATAAACTAAGCAACACAGCAGTATAATGGAATTAAACAAGAGTAGGGAAGAAGGATGCAAACACAGAAAACACCGAGACGTGTTCTCGAAGAGGAAACCGAAGAACTCGGCGAAAAACCTCTCCGCCGCCCTCCAAGCGGAAATCGATCCACTAGACAATCAGTTGGGATACATGGGTTAGCAAGAGACCCTCCAAGCCTAGTCTACCCGATGTACCTAAGCCCTCCAAGCTCCTACTCCAACAAGGCTTCTCGGAACCGTGTCTTGTCTAGCTCTCCGGATCCCGCAACAAGCTCCATGTTGCATTTGCCATCCTTGGCTTCTTCCAATGCTTCCCAATAGCTCCAAAACACTCTCTACACTCTGAATGTGTGTGGGTTGTGTTTGGGTACAAATCTCCTCTCAAGGTATGATAATGGGAGAGGGATGGAGAAGAGGCTATAATGATTTCTCACTAAGGAGGAGTAGCTCTCTCTCAAAAGATGGGTGGGTGAGTTATAGAAAACCTATCTAGGGTTTTTCTTTCTGAATAGCCACACCAACATATGTGGGTAATGAGGGTATATATATAGAGTGGGTGAAGGGTAAGAAGGTCACTCAATAAAATCCTCCAGGCAGAAAGTTTCGCGACTGTCTCGCGGGAAGGCCTTACCAGCGAGACACTCGCGAAAATGACAGCCTGGCATGACTCTTCAGCTTCCAGCACGTGCAGGGCACATGCACCATTTCGCGGGATGCTTAGTAGCGAGATACCCGCGAAAACCCTTCAGTCTTCAATTTCTTGAGTCTTCACACTCTCTCTCTCTCACACATAACCCTTACAATAAATCCCACAATAAACACAGGGTATACAAGATTGAAATCAATTACAATCAAATTTGGCACGGAATAAAAGCCAACAAAAACACAGTTGTAAATTACAACTTTACAAGCCCTATATATATATAACCTATTTTTTCCACACTTCACCCTACTACACAAAGATTTTTTTTTTTTTTTTTTTGAGAAACAAATACACACACACACACACACACACACACACACATACAAGGGAGAGGAAAAATGGTTCTAACACAAAGGCACACCACAACTCCACTCAAAAGCCATGGTAACTTTTAAGGGAGGGTGGGGCAAGTTATACCACATACAACACACTCTCTTAAGAAATGTGGGACAATTACCCATTATTTTTTTTGAGAAACAAATACACACACACACACACAAAGGCACAACACAACTCCACTCAAAAGCCATGGTAACTTTTAAGGGAGGGTGGGGTAAGTTATACTACACACAACACACTCTCTTAAAGAATGTGGGATAATTACCCATTCTTTTTTTTTTTTTTAGAAACAAATACACACACACACACACACACACACACACACACACACACACACACAAGAGAGAGGGAAAGTGGTTCTAACACAAAGGCACACCACAACTCCACTAAAAAACCATGGTAACTTTTAAGGGAGGGTGGGGAACTACGCCTCCCACCGTCGACTTATAAGCGCTAGGCCTAAGTGAAGGACAGTACCTTCTAAGGGAGCTCACCCCTCTACAATAATCATTTTTCACTTAATAAAAAAAATGATGGCAATTTTTTTTGCGCATAGCACAGATCTAGAACTAGTGAAATAGAATAAGGGAATCAAAAGTAGTAAAATAAAACAATATTTTTTAGGAAATAAATTCTAAAATAAAAAATGAATAATGAGATATCCACTCATCATTAATCTGTGGATTGAGGCTTACACTCCACCTCAAATCAAAATAAAGTGTAAACCCAAACAATTATGTTGTACTTAGGCCCACACATGTTAGTGACGAGGACCACAAAAGTAAAATTGTGCGTTTTAAGCCCTATATATATATATATATATATGTATGTATGTGTATATAACTATTTTTTCCACACTTCACCCTACTACACAAAGATTTTTTTTTTTTTGAGAAACAAATACACACACACATACAAGGGAGAGGGAAAGTGGTTCTAATACAAAGGCACACCACAACTCTACTCAAAAGCCATGGTAACTTTTAAGGGAAGGTGGGGCAAGTTATACTATACACAACACACTTTCTTAAGAAATGTGGGACAATTACCCATTCTTTTTTTTTTTTTTTTGAGAAACAAATACACACACACACACACACACACACAAGGGAGAGGAAAAGTGGTTCTAACACAAAGGCACAACACAAAGCCATGGTAACTTTTAAGGGAGGGTGGGGCAAGTTATACTATACACAACACACTCTTTTAAAGAATGTGGGATAATTACCCATTATTTTTTTTTGAGAAACAAATACACTCACACACACACAAGGGAGAGGGAAAGTGGTTCTAACACAAAGGCACATCACAACTCCACTCAAAAGTTATGGTAACTTTTAAGGGAGGGTGTGACAAATTATACTACACACAACACACTTTCTTAAGGAATGTGGGACAATTACCCATTCTTTTTTTTGAGAAAAAAATACACACACACACACACACACATATACAAGGGAGAGGGAAAGTGGTTCTAACACAAAGGCACACCACAATTCTACTCAAAAGCCATGATAACTTTTAAGGGATGGTGGGACAAGTTATATTACACACAACACACACTTTTAAGGAATATGGGACAATTACCCATTCTTTTTTTTTGAGAAACAAATACACACACACACACACAAGGGAGAGGGAAAATGGTTCTAACACAAAGGCACACCACAACTCCACTCAAAAGCCATAGTAACTTTTTAAGGGAGGATAAGGTAAGTTATACTGCACACAACCTACTCTCTTAAGGAATGTGGGACAATTACCCATTCTTTTTTTTTTTTTGAGAAACAAATACACACACACACACACAAGGGAGAGGGAAAGTGGTTCTAACACAAAGGCGAACCGCAACTCCACTCAAAAGCCAGGGTAACTTTTAAGAGAGAGTGGGGTAAGTTATACTGCACACAACACACACTTTTAAGGAATGTGGGATAATTACCCATTCTTATTTTTTTTTTGAGAAACAAATACACACACACACACACAAGGGAGAGAGAAAGTGATTCTAATACAAAGGCACACCACAACTCTACTCAAAAGCCACGGTAACTTTTAAGGGAGGGTGGGGCAAGTTATACTACACAGAACACACTCTCTTAAGGAATGTGGGACAATTAGCCATTCTTTTTTTTTAGAAACAAATACACACACAGATGATATACCCTCGGGTTATATATTTTTATTCTAATTTATTTGCTAATGTTGCTTAGGTGTTTTTTTTAAGTTACACATTAGCGGGTTTTAGAAAATATGGATTAAAAAAATAGTTACACAACTTACATATATAGCAGCCATAAGAGAGCGTATCAATAGGCTTTGCAGTTTGCACAATCAAAAACATACACATATAACTGTTGGTGTATTAATTTTCAAAAAGTACATAGCAATAGCAAATTAAGTAGCTAAAAAAGATAGTACTGATTTCATCACAACTTCTAGACTATACCATTTTGTGTAGTAATATAAATTATCTTCTTTTTTTCTTTTTTGTTGGCAATAATTTTACATTATAAGTATTATATTCATACAAGAAGAAAAAAAACAGTATAGAGAATTCTTAGAGGAAGTCAATCCTACGTTAATGGCAAAAAATTAGTGCATTGCTCCATATCAATGGCGGAGTCAGAATTTGAGTTGAGGGGGAGCAAAATTTATATATGATATATGCACTTACACCAATTTATATGAATATATAATTTTTGAGACCAATTTGAAAAATTAAAAGCTATTCATTTAAATACTAAGTGATATTTAATGTAATTATACAAAAAAAAAAAAAAAAACTCTACAAAAAAAAAAGGTTTATTCATAATATTGTATTTATGTATTGAGATATTTCTAATGAGTGATCTATTTTTTTAAAAAAAAAATTTTTTAGAGCCAAACTCAAGTTATGAATGAAACTATTAGTAGTTAAATAGATACTGAGTGCAACATATGTGAATTTATATTATTTTGGTTAATGTGTTTCCATAAAATGTTCAAATTATAATATGGTAGGGACAAACTAAAAAAATTTCAATGCAAAGCATCTAGTGGAGGACTTAAGGTTCCTCAATAACTCATTTATAAGTTATGCTCTTTTTCAAGACCAGAGAAATAAAGTGGCATTTAATAAACCCAAAAACAAAAAGTAGACATGAGTATTTAATAGCTAAAGGTATTTTTTTCACCCTAAAAAAAAAAAAAAAAAAAACTAAATGTAGTTTTTGGGCGGTCACCCCCCCCCCCCCTCAATCCCCTTGGCTCCGCCCCTGCTCTATATAGTCTGGGTTTTTAACGACCATCAATTTCAGAAATTGATATTTCATTTTCTGATGTTATCATGTCTCTATTATTGTTAGCACTTGTCGAAATAAATGCTGGTTGTTTTGGAGAAGGAAGAGGTGTGTCATTACCCAGCATGAAAACAACTGTTAGCATGGTTGGCCGATCTCTTGCATGTTCTTGCACACACAAAAGCCCGATTTGAATGCATTTCAAAACTTCATTAGCAGGATATGTCTCACCTAGTAATGCATCCACAATTTCCATTACTTTTCCTTCTCTCCATAGGTCCCAAACCTACAACCAACATATTCATCATATTAGGCTAAATAATATAAGCCTAATTTTGTAGTCATTGTTGGCACATGCACATGCACTTACATGTTCAATCAAATATGCAGAGGGACCATTATGGTAATAAGAACCATTCTTTTTACCAACAATTATCTCTAGTAGTAACACTCCGAAGCTATATACATCTGATTTTATTGAAAATATTCCTTGCATTGCATACTCTGGTGACATATAACCACTGTTGCAAAACAATGAAAATGAAACCTTTATGCTTTGCACATTATTTAAAAATTAAAAAAAATTAAAAAAAAAAAAAAAAAGGAAGAAGAAGAAGAAGAAGAAGAAGAAGAAGATCAAAGATGGCCTTTGGGCACTAACAAAGCATATAATATTAGAAGTAACACAAGATGAAAAATGACACAATGATATCTCATGAGGATATTTTGCAATAGCAATTCGGGAAAGAATAATGCTAGAGATTCAAACTATTTTACAAATTGCTGATGTGGTGAATGATTATTGGTAAATGAAAAAGTGATATTAATGGTTGGCCTGGATGAAAACCAATAAAAGGTTGGCCACATCAACATTTTGTAAAAATATTGTAAAATAGTTTATAGCTGTAGCATTACTCTTCGAGAAATTTGGAAGTTAGCAAGAATCAAGGAGATGATGGCAATCTGCTGTCGAAGCTTATCTAAAAGATAATGTCCCTTGATCAAGGCTAATCTATCAATCAAGTACGTATTTAGCGGAGGAGCTATTAGTATTAGTGTTGATTTGTTATGAAAATATTATGAACATAGTATTTCTCTTCAAATTTAGTACATTCTATGATAATTCTCCTAATCTGTGGCAAATTGGGGTCCAGCGAAAATTAAAAAGACAATGTCTATCTTTAGCAGAAATCAGAAAGTAAAAAATTTGGAAAGCAGAAAATCACTTCCTTAATTGATTTCCTTTAACTTATTTCTCTTGTTAGCATTTTAGTTGACTTTGGAATCTTATTTGAATTTGAATTCTTTACTAGGATTAGGTTGATTTCCTTTCCATGTTTATTTTTATGATTATTATCATTCTTGTGCTATGCAGAAAATTATTAAATACTTTAGGAGTACCATAAATGCATACTCCCCCCTTTCACATGAATTGTGAGTCCTACCATAAATTTAATTAGTGAGACTTACAGTTATGTGAGAAGGGGGAGCACGCACTTATGGTAATCCAGAAATACCTAATAATTACATGTGTCGTGCTCCAAGTTTACAGTAGGTGGACTTTTATTTCACCTATTTTTATTATAAAAGGGTGTATAAGAACCTTGGAAAAAATAGAATCTTTTGTATAATACCTTTGATTACCTTTTGTATTATACCTTTGAAAATCTTTAGTTTTTTATCAAGAGTTGCTATAGCACTCTTTTATCTCCTTCTCTGCATCTTGATCATGGCTTGACAACCCATTGATCAGAGTAGAGTAGTAATGTTGACTATTGTCTCACAATTTATTCTGCAGCATCATTATCTCGTAACTGTAGGCTTAACTAGCCTCGTGTCCAAAAATAATTATAAAGATATTCTTGAAATTTTTCTTAGAAAGACCTGCAATTTGTACTCTTTTTTATATATGAAAATAGTAGTCAAGTAATTGGAAAGAAAATATAAATATATCTTTGTTTTTTGGCACACTTACTATGTTCCAACAACACGATTTGTATTAACTTCAATTTGGTCACCTCCAACAATTCTAGCCATACCAAAATCTGAAATTTTTGGATTCAGAGTATTGTCGAGTAGAATATTGCTAGCCTTTAAATCTCTATGGATAATTCTTAATCTTGAGTCTTGATGAAGATATAAGATCCCTCGAGCAATTCCACAAATAATCTCAAATCGCTTTCCCCAATCTAAACATGACCTTTTTGTTTCATCTGAATCAAGAGATTTTGGATTAGATTGAATTAATGCTTACATGCTTCTATATATATAATCTCAACTATTAGGAATTGATATGTTTGTAACTGGAGGACTACTTTCTAATGATGATGAGCAAATTTTATGTGAAAAAATAACATACCAAAAATAAAAGAGTCTAAGCTTTTATTAGGCAAGTACTCATAGATTAACATCTTCTCTTCCGCTTGAATGCAACAACCTAAGATTCTCACGAGGTTCCTATGTTGGAGTTTAGCAATTAGTGCAACTTCATTTTTGAACTGTTCTACTCCTTGTCCTGAGTATTTTGATAATCTTTTTACTGCTATTTCCATTCTATTTTGTAGCAAACCCTGAAATTAAAGTCCAAATTTCATGTTGTCATAGTGCATAATTGTTGAGAGAAATTCAACTTAGTGAATTATTAGGGCAATCCCAATTTCATCAAACGAATTCATGGTCAATGAATGCCTTTAAACATTTTGGATGGAATTTATGATGCATTAACATACTTGAAATAAGATTAAGCAATTTTCAGGACTGTTTCTAGGAGACTACCTTATAAACTGAGCCAAAACCACCTTTGCCAAGCTCGTTAGCAGCAGAGAAGTTATCTGTGGCTGCAATAATGGTGTTCAAATCAAATATTGGAAAATTTGAATTGCTTTTAGATCCATCAAATTCACTTCTACTTGGAGAGTCTTCGAAGCTTGGTAAACTGGAGTCAGTGCTTAGCCTTTTCTCTGTCATAAAACAAGTAACAAATGAAGTTACCATATATTGTCTGATTATGAATTCCCACATAAAAGCCCGATTTAACGAAACTGAGGAAATAAACTAAAAGGTACTGTTTACTTGGCAAGAATTTTGATTCCTGAAATCTAAAGATTCTCGTGAGTTTACACTTTTGGCTTACTTGGATTTTTTATAAAAGAAATATTTTGGATTTTATTATGTTCCTATGAATAGGAAACTATTAGACCTGTTTTTTGTAGGGATGACAATTTTTCCCAGCCTCTCCCCGCTTCGCCCGGGTAGGTTTCCTTTGCCCCGCAAAGGTGGTGGGGCGGGGATGGGGCAAGATTTTAGCCCCCACCATAGGGCGAGGCGGGGATGGGTTTAGATTTTTTAGACCCACCCTGTCCCTGCTCCACGTTGCTAAGAGTTATAATTGTAAATTTTTCATATCTTAAAACCCTACTATTTAAACAACCATATCAATATTAGCTTATTTTATTCTACCAAATGTGGTTATTTACCTTTATTTTATTATGTGTCATACTATGAGATTTTTTTATTTTTTATTTTTTTATAATTGTCTTGTTAAACACTTGGATATATTATTCAATTTTTTTTAAAAAAATTGATTTGATTTTATGGGATAAATTTAGTTGTAATTTCAAGTATATTTTTATTAATGAAATAGGTTTCATTAAAAAATTTGTACTAGTTGTAGGGAAAATTAATAAAAAGTAGAATTTTACGGGATGGGGTGGGGTCTCACAGGGCCCTAAAGGGCGGGGATGGGGTGAGAAAGTTTTCCCCGTCATGCGGGGTGGGGCGGAAATGAGACAAGACAAAATCATACGGGGCGGGGACGAAGACCCCATCCTTCGGCCCCGCCCCGCCCCGCCCCGCCCCTTTGCCATCCCTAGTTTTTTGGATTTAATTATGTTCCTATGAATAGGAAACTGTCAGACCTATTTTTAGAGTGGTTGTAGAGAGTCAAATTGTGGTCCTCCCAACAATCCCTCCTTCATAATGACACTCCCATGACTCAAACCCATGACCTTGACTCTGATACCATTTGTCGGACCGTGAGCTATGCCATTTCACCTCAAAACCAATTGGTGATGAGGAAGACACACTTAAATCTTTTATGGTATTTGACATCACCTCATGCAAGCCTATTTTTAGAGTGGTTGTAGGGAGTCAAATTGTGGTCTCCCAACAGAAACATTTATACATACATACAAACATTCAATTGCATCAATAATAGGAGAAAAATTATAATTCACACAAGCATAATTATAAAATTAGTGGAAAATAAGGGGAAGATTGAAGTTTGTAATTTTCTATATCATTGACAGGATACCCCATTGGGTTGCTTTTATTGAGCCCTAACAAGTAGGGTGTTCATCAAATCGCATAAACCGCATCAAAATTGCTCACAAAATGACATAATCGCATTACACCACAAGTAATAGTGCACCACATGGTGCAATGCAATTTGTGGTTTTATAATAAGAAAACAGCACAAACCGCACTGCATTGCACCATTTCTATATATTATTAAGATATTTATTTATTTTTAATTTAAAATATATTATTAATAGTTTAGTTTTCAATATATATATATATATATATAGTTTGATAACCCTAACAAGCGTTAACTAGGAAAGCCAGTCCAAAATAAATAAAAAAAACTAGCTGAATAGTTTAAACTAGGGAACAATTAGTTTTTGGCAAGGTAGAAAAAGCCAAAATTTTGAAAAATATATTGACATCAAGCCGTTCAAACTGCATCTTATACACCGCATGCACATGTGACTGCAACAATGAAGTGTAGTGCAGTTTTGGTTTTGGCTAAACTCTAAATCGCATCACACCACACCGCACTGCACCGCACATGTGACTGCAAAAATAAGATGCGGTGCAATTATGGTTTTAGATAAACCGCACCGCAAAACACAGTGCTAAAAATGGCCCAAAACTGCACCGTAACGCACCACAAAGCAAACACCCCTACTAACAAGCATTACTCTGTCCTAAGAAGTAAGTGGTTTTGGATAATGAGAGTTCCTTGAGCCTAATGATGGGGTTGGACAAAAGTCCTAAATGTTAGTGCAAGTTCTGATTAAAGGGTGAAAATTTGTTTAAGTGGTTTGATAATTGACACCTTGTAGGTGTTTTAATCCCTGAATTTGGCCATAGGGTATCCCCAAATTTAGCAAGAGAGAAATTGTTTGTCGAAAAATGGTGAATCTGGTTTTTTTTTTTTTTTACCTTCATCAAGCTTCTAAAAGTCGTTCTTTGTTGAACTTGTAGTATCATCATTGAACAATGTGGGTTGTCCTGCTGTCCTCTCATGCAAGAACGGTTACAAATGATGGTTTAAACTTGTAATCATGTCAAGTTTCATTTTGAGCATATACAAGTCCATCCAATTTCCATTTTTGAGGGGGCTGTGAAATTGCTATAGGAATATCATAAGTTAAATGAGGGTTGCGTAGTTCGTAGAAAGTTTTGTTTTGTTGGTTTTTCTGTTCTTTGTATGCAAGTAGTGTAGACTTCGTTGTTTCTTTGTTAGAAAAGTCATAGTGTGAGAGAACATTGATTTATTTGTTGCATATAAGCAAATCTCAAGGGGGAGTGTTATATCTTGTAACATTTGGGAAGTATTATTTTGTAAACCTTCATAGAAGGTTGGTGTAATTTTCCCGATTTGTTGAATAAAAGATCTAAGATTCAATCCTCACTTTCACAAAAAACCGATTAGTTGGTGTGATTATAAAGAGTTATTATCAGAAGTGGACGCCATAAGTTAAAACTCTCTAAAAAAAAAAAAAACTATATATGAAGGTGATTTCAAGGTAAAAAGAGATGAATTTATTGTCTTCTTAATTGTAATGAAAACATAAATTATAATTACAAATAAGACCCTGAGTTAATCCTTCAAAATCTTTCTTGAAAATATTAGGAGATCCTAGTTAAGTTAAAGAGCAAGACTTAGGTACAATATTTAGATGTTGTTCCTTAAGTTCTCATTTTAAAATTTTGCTATGTGAATTTTTCTCATGGAATGAAAGTATATTTTTTAGTTAAGTAGTCATATGGTGAATTTTAAGAGAGGAACCTAAGGTACTATACCTAAGTTTTGTCTTAAGTTAAAATACTATATATGAAGGTGATTTCAAGGTAAAAAGAAATGAATTTATTGTCTTCTTAATTGTAATGAAAACATAAATTATAATTACATATAAGACCCTGAATTAACCCTTCAATTTCTTTCTTGAAAATATTAGGAGATCCTAGTTAAGTTAAAATACTCGTCCCATCCAATTAATGATATCTATATACATATAATGATACTCACTACAAAATACAAGGGCTATAGCGGTGCTTACAAAATGGCGCTATAGATCTTAAAAATGCCGCTATAGGTTCATCGGCACTTACTAAGTTACTATAGTTGCGCTTTCTATGGTGGCACTTTGTAGTGTTGCTATTGAACCGTCACAATAGAATTTATCAATTCTTATTTTCAAAATTTTCTATATTCAAGTGCAATGTAACAAGTATTGCTAGTAATATTTTGAAAGCAATACAAGCATTTGAAAAGTATATATATATATATATATATAGTCTTATTATACAATTTAGTACATTGATTAGAATATTTCAATCTATTTAAAAAACTTGTATTAAAACTTTTAGTTTCGAAATTAAATCTAAATCATTAATATCATAATAAATATCCATTTGGAAAAACATTCAACATTAAGACAATATTTATATCAAACTATGATTAAAATTTTTAAATAAAATTAAATATTTGATATCTCTAAATAAATTTTAATTATAAATTTATTTAATAGAGTTGTACATTTATTTTTTATTTTATTTTCTCAAAAAATAATTTTTTTAATAATTGAAATATTATATGCTAAGAAAATAAAAAAAGATAAATATATATAGTATATAGAATTATGGATGTGGATGGTGGACCACCTCCATGTATAAAGAAACAAAGAAATTAAAAGCAAACTTTTATATATATTTTTTAAAAAGTTAGATAAGATAAGTATGTAGTACGTCTTTTTTTCTTTTTCGTGATTATTTCTTTTCATTTTCTATGAAACCTACGCTACCTCAAGTTCCCAACCTACAGGCCCACCCCAATTTGTAAATCAATCAGTATATGACAGAATGAGACTCGTGTCAGAATGTAATAGCTATACAATAAAGCAGGTAGCTACCAAGTAAAGCACTAAAGCTTTTTTTCTCCCAATAAAATAATGGACTCCACAGAAGACTTTGTCCTCTCATTCTCCTTTCTTTTTGTTTTCCTTTTTAACCAAACAAAGGGAAGTTTCATTTCTTTTCTTTCCTCTTCCATCAATTCAAACAAAGCCTAAAACACAATGAGAAAGTAAAGCATGGAACAGAGGTTTTAGAGGAATTCCAAACCTGAAGAAGTGGACTCAATTCATCGAAGAAGAAGATATGAAGCCCATCGAAGAAACTTAACGAAAATCACTTTCCAATAACGTACAATTTGCTTTTGAGGTTTGAGATTAAATGTTTTGTGTTTTGAATTTTGTTTTATTTTATTAAGAGATATTTTTCAGCTTATATGAGTAGGAGATTAATGAGTTCTACGTTCTAAAGATCTTTTTCCTAGTTTTGCTTCGATAAAGGAAATTACTATACTTGCTAAAAAAAAAAAAAAGGAAATTACTATACTTTTAGTGACGGCTAATTTTTGGGGTTTTATTGGTTAAAATTTAGGGAATTTAGGCGGTTGTCTCACTTGCCTACTGAATTTAGCGGCCTACTATATACCAATCCAAATTTTGTTTTCTTACCTTTTTTTAATGATTTATTCCTGGTAGATTATTAATTCATTATTTGTGAAATATTAAGATTCCGGTGAAATAATATATCCCTTATTAATTCATTATAGCTTGGAAAATGCTAAAATTATAACTAATTTTATTATGGAGTTTAAAAGTAGTGTGACAATATATATATAATTACTGTTAGATCAACATCATAATAAACGAAATATCAAAATTATATTTTTATTTTATATTTGAAAATTAACATAAAAATTTGTATAAATTCAATATATATATATATATATATAAACAGAGGCCCATCCCCGAGACCATAAGTTTTGTTAAGTAGCTATTATTTTTCTTTTAAACTTCTCTCTCAACAAAGATTATTTTATGTCAAAATATTAGTTCATTGAATTTGTCAATGTCTCAAATGCACATATTATATATATATATATATATATGCATTATATATATTAGATCTTTAAAAAATTATATTAGAATTCAGAAATATCGTGTGGGAGACTATGAATATTAGGTTCTATCAAATGATAATTGCTAGAGTAATTTTTTATTTAGACTTTCAGCTCACCTCTTTTACACTCTTCTCCACAAAAAGATTTAAAAAAAAAGTCAAAGTCAAAGTCGTGTGAGTCTTATTTAAATTTTTTTTGGTGAAAGGTTGTCCTTCGTAAAGTCGAATCCCAGCCCATTAAGCTGTTAAAACAAATTGATTTTTTTTTAATTATTTATTTATTTATTTTTTATGGAGACACACTAGCCTTAAAGCACAGGCACAATAAAACATGCAGAGGAAACAAGTTGTATTTAAAAATGCTGGATGTGTTCAATATACTTCACAATATGACCCCAAGTTGAGAACTAAAATATTTTTTAATAAGAATATTTAATATTTCAAAATATATGCATATTTCATAGCAAGATACATATATATCATATTAAAATTCCACTAGAAGGATACTTCATTTAATGTATCATTATCATACTCTAATAACATAAACATTACATCAAAAAAATTTTACGATATTTTCATAAGCCAACTAAATATTAAATGATATCATAAATATATATCATATGCTAACTCCAAAGCATTAAAGAAACAAAAACTATAATTAAGCAAACAAACAACTTATTACACCGCATAATAAATATCAATAATATGGAATGGATTAAATTTATTTTATAAAAGAATACAATATTCCTATGTTGTTATTTTATCCTTAATTACTTTTTACTTAAAGTGAAAAAGTGTAATGGACATTTGTGTGCAATTTTAAGTTTTCTCTTTTCATGATGAATTTGTTACTTCAACTAATTTTTATGACTTTCTCAAAAGAAAAAAAAAAATTATGACAATTATACTATAGTCTAAATTACTCATACCCCTGAGATTAAAAAATATTATCCCCTTCAATTCAACAAAAACCTCTTCATGTTATTATTTCAGTATATTTTGAATATTCTATATAATTTTTCACATGGCAGTTTATAATCTTATCGCAGGGGCACTTTGCTAGTCTATAATAAGGATAATATCACTCTTATAATTCACACGTTAATTTATTAAGCAATTGCGCATACCTTTTCTTTTCCTCTTTATTAAACATTGTGCACAGAGGAAAATTAGTAATGAAGTTACAACTAGAGCCAATACCATAATTGCCCGCCTCCTCTTGTTGGCAAAGAACCCCTTGAAATGATCTGGAAACAAGAAAATTTCGCCATTTATGCAACAAGAGTGGTGCACAATTTTTGAAAACTATTTTTACAATTAAGATGATAAATTGTAATTATAATAACATCAACCTTAAATATGCATACTCCCAATATTATTTTTATCATGCATCAATTATAAAATCACTTATTAAAAAAATATAAGAGTGATATTGTTGCGTGCATATATAGTAAAAATAAAATAAAAAATTGCCTCAAATAATTTGTCTCAGTAAATTGTCATGTACCTAACTCAAAGGCATCAACACGTACATACAAATTTTGGCCCCCATCCAACACTCTTGTATCCATCAATTCACCATACCATCTCATGCAACCAACTTCCTCCTTCACATCTACTCCTCCATACGCCGTGCAAGAACAATTCTCCAAGCATCGTCGCTCACACTCCTTCAAACTCAGCTTCTCATCGACTCGTGCAAATGAACTATCTGGAAGCTTCACATTTTCCACCTTAACAAACTCTTCACCCCTTTTGCAAACGGATGCCCTCCCATGCTTCTTCACACACCCACTCGTCGCATTTCTCGCAGACCATTCACTTGGTGATCTTGGTTCGAACCCAGGTAGACAAGTGCACTCAAATTCAGTACCATTTTGAACTTGACACTTACCAAATGCACCACACTTCCCATAATTGTCACACCGGTCCAATGGCAGTGTCCCAAGAATGTCCCATTCTTGATTTGAAATTGCACTTACAGAGCGTTGAATTGATCCAGATCCATTCACCACTAATCTTGAGAATAATGATACGCCTGGGTAACGTAAACCCCAAATTGTAGAAGTCTCATAATGGTTGTTAAATAAATTGAAATTCATGACCGAATCATTACTTGACAATGTTGGTATTCCACTCCATCCAATTCCATTCCAATGACCAGAACGCCACCACAAAATGTTACCTTTATACAAAAACAACTCTGGGGAGGAGCTATTGGTATTGAGAATGAAGGAGCAATTCCCAATTCCTGGATCATCTTTGGACTTCCAAGATGTTAGAAATCGATTTAGACCGGTCTTTCGATCCAACCCAAGTTTCATGCTTGGAAGAAATGTATCAGTGGGATTGTCAAAGCTTTGCCATAGCACCTTACTTGTTTCATTCAGAAGCAAGACCAGATTTCCTGAATCAGCGAGGTGAGCAAGGGTGATATTGTTGTTTGAATTTGTGACAATATTTGTGGACCAAATGGGTTGCTTTCGATCCTCACCATAGAGTACTAGGTTTCCATGAAGATCAATTGAGAGAACCCCGGACTTATCAGTGATAGGATTGTCTCTGTTTGCAACCCATACCACGGGTTGTTCAGGAGCTTTATAAAACCAAATGCCAACATAGCGGTTGGTGGACTCTCCGGGACTAAAGAAACCAAGTGCAAAGGTTTCTCTGTTAGAGACTAAAAGGTCACCATCTCTGATGGTTTTGCTGATGGTTAAGGTGTCTTGTAAAGTGTCAAACTGAGGAATAAGGAATACAAGCAATGTGTGTAGAAGGAGAAACCCCTTAGTAAAGTGCATGATCATGACGAGTAAGATTGTAGGTAGGCCTTTTTGCTAACTAGAAAAAGAGGCTGAGTAGATAAGGTTATTTAAAGACTCGGTATTCGATGCATGAAAGTTTGGTAATGGGTGATGGGAGGTTGGGAGGTCGGAGATGATGTGGAACACTTCTGAACCTACGGAACTGAAGAGTAGATGTGGAACCCAGGTGTGGGATTTGCAAGCAGACTGATGAGTCAATCATACATGCACTTTGGAGTTGCCCTTTGTCTAGGAATGTTAGGGTCCTGGTGAACGGAAAATTTCAGAAATGGCTATTGGAGGACGGGTTTTTTTTTTTTTTTTTTGCTGTTTCAGCGAGTGTCAATTGAATGCTAGTAACACGAGCTCGATTTAAGGGCAATGATAAGCTGGGCAATTTGGTATGCTAGGAATAATGGATAGGTAGCGGGTCTTAACTTTTAAGTGGGAAAGTAAAAGAAAGGGAAGGAAGCGAAGGCAAATCCCTCTCTGAATTATTTATAGTCCTCTATATTATATTAAACCGGGAATTCCAATTGTAAGAGCCCCACCCCATAGAAACATACATCACTCATACGAAACATGATGGGTCTATCCTTATGTGAGCAGGAAGACTTAGTATCTAAAACATAATATACCTCCTCCACGGCACCCGCCTCACCAAACAAATCTCTTTGCAAGTTTGAAACCCACACGGTTTAGTCTTTTTCTATCATTTACTTCCTTTTTATAGTTTTACTATTACCTTATGATATTGAAAGAGAAATGTTATGATCACAATTTATTGTACAATTTGTCACAACTCACCATGTGACAAATTATGAGTGGTGGGAAAAAAAAAAATATAGTAGATACATATGGACTTACACTTCTATTACTCAAAACTCACCATGTGACGAGTTATAGCAAAAATTATGCAAATAGTAGATACATGTGGACTCGCACTTCTACTACTCAAAACTTATTGTGTGGCAAGTTGTGGCAAAAATTATGCTATAGGTTGTGATCTTAGCATTTCTCCTATTAAAACTCCCTACCCTTGGTTGTCAAGCCATTAATTTAGCTTATTTAAGAAACTTTTGTTTTTCTATTCCCATTTTCCATGAGTCTCACAGCAGCCAATTAATACAAGGGTGGTTGTTACAAATAGTGAGTAACAGATTTTATCCCATTATTAAAATTTAATCTCAACAAATTTCTCTACCTTGCTCTTCAGACGTAATGAATGTGGCTTGACCTATACTTGGAGTAATTTTTAGGTATTTCTGGAGCATGGAGAATGGTGCTCCCTCTTCTCACATTCATAGTGAGATCTACTCATTAAATTTATGGTGGGATCCATTATGAATGTGAGAGGAACAAACATCATTTCTCCATGCTTCAGAAGTATCTAAAAATTTTCCCTATACTTGTGCCACTTAAATGTCCATTTGAAAATAATTTATATTTTGCTTAAAATATTGTAGATAAAAGTTAAATAAAATAAGCTGAATTTTTTTTTTTATTGAAAATATTCTAACAAAAAAGAAAGAGAATAGAGTGGAACCACAATAAGCAAAAAAAGATAGAGTAGGACCTGTAAATAGTACCAGCCATAGCTTTTGGACCAAAAACAATACATGGTCGTGTGAAGAAATAAGATATTGAAGCTAGAAAATAAGCTTCTTTGCTATGGACATGAAACCTGCAAACAGAAGAAAATTTAAGCAAAAACCCAGTATTAATTGAACCCAAATGCACACCAAGGCGGAAGAAGATCTTATGAAGCTAAAGTGATGGGTTTAAGTAATTGAATCACACCAAATCTTTGATACACAATTCAGTTTGGTATGATATTTTTATGGAGACAGAAGAGAATTTGTTTTTTCTATACATCGCGATTTTCTTTGGAAAAATGTTAGGACCATACCTTTTACCACAACTTGTTACGTGGCAAGTTGTGAGTAGTGGAATAAAAGTGATGGGTCCACAACTTCACCACTCATGACTTGCCATGTGAGCAAATTGTAGCAAAAATTGTAGTAGCATTACTCTTTTCTTTGTGTTTGCTGCAGTGTTTAGTGGCTCAGAAAGTGAAATATAAGAAAATAAGATTTTTTTACTTTTTAATCATTTTTGTTATTTGGATTTTGTTTATTTAAATGATGGGTGGAATTTTTTAATGTTTATTAAAAAATATTTATTATTTTATTAACCACGTAAGTTTAAGTGCGTCAAGAATGCGCATTGTTTAACACGTAAGTGAGTTAATTGTAGGGACTAACTTGACAAGATAAAAATAACAATGACCAAGTTGACTATTGAGAAAAGCATGAACCAAATTGAAAGTAATCCCAAAATATAAAGATCGAAATGGTAATAATTGCACACAAGAACATAGAGATTCACATGGAAAAAACATTTCTCCTTGAATTGAAAAACCATAGGACCAACTCTAAATCAATCCACAATTACAAAATCAATTACAATAGCCCCTTCTTAATATTATGCCTAACTTGGGAAAAAATTGCTAAATGCCCTTTTTGGGCAAACTAAGCAGCGTTTTACCTTATTTATCAAACTAATTAGGGAAATAACCCTCTTTTGAAACTCGATTTTCTCAAAATCGAGTTATAAAAAAAAAAAAAAAAAAATTCTAGAGTCCTATAGCGGCGTTTTTAAGAACCTATAGTGACGTTTTGTAACTCGACCTCTATTAAATCGAGTTATAGGCAATTTTTTTAATTTTTTTTACCTTTAACTCGATTTCATATAGGTCGAGTTACGAAACGTCACTATAAGTTCTAAAAACGTCACTATAGGCTCCTTAAAAATGCCCCTATAGGGCCTAACTCGATTTTGAGAAAATCGATTTTCAAAAAAATGGCATTTCCCTAATTAGTTTGAAAAATAGGACAAAATGCTGCTTAGTTTTCCCAAAAAGGGCATTTGGCAATTTTTTCCGCCTAACTTGAGATCCCCTCCAAATATAATAATATCTCTTTTTAGAAATTTATGTGAACTTACCTGAGATCTTCACTCGTACTCATTTTGAATACAACAACTTTCAATGGTTGTGGCACTTGAAAGGCCTCTCCCTAGAGAAAATCCTATTTTTATTTCCTTTGTGTGTCTCACGACTAAAGAAAGTCATATTGTGTTCTTTGCTCTCACAAACACTATTTTTCTTCTTATTAGGCTCACACTGTGGCAATACCTTTTATTTTTCTTCACTTTGCAACATCAATTAAAACATTACAAATTCTCTTTGATGTGTGTGCTTTACAAAAGACTTTTTGTAAAGAAAATCCAAACCTTGTAGTCTCTTTCTTTTTACTACCTGCTAAGTGAAAAATCATTTTTTCATCTCTTGGTTTCACTTTCAATTCTACAACTTTTTCATCTTTCCATAGGGGAGGACTATTGAGCCAAAGCCATCATATTCTATGCAGTACTGTCAATTTATAAGACTTCAATTTATATTCATTAGTTAATAAGGAATATATTACTTTTTTTTTCAATGAATAGGATTTTCTTCTGCTTGAAGAAAAATAGTTTTTTCTTCCACACCAAATTAACCAAAAATATTGTCAAATTAATTTTTCCTTAAAAAAGTAGAAACTCGTTTAGCTTTCTAAGTCGCATTCTAAGTCGCAATAGAAATTTAAGGCAAATTTTCAAAATTTATATCTTGACTCAAATTTCTTCAAAGTCTTCTTTCGCGCGTTTTTATATAGTTCGACCTTAACGTCTTTTTCTTCGAGAACATGGTCTTTTTGACTTTGAAGGCCAAGGTCTTGACTTTTAAGGGTGGTAAGGTGACAGACGATAAAAAATTGAAGTATACACTTATTTTTACCTACTCAACCATCCCATTGTATATTATCTTAATTTTTTCAAGAGAAATATTAGGTTGACAATACTTTCATATTAAATTTTAAGTTTTAGATTGTGACTAGTTAAGGGCAGAGCTACACTTAGCAATGGGGGGCCATGGCCCCTCCCAAATTTTTTTAAAAACTTCATAATGTATGTATATTTTGCAATTTTTAAAAATATTAGACCATAAAATCAATATTTGGCCCCTCCAAAAAATAAGAGCTGACCCTTTCAAAAAAGAATTGAACAACTAATTGTTGGGTTCCAAAAAATAGTTGTTAATAACAACAAACTATCCATCTTATGACAAAAATAGTTGTTAATTTCAAATTTTGAGTTTTGTCCTCTCTTAATTGGTAAATTTTAGTTGTTGAGTTCAAATAGTAAGTTTTTAATCAAATAAATTTTCTCATAGAGTTATCTTATTTTATTTGAGACTAAGTATTTTCGTTGTTTTTGTTAAGTTTTAAATTGTTTGTCAATACTTAATTAGTTAGTCACAAAATATTAAATGAAATAAACTATACCGAGGATATGTAATGTTAGGGAGACAATATTTAAAAAGTGTTGAGGGTCATTTTTTTGAAATAGAAAGATGGCAGCCCGACCTAGCAACATGGGCAACAGAGAAGCGGTAGACAAAGCAAAACCATTAAGCCCAAGCGGTAGGAACAATGGATCACAGGCCCATAAAATGAACAAATGGGTCTTAAGGAAGCAAATGGGCCTAAAGGGCCCGAAAAGAAAAAAATGGCACCCATGGGCAGTATATGGTATGAAAAAGTGAGAATGGGCCGCGGCAGGCTTAAGGAAATGTAAACAAAGAGAGTAGGGGATAATGGCAAGCCCATGAACCCCAAGGATGAGAATGAGAAAATTGGGTTGGGAAAGCCCAATTAAGTTAGTAAAAGCCCATGGGATGCAGAGTTAGTAAATGGATTGAGGAAGTTCAAAGGAAGTAAATGGGCCGGAAAGGCCCAAGGGAAAAAAAAGGGGCACTGGAGCCCATAAGTGAGAACACCAGTGGCCATATTAAGCCACTAGGGGAAAGAATGGAACGGCGGGCTTGACAAGAGGCCCAGTAGGAATGAATCACCACGACAGGAAATGCCAAGCAACGTGGTAGGAAGCCAAGGCAATTAAAGAGTTGGGTTGAAAAGAATGCAAAGCCCAGTACTAAGTAAAGCCCAGACCTTAAAAGAGCGGGAAATCAAAGTAGCAACTCATGAGAGGACAGAAACGAATGGCAGGCAGTACAGGCAAAGCCTCCAGTCCACAGCAGATACATGAACAGTAGGCAGGTTTCAGACATATACGAATAGAAGGCACGCGCAAGGCCCAGGCACCACCAGCCTGTACCCAACCAATACAGGACATGGTGAGGTCATGGGTCAGAGGTAAGAGGGCGTAGTTTGGCGGTGGAGAGAGGGGAAGACCTGTTTTGGGGTTCCTGCTCAAGCCCTTTTGGGGGATACGTCCTGCTGGGATGACATACCTCCTAAAAGGGGCAAGGCTGAGTTGGAACCACTAGATGCATGCCATGAGGGATAGAGAGAGAGAAACATCATCGCGGCAGGAATAGGTGCCACCACAGACTAACAGACAAAATAGTTGTCTTTGTCTGTAATAGGGAGTGACTCGCAGACGGAACAGTGATAGTTGGCTAGTACACTCAGACTAGACAAAGGTGGTTAAGGGGTAGAATAGTAAAATCCGATCACGGCAGGCACTATAAAAGGAGGTCTCTGCCATGTACAGGGAACAAGAATAGGGGGGGGATACCACAACAACTCTGAGGCATACATAGAAAAACAGAGGAGACACAATACCAAAAATCACAACTGCAGAAATCGTTAAGGAAAGACTAAGAAAGAACTCGGAGAAAAGAAAGGAAGAAAAGATAAAAGAGAGAAAGATAAAAAGAAAAAGGAGAGTTAGCGACATGCACCGATAGGTCCCTTCCCTTCTCTCCCTCTCGAATCCCTGCTCTCTTGTTGTGAATAATCACTTTAGGCATCGTCCATTTAGGTCCGCCTTCCTCAACTCCATTAATTTCCACAACAGGATCTTTGTCCTCGGAGGTTAGTGGTGTTGAGAAAAGGCGTTCTTCCTCTTTGGTTCTGTTCCTGCGAACTGAACTTAACTCGGTTTCTTTATCTGTTGATTAATTTTTATTACCGTTTCCCCCTCTTATTTTGATTTTGTGAAAGTTGTTAATATTACTGTGCTTATGGGTTATTTAGTCATTCCTTATCAAAGAGCCATCTGGTCATTCCAGAGTACATAGCTCTGTTCTATTAATAGTATCTGTCTGCTATAAGTTTTTCTGAAACAGCTCTGCCTGCCGTGAGCACTCTCCTAGCAGACGAGGCGTAGTTTATGCACAAGCCGGCCAAATTGAGTTCCAGCAGGACTGGTCTCAACTCCTATAACCCAAAAAACTTGGGCCTATTATCACGAGAGGGCAGCCCAGCCCGACACGACAAAAAAAGGCCCCCTCAAAGAGCAATTTTCTCTTGGACACACACATATAATTTTTATTTTTTTATTTTTCAATTTGGGACTAAGTATTTTATTGTTATTGTTGTTGTTAAGTTTCCAATTATTTTTCAATGCTTGATTTAGACTAAAAATGTTGAATGAAAAAAAAAAAGATAGATTATATTTAGTGTTAGGGGGTAATGTAGTTGTGTAAATATATGTATGAATATGTAATTCAGTCCCTCCAAACTAAAATTCCTAACTACACCCTTGTGACTAGCTAATACTAGTAGACAAAAGTAATTTTAGTGGTAGGTTTCAATTTAAAACCAGTAATAACTTACTACCTAAAATTTGTTGTAAACTAAAATTCCTAACTACACCCTTGTGACAAGCACTTCTATATCTTATAGATGTACTAGTTCTATTTATTTTAAGGGTCCCGAGTAACATTTATATAGCATGTAGTGCAGGTTTTATCAAATTTATACTCAAACAATCTGTCATGTTTCTACGGGTAAGGAAAACATTGACGACAGAGTTAATTTTTTCCAATGACACCAAAATTCCTTTATCCCATTTCTCTTCAACTCATAACAAAATCTTAGGCTATATTTGTTAACTACTTTTATTATTATTTTTTTTTTTGTTTACAAAATTGAGAATTAAAATAAAAATCATAATTTTTATGTTTCCAAATTAAAAAATTTGTTTTCATTTTAATGTGTCTCACAACCTGAAAATGAAAGAATTTGTTTCTAGTCTATCTATTTCTATTTCTATATATAGGGAAAGTTTTAAAATCATCATATAATAATCCAGAATGTTTATTACCCTGAAATTTTTTTTGTCTTTCCTGAATGATAAGGAGAAAAAAAAAAAAAAAAAAAAATTGGGTCACCCCAAGGATGCCTTCGGTATCCAAGGGTCGGTCCAAACGACCTTGCATCTTTTTATCTCTCCCACATTTTGATTTGTATAAAACTTTTATTTGTCTATAAATTAAGAAATTTTTAATTAGTAATGTCAAATGGATCCATTTGACAGTACAGTAGGAATTGAAGTTACAAATTCGCCAATTATGAGTTGGATGTTTTAACCATTCCGAAATCTATCGAGTTCTAAATATGACCTCCCCCTCCATGCCCTATGATTATGATTCAGTAGTTCCTCATATAAAATTATTGACTCTAGAAATATAGTAATATGGAGAAAACAAAATTGTTTCAATCCTGCAAGTACAGCGTTTGAATCAATAGAGAACCTTTTCTTCTGTATCTATATGAATAGAGTTAGTTCAAAAAAGAGTGAGCATTTCTCGTATTCTCCTATCAATGTTTGGTTGATGATAATAATAATAATAATAATAATAATAATAATAATAATAATAATAATAATAATCCCACTCAGCCATTACATTGAATCCCACAAACATACAAGGAAATAATTGAACAAAATACAATCAAATTTGACACGTAATAAAAACCTACAAAAACATAGTTATAAATCACAACTTTACATATTGCATGTCATTTTTACATCTCATCTTAGAGTAGTTTAGATGTCATTCTTTTATATTCCATCTGACGTATTATTCTAAAACAGATTGCATATCATTTTTACATGTCATCTTAGAGTAATTTATATGTCATTATTTTATATTCCGTCTTACATGTCATTCTAGGCAAGGGCGGAATTACATTGGTTGGTGAAGGGGCCAAATTATTTTAACTCTTGTATATTACTTTTTTTTTTTTTTTTTTTTGCTGAATCTTGTATATTACTTAAAACTAGGAACCCCTGGCCATTTTATTTCGGCTGGCCCCCACAAGAAATTTTTTTTGGCCCCTTCACCTGCTCTCATTTAAGCGAAAATTTCAAGCTTGCTTTGCAAACTTGAAGCCATACCATCTAGTCATTTTTTAATCTAAATCAATTGACTTAGTTTTGCAACTTTTTATTATTGATGGCCACTAGTTTAGCGTAGCATTTCCATTCCCATATTTTAAGAGCCTCACCAAATTCTCCAAAACTTCTCTTTCTACGTTTTTATTTTTTTATTTAAACAAAATTCTCAAAAACTTCTCAATGTAGACTGTAGGGACTTAGTTTGAGCACTTCTCATATGGGATGAGTGGACTTAGGCCAAACTAGCCCAATACAATAAATTTGTAGAGAATGGGTTTAAGAACTAAGCCTTAGTTGGCGTTACAACAATTAAACATGGCTACGAGTGGATTGGATAGCAAGGAAACAGTTTTAAGGTGTGAAATTCTGTCCTTGGCCCTCTCCTGAGGAACTTGAAGTTCTTATTATTTTCTCAAAGTCTGGTTACAAAAGTTTCTAAGATGATACGAACTACTACAGTGTTTTCCACTTCTAATTGCCTCCTCCTCATTCTGGAGGACTTCTTACATTATATACTCTCCCTTAGTTGATCTTGGCCCTCCATCTGTTGATCATGCAGGTTACTACTTGAGTGCTTGTCCCATCAGCCATCTTCCTCAGCCTTCTGTGAGCTACAGCAACCTAGACAACACTGTTCAGGGATCATTTCCTCATTAATGCAGCCAGAATGTTAGTTGTGGGCATTTAATGTGAAGGTGACAGTTTCTCCTTGAATTGCTCCTCCACCGTGCTTCCATAGCTGACCCATTGTACTTGTCTTTTCTTTGGGATTTCTTTGGGATGCTTTGGGAGGCTGCCTTTGGTGGCGTGCTGTTTTCCCCTTCTATGATCTCGGCTGGCCGAGGATAGGATTGTCCTCAGCGATGTTTCTTGGCACTTCGGACTTCCTTCCTTCGTCCTCGGACATTTCTTCCTCCTCAGCGCGGGCCTTGGGCTTGGTGTAAAATGGGCCAGGGTTGCCAAATTCTTAGGCCCCACATAGACTAAGTGACCTTTTTCCACAACAAATTTCTTCTCCTTGAAAAGAAGAAAGAAAAAAAAATTGCCAATATTTTCACTACCATGAATTGTATTTTATGAAAAGTCATCTTCAAGCATAACTTTCAAGGAAGTTGCTAAGTCATTTATGAACGTTTGGTATACATGTCTATAGAAAAATAAGAGAACTTTTGTATAATCAATAGAATTTAGAAAGATGTAAAATTCTCGTATAAGATAATTGTTTTGACATGTAATATACAATATATATGGTTTATGACTTAGTTTGGAGTAAAAATATTAACTCTTTATAAACTAATGTATGAACACGCTCACACACACACATAAATACTTTGATTTGTTTTTAAACTTCAAATCAATATGATGGCCTAATCTCTCTCCCCCCCCCCCACCCCCCCCAAACCAAAAATTCTAGTTCCGCCCCTAATTTTAGGATAGATTGCATGTCATTTCTATACATCATCTTAGGATAGCTTACATGTCATTTATACATAGGTCATACTAGGATAGATCACATGTAATCCTAGGTTAGGCTTTATTATCTTTGCATTATTTCACATGTACATGCATACTTTCCATTCTTAATGTATTTTCTTAAACCAATGCCAAATATGTTAGCTATTATTTAAAATGGTAAACTTTAAAATTAAATTCAAAATAAGGTACTATCCCTTAGGCTTAGGAGCCTTAAGGATTTCTTAGTTAAAATTAGGAAGTAAAATTGACTAGACTTAGATGACTAGTCACACCTTAGAATCCCAATGGTTGGGGCAGCTTCTTAAAAAGAATTGAAGTATAAATTAAATAATCACAATCACACACCCCACTATAGTATTGCACACGTTTCCTATACAGTTGTTTGCTCTAAGAAAATGCACACACATGCACGTCACCAAGTAAAGCATACCTAAAGCCCTTAGAATGCAACACCGTTTAACGTGATGAGAATTTGGGTACGATAGTTTGCATAGTTGATAAACAATCACAATCATGGAGGGAGTTCTAAAAGACTTTACGACACAAACAAAAGGAGACATCCTTAGAGACTTAGAGACTTTGATCGCTGGCATCCATGTCAAAGAGGAAGCTAGAGAACAAGATGTACTTATGAAACAAGAGAACAATGGTAATTCCACCATAAAGGTAAATCTTATTTCTGCCAATAATAATATGCCCAAATGTCAGTTTCTTAGAAACATCCAATTGAAGACTAAAAAGAAAATCTATAAAAATAATAATGGACCTCAAGGAAAGGGAAACCCAAATAAAAATTATCATAATAACTAAGGACCCTCTTCACAAGATCAACATGATAGAGCTTGTTTTGTTTGTGGCAAGAGTGGGCATATTGGTTGATTTTGCAAATATCGGAAACATGAATCTGTTCCACAAGCTAAAGTAACCAAAAAACCTTTAGTGGCTATGATTACAAATATCAATATGGTGCAATATGTTGAAGGGCAGTGGGCAAACTCTAGTGCTAGTCAACATGTTTGCTTTTGCTTAACAAGGTTGGCTTCGAGCAGACTATGGAATCTAATCAATATGTAATCACTAAGAATGGATTATTTGCGGGTAAAGGTTATGCTCATGATCAAATGTATTAATTGAATATTAAGAAAAATGAAGCATCTACTAGTTCAATTTATATGTTTTTGTGCGTGCTCGATATTTCACAAGGTGGGCCTTATGAGTGGGCTCACAACTTACTTGTTTTGTGGGTTTTGGATATCCTACGATGGGCGATTCCTGGATGGGCTCATTGGTACGTCTAGTAGGGAAACTAACTTTACTCTCTCCCTCTCACCCTTTTTACCAACTCTCTATTAGATGCTCGGCTATTTTCTCAATCGTCCCTCCCAATTCTCTAACCCCTCTTTCATTGTACCGTCTGCTATTTATAACTTGAGGTGTGTGGTGGAATCATGATTGCTCTCTGGTTCCCCTCGTGTGGGTGGGAACCAATTTAATTATTCTTGACAAGGAATATGCTTTGTTGGGAATGGGAACTGGTACATTGGAACTGGTGTTGGCCACCAAAAATTGCTTGGCAACACAATCTCCCAGGGCACTCAGTCTGTCGAGGTACAGCCAAGTATCATCGGTGTACCAACTGACCACGGTGTATCCGAGGTGAACCTCAGTTGTACCCGTACACTAAGACTACGAGCGATGGGCTACTGCTTTTGGGCTACTCATAGGCCAATTATGACAAAATGGGCCCACAAGCGGAACTGTTCATAGGCATAGCCTAACTTGGGCCTGAGGGAAATGGGCCTCTTGTCGTATGTCGTACATTTTTCTTTTGTTAATTTTTGGCATGCTCGTTTGTATAAATAGTAGATATGTGGGAATCATGAGTAGTTTAGGATTAATTCCAAGGCTATTTAAAGATTTTGAAAATGTGAAACTTGTAGTCAAGCTAAGATTACAAAAAATGCTTCATAAAAGTGTTGAAAGAAATACCAAATTGTTTGAGTTAATTGACTTTGATTTATGTGAATTTGGGGGAATTTTAACTCATGAAGAAAATAGATATATTACCCCTTTTATTGATGAATTTTAAAACTATACAAATCTTTCTTTGTTGAAAAATAAAAGTGATGCTTTAGAAAATTTCAAGATTTTTTGAAAGAAGTTGAAAATCAATTCGGTAGAAAAATCAAAAGAATAGAAGTGATAGAGGCCGTGAATATGAATCAAGTACATTCCACTCATTTGTTCAAATTTTGGGAATTATCCATGAAACTACTCCACCATATTCACTTGCTTCTAATAGTGTGGCTAAAAGAAAAAATAAAAATCTAATTAAGTAAACAAATGTCATGTTAATAGAATCAGGCGATCCCTCACATTTTTCAGGTGAAACTATTTTATTTGCATGCCACGTTTTGAATAGGGTGTCACATGAAAACAAAAAACAAAAAAAACAAAAACAAAAACAAAAACCACACCTTTTGAGTTATGGAAGAGACATAAGCCAAATTTGGAATATTTTAGAGATGGGGTTGTCTTGCTTATATAAGGCTTACCAGCCCTAAAATATCTAAGTTAGGTATTAGAACTACTAGCTATACTTTTCTTAGTTATGCAAGTCATGGTACAACCTACAGATTTTTTGACATTGAAAATAAAATAATTTTTGAGTTTGGTGATGCAATTTTCCATGAAGAAATTTCTCCTTTTAAATTGAAAGTTAGTGGGGGTAAAGAAAATGGTTTGTCACAACCTAGTTCTTCAAATTCTCTTTATAAAACCGAGACAATTTTGAAATAGAACCTAGAAGAAGTAAAACAGCCAAAGTTATGCAAAAGATTTTGGACTTGATTATGTTTTTAATATTGAGAAAAATCCCCAAAATTTAAAAGAAGCTTTGGCATCACCTAACATTATTTTTTGGAAAGATGCTATAAATGATAAAATGGAGTTTATAATTTCTAAAAGAACTTGGAAATTGGTAGATCTTCCATTAGGTTGTAAAACCATAGGTTGTAAATGGGTCCTTAGAAAGAAATTAAAACCGGATAGATCAATAGATAAGTTTAAAGCTAGACTTGAAGGAAAGGGCTTTCAACAAAAAGCTGATTTTGATTTCTTTAATTAATTTTTCTCCAACTACAATATATATATATATATATATATTAAATCTATCAAATGGATGTAAAAATTGCTTCTTTTTTTTTAAATGGAAGCCTAGTGGAAGAAATTTATACGGATCCACCCAACGGCTTTGTAGAGCCTGGGAAAGAAAGTAAGGTATGTAAGCTAACGAAATCCCCATTTGGCATAAAACAGGCACCTAAATAGTGGCATGAAAATTTTGATTCATGCATGATTAAGAAGGGTTATAAATAAAATGAATGTGGCAAGTGAATCTATTCTAAATCTTGGGATAATTCACATGTCATTATTAGCCTCTATGTGGATGATATGTTGATTTTTTGCTCAAATATGCAAGTTATAAATGAGACAATAAAAGATCTTGGTGAGACTAATTTCATTTTGGGCATGAAAATAACTAAAACATGTAATATTATATTTCTTGATCAGTCACATTATGTTGAGAAAATATAATTTTCATGATTACAAAAGTGTAGCTACTCCTTTTAATTCTAATGTTCATTTATTTCTTGTCAATAACGAAAATGAGATTTGTAATTAAAAAGATTATGCTAGCATCATTGGTAGTTTGTGTTATGTTACTGATTGTATTAGACCTAACATTACATATGTAGTAAAATTGTTTAGTAAAGTTACTAGCAAGCATGGTACAGATTACCGGCTAGCCATTGAGTGAATAATGAGATATTTAATTGGTACCAAAAACTATGATGTGTTTTAATTGGTACCAAAAACTAAGTGAATTTGGGGTTGGGGCTGCTCCTTATGAGATTTGGACTTAATCTCAAATACATTCACGAAAACTAAGACCAGCACACGGCCATAACATGCTACCTATTAAAGCTCATGTTAACACTTAGGTTTTCATGTGTAAGCAATGACACTTAATTTCCCAAAATCTGTCATAGTTCAAGTTGGATACCACTACAACTATGGAGTTAAGTTCACTGTTTTACTAAGTGAAGGTTCAATGCAGGCACACCTTAATGATGCATAGTGGCTCATCTTTACATGGTAATCTCTTTTTACTAAAAATTTAATATTAAAATGAGTGGGGGAATATTGAAGCATTTTAATATTAAATAATTAAAATGAATAAAATTGGCAACTTAAATGTAAAGATGTATGAGAGAGACTTCTTTATTATTTTTAAGTGTGGTGATCAATGAGTTGAAATGTATTGGAGCAAATATTACGTCAGATACGTGCGTAGGGAGGAGGTAGGTGTCAAAATTTGTGCTATTTCTTAGGTCCCTTTTTTTCTTCTTTAGTTCGAGATCCCCAACTCACTTTTTTCTTCTGTCTTATTGTTATAATTTTTTATCTTTATTCAAATATGCATTTGAAGGTTTTCCATTGCAAGGCCTGCGATGTGAAATTGCTTTTTATTGTGGTTTTGTGTTTTTTTTTTTAGTAATATTATTGTGTATGTTGTTCTTCGTGGCTTGGGTATCGCAAGATTGAAGAGAAATTGTTGGTTTTTTTTTTTTTTTTTTTTTTTTTGGTGGATCTAAGTTTGTGGCATGGGTTTCTCACTATATTTTGTTAAGTTCCATTGATGATTGGTTTGGGTATGTGAACTGCCCCTTTGCTAGGATTTTTTTGTAAAATTTGTGGGTCTTTCACAGCATTTTGCAGAAGAGAGGGAGATATGAAGAAAAGAGAGTTTGTGGTTACTTCAACATTTTTGGAAAAGAGAGGGAGATGGGAAGAGAAGGAAAGAGGAAGAGAGAAAATGGTTTTTTAGCCCGGAGTCTCTCTTTCTTGTCAAAACCCAAGGGATTGTGTCAAAAATGTCGATTTGTTGTTGTTGTTGTTGTTGTTAAAAACACATACTCATATCAAACACCCAATTATATATTTTCAGTTTCTAAAAAATTGTTATTAAAAATATAGTACCTGATGATGCAAAAAATCAACAATTGAGCTCCTCATCGTAGCAAATGGACGATGCTGTGAATAGGGTCGTCTTTGTAGATGAAAAACCTGCAAAATGAATTGGGTGGAAGAGTAACACGCCAGTGTGGTGTCAGCCAAACCGCCTCTAATACCTAAGTTTGTAAGGGAGAAAGATTCTAAAGAGAAAATGAGTAGACAGTGATTTCATAGAGTATTTGTGTGTCCCTTTAACTTCTGTTACCTTCTCTTTTATAGTTGTTTGCCTAATCAATGGGTAATGAATTGCTATATTTATGTTCAACGGTTAGTGCATTACAGAATCTTTGTTTGAAGTTCACAGCTCATTTTGTGACCGTTGCTCCGTCCGTTACGTTTCGTCATTAATGAGCATAATAAATGTGTAACATCTTCTCTAAGACAATGACGATCTATGCTTAGTGACGATGATAAATTTCTGACACATTAGTTGCCCCCTTGTTCACATTGTCGTCTGTTAGACGAGATAAGAAAAAATTTGTTTGACACTTTGTATTCCGTGTATTGCGCATTTATGACGATTTGATATTTGACTAGTTAGGTGCCACGTGTGTGGTCAGGATGCGTTCGACATGCAGACATTTCTCGATTTTCTTGCGCATGTTTTGGCCACTTATTTCGCATTTTTCCCTCCTGTTTCCTTTCTTTTGCATTCTTTCCTTGTTCAATTTTCATTCTAAGGTTTGTCTCTCCTTCAAGCTTCCTTTCTTTGTCTTGCGTTCCCTGGTAAGTACTTCGTGCTCCTGCTTCTTTTCCTGTTCTTCCATGGTAGATTACTCTTTTGTTAGGTTAGATTGTCCTTCAATAGCTTTTCTTTTCGCTCATCTAGATTGTTTGCTTGAGTCTGTGGAGGAAAGGTGTCTCGATTAGGTTAGTCTCTTCGTGAGGGAGGACTGTCCATACGAACCTGTTCTTTCTTCGTTATTCCCTTTAGTTTCCCACTTCGCTAAGGTAGCTAGGTCTTTAAAAATGTCTGAGGTTAGGTCTAGTGACCTAGAGATGGGGTTATCCTTGTTTGATGATCGTGTGATTTCAAAGGCTACTTCTCTTTCCACCCCTTATAAAGCTTGGACAATTTTGTGTTCCCTCACGAGAAAGGACAAAAAATGGATCAAGGATAGGTTTGAGTTCCCTAATTTCGTAAAGATTAGGATCCCGAATGACGAAGAGAGAGCCTGTAACTTATGCTGACAAGGTTTGTTTTTAGGAGGCCGATTTTACTAGCTGTCTTCATTTCCCTATTCATCCATTTGTTAGGGAACTTTTTTCTTATTTACGTCTTGCTCCGGCACATTTAGTGCCCAACTCTTGGTGGATCATCATTTCTTGCATGGTAGTGTGGATGTCTACCAATGATGGCGATGTCATTAGGAGGGACGAATTCCTTCATTTTTATCATCTGAGAAAATCAAAGGACCCCGACTATTATGAGTTTAAGCCGTGGGATAGGGCTGCTAGGTTAATACTCAATTACCCAAGGTCTCTCTAAAATTAAAAGCCAAACTTCTTATTTGTTTCTGAAAGTGGTTGGGAGTTTGTCCCTGGTGAGGACCTGGGAGTTTGTCCCTTGTGTTTTTGTTTGCAGTTTCCCAACGTCCTCGTCTGAAGATGAGGTATTAGCATCGTGATGAAAAAGTAAAGAAATATTTGGAGTCCGCCAAGGATTTTGATGAGCTCGTCTCTCCCTAATCTTTATTTCTTCATTTTTTGGGTCCAGAACCATCTACTAAGGTTCGGAAGAATTTGGAAGTTGTGAAAAAGAGTAAGTGCCTCTTTCCCTTTCTTAAAATCTTAAGCTTCTATCATCTTTTATTTATTTATTTATTTTATTTTTTATGTCGTCTTCTTCCTTCTAGGAATGACGACTAGGTTCAATAAGCAGAAATTAGCTAAGGCCCAAGAGAAGAAGGCCAAGAGTGGCATCATCAGTGGTCTTTTGTCCAAGAAACGTTCACAGATGGGTGACGTTTCTAAGGAAGATCCTGTGTAACTCCTGCTCCTACCTATTCACCTACCAAGCACCCTGCCTCTTCCACTTTGTCACTAGAGGTGATTACCTTTGCTGGAAAGGACGTTAGGAAGAAGAAGAAGGTTGTTGGTAAATCTTTTTTTCCTATCTTTTGGGATGATGTTGATGCGGCAGCTTTGAAGGCTCATGAGATGCTATTTGTGGATGACCTAAGTCCTCTGTTGGCAAAGACGTCCAGTGAGGTGATGTCATCTCAAATTCAAAAGCTTGTGCAGGTATGCATGTAGGTTGTCTTTACTTCTTCTTTTCCTTTACTTTACTTCTGCTAAGGGAGATTTTTTGTAGGCTTTTGGGGAGTCTTTGTTCGTTTCTGGGAAGCTCCTGTATTTGGAGAGGAAGGTGGCCTCATCCGAGCCTGTGGTCAAGTCCCTTTCTGCTGAGAATGAGACACTTAAGAACATGGTTGCCATTCTTACCGTTGAAACTGAGAATGATAAAGAACATGTGGCAGTCTTGAAGAAAAGCCTACAAGTGGAGAAGGACTTCTACAAGCTGAAGGACAAGCAGTTTGGTGACCTGGAGCTAAAATTGTAGAAAGTTGGGGCCATGGCGGTAAAGGAATTCAAAGACTCTGACGAGTATTCCAATGAGTTGTGCAGGTTCTACGTGGAGGGCTTTGACCTTCTCAGGAAGTGGATGGCTAAGCATCACCCTGACTTGGACCTTTTTGGCTTGGTTATGGATGACGTTGAGAAGGAGCTTATGTCTGATTGTCCTTTTAAGGCTATGGCAGAGAATGTGACGGAAGAAGCCATAGACGTTGTTGAGGTAATGGAAGAGGCCACAATTACAACCCCTATAGATCTTGTCCCTGATGGGAAGTAATTTTAATTTTTTTCCTTTCTTTTCTCCCTTTTTTGCAAGGCAAGAACAATATTTCTCTTTGGGCCCATTGTTTTGGGCAGTTGAACAATTTCTTTGGGCCCATTGTTTTGGGCAATTAAACAATCTCTTTGACAATGATAGATAGGTGTAGGGACCTCACACTTTTAGTTGCTATAAACAACTCTTTTTATGCTTGGTTGTATTCGGACAACCTTTTATGACGATGTGTTGAAGCAACTTTTTACACTTAGCTCACATTTGAATAGCTCTTTATCTCTAGTTATGGTGGAACAATCATGTTTGAATGACAATTCTGATTGTGTTTGAACAACTTAGTATTTTAGCTGTGTTTGAATAGCTTTCTATTGAATCATGTTTGAATGACGACCTTGGTTGTGTTTGAATAACTTAGTATCTTTTAGCTGTGTTTAAACAGCTTGTTATTGAGTCATGTTTGAATGGCAACCTTAGTTGTGTTTGAACAACTTAGTGTATATATATATATATATATTTAGCTGTGTTTAAACAGCTTTCTATTGAGTCATGTTTGAATGACGACATTAGTTGTGTTTGAACAACTTAGTATCTTTTAGCTGTTTTTGAACAGTTTTTTATTAAGTCATGTTTGAATGACGATGTTAGTTGTGTTTAAACAACTTAGTATCTTTTAGCTGTGTTTGTACAGCTTTTTATGGAGTTATGCTTGAATGACAATGTTAGTTGTGTTTGAACAACTTAGTATCTTTTAGCCGTGTTTAAACAGCTTTTTATTAAGTAATGTTTGAATGACGACCTTAGTTGTGTTTGAACAACTTAGTATCTTTTAGTTGTGTTTGAACAGCTTCTTATTGAGTCATGTTTAAATGACAACCTTAGTTGTGTTTGAACAACTTAGTATCTTTTAGCTGTGTTTGAACAGCTTTTTATTGAGTCATGTTTGAATGACGACGTTGCGCTATACTCGTGACTTAAAGTCGTGGTATTGGAGCGTCTTTAGGTTAACCATTTTTTTTTTGTTTATTCGCGCTTAAATGACGATCATATTAGTTGTGTTTAAACAACTTTGGTTTAGTCGACTTTTGGCAATTGTGTATTAAAAACATTAACGGCTATGATGCCGTTAGCTATGTGTGAACAGCTTTTGATTTGAAATTTTAATGGCAGAGGTCCTTGAGACGTCTCCCAAGGATGACTCCTATGTGTTGCACATGTTTTCATTAACAAATAACTTATGGATAATCATTGATAAATACGCATGGATAATGCTTTTAGGTATTTTTGATTTATGAATGAAGAAAGTAATGACTGTCATACACACTGATATGAAGATTATACAACTTAAAATGTATAAAGTGTTCCTTACTGGTAATACTTCTTCAAGTGTTCTATGTTCCATGGTCGAAGCAATTTCTGGCCGTTTAAAGACTTTAGGTAGTAGGAGCCTTCTTTGGAGTGACGGATTGCTTCGTAGGGGCCTTCCTAGGTTGGTCCCAATTTTCCTTGGGATGAGTCCTTTGTTGCCTGTGATACCTTCTTAAAGACGAAGTCTTCTATGTTGAACCTTCTTACCTTAACCTTTCTATTGTAGTATCTAGCCACTGCTTCTTTGTGTTTGGCCATTCGCTTCATAGCTTCTTCTCTGACCTCATCAATTAGGTCCAAGTTACTGTTAAGCTCCTGCTGATTCTTCTAGTCTTTATACGTTTTGACTCGAACGCTTGTTAGTCCCACTTCCACTGGTATGACGACCTCAGTGCCAAATGTCAGTCTGAATGGTGTTTCTCCTATTGGAACTCTTGTGGTCGCCCTTTTTGCCCAAAGGACATTTTGTAGTTCTTCAAGACATGCCCCCTTTGCCCCTTCAAGTCGAGTTTTGATAATTTTGAGCAAGTTTTTGTTTGTCACTTCTGCCTGGCCGTTGGCTTGAGGGTGTCTTAGAGAAGAGTAGTGATTCTTGACTCCTAGGTCTTGACAAAATTTTCGAAACTTGGGATTGTCAAACTGCTTTCCATTGTCTGATATTATGACATGTGGAACCTATAGATGATGTTTTTCCACACAAAGCTTGTGACTTTAGCCTCTGTTATCGTCGTCATTGGTTTTGCTTCTACCCATTTTGTGAAGTAATCGATTGCAATGATCAAAAATCTAAGTTTCTTCTTCCCTAGAGGGAATTGACCCATAATATCAATTTCCCATTGGGCAAGGGCCATAGTGAGGATATGGATCATCATCTCTCTTGGTCTCATTTGGTCATTTGCGAAGCGTTGACACTCTGACGATGTCGTATGCGTCTTTCTGTAGGGTTGGCCAGTAATATCCTGATCTGAGTGCCTTTCCATCTAAGGATTTTGCCCTAGTGTGATTTCCGCAGATTCCCTAATGTATCTCGCGGAGCACATAATTTGCTTCTTCTGAGTTAGCACATCTTAAATACGGGGGTGAGTATTATCGTTTGTACAGCACATCGTCAATAATGACAAAGCGAGCTGCTCTGATCTGTATCTTCCTTGCCTCTGTCTTATTTTCAGGGAGCCATCCTTCTTTCAAGTGATAAATGATGAGAGTCATCTTGTACTTTTATTTTTAGAACCTGCTCGTCTTCTGTGCTTGGCTGCCCTCTTATCTCTATACATAATTCGGAGGTTGCATTGTAGTCGTCCGACGAGGCCAATCTTGCTAGGAAGTTTCTTGGGATTTGCACAAAGTCTAGACTATCAAAGTGCTGTGAGAGTCGTTGGACGATATTCAAGTACTTCTGCATCCTTTCTTCTTTGGCTTCGTAATCTCCCTTCACTTGTCCAATTATTAACTGAGAATTAGCTTAGACGATAAGATTCTTTGCTTTTAGAGCTTTTGCTGGACTTAGCCTTGTTATCAATGTTTCATATTTTGCTGGTTGTTCGTTGCTGGGAATTGCAATCTCACTGCATACTTCAATGTTTCTTTTTTCTGGAGATATGAGTACTACTCCTGCTCCTCCCACTTTCTTCGTGGCAAACCCATCTATTTGGACCGTCCATATTTCCATAGGAGGTTCTTCTACCTTATAGAGGTAAGTGAACTCTACAATAAAGTTTGCTAGCACTTAGGCTTTGATTGCTGCTTGGGGCTGATATTCGATGTCAAATTGGCCCAATTCAATTGCCCATTGAATGAGTTGTCCTGCAGCATCTATCTTGTTCATTGTCTTTCTTATGGGTTGGTCGGTCATAACGATAATGGGGTGTGCTTGGAAATAAGGACGGAGTTTTCTAGAGGCGACCAATAATGCGAAAGCTATCTTTTACATCCTTAGGTAACTTGCCTCTGCTCTTTGGAATGCCTGGCTGGTATAGTAGATTGGCTTTTGGATGTTCCCTTCTTCTTTGATCAGTGTCGAACTTACTTCTAAGTAGAGGTATAGCTTCTCTCCCATCACCGAGGGGCTTAACAGAGGTGGTTTCGCCAAGTACTCCTTTAACTTGGCATGGGATTCCTTGCATTTGTCAGTCCACTAAAAGGCTTTTTTCAATTCCTTGAAGAATGGCATGCACTTGTCCGTTGCTCTAGAGATGAATATGTTTAGGGCCACAACCTTTCCTATCAAGCTCTGCACCTCCTTCACTATTTTTGGTGATTTGACCTCGATTATGACTTTTACCTTGTTTGGATTTGCCTCTATACCTCGTTGGGACACCATGAATCCCAATAACTTTCCTGAAGCAACAACAAAAACACATTTTGCAGGGTTGAATTTCATATTATATTTACGTAGTGTGCTGAAGGTTTCTTTTAGATCGTCCAAGTGATTGGCTTTGTCCTTACTTTTCACCAGCATATCGTCTACGTATACCTCCACATTTCTTCAAATCTAGTGAGAGAACATGCAATTCACCAATCTTTGGTATGTGGCTCCTGCGTTCTTCAATCCAAAAGGCATAACCTTGTAGCAATACAACCGTTAGCTGGTGACAAACGAGGTCTTCTCTTGATCATCTTTGTCCATAAGAATCTGGTTGTATCCAAAAAATGCATCCATGAAACTTAAGAGCTTGTGTCTAGTAGTTAAGTCTACCAGTTGATCAATCCTTGGCAAGGGGAAGCTATCTTTTGGGCAAGCTTTGTTCAAGTCTGTGAAATCGACACACATTCTCCACTTGCCATTGCTCTTCTTTACCATGACCACATTTGCAAGCCAATCTGGATAGAAGACTTCCCTGATGAAATCAGCTTCTAACAGGTTTTCTACTTCTTCAGTTACAGCTTTGTTGCACTCTGGTGCAAATATTCTACGCTTCTGCTGCATAGGTTTGCATTCTGAGTTGACATGAGACGATGCTATATGATCTTCCTATCAATCTCGGGCATATCCTCGTGTTCCCAAGTGAAAACATCTTGGTTTGCCCTTAAAAAGGAAATCATCTTCTCTTTTTTTGATGTTGAGAGTGCTGTTTCGATCTTCAATACCTTCGTCGAATCTCTTGGGACGACCTCAACTTCTTGTGGTATTTCTGACAGTTTGGGAATGGGATCTAGTTCATTGATCACCCATGTGTGGTTCTATTTAGATGCTAAGGCAGCTTGATAGTACTTTCTTGCCAAAACTTGGCCTCCTTTTATTTCTCCTACCTCATGGGCTATTGGAAACTTCACATTCAAGTAATATGTTAACGTTCCTGCTCTTAGTCTGTTGAGTGCAGGTCTTCCCAAGATAATGTTGTATGTTGAAGGGCAATCAACTATAAGGAAATGAATTTCCTTGGTGACCTGTGCTGGATAAGTTCCTGCAATTACAATTAGAATGACGATGCCCCTAAGGACGATTCTATCCCCTATGAAGCTTACAAGAGACGAGGTAAAAGGTCTAATCCTTTCCTTATCCATTTTCATCTGTTGAAACGTAGGCAAGTAGATGATATCTACTGAGCTTCCGTTGTCAATGAGCACCCGATGGATGTTGAACACTTCCACCCTGAGCATGATCACCAATGGATCGTCATAAGGTTGCCTGATGCCACGAACGTCTCTCCTTGAGAAGACAATATCAGGCTTGTCATTTTTTGTCATCTTCATTGGAGGGAGCCGCGAATGGACGCTATTTACTTCTCTCCCATGTGCTTTTTTCAAGGACCTCAGTGTTTCGCCTGTCGTTAGTCCTCTCAAGATTGTCTTTATCTCTCCTGCAGGGGGTTTATTATCTCTTACTTCTAGAGTTCTGTCCTAATCGTCCTTTCGTTGGTACCTTTAGGGCTTCGTCTTTCTGACGTACTTCTGTAACTTCCCTTGTCGGATTAAAGTCTCTACCTGGTCTTTCAAATGCTTGCACTCATCAGTACGATGCCATGGTCCTGGTGGAACCTACAGTACTTGCTTTTATCTCTTCTTTCTTCTGGAGTGCTAATTGGCTTCAACCATTGTAAGGAGGGATCGTCTCTTATCTACATAAGGACCTGCTCCATTGGCATTATTAGAGGAGTGAAGTTAGTGAACTTGGGTTTTCTGTTTGGAAGTTCCTTCTTTTTCCCTGTGGTCTGCCCAACACTTCATGTCTCCTTCTTATTGTGATTGCTGCTTGTTCCTTCGTCTCTCTTCCTTTTTCCTTTCATTTCCTTTGTGAGCATCGCATCTTCTGCATTCATGTACTTCTGAGCTTTACGGAGCAACTCCGTGACTGTTTTTGGTGGGCTTTTAGTGATTGAGAAGAAGAAATCTCTTAGCAGCAACCTTGCTTGAAAGGTTGTTAAGATCACTTGATCTTTAACTTCATCTACCTACAGTAGCTCCTTATTGAATCGAGTGACGTACTATCTCAGTGATTCTCCTTCTGCTTACTGAATGTTGAGAAGATGGCCAGTTGGTTTTTTGTGTCTTTGTCCCCCAATGAAATGGCTAACAAAACCTTTGCTGAGTTGTTCAAAGTCTGCAATAGTTCCTAGGGGTATCTTGCTGAACCATACTCTAGCTGCTCCCTTTAGTGTTGTTGGGAATGCCCTAGACATCAGCTCGTCTGGGGTCATTTATAGCATCAGCATCTTGAATGATTTGATGTGATCCAAGGGATCCTTGGAACCGTCATACGACTCCAACTGTGGGAGACGTAATTTTGGTGGGAGGGGACAGTTCAGTATTTCGTTGGTGAATGGTGAGTCCGTCCTTCGAATCATCCCATCTAGATTCTCTCCACCTTTGTCCTTCATAGCACTTTTTAGTTCGTCCATCTCCTTCCTCATGTTGCGAAACTCATTCTCCACCCTGGTAGAATCTTCTCCTAAAGTTCTGTCTCGCCTGTTAGCTTGAGAATTTGATTCTTCTTCATTTTTCCTTTCACCTGTTCATCAACGTTCTGCGTTTTGGGATTCCATTGTCTTTCGCAGTTCTTCGTTCTAGCAAGTTAGCTCTTCCACATTGGCCATTAGGGCTTGGATTTGTTGTTGTTGCACAGCATCTGACTGAGGTGCGGCCTCTACTTCCATCTCGTGCTTCTAGGAACTCTTTTGTTATTAAAAAAGATGGCTTGAATGATTAGCGTTCCCACAAATGGCGCCAAACAGATGATGCAAAAAATCAACAATTGAGTTCCTCGTCGTAGCGGATAGACGATGCTGTGAATGGGGTCATATCTGTAGATGGAAAACCTACAAAATGAACTGGGTGGAAGAGTAACATGCCAGTGTGGCGTTAGCCAAAGCGTCTCAGATGCTTAAGTCAGTAAGGGAGAAAGATTATAGAGAGAAAATGAGTAGAGAATAACTTCATAGCGTATTTGTGTGTCCCTTTAACTTTTGTTACCTTCTCTTTCATAGTTGTGTGCCTAATCAATGGGCAATGAATTGCTGTATTTATGTTCAACGGCTAATGCATTACAGAATCTTTGTCTAAAGTTCACAGCTCATTCTGTGACCGTTGCTCTGTTCGTTACATTTTGTCATTAATGAGCGTAATAAATGCATAACGTCTTCTCTGAGACAATGACGATCTCTGCTTAGTGACGATGATAAATTTCTGACTCATCAGTACCAAACACTTTTTTTTTTTTCGTTATTAGTATTCTAAATACGTGTTTTCACAACACTTTTTAGATTATAGTTTTCACATCATTTTAAAAACCAATACTTAAACTCTCTTACCAAACGGGCCCTAAGTCTTCCTACCTACGGGTCGGACAGATGACCAAAGTTGCCAATGTGTGGATGGTCCAACATAAAGTCATCCCTATGAGGGAAGAACAAAAACTAAGTCTTCCTACCTACGGGTCAAACGAACGACCAAAGTCGCCTACAGGTGGACAGTTCAATGTAAAGTCATCCCTAAGAGGGAAAGACAAAAAAAGGTGGACAACCCAACATAAAGTCTTCCCTAGGAAGGAAGGACAAAAAACTAAGTCTTCCTACCTACGAGTCTAACGGACGACCAAAGTTGCCTACGAGTGGACAGTATAACACAAAGTCATTCTCAAGAGATAGGCAAGGGTCCGGATGGGTGAAAACTTAGACGAACGAGGACCTAAATGGTTAAGGACAAGACAGACGAAGATTTAGATGAGTAAGGGTTCGAACGATTGGGAACTCGAAAGGATGAGAATTTGGGGCAAAAGACCAAACAAATAAAAATCGTACAAGTGGAAAGCGGATTACTAAACGAGCTCTCGAGATGGCTTAGGAAAAATTTGGGAAATGAATGAGGTCTAAAGGGGAAATTCGCCTATTTATAAGCAATTGATGAGGAACTTTTTAATTAACTCCAAGTCCATCTTCCAAAAATAAGCTCCACCTTACAAAGATATCAACTCGTCACAAATGGAAGACTAAATGCAACAACTGCAACCTATCAAGTCTACTATAATGAGTTGTCCATCACCTACTACAACGAGTAATGACATTACAAGTCCATCATCCAATACTCATCTATCACATAAAAGAACAGATGAGTGAGCACTTGCGAGCTTGACCTTGGAACCCATCCATCACCCTTATAAATGGACAGGAGAAGATAGGCATACAAAACCCGCTTCACTACTATGCTCGCATAGTAGCTATTATATAAGACTCTCCTACATTCTCGTAACTACAAACAAAGGGAAAACTACTATTTCCTACAAATCAATTGAAGGTTAATTCCAAATCCCTACAATTTAGCTAAGTTGGTCATCCACAAACCCCTGTATAAACATCAAGACACCTCAATTTCAAGGTACATGAAAAACACAATTTTCAAGCTCTTTCTTTTGAGTTCATTGATATTACTATAAGTTTCTGACTTAACCTTTAGAGGGTCTTAGGCTGGCACCACATTGGTGCACTTTGAAGGTATTTTCATTCTTTAGGTTTTTTACTCTTCACCTTTTATGGAAGACTGCAGATTTGGACGATTAACCTACTGAAGATTTTGAGCTTCATCAGTGATGTTAGCATCTTATCTTTTACTTGACATTTAGGGTCTGTTTGGGATCCACTTTGTTAGGACATATGTGTTTCACATGTTAGGAACATATGTCACTATTTTGTGTAATTGGCTAATCTTTTGACAAAACGCACTTTACTTATAATTGGGTAGATTTAGGATGTGTTTGATACTTTAAGGAACAAGAGTTTAAGTCTAGTATTGAAGCCATGCAAATCTGTCCAAGAAACAAGTGAAGAAGTGCTGAGTTTTTAAATCTTGAAAGCTGCTCGACGCCTTTCGACAGCTAGGCTATCTATCGAGATCTTCAGCTTTCTTTTTATCACAATCTCGACACCTTTCGATAGCTAATTCGATCGATCGAGAAATTTTCTGTCCCCTCGATAGCTCCTCGATAGCTCGTAATAGATAGGCTCAACACCTCTTCAGCACCTCTCGATCGATCGAGAATTACTGAGCTTTACAAAATTCAGATTTCCATATCTAATTTTCAGCCCATGATGACATGTATGTGTAGGGTTTCTTTTCTCACAACCCTAAACATATATAAGGCTTATTTTAGAGGCCGTCACATAAGAGAATACAATGAGAACATATGCAAAAGGTGACTGATGCCTTACTTTCTCTAAAAGAAGCTACTGCGTCTTTGCGCCTTAAGGTTTTGTAACCAAGTGCTTCTTGATCTTCATTGTTAATGAAGTAAAAAACTTTGCAGCCAACATTCTTCTTCCTTAAGTTGGTGTGTGAGTCACATACTGAGATTCGTGCAAAGGAGTTAGTCACGTACTGGGATCCATGCATCAAAAGGGTGGCATTCATAAATTGAAGAGTTCAGAGGTTCTGAAGTGATAGAAGGTTTTTGCGGTAAGTTCATCTACGAGGATAGTAGAGTCTAGGGACAGGTTTTGTACTAGATCTGAAACTTCTCTTTACTATAGTGGATTGCTTTTTGAGAAGGTTTCCCCCTAGGTTTTTACTGTGAAACTAGTTTGTTTCATTGGTTTTCCTGGGTCGTCATATCTTGTCTTATTTATTTTTTCGCTGCATGATTTTGACATGATATTGATGCTAGTTTGTTTTTAACAAGTTTTATTCATAACAAATCTAATTAACAACTTGGATTTAAAACTTATTAATTCTATCAACCGGGGTCTAAATTTCCCAACAAGTGGTATCAGAGCGGGTACACTCTGATTAGATTAATTTCCTGAATATGATCCTTGACCCTCGTTGTTATGGATCGTGGACAATCTCTTCTGATTCCTCCTTTATTTGATGGAACTAATTATGCATATTGGAAAGTTCGTATGAAAGTTTTTTTGCAGGCTCTAGGTGAACAGGTATGGTAAGCTGTTGAAGTTGGTTGGATTAAGCCAAAGGAAGCGCCGGTGGATTGGGATGATGTAACAATCATAGCGGAAAAATTTCAACAGTAGGGCCTTGAATGCTTTGTTTTGTGGGGTGACCAATGAGGAATTCAAGAAAATATCATCCACAGAAGTTGCCAAGGAAGCATGGACCATTCTTGAGACCACCTATAAAGGTACCAAGGCAATAAAGACTGTGAAGTTTCAAAGACTCACTAGTAGTTTTGAAGAAATAAAGATGGAGGAGGATGAGACCTTTGATGAGTTTTATGTTAAACTTAAGGATATTGTGAATTCTACCTTCAACCTTGGAGAATCTATAGCAGAATTCAAGATTGTTAGAAAAATCCTTAGGTCTTTACCTGCAAGATTTCATGCCAAAATCACTGTCATTGAAGAAGTAAAGGACATTGATAAACTTCTTTTAACTGAGCTTGTAGGGAACCTTCAAACCTATGAGATGGGATTAGGCTCAATGGGAAAAGGTGGAAAGAGTAAAAACTTAGCTCTTAAGGGTATAGAGGAAGAGATTGACTCTTCTGATGAGTATGCAGATGAATGTAGTCACGTTATGGCCTTTACTGCCTCAACCGATTAGGTGATTGTGGAGAGTGCTAGCGACAATGAGGATTCTTCTGATGATGAAGTATCCAAGAAGTTGATCCTTCAGGAAGCCTATGATAAGCTATGCACTAAATTCATAAAATCTGAAAAGACTTCTCATCATTGTAGAAAAGAACTTAGTGAGACAATAACTGAAAAAGCTGATCTATTAGTCAAATTAGATGAGACTACAAGGTTGGTTGAGACTCTTGTTGTGGAGAATGTCTCATTAGAAGAAAAGGTCAAGAATCTTGAGGTTGAGCTTAGTTAAGCTAGAACTCAAATAAAGAGGATGTCTAGTGCAAAACTTGATGAGGTATTGAGTGCTCAAAAGCCTAGTTCTGATAAGACTGGCTTAGGATATGCTGTCTCCTCCGATCCCTCCTCTTCCATGGTTTCTTAATCAATGACTGCCTTTGTGCCCCAAACTGAGAAAGGTGATAAAAGTATGAAATCCAAAATTGATTGGGTTAATTCTAAATCCTCTGTTAGACCTCATGTTTGTCACCATTGTGGTGTTTCTGGACACATTCGTCCTAATTGCTTTAAGTTGTATCCTCATAAGCAATTGTCCAAACGGTCACATGTTTTCTCTAAAGGACCTACACCTTTGTTTGGAGAGTTATTAAAAGTTTTGAGCTTTTTAACTTAATTTCAGGAGAATTTTAATTCTTCTATATCCTTTAGTAGACATACTAGAACACGTGCCTTTTCATCTTCACGGTCAAAGACTCGTGCTGTATGGGTGAGAAAGGAGCCTAAGACTTAATTGTCTTTTCTGTTTGTCCTCTACTTTAATTCTTTCTACCTAAAGTAGGACTTTCTTTGCTTGATTTCTTATCTGCTTCTGAAATCATACTTTCATGCATCTGCATCTTTCTTTCATGCCTTCATGTTGTTTATCTATTTTTGTTTGGTTTTTTAGTCTTTATTTTGTTTGTTTTTCAAAATAAAAAGAGTAAAATAAAAAAAATTCAAAAACAGTATGCGTTTGTGTACATTGGTACTTGTATACCTTGGATGGCCATTGAAACAAAGTTTTCTAAACTTTGTAACGTTTGTAGCTTAGATGAGCATCATTATGCACAACTAAACAAGTGAGTTTTGTGGCTCATGTTTGTGATGAGTAAAATTAAGTGATCTCTTATACTTAACACTCGTATCACTCTTTTTGACGAGAAGGACTAAAAAATCCTAAGAGAAAGGCATAAATAACCATCTCACCACTGTTGCCCGCCAATCATGATTTGCTTAAAAAGAAAAATATGCAAAAAAAAATAAAAAGAAAAAAGAATAAAAATGCTTTACATATGATTGCTAACGTGTATTCTGGATGTGAGAGTTATAGGATGTACATCGAATGTGATAGTCCCCATCGAACAATTATGATTATGTGTGAATTAAAGTGATTTTCTCATATCTAAAATCGTCATAACATGTATACACTTATGCAATCTTGCGATGTTTTTCACACACAACATGCAATATTCTTTGCTACTCTTGATACATGTGCATATACAATGTGATTTGGTCATTACAAGATTTACATGTGTTAATATATGCTCACTAAACTGTCCTGACTTGTTTTTTGAAATATAAAATTGGTTAGACTTGTTTAGTGTGTGTGTGTGTGTGTGTGTGTGTGTGTGTGTGTGTTTTGGATCTATTTCTTGTGCCCCCTTTAATCATCCTTGATCATTTTTATGTCTCTTGGATGAAGTTTTCTAACTTCTTGTACCCTTTATCAATCATGACAAAAAAGGGGAGAAATTGTGGAGAATATGTGGTTTCTTTTTAAGATTCTACATGTTAAGGGAAGAAATACATGCCTTTGTAAAGGGGAGATGTGTTTCATTTTGTTAGGGGGAGTGCTTACTTCCTTCTTCTTGTACACTGGTCTTGTGACCATGTTTACATACATTGTGCTTATCTTTGATATATATATATATATATATATGATGTATGTTTTCTTCACCTACCTCTACATGTGTTGTTTCTTTTCTCTCTCTATACTTTCTTTATTTGTATGCAATCTTTTATTTTTATCTCACACTAAGATGCCTTGATGAATTTTGTTTAAAGTGTTTCAGAAATACAGGTTGTCAAAGTCTTCTTGTCATAAACTTTCTTTTTGCAAAAAAATTTCAAGAGTTTGTGTTATAATAGATTTTATTGTATATAACAAGTGAGTATAAGTTAAGTGATTTATGACTTATCTCATATGTTCATTTGTTTGTTATGGTTTTGTCATGGATTGTCAAAGGGGGAGATTGTTAGGACATATGTGTTTCACATGTTAGGAACATGTGAGAGTTTGTGTTATAATAGATTTTATTGTATATAACAAGTGAGTATAAGTTAAGTGATTTATGACTTATCTCATATGTTCATTTGTTTGTTATGGTTTTGTCATGGATTGTCAAAGGGGGAGATTGTTAGGACATATGTGTTTCACATGTTAGGAACATGTGTCACTATTTTGTGTAATTGGCTAATCCTTCGACAAAACGCACTTTACTTGTAATTTGTTAAATCTAGGATGTGTTTGATACTTCAAGGAACAAGAGTTCAAGTCTAGTATTGAAGCCATGCAAATCTGTCCAAAAAACAAGTGAAAAAGTGCTGAGTTTTTAAATCTCGATAGCTGCTCGACACCTTTCGACAACTAGGCTATCTATGGAGATCTTCAGCTTTTTTTTATCGCAATCTCGACACCTCTCAATAGCTAGGTCGATCGATCGAGCAATTTTCTGTCCCCTCGATAGCTCGCAACAGATAGGCCCGACACCTCTTCGACACCTCTTTATCGATCGAGAATTACTAAGCTTTACGAAATTCAGATTTCCAGATCTAATTTTCGGCCCATGATGATGTGTATGTGTAGGGTTTCTTTTCTCACAACTCTAGACATATATAAGGCTTATTTTAGAGGCCGTCATATAAGAGAATACAAGGAGAACATATGCAAAAGGTGACCGATGCCTTATTCTCTCTAAAAGAAACTATTGCGTCTTTGCGTTTTAGGGTTTTGTAACCAAGTGCTTCTTGATCTTCATTATTGATGAAGTGAAGAACTTTGCAGCCAACATTCTTCTTTCTCAAGTTGGTGTGTGAGTCATGTACTGGGATTCGTGTAAAGGAGTTAGTCACGTACTGGGATCTGTGCATCAAAAGGGTGGCATTCATATATTGAACAGCTCAGAGGTTCTGAAGCGGTAGAAGGTTTCTCCTGTAAGCTCATCTATGGGAATAGTAGAGTCTAGGGACAAAGGTTTTGTACTAGATCTGAAACTTCTCTTTACTATAGTGGATTGCTTTTTGGGAAGGTTTCCCCCTGGGTTTTTTACTGTGAAACTAGTTTGTTTCATTAGTTTTCCTAGGTCATTATATCTTGTCTTATTCATTTTTCCGCTACATGATTTTGACATGATATTGATCTTAGTTTGTTTTTAACATGTTTTATTCATAACAAATCTAATTAACAACTTGGATTTAAAACTTATTAATTCTATCAACCGGGGTCTAAATTTTCCAACACACTTATTTTTCTAAAATTGAAAACTTTATGCTGAAAGTACAATAGATAAAGGTAAAAGTTAGCTGAAATAGTACACTGAGACCCATGAATAGTATCAAAAAGTATAATGGGACCCATGAATAGTAGCAAAGATAAGCTGAATAGTAAAATAAGTTGGCAAAAATAGTTTTTTCCAAACACACACTTAAAGGTGAATAAGGTGATGGAAAAACATAAATTTAGAAAATTATTGTTACCATGTGTGAAAAATTATTACAAATCAAAGTGAAATTTTTTTATCACAAACCGAGAAAAAAAAAAAAAGACATCTTTTATTTTGATAACCATCAAACATTTGAGAATTTTGTTCGTATTATCCTTTAGTTTTTTTGCAATCAAATGGTGTATTATGAGGGGTATTCTTTAGAAAGCAAAATTAATTGGGGAAGTTAGGTGTGGAAAATATGTAGCTAATTCTAATTTTGTAGTGTTTGTCGTGGACTGCATGTGGATTTGGTTACAAAAACTAGTAAGTCGTGAATATCTCATATATAATGATGTCAAGAAACTTTAATCCCCACATAAGGTTAATACTTATTCTTTCTTTGTTGACATTATGTATCAAGAAAGTTAAAATAGTACTTAAAAGCCTCAACTGTTGTGTTTTATCTCCTTGAAATGCCCATTTCTTTTTCTTTTTCCTTTTCATTTAAAATTAATGAGTTTTGGTCATAGAACTCAAAAATTATTAAGATAGTTCATTTGAGTAATTATTTTATACTTCCAACATGCAACAACATGGTAATCACTTCTGTCACATAATAGTAGGTCATACTGCTAGATGTATAAAGATAATCTACACTCTCACTAACTATTAAGATAGCTATTGTAGATCAAATTCTATTAGCAATAGTTTATAATGAATAAAACCCTAAGAAAGTTAAAGTTATACTTCACCTAAAATTCTGTAGAAAAATTTTTCAAGTAAATTAAAATAAATTTAAGGACAAATTGCAAATTACACCCCAAAGTTTGGGGGTGATTGGATTTTACACCCTGAAGTTTCAAAATATGGATTTTACTCCTTGAAGTTTGGTAATGTCTGGATTTTACACCCTAATTTTTCAGAATTTGGATTTTACCCCTATATTTTAGGATTGTTTGGATTTTATCCCCTAAAGTTTTGGAGTGTTTGGATTTTACACCCTAAAGTTTCAGAGTTTGGGAGTATAAAATCCAAACAACCGTAAACTATAGGGGGTAAAATCTAAGTTCTAAAATGTCAGGGTGTAAAATCCAAACACCCCAAATTTCAGGGGGTAAAATCCAAATTCTGAAACTTTAGGGTGCAAAATCCAATCACCACAAAACTTTAGGGGTATAATTTGTAATTTATCCTAAATTTAATATTTATTTTAATTATATATCATAATTTTATGTTTTAATCATTTAATGTGTAAAATTTATATACTAAACATTGTGTTTGTACAAAATGACTCAATATAGGTATTTAATGGGTTTTTATCATTTGTCTCACTAATTATTAATATAATTTCAATTTATTTACATATAACTTTTTAACTGAGTTGTGCATCGCACAACCACAATACTAGTATAACATAAAGATCCAAACTGATTTCAATATGCCCACCCAAAAAAAGGTGCTCTGTGTGTTTGGTGCTAGACGTTTGGCTTTTGGTTTACCACATGTCCACATAAACACAATGTTTTTTTTTTTTTTTTTTTTTTTTTTTTTTTTTTTTTTTTTTTTTTTGTTGCGAAGGTAGAATTTTGGCTGTAAATGAATTAAGCTATTTATGAGTTGTTAAAACTCATGTCGAGAAAAACTTGTTTATGTTCGTTTGTATAATAAACAAGTCAAGCTCAAGACTAACTACAAGTTCGATTTGTAAAGACAATAGCTATCTGATATGATTTTGCAAAACCCAATCCAATCTGATTTGGGACTTATCATTTATAGAGTTATACAACTATACAAATTCAAATACAAAGGAAGTTCAAAATATAAATAACTCTACCCTATCCTATCTTATCATATCTCAATCTAATACTCTGTTACAATTCAAATCAAGAACTGAATTATCTCACTACAGCTACTACACAGTTTTGGTTTCAATTTGAATTTACACAGCTACATATTCACAGCTACACGGCATTATCATTTGGGCTGTCAACCTTATCCTTAACACTCCCCCACAAGCTCAACCGTGCTGGAAGGACGTTGAGATTGGTCCGAAGTAGAGCAAACCGAGATGCAGAAAGAGGCTTCGTAAAGACATTGGCTAACTGATCTTTGCTAGACATAAAACGAACCATAAGAGAACCATTAGCAACCATATCTTGAATAAAATGGAAATCAATTTCAACATGCTTTGTACGAGCATGGAAAACTAGATTTGATGACAAATAAGTTGCACCAATGCTGTCACACCATAACACTGGAGAACAAGTGACAAGGGCGCCAAGCTAAAAAAGAAGAGCACACAGCCACTTAGTTTCTGCAGCAGCATTAGCAAGTGCTTTATATTCCACCTTTGTACTAGACCGAGCAATGGTATTTTGTTTTCTGCAGCCCCAAGAAATTAGATTGCCACCAAGAAATACACAGAAGCCCCCAATTGAACGTCGATCATCGTGGCATCCAGACCAAACCGAGTCAGAGAAAACTTAAAGAGAGTGAGTTTTTGATCGCTTCAACTGTAAACCAAAGTGAATGGTTTGCTTGAGGTAACGCAAAAGTCGCTTAACAGCTTGCCAGTGAATGGTAGTTAGACGATGCATAAACTGAGAAAGTTTGTTGACGGTAAAATTAATGTCAGGGCGAGTGAGAGACAAATATTATAAGGCTCCAACAGTGCTTTTGTACAAGGTAGCATTAGGGAGAGGATCTCCTTCAAAGGCAAAGAGATTAGTGGAGAAGGCCATTGGAGAACTAAGGGGCTTTGCTTCTAGCATCCTTGTTTTTCCCAAAAGGTCTAGAATGTAGCGTTTCTGAGATAATAGCAATCCAGTAGAATTAGGCAAGACTTCAACACCAAGAAAGAAATTCAACTTGCCCAAATCTTAATCAAGTTGCAAGTGACGAAGTAGATCATCAATGACCGGAGGTTGAGATGCAGTAACAATTAAATCATCCACATATATTAGAAAATAAATAGTGATAGCATCACTATGATAAATAAACAGAGATGAATTAGACCATGAACCATGAAAACCTAATGCAAGTAACCGTGAACTAAGGGAAGAAAACCACGCCTAAGGAGATTGCTTTAACCTATAGAGTGCCTTTTCAATTTGCAGACATGATCAGGGAATTGAGGATGAGAAAACCCTAGAGGTTGAGACATGTAAACATCCTCATACAAATGGCCATGTAAAAAAGCATTTTGAACATCAAATTGTGAAAAACCCATCCTTTAGACACAGCAAGAGCCAAGACGGTGCATACTGTAGTGGGTTTGATCACAGGGCTAAAAGTCTTACCATAATCAACACTAGGAACTTGATGGAAGCCCTTAGCAATGAGACGGGCTTTGTATCTTTCAATTGAGCCATCGGCATGCCTCTTAATCCGAAACACCCACTTGCAGCCATTATATTCCGAGCAAGATGAGAAGGAACAAGATCCCAAGTCTGATTCTTAAGTAATGCATCAAACTCAAGATTCATTGCAACACGCCATTTAGGGTCCTTCATTGTCGAGGTGTAGCAAGTTGGTTCAGCAGAGAAAGCCACATCAACACCATTTACAAGAAGAGCACGAGGCAGAGGATATCTCACAATCCTATCAGTGAAGGACTTAGGCTTGGAGATGTGATTTTTAGAGCGAGTAGTCATGGGATGAGAAGGCAAATCTGGATGTGGGGAGGTAGAGAGCTGACTGAGAGAAGGGCGATCCGAAGTAGATGGCACAACATGAATCTGAAAGTGAGATTTTGATGAGGCGTGACCTTGATTAGTTGTAGTTATAGGGCTAAAGGCGGGTTGGGCTGCATATGGAGGGCCAAGAGTTGCATTGGGAGGTGCATAAGAGTGGGCCAAAGCTTGAGAAAGTGGTGTAGGAGAAATTGGAGGCCCAACACGAGTAGGCAAAGCTGTCCACAAGCTAGTAAGACTGTACCTGAGATGAAGCTACACCTGATGACTCGAAATTTAATTGAGAGGCAACAGAACTGACTTCAAAAGGGAAGTGTGTTTCATCAAAAATAACATCACGGATATATAAATACGATTTGAAGAGAGATGCAAACATTTATAGCCCTTGTGAAGCAAACTATAACTAAGAAAAACACATTGGATAGAATGTGGTTGAAGCTTATGGGAATTGTAGGGCCTCAAATTTGGCCAACAAGAAAAACCAAACACACGTAAAAAATTGTAATCAGGAGCTTGGTGAAAAAGTTTTTCAAAAGGAGATTGATTCTATAGAATGGAGGTTGGAAGTCAGTTAATTAAATAACAAGCTATTTGAAAAGTTTCATCCCAATATTGAAGTGGAACCTTGGCATGATATAGTAAAGCTAGACCTTTTTCTACAACATGACAATGCTTACGCTCAACAACACCATTTTGTTGATGGGTGTGAGGGTAAGAAACATAGTAAGTGATGCCACAATTTTGCAAAAAGTTATGTAGAGAGCGATATTCTCCACCCCATTCAAATTGAACCATTTTGATTGTGGTATTAAAATATCGTTCAACATATTTTTGCCATTTAATAAAAATAGAGAGAACATCACTTTCATTTGTCATGGGATAGAGCCAAGTATAGCAACTGTAAGCATCCATAAAGGAAACATAATATTCAGAACCAGATTTAGAACAAATAGGAGAAGGACCCCAAACATCAGTAAAAATTAATTCCAAAGGAAAATTAACTTGAGTACATGATAAAGCAAAAGGAAGTTGTTTACTCTTAGAACTGAAACAAGTAGAACAGGAGTGCACAGTTTTATTGGAACTAAAAGGCAAGCTAAACCTAGAAAGAACATGAAGAACAACTCTAAAAGTAGGATGTCCCAAGCGTGAATGCCATTGATTTGGAGAAGTACGTTCACCAACAAAAGCAGAAGACGACGCAAGAATTTTATTGAAAGCAGGAGAAAACAGATACAGTCCATCTTTACTCAACCCACGTAGCAGAACCTTCCCTATTGTGCGATCCTTCACAATGAAATGAGTAGGGTGAAATTCAATTAATGTATTAGTGTCAATAGTAAATTTGTGAATAGAAATCAATTTTTTGGTAATATGAGGAACATGTAAAACATCATTTAAAAGAAAGGAAAAGGTGGGAGTAGATAAATGAGTAGAACCAATGTGTTTTACAGTCAAACCAAGACCATTACCAATGCGAATTTGATCAAGACCATGATACTCATTGACCTTCACATCCAAGTTTGCAAGATTAGCAGTGAGATGATGAGTGGCTCCAAAATCCGGGTACCAATTGAGATCAGAAGCTATCTGAGGGGTAGTGAGCAAGGCATGCACGTTGCTGCTAGGATCAGCGGAATAAGAATTATCAAACCTGTGATAGCACTTCAAGGTTGTATGACCAGGTTTGTGGCAAACTTGACACACAGAACAGTTTGTTTGAGAACCATTTCCACGCCCACGACCTCGAGGAGTTTTTTGATTGCTAGAGGAAGACCCATGGCCAGATTGAAAAGAACTGCCGCTGCCACAACCACCGCAGGAGTTTCCACGTCTTGCTACAAAATTTTCTCTGGCAAGTTAAAGGTCAACAGTCGGCTATTGATGTTCAAGCCGCAGTTCATGAGCTAACAGATGCCCATATAATTCATCAATGGAGAGAGACTGAACTCTTGTGGTCAGAGATGTAACAAAGGAATCATATTCAGATCCCAGTCTAGCTAGAAGAAATGAGATGATTTCAAAATCGTTCAAGGCATGAGCAGTAGCAACAAGTGTATCAACTAGTGTTGTAAACTAGTGAAAATAATAAGCAATTAAGGAATTGCCTTTCTTCAAAGTGGCGAATTGATAGTGGATTTGCATTGTTCGAGCCCTTGATTGATAGGTAAACATTATCTCTAAGGCTTGCCACACATCCTTTAATGTGTTGAATTTGAACACATGAGCTAGAATATACTCAGAGAGGGAGGATATTATGGCACTGAGAATCATCTGGTCTTGTAATAACCAGTGACCGAAGTCCGAAGTTTGGATGACTTGTACGTCTCCATCGGCTTTAACAATGAAAGATTGAGGTGGAATAGGAGCGCTTCCATCGAGATAGCCATAGAGATGTTGCCCCTTGAGATATGGAACAATTTGGGCTTTCCATAATAGGTAGTTCTCACAGGTTAATTTAATGGTAATGAGGTGATGAATTGGAGTGAGTGTGGTGGGAGAAGGTGTAGTCATTGTGTTTAGGGTAGAGGTAGCAGACGTTGAGGAAGAGGGCATGAGGAAAAAAAAATTAAATGTGAGTTACAACCTACTTTGATACCATGTAAAGACAATAGCTATCTGATATGATTTTGCAAAACCCAATCCAATCTGATTTGGGACTTGTCATTTATAGAGTTATACAACTATACAAAGGAAGTTCAAATATAAATAACTCTAACCTATCCTATCTTATCATGTCTCAATCTAATACTCTGTTACAATTCAAATCAAGAACTGAATTATCTCACTACAGCTGCTACACGGTTCTGGTTTCAATTTGAATTTACACAGCCACATATTCACAGCTACACGACACTATCATTTGGGCTGTCAACCTTATCCTTAACACAATTATTAAGCAAGTCAATCTTAAACATAATAATATATTCATAAACAAGCTCATGAATATATGATCTTGAATTAACTATATATAATACTATATATTTATATGTATACTTGTCCAAAAATATATTTATATATACTTGAAATTGTGTTGTATAAGTTTGTAAATTAGTTTATATGATATAAAATTATTATTTGCAATTTATTCATAATATAAACCATCCATTTGTAGTAACAATTCATAAATTTGTGAACCATACATTTTAGACATGCTTGATTTTACTAAATATAGGAAATGAATCAAGCTCAACTCGTGTAACTCATTTTGATATTCAGCTCAGCTCGTTTACTACCATAGAACACATCAACCCAACAATTAAAATAAAAGAGAACTTAGAAATAATTCAAAACGCATGCACAAACTCTCTCTTCCACAGCTTTAAGGAACATCAGATCATGAACCATGGCAACAACAGCTATTCAGTTTTTAACCATTAAGGACATGAAATTCACAACCTTTTAAAGGTCCCATATCAAAACAATTTTTTTTTAAAGAATTTTAGTTATCATTTTTGTTTCTACATCATATGTTTTGGGGTTAAGATATAATGACTGAGAGCATGATGCCACCGCTCTCCACTACATCCCCGGTTGCAGTCATATGACTGATCGGACCTTCTTCATGTTGTCTTCTTCCTTGTATAACTTTAACGAGGGACAGACCTAGGATTTTAAGCTAGCGAGGGCTGGAGTATAACGCAAAAAAAAAAAAAAAAAAAAAAAAAAAAAACAAACAAACAAACAAACAAATAGGTGTCCACCTAGGATTTTAAGATAGCGGGGGTTGGAATATAATTTCTATTTATTTTAGTATAATAACCTATTTTTTTATATTTTATATAATTACTTTTCAAAAACACCCATAGATTAATTATTTACATTCTATTTTATTTAAATTGTCATTTTTTATTTTTTGTTTATTATTATCTTCACATAGAGAGAGAGAGAGAGAGAGAGAGAGAGAGAGAGAGAGAGAGAGAGAGAGGAATTTGATAAGACAAAGGGTGAGAGAAAAAAAATAATGATATACAAAGATACATTAATTGTGTATATATTTATTTACATACTGTAGCAACTTTGCAAATTTACACATCTTTGACTTCACTGATGTGAATGACTATGGAGGTTAAATGTGTTAATTTGACATATTTTTTTAGTTATAAACGTACTTATACAAATGTGCTTAGCTTTATAAGTTCCGTTAGGAATTGTTTGGTTGGAATGATGAAAAAGTGAGATGATAAAAAATAGGAAAGAGACTAAAAAAAAAAAGTGGGAGAATAGACGAGATTTAGTGTTCTTTCATATGTGTTTAGTTGGAAGATGGAAAAGTGGAGAAATGAAAAACTCATTTGTTTGGTTAAGAAGAAAAATGGGAAGATAAAAAATAAAGTTGGTATAAGTTTACAATCAAGTCCCTATTAAATAAAACAAAAAATAACACATTTTTAATTAAAAAAAAAATTGTGTAAGAGACTTCAATATAAAAAAAAAAAAAAAATTTATGAGAAGAAAGAAAAAGAAAAAAACTAAAGAAGAAAAAAAAAGAGAGAAAAAAAAAAAAAAAACGAACTAGATGGATAGTGAGTATAAAAAAAATCAAACGAGAGAGAGAGAGAGAGAGAGAGAGAGAGAGAGAGAGAGAGAGAGAGAGAGAGAGAGAGAAGGCATCAAAGAAGAAAAACTGAAATAGATGGTCATGGTCTTTTTTGCCTTTTTCTTCATCTGACTTCTCTCCTTAGTTTTCTCTTCAATTTAGAGAAAAAATATATTGGTGAGTACAAGAAAAAAACACTTTGGACTTACCAAATTTTTTTCCACTAAGTCACCTAACCAAATAAATTGTATCAAGGCCTTTTTCTTCACCTGGCTTCTCTCCTTAATTTTCTCTTCAATTTAGAGAAAAAATATATTGGTGAGTATGAGAAAAAAACACTTTGGACTTACCAAATTTTCTTCCACCAATTCACCTAACCAAATAGTTTGTATCAAGAATATGCTTCATTTCTCTCCCAACTAATGAGATCCACCAACTGTGCGGAAATAAAAGAATATACCCGAAGAACCAAGTTTCTATTTAAACTAGTTTGGAGAGAAACTCTACAAACTCATCGTATATATTTATATTAAGTGTGAATTTTGAAAATCTAACCGTTAGATTGCATGTTCTTATTACATCCTTAATGCTTACAAAATTTCAAGAAAATCAAAGATCAATTGCTATGTCATAAAATAAATGTTATAATTTCAAGTTTTAAAGTTGTATATAAAAAATAAGTTAATTGATCAAATAGTAAATAATATTTAATTTAAACGAAATTTGATTTGCATGTTAAGAATATAAGAAATATAAAATTTAATGGTTAAATTTTTAAAATTTACAAAAAAATATATATATACATATATATATATATATATATATGAAAAATTTGAAAAATTTATTTTCCGACTAATTTAGAAATGAACTTTGTACTATACTCAAATGCTAAAAAGAAAAAACATTTAAAAAATACAAAAAAAAAAGTGTCATAATTCCCACTGTATGATAAAAAAACTAAATGATGATGTGACAGCATGTTATCAAAAGTAAAGGAGAACGCTCTTTATTGACAGTTGAAACAACTGAGAGAATAGAAAACAGATACCCGATTCCACCGAGAAAGGAGCACTTAAAAGATGGAAAGAAGAAAAAAAAAAAAAAAGAGTTTTAATCCCCCCTGTATAATAAAAGACTATATGATGATGTGACAGCATGTTACCGAAAGTCAAGGAGAATACTCTTTATTGAAACAAATCTTGAGAAAAGCAGATTTCCAAGTTTCCATCTTCACGTGGGTGGGTCCCATGTGTGGAACAAAATTTCTAAAAAGTTTTATCCCTCAAACAAGATGAGACTCAATTGACGGGAAAGTTGAGTGCGACATCATTTTTCATAATTTCTTATTACAGTTATGAATTGACAGAATATAATTAGTAAAAAAAAAAATAATAAATTTTTTTATAAAAGATAATTAATTATTTATAACCTATTGTATTAAAGTTATAAAAAAATTATAAAATTATTAAAAATTATTTGATAACATTGTTTGAATAATGTTGTTTATAATTTTTAAAAATATATATAAATAAAAAAATAAATAAAAACACTTATAACATTATTTAAAAATTAAAAAATATCGCTCAAACGACTCTAATCAACCGTCTTAAAACTATTATTCGATTCACACAACAGGACAAAATCTTTTGTGCCACCATCGCAGGGTTTGGGACGGAATTCAATAAGAAAGCTCCACGAAATTACCCGGCAAAACCACAATGCAAAATTTCCACAGTTTCTCTTTCTAATCTGGAGGTCTGTCTATATCTAAAGATTTAAAGCTCAAGTACCCGGCGGTTTCTCTGCTGGATCTTGTGATCCTTTGAATTTGGTTTCTCAATTTTCTAATGAAATTCTGCCGTTTTTCTCCCAAAAAAAAAAAAAACTGAACATGTCAAAACCACACGTCCACACCGGAGATAGTTTGACGCGGCAGGGGTAGAGGTGGCCTAACCGTCGAGTGGAGGCTGATTTGTTGTTGGCTGTTGCAGCTACGGTATGTCTAACCACTCAAACTGGACTGGTAATGGATGACTGATCGAAGTCCCTCTTGCAAGTTTGCAGTTGGCAGCGTCAGGGTAATTTTTCTTTTAATAAATTCAGATTTTATATTTTGGGAGAAACGGTTTGGATCTTTGAGGTTGTGAAGTTTAGAGCAATCGATCAGTGATTACAAAAAATTCCGTCTCTTTTACTTTAAAAAAAAAAAAACATTTTTTTTTTTCTATTTTACATGACTACATTTACAAAAACACCCATGTCTTCTACATTATTTTATTTAAATAGTTATTTTTATTATTATTTTATTATATATCTCATCTTAAACACGTTCTCATTTCCACTTCTTGCTCTTTGCCTCTTTCATCCCAACCCCTCCCCCACACACACGGTAAGTTCAGATCGTCATCTCTGGCAAAAGCGACAACTCTGGCAGCATTGGTAGCAGCTCCGGCGACAAAGGCAAGGTCATTTATGGAAGGTCTGGTGGGTTCTGCATTGATTTTTCTTATGGGTTTGATTTTGAGTTGATTTTGATTTGGACTGTGCTAGAATTGTTTGATTAAATAATTAAATTTACCATATCTCAATAGTTTAAACTTTGGGATTAATCGGTAATTTAAATAGTATCAAAACATGAGATCTTAAGTTCGATCTCTGTCTCCTCCATTCTACCTCTCATTTAGATTCTCACGTGTTGAGCCTCACCAATTAATTGGGTAAATTTGGCCCACACGTGAAAGAGAGAGTGTTAGAATTGTGTGGTTAAATGATTAAATTTACCATATCTCAATAGCTTAAATCTTTGAGATAATTGGTAATTTAACAATTTTGAATTGGGTTTGGGATGGTTTTCCCGATGGGGTTTTGGTTGATTTTGAGATGTTTTTGGTTTGAGTTTGTTGACTTTGTGTTTGGAAAATCAACTATCCAAATGGATTTGCTGTTAGGTGTTTTGTTGGAAGTTTGTTTTGGTTGATTTGATTTGAGTTTGGGATGGGTTTAAGTTGATTTCCATTGATTTTGGGTTGATTGTGTTTGGATTTTTAATTTTGGGTTAATTGTATTTGGATTTTGATGATGTTGTAATGTACGGGTGTCCATGCAAACTGGAGACCCGACAAAGCCGACCAACCTGACCGGAATTGACTTGTCACAGTTGGATCTAACACTTTTGATGGTAGGTGACGGGTCTTAACCCTCAAAAATCGACTATGGAGGGTCGAGTAGTGAGTTTCATCCTTAAAAACCCGAGCCACCCAACCCGCTCGACAAGAACTCAAAGAAGGCCGAAAATAACCTAGATTTGGCAATGATCTAGCGCTCCTCAGCTCCGATTCAGCCACGTTTGGCCTTCCTTTACTCAGATTCGCTCAAATTCGGCCAAGATCTACTCTCTTCCTCACTTAGATATGCTTAAATCCAACAATATTTAATTGGATCTAGCCCATATCTACTAAAATTTGGCCAAAACTCCGTAAGCCTGACTCTAACTCCGTCGATATTCTTAAATCTCGGCCAAATTTCCATAGATCCGAAGGAATATCAGCCAAATCTTGTTAGATCCAGCCAAATTTGACAAGATCCAGCTAGATTTCAGCCAAAATTTGGCTATATTGGAAAACCCAAAACCGACTGATTCACACCTTAAAATCGATACGACCTGACCCGATTGATCTGAAACTTCATTCGGGTCAGTTGCGGGTTGAAATCTTCCCCACCCAATAACGTCGGGTCGAGTCCAGTTTGGGCACAAACCCGACCCGGCCCGACCTATGGTCTTCTTCTTCTTCTTCTTCTTCCTAGATATTGAAAAGATGAGGGGAAGAGAGAGAAACAATCTGTCAAGTGAGAGTGGAGAGAGAAAATAAAATAAAATAACATATAGAAAGCTATAGTAACCATGCAAATATGCACGGTTACTGTAGCAATTTTGCATATAAATATTGTTTTAGACAGACTGGTGTGGGTAGTGTTTAAGCAAAAAAAAAAAAAAAAAAGTAAAATTGGCCCACACGTGTTGAGCCTCACCTATTAAAAGATAGATTCAACCCACACGTGAGGGGGAGTGTTAAAATTGTGTGGTTAAATGATTAAATTTACCATATCCCAATAGCTTAACCTTTTGGGATAATCGGTAATTTAACAAAAATTCTTGATTAAGAAGATTTGATTTAAAAAAAAAAAATTATTTATTATTTATTGCAAATTTGTTTTTATTATTTATTTTTTTTTATGGTAAGATTGAGTTTCTCATCTAATCATTTTTTTTTTTTTTTAAATGGTAAGATTGAGTTTCTCATTTAATCAATTGAATTAGAAAGAGATAAATCCTGAGTACACACGTACTCAATAAGGCTAAGAGTTTCCTCCAACCAAACAATGAAATCACCAATTTATTTCACAAATTGGGCTAGAATGTGGGCAGGCCTATTGCCTTCCTGTTTAATATGAGTGAAAGTAGTAAATCTAAAACTTTGAACCAGAGATAAAATGCTAGTAGTGACTGTTTCTATAGATGAAGAGGCTTCTAAGATACTTGTGAGAATTCTACTTAAGATGAGTGAGTCTGTTTCGAAAAAAGCTTCTTTGAAACCCATCTCCCAAGGGCGAAAAAATGGGTATGTATATATATATATATATATATTGTCAAAATCTTGGGAAGGGTCGGAGACTAAAGGTATGTTTGGTAACTGTTTTTTTCCCCTTATTTTATGTTTTCAAAAACAATTTTCTATTTTTGAAACTAAAAATCTTGTTTGGCAACCCAAAATAAACAGAAAACAAAAATTGTTCTCAATTTGTGAAGGAAATTGAAAACAAGCAAAAGACTGTTTTTAGTTTCTAATTTGCAAAAGTTAATGAAAACACACATTTAATTTAATGAATTTATCTCATTTAATGAGTTAGCATTAGAGTTCAAAATCCTAGAAGCAACATATTTTAGTATTTTCTATTTTTTTTCTTCAAAAAAATATCTTTTTAATTTCCACTAACCAAACATGTTTTTGATTTCAAAAATACAAGAAAATTGTTTCTTCTTTATATTCCCAAAAACAAGTTTTTAAAAATAGAAAACAAAAACTGTTTCTAAACATAACCTAATTTGTTTGTTTGTTTTTTTTTTATTTTTTATTTCTAAGATAATTTTTTTAGTACCGCTATTGATGGAATTTTTGAAAAGTTACAAAGATAATAAACTTTTGAGAACTTGTGTGATGGCTTGACCTAGGAACGTAAGTATCTATTTTTTAGTTCATTTTGAGGAAAAGAATGTGAGGATTATGCAACCATAGTTATCAGTACTTAAGATCCCAAGATCCTACATCCCTAAAACGCTATGGATCTCACTAGGATCTCTACTAAAATGAAATCCATGTGAGATCCCAATCCAAATCTTAAAATTAGGATCTAAATGATCTAAAGGATCCTGATTCCATAGCGATACTAAAGATCATACGCTATAATTGAAAATTCAAAATTTGTTACTGTTAGGTTCTAAATATTTATGTATAAATGTTTAGGTTCTAAATGATTTATTTTTTGGCAAACCGTGTACGTAAACTTGTCTAGGAATAGATCTTAGTGCCTATGATGTGTATTAAATATTGTTCAAAATATTGCAAGTCAGAATTCAAGAATGTATAAGCTGCAAGTTCAAGAAGTGAGGATCTAAAAAGCTCGTTCAATTGAAAGAATAGCTCGATCGATCGAGATGGGATTTGTAGAATTTTGTTTGAAACTCAACAGTTCATTAAACGTTTAGGGTTTCAATCCAGATTTACTTGGTATATAAGGAAAACCTTAAAATTAGTTGAAGTGTTTCTTCCTGGTAGAAAGAAGTTTGATTATGTGTTTAGTGAACCCCCGCATCTATAGACTCTAAGATTAGTTGTAGTTTGGTTTTTTTATCAACTGCCAAACTTGTTTGGGAATAGGCCAAGGAACTTTATTCTGGTGTTAACAATTTGAAGCAAATTTATGATTTTCATCAAACATATTTCTCCTTGAGTCTCAATGATTTGTCTTTGGAAGACTACTACAATAAGTTTAAGGGTGTATGTGAAGAACTCAATATTTATCTACCAATTTCCTCTAATGTTAAAACTATGAAGAAACGTTGAGATTCTATGCATGTTGCTCGCTTTCTCTCTAGATTACCTGAAATTTTGAATCTTGTGAAATCATAAATTTTGGCTAGTCATGACCTCCCTTCATTAAGTGAAGTCTTCGGTGGACTTGGACATACCACATTATCTAACTCTTATACAACTGCATTCCCTTTCTCTAGTATTGATGCATTACCTTCTGGTGATAAATTTGCCTTTGCCACTTCTATGGGGAGTAATAGAGGTGGTTGTGGTGGTCAAGGTTGTGAAGCCTGAGGTCGTGACTAAGGACTAAGGGGGTTTTGCTAGTGAACAAGGGGGTCGTGGTAGAGGACGTGACCTTCGTAAGTGCACTTACTGTCATGGTGAAAATCATACGGTAGACTTTTGTTAAGAGTTGTATGGTAAACCCTTGGCTCACCAAGCCAGTTTTCAAGCTGAAGAATCTCCTTCATAGTCACTTCCCCCAACGTCTAAAGTAGTCTCTATTCCTAAGGAAGAGTACAATCACCCATTGTCTATGCATTCTAACTTTGTTGGGTTTGATTCTACTGCTACTTTGGCTTAACAAGATACTTCCACTACTTGTCTTGCCATTCAAGATCCTTGGGTCATTGACTCGGTGCTACTGATCATATGACAGGTACCTCAAGTTTACTCTTTGACCTTGAGTACTCTAGTAGTCTTCCCAATGTTACGTTGGCAGATGGCTCAGCCACGACAATTTCCAATTTGGGCACTGCTAATCTTAGTCCAAATCTTTCTCTCATTTCTAACTTATATATTCATGATTTTACTTTTAATATTTTTTCAATTAGTAAGTTTATTAAAGTTTTGAATTGTGTTGCCATTTTTTTATCCACTCGTTGTATCTTTCAGGATCTCAAGACAAGGAAGATTCTTGGTGGAGGGCATGAAGCTAGTGGACTTTACTACCTAGATCGGCGTGGTTCTTCCGATTTAGTGGCTTCTCACTTGTCTATCTTACCTCTTCAACATCATTGTCGCCTTGATCATCCATCCCTCTAGAATTTGAAGTTGTCAGTCTCGTCGTGTCATCAAATTGAGTCCTTACAATTTGAAGCATGACAGTTGGGTAAACGCCATAGGGTGCCTTTTGTCCCTAGGCGTGAGAGTCGTGTTAGTAATCATTTTCATTTAGCTCATTCTAATATTTGGGGTCCAATAAACACCTTTCATTGTTGGGATTTAGATATTTTGTTAATGATTATTCTAGGGTCACCTGTCTTTATCTTATGAAAGAGAGGTCTGAATTTTACTCAATTTTCAAATCATTTTTTTTTATGGAAATAAAGGCTCAATTTAATGTGTCACTTTGTATTTTTTTTTTTATTTGATAATACTTGTGAATATTTTCATACATCTTTATCTCAATTTTTTGATGACCATGGTATTATTCACTATTTTCATGCCCCTATACTTCACAACAAAATGGTGTTGTTGAATGCAAAATGCATCATTTGTTAGAGGTCACTCATGCCTTATTGTTTCATATGCGTATTCGCAAATCATATTGGAGTGATTTTGTTCTTATTACCTATCACCTAATTAATTGCATGCCATCCACTGTTCTAGGTGGTTAGATCCCTTATACTGTGCTCTCTCTTAATGCACCTTTGTTGCTTCTACCTCTTAAGATTTTTGGTTGTGAGTACTATGTTCATATCTTAGGTATAGAGAGTGATAAATTTGATCCTAGATTAATCAACTGTGTTTTTCTTGGGTATTCTCATACTCGTAAGGGATATCGATGCTACTCACCTAATCTTTGTCATCATTTCATTAGTGTTGATGTCGCATTTGATGAGTCTTAATCCTATTTTTCTCCTTCTGTTAGTAGTGACAGTTCTTCTACTTGTCTTCCTCGCTTACCGCTGGCTCCACTTATGTTTCCTATTGCATCTCCTCCTCAGAAACCATTGTAGGTGTATCGTCGTAAGCAGAAACCTCCAACAAAGACTTCTTCCTCACCTAGTGCTCTGCCTCCTAATTCTGATTCTCTTCCAATTGTTTTGCGCAAAAGTAAGCATACTTGTACCTCTCATCCTATCTCTCAGTTTGTCTCTTATGGTTATTTTTCTTCATCTTTTCATGTTTTTACCACTTCCTTGAATTCTACTATTGTTCCTAAGTCTGTCTAGGAGGCTATGTACATCCTTAGTTGGAAGTTTGCTATGGAGGCATAAATGTCTGACCTATTTGAAAATGCTACTTGGTCTTTAGTTACTCATTCTTTAGGGAAACTATTGTTGGTTGTCGTTAGGTGTATACTATGAAGTACTTGTCTGATGGTTCTATTAAGCGTTTACAGGTTCGCTTAGTTGCCAAAGGGTATACCCAAACATCTGGCATTGGTCACTGTTTTAGTTAGACGTTAAAAATGCCTTTTTGAATGGTGATATTAAGGAAGAGGTGTATATGGAGCAATCACCTGGGTTTGTTGCTTAAGGGGAGTCTAGAGAAGTGTGTAGGTTGCATAATACCATCTATGGGCTTAAACAATATCCCAAAGGTTGGTTTGGTAAATTCAGTGAAGTAGTGTTAAAGTTTGGATTGTGATGTTGCCACTTTGATCACTCTATGTTTTCTCATATCTTTGTAGAAGGAAAGATTTTGTTGATAGTATATGTAGATGATATTATAATCACTAGTGATGACAAGAAGGGTATTGATAATTTGAAGAGATACCTTTAAAACTCCTTTCGAACTAAGGATCTAGGTAAACCTTGTTATTTCTTAAGTGTAGCAAGATCTAAAGAAGGCATCAGTTTATCAAAAAGAAAGTATGTGTTAGATATTTCAGAAGAAGTTGACTTGTTAAGATCTAAACCAGTGGAGACTCCTATGGATCCTAATGTCAAATAATTAGGGGGAGCTATTATCTTATCTTGAGAGTTATTGTCGTCTGGTTGGTAAACTAAATTATCTCACAATTACTCGCCTAGATATATCATTTGCAGTTGTGTTTTAGGCCAGTATATGAAAGATCCTTATCTTCCATATTGGGAGGCAATTATTCGAGTTGTGAGGTATCTTAAAGCACATCCAGACTGTGGTCTTTTGTATAAAGCTAATGGTCACATATAGGTAGAAGCTTATATTAATGTTGATTAGGCAGGATCATCATTAGATAGAAAATCCACTACTAGGTATTGCACTTTTTTGGGAGAAAACCTAATTACTTGGAAAAGTAAGAAACAAACTGTTGTTACTAGATCTAGTGCAAAGGTTGAGTATAGAGTCATGGCACACTCATCATGTGAGCTTATGTGGATTAAGCATATACTTGAAGAATTAAAATTTGTTGTGAAGGTGCCTATGACTATGCATTATGCTAATCAAGCAACAACTTACATTGCCTTCAATCTTGTGTTCCATGCAAGAACCAAGCATATAGAAGTAGATTTTCGTATTACTCAGTAGAAGGTAGAAGATGGTGTAATTTCTACTCCATATGTTTCTTCAATAGTCTATATTGTTGATATGTTTATCAAAGCTTTATGTAAGGCTCGTTTGGGTTTATTATGTAACAAGCTAGGATTGTATGATATATACTTTCTAGCTTGAGAGGGAATGTTATGGGTATAAGTTAGAGGCAAAGTGGTAATTTCATTGTAATCCTTTATATATAAATAATATTTTATGTATTAGGGTTAAGTTAATAAAACCCAACACATGTTTTACCTCACAACATATATTATGAATTATAATTATAGGTATTTTTTTTATCATAAAATAGGATCTTACAATCTTCGTACCAATTCTACGATCTGATTCTTAAACCTTCTCACCAATTCCGTGTAGGACCTCGATCTTGATAACCTTGTATATAACTCATGCAGTGTAGTCAAAGCAAAGGCGGAAGGAAAGAGGCACCAAGCGAGAGGAGCCAAAAAGGCACTAGCCCGAGTGAAGTGAGACTTCAAATTTTAGTTATTATACATACGAAGCATATAGAGCTTAAATCTAATGTATCTAAATGATGAGAACATCTCTTTCTGTTACTAATGGATAGGAGCTAGTCTTTTCTTTTTTTGAGAAACGGATAGGAGCTAGTCTATAAATCAATTTCTAGGAGAGTTGCCATTTCTCTTGCGAGAGAATAGGAGAGAGTTTCTGTGATAGAGTAGACAAAGTATAACGGGTAAAAAACGTTTGGTGACAAATGAGAGTTGGGAGGACAAAAGAAAGTGAGGGAGATCTGCCTTGACAAAAGAAAAAACAAGAGAAGAATAAAATGAAATAATGAATAAAAATTATAAGGGGAAATTATAGTAAACCTACCTGTGGTTTGGCCCGTTTTCACTTTTCCTACTCGTGGTTTAAAACTTAACACTTTGTCCACCTGTGTGGAGCTCTGTTTGGTCTTTGTTACCCACCTTTGGCTTTTTCGCTAAAAAACAACTTTTACCACCAAAACATAACATAACACGAATCAAAAAGTTAGGCTTTGAATTTTTTGAAAGAGCTTGGGTTATAGAAGCAAGGAAATCTCTATACCTTAATAAGAAAAAAAATTAAATCCTTAAAAAAATATAATTAGAATAGAATTGTAGTTATTTTTTTTACCTTAGAAAACAAACTAATTAATCCCAGAAAATACCATCCAATAAAAACTAAATTACATGACTATCTTCGAATAACTATTACAATCACTTCCATCTTTTGGCATTTTAGAAGTCTGGCACATTAGAGGTCCACATCTTGATGTCGTCTTCTGGCAATTCAAATCGAAGTCCACTAGTTGTGGTTGTCCCTAAGAAGCCCCAAAAGTAAGGTGCTTTCTTTGTAAGACTCAGTACTGAAGTTGTCAAGCTCTGGAAGAGCTTCATCAAAAGCTTTATTTTCAAGTTAGCAGGCCTTGAAAAAAAAGAAAGGAGGAAAGCAATTTTGACGTCAAACTGATATCTAAAAATCATATTTCTACAGATTCAGGGAAAAATTAATGGTAATATTTACAAACCTTTCAACTGAATTCATGATCTCACGATAGAAAACTGAAAAGTTCAAAGCCAAACCCAATCGAATGGGATTTGTAGGGGCCAAATCAGCCTCAGCGAAAGTGGAAGCTGATTTGGCCCCTACAAATCCCATTCGATTATTGCGTTCGAGCCATTTCCCCTAAATTTTTCGGAGCAAAACAACACCTAATTGCCCGAACATGAGGTCATCGATTTTATGGCAGCGATGGTGACCTCGATGGCGTCGGTTTCTAGGGTGTAGAGATTGCCTTGCTTCTATAACCCAAGTTCTTTCAAAAAATTCAAACCCTAACTTTTTGATTTGTGTTATGTTATGTGTTAGTGGTAAAAGTTTTTTTTTAATGGAAAAGTTATGTGTTATGTGTTAGTGGTAAAATTTTACCTTCATTGCTACAGTGCACATCTATGTATGGTTGTGCACTGTAGCTAAGAGCTAATAAAAAGAATATTTTTTATTAAATTTCTCTCTCTTCTTTCATTAAAAAAATATTTTCTCTTTCTTTCTTGTTCTCTCTCTCCGGCTTCTCTTCTTTCTTCCTTTTTCCTTCTCATTTTTTTTTTCTCTTCCTCATCTACTCTCTGCTTCGCCGATCTATTCTGGATCTTCATCTTCATCTTCATCGCCCATGTCGTCGTCCCACGCCGCTAACCCATCTCACCCAGTCCTCCATCTCACCGCTCACCCAACGCCGACAAGCCTAGTCCTCCATCTCACTGCCGATCCAAGCTCCATTACTGACCTAAGCTTCATCGTCAATCCAAGCTCCACCGACACTGCCTTCATCGAACACCGCCTTCATCGAACTCAAGAGCACCGTGGATTTCGTGGTTGGATTTCATGGCTGTGGTTAGATTTCGTGGGTTTCTCTGGGTTTCGTGATGGCGGTTTGGCTGGGTTTCATGGTGCCTAAGTTTTTTAGTAGTGGGATGTATTATTTTATTGTAGTAAATATATTATTTTATTGTGATGTTTATATTATTTTATTGTGTTGAAAGCTAAAATAGATCCACTGTTGCAGCATGTGAGTAGGTAAAATAGATAAAGTAATTTTTTGCGGTGCCAAATAGCTAAATTTTTAACTCCACTACTATGGATGCTCTAACCCCAACTGTGTTACTAAAAGGACAAAACACTGCCATGAGTGTGGGGCATCAGATTCTTTCAGAAGATTGATTTCCCTTGTTTGGTTGAAAGTTGAAACAAGAGAGGAGCCCATTTGAAATAGGAGAATCCCTTGTTTGGTTGAAACAAGGGAGACGAAAAAGGAGGAGATGCAGTGGTTCAATCATTCAATTTCTGTGGGGGCCACCATTTTGGTGTCAGCCCAAATTGGGCAGAAATGGGGTGAAAAGAGATAACATGATTAAGATATAGGTAAATTTCAACTTATGCATACTTAGTTTCACCGAAATTTAAATTGCTTATTTGTAGTTTGAAATTTGATATTTTACCCACTTAAGATTTGACCAAAATTTAAATTACCTACCTATTGTTTGAAATCTCAAGATGTAAGTGTTCTATTAGATTCTTTTCATTCTTATTTGATCTTTTATTTTTATGTTTTTTTATGTTTGTGTGTGTGTGTGTGTGTGTGTTTTTGAAGAAGAGAAACATAAAAGTGGAGCAAAATTATATATTTAGCCATGTTTGTAATAAACGTATGTTGCGGAACTCTAATTGAGTTAACCTCAGGTGAGTAAAGTGTCAAATTTCAAAATACAAGTAGCCCTTAAGATATATTTTATTTTTATATTGTAAAATGTCTAATCATCAATATATATATATATATATATAACTGAAGCCTCTTACCTCTTTAGAATTTCCCACGTCATCATTACTTAAATAAATATTATAATTAATAAATAAATATTATATTACGATTTTATAGCCAACTAAATTCTCTGGAAAAAAATAGAATTTATACCGGACTCATTCTCTTCTCCCTGGCTCCATCTCCACTCCACTCTCCAATCTCTTACCAATTCAGTCGATCTCTCGCAACCTCTTATTTTATCTCTGACTTATAATCCTACGTTTAGGAAGAGAAGAACAAAACCCTAAAAGTTTCTTAGAGAGCAACTTTATTCCAAGGCTGAAGGTAATAAAAAATTTCGTCGTGATTTGATAGTGGGGTTGCTGCACATGATTATGGCCCAATGAAGTGAGCCAAGCTTCTTAGAGAGCAATGTTATTCCAAGGCTTCTGTGTGTGTTAGCTTTTGTTAGGTATGAAAGGAGTCTGGGTAGAATTTTAATTTTAATTTTTTATGGGTTTTCCAAGCTCTTGCATAATGGAGTTTATAAAAACTGTGTGTGTGTGTGTTTTTTTTTTTTTTTCTTCTCAAAACGCAAACACAAAAGATTAGAGAGGACTATTGGGAAAGAAAAATCAGCGTGAGCTTCCCAAATCCCCTACCATCAACCTTCAATTCCTTCGTAAGATTTCAATTACTTATTAATTTTTCCACTCCTACTTTGGTTTTGATTTTCGGTTTTTGAATTTCTTAATTAGTTTATTTTTATGACTAATCCAATTCTTGCTTCTAGAGTGTAAGAAGAAAAAATCCCATCTATTCATTTTTTTTTTTTTTTTAAACGATGAAATCCAAGTTGTTCATATTGCAGGACTACCTTATTTGATTTTGAGTTTCATATTCATATGAAAATTTTATATAAAAAACTATTTAAAGACTTGTAAATGAGACTAAACTATTCAAAAACATGAAATTTTCATATTTAGACAATAAGGGATATCATCTATATACAAAAATCTACTATATCAATTAGCTGGTATTGTAGGCAATTAGAAGGAATAATCTTTGTGGTTATTGCTATTCTACTATAGCAATTTAGCCTGCTATTGTAGGCTATCAAAAGATTTAATTTTTGTGGTTATTGCTATCCACTAATAATATTCACTATTCACCATTCCAAATTTTAAGTTTGGTTATTTTAAGTTTTTGTTGTTGGATATTATAGAAGAGGATTATCTATTTGTTAAATAATTAGAGAATATTTAATGTGAAGCAGATTTTGTTAAATGGATATAGAATTTTTTTGGATGCAACATGCAGCTTAAGTGGGTATTATTTTTTTAAACTAGGAATTTATGGGATATGGTTTATGAATTATGGAATTTAATTAAATTTCTCAGATCAAATGATGATATGGGATTAAGGGGTTTGTGGTTTTATCGATAAGTGTTGTAATAAGTTCATACCATAGACACCCGTTAAATAATAAGTTTAGGGTTATAATTTTTTTTAATGTATTAAATTCCTATTTTTTATATTTTATTTTAAAGTTAGATATGCACTTATCATTTAAAAAAAAAAAAAAAATCAAGAGCTGGGGAATAGATTCAATTTCAGAGGTGTTAACAAATTTTCTAAATTATAATGACATTTTTTTTTTTAATGTTTCAAAAGTTTTTTTATTCATTGTAAATAATAATAATTGTACAAGACACTTGTATGTTTTCTTTGTTCTATAACATATAACCCTTAATATATATATATATATTTTAGCTATATAGTGTTATTTACAAATTCAATTTATTTGATTGTATTAAAATAAATCAAGATTAAATCATATATGTTCATCAAAGAAATTAAATCATATATCATACTTAATACATTTTCCATGCATCATACGGGTTAGCGACTAGTATATTCTTAACCATTTTCCTTTCTCTCCATTTTACAAGCCTTTCTCTTCCCTTTACAAACCAAAGGAAATATGGAATTCTCATCTTTTCTTCTTTCCTTTTGTTGTGTTTGTTCTGAAGTAAAATGTTTTCAAATGTAAAATATTTTCAAGTATTTTGTATAACAAGTAAAATTTTCAAGCAAACCACCAAAGTTGCTAGTGCCGGAGGTCTAATGACCGGACCACCAGAATTGACAGTTAGAGCAGTGTTTTTGGCGATTGGACCATCGACACAAGTTGCCGATTCGGCGTCTCTAGCCATCAAACTGCTAACACCAATTGTCGGTGAGGCATCTTTGGCTACCTGACCACCGGCACAGGTCATCGGAGTAGAGTTTCCGGACATTAGACTGTCAATGTGATGTTTTTAACCACTAGACTAGTGACCTAGCCACCAGATGAGGGAGGGGAAGCCATTGTGTGTTTTTGGAAAATGTTTTACCAAATTTTCAAAGGTAAAACATTTTACAAATTTTTATAAATATATTAGAAGCATGACTACATTTTACCTTCAAACAATGACCTGAAAATGGAAAAAATATTTACTTCCAAATAAACGGAGTGTTTATTTCTTCTAAACAAATAGAGTGTTTATTTCTTACTAGTTTGGGGCCTTTGGGTAGCACGTGCAAGGCATATGTTTGTCAATATAAAGATTAACAATTAAGGTTAGAATTAGAATTCATTTATAACAAAAACCAAAACGATAGTTATTTGATTGTTGAAGTACTTGGAAATTGTACCATTAAATGAGGCATTAATTTAACTATATAAGAAAGAAGCGCAAACATTGTAATAGGACACATAATACATCACAAACCAAGATTATACTATGTTTTAAATATATAAATATGCTTTGAAACGTTAAATAGATACATCATAATGTTAGTATTGGTTTGTCATGCTTTATATGCCTTATTGATCCTTTAATATAGTTCCAAAATAGTACATTCTATTTTAAAAAACTTGAAATTACATGTTCATTGATTTTCTTTAGGTGGATCATGAGCGAAGACCATGTTGAACTTCTTTCAGGATTCTCCAAGTATGTCAAATCTTACTGTTCTTAATGGATAAGAAACTTTTATCATAAGAGAGCTCAACAAAGCTTTCAATATTCTTGATTTCATCCTACAACTATAGGAGTAAGAATGTAAGTTTTTGGTAATTTTTTTTTATAAAATGTATGTGGTTCCACTTAAAGAAACTCATAAAGGAAAGATATGGATCACTAAAAATTTAAAAATATCTAATATTTATTAGAGAACATAAGATACAAAACACACAAATGTGGATGTCATATGAAACACTCTAGATTGCTCATGGTATAAGACAACCATTAAAATCAAGGATTAACAAAATTTATTTTTTCATTATTGATGATGCCGAAAAACCACTAGAGAGCCACACGATACTTGCACGCTCGAAATAATACCTACACAACACAAAGGGAAGACCTAACAGAGAGCACCGAAGTGGTGCCGGCCAAATATCCTCCGAATGTCAAGTTATAACTTCTCACAACTCTAGAGTGCTGGAGAGAGGCAAATTATGCGTACCTTGATTTATGAGGGTATTGAGGCTTTTATAATAGTAGAAGGTTGACATCTATTCCTTGGTGTGGAAGTCTTTTCCTTATAGGAATCTTCTTGAATAATCCCAAACGTGATGGACAAGATATTTCCTTATAGAGAAGATTTTCATTAATGCGCGTATCTTCCGGAGTCCTCTTTGTGTAGGATTCCATTTACCTTGGGATTCTATGGTGGCTAAGTGTGCGTCGCAAGTATTTCCCATCTAGGGTTTTCTGCCTGCCACGTGGGTGGTCGACCCGTCACTGTTGCAATCGTTTATGTAGGATCCATCCATAACAAACCTTGCATAGGTTGGGCCCGTCTTATATCGGCCCACGGATGTGGAACTGTCAGGCCCATTTCATGAAGATCCGTCATCCTAGATTTTTACCCTCTTCAGTTGCCCTCTCAACCCATGGGTTTGTCATCTTTGAGCGAAAAGACCCATGGGGTGATGGTTCAAAGTTCAAGGGATGACAGTTCAAAAGCCTGTGGGTTGACAGTTTCAATATGGACTCCGTGAACTGTACCCACCCCTGACAAGTTGTTTGGATGCCATTTATGATGCATGGTACGTATCGCTCTTCCATTGGATATTGTCTCGGATCAAAGTGTTGCTTCGTCTTTCATGCACTTCCTCTATAAATATCACACTCTTCTTTTCTCATTTCTCTACTTTCCGTTGAAACACACAGTCAAAGCACATCCGTCATCCTTATTAGAGACCACTCCGTCAAGTTTCTGTGTCCGTCATCAATGCCTTTCTTCTGCTTACGAACTAACTTGGTAAGTACTCTCATTTTCACAAGTTTTTTTTATCTCCAAATACTCTTTTATTTTCCTACTCTATACCCCGTCACCCCTTCAAGACCCGTCAGAGTCTTAGGTTTTGTCGTCACGTGTAGGCAATGTCTAGTGCGTCAAGTAATCAGTCAGTTGTCCGTGATGGGGTGGATTATGAGGAAGTATACTCGTCAGGTCACAAAGACCAAGAGAGTCCAAGTGAAGAGAAGAGTCCGTCCACCTCTTCCCCGTCCTCAACAAATGATGATATGGAGATGGCTGACCCAAAGGAGGGTTTTGATGACGGTGAGGAACAACCAATAAAGTCTGTCGTAGGTGCTGATGGACCTAAGGAGTTCATCATGCTACCGGAGTGGACGGTGAATAATTTTAGATCCACCATCAAGGAGAAACACTTCAACACCCTTAGGGCTAATTACCAAATCCTAGATAACATCCCCATCCGTCTACCCTATAAGTCAGAGAAATGCTACTATGAAGGGGTAGAAGGTGTCGGGGTGTATGAACAAATGTTGAAGGCGGGGCTCAAGTTTCCACTAAGCTTCTTGCACTGTGAGCTTTTCAAATACCTAGGCCTGTCCGTTAACCAAGTATCCCCAAACGCCTGGAAGGTCTTCATAGCAATGGAGGTCCTGTATGGTGCTATGTCAAATGGTGCTAGGAGGCTGACGATGCGGGAATTCCTTCACTGTTACTGTCTAGACGAAATAGACAAATCAAGGGAGATGTATAGTTTTATGCCTAGAAGTTCGTTGTTAAAAGTTATATTTGAAACCCCAGACTCCAATAGGGACTGGAAGAACCGTTATTTCTTCTTAGAGGGTGACGAATGGATGTGTCATCCAGGGGACACAGAACACATGCCCGTTGACACGACTTGGGGCATATTGCCTTCGTCTGGTATGCACCCGTCCTAGTGTGTGACCCCTTAACATAAACCGTTCAGTTTATTATCATTTCTTCAACACTATTAACCGTCTTCTTCTTTGTAGTTCGACGGTGTCCATAAGTTGAACTTCAGGAGTTTAGCTTCCTTGAGAGAATTTTTGCCAAGAGTAAGCTGGAGGAAAGGACTTAGGCAAAATTAGTCACACTTAAAACCATCCATTGGTATTATGACGAACCTAAGCCAACGCCAGTAGCCATTAAATACGATGCTAGAATTCGCCAACGTAAGTTTGTCATCTTCATTTTATTCCAACGGTTTTGATTTCAATCTTAATGTTTAACTTCACCTATCCACCTCTACAGAAATGGACGACGCCAAGAGGATGGCATTGATTAAGTCTCAAGTTGCTAAGAAAAAGGAGACCGACGACGTGCTTCCCAAGGGGACGGGTTCAAGCAACCCATCCACAAAAAGGAAACAGTCGTCCAAAAGGGACCGTCCTCCAAAAAAACCCAAGGTTCCTTTAGAGCCTGTTGTAGGGCTAATGGCTGAGGGTGTAAAGACGGTCACCCTAACGAAGCATGGGGCTGGCAAAGGCCTTATGAAGGCTCCGTCCACTCGTAAAGAGAAGCCATCCATCCTCCTCTGAAAGGACTTAAAACACACTTTGGAGAGGCTTTTGTCCATCATAACCGCTGAGGATTATGAAGACCTAAGTAACCATTCGACAGAGGTGATAGGGGAGACGGGTCTGTTCAGTATTGCTCAGGTAAAACTTACCCGTCCTTTATTCGTCCGTCTACTTCTTTGCTGGTTTTGAAACTAACTCCTTTTTATTTTTAGGCCATGGTTATGATGAAGGGGCTTATGGGACGGTGTCTAAGCCGTGAGACATCGTTGGACCGTATTCATGAAAGGGCAAAGGCGACTGAGGAAGAACTAGACGAGCTAAAGGCCTAGAAAGTCGTCCAGGATAGGAAATTTGTCATGGTGGAAAAAGCCAGGGATGAGTATTTAAGCCAGATGGAGCAGCTGAAGAAGGTCTTGGAAGACAAGGAGAAAGAGACCAAGGAAGCTAAGGACCAACTCCGTCGACCAAAAGAAGCAGCGGTTCATGAGTATCGTGACTCCGACGCCCTCATTAAGGAGCTCGCTGGTTCTTACGCAGACGGATTTGATGATGCTATTCATCAGGCAAAAAGAGCTTACCCTGAGCTTGACTTCTCCATGATAAATATTGATGACCAAGTTCAAACCACTATACAGCCCGTTGCCTTTGACAGTACAGAGAGCCTTTTTGCTGATAATGTAGTTGGTGATGATGAGTCAGTTCCTCCACAAGGCCAAGATCCGACCATCGATGCTGATGTCTGTCTTCCAGAAAATGTTGAACATAGCCCCTATCCATAGTTTGTTTGTTTGTTTTTGTTTTTGTTTTTGTTTTTGTTTTTGTTTTTTTTTTTTTAATGGTCTTAAAGAACATTTGAATGTGCTTAATCGTCGTCGTAAACTTCAATCATTCATGGGTTTAACCTTCAACTATGCTGTATATTTCATTTTTGTGAATGGATATGTTTAATTTATGGATTTGAATGACTCCGTTCTTCATGTGGTTCTGGTTGTCACTCTTTTAATGAGATTATGTTAACTTTTTAGATACGTCCACTATGTGAACGATTAATGATCTATTAGCAGCATAACCATTCACTCAACGGTATGAATTTTTTGTACAGCAAATCCGTTCAATTCATAAACTGTATAAATTAATAGACCCGTCCACCATGTAGACCCGTCCGCTTTTTGGACTAAAAAGTTTTATCTTTCTGTGATGATCCATCCAGTTTGTGGACTTTAGTTTATGCCTGTCCACTTTTTGGACTTGAAATTTTCATCCTCCTAGGATGATCCGTCCGGTTTGCGGACTTTAGTTTATACCCGTCCACTTTTTGGACATAGAATTTTCATCATCTTGGGATGATCCGTCCAGTTTGTGGACTTTAGTTTATACCCATCCACTTTTTGGACTTAGAATTTTCATCCTTTTAGTTTACACCCGTCCACTTTTTGGACTTAAAATTTTCATCATCTTGGGATGATCCGTCCAATTTGTGGACTTTAGTTTATACCCATCCACTTTTTGGGCTTAGAATTTTCATTCCCCTGGGATGATCCGTCTAGTTTGTGGACTTTTAGTTATACCCGTCCACATTTTGGACTTAGAATTTTCATCCTCCTGGGATGATTTGTCCAGTTTGTGGACTTTTTATCAAAATTTAAGAAGAAAAACATAGTTATGTCTGAATATTCATCTTATTAATTAACAAACCATGCGTTTGTGGAAAAGTACTTGCCTCTTTGGGCTTAAAAAGATACGTATTGTAGAAAAAAATTGTCCAAGTAAAACTAGTAATTGTAGTAAAACTAAATAAACTGGGAAATTAGAAAGCGTCGTTGTTCTTCATATTATCTCTACTGGTAGTATTTCCGTAGGTGCTCTACGTTCCACGGGTGTTGTAGCTTTCACCCGTCCAGTGTCTCAAGGTGGTAGGTGCCCTTCCTCTGCCATAATGTGATTCTGTAAAGTTCTTCCCAGTTGGGGCCGAGCTTTCCTTGCGAAAGATCTCTAGTAGTGCCCATTACCTTCCATAGTACAAGATCTCCAACCTGAAAGTCTCTATGCTTGACATTGGAATTGTAGTGTTTCACCGTGAGATTCTGATATTGCACCAACCTTTGCTTTGTTGTCGCCCTGACTTCGTCCATCAGGTCAAGCTTAAGGCACATGGCCTCTTCGTTCTTATCCTCGTTGTAGTTCTCCACCTGATAGCTTGTGAGCCCTACTTTTGCTAGCATGACAGCGTCACTTTCGTATGCTAATCGAAATGGCCTTTCTCCAGTAGGTGTTCTTGCTGTAGTTCAGTATGCCCACAGAACGCTTAGTAGCTCATCCGGCCATATACCCTTTGCCCCCTCGAACCGAGTCTTGATGATCTTCAACAAGGATCGGTTCGCGACTTCAACTTGCCCATTGGCCTGTGGGTGTGCGAGTGATGAGTAGTGATTCTTGATACCTAGCTCCGAACAGAAGTTTCTAAATGGGTTATTGTCGAACTGCTTTCCGTTGTCGGAGACAAACACTCTAGGTATCTCGTACCTGCAGATGATATTTCTCCTAACAAAACTTTGAATGTTTTTCTCCGTGATGGTGGCTAAGGCTTCTACTTCCACCCATTTAGTTAAGTAGTCGATACCAACAACCAGAAATTTTAGCTACCTAACTGCTGTCGGGAAGGGGCCCATGATATCTAGCCCCCATTGGGCGAATGGCCTAGGGGCCGTCATAGGGGTTAGCTCTTCGGACGGTTGCCTAATGAAATTATTGAACTTTTAACATTTGTCGCAGGCTTTGACATAAGTCCGTGCATCCTTCAGCATTGAAGGCCAATAGTATCCTGCTCGGATCAACTTGTGCACTAATGACCGTGCCCTCGAATGGTTTCCGCAGATACCCTCGTGGACTTCTCTCATTACGTAATCTGCTTCTTCGAAACACCTCAGGTACAGTCGAGAGAATCCTCTTTTGTATAAGACATCTTTTATCAACACAAATCGTGATGCTTGGACCTTCAGCTTCCTGGCGGCGTCTTTTCCGTCTGGTAACATGCCAGTTCTCAAGTAGGATATCAACGGTGTAGTCTAGTTGCTTTCAGAACCTACTTCCTGCACATTCGTTCCGTCATCAATAAGTGAACAAATGACAATACCTGTTCGAGGACATGCATAAATTCTGCTATGGCAGCTTTTGCTAAGCGGTCAGCACATTCGTTTTCCTCCCTTGGGATTTGAACGAATCTGACTTCGAGGCTGCTGATTCGATTCTTCACCTCCTTCAGATACCTCTTCATCCTTTCATTTTTGCATTCGTAGCCACTATTAATCTGACTTATTACCACCTAGGAGTCGCAATGTGCGACCACGTTTTCAGCACCTACTGCCTTTGCGAGGTCTAACCCCGCTACCAATGCTTCATATTCAGTCTCGTTGTTGGTCGTGGGGAAGTCCATTCAGATCATACACTCTATTTTATCCCCCTCCGGGATTTGGATTATCACACCAACCCCTCCTACTCTTCTATTGGAAGATCCGTCTGTATGGATGCTCCACTGTGCGGCTATTTCTGCCCCCTTGCCTTTCGATTGAGTAAATTCAGTGATGAAGTTAGCCACAGCCTGTCTTTTTATCGCAGTTCGCTGGCAGTACTGTATATCAAATTCGCTCAGCTCTACTGCCCATAGAGCCATCCGTCCAGCAGCCTCAAGGCTACTCATGGCTCTTCTTAGGGGTTGATCCATCAAGACTATGATGGTATGTGCCTGAAAGTATGACTTAAGCTTTCGTGCCGCAATTACTAATGCAAAGGCCAATTTCTCAATTTAGGGGTACCTCTCTTCTGCTCCTCGGAATGCCCGGCTTATAAAGTAGACGGGTCTTTGAGATCCTTCCTTCTCTCTTACTAAGGCCGTGCTGACTGCTACTTGTGAAATTACTAAGTAGAGATAAAGTTCTTCCCCTGGTTTGGACAGGCTAAGTAATGGCGGAGATGAAAGGTATTTCTTTAAATCTTCAAAGGCCTTCTAGCACTCGTCCGTCCACTCAAATGATTTTTTTTAGAGTGCGGAAGAAGGGTAGACATTTGTCTATCACTTTCGAGACGAACCTGTTCAGGACTGCAATCTTGCCATTCAAGCTTTGCACCTTCTTGACCGTCCTTGGTGGCTTTAACTCCATTATAGCCCGTATCTTTTCTAGGTTAACCTCTATACCTCTTTGGGATCCCATGAAGCCCAAGAATTCCCCTGACGTCACTCCGAACGCGCACTTGTTTGGATTCAGCTTCATGTTATATGATCGGAGTGTGTCAAAGGTCTCCCGGAGGTCATCTAGGTGATCATCTTCACATAGGCTTTTCACTAACATGTCATAAACATAAATTTGTACGTTCCTCCCAATTTGGTGCGCGAACATTTTGTTCATCAGTCTCTGGTACGTCGCTCCCGCATTTTTGAGTCCAAATGGCATTACCTTGTAGCAAAAGAGTCCTTGGCTGGTGATAAAGGAGATTTTCTCTTGATCAGCCTCATCCATCTTGATCTAATTGTAGCCCGAAAAGGCATCCATGAAGCTTAGGAGTTGGTGTCTTGCCGTCGAGTTTACCAAGGTGTCTATCCGAGGGAGTGGGTAGCTGTCTTTCGGGCATGCCCTGTTGAGGTCCGTGAAATCGACACACATTTGCCACTTCCCATTAGCCTTCTTGACCATAACTACGTTTGCTAACCATTCAAGGTAGTACACTTCTCAAATGAAATCTGCTTCCACTATCTTCCTGACCTCTTCTGCTATCGCTTTGTCTCGCTCCTGAGCAAACACTCGCTTTTTCTGTCGGATAGGTGAGGATGCGATGTTCACATTCAACTTGTGAACTATGACTGAAGGATCAATCCCGGGCATGTTCTCGTGGCTCCACGCGAACACGTCCTGATTCATCCTAAGGAATGCTGCGAGGGCTTGACGTATTAGCTGGCTGGCCAACGTCCCCATTCTAGTCGTCCTTTCAGGTCTTGATTTATCAAGGGTTATTTCTTCTAACTCTTCAACCAATTCCACTATGGTTCACTGCTTTTCTATGCACATGGTCTGCTGGTGATCTTCTATTTCTAGCATGGCAATGTAGCATTTGCATGCGGCCACCTGATTTCCTTATAGCTCTTTGACCCCGTAATTCGTAGAAAACTTGATCATTAGGTGGTATGTTGACGTTACTGCCTTCCACGAGTTAAAAGTGGGTCGTCCAAGGATAGCATTATAAGCGGACGAGCAGTCGACCACAAGAAATGTCACATCCTTAGTTATCTATTGAGGATAATCACCTACTGTTACCAAAAGCACGACCGCGCCCAATGGGAATACCCTTGTACCTCCAAAACCAACCAGCGAAGCGTTTGTCGATATTAATCGTTCTCTATTAATTCTCATTTGCTGGAACGCTGGGTAATATAGGGTGTCTGTTGAGCTACCATTGTCGATCAGCACTGATGCATGTTGAAGTCCCCCACTTGTAAGGTGACGACAAGCGCATCATCATGAGGGTGGTGAAGACGTCGGGCATCCTCTTTTGAGAATCCTATGATTGGGCTTTCTATCCGTGCTATCTTTGGTACGGAGCCGTTAACTAAACATTGTGAACCATTCTGAGATATGTCTTTCGGGCCTTTTTAGACAATCCCGTAGATGCCGTGCCCCCTACAATCATTCTTATATCCCTTATAGGTGGTTTGGGGCGCTCATTATCCCGTCGGGGTGGCTGCTTCTAATGTTGCTGATCCGTCCTTTCCTTGCTAACGAACTTTTACAATTTCCCTTGTCTAATAAAAGCTTCGATCTGCTGTTTTAAGTCGTACCAATCAGTCGTATCATGTCCATGATCACAGTGTAAACGGCAATACTTGTCCCTAGACCGCCTATTAAGATCTCCTTTCAACTTTCTGGGAAAGGTTAAGGTTCCTTCGTCCTTGATCTGCATTAGTACCTAGTCAATTGGGGCAGTCAACGGGGTGAAATTCGTGAATCTCCCTGCGAGGGGCTTGGAGCATTTGTCATCCTTGTGGTCTCCTGTCCTCGCCATCTTCAGACCTCGGTCTTATCGGGCATCTTCCTACCTTTCCCTTTTTCTTCGCTTTTCGTCTCAAGCCAACAGTGCATCCTCAGCGTTCATGTACTTAGTGGCTCTGTAGAGGACTTCTAACATTGTTTTTGGGTTATTTTTGTATAGAGAGAAAAGAAACTTACCCTTTCGCAAACCGTTTGTGAAGGCCGCCACAAGTATTTTATTGTCGGCCTCATCGATCGAGAGCACTTTCTTGCTAAAACGGGTTATGTAGGATCTTAACGTTTCCTCTTCTCGCTGTCTGATGTTCATTAAGCATGCGGTAGACTTTTTATACCTATGTGCTCCAATAAAATGCGAGGTGAACTAGGCACTTAGCTCCTTGAAAGTACTGATGGAGTTAGGCGTTAGTTGGCTAAACCAAATCCTCGCGGCTCCCTTCAGCGTCATGGGGAAGGCCCTACACATGATCTCATCCGCTACCCCTTGAAGGTGCCTCAAGGTTTTAAAGGTTTCCAGAGGGTCCCTTTCTTCATCATAGTTGCCGATCTGTGGCATGCGAAACTTATGTGGCAGAGGGAAGGAGTTAACGACCGCAGTGAACGACAAGTCGGTGCGGTTGACTAGAACATCAAGGTCGTTAGACACCTGTCCCTTGAGAGCGTTCATCATAACCTCCATCTGCTTCTTCATCGCCTGCATCTCCGTGGCAATATGTGGCGGAGTTGCATCCATGAGGGATGGCATGCTCAAATTTTATCTGGTCTGCTTTGAGCATTACTGCCTTCTGGCTGCTTTCGTTCTCTTCTATCGGCACTAGTGCCTTCTTGGTCCTGCTCTTGAATGTCGTGACCTGCGTATTTCTAGCATAACTACTCTTCCAGATTGTGGTTTTGCTTAGTGAGGCGCTCCACAACGGCAACTAAGGTTTGAACCTGCCTCTCAAGGGCCGCTGCGCGAGTTTCATCTCCTCGAATGTTGTTTGTGGTCGCCATCAAGCGGGTTAGCACCAGGCAACTCTTTTGTCTGGGAAGCGTTTGTTATGGCTTATAAACCAGAACACGATGATTCTCACAAACGGCGCCAACTGATGATACTGAAAAAATCACCAGTGAGTCACACGATACTTGCACGCCCAAAATAATACCTACACAATATAAAGGAAAGACCTAACAGAAAGCACCGGTGTAATGCCCGCAAAATACTCTCTAAAGATCAAGTTAGAACTTTTCACAATTCTAAAGTGCTAGAAGGGTAAATTATGCGTACCTTGATTTATGAGGATATTGGGACTTTTATAGTAATAGAAGGTTGACATCTCTTCCTTGGTGTGGAAGTCTTTTCCTTATAGGAATCCTCTTGAATAATCCCAAACGTGATGGATAAGATATTTCCTTATAGAGAAGATCTTCATTAATGCGCGTATATTCCGGAATCCTCTTTGTGTTAGGATTCCATTTACCTTGGGATCTATGGTGGCTAAGTGTGCATCGCAAGTATTTCCCATCTAGGGTTTTCTGCCTGCCACGTGGATGCTCAACCCGTCACTGTTGCATTCGTTCATGCAGAATCCGTCCATAACAAACCTTGCACAGGTTGAGCCCGTTCTATATCAGCCCACGGATGTGAAACCATAAGGCCTATTTCATGAAGATCCATCAACCTAGATTTTTACCCTCTTCAATTATCTTTGAATATAAATTGTTAAATTGTTCCATAACAATCTATAAGGAAACACGAACAGTTAAAAATCAATTGGGTGAAATAAAATAAAGCGCATACACCTGAAACTAAAATTACCTCAAATTCTTTAGTGGTTCCTTTCAAAAGGGTTTCAAGTACTCTGATTTTTTATTGTTACTGCTCCTCATGTGCCTTATTTTTTTTTCTACATGTATACAATAATATGAAGACTTATTACACATTATGCAATATTAAAATATACTCTTATTAAAGAAGAAAAAAAAAAGAAAATTAATAAATACTTTACAATTATCGTGCTTCAAGGACGATGCATTGATAATGGTCGGGATAGCTCAACTGTAGAGTAGAGGATTGAAAATCCTTGTGTCACCAGTTCAAATTTGGTTCCTGGCACATTTTTGAGTTTTCTACTTGAGTTGGAAATTCATTGCCCAATCACTTGCATGACTTTTCTAACCACCATGCCACAGGAGGGAAAAAACCTGTGAGAGATACAAAATGGCAAACAATAAAGAAAAAGAATCATAAAAATGTAAGTTGAAGCATACATTAATTATATAGCATCCTTGCATCCTGATCCTATTTCTACCATACATTAGATACATCCCACTCTCTTTGCATTCTATCATCTAAATATATTATTCACTATATTGAAAAGTGATCGAGATGTTCTCAGCATAAAAGAAATGCAATAATAATAATAATAATAATAATAATAAAAGGGGATCAAATAATAAAATGGAAAAAAGGGGGGGGGGGGGGGGGGGGGCGCCACAACTTACATCCAAAGTGCTGGACTTCATCATTTCCAAAATTTCAGTATCAAAAGAATCAATAAAACATCCTTACTTTGATTGCAACACCTCAGGAAAATTATATCCAAGATGATGTATAGAATTGTCTAAGGGCTCTACAACCAAGGGGAAAAAAATGTGATGAAATAAGCAATAAGCAAAACTAACAATAACAAACACTACAAATTTTTAAGTTGGTAGGCAAAATGAGATGTGTCCCAATGTTACATTGATCAGTACCAATATCATATTTGGTGGTTCTTTTTCTTTTTAAATCACATTGAATGGTACTAACGTAACATTGGACAATACCATCCAAAGTGATTAAAAAATGATGTAGCTAACAATAAAAAAAAAAAAAAAAAAAAAAAAAAAAAAAAATTAGTTTTATGACACTTAAGTTGTCACATGTATTGGCCATGAAAATTATGTTTAAAAATGATATAATCTATAAAATGAGAAAATACCATAGCCCCAAATAAGACCAAAATACCCTCATTGACATATAAAATTACTAAAATACCCCTCATAAACTTTATAAAGGACCAAAATATCATTGAAACCCTGAAATAAGTGAAATACCCAATAAAAATTTGAAAGTGACTAAAATACTTTTTTTAAATTTCAAAATAAATAAAAAAAAACTAAAATGTATAAAAATAGTGCTAAAATACCAAGAATGATGTAAACATCCTTGAAAGCTTCATTCAAACATCCTCGAAACTTTTAGAATGACTAAAATACTTGCAAACTTTTAAAGTTGCCATAATAGCATCAAAATCACTAAATTTGGTTGTGTTAGAATAATATTTCGGTTTTTTAAGTGATTGCAAGGATATTTTGGTCATGTTAGAGGTTTCCAGGAAAGTTTGGTGGTTTTTGACAAATTCTACCTATCTCGTATTTAGCCAAACATTAGAGGTAATTCGATTATTTTGAAAAAAAAAAACTTAGCTACAATAGTTTAGGTGTAGTTCATTAGGTTTCCCAATTAACTTTGAATACATGGTTGCATTGACCAATAAAACACATATAGTGTTATCTTTTCCAAACAAAATTAAAGTTAATACAACTAGGTGTTTGAATTTAATTGAAGAAGCTAATGTATTGCATTTATTGGGTTTCATTCAGTTTTTTTTTTTTTTTTTTATTATAAAGTGGTGGTTTTAAATGATAATACATAAAATTGTGATCTTCTAAGAAGTAGAGTGTTTGATAAATGATGTTAAAAAGTTCTTCTTGAAAAAAAAAAAGAAGAAGAAGAAGAAAAACTAAGTGTTTGGCTAGGACTAATTAAAATTGTGGTTTAAGGTGTAAATTACCACAAATAACAAAATATATGTAAGAGAATTATTTTATGCTTATGGTTTCACCTTCTTAATTATAAGAAATAAAAAAGAAGTGGTTTTTGTATGATGATGATTAGAGATAGAGATCAAGGATAATTTACCTAATTGGCATATCTAAAACCAAGACGAATAAGCAAATTACCAACTATAAGCATTCAAACCCTTTGAGCAAAGCCATTAATAAGTGCACTGTCCAAGTATTCCATCCTAAAAGAATCATAGTAGGCCACTTGTATTACTATATCTATACTAGCCTCTAAACACGCACATTGCGCATGCTCAATAGCTCCTCTTTTTTTTCTTTTTTTCTTTTTTTTGAGTAAATTTTAATAATTTGCATCATTATTATTTGGAAATATATTTTATTATTTTTCAAACAAATAAAAAAGATAAACTTTAGAGATAAACAGTAACTAAAATTTCCTTTTTAAATGTGTATTTAAAAGTGGTGTAGTGATATAGAGAAAAGTTTGGGTAGGATAAATGATGTTAAAAAGTTCTTTTTGAAAAAAAAACTAAATGTTTGGCTAGGACTAATTAAAATTGCGGTTTAAGGTGTAAATTACCACAAATAACAAAATATATGTAAGAGAATTCTTTTATGCTTATGGTTTCACCTTCTTAATTATAAGAAATAAAAAAAGAAGTGGTTTTTGTATGATGATGATTAGAGATAGAGATCAAGGGTAATTTACCTAATTGGCATATCAAATACAAAGACGAATAAGCAAATTACCAACTATAAGCATTCAAACCCTTTGAGCAAAGCCATTATTAAGTGCACTGTCTAAGTATTCCATCCTAAAAGAATCATAGTAGGCCACTTGTATTACTATATCTATACTAGCTTCTAAGCACACACATTGCGCATGCTCAAAGGCTTTTCTATTTTTTTGAGTAAATTCTAATAATTTGCATCATTATAATTTGGAAATATATTTTATTATTTTTCAAACAAATAAAAAAGATAAACTTTAAAGATAAACAGTAACTAAAATTTCCTTTTTGAACGTGTATTTGAAAGTGGTGTAGTGAAATAGAAAAAAGTTTGGGTAGGAAAAATAAGATGAACATGAGGGGAAAGAGGCCTAAAATTTTAGGAGCTTTCTTAGTTTTTTATTATTGATTTTTTAAATTGAGGGTGTTCTACTTTTATTCGGATTAAAAACGAATAAAAAATGCTAAATTTTAAGGGAAAAAAAAGATGAACGCGAAGGAAAAAAATCTTAAATTTTAGAATTTATTTTTTTGTATTCAAAATAAACTTTTGTAATCGACATTTATGACCCTATTTCTAAGAAAAGTTACCATTCATTAATGAGTATCTTTTTAAACTATATAAAAGTCTAGTTCATAGAGAAGAAATCTTCTTATAGATAGTATAGATGATGAAATGAAAATTAATGATATAAGATTCCATCCCAAAAGAATAATAGTAGGCCACTTCTATATATATATATATATATATATAGGGTTATGTTCAAATTACCCTTAGTGTAATTTTAAATAATATTAAATCAGTCATTATTTTTAAATTAAATGTGAATTGTGATAAATCTACTATTGGATTATATTATTTTTGTATATTCTTCATGCTTACAAAATTTAAAGATGATAAAAAATCAATAATCATATCATCAATTAATTATTTAAATTTAAGTTTTTGTAGTTTAAAATAATGCATAAAAGATAAGTTTATGGATCGAATGATAAATTACATCTGATTGGCATAAAAATTGACGTGCATATTAAAAACATGTAATTCATTGGTTGGATTTCAAAATATGAGTTGAATAACAAGTTATTAGATGGTGTAACATTATTTAGAATTGCACCATATGTAACTTGAACCCCCCTCCACACACACACACACACACACACACACACACACATATATATATATACATATAATGATCATTAATTATATAAGAAAAAAAATAGAAAAGATAACATTACATAATATTGCTCCCATGGTAATTGTATACATAATATATATATATATATATATATAGAAGGATTCAGATCTTTTCAAATTTTCTAGAGTATTCTACTAAATAGATTTTTTTTAAATCTTAACCATTCTTTTATGATTTAATAGTCTAGATTTTGTTATGTCAGCATTCCTATAACAATAATCTTAATTGTTTTGTTTAAGGAAATCCATTGGTAGAGTACCTTAGGAAATCTATAAGATCTAAATCCTAAACAGATCATCTATTTATTGGAGTTTTTTTAGAGAGTTTCAACCTATAACGTCTGCTTTTGATAATAGCTCTTTATCATCAAATAATAGCTATTTATCATCAAACCAAAACACCAATCAGTTTTTGGTGTAGGCTATTGAATGTCAAATCTCTTATTCAACCATTAGAGACTTTATCAATTGAGCTAACTAGAACCAATATCTATTTATTGGGTTTAAGTTAAAACTCTATCAGCTAAAAAGATACAAATGAAATTTTCTTTTTGAAAATTTTACAAAATATGTGACAACTAATTAGTTGGTTAAATTATAAAACAGTAGAGTAGAGAAAAAGTTGAATAGATGGTTAAATTTTCTTAATCTTAATTGCCAGACTCACGGGTATTAAAAAAAATATGATAGAAAAGTTGTCACTGCAAATTTTTATTTCATTATTATAGTTTGTGTCTTAATTATTATTTTTATTAGTGTCATAATTATTTGTTATTACTTTTAATGACTTCTTATAATAGTAATATAATTGATTATTTAAGTTTTCATCAGAGCACAAAATAATAATACAAAAAAGAAGACCAAATGCATACCAAAAATCCATATTTAAATTGTATTGCATGATATTTTCTAAAAAAATAAAAATAAAAAGACAACTTCTAATAGGTTTGATGAAAAATTACCTTTTTTCCAAATTTGTTACATTTAAATTTTTTATTTTTCTAAACTTTTAGTTTTTTTCCTAGTATAACACTAGGGATATAAGAGTAAATTTATTTTCAACCCTCGACTAAACACTATGAGAGAAAAATAAGAAATCTATTTATATTCTCACACTTTTCCATTCCCCAACAAAGTGTTGGGTCCCAGATAATATTGTCATAAATATTATCAATCCAAAATAACAATCACACAAGAACACAAATATTTACGTAGATAACAATTTCTCCTTGAAGGGAAAAACTACAAGACAAACTCCGAATCAATTTACTATTATCAAATCAATTACAATATCTCTTGTATATGTCTCATGGCTAAAGAAAAACAAAAATTTCTTTACTCTCACACACTAATTATCTCTCTCAAATGTGGCAACACTTTAATCTCTCATTTCTATTTTCTTCTCCATGCACAACTCTCTCTTGGCTGACTTATTTTTCTCTAAGCAGCTTCCTCTTGACTGCTCTCTCTTTTCTCTTGTGCGGCAAACCTTGTTGTTGCTATTACACCATCTTATGGTGCACACATGCTTTTTATATATCAAAAAACTTCAACAACCTTACTCTCCTAGTAATACTAGGATTCCTAACTCCTAGTAATACTAGGATTCCTAACAAAACTTTAATTATAGTTCTTGAAAGAGAACTACTATTTACTATTTACTAATTCTAATTGAACTAGGAGAGTTCAACTTCACGTGGCTTGTAAGCCACACAAACATAAGCTCATTAAATGAGCACTACTTCGGTGTAGGCTAGACTTAGGTGTCCACGTGCACCCAAAAATCTGCTCAAGCTCACCGATGGGAGGAGATCTTCATTCTATTTCTTCAATTCAATTCCATGCTAGTCAAGCCAAAACAAGGTTTGACCTTCTTTAATATCTTCACTAGCATTGAGAACACTTCATCAATGTCAATACCTTTCATTCTCATCTTAGATTTTCTTAATCTAATCCCTTGGCTCCCCCTCATTAAAAGCCCAATTATTCTTGAAGCTTACAATTTGACATTGTCCATTAGTCCTCTTACTGTGAAGTTCATCAATCTTTAGTGGAAGATATTGCTCCCCCTGCTCAAGACCTCCATGGTATTTCACTTCATCATAATCCCATATAGCCTTAGCATCTTCATATTCCTTATCACCTATTACTTTCTTATCCGAAGCACTATTAGGCAATGAGAATTTCACCCTCTTGACATCATCACTATCAATCCCAACTCTCATCTTTGAAGTCTTCTCAAAATCTTTAATCTCATTGAACTTCTTTTTACAGGTCTTCACATGAGTCCTATACGTACTACAGCAAGCATGTCTTCTTGCAAAAACCAATGACCCCTTAGTAAATTTCCATCTTCCATTACCAAGGTAATTACAATAGCCTGCTCTATCCATAGCTAATGTAGAAAACACATTCATCCTTAAATGTGAAACATGTCACACATCCTTCAATATCACCGTACTACCAACATTGGTTTTAATGCACACATCACCAATTCTCACAATTTTTTAGTAATTGAAATTACTTATTTGCACTATACCAAAGTCTCTTACTTTGTACGTGGTAAACAACCCTTTCGCAGGGATAACATGGTGAAAGGTTATTGAATCAACGACCCACTCAACATCATTATTAGCAATATGCTCACATTTTTGCTCTTCAACAGAGAGCACCACAACATCCTTAACAATCACAACAGCTATAGCATTTTTCTCACTATCATTCTTTTTATCTTTGCCTTTAGTTTGTTCTTTATTTCAATGCCAACAATCTCTTCTTATGTAGTCCTTTTTCCCACAATAGAAGCATTCTCTAGTTTCCTTAAACTGAGATCTATCTCTTGATTGTGATCTACCATTAAATTTTCGATCATTAAGTCCTCTACTTCTACCTCTGCTCTTATTCTTCGTGACAAGCTTTTTTTTTTTTTTTGATAGGTAAAAAAAGCTTGATCCTATACATTGTCTATATTCATATCCCTTCTGCGAACCTCTTCACTTAAAATCAAATCTCGAATATCATCATATTTGAATTTGTATTTCCTTGCAGAATTACTTACCAACATTCTCATGGCTTCCCAACTGTTTGGTAAAGAAACCAAAAGAATCAATGCACAAACCTCATCATCAAATTCAATTTCCAATAAGGATAATTGATTTGTGATTATATTGAACTCATTCAAATGTTGTGTTATAGGAGTGCCTTTTGCCTTTTTTAGATTAAACAACTTCTTCATCAGATGCACCTTGTTGTTAACCAACGGCTTTACGTACATGCTAGACAAAGCCTTCATTAGATCCACTGTAGTCTTCTCCTTTAAAACATTGTATACAACTGATCTTGACAGAATTAATCGAATAATTCCTAGTACATGTCTATCAAGAATATTTCATTCCTCATCCTTCATAGTATCATAATTCTTCCCTAAAAGAGATAGATGCAACTTTTTCCTATAGAGATGATCTTCAATCTGCATCCTCTAATACTCAAAGTCTGTTCCATCAAACTTCTCAATTCTTGAAGCCTTACCTTCTTCTCCAGCCATCACTTCCATTCAAACCTATGCTTTAATACACCACTTATTGGGTCCCAAATAATATTATCAAAAATATTATCAATCCAAAATAACAATCACATACAAGAACACAAATATTTACGTGAAAAACTCTTTCTTCTTGAAGGAAAAAACCACGGGACAAACTCTGAATTAATTCATTATTATCAAATCAATTACAATATCTCTTGTTAATGTCTTACGACCAAAGAAAAATCTCATTTTTCTTTGCTCTCACACACTAATTATCTTTCTTAAAGATCAACACTTCGCTCTCTCATTTCTATTTTCTCCTTTCTATTTTCTTCTCTACACACAACTCTCTCTTGGCCGTCTTCTCTTTCTCTAAGCGGCTCTCTCTTGGCTGATCTCTCTTTTCTCTAGTGCGGCAAACCTTGTTGCTACTGTCACACCATCTTATGGTGCACAACATGCTCTTTATAAACAAAAAAGCTTCAGCCGCCTTAACTTCAACCAAATTGAAGATGGACATCAATTTATTTCAAAATGTTTAATGCACACGAATACCAAATAAGATCCAGTGCAAACAACAAAATTGCCTGTCTTATGAGTGAATCAGTTCAAGTATGCCCAAATAGAAAAATCACAAAATTAGATGAGAGAGCTCCAAAGAAGGAACTTAAAATGTTCATCTTAAAATAAGTCAAAATATAAACTAACTTTAGTAAAAAAAACATTTGCATTAAAGAGTAACCCACATGTCCTGACCTGATCTGTCACGTCCCTTCCTGTTTGTCTTGCCTACTCCGCAATGATCACTATTTTCATGTTTTTTTCACAACATCCACGTTTAGTGCAAATAAAATAGTTTGCTCCTTTCTCAAGATAAACTTGATCATTTCCACTGTTGTTTTCGGAAGCACCTACCGGTGCTTTGCATGTTTCATAACCTTGTTTATCTACAACAACCACATTGTACTCCCTTGGGTCGTATACAAACTCTGTAACATAGAAACAAGGAGAAAATCTAGAATCTTAGTTGGAGATTCGAGAATCTAATTTCATGATTTGAAAGAAAAAGGAAATTTTACTTGACTAAAAAAGTTGGTGGAAATGGAAAATGTGGGATTTTAAAAACTAATGTGAAAGCATGAGAAAGAGGCAACAAAAGTCATAAGCTTCCATTTTCTATATATCACAGTAAGAATTACGCTAAGTCATTAAGTGCAACCCCAATGTGTAGGACATAATTTTTATTATAGTAATCTAGCATATGATACATGAAATGATTTCTTGTAGAGGTTTCCCAAGAAATTTGACAGATTTGAATGAAGTGTGAGAAAATGAATTTTCATTGATAAAACTATGCAATTATTTGTCAGTAATAATGGTTCATATTTACCACAGACTTCTTAGCTTGGTGGTACCTCTGGCTCACCCACAGAGAGGTGAGCTTTGTTAAGAGTCCAAGCTCACTGGCCTTGTCAGCAACAACTACTATGTAGTCTAGTATAGATTTGCATTGTAATTAGCTCATCGTAACAGATTGGTATTGTTATATGTGCTTTAGACAGTTAAAGATAGTTGTTAGGAGTTAACAGTTGGAATATGGATATAAGTGTAATCAAGCAATAAGTAGAGATAATGATGAGAGAGACCAGCTTATGCTAATTCCTCTCACTTTGCTCTCTCTCTCTCTCTCTCTCTCTCTCTCTCTCTCTCTCTCATTATTCCATCTATTTCTCTATGTCTCTCTTACTATAAGGTCTGGCTGCCTTGAATCAGCCATATAGCTTAGAGTTAGAATTGAGATTCTAACAATCTCCGTGTTTACTAGCAAATTTTGCTTTTGCAGGTGAGCTTACCTTCTAGGGCCAAAAAAATAATAATAATAAGAGTTCATACTCACCAAGTACATCACCAGGATGGAAGGTCGTTCCATTAGGATGCCAATTACTAATGTTTTCGGTCCAACCTTCAAGACCTCCAACAAGAAACTCCTCTGCCAAAGTGGTCTGACAGTAAAATACCAAACCCAACAGAACTGTAATTGAAATTACAGAAAACAAATTAACTCTTCCCAGGGCCATCGGGCTATAAAAATTTCTGCAACAAATAGAGCAACAAGAGGGATAGAGAAGAATCATGTGATTAGAATCATGCTAAAGTCACTATCAATTTTATTACAAAAAGTCAAAATTACAAAACTTTTACAAATTGAAGAAACAAAGAAGGTGATTGATATCCAATTTAATTTTTTATAAATAACCAGGTAAAAAAACAACCGGACTAATAATTGCTGGATGAAGCATAAGATTATACAAAAAATGTGGCTTAAAACAAAATGAAGTTACCAAATTCCAAATAGGCCAATGCTGGTATCAAATGCATAACCTTATTTATTTATTTATTAATTTAAGCCCCTAAGCCATAAGATTTGCAATAAACTTCCCTCAAGATTTGCAATAGTGAAACTCACTGAAAAGAAGACTTTGTGGTTTCAATCTTTGTTAACACTCTCCTTGAGATCACAAGAGAGTTGCCAATCAGAATCCTAACAATCTTCCTCTTTGGCAATTCTGTGACTAACATTACAAATTTAAAAAAAATAAAAAATTCCCATTAGAGATTAGAAGTTAAGACTCTTCATCACATGGGCTTGTCACGTGATTAACACCAATATTTAAAAAAAAAAAAAAAAAAAAAAAAAAAAAAAAAAAAAAAAAAACTGTTGATATTGCCTGGCTTGACTTGTAGAATTCTGATACTTCTAGATAGGGGAGAGGCACTGTTTTTAAAATTCTGATATTCACACCCCCCCCCCCCCCCCCCCAACTTTTGAATGAATGCAAATGACATGTACTACCCGATGCTGTGATAGTTCTAGTTTTAATCACATAAGTCTGGATATTTTCTTCTAAATTCATCATTGGTAGACATGAGTACTAGTTCAATATTGTGTTCATGCTACTATCTAAGGTGTTGGCAAATAGATTGAGGGTGATGTTAGATTGTCTCATCTATGAGTCTCAAAATCCTTTGTTGGTGGTAGACAAATTCTAGATTCAGTGCTAATTGCTAATGAATGTCTAAATAGCATATTGAAGTGTTATACACCGGGCGTGGTTTGTAAGTTGGATATTGAAAAAGCCTATGATCATGTGAATTGGGATGCCTTATTCTATTTGTTGGGCAGGATGGGTTTTGGGGTGAGACGGAAGGGGTGTATCAAGGCTTTTATCACTACCGATTGTTTCTCTATTCCTGTGAATGGATCTCCTGCAAGGTTTTTTGGAAGCTCTCATGGGTTGAGACAAGGTAATCTGTTGTCCCCTCTTCTTTTCCTTTTGATTATGTAAGTATTGAGTCAATTTTTTAAGAAAACTGAGGAGAGTGGTCTTATTCGTGATTTTCATGTGCGAACAATTAACTTTGCAGAAGATACTATTTTGTTCTGTGATGCTTCTAGAGAATAGTTGTTGTTCATTAGGTTGGCTTTGTCTTGCTTTCAAGCTTTTACAGGTTTGAAAGTTAATGTAGGGAAACATGAGATTGTCCTTGTTGGGGAGGTTGGTTACACTGGCGCATTGGTTAATATCCTATGTTGCAGGGTGGGCAGTTTGCCTATGAAATACTTGGGAATGTTGTTGGCTACTCCATTCAAAATAACATCCATTTGGAATCCTATTTTGGAGAAGAAAGAGAAGAAACTATCAGGTTGGAAGCGTCTTTATTTATCTAAGGGTGGTAGATTTTGTTGAATAGTACCCTTTCAAGTCTCCCTACATACTACCTATCCTTGTTTAACATCCCTATAGCTGTGACTGATAAGTTGGAACATATTCAGAGAAATTTTTTATGTGGGTCTTCAAAGGAGTGTTTCAGATATCCTTTGGTGGCTTGGGATAAGGTTTGTTCACCTCTGAAGATGGGTGGGTTGGGGATCAAGAAGTTAGTGCACTTTAATCAAGGTTTATTAAGGAAATGGCTATGGAGGTATGGACAAGAAGGTACCCATATTTGGCAAAGGGTTGTTGCCACTAAGTATGGAGAGGGTCAAGGGGGGTGAAATACTAAAGTCTGTAGAAGAGCCCACAAGTGTGGTATGGCGTGGTATTACTGAAGGATAGGAGAGTTTCTACGATCATTTTGCTCTAGTGGTAGGCGATGGTTCTTGTATTCTTTTTTGGCATTATAGGTGAGTTAAAGATAACCCACTTAAAATGCTCTATCCTCAGTTGTATACGTGTTCAAGTGACAAGGAAGCTTGCATTTATGATTTTTGCGTCATTAGGAGGGTGGAAATGATAGAATTTGGAACTTGAGATTTTATAAGGACTTTCACGATAGGGAATTAGAAGCAGCCTTCTCTATAAAGTGCAGTTTTTTGGTTGGCTTAAGATAGAAGTCACCGATTCAACAAGAGCTGCTAGTTTACAAATCATGGCTTTGCTTTGAACAAGTTTAAGTCCCTATTTTGTACTTGCCCAACATTTTCTTTCTCCTGCCTATTTAATGTACAATTTTTTTGGTTGGCTTAAGATAGATTAATATATGGGCTTATTTGGCTTTGGCTTTGGCTTTTGTAGTTGATGAAGTTGCTAAGGAATTTTATACCATCAAAGTTTCTTCATTGGAGGTATTTTTCTTCATTTCTATAATGTGCTGTTTTTTGGTTGTTTGAGATTTTGCATCGTGGGATGTAATCCTTACAAAATTTCAGCTGATTTAGGTTGGTTTTCTTTCCTTTTATTGTGATTTAGATTTTTTACCTCATAATTTAGATTTTTGGCTTTTGGGTGGTGGCTTTTGATAGTTGATTGAGAATTTGCATTGAGGGATGTGATGATGGAGTGCATTGTATTACACTGCTCACTGTTAAAAACAGTGCCTCTCCCCAATCTTCGGTGAGTTAACTAAGGGTGAAAAAAAAAAAACTTAAACGTAATACAGGATGAAAAAGAAAAAAGAAAAGGAAAGCAATGTTGAATAGGGGGGAGAGGGCAGATGGGTAGTTTCCTATCAAACCCACTCCCTCCTCCCCATGTTATCTCCCAAAATGGGAGAAAACTTATTTCACCCCAAATGGTAGGCCTGGCGAAAAAAATCTTGGACCCCACCATTTTCACTCCATCCTACCCTCTTTAACCAAACACACTTTTCTCCCCTCTTCCCACCTTTCTCCCCAACCAAATGGACCCTAATTGTTTTACTCAAATATAATCATGTTTTATTGTTGAAAATTTCGATGTTTTAGTTCCTTCATATCATTTCCTCTTATCACTTCAGTTCTGTCTGTATGGAGTAGTATTTTTTTTTTATGTTCCACGAGGTATACACATATTTTACCATGACCAAGCTGTTTGAATGAGGTTCAATGCCAAGATGAGCAGTTAGTGGTGCCTTTCTGCGTTATGTCCCCGTGATTAGTTACTTTTCTCTCTTCTATGTACTATAACCTCCGTCTGACTTGAGGCTCACCTATAAAAATTAAGAGATAATGTGAATTGAACTTTTGAACTCAACAGAAAGCTTGAAAAGCAGATGCTTATTGGTTTATTTTGGGCAGATGTTTGCACTGTTGGTATTACATGTAAGCCAAAATGGTTTGATTGGGTTAGAGCAGGAAAACTCACTATTTCTACTAGAAAGAGGACAAGGTGTCATGACTCAGTGAGGCGAATGAGGATGGAAGGGATAGGAGCAGACAGCAGACAGCAGGTGAGTTTCTACTGGCTCCCTCTGTATGGTGTTGTGCTTGTGCATGGTTTCTCCCTCTTTCACTCTTTCCCTTTCCAATTCCCGCCTGCTCTCTGACTCTTCTCCCTCATCGTTTTCCATGCCTTCACTTCACTCTAAAGTTTATCCAGCCAGAAAAAAGAGGTCGACCAACTTTACCTGCTCTATTTGAAGAAGCTCTCTTCCAAATCATCATTCATTTTCTCAGAAGAATCCAAATATAAAGCAGTTGTTGCTTATGGGCTCAAAATCTAGAAGCAATAATTTGTATTTTGATGCTGGGCTAGCCTTAGGTTCCTCTCTCTCTCTAGAAGGAAAAAGACAAGTCTGAGGGAAGGTTTTTGACCTGTGTGATATCCTGCTCAGTTTCTATCGTCTCTGGCATTTTCTTGGCAACCAAACGCAAACGAATTGTTTGGTTTTGATTTATTCCTTATTTTCCAAGCTTTTGTGATCTGTGTTTTTTTCTTTTTTTTGAAACACATAAGCTTTTCATATGAGGATTGGACAGAAATGATCTTAGTAACTCACTTCTTTATCATTTTGTACTTTGGATAACATAGTTTTACGTATTTGTTTGTTTCTAGGAAAAAACTCACTAATTTGAGCTTCAAAGATATTAAATATTTCAGAAAATTTATAGATAAATTTATTGAAGAGGTGATCTACTTTAAGCATAGGATAAACCTTCTACTTATACTTGATACCATTTTGCTTGGGTTCAAAGTTTAGTTGAGGCTTTTAGTTGCTTTAGTTACATGCATTACTAGAAAAGCCTTTTGAACTAGGCTCATTAGCCTTTTGGGTAGTTGATGTGAGATGTTTAAACTGGGATTGTTTAATGAAGTCTATGACTAGGGATGGCCATACCCATTGGGTAACGGATATGCAATCCTACTCGATCCAAATGTTCCGGGTATTACCCGGTTCTTCATGGGTAGAACCTAATCGGATAGGGTATGGATACTACCCGAATAGTTCGGGTACGGTATGGATATTATCCAAACCCGACCCATATATTAAAAAAAAAAAAAAAAAAAAAAAAACCTAAAGCTCTCACCTTCACTCTCTCTGTGTCTCTGTCTCTCTCAGAGCTCTCCAATCTCCTCCTCTTCTCACCATCACCACCGCTTGTCCTCTATTGGTTTCGTGTTGTGGGTATCTAGGTTTGACGTTGTGGGAAGGTTCTGTCACTGGTCGAACAAGGTAAGTGCTGAAATAGTTTTTGTTTCCTTTTCTAGATTGAATTTGTCAACTGGTGAGTTTTTTTTATCTTTGTTGTTGTTTACTTGTGTTATCTTATTGAATTTATCTTCTGGGTGTGTGTTAGATTTTGGTTTTTGAGTTTGAATTTTGTCAGCTGGGTATGTGTCAAAATTGGTTTTTTATTGAATTTTATCAACTGGGTATGTGTTAGATTTGATTTTTGATTGCATTAAGGTGTTATTTGTTATGAAATTAAGTATTGCACTGGTACAAAGGCTCCATAACCATTAATTTATTGGCTGCCTAATCTTGATGTGCAAAAATAATGTTGGAATCCACTTTGCAGCTTAAACTTAACATGTGCTCTGCTGCCTGTAATGACCTCATATGATTACCAACTTCATTACATTCATAAGAGAAATAGCAAAAAAAAGTTCGTTTAGAAAAAAGTAAGACTTCAACTTTAGTTGTGGTTTTACTTTCGTAAACAATAGTGAATCTGGTTTGTTTGGCCATGGCAATTTAATCTTACCACAACAGGTCTATGGTGTGCTGTTTCTATTATTTACTTCTGCAACAGTAAACTAGCAATCAAAGAAAAAAGGAAAGCTTCTAGATTAGTGGTAGCAGGGTAATTGGAATGAAACTACATGCCTACTTTCTATTTTCTATATTTTTAGTTTTTTATAGTATATATCAACCAAAGTTGATAGATAAAATTATTTTAGCATATTGGTTGATACTTTTTTTTTTTTGGTTGAAAAAATAGTATATTGATTGATACTTGATTTAAAATACTCAAAATCTTGCCATTGCTGAGTCTTCTTGACAATCAGTGTGCAGATATCAATGTTGGGGACGGTTCTTTGTTTCCTTATTTTTTAGTGACAAATATGTGATACTTCTTAAGAGTTTAATTAGAATTTGGGGTAGGGGGAAGGTAGGAAGGATAAGCAAAGGTAGTTATGGTGAGCAACTGAGCTCCACATGACTTGCCACCTAGGAAATTATGTGGTTTCATAAGTTTGGTCTACAGATGTCTTAAATCATTTATCTAAATTTTAAGTATGGGATTACAACCCCATTCCCTCTCCTTTGTGCATGTGTGTTTCTCAAAAAAAAGAAAAAAGTATTGGGATTATATATTTGAATCTTTCCTGTGTGGAACCATGCAATTTGTGCTCTTAGTTAATGTTTATTATTTTCTAGAAGCATCTAAACACTAGGATACATTTTTTTTCTTTGATTAACAATCAGAGATAAGCAAAGCCCCACTATTTTGATATATGAATGTGCTACAGATGGCCAAAACTGTGATTTCTGATGATGGCATTCTATTTTTATATATACATGAATAACACTAACAAGAACGAACATTAATTTTGTTGGCTGCTCCTTCTCTCTCTAGTTGTCACTTGTCTGGAAACCCATTATAGCTGTTTGATTGTATAATTTTGTATGTCTTGAACAGAAGAGGAAAACATAAAAATCCAGATCTCAATAGCAAGATTAGTAAATTATTGTCATCCATCAGATTTTTCTAGTAGAAGACAAACAATGATGTTAAAATTTTATAATGCCTCTTGTGTCCTGTATATATCATAATTTAAAAGGCTGTTAACTTTAATTCCAGTAAGTGGTGCTGGTGCAATATCTAACTTAGGAGGGAATTGGAGTACTTGTTCTGAAGCTTCCAAAAAATGTATTTTATGAAAACTAGACAAGGAAATTTACATGTCCACAGATTGATACTCTGAACCAAATTTAATTATAACATTTTCAATGCATTATCCTACTTAAAAAATTCAATACCATTTGCCAGCTGCTAACTTTCAAAGGTTTTTTTTTTTTTTTTTTTTGTATAAATGTTGTTTTCTGCAGAACAGGTACTTGTTCCCCTACATCTGATTTCAAAGTTATTAATTAGTTTTTTCTTTTTTTAAGATAAAGTTATTGGTTAGTTTTTTTTAAGTTAAAATGTTTTGGATTTAAAAACAAATAAAATGGGTTTCGAGTAGGGTATGGATATCCATGGATAATAAATTCAGGTAAGAATTGGGTGTGGATACTAATAGGTATTGATATCCGGGTATCCATGGGTAAACATTCTAGGTAGGATATAGGTATACCCAATCCATACCTTACCCATGGCCATTCCTATGTACAACCATAGTCAGTTGAGTGAAATGGCTTAGATGTGGATGGCAACTTGGTAAATCTGGGCATATTATTTGTGATTTTTAATTCTGCTTCTGATTTGTTATTTTTTGTTGGCTGTGTTTTAAGAAAATGGGGAACTAACAAATGCGGTGATAATGAGAGATAGTATACTAACAGCCTAGGAATTTTGGGTTCATTACCTATGCTAATGATTCAGTAGTTAACAAGGTCATTGATGACACTTCATTTCCCAAACATGAAGGGGAAATTGGTTGGTTTAAAAGATAGGTCCTGATAACAGGTTTTTTAAAGGGAATTGTTAAAAGACTTAAAAAATATTTCTAAAATAGATCACTAACAAACTAACAAATGTCGTTCAACGTTACTCTATCAAGATTCCACTCAACAATTCAAAAACAAAATATAAAAAAAAATTGTCCCGCTGCCACGTCACTGCACTGTCTCGTAAAGTGTATAATAATTTACTGAGATTGACAGCGGCAAAAAAAAAAAAAAACATTTTTTAATCTCAATAAAAAAAGTAAAAAGAATTGTTTGCGTGGAAAGAAATTGCACCCCAATTCCTGCCTTCGCTCGCAAACAATGCTACTCTTTATCATATATTAATTTGGCCGCACTCAACATACAACAATTCACAACACATATTTCATAAGCACCATCATAGTCCAAAACAGAGAGAGAGTTGAGTTGACATACCAGTCACAAGATCGGCAGATCTGGCGGAGACTGAGAGCGACGAGCGATCGCCGATGAGATCGGTCGGAATTAGGCGCAGACTGAGAGCAACGAGCGATTACTGATCACGATCGCCGATGATGGTGAAGGCGCCGAGCGTGGTGACAGCGAAATCGGGCGAACTTTTTTGAAGCGGTCGATCTGGCGTTGCGATGTTGTTTGGTTTTTCTTTTCTTTCCTCTTTTTTTATTTTTTTATTTTTTTTAGGGAGTTCTTTCTTATTGCAGGCGTGTTCTTTTTTAGATATTACTAGCCTCCGAGGAACTTGCAAAATATTAAACTTGAAAATTTGTTGAAGTCTACAGTAAACGTCTTTAATTTAAAGAAAAGAAAAAAAAGAATGTAGAGTTAATTTAAATGTCTTTAATATAAAGTAAAATGAAAGATAGAAAGTGAGGTAAAAATTACAAAATATATGTGAATTTGTGAGTTTTAAAAATATATGTGAATTTGTGAGTTTTAAAATGTAATAGTTTTAATTTACATATTTATTTCTATTAGTAAAAACCTTATAAATGGGTATGATGGGGTATTTTAAACATATAAAATGAAGAATTTAGAAAAGTCCCTTAATGGGACGAATATAATTTTGTTTCCAATATTCATATATCTCTAATATTATATATAATTTTTTGCCTTCAACTTGGGACCGCCACTTGTTTCTCAAAAAAATAAAATAAAAATAAAAAAAAGGACCCGCCCCTAAGTATGTGATTTCATATATGTGTCACAATGTGTGGCGTTTTGGTTGACAGCGTGATTCATGATTACAGTAATATCTAATATTTTGGGAATCCCATTATGAAAGTCAAGATTATCATTTCCAAATTAGCCACCGGACATCTATTTTGTATTTAAATAACTTTTGGGCAGTTTTGGTTGCACATATTGTGTGCATCTACACTTTGCCCAAATCAACTAAAATTGTTATTCAGAAAAGAAAAAAAAAATCAACTAAAATTGTTACTTTTTTTTTTTTTTTTTTTTTTTTTTGAGAATGACTAAAATTGTTACTTAAAATCATGTTTTATATTTTGACAATGTAATGCACATGTGTGGGACAAAATTTCCCATAACTATTTTATTTATTGTTTAGATGATCTTTTGCTTAAGTTTAAATAAATTGATGTCACTTCTTCTATGATGTGTGCATGATGTGTGCATGATGTGTGCAGGTAGCAACTATGAGTCTATGATTGCACATAGGTTACTCACAGCTAAAGAGCTATAGCAAAAGATATTGATGAAATTACGTCCTTGTACTTTTCATCCAATGTTATTCATAATTCATATACCCCTTATTAATTACCATAACCAATATTATTCCCTAGGTTGTTTTGCTACAACTAAATAGTAAATAGTTGCTTGTTTCTTTCCACTAGGAGTTACGCTCAATTGGTTTCTTTTCAGATTGGAAAATTTGCTCAAAGAATGAATGGCTAAAGGATCTTCATGCCAATTTGCTATCTTGTTACATCTTCCACGACAGGTCGTGACTGCAACTCTCATGTGATGACCTACAATGTGGATTTAAATTACAGTTCCATATTGATAGGGGTAATTTTGTGGTTTTGATGAAGTCATCCATGTTAGGTGAAAGCGACGATCCTAATGAACTTGTCAAGCTTCGCTCATACGTTCACAGCCTAAACAACAAAGCGAGAGTCGACGGTTCCACCTCAAAGTTGATGGCTGCACCCTGAAGACAACAACCATTTGAATAAGATGACTAGAATATATTTACGCTATATGAAGCTGACAAGGGGAAGCTGAAAAGGATAAGCAAGCCTTTGACTAGGCTGACATGGCTTGGCCTCCACTTATAATCATATAAGGAAATATCTTGTGCACCACGCTTAACCTTAATCAAGAGAGTCATAGCTTAACCCTAATCAAAAGAGTCCTATAAGGAAAAGATCTCGTGAGATATGCGAATTAAAAAAGATCTCTCCTACAAGGAGAGAACTTCTAACCCAAGAAATGAGTATCAACCCCATGCTACTATAAAAACTCCAAGACTTTCACAAACCAAGGTACACATAATTCCCCAGGTCTGACACTCTAGAGTTGTGAAAGTTCTCTAACTTAACATTCGGAGGGTGTTTGGTCGATATCACACCGGTACTCTCCTAGGGTTTTCTTTGTTTTTGTTTCGCAGGTATTGTCTAGAACACGTGAGCATCGCGTGGCTTACTAATGATTTTCGGTATCATCACATATTATCTCTTCGAGTCTTTTTCTAGTTCATAGCTCATAATCCTTGTTCTAAGTTCTAATTAACCCACAAGAAAAGGTGTGTCAGACACTTTCCCATTTCATAACATATACTCCTTACTTTAATCAATAGTTTTAGATTAGGCTTTAAAAAAAAATTTTATTTAAGTCTTACACTTTTAAAATGTAACTAGGAATCTAATTATCTATTTTTTCTTAGAATGTGACTAGGAAATAAATTGTAATTTGTATTTTTCATTCTGAAATCAAGTAATCTAATTAATTTTTCAAATGAAATAAAGATGTATTTAGTTAGTTTTGGGTAACCTAGTTTTTTTTCCCCCTTAAATAAACAAGTGATGTCTCTAATAATATGATAATAATAACATCATTTTGATCTCTACATTTTTTTTTTATCCCTACAATTTGATTTCACAGTCAATTTAATCTTTACATTTTGGTAACAGTCAATTTAGTTCATGTTATTTTCAACTTGAAGTCAATTTGATCTTATCATTAACTCACTAACGGAAAAATGTTTATCCAGTAAACAGTGTACATTGTTGGCACAAAAGTTTACATGGCAGCAAAAATAATAATAAAACTTAGCCAAAAAGGCAGAATTTAGAGGTATGATATTGGCGGTAGGCCTGTAGGGTGATCATCTTGAGAACATCATCTTGACCTCTCATTGCTCGAGTTGTTTTTGCTCATATAAAGCCATAGCTCTTTTACACATGATGTCTTTAACACTGAATCTATAATTACACTTGATCTTAGCCAAAAAGGCCGAGAAAGGTATAACACCGAATCTATAATTTCATAAAAATATCTTATAAATCAAGTGCGAGAAATATATTGCTTCAATACACTCATGTAGAACAATCTAATTTGGGCAAGTTGTCTGTCACTAAAGATGAAGATCTAAGATTTTGTTTTAAATTAAATAAAACTTGGTTGTAACATGTTCTTACATTCGGAAATAAAAAAAATAATGATAATGAGGTAATCCTATTTAGATGAGTTAGGTGATTATCTCAATTTTTGTACAGGGTATTATAATTGGGTCATTATATACAAGAAATAAAGAAAAATAAAATAGAAACTTGACACAAAATTAGACTACGTTCAGAAATTAATTAAGATTCAATCGGGATTTTGATTTTTGATTTTTTTTTTTCCTGAATCAATCGGGATTTTGATTGTGCTTATAATTTAATAAGATATATATGAAAAGAGAGTAAAAAATTGTAAGATATCAACCATCATGAATTTGTGGATAAAGTCTAGAGCCAGACAATTAAGTTGTACTTCGGCCAACATATAGAAGTGACCACAAAAGATTAAGTATTGTGCCTTTTAAGATTTTTTCTTTTTTTTAATTTTTTTATTATTTTTTTTAAATGATTATAACTTTTGTGACTTATTTCTCTCACACTTCACCTTCCTAATTTCTAATGATTCCATACGTTTCTTCCTTTACTGCATCATTTTCTCCTTTTTCTATTTTAAACAATTCTGTGCACACCTTCCTAGTTCCTTTTCTTCTTTTGTTTCCAAAGGGGCTGCGCTGGCTTCGATCTCGATTTTGCCAGAGAGGAATGCATACTATTTCCATCCACTCCTATCAATTAGAGATTAAAAAGTGAGACAGATATGGACTAGGCAAGAAGAGAGTTGAAGCATGGTTCTAACTACTTCCATCTCTTCCCGTCAAATTTTCTTTTTACAAAAATTTTCATCGCTAAAGAATCTCTCCAACATGTTTAATGGAGTTTGAAGTCAAGGTGTGTAGTCTTAAATCAAGGTCTTGGAAATAAAAATTGAAGTTCAAAGGCCAAAACAGGAGTGGTCATTATGTTCCCACTTGGTATCATTGAATGGAGCTTCACAATGGGTAATTGCTGAGGATGGGCTGAAGAACATTGTTGCTATCAATCTTGCTACTGAAAAATTCCAGGTCTTTACAATGCCGCTTCAAACACCCAATCATTGTTTGACTTGGTTGGAAGTATTGGAAGGACACCTCTGTTTTATTGTGATTGATAGGGGAATGTTCAATGATGTTTGGTTAATGAAAGAATATGGGGAAGGGGGTTATTGGACTCTGGATTTATAAAATTGAGCAAAGTGTAGTGGCTTGGAATTTTCAGTATTGGAAGCCTTTAATGTTTTCCAAGAACTGCAAGAAGGTTTTAATGGAGGAGTGTCATATGGATCGTACCTATCTTATTAGGTAAGACATAGAAAATAAAATACACGAGACGGTTGAAATTCGCAAGCTTCCCGAGTCATTTCAGGCCACAACTTGTATCGAGGAGTCTTCTTTTGCTTGACAGTGACAATGTGATTGATACCACGCAGGAGAACAATAGGTAAAACAATGGAGTTTAATGAATTTGCCTTTGTTTGCTTAATTGACTGTCTTAGTATTGATGTCATCATTTTTGGTTGCATAAATCTTGTGAAGACCAATCTACGGTTCTGTTATATTATAGGGGCTAATTCTGTGAAATTTTACGTAGGATTTCAAAGATTGTTGTTTAAATAGTATGCATTTTGTTGTAGATTTTATTTGCTCTTTTTCAATATAATTCTTTGATCATGTAATTTTTTACTTAAAAAAAAAAACATCATGTAGCAGACTTGATTGCCAACACGTGTTAGTCTTTGTCTATGCCAGGAATGAAAGTCCATCAAAGGGTCTTAATCATAGTGAAAATAGTGATTGATTAATAAATCAGAAGCAAGAATGATAAAAAGGTGGCTGTGGGCTCTACTGTGAATCATTCAAAAGCAATATTGTTCTTTGATTTCGAGTTTGATGTGTTAAATGATTAAGCGAAGCTTGATTATTCTGTCTTCTAGAATATTAGTTTTTTCTATCATCTTGCCAATGTTGTTACGAAACTTATGCACTTAATAGTCCCAGTATTGTTTCATAAGTAATATGGCAGTGTTTTTTTGGTGGAGGAATATAGTTGCTCGGCAGTTTTGGGACAAATATGAAATCAGCTATCTAATATTTGTTCATTTTGAGTACAAGCGTACAACAAAATGAACAAATATGTTTTGGGACTATATATATATAACGCTGAGGAGATGGATGTTTCTAGTTCTGTAGTTAGGCAGCTATTGAACTTGTGTAATTTTTTATTCTTTGATAAATAACATCAATATACCATACTAGTAGCCAATTACAAAGGTTAGAGCATTCACATCAATATACCCAAAAATGGGTGCTTCTTGGTCAGTTTAGGAGAGTGAGCTTTTGGATGGAAGGGGTGTATTGAGTTTTATACAAGCTCCGAAGGTTCATCAATGGAGGAATGTAAACACATTGAGAGAGAAAGAAATTGAACAACACGAAACTTGTATGAAATGAATTCTGTATATAAACTTATCATACTCTGTTCTTTATATAGTGAGAACAGAGGCAAGAAAGGAAAACAGAAAAAAATAACTAACTGACTATCCAATACCTGTTGTACACGTGTAATAGACTTGTAACTAACTCTCTTATCTGTAGACTATAAACGACAGTCATTTCATGACTACTTATTCTATGCTACAGCTATACAATTGTAGTTTACTTCTATATATACAAAACTAAAAGTAACAGATACAAAACACTAACACTATACAATCTACAATTACGAAATATCTCAATACTCCCCCTCAAGATGAACTATAGATGTTGATGAGATTCATCTTGGATAAAAGGAAGTAAAATTGCTTGTATTCGAGTGCCTTTGTGAAGCAATCAGCAATCTGGTGTCTAGTAGGAACATGAAAAGTTTTGATCACTCCATCTTGAAGCTTACTTCGAATGAAATGACAGTCAACCTCTATATGTTTTGTGCGTTCATGAAATATTGGATTTGCAACAATATAAAGAGCTGCTTTGCTATCACAGTATAGTGAGGCAGGCTGAGTATAATCTAAACCAAAAGTCTTAAGCAAGGCCAACAACCAAACAACTTCACTTGTGACAGTAGCCATTGCTCGATACTCTGATTTTGCAGATGATCTAGACACCACTTGTTGCTTCTTGCATTTCCAGGATATAAGAGAGTCACCAAGGAAAACACAGAAGCCTGAGACTGACCTTCTGGTATCTGGACAAGCTGCCCAGTCAGCATTACAGTAGGCTTTCAGTCTCAATTCAGAATTTGCTAATAAGAATAAGCCTTGGCCTGGTGTCTTCTTAAGATACCTAAGTACCATATAAGCTGCTTGTAGGTGTGGAGTTTTAGGGGAACTCATAAACTGACTCAATTTATGCACTGAGTAGCAGATATCAGGCCTAGTTAGAGTCAAATAAAGCAGCTTGCCAATAATTCTTCTATATAAGGATGGATCAGGAACATCTTCCCCCATTGAGCTCCTAAACTGAGTTGATTGATCCATGGGCACATTGACAAGTTTACTTGCTAGCACACCAGTATCAGAAAGTAATTCTAGAATGAACTTTCTCTGACATAAGTTGATTCCTTTTTCAGTTCTTGCAACTTCAAGACCTAAGAAATACTTCAAGGTACCAAGATCTTTGAGTTTAAACTTGTCATCCAGAAACACCTTGAAAGTGTTGACTGCCTCCACAGTATTGCTTGCTATTAGGATGTCATCCACATAAACTAGCAAGATGAGAATTGAACCCTTGCTGACCTTAGTGAAGACAGAATAGTTTGACTTAGATTGGAGAAAACCATGATCAAGAAGAGTAGATGAGAGCTTGGCAAACCACTGTCTACTTGCCTGCTTCAAACCATAAAGTGATTTAGTGAGTTTGCACACCTCCCCCTTGCTGCCAAATCCAGGAGGAGGAACCATATACACTTCCTCATGTAACTCTCCATGCAAAAAAGCATTATTTACATCTAATTGAGACAAGTGCCAACCATACACAGCAGCCACATCCAAGAGTGTTCTAACTGTCACAAACTTCACCACAGGAGAGAGTCTCATAGTAATCAATTCCCTCGGTTTGAGTAAAACCTTTAGCAACCAGTCTAGCCTTGTACCTCTCTATAGACCCATCAGCTTTAAGTTTGATTTTATAGACCCACTTGCACCCAATTGGCACCTTACCAGGAGGTAGCTTGGTCATGACCTAAGTTTTATTAGCCTGAAGGGCATCAATCTCAGCCTTCATGGCAGCTTGCCACATTGGATCAGGTAAGGCTTTAGCATAAGAAGTGGGTTCTTTGATAATGGACAATGCAACAGAGAAAGCTTTGTGGGCAATAGACAACTTAGAATAAGAAAGAGTAGAGGAAAGTGGGTAGAGAATACTTGGACTGGCAGTGGAATCATGAGGAGGTATGAGTGGAGCTGAGACCAAATTGCAGTGATGATTAAGAGGGTTGGTGGAAGCCAGATGATAGTGATAATCATGGAGATATGAGGGAGGTTTATGAGACCTATTGGACCTTCTAACAACAGGTAAATCAATTGAGGGAACAGGAAAACCAGGAATGTCAAGTGAAGCAGACAGATCAGGTGGAGAAAGGAGCTAAATCAAGATGGACAAGGTCTGGGAATTCATCAGGAGGTATAGCAATGTCAATGTCATTGAAAGGAAGAGAAAATTCAGCAGAAACAGAAGAAGTGGTTTCTGGAATTGAAGGTTTAGATGGAAATATATTGTGAGAAGTGGAAGAAGAGAGATGAACAGGTTTAGGCAACCAATGTTTAAAAGGAAAGATAGATTCTTTGAAGATAACATCTCTAGAGATAAAAATGGTTTTGGTGGACAAATCATACAACTTATAGCCCTTGGTACCAAAAGGATATCCAAGAAGTATGCATGCCTTTGCCCTAGGATCAAACTTGGACCTATTCCTAGTTAAAGTAGAGGTATAACAAAGACAACCAAAGGATCTAAGGTGTTGATATGATGGAGAACGACCCAAAAGTTTCTGATAAGGAGTAAGATTACCTAGAAGAGGACTAGGAAGCCTATTGATAAGGTATGCGGTTGTAAGAACACAATCCCCCCAGAACTTCAAAGGTAGGTTGGCATGAAATCTTAAGGCCCTAGCAACATTCAACAAATGCTGATGTTTTCTTTCAACAACAGCATTTTGTTGTGGGGTTTCAACACAAGAAAGTTGATGTAAAATGCCGTTAGATGCATAAAATGAAGGAAAAGCAAACTCAAGACCATTGTCACTCCTAATCACCTTAATGGACACCTTAAATTGATTAAGGATCATTTGGAAAAAGGTTTGAATCAGGGAAGGAGTATCAGATTTAAGTTTCATTAAATAAACCCAAGTACATCTACTATGATTATCAACCAAAGTAAGAAAATATCTTGAGCCATTTAATGATGAAGTGGAATAAGGTCCCCAAATATCAGCATGAATCAAATCAAAACAAGATGAAGAAACACTTGTGGATTTAGGGAAAGGTAATTTGTGTTGTTTAGCTAGTGGACAAACAAAACAGTCAAAAGAATTGTTATTATTGCAAGGAATCAAATCAGGTACAAGGTGTTTCAACAAAGCTAATCTTTGTGAAGATGGGTGACCCAATCTATAATGCCACAATCTAACAAAATTATTTGAAGTATCAACATCATGAGAAGATTCAAGATTACATAGATTGACACTTTTATTGACATTTTTATTACAAAGGAAAGATGACAAATTGGATAGAACCTCTGAAACAGAAGTAGGTAGAGTGAAGGAATCAGTGCACTACAAAGTGTATAGGCCTCCATATCTCTTACCCAGCCCAATCATCTTCCAATGCAGTAAGTCCTGAAGAAAACAATAATGAGAGAGGAAAATACAGCAACAAGAAGGATTCTGGGTCAGTTTACTGATGGAGATAAGATTGAAAGTAAAGTTTGGAATACAAAGAACATGTTCTAAAGTTAAAGTTGCTGAGACTTTGACAGTTCCTATGTGAGTAACTTTAACCATGTCACCATTAGGAAGTCTAACTGAAATCTGAACAGAAGAAGTAATAGAAGTGAAGAAATGGATAGAATGTACCATGTGGTCTGTTGCACCACTATCAAGAATCCAGTCATATGGACTGATATGAGAAGTGTTGACATTAGAAAAGAAAACTAAGTGTTCAAGGGAAGGAGAAAAACAGATACCTGATATGGTTTGGGCTTAGACATCCAATGAAGGCTAAGTAATGATGGTGGCAGCTTGGTGAACATTGTCCAAACATATCTCTAGTGGTGCTTGAGTGCCAAAGTGACATTGGGAATTCAACAACCCAATCAGTTGCTGATATTGAGCCTTGGTGAGTGTGACAGGTTCACTAGTATGGCCTTCAGCAGTGGTGACATTGTTTACAAAAGACTGACCAGGTTGGCCACCTTTGTTCTTGAATTTATACCCAGGGGGGTATCCATGCAGCTTATAACATTTATCAACTACATGTCCCATAGCTCCACAATAAGTTCATTGTGGTCTACCATTCTTGTATTTAACAAAGTTGTTAATGTTCCCAGATTTCGACCCAAAAGCTGCTAAAGCTAATGATGCATCAACCAAGACTTTCTTCCCAGCACCCACCTTTCTCTACTTCTCATCTTGAAGCAAAAGAGAGAACACTTTGCTAAGAGGAGGCAAAGGTTCCAAAAGGAGAATTTGGCCTCTGACAGCTGCATATGTCTCATTCAGCCCCATCAGAAAAGACATAGTACAATCTTCAACTTGATGACCACATGTACATGTCCTATAATCCGAAAATTCATCCCAAAGGCCCTTGAATTTTGTGTAGTAAGCATTGATGGTTAAGTCTTCCTGTGTCAAAGAACTAATCTCTTTCCTTAAGTCAAAAATCGTAGGTCCATTTCCTTGCCCAAATCTGTATTGTAAGTGAAGCCATACATCCCTGGCAGTCTTGAAGTAAACAATGCTTGATTGCAAATCCTTAGAAACTGAATTAAACAACCAGGCTAGTATAGTGCTGTTGCATTTACACCAGGCTGTGTAATGTGGATGATCAACAGATTGGGGTTTAGGAATAAAACCATCAATGAAGCCCAATTTTATTTTGGCATCTAAAGAAATGAGAATGGCCCTACTCCAGGTATTATAGTTCTCTTCAGTGAGAAGTTGAACCACCAAGGAAACACTTGGATTATCTCCACTAGATAGAAAGTAAGGACTAGATGTCCTTTCCCAAGGCTGTATAGTGGGAGCAGAAGCACTAGATGTACTCTCAGTCATACTAAGTGCAGATTATCGAAGAAAAGGATGAAGATTTAAGGCTCTAATCAAAGAAAATTAAGAATTGATTTTCTCAAGAATCTTTCAAGAAACAAGAAATAGATTCTATGGATGATAAAAGGATCTTTATATGCAATTCACAATCTTGTCGAAATTTCAACAGAAAATTGCATATTAGGAACGAAAAATGACCCTAAATTCGAAGAAGAAAGTTGAAACCCTAAGATTGAAGATTTCAATTTCAACTATGAACTGGAGAATGAAGATCAAGATTTCAACAGATTAGAAAAATCAAGACCTAGAGGATGATGATTTTAATGCAAGAATCAACAGAAAAATAGTGAGATAAATTTCTAGTTGATCTGAAAGAAGCATTAAGAAATCAAGAAGAAAACACAATTGAACTAGGAAGAATTAGAGAATACCAGAATGAAATGATCTCTGAACTAGTTCTTGCTCTGATACCATATTGAGTTTTATACAAGCTCCGAAGGTTCATCAATGGAGGAATGTAAACACATTGAGAGAGAAAGAAATTGAACAACACGAAACTTGTATGAAATGAATTATGTATATAAACTTATCATACTCTGTTCTTTATATAGTGAGAACAGAGGCAAGAAAGGAAAACAAAAAAAAAAAAAAACTAACTGACTATCCAATACCTACTGTACACGTGTAATAGACTTGTAACTAACTCTCTTATCTGTAGACTATAAACGACAGTCGTTTCATGACTACTTATTCTATGCTACAACTATACAATTGTAGTTTACTTCTATATATACAAAACTAAAAGTAATAGATACAAAACACTGACACTATACAATCTACAATTACGAAATATCTCAATAGGGTGCTTCTTGGTTTGTAGTTCGTACCACTCGGTAGGGACGGCCCTAGGCCTAGGCCACCGCCTAGGGCCCCCTACTAGAGAAGGCCCCAAATTTTGGGGCAAAAATTGATATATTAAAAAAAAAATGGAGATATAGAAAAAAAAATTACGTTTATAATTTTCCTCTACTTTCAAGAAGTACCAAAGTATTGAGTAATGCTAGAAATAATACAATTTTAAATACATGGGTCTTACAAATAGAGTAATACTATAGTTTTACAAACTATTTTACAACATTTTTATAAACTGTTGCTGTAACCAACTTCTTATTGGTTCTCATTTGGACCAACTGATAATATCGCTTTTTTATTTATCTATAATCATTCTTCACATCATCAATTTGTAAAAGTTTTTGTAAAAGAATTTGTATCTCTAACATTTTCTCTTACAAATATATGTGTCACTAATTGCAAAAAATAATTCAAATAAAAAAATGTTAGAAATTTATTAATTTTACTTGAAAATTTTACAAATTGATGTGACAATCAATGTGAAATGTGGACGTTAATAACCTATAAATGCATTTTTGAATTATTTTTTGTGATTAATGATACATCTTAAGGACAAAATTGGCCAATGCTCTTTTCGGACAAATTATATAGTCTTTTGCTCTCCTTCCTAAACTAATTAGGGAAATGCCCCTCTTTTAAAACTTGATTTTCTCAAAATCGAGTTAAGCCCTACAATGGCGTTTTTAAGGACCTTATAGTGACGTTTTAAGGATTTATAGTGGCATTTTAGAACTCAAGCTCCATGAACTCAAGTTATAGGTAAAAATTTTTTTAAAAAAAAAATTGCCTATAACTCGAGTTCATGGAGCTCGAGTTCCAAAATGCCACTATAGGTCCTTAAAATGTCACTATAGGCTCTTTAAAACGCCACTATAGGGCTCCATAATTTTTTTTTTTTTTTTTAAACTCGATTTTGAGAAAATCGAGTTACAAAAGATGGACATTTCCCTAATTAGTTTGGGAAGGGAGGCAGAAGGCTATATAATTTGCCTGAAGAGGGCATTGGCCAATTTTGTCCTACATCTTTGTAAGCCTCATGTTGTAAAATTTATAATATCTCTAACATCATTCATTCAAATACTTGTTTATTATCTTCTTGAAGTGTCACTACTTGCATTCATTTCTAACATCGTTTGAAAGTATTTTTTAGTAAAATTTTTTATATCTTTAGCATTTTTTCAAAAAAAAAAAAATGCATATTACAAAATAAAAGAAATAGATTTTTGTTATAAAAAATTATGATATTAAATACTAGTTAAATATTATTTAAATGATAACAAAAATGCCTCATTTAAATATACCATCTTAGCCTTCAAATTTGTTGGCCGCCCCTGCCACTCGGCTTTTTACAAAGCCCATGAAGCTCTGTACTGTGAATGCTTAAGTGGAGGATGTGCAATGGTTTATGGGACATCGTATGAAGTGGCAAAGTGCTGGGTAAGGTACAGTAAAACATTTCCTTTCCTTCAGTGAGTTTGCACTGACTCTACCTACAAAACCAAATCTGTGTGAGAGGACCTAAATGGAGGACGGCATGTGTGGATTTTGTAGGCTGGACTAGGAGACTACAATCCATGCATTATGGACATTTCTTGTAGCCCATTGGTCGTGGATCATGTTGTCGGCATCTACAAAAGCTCCAAAGATTTGAAAACTGTTCGGTAAGCCCATGTTCACAGAGTAGGTAACAAGGTAGTAAAGTGATCATGAATGAATCAGTATAGCTTGCAGGAGCTCCTCCTATGGTGGAAGTGTGGAACCACTGATGGTATGCAATTATGCATTAGAATTTTCGGAAGTCTAATAGAAATTGGATGAATTATAAATTATTGCATATTCAATCATTTAACTTCACTTTCATTCAATTCAGTCCTCTAACTTTTAACTTTGTTTAATTCAGTAATCCCATTAGTCTTTGCCAAAGTTGAGTTGTAAAAAAGGGGACAATGTAGTTTTGTATTGAACAAAGTTGAAAATTAATAGTGTAATATTAGCCCAAGCACAAGCCCAATCCTTCCTTGTGTGTAAGACAAATCTCCTCCTTATGTTACAAGTCTCTTAGTCTAAGGTTTGACATTAGAGCAACTGAGGCCAAGAATCATAGTGGCTCGACATCTTGCAGTGTTTATGTGACCAAATGCAGCACTATAAGGACATAAAACCATGACAACATGAAGGTGAGTTAATGAATTGATGTTCTTTGTAAACTTGGGCCATTCCTTGTATTTGGCTTTTGTCACAGATTGCCAAAATGGGAGATTGTAGAGTCTATATTTTTAGGTTGGCAAATTGTGGTCGAATGTAATCCATTTATAGTGTTTTTGGTGAGTCTTGAGTGTATTAAAGGTGTGTTTTATAATCCAAGACAAAGACACAAGTTCAAATTAAGAAAGAATCAAGTTCAGAGTAAGAAAACAAAGTTTCTTTCAGTTTGACTGCTAGCTCAACACCTTGCTCAACCAATCGAGTTTCGATTGCAAGCTCGACACCTAGTTCGATTGATTGAGATTGCGATATCAGCAAAAATCTAAAATGAGAAAAAGCCCATAACTTTCTCGTTTCAAGATCGATTCGTGATCCGTATTGTTGTGCTATTTAAAGGACATCATAATCCATTCCTAGAGAGGCTTTTAAAGAGTGAAATCACTGCTTGTGTGGCTGGGTTTGTATAACCAAGTTTCTCTCAATCTCACTATACTAGAGACTTTCAAAGTATATCTAAGCCTCCATCTATTCAACCTATGAGAGTTCAAGAGCACATAGAGAAAAATCAACATGGTGTTGCTACTACCATAGTGCAGATCTGTATGAAGCCATAGAGAAATCCAATCTACAACAGTTGCTGGTCAAAACCTTCAAGTGGATTTCTTGGAGTCACAAACAGGGAAGTTTGTGTGAAATTGTTAACCATAGTTGCTAATCAAAAATCTTTGAGTGGAAATCTTAGAGTCATAGACAAGAGAGTTTGTGTGCAACAGTTTCATAGTAGAAGAGTTTGTGGATTCGGAACTACGTGTGGTCACGCTAGTAAGTATTATGTGAGGTAGCAATAGATATAGGGTTATGTCTATTGTACAAATTTTGATTCTATTAGCGAAATGATGTCTTGAGGACTATTTAGGTTAAAACCTCCTCAAGTTTTAAATTTTGAAACCACAGTTTCAAAAATTTTCCTAGGCTATAATTCTTGGTATTCATGTGATTTGTGTTTGATGTGTTAATCATTTTAATTAAGACCATAATTAATCATTTGGCAAAAAGTTGATTAAATTTGAGACAACTGTGATCTAAAACCCTAACATAATTGATTTATTTTTCAATATCTAATGTATTATTCATTAGTCCACATGGCCTAAGATAATTAGCTCAAATCCTACATAACTCTTTCTAATCTCAATAACTGATGAAAGGGCCAATATGTGTAGCTAACTAACTAGAAGTGATGGAACTATTACAATTATTTATGATATTAGGAAATTACATTGAATATAGATTCCTAACAGCATTCCACAGCTTTGGGAAGGAAAAGAGAATAATAAAGAAAAGGGAGTTTGGCTTACTTCTAGTATTTTTTCAACTGGACATCTCTTGTTGTTTTAAATATACAATGGCAAGTGGTAGTGAGTTTTAGTCTCCCCATTTTATTTAGTTAGTGGGTGATGTAATAGTTTCTCATTAAAACAAAAAAAGATTTTAGTTAAAAAAAGTACTAGAAGTAAGCCAAACCCAAAAAAAGAGAAATGTTTTCTAGGAGTTGCAATTAGTAGTATAGAATGTGAGGTAGTTTTGGTTGTGTACACGGGATAGTGGGAAGTTTTTATTATGTATACTATTATTTAAAGGGTTTCTCCTGTTTGAATTCCTTAATTTTGGTGCCTAAAATACCCTTATCATACTCACTTACAAATTTTCAACTAACGGGGATAAATATGTAAAATAAAATAGTAGGGTTAGACAATTAAAATTACTAATTTAAAAAGTCCTAAATTTTAGATAAATTTGAAAAAAAACATTGCCTACAAAATAGGAATACTCCTACTAATGACTAACCCACTTATTCTAACACATGTTTCTAATATTTTATTTAAAAATAAAAATAAAAACACCTCACATTCAGTATTAAAAAAAAAAAAAAAAAAAAAACTAAATAGATATACACGTATGATTACCACTCTCCCACATTTTACTCCTATAAAACTCATGCAATTTAAACTCCTATAGATATACACATTTGACATAGGCATCTATTCTATACGAGCTCAAAGTACTTATTATTATTATTTTTAATACTTATCTATACTACTATATATATATATATATTTTTTTTTTTTTTGATAGGATCTATACTACGTACTATTTAACTCACATAAATCTTATCACATATCTACGTATTTTTGTGATTCGAAAAAATTTAGTAATCTTGAATTATAATTAATGGAAGGTGTTGATTTAAAAAAAAAAAAAAAAAAAAAAAAAAAAGAGAGAAATGATATGTCCATAACATTTTCACAACATTTTAAATTATTATCCTTATCTCAATATCATAAAAAAAAAAAAAAAAAAAAACTCTTTTGCAAGGTCTTTTTTTTTTTTTTTTTTCCTCTCATTCACGTTAAGTTGGATATATATATATATATATATATTTTTTTTTTTAAAACCTTAATTTTTTTTAATGGGAAAAAACCTTATCCTTATCGCTTTTTTTTTATTATATATAATTATTATCCTCATACCATCATCTCATGTAATTTTATTTTTTATTTTAATGAGATTATTCAATGTAGTTAAAAGAATATTCAATTATCCACCAACATATCTCACTTATTTAAGTATAAAAAAAAAAAAAAATTTAAATCAAATCCCACATTCAGCCATTTTTCTAAAATTTAGCATACTTCTTCAAAATTTAAAATTTAAAATACTCACAACTTTTAAAATCTTTTCTTTTTACACTTTGTTTACCATAGGATTCTAATAGCCCAATCACAACTTCTCCTAAACTCTAATTATGGTTTTTATTTGAGTTTGTACTTAGCTGTAAATGTTGAAATTATCTTTTAGTTATAACTCATGTATATTTTCATCAAGTGTATATTTTGAATATAAATACAAAAACGTAGACAACAGTGGAATGTCTACTATCCACCTTCAATTCTATAGTATTATATTTTTTGGGTATAATAAATTGTTTCTCTCTCCTCTCACAGCTACAAACATAACAATCTTTCTCTCAAACATCTCTAAACTAAAGCATAATCAGATTATCAGAATACAGACTCAAAAACACAATTTTAAAATTAATCAAATCATAACAATAAAAGAAAAAAAAAAAAAAAAAAAAGAAGACAGAAGCCGTTTGAACCATTTGGACTGCATTGGGGATGAAGATGAGTGACGGCTCCAGGCTAGGCCAATTGCTTTGGGACGAAGATGACCCATTTGGATTGTGTTGGGGACAAATGTTCTGGAATCAAGTAAAAAAAAAAAAAAAAAAGATTGAGAGAGCTGGAGCAAAAAAAAAAAAAAAAAAAAAAAAAAGAGAATGAGAGTTGCTTAAATGTTCTTGAATGAGGGAGAAAAGGAAAATAAAAGAAGGGGGGGGGGGGGGGGGGGATGTAGAGATTGGACAACGTGTGAGGAGGAGAAAAACAAGAAAAAAGAAAGAAAAAAAGAAAGGAAAGGTATGGATGAAATGAAATGAGAGAAAGGAGAAATAATATGAAGAATAAAAAATTCTAATTGAGAAATGTTACCAAAATATTTTCACAATAAATTTTAAGTAATAAATTGTTATTAATTACTATTGATGAGTAAAAAAATAATTTCAGTGGTGGGTTTAAGTTAGAACTAGTAACAACTTTCCACATAAATTTGGTTGTGAAAGTATTGCGAAAAATGTTGTGGACGTAATACTTTTCATTGAAAAATATAATTGTTGGAATGAATATAGGAATGATAAATGATGATTAAAAAAAGAATAAAGATTAAATAAAGAAATAATATTTAAATGAGATAGAGAAAATAATAGAGAATTGTTGAAAAGTGTGTTTGAAAAAATAGGTATGTAAAAGTTAAATATTATTGTCCATTGTTCAGATAGTACAAAAATTTGACTAATTTATTGGAGATGCTCTAATGAGGAGTTTCTACATGTTAGATTTTTGTTTTGTTTTGTTTTTTAATTTTTATTTATTTTTTTAATTTTTGTTTTCTTTCTTAAATTTATGGTTTTACTTGATAGGACGGAAGACTTCTAACTTCTAAGACTCTCTACCGGAATTTTTTTTCCATTTAACAATAAATATAAAAAAATTTAGTTAGTTGTCACGTTTCAAAACAATGTTGAAAATTAGCATCTCGAGTGTCTGAAACTCGAGTTCCAAGATTAAAATCGAGTTTTTAAGTCTCGATTTGTAAGCGGATGGGTGTGATGTGAAAAAAATCCACATGGAAATCGAGTTTTAAAGACTTGAGTTCCAAAAACGCCACTATAGGGCTTAAAAATCAAGTTATAAAAATTTTTTGCAGGAAAACGCCGCTATAGAGCTTTAAAACGTTACTATAGGGCTTAAAAACGCTATTATAGAGATCCCTGAACCTAGTATTAAACACTTAAATTTGGTATGAAAACGCCGCTATAGGGCTTTAAAACGTCACCATAGTACTTAAAAACGCTACTATAAGAGCGATCAAACGAATTTTTTTTTGCATAGAAATCAAGTTTCTAAAACTCAAGATCCGTGTGGCATTTTCAATCCAAAAACACTCGCAAAACGAGTCTTTGGAACTCGAGTTTCTAAAACTCGAGATGCTATTTTTCTTAAATCTTTAAAACATTGCCTAACTTACTACATTGTTGCCCTTCTCATTGCTAGTCTGCCCATTCCCCCCTCTCTACCGGTCTACCTTAACTTCATTTTCAACGTTCGAGAAAGGAATTCAAATCACTAACCTCTATGCTCACTTGTCCAACCACCGTGATGTGTTATCTTCCGCTAGAGATAATCATTGACATACTCTCCCGATTACTAGTGAAATCCCTAGTAAGATTTCAATGCGTTTCCAAGGGATGGCACGCCCTAATCAACGGTCGAGATTTCATCAAGCTGCACCTCCACTGCTCCTTCAAGTCCAACACAGATCGCACCCTCATCGTCCAGGAACAAAACGCCGGTATTCCCTTTGATTTCTTCTCAGTCAGTTTCCATGACGAGAATCGCTTCGGCAAGCGTTTGGAAATTTACCAGCCTCTACATTGTTCAAATATCTCCACCGACATCTTGAGCTGTTGCAACGGTTTGGTTTGCATTTACAATCAATGGGGCGAAGTGATCGCGATTTGGAATCCATTGATAAGGAAGTATAGGAAATTGCCTCGCGAGCCAATTGAGAAACCTTCTGGTTTTTCAAATTCTTGGCCTATCAGTTTAGCATTCGGGTATGATTCACATAATGATGACTATAAGGTGTTGAGGGTTGTAAGATTCTTTAACATGGGCACTCCCGGAAAGGAGTTTGAAGTTAAGTTATGTAGTCTTAGGTTGCAGTGTTGGAAAAAAATTGAAGATCAATGGCCAAACAAGGAATGGTCGATATGTTCTGACTCGGTGTTCTCGAATGGAGCTTTGCATTGGTTAGTAGATGTGGATGGGCAGAGTCCGGAAAATATTGTTGCTTTTGATCTTGCCACAGAGAAATTCCGGGTCATTACAACGCCACTTCAAGCACCCACTTCTTGTGTGACATGTTTGGAAGTATTGGAAGGACAGCTCTGTTTTATTGTGATTGTTGATGAGATGTATAATAATGTTTGGTTGATGAAAGAATATGGGGAAGAGAGTTCTTGGACTTGGATTTATAAGATTGAGCAAGGCGTAGTGGGTTCAACTTTTGAGTATTGCAAGCCTCTAATGTGTTCCAAGAATAATGGGAAGAAGATTCTGATGGAGGAGTGCCATAGGTATCGTACTTATCTTATTTGGTATGACATAGAAAAGAAAACACGCAAGAGGGTTAAGATTCGTAAGCTTCCGGCAGTGTTTCAGACGGCAACTTGTATAGGGAGTCTTCTTTTGCTTGATGGTGATAATGTGATTGATCCAACACAAAAGAACAATAGGTAAAACAATTATAGTTTAATGAATTTGTTTTTGTTTGCTTAATTGTCTGTCTTAGTATTGTGTCATGATTTTTGGTTGCATAAGTCTCTTGAAGACCAGTCATGGGTTCTATTAAAGTATTAGTAAAGTGGTGGTTGTGAATGATAGGGGAGAATTCTATGTAATTTTGTGTTGGGCTTCAGATCATTGTTTCAGTGGTATGCATTTTGTTGTAGATTTTATATGCTCTTTCTCTTTTCCAATATAATTCTTTGATTATGTAATTTTTTGGGATTTTTTTTTCTTTTTGGGTAGGTAATACTTTTATTGAGAAAAGACTACTTCATGGAAAAAGATACTAAGTAGCCTAAAGAATTACATCACAAAAAAATGGGAAATTTTTTATATGATAAAATAAATCATGTAGCTGACTCGATTGCTAACAAGTGTTAGTCTTTGTCTTTGCCAGGAATCAAAGTCCATCAGAGGGTCTTAATCCGTTGGTGAAAGGAGTGATTGATTGATAAATGAAACACAAGAACGATAAATAGGTGATTGCTGACTCTACTATATCTTTCAAAATGAATGGATACCATTCTTTGATTTTGAGCTTGTTCCGTTAAATAGTCAAGTATGATCATTTCTACCTACATATAAGAGAAGCTGGATTATTTGTGTCTTCTGTAATATTTAGCTGTTTTCTCATCATGCCATGTTGTTATACTTGATAGTTCCTGTATTGATGCATATAATATGACAATGCTTTTTAGGTGTTGGAATATGGTTCATCAGTTGTCTTAGGCTCTGAATAGGTCTTTTTATTCCTAGATGCTTTGTGTATGTACTATGTCATATTAATTGTTGTGGTAGCATCCTTTGGGGCTCATGATTGCTTGCATACTAGACTTTTCAAATTTGAATGTTGATATTGTTAGGAAACAACTGTTAGGCCATCATCTTTATGGAAATGAGTTTGTAGCTAATGCCTTGAGATTTATCATTTGCTTTTTTTGAGAAGTATGATTGGTTTGCTTTCTTAAAATCCTGCTGTATTTGTTTTCTAAACTAGGGATGTGAATGACTTTTATTATTAAAAAAAAAGAAAAAAAAAAAAAAAGAGAAACATCGCAACCCATGTACACGGAAAGTGTATGCGGGCTGCTTTAAATATTGGCAATTGAATCTTTCAAGACCTGTGAATGATTGGGAGTTGGAGTTTTTGTTGTCTTTTTTGGACATAATTTATTCTTTCCCAAGAATGGGAGTGGTGGGTGATGTCTTGGTTTGAGGGCATATGTGTACTAGTTGCTTGCCAAGTCAAAACAATCAAAGGTGTTGTCTTAAGAATTTTTTCCTACATTCTGTTTCTCCTTTAAAGGTGATGTCTTATTTTTTCAACTTTGATTTTGCTGGTCTCTAAGTTAATAAGAACACAATTGTGGTTTGGTGTTTTTAAGGGATTTTACTTCTAAGTTAATCTTGATAAGGAAAGATGGGAAAATTAGGGTTTTGAAGACTTGGGGTTTTGGATTTGGCTTGTAAATGAGAGAGAATTGATGTTGAATGTGAGATTATGGTGAGTTGAAGGTTAGGCATTAGGAATGGTAGTGATTAATAATGGTTCTTCGTTGGGAATGTAACTAGGGTTTGAGATTGGAAGATGGAATTTGGTAGATGAAAGATTTAGAGAATAGAAATTATGAAGTTGCTGAATGATTGAAAGTTGTGACTTTGAGAGAGAGTCAAATTCTCCAATTGAGACTACTTTGAGAGAGCCTCTACCTCCAAGCAAGATTATGTAAAAGTCTAAGCACACAAATGAGTATTCTTTATTTAATGAGAGTTACAAGCCGTTACTTATACAACAATAGCCCTAATCTAATTGGCCCACATGGCTCCACATTATTGGATTACTAATTCCCCCCATGTGTTCTTACTAATTCAGCAGGTGATTTTACGGTTTTAAACATGTGATTAATATGATATATGTTCTTAACATTAACTAACACAAGCTAGCGTATCTCCTAATAACTGACTTGAAACTAACCAGCCTTATCATCTGCAACCCTTGATTCTCATCCAACTGAGCTCCATGCTGCCAGCTTAGGATTGGATCACATGCATGGGAGTGAGAGGGAACCACCACGTGAATTTTGGACCAATCTGACACTGGAGTGCTGATTGGCACCTCCCCCAAACTAGGTTTTTTTGTTTTGTTTTTGCTGCATTATGTGCCTTCCCATGCATTCCTAACATTAGTAATCAAATCTAGTGATATTTTCTGATAACTTTTTAAGAGTAATATAATGATTATTAGTTGTCTTAGTCATAATAATGGTGCTGACGTGTGGTCATGCAAAATAAACCTTCTGGTTTCTCTTAAGTTTGTTTTTTTAATTAAAAATTTATTGGGGAATTATTGAAGAGAATGTAATATATTGTTGTTGATACTTTAATTCAATTCAGTGCATCAAATTTCTTTAATTAATTCTTTTGTGTATTTATCATCGGAGTTATTAGCTTGTATATATGCTCTGTTCTTTTATGACATTTCAATTATATATTTTTTGGTATGCGTATGAGGACTCTAGCAATCAATGATAAAAAATGTGTCCACATTTTAATAAAATTTTCAGGCTAAACAAACAAGAGGAGCTCTATTAATGTCTTTGGTTGCATTTTACACTATTTTTCTTGAAATACCTCCTTATTGCAGCATGGGTCTCATGCTTCTATGGGTGGATGTTCATTAATTTTCAATTTTTTTGGTTGGTGTTTCATTCTCTAACTCTTTCTGATATTAGTACAGCATGCTGGATAAAATCTTTTGTTTTATAAAGATCTTGCTAGAGAGTATGCTGGTGGAGGAATGAGAATGGCTATCAATTGTATGCCTATAATATGGCAAGTATTGACAAGTCTTTACGGTCTTTGTTTCCTTTGATGAAGTTTGTTCTTCTCTGTCACCAAATCTGACACTTAATCATCTAGTGGAGTTAATAGCTTACAACTGCAAGGTAAGGTTTTTGGTTGGTATTGGAATCATAGCTAGTTAAGTTCAAATTTTCATGTTTTTGCCACTCTTTATCTTTAGATTGGTTCAAAATTTGATTTCAATTTTGCTTGATATAAATGGAGGACGATTGTGTTCTGTACCACTAGAAGTCTTTTGGATAGAACTTAGAGGTAGGTCTTTGTGTAGGGGCTCAATTTGCTGATGTCAAAGGTGCCATGTTTACAACTTTGACATCTCACTACAGTGTGAGCAGGCTATCACTAATGTTTTAGTGATGATTTTCTTTATGTAAGGAAGCTTCTTATAAATAGACATGGTTAACCCCTATTTCTCCTTTTTTTTTTTTTTCTTTTTAAAATCTTTTTTACCTTGTGATTACCAGTTTTGGTTTTTTTAGTTATTCAACTTGTATTAGCACAACAGAAAATGAAATGAAGCATTTAACATCGATAACATATATTGTACATTTTTTTGTTGTCAAACATGTTTCTTTTCAACTCTAGTTATTTACGACTCTCAACCATAGTACTATAGTAGGCCATTGTGGTCAAAAGATTGTGTGCTGGGGGGTTATGGGTTGGTATGTCATTCAATCTTTCTTGTTTTAATAATACATTAGTTTCGCATCTTTTGGATGGTTGGAAATTGTGATTTTAATGTTGCCTTAAGAAATGTCAAATGGCTGCAACCAGTTTTTGTAAAAATCAATGAAAGTTTGGTGTCTACTTAGTTTCCTTTGATGGAGTTTGTTGTTCACGGATGTTCTCTGCAACGTGACTTCTCTAATGTTCTCATTTGATTGTATCAACCAGGTACGAATCTTGTAAATAAATTGTCAATTTTCTAAAACAGGTCCTATATTATAATTGTAAAGCTCATGAGATGTTATTCATAAATCAACTCTTACAAACTAGCGTTTAAAAAAAAAAAAAAAAAAAAAAATTATAAGCCTCTTACAGAATTGTTACTTTCTGTTTAACAGAAAAATCTAACAAATTAAAAGCAGACCCATTCATGAAGCAATAATAATAAAAAATAAATAAAAAATAAAAAACAAAACAAAAAAACAAAAAAATTGTGAAAGGCACGACTATGGGGGAGGCCTATTAGGGGAGGAAGGATTTGACGGAATTTAAATTATCATTTTTTTTTTTTTTTGATGATGTCAATTTATATATATATATATATATATATTTAAATTTCACAAAAGAGGGTCATAATTACCAAATTGTATGACAATTCCCCTCCTCTCCCCTTGTGACTAATTTTTTAAATGTCCAAATAAAGGTGAGTAATATCTATTTTCCTTTAGCCCTACTTAATTTTTAAATGTCTAGATAATTGAAATGATTCACTACTTATTATTCTCTCTATCTTTTCCTAACTTTTAATCATTTTCTTCCTTCAAATTTCCAAACACTCTTTTTTAGAACTTCCAAACACACTGTTAGTTGCTTGGCTAATTACTTATAAGAGCATTGGTAGTGTAAAAAATTTAGCAATTTAGTATCACAAAAAGTTACTTTATCTATTTTACCATCTCACTTTACAAAACACCCAACATTAATAGTTTTATTTTAACATTTAACACAATAAAATAATATAAACAACACAATAAAATAATATATCTACTACAATAAACAACAACCACCACTATTAACACAATAAAATAATATAATTTTAATAGAATATTATATATATTTTTTACCTTCTTAGCTGCCGTGCATAGCCGTCTTTGGCTGTGCACTGTAGCAGAAAAATATTATGCCTTTCCATTGATGTACTTGACTTTTGCTATATTTTGATGATAAATTTAGCATTTTAGCAAAATGTCTCTACCAATACTAATGCTCCAAGTGAGACAATCTAGCTTAAACTTGTCTGTGATAATACCATAGCTAGAGAATTACAAAAATTAACTCTAGAAAAAAAAAATCATAAAAAATCAACATTCTTCTTGGTTACTTTCTAGTTTATATTTTGTAAGTTAGAGGAGGTGGAATCACAAGAATATCTAAAATTAATCAAATGATCTAACGTGAAATATTTAATCATAATACTAATTATTTGCCCTGTGGCTAAATTTTGAAGCTGTTTTTCCATCCTTTGCCCATGGTCCAAACAGCTACATCATAATAAAATCATCTTTCTATCATAAAAGGGAACAGACGAAAAGAACCAGATAATAGTGAAGTATCCAAAAGATGTCCAAAAAACATGTGAACTATATATAGAATGGTTTTTAAGACCACAAACTATTTCACAATTCTTTGTCATAATTCTAACGTAATAGATTATGAGTGGTTGCTTATCACTTAAATATGAACTCTCAAACAACAACTTCCACTCTGAACATGTACATGGGACATGAAGACAAGATCATAAGTTCATAACCCAATAGTTTTAGAAATATTTGTTTTGGGGGATATATGTATTTCCTAAATATGTTACTATATTGTTTGGGATATTAAATATGCATGTTCATAGTTAAGTCTATCATAGAGTTTCTAAAATCCGATTCATTAATTTTTTGAGATAATTAAAAGTATATAAATTAATATGCTACTAACTATGCAGCTCGAACCTCTCTCCTCCTAAACCCCAAGCATTTTGTGCATATCTAATAAATTCTTATGAAAGCTTTGTTAATACTTAGTAGTGACATTCATTTTCTCACCAAACTAGCATAAAATCACTTGATTTGCTAAAATTGTAGCGTTTACTAAGAACTATTTTCAAGTATATTGTATGGGTTAATGACTAGTTAAATTGAACAAGGGAATCAACTTTTATAAAAGAATAAGATATCCACCCATCATGAATCCGTGAATTGAGGCTTGCACTCCACCTCACATCAAATTAAAGTCTAAATCCAAACAATTAATTTGTGCTTAGGCCTAAATAAATAAGTGACTGCAAAAGTAGAATTGTACCTTTTAAGCAAAAAAGATGAAAGAGAAGTGCTAGTGCCACAAAATACTTCACAACTTTTGCCACAATTCGCCATGTGATAAGTTGTGAGTGATGGAGATAAAATAATGGGTCCATGTGAGTTCACATCTTAACCAATCACAACTCGCCATGTAACAAATTGTGAAGTATTTTGTGGTACTAGCATTTCTTAATATGAAATTATTAGAACTCTTCTTACCTATTTCTCTCACACTTTATCATGCTATACAAAGATGATCTACCATTGAGTTATATATTGTTCTAACTTTTTCGCTAATCTTGTTTAGGTGTTCTTTTTTAATTACATATCAGTCATGCAGGAGGCAGAGCATTTCAATAGACTTTGCACATTAAATATATTAGTAATGTGATGTGTATACCAAGTTGTATATACTAGAGTGGATGCAGAAAAGGAAGCATAGAATAGAAACACTGAGAACGCGGGGATTACATGGTTTAGCCTTGTCGGCCTAAGTCTACAAAGGAAACCTTTGTGGGCTACATCTTTATTATGTAAGACTGTAGTATAATAACCTGTGTTACAATGAACTATAATATGAGTATATATAAACGATTAAATCCTAGACTACTAGTACAAGTAGGTATAAGTTTGGGCTTATTACATTGGGCTACTATGTCAAACATATCTCTAACAGCACAATTCAAAAGGCGATTATTCCATTTTGATTATAACACCTTGAAATCCAAATTAAAATTTACTTGTACATAATGCAATTAGTGTTCCTTTTCTAAATTCGGATAGCTTTCATAATTATTTTTCTTCTTCGGACGTCTTGTTTGGAAAACCAATGAAGTTATAAACACAAAACATATGCATTTAATTCTTGGTGTATTAATTTTCAAAAAGCACTTGATAGGAAATTTTGTGTCGTATTATACAGTTTCTTCTTTTTTGCAATGATGTATTATATGATTATACATAATAGGTTTCTACAAGAAAATAATAGTGTAGTCTGTAAAGTAGATTTCAAGGAAGTCAATTTTATGTTGCGATGGCATATTAGTACATTTCTCCAAGTAGAGTGGTGCTTTAGCGACCATTAATTTCAGAAATTGTTATTTCATTTACAGAATTAGCCCCTTCACCGTTTAATTTGTCTCAATTATTGAAAGTACTCTTCAAAGTAAATGCAGGTTCTTTTGGAGAAGGAAGAGTTGTGTCATTACCCAACATGAAAACAATTGTTGACATGGTTGGTTGATCTGTTGCATGTTCTTGCACGCACAAAAGCCCGATTTGAATGCATCTTGAAACTTCAATAGTAGGGTATGTCTCACCAAGTGATGGATCAACAATTTCCATTGCTTTGCCTTCTCTCCATAGGTCCTAAATCTGTTGACAATATATTCATCACATCAGGCTAAATAATATAAGCCGAATTTAGCACTCATTGTCTGCACTCATACTTACATGTCCAATCAAATTTGAGGGAGGACCATCAGGATGATAAGTATTGTTCTTTTTACCAAAAACTATCTCTAATAGCAAAACCCCAAAGCTATATACATCAGACTTTATTGAATATAGTCCTTGCATTGCATATTTTGGTGACATATAACCACTGCGTAAAACAATGAAAAAAAATCCATTGAGCCTTGCTCATTATTTAACAAAAAAAAAGATTAAAGATGTTCCATTGGGCACGAACATGGCATATTACATTAGAAGTAACATATGATAATAAAAAATTATAAAGATATTCTAGATATTTTTCTTAGAGAGGCTTGCGATTTGTACTCTTTCTAGATATGAAAACGTTAGTCAAGTAATTGGGCAGAAACTATAAATATATCTTTGCAATTTGGCAAACTTACTATGTTCCAACGATGCAATTTGTATATGCTTCAATTTGGTCACCCCCAACTATTCTAGCCATACCAAAATCTGAAAATTTTGGATTCAAAGTATTATCGAGTAGAATATTGCTGGCCTTTAAATCTCTATGGATAATTCTTAATCTTGAGTCTTGATGAATATATAAGATCCCTCGAGCAATTCCGCAAATAATCTCAAATCGCTTTTCCCAATCTAAACATGACCTTTTTGTTTCGTCTAAATGAAGAAGTGAGAACTTGGATTAGATTGCATTTGTGCTTACTTGGTTATGTATATAATCTCACTAGTAGGAATTGATATGTTTGTAATTGAAGGACCATTTTCTGGTGATGATGAGTTAATTTTATGTGAAAAGAAGACATACCAAAGATGACAGAGTCTAAGCTTTTATTTGGCAAGTACTCATAGACTAACATCTTCTCTTCTCCGTGAATGCAGCAACCTAAAATTCTCACAAGGTTCCTGTGTTAGAGTTTAGCGATTAGTGAAACTTCATTTTTGAACTGTTCTATTCCTTGTCCTGAATATTTTGATAGTCTTTTCACTGCTATTTCCATCCCATTTTGTAGCAAACCCTGAAATTAAATTTCAGATTTCATTATATCAAAAAAAAAAAAAAAAAATCAGATTTCATTTTGCCAAGCTTGTTAGACATAGAGAAGTTATCTGTGGCTGCAATAATGGTTCTTAGATCAAACACTGGAAAGTTTGAATTTCTAGTTCCATTGGGGTCCCTGTTACTTGGAGAGTCTTCAAAGTTTGGTAAATGGGAAGCAATGCTTTGATTCTTCCCTGTCATAAAATAAGTAACAAATAATGTAAGTTACCATATTTCTAGAAGGACATAGTTTGGCTCCAAAACATTGTTTGAAGCCTTAGGCTTCAACCCCCAGTAGATCCATTGAGGTCCCTGTTACTTGGAGAGTCTTCAAAGTTTGGTAAATGGGAAGCAATGCTTTGATTCTTCCCTGTCATAAAATAAGTAACAAATAATGTAAGTTACCATATTTCTAGGACATAGTTTGGCTCCAAAACATTGTTTGAAGCCTTAGGCTTCAACCCCCAGTAGAAAAATGACACTCGTCCTTGTCATTTGTAATGACAAGGATGAGTGTCATCTTCCTATTGGGAGTTGAAGCCTAAGACTGTAAACATAATTCGAGCCAAACTTTTACCTCTCTCCAATCATGAATTCCCACACGAAAGCCCCATGTAATGAAACTGAGCAAATAACTCAAAGAAAAGAATGAAATAGAGGAAAATAAGAGGAAGAATTTAAGTTTATAATTTTCAGTTCCTCAGTGACTAGAAATCCCACTTGGTTGCTTTTTCTGACCTCTAACAATTTAAAAATCAATTTTCTTTGAGGTATTTGCTTCTGGGTAATGAAAGTTCCTCGATGCTACCAATGAGGCTATAGAAAATATTAGGACATTCATCAAGTTTTTAATTGAAAAGGGTAGAGTGATATTCATGTGGCTTGATAATTGAAATTTTGAAGATGTTTTGATCCCCCAATTTTGCCCACAGGGTGGTCTATTATACATGCTTATTTCCATGTACAAAAATTAACTGAAACGACTCAATGCTCTGGATTCCAACTAAATCTAGAAAATTCACATGCAATTCAACCTGAATTGTAATAAGAAGTAAGAAGGGCACAGTTGAATGGTGGAAGCTAGTGTAAGTCTAAAGCAGCCATTTCTAATTATTCCCTCGTATTTTGGTTGGCAGTGAAGGACGAGTTGCAGTTCAATGGTGGAGTGAAGTAAGAAAAAAGAAGGCCTTAATTGAAAGGAGGAAGTAGTCCTTCATATTTTTGCTGGTTGTGATGGACGGCTTGCAAAATTGAGTACAAACCTACAATGGTGATCTCCTATGTGCTTTTTGTAGAAGTCAGATGGAATGTGTGACCATGTGCTCTTTCTATGTTCTTTCACTTGATTTGGTATTAGATCCCTGCACTCATGTATGGTAGATAATGGAATTTGCAGATGGAATGATCTAATGCACTAAGGAATACATAGGTTGAAAGGCAAGAAGTTTTAAGTCTGGTATTTTCAAAGTGATCAAAGTTTGGCTTCAAACATGTTTGGAGTATCTTTCCCAACTCATTTTGTGGCAATTTATAAGACTATCCACATGTATTATTTAATCAAGTTACATGACTCATTTAAAAAGTCATGTGACTAAAATTAAACATGGATGGCCTCTTAAATTGTTACATCATGGTCATGGGTTGAAGCAAAATAGCTCCAAACGTGTTTGGAGCTATACTTTTTCCTTTCAAAATTGCCTTGGTTGCTTCATTATACCATCTACTTAGATGCAATACACTAGGTTCCCAATTAAATTGAAACACACGGTGCATTAACCAATAAAACAGAAACAATGTTATCTTTTCCAGGAACAATTAATTTTAATGTAGCTATATGTTTGGATTTAATTGGGGAGTCCAATGTACATTATCTAAGTTTTTTCCCAAAGGTTCTGCCAAAAAAATAAATTGGAATTTATAGCTGGTTCATTAGATTCATCGCTACTTCTTGTAAAAATTTGAAGAATTCAATACAAAAAGGGAATTTATATAATCATTTTAGTGTCTTTCTTTGTTATTAAGAGTGCTATGGGGTCTGTTAGATGAAACTTTGAAAGGTGTTTGTACTTTGTAGCTTTACTGGCTTATGTTTTGATTTGCATTGTTGCATTGATGGTATATATTGTTTTGTTTTTTGCAATGCAAAACGCTCCTTCATAAATAATTAAAAAAATGAAGAAGATAAGGCCCATGTTTGGTTTCTCTAGGTAATAATGCATTTTGCAGCTTTCAAGGGAAAAGAATGCATTTTGTAATTTCAGTCATGTTTGTTAACAATTCTTTGTAGTAGACTGTATGAAGACATTTTCCTTAACTTTTACAAATACCAAGGCACATCAAGCTCTATAGCTCTCTCTCTCTCTCTCTCTCTCTCTCTCTCTCTAGAATTCTTATTCCATTACATAATCTCCTAAGTATTTTAGAACACTTATTTCATTAATGAAATGGAAATAATATATTGATTTTATCTATATCCTGAAAAAAGAAAATAAAAGATAAAGGATATGCATACTAGTAAAATTTTAAATTTCTTTTTGTTTTTTCATTCATTCTTTTATAAATTCTTACACTAAAAAAAAAAAAAACTATACCATGTTCCATCCCATTCTTTTAAATACTTCCATTCTCAAAAAAACACACAAAACAAAGCAAAACTCCCAATTCCCAAATATATTGTTAGAGTTGCCTTTATGGATTTTGTTCACCAGCCTTAATAATAAAGAAATAGATGAAAAGCAAGCTACTTTATAAAGAAGAGAGTAAAGACTTGTTTACCTTTTTTTTTCCTCATTACCAACCAATACACAATAGAGATCACCACAAGAAGAAACATTACAGCAGCAAAAACTCCCAGAATTACCAACACCGTCTTTTTCCGATGAAGACCATTTTTCTTATCATATTGAGCTAATGTTAAAAAAAAATATATATATATATATATATATATTTATAATGATGTCAATAAATCTGAGAAGTATATCGAACATAAAATAGTTAATATTGATGCAATTTTAGAGAGAAGAACAAGTAGGAGGAAACAATGGGTGTAAGGAGAACCTGCGTAAGGAAACATCATCTTTTTCCGATGAAGACCATTTTTCTTATCATATTGAGCTAATGTTAAAATATATATATATATATATATATTATTTATAATGACATCAATAAATTTGAGAAGTATATCAAACATAAATAGTTAATATTGATGCAATTTTAGAGAGAAAAATGAGTAGGAGGAAACAATGGGCGTAAGGAGAACCTGTGATTCTCTTTCGGAAGCCAAAACTCACTTATCAAAAGAAAAAGAAATAAAAAAGCACAAACATTTTTTCTTATATATCAACAAATGTCAGATGGAACAAGTGTCACATAGTAGGACACTAGTGATGAATATAATTATAGAAAATCATTTGATATTAGGCACATATTTGGCATCAGGCATTATTGCTGGGGCAGGTATTTGGCAGTGTCACATATTTGGTAAATTCAAAAACATTATATGAAGTCAAAAAGACCAATAGATGAAGCTTTGTAAAAGAATAAATATACCTAGTACAACAGCATCCACGCGTATGTATAAATCTTGTCCTACATCAGAAAATGTTCTTGTATCCACCAACCCCCCATGCCATCTCAAGCATCCAATCCCATCACTCTCATATGTGCTCGAGTAAGCCGTACACGAACAATTCCTCAAGCACTCTCGCTCACACTTCCAAACTTAAACTCATGTTTGCAAGTGCTTTTGAAGTGTCGGGCACCTTCACATGTGCCAACTTTACGAATCCTTCTCCGGTATTGCACGTGGACACTCCTTGCTTCCTCACACACCCATGTGACCCATTTCTTAAGTACCAATCATGGGGTGACTTGGGTTCAAACCCAGGTAAGCACATGCACACAAACTTGTCCACATAATATGGATCACAGTAACCATTTGGACCGCAAAACAAATACTTATCGCAATGCTCGAATGTGAATGAGATCCCCACCCATCTACTCTCAGACCAAATGAAGAATTGCAATGTTCCTAATTCATGCATAACAAATCTAGTTTTAGGGAGAGCTTTGAGGTCAATTATATTATACATGAGGGTGATCTCATCTTGATCATTCACAAAGATAAAATTGAAGGTGAAATTAAAAAATTTAGGTGCCAATTCGGGTACACCACCCAATCCTTGGCTGGTCCAAGATCCGATTCGCCATAATGGAACCCAATCCATGTAGAAGAAAAACTGGGGATACCCACTTGGATCCAACCCTAACGAGTAATTGCTGGTTCCCATGTCATCTTTGGATTTCCATGATGTTAAGGACTTGTTTAGCCCGGTCCTCTGATTCAACCCTAATTTCATAAGCAGAAGCATAGTATTGGTGGGATAATCGAAGCTTTGCCATAATTTCACCCTTTGGTTGTCTTGTGGAACCAAAACAAGGTTTCTTGAATCTAAGAGCTGAGCCATAGAATTGTTTGTAGGTGAGATTGAAATAGAAACATTAGCAAACCAAATGGGAATGGTTTGGTTTTGGGAGTGGAGTACAGGGTTTCCCTGATCGTTGATGGAGAGAACTCCGGAGGTATCGTTGAGAGGATTGTCTTTGTTTGCAACCCACACAACAGTTTGTTCGGTAATTTGGTAATACCAAATTCCAACGTAGCGATGGTTGGAATTGCTGGGGCTGAAAAATCCAATTGCAAAGGTTTTTTGGTTTGAGAGTAGAGTTTGACCGTCCTTGATGGGTTGGTCTGGTGTTATGGTATCAAGAGAAACGCAAATTGGGAAAACAAGGGAGAGAAATAATACTGTATTCAGTAACGGTTTAGCAGGGTTCATGCTTTTTCCAATGAATATTACTCATATACTATATAGGACTTGAAAGTCCGAAATGAGGGCACGTGAATGTGTGTGCATGTAACTTCAATTTATTAATTACCATCCACACTCCAGTAAACTATTTAGAAAAGAGGTTTGGGTTCCAAATCTTGATGTAAGCATGTATGGACTAAGAACAGGTATAATCGGTGATTTGACAACAAAAATGAAAAGAAATCTAATATCAGGAATTATTTCAGTGTTTACTAGGTAAGTATTGATTAGATAATATTTCAAAAGCCCTTGGATCCTCGCGTTTTTTACCATTATGAGGTTTTCCGTTTGAATTTTCCATCCAAAGTTGCGTAAGAAATACATCATCTTTCACTAAGCACAACTAATTTACAAAGCTACGTGTGTTGGGGGACTTTTTATGACCGTGATTGAAGGCCTTGACTAGTTGACCATTACCTTAAACTTACTAGGAAATAGCGAATCCAATGGAATCCCTCCACTGACATGAGACATGCTTGATTAGTGGATAAATTGAAGAAAATGGAGCACTTAATTAGGAGAAATTGATAATTTCTTATTAATTAGAGGTCTCCTTCAAGTCTTAATTTATAGAGGGGTTATACATCACACACAAAAAAACACACAAATTCTATCTCCAAACACTCTCTCTCTTTCTATCTTAGGTGTTCGGTGTCCGAGTTGATTGTACAGATTTTTGCATTATTTGTTTTGTGCCGTGTGTGGGAAGAAAGTTTCTTCAACACAAGTCTTGGAGGTAGCAATGGTTTTTCAATTAGTAAGGTCAAACCGGGGACTTGGAAACAAAAACCTTGACAAATATGCAAGACTTTCAACTTAATTAGCATGTATATACTATCTTAGTTACTTGTTTTTATTTTATTTTTAGGAAACATCTTTGTTACTTGTTTGAATGAGTGACAGGGGCGGAACTGTGTGTATAACAGGGGGGCCATGACCCCTACAAATATGCCTTTTTTTCTTATGAGCTGGCCCTCCATCAAGGAAATTGCTTGCCCCGCCTCCCTTACGGCATGGCCCTACCTGTCCATGACCCTTTCAAGCCTAAGAGATGTTATCTTGTGAGACGGGCGCATTTGCCTGTCTCACCCAAGATTTTTTTCAAGCGTCAAAATTGCTTTCCCAAACACCTATTATAGCCACTACACTTGGCTAGCAAATCAACACTTCCTTTTTATTTTTTATATTTTCTTTTTACTATCTTCTTTTTCATTCAACTCTAGTAATTAATCTCCATTTCTCAGTACTTTACTTTTCAGCCATCAACCACTCAATTCTAAAAAAGTCTCATCTTGGTGCAATTTTTCTAGTCTCACTCTTCATTGACTTCAAACAATTTAGTAATCTCATAGTCACATTCTTATTCAATTACTTTCTGTTTTTTTTTTTTTTTTTTAATAAAAATTTTTATTAATTGAACTTAAGGGAAAATAGTTTTAAATCTTGAGAGGCACAAAAATTTTCTTATATATATATTTTATTTATATTTCAGTTCAATTTCCATTTATTTTATCTTGTAGCTTACGATTTTAGTTTTTTTTTTTTTGAATTTATAAAGCCAATTGATTATCCGTTGATGAATACATTTTCTTGTTATATTGGTATATTTAGTCATTTTCTTCTTATATTGGTATGTTTAGTCATTCGATTATTTAAAGAGGAGCTAAATTTGATGCCAAATGTTTTACTCTTGTAGCATAATGCCACATTGCCACTTTAAGGTCAAGATGCTAAGCTCTTTTTTTGAATATTTTTTATACATGTGTATTGCAAACTAAAAAAAATTTGTATTCTCAAAAGGATTTAGAAAGGTATAATGCTCTTGTAGTGCTTTGAGTTTTTACTTGAATGTTGATTCAAAATAATAGTTTAGTCTTGCCCCCAAGCAAAAATTTCTGGTTCTGCCCCTAATGAGTGATTTGGTGTATTGGCTAAATTTTTCTTTTTTAGATTTTTGTCTTTTTTTTTTAGAGAGATTTTTAGCCTATGGTGTTTGCTGTTGTGAAATTTTAAAGTATTCGCAAGTGTACGAACCGTACCAAAGTATAGTTTGACAATAACGAGGTCGAACCCATAGGGACTTGAATGAACGTAGGAAAATTAATTAAACCTTAACCAAATTAATCCTAATCTAGTTTAATAAAAATTGGTTGTTTTGAAATTAAATAAACTAAAAAAAATAATTAAACTAAGCAAAGATACAATATAAAGCAGTAAAGAGATGTAAACAATCTAGAGACAGGAATTAAGGTTTTGGAATCCGTCTTGTAAGTCATATCAGCATATATTTATGATCATTAATTTTTCCCAACTACTGCATGATGATCTAGAAATCAATCTTGCTATCGTGGAAAATATTTTCATTAAAACTTCTATTTAAATATCTAAAGCATGCTCTTCTTCGCTTCCTAGGTATAAAATCAAATCATCAATTGTATCCATAGCCAAACAAATCACAAGAAATATCTAATTTTAAAATCAAGAAATAATAAATCAAGCATTCAATTAACTAAGACAAATCCTAAATCATGAGAAAAATATGATTGAACTTATATCTAGAATCCCATTTTAGTCAAATGATATGAAGCAAGAACAATTTAAATCATTAAAGAATAACTATTTTGGGAAAAATTAAATCACATAAATATTACTAATAATCCTTAACAAGGTTTTATCCTCAACCCTAATTATAAATTTGCTACTCATGGTAATTGAAATAAAATACAAAAATAAAATACTAAACATTAAACTAAAAAAATAATTAAAATTAACTGTCATGGAAGAGGTAGCCGTAACTCTCTATATGTTCAGCCCTTACAGGCTCTCTTACACAAATTGACCTAGAGGCTTATATATGGAAATAGTCGCCTTACCCACTATATATGCTATAATCCTAATACAATCAGAATAAGGAATTCATATTTCCAAACCACGCACATGCAAGGGACTTCGTGGCCTAGCTTTACACGCTGACTTATATTTCTTTTGTGATACAGACACCTCATTGCTTGATTGTAAGAGTTTCTTTCCTAGCAAACTTCATCCATGTTGGATTGCATCTTGGGCTTCTTCTTGAATTCACGCCTGGGCTAGATGCTCTACTTCTTTGGGCTGAATCTTTACTTCATGGCAAGCTCTCTTCTCTTGAGTTGACTTTATAATCGACCTGGCCCACCTCGCATTCAACTTGTGACTTGTTCAACCTCTCAACGTGAATAGCCTTCTAACACAAAAGTATACTACAATTCTACTCAAAAGTGTTTGTTTGTTTCTAAAAAAAAAAAAAAAAAAAAAAAACACAAAACGTGAATAGCTTTTATTTTCCATAAAACAAATATAATATATAATTACTCACAAAATAATATAAAGTAAGGCTAACTATACAAATCTGATGGTACTTTATTGTATATATTTTATGCACATCATTTACTCCTAATGATAACTCTTTTGATGTAGACGAGGATTGAACTCCAAATATCTTAATTAACCATTAGAAACTTTACTGTTGAGCTAACTGAAATCCTAAATCTCTAAATTTTTTGCCCTTGGTTTGAAGTTAGTTGGTGAAATACAGAAAGTAGCACATTACCAAAGTTTAGAAATTTATTATTATTATTATTATTATTATTATTATTATTTTACTTAAAGGAATGCGAATTTTCCTAAAAAGAAAAAAGAAATTTTGAAAAGTTTTTATCTGCCAAATTCCCATATAAAGTTTTGAGTTTTCTCTAAAGACGGATTTTTATATCATCATTTATAATACTCTTTCATTCTTCAATCGTTCCGATCATGGATGGTTTCTATTGGCTCACATTATATTCCGGAACAATAGTATAATTTCTACTCCATATCATTCTTGTTAGGAGCCATTTGAGAATTTCATCCAAAAAAAGGTTTGTACTCCACACTGTAAAAACGAGAACAATAATAAGAAAGGTTTTATAGGTATTAGTTTAGTCCCTCGGTTCAAAAAGAATATTTTAAAATTTAAGACTGCTTAGAAACGTATAAATTCTATATTATTTGGAGAAATTACACTTTGTCATCCTGAATTATACCCCAAATTACGCTTTACATCCTAAAATTCCAAAATGCATAGCTAGCATCATAAACTACAACTTATGTTACACTTTGCACCCGCTGTCAATTCTGCCTTTATTTTGAATGACATCACATGAAAATACTCAATTGCCCTTCTTTCCAATTTCTTAAAAATACAAAATTAAAATGCACAATGGCAATACTTGTGTATATTTGCACAAATGCTGAAGCAAAAGTACATTTTGCACAACAGATGTATAAGTTGATGTTGGTGTTTTTTTGGATTGATTGGGCAAAATTTGGCACTTATGTTAATGCTAATGTCCTTAAATAGTGGTTTTGTAAATTGTACATTATGTTATTCCAACGTACATAATAGCTTTCTGGCCATTAGAACCATTTTAAGCCCAACTCACTTGACCTGTCTTTATGTATATGTGGAAAGTGACAATTCTGCTTAGTAGTATTTTGTGAACTTCTTCAACTAAATGACACACTAAGTAACCAAATCCTAAGAATGATTGAAAGTTCATGGCCGTTCGATCTTTGATCAAACAACTCGACCATGATAAAACCTTAATACTTCAAAGCCCAAATGAAAGTCAACTGAAAAATTTTAGGAATAAGGTTTTGTTATTGTTCAAGAGAGAAACAACCAAATGTAATAAGTTCGCATAATATTTTTCCAAACCAAATATTAACGAATTTTAAAATCATTATTAACAAAAAAAAAGAAAAAAGAAAAAAGAGTGTCATATGTCTCATATCTGTTACACTGCTTGCAAACCCAAATATAAATGTAGTCCTTTCTCAGCCTCACGACCATGGTTGGGCTTATACACCAAGATTGGGCTTTTAAAATGTCCCACCATACCATATATTGCATAAAGAAGGCCTGAGTATATATATAAACCAGAAAAACAGAATAATTGGAAAGAGAAATTGACCAGAGTTTTAATTTCATTAAAAAACTTCTAATCAAACTAGATAAAAGGATTCTAATGTCATTAGAACCTATAACTTTTAATTAGATCTTTAATCTCATTAAAAAATTCTAATAAAAAATAAATCAAGCACTTTTAATAGTAAAAGTGTACAACAATTCTAATCTAATTAGCCCTAAACGACTCAGGACTAAAAGTTTTATTTTAACTAAAAACCTTCAATCTCGCCTCACAGTTAGATAACAATTAATAAATGTCCTCGACTTTTAAGGACTTTAACCATTAATCACCTAGATTAGCAATCCTTATCACATTAGAATTCAATTTTCAATGTGGAAAAAAACTATATATATATATATATAAATCAGAAAAACAGAATAAATAAATGAAAAGCGAAATCGGCCCTGGCCAGGTTACTACAATCCTCTCCGCGATGTCTAATCTTCCGCTTGATGTGATCGCTGAGATACTCTCTCGATTACAAGTGAAATTTCTCTCACGCTATCTCTGCGTTTCCAAGCAATGGTACGCTCTAATCCACAGTCAAGCTTTCATCAATCTCCACCTCCGTCGCTCCATCGAGTCCAACACAGATCGCACCCTCATCCTTCACCAACAACACGCCACCGTTCCATTTGATTACTTCTCTGTCCACTTCACAAACGACGATCAGTTCGGCAAGCCCATGAAAATTCACCACCCACCACTACCAGTCTGTGTAAACATGTCCACCCAACAAATCCACGGTTTGGTTTTCGTGCGTAGTAATACGGGCGAACTCGCTATCTGGAATCCACTGATACGCAGGTACAGGAAGCTGCCCACGTTAGAAAAACCTTTTCCTAGTATTACGATCGCTTTAGGATTCGGCTACGATCCTCTTAACGATGATTATAAGGTATTGAGGGTCGTACAATTTTTAAATAGAGGGTTTGATGTTAAGATGTATAGTCTTAAATCGAAGTCGTGGAAAAATATTAAAGAGCAATGGCCCAAAAAGGGGTGGAAAAGATCTTCCAAGTCAGTATCGGTGGATGGAGCTTTGCATTGGTTAGTAGCTGAGAATAAGCAGGGTCCGGTGATGATTCTTGCTTTCAATCTTGCCAATGAGAAATTCCAGGACTTTGCAACGCCGCGCCAACCACCCACCTATGGGGCGGAGAGGTTTTTGGAAGCGTGTTTGGAAGGGTTTTTGGAAGCGTGTTTGGAAGTATTGAATGGAAAGCTATGTTTTATTGTGAATCTTGATAAGAAGGATAATGAAGTTTGGTTGATGGAAGAATATGGGGAAGGGAGTTCTTGGACTCGGGTTTATAAAATTGAGTATGATGGAGTGTTTAAGAATGTCAAGAGTTTCAATCCTCTAATGTTTTCCAAGAATGGCAAGAAGATTCTCATGGAGAAGTGCCATTCGGGTCGTACTTTTCTTATTTGGTTTGACACGGAAATTAAAAAACACAGGAAGGCTAAGATTCGGAACCTTCCCTATGTGTTTCAGACTGCGATTTGTACCGGGAGTCTTCTTCTGCTTGATGGTGATAATGTGATTAGTCGATATTGAAGAACAATAATGTAATTGATCGATATAGAAAGAACAATAGGTAAAACAAATGAATTCGTTTTTGTTTCCTTAATTGTCTGTCTTAGCATTGGTGTCTATCATTTTTGGTTGCATAAATCTTTCAAAGACCAGACTAGAATTCGAGTATTAGTAAAGTGGTGGTTGTGAATGATAGGGGACAACTCTATGAAGTTTCGTGTAGGACTTGAGATCATTGTTTGAGTGTTATGCATTTTATTCTAGATTTTATTTGCTCCTCTTTTATAATATAAATCTTTGATCGTGTAATTTTTTGGGATAATTTTTTTACTTATAAAAAAAATTTTATGCATTGCTAACATGTGTTACTCTTAGTCTTTGTCTATGCTAGGAATGAAAGTACATTAGAGGGTCTTAATCTGTTGGTGAGAGGAGTGATTGAATGATTAATAAATGAAAAGGAAGAAGGATAAAGAGGTGGGTTTGGCTTGTGTCCAGTGGAAGTTTCCACTGGATACGTTAGATGGTGGACACGTGTCCACTCTTGGACACGTGTCCGAATCCGGATGTGTCCACAGAAGCCGGGTCCTAAAGAGGTGATTGTGGACTTTACTATATCTTTCAAAAAGTAAAACATACTGTTCTTTGATTTTGAGTTGGTTTTGTTAAATGGTCAAGTATGATCATTTCTACCTACATATAAGAGAAGTTGGATTATTCGTGCATTCTATAATATTTTAGCTGTTTTTTCATCTTGCCAATGTTATGAAACTTATGCACTTTATAGTCCCAGTATTGTTGCATAGCTAATTTGACTGTATTTTTTTGGTGGACGAATATAGTTGGTCGGTTGTCTTTCGCTCTGACTAGGTCTTATATGGCTAGATGCTTAGTGCATCTACTATGACATATTAGTTGTTTTGGTGTTATTAAGCATCCATAAGGGCTCATGACTGCGTGCATATGAGGGTTTTTAAATTTCAATGTTGACATTTTTTAAAAAATTATTAAGGGTGTAAATACTAATTATAGTTAGGAAATAACTTTTAGGCCGTCATCTTTTTAAAAATGAGTTTGTAGAATATTTAGCTGTTTTCTCATCAAGCCAATATTATTAATTCCTTTTTAAAAAAAGAAAAAGATTAGGCCTTAAAGTGTTTTCCTTATTCATCATAAGGTGATTCTGAGGTCCTACTTCATAAATCTTTTCAAAAACTGATTAGTATAGAAATGCTAGTAAATAAAATTATAAGTAAAGCCTTGGGACTAAGGAATGGATTTGCTCTTTTCTTATTTGCATATAATTCTGGACATTCTTTTGACTTTTGAGATATATGGTGAACCTTTTACTCTTTGTTTTTACACGGCCTGCAAACCTGCTTGGTGGCTTTGTTTTCATGGTATACGTCCTCATTGTCCTTTTTTTTTCTTCACCATTACAAAAGAAAGGAGAGGGGCAGGGGAGGGAGCATTTCAGTGACTATCTATCCATTTCATTTGTGGAAATTACTGACAAACTTGACTAGGATGATACTTTTCTGGGGAAAGCATGTCTTTTGTTTGGTAATCAATTTTATCTGGAAGGTTGTTTCTGTTCTTCCTATGGAGTACAGTGTACAGATTTTTCTCCTGTTGGAACCTTAATTTCTAATTTTAGAATGTAATGCATTTAGTAAACCAATCCAAAATTTTAAGTTATAGAAGATTTGATTAGAATCAAAGGATGGAGAACTTTCCAGTTGTTGGGACTCATTTCTACCTACATATAAGAGAAGCTGGATTATTCATGTCTTCTAGAATATTTATCTGTTTTCTCATCATGCCAATGTTGTTATGAAACTTATGCACTTAATTCTTAATAGTGACATTCATTTTCTCACCCAACGGACATAGAATCATTTGATTTGTTAAAATTGTAGTGTTACTAAGAACTACTTTCACATGAACTGTACGAGTTAACAACTAGTTAAGTTGAACAAGAGAATAGACCTTTAGAAAAGAATAAGATATCCAACCATCATGAATCCGTGAATTGAGACTTACACTACCTCACATCAAATTAAAGTCTAAATCAAAAAAATTAATTTGTACTTAAGCCCACATATAAAAGTGACCGCAAAAGTAGAATTGTGCCTTTTAAGCAAAAAGGACAAAATTATTAGAACTCTTTTGACCTATTTCTCTCACACTTTACCATGCTATATACAAAGATGATCTACCCTCGAGTTATATATTGTTGTTCTAACTTTTTTGCTAATCTTGTTTAGGTGTTCTTTTTAAGTTACATATTAGCCATACGAGAGGCAGAGCATGTCAATAGACTTTGCACAATTCAAAAGACGATTATTCCATTTTGATTATACAAGCTTGAAATCCAAATTAAAATATAATTGTATATAATGCAATTAGAGTTCATTTTCAAAATCTGGTTAGATTTCGCAAGCTTTTTTCTTCTTTGGACATCTTGTTTGGAAAACCAATGAAGTTATCCACACAAAACATACACTTAATTCTTGGTATATTAATTTTTTTGTGTGGTATCATACAGTTCTTTTTTGGAATAATGTACATTATATGATTATGCATATTAGGTTTCTACAAGAAAATAATAGTGTAGTCTGTAGAGTAGAATCCAAGGAAGTCAATCTTATGTTGCAATGGCATATTAGTACATTTCTCAAAGTAGTGTGGTGCTTTAGCGACCATCAATTTCAGAAATTGTTATTTCATTAACAGAATTAGTTGCTTCACTATTTAATCTGTCATTATAATTGTAAGTACTCTTCAAAATAAATGCAGATTGTTTTGGAGAAGGAAGAGTCGTGTCATTACTCAACATGAAAACAATTGTTGACATGGTTGGCCGATCTATTGCATTTTCTTGCACGCACAAAAGCCCAATTTGAATGCATCTCAAAACTTCATTAGCAGGGTATGTCTCACCTAGTGATGGATCGACAATTTCCATTGCTTTGCCTTCTCTCCATAGGTCCCAAATCTGCTGACAACGAATTCATCATATTAGGCTAAATAATATAAACCGAATTTTGTAGTCATTGTTTGCACATGTACTTACATGTCCAATCAAATTTGAGGGAGGACCATTAGGATGATAAGTATTGTTTTTTTTACCAATAATTATCTCTAGTAGCAAAACCCCAAAGCTATATACATCAGATTTTACTGAAAAAAGTCCTTGCATTGCATACTCTGGTGACATGTAACCACTGCGTAAACAATGAAAAAGAATCCATTGAGTCTTGCTTGTTATTTAACAAAAAAAAGTTCAAAGATGTTCCTTTAGGCACAAACAAGGCATATTACCTTAGAAGTAACATAAGATAATAAATAATTTTAAAGATATTCTAGATATTTTTCTTAAAGGCCTGCAATTTGTACTCATTGTAAATATGAAAACAGTAGTCAAGTAACTAGGCAGAAACTATAAATATATCTTTGTGTTCTGGCAAACTTACTATGTTCCAACGACGCAATTTGTATTTGCTTCAATTTGGTCACCTCCAACGATTCTAGCCATTCCAAAATCTGAAATTTTTGGATTCAAAGTATTGTCGAGTAGAATATTGCTAGCCTTTAAATCTCTATGGATAATTCTTAATCTTGAGTCTTGATGAAGATATAAGATTCCTCGAGCAATTCCACAAATAATTTCAAATCGCTTTCCCCAATCTAGACATGACCTTTTTGTTTCATCTAAATGTAGAAATGAGAACTTGGATTAGATTGCATTTGTGCTTCCTTGGTTACGTATATAATCTCACTAGTAGGAAGTGATATGTTTGTAATTGGAGGACCATTTTCTGGTGATGATTAGCGAATTTTATGTGAAAAGAAGACATACCAAAAATGAAAGAGTCTAAGCTTTTATTTGGCAAGTACTCATAGACTAACATCTTCTCTTCCCCTTGAATGCAGCAACCTAAAATTCTCACAAGGTTCCTGTGTTGGAGTTTAGCGATTAGTGCAACTTCATTTTTGAACTGCTCTATTCCGTGTTCTGAATATTTTGATAATCTTTTCACTGCTATTTCCATCCCATTTTGCAGCAAACCCTGAAATTAAAGTTCAGATTTCATTTTGTCATATTGCACAATTGTTGAGAGAAATTCAACTTAGTGAATTATTTGGGCAAGCCTAATTTCATCTAACAAATTTGTGTTCCATGAATAACCCTAAACATTCAGGTTGGCATTTCTAATCCATTTACACACTTGAAATAAGATTAAGCAATATTTGGTACTAGTTCAAGGAGACTACCTTATAAACTAAGCCAAAACCACCTCTGCCAAGCTTGTTATTAACTGAGAAGTTATCCGTGGCTGCAATAATAGTTCTTAGATCAAACACTGGAAAGTTTGAATTTCTTTTAGTTTCGTCGAGGTTGCTTTTGCTTGGAGAGTCTTCAAAGTATGGTAAATGGGAAACAATGCTTTGACTCTTCCCTGTCATAAATAAAGTAACAAATAATGTTGATTACCATATTTCTTCGAGGACAAAGTTTGGCTCCCAACATTGTTTGAAGACTTAGGCTTCAACCTCTAATAAAAAAATGACATATGTCCTTGTCATGTGAAATGCACATAACTCACTCAGTTGGTTGAAATAAGTGAGTTATGTGCATTGCACATGAGAGGAACATATGTCATGTTTCAATTGGGTTTGAAGATTAAGACTGCAAATATGTTTGGGGCCAAACTTTTTCCTTTCTCCATTCATGAATTCCCACATAAAACCCCCCATCTAATGAAACTGAGCAAATACACTCAAAGAAAAGAATGAAACAGGGGAAAATAAGAGGAAGAATTTAAGTTTATAATTTTCAGTTTCTCATTGATAGAAAATCCCACTTGGTTGCTTTTTTTTGACCTCTAACAATCTAAAATGCACTTTTCTTAGAGGTAAGTGCTTCTGGGTAATGAAAGTTCCTTGAGCCTACCAATGAGGCTGGATTTAATAATAGGACATTCATCAAGTTTTTAGTTGAAAAGGGTCAAGTAATATTCATGTGGCCTGATAATTGACATTTTGAATATGTTTTGATCCCCCAATTTTGCCATAGGGTGGTTTATTATACTGCAAGTTCTACATTTGCAAAAATATTAAGTGTTCTAAAAGATGTGCAGTGGCCTTGGAAACCTGCCAGATCGGAAGATCTACTATACGTGCTTATTTCCATGTATTAAAACTAACTAAAACTACTCAATGCTCTGGATTCCAACAAAATCTAGAGAATTCACATGAAATTCAACCTGAAATGAAATAAGAAATAAGGACACAGTTGAATTGTGGAAACTCGTGTAAGTTTAAAGCAGCCATTCTAAGCATTCCCTCATAGTTTGATTGGCAGTGAAGGGCAAGTTGCAGTTCAGTGCTTGTGTGAAATAAGGCAAAGAAGGCCTTAATTGAGTGGTGGAAACTGGTGTAATCTAAAGTATCTATTTCACAAGTAGTCCTTCATATTTTTGCTGGCTGTGAAAGACAAGTTACCTACATAAGAAAGGCTTCTAAAATGGGGGTACAAACCTACAATGGTGATCTCCTATGTGTTTTTTTTAGAAGTCACTTGGAATCGGTGATCATGTGCTCTTTTAGTGTTCTTTCACTTGAATTTGGTAACAGATCCTGCATTCATGCATGCATGGTAGATAAGGGAATCTGCAGATGGAATAAGCTAATGCATTAGGGAATACATAAGTTTGAATCTAGCATTTTCAAAATTACCTTGGCTGCTTCATTATACTATTTCCTCAAGTGCAGTACATTTGGTTCCCAATCAAATTAATAAACATGGTTGCATTAACTAATAAAACACTAACAATGTTATCTTCTCCAAGGATAATTAAATTCAATTCAGCTATGTGTTTAAATTTAATTGGCAAACTTAATGTACAGTATAAGTATCTAAGTTTTCTCCCAAAAGTTTACAAAAAATAAATTAAAAAAAATCATCCAGATTTTAAATTTACAGCTGGTTCTTGTCAAAATGTGAAAAATTCAATCCAAGTTTGGAACTTATATAATCACTTAAGGGTGTCTTTCTCTGTTATTAAGGATGTCTTTCAAAGGGGTTTGTAGCTTTACCTGTCTTACTTTTGATTTGCATTGATTGTATATATTGTTTTGTTTTTGCAATGCAAAACGCTCGTTCATAAATAGATTTAAAAAAATAAATAAATAAATAAAGAAAAAGAAAGATAAAGTACATGTTTTGATCTTGTTTGTTAACTATTCATTGTAGTAAACTGTATGAAAGACATTTTCCTTAACCTTTTTTTTTTGGTAAAATACATTTTCCTTAATTTTTACTCTTTTGCTTAAAAACATATGGATCCACAAGTACATTTTCCTAGGCACACCAACGGCTCTCTCTCTCAATGCTCATTCCACTACATTGTCTCCCAACCCAAGTATTCATCCCAGAAATTGGAGGAACTCTTATTCCATTAATGAAATGGAAATAAAATATCAATTTTATTCATCTTGATAAATGATGAATTTTAAAAATACCATGTTCCATCCCACATGCTAACAAAAATACACTAGTAACATTTTAGTTCCTTCTTTTATAAACACCTATACTAGAAAAAATATACAATGTTCCATTCCATTTTTATAAATACCCCCAAATATAGCGTTAGAGTTGCCTTGAGAGCATTTCTTCACCAGCCTAATAAAGAAATAGATGAAAACAAAGCTACTTTATACAGAAAAGAGAGTAGAGTTGCTCACCTTTTTTCTTCGTCATTACCAACCAATACACAATAGAGACCACAAAAAGAAACATTATAGTAACAGAAACTCCCAGAATTGCCAACATCCTCCTTTTCCGATGAAGACCCTTTTTCTTAGCATATTGAGCTAACGCCAAACAAAAAACAAGACAAAACAATATATTATTTATAATGACGTCATAAATTTGAGAAGGTATATTGGACATATATAGTTATTGATGCAGTTTTACAGGGAAAGAAGAGTAAGCAAGAAACAATGGGTTGAAGGAGAATGTCTGATTCTCTTTTGGAGGCTGAAACTCTCTTTATCAAAAGAAAAGGGGAAAAAAGCGCAAACCTGCTTTCACAACAACGTCAGATGGAACAAGTGTTTCAGATCTTTTAATATTAGGAATAAGCAAATCTTAAGCAATTCCGACTTGTCCACACGTTGCTTATAGGTTTGGAATAAAGAAATAGAGAAGATAGCAATTGTATTCATTTTGTTTTTGTTTTTTTGTTTTTTTTTGGGGATGGTTGGACAAAACACAAGAAGTTCAAAATTTGGATACTCACAAAGTATTACAAAGTGTTAGAAAAATTGAAACATGGTTAACTTATGATATGAAGTTATAGTAAAAAATGATTAGGAAGAAGTAAAAGGAGGATAAGAGAAAGAGAGAACATAAGGGATTAATGAGGTTCAATCTTATTAGTACCCTACATTCATAGGAAAAAACCCTAAATGATTATATCTTTACTATTGAGCACTATGTATTACAATAAATCCATTAAACATTTTATATATATATATATATACAAAACTAACCCCAAGGTTAGAAATTATATTACAATTTTGATAAGAAATCTTAATAAAATTTGGACCAAGATAATGTTAGGTTTTAGGTGGCATATTCCATGACAATGTAATCTTGATCGAGTCTACAATGATTATCAAATTTCCAACATTAAGAGTCCAAGATGCGGTTCAATGAAAGAGAAAATGAAAATTTTGACTGCCCTTTGATTGAAGATATGTTTTCGACATTCTTTTGATCATAGCTCAATCAATCAAAAGCAAATTCTCGACACTTCCTCAACAACAACTTGATTGATCAAGAATCGGAAAAACATAATCTAATGTGTATTAAATAAGTTAGTTGTTGACTAAGAGTTTGTAACTTACAAGCAAATATATAAAAATGGGTTATTAAGCACGACTTATTCAAAGGTTTAGAGAGGCTATGCAGTGCACTTGATAGAGAGAAAATCTAAACTGATTTTTCACCAACCCATGAGTTCAAAAGACTATATCTACACAAGTTTGTTGTTTGGTGATCAAGAAAGCTTAAATAAGCCACAAAACCACTCGCAATGAGCTGAAATCTTCAAGATGGTCATGGAGTCGGTCAATTGGATTGATCATGATCAATGACATGGTTCATGAATGGTGTTCATAATAGAAGAGTCTAGAGGTGTTGGTGTTGATTGTGGTGCACATCAGTAAGTTATCTATTGAGTTGTAAAACATTTGTTTTAGATTATAAAACGTTTACTCTATTAGTGAATTCCTTTGTTGGGGCTAAGGATAACCCCATAGTGGTTTTCCTATGGAGTGTTCTCTACTTCTCCATTGGTTTTTCACTTTGTCTCCATATTGTTATGTTATTTACTTTATTATTAGTTTTATTATTGCTATACATATGGTGACATGTTGGTTCGTGGTGATTAACTTGTGATAATTTTGATTACATAATTGCGGCTTAACTTGTTCAATCCGCTGCATAATAATCAAATAGTTCGAAACATTTCGTTCCAGATTATATAATTAATGGACTTGGGTTTTGACTAGGATAATATAAAGGGATTAAGTTAGACTATATCTCTAACATCCAAAAAAGCAAAAGGTGGGAACTTAAAAACAACTTGAGTTTGGAAGGAAAGTGTGATCGGACAAGGAAAAATAGGATGGAGCTCAAATTATAGACTGTCTTGATTGCCTAGATGCCATTTGGGAGCATGGTGATCAAAGCTTGTCACCGCAAAGAATAGTGTAATTCATACATGTAAAGTCTATTGATAAGATGTGTGGTCCAAGAAACTCGGCCCGGTAGAATTTACTGATTAGAAATGTTGCCAAAAGTGGCAAAGACTTGTGACTAGAAGGAAAGCTGTTAAAGGCTATAAAGGTATAGCTTTGCCACTATGTTAGGAAATGTATAGAGACATAAAAATTTTAAAATGATCTCAAACTAGATATTTAATCAAAAATATAAAATGAATTTGTTTCAGATGCAGAAAATCATTTACCTACCATATGACCCTAGAATAACATTAAGATTAGTATTATAGCGAATATTACATGATGAATTAGCTAGAATTATGATTCCTAATATAGTTTGGACTAGAGAAATATAATAGACTTAGGATAGGGATTTAACTATGTCTAGAGCAAATAACATAACTTACGATTTGGGTTGTATCGATGGATTCTTCATTGCTTGTTAGTTGGAGACAAAAAGGTAACATCTATATTCTATTGACTATGATTTAGTAAAACAGAGTAAAACTACTCCATAGGACAAAATTTTCATCACTAGCATTAGGCATTAGTGCTGGGGCAGGTAACTGTAAGTCACATTTGGGAAATTCTTTTTTTTCTTGGTAAAGACATTTGGGAAATTCAAAAACATTATATGAAGTTAAAAAGACCAATAGATGAAGCTTTGTAAAAGAATAAACAGTACCTAGTACAGCTGCATCCACACGTATGTATAAATCTTGTCCTGCATCAGAATATGCCGTGTCCACCAAGTTCCCATGCCATGTCAAGCATCCATTCCCTCCCTCATTCTCATCTGCACTCGTGTAAGCTGTACATGAACAATTCCTCAAACACTTCTGCTCACACTCCTTCAAACTCAAACTCATGTCCACATGTGCTATCGAAGTATCGGGTACCTTCACAAGTGCCAACTTCACAAACCCTTCTCCACTATTGCATGTGGACACTCCTTGCTTCCTCACACAACCACCTGACCCATCTTTGAAGTACCAATCACCTAGTGCCTTCGGTTCAAACCCGGGTAAGCACATGCACTCAAACTTGTCTGCACTGTTCAAGTCACAGTAACCATTTGAGCCACAATACTGATACTTATCACATGATTCTTTTGGGGCAGACCAGAATTGGATCCATCTATGCTTGTGCCATGTGGATCGCTCAAGTACTCCTGATTCATCCACCACCATTCTTGACAAAACTTTGTGGTCAGTTATACCGTACATAACAGTGATTTCATTTTGATTATTCACATAACTAACATTGAAGATGTAATCAGGTGACATTTTGGGCACACCACTCAGTCTTTGGCCTGTCCAAGATCCGGCACGCCATAATGGAGCCTGACCCATGTATAAGATCAACTGTGGGTACCCATTTGGAACAATCCGATATGTACAGTTGCTGGTTCCCGGGTCATCTTTAGACTTCCAAGATGTTAGATACCGGTTCAACCCAGTCCGCAGGTCGAGCCCAAGTTTCATAAAAGGAAGCAGAGTATTGGTGGGATAATCAAAGCTTTGCCATATGACCCTTTGGCTGTGTTGTTGAACCAAAACAAAATTTCCAACATCTAAGAGCTGAGCCATAGAGATAGAATAGTTTGTGCATGAGACTGAAGCAATATTGGTAGACCAAATAGGAAAGGTTTGGTTTTGGGTGTGGAGGACAAGGTTTCCCTGACCGTTGATGGATAGGACTCCAGAGGTATCATTGAGGGGATTGTCTCTATTTGCAACCCACACAACGGTTTGTTCCGTAATTTGGTTATACCATATTCCAACATAACGGCGGGTGGAATTGCCCGGACTGAAAAACCCAAGCGCAAAGGTTTTTTGGTTTGAGACTAGAATTTGACCATCCTTGATGGGTTGGTTTGGTGTAATGGTGTCAAGCGAATTGCAGATTGGGAAAACAAGGGAGAGAAGTAGTGGCAACATTAGTGTATTCAATGAAGGTTTTGCAAGATTCATGGTTTTTCCAACGAAGATTATAGGCTTGTGAATGCGAGTAACTTCAATTTATTAGTTAAAGATTATTTAGCCCTTAGAGCGGGGGCCCCATTAGCTTTAGTTGAGGGTTCAATGAAAAGCCGGCAAAAGAAAAGAAAAATAGATATTATTTGTTTCAATAAAATTTTAAAAACTCTGAGTGCCTTTTCCTTCATTTTTTTTTTTTTTTTTTGAGTCCAATTAAAAGAAGTTTGGATATGATTTTTTTAACAATTACAATTAATTTATAGCTTTTGACCAAATTTGTGAATAGAATGGCTAAATTTGAATGTATTTTTAATTTTTTAAGTGGAGACTGGGTGCATAGACTAGTAAGTCAGTCGGTGATTAGCAAACTTAACACCACAATTAAATAATTAGACAATGGGTGATATTAAAAAAAAATAAAAACAAAAAAAATTAGACAAGGAGCATGGGACATTAAGAGTATTTGAGTGATTGAAGACCCAAAAAAAAAAAAAATGTTGACACAATAAAATTTTTTTTGGAGAAATTTAAAACCTATAAAGTTGTAATTTTCAATTATGTTATGTTGGCTTTAATTCCATTTCAAATTTGATTGTATTTCATCAAACATTTTCATGTATGTTTGTGGGATTCAATGTAATGGGTTTGTGTGTGAAACTAGTAAAGAATTATGAAAAATAGAGTATCTTGCAACTTGCTTGTGACTGGTTCATGAGTGGACAACTCACTAAAGGTCACTTGAGAAACACATGTTGGAAACTGAAAAGTCAAGTGCCAGAAGGTATCTTGCAAGTCATCTCACGGCTTGGTCAACTCGCGAGATGCATTGCTAGCCTGTTTTGTGTGCTTTTCTCATTTCTTTACTCACTATATAAAAGCCCACATTACCCACGAAATTTTAAGGATAATTTCAGAGAAAAAAATCCTAGAAATCCATTTGAGAGTTAGAGATTGCACACCCATAATATTTTACAAATTTCTCTTGGTTTTCCTCTACTCCTACTATAATTCCATACCATTTGAAAGGTTTTTAACTGAAACACATACCTCACTCAATCTAAGTGTTGTGAGTTGTTTTGGTGCCTATGGGAATCATTAAATGAAGTCATTCTATGGTGGATGTAATTGGAGCTAATTGCGGGATTCGGAGAACTAGTGAAGACATGACTTGGTAAAGTCCGTTGGGAACTAGAACTTGGAGGGTTAAAGTACTTTGGGTAGATTAGGCTTGGACGATCTTTTTGATATCCTTGTACTCCAATTTTATTCACTAGTATATCATTTTGGCTTAAAAAGCCGATGAGTAGGTTTTTTGCTGAGCACTTTGATTTTCCCCTTCGATAACGCATTGTCGTGTTATCTGTGTTTGCATCTCTCTTCCCTTATTTCTTGTGCTTTACTTCTCATTATTAATTATGTATCTCCATGCACTAGGTAGTAATCCCAGTTAATTGAATTTTGTTTACTCTTGATTTTGCACGTAATTGAGCATATTAAAGCAATTAGGCCGTATTTTTTAAAATTGGAGGTCTAAACAAGTTTTAGTAGTTTTACTATTGAGCTTTCACAACTTATAGTATTCACTCCTAATAATAACTCTTTATTATCAAACCAAGATACCAATCGGTTTTTTGTGTAGGTGAGAATTGAATATCAGATTTCTTATTCAACTACCAGAGACTTTACTAATTGAACTAACTGAAACCCACCAATAAGTTATTTTTTAATACAAATACAAAGACCAATAGTTGTCAAAATTGAGGTGAATTGTTAAATAAAAGAATTGTAGAGAATAGACATAATAAATAAAAATAATCTAAGCAATAATAATTAAAGTTTACTTAACAAAAATAATTAATATGTTTGTTGTTTTTATTTATTTATTTATTTTATCTAAGATAGAAATTCTACTTTAGCCTAATATAAGTGTATATGTGTGTAAATCTCCCTCTTAGAGACTTTAAATCCAGCCCTTACATCCCCACCCTACAAGAACTTGTACTTATAGAGTGATCATTACACCAATTGTGCACGATGGTATTGTATTTAGAAATAATTGATTATTTTCAAGTTTAATCTTAGCAACCATAATTAGTATGTTCATTATATTAAGAAACAATATACCAAGTGAATTTATAGTTCATCTTTTATTTTCTTGCAAGTACTGTAGACAAATTTGTAATAAAAAAATTATATATACTACAAGATTCATCTCCTACTAAAAGATCAATCTTCTTTACTGAACCCATAGAAAAAAAAATCCTAGAACTGCCGCAGCCTTGGCCTTGTTGATAGCAGTGTCTATGCTTTATACTATCAGTCTATCACCACTGCTTTAAGTATAACGGACAAACCAACATACCTCCCCCATTTAGAAGGAATATGATATATGAATATATATATATATATATATATATTTATTTATTTATTATGTTACAACTTATATCATAACTCTTTTTTTTTTATATATACGTACAAGATTTTGGAGATTTGAACCCTGACTCTTACATTTTATATCTCATATGCATTTATACTTATAACTTAAATGAAGTAAACCGTAAATGGTTGAGAAAAAATAATAAATGAATCACTTCAACAAATTAAGACAAAAAAAAAAAAAAAAAAAATAATAATATGATCCTAGAAAAACCGAAACAGGTTGAAAAAAATCTCAATGCATCACATTCACACAGGAGATTTTTGTAGAAGGCTTTTTTATTCATCGTCTCCCATTTTCCAATCTCATTTTTCTAGAAGGTTCTTTTTTTTTCCATCCTTGAATGAAATTCAACCTAAGCCAAAAAAAGACTACTGGTCCATGCACGTTCCGGCGTTCCGCAATCCACATGGTAAAAAAAGATAGGATGACGAGTTGAAAATAGAACAACCTAGGATGACTTTTCTTCTATCGATCAGTTTCTCAGAAAAGAAAAACATTCCGTTGATCAATAGTAACGTGGAGTGTGAGGCAAGTAATAGCGTCCGGGTCTAAACTCAGCTGGGAGCTGGGAAAGCTGTGTTCAAAAGTTCTGGAGTCCGAGTATTACACAGTTTCTTTCTGAATACTTTGGAGAAAATCTTTCAAACTCTCTTTTATGTTTTATTTTTTTATTTTTTATTAAATATGAATTTTAACAAATTAATAGCTAGATTATTATTTTTATTATATCTTCTATACTTACAAAATTTTAAAAAGATCAAAGATTAACAACTAAATTATCCATTAAATGTTTAAATTTAAAAAATTTGTAGTATTTTCTTTTAAGGAAAGTTTTTTGTAAACTTAAATTATATATAAAAAATATGTTTATAGATCGAATAATAATTAACACATTTTTTGAATAAAATTTGATATGCATGTTAAGAACATTATAATTTTAAAAACCAGACTGGACCGTCCAATTGAATCGAGAACCTGGTACCAAGCCAGTCTGGTAAAAACTCTTAAAACTGATCAAAAACTGGCCAAAAGTGGTCAACAAGTGACAAAAACTGAGAACTGGGTGCAAAAAAGGTTCATTGATTGTACTAGTTTTTAAAACCATGAAGAATATAAAAAATGTGTAATCTAACTATTAGATTTTCAAAATATATAATTATGTTAATTTTTAGTGGGAGTTTGAAGGATTTTTTTCTAAGCTAGTTTGAAGGTAAACTTTATCCAAAAAATGTTTATGATAGCATCTTGTTTGTTGTTCTTAGAAAATTCAACCGGATATAATGTTCAGAAGGGTATGCAACAAGCGCTCTAAAGATACATGTTAAAGATTAACAAATACTCAATTATGAGTTTAATATGTATTTTTTGAAGAAGAAATTATACTTGTTAATGATTTATTGGTTTAAACATACAAATTCTTTGTGTTTGTATTTTTTTTTTTTAATATTTGTTTGCATATTAAGTTTTTGACTTTATTTTTTGAAACATGTATAAAAATATTAGTGGATTTTGTTAATGGATGTCTTAAAGTTAGTGGTTAAGATGAATTCGATGCTTTATTAAATAATATATTTCATACATTTTTCAAAAAATAAAGTCAAGCTATATACATTTAAATAAAAAAGAAAATACAACTGTAAACACCTCATATTGTACTTGTTAAAAAATTTTGGTCCCCAGCCCCTAAACCCTTGGGAATGACCAAAGACCTCTCTAAAAAATGCCAAAATCCCTATTTTTAACATATAAATACTCATTTTATGTTTCCAATCAAAAGGGTAGTTGGAGAGAGTTTATTTTTCTCCTCCATCTTCTCTAAAACCCTAGTTCATCTCTTCTAAATACCCACACAAACCTGAGCATGTTTTTTAATCATCAAAAAACCTTTATTTAGTTAGTTCTATGGCAGAAACTAATGTTCTGATTTGATTTCTTAAAACTTTTTTTTTTCAATTAAACTTTGTTCTTAAGTTGTGATTCTTAAAAACTATTGTGTTCTTTAATTCCTTCGTTTTATCAATCTAGTCTGTGTTTTAGGCACTGAGGCATCGGTTAAATAAACTCCAAACTCATAATCTCAAGCAAAGTGAGTGTTCATCTCATGAACTCCTCCATTCCTTAATAGGATTCACATGAGTTTATTAATATAGTCTTTTCTAATTGTTAGATTTGATTTGTTTGTTGTTTTTAATTCTTTTGACGTGTTAATCTAGTTTTGGGTTGATTATTGTAACACCCCGACCCAATGTTATAATTAAACTATGTGTTTACGTGATTAATTATTATTTTAAGCCACTTTCTTTTTATAATTAATAGAAGAGTAATAAATAAAAATATTATTTTATAATGCCATTGAATAAGAATTATAAATATTATAAATAATTGAAATGGCTAGTAGTATCATGAATATATACGTAGTGTGATACATAGTTGGTGTTTTAATTAGGCATATGATGCATGAGATATGATAGTGGAAATTCAACTCACATGCAACCAATGAGAATTCAAAACAAATAATGCTAAAGCTTCGTGCATGTTGACAAATCAAAAGGCCAAGACTTGGCCGGCCATGCAATTCACCAAGAGCCATTTTCCTTGACTTTCTCAAGCATTAGACCAACCAAGAAGTAATTCCCTCTCAAATTTCCACGGGTACACACACACAAATCAGAAAAGTCACACACTTTGCCTCTTTTTCTCTTGAGGAAAGAGCTAGGAAGCTCTCTCAAGCCCTTCTCTCAAACACACGTACCTCCCACCCCAAAAGTCCACACTCTTTATCTTCTTTGGCTGCCCAAAAGTCTTCTTCTTATCTTTTCTTTTGCTAAACCAGAAGTAGGGATGGCAAAATGTACCCGACCCGTGGGTACTCGGCCCGACCTGATCCTAATGGGTTGGGTTTTACCCGACCCGTTTAACATTAGGGTCGGGTCTGGGTTTTTATTAAAAAACCCGAATCGAGTCCGGGTCGGGTCCGGGTATTAGGCATACCCGACCCGAACCCGACTTGTATATATAATATTAAAAAAAAAAAAAAAACCCTAAGTATAAATACTCCTTTTCCAACCCTAAATCCCTCAGACCCATTCTCTCACCCTCTCATTCTCTCCCAAGCTGCTCCTATTCTCTCCCTCACCCTCACTCTCACTTGAGCAAGACCATTGCTACTCACTTAAGTGGTTTTTTTTTTTAAATTTATAAAGCCAATTGATTATCCGTTGATGAATACATTTTCTTGTTATATTGGTATGTTTAGTCATTCGATTATTTAAAGAGGAGCTAAATTTGATGCCAAATGTTTTACTCTTGTAGCATAATGCCACATTGCCACTTTAAGGTCAAGATGCTAAGCTCTTTTTTTGAATATTTTTTATACATGTGTATTGCAAACTAAAAAAAATTTGTATTCTCAAAAGGATTTAGAAAGGTATAATGCTCTTGTAGTGCTTTGAGTTTTTACTTGAATGTTGATTCAAAATAATAGTTTAGTCTTGTCCCCAAGCAAAAATTTCTGGTTCTGCCCCTGATGAGTGATTTGGCGTATTGGCTAAAATTTTTCTTTTTTAGATTTTTGTCTTTTTTTTTTTTTTTTTTTAGAGAGAGTTTTAGCCTATGGTGTTTGCTGTTGTGAAATTTTAAAGTACTCGCAAGTGTACGAACCGTACCAAAGTATAGTTTGACAAGAACGAGGTCGAACCCATAGGGACTTGAATGAACGTAAAAAAATTAATTAAACCTTAACCAAATTAATCCGAATCTAGTTTAATAAAAATTGGTTGTTTTGAAATTAAATAAACTAAAAAAAAAAAATTAAACTAAGCAAAGATACAATATAAAGCAGTAAAGAGATGTAAACAATCTAGAGACAGGAATTAAGATTTTGGAATCCGTCTTGTAAGTCATATTAGCATATATTTATGATCATTAATTTTTCCCAACTACTGCATGATGATCTAGAAATCAATCTTGCTATCATGGAAAATATTTTCATTAAAACTTCTACTTAAATATCTAAAGCATGCTCTTCTTCGCTTCCTAGGTATAAAATCAAATTATCAATTGTATCCATAGCCAAACAAATCACAAGAGATATCTAATTTTAAAATCAAGAAATAATAAATCAAGCATTCAATTAACTAAGACAAATCCTAAATCATGAGAAAAATATGATTGAACTTATATCTAGAATCCCATCTTAGTCAAATGATATGAAGCAAGAACAATTTAAATCATTAAAGAACAACTATTTTGAGAAAAATTAAATCACATAAATATTACTGATAATCCTTAACAAGGTTTTATCCTCAACCCTAATTATAAATTTGCTACTCATGGTAATTGAAATAAAATACAAAAATAAAATACTAAACATTAAACTAGAAAAAATAATTAAAACTAACTATCATAGAAGAGGTAGCCGTAACTCTCTATATGTTCAGCCCACACAGTCTCTCTTACACAAATTGACCTAGAGGCTTATATATGGAAATAGTCGCCTTACCCACTATATATGCTATAATCCTAATACAATCAGAATAAGGAATTCATATTTCCAAACCACGAACATGCAAGGGACTTCGTGGCCTAGCTTTACACGCTGACTTATATTTCTTTTGTGATAGGGACACCTCATTGCTTGTTTGTAAGACTTTCTTTCCTAGCAAACTTCATCCATGTTGGATTGCATCTTGGGCTTCTTCTTGAATTCACGCCTGGGCTAGCTGCTCTACTTCTGTGGGCTGAATCTTTACTTCATGGCAAGCTCTCTTCTCTTGAGTTGGCTTTATAATCGACCTGGCCCACCTCGCATTCAACTTGTGACTTGTTCAACCTCTCAACGTGAATAGCCTTCTAACACAAAAGTATACTACAATTCTACTCAAAAGTGTGTGTTTGTTTCTCAAAAAAAAAAAAAAAAAAAAAAAAAAAAAAAAAAAACAAAACAAAACAAACGTGAATAGCCTTTATTTTCCATAAAACAAATATAATATATAATTGTCACAAAATAATATACAAGTAAGGCTAACTATACAAATCTAATGGTACTTTATTGTATATATTTTATGCACATTATTTGTTCCTAATGATAACTTTTTTTATGTAGGCGGGGATTGAACTCCAAATATCTTAATTAACCATTAGAAACATTACTGTTGAGCTAACTGAAATCCCAAATCTCTTAACTTTTTGCCCTTGGTTTGAAGTTAGTTGGTGAAATACAGAAAGTAGCACATTACCAAAGTTTAGAAATTTATTATTATTATTATTATTATTATTATTATTATTTTACTTAAAGGAATGCGAATTTTCCTAAAATGAAAAATGAAATTTTGAAAAGTTTTTATCTGCCAAATTCCCATATAAAGTTTTGAGTTTTCTCTAAAGACGGATTTTTATATCATCATTTATAATACTCTTTCATTCTTCAATCGTTCCGATCATGGATGGTTTCTATTGGCTCACATTATATTCCGGAACAATAGTATAATTTCTACTCCATATCATTCTTGTTAGGAGCCATTTGAGAATTTCATCCAAAAAAAGGTTTGTACTCCACACTGTAAAAACGAGAACAATAATAAGAAAGGTTTTATAGGTATTAGTTTAGTCCCTCGGTTCAAAAAAAATATTTTAAAATTTAAAACTGCTTAGAAACATATAAATTCTATATTATTTGGAGAAATTACACTTTGTCATCCTGAATTATACCCCAAATTACACTTTACATCCTATAATTCCAAAATGCGTAGCTAGCACCATAAACTACAACTTATGTTACACTTTGTACCCGCTGTCAATTCTGCCTTTATTTTGAATGACATTACATGAAAATACTCAATTGCCCTTCTTTCCAATTTCTTAAAAAATACAAAATTAAAATGCACAATGGCAATACTTGTGTATATTTGCACAAGTGCTGAAGCAAAAGTACATTTTGCACAACAGATGTATAAGTTGATGTTGGTGTTTTTTTGGATTGATTGGGCAAAATTTGGCACTTATGTGAATGCTATTGTCCTTACATAGTGATTTTGTAAATTGTACATTATGTTATTCCAACGTACATAATAGCTTTCTGGCCATTAGAACCATTTTAAGCCCAACTCACTTGACTTGTCTTTATGTATATGTGGAAAGTGACAATTCTACTTAGTAGTATTTTGTGAACTTCTTCAACTAGATGACACACTAAGTAACCAAATCCTAAGAACGATTGAAAGTTCATGGCCGTTCGATCTTTGATCAAACAACTCGACCATGATAAAACCTTAATACTTCAAAGCTCAAATGAAAGTCAACTGAAAAATTTTAGGAATAAGGTTTTGTTATTGTTCAAGAGAGAAACAACCAAATGTAATAAGTTTGCATAATATTTTTCCAAACCAAATATTAATGAATTTTAAAATCATTATTAACAAAAAAAAGAAAAAAGAAAAAAAAGTGTCATATGTCTCATATCTGTTACACTGCTTGCAAACCCAAATATAAATGTAGTTCTTTCTCAGCCTCACGACCATGGTTGGGCTTATACACCAAGATTGGGCTTTTAAAATGCCCCACCATACCATATATTGCATAAAGAAGGCCTGAGTATATATATAAACCAGAAAAACAGAATAATTGGAAAGAGAAATTGACCAGAGTTTTAATTTCATTAAAAAACTTCTAATCAAACTAGATAAAAGGATTCTAATCTCATTAGAACCTATAACTTTTAATTAGATCTTTAATCTCATTAAAAAATTCTAATAAAAAATAAATCAAGCACTTTTAATAGTAAAAGTGTACAACAATTCTAATCTAATTAGCCCTAAACGATTTAGGACTAAGAGTTTTATTTTAACTAAAAACCTTCAATCTCGCCTCATAGTTAGATAACAATTAATAAATGTCCTCGACTTTTAAGGACTTTAACCATTAATCACCTAGATTAGCAATCCTTATCACATTAGAATTCAATTTTCAATGTGGAAAAAAACTATATATATATATATATATATAAATCAGAAAAACAGAATAAATAAATGAAAAGCGAAATCACCAACGGTGTCTTGGTCTAGTGGTGCCAGGGGCTAGACTTGGTAGGGAGAACTACGGTTCGATCCCCCGCAAGCCCGTTGGGAGGAGTTTAAAACCTTAACCCCGGGACCCGCTCCGAAACCGGATTAGTCGGCCCAGTGGGTTCGGATACCGGTTGGGAAACCAAAAAAAAAAAAAAAAAAAAGCCAAATCGGCCTTGGCCAGGTTACCACAATCCTCTCCGCGATGTCTAATCTTCCGCTTGATGTGATCGCTGAGATACTCTCTCGATTACAAGTGAAATTTCTCTCACGCTATCTCTGCGTTTCCAAGCAATGGTACGCTCTAATCCACAGTCAAGCTTTCATCAATCTCCACCTCCGTCGCTCCATCGAGTCCAACACAGATCGCACCCTCATCCTTCACCAACAACACGCCACCGTTCCATTTGATTACTTCTCTGTCCACTTCACAAACGACGATCAGTTCGGCAAGCCCATGAAAATTCACCACCCACCACTACCACTCTGTGTAAACATGTCCACCCAACAAATCCACGGTTTGGTTTTCGTGCGTAGTAATACGGGCGAACTCGCTATCTGGAATCCACTGATACGTAGGTACAGGAAGCTGCCCACGTTAGAAAAACCTTTTCCTAGTATTACGATCGCTTTAGGATTCGGCTACGATCCTCTTAACGATGATTATAAGGTATTGAGGGTCGTACAATTTTTAAATAGAGGGTTTGATGTTAAGATGTATAGTCTTAAATCGAAGTCGTGGAAAAATATTAAAGAGCAATGGCCCAAAAAGGGGTGGAAAAGATCTTCCAAGTCAGTATCGGTGGATGGAGCTTTGCATTGGTTAGTAGCTGAGAATAAGCAGGGTCCGGTGATGATTCTTGCTTTCAATCTTGCCAATGAGAAATTCCAGGACTTTGCAACGCCGCGCCAACCACCCACCTATGGGGCGGAGAGGTTTTTGGAAGCGTGTTTGGAAGGGTTTTTGGAAGCGTGTTTGGAAGTATTGAATGGAAAGCTATGTTTTATTGTGAATCTTGATAAGAAGGATAATGAAGTTTGGTTGATGGAAGAATATGGGGAAGGGAGTTCTTGGACTCGGGTTTATAAAATTGAGTATGATGGAGTGTTTAAGAATGTCAAGAGTTTCAATCCTCTAATGTTTTCCAAGAATGGCAAGAAGATTCTCATGGAGAAGTGCCATTCGGGTCGTACTTTTCTTATTTGGTTTGACACAGAAATTAAAAAACACAGGAAGGCTAAGATTCGGAACCTTCCCTATGTGTTTCAGACGGCAATTTGTACCGGGAGTCTTCTTCTGCTTGATGGTGATAATGTGATTAGTCGATATTGAAGAACAATAATGTAATTGATCGATATAGAAAGAACAATAGGTAAAACAAATGAATTCGTTTTTGTTTCCTTAATTGTCTGTCTTAGCATTGGTGTCTGTCATTTTTGATTGCATAAATCTTTCAAAGACCAGACTAGAATTCGAGTATTAGTAAAGTGGTGGTTGTGAATGATAGGGGACAACTCTATGAAGTTTCGTGTAGGACTTGAGATCATTGTTTGAGTGATATGCATTTTATTCTAGATTTTATTTGCTCCTCTTTTATAATATAAATCTTTGATCATGTAATTTTGTTGGGATAATTTTTTTACTTATAAAAAATTTCATGCATTGCTAGCATGTGTTAGTCTTAGTCTTTGTCTATGCCAGGAATGAAAGTACATTAGAGGGTCTTAATCTGTTGGTGAAAGGAGTGATTGAATGATTAATAAATGAAAAGTAAGAAGGATGAAGAGGTGATTGTGGACTTCACTATATCTTTCAAAAACTGTCTTTCTCTCTAACTAGGTCTTATATGGCTAGACGCTTAGTGCATCTACTATGACATATTAGCTGTTGTGGTGCTATTAAGCATCCATAAGGGCTCATGACTGCGTGCATATGAGAGTTTTCAAATTTCAGTGCTGACTTTTTTTTTTCCTTAAAATTATTAAGGGTGTAAATACTAATTATAGTCAGGAAATAACTTTTAGGCCATCATCATTTTGGAAATGAGTTTGTAGAATATATAGCTATTTTCTCATCATGCCAATGTTATTAATTCCTTTTAAAAAAAGAAAAAGATTAGACCTTAGGGTGTTTTCCTTATTCATCATAAAGTGACTCTGAGGTCCTTAACTTCATTAGTCTTTTCAAAGACTGATTAGTATAGAAATGCTAGTAAATAAAATTATAAGCAAATCCTTGGGACTAAGGAATGGATTTGCGTTTTTCTAATTTGCATATCATTCTGGACATTCTTTTGAGATATATGGTGAACCTTTTACTCTTTGTTTTTACAGGGCCTGCAAACCTGCTTGGTGGCTTGTTTTTCATGGCATCTTCGTTGTCCTTTTTTTTTCTTCACTATTTCAAAAGAAAGGAGAGGGGCAGGGGAGGGAGCATTTCAGTGACGATCTATCCATTTCATTTGTGGAAATTACTGACACACTTGATTAGGATGATACTTTTTGGGGAGAGAATGTCATTTGTTTGGCAATCAATTTTATCTAGAAGGTTGTTTCTGTTCCTTCCTATTGATTGTATAGATTTCTCTCTTCCCTTGGAACCTTTATTTCTAAGTTTAGAATGTAATCTATCTAGTAAAGCAATCCAATTTTGTTAGTTATTGAAGATTTGAGCAACATCAAAGGTTGGAGAACTTTCCAGTTGTTGGACTCATTTCTACCTATATATAAGAGAAGCTGGATTATTCATGTCTACTAGAATATTTATCTGTTTTCTCATTCTGCCAATGTTTTTATTATTTTTTTATTATTTTTTTATTTTATGAAACTTATGCACTTAATAATTCCAGTATTGTTGCATATCTAATATGAAAAAATATAGTTGTCCATTTTTATATTTTTAAGGAAAAAAGATAGGATTTTGGTTTGGCAATGCTCTTCAATTTCTAATAAATAGATCAGATATAACTCAAATTCAACTGTGGCTACTCCAAAAGATAAATTGTGCAAAGATGAAGCAATAGCCGAAACATATTGTTCCTCTTGGCTTGTCTTTCATGGCCAATATGGAAGGGAAGAAATGAAAAGATATTTGATAAAAGTATTAAAATTCTTGGATTGACAACTCAAAAAGCGAAGTCTCTGCATCGATATTTATTAATTGGACGTAGATACTGACTTATCAAATTATTATTTAACAGATAATGTGATAACTGATAATAGTGTATGAGACTGTACGTATTGAGCCAATAATGGGTGGCTAAAATAGGTTATATTGTTTTGATGCTCGATATGAGTAAACCTGATGATAGGGTGGAGTGATCTTTCTTAGAGAACACAATGAGGAAGATGGGCTTTGTAGGAAGGTGGATTAGATTATTGATGGACTGTTTATCTTCGTCATCTTTTTTTTTTGGGTGAAACAATGGACTGTTTATCTATTATGTTGTACTCCATCTTCTTAAATGGTGAGCCAGTGCCCTAGGGCACGTTTGGTAGACTGTAATAGACACTGTAATGTAATAGATATTCTTATGGCATAATTATTCGGTTGCTTGGGGTACGTTTGGTACACTGAATGGAGATTACAACAGGAATTGTAATATTTATTACTAGTAATAAAATGTGTTATAATATAATAACTAAATCTATTCATTAGTTTGGTTGTGAGTTATAACATTAGAATGAAACTTAACATTTATTTTAGGAAATATCTTACTCATACAATTATATTTCCTTAAAAATTGTTATTTTTAAATTTAAGAGAGATATGTGTTATTTTTTATGATTTTTTATTTTTATAATTATTAGATGTATATGGAAAGTTTGTTATTTGGAAATATATTAAATTTTGAAATTAATGCACTTACTAAGGAATAGCTAATACAACCTTTGAAAGAGGAATAGTTATTCTTCATTTTGAAGAATAGCTATTCATAAGGAATGACTATTCATTGTAATAAAAACATAGCCAAACTAAAGCATAACTAAACCATATGAATAACTATTACTCCCTCCGTCCCATTTTTTTTGTCCTCTATTCCATTTTGAGATGTCCCAAAATATTGTCCTGTTTCTAAAAATAAAAGTTATTAATTTACTAATGTTCTTATTATACCCCTATTAATTTCCTAATTCAATTTTTTGATAAATTTTTTTAAGGATAGTTTTGGAAACTTGTACATTTTTAAAAGGTAGACAAGACAATAAATGATGTTCCCTTAAAAAGTTTGACTTTTCAAACAGGACAAAAAATATGGGACGGAGGGAGTACATTACAGGATCTATTGCAGTCTACCAAACATGCCCTTGGTTATGTTTTTATTACAATGAATAGTTATTCTTTATGAATAGCTATTCTTCAAAATAAGGAATAACTATTCCTTATTTAAAGTACTGAATATCTATTCCTTCACCTTATGTAATAACTTTTTAAAAAAATTTGCTAAAAAGCTATTAGTTGCCACATCTTCAAAAGGAAAGAAAATAAATTTTCCTTGTTGTTAATTATTAGCTCTATTTTGAACACCCTAAAATAAGTGTATTTTAGGAAATTTGACTTAAAAATGATTAAATTACACATTTTTTTATACTCTACTAAATTGTGGATGCATATTCAGGATTCTATTCTTAAATGGTCACCAAACTAATGAATAGTAATACTTATTACATTCCAACTTAATGTATTCCTTATAATACTTATTCTTATTCCCATGTAATAATTATTACATTGTACCAAACGTACCCCTAATAATTTTTCAATGGCACCCTTCAGTTCCACCCACCCACCCACCCACCCCATCCAGTCCCATATTTTGAAGCTATTATTGTGTGCCATAAAGCTTTATTTTCAGTTGCATAATGCCAAAGTCATTTTCCAAATAAAGCTTGATTGAAATGTGCTAAGCTTCTAATTCTCAATCAGCCATGTTGAATTGATTCACACATTGTCTTTTGATTTACCAAATGAAATTTAAAAGCATTATCTAAATCGCCCCAGAGAAAATTCCTTTGTAATTTTTGTAGGCAACATGACATGCTAATAAGAAAGTGAAGCAGGGAGAGGAAATATGTTGGTAAGCTAAAGAGTACTCTTGATAAATAAAGTTTCTTCCAACCAGCTAATCTCCTTTCCAACCTCTCTAAAATTGGATATTCAAGGCACTTTGCACTTATCTTTAGCCCCCAATGGCGGTCTTAAATATTTCATAACCAAGTTAGATATCTTGCACTTAAGAATGTCAAAAAAAGGTTTCAATCTTTAGGATCTCTCCAACAGAAACCATCTCAGACTTGATAGTCTAGATATGGATTCAAAACACAACAAAACACTTTTTAATTGGTTAAGTTGCCCTAGGTCATTCCCACATAAAATCAAAATACCATATGGCAATAAAAGACGTGAGATCGTCATCGAGTCATTATGTAGCTGTATTGTTAACCAATTTATATATTGCTCATCTATTACATTGGAGATCAATCTACTTTAAGCCTCCACCACTATCACAAATAAGAGAAGTGACAATGGATAACCATAATAATATCTCAATAAAAATTCATTAAAGAATATCCCCATTTCCTTCTAAGTCTTATCTTGCAATTGAAAATTACATTGCTCCAACCAACCTGGGGCTTTAGCGACCATCTATTCTTGTAATTGTTAAGTCATTTACTGAATTGGCTCCTTCACTAGTTGATCTATCTTTACTATTGTAAGTGTTCTTAAAAATATATGCAGGTTGTTTTGGAGACGGAAGAGGTGTGTCATTACCCAACATAAAAACAACTGTTGACATGGTTGGCCGATCTACTGCATGTTCTTGCACACACAAAAGCCCAATTTGAATGTATCTTGAAACTTCATTAGCGGGGTATGTCTCACCAAGTGATGAATCAATTAGTTCCATAGCTTTGTCTTCTTTCCATAGGTCCCAAACCTACCAACAACATATTCAACGTATTAGGCTAAATAGAACAAAGCTAATATTTCAAGTCTTTGTTCACACATATACTTACATGTCCAATCAAATTTGAGGAAGGATCATCATGATAATAAGTACTGTTCTTTTTGCCAGTAATGATCTCTAGTAGCAACACCCCAAAGCTAAATACGTCTGATTTTATTGAAAATAACCCTTGCATTGCATATTCCGGTGACATATAACCACTGTTTGCAGCAAAATGAACAAAAAATGTTATGCCATCACATTATTCAACAAAAATGATCAAAGATAGCTCTATCATTTTTCACCAACGTATCAAACAACCTTTGCAGTAACACAAGATGAAAAAGAATTATATAGCTTCACCTTTTATTCTTCTTTTTTATGGCTTTCAGGTTGCACTGTTTTGACATACAAGGTGAAAAATTCTATGCATCACATGAGTTTATGGCTGGTGTTTATAATGCATGATTACAACATTGATAGCAAAGGCACATGGGATGTGTGTTATATGTTACTTCACATGTTGTGAAATTGGGATTATTTGTAATGTCATTATTTTTAAATATATTTATAATATCACTACAACATTGATAGCAGAGGCACTCAGTTTTTAAAACGATTTAAGAATAGTTGAGAATGTACACAATGTAGTAGTAGTCCTATAAGCATAGGAGATAAAAGAAGTTATACGAATAGAAGTAGAACTAGGAAGTAATTTTATTACACGAGTAGAAAATGAGTCAAGAAAAAAGAAACTAAAAAAGAAAGGGGGGGAGGAATATGGATTGGATATTAAATAGATGACAACAAAGAAGAGAAACCCCTTTTTTAATTCAAAAAATAGATAACAACTAAAGTCATGTAATAAGGTAGAAATTATTAGTATATATTCATTTTGTGGTCAACTTACTATGTTCCAACAACGCAATTTGTATTTGCTTCAATTTGATCCCCTCCAAAGATTTTAGCCATACCAAAATCTGAAATTTTTGGATTTAATGTAGTATCAAGGAGAACATTGCTGGCCTTTAAATCTCTATGAATAATTCTTAATCTTGAGTCTTGATGAAGATATAAGATCCCTCGAGCAATCCCAGAAATAATCTCATATCGTTTCCCCCAGTCTAACAATGACCTTTTTGTTTCATCTAAATGAAGAGACAAGAACATAAATTTAGATGAAAAGTGTGTTTAAGTTTTATTTGACATTCTAGGAATTCATGTGAAATGAAAAAGAAGGCATACCAAAAATAAAAGAGTCCAAGCTTTTGTTTGGCAAGTACTCATATATTAACATCTTCTCTTCTCCTTGAATGCAACAACCTAAAATTCTGACAAGGTTTCTATGTTGGAGTTTAGCAATTAGTGCAACTTCATTTTTGAATTGTTCTATTCCTTGTCCTGAGGATTTTGATAGTCTTTTTACTGCTATCTCCATTCCATTATGCAGCAAACCCTGAAATTAAATTCCAAATTTTATTTATTTATAATGCATATTCGTTGAAAGAAATTCAATATATAGTAAATTATCTAGGTAATGAGAATAGCCCAATTCCACCTACAACAGTCTTTCTATGTTGAAACTTTTGAACATTCAGGATGGAATTGTTGATGCATTTAACACACATGAACTGAAGTTATGCAAGTTTTAGGAGTCTTTCGAGGTGACTACCTTATAAACTGGCCCAAAACCACCTTCTCCAAGCTTATTAGCTATAGAGAAGTTATCTGTGGCAGCAACAATGGTATATAGCTCGAATAGTGGTAAATCTGAGTTTCTTCCAGTCCCATCCAGCTCCCTTCTACTTGGAGAGTCTTCATTGTATGGTGAAGTCATGGTAACACTATAATTGTACATGCTTTGCCTCTTCTCTGTTGTCAAACACGGTAACAGATAATGCTTAGTTATAATATTTATCCAATTACAATTTCCTAAACAAAAGTCTCATTTGATAAATTCATAATGAAAAGAAAAGAAAAGGAAGAAATCAAGTTTATAATTTTCAGTGTTTATCGTGCATCATGGTTTTTAGACTCATTCAAAGAACCATAAAAGGAATAGTTTTAAGGTTTTTGATATTTGACCAGGCTCCAATTAAGCTACGACCAAAATGATATAATAATTATTTTAAAGTTTTATTAATACAAAAATTAAATAGAGTACATGTGAAAAATTCAACAATTTTAATTAAAATAATATTTGAAGAGGTTAAATTATATCTTAATTAAAGATAAGATGATATCTTTTGTAATTTATTACAAAAATTATAAAATGTCTCTTATTATTTAAAATATATTAGAAAATTTACCTTTTTTAGTAAAAAATATTTTAGAAAATTTATACAACGTAATATGATCCTTTATATACACACTAACATAATTATACAATAATAATATTAGGCGTGAGAGAAGGCAATCAAAAGTTTAGGCATTAGAGCATCTACAGCAGTGGAGCTAAAACTACACATATGCTACAACAATAGATCTATTTTAACTTTTAACACAATAAAATAATATAAACATCATAATAAAATAAGATATCTACTACAATAAAATAATATATCCACTATAATAAAATAATATATTCACTACATACAACCACTCCACACAACCATCTTTCAACACAATAAAATAATATAAACATCACAATAAAATAAGATATATACCACAATAAAATAAGATATCTACTACAATAAAATAATATATCCACTATAATAAATTAATATATTTACTACACACAACCACTCCACACAACCATCACAATCACAACCACAACCACAACCACCACCACCACCACCACCACCACCAAAGAAAAAAAAAATAAAAAATCAACCAAGCCCACACCCACCAGACCCACCAGGCAACACCCACACCCACCACCACAAAACCCACCTGAGCCACCACCACGAACACACCGATCTACCCATAAACCCACCCACAGCCCACTGATGCTGACGAACCCAGCCACCCACCGACACTGATTTACCCACACAACCACAACCACCACAGCCCACAACAAAGAAAAAAAAAAAAAAAAAAAAAAAAAAAAAAAAAAAAAAAAGCAACCAAGTAAGGGCGAGATGGGTTGGCGGTGTGGGTCTACGGCATGAGCCGGTGGCGTGGGTCAGCAGCATGGGGGTGGGCTGGCAGCGATGAGAGGAAGTTGAGAGAGAGAGAGAGGTGAGAGTTGAGAGTTCTGAATGGAAAAGGAAAAACAAATAAATAATATTTTAATAGGAAGTGAGAATAAAAAATTATTTTATTTTTTAGCTCTAAGCTACAGTGCACATCTATAAATAGATTCCCCTATCTGACTAGTATGCACAATGGCCAAAATACTGCAATATTTTCCCTATTCTTGAAAAGAATCTTGCTTTTGGTCACCTCACTATTTTGACCAACCTCTCTTTTGGCAATATTTGGAGATATCCACATGCTTTGAAGACAGATTGATGTAAAAAGTGACTAATTACTATTCACATCACTGTTCACTGGTCACTATTCACTGTTACTGTTTACAGTTGTCTGTTTGCAAAGAAAAATATTCAAGATTTTCTTGCTAAAAAGATGTTTAGTTATTTGCATATTGGTATGGTACAAGTGCTATTAAACCACTTACTCGAAAGGGTATTAATGCTTATGTTCTCATGTGTTTACGTGATGCTAGATTTAAAATGTTTTCTGATGGTGCTAAAACATCAATTGAAAAATTAAAGAAAAGCTAAATATGAAATAGGTAATTTCTGTGAACAATATGGTTTGCCCTCTGTTGCCCCTTCTAGGCCAAACATGATAAAATTTACAAAAATTATAACCATAAAAAATATAAAAAATACAAAACCAATTATGCTAAACATGATGATTTTTATGATAAAAAGAAAAATATTTCTAAAAAATTTACTAAGCAGAATCCTAATAAAGGAAAATAGATGTGCACTGTTGCAATGAAGTTAAAAAAAAATAGGTATAACTCCAATGCTTTATGGCTGTTTTTAGAGTTCGTTTGGATGGAGGAGTGAAAAAGTGGGAGGATGAAAAATTGTGAGAGGATGGAAAAGTGAGAGGATAGAAAATATTTAGTTTTTCCTCTTTATGTGTTTGGTTGGAATGGTGGAAAAGTGAGAGGATGAAAAATTCTTTTGTTTGGTTGGAGAGAAAAAGGGAAGGATGGAAAATGTAATTTATATAAATTGACTATTATACCCTTCTTACATAATAGGTAAGAGATAGATTTATTTATACTCATTAAATAATATAAAATTTACTACATTATATATATATATATATATTATTATTTTTATTATTATAATATAAAATTACAATAACGTACATATAAATTTAATTAAAAAAAATATTGACCACTATCTAACTGTATAATATATTATAATAGTATAAAAGTAATATTATAAGATAAATTGTATCAAGATCATATTAAGAATAAATCAACCCAAACATTACACCCTTACAAAGAAAATGAGGAGTATAATATGAGGACAAGAAACAACAGACCACGTTGAAAGAAGAAGAAGAAGAAAAAAAAAAAGAAAAAAAAAAGAGAGGAGAACTTGGAACAGTGGACGGTGTGCTGAAGGAAAATATGAGAAGATGAGAAAAACGTAATAAGGATTTGGGGCAAAAGTCTTCAGTGGGGTAGGTTAGGTGAAGGTCTTCAACGAGGTGAGAGGATATTACGGTAACACTGTCTCACTGTAGTTTTCTCCCCCTTGCTTTTCCTTGCTTTTCCTCCTGATTTGGGATGAAAATATTTGTGGGGTTGAGAGAGAAAATTTTCTCCCGAATTTTTCACTTTTTCTATTTTCACTCCATTGTCAAACAAAAAAAAAAATAGTTTTCCACTCCATTTTTTTTCTTATATTTTCTACCCTTCTTAAAATCTATTCAACCAAAAACAGTATTAGTGTTTTGGCGGAGTTAAAATAATTATATAGTTATTTTTTTTAGCTTACAGTGCTCTTATTCTTCCCAAAGAAAAATAAAATTATGCATTAAAAAAAAGAAAAAGTAAGAAGAGATGATTCACGAGAAAACTCCGGCCACATGTCGGAAAGGTAAATAAAAAAAAAGCTAAAGAATCAAGAAAGTGTCAAATGACATGATGTTAAGCAGTAAATGTGAAAAAGTGAGAGAGAGGTGTAACTGTTTAGGTTTAAAATTTTTAAAATCAAACTATTCCACAATTCTCTTTCCTCCCGTTTTAAAATAGATATGAGACACCTGTCAAATGATAAATCTAATGGGCAAAAACAAAACCACGTCACCCCTATCTTATTTATCACACATCTACTCTTTTTTTTTTTGTCTCAAACTTTCTCCCTCTGCAACGTCACGGCTGCCGCACCATCACCGGAAAGGGGACCCTTCAACAGCAAAGAGCGTAAGAAGACACGATCTGGTGGAGATCTTTCCATTTCCATTTACCTCTCCTTAAAAAACCCAGAAGCTAATAGAGTACTCATAATCTGACTATGTCCTGTCCCGTTGTCATACTTATCAATTACAAAACTAATCTCTTTTTTTATTTCTTTAACTACTTGATGTCCGACGATACTTTTACCCTCTCAACATTTGTTAACTAACCTTAGAAATTTTGTTTTTAGTGAGAAGGAAAAAACGAACTGCACCCACTAACCTTAGAAATTAAGAAAAACGTGGAGGAGTGACATTTGTTCACTGGTAATGAAATATGTGAACAGGAGGTGGCCAGACAAAAGGGCGGAAACGATTGCATACCTTTTTTCTTTCTCATTATCAAACAATAAACAATGAACACCGCAATAAGCAACACCACTGCAACAGAAACTCCAATAGCTGCCCTTATCCCTTTGTTCCGAAGAGGGCCATTTTTCTTAGCATATTGAGCTAGGGAAAAAAAGACAAAAGAAATATTATTATTTGTTGCTATAAATCTGAAAACGTAGTTCTATATATATAAAACGTTGGTGCAAAATAACATAGAAATAGTAAATACTGAAGAATTTCTTTTTATATCAATTATAAAAAAAGAATAATTGTTGAAATTTGATAGAAGACTACCTAGAACATCTGCATCCACACGTAAATATAAATCTTGTCCATCATTGGTATATGATCTTGTGTCCACTAAGTTCCCATGCCATGTCAAGCACCCAATCCCTCCCATACTCACATTTGCACTTGTGTAAGCTGTACAAGAACAATTCCTCAAGCACTCTTGCTCACATTCTTTCCAACTCATGCTCATGTTTGCACGTGCCACTGAAGTATTTGGCACCTTTACACGCGCCAACTTCACAAACCCTTCTCCGCTATTACACGTGGACACTCCTTGTTTTCTCACACACCCACCAGACCCGTCTCTAAGATTCCAATCTTGAGACGACTTGGGTTCGAACCCAGGTAAGCATGTGCACTCGAACTTGTCTGCATTGGACGGGTCACAATAACTATTCGGACCACATTCCAAATAATTATCACACGGCTCTTTTGGAGCGTGCCAAAACTGGAACCATCTGCCACTCCTCCATGTGTACCTTTCAATGGCTCCTGATTCATTTACCACCATTCTAGATAAAATGCTGGGATCTTTTATACCATACATGATAAAGATCTCATCTTGATTATTCACAAAACTAATATTGAAGATGAAATTTTGTGTCATTTCGGGTACACCACTCAATCTTAGCCCATTCCAAGGTCCGGCCCGCCATTTTGGAGTCTGACCCATGTATAAGAACAACTGAGGGAAGCCAATTGGATCAATCCGAAATGAAGAGTTACCTGTTCCCGGGTCATCTTTGGTCTTCCAACATGTTAGGAACCGGTTCAACCCGGTTCGCCGGTCGAGCCCAAATTTCATAAACGGAAGCAAAGTATTTGTGGGATAATCAAAGCTTTGCCATATAACACTTTTGTTATCTTCTTGAACCAAAACAAGATTTCCTGAATCTAAGAGCTGAGCCATAGAATTGTTTGTGGATGAGACTGAAACAGAAACATTGGTGGACCAAATTGGAATGGTTTGGTTTTGAGTGTGAAGTAAAAGGTTCCCCTGGCCGTTGATTGATAGGATTCCTGTGGTATCATTGAGAGGATTGTCTCTATTTGCAACCCACACAACAGTTCGTTCAGGAACTTTGTTGTACCAAATTCCAACATAGCGGTTTGTGGAATTGCCGGGGCTGAAAAAACCAAGTGCAAAGGCTTTTTGGTTTGAGACTAGAGTTTGACCATTATCCTTGATGGTCTGGTTGGGTGTTATGGTGTCAAGGGAAATGCAATTTTGGAAAAAAAGGGAGAGAAGAAGCAGTACTGAATACAAAAAAGGGAGAGAAGAAGCAGGATTCATTGTTTTTTCACGTTGTGATTGATTATGGTTTGTGGCTAATGAGTTTGCTGGCTAGTCTTTGAAGTGAAATCTTGGATTTGGGAGTAGATGAGAATTTTAATGAGTAGGGTCCAAGGGAGGTGAAAATTAAATAAAAAAAAGCAAAGGACGATAAAGACGTAATACCTGTTACTTTAAATATTAGCACCTATATATAATTTATTGGTTTCTTTGTTTTTTTTTTTTCGTTTTGATAAGATATTTATTGGTTTCTTGTACGAAGCAATTTGAGTCACACTTTTTTTTTTTTTTAATTTGAGTCACTCAGTTCCAAAAGATATTTTGCACCGTAGAACTCCCAAAAGAGGAGTACATTTGTGTGACTTCAGCTTATATTTAGTTATGAATTTGGTTAATGTATGTCCTTAAGCATATATTAATAAACTTGTTTTTAAAAAAATTTTGATCAAGAATTAAAAAAACTGCTAAAACTTTTTTAATTCTCAATAATTTTTTTTTTTAAAATAATATACTATTATATGCCCTTAACATACACATTAATAAAATCTTTTAATTATTATTGTTCCAAGGAAAAAGATGGAGGGAACAGTTGATTATAGATTGACATTGTGGATGTAAAGGTGCCTGCTTTCGTCCCTTCAGATACTTTGAACAAAGCAAATGTGCTATGATTGATTTCTACGTGATCTTAAATCTGCTTGGATTTATCTACAAAGTATAAGGGTCTGCTTGTTGTGTTCCCGTAGGAAATGGAGAGTTTCGGTTTGGTATCGTGTTACGAGGATCTAACCTATTATCTTATTGCAGTTTTAGGACCCCTATTGATCCTATTGTTTGTTTGGGACCATTTGCTATATGGAGTAACTTACTAGTATTTTACATTGTACTGTTAATAATTTTTGAGTATGGTTAAAGTTTGTTTGTATTAAGCCCGGTGGGCTTCAGCCCATTTTACAATTGCTGCACTCCTATTGCTTGTATTGCATTCATATGATGCTGATATAGAAGGTCTCTTGTACAATTACACAAAAAATATACTAACTTTTATTCATGTTTATTTCTTTGCAATAGTTCTCTTTGTCCTCTCTGTTTTTTCAACATGGTATCAGAGTAATCATCTTGTGTGCTTTGATAGTGTTTGTCACTAGGATCCGTCATTCGTAAGCCACTACCACCGCAACCGAAACCGATTGCAAAAATTAGTTCTCTATGCCTAGATCGGCCAATAGACCCAAACAAGGGTTGCTTCTATTCTGCAACGCTCTCTCTCACACACTGCCTGTAGGTTTTGCAAGTGGTCTCACGCTCCTCACACACTTTCACGCACCACCAACCTTCTTCACATGTTCCTACGTGCTAACATCTGCATCCCTCATGCCTTCCCGCACAATCATGTGCCTCACATGCCACATCTCATCTTAGTTATCACATGTCACAAAGAAAATTTGCAATGTCAGTGTCATATCATCATCCTCAGCCACGCCAACAAAATTAAATTAGAAGTAGAATCTAATTTCATTTTCTAAGTGTGAAATCTTATTTTCTTTTGCAAAGCCTAATTTTGACAATATTTATGATTAAAAATACCTTTTATATTGTTGAAAATTGAAATAGAAACCAAAAGAGTAAGTAGAACAAAACTACTCTATGAAAAAAATTGATAGGTTATTCATTATTGATCTCCTAATTATTACTAAGCAGTGGCATAAGTTTAAAATAGACTAGCCTCTAAGCACGTGCTCAGAGGTCTTTCAATTTTTTTTGGTAAAAGTTAATAATTTGCATTCACTATAATTTAGAGTATTTATTATAATTAGGAATTACCACATTTTTCAATCACCAAAAAAAAAAAAAAAAACCTAGAGGTGTAGTGAAAAAATTATTTCACTACACACAATACTCATCACACCTCTAGTTCTTTTTTTTTTTTTTTTTTTTTTTTATGATTGAAAAATGTAGTAATCCCTAATTATAATAAATGTTCTAAATTATAATGAATGCAAATTATTAACTTTTACCAAAAAATTGAAAAGCCTCTGAGGCTAGTTATTCTTTATATTATGCTAAGACACAAACTTTTCACATAAAAAAAAAAAAAAGGACAATATTAAATTTCATATAATAGGATATTTACAAAAATTGTTCATTAACAAGTACTTGATAGATTGACTACCACTTTGCTCTCCTGAATTCATCAAATGTGCCTGCCATGCAATCTAATAAAATTGTTGATATATCACCCTAAAAAAATACAAAAAATAGAGAGTAAGGCTTAAATTTAAGAAAAACAACAAACAAAAATACTAGGAGGAAGACAAAGCACCACTTAAAACACATACACTAAAATAATTAATCAAACCCAATAACCAAAAATAAAAAAAAATAAAAAAAACATAGACAAAAAAAAAAAAATATATATATATATATATATATCATTCCCACTCTTTAAAAGAGTCATTAATTAGAGAAAATATTAAACAATTATCAAACTAGCCAAATAAAAGAAAAGATTAAAAAAGAAAAGTGTGGTCTTATTTTGTACGCAGTATTTTCATGGGAGTTAAAAGATTTTTTTCTTTCTTTCAAACTCTAAATTACAAAAAAGAGTAAGGTTTTTTGTTTTTTGTTTTTTTTTTTTTGTTTTTCTTTTTCTTTCTAAACTCTAAGTTAGCATTCAACTAAATATTTTGTTGAAAAAAAAATCAAAAAGTAATTTGAGTTCAAATAGAACTCATATTTTTTCTTTGAAATATTTACATTTAGAAATATAAGTTCAAATAGAAAATTCACTTTTAGAAAAATAAGAAAATTCACGTTTAAAAATATGAACTCATATGTAAAAATTTTAGTCCAAATAGATATTAAATAGAACTCATATTTTTATATTCACGCCTTCAATATGAGTTATAATATAAGTTCAAAACATTTTCATGCTAATATGAGTTATATGACTTTAAAAGGTGAATATAAGTTGTTATATTTGAACAAAACAATAGGAATATAAGAAAACGTGATGTGAAAGTTTTTTTTTTTTTTTTTTTTTTTAATTTTTTTTAAAGATAAGATAATGATATGGAAATGAGAATAATAATAAAGTAAGGAAACCAAATACTAAATGACAACTCATAAAAGCAAATGTAATAGAGAGAATTCAATACGCATGGGGCGTTCTAAATAGAGGTCATAAAAGATACTTACATTTTTGTTGCTAACTACACTTCAAGTCCAAAGTCCAAATAGTTCGTTGGAGATGGAAGAGAGAACACACGAAAATCTTGAAGATCAACACCCTAGTGCAAGTTCCTTGAAGTTATACCAAAATCTTAAAGATAAACACCCCAGTGCATGTTCCTTGAAGTTTAAATACCAAAATCTTAAAGATAGGCACCCCAGTGCTCGTTCCTTGAAGAAATATGTAAAAGAAATTAATGGTGAGGTTGAAATATAAGGGCTATTTTACACAAATATTTGATTTGTTTCTAGAAAATAAGAAGTTATTCATGAATTAGAAAATCAAAATAGAAAAAATGAAGATAATGGTGAAAAGAAGATTAATAGAATTGAGAGAATTGGAGATCAGAAGAAGAAGTAATTTGAGTTTGAAAATCAACGTAAGTGTATTAGGAGTGTGGTCCTATTTTGTAGATAGTGTTGTCCTATTTTGTAGATAGTGTTTTACTTGAGAGTTTTCATTTAGAAAAATAATCCAATCAAATTGTGGTGATATGGTTAGTAATTTGAAAACCAACAGGAGAATAGTAGTGTCTAAATTTAAGGGATATGGATGAAAAGTTATAATGATAGTTTTATTATTGTATAAAAAATAAAGAAGAACTTTTATAATTAAAAAATAATAATAATTGTTATAAAAAATAATAAATAAAGAAGGACTGATTTGAAAAAAAAAAAAAAAAAACGTGAAGGGAGTGATCAATAAGGGAAACGTGAATTCAAAAGAGAGAAAAAGAAAAAGAATAAAAGAGTGAAAAAAAATAATAATATAACCATTAGGGGAAGTTAGACATGGGTTTAAAAAAAATGAAATAGATAACAAAAAAAAGAAAAAGAAAATTAAAGGATAAACCTTAATAACAGGGTAGATAACTTTTATAAAAAATAAAGAAAAAATTTTATAATTAAAAAATAATAAATAAAGAAGAATTGATTTGAAAAAAAAAAAAGCGTGAAGGGAGTGATCAGTAAGGGAAACGTGAACTCAAAAGAGAAAAAAAAAAAAAAAAAGAATAAAAGAGTGAAAAAAAAAAAAATTATACAACCATTAGGGGAAGTTAGACATGGGTTTTAAAAAAAATGAAATAGATAATGAAAAAAAAAATTAAAGGATAAACCTTAATAACAGGGCAGATAACTTTTTTTTGATAGAAAAGTGGTTTTTTTTTTTTTTTTTTTTTTTTGACAAAGTTTAGCTACAAAATTGGTTGTAACCTTAGGCTATAAACTCACTCAATAAAATAAATATTACTGCATATTTTGAAAATCTAACCGTTGAATTACATGTTCTTTACGCTCTTAATACACATGTCAATTTTTGTGTTAATCGGATATTATTTACTATATAATCTATAATCTTATATTTTATGTATAATTTTAAATTACAAAAACTTGCAATTTAAAAATTTATTGATGACATAGCTATTGATTTTTAATTTTCTTGAAATTTTACAAACATTGAGGATATAAGAAGAAAATGTAATCCAATGATAGATTTGTCAAAATTCACCTCTAATAAAAAGATATTGAGTGAGTTTGTAGCCTAAGGTTATAATCAATTTTGTAGCTAAACTTTTTTTTTTTTTTTTCATTAGGTTTTCTGTTTGTAATTTTTAAAAAGAAGTTAAGAAAATAGTTTAAATAAATTGAAATATATATCTATTTAGTTTTTTTTTTTTGGGATAAACTTGAGGATGTTTAAAAAAAAATTGATTTGAAGATAACTTTTTTTTAAAGGAAAAATAATAATAACAAACATATAATTGCTTTGAAATTGAATGAGTGGGTTAGTGGGAGAGTGGTCCTATTTTGTAGGAAATATTTTAAATGAGAGTTAAAGATATATTTTTACTTTGTTATTATCAAGTTTTGCTCCTACTTAAACGTAGGTGGTAGGGGTATTTTGAAACACATAAAAATCCAGTCCAAATAGGTGCAGCCCCCTTAAATAGTAGTATAGATAACAATTTTTGAAAAAAAAAAAAAAAAGGTGAAGGCAGGAGGGAACGTTGGAAAATGATTTGTGCCTTCACCCCATTTATTTTTTTTATTTTTTATTTTAAATTAATATAAATACATAACCTTCATTTTAGTGATAACCACCGACACTATGGTATATGAAATTTTAAAGAAATGAAATTTTCTTTTTTTGGATTACTTTCAAAATTAAAACTAAACATAGAAGAAAAAAAAGTCATTATTTCTAAGAGATTTTTTTTTTACTAAAATATTTTTCTATAAAACCTAAGCGTGGATATTTTCTATAATAAATAATTGAAAATGGGATAGAACTTTACTTATAATTCTAAAATATAGTAAACTACAATATGATTTTTATATTAATATATTTTTTTTTACTCTGAAAATTTTTAGTTTTGGACATTATTGTCATTTCATTTTAATTGATACAATGAGGTGGTCACAAAATTAATTTAGTAAATTGTCTCAACATTTCTCATGTCATCAAGTACTACATTACTCAAAATTTAAATTTTCAATAATGCTAAAGTTGTTAAGTGATTGAGTGATTAAAAGAGATAGAAGAGAAAAATAGAAGTAAGACGTGGTTCGACCTAATGACTTATATCCATAGAGGAAAGTTTATGACGGCTACATCTTTACTATACAACTTCATTGCATTACAATGAACATAACGTTGAATCTATATACTAGAGAACTATAAATTAAACCTAGCTAACCCTAATTCACTTAGGATTTGTGTGCTTACTCTACAAGTACATAAGCTAACTACAGATTTAGACCTTTCGTCCATAATATCTCAAACAAAAGATAAATTTGGAAATTTATAAAAATCTATAGTTCAACTAAGAACAAGCAATGTATTTCTTCAAGTATGAACGTGTAGTTTAACTAATAAGTGCAAACCTCAACGAGCTTCAAGCACAGAAATGGTTATATCATTAAGTGACATAGGTGCCCCTGTAGAACTTGATGAATCTTGTCCATGATTTATAGTTCTTTTGTTGATAAATGCTGGCTTGCCAGGTTGGGGTAGAGTAGTTTCATTTCCTAACATGAATACAATTTCTGCCATGGTTGGCCGGTTTGCTGCTTGTTCTTGCACACATAAGAGTCCAATTTGAATACATCTTAAAACTTCACTAGCAGAATGTACCTGAGCCAAAGATGAATCAACTATGTCCAAGGCTTTTCCTTCCATCCATAAGTCCCAGACCTAAAACAATTTAATAGTATATAACCTTAGAGCCGTAGTGAAGTTCACTAATTCAAAATGAAGTGATAATATATTTTACTTACATGTCCTATCAAGTTTAGGTAGGGGCTTCCAGCAAGATAGTGATTGTTTCTCTTGCCACTAATTATCTCAAGTGTTAAGACACCAAAGCTAAAGACATCTGATTTGATAGAATATAACCCTTCCATTGCATACTCTGGTGACATATATCCACTGCAGTAAAACAAATTCTTAAGAATAATATGCTTGTTTGACTTTTGATTTTAGCATTTGAAGTGTGTGTGTGTGTGTGTGTGTGAGAGAGAGAGAGAGAGAGAGAGAGAGAGAGGGTTACTATGTGCCAACAACTCTATTTGTATTCGCTTCAATTTGGTCATCTCCGAACAATCTAGCCAAACCAAAATCTGAAATTTTTGGCTTCATTTTAGCATCTAGTAGCACATTGCTTGCTTTTAGATCTCTATGGATGATTTTTTCTCTAGAATCTTGATGAAGATATAAGACTCCTCGAGCAATACCAGAAATAATTTCAAATCGCTTCTTCCAATCCATGATTTTTCTTTTTATTTCATCTGGACCAAAGCATGAAAACTTCCATCAACAATATACAAACTATAGTTAATTTTAAATTATCATAATTTGTCTTTATATTTTAACTATATTTAAGTAATAGTGCTCAAAAACAAGAATTAGTTACATAGTTGAAAGCTATATGTGATGGAAGAAATGGCATACCAAATATGAAAAGGTCTAAACTTTTGTTTGGCATGTATTCATAGATTAACATCTTCTCTTCTTTATGAATGCAACAACCAAAAAGCCTCACAAGATTCCTATGTTGGAGTTTTGCTATTAGCATAACTTCATTCTTAAATTCTTCCGTGCCCTGCCTTGAACTTTTTGAGAGTGTTTTTATTGCTATTTCTTGTCCATTAGCTAGTTGACCCTGCAATTATAATTGAGACTTAGAATTGATTAACTAATGATAATAATTTTTTTCTCCATTATACATTTATACTATGCATGTGCCATTTGTAATCCCTACCCTTCACTTCCACCAAAATCCTCCTAGCAGTGTGCGTGGGTGATTAGAAATTAAAATAACATATTGTGAGAACTTTAGCCTAATAATTTGTGCATTTGTGATCTTAGCTTATCCACCGCAAGCTTGGCTCCAGATATATAAAATTGTTGTGGAACATAAATAAGAATTGATTCACATTTAATAGATGCTTATCATTACCAAGGTGAAGTACCTTATAGACGGGGCCAAATCCACCTTGTCCAAGCCTTTTAGCAAAAGAGAAGTTGTCTATGGCAGCAAGTATGGTGCTTATGTCGAAAAATGGTAAATCTAGATTTTCTATACCTTCATCCAGCTTCTGAGAATCTTGAAAGGTTGTTGAACTTGCAGTAACATCATTGTTCAATGTGGGTTGTCTTCCCCTCCCTATCCTCATGTAAGCATGGTTACCAATGATGCTTGTAATCATTTTAATCAGTTGTGTAGTATTAAGAACATATGAATTATACTGCATAGGATTTACAAACTGGTGTGCCAACTTTTAAACACAACATAAGAAGGTAATTAAAAAAGTTATTGTGTTCTTTAAAAAAAAGGGGGGGAAAGGGGGAGGCTGCATGTGTAATCATTGCCCCATGTCCCATAGTACATTGTCACTAAGGGTTTTTTTTTTTTTTTGGTAAGCCCATGGGCACTAGCAGTGTACAGCAAGGCGGGCACTACTCAATCATATTACCATGGTTTTTGCATATTAGAAAGTATGGATTAGTACCAGTACTCAAACCCACAATCTTTTGGCACTTGGTTCGAAGTGATAGATCTTTCCCAGGGCTTGCAACCATTGCACTACACTTGCTGGTGGTGATTGTGTTCTTAATGTGACACTAATCACATTATTTGCAACACCATTTTGTAAACCTTTAGTAGTAAATTTAAATCACTACGCACTCTTAGTGCGGTAGTCACTCTACAAGTATGAGTATTTGTGGGGTGTGGAGGGTAAAGACTAGGAGGGAGCTTCACACATATACACACTTAGATTAGACTAGAATAGAATTTCTATCTTATATAAAAAAATATTAAATTTGAAAATAGTTTTAATGTTATTATATTGTTCTATGTTTAAACACCAACAAATCAATTTATAAGGCTTTCGTGGTAAACTTTGCTCCTAAATGATGCTTATAATTCACACATGCAACTTTAGATCGAAAAAGAATATCAATAGGAAACATACTTACCCTTCCTTTTCCTCTTAATTAGGAAATGCGCAAATAGGAAAATGAGTAATGAAGTAATAACCAGTAGCCCCACTACTAGAATTGCCAGCCTCCTCTTGTTGGCAAAGAAGCCCATTGAATGACCTGATCGAAAAGAATAAAATTTCTCTACTCATGTATGTAACAGAAGCGGTGCACACTACGCAAATGTTTTTCAATGTTGTTAAGTTTTTTATTTTTTATTTTTAAAATATTAAGTATTTTAACACACACACACACAAAGGGAGAGGGGAAAATGTTTTAAAAAAACTAACAGCGGTGTATATCCAAAAGGACCTAACTTTTGGATACACATCTTAGGTTTTAGACCTCTATAACTCACACTCATTTTCTAATGTGAGATTAACCCACTATTAATTTTTTTTTAGAATACTAAGTATTTTAACACACACTCAATGTTGTTAAGTAAATAAGTTGTGATAGAAGTAAGATAATTTTACATAAGGAAAATGTTTAATATACTAAAAATTTTAGCATTAAATTCTTGAAACTGACCAATATCAATGAATGTAATTGGTGCCACTTCAACAATATAAATAAATATAAGAAGTGCTACATAACACTTCACAAGAAATGTAATTTGTTGTAAAAGTGGTGTGAACATAACATTTCTCAATATATATATATATATATATATCTATATACAAGACATCAATTAGTGACGTTTATGTAATAAAATTTGTAATATTCCTAATATCACTTTTTAAATTAACATATCAGTCATGCTAGTTTTGTTACATAAGAATCTATAATATGTAGTATAAGTTAACTGAAACTTATGACTTTTTTGTTGATTTCATCTTTTGTTGCTGCATAAATTTTTGAGATCTCACAATTTTATATATAATTATTTTAAATATATATTTTTAATCAAAATTTAATTCTATTCTATATTTAAGTCCGAATCTTGGCGAATCATATTTTCATTAAATTGTATAATAGATAGTTCCATTTACAATTTCAATCCCAATTAAAGCTTATATATAATCATCACAATTATCAAATTTTTATATTTAAACAAAAAAAATCATATTTTTTTAGACTTTCTCACGTATTGCATAGGTTATTGACTAGATAATTGCAAAAAGGTTAACTTAATAACTATGAAAGAAGTTATAAATATTTTCTCTTTTAACATTGTATGCAAGCATGGTAGGAAAAAATTGCCTGAAATACCAGAGAATTGTTGAGTACCTAACTCAAGTGCATCCACACGTACGTACAGATTTTGGCCCCCATTCAACACTCTTGTATCTATCAATGTATCTATCAATTCATCATGACAAGTGAAGTTGTAGAGAGCTAGGTCATTTTTCTAAGTAAAAAAAGGAGGTTTGAGTGGATGAGTCTTGATATTTGATGCATGAAGTTGGCAATGCGGTTGTTGATATTAGGTTGCGGCACTGATAGGGATATTGTTCTAATACATTGATTCATGAACAATTATAGACAATTTTTTTAAGAAGAATCATAGATGTTAGGCATTAATATATTGAATACAAATCCCCTATAGTTATAAACTTCTTGTATTCTCTTATGGTGCATTTAAATGGCAGAATTTGAGTATATGGATTCAGATTTTGGTAATTAAAATCCAAATACCTTACTCGGATAGTTTACAAAACATCAAAGATTTGGATTTAAAAAATCCACCAAAGATTTTAAACCTTAAAATCATTAAATTTGATATAAATTCTTAGCCTATGGCCCTATAGAATTTTAGAAATGACATACTTAAATATTTATGGATTTGGAAATAAGGCATTTTAAATCCATCACTTTAAAATTTAAATTCAAATATGTAAATGTTACCTAATTTTTTTATAAAATAACCAAAGTTTAAAATTTTAAAAGCTAAATAAGTAGTATACCATATACCACAATTGGTGTAGTATTAATGGGAATACAAAAGGTAGGATAAATTATTTGCATTCAATTTAAAACTTGCCAAGTGTTTTCTTTTACTTTCCCTATAAAATGACCAAAATTTAAAATGGAAAAACAATTCAAACAAATGGCATATCACATTGGTGAAGTATAAAGTGAAAAACAAAAAATAAAATAGATGATTTATATTCAAAATTTTTTTTTTTTGGGTAAAAGAGGGATATCATTCAAATTAAACTATAATATAATAGTAACTTATTAATAGCAATGCCTCTCTTAACTCGAATATACTGAACTTGGATAATCTGGATAATCGGGTTATTGCAACTTATCTGACTTCCCTAAATTAAAAGGAAATCCTCCAAGATGATTTTGAAAACCATGACTAGTTGAAACACATAAGTTAAGGATATCATTATCAATATTTGCTTCGTTACCAAAAAGACTTATCCTCTACACTTGTTACATTGATTGACAAAACTCAGATTAAAAAAGGTGGGAAAAGAAGGCATACGAGATGCTAATAGGGAAAATTGTAAGAAAGAGTAAGTATTTTTTGACAACCCAATATTTCCTTTTCGCCATGTAATAAGAAAAAGCTTTGTAAAAATAAAAGTTCTTCAAATGGCGCTCATACTTCATTATAGGCCACCACTTTACAAGTACAATTCTTTGTGCCACTCATTATATTATACTTGATATTCCATCAATTGTGGTATGCAATATATTTGATTTTTTCTTTCTATTTTAATATTTAATTATGGAGAAATTAGACTTAATCCACTTGTGATTAGACCAGTTTTTATAATGCCTACTAGTGTTTTGGAGTTTCTCACTTTATATGGCCTCCATCTTGTTGAAGAAGACAAACAAAACAACGTAATTTGATTAAAACAGAGTTCAAGTGTACCTGATGAAAACACAAAGTTTCATTAAAAGTTCAGACTCAAACGCACAGTTTTGATTAAGTGAGCAACGGTTTTGAATCAAGTCCCAACAGTGTCATGTTGATGAATTAAGGATCAATTACAAAAGGCAGGAAAGTTAGTTAGTGTAATCCCAGTTATTATTTTTAAGTAATCCCACCTTTCACGGATTAATTCTATATTTCCCAAGGGTTGTAATTATTCTGTTAGATTGATTTGGTGCATAAATATTGGCCCTATGATCATAATGTTAATCAAGCAAGATCAATTTCATTCTTCTAGAATTCTCTCTCTCTCTCTCTCTCTCTCTCTCTCTCTCTCTCTCTCTCTCTCTCTCTCTCTCTCTCTCTCTCTCTCTCTCTCTCTCTCTCTCTCTCTCTCTCTCTCTCTCTCTCTCTCTCGTGTTTTGCTCTATATTAGTTTATGTTCTTTGAATCTTGCTAAACATACAAGAACTCTCACTGTTAGAGTTTTATTCATGGTATCAGAGCAATTGATCCCCGCAAATAGTTTAACAAGGGCAGCTTCAAGCTTTGCCGTGGCTTCTTCTTCAACAGCACCTTCGAGCTCTACTGTCAATGTGATGAATCAACCTTTGATTCTCTTGTCTAACATGGCAAATATAATAATAGTTAGGTTGGATAACACTAATTACATAATGTGGAAGCACCAGATCACAATAATCTTAGAAACTTATTCAATGTTTGAACTTTTGGAGAAACCACAGCTTATTCCAAAGAAGTATCTTAAGGATCTTTATGGTTCATTCATCACAATTCTGAATCTAGATTATTTGAATTGGAGGTCTAAAGAGAAGGCTTTGCTCACCTTCATGAGTTCCACACTCTTTCCTACTATCTTGGCCTTAACAGTAATTGGTTGTTCTATTGTAATGGAGGTGTGGAAGGTCCTGGAAAATAGATTCTCTTCTTTTTCCAAATCACATGTCACGAATCTCAAAGGAGAGTTGCATAACATCAAGAAAGGATAAGATTCTGTGGATCTTTATCTGCAAAAGATCAAGGTGGTTTGAGACAAGTTTTTAGCTATTGGTGTAATTGTGGATGATGAAGAATCGCTGCACATAGCAATCAAAGGGCTACCTAAAGATTACAATGCTTTTAGGTCAACCATAAGAACTAGAAGTACTCAACTTAGCTTTAATGAACTAGCTACTATGCTAAATGCTAAAGAAGAGTCTCTAAATGAAGGTTTGGAGGTCAAAAATACTATCTTTGCTATGGCTTCTGCTTCAAATTCTAGGCCTAATACCAAGAATGGTTACAAACAATCTTTCAATCAGTCTTACAACAATAGAGGAAGAGACAAAGATAATTAAAATAATAGAGGGGGTTGAGGAGGAAGAGGCTCTAATAATTCATCCAATTAATTCAATAAGTTTTCACCAAATTAGTCTAATAATACAAGATTAGAGAGACCTACATGTCAAATATGTGGCAAGCTTGGACATTTGGCTATTGATTGCCACCATAGGATGGATTATGCTTATCAAGGAAATCATGTACCTACAAAGCTTGTTGTTATGGCCATAGCATCAAATTCTTATTGGCTCAAGAATAGCCTTGGCTTGCAAATAGTGGTTAACTCTAATCTATCAATACAAACAAATAGACCCAACTTTATAAAACAAAAAAAGTCATATGAGAGAACCTTGTGATAGCCTAAACCTAAGATGATTTTGTGGTTCTCAAATTGTACCCTTCGCACCTCCACCTCCTTAAGCCTTGCACCACCAATGTCACCTTCCAACATCTCTCTCTCTCTCTCTCTCTCTCTCTCTCTCTCTCTCTCTCTCTCTCTATATATATATATATATATATTTATTATTTTCTATGTTTGTTTGGTTGCCAAGAAAATCAGGGAAACTAAAACCAAAATCCAAAATAAAGAAAGATAAACCAATGAACCATCTACGGGCCTATGGCCTCCTCACTCTTGACCCACCACCACAAAACTCAAAGCCCATCACTCCTCCTACACCAACAACTCCACCCACTGGGTTCACCCTCTCTAAGTGCAAGTCCTTATGGTCTGAACCCAGGTCTCTCTAGTCTGAACACAAGCTCCAGCCTGCTGATGTCATCAACTCATGGTTGGCCTCGACAACCTAAACACCACCGATAGTTTCCGTTTCTTCAAAAACCTTAATATTGAAAAGATTTGTTGAAATTTTTGGAAGGGATTTATGAATTTAGTGATTTTGGTGTTTCTAGGAATGAAATTTGGATAAAAGGCTTACAAATTTTGTGCTAAATCTTGTGTTAATGAATCCAACAAAAATGGTAAGAGAAAATTTTTATTGAGAGGTGTTTGATTTGTTTTCTTTTATGTTTCTGTGTTTAAATGTGTTTTTCTAACGTCAAGGGAAAGGTGGGTAATGGCTGTCTAACGGAGACTACCTTAAGCTCTACTCCTCAATCTAAATAAACCATATAAGTACAAAAAGGAAAAACCGAATCAGTATAAGACTTTAGGAGTAGTTAGCGTTTTAGTGGAACTTAAAGAGCACTTAAACTTTAAAGGTGAATTGTGGTATTAAAAGCCTAAAATTTAGAACTTTTTTCCTGAAATTTTAAAAAATAGCAATATAAGAAGTTAAGAGTAGTTTTTATTTTATTTTATTTATTTATTTATTTTTAGTGGAAGTTAAAGAGCACTTACAAGTTAAACGTGAGGGGTGGAAATTAAAGCCTAAAATTTAGGTTTTTCCCGCCTAAAATTTTATAAAATAGCAATTTAAAATTGAGAAATTTTACTTAGTTAACCCTATTATTAAAACATTTTTAATAAGTAAATATAGGAGCATTTTTGAACCACCGAGACGAGGAATGCAAATAGGAAGAGTTCTTTAAATAGGTATATGGATGAAAAAACCGTTGGAACTAACTAACGTCCTCCTTATGGATATGGATCACTATCAATAAACGTACAAGGGAGAGGCTATGTAAGACAGCCGATCAAAAACTCACGATAAACCCTGCGAATAGAGTAAAATTTTGATTTTCTGCAAGCCAAAACACCAATGAGCCAAGACAGTACAATGAGTCTGAAAACACAAGAGTCAACTTCAGACCCACTTTTTTACCGTTTAATACCCCAGCCAGGAAAGAGCCAGCCAAAGCAAAAAAGTTGTTTGGCACCAAAATTAACTTGGCGTCAACCAAGAAAGGTGGGTCTTTCGTGATTTCAACTGAGTAATCTTATATATGATAACATACTAAGCTTTGACCATCACATCCTCTTTTGCTTCACAACCTAATAGAGGAGGAGAGTTCAGATATGATTTTCTTTGAAAGTTGAAATAAATTAAATAATTTAAAATCTGATATTTTAATTTGCTTTTCTTTAATAGGTGATGTAGCATAATCATTATTTAAAGGTTTTTGTTAGTGGATTATGACATGGTATAATCTCAACAATTTATTTTAAAACGAAATGTTTAACATTAAAAGAAATCAATTTGGTAAACTATCTTAGAAATTCTAAAGAATGTTGATCTAAAATAGAGAGGATTTTGTTGCAAAAAGCTCAACATTTGCCTTTTAAACTAAAATTTGTAATTAATTTAAGAAAACGACATCATTTTGCCACAGAAAGAGAAAAAATTAAATTGGGACCACCTACCTCCCAAAAAATTATCTTTATAAACTTATTTATAAACACATACAATCTAATCTAAAATTTATATAAGTATATGTTTATACATATTTAGATATAAGCATATATTATTATATACTTAAATCTAAGGCACTTAAGTTTTAACAATACGATGTTGATGAATCTAAATTTTTTTTTTTTAGATCTTAAAAGAAATCATTATATCTAATTAACTCAATAAATACAATTTTAGTAAAAATTTAGTTATTAATTATTAGTATAGATTTGTATATTTGTTTATTCGCATATATTTGTGAGGGCAATTAGTTCATTTTATCATTTTCTAATTTTCAGGTGAAGGAGATGAGAAATAAACTTATAAAACACAGTTTAAAGTTGCAGAACCAAGAGGTAAAAATTTGTGAAGAGCAAGAGATTCTTAAGGCCACCACAAAGTTTGAAGCAAAAAATGACATCATTTGGACTTGATATTAAAATTAAAATTAGGCCTAAAATGTAGCCGTTTAATTGTATAGAATATCAGAAAAAAATTTATATATATAATTTATGAACTTTAATTATATAATATATAATATAATATAAATATATATATATATATATAATCTATTTATTTATTTTTTCTTATTTCCTTTTGTTTGTTGTACTTAGCTGCTCTCGGATTATTTCACCAAAAACAGAACCTACTCTTTAATGGCAAATAGAAACCTCAAAATGTTGGATCTTAAAAATTAATATAATGTTCACTATGAGATTTTTTGAGTGAAAGTCCATTGGCATTTGATAGAAAATGAAACTTACATTTATTTATATAATTTGTTAGGACCAAACTCTTGTAATTCTTTATTTCATTGAATGTAATAAGACTAAAGCTATGTAATTTTATTTTTCTTTTGATATAGTGATATATATTTCATTCAATTGTTCAATAAAGAGGTATATTTATAAAGGATTCTTATTTTTCCAAAAATAAGTAAGTGGTGACTCCATAAACACACACACACCTAACATTTTAAGCTAGTTTTGATACTCCTCTAAAATGTACTAGATAAAATATTTGATTGTATTGACATTTACCAGATAATTTTCAAGCATTCCATCCAGTATATTAAAAAAATAATTGAAAATTAAAATCAAATAAAATATGTTATTTAAACTAATAAATGGGGTTATTGTATTTTAGCTAACATTAGGACTTATTTTAAATTATATGTTTATAAACAAAACCTACATACATATCTATGTAATTTATGTTTATGTAGGTGTGTATGTTTTATTTATTTACATTTTTATAAACATATATTATATATGTAAATATATGGATATTGGTAACTCTAAAACGATACACTAGTATTAATTGGTACAGAAACATGTTGTTCCTATGTCCACATTGAAATGACCATCGGCATAAAATTGGCTCCCTTGCTTCTAAGACCTTAAATTTAATGAAAAAAAATAAGGGATCTCTCATTTCTATATGTTATTCACTAGTACATATATAAAGAAGTGGTGTCCAAGTCTTTGTTAGATGATTCTACTTTTTACCCAATCCTTAACCATAGGATACCCCAAAAACCCTATGAGCCAATAATTTTTAATTAAATCAGCAACAAATTTTGAGTGCAAATATTTTTATCGTATATTTACATTCTTGTCCTAATTGCTGACATTGTTTGTTTGATGGAAAAAGCTAAAGATATTGCAAATTTTCTACACAAACATTACAAAATGATATAGCAATAGATTTGTTTGGATTAACTATTTTAAAATTTTCATTTTTAAAAAAGAGGAAATTACACTTTCCTCCTTTGAGGTTTGGAGAAATGACAATTGCCCCAAATTTGAAGAGAAAAAACATTTTCCCCTCTTGACATTTGTTTGACCAAACTTTGTTAAATTAATATTAAAAATATTGCATGTGTACTAATTTGCCCTTTGCTTAAGGGAATAGTTTCCCAAATCATCCTCCATTTCCGAATTTAAAAATGTTGTTTTAAATTTTAATTAAAACATATTTTAAAATATTGAGTATGACTTTTACTTCTTCTTTTTTTTCAACGGATTATGGAGAGATTTGTTGATTGTTGTTGCAAGTGTCTTGGTGCTTAATAAATTTTGCATTTTTTTTTATTATAAATTTATCAGTTATGTTTTTACTAGCCATAGTTAAACTTTTGTAAAGAGATTCTTAATGAAATATAAAGGGTAAACTATGTATTTGGTTTATAACTTTTCAATTGTGTCAATTTGGTCTATAATGACAGAGACTAGTTTTTGTCCCTGTCATTATTTTGGCCATTTGCAGGGACTAAATTGACACGATACTAAAAAGTTAAGAACTAAATTGACACAATTGAAAGGTTGGAAATCAAATTAAAATATAGTGTAAAGGATAGGGACTAAATACATAGTTTACCAAAATTTAAAATATTTTGTTATTAATATAAACAGAAGCTAGAAAGTGTTAATTTTTGTGTACCTCAAGGGAGGAGAGTGGTTTTTCTTTCTGGTTTGAAGCGAAATGTCATTCTTCCAAATTTCAAAGGAGAAGAGTGTTATTATCTTATAAGTGTAATTTTTACATGATTTTTATTATCCTCTTATTTATTAAAATTGTTAATTTTCCTTTATTTCTTTTGATTTGATTTGATTTTTTATTTATGTTTATCTATTCATTTGTGCTTTGAAGGAATGAGAAGAGTAAGGAATCAAAGGAATTTTGCACCAAATCCAAGTTCAATTCGGATTAGGTTTCCAGCCTGCACATCAGTTAGTATTTTCAGCATAACTTTGGGTTCAGATGTCCAATCGAGATGATTCAAGTTGGGCTAGAAAGTTAACTTAAAGGGCTACAACTTTGTAGTTTACCAAAAACCTGAATTCTGAAGTTAAATGGGCCAAGATAGTCGGTTAAGTGAAGCCTAAAAATCTGAGATTTTCTCTGAACGGAAATTCAACTTGTAATAGGATTCCTTAACCTATTTAAAGGCTTTTTAGGGCAAAATTCAGGCTGCCGCATAAAAGATTTTACTTTTGGGAGTCTTTCTGAAGAGGAGGATCTGAGGACAAAGGTGAGAGCTTCATGTTGATCAACCAATTTAGATGAAAGACATAAGTTTTATTTGTTTTCTTTTCAATTTTATTATGAACTAAATTTTATTTTCTAGAGCATTGATGTAGTCTAGCAATGAACAAACAATTTATATTATGAATTATTTTATTTTTAATATTTCCATGATTGAGTGTTTAATTCTTATTCTTAATGCTTACTATTTTTTACAAATTATAGTTTGATCAATTGAATTACAATGAGACCGAGAGGTGATTTGTTATTTTAGTTCTAGAATTAAACACCATTAGTTGAGCGAAAGTAGAGATGCTTTACCGCGACTAGTGTGATTTTTCAAAAAATTCAAAGAATGTAATGAGTCTCCAATTAATTAAATTCACATAGAGATATGGAATTGTTAGTTGAAGATATTTTTGATATTATTCGACAGAAGATATTGAATACTTAACGAATTTTTAATCATCAACGGGAGATTATTAGAATTTAATAATTAGGAAGGATAAATTGTGTGGGATTTTTTAGGTGAAATCAACTACTCTAGATCCATTTTTATCATACTTTTACACTTTTAGATTTTTACACTTTGTTAATTCTTTTTATTCGTAGATTTATTTTTATTAAATAGTTTAACTTAATTCAGATAGTAGAATGTCCCTTTTATTTTCGATTTTCCAAATAGTAATTAATTTAGTGAATTTTGGTATTCAATAACATAGTTAATCCCTATGGGTTCGACATTCGTTTTCTAAAAACACTTTACTACTTGTTACGATTCTGTGTGCTTGCAGATTATTTTACACGAACATTATCCCTTTAAAAATTACCAATTTTAAAATGTACATTTTGAAAAAATGACTTTTTAGATTTTGTCAATACAGAATCTTGGCAGCCATCATTTCATTTGTAAAAATTCCAATTTTTTTTTGAAAAAAGAAAAATCATGTTTTCACATTGGGATCATGAGAATGTCAAAATAACTTAATTTGTCCCCAATTGAATCTCTAATTATTGTGAGTTTCAGTTATTTCGCTGATAAAGTCTTTGATGGATGAATAAGGGATTTGCAATTCAATCTCCACTTACATAAAAAACCGATTGGTGTCTTGATCTAATGATAAAGTGCTATTATCAGGAGCAAACGCCGTAGATTGAAATTCTCTAAAAAAAAAAATTTCTGATTACTTAATTTTATAGATCATAAGTTAAAATTTCTGATGATGTTGGTTGTTCAAAGTATGGTTATGCATTTTCATTTATTTATTTATTTTAATATTATTTGTGGAAAAGTTGAGGGGCATGTGACATGACAAGATTGGAGGTCATTATTTAAAAGCCCCAAGGAAAATATCATTTACAAAATAATCCATGGAAAAAACTATGTTAATTATGAGAAATTATACCAATTGTTATTTAAAGCCCATGAAAATTAATACCCAAAGCCTATCATAAATATTTATCAAAGCTCATAAATACATTTCATTTTTACTTACAACTAAAGCTCATGTGGAATAAAAATCCATGGGAATATGTAGTAGCTTTGTCCATTTTATAGGGCTCACAATGAGAAAGCAAAATGATAGGCCCAAGTGGAGAGAAGCATACTAATCAGGACAATAATCAAAGTATACTAATCAAAGGAGTAAGAAACAGATCAGGGCTCTGATACCACTATACGTGGATCCTCTGTGCTAATCACATCAAAACATTGGATTTGATAGTCAAGTAGAACACTAAGGAGATTGTTCTCAAAACTCTTGAAGAACTTTGTTTTTCATAGTTACCTGGTGGACGTTTAAGCCTGTGTTGGTGTTTTAGTCTTGTTAGGTTTTTTGGGGAACAGTTCTTTCCAAAAGAAACTATCATGGCAAGTGCATCCTCAGAAATCACTGATACTACTAGTCCTACTTTTGACCTTTCCCTTTGTAAATCCACTACAAATAGGTTAGATTATTTGTATGAGATTTCTCATGTACCTGAAGCTAGTAAGATTCCTATTACTAATTTCCCTATTGTAAATCCATATACTGTATTTGATAAGCCCCAAACCTCTTTTAGACAATCCATAAAAAGCTTTTAGGCCCTTCTTGTCCTTCTACAGTAAAAGAATATGTCCAAGCTTCTAAGTTTGATTAGTTCAATATTCCAGCAAATGAAATAGAAAACTTTATCACCCTTACCCTACCCAGAGAGTTTGTAATTTCATGGCAAAAACAAGGGACACCCACCTTCATTTTGGTGCAGTAAGGCTAGCACTAACCTTCAACGGAAGAAAGGGACTCCTTATAGCCTCAAGAATTTCACTTCTAGACTCAAGATTCCTAGAATACCAGAATGCAGTTATAGGAACTGTTCAAACCACCCTAAATGCGGGAACAGTTTTTGTAACCCTCTTTCCCAATTTCAATATGTCTCTCAGAGATCCCCACCCCTTAAAGTCCAGGTTCAGATTACAGGAGCTTCTTAAGTGCAGGATACCTTTGCTGCTACGCTCCATTATCAGCTTGCCTACAGACTCCAAAATCATGCTTTTGATATGGCAGTGCCAGACCTAGCTCAAACCAATGATCCTTTACTTATTCAGGTTGATCCAGGGATGACGCCTATGTGTACATTTGTCCCGAGACAACTCAATAGAGAACAAATGACCTCTATTTTACCAGAATCCTATATTACAAGATATAAGATGCTTCATCAGGCTACTAAGCCAATTCAGTCAAATGAACCTTTCTTTATTAGGAAAGCAAATGGCAAAGTGGAGACAAAATTCTTGAAAGCACCTCCAGAAAAGAAAGACGTAAAAGTCTTTCCGACTCAAATTGCTATGCTTCGACCAGTATCATATGTTGGTGAAGATGGTCTTACAATCATGGCATTTCGTGAAGATGGGAAGTCTTGCTATGAAGGAAAATCACCTTTCGGTCATATATGGTGGGATATTTGTGATTGTGTGGATTGCCAAGGAGAAGAAGTTTTTGAAGAAGAGCATTCATGGAGACAGAAAAAATCATCCCAGCAAAAACTCAAAGAAAGATATGAAGTAGGAGATCCAGAAGTTGACCTCCTTGGAGAACCCTCTGGAAAATTTGATTGTTATGTTCTTTATCCCAGAACCAGAAAACAAACCTCTCCCTGTTCTAAATAAAATCATGACCAAAACCAGAAACCTCCATTAATCCCATACTACCAGAAAGTTCTTCCCCAAGTTCGAAAATGTCAACCTTTTCCTACAGGCCAAACTAGTACACAGAAATCCTTACCCTGTTATATGTTTGACCAAACTTCACCGTCCTATTCACAGAATTTTCCTCCATTAAAAAGCTTTGACCACTCCCAAACCAATACCAAACATGTCTGGAAAATCAAAAATCCTATTGGAACTAATCTAGATGGAACAAAAAAATAGGTCTCTTCGGTAGAAGCAGCCTTAAACTGGCAAGCAGAAAATGCTGTGGCATAAAATCAGCTTCTTTCAAAGACTTTGGACAATCAACAAAAGATGGCTGAGGCAGTTACTCATACTTTTTCATCCTCAAATTCCCTCATTGAGGATTTGAAGAAGAAAATTAAAGCTGTTGAGCATGAATTGGTAACCATTGCCTCCACGGTTAAAGATTTGTTTGTCTCGTTTCCTCTTATTAGACAAAAAGAAAAAGAAAGGAAACAGTTGTTGCTACAACTTCAATTCATAGAAGGATCACAGAAAGAAGCCACCCAAACTCCTCCGATACATGTTCATATGCCTTTCCAACCCCGACAGTCATTATATAAAGACTTGTCTATACCTTCAACCTCTCCATTTTCTCCAATCTTTCCCTACCAAAACCTTCAACCATTAGCTATAACACATCCTGATCATAATCCCTTCAAATCAAGTGGAATTTTTCCTGCTATAACATATTCAATTCCACCTCAACCAAAGCCCCAAGCCAGACCACAAAGTGTACCTTCTCCTCTCAAAAAAGACAAAGAACCATTATACCAACCTCTAGATCCAATTGTGGGTGCCTCCTCTAGACCTCCAGAAATGAACATGTTGGTTGTGGATCCAAACCCAATTTCATCATTTCTTAGAACTCTCACTCTTCAAGATTCTAGAGAACCTTTTGCACTCCCAGTAATTGAAGATTCTGAATTAGACTTGTCTAACCTTGGTTTAGAAGAAGTATTTATGACAAATATTGAACCAAAAGTGGAAGAAGAGGATGATGTTCTTCGTCCTTTGCCTCCACCACCAATTTTCCCTCCACCACCCTTTGTTCTAGAATATCAAACAAGGTTGACTTACTCACCAACCACAGACTCAAAGCATTTGTTCACCCTTGACAATGTTCCTCCTTCCAGATGGCATGATGAGTTTTTCAACAAGTACTCTTGGTGCATAGCTGAATTCCAAGCTCCAAATGCCACTGTTTCCCAGATTATTGCCAAGTTTGTTGCAAGGATCACAGGAAGGTTACGAGAACAGTGGATTAATCTAGGGGAATACATGCAAAGACAGGCAGCTCAATGCAATACACTGGAAGACTTCTTCATGATTGTCCACAATGAATTTCTTGGCTCAGCAACCCATTACACAGAAGTGGTGCGCGAAGAATTCCTATTAATGAAATGCTGTTCATTTGAAAGAAAAGATTTGGAGAAACATTTTGATAGAATGTCAGGAAGATACTACTCTTTTAATGGTATGGATGATGTTAATTCTAAGCATACTTTTCTAAATTCCCTCCTAGAACCATTGCGAGATGAAACTCTCCGCATGATGAATCTCCAAAAAATAACTTTGTAGCAAGCCTTCTTGGGAGAAATTTATTAGCATGTGCTTATTGCTTTGGAAAAACTTTGCAACTAAAGGAAATTCCTTTCAGAAATTGACAAGATTCATAGCAAGCTTAAAGATAATTGTAAAAGGAAAGATTTGCAGATTAAGTGCTACGAAAAGAATTGTGCCTGTCCAACAAGGAAAAGAGATCATTTCAAGAAATATTCTTGGAAGAAAAAGCATTATGCAAGCCAAAAGAAGAAATCCTTCAGAAAGAAAAAATGGAAGTTTCTCAGAAGAAAGCAATTCAAAAGAAAAACTTCAAAAGTTTGTTTTGTATGCAAAAGACCAGGCCATTTTGCAAAAAATTGTCCAAAAAAGGAAAAGGCAGCAAAACTCCTTAAGCAAGCACATATTCATGCAGATGACACTCCTTTCTCAGATATAGGATCCCTCTTTTAATTGGATGATGATTACTCCCCTCAAGCTTTGGCAGTCCTGGCCTATTCCACTTCAGAAGAAGACTCAAACCCAGACGATGAACAAGATTCAGAACCAGAGATACAAACCATCTATACATCCCAGCCCATCATCGCCCCCTTAACCAGCCCTACACCTATAGCCCAAGTACATATCCTTCTTGAGACTTATTCCAGACCTATCCCAGTTATAGCCTTGTTTGACATAGGGGCAGCAGCAACAATTCTCCATCTCAAAATACTACCTAAAGAATTTTGGTTACCCTATCATCAGATGTTCAGAGCAGCTAATGGAGAAACGTTTTTAATCACCTTGAAAAGTAAGCCCATCCTTATTAGGATTTTCCCAACCCTCACTATCAAACACCAAGTTCTTGGATCTCCTTTAACGGGCAGAGACCTTCTTATAGGATTTGATCTCCTTCATCAAATACCTAGCCTTAGATGGTCTTCAAAAGGACTTTTGCATAAACAACACCTTTTCACCTGGACCCAAGTTCCTTATCTATTCACAGTTGACCCTTTTGACTCTTTGAGACTCTAGCTTATCAATGATTGTCGTGCAAACAGCCATTCTGAATTCCTTCTTAAAAACCCAAATCCCTTGTGGAAAACCGAAAATTTTTCATACACCTTCCCTTTAAAAAGAATGAAGATGTTAACCCCCCAAAAGCCAGTCACAGAGGCATGAATCTAGAACATTTAACCTTGGCCAAGCAAGAATTATCTACCCTCCTTTCAGAAGGACTTATAGAACCGACAACTTCTCCCTGGGCGTATGAAGCTTTTTATGTCAACAAGCATGCAGAGCAAGTTCGAGGGAAACTCAGATTAGTAATCAATTACCAAGATCTCAATCATTTCTTGGCAGATGATAAATTCCCTTTGCCGAACAAAAGTGCCCTTTTCCAACATCTTTCAAATGCCAGAGTATTCTCAAAGTTTGATCTTAAGGCAGGATTTTGGCAATTAGGAATCCATCTAGAAGAAAGATACAAGACGGCATTCTGCATCCCAGACCATCATTATCAATGGACTATCATGTCTTTTGGTCTAAAAAATGCTCCATCCCAATTCCAAAAAGCAATGGTAACACTGTTCCAGCCCCTCTTGACCAATGCATTAATCTATGTGGATGATATTCTTTTATTCTCAAAAGATGAAGAATCCCATGAAAAGCTGCTAACTGAATTTTATAATTTAGTGAAATCTCAAGGGATAATGCTTTTAGAAAAGAAAATGGTCATAGGACAGTCTTCTATAGACTTCTTGGGAGTAAACATTGCAGATGGAAAGTATACTTTGCAGCCTCACATAGCTGTCTCTCTTGGTGAATTTCCAGATAAGCTTACCAATACCAAACAAATACAACAGTTTCTTGGAATTGTCAATTATATGGCAAACTTTATCCCAAAAATATCCAAATATAGGAGTTGTTTAGCTCAATTACTGAAGAAATCACCTCCATAATAGAATTCTGCTCATACAGAAGCAGTGCAACAATTGAAAAAATTAGCAAAAAAGCTTCCTCTGTTGCAGATTCCAGGACCAGGTAAATGGATACTGCAGACAGACGCAAGTGATGAATATTGGGCAGTAGCTCTCTTTGAAGAGGTTAATGGCAAAAGAAGTATTTGTGGGTATAAAAGTGGTGCATTCAAACCTTCAGAACTTCATTACCATTCCACTTTCAAAGAAATCTTAGCACTCAAATATAGGATTGAAAAATTCCAATTCCACCTCCTTGGACATAATTTTTTAGTAGAAATGGATATGTCCTTCCCCAAAATGCTCCAGTTCAAAAGGAAAATGCTCCCACATCCTCAATTACTCAGACGGTCAAATTGGTTCTCACAATGGTCTTTCCAAGTCAAACACATTAAAGGCAGAGACAACCTTATCACTAATTACCTATCTAGAAAACTTCCAGCCCTTAATACCACTATTATTCCTCCACCCCTATGTGTATATCCTATTCCTGATCCATCCTCATCCTTAGTCTCTTCCTCTACAGATCCTAATGATATCCTTAAGATGGTAGAAAATCTTCCTTCAGAAATAAAAGACCAAATAAAGACCTTCACCCTTGAAGCCAGATCTAAAAAGATCATTAGAGCTCTCCATGATTACCTTAAAAAACACCAGTGTCACTTTCTTGCTGTTTTCCCTGATATAGACCAACCGTGGAAGACCCCTTTTGCCTTTTGGATAACCAACTGGAATGTTGCCCATTGCCGCTACATGTGGTATTTACTCAATGAGTATTACCTATGTCTTCATTTTGAACCAAAGTTTTACAGATATATTTTCCCTCATGGAAACAAGTATTTTCACAAATTCTATTTTGAAATTTTGAAAAATGATGCTCATAATGGTGAATGGATAAACTACCCAAAAACAGAACACCCCAAATTTGGTCATAAAATCACTTCAGCGTGTTTAGTAGCCAAGCTCAATTCCAAAAATAATATCCGGGTAGATGGAATTTTCCACCCTACGGAAATGCATTGGGTTACTACTTCAGATGGTACTCTCCATACACATTTGGATGTGCACTAGGTATCCTGTTTCCATGCCCTCACAATGGCAAAATCTCTTAACAATGGAATCTTCCCTGAAATAGTGCCAAAGGATCTAGATGTCTATAGGCAACAATGGCCACATGAAGATCATTGGGAGATGCCCAATCCTCTTATTAGAAATGATGACCCTTACTATCATAACCATGATCCAAATGCTGATGTGGATGAATAATGGTTCCAAGGAAGAGACGGATGGGACTAGACATCTTTTACACTTAAAAATAATAATAATAAAAAATAAAAAAAAGGTCCTAGAAACGTCTTCAAATGTATCCCCTTATCCTCAATAGTCCTATATCCACCTTCTGTTAGAAACATATCTAAGTGAGTTTACCCAGGCAACTAGACCCCTACTTGGTTTTGACACCTATTGATCAGCTCCAACTACTCTTCAGGCATGAACCTTATCCTGACATGAAGCAGAGCTCTATCTAGAAGCAAACCAGTCAGGCCCCTACCCTTTCGCCACTTGTAAATTTATAAATTAGGCCCCTACTCTTTTTATAATATATTATGTATGCTGTATTGTCTATAAATAGGGCCCTTGTAAGCCTCGTAAGGCAGAAGAGAGATGTAAGGAAACCATTAGAACTATTACAAGTTCTTCTGAGTCTCATATGTTTGATGTAAAAAAGTTGCTTAATCTAATAATATCATTTGGTTTGTTGTATCTTCTTTTGTGTTCTATTCCTCATGTTTATATCATCTTCTATATGTTAATAGCAGTATACATCCTTAACCAGTTTTTATAATTATCTCCTTCTATAATCTCTTACACTCCCTATTACACTCCTTATGTCGTGTCTCAGTCATAAGCCTACCAAAGTAGTCAGCCCTCATGGCCAAGCCCAACATGAAATCTCAGCCAAAACAGCCCATGTGTGGAAACTGACCCAGCTGGAGAAATCCATTCAGTTTTGCCTTTTACTAGAGGTCACATTAAGAAGCAACTAAGCTCCCAAACCAAATTAGGAGCTGGCCACCGGTCCCACTGCCAACTCTGATGTGAATAGTACCAGAGGCTGACACCTAAAGGTTAATGGGCAATAAATACCCTTTTTCCCTAAGTTTTGATTACAACTCAAGGAAGTCATAATCAAGACCTCCAAGTTCATGAAATCCTCAACTAAATAGTTTATTTTATTACTAAAAATGTATGTAATTGATTCATGAACCAAACCCATGAATCCTAAAGGGGAAAATTTGGGAACATGTGGTTTGGAGGGCATAAAGGAATCTCCAGCTGAACCCTTTGAAGTGAACTTAAACTTTGACACCTAGCTTGAGGTGTTAAATCCTACTTTCTAGGGTCCAAATCTCAATTGCAGCACTAGGATTCCTCCTTAATACCTGCCTTAATTCCATTGGCTGAACACAATCTCAGAATTCTTAGCATTTAATGTAAGATTACCCTAAATACTCACCATGTGTCACAATACCCAAAGAAGCAAAGCAATCCCAAAAACAAATCTCCCATTTATGGTCAAATCCTAGAAAAATTAAGTCTGCTATTCTACCCCTAATTAGTCCTACGTTTTTGGACTTTTGTTAATTAATACCTCCTTAAACACCAATGTAAAAGGGTAAGCACACCAGCCCACAAAACATACACCAATCTCTTTGAAATTCTGATTTTCTATCACTTTTCTTGTGGTTTAGCTCTCTAGAAACATTTAGTACACACTCTCATAGATGCAAATTGCTTATATGCCAAGATTTTTATAAGTTATTAAGGTTTAAGAGGAACAATTTGAATTGCGGGGTTGGCAATTCGAACCCCGCAATGGTGAAGTAGCAAACACAAATTAATCTTAAATTACAATTTTTTTAGTCCATTTTATACCATACTAATCACAACTTGTTAAGTATTATTTTGCATTCCTTAAAAAGAAAAACAAAATTTTAAAATGACCAAAAAAAAAAAAAAAAAAAAAAAACAAAAACCAAATATGTAACATAACACAATTGGTGAAGTGTAAATTGGAATACAAAAAAATGTGACAAGGAATTTATTTTTCGTATAAATTTTATTATATCACATTTACAAACTAATGTGTTATCAGTCCTAAAAAACTAATTTAAAAATTCATCAATTGACTTTTTTGAAATCCACCCATCACACTTATTATCACATCAATTTGTAAATGTTATATATATATATATATCGTAAAATTTACAATATTTTTACTTTTTTTTCATAGAGAGAGAGAGAGAGAGAGAGAGGAAGGAACACAAGTGTCATGCTGAGATTGGTAGAGTACAATTTGTGGAAAAGAAGATTTTGATTTTATCATTCATTGTGAATTTTTTGTTGAATTAGAAATTTTTTCTCATGGGGCCAAACCATGAATTATAATTTCAGTCGAATCAGTGCTTCTATTTAATGTGTTGAACTACTATGTAAGTATCTTCTCAAAAAGAAAAAAGAAAAACCTACTATGTAAATATGTAGTCAAAGATATGAATAGAGTTGCTTGTAATAAATTGGCTAGTTTTCCGAAGTCTTGTACGGCTGAGTTTACAAGATAGAATTTCCACTCTAACCTAATCTAAGTGTATATGTGTGTGAAACTCCCTCCTGGAGACTTGAACTTTGGCCCTTGCCCCCCACACCTCACAAGTATTTATACTTGTAGAGTGACCACTGCACCAAGAGTGTGCGATGATAGATGTTGTACTTGTTAATGAATAATATTAGAGATAGAAACTATATAAAAAATTTACAAACTGCTGATGTAGTGAGTAATTATTGGTAAATAAAAAGATAACATTAATGGTGGGCTTAGATGAAAACCAACAAGAAGTTGGCTACATCAACATTTTATAAAAATATTATAAAATAGTTTATGCCGGTAGCATTATTCTTTATGAATTAGGTGCTTTCCAAAAATCTTTCTAAATTTCCATAAAATATACTAATAATAATATTAAAGTTAAATTCTTTAGAATTCAGGCCTTTTTATTTATTTATTTTGTTTTTTTTTTTTACTTATATTTGGATTGATGGATAAGTTGACAATCATTTTTGAAAGAAAGCCCATAACTGTCATTAAAAAATATCAACCAGCTCCATTAAGAGATGCTTGATTTCGGATGAAAGAAAGCACCTCTTCATTCCACACAACCAGGTCCTGATACAAATTGAAAATGAGTCATGACTAGTCAATTTATGGGCAACTACATTTCTTCCTCCTTAAATCTTAATAATGAAAACCTCACATCCCTTTCAGAAAAAAAAGAAGAAGAAAACCTTAGCCATAAGGGTTTGTTTCAAGTCTCCTGATAAGAGTTGTATTGGCTTGACTGAAGTATGTAGTGTGTGTGTGTGATTGTACCAGTGTGTGTGTAATATGTGTAATGCTTCTGTGTGTAGGTGTGTTAGTGCAGAAAAGTAGTTATAGGAGGTTAGTTGCTGTGCCAGCTAAGAGAGGACTGGTGATGGCTGTAACCAATTGTAACTACCTGACTGAATGGTATCAAACTGTATATAAGGTAGAGAGAGAGGTATGGGAAGGATAAGCAGAAATAATACCAACTTTTACTGAATTCATTCTTTCTTAAAACTCCTAATTTCCCTCTATTCTTCCTATTCTTCATTTCCTTCTTTTCCTTGGAGGTTGGTTGCCTTGAAACAAACCTCGAACACCATTACCTTTTAATTGACTCTATCAATTTGGTATCAGAGCCTACTCTATCTTCATGGCAGAGACACGATCTTTGGCTGCTCTCAATGAGAAATACAACAATCTTTCATTAACTTCTGATCAGCATGAACAAGAAATACGAGGGATTCATCAGAAACTAGATGCCATGACTTCAGTGTTATAGACATTGACAGAAACTATGCAAGGACTCACTGAGGCTGGAAATCAATGGCAGCAGGGGATGGCACCTTTAGCTCCAGCTACTACAACAACACCATTGGATTCACTCACAGCAGTTCCAAAGACAGTGAGATTAGAATTTCCAAGATTCAGAGAAGAAAATCCCTCAGGTTGGGTCTATAAGGCTCACCAATTCTTTCAATTGTACAACACTCCCATCAATCAAAGGATTCTTTTAGCTTCTTATCACATGGAGGATGAAGCTCTGATCTGGTTTCAAAAAGCTCAGGAAATGGGACAATTCACTAGTTGGGAAGCCTTTGTGAGAGCTTTGCATATCAGATTTGGAGCTATGGCCTATGATGATCTGATGGAAGCATTAACCAAATTAAGGCAAGTCAGTTCTATTTCTTCCTACAAGGCTCAGTTTGAAGCTTTATCAAATAGGATCAAGGAGTTGTCTGAAAAACATAAGCTTAGTTGCTTTTTAAGTGGGTTAAGGGATGAAATTCGTTTACCTGTCAAGATGTTTAATCCACAAAATCTTAATTAAGCCTTTGGCCTTGCTAAAATACAAGAAGAGTACCACCTTAGTAGTAAGAAAACCACTAAACCTTGGATAGATGTGCCTAAACCCTCTATTCTTGGACCAACACCAACAATAAGGAATGAAAAGATGGATGTTAAAACTTCCAAATTTCCTATTCAGAGACTACCTGCTGCTCAGATTGAAGAAAGAAGGAAGAAGGGAATTTGTTTTCATTGTGAAGAAAAGTGGCATGCAGGTCATCAATGCAAACTCCAAAAATTTTCCTTATGGAAGGTTTATCTGAATTCCATTCTGATGGACATTTGCAAGAGGTGGAGTCTGATGTATCTGGTGGATTGGTGCAAGGAATGGTTGAAGATATGACTGGGTTCAAAGGCAGTGGCATTGAAGGGACTACAGAATTAAGAGATAGTGTAGCTGAGATCACCCTTTATGCATTACTTGGTAGTCCTTCCTTAGGTACAATGAGGGTTTTGGCAAGGATCAAGCAACAAGAGATGGTAATTTTGATTGATAGTGGCAGCACACATAATTTTCTGGATGAAGATATGTAGAAGGCATTGAATTTACCTTTGTCATCTAAGGACACATTTGAAGTCCAGATTGATAATGGGGCTTTAATCAAGACTAAAGGGGTTAGTTATGGGGTTCCACTTAAGGTTCAAGGGCATATCTTTAAGGTGGATTTGAACATATTGCCCCTTGGTGATTGTGCAGTAGTCTTGGGTACCCAATGGTTGTATTCTTTGGGCTTGATTCAATGGGACTTCAAGCATCTCACTATGCAATTTTGGTATGAAGGCATTTCTGTTTTGCTAAAGGGTTTACAACCCTCAAGGCCTTCCTTGCAAGAAGGTGAGAAGTTTTTAACACCTGCTATCAAGAAGGGGTTGTTGTTGCAGATTGTAGCTACTCCTCCAACAGCCTCAACAGTGCAGCCACATCCTGTTTTAGCCCAATTACTTCAAGACTTCAGCCAGGTCTTTGAAGTACCTACTGGTCTGCCACCACTCAAAAATCATGAACATTCTATCATTTTGAAGGAAGGCTGTCGACCCATCTGTGAAAGGCCTTACAAGTATCCTTTCTATCAAAAATCTGAGATTGAAAAGATTGTTAAAGAATTACTTGATGCAAGATCTATTAGAGCTAGCCAAAGCCCATTTTCTTCACATGTGTTGTTGGTGAGAAAGGCAGATGGTAGTTGGTGCATGTGCATTGACTATAGGTCACTTAATAAGGTCACCATTAAGGATAAGTATCCAATTCCAGTGGTAGATGAGTTACTTGATGAGTTGTGTGGAGCAACAATCTTTTCTAAACTAGACCTTAGGTCTGGTTACCATCAAATTAGAATGAATGAACATGATATTCCAAAAACTGCATTTAGGACTCATGAGGGGCACTATGAGTTTCTAGTCATGCCATTTGGCCTAACAAATGGACCCTCTACTTTCCAATCCCTAATGAATGACATCTTTAAACCCTTTTTAAGAAAGTTTGTGTTGGTGTTTTTTGATGATATCTTAGTCTTTAGTAAGACCTTGGATGAACATGTTTCTCATTTACATTTGGTCTTAGAGGTGCTGCTTAAGAACCAACTGTTTGCAAAAATGAGCAAATGTGTTTTTGGGTGCAAAGAAGTGGAGTATTTGAGGCATTTAATCTCAGGTGAGGGGGTTAGAACTGATCCTAAAAAAACAGCGGCTATGTAGAATTGGCCTACTCCCACTTCTGTTAAGGCTTTAAGGGGGTTCCTTGGATTAACTGGGTATTACAGGAAGTTTATTAGAAATCATGGAGCCATTGCTGCTCCACTAGCTGCTTTACTTAAAAAGGACTCCTCCCATTGGTCCTCTGATGCTGATTTGGCTTTCAAAGCACTTAAGCAAGTTATTTCTAATCCACCAGTCTTGGCTTTACCTAATTTTTCAAAGCCTTTTGTGATAGAATGTGATGCTTCTGGTTATGGATTGGGTGCTGTTTTGATGCAAGAGAATAGACCTTTAGCTTATCATAGTAAGGCACTTAAAGGAAGGTGCTTACATCTATCTACTTATGAAAAGGAGCTATTGGCATTGGTGAAGGCTGTTAGGAAATGGAGACCTTACTTGGTTGGCAATCTCTTTTTCATTTGAACTAATCAGAACAGCCTCAAATACATCCTTGAACAGAGAATTGGCACTCCTATTCAACAGAAATGGATCACAAAGTTGTTGGGTTATTCCTTTATGGTAAAGTACAAAAAAGGGAGAGAAAATAAAGTTGCTGATGCACTTTCTAGAGTGCAATCTTCTACTGACAGCCTTGCTCCAGATGCTTCCCTTTATCTCATTTCATTTCCTTGTCCATTGTGGTTGGATTCACTTAAAAAAAGTTACTAGTCTGATGTGGTTTACCAAGATTTACTTTCTAAACTTGCTGATTCTAACCATCTTCCTACAGCAGGTTATTCTCTACAGAATGGCCTTATTCTTTACAAGAATAAGATTTATCTCAGTCCTACCTCTTCCTTAATTCCACTGCTTCTTTAGCAATTACATGACAGTCAAATTGGTGGTCATTCAGGTTACCTTAAGACTTTTCATAGGGTCAAGCAAGATTTCTATTGGAAGGGCATGAAGTCAGCTATTAAGGATCATATCAGGTGTTATGAGGTTTGCCAAAGAACTAAAAGTGATACTTCTAAACCAGCTGGTCTGTTGCAGCCTCTTCCCATTCTTGATAGACCTTGGTTGGATATTAGCTTGGATTTCATTGAAGGGTTGCCTAAATCTCATGGTCAAGATGTGATTTTAGTAGTGGTTGACAGACTTACCAAGTTTGTGCACTTCTTTTCTCTTCATCATCCTTTTACTACTGCAAAAGTGGCTGCTGTGTTCATGCAAGGTGTCTTCAAACTTCATGGCATGCCCAAGTCAATTGTCAGTGATAGGGGGGCTGTCTTTACTGCTGCTTTTTGGAAGGAGTTGTTTCAATTGCAAGGCACAAAATTGGCAATGACATTAGCTTATCATCCATAGTCTGATGGTCAGACTGAGGTTGTTAATAGAAGCTTGGAACAATACTTAAGGGCATTTGTGTGTGACAAACCTCATGTGTGGACTGAGTGGTTGCATTTGGCAGAATATTGGTTCAATTCTAATTACCATACTTCTGCCAAAATGACCCCTTTTGAGGCATTGTGTGGGTACCCTCCTCCTAGACTTTTGGATTATGTTTCTGGTGTGACTAAGGCTGAGGCTATGGATAATTTCTTATGTGCCAGGCAGGAACTTCTTCCTCTCTTGAAACAGAATTTGACATCAGCTCAGGCCAAGATGAAGCTTTTGGCTGACCAACACCGGTCTGATAAGTCCTTTGGTGTTGGTGATTGGGTTTGCATTAAGCTCCAACCTTATAGACAATCTTCCTTGCGAGTGAAAGGGTATACCAAGTTTTGTCCAAGGTTCTTTGGTCCATTCTAGATTGTTCAACGCATTGGTGAGGTGGCTTACAAGGTGGCTTTGCCAGAGGGTTGTCCTATCCACCTTGTGTTTCATATCTCCTGTTTGAGACAGAAATTAGGGGCTTAGGTTACTCCATATTCCTCTCTTCCTTCCTTGAATTCAGATGGTCTCCTTCAACCTGAACCTGTTGCAATTCTGCAGTAGCGGTCCAAGCAGCTGAGAAGCCGTGTCATTACTGAGGTATTGGTTCAATGGCAGGGTCAATCTACTACTGATGCAACTTGGGAGTCTCTTTATGCTCTTCACAACTGGTTTCCTCACCTTATGGGCAAGGTTCTTTGAGTGGGGGGGACGGGCACTTTGTTAAGCTGTCTGACCTTGAAGGCAAGGTTTTTTAAGGGGAGTGGATTGATAAGAGTTGTATTGGCTTGACTGAAGTATGCAGTGTGTGTGTGTGTGTGATTGTACCAGTGTGTGTGTAATATGTGTAGTGCTTCTGTGTGTAGGTGTGTTAGTGCAGAAAAGTAGTTATAGGAGGTTAGTTGCTGTGCCAACTGTATGTGCCAGCTAAGAGAGGACTGGTGATGGCTGTAACCAATTGTAACTACCTGAATGAATGGTATCAAACTGTATATAAGGTAGAGAGAGAGGTATGGGAAGGATAAGCAGAAATAATACCAACTTTTATTGAATTCATTCTTTCTTAAAACTCTTAATTTCCCTCTATTCTTCCTATTCTTCATTTCCTTCTTTTCCTTGGAGGTTGGTTGCCTTGAAACAAACCTTGAACACCATTACCTTTTAATTGACTCTATCATCTCCCTCTAAAATAATCATCCTTATCCCAACATCCACTATTAAAGAGGTTGGCAACTTTTTGGTGCCAAAACATTTTAGATTTGGGATTAATAGAATTGTGTTAGAGTTTGGTTTTAGTGTGGTGTTTTGGATTTTGAGATTTAAATGTGTTAAGTTTTTTATGGGCCTTTCCCTCCAAATAAAACATAGAAAAAAATTCTTTATGGGCCTAGCATGTTTTCAGATTTTTTAATGTTAGTTGAGAGAAACATTATGGGCTTGATGTTTATTGGGTTTTATTTTTTTAATTTTTGGTTGGGGTTTTTTTTAAAGATTATTATGACTCGAGCGATTTTGGATTTTAATAAGTAAATCGGCTTTGCTGGTTTTAATGGACTTTTGGGTTGATTGGCAAGTTTAGGCTATATTTCATATTAGGCTGAAAGGGCTGATGGACCTAAGGGCTTGAGCCTGGCTATTGGTGGTGCCATGGGCATAAGAGAGGTGTGTGGACCGAATCATACCACAATTGATTGGGTTGGATAAAATTGCTATTTGGGCTGTTCATTTTGTGTGTATAGGAAACATTGTGTGTGTATGTGTGTATTGGTGAATCATGTATGCGGTGCTTATGGGTGAGTCGGTAAATGGTTCTTTGTGTAAATTTAGAATCTATGTTAATGTGTGATTGTGACCAAGTTGTGCAAGTCTTACAAGATGTAAGTTGTGTGTAATTTGGGTATGCAAATTATACAAGAGAATTACATTAAATTAGATTGTTGATGCTAATTAGTGCAATTTTTGGCTAACTCTACTCTACTATACTTCCCTCAATTCAAACTGATCACAGAAGATAAAGGAAGAAACTGTCAAACACACGTGGCATATGGAGATTCATGGTGTACAAATAATGGAAGGGAAGATTATGATTCATCATTCTAGAAACTTTTGGTTGACTTAGAAATTTAGTCTCATGTTAATTAAAGAAAGAAATTTCGTCTCATGGAGGGCCACATTATAAACCATTATGTGTTGAACGATTCCTTAAATTTAATGTGTCCAACAATTGTTACATGTTTCTTTTAACATTTAAGAAAATGTCAATTTTTTATCTGACAAAATTAAAGTCTTTAGAAAGACTTTGATTCATCTTCTTATTCTTTATTAAGACTTTGATTCTTCTTCTTCATTAACCTTAAATTAGGATTGATAGATGTGTTGGAAAATTTTGGCCCCAAAACATTTTAGATTTGGGTTTATTCTAATTGTGTTATGGTTAAATTTAGGTCAAAAGCTACTCTAAGATGATGAGAATAAACTCAATTCTTATATTTTATCTATATGTTTTACGTCATAACTAATTTTTGAGTGAAATCTATTTAATTGGAAAGTGTATGCTTGATTCCACCAAAAATATATATATATATATATACATTTTGGACTTTAAATTTGACACAAATTTCACTAAATTTTGATTTGAAATGAATAAATGTAACCATTTGAAGTTGGCATAATTATGTTATGTCCAGGTGTTTGCTAAACCCTCATTAGACAGCTTGCTCAAGTGAAATTGCAACAAACTATAATTGACTTTGAAGGCTTAGCGACTTACACTAATGATTTATAATATAAAACTAACCCTTGTTCATCAATTTCTGAGGAGAAAAGTTACCATATCAAGTTTGGCTAAGAACAAACCTTCTTGAGCCTAAATAATTAGAAAACCCTATCTCTAGAGTGTTCTCCACGTGAGATCATTTTAGAGTTTTTCACCTAGAGCCATAATGAAGAAATTATAACATAGTAAGTGTTCTTTCAAACTACAGAAAACTTGAACATTTGCCAACAAGTTTTTCAGTAGCATACCACTAGAGTGTTCTGTAGAGTACTATATGCACTATATTTCTTCAAACATGAAATTGTAGTATAAGTAATAAGGGCATACTTCAACGAGATTCAAGCACAGAAATGGTTACATCATTGATTGAACCAGGTGCTCCTGAAAAATTTGACGAGTCTTGACCATAATTTATATTTCTTCTATTGATAAATGCTGGCTTGTTCGGTGCGGAAAGAATTTTTTCATTTCCTAGCATGGATACAATTTCTACCATGGTTGGTCGATCTGTCGCTTGTTCTTGCACACATAAAAGCCCAATTTGAATACATCTTGAAATTTCAAGAGCAAGATATGCTTGACCCAATGATGAGTTGACTATGTCCAAGGCTTTGCCTTCCATCCATAAGTCCTAAACCTGAAACTTTAACAATATCATACTTGATACTTCTATGGTAAAGTTCATTAATTCAAAACAAAATGATAATATAGTTTACTTACATGTCCTATTAAATTTAGGCATGGACTTGCAACATGATAGTGATTGTTTCTCTTGCCATTAATTATCTCTAATGTTAAGACACCATAGCTAAAGACATCTGATTTGGTAGAATATAATCCTTCCATTGCATACTCTGGTGCCATATAACCACTGTAATTGAACGAATGAAAATAATAATGATTGTGTGATTTTTGTTTTTAGCATTAGTTGTCTATGTGTTTGTGCATGTGTAGCCCACTTATCTTTTCTTTGGTGCAAACTCAATTGGCATTCCTTACTTTTGAGTTTGAAGGGGTGTGTTAAGCATATGAATGCAATTATGTGTGTGTGTGTGTGTGTGTGAGAGAGAGAGAGAGAGAGAGAGAGAGAGAGAGAGAGAGAGAGAGAGAGGTACTAGGTGCCAACAACTCTATTTGTATTTGCTTCAATTTGGTCATCTCCAAAGATTCTAGTCAAACCAAAATCTGAAATTTTTGGATTCATTATAGCATCAAGTAGGACATTGCTTGTTTTTAGATCTCTATGGATGATTTTTAGTCTTGAATCTCGATGAAGATATAAGACTCCTCGAGCAATATCAAAAATAATTTCAAATCACTTACTCCAATCCAACAATTGCCTTCCGATTTCATCTGGATCAAAACAAATGAAAGTGTCAATCCATAATGCATATTGAAAAACAGTTGAAGTTAAAATCATAATTTGTCTCTAGCTTGATTTTTAATAAACTGCAGTTATAATAATGCTTGCAAGAAAGAATTAGATAGTTGAAAGCCATAAGTGAAGGAATAAATAGTATACCAAAGATGAAAAAGTCTAGGCTTTTGTTTGGCATGTATTCATAGATTAACATCCTCTCTTCTTTGTGAATGCAGCAACCAAAAAGCCTCACAAGATTCCTATGCTGAAGTTTGGTTATTAGCATGACTTCATTCTTAAATTCTTTTATCTTTGAACTTCTTGAGAGTGTTTTTACTGCTATTTCTTGTCCATTGGCTAGTTGACCCTAAAATTATAATTGAGACTTCAAATTATTAAAATATTATTTCTCAAAAAAATATTAAAATGTTAATTGAGAGTTACAAATATTAATAAATTATTATGATTTTTCTTACTATACTATCAGTATGCATGTGCCACTTTTAAACCACGTCCATGGCCTCCACCAAATATTATCTTACACATGTAGGGTTATTAGAAATTAACATAATAAATAGTGAGAGCTTCCACCCAAAATTTTAAGCATTTATGATACTAGCTTTTCGACCTCAACCTTGCCCCGGATGTACAAAATTGTAGTCGTATATAAATAAGCATTACTTCACATTTAACAAAGGTTGTGTAGTTATCTTAGTTATGCTTATCATGTATAAGGTGAAAGTACCTTGTAGACGGGGCCAAAGCCACCTTGACCAAGTGTTTTAGTAGAAGAGAAATTGTTTGTTGCTGCAAGTATGATGCTTATGTCGAAAATTGGTAGATCTGGTTTTCTTCTACCTTCATCAAGTTTCTGAGAATCTTGAAAGGTTGTTGAACTTACAGTAACATCATTGAACAATTTGAGTTGTCTTTCCATTTTTGTTTTCATAAAAGAACAGTTACAAATGATGGTTGTAAATTTGTAATGATGTTAAGCGTTTATATATAACTAGATAATTTACACCAACCTACCGAGAAATGTATTGAAATAACACTTTTCCCAAAGGTTTGTACAAAACTCCCCTCCTAGAAAACTTTGGTGGCTATTATTTTGTGAATATTTAAAAGATATTGGTGCAATATTAATTTTTCTGAAGCTTTTAATGATTATTCAACTTTGAAGAAAATTGGTGATTTCGAGGTTAAAAAGAGATGAGTTTATCATTTCCATTCCTAAGAAATCCAACTTGTCACACCCTGTCTTGCGTAGGTTTTTCCTGTATTGATGAGAAAATTTTTTTTTTTTTTTGGTAGTTTGGTATTATAACAACTATTGGTATTCTTTACTACTTCATTCCTCCATTTGAAAGGAATGGTAGTGCACTTACCTTGCCCTCGAGTGATGACTTTTACAGTTTTACCTACCTTGCTTCGTCTCGTTCTAGCCCACCCAATCTCGGGTGTGCTTATAGGGGGGTAAATTAACATGGTAATAAATATAATTGTTGTTAAGTAATCAACAACATATTATAATAAATTTCTAAATATAATTTTTGTTAATTAAATCAACAACATAAAAAAAGAAATTTTTAAATAATATTTTTAATTTATGTTTAAAAATTAAATTAACCCATTAATTAGTAAGATTTATGTAATAAAATAATTGTAGCACCTCTACCATAATTCACACACAAAGGAAACACTGCGTATCTTTCCTTTTTCTCCTGAGCAACCAATATGTATAGAGGAAAATTAATAATGGAGTAACAAGTAGGGCCACGATCATAATTGCTAGCCTCTTTTTGTTGGCAAAGTACCCATTGGAATGAGATGTAAACAAGAAAATTTATCTATTAATGCAGCAAAAGTGGTGCACAATTTTTGAAATTTCTTTTTTACAACTAAGATGATATATATATATATATATAAAAAGAAAAAAAAAGATGATAAATTGTAATTAGAATACATCAAATATTTATGCCTTGGTAAATTATTGAGTACTGACTTCTAAAATTTCATTTCTAAGAGCAATTACATCAATGGGTTTAAAATACAAAAAGTGCAAAAATTTACACAATATAGCATAAAAAACACACGTTGATGCCCTTGTAAAGCTTTGTAAATATCCAAAATAGCTACAGTAATTATGTATATATACACAGTTATTATAGCTTTCTATTTCATTATTTAAATATTTTTTATCTCCACACACACTATCTCTCTTCCCTTGACTCTCTCTCTCTTCAACTCACAATCTCTACAACCGATCAATCCATCCACCCAACACCGCAATCTAACACTGCCAACCACCACCACCACAACATTACAATACATAACAATTTGACCACAAAATCAATTAAAAATCAAACACACTCACACACAGACATACCGACAGAGATAGAGAAAGCATTGTTGCGAACTTATGGCTATGGGTTGGTACTTGGAAGAGAAGAATGTTTGTGGCGGCTTAAGGGTTTGAGTAGAGGGAGTGATGTTTGATTGTGAGGGAGAGAGAAGGAGAGGGCGATTTGACCAAGAGGGGGAGAGGGAGAGGCAATTTGAGGAAATGAGGCTCTTGGAGCTCTCATCCATGGAGGCAATGTGTTCAAGAATGGAGAGAGAGTGTGTGTTCATATTGGTTAAAAGGGAGTTGAGAGAGAAGAAAAAAAAAGTGAGGCAAATAATTATTTAAATAAAATAGATGGTAGAATATACAAACTAATGTGGGAGTTTTGGATAAGTGGCTGTGTAAAACAGAAAAAGTGGGTTATTGTATTAAAAGAGATAATAAATTTTGCACAAACTAATGCAATTGCTCTAAGCTACTAATCATCCACATACATGAGCTTTGTATCACCATAAGGGTCTGTTTCAAGTCTCCCTCTAAAATAATCATCCTTATCCCAACATCCATTATTAAGAGGTTGGCAACTTTTGGGTGCCAAAACATTTTAGATTTGAGTTTATTAATAGAATTTTGTTAGAGCTTGGTTTTAGTGTGGTGTTTTGGATTTTAAGATTTAAATGCGTCAAGTATTTTATGGGCCTTTCCCTCCCACCCCAAAAAAAAAAAATTTCTTTCTGGGCCTAGCATGTTTTCAAAATTTTTCTTATGTTAGTTGAGAGAGACATTATGGGCTTGATTTTTTTTTTAATAAAACTTTCTATATTATGACTTGAGTGATTTTGGATTTTAATACATAAATGGGCTTTGCTGGTTTTAAAGGACTTTCGGGTTGACTGGCAAGTTTAGGCTATATTTCATATTGGGCTGAAAAAGCTGATGAACCTAAGGGCTTGAGACTGGGCCCCTGGCTATTAGTGGTGCCATGGGCCTAAGACAGGTGTGTGGACCAAATCATACCACAATTGACTGGGTCGGATCAAATTGCTGTTTGGGCTATTCATTTAGTGTGTATAGGAAACGCTGTATATGTGTGTATTTGTGAATCATATATGCGGTGCTCGTGGGTGAGTGGGTAAATGGTTCTTTGTGTAAATTTAAAATCTATGTGTGTGTGATTGTGAGCAAGTTGTGTGTAATCTGGGCATGCGAATCATACAAGAGAATTACATTAAACTAAACCATTGATGCTAATTAGTGCAATTTCCAGTTAACTCTACTCTACTTTACTCCCCTCAATCTAAACAAATCAAAAAAAAGAAAAAAAAAAAAAAAAAGGAACTAGATGTGAAACACACGTGGCATACTAAGATTCGTGGAGTCCAATTAATAGGAGGGAAGATTATGATTCATCATTCTAGAAACTTTGAAATTTATTCTCATGTTAATTAAAGAAAGAAATTTCGTCTCACGGGGGGCCACATTATAAACTATAATGTGTTGAATGATTACTTAAATTTAATGTGTCCAGCTATTGCCACAGGTTTGTAATAATATTTAAGAAAATGTCAAATTTTTAATTGACAAAATTAAAGTCTTTAGAAAAACTTTGATTCATCTTCTTAGTCTTTAGAAAGACTTTGATTCTTCTTCTTCTTCATTAACCTTATATTAGGATTGATAGATGTGTTGGCAAATTTTGGCGCAAAAACATTTTGGATTTGGGTTTATACTAATTGTGTTATGGTTAAATGTAGGTCAAAAGATACTCAAAGATGACGAGATTAAACTCAATTCATATATTTTATCGATATGTTTTACTCCATAACTAATTTTTGAGTGAAATTTGTTTCATTGGAAAGTATACATTTGAGACTTTAAATTTGACACAAATTTCACTAAATTTGGATTTGAAACGAATAAAATGTAACAATTTGAAGTTGGCATAATTATGCTGTCTCCAAGAGTTTGCTAAACCCGCATTAGACTGCTTGCTCAAGCGAAATCGTAACAAACTGTAACTAAATTGGAGGTGTAGTGACTTAAACTAATGATTTTTAATATAAAACTAATGCTTTTTCATCAAATTCCAAGGAGAAAAGTTACCATATCAAGTTTGGCTAAGAACAAACCTTCTCGAGCCATAATAATTAGAAAACCCTATCTCTAGAGTGTGCTCCACGTGAGATCATTTTAGAATTTTTCACTTTGAGCCATAACAAAGAGATTATAACATAGTAAGTGTTCTTTCAAACCATAGAAAACTTAAACGTCTACCACAAGTTTATTGGTAGGACACCACAAGAGTGTTCTATAGAGTACCATAAGCATTGTATTTCTTCGAATATGAAATTGTAGTACAAGTAATAAGTGCATACTTCAACGAGCTTCAAGCACAGACATGGTTACATCATTGATTGAACCAGGTGCTCCTGCAGAACTTGATGAGTCTTGACCATTATTTATATTTCTTCTATTAATAAATGCTGGCTTTTTTGGTGCAGGAAGAGGTGTTTCATTTCCTAGCATGAATACAATTTCAATCATGGTTGGTCGATCCATCGCTTGTTCTTGCACACATAAAAGCCCAATTTGAATACATCTTGAAACTTCATGAGCAGGATATGCTTGACCCAATGATGAGTCGACTATGTCCAAGGCTTTTCCTTCCATCCATAAATCCCAAGCTTGAAAATGTAACAGTGTCATACTTGATACGTCTACGGTGAAGTTCATCAATTCAAAAAAAAAAAAAAATGATAATATATTTTACTTACATGTCCTATTAAATTTAGCCATGGACTTGCAACATGATAGTGATTATTTCTCTTGCCACTAATTATCTCTAGTGTTAAGACACCATAGCTAAACACATCTGATTTGGTAGAATATAATCCTTCCATTGCATACTCTGGTGCCATATATCCACTGCAATTGAATGAAAAAAAAAATAATGATTGTGTGATTTTGTTTTTAGCATTTGTTGTCAATGTATTTGTGCATGTGTAGCCCACTTATTGGTGTTCCTTACTGTTGAGTTTGAAGGGTTGTATTAAGGAAATGAATTTATTTGAGAGAGAGAGAGAGAGAGAGAGAGAGAGAGAGAGAGAGAGAGAGAGAGAATTACTAGGTGCCAACAACTCTCTTTGTATTTGCTTCAATTTGGTCATCTCCAAACATTCTAGCCAAACCAAAATCTGAAATTTTTGGAGTCATTGTAGCATCGAGTAGTACATTGCTTGTTTTTAGATCTCTATGGATGATTTTTAGTCTTGAATCTTGATGAAGATATAAGACTCCTCGAGCAATACCATAAATAATTTCAAATCGCTTTCTCCAATCCAACAATTGCCTTTCGATTTCGTCTAGGTCAAAAAAATGAAAGTGTCTATCCATAATGCATAATGACAAATAGTTGAAGTTAAAATCATAATTTGTCTCGAACTTAGTTTTAATTATACTACAGTTATAATAATGCCTGAAAGAAAGAATCAGATGGTTGAAAGCCATAAGTGAAGGAAGAAATGGTATACCAAAGATGAAAAAGTCTAGGCTTTTATTTGGCATGTATTCATAGATTAACATCTTCTCTTCTTTATGGATGCAGCAACCAAAAAGCCTCACAAGATTCCTATGCTGGAGTTTGGCTATTAGCATGACTTCATTCTTAAATTCTTCTGTACCTTGCCTTGAACTTCTTGAGAGTGCTTTTACTGCTATTTCCTGTCCATTGGCTAGTTGACCCTAAAATTATAATTGAGACTTAAAATTATTAATATATTAATTGGGAGTTACAAATATTAAAAAATTATTATGATATTTCTTACTATACTATCACTATGCATGTGCCACTTTTAAACCACGTACATGGCCTCCACCAAATATTATCTTACACACGTGGGGTTATCAGAAATTAAAATAACAAATTGTGAGAGCTTCCGCCAAATATTTGTGCAATTATGATATTAGCTTTTTGACCTCAACCTTGCCCTAGATGTACAAAATTGTAGGCGTACAATAATAAGCATTGCTTCACATTTAACAAAGTTGTATAGTTATCTTAGATGCTTATCATGTATAAGGTGAAAGTACCTTGTAGACTGGGCCAAAGCCACCTTGACCAAGTCTTTTAGTAGGTGAGAAATTGTCTGTTGCTGCAAGTATGGTGCTTATGTCGAAAATTGGTAAATCTGGTTTTCTTCTACCTTCATCAAGCTTCTGAGAATCTTGAAAGGTTGTTGAACTTGTAGTAGCATCAATGAAAAATTTGAGTTGTCTTTCCCTTGCTGTTCTAATACAAGAATAGATACAAATGATGGTTGTAAATTTGCAATCATATTATCTATATAAAACTGGATAAATTACACCAACCTACTGAGAAATGTATTGAAATAACATTTTCCCCAAATGTTTGTACAAAACTCCCCTCCTTGAAAAATTTGATGGCTATTATTTTGTGAATCTTCAAAAGACGTTGGTGCAATATTAATTTTTCTAAAGCTTTTAATGATTATTCAACTTTGAAGAAAAGTGGTGATTTCAAGGTTAAATAGAAATGAGCTTATCTTTTAGCTAGTTTGGTATTATAACAACTATTGGTATTCTCTGCTACTTCATTTCTCCATTTGAAAGGAATGGTAGGACACCTACCTTGCCATCGTGTGATGAATTTTACAGTTTTACCTACCCTACTTCGTCTCGTCCTAGCCCAATCAATCTAAAGCGTGCATGTAGAGAGAGGGGGTTAATGTGTGTATAGAATAGAGTTTTTATCTTGTATAATATATATATATATGTGTGTGTGTGTGTGTGTGTGTGTGTGTCAACGCCACATATCATGAACATAACTCTACCTGCCCCACTCCAACTTGTCTTTCTCCTTTCTTGCATGAGTTTTTACCATCCAGATGAAAGGACAGGATTCAACCCCTTCTCAACATGTTATAATTTCTATAATTTACTATAACAAATATAAATATAATTTTTGTTAATTAATAAACAATATATTAAATTTCTAAGTATAATTTTTGTTAATTAAAACAACAACATAATAAAAAAATTTAAATAATATTTTTAGTTTATGTTTAAAAATTAACACATCAATTTTTAAGATTTATGTAATAAAGTTTAATAATAATTATAGCACCTCTACAATAATTCACACATGTAGAAAACATTGCATACCTTTCCTTTTTCTCCTAATCAACCAATATGCACATAGGAAAATTAGTAATGGAGTAACAAGTAGGGCCACTATCATAATTGCTAGCCTCCTCTTGTTGGCAAAGAACCCATTGGAATGACCTGAAAGCACGAAAATTTCTCTGTTAACGCAAGAATTTTTTATTTTTTATTTTTTGTGCACTCATAGGATAATTAAACTTCAGAAATCAACGGTATAATTTTGCCTATTGTCAATATGAACCGTAAAAAACTGAAAATGAAGGATGTAATTAATGGATGTATTAATTATGAGAATCTTTTCTTTTCTTTTTTTTTTTGGGGTCAAATAATTATGAGAATCAAATTGCAAAGAACATATACTGAATGTCGATTTTCCAAAGTTATTAGATTCCTTGGATGGAAGTTGAGTGATGGTTGGGAGTTGGGAGGTTATTAAATCCTAAACCCATTAAGGTTCCTTTCCATAGTTGAAAGTTCAAATTTTAAAAATAGGAAAACCTCATACAAAACATGCTTTTTAGATTTCACAAATCTAATTAGGCCTGTTTGGTAACGTTGTTCTAGTAACGTTGTTTATATTTTTTGAAAATATGTGTGGGTGAAAAAGTGTGTGAAAATATGTGTAAAATTGTTTAAATACTGAAAACTGTTGTTTAAACAACGATAACAAACGGGTCTCTAAAGTCTAAAGTTTGAAGTAATGTCAACAACGTTGTCATGCTGAAATGCAAGCACCGTGACGGGAGGGTTAAGGCGTCATTCTCCTTATCTTAATCTTAATTATAAGGGTCCTGATAAGGGGTGACTTTAGTGCAATTTTTATACTTTATTTTCATAAAACAAAAAAGATTTTATGCTTCATTGAGAAATTTTGGAATTATTATGTGTATCCCTTTCTGTGCTTGTCAAATGACATTAATTTTTTTTTTTTGAACTATTTCCATAGTCACAATCTAGCAAAGAAAAACAAGAATATTTTTCTTTTAAAAAAATTAATTAATTTCTACCATAGAAGTGAGTTTCTCCCAAAAAATAAAAATAAAAATAAAAATAAAACTAATAAAACAAAAGGAATGTGAATATTTACCCTTTTGCCAATAAAAATGAAGAAGATGATAATGATTTTGTTGTTTGAGATCTGTTTGTTTCAATGGAAATTCTTGTATAATAATAGTTTTCTATGTTTTTTAATGTTGGTAGCATAAAAAAAATTAAAAAAAGGGGGGGGGGGGGGGGGGGTTAAAGGAAAACTATCTCTAGTCAAATGAAAAAGTATGATTTACTTTTAGAGATTGTTTTCCACTAAATTTTTTTGGAAATCAACTTTATTTCATAGCAAGCTAAATAATGGAAATTAGAATATATATATATATATATATATATATATTTTAAACTCATTTAAGGTTAATACCAAATATAGAAAAATGACATAGTCTTATAGAAAATAATTTTTGAAAATTACTTATTTTCTAGATAACATTGTCCCTGAAACAAATAGAATAGTAAAATAAAAGTCAAATTCATTCATGATAAATATTTTTACTTTCTTTTGTAAAAAGGATTGAACTATACTTCTACCTCTAAAATATACTAATAAATTCCAATTTGGTGCTTAGATTCTGTAAAATTTCCATTTTTCCTTATAATTTTTAGGTTTTAATTGATAGCACAATTTGGTAACAAAACTTAACTTTGCAAATTGTCTCAGCATTTCTCATGTCATCAATTGCAATACTCCAAATTTAAATTTTAAAAGAAAATTTTAGAACTTTATAATAAAATCTAATGATCGATCAAACATGCATTGTAGTCCTCAACTATGAAAATGTAGTTCAACTAGTAAGTGCAGACTTTAACGAGCTTCAAACACAGAAAATGTTAAGTCATAAAATGAAGCAGTTGCTCCTATAGAACTTGTTGAATCTAGACCACAATTTATATTTTTTCTATTGATAAATGCTGGCTTGTTGGGAGGGGGAAGACTTGTTTCATTTCCTAACATGAATAAAATCTCTGCCATGCTTGGTCGATCTGTTGCTTGTTCTTGCACACATAAGAGCCCAATATGAATACATCTTGAAACTTGATGAGCAGAATATGCTTGACCCAACGATGAATCAACTATATCCAAGGGTTTTCCTTCCTCCCATAAGTCCCAGACCTAAAAAATTAATAGTATAATCTTAGAGTAATACCAAGGTGAAGTGCAATCAAATCAAAACCAAATGATAATATATTTTACTTACATGTCCAATCAAATTTAGGCAAGGACTTTCAACATGATAGTGGTTGTTTCTCTTGCCACTAATTATCTCTAGTATCAGGACACCGTAGCTAAAGACATCTGATTTGGTAGAATATAATCCTTCCATTGCATACTCCGGTGACATATATCCACTGCAATTGCACAAATAAAAATAATTATAATCATAGGAGAAGCTGGTGGGTGGGGGAGCTTTTTGCAATTTTCAACTAAATATAGCATTTAAATCATAAAAAGTGCAAATTATAGAAAAATGTAGTTATTGGCCCCCACGGATTTTAGACTTTAGGCCTTTAACTCCTCAATCCTTTTGAATTAATCCAAAACACAAGTTTGATACATTGTGCAATTGTTTGGGTTTTGGATAGGTCATAAATAATTTTTTTATATTTAGCTTGGCTGCCTCTGGAAAAAATTTTTGGCTTCGCCACTAATTATGATTGTGTAATTTTGTTTTTGGCATTCTTTGTTAATGTGTTTGTACATGTTAATTAAGGATATGGATAATGAACTCACTTAACAAGCCAAACCAATCAAATATTTTGTATTCATTTTGTTCCTCTCTCTCTCTCTCTCTCTCTCTCTCTCTCTCTCTCTCTCTCTCTATATATATATATGTGTGTGTGTGTGTGTATGTGTATGTGTAAGAGTAATTATTATAATTATAATTAAATATAAATATAGCTTTTTCTATTGACTTAATCTTTTGAAATAATAGGAAATTTACCATGGTATTAAAGTAATTCTTCCCCCATTTATCCATTACCACGCACATATGCCACATTATTTATTTATTTTTCTTTCTATGTGGAACCGTGGATAATGTCCTCACATGCTTCGTCTATCACACCATTGACATTATCATTCAGTTATTAGTGGTTGAATTTATCATCAAAGTTCTGGGTTCTCTGCATTACTTTCTTGGTCTAGAGGCCCTTTAAGTCTCGGACCTCCTTCTTTCCTAGCTGGCAACTTTATATTACGAATACTCATTCTAGGTACTAAGCCAATTATTTTCATTCCTAATAATGATTTTGGCCCACAAACTGACTCATATTGATATATATGGACCTATTGTTAAATCTAACCATGTATTGAGGCACCGTTGGCTTTGCAATATCTACCCCTTCCTAGACCTAATATATTCTTTGCTGTCAACAAAGCTAATTAGTTCATTCACTGACTTACCATTACCCACTACACCATTGTTAAGCATATTTTACTATACCTGAAGGCCACCATTTCACCATGGCTTCATTTATTGTGTTGCCTAGCTTTGGCTCTTAATGCATACGTTGATGCTAGTTGAGTTGGGCCTAATCTTATTCCTTTAGAGTGCTCGTAAAGAGTCTAATGTATTAGAGTCAAACGCTAAGGCTGAATACAAGGCCCTAGCCACCAGCACTGCTAAACTATTCTGGTTTTTAATCTTTCTTCAAAGAACTTGATATCTTTCTTCCCCACAAACCAATCTTATGGTGTCAGAATATTGGCCATTATTATGACCCAACCTGCTTGTATGTCAACTCTGCCTTCCATGCCTATACAAAGCACATAGAGATCAAGTTTGATTTTGTGCGAGATAAAGTGGCCTCTAAAAGTTCGGTTATTCGATCTCTCTCTACTAAAGGCAAGGTCACTAATATATTTACCAAATCGTTGTTAGTCTCAGCCCGCTTCTCTCATCTTTGGTGCAAACTCAACGTTAACACTTTACCATCGAGTTTAAGGGGTCCTCTTAGGAATATAAAAAAAGAACCCTCTCAAGTCTCAACAAACCAAATCTCTCAATCAAGAAAAAACCTTAATTTTTCATCAACGAAATGGATAAATTATTTACTCAGGAGAAGTCATGATGTACTCAAATATCCTATTGTAATCTTTATGTTGTAATAAGCATTATCAAACTTGTGTCACTAATAAACAAACACACTGATTTGTGAGAGTGAAGAATATATATTTTCATAGCAAAACATCATATGTACTTTCTTAGTGCGTATTTGAGAGAGAGAGAGAGAGAGAGATAGAGAGAGAGAGAGAGAGAGGTGCCAACAATAGTTTTTGTATTTTATTCAATTTGGTCATTTCCAAACATCCTATCCAAACCAATATATGAAAATAGCTTAGGTGTGTGTGTGTGTGTGTGTGTGTGTGTGTGTGTGTGTGTGTGTGTGTGAGAGAGAGAGAGAGAGAGAGAGAGAGAGAGAGTTACTAGGTGCCGACAACTCTATTTGTATTTGCTTCAATTTGGTCATCTCCAAACATTCTAGCCAAACCAAAATCTGAAATTTTTGGATTCATTCCAGCATCTAGTAGAATATTGCTTGCTTTTAGATCTCTATGGATGATTTTTAGTCTTGAATCTTGATGGAGATATAAAACTCCTCGAGCAATACTAGAAATAATTTCAAATCGTTTGCTCCAATCCAACAATTGCCTTCTTATTGCATCTACACCAAAACAAGAAAGCTCCCATCAATAGTTCATGACTAAAAACAAATACATGCTAACATATCAAAATTCCATGAAAATGTCGTAAAACAATAATTAAATAGTTGAAAGCGATTAGTGATAGAAGAAATGACATACCAAAGATGAAAAAGTCTAAACTTTTATTTGGCATGAATTCATAGATTAACATCTTTTCTTCTTTATGAATGCAACAACCTAAAAGCCTCACAAGATTCCTATGCTGGAGTTTTGCTATAAGCATAACTTCGTTCTTAAATTCTTCTATACCTTGCCTTGAACTTCTTGAGAGTGTTTTTACTGCAATTTCCTGTCCGTTAGCTAGTTGACCCTGAATTCATAAAAGCATATTATTATAAAAAAAATTTTCCTATTGTGTAATTGTGATAACAATTTATAATCGACCTCCAAAGTACCTTTGATGTATAATATTGTAGTAGAATAAAATTAGTATTGATGCATATTCATAGATGCTTATTGTCCACAAGGCGAAGTACCTTATAAACTGGGCCAAAGCCACCTTGTCCAAGCCTTTTATCAGGTGAAAAATTGTCTGTGGCAACAAGTATGATGCTTATGTCGAAAAATAGTAAATCTGGGGTTCTTCTACTTTCATCAAGTTTATGAGAATCTTGAAAGCTTGTAGAACTTTCAATAACATTGTTAAATACTATGAGTTGTCTTTCCCTCCCTGTCCTCATGCAAGCAGGGTTACAAATGATGGTTACATATATATATATATATAAAATATATATAAAGCCATCACAATTCGCATATGCAGCTTGAGTTGGGGAAAAAAATCAACTGAAAGGTTTGCTTACCTGTTCTTTTCTTCTTTATTAACCAAAGCACAAAGAGAAAAATGAGTAATGAAGTAACTAGTAAGGCCACTACCAATATTGCTAGCCTCCTCTTGTTGGCAAAGAACCCCTTTGCATGATTATCTGAATGCAAGAAAGTTTCTCCATCTGTATGATTACCTAACAAGAAGACTTTCCCAGTCACTCATGCCACAAAAATGGTGCACAATATGCATATTGATGCTTTAGATTTTTCAGATATTATTAAAAAAAAAAAATTAGAATTTTTTTTATTATGTTGTTAAAGTACTGGGATCAAACACATTCATCAGTTGTAAACCATTTTATAGTAAAAATCGATAATGACATTAATATTTTTCAATAAAGAAAATGCTCAAATACTAATAAAATTATTGAATACCTAATTCAAGTGCATCCACACGAACATACAGGCTTTGACCCCCATCCAAAACTCTTGTATCCATCAAATCACCAAACCATATCATGCACCCCATTTCCTCTTCCACATCAACACTTGCATACGCCGTGCAAGAACAATTCTGCAAGCACAGTGGCTTACAGGCCTCAAAACCCAGATTTGGATAAACTTGTGCCACTGAAGAATCTGGAACCTTCACACTTTCCACCTTCACAAACCCTTCACCACTCCTACATAATGATGCCTCCCCACGCTTCCTTGCACACCAACCTGTCTCATTTCTCATGAATCCTGGCAAACACATGCACTTGAAATCAGAAGCATTGCTTTCAATGTGACATTTACCAAATGTACCACACTTGTTGTAATAATCGCACTGGTCCAAAGGTACTGACCCTATAGAAAACCAAATACAATCTGCCTTCCTGCATATAAACTTTTGAACTGATCCAGATTCTTGTACCACTAGTCTTGCTAAGAAAGTTGATTCCATGACACCCCAAGTCGTGGTAACCTCACTTTTGTTGTTCACAAAACTTAAATTCAAGAACGAATTAGGGATCAAAGGGGGTAGCCCACCCCATCCATGGCCAATCCAATGACCAGAACGCCACCACCGAATGTTGCCTTTGTACAAAAACAACTCTGGTGAGGAGATATCTGTGTCAAGCATAAAGGAGCAATTTCCAGATCCCGGATCATCTTTGGACTTCCAAGATGTTACGATTCGGCTTAGACCAGTTGTTCGGTCCAATCCAAGTTTCATGTTTGGAAGAGTTGTATCGGTGGGATAATCAAAGCTTTGCCATAGAACCTCACCAGTTGTTTCGCTATGAATTAAGATTAGATTTCCTGTATCCAAGAGTTGAGCATTAGTACTTTTGTTGCTCCATTTTGAGGCAATATTTGTGGACCAGACGGGTTGTTTCCGATAATTGACATTGAGTACTAGGTTTCCACGAGAATCAATTGAGAGAACACCAGAAGTATCATTGATAGGACTATCTCTGTTTGCAACCCACACCACGGTTCGTCCTTGAGGTTCAGTTTTGTACCAAATTCCCACATAGCGGTAGGTGGACTTGCCGGGACTAAAGAAACCAAGCGCAAAGGTTTCTCCTCTAGAGACTAAAACGTTGCCATCTCTAATGGGCTTGCTGATAGTTATATGCGAAGTACCAAATTGAAGAAGAAGGAAAAGAAGCAATGTTTGCAGAAGGAGAAATACCATAGCAAAATACATGATCATTACTAGTGAGGTTGTAAGATTGGTCCTTCTGGTAAGTGGAAAAAGAGGTTGGTGTAGATAAGGCCTTGATGCAAGTAACCTATGAATGAGTTGGCTTGCATGTTTGTCTTATTTGATGCGTGTAACGTATTTCAGCTTTCCATTTCGATTTCCTCGTGAACTTTCTTCTCTAAGATTGGCCCATCAGTTGACCAACTTTTTACTTTGTCAGATATTACGTATCAATTATATCCATCTACTGCACTCAAGAGTTTTTTTTTTTTTTTTTTAAGATATTATTTATTATTTTATTTTTTTTAATCGATAATTAAAAGGGAAAAGATTTAAACTTAAATGATTCTATTGGAAATATAATGAGATTCCAATTAAATTATAAACCTCTTGACTCTAGATTTCTTCTAATACTCTTTCTTTCATTTTTTTTTTTTTTTTTTAAATGTATGATTTTAACCGATGAAATTAAAAATCGGTTGAGATTATTTATTTATTTATTTATTTTTATTTAATTTTTTTTAAACTTACGTTAGTTCTTATAAATGTGTGACAAATTTTGGAATCAAAACATATAATAATAGATTTGTGTTAGGATTAAATGTGGGTTAAAAGCTATTCAATACCATGATTTGATGAGTTCTCCCCATATCTTTTACATTAACTACTAAGGTCCCCTGCAATGCATTGTACATTTAATATATATATATTACAACAGCAACATAGTTTTAGTCCCTCATTTTTAAGTTCGATTATGGATCTTCAACAAGATTAGTTAAGGTCAATCACGTATATATTTTTTCCTTTATTTTATTATATTCGAAGTCATAGTCTCTGTTATTTCTTTAATTGGTATGTATTTTTTAACTATCTACTTCTACTAATGTTATTTTTGGTTTTCCTCTACCTTATTCTCTCAACTTAAACAATTTCACTCTTTCAACTACTTGCTATATTCATAGCATTTGACAAAATCATCTCAAGCGACTTTCACTCATATTTTCATCAAGAAGAGTCACCCCTATCATTAAGCATATTTTCTCAATTTGAATCATATATTTTTGTGTGTTTCCACTTATTCGTCTTAATATCTTTCATTTAAGCTATACTTATTTTATGAATATGTTGATTTTTAATTGCCCAATATTCAATACCATAGAGCATAGCTAGTCTTATAGCAATCTTATAAAATTTTCCTTTTAACTTAATAGGGAATTTATGATCGCACAATACTTTCAATGCACTTCTTCACTTCATCCATCCTACTTTTATTATCCTATAATTCACATCCTCTTCAATCTCTTTATCTTTATGGATTATTAGTCCAAGATAAAGAAAGTTCTACCTCTTTTTGTATCTCTTGACCATCAATTCTTACCATCCCTTAATATTTGTTTCCACTTTTATTAAATTTCATTCCATTTACTCTATTTTATTCCTACTTATTTGAATGCTTTTGGAGAGCATCACGACAAAGATATGCACTTAATCTAATCCACACCAATGGAAAACCTCTTAAATCGATCTAGTTAGTTCATACATCACTAATGGAAAGAGATATGCACTCAATGCTTATCATTGCAAACCTATAGTGATAGAAAACTCAATTTAAATTCATCCACTTGCTCTCACACTAGTTACAACGTTATCATTCATACCCTTAACGAACTTAATATACTTTAGAGAAACTCACCACATAAATAAGGACTCTGTTATTTGCCTTTTTTTTTAGGTCAATAAAAACAATTTATAATTATGTGTTGTAATGTTTATGAAATGGACTTAAATTATATTATATGTTATCATAAAAAGAGGAAATATTGCCAGAATTGATATAATTAAGAATATGGATATTTTTTTATTCATTAGGACGGGGAGTGGTGACCCCTATTAAGCTTAAGCGCCTTCACTGCTATCCTATACGCAATGATGGCTCCATATGGTTAGAAATTGGTATATAGTTATAGGTAAATATTGGAGCTATTGAGGTATTTATCGAACACTATATCAATTGCTTTAGTATCCAATCAAAAAAATAAATAAAATTGCTCAGGTAAAAAAAAAAAATATATATATATATATATATATTGTTTCCACAAATTTAAGCGCACAATTATTTTTTGTATTATTATGTTATTATATTTGCTTGACTTTTGATTTTTTTTTTGGCCAAAGTAACTCAATTTGAGCAAGAATGTCCTATTTCAATTCAAAAAATAATTACAAACATTTATTTTGCTCAAATAATTGATACTCCACCTATAAATAATTTATATATGAAAATAAATCCATTTCCTCATTAATACTCTATTTAATTACATAAAATTTAGGCTACTACATTTTCGGTCTTTAAAACACACACACACACATGTCATTATAAGGATTTAGGAAATGTAAATTGTGAAGACTGATAGAATTAAAATATCAACATATTACTTTAGTTTGTTCACAAAAAGTTGATTATTTCAACTAATTTACGGATATAGTTAATTTTTTATTTTATTTTTTTATATGCGTTATTATATTTTCTTTTACCTTTTATAGTGGTTTCAATTTATACCAAAGAAGATAAACATGAAAATACTCCATATTCTAAATAACTTATTTTGATCTATTTGAGAATAAGTAGTCCAAAATAAATTATTTCCTATATCATTTTAATAAAAAAATTATCATATAAATTTCTTTCATATAAATAACTATCTTTAGATAATTAAAACAATGAAAAAAAATACATCTATCTCATTAACATATGGAAAATAAGTAATAAATTGACATAAATGCAAAGTTTTGGTGAGGAGAATGGCCAAATGAATAGAGTTTTAAGGAATGTGCTATTCGGCAAACCTTAGCTTAGATCAACATAATTAGCAACAACTTGTTTCAGTTAAACAAGTTTCACTCAAAACTTGCTTTATTGAAAAGTAGACATACAATACTTTAAATTTGTTACAAATTTGACTTAAGTTAGATTTTAAAACGAGTGAAATATGACTATTTGAAACAACGCACAAATATGTTATTCCCAAGTATTCACTCCAAGCTTGCTTCACAGATCACTCAAGTAGATTTACAACAAAAAATAAACCGACTTTTTGAAAACTTGATGACTTAATGTGACTTTCTATTAAAACAACCATTGTTGCAGAAATAAAGATGAGAGATACAAAGGTATCCTGAGAGTAAACATTCTTAAATTTAAATAGTTAGAAAACCCCCCTCCTTTAAAGTATTATTAATAATAGTTTAAGTTTACCTATTTATATTGTTATTTTTGAAGAATATAACATACATATTTTGTGTCAATTTATTTATTTTATATATGAACAAAAAAAAAATGTTAAATAATGAATTTTTTTCTTGAAATGAATAATAATGCATGTATATATCTTTTGAAAGAGTTTGAAAGTAATTGAAGCAAATTCGCCCACTAATGATGGTTCCTATATTAGTCTAGCTAGTTAATAGGTCTATATAAATAATTAAGAAATGATGGTTTAAATTTTTTTTTTAAAGTAATTAAAAAAAAAATTTATGGCTTTGAGAAACCAAACCAATAAGCTCAGGGAAAATCTAACAAAATACCTAAAAACATTTATAAATACCAAGTAATTTTCCACTATAAATTGATTTATAAAAAAAAAAAGATAAAATTTATAAAATTGTGATCGGTTAAAATTTATAACAATAATTCAATTGTTACACATAAACAACCCACATAAATAAATATGTCATCGAAAAGAAAAAAAATGCAATTACAAAATAAAATAACTTCAGATTTACCTTTTAAAACTCTTTAACTTTTTTATTATTATTATTAAATTAAAATCATTAACTTTATTCTTCTTCATGGGTTTTTATCTATAAACTTATATGTTTAAGTTACCAAGGTAAGTATTTATTCATTTAGCTTTTCTATCTTTCCAAAAATTATATAAACTTTCCCTCTGTTTTAGGGCCCAAAAATGTTGTCAACCATGGGTGCTGAGCACATTTGTGGTTTACTAGTTTCTAACTTTTTATTCATTTAAGTTATTAACATAAATGTTTATTAAGATAAATATTTATTAAGAAAGAATGTTAAGGTTTTAACAAAGGACTCCAATTCAAAATTTTGATTCACCAGTTCTATTTTAATTTTTATAATTTTAATTTTCATGTAAGTTGGCATGAACTAGTCAGAATTGATGGCAAATATATTGTGATGCGGTAGCCATTAGCTACATTGTAATTCAAACATGGACTCATGTGATTCATATGCTAAATATTTAGTTCTAAAAGGTATTGAGAAATATAAAAAGGTTAAAAAGTTCTACAAGGTGAAAATGCACGTCTGAATGTATGAATGTGTGCAGGTATCAGTGTTGACCTTTTAGCATTGCTTGTGGGAAGTTGTTTTATATACTGGGGACTGAAAAAACAGAAAGCTTTTCAAGCTAAAGGAAAAGTTATTTGAGAGAAATGGAGGCTTGCTATTACTAAAGAAACTATCTAATCATCAAGGTTTTGTGTAGACAACCAAAATTTATAGTGCAGAAGAGCTTGAAAAGCTCACCACCAACTATAATGAGAGTAGATTCCTTGGACAAGGAGGCTATGGTACAGTCTATACAGAAAATATTACCAGATAACATTGTGATTGTGATTAAGAAGTCCAAAATTGGTAGTTAGCGTCAAGTTGAATAATTCATAAATGAGATAATTGTGCTTACTCAAATTATAAATCGGAACGTAGTTAAGCTATTAGGTTGTTGTCTGGAAAAAAAAGTACCATTATTAGTTTATGAATTCATCACAAACACGACTTTTTCTGACCTCAATCATGATAAAGGTCTATCATTCTTACTTTCGTGGGAAAAATATTTTTTATAAACATAAATGTTTATTCATTTAGCTATTTTATGGTCCTATAAAATTATTAATTTTTTAATTTAATATGTTTGCTTGTGTATATGCATATGTTAATGTTTATGTGTATGTGTATGTGTATGTTTGCATAAGCACTACCTAATAATTTGTTATAAAATTCATATCTTGAAAATTCTACTACCGCATTACATGTTTTATGTGTTCTTAACACGTATGCCAATGTTAATATCAATCGAATATTAATTACTATTCAATCTATAAACTCATTTTTTATGCGTTACTTTAAATTACAAAATCTTGAATTTAAACAACTGATTGATGAGATGACTATTGATCTTTGATGACTTTGAAATTTTGCATGAGTGAAAAATCTATGAAGATAATATAATTCAACAGTAGATTTATTTGTCAAAATTCACATATAATTTAAAAATATTGAATTGTGAAACATTATTTAAATTATACAAAGTGTAACTTAAAACATATATATATATATATATGTGTGTGTGTACTATTAATAAGTTCCACCTGCATTAACACTAATTAGACAATTATTATTAGAAGTAGTGTACCTTCCTTTAAGGAATTGAAAAGAATCCATCTTTTATACAAAAGCTAGATTCTAGGTTGGTGCATTGTTGGCATCTTCTACACGTATTTTCATGCTTACTAGGCAATTTTAAAAATAAGCCACATTTGTATTATAGGTGAAGAAGATGTATGGACCTTTCTTAGCAATGCAAATGCCTATAGCTACACATATTATTAATGCCATGGGTATTGGGCACATACATTTTGACAATTTTTTTGTGAATTTTTGGGTATATATTATAAGTATAAAATTGAGCAAAGTACCGAATAATTTTCTTCCTAGTTTCTATATAGGTATAGTTAGCTAATAGGTTTATATAGAATTAAGAATTGGTGGTTTTAAATTTCAAAAGTAACAACTAATAAAAAAAAAATTCATGATTTTCGGGGTGATTATGTCTATAAGTCCTGGAAAACAAATCTAAAAAAGTACCCAATAAATTTCAATAAATAACTAATAATTGTCCATTATAAATGGATTTAATAAATAATTAAATGAAATTTCATAAAATTGTGATTTGTAAAAATTTCTAACATTAATTCAATTGTCACATGTCCACCACCCAAGAAAATAAATGTGACATCCAAAAGAAAAATCCAAAATTCAAAATAAAATCATTCTAGAATTACCTTTTATAGGTCATTAACTTTGGTCTTCATGAATTTTAATATATAAAATTTCAAATTTAAGTTATTAATGTAAATATTTATTCATTCAGCTAGTTATATTTTTATAAAATTATTAATTGTTGAATTTATTATGTTAGTTTGATTATGCATATGTTAATGTTATGTTTATGTTGGGTGTGCATTTGTGTGTATATATATACACACACACACAAAAACCGATGGTTTTAAATCTCTTGCAATGGACTTGCCAAATTTATCTTAACCATTCAAGTAATTTCATTCATCAACGAAAATGTTTTAAAAGAGGTGTAAATTTTTTATGATAAAATTTAGCTACAAACTTAGTTGTTGTCTAAATATACAATTCCTACTAAAAAATTAGCACGCCTACAAATTTTGAAAATCTAATTGTCGGATTACATGTTCTTCATATTTTTAACACAAATATCAAATTTTGTGTCAATAAGATTTTATTTACTATTGAAATCATAAATTGATTTTTTATCACAATTTTAGATTACAAAAACATTAAATTTAAACATTTGATAATGATATAACTATTGATCTTTGATCTTTTAGAAATTTTGCAAGCATGGAATATATAAGAAGAAAATGTAATATAATGGTAGATTTGTTAAAATTCATATCACATAAAAAGATATTTAATAGAGTTGTTAGTCTTAGGCTATAATCAAGTTTGTAGTCCAATTTTGTCCAATTAATAATTAAAAATCACCACATCAATTAAAAATATCTCACATCGTTGTTCCATTAGCCACATAACCACTGAGGCTAACAATGGTTCAAAAAAATGACTAATAAACACTCACATAGCAAAGCCAAAAACACAAAATGCTAAATGTAGCTAAACAAAACCCATCTTTAACCAAAGTTGGGGTCTTCAATATACAGTCTTTCTTAACATTAAGAATTAGCGTGAAGAATTGCATTTCTTTGGCTCCACATGTTGTATGTAGTTTAGCCACCAAGCTAATTTACAAAGTACAGCTCTCAAGCTCTTCCCTTTTTTGTTGAATTATACTCCAATCAACTAAATCCTACTAGCTGAATTTGGGGTCAGATATTAAACATAAGCTCATAATAGATTTCCATATGCTTTTAGTAAAAGAAAACTAGATTATTTATGTCCTATGAGGAGGCCCTGCAGAACAGAAACCACACAAATTGTCTACATAAATTTCCCATTGAATAATTATGTCCTAAGAACAATTTCTGATGATTCAAGTGATAAAGGAAATTTCCTTGAGCTTCTATAATTTTTGGCAAATCATAATGATGTTTTTAAGGAAGTGTTGCAGAAAACTCCAAAAAACAGCAAGCTAACCCATCTTGATATTTAAAAAGACATTGTGCATGCAGCTACATATGAAACTACCAATGCCATCATTGAAGATCTTGATAGTGGGTTCTTTTCAATTTTAGCTGATGAGTCTCATGATATCTCAATAAAAGAACAAATGGTTGTTGTTTTGTGTTATGTTGATAAAAAGGGAATTGTCACAAAGCAATTTCTTGGTATTGTACATGTAGCAAATACCTCCGCTTTTTCTCTAAAAGCTGCAATTAAATTTTTATTTTTTAAATATGCATTGAGCTTATCAAGATTACGTGGGCAAGGTTATGATGGGACCAATAACATGCAAGGTGAATTCAATGGTTTTAAAACTTTAATTCTGAAGGAGAATAAATCAGCATTTTATGTCCATTGCTTTGCTCATCAACTTTAGTTGACTCTTGTAGCTGTTGCTAACAAATATACTGATATTGTTGAATTTTTTAGCTTGGTTAGCAAAATAGTAACTATTGTTGGAGCCTCTTGTAAAAGACGATAATTTTTACAAAATGCACAACTTGCCAAAATTACAAAAGCATTGAACTTGGGTGAACTTGAAAGTAGGCAAGGTACCAGAAGACAACTCTTAAACGTGCTGGTGGTAGACGTTGGGGATCATGTTATAGGAAAATCCTCAACTTGATTTTGATGTTCTCTTCCACAGTTGATGTACTTGAGATGATTCAAAAAGATAGCCTACTCTCTAAGCAAAGGCTCGATCTATTTTAAGGTTAATTCTATCTTTTGAATTTTCCTTTGCTTTATACTCGATGAAAAATATTTTAGGTATCACAAATGAGTTGTTAATAGCATTGCACAAGAAAAATCAAGATATTGTAAATGCTATGACACTTGTTAGTGTCTAAGCAACGATTGCAAATGATGAGTCTATGAATGAGAAGCTCTATTGACTGAAGTATCCTCATTTTGTAGCAAGCATGATATTCCTATCTTGAACATGTATGAAATATTTGTAGTTGGTGTGAGGCCACAACGCAACACCCCACAAATTACAAATTTACATCACTATCGTGTTGATGTATTCTTTGAAGTCATAGATTTGTAACTTCAAGAGCTTAACAATCGTTTTTCAAAGGCGACTACTAAGTTGCTACTTTGTATGGCTTGCTTGAATCTAAGTGATTTGTTTTTGGCTTTTAATATAAAAAATTTGATCCGTCTTGCAAAGTTCTATCTATCTAATTTTTCTAAGATAAATGTATTGGCACTTGATAATCAACTACAGACTTACATTGTTGATATGTGCTCCAATGATGAGTTTTTAGGGCTTAAAGGAATTGGGGACCTTGTTGGAAAGATGATGAAGACAAATAAGGATGTTATATATCCATTAGTATATTTGCTTGTGAAGTTAGTTTTGACCCTTCTTGTTGTGACTACAATAGTAAAAATAAGTTTTTCAGCAATGAAATGTATCAAGAATGAACTGTGCAATCAAATGGGGGATCAGTGGATGAATGATTGTTTAACTGTGTACATTAAAAAATATATAGCTCTTAAGATTGATAATGAATCTATCATGCAACAGTTTCAAAATATGAAATCTCGTAGAAAACAATCGTACAATTTTCTTTTGTGATATTAATATATTCAAGTCACTTTTGTTTTAGATTTTATATAATCTATATTTCTTATTGACCTCCTTAAACAAAAATCTTAGAGCCGCCCCTGTAAGAACGATAGAGGCTTTTACAAGAATTGTCCAACAATATTCGTTTCCCATTTGGCAATCCCAGATTGGTCTTGGTGGCTTTACAACAATTTTCCCATTGACCCTTACATAGTTTCATAATACAAAATTCAGCCCATTATCTTGTTATTTTCAAACTTTATTTGACGCTGACATTTTGTATAATTAATGTGTGCTAATGATAAACCCAAATAAAAATGATGTTGCTACAAAGAAAGACTACCAGTTTGCTCCTCGGCCCACAAAGAAAGAGTTGGCCCAAAGTCTAGAAGAGAGAGATATTAGTATATTATTACAATCTGTAAATGCTCTGCCACTGTGTTTAATATAGCCCAAATAGCCATAAGTCTGCATAGAATAACCCTATAAGTCAATGCACGTGAGATATCCATTAGTAAGTTAAGAGTAAGGAAATCTTGCGGTATATAACTCAAAAGATAAAACTTAGATACAGTACTTATGTACTGTATGTAGAGAATTAACACGAAATTCCCAAACTTGTAAGAAACAAAATAGAGAAAATACACACCAAAGAAAAATAATCACACGTACAATACAGTATTTACGTGATTCGGCAATCGGCTTACGTCCACGGAGTTGCAAGGATTTCACTATTATTAGGGAAAAAAAATACAAAGTGTAGCAATATAGTTTTTCTCTCTCTCAGAAAATCTCCCATTAAAAACCACACAACATCATTTTGGATCAGGTCGTCATCCGGATCAAACGCAACTAGGCTCCACAAAGCCTAGCAAATCTCCCACTTGGAGACTAGTTAAATCACCAACATCAACCGCAATCCTCCAAAAACAATCCCTCATCCCTACAAGTCATCCTCCTATCCTCAAGCTAGAAGACCAACTGAAGCTACACACAGCTTCAGCTTCTCAATAATGACACCCTTAGTCAACATGTGTGCCGGATTCTTAGATCCACAAATCTTCTCAAGTATTTATTGCTTATCTTCAACGAGATAATGGATAAAGTGATATTTTGTCTGTATATGCTTTGACTTTGAATGAAAAGCCAAATTTTTAGCAAGAAAAATTGCACTCTGACTGTCACTGTATAGAATGCCCATCTCCTGCTTCTTACCAAATTCATCTAAGAAGTCATGTAGCCAAATCATCTCCTTTCTAGCTTTAATTATTGCTACATACTCAGCTTCTATAGTAGACAAAGTAACAATCTTTTGTAAATTTGAAGCCTAGGATATAGTTGTACCACCCAGAGTAAATACAAATCCAGTAGTACTCTTTCTACTATCAATATTACTAGCAAAATCAGCATCTACATAACTCTATAGTTTCAAACTTGCATATGTGAAGCAAAGACATGTATCTGATGAACCCCTTAGATATCTCAGAATCCACTTGACTGCCTCCCAATGTTGCTTTCCTAGCCTACTCATGAATCTGCTCATAACTCCCACTGCATGTGCAATGTCTGGCCTTGTACACACCATAGCATACATCAAGTTGCCAATAGCTAGGGGTGGCAATTTGTGTTCACATAACAAGTTCATGTCGTGTCAACTCATAAGTATTTGATTATATAGGTCAACACTAACCCGACATGTTTATTAAACGAGTCAAGATTCCTCAATCCTAACACAACCCATTTATTAAATGAGTCAGTTGTGTCGACTTGTTTATCAGATTTTATCAAAATGAAAAAAAAAATTATGGAAAAACAAACAAATAAATATTTTTAATATAAAATTCAAAACTAACGAGTAACTGCATCACAAATAATCATTCAAAACTAAAGCATATCCCAATATCACAAATAATCAATCACAATATGTCAAAGAAAATAAATCACAACAACTAATAAGTTTTTATACCTAGAGTTTGAAGGGTATATTGGTAAAATGCCATTTACTCAAACGGGTCAAACAGGTTCTATGTGTTCAACACTAACCCAACCTGCTTATTAAACGAGTCAATCATGTCAACCCGAATATGACACGAACTTGTTAAGCCTCAACCCATAACCTGCTAATTTCATGTTGTGTCATGTCGGGTTTGCAGGTTGTGTCCAATTTTGCCACCCCTACCAATAGCTAAGGCATAGGGCACCTTGCTCATATGATCCCTTTCTTCTTCTATCTTAGGTGACTATTCTTTGCTTAGTTTGAAATGACTACCCAAGTGTGTGCTCACTGGTTTAGCTTCATTTATGTTGAACCTGCTGAGAATTTTCTTAACATACTCTGACTGTGAAAGCTTCAATGTACCATTAGCCTTGTCTCTAATGATTCATACCAAGGATTTGCTTTGTAGCTCCCAAATCCTTCATTGCAAACTGTTTTTACAATTACTTCTTTAGATTATTAATCTCCTTAATGCTAGACCCTATAATGAGCATATCATCCACATACAACAGTAAAATGATGTAAGAATTGCCAAAGAAATTAACATAGCAACAGTGATCGGCTTCACATATCTTGAACACAATTCTATACATTAAACTGTCAAATTTCTTGTACTACTGTCTTGGAGCTTGTTTTAGGCCATACAAGCTCTTTCTCCATTTGTAGACTGGATTCTCTTGTCCCTCAACAATGAATCCTTCAAGCTGAATCATGTAAATGTCTTCCTCCAAGTCCCCATAAAGGAATGCTGTCTTCACAACTAACTACTCAAGATGTAAATTTTCTGCAACCACCATTCCCAGTACCAGTTTAATTGTTGACATCTTCATAACTAGAGAAAATATTTATGAGTAGTCAATGCCCTTCTTCTGTTGGAACCCTTTGACAACTAATCTGGCCTTGTAACGCTTGCTACTATCATGTTCATTATTTATTCTGTATACCCACTTATTGTGTAAAGCCTTCTTTCTTGCTGGCAATTCAGTCCATTCCTATGTCTGATTCCCCAACAAGGAATCCATCCCATCCTTCATGACTAACTCCCACTTGCTTGAATTTTCATCCTGCAAGGTTTCATCATAACACTCTGGCTCACCACCGTCAGTTAACAAGAGATAATTTAGAGCGGGTGAATAACACTGTAGAGGTCTAATGGTCTTGGAAGATCTACGGATTTCAGCTACAGGTGTACTCTAATCTACCTATGATTCTACTTTCTCCTTATCTTCTTCACCCATTTTCTGGATAGTACTTTCAGTCAATTCATCTAAGTTGACAAACTCAAATTTCTTTTGATCTACATCTGTAACATCTGGCACTATAATTGACCTGTCCTTGTACATAACCTGTTCATTAAATATGACAATTTTACCTTTGATGATTTTTCTGTTTTGCTCATCCCAAAACCAATAGCCAAATTTCTCATCACCATAGCCAATGAAAAAACATATTTTAAACTTTGTATCAAGTTTACTACGAGTAACATAATCAATATGAACATAAGAAACACAACAAAAAACTTTTAAATGGGAAAACTTTACCTCTTTACCACTCCAAACCTCTTTAGGAAGTTTGAACTCCATAGGAACTAATGGTCCTCAGTTTATCAAGTAAGTTGTAGTACTAACAGCATCAGCCCAGAAAGTTTTTGGTAATTTAGCATGCAACCTCATACTCCTAGCATGCTCATTGAGAGTTCTGTTCATGCGCTCAGCCACACTGTTCTGTTGTGGTGTCCCAGGAATAGTCTTCTCCATCCTAATTCCATGTGCAATACAATACTCACTGAACCCTCCATCTATATACTTTCCTCCATTGTTTGACCTCAAACATTTTACTTTTAGACCTGTTTCTGTCTCAACCATAGCATTCCACTTCTTAAGAGTCTCAAATACATCAAATTTATTTTTCAGAAAATAAACCCATATATTTCTGCTTGAGTCATCAATGAAAGTGATGTAATACCTTGAACATCCAAGGGATGCAATCGGAGAAGGGCCCTACAAATCAGTGTGTACTAACTCCAAATTTTCAGCCTTCAGTGTCCTGCTAGTTTTCAAGAAGCTCACATTTTTCTGCTTTCCTAAGATGCAACTTTCATGCATGTCAAAATCAACGGACTTTAATTCTGGTAGTTTCCCTTTTGACAGCAGCATCTTCATCCCTTTCTCACTCATTTGACCAAGTCTGCGATGCCATAGGCTTGTATCAGTGCTTGCTTCAGAAACAGCAATTGTGTCTCTTGGACTCGAGGTTATATATAGAGTACCAGTTTTCTTTCCATAGGCCAATACTCTAACTCCCTTTGTAACCTTCCAAGTACTAGCAACAAACAGTATTGCACAAAAATCGGATTCCTCCTCAAGTCAGGAATATGTTGAACCTTTTCCAATAACCAAACAGACCTATTGGGCAACAATATCAAGACGTCTCCCATACTCACAACATCCAAGGCTATATCATCAGCCAAATACACCTTACTAAAATCACCTGCAACATAGTTCTGTATGATTTCTTTGTGTGGAGTGGTATGAAACGAAACTCCTGAGTCCAAAACTCAATCATCAAGTGGACTGTCTACTGCAAGAAGTAATGCATCATGTACCTTTTCTGTTACAACATTAGTAAAATCATCTTCATTCTTCTTCTTAGGACTTTTGCATTGCCTCCTAAAGTGACCCATTTTCCCACAATTATAGCATTGTACTTATTGGCTTGATCTAGATTTAGTTCTGTTCCGATTAGAATTTCTGGATTTTGATTTACCCCGATTTGAATTTCTGTCATCACCTCTACCTCTTGTCTAAAGGTTTAGTACAAAACCAGATCCTGAGGTTTCACCTGTATCTTTTCTGTGAATCTCCTCAGCCAAAATTAAATCTCGTATATCATTGTACTTCAGCTTCTCTTTTCCTGTAGAATTACTTACTACTATCCTCATTGCCTCCTAACTGTTTGGCAAAGAAGTCAAAACGATCAGTGCACGGACCTCATCATTAAAATCAATTTCTACAGACGATAATTGATTTGTGATACTGTTAAATTCGTTTAGATGTTGTGCTGCAGATGCATTCTCTGCCATCTTCAAATTGAACAATTTCTTCATCAGATGCAACTTGTTGTTTGTTGACGGCTTTTCATACATGCCAGATAAAGCCTTCATTAGATCTGCTGTGGTCTTCTCATTTACAACTTTGTGTGCAACAGACCTAGAGAAAGTTAACTTGATGACTCCAGTACCTGCCTGTCAAGAAAAGCTCATTCCTCATCCTTCATAGTTGCAGGTTTTTCCTCTAGAAGCGGCAGATGCAACTTCTTCCCATAAAGACAATCTTCAATTTGCATCCTCCAAAATTCAAAATCTGTGTCATCAAACTTTTCTATTCCAAACGCCTTTCCTGCTCCTCTGTCATTGCTCCCACTCAAATCTAACCCTAGGCTCTGATACTAGTTGTAAGGAATTAATAGGAAATTCTCAAACCTGTGAGAAACAGAATAGAGCACACACTAAAGAAAAATAATCACACGCACAAGACAGTATTTAAGTGGTTCGGCAATTTGCCTACGTCCATGGAATTGCAGAGATTTCACTATTATCAGGGAAAAAAAATACAAAGTGTGGTAGTACTATTTTTTTTTTCTCTCTCAAAAACTATCGGCCTAAGCCTCCGCTCCATAGACTAAGCCTTAGAAAATCTCCCATTAAAAACCACGCAACATCATTTCGGGTCGGGTCATCATTCGAATCAAACACAACTAGGCTCCACAAAGCCCAACACTGTACCTTAAGTTTCTCTTTTAAAATTCAGTCAAGTGGCTATTTAACTTAAAAATACCATTTTAACCCATAAGAAAAAATTTATTTGGCAAAATCTTAAGAGGTGAACATAATGAACAGTACCTAAGTATTGTACCTAAGTACTGTACTTAAGTCTTGCCCTAACTCAAAATGGTTTTGTCAACCAATACATTTCTCATTCCAATAAATAATCAATGAATGTGACAAATTCCATAAAAACGAATACATCATGCCCATCAAGAAAAGTGTTATATTCATAACATTTTCACAATAGTTATACAAAATATTTTTAGTGGTAAGTTGTTATTAATTCTAATTTGAGCTTATCATTAAAAATTATTATTTTTCTACTAATAATAGCCAACAAAACTTTTTTTTTTTTTTTTTTTTGAGGGGAAGCCAACAACAACTTAAAACTTTAAATTTGTTGTGAAAATAGTATTTCTCTACCCATCAATGTAAAACTATAATGTTATATTGATAACATAAGCAAGTGGTTCATGCGACCTTTTCCCGTATGTGACCTCACATATTTTTTACTACTCTTTGGGCTTGAGTGAAGTAGGTTCTTTATTCCTTTTGAGGCTTTTTATTTTTAGTTGGTGAGGTGTGAAAATTGTGGGGTTTTAATTTCCCATGTGGTGTAGTCTAAATTGTCTAATAGGAAATGTTTTATAAAAAAATGGCAATGTTTATTAGACGCGCGACTATTACACACATTTCACTTTTGTACAAAAATTGAATTTATAATTTTCCACTTGAGAATGAGACTTCAAATCAAGATTTTAGTTCCAAAAAGTGTATAAGTGGGTGTGTATAAAAGACATTCCCTAATAAAATAATGGCCTTCTGGTTTAGCGTGGAGAAATTGGTTTTTTAGCCAATTTCGTGTAGAGATGTAGACCCAAAAATTAATCTTCAAGTGATGAAACAGGTGTGGGCTAAACCCAAACTGCTGTAATGTGTGGTTGATTTTATTAGGCCCCTTTTTGGTCATCTGCTCATTGAATAAATATTTACTTAATGAGGTTGAGTAAAAAAAGATAGGGACTAGACATGGGTATTTTTGTCTATTAAGCAACTCTATTTTCTCCCTTCAGTTTTCTCTCCATTTTGGAGAGAACTTTTAGTGGGCTTGAGAAGAAAATATCTTGGGCCCACCATTTATTTTCTTTCCTTCCCACCCAACCAAACACACTAAAAAAAATTTTCCTTTCCATTTTCTTTCCAAAGTTTTCCATTCACCCTATTTCACCTCCAAACAAACACACTCTTATGTCAATAACAGATGCTCGCCTTTGATATTTCTTTGACATTTATAATTACTTGATACTTTTTTCTTAGCTTTTTTTTTTTTTGATAATCTTTTTCCTAGGAATTTTAATTTCAATGTGCATTGGAGAATCAAATTACCATAACAAGTTGAGACTTTTTTTTTTTTTTTTTTTGAAAATATTAAATATTTTTAACACACACGAGGAGAGAGGAAACTTGTGCTATAGGTCTTGAGATCAATCCACAAATCTTTTGCATAATTGATGTACATAACACTAGTCTTGAGGTCAGGACTGAGAGAATTGGTTAGCCATGAAAGGATCGTAGTGTTGCACATATTCCAAGAATTGAACAAAGGTGAAGTTGGATCTGGTTGTGAAATTAAACCATTAACAAATCCAAACTTGTTTCTGGAACTTAAAGCCAGAAACACAGATCTCGCCCAAGTCATGTAGTTCTCAGGACCAGTAAGAGGCTGAGATGTGATAATCAAACCAAGATTCTCATTCGCTGGTAAGAAGTACGGATTGTTAGCATATTCATCTGCTATGGCAGCACTGCCAGTTGGTGTAGATGAAGAAGAAGGTGCACTTTAGGAATTTGAAGCCATGAGAGACTAAGAGATCAAATTCAGAAAGAAAAACTTTGTTTGGTTGGTGAGAAAATGAAAGAAAATCGCTCGATACCATGTAAAATCAGAAAATGCAAAACGGAAATGCAAGAACTTGCTTTGAGAGAAAACAACTCTGCATTTGCTTATCAATTTGTTATAAGTAGTTAATGAATAATTAGCTACAAGCTCTGTATATATACACAGAAAACAGGGGCTGAACATGGTGCCCAAAAGTATTAACTAACTACTTAAAACAGCAACTAATCAACTAATGACAGGTGGCACAAACTATAACTAACTGCTACAACTAATGCTTAAGTGAAATGGTGCCTTTTCCTTTTGCTTTCTTCCTTGCCGTTTTATATTTACAACCTTTATTACCCCTGTCGTTTTGCTTATTTCTGTTGCTTCTATTGCTGCTGTCGTTTAGATCGTCTTCAACACCCCTCCCGACATCTCACCAGAGGCCTTAATCACATTAAAAATCACCCAGGAAGAATTTTGAACCCTCCCCTTAAATCTCAGTAAATGTTCCCAAAGAAGCCTTCTTTAGCAGCATAAATGAATGACCAAAAACAGTCCTCGCTAGAGTATTCAGAAGAGAACTTACGTTGAATTGAGATCTGAATTAAGACCTTGTCCCTATTCCAACAAAGTAGAGTTGTCCCTAATCGACTATATAAGAAAGAAACATCAGAGAGCCACCAGGAATGAGGCTTCTCTGAATTTCTTGCATTTGACCACCTTCCAACATTGCTTAGGTAGGTGGGATTCCAATATTCTTCTACTAACAATTGAGAAAATCCCACAGGACCAAATTGAGCCCATAAGCCCCCCACAAATCTTCTAATTATCAAGAAAGACACAGGATTTTGTAAGAATTTCCCTACAAGACTTGTTTCCCATTTGGCAATCTCAGCTTGGTGGCTTTACAAGAATTTCCCCATTGATCCTCACAGGTTCATAAATCATAATACCAAATTCAGTATATTATCTTGTTACTTTCACACTTTATTTCACAATTGCTGACATTGTGTATAATAAATGTGTATCAATGATAGACCCAAATAAAAGTGCTGTTGCTTCAATTACAACTTGACAACAGCTCGAAGATAGACCGGTGGCTACCAGTTTATTCCTCTGCCCACAAAGAAAGAATCGGCTAAAAGTCCTGAAGAGAGAGATATTACAGACTGTAAATGCTTGCACTGTGTAAGTGTAATTGTAAGTCAATGCAGGTGAGATATCTAGCCGGAAGTTAAGAGTCAGAAAATCTTGCGGTATATAACTCAAAATGGTTTTGTCAACCAATACATTTCTCATTCCAATAAATAATCAACGAATGCGACAAATTCGATAATAATGAATACATCATAGGACCTCTCATACAATATAATTTACTGATAAGTCAATTTGAGGATTTGGGCTCGAGTGAAGTAGGTTCTTTACTCCTTTTGAGGCTTTTTATTTTTAGCTGGTGAGGTGTGAAAATTATGGGGCTTTATTATTCTATGTTGTGTAGTCTGAAATTAAAAAAGTAGCCATGTCTATTACACACATTTATTATACACATTTCACTTTTGTACAAAAATTGAAGTTATAATTTCCGACTTGGAAAGTTGTGACTTCTCGTAATAATTTTAGTTCAAAAGAAGTGTGTAAAATGAGTGTGTAAGATATACAGTATTTCCTAGTAAAATAATGGGCTTTTGGTTTAGCATAGTAAAGTCGGATTTTTAGCCAATTTTGTGTAAAGATGTACATGGATGTAGACCCAGAAATTATTCTTCAAAGTGATGAAACAGATGTGTGGGCAAAACCCAACCCATGTAATGTATGGGTGATTTTATATTATTAGGCCCAGTTTTGGTCATTTGTGGCATCTGATATTTCTATGACATTTATTACATTAATACTTTTTCCCCCTGCAATTTGATTTCAATATGCATTGGACAATCAAATTAAGTTGAGACTTAACTTACCTACTTGGCTTGTGAGCAGTGGCAGAGCCGGAATTTAAGTTCGGGGGTAAAATTTTTAAGCAATGCATATGGGCACAAACACAAAAAATAACATTAGTATATTTGCTATACTGTATTTTTCTATTAGGAATTCATTTACACATGAATAATTTTTTAATTAAAAATTCCATTTACAATTCTCATAAAAGATTTTAGTAGTTGGAAAACTCAAGTACAATTCATATAAATATGATATTGTAATATATTAAAAACAAAATTGTGAACTTACATACGCTTGAAAATTCAAAGTTTAACATGAAAACAATATTGAGCTTTAGAATTTATTATATAATTATCTTTACATTTTATTGCTTAAACAATTTTTTTTAGCAAATAATAAATTACTACATTAGAAATTTGTGATTCTTTTATCATTTTTATCAGGCAATAATAATATTTTTTCAATCTTTTCGATTAAAACTTGTGTTTCTTAATAGTTTTTTATTTATTTATTTATTTATTTTATTTTTATTTTATCTTTTATATATGTATATATATATATATATATATTTGAGCTTTAAAACAAATTGATAGATTATTAATGATTTTATTTTTCTTCCATATTTAATGAAGTTTCCAAAATAAACAATAGTCCAATGATTAATTTATAAATGAAAAGGAAATACGTAAAGCAAATCCATGCATGAAACAGAACAAGAAAATAAAAGATACAAAAATTAAGATGGGCCAGCCATATGGAGGGGAGGGAACAAATTGATAAAAGGACAAAAATCTTGAAACTCACACAACAGTAATTAAGCTTGAGCTCTGTTTTCTCATATTCCTGTTATTTAGTGTAGGGTGTAGGCATATGATTGGAGGTAGCAAACTCGTGACATATAAGTAAATCTCTTAAAAAAATTTGGGCAGGCCAAGGGGCGCAATTGCCCCCCCTGGCTCCGCCTATTGCCCCCCTGGCTCCGCCCCTGCTTGTGAGTTTAATATTGCATTTTTATATTATTATTGTGTCAATTCATGTATATTATATTTGATTTTGAATTAAAATTCTAACGGCTAGTTTTGTACTTAAAATTAGTAGTCATGCATGTATATCTTTTGAAGGGGTTTGAAAGTAATTCTTAGCAAGTTTTATCATAATCTCACGAGTTAATATGCAAATTGCACAACTAGGACATGAGTAGATTTGTCAATTTGGACATGAGCTTTAATCAAGTTAAATAAGGCCAGCTCAATTCTATCTAAGCCTAAAGAATTGAAGCAATCAGAAGAAAATCACATCAAATACAAATCAAATTCGGAATAGAATTCCAATATGCATATTGAGGCAGTTCAAGTTGTGAACGAAATGCAAGCATATCACATATCATGTCATATCATGCAATCTCCCCACAATTTATCTTATCAGTTGGACCAATCAAAACTAAAAACATCAATTAAAAATCCAAGTTAGCTCCACCTCAACAAAAATAACTGATTTTTTTTTTCTCCTCCATCGGTTTAAGACTCTCCTATTCATCTCCTCCTCCCCTAACTTCATCGTCACCTCATCCAAGTTTCCCCCATTTTTGGGGGTTATGAGCGTCAAGAATGTGACTACTCTTACATGTGAAATTGACCTCCTTTAACCAAATTCAAAATTTTCCATATATGACAATAAAATTGCATGTGTTTTACTTTTCATATTTGAATAATGCTATAGTCACAAATTATTTTACAACATTTTTACAAAATGTTGACATGGCTAACCTCTTATTGGTTTTTATTTAGGCTTATCATTAATATCAATTTTTCATCTACCATTAATCACTCACCACTCACCATATCAGCAGTTTGTAAAAAAATTTATAAAAAAATTTCTATCTCTAGCATTATTCTTCACATTTATTTATGATTTGGATCAAGAGATGAGCTACATCCATAATATTTTCACAATACTTTCACAACAAATCATGTGGTAAGTTGTTATTGGTTCTAATTTGAATTTTCAAAATTTTGAATTCACAATTTAAATTACTTTTTAACTTACTCATAACAACTAATAATAACCTGTCATTTAGGATTTGTAATGGAAATGTTATAGACATATCATTTTTATTTTGATTAATTGTGGTATGGTATGTAATGCAAGGATATAAATTGAATTGACCTACCCAAACTAAGCTTCCAAGCTTGATGTCATGTGAGTATCTTCGGTAGTTGCATATAACACTCCTCTCATATTGAGGTGAATCCTCACGCTTGTCGGGTCAATGCCCACATAAGAGACTTATTGTATACAACCACTACACAAGATAAAACAAATTCAAGTAAAAACAGATGAAGTTTAAATGACCAAAGCTTGATGACGTGTGAACCACACTACTTTCAAGTGCCACAAGTGAAGACAATGAATATGCTATATCTAAACAAACAACTTCATTCGAAATAGAACAACAACAAAAACAAGGTCTCTTTTTTATTAAAAATTTGGTAAACCAAAATTGTGAATCGGGCATGTAAAGTTGTAATTTACAACTATGTGTTTTGTCGGCTTTTATTCCGTGCCAAATTTGATTGTAATTTTTATTCAATCTTTTGTACCCTGTATTTATTATGGGATTTGATTGTAATGGTTGTGTGATAGAAAGAGAGAGAGAGTAAAGACTCAAACAATTGAAGACTGAAGAGTTTTCGCGGGTATCTCGCGACTAAGCATCCCGCGAAATGATCTATGTGACCTACACATGCTGGAATGCGAAGAGTCAGGATAGGATGAAGATAGCTGTGTTTCGCGAGTAGCTCGTGGGAAGAGTGCTTCTGTTTTGCTAGATTGTGCTATTTGATACATAGTTTCTGTACCCACACTATATATATCCACATTACACACAAATGTTGAGGAGTGCTTCTGAGAGAAAACCCTAGCCACAAACCTTGAGAGTTAGAGATTGTTATACCCACAATTCTCTACATAATTGCTTGTGAATTTTCCTCAACTTCTACCTCTCCATTTCCATACCATTAAGAGGTTGATAGCCCAAACACTTACCACACCCTTTCAGAGTGTCAAGTGAAGTTTTGGTGCTGCTGGGAAGTATTGGAAGAAGCCAAGGAAGGCAGATGCAACATGGAGCTTGTTGCGGGATTTAGAGAGCTAGACAAGACACGGTTCTGAGAAGCGTTGTTAGAGTAGGAGCTTGGAAGGTTTAGGTACATTGGATAGATTAGGCTTGGAGGGTCCCTTGCTAACCCATGTATCCCAACTGATTGTCTAGTGGATCGATTATTGCTTGGAGGGCGGCAGAGAGGTTTTTCGCTGAGTTCTTTGGTTTCCTCTTCGATAACACATTGGCGTGTTATCTTGTGTTTGCATCTTTCTTCTCTACTCTTTTACATTCCATTTTACTGCTGTGTTGTCTTGATTATGGATTAGAGTAGTTTGTTTGTTTATCCGCTCGCATTTACACTATTCTGCACTTAGTATTAGGTTAGAGTAAAATCTATTGAGTCGTAACTTTAATTTGGGAGTTTAAACAGCTCTTGTATTTTCAATACATTTTTGAGCTTTCAAGGCAACTCATCAGGAGTAAATAATTTATCTACATTTTGAAAAAAAAAAAAAATCAATTAACTTGAATGGAACTGAAATTATTTTTATTTTAGTTCAGCCCTTGAAGATCAAATATAGCAATCAAAATCTCTGGCAATTAATTGTGATAGGACCAAATCACATTGGATAAATGCTCATATTTTTTTCTAAAATTAGGCCATAAATTCAAAACTTATCATAACCTGTTTAACCATGAATTAAAAGACACTTACCTTTGATATTCCAATCATGTTTATTTTTAAATTACACTTTGATCTTGATGCACGGAGGACAATCACATTTCCGTAACAAGTTTCCCTAAAAAAACAATACCATAACAAGTTTTTTTTTTTTTTTTTGTGAGAATGATTACCATAACAAGTTAAACATTACTTTACCTACCGGAAAACTTCAGTGATAATATTACATTTTGATGGTGACACTTTATTATACAAAGAAAATAAAAGTTTTCCCAGCTATAATATTATTGACACATAACTAACATTTATACATATAACTTATAAGGGGAAAAATGAAAAATAAGTAGTGTTTTGGATCGAAAACAAAAGATTCAAAAAAAAAAAAAAAAAAAACATAAACTTACCTTTCAAAACTAATTATATTTGTTCTTTTTTTTAGAAATTTGTATGTATAAAAATTTATATTTAAGTTATTAATGTGTATATTTATTTATATAGTTGATTTTGGTTTTTATAAAATATTAATTGTTGAATTTAATGTATACGTTTATGTTTATAAATATGTTATTGATACAAAACTCATTTAATTCATTCTTCTTTGTGAATTATTATATATAAAAATTTTGGGAAAATTATAACTTAACTACTTGTGGTTTGATTTTTAACACTTTATCCACTTGAGGTCCTTTCCATTAGTGATCCAAAACCCACCTCCCCACTCACTATTAGACTAACATCTTATATGCCAAAATCATAACAAAAAACTGATCAAAGATCTCTCCTCAAAACCTCTCACACAAGCTCACCCATTCAAAACCAAGGAGACTGAGGAAATGATATTAAAGCTCTAAAGCAATTTCTTTATGCAATGGTCATAATTGGATTTTTCTGCATTGCCATTAACCTGTTACATCTTTGGTAATACTAATTCTGTTAGTACTATGCATATGAAAGGAAACGATCTTTTGGAATGAGGCTAAACCAGAACCTGAACATGAGCGTAGGCCTCAACTTGATGCATCGAAATAAAATCCAGATTCCAACACTGGAATTTGGAAAACAATTTCCACTAAGACATTTTTTGCTACAATGATAGCACATACAATAGTTATGTCAATAGCTACAGTTGGGATAGACTAGTAGAAATTCCTTTTGAAACTTGAATCCTTGAATTTGCTTGTGGATTACAGTGAAGTAATGAACTACTTTGAGAGGATCATTACAAATTACTTTTTGGGAATATTGAAAAAGGGGGGGGGGGGGGGGGTGGGTGGGTTTGGTAGATCAGTGTTAGGTCTTGGAATTGGATTTCCACTAATACTTACGCATTTTTTGATTGCATACCCAATTGTTAGGTCCCTCTACTTTTTTTGTGTACTTCTGGGTTTCTCTCATGGAGCCACTTTACAATTATCATGGATGGTAATTCAAGCTGAAAAATTGCTTATGGGTTTCTCTTTGGGTTTAATTTCATTTCCTCGGTCTCCTTGGTTTTGAATGGGTGAGCTTGCATGAGAGGTTTCAAGGAGAGAGAGTGTTTGATATGTTTTTTGTTATGATTTTGGCATATAAGATGTTAGTCTGACGGCAAGTGAGGAGGTGGGTTACAAACCACTAACAAAAAGGACCTCAGATAGGAAAAGTGTCAAAAATCAAACCGCAAGTAGGTAAGTTGAATTTTGAGCAAGCCATAGGTGGGTAAGTTGTAATTTGTCAGAAATTTTATATTTAAGTTAATTGTTAACATGTGTGTGTTTATATTAGTATTAGTATTAGTATTTGATTAGTTTATGTTTAAGGTTATTCATATGTTATTGTTAATTTTTGGCTATTTTTTTTGAAGTGCATGTGCGTATGTGTGCGCGCATGCTTACTTGAATTTATGTGCCTGTATGTGTGTATTGGAAGTTTCATAGGCACTAACATTCATTAGACAGGAATTCTAAAAGTCAATTTACTTGCACCTAAGAAATTGAAAAGAAATAATCTTTTAGTGATAGGCCCATGTGTTGCAAGCTTTTTTAAAAAGGTTTTTTTTTTTTTTTTTAATTAATATTATTATTATTATTGTGATGCATGGAAGCTAATATACTTGTACTCTTAGTTTAACTAGTTGCAAACCACGTGTTTATGATTTATCTAAGTACTTTTTGCTATGAAACATGTGAGTTCAAGCTTATAGAACATGTTATAGTGTCCATAAAGGGCTTTTCTTTTGGTAGAATAGCGTTATAAAGTTGCTAGTTGAAGCACTAAGACATGTTTTGTGGTTCAAGCTAATACAAAGTTAGAATATTTGTGTTTGTAGTTCTTAAAGTTGCTAGTTGAAACACTTAGACATGTTATGCGGTTCAAGCTAATACAAATTAACACATTAGGGTTTGTAGCTTACTAATGAACAAATAATTAGAAAGCTGGTATTACATTTTGAACATCAATTGTTAATACATTTTCACCTTGTAAAATAACATAAAAAAATAATTAGAAAATGTAAAATAATCTTAAGAAGAGAGTCACATATTCAAATTGTTGAGTAGATAACTTGAAACTTTCTCACATCTTAATCCTTGTGTATGGTACATTAAAATCTATTGAGGTAATTTCCCTTTGGATTCTCCCCTATGGTTTTGGTGCTTCTATTTGAACCATTCACTTTCTCTTTGATTGCTCACATCCAAATCAAAAACTTCAATTGATCCTCCACCCAAGATGAGAATTCCTACATGCACTTTCTTTGGCTCTAGCACTAAGAGTCACACAGACACACACATAAATACATACAAAAATATTCATACTAAATGATATGCTTTTAAGGTCTTAGTGATATCAAGTTAGGATCTAAGACACAAAAATTCATCTCCAAAATATGCATGCAAATTTGGATCTAATAGATACATACACACATACATGTGTGTGTGTGTATATATATACATTAAGATCTTACAATTATCAAATTTGGATCTAAGACACAGTAATCCATTTGCAAAATATGTATGCAAATGTTACATGCTTGTAACGAAGCCTCAATGTTTACTTTTCCTTTATTACCTACGTGATATTCAAAACAGCACATTATATGGCATTCAACCCAAGTACTAAAAATCATAAAGTAAAACTAATCATTTTCGAAATTTTGGAATTGAATTAGGAATAGAACTTTCACCATCAAAAACAAACTACATAACCATCAACAATATAAATAAAACTACCATTAAATCTCCTAAGAATAACTTGGCTTTTGGGGCCAACCATGCCATAAGGGCAGTTGCTACATTGGCAACATTGTTCTCATTATTAAAAATATCAAGATGCCAAAAAAGTTACAATAATCTAAACATTTATTTTGCCAAAATAAGGTATATTTAAAATTTTCCCAAAACAATTTGGTTGAAGAACTGAATTTGACTAATTAGGAAATTTCAAAATGTCATTTCAACTTCATCTAAGTAATGACTAATGCAAACATAATATTAATAATAATAACACTGCAAGATTCACCATTAGTTACACTTAAAAAAAAATAATAATAAAAAAAAAAAAAAAAGGTAAGCCTAGAGTCATATATAGATAAATAAAAAATAAAAAATAAAAAACTGAAGTCATATGGACTCACCTGTCCATGTGCAAGAGCAATGATCATGATAGTTGTAGCTTCCATTACCCATGATAAAGGAATCCACATAAAACCCAAAAATTTCAGTACTTTGTTTTTTGAAGCAAGATAAAAGAGTAGAAGAACCAATAAATGAGGGAGATTGAGCAAGCAAAAACGAAAAAATAAAAAGAATGGATGAATATGAAAATTTAAAGTTGCTTTTCTATCCTTTTCCTCCTCAAGTTTGTAGTATCCAAACAAATCCAATCTTTCATGAACTGCATCAGAAAAATTAAGATGCTCAGGGGGTAAACTTTACAACATTAAGAAAATTTTAATTTAGCACCAAACAAATAAGATAAAGTAATGGAAATTCATTTGTATTTCCATCCTTTTCATGCTTCCTGATTCTAGGCAAATCAAAGTATCCACATGACGCTGTTTGAATTAAACATGAAAGATCTAATTTCTTACAATTGAATATACTTCCACAAAAAGAAATGATATATTAAAAAAAAAAAAAAACTAGTTGTTTGTGGCATAACAAAATATATTATACCAAAGCATCAATTTGAGCCACTAAACTTCTTCATATAACTCTGAAGCTAGTAACATTTGGCTTTATTATTCTTATATCTGTAGCTATGAATTTTCACAAAGAAAGGGAGAATATTGAATGGCTTTGGACATTTATTAAGGTAAAGTTGACATGCCATAAGATGATAAAATAGTATAGTGATTTAAAGAACATACCAGATTAACAACTTCCTTATTAACAACATCAAAGGGAAGGGCCTTTTCCACCATTTTGGATTTCCTTTAGATTCAACCCTACACCAAGTTGCTCGAAGAGAATTTGCATTGTCAGATAGTTCATTACATCTCACTCACTAACATTCACTAATCCACAAACAAATAGAATAGGGCTACTTATCTCATTTGCAAATAGTTAAGTCATTCCCATTGAATGATATATGCGTAAAAGTCAATCTTGTGCTTCAAGAAGAGCTTTCTAAGCTTACGAAGCTTCTCATTCGTTCAAAATCCAATCACATATAAAACCACATCAAGCTCAAACAAATGCACCCAAATGGATTTCAGATTAGCCAATAATCACAAATGCATTGGAAAAAAATAAAATAAAACAAAGAAATTCAAGGAGGAAGAGAGAAAAAAAAAAAAAAAAATCTAACAGTGGATTGCTATCTACAAAACGATGTGAGAGAAGAGAGGAAGATAGCAAATCTACATAGAAAAGTCATTAGATTAGTTGAAACTAAAAAAAAAATAAATAAATAAATCTACATGATTGATATGAAAAAAAATTGAAACTCCAAACCAAAATAACCACCGAAATTGAAACTACAAAATAAATAGGTGGTTAGATACATAAAATATATATATATATATATATATATATGTATATATATATATATATATGTATATGTGTGTGTGTTTAAAGCATAAATGACAAGAAAGAAAATACAAAATTTGTAATTTCTGTTATTACTAAATATATAACATTAAATAACCAAAGCTACCATCTAATCATATGTATTAAGAAGTTTTCAACTATATCTCATAATTGAAATAATCATCATATATTAAACAGAGAAATATATCAAAGCCATCCTAAGAACATGTTTTCAAGCTTGATGGAACAACTTATTCATCATTTTTACAATTTGGCGCTTTCACGTGATTCCCCAATTGTTTATCATGATAATCACAACAAAGAGATTTATCTCCACAACACAAAATATTCAAGCACTTAGAAGAAATTGTAAAAAAGCTAACTAGTGTTGATTTTCATAACAAATACATTCACATTTTCTCATAATTACGTTAAGAAATTATTATCAACAAAATTATACAATTCATTGTAGGAACAATCCAAACATGACAAAGTAGGCGCCGCGTGCGACAGTGTATGGAGGTCAAATTCCTAGGTTTTGCAAATCAGTGGATGACAAGGCCAACATGGCAATGCGTGTGACCAAAGGACAATGTCCAAGTGAGCAATCTGAAGCAGCGCATGGGGAAGTTGGTGGAAACTATGGCAGTGCATGGCAGTGTGTGCGGCATTTGAAGGAGGTCGGACTTTAGGTTTTGCTTGTGGGTCACTGGGGAGGTGACCTATATGGTCGGTTTCTCAAAACGAAGGCTATATTTGCACAAATCTAAGATTGGAGTCATGAGTTTGCTTGGGTTTATGGATCTTGGGCACGATAGTGAGCCATGGTAGATGTATGATGCCATGGAGTCTAGATCCAAGCTAGAGACAAGCATCTGTGATTTCAGATGGTGGCGTGCACCTGAGAATCTTCTTTGCTAGGGCTAGACAAAGTTAAATATTTCTCGAAGCCAAGAACGAATTTTGGCTCTAGTACCATGTTAAATATTAGCATTAATGTATACTGCATTGAATATGCTAGAGTAGATACGTAAGAAGCAGGAACGGAACCAGGATTCAAACTTAGAGGGGGCCAAAGTTCTTTGTTCAAAGATTTAAAAAAATTGAAATATCAATACTAGAGGTTGACAAAGTTGCATATTAGCATTAATTTATTAATTATTATTTGTATTTTTTCTTTTGAAAAAAAATTAATAATAGCATTTTATAATCAAGAGTTTTGCAAGGCAATTGACATGTCTTAATATTTTTAAGGTCTAATTAATGTGTGGATGAAGCAATCAATATGTGGCATAGGAGTTGTCTCTATAGCTATGAGGGTGGAGTCATTTGAGAGGGGCATAGAGCTCTCAAGTGAGAGGGAGAAATTGGGTAAAGGTTATTGGGTTTTTGTGAATTTTTTTTTTTTTTTTTTGCTAGGATTTGTAATTGATTTGTTGTTATTGTTTTTGTTTAGATCGGATTTATGATTTGTCAAAAGATTTTCTTATTATCTGGATATGTGCATTTTTTTATAATAGATTTTTCTTGTTATCTATTTGTTGGATTTCTTGGGTCAGTTTGTAAATTTTTTGGAGAAAGGAGGTCAAGTATATAAATTTAAGAGCCAAAATTAAAATTCTTTTTGTTAATATACATACTAGTATTTTTTTTTTTCAAAGGTTGGGGTGGGGGGGGGGGGGGGGGGGCATGGCCCCCACTGCCATTGAGTAGATCTGTCCTTGGGAAGAAGAAGCATAGAATAGAAAATGCAAAAACACGAAAGTTACGTGGTTCAGCCTTGTCAACCTACGTCTACGGAAGAAATCCTTATAGGCTACATCTTTATTATGTAAGAGTATAGTACAAATTCTGTGTTAAAAAGAACCATAACATGTGTATATATAGTAGACTGAACCCTAAAATTTTAGTACAATTAGGAGACTTGTCTTGCACACAAAGTAAGATGGACTTGGGCCTATTAGATTGGGCTAATATGTCTAATATATTTCTAATAATTATGTCCATTATAGTACTACATGAGGGCAGAAAGAAATTGGACTATTTGACTTAATTTAGATTCTAAAACAAGTGAGATATGACTATTTGAAGTTGGTACAACGCGCAAATATGTTATTTCCTAGTATTCACTCCACCCTTGCTTCACAGATCACTCAAGTAAATTTACAACAAAAAATACTAAGAGGAAACATTCTTAAATTTAAATAGTTAGAAAACCCCCTCCTTAAAGTATTATTACTAATAGCTTAATTTTACATATTTATATTATTATTTTTGAAGAATATAACATACATATTTTTTGTCAATTCATTTATTTTATATATGATTTTAGAATAATGTTAAATAATTAATTTTGTACTTAAAATGAATAATAACTAATGCATGTATATATCTTTTGAAAGAGTTTGAAAGTAATTGTAGCAAATTTTATCAGAAGTTCAAAACCACGAGTTAGTGGGCAAATTGCACAACAAGAACACTAGTAGATTTGTTTAATGAATGAGTCTAATGGACTCAATTTAGGCATTCACTTTAATCAAGTTAAATAATATCCGATTAATGCATGCACTCTGAACCTAACGAGAGCAAGTAATCAAAAGAACATCGCACCAAAGAACGAACGAGTACCCTTGTCATGACCCAAATCCATGAAACATGAATTTAGATGCATGACTACTTGCTAATCTTACCTATACTCAATAAACATATTTAATTTAAACATAATTCAATAAAACTCCAAATAGACAATGCTCTTGATCAATCTTTTACAATACTAAAATCCACAATTTAAAATAATCTCCAAAATACTGTGAAATCTAAAGCGGAATATATATTAAAAAAAATATAACTAATAATCTTTTAAGACTTCAAGTATTATTGACTTCGCCTAAAGCTCCCACGCTCTACCTCGCACCTTACGAAGCAATCCAAAGGTTATGTTCCCCAACTAAACTTTAATCTGAAAAATAGTAATTGATGGGGTGAGCCACATCTAGTAAGTAATTATAAAAATTACACAACAGGATAGAGTCAAGCCAAGCACGAGTATTTTGATTTTTCACAAACTCATTCAAGGATATCAAAAATAATCATTCCAAAACATATAATGAATCACTTTATACACATGTAATCACATCTTAAAATCATTAAAAAACACATACACATAATTGATCAGAGCACAGTGTCACATATACACATCACATATTCTCACATACAATCCTGTGAACGGATACCAACATCTAACCCCTGCTGGTGAGGGATCAACACATATTCTCACATACAATCCTGTGAGCGGATTTACACATATATCTGATATATCTGATCAATTCTAAAAACACTTATTTTGAGTCACATATTACAAATCAAAGTTTATACGAAATATAATAATTTACTTGATATTAACAATTATTCCAAATACAGAGGCATATCAAAGATCACAATATTGAATAGAACATAAATCAAAGGATGCTTGACTCTCTTAGGGAATGAATAAGAACTGAGTTTATATAAATATACTACTATTCTTGAGTAAATCAGAAAATTTAATTTGCCAAAGGAAACATTTTAAATACCGTTTGAAGAATAGGAATATGACTTTGAAATCACTTGGTTTTAACAAATTTAAAGAACAAGAATCTTTTTAGAAAATTTACTTTGAAACTCAATTATTTTCGGAAAATAGTTTAGTTTAGAAATAACATTTTAATTGAGATTTGGACATTCAAAACGTTATTTAGAATTCGAAGTATCTCTTTACAAACATAATTTAATAGTCAAAATTTCTCTTTCAATGATGCAAAAATACTTTTGACAAACTTTAGAAAATATAAGTTTGAAATACAAAACTTTTGAAAACTTTTAACTTCTAAGAACCTAATGGACAAAACTTGTGCATATTATGCATAATTACTTACAGCACTTGAATCCCTCTGAAAGTCCAGCCGAAACAACCTCCAAAAAGCCTCAAAACACTCTTAAATAAGACCTATAATCAATCATGGAAATTACTAAATATCCTCCACAAAATATAAAACTGATAGGATTAAACAAACTGACTCACTAGTAATTAAACTTTGCTAAACTAATAACACTTTTAACACTAAATTATAGTTTCTCTAACCAATAATGTTCTAACCAAAAATAATCCCTTAAATTAATCAAAACTCGTATTGCCATGAGGAAGGCAGTAGCCAAAAATATCATTGACCTAGCATTTAATATAAAACCCCAATGAAAAAGTAAGAGCCAAATACCTGAATAGATATTTGTAATCCATGGCTTGTTCACACAGTGGGCATCCTAGCATTTTATTATATAACTCTGATGAACATGTGAAGGCCATATCCATGAATAATATATTGATCCATAACTTAGTTCATGGATTACACACGGTGGCCCAAAACTAGAATTATATATATATATATATATATATCTCAACGAAACAATGTTAAAGGCTTAAAGCCATCCTAATGTTCAAGCCATCTTCTAATATATATATATAACCCAAGAAGACGTAAGGCAATATAAATGAAATGAGTTTCGTAATCCGAGGCTTTATTCTAAAATACTCAGTGGCTACCTACGATTAATATACATATAACCAAAGGAGATGTGAGGCCATAAGCATATCCTTTCTCAATTCATAGCTTGAACTAGAACTCACACAGTGCACCACTTGGGGTTTAATACATATTAACCCTAATGAAAACGTGAAAGTCCTATACATATATTAAGATTGCAATCCATGATAATTCTAAACCTTTGATTCTTTGAGTCTAACAAACGAAAAAAAATCATACCTGGAATTCTTTGGTTGCCTCTTTACTTAACTCCAAGGAAAACTCCTCCTAGCCTCTTTGAAAAAAAAACCTTTTCTATGAAAACCCTGACTGTCTCTTCCACTACCCTGTAGTTTGTATTAGAGATATGGGCTTAGTGAGTTAGCAGGCTTCAGTTATTAATAAAATAAAACCTATGACCCAACAATTATTTTTAAAAGAAAAACCTAATAATAACCTCAAATAAAAATATGTGGGGTATTACAACCCTATTGTTATTTAATACTTTTGTCTATCTATGTTTTAATATAATCACTTCTATTTTCTACTTAAGGAAAAAAAAAATTTCAACTTTCAATTGAAAAGTGAGCCAAGCTTTAAAAAATAAAAAGAAACTATGCTCTTGACTTCCCTATTTCAGTTTCTACTAAAAATAAAATTAAGGATAAACTTTAATTTAAAGCTTATTATTTGACTCTATAACAATCTAGTTTGAAAAAATCATTATTAATTTTTAAATATGACCATTAAGGTTTAAAATGAAACAGAATCATTATGTTTCATCTGAGACAAGTTTATGATTTTATCAATTTAAAATTTAAACTATAGAAATGTTTCCAATTAAAACGATATTGGTAAACCTAAATTGTGAATCAGGTAAATCACAAGGGGTAAGTAATTTATCTGTAAATGGAAAAATCAATTAAATTTTAATGAAATTGTAATGATATTATTTTAGCTGATCCCTTAAAAATCAAATATAACAATCGAAATCACTAGTAACTAATTGTGTTAGGACCAAACCACATTTATTTTTGTTAAAATTATACTATAAATTCAAAGCCTGTCTTTTCTCCAAAAAAAAAAAAAAAAAAAAAAAAAAAATTCAAAGCCTATCATAACCTGTTTAACATTTAAATTCTTTCACATTTCACTTATTTACGCCAATAAAAAGCTTATCACGTTTGTTTTTACGTTGCACTTTGATCTTGATGCGCATATGACAGTCAAATTACCATTGCAGGTTGAGACTTTACTTTACCTACCCGACTTGCAAACTTCAGTGATAAACTGGGATTTATTGTTTCGGTAATGTTTTTCCTTCCTAGTTCCTATATTGGTATAGATAGCTAATAGGTATAAATAAATCATTAAGATTTGGTAAATTTTAAATTAAAAAAAAAAATAATAATAAAATTGATGGTTTAGGTGGTAACTTAATCTATAAGACTTGGATAAAATCTAACCAAAAAAAAAAAAAAAAAATCCTAGTTCCTATATTGGTATAGCTAGTTAATATAGGTCTATATACATAATTAAGAATTTATGTTTTTAAATTAAAAAAAAAAGAAATAAGTAATTAAAAAAAAATTTATGGTTTTGGGAAACTAAATCAATAAGTTCATCAAGGAAAATCTAACAAAATACCTAAAAAAATTTATGAATACCAAGTAATTTTCTACTATAAACTGTTTTATTAAAAAAAAAAAAGATAAAACTTGTAAAATTGTGATTGGTTAAAATTTGTAACATTAATTCAATTGTTACACATAAACAAGCCACGGAAATAAATGTCATTGAAAAGAAAAAAAATGCAATTACAAAATAAAATAACTTCAGAATTACCTTTCAAAACTCCTTAACTTTTTTATTTTTATTTTTTATATGAAATTAAAATCATTAACTGTATTCTTCTTCATGGATTTTTATATATACCTTATATATCTAAGTTACAAACGTAAATATTTATTCATTTAGCTTTTTAATGTTTCCATAAAATTATATAAACTTTCCGCCCTGCTCTAGGGCCCAAAAAAGATGCCAACCATGGGCGCTGAGCACATTTGTGGTTTCTAACTTTTTATTCATTTAAGTTATTAACATTAATGTTTATTAAGAAAGAATGTTACGGTTTTAACAAAGGACTCCTATTCAAAATTTTGATTAACCAGTTCTATTTTAATTGTTATAATTTTAATATTCATATAAGTTGGCATGAATTAGTCAGAATTGATGGCAAATATATTCTGATGCGGTAGTCATTAGCTACATTGTAATTTAAACATGGACTGACTCATTTTCATATGATACATATGTTTAGTATTTAGTTCTTAAAGGTATTGAAAAATATAAAAAGGTTAAAAAGTTCTACAAGGTGAAAATGCATGTCTGAATGTGTGAATGCGTGCAAGTATCAGTGTTGGCCTTTTAGCATTGCTTGTGGGGAGGCTGTTTGATACACTGGGGACTAAAAAAACAGAAAGCTTATCAAGCTAAAAGAAAATTTATTCAAAAGAAATGGTGTCTTACAATTACAAAAGATACTATATATCTAATCATCAAGGTTCTATGGAGATGACCAAAATTTATAGCGCAGAAGAGCTTGAAAAGGTCACCATCAACTATAATGAGAGTAGATTCCTTGGACAAGGAGGCTATGGTGCAGTCTATACAAGAATATTACTAGATAACATTGTGATTGCTACTAAGAAGTCCAAAATTGATAATTGTCGTCAGGTTAAACAATTCATAAATGAGATAACTGTGCTTACTCAAATTATAAATCAAAATGTAGTTAAGCTATTAGGTTGTTGCCTAGAAATAGAAGTACCATTACTAGTTTATGAATTCATCACAAATGGGACTCTTCTAATCTCATTCATGATAAAGGGCAGTCATTCTTACTTTCATGGGAAAAACATTTTTATTAACATAAATGTTTATTTATTTAGCTATTTTATGTTCCTATAAAATTATTAATTTTTTCATTTAGAATGTTTGTTTGTGTATATGCATATATTAATGTTTATGTTTATGTATATGTGTATGTTTGCATGTGTACTACCTAATAATTTATTATAAAATTCATATTTTGCAAATTCCACCACTGGATTATATGTTTTATTTATTCTTAACACGCATGCTAACGGTGATGTCAATCGAATATTAATTATCATTTGATTCATAAACACATTTTTTATGCGTTATTTTAAACTATAAAAATTTGAATTTAAACAATTGATTGATGAGATGACTATTGATTTTTTTTATCACCTTGAAATTTTGCAAACATATAAAATCTATGAAAATAATATAATACAACAGTAGATTTATTTGTCAAAATTCACATATAATTAAAAAATATTGAATTACGAAATATTACTTAAATTACACCAAGTGTAATAATATATATGTTACTGGTAAGTTGCACTTACATTAACACGAATTAGACAATTATTATAAAAAGTAGTGTACTTTCCTTTAAGGAATTGAAAAGAATCCATCTTTTATACAAACACTAGATTCGACGTGCATTGTTCGCATCTTCTACACACATTTTCATACTTATTAAGCAATTTCAAAAATAAAAAATACTTGCATCGTAGAAAAAGGAGACGTTTCCTAGCAATGCAAATTTCAAACTATTAGGTTGTTATCTTTCGTATTTCCTCAAAAAAAAAAAAAAAAAATCAAATCAAATTTTAATCAAAGCAATGCAAATGCCTATATTGACACATTATTGATGCCAACCATTAGTATTTGGCACATTTGGGGTTTCTACACTTCTACAATTTTTTGTAAATTTTTGGGTATATATAATAAGTATACAATTGAGCAAAATACCTAATAATTTTCCAACATATATAATTTTCTTCCTAGTTCCTATATAGGTATGGTTGGCTAATAGGCCTATATAGAATATTAAAAATTGGAAGTTTTAAATTTCAAAAGTAATAACTAATAAAAAAATTCATGATTTTGGGGGTGACTATGTCTATAAGACCGGGAAAAAAAATTTTAAAAAGTACCCAATAACTTTCAATAAATACCTAATAATTTTTCATTATAAATTGATTTAACAAATAAATGAAATTTCATAAAATTGTGATTTGTAAAAATTCCAAACATTAATTCAATTGTCACATGTGCACCACCTAAGAAAATAAATATGCCATCCAAAATAAAAATACACAAATAAAAATAAAATAATTCTAGAATTACCTTTTAAAACTCATTAATTTTGCTCTTCATGAATTTTTGTATCTAAAATTTCAAATTTAAGTTATTAATGTAAATATTTATTCATTTAGCTATTTATGTTTCTATAAAATTATTAATTGTTAAATTTACTATGTTAGTTTGATTATGCATATGTTAATGTTATGTTTATGCAGTTAGCTGTGCGTTTATGTGTGCATATATATATATATATATATGCACACACAAGAATAGATGGTTTTAAATCTCTTGCAATGGACCTGCCAAATTTATCTTAACCATCCAAGTAATTTCATTCTTCAATAAGAATGTTTTAAAAGAGGTATAAATTTTTTATGATAAAATTTAGCTACAAACTTAGTTGTTGTCTAAGACTACAATTTCTAATAAAAATTAGCATGCTTAGGAATTTTGAAAATCTACTTGTCAGATTGCATATTTCTCATATTCTTAACACACATATCAAATTTTGGGTCAATTAAATGTTATTTACTATTAAATTCATAAATTGATTTTTTTATCACAATTTTAGATTACAAAAGCTATAAATTTAATCATTTGATTAATGATATAACTACTGATATTTAATTTTTTGAAAATTTTACAAGCATAGAGGATATAAGAAGAAAATGTAATATAATGGTGGATTTGTTAAAATTCACATTACATAAAAAGATATTAAGTAGAGTTGTCAATCTTAGGTTACAATCAAGTTTGTAGCCAAATTTTGTCCAATTAATAATTAAAAATTACCACGTCAATTAAAAATATGTCACATCCTTGTTCCATTAGCCACATAACCATTGAGACTAATGATATTTCATAAAATGACTAATAGTTCTCACTTGAAATTTGATTTAAGGGATCAAAAACACTCACATAGTAAACTTTAGGGACCAATAATATAATTTGGCATAATAATAATAATAATAATAATAATATTAATAATAATAATTGTAGGGATAAGGGTCCAAAATTGTATGTTAAGCCTTGGGCCTTATTTGAGGACATTGGCATGTCCAAGGAGAGATAGTTAATTGAATAACACCAGTTTAAGAGTCTCATAAGTAAAGAAGATGCAGAAGGCGATCCGAGGAGGAAATTCCTCCTCGGCTACAACAGGTGTAACTCAGATACGAATTCCAATGGCGAGGCTGACCTCCATCAAAGCTCCGGTGTTGGTAGCGTGCCTCATGAACACACGAAAAGGAGGGAAACCCAAGAAATATCTAAGAAAAAGCTGCTCCCTCCGTATTAAATGTACCGCAGCTACTTTTCAGACTGCATTTATGGGGAGAAGACTCCTGAATAGTGCTTCCTTGGCTACTGCAACTCACAGAGAGCTAGAAGGGGTGTTTGATGGGACATGTACTCGAGTAGTGGCTTAGATGGTTGACAGATAGAGGGCCGATATCAACGGAAATGAGATATATAATGTAAGAGACCCCTGAAGGAAGGGGGATCGGAAAAAACAGAGAAAAGAGACTGTAGTAACCAGAGTTGCACTAGTAATCAGTTTCATCAACCTATACCAAGATTTGTCTCCTCGGACGGTACATTCACCCCACCTTACATGTCTTGTTCTTGCATGATTGTTTTACAAAACCACTCTAAGCTATTGTAATACTTATTAGGGCCTAGTTCTCCAACTTACTCTCTATAATTTATTGTATTGTGCTCATTAACCCACAATCCTATACTTATTGGGCTTGGGCTGCAAATCGTGACCCTACAATAATAATAAATATATTCCAAGAAAAGTCTCCAAACTATACACGATGGAAAGCATGGTTTAGGAACTCTATAAAATGAAATTTTCACAATTGTACCCAAACAATTGATTTTGGTTAATCATTAGCAATTATGTTTATACAGTTATATTAATCTTTAAAAAAAGGGTTCATGATTATCTATTAGTTAGTTATGAGTTTGTAGAGAATTGTCATTATTGTGGCAAATAGTTGAGTCATAGTTGGTTGTTTCCATTCTCTTGTTTGTTTGTTTGTGTGTTTTTATTTTATTTTATTTTTTATTATTATCACGTAGTAGCTAATTGCACTAAACAAGTATAGCAAAGCCAAAAACACCAAATGCTAAATGCAACTAAACAAAACCTATCTTCAACCTAAGTTGGTCTTCAGTATACAGTCTTTCTTAGCGCTAAGAATTAGCGTGAAGAATTGCATTTCTTTGGCTCTACAGGTGGTATATAGTTTACCCACCAAGCTAATTTACAAAGTACAGCTCTCAAGCTCATCCCTTTTTTGTTTAATTACACTCCAATCAACTAAATCCTACCAGCTAAATTTGGGGTCAGATATTAAACATAAGCTCATAATACATATCCTTTTTGTAAAAGAAAACTAGATGATTACTGTCCTATGAACAGGATCCGCAGAACAGAAACCACACAAGTTGTCAACATAAATTCCCCATTGAATCATTCTGGCTTTTGTTGGAATTTTTAGGTAGCATGAAGATACTAGCCCAAAATCCTTGAATGTTGCAGAGTACATATTGTAGTAATTTGAGTCTTCCAGCAAAGGACAGTTTTCGGGTAATCCAAGACTTATAATTCAGGCCTAAATCTTATAAAGGCTGGCAGTCCTTAAAACTAAGCTTACCTGGAATTAGAGGCATACCAAAATATTTTACTGGTATGGAGCCTTCTTTGAATTGAAGAATCTCAAGAATGTGCTTTTTTAAAATATCAGAAATAAATGAGCAAAATACCCCACTTTTGCTTGGGTTTATGCGCAGATCAAAATTTTATTGGAATTCTTCAAGAGCTTCTTTATTGACACAGATTGAAGATAGATCAGCAGAAGAAAAAAATAAGAAGATCAGCAAAGATAAGATGTGTAATTTGCTGCTCTTTACATTGAGGATCATATTTCATTAAACCAAATGCTAGGACTTTGAATTTGAACAGTATATTGAAGCCTTACATGGCAATAACAAAGAGGTTGGGAGACAATTGGTCCCCCTGCCTTAGACCCTTCCCTCCATTAAAATAATCCACCAAGGTTCCATTCATTGCTATTGAGAATCTAGGAGTAGTGATGCACTCCTTAATCCATTGGTCAAGCAGGCATTTAATTTCATTCCTACCTTATGTTCGTTTCACAATTCTATGGAAATAATTACTTTCATGATCCCCCAAATTAAGCCATTTATTTCATAATATTTGTTTCATTAAAGACTTCCTAGCCCTACTAAATGAGTGATTCTCACGCAGCAGCTTCTTCTCTAACTCAGTAAGTCTGGTATCATTTGAGTTTTGTAGCAAGCCTATTTGAGCAGCTTCAAGTCTTTCCCTTATGAGCTGGACCCTTTGTGATAACCCACTATATAGATCTTTATTGAAAACTGAAAGCTCGAAAATGTGTTGAAAAACACAAGAGCTATTTAGACCCCCAAATTAAAATTACGGCTCAATAGATTTTACACAACTTTAATACAAAGTGCGGAATAGTGTAAAAGCGAGCGGATGAACAAGTAACTACTCTAATCCATAAACAAAGCAACACAGCAGTATAATGGAATTAAACAAGAGTAGGGAAGAAGGATGCAAACACAGAAAACACCGAGACGTGTTCTCGAAGAGGAAACCGAAGAACTCGGCGAAAAACCTCTCCGCCGCCCTCCAAGCGGAAATCGATCCACTAGACAATCAGTTGGGATACATGGGTTAGCAAAAGACCCTCCAAGCCTAGTCTACCCGCTGTACCTAAGCCCTCCAAGCTCCTACTCCAACAAGGCTTCTCGGAACCGTGTCTTGTCCTAGTTATCCGGATCCCGCAACAAGCTCCATGTTGCATCTGCCATTCAAGGCTTCTTCCAATGCTTCCCAGCAGCACCAAAAACGTCACACAGCACTCACAAGGTGTGGTAAGTGTTTGGGCTATCAACCTCTCAAAGATATGGATAATGGAGAGGGAAGGGTTGAGGAAATACCACAAACAAATGTATAGAGAAAGGTGGGGAACACAATCTCTAATTACCAATGTGTTTGGCTAGGGTTTTCTCTCTGAAGCATTCCTGAACAATTGTGGGTAATGATGGTATATATAGGAGAGGTGCAAAAGGTGTGACTCAAAAAGTACAGGCTGGCAGAACAGCTAGTCTCGCGGGTGTCTCGCGGGAAGGCCTTACCCGCGAGATACTCGCGAGACACAACTGTCTCCACCTGGCCTGACTCTTCGCATTCCAGCATGTGCCTGGCACATGGGTCACTTCGCGGGATGCTAGGTCGCGAGATACCCGCGAGAATCTTCAGTTCTTCAAATGCTTGAGTCTTCAAACACTCTCTCTAACACACACCCCTTACAACAAGTCCCACAACAAATACAGGGTTTTAAACGATTGAACTCAATTACAATCAAATTTGGCACGGAATAAAAGCCAACAAAACATAGTTGTAAATTACAACTTTACAATCTCTCCCTTTGGCTATTCCGTGACAAAACCCTAAAACAGACTCTAGACTTAACCGTGAGTTTGGGAACAAAGGCAAAACTCACTCACACCTAATTCTAGATTCTGATAAGCTCTTGAAACATATGAACAAGTAACTCCTGAAACACAACAACACAATAACATCATTGTATGCAGAAAACTTGAAAACATATGGAGCAATAATAGCATGATCGAGCAAAACGAAATAGAAACACTAGATCATGGCAAGATCAAACAAGTAATCACTATACAGAAGCAATTACTATGCTCATTCACACATGGAACGAACATCCGGATTTGCAAGAAGATACGCTCAATTGAAGAGAGTCACTTGCAACTCCAACACTCAACCAATGCGAAATACACGAAGTATTTGCATCTAGGAACAATCCTACTAGGGCACACGAGTGTTCATCACTCAACCAATGCATAGAACGTGTATGCATCTAGGAACAATCCTACATGGGCACAAGAGTGTTCATCACTCAACCAATGCATAGAATGTGTATGCATCTAGGAACAATCCTACAAGGGCACAAGAGTGATGTACTTGAAGTAAAATGCATGACATTGAACAACAAGCAAACATGCATGAAGGTTGCATAGGCAAGGTATTGCAAATGCATGGCACAAACCACAAAGACCTACAAACAATGCATGAAACAAACCCTTAAAGCTTACAAAAGCAACATGGGTACAAAAGAAAAGTGCCACATAGCATATATGCCACAAAGCATAGAAATTAAACACACAGTTTTGAAAATATACTGAAATTAATACTAAGATTAGCTAGTAAACAAAAAGACATCATCTCCCCCTATCATTACACTCCCCCTGTCGATGACATCATCTCCCCCTTTTTGTCATGGAATAGCTAGTTGTCATTCTCTTCCAACTTTCTTTGAATTTCATCCATCTGAGTTTCGATGGAGGTTAGCTGTTTATCCAGACGGGAGTGTTGGGAGTACATGATCTGAGTAAGTCCAGAAAGTTTGGTGCTGAGATCTTGAAGTGCACCCATGATGGTGTCAAACTTGTCATCATAGGAATGAGAAGTAGAACTTGAGGTACCATGAGGAGCATGATGTTCTTGTTTGACATTCTTCTTTGTGTGACTCAGACTTGCTTGAAGGGTACGACCGTTAATTGGACTTGGCCTAGGAAAAGTGTGCTCATCAGCAGAGGGACGCACACCTTTGAGTTTTAAAATCCGAGAAATAAGACGACCAAAGGGAATGCAATTTCTTGAGGCAGTTCGGTTCACCGTCTTAGCTAGTATGTGGAAGATGTGGGAGCATACATCAATTTCCTCATCCGATACCAGATCATGAAGAAATAATGCTCGACCAAGGTTAATATAACCTGTGCTTGACAACGGATAGAGATTGTTGCACATGATCATTGACAGAAGCCTTAATTCTGGAGAAAGTGAGGCCACATTGATTGATGATCTGCTGGAGGAGAACTCTAAAGTATCTCCTAATGCTCTCCGAAGCGTGCCCTCAGATGGAACCAGGTCATCATATACGGGTGGGATTGGAAGTATGGGCCGGTTGATGTGAAGAATCTCGGAAAGATAAACCGGGGTGATGGAGAACCGCTTTCCTCTAACCCAGCACTTGATCACTTCTCCTTCAACCACAGCATTTGCATAGAACTCTTTCACCATGTTCTCATATGCATCTTCAAGATCGGAGAGAAGAAAATTCCAGTCTTTGGTGGCGAACCAAGTGGGAATTTGAGTATCCAACAGAGATGACTGATCCACAGCTCTTTCAACCAACAAAGGAGCATCACGGAAGAGATTTTTATAGGATTCAAAAGCAGCATGAGAGCGAAACAGGCTAGGATCAAAAGTGCCAGTTGAAGCACGAGCTCTCTTTGGTCTCGGGGAGTCTTCATCAACATCGATGATTGGTTCTTTCCCTTTGTTGCTGCCACCTTTCACAGCTGAAGTCTTGAACGGAGACATCTGTGCAAAAGAGCACCCAAAGATACCAGGAAACATGTGCACAGCACACAAAACATAGCACAGAGTTTAATTAGATTCAAGTTAGTTCCAAGACAAATGTAGTTCCGTGTATGATGATTGACAGACACACAGTGCATAAACCTAAGTAACTGGGCATGTGTGTGTAGGTGATATGCATGAGGAGTGTCTCAGTGTGCCTAGGAAAGTGCAGAATGAGTAAAGTGTTAGACACACGCACTCAATGACCAAATGGAGTGAGAATCCTCAGATTGAAATCACTTGATTTCAATTAGGCACAAAAATGTCAATCGGACATTTTATCAAACACCTGATGTGCAAAAGAACACTTTAAGTGTGAGCAATGCATGAACATGGTAAAATCTTGCCTAAATACATGATAAAATGCCACAAGGGGCCAACATAGATGCAACAAGATCAAATGCAACAGAACCTAATCAAAAATAAGACACAAACTTCACACAATTTTGTAAAACAACCCAAAGAAACGAAAATACCCAATAAACAAAACCCTAACCACATATTCTGCAAAATCTAAGTAGAAACTTAGAAGGAAATGGTTAATTAACATACCTTGAAGAAGAAAATGCAGAAAAATGCTTGATTTGGAAGGGGATATGATGAAATAGTGAGTTGGGTTGAGAGAGGTTCGAAAAAAAATTTTAGGGAGGGAAGTTTTTATGTTTTGAAACAACTATCACAACAGCCCAATAAAACTGAAAACACGCGATTTTCGCGGGTAAGAGAGTCGCGAAACAGTCGCGAGACAACCGCGAAAGGTGCCACTGAAGCACAAAATTTTCGCGAGAAGCGCTAGGTAGCGACGCAGTCGCGAGACAGTCGCGAGATTCTCTGTCTGATTTTAAGAAAAATTCAGTTTTTGCCAAACCTCATTTCGCGAGAAGCTGTTGGTCGCGAGACAGTCGCGAGACAGTCGCGAAATAACCCCTGAACCAGTTTTCTGAAGAAAAACACACAAAATGCATTTTGACCAAAAAGAAACACACGAAAGTCTAAACTCACTTTCAAAAACAAATAAAACTCACAAAAATCTTTTTGGATTTGATCAACAAAGATTGAGCATGTGAAACACATTTAATCAAGTACAATCACACAAATGATTATGACATTCATAGAACATAGACTTGTGTGTTGTGTGTGGATATCAAAAATGAGATAGTCCTTAGTCCAATGTGAGGCTTCAATGATCAATTCAATCAAGGCATACACAACTAGCACTAGATTATGTGACCTATCTCAATTATGGAGACATGCATATATGACCTCCCACACGTACTTGATAACAATTCATTGAAGCTTTTCATTTGGCTCCATTCTTAACACTTCATTTGCAACTTTTGAGCAAAGAGAATCACATTTAGAGAAAGATGCCTGAAATATATTTTTTTTATATTTCATTTTATGAGATAGCCTTTGGCTTTTTGGGCATCATACATTTTATTTTGGTCGCTTTCCCTTTTTCCTAGTCGAATACTAGTTTGTGCGACAGGCTTTTGCAGCTCTATATCTCTTTTCATTTGGAGATTTACATTTTGAGAGCTCTTTTAAGCAAGAAAAATAAAAGTGGGAAGATATATAGGCATGAGTCTATGCATGTATCAAGATCAACACAACCATTCACTAATCATTCATGACAAGGTTGAAGATCTATTTACAACCGTCACATAGATTTCAGAATTTCTTCCACTATGATATGAGTGCATGAGGGACAAGCTAAGCTCGTTAAATGCACAAAGCCATAAGTACAAAGGTACAAGGCAAAAACATGTTTTGAGACAAAACTCAACAAAGTGATCAAACTTTTTAGATTTTATAATTTTTATGGGTTTTTGAAGTTTTGAAACACACCCAAAACATAACAACAAGAATAAGACCAACAGATAACTGTGGACCAAAACAAGAAACATAAACATCTAAAACAAAATATGTGAAACCATACTAACAAGTATGCAACCAAGAGCAGTGTAGGTTCACACAAGAGATAGAGTTCAAGGAATGATACCGACGCCGATGGTCTTACGCAAAGACTCAAACTTAGGGCCATCGAGAGGTTTTGTGAATATGTCTGCCTTCTGATTGTCAGTGTTGACAAACTCCAAGTGCACAATCTTTTCGTCTACCAAGTCTCGAATAAAATGATACCGGATTTCGATATGCTTTGATTTCGAGTGTTGAACTGGATTTTTTGACAAATTTATGGCACTTGTGTTATCACAGTACACACACATCGTGTCTTGAGTGATTCCATAATCATGAAGGAGCTTCTTCATCCACAGTAATTGAGCACAAGCACTTGCAGCAGCTATGTATTCAGCTTCGGCTGTCGATAGAGAGACTGAATTTTGCTTCTTGCTCATCCATGACACCAAGTTGTTCCCAAGATAGAAACACCCACCGGAGGTACTCTTCCTATCATCAACACACCCGGCCCAGTCAGCATCAGAATATCCGGCTAGGCATTCATTTGAATCTCTTGAGTACCAAATTCCATAATCAGATGTCCCATTTATGTATCGGATGATTCTTTTGACTGCTGTTAAATGTGTCTCTTTGGGGGCTGCCTGGAATCGAGCACATACGCCGACACTGAAGGCAATGTCTGGTCTGCTGGCAGTGAGATATAAGAGACTTCCTATCATGCTCCGATAGAGTGTTGGATCCACTTCTACACCTGCAGCATCCCTACTTAGCTTTGACGAGGAGCTCATTGGGGTGAAGGTGTGCTTCTTGGAGTCTAGACCAAATCTTTTAACGAGATTTTTGGCGTACTTTTCTTGAGATATGAATATCCCATCTTTCCGTTGCTTCACTTGAAGTCCTAGGAAATAGGTTAGTTCCCCCACCATACTCATTTCAAACTCCTTTTTCATTTCTTTGGAGAATTCAAGAGCTAAATGATCAAGTGTAGATCCAAACACAATGTCGTCCACATATACCTGAGCAACCAGGAGCGACTTCTCATCTCTCTTTACAAACAACGTTCGATCAGCTTGACCTCTTATGAATCCACGATCCAACAAGTATGTTGTGAGACGATCATACCATGCTCGTGGTGCTTGCTTTAACCCATACAGTGCCTTTTTCAACCTCAGTACATGGTCTGGAAAATGAGGATCTTGAAATCCCTTTGGTTGTTCAACGAACACTTCTTCAGTTAGAAACCCATTCAGAAATGCACTTTTCACATCCATTTGGTATAGTTTGAAATCCATAACACAAGCGATGGACAATAGAATTCGAATCGACTCTAGTCTTGCTACTGGTGCAAACGAATCATCAAAATCTATGCCTTCCACTTGGGTATATCCTTGAGCTACCAGCCTGGACTTGTTTCGAACAACCTCACCGTCTTCATCGGTTTTGTTCTTGAAGATCCACTTGGTGCCGATCACATGAGTATCTTTTGGCCTTGGAACCAATTCCCATACATCATTTCTAACAAACTGATGTAGCTCTTGATGCATAGATTCTATCCAGTTCTCATCATTAAGAGCTTCCTCTACCTTCTTAGGTTCGAATTAAGCAAGGTAGCAATTGTATGTCACATGATTTGCACTGTATTTTGGTCCTTTTCTCAACCGAAGTCCTTCATTGACATCACCAATGATGTTGCTGGATGGATGATTAAGAATTACCCTTGACGACGGTCTCTTGGAGGTAGAAGGTTCTTCATCTCGAGAGATTGGAGGTTGAACTTCCGGAGGGGTAAGAGGACTAGGAGGCCCTTGTGCTAATCTAGTCTCCCTTCTTGGTATGGTTGGTGTGGTCTCTTTTTCCGGTGATCCTTTCTCAATATCATCAGCTTGTGACATGTTGTCCTCACCATCCCCCTTCTTGTGGTCAGATCCTTCACCCTCATCAATATTCCTTTCAGTTATGGTGTCATTGATAACCACATTTATGGACTCCATCACAGTCTTGGTGCGTTTGTTGAACACTCTATACGCTCGGCTGTTTAACGAGTAGCCTAGAAAGATCCCTTCTTCACTCTTGGCATCGAATTTTCCAAGGTTCTCTCTGTCATTAAGAATATAGCATTTGCTCCCAAAGACACGAAAGTATTTAACCTTTGGTTTCTTTTCTCTCCAAATTTCATAAGATGTCTTCTTTGTTCCAGCTCGGAAGTAGATCCTATTGCCAATATGACATGACGTATTCACCGCTTCAGCCCAAAATTTCTGTGGAAGGTTTTTGTTGAGTAACATTACTCGAGCCATTTCTTGAATTACTCGGTTCTTCCTTTCTACTACTCCATTTTGTTGTGGAGTCCTTGGGGCTGAGAATTCTTTCATGATGCCTTGTTCATTGCAAAATTCATCAAACTTCGCATTTTCAAACTCCTTCCCGTGGTCACTCCTGATCTTGACAATAGGTACTCCTTTTTCATTAATCAGCCTCTTGCACAATTTTTTCAGCTTATCACATGCCTCTGATTTCTCCCTAAGGAAGTCCACCCAAGAATACCTTGAGAAATCGTCGACCACCACCATAATATATCGTTTTCCTCCCATGCTTTCTGTTTTTGTTGGACCCATGAGATCCACATGCAGTAACTCTAACGGGCGAGATGTTGCAATCACACTCACTTTCGGATGGCTTGACTTTGTCTGTTTTCCTAATTGACATGAACCACAAATGTTCTTCTCAATTTTCCCAAACTTTGGTAGACCAACCACTGCTTCAAGCTTGGAGACTTTGGCCACTTGTTTGTAATTTGCATGTCCAAGACGTTGATGCCACAACTCCAAGAGATTTACCCGGGCACTCCGACATGCTATGCTTGGTTTGGGAATGACCCCATAACAGTTGTTGGTGGTTTTAAGCCCCTTCAGAATTTTAACACCTTCTTCATTCGAGATTAGACATCCTTTCTTGGAGAATTGAACTAGGAAGTCATCATCACAGATTTGAGTGATACTCAGCAAGTTCACCTTCAATCCCTTAATGTACAGCACGTCATTCAGCAGTGGCAGCCCCGGAATGTCCACCGTTCCCTTTCCAAGAACTTGTGAGTGACTACCATCTCCAAACGTCACAAAGCCATCTTCCTTCTCTTTAAGTGTTTTGAACAAAGACTTATCTCCAGTCATATGTTTTGAACAACCGCTGTCAAGGTACCACAAACATGAATTAAAAACTTTCAAAGCGGTGTGAACAAAAAGACACGCATGAGAGAGACACTCTTGACCCTCGAAGCAAGACTCTTTTTCTTTTATTTCATTCAAGGATGAGTGAAGTTTTCCTCTTAGATGATCAAGTTCATCACACAAGTGTTTATTTCTTCTCTCATATTTATAGACTAAAGCCTTTGACTCACACAAGCTATTATGAATATCATGGTTTCTATGTACTAGTGATCTTAGCATGTGACAGAAAATTCTAGCATGTTTCTTTGTCTTAAAAAGCTCTAAAACCACATTACTAGAACAGAATTCAGAATTACTGACAGAGTCTTTATCACACACACCTTTGCTTCCCTTCATGTTGATTTTAACAAGGACACTATCCAAACAACACCAAGGGGTCAAGGATCACACTTAGGTAATTACACCTCAGCAAGTGTACCCGCTCTGATACCAATTGAAAGCTCGAAAATGTGTTGAAAAACACAAGAGCTGTTTAGACCCCCAAATTAAAATTACGGCTCAATAGATTTTACACAACTTTAATACAAAGTGCGGAATAGTGTAAAAGCGAGCGGATGAACAAGTAACTACTCTAATCCATAAACAAAGCAACACAGCAGTATAATGGAATTAAACAAGAGTAGGGAAGAAGGATGCAAACACAGAAAACACCGAGACGTGTTCTCGAAGAGGAAACCGAAGAACTCGGCGAAAAACCTCTCCGCCGCCCTCCAAGCGGAAATCGATCCACTAGACAATCAGTTGGGATATATGGGTTAGCAAAAGACCCTCCAAGCCTAGTCTACCCGCTGTACCTAAGCCCTCCAAGCTCCTACTCCAACAAGGCTTCTCGGAACCGTGTCTTGTCCTAGTTATCCGGATCCCGCAACAAGCTCCATGTTGCATCTGCCATTCAAGGCTTCTTCCAATGCTTCCCAGCAGCACCAAAAACGTCACACAGCACTCACAAGGTGTGGTAAGTGTTTGGGCTATCAACCTCTCAAAGATATGGATAATGGAGAGGGAAGGGTTGAGGAAATACCACAAACAAATGTATAGAGAAAGGTGGGGAACACAATCTCTAATTACCAATGTGTTTGGCTAGGGTTTTCTCTCTGAAGCATTCCTGAACAATTGTGGGTAATGATGGTATATATAGGAGAGGTGCAAAAGGTGTGACTCAAAAAGTACAGGCTGGCAGAACAGCTAGTCTCGCGGGTGTCTCGCGGGAAGGCCTTACCCGCGAGATACTCGCGAGACACAACTGTCTCCACCTGGCCTGACTCTTCGCATTCCAGCATGTGCCTGGCACATGGGTCACTTCGCGGGATGCTAGGTCGCGAGATACCCGCGAGAATCTTCAGTTCTTCAAATGCTTGAGTCTTCAAACACTCTCTCTAACACACACCCCTTACAACAAGTCCCACAACAAATACAGGGTTTTAAACGATTGAACTCAATTACAATCAAATTTGGCACGGAATAAAAGCCAACAAAACATAGTTGTAAATTACAACTTTACAAAAACTTTCAGTTTAAGCTAGGCAGCCTTAAGCTTTTGGCGGAGCTTGTACATAGGTGTTCCCCTAACTTCTGAGTTCCATGCCACCTCTATCCAATTTTTGAAATCAGCATGCTGACACCAAAAGTTACAGAATCTAAATGATTTAGGTCCAAAGCTTTTCCTTGAACCAATTGTTAACAGAGCAGGGGAATGATCAGAAATCCCAGGGTCTAGAAACTCCACTATGATGTACCTTATACCAAAAAACTATTGTTGATTAACCATCACCCTATCAAGTGTTCCATATTAACTAATTCATGAGAAATTATGGAAGATAGGAGGAGAAGCACCATTCCACTTTGAAGATTCATCAAGATCCTGTAACTTCTCCTTGCTTCTTACCTTCATATTAGTGCTAAGACTTCAATGCTTCTTCTATGATCTGCTGCACTGTGAGATGGGAAAATTCCTTCTGTGCTGTGGACTGCAATGGACCAGGGCCTCGAGAGTGCTACGCCACACCATGCTTTCCTTGACTACCTTTTTTGTTCAATACATTTAGTACACATCAAAGGTGCACAAGGATATTCAATTTTAGCAGTAAAAAATTGCCCATTCCCCACATCAACTTCCACTTCTCTTGGAAAATCAGCTTCTAATTAAACTCAGTATTCAGTAACACTATCTGCATACAATGGTTTCCCCATGCCACTTGCAATATGGCTTAGGCAGGGGGGATTCTAATATTGAGCCCATAAGCCCTCCACAAATCTTCTAATCATCAAGAACGACGGAGGCTTTTACAAGAATTGTCCAACAATACTCGTTTCCCATTTGGCAATCCCAGATTGGTCTTGGTGGCTATACAACAATTTTCCCATTGTCCCTCACACAGATTCATTATACAAAATTCAGTCCATTATCTTGTTATTTTCACTTTATTTCAGGCTGACTTTTTGTACAATAAATGTGTGCCAATGATAAACCCAACTAAAAGTGAAATTGCTTGAAAGAAAGACTACCAGTTTGTTCCTTGGCCCACAAAGAAAGAGTTGGCCCAAAGTCCAGAAAAGAGAGATATTAGTGTATTACACACTGCCAATGCTCTGCCAGTGTGTCTAATATAGCCCAAATAACCATAAGTCTGCATAGAATAACCCTATAAGTCAATGCACGTGAGATCTCCATCCGTAAGTTAAGAGTAAGGAAATCTTGCGGTATTTAACTCAAAATGGTTTTGTCAACCAATACTGTGGGTGAGAAAGCCCAACGCCAAATGTTGGGCCTGTGGCCGAATTTGAATAAAACTTCCTGACCGAAGAGGTTAAAAGGATCAATGCCCTGCCATCCTGACGAAAATGCAACCAAGGAAGGATTAATATTTCGTCCGAAGACAACCTGACATGTCCAAAGAGGTTTCGCTCGTCAGACCTCCAAAGAATTTGATCAAGTAGAAGATTCCTCAGGGGGGAGTTAGCTCTGGGCATTCCTAAGCGCGGAGATATCCTGAAATATCTTACAAATAAAGCTGCCGTCACCGCATTTAATGCACTGCAGCAGCTTTCCTGGCCGCATTTATGAGGAGAAGACACCTGAACAGTGAAACCTCAGTCACTACCACTCACTGCAGATTAAAGCAAACTTCTGATGTGACTAATACTCAAGTGGACGCTTAGATGAAGGACAAGTGTGCGGTGAAGATGAGGGAAAAAGGTGTATATATATAAAGGAAACAGGTCTCACAAAGGGAGGAGAAAAAGGGAAGACCTTTTCAGATCAAAGATACCTTTATCAAATACTAGCCTGAGTGTCTTTTGCCCTGTTTCGTCTGCATGAATCATTGCTAAATCCATATCCAGCCTAGCTGTTTAACCCATTCTCTACAAATTCATTGTTGGGGATTTGTTGGGCTCATAATATGGGAAGTTATTGCTTAGTCCATCAAATTTCGACCCTACAAATACATTTCTTGTTCCAGAATAAATTATCAATGAATGAGACAACAGATGTTTTGTGCAAATGAACTAACCAGATTAGAGTTTGATTTTGGGCATTGCCAACAGATGCAGAGGAAGAAGACGAGAGAGATAAGGGGAGACTTTATTTTTAAGTTTTTAACATAGTTATGAATGAAATAATTAATTAAAACGTGTACATATAAATTTATTTTAAAGTGCCACGTCATTGTTCCGTTAGCCATATAGGCAATAATACTAACGGTAGTTTAGAAAAAGACTAACAACACTCATGTTTTAAATTTGAGGGGCCAATCATGGTTTTCAAACCCGGACTGTTCAAAGAACTGGAGAAAGGAGAGGTTCAAGGTTTTTAAAATCGGTCTAAGGTTCAACCAAGGTCGAACCGTGATGACGTCAAAATTGATTTAATATTAGTTAAAATACAAATAAATGTATTAAATGTGTAAAAATATAGAAATTTACCCTTAAAAAATATAAATCAATTAAAACAACTTTCAAAATAATTTTCGTTATTTTTATAAAGTAAGTAGAAAATAATAAATATAAACTAGCTTTAAGAAGATGTTTATTAATCTTTCAAATAAAAAGCATTTTAATTTAAAATAAAATCATTTTTAACATAAATTTATCAATTCCATATTCATATTTATTGATGTAAAAGCATAATTCTAGAACAAAAATAAATTTAGAAAATCCTATAAAGTAAATAGAGATAAAATTAATTGCACAACTATAAATCTTTTAAAATTTAAATAAATATAATATAAATTTTAAGGCTGACACAAGGAGTCCAACCAGTTCAGTGGGTGCTGCGTTGGACAAAGGGCTTAAATGTGTTGGAGGTTGGTGGTTCTATACCTGATGAGGGATCAATTGCCTTCGGAGAGAGGGTTAAACTCTACGGACCAACAGTGTAGTTTCATCTTTTGCTTTCCCATGTGTAGTCTGATAGGAAATTTAGAAAAAAAAAAAAAAATGGCAATGTTTATTAGACACACAATTGTTACGCACATTTCATTTTTGTACAAAAATCGAAGTTATAAGGTGGGTTACGGAGTATAGACATAATGAATCACGGGTGGGTAAGTTAAATTCGAGCTAAACCACAGATGGGTAATATGTAATTATCCCAAAATCTTAACTTCAATTCAAGATTTTAGTTCAAAAAAGTGTTAAGTGGGCGTGTATAGGAGACATTTCCCTATAAAATAATGGGCTTTTAGTTTAGCGTAGATAAGTCGGTTTTTTAGCCAATTTCGTGTAGAGATGTACATGGATGTAGACCCAAAATTAATCTTCAAGTAATGAAACAGGTGTGGGCTAAACCCAACCACTGTAATGTACGGGTGATTTTATTAGGCCCCTTTTTGGTCATTTGTAGATTGGATAAATATTACTCAATGAGGTTGAGTCACGTTGCCTGTGAATATAAATATCCCTGAACATCTAAATTGTTTAATAATTCCCTTCTTTTTGTCAATAAAAGATGCCCGCCTTTGATATTTCTATGACATTTATTATTAGATTTATACATTTTTCCTTAGCATTTTGATTTCAATGCGCATTGGAGAATCAAATTACCATTCAGTGTTATTAGAGAACATATGAATTCCCAACTGTCATCTGAATTTATGGCATGGGAATTTCAACAAGCTATCAAGCAAATGGACCTTCTCAAAGCCCTAGACCTAAATGGTATGCCTCCTCTCTTTTATTAGCACTATTGGAATTTAATTGGTGATGACATTACTCTCTCTGTTCTAAATTTTTTTAATACTGCATCCCTACCTGAGTACCTCAATCATACTTTTATTACTTTAATCCAAAAAAAGCAGAGCCCAGAACATGCTTCTGATTTTAGACCTATTAGCTTTTGTAATGTACCGTATAATATTTTTTTTAAAGTCTTACAAATAGGACTTAAAAGAATTCTACCAAAAATTAGTACTGACCATGAGAGTGCTTTTAATAAGAGCAGATTAATTTTTGATAATATCTTGGTAGCTTTTGAGTCTCTCCATAGCATGCATAAACATACTGGGAAGGATGGTTACATAGCTGTCAAGCTTGATATTAGCAAAGCCTATAATAATAAAACATAATTGTGACTTGTGAGAATATAAAATTCATATTTTTGCATGAATGCATCTGCATGAAGGGTTAGATGCAATTCTCACAAAGCATTAGATTTAGGTTTAGTTTGATTATGGATTTACACCCAAAAGAAGTAGATTTAAATGTTGACTTCTTGAACATATATATCCAATATAAACTATGCAAATATGCAATAAATTTAGTCTGATGCGGCTTCAAATATTTTGTGGTTTAATTCAATCTTTATCGGGTAAATAACTACTTGAGTAAAAATCCAAGGGTTTGCTGGTGATTAAATAAGATGAGCTTTAACATGTGATTTTAATTAAACCACAAACACATTCCTATACAGTATACATACTATCAATTCCATTCCTTTTTCTTGGGATCTTTATTGAAATTTCTTACATGTGTGTAATCCAAGTAATAGCGTGGTATATGTATATGCTAAATTGCTAATGATACATGTGACTCCTATTACAGGATTAACACTAAAATTACAGCAACCTCTAGACAAAGCCCTAGTTTTGGGTGAACCAAAGTGCATTGATCTTTTTTATGTTCTTTCTTTTTTGTTGTTTGCATCCCATTAATCTGGGTTTGGTTTCACATTTCCTAACAGTCGATTTTTTTAATGAAAAATTTCATTCATAAAAAGAAAAACCAATAGAGCGAGAGAGAAGAAGTAGAATTAAGGAATTTCATTTTTTTTCTTTAGTACATAAAACAATATAATGTTAATTAGTCCTACAAATTGTTATACAAGCAATTTAAATGAACCTCTACAGCTTTACCATTAGCAAGCTTCAACCTTAGATATTGTCACTTTATTTATAGAACAAGAACCTCCTCCTATGACTGAAGCCAAATCTTGGATAGGTCTTCTGAAAATGAAAGCAGGTTGTTTAGGAGAAGGAAGTGTTGCCTCACTACTTAGCATATGAAGAATTGCCAAAATTGTTGGTCGATCCATTACATCTTCTTGCACACATAAGAGCCTAATTTGAATGCATCTCAAGGCTTGATCGGAAACATATGATTCGTTTACCGATGAATCAATTATATTCAAAGCTCTACCTTCTCTCCATAGTTCCCATGCCTGTGTTTCATATATAACATTATCCATATAAAGCTATATTATAAACGAAAATTGTAAATATTGTTGTTTTTTTTGTTACTTACATGACCAATCAAAGTTAGGGAAGGGTGTTTTTGATAACAACCGTTATTCTTCTTGCCTTATGATCTCCAATAATATGACACCAAAGCTAAAGACATCTGATTTTATTGAAAATTTTCCAAATATTGCATACTCCGGTGACATATAACCACTGCATGTGAAAACATATCAAATGTAATTTTAACTTTGGCATTATGCTTTAATTTCTCTGTTTGTGTGCATGCAAGCTAGCATGTGTGTGATGCTTACTATATTCCAATAACTCTAGTTGTTTTGTCTTGAATTTGGTCCCCTTTAAATATACAGGCCATGCCGAAGTCCTGAATTTGGGATTCATTTCAACATCTAGTAAAATATTGCTAGTTTTAAGATCCCTATGGATAATTCTCAATCCTGAGTCTTGATGAAGATACAAAATCCCATGAGCAATCCCATCAACAATTTCAAAGCGTTTTCTCCAATTTAGTGTGGAACTTCTTGTATGATCTAAAATAAAATTTTGCTCCAACATGTGAGTTAACAATGTTGAAAATACGTGGTTTTATGGGCTAAAATTGTAGTCTTTGAACATATATATCATAAAATAAAATAAAAATCAGTTAAGGCAATATCTTTTAGAAAGAAAAACTACCAAAAATGAAGGAGTCCAAGCTTTTGTTGGGCATGTACTCATGAATCAGCATCTTTTCTTCCTCTTGAATGCAACACCCAAAAAGTTTGATGAGATTCCTATGCTGAAGTTTTGCAATCAGCATAACTTCATTTTTGAATTTTTCTATTCCTTGTCCTAAACTCTTGGATAACCTTTTTACAGCCATATCTTGTCCATTAGGTAATTGACCATAAATTCAATATTCAAAATTAAGCACTCGTGACTACTAGTTTTAACGACTCCATCTGCTACATCATCAACTTATGTTTTAGCCTAAGAAACTCATTTCCCCTAATTAACATCCACACAATAATGGAATATGAAACAGAGAAAAATGGGCAATATATCAACAATGTCATTATGAATTTTAGGTATACCTTAAAAACAGAGCCAAAACCACCTTGCCTAAGTTTGTTGGTCGGAGAGAAATTGTCAGTGGCTGCAACAATGCAACTTAGATTGAAAGTGGACAAATTTGGATGTCTACTACTGTCCTCGAGCTCATTTCCCTCCAAAGAGCATTTGGTACCAATAAAACTTAATGATTGATTGTGCAATTTTCTCATCACTGTCCTAAAACATATTGACAAACATTGCTCACTATAATTTCGCAATTAGGCATTTATATATTTACATCATAATAATGACTAATCTAAATGGTTCCTAATATATGGTACATTTTTTGCGACTTAGCAAAGCACACAATTCAATTGATTTTGTTACCTTTCGTTTTCCTTTTCTTCATTAGCAACATATAGACTAGCAAGGATACCAGAAAAAATGGCACAGCAACACACAATATTGTAATAGCCAGCAGCCTCTTGTTGCCACGAAAACCTTTGGACTTCCTTGTATACTTGGCTGAAAAGGGAAATAAAACAAGCAAAGAGTCCAAGATCCAAAAGTGCAATAGGCAGAAATGAAAATAGTAAAACAAACAAATAAATAAAATGCAAGCAAGAAGAGGAGGCTACCTAACTCCGATGCATCCACACGAATATTTAAATCCCACCCTTCATCTGAATTCTCCAAAATGTCTACCAATTCCCCATACCATGCCAAGCAACCTGTCCCCTTTCCATCAATATTCAGACTAACAAAAGCTATGCAAGATTACTCAGGCATGCCTGCTCACACTCCGAGCTACTCATACTCATGTCCATCCAAACTGCATTAGCTGAATCAGGACCCTTAAAACGTTGCACCTTCACAAACCCTTCTCCATTCCTACACATTTACAGCCCCAACTTTTTCCTAACACACCCCTCAGAACCATCTCTGAGATACCAATCCCTTGGAGACTTGGGTTCATACCCTGGCAAACACGTACACTCAAACCTATTAATATTATGAGGACTACATTTACTATACGTGCCACACTGTCTATATTTGTCACACCGGTATTTAGGTGCTGACCAAAGTTCCTTCCATTGAAGATCACCTTCATTCTACATAAGTTGTTGTAGCAATCCAGAGTTGTCAACCACTAATCTAGAAATAATAGAAGGGTCATCAAGAAAGTAAGCATAAGATACCTCATCTTCATTGTTAACAAAATCAAACTTATAACCTGATGAAACTGTTGCTGGTGATGAACTATGCCATGGCCATGGACCTGGCCGCCAATATGGGGTCGAACCCTTGTACAAAAACACTTTTGGGGAGCCATAAAGTATCATCTTATAGAAGCAGTCCCCAGATCCGGGGTCATCTTGTGACTTCCAAGATGTTAAGAACCTGTCTAGTCTAGTTATCAAATTCACACCAAGCTTCATTTTTGGAAGCAAAGTATCTGTGGGATAGTTGAGGCTTTGCCATAGCAGTACATTTTGGTTATTGTCTTGGACCAATACTAAGTTTCCTGAATCTTGAAGCTGAGCTACAGAGGAGGTTGTTGTTGCTCCTTTGACAGACACATTTGTAGACCAAACAAGACGGTTAGAACTGTGATGAAGGACAAGGTTTCCAAACTGGTTGATTGAGAGAACTACGGAGGAATCATTGATAGGATCGTTCCTGTTTGCAACCCGTACTACAGTTTGTTTTTTCACTTTGACATGCCAAATACCAAGATACCGATGGCTAGAGTTACTGGGGTTGAAGAAGCCTAAGGCGAAATTGTTTTCTTTGGATATCAAAGATTGGCCATCGTTGATGAATTGGTTTGGTGCTAAGGTGTCATAGGAAATGCAAAATGGTAAGAAGAGAACGATTAGAATTAAAGACTTGAACATTATTTTTAGCATCTATGTTATGTGCAAGTGGTCAAAAAAAATCTTTGGGGCTAAATTTTTTTTGATATTTTGTTTGATTGAGGATTATGAAGTCTCTGGACCAAAAAGAGAGAGAGAGAGAGAGAGAGAGAGAGCTATGAACTATAAAGTCTTCCATCTCTTTTGTTTTAGGACTAGGCGTCTTTCAAAGTTCAAACGATTAGTTGCGTAACAAAAAAAATGTTATTGCGTCAAAGTCTAAAGTCTTACACCAGTTACTAGGCATTACAAGTCAAGCACAAGACCAGCCTGATTCCCAAGCTGCTAGCGTGTTCTTTTTCTTTTTTTTTGATAATTCAATCTTATAACAATGGTGGATGAAAGATTAACCCTTGAAAGTTTTCATTGAAAACACTCAAAAGTGTCAATTGAACTACTGAGCTCATGACCCCGTAATAGCCTTTTCAAACTACATACTACAGTCAACCATATGCATTGCTTATATTCATAAAAGAATGGCAAGCCATGTCTCTTAGTCAAAATTTTCGACTAATAAAAGTTGCATTAAAAGACCGCATTTGCATATAGCAAAAGCTAGAAGTGACTGGGGTCCATCATGATGATGATTGAACATTGATGCCTTTGGTGTGTTGACAATAATAACTTTAACCAGCAGGTATTTTGCCACTTCCAGATTCATGTACCTGGAATGATCATTGATCGATGATAATGTGAGATGTAATTGTAGAGAGGGAAAATTCCCAACTTATCACAAGCTGATACATTATACTACCAAGTTCACAAAGTACGACAAATTATAAAACCAATCACACATCGGCGCATGTAAGCAATAACACAGGCAATCCAATTGCTAACATGTGTTACCTTGAAAATCAAAATATTTTGGCCAATCAAAAGATGCCACATATCTTGGAGAAAAAGTCTTAAAGCTTCTCTAATCAGATTGTGACACATGTCACCAATCAAATTTCGCCACGTGTCACTCACCCACCCTCAAACTCCTATATATAGAAGCCTTCCTAAGGCATTTCTACAGACCAAGACATTCAGAGCACAAGCAGTGTCAAAGAAGATTCAGAAGCACTCAGAAGTACAGAAGCTCTGTAGGAATCAAGCCTTCAACCTCAAAATCGAAGAACATTCAGAACAGAACCATCCAAACTACCTTCCTAGATTTTAAAGTTTGCTGGAATCAAGCTTAAAAGCCTCCAGAAACTTCAAGAAACCATAAATCAGTGAAGCTTTATGGATTCAAGCCCCAAAGGCCCCAAAGAACTTCCACCACAAAAACCTTCGAAGACGAAGAACATGTGAAGAACACGAGGAACATATGAAGAACACAAAGATAAAGAATTTCTAACAAGCTCATAGCCAGAGATTCATTGTAATTCTGTTTTAAGGGCCTTCGATCCATTCTCCAATCAAATTGAAGGATATCTGGTGTTCGAGTCAAAATCACATTATTACAATTCCAATAAACAAATCTTTCAAAGAGATCGAATCAGAGGATCATTCTTTTGTAATTTCAGAAAAGTGTACCATATATTCATCATTACAAATTTGCATTTGTGAAACTATTTTACTTGTTTGATTTATTTCAAACTAAAAATTTAGTCGTCTACAGTAATGTAAGGCTATAAATTGAGGCGACCAGATCCAAATTCAGCTTCTCATATTCACATATTGACATTAAAATATGACCAAGTAGGAAATATGGGGATTACGTGTTTTGAGACGGACTCAAGCTTAAGCTCAGATGACAAAGCCTTCTGTCTTGTAAAACAATAGTTATGTTATTATTCAGTAATATTACTCTTAGTACAAGTGATCAAGGAGTTTTAACTGGACTTGGTGCATTATTACTGGTTTGATCACACCCAATTTCGAGTATATTTAAAACTCATCTCATATAACTGCATGATGCAATCTAACACCTAAATCTTGGCCTCAAACCTATTGGGAAATTTAGACCCTGGTTGATAGAATTAACAAGTTTTAAATCTAAGTTGTTAATTAGATTTATTATCAATAAAATTTGTTAAAACAAGCAAACATCAATATCATGTCAAAATCATGCAGTGGAAAAAATAAATAAGACAAGATATGATGACCCAGGAAAACCAATAAAACAAACTAGTTTCACAGTAAAAAACTTGAGGGAAAACCTTCCTGAAAAGCAATCCACTATAGTAAAGAGAAGTTTCAGATCTAGTACAAAACCTTTGTCCCTAGACTCTACAATCCCCGTAGATAAACTCACAGCAGAAACCTTCTACCGCTTCAAAACCTCTGAACTCTTCAATATATGAACGCCAACCTTTTTGTTGCACGAATCCCAGTACGTGACTAACCAATTGCACGGATCCCAATACGCGACTTCAATCACCAACTAGAAGAAGATGTTGGATGCAAAGTTCTTCACTTCATCAAGAATGAAGATCAAGAAGCACTTGGTTAAAAAACCCTAAGGCGCAAAGACGCAGTAGCTTCTTTTAGAGAGAATAAGGCATTGATAACTTTTTGCATATGTTCTCCTTGTATTCTCTTATGTGAGAGCCTCTAAAATAAGCTTTATATAGGTCTAGGATTGTGAGAAAAGAAACCCTACACAAATACAAAAGTCTTGCCCAAAAATTAGATTTGAAAATCTGAATTCCCGTAACCTCGATCGATAGCTAGGTGTCGAGGAGGTGTCGAGAAGCTGTTGAGGGGACAAAAGCTTTCTCGATCGATCCACCAGCTGTCAAAAAGGTGTCGAGATTGCGATAACAATCAATTGAAGAGCTCGATAGATAGCCAGCTGTCGAGAGGTGTCAATTAGCTGTCGAGATATCTGTCCGTAGGTGTCAAGCTATCTGTTTAGTTTTATTGAATACCTTTTCTTCACTTGTTTCTTGGTCCAATCTTTATAGCTTTAATACTAGACTTGAAGTATTAAACACATCTTAGATCTACCCAATTACAAGTAAAGTGCGTTTTGTCAAAAGATTAGCCAATTACATAAAATATGTCCTTAACAATCTCCCATTTTGGCAATTCTTGACAAAACCACAACAAACAAATGAGCATATGAGAAAAGTCATAAATCACTCAACTCATATTCACTTGTTGAATACAATAAAATATATCCTAACACAAACTCTTGAAAAACTTTGCAAGAAGAGAGTTTATGGCAAGTAGACTTTGACAACCTGTATTTCTAAAACACTTTAAATAAAACTCATCAAGGCATCTGTGTAAAACAAAAATAATAGATTGCATACAATTAATAAGAAACATGTGTATAAAGATAAAAAAGAAACAACACATATAGAGATAGGTGAAAGAAACATACATCAGCATATAAAGAAGATAAGCACAATGTATGTAAACATGGTCACAAGACCCAAAGTACAAGAAGAAGGAGGTAAACACTCCCCCTAACAAGATGAAACACGACTCCCCTTACAAAGGAATGTATTTCTCCCCATAACTTATAGAATCTTAAAGAAAGAAACCACAAAGTCTCCACAATTTCTCCCCCTTTTTGTCATGATTGACAAAGGGTACAAGAAGCTAGAAAGTTTCACCCGAGAAACATAAAAATGATCAAGGATGATCCAGGGGGCACAAGAAATCTATATAAATGCATGAATGTAATGAAACAAGATGCTATGGATGACAAGATAAAAAAAAAAAAAAAAAAAAAAAAAAAAAAAAAAAAAAAAAAAAAAAAAGATGCAAAACATGTGAAAAACAAATCTTTCAATAAGAAAAATGTTAAGCACATAGATCCCAAAAACACACACACACATTAAACAAGTTTAACCAATTTAATATTTCAAAAACAAGTTAAGATAGTTTAGTGAGTATACATTAACACATGTAAACCTAGTGATGGCCAAATCACATTGTACCTGCACATGTATTAAGAGTAGCAAAGAATATTGCGTGTTGTGTGTGAAAAACATCGCAAGATTGCATAAGTATATACATGTTATGACAATTTGAGATATGAGAAAATCACTTTAACTCACACACAATCATAACTGTTTGATGGGGACTGTCACCTTCGAGGTACATCCTATAATTCCCACATCTTCTAGAATACACGCTTGCAATCATATTTAAAGCATTTTGATCTTTTTGCTTTTTATTTTTCTTTGCATATTTTTCTTTTATTTAGCATATCACGCATGAGCATATAAGAGATAGAAAAGAAATACCCAATGATATTTGACATTCCAATTTTGCTATGCCGAAGCACTAAATGTCATTGACACTGCACTTTTGCTATGCTGAAGCATACAGGTGTCATATTATGATTGGCGGGCAACAATGGTGAGATGGTTATTTAGGCATTTCTCTTAGGATTTTCTAGTCTTACCTATCAAAAAGAGTGATACGAGTGTTAAGTACAAGAAATCACTTAATCTTACTCATCACAAACAAGAGCCATAAAGCTTACTTGCTTAGTTGTGCATAGAGATGCTCATCCAAACTACAAATGATACAAAGTTTAGAAAACTTTATTTCAATGGCCATCCAAGGTACACAAGTACCAATGTACACAAACACACACTGTTTTTGTAATTTTTTTTTCCTTTTTATTTTTGTTTTGGAAGCAAAACAAAATAAAAACTAAACAATCAAACAAAAATAGACAAACAATTATGAAAGCATGAAAGAAAGATCATATGCGTGAAGGCATGATAGAAAGGTGCAGATGCATGAAAGCATGATTCCAAAAGCAGATAAGAAATCAAGCAAAAAGAGTCCTACTCTAGATAGAAAGAATTAAAGCAGAGGACAAACAGAAAAGACAATTAAGTCTTAGGCTCCTTTATCACCTACACAGCACGAGTCTTTGGCCGTAAAGATGAAAAGACATGTGTCCTAGTATGTCTACTAAAGGACATAGAAGAATTAAAATTCTCCTCCATGATAACGGGGGTCAAGGATCACACTCAGGAAATTAATCCAATCAGAGTGAATGCGCTTTGATATCACTTGTTGGGAAATTTAGACCCTGGTTGATAGAATTAACAAGTTTTAAATCCAAGTTGTTAATTAGATTTATTATCAATAAAACTTGTTAAAACAAACAAATATCAATATCATGTCAAAATCATGCAACGGAAAAAATAAATAAAATAAGATATGATGACTCAAGAAAACCAATGAAACAAACTAGTTTCACAGTAAAAAACCTGGGGGGAAACCTTCCCGAAAAGCAATCCATTATAGTAAAGAGAAGTTTTAAATCTAATACAAAACATTTGTCCCTAGACTCTACAATCCTCATAGATAAACTTATAACAAAAACCTTCTACCGCTTCAGAACCTCTGAACTCTTCAATATATGAACGCCACCCTTTTTGTTACACGAATCCCAATACGTGACTAACCAATTGCACGAATCCTAGTATGCGACTTCAATCACCAACTAGAAGAAGATGTTAGCTGCAAAATTCTTCACTTTATTAAGAATGAAGATCAAGAAGCACTTGGTTACAAAACCTTAAGGCGCAAAAACACAGTAGCTTCGTTTAGAGAGAATAAGGCATTGGTCACTTTTTGCATATGTTCTCATTGTATTATCTTATGTGGTGGCGTCTAAAATAAGCCTTATATAGGTTTAGGGTTGTGAGAAAAGAAACCATACACAAATACAAAAGTTTGGCCCAAAATTCAGATCTAGAAATCTGAATTCCTGTAACCTCGATCGATCAAGAGGTGTTGAGAAAGTGTCGAGCTTGAAACCTCGATAGATAGCTAGGTGTCGAGGAGGTGTCGAGAAGCTATCGAGGAGATAGGAGCTTTCTCGATCGATCCACTAGCTGTCGAGAAGGTGTTGAGATTGCGATAACAATCAACTGAAGAGCTCGATAGATAGCCAGCTGTCGAGAGGTGTCGAGTAGCTGTCGAGATATATGTCCGTAGGTATCGAGCTATCTGTCCAGCTTTATTGAACACCTTTTCTTCACTTGTTTTTTAGTCCAATCTTCATGTCTTTAATACTAGACTTGAACAACATGTTTCTTGAAGAATTAAACACATCCTAGATCTACTAAATTACAAGTAAAGTGCGTTTTGTTAAAGGATTAGCCAATTACATAAAATATGTCCTTAACAAAACCAAAAGGAAATGAAAAGGTTTGGCTCCAAACATATTTGGAGTTCTCTTCATTTATAGTTTTAGTCAAATGACTTTGTTAATTATTCATATAACTTGTTTAAATACACATAAATAATCTTATAAATAGTCACGTAAATAAATTGGAAAAGATAGCTCTAAACAGGTTAGGAGCCAAACTTTGTTAAAGAAAAAAAACCAAGAAAATGGATGATGTAGGGACAAGAAAACAATTACAAAACTTTAGATTCAAGTTTTGTTCAGTTTGAAATTCTTACTGACCGTTTGGCAAAGATTATTTTTGCCAACTTATTTTACTATTTAGCTTATTTTTTGTACTATTCATGAGTCCCATTGTATTATTTTAGCTAACTTTTACCTTTATTTACAGTAATTTAGTAAAAAAATTTCAGCTTCAATAAAATAAGCGGATTTCAAACAATCCCTTACTGAGATCATGCAAATTTAAAGTGGGAATTTTTTTGAACATAAAGCCAATATAAATTATACAGTAGATTTTGGTCTTCAAATATATAATGGTTACTAAAGTTCAAACTTTAGAAAAAATCTGAATCAAAATATCCAAGGATTGCAGGTGATTATATTAATATGTGAGGTTAAACAGCAAACACATTCCTATTGATTGATTATGACAAAGATATTTACTTAATAGAACTTTGTTTCCAGACTACCATCCGTCATAGACTGGACGTTTAGCTTTTTACTTTCCTTAAAATTCTAATATTGGGCTATGACCTATTGCTTTAGGCTCAGAAAATTGTCTGTAGCTAACATAATTCTCTAACATGTTTCAATTGTTAACTTATGAGGCTTGAACTGCAGTTATAGATCTTGAAAGGTCAAGGGAGGGTACAACCCACTGAAGTAGATTGTATTCACCAACATTTAAAATAAATAAATAAAAGGAAATTATATTTATTCTTTAATACAAAGGGAGTAAAATCAAAAATGTTAATTTGTCCTGCAAATCCTTATAGAAGCAATTTAGATGCTACTAACTAAAATCTTTACCTTTAGTGAGCTTCAAACCTAGTTATTGTCACATCATTTATAGAATAAAACCCCCCTCCTGTGATTGATCCCAAATCATTGGAAGGTCTTCTAAAGATGAAAGCGGGTTGTTTTGGAGAAGGAAGAGTTGTTTCACAACTCAACATGAGAAGAACTGCCAACATTGTTGGTTGATCCATTGCATATTCTTGCACACATAAGAGCCCAATTTAAATGCATCTTAAGACTTCATGGTAAACAAATGACACATTTATCGATGAATCAACTATCTAAGGCTCTATCTTCTTTCTTGTTAAATATATTATTAGCAACGCGATGTGTTATACCATGTTGTATATGCTAGAGTGAATGTGAAAGAGGAAGTATAGAATGGGAACGCTGAGAACACGAGGGTTACGTGGTTCAGCCTTGACAACCTACATCCATGGAGGAATCCCTTAAGGGTTACATCTTTATTATATAAGAGTGGAGTACAATAACCTATGTTACAATGAACCCTAACATGTGTATATATAGGCAACCAAACCCTAGACTACTAGTACAAGCAGGAGTGGGCTTGGGCCTATTACATTGGGCTAATATGTCTAATATATATCTCTAACATTTCCAAAGTTCCCAGACCTAGGTGATTTGTTGAATTATCCATAAGTGGCTGTATTATAACTGCATACCATAAAGATTTCTGTTTTCTATTACTTACATGCTATATCAAAGTTATGGAAGGGTGCTTGTGATAAAAACTGTTGTTCTTCTGGCTACTAACAATCTCCAATAATATGACACCAAAACTAAAGACATCTGATTTTGTTGAAAATTTCCCAAATACTACGTACTTTGGTGACATATAACCACTGCACATGAACAACGTTATAAACATAATGTTAAAGTTTGCAAGGCCTTCATTTCCTTATGTGTGGTAAGTGTGCAAGTCTATGCATAATATATGGGAGCATGTGTGCAAATGTATTTGTGTGATACTTACTATGTGCCTATAACTCGAGTTGCCTTGTCTCAATTTGGTTCCCTTTGAATATTCAGGCTATCCCAAACTCCAAAATCTTAGGGTTCATCTCAACATCAAGTAAAACATTGCTGGTTTTAAGATCCCTATGAATAATTCTTAATCTTGAGTCTTGATGAAGATACAAAATCCCATGAGAAATCCCAATGATGATTTCAAAGCATTTCCTCCAATTAAGCTATGAACTTCTTGTATAATCTACGATAAAATTTTACTCTAGTTTACTCAAAATGCGATTTAAACAGTGTTGAAATATGTGGTTTTTACGTACCTCACATTTATTCTTTGAACATATAATAAAAGAAAATAAAACAGATGATGGAAATAGGTTTTAATAAAGAAGACACGAGTCAAAAAAAACAAAATATATATATATATATATAAAAAGAAGACATACCAAAAATGAAGGAGTCTAAGTTTTTGTTTGGCATGTACTCATAAATAAGCATCTTTTCTTCCTCCTAAATGCAATATCCAAAAATTTTGACAAGATTTCTATGTTGAAGTTTTGTAATCAACATAACTTAATTTTTGAATTCTTCTATTCCTTGTCCTGAACTCCTTTTTTTTTTTTTTTTTTTTGATAAGCAATAAGATATATTGATATTAAAAGGGAAACACCCTAGTACACAGGAAGTGAACAAGGGAATGATTGGTTTTGCAATGCAAACAACCAATCCAATAAAGTTTAAAAAAGAATAGCTTGAGGTCCGGAATAGATCTCTCAATATCTTCCAAACAACGACTATTTCTCTCCCTCCAAAGACACCACATTAAGCCATGAGGAATGATGGACCATATATAACCATTTCGATGACAACCAAAGCTACCTTGCCAACACCCTAACAACCCCAAAATAGTATGTAACATAACCCAAGATACTCCAAATAAATCCAAAACCATAGACCATAGATCCATATCAACGGGACAGTGAAGGAAGATATGGTCAACTGATTCACCATTACTCTTGCACATGTAGCACCAATCCAAAATCCACACCTTCCTTTTTCGTAAATTATCAATCGTCAAGCATTTCCCTAAGGCAGCAGACCATACAAAGAAAGCTACTCTAGAGAGAATCTTCTTCTTCCAAATACGTCTCCAAGGAAAACCGAAGATAGTTGGACCATCTAAAATTCTATAATAATATTTCACCAAGAACCCCTTATCTTTGCTAGGAATCCAACACATCTTATCCTCACCAAACCCCCCCTTATTAAAGAACCGTATATGGTTTCCATGAAGCTTGACAAAGCCTCTAATTCCCGAACATGCACACCCCTAAAGAAGCTCACATCCCAAAAAAGGACTCCATTGGGGGATTTCATAAGCTCAGCCACACGAGCCTCCTTATTCCTACAAAATTTGAACAGGTCAGGGTAGCTAATTGCAAGAGGTGTCTCTCCACACCAACGGTCTTGCCAAAACTTCACCCTAGACCCATCACCAATATCATACAGAATATGGCGTGAGAAGGCCATTCCTAACTGATGCTCTTCCATAAACCAACACCGTAAGGACCATTAACAGATCTGGTACACCAGTGCCCCTACACACATCCATATTTCAACTCTATCACTTGTCTCCAAAGGGCATCCTTCTCAATCCCAAATCTCCATAACCACTTCCCAAGTAGAGCTATATTGAAAAGTCTTATCTTCCTTATCCCTAATCCACCCGAAGAAATAGGAGCACATACAGAAGCCCATTTAACCAAATGAATTTTAGGTTCATCACCAAAACCGCCCCATAAGAAATTCTGCTGAAGCTTCTCAATTCAGTTAGCCACACTAGCAGGTATAGGAAATAGAGATAGAAAGTAAGTGGGTAAATTAGAAAGGGTGCTTTTGATTAGAGTGACTCTACCTCCTTGTCCTGAACTCTTGGATAGCCTTTTTACTCTATTTGTTGCCCATAAGATAACTGACCCTGAATTCATGAACCAAGAATAAGCTTACTCATAACTATTAGTTCTAAGAAATTGAGTTCAATGCCTAAATCTTTTTTTTTTTTTTTTTTGATGGGTAAGCTCAATCTGATTTTTTAATAACCTATGTGCTAGCTTATGAAACTCATTTTATCCCATTCTCACCCGCATGATAATGGAATATGAAACAAAAACAAAACAAATATAGGTATGCTATCAACATTCAACAGTGTAATTATTAATTGTAAACGTACCTTAAAAACAGAACCAAAACCACCTTGCCCAAGTTTGTTGGTCAGAGAGAAATTGCCAGTGGCAGCAACTATGCTGCTTAGATAAAAAATTGATATATCTGGATGTCTACTACTGTCCTCTAGCACATTTCCCTCCAAATAGCCTTTGGTACCAGTAAAATTTAATGATTGATTGTGTAATTTTCTCTTCACTGTCATAAACATATTGACAGACAGTGCTCACTATAATTTCACAATGGAGAACTAATCTAAATGACTCCTCATATATGGGACATTTTTCACAACTAAGTGGAACACACATGTATATATACATGAACAATGCAATGCAAATGATTTTTTTAACTTTTTTTTTCTTCTTCTTCATTAGCCACATGTAGGCTAGTAAGGATAACAGAAACAACGACACAGCAACAGACAATATTGTAATAGCTAGTTTCCTCTTCTTGCCAAGAAAATCTATAGACTTGCTGGTATACTTAGCTGAAGGGAACAAAATTAACAATGATTCATAAAGTGAAAAAGACAAATGAAAATTTAGAAAAATGAGAGCAAGCGAAGAAGACTACCAAACTCAGCTGCATCCACACGAACATTTAGATCAAACCCATCATCTGTAAACTCTAAAATGTCCATCAGTTCACCATAAAATGACAGGCAACTGAATCCCTTCCTACTAATATTGTAATTGACAAAAGCTGTGCAAGAACAATTCCTCAAGCATGCCTGTTCACACTCTGAACTACTCATAGTCATGTCCATCTAAGCTGCAACGAATGTATCAGAAGGCTTCAAACGTGCCACCTTAACAAATCCTTCTCCGTTTCCACACATAGACAAACCCAACGGCTTTCTCACACGTCCCTCAGAACCATCTCTGAAATACCAAGCCCTTGGAGACTTGGGTTCATACCCTGGCAAACAAGTACATTCAAATCTGTAGTATTGTCGGGAGTACATTTACTGTATTCAACACAGTGTCCATAGTTATCACGCGAGTATTTAGGTGTTAACCATAGTTCCTTCCATTGATGATCACCATCATTACACAAAAGTTGTTGGAACGAACCAGAGTTGTCAACCGCTACTCTAGAAAAGATGGAGGGGTCATCAAAAAAGTAGGCATAAGATACCTCTTCTTCGTTCTAAACAATATCATACTTAAAACCCAAAGAGACTGTTGTTTGCCGTGGCCATGGAGCTGACCATCAATACAGGGTCGAACCCTTATACAAGACAACTTGTGGAGAGCCAGTAGGATTCATCTTATAAGAGTATGGCCCAGTTCCGGGTCATCTTGTGACTTTCAAGTTGTCAAAAACCTGTCTAGTCCAGTTATACAATTCAACCCCAGCCTCATGTAGGGTAGTCAAAGCTTTGCCATAACACCTTTTTGTTATTGCCCCAGACCAATACCAGGTTCCCTGAATCTTGAAGCAGAGCAACAGAGGAGGTTGTCCCTTGGACAGAAACATTTGTAGACCAAACAAGACAGTTATAACTGTCATGGAGGATGAGGTTTCCAAACGGGTTGATGGAGAGAACTCCAGAGGAATCATTGATGGATCATTCCTGTTTGCAACCCAAATGACAGTTTGTTTTGTCACTTTGACATACCAAATACCAAGATACTGATAGCTGGAGTTGCCAGGTCTGAAGAAGCCTAAGGCAAAATTATTCTTTGAAAATCAAAGATTGGCCATCTTTGATGGATTCTGGTGTTAAGGTATCAAGGAAAGTGCAAAATGGTAAGAAAAGAATAATTAGAATGAAAGACAACCTTTTTTTCAGCATCCATGTTTGTTTTAGTGATAATTTATTTAATGGAATTAAACAAAAAAAATTGTTGGTTGGGAAAAATATATTGATATTTGGTTTGATTGAGGATTATGAAGTCTCCTTACCAAGAGAGGGAGAGAGGAAGTTAAGACTCTCTCTGATCATTGTCTCGGAATATTTTTATTTAGGACTAAGCATCCGTTCTTGCAAACCAAAATGGACTATTTAAAATAAGTATTTTGATATTTAATCTGCCAGTCATTTTCAAGTTTACAAAAGCGTTCACTGATAATTGATGCCTAGAATGCCTCCAATCCCTAGATGCAATTCTGAACTTGTGATGCTTAGTGACTCTGTAAGCCGGCTTATTGACCTGATCCAATATCCATTTTGATAAGCTATTTTTTTGTTCGAAAAAAGAGGTGCTTAGTCCATAGATTGGCTTATTAGGATACAAAGAGTTATCAAGGCAGGGCGAACTATCCTAGCTTACAATGATAATTGGTAATTTGGCATCCTGACTGATCTTGGGCCAGCCACAGCCAACTCATCTGAGCTTGATTCCTAGAGCTTTTTTCTGTTCTTCAGCTAACCTCAGTCCAGCAAATTTCAGTGGCTTTTACAAACTAGTATGCAATCTACTACATGCCTTGCTTGTATCCAAAAAGAAAAGGTGTAAAACAATACAGCTCATTGGAAGCACAATTTTAACTTTTAAAAATGACTACATATATTCACAACCAAGCATATGAGATCAATATATATTCTATCTGTCATTAATGTTCACCTCATTTATTGTACTATATCTCCCCTCTATTTCAAAATCTGCTATATGAAGAAGCAGATATAGAGAACTTCAACAAATGATTAAATTTTTGGCCTAAAGTCAGTAGAAAGAGCAATGCTAATCAAAATTCTTATTGAGACATTATTAAAGAATGGTGTCATATGGTGGCCATAGAATATACCTTAGGACCCATGGTAAATTTGACAGCAACAGCAAGCTTCACCACACCCTTTAGCTTAAGACAAAGAGCCCAGGCCAACCCGAATTTTATATCTTTTCTAAGGGGACTTCATATTCCTAAATCAAACCAAATATCAAAAAATTTCCCCCATACCCCAAAAATAGTTATTTTAAGTGAAAGACCAATAACACAAACATGGATGCTGAAAAACCGGTCATTTATTTGATTCTGATACTTCTTTTCTTCCCATTTTGCATTTCCCTTGACACCTTAGCATCAGACCAATCCGAAAAGGATGTCCAATTTTATTTTTATTTTTAATTCCAAACAATCATTATTGGAATTGGACCATAAGTTGGAGATACTATAGTTGTCTCATCTATATATATATATATATATATTACTAAAAGCTGAAGCGTAGCGTTTAATGTTACTGCTCTCACGTTGCGCCACATCAGCTGCCACGTCATTCTTTTTTTCTTTTTTCTTTTTTAAATATAATTTTTCCTACAATTTTAAAATGATTTTTACAATTTTCAACCCTATAAATGTACCCTACTACTTTTTTATTTACTTCCACTATCACCCTATAATAAATCTAGTCCATTACTTATTTATTTACTTCCGCTATCACCCTATAATAAATCTATATAATTAATCCAGCCCACCTCTTATTTATTTAGTTCCACTATCAAGCCCAACCCAAAGTCTTTTCAGTTCAGCTTTAGGATTCTGTGTGAGTCTTTTCAGCTTAAAGGAGAAAAAAGAAAAAGAAAAAAAAAATGGTTGAAACCTTTCAAGTTTTTAGGTTTGCGTTTAATGTTGCTGCTCTCACTATGTGCCACATCAGCTATCACGTCATTCTTTTTTTTTTTTTTTTTAAATATAATTTGTCCTACAATTTTAAAATGGTTTTTACAATTTTCAACTCTATAAATACACCCCACTACTTATTTATTTACTTCCACTATCACTCTATAATAAATCCAGCCCACTACTTACTTATTTACTTCCACTATCACCCTATAATAAATCTATATAATTAATCCAGCCCACTTCTTATTTATTTAGTTTCACTATCAAGTCCAATCTAAAGTCTTTTCGGTTTAGCTTTAGGATTTTGCGTGAGTTTTTTAATATTTAAACTTCTCCAACCTTTCACTTTCTCTTACCATTTCATCTCCCCACTACTTTTCAATCTTTCTCCCTTCCTTACCTTTTCATCTCCCCTCATTACCTTTTCATCTCCCCACTACCCTCTACATTAATATCATTCTTCCTTTTTCCCTTCAACTTCCTTTATTTTTGTCTCTTCTTATTCACACACTTTTACTATAAATTTGTTAGTATCTCTTCTATTCTATACATAGTTTTCCCTCACAAAAAAAAATGGCTCTCTCTCTCTCTCTCTCTCTCTAAATTTTTTGGTGGATTTTTTTTATTTTTCTTGTATCTCTACTTTAGGTTGATAATTTTTTATATTCTTTAAAACTCTATTTTGAGTTAATGCAATTTAGTTTTGTTTTTTAAATTGTTGTTATTGTTTTTTATTTATTTTTTATTCTCTTTGATTGTTAAATGTTATCCTATTGCGTTCTAAAGAATTAAATATAGCATATAAAAATATAATATTATTCTATTACATAGCATGATTTGGATAATTTGGTATTTATTCTGTTACAAGCATGATTTTTTATAGTGCTTAATTTAGATGTTAAACTATGAGACTTTACTAATTTTTGTTTATTTTCTAATCCTTTGTGGCGGACAAAGTACTCTTAATAGTCATATTAGAAGTATTCTATAATGCCATTCATTTAAAGAAAAGCAAAGGTTAGCCAAACGAAAATAATCAGATAAGTGACAAATTTTAACTTTTGCAATTTTATTTTAATTATTATTATTTTATAACAATGCATGTATAGAAACTTAATTCTTAGATTTTGCTAATAATTGTTTATTTGATAATATGTTTTGGGTGGCCAAAATTATAATTTCTACAAAGAAAATAACCTTAATAGATTATCAAAAACAAAATTTTATCATAATATTGGTTCAATTAATCATTGTTAACATTTATTTATTTTTTTTAGTTTACGTTTTTTTAGTGTTTTGGATTGTTCCTTTATTACATTTATGATTGTTCCTATAATAAAAAAATATATAATTATGAAATACATTACTCATTATTAGATTAGTTTAAATTGTAAAAAGAAAATTTTATAAAACCACTATAAAAATAATTATCAAGCGCAACGCACGGGTTCGCGGCTAATATATATAAAACCGAAGCTTTTGAAACTCCCATAATTTTTCACGTCAATATTACTTAAATAAATATTATAATTAATTAATGAAAAAAAGACTCTAACGCAAGTTAGACTTCTAGCCAAATACAATAACACTCTCCCACCGCCTCTACTCTCTCCTATTTAAGAATTGCTTGTATAGAAGACCTAAAACCCTAAAATACAAACGTGTAAACCAAAAACTATTTGTGGAGAAAGATGATGTTTGATCAAAAGCAGATGCATGGCATACAGGAGCAAGATGGTTCAACGATATCATAAACAACCCTTTTTCATCCGAACCTTTTGTTGCTAGCTGCGTGGCATATTTCCTAGACAACACACTACATCGAGACCCTACAGTTAGGAAAGATAGAGGTAAACATTGGTGGGACAAGTTCCGGTCCTTCAAGGGTGACACAAGGAGTGAAGAATTTTATTCCCTGCCCTTCTATCTAAACAAGTATTTCTCATCTGTCTGATATTATAAGGCCCTCTATCAGATGTTGCTTTGTTGAATGTTCAAAAGCTCTTTGCGAGATCATGTTATAAATCATTGTTATCTCTATTACTTGTGAATCTTATTACAGTCTACATCAGTATAAGATTGTCTCTTCCTTTATAGGATGCCTTAGAACATTTATTTAATTGTTTTCTTTGTTGTAAATCCAATGGCAGAACTAGATTTAAACTACTAATGAAGTAGTTTTATTTCTCTCCAAAAAAAAAAAAAAAAAAAACAGATGCGCCGTCCCACAAGTAATGAGATCCAAAAGCAACAATTGATGAACCAATTCATGGCTCACGATCCCAACACGATGAACTTCTCCGGAGCTAACTTCATGTAAGATTAGGAAACAAATTAAGAAAAAACAAATCCTTTTAGTTTGTAGGTGTTAATAAGACCATATGCAGTTCCGATTTTTATTGTATTTGCTTACAAATTTAAGATTTTTGATCATGTGCTATCCAATATTAGTTGTGGGTGTTTTTAGATCTATCATATGACGAATCCTTGTAGTTCGTAGGTTTTTTATGGCTAATAAGACTATATGCAATTCCAATTTTTATTGCTTTGGTTTTAAGATTGTTTACAAATTTAAGTTTTTTGATCATGTGCTATCCAATGTTTGTTGTGGGTGCTTTTAAATCTATCAAACTTCAATTTTTGGTTGAATTTATAACAATATAGTCACATATTTTTTTGTTTTGTTTCTATAATTTGTAAGTTTTGAATCTTTTAATTCTTGACTCTTTTTGCCTTTGGGAAGTTTTAACATATGTATTTTTGGGTTCATTTTTTTTTTTTTTTTTTTGGTAATATTTGAAATTGTTGGGAAAATTTCAACAATTATAGCCATATATTTTTTTTTTTAAGGTAACCCATCTTTTTCTTATATTTTTCTATTGTGTAGTTATATATACATTTTGTTTTGCTTCAATAATTTCTAAATAATGAATGTTCTGATTCTTTAATATTTTTGGCATTTTAGAAGTTTTAACATATGAATTTTTGAGATATTATTTTGCAATATTGAAACTATTTGATAGATTTCCACGACTATAGTGATGAATTATTTTTTTTAAAGGTAACACTATAGTCACTTTTTTTTTTTTTTTTTTTTTTTTTTAATGTTGTTTCTATAATTTGTAGGTTTTGACTATTTTTGTAATATCTGAAACAATTTGGCAGATTTCAACAGTTATAACCATGGATCATTCTTTTGAAGATAACATATCTTTCTCTTATACTTCTCTATTGTGTAGTCACATAAATATTTTGTTTTCAATAATTTCTAGACAGTGAATCTTTTTGATTCTTTAATATTTTTTGGCATTTTGAAAGTTTTTATATTTGAATTTTCAAAATTTTTTTTGCAATATTTGAATTTTTTGCAAGCCAGCTTCTTTATCAAATTTAAACATAAAAGATTGGACTAATTTATGTGATGGTATGGTTTCATAATCAAGTTAGAATTTTATAACCATTGCACGTTCAAGCAATGGCTTCTTTATCAAATTTGAACATAAAAGACTGAGGTAATTTATGTGATGGTATGGTTTCATAATCAAGTTAAGATTTTATAAAAATTATTTTAGTCTGCTACACAAATAGGTAGGTTCCCATGTGTAGCACGGGTTCGCAACTAGTTAAAATTAACTTTGCATTCACGCGACTTTTATAAACTTTGTTGTATATTTCACAAGACCAATGGAATAACAAGTCTTAATTATCTATCTTATACTCTAATAAAAAATAATAATAATAATAAAAAAGATGGGCTTTTTAAGGCATAACATCATTAACTTGACCTACGAAACACCCAAGTTAGCCCAGGAATTTACAATCTGTGTATCACAAAATGAAATCACCAAAGAGCCAAAATAACCAACTCTTTTGGGTCCATGTGAGCTTTTGATAAGTCCATGAAACATAATAGATCACTAACAAATGAATTATTCTTCAGCAAGCTATATATGATCACAAGTTTGGAGTTTCAAACTTATTACTTTTGCTACTTTAAATAGTAAATGCCAATATGATTAAGATGTAAATGTAATTTTGCATTGCACTACAAGCTAAGTTGCCTTTCTCTTTGACAAGGCAAGGGGAAGCACATACCTCCCTGAGTTGACAAACCAACCAAGCTACGCTAAAAAATATGGCTTTCCAGTCCACTGCATAGTAGCACCAGAAAGCTTATAAGGAAAAAAGAAAAAAAAAATCTGTTTTCATACAAGTGTTTGAACATTATATCAATATTACTATTCCAGAACATTGAACATACATGTCACAAATTTTATTTCATCAAATAGAAAACTTTAATTTGACATGCCAATAGGCATACAAGTGTCTCAAACACTACAATTTACAATAACAACACATTGCAATAACTTTTCAGTAGTCAAATTTTCAAAAAAGATAAATTTATCTATTAGATATGCATTAAATAGAATACACAGATGCACAAAGATTGGAATCACCATTAGATTTTGAGAAGTCAATAAAATGTAGTTTTTGTTTGTTTTTAGACCCCTTAAAACACAACCAGATTAACCTAGTTAATTAGCCAAGTGATTACTTAGTCAAATTATGCAGTTTTAGGTTAACACAAATATATCATATCAATGTAAAGTGCGAAAAATAAAGAACACAAAGATTTGATGACACAGGAAAACCAAACCGGTAAAAAACTTGGGGAGAATTTAACCTAGCAATCCTCAAGGTAAAACTGAATCCACTATGAAAGAATTGAAGTTTACACAATAGCGACTTAGATCACTAACATCCTATTGCTACCTCGAGTAGGAAACTTACTACCATGACCCTATGATAGCTCCGAGTCCACGGACCACTTCTTTCTTGGATTCTTAGCAAGTACAAGCACTCCCGCTTGTGTATCTTTAAGCTCTTGAATCAGCAACTGAATGATAACCAAGTTCTTGACATAATCTTGAATCTTGGAAACCCTAAGTATGTGTGAAGGCGAACACCTCTAGATCTCACAGAAGATTCACACACACAGCATAAAGAGCAACCTAAAACGTGGCTAGAATTTTCCCTTTTATACCTAGGGCAAAACATAAAACCCTACACGTCAAACGAGCTTGGGCTGAGTTAGAAATTCTGCAGAAAAATCAATCTGCACGACTTTCGATCTGTCGAGTCTAATTCTCGATCGATCGAGCCAGGCAGATTTACACAATAAATCCTGCAGCAACTCGATTCCAACTTTACATAAGAAACATATACTTTGAGCAAGTCTAAACAAGACTAAAACATTTTGATCATGGTTTGCCAACATTACAAAATGAAGTTCTAATATATTAGTTCCTAATTCCTTAAAACCTAACAAACTCCCCCTTTGGCAATCTGTGACAAAACACAAACTTAACAAAATGCTTAAAGTTACATAAAAACAAGCCATTACAAAAACATTGCCCAACAAAACAAATCTAACATAACTACTATCTATTAGTTGCAAGTGTAGACAGCAGCACGACTAAATCAACCTGTATATTTCCTAAAACAATCAATAAACGCATAAACGCATGTGTGGAAAATACAAGATAAACAAAATAACTTCTTGATTTCACATAACATAAAATAAAGACATATATCATGAATAAATCATAAATATAAATCAATAAACAAAGTGAAACAATAAACACATACAATCAATGTATCTCCCCCTATCATGGACAACCCAAAACAAAATACATCATGGGCCAACAAATGTAAATACAAAATGAGGCACCTAGATACAATCTAAAAGCTCCATAGCTCCAAATTAAAAAAAAAAATCTCCCCCAACTACAAAACTCATCTACAAATGTACTTCCCTTTTTTGTGACAGAATGCCAAAGGGCAATTAGAATCCATCATCAAAAGGAGGTGGCGGAGGCGACCATCTCAAGTGCTCCAAATCTACTCGCAAGTTACGAAGCTCATCAAGCATGTCCACCAAAAGCTAACCATGAGCCGTCTAAATGGTTATGACAGTCTCCAACGTACGACGAATGTCTGAATCATCCGAAGTAGATGGTGGAGGAACAACAGCAGCAGGATTAACAGACTCCTCAGCCGTAGTATCACCTATAGAAGAGGGAGGAGGAGGTGCGACACCAGAAGAATCAACCCTAGGGCGTTTAGAGCTTGCTCTCAACTGAGTAGCCTTTTGCCTAAGAAAGGTGGCATCGATGGGAGTAATAATATGAATAGGCTCAAAAGCCGGAAACGCATCTAATCCTAGATGTAAAAGAATCTGATGAATAAAAACGAGAAAGAAAAGAGCATGAGCAGTAGAACCGCTCCTATGAACGCATAAAAAATGCACAACGCTCCAAAGGAATGGTGTGCAGATGAGAGATAGGCCACAAAGAATGACAAGCAATCTAAAAGAAAAGAAAGTGAATCTCAGTGAGCATAGCAGTAGTGATCTAAGGATCAGAACCCCACTAGATAGAAGGCCTAGTGATGTAAGACATGATGTCATCTAGGAGAGAAGACTCATCATAAGGGTAGACAGGATGCCGGACAAGTGGCACCCCAAGAGCATTAGCCATTACTGAAGGAGTAATGGTGTACGCATCACCCCGTATCTAACTCCTCACAAGAGTGTTGGAATCATAGGCGTGGACCGAGAGGTTTGAGTAGAACTCTCTGATCAAGGTAGTCGGAGGAGGATGATCAACATCCAACAAAGGTAACTAGCCTTGATGCTCAAAGTTATGCCTAATCTCAGGGTCAAGCTCATCTAACATAACCTTTCTCTCAGCCTAAATGTTCCTCCTAGGTTTAAGCTTCTCAAAGGCTTCCTAATGTTTCTCACTCAGAAATCTACCACTATCAAAGGTAGGAGTAGAGGGTGAGAGGGTGGACCTATTAGCTCTAGTCTTCCTAGGCATAATGCTAAAGATCAAAAGGACAAATACAAAAGGGATAGAGAGGGGGAAAAAAAAAAGAAGGAAAACCAATGGTAGACTGCAAGTTAGCACCAAAAAAAAAAAAAAAAAACAGTTCTATATGATGCATGAACAATATCAACACATGATGCATGCTTTAATGCAATGAGAATAAGTTCAATTTAACTTTAAATTTACAAAATTGGCTTGAGCATAGAGTTTATAACAAAAACCCCAAAATTTTAAAAACCACTTGTACAATTTTCAAGAAATTGACCAATTAATCATTAATCAAGATAGACAACACAATATAATGATCATATGAATCAATCCAACAAGCCAATTTCATCAAATTAAACCTAATTGAACAAAATCCCCAATTCGGGTAGATTCAAGCCTTAGAAATTCAAAGTTTTCCCAAATCATCAAATTGATCAAATTAATACACAAATATCAGTTTTATATTGCCCCACAACAAAAACCCATTGATCAATTTCCAAAGAAAAGACTTAAATTACCAAAAATCCTTAGGTTCGAAATTTCCCAAATGTGCATGACAAAAATGCATGAAACTTGAAAATAAATGAAAAAGGATGGGTAAAATGGTCTTACTGGCCTTGGGAGAGAAAAACATTGCAAAAAGATCAGAGGAAAACGACAAAAATCTTGATTGGTAGCCTTGACCGATCGGATAGAGAGAGAATAGCTTTTGAAAAAGTTGAAAAAATGATGAACACGTGAAAAGCTAAAGGTTTTTAAAAAACACTCCATATGATTTTTGATCAATCGAAAATTAGGTTCGAATGGTCGAAAATGCTTCGATTGATCCAACATCAATCGAGCACCGATCGAAATAGACAGAAGTTGACCAAAATTTTAATCGCATTTTCGATCGATCGAAAAAAAGGTTCGATCGATCAAAAATCTGAAAAACACAATTTTTCGAAAAATAGAGCAATTTTCTGCAACAAATCCTCAAAGCGTTGAATATGATGAATAAAATGCATGAATATGAGATGAAATGTTTTTCCAAAACACTTGTTTTGAACCCAGTTTTCCCAAAATTAAGATTTTCAATCAATTCACCTTAAATTCTCAAATAACACACATGCTTTACATAAAACTCAAGGAATTTTCAAACTTGGTTGGCCAAACCAAAATCACGCACAATAACATGTACAAAATTTAGCAAATAGTAACTTGTGTAGTGTGTACAACTAGCAAAAGCTTGAGATACCTGTGAGATGATATGTGAATAGTGATCAATCACAATCTATACAAAATTCATCACATAGATTTGAAAGAGACTATCACCTAAAGAGTTACACCATATAACTCCCACATCTCCTACAATAAAAGCTTGTAATCATGTAAGTTTCTTGATTTGCCTCATAATGTTCACACCAATTTTACTTAATCAGAAACTTATTAAAAATAGTCGGGCTCTGCCTTATGTTCTTTTTGTGTATGTGCTACACTTTCTCGAGCACAAAATCTTACGATATGCACTAAGGTGTTCATGATTGGCTAGTAAACAGTGGTGAGATGGTTATTTATGCCTTTCTCAATAAGGTCAAGTCCGACAATCAAAGGCATGTGATTTCAAGATCAAGATTATGTGACCAAAAACTATAAACATCTTCCCACACAACATGCACTACAAAGCTCAAACTAGTAAAGTGCAATAAATAAGCTCATCAAAGCTAAACAAGGTATATAAACTTGTTATGTAAACATAAATTGGCCAACCTTGATTTCAAATCTAAGAAAAATAATGCAAAATACATTTTGCTTCCTTTTTCCTTTATTTATTATTATTTATTTTGAAAAAAAAAATTCCTAGAACGAAATGCATGAATGTTATGCAATGCAAATCTTAGAAAACAAAGAAAACAAAACAGCAAGAAAGAAAAAGTCACAAAGAGTAGAGCGATGAAGCACAAGGACTATGTCAGAAAGACTCAATTAGATCGAGCCTTTTGCATCCAAATCTTTTTAGATACAACTCTAACATTGGAGTTATTATTCATATTAGAATGATAACCAACTCCAGGATTGGAATAAAGGTTTAGAGCATTTACCAATTCATCAATAAGTACCATAGGATCTTGTGCTTAAGGCACAAGTACTTTTGGTTTATTTGCTTGCTTAGTAGCTTGCAACTTGAAACAGTTTGGACGAATGTGCCCGGACTTTTCACAAAAATGACAAACCCATGCAGGCATAACTTGCAACTTACCCTTAGGAGGATTAGGAGCCTTAGGTTTAGACTCTTGAAGATTAACCCTAATCTTCCTAGGAGGTGTAATTTCTACAGATTTAGCAGCCTTACTCATAGAGGGTTTGACAACCTCACTCACAGGGGGTTCAGTAGAAGGAACGAAAATTGTGGAATGGGGTTCAAGCCAAGGGAGTCAATACCGTACCGGAGGTTGTACCGGTTTAGCCAGCGGTACGATATATTTCGAATACCAGTCAATACTGGTGTATCGTTTCGGGTTTACCGCTAATTTTATATATCCTTACATAAATTGAAATTCCTCTAAGTACACACATAGATAAATATATAAATAAATTTATTTATTTTTTTATATGCTGGTTGGTCAAAATCTATATAATTTGTAAGTTTATACTTATTCTTTTTTTATTTTTTAAGAAGATATGATTGTACTTATCTAAAGTCTAACAAAAATGGTAGTAGAATTTATCTAATAAGAGAAAAGAAAAAAAGAAAAAAGAAAAAAAAAAAGAGTGACTGTAAAAAATTTTAAATTACCATATGTACTTATCAAAAGTTATTGTGAATTACAAATTTCATTTATTTGTTTACAGTTGGATTGGATGACAGTACATCCCAAAAAAAAAAAAAAAAAAAAAAAAAAAAAAAAAAAAAGTTGGATGGCAATACAAAATTTGAGTCTAACGTGTAGCAGTAGTGTTAGTGTGTGCTGTCAGTGGGAGTAGTGTGTTGTCATTCAATGGCACACTTAACAAAATTAAAAGGAGCTTTTGGCTACCAAATGAAAAAGTAAAATAAGTGAAGACTAGGGAGAGCCAAGGCAGAGAGCATCTGGTAGACTGGTCCAAGCTTTAAGCGAAGAAAAAGTCTTTGAGCGAAGAAGAAGAAGAAGAAGAAGATGATGAAAAAAAGGAAGAGATCTGAGGTGATGGATTATCGGCATAATAAAATTTATTATCGGAATTAGCAGAAATAGCGGTGATGTGATGCTCCTTTTAACTGCTATTTTTTTTTTAAAGATTTTTTTTTCCGCCCAGTTTTCATTTTCCGGCCAAAAATCGGTATATACCCCGGTATGACCGAAACGGCTCCGGTACAACCGGTATATAAACCGGTACGAAACAGCTGCATATCTGTACTGGTCTCAGCATCGAAACGGTAAATACCGGCCGTACCGGCCTGTACGGTACGGTATCAACTCCATTGGTTTAAGCACAAAGATGCTTTCTACAAAACCTAAGCTAGTTTTGTTAGAGGGAGACTTTTGAACACTTAGCATGTGATCAAATTTGGAGCTTGCAGACTTATTAGATTGTTCTTTAGCAACAGATAATTCAAGTTTCAAATTCTTAACTTTATCAGCAAAAGCATGTTCTTAGTCTTCAAATAGTTTCATAAACAAATTTTTATTTTCAAGTTCAAGAGATGCAATTTTCTATAAGCCTAAATCAACACTCATAACATCCTTTGTAGCAACTTTGCAAAGTTTATTGTAGACTTCTTGTAAATCTGGATCCTCAGAGAGTTCCCCATCAGAAGGGTTCTCCTCAACAGCAATACTTTCATCAACTACAGCAGTAGCATTGAAAGTAATGAAGTTTTCATCCTCATCACTACCAGACTTATTGTCAGAAACTTCATCATCACTAAGGTTTACAGCCATAGTCTTAACCTTAGACCTTAAGAATGTAGGACATTCAGATTTCACATGACCATACTCTTGACACCCAAAACATTGTTGACCCATAGAATTATTTGAAGGTTAACCTACTTTTTCTTTTGGTTTTTCAGTGTTATTAACCTTAATGGGATCATTCCTCCTAAAATTTCTAAGTTCAGCAATGTTCTTACCTCTTGCCCTTCTGTTATTGTTCCTAAGAACATTTCTTGGCAAGGTAAGCAATCTCTGTAGCAGAGCGCTCATCATCAAATCCACTTATATCAACATCATCAACAGACTTAAGAGCCATTGATTTGGATTTGCTAGTCTTAGGCAGGTCTAACTCATAGGACTGAAGAGATTTTACAAGTTCATCAACAGGGATGGAATCCACATCCTTGCTTTTAGTGATGGCAGTCAGTTTGGGTCTAAAATCTTCAATCAAAGATTTAAGAATCTTCCTAACAATTTTAGATTGATCATAGATTATAAGCAAATTTAACAATATCATTAAGCTTAGCATAGAATTCATCAAAAAATTCCTCATCAAACATCCTAATGCTTTCAAATCTAGTTGTTAATTGCTGCAGCTTATTAATTTTAACTACCTTTGTGCCTTCATGCATAGTTTGGAGGATATTCTAAGCAGTATGAGCAACCTCAACATTAGAGATTCTCTTAAATTCCTCCATAGAAACAGCATTAAAGATAGCATTCATAGCTTTGCTATTAAAAGTGGCTGCTTCTTTCTAAGAAGTTTGCCACTCATTCACAGGAGTAGTGGGCTTCTCCCATCTGTATTCAACGGAATTCCAGACTCTCTCATCAATAATTTCAGGAATGCTTTCATCCTTACTTTCCAATAAGCATAATTATTCCCATCAAAGTGAGGTTGAATAACAAAAGAGTGTCCGTGTTCCATGACAACTAGGGTCAAGGATCAACTCTTATATCAAAGCATCTAGAACAAGAGAGCTACCTGCTCTGATACCACTTGTTTATTTTTAAACTGCTTAAAACACAACCAGATTAACCTAGTTAATTAGCTAAGTGATTACTTAGTCAAATTATGCAGTTCTAGGTTAATACAAATATATCATATCAATGTAAAGTGCAGAAAATAAAGAACACAAAAATATGATGACCTAGGAAAACCAAGCCGGTAAAAAACCTAGGGAGGATTTAACCTAGTAATCCTCAAGGTAAAATTGAATCCACTATGAAAGAATTGAAGTTTACACAATAGCGACTTAGACCACTAACATCCTATTGCTATCTCGAGTAGAAAACTTACTACCACGACCCCATGATAGCTTCGAGTCCATGGACTACTTCTTTCTTGGAGTCCTAGCAAGTACAAGCACTCTCGCTTGTGTATCTTTAAGCTCTTGAATCAACAACTGAATGATCACCAAGTTCTTGACATAATCTTGAATCTTGGAAACCCTAAGTATGTGTGAAGGCAAACACTTCTAGATCTCACAGAAGATTCACACATATAGCATAAAGAACAACCTAAAACGTGGTTAGGGTTTTCCCTTTTATACCTAGGACAAAACATAAAACCCTACACGTCAAACGGGCTTGGGCTGAGTTAGAAATTCTGCAGAAAAATCAATCTGCACGACTTTCGATCTGTCGAGTCTAATTCTCGATCGATCGAGCCAGGCAGATTTACACAATAAATCCTGCAGCAACTCGATTCCAACTTTACATAAGAAACATATACTTTGAGCAAGTCTAAACAAGACTAAAACGTTTTGATCATGATTTGCCAACATTACAAAATGAAGTTCTAATACATTAGTTCCTAATTCCTTAGAACCTAATAGTTTTCACTAACAAAAAAACTAACCACCAAAGCCTCCAAACTCAACTAGAAAGCCCCAAAACCATGACCTAAATCTCAAAAACTAAACTTTCCACGTCTAATCAAGGTAAAACATTCTAAATCAATACCACAGTTCATGTACAAGATCAGAACATAACAGAACAAAAAAAGATTAGAAATTTTAAGAAAGAAGGAAAATGGATAATCAAAGCTTTGTCATAACACCCTTTTGTTATTCCCTTGGATCAATACCAGGTTTCTTGAATCTTGAAGCTAAGCAAAAGAGGAGGCTGTAACTTGGACAGAAACATTTGTAGACCAAAGAAGACAGTTAGAACTGTCATGGAGGGCAAGGTTTCCAAACTGGTTGATGGAGAGAACTCCAGCAGAATCATTGATAGGATCATTCCTGTTTGCAACTCACATGACAGTTTGTTTTGTCAATTTGGCATACCTAAAACCAAGAAACTGATAGCTGGAGTTGCCAGGGCTGAAGAAGGCCAAGGCAAAATTATTCTTTGGAAATCAAAGACTGGCCATCCTTGATGGATTCATCTGGTGTTAAGGTGTCAAGGGAAATGCAAAATGGAAATAAAATAGTGATTAAAATCAAGGACATAACCAATTTTTCAGCATCCATGTTTGTTTTAGTGATCTTTTACTTCTTTTTTTTGGGGCAGGAAAAACATATTGATATTTGGTTTGATTGAGGATTATGAAGTCTCTTTACCAAAAAAGAAAACAGATAGAGAATTATGAAGTCTTATCTCTCTAATCCCTATCTCTAAATATTTTTATTATAGGGATTAAGCATCCCTTCTTTCAAACCAAAAATGTAGCGTAGGAAAATGGATATTGGATTGAGTCAATAAGCTATTATAGGGATTAAGCATCCACTCGTACATTTAGATCCCACCATTCATATGTATTCTCCACAACATCTATCAATTCACCATACCACGCTAAGCAACGGGTCCCCATCCCGTCAATATTCGTGCTGATAAAAGCTGTGCAAGAGCAATTACTCAAACATGCCTGCTCACACTGTGAGCTACTCATGCTCATGTCCATCCAGGCTGCATTGGAAGAATCTGGACCCTTCAAACGTTTCATCATCACAAACCCCTCTCCATTCCCACACATCGACTCCTTCCTCATACACCCTTCAGAACCATCTCTGAGTGACCAATCCCTTGGAGACTTGGGTTCATAGCCTGGCAAACATGCACACTCAAACCAATTAGCATTGTCTGTAGGACAGTCAAAGCTTTGCCATAACACCATTTTGTTATTGCCCTAGAACAATACCAGGTTTCCTGAATCCTGAAGCTGAGCAACAGAGGAGGTTGTCCCTTGGATAGAAACATTTGCAGACCAAAGAAGACGGTTAAAACTGTCATGGAGGACCAGGTTTCCAAACTGTTTTATGGAGAGAACTCCAGAGGAATCATTGATAGGATTATTCCTGTTTGCAACCCACACGACAGTTTGTTTTGTCACTTTGACATACCAAATACCAAGATACTGATAGTTGGAGTTGCCAGGGCTGAAGAAGCCTAAGGCAAAATTGTTTTCTTTGGAAATCAAAGATTGGCCATCCTTGATGGATTGGTCTGGCGTTAAAGTGTCAAGGGAAGTGCGAAATGGAAAGAAAAGAATGATTAGTTAGAATCAAAGACATAACCATTTTTAAGCATCCATGTCTGTGTTAGTGATTATTTACTTAAATAAAAAAGCAATAAATAAATTAAAAATTTGGGTTGGGAAAAATATATTGATATTTGGTTTGATTGAGAATTATGAAGTCTCCATACCAAAAAGGAAGAGAAATAGAATCCCGGTCTCTGAATATTTTTATTTTAGGACTAAGCATCCGCTCTTTCAAGTCAATAAGCCAGCTTAAACAGTCTCTAAGCATCACAAGTCCAGAATTGCGGCATCAATTATCAGTGAAGGCTTTTGTCAACTTGAAAATGACTAGCAGATTAGATATCAAAGAACTTATCTTAAATATATTTTTCTTTAGTTTTAAAAGAAAAGGTGGAAAATGAAACAGCCCATTGGACAATATATATTCTATCTGTAATGTCTTTTATTGACCCTTTAGTAGTGTTACATAATAGTCATCTCATTTATTGTACCATATCTCCCATCCATTTCAAAATCTGCTATATAAGGAAAGCAGATATAGAGAACTTCAATAAATGATTGATTTTTGGGCCTAAGAACAGACCAATTCTAATCAAACTTCTTATGAAGGAATAATTCAACCGTAACTCCCAAAAAAAGGGGTACAATACCCACTAGTAGATAACCTGCTATACCAGGTTATCTTTTTCTCACATTTGACGGTTCCATCTTCACATTGTGCAGTTCCAACATCACATGCAGTTCCAACATCACATGTGACAGTTCTTTTGTCACATTTGGTGGTTCCCTTACTTTTTTCTCACATTTAACGGTTTCATCCTCATATTGTGCGGTTCCAACATCACATGTGAAACGAATAAAATGTAACAATTTGAAATTGGCATAATTATGTTGTCTCTAGGAGTTTACTAAAACCCTCATTAGATAGCTCGCTCAAGCAAAATTGCAACAAACTAAAACTGACTTTGAAGGCCTGGCGACTTACACTAATGATTTTTAACATAAAACTAACCCTTGTTCATCAAATTCTAGGGAGAAAAGTTTACCATATCAAATTATGAGTAGAAAAGTTACCATATCAAGTTTGGCTAAGAACAAATCTTCTTGAGCCTAAATAATTAGAAAACCCTATCTCAATAGTGTTCTCCATGTGAGATCATTTTAGAGTTTTTCACCTTGAGCCATAACAAAGAGATTATAACATAGTAAGTGTTCTTTCAAACCACAGAGAACTTGAACTTTTGCTAATAAGTTTATTGGTAGAATACCATTAGAGTGTTCTATTGAAAAGATTATAACATAGTAAGTGTTCTTTCAAACCACAGAAAACTTGAACATCTAACAAAAATTTTATCCGTAGAACACCACTAGAGTGTTCTATAGAGTATTATAAGCATTGTATTTCTTCAAATATGAAATTATAGTATAAGTAATAAGTGCATACTTCAACAAGCTTCAAGCTCAGAAATGGTTACATCATTGATTGAACCAGGTGCTTTTGTAGAATTTGATGAGTCTTGACCATTATTTATATTTTTTCTATCGATAAATGTTGGCTTGTTTGGTGCGGGAAGAGTTGTTTCATTTCCCAGCATGAATACAATTTTTACCATGGTTGGTCGATCTGTCACTTGTTCTTGCACACATAAAAGGCCAATTTGAATACATCTTGAAATTTGATGAGTAGGATATGCTTGACCCAATGATGAGTCAACTATGTCCAAGGCATTGCCTTCCATCCATAAGTCCCAAGCCTGAAAATTTAATCGTACCCTACTTGACACTTCTACAGTGAAGTTCATTAATTCAAAACAAAATGATAATATATTTTACTTACATGTCCTATTAAATTTAGGCATGGACTTGCAATATGATAATGATTGTTTCTCTTGCCACTAATTATCTCTAGAGTTAAGACACCATAGCTAAAGACATCTGATTTGGTAGAATATAATTCTTCCATTTCATACTCTGGTGCCATATATCCACTGCAATTGAACAGAAAAAAAAAAAAAAAAAATTGATTGTGTGATTTTTATTTTTAACATTTGTTGTCAATGTGTTTGTGCATGTGTAGCCCACTTATCTTATCTTTGGTACAAACTCAATTCGTTTTCCTTACTCTAGAGTTTGAAGGGGCTGTGTTAATTAAGGATATGAATGCAATTGAGAGAGAGAGAGAGAGAGAGAGAGAGAGAGAGAGAGAGAGAGAGAGAGAGAGAGAGAGAGAGAGAGTTACTAGGCGCCAACAACTCTATTTGTATGTACTTCAATTTGGTCATCTCCAAATGTTTTAGCTAAACCAAAATCTAAAATTTTTGGATTCATTACAGCATCGAGTAGTACATTTCTTGTTTTTAGATCAATATGGATGATTTTTAGTCTTGAATCTTGATGAAGATATAAGATTCCTCGAGCAATACTAGAAATAATTTCAAATCGCTTACTCCAATCCAACAATTGCCTTCCTATTTCGTCTGGGTCAAAAAAATGAATGTGTCTATCCATAATGCATATTGAAAAACAATTGAAGTTAAGATCATAATTTGTCTTGAACTTGATTTTAGTTATGCTACAGTTATAATAATGCCTGAAAGAAAGAATCGAATAGTTGAAAGCCATAAGTGAAGGAAGAAATGCTATACCAAAGATGAAAAAGTCCAGGCTTTTGTTTGGCATGTATTCATAGATTAACATCTTCTCTTCTTTGTGGATGCAGCAACCAAAAAGCCTCACAAGATTCCTATGTTGGAGTTTGGCTATTAGCACGCATCGAGTAGTACATTGCTTGTTTTTAGATCAATATGGATGATTTTTAGTCTTGAATCTTGATTAAGATATAAGACTCCTCAAGCAATACTAGAAATAATTTCAAATCGCTTACTCCAATCCAACAATTGCCTTCCTATTTCGTATGGGTCAAAAAAATGAATGTGTCTATCCATAATGCATATTGAAAAACAATTGAAGTTAAGATCATAATTTGTCTTGAACTTGATTTTAGTTATACTACAGTTATAATAATGCCTGAAAGAAAGAATCGGATAGTTGAAAGCCATAAGTGAAGGAAGAAATGCTATACCAAAGATGAAAAAGTCCAGGCTTTTGTTTGGCATGTATTCATAGATTAACATCTTCTCTTCTTTGTGGATGCAGCAACCAAAAAGCCTCACAAGATTCCTATGTTGGAGTTTGGCTATTAGCATGACTTCATTCTTAGATTCTTTTGTGCCCTGCATTGAACTTCTTGAGAGTGTTTTTACTGCTATTTCCTGCCCATTGGCTAGTTGACCCTAAAATTATAAATGAGACTTAAAATTATTAATATATTAATTGAGAGTTACAAATATTAATAAATTATTATGAATTTTTTATACTATATATCACTCTGCATGTGCCACTTTTAAACCATGTCCATGACCTCCACCAAATATTATCTTACACATATGGGGCTATTAGAAATTAAAAATAACAAATTGTGAGAGCTTCCTCTTAAAATTTTGTGCAATTATGATACGCTTTTCGACCTCAACATTGCCCCAAATGTACAAAAATTGTAGTTGTACAATAATAAGCATTGCTTCACATTTAACAAAGTTGTATAGTTATCTTAGATCCTTATCATGTATAAGGTGAAAGTACCTTGTAGACTGGGCCAAAGCCACCTTGACCAACTCTTTTAGTAGGAGAGAAATTGTCTGTTGTTGCAAGTATGGCGCTTATATCGAAAAATGGTAGATTCGGTTTTCTTCTACCTCTATCAAGCTTATGAGAATCTTGAAAAGTTGTTGAACTTGCAGTAACATTGTTGATTAATTTGAACTTTCTTTCCCATGTTGTTCTCATACAAGAACAGTTACAAAGGATGGTTGCAAATTTGTAATCATGTTAAGCATTTATATATAACTGGATAAGTTACACCAACCTACTGATAAATGTATTGAAATAGCACTTTTCCCAAACGTTTGTGTTCAAAACTGCCCTCCTTGGAAATTTTGGTGGCTATTATTTTTTGAATCTTCAAAAGATATTGGTGCAATATTAATTATTCTAAAGCCTTTAATGATTATTCAACTTTGAAGAAAATTGGTGATTTCAAGGTTAAAAAGAGATGAGTTTATCGCTTCTATTCCAATGAAAACCAACCTGTCTCAGCTTGTCTTGTGTAGGTTTTTCCTATATCGAAGAGGAATTATATTTCTTAGTTTGGTATTATAACAACTATTGGTATTCTTTGCTACTTCATTCCTCCATTTGAAAGAAATAGTAGCACACTTACTTTGCCCTCGACTAGTGATGACTTTTACAGTTTTACCTACCTTACTAAGTCTTGTTCAAGCCCACCCAATCTCAAGTGTGCATGTAGGGCTAATATGTGTATAATATTTTCTAAGATAAATTTATATTATTTATTTATATGTAATATAAATTTTTATACATATTCTAGTACCCTCCATAAAAAAACTTACCTCCCCCTCTTGATATTCTCAAGATCATCTCTCCTAATTCTTTCTCATTTCTCTCATTTTAATCTGTGCCAACCCCACATATCAATAAGGATGAAAAAATAACTCTAACTCGTCTTGCTCCTATCTTGCATGAGTTTTTACCGTCTGGAAGAAAGGACAGGATGCTTGGGATCTAACCCCTTCTCAACATGTTATAATTTCTATAATTTACTATAAAAAATATAAATCTAATTTTTTAATTAATAAACAATAAATTAAAATAAATTTCTAACTATAATTTTTGTTAATTAAAACAACAACATAATAAAAGAAATTTTTATATTTTTAATTTATGTTTAAAAATTAACTCATTAATTTGTAAAATTTATGTAATAAAGTTTAATAATAATTATAGCACCTCTACAATAATTCACACATGTAGAAAACATTGCGTACCTTTCCTTTTTCTCCTAATCAACCAATATGCACAGAGGAAAATTAGTGATGGAGTAATAAGTAGGGCCACTATTATAATTGCTTGCCTTCTCTTGTTGGCAAAGAATCCATTGTAATGACCTGAAAACAAGAAAATTTCTCTGTTAATTAACGCAAGAATTTTTTTTTTTTTTTTTTTTTTTTTGTATATATACATGTGGTAGGCAATTTTTTTTTTTTCTCAAATATTTATGTCTCAGTAAATTGTTGAGTACCTTTTTTTGCTGAAGTAGGTTGTTGAGTACCTAACTCAAGCGCATCCACTCGTACGTACAAATTTTGGCCCCCATTCAACACTCTTGTATCTATTAATTCACCATACCATCTCAAACACCCGACTTCCTCCTTCACATCCACACCTCCATAGGCCACGCAAGAACAATTCTTCAAGCATTGTTGCTGACACTCCTTCCAACTCAGCTTCTCATCAACTCGTGCAAATGAGCTATCTAGAAGCTTCACATTTTCTACCTTCAAAAACCCATCACCAGTACTCTTGCATATAGATGCCTGTCCACGCGTTCTTACACACCCATTGGATGCATTTCTCGAAGACCATTCACTTGTTGACTTGGGTTGGAACCCAAGTAGACAGGTTGCAACCCAGTACTCTTGCAAATGAGCTATATGGGCTTTTTACGTTTGCTGATTTTGGCTGATCTGCGACTTCCAATAGATCGAAAAATTCTCCTAATCAATTGAAAAATTCTTTTGATTCTCCTGATCGATTGAACCCGTTTGATTTTAACTTTCTAAACCTGTAACTTGTATGTTCTTTGAATTTTGACTTGAAGCTCTTTGAGGATTGTCTAATATGACTTCATAGACTCTAAGATCTATATTTAGATACGTTTATGTTCACGGTTTGCAAAATGTTCTAAACTTTTAGAACCTAACAACTTTGATGCATCTTTCTAGTCTTTAAATGGACTTTGATTCTTCTTCTTCGTTAATCTTATACAAGAAAGTCGAATTGCTTATTTTTAGAATTGTCTATGACTAGGAAACTTTTACCAGAAGCAGCACCTACTCGTTTATGACCGAGATTGGAATATCGCTACTAGCTTTTTTGAGTGAAAGTCCTTTGGCATTTGATAGAAAATGAAACTTATATTTATATATAAATTTATTAGGACCAAACCCTTGTAATTTTCTTTTTTCATAGAATGTAATACGACCAAGGTCATGTAATTTTAAATTTCTTTTGATCAAGTGATTATTTCATTCAATTGTTCAATAAAGAGATATATTCATAAAGGTTTCTTATTTTTCCATAAAGAAATAAGTGGTGTCTCCATAAACACACACACACCTAAGACATTCCTTGACGATTTCTAAGCAAGTCAATATTGTACTAACATTTTAAGCTGGTACCAGAAATTTTTTAGGCATTCCAGCCGGTATAGTAAAAAAATAATTAAATTTTTTTTTAATAAAATATATTATTTGAACAAATAGATTGGGTTATTGTATTTAACTTGATATTATGACTTATTTTTATTTTAAATTATATGTTTATAAACATGTAAATAAACATACATACATAAACAAATATTATTTATGTACATATATGGATATTGGTAACTCTAAAACGATTTACTAGTATTAATTGTTACAGAACATATTGTTCCTTTGTCCAAAATGAAACAATCATTGACAAAAAATTGACTCCTTTGCTTCCAAGACCTTTAATTTAATGAAAAAAAAAAGGGATCTCTCATTTGTATACGTTATTCCCTTGTATATATAATTAAGAAGTGGTGTTCAAGTGTTTGTTAGACGATTCTACCCCCTACCCAATTCTTAACCATATGATACCCCAAAAACCCTATGAGCCAATAATTGTTATTTAAATCAACAATAAATTTAGAGTGCAAATATTTTTACCACATATTTACATTTTTATCCTAATTTTTGACATAGTTTTTTGATGGAAAATATTAAAGGTATTGCAAATTTTCCTACATAAACTTTACAAAATGATACAACAATAGATTTGTTTGGATTAGCTAGTTTAAAAACTTCTTTCTTTTTTTTTTTTTATAAAAAAAAAAATAATGATTTTAGAATGTGCATTTTTAAAACTCGACTTTTAAGATCATTGTCAATACAATATCTTATCAGCCATCATTTCAAGTGCACAAATTCCAATTTGATTTTGAAAAAAAAAAAAAAAACATTTTTTCACCTAGGGATCATAAGAATGTCAAAATAACTTTATTTGTCTCAATCGAATCTCCGATTACTTAGAGTTCATTTGGGAACAGCTTATTTAGCTGGAATTGAAAACTTTTTGTTGAAAGTACTGTAAATAAAGCTAAAATGTAGTTGAAATAGTATAGTGAAGCCCATGAATAGTACCGAAAAGTGCAATGAAGCCCATGGATAGTAGCAAAAATAAGCTAAATAGTAAAATTAAAAAACTGGCGTTGTAAGCCAATGGCAAACGCAACCTTAATTTTATGGATCATAAGTAAAAACAACCAAAATGCCCTTAGGTGACCAAACTTTGACCTTGATACCTTCTTTTGTCTCCCACTTTCTTTTGAGCCTTAAGGTCTGTTTAGTTGAAGGAGTGGAAAAGTGGGAGAATAAAAAATTATAAGGAGGATAGAAAAGTGAAAATGATAGAAAAGATTTAGTTTTCCCTTGTGTCTGTTTGGTTGGAGAGGTGGAAAAATCTTTTGTTTAGTTGAAGAGAAAAGTGGGAGGATAGAAAATATAGTTTATATAAATTGATTCTTATGTCTTTGTTACATAATATGTAAGAAATAATTTATTTGTACTCATTAAATAATACTGTATAAAAATTAACGCATCATACATATAAATATATATATATATATATACATATATATATATATATATATTTGTTACCAAACAACACCCACTTGTTTGTAATCTACTCCTCCAACCAAATGGACCCTTACGCTTCGGTTTTTCTTATCATAGTTTAGGGTCACATTTTATGACTAGCCAATTTATGGGCAACTACATTTCTTCCCTCTTAATAACAAAAACCTCATCTCTCAAAACATCCCTAGCAAAGTAGCAGTACTTGGACTTTTGAAATTTCATTTCTAAGAGCAATTGCACCAGTGGGTCTAAAATACAAAAAGTGTAAAAATTTACACAATAGAACATAAAAAACACATGCAACAACCCTTGAAAAGCTTTGTAAATATCCAAACTAGCTACAGAACTGTGTATATATACACAATTATTGTAGCTTTCTATTTCATTATTTAAATATTTTTTTATCTCTCCTCACACACTCTCTCTCTTTCCTTGACACTCTCTCTCTTCAACTCAAAATCTCTACAACCGATCAATCCATCCACCCAACACCACAACCTAACACTGCCAACCACCACCACCACAACATTACAATACATAACAATCTGACCACAAAATCAATTAAAAATCAAACACACCCACACACAGACATACCAGCAGAGGTAGAGAAAGTATTGTTGCAAACTTGTGGCTATGGGTTGGTACTTGGAAGTCGACTAGAACATGTCTTAGAGCCTATGGAGGAGATCAGAGTTTGTGGCTCGACTAGAACGAATCTCTATGCTTGTGGTAGAGAAGGATGCTTGTGGCAGCTTAAGGGTTTGAGTAGAGTGGGTGACGTCTGATTGTGAGGGAGAGAGGGGGAGAGGGCAATTTGACCAAAAGGGGGAGAGGGAGAGGTGATCGATTTGAGGAATTGAGGCTCTTGGAGCTCTCATCCATGGAGGCAATGTGTTCAAGAATGGAGAGATAGAGAGTGTGTGTTCATATTGGTTAAAAGGGAGCTTAGAGGAAAAAAAAAAAAAAAAGTGACGCAAATAATTATTTAAATAACAAAAATAGTAGAATAGACAAACTGATGTGGGACTTTTGGATAAGTGGTTGTGTAAAATAGAAAAAGTGGGTTCTTTTATTAAAATAGATAATAAATTTTGCACAAACTGATGCAATTGCTCTAAGCCACTAATCATCCACATATCTGAGCTTTGTATCACCATAAGGGTCTGTTTCAAGTCTCCCTCTAAAATAATCATCCTTATCCCAACATCCATTATTAAGAGGTTGGCAACTTTTTGGTGCCAAAACATTTTAGATTTGAGTTTATTAATGGAATTGTGTTAGAGTTTGGTTTTAGTGTGGTGTTTTGGATTTTGAGGTTTAAATGTGTTAAGTTTTTTTATGGGCCTTTCCCTTAAAAAAAAAAAAGTTTTTTATGGGCCTAGTGTGTTTTTAGATTTTTCTTATGTTAGTTAACAGAGACATTATGGGATTGGTTTATTGTTTTTTTTTTTGTGTTTTTTTTTTTTTTTAATAAAATTTTCTATATTATGACTTGAGTGATTTTGGATTTTAATACGTAAATGGGATTTGCTGGTTTTAATGGACTTTCGGGTTGACTGGCAAGTTTAGGCTATATTTCATATTACGCTGAAAGGGTTGATGGACCTAAGGGCTTGAGCCTAGGCCCTTGGCTATTGGTGGTGCCATGGGCCTAAGACAGTTGTGAGGACCGGATCATACCACAATTGACTGGATCAGATCAAATTGCTGTTTGGGTTGTTCATTTAGTAATTAAGTATAGGAAACGCTGTGTATGTGTGCATTTGTGAATCATATATGCGGTGCTTGTGGGTGAGTACGTAAATGGTTCTTTGTGTAAATTTAAAATCCACGTGTGTGTGATTGTGAGCAAGTTGTGCAATTCTTACAAGATGTAAGTTGTGTGTAATCTGGGTATGCAAATCATACAAGAGAATTACATTAAATTAAACTGTTGATGCTAATTAGTGCAATTTTTGGTTAATTCTACTGTACTTTACTCCCCTCAATCTAAACTAATCAAAAAAGAAAAAGGAACTAGATGTGAAACACACGTGGCATACTGAGATTCGTGGAGTACAATTAATGGGAGGGAAGATTATGATTCATCATTCTAGAAACTTTGAAATTTAGTCTCATGTTAATTAAAGAAAGAAATTTCGTCTCACGGAGGGCCACATTATAAACTATAATGCGTTGAATGATTACTTAAATTTAATGTGTCCAACTATTGCCGCAGGTTTCTTATAATATTTAAGAAAATGTCAAATTTTTAATTGACAAAATTAAAGTCTTTAGAAAGACTTTGATTCATCTTCTTAGTCTTTAGAAAGACTTTGATTCTTCTTCTTCTTCATTAACCTTATATTAGGATTGATAGATGTGTTGACAAATTTTGGCGCAAAAACATTTTAGATTTGGGTTTATACTAATTGTGTTATGGTTAAATGTAGGTCAAAAGATACTCAAAGATGACGAGATTAAACTCAATTCATATATGTTATTGATATGTTTTACTCCATAACTAATTTTCAAGTGAAATTTGTTTCATTGGAAAGTATATATATGCTTAATTCCTTTTTTTTAAAAAAAAAAAAAAAAGAGTATGCATTTGAGACTTTAAATTTAATACAAATTTCACTAAATTTGGATTTGAAACGAATAATATGTAACCATTTGAAGTTGGCATAATTATGCTGTCTCCAAGAGTTTGCTAAACCCTCGTTAGACTACTCGCTTAAGCAAAATCGTAACAAACTATAACTAACTTTGAAGGCGTAGTGACTTAACCTAATGATTTTTAATATAAAACTAACGCTTTTTCATCAAATTCCAAGGAGAAAAGTTACCATATCAAGTTTGGCTAAGAACAAACCTTTCGAGCCATAATAATTAGAAAACCCTATCTCTAGAGTGTGCTCCACGTGAGATCATTTTAGAATTTTTCACCTTGAGCCATAACGAAGAGATTATAATATAGTAAGTGTTCTTTCAAACCACAGAAAACTTAAATGTCTACCACAAGTTTATTGGTAGAACACCACAAGAGTGTTCTATAGAGTACCATAAGCATTGTGTTTCTGCAAATATGAAATTGTAGTACAAGTAATAAGTACATACTTCAACGAGCTTCAAGTACAGACATGGTTACATCATTGATTGAACCAGGTGCTCCTGTGGAACTTGATGAGTCTTGACCATTATTTATATTTCTTCTATTAATAAATGCTGGCTTTTTTGGTGCGGGAAGAGGTGTTTCATTTCCTAGCATGAATACAATTTCAATCATGGTTGGTCGATCCATCGCTTGTTCTTGCACACATAAAAGCCCAATTTGAATGCATCTTGAAACTTCATGAGCAGGATATGCTTGACCCAATGATGAGTCGACTATGTCCAAGGCTTTGCCTTCCATCCATAAATCCCAAGCCTGAAAATGTAACAGTATCATACTTGATAAGTCTACAGTGAAGTTCATCAATTCAAAAAAAAAAAAAAATGATAATATATTTTACTTACATGTCCTATTAAATTTAGCCATGGACTTGCAACATGATAGTGATTATTTCTCTTGCCACTAATTATCTCTAGTGTTAAGACACCATAGCTAAACACATCTGATTTGGTAGAATATAATCCTTCCATTGCATACTCTGGTGCCATATATCCACTGCAATTGAACGAAAGAAAATGATAATGATTGTGTGATTTTGTTTTCAGCATTTCTTGTCAATGTATTTGTGCATGTGTAGCCCACTTATTGGTGTTCCTTACTGTTGAGTTTGAAGGGTTGTGTTAAGGAAATGAATTTATTTGAGAGAGAGAGAGAGAGAGAGAGAGAGAGAGAGAGAGAATTACTAGGTGCCAACAACTCTCTTTGTATTTGCTTCAATTTGGTCATCTCCAAACATTCTAGCCAAACCAAAATCTGAAATTTTTGGATTCATTGCAGCATCGAGTAGTACATTGCTTGTTTTTAGATCTCTATGGATGATTTTTAGTCTTGAATCTTGATGAAGATATAAGACTCCTCGAGCAATACCAGAAATAATTTCAAATCGCTTTCTCCAATCCAATAATTGCCTTCCGATTTCGTCTGGGTCAAAAAAATGAAAGTGTCTATCCATAATGCATAATGAAAAATAGTTGAAGTTAAAATCATAATTTGTCTCGAACTTCGTTTTAATTATAATACAATTATAATAATGCCTGAAAGAAAGAATCAGATGGTTGAAAGCCATAAGTGAAGGAAGAAATGGTATACCAAAAATGAAAAAGTCTAGGCTTTTATTTGGCATGTATTCATAGATTAACATCTTCTCTTCTTTATGGATGCAGCAACCAAAAAGCCTCACAAGATTCCTATGCTGGAGTTTGGCTATTAGCATGACTTCATTTTTAAACTCTTCTGTACCCTGCCTTGAACTTCTTGAGAGTGCTTTTACTGCTATTTCTTGTCCATTGGCTAGTTGACCCTAAAATTATTAATTGAGAGTTACAAATATTAATAAATTATTATGATTTTTCTTACTATACTATCACTATGCATGTGCCACTTTTAAACCACATACATGGCCTCCACCAAATATTATCTTACACATGTGGGGTTATTAGAAATTAAAATAACAAATTGTGAGAGCTTCCATCCAAAATTTTGTGCAATTATGATATTAGCATTTTGACCTCAACCTTACCCCAAATGTACAAAATTGTAGTCGTACAATAACAAGCATTGGTTCACATTTAACAAAGTTGTATAGTTATCTTAGATGCTTATCATGTATAAGGTGAAAGTACCTTGTAGACTGGGCCAAAGCCACCTTGACCAAGTCTTTTAGTAGGTGAAAAATTGTCTGTTGCTGCAAGTATGGTGCTTATGTCGAAAATTGGTAAATCTGGTTTTCTTCGACCTTCATCAAGCTTCTGAGAATCTTGAAAGGTTGTTGAACTTGCAGTAGCATCAATGAAAAATTTGAGCTGTCTTTCCCTTGCTGTTCTAATACAAGAACAGATACAAATGATGGTTGTAAATTTGCAATTATATTATCTATATAAAATTGGATAAATTTCACCAACCTATTGAGAAATGTATTGAAATAACATTTTCCCCAAATGTTTGTACAAAACTCCCCACCTTGAAAAATTTGATCGCTATTATTTTGTGAATCTTCAAAAGACATTGCTGCAATATTAATTTTTTTAAAGCTTTTAATGATTATTCAACTTTGAAGAAAGTTGGTGATTTCAAGGTTAAAAGGAAATGAGTTTATCTTTTAGCTAGTTTGGTATTATAACAACTATTGGTATTCTCTACTACTTCATTTCTCCATTTGAAAGGAATGGTAGGGCACCTACTTTGTCATCGTGTGATGACTTTTACAGTTTTACCTACCCTACTTTGCCTCGTCCTAGCCCAATCAATTTAAAGCATGCATGTAGAGAGAGGGGATTAATGTGTGTATAGAATAGAATTTCTATCTTGTTTGATATATATGTGTGTGTGTGTGTGTGTGTGTGTGTGTGTGTGTGTCAACGCCACATATCATGAAAACATAACTCTACCTGCCCCACTCCAACTTGTCTTGCTCCTTTCTTGCATGAGTTTTTACCATCTAGAAGAAAGGACATGATACTTGGGATCCAAACCCTTCTCAACATGTTATAATTTCTATAATTTACTATAACAAATATATGAATATAATTTTTGTTAATTAATAAACAATATATTAAATTTCTAAGTATAATTTTTGCTAATTAAAATAACAACATTATAAAAAAATTTAAATAATATTTGTAGTTTGTGTTTAAAAATTAACACATCAATTTTTAAGATTTATAGCACTTCTACAATAATTCACACATGTAGGAAACATTGCGTACCTTTCCTTTTTCTCCTAATCAACCAATATGCAGAGAGGAAAATTAGTAAGGGAGTAAGAAGTAGGGCCACTATCATAATTGCTAGCCTCCTCTTGTTGGCAAAGAACCCATTGGAATGACCTGAAAACAAGAAAATTTCTATGTTAACGCAAGAATTTTTTTTTTTTTTTTTTTTTTTTTTTGGTGTATATACATGTGGTAGGCAAATATATAATTTTTTTTTTTGTGTACCTAACTCAAGTGCATCCACTCGTACGTACAAATTTTGACCCCCATCTAACACACTTGTGTCTATCAAATCACCAAGCCATCTCAAACACCCGACTTTCTCCTCTGTTTCCACACCTCCATACGCCGTGCAATTACAATTCTGCAAGCATTGTTGCTCACAGTCCTTCATACTCAGATTCTCATCAAGTTGTGCAAGTGAACTATCCGGAAGCTTCACATTTTCTACCTTCACAAACCCATCACCACTCTTGCATATCGATTCCTGTCCACGCTTTCTCACACACCCACCAGATGCATTTCTCGAAAACCATTCACTTGCTGACTTGGGCTGGAACCCAGGTAGACAAGTGCATTCAAATTTAGTATCATTTTGACATTTTCCAAATGTACCACACTTGCCGTAATAGTCACACAGTTGGTCCGGCACTTTCCCCAGAGAAACCCATGTTTTTCCTCCCTCCCTACTCAGAAGGCGTTGAATATTCCCCGATTCGTTTACCACTAATCTTGCCAATGTTCCTGTAAGGAGTTCAATCCAACTTGTAGTAGTCTCAGTCTGATTGTTCACCAGACTAAAATTGAAGAGCAAATTAGGTTTTGCGAATTCGGGTACCCCGCTCCATCCAAATCCATTCCAATGACCAGAACGCCACCACAAGATGTTACTTTTGTACAAATACAACTCCTTGGAGGAGCTACTGGTGTTGAGCACATAGGAACAAGTTCCAGTTCCTGGATCATCTTTGGACTTCCAAGATGTTAGGATTCGGCTCAGACCAGTTCTTCTGTCCAGCCCAATTTTCATGTTTGGAAGAGTTGTATCAGTTGGATAATCAAAGCTTTGCCATAGTACCTCACTAGTTTTGTTAAGAACCAATTGTAGATTTCCTGAATCCAAGAGCTGAGCATGAGTACTGTTGTTGCTTGATTTTGAGGTAATATTTGTGGACCAGATGGCCTGACTTCGATATTTGACATGGAGTACTAGGCTTCCATGAGCATCAATTGAGAGAACTCCAGAAGAATCATTGATAGGATTGTCTCTGTTTGCAACCCACACCACGGGTTTTTGTGGAGCTTTATTATACCAAATTCCAACATAGCGGTTGGCAGACACTCCGGGACTAAAGAAACCAAGTGCAAAGGTTTCTCCTTCAGAGACTAAAACGTCACCAATATCTCTGATGGGTTTGCTGATAGATATGGTGTCTTGCGATGTGCCAAACTGGGAAAAAGCAACTAGAAGCAATGTTTGTAGAAGGAGAAACCCCTTAGCAAAATATATGATCATGGCGAGTAACGTTGTAGATAATAAGTATGTCTTTTTGCTCACCGGAAATAGAGGTTGAATAGATAAGGGTTTTTAAAGGCTTGATATATGATACAAGGAACGTATATGACGTTTTTATTCCTATTCTAAAACATTTTGTTTTTGGTTTTTTGTTTTTTTTTTTTTGAACTATGTTATCAAAGATTGCCTTGTGTGTTGACAGCTTTTGACCGAGTCAGAAATTTATGTCTCATGGGCCAAACTATCAACTATAATTTCGGTTGAGCAATTACTAAATTTAATGTGTCCACTGTCCACCTTCTGCCTCCAGTTTCTATTAAGGTCCGCTTAACTGTAATCTTAATGTATTTGTTAATAATTGATTTTAGGAATGTTTTGATAATTTTTTGATTATAGAAAAAAATTTATCTTAAAAAGAAAAATTTGTTAAATTTTTTTTTCCTTTTCCTATAAAAATTTTCTTATCTATAGTAGTTAACTAACAAATGTCTTTAGGGAATTTGTTAAATTTTCTCTTCTATTAATATAATTCTGAAAATGTAAAATTTTGATTGTAGATTAAGTTTTTCAATTAAATTTAAATGCTTGGTTAGATTGATTTAATTGTGATTTGAAAAGAAATTGATGTTTGTGCTTTATTAGTCAATATAATCCAGTTTTTGAATTTAATTAAAGAGTATAATCTACTACACTTATTGAAGTGCATCCAGGTTTTACCATTTTCTTATTATGTTAGGGTTTAGAGACTATATATATTTTAATAAACTCTAATATCAAGACATATCAAATTTTGATTTACATTGTGGTTCAAATTCTGATTCTTCCTGCTCTTACATAGGAGAAGTATCATTGATCTAAAAAATCATATTTTCATATTCTAAAATATATGATACAAGGAATGCGTATGAAGTTTATTTTTTATTATTATTCATATTCCAAAATATATTGTTTTTTATTTTATTTTTGGTGAACTATGTTAACAGAGATTGCCCTATCTGTTGACAACTTTTGACTGAGTCAGAAATTTATGTCTCATAGGCCAAACTATCAACTATAATTTCGATCTAGTAATACCTAAATTAAATGTGTTCACTATCCACCGACTGCCTCCGGTTTCTATTAAGGTCCTCTTAACTGCAGTCCTTCAAGTATTTGTTAATAATTGATTTTAGAAATGTTTTGATAACTTTTTTTTTTATAGGAAATAGAAAAAAAAAATCTCTCAAAAAGAAAAATTTATTAAAAAAATAAAAAAAAATTCCTATAAAAACTTTTCTAAAGTAGTTAACTAACAAATATCCTTAGGACATTTGTTAACTTTTCTCTTCTATTAATATATTTTTGAAAATGTAAAATTTTGATTGTAGAAATTCAATGCATGGTTAGATTGATTTAAATTGTGATTGAAAAGAAATTAATGTTGTTGCTTTATTAGTCAATATAATCCAGTGTTTGAATTTAATTAAAGAGTATAATGTACTACACTTATTGAAGTGCATCTAGGTTTTACCATTTTCTTATTTATGTTAGGGTTTAGAGATTATATATATGTTAATAAACTCTTATATCAAGACATATCAAATTTTGATTTACACTGTGTCAAATTCTGATTCGTCCTCTTACATAGGAGAAGTATCATTGATCTAAAAGGTCATATTTTCAAGGTGAAATGACACTATTGGTCTCTAAAGTTTACCATATAAGTGCAATTAGTTTCTTAGTTAAGTTTCAATTGAGCGCAATTAGTCCCTCAAATTTTAAAAATGACCGATATTAGTCCTTCTGTTAACTATTGTTGGTAGTGTTGCTTATGTGGTTAATGATATGGTGACCTTGCTTTTTTTTTCAATGAAGTGGCATTTTTTAATTAAGAAAATACACAAATTATTTTACATGTTAGAAACCCATTAACCTAGTTCCAAAATAAAATCTTAATTCTAATTGGTTCGATCCAAAGCAAACTCCCTCCCTATGTAATTATGTAATGCACCACCTATCCAGTTATAACAAAAGAAATCAACTTGAAATAGTATTTGTGATAGGTTTTATCAATATATAAAAGCAAATATGTTGGGTTAAAATGAATAGACCCCTTGCAAATTAATTAATTACCCAAGTTAATTAATTAGGTTCAATTACATGCAATAGCGTAGTAGCACAAACAAATCACCAATTATACTAAATGCAGCGGAAAATAAATTTGACACAGGTGATTTGTTTAAGAATGAGAAAAACCACCGAGGCAAAACCCCACTGAGTGATTTTAAGGTCACCACTCCTAAGAATCCATTATCATCAATCACAAGCAGTTACAAGTATAAAGAATCTTATCAAACCCTTTGGCCTATCCCAAAATACCAACCTATAGTTGAACCCTTACCCCAATACACAATTAGACTTGTATTGTAGTGGCAATCTTCCAGTTCAATGCACGAATCCTAGTACGTGACTAAGCAATGATGGACGGATCCAAGTACGTGACTAACACCAGCAACTTGAAGAAGATGTTGGCTGCAAAGTTCTTCAGTTCATCAATGATGAAGATCAGAAAGCTCCTTAGTTACAAAACCTTTGACGTAAAAACACAGTAACTTCTTCAGAGAGAATAATGAACTAGGTCAATTTTCACATATGTTCTCCTTGTATAACGACCTTTAAAATAAGCCTTATATATGTCTAGAGTTGTGAGAAAAGAAACCTTACACATACATGTTAGCTACGACCAAAAATCAAATCTGATAATTCTGATTTTGTATATCTAGACAGATTCAACTTCTATTGAGCTTCTGTCGAGCTTCGTTCTTAAATATCAATAGATACTGTTTCTGTCAAGGTTTAATGAACAGCTCTTCTTCACTTGTTTCTTGGTCAGATCTTCATGGCTTTTACACTTGACTTAAATAACATGTTTCTTGAAGTTTTAAACCCATCCTAGATCTACCAAATTGGCAAATTACAAGTAAAATGTATTTTGTCAAAGGATTAGCCAATTACATAAAATATGTCCCTAACAAAATAAATATTTGAACACAAAGTATATGGAAACTAGAAATTTGAAGTTGACGAAAAGAATGTGTTCAAACTGGGTTGTGGTCTGTGATCTAGTGCTCAAACCATGCAAATCTAGCCAATGATTAGAGGGATATAGATTTTCTCTTCATTAATTTATCAAAAATGAGTGCAACAAAAATTTGAGGTCTTAAAGATTTCAGATTTTAATTTGGTATTATGCAGTATTTAAATATTTTGGTATTTATAGGTTTCTAAAGTGTAAAATAATTTTTGCAAATTTTTTCATTAAAAAATGTCACATCATTAACAAAATAGCTAATATTGATAATTTTTAAAACATGACCGATTAATTGCGTTCACCTAAAACTTAAGAGACCAATTACACTCATTGGATAAATTTTAGAAACCAACTGTGTAATTTCACCTATTATCAATGTGAACCGTAAAAAATTGCAAATGAAGGATGTAAGAATTTTAGAGGAGTTATTTAATGGATGTATTAATTATGAGAATCAAATTGCAAAGAACATATACCAAATGTCGGTTTTTCAAAGTTATTATATCAATTGGATGGGAGTTGAGTGATGGTTAGGCGTAGGGAGGTCATTAAATCGTAAACCCACTACCACTAAGGTTCCTTTCCATAGTTGAAAGTTCATATTGTAAGAACAGGAAAACCTCGTACAGAACACGCATTTCAGATTTCACAAATCTAAAGTCTAAAGTCCAAGTTAATGTCTTCAGAGTGGCTTAAAGCCAATGGAAATTATAGTGGGACTCAGCATAAAGTAAAAACCAGGAAGGATGATAGTGCTGTGTCAAACGATGGAAGTGAAGAAACTTGATCACAACCTCCAATGGTGGTGATGGACGACACGGCGACTGACAGTGGTGGTGGAGCTAAAAAAACTAGTGGTTATCAAGAAAGTGAAAAAGCTTATGACTGGGGTGCTCTAGGTGATGATGGGGGGTCAACATGTCAGGCGGCTAGTCACCCTAATAGATGGGACAATTTTGAAAGGAGTTTGCCTAGTATGGGGAAAAGAGATGATACACGTGAGTAAGGGAAAGCGCTAGACCTTGCTAAAGCAAAAGGGAAGAATAAGCTATGTGTGGACGAAACCTCAGTAGTGATCCTACAAAAGGAGGAAAAAAAAAAGGAAGAGATTGAGGTGACAAGCCCATTAAAGCCCAAACAAGTTACAAGTGAAGAGGTTGTAGTGGGCTTTCTAGACGTAGGCCAAAATAAAGAAAAGAAGCCCAATGGAAGGGGAAGTTGGAAGAAGCTGGCTAGAGCGTAAGGCCCAGCTGAGGGTGGTGCAGTAATAGCCCAAAAAGAAGAAGTTGGGACAAAAAGGCTTAGGAAAATAGAAAAGTAAGAAGTAGAAGAGGTAAGGAGAACCAAGAAAAACCGTGAGGATGCTCCTAGTGGTGATGTTCTTATGATCCATGAAACAGCAGTAGCTACTAGGCAGCACCCACCGAGAGCTATGATTGCTCTATGCTGGAATTACCACGAGCTTGGGAACCCCCGGTCAGGTGGTGCGTTGCGCGAACTAGTGGGACGTTGGGATCCCACAATCGTCTTTTTATCGGAGGGTGTTTAGCTATGCTATGGAGAAGAGAGATTGACTTGGAAATAAAGAGTTTCTCAAAGCACCATATTGACGCAATGGTTAAGGAGGAGGGGAATGGCTTCAAATGGAGGATAACTGGCCTCTATGGGCATCCGAAAACACATCATTGAAAGGAGTCCTAGAATTTCCTTGATACCTTAAACAACCAATATCATCTACCTTGGTTATGCTTGGGAGATTTTAATGAGATTCTATCAAGGGAGGAAAAGAAGAGTGGTGCTCCAAGATCGTGGCCGCAGATGGCAGTGTTCAAAAATGTAATTGACTAATGTGAATTTAGGGAAATGGGGTATTGCGGCTCAAACTACACTTGGTGCAACCAATAAGAAGGAAGAGATGGATTGTGGAATAAGGAAGGATTATGGTGTAGCAACAAGGAAAGTATTGCAGCCACAGCCATAACATATTTTGAAGACATATGCACAACCACCCATCCAACCAGTTTTGATGAAGTGACAAACTTAATTCCAGCCAAGGTCACTAGTGAGATGAATAATGATCTAATCCGTGATTTTACCATGGAAGAGGTCAGAGAAGCACTCCAGTAGATGCACCCTACAAAATCCCCCAACCCGGATGTTATGTCAACAATTTTTTATCAAAAGTATTGGGACATTGTTGGTTTTGATGCTGCTAATGTGGTCCTTAATGTGCTTAATTCCAATGCTCCTTTTGCTGAAATAAATAGAACTAACATTGCTCTTGTGCCAAAACTTAAGAATCCATCCAAGATGAAATATTTTCATCCCATAAGCCTCAGTAATGTGGCTTACAAACTGATATCCAATGTTCTTGCAAACTGCCTCAAAGTGGTTCTCCCTCCAATCATATCAGAAAATCAAAGTGCCTTATTGACAGAACGTTTAATAATTGACAACATTGGTGAATTTTAAGCTAATACATTATCTGGATCACAAGAAGAGTGGGAAGGATGGTTATATGGCGGTTAAATTGGACATGAGCAAAACCTACAATAGAGTAGAGTGGATCTTTATAGAAAAAGTGATGAGGAGGTTAGGCTTCCACAAGAGATGGGTGGAATGGATTCTGAGGTCTATAATTATTGTCTCTTATTCTGTCCTAATTAATGGCAAGACTCATGGATGCATCACCCCATCAAGGGGGTTAAGATAGGGAGACCCATTATCTTCCCAACTAGTTCTACTGTGGACAGAGGCATTTTCAACCCTGATTGTGGATACAAATAACAACTAGGGGCTTAGTGCCATATCCATATGCAGGGGGAGTCCTAAAATCACCCATCTTTTCTTCGCGAATGATAGTCTGTTATTTTGTAAGGCAGAAATGCAAGAGAGCCAGATGTTGGTGGAGATTCTAGAGCATATATGATGGCATCGAGGCAGAAAATTAATGCAGACAAGTCTTCAGTGTTCTTTAGCCAAAATACAACACCTGACACAAGGAATGAGGTTTTGGGAATTCTTGGCCCTATGCAAGACACAAGGCATGGTAAATACCTCAACCTCCCCTCTATAATAGGGAAATCAAAGAACCATGTCTTTGCAAAAATAAAAGAGAAAGTGGGGAAAAAACTCTCTGGGTGGAAGGAAAAAATGCTTTCAATGGGTTGCAAAGAGATTTTAATTAAAGTAGTGGCACAAACTATCCCGACATACACGATGAGTTGCTTCTTACTTCTAAAGGGCTTGTGTGAGCACTTGGAAAGGATGATGAGAAACGTTTGGTGGGGTTAAAAGGACCAAGAAGCAAAGATATCGTAGGTGGGGTGGAAGAAAATGTGTAAATCTAAAATACATAGAGGGATGGGCTTTCGCAATCTTAAGGCTTTCAACTTAGCTATGCTAGCAAAGCAAGGATGGCGCCTCCTAACCAACCCAAGATCCTTAATGGCTCAACTCTATAGGGCTAAATATTACCCCACAGGTGATGTCCTTGGAGAAAAACTCGGATGTAATCCCCGTATGCCTAGTGAAGTATCTATAATAGCTTGGAAGTAATAAGGAAGGGCACTACATGGAGGGTAGGGAATCGGAAAATGATCCACATATGGGAGGACAAGTGGCTCCCAAACCCAACCACCTACAAGGTTTGCTTCCCCCAAAGAGACATAGATGACTTCCCAATGGTCTCATCTCCCATTAATGAGAACACAAGACGATGGAGGGCAGATAGAGTAAGAGCACTTTTCTATCCTTTTAAGGCAAAACTATACTCAATATACCCCTGAGTTACAGCTTACCGAATGATAGTATAATTTGGGTGGGCAACAAAAGATGTGTGTTTACGGTTAAGAGTGCTTACTATGTGGCCTTGCCTTTGTTTGAAGAACTAGGATTGGGAGAATGCTCAACTGGAGACTATAGAGCCCCACTTTGGAGGAAAATGTGGCACCTAAAGCTTTCGGCCAAAGTGAGAATCTTTACTTGGAGAGCCTATGTGAATGGGCTGCGAACTCGTTTGAACATGGAGACAAGAGGAATTGATATTGGTGCAACTTGCCCTCTCTGGTGGTTTTGGCAGTCTTTCCCAATAAATCTCTTAGCTGAAAAAAAATGATGTAGTGGATATGGCATTGCGAATTATGGAAGCTAGAACCAGTCATGACTTGGAGATATTTTTTGTCACAACGTGGTCGATTTGGTATAATCAAAATCAAGTGGCTCATAAGGCTCAAGGTTTCCCTTCAATGCAAATCTGGGGTACTGCACAACGAGTCCATAATTACTATAAAGTAGCTATAACTGTTAATCTTCTCTGGCAGTAACCACCAGAGGTTGGTTGGAGTGCACCTCATTCGGGTATGTATAAAATAAACGTTGATGGAGCAACGTCCGAAGATGGTAGACCTTCAGGTGTAGGCGTGGTAATTCGAGACTACAGAGGTTTGGTTGTGGTAGCAAATGCAAAGCTACTGCCTGCATAGTATGGAGTGGAAGTCATTGAAGCCTTAGCTGTTGAAGAAGGCATCCTTCTAGCTCGCCAAAAGATGCTTTCGCAAGTTATTCTCGAGTCTAACTTGCTCTTGGTTATTCAAGCTATTTCCTCAAACTCGCACTATGGAGATTTAAGGCCAATCAACTAAGGGATCCTATCATTGTCCTTTTCCTTTGAGATATGGAAAGTCAAGCACTTGAAAAGGGAATACAACAAAGTGGCTCATGAGCTAGCCAAATTGGCTAGAGAGTTCAAGACATCACAGACCTGGAATGGAATGGAGCCTCCAATGCTTCATCACCTTTGCCAAATTGATAGGGTTAAATGTTAGAAGAAATTATTGTGTTTTGCCCTTCCTTATTGTACTTCAATTTCTAAAGTATTTTATTGAAATCAAGATAAGTTTCACTTAAGAAAAAAGAAAAAAGTCTGAGTTAATGTCAACAACGTTGTCATGTTGCAATGCAAGCACCGTGATTGGATGGTTAAGGTGTTGTTCTCATTATCTTAATCTTAATTATAAAGGTCCTGATAAGGGGTGACTTTAGTGTAATTTTTATACTTTACTTTCATAAAATAAAAAATATTTTATACTTCATTGAGAAAATATTGGAATTATTATGTGTATCCCTTTCTATGCGGCCAAAATGGGCATTTGCCCCTTTTGCCAAAACTTTCTAGCAAAATGCCCCATGTCTGAAACTATTTAGGGAAACTATTCATGAAACTCAAGTTCCATTCAAGGAACTCAAGTTTCATTCAAAGAACTCAAGTTTATGGAACTCGAGTTCCATGAAAATATTCAAGTGGAATAACTCGAGTTCTTTGAATGGAACTTCTTTGAATGAAACTTGAGTTCATGGAACTCAAGTTCTAGAATTTTTTTTTTTTTCTAAGTACAATTTCACCATAACTCGTTTCTCAAAAATCGAATTTCAAAATAGGGGCATATCCCTTAATAGTTTCAGATAGGGGGCATTTTGCTGGAAAGTTGGTAAGAAAGGGGTAAAACCCTATTTTGGTCCTTTTTGTGCTTGTCAAATGACATTAAAATTTTTTTTTTTTTTTGGAACTATTTCCAAAGTCACAATCTAGCAAAGAAAAACAAGAATATTGTTCTGGGAAAATTACAATTTACAACCCTAAACTATACACTAGATTACACTTTGCATCTTAAACTATTTGAATGCACACTTTGCATCCTAAACTATCACAATTATCACACTTTGCACCCCCCACATTACTTTTACTGTTAAGTTAGACATAAATTAATATCACATGACTTGCACATCATTTTTACTTAGGTGGCACACCAAAACACCCTTTTCACTAATAACTAAATCAAATGCTTATTTTTTTTCTCATTTTTTTTCCCAGGTCTTTCTCTCGTGCTTATAGGTACAACTCATCCCCTCTCTCTTGCCCATGGCAACTCTTCTCCTCTTTACCATTATTTAGTTTCTCCTCCCTAATCAATTACTGATAAGCACAAGTCCTCCAAAGGTCAAATGAAGTGATTTGTAGCTAGGGTGTTTCCCTACTTTTAGGCTTGCCTAAACATACCACCCTTGTTTTTGGGGAATTATTTGACTTTATGTTCAATTTTCCAAATAGAGGGAAATAGATTAAAACGTTTCGATCTTGTTTTACTATTCATTTCTAAGATTAGCTCATTAGTTATTACAAGCAACGCAAAGATGCTGTTGAATTGGCTCTTGTTTAATGGAATTAATGGACTAGCAATACAGCCAGTCATACAGTGCCAGCTTTGACCTTTGATGTTCTTGGAAAAGAAATACAGTCAGTCATACAGAGGAAGAGTTGCTGGGCAGGAGAGAGGGGAAGGGTTGTACACACAGAGAGAAAGACCCAAAAAAAGAAAAGAAAAAAGAACTAAGCCTTTTGTTTTTAATTGTTTGTGAAAAGGGTGTTTTGGCCTTTCAATAGTGTCTAAGCAAAAATCATATGCAAGTCATTTGATATTAATTTCTGTCAAACTTAACAGTAAAAGTAATGCGAGGGTGCAAAATGTGATAAGTGTGATAGTTTAGGGTGCAAATAGGTAAGTTTGAAAAATTGTCTACATCAGTCCTTTAAAACTGAAAACATGCGTTTTTCGCGGGTTAGTTTCTCGTGAAGTTACTCGCGAAAAATGCATCTGAAGCACAAATAGTAGCAAGACAGTTGCAAAATTTTCTATCTAAATTTTGTGTTTTCATGTTTTGCCTTAACCCATTTTCGTAGGAAGAGCTTAGTAGCGAGCTTCTCGCGAAATTCCTCTGAAGGAGTTTTTGGTAAAAAGCATGAAAAATGCAATTTGAACAAAAACTCAAAACACAAAAGCATAAAAACACTTTCAAAATCATATAAAATACTCAAAAATCTATTTGGGTTTCATCGACAAGCAATTGAGCATACACATCACATTTGAACATGTACAATCACACAAATGAATTAGGCATTCAATGAACATAAGTCTTGTGTGTTGTGTGTGAGTAACAAATGTGGAATAGTCCTTAGTCCAGAGTAAAGCTTCAATGATGAATTCAATCAAGTCATACACAACTAGCACAAAGTCAAGTGGTTTATCTCAATTATAGAAATGAGCATATATGACCTCCCACAATAAAATGATTACATATCTTGGAAGCTTTTCATTTGGCTTCTTTACAATTCATAATATTTGATCATTTTTTTTTTTTTTGAACAATACATCTCATTTTGAGATTGGTACCTGAAATTTTTGATATTGCAATATTGAGAATAAGTCTTTGGCTTTTTGGGCACCATACATTTCAATACAAGTCACTTTTCCTTTTTCCTAGTCAAATACTAGTATGTGCGATGGCTTTTACAACTCATTATCTCTTTTCTAGATTATCATTTGTTGAGCTATAATGCAAAAACATAAAAAGTGTGGGAAGATATATAGGCACAAGTCTATACATGTATCAAAACCATCAAGACTATTAACCAATCATTCATGACAAGCTTGAAGATTGATTTACAACAATCACACATAGATTTCAAGATTTTTCCCACAAAAATAAATGTGCATGCATAACAAGTTAAGTTCGTAAATGCACGACGCCATTAATACGAAGGTACTAGGCCAAACTCACATGTGACATGTGCTCAAACATATACGATCAAACTTTTTGAATTTTTCACTTTTTATGTGGTTTTGGATTTTTTCTCACACAAAAAAAAAAGCAATAAAGTAAGATAAAAAAAAAAACAAAAATAATGCATATGAAGAGATGCATGATGCATAAATGCATGACAATGAAGCATCTAATGCATGAAGAGTCCTACAAAGATCGAAAGAATTAGATCAAGGAACAAAAGAGCAAAAGATCAACCATAGAAACCCTTCCTCATCCAAACAGAACAATTGTTTGGAATGAGTGTCTTATGAGAAGTGAGACGAGAGTTGGAAGTATGAGAACCAGAGATGCAGATAGACAAGGAGGTAAGAACATCAAAAACTTTCTTTAACAACTTACTATTTTCCCCTAAAACCAGTTTTGCTTTCATAGCACAACTTCCAAAAAGCTCAAGTTTCTCTTTTCTTTTGATTCTTTTAAGAACTTGAAACTTAGAGCAATGAGGTCTAAGATGACCAAAGGCACCACAATGGTGACAAACAATGGGTTTAGGTCCACTAGGCTTTTTAGGGCGGGATCTAGCAATACGGTTTTGTTCTTTCTTCAACTTAGGACATTGAGGTCTTATATGACCAATCACACCACAATGGTGACAAGTTAGAAAAAACTTAGATCCATCTAAAGCCTTAGGTTGACACCTAAATAGAGGCTTAGGTTTAAGAGCCTTTCTCTCCACTTTTTGATTTCTTTTGTGTGGAGGAATGTACACCAATTCGTCCTTTGAGGTAAAACACACAATAGGCACAAAATCAGGTACCACAACGTGATTGCAACAAATATTTTCATCCTTTTTAACAATAGGTTCAGCAATCAAATACTTGGTATGCATCTTAAGAGATTCATTTTCACATTTTAGCTCATTAACAAATTTGTTAGACAAAACAAGTTTAGCATCCAAGTCCACATTAAAACATTCAAACTCTTTCAACTTTTCAAGAGAATTTTCAACAAGTTTCTTATATTTCTTAACCAATTTGTTGGATTTATTGAGCTTAACAATTAAATCATCCTTTTCACAAAATAACTTGCTCAAATTCTTATGAAACTTGTTAGCAACAACACCCAAAGATTCATGTAACATAGCATCACAATCATGAGGATTATCACTCATAGAGCATTTTCACAAACATGTGACATGTTATATTCATCATCAACCAAAACATGCATAGAAGCATACAAAGCACTATCCATGGCAAAACACACAAGAGGTCAAGGATCACACTTAGGTAATGAAATCAAAACAAGTGCACCCACTCTGATACCAATTGAAAGCTCGAAATTTTGTGGAAACACAAGAGCTGTTTAGACCCATAAATTAAAATTATGGCTCAGTTGATTCTACTCTAACTTAAACTAAGTGCAGAATAGAGTAAATGCGAGCGAACAAGCAATATAACTACTCTAAGCCATATTCATCAAATCACAGCAATAAAATGAAAGCTAAAAGAATAGGGAAGAAGAATGCAAACACAAGATAACACGCCGATGTGTTATCGAAGAGGAAACTGAAGAACTAGATGAAAAACCTCTTCGCCGCCCTCCAAGCGGTAAATTGATCCACTAGAGAATAAGTTGAAGTACACAAATAACAAAAGACCCTCCAAGCCTAATCTACCCCATGTACTCGAGCCATCTAAGCTTCTGCTACCAACTGACTTAACGAAACCTTGTCTTTTCTAGCTCTCCGGATCACGCAATTCAGCCCGATTGCATCCACCAAAAAAATGGCTTCTTCCAATGCTTCCAGCAGCACCAAAACCTCACTTTACACTTAGAATGGGTGTGGTAAGTGTTTGGGCTATCAACCTCTCAAGGATTTGGAAATGGAGAGGTAGGAGTTGAGGAAAACCATAATGGATTTTGTAAAGAATTGTGGGTATGACAATCTCTTACTCTCAAGGGTAATGGCTAGGGTTTTTTCTCTAAAAAGCACTTGTCAACACATGTGGATAATGTGGGTATATATAGTGTGGATAGAGACCTGGTGTATCAGATATGACAAAATGGAAAAACAAAATGTTTTACAGGTATCTCACGGGAAGGTCTTACTCGCGACACACACATGAAAACCAGCTGTCACCATCTATCATGACTCTTCGCATTCCAATCATGTGCTGAGCACATGCTTCACTTTGCAAGAAGGCTTCTCGCAAGCTACCCGCGAAAACTTCTTTGATCTTCAATTTGCCTTGAATCTTCACACTCTCTCTCACACACAACCTTTATAATGAAATCCCACATAAAATACAGGGTACAAAAGATTGAGAAAAATTACAATCAAATTTGGCACGAAATTAAAGCCAACACAAAATAGTTGCAAATCACAACTTTACAATAAAAATAAAAGTCAAATGCATTCATGATAAATATTTTTATTTTCTTTTGTAAAAAGGATTGAACTACACTTCTAACTCTAAAATATACTAATAAATTCCCTTTGGTGCTTAGATTTTGTAAAGATCCATTTTTCCTTAAAAATTTTAGGTTTTAATTGATAGCACAATTTGGTAACAAAACTTAACTTTGCAAATTGTCTCAGCATTTCTCATGTCATCAACTGCAATACTACAAATTAATATTTAAAAGAAAATTTTAGAACTTTATAATAAAATCTAACAATCGATCAAACGTGCATTGTAGTCCTCAACTATGAAAATGTAGTTCAACTAGTAAGTGCAGACTTTAATAAGCTTTAAACATAGAAAATGTTAAGTCATTAAGTGAAGCAGTTGCTCCTACAGAACTTGTTGAATCTAGACCACAATTTATATTTTTTATGTTGATAAATGCTGGCTTGTTGGGAGGGGGAAGACTTGTTTCATTTCCCAACATGAATAAAATTCCTGCCATGCTTGGTCGATCTGTTGCTTGTTCTTGCACACATAAAAGCCCAATATGAATACATCTTGAAACTTGATGAGCAAGATATGCTTGACCCAACGATGAATAAACTATATCCAAGGGTTTTCCTTCCTCCCATAAGTCCCAGACCTAAAAAATTAAAAGTATAATCTTAGAGTACTACCAAGGTCAAGTGCAATCAAATCAAAACCAAATGATAATATATTTTACTTACATGTCCAATCAAATTTAGGCAAGGACTTTCAACATGATAGTGGTTGTTTCTCTTGCCACTAATTATTTCTAGTATCAAGACACCATAGCTAAAAACATCTGATTTGGTAGAATATAATCCTTCCATTGCATACTCCGATGACATATATCCCTGCAATTGTATAAATAAAAATAATTATGATCACAGTTGAAGCTGGGGGGTGGGGGGTGCTTTTTGCAAATTTCAACTATATAAAGTATTTAAATCATAAAAATTACAAATTATACAAAAATGTAGTTATTGGCCCTAGAAAAATGTAGTTATGGGCCCCCATAGATTTTAGAATTTAGGCCTTTAACTCCTCAATCCTTTTGAATTAGTCCAAAACACAAGTTTAATATTTTGTGCAATTGTTTGGGTTTTGTATAGCTCCTAAATATATATATATATATATATATATATATTTTTTCGCTTAGCCTCTTCTGGAAAAAATTTCTAGCTTTGCCACTAATTATCATTGTGAAATTTTGTTTTTAGCATTCTTTGTGAATGTGTTTGTACATGTTAAATAAGGATATGGATAGCGAACTCACTTAACAAGCCAAACCAATCAAATATCCTGTATTCATTTTGTTTCTCTCTCTCTCTCTCTCTCTCTCTCTCTCTCTCTCTCTATATATATATATATATATTAGAATTATAATTAAATATAAATATAGCTTTTTCTAACAACTTAATCTTTTGAAATAATAGGTAATTTATCATAGTATTAAAGTAATTTTTACCCCATTTATCCATTACCATGCACATGTGCCACATTATTTATTTATTTATTTTTCTATGTGGAACCGTGGATAATATCATCCTCACATGCTTTGTCTATCACACCATTGACGTTATTATCATTCAGTTATTAGTGGTTGAATTTGTCATCAAAGTTCTGGGTTCTGTGCATTACTTTCTTGGTGTAGAGGCCCTTTCAGTCTCGGATGGTCTCCTATACTTTCCTAGCTAGCAACTTTATATTACGAATGCTCATTGTACGGAAGGCAAACAGTCAAACATGATCGGTACTATGCCAATTAATTTCATTCCTAATAATGATTTTGGCCTAACGAACTCACTTAACAAGCCAAACCAATCAAATATCTTGTATTCATTTTGTTTCTCTCTCTCTCTCTCAATATATATATATATATATATATGTGTAAGAGTAATTATTAGGATTAGAATTAAATATAAATATAGCTTTTCTAATGACTTAATCTTTTAAAATAATAGGTAATTTATCATGGTATTAAAGTAATACTTACCCAATTTATCCATTACCATGCACATGTGCCACATTATTTATTTATTTATTTTTCTACGTGGAACCGTGGATAATATCATCCTCACATGCTTTGTCTATCACACCATTGACGTTATTATCATTCAGTTATTAGTGGTTGAATTTGTCATCAAAGTTCTGGGTTCTGTGCATTACTTTCTTGGTGTAGAGGCCCTTTCAGTCTCGGATGGTCTCCTATACTTTCCTAGCTAGCAACTTTATATTACGAATGCTCATTGTACGGAAGGCAAACAGTCAAACATGATCGGTACTATGCCAATTAATTTCATTCCTAATAATGATTTTGGCCTAACGAACTCACTTAACAAGCCAAACCAATCAAATATCTTGTATTCATTTTCTCTCTCTCTCTCTCTCTCTCTCTCTCTCTCTCTATAGATATATATATATATATATATATATATGTGTAAGAGTAATTATTAGGATTAGAAGTAAATATAAATATGGCTTTTCTAACGACTTAATCTTTTGAAATAATAGGTAATTTATCATGGTATTAAAGTAATTCTTACTTCATTTATCCATTACCATGCACATGTGCCACATTATTTATTTATTTATTTTTCTATGTGGAACCGTGGATAATATCATCCTCACATGCTTTGTTTATCACACCATTGACGTTATTGTCATTCAGTTATTAGTGGTTGAATTTGTCATCAAAGGTCTGGGTTCTGTGCATTACTTTCTTGGTGTAGAGGCCCTTTCAGTCTCGGATGGTCTCTTATACTTTCCTAGCTAGCAACTTTATATTACGAATGCTCATTGTACGGAAGGCAAACAGTCAAACATGATCGGTACTATGCCAATTAATTTCATTCCTAATAATGATTTTGGCCCACAAACTGACTTATATTGATATATATGGACCTATTGTAAATCTAACCATGTATTGAGGCACCGTTGGTTTTGCAATATCTACCCCTTACTAGACCTAATATATTCTTTGCTGTCAACAAAGCTAATTAATTCATGCACTAACTTACCATTACCCACTACGCCATTGTTAAGCACATTTTACTATACCTCAAGGCCACCATTTCACCATGGGCTCCATTTATTGTGTTGCCTATCTTTGGCTCTTAGTGCATACTTTGATGCTAGTTGAGTTGGGCCTAATCTTATTCCTTTAGAGTGCTCGTAAACAGTCTAATGTATTAGAGTCAAACACTAAGGCTGAATACAAGGCCCTAGCCACCACCACTGCTAAACTATTCTGGTTTTTAATCTTTCTTCAAAGAACTTGATATCTTTCTTCCCCACAAACCAATCTTATGGTGTCAGAATATTGGCCATTATTATGACGCAACCTGCTTGTATGTCAACTTTGCCTTCCATGACTATACAAAGCACATAGAGATCAAGTTTCATTTTGTGCGAGATAAAGTTGCCTCTAAAAGTTTGGGTATTCGATCTCTCTCTACTAAAGGCAAAGTCACTAATATATTTACCAAATCGTTATTAGTCTCAGCCCGCTTCTCTCGTCTTTGGTGCAAACTCAACGTTAACACTTTACCATTGACTTTAAGGGGTCCTCTTAGGAATATAAAAAAAGACTCTCTCAAGTCTCAACAAACCAAATCTCTCAATCAAGAAAAAAACTTAATTTTTCATCAACGAAATGGATAAATTATTTACTCAGGAGAAGTCGTGATGTACTCAAATATCCTATTGTAATCTTTATGTTGTAATAAGCATTATCAAACTTGTGTCACTAATAAACAAACACACTGATTTGTGAGAGTGAAGAATATATATTTTCAAAGCAAAACATTGTATGTACTTTCTTAGTGCGTATTTGAGAGAGAGAGAGAGAGATAGGTGCCAACAATAATTTTCGTATTTTATTCAATTTGGTCATTTCCAAACATTCTATCCAAACCAACATATGAAAATAGCTTGTGTGTGTGCGCACGTGAGCGCGCGCGCGAGAGAGAGAGAGAGCGAGAGTTACTAGGTGCTGACAACTCTGTTGGGAAATTTAGACCCCGATTGATAAAATTAACAAGTTTTAAATCCAAGTTGTTAATTAGATTTATTATCATTAAAACTTGTTAAAACAAACAAACATCAATATTATGTCAATAATCATGCAGCGGAAAAAATAAATAAAACAAGATATAATGACCTAGGAAAACCAATGAAACCAACCAGTTTCACAGTAAAAAACCTAGGGGGAAACCTTCCTAAAAAGCAATCCACTATAGAAAAGAGAAGTTTCAGATCTAGTACAAAACCTTTGTCCCTAAACTCTACAATCCCCGTAGATGAACTCACAACAAAAACATTCTACTGCTTCAGAACCTCTGAACTCTTCAATATATGAACGACACCATTTTTGTTAATGCACGAATCCTAGTACGTGACTAACCAATTACGCGGATCCTAATACACGACTTCAATCACCAACTAGAAGAAGATGTTGGCTGCAAAGTTCTTCACTTCATCAAGAATGAAGATCAAGAAGCACTTGGTTACAAAACCCTAAGGCGCAAAAACGCAGTAGCTTCTTTTTAGAGAGAATAAGGCATCGGTCACCTTTTGAATATGTTCTCATTGTATTCTCTTATGTGACGGCTTCTAAAATAAGCCTTATATAGGTCTAGGGTTTTGAGAAAAGAAACCCTACACAAATACGAAAACCTGGCCCAAAAATCAAATCTGAAAATCTGAATTCCCGTAACCTCGATAGATACCTCGATCGATCGAGAGGTGTTAAGATTTAAACCTCGATAGATAGCTAGGTGTCGAGGAGGTGTCGAGGAGACAGAAGATTTCTCAATCAATCCACCAACTGTCGAGAAGGTGTCGAGATTGAGATAAGAAAACACCTTAAAAACTCGATAGATAGCCAGCTATCGAGCTATCTGTCCGCAGGTGTCGAGCTATCTGTCCAGCTTTATTAAACACCTTTTCTTCACTTGTTTCTTGGTCCAATCTTCATGGCTTTAATACTAGACTTGAACAACATGTTCCTTGAAGTATTAAATATATCCTTGATCTACCCAATTACAAGTAAAGTGCGTTTTGTCAAAGGATTAGCCAACTACATAAAAATATGTCCTCAACAAACTCTATTTGTATTTGCTTCAATTTGGTCATCTCCAAACATTCTAGCCAAACCAAAATTTGAAATTTTTGGATTCATTCCAGCATCTAGTAGAACATTGCTTGCTTTTAGATCTCTATAGATGATTTTTAGTCTTGAATCTTGATGGAGATATAAGACTCCTAGAGCAATACCAGAAATAAGTTCAAATCGTTTGCTCAAATCCAACAATTGCCTTCTTATTGCATCTACACCAAAACAAGAAAGCTTCCATCAATAATTCATGACTAAAACCAAATACATGCTAACATATCAAAATTCCATGATAATGTCATAAAACAATAATTAAATAGTTGAAAGCGATTAATGATAGAAGAAATGACATACCAAAGACGAAATAGTCTAGACTTTTATTTGGCATGTATTCATAGATTAACATCTTTTCTCCTTTATGAATGCAACAACCTAAAAGCCTCACAAGATTCTTGTGCTGGAGTTTTGCTATAAGCATAACTTCGTTCTTAAATTCTTCTATACCTTGCCTTGAACTTCTTGAAAGTGTTTTTACTGCAATTTCCTGTCCATTAGCTAGTTGACCCTGAAATCATAAAAACATATTATTATAAATTTTTTTTCCTATTATGTGCAATTGTGATAACAACTTATAATCTACCTCCAAGGTACCTATGATGTATAATATTGTAGTAGAATAAAATTAGTATTGATCTATATTCATAGATGCTTATCATCCGCAAGGCGAAGTACCTTATAGACTAGGCCAAAGCCACCTTGTCCAAGCCTTTTATCAGGTGAGAAATTGTCTATGGTGGCAAGTATGATGCTTATGTCGCAAAATAGTAAATCTAGGGTTCTTCTACTTTCATCAAGTTTATGAGAATCTTGAAAGCTTGTAGAACTTTCAGTAACATTGTTGAATACTATGAGTTGTCTTTCCCTCCCTGTCCTCATGCAAGCACGGTCACAAATGATGGTTGCATATGTATATATAAAACCATCACAATTCACAAATGCAGCTTGAATTGGGGAAAAAAATCAATTGAAAGGTTTGCTTGCCTGTTCTTTTCCTCTTTATTAACCAAAGCACAAAGAGAAAAATGAGTAATGAAGTAACTAGTATGGCCACTACCAATATTGCTAGCCTCCTCTTGTTGGCAAAGAACCCCTTTGCATGATTATCTGAAAACAAGAAAGCTTCTCCATCTGTATGATTACCTAACAACAAGAAGACTTTCCTAGTCACTCATGCCACAAAAATGGGGCACAATATGCACAATGATGCTTTAGATATTCCAGATATTGTTAAAATATTTATTTAGAAATTTATTTATTATGTTGTTAAAGTACTGGGGTCGATCACATTCATCAATTGTAAACCATTTTATAGTAAAAATTGATAATGACATTAATATTTTTCAATAAAAAAAAAAATGCTCAAATACAGATGAAATTATTGAATACCTAACTCAAGTGCATCCACACGAACATACAGGCTCTGCCCCCCATCCAAAACTCGTATCCAACAAATCACCAAACCATATCATGCACCCCATTTCTTCTTCCACATTAACACTTGCATACGCCGTGCAAGAATAATTCTGCAAGCACAGTGGCTCACACGCCTCGAAACCCAGATTTGGATAAACTTGTGTCATTGAAGAATCTGGAACCTTCACACTTTCCACCTTCACAAACCCTTCACCACTCCTACATAATGATGCCTCCCCACGCTTCCTTACACACCAACTGTCTCACTTCTCATGAATCCTGGCAAACACATGCACTTGAAATCAGAACCATTGCTTTCAATGTGACATTTACCAAATGTACCACACTTGTTGTAATAGTCGCACTGGGCCAAGGGTACTGACCCTGTAGAAAACCAAATACAATTTGCCTTCCTGCATATAAACTTTTGAACTGATCCAGATTCTTGTACCACTACTCTTGCTAAGAAAGTTGATTCCATGACACCCCAAGTCGTGGTAACCTCACTTTTGTTGTTCACAAAACTTAAATTCAAGAACGAATTAGGGATCAAAGGGGGTAGCCCACCCCATCCATGGCCAATCCAATGACCAGAACGCCACCACCGAATGTTGCCTTTGTACAAAAACAACTCTGGCGAGGAGGTATCTGTTTCAAGCACAAAGGAGCAATTTCCAGATCCCGGATCATCTTTGGACTTCCAAGATGTTACGATTCGGCTTAGACCAGTTGTTCGGTCCAATCCAAGTTTCATGTTTGGAAGATTTATATCGGTCAGATAATCAAAGCTTTGCCATAGAACCTCACCAGTTGTTTCGTTATGAATTAAAATTAGATTTCCTGTATCCAAGAGTAGAGCATTAGTACTTTGTTGCTCCATTTTGAGGCAATATTTGTGGACCAGACGGGTTGTTTCTGATAATTGACACTGAGTACTAAGTTTCCACGAGAATCAATTGAGACAACTGTAACGTCCCGTCAGTTATTAAAAAAAAATATATATATATATATATATACATATATGGTCAGATTTTTTTGGGTTCCCACGTGCCCCACCTAACCCCACTACCCACCACTCATCTCACACTACCACTACATCACTTGACCGGCCATCCTTTCTTCTTATTTTTCTTTTCTTTCTTTTCTCTCATACACTCCTTTACTTTCATATCCTCTCCACCTGGTGCTTCAACACCACCACCACCACCACCATTTCCACCGTCATTTTCTGACAAGATCACCGGAAAATTCTTGTGAACCCATAAGCACGTTTACTTCCTTTTTTTTTTTAGGTAAAAAATTTCTAATCTTTTTTGTGGGTTTTACACTTTTGCTTGAGTTATTTTTATTTAAGCTTTAATAATGATACCCGTGTGATTTATGAGCATTAGAAATGATATTTATATGTTTGTATGTATGGGTTCTGTATTGATGGAATTATTTGATGAGTGGGTATATGGTTTGTGCTAATGATGACTACCTAAGGTTTATTTATGGTGGAAAATTTAGAGGTTTTGAGTTATAACATGTGATGGTTTGTAAATCTAATTTTTCCATTGCTATTGGGTTTATTTGGAGTTAGTTGAAATTCTAAATTTCTTGTCGTGGAGGATATTTTGATTTTGATGTAGTGTAAATTTTATAGAAGCTAGTTATAATATTGGAGATGATATTAAATGAGATCTGTTAGGTTCTAAAGGTTTAGGAATTTATGTATTTAGAACTCTAACTTGTAATATTGGCAAACCATGATCAAAACAACATGTTTAGTCTTGTTAAAGTGTGCTCAAAGTTGTTCATTTATTGTAAAGTTAGAATCGAGTGACTGTAGATGCATTGGGGCATTTCGGTCTGGCTCGATCGATCGAAGAATAGATTCGATCGATCGAAAATCGGACCAGATGCGTTTTCTGCAGTTTTTCCAACTCAGCCCTAACTCATTAAACGTTTAAGGTTTTATGTTTTTGCCCTAGGTATATAAGGCAAAACCCTAGCCACGTTTTTAGAGTTGCTCCAATTGTATTGTTGCTCATACATTGCTATTTTGTGTAAATCTCTTGTGAGATCTAGAGGAGCTTTCATTTACACAAAGCTTAGGGTTTTCAAGATTGAGATTACTTCAACATCTTGATGATCAACTTGGTTGCTACCTTTGAAGCTTAAAGAATATCAAGCGTGGGTGCTTGTAGCTTATTAAAGAATTCAAGAAATAAGGAGTCTGTGGATTCGGAACTTGCATGTGGTCGTGTCAGTAAGTTCTACTGGTGAGTAGCATTAGGAAGTCAAGCGGAGAGCTTGTAAGTCCTTTTGTAAGAACTTCAATTCTTTCTTGGTGAATTCTGTTTTGCCTTGAGGATCGGTGGGTCAAATCCTCCCCAGGTTTTTAACGTGTGGTTTCCTGGGTGATCATATCATTGTGTATTTTATTATTCCGCTGCTTTATTATTTTGATATGATTATTTGATTGCTTTAACCTAGAATTGCTTAATTTGATTAAGTAACAACTTGGCTAATTATTAACTAGGCTACGCAATCTGGTTGTTTTTAAGGGGTCTTAAAACTGTTCAAGATCAACTTTACAAATTGGAGTTTATGCCTTCTGAATCAATTTGTTGAAAAACTTTGGAAGTGAGATATATTATTATTGATGAGGTTAAATACTATACTTGCCTAATTAAGTGCTCATTTGGCAATTCCTAAATTGTAGCTAGATATAATTTCAAGCTCTATGCTTATTGTGATAGGTTTACTTGATATTGTTTAGATTCTAGCTAATCTCCTTAGAGCTTGGAGAATTAGGCTTTTGCGGTTGTGAGGTAAGTAGCTTTTTAATGAGATTTTTGAAAAATAACATAAATGTTATTTTTTGGTTAGACACGTTTTTGGAAACTATATTTTTCCTAAAAAAAAAATATCGTGTCATAACCTTAATATATATATATATATGATTATATATGAAAATGCATCATATTTGGTATTGCATTTGGAAAAATGCATGAATTGTTGATATGAAAAAATGAGCATCTTTTATTTAATCTTTGATAAGAAAATCATTGATTTTATGGTATATTGAAAAATTTAAAGATGCTTATCTTGTCTTGTATTATTTGGGAAATTGATAGAAATTCTCTTGACAAGAATGAAGTTGAAAACCTTACAAACATTGTAGAAGTTAGATTATTTAAGGTTTTCTAAAACTACCTAGATATGAACTATGTATTTCAAAGTAATGTAACTTGTGAGTTTATGTGGTTTTAACACCATGCCATGTGTGATTTTCCGGTGATCACCCGATTTGGTTTCCATAGTCTTTGTGACAATGAAATCAAATCCAGGTCAGTGCCCTTTCACTTTGGATGATGCTTTCTTCCCTGTTGCCCATGGGGAAAGAGGTTCCTTGATTGTGTGAGAGTGAGACTGCTGCCTGTGGGGCCAATAGACCACATGCAAGAGAGGTCCTATTGGACGCGCTCTCTATGCTGTCCATGGGGAGAGAGAAAAACCTTGAGGGTATGGGTGAGGCTGCTGTTCATGGGGCCAAGAGTCTGCATACCAGAGAGGACAATATCATGCCAGTTGTGAATGGGTGGATCCCCTGACCGGTCTATGTGCTAATGTGATATATTTGTGATAATTTACCTTATGTTAGATATTATGGCTTTGGAAATTATATTGTTGGTACTCACAGATTATAGTATATAGTTTCAAGGTATGTACTTTGAGAAACTTTGTGTTTTGTTACTAAACCATTCTTGTCATATTATTATTATTGAAGATGAAACTTGCATTTCCTTCACCCTCATTAATTATGCTACTTACTGGGCTCTATCTCATCCAATTATTTTATAAGCTTTTCAGAGTGGGGCAACAATCTTTTGAGACAGCTTTTTGGTGGCTAACAGTAGTTAGACTAACTACTGATGGAGGTTGAACTTTTGTAATGGGTATATTAGATGGTGTATAGCTTAGAATAGGCTTAACTCATTTTTTTGTATATTGTAGTGGTTGTGACGTTATTCCCACTGATGGGACAAGTTGATGATATGTAATTATTTATCCATACCTCTATTCTTTTGTGGCCACTGGTCTTTGTAATTATTGCTTAAAGCTCTAACTTACTTTGAGAGTATATTCAATGGAATTATTATGATAATTCTTGATGTTGGCACTTGATATGATTTTTGTGGATTGGATTGTCAAAAAGGAAAAATCTACAAGTACTTTGAGACGTCTTTCTCATTCTTTGGACCCTTTGGGGTTTGGGGTGTGACAAGAACACCAGAAGTATCATTGATAGGACTATCTCTGTTTGCAACCCACACCACGATTCGTCCTTGAGGTTCAATTTTGTACCAAATTCCCACATAGCGGTAGGTGGACTTGCCGGGACTAAAGAAACCAAGCGCAAAGGTTTCTCCTCTAGAGACTAAAATGTCACCATCTCTAACGGGTTTGCTGATAGTTATATAAGAAGTGCCAAATTGGAGAAGAAGGAAAAGAAGCAATGTTTGCAGAAGGAGAAATACCATAGCAAAATACATGATCATTACTAGTGAGTTTGTAAGATTGGTTCCTTTGGTAAGTGGAAAAAGAGGTTGATGTAGATAAGGCCTTAATGCATGTAACCTATGAATAAGTTGGCTTGCATGTTTGTCTTATTTGATGGGAAAAAAATGGCAAATGCCTTTTTTGAGCAAAAATTGTAGCATTTTGCCTCATTTCCCAAAATAATTAGGAAAATACCCCTCTTTTGTAACTCGATTTGACATAAATCGAGTTAAAATTTTTTTTTTTTTTTCTAGGAGCCCTATAGTGGCATTTTAAGAAACCTATAGTGACGTTTTAAGGACCTATAGTGGCTTTTTGTAACTCGGCCTCCATGTACTCGAATTATAGGCAATTTTTTTTTTTTTTTTTTTTTTTACCTATAACTCGATTTCATGGAGGTCGAGTTACAAAACACTACTATAGGTTCTTAAAACGTCACTATACGCTCCTTAAAAAAGCCACTATATGGCCTAACTCGATTTATGTCAAATCAAGTTTCAAAAGAGGGGCATTTCCCTAATTAGTTTGGGAAAGGGGACAAAACGCTACAATTTTTGCTCAAAAAGGGCATTTGCCCATTTTCTCCTATTTGATGCATGTAACGTATTTCAACTTTCCATTTCGATTTCTACGTAAACTATGTTCTTCTCAAAGATTGACCCATCAGTTGACCAACTTTTTACTTTGTCAGATACTACGTGTCAATTATATCCATCTACTGCACTCAGAGTGTTTTTGTTTTTGTTTTTTTTGTTTTTTTTTTTTTTTAATTCGATAATTAAAAGGTAGAAAATTTAAACCTAAATGATTCTATTGGAAATATAATGAGATTCCAATTAAATTATAAACCTCTTGACTCTAGATTTCTTCAAATGCTCTTTATAAAAAAAAAAAAATGTATGATTTTAACCAACGAAATTAAAAGTCGATTGAGAAAAAAGTTTTTTTTTTGTTTTTTTTAATTATTATTATTACTTACGTTAGTTCTTATAAATGTGTGACAAATTTTGGAATCAAAACATATAATAATAGATTTGTGTTAGAATTAAATGTGGGTCAAAAGCTATTCAAAACCATGATTTGATGAGTTTTCCCCATATCTTTTACATTAACTACTAAGGTCCCCTGCAATAATGCATAGTACACTTAAAAATATATATATTTTACAACAACAACAAACTTTTAGTCCCTCATTTTTAGGGTCGATTATGGATCCTCAACAAGATTAGTTTGGGTCAGTCACGTATATATATTTTTCCTTTATTTTATTTTATCCGAAGTCATAGTCTCTGTTATTTCTTTAATTGGTATGTATTTTGTAACTATCTACTTCTACTAATGTTATTTTTGGTTTCCCTCTACCTTATTCTCTCAACTTAAGCAATTTCACTCTTTTAACTTGAAAGCTCGAAAATGTGTCGAAAACACACGAGCGGATTAGCCCCCTAAATTAAAATTACGGCTTGGTTGATTTTACACTAACTTAATGATAAGTGCGGAATAGTGTAAACATAAGCGTATAAGCAAAACAACTACTCTAATCCATATTTAAAGCAACACCGCAGTAAAAATGAAATGAACAAGAGTAGGGAAGAAGGATGCAAACACAGATAACACCGAGATGTGTTATCGAAGAGGAAACCGAATAACTCGGCGAAAAACCTCTCCGCCGCCCTCCAAGCGGAAATCGATCCACTAGACAATCAGTTGGGATACATGGGTTAGCAAGAGACCCTCCAAGTCTAATCTACCCGATGTACCTAAGCCCTCCAAGCTCCTATTCCAACAAGGCTTCTCGGAACTGTGTCTTGGCTTAGTTCTTCGGATCCCGCAACAAGCTCCATGTTGCATCTGCCATTCTAGGCTCCTTCCAATGCTTCCCAGTAGCACCAAAACTTCACTCAACACTCTCAAATGTGTGGTAAGTGTTTGGGCTATCAACCTCTCAAAGATATGGAAAATGGAGAGGGAAGAGTTGAGGAAATACCACAAACAAGTGTATAGAGAAAAGTGGGTATAATAATCTCTAATTCTCAATGTGTTTGGCTAGGGTTTTCTCTCTGAAGCATTCCTCAACATTTGTGGGTAATAAGGGTATATATAGGATAGGTACAGAAAGTGTGACTCAATCAGTACAGGCTGGCAGAACAGAATGCCTCGCGGGTGTCTCGCGGGAAGGCCTTACCCGCGAGATACTCGCGAGACACAGCTGTCTCCACCTGGCCTGACTCTTCACATTCCAGCATGTGTCTGGCACATGATTCACTTCGCAGGATGCTAGGTCGCGAGACACCCTCGAGGATCCTTCAATCTTCAAATGCTTGAGTCTTCATACACTCTCTCTATCACACACCCCTTACAACAAATCCCACAACAAATACAGGGTATAAACGATTAATAATAATTACAATCAAATTTGGCACGGAATATAAGCCAACAAAACACATAGTTGTAAATAACAACTTTACATAACTAATTGTTATATTCACAGCATTTGACCAAATCATCTCAAGTGACTTTCACTCATATTTTTATCAAGAAGAGTCACCCCTATCATTAAGCATATTTTCTCAATTTGAATCATATCTTTTTGTGTGTTTCCACTTATTTGTCTTAATATCTTTCATTTAAGCTATACTTGTTTTATGAAAATGTTGATTCTTAATTGCCCAATATTCAATACCATAGAGAATAGCTGTGTAACGTCCCAGTCAATTAAAAAAAAAAGTGTAAAATCAGATTTTTAATGGACCACGCGTGCCCCACCTAACCCAACAATCCCCCACCACACATTTTCACACCATCCCTTTTCTCTTTTTTGGCCGGCCATCTCTTTTATTCCTTTCATTTTGTTTATTTTCTCTTTACTTAAACACACACACTCACTTCCACACTCACCCACCAGACTCCACTCCAAACCACCATCTCACCATCATTTTCAGGCAAGATCACTAGAAAATTTTTTAGAACCCATTAGCATCTTCACATCCTTTTTTTGAGGTAAAAATTTCTAATCTTTTTAGTGGGTTTTACACTTTTGCTTGAGGTTGTTTTTATCTAAGCTTTAATAATGATACCCATGTGATTTATGAGCATTGAAAGTGATATTTATGTGTTTGTATGTATGAGTTTTGTATTGGTAGAATTATTTGATGAGTGGGTATATGGTTTGTGCTAATGATGACTACTTAAGGTTTATGATGGAGGGAAATTTAAGGGTTTTGAGTTATAACATGTGATGGTTCGTAAATCTAATTTTTCCATTGCCATTGGGTTTATTTGGAGTTAGTTGAAGTCTTAAATTTCTTGTCTTGGAGGATATTTTTATTTTGCTTTCATGGGTCTCTTAATGATGTAATGTAAATTTTTATGGAAGTTAGTTGGAAGGGCTGGGTTCGAGCACTTCTAATACTGGATGAGTGGACTCAGGCCCAACTAGCCCAATACAATAAATTTATAGAGAATGGGTTTAAGAACTAGGCCTTAGTGAGGATTGCAACAACTAAACATGGCTACCAATGAATTGAATAACAAGGATATGGGATAAAGTGTAAGATTCTACTCCTTAACAATCACCTGATGAGCTTGAAGTTCTTATTATTTTCTCAGTGCCTAGTTACAAAGGTTTCTAAGATGATACGAATTTCTATAGTGTTTTCTATTTCTAATTTTCTCTCCCCTCACTCTGGGGGACTTCTTCCACTATATACTCCCTCTTAGTTGATCTTAGCCCTCCATCTGTTGATCATGTAGGTTACTATTTGAGTGCTTGTCCCATCAGCCACCTTTCTCAACTTTCTGTGAGCTGCAACAACCTAGACAACTCTGTTCAGGAGTCATTTCCTCATTAATGTGGCCAGAATGTTAGTTGTGGGCATTTAATGTGGAGGTGACAGTTTCTCCTTGAATTACTCCTCCACCATGCTTCTATGGCTAACCCATTGTACTTGTCTTTTTCTCAGGATGCTTTGGGAGGCTGCCTTTGGTGGCGTGCTACTCTTCCCATCTATGATCTCGGCCGGCCGAGGACAAGATCATCCTCGGCGATGTTCTTGTCAACTTAGGCTTTCTACTTTCATCATCAGACGTTTCTACCTCCTCGACGTGGGCCTTTGGGCCTAATATAAAGTGGGTTGGGGTTGCCAAATTCTTAGGCCCCACATTAGCCCCTCAAAATCCTGCTGTCCGGCTCCTCGGACAGGGAGGTGGATTTTGATATCCTCGGGCCCTTGTCATGGCTTGTCAAGTCTTGTCTTCCATTTGTGCCAAAGTCTTTTCACATGTCTAAGGCACGTTCCTGGTGCTTTGGTATATAAAGCGCGCCCTCATTAAATTCTGGTGGCTTGATGTTCTCCATACATAACAGTGCGATGATAATTTAACGGTGGGGATCTTTTTGACTTTATGGGTGAGAAAACCCACACGGTTATTTTTAATGGGGGGTATAAATACCCATTTAAACCGATTTGCCCTTCCACTTTTACATTTAAGAGTTCTTGCACACGTATCCTGAGTTCAGTCAAATCTCCAACCAAACTCATGTCTCCTTTCAGCATAAAAAGCATGTCCGAGGAGCTTTTCCTCATTTCTGTAAGTTCCTCTCTCTCTCTCTCTCTCTCTCTCTCTCTCTCTCTAAGCCTCTTCCCTCTTTATTCCTCCTTCTCTTTCGTTGTTCCCGGAGTCTCTTAGCCGTTTCTAAGGATGGGTAGGTTTAAGAAATTGGTTGAGTCTAAAGAGGCAATGGAAAAATTCATCACCGATTATAGGATACCCAATGGTGTAGGTTTGAGATATTGTGAAGAAGGGGAGTGGCACTTTAGGAGGTTAAAGGTAGTGATTCCCATAATCGCCTTCATAGAAGGCGGTATAAGAATCCCTATGGGTCCGGTGATGAGGGACTACTTTAGGCATTTCCAGTTAGCTCCCGCCCAGTGCACCACTAATGTGTTTAGAATTCTGGATTGTGTGGATGCCTTAAATGAGAAGATGGGGTTGAGGTTAACCCATCATGACGTAAACTGGTGCTACAGCCTCCAGCACCTAAAGGGTAAGTCTTATTACATGAAGACGAGAGAGGATAAGGTTCGGCTTATCCAATGCCTCCCTGAGTCCAGCAAGGGATTAAATAAGGACTTTCTCATCATGTCCGGGGAGTGGCACGACGGCCTTCACTGTTTGACAGAGGAGGGGACACCAGGTGTGGTATTTAGGATAGGAGAGGGTTGATCTTTTGTGATATCAAAGTCTGCAGTGTTTGGTTGTTAATACGAACATGCCTTCTATTTTATAGATCCATACGCTTTCGAACGACACTTCCATTTGGTCAACAAGAAAGATTTGGAGACCATCCTTAGGGCGAAGGTCTTTGTGAACAAATCCAACAACCAAGTTAGAACGGCTCACAAGATTCTTGGATATGACCCTATTCAAAAATCTTTCTCCGCTCCAAAGTATGTGATTAAAGCCAAAGACCCTCAGCTCCATAAGATCACCGTAGCAGAACAAGGGTTTTTGCTCCCTAAAAGGTCTCCTATCCTGAAAGGCATTCCATCGGCAGGCCCTTCTTCATCCCCTCAAATTGCGGAGGCCGAGGGAGGAAGACTAGAAGAAGAAGAAGAAGTTGCTGATCTGGGTCCATCCGAGGACGGATTTGGCGCATTCGACCAAGTCCATCCGTCCGAGGATCCCTCTGGTGACTTAGGCAACCCCAATTTGACCAAGGCGGACCTCTCATCTACAAGGACTTCTCCTCAGGCCGAGATGGGTTTTAAAAGACAACCCCAAACCAACTTGCTCGACTTGACTGAGGGCCAGCCGGGGAAGGATGTGCCGGGGAAGTCTCAACCCAAGTTTCCTCCCTCTCCACCCAAGTCTCAGACTATTCAGACCAGGTCATCTTCCGCCCAGTCCAGGCTTCCACCACCTCCCCCTCAGCTAAGTCTGCCCCAAAGGTCCGAGCCCACTGATCCCAAAAATAAGAAGAACAAAGGCAAACAGTCCATGGGAGCAAACAAATCTCGTTCCTCCCAGGAGGAGGACGAAGCTCGGCGGCCCTCCAAGCAACAAAAAACTAGGCACCAGGGCCAAGGAAAAGAGGTGGCCCTACAGGTCAAGCCCCAGGCCTGGCTCCTTGCCCCAATGCTCTACAGGGAGCCTTTGATGGACAATGCTTCCCTTAGGGACTTTAGAGGGGGTGAAGGCATATACGTGGCCAATGCATTGGAAAGGTCCCTACTACTCCCCACAGACATGGCCGAGCTGGAGAATTTGAGGAGGCAGGAGGTCTTCCTTAACCTCAAGAAGTACCTGGACATGGTAAGACTTCTAACACACGTGACTCCCTTGATTTTTTTTTTTTTTTTTCTTTGGTCTCTTATTTATTGTGCACTTGTTTCATTTGGCAGGCTGTCTTGGCCACTTTCAGGTTGGAGGAGGTGGCCAACAACCAGAGCAAGGGAGGAGCTAAAGGAGATGACAAGGGCCCGAGACAACGCTGAGTCAGGCTTTTCTAGCACTTAAAAGCAGGCCCAAGACCAGACGAGGCGCCTGTTCGAGGTAGAGGATCAGCTAAAGATCACTAAGGAGCAAATCGTTGAACTAAAGAAGAAGATGGTCGAAGTAGAGGAGGCCAAAAATGTTGTAGAATGGGCCAGAGATAAGGCTTTGAAGGCCAAGGAGGAGGCAAAGTTTGCCAAGGCCGAGGCCCAGCTTTCTAAGGAGACGGTCGAGGATGAGGCTTTTGCCCTAGGGTGGCTAAGACCCAGGCCACTCTCAAGGCTCAAGTCCTTAGGGTATGCAGACTCTACTATTCTTAGGTTTGGAATGAAGCCCTCAAACAAGTTGGAGTTGAGGCTTCATCTGACCTATGGAAGGTGGAGAATGTATACTATCATCCTGCCATCCGTGAGGCTGCTCCCTCTAGCTCCGAGGCTGAGGTGGCTCCTAAGGAAGTTGGTACTGCTCCAAATGAAGCTGCTCTAGCTATTACCACTTTTGATGAGCCTGTCAAGGAAGCTGAGCCTACTGGGGTGACCGAAACAGACAAAGGCTCAATCAAGGAGGCACCCCAGGATGCTACAAAGTCCTCAGTTGGTGCCCAAGCCCCTAATGCCTAGGAGGTACCTCTCCTAGTTGATCCTCTGCAGGTTGCTCCCCCAACTAAAGGCCCCAAGGATCCTAAGACCCTTTCTGCTTAGCTCCCCAAGGAAGTGATCAAAATAAAGCTGAAGAAATAGGCCTTCTTAGCTAGCTCTAGTTGTATTTTTGCCTTATTGTACATTTTTTTTTTATTGTTTTTTTTTTTTTTTTTGAAAGATGTAATGTGACTTTTAGATTGAATGTATAAAATTTCCTTTTTTTTTTCTTTTTTTTTTTTTACTTTATGTGTTTATTGTAATTATGATGGGCTTTGCCATTTATATAATATATGCTTTGATTGTTAGCTAAACAATCTCAATAGTTCAACTTGTTTTCCATTTTGAATCAGCAACCAAAAAATGTAAAGTCCATAGTGATAATTTCCACTTAGACTCTGGTTAATAATTGAGCCACATTAATACTATGACATGCTTTTGCTGAATTAAACACCAAGGGAATAACTTTACAATATTAATCTTGTATCTCATGAACTGGTTACCATAAATGGTAAAAAATACTAAGCACACCGCATCCATAAAGATAAGCCTTTAAATCGTAAGATCAAATACCACGGCACAATGTACAAAGGTACTCATAAGTATGTTCTAAAAATTTACTGACCTTAAAAAAAAAACAGTTAGCTGCTGATTATACTGGGAGTTAAGTTCAACGTACTTCAGAATGCCTTATGTGATGCTCATGGGCTTGTGTTTGTTTATGTCTTTGCTGAATGTAGCTAATTTCCCCAGAGGTGTGAGTCCGAGGACCATGCAAGGCCATGGTTCTGTCTAGTACTTAGGTTCTTCTTGAAGTAACTAGTTTCCTCATAGGTTTAAGTTCGGGGACCGTGTAAGATCTTGGTTCTATCTAGTACTTAGATTTTTCTTAAATTAAGTAGTTTCCCCATAGGTTTGAGTCTGAGGACCATGCAAGACCTTGGTTTTGTCTAGTACTTAGATTCTTCTTGAAGTAATGAGTTTTCCCATAGATTTGAGTCTGAGGACCAAGCAAGATCATGGTTCTGTCTAGTACTTAGATTCTTCTTGAAGTAACTAGTTTTTTCATAGGTTTGAGTTCGAGGACCATGCAAGAACTTGGTTCTGTCTAGTACTTAGATTCTTCTCAAAGTAAATAGTTTCCCCAAATGCTTCAGTCTGAGGACCCTGCAAGACCTTGGTTTTGTCTAGTACTTAGATTCTTCTTGAAGTAACTAGTTTTTCCATAAGTACGAGTCCGAGGACCATGCAAGACCATCGTTCTGTCTAGTACTTAGATTCTTCTTGAAGTAACAAGTTTTCCCATACGTTTGAGTTCAAGGACCATGCAAGACCTTAGTTCTATCTAGTACTTAGATTCTTCTTGAAGTAACTAGTTTCCGTAGAGGTTTGAGTCCGAGGACCATTCAAGACCTTGGTTCTGTCCAGTACTTAGATTCTTCTTACAGTAACTAGCTTTCCAAAAGGTTTGAGTCCGAGAAGTATGCAAGACTTTGGTTCTTTATAGTACTTAAATTCTTCTTGAAGTAACTAGTTTTCCTAGAGGTTTGCGTCTGAAAACCATGCATGACCTGGGATTTGTCTAGTACATAGATTTTTCTCGAAGTAACTAGTTTTCCCATAGGTTTGAGTCCGAGGACCATGCAAGACCATGGTTCTGTCCAGTACTTAGATTTTTCTAAAGGTAACTAGTATCCCTAGAGGTTTGAGTCCGAGGGCCATGCAAGACCTTGGCTCTGTCTAGTACTCAGATTCTTCTTGAAGTAACTAGTTTTCCCAAACGTTTGAGTTCGAAGACCATGCAAGACCCAGGTTCTGTCTAGTACTTAGATTTCTCTAGAGGTAACTAGTATCCGAGAGGTTTGAGTCCGAGAACCATGCAAGACCTGGGTTTTGTCTAGTACTTAGATTTTTCTCGAAGTAACTAGTTTCTCCAAAGATTTGAGTCTGAGGACCATGCAAGACCATGGTTCTGTCTAGTACTTAGATTTTTCTTGAAGTAACTAGTTTGCCTAAAGCTTTGTGTCCGAAGACCACGCAACACATTAGTTCTGTCTAGTACTTAAATTTTTCTTGAAGTAACTAGTTTTCCCAAAGGTTTGATTCCGAGAACCAAGCAAGACCTTGGTTCTGTCTAGTACTTAGATTCTTCTTGAAGTAACTAGTTTTCTCAAAGGTTTGATTCCGAGAACCAAGCAAGACTCTGGTTCTATCTAGTACTTAGATTCTTCTTGAAGTAACTAGTTTTCCCAAAGATTTGAGTTCGAGGACCATGCAAGACCTTAATTCTGTCTAGTACTTAGATTCTTCTTGAAGTGACTAGTTTCCCCATAGGTTTGAGATCGAGGACCATGCAAGACCCTGGTTCTGTCTAGTACTTAGATTTTTCTACCGGTAACTAGTATCCAGAGGTTTGAGTCAGAGGGCCATGCAAGACCTTGGCTCTGTCAAGTACTTAGATTCTTCTTAAAGCAACTAGTTTTCCCATAAGTTTGAGTTCGAGGACCATGCAAGACCTTGGTTCTGTCTAATACTTAGATTCTTCATAAAGTAACCAGTTTCCCCATAGGTTTGAGTCTGAGGACCATGCAAGACCTTGGGTCCGTCTAGTACTTAGATTCTTCCTAAAGTAACTAGCTTTCCATAGGCTTGAATCCAAGGACCATGCAAGATCTTGGTTCTGTCTAATACTTAGATTCTTCATGAAGTAACCAGTTTCCCCATAAGTTTGAGTCCGAGAACCATGCAAGACCTTGGCTCTGTCCAGTATTTAGATTCTTCTTGCTATAACTAGTTTTTCTAGAGGATTAAGTCCGAGAACCACACAAAACCTGGGTTTTGTCTAGTACTTAGATTTTTCTCGAAGTAACTAGTTTCCCCATTGGTTTGAGTCCGAGGACCATACAAGACCTTGGTTCTATCTAGTACATAGATTTTTCTTGAAGTAACCAGTTTCCCCAAAGGTTGTGCCCGAAGATCATGCAAGACCTTGGTTCAGTCTAGTACTTAGATTCTTCCTGAAGTAACTAGTTTTTTCATAGGTTTGAGCTCGAGGGCCATGCAAGACTCCGGTTCTGTCAAGTACTTAGATTTTTCTAGAGGTAACTAGTATCCTAGAAGTTTGAATCCGTGGACCAAGCAAGACCTGATTTTGTCTAATACTTAGTTTTTTCTCGAAGTAACTAGTTTCTCCATAGGTTTGAGTCCGAGGACCATGCAAGACCTTGGTTCTGTCTACTACTTAGATTCTTCTTGAAGTAACTAGCTTTCTCATAGGTTTAAGTTCGAGGACCATGCAAAACCCTGGTTCTGTGAAGTACTTAGATTTTTCAAGAGGTAACTATTATCCCCAGAGGTTTGCATCCGAGAACCATGCAAGACCTAAGTTCCGTCTACTACTTAGATTTTTCTTGAACTAACTAGTTTCACTATAGGTTTGAGTCCGAGGACCATGCAAGACCTTGGTTCTGTCTAGTACTTAGAATTTTATGAAGTAACTAGTTTTCCCAAAAGTTTGATTCCGAGAACCATGCAAGACCATGATTCTGTCTAGTACTTAGATTCTTCTTGAAGTAACTAGTTTTTCCAAAGGTTTGAGTTTGAGGACCATGCAAGACCTTAATTCTGTCAAGTAATTAGGTTCTTCTTGAAGTAACTAGTTTTCTCATAGGATTGAGTCCAAGGACCATGCAAGACCTTGGTTCTGTCTAATACTTTGATTCTTCATAAAGTAACCAGTTTCCCCAATGGTTTGAGTCCGTGGACCATGCAAGACCTTGGTTCTGTCTAGTACTTAGATTCTTCTTAAAGTAACAAGCTTTCCCATAGGTTTGAATGCAAGGACCATGCAAGACCTTGTTTCTGTCTAATACTTAGATTCTTCATGAAGTTACCAGTTTCCCTATAGGTTTGAGTCCAAGAACTATGCAAGACATTGGTTCTGTCCAGTACTTAGATTCTTCTTGTAGTAACTCGTTTTCCCAAAGGTTTGATTTGGAGAACCATGCAAGACCTACGTTCTGTTTAGTACTTAGATTTTTCTCGAAGTAACTAGTTTTCCCATAGGTTTGAGTCCGAGGACCATGCAAGACCTTGGTTCTGTCCAGTACTTAGATTTTTCTAGTGGTAACTAGTATCCCCAGAGGTTTGAATCCGAGGGCCATGCAAGACCTTGGCTCTGTCTAGTACTTAGATTCTTCTTGAAGTAACTAGTTTTCCCAAACGTTTGAGTTCGAAGACCATGCAAGACCCTGGTTCTGTCTGGTACTTAGACTTCTCTAGAGGTAACTAGTATCCGAGAGGTTTGAGTCTGAGAACCATGCAAGACCTGGGTTTTGTCTAGTACTTAGATTTTTCTCGAAGTAACTAGTTTCTCCAAAGGTTTGAGTCCGAGGACCATGCAAGACCTTGGTTCTGTCTAGTACTTAGATTTTTCTTGAAGTAACTAGTTTGCCGAAAGCTTTGTGTCCGAAGACCATGCAACACATTGGTTCTGTCTAGTACTTAAATTTTCCTTGAAGTAACTAGTTTTCCCAAAGGTTTGATTCCGAGAACCATGCAAGACCTTGCTTCTGTCTAGTACTTAGATTCTTCTTGAAGTAACTAGTTTTCCCAAATGTTTGATTCCGAGAACTAAGCAAGTCCCTGGTTCTGTCTAGTACTTAGATTCTTCTTGAAGTAACTAGTTTTCCCAGAGATTTGAGTTCGAGGACCATGCAAGACCTTAATTCTGTCTAGTATTTAGATTCTTCTTGAAGTGACTAGTTTCCCCATAGGTTTGAGATCGATAACCATGCAAGACCCTGGTTCTATCTAGTACTTAGATTTTTCTACCGGTAATTAGTATCCAGAGGTTTGAGTCAGAAGGCCATGCAAGACTTTGGCTCTGTCAAGTACTTAGATTCTTCTTAAAACAACTAGTTTTCCCATAAGTTTGAGTTCGAGGACCATGCAAGACCTTGGTTCTGTCTAATACTTAGATTCTTCATAAAGTAACCAGTTTCCCCATAGGTTTGAGTCTGAGGACCATGCAAGACCTTGGGTCCGTCTAGTACTTTGATTCTTCCTAAAGTAACTAGCTTTCCATAGGCTTGAATCCAAGGACCATGCAAGATCTTGGTTCTGTCTAATACTTAGATTCTTAATGAAGTAACCAGTTTCCCCATAAGTTTGAGTCCGAGAACCATGCAAGACCTTGGCTCTGTCCAGTATTTAGATTCTTCTTGCTATAACTAGTTTTTCTAGAGGATTAAGTCCGAGAACCACACAAAACCTAGGTTTAGTACTTAGATTTTTCTCGAAGTAACTAGTTTCCCCATAGGTTTGAGTCCGATGACCATACAAGACCTTGGTTCTATCTAGTACATAGATTTTTCTTGAAGTAACCAGTTTCCCCAAAGGTTGTGCCCGAAGATCATGCAAGACCTTGGTTCAGTCTAGTACTTAGATTCTTCTTGAAGTAACTAGTTTTTTCATAGATTTGAGCTCGAGGGCCATGCAAGACTCCGGTTCTGTCAAGTACTTAGATTTTTCTAGAGGTAACTAGTATCCTAGAAGTTTGAATCCGTGGACCAAGCAAGACCTGGTTTTGTCTAGTACTTAGTTTTTTCTCGAAGTAACTAGTTTCTCCATAGGTTTGAGTCCGAGGACCATGCAAGACCTTGGTTCTGTCTACTACTTAGATTCTTCTTAAAGTAACTAGTTTTCTCATAGGTTAAAGTTCGAGGACCATGCAAAACCCTGGTTCTGTGAAGTACTTAGATTTTTCAAGAGGTAACTATAATCCCCAGAGGTTTGCATCCGAGGACTGTGCAAGACCTGAGTTCCGTCTACTACTTAGATTTTTCTTAAACTAACTAGTTTCACCATAGGTTTGAGTCCGAGGACCATGCAAGACCTTGGTTCTGTCTAGTACTTAGAATTTTATGAAGTAACTAGTTTTCCCAAAGGTTTGATTCCGAGAACCATGCAGGACCATGATTCTGTCTAGTACTTAGATTCTTCTTGAAGTAACAAGTTTTTCCAAAGGTTTGAGTTCGAGGACCATGTAAGACCTTAATTCTGTCAAGTACTTAGGTTCTTCTTGAAGTAACTAGTTTTCTCATAGGATTGAGTCCAAGGACCATGCAAGACCTTGGTTCTGTCTAATACTTTGATTCTTAATAAAGTAACCAGTTTCCCCAATGGTTTGAGTCCGTGGACCATGCAAGACCTTGATTCTGTCTAGTACTTAGATTCTTCATAAAGTAACTAGCTTTCCCATAGGTTTGAATGCAAGGACCATGCAAGACCTTGGTTCTGTCTAATACTTAGATTCTTCATGAAGTAACCAGTTTTCCTATAGGTTTGAGTCCGAGAACTATGCAAGACATTGGTTCTGTCCAGTACTTAGATTCTTCTTGTAGTAACTCGTTTTCCCAAAGGTTTGATTTGGAGAACCATGCAAGACCTACGTTCTGTCTAGTACTTAGATTTTTCTCGAAGTAACTAATTTCCCCATAAGTTTGAGTCTGAGGAACATACAAGGCCTTGGTTCTGTCTAGTACTTTGATTTTTCTTGAAGTAACTAGTTTCCCCAAAGGTTTGTGTCTGATGGTCACGCAAGACCTTGGTTCGGTGTAGTACTTAGATTCTTCTTGAAATAACAAGTTTTTCCAGTGATTTGATTTCGAGAACCATGCAAGACCATGGTTTTGTCCAGTACTTAGATTCTTCTTGAAGTAACTACTTTTCCCATAGGTTTGAGTTCGAGGACCATGCAAGACCTTAATTCTATCAAGTACTTAGATTCTTCTTGAATTAACTAGTTTCCCCATAGGTTTGTGTTCGAGGACCGTGCAAGAGTTCTGTCTAGTATTTAGATTTTTCTAGCGGTAACTTGTATCCCTAGAGGTTTGAATCCGAGGGCCATGAACGACCTTGGCTCTGTCTAGTACATAGATTCTTCTTAAAGTAACTAGTTTTCTCATAGGTTTGAGTCCGAGGACCATGCAAGACCTAGGGTTTATTTAATACTTAGATTCTTCATAAAGTAACTAGTTTCCCCATAGGTTTGAGTTCGAGAACCACGCAAGACCTTGGTTCTGTCCAGCACTTAAATTCTTCTTGCAGTAACTCGTTTTCTCAAAGGTTTGATTCCAAGAACCATGCAAGACCTAGGTTCTGTCTTGTACTTAGATTTTTCTCGAAGTAGTTAGTTTCCCCATAGGTTTGAGTCCGAGGACCATACAAGACCTTGGTTCTGTCTAGTACTTAGATTTTTCTTGAAGTAACTAGTTTCCCCAAAGGTTTGTGCCTGAAGATCATGCAAGACCCTGGTTCTGTCTAGTACTTAGATTCTTCTTGAAGTAACTAGTTTTCTCAAAGGTTTGAGTTCGAGGGCTATGCAAGACCCTGGTTCTGTCAATTACTTAAATTTTTCTAGAGGTAACTAGTATCCCTAGACGTTTGAATCCGTGAACCAAGCAAGACCTGGGTTTTGTCTAGTACTTAGATTTTTCTCGAAGTAACTAGTTTCCCCAAAGGTCTGAGTCCGAAGACCATGCAAGACCTTGGTTTTGTCTAGTACTTAGATTCTTCTTGAAGTAACTAGTTTTCCCATAGGTTTAAGTTCAAAAACCATGCGAGACCCTGGTTTTGTGAAGTACTTAGATTTTTCAAAAGGTAACAATAATCCCTAGAGGTTTGCATCCGAGGACCACGCAAGTCCTAGGTTCCGTCTACTACTTAGATTTTTCTTGAACTAACTAATTTCCCCATAGGTTTGAGTCTGAGGACCATGCAAGACCTTGATTCTGTCTAGTACTTAGATTCTTCTTGAAGTAACTAGTTTTTCCATAGGTTTGAGTTCGAGGACAATGCAAGACCTTAATTTTGTCATGTACTTAGATTCTTCTTGAAGTAACTAGTTTCCCTATAGGTTTGAGTTCGAGGACCATGCAAGACCCTAGTTTTGTCTAGTACTTAGATTTTTCTAGCGGTAACTAGTATCCCAAGAGGTTTGAGTCTGAGGGCCATGGACGACCTTGGCACTATCTAGTACATAGATTCTTTTTAAAGTAACTAGTTTTCTCACAGGTTTGAGTCCGAGGACCATGCAAGACCTTGGTTCTGTCTAATACTTAGATTCTTCATAAAGTAACCAGTTTCCCCATAGGTTTGAGTCTGTGGACCATGCAAGACCTTGGTTCTGTCTAATACTTAGATTCTTCATAAAGTAATCAGTTTCCCCATAGGTTTGAGTCTGTAGACCATGCAAGACCTTGGTTCTGTCTAATAAGTAGATTCTTCGTGAAGTAACCAGTTTCCCCATAGGTTTAAATCCGAGAAACATGCAAGACCTTGGTTCTGTCTAGTACTTAGATTCCTCTTGCAGTAACTCGTTGTTCCAAAGGTTTGATTCCGAGAACCATGCAAGACCTAGGTTCTGTCTACTACTTCGATTTTTCTTGAAGTAACTAGTTTCCCCACAAGTTTGAGTCTGAGGACCATACAAGATCTTGGTTGTGTCTAGTACTTAGATTTTTCTTGAAGTAACCAGTTTCTCCAATGGTTTGTGTCCGAAGATCGTGCAAGACCTTGGTTCTATCTAGTACTTAGATTCTTCTTGAAGTAACAAGTTTTTCCAATGGTTTGATTTTGAGAACCATGCAAGACTTTGGTTCTGTCTAATACTTAGATTCTTCTTGACGTAACTACTTTTCCCATAGGTTTGTGTTCGAGCACCATGCATGACCTTAATTCTGTCAAGTACTTAGATTCTTCTAGAAGTAACTAGTTTCCCCATAGGATTGAGTTTGAGGACCATGCATGACCCTGGTTCTGTCTAGTACTTAGATTTTAATAGCGGTAACTCATATCCCAGAGGTTTGAGTCCGAGGACCATGCAGGACCTTGGCTCTGTCTAGTACATAGATTCTTCTTAAAGTAACTAGTTTTCTCATAGGTTTGAGTCCGAGGACCATGCAAGACCTAGGTTCTATCTAATACTTAGATTCTTCATAAAGTAACTAGTTTCCCCATAGGTTTGAGTCCGAGAACTATGCAAGACCTTGGTTCTATCCAGCACTTAGATTCTTCTTGCAGTAACTCGTTTTCTCAAAGGTTTGATTGCAAGAACCATGCAAGACCTAGGTTCTGTCTTGTACTTAGATTTTTCTCGAAGTAGTTAGTTTCCCCATAGGTTTGAATCCGAGGACCATACAAAACCTTGGTTCTGTCTAGTACTTAGATTTTTCTTGAAGTAACTAGTTTCCCCAAAGGTTTGTGCCCGAAGATCATGCAAGACCCTGGTTCTGTCTAGTACTTAGATTCTTCTTGAAATAACTAGTTTTCTCAAAGGTTTGAGTACGAGGGCCATGCAAGACCCCGGTTCTGTCAATTACTTAAATTTTTCTAGAGGTAACTAGTATCCCTAGACGTTTGAATCCGTGGACCAAGCAAGACCTGGGTTTTGTCTAGTACTTAGATTTTTCTCGAAGTAACTAGTTTCCCCAAAGGTTTGAGTCCGAAGACCATGCAAGACCTTGGTTTTGTCTAGTACTTAGATTCTTCTTGAAGTAACTAGTTTTCCCATAGGTTTAAGTTCGAAAACCATGCATGACCCTGGTTTTGTGAAGTACTTAGATTTTTCAAGAGGTAACAATAATCCCTAGAGGTTTGCATCCGAGGACCACGCAAGACCTGGGTTCCGTCTACTACTTAGATTTTTCTTGAACTAACTAATTTCTCCATAGGTTTGAGTCTGAGGACCATGCAAGACCTTGATTTTGTCTAGTACTTAAATTCTTCTTCAAGTAACTAGTTTTTCCATAGGTTTGAGTTCGAGGACAATGCAAGACCTTAATTCTGTCATGTACATAGATTCTTCTTGAAATAACTAGTTTCCCTATAGGTTTGAGTTCGAGGACCATGCAAGACCCTGGTTTTGTCTAGTACTTAGATTTTTCTAACGGTAACTAGTATCCTAAGAGATTTGAGTCTGAGGGCCATGGACGACCTTGGCACTATCTAGTACGTAGATTCTTTTTAAAGTAACTAGTTTTCTCATAGGTTTGAGTCCGAGGACTATGCAAGACCTTGGTTCTGCCCAATACTTAGATTCTTCATAAAGTAACCGGTTTCCCCATAGGTTTGAGTCTGTGGACCATGCAAGACCTTGGTTCTGCCTAGTATTTAGATTCTTCTTAAAGTAACTAGCTTTCCCATAGGTTTGAATGCAAGGACCATGCAAGACCTTGGTTCTGTCTAATAAGTAGATTCTTCGTGAAGTAACTAGTTTCCCCATAGGTTTAAGTCCGAGAAACATGCAAGACCTTGGTTCTGTCCAGTACTTAGATTCCTCTTGCAGAAACTCGTTTTTCCAAAGGTTTGATTCCGAGAACCACGCAAGACCTAGGTTCTGTCTACTACTTCGATTTTTCTCGAAGTAACTAGTTTCCCCACAAGTCTGAGTCTGAGGACCATACAAGATCTTGGTTGTGTCTAGTACTTAGATTTTGCTTGAAGTAACCAGTTTCCCCAATGGTTTGTGTCCGAAGATCGTGCAAGACCTTGGTTCTGTCTAGTACTTAGATTCTTCTTGAAGTAACAAGTTTTTCCAATGGTTTGATTTTGAGAACCATGCAAGACTTTGGTTCTGTCTAATACTTAGATTCTTCTTGACGTAACTACTTTTCCCATAGGTTTGTGTTCGAGTACCATGCATGACCTTAATTCTGTCAAGTACTTAGATTCTTCTCGAAGTAACTAGTTTCCCATAGGTTTGAGTTTGAGGACCATGCAAGGCCCTGGTTCTGTCTAGTACTTAGATTTTTCTAGCGGTAACTCATATCCCAGAGGTTTGAGTCCGAGGGCCATGCAAGACCTTGGTTTTGTCTAGTACTTAGATTCTTCTTGAAGTAACTAGTTTTTCTATAGGTTTAAGTTCGAAGACCGTGTAAGACCCTGGTTCTGTGAAGTACTTAGATTTTTCAAGAGGTAACAATTATCCCTAGAGGTTTGCATCCGAGGACCACGCAAGACCTGGGTTCCGTCTACTACTTAGATTTTTCTTGAACTAACTAATTTCCCCATAGGTTTGAGTCTGAGGACCATGCAAGACCTTGGTGATGTCTAGTACTTAGATTTTTCTGAAGTAACTAGTTTTCCCAAAGGTTTAATTCCGAGAACCATGAAAGACCCTGATTCTGTCTAGTACTTAAATTCTTCTTGAAGTAACTAGTTTTCCCATAGGTTTAAGTTCGAGGACAATGCAAGAACTTAATTCTATCATGTACTTAGATTCTTCTTGAAGTAACTAGTTTCCCTATAGGTTTGAGTTCGAGCACCATGCAAGCCCCTGGTTTTGTCTAGTACTTAGATTTTTCTAGCGGTAATTAGTATCCCAAGAGGTTTGAGTCTGAGGGCCACGGACGACCTTGGCACTATCTAGTACATAGATTCTTTTTAAAGTAAATAGTTTTCTCATAGGTTCGAGTCCGATGACCATGCAAGACCTTGGTTCTGTCTAATACTTAGATTTTTCATAAAGTAACCAATTTCCCCATACGTTTGAGTCCGTGGACTATGCAAGACCTTGGTTCTGTCTAGTACATAGATTCTTCTTAAAGCAACTAGCTTTCCCATAGGTTTGAATGCAAGGACCATGCAAGACCTTGGTTCTGTCTAATAAGAAGATTCTTCGTGAAGTAACCAGTTTCCCCATTGGTTTAAGTCCGAGAACCGTGCAAGACCTTGGTTCTGTCCAGTACTTAGATTCTTCTTGCAGTAACTCGTTTTCCCAAAGGTTTGATTCCGAGAACCATGCAAGACCTAGGTTCTGTTTACTACTTCGATTTTTCTCGAAGTAACTACTTTCCCCACAAGTTTGAGTCCGAGGACCATACAAGACCTTGGTTTTGTCTAGTACTTAGATTTTTCTTGAAGTAACTAGTTTCCCAAAAGGTTTATCTCCGAAGATCGTGCAAGACCTTGGTTCTGTCTAGTACTTAGATTCTTCTTGAAGTAACAAGTTTTTCCAATGGTTTGATTTTGAGAACCATGCAAAACCTTGGTTCTGTCTAGTACTTAGATTCCTCTTGACGTAACTACTTTTCCCATAGGTTTGTGTTCGTGGACCATGCATGACCTCAATTCTGTCAAGTACTTAGATTCTTCTTGAAGTAACTAGTTTCCCCATAGGTTTGAGTTTGAGGACCATGCAAGACCCTGGTTCTGTCTAGTACTTAGATTTTCCTAGCGGTAACTAATATCCCAGAGGTTTGAGTCCGAGGGCCATGCCCGACCTTGGCTCTGTCTAGTACATAGATTCTTCTTAAAGTAACTAGTTTTCTCATAGGTTTGATTCCGAGGACCATGCAAGACCTTGGTTCTATCTAATACTTAGATTCCTCATAAAGTAACCAGTTTTCCCATAGGTTTGAGTCCATAGACCATGCAAGAACTTGGTTCTGTCTAGTACTTAGATTCTTCTTAAAGTAACTAGCTTTCCCATAGGTTTGAATGGAAGGACCATCCAAGACCTTGGTTCTGTCTAATACTTAGATTTGTCATGAAGTAATCAGTTTCCCCATAGGTTTGAGTCCGAGAACCATGCAAGACCTTGGTTCTGTCCAGTACTTAGATTCTTCTTGCAGTAACTCGTTTTCCCAAAGGTTTGATTCGGAAAACCATGCAAGACCTAGGTTCTGTCTACAACTTAGATTTTTCTCGAAGTAACTAGTTTCCCCATAAGTTTGAGTCCGAGGACCATACAAGACCTAAATTCCGTCAAGTACTTAGTTTCTTCTTGAATTAACTAATTTCCCTAGAGGTTTGAGTTCGAGGCCCATGCAAGATCTTACTTTTGTCTCGTGCTTAGATTTTTCTAGCGGTAACTAGTATCCCCAGAGGTTTGAGTCTGAGGGCCATGGACGACCTTGGCACCGTCTAGTACATAGATTCTTCTTAAAGTAACTAGTTTTCTCACAGGTTTGAGTCCGAGGACCATGCAAGACTTTGGTTCAGTCTAATACTTAGATTCTTCATAAAGTAACCAGTTTTCTCATATGTTTGAGTCCGTGGACCATGCAAGACCTTGGTTCTGTCTAGTACTTAGATTCTTCTTAAAGTAACTAGCTTTCCCATAGGTTTGAATGCAAGGACCATGCAAGACCTTGGTTCTGTCTAATACTTAGATTCTTCGTGAAGCAACCAGTTTCCCCATAGGTTTGAGTCTGAGAACCATGCAAGGCCTTGGTTCTGTCCAGTACTTAGATTCTTCATGCAGTAACTCGTTTTCCCAAAGGTTTGATTCCGAGAACCATGCAAGACCTAGGTTCTATCTTATACTTAGATTTTTCTCGAAGAAATTAGTTTCCCCACAAGTTTGAGTCCGAGGACCATACAAGACCTTGTTTCTGTCTGGTACTTAGATTTTTCTAGAAATAACTAGTTTCCCCAAAGGTTTGTCTCCGAAGATCGTGCAAGACCTTGGTTATGTCTAGTACTTAGATTTTTCTGAAGTAACTAGTTTTCCCAAAGGTTTAATTCCGAGAACCATGAAAGACCATGATTCTGTCTAGTACTTAGATTCTTCTTGAACTAACTAGTTTTCCCATAGATTTGAGTTCGAGGACAATGCAAGGCCTTAATTCTGTCATGTACTTAGAGTCTTCTTAAAGTAACTAGTTTCCCTATAGGTTTGAGTACGAGGACCATGCAAGACCCTGGTTTTGTCTAGTACTTAGATTTTTCTAGCGGTAATTAGTATCCCAAGAGGTTTGAGTCTGAAGGCCATGGACGACCTTGGCACTATCTAGTACATAGATTCTTTTTAAAGTAAATAGCTTTCTCATAGGTTCGAGTCTGAGGACCATGCAAGACCTTGGTTCTGTCTAATACTTAGATTCTTCATAAAGTAACCAGTTTCCCCATAGGTTTGAGTCCGTGGACTATGCAAGACCTTGGTTCTGTCTAGTACTTAGATTCTTCTTAAAGTAACCAGCTTTCCCATAGGTTTGAATGCAAGGACCAAGCAAGACCTTGGTTCTGTCTGATAAGTAGATTCTTCGTGAAGTAACCAGTTTCCCCATTGGTTTAAGTCCGAGAACTGTGCAAGACCTTGGTTCTGTCCAGTACTTAGATTCTTCTTGCAGTAACTCGTTTTCCCAACAGTTTGATTCCGGGAACCATGCAAGACCTAGGTTCTGTTTACTACTTCGATTTTTCTCGAAATAACTAGTTTCCCCACAAGTTTGAGTCCGAGGACCATACATGACCTTGGTTCTGTCTAGTACTTAGATTTTTCTTGAAGTAACTAGTTTCCCCAAAAGGTTTCTGTCCGAAGATCGTGCAAGACCTTGGTTCTGTCTAGTACTTAGATTCTTCTTGAAGCAACAAGTTTTTCCAATGGTTTGATTTTGAGAACCATGCAAGACCTTGGTTCTGTCTAGTACTTAGATTCTTCTTGAAGTAACTACTTTTCCCATAGGTTTGTGTTCGAGGACCATGCATGACCCTAATTCTGTCAAGTACTTAGATTCTTCTTGAAGTAACTAGTTTCCCCATAGGTTTGAGTTCGAGGACCATACAAGACCCTGGTTCTGTCGAGTACTTAGATTTTTCTAACGGTAACTAATATCCAGAGGTTTGAGTCTGAGGGCCATGCACGACCTTGGCTCTGTCTAGTACATAAATTCTTCTAAAAGTAACTAGTTTTCTCATCGGTTTGAGTCCAAGGACCATGCAAGACCTTGGTTCTATCTAATACTTCGATTCCTCATGAAGTAACCAGTTTTCCCATAAGTTTGAGTCCGTGGACCATGCAAGAACTTGGTTCTGTCTAGTACTTGGATTCTTCTTAAAGTAACTAGCTTTCCCATAGGTTTGAATGGAAGGACTGTCCAAGAGCTTGGTTCTGTCTAATACTTAGATTCTTCATGAAGTAACCAGTTTCCCGAAGGTTTGAATCAGAGGACCGTGCAAGACCTGAGTTCTGTCGAGTACTTAGATTTTTCTCGAAGTAACTAGTTTCCTCATAGGTTTGTGTTCGACGACCATGCAAGACCTTGGTTCTGTCCCATACTTAGATTCTTCTTGAACTAACTAGTTTTCCTATAGGTTTAAGTTCGAGGACCATGCAAGACCCTGGTTCTGTGAAGTACTTTTATTTTTCAAGAGGTAACTATTATCCCCAGAGGTTTGCATCCTTGGACCACGCAAGACCTGGGTTCCGTCTACTACATTGAGTTTTCTTGAACTAACTAGTTTCCCTAAAGGTTTGAGTCCGAGCACCATGCAAGACCTCGGTTCTATCTAGTACTTAGTATTTTCTGAAGTAACTAGTTTTCACAAAGGTTTGATTCTGAGAACCATGCAAGACCTTGATTCTGTCTAGTACTTAGATTCTTCTTGAAGTAACTTGTTTTCCTACAGGTTTGAGTTCAAGGACAATGCAAGACCTTAATTCTGTCATGTACTTAGATACTTCTTGAAGTAACTGGTTTCCTCATTGGTTTGAGTTCGAGGACCTTTCAAGATCCTAGTTCTGTCTAGTACTTAGATTTTTCTCGCGGTAACTTGTATCCCAAGAGGTTTGAGTCCAAGAGCCATAGACGACCTTGGCACTGTCTAGTACATAGATTCTTCTTAAAGTAACTAGTTTTCTCATAGGTTTGAGTCTGAGGACCATGCAAGACCTTGGTTCTGTCTAATAGTTAGATTCTTCATAAAGTAGCCCATTTCCCCATAGGTTTGAGTCCGTGGACCATGCAAGATCTTGGTTCTGTCTAGTACTTAGATTCTTCTTAAAGTAACTAGCTTTCTCATAGGTTTGAATGCAAGGACCATGCAAGACCTTGGTTCTGTCTAATACTTAGATTCTTCGTGAAGTAACCAGTTTCCCCATAAGTTTGAGTCCGTGGACCATGCAAGAACTTGGTTCTGTCTAGTATTTAGATTCTTCTTAAAGTAACTAGCTTTCCCATAGGTTTAAATGGAAGAACCCTCCAAGACCTTGGTTCTGTCTAATACTTAGATTCTTCATGAAGTAATCAGTTTCCCCAAAGGTTTGAGTCCAAGAACCATGCAAGACCTTAGTTCTGTCCAGTACTTAGATTCTTCTTGTAGTAACTCGTTTTCCCAAAGGTTTGATTCTGAGAACCATGGAAGACCTAGGTTCTGTTTACTACTTCGATTTTTCTCGAAGTAACTAGTTTCCCAACAAGTTTGAGTCCGAGGACCATACATGACCTTGGTTCTGTCTAGTACTTAGATTTTTCTTGAAGTTACTAGTTTCCCCAAAAGGTTTGTGTCTAAAGATCGTGCAAGACCTTGGTTCTGTCTAGTACTTAGATTCTTCTTGAAGTAACAAGTTTTTCCAATGGTTTGATTTTGAGAACCATGCAAGACCTTAATTCTGTCATGTACTTAGATACTTCTTGAAGTAACTAGTTTCCTCATTAGTTTGAGTTCGAGGACCTTCCAAGATCCTAGTTTTGTCTAGTACATAGATTTTTCTCGCGGTAACTTGTATCCCAAGAGGTTTGAGTCCGAGAGCCATGGCCGACCTTGGCACTGTCTAGTACATAGATTCTTCTTAAAGTAACTAGTTTTCTCATAGGTTTGAGTCTGAGGACCATGCAAGACTTTGGTTCTGTCCAATATTTAGATTCTTCATAAAGTAACCCATTTCCCCATAGGTTTGACTCCCTGGACCATGCATGACCTTGGTTCTGTCTAGTACTTAGATTCTTCTTAAAGTAACTAGCTTTCTTATAGGTTTGAATGCAAGGACCATGCAAGACCTTGGTTCTGTCTAATACTTAGATTCTTCGTGAAGTAACCAGTTTCCCCATAAGTTTCAGTCCGTGGACCAAGCAAGAACTTGGTTCTGTCTAGTACTTAGATTCTTCTTAAAGTAACTAGCTTTCCCATAGGTTTGAATGGAAAGACCATCCAAAACCTTCGTTCTGTCTAATACTTAGATTCTTCATGAAGTAATCAGTTTCCCCATAGGTTTGAGTCCGAGAACCATGCAAGACCTTGCTTCTGTCCAGTACTTAGATTCTTCTTGCAGTAACTCGTTTTCCCAAAGGTTTGATTCCGAGAACCATGCAAGTCCTAGGTTCTGTTTACTACTTTGATTTTTCTCAAAGTAACTAGTTTCCCCACAAGTTTGAGTCTGAGGAACATACATGACCTTGGTTTTGTCTAGTACTTAGATTTTTCTTGAAGTAACTAGTTTCCCCAAAAGGTTTGTGTCCGAAGATCGTGCAAGACCTTGGTTCTGTCTAGTACTTAGATTCTTCTTGAAGTAACAAGTTTTTCCAATGGTTTGATTTTGAGAACCATGCAAGACCTTGGTTCTGTCTAGTACTTAGATTCTTCTTGAAGTAACTACTTTTCCCATAGGTTTGTGTTCGAGGACCATGCATGACCTTAATTCTATCAAGTACTTAGATTCTTCTTGAAATAACTAGTTTCCCCACAGGTTTAAGTTCCAGGACCATGCAAGACCCTGGTTCTGTCTAGTACTTAGATTTTTCTAGCGATAACTAGTATCCCAAGAGGTTTGAGTCCGAGAGTCATGGACGACCTTCGCACTGTCTAGTACATAGATTCTTCTTAAAATAACTAGTTTTCTCATAGGTTTGTGTCTGAGGACCATGCAAGACCTTGGTTCTGTCTAATACTTAGATTCTTCATAAAGTAACCCATTTCCCCATAGATTTGAATCCGTGGACCATGCAAGACCTTGGTTCTGTCTAGTACTTGGATTCTTCTTAAAGTAACTAGCTTTCCCATTAGTTTGAATGCAAGGACCATGCAAGACCTTGGTTCTGTCTAATACTTAGATTCTCTGTGAAGTAACCAGTTTCTCCAAAGGTTTGAGTCCGAGAACCATGCAAGCCCTTGGTTCTGTCCAGTACTTACATTTTTCTCGAAGTAACTAGTTTCCCCACAGGTTTGAGTCCGAAGACCATGCAAGACCTTGGTTCTATCTTGTACTTAGATTTTTCTTGAAGTAACTAGTTTGCCCAAAACTTTGTGTCCGAAGACCATGCAAGACTTTGGTTCTGTCTAGTACTTAGATTCTTCTTGAAGTAACTAGTTTTCCCGAAGGTTTGATTCCGAGAAACATGCAAGACCTTGTTTCATTCTTGTAATTAGATTCTTCTCGAAGTAACTAGTTTCCCCATAGTTTTGAGTTTGAGGACCGTGCAAGACCCTGGTTCTGTCTTGTACTTGTATTTTTCTTAAACCAACTAGTTTTCCCATAGGTTTGAATCCAAGGACCATGTAAGACCTTGGTTCTGTCTAATACTTAGATTCTTCATGAAGTAACCAGCTTCCCTATAGGTTTGAGTCTGAGGACCGTGCAAGACCTTAGTTCTATCTAGTACTTAGATTTTTCTAAAGTAACTAGTTTTCCCAGAGGTTTGAATCCGAGTACCATGCAAGACCTTGGTTCTGTCTAATACTTAGATTCTTCATGAAGTAACCAGCTTCCTCATAGGTTTGAGTCTGAGGACCGTGCAAAACCTTAGTTCTATCTAGTACTTAGATTTTTTTAAAGTAACTAGTTTTCCCAGAGGTTTGAATCCGAGGACCATGCAGGTCCTTAGTTCTGTCTAGTTCTTAGATTTTTCTTAAAGTAATTAGTTTTCCATAGGATTGAGTCCGAGGACCACGCAAGACCTTAGTTCTATCTAGTACTTAGATTCTTCTTGAAGTGACAAGTTTTTCCAATGGTTTAACTTCGAGAACCATGTAAGTCCTTCGTTCTGTCTAGTACTTAGATTTTTCTTAAAGTAATTAGTTTTCCCATAGGTTTGAATCCAAGGACCATGCAAGACCTTGGTTCTGTCTAATACTTAGATTCTTCATGAAGTAACCAGTTTTCCCATAGGTTTGAGTCCGTGGACCATGCAAGAACTTGGTTCTGTCTAATACTTAGATTCTTCTTAAAGTAACTAGCTTTCCCATAGGTTTGAATGGAAGGACCATCCAAGAGCTTGGTTCTGTCTAATACTTAGATTCTTCATGAAGTAACCAATTTCCCGGAGGTTTGAATCAGAGGACCGTGCAAGACCTGAGTTCTGTCTAGTACTTAGATTTTTCTCGAAGTAACTAGTTTCCTCATAGGTTTGGGTTCGACGACCATGCAAGACCTTGGTTCTGTCCCCTACTTAGATTCTTCTTGAACTAACTAGTTTTCCTATAGGTTTAAGTTCGAGGACCATGCAAGACCCTGGTTCTGTGAAGTACTTTTATTTTTCAAGAGGTAACTATTATCCCAGAGGTTTGCATCCTTGGACCACGCAAGACCTGGGTTCCGTCTACTACCTTGAATTTTCTTGAACTAACTAGTTTCCCTAAAGGTTTGAGTCCGAGCACCATGCAAGACCTCGGTTCTATCTAGTACTTAGTTTTTTCTGAAGTAACTAGTTTTCACAAAGGTTTGATTCTGAGAACCATGCAAGACCTTGATTCTGTCTAGAACTTAGATTCTTCTTGAAGTAACTTGTTTTCCCACAGGTTTGAGTTCGAGGACAATGCAAGACCTTAATTCTGTCATGTACTTAGATACTTCTTGAAGTAACTAGTTTCCTCATTGGTTTGAGTTCGAGGACTATGCAAGACCCTGGTTCTGTCTAGTACTTAGATTTTTCTAGCGATAACTAGTATCCCAAGAGGTTTGAGTCCAAGAGCCATGGACGACCTTGGCACTGTCTAGTACATAGATTCTTCTTAAAGTAACTAGTTTTCTCATAGGATTGAGTCTGAGGACCATGCAAGACCTTGGTTCTGTCTAATACTTAGATTCTTCATAAAGTAACCCATTTCCCCATAGGTTTGAGTCCGTGGACCATGCAAGACCTTGGTTCTGTCTAGTACTTAGATTCTTCTTAAAGTAACTAGCTTTCTCATAGGTTTGAATGCAAGGACCATGCAAGACCTTAGTTCTGTCTAATACTTAGATTCTTTGTGAAGTAACCAGTTTCTCCATAAGTTTGAGTCCGTGGACCATGCAAGAACTTGGTCTGTCTAGTACTTAGATTCTTCTTAAAGTAACTAGCTTTCCCATAGCTTTAAATGGAAGGACCCTCCAAGAACTTGGTTCTGTCTAATACTTAGATTCTTCATGAAGTAATCAGTTTCCCCAAAGGTTTGAGTCCAAGAACCATGCAAGACCTTGGTTCTGTCCAGTACTTAGATTCTTCTTGTAGTAACTCGTTTTCCCAAAGGTTTGATTCTGAGAACCATGGAAGACCTAGGTTCTGTTTACTACTTCGATTTTTCTCGAAGTAACTAGTTTCCCAACAAGTTTGAGTCCGAGGACCATACATGACCTTGGTTCTGTCTGGTACTTAGATTTTTCTTGAAGTAACTAGTTTCCCCAAAAGGTTTGTGTCTAAAGATCGTGCAAGACCTTGGTTCTGTCTAGTACTTAGATTCTTCTTGAAGTAACAAGTTTTTCCAATGGTTTGATTTTGAGAACCATGCAAGACCTTAATTCTGTCATGTACTTAGATACTTCTTGAAGTAACTAGTTTCCTCATTGGTTTGAGTTCGAGGACCTTCCAAGATCCTAGTTCTGTCTAGTACTTAGATTTTTCTCGCGGTAACTTGTATCCCAAGAGGTTTGAGTCCGAGAGCCATGGACGACCTTGGCACTGTCTAGTACATAGATTCTTCTTAAAGTAACTAGTTTTCTCATAGGTTTGAGTCTGAGGACCATGCAAGACTTTGGTTCTGTCTAATATTTAGATTCTTCATAAAGTAACCCATTTCCCCATAGGTTTGAGTCCGTGGACCATGCAAGACCTTGGTTCTGTCTAGTACTTAGATTCTTCTTAAAGTAACTAGCTTTCTCATAGGTTTGAATGCAAGGACCATGCAAGACCTTAGTTCTGTCTAATACTTAGATTCTTCGTGAAGTAACCAGCTTCCCCATAAGTTTGAGTCCGTGGACCATGCAAGAACTTGGTTCTGTTTAGTACTTAGATTCTTCTTAAAGTAACTAGCTTTCCCATAGGTTTGAATGGAAAGACCATCCAAGTCCTTGGTTCTGTCTAATACTTAGATTCTTCATGAAGTAATCAGTTTTCCCATAGGTTTGAGTCCGAGAACCATGCAAGACCTTGCTTCTTTCCAGTACTTAGATTCTTCTTGTAGTAACTCGTTTTCCCAAAGGTTTGATTCCGAGAACCATGCAAGTCCTAGGTTCTGTTTACTACTTTGATTTTTCTCAAAGTAACTAGTTTCCCTACAAGTTTGAGTCCGAGGACCATACATGACCTTGGTTTTGTCTAGTACTTAGATTTTTCTTGAAGTAACTAGTTTCCCCAAAAGGTTTATGTCCGAAGAACGTGCAAGACCTTGGTTCTGTCTAGTACTTAGATTCTTCTTGAAGTAACAAGTTTTTCCAATGGTTTGATTTTGAGAACCATGCAAGACCTTGGTTCTGTCTAGTACTTAGATTCTTCTTGAAGTAACTACTTTTCCTATAGGTTTGTGTTCGAGGACCATGCATGACCTTAATTCTATCGAGTATTTAGATTCTTCTTGAAGTAACTAGTTTCCCCATAGGTTTGAGTTCGAGGACTATGCAAGACCCTGGTTCTGTCTAGTACTTAGATTTTTCTAGCGATAACTAGTATCCCAAGAGGTTTGAGTCCAAGAGTCATGGACGACCTTGGCACTGTCTAGTACATAGATTCTTCTTAAAATTACTAGTTTTCTCATAGGTTTGTGTCTGAGGACCATGCAAGACTTTGGTTCTGTCTAATACTTAGATTCTTCATAAAGTAACCCGTTTCCCCATAGACTTGAGTCTGTGGACCATGCAAGACCTTGGTTCTGTCTAGTACTTGGATTCTTCTTAAAGTAACTAGCTTTCCCTTAGTTTGAATGCAAGGGCCATACAAGACCTTGGTTCTGTCTAATACTTAGATTCTTTGTGAAGTAACCAGTTTCTCCAAAGGTTTGAGTTCGAGAACCATGTAAGCCCTTGGTTCTGTCCAGTACTTACATTTTTCTCGAAGTAACTAGTTTCCCCACATGTTTGAGTCCGAAGACCATGCAAGACCTTGGTTCTATCTTGTACTTAGATTTTTCTTGAAGTAACTAGTTTGCCCAAAACTTTGTGTCCGAAGACCATGCAAGACTTTGGTTCTGTCTAGTACTTAGATTCTTCTTGAAGTAACTAGTTTTCCCAAAGGTTTGATTCCGAGAACCATGCAAGACCTTGTTTCATTCTTGTAATTAGATTCTTCTCGAAGTAACTATTTTCCCCATAGGTTTGAGTTTGAGGACCGTGCAAAACCCTGGTTCTATCTTGTACTTGCATTTTTCTTAAACCAACTAGTTTTCCCATAGGTTTGAATCCAAGGACCATGTAAGACCTTGGTTCTGTCTAATACTTAGATTCTTCATGAAGTAACCAGCTTCCCCATAAGTTTGAGTCTGAGGACCGTGCAAGACCTTAGTTCTATCTAGTACTTAGATTTTTTTAAAGTAACTAGTTTTCCCAGAGGTTTGAATCCGAGGACCATGCAAGACCTTGGTTCTGTCTAATACTTAGATTCTTCATGAAGTAACCAGCTTCCTCATAGGTTTGAGTCTGGGGACCGTGCAAGACCTTAGTTCTATCTAGTACTTAGATTTTTTTAAAGTAACTAGTTTTCCCAGAGGTCTGAATCCGAGGACCATGCAGGACCTTAGTTCTGTCTAGTTCTTAGATTTTTCTTGAAGTAATTAGTTTTCCATAGGATTGAGTCCGAGGACCACGCAAGACCTTAGTTCTATCCAGTACCTAGATTCTTCTTGAAGTGACAAGTTTTTCCAATGGTTTGACTTCGAGAACCATGTAAGTCCTTCGTTCTGTCTAGTACTCAGATTTTTCTTAAAGTAATTAGTTTTTCCATAGGTTTGAATCCAAGGACCATGCAAGACCTTAGTTCTGTTTAATACTTAGATTCATTATGAAGTAACCAGCTTCCCCATAGGTTTGAGTCTGAGGACCGTGCAAGACCTTAGTTCTATCTAGTACTTAGATTTTTTTAAAGTAACTAGTTTTCCCAGAGGTTTGAATCCGAGGATCATGCAGGACCTTAGTTCTGTCTAGTTCTTAGATTTTTCTTAAAGTAATTAGTTTTCCATAGGATTGAGTCCGAGGACCACGGAAGACCTTAGTTCTGTCTAATACTTAGATTCTTCTTGAAGTGACAAGTTTTTCCAATGGTTTGATTTCGAGAACCATGTAAGTCCTTCGTTCTGTCTAGTACTTAGATTTTTCTTAAAGTAATTAGTTTTCTCATAGGTTTGAATCCAAGGACTGTGCAAGACCTTGATTCTGTCTAATACTTAGATTCTTCATGAAGTAACCAGCTTCCCCATAGGTTTGAGTCTGAGGACCATGCAAGACCTTGGTTCTGTCTAGTACTTAGATTTTTTTAAATTAACTAGTTTTCCCAGAGGTTTGAATCAGAAGACCATGTAGGACCTTGGTTCTGTCTAGTTCTTAGATTCTTCTTGAAGTAACTAGTTTCCCAATTGATTTGAGTTCGAGGGCCGTGCAAGACCTTGGTTCTGTCTAGTACTTAGATTTTTCTTAAAGTAATTAGTTTTCTCATAATTTTGAATCCAAGGACTGTGCAAGACCTTGGTTCTGTCTAGTACTTAGATTCTTCATGAAGTAACCAGCTTCCCCATAGGTTTGAGGCTGAGGACCATGGAAGACCTTGGTTTTGTCTAGTACTTAGATTTTTTTAAATTAACTAGTTTTCCTATATGTTTGAATCCGAGGACCATGCAGGACCTTGGTTCTGTCTAGTACATAGATTTTTCTTAAAGTAATTAGTTTTCCATAGGTTTAAGTCCGGGTACCAAACAAGACCTTAGTTCTGTCTTGTTCTTAGATTCTCCTTGGAGTAACTAGTTTCCCCATAGGTTTGAGTTCGAGAACCTTGCAAGATCCTGGTTCTGTCTAGTCCTTAGATTTTTCTAGAGGTAACTACTATCCCCATAGGTTTGAGTCAGAGTTCCATGCAAGCCCTTGGCTCTGTCTAGTACTTAGATTTTTCTGGAACTAACAAGTTTTCTCTTAAGTTTGAGTCCGAGGACCATGCAAGACCTTGATTCTGTCTAGTACTTAGATTTTTCTTAAAGTAATTAGTTTTCCATAGGTTTCAGTCCGGGGACCACGCAAGACCTTAGTTCTATCTTATTCTTAGATTCTTCTCGAAGTAACTAGTATCCCCATAGGTTTTAGTCAGAGGTCCATGCAAGCCCTTGGCTTTGTCTAGTACATAAATTCTTCTTGAACTAACTAGTTTTCCCATAAGTTTGAGTCCGAGGACCTTGCAAGACATTGGTTTTATCTAATACTTAGTTTCTTCATAAAGTAACCAGTATCCCAGAGGTTTGAATCCGAGGACGATGCAAGACCTGGGTTCTGTCTAGCACTTAGATTTTTCTTGAAGTAACTAGTTTCCTCATAGGTTTGAGTTTGAAGACCATGCAAGACCTTTGTTCTATCTTGTACTTAGATTTTTCTTGGAGTAACTAGTTTGCCCAAAGCTTTGTGTCCGTAGACCATGCAAGACTTCAGTTCTGTCTAGTACTTAGATTCTTCTTGAAGTAACTAGTTTTCCCAAAGGTTTGATTCCGAGAACCATGCAAGACCTTGGTTCTGTCTAGTACTTAGATTCTTCTTGAAGAATCTAATTTTCCCGAAGGTTTGAGTCTGTGGACTACGCAAGACCTTGGTTCTGTCTAGTACTTAGGTTATTCTTGAAGTAACTAATTTCCCAATAGGTTTGAGTCCGAGGACCATGCAAGACCTTGTTTCTATCTAGTACTTAGATTGTTCTTGAAGTAACTAGTTTCCCCATAGGTTTAAGTCCAAGGACCATGCAAAACCTTGGTTTTGTCTAGTACTTAGATTTTTCTTGGAGTAACTAGTTTCCCCATAGCTTTGAGTCCGTGGACCATGCAATACTTTGGTTCTGTCTAGTATTGAGAATCTTCTTTATGTATCTAATTCTCCCATATATTTGAGTCCGTGGCCAATGCAAGACCTTGGTTCTGTCTAGTACTTAGATTCTTCTTGAAGTAACTAGTTTCCTCATAGGTTTGACTCTGAGGACCATGCAAGGTCTTGGTTTTGTCTAGTACTTAGATTCTTCTTGAAGTAACTAGTTTCCCCATTGGTTTAAGTCCGAGGACCATGCAAGAACTTGGATCTGTCCAGTATTTAGATTCATCCCAAATTAACTAGTTTTTCTATAGGTTTGAGTCCGAGGACCATGCAAGACCTTGGTTCTTTGTAGTACTTAGATTCTTTTTAAGTAACTAGTTTCTCCATAGGTTTGAGTCCGAGGACCATGCAAGTCTTTGGTTTTTTCTAGTACTTAGATTGTTTTTGAAGTAACTAGTTTCCCAATAGGCTTAAGTCCGAGGACTATGCAAGACCTTAGTTTTGTCTAGTACTTAGATTTTTCTTGATGTAACTAGTTCCCCAATAGGTTTGAGTCCGAGGACCATGCAAGACCTTGGTTCTATCTAGTACTTAGATTCTTCTTGAAGTAACTGGTTTCTCCATAGGTTTAAGTCCAAGGACCATGCAAGAACCTGGTTCTGTCTAGTACTTAGATTTTTCTTAAAGTAACTAGTTTCCCAATAGGTTTGAATCCGAAGACCAAGCAAGTCCTTGGTTCTATCTATTACTTAGACTCTTCTTGAAGTAACTAGTTTCCCCACAGGTTTGAGTCCGATGACCGTGCAAGTCCTTGGTTCTGTCCTTGGTTCTATCCAGTATTTAGATTCTGCTTGAAGTAACTAGTTTTTCCATTGGTTTGAGTTCGAGGATCATGCAGGACCTTGGTTCTTTGTAGTACTTAGATTCTTTTGAAGTAACTAGTTTCTCTATAAGTTTGAGTATGAGGACCATGCAAGACCTTGGTTCTTTGTACTACTTAGATTCTTTTGAAGTAACTAGTTTCCCCATAGGTTTGTGTCTGAGAACCATGCAAGATCTTGATTCTATCTTTTACTTAGATTCTTCTTGAAGTATCTAATTTTCCAATAGATTTGAGTCCGTGGACTATGCTAGACCTTGGTTCTGTCTGGTTATTAGATTCTTCTTGAAGTAACTAGTTTTCCAATAGTTTTAAGTCCGAGGACCATGCACGACCTTGGTTCTGTCTAGTACTTAGATTCTTCTTGAAGTAACTAGTTTCCCCGTAAGTTTAAGTCCAAGGACCATGTAAGACTTTGATTCTGTCTAGTACTTAGATTCATCTTGAGGTAGCTAGTTTCCCCATAAGATTGAGTCCGAAGACCATGCAAGTCTCTGGTTCTGTCCTAGTACTTAGATTCTTTTGAAGTAACTAGTTTCCCTATAGGTTTGAGTCCGAGGACCATGCAAGTACTTTCTTTTTTCTAGTACTTAGATTGTTCTTGAAGTAATTAGTTTCCCTATAGGTTTGAGTCTGAGGACCATGCAAGTCTTTTGTTTTTTCAAGTACTTAGATTGTTCTTGAAGTAACTACTATCCCCATAGGTTTGAGTCTGAGGATCATGTAATACTTTGGTTCTATCTAATACTTAGATTTTTCTTGGAGTAACTAGTTTCCCTATAGCATTGATTCCGTGGACCATGCAATACTTTGGTTATGTCTAGTACTGAGAATCTTCTTTATGTATCTAATTTTCCCATAGATTTGAGTTCGTGGCCTATGCAAGACCTTGGTTCTGTCTGGTACTTAGATTCTTCTTGAAGTAACTAGTTTCCTCATAGGTTTGAGTCTGAGGACCACGCAAGGTCTTGGTTTTGTCTAGTACTTAGATTCTTCTTGAAGTAACGAGTTTCCCCACTGGTTTAAGTACGAGGACCATGCAAGAACTTGGTTCTGTCTAGTAATTAGATTCATCCTAAATTGACTAGTTTTTCCATAAGTTTGAGTCCGAGGACCATGCAAGACCTTGGTTCTTTGTAGTACTTAGATTCTTTTGAAGTAACTAGTTTCTCCATAGGTTTGAGTCCGAGGACCATGCAAGACCTTGATTCTTTTTAGTACTTAAATTCTTTCGAAGTAACTAGTTTCTCGATAGGTTTGAGTCCGAGGACCATGCAAGTCCTTGGTTTTTTCTAGTACTTAGATTCTCCTTGAGGTAACTAGTTTCCCTATAAGTTTCAGTCTGAAGACCGTGCAAGTCTTTGGTTCTATCCTTGGTTCTGTCCAGTATTTGGATTCTTCTTAAAGTAACTAGTTTTTCCATAGGTTTGAGTCTGAGGACCATGCAAGTTCTTGGTTTTGTCTAGTACCTAGATTCTTCTTGAAGTAACTTGTTTCCCCATTGGTTTAAGTCCGAGGACCATGCAAGAAGTTGGTTCTATCCAATATTTTAATTCACCTTGAATTAACTAGTTTTCCATAGGTTTGGGTCCGAAGACCATGAAAGACTTTAGTTCTTTGTAGTACTTAAATTCTTTTGAAGTAACTTGTTTCTCTATAGATTTGAGTCCGAGGACCATGCAAGACCTTGGTTCTTTGTAGTACTTAGATTCTTTTGAAGTAACTAGTTTTTCCATAGGTTTGAGTCCGAGGACCATGCAAGTCCTTAGTTTTTTCTAGTACTTAGATTGTTCTTGGAGTAACTAGTTTCCCCGTAGGCTTAAGTTCGAGGACCATGCAAGACCGTAGTTTTGTCTAGTACTTAGATTTTTCTTGAAGTAACTAGTTTCTTCATAGGTTTGTGTTCGAGGACCGTGCAAGACCTTGGATCTATCTTTTACTTAGATTCTTCTTGAAGTATCTAATTTTCCAATAGATTTGAGTCTGTGGACTATGCAAGACCTTGGTTCTGTCTGGTACTTAGATTCTTCTTGAAGTAACTAGTTTCCCAATAGTTTTAAGTCCGAGGACCATGCACGACCTTGGTTTTGTCTAGTACTTAGATTCTTCTTGAAGTATCTAATTTTCTCATAGGTTTGAGTTTGTGGACTATGCAAGACCCTGGTTCTGTGTAGTGCTTAGATTCTTCTTGAAGTAACCAATTTCCCAATAGGTTTGAATCCGAGGACAATGCAAGACCTTAATTCTATCTAGTACTTAGATTCTTCTTGAAGTAAATAGTTTCCCCATAGGTTTAAGTCCGAGGACCATGTAAGACCTTGGTTCTGTCTAGTACTTAGATTTTTCTTGAAGTAACTAGTTTCCCCAAACGTTTGAGTTCGAGGACCATGCAAGATCTTGGTTCTATCTAGTACTTAGATTCTTCTTGAAGTAACTAGTTTCCCCATAATATTAAGTCCGAGGACCATGCAAGTCTTTGGTTCTGTCCTTGGTTCTGTCCAATATTTGGATTCTTCTTCAAGTAACTAGTTTTTCTATAGGTTTGGGTCTGAGGACCATGCAAGATCTTGGTTCTTTGTAATACTTAGATTCTTTTGAACTAACTAGGTTCTCCATAGGTTTGAGTCAAAGGACCATGCAAGTTCATTGTTTTTTCTAGTACTTAGATTGTTCTTGAAGTAACTAGTTTCCTCAAAGGTTTGAGTCCGAACACCATGCAAGTCCTTTGCTTTTTCAAGTACTTAGATTGTTCTTGAAGTGACTACTATCCCCATAGGTTTGAGTCCAAGGATCATGTAAGACCTTGGTTCTGTCTAGTACTTAGATTTTTCTTGGAGCAGCTAGTTTCCCTACAGCTTTGAGTCCGTGGACCATGCAATACTTTAGTTCTGTCTAGTATTGAGAATCTTCTTTATGTATCTAATTTTCCCATAGATTTAAGTCCGTGGCCTATACAAGACCTTGGTTCTGTCTGGTACTTAGATTCTTCTTGAAGTAACTAGTTTCCCAATAGGTTTGAGTTCGAGGACCACGCAAGACCTTGGTTCTATCTAGTACTTCGATTCTTCTTGAAGTAACTAGTGTCCCCATAGGTTTAAATTCAGGGACCGTGTATGATCTTGGTTCTGTCTAGTACTTAGATTTTTCTTGAATTAAGTAGTTTCCACATAGGTTTGAGTCTAAGGACCATGAAAGGTCTTGGTTTTGTCTACTACTTAGATTCTTCTTAAAGAAACTAGTTTCCCCATTGGTTTAAGTCCGTGGATCATGCAAAAACTTAGTTCTATCCAGTGTTTAGATTCTTCTGGAATTAACTAGTTTTTTCTTAGGTTTGTGTTCGGGGACCATGCAAAATCTTGGTTCTTTGTAGTACTTAGATTCTTTTGAAGTTGCTAGTTTTCCCATAGGTTTGAGTCCGAGGACCATGCAAGACCTTGGTTCTATCTTTTACTTAGATTCTTCTTGAAGTATCTAATTTTCTCATATATTTGAGTCTGTGGACTATGCAAGACTTTGGTTCTATCTGGTACTTTGATTCTTCTTGAAGTAACTAGTTTCACAATAGTTTTGAGTGCGAGGTCCATGCACGACCTTGGTTCTGGCTAGTGCTTAGATTCTTCTTGAAGTATCTAATTTTCCCATAGGTTTGAGTCTGTGGACTACGCAAGACCTTGGTTCTGTGTAGTACTTAGATTCTTCTTGAAGTAACTAGTTTCCCAATTGGTTTGAGTCCGAGGACCATGCAAGACCTTAGTTCTATCTAGTATTTAGATTCTTCTTGAAGTAACTAGTTTGCCCATAGGTTTAAGTTCGGGAACCGTGTCAGATCTTGGTTCTGCCTAGTACTTAAATTTTTCTTGAATTAACTAGTTTCCCCATAAGTTTGAGTCTGAGGACCATGAAAGGTCTTGGCTCTGTCTAGTACTTAGATTCTTCTTGAAGTAACTAATTTCCCCATTGGTTTAAGTCCGAAGACCATACAAGGACCTAGTTCTATCCAGTGTTTAGATTCCTCTTGAATTAAATAGTTTTTCCATAGGTTTGAGTCCGAGAACCTTGCAAGACCTTGGTTCTTTCTAGTACTTAGATTCTTTTGAAGTAACTAGTTTCTCCATAGGTTTGAGTCCGAGGACCATGCAAGTCCTTGGTTTTTTCCAGTACTTAGATTCTTCTTGAAGTAACTAGTTTCCCAATAGGCTTAAGTCCGAGGACCATGCAAGAATTTGGTTCTGCCCAGCATTTTGATTCATCTTGAATTAACTAGTTTTTCATAGGTTTGGGTCCCAGGACCATGCAAGACTTTAGTTCTTTGTAGTACTTAGATTCTTTTGAAGTAACTAGTTGCTCCATAGGTTTGAGTCCGAGAACCATGCAAGACCTTGGTTCTTTGTAGTACTTAGATTCTTTTGAAGTAACTAGTTTCCCCATAGGTTTGAGTCCGAGGACCATGCAAGTCCTTGGTTTTTTCTAGTACTTAGATTGTTCTTGGAGTAACTAGTTTCCTAGTAGGCTTAAGTTCGAGGACCATGCAAGACCTTAATTTTGTCTAGTACTTAGATTTTTCTTGAAGTAACTAGTTTCTCCATAGGTTTGAGTCTGAGGACCGTGCAAGATCTTGGATCTATCTTTTACTTAGATTCTTCTTGAAGTATCTAATTTTCCAGTAGATTTGAGTCCGTGGACTATGCAAGACCTTGGTTCTGTCTGGTACTTAGATTCTTCTTAAAGTAACTAGTTTCCCAATAGTTTTGAGTCCGAGGACCATGCACGACCTTGGTTCTGTCTAGTGCTTAGATTCTTCTTGAAGTATCTAATTTTTCCATAGGTTTGAGTCTGTGGACTATGCAAGACCCTGGTTCTGTGTAGTACTTAGATTCTTTTTGAAGTAACCAATTTCCCAATAAGTTTGAGTCCGAGGACAATGCAAGACCTTAATTCTATCTAGTACTTAGATTCTTCTTGAAGTAAATAGTTTCCCCATAGGTTTAAGTCCGAGGACTATGTAAGACCTTGGTTCTGTCTAGTACTTAGATTTTTCTTGAAGTAACTAGTTTCCCCAAAGATTTGAGTTCGAGGACCATGCAAGACCTTGGTTCTGTCTAGTACTTAGATTCTTCTTGAAGTAACTAGTTTCCCTATAAGATTAAGTCCGCAGACCATGCAAGTCTTTGGTTCTGTCCTTGGTTCTGTCCAGTATTTGGATTCTTCTTGAAGTAACTAGTTTTTCTATAGGTTTGAGTCCAAGGACCATGCAAGATCTTGGTTCTTTGTAATACTTAGATTCTTTTGAACTAACTAGTTTCCCCGTAGGTTTGAGTCCAAGGACGATGCAAGTTCATTGTTTTTTCTAGAACTTTGATTGTTCTTGAAGTAACTAGTTTCTCCATAGGTTTGAGTCCGAGGACCATGCAAGTCCTTTGTTTTTTCAAGTACTTAGATTGTTCTTGAAATGACTACTATCCCCACAGGTTTGAGTCCAAGGATCATGCAAGACCTTGGTACTGTCTAGTACTTAGATTTTTCTTGGAGCAACTAGTTTTCCTATAGCTTTGAGTCCGTGGACCATGCAATACTTTGGTTCTGTCTAGTACTGAGAATCTTCTTTATGTATCTAATTTTCCCATAGATTTGAGTCTGTGGCCTATGCAAGACCTTGGTTCTGTTTGGTACTTAGATTCTTCTTGAAGTAACTAGTTTCACAATAGGTTTGAGTCCAAGGACCATGCAAGACCTTGGTTCTATCTAGTACTTAGATTCTTCTTGAAGTAACTAGTTTCCCCATAGGTTTAAGTTCAGGGACCGTGTATGATCTTGGTTTTGTCTAGTACTTAGATTTTTCTTGAATTAAGTAGTTTCCGCATAGGTTTGAGTCTGAGGACCATGAAAGGTCTTGGTTTTGTCTAGTACTTAGATTCTTCTTGAAGAAACTAGTTTTCCCATTGGTTTAAGTCCGTTGACCATGCAAGAACTTAGTTCTGTCGAGTGTTTAGATTCTTCTGGAATTAACTAGTTTTTTCTTAGGTTTGAGTCCGGGGACCATGCAAGACCTTGGTTCTTTGTAGTACTTAGATTCTCTTAAAGCTGCTAGTTTCCCCATAGCTTTGAGTCCGCGGACCATGCAAGACCTTGGTTCTATCTTTTACTTAGATTCTTCTTGAAGTATCTAATTTTCCCATATATTTGAGTCCGTGGACTATGCAAGACCTTGGATCTGTCTGGTACTTTGATTCTTCTTGAAGTAACTAGTTTCACAATAGTTTTGAGTGCGAGGTCCATGCACGACCTTGGTTCTGTCTAGTACTTAGATTCTTCTTGAAGCATCTAATTTTCCCATAGGTTTGAGTCTGTGGACTACGCAAGACCTTGGTTCTGTGTAGTACTTAGATTCTTCTTGAAGTAACTAGTTTCCCAATAGGTTTGAGTCCGAAGACCATGCAAGACCTTAGTTCTATCTAGTACTTAGATTCTTCTTGAAGTAACTAGTTTGCCCATAGGTTTAAGTTCGGGGACCGTGTCAAATCTTGGTTCTGTCTAGTACTTAGATTTTTCTTGAATTAACTAATTTCCCCATAGGTTTAAGTCCGAGGACCATGAAAGGTCTTGACTCTGTCTAGTGCTTAGATTCTTCTTGAAGTAACTAATTTCCCCATTGGTTTAAGTCCAAGGACCATACAAGGACCTGGTTCTATCTAGTGTTTAGATTCTTCTTGAATTAACTAGCTTTTCCATAGGTTTGAGTCCGAGGACCATGCAAGACCTTGGTTCTTTGTAGTACTTAGACTCTTTTGAAGTAACTAGTTTCTCCATAGGTTTGAGTCCGAGGACCATGCAAGTCCTTGGTTTTTTCCAGTACTTAAATTCTTCTTGAAGTAACTAGTTTCCCAATTGGCTTAAGTCCGAGGACCATGTAAAACCTTGGTTCTGTCTAATACTTAGATTTTTCTTTAAGTAATTAGTTTCCCCATATGTTTGAGTCCGAGGACCAAGCAAGACCTTGGTTCTATCTTTTACTTAGATTCTTCTTGAAGTATCTAATTTTTCAATAGATTTGAGTCCGTGGACTATGCAAGATCTTGGTTCTATCTGGTACTTAGATTCTTCTTGAAGTAACTAATTTCCCCATTGATTTAAGTCCGAGGACCATACAAGGACCTGGTTCTGTCTAGTGTTTAGATTGTTCTTGAATTAACTAGTTTTTCTATAGGTTTGAGTCTGATGACCACGCAAGACCTTGGTTCTTTGTAGTACTTAGACTCTTTTGAAGTAACTAGTTTCTCCATAGGTTTGAGTCCGAGGACCATGCAAGTCCTTGGTTTTTTCCAGTACTTAGATTCTTCTTGAAGTAACTAGTTTCCCAATTGGCTTAAGTCCGAGGACCATGTAAGACCTTGGTTCTGTCTAATACTTAGATTTTTCTTGAAGTAACTAGTTTCCCCATATGTTTGAGTCCGAGGACCATGCAAGACCTTGGTTCTATCTTTTACTTAGATTCTTCTTGAAGTATCTAATTTTCCAATATATTTTAGGCCGTGGACTATGCAAGACCTTGGTTCTGTCTGGTACTTAGATTCTTCTTGAAGTAACTAGTTTCCCAACAGTTTTGAGTCTAAGGACCATGCACGACCTTGGTTCTGTTTAGTACTTAGATTCTTCTTGAAGCATCTAATTTTCCCACAGGTTTGAGTCTGTGGACTATGCAAGACCTTGGTTCTGTGTAGTACTTAGATTCTCCTTGAAGTAACTAGTTTCTCGATAAGTTTGAGTCTGAAGACCATGCAAGTGTTTGGTTCTGTCCTTGATTCTATGCAGTATTTAGATTCTTCTTGAAGTAACTAGTTTTTCCATAGGTTTGAGTCCGAGGACCATGCAAGATCTTGGTTTTGTCTAGTACCTAGATTCTTCTTGAAGTAACTAGTTTCCCCATTGGTTTAAGTCCGAGGACTATGCAAGAACTTCGTTCTGTCCAGTATTTAGATTCATCTTAAATTAACTAGTTTTCCATAGGTTTGAGTCCGAGAACCATACAAGACTTTAGTTCTTTGTAGTACTTGGATTCTTTTGAAGTTACTAGTTTCCTCATAGGTTTGAGTCCGAGGTCCATGTAAATCCTTGGTTTTTTCTAATGCATAGACTATTCTTGAAGAAACTAGTTTCCCAATAGGCTTAAGTCCGAGGACCATGCAAGACCTTGGTTTAGTCTAGTACTTAAATTTTTCTTGAAGTAACTAGTTTCTCCATAGGTTTGAGTCCAAGGACCATGCAAGGCCTTGTTTCTGTCTTTTACTTAGATTCTTCTTGAAGTATCCAATTTTCCCATAGATTTGAGTCTGTGGACTATGTAAGACCTTGGTTCTGTCTGGTACTTAGATTCTTCATGAAGAAACTTGTTTACCAATAGTTTTGAGTTTGAAGACCATGCAAGACCTTGGTTCTGTCTAGTACTTAGATTCTTCTTGAGGCATCTAATTTTCCCGTTGGCTTAAGTCTGTGGACTATGTAAGACTTTGGTTTTGTCTAGTACTTAAATTCTTCTTGAAGTAACTAGTTTCCCAATAGGTTTGAGTCCGAGGACCATGCAAGGCCTTGGTTTAATCTAGTACTTTGATTCTTCTTGAAGTAACTAGTTTCCCCATAGGTTTAAGTCCGAGGACCTTGCAAGAACTTGGTTTTGTCTAGTACTTAGATTTTTCTTGAAGTAACTAGTTTCCCCATAGGTTTGAGTCCGAGAACCATGCAAGACCTTGGTTCTGTCTAGTACTTTGATTCTTCTTGAAGTAATTAGTTTCCTCATAGGTTTGAGTTCGAGGACCGTGCAAGTCCTTGGTTCTGCCCAGTATTTAGATTCTTCTTGAAGTAACTAGTTTTTGCATAGGTTTGAGTCTGAGGACCATGCAAGACCATGGTTCTTTGTAGTACTTAGATTCTTTTGAAGTAACTAGTTTCCCCCATAGGTTTAAGTTCGGGAACCATGCAAGATCCTGATTCTGTCTAGTACTTAGATTTTTCTTGAATTAACTAGTTTCACCATAGGTTTGAGTCCGAGGACCATGCAAGACGCTAGTTCTATCTAGTACTTAGATTCTTCTTGAAGTAACTTGTTTCCCCATTGGTTTAAGTCCAAAGACCATGCAAGAACTTGGTTCTATCCAGTATTTAGATTCATCTTGAATTAACTAGTTTTCCATAGGTTTGGGTCCAAGGACCATACACGACTTTAGTTCTTTGTAGCACTAAGGTTCTTTTGAAGTAACTAGTTTCCCCATAGGTTTGAGTCTGAGTTCTATGCAAGTCATTGGTTTTTTCTAGTACATGGACTGTTCTTGAAATAACTAGTTTCCCAATAGGCATAAGTCCGAGGGCCATGCAAGACCTTGGTTTTGTCTAATACTTAGATTTTTCTTGAAGTAACTAGTTTTCCTATAGGTTTGAGTCCGAGGACCATGCAAGACCTTGTATCTGTCTTTTACTTAGATTCTTTTTGAAGTATCCAATTTTTCCATAGATTTGAGTCCGTGGACTATGCAAGACCTTGGTTCTGTCTGGTACTTAGATTCTTCTTGAAGTGTCCAAGTTTCCCAATAGTTTTGTGTCCGAGCACCATCCAAGACCTTGGTTCTATCTAGTACTTAGATTCTTCTTGAAGCATCTAATTTTCCCGTTGGTTTAAGTCTATGGACTATGCATGACCTTGATTTTGTCTAGTACTTAGGTTCTTCTTGATGTAACTAGTTTCCCAATAGGTTTGAGTCTGAGGACCAAGCAAGACCTCGGTTCAATCGAGTACTTAGATTCTTCTTGATATAACTAGTTTCCCCATAAGTTTAGGTCCGAGAACCTTGCAAGACCTTGGTTCTGTCTAGTACTTAGATTTTTCTTAAAGAAACTATTTTCCCCATAGGTTTGAGTCTGAGGACCATACAAGACCTTTGTTCTGTCTAGTACTTTGATTCTTCTTGAAGTAACTAATTTCCTCATAGGTTTGAGTCCGATGACTGTGCAAATCCTTGGTTCTGTCCTTGGTTCTGTCTAGTATTTAGATTCTTCTTGAAGTAACTAGTTTTTGCATAGGTTTGAGTCCGAGAACCATGCAAGACCTTGGCTTTTTGTAGTACTTAGATTCTTTTGGAGTAACCACTTTTCCTAAAGGTTTAAGTTCAGGGACCATGCAAGTTCCTGGTTTTGTCTAGTACTTAGATTTTTCTTGAATTAACTAGTTTTTCCATAGGTTTAAGTCCAAGGACCATGCAAGACCTTGGTTCTATCTAGTACTTAGATTCTTCTTGAAGTAACTAGTTTCCCCATTAGTTTAAATCCAAGGACCATGCAAGAACTTGGTTTTGTCCGGTATTTAGATTCATCTTGAATTAACTAGTTTTCCATAGGTCTGGGTCCGTGGACCATGGAAGACGTTAGTTCTTTGTAGTACTTAGATTCTTTTGAAGTAATTATTTCCCCCATAGGTTTGAGTCCGAGGTCCATGCAAGTCCTTGGTTTTTTCTAGTACATAGATTGTTCTTGAAGTAACTAGTTTCCCAATAGGCTTAAGTCTGAGGACCATGCAAGACCTTGGTTTTGTCGAGTACTTAGATTTTTCTTAAAGTAACTAGTTTCCCCAGAGGTTTGAGTACGAGGACTATGCTAGACCTTGTTTCTGTCTTTTACTTATATTCTTCTTGAAGTATCCAATTTTCCCATAGATTTGAGTACGTGGATGATGCAAGACCTTGGTTCTGTCTGGTACTTAGATTCTTCTTGAAGTAGCTAGTTTCCCAATAGTTTTGAATGTGACGACCATGCAAGACCTTGGTTCTGTCTAGTACTTTGATTCTTCTTTTAGTATCTAATTTTCCCGTTGGTTTGAGTCAGTGGACTATGCAAGACCTTGGTTTTGTCTAGCACTTAGGTTCTTCTTGAAGTAACTAGTTTCCCAATAGGTTTGAGTCCAAGAACCATGCAAGACCCTGGTTCTATCTAGTACTTAGATTCTTCTTGAAGTAACTAGTTTCCCCATTGGTTTAAGTCCAAGGACCATGCAAGAACTTTGTTTTGTCCAGTATTTAGATTCATCTTGAATTAACTAGTTTTCCATAGGTTTGGGTCCGTAGACCATGGAAGACGTTAGTTCTTTGTAGTACTTAGATCCTTTTGAAGTAACTATTTTCCCCATAGGTTTGAGTCCGAGGTCCATGCAAGTCCTTGGTTTTTTCCAGTACATAGATTGTTCTTGAAGTAACTAGTATCCCAATAGGCTTAAGTCCGAGGACCATGCATGACCTTGGTTTTGTCGAGTACTTAGATTTTTCTTAAAGTAACTAGTTTCCCCATGGGTTTGAGTACGAGGACTACGCTAGACCTTGTTTCTGTCTTTTACTTATGTTCTTCTTGAAGTATCCAATTTTCCCATAGATTTGAGTACGTGGACGATGCAAGACCTTGGTTCTGTCTGGTACTTAGATTCTTCTTGAAGTAACTAGATTCCCAATAGTTTTGAGTCCGACGACCATGCAAGACCTTGGTTCTGTCTAGTACTTTGATTCTTCTTGCAGCATCTAATTTTCCCGTTGGTTTAAGTCAGTGGACTATGCAAGACCTTGGTTTTGTCTTGTAGTTAGGTTCTTCTTGAAATAACTAGTTACCCAATAGGTTTGAGTCTGAGGAACGTGCAAGTCCTTCGTTCTGTCCTTGGTTCTGTCCAGTATTTTGATTCTTCTTAAAATAACTAGTTTTTGCATAGGTTTAAGTCCGAGGACCATGCAAGACCTTGATTTTTTGTAGTACTTAGATTCTTCTTGAAGTAACTAGTTTCCCCATTAGTTTAAATCCAAGGACCATGCAAGAACTTGGTTTTGTCCGGTATTTAGATTCATCTTGAATTAACTAGTTTTCCATAGGTCTGGGTCCGTGGACCATGGAAGACGTTAGTTCTTTGTAGTACTTAGATTCTTTTGAAGTAATTATTTTCCCCATAGGTTTGAGTCCGAGGTCCATGCAAGTCCTTGGTTTTTTCTAGTACATAAATTGTTCTTGAAGTAACTAGTTTCCCAATAGGCTTAAGTCCGAGGACCATGCAAGACCTTGGTTTTGTCGTGTACTTAGATTTTCTTAAAGTAACTAGTTTCCCCAGAAGTTTGAGTACGAGGACTATGCTAGACCTTATTTCTGTCTTTTACTTATATTCTTCTTGAAGTATCCAATTTTCCCATAGATTTGAGTACGTGGATGATGCAAGACCTTGGTTCTGTCTGGTACTTAGATTCTTCTTGAAGTAGCTAGTTTCCCAATAGTTTTGAGTGTGACGACCATGCAAGACCTTGGTTCTGTTTAGTACTTTGATTCTTCTTTTAGTATCTAATTTTCCCGTTGGTTTGAGTCAGTGGACTATGCAAGACCTTGGTTTTGTCTAGCACTTAGGTTCTTCTTGAAGTAACTAGTTTCCCAATAGGTTTGAGTCCAAGAACCATGCAAGACCCTGGTTCTATCTAGTACTTAGATTCTTCTTGAAGTAACTAGTTTCCCCATTGGTTTAAGTCCAAGGACCATGCAAGAACTTTGTTTTGTCCGGTATTTAGATTCATCTTGAATTAACTAGTTTTCCATAGGTTTGGGTCCGTAGACCATGGAAGACGTTAGTTCTTTGTAGTACTTAGATCCTTTTGAAGTAACTATTTTCCCCATAGGTTTGAGTCCGAGGTCCATGCAAGTCCTTGGTTTTTTCCAGTACATAGATTGTTCTTGAAGTAACTAGTATCCCAATAGGCTTAAGTCCGATGACCATGCATGACCTTGGTTTTGTCGAGTACTTAGATTTTTCTTAAAGTAACTAGTTTCCCCATAGGTTTGAGTACGAGGACTATGCTAGACCTTGTTTCTGTCTTTTACTTATGTTCTTCTTGAAGTATCCAATTTTCCCATAGCTTTGAGTACGTGGACGATGCAAGACCTTGGTTCTGTCTGGTACTTAGATTCTTCTTGAAGTAACTAGATTCCCAATAGTTTTGAGTCCGACGACCATGCAAGACCTTGGTTTTGTCTAGTACTTTGATTCTTCTTGCAGCATCTAATTTTCCCGTTGGTTTAAGTCAGTGGACTATGCAAGACCTTGGTTTTGTCTTGTAGTTAGGTTCTTCTTGAAGTAACTAGTTACCCAATAGGTTTGAGTCTGAGGAACGTGCAAGTCCTTCGTTCTGTCCTTGGTTCTGTCCAGTATTTTGATTCTTCTTAAAATAACTAGTTTTTGCATAGGTTTAAGTCCGAGGACCATGCAAGACCTTGATTTTTTGTAGTACTTAGATTCTTCTTGAAGTAACTAGTTTTTCCAAAGGTTTAAGTTCAGGGACCATGAAAGATCCTGGTTCTGTCTAGTACTTATATTTTTCTTGAATTAACTAGTTTTCCCATAGGTTTGAGTCCGAGGACCATGCAAGACCTTGGTTCTATCAAGTACTTAAATTCTTCTTGAAGTAACTAGTTTCCCCATTGGTTTAAGTCCAAAGACCATGCAAGAACTTGGTTCTGTCCAGTATTTAGATTCCTCTTGAATTAACTAGTTTTTCCATAGGTTTGAATCCGAGGACCATGCAAGACCTTGATTCTTTGTAGTACTTTGATTCTTTTGAAGTAACTAGTTTCTTCAAAGGTTTGAGTCCGAGGAGCATGCAAGTCCTTGGTTTTTTTTAGTACTTAGATTGTTCTTGAATTAACTATTTTCCCAATAGGCTTAAGTCCGAGGACCGTGCAAGACCTTGGTTCTGTCTAGTACTCAGATTTTTCTTGAAGTTACTAGTTTCCCCATAGGTTTGAGTCTGAGGACCATGCAAGACCTTGGTTCTGTCTTTTACTTAGATTCTTCTTGAAGTATCTAATTTTCCCATAGATTTGAGTCCGTGGTCTATGCAAGACCTTAGTTCTGTATGGTACTTAGACTCTTCTTGAAGTATCTAATTTTCCCATAGATTTGAGTCCGTGGTCTATGCAAGACTTTGGTTCTGTATGGTACTTAGATTCTTCTTAAAGTAACTAGTTTCCTAATAGTTTTGAGTCTGCGGACCATGCTAGACCTTGGTTTTGCCTAGTAATTTGATTCTTCTTCAAGCATCTAATTTTCCCATAGGTTTGAGTCCGTGAACTATGCAAGACCTTAATTCTGTCTAGCACTTAGATTCTTCTTGAAGTAACTAGTTTTCTAATAGGTTTGAGTCCGAAGACCATGCAAGAACTTAGTTCTTTCTAGTACTTAGATTCTTCTTGAAGTAACTAGTTTCCCCAAAGGTTTAAGTCCGAGGACTATGAAAGACCTTGGTTCTGTCTAGTACTTAGATTTTTCTTGAAGTAACTAGTTTCCCTATAGGTTTGAGTCCGAGGACCATGCAAGACCTTGGTTCTGTCTAGTACTTAGTTTCTTCTTGAAGTAACTAGTTTCCCCATAGTTTTGAGTCTGAGGACTGTGCAAGTCCTTGGTTCGGTCCTTGGTTCTGTTCAGTATTTAGATTCTTCTTGAAGTAACTAGTTTTTCCATAGGTTTGAGTCCGAGGACGATGCAAGACCTTGGTACTTTGTAGTACTTTGATTCTTTTGAAGTAACTAGTTTCCTCATAGGTTTGAGTCCGAGGACCATGCAAGTCCTTTATTTTTTCTAGTACTTAGATTATTCTTGAAGTAACTAGTTTCCCCATAGTTTTGAGTCCGAGGACCATGAGAGACCTTGGATCTGTCTAGTACTTTGATTCTTCTTGAAGTAACTACTTTCCCCATAGGTTTGAGTCCGAGGACCGTGCAAGTCCTTAGTTCTGTCCAGTATTTAGATTCTTTTTGAAGTAACTAGTTTTTCCATAGGTTTGAGTTCAATGACCATGCAAAACCTTGGTTCTTTGTAATACTTAGATTCTTTTGAAGTAACTAGTTTCCCTATAAGTTTAAGTTCGGGGACCATGCAAGATCTTGATTCTGTCTAGTACTTAGATTTTTCTTGAATTAACTAGTTTCCCCATTGGTTTGAGTTTGAGGACTATGCAAGGTCTTGGTTTTGTCTAGTACTTAGATTCTTCTTGAAGTAACTAGTTTCCCCGTTGGTTTAAGTCCGAGGACCATGCAAGAACTTGGTTCTGTCCAGTATTTAGATTCTTCTTGAATTAACTAGCTTTTCCATAGGTTTGAGTCCGAGGACCATGCAAGACCTTGGTTCTTTATCGTACTTAGATTCTTTTTAAGTAACTAGTTTCTCCAAAGGTTTTAGTCTGAGGACCATGTAAGTCATTGGTTTTTTCTAGTACTTAGATTGTTCTTGAAGTAACTAGTTTCCTAATAGGCTTAAATCCAAGGACCATGCAAGACCTTGGTTCTGTCTAGTACTTAGATTTTTCTTGAAGTAACTAGTTTCCCCATAGGTTTGAGTCCGAAGACCATGCAAGACCTTGGTTCTGTCTTCTACTTAGATTCTTCTTGAAGTTTCTAATTTTCCCATAGATTTGAGTCCGTGGACTATGCAAAACCTTGGTTCTATCTGGTACTTAGATTCTTCTTGAAGTAATTAGTTTCCCAATAGTTTTGAGTCCGAGGACCATGCAAGACCTTGGTTCTGCCTAGTACTTAGATTCTTCTTGAAGCATCTAATTTTCCAGTAGGTTTGAGTCTGTGAACTATGCAAGACCTTGGTTCTGTCTAGTTCTTAGATTCTTCTTGAAGTAACTAGTTTTCCAATAGGTTTGAGTTCGAGGACCATGCAAGACCTTAGTTCTATCTTGTACTTCAATTCCTCTTGAAGTAACTCGTTTCCTCATAGGTTTAAGTTTGAGGACTATGCAAGACCCTGGTTCTATCTAGTACTTAGATTTTTCTTGAAGTAACTAATTTCCCCATAGGTTTATGTCTGAGGACCATGCAAGATCTTGGTTCTGTCTAATACTTAGATTCTTCTTGATGTAACTAGTTTCCCCATAGGTTTGAGTCCGAGGACCATGCAAGTCCTCGGTTCTGTCCTTGGTTTTTTCTAGTACTTAGATTCTTCTTGAAGTATCTAATTTTCCCGTTGTTTTGAGTCTGTGGACTATGAAAGACCTTGGTTTTGTCTAGTACTTAGGTTCTTCTTGAAGTAACTAGTTTCCCAATAGATTTGAGTCCGAGGACCATGCAAGTCCTTGGTTTTACCTAGTACTCAGATTCTTCTTGAAGTAACTAGTTTCTCCATAGGTTTAAGTCCGAGGACCTTGCAAGACCTTGGTTCTGTCTAGTACTTAGATTTTTCTTGAAGTAACTAGTTTTCCCATAAGTTTGTGTCCGAGGACCATGCAAGACCTTGGATCTGTCTAGTACTTTGATTCTTCTTGAAGTAACTAGTTTCCCCATATGTTTGAGTCTGAGGACCGTGCAAGTCCTTGGTCCTGTCCTTGGTTCTGTCCAGTATTTAGATTCTTTTTTAAGTAACTAGTTTTTTCGTAGGTTTAAGTCCGAGGACCATGCAAAACCTTGGTTCTTTGTAGTACTTAGATTCTTTTGAAGTAACTAGTTTCCCCATAAGTTTAAGTTCGGGGACCATGCAAGATCTTGGTTCTATCTAGTACTTAGATTTTTATTGAATTAACTAGTTTCCCCATTGGTTTGAGTTTGAGGACCATGGAAGGTCTTGGTTTTGTCTAGTACTTAAATTCTTCTTGAAGTAACTAGTTTCCCCGTTGGTTTAAGTCCGATGACCATGCAAGAACTTGGTTCTGTCCAGTATTTAGATTCTTCTTGAATTAACTAGCTTTTCCACAGGTTTGAGTCCGAGGACCATGCAAGACCTTGGTTCTTTGTAGTACTTAGATTCTTTTGAAGTAACTAGTTTCTCCAAAGGTTTTAGTCCGAGGACCATGTAAGTCATTGGTTTTTTTTAGTACTTAGATTGTTCTTGAAGTAACTAGTTTCCCAATAGGCTTAAGTTCGAGGACCATGCAAGACCTTGGTTCTGTCTAGTACTTAGATTTTTCTTGAAGTAACTAGGTTTCCCATAGGTTTAAGTCCGAGGACCATGCAAGACCTTGGTTCTGTCTTTTATTTAGATTCTTCTTGAAGTATCTAATTTTCCCATAGATTTGAGTCTGTGGACTATGCAGGACCTTGGTTCTGTCTGGTACTTAGATTCTTCTTGAAGTAACTAGTTTCCCAATAGTTTTAAGTCCGAGGACCATGCAAGACCTTGGTTCTGCCTAGTACTTAGATTTTTCTTGAAGCATCTAATTTTCCCGTAGGTTTGAGTCCGTGGACTATGCAAGACCTTGGTTCTGGCTAGTTCTTAGATTCTTCTTGAAGTAACTAGTTTTCCAATAGGTTTGAGTCCGAGGACCATGCAAGACCTTGGTTCTATCTAGTACTTAAATTCTTCTTGAAGTAACTAGTTTCCTCATAAGTTTAAGTCCGAGGACTATGCAAGACCTTGGTTCTGTCTAGTACTTAGATTTTTCTTGAAGTAACTATTTACCCCATAGGTTTAAGTCTGAGGACCATGCAAGACCTTGGTTCTGTCTAGTACTTAGATTCTTCTTGATGTAACTAGTTTCCCTATAGGTTTGAGTCCGAGGACCGTGCAAGTCCTTGGTTCTTTCTAGTACTTAGATTCTTCTTGAAGCATCTAATTTTCCCATTGTTTTAAGTCTGTGGACTATGAAAGACCTTGGTTTTTTCTTGTACTTAGGTTCTTCTTGAAGTAACTAGTTTCCCAATAGATTTGAGTCCGAGGACCATGCAAGTCCTGGGTTCTATCCTAGTACTCAGATTCTTCTTGAAGTAACTAGTTTCTCCATAGGTTTAAGTCCGAGGACCTTGCAAGACCTTGGTTCTATTTAGTACTTAGATTTTTCTTGAAGTAACTAGTTTTCCCATAGGTTTGAGTCCGAGGACCATGCAAGACCTTGGATCTGTCTAGTACTTTGATTCTTCTTGAAGTAACTAGTTTCCCTATAGGTTTGAGTCCGAGGATTGTGCAAGTCCTTGGTTCTGTCCAGTATTTAGATTCTTTTTGAAGTAACTAGTTTTTCCGTAGGTTTGAGTCCGAGAACCATGTAAAACCTTGGTTCTTTGTAATACTTAGATTCTTTTGAAGTAACTAGTTTCCCCATAAGTTTAAGTTCAGGAACCATGCAAGATCTTAGTTCTGTCTAGTACTTAGTTTTTTCTTGAATTAACTAGTTTCCCCATTAGTTTGAGTCTGAGGACCATGCAATGTCTTGGTTTTGTCTAGTACTTAGATTCTTCTTAGAGTAACTAGTTTCCCCGTTGGTTTAAGTCCGAGGACCATGCAAGAACTTGGTTCTGTCCAGTATTTAGATTCTTCTTGAATTAACTAGCTTTTCCATAGGTTTGAGTCCGAGGACCATGCAAGATCTTGGTTCTTTGTAGTACTTAGATTCTTTTGAAGTAACTAGTTTCTCTAAAAGTTTTAGTCCGAGGACCATGTAAGTCATTGGTTTTTTCTAGTACTTAGATTGTTCTTGAAGTAACTAGTTTCCCAATAGGCTTAAGTCTGAGGACCATGCAAGACCTTGGTTCTGTCTAGTACTTAGATTTTTCTTGAAGTAACTAGTTTCCCCATAGGTTTGAGTCCGAATTACCTTTTAAAACTCATTAATTTTGCTCTTCATGAATTTTTGTATCTCGAATTTCAAATTTAAGTTATTAATGTAAATATTTATTCATTTAGCTATTTATGTTTCTATAAAATTATTAATTGTTGAATTTCTTATGCATATGTTAACGTTATGTTTATGTTAGCTGTGCGTTTGTGTGTGCATATATATATATATGGGCAAAAAGCACATTTTAGTCACTACATTTTCAGGCTATTCCCATTTTAGTCCCTACATTTTATTTTTACCTTTTTTAGTCCTTATCCTGTAAAACACTTCCCATTTTGGTCCCTGCCGTTACATCAGAAATGGAGAAAGCTAATGTGGCAAACGGCAGGAATAAATAATACTAAATTATTGTCCACTTGGCCTAAATTAATAATAAAAAAATGCCACGTCAGCATCTAAATTTAAAAAATTAATTTATTAATTTTAACTAAATAAAAAAAAACTAAAAATAGAATCAAAAACTAAAAATCATATGAATTGAGATCTAAAAGTCTCTTGAACAAGAACAACAAGAACACAAACTCAGATCCAAGAACACAAACCCAGAAATAAAAAAAATATAAATAAAATAAAATAAAATAAAAAACCCAAACTCAAAATTATGAACAAATCAAACTTAAATTCTCTAATTTCAGTCAAAGCACAGCCATGAATCACAGCAGAAATTCTTAAACCCAAATTTTAATTTCTCTAGACACTCACCCAAACTCAAATTAGCTACCCAAAAAAAAAAAAAAAAAAAAACTCAATATTGGTAAAAACCCAACAAGATTGAAACCCAGCAAACTCAGGTGGTCTTTCACAGTTTTTAGCAAAACAAACCATGCGATTAAAACCCAGTGGTAGAACCTAGATCGACATAGAAACCCAGTGGCAAAAACTGAGATTGGCATCCACAAACAATCCCAAAACCCATATTGAGGAGACAAAACCAAATCAGCAGTGAGATTGGTGGACTCAATTGACGCTGCAAACTGAGAAATCGAACCTAAGAATTGGTTGTTCGCCACGCCCGGCGACCCTTTGAGCCACCTCTGCCAAAAGCCAACACGGCACCACCTCACCCCACCTCGACCCCGTCCTTGATCCCAATGCCTTTTTCTTTCCTAATCTTCTCCGCAACCTCTACAATTCTTTCAAACACCTTTGATTTGCTTTGCTTACCTGATCCAATCCTTGAGTTCAATTTGCTACACTTACCAAATCCGATCCTTGAGTCCAATTCGCTTTATAGCTTGTGATTTTGGTTGAATCTTGCATGTGGGTTAAGGGCCTTAAGGCTATGGATGTTGCCGTTGTTGTTGAATGGGTTGATTTGGGTTTAAGAATTTTTGCTTTGATTCATGGCTGTGCTTTGACTGAAATTAGAGAATTTAAGTTTGATCTGTTCAGAATTTTGAGTTTGGGTTTTTTTTTTTTAATTCCAGGTTTGTGTTCTTATTATTCTTGTTCAAGAGACTCTTAGATCTCAATTCATATGATTTTTAGTTTTTTATTCTGTTTTTAATTTTTTTTATTTAGTTAAAATTAATAAATTAATTTTTTTAATTTAAATGCTGACGTGGCATTTTTTATTATTAATTTAGGCCACGTGGACATTAATTTAGTATTATTTATTCCTGCCGTTTGTCACGTCAGCTTTTTCTGTTTCTAATGTAATGGCAAGGACCAAAACAAGAAGCGTTTTTTCAGGATAGAGACTAAAAACGGTAAAAATAAAATGTATGGACTAAAATAAGAATAGCTTGAAAATGTAGAGACTAAAATGTGCTTTTCGCCATATATATATATATATATATATGCACACACAAGAATAGATGGTTTTAAATCTCTTGCAATGGACCTGTCAAATTTATCTTAACCATCCAAGTAATTTCATTCTTCAATAAGAATGTTTTAAAAGAGGTATAAATTTTTTATGATAAAATTTAGTTACAAACTTAGTTGTTGCCTAAGGCTATAATTCCCAATAAAAATTAGCATGCTTACGAATTTTGAAACTCTAATCGTCAGATTGCATGTTCCTCATATTCTTAACACACATATCAAATTTTGGGTCAATCAGACGTTATTTACTATTAAATTCATAAATTGATTTTTTTATCACAATTTTATATTACAAAAACTATAAATTTAAACATTTGATTAATGATATAACTATTGATCTTTGATTTTTTGTAAATTTTGCAAGCATGGAGAATATAAAAAGAAAATATAATATAATTGTGGATTTGTTAAAATTCACATCACATAAAAAGATATTAAGTATTTTTTTTTTTTTAGAATAAAAAAGATATTAAGTAAAGTTGTCAGTCTTAGGCTAAAATCAAGTTTGTAGCCAAATTTTGTCCAATTAATAGTTAAAAATTACCACGTCAATTAAAAATATGTCACATCATTGTTCCCTTAGCCACATAACCATTAAGACTAACGATATTTCATTAAATGACTAATAGTTTTCACTTGAAATTTGATTTGAGGGATCAAAAACGCTCACATAGCAAACTTGAGGGACCAATAATATATTTTGGTATAATAATAATAATATACCAAGAAAAGTCTCCAACTATACACGATGGAAAGCATGGTTTAATTTAGGAACTCTATAAAATGAAATTTTCACAATTGTACCCAAACAATTGATTTTGGTTAATCATTAGCAATTATGTTTATACAGTTATATTAATCTTTAAAAAAAGGGTTCATGATTATCCATTAGTTAGTTCTGAGTTTGTAGAGAATTGTCATTATTGTGGCAAATAGTTGAGTCATAATTGGTTGTTTCCATTCTCTATCTCTCTTCTTCTTCTTTTTTTTTTTTTTTTTTTTTTTAACACGTAGTAGCTAATCGCACTAAACAAGTATAGCAAAGCCAAAAACACCAAATGCTAAATGCAGCTAAACAAAACCTATCCTTAACCTAAGCTAGTATACAGTCTTTCTTAGCGTTAAGAATTAGCGTGAAGAATTGCATTTCTTTGGCTCTACATGTGGTATATAGTTTACCCACCAAGCTAATTTACAAAGTACAGCTCTCAAGCTCTTCCCTTTTTTGTTGAATTACACTCCAATCAACTAAATCCTACCAGCTGAATTTGGGGTCAGATATTAAACATAAGCTCATAATACATATCCTGTTTGTAAAAGAAAACTAGATGATTTCTGTCCTATGAACAGGACCTGCAGAACAGAAACCACACAAGTTGTCAACATAAATTCCCCACTGAATCATTCTGGCTTTTGTTGGGATTTTTAGGTAGCATGAAGATACTAGCCCAAAATCCTTGAATGTTGCAGAGTACATATTGTAGTAATTTGAGTCTTCCAGCAAAGGACAGTTTTCGGGTAATCCAAGACTTATAATTCTAGCCAAAATCTTATCAAGTAAAGGCTGGCAGTCCTTTAAACTAAGCTTACCTGGAATAATGGCATACCAAAATATTTTACTGGTAGGGAACCTTCTTTGAATTGAAGAATCTCAAGAATTTGCTTTTTAAAATATCAGAAATAAGTGAGCAAATACCCCACTTTTGCTTGGGTTTATGCACAGTTCAAAATTTTATTGGAATTCTTCAAGAGCTTCTTTATTAACACAGATTGAAGATAGATCAGCAGAAGAAAAAAATAAGGTCAGCAAAGATGTGTAATTTGCTGCTCTTTACATTGAGGATCATATTTAAATAAACCAAATGCTAGGACTTTGAATTTAAGCAGTCTATTGAAGCCTTCCATGGCAATAACAAAGAGGTTGGGAGACAATTGGTCCCCCTGCCTTAGACCCTTCCCTCCATTAAAATAATCCACCAAGGTTCCATTCAATGCTATTGAGAATCTAGGAGTAGTGATGCACTCCTTAATCCATTGGTCAAGCAGGCATTTAATTTCATTCCTACCTTGTCTTCCTTTCACAATTCTATGGAAATAACTACTTTCATGATCCCCCAAATTAAGCCATTTATTTCTTAATATTTGTTTCATTAAAGACTTCCTAGCCCTACTAATTGAGTGATTCTCACACAGCAGCTTCTTCTCTAACTCAGTAAGTCTGGTATCATTTGAGTTTTGTAGCAAGCCTATTTGAACAGCTTCAAGTCTTTCCCTTAATGAGCTGGAACCTTTGTGATAACCCACTGTATAGATCTTTATTGAAAACTTTCAGTTTAAGCTGGGTAGCCTTAAGCTTTTGGCGGAGCTTGTACATAGGTGTTCCCCTAACTTTAGAGTTCCATGCCACTTGCAATATGGCTTAGGCAGGTGGGATTCTAATATTGAGTCCGTAAGCCGAAAAATTATATTTTGTTTTGGGTGTATATGCCATCTCTCTCACAGCAGCTGGGTCCCACAGCTGTGTGGGTCTCAGCTGCTGTGTGGGACCCAGCTACTGTGAGAGAGATGGCATATACACCCGAAACATGATATACTATCTCCCATAAGCCCTCCACAAATCTTCTAATCATCAAGAACGACAGAGGCTTTTACAAGAATTGTCCAACAATACTCATTTCCCATTTGGCAATCCCAGATTGGTCTTGGTGGCTATACAACAATTTTCCCATTGACCCTCACACAGATTCATTATACAAAATTCAGTCCAGTATCTTGTTATTTTCACTTTATTTCAGGCTGACTTTTTGTACAATAAATGTGTGTCAATGATAAACCCAACTAAAAGTGAAGTTGCTTGAAAGAAAGACTACCAGTTTGTTCCTCGGCCCACAAAGAGAAGAGTTCGCCCGAAGTCCAGAAAAGAGAGATATTAGTGTATTACACACTGTAAATGCTCTGCCAGCGTGTTTGATATAGCCCAAATAACCATAAGTCTGCATAGAATAACCCTCTAAGTCAATGCACGTGAGATCTCCATCCGTAAGTTAAGAGTAAGGAAATCTTGCGGTATATAACTCAAAATATTTTTATCAACCAATACATTTCGTGTTACAGAATAAATAATCAATGAATGAGACAACAGATGTTTGGTGCAAATGAACTAACCAGATTAGAGTTTGATTTTGGGCATTGCCAACAGATGGCAGAGGAAGAAGACGAAAGAGATAAGGGGAGAATTTTTATTTTTAAGTTTTTAACATAGTGATGAATGAAATAATTAATTAAAACGTGTACATATAAATTTATTTTAAAGTTAATTTACATGGCATAATACATGTAAAATCAGTATTAAAAAAAATGTCACGTTATTGTTCCGTTAGCCACATAGGCAATAACACTAACGGTAGTTAACAAAAGACTAACAACACTCATGTTTTAAATTTGAGGAACCAATAATATTCACTTGAAACTTAAGTGATCAATTGCGCTCAGAGGGTAAACTAGGGACGTAGTTTCACCTTTTACTTTCCCATGTGTAGTCTGATAGGAAACTAAAAATAAAAATAAATAAATAAATAAAAAGGCAACGTTTATTAGACACAATTGTTACACACATCTCACTTTTGTACAAAAATTAAAGTTATAATTTCCGACTTGAAAATCTTAACTTCAATTCAAGATTTTAGTTCAAAAAAGCGTAAGTGGGCGTGTATGGGAGACATTTCCCAATAAAATAATGGGCTTTTAGTTTAGCGTAAAGAAGACGGTTTTTTATCCAATTTCGTGTAGAGATATACATGGATGTAAACGCAAAATTAATCTTCAAGTAATGAAACAGGTGTGGGCTAAACCCAACCACTGTAATGTATGGGTGATTTTATTAGGCCCCTTTTTGGTCATTTGCAGATTGGATAAATATTACTCGATGAGGTTGAGTCACGTTGCCTGTGAAAATAAATATCCCTGAACATCTAAATTGTTTAATAATTCCCTTCTTTATGTCAATAAAAGATTCCCGCCTTTGATATTCTATGACATTTATTATTAGATTGATACTTTTTTCCTTAGCATTTTGATTTCAATGCGCATTGGAGAATCAAATTACCATTCAGTGCCTTCTCAAAAAAAAAAATTACCATTCAGTGTTATTAGAGAAGATATGAATTTCCAACTGTCATCTGAATTTATGGCATGGGAAGTTCAACAAGCTATCAAGCAAATGGACCTTCTCAAAGCCCTAGACCTAAATGGTATGCATCCTCTCTTTTATTAGCACTATTAGAATTTAATTGGTGATGACATTATTATCTCCGTTCTAAAATTTCTTAATACTACATCCCTACCTAAGTACCTCAATCATACTTTTATTACTTTAATCCCAAAAAAAGTAGAATCCGGAACATGCTTCTGATTTTAGACTTATTAGCCTCTGTAATGTACTGTATAATATTTTTTCAAAAGTCTTACAAATAGGCTTAAAAGAATTCTACCAAAAATTATTACTGACCATGAGAGTGCTTTTACTAAGAGCCAATTAATTTTTTATAATATTTTGGTTGCTTTTGAGTCTCTCCATAGTATGCATAAACATACTGGGAAGGATGGTTACGTAGCTATCAAGCTTGATATGAGCAAAGCCTATGATAATAGAATGTAATTGTGACTTTGTGAGTATTTAAGATTCATATTTTTGCATGAATGCATCTGCATGAAGTGTTAGATGCAATTCTCACGAAGCATTAGATTCAGGTTTAGTTTGATTATGGATTTTTCACCCAAAAGAAGAAGATTTAAATGCTATCTTCCTGAACATATATATCCAACATAAACTATGCAAATATGCAATAAATTTAGTCTGATGCGACTTCAAATATTTTGTGGTTTAATTCAATCTTTATCGGGTAAATAACTACTCGAGTAAAAATCCAAGGGTTTGCTGGTGATTAGATTAGATGAGCGTTAACATGTGATTTAATTAAACCGTAAACACACTCCTATACATACTACCAATTATGTTCCTTTGTCTTGGGATCTTTATTGAAATTTCTTATATGTGTGTAATCCTAGTAATAGGGTGGTATATGTATATGCTAAATTGCTAATGTTACATGTGACTCCTATTACAGGAGTAACACTAAAATTACAACAACATCTGGACAAAGTCCTAGTTTTGGGTGAACCAAAGTGCATTGATCTTTATTATGTTCTTTCTTTTTTGTTATTTGCATCCCATTAATCTAGGTTTGGTTTCACATTTCCTAACAGTTCGATCATTTTAATGAAAATTTTCATTCATAAAAAGAAAAACCAATAGAGTGAGAGAGAAGAAAAAGAATTAAGGAATTTCATTTTTTCTTTAGTACATAAAACACTATAATGTTAATTAGTCCTAAAAATTGTTATACAAGTAATTTAATTGAACCTCTTCAGCTTTACCATTAGCGAGCTTCAACCTTAGATATTGTCACTTCATTTATAGAACAAGAACCTCCTCCTATGACTGGAGCCAAATCTTGGATAGGTCTTCTGAAAATGAAAGCAGGTTGTTTAGGAGAAGGAAGTGTTGCCTCACTACTCAGCATATGAAGAATTGCCAACATTGTTGGTCGATCCATTACATCTTCTTGCACACATAAGAGCCCAATTTGAATGCATCTCAAGACTTGATCGGAAACATATGAATCATTTATTGATGAATCAATTATATCCAAAGCTCTACCTTCTCTCCATAGTTCCCATACCTGTGTGGTTCATATATAGCATTATCCATATAAAGCAATATTATAAATGAAAATTGTAAATATTGTTTCTTTTTTTTTTTGTTACTTACGTGACCAATCAAAGTTAGGGAAGGGTGTTTCTTATAAGAATCGTTATTCTTCTTGCCGCTTATGATCTCCAACAATACGACACCAAAACTAAAGACATCTGATTTTATTGAAAATTTTCCAAATACTGCATACTCCGGTGACATATAACCACTACATGTGAAAACATATCAAATGTAATTTTAACTTTGGCATTATGCTTTAATTTCTCTGTTTGTGTGCATGCAAGCTAGCATGTGTGTGATACTTACTATGTTCCAACAACTCTAGTTGTTTTGTCTTGAATTTGGTCTCCTTTAAATATACGAGCCATGCCAAAATTTGAAATTTTGGGGTTCATTTCAGCATCTAGTAAAATATTGCTAGTTTTAAGATCCCTATGGATAATTCTCAATCTTGAGTCTTGATGAAGATACAAAATACCATGAGCAATCCCATCAACAATTTCACAGCGTTTTCTCCAATTTAGTATTGAACTTTTTGTATGATCTAAAATAAAATTTTGCTCCAACATGTGAGTTAACAATGTTGAAATATGTGGTTTTATGGACTAAAATTGAAGTCTTTGAACATATATATCATAAAATAAAATCGGTTAAGGCAATATTTTTTAGAAAGAAAAACTACCAAAAATGAAGGAGTCCAAGCTTTTGTTGGGCATGTACTCATAAATCAACATCTTTTCTTCCTCTTGAATGCAACACCCAAAAAGTTTGACGAGATTCCTATGCTGAAGTTTTGCAATCAGCATAACTTCATTTTTGAATTCTTCTATTCCTTGTCCTGAACTCTTGGATAGCCTTTTTACAGCTATCTGTTGTCCATTAGGTAATTGACCCTGAATTCAATATTCAAAATTAAGCACTCGTGACTACTAGTTTTAGCGACTCCATCTGCAACATCATCAACTTATGTCTTAGCCTAAGAAACTTATTTCCCATAATTAACATCCACACAATAATGGAATATGAAACAGAGAAAAATGGGCAATATATCAACAATGTCATTATGAATTTTAGCTATACCGTAAAAACAGAGCCAAAACCACCTTGCCCAAGTTTGTTGGTCGGAGAGAAATTGTCAGTGGCTGCAACAATGCAACTTAGATTGAAAGTGGACAAATCTGGATGTCTACTACTGTCCTTGAGCTCATTTCCCTCCAAAGAGCATTTGGTACCAATAAAACTTAATGATCGATTGTGCAATTTTCTCATCAATGTCCTAAAGCATATTGACAAACATTGCTCACTATAATTTCGCAATTAAGCATTTATATATTTACATCACGATAATGACTAATCTAAATGGTTCCTAATATATGGTACATTTTTTGTGACTTAGCAAAGCACACAATTCAACTAATTTTGTTACCTTTTGTTTTCCTCTTCTTCATTAGCAACATATAGACTAGCAAGGATACCAGAAAAAATGGCACAACAACACACAATACTGTAATAGCCAGCAGCCTCTTGTTGCCACGAAAACCTTTGTACTGCCTTGTATACTTGGCTGAAAAGGGAAATAAAACAAGCAATGAGTCCAAGATCCAAAAGTGCAATAGGAAGAAATGAAAATAGTAAAACAAATAAATAAATAAAATGAAAGCAAGAAAAGGAGGCTACCTAACTCCGATGCATCCACACGAATATTTAAATCCCACCCTTCATCTGAATTCTCCAAAATGTCTGCCAATTCACCATACCATGCCAAGCAACCTGTCCCCTTCCCATCAATATCTATACTAATAAAAGCTGTGAAAGAGCAATTACTCAAGCATGCCTGCTCACACTCTGAGCTACTCATACTCATGTCCATCCAAGCTGCATTAGCTGAATCAGGACCTTTAAAATGTTGCACCTTCACAAACCCTTCTCCATTCCCACACGTTGACATCCCCAACTTTTCCCTAACACAACCCTTAGAACCATCTCTGAGATACCAATCCCTTGGAGATTTGGGTTCAAACCCTGGCAAACACATACAATCGAACCTATTAGAATTTTCAGGCTTACATTCACTATACGCACCACACTGTCCATACTTGTCACAGCGGTATTTAGGTACTGACCAAGTCTCCTTCCATTGAAGCTTAGCTTCATTCCACATAAGTTGTTGTAGCAATCCAGAGTTGTCAACCACTAATCTAGAAATAATATAAGGGTCATCAAGAAAGTAAGCATAAGATACCTCATCTTTATTGTTTACAAAATCAATCGTATAACCTGATGAAGCTGTTGCTGTTGCTGGCGATGAGCTACACCATGGCCATGGACCCAGCCGCCAATATGGGGTCGAACCCTTGTAAACAAACCCTTCAGGGGAGCCAGAAATTATCATCTTATAGAAGCAGTCCCCAGATCCGGGGTCATCTTGTGACTTCCAAGATGTTAAGAACCTGTCTAGTCCAGTTATCAAATTCACACCAAGCTTCATTTTTGGAAGCAAAGTATCTGTGGGATAGTCAAAGCTTTGCCATAACAGTACCTTTTGGTTATTGTCTTGGACCAATACTAAGTTTCCTGAATCTTGAAGCTGAGCTACAGAAGGGGTTGTGGTTGTTCCTTTGACAGACACATTTGTAGACCAAACAAGACGGTTAGAACTGTCGTGAAGGACAAGGTTTCCAAACTGGTTGATTGAGAGAACTCCGGAGGAATCATTGATGGGATCATTCCTGTTTGCAACCTATACTACGGTTTGAATTTTCACTTTAACATACCAAATACCAAGATACCGATGGCTAGAGTTACCAGGGCTGAAGAAGCCTAAGGCGAAATTTTTTTCTTTGGAAATCAAAGATTGGCCATCCTTGATGGATTGGTTTGGTGCTAAGGTGTCAAGGGAAATGCAAAATGGGAAGAAGAGAACCATTAGAATTACTGACTTGAACATTTTTTTAGCATCTATGTTTTGTGCTAGTAGTCTTTTCTTTAAAAATAAATTAAATTAAATTAAATCTTTGGGAAAAAAATATTGATATTTTGTTTGATTGAGGATCATGAAGTCTCCAGACCAAAAAATAAGGAAGAGAGAGAGAGAGAGAGCTATGAACTATGAAGTCTTCCATCGCTCTTTTGTTTTAGGACAAGGCGTCTTTCAAAGTTCAAATGATCAGTTGCGTAACCCAAAAAATATTATTGCGCCAAAGTCTAGTCATACACCAGGTACACCAACTGCGAATAGAAACTGAGTGAGGACATTCTAGGGGTCAATTTTTAGCAAGGATTTTGGACTTTAATGTGTTTCTATGAGCATAAAAAATGATCTTCTTGTCCAAATCAGCCCAGCCTGTTTCCCAATGCTTTTGGCTGATAGCCTGTTCTTTTTTTCTTTTCCTTTTCTTTTGGTGATAATTCAATCTTATAATAATGGTAAATGAAATATTTGAACCCTGAATATATTTGTTAAAAACACCAGAAAGTGTCAATTAAGTCACAGAGCTCATGGTGTCCACATCTAGTTGATAATATGTTTTACAAACTACAGAGTCTACCATATGCATTGCTTGTATTCAAAAAAGAATGGCAAACCATGTCTCTTGAGTCAGGATTTTTTACTAATAAAAGTTGCGTAAGAAAACCGACATTTGCCTATAGCAAAAGCCATGGTTTTTAAACCCGGACCGGACCGTACGGTCCAACCGGGTTAACCGTGACCCTCTCACAAATACAGTTCTTTTAGCCTTAAGAACCGGCCTATGCCCAAAAATCCGGAAACTGTCCGAACCGCGGTCCAACCGCACGATTCTGAGAACCGTGATCAGACCGCGTCTCACAGTTCCTACTGCCCTTTGAATCTGCACCTAAAAAAACCAAAATACAAAAAGGAACACAGAAAAACAAGCTCTAAATTCTGCTCCCTTCAGAGTAAATCATGCAACTCCTTTCAAAATACTTACATGCTTACAGCCATTGTTGAAGGCTTAAGCTTCAACCACCGTGAGATGCTATCAGACTTGAGATCGCACTGCCATCTTTCAATTCTTCTTCTCTGTTTCGCTCACACTCCCTCTTTGTGTTTTTTACGTTGCTGTTTCTTCATTATTCCCTCCAGAGTCTTTTGTTTTTGGTAAATGTAGTCTTCTTTTTTGCTTGCTTTATTGCTGGTGCTTTGCTGTCAACCATCAAGCTTTACTGTCAACCACTCCTTTTTTTTTAAACAAGTCAAACAACTATCAACCATTAGTTCTGGGCTCTAGCTTTCCGTATTTATCTTCTTTTTTTTTTTTTTTTTAAGTCATAAATGATGGACTATTCAAATGGGCTTGGGCATTAAATAAAATTATTTGGGTTGTCAAATGGGCTTTATCCATGGGCAAACATTAATTTATCTCTTTACCATTTTATTAGGTCTCATAAAATAAAAATAAAAATAAAAATTATTGGGTACTCAATGGCTATTTATGTTTTTTTAGAATTTAATAAATCTTATTTGTATTATAAAATTTATGTTATAAAAAAATACTATCTATATTTGTTTTGGATTTTTTTAGTTAAATTTTCAATTTTTATTTATTTAATATATTTATTTATAATTTAAATAATTATTAAATTAATTATGACGTCATCACGGTTCGATCCCGGTTCGACCTCAAAAACCTTGAACTTCTCCCTTTTACAGTTCAATGAACGGTTCGGGTCTGAAAACCTTAGCAAAAGCTAGACATGACTCGGGTCCATCATGATGATGATTGAACATTGATGCCTTGGACGAGTTGACAATAACTAATGTACATGAAACGATTATTGGTCAATGGCAATGTGAGATGTAATGTAAGGCTATTAATTGAGGCGACCAGACCCAAATTCAGCTTCTTATATTCACATTGAAATATGACCAGGTAGGAGTGATGGCGATCACGCTTTTTGGGATGGACTCAGATAACAAAGCCTGACATGTGAAACATGCCCTGCTTTGACTTTGCCTCTAGTTACTATCACGTAGCAAAAGGGTAAACAATAGTTATGTTATCATTCTGTAAAATTAATCTTAAGTACGAGTGATCAAGGAGTTTTGACAGGATCTGGTGCATTATTACTGGTTTGATCACACCCAATTTTGAGTATATATAAAAGTAAAACTCATCAAATATAACTGCATGATGCAATCAAACACCTAAAGCTTGGCCTCAAACCAAAAGAAAATGAAAAAGTTTGGCTCTAAACATGTCTAGAGTTCTCTTTTTCCAACTCACTATGTGGCATGGAAGAAACCATCCATGTATAGTTTTAGTCACATGACTTTGTTAATAATTCATGTAACTTGTTTAAATAATACACAAATAGTTTTATAAATAGCCACATAAATGGGTTTGAAAAAATAGCTCTAAACATATTATGAGTCAAAACTTTGTTAAAGCAAAAAACCAAGAAAATGGATGATGAAGGGACAGGAAAACAATATCGAAAGTTTAGGTTCAAGTTTTGTTCATTTTACAATTCTTACTGAGATCATGCAGATTTAAAGTGGGGACTTTTGTGAACATAAAGCCAATATAATTTATACAGTAGATTTTGGTCTTCAAATATATGTGGTTACTAAGTTCAAACTCTAGAAAAAATCTGAATCAAAATATCCAAGGATTTTGCAGGTGAATAGATTAACACGTGAGGTTAAACATTAAACACATTCCTATCAGTTGTTTATGACAAGGATATTTACTTGAAAAATTAATAGAACTTTGTTCCTAGACTACTATCCATCACAGACTGCACGTTTGGCTTTTAGCTTTCCTTAAAATTCTAATGTTGGGCTATGACTTATTGCTTGGGGCTCAGAAAATTTGTCTATAGCTTACATAATTCTCTAATATGTTTCAATTGTGAGCATATGAGGCTTGAACTGCAGTTATAGATCTTGAAAGGTCAAGGGAGACTACAGTCCACTGAACTAGGTTGTGTTTACCAACATTTTTCATTTTACTTTGGATCACTTGGTACAAAAGGGATAGAAAGAAGAAGAAAAAGAATAGAACAAGTAATACATTCTTTAATACAAAGAGTAAAATGTCAATTTGTCCCACAAATCCTTATAGAAGCAATTTAGAAGCAGCTAACTAAAATCTTTACCTTTAGCGAGCTTCAAACTTAGTTATTGTCACATCTTTTGTAGAATAAAATCCCCCTCCTATGATTGATCCCAAATCATTGGTAGGTCTTCGGAAGATGAAAGCGGGTTGTTTTGGAGAAGGAAGAGTTGTTTCACAACTCAACATGAGAAGAACTAGCAACATTGTTGGTCGATCCATTGCATCTTCTTGCACACATAAGAGCCTAATTTGAATGCATCTTAAGACTTTAGGGTAAACACAGGACACATTTATCGATGAATCAACTATATCTAAGGCTCTATATTCTTTCCAAAGTTTCCAGACCTGTGTGATTTGTAGCATTATCCATAAGTGGCTGTATTATCACTGCATACCATAAAGATTTCTGTTTTCTATTACTTATATGCCCTATCAAAGTTATGGAAGGGTGCTTGTGATAAAAACTGTTGTTCTTCTTGCCACTAACAATCTCCAACAATATGACACCAATACTAAATACATCTGATTTTGTTGAAAATTTCCCAAATACTACGTACTCTAGTGACATATAAACATTGCACATGAAAACATTATATACAGAATGTTAAAGTTTGCAAGGCCTTCATTTCCTTATGTCTAGTAAGTGTGCAAGTCTTTGCATAATATACGGGAGCATGTGTGCATGTGTATTTGTGTGATACTTACTATGTTCCTATAACTCGAGTTGCCTTGTCTTCAATTTGGTTCCCTTTGAATATATGGGCTATCCCAAAATCCGAAATCTTGGGGTTCATCTCAGCATCTAGTAAAACAAGGCTAGTTCTAAGATCCCTATGAATAATTCTTAATCTTGAGTCTTGATGAAGATGCAAATCCCACGACAAATCCCAATGATGATCTCAAAGCGTTTCCTTCAATTAAGCAATGAACTTCTTGTATGATCTATGATAAAATCTTACTCTAGTTTACTCAAAATGCAATTTAAACAATATTGAAATATGTGTTTTTTACGTACCTCACATTTATTTTTTGAACATATAATAAAAGAAAATAAAACAGACGATGGAAATAGATTTTAATAAAGAAGACATACCAAAAATGAAGGAGTCCAGGCTTTTGTTTAGCATGTACTCATAAATAAGCATCTTTTCTTCCTCCTAAATGCAATAGCCAAAAATTTTGACAAGATTTCTATGTTGAAGTTTTGTAATCAACATAACTTCATTTTTGAAATCCTTTATTCCTTGTCCTGAACTCTTGGATAGACTTTTTACAGCTATTTGTTGCCCATTCTGAATTCATGAACTAAGAGTAAGCTTACTCATAACTATCAGTTCTAAGAAATTGACTTCAACACCTAAGGCTGTGTTTGTTTCAATGTAAAATATTTTCCGAATATAAAATATTTTTAGGTGAAAATATTTTCAAGTATTTTGTTGTATTTTAAAAAATGCTTTGAAAAATATTTTCTGGTGTTTGGCTGTATTCTTGAAAATACTATAGAAAACACATTTTCTACTTGTTGCTCACATTTTCTTACATTTTCCCAACTTCCAAACAAATATATAATATCATTTCTCAATAAATAAACACAAAAGAAACAAAACCCAATAAAAAAAATTCATCAAATCCGATCAAATTGAGAAAGGAAGGAAGAGAGAGAGAGGCGACTAAGTTCGATCTAGAGGCGGCAGAGGCAAGATCACACAGCAGAGGCAACTAGGTCACAGTGGGTCGCTCATCTTGCGGTGGTTTGCTCGACATGCGTAGAGAGAAAAAAGGTAGATCAGTGACATGGGTGGCAGAGGGAGGAAGAGAGAAACAAGGCAGATCGGCGATGAGAGGCACAGCCCAGACGGTGGTGGAGTTGATCTCAAGTTCAGGTGACTGGCCTCTCTCTCTCTCTCGGTTCGGTTCTTTTTTTTTTTTTTTTTTTTTTTTTTTTTGGAAATGGTTTGAAGGTAAGCTTGGAGATGGGTTTTGGATCGTGGGGCAGCACGATCTAGGCTGGCTGGAGCTTGACTGGGCTGACCGAAGCTTGGTTAAGGTGAGCTTGGAGATGGGTTTTGGACCATGTGAAGAGTGTGCTCGAGCTCTCTCTCTTCAGGTGTGGTTTCCAGAAATTGTTTGAAGGTAAAATCAAAGCGTGAATGATTTTACGCTCAGGGTGTGTTTGTTTCGTGTAAAACGTTCTCCGGAAAATACATATTTTCCGGAAATGCTATTTTCCGGAAAAGGAAAATATTTTTAAGTGTTTGGTTGAATTATGAAAATTGTTGTGGAAAATATTTTTATGTGTTTGGATGTATTCTAAAATGCTATTTTCCGGAAAATTTTTCACATTATTACAAAAAATTTTATCATCACATCCAATTCAACAACAATTTCCGGCAGCAAATTCCGGCAACAACAACAACAACAACAACAACAACAACAATAATCAGTTCATCCAAAAAAAAAAAACAACAACAACAATCAAATTATAAAAAAAAAAAAAAAAAAAAAAAAAAAAAAAAACAGAGAGATCGAGGAAGAGAGAGTGTGGAGGCGATGGGTCTGGGTCGGCGACGAGATCGAGGTTCGTGGGTTGCTCTGGGTTCGTCAGTTCGTGGGTTGCTGGGTTCGTCGGTTCGTGGGTTACTCTGGGTCGAAGGCGATGGCTTCCGCTGGGTCGAAGGCGATGGGTTGCTCTAGGTTCGTCGGTTCGTGGGTCGAAGGTCGCCGGCAGTTGCTCGTGCGATTGCTCCGGGCTTGGTCTCTCTCGCTGGCGGTTCGTGGGGCTTGGTCACTGGTCTGGGTCTCTCTCTCTCTCTCTCTTTCTTCGTGCTCTCTCTCTCTGTTTTCTGGAAAATAGCATTTGAAGTGAAAATAGAAGGTGAAATGAATTTCACCCGTGGGAGCTCTATTTTACGGTCAAAGCTGAAATGATTTTCAGTTGACCGAATTTTCCAAATCAGCCAAACACTCAAGTTTTACGGAAATGGTTTTCCCGAAGTACTTTGAAGTCAAAACAAACACACCCTCAAAGTGGCTTATTTTCCAATCAAAGCGTAAATGATTTTCCATTGACCGTATTTTTCGTAGCTGCCAAACACACACAAGGGTGTAAAATAATTTCCTGAAAGTTTTTTCAGGCGAAACAAACGCAGCCTAAATCTTTTTATTTTTATTTTTTTTTTTTGATGGGTAAGCTCAATCTGAGTTTTCAATAACTTATGTAGCGCTTATGAAACTCATTTTATCCCATTCTCTCCCGCATAATAATAGAATATGAAAAAAAAACGAAAATAGGTATGCTATCAACATTCAACAATGTAATTATGAATTGTAAACATACCTTAAAAACAGAACCAAAACCACCTTGCCCAAGTTTGTTGGTCAGAGAGAAATTGCCAGTGGCGGCAACTATGCTGCTTAGATAAAAAAATCAATATATCTGGATGTCAAAAACCTGTCTAGTCTAGTTATCCAATTCAACCCCAGCCTCATGTATGGAAGCAAAGTGTGTGTAGCGTAGTCAAAGCTTTGCCATAACACGTTTTTGTTATTGCCTTGGACCAATACCAGGTTCCCTGAATCTTGAAGCTGAGCAACAGAGGAGGTTGTCCCTTGGACAGAAACATTTGTAGACCAAACAAGACAGTTATAACTGTCATGGAGGACGAGGTTTTTAAACAGGTTGATGGAGAGAACTCCAGAGGAATCATTGATAGGATCATTCCTGTTTGCAACCCAAAAGACAGTTTGTTTTGTCACTTTGACATACCAAATACCAAGTTACTGATAGCTGGAGCTGCCAAGGCTGAAGAAGCCTAAGGCAAAATTATTTTCTTTGGAAATCAAAGATTGGCCATCATTGATGGATTGGTCTGGTGTTAAGGTATCAAGGGAAGTGCAAAATGGAAAGAAAAGAATGATTAGAATGAAAGACAACCATTTTTTCAGCATCCATGTTTGTTTTAGTGATTATTTACTGGAATTAAAAAAAAATTAAAAATTTGTTGGTTGGGAAAAATATATTGATATTTGGTTTGATTGAGAATTATGAAGTCTCCTTATTGAGAGAGAGAGAGAGAGAGAGAGAGAGTTAGGAATCTCTCAGATCCTTGTCTCGGAATATTTTTATTTAGGACTAAGCATCCATCCTGCAGACCAAAATGGACTATTTAAAATAAGTATTTTAATATTTAATCTGCCAGTCATTTTCAAGTTGACAAAAGCGTTCACTGATAATTGATGCCTAGAATGTCTCCAATCCTTAGATGCAATTCTGAACTTGTGATGCTTAGTGACTGTGTAAGGTGGCTTATTGACCTGATCCAACATCCATTTTGATACGCTATTTTTTTTGTTTGAAAAAAGAGGTGCTTAGTCCATAGATTGGCTTATTAGGATACATAGAGTTATCAAGGCAGGGCGAACTATCCTGGCTTGCGATGGTAATTGGTAATTGGCATCCTGACTGATCTTGGGCCAGCAGCAGCCAACTCATCTGAGCTTGATTCCTAGAACTTTTTTCCATTCTTTGGCTAACCTCAGTCCAGCAAATTTCAGTGGCTTTTACAAACTAGTATGCAATCTACTACATGCCTTGCTTGTATCCAAAAAGAAAAGGTGTAAAACAATACAGCTCATTGGAAGCACAATTTTAACTTTTAAAAATGACTACATAGATTCACAACCAAGCATATGAGATCAATATATATTCTATCTGTCATGTAAAGCCTTAAGTACAAGGTATTGGGCGAGGTAAACTGTATTGCACAACCAAAACAATTGGCTTTATAATGTCTTTCATTAACCCTTTAATAGTGTAACATAATAGTCACCTCATTTATTGTACCATATCTCCCATCCATTTCAAAATCTGCTGTATGAAGAAGCAGATATAGAGAACTTCAACAAATGATTAAATTTTTGGCCTAAAGTCAGTAGAAAGAGCAATGCTAATCAAAATTCTTATTGAGACATTATTAAAGAATTGTCAGAAATATGAATTAAAAAATGGTGTCATATGGTAGCCATAGAATATACCTTAGGACCCATGGTAAATTTGACAGCAACAGCAAGCTCCTCCACACCCTTTAGCATAAGATAAAGAGCCCAGGCCAAAACCCCGAATTTTATATCTTTGGTAGGGAGACTTCATATTCCAATTTTTTTTATTCTGATTCTTCTTTTCTTCCCATTTTGCATTTCCCTTGACACCTTAACATCAGACCAATCCAAAAAGGATGTCTAATTTTTTTTTAATTCCAAACAATGATTATTGGAATTGGACCATAAGTTGGAGATACTATAGTTATCTCATTAAAATTAGTTTTGTATTCACGCAACTTTTATAAACACTGTTGTATATTTCACAAGACCAATGGGGTAACAGGTCTTAATTATCTATCTTATACTCTAATAAGAAAAATAAGATGGGCTTTTTCAGGCATAACATCATTAACTTGACCTAAGAAACCAAACCCAAGTTAGCCCAGGAATTTACAATCTGTGTATCACAAAATGAAATCACCAAAGAGCCAAAATAACCAACTCTTTTGGGTCCATGTGAGCTTTTGATAAGTCCATGAAACGAAATAGATCACTAACAAATGAATTATTCTTCAGCAAGCTATATATGATCACAAGTTTGGAGTTTTAAACTTATTACTTTTGCTACTTTAAATAGTAAATGCCAATATGATTAAGATGTAAATTTAATTTTGCATTGCCCTACAAGTTAAGTTGTCTTTCTCTTAGACAAGGCAAGGGGAAGCACATACCTCCCTGAGTTGACAAACCAACCAAGCTACGCTAAAAAAAATTGCTTTCCAGTCCACTGCACAGTAGCAACAGAAAACTTATAAGGAAAAAAGGAAAAAAAATTATAATCAGTTTTCATACATGCATAAATAATTTTCTGCGCCATATAATAGATAGTGATACAAAGTGTTTGAACATTATATCTATATTACTATTCCAGAACATTGAACATACATGTCACAAATTTTATTTCATCAGATAGAAAACTTTAATTTGACATGCCAATAGTCATACAAGTGTCTCAAACTCTACAATTTACAATAACAACACATTGCAATAACTTTTCAGTAGTCAAATTTTCAAAAAGATAAATTTATCTATTAGATAAGCATTAAATAGAATAAACAGGTGCACAAAGATTGGAATCAAAGTTAGATTTTGAGAAGTCAATAAAATGTAGTTTTTCACTAACAAAAAAGCTAATTACCAAAGCCTCCAAAATCAACTAGAAAGCCCCAAAACCATGACCCAAATCTCAAAAAATAAATTTTCCACATCTAAACAAAGTAAAACATTCTAAATCAATACTACAGTTCATGTACAAGATCAGAACAAAACAGAACAAAACAAGATTAAAAATTTAAGAAAGAAGGAAAACAGATAATCAAAGCTTTGCCATAACACCTTTTGTTATTCCCCTGGATCAATACCAGGTTTCTTGAATCTTGAAGCTGAGCAACAGAGGAGGCTGTAACTTGGACAGAAACATTTGTAGACCAAAGAAACAGTTAAAACTAGGTTTCCAAACTAGTTGATGGAGAGAACTCCAGCGGAATCATTGATAGGATCATTCCTGTTTGCAACTCACACGACAGTTTGTTTTGTCAATTTGACATACCAAAAACCAAGAAACTGATAGCTGGAGTTGCCAGGGCTGAAGAAGCCTAAGGCAAAATTATTCTTTGGAAATCAAAGACTGGCCATGCTTGATGGATTCATCTGGTGTTAAGTTGTCAAGGGAAATGCAAAATGGAAATAAAATAGTGATTAGAATCAAAGACAACCAATTTTTCAGCATCCATGTTTGTTTTAGTGATCTTTTACTTCTTTTTTTTGGGGTGGGAAAAACATATTGATATTTGGTTTGATTGAGGATTATGAAGTCTCTTTACCAAAAAAGAAAACAGATAGAGAATTATGAAGTCTTATCTCTCTAATCCCTATCTCTAAATATTTTTATTATAGGGATTAAGCATCCCTTCTTTCAAACCAAAAATGTAGCGTACCAAAATGGATATTGGATCGAGTCAATAAGCCAGCTTACACAGTCACTAAGCATCGCAAGTCCAGAATTGTATCTAGGGATTGGAGGCATTCTAGGCATCAATTATCAGTGAAGGCTTTTGTCAACTTGAAAATGACTAGCAGATTATCTAAAATATACTTTTCTTTAGTTTTAGAGAAACTTAATGGATGGCTAGAGTGACATGCTAGCATTGTTAACTTTTAGCATTTTTTTCCCTACTTTAGTGAGTAATTGATAGTTTGATTAAGTTGGAAAACAAGTGGTCGAGAAAATGGGATGAGATTGGTTTATTGGGATATAAACAGTTATCAAGGGGGAAAAAAAAAAGGCCAGGCCAACTATTCCGGCTTGAGATGGTAATTGGTAATTCAGCATCTTGACTGATCTTGGGCCAGCCACAGCCTACTCGTCCAAGCATGATTTCTAGCGCTTTCATAAATCAACCTATTAATAGTTGATTAAAGCTTTTACAAACTAGTATGCTGTCTACTATATACTTTGCTTGTTTTTTAAAAGAAAAGGTTGAAGATGGAACAGCCCATTGGAAGCACAATTTTAAAGTTCAAAAGACTACAAAGACTCCCAACCAAGCACATGAGATCAATATATAATGTATCTGGCATGTAAGACTTAAGTACAAGGTATTGAACAAAACACATGGATCTATAATGTCTTTTATTGACTCTTCAATACTGTAACATAATACTCACCTCATTTATTGTACCATATCTCTCATCCATTTCAAAATCTGGTGTTCGGAGAGAGCATTTTTAAAAAAAAAAAAAAATTCCATAAAGAGTTGATTTTTGGGCCAAAAATCAGTAGAAAGACCAATGCTAATCAAACTTCTTATTGAGATATGAATTGCATAGATTGCATGAGTTAGAAATATGAATTAAAGAATGGTGTGATTATGTAGCTATAGAATATACCTTAGGAGTTAGGACCCATGGTGACTTTGACGGCAACAGCAAGCTCCACCACACCCTTTAGCATAAGACAAAGAGCCCAGGCCAAAACCCGGAATTTTATATCTTTGGCTACATAGTTTCTTCTCCTCCTCAATCCACTACCAATCTAAATCACACAACAGAGAGCATTGTCCTTCGCTCTCAACAACAACACCATAAGGCAAGCACAAACACTCTCAAGTCTCAACAATCCCCCTCTCTCTCTCTCCCAAAGCTGAAAGCTCGCATTTTTCTTCAAGAATGGAGTTGGGTTTCGTCACAAAGGGAAGGGAGTCAAGGACACAAGCTGGTGGGTCATGGGTGTTTGAACTTGGGACAAACAAGTCATCTCTCAAATTGTCTCCGAAAATCTCCGTTTTGCTTGCAATCATTTTTCTTTTTCTTTTTCTTTTCTTTTTTATGTAAACCTAATACATTTTATTTTATATTCAATTAATAATAAATAAAGTTTGACTACAAAATTAATTATTATATCTAAAACTATAATTTTTCTCAATATCTTTTTACTGGAAGTAAATTTTGACAAATTTATTAGGATTACGTTTTTTTCTTATATCCTCTATACTTGTAAAATTTCTAAAAAATTAAAAATCAATAGTTATGTTATCAATAAATTGTCTAAATTGCAAATTTTTACAGTTTAAAATTATGTATAAAATATAATTATCTAGATCATATAATAAATAATATCCGATTAACACAATATCTGACATATGTATTAAGAACATAAAGAACTTGCAATTCCACAGTTAGATTTTTGAAATATATAGTAATATTAATGATATTGAGTAAGATTATACCCTTAAATTATAACTTATTTTGTAACTAAATTTTGTCCATTATTATATATAAGAGATATTTTGAAAATGGAAAAAAATTAATGAAATGCCCTAAAAACATTAGTTTATGAAATATTTTTAGAAACCTTTTATAGGGGAAAAAAAATTTACAGCTTTTTATATTTCCTACAAAAATTGTATTAGTTTTAATTTTTTCTAAAATTTTCTATTAACAAATACCCTAAAAGCACTCATTAAATAATGTAATTTGTGGTTGGAATTTTTTTTTCTTAGTACTCCTTACAAACAATTTATCTTCTATATGACTTTTTTATTTTTAGAAACCTCTTCTATATGACTTAAATGACCAAAAAATGAAATAAAGATAAGTAAATCCATCACTTATGTTAAAATAAAAAACAAGACAATAATAACATATGAAAAATATAATTTTATTAAGAAACTATCTACATTATTTTGAGAATGTGACATAATTGTCAATAAAGTAGTTCCTCTTTCTATACAAACATTTCCACTCAAAGCATCACTAAAGTGGACCAAAGTGAACCGAAGTAGATCATAATGGACTGAATTAGACCAAATTGGACCAAAGTGTGCTGAATGGAACGAAATGGACTGAATAGACCTAAGTAGACCATAATGGACTAAATAGGACCAAATTGGAGCAAAGTGGACTAAAATTGATTTAAGTTGACCAAAATAAACTGAAATGGACCGAACTTAACAATAGTGAATTGAATGGACCGAATTAGATCGAGTGAACCAAATAGACTGCAATGGACCAAACTGGATAGAATTGGACCAAAGTGGACTGAATAGGCCAAAATGGACTAAATTGGACTAAAATGTTACTTTGATATGACTCAATAGGAGTATAACAACAATAAATGCTATGCTTCAACTTTTAGATATTATGTAGATAAGATTAAGTCCCCTCTTTTCTCACCCTAACATGAGTGGTTTTGAAAAATGGAACTAGGAGAGGAAGACTTGCATGTATTGTTGCTGGGTGCATGCAGTCAAATATCTGTTGTAGATCTACATTAAGAGAGAAGTAAGTAAAATTATATTGTTCTTATAATTAGGGTTAAATGTCATTACACACATTTTTTTAAACATCTGTACACGCACGATATAAATTTTCATTTGAAAATTGTGAAATTTCAGTGCATTTTGTGTGTGTATGGACAAATATGTAAAACTATATAAAACAAACACTATTCATTAATTAGTTGTGTTCTAATCAAGTATATGTGTTCTTATGTTGATTGCTTCACTCTTTAGAATTGGTTTATATTGTAGTTGTGGTAAATTTATTAGTACTGTGATTACCAAAAAATTGATCTAATCAAGTCATTGTTAATTAATCTGCATAATTATCAAAAGGTATCTAAATTAAAACTTTTGAATTATAAATTATCCCCAATTTTATTTGTCCATAGAAATTAAACTATCCAGAGCATATTGTCAACGTTTTTTTGTTTTAAGCTTGGCCCAATTTTCAATTTAATAAAACACAGACAAAAGTATTACAGAATGGTTCTGATTCAAAGACTACTGTAACTAACTTTTTTTTTTTTTTTTTGATGGGAAACTGAATGGATTTCATTGAAGACAAGCTGCAAAAGATACATCTTGTAAGAGAGCCTGATCAATAAAGTTAGGGCTCTCCTCAACCCATACAGCAAAATCATTAATGCCTATAGCATATTTGGCTAATAAATGGGCAGGCCTATTGCCTGCCCTCTTTACATGAGAGACATCTACCTTACGAAATTCCTTAAGAGTAGAAAGGGAACTTGTAACAATTGCAACAACAGCAGAGGGAGGGGAAGAAACTTCATTAAGGGCATTAACTAATATCAGAGAGTCCTCTTCCAAGATGAAGTCATGAATAAGCATGTCTCTAGCGAATTGGAGACCTACCTCGAAATCTTTGGCTTCAGCTTCAACTGCACCCATTGGAGCTCTTATTTTCTTGCAGCAGGCTCCTAAAACTCTCCCTTCCTCATCTCTAACCACCACCCCAATGCCCATAGATTTTTGCGCCCTTAAATACTGCGCCATCCACATTGATCTTATAGCCTGAAGGGGGAGGGGGAGACCATAGAACAGGCCGGCTTGAGGCAGGACACACCTGGCTATCCAGACAGTTCTGGTATTCTATGAGGTAATCCATTGCTCCGAAGACTAAAGCCTTTCCATCCTTACACTTCTTACCGTGCCACGCCTCATTTCTATTAGTCCACAGGGCCCAAGCCACCATAACAGCCTTCTCCACATCCGCAGGAACCCAATTCTTCTCCATAACCCCAAACCACAGCAAGTCCAAGAAGGAAGGGAAGAAAGCACTATGATATGGAGGGAAGAGCTTGGTTAAAGCCCACACCTCCTGAGTCCGAGTACACTCCCAGAACAAGTGACCTGAGGTTTCTTCCAAAGATTGACAAGCATTACAGCAACCATCTGATAGTACTTTCCTTCTTTTCAGATTTGCCTTAGTGGGAAGGATATCCTTACAAGCACGCCAGGTGAAATGCCGAACTTTATGGGGGACCTTTAAGTTCCAAATATACCTCCAGAACTTACTCATTTTGCCGACATCAGAGGCCAAAGCACTGTCCATCCCATAGGCAGCATCCAAGGCTAACGTGTACGCACTACAGACAGAAAATCTTCTATTTGTATTCGGGGCCCAGATCAGCCTATCTTCTGGCAAGGCAGCGCTAAGTGCAATTCCACGAATGGTATCTGCCTCGAATGAGAGGAACACGCTTTCCACAATATCAGTTCTCCACTCACCATTAGCTTCATCAATAAGCTCATTTACCCGAGCCTCATGGTGAAGCAAGGAAGGGGGCGATATTACCTTATACTGAGCTGGAGTAGGCAGCCACCTGTCTTTCCAAATCTGGATTTTTCGACCATTACCCACTTGCCAACGGATGCCCTTCTTCACCACCTCTTGTGTAGCCATGATGCTCCTCCAAACATAGGACGGGTTATGTCCCATTTCAGCTTGAATAAATTCATAGTTAGGGAAATATCGAGCTTTAAAAACCCTATAAAGCAAGGAATCTTTTCCAGATTGCAGCCTCCACCCTTGTTTAGCCAGCAAAGCTAAGTTGAAAGGCTTCAATTGCTTAAAAACCATCCCGCCTTGGGATTTTGGAGTACAAAGTTTATCCCACCTAATCCACACCATCTTCTTCTCATCCTTGCATTGACCCCACCAAAAACTTCTAATAATGCTAGTCATTTCATCACATAATGAATCAGAGATCTTGAAGCAACTCATAGAGTAGGTGGTGATTGCCTGAGCCACAGCTTTAATCAGAACTTCCTTACCCGCCTTCGAAAGGATTTTTTCTTTCCATCCAACCAGTTTTTTTATTAGTTTTTCTTTTATTTCCTTAAAGGAATTTTTCTTATTCCTACCCACCAACGAGGGAAAACCCAAGTATTTTTCATGTTGCTTTATGACCTGAGCCCCAAATCTTGTTTTTATATCTTCCTTAATGGGTTCCTTCGTATTTTTGCTGAAGAAAAAGGGCTATTTTAGCTCTATTGAGTTACTGCCCTGAAGCCATTTCATAAACATTCAAAACCTGCTGCAATGCATCACACTCCACCCTGGTCGCATTATAGAAAATAATGCTATCATTAGCAAAAAATAGGTGAGAAATCATAGGACCTCTCCTACAAACTGCAATGCCCTCCAAATCCCCCGAGGTGACAAATTTTTTAATAAGTGCAGACAAACCTTCCGCACACAGGAGAAAAAGGTAGGGAGAGAAGGGGTCACCTTGGCGAAGGCCCCTCGTAGGGATAATATGTCTCTGCTGTTTCCCATTAATTCTAATTAAGTAAGTGACCGAAGAAATGCACTATTTCATTAAGTCCCTCCATCTTTGGTGAAACCCTAACTTTTCCATAATTTTATCAAGGCAATTCCACTCTACCCTATCATAAGCTTTACTCATATCAAGCTTAAGAGCCATCTCCCCCACTTCACCTCCCTTCCTCTGGCAGATATGGTGCATAGTTTCAAATACTAACAGCACATTATCAGAGATAAGTCTACCATTAATAAAGGCACTTTGAGATTCACTTATAATAAGGGACATAATTTTTTTAAGCCTATTAGCAAGGGTTTTGGCAGCAAGCTTGTATATAACATTGCAAAGACTTATAGGATGGAAATCAGACACTCTTTTGGGATTGTTATTTTTTGGGACTAAAACTATGTGAGTTTCATTAAACTTGGGGGGGGGGGGGGGGGGGATAACACCATGGTTGAGAAAGTCTAACAAAGTTTTAGTAACCAAATTGCCAACAGTAGGCCAAAAATGCTGGAAAAAGATGGGGGGCATACCGTCCGGGCCCGGCGCTTTCGAAGGGTGCATCTGTTTTAGGGCTCTCTGCACTTCTTTAAGCCCAAAATCCCTGATGAGCTTCAGGTTCATATCCGAAGACACTTTTGGTTGCACAGCTTCCACAATTTCAAAAAGATCCGTGGGGCTAGACAAAGTGAATAAATCAAAGAAATACTTCACAGAGCTACTTTCGATCTCCCTTTCCTCCTCCCTCCATACTTTATTGGCATCAAAAACCCCCTCAATGAAGTTTTTTTGGAACCGAGAAGAGGCTTTAGCGTGGAAAAACTTTGTGTTCCTGTCACCCTCTCTGAACCAATTCTACCTGGATCTCTGTCTCCACATAGTGTTTTCCTTTTCTAACCAACAATTTAGTTCAACTCTAGTTTCCTTCAATGCCTTGATTGTACCTGGAGAGGCTACTAGTAGATCCAACTCCTCAAGTTTTCGTTGAAGCCGAGAAATCTCCTTACCCACATGCCCAAATTTAGCCACATTCCAAACATCCAACCTGTGCCTACACGACTCTAAGCACTTGAGAATCAGAAAGTCCGCCCCACCCACCAAACCTTCTTTCCATGCATCCATAACCACACCTTCGCATCTCTGGTCTTGTAGCCTAATAGATTCAAATCTAAAACTCCTATTTACTTTCTTTTTCTTACTTGTGGTTGTGAGCTGAAGAAGGATAGGGCTGTGGTCAGACACCGAAGTGGAACGGTGGAAAAGTTTGGCTGAAGGGAGTTTCATGGACCACTCCGAAGATACAAGTGCCCTGTCCAATCGTTCCCTTATTTGAGACCCATCCCTCTTCTGATAGATCCATGTAAACTTGGGCCCAATAAACTCCATTTCCTTCAGCCCACAGGAGTTAATAACATTCCTAAACCTTGTCATTTGTGGGTTGGGCCTTTGTGCACCACCTTCCTTTTCTGAAGCACAACAAATTTCATTAAAGTCTCCTACCACCAACCATGGTAGACCGGACCCGTCACAAAGAAAGCTGAGTAACCTCCACAACTCTAGTCTCAACGATGTAGCTGGGTTACCATAAAAGCCCGTTAAATGCCAAGCACCCCCAATATTAACGCCCTCCACATTTGCATCAATATGGGATACAGTTAAAAGGATTTAATTAAGCATCATCGTTGGTATCAATTATATCACGTGGACACGTCTGTGTTTTAATGACAGCACGTGAGGCCTGGTAAGAAATGTCACTGTTTCCTTCCAAAAAATTAATGACCAAACTAACAATCACATATCCTTAGTGCGATGGTCACTCTATAAGTATAAGTGTTTGTGGGATGTGGGGGGTAAGGGCTAGGATTCAAGTTTCCAGGAGAGAGTTTCACACACATATACACTTAGATTAGACTAGAGTAGAATTTCTATTTTGTAAAAAAAAAAAAAGACCAAACTAGACCGAATGGACCAAACACACACTCTCACCCTCTCCATCTCTCTCACTCATAGCCATGGCATTACCCGGGGAAAGAAGGAATTCAAGTCACGACAGCTAGTCTCATCTCGTCCCTTTCTCTAATGGATGTTTTTTATTTTTTATTTTCTATTTTTTATTTTTTATTTTTTATTTTTTAAGATTCTTCTTAATGGGTGGTTAGAAATAATATTAAATTCCTACAAGGCTCATGATCTATTTCTAGTTAATAATAGCTTATACAAACTACAAACTACAGAGTCTACCATATGCATTGCTTATATTCAAAAAGGAATGGCTAGCCTTGTCTCTTGAGTCAGGATTTTTGACTAACAAAAGTTGCATAAGAAGACCTGCATTTGCATATAGCAAAAGCTAGACTTGACTGGGGTCCATCTCCATGATGATGATGATGATTGAACATTGATACCTTGGACGAGTTGGCAATGAATTTGACCTGCATGTATTTTGCTACTTCCATATTCATGTACCTAGAATGATCATTGATCAATGGCAATTTGAGATGTAATGTAAGGCTATAAATTGACCCACATTCAGCTTCTCATATTCACATTGAAGTATGACCAGGTAGGAAATATGATGATCACGTGTTTTGGGGTGGACTCTAGCTTGAGCTCAGACAACAAAGCCTTACATGTGAAACATGCCCTGCTCTGACTTTGCCTCAAGTTACTATCACGTAGCAAAAGGGTAAACAATAGTTATGTTATCATTCAGTAATATTACTCTTTTAAGTACAACTGATCATCAAGGAGTTTTGACAGGACCTGGTGCATTATTACTGGTTTGACCACGCCCAATTTTGAGTATATTTAAAACTCATCTCTCATATAACTGCATGATGCAATCAAACACCTAAAGCTTGGCCTCAAACCAAAAGGAAATGAAAAAGTTTGGCTCTAAGCATATTTAGTGTTCTCTTTTTCCAACTCACTATATGCATCGAAGAGACCACCCATGTATAATTTTAGTCACATGACTTTGATAATGATTCATATGACTTATTTAAATAATACACATAAATAATCTTATAAATTGCCACATAAATGGGTTGGAAAAGATAGCTCTAAACATGTTAGGAGCCAAACTTTGTTAAAACAAAAAACTAAGAAAATGGATGATGAAGGGACAAGAAAATAATTACAAAGCCTTAGATTCAAGTTTTGTTCAGTTTGCAATTCTTTCTCCAAGAATCAAGGAGTTTTAACAGTATCTCCTACATTATTATCGGTTTGAACACCCAATTTTGAGTACATTCAAAACTCATCTCGTATAACTACATGATGCAATCAAACACCAAAGCTTGAACTCCAAAAATAAAAATCAAGAAGATGGATGATAAAGGGAGATAGGAAAAAATCACAAAGCTTAGATTTAGTCTTCTTCAGTAAGCAATTCTTACTTAGATCAAGCACATTTAAATTGTTTTTTCATGAACATAGCCAATCAAAATTATATGGTAGATTTTCGCCTTCAATTTAGTGGTTAGTAAAGTTCAAACTTTAGAAATAATCTTAGTCAATCCAAGGGTTGCAGGTGATTAGATTAGATGAGTGTTTAACATGTGCGGCTAAACAGCAAGCACATTCCGGTCAGTTGGTTATGATGAGGATATTTACTTGAAAAATTAATAGAACTTCAATTTGTATTATGTTGGCAAACCATGATCAAAATGTTTAGTCTAGAAGTAGGCTGCTCAAAGTGTGTTTACGTGTAAAGTTGGAATCGAGTGTACTACATGATTTATTATGTAAATTTGCAAGGCTCGATTGATCAAAAATTAGACTCGATCGATCGAAGCTCATGCAGATTATTTAATTGCAGAATTTTCCAACTCAGCCCAAGCCCATATGACGTGTAGGGTTTTATGTTTTGTCTTGAGTATAAAAGGAAAAACCCTAGCCACGTTTTGTAGTTGTTGTTTATGCTGTGTGTATGAATCTCTTGTGAGATCTAGAGGTGTTTGCCTTCATACATACTTAGAGTTTCCAATCTCAAGATTGATGTTGAGAGCTTGGTGATCATCTCAGTTGCTGCAGAAAGAGCTTGAAAAAAATACAAGGGGGAGTACTTGTGGTTGCTGTGGATCAAGGAAAGAAGTAGTTCATGGACTTGGAGCTGTCACGTGGTCGGGGTAGTAAGTTTCCTACTTGAGGTAGCAATAAGATGTTAGTGGTCTAAGTCGCTGTTGTGTAAACTTCAATTCTTTCATAGTGGATCTATTTTACCTTGAGGATAGCTAGGTTAAATCATTCCTAGGTTTTTTACCGGTTTGGTTTTCCTAGGTATCATATCATTGTGTTATTTATTTTCTACACTGTTTAATGATATGATTTATTTATGTTAACCTAGATCTGAATAATTTACCTAAGATAATAACTTGGCTAAATAACTAGGTTAATCTGTTTGTGTTTAAGGGGTCTAAAAGCATACAAGTGGTATTAGAGCGGGTTAGCTCTAGTATTTAGATCTTTTTATCTAAGAGTTGATCTTTAACCCCTGTTGTCATGGATACTTGGAAGTTCTTATTGCTAAAGTTTCAATTTGTCTACTTTTGGATTGTGTCTCTTGTTGCTTTTGTTGAGTCTTTCCTTGAGTATCTGGGTATAATTACATGTGATGATAACTATCTGTGTTATACTACTTTAACCGCCTTAAAGACACATGATTCTTGTCTTTGGTATTTGGATAGTGGATGTTCTAGGCATATGACTTTATTCAAGACACTCTTTGAAGGAAAGATTGGGACAATCGCATTTGGAAATGGAAGCAAATCTGTGATCAGAGGCATTGGAACTGTGGACATTCTAAGGTTGCCAGTTTTTGAAGATGTCTGGTATGTTAATGGGCAGAAGGAGGCTAATTTACTCAGAGTCAGTCAAATTTGTGACAATGGATTAAATGTTCTCTTCACCAAGCATGAATGTGAGATACTTGATAGAGGAGGTGACTGCATGTGTATTGGTGTTAGGACAGCTGACAACTATTATGGTATAACACCTAGTATAAGCAACAAGTGTTTCAGTGCAATGATCAATCAAGTAGACCTATGCATCAACGGTTGGGACATGCAAGTCACAAGCAATTAGAGAAGATTTCCAAGTGTGATGCAATTATTGGTCTGCCCAAGTTTGAAAAGATTGAAAAGTGCATATATGGACCATGTCAAATGGGTAAACAAGTATATCCGCCTGTGACTGAAGTTCAAACTTCAAGACCTCTAGAGTTGTTACACATTGATCTCATAGGTCTTGCCAGAGTTTAGAGTTTAGGTGGAAAGAAGTATATTCTAGTATATACTTGGGTTGTGTTTTTGAGAGATAAAGTTGAGGCTCCTGAAAAGATGATACACCTATGCAAGAAATTGCAAGTTAAGAAAGGAACTGTGATAGCCAGAATTAAAAGTGATCATGGAAGGGAATTTGAAAACGTATAAGAGATGGCTCACATCAAGAGTTCTCTTCACCCAAAACACCACAACATAATGGAATAGTGGAACTGAAGAATAGGGTTGTTCAAGAGATGGCTGGTGTCATGCTACATAACAAAAAGTTGACTAAGTCTTTCTAGGGAGAAACAGCTAACACTGCTTATCATACACTTAATCGGGTGTATTTCAGACCTGATTCCAAGAAAACTCCTTATGAACCCTGGAGAGGAAAGAAGCCTGTTGTCAAATACTTCTGGATATTTGGCAGTGATTATTATATTTTGTGTGATAGGGAGAACCTAGAAAAGTTTGATGCAAAGAACGACTAGGGATACTTTCTAGGATACTCCTCCACTAGTAAAGCTTATAGAGTATACAACCTGAGAACTAAAACAGTCATGGAGTCTTTAAATGTGGTGATTAATGATGAACTGTGTTCATAAATTCATTCAGAAAACATTCATTCGGTTCAAGAAAAGACTGTGGAAGTTGATGATCCTATTCCTGATGATTATATCAGGAAGTATAGTGATGAAGAGCTATTGTTGTTGAATGATGTTGTTTCAATACCATCAAATCCAGAACCATCTACACCGGTTCATGAAACTCAACAAGAACAAGGTAAGCCTAGTCCTTCATCAGAACAAAAAGGTACCTCTACATCTCTGGTCAAAGGTTCGTCTTCTAGAGTAAAGTTAAATCATCCTGTCACAAACATATTGGGAAGTTTGAATAATAACATGAGATTGAGATCCAAAGCCTTGAATGTTATTTCTCACTCATGCTATCTATCCCAATTTGAATCGAAAAAGGTGGATGAGGCACTTCAAGATGCTGATTGGGTTAATTCCATGCATGAGGAACTTTATCAATTTGTTTGGAATGATGTGTGGGAATTAGTTCCTAGACTAAAGGGAGTAAATGTGATTGGAACTAAATGGATTTTCAAGAACAAAGTCAAATGAACATGGTACTGTTATTCGAAACAAATCAAGACTTGTTGCACAAGAATACACACAAGTGGAAGGGATTGATTTTGATGAGACTTTTGCACTGGTAGCAAGACTAGAATCCATTAAGATACTGTTGGCCATTGCAAGCCATTTGAATTTCAAGCTGTATTCTATCGTTTTCTTTCCAAAAAAAAAAAAATTCAAGCTATATCAAATGAATGCCAAGAGTGCCTTCTTGAATGGGATGTTGCAAGAAGAGATATATGTTAAACAACCAAAGGGTTTTGTTGATCCTCACAGACCAGATGATGTCTACAACTTGAAAAGAGCCCTCTATGGTTTGAAACAAGCTCCCAGGGCATGGTATGATAGGTTAACCACATATCTCATTGACCATGGATTCAAAAGAGGATTTGCAGATACTACTCTCTTCATACGTAAGGATAAAAATTACTTTATAGTAGCTCAAATTTATGTTGATGATATTGTTTTTGGTGCTACTAATGATTCTCTTACTCAATCTTTTGCAGATGAAATGAAGAAGATGTTTGAAATGAGTATGGTTGGTGAACTAACTTATTTCTTAGGATTACAGGTGAAGCAAATGAATTCTGGAATTTACATCAACCAAGCAAAGTATGCCAAAAATCTAGTCAAGAGATTTGGACTTGGCAAGGCTGCACATGCTAGAACACCAATGGCTGCTAATGCATAGCTAACCAATGATCCTTCAGGTGAGTCTGTTGATGTTACATTATATAGAAGCATGATTGGTTGCCTTTTGTATTTAACTACAAGTCATCCTGATATTTCTTTTAGTGTTGGTGTATGCTCTAGATTTCAATCTAATCCTAAAGTTTTACATTTGAATGTTGTTAAAAGAATCATAAAATATGTTAGTGGAACTTGTGACTATGGATTATTCTGTAGCAAAGAGTCAAATTTGTCTCTTGCTGGATTTTCTTATTTAGATTGGGCTGGCAATGTCAATGATAGAAAAAGCACCACTGGTAGCTGTTTTTATATAGGAGCTAATCTTGTTGCTTAGATGAGTAAAAAGCAAAATTCTATCTCTCTATCTACTGTAGAAGTAGAATATATTGGTGCTGGAAGTTGTTGTTCACAGCTTCTTTGGATGAAGAAGCTTTTGAGTGATTATGAGATAACATAAGACACCATAGTTGTTTATTGTGATAATTCTAGTGCAATCGATATCTCTAAGAATCATGTTCAACACTCTAAGACTAAATACATAGAGATTAGATATCTTTTTATTAGAGATCTTGTTGAAAGAAAGATTGTGGCTCTTGAGTATATCCCTACTGAACGTCAGAATGCTGACATTTTTCACCAAACCTCTTGATAGAAGTAAGTTTAAGACACTTCGTCAAGTAATTGGTGTGATTCTATGTCCCTGATCATCTTTGGCTTTTATGGTCCTTGTGCTTTATCTCTCTATTCTTTGTGACCATTCCTTTTTTTTTTTTTAGGATTTGAATTGCATAACATTCATGCATTACATGCTAGGTTGTTTTTGTTATTCTTTTCAAAAATAATTTTTTTTTTTTTTTAAAAGGAGGAAAATGGAAGAAAAATGTGTTTTGCATTAATTTTTCTTAGACTTTGAAATCAAGGTTGGCCATATTATTTTTAGATAACATGTTTATGTACCTTGTTTAGCTTAGATGAGCTTATTTTATTGCACTTTACTAGTTTGAGCTTTGTAGTGCATGTTGTGTGGGAGTTGTTTATAATTTTTGATCACATGATCTTGATCTTAAAGTCACATGCCATTGATTGTTGGACTTGAACTTAATGAGAAAAGCATAAATAACTATCTCACCATTGTTTACTAGCCAATTATGAACACCTTAGTGCATATCATAAAATTTTGTGCTCGAGAAAGTGTAGCACATGCATAAAAAGAACATAAGGTGTAGCCTCGGATTAAATTCTAAAATTGGTGTGTAAATTATTGGGCTATAATAACTTCACAATCAAATAAAATTGGTGTCTACATTATCTTGGTTATTTTAATAAGTTTCAATTAAATAAAATTGGTGTGTACATTATGAGGCAAATCAAGAAACTTACATGATTGCAAGCTTTTATTCTAAGAGATGTGAGAATTATATGATGTGACTCTTTAGGTAATAGTATCTTTCAAACTATGTGATGAATTTTGTAGAAATTGTGAATAATCACTATTTACTTATCACCTCATATGTATCTCAAGTTTTTGCTAGTTGCACACACTACACAAGTTACTCTTTGCTAAACTTGGTACATTATATTGTGTGTGATCTTGTTGTGGCCATCCAAAATTGATTCCTTGATTTTAAGGCAAAATGTGTCTAAACTTTGAGATTTGAGAACAATTTGAGTGAAAATCTTGTTTTTGGAAGATCTGGATTAAATTCAAGGGTTTTTGGAAAAACTTTTCATCTCATACTCATGCATTTTATTTATAAAATATTGTGCTTTGAGGAGTTTTTGAATTAAAATGCTCTGTTTTCAAAAAAAAAAAAAATTCAAGATTTTCGATTGATCGAACCTATTGCTTGACCGATTGAAATTGTGATTAAAATTTTGGTTTGAATCTGCCTGGCTCGATCAATTCACGATTGCTGCTGGATCAATCGAATGTAATTTTCAATCAATCGAATCTATTTTTCGATCAATCGAAAATCATTCAAAGAGTTTTTTTTAAACATGAGATTTTCACTATTCTTCACTTTTTCAAAAAGTTTCAAAAAGTTATTCTCTCTCTCTTCGACCGGTCCAGATTCAAAGCCAACTTTTTTGTCATTTTCCCTCAATTTTTCTCAAAGGTTTTTGTCATCTAGCACCAAAAAGACTATTTTGCCCTTTCTTTTTTGTTTTAATCTCATTTTTCATGCATTTAAGGGATATTTTCGAACCTATAGAAATTCGAGGTTTTTGGTGTTTTCAATGTTTTCTTTCAAAATTGATCAATGGGTTTTTGTTGTGGAATGATATTAACATGATCTTTGTGGTTTAATTTGATCAATTTGATGAATTGGGAAAAATTGAAATTTCTAGGGCTTGAAACTACTCGATTTGGGAATTTTGTTCAATTAAGCATAAATTGATGAAATTGGCTTGTGTTATTGATTAATATTATCATTATATACTGTTATCTAACTTGTATAATGATAAATTGATCAATTTGTTGAGATTTTTGAAAGTGGGTTTTCAAAATTTGGGGTTTTTGATATAAACTCTATGTTTAAGCCAAATTTTATGTTTTTAAAGTGTAATTGAACTATTCTCATTGCATTAGAGCATGCATCAAGTATTAATAATGTTCATGCATCATATAGATTGTTATTTTCTATATTGTGTTTTGCTCTAACTGTGTCTGATTCAGTCTGCCTTTGGATTTTTATTTTTATTTTTTATTTATTTTTTTTTTCTGTTTTGTCTCTTTTTTGTCTATCCTTTATGATCCTTAGAATCATGGTTAGGAAGACTAGAGCCCATAGGACCTCCATTTCTTCTTCTCCTCCTTCTTTTGATGGTGAAAGGTTTCTTAGTAAGAAAAACCAGGAAACGTATGAGAAGTTGAACATTCTTAGGAATGTGTGGGCTGAGAGAAATGTCATTTTAGATGAGCTTGATCCGAAAATTTGGAGAAACTTTGAGCATCGGGGCTGGTTGCCTTTGTTGGATGTTGACCATCCTCCTCCGGCTACCTTAATCAGAGAGTTCTATTCGAATCTCTCTGTCCACTCCAATGATTCCAACACTCAGCTTGTGAGAAGTTGGATAAAGGGTGAATAGTATGTCATTACTCCTTCGGTAGTGGCCTCTACTCTTGGGGTGCTTAAGGTCTAGCATCCCGTTTATCCTTATGATAAGTCTCCTCCCCTTGATGACATTATGTCATATCTTACTGGATCTTCTATCCAGTAGGGTTTTGATCCTCAAATCACCTCTCACGAGTTGATTGAGATTCATTATCTCTTTTTCCAGATTTCTTGCCATTTTATCTGGCCCATCTCTCTTGCCATTCTATCTGGCCCATCTCTCATTTGCATACTATTCCTATTGAGAGATGTGCATTTTTGTATGCTCTTGTAACAGATGCTCCTATGAGTTTTCCTCATCTTTTCATTCGTTCTTTGGTTGAGGTTCATAGGAGTAGTTCTTCTGCTCATGCTCTTTTCTTTCCGGTTTTTATTCATCATATTTTGTTGCACTTAGGTTTAGATGAGTTTCCGGCTTCTAAGCTCATACATATCATTGCTCCCATAGGTGCCACCTTCCTTAGGCAAAGGATTGCTTAGATGTGAGCTAGCTCTAAACGCCCTAGAGTAGATTCTTCTTCTTCTGGTATTGTACCTCCTCCTCCTTCTCCTTCTATAGGTGATCCGGCTACTGATGCATTTGTAAATTCGACTGCTGCTGCTGCTCCACCACCTTCTACTTTGGATGATTCTAGCATTCGTCGTATGTTGGACACTGTCATGATCGTTCAGGCGGCTCATGGTCAGCTTTTGGTGGAGGTTCTCATGGAGCTTCAGGCTTTGCGTGCAGAGCTAGCGAGTTTTAGACGGTCACCTCCGCCACTTCCTTTTAATGATGAGCCTTGATTGCCCTTTGGCAATTCGTCACAAAAAGGGGGAGTACATATGGATGGAGATAGGGGGAGATTTTTGTTGTTTTGGAGCTTTGGAGCTTTAGATTGTATCTAGGTGCTTCACTTTGTACTTATTTTTTGGCTTATGATGTATTTATTTTGATATCTTTATTTTTTGATAAGTTGTATATGATAGGGGGAGACATCTTGTTTTTATTTCTGTTTCTTGTTTCACATTGTGCTACATTGATTATTGATTTATATTTATAAGGTTATTCATGATATATGTCTTTTATTTTATGTTATGTGAAATCAAGAATTTATTTTGTTTTACTTGTATTTTCCACACGTGTTTATGTGTTTGTTAAGTGTTACAGGAATATACAAATTGATTCAGTTATGCTGTTGTCTACACTTGCAACTTATAGATAGTAGTTAGGGTGAATTATTTTTTATTGGGCAATTTGTATTGTAATGGGCTGTTTTTGTAACTTTGAGCATTTTGTTTTATTATGTGTTTTGTTATGGATTGCCAAATGGGGAGTTTGTTAGGTTCTAGGACTTTAGGGACTAATGTATTAGAACTTCCATTTGTATTATGTTGGCAAACCATGATCAAAATGTTTAGTCTAGAATTAGGCTGCTCAAAGTGTGTTTATGTGTAAAGTTAGAATCAAGTGTATTGTAGGATTTATTATGTAAATCTACAAGGCTTGATCGATCTAAAATTAGACTCGATTGATCAAAGCTGGTGCAAATCGTTTTTCTACAGAATTTTCCAACTCAGCCCAAGCCCGTAAGACGTGTAGGGTTTTATGTTTTGCCTTAAGTATAAAAGGAAAAACCCTAGCCACGTTTTGTGAGATCTAGAGGTGTTTGCCTTCATACATACTTAGGGTTTCCAATCTCAAGATTGATGTCGAGTGGTGCTCATCTCAGTTTCTGCATAAAGAGCTTAAAGAAAACACAAGTGGGAGTACTTCTGGTTGCTGTGGATCAAGAAAAGAAGTAGTCCATGGACTCGGAGCTATCACGTGGTCGTGATAGTAAGTTTCCTATTCGAGGTAGCAATAGGATGTTAGTGGTTTAAGTCGCTATTGTGTAAACTTCAATTCTTTCATAGTGGATTTGTTTTACCTTGAAGATAGTTAGGTTAAATCCTCCCCAGGTTTTTTACCTGTTTGGTTTTCCTGGGTTACCATATCGTTGTGTTATTTATTTTCCGCACTGTTCAATGATATGATTTATTTGTGTTAACCTAGATCTGAATAATTTACCTAAGATAATCACTTGGCTAAATAACTAGGTTAATCTGTTTGCATTTAAGGGGTCTAAAAACGTACAAGATTAGGTTCCCACTATTGGTGATTATCTTAAAAGAAGGGTTTTAGTCCCATTCCGATGGCTGTTATCCTTACCAAGTCTTGAGACATACTTCGGTAAAGGACCTATTTAATATATAGAATTACGTAGGCAATAGACTAGTCCAACCACATTTCACTTGCCTTACGTATTCTTATCTTAGACTTTTAAGTCTAAGTTCACTTTGTATACAACTCATGTATACCATACGCATTGTGTTTTTACAACTACAGTACAATGAATGGCTTATTATGGTCGTGGCCATGACACTTTTCAAAACCTTAGCCATTTTGTTTCCTTGTCCGTTACCATTATAATCAATGCTCTCAATTTAATTCTATAGTAGAGTAAGAAATACACCTTATTTCTTTAATGCTTACACATAGCACCCCCACATGTAGTGATTATCTAACTAGACATAAATATTATCACTCACATCAATAATAGAATTAAATTTGAATATTCTATATAATAGACATTCATCACAATTAAGTAATTTCTAGTGATCAACCTCAAGTTTTATAAATTTTGAAAGTCTACATACTGTGAAGGAAATGTCTAGTTTAGTTCCATACATAATACGCAATATGTACTTAATACACTAGCAAACTCGAGCTATGCATCCGCCCTTCCTGTAATCTCTTTATTTAATATTGGAATCAAAGTGTCTTTATCTCTTTAAAGATATTAAAATCTAAGAAGTAAGTTCTCAACACTAATCTCAACACAATGAGATAACACAATTCCCAAAAGAATGAGAAATCACTAATCTCAACACAATGAGATTACTCAAATCTCAACAAAATGAGATAACATAAATCTCAAAATGAGATTAATATAGTGCACATCTCCACTATATTTCTTTACTTGATTCTCATTCATAAAAGACTTTCATTTAATTAAGGAAATACAAACCCATAGGTCTTTTAAGCAAACTTCTTTACCAAGATCACTTTTTAAGAAAGTCACTTCACATCTATATGATGCATACTTAAATTATATGTGGAGACAATCCAATATTTCATTATTGATCATTGAATGTTCAATTAATGAACTCACTTGTACTCTCTTTATTTCACAAAGAGGTACTTTCAAAATAGAATCACAATATGTGCTTGTTTAAACTCGAGACATCTACCACACATGGCAGAATTTAATCACAATGAATTTAACATTCCTCGATGTTAATTCTCAATACCTTTATCAAGCACATCTTTAATGCACATTAGCATTCTTATGAATCCATGACTTGTTTAAGGGTTATACCCCCACACTTTCTTGGATATCATAATTCCACAATTTGAGTTTCTAAACCCCACAATTTCGGTTCTCAACCATTCCAAAATTCACATATATACACACACTGTTATTACATATAAATTTCTTTAAAATTATATGAATGGCTTTAAAGATATCAAACTAATAACACAAATAGTTATTAGTGTATAGATATGAAAATCTATCTTTTTCCCTTTGTTTCAAACCTTTTACTATTAACCTTAAACCAAAAGATTTTATAATTTATTCTAATACCCACTCACAACAGATTGGTTTAGAAACTAGAGGTAGATCCATTAAGACTTAATTATTATTAAATAATATCGAGTCTATCTCATCATTAATAGCTTTTACAATAGAAAGCTACATCTTTTTAGAAGCACAAAACTTTCTAAAACTTTAGGATCACTTCCCTCAAAGAATACCATGGGTATTTAATTAGGACTACACTTTTATTACCTTTAACAAGATAAACAAAAGCTTCACATGAAATAAAATTTGGATTAAAATCCTTTTTATTTCTCAAACTTTGACTCCACCTTTGTTCACTTGGTGAACCACATTTAAATCTTTAATATCTCTTAATGTGATATTTAAGACTGGAGTCATTTACTCGTGTTTAAGTCGGTATCAGGGTATCCTTGAAATCATCTTTGAATTTAAACTCAATAAATTCAATATCCTTTGATTTTACTCTTATATTAGACATTAAGTCTGATAAACTACGTACCCTTGAATTTACTTAAAACCTACATATATACTTTATATAGCTCTTTGAGTAATTAGTCCTCTTTGGTCTAGTATTTACAAAAGGTTAAACACCCCTACAGTTTAAAATGATAAGCATTTGGTTACTTTCTCATTTCATAACACATATGAAATAATTTTGAGATGAAACTCTATTATGCACATAGCAGACACTAAACAAAACTTCTTCCCATTGATCAGATAGGAACTTATCTGATTGCACTCAAGTTTATGGCATTCACCATATCAAATATAGTTCTCTCTTTTGACCAAACAATTTTATTAAGGTGTATAAAGGACTGCACTTTGTTGTATTATGACATGCTCCTCACAAAGAATAATATACATTTAGAAATATTCATCATTTCTAGTTAATACACCATTCAATTCAAATCATCATGCTTATATAAATTATATCATGCTTTGACATAAATTTCAAGAATTTGAAATTTAAAAGTCTCACTCTAGCATGCCACAAATAAATAATCAACAATATAAGCACAACCAAAACATATTGATAAATAACACTTGAATAGTAGCATATCCATTGCCTACTAATATCCCATTCTTGGACAAGACCATTCTTAAATAACAAATTGGCTTTTCTTGATATTAGGTACATGAAAATATAGCATTGGCCAAGAGTCATCTTACCAAAACTCAATTTCACTTCAACAATGCACTTTCCATGAACTTTTGCCTTACTGTGGATGTCCACAACCACCTCTAGTTCTATGGAAGACTCCTTATAAGTCTTGAATTGTGCCTTGTAGTTGCACACATGCAACATTGCACCTAAATCAAAACACCAATCGAGAGGATTTGTAATTACAGCAATATGAAATATAGTGATCTTTATTACATACATCACTTACCATAGCAATAATGTCCTTAATGACAATTGCTTCATTGGCATTTCCATCTTCATCCTTCTTAATCTTTAAGATCTTACATTCTTAAATGTAATAGTCTTTCTTTCCACAAAGGAAACATGACATTCTACTTGTCATTGTTGGGATTCTTAGAGTTGTTCTTCTAAAACGATTCACACTCTTATTAACATTTAAGTGTTTATTTACTAGAACTTCCAATTTTAACATTGTTCACAGTCACTTTAGAATCGGTGTTAGATACACCTATAACCGGACTTTCCTCTTCAATTCAGTGATGTGGTTTGAATTGATCTAAAGTGAGATATTTTGACATGTTTCTTAATATCTTCACATAGTTTAGAAAATCACCTAGGAAAATATTCATATACTCTATCACTTTAAGAGTTCAAATTCCCATCCTTTAGATTTTCTACTTCACTTTATAACATTTAAACATGTTAAAATTTCATTCTTATATCTCAATTGAAATAAATTTGCAACACATGCAAATATTCTAACAAAGAAACTCATCAATTAATTTGAAATTCAAATTACCCATGAACAATAAATTTGTACCTTCAATGTTCAAACTATGAGCATGACTTTTAATGCATTCACAGCGTGAAAGAATCATCATCTTGTCTTGCCAACAAAGAAACTTGTTTTTCAAGCCTTATTCCATTGAATCTTCCTTATGATCGATTCATCATTTGAAGAACTCTTCAAATCCAAGCCAATTGCTCTTTCTACTGTGTAAAATTGGTTCCATCAAAGCGATCCAATTTCACCAAACCATGGTTCAACATCCTCAAAGTTGTACCATAATTTACTCCTTGTCTTGTAGTCAAAAATTGTCTAAGATTGTTGGAGATATTACACAAAGTAATAATGGAAGAACAATATTAACATAAAAGACAAACAAAAAATAGATAACTTGGAGGCACTATATTGTTTTCCTTAGACGATATTTGCCCCCCACACTTTTGTTGCTAAAAGGTTATCACAAATTTGTCTCCAAGATACAACCAAGATGTTATTTTTCAAGTGAACATAAGCCTCTATTTATACCCATAAGGTTATGTTTCATGAAAAGGCATGTATAGGGAGTTAGTTATTTTTTCATAAAATGGTTAACAAAGATTAAAACCTCTTCAACCTTTCTAAACATTTACCAGAAAATTTTGCAAAAATTCTAGAAAATTTCAAAAAATTTAGATTTTCAAATTTTCACTTAGAAAATTCTAGAACTTGAATTTTCACCTTATTTATATATATATATATATATATATATATACAACCGAAGTTTTTGAAGCTCCCACAATTTTCCACATTAGCACAGTATTTAAAAAAAAAAAAAAAAAAAAAAAAAAAAAAAAAAAAAAACATAAACCCAACCAAAAAAAAAAAAAAAAAACCGATTCTAAAACCCCATAAACGTAAATATATATTTGAAAACCTTAACCCACGCTCTGCACCTCTGCCTTATCCTTTCTCCAAAACGTAGACCCACGCTCTGCCGTTCCTTTCTCTTCTTTATTCTCTATCTTCTCCTTCCCTAAAACCCAACACTGAAAATCAATCCTGCCAAAAAGCCAGCCCCACACTGTCAAGTCCAAGATAGAAAGAAGGCATCACCGAACAAACCACTATCCCAGCCGTGGCAGAGGGTATGGCTACTGTGTATAACTCCCTTGGTTCTTAATTTCACTTCATAATTGTAAATCTACTTTTTCCTTTTGCTGATTGGTTTCTCACAATCCTAAAAGACCACAAACTAAGGAAAGAAGCCATGAGTCGTGGAGTATTGTTGTAGATTGAAGATTGGTCATAAAGATTGGGCTTTTAGGGTCGTTTATGAGAAACCCAAATAGATTTTTTGAGGGATTTTGTTTGATTCTTTGTTTGGTTGCAGCGGTAATACTGTTTGTGTTATAAATCTACAATTATGTTTGATTCTTCTCCAATGTCATGCCCTGTTATTATTTACTTTTGGTGTTTTGGGTTGCTATGGCTGGATGATTGGCCTTGTTGCTATGGCTGAATAATTGGCCTTTAGTTCACCAGCCTTAAAAAGGGTTTTCCAAAAAAAATTAATTGTATTTACTTTAGGGGCTATGGTTTCTTTTGCTTTATATCTTATTATGGTAGAAGTCGAACACTTTAGTGGGTTTTCAAACTTGGGCTTCTTCCTCTAGAGGTGGAAGATTCTTTCTTTAATTTTTGGTTATTGGTTCTGGATTTACATTAATTTGCTATTATTATTATTTTCATACGTGATGCATAGAATTGGATCATGGATGAATTATAATTAAATTCATAGATTGATGGGTTTAGATGTAAAGGGTATAGATAATTCAAATTATTGGACGCATTGAATTTTTATGTTCCCATCTGTGTTGTGATTTGTTATTTAAAAATATTGTATAGTTTATATCATCAGTTGCCCTTTTTAGTTGGTAGATTTTGGATCAAGTTGAATTGCATGGTTTCCTTTCTTCAAAGCATCACCCGATGTGCTTGACAATTGTCTGGGTGAAGTCAAAATAAAAAAAAATAGCTTGGAAATTTTTTTATGTTTAATGGAAATCCTCTATTTTCGTTTGGATCATTTATTTTTTATTTTTTTCATGCCAATACAACATGATATTTGTTTTGTTTACTTCAAGGATTTTCGTAATTATTAGAATATGATGAGTTACCTTGATTTTTCTTTTGTTGATTCTTTCCACTACAGCGATAATACTGTTTGTGTTGTGAATTTTTATGTTCTCATCTGTGTTGTGATTTGTTATTTAAAAATATTTTATAGTTTATATCATCAGTTGCCCCTTTTAGTTGGTAGATTTTGGATCAAGCTGAATTGCATGGTGTCCTTTCTTCAAAGTATCACCCGATGTGCTTGACAATTGTCTGAGTGAAGTCAAAAAAAAAAAAAAATAGCTTGGAAATTTTTTTATGTTTATTTTATGGAAATCCTCTATTTTCGTTTGGATTATTTATTGTTTTTTTTTTTTTTCATGCCAATATAACATGATATTTGTTTTGTTTACTACATGGATTTTCGTAATTATTAGAATATGATGAGTTACCTTGATGTCTTTTTTTTTCTGATTCTTTCCATTATAGCGGTAATACTGTTCAATATCCCAACCAAAGCACCTAGGTTGTCCACCTATTTCAGACCTTTATACAGCCCCTTTCAATTTTCAGTTCAAGCCATTGATATCTACGCTACCTACAAGGTCTCTATCTTTCTCCATGTATATGTGTATGTGTGTAAAGTTTATCTTTTTGCTCTATTTATATGTGTAAAGTTTGACTCTTTTATGGCTTTTCAATGGGTGATATTTTCATTTTGGTTGGGATTGCTTAGGTGTTTCAAGTTAGAGTGAGTTTTGTAAAGGATGTGCAAAAGCAAGAGGCATGGTGGGAAAGACAACATGAACTTGCGGCTGAGAATTTTGGGGTAAGAATTTCTTCTAATATTTCTTATTCTTTATCTTCTTCTTTCAATTTTTATTTCTTTAAGTTTTATTATTATTATTATTTTTTTTTTTGTATAGAACTGTTAGTGTTTACATGTATTTTTGTGCAGTTGTCTTTAGAATAAATAGATTATGACTTTGGGAATTTACTTTTTGACTTAAGTGAATTATAAATATTGGGGCCTTGAAGCTTTTTCTCTTCATAATTTACCACAAATCAATTGATTTTGTATGACATATTATCTATATATCTTTAAAAGAAAAGGTTTGTAAAAGGCTTTTTATTATTATTATTATTATTATTATTTTATATGCCCTGTTTGAAGCTTCTCAATGGGTATCACTAAGACTTAGTAAGAAAACCACAAATATGATAAACCATATGTAAATTTACTTTAAAATTTGATTCATAGTTCACACTATTGTTTTCATTACATTCCTATGTGTTATTCTATAGACTCTTACATTTATCATTTTCATTATGTTATGATGTTTAGAAATTGTTTATTTTTAGGAGTGACCTTGCATCAATTTATAGTGGTAGATGATGAATTTTGATAAATGTCAGGTTTTGCTGAAGGAGCTTACAGGTATTGCTATAAATTTCATGTAAAATTGTGAGTGGTGTTAATGCATTCGCTTAAAAGTGATTGTCTATTCAGTACTATTGGAAATAATTCTTGCTGCTGGCTAGGTCATGTAATTAATTGGATGTGACATAAAAGAAATCCATTTATGAATGAGGAGGAGAAGGAATACATGTTGCGTACACACCTTTTTTAAGGGTTTAATTCATTCAATTGACTACCTACTATTATAGTTTACTTTTAATTCTTTTTTCTTCAATCCTTTTCTGACGGTTGCTATTGAAAGGTAGAGATAGAGTTTTTTTTTTTTTGGTTATTTGTTGGCTTATAAATTCTATTCAGTTCTTTTATGTGTTTCTATACAGTTTTATAGGCTCTATTCAGTACTGTTAGTGGAAGCAATTGGACTTGCTTGGTGATTTTGTTGAAGGAGCTTACAGGTATTGATATAAATTATTATTATTTAAAAATTTTCTTCAATTATTAATATACAATGAATCATTGGATGCTATTAAAAGAGAATTGGATGTCAAATTGTAGAATAAATTGGGGTGGGGTTATTATGAAATTTATTGACATTAAGAGTGTTTGGTTTTACATTGTAAATCTTTGATGAATTGGTATAATTTGGTGTTATACTTGATACTAATTTGGCGAAAAATTAAGTAGCTTGAAGAAGTTGAGAAAAGAGAAGAGCCTAAGAAAGGGAGGAAATGCATTCTTGAAGAGCATTGGATAAAGCATTCTATTTATTGGTTCTTTTGTAATACTTATTAAACCAAATGTAAGAGCAAATTATGATTATTGTAATATATTACTTCATAATATTTATATTTATCTCATTTTTAATATTACTTCATAATATTACATGTTTCATCTTATATTAGAGCCAATTTAGCTTTCAATAATTGAAATTTGAGAAATGTTTAAACCTGAACATATTAACATTTGATTTAAAACAATCCCATACATCGCACGGGTTAGCGACTAGTGAAACCATATTCTCCAAACTCAAACATCTTTTTTTTTTTTTTTTTTCTTTTTTTTTTTTTTTTTTTTTTATTTAGCCAAACTCAAACATCATTATTACAACCTATCCTTGTATATACCTATATATACAACATATCAGTGTCATGTGGCTGCACTTTTAATCACCTATGAGCAATACATATTTTTAATGACATGAAGACTTTAATTTTTAATTTACACAAAAAAATTGTAAGATAATTTAGGGATAGGGATGGAAATAGAGATGGGATTGGTACATGAACCTTAGGCCATGGAGGTGTTGTCACCATGGAGAGAGCGGAAGTTTTGGTCATGACTACAATAATGCGCCTTCTCTTGTGTGAAACTTAAGATGACCTTTTTTGGTGTAAAGTAAAATTATTTGGACTCCATAATAATCTTGGTTATTAGGATTTTTATCCAAAATCGAATAGCATGACTGAAGATTAATAGGACATTTGGCCATGCATTTTCACTTATTTTTTAAAATATTATTTGTGGAAAAGTTGAGGGGCATGTGACGTGTCAAGATTAGGTTTACATTTTAGTGCACACTCTTATACATGCAGACTGCTTATATATACATATACATATACATATATATATATATATATATATATTTTAATGAAAAAAATGGTGAAGTAGCGAACACAAATTAATCTTCAATCACATTCTTTTTAGTCCATTTTATATCCTACAAATCACAACTTGCTAAGTATACTTTCACTTTCCTTAAAATATATATATATATATATATATAAATGCCAAAAAAAGAAGCCAAGTAGGTAGCATAACTCAATTGGTGAAGCATAAATTGGAATACAAAAAATGTGACAGAGAATTTATTTTTCCTAAAAATTTTATTATATCACATTTACAAACTAATGTGTTATCAGTCCCAAAAAAAAAATTCCTCAAAAAAAAAAAAGTTCTAAAAAACTAAATTGAAATTTCTTTAACTGTCTTTTTTTAAATTCACCTATCACACTCATTATCTATTAGGACATATTTTATATAATTGGCTAATCGTTTGACAAAATGCACTTTACTTCAAGAAACAAGAGTTCAATTCAAGTGTTAAAACCATAAAGATCTAACCAAGAAACAAGTGAAGAAAGAGCTGATCACTAAAGCTCGACAGCAATCTTGACAGAAAGACTTCTATCGAGATTTAAAGTTGAAGCTCGACAGAAACTCGACACAAGCTGTATCTGTTAAAACTTACAAAATTAGAAATTCTAGATCTGATTTTCGGCCCATGCTTGTATATTTGTATAGGGTTTCTTTTCTCACAACTTTAAACATATATAAGGCTTATTTTAAAGGCCGTTATACAGGGAGAAAACATGCAGAAAGTGCCCTAATTCATTATTCTCTCTGAAGAAGCTACTGTGTCTTTACGCTAAGGGTTTTGTGACCAAGGAGCTTCTTGATCTTCATTGTTGATGAACTGAAGAACTTTGTAGCCAACAACCTCTTCAAGTTGTTGGAGTTAGTCACGTATTGGAATTCATGCATTGAAATGGAAGATTACCACTATAACACAAGTCCAATTGGGTATGCGGTAAGGGTTCAACTGTAGGTTAGTATTTCAGGATAGGCCAAAGGGTTTGGTAAGATTCCTTATACTTGTAACTACTTGTGATTGATAATAGTGGATTCTTGGGAGTAGTGACCTGAAAATCATCCGGTGGAGTTTTGCCTCGAAGGTTTTCCCCATTCATAAACAAATCACCATATCAATTTAATTTCCGTTGCATTTAATTTAGTTGGTGATTTGTTTGTACGACCACACCATTGTATGAAATTTGATCTACTTAATTAATTACAAGGGGTCAATTCAATTTTGCCCTATCATTATCTCATCAATTTGTAAATGTTATATATATATATATAACTATATACTGAAACACACGTGGCATATTGGGATTCGTGGAGTACAATTATTGGGAGGGAAGATTATGATTCATCATTCTAGAAACTTTGAAATTTATTCTCATGTTAATTAAAGAAAGAAATTTAGTCTCATGGAGGGCCACATTATAAACTACAATGTGTTGAATGATTACTTAAATTTAATGTGTCCAACTATTGCCACAGGTTTCTAATAATATTTATGAAAATGTCAAATTTTTAATTGACAAAATTAAAGTCTTTAGAAAGACTTTGATTCATCTTCTTAGTCTTTAGAAAGACTTTGATTCTTCTTCTTCTTATTCTTCATTAACCTTATATTAGGATTGATAGATGTGTTGGCAAATTTTGGCACAAAAACATTTTAGATTTGGGTTTATACTAATTGTGTTATGGTTAAATGTAGGTCAAAAGATACTAAAAGATGACGAGATTAAACTCAATTCATATATTTTATCGATATGTTTTACTCCATAACTAATTTTTGAGTGAAATTTGTTTCATTGGAAAATAAATATATGCTTGATTCCTATATATATATATATATAAAAGAGTATACATTTGAGACTTTAAATTTGACACAAATTTCACTACATTTGGATTTGAAACGAGTAAAATGTAACCATTTGAAGTTGGCATAATTATGCTATCTCCAAGAGTTTGCTAAACCCGCATTAGACTGCTAGCTCAAGCAAAATTGTAACAAACTATAACTTAAACAAATGATTTTTAATATAAAACTAACGCTTTTTCATCAAATTCTGAAGAGAAAAGTTACCATATAAAGTTTGGCTAAGAACAAACCTTCTCGAGCCTAAATAATTAGAAAACTTTATCTCTAGAGTGTGCTCCACATGAGATCATTTTAGAATTTTTCACCTTGAGCCATAACAAAGAGATTATAACACCACAGAAAACCACAGAAAACTTAAATGTCTACCACAAGTTTATTCGTAGAACACCACGAGAGTGTTCTATAGAGTACCATAAGCATTGTATTTCTTCAAATATGAAATTGTAGTACAAGTAATAAGTGCATACTTCAACGAGCTTCAAGCGCAGACATGGTTTCATCATTGATTGAACCAGGTGCTCTTGAGGAACTTGATGAGTCTTGACCATTATTTATATTTCTTCTATTAATAAATGCTGGTTTTTTTGGTGCAGGAAGAGGTGTGTCATTTCCTAGCATGAATACAATTTCTATCATGGTTGGTCGATCCATTGCTTGTTCTTGCACACATAAAAGCCCAATTTGAATACATCTTGAAACTTCATGAACAGGATATTCTTGACCCAATGATGAGTCGACTATGTCCAAGGCTTTGCCTTCCATCCATAAATCCCAAGCCTGAAAATGTAACAATATCATACTTGATACGTCTACAGTGAAGTTCATCAATTCAAAAAAATAATAATAATAATAATATATTTTACTTACATGTCCTATTAAATTTAGCCATGGACTTGCAACATGATAGTGATTATTTCTCTTGCCACTAATTATCTCTAGTGTTAAGACACCATAGCTAAACACATCTGATTTGGTAGAATATAATCCTTCCATTGCATACTCTGGTGCCATATATCCACTGCAATTGAATAAAAGAAAATAATAATGTTGTGTGATTTTGTTTTTAGCATTTGTTATCGATGTATTTGTGCATGTGTAGCCCACTTATTGGTGTTCCTTACCATTGAGTTTGAAGGGTTGTATTAAGGATATGAATTTATTTTTGTGAGAGAGAGAGAGAGAGAGAGAGAGAGAGAGAGAGAGAGAGAATTACTAGGTGCCAACAACTCTCTTTGTATTTGCTTCAATTTGGTCATCTCCAAACATTCTAGCCAAACCAAAATCTGAAATTTTTGGATTCATTGCAGCATCAAGTAGTACATTGCTTGCTTTTAGATCTCTATGGATGATTTTTAGTCTTGAATCTTGATGAAGATATAAGACTCCTCGAGCAATAGCAGATATAATTTCAAATCGCTTACTCCAATCCAACAATTGCCTTCCGATTTCATCTGGGTCAAAAAAATTTAAAGTGTCTATCCATAATGCATAATGAAAAATAGTTGAATTTAAAATCATAATTTGTCTTGAACTTGGTTTTAATTATACTATAGTTATAATAATGCCTAAAAGAAAGAATTAGATGGTTGAAAGCCATAAGTGAAGGAAGAAATGGTATACCAAAGATAAAAAAGTCTAGGCTTTTATTGGGCATGTATTCATAGATTAACATCTTCTCTTCTTTATGGATGCAACAACCAAAAAGCCTCACAAGATTCCTATGCTGGAGTTTGGCTATTAGCATGACTTCATTCTTAAATTCTTCTGTACCCTGCCTTGAACTTCTTGAGAGTGCTTTTACTGCTATTTCTTGTCCATTGGCTAGTTGACCCTAAAATTATAATTGAGACTTAAAATTATTAATATACTAATTGTGAGTTACAATATTAATTAATTATTATGATTTTTCTTACTATACTATCACTATGCATGTGCCACTTTTAAACCACGTACATGGCCTCCACCAAATATTATCTTACACATGTGGGGTTATTAGAAATTAAAATAACAAATTCTGAGAGCTTCCACCCAAAATTTTGTGCAATTATGATATTAGCTTTTTGAACTCAACCTTGCCCTAGATGTACAAAATTGTAGTCATACAATAATAAGCATTGCTTTACATTTAACAAAGTTTTATAGTTATCTTAGATGCTTATCATGTATAAGGTGAAAGTACCTTGTAGACCGGGCCAAAACCACCTTGACCAAGTCTTTTAGTAGGTGAGAAATTGTCTGTTGCTGCAAGTATGGTGCTTATGTCAAAAATTGGTAAATCTGGTTTTCTTCTACCTTCATCAAGCTTCTGAGAATCTTGAAAAGTTGTTGAACTTGCAGTAGCATCAATGAAAAATTTGAGCTGTCTTTCCCTTGCTGTTCTAATACAAGAACAGATACAAATGATGATAGTAAATTTGTAATCATATTAAGTATCTATATAAAACTGGAAAAATTACACCAACCTACTGAGAAATGTATTGAAATAACATTTTCCCTAAACATTTGTACAAAACTCCCCTCCTTGAAAAATATGATGGCTACTATTTTATGAATCTTCAAAAGACATTGGTGCAATATTAATTTTTCTAAAGCTTTTAATGATTATTCAACTTTGAAGAAAATTGGTGATTTCAAGGTTAAAAAGAAATGAGTTTATCTTTTAGGTATTTTGGTATTTTAACTGTTAGGTTCTAAGGTCTTAGGATTTTGTGTATTTAGAACTCTAATTTGTAATGTTGGCAAACCATGATCAAAACAATGTATTTAGTCTTGTTTAGGCTTGCTCAAAGTTGGTTAAATATTGTAAAGTTGGAATCGAGTGACTGCAGAAGCATTGGGGCTTCTCGGCCTGACTCGATCGATCGAATGTAATTCTCGATCGATCGAAAATCGCCCCAGATGCGATTCTGCAGAAATTCCAGCTCAGCCCTAACTCTTTTAAAACGTTTAGGGTTTATGTTTTTGCCCTAGGTATATAAGGCAAAACCCTAGCCACGTTTTTAGAGTTGCACAAGTTGTATTGTTGCTCATACATTGCGGTTTTGTGTAAATCTCTTGTGAGATCTAGAGGAGCTTTCCTTTACACAAAGTTTAGGGTTTTCAAGATTGAGATTCTTCAACATCTTGATGATCAACTTGGTTGCTGCCATTGAAACTTAAAGATAAACAAGCGGGGAGCTTGTAGCTGATTGAGGGATTCAAAGAAATAAGTAGTCCGTGGATTCGGAGCCTGCGCATGGTCGTGTTAGGAAGTTTTACTAGTGGGTAGCATTAGGAAGTCAAGCGGGGAGCTTGTAAGTCCTTTTGTAAGAACTTCAATTCTTTCTTAGTGAATTCCGTTTTGCCTTGAGGATCGGTGGGTAAAATCCTCCCCAGGTTTTTCCGTGTAGTTTCCTGGGTGATCATATCACTGTGTTATTTTTTATTCCGCTGCATTATATTTTTGATATGATTATTTGATTGCTTTAACCTAGAATTGCTTAATCTGACTAAGTAAAAACTTGGCTAATTAATCTAGGCTACGCAATCTGGTTGTTTGTTTAAGGGGTCTAAACCCGTCAATAACAACTATTGGTATTCTCTGCTACTTCATTTCTCCATTTGAAAGGAATGGTAGGGCACCTACCTTGCCATCGTGTGATGACTTTTACAGTTTTATCTACCCTATTTTGTCTCGTCCTAGCCCAACCAATCTAAAGCGTACATGTAGAGAGAGGGGTTAATGTGTGTATAGAATATAATTTCTACTTTGTATAAAATATATATATATATATATATATGTGTGTGTGTGTGTGTGTGTGTGTGTGTGTGTCAACGCCACATATCATGAAAACATAACTCTACCTGCCCCACTCCAACTTGTCTTGCTCCTTTCTTGCATGAGTTTTTACCATCCAAAAGAAAGGACAGGATACTTGGGATCCAACCCCTTCTCAAAATGTTATAATTTCTATAATTTACTATAACAAATATAAATATAATTTTTGTTATTTAATAAACAATATATTAAATTTTTATGTATAATTTTTGTTAATTAAAACAACTACATAATAAAAAAATTTATATAATATTTTTAGTTTATGTTTAAAAATTAACACATCAATTTTTAAGATTTATGTAATAAAGTTTAATAATAATTATAGCACCTCTACAATAATTCACACATGTAGGAAACATTGCGTACCTTTCCTTTTTCTCCTAATCAACAAATATGCACAGAGGAAAATTAGTAATGGAGTAACAAGTAAGGCCACTATCATAATTGCTAGCCTCCTCTTGTTGGCAAAGAACCCACTGGAATGACCTGAAAACACGAAAATTTCTCTATTAACGCAAGAAATTTTTTTATTTTTTTATTTTTTTTGTGTATATACATGTGGAAGACAAATATTTTTTTTTTTTGTGTGTGTACCTAATTCAAGCGCATCTACTCGTACATACAAATTTTGACCCCCATCTAAAAACACACTCGTGTCTATCAAATCACCATGCCAACTCAAGCACCCAACTTGCTTCTCTGTATCCACACCTCCATACGCCGTGCAATTACAATTCTGCAAGCATTGTTGCTCACAGTCCTTCAAACTGAGATTCTCATCAAGTTGTGCAAGTGAACTATCCGGAAGCTTCACATTTTCTACCTTCACAAACCCATCACCACTCTTGCATATAGATTCCTGTCCACGCTTTCTCACACACCCACCAGATGCATTTTTCGAAGTCCATTCACTTTGTGACTTGGGTTGGAACCCAGGTAGACAAGTGCATTCAAATCTAGTATCGTTTTGATGTTCACATTTTCCAAATGTACCACACTTGCCATAATAGTCACACAGTTTGTCCGGCAAATGCCCCAGAGGAAGCCATCTATTTTCTCCCTCCCTACTCACAAGGCGTTCAATAAACCCCGATTCGTTTACCACTGATCTTGCGAATGTTCCTGCAATGAGTTCAATCCAACTTATAGTAGTCTCAGTCTGGTTGTTCACCAGACTAAAATTGAAGAGCAAATTAGTTTTTGAGAGTGTGGGTACCCCGCTCCATCCAAATCCATTCCAATGACCAGAACGCCACCACAAGATGTTACTTTTGTACAAATACAACTCCGGGGAGGAGCTATTGGTGTTGAGCACATAGGAACAAGTTCCAGTTCCTGGATCATCTTTGGACTTCCAAGATGTTTGGATTCGGCTCAGACCAGTTCTTCTGTCCAGCCCAAGTTTCATGTTTGGAAGTGTTGTATCAGTTGGATAATCAAAGCTTTGCCATAGTACCTCACTAGTTTTCTTAAGGACCAATTGTAGATTTCCTGAATCAAAGAGCTGAGCAACAGTACTGTTGTTGGTTGATTTTGAGGCAATATTTGTGGACCAGATGGGTTGATTTTGATCTTTGACGTGGAGTACTAGGTTTCCATGAGCATCAATTGAGAGAACCCCAGAAGAATCATTGATAGGATTGTCTCTGTTTGCAACCCACACGACGGGTTGTTGTGGAAGTTTATTATACCGAATTCCAACATAGCGGTTGGTGGACACTCCGGGACTAAAGAAACCAAGTGCAAAGGTTTCTCTTTCAGAGACTAAAAAGTGACCATCTCTGATGGCGTTGCTGATAGTAAGCAACCCACCAGAGATGTTTTGCGAAGTGCCAAACTGGGAAAAAACAAATAGAAGAAATGTTTGTAGAAGTAGAAACCCCTTAGCAAAATATATGATCATGACGAGTAAGGTTTGTAAATATGTCTTTTTGCTCACCGGAAATATAGGTTGGATATATGATACAACTACAAGGAATGTGTATGACGTTTTTATTCATATTCTAAATATATTGTTTTATTTTTTGGTGAACTATGTTATCAAAGATTGCCCCATCTTCCCCCTTAAAAAAAAAAAAAAAAAAAAATTGCCCCATCTGTTGACAACTTTTGACCGAGTCAAAAATTTATGTCTCATGGGCCAAACTATCCCCTATAATTTCGGTCGAGATTCCAAAATTTAATGCGTCCACCTACTGCCTCTGATTTTTCTTAAGGTTATTGTTAATGAATTTGTTAATAATCAATTTTAGATAAGTTTTGGTAACTTTTTTTTTTTTTTTTTTTTTTTTTTTTATATAGGAAATAGAAAGAAAAAAAACAAAATTCTCCCAAAAAGAAAATTTTGCTAAATATCATTTTTTTTTCTATAAACTTTTTTCTAAAGTAGTTAACTAACATGTGTCTTTAGGGTATTTATTAACTTTTCTCTTCTATTAATATGAAAATGTAAAAAAAAAAAAATATATTGTCAATTAAGTTTATCGATTAAATTTAAATTCATGGTTAGATTACTTTAATTGTGATTTAAAAAGAAATTAATGTTTGTGCTTTATTAGGGACATTCTGGCCTTTTGCCCTTATTTTTTTAAAAATTTAGCAATATGCTCATGTTTTGAAACTATATAGGTATATGCCCCTATTTCGATACTCGATTACCTTAAAATCGAGTTTCAATGCAAAACTCGATTGGTGTAAAATCGAGTTATGCCTTATCAAAATTTAAAAAAAAAAAAAAAAAAAAAAAATTGCATAGAACTCAAGTTCCCTGAACTCGAGTTTCATGTAAAAATTTTTTTCAAGTGTATTTCCCCATAGTTCAGGGGTCCTATAGCGGCGTTTTTAAGCCCTATATTGACGTTTTAAAGCCCTATAGTGGCATTTTTCTGCAAAAATTTTTTTATAAGTGTGAATTCAAGGTTCAATGGCCCTATAGCAGCGTTTTTTAATCCCTATATTGGCCTTTTTTTGCAAAATTTTTTTTTATAAGTGTAATACCAGGTTCAGTGGCCCTATAGCGGCTTTTTTAAGCCCTATAATGACGTTTTTAAGCCCTATAGTGGCGTTTTAGAACTCGATTTCCATTAAATCGAGTTTCATTTATTTATTTATTTATTTTTTTTTTAAGTTTGATCGAGCATAATTCAATTTTACACCAATCGAGTTTTGCATTGAAACTCGATTTTAAGGTAATCGAGTTTCGAAACAAGGGCATATTCATATATAGTTTCAAAACAGGGGTATATTGCTAAATTTTTTAAAAATTAAGGGCAAAAGGCCAGAATTCCCACTTTATTAGTCAATACAATCCAGTGTTTGACTTTAATTAAAGAGTATAATGTACGACACTTATTGAAGTGCATAGAGGTTTTACCATTTTCTTATTTATGTTAGGGTTTAGAGACTATATATATGTTAATAAACTCTAATTTCAAGACATCAAATTTTGATTTACATTGTGGGTCAAATTTTGATCCTTCCTCTTACATAGGAGAAGTATCGTTGATCTCAAAGGTCATTTTTTTAAGGCAAAATTATACTATTGGTCTCTGAAGTTTATCATATAAGTGCAATTAGTTCCTAAGTTAAGTTTCAAGTGAGCATAATTAGTCCCTCAAATTTTAAAAATGAGCGATATTAGTTCTTTTGTTAACTGTCGTTGGTAGTGTTGCTTACGTAGTTAATGATATAGTGACCTTGCCTCTTTTTTTTTTTCTTTTTTTTTTAATGAAGTGGCATTTTTAATGAAAAAAATACAAAAATTATTTTTCATGTTAGAAACCCATTAACCTAGTTCCAAAATAAAATCTTAATTCTAACTAGTTCAAGCCAAAATGGCAAAATACTCCTTTCGCTGAAACTTTCTAGTAAAATGCCCCATGTTTGAAACTATTTAGGGATATGCCCATGTTTTGAAACTCGATTTTTAGAAAATCGAGTTTCAATGAAAAACTCGATTTGTCAAAAATCGAATTTCTCTGAAAAACTCGAATTTTAGACAATCAAGTTTCAATGAAAAACTTAAATTGCCGAAAATCAAGTTTCTCTGAAAAATCTTGCATGGAACTCAGGATTATTATTATTTTTTAATATTTTTTTAAGTCTGATTGCTTATAACTCGATTTTCACCAAATCAAGTTTTTCATTGAAACTCGATTTTTAGAAAATCGAGTTTAAAACAGGGGCATATCCCTAAATAGTTTTAGACATGGGGCACTTTATTGAAAAGTTTAGCGAAAGGGGTATATCCCCATTTTGGCCAACTGGTTCCAAATCAAATTCCCACCCTATCTAATTATGTAACGCACCACCTATCCAGTTATAACAAAAGAAATCAACTTAAAATGGTATTTGTGATAGATTTTATCAATATATAAAAGCAAATAAATATTTGAACACAAAGTCGATGGAAACTGGAAATTTGTAGGTGACAAGAAGAATGTGTTCAAACTAGGGCGTGGTCTACAATCTGGTGCTCAAACCGTGCAAATCCAGCCAATGAATAGAGGGATATAGATTTTCTCTTCATCAATATATCAAAAGTGAATGCAACAAAAATTTGAGGTTTCAAAGATTTTAGATTTTAATTTGGTATTATGTAGTATTTAAATATTTTGGTATTAATGGGTTTCTAAAGTGTAAAATAATTTTTGCAAATTTTTTCATTAAAAAATGTCACATCATTAACAGAATAACTAATACTACTAATTTTTAAAACTTAACTGACTAACTGCTTTCACCTAAAACTTGAGAGACTAATTACACTTATAGGATAAATTTTAGGAACTAACAATTTAATTTTGCCTATTGTCAATATGAACCATAAAAAACTGCAAATGAAGGATGTAAGAATTTTAGAGGAGTTATTTAATGGATGTATTAATTATGAGAATCAAATTGCAAATAACATATAACAAATGCCAGTTTTCCAAAGTTATGAGATTAATTGGATGGAAGTTGAGTGATGGTTGGGCGTTGGGAGGTCATTATATCCTAAACCCACTATGGTTCCTTTCCATAGTTGAAAGTTCAAATTTTAAAAATAGGAAAACCATGACTAGAGTCTAAAGTCCATACACGCATTTCAGATTCCACAAATCTAAAGTCTAAAGCCCGAGTTAATGTCAACAACGTTGCCGTGCTGCAATGCAAGCACCGTGGCTAGAGGGTTAAGGTGTCACTCTCCTTATCTTAATCTTAATTATAATAGCTTTCAAAAAAAAAATCTTAATTATAATAAGGGTCCTGATAAGGGGTGACTTTAGTGCAATTTTATACTTTACTTTCATAAAACAAAAAATATTTTATACTTCATGTAAGGACTTGATTTAGATTCCTAACCCACTATATGAATAGACTTAGGTCCAAAAAGCCCAAAGCAATGAATTTGTAGAGAATGGGTTGGAAAAACTGGGCTCAAGGAGTTAATATGCAAATTGCACAACTAGGACATGACTGGATTTGTCAATTTGGACATGAGCTTTAATCAAGTTAAATAAGGCCAGCTCAATTCAGTCTAAGCCTAAAGAATGGAAGTAATCAGAAGAAAATCACATCAAATACATATCAAATTTGGAATAGAATTTCAATATGCATAGGTCTTATTGTGCAATTGAGGCAGTTCAAGTTGTGAATGAAATGGAAGCATATCGCATATCATGTCATATCATGCAATCTCCCCACAATTTATCTTATTAGTTGGACCAATCAAAACTAAAAACATCATTTAAAAATCCAAGTTAGCTCCACCTCAACAAAAATAAATGATTTTTTTTTTTCTGCTCCATCGGTTTAAGACTCTCCAATTCATCTCTTCCTCCCCTAACTTCATTGTCACCTCATCCAAGTTTCCCCCATTTTTGGGGGTTATGAGCATCAAGAATGTGACTACTCTTACATGTGAAATCGACCTCCTTTAACCAAATTCAAAATTTTCCATATATGACAATAAACTTACATGTGTTCTACTTTTTACATTTGAAAAATGCTACAGTCACAAATTATTTTACAACATTTTTTTAAAATGTTGATGTGGCTAACCTCCTATTGGTTTTCATTTAGGTTTACCGTTAATATCACTTTTTCATCTACCATTAATTACTCACCATATCAGCAGTTTGTAAAAAAATTTCTATCTCTAGCATTATTCTTCACATTTATTTATGATTTGGATCAAGAAATGTGCTATATCCACAATATTTTCACAACACTTTCACAACAAATCATATGTGGTAAGTTATTATTAGTTCTAATTTGAATCTACAATGTATCAAAAAAAAATCTTGAATCCACAATTTAAATTACTTTTTTGCTTGCTTATAACAACCAATAATAACTTGTCATTTAGGATTTGTAATGAAAATATTATAAACATATCATTTTTCTTTTGATCAATGGTGCTGTGGTATGTACTGCAAGGATATAAATTGAATTGACCTACCCAAACTAAGCTTCCAAGCTTGATGTCATGTATCTTTGGTAGTTGCATATAACACTCCTCTCATATTGAGGTGAATCTTCACACTTGTCGAGTCAATACCCATATAAGAGACTTATTGTATACAACCACTACACAAGAGTGTAAGTTGTGTGATATTATACGTGTGTCCCCTCTCCCTAATAAATGTGTGTGTGAGTTTAGTCTTAGGAATTTCTCAAAAAAAAAAAAAAAAAAAAAAAAAAAAAAAAACAAACAAATTCAAGTAAAAACAGATAAAGTTTAAATGACCAAAGCTTGATGACGTGTGAACCACGCTACTGTCAAGTGCCACAAGTGAAGACAATGAATATGCTATATATAAACAAACAACTTTCATTTGGAATAGAACAACAACAAAAACAAGGTCTCTTTCCGATTAAAAAATTGGTAAACCAAAATTGTGAAACGGACAACTCATAAGGAGTAAATAATTTATCTACAATTTGAAAAAAAAAAAAAAAAAGTCAATTAACTTGAGTGGAACTGAAATTATTTTTATTTTAGTTCAGCACTTGAAGATCAAATATAGCAATCAAATAAATCTCTAGCAATTAATTGTGATAGGACCAAACCACATTGGATAAATGCCCATATTTTTTTTCTAAAATTAGGCCATAAATTCATTTAAGAATACTAAATATTTTTAAAACAAGCATACGGGAAGACGGGGGAAGGTTTTTAAAGAAACTTACTGTGATATAATTAGGCCATAAATTCAAAACTTATCATAACCTGTTTAACCATAAATTAAAGAGAGATGTTACGTCTACGACAATTTTACAATATTTTTACAACAAATCGCATGTGGTTAGTTGTTGTTAGTTTAAATTTAAAATTAACACTAAGATTATTTTTTTGCCCCAACAATAACAATCAGCAACAACCTGCCACTTAAGATTTGTTGTAAAAATGTTGTAAAATTATTGTAGACATATCATTTCTCTAAATTAAAAGACACTTACCTTTGATATTCCAATCATGTTTATTTTTAAATTACACTTTGATCTTGATGCACGGAGGACAATCACATTTCCGTAACAAGTTTCCCTAAAAAGACATTACCATAACAAGTTTTTTTTTTTTTTTTTTTTTTCTTTTTTCTTTTTTTGAGAAAGATTACCATAACAAGTTAAACATTACTTTACCTACCGGAAAAGTTCAGTTATAATATTACGTTTTGATCTTGACACCTTTTTTTTTTTTTTTTTTTTTGAGAAGATGATGGTGACACTTTATTATATAAAGAAAATCAAGGTTTTCCCAGCTATAATATTATCGATACATAACTAACATTTATACATATAAGTTATAAGGGGAAAAATGAAAAATAAGTAGTGTTTTGGATCGAAGACAAAAGATGCCAAAAAAAAAAAAAAAACATAAACTTACCTTTCAAAACTAATTATATTTGTTCTTTTTTTTTAGAAATTTGTATGTATAAAAATTTATATTTAAGTTATTAATGCGTATATTTATTTATATAGTTGATTTTGGTTTTTATAAATTATTAATTGTTGAATTTAATGTATACGTTTATGTTTATAAATATGTTATTGATACAAAACTCATTTAATTCATTCTTCTTTGTGAATTATTATATATAAAATTTTTGGGAAAATTACAATGTTTTTTTTTTTTTATAAGGAACGGAAAAATTACAACTTAACCACCTGTGGTTTGATTTTTGACACTTTACTCACTTGAGGTCCTTTCCATTAGTGGTCCGTAACCCACCTCCCCACTTGCCATTAGACTAACATCTTGTATGCCAAAATCATAACAAAAAAGGGATCAAAGATCCTCTCTCCTCAAAGCCTCTCACACAAGCTCACCCATTCAAAACCAAGGAGACCGAGGAAATGATATTAAAGCTCTAAAGCAATTTCTTAATGCAATGATCATAATTGCATTTTTCTGCATTGCCATTAACCTGTAACATCTCTACTAATGCTAATTCTGTTAGTACTATGCATATGAAAGGAAATGATCTTTTGGAATGAGGCTAAACCAGAACCAGAACATGAGCCTAGGCCTCAACTTGATGCACCGAAATAAAATCAAGATTCCAACACTGGAATTTGGAAAACAATTTCCACTAAGACATTTTTGGCTAAAATGATAGCACATACAATAGTTATGTCAAAAGCTACAGCTAGGATAGACTAGTAGAAATTCCTTTTGAAACTTGAATCCTTAATTTGCTTGTGGATTACAGTGAAGTAGTAATGAACTACTTTGAGAGGATCATTACAAATTACTTTTTGGGAATATTGAAAAAAGAAGGGGGGGGGGGGGGGGGGGGGTTGGTAGATCAGTGTTAGGTCCTGGAATTGGATTCCCACTAATACTTACTCATTTGTCGATTGCATATCCAATTGGTAGATCCCTCTACTTTTTTTTTTGTGTACTTCTGGGTTTCTCTCAAGGAGCCACTTTACAATTATCATGGATGGTAATTCAAGCTGAAAACTTGCTTATGGGTTTCACTTTGGGTTTAATTTCATTTCCTCGATCTCCTTGGTTTTGAATGGGTGAGCTTGCATGAGAGGTTTCAAGGAGAGAGGGTGTTTGATATGTTTTTTGTTATGATTTTGGCATATAAGATGTTAGTTTGATGGCAAGTGAGGAGGTGGGTTACGGACCACTAACGAAAAGGATCTCAGATAGGAAAAGTGTCAAAAATCAAACTGCAAGTAGGTAAGTTGAATTTCGAGCAAACCATAGGTGGGTAAGTTGTAATTTGCCTGAAATTTTATATTTAAGTTAATTGTTAACATGTGTGTGTTTATATTAGTATTAGTATTTGTTTAGTTTATGTCTAAGGTTATGCATATGTTATTGTTAATTTTTGGCTTTTTTCTAAGTGCATGTGCAACTGTGTGCACGCATACTCACATGTATTTATGTGCGTGTATGTGTGTGTTGGAAGTTTCATAGGCACTAACATTCATTAGACAAGAATTGCAAAAGTCAATTTACTTGCACCTAAGAAATTGAAAAGGAATAATCTTTTACATAAACTAGTGATAGGCCCATGCGTTGCAAGCTTTTTTAAAAAGGTTTTTTTTTTTAATTAATATTATTATTATTGTGATACATGGAAGCTAATATACTTGTACTCTTAGTTTAACTAGTTGCAAACCACGGGTTTATGATTTATCTAAGTACTTTTTGCTATGAAACATGTGAGTTCAAGCTTATAGAACATGTTATAGTGTCCATAAAGGGCCTTTTTTTTTTTTTTTTTGGTAGAATAGCATTATAAAGTTGCTAGTTGAAACACTAAGACATGTTTTGTGGTTCAAGCTAATACAAAGTTTTTGTTTGGGATTAATTTCGTGGGGAATGTTATGGATTTGGGTGTCTCTAGCATTATTCAAAGAAAAGTTATAAATAATTCATAAACTAATAATGATGATTAAGTGTTGCTAACTTCTAGTGTTGATGTCCGAATTTTTGAAAATCCAAAAATAAAATCTTGAAAAATCACCAACAATAAAATTGGTATTAGTTTATATATTGTAGTGTGATTTTGGATTGCATTTGCAAATATGAGATTATGATGTTAATGAACATGATAAATTTCGATAAGCTTACATTAAGCTTGACCCCCCTATGTTCAAAGTCTGCCCCCATCCCTGATGTCTGAATGTGTGAACGTGTGCAAGTATCAATGTTGGCCTTTTAGCATTGCTTGTGGGAGGCTATGTGATACACTGGGGACTGAAAAAACAGAGAGCTTATCAAGTTAAAAAAAGATTTATTCGAAAGAAATGGTGTCTTACAATTACAAAAGATACTATCTAATCATCAAGGTTCTATGGAGATAACCAAAATCTGTAGCGTAGAAGAGCTTGAAAAAGTCACCATCAACTATAATGAGAGTAGATTCCTTGGACAAGGAGGCTATGGTGCAGTCTATACAGGAATATTACCAGATAACATTGTGATTGCTATTGAGAAGTCCAAAATTGCTAATTATCGTCAAGTTAAACAATTCATAAATGAGAAAACTGTGCTTACTCAAATTATAAACCAGAATGTAGTTAAGCTATTAGGTTGTTGCCTTGAAACAGAAGTACCAATACTAGTTTATGAATTCATCGCAAATGGGACTCTTCTGATCTCATTCATGATAAAGGGTAGTCATTCTTACTTTCATAGGAAAAACATTTTTATTAACATAAATGTTTATTTATTTAACTATTTTATGTTCCTATAAAATTATTAATCTTTTCATTTAGAATGTTTGTTTGTGTATATGCATATGTTAATGTTAATGTTTATGTATATGCGTATGTGTATGTTTGCATGTGCACTACCTAATAATTTGTTATAAAATTCATATTTTGCAAATTCTACCACCGGATTACATGTTTTATGTATTCCTAACACGCATGCTAATGGTGATGTCAATCGAATATTAATTACCATTCGATCCATAAACACATTTTTTATGTGTTATTTTAAACTACAAAAACTTGAATTTAAACAATTGATTGGTGAGATGACTATTGATCTTTTATCACCTTAAAATTTTGTAAGCATAGAGAATCTACGAAAATAATATAATTCAACGGTAGATTTATTTGTCAAAATTCACATATAATTAAAAAATATTGAATTACGAAATATTACTTAAATTACACCAAGTGTAATTTGAACCTAATATATATACTACAGGTAAGTTGCACTTACATTAACATGAATTATTCCATTAATATAAAAAGTAGTGTACTTTCCTTTAAGGAATTGAAAAGAATCCATCTTTTATACAAACACTAGATTCTACGTGCATTGTTCGCATCTTCTACATGCATTTTCATGCTTACTAGGCAATTTCAAAAATAAAAAAATACTTGCATCATAGAAAAAGGAGACGTTTCCTAGCAATGTAAATTTCAAACTATTAGGTTGTTATCTTTCGTATTTCCTCAAAAAAAAAAAAAATCAAATCAAATCAAATTTTAATGAAAGCAATGCAAATGCCTATATTGACACATATTATTGATGCCAACCATTAGTATTTGCCACATTTGGGGTTTCTACACTCCGACAATTTTTTGTGAATTTTTGGGTATATATAATAAGTATACAATTGAGCAAAATATCTAATAATTTTCCAACATATAATATAATTTTCTTCCTAGTCCCTATATAGGTATGGTTAGCTAATATGTCTATATAGAATATTAAAAATTAGAAGTTTTAAATTTCAAAAGTAACAACTAATAAAAAAATTCATGATTTTGGGGGTGACTATGTCTATAAGACCTGGAAAAAAAATTTAAAAAAAGTACCCAATAATTTTCTATAAAAACCTAATAATTTTTCATTATAAATTGATTTAACAAATAAATGAAATTTCATAAAATTGTGATTTGTAAAAATTCCAAACATTAATTCAATTGTCACATGTACACCACCTAAGAAAATAAATATGCCATCCAAAATAAAAATACACAAATAAAAATAATAATAATTCTAGAATTACCTTTTAAAACTCATTAATTTTGCTCTTCGTGAATTTTTGTACCTAAAATTTCAAATTTAAGTTATTAATGTTGTAAGGGCATTGGGCCACGGAGCCCACTATTTATATATATATATATATATATATAATGGATCTGAGGCCTAAGCCAAAGGAATAAAGGCATCCAAAGGCGGTAAACACTGTTAAAAGGGCCCATGTTGGAAAATGGAGAAGTTAGTTTTAATCATAACAGCCCAAGGAGTGGTGCCGAGGATAAGATCCTCCTCAGCTAGTCGAAGCTGAGGTCCACAAAGGTCATCTGCCATCCAGGGAAATGTCATAGAAACACTTAGTTGATACGGATAAGCACTATAAGAGCTCAGGACAGGGAAGTGTCCTAAAATATCTAAGGAGAAAGCTGCTACCTTCGCATTAAATGCACTGCAGCTAACTCCTTGGCCGCATTAATGTGGAGGTGATACCTGAACAGTGTATTTCAGTCTTACAGCTACTACATGAAGACTTATAGGAGGTGCAGATGGGACAAGTATCAACACCAACCATCTGGCATGCACGTGGAAGGTAGGGATAAAAAGAAAAGACAGTATAAAAGAAGGAGGGGGCAACGAGAGAGGGGGATCGGGAAATGAGAGAAGAAACATTGTAACAATCTAGAACCAAACTTGTAACCACATTTAAGAGCACAATAAAGAATTAGTCTCCTCAGACATTGCAAAGGACATTTATTCTTCAGTCTACATTTGTCTATCTTCATCCTTTCATCACCAACCTACTTAACCTGTTGTTCGATTAACTAAAACCCAGTTTTCTAACCCATTTCTCTACAAATTCATTGTTTTGGGCTTTTTAGGCCTAAGTCCATTCACATTTTGGAGTAGGAATTCAAATCTGGTCCTTACAATTGGCACCATCTGTGGGAATCACTAGTGTTATAGTGAATCTAGCGCAGAACAATGGTAGGTTTAGGCCTACACCAGGCAGAGTCCATGGTGTCTCAACGTCAAGATCACTTCCGTGATCGTGAACGACAAAGAGACTGGGAAGGAAGTGTACATACTACCTATACCAGTAAGAGCCGAGCTCGGGGTAAGAGCCACATCTCTCATGAGGAGAATGCCAGAAACATGCAGAAGGAGATCGATCACCTTAAGAGAAACTTACGCCATGAACGGCGAAAGCGAGCTCCATCCACCTCTAACTTCTCTTCTGATGGTGAAGAGGATGGTAACTATTGGCGTAGGTCAAGGACTCCCCCTAGCGAGTCTTTCTCATATGATGAGGATTATCATCATGAGCGTAGAAACAGAAATTCGTCCATGGTAGGCCTGGGAACGACGCCATGAGTAGAGCACTCAATCAAATTTCCAGGTCAACTTTCACGCGCTAGATTAAGGAATGGAAACTTCCTCGGCGGTTTACGCAGCCTACATTCACCATTTATAATAGTAGAATAGACCCTGTGGAACATGTTAGCCATTTCAACCAAAGGATGGTCGTACACTCCAAGAACGAGCCCTTGATGTGCAAGGTATTCCCATCTAGTTTAGGGCCTGTGGTGATGAGGTGGTTTGATATTCTGAGGGCAGGTTCCATTGATTTCTTCAAGGAACTTACTCAAGCATTTGGATCCCGCTTCATTACGTGCAACAGGATCCCTTAGCCTTTAGCTTCTTTGTTGTCTTTTTCCATAAGGGTAGGAGAAACCTTGAAAACATATTCAGACAAATATTGGGAGATGTTCAACGAAATAGATGGTGATTTTGACGATGTGGCCATTAATACTTTCAAGCTCGACCTACCTGCCGAGCATGGCTTAAGGAAATCTTTGATGGGAAAGCCTGTTACCAGTATACGTCAACTCATGGATTGAATTAACAAGTATAAGAGGGTTGAGGAAGACTAACAGCAAGATAAGGGAAAGGGCAAGGTTATCCCTCAAGAGATAAGGGATTTCAGGTTGGACCGCTACAACAATAACTGACCCCGAAGAGATTTTTCCAAACAATCTGGGCCTGCAGCCCCTCAAGTGGTAAACACTGTGTTCCGAGAACTGGTGCATCAAGTTTTAGAGAATATCAAGAACAAGCCATATTTCAAATGGCCGAACAAGATGAGTGGAGATCCTTTGAGACGCAACCAAAGCCTTCATTGCTAGTACCACCAAGAACGGGGACATACCACTGAGGATTGCGGAACATTGTGGAACCATCTGGAGTAACTGGTCAAAGAAGGGAGGTTGCAAAAATTACCATACCGACCTAATGGACAAGGAGACCAGTCAAGGTTAAGGGCTTAGGGGAATGCTCCTTCAAGGCCCCCGTTAGGTACAATCAATGTCATTTTTACTGCACCTGAGAGAACTGGATCTCATCCTTCCAGGGTGATGTCTGTAGCTAGATCACCAGCTGAGGACTCCAACTCCAAGCCGAAGAGAGCTAGACTAGAAATCCGACCTTCGTTGAGTTTCTTGGATGAAGACAAAATTGGATCTTTCCAACCATATGATGATGCTTTGGTGGTCACCCTTAGAATATAGGGGTATGATGTGAAGAGAGTAATGGTGGACCAGGGCAGTTGTGCAAAGATTATGTACCCTAATTTATACAGAGGGTTGAACTTAAAACCTGAAAATATGACTGCCTGTGATTCACCCCTAGTAAGTTTTGATGGGAAGGTTGTTATCCCAAAAGGCCAGATTAGGTTGCCTATATAGGCAGGCTCAGAGGTAGTGGAAGTGGACTTCATAGTGGTGGATGCATACTCCCCCTACACGGCCATTGCGGCTAGGCGTTGGCTTCATACCCTAGGGGTTGTTTTCTCAACTCTGCATTATAAGGTAAAGTATCCATCAAGAGATTGGATTGAGGAACTGGTGGGGGACCAATAGCTAGGCAGTGCCTTGTGTCCGCAATCTTGCATCAGCCAACAGTTGAATCCTCGGCCTCGGTTAAAGAAGGCTTATAGCAGTCAAAGTCTCCGAAATTACTTGCGAAAGGGCCAGCCGAAAAGGCCAAATGTGAAGATTTAGAGAAATTTGCTGTAAGTGATGATCTGGAAAGGTTCTTTCAGGTTCAAGCTCAGCTACCACTTTAGGAAAAGAGGAATTGGTGGAATTTCTCAAGAGGAACATTGATGTTTTCGTTTGGAATGCTTACGAAGCTCCGGGGATGGATCTGAGCTTCATTTGCTATCATCTTAATGTTAATCCATCTATAACCCCCAAGAAGCAACCACCTCAGCGTTCATCTAAGGAACACTCTGATGTTATTAAGGACGAGGTGATGAAACTTAAGCAGGCCAGGGCTATTAAAGAGGTTTTTTTACCCTGAATGACTGGCTAACACAATAGTGGTAAAGAAGAAGATGGGGAAGTGGCGCTTAGGTGTAGATTTTACAGACTTGAACAAAGCCTGCCTAAAGGATCCTTTCCCTACACCTCGGATTGACCAACTGGTGGACGCAACTGTGGGCCATCCTTAGATGAGCTTTTTGGATACTTTTCAAAGGTACCATCAGATACCTTTAGCTTAGGATGACCAAGAGAGGACAGCTTTTGTCACTCCTATTGGGAACTACCATTATAAGGTGATGCCCTTTGGTTTGAAGAATGCAGGGGCTACCTACCAGAGGATGATGACCAAGATGTTTGAGCCACAGTTGGGAAAAAACATTGTGATTTATATCGATGATACGATGGTAAAGAGCAAAGCGGAGTCTGAGCATATTAATGACCTTGGAAATATTTTTGATATCTTGAGGAGACATAAGCTACAACTTAATTCTTCCAAGTGCTCTTTTGGTGTCGGGTCAGGGAAGTTCTTAGGCTATATGGTCACACACCACAGAATTGAAGTCAATCCCGACCAGATTAAGGTAATCAACAATCTGCAACCACCTCGAAATCTTAAAGAGGTCCAAAAGCTTACAGGAATGACTGCTACTCTAAACCAATTCATCTCTCGATCAGCAGACAGGTGTAGACCTTTCTTTCAATTGTTAAACAAGTGGAAGGGGTTTGAATGGACCGAAGAGTGTGTCTTGGCTTTCCAGCTGTTGAAAGAGTATCTGTCTTGACCACCCATCATGTCCAGACCCGAGGTGGATGAGGTTTTGTTTACCTACATCGCAGTGGCCTCCCACGCGATGAGTTTGGTGCTAATACACATTGATAGTGGTGTATAGAGGCCGGTTTATTATATGAGCAAGTCACTACATGAGGCCAAGGTTCGTTATTTACCATTAGAAAGGGCCATTCTGGCCGTGGTGTATGCTACGCGTAAGCTTCCCCACTATTTTCAGTCACACACAATTGTCGTCCTAACTCAGCTCCCACTCAGATCTCTACTACGGAGTGTTGATTACATAGGGAGAATTGCAAAGTGGGGCACGATTCTAAGGGCCTTTGATATTAAATACATGCCTCGCACCTTTGTCAAAGGTCAAGTTCTTGTCGACCTGGTTGCTGAGTTTGCTGAATCTCCGGTAGAAGAAAGGGTAGAGGAGCAGAACATGGATGGAAAATCGGTTGGAGTGATCTCCGTACAAGAACCTTTATCCTAGAAGGTTTACGTTAATGGTGTAGTGAACTATAGGGGATCTGGAGTGGAGCTAGTCTTGATATCTCCAGAGAGGATTACAATTGAAAAATCCTTAAGACTGGACTTCTTGGCTACAAACAACGAGGCTGAATATAAAATCCTGCTGGTAGGGATGATCATGGTTCAGAAAATGGGGGGAAAGGTAGTGCAGGTATTCCCTGATTCAAGGCTGGTAGTGGGCCAAGTCCAAAGCGAGTTGGAAGCCAGAGATCCCAGAATGCAAGAATACTTGAACCAGATTAGACATTTACAGTCTGGATTTAAGTCTTTTAATTTATCACAAGTCCCTAGGAGTAAAAATACACATGCGGACTCTCTGGCCACATTGGCAACCTCCTCCACCCAAAGTCTACCTCGAGTAATCCTCGTAGAGGACTTATGTAAACTCATCGAGACAAGAGGAACTGTGGTTCATGTTCATCAAATAAGGGTAGGTCCTAGCTGGATGGACTTTATTGTATTGTTCCTCAAGGATGACGTTTTGCCCGAGAACAAGTCCGAGGCCGACAAGGTATGGAGGAAAGCTCATCGGTTCTGGCTATTTGAGGACCAGAAACTATATAAGAGGTCTTTTTCTGGCCCCGTATCTACTGTGCATACACCCTAAAGCAGTTGAGCTGCTCTTGGAAGAATTACATGAAGGAATTTGTGGAAGCCACACGGGGAGGCAGATCTTTGTCTCATAGGGCCCTCACACAAGACTACTAATGGCCAAATATGCAAAAAGAAACACAAGAATATGTGAAGAAGTGTGACCAATGCCAAAGATTTGCATCATACATTCACCACCCTAGAGGCGTCCTTAATCCCTTGTCCAGTCCTTAGCCTTTCGCTCAGTGGAACTTGGATATTGTAGAACCTTTCCCTAAGGCAGTAGGGAATAAGAGGTATTTGTTGGTCGGCACGGATTACTTCACCAAATGGGTTGAACCTGAACCATTGGCAAATATCAGGGACATGGATGCCAAAAATTTTGTTTGGAAGAATATTGTCACTCGGTTTGGAATTTCTCATACCCTCATCTCGGATAATGGACTTCAATTTGATAGTAAAACCTTTAGGAGGTACTGCTGCGATCTGGGAATAAAGAATAGGTATTCCACTCCGGCTTATCCACAAGGAAATAGGCAGGTCGAGGCTGTAAGTAAGGTTATAGTAAATGGACTCAAAAAGAGACTGGACGACGTGAAGGGGAAGTGGGTGGAAGAACTGCCACACGTCCTTTGGACTTACTAGACTACACCTCGTAGATCTACTAGGGAGACGCATTTCTCAATGACCTATGGAGCCAAGGCTATCATTCCTTTGAAAACTGGGTTCCCCATGCTAAGAACAAGTTCTTTCGCTCTGAGCAGCAACGATGGGTTGTTGGAAGAGAGCCTAGATTTAATTGAAAAATAGAGAGAAAATGTCATGGTTCAATTAGCCTATTATCAATAAAAACTCAAATAAGGATATGATGCTAACGTGAAGCTAAGGCCACTGGCACTTGGAGACTTGGTTCTAAGAAAAGTTATGGGAACTGCCAAGAACCCAGCATGGGGAAAGCTGGTACTCAATTGGGAGGGGCCCTGTCATATCACATCAATGGCCGGAATAGGTGCATATTATCTTGAAGATCTAGAGGAAAAGGTTGTATCACGCCCCTGGAATGTATATAACCTTAGAAGATATTATTATTAATGGAGATTTTCTTCACCCTATTAGAGTTTGTTATATTGTATGTCATGTGTTCTTAACATCTATCTAAGTATCAAACAGAACCCTGATCATACCTGGCTCCTCGGACCACATACCTTGGGAAAATTGATAACTTTTAATCATTATTTTAAGTATTAAACAGAACCTTATCTATGCCTAGCTCCTCAGACCACTTGCTTTAGGAAAATTAATACTCCCTGACATCTGTCTAAGTATCAAACAAAACATTGGTCATGCCTGGCTCCTCAGACCACATGCCTTAGGAAAATTGATAACTTTTAATCATTATTTTAAGTATTAAACAGAACCTTAGCTATGCCTGGTTCCTCGGACCACCTACTTTGGAAAAATTAATACTCCTTGACATCTATCTCAGTATCAAACAGAACATTGGTCATGTTTGGCTCTTCGGACCACATGCCTTGGGAAAATTGATAACTTTTAATCATTATTTTAAGTATTAAACAGAACCTTAGCTATGTCTGGTTACTTGGACCACCTGCTTTAGGAAAATTAATACTTCCTGACATCTATCTAAGTATCAAACAGAACCTTGGTCATGCCTGACTCCTCAGACCATATACCTTGGGAAAATTGATAACTTTTAGTCATTGTTTTAAGTATTAAACAAGACCTTAGCTATGCCTGGATCCTCGGACCACATACTTTGGATAAATCAATGCTTTTTATCAAATTGCCAAGGGTTAGGGCAAAGCCTTAGTTATTAGCATTTATCGGCTTACTTATGTTTGTTCAAGAGGTGATTATCCTTTTTCTCCTTTAAGCTTACCAATAAGTAAGGAATAGAGCACATTTGAACCTATATGCAAGTTATATTATTGTGTATGTTCTTAAAGTTGAAATTATCCCTTGCCGAGATGGTGGGCTTAGTAAATTTCACCTATTTTTGCTGCTGATTACTCAAGTAGATTAGTGAGAGAAGTTCTATTTCATCACTTCTTTCATTAAATGTTAGATAAAACAAAAATCATATTAACTTCAATATGTAAGTCACAAAAAAGAAGAAAGAAAATGCCATAACATTCATTAATAAAAGCCTTAAAACAAGGCAGATCAAATACAAAGAGACAAGTTGATTACAAATTGTGAAATCAAAAAAAAAAAAAAAAAAAAAAAAAAAAAAAAAAAAAAAAGGCAACCTATTGCTTCATTTTTATTACAAGTTTTTCTTTTGGGTCCTTAAGAGGTTGTGTATTTGCTGCCGTGGAGGACACTTTGGCCTTGTCCTTAGGATCCTCTTTTAGGGGTATGGCAAGAGTTGTCAGTACCAGCTTCATGCCTTGTGAAGTTTCTTTTTCCTTTAAGGGGTCCTTTGGAGCAATTAGAGGTAGGTTAGAGCCTTAGGCTACTTCCTTATTGACATCCCCTGTCTTTGAAGGGTCCTTAACTTACTCTGCCCCCTCTGAAGAAGTGTTGGCTGTAGGAGGAGCTTTAGGAGGGCTGTCTGGAATTTCACCTGCCTCTGAAGACACTGGGTCGACCTTAGAGTTCGAAGAGCTTAAGGGGCGTATAGCCAGGGGGTAGTAGACACTTTTTGTTTTCCTAAGCACGGAAAAAGCCTCAATCCTGGCTTGGTTGAGGGCTTCATCCCATACCAAGGCACAGTAAGTCCTACACATAACAGGGACCTTGGCCCTAAGGGTGTCTTCGGTCTCCACCACCCCAACATCGTACCCATGCTGCTCAACTTCATCTTTGGCTTTCTCTGACTCATCCTTGGCATTCTCGGCTAGAGCCTTGGCCTTCTCAACCTCCTCTAAATTCTTTTTCAACGCGGCAATTTAGATCTTGGAGGAGGCCAGTTGGTCCTCAACACTGCGCAGCTATAACCTTTGGCTTTCAGCTTGTTTCTTAACATTTTCAAGGGCAGCTGCTGCGTATTTTCTTTCTTTCTCCTCCTCCTACAACTTCTTCTTGAGCTCTTGGATGGTCTTCTCGGCCACCTAAAAGGCCTCCACAACGGCATTACACTTCCCTTCCTTTTCCATCATCTGACAATGGCAGTAGTTGGTTATTTCTTCTGCCCGGAAGAAGGCTTTAACAGCTTGCCAAGGAAAGAAACAAGGACTAGAAGAAGAAAGTAAGTAAAAAAAACAAAGAAAAAAGGAAAAGGACATACCATGGCGAGGTATCTTTTGAGACTAAGGAAAACCTTATGTCTCCTCATGCTTCGTAGCTCGACCATGTCCTTGGGGAGTAGCAAAGCCTGCTCCACCGCGCCGGCCACATAGCCGGCTACTCCTCCCTGGAAGTCCCTTATGGAGGCATTGGCTAGTAAAGGCTCCCCATTCAGCATTAGGGTAAGAAGCCAAGCTAGGGGCCCGACCTGAGGATTGCTTTTCTTCTCAACACCCCTCTGCCCCACTTTAGCTTGTTTTGCTGCCCTCTGAGCCTCGTCCTTATGAGGGGGAAGGGTTTGTCCAATTCCCACCACCTCCTTCCCTTTTGGCTCTCGCTTCCTCTTTAGATCGACTGGTTGAAAGGGCTGGGCAGGTGGTGGAGTGGGAAGCTTGGTCTGGGCTACCTTTCTAGGTACATCCCTCCTCGGTTGGGATTCTATCAAATCCATCAAACTGGACTTCGATTTGCATTGAATCCCCATCTCGTCAAGTATTAGTGAGAATGGTGGGCCGGATTCAAGATTTGAAGTTTCCGGGGACAAGGCCTGGTTGAAAACTTCGAACTCGTCCTCGGAATCAGGCACTTCAACCACTTCTTCTCCTTCTGTGGTGGTGGGGCGAGATGAAGTGGCTACTCCGGTTGTTTGTTGTAGTGACAAGGCTCCTACTTTTGGTATACCTTCAAGTATGGGAGTTGTGACTTGGGCGCCCTCTGGTTTTGGACCGGGAAGGACGAAACCTGGCGCGGCTACACTAATCCTTTGTAGGCATGGGTTGTTCGCCTTAATAACGCACTTGGGCGCTAGGAAGCTCTTGGATATTGGGGTATAACCCAATATCAAGTGGGTTGCCCTAAGTTGACCATCAAAATGGATGAAGACCTCGGCCTTCAAGATGTTGTCTAGGCTCTCCTTGTTTACAAAACTGAAGTTGGGCATGGCAACGTGCGAGTCTACAGGACCATCAAGAAAGACGGGAAGATAACATTAGCAAAATACAATTCAAAGGAAATTTTAGGTATAGACACAAATTAAATAAAAAGAAAAGAGGAACAACAGTGAGATTGTGAGTCTAAGCCTAGAACCTTACCTAGTTTGCCCTCCCTCATCGGACAAGGGAGGCCATCGTGCCATTCCCCTAATATAATCAGGAAGTCTTTTTTCAAGCCTTTATTGGAGTCAGGAGGCATTGAATAAGCCTGACCTCTGGGTATCTAGACTTAAGATAATACCCCTACCCAGTAAGGTAGTGGAGATTGTAGATCCAGTTGACATCGTGATGAGTCAATCCTAAGCCCATTTTTTTCATTAAGGGCATCTACACATCCTAGTATTCTGAACATGTTTGGGGCACACTAGGTAGGAGCTAACCTCTGGGCCCTAAGGTAGTCTCTCATGACAACACCCATAGGGATTCTCATCCCTCCCTCTATGAAGGCAATCATTGGGATTACCACTTCTCCCTCTTGCCTATATGTGTGCCATTACCCCTCTTTACAATACTTAGTGCCCACCCCTAGAGGGATCCTATATTTAGCCCTAAAGTTTGCCATGCCCTCCTCGGAATCTACTAAGCTCTTAAATCTACCCATTTCTAGGAAGGGTTGGGAGAACTAAGAAGAATGTATAAAAAAGTAAATAGCAAAAGTTCAAGACGACTTACAGGAAGAGTAAAGGTGTCCTCGAACAGGCCTTTGGTATTTATAAGGAGTCAAGTGAGTTAAAAAGGTGTGCAGATTCAAGGTCTGTGCGCTAGAACGGAATGAATGCTAAAGTGAGAGGAGAAGTTGATTTGGAAGGTATTTATATCAAGGGGGAAGCTAGAAGCGGGAAAATTCTCGCTGGGTAACCAACGAAAACGTCAGCCATTGGATGTGCATCATGTCGTAGAACGTGGGGAATAGGAAGCCGTAAGAATTTATTGAGCGCACGTCTCGAATGCAGGAGTGTCAGAAACGTGCCTTGGGTAGTTAAAAAGGCGTCTTCACTAGCAAAAGTGGGATGTAGAGAGCGCAGGGCAACTACAGTGACGTCGAAATCGTCCTTTCTTCCCGAGGACCCAGAAAGAAGAATCTCGAGGGGCTATTGTAAGGGAATTGGGCCCCGGAGCCCACTATTTATATATATATATATATATAATGAATCTGAGGCCCAAGCCGAGGACTAAAGGCATTCGAAGGCGGTAAACACTGTCAAAAGGGCCCATGTTGGAAAATGGAGAAGTTAGTTTTGATCATAACAGCCCAAGGAGTGGTGCCGAGGATAAGATCCTCCTCGTCTAGTCGAAATCGAGGTCCACAGAGGTGGTCTGCTGTCCAGGGGAACGTCACAGAAACACTTCGTTGATACGGATAAGCACTATGAGAGCTCAGGACAGGGAAGTGTCCTAAAATATCTAAGGAGAAAGCTGCTACCTCCGCATTAAATGCACTACAGCTAACTCCCTGACCGCATTAATGTGAAGGTGATACATGAATAGTGTATTTCAGCCTTACAGCTACTACATGAAGACTTATAGGAGGTGCTGATGGGACAAGTATCAACACCAACCATCTGGCATGCACGTGGAAGGTAGGGATGAAAAGAAAAGACATTATAAAAGAAAGAGGGGGCAACGAGACAGGGGGATCGGAAAATGAGAGAAGAAACACTGTAACAATCTAGAACCAAACTTGTAACCACATTTAAGAGCACTATATAAGAACCAGTCTCCTTGGACATTGCCGAGAACATTTATTCTTCTGTCTACATTTGTCTGTCTTCATCCTTTCATCACCAACCTACTTCACCTATTGTTCGATTAACTAAAGCCTAGTTTTCTAACCCATTTTTCTACAAATTCATTGTTTTGGGCTTTTTGGGCCTAAGTCCATTCACATTTTGGAGTAGGAATTCAAATCTAGTCCTTAGAACATTAGCATTGGAAAATGCTAATGCTACTCTATTTTACCATTCCAAAACCTCACTTTATCACTATACCATACCATTTTCCAATACTTCCAGCATCCCAAAATTCTATTTTTATTAAAATATTATTTTTTTAATATTTTTTTATTATTTCTTTCTAACTATCAAACTTGGTTTTCCTGGGCTTTTCAACAGCCATTTTTTTTTTCTCTCTTTCTCTCTCAACCTCTAGCACCGGTTCAACACACAAAGTCCCACACACACACAGACCTATGATACACCAAGTCACCAAGCCACTGAGCCACCGATCAGATCAGAAACCCACCGAGCCACCAATCAGATCGAAAACCCACGCCGCCATTTGAAACCCAGGCCGTAACAAATACCAAGAAAACGCCGATGATCAACCCAGAAAAACGTCAAAAAAAACCCAGCGTCACAACAGAAGGAAAAAAAAAAACCCATCAGAAAGGTAGAACCCAGAAGAACCAGCCAACCCAAAAATCATCACCGGAGCCACCATCGGAGCTACCGATGATCAACCCAAACGATCCACCCACCGATCAACAGATCCACCGTTTCAAACCAACTGAACAACTGATCCAAACCCACCATCAACCGATCCCAGCCCAACGATCCAAACCCAGCTCGCCGATCCACGCTGATCCAACCTCCAACCTCAAAAATCTAAAACCCAACACCGGTGCAATGAGAGAAAGGCCATGTGAAGCTTCAACGATGGAGATGGGTGAGAGTGAATCGGTTAAGCTACAGTGAGATGAGAGATGAGAGAGAGGTCATGTGAGATGGGTGAGAAATTTCGAAAATGGGTGAGAAATTTCGGAGATGAAGTTTCAGAGATGAGAGAGTAAATGGAGCAACAGAGAAGGAAGAGAGAGAATAGAACAGAAAAAATGAGAGGGATGAGAGAGAAATTTCGGATGAAAAAGGAGGAGTAAAATTTTTTTTTTTTTTTTTACAATACTGTGAACAGTACAATTCTATGTTTAGAATTATACTGTAGCACTATTGCAAAAAATTTTGCAATAGTTGTGTTTACAATTGTCTGATGCAAAGGATTTTAAGGCCTAAAATGTCAAATTGTCCTTAGATATAGCATTAGCATTCTCCAATGCTAATGCTCTTACAAATGTAAATATTTATTCCTTTAGCTATTTATGTTTCTATAAAATTATTAATTGTTGAATTTACTATGTTAGTTTGATTATGCATATGTTAATGTTATGTTTATGTTAGCTGTGTGTTTGTGCTTGCATATATATGCACACACAAGAATAGATGGTTTTAAATCTTTTGCAATGGACCTGCCAAATTTATCTTAACCATCCAAGTAATTTCATTCTTCAATAAGAATGTTTTAAAAGAGGTATAAATTTTTTATGATAAAATTTAGCTACAGACTTAGTTGTTGTCGAAGGCTACAATTCCCAATAAAAATTAGCGTACTTACGAATTTTGAAAATCTAATCGTCAAATTGCATGTTCCTCATATTCTTAACACACATCAAATTTTGGGTCAATCAGATGTTATTTACTATTAAATTCATAAATTGATTTTTTATCACAATTTTAGATTACAAAAACTATAAATTTAAACATTTGATTAATGATATAACTATTGATCTTTGATTTTTCGGAAATTTTGCAAGCATGGAGGATATAAGAAGAAAATGTAATATAATTGTGTATTTGTTAAAATTCACATCACATAAAAGATATTAAGTATTTTTTTTTTTTTTTTGAGAATAAAAAAGATATTAAGTAAAGTTGTCAGTCTTAGGTTATAATCAAGTTTGTAGCTAAATTTTGTCCAATTAATAATTAAAAATTACCACGTCAATTAAAAATATGTCACATCATTGTTCCATTAGCCACATAACCATTGAGACTAATGATATTTCATAAAATGACTAATAGTTCTCACTTGAAATTTGATTTGAGGGATCAAAAACATTGACATAGCAAACTTGAGATCTCAATAGTATATTTTGGTATAATAATAATAATAATAATATAACAAGAAAAGTCTCCAACTATACACGATAGAAAGCATGGTGTAGGAACTCTATAAAATGAAATTTTCACAATTGTACCCAAACAATTGATTTTGGTTAATCATTAGCAATTATGTTTATACAGTTATATTAATCTTTAAAAAAAGGGTTCATGATTATCTATTAGTTAGTTCTGAGTTTGTAGAGAATTGTCATTATTGTGGAAAATAGTTGAGTCATAGTTGGTTGTTTCCATTCTCTTGTGTGTGTGTGTGTTTTTTTTTTTTTTTTTTTTTTAACATGTATTAGCTAATTGCACTAAACAAGTATAGCAAAGCCAAAAACCCCAAATGCTAAATGCAGCTAAACAAAACCTATCCTTAACCTAAGCTGGTCTTCAGTTTACAGTCTTTTTAGTGTTAAGAATTAGCGTGAAGAATTGCATTTCTTTGGCTCTACGGGTGGTATATCGTTTACCCACCAAGCTAATTTACAAAGTACAGCTCTCAAGCTCTTCCCTTTTTTGTTGAATTACACTCCAATCAACTAAATCCTACCAGCTGAATTTGGGGTCAGATATTAAACATAAGCTCATAATACATATCCTTTTTGTAAAAGAAAACCAGATGATTTCTGTCCAATGAACAGGACCTGCAGAACAGAAACCACACAAGTTGTCAACATAAATTCCCCATTGAATCATTCTGGCTTTTGTTGGAATTTTTAGGTAGCATGAAGATACTAGCCCAAAATCCTAGAATGTTGCAGAGTACATATTGTAGTAATTTGAGTCTTCCAGCAAAGGACAGTTTTCGGGTAATCCAAGACTTATAATTCTTAAAACTAAGCTTACCTGGAATTGGAGGCATACCAAAATATTTTACTGGTAGGGAGCCTTCTTTGAATTGAAGAATCTCAAAAATTTGCTTTTTTAAAATATCAGAAATAAATGAGCAAAATACCCCACTTTTGCTTGGGTTTATGCACAGTTCAAAATTTTATTGGAATTCTTCAAGAGCATCTTTATAAACATAGATTGAAGATAGATCAGCAGAAGAAAAAAATAAGAAGATCAGCAAAGATAAGATGTGTAATTTGCTGCTCTTTACATTGAGGATCATATTTCAATAAACCAAATGCTAGGACTTTGAATTTGAACAGTATATTGAAGCCTTACATGGCAATAACAAAGAGGTTGGGAGACAATTGGTCCCCCTGCCTTAGACCCTTCCCTCCATTAAAATAATCCATCAAGGTTCCATTCATTGCTATTGAGAATCTAGGAGTAGTGATGCACTCCTTAATCCATTGGTCAAGCAGGCATTTAATTTCATTCCTACCTTGTCTTCCTTTCACAATTCTATGGAAATAACTACTTTCATGATCCCCCAAATTAAGCCATTTATTTCTTAATATTTGTTTCATTAAAGACTTCCTCGCCCTACTAAATGAGTGATTCTCACGCAGCAGCTTCTTCTCTAACTCAGTAAGTCTGGTATCATTTGAGTTTTGTAGCAAGCCTATTTGAGCAGCTTCAAGTCTTTCCCTTATGAGCTGGACCCTTCGTGATAACCCACTATATAGATCTTTATTGAAAACTTTCAGTTTAAGCTAGGTAGCCTTAAGCTTTTGGCGGAGCTTGTACATAGGTGTTCCCCTAACTTCAGAGTTCCATGCCACCTCTATCCAATTTTTGAAATCAGCATGCTCACACCAAAAGTTACAGAATCTAAATGATTTATGTCCAAAGCTTTTCTTTGAATCAATTGTTAACAGAGCAGGGGAATGATCAGAAATCCCAGGGTCTAGAAACTCCACTACAAAGTACCTTATACCAAAAAACTAATGTTGATTAACCATCCCCATATCAAGTGTTCCATATTAACTAATTCATGAGAAATTATGGAAGATAGGAGGAGAAGCACCGTCCACTTTGAAGATTCACCAAGATCCTGTAACTTCTCCTTGCTTCTTACCTTCATATTAGTGCTAAGACTTCAATGCTTCTTCTATGATCTGCTGCACTGTGAGATGGGAAAATTCCTTCTGTGCTGTGGACTGCAATGGACCAGGGCCTCGAGAGTGCTACGCCACACCATGCTTTCCTTGGCTACCTTTTTTGTTCAATACATTTAGTACACATCAAAGGTGCACAAGGATATTCAATTTTAGCAGTAAAAAATTGCCCATTCCCCACATCAACTTCCACTTCTCTTGGAAAATCAGCTTCTAATTAAACTCAGTATTCAGTAACACTATCTGCATACAATGGTTTCCCCATGCCACTTGCAATATGGCTTAGGCAGGTGGGATTCTAATATTGAGCCCATAAGCCCTCCACAAATCTTCTAATCATCAAGAACGACGGAGGCTTTTACAAGAATTGTCCAACAATACTCGTTTCCCATTTGGCAATCCCAGATTGGCCTTGGTGGCTTTACAACAATTTTCCCATTGACCCTCACACAGATTCATAATACAAAATTCAGTCCATTATCTTGTTATTTTCACACTTTATTTCAGGCTGACTTTTTGTATAATAAATGTGTGTCAATGACAAGCCCAACTAAAAGTGAAGTTGCTTGAAAGAAAGACTCTACCAGTTTGTTCCTCGGCCCACAAAGAAAGAGTTGGCCCAAAGTCCAGAAAAGAGAGATATTAGTGTATTACACACTGTAAATGCTCTGCCAGTGTGTTTAATATAGCCCAAATAACCATAAGTCTGCATAGAATAACCCTATAAGTCAATGCACGTGAGATCTCCATCCGTAAGTTAAGAGTAAGGAAATCTTGCGGTATACAACTCAAAATGGTTTTGTCAACCAATATATTTCTTGTTCCAGAATAAATAATCAATGAATAAGACAACAGATGTTTTGTGCAAATGAACTAACCAGATTAGAGTTCGATTTTGGGCATTGCCAACAGATGGCAGAGGAAGAAGACGAGAGAGACAAGGGGAGACTTTTTATTTTTAAGTTTTTAACATAGTGATGAATGAAATAATTAATTAAAACGTGTACATATAAATTTATTTTAAAGTTAATTTACATGGCATAATACATGTAAAATCAGTTAAAAAAAAAACGACATCATTATTCCGTTAGCCACATAGGTAATAATACTAATGGCAGTTAACAAAAGGGCTAACAACACTCATGTTTTAAATTTGAGGGACCAATAGTATTTACCTGAAACTTGAGGGATCAATTGTGTTCAAAGAGTAAACTCTAGGGACGTAGTTTCACCTTTTACTTTCTCATGTGTAGTCTGATAGGAAATTTAAAAAAAAAAAAAAAAAAAAAAAAAAGGGTGGCAGTGTTTATTAGGCACACAATTGTTACACACATTTCACTTTTGTACAAAAATCGAAGTTATAATTTCCAACTTGAAAATCTTAACTTCAATTCAAGATTTTAGTTCAAAAAAGTGTAAGTAGGCGTGTACCGGAGACATTTCCCAATAAAATAATGGGCTTTTTAGTTTAGCGTAAAGAAGTCGGTTTTTTAGCCAATTTCGTGTAGAGATGTACATGGATGTAAACCCAAAATTAATCTTCAAGTAATGAAACAGGTATGGGCTAAACCCAACCACTGTCATGTATGGGTGATTTTATTAGGCCCCTTTTTGGTCATTTGTAGATTGGATAAATATTACTCAATGAGGTTGAGTCACGTTGCCTGTGAATATTAATATCCCTGAACATCTAAATTGTTTAATAATCCCCTTCTTTATGTCAATAAAAGATGCCCGCCTTTGATATTTCTATGACATTTATTATTAGATTGATACTTTTTTTCTTAGTATTTTGATTTCAATACATTTTAAGGACGGATTCAAGTCTCTAAGAGAGAGTTTTACACCCATATACACTTAAATTATATTAGAGTAAAAATTTTATCTTGTATTAAAAAAAAAAAAAAAAATTACCATTCAAGGTTATTTGAGAAGATATGAATTCCCAACTATCATCTGAATTTATGGCATGGGAAGTTCAACAAGCTATCCAGCAAATGGACCTTCTCAAAGCCCTAAACCCAAATGGTATGCCTCATCTCTTTTATTAGCGCTATTGGAATTTAATTGGTGATGACATTACTGTCTCTATTCTAAAATTTCTTAATACTGCATCCCTACCTGAGTACCTCAATCATACTTTTATTACTTTAATCCCAAAAAAGCAGAACCCAGAACATGCTTCTGATTTTAGACCTATTAATACTGCATGAAGTGTTAGATGCAATTCTCACAAAGCATTAGATTCAGGTTTAATTTGATTATGGATTTTTCACCCAAAAGAAGTATATTTAATGTTATCTTCCTGAACATATACATCCAACATAAACTATGCAAATATGCAATAAATTTAGTCTGATGCAGCTTCAAATATTTTGTGGTTTAATTCAATCTCTATCGGGTAAATAACTACTTGAGTAAAAATCCAAGAGTTCGCTGGTGATTAGATTAGATAAGCTTTAACATGTGATTTTAATTAAACCGCAAACACATTCCTATACATACTATCAATTCCGTTCCTTTGTCTTGGGATCTTTATTGAAATTTCTTGTATGTGTGTAATCCTAGTAATAGGGTGGTATATGTATATGCTAAATTGATAATGATACATGTGACTCCTATTACAGGAGTAACACTAAAATTACAGCAACCTCTGGACAAAGCCCTAGTTTTGGGTGAACCAAAGTGCATCGATCTTTATTAAGTTCTTTCTTTTTTGTTATTTGCATCCCATTAATCTGGGTTTGGTTTCACATTTCCTAACAGTTCAATTTTTTTAATGAAAATTTTCATTCATAAAAAGAAAAACCAATAGAGTGAGAGAGAAGAAAAAGAATTAAGGAATTTCATTTTTTCTTTAGTACATAAAACAATAAAATGTTAATTAGTCCTAAAAATTTTTATACAAGCAATTTAAATGAACCTCTACAGATTTACAATTAGCGAGCTTCAACCTTAGATATTGTCACTTCATTTATAGAACAAGAACCTCCTCCTATGACTGGAGCAAAATCTAGGATAGGTCTTCTGAAAATGAAAGCAGGTTGTTTAGGAGAAGGAAGTGTTGCCTCACTGCTCAGCATATGAAGAATTGCCAACATTGTTGGTCGATCCATTACATCTTCTTGCACACATAAGAGCCCAATTTGAATGCATCTCAAGACTTGATCGGAAACATATGAATCATTTATCGATGAATCAATTATATCCAAAGCTCTACCTTCTCTCCATAGTTCCCACACCTGCATGGTTCATATATAGCATTATCCATATAAAGCTATATTATAAATATAAATTGTAAATTTTTTTTTCTTTTTTTTTTTTGTTACTTACATGACCAATCAAAGTTAGGGAAGGGTGTTTTTGATAAGAATCATTATTCTTCTTGCCGCTTATGATCTCCAACAATACGACACTAAAACTAAATACATCTGATTTTATTGAAAATTTTCCAAATACTGCATACTCTGGTGACATATAACCACTGCATGTGAAAACATATCAAATGTAATTTTAACTTTGGCATTATGCTTTAATTTCTCTGTTTGTGTGCATGCAAGCTAGCATGTGTGTGATACTTACTATGTTCCAACAACTCTAGTTGTTTTGTCTTGAATTTGGTCCCCTTTAAATATACGAGCCATGCCGAAGTCTGAAATTTTGGGGTTCATTTCAGCATCTAGTAAAATATTGCTAGTTTTAAGATCCCTATGGATAATTCTCAATCTTGAATCTTGATGAAGATACAAAATCCCACGAGCAATCCCATCAACAATTTCATAGCGTTTTCTCCAATTTAGTATTGAACTTCTTGTATGATCTAAAATAAAATTTTCCTCCAACATGTGAGTTAACAATGTTGAAACATGTGGTTTTATGGACTAAAATTGAAGTCTTTGAACATATATATCATAAAATAAAATAAAATCGGTTAAGGCAGTATTTTTTAGAAAGAAAAACTACCAAAAATGAAGGAGTCCAAGCTTTTGTTGGGCATGTACTCATAAATCAACATCTTTTCTTCCTCTTGAATGCAACAGCCAAAAAGTTTGACGAGATTCCTATGCTGAAGTTTTGCAATCAGCATAACTTCATTTTTGAATTCTTCTATTCCTTGTCCTGAACTCTTGGATAGCCTTTTTACAGCTATCTGTTGTCCATTAGGTAATTGACCCTGAATTCAATATTCAAAATTAAGCACTCGTGACTACTACTTTTAACCACTCCATCTGCTACATCATCAACTTATCTCTTAGCCTAAGAAACTCATTTCCCATAATTAACATCCACACACTAATGGAATATGGAACAGAGAAAATTGGGCAATATATCAACAATGTCATTATGAATTTTAGCTATACCTTAAAAACAGAGCCAAAACCACCTTGCCCAAGTTTGTTGGTCGGAGAGAAATTCTCAGTGGCTGCAACAATGCAACTTAGATTGAAAGTGGACAAATCTGGATGTCTACTACTGTCCTCGAGCTCATTTCCCTCCAAAGAGCATTTGGTACCAATAAAACTTAATGATTGATTGTGCAATTTTCTCATCACTGTCCTAAAGCATATTGACAAACATTGCTCACTATAATTTCGCAATTAAGCATTTATATATTTACATCACAATAATGACTAATCTAAATGGTTTCTAATATATGGTACAATTTTTGCAACTTAGCAAAGCACACAACTCAAACTGATTTTGTTACCTTTTGTTTTCCTCTCCTTCATTAGCAACATATAGACTAGCAAGGATACCAGAAAAAATGGCACAGCAACACACAATATTGTAATAGCCAGCAGCCTCTTGTTGCCACGAAAACCTTTGGACTTCCTTGTATACTTGGCTGAAAAGGGAAATAAAACAAGCAATGAGTCCAAGATCCAAAAGTGCAATAGGCAGAAATGAAAATAGTAAAACAAAAAAATAAATAAAATGAAAGCAAGAAGAGGAGGCTACCTAACTCCGATGCATCCACACGAATATTTAAATCCCACCCTTAATCTGAATTCTCCAGAATGTCTACCAATTCACCATACCATGCCAAGCAACCTGTCCCCTTCCGATCAATATCTATACTAATAAAAGCTGTGCAAGAGCAATTACTCAAGCATGCCTGCTCACACTCTGAGCTACTCATACTCATGTCCATCCAAGCTGCATTAGCTGAATCAGGACCCTTCAAATGTTGCACCTTCACAAACCCTTCTCCATTCCCACACATTGACATCCCCAACTTTTCCCTAACACAACCCTCAGAACCATCTCTGAGATACCAATCCCTTGGAGACTTGGGTTCATACCCTGGCAAACACATACAATCGAACCTATTAGAATTTTCAGGCTTACATTTACTATACGCACCACACTGTCCATACTTGTCACAGCGGTATTTAGGTACTGACCAAGTCTCCTTCCATTGAAGCTCAGCTTCATTCCACATAAGTTGTTGTAGCAATCCAGAGTTGTCAACCACTAATCTAGAAATAATATATGGGTCATCAAGAAAGTAAGCATAAGATACCTCATCTTTATTGTTTACAAAATCAATCGTATAACCTGATGAAGCTGTTTCTGTTGCTGGCGATGAGCTACGCCATGGCCATGGACCCAGCCGCCACTATGGGGTCGAACCCTTGTAAACAAACCCTTCAGGGGAGCCAGAAATTATCATCTTATAGAAGCAGTCCCCAGATCCGGGGTCATCTTGTGACTTCCAAGATGTTAAGAACCTGTCTAGTCCAGTTATCAAATTCACACCAAGCTTCATTTTTGGAAGCAAAGTATCTGTGGGATAGTCGAAGCTTTGCCATAACAGTACCTTTTGGTTATTGTCTTGGACCAATACAAAGTTTCCTGAATCTTGAAGCTGAGCTACAGAGGGGGTTGTGGTCGTTCCTTTGACAGGCACATTTGTAGACCAAACAAGACGGTTAGAACTGTCGTGAAGGACAAGGTTTCCAAACTGGTTGATTGAGAGAACTCCGGAGGAATCATTGATCGGATCATTCCTGTTTGCAACCCATACTACGGTTTGAATTTTCACTTTAACATACCAAATACCAAGATACCGATGGCTAGAGTTACCAGGGCTGAAGAAGCCTAAGGCGAAATTTTTTTCTTTGGAAATCAAAGATTGGCCATCCTTGATGGATTGGTTTGGTGCTAAGGTGTCAAGGGAAATGCAAAATGGGAAGAAGAGAACCATTAGAATTACTGACTTGAACATTTTTTTAGCATCTATGTTTTGTACTAGTAGTCTTTTCTTTAAAAAAAATTAAATTAAATTAAATCTTTGGGAAAAAAATATTGATATTTTGTTTGATTGAGGATCATGAAGTCTCCAGACCAAAAAATAAGGAAGAGAGAGAGAGAGAGCTATGAACTATGAAGTCTTCCATCGCTCTTTTGTTTTAGGACTAGGCGTCTTTCAAAGTTCAAATGATCAGTTGCGTAACCCAAAAAATATTATTGCGCCAAAGTCTAGTCATACACCGGGTACACCAACTGCGAATAGAAACTGAGTGAGGACATTCTAGGGGTCAATTTTTAGCAAGGATTTTGGACTTTAATGTGTTTCTATGAGCATAAAAAATGATCTTCTCGTCCAAATCAGCCCAGCCTGTTTCCCAATGCTTTTGGCTGATAGCCTGTTCTTTTTTTCTTTTTCTTTTTCCTTTTTTTTTAGTGATAATTCAATCTTATAATAATAGTAGATAAAAGACTTGAACCCTGAATATTTTCGTTAAAAACACCCAGAAGTGTCAATTAAGCCACAGAGCTCATAGTGTTCATATCTAGTTGATAATAGCTTTTACAAACTACAAACTACAGAGTCTACCATATGCATTGCTTATATTCAAAAAAGAATGGCAAGCCATATCTCTTGAGTCAGGACTTTTTACTAATAAAAGTTGCATAAGAAAACCGGCATTTGCCTATAGCAAAAGCTACACGTGACTGGGGTCCATCATGATGATGATTGAACATTGATGCCTTGGACGAGTTGACAATAACTCACGTACATGGAACGATCATTGGTCAATGGCATGTGAGATGTAATGTAAGGCTATTAATTGAGGCGGCCAGACCCAAATTCAGCTTCTCATATTCACATATTTCACATTGAAATGTGACCAGGTAGGAGTTATGGCGATCACGCGTTTTGGGGTGGACTCAGATAACAAAGCCTTACATGTGAAACATGCCCTGCTTTGACTTTGCCTCAAGTTACTATCATGTAGCAAAAGGGTAAACAATAGTTATGTTATCATTCAGTAATATTACTCTTTTAAGTACAAGTGTGCATTATTACTGGTTTGATCACACCCAATTTAGAGTATATATAAAAGTAAAACTCATCTAATATAACTGCATGATGCAATCAAACACCTAAAGCTTGGCCTCAAACCAAAAGGAAACAAAAAAGTTTAGCTCTAAACATGTTTAGAGTTCTCTTTTTCCAACTCACTATGTGGCATCAAAAAAACCATTCATGTATAGTTTTAGTCACATGATTTTGTTAATTATTCATGTGATTTGTTTAAATAATACACATAAATAGTTTTATAAATAACCACATAAACGGGTTTGAAAAAATAGCTCTAAACATATTATGAGTCAAAACTTTGTAAAAGCAAAAAACCAAGAAAATGGATGATGAAGGGACAGGAAATCAATATCAAAAGTTTAGATTCAAGTTTTGTTCAGTTTGCAATCCTTTCTGAGATCATGCAGATTTAAAGTGGGGACTTTTGTGAACATAAAGCCAATATAATTTATACAGTAGATTTTGGTCTTCAAATATATATCGTTACTAAAGTTCAAACTATAGAAAAAATCTGAATCAAAATATCCAAGGATTTTGCAGGAGATTAGATTAACACGTGAGGTTAAACATTAAACGCATTCCTATCAGTTGTTTATGACGAGGATATTTACTTGAAAAATTAATAGAACTTTGTTCCTAGACTACCATCCATCACAGACTGCACGTTTGGCTTTTAGCTTTCCTTAAAATTCTAATGTTGGGCTACGACTTATTGCTTGGGGCTCAGAAAATTTGTCTATAGCTTACATAATTCTCTAATATGTTTCAATTGTTAGCATATGAGGCTTGAACTGCAGTTATAGATCTTGAAAGGTCAAGGGAGACTACAGTCCACTGAACTAGGTTGTATTTACCAACATTTTTCATTTTACTTTGGATCACTTGGTACAAAAGGGATAGAAAGAAGAAGAAAAAGAATAGAACAAGTAATACATTCTTTAATACAAAGAGTAAAATGTCAATTTGTCCCACAAATCCTTATAGAAGCAATTTAGATGCAGCTAACTAAAATCTTTACCTTTAGCGAGCTTCAAACTTAGTTATTGTCACATCATTTGTAGAATAAAATCCCCCTCCTGTGATTGATCCCAAATCATTGGTTGGTCTTCGGAAGATGAAAGCAGGTTGTTTTGGAGAAGGAAGAGTTGTTTCACAACTCAGCATGAGAAGAACTGCCAACATTGTTGGTCGATCCATTGCATCTTCTTGCACACATAAGAGCCCAATTTGAATGCATCTTAAGACTTCATGGTAAACAAATTACACATTTATCTATGAATCAACTATATCTAAGGCTCTATATTCTTTCCAAAGTTCCCAGACCTGTGTGATTTGTTGCATTATCCGTAAGTGGCTGTATTATAACTGCATACCATAAAGATTTCTGTTTTCTATTACTTACATGCCCTATCAAAGTTATGGAAGGGTGCTTGTGATAATAACTGTTGTTCTTCTTGCCACTAACAATTTCCAACAATATGACACCAATACTAAAGACATCTGATTTTGTTGAAAATTTCCCAAATACTACGTACTCTAGTGACATAACCACTGCACATGAACAACATTATATACATAATGTTAAAGTTTGCAAGGCCTTCATTTCCTTATGTGTAGTAAGTGTGCAAGTCTTTGCATAATATACGGGAGCATGTGTGCACGTGTATTTGTGTGATACTTACTATGTTCCTATAACTCGAGTTGCCTTGTCTTCAATTTGGTTCCCTTTGAATATATGGGCTATCCCGAAATCTGAAATCTTGGGGTTCAAATCAGCATCTAGTAAAACATTGCTGGTTCTAAGATCCCTATGAATAATTCTTAATCTTGAGTCTTGATGAAGATGCAAATCCCACAAGAAATCCCAATGATGATTTCAAAGCGTTTCCTTCAATTAAGCAATGAAATTCTTGCATGATCTACGATAAAATTTTACTCTAGTTTACTCAAAATGCAATTTAAATAGTGTTGAAATATGTGTTTTTTACGTACCTCACATTTATTCTTTGAACATATAATAAAAGAAAATAAAACAGATGATGTAAATAGATTTTAATAAAGAAGACATACCAAAAATGAAGGAGTCCAAGCTTTTTTTTGGCATGTACTCATACACAAGCATTTTTTCTTCCTCCTGAATGCAATAGCCAAAAATTTTGACAAGATTTCTATGTTGAAGTTTTGTAATCAACATAACTTCATTTTTGAATTCCTCTATTCCTTGTCCTGAACTCTTGGATAGACTTTTTTCAGCTATTTGTTGCCCGTTAGATAACTGACCCTGAATTCATGAACCAAGAATAAGCTTACTCATAACTATTAGTTCTAAGAAACTGAGTTCAATGCCTAAATTTTTTTTTTTTTGATGGGTAAGCTCAATCTGATTTTTCAATAACTTATGTGGTAACTTATGAAACTCATTTTATCCCATTCTCACCCGCATAATAATGAAATATGAAACAAAAACGAAAATAGGTATGCTATCAACATTCAACAATGTAATTATGAATTGCAAACGTACGTTAAAAACAGAACCAAAACCACCTTGCCCAAGTTTGTTGGTCAGAGAGAAATTGCCAGTGGCGGCAACTCTGCTGCATAGATCAAAAATCGATATATCTGGATGTCTACTACTGTCCTCTAGCTCATTTCCCTCCAAATAACCTTTGGTACCAGTTAAATTTAATGATTGATTGTGTAATTTTCTCTTCACTGTCCTAAAACATATTGACAGACAGTGCTCACTATAATTTCACAATGGAGAACTAATCTAAACGTCTCCTGATATATGGGACATTTTTCATGACTTAGTGGAACACACATGTATATATACATGAACAATGCAATGCAAATGATTTTTTACCTTTCTTTTTCCTTCTTCGTCATTAGCCACATGTAGGCTAGCAAAAATAACAGAAACAACGACACAGCAACAGACAATATTGTAATAGCTAGTTTCCTCTTTTTGCCAAGAAAATCTATAGACTTTCTGGTATACTTAGCTGAAGGGAACAAAATTAACAATGATTCATAAAATGAAAAAGACAGAAATGAAAATTTAGAAAAATGAGAGCAAGCAAAGAAGACTACCAAACTCAGCTGCATCCACACGAACATTCAGATCAAACCCATCATCTGTAAACTCTAAAATGTCCATCAGTTCACCATAAAATGACAAGCAACTGAATCCCTTCCTACTAATATTGTAATTGATAAAAGCTGTGCAAGAACAATTCCTCAAGCATGCCTGCTCACACTCTGAACTACTCATACTCATGTCCATCCAAGCTGCGACGAATGTATCAGGAGGCTTCAAACGTGCCACCTTAACAAATCCTTCTCCATTTCCACACATAGAAAAACCCAACTGCTTTCTCACACATCCCACAGAACCGTCTCTGAAATACCAAGCCCTTGGAGACTTGGGTTCATACCCTGGCAAACACATACATTCAAATCTGTTAGTATTGTCAGGAGTACATTTACTGTATACACCAAAGTGTCCATAGTTATCACACGAGTATTTAGGTGTTGACCATAGTTCCTTCCATTGATGATCACCATCATTCCACAAAAGTTGTTGGAACAAACCAGAGTTGTCAACCACTACTCTAGAAATGATGGAGGGCTCATCAAAAAAGTAGGCATAAGATACCTCTTCTTCGTTGTAAACAAAATCGTACTTAAAACCCAAAGATACTGTTGTTGCTGCTGCTAATGTTTGCCATGGCCATGGAGCTGACCGCCAATACAGGGTCGAACCCTTATACAAGACAACTTGTGGAGAGACAGTAGGATTCATCTTACAAAAGTATTGCCCAGTTCCAGGGTCATCTTGTGACTTCCAAGATGTCAAAAACCTGTCTAGTCCAGTAATCCAATTCAACCCCAGCCTCGTGTATGGAAGAAAAGTGTCTGTAGGGTAGTCAAAGCTTTGCCATAACACATTTTTGTTATTGCCCTGGACCAATACCAGGTTCCCTGAATCTTGAAGCTGAGCAACAGAGGAGGTTGTCCCTTGGACAGAAACATTTGTAGACCAAACAAGACGGATATAACTGTCATGGAGGATGAGGTTTTTAAATAGGTTGATGGAGAGAACTCCAGAGGAATCATTGATAGGATCATTCCTGTTTGCAACCCAAATGACAGTTTGTTTTGTCACTTTGACATGCCAAATACCAAGATACTGACAGCTGGAGTTGCCAGGGCTGAAGAAGCCTAAGGCAAATTATTTTCTTTGGAAATCAAAGATTGGCCATACTTGATGGATTGGTCTGGTGTTAAGGTATCAAGGGAAGTGCAAAATGGATAGAAAAGAATGAGTAGAATGAAAGACATAACCATTTTTTCAGCATCCATGTTTGTTTTAGTGATTATTTACTGGAATTAAAAAAAAAATTAAAAATTTGTTGGTTGGGAAAAATATATTGATATTTGGTTTGATTGAGAATTATGAAGTCTCCTTACCAAGAGAGAGAGAGAGAGGAGTTAGGAATCTCTCTGATCCTTGTCTCGGAATATTTTTATTTAGGACTAAGCATCCATTCTGCAAACCAAAATGGACTATTTAAAATAAGTATCTTGATATTTAATCTGCAAAAAGCGTTCACTGATAATTGCTGCCTAGGATGCCTCCAATCCCTAGATGCAATTCTGAACTTGTGATGCTTAGTGACTGTGTAAGCCGGCTTATTGACCTGATCCAATATCCATTTTGATACGCTATTTTTTTTGTTTGAAAAAAGAGGTGCTTAGTCCATAGATTGGCTTATTAGGATACATAGAGTTATCAAGGCAGGGCAAACTATCCTGGCTTGCAATGGTAATTGGTAATTTGGCATCCTGACTGATCTTGGGCCAGCCGCAGCCAACTCATCTGAGCTTGATTCCTAGAGCTTTTTTCTGTTCTTCGGCTAAACTCAGTCCAGCAAATTTCAGTGGCTTTTACAAACTAGTATGCAATCTACTACATGCCTTGCTTGTATCCAAAATGAAAAGGTGTAAAACAATACAGCTCATTGGAAGCACAATTTTAACTTTTAAAAATGACTACATAGATTCACAACCAAGCATATGAGATCAATATATATTCTATCTGTCATGCAAAGCCTTAAGTACAAGGTATTGGACAAGGTAAACTGTATTGCACAACCAAAACAATTGGATTTATAATGTCTTTCATTAACCCTTTAATAGTGTAACATAATAGTCACCTCATTTATTGTACCATATCTCCCATCCATTTCAAAATCTGCTATATGAAGAAGCAGATATAGATAACTTCAACAAATGATTATATTTTTTGCCTAAAGTCAGTAGAAAGAGCAATGCTAATCAAAATTCTTATTGAGACATTATTAAAGAATGGTCAGAAATATGAATTAAAGAATGGTGGCATATGGTAGCCATAGAATATACCTTAGGACCCATGGTAAATTTGACAGCAACAGCAAGCTCCTCCACACCATTTAGCATAAGACAAAGAGCCCAAGCCAAAACCCCGAATTTTATATCTTTGGTAGGGAGACTTCATATTCCTAAATCAAACCAAATATCAATATTTTTCCCCCATAACCCAAAAATAGTTCTTTTAAGTGAAAGACCAATAACACAAACATGGATGCTGAAAAACTGGTCATTTATTTGATTCTGATCCTTTTTTTCTTCCCATTTTGCATTTCCCTTGACACCTTAACATCAGACCAATCCAAAAAGGATGTCTAATTTTTTTTTTTTTTTAATTCCAAACAATGATTATTGGAATTGGACCATAAGTTGGAGATACTATAGTTTTCTCATTAAAATTAGCTTTGTATTCACGCGACTTTTATAAACATTGTTGTATATTTCACAAGACCAAGGTAGTCAAAGGCGAAAGGCGCCCTTAAGGCGCCAAGGCCTTGTATCGCCCGAGGCAACGAGGCGCCAAAAAGGCGCTAGCCTGAGTGAAGCAAGGCGCCAAATTCTAAATGTTGTTATTTTACATATAGGGTTCCAATCTAATTAATTTGATGTATAAGAATATTATGTAAACAAATCTGACTCCATTCCTAATGGATAGGAGCTGGTCAACCTGGTCTATAAAACCAGTTTGTGGGTTTGAATCCCAACTAAAAAATTAGTCTCCATCCAAATATCAACAGTCAACTAAGTCTAGATAATTATCAAATATCAACTAAGTTTGAATATTAACCATAAATCACCATTTAAAAATTAGTCTCCATCCAAATACCAACTAAATCTAAATATTAAACCAAAATATTGTTCATAACTTCATGTTAGAAAGAAGAAAACTCCTAACAAAACATTGAAGATTGAACTTCATGACTATTCATGACAAAACAAAAGCATTTGAAGATTGAATATTCTGCCTATTAGCCTATTTAATAGCCTGAATGTGGTTGTTAGTTTTAATCTAAAGGTCATCATCAGACTCTTCACTCAAGTTTCCATCATTTTCAAAGCCACTTGAACCGGATTAATAACCATCAACATTCTCTTCCTCGGTCTCATCAGAATCAGCATCTTCCTCTGCAATATTTAGTTGTGATGTTGAGGCCTTTGAGCTTGCCCTTGATTTTGTTTGGAATCTAGTATTCTATATTAAGCTAGCTATGTATCATTTACTATGGTTTAAGCTCTAAAAATTGAGTGAAGTAATGAGTTCGAGAAAAGGGAAAAATACAGGAAAAGAAAATAAAGAAAAAGATAGGGGAGAGTTGCTGTAAGACAGTCAGACTAGAGAAGGCTGAAGGAAAAAAAAACAGAGAAAAAACAGAGAAGGAAGAGTTGCTGGAGATAAGAGTACAAGGGAGAAGGGTAAGGGGGAAAAAACAGAGAGGTTCATTGCTGGAGACAGAGAGTCCAACAGAGAAGAGAAAAGGGGGGAAAAACAGAGAAAAAACAGAGAGGAGAGAGTCCAACAGAGAAGAGAAAAGGGGGAAAAAAATACCAAAGCAGTGTCGCAGTGAGAGAGAACTCAGGAAAAAAAAAAAAAGTGAAAAAAAAAAACTAAAAGAATGGGAAAATATTACCTGACGTTGGTTGACTGCCGAGAAGAAGACAAAATACCCACTGCTTGCTCTGAAAGTGTATGAAGAGGAGTGTTCCCGAAATTTCTTCTTGGTTCTTTTGTTTTATCTTTTGATTTATGCTTTTGTTTTATTTGATATAGTGGGTGACAGCTCATCCCCACTGAGGTAAAAGTTTTAAAACCAACCATACTCCTCTTTAAATTTACAAAACATGCCATTACAGCCTTTAAATTGCAAACTTCTCTCAGGCGCTTGCCTCTCGCCTAACAAAAAATTTCTGGGCGAGCGCCTAGGCTCCAGAGGCGAGCGCCTCACTAAAGGCGCCTCGCCTCAGTGCCTTTGAGGCGCTTTTCTGGCGCCTCGCCTCGCCTGGGCGCCTAGGCGAGCGCCTCAAACGCCTTTGACTACACTGCACAAGACCAATGGGGTAACAGGTATTAATTATCTATCTTATACTCTAATTAAAAAAATAAGATGGGCTTTTTCAGCAAGCTATATATGATCACAAGTTTGGAGTTTTAAACTTATTACTTTTGCTACTTTAAATAGTAAATGCCAATATGATTAAGATGTAAATTTAATTTTGCATTGCACTACAAGTTAAGTTGCCTTTCTCTTAGACAAGGCAAGGGGAAGCACATACCTTCCTGAGTTGACAAACCAACCAAGCTACGCTAAAAAAAATTGCTTTCCAGTCCACTGCACAGTAGCACCAGAAAGCTTATAAGGAAAAAAGAAAAAAAAAATCAGTTTTCATACATGCATAAATAATTTTCTGTGCCATATAATAGATGGTGACACAAAGTGTTTGAACATTATATCTATATTACTATTCCAGAACATTGAACATACATGTCACAAATTTTATTTCATCGGATAGAAAACTTTAATTTGACATGCCAATAGTCATACAAGTGTCTCAAACTCTACAATTTACAATAACAACACATTGCAAAAACTTTTCAGTAGTCAAATTTTCAAAAAGATAAATTTATCTATTAGATAAGCATTAAATAGAATAAACAGGTGCACAAAGATTCGAATCAAAGTTAGATTTTGAGTAGTCAATAAAATGTAGTTTTGCTCTAACAAAAAAACTAACCACCAAAGCTTCCAAAATCAACTAGAAAGCCCCAAAACCACAACCCAAATCTCAAAAAATAAACTTTCCACATCTAAACAAAGTAAAACATTCTAAATCAATACTACTGTTCATGTACAAGATCAGAACATAACAGAAAAAAAGATTAAAAATTTTAAGAAAGAAGGAAAACAGATAATCAAGGCTTTGCCATAACACCTTTTTGTTATTCCCCTGGATCAATACCAGGTTTCTTGAATCTTGAAGCTGAGCAACAGAGGAGGCTGTAACTTGGACAGAAACATTTGTAGACCAAAGAAGACAGTTAAAACTGTCATGGAGGACAAGGTTTCCAAACTGGTTGATGGAGAGGACTCCAGCGGAATCATTGATAGGATCATTCCTGTTTGCAACTCACACAACAGTTTGTTTTGTTAATTTGACATACCAAAAACCAAGAAACTGATAGCTGGAGTTGCCAGGGCTGAAGAAGCCTAAGGCAAAATTATTCTTTGGAAATCAAAGACTGGCCATCCTTGATGGATTCATCTGGTGTTGAGGTGTCAAGGGAAATGCAAAATGGAAAGAAAATAGTGATTAGAATCAAAGACATAACCAATTTTTCAGCATCCATGTTTGTTTTAGTGATCTTTTACTTCTTTTTTTTGGGGCGGGAAAAACATATTGATATTTGGTTTGATTGAGGATTATGAAGTCTCTTTACCAAAAAAGAAAACAGATAGAGAATTACGAAGTCTTATCTCTCTAATCCCTATCTCTAAATATTTTTATTATAGGGATTAAGCATCCCTTCTTTGAAACCAAAAATGTAGCATACCAAAATGGATATTGGATCGGGTCAATAAGCCAGCTTACACAGTCACTAAGCATCACAAGTCCAGAATTGCATCTAGGGATTGGAGGCATTCTAGGCATCAATTATCAGTGAAGGCTTTTGTCAACTTGAAAATGACTAGCAGATTATCTAAAATATACTTTTCTTTAGTTTTAGAGAAACTTAATGGATGGCTAGAGTGACATGCTAGCATTGTTAACTTTTAGCATTTTTTTTCCTTACTTTAGTCAGTAATTGATAGTTTGATTAAGTTGGAAAACAAGTGGTCGAGAAAATGGGATGAGATTGGTTTATTGGGATATAAACAGTTATCAAGGGGGAAGAAAAAAAAGGCCAGGCCAACTATTCCGGCTTGAGATGGTAATTGGTAATTCAGCATCTTGACTGATCTTGGGCCAGCCACAGCCTACTCGTCCGAGCATGATTTCTAGCGCTTTCATAAATCAACCTATTAATAGTTGATTAAAGCTTTTACAAACTAGTATGCTGTCTACTATATACTTTGCTTGTTTTTTAAAAGAAAAGGTTGAAGATGGAACAGCCCATTGGAAGCACAATTTTAAAGTTCAAAAGACTACAAAGACTCCCAACCAAGCACATGAGATCAATATATAATGTATCTGGTATGTAAGACTTAAGTACAAGGTATTGAACAAAACACATGGATCTATAATGTCTTTTATTGACTCTTCAATACTGTAACATAATACTCACCTCATTTATTGTACCATATCTCTCATCCATTTCAAAATCTGGTGTTCGGAGAGAGCATTTTTTTTATTAAAAAAAAAAATTCAATAAAGAGTTGATTTTTGGGCCAAAAATCAGTAGAAAGACCAATGCTAATCAAACTTCTTATTGAGATATGAATTGCATAGATTGCATGAGTTAGAAATATGAATTAAAGAATGGTGTGATTATGTAGCTATAGAATATACCTTAGGAGTTAGGACCCATGGTGACTTTGACGGCAACAGCAAGCTCCACCACACCCTTTAGCATAAGACAAAGAGACCAGGCCAAAAACCCGAATTTTATATCTTTGGCTATATATAGTTTCTTCTCCTCCTCAATCCACTGCCAATCTAATCACACAAAAGAGAGCATTGTCCTTCTCTCTCAACAACAACACCATAAGGCAAGCACAAACACTCTCAAATCTCAACAATCCCTCCCTCCCTCCCTCCCTCCCTCCCCCAAAGCTGAAAGCTCGCATTTTTCTTCAAGAATGGAGTTGGGTGTCGTCACAAAGGGAAGGGAGTCAAGGACAATGGAAAAGTCGTCTCCCAAATTGTCTCCGAAAATCTCCGTTTTGTTTGCAATCATTTTTCTTTTTCTTTTTCTTTTCTTTTTTATGTAAACCTAATAGATTTTATTTTATATTAAATTATTAATGAATAAAGTTTACCTACAAAATTAGTTATTGTCTAAAACTATAATTTTACTTAATATTTTTTTATTAAAAATAAATTTTGACAAATTTTCCAGAATTACATTTTATTCTTATATCCTCAATGCTTGTAAAATTTTTAAAAAATTAAAAATCAATAATTATGTTATCAATAAATTGTTTAAATTACAAATTTTTGTAGTTTAAAATTATGTATAAAATATAATTAAATAGATCATATAATAAAAGGAAATGTTAACGAGTGCCATGGAGGCATTGGTTAAGAGTCCATTTTAAGAAAATTTTGATATCACTTTTATGGAAAATGAAAAAAGCTGTCAAAACATTAATTGCTTTTTTTCCTTTTCCCATAAAAACTTTCTTTAATTAGATTGTTAACCAATGCCCTACGGCACTCGTTAACATAACCCTATAATAAATAATATCCGATTGATACAATATTTGACGTGTGTATTAAGAGCATAAAGAACTTGCAATCCAACAGTTAGATTTTTGAAATATATAGTAATATTAATGATATTGAATAAGATTATAATCTTAGATTATAACTTATTTTGTAACTAAATTTTATCCATTATTATATATAAGAGATATTTTCCTTAATATACAATTCTAGTTGCATAAATCCCATTTAAAAGGCACAGATTTCTACTAAGTTCGTTGTATGAACAATCTGTCATACTTTAGCTTTAGTGTAATACTTTGATTGAAGTCACACTATGTTAATTTTCACTAAGTTATGGCCCAAGAACCTGACATAACTAAGTCGTTGTTTAATATTTCAATAGATGTCATAGTGTACTAATTTCCACCAAGTTGTGGTCTGAGGACCTGACATGACTTAGTTTCTGTTTAATACTTCAATAGATTTTATAGTGTACTAATTTCCACCAAGTTGTGGTCCGAGAACCTGACATGACTTAGCTTCTATTTAATACTTCAATAGATTTTATAGTGTATTAATTTCCACCAAATTGTGGTCTAAGGACCTGACATGACTTAGTTTCTGTTTAATACTTCAATAGATTTTATAGTGTATTAATTTCTACCAAGCTGTGGTCTGAGGACCTGACATGACTTAGTTTCTGTCTAATACTTCAATAGATTTTATAGTGTATTAATTTTCACCAAGCTGTGGTCCGAGGACCTGACATGACTTAGTTTCTGTTTAATACTTCAATAGATTTTATAGTGTATTAATTTCCACCAAGTTGTGGTCCGAGGACCTGACATGATTTAGTTTCTGTTTAATACTTCAATAGATTGAGAAATACAAGTAATAGAATTTAGGATAAGCTGTAAAAGGAAATAGAACAAAACTGTTCTTATTAATAATAATACCTCTTTAAGTTGCTTATATTCTAGGGATGGAGTACAGTTTTCTCATCTAAATCTTCTAAGTAATAAGCACCTATTCCTGCTATAGATGTGATACGATACGGTCCTTCCCAATTAGGCCCTAACTTTCCCCAAGCTGGATTTTTGGTAGTTCCCAAGACTTTCTTCAATACCAAGTCCCCTGAGGCTAATGGCCTCAGCCTTACATTCACATCATAACCTTGTTTCAGCTTATGTTGGTAATAGGCCAACTAAACCATTGCATTCTTTCGTCGTTCGTCTATCAGGTCTAGATTCTTACTCAAAAGCTCATCATTGCCATCCGAGGTGAAAATGCTAGTCCTTAGTGTGGGAAAACCCGTTTCAAGTGGAATCACAGCCTCAGCCCCATACGTCATTGAAAATGGGGTTTCTCCTGTAAATCGTCGGGGTGTTGTTCGATACGACCAAAAGACATGTGGCAGCTCCTCCACCTATTTTCCCTTTGTATCATCTAGCTTTTTTTTGAGCCCACTCCCACTCACTATAACCTTGTTGACAGCCTCGGCTTGCCCATTTCCTTGTGGATAAGCCGGAGTGGAATATCTGTTTTTTATCCCCCAGGTCGGAACAATATTTCCTGAAAACCTTGCTATCAAATTGAAGACCATTATCCGAGATGAAAGCTTGAGAAACCCCAAATCTTGTGATGATATTCTTCTAGACAAATCTCTTAACATCCACATCCCTGATATTAGCCAAGGGCTCAGTTTTGACTCATTTTGTGAAGTAGTCCATGCCAACTAGCAGATACTTTTTATTTCCTATTGCTCTAGGGAAATGGCCAACGATATCTAAACCCCACTAAGCAAAAGGCCAAAGACTAGAAAGAGGGTTAAGAACTTCCCCTGGCTGATGAATGTTCGGGGCAAACCTTTGACATTGATCACACTTCCTAACATACTCCTGGGCTTCCTTTTGCATGCCTGGCCACCAATACCCCTGAGTGATTGCTCGGTGAGATAAAGATCTTCCTCCAGTGTGACTCCCACAAATCCCTTCATGGAGCTCTTCTAGGGGTGCCTCTAAGGCTTCAGGGAGCACACAAAGCAGATATGGCCCAAAGAAAGAGCGCTTGTATAACTTTTTGTCATCGGACAGCCAAAACCGAGGAGCTTTTCTTCATATCTTTTCAGCTTCCGATCTGTCCTTGGGCAGTATATCCTTCTCAAGGAATAACATTATAAGATCCATCTAACTACGCGCCGAGCTGATTTGATTAACCTGAAGCGAGTCCTCTGTTACTGGGGTAGGTGTATTCAAATCTTCGACCATAATCACCTGCGGTAAGTTCTGCGCCAAGGAGGTAGCAAGGGTAGCCAAAGAGTTCGCATGGGCATTTTCACATCTAGGGATATAGGACAATTCAAGAAACTCAAAATCCCCTTGCATACGCTTGACCTAGCTCAAGAAACCATGCATTCTGGTATCACGAGCTTCCAATTCCCCTTTAACCTAGCGCACGACCAGTCCTGAATCCGAGAACATCTCCACTGTTTTTCCACCCAGTTTCTTAACCATTACCATTTCCATTAGTAGAGTTTCATACTCTGCCTCATTGTTAGTGACTGAGAATCCCAACCTTAAAGACTTCTCGATAATGGCCTTTTCAAGAGATATCAAAACCAGCCCCACTCCTGACCCCCTCTGATTGCTGCTCCATTCACATACACTTTCCAGGGTGAGGAACGTTGCGTGGAGATAAGGCCAACTAATTTTTCATCCATGCCATGTGGGCTTACTTCAATTTCTTCAGGGCCTTCAGCAAATTCTGCCACCAGGTCGGTGAGAACCTGACCCTTCACAGAAGTACGAGGCATATACTTAATATCAAAAGCCCCTAGAATTGTGCCCTACTTAGCAACCCTGCCAGTGTAGTCTGCACTCCGAAGTACTACTTTGAGCAGATACTGAGTTAGGACAACCACAATGTGCGCTTGGAAATAATGGGGGAGTTTCTTTGTAGCGTGTACCACGGCCAAAATGGCCTTTTCCAACGGCAGATAACGTACTTCAGCTTCATGAAGCGACTTGCTCATGTAATAGACTGGCAGTTGTATGCCATTATCCACTCGTATCATAACAAAACTGATCGCATAAGTGGCTATCTCCAAGTAGGCAAAAAGGACCTCATCCACCTCAGAACTGGACATAATGGGTGGCCGAGACAGATATTCCTTGAGCTGCTGAAATGCCAGGGCGCACTCCTCAGTCCACTTGAATCCCTTCCACTTGTGGAGCAGAAGGAAGAATGGTCTGCACCTGTCCGCCAACCTGGATATAAATCTATTCAACGCAGCGGTCATCCCAGTTAACCTCTGGACCTCCTTAGGATTCTGAGGTGGTTGCAAGCTACTTATGGCTCTAATTTGGTCAGGGTTCACCTCAATTCCTCGGTGGGTCACTAGGTAGCCCAAAAACTTCCCAGAGCTCACTCCGAATGAGCACTTGGATGCATTCAATCGCAATTTATGCTTCCTTAAAACCTCAAAGGTGTTGGTGAGGTCTGTCACATGCTCGGCCACTACCTTGCTCTTCACAACTATATCATTAATATAAACCTCGATGCTCCTACCCAATTGTGGCTCAAACATCTTCGTCATCATCCGCTGGTAAGTAGACTATGCATTCTTCAAGCCAAAGGGCATTACCTTGTAGTGATAATTTCCAGTGGGAGTGAGAAAAGCGATCTTCTCCTGATCATCCAATGCCAGTGGGATCTGATGATAGCCCTGAAAGGCATCTAGGAAGCTCATCCGAAGATGGCCCACTGTTGCATCCACCAACTGATCTATACGGGGCATAGGGAAGGGATCTTTTGGACAAGCTCTATTAAGGTCCGTGAAATCAACACATACGCACCATTTTTCATTTTTCTTCTTTACCACGACCGTATTAGCCAACCACTGAGGGTAAAACACCTCCTTGATAGCCCTTGCCTGCTTGAGCTTGGTCACCTTGTCTTTAATAGCCTCGGCATGTACTTTGGACGAATGCCAAGGTAGCTGTTTCTTCGGAATAACAAAGGGATTGACATTCAAATGATGACAAATGAAATCTGGATCAATCCCTGGAGCTTCGTAGGCATTCCATACAAACACATTAACGTTTCTCCTCAAAACCTCAACCAACTGCTCTTTTTCTAACAAAGGCAACTGTGCTCCAACCTGAAAGTACTTATCTGGATCATCACCAACATTCACTTTCTCCAAGTTCTCACACTCCTCTTCTCCAGCGGACATGCTGAAGAGGGTTCTCGGAGTCTTTAATTGCTATAAGTCATTCTCGGTCATGACCGAAGTATCTATCTCTAGCCGATGTTGTACGGCCGTTATCAGGCACTGCTTGGCCATGGCTTGATTTCCCAATATTTCCAACACCTGGCCTCCTGATAGATATTTCACCTTTTGATGAAGAGTGGAAGAAACAGCCCCTAAGGTATGCAGCGAGGGCCTACCCAAAATTGCTGTATACGGAGAAAAAGCATCTACCACAATAAAATCCACCTCCACCACATCTGAACCAGTCTGCACTGGTAATCTAATCATACCCATTGGAATGACCAATCTGCCCTCAAAACTCACCAACGGGGAGCTGTAGGCTGTTAGGTCCTAGGGTTTCAAATTCAACCCCCTGTATAGGTTAGGATACATTACTTCGGCTGCATTCCCCTCATCAACCATTACCCTTCTTACATCATAACCCCCGATCCTAAGTGTGACCACCAAAGTATCATCATGTGGTTGTATGGTTCCTCTCTTGTTTTCATCTGAAAAACCCAACACCAGTGAGGTGCTCAGTCTTACTCTCTTCGACTTTGAATTAGATCCCTCATTCGAACAATGAGACACAGACATTACCCTGGAGGGACAAGACCCTGTTCTCCCCGGGGCTGCAAATATAACGTTTATCATGCCTAGGGGAGGTCCTGAAGAGGCATCTCCCCAAAGTGTTGAACCTGCTTGACTTCCTCAGCCACTGGAATGATGCAGCAGGTGGGTCAACTTTCCTTCTTGGACAAGCTGTTCCAAATGATTCCACAGATTTCTGCAATCGTCAGTAGTATGTCCATGGTCTTGGTGGTATTGGCAGTAAAGGTTTTGATTTCGTTTCATAGGATCCCCCACCATCCTATTTGGCCGTATGAAAAATGGCTTGTTTTTTATTTTTTTCTAAAACCCGTTGTACTGGTTCTCGGAACATAGCATTAACCACCTGGGAATTGGTAAATCCTGATTGCCCCCTAAAGTCCCTCCGAGGTCGGTTGTTGTTATACTGGTCTGACCTGAAATCCCTCATCTCTTGAGGGATTACCTTTGACTTTCCTCTACCCTGTATCTGATCTTCCTCTACTCTTCTATACTTGTCAATCCGGTCCATAAGTTGCCGCACACTAGTAACAGGTTTACCAGTCAGAGATCTCCTCAGATCATGCTCGGTTGGAAGGCCTTCCTTAAAGGTATTAATAGCCGCGTCATCATAGGCTCCATCTACTTCGTTGAACATTTCCTAGTATCTATCAGAGTAGGCCTTCAAGGTTTCCCCCTCCTGTATAGACATGGATAATAACGATTCCAAGGGCTGAACAACCCTCCTACAGGTGATAAAGCGAGCACCAAAAGCTTGGGTGAGTTTCTCAAAAGAGTCAATAGTATTCGCTCTTAGACCGTTAAACCACCTAATCGCCACTGGACCTAGGCTAGATGGGAAAACCTTGCACATCAAGGCCTCATCCTTAGCATGAACGGCCATTCTCTGACTGAAATGGCTAACATGTTCCACTGGATTTGTTCTACCATTATAAATGGTGAATACAGGTTGATGGAACCGCCGAGGAAGATTTGCATCCTTAATGTGTCGCGTGAAGGGTGATTTGGAAAATTGACTTAACGCTTTGTTCAGAGCATCATTCCCTAAGCCCTGGCGAGGTGGACTCTTGTGTTTTCGTTCATGGTGGTGCTCCTCATCATGAGAAAAAGACTTACTGGGTGGAGTTCTTGACCTTCGTCTATAACTGGTGTCATCTGACTCCTCAGAGGATTGCCCGAAGTTGTGAGCCATACGCTTCCGCCGCTCGTGCCGTAATTCCCTTTTTAATCTGTTAATCTCGTGTTGCATGCCTCTGTCGTTCTTTACGTGGGAAATATGGCTTTTCCCACGAGAATGACTTCTGTCGGTGTGGGTTGTTCGTGCACTTCCCTCACGATCCCCTCTTTGTTCATGGATCACCAACGGATTACCGTGTTGAGAGCCCTTGGACTCAGCCTGGTGTGGATTAACATCCATTTGCTGTGAGCCCGCCACTGGCTGCTGTGATGCTCCCTCTTCCATCACAACCGTTGCACTTGTCTTTCCCTACAAACGGATCAAGCTCTTCCCACAGACAGTGCCAATTGTAGAGACTCAAATTGAATCGGACCTCAAAGAGGGATGGGTTTTTAGCCCAACAAGCCCAAACAATAAAATTTTTAGAGAGCGGTTGTAAGAGCTAATTCCAGTTGGTAGAAAAAGACATGATTATTGTGCCTCAAAGGAAGCTTCAAACTAACTAAACGATATTGACTCTCCTCGACTAGTTTCAGGGAATATCTTTCTAGATTCTCTCCTCCTTTTTCCCTTCTGTTTTTCAAAAGTCCCCTTTAATGTCCTCTGATTTCTTGTTATATACCGCGTTCTTCACCCCGTTTTCACTGTACACGTGTAGGTTCTACTCTGGGAACTTCTTTCTGTCCCATCCAGCACTTCCTGGAGCCTTTGCTCAGTGGCCATAAGGCTGCTTGGTTACTGTTCAGGTATAACCTCCACATTAATGCAGCCAGAGAGTTAGCTGGGAAGCATTTAATGTGGAGGTTGTAGCTTTAGAAGATATTTGCTACCTTTCCTAGTTCCTTCTTTATTCAATATTCATTTTCCAATTCATATGCAACTTTGTGAAGTTCCTTGAATACTAAAATAGTTACATCCACCTCGGACCTTGGTATCAGAGGTAAATCTTATTCTCGGACGCGGTCTGGGCCATTACACACGACTTACGTCTCTTTGTCTTATGTTATTCCCAAAATACCTTTCTTTAACCATCCTCAGATAAGTGAATGTCCACGGACTGGGCCGCTAGGTCACAAGCCTATTTCTTATGATTTCTATGTCATCTTTTTGGACAACTGGCCCCACACCTTAAAAGCACTCATTAAATAATGTAATTTGTGGTTGGAATTTTTTTTTCTTAGTACTCCTTACAAACAATTCATCTTCTATATGACTTTTTTATTTTTAGAAACCTCTTCTATATGACTTAAATGACCAAAAAATGAAATAAATATAAGTAAATCCATCACTTATATTAAAATAAAAAACAAGACTATAATAACATATGAAAAATATAATTTTATTAAGAACCTATCTACATTATATTTGAGAATGTGAAATAATTGTCAATAAAGTAGTTCCTCTTTCTACACAAACATCTCCACTCAAAGCATCACTAAAGTGGACCAAATGGACCGAAGTGAACCGAAGTAGATCATAATGGACTGAATTAGACGAAACTGGACCAAAGTGTACTGAATGGAATGAAATGGACTGAAGTGGACTGAATGGACCTAAGTAGACCATAATGGACTGAATAGGACAAAATTGGATCAAAGTGGACCAAAATTGATTTAAGTTGAGCAAAATAAACCGAAATGGACTGAACTCAACAAAAGTGAACTGAATGGGCCGAAATAGATCGAGTGAACCAAATAGACTGCAACAGACCAAACTGGATAGAATTGGACCAAAGTGGACTGAATAGGCCAAAATGGACTAAATTGGACTAAAATGTTACTTTGATATGACTCAATAGGAGTATAACAACAATAAATGTTATGCTTCAACTTTTAGATATTATGTAGATAATGTTAAGTCCCCTCTTTTCTCACTCTAACATGAATGGTTTTGAAAAATGGAACTAGGAGAGGAAGACTTGCATGTATTGTTGCTGGGTGTATGCAATCAAATATCTGTTGTAGATCTACATTAAGAGAGAAGTAAGTAAAATTATATTGTTCTTATAATTAGGGTTAAATGTCATTACACGCATTATTTTACACATCTGTACACACGATATAAATTTTCACTTGAAAATTGTGAAATTTCAGTGCATTTTGTGTGTGTATGGACAAATATGTAAAACTATATAAAACAAACACTATTCATTAATTAGTTGTGTTCTAATCAAGTATATGTGTTCTTATGTTGATTGCTTCACTCTTTAGAATTGGTTTATATTGTAGTTGTGGTAAACTTATTAGTACTGTGATTACCAAAAAATTGATCTAATCAAGTCATTGTTAATTAATCTGCATAATTATCAAAAGGTATCTAAATTAAAACTTTTGAATTATAATTTATCCCCAATTTATTTGTCCATAGAAATTAAACTATCCAGAGCATATTGTCAACGTTTTTTTGTTTTAAGCTTGGCCCAATTTCAATTTAATAAAACACACAGACAAAAGTATTACAGAAAGGTTCTGATTCAAAGACTACTGTAACTAACTTGGAATCTAACAGGCTAACAGACTACTGTAACTAACTCCTTTTTTTTTTGAGAAAGCATTTAAAAGGAGTTAATTAAAGGTCATCGTTGGTATCAATTATATCGCATGGACACGTCTGTGTTTTAATTACAGCACGTGAGGCCGGGTTAAAAATGTCAATGTTTTCCTTCCAAACAATACATGGCCAAATTAACCACCACACATATACACTTAGATTAGACTAGAGTAGAATTTCTATTTTGTATAAAAAAAAATGACCAAACTAGACCGAATGGACCGAACACACTCTCACCCTCTCCATCTCTCTCACTCATAGCCATGGCATTACCCCCCCTCTCTCTCTCTCTCTTTGATTTTGATGACTTTAAGTTAAATGCTCCCATTGTTTCAGACAAAATTATAGTCAAAACATTTTTCCCAATCAACTGAAAATGAGGGGTCAATTTTTTCACCTACTAAAACGGGGAAAGAAGGAATTCAAGTCACGACAGCTAGTCTCATCTCATCCCTTTCTCTAATGGATGTTTTTTATTTTTTATTTTTTTTAAGGTTCTTCTTAACGGGTGGTTAGAAATAATATTAAATTCCTACAAGGCTCATGATCTATTTCTAGTTAATAATAGCTTATACAAACTACAAACTACAGAGTCTACCATATGCTTTGCTTATATTCAAAAAGGAATGGCTAGCCATGTCTCTTGAGTCAGGATTTTTGACTAATAAAAGTTGCATAAGAAGACCTGCATTTGCATATAGCAAAAGCTAGACGTGACTGGGGTCCATCTCCGTGATGATGATGATTGAACATTGATGCCCTGGACGAGTTGACAATAAATTTGACCTGCATGTATTTTGCTACTTCCATATTCATGTACCTAGAACGATCATTGATCAATGGCAATGTGAGATGTAATGTAAGGCTATAAATTGACCCACATTCAGCTTCTCATATTCACATTGAAGTATGGCAAGGTAGGAAATATGACGATCACGTGTTTTGGGGTGGACCCTAGCTTGAGCTCAGACAACAAAGCCTGACATGTGAAACATGCCCTGCTCTGACTTTGCCTCAAGTTACTATCACGTAGCAAAAGGGTAAACAATAGTTATGTTATCATTCAGTAATATTACTCTTTTAAGTACAACTGATCAAGGAGTTTTGACAGGACCTGGTGCATTATTACTGGTTTGATCACACCCAATTTTGAGTATATTTAAAACTCATCTCTCATATAACTGCATGATGCAATCAAACACCTAAAGCTTGGCCTCAAAACAAAAGGAAATGAAAAAGTTTGGCTCTAAGCATATTTAGTGTTCTCTTTTTCCAACTCACTATATGCATTGAAGAGACCATCCATTTATAGTTTTAGTCACATGACTTTGTTAATGATTCATGACTTATTTAAACTAGTCGCAGCCCCGCGCGTTGCGCGTGATAATCCTTTTAGGGTGGTCTCATTAAGTTTTTTTTTTTTAATTATTTGAAAATTGGACTAATTTAATGAAGAATAACATATTTTATAAACATATTTTCATTTGATATAGGAAAAATCACAAATGTAATATATAATTTTTGTTGTATCAAAATGAAAACAATACAATTTTTCCCAGAAATTCAAAAGGTAAGTTAGCGAAAATATTCATTTTTTTTTTTATATAAAACTTATTTATAACATTTTGTATATCATTAACAAGTATATAAAATTTAGAAATTATTCTTTTAGGTTTAAAAATAAAATTCTCAAACCCAATTTCTTCTACCCTACACACCAAAAACACCAAAAAATATATCTAAAAAATAAATAAAACTCAACAAACCTACATTTTAAAATAAAAGATAAAGGGAAAAATAAAACTCACATCATAATCAAACTCCTTCCCAATATGTAAAACATATCAAATGTGATGTAATCAAGCCAAATATCAAATGCCCAATCAAATTTAAAATTTTTAATAAGGTTTTGAAGTTACGCAATAGAAATTGGTGGTTGATTCTAAGCAAAAGTGCTGGTTGTAGCTTTATATGTAATGATTTTAAAATTTCTTTTGTTAATAATATTAAAATAAATAAATAAATATGTAAAAATAAATCAATAAACCGAGACTACAATTCCAACGAAGGAAAAAGTAGAGAAATATTTTTTTAAAAAAAGAAGAAGTGTTGTGTAAATATTGTCATAATCTAATCCAATATGTGAATAATAAATAGATAAATACAAAATTGAATTTTTTTTTTCTTGAAAATCTTAAAAAATACACCAATGAGATAAGGAAGATGAAGTGTAATATCAGATATTCGTAAACAAAGAAATAATAATTCGCTGCTAATTTGTTAAACAAAATATTTACAAACAGTGAAAGGAAACTACACAAATACCATTTTCTTCAACTGCACAAACTGTTCTTCATTAGATTGTCCAAACTATCTTGTTCTTTTCCAAATAAACTAAAACTTGACAACAACTCAAAATAGGATATATTATAATATGATTTTTCTCCAAAACAAGTCAGCAAAAAGAAAAAAAGAAAAAATAGTGACGTGTAAAAAGCGTTATTATAATATGATTTTGTAACGCTTGGAAGCACCAAGCGTTACAAAAGTTACAATATACGAAACAAAAACAAAAAAAAAAAAAAAAAAAGGTAAAAAGCATGATGGCCAAGAAAGAAGAAACTGTAAAGAAAGAAGGAAGACAATTGAGTTTTACTTTGTTTTATTATTTGGACATATCATGAAAAAAAGTGCCCTAAAATATGAAAAAACATATGCCAAAAAATAAGTTTATTTTCCTACCAACAAAATATAATAGATGTATTATACAAATCAGAGATTTTACTTTTTTTTGGAAACCATTGCCAGTGGGAATGAAGAACCTACTCAGTGTATAGCTCTCATCAAGCATGAAATCTACGTAAAGAAAGAATATGTTAATATAAAAAGAAATCTCATCACCCTTGACATCAACATCCTTCCTATGGCAAGGCTCTCTTCAACACTTGGGGCATCCTTCTCCAAGTTGTTATTGTCGCCTTTGAAGCCACCAAACATTGTTGCTCTCTCGCACTTGAAGGCATCATTTGCAATGGCACCACACCAGATTGGTGTTATTTGTTTACATATAGCAAAGAAAACATTTTGGTATAATATTAAATTACTAAGGAAATGATTGAAGAAGAAGAAATGATCACACGTTTATAAAAGTTGAAAGTTGATTGTCAAAGTGTAAACTATGTAAATGGCTTAGAGATCGAAAAATCCGTATTCTCATCCCATTACTTACACCAGTTATATAAAAAGTTCACGAACAACCTTTTCATTTGATACCTGATATCAAAATAAATTTTAGAACTTAATTACATGAGCTATAAAAAGATAAGATCAATGTATTAAAACGTTAGACCAAAGGAGAGAAATGTATGGCCATAAAGTTATAAACCGTCTGAGCGTTTTATGCTCATTGAATTGAGTAGTAATGGGACACAAAAGAGAAAATTTGCCAAAAGGCCATTTTTACATTAATACGGAATTAACAGCTCTTTGAAAATGAAAAAACAGTGGTAGATGAATAGTGATTATAATTATTTTCTCTTTAAGAAGAAATGATATGTGTCATAGTAGAAGTGATTATAGTAGTATTTTCTTTTCTTTAAAAAAAAAAAAAAAATGAAATTTTAGTTAACTTATGGTGGTAGTGCAAAAGACCACCTTGTATCCCATGCTATTTACATTAAAACTAACACTCAATGTTGAGCTTTGAATATAGACAATAGAGTTTATGGTAAAGTGTAGTGCATCATGTTGGCCAGAAAGAATTAATTTTGCAATAGAAAATTAATAGAGTTGGTAAACCAAATAAAAAAAAAAAAAAAAGTGACCTGGCTGATGATGTGGCTCAACAGGAGCGTAGCAACAATAATTGCTACGCTTCAGCTTTTAGATATATATAGAATATAGATAATACACATAAATAATCTTATAAATAACCACATAAATGGGTTGGAAAAGATAACTCTAAACATGTTAGGAGCCAAACTTTGTTCAAACAAAAAACTAAGAAAATGGATGATGAAGGGACAAGAAAACAATTACAAAGCCTTAGATTCAAGTTTTGTTCAGTTTGCAATTCTTACTCCAAGAATCAAGGAGTTTTAACAGTATCTCCTGCATTATTACCGGTTTGAACACCCAATTTTGAGTACATTCAAAACTCATCTCGTATAACTACATGATGCAATCAAACACCAAAGCTTGAACTCCAAAAATAAAAATCAAGAAGATGGATGATAAAGGGAGACAGGAAAAAATCACAAAGCTTAGATTCAGTCTTCTTCAGTAAGCAATTCTTACTTAGATCAAGCACACTTAAATTGTTTTTTCATGAACATAGCCAATCTAAATTATATAGTAGATTTTGGCCTTCAATTTAGTGGTTAATAAAGTTCAAACTTTAGAAATAATCTTAGTCAATCCAAGGGTTGCAGGTGATTAGATTAGATGAGTGTTTAACATGTGAGGCTAAACAGCAAGCACATTACTGTCGGTTGGTTATGATGAGGATATTTACTTGAAAAATTAATAGAACTTTGTTCCAAGAGTCCTATCCATCACAGACTGCACGTTTGGCCTTTAGCTTTTTCTTAAAATTCTTATGTTTGGCTATGACTTATTGCTTGGAGCTCAAAAACATTTCTACAGCTTACATGATTCTCTAATATATTTCAATTATTAGTATATGAGGCTTGCACTGCAGTTATAGATCTTGAAAGGTCAAGGGAGAGTACAATCCACTAAAGTAGACTGTATTCACCAACATTTATATTTTACTTTTGGATCAATTGGAACACGAGAGAGGGAAAAAAAAAAAAGGAATTATATTTATTCTTTAATACAAAAAGGGTTAAATAAAAAATGTTAATTTGTCCCACAAATCATTATAGAAGCAATTTAGAAGCAGCTAAACTAAAATCTTTACCTTTAGCGAGCTTCAAACTCAGTTATTGTCACATCATTTATAGAATAAACCCCCCCTCCTGTGATTGATCCCAAATCATTGGTAGGTCTTCTGAAAATGAAAGCAGGTTGTTTTGGAGAAGGAAGAGTTGTTTCACAACTTAGCATGAGAAGAACTGCCAACATTGTTGGTCGATCCATTGCATCTTCTTGCACACATAAGAGCCCAATTTGAATGCATCTTAAGACTTCGTGGGAAACAAATGAGTCATTTATCGATGAATCAACTATATCCAAGGCTTTACCTTCTCTCCATAGTTCCCAAACCTGTATGGTTCATAGCATTATCCATAATAGGCTGAACTATAAATGAAAATGGTAAAGATCGTTGTTTTTTGTTACTTACATGCCCTATCAATGTTAGGGAAGACTGCTCGTGATAAGAACTATTGTTCTTCTTGCCACTTACGATCTCTAACAATATGACACCAAAACTAAAGACATCTGATTTTGTTGAAAATTTCCCAAATATTGCATACTCTGGTGACATATAACCACTGCATGTGAACAGTATCAAATATAATATTAAAGTTTGCATATGCCTTTATTTTCTATATGTGGCAAGTGTGCACTGTGCAATTCTCCATGCATGTGTTTGTGTGGTACTTCCATTGCATGTGAACAACATCAAATATAATCTTAAAGATTGCATCGGCCTTTATCAATTGTACGTGGAGAGTGTGTAAGTCTCTGTGTGCAAGCACGTGTGTTTGTGAATTACGTACTATGTTCCGACAACTCTGGTTGTCTTGTCTTGAATTTGGTCCCCTTTGAATATACGAGCTATGCCAAAATCTGAAATTTTGGGTTTCATCTCACCATCTAGTAAAACATTGCTAGTTTTAAGATCCCTATGAATAATTCTTAATCTTGAATCTTGATGAAGATATAGAATCCCACGAGCAATCCCAATAATGATTTCAAAGCGTTTCCTCCAATTTAGCAATGAACTTCTTGTATGATCTACAAGAAAAACTCTCTAATGTACTCAAAATTTCATCTATCTTGATTTATGTGGTTTTATGTACTTCATATATATAGTTTGAAAATATATAAAAATAAATAAAATAATACAGGTGAAGGAGATAGAATTTTTGAAAGAAGAAATACCAAAAATGAAGGAGTCCAAGCTTTTGTTGGGCATGTACTCATAAATCAGCATCTTTTCTTCCTCCTCAATGCAACAGCCAAGAAGTTTGACAAGATTCCTATGTTGAAGTTTTGCAATCAAAACAACTTCATTTTTGAATTCTTCTATTCCTTGTCCAGAATTCTTTGATAGCCTTTTTACAGCTATTTGTTGTCCATTAGATAATTGACCCTGAATTCATGATCCAAAATTAATTTTACACAAATCTATCAGTTTTAAGCAATTGATTACAATGTTTTATGCCTCTATCTGCTACTTCAGTAACATATGTCTTAGCTTATGAAACTCATTTTCAGCCATTCACACCCACACAATATTGGAATATGAAACACAAAGAAAAAGGGGCAAAATATCAACAATGTCATTATGAATTGTAACTGTACCTTAAAAACAGATCCAAATCCACCTTGCCCAAGTTTGTTGGTCGGAGAGAAATTGCCAGTTGCAGCAACTAAGCAACTTAGATAAAAAATTGATAAATCTGGATGTCTACTGCTGTCCTCAAGCTCATTCCCTTCCAAAGAGCCTTTAAATCCAATAAAATTTAATGATTGATTTTGCAATTTTCTCTTCAAAGTCCTAAAATATATTGACCAAAATTGCTCACTATAATTTCACAATTGAGCATGTATATACCTTGCAATATATGATTGTGTGTATGTGAACAATACAAAGCAAGAGGTTTTGTTACCTTTTTGTTTTCCTCTTCTTCATTAGACATATGTAGGCTATGAAGGATACCAGAAACAATGGCACAACAACAGCTGATATTGCAATAGCCACCTGCCTCTTGTGGCCAAGAAAACCTTCGGACTTGATAGTGTAAGTAGCTGAAAAAATAACAATAATATATAAATAACAACAACAAAAACAAACAAGCAAATCGTAGCATAGAAGGCTTAAGGCTACCTAACTCAGTTGCATCCACTCGTACATTTAGATCCCACCTTTCATATGTATTCTCCACAACATCCATCAATTCACCATACCACGCTAAGCAACGGGTCCCCATCCCGTCAATATTCATGCTGATAAAAGCTGTGCAAGAGCAATTACTCAAACATGCCTGCTCACACTCTGAACTACTCATGCTCATGTCCATCCAGGCCGCATTGGATGAATCTGGACCCTTCAAACGTTTCATCATCACAAACCCCTCTCCATTCCCACACATCGACTCCTTCCTCACACACCCTTCAGAACCATCTCTGAGTGACCAATCCCTTGGAGACTTGGGTTCATAGCCTGGCAGACATGCACACTCAAACCAATTAGCATTGTCAGGAGACTCAGGACCACATTTACTAAATGCACCGCACTGTGCATATTTGTCACACCGGTATTTAGGTGCAGACCAGAATTCTTTCCATTGAAGATCACCATCATTCCACACAAGTTTCTGGAGCAATCCAGAGTTATCAACCACTAATCTTGAAATGATGGAGGGGTCATTAACAAAGTAGGCATAAGATACCTCATCTTTGTTGTTTACAAAGTCATACTTGAAATCCAAAGTAACTGTTGCTGCTGGTGATGATGTTTGCCATGGCCATGGACCCGACCGCCAATACAGGGTCGAACCCTTATACAAGAAGACTTGTGGAGAGCCAGTAGGATTCATCTTATGGAAGTAGTCCCCAGTTCCAGGGTCATCTTTTGACTTCCAAGATGTCAAGAACCTATCTAACCCAGTTATCCGATTCAACCCAAGCCTCATGCCCGGAAGCAAAGTGTCTGTAGGACAGTCAAAGCTTTGCCATAACACCAATTTGTTATTGCCCTGGAACAATACCAGGTTTCCTGAATCCTGAAGCTGAGCAACAGAGGAGGTTGTCCCTTGCATAGAAACATTTGTAGACCAAAGGAGACGGTTGTAACTGTCATGGAGGGCAAGGTTTCCAAACTGGTTGATGGAGAGAACTCCAGAGGAATCATTGATAGGATTATTCCTGTTTGCAACCCACACAACAGTTTGTTTTTTCACTTTGACATACCAAATACCAAGATACTGATAGCTGGAGTTGCCAGGGCTGAAGAAGCCTAAGGCAAAATTGTTTTCTTTGGAAGTCAGAGATTGGCCATCCTTGATGGATTGGTCTGGCGTTAGAGTGTCAAGGGAAGTGCAAAATGGAAAGAAAAGAATGATTAGAATCAAAGAAATAACCATTTTTAAGCATCCATGTCTGTGTTAGTGATTATTTACTTAAATAAAAAAGCAGTAAGTACATAACAAATTTGGGTTGGGAAAAATATGTTGATATTTGGTTTGATTGACAACTATGAAGTCTCCCTACCAAAAAGGAAGAGAGAGAGAGTCCCGGTCTCTGAATTTATTTATTTATTTATTTTTTTTATAGGAGACTTAAGCATCCGTTCTTTCAAGTCAATAAGCCAGCTTAAACAGTCACTAAGCATCACAAGTCCAGAATTGCGGCATCAATTAGCAGCTTTTGTCAACTTGAAAATGACTAGCAGATTAGATATCAAAATACTTATCTTAAATATATTTTTCTTTTAGTTTTAAAAGAAAAGGTGGAAAACGAAACAGCCCATTGGATCAATATATTTTCTATCTGTAATTTCTTTTATTGACCCTTTAATAGTGTTACATAATAGTCATCTCATTTATTGTACCATATCTCCCATCCATTTCAAAATCTGCCATATAAGGAAAGCAGATATAGAGAACTTCAATAAATGATTGATTTTTGGGCCAAAAAACAGACCAATGCTAATCAAACTTCTTATGAAGATATAAGTTTCATACATAGCAATAGTCAGAAATATGAATTAAGGAATGTTGTGACTAGGTAGCTATAGAGTATACCTTAGGATCCATGGTGACTTTGACAGCAACAGCAAGCTCCTCCACACCATTTAGCATAAGACAAAAGAGCCCAGGCCAAAACCCCGAATTTTATATCTTTGGCTGCATAGTTTCTTCTTCTACTCAATCCACTACCAATCTAAACCACACGACAGAGAGCGTTGTCCTTAGCAACCCACCCTTCTCTCTCAACAATCCCTCTCTCTCTCTCTCTCTCTCTCTCTCTCACACGAAGCTGAAAGCTCACATTTTTCTTCAAAAATGGAGTTGGGTTTCGTCACAAAGGGAAAGGAGTCAAAGGACACAAGTGGTCATGGGTGTTTAAACTCGGGACTTGGGACAAGTCCTGTCCCAAATTGTCTCCGAAAATCTCCGTCTTGTTTGCAATCATTTGTTTGTCTGGCTCTTCTGTTTTTTTTTTTTAATAAACATAATACATTTTAAGTTCAATTATTATATAACAGTTATTTAAAATAAAATAAGGAAATAAGTTAATAAAATTCCCTAAAAATAGACTCTCTTTTTTTTAATACAAATTTTTATATTTCTCATAAACGTTTTGATTCGAAAATGAGTTTTAAAACTTTTCTAAAAATAGCCAATTAACAGAAGAAGAAGAAGGCGAAGTAATAGACTTGTGATCTCATTTATGAAGATACAAGACAATAGGATAGGGGGAAACTTGAAGCCATCTTTGCACAAAGAACACGGCAAGAAATTCTGAACATCCCACTCACCAATCTGCATTCCAAGGATACTTTGATTTGGAAGGAAAATAAGAGCCAAATATTCACGGTGAAGATAGCCTACTGAGTTGCATTGTGGCTGAACAACCAATCCTGGGTAGAGCATTCTTTGGCTCGTGATCACCGCCCTGTGTTGTGGAACAAAATCTGGTCCCTTAACATGCCTCCAAAAGTGCGCATGTTTATATGGAGAGCTTGCTCAAACGGCCTACCAACAAAAGACAATCTCCGTCGGGCGATGGGTAAGGATTGATCCACACTCTGAAATTTTCCATCACCGGTCTAAAACTGTAAGTCACATCTTGTGGGAGTGTCCTTTTGCACGGAATGTTTGGGCTATGTTTAAGGGCGAAACCCAGAAATGCAACAACACAGCCTCAAATTTCTTGATCCTTTTTCGACATATGCAAATTGTTAGAACATATGTGGGAATTGTTAGAGATATATGTTATGTAAATTGGCTAATCTTTTGACAAAACGCACTTTACTTGTAATTGGGTAGATCTAGGATGTGTTTAGTACTTCAAGAAACAAGTGTTCAAGTTTAGTATTGAAACCATGCAAGTTTGATTAAGAAACAAGTGAAGAAGTGTTATTTATTAAAACTCGACAGATGTCTCGACAGAATCCTTTCTATCGAGGTTTAATATTGAAGCTCGACAGAAGCTGAATCTGTCAAGAATTATGAAATCAGAAATTTCAGATCTGATTATACGCATATCTTTGAGTATTTGTGTGGGGTTTATTTATCATAACCCTAGACATATATAAAAATTATTTTAAGAGTCATCTTAAGTGATGCAAAGTAATGCAAAGATTGTTGCAATTGTTGTTATAACGCATATTGTGACTGGAGACATTTTGCCCTAGTTTATCATATTCTCTATAAAAGCTATTGCGTCTTTACACCAAGAGTTTTATGATGAAGGAGCTTCCTGATCTTCATTATTGGATGAATTGAAGAACTTTGCAGCCAACATATTTCTCAAGTTAGTGTGTTAGTCATGTACTGGGATCCGTGCATTATTGGTTAGTCATGTCCTAGGATTTGTGCATTGAACTGAGAGATTGTCGCTACAATACAAGTCCAATTGGGTATTGGGGTAAGAGTTCAACTGTAAGTTGATATTAGGTACTGGAATTCCTTTTACTTGTAACCACTTGTTATTGATAATTGTGGATTTTAGGGAGTTGTGACCTTTAATTCACTTGGTGGGATTTTGTTTTGGTGGTTTTTTCCATTCGTAAACAAATAACATGTGTCAAATTTATTTTCCGTTGCATTTAACTTAGTTGGTGATTTGTTTGTACTACCACACTATTGCATATTAAATTGACTTAATTAATTCACTTGGGTAATTAATTAATTAATTTGCTAAAATAGGTCAACACATTTTTGGCCTATCACAAATGAAACTAGACCAGTAGGAATTGGAGAAGTGGGTAGTTACGGTGTGGACAATCTGGAATGGTAGGAATAGAGTCTATTTTGAGCACTTTCAAACTCATCTAAAGGTGATTTTTGAACTTGCTAATGGTTTGGTCGAAGAGTATCAGCGCCTAATGCATACACATGGAATACCCTGATGTAAAATCTATTTGGCTTCTTGGTAGCTCAGCTACTTGAATCCCAATCTTGGCTTTTGCCTTACTTGTATACATTTTCCACATTAATGAAAGTTTTCTATAGTTTTGACCTCAAAAAAAAAAAAAAAAAAAAAAAAAAAAAATTAAGAGCACCCATTATCCAAACCCTTTGTAAATAAGGAAAAGATTTGCTACATATCGAAGGTATGTGGTAGGAAAAGGGACAAGTGTCTAAGGTCCACATAGTCATGTCCCTTTCTTTTTGTTGCCACATACCCCTGTATGCAGTAAAACATTTCCCTTGTAAATAATGTAATGTATAGTTGAAATTTGTATCTAGTACTCCTTACAAACACTTTATCCCCCATATGACTTGAATGACCTAAAAAGGAAGCAGATATAAGTAAACTCATCGATTATATTTTTATAAAAAAGAAACTAAAATAACATATGAAAATTATAATTTTATTAAAGAATTTGCCAAAATTTGTTGAGAATGTGACATAATTGTCAATAAAGTAGTTCCTCTTTCTACACAAAAATGTAAATAATGTACTGTATGGTTGGAATTTGTATCTAGTACTCCTTACAAATGATTCGTCCCCCATATGACTTGAATGACTTAAAAAGGAAGCAGATATAAGTAAATTCATCACTTATATTTATTAAAAAAAAAAACTATAATAACATATGAAAATTATAATTTTATTAAAGAACCTGCCAACATTTGTTGAGAATGTAACATAATTGTCAATAAAGTAGCTCCTCTTTCTACACAAAAATCTCTCCTCAAAACATCACTAAAATGGACTGAAGTAAACCGAAATAGACTGAATTGGACCAAAGTGGACAGAGTAGACTGAATTAGACTAAATATACAACAATGGACCGAATTTGACCAAAGTAGACCAAACTGGACCGAATAGGTGAAAATGGATTGAATTTGACCAAGATGTTATGCCGATATGACTCAACGGGAGCTTAACAATAATAAATATTATGCTTTAGCTTTTATATATTATATAAATAAGGCTAGATCCCCTCTTTGCTTACTCTAACAAGAGTGATTTTGAAAAAAGAAACTAGGAGAGGAAGACTTGCATGTATTGTTGCCAAGTGTACGCAAGCAAGCATCAATTACATTGTTCTTATAATTAGGGCTAAATTCCGCTACAAAAATTATTTTACAAATCCATACACGCATGCAATATAATTTTCCACTTGAAAATAGTGAAATTTCAATGCATTTTTTTTTTTTGTGTATGGACGAATATGTAAAATTGTGTGTATAACAATTACTATTTGTGGTGGTCCGAGAATTGAGGAAGACTAGGAACGGTATAATCTTCATTAATTTATTTATGAAGTGTCTTAAACCTAAGAAGTTGGTTTGTCCGAGAAGAGGATGGGAAAGTGCAAAATGTTTCATGAATGCCCAAGGGGAAGAGGAAGCTTTAGAGGAGAAGATCAAGGTAACTGGGAGAAGTTTCTTGTAAAAGCTTACCTACTGCCTCCGCATTGAATGCATAGTAACAACTTTATCAGCTGCGTTAATGAAGAAATGATGCATAAATAGTAAATTCACAGCTAAGCAACCCTTTGTACCACCTTCAGCATAACTTTGGAGGGACAAATGTCAGAAGGAAAGCCTTAAAGTGTACAGATGGAGGGTTAGAATGGAAAGGAAAGAGGGTATATAAGAGAGTGGAACTTCCAGTTAAAGGATCCTTTTCTCTTTCTTGAAATTTTTCTAAGAGAACATTACCAAAAGACAAGAATTGGAATAGTAAAAAATAAAAAAATAAAAAGCTTAAGACTTGTGTAAAACTCTTGTATAAATACCCATCCTCGGGATGATTAGTAGGAATCGACAATGTAAATTACTTTACAGTAATCTTTTCTACTCTTACTTGGATCTTCGGCCTTGGACTAAATCAAATTTATAGTTGAAACTTCCTTCCACACGCTATCAAATTTCATTGTTTGTGGGCTCAATCCAAAGACCAGGGCCTCACAATTCTCTGTGGGCTTGGGCTGTAATTTTTCTTGTGCCCTTACACTATTCATTAATTAGTTGTGTACTAATCGATAGTATGTGCGTTCTTGTGTTAATTGCTTCAATCTTTAGATCAGATTTGATTTACATTGCAGTTGTTGTTAATTGATTAGTACTGTGATCACCAAATTGATCTAATCAAGTCATTGTTAATTAATCCGCATAATTAACAAAAGGTTTGGATTATAATTTATCCTCAATTTTATGTCTATCGAAATTAAACTATCAAGAGCATATTGTCAGCGTTTTATATATTTTATGTCTATCCTCAATTTTAATAGTTTTTTCTTTTAATTTATTGTTTTAAGCTTGGCCCAATTTTCATTTTTTTTTTTTTTTTTGAAACTGGAACCAAACTTTCAATTAAACCGAGGAAGCATCAATGTTTACAAACCCAATAGCAACTGATGGAACCTCTTCCATCCAAAAGAAATCATCATTAACATTTTGTGCATATCTAGCAAGCACATGTGCCACCCTATTACCATTTCTTTTAGTGCAACTCACAAAAGCCCACTCCAAAGCTCCTAGCAGATGCCTAATGTCACCAACCACATGCCCAATAGCTGACTGGATGTCCGCGCCTGAAACAATACACCTTGTAGCATTAACACTGTCACCTTCCACTATAAGCACCGTGAAGCCAGCATCAATCACGAATTCCAGCGCCTTACGACATGCGAGTAGTTCAGCCACTTCACTTCCCTGGACAGCTGGACCCTTAACTGTCATTGCAGCCATAACTTCTCCAGTAGAGTTTCTGATCACAACACCGAACCCACAACTAGCAGAATTCTCAAAAATTGCAGCATCATAATTAATATATCACAGACAAAAGTATTTCTATTACAAGGAGGTTCTGGTTCACAGATTACTGTAACTAACTTTGGAATCTAACGGCTACATACAGAGACGACACCGTTTCAAGTACAACACATTTAAAAGGCTTTTATTAAATGTCATTGTTTGCAACTACTAGACTACCTTCTTCTTCTTTTTTTTTTTTTTTTTTTTTTTTTTGTTTGTTTGTTTGTTTTTTTTTTTTTTTTTTTTTGAGAGAGAGAGAGAGAGAGAGAGAGAGAGAGAGAACGATAGTAGATTTTATTTATTGAAAATCACATCATACAATGAGGAAGAGAAAAGATGAGTCATTGTTCTAATCAAGCAAAGGCCTCCTCATTCTTTTTTTGCAACACTAGCAAGAACTAGAGTAGCACAATTATAGTTTAAATGAACACTAACAAAAGAATAAGTACAAAAAATCTAACAAATGATGGAAATGTCCTCTAAACTCCAAGTAGTTCTAGAGGATAGCTTAAGCTAGGAATTTTCATGGAGGCTAGTAAGGTTGAAGAACAGCCTTAGTAAGGTTGAAGAACAAACTTAATAGTGGAATTGGTTATTTATTTAAATTTGTCTTAAAAGTTGATTTTTTTTTTTTGGGGATGGAAAGTTTACAATGGTTTTATTATCAAAAGCATAATTAGGTATTTCTTGGGGAATAATGTTATGTTTACAACATTTTTATAATAAATAATAGGTGGTAAATTGTTGCTAGTTCTAATATGGACTCACCACTAACATAATTTTTTATCCACCAATAATAGCTTGCCACCTCATATATGTTATGAAAATTATTGTAAAAATATTGTGAAAGTAACATTATTCGTATCTTAACATACTTTGTGATTGGAACCCCCACCTTCTCTTCACCTGCTATTTACATGTCTGGGAAAAAAAATACTTACATATACACACACACAAAAAGGCATTACATTAGTTAGTTTAATGATTTTGGTCTAAAATTTACATTTCTTGTGTATTCAAATCTATGAGTATGATTACACAACAAGTTGTTGAACTTCTGCTAATACACAACAATATTTATTGTAGGGTTATTGGGCCCGAAAGTCCATTACTTGTATATTAGGCTTGTGGCCCAATTCGAAGATGGGGGTCGTCTAAGGAGGAGAAATCTTTATCAGAAGTAACTATATCAGTAAATTGAGGTTAGTTTTGGTTATAATGACCCATGAAGGTGGGCCAAGGATAAATGCATCCTTAGCCAACCAATGCCGAGGTTAAAAGGGACGACCTGCAGTTTGGGGGAACGTCTTAAGGAGTTCCGTTAGTGCAGATAAGCATTGTAGAAACATCAAGCAAGGGAGAAGTCCTAAAATATCTTGAGGGAAAGCTGCTACCACCGCAATAAATGCTTGACAGCTAATTTTCTGGCTGTATTTATGTGGAGAAGACCCCTAAACAGTGCAGCGTTGGCTATCCCAATTCGCAGAAGGCCTGAGAGGGTGTCTGATGGGACAAGCACTCAAGTGGTAACCTGGATGATCAGCAAGTAGAGGGCCAAGATTGTCTAGAAAGAGATATATAATAGAGTAAACATGCAAAAAAGTGGGGACAGAAGAAAAAAAGAAGAAAAAGACTGGAGCATTCAGGAACCAAATTTGTAACCGGACTTAACAACAATATATAAGAACAGACCTTCTCGGATCTTGCCGATGACGATTTTCTTCTACCCAAGTCTTCTTCTTTTCATTTCCTTATCATCTAAACCCAATCTAACGTTTGTTTGATTAACTAAAGCCTAGTTTTCCAACCCACCCTCTACAAATTCATTGTTTTGGGCTTTTTAGGCCTAAGTCCATCCACATGTTAAGCTAGGAATTCAAATCTAGTCCTTACATTTACAATAAATTATAAATTACCCCCCTAACTTTCACCTATTTGCAATCCTATAAGTATTTCATTTTTTTTTCATATCAATCTATTAAGTTATGTTTGGTAACCGTTTTTATTTTCTTTTTTCAAAAAATTATTTTTGGGAATAGAAGAAAAAAAAATTTCTTGTATTTTTGAAACAAAAAATGTGTTTGGTTAGTTGAAAAAAAAAAGTTTTATGAAGAAAAAAATAGAAAATTTGTTTGGTAATTTTGATGATGCTAAAATAAGATTATATACATTTTACAAAAGACAAAGGGAAATTATTATCCAAATATGAAATGTAGCATGTAGGGTGATTACAAATTTACAAAGAATTTATATGTTATATAGTTTATACTATATGTGCATGAAGCTATACGATATCAGTCTTAGATGGACATTGCATAGTCTTAGATGGACATTGCACAAAGCTTTTGACATATATTTGTATGAATAGTGTATAATATTAGGGACATATTTGATTTAATTGGCTAATCTTTTGACAAAACATACTTTACTTGTAATTTGGTAGATCTAGGATGGGTTTAGTACTTCAAGAAATAAGTATTCACGTTTAGTATTGAAACTATGCAAGTTTGAACAAGAAACAAGTGAAAGAAGTGTTGTTCGTTAAAGCTCGACAACAGACTCGACAGAAAGACTTCTATCGAGATTTAATGTTGAAGCTTGACACAAGCTGTATCTATTGAGAATTACAAAATCAGGTTTTCCAGATCTGATTACATGCATATCCTTGAGTATTTATGTAGGATTTCTTTTCTCACAACCCTAGAAATATATAATGATTATTTTAAGAGTTGTCATAAGGATGCAAGGTGATGCAAAGTGATTATACATGCATATTATGACCGGAGACAAAAATTGCTCTAATTCATCATATTCTCTATAAAAGCTACTATGTCTTTACGCCAAGGGTTTTGTGACCAAGAAGCTTCCTGATCTTTATTATTGGATGAACTGAAGAACTTTGTAGCCAACATTTTTCTCAAGTTGATGTGTTAGTTAGGTACTGGGATCCGTGCATCATTGGTTAGTCACGTACTAGGATTCGTGCATTGAACGAAGAGATTGCTGCTACAATACAAGTCCAATTGGGTATTGGGATAAGAGTTCAACTGTAGGTTGGTATTGAGTACTGAGATTCCTGTTATTTGTAACCACTTGTTATTGATAATAGTGGATTCTAGGAAGTGATGACCTTTAATTCACCCGGTAGGGTTTTCTCTTGGTGGTTTTCCCAATTCGTAAACAAATTACCTGTGTCAAATTTATTTTCTATTTGCTACCACACTATTGCATGTTAAATTGACTTAATTAATTAACTTGGATAATTAATTAATTAATTTGCCAAAGGGGTCAATTCATTTTTGGTCTATCATATAATATTGTACATTTTACATGAACAATAAATATAAACTAATAATTGTTCCTTTCACATTAAAATATATTTGCTACTAATATGTATATTGAGAACCAACCAGGGAACTAAGCCAACACTGCAAATGGAGGCCCACCAAGATATTATGAACAATTTATGCAATTTTCTAACAACGAGCATAAATACTTTTTAAATATGCTAGCCTAAGATCTTCCTACCTATAAGGTGGTGCTTCTCTATCGGACTGTTGGATTTCACACAATAGAATTTTAAAAAAATAAATAAATAAAAATAAATAAAGAGAGAGAGAGAGAGAGAGAGAGAGAGAGAGAGAGAGAGAAAATCCTATGTGAGAGAAGGAGATTAAAAAAAAAAAACTGAAATTTGTTGTTGCTAGGATTTGAACTTTGGTGCTAACTCATTAAATGGGATGGGTTCATTAAATCAGACACATGTTTTCATTGGCTTTTGAAAGCTAGAAACTGAAAATAACATTTTGTCTATTTTCAATTTCCTTCACAAATTGAGTTTTGAGAACATTTTTTGTTTTTTGTCCATTTTGGGTTGCCAAACAAATTTTTTAGTCTAAAAAATATATAATTGTTTTTGAAAACAAAAAATAAGGAAAAAAATAGTTACCAAACATACCCTTAACGTTCATTGGTCTCCAATGTAATAATTTTGTCCAATCCGCACCATTATCAAAACGACATCATTTTAAAAAATAACAGTGAGATTGGATAAAACTAGATGAAAGGTCAGAAAAACTACCCAAAAAAAAAAAAAAAAATCAACTTAAAGGATTAAATTAAAAAATAAGTCAAAATTAGGGATCCTTAATTAAATTTAACCATATGGTTTCATTAACCATGCAATACAAACAATTTATCTTTCTAAAAAAGAATTAAATTTAATACAATTATGTTTAAATATGGTTGAGAAACCAAATATACAACACTTAAAACACTATACCTAAGTTTTGTCTTTCCTAATATAATTTTAATTTTAACACAAAACCCTTACTTGAGTAAGTAATTGGTAGTTTAATGAGATTAGCAAATTTGAGGCCAAGACCATGGGTTTGAAATTTGGTTATGGAATCTTGAGTTACCATGGCAGGGCAAACCATCTCAGCCAACTTAGTAGCTTGAATCCCAATGTTTGGGCTACTCAGCCTGTTCTTCAGCTAATCTCAGTCCAGCAAATCTTTTACTAATTGATAATACTAGATTTTACAAACAAGTACAAACTGAACCATTTACTAGCAATAGTGCTACTGTTTTTTACTATATTGAACTCAAAAATTGATGCATTATCGTTATAAAGAGATAGTTTAAATATTTAGTTATGAGGTTGTTGAAGCCTATTAATCATGTAAGGGCACAAGAAAAATTACAGCCCAAGCCCATAGAGAATTGTGAGGCCCTGGTCTTTGGATTGAGCCCACAAACAATGAAATTTGATAGAGTATGGAAGAAAGTTTCAACTATAGGTTTGATTAAGTTGAGTCCAAGGCCGAAGATCCAAGCAAGAGTAGAAAAGATTACTGTAAAGTAATTTATATTATTGATTCCCACTGATCAGCCTGAGGATGGGTATTTATACAAAAGTTCTACACAAGTCTTAAGCTTTTTTCTATTTTTCTTTCTATTCCAATTCTTGTCTTTTGGTAATGTTCTATCAGAAAAATCTCAAGAAAGAGAAAAGGATACTTTAACTGGGACGTTCACCTCTCTTATATACCCTCTTTCCTTTCTATCCTAACCCTCCATCTGTACACTTCAAGGCTTTCCTTCTGATATTTGTCCCTCCAAAGCTCTGCTGAAGGTGGTAGAAAAGGTTGCTTGGTTGTGAATTTATTGTTCAGGTGTCATTTCCTCATTAATGTTGCTGATAAGGCTGTTACTATGCATTCAATGCGAAGGCAGTAGGTAAGCTTTTATAGGAAACTTCTCCCAGTTACCTTGATCTTCTTCTCTAAGGCTTCCTTTTCCCCTCGGGCATTCGTGAAACATTTTGCACTTTCCCATCCTCTTCTCGGACAAACCAACTTCTCGAGTTTAAGACGCTTCACAAATAAATTAATGAAGGTTATATTGTTCCTAGTCTTCCTCAATCCTCAGACCCCCCACATTAGCCCCCTAAAACTTTGCTATTAAAACTTTAGCTAAGAGTAAGGTTTTAGCCATACCATGCCAGCTAATACGTGTCAAATGCGTTCCCACATGAAGACGCCGTTTCAATTGTCTTCTGCACATTCCTGACACTTTGGTATCCACGTTTTTGTAGTTAATGCGTTAGGCGACTGCATGCCTCCCCCACATTCAACGACATGATAATGATCCTACGGTCCTCATTTTCCGTAATTTATTGAGCGGGAAATTTACCACTCATTTTTCACCCCTATATAAGGAGGCATTGGTGCTGGCTCTGTTCCATTTTACTTGCTTTAACAATATTTTCATTGAAGTAGCAGTCCAAGGAGAAGTTCTTCCAGTGCTCGTAGGTGTGTTTGGTCTCACACTTCATTCCAAAAGGGGATTTACTTCCTGCTATATTTGCTTTCGTTTGTTTATTTATTTATTTATATTCAACCTTATTGGGAACCATGGGTAGGTTTGCTAGGCTAATAGAATCCCCTGATGGCATGGTTGCTTTTAGAGTTAAGTATAAGATTCTCGACAATGTTGAAATCCGGCATTGCGAACTAGGAGAGTGGTTAGTTATGAATAGACCACCTAGTTCGGTAGTCATTCTAATGATCGCCTTTGTAGAAGGTGGGATGGAAATTCCAATTGGTAGGGTTACTAGGGACTTTCTTATCAATTATAGACTATCCCCGACCCAATGCTCTCCTAATCTTGTTAGGGTCCTCGGTAGTGCAGATATGATAAACCGAAAAATGGGAACCAACCTCACTTGGAATGATGTAAATTGGGTATACAACTGTCAAAAAGGAAAAGACACCAGTTATTATTTTAAATGTAGGGTCCCCTCTGTTAGGTTAGTTTCTTGTATACCCAAATCAAATAAGGGCATGGATGAAGACTTCCTATTGTCTCGGGAGAATGGCATAATGGATTACCTTGTCCTACACAAGATGGGGAACCAAGTAGGGTTCCCACAGATTATAGATTAACCTCGGGCTTCCATTCTTCTCTAATCCTCTTTTCTTTTATACACATTTAGACCAGTTTATGACTCATATTTTCTGTTCACTTGCAGATGAACTCCATACAGCCCCGACTAGGAGTCTAGTAAACTTTGCAGATCTTAATCGAATCTTCAAATCAGAAATTTTCCTCCACCAAAATGGACAATTTCGGGTGGTACACATTATCCTTGGATTCAAACCCATCTCCAATCGCTTTCAGAGTCCCAAGCATGTGATCAAAGTGAAGGATGCTAGGCTAGCGTTGATCGACGTAGCTGTTCTTGGATTTTTGACACAACCCCCTCCGTTCGGAACTTAAGACGCACAACTACTTGCCCCCTTTGCAACAAAATTACTTTATTCCCAATAGCAACCCATCCTTTCTGATGATGAGCAGGAAGAACGTGCACCCAAGCCAACCAAAGAGGATTTAGATAAAGACTTTGAAGTTTTTTATCAAGAAGATCCCGAAGAGCTCTCAATTCCACTTCATCGTCATCTTCCTGCTGCTTCCGTGAGTACCAGTCAAGAAACAATCAATATTCTCGAAGCCATGGTTCTAGAAGAAAAAACCCCGAACTTGCTGGCACTACTCACCACTTATGCTAGGGGTAACACTCCCACCATTCCCGTGGTGTCTCGACCACCAACCCCAGCTCCTACGCCTGCTCCTTCCAACGATCCCCCTGAAAAAAAGAGAAAAAGGGGAAAAGGATAAAAATGTATTGAAGAGAGGGAGATAACCTACTCCACTCAACAATCACTTGCCAAGGAGTCCAGAGTTAAAAGGGCTCAACAAAAAAAGAGCGCACCCACTGGGTCCTTAAAAGGTTCCAAGGGAGAATAACATCCCAAAGCTGCAATTTGGAATCTGAGCTTTAAACTGAGCTCGGGGGATCCGATCATGGATGATGACACCCTTCGGGACCCCTAGAAGGGTAGGTACGACATCTTATTCGAGTGCCTCGAGAAGGCACTCCTTCTTCCAAAGGATATGCATGAACTTCAGTCCTTACAGAAGTGTGAGGTATTCCTGGCGCTTAAGAGAGACCTTGCCAAGGTATGCGTTTAAATCCTTACCCTCTATAACTGCAAAAAATCTCATAAAGATACTGATACATATGATCTTATAGGCGATGCAAGCATCCTTTGTTGCTGAAGAATGGGTGGACCATGCTTTTTCCAAGACCCATAAGGCTAAAAACAAGCTGGAGCTATTTGTGAAGGCCCATGCTGAAATAGAAAAAAGATATAAGGACACCCTATTCCACCTGGCCGAGGTGGAAAAAACGCGCAAAAATGCTAAAGTAGCCTTGAGTGGGTTTGAGAAACAGGTTGAAGAAGCGCAGACTTCCTTAAAGAAGGCTGAAACACAATTGGCCTTAGCAAGAGAAAAGACCAAGCAGTAACAAAAACAACTTGAAGGAAAAGATGCTGAAAAGGCGAAGGCAGAACAGGCTACATACAATGCAGGCATGAAGATGATTGCTCAAAGTCTAACTGCCCAGCTTCAAGATATTGCCCAAGCCTTTTGCGCCGAGGTTTGGGGTGAGGCTTCTAATGCTGCCGGTGTAGCTGCAGACTCCAAGTTGAGGGAGGGTGAGAAGGTTTACTACCCTCAGCCTCTACGTATCGCTCCTGCCCATGCTCCTTCTCCCCTCGATCCCAGTTCTACATCCTTAGCACCCAAATCTGATGCAACTTCAACATCTGCCATTTCTTCTGATAAAAGAAAGACTAACAGCCCCAATCTCTTGTTGTTGAACTCGAACTAGAAGAAGTTATTGAGGTTGAACAACAGAAAAAGAAGAAAAAAGCCAAAGATGTGACTGAATAGGTCTCTTTAGCTTCTAGCACATAGGATGATTTTGTAGAATGCTGGGTTCCGATGAGGCTTGTACCTATTATGATCTTTAGTTATGAAATAAAAATATATGCAAGTTTTTCATTGTTCTCTCTTATTAGTCTAATTAACTTCTCTTAACTTCAATTCTTCAAGTTATTTCCAAAACTGCAATTCTGAGAATTATTTATGAGTATAACTCTGCCCAATAATTAGATGTTTTTACCTAAAGGTTAACTTACTCAAGTCTTATAATCCAAGGAACCGAATAAAACTAATGTTCTGTTTAAAACTTAACCAGTTACAATTGTGAATTAATTTACCCAGGGCTTATGACCCGAGGAGTTAAACAAGACCAATGTTCCGTTTAGCACTTAAACAATTTCAAATTAGAGTTAATTTGCCCAAGGCTTTTGACCCGAGAAGTCGAACAAGGCTGAGGTTCTGTTTAACACTTAAACAATTTCAAATAAGTCATTGCGTTTTGACTTTCCGCTACAACAATAAGTAAATGAACAAGAAATGAACAAAAAAACTTTCATATTAATAATAATAATAACGTCGTAGGTTATTTACATTCTACGGGCATGGGATTGCATTCTCATCTAAATCTTCCAGTAATAAGCTCCAATGCCCGCCATTGACGTTATTCGGTAAGGGCTTTCCCAGTTGGGGTCTAATTTTCCCCATGCTGGATTTTTCGCAATGCCTACTACTTAGGACCAAATTCCCCGGGGTTAGCAGCCTCAACTTTACTCCCTTATCATATTTTTACTTAAGCTTTTTCTGATAATGTGCCATTTTAACCATGGAAACTTCTATTTTTCTTCTATCAACTCTAAGCTAGTGGAAGTTTGACGATTATTCTCTTCAACACTGAACTGATCAGTTTTCAAGGTTGGTAACCCTGTCTCAAGGGGTATGACCGCCTTAGACCCATAAGTCAATGAAAAAGGAGTTTCTCCTATTGACCTTCAGGGTGTGGTGCGATAAGTCCAATGTACACGGGGAAATTCATCTACCCACCTCCCTTTCACATTGTCCAGCCTTTTCTTCAACCCAGACACTATGGCCTTATTGATGGCTTCAGCCTGCCCGTTCCCTTGCGGGTAAGCCGGAGTAGAGTACCTATTTCTGATTCCCAACTCTCCACAATACCTTCTAAAGGCTTTGCTGTCAAATTAAAACCCATTGTCTGAGATTAACGTACGGGGGACCCCAAACCTAGTAACAATGTTTCTCCAAATAAATCTTTTTGCATCAACATCTCTAATATTTGAGAGAGGTTTTGCCTCCACCCACTTGGTGAAATAATCTATCCCGATGATGAGCCATCTTCTGTTTCTCGCAGCCCTAGGAAATGGTCCCACTATATCCAAGCTCTATTAAGCAAATGGCTCAGGACTAGAAAGCAGATTCAGGACTCCTCCAAGCTGATGGATATTTGGAGCATACCTTTGACATTGGTCACATTTCTTAACATAGTCTTGAGCAGCTTTCTGCATACTTAGCCACCAATATCCTTGGGTGAGGGCTCTATGAGATAAAGATCTCCCACTAGTATGACTTCCACAAATTCCCTCATGTAGCTCCTCCAACAGGGGCTTCACGACCTCTAGACGAACGCATAACAGATATGGTCCTAAGTGGGAACGCTTATACAACTTTTGTTCTTCAGACAACCAATAACATGGGGGCCTTCCTACGTATTTTCTTGGCCTCATCCTTATCCTCAAGCAGATGCCCTTGCTTTAAAAATATAACCAAAGGGTCCATCCAGTTCAGTCCTACTTGGATACTATGCACTTCGACCAAAAGCTGCACCTCATGGTTAGGTGTGACAACATCTTCCATAATGATAATTTGAGGCAGGCCTGATCCCGAAGTAGTAGCCAACATAGCCAACGAATTGGCATGAGAGTTTTGCCATCTCGGGATTTGCTTTAATATGAAACTCTTGAACTGAGTTTGAGCTCTCTTGACCTTAACAAGATATCTTTGCATTCGTTCATCTCTAGCTTCGAATTTTCCATTAACTTGCCCCACAACTAGACGAGAATTTGAATATACCTTTATAATACTCCCCCATAGCTTACTGACCATTGCCATCCCAGCTAATAAAGCTTCATACTCAGTTTCATTATTAGTAGCCAAAAAGCCCAAACGTAAGCATTTCTCCACTATCAGTTTCTTGGGGGTTACCAACACAATTCCCACTCTAGTGCCTTTTCGATTTGCTGCTCCATTCGTATACATTTCCCAAGTTGCAGTGGCAGAGATTGAAGCCACAATAGCACCCATTGCTATTTTCTCATTATCTGTAATATCCTCAGTAAACTCAGCCAAAATCAGCCAAAACCTGCCTTTTTACAGTAGTACGAGGCATATTCTTGACATCGTAGGCCCCAAACATGGTTCCCCACTTAGTAATCCTGCTTGTGTAGTCAGACTTTCGCAAGAGTGCTTGTAAGGGAAGTTGCGTGAGTATGACTACAGTATGTGCTTGAAAATAATGTGGAAGCTTCCTCGTAGAATGTACAATGGCCAATACTACTTTTTCTAAAGGCAAATAATGTGTTTCTGCTTCATGCAAGGACTTACTAACATAGTAAACAGGTTTCTACACTTCGTTCTTGTTCTTGACCAAAACTAAGCTTACTTCATGATCTATGACTGCTATGTATGCATATAACACTTCCTCCTTCTCAAGTTGGGAAAGAACAGGGGGATGTGATAGATACTGTTTTAACTCATTAAAGGCTAGCACGCACTCTTCGATCCATTCAAAATTCTTCCATTTATGGAGAAGTTGTAAAAATGGTCGACACTTATCTACTAACTGAGAAATAAATCTATTTAGTGCTGCTGCCATCCCTGTCAACTTTTGTACCTCTTTAGGATTCCGAGGAGGACGTAAACTTTTAATGGCCTTAATCTGGTCAGGATTGACCTCGATTCCTCGGCACGTGATCATGTAACCCAAGAACTTCCCCGAACTGACTCCGAAAGAGCACTTAGATGCGTTCAAACATAGTTTATGTTCCCACAATACTGAAAACACCTCCTCCAAGTCTATCAAGTGTTCTGTAACTTGTTTGCTTTTTATCACCATATCATCAATATATGCCTTTACATTCCTCCCAATCTGTGCTTCAAACATTCGCGTCACCATTCTTTGATACATGGGTCTAGCATTTTTAAGGCCAAAAGGCATCACCCAGTAATGATAATTACCAATGAAAGTTCGAAAAGCAGTCTTCTCCTGGTCAGATAATGTTAGAGGTATCTGATGATACCCTTGGAAAGCATCTAAGAAGCTCATTCGAGGGTGCCCAACCGTTGCATTGACAAACTGGTCGATCCAAGGAACAGGGAAAGGATCCTTTAGACAAACTTTATTTAAATCCGTGAAATCTACATACACTCGCCATTTTACATTTTTCTTTTTCACCACCATAGTATTGGCAAATCACTCAGGATAAAAGATTTTCTTGATTGCTCCCGCTTGTTTAAGTTTGTTCACCTTCATCCTTACAGCCTCAACGTGTTCTTTTGAGGAATGCCAGGGTGGTTTCCTTCTTGGTACCGCATCAGAATTCACATTCAACCGATGACATATAAACTCGGGAGCAATTCCTAGTACATCATAAGTACTCCAAGTGAACACATCTATGTTGTCTTCCAAAAATCTCACTAATGCTGCTTTCTCCAGAGGGGGTAACTGAGCCCCTACTTGAAAGTATTTCTCCTCATCTTGACCGATCAAAACCTATTCCAACTCCTTGGAAAATAGCCCCAGCAACTCAGTCCTAAATTCGACTTCAAGACCATTTAGTTGCTATAGGATCTGCTCTTTTTCCACCAAAGCTTAATCCCTAGAATGCCGCGTAACGGCCACCACCAAACATTGCCTAGCCATTGCTTGATTTCCCACCAATTCCCCTACTCATCCCTGTGTGGGAAACTTAACCTTTAGATGTAAAGTTGATGATATTGCCCCCATAGCGTGAAGCCAAGGCCTCGCTAGAATAACGGTATAAGGAGAACAGGCTTCAACCACAAAGAAATTAACTTGCACCTCTTTGTCCCTAGCCTGAACAGGCAATCTAATTATCCCACGGGGGATTACCATTCTTCCATCAAAGCCCACCAATGGCGAATCATATTTCTCCAAATATTCAGGCCTAAGATTTAACCCTTTATACAAATCCGGGTACATAATCTCTGCTCAACTCCCATGGTCCACAAGCACCTTTTTTACATCATATCCACCGATCCGAAAGGTTACTACTAAGGCATCATCGTGTGGTTGGAATGTGCCCTCCTTATCTTCCTCCAAGAAATCCAAAGTTGGCACGGCCACTACTTTAGCCCTCTTAGAAATCTGACCTCCATGCCCCAAGTCATAGTTCGAAGCCATGGACATAATTCTCGAGTAGGTGCCAGCATTGCCTCTAGGCGTAGCAAAAATGACGTTAATTGTGCCTAGGGATAGTCGAGGAGCTCCATCTCTCTGATACCCAACACCATATTTTCTGGACTGTCCCGTAGGCTAGTGTAAGAATTGCTTCAGTTTCCCTGCCTTCACTAACTGACCTAGATGATCACGCAAAGTCCTACATTCTTTAGTTGTATGTCCTTTTTCCTAATGATAGTGACAATAAAGGTTTTGGTTTCTCTTAGATGGGTCTCCACCCATCTTATTGGGCCATTTGAAGTAAGGTTCATTCTTTATCTTTTCCAATATTTGATAAATTGGCTCCTTAAACACGAATTAACCATCTATGCACCTGTTGCTGGTGTCTAATTGGGAAAGTCCCTCCTAGGTTGGTTATTGTGATATCCTCCTACTCGAGGATCCCTTCTTGCAGGGAAAGCTTTAGCTTTGCCTTTTCCTTGGGTTTGATCATCTTCTACCAGTTTATGCTCATCGATGTAGTCCATAAGTTGACGCATATTATGCACAGGCGTCATCATTAGTGACTTTCTCAAATCATGTTCTGTAGGGAGTCCTACCTTAAAGATCCTTATTGCCACATCTTCAAAATCCCTATCAATCTCATCGAATGTCTCCCAATACCTATCCGAGTAAGTCTTAAGAGTTTCTCCCTCCCTCATTGCCATAGATAGCAAAGAATCTAAGGGTTTAGGCACTTTGCTGCAAGTTACAAATCTAGCCCCGAACGATTGTGTTAACTCCTCAAAAGACCTTATTAACCCTTCCTCCAATGCGTCGAACCACCGCATAGCCACGGGCCCGAGGCTGAAAAGAAACACTTTGCACATAAGAGCCTTATTCTTAGAATGAACTGCCATTCTCTGGTTGAAATGGCTCACATGCTCCACTGGGTCAGTCCTGCCATTATAGATGGTGAATGTCGGCTGTGTAAAGCAATGGGGAAACTTAGCTTTGTTGATTCTCCTTACAAAAGGTGACTTTGAAATTTGGCGAAGTGCCTTACTCATTGCATCATTTCCCATGCTAGGATGAAATGATCCCTCACCACGGTTGGACTTATTCCTTTCCAGTTTATCCAAATGGGAATAGGCAGAAAAGGATTCACTAGGTGGAGACCTGGATTTATAGCAATATGATCGATCCCTACTCTGTTCATTGCTTGATAGGGGTGAGGGGCTTCTTCTATCACGTTCCTTTCGACGCAACTTTTTGCACAAATGATCTATCTCGAGCTTTAGCTTTTGTGTTTCCTGTTCGTGCAAAACATGGCTTTCGCTCCTTGAATGACTCCTTTCAGCGTGCTCTGTATGATGCGTTTCTACCATAACACTGGGTGTATGATTATACTCTCTATCTCTCATTCACTTTAGATTAATGAAGTGATCCCCCCTCTGTGAACCAACAGATTCTTCCCTGTTCTGCTCTAGATTACCCATGACTTAAATAAATCACTAGCAAAGTTTCCTACAAATGGCGCCAATTGTAAGGGCACAAGAAAAATTACAGCCTAAGCCCATAAAGAATTGTGAGGCCCTAGTCTTTGGATTAAGCCCACAAACAATGAAAATTGATAGAGTGTGGAAGGAAGTTTCAACTATAGGTTTGATTAAGTTTAAGTCCAAGGCTGAAGATCCAAGCAAGAGTAGAAAAGATTACTATAAAGTAATTTATATTATTGATTCCCACTGATCAGCCCGAGGATGGGTATTTATACAAAAGTTCTACACAAATCTTAAGCTTTTTTCTATTTTTCTTACTATTCCAATTCTTGTCTTTTGGTAATGTTCTCTTAGAACAATCTCAAGAAAGAGAAAAGGATCCTTTAATTGGGAAGTTCCCCTCTCTTAAATACCCTCTTTCCTTTCCATCCTAACCCTCCATCTATACACTTCAAGGCTTTCCTTTTGACATTTGTCCCTCCAAAGCTTTACTGAAGGTGGTAGAAGGGGTTTCTTAGCTGTAAATTTACTATTCAGGTGTCATTTCCTCATTAATGCTGCTGATAAGGTTGTTGCTATGCATTCAATGCGGAGGCAGTAGGTAAGCTTTTATAGGAAACTTCTCCCAGTTACCTTGACCTTCTCCTCTAAGGCTTCCTCCTCCCCTCGGGCATTCGTGAAACATTTTGCACTTTCCCATCCTCTTCTTGGACAAACCAACTTCTCAGTTTTAAGATGCTTCATAAATAAATTAATGAAGGTTATACCGTTCCTAGTCTTCCTCAATCCTCGAACCCCTACAAATCACATTCAGTATTACATCAATTTATAAGATTTATATAGTAAAACTTATTATATATTTACAATTTTCTTTCGCTATATGTTTTTGCTTGTGTGAAAAAAAATGTCAAACCACGTTTTTGTTAGTAAAAAATTTTGACCAATAAAAATGCATAAGAAGACCGGCATTTGCGTATGGCAAGCTAGACGCGACTGGAGTCTGGGGATCCATTATCTTGATGATAGTTGCCTTTGACGAGTTGACAATAAATTTGACTTTCATGTATTTTGTTTACTTCCACATTCATGCCCAACTTTGACATTGCCCCCTCAAGCTACTAATTACTATAAAGTGGGAAAGGGGTTAACAATAGCTATGACTTATGATATTATTAGTAATAGGAGGAATTAAGCCAGTCTTTTTGCATTTAGAAGAGGAAAAAGCTAATAAATAAATAAATACCCCTTTAATTGAATATTATGCGACAGCTATAAAAAAATAAATGATCAATTTTAATAAATAAAAAAACTCAACCAACACAATTGAGTACTTGTTAACGGAACTCTTTATGAAATTACTTTTCTAAGTACACATAGTCAAAAGAGTTTTGACAATATCCAATACATTGGTCTCGTTTGATCAGATATGAGTTAGGTTCAGTGCATCAGTGCACTGGACATAAACTTAAGCTTGTTTGATCACACTTGTATGACATATTATGGTTCAAGAGGTCCAAACCAATTGTAAGTACATGTGGTTATAGAAAAATTAACTTTATGTTAGTCTATGGTTAAGTAGGGTTAATTCAAGATTTTCTAATATATAAAGCAACTAAGTCTATTTTGTAACACTAATGGTTCAACTGCACTAACTGTTTTTCATCATATTGTCCAGACTATCCTCCCATTTTCCAAATAAACTAAAACCTGACAACAACACAAAATATGGAAATATTATAGTATGATTTTTCCCCAAATTTGGTTAACAACATTAAAGGTATTTAGTGTTGTAGATAAAATGATAAAATAAAATAAAAACTTGCATCAATGAACACATATGAGTTAGTCAATAATAAGACAATGGGAGTATAAATCTCATAAAAAATCCAACAAAAAATGGAAAAAAAAAAATTTGAGAGAGAGAGAGAGAAGAGAGAAATAACCTTTTTGTGTGTGAGAATAAAATATGCATAAAATGGGAGAGACTGATAAATTTATAATAAGAGGATGAGAATATGACGAGCCAAAATAAAGGAAGATAAATGGGAAAAATTATATGTAAAGTTAAAACCGACTAAGAGGAATATGTATAAAAAATACTTAATTATAATATTAAAATTAAAATAGATGAATATGTAAAGCTAAAACTACCTAAGATGAATTTGTAAAATTAATGTATTTATATATTTAATATTGTGAAAAAAATTAAAGGTAAAAAATAATTATGTGGCAGTGATGTGGAAGATGAGGTGGCTTAATAGGAGCGTAGTAACAATAAATGCTACGTGTCAGCTTTTATATATACTAGTCACAGACCCACGCGATGCCTGGGAATATATATTTTGTAATATGATACAATTCATAATTTATTCTCTAAAATTTATTGAAGATAGTTTTCTCCTAAAAAATTGAACTATTTCTAAAATTATTTTCCAACTCTCTATCTCTACAAATATATCATTTTATTATTTTGGGTTTTTTTTTTTAATTTTTTAATTTTATAGATATGATATTTGAAAACCAATAATGGAGGGACATGCCAACACAACATTAGATTTCTATTTTTCTTCCCATTATGAGATTGTATCATATTTTAATTCTTCTAAACTTTGAGGTGCAACCTTCGTACCAGTTGCTAAATCCTTAATTCCCAAAAGTGATGTCTAGTTAGTTGCCAACAAAAAAGAATAAGACCACAAAAAAAAAAAAAAAAAAAAATGTAAAGTGAAGTTTTATAGGTTAGAATCATCATGTACAAAAACTTATTTACAATAAGGTAAATAAATAAAATATATATTAAACAAACCTTACTTCGGCAAAATGATCAAATTTAATAGATCCTCACTTATATCAATTTCCATCAAAGACCAAATTATCAAATAGTAATGTGCCATTGATTCCACCCATGTCTACTATAGACATTCATCAATGTGTCCATATACAAATCACTTAATTATCATTGTTTTGAATTCCCACAGAAAATCAAAATAGAGCGTATACGAATAGTAAACTTGCTAACTCGGCCAAATGTTCTTACCTTGGAGAAGATGTCTATTGACATTCCAGGTTATGAATTTCAAATGGCTATAGGAAGTTATCAAATTGTATCAATTGCTATGCCCAAAAATAGCAATTGCTTCTACCTTCATTAGAACGCATCAGCTATATCATATTGTGTTTAATAAGAAAAGAAATAGTAAAATCCAAAAGAAATAGTATTGTTAAGATTTGTCTAAAACTCATGTACATAGTATTCTAGATATTCAAGAAGAGAAAATTCTAAAAAGAAAATCAAGTTGTTGAAAAAATAGCATAATTCAAAATCTAAAACTAAAAACCCAATTATTGTTCATGTACACAGTATTAAAGATAGGTATTCAAAAATCAAGAACCAATTAATTTTTCTATCCTCACAACAGTTAGCATAAGGCTAGGTACTAATGGAATTTAAAAATAACTCAATTCTTTGAATTTCCTCACTCCTAAAATTCCAAAAAATTTCTCATAAGCTAAACAATTCCCAAAGTTATTTGTCAACCAAACAGGCCAACTAAGGTCCCAAACACAAAAATTCTAGCCACAACACAACAATCTACTTAAGCTAATGTACTTTGAAGAATTAGAGTTTCCTTTAAAAGATTAAGATAAAAAAATTTAAACTATTACATCCCAAGTTCCATACACAAAAAAAAAAAATTTAAGATTCAAACTTTAATCTCTTTTCTCTTCCATTTTCCCACAATTTCTAGGACACCAAATTGTGAAATTAAACAATAAAAAACAAATTATTAGTATAAGGAAATGGAAATCTAATATAGCTAATGTGTATTGAACCATAAAAAGCAAATTATCAAGCACCACCCAAGAAAAGCAACAAATTTATTCCTCTTTCTTGCAAAATGTTCTAAGAAAAGAATGGTTACCAATTGATTAGTATGACCTTCAATAGGTTAAAAAGCCTCCAATGATTGCGAGTCTTGGTCATTGACATCTGTGGAAGAATTGACAAATGAAACAGAGATAAAAATGAAATTTAGTTCAGCATATAAGACGACGGGAAAAAGAGAACAATAACAATTTCTCTTTGATGAAAATGAATAACACTCTTACTATAAAACAAAGACCAAAATAAAAACATCACATTGAACAAACATTTCGAGAGTAACATTCCTATAGTCTAGAGAATGGCAACCATAAAACAATTTATAACAAACATGATCAAATGCCCAACTCAAATAATTTAAAAAATATATATATATATATTAATAGTTTTAAGACCATGAAAACTCAATCTCGTTCATAATGAAATCTCAAAATTGAACTACATTTTTTTTCCTAATAATGAGATGGGAATAAAAAAAAGAAAAAAAAAGAATAAGAATAATACAAATAGCAGAACTCATTTTCAGTTTATACCCTTTAGACCTGGGCTACCAATGTTCACCTCTCATCTGCTTCAGTTTTGTTTGCAAGCTCTAGAGTCATTATCTATCTCTTGCACTCACTTGATTGGGTTTTGGTAGACGAACTTGAGCCATGACCAAAAGAACGGAAAAAACACTCAAGAAACTATCGCATTGAAGGCCATACCGATCAATTTGTAAACAGAGAACAATTGAAAATTTATAGAAAAAAAAAAAAAAACAAAGAGAGGTGAGGAGGTGAGGAGGTTGCAATCTATTGGTGACTATAAAAATTCCATACAATAGCGGCATCTCAAGAGTTTGGGTTAATGGAAAGACACACGATAGATTTGGAGATAAAGTATCGGTGACTATAAGAATTCCATATAATAGCAGCATCTTAAGAGTCTGGGTTAATGGAGAGACACGTGATAGATATGGAGATAAAGTATTGGTGACTATAAGAATTCCATATAATAGCGGCATCTCAAGAGTCTGGGTTAATGGAGAGACACACGATAGATATGGAGAAAAAGTAACACCCAAATTTAAAAAGAGACTCAATAAATGGCAATCAATAAAACAAAAAATAAAATAAAATAAAAAAAGAAAATAAATGATGACGTAGCGTTGATGTGGCTTAACTAGAGCGTAGCAACATTAAATGCTACGCTTCAGCTTTTAGTAATATATAGATATATATAGATTGGATGTCCCTTATTGATAATTAGTGTCTCAATTACTCAATCTTCTAAACCAACTAAGATTTTATTTTTTTGGATAACTCAATTATTACAACTGTAATTTTTAGGGTGGGGGGGATTTGAACCCTACAAACAATGCCACTAACCAAGTTAAGAAATATGGATTATTAGTGACAAAATAAATAACTGAACCAAAAATAATAATAATAATAATAATAAGGCGTAAATGCACTTTTAGTCGCCTACATTTTGGCTTTTTTCCATTTTAGTCCATACATTTTAATTTTACCACTTTTAGTCCCTAAACCAATTAACGCGTTCCATTTTGGTCCTTTCCGTCAGTCAACCAACGAAAATAGCTGATGTGGCATCCAAAAGAATTAAAATATTATAAAAATGTCATGTCACCCTTGACATGTCAGCATATAAATTTAAAACATAAAAATACATCAAAAAATCAAACCGAAGAACACAAATTCAAAATTAAACCCATTGAATCAAATTAACCCAAGAACATCCCTCATTAGCTCACAACCCAGAAAATCAATTACCTTCTTCTCTCACTCAGCCACAAACACCAATTTTGCACCACCAACCAACTGACCACCACCACTGAAAATCCTTACCACCACCAAAACACCCACAGACCCACTGCAATACTCACAGGCCCACTAAATCTGACCCATACATCAATTAAATCCGACCCAAACTTTGACCAATCGCCACCCAAATTCGTGGCCACCTTCGTAAACCCACAACGAACCCATCCCTACCACCACCATAGCAACCCCCACCACCACCACCACAACCATGAATTTGCAAATGCACCGATACCCATAACAAAAAATCAAACCAAAACCAAAACCCAATCTGAGAGACAGAATCGGAGTTAGAGAAATAGAGAAGAGAGAGAATCAGGGAGTGAAAGAAGAGAGAGGGGCTGTTGTTCCCAGCCACACACTGCACTCCGTCGACGCCGATCCCTAGCCCACAACCCACAACCCACAACCCATAACCCATAAGCTACCATGGCCTGTGACCACTCCACCACCATGCCACAACCATTGAACCACCCTACAACCCAGCCAAAACCCATGCCACAAAACCCACAACCCACTACCCCACAGCCCACAACCCTTATACCACTAGCACAGCGTCGCCACCATTTAGAGAGATTGGCAGAGAGAGCCCTGATTTGATGAGAGAGGTTTGAGCTTTTAGAGAGAGAGAGTTGATGAAACCTAGCCAACAGATCCATGACCCAAAGAGAGAGAGTCCAAGAAAGAATACAGAAGAAAGAAGAGTGAGAGAAAAATTTAATTGATTTTTTGGGTTGTGGGCTGATATGGATATTCTTGGGTTTAATTTTGAATTTGTGTTCTTGGTTTTAATTTTCTGATGTATTTTTATATTTTAAATTTTGTTTTTATGTTTTTTAAATTTGTTAAAATTAATAAATTAATTTTTTAAATTTATATGCTAACGTGTCATGGGTGACGTGGCATTTTTATAATATTTTAATTCTTCTAACTGCCACATCAACTATTTCCGTTGGTTGACTGACGGAAAGGACCAAAATGTTCTTCCAACTGCCACATCAACTATTTCCATTGGTTGGCTGACGGAAAGGACAAAAATGGAACGCGTTAATTGGTTTAGGGACTAAAAGTGGTAAAATTAAAATGTAGGGACTAAAATGGAAAAAAAAGCCAAAATGTAGGGACTAAAAGTGCATTTACGCCTAATAAGAAGAAGAAATTTTGTTTGTTCTTAAATACAAAAAGAGTAAAATGTTAATTTGTCCTACAAATCCCTATAGAAGCAATCTAGATGCAACTAACTAGAATCCTTATAGAAGCAAATTAGATGCAGCTTAACTAGAATCTTTGCATTTAGCAAGCTTCAAGCTTGGTTATTGTCACGTCATTTATAGAATAAAGCTCCCGTCCTGTGATTGATTCAATATCATTGGTAGCTCTTCCAAAAATGAAAGCAGGTTGTTTTGGAGAAGGAAGAGTTGTTTCACTACTCAACATGAGAAGAACTGTTGACATTGTTGGTCGGTCCATTGCATCTTCTTGCACACATAAGAGCCCAATTTGAATGCATCTCAAGACTTCAAGGGAAACAAATGACTCATTTATTGATGAATCAACTATATCCAAGGCTCTATCTTCTCTCCAAAGTTCCCAAACCTATGTGAGTTGTAGCATTATTCATAAGGGGTTGTATTATAAATGCAAATAGTAAAGATTGTTGTTTTCTGTTACTTACATGCCCTATTAAAGTTAGGGAAGGGTAGTTCTGATAAGAATCGTTGTTCTTCTTGCCACTCATAATTCCAACAACATGACACCAAAATTAAAGACATTAGATTTGGTTGAATATTTCCCAAATATTACATACTCCGGTGACATATAACCACTGTGTGTGAAAAATATTAAAGATAATGTTAAAATTTGCATAGGCCTTTATTTTTTGCATGTATGGCAAGTGTGCAAGTCTCAATGTGCACGTGTGTGCATGTGTTTGAGTGATACTTACTATGTTCCAACAACTCTAGTTGTCATGTCTTGAATTTGGTCACCTTTGAATATATGGGCTGTGCCAAAATCCGAAATTTTGGGGTTCATCTCACCATCTAGTAGAATATTACTGGTTTTAAGATCCTTGTGAATAATTCTTAATCTTGAGTCTTGATGAAGATACAAAATCCCACGAGCAATCCCAATAATGATTTCAAAGCGTTTCCTCCAATTCAGCAATGAACTTCTTGTAGGATCTAAAACAAAAATTTTTTTTTTTTCTAGTGAACTCAAAATGTGATTTCAATAGTGTTGAAATATATGGTTATATGAACTTCAAATATATTCTTTGAACATATATAGTAAAAGAAAACAAACAGATCAAGGAAATAGATTTTTAGAAAGAAGAGGTACCAAAAATGAAGGAGACTAAACTTTTGTTGGGCATGTACTCATAAATCAACATCTTTTCTTCCTCTTGAATGCAACAACCAAAAATTTTGACAAGATTCCTATGTTGAAGTTTTGCAATCAACAAAACTTCATTTTTGAATTCTTCTATTCCTTGTCCTGAGCTCTTGGATAGCCTTTTTACAGCTATTTGTTGTCCATTAGATAATTGACCCTGAATTCATGATCCAAAAAATTAAGCTTACTCATAACTATTAGTTTTAAGCAAATCAGTTAATGCCTCTATCTGCTACTTCAGTAACAAATGTCTTAGCTTATTGAACTCATTTTTTGCCATTCACACCCACAGAAAAATGGGGAAGATATGAACAATGTCATTATGAATTGTAATTGTACCTTGAAAACAGAGCTATAACCACCTTGCCCAAGTTTGTTGGTTAGAGAGAAATTGTCAGTGGCAGCAATTATGCAACTTAAATCGAAAATCAATAAATCTGGATGTCTACTACTGTCCTCGAGCTCATTATCCTCCAAAGAGTCTTTGGTCCCAATAAAATTTGATACTTGATTATGCAATTTTCTCTTCATTGTCCTAAAACATATTGATAGAAATTGTTCACTATAATTTCGCAATTGAGTATTTATGTACCTCACATGGTGGGCTGATCTAAGGAGTAAGAACTATATATATATCTGTGTGTGTGTCATTCTAAGGAGTAAGAACTATATATATCTGTGTGTGTGTGTGTATCAACAATACAATGCAAGCAATTTTGTCACCTTTTTGTTTTACTCTTCTTCATTAGACACACATAGGCTGTGAAGGATACCAGAAACAATGGCACAGCAACAGATGATATAATAATAGCCAGCTGCCTCTTGTGGCCAAGAAAACCTTTGGACTTCCTAGTGTAAGTTGCTGGGAAAAAAAAAAAAAATCAACAACAAACAAGCAAATGGTGAGTCCAAAATTCAGAAAGTGAAATAATGAAAATTTAGAAAAACAAATTCAAGATAGCATAAAAGGCTACGTAACTGAGTTGCATCCACACGTACATTTAGATCCCACCGTTCATTTGTATCCTCCAAAATGTCCATCAATTCACCATACCATACCAAGCAACGGGTGGCCTTCCCACCAATGTTCATGCTGATAAAAGAAGTGCAAGAGCAATTACTCAAGCATGCCTGCTCACACTCTGAGCTAGTCATTCTCTTTTCCATCCAAGCTGCATTAAACGAATCTGGAAGCTTCAAACGTTTCACCTTCACAAACCCTTCTCCATTCCCACACATCGACGGCTTCCTCACGCACCCTTCAAAACCATCTCTGAGATACCAATCCCTTGGAGACTTAGGTTCATACCCTAGCAAACATGTACACTCAAATGTATCTGTAGACTCAAATGTACACTAAAAAAAAAAAATGTATCTGTAGACTCAGGACCACATTTACTATACGCACCACACCGTCCATAGTTGTCACACCGGTTTTTAGGTATTGACCATAATTCCTTCCATTGAAGATCACCATTATTCCACATAAGTACCCGGAACGATCCTAAGTTGTCAACCACTAGTCTAGAAATGATAGAGGGGTCTTCAAAAAAGTAGGTGTAAGTTACCTCATCTTCGTTGTAAACAAAATCATACTGAAAACCCATTAAGGCTAATGACGTTGTTGGTGATGACGAAGATGATATGTGCCATGGCCATGGATCTGACCGCCAATACAGGGCGAACCCTTATACAAGAGACTTGTGGAGAGCCGGTAGGCTTCATCTTATAGAAGTAGTCCCCAGTTCCCGGGTCATCTTGTGACTTCCAAGATGTCAAGAACCTGTCTAGCCCAGTTATCCAATTCAACCCAAGCCTCATGCCTGGAAGCAAAGTGTCTGTAGGATAGTCAAAGCTTTGCCATAACACCTTTTTGTTATTGCCCTGGACCAATACCAGGTTTCCTGAATCTTGAAGCTAAGCAACTGAGGAGGTTGTCCCCTGGACAGAAACATTTGTAGACCAAAGAAGATGGATAAAACTGTCATGGAGGACAAGGTTTCCAAACTGGTTGATGGAGAGAACTCCAGAAGAGTCATTGACAGGATCATTCCTGTTTGCAACCCACACGACAGTTTGTTTTGTCACTTTGACGTGCCAAATACCAAGATACCGATAGCTAGAGTTGCCAGGGCTGAAGAAGCCTGGCAAAATTATTTTCTTTGGAAATCAAAGATTGATCATCCTTGATGGATTGGTTTGGTGTTAAGGTATCAAGGCAAGTGCAAAAAATTAGGAAGAGAAGAATTATCAGAATCAAAGACATAATCATTTGTTTCAGAATCGAAGACATAAGAAGAAAGAAAAGTTTTTTGGTTTGATTGAGTATTATGATTCTATGAAGTCTTCTCTTCTCTCTTTGATCCCCGACTTGGACTTTTCTTTTAGGACTAAGCAGTCCTTTGAAACTAATTAAAAAGTAGCGTATCAAAAGGGATATTGCATCAAGTCAAACAGAATTGCGTCTAGGGACTGGAAGCATTCTCGGCATCAATTTTTCAGCGAACCACGGGTATGCATTTGTCTACCTGAAAATGACTGGCGTATTAAATCTCTTTAGATTTAGAAAAATTTAATGTATGTCTACAGCAACATGTTACATATCATTAAGACATTAACTTTTAGCACGTATTCCTTACTGAAGTGAGTAATTTTGATAGTTTGATGAAGTTGGCAGATACATGGTCCAGAAAATTGGCTTGAGATTGACATACTGGGATATAAAGATTAAAGTGCGAGTCATCAAGGCATGGCCAAATATTAATTCTTGGCTTGAGCTAGTAATTGGTAATTTAGCATCATGACTGATTGCGATCAGCAGAGATTAGATATATAGAGAGAGACCAATTATATTGAAGAGAGAGGCGAGGCTGTTAGTAGGGGTGGCAATTCGTGTTTGCGTGTTGGGTTCGTGTCATATCAACTCATGAGTATCCGACTATATGGGTCAACACTAACCCAACATGTTTATTAAATGGGTCAAGATTTCTGTTTATTAAACGGGTTAATCATGTAGACTTGTTTATCAAATTTTATTAAAATGAAAAAAAAAAATGAAAAAAAACAAATAAATATTTTTAATATAAAATTCAAAAATAGCTATTCTGTTAACCAAAACCTCCTGTAATACTTTTGTTTGTGTTTTATTAAAATCCCTACTATATTTAAAAATTAAATTGAAAATTGAAAATTGGGCCAAGCTTTAAAAAAATAAAAAATTGATAGTATGCTCTTGATTTCCCTAGTTTAATTTCTATGGACAATTAGATTGAGGAAAAACTATAATTCTAAAGTTTTAATTTAAACCCCTATTGTTAATTATGTGGATCAATTAAAAATAATTTTATTAGATCAATTTGGTGATCATAGTATTAATCAATTAACCACAAGGTCCACAACTACAAATATAAATTAATTCTAAAGAGTGAAAATCAACACAAGAACACACATATTTTGATAATGAAGTGAAAAATTAATGAAAAACCAACACCAAAGGAAGGAAAAAAAAAAAAAAAAAAAAAACACTCTGATGGTACCTTTACTCCTATAAATTAATCCACCATATGAAGCGGAGTTATATAAACTAGTTCAACTAAGGCATCCTTTATACAAATTAGTTCCATTGAGGTTTGCTTTATGAATTACTTTTGCAAATTTTAACGAAATTTGATGAGGGGGCAGTTGCCAACAACATTCATTGGCAAAGAATTAAAGAAAAAGACTATTATACAATTTGTGCCTTGTAATACACAAAGTAACAAACCCAAATGAGAATTAAAGGAGAAAGTTAGAGAGAGAACCAAATCTTGGAGTCTACTTTTTTTTTTTTTTTTTTTTTTTTTTTTACAAGATAGAATTTCTACTCTAGCCTAATCTAAGTGTATATGTGTGTGAAGCTCTCTCCTAAAGACTTGAATTTCGACCTTTGCCCCACACATCCCATAAGCATTTATACTTGTGGAGTGACCACCACATCAAAGGTGCACGATGGTCCACCTATCTTTAATAGCCTATTCATGCTAAAAAGGTATTTATTTCATGCATTAAACATACACTGCATCTCTTTTCACTACAACAAAATGTATTTTTAGTGACGAAAATTAGTGAGGAAATATATTTCGTCACTAAAAATATAGCTTTAGTGACGAAATATGAATTTCGTCACTAATAATGAAAAAAAATTATTACATTCAGCGACGAAAAATAAATTTCGTCGCTATTGTGATCTGAAAAATAAGCTCCAAGGAGGGAAACTTTGGCGCCAACTTAATTCATCTATAGTGACGAAATATTTCGTCACTAAAAGTAGAAATTTTTAGTGACGAAATATTTCGTCACTGTAGGTATTGCTGTGGATAGTTTTAGTGATGAAAATATTTTCGTCACTATAAGTAAGTATTAGTGACGAAACATAGTCGTCACTAAAAAAATAAAGGTTTTGCACTTATATGTTTTTAGCGACGAAATCACATTTCGTCACTAAAAGTATACTTTAGTGACGAAATATGAATTTCGTCACTAAAAATAATAATAGATTTACCCTTATATGTTTTTAGCGACGAAATTGAATTTCGTCACTAAAGCATACTTTTAGTGACGAAATGTGATTTCGTCGCTAAAAACATATAAGTGCAAAACATATGAGTACATTTTCAGCGACGAACTCAAATTCGTCGCTAAAGGTATCCAACAGTGACGAATCCAAGTTCGTCACTAAAAGCTTTGTAGAACTCAGGCGCCAAGCAAAAATTGTAGCGCCAAAGTAACAGTGACGAATTCTAGTTCGTCACTAAAGGTATCCAATAGTGACGAATCAGAATTCGTCACTAAAGGCTTTGTACTTATTATGGTCAGCCCATTTTTTTTTTTTTTTCACTTTTCTCTTTTCTGGTTTTTCTCCCTTTCCCTCACAGCTCATCCCACAAAAACACATACCCACAAAAACACACACCTTTAGCTTCAGCAACGCATTTCTCCCTCAGTGTCACTTCAGCGACGATCCCAGCGTCGCCGTCGGCGTCGCTTCAGCAACACCCACCGGCGACGTTCCCAGCGTCGCTGAAGCGACGCACCGGTCGCTTCAGCGACGCTGGGATCGTCGCGGCTGGGAGCGACGCTTCGATCGCGACGATCCCAGCGTCGCTTCCGGCCGCGACGATCCCAGCGTCGCTTCCGGCTGTGACGATTTCAGCGTCGCTGAAGTGACGCACCGGTCGCTGAAGCGACGCACCGGCCGCGACAGTGACGCTAGGATCATCGCAGCCGGAGCGTCGCTTCAGTGACGCTGGGATCGTCGTTGGATCGCGATGATCCCAGCGTCGTTGAAGTGACGCACCGGCCGCGACAGCGACGCTAGGATCGTCGCAGCCGGAGCGTCGCTTCAATGACGCACCCAGCGACGCTCCGACTCCCACCTAGCGACGCTTCGGTGACCCTTCGCCTTCCCTTCACTGATTCAGGTATTTTTTTTCTTTCTCCTTTTTTTTTTTTTTTTTTTAGTCATGTCTTGTTCAAATGCAGTATGGCTGCTGGGGTAGAATAATATCAATTATGCTTTGCACTATTGGGCTTTCTAGGAATTTAATGATTTTAACTTGTGTCTCTGGATTTGCATCATAATTTAAAATTAGAATGTTATTGATTTATTTACTAGTCATAGGATGTGATTGAGCAGATGCCATCCATCTCCAAGAACGACTTCTTTAAGAGCTGGTGATGTTTGTTTTGTAGTTTTTGACAAGTACATTTCTGGTTTCCACAATTCTTTGTTTCGTTTTTGCAAGCTCCTATCTTGTTTGAATGTGTTTATTCCTCTTATTTGTGTGGGGCAGGTAGATTTACACCAATACTGTTGTTTCCAAGGAAGAATTATTTAGGTTATTGGTTTGTCCTGTAATTGGCATTAGTTGGGTGTTCTGTGAATTAAATGATTTTAATTTGCATCATTATTTATAGAATTTGTATATGTTGCTGATTAATTTCCAAGTCAGAGAAAATGAGTGAGCAACTGCCATCAAAACTTCCATGGATGTGGTTTGTACAGGTGGACTGTGTGGGGAGATATTTTGGGGCTTACGGCTCTATTACCCCAAATCTTGTGTTTAAAAAATTTCATGTTGTATATCAATTTGGGTGACAGTTTGATGGGGGACCTCAGGCAATATACTCTCTTTGTGTCTTGATTTCATTATTTTCTTTTCCTAAAATTTGAAGTTTAAAGTATTGGTGTAAGACATGATGTGTGAGTGAGAAAATAAATTTGTTGTATTTACATTGGGCTGAGAACAGGCTTCTATTGCTGCTGTGTTTTAGTTTTTGCTTTTGTTCCTACTACTTGCTTAACTACTTGCTTGACCCTTAAGAGGTTTTTGGTTTTCTGTTTATATATTTTATTTTCTTTCTTTGTAATCATTTTTTAAAATAATAATAATAATAATAATAGCAATAATAATAATAATAATAATGCGTTTATTGTTTTAATCCTCATTTTTATTACTGGAGATTGGATGTCTTCCCAGTCTGCTGTGTCAGGTTTTATTTAATTTAAGTGGTGTTGCATTTGCGTTAGTTTTGCTAGGGTTGATTTTGTTTTGTTGCTTCTCAATGAAACATGCTTTTGAGTAGTCTTGCTCTTTATTATTATTTTTATTTTTTGTTCGTTTCTTGAAAAAAAAATCTTATAATTTAAAGATGTCCTAAACTTAGTAGCTGGAATTGTGTTTTTCAATTTGCTCATGTAGGAGGTCAATGCAAGATCCACGAAGGGTTTGAACTTTCTTGTAGTACCTGTACATCTGTCTTGGTTCTATTGATATTTTCATGCTTCTTGTGGAACCTGGTTATATTGTGTTAGTAGTTCTATTTCTAGTTTGGGTTGTCACATTGTCTGTATGCAGGAAGCGAGATTTTTGTTTTTTGGTGCTTCACAGCTTGAGCAGCTGAGTATGATTTAGCAATAAGCTCTGTTTTTCTTCCCTTTTTTTCCTTTCCTTCAAGCATAATTTTAAAAAATACATTTTGTTGTTTTAATTCTTTCTAATACTTGGGTTTGTGATTGAATTTCCTAGGTTTCATTTTCGAGGAGGATTATAATTCCCAGTTTTGTGAAGTGATGGTTTGGCTGCAAATCTTATTGGAATTTAGGTTTTTTTTTTTTTTTTTTTTTTTTTTATTTATGAAATTCTATTTTGAACCCTTTTGTTTTTCAGGAAGAGACCAACTGGATCTATTCACCTTGGAAATTATCTTGGAGCTATAAAGACTTGGATTTCACTTCAGGTTGTTTCGAATTTCTTCAATATGCTCTTGTTGTGAAACTGTTTTATCCAAGCAAATTTTTGTGTCTAAATGCTTGATGTTAATTTTTCTGCTTGATGTTAATTTTTTTTTTCCTTTTTGTTTATTTTTTTTATTTTTTTTATTTTGTTTGAAATTTGTTCTTTGTGGTAGGATAATTTGTCTAAGTTTGAATGGAGACCGTTCTCATTTTGTACATATTGTTTTGGATGAGGGCTGTGCTGTTATTGTTTGTGAACAGGAATGGTGATTGTGGTTGTGGAATGGTGATTGTTGTGAATGGTAATTGTGGTCTCAAATGGTTGTGGAATGGTGTACAAATTTTTATCTTTTGTTTTGTTTGATTTATTTTTTAGTGAGAAGTGAAAGTGATTGTTCTTTTGGGTATTTGTGGTTAACCATTTGATGAAATATACATTTGAAGCTTATTATCGTGGATGTTTGAGTCGCAGGGCAGATGGGTTTGTTTTGTTCCAAAGATGGATTTTTTTTTTTTTTTTTTGTGTGGAAAGCCGTGATTCATTTGTAAAGTTATAGAAATGATGGATTCTATGGAACTTTTTGTTTTTAGGGTTGTTTTCATTGATGTATGAGCGTACTTATTAGGATGGAGATGTGGTGTAAAGAATGGGGGAGTAGTTGTCATGTCTTTAGCAAATTTTTTTAGGGGGATATCTAATAGTTAAACATGATTACATGCTCTAAAAGGAAAAGTTTAGATTGATTTCCTTATGTGTTTATATTTCTAGAACTTCTTGATAGGGTAGTTTAACACCTTTAGGTACTATAACATTGTGTTTTCTTCTTTTTTTCAATGCTAGTTGTGATTTACCTAATTCTAATGACTTTATGTCAATTATCTACTTATTATTTATTATGTAAATCTATGGTATTCTAGATTGAGAGTCATCTTTTTATTGAAATTCTTACATTGTCTCCATTGGTTAGTACTTTATCTTTAAGTTAAAACACTTTATTTTTTATGTATCATTTGAAACTAATTGTTAGAAATTTTTTTTATAACATAGTTAATGTTTTTACTTTACAATTTTAATGTAGTAATGTTTTTATATTTGTGCAGATTTCTTATTGGTGGCTTTAGGGGATATACTTTTGGCATTATTTGAAGACATATGAAGACATTTTTTGGCTTTAGGAGGTTCTAATTATATTATGCTACATTTTTTGTATTGTTATAAAACATCTTAAGTTATTGTATGTATTGCAAACAATTATTGTATGGAAGGAGTTTGAATTTGATACTTGTTTGAATTTTAACTTGTGGAATGTATGGATCGATTTTTTATAAATGTGTTGTTGAAATAAATGTGTTAATCAAATGTGAGGTTTTAATAATGTAATGACCGGTTATATGTTAATATCAATGTCATGAAAATAATAAAAACCAAAAATAAGTTTTAGTGACGAATTTTTTCGTCACAAATATGGCAACAAAAAATTGTTTTAGTGATGAAATATTTCGTCACTAAATGCAGTAGAATTTTGTAAGAAATGGTTTTAGTGACGAAAATTTTCGTCACTATATGTGTATAGATTTTCTTAGAAATAGTTTTAGTGATGAATATTTTCGTCACTATATGTACCCGAAAATAGTTTTAGTGACGAAATTTTTTGTCACTAAATATGATTTAATAAACTGAAATGGTTTTAGTGACGAAATATTTTCGTCACTAAATATTGTTTTTAGCGAGGAAAACATTTAGCGACGAAACGTTTTCGTCGCTAAAAGTTTTTTTTTTTTTTTACCAAATTGGACTTTTAGTGACGAAATTTTTCGTCACTAAAAGTCGCCAAGACTTTTAGCGACGGGGCTACAGCGACGAAACAAATTTCGTCACTAAAAGTCCAATTTCGTCACTAAAGATTCTTAGTGACGAAAAACTAGACTTTTAGTGACGAATTTTTTTGTTACTAAAAATACATTTTCTTGTAGTGTTTATAGAGCATAGATCCCGCATAGTTGTAGGATTTAGTATTTACACAGTATAAGAGAAAATATACATTTATCCATTGTATGAGATAAACATTGTCATGTTAACTCGATGAGCCATGGCTTGAATCACAACTTCTTAGACTTTTCCATGGCTTGGAGCTGAGTTAGCACTCAGTTAATGACTTGTAGCCTCTCCTCGACATTTGTATCTCATATATGCATTGTCACTCTCATAGTATATGTATCACATAAATGTGTAGGCGTCACATACTATACAAAAGAAGATGCATATATCTCGCTTCAAAGTCACAACTCAAACACCATATACCAAACACTTCTAAATTTTGTTAAAATAAAAAATTCTGCTTGACAACCATATGGTCCATCCTTTTGGTTGAGAAGGATGCTGCCATCTGCAGGAAGAGTTTATGTTGCGAGAATTTTATATTATTTTATTTGGAGAAAAAGGAGAGCTTAGTTTAGTGGTTTGGTAATATGGCTATTTAGGTGAACTAATTAGTTGGGGTGTTTCCGTCATTTTATTGTAGAATATTCTAGGAAGGAAAAGATTCCATTATGTACTAACAGTTTAACTAACGGTAAGGAATATCTACTCATTTTTAATTATTAAAGAGAGACAGCTCAATTTATAGTTTAGAGTGAGAATTATGAACTCTCCCATAAATAAATAGTGAAAAGTGATTTTTATCTAATATTATTACTTTAATACTAATACATTTATTTGTAACTATTAAAAGGGAAACATTATTTACTTCATCTATTTAAAAGATCCATTCTTTAACTTTTTGTCTACAAAAGGTTTATTAGGTCTATAGGCCGGAAAAATACTCTGACATCTCTTGAACTTTTAATTATTGATAAGAATACTTTCTAAACTTTTAAATTAATCAATTTATTTCATAAACTATTCACAATTGTCAAATCAATACATAAGGTAGTCTCCTGTTAGAATGCTAACAAAACAGTCACGTGGACTTCAAAAAACCAATTCTAAGAGCATTCACAGAAGTGGTGCTATATAGGTATAATGCTATTTTTTTAGCTCTCAACTACAAAAAACATCACACAGCAGTGGAGCTAAATCTTTTAGATTTAGCTTCTCAGCTACAGTGCACATCTAATAGATGTGCACTGTAGCTCACATCTAAAAAAAAAATTATTTTATTACACTCTCTCTCTTCTCTCATTAAATAAATGTTTTCCATTCTCTTTCTCTCTCTGGCTTCTTCTCTTCCTTTTTCTCTTCTTTCTTCTTTCTTCCTCCACTTTCCTCATCTTCTCTCTTCTTCCTCCACCACCAGCCCGATCTCACAGCCCAGCCGCCAACCCAGCTTCGACCCATCACCGGCGCCGACCCATCTCGCCGATCTCCCCACCCATTCCGCCAAAAAACCCATCTCGCCGATCAGACCCAAGCTTTGGATTTCATCATTGAAGCCGCCGATCAGACCCAAGCTCTGGGTTTCATTCGTCGATCCAAGCTCTGGGTTTCATCATCGAAGCTGTTGCTTTCTTCCTCCACCCAATGCTTTGGTTTTCCATCGATCCAAGCTTTGGGTTTTTTTTTTTTTTTTTTTTTTTTTTTTTTTTTTTTTTTTTTTTTTTTTTTTTTTCTGCATTGTGTGAATTTGATTGCCGTGGTGTGGGTGTTGCCTAGTGGGTCGGGTGGGTGTGGGCTTGGTTGATTTTTTTTTCTTTGTTATGGGTTGTGGTGGTGGTGGTGGTGGTGGTGGTTGTTGTGGGTGTGGCTGATGATAGAGTGGGTTTGTTTTGTGGTGCTGTGTTGGCGGTGGTTGTGCCGTGCTTTGTGGTGCTGTGAGTTTTTTGTTTTTTTTTTCCTCTGCTGTGGACTGCTAGTGGTGGTGGTGGTGGTGGCGGCTGTGGCTGTGGCTGAAGGTAGAGTGGTTGTGGTTGGTGCTTTGGTTGTTATTTTTGGGTAGTAGGATATATTATTTTATTGTAATGATTATATTATTTTATTGTGATGTGTATATTATTTTATTGTGTTCAAAGCTAAAATAGATTTACTGCTGTAGCACGTGTGTAAGTAAAATAGATAAAATGACTTTTTGTGCAGCTAAATAGCTAAAATTTTGCCTCCATTGCTGTGAATGCTATAATACAGGAATCAGATGCTAGAGGAGAGAGAAACCTTGGGGTCAGATTGAGAGAGAGAGGGAGAGAGCCCATAGAGCCAGACTTGTCTCACTGGAGTTGGAACCCATCGAACCAAACCAAATTTTAGTACACTCAACTCAAATCACCTCAAATACCAGCTTTCTTCTGCTGTGTTTATGAAAAACAAGTTCAACTAAAGATGTCTTCTTTATGTTCAAGTTCAAGCTCAGGTGAGATTTCGGTGGTGCCCAAAATTGCCGAAGGCCATCTCTTCCCTCGTATTGAGATCTGCAAACTCCTCCTCTCCGAAAATTACAACATTACCCTTCTTTTTGGTTCTGATATTACTTCTTCTATCCCTTCCTCTCTCCTCCATTCCCCTTTATTCCATTTCCAACCGACCAAAGACATAGATGGTATCTCCAACGTGACCCGGGTACAACCCGACCCATTTGTGCCATCATTGAGGGTCCACATCATGAACAAAACCACCCACCATGTGTTCTCCAAATTTACCATCCCCACTAGTTTTCATCACATCTGGAACTTGCTGGGCCGCCGTCCACCAACCTTTGTTTGCTTCAATGATAAGCTCTGTTATGGTTTTCTTTCCTTTTATTTATTTATTTTTTTTCACTTTTTATTGGGTTTCTACTATTTGGTTGATGTTGAGTTGATTATGCAGATGGGTGTCTTTCTTGTTGATATTATTTGATTTTGCATTTTGTGTTGGGTAAGTTTTCTGCTCTGGCCTAATTGACTTGCATAGGAGTTGGATAGTGAGATCGGCGGGGGGACACAAACTTTGGCTCCGGTGAGACAACTTTCTTGTTTGATTCCTTTCCTTTAGAACTATACTGGTGACTAAGGAATAAAAACAAGCTCTTTTGTACTACTTTAATCGCTAGCCTATAATCCAGCCTAGCAGATTGAAGCATGGAATCCTAGAGTTCCCAAAGCTTCATTTAGGAGAGCCTATGGATATCTTTAAAGTAAAAGTAAAGTACAATATCGACTTGGATGAAACTATAGATGGCTGGTTTGGTTCAATGGGCTCTCTCGCTCTCTCTCTAAACTTGATCCCAAGCTTTCTCTCTCCTCTAGCATCAGGCTCATGGATTAGATTTGGTTTTTGGAAGTCCACGTGAGTTTCACGTGACCGTTCTGTTAGTATTCTAATGGGAGACTAACTAATGTATTTATCTGATAGTTGTAAATAGATTATAGAGTAAATTGTATATTCCCTTATCTCATCTCTCTTCCTCTATATATATGTGTGTGTTTCTCAAAAAAAAAAAAAAAAATTTGACCAATATAAAAGTTTAGGGGATGTCTTGGCTAGTAGTTAAAAGTTTAGGGGGTGTTACAACATTTTTCCCTCTATAGGTTGCATAATTGAGAAGATAACACCTTTGTTCTTTATTTATTTATTTATTTATTAATTTGATAGCTGCGGGAGAAAGGATTTGAACACTAGATGCTTTGGAGTCATCAGCAGATGCCAACTATTAAGGAAAGCACAGGCTTTAAACTGCTGTAATAGGTCAACCTATTGTGGCAATTTTTAAAAACGCTACTATAAAGCTAGTTTTTCATATTGATTTTGTTGTTTGTATCCATAGATTTTATCAAGTTTTTAATGTAACTACAACATTAAATTCTCAAAGTTGCATCTATTCACAATTAAATGAAAATTTCAAGTGGGTTCCAGTTAACTCAACAGATAAAGTCTTAAATGATTGAATAAGAGATCTAGGGTTCATTTTCCGCCTACACCAAAAACTGATTGGTGTCTTGGTTTGATGATAAAGAACTATCATCAGGAATGAACGCTATAGGTTGAAACTCTTTAAAAAAAATGAAAAATTCAAATTTTGTCAATATTTAAACAAACATTGGCTTGCACTATTTTGATATGCATTTATGATATTGACAACGTAGTAAAATCTAAATCATTTATATAACTATAAAATATTAGACTTTTAAAAATGGGTAAATTTTAAATTACAATCCTAAAATTTGGGGATGTTTAGATTTTACATTCTAAAGTTTCAGAATTTGAATTTTACTCCCTGAAATTTGGGTGTGTTTGGATTTTATACTCTTACGTTTCAGAATTTGGATTTTACTTCCTGAAGTTTTGGGGTGTTTAGATTTTACATCCCCAAATTTTGAAATTTCAGGATATAAAACCCAAATACCTCCAAATTTTATGGGGTAATATCCAAACACTCCTAAAACTTACGAGGTAAAATCCAAATTCTGAACGTTAGGATGTAAAATCCAAACACCCCAAAATTTCAGGGGTAAAATCTAAATTCTGAAATTTCAAAATATAAAATCTAAACACTTCCAAACTTTTGGAGTATAATTTACAATTTGACTTTTAAAAATCTATTATAATGTTATTTTAATAACTCTAAAAAACTTGGAGATTCCATTTCCACTTCCTTAAATATATTACACTGATTAAGCCAATTGACCATTATTAAAAGGCCCATTCTTTTGCCACAAAATTGAATATTAATTTTCTCCTCATAAAAGAAGAAAAATAAGTGAACATTAATTTATTAGACCAGCCTCTAGTCTTTTACAATATAAATGTTATGGTAAAAGTTTTGTTGCATATTAATATGCAACAACTGCTGCATAATGGGTTATGAGATAGCAAAAAAAAAAAAGCATCATATGTTCAAGGGTCCACCTTAATAGGCCAAGAATGTATTGATCCCTTGTGATGAATTAACCAATTAATTAGCCAAGTTGATTAATTAATCAGATTAATATGCAATATGCGTGGCAGCACAAACAAATCACCAAATAACTAAGTATGCAGCGGAAAATAAATTGACACGGTAATTTATTTACGAATGGGGAAAACCAACACTGCAAAAACCCCACCGGGTGATTTTAAGGTCACCACTCTCGAGAATCTACTATTATCACAACAAACAGTTATAAGTAAAGGGATTTTAGTACCTTATACCAACTGTGGGGCCCAAAGATTTGGCTACCTCGGCCCACTCTATATCGGGCCCAAGGCCCATGCTGAGAAGAGTACAGAATCCAAGGATGAGTGGGAGAGGCCCAAGTCATCAAGGAACTACGCCACAGATGACCACATCCTTGACGGGCTGACATTAAAGAAAGGAAGCTGTCATCCACCCATTAAATGCAAGCAACTAACACTCTGGCCGCATTGATGGTGAATTGACCAGCAAACAATGATGCATTGGTTACTTCAACTGACAGAAAGACTGCAAAGGCGGCTGATGGGACGAGCCCTCAGACACAGGTTCAGATGACCGACAAGTAGACGGCCGAGATCGACTATAATAGAGTGAACCCCCAAGGGTTAAGGGGCTTTTGGTGGGGAAGGAAAGAAGGGGTTTTTCGGGGTGTCTAAGGACAACCCTTGTATTCATTAGTTCTAAGGGAAGGGCTCCTCAGACTGGGCCGAGGATGAACTTTCCCTTAGAATACTTAGCCAAATCTCAGTTATTGATCCTGTAAACCCTTGCCGACTGTTGTATCTTTTGTTAATTCCTAGTCTTTCTACCCACTCTCTACAAATCTATTGTATCGGGGCGCTTCACTCGCCGACGTGAGATTAAGGTGTCAAGCCTTACACTACAAGGCAAGCCCTTGGTGGGGTGAAAATCCTGAACCCCGGCGTCGCGTGGGAAAAAGGCCAGTCCCTACAATTGGCGCCGTCTGTGAGGAGGACTTGAGAATTAACAAGTACAGCGGTTGGTGTACAACACTTCTTTGAAGTTAAAAAAAAAATACAAACAGTGACAACATACTCATTCAGAAAGCAATCATCACAAAGAAATGAAAAGTGCAAGAAGTAAAAGAAATGAAATGTGGCTACTTCTTTATTAATAAAAGAAAAGTTGCATTGTACAAAGGTAAATGCTTAGGCAGACTTGTTCTAAAGCTGATTACAAAGGTAAATGCCTAGACAGGCTTGTGCTGAAACTAAAAAGAGAAAAAAGAAGAAAAGGGTCTAGGCAGGCTTGTTTTAAAGCCAAGCCATGCATGGAAGGAAAGGTGGAGACAGACCTATGCTAAGGCCGTCCACAACTCCCCAACCAACATGGATGACGATTTGAAGGAGAAGGAAGAGGAGGCCGCGGCGCTTGACGGTCCAACCCCAAGGCTTCTCCTGGTTTCCCTCCTAGTCCCATGACGACCGGGAGCTGGCGAATCACTACTAGCTTGGAGGGCCGGTAGATCCGCACGCGGAGGAGAGACGTTACGTTCCTTTCGGATCCCCCTCCAAACTACAAGGGGAGTCCTACCTCTGGCTAGGTTGACAAGAAGAAGGACCTTCGGCCTCTGCTTATCCCACCTCTATTGTGTCATCCAAGATCGAAGTGACATCCTCGACTCCTAAAGGGGGCTCAGCTTCCTTGTCACCGCCCCTTCCCAAGGCCACTTCATCTCCTCACGCACAAGATACTGTTCTAGCAAGACCTTTGAAATGCCCAGAAAACAGTGTGTTTGTGAGATTTTTTAACCCAAGTATTTGTAAAGTTTGAAGAAAAAACTACCCCAGAATACCTTATATAGAAGGCAAGAGCTGGTGAAAGCCAGCCCGGACAAAATCCTAAAGAGGAATTACTGGAGATATTAACTCCGCCCAATTTCCAAAGAGCTCACCAACTGCCTGGTCCTCGTAAATCCGCAAGGATATTAATGAGGACGCGTCTCACGCACCGAAGCGTCAAGCGCGTTACTCGAGTAGCCCAAAAGACGCCTCGTAATCAGAAGAGGCGCACCGGACGAGGGGGCTAGACCAAAGAAGGGCCCCCCTCTCGGCGGAGAAAGCTTAAGGCCGCTATTACTCTAAGGGCAGACTCCCCAACGTTGAAGCTGAGTTCCCTAGCTCCAAGCTACTTCAGAACAACCAAGTGTTGGACAGAACCAAGGCCTTGCATGGTCCTCGGACTCAAGTCTATGGGGAAACCAATTACTTCAAGAACCAGGTACTAGACAGAACCAAGGAATTGCATGGTCCTCGGACTCAAACCTATGAGGAAACTAGCTACTTCAGAACAACCAAGTGTTGGACAGAACCAAGGCCTTGCATGGTCCTCGGACTCAAGCCTATGGGGAAACCAATTACTTTAAGAACTAGGTACTAGACAGAACCAAGGTATTGCATGGTCCTCGGACTCAAACCTATGGGGAAACTAGCTACTTCAGAACAACCAAGTGCTAGGCAGAACCAAGGACTTGCATGGTCCTCGAACCCAAACCTATGGGGAAACTAGTCACTCAAAAAGATAAGTGTGTGACCGGTTGGAGCGCAATTAAAGATAGGATTGTACGAGTAAAATAAAATATATAATACAAACAGCACAAGTAAGAGAAAACAAAATATGCACTTCATTGAATCTTTAAAAAAGTTATATAAGGCAAATGTGCCACTACAATACTAAAAAAAAAGGGGCGCAGCAAAAGATCATTCCTTCGGCTCTATCTCAATTCCTCCCTCAGAAGACTGGGCAGAAGAAGTCTTTGAGTCCTGTTAACCCTCGCTTGGAACTGCAACCTGGGGAGGGTCAGCCGAATGTGGTATCTCCCCAACGAGAGGGGCTTGGACATCAGCTAAGGGGTCTGCAGCCTCTAAAGGCGCATCAGCAGTGGGACCCTTGCTCGTCTCAACGGCCCCAAGAGGATCGGCTTCCTTGGTGGGCTCGCCCGAAGTAATAGTAGCTGGGACGCCTTCCTCGAGAACAACCCCCACTCCTTTAACAGCCACCTCAGCCTCAGAACTTAAAGGGGCAGCCTCGCGGATGGTAGGGGGATAATATACATTCTCCACCTTCCACAAGTCGGACGAAGCCTCAACCCCAGCTTGTTTAAGGGCCTCACTCCAAATCTGGGAGTAGTAAAGTCTGCACACCCCAGGCACTTGGGCTCTAAGGATGTCTTCTGTTTCAGCTACCCCAACCTCATAAGCCTCTTGCGCGGCCTTGCCTTTGGAAGCCTTAGCTTCAGCCCTAGCAGACTTGGCCTCTTCCTTGGCTTTCAAAGCCTTGTTCCTGGCGGATTTCGCAGCACTTCTAGCCCCTTTGCCTCAAGTACCTTCTTCTCCAGGGTCGCGATCCCTTCTTTGGCGACCCTCAGCTGATCTTCCGCCTTAAGCAGGCCCTCAGTTTAGTTTAGGGCCAACCTTTCAGCGGCGGCAAGGGCCGACTCAGCAATGTCTCGAGCCCTTTTCATCTCCTCCAGCTGGTCCATCGCCTTCAAAAGATTAGCCTTGGCGGCGTTGAGGGTCCGCACAGCGTCCAACAGCTTGGTATGCTCCGAGCCTGCAGCCTTGCTTTGGCTACTGGCCATGTCCTCCAACCTAAAGGCAGCCTGGATAGCCTGCCAATTGAAATCAACGTGCAATAGATGAGGAGCCAAAAAACAGGAAGTAAAGAGAATTACAGGCGATCAGAAAACTTACCATGCCCAAGTATTGTTTAAGGTCGAGGAAGACCTCCTTGCTGCTCAGACCCTCCAACTAGGCCATGTCCTCAGGAAGTAACAAGGACCTCTCTAATGCATTAGCCATGAGTGCACCCACGCCCCCTTGAGGGTCCCTGAGGGAGGCGTCGTCCGTCAAAGGCTTCCCATGGAGCATAGGGGCAAAAAGCCAAGCCTGGGCCTCGGGCTGGATGGCGACCTGCTTTTCCTGCCCTCGGCGCCCTATCCTCAGCTGTTTCGATGGCTGCCGAGTGTCGCCATCACCTCGGGAAGGATCAAACTCTTCGCCCTTTCTAGGCCTCTTGCCTTTGTCCTTCTTCTGTAGGGGCTGGTGGGCTTGGTCCCAGATGGTGAACTCTATTGGGGTGGGGGAGGAGGAGGCTTGGGAGGGGACTTAGCCGGCGTATCCTTCCCCGGCTACCCCTCAATCAAGGCCAGCAGGCCTGTTTGGGGTCGTTTCCTAAAATTCATCTTCGACCTAGAAGAGGCTTCTTCGGATAAAAGGTCCGCTTCAGTTAAGCTGGGGTTACCCAAATCACCAGGTGGGTCCTCAGGCGAATGGAGTTGGTAGAACACGTCAAACTCGTCCTCGAACGGACCTGAGTCAGCAACTTCCTCTTCTCCTAGCTCTCCTCCTTCAGCCTCGACAACTTGAGACGATGAAGAGGTACCTACCAACGATATGCCCTCCGGAACAAGGGACCATTTGGGGATCAAAAACTCGTGATCGACTACCGTTATCTTCTGCAGCTGAGGATTTCTAGCTCGGATCACGTACTTCGGAGCCGAGAATGAAGTTTGAATCGGATCGTATCCCAGAATCTTGTGAGCAGCCCTGACCTGGTCGTCGGCATTGTTCACAAAAATCTCCGACCTCAATACGGTCTGCAAATCCTCCTTGTTAACCAAGCTGAAGTCATGCTAAAAAACGCACGGATCTGCATAAAAGAAACAAATTCCTGTTAACAGTCAAGCAAAACAGAAAGCGAAGGCATAAGAAATTAAACCCTCTCCCAGTTTGAATGTCCCACCTGGCGTGCCCTACACCATTGGACAAGGAAGGCCCTCGTGCCACTCTTCGGACACAATAAGGAAGTCTTTGTTCAAACCCTTATTGGACTCAGGGAGGCACTGGATGAGCCAAACCCTATCGTCCCGCGTCTTCATGTAATAAGACTTCCCCTTATAGCATTGGAGATTGTAGCACCAGTTTACATCGTGGTGGGTTAACTCCAGCCCCATCTTCTCATTCAAGGCATCCACACAGCCTAAGATCCTAAATACATTAATCGCACACTAGGTGGGAGATAAGCCGAAGTGCCTAAGGTAATCCCTCATCATCGGCCCCATAGGGATCCTCATACCACCCTTTAGAAAGATGATTATAGGAATTGCCACCTCACCCTCTTTTCTCCTAGTGCTCCACTCCCCTTCTCCACAGTACCTCAAACCCACTGTGTTGGGGATCTTGTAGTTAGCAACGAATTTGTCCATTGCCTCCTTAGACTCGACTAACTTCTTAAACCTACCCATCCTAAAGATTTAACAAGGGGCTCAGGGAAAATGAAGGAAAGAGAAAGAAGAACGAGAGGACAAGGAATTTGGGCAGAAAAGTACAAACCAGAGGGAGAAGAAAACTTACAGAAATGAGGAATCGCTCCTTAGACAGGCCTTTTATGTTGAAAGAAGGCGTACAGACGATTGGAGACTTGATCAAGTTCAACGTATGTGCACAAGGGGTCTTGAATGCAAAAGTGAAGGGACAAATCAGTTTGATTGGGTATATATACCCCCAATTAAAAGTAACCGCACGGGCTTTCCCGCCCAATGAGTTAGAAGCAGCCCTACCGTCCATTCATCATCACACCGTTGAACGTGGAGGACACAGAGCTGCCGAAATTTAATGAAGGTGTGCCCTAAATTCCGAAACGCCAGGAATGTCTCCTGGGAAGTTGAAAGGATTTTGACACTAACAGAAAGACAAGGTTCGCCAGGCCAAGGCAAGGACCCGAAGACATCAAAGAAAGGGAGCTGTCATCCACCCATTAAATGTACGCAACTAACACTCTGGCCGCATTGCTAGTGAATTGACCAACGAATAGTGATGCCTTGGTTACTTCAACTGACAGAAAGCTTGCAAAGGCGGCTGATGGGACGAGCCCTCAGACACAGGTTCAGATGACCAACAAGTAGATGGCCGAGATCGACTAAACAAGACTATATAATAGAATGAACCCCTAAGGGTTAAGGGGCTTTTGGTGGGGAAGGAAAAAAGGGGTTTTTCGGGGTGTCTAAGGACAACCCTTGTATTCATTAGTTCTAAGGGAAGGGCTCCTCGGACTAGGCCGAGGACGAACTTTCCCTTAGAATACTTAGCCAAATCTTAGTTATTGATTCTGTAAACCATCGCTGACCGTTGTATCTTTCGTTAATTCCTAGTCCTTCTACCCACTCTCTACAAATCTATTATATCGGGGCGTTTCACTCGTCGACATGGGATTAAGGTGTCAAGCCTTACACTACAAGGCAAGCCCTTGGTAGGGTGAAAATCCTGAACCCCTGTGTCGCGTGAAAAAAAGGTCGGTCCCAACACCAACCTATAGTTAAACCCTTACCCCAATACCCCAATTAGACTTGTCTATAGTGATAATCTCTCATTTTATTTCACGACTCAAAGTACGAGACTAACCAATAGATGTGCAGATCCTAGTACGCGACTTAATCGCCAACTTGACAAAGATGTTGGCTGCAAAGTTCTTCAGTTCATCACACAATGAAGATCACGAAGCTCCTTGGTTACAAAACCCTACGATGTACAAACACAGCAGCTTCTTAAATAGAAAGATGAACTAGAGAATATGTTTTCGGTTCATAATACATTTGTGAAAAACCTTTGCATTGAGTTTCCACCACTTGCGATGGCCCTTAAAACAATACTTATATATGTTTAAGGTTGTGAGAAAAGAAAGCCCAAACATCTATTCACGGATTGGAGTGAAATCAAATCTGAAAAACTGATTTTCTTAAACCTCGACAGATACCCTATCTATTGAGCAGCTACCGAGTCTCAGGCTGAAACAACTTTTAAGTCTCGATAGATACTAGCTGCCGAGCTTTAAAATCTAGCACTTCTTCACTTGATTCTTGGACAGACTTGTATGACTTTAACACTTGAACTTGAAATATTATTCCTTAAAGTATTAAACACATCCTAGATCTACCAAATTACAAGTAAAGTGTATTTTTTCAAAGGATTAGCCAATTCTGTATTGATACATGTTCCTAACATGATTCACATATGTCCTAACACACCTGATCATGACCCTTAAATGCATGTTACTTTCTTTTTGCTGCAATATAACTTATTATGCAGCAAAACTTTTTCCTATTTATCTTTACCTATTTAATGGCTCCTTTACTTATCAAATAAATAAATAAATAAATAAAAGGCAAAGCCAGTATGAATAACTTACTTTATTGCCACAATTGAACTTAACTACCCTCTTGGACACTCTTCTCTATTTGAAATCGATCCATTTCATGATTGAGATAAAAAAAAATTACTTTTTTTTTTTTAGACTGAAAAAAAAAAAAAAAAAAAATTACATATTGTTGAGGGTCACTTTTTCAACCCGAATAGAAAGAAGGAGGCCCAACCCAGCAACACGGGTAGCAAAGGAGTGGCAAGCATAGAGTAAAACCATTAAGCCTAAAGCGGTAGAAATAATAGATCACAGACCCATAATAAGAACAAATGGGCCTTGAGGAAGCAAATGGGCCTAAAAGGCCCGGAAAGAGAGAAATGGCACCCATGGGCAGTGTATGGTATATAAAAGTGAGAATAGGCCATGGCAGACCTAAAGCAATGTAAACAAAGAAAGTAAGGGATTAATGGCAAGTCCATGAACCCCAAGGATGAGCATAAGGAAATTGGGTCGGGGAAGCCTAATGAAGTTAGTAAAAGCCCATGGGAACGCAGAGTTAGTAATCGGACCAAGCAAGTCCAAAGAAAGAAAATGGGCTAGAAAGGCCCGAGAGAAAAACAAAAGGGACACTGGAGCCTATAAGAAAAAAAAACCAGTGGCCACGTTAAGCCACTGGGGGAAAGGATGAAACGGCAGGCCCGAAAGAGGCCCAACAGGAGTAAGCCATTACAGCAGAAATAATAAGTAATGTGGTAGGAAGTCAAGTAAGTTAAGAAGTGGGATGAAAGAAAATGCAAAGCCCAGTACCAAATGAAGCACAGTCCTTAAGGAAGCAGGAAATCAAAGTAGCAACTCATAAAAAGCCAAAAATGGACGGCAGGCTGTGCAGGCAAAGTCTCCAGGCCATGGCAGATGCATAAGTAGCAGGCAGACTTCATACACATACGGACAGGAGGCACGTGCAAGACCTAGGCACCACCAGCCTGTAGCCAGTCAATACGAGACATGGTGAGGTCATGGGTTAGAGGTAAAAGGGCATGGTTTGGTGTTGGGGAGAGGGGAAAATCTGTTTTGGGGTTCCTGCTCAAGTTCTTTTGGGAGATACGTCCTGCTGGGATGACACACCTCCCAAAAGAGGCAAGGCTAAGTTGGAACCACTGGGTGCATGCCATGAGGGAGAGAGAGAGAGAGAGAGAGAGAGAAATAACTCTACGGCAAGAAGAAGAGCCACGGCAGACTAACAGACAAAATAGTTGTCTTTGTCTAATGGCTCGCAGAACGGCATAGTAATGGTCGGCGAGTACACCCAGAACAGATAAAGGTGGTTAAAGGGTAGAATAGTAAAATTCGGTCACGGCAGGCACTATAAAAAGGAGTCCTTTGCCGTGAACACAAGAGGCAACATAATAGAACAACAACAGAGAAAAACAAAGAGAAAAACATCATACGAAAAGAAACTACAGTGGTGAAAATCACAATGGAAAGACGAAGGGAACTTGGGGAAAAGAAAGAAAGAAAAGATAAAAGAGAGAAAATAGAAAGGAAAGCGAGAGTTAGCGGCATGCACCGAAAGGTTTCTTCCCCTCTCTCCCTTTCTAATCCTTGCTCTCTTCCGTGAATAATCGCTTTGGGCATTATCCATTCAGGTCCGCCTTCCTCAAATCCATTAATTTCCACAGCAAGATTCTTTTCCTCGAAAGTTAATCGTGTTGAGAAGAGGCATTCTTCCTCTTTGGCTTTGCTCCCGCGAACTAAAATTGGACTTAGTTTCTTTATATTTTGATTAACCCTTTTTATCATCTGCCCCCTCTCATTTTATTTACAAAAGTCGTTAATATTACTGTGATTAAGGATTATTTGGTCATTCTCTGTTGAAAAGCCATCTGGTCATTCCAGAATAACCAGTTTTGTTTTATTAATTGTATCTGTCTGCCACAAGCTTCTCTGAAACAGCTCTGCCTGCCGTAAGCACACTCTTGGCAGACGAGGTATAGTTTGTACACAAACCGGCCAAAGTGAGTTCCAGTTGGACCGGTCTCGACTCCCGTAACCCAGAACACTTGGGCCTACTATCACGAAAGGGCAACCTAGTCCAACATAACAAAAAAGGCACCCCACATTAAAATGGCGACTTCACTAGGGAGTTGAGAAACAGATAGGGACGAAAGCCCACACAAACAAATGCCTCCGAAATCCAGGACGACATGAAATATGAGTGCTGTACCCTTACAAGCAGAGTCCAGGCCTACAATGCCCCACCAACTGTAGCCTAACTAGGCGGAAGGTGCCAACGAAATGGAGGCTGACCCCCAACCGCCGCCAAGAATTCCTACTGACAATGCCAACATTTTCATTTAAGTCTTGTAGTCATTACAACACTTGCAGCAGTAAATGATGGAAGAAATCTGTCAGCTAAAAGCAAACAAAACAAAAGAAAAAGTGAGCCAACATGATCCGGAGCTTGCAACAGACAAGGAAGAGACACCAGCAGAAGGTGTCCCACACAATGCAGAACAACGTTTCATCACCATGGCTGAAGTAGCCGCCCTCTTGGAGCAAGAGAGGGCCAAGACACCTAAGGAGAGATTCTATGCACGAAGGCCTCTTTACCTACTAAGGGTACTCTGCAAACCATACCTTGAGAGGTATGAGCTAAGGGCATTCGCACAGTATGATGGTAGAAAGGGAAGCGCTGTTAAGCACGTGAGTAAATTCATTGATACTCTTGGTCCTTACGCCGCAGATGAAGACTTATGTCTCCGAGAGTTTTCTAAATCACTCTGCGACCGAGCATACACCTGGTATATCGGCCTAAAGCCAGGGTCAATTCCAACATGGGATGACATGGTAGACGTATTTTGCACTAAATATTTTCACGAAGAAAAAACAGTAACGCTTGTAGCTCTACAAGCAACAAAGTAGAGAAGTGGTGAGGACCTGATGGAGTACATCAAAAGGTTCAGGGACATTGCATTAGATTGCCATGACCATTGTGAGGAAAGAACATTGGTAGAAATGTGCATGACAAACATGATCAGGGAGTATAGGGCAGTCCTCGAAAATTTGGAAATTTCTCAATTCGCCTAGTTGTTACAGAAAGTCAAGAAGACTGCCCAGTCCGTGAAACCGAGTACAGACAAAAGAAACGCCCCGCAGGCTATGGCAGTATCCACCGGCGAATGGAGAAAGAAGACTAAGGGGAGGCAATACGATACTCCCCCATCGATACCATGCACCCCAAAAGAATTACACGTACTGCTAGACAAATGGATAGCAGATGAAGTTTTCAAACCTAATTAAGTTGCTAGAGAACCCACAGAAGAAGAGCGGAGGGACCTACGCTTCTGTCATTTACACAACTACGTGCAACATCCTATCGCAGAATGTTGGGCACTTCGTAGGCTGGTGCACCGCAGAATCAAAGAGGGGACTCTAGAATTATCACAACAAGAAGTTTAAAGAAACTCATTCCCAAACCACAAAAGGAAAGGCGTAGCGGCATCAGTAATCTGTATGGACCCAAGGGAGGACGAAGAAGAGAATCCAGCCCTGCCTGCCGCAACAATTACCAATTTACAGTAGAGCTCTAAATTCAAAAATTTATTCGACCAGCTGGAGCTCACAACAAAGGAAAGAAAAGTAGCCACAAAGGCTTTAGTAAGCATTGCCTCTGGGGCAGGAGTAGAATGTTTATCGACAGAAGTCCAAGATGACAGGGCTCTCTTACAGGAGTCAACCGAAATCACTTTCAGTGATGAGGATATGGAAGTGGGGTACCCAGACCACATGAGGCCTCTCTACCTGGCAGCATCCATAAATCAAATCCCCATAAAGAGGGCTTTAGTAGATACAGGTGCTTCCGTAAATCTCATCCCGTTGAGCACTCTATAAGCCGCAGGGATTTCAGAAAGAAAGATTCAAGGGTGCCCAATGGAAGTAACAGGATTTGGCGGAAGGGAAGAATACACTGCAGGACATATCCAACTGTGGTTAAAAGTGGGACCCAGAGCTTCTTTAGCTCAGTTCCATGTGGTGAAAACAGAGGTTTCATACCACGTTCTCTTAGGGCAACCATGGTTTCATAAACACAGACTAGTTCCATCCACATACCACCAATGTGTGAAGCGAAGAATGAACGGTAGAATGGTACGCATAGCAGCAAACCACTCACCATTCGAGCAGGCAGAGGCTCATTTGGTAGAAACCATGTTCTACGACCAATGGGCACCATCAGGGGAAAGTTCAGTATCAAGACCACGAGGTATCTTCGTACCTGAATGGAGAGACGTCTAGGATGATCCGGAGCCCAATCTGAGGGAGTTGCTGGCCCGAAAAAGGAAAAGGAAAGAAGTGTCTGCCGCGGGATCAGAAGATATACCTCACTGTGTCAGGATCCGAGGTCCTGACGGCAGGATTGTGTATAAATTATGAAGGTGCACGGGGCCCACGAGTAAAATGCAGAAGGGCCCTACCCAGGAATGGCAGCGCGAGAGTCTGGCATGTTGCATGGTTCAGGAAAGTTTAGAGAAAGAAAGTAATAGAAAGAAGAGTGAAGAAGTTGTGGCAGAAAAAGAAGTACAGGTTGCGGCAGAAGAAGAAATGGAAGAAGTTGACTTAAAGTCTGTTTCACAGGGACCAAGGCCTATCTTGATTAGTACAAGTCTGACAGAAAATGAAAAATTGGAGCTAATAATACTGTTGAAATTATTCAAAGATGTCTTCGCATGGGAATACAATGAAATGTCAGGGTTAGACCCTGGGCTAGTTACCCACACGTTGAATGTGGACCCAGAGGCCAAGCCAATAGCCCAGCCTGCCAGGACGTTCCACACGGAGATAGAAGGACAAATAATCAAAGAAGTACAAAAATTGCTAGTCGCAGGATTCATCAAGCCTATCCAACACCCGCGCTGGCTGTCCAACATTGTGCCAGTAAGGAAGAAGAATGGCTAGATAAAATGTTGTGTAGATTTCAGAAATCTTAACAAGGCTTGCCCGAAGGACGAGTTTCCCTTGCCAAATATGGATTTACTGATAGATTCTGCGGCAGGAAGTGCCATGTTTTCATTTATGGATGGGTTCAGCGGGTACAATCAAATCAGGATTGCGTCAAGGGATGCAGAGAAAACTGCCTTCAGAACGCCCATGGGCAACTTCTATTACACTGTAATGCCCTTCGGACTGAAAAATGCAGGTGCCACTTATCAACGGGCGATGACAGCCATATTCCATGACATGATGCATCGTGAACTGGAGGATTATGTGGATGATATAGTAGTAAAATCAAGGAAGAGAGAATAACACCTCCAAGTATTGAGGAGGGTATTCAAGAGATGCAAAGCTTTCAAGTTAAGAATAAACCCTCTCAAGTGCGCATTTGGAGTGTCCTCTGGGAAGTTCCTGGATTTCTTAGTTCACAGTAGGGGAATAGATGTGGACCCAGCCAAAGCTATGGCCATTGCGACTATGAGACCTTCGAACACGGTGAAGGAGTTAAAAAGCTTCCTAGGGAAAGTCTCGTATATTCAAAGATTTATCCCTGGGTTGGCATCAATCATTTCTGCTTTCACCAAGCTGCTTAAGAAAGGGCAGAACTTTGAGTGGGGAGAAGCGCAGCAGGCAACCTTCAAAATGCTACAGCAGATCATGATGAACCTCCTCACAGTGCAGGCCCCGATTCACAAAAAGTCACTGTTACTCTATTTGGCTACCAATTCGTATGCCATTGATGCGTTAATCACCCAAGAAGATGGGGGTGGGGTTGAGTAACTAGTGTACTACATCAGTCGTACCTTGAAAGATGCAGAAACTCGTTACCCGAGGGCAAAGAGGACGTGTTTGGCCATTGTATATGCTTCATAGAGGTTGCGCCATTATTTCTTGGCATACGAAGTATGGCTGATAACCAAATCCCATGCCATCAAAACTTTGCTGCGGCAACCAATCCTCTCTGGCAGGATATCCCAATGGTTGCTACAATTGTCACAATATGCTTTAAGAATGGGGACACCAAGGGCGGTGAAGAGCCAGGCCATAGCGGATCTATTAGCGTAATTCTCAAGAGAGGAAGAGTTCCCACTGGATGATGAAGTTCCAGGGGAAGTAGCCATGGCGAAAGAGGCCAGAAAGCAATGGGTAATGAAATTTAATGGATCTTCTACCACCTAATCTGGAAGGGGTGGGAGTAGTTTTGTACCATGAAGAAGATAAAGCGGTAGTAGTGTTGTTCAAGTTAGAATTCCCCTATTCAAACAACACCGCAAAATACGAAGCCTATCTAACCGGGCTAGTCATAGCTCTCGAAATGGAAGTCAAGTACTTAAGGGTATTGGGTGATTTGAATTTGGTGGTTTGTCAGGCCAAGGGGAGCTTCTCCTTAAAAGAACCCAGCCTAGCCCCATACAGAGCAATGGCCCAAAAGATGGAAGAAAAGTTTTTGACTTTTGAAATAGAGCATGCTCTAAGAAATGAAAACCGGTTTGCGGACGCGCTAGTCGGGCTGGGCTCCCAAATAATGTTCGAAGGTGATAGCACTAGAATAGAAGTCAGCAAGAGGAAAGAATCGATAATTGAGACGTTGAAGGAGAAATTCCAGGAGGAACAGCGCAACGGGGACTGGCGGATTCCTATAAAGGAAGCCTTGACAAAAGAAGATAACACCGCAGGACTAAAGATACTAAAAGACTACGCCTTGGTAAAGGGGGAATTATATCGTAGGATGCCCGGCGGAGTCTTGTCCAAGTGTGTGAAGCAAGAGGAGGCCTAGAGAAAGCTGAAAGAAGCACATGACAAGACTTGCGGATCTTGCGGGGAGGTCAGCCTTTATCACAAACTTCAAAGGGCAGGCTTCTATTGGTCAAACATGGATAAAGATGCAGACCAAGTCCAAACCCAGTGTGAGACCTATCAACTTGCGGCAGACAGAGAGGAGAGTTACGCTATATTCATCAGCGAGGACTGGAGAAGCCTATTCATATAGTACCTGACAGAAGGCATACTGCTGCAAAAACACAATGAAAAATATAAACTTAAAAGGTTGGCAACACGCTACTTTATGCATAATATGGTCCTTTTCAAAAAAGGATATGATGGGGATTCCTTAAGGTGCTTGGGCCCTGAGGAAGTAAGAGAAATGGTGAAGGAAGTGCACTCAGGAGAGTGCGGGGAGCACTAGGGAAAGAAAAGGCTTTACAGGTGCCTGCTGCAAATGGGCTACTACTGGCCTACCATAAAAAAGGATACGGCAGAATTTGTAAAGAAGTGCCACAGTTGCCAAGTATAAGCCAATTTGATTCACACTCATCCGCAGAATTTACACAGCATGGTAACCCCATGGCCTTTCCACACTTAGGGGCTTGATTTGATAAGACCGGTTAATCCACCATCACGCAAATACATATGGATACTAGTGGTTACGGAATATTTTACAAAGTGGGCAGAGGCAGTACCACTTTGTAAAGCCACAGGAGGAGTAGTGGTAAACTTTATCAAGGAAAAAATAATTGTGAGGTTTGGGGTGCCCCATAGGATCATCAGTGACAATGGCACACCTTTCGTCAACAATGAGGTAAGGAAGATGCTAGAGTTCTACCAAATCAAGCACCACTGGTCATCACCTTATTACTCTCAAGGAAATGGGTAAGCAAAAGCAACGAACAAAACTTTCATAAAGATTATTAGTAAAATGAGTCAAGAGCATACGGGAGGATGGGCAATGCACCTGCCAGACGCTCTTTGTGCCTATAGAAGTTCACCTAAGTCAGCCACAGGTTTTTCACCTTTTTCCTTGGTTTATGGAACTGAAGTGGTGAGCCCAGTAAAGATAACGAACCCATCCCTGATAGTCATGCAGATGCAAGAAAAAGAGGGGGAAGAAGAAGTCTTTGCGGCAGAAAGGTGTGAAGACCTAGAAGGACTTGATGAAAAAAGAGAGAAGGCCCAGGAACGCAGCCGTAGATATAGGCAAAGAATGATTGAGGCCTACGGCAGGATGACTAAAGAAAGGGTGTTCGTGGAAGGATAACTTGTTCTGAAAGTAGCAGACTATGTTAGAAGAGGCCTGGCAGGACCATTCAAGTTTGCACCAAAGTGGGAAGGATCCCTTGTGATAAGGGAGGCACACCTAAGTGGGTATTACCGTTTGACTCAGATGGATGGCAGAGACTTAATAGACCCCATCAATGGGAAATGGTTGAAACGTTATTATGCCTAAGGAGAAGACTCATGTGGTTGTCCTCTTCTTTTGTTTTGTTGAAAGACCTTTATGTTTCCTTTTATCTTTTCCATCTTTCAAGTGATTATATCACAAGATAGAATTTCTTTTGTAACTCGCTTTAATGAGGATGTAATGAAAAACACGAAGTATTATCATAATATGTCATAGCAAAAGCCAGAAACAATAACAAAGTATAGCATTATAAGTTACAAACCCAAACTGTGGCAAACCAGCCAAATAGATACTATAGGAAACATAATGTACTAGACGGATTAATAAGGTAAAAGAAACAACAAAACAAATAAGAAATAGTAGCATCAATGGAGTCCTGAAATGAGTGGCTGATCCCCAAAACAACCGGACCCATCGATGTTGGAAATAAGACGCTCGCGACGACCTTCCAAGTCTGCCACCTCCTTTCTCAGAACCTCAAGGTGTGAGTCAATAGCATCAACAGTAGGCTGGACTCTCCTCATGAAAACAGCCCGGGCAATCTCTCGAAGGTGGTCCAAGATGAACTCCACGGCAAAACCAACACTAATAAGCTCTTGCACCGCAGGCCTCCACTGCAGGATCCTCTCAGTGGAGACGGTATCAACAAAGTTGTGCTCAATGTTATTTAGCACACTCCCCAACATCCTCAAGAAATGTTCTCTAGCAGATCGGCCAAGTCGGAATCCTTGCATGAAGTCCCCGCGGTTGTTATAGATCATCACCAAATGAGAAGCACAGTCCTAGGGTATTCTAAAGCTATGGAAATCTATGTAAGGAGGCCCAGAGCCCTAAAAATTCGCAGGTCCAAGATCATTGACTTCAGGCTGGTCAAAGCATGCAAAAAAGGCTGCAGCCTCACCCACGGGGTCAAGAATGGTGGTGGAACTGCTGCCCACTTCGAACTGGGGAGGGGCCGTAGGAAGTGAACTTGCCAAGGAAAACACAAGGCATGAGGTGAGAAACTAAAAGGGGAAGAGGAAAGAGGCAAACCCACGGGGAAGAAGAAATGGACAAGGGGAAAGAAAACTTACTAGGGCCAGTGATAATGGGGGTTGTGGAAAAAATAGAGACAGGCACAGAAGGAATGACAAAAACTAACGCAGTGAATATGGCAAAAGCTGGTACAGAGAATACGACCGGAATGGGTGCTGTATGCATAGCAGGAGTAGCTGCTGCCGGCGCCCCTACGCTTGCTGCAAGGCCTAACCCCTCAAAGGTCTCTACAAACAGAGAAAATAAACATGCAAATAAAAGGGGAAAAGTGAACCCAGCAAATAAAGGAGGAGAAATGAACTTAGTAAAAAAAAAAGAGGAGGGAGCACATACCCATGAATTCAGCCTTAGGTGGACCACCCCCTTCTTCCTCAGACTCAGAAATCCTTCTCACCAGGACGGGCTTGTTATCAGGATCTTCAAGAATGTCCTCAGACTCCTCAGAAGACAAATCAGCATTGGGCCCATGGGTGGTAGAACTAGGAATGGAGGCAGGAGTAACCATTAAGGATAAATCGTCCTTCACGGCTTGAGACAGGGCCGCAAAGGGGTCACTAGTGGAAATGATAAGGGGCGTGACAGTTAAAACAGCCTCGGTCTGAGTTATAGCAGGAGGAACAACTTCCTTTGGAGGAGTAGACATTTTGGACGAAACAGAAGTGGTCTCGCTAACCCCCTCAATATGAGTACCCTCTTCTCTGGGTACCGGTCCTGTGGGAGGGCTAGGAGCCTCGGCAGGAACTCCATATGCAATGGCAGAAGTGACAGGTGTCTGAAATGTTTCACCAGCCCTGTCAAAGGAACCCTTCGCGGGTGTACCCATGGAGGTAGAAAGTTCCTTGACTATGGGATGATAAATGGAAAGGGGCTTGGGCTGATCCTAGAAGGCAAAAGAAAAAAAAGGAAAACATATATATACATATGTAATAAAGAATAAAGGAACCCACGATTGATCAAGACAGACGAAGGCACGTGGCAGACGAGATACGTGTAAAAAAAAAAAAAAGCAGGAAAGAAGAAGGGAAGGGAGATATACCTCAAATTTAGGCTCATCAAGCTCAATGGGATGGGTGGCTGACATATCCTCCTTATGCTTAGACTACAAAGGAAAAGGGGAACAAGAGACAATGTTAAAGAAAGAAGTCAGTAGGCATGACATGAGTTAGTCGTAGAGAAGCTAAAGTCAAAACGCAGAAGATGAGGCAAATTTTTCTAACATGACGTACCCGTCGCTCAACGGCAGACACAGGATGAGGAGTTTTCTTTCTCTTACTACCCCATGTCCTACTAGAAAGGGGAGCATCTGTGGCTGGCTGTGGAGCAGCAGGCTTGGGCTTGCCTGTGAACTTGAGCTTGGCAGGACCTTTTTTGGCCGGCGCAGGAATATTGATTACCTTAACTTTCTTCTCCCAACCAGGAGGAAAATCACCCGTGAGCCAACACCATCCTTCCTTCTCCTCATCCCACTCGAAGATGGCTGAACGGCTCTATTTTTTGGCATAGGCTAAAACGGACTTGGAAGGCAAGAGCAACCGAGGGTTAGGTGAGATGAGCATATTGAGCCCATCAGGAGGGATAAGGGAGAAGCCGCGACTACTTGTCAACTCTTGTTCAAACGAAGTCATCACAGCTTGCCAATAGCCATGCATGGCAAGAGTGCAAAAACCCTCCCTCGACGAGCCAGGAGCTGTAACTGCACTGAAACGTTGTCTCCAAAATTCGAAGGCAGTGTGTCGCAGGAAAGGCTGAACTGAAGTAGGAGACTTCATAAGATAGGAAAGATCATTAAAAATGTCCTGATCTAGTCCAAACTGTCTCCTTACACGGTTGGCAGGGTAGTGAACGAACCTGATACCTTCATCGGCTAAATAAGGCAACCATCCAACATTGGTGGCTGCCAAATAGGTGATCCCCATTTCGTCAAAACCAGCCAAAGGAGTGGTGATCCCAATGATGTCAGTAAACAAACCCATAGCAGAATCAATACACGTATAACCCTTACCCAAGTCTCTATAAGCTCTCCAAGAAAACTAGTACCTCTATCAAAAGACTCAACAACCAAATGATCAATGGGCTTCAGACCAGACCAACGAAAAGTCAGAGGGAAATCGGATTCAAACTTGCCGCAGAAGTCAGTGATCACTCGTGGACATGATTGGTACTTCTCCTTCGCGAAACGAACAGGTCTACATTTCGCCAAGTATTGAGCACACCGCTCAAACAACAACTGCTGTAGAATGGTGCTATGAACAGAGGAAGTGACTATGTGGAAGGAGCCCGCTTGGCTCTTGTCACTCCGCAGGATATCTAGTTAAACATACAAATACCCCAAAAACATGGGGGCCAACGGCAGGCTTACCCCGGCAGATATTTTGATAGCCAAATGGAAATACAAAGGCTTGATGGCATAGTGGGGGTGGGAGCCAAAGACGAACTTGCAAAGCCAAAATGCAACAAAAGCCACGCGGTGGGTGGTAACAGAGAATTTGGAGGAAGAACTAATCCAGTACGATAACTTGGCATTTCTGACCATTCTCTTTCTCAACTCAGCCTCAATGGCTTCTTCCTCTGGAGAAAGCTCTATGGTGGCAGGATCCACATCGCCAAGGATTGGCAAGAGCAGTTGGTTGGCCACATCCTCAAGGGTCACGGTTAGTTCGCCGCAGGAGAAGAAGAATGTGTGGGTGGTGGCGCACCACCGGCGGACCAAGTGACGGAGGTTGTAGAGGTCTCGGAAATTGGAAAGACTTCGAGATAGAACAATGGCCTTCAGAACACCGACCCGCTGTAGCAAACCCATAAAGACCGTATGGGATAACTCCCTATCAACCCACTCCTTCCAACCCATGGCGGTGCCCAATCCGAACTTGAAATGAATCGGCATGGGAAGAGCAATGCCTTGATGGATGACCAAATCGGAGATGGAGGAAGACATCGGGGCCCAAGAAATATCGAGGTTTCGCCGACAAAGAGCAAGCCACACGCGGCCCAGCGGCGGTGGCACGTAGTCATTAGGAACCTCGAGGAAATGAGGATAGGAATTATACCAAGGGTTAATCAGAGGGGCGCACTCACTGTCTAGGTCGCGACGCCTCTTCCTCATTGAAATGATCAGATTCAGAGTACACGACCTCCTCACCCATCTCTTTCCTGGCAGGAGAATCGGAAACGGCCTCTTTCCCCTTGCGGCGAGAAGAACCTTGACTTTTCACCGGCGCCATTGTACGAAGGTTTGATCGAAGTAAAATGGGTATGCATATTTGAGGAGAAGAAGACGGTAAAGGAAGGGGGACGGATATAGTGTTTTGAAAAAGAAGAAATTTGTGTTTAGATTTCCAAAGGGCTCTCTTCTTAAATACCTGAGTCATTAATATCGGCCTGAAGGGAGGCGATTGGTCAGCCATCAAAAGAAGAATGAAATTAATGAAGCGACGGTTGTGTCTTAAAATAACTGCCATTTTGGAAAATTCGAAGATTCACTACTGTTCACGACAGGAAAAGAAATATATGTATAAGAAAGAGTCCACAGTTTCGAAAAAAGCCCGCGAAGAAAGAGAAAGAAGAGAAACAGAAAGGACAGGAATGTTTTTTATTCACATATGGATCGCAAGAACGCTCCATATGTTCAGGGGGCTAAATGTTGAGGGTCACTTTTTCAACCCGAATAGAAAGAAGGAAGCCCAACCCAGCAACACGAGCAGCAGAGGAGTGGCAAGCATAGAGTAAAACCATTAAGCCTAAAGTGGCAGGAATAATGGATCACAGACCCATAATAAGAATAAATGGGCCTTGAGGAAGTAAATGGGCCTAAAGGTCTGGAAAGAGAGAAATGGCACCCATGGGCAGTGTATGGTATGAAAAAGTGAGAATGGGCCACGGCAGGCCTAAAGCAATGTAAACAAAGAAAGTAAGGGATTAATGGCAAGCCCATGAATATCAAGGATGAGCATAAGGAAATTAGGCTGGGGAAGCCCAATGAAGTTTGTAAAAACTCATGGGAACGCAGAGTTAGTAATCGGACCAAGCAAGTCCAAAGAAAGTAAATGGGCCAGAAAGGCCTGAGAGAAAAACAAAAAGGACACTGGAGCCCATAAGAAAAAAAAACCAGTGGCCACGTTAAGCCACTGGGGGAAAGGATGGAACGGCAGGCCCTAAAGAGGCCCAGCAGGAGTAAGCCATTACAACAAGAATAATAAGTAATGTGGTAGGAAGTCAAGTAAGTTAAGAAGTGGGCTGAAAGAAAATGCAAAGCCCAGTACCAAATGAAGCCCAGTCTTTAAGGAAACGGGAAATCAAAGTAGCAACTTATAAAAAGCCAGAAATGAAAGGCAGGCTGTGCAGGCAAAGTCTCCAGGCCACGGTGGACGGATGAGCAGCAGGCAGACTTTAGACACATACAGACAGGAGGCATGCGCAAGACCTAGGCACCACCAGTCTGTACTCAGCCAATACGAGACATGGTAAGGTCATGAGTTAGAGGTAAGAGGGCATGGTTTGGTGGTGGGGAGAGGGGAAAATCTGTTTTGGGGTTCCTGCTCAAGTTCTTTTGGGAGATACGTCTTGCTGGGATGACATACATTCCAAAACAGGTAAGGCTAAGTTGGAACCACTAGATGCATGCCATGAGAGAGAGAGAGAGAGAGAGAGAGAGAGAGAGAGAGAAATAGCACCATGGTAAGAAGAAGAGTCACGGCAGACTAACAGACAAAATAGTTGTCTTTGTTTGATGGCTCGTAGAATGGAATAGTAATGGTCGACGAGTACACCTAGAACAGACAAAGGTGGTTAAGGGGTAAAATAGTAAAATCCGGTCACGGCAGGCACTATAAAAAGGGGTCCTTTGCGGTGAACATAAGAGGCAACATAACAGAACAATAATAGAGAAAAACAGAGAGAAAAACACCATACAAAAAGAAATTATGGTGGTGAAAATCACAAAGGAAAGATGAAGGGAACCTGGGGAAAAGAAAGAAAGAAAAGATAAAAGAGAGAAAATAGAAAGGAAAGCGAGAGTTAGCAGCATGCACTAATAGGTTTCTTCCCCTCTCTCCCTCTCTAATCCCTGCTCTCTTCTGTGAATAATCGCCTTGGGCATTATCCATTCAGGTCCGCCTTCCTCAAATCCATTAATTTCCACAGCAGGATTCTTTTCCTCGGAGGTTAATCGTGTTGAGAGGAGGCGTTCTTTCTCTTTGGCTTTGCTTCCGCGGACTAAAACTGGACTTAGTTTCTTTATATTTTGATTAACCCTTTTTATCATCTGCCCCCTCTCATTTTATTTACAGAAGTCGTTAATATTACTGTAATTAAGGATTATTTGGTCATTCTCTGTTGAAAAGCCATCTGGTCATTCCAGAATAACTGGTTTTGTTTTATTAATTGTATCTGTCTGCCACAAGCTTATCAGAAATAGCTCTGCCTACCGTAAGCACACTTCTAGCAGACAAGGTATAGTTTGTGCACAAGCCGGCCAAAATGAGTTCTAGTTGGACCGGTCTTGACTCCCGTAACCCAAAACACTTTGGTTTACTATCACGAAAGGGCAGCCCAGCCCAGCCTAACATAACAAAAAAGGCCCCCCACACATATTCAAGGGCGTAGTGATTGTCATCTCATTTAATGACCGCCTGAAGATCTTATACCTTTTTTTCAACCCAAAAACTCATGCAAGAGGCTAACCCAAGCTGACATCACTGTCTCAAGCCCCACCATCAATATTCATATGTTCAAACCTTTTACACCAAGCCCATCTCTAATGGTTCGTTTGGATTTAGGGAGAGGAAGGGCGAGTGAAAGGAAGTAGAGTAGAGTTGACTGAAAAATAAGCTATTTTTCAGCCAACTCTACTCTATTCTCCTCCACTCACCTTCCCTCTCTCTCAATCCAAATAGGTTGCAAGTCTCTCTATCTCTCTCTCTTCCAAGGTTGTAAATTTTGTACCAATTTCAAATACCCTCAAAATGTACTAAATAAATTATTGAGCTGTACTGTGGGTGTCTCAAGTGTTTTTTTTTTTTTTTTTTGATAAACGGCAGAAGTGTTTCAATTGGTTTTAATATTTCTACTGATACAAGAAATCCGAAAAAAAAAATGGGGGTTATAAAACAAGCTATTTGGACTAATATTTTGCGCTAATGTATTTGAGCTTCTAAAATATATGGATTTTAATGTTTATATTTAGAAATATAAATTATTCTCATAAAAAAGAAGAAGAAATGTATATTATTTATTTATAAAACTTGTTGTAACGACCTAATGATACATGAGTACTAATCACTATCTAACTATTTTGTTCCCAGAGTGCTATCCATCACAAACTGCATGTTTGGCTTTAACTTTCTTGGAACTCATAAATTTGCCAATAGGTTAGGTAAGTTTCCAATATGTTTAGCTTGCAACTTCGTAAATACACATGAGATACATTTACAAATAAGCATAACTAAATGTGTATTAAAATTTTACCACGATTATACATATAATATATATATATATATATATATGATGTTTGTATATTTGAAAATATAAAATAGCTACTAATAAAATAAATATAAGTTTATTTGAAACAAATGAAAAAAAAAATCATTTAAATTGTTATCCATGAAATTCTTAATTTTAGTTTGTCTAACTGTTATTTATATAATAATAATACCATAAGAAAAATGAATCAATGATGGTGACTTTTTTTAAGGTTTATTAATTTTGATTCTATAGTTTTCACACTTAATAACTCATTTAACACAAAAAATTAAGAAATTTAAATTAGATTCCTTGATTTTTGTAGTGTAGTAAACAGTTGCACCGAAATTTAAAAAAAAAAAAAGAAAAAAAAAAAGGATGAGACACACAGCATAAAATTAGACTCAAATTTGAGATTTAGTTGAATTTTCTTTTAGCTTTGGCTTTAAATACTGTGGGGACAACTTTTGCCTAGACCAAGTGTTGCACATTGTAGTCATCTTTGGCTTAACCAAACTAGTGATACTCTAACTCCTTTGGCTCATCCCTTATGAGGTAGAAAGAGGAAAGATATCCTTTCAATGTGGAACTCTAAGCCAAAGATGACTACAATGTGCAACACTTGGTCTAGGCAAAAATTGTCCCCACAAATACATATATATGTTGAGGCTTGCACTGCGTTATAGTCTATAGATCTTGAAAGATCAATGTCTCAGCCAAAAAAAAAAAAAAAGAATGATCTTGAAATATCAAGGGAGAGTGTAGTCCACCTAAGTAGGTCATATTCACCAACAATTCTATTTACTTTTGGATCACTTCGAGTAAAAGGAGAGTCAATTTATTTTTATATTTCATCTTATTTAGAAATTAAAGAATATTATTGTTACTTTCACAAGGGAGCTAAACAAACTTGGAGAATTAATTGAAAAATCGAACTAGAAAGGTAGCGGGTGTCTCAATTATTGACTCTTATGATAAAAAAACCAAGTTAATGTGTATTTATTTTTAAATAATTTAATAGTTACAATAATGAGAGTGGAATTTCAAACCCTACAGGCAATGCCACTGACTAAGTTAAGAAAAACAGATTGTTAGTAACAATATAAGTAGTAGTAGTAACAACTGAAAAAAAAAAAAAAAAAAGGGTAAAAATTTAACACTTATGAACAAAACGAATAAGAAATTACATTTTTTTTCATAAATACAAAAAGAGAAAATTTTTAATTTGTCCTAGAAATCCTTATAGAAGCATTTTAGATGCAGCTAACTAGAATCTTTACCTTTAGCGAGCTTCGAATTCGGTGATTGTCACGTCATTTATAGAATAAAACCACTCACCTGTGATTGATCCCAAATTATTGGTAGGTCTTCTAAAAATGAAAGCAGGTTGTTTTGGAGAAGGAAGAGTTGTTTCACAACTTAGCATGAGAAGAACTGCCAACATTGTTGGTCGGTCTATTGCATCTTCTTGCACACATAAGAGCCCAATTTGAATGCATCTCAAGACTTCATGGGAAACAAATGAGTCATTTATTGATGAATCAACTATATCCAAGACTCTATCTTCTCTCCATAGTTCCCAAACTTATATGGTTCAGAGTATTATCCATAAAGGGCTGTATTATAAATGCAAATGGTAAAGATTGTTGTTTTTATTACTTACATGCCCTATCAAAGTTAGGGAATCGTGCCTTTGATAAGAACTGTTATTCTTCTTGCCACTAATGATCTCCAACAATATGACACCAAAACTAAAGACATCTGATTTTGTTGAAAATTTTCCAAATATTGCATACTCTGGTGACATATAACCACTGCATGTGAACAATATTAAAAATAAAGTTAAAGTTTGCATAGGCCTTCATTTTCCGTAAGGGTGGCAACTGTGCAAGCAAGCGTGCATGTGTTTGGGTGATACTTACTATGTTCCGATAACTCTAGTTGTTGTGTCTTGAATTTGGTCCCCATTGAATATACGAGCTATCTCGAAATCCGAAATTTTAGGATTCATCTCACCATCTAAGAGAACATTACTGGTTTTAAGATCCCTATGTATGATTTTTAATCTTGAGTCTTGATGAAGATACAAAATCCCACGAGCGATCCCAATGATGATTTCAAAGCGTTTCCCCCAATTAAGCAATGAACTTCTTGTATGATCTACAATAAAATTTAACTCCAATATACTCAAAATGTGATTAATTAGTGTAAAAATATTTGGCTGTATGTAGTCCAAATATATTCTTTGAACATAAATAATAAAAGGAAAAAAAAAAAAAAAAAAAAAAAAAAACAGATGAATGCAATCAATTTATAGAAAAAAGACATACCAAAAATGAAGAAGTCCAGGCTTTTGTTAGGCATGTACTCATAAATCAACATCTTTTCTTCCCCCTGAATGCAACAGCCAAAAAACTTGACAAGATTCCTATGCTGAAGTTTTGCAATTAACAAAACTTCATTTTTGAATTCCTCTATTCCTTGTGCTGAACTGTTGGATAGCCTTTTAATAGCTACTTCTTGTCCATTAGATAATGGACCCTGAATCCATGATCCAAAATTAAGCTCAGTCATAACAATTACTTCAAAGCAATTGAGTTCAATGCCACAATCTGATTCTTCAATAACTTATGTCTTAGCTTATGTAAATCATTTTCCAGCATTCACACTCACACAATAACGGAATTTGAAAAAGAAAGGAAAATATGCAGGATCTCTACGTTAAACGATGTCATTATGAATTGTAACTGTACCTTAAAAACAGAACCAAAGCCACCTTGCCCAAGTTTGTTGATTGGAGAGAAATTGTCAGTGGCAGCAACTATGCAGCCTAGATCAAAGATCAATAAATCTGGATGTCTACTACTCTCCTCTAGCTCATTTCCCTCCAAATAGCCTCTAGTACCGGTAAAATATAATGATTGATTGTGCAATTTTCTTTTCACTGTCCAAAAACATATTGATAGATTGCTCACTATAATTTTGCAATTGAGCATTTATATAGCTCATGTAGACTACTAAAATGACTCTTGATTTAATATGCGAGTGCGCGCGCGCACACATATATATATATATATATATATATATTCCTCTGTGTTTGTGTGAACAATACAATGGACGTGATTTTGTTACCTTTTGTTTTCCTCTTCTTCATTAGGCATATATAGGCTATCAAGCATACCAGAAACAATGTCACCATAACAGAAATTATTGTAATAGCCAGCTGCCTCTTGTGGCCAAAAAAACCATTGGACTTCCTTGTGTAAGTAGCTGAAGGACAAAAAAAAAAAAAAAACTAACACAAAACATCAGTCCACGATCTGTAAGTTGAAATAGGCAGAAATGAAAATTTACGAAAAATGCAAGCAAGTGGAGAAGGCCACCTAACTCAGTTGCATCTACACGTACATTTAGATCCCGCCTTTCATATGAATTCTCCGAAACGTCAATCAATTCACCATACCATGCCAAACAACTCGTCCCCTTCCCATCAATATTCATGCTTACAAAAGCTGTGCAAGAGCAATTTCTCAAGCATGCCTGCTCGCACTCTGAGCTACTCATACTCTTGTCCATCCAAACTGCATTAAATGAATCAGGGCCCTTCAAACGCTCCACCTTCACAAACCCTTCTCCATTCCCACACATCGACAACCCCAACTGCTTCCTCATACACCCCCCAGAACCATCTCTGTGATACCAATTTTTCCGAGATTTGGGTTCATACCCTGGCAAACACGTACACTCAAACTTATTAACATTGTCATCAGACTCAGGACCACATTTACGGTATGCACCACAGTGTCTATAGTTGTCACACCGGTATTTAGGTGCTGACCAGAATTCCTTCCATTGAAGGTCACCATCATTCCACATAAGTTTCTGGAGTAATCCAGAGTTGCCAACCACTACTCTAGAAATGATGGAGGGGTCATCAAAAAAGTAGGTGTAAGATACCTCATCTTCGTTGTTAACAGAATTGTAATTAAAACCCGATGAGGCAGTTGCTGATGATGATGATGTTGGCCACGGCCATGGACCTGACCGCCAATATAAAGTCGAACCCTTGTACAAGACGACTTGTGGAGAGCCAGTAGGATTCATCTTATAGAAGTAGTCCCCAGTTCCGGGGTCATCTTGCGACTTCCAAGATGTCAAGAACCTGTCTAGCCCAGTTATCCGATTCAACCCAAGCCTCATGCCTGGAAGCAAAGTGTCTGTAGGATGATCAAAGCTTTGCCATATCACCTTTTTGTTATTGCCTTGGACCAATTCCAGATTTCCCGAATCTTGAAGCCGTGCAACAGAGGAGGTTGTCCCTTGGACAGACACATTTGTAGACCAAAGAAGACGGTTAGAACTGTCATGGAGTACAAGGTTTCCATAGGGGTTGATGGAGAGAACTCCGGAGGAATCAATAATAGGATCATTCCTGTTTGCCACCCACACTATAGTTTGATTTGCCACTTTGACAAACCAAATACCAAGATACCGGTAGCTAGATTTTCCGGGACTGAAGAAGCCCAAGGCGAAATTATTTTTGTTGGAAATCAAAGACTGGCCATCCTTGATGGATTGGTCTGGTGTTAAGGTGTCAACGGAAGTACAAAATGGGAAGAAAAGCATGATCAGAATCAACGACATGACCATGGTTTCAGCATCCATGTTTGTGTGCAGCGGTCTTTTTTTTTTTTTTTTTTTTTTCTTTCAAAATATGGGGTGGGAAAAATATATTGATATTTGGTTTGATTGAGGATTCTGAAGCCTCCTTGCAGAAAAGAAAATGGATGCTGGGTCAAGTCAATAAGTCAAAAGTCCAGAATTGCGTCGAGGGACTGTAGGCTAAGCATCAATTTTCACTGACTAGCAGATATTATTATTTTTAAATCCCCACGTGAGCTGCCAACTATTCATCTATTCCCACCGCACAATCTCTTAAAATATCTCTCACTCTCTCTTTACCGGTCACCTAAGGCCTTATCTCCCACTTTGCTTTCTTTTATTCACACAAGAACACACACATATACACCCCCATCTCTCTCTCACCCTTGCCAACCACCACTCCATCGGATCACCACCACCATCTTTTTAACGATGAGATTCACCGAGGAACTTCATAAGAATCTCTAGGCTCCTTCATCTCAAACTATTAAGGTAAAAACTCTAAATAATTCGGTGGATTTTCATATTGTTGATCTAAGCTTTTGAAGTGATATTCACATGATTAAGCCTTAAGAGTTTTGATCTGGTGAACATATTCTGATGAAGGGCTTAGTGTTTTTATTTATTTAAATGAATGGTGGCCATTTGAGGCTTTCTATAGCTAAGATTTGGCGATTTTGATGCCTTATTGTCTTGGTAAATGTTTGTGATGCTAGTTTTGTGAGAGATCTTTCAAGTGAAGAAATTATGAGATTAAGGAGATTTTTGGGTAAAGTTGTGATTGGCAAGAGGGTGGCCTCAAAGGAGCTAATAAAATATGCCCAACATTCTAAGTTTGGGCTTGCTTAAGTGAACTGTTGGGAGATTAAAGTTACTTAACTAGACTTAGTTTAAGATTTTCAAACTTGTCTTGATAAACTTGTATACCTTTTCTTTAGGTTCTAACTAATTCTTGTTGGAGCACTTGGAAGCTAGGCTTTTATGCGGTCTTGCAAGGTAAGTAGCTAATTAAAACATGTAATGTGTGTGTATATATAATGTGGGAATAATGAAAAGTTTTTATTAATTCTAGGAGATTGGCTTTGATGTGATTCATTTATAATGGATATTACAAATAATTGGATAATTTAAAGAATTGGAAAGCATCGTTTGACAAGTGGGTGGGAAATCCTACTGGATAGGAATTTCTTTGGAAATTATGCAAATTTATCGAAAATGTGTTATGAAACTCAATTATATAAACTTGCCAGATCTTTATGACACCTTACCTCATGTCATGGCAATTGTGATTTCCTAGTGATTACCCAGCCGAATACTTGGATCTTTGTGATGTTGTTATGCTGGCACCTGAGTCTATGTGACATAGTAGCCGATAACTGGTACTTGTAGTTTTTGTGACACGGCCAATAGTGCAACACCTAAGCCTTTGTGACATGGTGGATTATATTATGGCACCTGAGTCTGTGTGACACGGTAGCCAGTAACTGGTATTTGCAGTCTTTGTGACACAGCATTAACATTGCTACTTACAGAGCTTTGTCTCACTACTGTTTAATTATGAATTTTTACAGAGCAGGCAACAACCTTTTGAGTTAGATATTATGGCTTGTAATAGATAGGCAACTACTTTCTGGAAGCTAGACTTTTGGTATTATAGACCTTAGGAGTATGAGACTCCTAACCTAGTGTTGGAGCTGCACACACTAGGGATATTTTGCACAATTGTTTTGTAACTGATTTTGGTGATGACTTTTATCCCATCTTAGAAACAAGATGTTTATATGTAGTTAATTCAAGCCTTCATTCTTTTGTGGCCAATGGTCCTTGTAATTATTGCATAAAGATCTGACTTACTTTGGAAGTATCTTTAATGAAATTATTATGAAAGTTCTTGATGTTGGTACTTGGTATGAATTGTTTGGATTGAATTGTCAAAAAGGAAAAATCTGCAAGTACTTTTGTGATGTATTTCTCATGCTTTGGACCCTTTTAGGTTTGGGGCGTGACAAAATATCACAATACTTATCTTAAATATATTTTTCTTAAGTTTTAGAGCAACTTAATAGGTTGGCAAATGAGGGATCTAGAAAATGGGTTGAGATTGGTGAATTGGGTTGGAGCTGTAAGGTTAACAGTATGTTGTAACTTTCTCATGACCAAAACCCACGGACTTACACAAGCCTTTTTATTGAGCCTTTAGTAGTGTAACATTATATTCACCTCATTTATTGTACCATATTTCCCATCCATTGCAAAATATGCTATATGAAGAAAGCAGATACGGAAAATTTAAATGAATGATTGATTTTTGGGTCTAAAGTGAGTAGAAAGACCAATGCTGGTCAAACTTATTATTGAGGCATTATTAAAGAATGGTCAGAAATTCAAGGAATGGTGTGATTAGGACCCATGGTGACTTTGACAGCAACAGCAATCTCCTCCACACCCTCTAGCATAAGACATAGCCCAGGCCAAAACCCCAAATTTTATATCTTTGGTCGCGTAATTTCTTCTCCAACTCAATTTATTACCAATCTAAATCACACACACACACACACACAAATAAAACACGACACAGAGAGGGGGATCATTACAAACATTAACTAACATTAATAATCCTACAACCACAGATTGATTCTCTCACCTGCTGTTGGGTGCTGTTCTTAGTGACCCATCCATCTTTCTCAAAAAAAATAATCACAATGCAAGCGCAAACAGTACACTCTCAAGTCCTAACTCTCTCTCTCTCTCTCGCATTTTTCTTCAACAATGGAGTTGGGTTTGGTTACAAAGAACACAAGCCGGTGGGTGTTTACACTCCCAGCTTATCTTGGCTCCAAAAAAATACCTTTGTTTTGTTTGTAATTTTTATGGCCTCTTTGTCACAGTGTTTTGTGTCATGGGCTTTTCGGTCTCCACACAAGACAACATTAATTTATGAGTCATACCGGTATTACAAGTTTTACTATATTGAAATTTCAAAAATAATGTCTCACTAATCATAAAGAGACATTTCAAATATTTATGAGTAAAATAATAATTTGTCCTACAAATCCCTGTAGAAGCAATCTAGATGCAGCTAACTAGAATCCTTATAGAAGCAAATTAGATGTAGCTTAACTAGAATCTTTGCCTTTAGCGAGCTTCAAATTTGGTTATTGTCACATCATTTACAGAATAAAGCTCCCGTCCTATGATTGATTCAAAATCATTGGTAGCACTTTTGAAAATGAAAGCAGGTTGTTTCGGAGAAGGAAGAGCTGTTTCACCACTCAGCATAAGAAGAATTGCCAACATTGTTGGTCGGTCCATTGCATCTTCTTGCACACATAAGATCCCAATTTGAATGCATCTCAAGATTTCTAGGGAAACAAAAGACTCACTTATTGATGAATCAACTATATCCAAGGCTCTATCTTCCCTCCAAAGTTCCCAAACCTGTGTGAGTTGTAGCATTATCCATAAATGGGTTGTATTATAAATGCAAATAGTAAAGATTGTTGTTTTATGTTACTTACATGCCCTATTAAAGTCAAGGAAGGGTGGTTCTGATAGGAATCTGTGTTTTTCTTGCCACTCACGATCTCCAACAATATGACACCAAAACTAAAGACATCAGATTTGGTTGAAAATTTCCCAAATATTACATACTCCGGTGACATATAACCACTGTATGTGAACAATATTAAAGAAAATGTTAAAGTTTGCATAGGCCTTTATTTGCTGAATGTATGGCAAGTGTGCAAGTCTCAATGCACATGTGTGCATGTGTTTGAGTAATACTTACTATGTTCCGACAACTCTAGTTGTCTTGTCTTGAATTTGGTCCCCTTTGATTATACGTGCTATGCCAAAATCCGAAATTTTGGGGTTCATCTCACCATCAAGTAGAACATTGCTGGTTTTAAGATCCCTATGAATAATTCTTAATCTTGAGTCTTGATGAAGATACAAAATCCCTCGAGCAATCCCAATTATGATTTCAAAACGTTTCCTCCAGTTTAGCAATGAACTTCTTGTATGATCTACAACAATAATTCGGTTCAATGTATTCAAAATGTGATATACATAGTGTTGAAATATGCGGTTTTATGCACTTCAAATATATTCATTCAACATATATGACAGAAGAAAGTAAAACTTATGCATGCAATAAATTTTTCGAAAGAAAACGTACCAAAAATGAAGGAGTCCAAGCTTTTGTTTGGCATGTACTCATAAATCAACATCTTTTCTTCCTCCTGAATGCAACAGCCAAAAATTTTGACAAGATTCCTATGTTGAAGTTTTGCAATCAGCATAACTTCATTTTTGAATTCTTCTATTCCTTGCCCTGAACTTTTGGATAGCCTTTTTACAGCTATATGTTGTCCATTAGATAATTGACCCTGAATTCATGATCGGAAATTAAGCTTAGTCATAACAATTAGTTCAAAGCAATTGAGTTCAATACCACAATCTGATTCTTCAATCACTTATGTCTTGGCTTATGAAACTCATTTATTGTGCATTCACAATAATGGAATATGAAACAGAAAGGAATATAGGCAAGATATCAACATTCAACGTCATTATGAATTGTAACTATACCTTAAAAACAGAACCAAAACCACCTTGCCCAAGTTTGTTGGTCGGAGAGAAATTGTCAGTAGCAGCAACTATGCAGCTTAGATCAAAAATCGATAAATCTGGATACCTGCTACTGTCCTCAAGCTCATTTCCCTCCAAATAGTCTTTGGTACCAGTAAAATTTAATGATTGATTATGCAATTTTCTCTTCACTGTCCTAACATGTAGAAAGAAATTGCTTACTATAATTTCACTATGGAGCGGTTATACACCTCTCATCGTGTGGAGGACTAGTCTAAATGACTCCTGATATATATGCGTGTGTTACTTATCAAAAGATATATATGTGTGTGTGTGTGAACAATACAATGCAAGTGGCTTTGTTACCTTTCGTTTTCCTCTTCTTCATTAGCCACATATACGCTAGCAAGGATACCAAAAACAATGGCACAGCAACAGACAATATTGTAATAGCTAGTTTCCTCTTCTTTCCAAGAAAACCTTTGGACTTCCTTGTATACTTAGCTGTAGGGAACAAAAATAACTGTAATCCATAGAGTGAAAAAGACAGAAATGAATATTTAGGAAAGTGAGAGCTAGAGAAGAAGACTACCTAGCTCGGTCGCATCAACACGAACATTAAGATCCCACCCAGAATCTGTAAACTCTAAAATGTCAATCAGTTCACCATAAAATGATAAGCAACCGAATCCCTTACCATCAGTATTGTAATTGATAAAAGCTGTGCAGGAACAGTTCCTCAAGCATGCCTGCTCGCACTCTAAGCTACTCATACTCATGTCCATCCAAGCTGCATCAAATGTATCAGGAGCCTTCAAATGTGCCACCTTCACAAAACCTTCTCCATTTCCACACATAGACAACCCCAACTTCTTTCTCACACATCCCTCAGAACCATCTCTGAGAGACTTGGGTTCATACCCTGGCAAACAGGTACATGCAAACCTTGTAGTGCTGTCAACAATACATATGCTGTACACACCACAGTTTCCATAGTTATCACACAATTTAGGTGTTGACCATACTTGCTTCCATTGACGATCACCATCATTCCATGTAAGTTGTTGCAAAAGTCCAGAGTTGTCCACCACACATCTTGTAATGATGGAGGGGTCATCAAGAGAGCTGAAGTAGGATATCTCATCTTCATTGTTAACAAAAGTTGAGGTAAAACCAAGTGAGGGTTCGGCTACTGGTGTGTTCCATGGCCGTGGACTTGCCCGATAATGTGGGGTTGGACCCTCATACAAGAGCAATTGTGGATAGCCAGTAAGATTCAGCTTAAAGGAGTAGTTCCCAGTTCCAGGGTCATCTTGTGACTTCCAAGATGTCAAGAAACTGTTGATCCCAGTTATCCTGTTCAACCCAATCTTCATTTCTGGAAGAAAAGTATCTGTAGGATAGTCAAAGCTTTGCCATAACAACATTTTGTTGTTGTCTTGGACCAATACCAGGTTTCCTGAATCTTGAAGCTGAGCAACAAAGGAGGTTGTCCCTTGGACGGACACATTTGTAGACCAAAGAAGACGGTTGTGACTGTCATGGAGAACAAGGTTTCCAGATTGGTTGATGGAGAGAACTCCAGTGGAATCATTGATAGGATCATTTCTGTTTGCAACCCACACCACAGTTTGTTTTGTCACTTTGACATACCAAATACCAAGATACCGATAGCTAGAGTTGCCAGGGCTGAAGAAGCCTAAGATAAAATTGTTTTCTTTGGAAATCAAAGATTGGCCATCCTTGATGGATTGGTCTGATGTTAAGGTGTCAAGGGATATGCATAATGGGAAGAAAAGAATTATCAGAAACATAGACGTGACCAGTTTTTCAGCATCCATGTCTGAGTTTTTTTGGGGGAGGGCGGTGGGTGGGCATGAAGTCTTCCTACATGAAAGGGGGGAGAGAGAGAATTATTAAGTCTTCTCTTTCTGATCCCTATCTCTGACTAATTGTTTCTTTTAGGACCATACACCTCTCTTTTTTCAAAAAAAGAAGCCGCCTATCAAAAAGGGTTTTGCTTGAAGTCAATAAGCCAAGCATCACAAGTCAACCAGAGTTGCGTCTAGGGACCAGAGGCATTCTGGCATCAAATTTTCAGTGAAGGCTTTTTTTTTTTTCTACCTAAAAACTACTATAAAATTAAATATCCCAATACCTAATCATCATACCTTTCTGTTCAGTTTTAGTTCAATTTAATGGATGGCTTGAACATCATGTTAAAAATTATATTTACTTTTAGCACATACTTGAGTGAGTAATTGATAGTTTGGTGAGGATGGCATTTATGTTGTCCAGAAAATTGGCTGAGATTGGTGGATTGGAAGCTTAGCATCATTACTGATCTTGTGCTAGCATCAGCGATCTAGGCCAAGCTTGATTTCCAGTGCTTTCTGCTGTCCTTTGGCTAACCTCATTTCGGAAAATCTCAATGGCTTTCATGAATCAACCTACTACCAGTTGATTATAGCCTTTACAATTAGTGTACACTATGCAATCTACTAAATGCTTTGATTGTATCCAAAAAGAAAAGTAAGAAAGTCATGTCTTCAAAGGATATAAAAATGGGACAAATAGGGAAAAAATAATACAGCTTATTGGAAGCACAATTTTAAATTTTAAAAGACTATCTGTATTCCCAACCAAGCATATGAGATCAAAGTATATTCTATTTGGCATGTAAGCCTTAAGTACAAGGTAAACTGTATTGCCCAACTAAAACACATGGATTTTATAATTTCTTTTATCCTTCTATATCTACCATCCACTGCAAAATTTGTTATATGAAGAAAGCAGATGTAGAGAACTTCAAACAACAGGCATCTTTACTTAAAAATAAATTAAAATTTTTTTTTCTCTCCCTTGTTTTTTGGTGGATAAGAAGCATAATATTTACAGTAATTTCCATACACTGTAAAAGGACTTGTAAAGTCAGAATAATTCTAAAAATCTCTTTCAATCACACAAACACAAACAGACAAAAAGTAAAATCACAAATATCTTCAGCGCTCAAGCAATAAGAAATTTGACATGTATCTATTATATAACAAATGATTTTATTTTTAGGCCCAAAGTGAGTAAAAACACCAATGCTAATCAAACTTATTTTTAAGATATGAATTGCATAGATAGCAAGAGTCAGAAATATGAATTAAAGTATAGTGTGATTAGGTAGCCATAGAATTCCTTAGCCCTTAGGACCCATGGTGACTTTGACAGCATCTGTAAACTCCTTCACACCCTTTAGCAAAAGTGATAAGACTAATGGCCTGTTTGGATGTTTAAAAAAGGAGGGGGAGTAGAGTAAAGGGAGGGAGAATAATCTAATTACCTTGTTTGGAAGTTTTTTAAGGAAGGAGGGGGAGGGATTTGGAGGGGTTTAGAAGGGTTTCAACTCCCTCTAGCTCCCCATTTTTAATTCCCCCAAATTGGAGAGATTTGGAGGGAGAGTAGGGTACATAAACTATTAACCAAGTAAATTACCTAATTTACCTTTATTATATTAACAAAATTACACAAGGGGAAGTGTTAATTACTCCCTTCTTCCTTACTAATTTTAAAAACATCCAAACAAGGTGGAAGGGAATCATTTTCCTCTACTCTCCTATCCACTACTCCCCTCCCCTCTACTCTCCTCCCTCTCTAAACTTCCAAACAAGCCATAAAAGGACTGGGCCGCATAATTTCTTCTCCAACTCAATCTATTGCCGATCTAAATCACACACACAGACATACACAAACACTGAACAAAAACAAATAAATAAATCACATACACACAAATAAAACACAACACACAGAGAAAAGTGTCAGACAACAATAGAGAGAGAGCACTCTATAGACTCCCTATTGTGTCTGAAGTAATCTTAAAAACATAAGTGGAACTTAGAGTCACACATTGAGTACCTAAAATCCTGACTTTCAAGTGAAATCGTTACCTTGCTTTTAAAATAATGGCGAATCTTTTTTTTTTTTTTTAGCCACAATACTAGAAGAGAAATAAAAAATAAAAAATTAGGAATGGTGTGGCAGTAAGGTGTTAAACAAGAAGACCATGACAACACCGTTTTAGGCCCTACAGAAGCAACATAAATGTACATAAACAGTACAAATTTATATTGCTAAAATGCTAATTGAACCCAAATTTAGTATTTTAGTTCTTTGACTTTACTTTTGTTCAATTGAGTTTATTGATTTTCAAATTTATTTAATTTAGGTTTTCTGTTCAATTTTGTTAAAAAATATTCATTAAAAAATATTATTTTCATATAAAAAAAATCAATAAAATTATTTATAGATTGTTTATGTGATAATTTTTTTTTCAAAATCTTTTTTTTTCATTAGTTAATTGTATATTTAATGATTTTTTATTTTATTTTATGAAATTGGACAAAATGTTTGAATTTAATAAATTTAAAATTTAAAAGGCTCACTTGAATGAAAGTAATATTAGATAACTAAAATATTATTATTATTATTATTATTATTATTTTCTTTTTTGAGAAACAACTAAAATATTTTTAATAAATCAAACGGTGACATTTCTTATTAAGCCTTATGTGACATCATTAAAATAGAGAAACCTATCCACGTAGCATTATAATTAGTACAAACGATGACGTTTTAAATGTAAAGCACCAGACGGTGTCATCTTATAGCTGTTATAGGCTTATAGCGAGTTCATTAAAAAAGCCGTTATGAGTTGTTTCAGCTTGCTAGAGTTGGTTTCAAGTTAGTTAAGATTTAATAGTCTTTGTTCAATTTTCTTCTTCGTTTAGTTTTTTCTCCGTCATAATCTTTGCATCACAAAATCTCAACACAGATCACAAAATTTTCATCATTAGGTAGGAATAGATAATACAGATAATCAAAATTGAACTTTCAAGTGAGACACTAAAATAGTAAAATCCTTCATATTAAACTAGGGGAATCCAATTTTTTGAATCAATAAATCATTTGGTACAATTAAAAATTCTGTCTGACCAAACGTGCGAAGCATAATACGAAGCTAAAATTAGACATACCCTTGGAGGAGTATGTGCATTAAGCCATTAAAGATGAATAGCAATTCAACCATATACTGTTATATAGTATTTAAAAAGACATATAAACCTACAGGACCACTAGCAACTTCCCTTGGCAGACCTGCTGCCGCCATTGCCTCCACTGCCAAGACTACAAACATAAAACTGGATTTCTATAATTTTGCAGCAGACAAGCCCAAGATTATGTTCTCTCTTCGTCCATTTCGTCTTCATTTTCTTTGATAGTTTTTGTGCTAGGTTAATACAATTTATTTTTGGGTTTGTGCTAAATTAATACAAACAAACAAGCCACCTCAAAACCCAATTTATGAATTCATTCTCTATCATTTCTCATGAACCCACCCCAGTTTCATACCATTTGGACTCTTAGCTATTAATCACTTCTCTCATTATCTACATTTGTGATCATACTTAGACCCTCTAAACGACTCCAAGGACCACCTTAAAAATTTGTTCTCTGCAGCAACATATTGAGATAATAGACCCTGTGACTTTAGCTCTTGATCACCAAAATACCAACTCCATTGTTGAATAAAGACTTTGGAATAATAGGTTGATCAAAACGAAGTTTAGGCTTTCTCTCTCTTTGGCACACGAAAATAGTCTCTAAACCTCTTGTTGAAGTCATGCTATAACAAGCCTTTTATACGATGTCATGTAAGGCCTGATAAACAAGGCAGCAATCGTCCTAATTAACGTAATTAGATTTGGTTTCACAATCTTCAATGCATTGAGCCATTATCAAAGTCAACATCCCTCAAAAATCATCTTTCAATTCGATTGAATAGATGTCAAAATTATGAATTACTCTTAAATAACTGTCTCCTATTGAGCTGCATCTAAGGCCTATGAAACCTGGACTTGACATACATTACAAATTCAAAATATCCAAGGGTTTCAGGTGATTAGATTAAATGAGCTATTAATAAGTGAGAATAAACAGCAAACACAGTCTTGTCATTTGATTATAACGAGGATATTTACTTGAAAAATTAATAGAACATTGTTCCTACAGTACTATCCATCACAGACTGCATGTTTGCCTTTTAGCTTTCCTAAAAGTTCTAATGTTTGGCTACGACTTATTGCTTGGAGCTCAGAAAATTTTCTATAGGTAACATCATTTTCTAATATGCTTCATTTTTTACTTATTACCATAGGAAGCTTGCACTGCAGTTAATTATATATCTTGAAAGGTTAGGGGAAATGTACAGTCCACTGAAGTAGGAAGTATTCAACAACACTTATATTTTACTTTTTGATCACCTGGTAGAAAAGGAAATAAAGAAGGAACAAAGAATAAAATTATATTTTATCTTATAAACAGAGTAAAATGTTAATTGTTCCCATAAATCCTTATAGAAGCAATTTAGATGCAGCAATCTTTACCTTTTAGCGAGCTTCAAACATAGTTATTGTCACGTCATTTATAGAATAAAACCCCTTTTCAGTGATTGATTCCAAATCATTTGTTGGTCTTCTGAAAACGAAAGCAGGTTGTTTCGGAGAAGGAAGAGTTGTTTCACAACTTAGCATGAGAAGAATAGCCAACATGGTTGGTCGATCCGTTGCATCTTCTTGCACACATAAGAGCCCAATTTGAATGCATCTCAAAACTTCATGAGAAACAAATGACTCGGTAATCGATGAATCAAGTATATCCAAGGCTCTATCTTCTCTCCATAGTTCCCAGACCTGTATGGTTTATAGCATTATCTAAAAGGGGTTGTATTATAAATGCAAATGGAAAAGACGGTTGTTTTTTTGTTACATACATGCCCTATCAAAGTTAAGGAAGGGTGTGTTTGATAAGAACTGTTATTCTTCTTGCCACTAATGATCTCCAACAATATGACACCAAAACTAAAAACATCTGATTTTGTTGAAAATTTCCCAAATACTGCATACTCTGGTGACATATAACCACTGCATGTGAATAGCATTAAAAAAAAGAGTTAAGCTTTGCATAGGCCTTCATTTTCTATGTGTGGAAAGTGTGCAAGGCTTTGTGTGAACATAAGTACTTACTATGTTCCAATAACTCTAGTTGTCCTGTCTTGAATTTGGTCCCCTTTGAATATACGAGCTATCTTGAAATCTGAAATTTTTGGATTCATCTCACCATCTAGGAGAACATTGCTAGTTTTAAGATCTCTATGTATAATTCTTAATCTTGAGTCTTGATGAAGATACAAAATCCCACGAGCGATCCCAATAATGATTTCATAGCGTTTCCCCCAATTAAGTAATGAACTTCTTGTATGGTCTACAGTAAAATTTAACTCCAAAATACTCAAAATGTGATTAAATAGTGTAAAAATATTTGGTTGTATGTAGTCCAAATATATTCTTTGAACATATATAATAAAAGAAAATAAAACAGATGAATGCAATAGATTTATAGAAAGAAGACGTACCAAAAATGAAGAAGTCCAAGCTTTTGTTGGGCATGTACTCATAAATCAACATCTTTTCTTCCCCCTGAATGCAACAGCCAAAAAGCTTGACAAGATTCCTATGCTGAAGTTTTGCAATTAACATAACTTCATTTTTGAATTCCTCTATTCCTTGTCCTGAACTGTTGGATAGCCTTTTTACAGCTACTTGTTGTCCATTAGATAATTGACCCTGAATCCATTATCCAAAATTAAGCTTAGTCATAGCAATTACTTCAAAGCAATTAAGTTCAATACCACAATCTAATTCTTCAATAACTTATGTCTTAGCTTATGTAAATCATTTTCCTGCATTCACACCATAATGGAAATTGAAAAAGAAAGGAAATTAAGCAAGATATCAACATTCAACGATGCCATTATGAATTGTAACTTTACCTTAAAAACAGAACCAAAGTCACCTTGCCCTAGTTTGTTGATTGGAGAGAAATTGTCAGTGGCAGCAACTATGCAGCCTAGATCAAAGATCATTAAATCTGGATGTCTACTACTCTCCTCTAGCTCCTTTCCCTCCAAATAGCCTTTAGTACGGGTAAAATATAATGATTGATTGTGCAATTTTCTTTTCACTGTCCAAAAACATATCGATAGATTGCTCACTATAATTTTGCAACTGAGCATTTATTTAGCTCATGTAGACTACTAAAATGACTTGATTTAATATGTACACATACACATATATATTCCTCTGTGTTTGTGTGAACAATACAATGGACGTGATTTTGTTACCTTTTGTTTTCCTCTTCTTCATTAGGCATATATAGGCTATCAAGCATACTAGAAACAATGTCAACATAACAGAAATTATTGTAATAGCCAGCTGCCTCTTGTGGCTAAGAAAACCATTGGACTTCCTTGTGTAAGTAGCTGAAGGGAAAAAAAAAAAAAAAAGTCCACAATTTGTAAGGTAAAATAGGCAGAAATGAAAATTTACGAAAAATGAAAGCAAGTGGAGAAGGCCACCTAATTCAGTTGCATCTACACGTACATTTAGATCCCACCTTTGAAATGAATTGTCCGAAATGTCAATCAATTCGCCATACCATGCCAAGCAACTGGTTCCATTCCCATCAATATTAATGCTTACAAAAGCTGTGCAAGAGCAATTTCTCAAGCATGCCTGCTCACACTCTGAGCTACTCATACTCTTGTCCATCCAAACTGCATTAAATGAATCAGGACCCTTCAAACGCTCCACCTTCACAAACCCTTCTCCAATCCCACACATCGACAACTCCAACTGTTTCCTCACACAGCCCTCAGAACCGTCTCTGTGATACCAATTCTTCCAAGACTTGGGTTCATATCCTGGCAAACACGTACACTCAAACTTATTAAAACTGTCATCAGACTCAGGACCACATTTACCATATGCACCACAGTGTCTATAGTTGTCACACCGGTATTTAGGTGCTGACCAGAATTCCTTCCATTGAAGGTCCCCATCGTTCCACATAAGTTTCTGGAGTAATCCAGAGTTGCCAACCACTATTCTAGAAATGATGGAGGGGTCATCAAAATAGTAGTAGTAAGATACTTCATCTTCATTGTTAAAAAAGTCGTAATTAAAACCCGATGAGACAGTTGCTGATGATGTTGGCCACGGCCATGGACCTGACCGCCAATATAAAGTTGAACCCTTATACAAGACAACTTGTGGAGAGCCCGTAGGATTCATCTTATAGAAGTAGTCCCCAGTTCTGGGGTCATCTTGTGATTTCCAAGATGTCAAGAACCTGTCTAGCCCAGTTTTCCTATTCAACCCAAGCCTCATGCCTGGAAGCAAAGTGTCTGTAGGATGATCAAAGCTTTGCCATATCACCTTTTTGTTATTGCCTTGGACCAAAACCAGATTTCCTGAATCTTGAAGCTGTGCAACAGAGGAAGTTGTCCCCTGGACAAACACATTTGTAGACCAAAGAAGATGGTTAGAACTGTCATGGAGGACAAGGTTTCCATACTGGTTGATGGAGAGAACTCCAGAGGAATCAATAATAGGATCATTCCTGTTTGCCACCCACACTATAGTTTGATTAGCCACTTTGACAAACCAAATACCAAGATACCGGTAGCTAGAATTGCCGGGACTGAAGAAGCCTAAGGCGAAATTATTTTTGTTGGAAATCAAAGACTGGCCATCCTTGATGGATTGGTCTGGTGTTAAGGTGTCAACAGAAGTGCAAAATGGGAAGCAAAGCATGATCAGAATCAATGGCATGACCATGGTTTCAGCATCCATGTTTATGTGCAGTGGTTGTTCACTTAAAATAACATTTTTTTTGGAGGGGTGGTGGGTGGGCATGAAGTCTTTCTGCCGAGAGAGAGAGAGAGAGAGAGAGAGAGAGAGAGTTATGAAGTCTTCTCTTTCTGATCCCTATCTCCGACTAGTTGTTTCTTTTAGGACTACACACCTCTCTTTTTCAAACAAAGAAGCAGCCTATCAAAAAGGATTTTTCTTCAAGTCAATAAGCCAAGCATCACAAGTCAATCAGGATTGCGTCTAGGGACCGGAGGCATTCAAGCATCAATATTTCAGTGAAGGCTTTTTTCTACCTGAAAATTACTATCAAATTAAATATCCCAATACCTAATCTTAAATATCTTTCTGTTAAGTTTTAGTGCAATTTAATGGATGGCTTGAACAACATGTTGAAGTATCATTTAACTTTTAGCACATACTTGAGTGAGTAATTGATAGTTTGATGAGGATGGCATTTATATTGTCCAGAAAAGAGTTATCAAGGCAGAGCTAACTATCCTGATGCCTGAGCTGGTAATTGGTAATTTATCATCATGACTGATCTTGGGCTAGCATCAGCCAACTTGGCCAAGCTTGATTCCCAGAGCTTACTGCCGTTCTTTGGCTAACCTCATTTCGGAAAATCTCATTGGCTTTCATGAATCAACCTACTACTAGTTGATTATAGCGTTTACAATCTAGTACACACTATGCAATCTACTGATTGTATCCAAAAAAAAAAGTAAGAAAGTCATGCCTTCAAAGGAAATAAAAATGGGACGAATTGGGAAAAAATAATACAGCTAATTGGAAGCACAATTTTAAATTTAAAAGACCATCTAGATTCCCAACCAAGCATATGAGATCAAAGTATATTCTATCTGGCATGTAAGCCTTTAAGTACAAGGTAGTGGACAAGGTAAACTGTATTGCATAACTAAAACACACGGATTTTATAATTTCTTTTATCCTACTATATCTTCCATCCATTGCAAAATTTGTTATATGAAGAAAGCAGATGTAGAAAACTTCAAACAACAGGCATCTTTACTTAAAAAAAAAAAAAAAAAAAATTCTTTCCCTTGTTTTTTAGTGGATAAGAAGCATAATATGTACAGTAATTTCCATACACTGTAAAAGGACTTATAAACTAATAATTCTAAAAATCTCTTTCAATCACACAAACAGACAAAAAGTAAAATCACAAATATCTTCAGCACTCAAGCAATAAGCAATTTGACATATATCTATTATATAACAAATGATTCATTTTTGGGCCCAAAGTGAGTAGAAACACCAATGCTAATCAAACTTATTTTTAAGACCCATGGTGACTTTGCCAGCATCAGCAAGCTCCTTCACACCCTTTAGCATAAGTGATAAGACTAAAAGGACTGGGCCTAAAGGCCCTAAACCCCCGAATCTTATATCTCTGGCCGCATAGTTTCTTCTCCAACTCAATCTACTTGCAATCTAAAACACACCCACACACAAACACTGAACAAAAACAATTAAATAATTAAATCACATGCACACAAATAAAACACAACACACAGAGAAAAATGTCGGACAACAATAGAGAAAGTACTCTAATAAACTCCCTACTGTGTGCCTGAAGTGAAAGTAATCTTAAAAACATGAGTTGAAGTTGAACTAATCACACATTGAGTACCTGACTTTCATGTGAAATCTGATACTTTTTAAACAACGGCAAATCCCCTCTTCCCATTTCTTTTTTTGACCACAATACCAGAAGATAAAAAAATTGGTGTCATCACTTTCACATTCACGTCTCTCTCTCTCTCTCTCTCTCTCTCGAACTGCCACCCCTCTCCCTTTCTCTCACTTGAATCCCTCCCTCTCTCTCTCTCTTTCTCCATGGTTTTCCACTAAAAATACTTCAGCCATGAGTTTCTTTTCAAGCCACCACTACCGGTTGTGAAGAAAAGATTTTGGGAAGAGAGGGACCCATTATTGGGTTTCCGTAGACATGGCAAAATGGGTCAGAATTTTCTGACCTAACCCGACCTGACTCAAAAAATATCTGATTTGAACTCGATTTTTTTGACCTGAAGTAAAAATAGGTTGACCCGTAACCCGACCCATGTTTTGTGCTAGTCAAACCGACCTGAGACTCGACCCAAGCTCGAACTCGAACCATTTTTTTAAAACTTTTTTTTTTAGTAAAAAAAATAATGAAATTAAGACAATATTGATTTAATTGTTTGTTGTGAGCTTTAAGGAAACAATTGATATATTTACATAACTGCATGCAAATTAATTGAAAGATAAATGGTTGAGCATTCTATAATGAGTAAAGATTTTTAGATATTAAATAACAAAGTTCATGCCAAGATAATCTGGTTACAGTAGAGTTAAAAATAAATTTAAAATTGTAGATATGTGTGAGACACATTCACAAGTGTAAAAATAGTAAAGCCAAAGTATCAAATTAGCATAAATTATGAATACTTAGACATATTTTTTAACAATTTATGTTCAAAATAAATAGGTTTTCAAAATAAATTATGATATTTCATAGAGTGTATACTACTTAACAACAATATGATCTTTATAAAAGAGACCATGTATAAATAAGTAAGCAATCAAACTTTAATGTATATCTCAAATTGAAATAGAGTGTCAATCACAATTGATAATAGATTATAAAATTAATTTTCAAGATTGTAACTTTCTTATAAATTTTTATTCTTTATCAAATGAGTTATTCAATAAATCATTTATAATTTTATTTTATATTTTGGAATGTTGATATTGTGTAGAAATAAAACTTGTGTATTTGTTTTACTTATCTTTGTGTTATTTTGTTTTAGATAACAATGTTTGGATTTGTATAATTTTAAAATTATTGAATAAGTATTAATAAGTTTAATTGAATTCATTCTTGATATAAGCGGTGAATTCAAAATAATGCATTTTACATCAAGTAATATGTTGCATAACTTTCAAAATGGTAAATACATATTGTTTTCTTTATAAAAATAAAAAATAAAAAATTTCATGTGAAAAATACGGGTCAACCGACCCGACCCGACCCGCAACCCGATTGACCCGAACCCGTTTTTAACCCGCTTAAAATGACCCGTTTTGACCTATGATCTATTTGACCCGCAACCCGATTGACCCAACCTAAACCTGACCTGACCCGCCTGTTTTGCCATGTCTAGGTTTATGCAAGAAATTCTTATTTGGAATGAAAAGTTTGGTTTGGTCTTGAGTGTTCACCCAATCACGATTTTGTCTTGGGTAACGGGGTTTGGAGGTCTTGGAGTTGTGGAGAGATAGGTAGGTGAAACTTTCAGAGAATGGGTTCTATAAACTTGTCTTGAAACAAATGGGTAATGAAAGTTTTAACCATAAAAGTTTAATTGCTTTGAGGTTGTGCTTTTTGCACATCAAGTGTTTGATATTTTACCTCATTAAGTTATGAGGTTGGGTTTAATTATTTATAGTTGTTTATTCAATTCTAAGCTGGACTTTGTGGGATATGTAATGAGTTTTAGAACTTTGAAAGTAATTAGATGATGTTATAATTGATTCCTATGTGATCTAATATGTATTAACATTATTAATTCATGAGTTAGTGTAACACTTAAACATAGTTGTTTTGTTGTGAACACTTGGGAATTTATAAGAATTGTTATAATGGCTTGGTTTTATTAGTTGGTACCCAAAAGAAATTCTTGAGACTAGCTATCTCAATTTTAGAGTGATGTGTTATGCTATCTAATAAATGCATATTGTTTGTAGTAGTGTATTATAATGCTTTGGTTGTGTTATGGTCCTTTGGATAATTTGTATGCTTGTTTGGTATCCTTTAGGAAAAGGTGCCTTTGGATAGTCAAGTCAAGCTTTAGGCCCTCAATTTGATTTTATGGGACATTTTCAATCTATGGAGACAAGTTTGATTGTACTTTGTGATGGACATTGTTATTTATAGGCTTGATCATTTTGTTTCTAAGTTTCGAGATTTTTGATGATGGACTTAGTGATGGGATTGGTTGATTTCATGGTGCCCGGTTGAGGTAAAATTGGTTGGCCTTTTGAGGTAAGTAACTTCTTAATGGGATTTTCAAAAAATTATTATTATTGCACTCAAGTATTTCATAGTTAAACCCATTTTGGAACATTATTCATGGCTTTCCTAAAACATACTATGTATACTATTATTATTAATCATTTATAGAAAATGCTTGAAACATTGAAAGTTTATCATATTTCTTCTTGCATATGGGGAAATGCATGATTTGTTAGCATGGGAAAGATGATCATCTTTGATTAAATTCTAGAGAATGGATTTTTTGGATTTATTGCATTATTTGCAAAATTTAAAGATACTTTTATCTTGACTTGTGATATTTGGGAAAATTGATACAATATCTTCTTGACAAGAAATGAGTTTGAAGGTTTTGAGAACCTTGTGAATCTATTGGGTATGGTATTACAAAGTTTTTTGTGAAACTATTTGAAAATGAATTGTGTTTTGATTTCATGAAAATTGTGAGCTCTTTATGTTTTTACCATTGGACTGTGACATGTGATTACCCGGTAATTACTTGGCTAGATACTATAGTCTGTGTAACATTGGTATCTTAGCACCTATCTTTGTGATGGTTATTAAGTTTTGGCTTCGTGTTAGCGAATTAGTTTCGGCTTTGTGTCAGCAATGAGTTTCGGCATTGTGTCGGTAGATTAGTTTCAGCTTTGTGTCAGCAATGATTTCTGGCTTTGTGTCGGCAATTGAGTTTCGGCTTTAGGTTGGATTTTCTGGTTTTGGAATGGTGTTATTATTGCTCACAGTATATAGTATGTAGTTTCACATGGAGATATTTTGAAAAAGCTTTGTTCTATACTGTTTCAATCATTCTTGTCATTTTATCCATGAAGATTGATTTTGCATAAATTAAGTGGAAACTCCCAAAGTGTAACGTGTTCTGTGTTTTGTAAAAATACTAATTATCATGAGACTTGCATTTCCCATGCATTCTTTAATTATGCTACTTACTGGGCTTTAGCTCATTCCACTCTCCAATAGTTTTACAAATAAATTAGCTATATGTCGGGCATGGAGCTTAGTTTGTTGGTGGTGATTAGAATACTATGCTAAGTGGGAGATTTGTGCTATAAATTGTTGGTGACTCAACTTACTAAATTATTCGAGGCCATAGCTAATTCAATTGGAGGTTGGGCTCTTGAGGTTTGTTTGCCTTGGGCGTGATAGACCTAGATTTTCTGTTGAGGTTTCTATTGAGGTTATGTATCTTAGAGAGGATCGTGACTTTGTGTTTATTTATTTGGAGATTTGGATTTTCATGTATATTTGGAGACACATGATTTGTAGTTTGTATTTTTTGTAAGTGTGTCATAGAGCTCTGACTTATATTGTGGAGAGATCAGTATATTTATTTATTTTATCAAATGGAAAGAAAAAAAAAATCCCCTACAATATCTCTTGAAGGCTCAGTTTTTCATACTTTGGATCCTTTTGTGATTAGGGTGTGACAAATGGTGTGGTAGTAACATCGTTTTAGGCCCAACAAAAGCAACATTTTTTATATATATTTTTAGAGAGTTTGAACTTATGACTTTTACTCCAGATGATAGCTCTTTATAATCATACTAAGACACTAATTGATTTTTGGTGTTGGCGAAGATTGAACCCAAATCTCTTGTTCAACCATCTTAGACTTTACTAGTTAAACTAATTGGGACCCATAAAGCAACATAAATGTATATAAAATATAATTTTAAATAATTTTAAAAAAAGGCTAAAATGCTAATTGATCTCAAATTTGGTATTTTAGTTATTTAACTTTACTTTCGTTCAATTAAGTCGGTGATTTTCAAATTTATGCAATTTAAGTCTTTTATCCAATTTTGTTAAAAAAAATGTCATTAAAAAAAAAATATTGTTTTCAGATAAAAAAGTAAAATTATTTATTAATTTTGTAGATTTTTTATGTGATAATTATTTTTCCATTAGCTAACTGTATATTTAATGATATTTTTTTAATGGAATTGGACAAAATATCTAAATTGAATAAATTTTAAATTTAGAAAACTCGATTAAATGAAGTAAAGTTAGATGACTGAAAACTTAAAAGATGTAATTTACATTTTAACCATGATGATGATAATAATAATAATAATAATAATAATCAAATGATGGGTTACTTATTAGGCCTCACATGCCGTCATTAAAACAGAGTGGCCTGTCCATGTGGTATTACTATTGGTACAAATGATGATGTTATAACAAAGTCTTTTTAAGTGTAAAGCACCAAAGGGTGTCTTCTTATGTAGCCGTTATAGTGAGTTTGTTAAAAAAGCCGTTATGAGTCGGTTTAGTTTGCTAGAGTTAATCTCTAGTTAGTTAAGATTTCATAGTCTTTGTTCAATTTTCTTCTTCGCTTAGTTTCTTCTCTGTCGTAATCTTTGCATCACCAAATCTCAGCAAAGATCACAAATTTTCATTATTAGGTAGCTATTGAATAGCTTGTACAAATAATCAAAACTGAACTTTCAAGTGGGACACTAAAAATCCTTCATATTATACTATGGGAATCCAATTTTGTGAATCAACAAATAATTAGGTAAAATTAAAAATTCTGTTTGGCCAAGTGTGAGAGGCATAATACTTAGCTAAAATTAGACATACCCTTAGAAGAGTATGTGCATTAAGCCATTAAAAAGACATTGTCAAACACTTAAGGGCATTGTACAAACCCATGATTCTGTGTTTATCTCTTCGTTTTCTTTGATAGTTTTTGCGCTAGAATAATACAATTTATTTTTGGGTTTGTACTAAATTAATACAAACAAACAAGCCAGCTTAAAACCAATTTATGAATTCCTTCTCTCTCATTTCTCATGACCCCACCCCAGTTTCAGACCTTTTGGACTCTTCCCTATGAATCCCTTCTCTCCCTTCTCTCACGATCTGCATCTGTGATCACAATTAGAGTCATTAGACCCTCTAAACGACTCCAAGGACCACCATAAAAATTTGTTCTCTGCTGCAACGTTTTGAGATAATAGACTTTGTGACTTTAGCTCTTGATCACCAAAATACCAACTCCATTGTCGAATAAAGAGTTTTGAATCATAGGTTGATCAAAATGAAGTTTAGGCCTTCTCTCTCTCTCTAAACCTCTCGTTGAAGTCATGCTATAATAAGCCTTTTATATGATGTCATGGAGGGAGTGAAAAACAAGGCAGCAATCGACTTAATTAACATAATTAGATTTTGGTTTCACAATTTTCAATGAATCGAGCCACTATCAAATTCAACATCCCTCAAAAATCATCTTTCAATCGATTGAATGGATGTCCAAATTATGAATTACTCATAAACAACAGTCTTCTTTTGAGCTGCATCTTAGGCCTATGAAACCTGGACTTGACATACATTACAAAATCAAAATATCCAAGGGTTTCAGGTGATTAGATTAAATAAGCTATTAATAATTGAGAATAAACAGCAAACACAGTCCTGTCATTCGATTATGACGACGATATTTACTTGAAAAATTAAAAGAACATTGTTCCTACAGTACTATCCACCACAGACTGCATGTTTGCCTTTTAGCTTTCCTAAAAGTTCTTATGCTTGGAGCACAGGGAATTGCCTGTAGGTTACATCATTCTCTAATATGTTTCAATTATTACTTATTAGCATATGAGGCTTACATTGCAGTTAAATATATATTCAGAGATTAGGGGAAAGTACAGTCCACTGAAGTAGGCTATATTCTCTAACACTTATATTTTACTTTGGATCACTCGGTACAAAAGGAAAGAAAGAAGAAAAAAAAAAAGAATTATATTTGTTCTTATAAACGGTGTAAAATGTTAATTGTTCCCATAAATCCTTATAGAAGCAATTTAGATGCAGCAATTTACCTTTTAGCGAGCTTCAAACGTAGTTATTGTCACGTCATTTATAGAATAAAACCCCTTTCCTGTGACTGATCCCAAATCATTGGTAGGTCTTTTAAAAACAAAAGCAGGTTGTTTCGGAGAAGGAAGAGTTGTTTCACAACTTAGCATGAGAAGAATTGCCAACATTGTTGGTCGATCCATTGCATCTTCTTGCACACATAAGAGCCCAATTTGAATGCATCTCGAGACTTCATGAGAAACAAATGACTCGGTAATCGATGAATCAACTATATCCAAGGCTCTATCTTCTGTCCATAGTTCCCAGACCTGTATGGTTTATAGCATTATCCAAAAGAGTTGTATTATAAATGCAAATGGAAAAGACTGTTGTTTTTTTGTTACTTACATGCCCTATCAAAGTTAGGGAAGGGTGTGTTTGATAAGAACTGTTATTCTTCTTGCCACTAATGATCTCCAACAATATGACACCAAAACTAAAGACATCTGATTTTGTTGAAAATTTCCCAAATATTACATACTCTGGTGACATATAACCACTGCATATGAATAGTATTAAAAATAGAGTTAAAGTTTGCATATGCCTTCATTTTCTATACGTGTGGAAAGTGTGCAAGACTTTGTGTGCACGTGCGTACTTACTATGTTCCGATAACTCTAGTTGTCTTGCCTTGAATTTGGTCCCCTTTGAATATACGAGCTATCCCGAAATCTGAAATTTTAGGATTCATCTCACCATCTAGGAGAACATTGCTAGTTTTAAGATCCCTATGTATAATTCTTAATCTTGAGTCTTGATGAAGATACAAAATCCCACGAGTGATCCCAATAATGATTTCAAAGCGTTTCCCCCAACTAAGCAATGAACTTCTTGTATGGTCTACAATAAAATTTAACTCCAGAATACTCAAAATGTGATTAAATAGTATAAAAATATTTGGTTTTATGTAGTCCAAAAATATTCTTTGAATATATATAATAATAGAAAATAAAACAAATGAATGCGATAGATTAATAGAAAGAAGACGTACCAAAAATGAAGAAATCCAAGCTTTTGTTGGGCATGTACTCATAAATCAACATCTTTTCTTCCCCCTGAATGCAACAACCAAAAAGCTTGACAAGATTCCTATGTTGAAGTTTTGCAATTAACATAACTTCATTTTTGAATTCCTCTATTCCTTGTCCGGAACTGTTGGATAGCCTTTTCACAGCTACTTGTTGTCCATTAGATAATTGACCCTGCATCCATGATCCAAAATTAAGCTTAGTTGTAACAATTAGTTCAAAGCAATTGAGTTCAATGCACAATCTGATTCTTCAATAACTTATGTCCTAGATTATGTAAATCATTTTCTTGTATTCACACTCACACAATAATGGAAATTGAAAAAGAAAGGAAAATATGCAAGATATCAACATTCAACGATGCCATTATGAATTGTAACTTTACCTTAAAAACAGAACCAAAGCCACCTTGTCCTAGTTTGTTGATTGGAGAGAAATTGTCAGTGGCAGCAACTATGCAGCTTAGATCAAAGATCAATAAATCTGGATGTCTACGATTATCCTCTAGCTCATTTCCCTCCAAATAGTCCCTGGCACCGGAAAAATATAATGATTGATTGTGCAATTTTCTCTTCACTGTCCTAAAACATATTGATAGATTGATAGACATTGCTGACTATAATTTTGCAATTGAGCATTTATATAGCTCAAGTGGTCTACCAAAATGACTCTTGATACATATATATATATATATATATATAAATATATTCCTGTGTGTTTGTGCGAACAATACAATGGAAGTGATTTTGTTACCTTTTGTTCTCCTCTTCTTCTTCCTTTTTTTTTGAGGGGGATGTTTTCCTCTTCTTCTTCATTAGGCACATATAGCCTATCAAGCATGCCAGAAACAATGTCATCATAAGAGAAATTATTGTAATAGCCCGCTGCCTCTTGTGGCCAAGAAAACCATTGGACTTCCTTGTGTAAGTAGCTGAAGGACCCAAAAAAAAAAAAAAAAACATGGTTCATGATTTGTAAGGTAAAATAGGCAGAAATGAAAATTTATGAAAAATACTAGCAAGTGGAGAAGGCCACCTAACTCAGTTGCATCTACACGTACATTTAGATCCCACCTTTCATATGAACTCTCTAAAATGTCGTTCAATTCACCATACCATGCCAAGCAACTGGTCCCCTTCCCATCAATATTTATGCTGACAAAAGCTGTGCAAGAGCAATTTCTCAAGCATGCCTGCTCGCACTCTGAGCTACTCATACTCTTGTCCATCCAAACTGCATTAACTGAATCAGGACCCTTCAAAAGCTCCACTTTCACAAACCCTTCTCCATTCCCACACATCGACAACCCCAACTGCTTCCTCACACACCCCTCAGAACCATCTCTGTGATACCAATTCTTCGGAGACTTGGGTTCATACCCTGGCAAACAAGTACACTCAAACCTATTAAAACTGGCAGACTCGGGACCACACTTACCATATGCACCACAGTGTCTATAGTTGTCACACCGGTATTTAGGTGCTGACCAGAATTCCTTCCACTGAAGATCACCATCATTCCACATTAGGAGCTGGAGCAATCCAGAGTTGTGAAGCACTATTCTAGAAATGATGTAGGCGTCATCGAAAAAGTAGGCGTAAGATACCTCATCTTCGTTGTTAAGAATATAATACTTCAAACTCGATGAGGATGTTGCTGCTGATGATGATTTGGGCCACGGCCATGGACTTGACCGCCAATATAAAGTCGAACCCTTATTCAAGACGACTTGTGGAGAGCCAGTAGGATTCATCTTATAGAAGTAGTCCCCAGTTCCAGGGTCATCTTGTGACTTCCAAGATGTCAAGAACCTGTCTAATCCAGTTATTCGATTCAACCCAAGCCTCATGCGTGGAAGCAGTGTGTCTGTAGGATGATCAAAGCTTTGCCATATAACGTTTTCGTTATTGCCTTGAACCAATACCAGATTTCCTGAGTCTTGAAGCTGTGCAACAGAGGAGGTTGTCCCCTGGACAGACACATTTGTAGACCAAAGAAGACGCTTAGAACTGTCATGGAGGACAAGGTTTCCATAGGGGTTGATGGAGAGAACACCGGAGGAATCAATAATAGGATCATTCCTGTTTGCCACCCACACAATAGTCTGTTTTGCCACTTTGACAAACCAAATACCAAGAAACCGGTAGCTAGAATTGCCCGGACTGAAGAAGCCTAAGGCGAAATTATTTTTGTTGGAAATCAAAGACTGGCCATCCTTGATGGATTGGTCTGGTGTTAAGGTGTCAACGGAAGTACAAAATGGGAAGAAAAGCATGATCAGAATCGACGACATGACCATGGTTTCAGCATCCATGTTTGTGTGCAGCGGGTTTTTTTTTTTATTTTTTTTATTTTTAATATGGGGCGGGAAATATATATTGATATTTTTTTTGATGGGAAATATATATACATTGAAATTTGGTTTGATTGAGGATTCTGAAAATGTGGATATGAGATGTGTGGTTGTTGTTTATATATGAATATAACGTGAGCAATTACCAAATTGAACCACCTTATCATTGACTCCTAAGAAGTCATTAGCTAGCTTTGAGGTCCACTATTTTGCTTGGGCTAAAAAAATGGGTCCAGTATTTTGTGCTAATTGCGTCATACATAGGGAATTTGTATTAGGAATGGCAATTTTTACTCGACTCGCAGGTACTCGGCCCGGCCCGACCCTACCCTAATGGGCCGGGTTTTACCCGGTCCGATTAGGAATAGGGTCGGGTATGGGTTTAAAAAAAAAACCTGAAACGGGTCTGGGTCGAGTCCTGGTTTTATAAAAAAAACCCAAGACTCGGCTCGAAACCCGACCCGGATAAAAACCCAGTACCTTGAAATTACAAAAATGCCCTATATATATATACCCTATATATATATATATACCTATAATCTAACCCTAATCTCTCATTTTTTCACTCTTCAGCAGCAACTCAGAACTCAGCAGCCTCCCTCCCTCAGTCTGACACTCCCTCTCCTTCATTTTAGCTCAGTCCAACAGTCCCACACTCCGACGCTTCCTCACCCTCACTCCCACACTCCCTCAGTCACTAAGTCAGTCACGCCTCCCTCACTGAAACCTAGACAGCCAAAGAGTCAAACTGAAACCTCACTGAGGGTTTTGTCGAAGAGGATTAGCTTCAGGTACCATTTAATAATCTCATTTTTTTTTTATATTATTGGTTGCTTTGTTCATTTCTTCATTACTATTTTTTCTTTTCGTATCTACATACCATATGAATACTTCAGTTGTTTGTTGGGACTTAACAATGCTTGACTTGTCTTTATCAACCCACAAAACATGGGATGATGGCGATCATTTCGAATCCCAACATCCCTCTTCTTCATAGAATTTTGAAAACACATGATTTGTGCAACAGGGATACCCAAAGTCAAGCAAACAAATCAGCGTCTAAGGTGGGCTGGGGTTGCCGGCAATCTTGGGCAAAAGAAGTCCAAGTGCATTTCTTTTGCCAAGGTCACTCTCAATCCTGTAATTTCCTTCTCTCTGAAACAACATTTTGTCTAAAAAATAAATTTAGTTGTTGGGTTGAAATTTTTTACTAATTTTGGATGTTGTACATTGCAATTGAAGAGTCTAGAGTAATTGTTGATTATTGCATTGTATAAAAGGGGGAAATGCGAAACCTTCAATGGTTATCGAAAAATGTGTTTGTATGTCAGATAGAGGGGTTTTTTTTTTGCCCTAGGATTTTAATTTTTTGAGTTTTTAAGTAGAGTTGTTAATCCTTTTTCCATTGGCTTTATTTTCAGATATAAATTTTCCGAGTTTATTGTTTACACATATTTTTCATTAGTGAAAATCGAAGCACATGTATTTAAGAGACAAAGTGTTGAGGAATTGAAAAATGTGTGTTTGAGATAGACAAGTTTGGACCTGAGATTTTGATACATATGGTGTTTGTTTGTTTGTTTTTGCTTTTTTCTGTTACATTGGTGTTAGTTTGGCTCCTCCAGTTAGATTGTGATCTCTAGAATCTTGATGGAGAATAATTTTCATTTGGGGAAGAGGATTGGGAGTGCAGAGATAAGTTGTAGATTAGGATTTAGAAATAGAGAAACTTGACAAAAGAATCTTCCAAATTTTGAAGTTCTAGAGTTCATACCTGAAGGAAATCTTCTTAGTTAATTAGTATGGTGATTTTTGAAGAAGTTCTAGAACAATAAAGACTAATCCAGTAGAAAATAATGAATGTGTGCTCAAAATTGGTTATGGAGTGAAATCAACGATTAGCAATTGTCTAATTTCTATTTATAAAGTCAAATTTGTGTTTTTATATTTGCTAGTTACATTTTGATGAAATTTATTCCATTTTTTAATTCATTGTTGTTGTAGGTTCTTCAACTATATCGGGAGATAGTACATTTCAATCCATTCTTGATGATGGGGAGCCAAATGAAGATGATTAGAGTTGTGCCACAATTGATGGGAGTTGTATCACAATTGATGATGATTAAACATTTTGTATTAATTTAGTAGCTTTTTTAATTTCTTAGACTTGTTGGATTAATTTGTTGGTTTGTAACTATTCTAAACTTGTGGGATTTATTTTGTAGCTTTTTAATTTCTTGGATTCGTTGGACTTTTGATACTTATTTCTTGGACTTATTGGATTTATTGTATTTTAATGTTTAGCTGGTGATTTTAGTTATGATTTTGTAGATTAATGATTAAATGGTTATCTTAGCTAGGTAATTTATTGATTTAAAATCTTAGTTATGATTTATTGATTATGATTATGATATTAGTTATGGTTTATTGATTTATAGATTTATAATTAACAGGTGATTTATTGATTTATGATTAGTAGCCTATGATTTGGACTGATTTGGCATTTGGGCCACGTTATCTAGGCTTGAATTAGAATATGTAAGCTTAATGTAGGCAAAAATAAATTTGGGCTTAAATTTTTTTTTTTTGGTTGGGCCACGAATTGGGCCCAATCCCTAAATGGGGCCCACAGGGCGGGTCTGGGCCCTGGGAAAAAACCCGGTACCCTAAACGGGCCAAGTTTAGGCCATGGGTCTTACCCTGCGGGTCGGGTCCGGGTATGGAAAAACCCGGCCCGAACCCTGCCTGTTGCCATTCCTAATTTGTATTGACCTCACCAGCTTTGCGTCTGAAGCTAGCACCTCCAAAGAGGAAGAAAAATGGTGTCATCCCCTCTCTCTCTCTCTCCATGGTCTTCCACTAAAAATACTTTGTAAAGTTGTAATTTACAACTATGTGTTTTGTTGGCTTTTATTTCATGCCAAATTTGATTGTAATTTTATTCAATCTTTTGTACTTTGTATTTATTGTGGGATTTAATTGTAAGGGTTGCGTGTGAGAGAGGGAGCGTGAAGACTAAAGGCAAATTGAAGACTGAAGAGTTTTGGCAGGTAGCTCGCGACTAAGCATCCCGTGAAGTGATGCATGTGACTTGCACATGCTGGAATGCGAAGAGTCAGGACAGGATGGAGACAGCTGTGTTTCGCAAGTAGCTCGTGGGTAAGGCCTTTCCACGAGACATCCGCGAAACATTCTGTTTCGCCAGACTGTCATTTCTGACACAAACTGTCTGTGCCTACACCATATATACCATCATTTCCCATATATGTTGAGGAGTGTTTCAGAGAGAAAACTCTAACCACAAACCTTGAGAGTTAGAGATTGTGATACCCACATTTCTCTACACAAATACTTGTGGATTTTCCTCAACTCTTACCTCTCTATTTCCATACGATTGAGAGGTTGATAGCCCAAACACTTACCACACATTTTTAGATTGTTTAGTGAGGTTTTGGTGCTACTGGGAAGCATTGGAAGAATCTAGGTTTTGGCGGATGCAATCGGGCGTATTGCGGGATCCGGAGAGCTAGACAAGACACAATTTCGAGAAGCCTTATTGGAGTAGGAGCTTGGAGTGCTTAGGTGCATCAGATAGATTAGGCTTGGATGATCTCTTGCTAACCCATGTATCCCAACTGATTGTCTAGTGGATCGATTACCGCTTAGAGGGCGATGGAGAGGTTTTTTGTCGAGTTCTTCAGTTTTCTCTTCGATAACACATCGGTGTGTTATCTTGTGTTTGCATTCTTCTTCCCTACTCTTTTACCTTTCATTTTACTGTTGTGTTATAATGATTATGGGTTAGAGTAGCTTGTTTGTTTATCCGCTCACATTTACTCTATTATGCACTTAGTATTAAGTCAGAGTAAAATCTATTGAGCTGTAACTTTAATTTGAGGGTCTAAACAGCTCTTGTGTTTTCAACACATTTTCAGCATTCATACTTCAGCCATGAGTTTCTTTTCAAGCCACCACCATCGGTTGTGAAGAAAAGATTTTGGGAAGAGAAGGACCCATTCGGCCAAGCAAGGAATTTGAGGTGAAATTCCTATCTTCCTAACAAAACTAAGTAAAATCTAGCAATGGGATTTGTGCTCGAGCAAGCTTATTCAGTTTATGTAAGAAATTCTTATTTGGAATGAAAAGTTTGGTTTGGTCTTGAGTGTTCACCCAATCACGATTTTGTCTTGGGTAATGGGGTTTGGAGGTCTTGGAGATGTGGAGAGATGGGTAGGTGAATCTTTGATGGTATGGGCGCTATGAACTTGTTTTAAAACAAATGGGTAATGAAAGTGTTAACCATAAAAGTTGAAGTGCTTTGAGGTTGTGCTTTTTGCACATCAAGTGTTTGATATTTTACCTCATTGAGTTATGAAGTTGGGTTTAATTGTTTATAGTTGTTTATTCAATTCAAAGCTGGACTTTGTGAGATATGTAATGAGATTTAGAACTTTGAAAGTAATTAGATGATGTTATAATTGATTCCTATGTGATGTAATATGTATTGACATTATTAATACATGAGTTAGGGTAACACTTAAACATGGTTATTTCGTTGTGAACACTTGGGAATTTATAAGAATTGTTATAATGGCTTGGTTTTATTAGTTGGTACCCAAAAGAAATTCTTGAGACTAGCTACCTCATTATTAAAGTGATGTGTTATGTTATCTAATAAATGCATATTGTTTGTCGTAGTGTATTATAATGCTTTGGTTGTGTTACGGTCCTTTGGATAATTTGTATGCTTGTTTGGTATCCTTTGGGAATAGGTGCCTTTGGATAGTCAAGTTAAGATCTAGGCCCTCAATTTGATTTTATGGGACATTTTCGATCTATGGAGACAAGGTCTTTTTTTTTTTTTTTTTTTTTTTAATTTTTTTATAAACTCTATGGAGACAAGTTTGATTGTACTTTGTGATGGACATTGTTATTTATAGGCTTGATCATATTGTTTCTAGGTTTTGAGATTTTTTATGGACCTAGTGATGGGATTGGTTGATTTTATGGTGCCCGGTTGTGGTAAAATTGGTTGGCCTTCCGTGGTTAGTAACTTCTTAATAAGATTTTCAAAAAATTATTATTATTGCACACAAGTATTTCATGGATAAACTCATTTTGGAACATTATTCATGGCTTTCCTAAAACATACTATGTGCACTATTATTATTAATCATTTATAGAAAATGCATGATTTGTTAGCATGGGAAAGACTAGCATCTTTGATTAAATTCTAGAGAATGGATGATATGGATTTATTGCATTATTTGCAAAATTTAAAGATGCTTTTATCTTGACTTGTGATATTTGGGAAAATTGATACACAATCTTCTTGACAAGTAGTGAGTTTGAAGGTTCTGAGAACCTTGTGAATATGTTGGGTATGGTATTTCAAAGGTTTTTGTGAAACTACTTGAAATTGAATTGTGTTTTGATTTCATGTAAATTGTGAGCTCTTTATGTTTTTACCCTTGGACTGTGACATGTGATTACCTGGTGATTACTTGGCTAGATACTATAGTCTGTGACATTGGTATCTTAGCTCCCGTCTTTGTGATGGTTATTGAGTTTCGGCTTTGTGTTAGCGAATTAGTTCCGGCTTTGTGTCGGCAATGAGTTCTGACTTTGTGTCGATAGATTAGTTTCAGCTTTGTGTTGGCAATAATTTCTGGCTTTGTGTCAGCGATTGAGTTCCGACTTTGGGTTGGATTTTCTGGTTTTGGAACAGTGTTATTATTGCTTACAGTATATAGTATGTAGTTTCACATGGAGATATTTTGAAAAAGCTTTGTTCTACACTATTTCAATCGTTCTTGTCATTTTATCCATGAAGATTGATTTTGCAGGAATTAAGTGGAAATTCCTGAAGTGTCACGTGTTTTGTGTTTTGTAAAAATGCTAATTGTCATGAGACTTGGATTTCCCATGCCCCCTTTAATTATGCTACTTACTGAACTTTATCTCATTCCACTCTCCAATAGTTTTACAAATAAATGAGCTATACGTCGGGCATGGAGCTTATTTTGTTGGTGGTGATTATAGCACCATACTAAGTGGGAGATTTGTGTTATAATTAGTTATTTAACTTTACTTTGATTTAATTGAGTCAATGATTTTCAAATTTATTCAATTTAAGTGTTTTATCCAATTTTGTTAAAAAAAATGTCATTAAAAAAATTGTTTTCAAATAAAAAAATAAAATTATTTATTAATTTTATAGATTTTTTTAAGTGATAATTTTTTTCAATTAGTTAATTGTATATATAATGACATTTTTTTTAATGGAATTGGACAAAATATCTAAATTGAATAAATTTTAAATTTAGAAAACTCAATTAAATGAAAGTAAAGTTAGATGATTGAAAACTTAAAAGACGTCATTTGCATTTTAAACTTGATAATAATAATAATAATAATAATGATAATAATAATAATCAAACAATGGGTTTTCTTATTAGGCCTCACGTGCCGTCATTAAAACAGAGGGGCCTGTCCACGTGATATTACTACTGGTACAAATGATGACATTTTAACAAAGCCTTTTTAAGTGTAAGCACCAAACGGTGTCATCTTATGTAGCCGTTATAGTGGGCAGGTTATAAAAGCTGTTATGAGTCGGTTCAGTTTGCTAGAGTTGATCTCAAGTTAGTTAAGATTTCATAGTCTATGTTCAATTTTCTTCTTCGCTTAGTTTCTTCTCTGTCGTAATCTTTTGCATCACCGAATCTTAGAACAAATTTTCATCATTAGGTAGCTATTGAATAGCTTGTACACATAATCAGAACTGTACTTTCAAGTGGGACACTAAAATCCTTCATATTATACTAAGGGAATCCAATTTTGTGAATCAATAAATAATTTGGTAAAATTAAAAATTCTGTTTGGCCAAGTGTGAGAGGCATAATACTTAGCTAAAATTAGACATACCCTTTGAAGAGTATGTGCATTAAGCCATTAAAAATACATTTTCAAACACTTAAGGGCATTGTACAAACCCATGATTCTGTGTTTATCTCTTCGTTTTCTTTTATAGTTTTTGTGCTGGAATAATACAATTTATTTTTGGGTTTGTACTAAATTAATACAAACAAACAAGCCACCTCAAAACCAATTTATGAATTCCTTCTCTCATTTCTCATAATCCCACCCCAGTTTCAGACCTTTTGGACTCTTCCCTATGAATCCCTTCTCTCCCTTCTCTCACGATCTGCATCTGTGATCACAATTGGACCCTCTAAACGACTCCAAGGTCCACCATAAAAATTTGTTCTCTACTGCAACGTATTGAGATAATAGACTTTGTGACTTTAGCTCTTGATCACCAAAATACCAACTCCATTGTTGAATTAAAAAAAAAAAAAAAAAATGGCAATCACACTCACTAACACAAACAGACAAAAAAAGGAAAATCACAAATATCTCCAGCAGCTCTCAAGCAATAAACAATAGTAAGAAATATGAATCAAAGAATGGCATAATTAAGTAGATATAGAATAACTTAGGAGGCATGTTGACTTTCACAGCATCGAGGCTGAGAGGGAGAGAGAGACAGAGAGAGAGAGAGAGAAAGAGAGAGAGACTGTGAGAGTGCGTGTTCGGTCCAGTTTGGTCCTTATTTATTTTCAAATGAAACGGTAACGCGTCCACAATCCACATGATCTTAACCGATACAAACAATGACATTTAATAAAAGCCATTTAAATGTATTGTACCTATTTCTCAAAAAAAAAAAAAGTTTTGTACTAAAAACGATGTCGTCTCCTTATGTAGCCATTAGATTCCAGAGCCTCATTATCCAAGGTATAGAGTTGCTCCACCACAGCCAGTGGATATTGAAATAAGAGAAAAGGCAACATTACTTGCATAGAGAATCTAGGCTTCCTCGTATGTGTGCTCAACGGGGAAAAGTCTTTGAAAGGTTCCTGCCATCAGCCAGTACAGGTCGTAATAAATAATTTATTTTGAACTATTTCGTAAGGTAAACTACTTCTAAAGCATTAGGTGGGACCTTCTGTTATAAAAATATCTTCCTTTTAATTTTATCTTCCCTCTGAAATTTGCGGAAAAAAAAAAAGAACACATTTCGTCTTCCTAAATGGGGAGGAGGTTATGGGGGCACACCAATTTGTAAATTGTTTTACCAAAAATTTGACAAAAGATTTTCTGGTCAACCCAAAAATATTTTAAAATGAAACAAATATGAAAAATGCTAACGAATGTCCTTAGGGCACTCGTTAATAATCCATATAGAGAAACGGGTTGGTTTACACTCTAGGCCTTTTGTTGTCATATTAATTTAGCTGCAATAGGCCACCCTTGCTTGCAATGAAGTTTGTGTCATTGATGGCCAATTTTGTGTGCCCAAGAACATCGATCTTTCCCCAGTTCATGGTCTTGAAGGCCATTAAAAATAAAAATAATAATAAATAAGAAAAAAGAAAAATTTTAAAATTATCTTAGCTTTCAATACTAATTAAATTTGTTGTTCTTTGTGAGCTTTTATATATAAATGTTTAAACTTAACATACTAACATATAAATAGATATACAAACTTGTATTTATTTAATAGTTTATGGTTTCTATAAATTATAAATTACCTAATTCAATGAGTTCATGTATATGTATATGTATATGTTGACGTTAAAGTTTATGTTTGCATGTGTGTCTTGAGAGAGAGAGAGAGAGAGAGAGAGAGAGTTTATGGTTTCTACCTTTGGCACTACCTTTCTTCCAAACTAGAAGCAGAAAGACCACGCATATGACAATCACCTTGGGAATGTTGCACTGTAGAGCCAACTTTTATTTGTAGCATCAACTATTTGATTGCTTAAGCAAGCCAAAGAAATTGAATTTATTCTTGCACCCAAATGTCCATTGCCTTGAGAAAGTTGTACGGAAATAGAACTTCAACAAAATCTGAGACTGAGTACAATTAAGTTGTTGGGGTCCTAGCTACAAATTTTCAATTAACTTCCATAGTCCTCAGATTCAACTCAACAAATTTTTCTCGATCTTGTTAAACTGTCAAATCAAGTAATTTCAAAATGCTTGAATTAGTACATTAAAGCAGCAATATAGTAGACATTGCATAAAAAGTACTCTTGCACAAATCAAAAGAAATAGGACGTGCTTTTTCTTGTCCTTATTCTCTGAGACAAGGAATATGTTTCTCTTAAAAGAGATTTGGGCAGCAAGGTTTGAACTAGAAGAAACTCAATCAGAGAGAGCAGGCCGTAAACTAGTAGTAGAATGGATGAGAGTTTCTTAATTTTGATTGGTAAAGTTTTGCACACCATCCAATCTGTTAGGTAACTCCGTAATTAGAAATAGAAGCCAATAAACTAGCTGTTCCCTCAAATCCAGACGGGTGTACTTCTGTGTTGTATATCCAGGGTATAACCCTGATGAATGATTCATATATTAGGACATACAGATTCAGAATGGCTAGGGTCATTAGGTTAATCACCTTGAGAATATTGCGCCGTCTTTGGAGACAACTTTTGTTTGTAGCATCAACTAATTGATTGCTTAAGGAAACCAAAGAAATAGAATTTATTCTTGCACCCAAATGTCCATTACCTTAAGAATGTTGTACGGAAATAGAGGTTCAACAAAATCCAAGACAAAGTACATATAAGTTGTTGGGGTCCTAGCCATAAATTTTCAATTAACTTCCATAGTCTTAACTCAAATCAACAATTTTTTTCTCAATATTGTTAAATGGTCAAATCAAGTAATTTCATTAAAATAATACTTTCATCTATTTATCTTTCAAATTATTTTGAAAACAATTAACTCCATGTTTTATCTTTCTTTCATTGCACACCTTTTTTGCCAGCTAAAATAGTGAGCTTTCACACAAATACACCATTAATAGTTATATTAATAAGTTAGTGAGAAAAATATATTAAATAAGAAATAGAATTTTAAATCAAAGATAAAAATACAATTAAAATAATTTAAAAACTGTTATTCAAATATCATTAAATTTTTCTTCATAAATTTTTATATATAAATATTTAAAATTTAGTTATTAAAATACATACGAACTCATATTGCTGTTTTTCTTTAATCAATATATATATAAAAGCAGAAACCTCACACGGTAGAGCACGAAGTTTTGCTAAGTGGCACTCTCTTTGAAAAGATAATTGATTTTTTTTTTTTATAAAAAAAATACATCATTCTTAATTTATTACACTTATTAGATGCCACATAAGTTATTTACTAAACTTAATAGATTTTAATAAGTAATAAATAAGACAAATGGTCTTATAAAAAAATAAATAAATAAATAAGACAAATGGATAAGATAGAGGGATGTTAATCATCAAAAATTCTTTGTTTTCCTTAGTCCTCAATCCAAAGGTTTTCTTATGCTTATGCCTACTCCTCTTCCCTTATAACTAAATGCTTACTCTTCCTAAACCACTACATGCCTTCTCCTATGCCAATGCTGCTAAATTACCGATTCTATGTTCTATGATTTGCACAAATTGAAATAGCATTCAGATTATTTAAGAACACATGAAATCATATAAAAATCACCTAATTAGAGTTTAAAATTATAATTAAATTTTTAAAAGAAATCTAGGCACATTTGCACAAAAATTCCATGTAACTAAGTCACACTTAGGAATATTGGACCATTTTTCTTTGTATAAATAGAAGGGTTCTAATGGGATGAGGGGACTAACAATTTTCTCTCCAAAACATTTGTTGTAGGAGCACAAAAGTTTTCCATTGTAGACTTTTCACAATTAAAGAACATGACTTACCAACTAATCAAACTAGAGTTTTTAGTACCTACAACAATTTCACAACATCAAGAACAAACCCCAGTGTATACAATGTCAAATTCCATAGTCTCCTGTTACATCAAATGAGTGTTTAATTTTTCTCGCAAAGTATTGAATAGTAAAGCTTTTGGGCCATAGTCTCAATTACAAATCTCAATCATGTTGGACTTGGATGACACCTATCAACAACGTATCATTATGAGATGCAGAAAAAATTTGGAGAGTACACAATGTTTAGTGTGGATGGGAAGAAATTTCATCCTATTCCAATTGGTTAAGTTAGTAAGGGACCTATTCTAATTTAATGATCCTAGAATTTTGTATACAAGTAATAATCAAGGAAACTTCCATCTAAAATAAGTCGGACTTTTGGCAAGAGAGAAAATTAATGTCTAGACAAATCAAGCTAAGGCTGGCCAACATGGACCATATTCTTAATTTCTTATCTCTATTTGTTCTATGTACAAGACTTATAGTCAATGCTTAGCGTATAAAAGTTGAACATATCTAAAGTCCATCATTTAAAAGCTTGAGAAAAAATTCATTTAAACCAACACAATATATAAATTATAAAGGAATCAAAGAAAAATTGTCAAAAATAGTGAAAATTTAATCTATGCTTAAATTCTTATAAGGATGAACACAATAGCAATATCCATTTAAAAAATAAAGATAAAAAAATCTATACTTATTTGTACGAATGATAAAGTCTTATCACAAAGTTTTTTGAGACTCATGTTGATTAGTGATTAGAAATTATAAAGGAATAATCATTAATATATATATATATATAAGCAGAGATCTCATGCGGGTCTGTGTGAGGTCATGCCAAGTGATGCTCTAATTTTGCATTTAGAATTTTTTTACCTCTTTCATTAAGATTTTTTTTACTGTTACCCAAAAGTTTACATTAACTTATTTTACTGTTATCTCATTAATCTCTCATTAATTGTCTAACCTTACATCACACATTTCTCTCTTTTTCATGTCTTTTAGCATACCCACCATTTTGATATTTTAAAAAAAGAAAAAAATAATAATTAAGGACTAATAGTAATAACTAACCATATAAGGCCTTGGAGAGAGATAGAGAGACATAAAAATGTTATGGATTGTTAAATAAAATGTATTGTTTCACTATAAAATCAAAACGCATTGTTTCATTATAAAAGACCTGAGACTGACAAAACATTTGAAAGAGAGAGAAAGAGAAATCTGAGGGGATGTCGCCTCTGTCATATTGGCCTCTCACTACCATCAAGACGCCGAAACCCCTACGAGTATTTTTTTTTTTTTTTTTTTTAATTAGGAGATTAAATATGATTTAGGTTTGGGTAATTTGGTTGAATAGTTTTTGTTTTGGATATATAAGTAAAGAGAATATTTGGAATGCAATGTAAAGCCATATTCTACCATGGTTTTAAATCATTTATAAGACACGTACATATACACTTGCCCACACCATGTTTTAATGTTTCACTATCAATGAGTGGAAGACAGTGAAAGAGTTGGACATACTTTTATTTCATAGTATTAAATATGTGAACACAACACAAATTATTTGATTTTCACAGTCCTATTACTCTTTTGCATTTTTTTTTGTTTCATGATTTAAAAAAAAAAAGTTAATCTTACCTTTTTTTTTTTTTAGGGTGAAATATTAATCTTACTTTGATAAGGCTATAAATATGCAGTGAAACAACAATTATAAATTACACACACATAACCATTATTATTATTCAGTTCAAGGAATGAGTAAAAAAAATTTTGGAGGAATATTGTAGAATAAAAGTTGTTACAAAATGTCTCTCTCAAAGACCTCATGCGAGAGTGCATGAGATCCTGCCAAATGGCGTTCTAATTTTGCATTTAGCCTTTTTTTTTACCTCTTTCAATAAGTTTTTTTTTTTTTTTTTTACCCAAAAGTTCACATTATCTTATTTTACTATTATCTCATTAATATCTCATTAATTGCCTAAGCTTACATCACACATTTCACTATTCTTCATGTCTTTTTGCATACCCACTGTTTTAGTTTTTTTTTTTTTTTTTTTTTTTTTTTTTTTTTTTTTTTTTTTTAAGTAAGGGCTAATAGTAATAACTAACTAAATAAGACTCTAAAGAGAGATAAAGAGACACAAAAATATTGTGAATTGTTAAATAAAAGATACTATTTCACTATACATTACCAAAATAAAAGACCTGAGACTAACAAAATATTTGAAACAGAGAGAAAGGAATCTGATGGGTCACCACCTCTGTTATACTGATCTTCCACCACCATCATGACATTGAAACCCCTATGGATAATCTTTTTTTTCTTTTTAAATTAAGGGCTTAAATATGATTTAGGTTAGTTAATTTGGTTAGTTAGTTTTTGTTTTTGGTATATAAGTAGAGAGAATATTTGGTGCACAATGTAAAGTCATATTCTACCATGATTTAATTTAAAATCATCTATAAAACACATGCATACACACTTGCCCATACCATGTCTTAATGTCGCACTATCGATAAGTGAAAGATAGTCAGAGAGTTAGGTATACTTTTATTTCATAGTATGAAATATGTGAATACAACACAAATTAGTTTATTTTATGGTCCCATTACTTTTTTGCATTTATTTTTGGTTTCATGATTTAAAAAAATAATAATCTTACTTTAAGAAGGCTACAAATATGCAGTGAAGCTACTAAACCAAATTTTAATATCTCAAAATGTATATGTTTCGTTACTCTAATTTAGTTTATTTTTTCTTTATAATTAATGTACAACATTATTTAAAACTATTTTACACAAAATATCATAAATTATCCATGCATTGCACGGGCAACTTACTAGTAAATTATTAAATTGTGGTATTTGGTAAGTGAGTTTGTGTTTATGCTTATGTTAATGTTTATGTTAATGTTTGCTTGTGAGAAATATATATACACTTTTGGCACTAGCCTTTATTTTAAAAAAGAAGCAAACTTATCACTCACATGACAATCACATTGAGAATGTTCGGCAACAAAAGTACTTCCCAAGCATATTTAAGAGAGGCAAAGCGAAGTAAATGTTCCAAAATAGTCCCTAAAGGGAAAAATTCAGCAACTATATTAACCCTATTAGTGAATACTTAAATCCCTTAAGAAACCAATTAAATTTTAATATTTTCCAATATGATTTTTAAAAAAAAAAATTATGTCCTAAATAACTTTCTAAGTGATATTAACTAAGGACTTAATTCCCAAAAAAATAAAATACTAAGGGCATGTTTGGTATACTATTATGGTTATTACAATGTAATAGGAACCAAGATAACAAGGAATGAAAGAAGTAATGGAATAAGCATTCTTATTCACCGGTTTGGTTACAATAACTTAGTAAGATGATGGAATGATATTATTTTTAGTAAAATTTCCTAAAGTACCCTTTTTGAAAATTATATGTTTAGCATTTGTCATTATATAATTTGATTGATTGATTAATATTTTCATAAATAGTTAATATGTATGTAAAAAATTGATTACATATTATATAGGTTAAAAAATTAATATGGATACTAGTTTTTAGTATATGAATATAGATATAAGGAACAAATTTTCTTTTAAAAGAAAATTTAAATCAAATTGTAAAAATGAAATACATGACATCTAGCATGCATGTGACGTCTTTTCAATAATGTTCACTGTCATTTTTTGTGCAATCTTTGAAGAAAGAACTCAGAAGAGAAAAAAAGAATGGAGGAAGAAAAAATTGATTAAAGAAAAAAAAGACAAAAAGTATGTGAGAGGACAAAGCCATATTTTGTTAGGGAAAAACCACCCGGGTCATTAACTTTAAAGTTTAAAAGACTATCTGAATTCCCAACCAAGCATATATATGAGATCAATGTATATTTTATCTGGAATTAGGCATAAGTACAAGGTAGTGGACAAGGTCAACTGTATTGCACAACCAATACATATGAATTTATAATGTTTTTTGTTGACCCTTTAATAGTGTAATACTCGCCAAAAGCTTTGTAATTCAGTGGCATAACAATTCAAAACCTTGTTATTGTAGCTAGTGAATTATCAAAAAAATAGTTATGTATTGTCACCTCATTTGTTGTACCATACTCTAATCCAATTAAAAATCTGCTATATGAAATTATGAAGAAAGCAGATACAGAGAACTTTATACAACTGGCGTTTTTACTTTTTTTTTTTTTTTTTTTTTTTTTTTTTTTTTTTTTTTTTAATAACTTTCTTTCCCTAGTATTTTTGTGGATAAGAAGCATAATATTTGCAGTTATTTCCATACATTGTAAAGGACTTGTATGTCCGAATAATTCAAAAAATCTCTTTCAATCACACAAACGCAAACAGACAAAAAGTAAAATCACCAACACCCAAGCAATAAACATAGTAAGAAATGTGAATTAAAGAATGGCGTGATTAAGACATTAAGTAGCTATAGAATACCTTACGACTATTTGTCTTGAGCAGGTACGCTCTGATAGGATTATAGACTGTGCTCTGCATCAACATACTAGGATTATAGACTCTGTGCCTTCAGCTCTTGTTTACCAAAAGACCAACTTCGTTCTTGAATAAAGATTTATGAGACATAAGTTGAATATCATTAACTTTTAACAGATATTCATGGTAAGAAATTGAGTAATTCTTAGGTACTCTTAGAGTACCTAAGAATTTTCTTCAGAAATTTGGCTAAGATTGGCATATTGGGGTATAAAGAGTTATCAAGGCATAGGACCAAATACTTTGGCCTTCACTAGTAATTGGTAATTTAGCATCATGACTAATGTCACTGACCTTGATTCCTCGAGCTTTGTGTTGTTATGCAGCTAATAAGCTCATTCTAGAAAAAAGTCAATGGCTTCCATAAGTCAACTTATTACTAGTTGTCTATGGGTCCGTTTGAGAACAACTTATTTAACTGAAACTGAAAACTTTTTGCTGAAAGTGTAAAAAAAAAAAAGTTATAAGTTAACTGAATAGTATAATAGGACCCATGAATAATACCAAAAAGAGGCTAGAAACTAAATAAGCGGAAGGAAATAAGCTCATCCCAAAGTCATCCTATGTCATTTACAAATTAGTACAGAATATGGCTTTCACTAAATGCTTTGCTTTTATCAAAATAGAAAAGGTTGAAACCCATGTCTTGAAGTAATTTAAAATAGGACAAATAGGGGAAACCCACACGGGTCATTAATTTTAAAGTTTAAAAGACTATATGAATTCTCAATCAAGCATATATATGAGATCAATGAATATTTTATTTGGCATTTAAGGCTTAAGTACAAGGTAAACTGTATTGCACAACCAGAACACATGGATTTATAATGTTTTTTGTTGACCCTTTAATAGTGTCATAGCATTTCAAATCTCTCTCGTTGTTGTAGCTAGTGAATTATCCAAAACAAAATGTGTATAGTCACCTCATTTGTTGTACAATATCTCACATCCAATGCAAAATCTGCTATATGAAGAAAAAAAGCAGATATAGAGAAATTCATAAAACATGCGTTTTTACGTTTTTTCTTTTTTTAAAGAATTTGTTTCCTTGGTGATAAAGTGCGGATGTTCCTCGTCAGTATGTTCCTCATCTATGTTGATGGACAAACTTGATGTAATGGACAAGCTTGATTTCCTATTGAAAATAGAGAGAATGAAAGTGAAAGACACCGGGTTGGTGCCAGCCAAGGACCCTCCGATACTTAAATTAGATAATCTCCCCGGAAATCTATAGCATGTATTGTAATATGATATGTATGTCCACTTACTTGCTTTCCATGGCTTTATATAGCCACCTGATGAGCTTATTGCAAGGTCTATTGATCTCCCCAGAATGTTGTGATCTCAGTTGGACGATTAATTCCAAGCGGCTCATTAAGTTGTCTGCAACTGACATGAGGCGGCCCATGAAGTTGCCAATTAATGGCTTCATAACCGTTGGTTTGAATAGGAGGGTAACAATTTGCCTGAATGAGAGAGTTAAGTCTAACTTAAATGTGCTTAAGGTCGTCCATAGGGCCGGCTCAACAACTTTTGGGGCCTTAGGCGAAAATTTTAAATGGAGCCTTTTAATAATTAAATATTAATCAAATAATATATATATATATATATTGAATTTTTTTTATTTAAAATCTATTTTTCTTGCTTTTTGAGATGCAAAATTACTAATTAAGTTTTTGTATTTAAGTTCCTCTAACATTTCTTTTTCAATTGATAAGTCTCTTGTTCATTTGTAATATTTTCACCCAAACTTTCTATTGTGTTTTTTTTTAACACTAGTAACAAATTTATCCACAGATCCTTTTTGAGATTCAATTTGTTTTTCAATTTTTCTCTTTTTTATAAGTTTTTCATATCCGGATAAATATTTTCTAGTAGACATTTATAATAAGAAAATATTTATAGATAAATAAAACACAATTTTATAATTAAAAATGATAATTTAACTAAAAATAAAATTCAAAATATAGCACAATAAAACCTGGTTATTACAATTTTTCTAAAGCCGTGACCACTTTAAAGTTTAAACCTACACAAATAAAAATTAATTTAATACATGGTTTAATAAATTAATGTCATTATAATACAAATGAGTTGATATGATATACATCAAATTATTTATTGGTATAATAATTTATAATAATATATAAAGTGTCACTGTGTAAGATTAAATAAATAAATAAATAAAAAAAGGGAAAAGAAAAGAAGGTGAGTAACCGGCCAGCCTGTACTCCACTACATTTATCATCCAATGGCTAAGTTTTAAAGAAAAAACATGTCCTATCATTCTATCAATTATCATGGCAGAGAAGGGTCCAAACAGGGGCTCAAGGCAGAAAAGCTATCATAGCAAAAATATGAAAAACGTGTCCCATCCCATCAAACAATTGTGTAGACTGCAGTGAAAGTGTGAAACAAACTAAAAGTATATATAATTTAAGTTAAATAAATAGAAGACTTTGAGTCTTCATTTTCGGAAAGACAAAGAGAAAGAGGGGAAGAGCTGAAGAAGAATACCACTAGTGACTGTCGACTGGTATGCTGGAATCAACAAAGAAAAGTTTTAAGCCAGATTGATTGACTGAGTTTATGGAAAAAGATCAAGAATCAAGATGAAGATAAAGAAAAAAAAGGTGAGACCGTAAGAATATAGATGGAGAGGCAGAGAGATAGAGAGATGAAAGGTTTTTCTTTTGTTTTTGAAATTTATAATATCTATTTTAGCATATTTTAAGACAATTAGGTTGTATTATTAATGAATTTGTCTGCTTTTAATTTTGACTTTAGCATATTTCAAGAATGAATTAATAAATTTGTCTCCCAAAATTTAATTTGGTTAGCTGAAGTTTGACTATTTTTATTTTTTCTGTTTTAATCTTTTGTATTTTAGGATACAATGAGGCCTTTTTAATGCATTTTATTGACCAATAAAAGTGCTTAAATTTTTTTAAATTAAAATATATAAATAAATATTTTATATATATATATATATAATTTTTTATTTTTTTTTTACAAGTGGAGCCTTCTTTTAACGGATGACCATTTTGATCACTATTTGTCACCTGGTATTTTGGTGGATAAGAATCATAATATTTGCAATAATTTCGATACATTGTAGACAGACGTGTAAAGTAAGAATAAGTTAAAAAAAAAAAAAAAAATCGCAATCACACACACTAACACAAACAGACAAAAAAGGAAAATCACAAATATTTCCAGCAGCTCTCAAGCAATAAACAATAGTAAGAAAATATAAGAATGGCGTGATTAAGTAGCTATAGAATAACTTAGGACCCATGCTGACTTTTGATGATGTTGTAAAAAATTGACTTATAGATTTCGTCCATATAGTTCGTCCAAAGGAAAAGAAAGGAGCGACAAAGAGCCGTCCAAGCAAACCTCGTCCATCCTTAGTAAAGGATGGACGAGCCGTCCTAGCAAAACCTCGTCTGTCCCTAATGACGGACAGACAAGCATTTTTGGCAGAAGGAGTTCTGACCTGTGAACCAAGGTCTTCACAAACCACGATGAGGCATCGATCCAGATAAAGTAACTTCCATGGAAGTTATGGAAGTTACCTCTGACTTTAACGAATTTCTCAGCAGAAGGAATGGTTGATAGAGCAAATAACCGTTCCATGTGCACTATAAAAACATTTCTCTACGAAGAGGTAATTCATTCGCACATTTCTTAAAAAAGTCTCAGAAGTATTTTCTCTTTTGACTTCAACCCACTGACTTTACCATCGGAGGATCTTTGATCGAGTCCCCACCGGTCACCTTTGATCATCTTTCTTTTCTTTTCAGGCCCAACATCAGAATCCGGATCATTTGACCTACTGATCTTCTAGGGACTATCAGTTGGTGCCGTTTGTGGGGAAGACTATTATAATTGTTGTACAATTTGTTTTCCCAAGATAAAAGGGTAATGGTTCGGACCAGATCGAGGGCTACCAGCCCTGCTCACGAAGAAAGCAGGGATGCGTCAAGTAACCCTCATCACGATCGCCAATCTGCACCAGTTATGCAGGCATCCTCTGTTCAACACATGCACTCTATGGCTGCTGTGATGGCGAAGTTAACTAGCCAGAACCAAGAACTACTGAGGAAGATTAACCTGAGAAGGCAGACGCATGGAGAGCATGAAGATGAAGGACAAACTCGGAGTCAAGAGGACAGGGAGAATGTTCAACATGGAAGTCAATCAAGGGGTACCACCTCACGAAGGGTACCTCATTTGGAAAAGGAGATGGATAAGATGAAGAAAGTCATGGACGAAATGAAGGAGAATATGAGGAGGGCAAACCCAGTAGTGGATTTGGTTCATAGAACTGATTCTCCCTTTACGGCTTCCATCAATGGCCACCCCCTACCATCAAAGTTTAAAATGCCTTCTTTAGATTCGTATGATGGGAATTGAGATCCTTTTGACCACATTGCTACCTTTAAGGCCACTATGCATCTCCAAGGAGTTCCAGATGAAATCATGTGTAGAGCCTTTCCTACCACTCTCAAAGGTCCAGCCAGAGTGTGGTTCAGCAAATTACCCCCAAACTTAGTAAGTTCTTTCGAAGAATTAAGCAAGTTGTTTGTCAATAACTTCATAGGGGGCCAGAGACATAAACGTTCTACTTCTAGTCTCTTAACGATTGAACAAGGGGAAAATGAAAGTTTGCGGTCGTTTATCACTCGTTTCAATTGGGAAGCCCTAATAGTGGATGAGATGGACGACAAATTGCTGTTGGCAGCTTTCCACAACGGAGTTCATTCGGATTTGTTCATCCACAAACTTTATGAGCAAGAGCCACAAACCATGACGGAACTCGTCCATTCAGCTTAAAACTTCATGAATGCGGAAGATGCGATTATAGCTAAGAAAAGAAAGATGACAGAAAAAATGGAGACAAATCGCCATTAGGAACAAGGTCCTTGTCCAAAGAAGGGACAGACGGATGATAGAAAAGACCGGGACAAGAAGACAGGTCCATCAGCACGCAACCAGCAATATACTCCGTTAAACGTGCCACTTGAACAAATACTTATGCAAATTAAGGACGAGCCTTCCTTGAAGTGGCCGGAGAAGATGAAGGGAGATCCTAACAAGCGTAATAGGAATAAGTATTGTCGCTTCCATAAAGATCATGGGCATGATACAGACGAGTGTTTTGATTGAAAACAATAGATTGAGAATCTCGTAAGACAAGGGAAGCTGAGAAATTTCCTTGGACGAGATCACAAGGACGAGAAACTGAAGGGGAAAGTAGAAGAATCATCACGACCACCGCTAGGAGAAATTAGAATCATCATAGGGGGAAGTTCAACAGGACAATCGTCCAAGTCCAAGAAGGCATACCTAAAGGTAGTGTAGAGCGTCCAACTCTCTGGACGGTCGCCCAGAGTGAGAACCACGGACGAGTAAGCAATAACTTTCATAGACGAGGATGCTAAGAGAATTCACCACCCTAATGACGATGCTATTGTCATCACCCTTCTCATTGCTGACTACAAGACCAAAAGGGTGTTGGTGGATAATGGAAGCTATATTTTATATTATCCAGCTTTTCAGCAGATGAGGTTAGGACGAGATCAGCTCCATCTAGCGAGCTCCCCCCTAGTAGGCTTTAGTGGGATGAAGGTACAACCTGTGGGTACCGTCTCATTATTAGTAACAGTGGGGACATACCCGCAAGAAATCACCAAGGATGTGAACTTCCTTGTGGTAGATTGTTCGTCCTCCTACAATGCCATTATTGGAAGGCCAACTTTAAACAGTTGGAAGGCAGTCACATCTACTTATCACCTGTCGGTGAAGTTTCCAACAAAGCATGGAGTAGGACAAGTGCAAGGAGACCAACTAGCAGCAAGGGAATGTTATCTGGCCATGTTGGTTACAGACGAGCAAATTTAAGCAATGAATATTGAAGAGAAGAAAGTTGTGACATAACCCGTTGAAGCACTGGAAGATATTCCCCTAGATGAAAGCAACCCTGAGAGGTGTACCAGGGTTGGAGCAGACCTGGAAACGAAGGTTAAGAAGGACCTTATTTGTTTCTTAAAGAAAAACAGAGATGTGTTTGCTTGGAGTCATGAAGACATGCCGAGTATAGATCCTAGTGTCATTACCCACCGTCTGAATGTATGTCCTTCCTCCAAGCCAGTACGACAAAAGAAGAGGGTGTTCGCCCCTGAGGGAGATAATGCTGTTAAGGAGGAAGTTCAAAAATTAATTGTGGCAAAGTTCATTCGAGAAGTATACTATCCTGACTGGTTAGCCAATGTGGTAATGGTCAAGAAGGAGAACGGCAAATGGAGAATGTGTGTTGATTTCACTGATCTAAACAAGGCTTGCCCCAAGGATAGTTACCCGTTGCCACGCATTGACCAGTTGGTAGATTCTACTGCAGGACATAAGTTGCTCAGCTTCCTGGATCCTTTCTTTGGATATAATCAGATTAGGATGGATGAAGCAGACCAAGAGAAAACATCTTTTATTACCAGTCAGGGATTGTTCTGCTATGAAGTAATGCCTTTTGGGTTGAAAAATGCTGGAGCAACATACCAACGACTGGTCAATCACATGTTTTGTCCACAGATCGGGCGAAATATGGAAGTCTACATAGATGACATGCTGGTAAAAACCTAGGACGAGGGGCAGCATTTAGACGACTTGCAGGAGACATTTGACACACTAAGGCATTACCACGTGAAGTTGAACCCTAGCAAATGTGCTTTTGGAGTTTCATCAGGGCAATTCCTAGGATTTATGGTCTCCTACAGAGGAATCGAAGAAAACCCTGATAAAATTCAAGCAATATTGAATATGAAGCCTCCGAGCAATGTTAAAGAAGTCCAATCCCTCACCAGACGAGTTGCTGCCCTCAACAGGTTTGTCTCTAAAGCTACTGACAAATGTTTGCCATTTTTTAAGGTTCTTAAAAAAGCATTTGAATGGACCGCTGAATGTCAGAAAGCTTTCAAAGATTTGAAGACATATCTCACCATGGCTCCTTTACTAAGCCCGTCCGTGCAAGGAGAGGAGTTATATTTGTATTTGGCAGTCACCCCACATGCAGTAAGTTCAACGCTAGTGAGAGAAAAGGGCAAGATACAAAGACCTGTATACTACACGAGTAAAGCACTGAGGGGAGCAGAAGGACGATATCCTTTAATGGAGAAATTGGCTTTTGCATTAATAACAGCCTCTAGGAAACTAAGGCATTATTTCTAGGCTCATGTTATCAATGTCATGACGGATCACCCACTCAAGAAGGCAATGAACAAGTTAGAGGCTGCAGGAAGTTTGATTCAATGGGCCGTCGAGCTCAGTGAGTTTGACATAAGTACCAACCAAGGCATGCCATAAAAGCTCAAGCTTTGGCAAACTTCATTGCAGAGTTTACCTTAAATTGTGACGATGTGGGTGAAATGGAAGAAAGCAAGAAGTGGATCGTTCATGTGTGTGAGAGACCGCGCCCCCGGCTCCCTTTTTTATAGGAATGTTTTGGGCCAAACCCACATGAATGGGTGGAGTCGTGTTATTGTCTCTCAAAATGGAGGTTCAACTAGTTATATTTTCCCCTTTAGATTAAGGGTTTAACAATGGAGTCGCCACTTATTTAATTATTGGAAAAATAAGAAAACCATAATTAAAAAAATTCCTCATTTTATTAATTTGCAATTGAATTTTCATTGATCATAGAAAAATTACATGGCTTTGGTCCTAAATACAATCTAAGATAAAATACATGGCTTTGTTTCCTAGTTACAATCTTGGAATTGAAAATTACAAGGATAAACATTGGTCTATCAACCCTTGATCTAAGCTCGGAGGCTATGTTACAAGGTGGGAAGGTGTTAGGCACCCATCTTGCCCGGTGAAACCGGGTCTTCTAGACTATGGTGGCCAACATTCATATCATATCATCAAATATGTCAATCAATTTGCATGTTGAATTTGATGTGTGTGCATGTGATAAACCCTAATCCAATTTATTAAGCATTGCATTTGGGTTGAAAATTAAATTCTAGTGAATGTGTGTATATAGTGATATCCTAGATTCAAGAATTTGAAAGAATTATGAAACAAACATGTTTTTCATATTTTTTATGTGGATTTAAGATCAAAACTAGTGATATGCATGAACATGTGATGAATAACCAAGAATATGTGAAGAACACATAAGAACATTTAAGAACATTCAAACATATTCAAGAGAATTTAAATAATTACTATCATGCTTTAATCCTAAATTCTCATTATGGCAACATAAAAAACTAGTTAGGGAAAGAGATTCTACCTTCATGCAAGATCCATATGGTAGAGGAGGAGACTCTTGGTAGAGGTCCCAAGGAAGAAGGAAAAAAAGAAGAACTAGGAGTGGAAGAGTGAGTTTCACTCAATACCTTGAGTCTCAGGAAGACCAAGATATGACAAGACTACTCTACTTCACTAGAACTCAAGAGAGGAGAAGAAAGAGGGTTTTGGTGTGCTTTGGAATGAAGTAGAGAGGGGTTTATATAGTAGTGGTGGAGGAAATATGAATGGAAGGCCATTTAATGAGGGTTGACAAAGAATCATGAACCTAGACCTCATTTTAGCCTTGGGGAAAATCTGGTGCATTAAATGGAAAGATTGGTAGGAGTGAGGAACAAGCCAAAATTCGGTTTTCCTGTAGCTGCTGTAACAGATTATAGAGCTAACTTCAAAAAATCATATCTGACTCAATTCTGATCGGAATTGCCTCGTTCTTGTGCTCAAATTGAAGCCTCGGATGTCTAGTTTCTGGGAAAATTAACCTCATTCACAGATTCAAAATTTTATAAGAGATATTGAAGAAATGGTGAGCAGAGGTCATTTGTTAGAAAATGGTTTCAGCACAATTAACATTAATAGATCCCAAATTAGCTCCCAATTAACATTAAATGGCTCCAATCACTCCCATTTCAGACTTAATTGGTTCCAAATTTACTCTAATTAAAAGATAATTACACAAATTACTCATTGAATAATTAATGTTTAACTATCTAATTAATTAGGTGTATGCAACCTCACTATAAAATGTAATCCTAACCAATCAAATTATGACACATCATTGATCTCAAATTGATTAGAATTATAACCAATTGGAATCAATTGTTCATAATCACATATAGTCGGACTCAATTTTTGATAGTGCATCTCGGCCATTAAAATTTGATTTGATGATAACTTTCAATCTGATGGTCCGATTAGGGCTTATAACCAGTCGATTTGATCGTTACAACATCAAGATCATTTTGATGAAATGAGATTAAAAATCTAATGACCAAAATCAAGATGCATATTTCCAAGTCAAAATTACCTTTTTACCCTCCTGGTGAGGTTAAATGCGGGTTGCAAAATGGGGTGCCAACAATGTGGATGGTTCATCTACACAGTACGCAAGCGGAATAGGTGTGGTTTTGCAATCTCCAGAGGGGGATAAGCTAAAACACAAAGTTCGTTTGCAGTACCAAGCAACTAATAATGAAGTTGAGTACGAAACTCTTCTCAAAGGGCTGGAATTGGCTAAATCTGTAGAAGCGAAGTCACTTCTCATCTTGGGAGATTCTCAATTAATCATGGGCCAAATGAATGGAATGTATAAGGCTAAGAAAGAACGAATGAGGAAGTATCTTAACAGGGTGATGCGCTTTATAAAAAAGTTTGAGAAAGCTAGCTTCGTTCAAATCCCAAGGGAGGAGAACATGGAAGCTGATGCCTTGGCGAAAGAAGCCTCAGCAAACGAAGCTGTGGACAAGTTTGATGAAGTTCAGTATATGCCAAGTATAGACATTCCAGAAGTACAACAGATGGAAAGTAAAGGAAATTGGATGACTCCAATTGTATCGTACTTAAAAGATGGACGACTTCTAGAAGAAAAAGACAAAGCTAGAAAGCTGAGGGCAAGGGCGGCTAGGTATGTTCTTATGGACGAAATTCTTTACAAGAGAGGCTTTTCCCAGCCTTATCTTAGATGTTTGCCTCTAGACGAAGCAAATTACATATTAAGAGAAATACATGAGGGAGCATGTGGCAATCATTCGGGAGCCAGGTCACTCGTCCATAAAGCCGTCCGTGCAGGATATTACTGGCCAAATATGCAAGCTAATGCCAAGGCCTATATCAAGGTTTGCGATCAATGCCAACGGTTCAGCAACGTTCCCAGGCAACCATCAGAGTACCTAACTCCAATGACGGCACCATGGCCCTTTACGCAATGGGGACTAGACATCCTGGGTCCTTTTCCACTAGGTGTAAGATAGATGAAGTTTCTCGTAGTTGGAATTGATTATTTTACTAAATGGGTAGAAGCAAAACTCTTAGCTAACATCACACAACAAAATATCAAGAACTTTGTATGGAAGAACATTGTGTGCAGATTTGGAGTGCCCAGGGTGCTGATATCTGACAACGGACGACAATTTGATAATACACTCTTCAAAGATTTTTGCATACACTTTGGAATTCAAAATCACTACTTCTTACCAACTCACCCACAAGCAAATGGCCACTGAAGTTGCAAACCGATCCTTACTGAAAATAATCAAGACTCGGCTTGAAGGGGCAAAGGGAGTATGGCCAGATGAAATACCAGGCATTCTGTGGGCATATAGGACGACAGTGAGAACTCCTAGGGGAGAAACTCCTTTCAAACTAACCTATAGAACTGAAGCAGTCATACCTGCAGAAGTGCACATGGCCAATCATAGGATGGTAGCTTATCAGGACAAGGATAACGAGGAGCAACTCTGTTTGAACCTTGATTTAATAGACGAGATAAGGACGGACGCTGAGCAAAGAATTGCAAGGTATAAAAACCTTATGGCTAGGCGGTATGACGCAATGGTAAAGCCAAGGCGATTCAACATAGGAGACCTCGTCTTAAAAAGGGTTTCCTTAGCAACAAAGAACCCAGCTCATGGAAAGTTGGGATCAAATTGGGAAGGCCCCTACAGAGTTGTCCACTGCAAAAGACAAGGATCCTATTACTTGAAAGCCCTTGATGGGAGGAAGCTAGAGCATCCTTGGAATGTGGAGCACTTGAGGAGGTACTATCAATAAATTGCCAGCCTGGAGAAGCATGGCTCTAGACGAGCCTAGAGAAAAAAAAAAAAAAAAAAAAACTTGTTTATTTATATATTTTATGTAACTTTGATATTATGTTAAATGTATGGACGAAATTATGTTTTGGCTTGTACTTGTTCTAATAAAGGCATTGGCTTCTAAAGTGCATGCCTCATCTATGAATAATATCTATGTTATAAATAATGTTTGTAGCATAGTATCATGTAAATTTCTGATTTCTATACTATTGTTTAAATTAACCCTTAAAAAGGCTAGAGAGCTCAAGATGAGAAAAATCTCTGGACGCAGAGATGTAATGTCAAGCTCCGCTAAGGGTAAAACAAAATTTAGGCACGCTCGTCCAAATAAAAGGACGAGGCAAGGCCTATCCCTAGAGCAATGAAAAACTCTAGGCACACTCATCCATGTAATGGGCAAAACAATGTACAGTATGTCAAACCATGGACAACCATGGACGAGGAAAACAATGAAGTCCATGGACGAGTTCATGCTATAGACATGAACAATGGGGCCTAACAGTGGACGAGCTAAGCATACCCGTCTGAAGCCTTGGACGAGCTGATGCTATGGACGTGAACAATGAGTTAAAGCCTACGGTATTAGTTCAACCCATGAACATGAAAATGCATAAACAAATATTCATTCTATCAATAAGGACGCCCACCAAACACTCCAGGCTATAGACAGGTAAAGGATCGGGCTACGTCTTTATGAAATGAGAAAATCAACCAAGTCTAAGGACGGGTGAGGTTAATACTTAACCGTTTCGCTTGAATAAAAAGTATAAAAATGAAGAAGTATATGTTCATGTTTAAAAAGGGAGCAATTCCTTATATGGACGAGCTAAAATTCAAAGCCTGTTAAGGGAACAGAAAGTCTCGTCTATATTATAATCGAAACCAGAAATATTTAACCAAGGACGGATAAGCAACGTCCAAACATCCTTGTGAAATAAAACTTGTTCAAACAACTCTTCCTAAAACTATGGACGAGCTTAATGTATTTGTATTACATAGAGGTCCTAAAACAGGGGACCAGATAAGAAAATACATTTAACAAATTCCTAAGTAGGGGGAGCATCAATGTTGGAGGCGTCCTGAGGAGGCAAGGTCAAAGCATCGTCTTCAATATTGGCGTCTTCAGAACTGGTTTGAAGGAGAGAACTTGTGGCAACATTCAGGTTAAGTTTAATGGTGCTAAAGTCCACTTCAGGGAAGTTTTCCATAGCATCCATTCTAAAATCTTCAAAACCTGCTGCATAGTTGGAGTCTAAGAGGTCAGTGCACTGCTTGGACGACTTGAATTCAGCCACTGCATCCTCTTTGGCCTTGGAGAGAAGAGAATTTAGCTCGTCATTCTTCTTCTGCATATGATCAAGACGGGTGTCTTTCTCCACTGCGTCAGTCTTCAGCTCCTTAACCAGGTTCTCTAATTCCTTGATCTTTTCTTTAGCTTTTGCAGCTACCCCAGCCCATTTTTTAGATTCGTCCTTCACTTCTTAAAGTCTCGTCTCTAATAAGACCCTCGTTTTGTCCAATCCTGTAGCCTGCCTAGACGCAGCCATAAACTTGGACATAGCCTATAAAAAAAGAGAAAGAACGAAGGAATAAATAATAAAGAAAAGGAGAGGGGGTAAAAATAAAAATAAAAATAAAAATATGATTGTATACCTTAAAAAGGTCATGGACACCAGAGTGTTCGAAGTCCTTTAGAGACATGTCATAGCAAACATTTATATCCTCGTCCAAAAAGCGTTTTGGAAACATTCCCAAGCCAGATCTTCATTTTCAACAATGTTTGAAGCGGCCTTATGAGAAAGTTTGGACGAAGCAGATATACTAGTCTTGGGTGGAGGAGTCTTGGACGGAGTAGCCTCTATTGGAATGGACGAGTCTACATCAAATACTTGACAGGTTGCTGCGACGAAGGAATGCTGGGCTTCACTATCTGGGGCGAATCCTGTTTTGCCTTTTTGCCTCGTCGGCTGGGGAGACTTCCCAGATCCAAATTTTTGGACATGGATTTCCTTTTGTCCCCAGTTGATGGATGAGGTTGAGCCTGAGTCTCAGGACGATTCCCCTCGGCAATAACTTCCTTTCCTCTATTCTCATTCGTTGTTGACATTCCTGAAAATAAATAAGAATAACAATAAGTTCCAAATTTTAAACAAATCAAGAAGGTATAGTATAAAATACTTACTTCTTCGCATCGTGACCTCGTGAGCAATAGCTTCGTCTGACGGTTTAGGACCAAGTCCCCACTTGGCAAGATATCGAAGGGAGACTAGAAAGTGAAAACTCCTGTCAACGTGTAGACGAGCTCTGTGGACACGATCACGGTGAAACTTGCTTAAAGACGAACGTTTAACAGCTGTAAAACAATAAATGAGTCAGACATACAGGTAAAAAGCAAAATAAAGAAATAACAGTAAAGGGGAGGGACGTACCTTCAAGATGAAGGTTCCTTAAGTCCCCCGTGTAAGGAGCAAAAGGATCCCTGCCAACATCCACAGGGTTCCCTGCCCAAAAACCAGAGACGAAGATAAACTCCGTCTTCCAATTTCTGTTAGACGAGGCTAGGGATTTGATTAACCTACAATCATTAGCCCTTGCTGTGAATTGGTAAAAACCACTGGATTGATTTATTTCAGAAGGCTTGTAGCAGTAAAGGAACTCGTCCACAGTAAGAGGACGATCCCTACCAAATACTTCCTTCCACAAAATTTGCATGGAGATAATTAATCTCCACGCATTAGGGTTAAACTGGTAAACACCTAAACCTAATCTAACTAACAACTCTCTAGCAAATGAATTCAATGGAAACCTAAGACCACCTAAGAAATAAGCCTCATAGATGCCTATTCCAAAATGGGGATTACAACACCATTCACCATAGACGGGCAACCTAGGGTTAAGCTCGTCCGGGATCTGGTACCATGCCCTAAGATTGGAGAGCCTTTGCTCAGTCCTTTTGGAATGAATTCCTACAACACAACTATAGACTGTTTCCTCCTCGTCCAAAGGACTTGGTGGACGAACGTTAGATGGGGAACCAGCTTGTGAACTAGAAGCTTTCCTAAGTTGTTCTTGGACAACTTCTAAAGGTAACCCAGGGACGCCGGAGATATACTCCTCGTCCGTAGAAATCCCTTCACTACTATAACTATTGCTACTAGAATCACCATCATTGGATACATCACAATACTTGTCTATCTCTCTTTCTGTACTATTGCTAGATGAAGGAAAGGCAGTATCGGACATTTTTAGGAAACTAAAAAAAAAAAAAAAAAAAAAAACCTAAAGACGAGAAAAAGGAGAGTACCTGGCTCTAGATGAAAGTAGACTATGGACGCGGAGAAACTTCTAGACGAGGCTCTAGACGAGAAAATTCAGGAAGGACATTTCAGCAAAATGTGAAGGGTACAGGAGGGATTCCACTATTTATAGGCGACCCAACAGGGCACTTGAAGCGACATAAACCAATCAGAAAATAACACGTGGCGCACTCCTCAAAAGAATAAAAGGACGCAACCTTCCACCAACAGGATTGCGACACGTGGCACCTCCAATCATTGACATTTCCTTAGACGACCTATGGACTGGGGGCAACTGATGATGTTGTAAAAAATGACTTACAGATTTCGTCCATATAATTCGTCCAAAGGAAAAGAAAGGAGCGATAAAGAGCCGTCCCAGCAAACCTCGTCCGTCCTTAGTAAAGGATGGACGAGCCGTCCTAGCAAAACCTCGTCCGTCCTTAATGAAGGACGGACAAGGCCTCGTCTGTCCCTAATGACAGACGGACGAGCATTTTTGGCAGAAGCAGTTCTGACTTGTGAACCAAGGCCTTCACAAACCACGATGAGGCATCGATCCAGATAAATTAACTTCCATGGAAGATATGGAAGTTACCTCTGACTTTAACAAATTTCTCAATAGAAGGAACGGTTGATAGAGCAAATAATCATTCCATGTGCACTATAAAAACATTTCTCTACGAAGAGGTAATTCATTCGCACATTTCTTAAAAAAGTCTCAGAAGTATTTTCTCTTTTGACTTCAACTCACTGACTTTACCATCGGAGGATCTTTGACCGGGTCCCCACCAGTCACCTTTGATCATCTTTCTTTTCTTTTCAGGCCCAACATCAGAATCCGGATCATTTGACCTACTGATTTTCTTGGGACTATCAACTTTCACATCATCAAGGCTCTCAGAGCAACGGTGATGAGCGAGAGAGATGGAGAAGGTGAGACTGTGAGAGTGTGTGGTCGGTCCCATTTGGTCTAGTTCAGTCCTAATCTATTTTCAAATGAAACAGTGATGTGCCCACAATCCACATGATATTAACCCATACAAACAATGCAGTTTAATAAAAGCCATTAAAAAAAAAATGGTTTGTACCAAAAACGATGTCGTCTCCTCATGTAGCTATTAGATTCCAGAGCCTCATTATCGAAGGTATAGGAGTCGATCCACCATAGGCAGTGGATTTTGAAATAAAAGCAAAAGCAACATTACTTGCGTAGAGCATCTTGGCTTCCTAGTATGTGTGCTCAATTTCCACGCTAGGAAAAGTCTTCAAAAGGTTCCTGCAATAAGTGAGTAAAGGTTGTAATAAATAATTTATTTTGAAGTATTATGTAAGGTAAACTACTGCTAAAGCATTAGGTGGGAACTTTTGTTATAAAAATATTTTCCCTTTAATTTTATCTTCTCTCTTAAATTTGAGAAAAAAGAACACATTTCATCTTCCTAAATAGGGAGGAAGTTGTGCAAACTTGCCAATTTGTAAATTGTTTTACCAAAAATTTGACAGAGGATTTTCTAGTCAACCTAAAAATATTTTAAAATGAAACAAATATTGAAAAATACAAAAAATATTTTCTTTAAAAGCAAACAAAGTGAGGGCAACCATTCAACCAAATGGCATCTCTCTTGGTGAGGTTTTTTAAACGGGTTGGATCTACTACGGGCTTGAGCCATGAATAGAGCCACCATTATGAGTTGTTTTAGGGGCCCAATTGGGTCCCTCCTCCTCAAGGAGGTTTACACTCTAGGCCCTTTGTTGTCATATTAATTCAGCTGCAATAGGCCCCCTTTGCTTGCAATGAAATTGATGGCCAATTTTGTGTGCCCAAGAACTTCGATCTTTCCCTAGTACGTGGTCTTGAAGGCCATTAAAGATAATAATAATAAGTTCGTTTATATGTAAATGTTGATGTTAATGTGTTTGTTTGTCTATGTGCTTCTTTTGAGAAAGAGAGAGAGAGAATGTTGCGCATCTGACCACGCAGAACAACCGCGCATCTGACAACCACCTTGAGAATGTTGCGCCATTTTTGGGGCCAACTTTTGTTTGTACATCAACTAATTGATTGCTTAAGTAAACCAAAGAAGTAGAGTTTATTCTTGCACCCAAATGTCCATTAAGTTGTGAATGTTGTATGGAAATAGAGTTTCAAAAAATGTAAGGCAAAGTACAGTGAATTTACTAGGGTCTTGGTTGAAAAATTTTCAATTAACTTCCATTGTCCTTAGATTCAACTTAACAATTTTTTTTTTTTTTTTATCGATTTTGTTGAATTGTCAAATCAAGTAATTTCATTAAAATAATACTTTCATCCATTTGTATTTCAAATTATTTTGAAAACATTTGACTCCATGTTTTATCTTTCTTTCATTGCACAACTTTTTTTGCCAACTAAAATGGTGAGCTTGCACACAAATACACCATTTATAGTTATTAAGTTAGTGAAAAAAGTACAGTATATATGAAATAGAATTTTAAAACAAAGATAAAAATATGATAAAAATAATTTAAAAATTACTATTCAAATATCATTAAATTTTTATTCATAAATTTTTGTATATAAATATTTAAAATTTAGTTATTAAAATACATCGAATTCATATTGTTGCTTTTCTTTAATAAATTACTAAATTGCGGTACTTAGTATGTGAGTTTGTGTTTATGCTTATGTTAATGTTTGCTTGTGAGAAATATATATACACTTTTGCCATATTTTGTTACAGAGGAAGAGGTTGTGGCTGTGGGACTGGGAGCCAGGGACAAATAGGGAAAAACTCCCCGGCTCATTAACTTTAAAGTTTAGTAGTCTATCTGAATTCTCAACCAAGTATTTAAGGCTTAAGTACAAGGTAGCGGACAAGGTAAAATGCATTGCACAGCCAATAATATTATTAACAAATCTTATCCAAAAAAAAAAAATTTATTAACAAATCAAACGGTGACATTTCTTATTAGGCCTCACGTGCTGTCAATAAACGATGACGTTTAAACAAAGCCTTTTAAATGTAAAGCATCAAACGATGTCATCTTATATAGCCGCTATAGCAAATTCGTTAAAAAAGCTGTTACGAGTCGGTTCAGTTTGCTAGAGTTGGTTTCAAGTTAGTTAAGATTTCATAGTCTCAGTTCTATTTTATTCTTCGCTTAGTTTCTTCTCTGTCATAAACTTTGCATCACAAAATCTCGGCAAAGATCACAAAATTTCATCATTAGGTAGCTGTGAAATAGCTTATACAGATAATCAAAACTGAACTTTCAAGTGAGACACTAAAAGAGTAATATCCTTCATATAATACTAGGGGGATCCAATTTTGTGAATCAATAAATAATTTGGTACAGTAAAAAATTCTGTTTGAAGAGTAATATGAATATCCTTCATATAATACTAAGCTAAAATTAGACATACCCTTTGAAGAGTAGGTGCATTAAGCCATTAACAAGAAATTGTCAAACACTTGAGGGCATTGTACAAACCTATTATTCTGTGTTAATCTCTTCGTTTTCTCTGATAGTTTTTGTGCTAGATTAATACAATTTATTTTTGGGTTTGTGCTAAATTAATACAAACAAACAAGCCACCTCAAAACCCAATTTATGAATTCATTATCTATCATTTCTCATGAACCCACCCCAGTTTCATACCTTTTGGACTCCTAGCTATGAATCCCTTCTCTCATTATCTACATCTGTGATCACAATAAGACATTCTAAATGAATCCAAGGACCACCTTAAAATTTTGTTCTCTATAGCAACGTATTGAAATAATAGACTCTATGACTTCATCTCTAGATCACCAAAATACCAACTCCATTGTTGAATAAAGATTTTCAAATCATAGGCTGATCAAAATGAAGTTTAGGCTTTCTCTCTCTTTGGCACATGAAAATATTCTATAAGCCTCTTGTTCAAGTCATGCTATAATAAGCCTTTTATATGATGTCATGTAAGGCCTGAAAAACATGGTAGCAATCGACCTAATTAACATAATTAGATTTTGATTTCACAATTCTTTATCTAGTAAAACATTGCTAGTTTTAAGATCCCTATGAATAATTCTTAATCTTGAGTCTTGATGAAGATACAAAATCCCATTAGCAATCCCAATGATAATTTCAAAGCGTTTGCTCCAATTTAGCAATGAACTTCTTGTAGGATCTACAACAAAATTTGTCTCTAGTGTACTAAATATTTGATTTCAATAGTGTTGAAAAAAGTGGTTTTATGTACTTCAAATATATTCTTTGGACATATATAATAAAAGAAAATAAAATAGATGAGGGGAATATTTAAAAAAAAAAGAGATACCAAAAATGAAGGTGTCCAAGCTTTTGTTGGGCATGTAGTCATAAATCAACATCTTTTCTTCCTCCTCAATGCAACAACCAAAATTTTGACAAGATTCTTGTGTTGAAGTTTTGCAATCAAGACAACTACATTTTTGAATTCTTCTATTCCTTGTCTTGAACTCTTTGATAGCCCTTTTTTTTTTTTTTTTTTTTTTTTTTTTGATGCAAAGCTTTGAATTGTATTCAACCAAACAATGAAATTGAAATACAACAGAGATGACAGAATGAAAAACAAGAACTACCAATTACAATCAGCCTAAATCAACTCATGCATAGCTGGAGGAGAAACCCCCACCCACACCTGAGAAGCTTCACTAACTCTAGCTAGATGAGCTAGCTCATGGGCAGCTCTGTTGTACTCCCTTTTCAAATGTTTGATTTTCTAGCAAGTGAATAAATTCAACAAAGCTAGTATTCCTTGATACAAATGGTTGAGACTACCATCCACAAACTTCTCATTAATATTGTTAACAATGGATATAGCATCTGACTCAATAATAACTTGAGAAATCTTCATGTCACGAGCAAGCAAAATCCCAGTCTCCACAGCAAGAGCTTCCACTTTTGCAACTGAATATTGGCCTTGAAAATATTTACAACAAGTTGCAGTGACCTAAGAGTCTCTAATAATCACCCCAACACTTGAATTTCTCCCATCCACTGAGGTCGCCCCATCCACATTGACCTTGAAGACTCTAGGAGGCGGAGGAGTCCATCTGCAACTTTTTGCACCTTGATTCTTGTTCAAAGCCACCCTTGCCCCCTATATTCATGAAGATATCTATTGGCAAAACCCCAAATTTGGCTCGGCAACCTGTAAGTTGACTAAAAAACAATTAAGTTCCTATTATACCATATTGACTAAGCAACTCCAAAGAACACTTCAAGGTCTCGGACAGTTCCTTTGTCAAGGATTTGTAATGCAACCTCAGATATGTCATATAGCTCCTACCCATTCATAACAAATTGAACTTCCCAAAAATCCCAAACCCTTTTCGCCACTTCACAACTGATGATAGAGTGAAAAGTTGACTCCACATCTCTTCCACAACAAGGACAAAAATCATTCTCTCCAATACCTCTTTTCTTCAGATTCACCATTGTTGGAAGGGCATCTACACATGCTCTCCATGCAAAGATTTTAATCTTTGATGAAATGTTTAAGTGCCAAACCTTCTTCCACAACCGCTCTCTTGGATCCCCACAAGAGCTTTCTCCTTCCTCGGATGAATCCACCATATTAAGAGCTACATAGTAGGCACTTTTGATAGTAAACACACCCTTATTGTTGCCAGCCCAAATAATTTTTTCCTCAGGAAGATTATAACTGATTGGGATATTGAGAATCGTATTTGCTTCAAATGGCAGAAAAATGGACTTAACATGATCAGCTCTCCACCTTCTGGTGTCATAATCAATTAAAGCCGAGACCATGGGATAATCATCAAACTCTCGAGGCGAGGAGACCACTTCGTACGTTGTGGGGGTTGGCAGCCACTTATCATTCCATATATGGATCAACCTTCCATTGCCAATACTCCATCGAATACCTCTCTTAACAACCTCAAGCCCTTGCATTATGCTTCTCCAAGCATAGGACGCTTGAGAACCCAAACTAGCATTGAGTACATCTCAATGGGGATAATATTTAGCCTTATATACTCAAGCTACTAAAGAGTTTGGGTTCATGAGAAGCCTCCAACCTTGCTTTGCTAGCATGGCAAGATTGAAAGTTTGAAGGCTTCTAAAGCCCATCCCACCCCTAAGCTTAGATTTGCACAAACGCCTCCAACTCACCCAAGCAATCCTTGACTCCTGACCACGCTGCCCCCACCAAAATCTTCTCATCATACCTTCTATATCATCACACAATCCCTCTGGTAATTGAAAACAACTCATAGTATATGTAGGGATAACTTAGGCCGCCGCCTTTATGAGAATCTCCCTACCCCATATAGAAAGAAGTTTTTCCTTCCACCCAGCCAACTTCCTTCCCACCCTTTCTTTAATTTCTGCAAAAACTTCATTCTTTGATTTGCCAATAATAGAGGGTAGGCCAAGATACTTACTATGTTGAGAGTCCTGCATAGGCCCCAAGGTCTCTAAAATCTCATTTTTCTTTTCCTCCTCCGTGTTGGCATTGAAGAAAACTGAGGATTTGTCTATATTGATTTTCTAACCAAAGGCAGCTTCATACAGATGGAGAATTTCAATTAATTGTTGACATTTCTGGCCATTAGCTTTACAAAAAAGAAAACTATCATCTGCAAAGAAGAGATGCATGATCTTAGGACAACCTCTGCAAATAGATAAGCCACTCATCAACTGATTTCTTACAGCTTTACTAATGAGAGAAGAAAAGCCATCTGCACATAGTAAGAACAAGTAAGATGATAGGGGATCTCCTTGATGAAGACCCCTCGAGGGTATAATGTTACAGTAAGCTACACCATTAATAAGCACAGAGTAGGAGACAAAAGTTATGCAACGCATTATCAGACAAATCTAGTTTTCATGAAAACCCAATTTTTTCATAATATGTTCAATGAAGCTCCATTCCACCCTATCATAAGCCTTACTCATGTCTAATTTAATTGCCATATAGCAATCCTTACCATCTCTTTTATGGTGTAGATAGTGCATGAGCTCAAAGGCTATAAGAACATCATTAGTTATTAGCCTCTCAGAAAGAAAGACGCTTTGATTTTCAGATATTATTTGAGGGAGGACTGATTTGAGGCGATTAGCTAAGACCTTAGAGATAAGTTTATAAATCACATTGCTTAGACTAGTCGATCTAAAATCTGTCATTTTAGCTGGATTGTTAGTTTTTGGGACAAGGGTAATGAAAGTTTTATTTATATCAGCCATAGAAATATTGGAATTTAAAACATTTAAAACCATGCCCACAACATCATTACCCATAATATCCCAATATTTTTTATAAAAGATAGTTGGCATACCATCTGGGCCGGGAGACTTAGTCGAGTGCATCTGCTTAAGGGCAGCTTCAATTTCATCTCTTGTAAACTGCTTGATCAAACTTTGATTCATTTCAACTGGAACTTTAGGATCAATAGCTTCAACAACCTCCGAAATCTTATCAGGATGGGAAGTCATATAAAGCTTCTCAAAATATGAAACAGCCACCTCCAAAGTGGACTCTCTCCAATTCCCCATTTCATCCATAAGCCTAAAAATTGTGTTTTTCTTTTTTCTTCTGGAGGCCTTTGTGTGAAAATATTTTGTATTGTGATCCCTAAGACCCATCCACTGAACCTTAGATCTTTGTTGCCGCATGATTTCCTTACAATTCAGCAAGTCATTAATCTCCATCCTTAGCTTGTTAATTTCACGACCAAGCAAGTGAGCTTTGTGGCTCCTGTTTGTGATGAATAAGGTTAAGTGATCTTTTATACTTAACACTCATATCATTCTTTTTGACAGGAAGGACGGGAAAATCCTAAGAAAAAGGCATAAATAACTATCTCACCACTGTTGTCCGCCAATCATGAATGACATCTGTATGCTTCGGTATAGTAAAAGTGCAATGTCAATGACATTTGTGTGTTTTGGCATAGCAAAATTGGAATGTCAAATATCATTGGATATTTCTTTTCTCTCTCTCTTATGTGCCCATGCATGATATGCTTAAAAAGAAAATATGCAAAAAAATAAAATAAAATAAAATAAAAAAAGAGCAAAAAGATTATAAAAAAAAAAAAAAAAAGCTTTAAATATGATTGCAAGCGTGTATTATAGGAGATGTGGGAGTTGTAGGATGTACCTCGAAGGTGATAGTCCCCATCAAACAATTATGATTGTGTGTGAGTTAAAGTGATTTTCTCATATCTCAAATTGTCATAACATGTATACATTTAGGCAATCTTGCGATATTTTTTCACACACAACACGTAATATTCTTTGCTACTCTTGATACATGTGCAGGTATAATGTGATTTGGCCATCACAAGATTTACATGTGTTAATGTATGCTCACTAAACTGTCTTGACTTGTTTTTGAAATATAAAATTGGTTAGACTTGTTTAGTGTGTGTGTATGTGTGTGTGTTTTGGGATCTATGTGCTTAACATTTTTCTTGTTGAAAAATTTGTTTTTCACATGTTTTGCATCCTTCTTTTATCTTGTCATCCATAGCATCTTGTTTTATTACATTCATGCATTTATATGGATTTCTTGTACCCCCTTGATCATCCTTGATCATCTTTATATTTCTCGGGTGAAGCTTTCTAATTTCTTGTACCCTTTGTCAATCATGACAAAAAGGGGGAGAAATTGTGGTTTCTTTTTATAAGATTCTACATGTTAGGGAGAGAAATACATGCCACTGTAAGGGGGAGTTGTGTTTCATTTTGTTAAGGGAAGTGTTTACCTCCTTGTTGTTGTAGGAGCTTCTTTTAGCTTCTTCTTCTTGTACCTTGGGTCTTGTGACCATTATTGACATACATTGTACTTATCTTCTTTATATGTTGATGTATGTTTTTTTCACATACCTCTACATGTGTTGTTTCTTTTCTATCTTTATTCACATGTTTCTTATTACTTGTATGCAATCTATTATTTCCATTTCACACTAAAATGCCTTGATGAGTTTTGTTTAAAGTGTTTCAGAAATATAGGCTTGATCATCCTTGATCATCTTTATATTTCTCGGGTGAAGCTTTCTAATTTCTTGTACCCTTTGTCAATCATGACAAAAAGGGGGAGAAATTGTGGTTTCTTTTTATAAGATTCTACATGTTAGGGAGAGAAATACATGCCACTGTAAGGGGGAGTTGTGTTTCATTTTGTTAAGGGAAGTGTTTACCTCCTTGTTGTTGTAGGAGCTTCTTTTAGCTTCTTCTTCTTGTACCTTGGGTCTTGTGACCATTATTGACATACATTGTACTTATCTTCTTTATATGTTGATGTATGTTTTTTTCACCTACCTCTACATGTGTTGTTTCTTTTCTATCTTTATTCACATGTTTCTTATTACTTGTATGCAATCTATTATTTCCATTTCACACTAAAATGCCTTGATGAGTTTTGTTTAAAGTGTTTCAGAAATATAGGTTGTCAAAGTCTACTTGCCATAAACTCTCTTCTTGCAAAGTTTTTCAAGAGTTTGTGTTATGATAGATTTTATTGTATTCAACAATTGAATATGAGTTGAGTGATTTATGACTTCTCTCATATGCTCATTGTTTATTGTGGTTTTGTCATGGATTACCAAAGGGGGAGATTGTTAGGACATATGTGATTCACTTGTTAGGAACATATGTCACTATTTTATGTAATTGGCTAATCTTTTGACAAAACACACTTTACTTGTATTTAGGTAGATCTAGGATGTGTTTAATACTTCAAGAAACATGTTGGTCAAGTCTAGTATTAAAGCCATGAAGATTGGACCAAGAAACCAGTGAAGAAGGGCTATTCATTAAAGCTGGACAGATAGCTCGACAGCTGCTCGACACCTTTCGACAGCTAGGCTATCTATCGAGCTTTTCAATTGATTGTTATCGCAATCTTGACACCTCTCGATAGCTAGGTGGATTGATCGAGAAATCTCTTGTCTCCTCAATAACTGTATCTGTCGAAGTTTAAAGCTCAACACCTCTCGATCGATCGAGGTTACGGGAATTCAGATTTCCAGATCTGATTTTCGGCCCAAGTTTATGTATTTGTGTAGGGTTTCTTTTCTCACAACCCTAGACCTATATAAGGCTTATTTTAGAGGCCGTCACATAAGAGAATACAAGGAGAACATATGCAAAAAGTGACCGATGCCTTATTCTCTCTGAAAGAAGCTACTGCGTCTTTTGCGCCTTAGGGTTTTGTAACCAAGTGCTTCTTGATCTTCATTGTTGATGAAGTGAAGAACTTTGCAGCCAACATTTTCTTCTAGTTGGTGATTAAGTCGTGTACTGGGATCTGCGCAATTGGTTAGTCACGTATTGGGATTTGTGCATCATCAAAGGGTGGCGTTCATATATTGAAGAGTTTAGAGGTTCTGAAGCGATAGAAGGTTTCTATTGTGAGTTCATCTACGGGGATTGTAGAGTCTAGGAACAAAAGTTTTGTACTAGATCTGAAACTTCTCTTTACTATAGTGGATTGCTTTTCGAGAAGATTTCCTCCTAGGTTTTTTATTGTGAAGCTAGTTTGTTTCATTGGTTTTCCTGGGTTATCATATCTTGTCTTATTTATTTTTCTGCTGCATGATTTTGACATGATATTGATGTTTGTTTGTTTTAATAAGTTTTATTCATAATAAATCTAATTAACAACTTGGATTTAAAACTTGTTAATTCTATCAACTAGAGTCTAAATTTCCCAACACAATTGCAACACAAAGACCTCGTAAGCACTCGAGTGCAATGATATTTATGGTGCAAGCATACCTCATAGAAGCACCAACAATCATAGGCAGAGCACACAACTAAAAAGCTCTACGTCAATCAGCAATCCAACCACTAAGTAGCGCTCCAACAAGGGCACCACCCAGATATGTACTCACCAAAATTAAAATAAATGACAACCTTTTAGATAAGGGAGCTAGATGTAGAAATCAGACATCACATTAAAGCGATTAAGGAAAATGATCAACTCAATGTCACCTTCTGCCAAAGTATTCCCATTGAAACCAAGATCTACAGAAATGCTTTCAACTAGTTCATTAATTACTCTGAATAGATTAGGTACCAAATAAAAAAGGGAAAAAATAGAAATTTCAGTTAGTTGTTTCACACGTGAGTAACACTCAAAAAAAGAAAAGAAAAGGAAGAAAAGATTGAGTTCAAGAAAGAGCACCAACCCTATATGGTAGCCAAATAAGAAAGAAGATTTAGCAATCCTATCATACAATAAGTAACATTCTTTTGAATCTTCTAAAACTGGGTTAGGTAACTACCAACCAAAAAAAAAAAAAAATCAGATTCAATTTAGTCAAGTAAAATTGTGCATAATCTATGTTAAATGACAGTCATCTCCTACACCTTATGCCATGGACTTGACAATTAAGCTGTCATAACAGAGCCATACACAACAAACAAGACTGCAAAAAGATATAATTATTTGCATAAAAAATAATCAAACAGGACAGCATAAATATATTTGAGCAAACATACACATGGTATTCATTAGTAGATAATAGAAACTATGGTCAAAATTTTCCCTGCAAAATTTTCATTGGCAAATAATACTCTCTTAGGTATCAAATCAGCTATTACACTTCATTTTTATCAATGTTCTGTATCTGCAGAACATTTTTTTTGGTGGATAGTCTGAAATATGAGTGCATTAATAGGCTATGAATTTTAGTGCCAGCATTCATATAAAAGTTCCCATTAATAAAACACTATAATTTCCATTAACTGGTAAGTGAAGAAAAGATAGACAGAGCATGCCTTTGCCATGACAGATACAAAAGCTCTAGCAACCCAACATACACATATCAATATTGCACCAAGTAAAACCCACATACACATATGCATATACATACAAAAAAAAAAAAAAAACACTCCAGCAACCCAACATAAACTTCAAAAACCAAAATTTACCTAGTTCAACCCACAACAAAAGAAATCAGAAAAAACACCATATCAATCTTATAAGCATAATACAGCTATAGCAATCCAACAAAAACCCACTTGTGAAAAAGTAAAACAAATTTTGAAACTTTCAACACAATTGTCAACTTCTTCACAGCAAGTTCCAATTCAGTATTCAATTATCATTTCCAAACTTAATCCCATCACATTGTACATCTAAAGCCAATTTATCTAACAGTCAATCTAACTTAATCAAATCAATCAAACATCCCTAATTCAAAAACCAAACAAACCCCAGATCATATCAAAACCCAACACAACATCTTTCATTAGAACAATACAAGATATGAACATACACTCACCCTCCGTTCTCATAAAAAAGGAAATGCTCAAAATTTGAAATTTTCCGATGAAGCAAACAAAAAATCCAAACACCCAATTCGAATTCCAAATTAAGGAAAAGGGAAAATCATGAAAAACAAACCTTTGGATTGTGGCTCATGACGGCTCCAATTTGTTTCCAAGCTCTGCGCACAGCTTCGGCGAACTCTATGGTGGTGAGCTCTGGTGTGTGGTGTGGTGGAGGTTTGGGCAAGCAAAGGACGGCACAACCCCAGAGGAGGAAGCAGAGGGCATGGTGGGAACTCTTTCTTCTTCGAAATCATTCTGCTCCGGCGATCTATGTGGCGGTGGTGGAGGTTCGGTCAAAGGAATGACGTGAACTTGCAGAGGAAGCCGTAAGCGTGTGAGCGTGAATTTTTTTTTTTTTTTTTTTTTTTTTTGAGGTTATATTGTTTCTTTAAGCTGTGAGCATGTGAACTCTGACATGGCGTGGTCTGATTGGCTAGTGTAAAACACTGGTTTTTCGCTAGTTCCAGACCCAATGTTTTCTCATTTTGAATATCTTTCTCTTTATTTTAGAGCAAATAAAAATGGCTAGAGCAACATGTTAAATATCATTGACTTTTAACACATATATTCCTTACTTAATTTGAGATATAAAGAGTTATCAAGGCATATGGCCAAATATGTGATAACCTTGAAGTCTTGAATTCCCGAGCTTTGTGCTGTCCTGCAGCTAACCTCAGTCCAGAAAAAACTCCGTGGATTTCATAAATCAACCTATTACTAGTTGACTATGGCATTTACAAATTAGTACAGACTATGTAATCCACTAAATGCTTTGCTTTTATCCAAAAAGAAAAGATTGAAACCCATGTCTTGAAGGAATTTAAAATATGACAAATAGGGAAAAGCCACACGGATCATAAATTTTAAAATTTAGTCAGAAATATGAATTAAAGAATAATGTGATTAGGTAGCCATAGAAAGCCTTAGCCCGTAGGACCCATGGTGACTTTCACACCCTTTAGCACAAGTGATACGACTAAAAGGACTGGGCCTAAACCCCGAATTTTATATCTTCGGCCGCATAGTTTCTTCTCCAACTGTGAATTCCCTTTTCCCATTTAGGAATGGTGTGGTAGTAAGGTGTTAAACAAGAAGACCAAGACGTTTTGTCTGGTTTCTCACAAAAAAAAAAAAAAAAAAAAAAAAAAAAGGACCAAGACAACATCGTTTTAGGCCCAACAGAAGCAACATAATAAATGTACATAGAAAAATAAAATATATATAAAATAAAAAGGCTAAAATGCTAATCCTAATTGAACCCAGATTTGGTATTTCAGTTTTTTAAGTTTACTTTATTCAATTAAGTCTATTAATTTTTAAATTTATTCAATTCAAGTATTTTTTTTCCCAAATTTATTAAAAAAAATATTATTTTCACATGAAAAAATCTATAAAATCATTTATTAATTTTATAAACTTTTTATGTGATAATTTTTTTTTTCAATTTTTTTCCATTAGCGAATTGTATATTTAATGACATTTTTTTTTTACAAGATGTCTACATTTGAATAAATTTCAAATTTAGAGAATTTGATTAAATGAAAGTAAATTTTTTTTTTTTTTTAGAGTAAAAAATGAAAGTAAAGTTAGATGACTAAATTTAAGTATAACTTGCATTTTAGTTCCTTAGTTTAATAATAATAATAATAATAATAATTAATCAATCAAATGGTAACGTTTCTTATTAGGCCTCGCGTGCTGTCATTAAAACAGAGAGACATGTCCTCATGATATTACTACTGGTACAAACGATGGCGTTGTAACAATGCTTTTTAAATATAAAGCACCACCAAACAGTGTCATCTTATGTAACCGTTATAGTGAGTTCGTTAAAAAAACTGTTATAATTCAGTTCAATTTGCTAGAGTTGGTCTCAAAGTTAGTTAAGATTTCATAGTTTCTGTTCAATTTTTTTCTTTGCTTAGTTTCTTCTTTGTCGTAATCTTTGCATCAGCAAATCTTAGCAAGATCACAAATTTTCATCAGTAGCTATTGAATAGCTTGTAAAGATAATCAAAACTGAACTTTCAAGTAGGACACTAAAATCCTTCATATTATAATAAGGGAATCAAATTTTGTGAATAAATAAATAATTTGTTAAATTAAAATTTCTGTTTGACCAAATGTGAGAAGCATAATACTAATCTAAAATTAGACATACCCTTTGAGAAGTATGTGCATTAAGCCATTAAAGATGAATAGCAATTCAACCATATACTGTCTTACAGTATTTAAAAGGACATTGTCAAAAACTTGAGGTTCATTAATTGATCACAAGTGACCAGATTTCATAATTGACATATAAACCCACAGGACCACTGGCAACTTCCCATGGCAGACCCGCCACTGCCATTGCCTCCTCCACTTCCAAGACTGCAAACATAATTTTGCAGCAGACAAACAAGCCACCTCAAAGCCAATTTATGAATTCCTTCTCTCTCATTTCTCATGACCCCACCCCAGTTTCAGACCGTTTGGACTCTTCCCTATGAATCCCTTCTCTCCCTTCTCTCACGATCTGCATCTGTGATCACAATTAGACCCTCTAAACGACTCCAAGGACCACCATAAAAATTTGTTCTCTGCTGCAACGCATTGAGATAATAGACTCTGTGACTTTAACTCTTGATCACCAAAATACCAACTCCATTGTTGAATAAAGACTTTTGAATCATTGGTTGATCAAAATGACGTTTAGGATTTCTCTCTCTCTAAACCTCTTTTTGAAGTCATGCTATAATAAGCATTTTATTGATGTCATGTAAGGACTGAAAAACAAGGCAGCAATCGACTTAATTAACAGAATTAGATTTTGGTTTCACAAATTTCAATGCATCGAGCCACTATCAAAGTCAACATCCCTCAAACATCATCTTTCAATCGATTGAATGGATGTCAAAATTATGGATTACTCATAAAGAACTGCCCTCTTTTGACATGCAACTTAGGCCTATGGAACTTGGGCTTGACATGGATTACAAAATCAAAATATCCAAGGCTTTCAGGTGATTAGATTAAATAAGCTACTAATAAGTGAGAATAAACAGCAAACACAATCCTGTCATTTGATTATGACGAGGATATTTACTTTGAAAAATTAAAAGAACATTGTTCCTACAGTACTATCCATCACAGACTGCATGTTTGCCTTCTAGCTTTCCTAAACGTTCTTATGCTTGGAGCACAGGAAATTGTCTGTAGGTTACATGCTCTATTATGTTTCAATTATTACTTATTAGCATATGAGGCTTGCGCTGCAATTATACATCTTCAAAAGTTAGGGGAAAGTACAGTCCACTTTTGAACCTGGTACAATAGGAAAGAAAGATGAAAAAAAGAATAAGAATTATAGTTCTTATAAAAAGAGTAAAATGTTAATTGTTCCTATAAATCCTTATAGAAGCAATTTAGATGCAGCAATCTTTACCTTTTAGCGAGCTTCAAACATAGTTATTGTCACATCATTTATAGAATAAAACCCCTTTCCTTTGACTGATCCCAAATCATTGGTAGGTCTTCTGAAAATGAAAGCAGGTTGTTTCGGAGAAGGAAGAGTTGTTTCACAACTTAGCATGAGAAGAATTGCCAACATTGTTGGTCGATCCGTTGGATCTTCTTGCACACATAAGAGCCCAATTTGAATGCATCTCAAGACCTCATGAGAAACAAATGACTCAGTAATTGATGAATCAACCATATCCAAGGCTCTATCTTCTCTCCAAAGTTCCCAAACCTGTATGGTTTATAGCATTATCCAAAAGGAGTTGTATTATAAATGCAAATGGAAAAGACTGTTATTTTTTTATTACTTACATGCCCTATCAAAGTTAGAGAAGGGTGTGTTTGATAAGAACTATTATTCTTCTTGCCACTAATGATCTCCAACAATATGACACCAAAACTAAAGACATCTGATTTTGTTGAAAATTTTCCAAATATTGCATACTCTGGTGACATATAACCACTGCATGTAAATAGTATTAAAAATAAAGTTAAAGTTCACATAGGCCTTCATTTTCTGTATGTGTGGAAAGTGTGCAAGGCTTTGTGTGCACATTTGTACTTACTATGTTCCAATAATTTTAGTTGTCTTGTCTTGAAATTGGTCCCCTTTGAATATACGAGCTATCCCGAAATCCGAAATTTTAGGATTCATCTCACCATCTAGGAGAACATTGCTAGTTTTAAGATCCCTATGAATAATTCTTAATCTTGAGTCTTGATGAAGATACAAAATCCCACGAGTGATCCCAATAATGATTTCAAAACGTTTTCCCCAATTAAGCAATGAACTTCTTGTATGGTCTACAATAAAATTTAACTCCAGAATACTCAAAATGTGATTAAATAGTGTAAAGTATGTAGTTCAAATATATTCTTTGAACATATATAATAAAAGAAAATAAAACAAATGAATGAAAATAAAACAAATGAATGCAATAGATTTATAGAAAGAAGACATACCAAAAATGAAGAAGTCCAAACTTTTGTTGGGCATGTACTCATAAATCAACATCTTTTCTTCCCCCTGAATGCAACAACCAAAAAGCTTGACAAGATTCCTATGTTGAAGTTTTGCAATTAACATAACTTCATTTTTGAATTCTTCTATTCCTTGTCCTGAACTGTTGGATAGCCTTTTTACAGCTACTTGTTGTCCATTAGATAATTGACCCTGAATCCATGATCCAAAATTAAGTTTAGTCATAACAATAACTTCAAAGCAGTTGAGTTCAATGCCACAATCTGATTCTTCAATAACTTGTCTTAGCTTATGTAAATCATTTTCCTACATTCACACTCATACAATAATGGAATTTGAAAAAGAAAGGAAAATATGCAAGATATCAACATTCAACAATGCCATTATGAATTGTAAGTTTACCTTAAAAACAGAACCAAAGCCACCTTGTCCCAGTTTGTTGATTGGAGAGAAATTGTCAGTGGCAGCAACTATGCAGCTTAGATCAAAGATCAATAAATCTGGATGTCTACTATTCTCCTCCAGCTCATTTCCCTCCAAATAGCCCATGGTACCATCAAAATATAATGATTGATTGTGCAATTTTCTCTTCACTGTCCTAAAACATATTGATAGACATTGCTGACTATAATTTTGCAATTAAGCATTTATATAGCTCAAGTGGTCTACTAAAATGACTCTTGATATATATATACGTATATATATTCCTTTGTGTTTGTGTGAATAATACAATGGAAGTGATGTTGTTACCTTTTGTTATCCTCATCTTTGTTTTTTTTTGAGGAGGATGTTTTCCTCTTCTTCATTAGGCATATATAGCCTATCAAGCATACCAGAAACAATGTCACCATAACAGAAATTATTGTAATAGCCAGCTTCCTCTTGTGGCCAAGAAAACCGTTGGACTTCCTTGTGTAAGTAGCTGAAGGAAAAAATAAATAAATAAAAAAAAAAAAAAAAATTTCAGTCCACGATTTGTAAGGTGAAATAGGCAGAAAAGAAAATTAACGAAAAATGCAAGCAAGTGGAGAAGGCCACCTAACTCAGTTGCATCTACACGTACATTTAGATCCCACCTTTCATATGAATTCTCCGAAATGTCAATCAATTCACCATACCATGCCAAACAACTGGTCCCCTTCCCATCAATATTCAAGCTTGCAAAAGCTGTGCAAGAGCAATTTCTCAAGCATGCCTGCTCGCACTCTGAGCTAGTCATACTCGTGTCCATCCAAACTGCATTAAATGAATCAGGAGCCTTCAAAAGCTCCACCTTCACAAACCCTTCTCCATTCCCACACATCGACAATTCCAACTGTTTCCTCACACACCCCTCAGAACCATCTCTGTGATACCAATTCTTTGGAGACTTGGGTTCATAGCCTGGCAGACACGTACACTCAAACTTATTAAACCTGTCAGCAGACTCGAGACCACACTTACCATATGCACCACAGTGTCTATAGTTGTCACACCGGTATTTAGGTGGTGACCAGAATTCCTTCCATTGAAGATCACCATCATTCCACATAAGGTGCTGGAGCAATCCAGAGTTGTGAAGCACTAGTCTAGAAATGATGCAAGCGTCATCGAAAAAGTAGGCACAAGATACTTCATCTTCGTTGTTAACAAAATAATACTTAAAACTCGATGAGGATGCTGCTGCTGATGATGATGTGGCCCACGGCCATGGACCTGACCGCCAATATAAAGTCGAACCCTTATACAAGATGACTTGTGGAGAGCCAGTAGGATTCATCTTATAAAAGTAGTCCCCAGTTTCGGGGTCATCTTGTGACTTCCAAGATGTCAAGAACCTGTCTAACCCAGTTATCCGATTCAACCCAAGCCTCATGCCTGGAAGCAGTGTGTCTGTAGGATGATCAAAGCTTTGCCATATAACCTTTTTGTTATTGCCTTGGACCAATACCAAATTTCCTGAATCTTGAATCTGTGAAACAGAGGAGGTTGTCCCCTGGACAGGCACATTTGTAGACCAAAGAAGACGGTTAGAACTGTCATGGAGGACAAGGTTTCCATACTGGTTGATGGAGAGAACACCTGAGGAATCAATAATAGGATCATTCCTGTTTGCCACCCACACTATAGTTTGATTTGGCACTTTGACAAACCAAATACCAAGATACCGGTAGCTAGAATTGCCGGGACTAAAGAAGCCTAAGGCAAAATTATTTTTGTTGGAAATCAAAGACTGGCCATCCTTGATGGATTGGTCTGGTGTTAAGGTGTCAATGGAAGTGCAAAATGGGAAGAAAAGCACGATCAGAATCAATGGCATGACCATGGTTCCAGGATCCATGTTTGTGCGCAGTGGTCTTTCACTTAAAATAACTTTTTTTTTTTTTTGGAGGGGATGGTTGGTGGGTGGGCATGAAGTCTTCTTACAAGAAAAGAGAGAATATTTTGAAGTCTTCTCTTCCTGATACCTATCGCTGACGAATTGTTTCTTTTAGTACTACGCGCCTCTCTTTTTTCAGACAAAGATGCAGCCTATCAAAAAGGATTTTGCTCCAACTCAAAAAGCCAAGCATCACAAGTCAACCAGAATTGCGTCCAGGGACCGGAGGCATTCAAGCATCAATTTTATAAAACACATGGATTTTGTAATTTCCATTATTGACCAGTCAAACTCAACCGTGTAACATAATTGACTACACGGATTTTGTAATTTCATTTTTGTTCGTTCTGTTTTAAAATTTGAAATTTTTTTTTCTTTGTTTTGTTTTGTTGAGCCCCACGTGACTAACAATAAAAATAGAATGTTCTGGCTTTTTAAGGTCAATTTGAATGCTACATATTACTAAAAATTAAAAATTTATTGATAAAAATACTGTAGTAAAATAAATTTTAAAAGTGTAAATAGTATCGTGCGACCCAATTTTAAAGTTATATTTGCGTTTTTTTGTACTTGTGGTCCTGTGAATAGTACATGGAACCTAGCCAAAAAAAATGCAGAGGCGCAAAATGCCACTCCTGTTGCTATCAAAACTCACACTAAGTTTTAACCCTCTTCCACTGTTCCACCTATTAAGAGCATTTTCATCAAGAGTTTTAAAAATTTTAGCATTTAGTATCTAAAAAATCATCTTTATAGCATTTAATACATCACTTTACAATATACCTAACATCAAAACTTTTTTTTTTTTTTTTTTTACCACTTCATTAAAATATTATTTATTTATCATTTTTATTCTTTTTGAGAGAGAGCAAAGAGTGAGATCTGTGGGGAGAGAGAGAAGGGGAATAAAAAATGAGAAGCAATTTGCTATAGTAGGGTGTTAGTAATAACATCTTACTATAGCAAGGTGCTTAAAAATTTAAAATTTAGCACCACTGATGTAGGGGCTTTTTTAGTGGTTTTGTTGCTAAAAATAACTTTTATCATTTATCCCACCTTTGATGAGATTAATATCTAGGTTTTTTTTTTTTTTTTTTTTTTTTTTTTTTTTTTTTCATATTATCACTCTTATTATATTTTATAAATGATTGAACTGACACTTATTATTATTATTATACCTTCTTTAAAACCCTTACTAATTTTTATGGGTTTATTTATTTATTTATTGATAATATATATATATATATATATATTATAAAATAGTGGTAACTCTGAGACACCCAGAAATGGTACGCCAAAATAAGCCAGTATCGGAACATTCCATTCCAATGGGCAAACCGAAACAGGTTACGAAACAGTATTCATAACATTGGACCTTACAGAGTTTTCTAAACTCTTCTATCTCTTAAATTAAGAAGCTTATCTTTATCACAAAAAAATTCTTACACTTCAAATTTGAAACTTATCATTATAATATAATTAAAAATGTACATGAGCTTTATTACCTTATCATTATCCAAAAAAAAAAAAAAAAAGGTGATCTACAGATTTTACACATTACTTTTTTAAAAAAAGTTTTCAAAGAAATCTCAAAAATAGAAATGGTCTCCCAAACCTTTTTTTTTTTTCAATATTTTGAAAATCAATATATATATATATATATAAGTGGAGACCTCATGTGAGAGTGCATGAGGTCCTACCATGTGGCGAATTTTGCATTTAACATTATTTTACCTTTTTTCATTAAGTATTTTTTACTGTTACCCAAAAGTTTACATTAACTTATATTTTACTGTTATCTCATTAATTTATCATTGATTGTCTAAGCTTATACCATACATTTCTCTCTTCTTCATGTCTTTTAGCATACTCACAATTTTAGTATTAAAAACAAAACAAAAATAATAATAATAATTAAGGACTAATAGTAATAACTAACTAGATAAGGCACTGGGAAGAGATAGAAAAACCCAAAAATATTGTGGCCAGTTAAATGAAATGCAATGTTTCACTATTACCAAAATAAAAGGCTTGAGTTTGACAAAGCATTTGTAAGAGAGAGAGAGAGGAATCTAAGGGGCCACCACCTCTTTCATCTTGGCCTCCTACCACCATCAAGCCGCCAAAATCTCTACGGGTATTTTTTTTTTTTTTTTTTTAACCATGGTTTTAAATCATTTATATGACATATGCATACAAACTTACTCACACCATATATTAATGTCGCATTATCAATGAGTGGAAGGCAATGAGAGAGTTGTGCAAACTTTCATTTCATGGTATGCAATTTGTGAACATAACACAAATTAGTTGATTTTCATGGTTTCGTTACTCTTTTGCAATTATTTTTGGTTTCATGATTTAAAAAAAAAAAATAAATAAACTTATCTTGAGAATGTTACAAATGTATAGTGAAGCTACTAAACTAATATTTAATATCTCAAAATCTATATGTTTTTGTACTCAAATTTAGATTAGTTTTTCATTATAATATATGTATAATATTCTTCAAAACTGTCTTACATAAAACGTTATAAAATTATCAATGCATTGCACAAGAAACTTACTAATTGTTTTTTAAAAAGGGAGCCAAACACAGATAATGTAACAATTATTATTTGAAAAAAAAAAAAATTCCTTTTACCAAACAAGTCCTAAGATTTCATAGACTCTGTTCTATTTTCTTCTTTGCTTAGTTCTATTTGGATTGGGAGAGAGGGAGGGAGAGTAGAGTAGAATAGACCCAAAATTAGCCTATTTCAGTCAACTCTACTCTACTCTCCTTTACTCTCCTCCTTTCCCCCTCAATCCAAATAGACTCTTAGTTTATTCTCTATTATAATCTTTATATCACCAAATCTCAACAAAGATCACAAAATTTCATCATTAGATTGCTATGGAAAAGCTTATACACATAATCAAAACTGAACTTTCATGTGGGACACTAAAATCCTTCATATTATACTAGGGGAATCCAATTTTGTGAATCAATAAATAATATGGTAAAATTAAAAATTCTGTTTGGCCAAATGTGAGAAGCAAAATATTTAGCCAAAATTAGACATGCCTTTTGAAGAGTATGTGCACTAAAGATGACTAGCAATTCAACCGCTATATATACTGTTGTATATTTAAAAAGACATTGTCAAACACTTGAGGTTAATTATTTGATCACAAGTGTCCAGATTTCATAATTGATTTATAAACCCACATGACCACTAGCAACTTCCCATGGTAGATCGACCGTCGCCATTGCCTCCACTGCCAAGACTGTAAACAAAAAATTGGATTTCTATAATTTTGAAGCAGACAAACCCTTCAGAGGCACCAATTGTACAGACCCATGACTCTATGTTTCCTTCTTCGTCCATTTCGTCTTCATTTTCTTTGATAGCTTTTGTGCTAGATTAATACAATTTATTTTTGGGTTTGTACTAAATTAATACAAACATACAAGCCAACTCAAAACCCAATTTATGAATTCATTCTCTATAATTTCTCATGACCCCACCCTAGTTTCTGACCTTTTGAACTCTTCCCTATGAATCCCTTCTTTCAGGATCTACATCTGTGATCACATTTAGACCTTCTAACCGACCCCAAGGACCACCATAAAAATTTCACTACACAATTAGACCCTACACAACTCACTGCACATTTATGTAAAATACATGTTTATGTTAGCTTTATTCTGTTCCAAATTTATTTCTAATTATTCTCTCTTTTTAATGTATCTTTCTAGGACTTTAATGTAATTTGAGGTAGATGTACTTGAGCCTCTCCCTCAACATTGGAAAGCTGCATCAACTAGTGATCCACGACCTGGAGGCGATTTACTAGCGACCAAATAGCCTGCGAGTGACACATGGCAAAAGATCCAGAGTGACTATTGACAAGACCATCTCGCAACCAATTAGCCTGCGACAAGGTTGCGAAATACCCGCTAGCAGTCTGCTCTGTTCTTATTTTGATCTTCTTTTCAGCCCACACCACATAACCAAAACACGTTGTTTGCATGTGTGAATAGGAAGTACATGTGTGAGTAGAACTTATAAGATCAAAAGAGCATTTGTTCATCCCAATCCTTTTGTATGAGAAAGAAAGTGCCTTAGCCTAGAGAAACATATCTCTTTATCCTTGTCGAGGGCGAAAAAGTTTTTCCTTCCGACAAATGAGATTTGTGTTGGGTTGGGGGCCTAAACCGAAACTCGATGATGGGCTCAAGGCACGGCCTAAAGGCTATCGGTGAAGATCCGAAGAATTCACTTTATTTTATGCCTAGGGCTTAGGTTGAGACTGACAAGAATGGCCCTTAAACAATTCTTACGATAGACATGTCAGCATGATTAAAAAGCATACTGCATGAAATAGCCCAGCAGTAAAATGTTTTTGCAATAAAATAGCTCAACGGTAAAATGTCCCAACAGTAAAGTAAGACAGAACAGAATAAACCTCCAGCTGTTAGCTATTTCACAAATTAAGGAAAATATCTACATCTTCAAACTCATTATCCGTGGACTCTGGAGAAGAGTCTTCTAATACAATAATATGAGGGAAAAACTCTATAGTAATGGTCATGTCATAACCTTCAATGGTGAATGAATAAACAAATAACATAGGTTCCATTATAACAAGTAATGAGAAAACTTAGTGTGAGATGAAGGGAGAGAAAGAGATTCCAGCTAGCGTAGCAAGATCATTATGATGCCAGGGCATCCTTGTGGGTATAGTATATATAGTGAGTAGTGAGGGTCATTTTGAGTAGAATGAGTAGTGAGAGTGTTTAGTAAAACTGCTAGAGCTTTTTGCTAGGGGACAAATAAGTGTTTATGAGTAGAGTTATGAGGGATGTTCATGAGCTAGGAGCTAGAGAACTTAGTTTCTAAGCTTGAAGCTAAGAACTCAGTGACTTTGGATTTTGCTAGAGCTTGGAGAAGGCTTAGACAGAGAAGTTAAGGAAGAACTCTTTTCTATTAGTGTATCTCTTAGTCTGTATTGGTCTTTCCTTTGAAGTATTAATGGAGAGTTCCATTTATAGTCGAGATTGAGTGGGTAATTAGCAAATAATCTTTGCTAAATCTTTCTCAATCTTTAGAAAATCCCTGGAGAATCGTTCTTAGGATTTTGGCCAAGAGTAGTAAGCTCAGTTTTAGAGTGTTCTTGCTGTTTTGGGTAATAACAGCTGAAATTCTGACTTGGTATTAAATGTTGATTGGCCTCAACTGATGGGATTAAAGCATGTATTAGGCTAATGTTCTTGGTTTTGCTGCTGCTAGAATCAGAGCTCCCTAGGGTAGGTTGCATCATCCCAAGCCAGGTGTCATCCTTGGAGCCCTTTGCTGGGAACTTTGTTGGAGATCCCTTTGGTGCCCTCCAAACCATATTTCCCTAAGTTTCCCCATTTGGATTCATGTGCTTGATCCATGAACCAGAAAGTACACTTTTTTAGCATGATAACGAACTGATTTCAAGTTGTTCCAGAAGCTTTCATGACCTGGTTATGGCTGCCCTTGGTCCTTGATCGAATGAGTTGGAGAAGGAAGGAGATACAGCTAGCTGAAACTTCCCAGCTTTTTGTCAGGTCACCTCAGCTTTATGTCACATAAGAAATGATGAAAATGAACTTGGTAAGGAAGGGTTTAACCCCTGCTAGACACGTGTCCCTCTTCTGATCTGATTGGACAAGCTGGAATTGATGGTGATGGGCTCCAACTATCAGGTTGTGCTGAGACTTGACTGGTCAGCTCACGTGAGCTTCAGCTGCTGGGATTTGTATATAAGCTGGGTTGGCTCAGTTGGCCTTTGTAGTTGACCTTCTTTGCACTTGGTTATCTCTACAAAAATGAATGGTTTTGCCATAGGTAATATACATGGGCTTTTGTAGTTAGTTGATTATGGAAAAATAAGCATAGTTCCCATAAATTTTGTGAAAGAAATATTTTTGAGAGATGAATAACTTATATTTCTAATGAGTTAGGGACTTTAGTATATATTTTGCTAAGAAATAGTTTTGGGCTTTGAGCATAATGTAATTGTTTTTGTCAAAATAGTATTTTGGGCTTTGTAAAGTAGTGCCAAAATAATATTTGAGTTTTATAAAATAGGTGTCAAATTAGTATTTGGGCTTTGTAAAATAGGTGTCAAATTAGTATTTGGGCTTTGTAAAATAGGTGCCAAATTAGTATTTGGACTTTCTAAAATAGTGCCAAAATAGCATTTGGGTTTTGTAAGATTTTGTAAAAATATTGCCGTGTGGCAATGGGTTTTAAGAGGTGCCATGTATCAATAGGCTTTTAGAGGTGCCGTGTAGCAGCAGGCTTTATGAGAGAGTTTTATTGGGCCTTTTGGATTTTTCCCACAAGGTAAATGATTTTGGGCTTTTTTGTGGAGATAGTATAATTTTGTGGCCCAATTTTGGTAACAATATGATAGGTATTTTTGCGAAAACCCAAGTTGGATAATATGTGGGCAATATGTGTGAGAGGGTCCAAGATAATTTATGGGGTATATGGAATATTTGTGGGAAATATTTATGTGGGCTAAAAATAGTTTATGGGCTTGTGTGGATATATATTTTTGTGAGTGGGCTAATGAAATTAGGGCCCAAAAATTTGTACCTCAACAATCCCCTCTTCTCCTTTTCTCTTACAAATGACATATCCTTTAGAGAAATTTGTAACCTTCACCTTCATTCACCAAACCTTGAGTGTTGTGAGTTTGTTGAAAGGCTGGAAACTTAGTGAAGCCAAATCAAATCCAAATCTTTTAGCGGCTTGCTGTTGGCAGCTCAACGGTGGTGACTTTGGTAAGCTAGATAAAGAAAAGACTCAGTGAAGTTGGTTGATAGTTGGAGCTTGGAGGGCTCAAGTACACAGGGAGATATAGGCTTGGAGGGTTATAATCATCTATGTACTACAACTATTCATGCTATTGGAGTTTTCCCACGGATGGTCGGCAGAGAGGTTTTTTCACCAGGGTGATCAAGTTTTTCTTTTGGAAAACACGTCTTGGTATTTTCATGTGGTTTGTTTTATTTCCTGCATCTTTCATATTGCTCTTTACTTGCTTTAGATTGTTCTTTATCATGTTTGCAATATGAAACTTGACTAAACATTTATATTGGACTAAACATATCTTGGTATTTTCATGTGGTTTGTTTTATCATGTTTGCGCTTCCCAGACGCACGTTTGCGTTTCTCTTTTTTTTTTTTTCTTTTTTTTTTTTTTACTTTTCAGCGTTCCCAGACGAAAAGTTTGACTTTTCCCGTGAACAGTGCACACTGTGCACTGTTCACGAACCCACAAATTTCACTTTTTAACCACTTTTTCATTAAAAATGAGTTCCACGGTACTATTTATGCATGTTTTTTAGTTTTCAGCTTCAGTTTTTAGTTTTTAGCTGTATCCAAACAGACCCTAAGTTCTTATTTTAGTATTAAAAGTGATTAAGCCATAAAAATTTGTGTTAAAGGGTCTAAATACTTGCTAGGACATATATAACATATTTTCAATTTATGTCAAAAATTTACTCTTAAGTAGTCCCGTAGCATTGCTTTAGACTCTCATAAGGAATGTGCACCCTGTGAGATTTTTTTTTGGCAAAAGCCTTGGCCAATCAGGCAATACTTAGGTAATCTTTGACCTTTCACAAAGTGGGTGAGTCCCATGTTGCGACTCGTGTGTAAGGCCCACCCACCCACTTTGTGAGAGCCTAGAGCAAGGACTAGGTAAATTTTTTCCGCCCAGAGCGAGGACTAGCTAAATTTTTTTTTTGCCCAATCGGACACCCCAATGGGAACGGCTTTCAGCTCATAGAGAAGTGCAAAAGTTGAACGTCTTTTCTTTTAGCCAACCCTCCCTCCACAGACATCAACCAAAAAAAAAAAAAAACCCATAAGTCTTCAAGTAAAGAGAAAGCAGTTGGTACCAATAGTAATATAAGTTTCCACTATTCCAAATCAGCTACAAGACACATAACTCACCAACACAAACACCAATAACTAAACGAACTAGCATTACTATATTAGCAATTAACTATAAGCATCTGATCTGATTAATCAACGGTGGTGAGGGCAGAATGTGACCAAATAGTTGCCACCAGTGCAAGTAGAAATGCTAGTAGGATCATCATAAGCATAAGAGAGCCTTACGACAAGCCGCCTAGAAAATCCTAGAATATGCTGTGGGTTTACAAGCCTGAGGACTTCCAAAGCTCCCAGTACAACAGTACCTCGGCAAGTTAAACGCGAAGCAAGCACTCTCACAAGCCATAACTCTTCTATTATCATGGGACGGAACTTGAAGCCCAATTGGACACACCCAGCGTAGCTGCATTTGCCTGAGCCTTTGATGGGTGTGATTGAAATGGCCAAGTTGTAGCCATCAACAAGGCTTACATCATAGAAGTCTTGCTCGTTTCAAAGAGTTATTTCTCCTAGAGACTAGAGTGGCTGGTGGGGTGCCACCTAGACCGTTGCAAACAGGGGCGTAGCCAGGAATATATACATGGGGGGGCTGGGTTGTAACATAAGTATACTAAACGCCAAAAGAAAAACAATCATACACACAAGACAGTATTTACGTGGTTCGGCAATTTGCCTACGTCCACAGAGTTGCAAGAATTTCACTATTATCAAAGAAAATTACAATGTGCTGCTACAGTGTTTTTCTTTCTCAAAAACAACAAGAAGACAAAACCCTAATCACAAAAAAAAGGCTTTTATATCTTGCGCACAGGATTCACAATGGGCTACAAAACGAGCCAAAAATTTTTTGTCTACCCAAGCCTCTGCTCCATGGACTAAGCCTCAGTAAATCTCCCATTAAAAACCACGCAACATTATTCAGGTCAGGTCGAGTCATCAACCGGATCAAATCATGCTTGACGATGATTTTTCATGGAATAAAATTCATCCATTATCATCTCTATAGTGAAATTCCCTGCAATTTCCTTCTCTATATAAACTATCATATTATCTGCCAAAAACTCATCCTCCATTCTATTGCGAAGTCTTGTTTTTAACAACTTCATAGCTGAGAAAGCTCATTCTGTAGTTGCTGTAGAAACTGGAAGGGTCAACACAAGACGAATAAGTCTATCAATCAAAAAATAGATATTAGAATTTCCTGAAATTTTTAATCCCCTACATAGCTCGGAAATTGTACTCATATTCTGAAAATCTGGATGTTTTATCACATTAAGCTCATAATGTTGCAATTGAGACTCCAAAAGTTCTTGTTCATGTTCAGTAAAATCTTGAGGATAATATTTCTTAACTAAATTGCATATATGAGCAATTTTGAATAATCTAAAAGCATCTTTGGGATTTAAAGCTGAACTAAGAATGACAAGTTCTGTCGTTAACTCACCAAATCTACTTTTCAATTCTTGCAATTGAAAGTCTATTGCAACTGTAAATATGCAAATTCTAAAATGATGTTCCATTGTTAAATCTTCATCTTGACGACGATATCTACCTTGACCTTTAGTGTAACGAGCATTCATATCAGGAATATCAATTTCATGTTGCTCACAAAATGCTATAACACTAGCAAGTAAAGGCTCCATCCATCATCTCTCAACTTTTGAATAAGTGATTTTGTAGTTGAAACTAAATGCATGGCATTTAAAAGGTCTTGAGAACGTTGTTGTAGAGCTTGACAAAGAACATTAGTAATTCCCATTATCTCTTTCATCAAATGCAAGATTAAAATAAATTCAAATGATGTTAATACCTGATAAGCTCCATCGGCATCACTGCGTTGTTTATAGTTAGCCCCTTCCTTAGAGATAGTGTTGATAACTTTGCAAGTAGCATCAAACATGTTAATCAAATTACAAACAGATTGAAAATGAGATCCCCACCTAGTATCTCCAGCTCGTTGCAAAGTACCAATCTGGTTTGCACCTCTTCCAGTCTCAATTTCATTAAAAGCAATCATATTCTCAACTTGTTCTGATTGAGCATGTTGTAATTCATCATTACGCTTACTAGAACTAACAACAATATTGATAATATTAACCAAATGATCAAAGAACTGATGAACATCTTTTACTTCTCTAGATGCTGTAACTAGAGCTAATTGCAACCTATGAGCCATACAGTGTACATAATAAGCATATGGACAATCTTTAAGAAAAAGAGCTTGTAATCCATTCCATTCACCATGCATGTTACTAGCCCCATCATATCCTTGACCTCGAATATTTTCAATGTGGAGGTTGTAATGAGAAAGGACAGCATATATCTCATTCTTTAAAGTCAATGCAGTAGTGTCTCTAACATGCACAACATGAAAGAAACGCTTTTTAATGAAACCTTCTTTATCAACAAACCTCAAAATGATGGCCATTTGTTCTCTCTTCGACTCATCCCGAGCTTCATCAACAAGAATGCAAAATTTTGCATCTCCAATTTCTTCACGAATAGCATTTCGCATATTACTAGCAAGAATATGCAAAATCTCTTTTTGAATTGTGGGTGATGTATATTTGGCATTTCCTGGTGCATTTTCCAAGACAACACTAGCTATTTTGTCATTGAAAATTGATGTGAATTTTATCAATTCAATAAAATTACCTCTATTTTTTGAATCAAGACTTTCATCATGACCTCTAAAAGCACAAGCTTGGAATGCTAGCCATCGAGCACACTCTACTGAGGTTTTGAGCCACAACCGATTATTCTCTAATTCTTTTGACGTTTGTTTCTTAATCAGCTTGTCAATATGCCGTGAATAATTCTTTAAATCATCGCAACATTTCATAGCAATTTTATGTGGGGAGTTTGGTTCTTTCCCTTCATGACGAATTAAAGGACAATTCATTCCATCTTTCACCTTTTTCCAATTATTAAAACCTCTTGAAATGAATACATCTGATCCGGGACGACCTATTGGTTTCTTACTAAAAAGGTAGCAAGGTAGACAATATATCGCATCCATTGAAGGTGAGTATTCCAACCAATCCTTATGTGAACCATACCATGAAGGTTGAAATCGACGACGATGAGTATCATCATTGTATGGATATTCTATATTTTCAGGTTGATATGGACCTTCTATGAGATAAGCTCGTTGGATTTCATCTTGTTTGTTGATAGAAAATTCACATATTTGTTTACGTGATCCTGAATCACGATCTATCTCTTCAAATTGAAGTTTTGGACATTTGGAGGGGTGTTCATCGGGCATTGAAGTATTAACATTTGTTTCTACAGCCACATGTGTCCTAATTTCTGAATTGCTAACATCTTTTTTCTTAAAGAATGCATCAATTGTTCTTCGTTTGCTCATAATTCTTTTAGCTTTAAGAATATGACTCAAAAATTAACCTGAAAAGAATTTTTAAAAAAAAAATTTAATTAGAAATTTTTACTTAGTTATATGAATGTTATTCATACTCAAGAAAAAAACAAAATTTTCACTATAATTTAAATAGTCAGCCCATTTTTAATACAACTTTAATTAATAATAACCCCTCAAACAAAAAAATAATAATTTAATTAATTTGTCTTTTATAATGTATTGGTTAATTTAATTATATAGCTTTAATTATTATTGTTTAGTTTAACAATAAACTATATTGCTTTAATTTATTTGCTATTAATTATACTGCTTTAATTAGTTATATTGTTTTAATTAAAGCAATGTAATGTGCTGCACATTACATTACTTTAATTATTATGCTACACCTGGCCCCATGTGCCCATAGCCCATCTACCCCCTCCTTACCCCACTCAACAGCCAACAGACAAGCACAAAATGCGCCCCAATCACAATAGCTAGCTGCAATTAGAAAATTTCCCAATGCCAATCACAAATCATAACACACGTTACACTAAATGACAATTAATATTTCACCAAACACTAATGAGTCACTGACCAACAACAAAAAGTGATAAGATAAAGCCAAATTAAAAAAAAAAAAATGAGTCACTGACCAACAACAAAAAGTGATAACATAAAGCCAAATTAAAAAAAAAAAAAAAAAAAAAAAAAAAAAAAAAAAGAAGAAGACAAAAACACTAAAACAGAAAAAGGCAAATTCAACCAATCAAAGAGGCACAATTCAAAAGAGAGAGAGAGACACTTATCGAGATGTGAGAATCTGAGATCAGAATTTAAAGATAAGAATAAAGAGTTAAGAGACTTCATAAATATTCTTTCATTTTTTTTCCTTCAGTGAGATAAAGAGAGAGAGACTGAGAGAGAGTTAGAGAGAAAAACCGGAGCAGAGGCAGAGGCAGCAATGCAGCACGATCTGAGATCTCTGCGATCTTCGATGGCAATGAGGCGATGACTGCTGGTCCGCTACGATCTGCGAAAAAAAAGATTTCAAATGTTCAGTGAGATAAAGAGAGAGAGACTGAGAGAGTCAGAGAGAAAAAGTGAGAAATACCTTGAGGGAGGGCCGGAGGGAGCACCGTCTGAGAGAGGCCAAGCATCGGAGCAGAGGCAGAGAACTCTGCGATCTCCGATCTGCGATCTGCGGACTGCGATGAGCGGCGACCAAGCTGCGGCGACATCAACGTGACCATGGGTTACTGGGTTAGTGGGTTTGTTTTGCTGGGGACCTGGGGTTTGGTTTTGGTTTGTGTATTGTGGGGTTTTTTTTTTTTTTTTTTTTTTTTTTTTTTTTTTATAAACACTCTGTTTTAGTTTGCTGGAGTTTGATGAGCTTTAGTATTGGGGATTTGATGAGCTTTAGTATTGGGGATTTGGGGTTTGATTTCTCTGCCACTGCCAACGATGTGATGGATTTCAACTCTCTGCCAGCAATGACGCGACGTGCTCTGTACTGGTTTTTTTTTTTTTTTTCTTTTTGGTTGAGAATCTGTGGGTTGGCCGTGAGCGGGCTTGGGCTTGCCGTGGGCTTGGTTTGTCGTGGGCTCTACTACTTTTTTTTTTTTTTTTTTTTTTTTTTTTTTTTTTTTTTTTTTTTTCAGATTTTAGTTCAAATTTGTTTTGGGCTTTATTTATTTATTTATTTTTTTGCTTGAAAGTAGAACAGATATATATATATATATATATATATTTTTTTTTTTTTTTAATTTGAGATGTTCCTAATTTTTGATTGGGGGCTGGGAAAATGGGTGAGAAATGGGTAGGGGGCTGGCTGTGTAATGTTGGCGGGGCCCAATTATTTTTTCTCCCTAGTCTAATGGGAATTTTTTTTTTTTTTTTTTTTTTGCAGGGGCCTCGGCCTCCGCCCCTGGTTGCAGAAGAGTGAGCCGCCACAATGACCAATGGCGCAGAGGCCACGACCAGACCAGAGAGAAGTGAGGTGGAGAGAGTAGGCCTTTCTTAGTTGGAGCTTGAAGCCACCACAGGTTAAGATGGGCTAGCCTGTGCCGCGTTGAATGCCCAGCTAAACTGGATGGGTGCACTTGTTGTAAAGGTTTATGGTTCTTAATTGACCATATGAACTTTCCCAGAGAAACTATTATTAAATTATGTGCTTGGATTAATCACAGAGTGACATTTATTCATTTAAAAGAAAACCGCAAAATCCCAAAAGAGAAAAAAAATGGAAAGATCTATTCAGAGCAAAACAAACCCCAAAAGAGAAAGGAATGACCTTTAGCCGAAGCAGAGACAGAAAGTGGTATGTGGTGGAGACTGGAGAGAACAGAGGAGATAAAGAAGGGAGTTCAATTGGTAGAGACTAGAGAAAGTGAGTGAAAACAGAGTTAATGTTAAGGCGCGAAAAGAAAATGACTAATTTGATTTCCCGCCCAAGTTCTCCCTCTTTAGTCTTTTTCTTCAAAAAAAAAAAAAAAAACAAAAAAGTGAAGAAGAATAAGAAATTTCTTTTTAAGCAATCAAAGTATCAAAAAGCATAACCTAATCATTTCAATATTTTCTTTGGATTTTTTATTCAATCCTGTGTTTATGAGATGTATGAAACTAAATTGAGCTACATTTGTGGAGCTATTAAATTTAATCACGAAGGATGAGACCCTACTCAATTAGACCCTACACAATTATATCTTACTTTTGGATCACTTAATACAAAAGGAGAAAAGAAAAGGCGTATTATTTTCACTTTACATATGGGAGCTAAACTAGGAGAATTAATTTTAAGAAAACCAAATAGAAAAGTAGTCCGGGTCTCAATTACTGAATCTTATGGCAATTACCTTTAGAATGCTTTATGGAAATAGAGCTTCAAAGAATGTGGGACAGAGTATGATGAAATTGTGATAATCATCTTGAGAATGCTATGTCGTCTTTGGAGCCAACTGTTGTTTGTAGCATCAACTAATTAATTGCTTAAGCAAACCAAAGAAATTGAATTTATTCTTGCACCCAAATGTCCATTATTTTGAGAATGTTGTACAGAAATAGAGCTTTAACAAAATCTAGGACAAAGTACAATTAAGTTGCTGGGGTCCTAGCTACAAATTTTCTATTAATTTCTATAGTCCTTAGATTCAACTCAACAAATTTTTCCTCGATCTTGTTAAACTGTTAAATCAAGTAATTTCATTAAAATAATACTTTCATCCATTTATCTTTCAAATTCTTTTGAAAAAAAATTTGACTCCATGTTTTATCTTTCTTTCATTTCACACCTTTTTTGCCAACTAAAATAGTGAGCTTTCATACAAATACACCATTAATAGTTATATTAATAAGTTAGTGAAAAAAATGTAGTAAATAAGAAATATAATTTTAAATCAAGAGATAAAAATACAATTAAAATAATTTAAAAATTACTATTAAAAAATCATTAAATTTTTCTTCATAAATTTTTGTATATAAATATTTAAACTTTATTTATTAAAAGACATACGAACTCATAATTTTGTTTTTCTCTAATAAATGATTAAATTGCGGTATTTAGCATGTGAGTTTGTGTTTATTCTTATTTTAATGTTTATGTTAATGTTTGCTTGTGAGATATATATGTACACTTTTGGCATTGACCTTTATTTTTAAATAAAAGCAGACTTGTCACTAACATGACAATCACATTGAGAGTGTTGGGCAACAAAAGCAAGGGAGTCAATACCGTACCGGAGGCTGTACCGGTTTGGCCAGCGGTACGATATATTTCGGATTTCGGTCAATACCGGTGTACCGTTTCGGGTTTATCGCTATTTTTTATATTTATAAATAAATAAATATATATATATATATATATATATATGTGTGTGTGTGTGTGTGTGTGTGTGTGTGTGTGTGTGTGTGTTATAATAAATATAAAAGTTTACCATAAAACATTTCCTCAATTTAGAACTAATTATTCATGGTTTTAGACTTTAGTATCAATTAAAAGAAAAAAAAATACAATATAAAAAAATAGAAAGCTTAAAAGTTATCATTGCATACTAAGAAAACAAATAATACTAATAAGTTAATGCAAATAAGTTACCATTCTGTCCTAACAAAAATTCAAAAATTACAAAACTTTAAAAAAAATTAAAAAAAAAAAATCTTTTTCCTGTACCGGTTGGTATGCCTGGTACTAGCCGGTATTGCCCGAAATTGGCCGGTATGACCGGTATTTAAACCGGTACGAAACGTTAATGTTTCGATATCAGTATACAACCGGTACTGTACGTACCGGCCTATATGGCTGGTACCGGTACGGTATTGACCACCTTGAACAAAAGTACTTCACAAGTGTATTTAAGAGAGGCATAGCCAAGTAAATGTTCCAAAATAGTCCCTAAAGGGAAAAGTTTAGCAACTATAGTCAACCATATTAGTGAATACTTAAACCCCTTAAAAAACCAATTAAATTTTAATATTTTCCAATATGAATTTAAAAAAAAAATTTATTTCCTAAATAACTTTCTAAGTGATATTAACTAAGGAATTAATTCCAAAAAAAAAAAAAAAAATACTAAGGACATGTTTGGTATACTATAATTGTTATTACAATGTAATAAGAACCCAGATAACAAGGAACGAAAGAAGCTGCAATGGAATAAGTATTCATATTCACCGGTTTGGTTACAATAACTTAGTAAGATGATGGAATGATATCATTTTTAGTCAAATTTCCTAAAGTACCATTTTTAAAAAATTATATATTTACCATTAAAAAAAAAAAATTGTATAGCATTTGTCATAATAATTTGATCGACTGACTAATATTTTCATAAATAGTAAAAATGTATGTAAAAAATTGATAACATATTATATAGGTTAAAAAATTAATATCGATACTAGTTTATAGTATATGAATATAGATATAATGAACCATTTTTCTTTCAAAAGAAAATCTAAATCAAATTGTAAAAATGAAATACATGACATCTAGCATGCAAGTGACGTCTTTTCAATAATGTTCACTGTCATTTTATTGTGCAATCTTTGAAGAAAGAACTAAGAAGAGTAAAAAACAATGGAGGAAGAACAAAATTGATTTAAAAAAAAAAAAAATGACAGGAAGAATGTGAGAGGACAAAGCCATATTTTGTTAGAGAGGAAGAGGTTGTGGCTGTGGGGCTAGGAGCTGGGGACAAATAGGGAAAAACGGGTCATTAACTTTAAAGTTTAAAAGAGTATCTGAATTCTCAACCAAGCATATGAGATCAATGTATATTCTATATGCCATTTTAAGCCTTAAGTACAAGGTAGAGGACAAGGTCAAATGTATTGCACGCACAACCAATACACTTGAATTTATATTGTCTTTTGTTGATCCTTTAATAGTGTAATAGTAGCCAAGCTTTGTAATTCAGTGGCATAACCGATCAAAATCCGCCCTTATTTGTTGTACCATATTCGCATCCAATGAAAAATCTGGGACAAAATTGCTTTTTGCTCCTTTCAAAAAAAAAAAAATCTAGCATTTTGCCCTCTTTCTCAAACTAATTAGGAAAATGCCCATCTTTTGAAAATCGAGTTTCTCAAAATCGATTTAGGCCCTATAGCGGCGTTTTTAAGGACCCTATAGTGACGTTTTAAGGACCTATAGTGACGTTTTGTAACTCGATTTCCATAAAGTCGAGTTACATGCAAATTGTTTTCTTTTTTTTACCTATAACTCGATTTCATGTATATCGAGTTACAAAATGCTACTATAGGTCCTTAAAACGTCATTATAGGGTCCTTAAAAACGCCGCTATAAGGGTTAAATCGATTTTGAGAAACTCGATTTTTAAAAGAGGGGCATTTTCCTAATTAATTTGAAAAAGAAGACAAAATGCTGGATTTTTTTTTTGTTGAAATGGGCATTTGCCCATTTTCTCCGAAAAATCTGCTATATGAAGAAAGCAGATCTAGAGAACTTTATACAACTGGCATTTTGAGTATTTTGGTGGATAAAAAGCATAATATTTGCAGTAATTACCATACATTGTAAAAGGACTTGTAAAGCTAAGTCAGAATAATTCAAAAAATCTCTTTCAATTACACAAACACAAACAGACAAAAAGTAAAATCACAAATATTTCTATCAGTACTCAAGCAATAAACAATAGTAAGAAATATGAATTAAAGAATGGCATGATTAAGTAGCTATAGAACATAGACGTGTCCTCGTGATATTACTAATACAAACGATGACGTTTAATAAAAGCCTCTTATGTATTGCACCAAACGGTGTTGTCTCCTAATGTAGCCGTCAGATTCCAAAGTTAGTTACAGTAACCCGTGAACCAGAACCTCCGTGCAATACTCGTCTGTGGCGAAATAAAATTAAGGATAAATATTAATTCAAAAGTTTTCATTTAATTAACAATGATTTGGTTAGACCAATTTGGTGATCACAGTATTAGTAAAATTTACCACAGCGACAATATAAACTAAATCTAAAGATTGAAGCAGTCAACACAAGAACACATAATTGATAATGAAATGAGAAACCAACTTCAAAGGAAAAAAACACTCTGATATTACCTCTACCTCAATAAAGTAATCCACCATATGAAGAGAAGTTGTACAAGTTAGTTCAAACCCAGGACCCTAGACTGTACTTGTTAGATAAACTTATTGACGTGACATAATCGCCTCACACTAGCTTTAAACCTTTCGAACTCTTATGTATGAAATTATGAATACCTTGTCTCGCGAACTACATCTATGATCACAATTAGACCTTCTAGCCGATTCCAAGGACCACCTTAAAGATTTGTGCTTTGCATCAACATACTGGGATTATAGACTCTGTGCCTTCAGCTCTTGTTTACCAAAAGACCAACTTCGTTCTTGAATAAAGATTTATGATACATAAGTTGATCAAAACTAGGTATAGGTTTTCTCTCATTGGCACATGAAAATAGTCTCTAAACCTCTTGTTGAAGTCATGCTATAATAAACCTTTCATATATTTGCATGTAGTAGGGCGCAAAAAACAAGGCAATAGCATACTCAATTAAAATACGTCAGATTTTGTTTTAATAATTTTTTATCGATCTAGTCACAATCGAACATCTATCAAAAATCATCTTTAATTGATAGAGCGTTGATCGAATGGCTACTGAAATTACAAATTACTCTTGAAAAACTGTCCTCTTTTGGGTTGCATCTTAAGCCTTTTGAACCTAGACTTTGACACATATTACAAAATCAATAAATGATATTACAAAATCATGGAATTTACCAACTTTAATCCTAACAATTTCCTCATTTGGCAATTTTGTGACAAAACTGAAAAACCACAAATTGAACCAAGACTGACTGACTTATAAGACTTAAAAACTAAATAGAAAACCTATCTTTCATGAAAATATGAACAAACACATTAAACGCATTGTAACATGCATGCAGAAAGCATAACAGGTTATATCATTAATTGCTAAAAATACCAGGCTTACGTAAATCCTTTATCAGATAGCAAGATAATGTAGGCAATAAGCATAACATATATGAAACAAACCCATATTAATAATAGATAAACATTCAGCACAATTTGATATCAAAACTAATGATGGTTAAAAAAAAATTCAAAGGTACATAATTAAAGCCTAACAAGTCCCCCCCAAACATAAGTAGTCGAAGAAGCACGATACGAGGAAGGATTAGGATTGTCTTCGTCAAAAAGGGTAGCTGCATCTGCTGCATCCGTAGCATCAATGTCTTTAATCGGAAACACCAATAGGGTTTGAAGAAGAAGATTGAGGCCAAGGTCATATCTACTGAGATCTACTGAGTTCCATAGTACCATAATCAATAGTAGTGGAAGTTTAAGAGGATTCAGACTAGGAGGGATAAATAGGGGCGGAGTTATAGCAAAGCTTGGGGGGCAAGGCCCCCTAAATTTTAAAAAATTATTTTATATTATGTATAAGTATTAAAATTTTAAATATTTAGCTACAAAAATAGAAGTTGGCCCCCCAATTGTTTGAGTTAGTCTAATGATACTCTTAAAAACCAATAGAATTTGTCAATTAATTAGTCTAGTAGTTCTAGAGACAATGCAGTTTTTGTTTTCTATAATTCATTTTTTTTGTAAATGTTTAATATCAAACTAGATTGCTTTTGTATAGTATTGGAGTTTAAAAGATGATAAGATCTCCTTAAAAAATTATCTTACGAATATGTATATGTGAAAGTTGTTAATTTTATATATAATATATTTATAAATTATGACCTACTCTAGAATCAGAATATTAATGTTTATATTTGTGTATGTACGTTACGCATGTGTGTGATGTTTTATCTTGGCTTGAGACTAATATATTGTAACAAAATTTGGCCCCCCTAAACAAAAAATCATAGCTCTGCCTCTAGATGATAAAACTGAAGTACAAGAAAACTGAGTGATCACACAAGAAAACCCTTAAGGGCAACATCTTTATTATGTAAGAGTGTAGTATAATAACCTGTGTTACAATGAACCCAAACATGAGTATATATAGGTGACTAAATAATATACTACTAGTACAAGTAGGAGTGGACTTGGGCTTAATACATTGGGCTAATATGTCTAATATATCTCTAACACTCTTCTCAAACTCAAGGCAAAAACTCGATGAAACATCTTTATTATGTAAGAGTGTAGTACAATAACCTGTGTTACAATGAACCCAAACATGAGTATATATAAGTGACTAAATAATATACTACTAGTACAAGTAGGAGTGGACTTGGGCTTAATATATTGGGTTAATATGTCTAATATATCTCTAACACCCTTCTCAAACTCAAGGCAAAAACTCGATGAAAGCTTCAGGTTGGATAAGCATGAGAAGATCCCTTGAAGATGCCTTTGAAGAAACGAGGATGAAGAATGTGCCAATTGACTAGTTTTGGAGTTTCAAATGAAGAAATGGAGTCCAAAATCGAAATATTTGCAAAAAACTAAGCAAGATAGTCCTTTTCGGAAATTTTAACTTTTGGTTAAAGGTGAACACAAAAGTCAAAAGTCAATGGTTAAGTAAAAGTCAACGAGTAAGCGGGCCAGATCTTGATGTCCTAGACGGGTCAAGCCGAGTCAATGGTCTACTAGGTGACGTGGTGCTAACGAGGCGGCACTGTTGATGTGGCGAGCTTTCGTGCATGCTAACGTGGCTAAGGTTGACGTGGTGTGCTTATGTGTCTATTGACGCAACCTAGTGACATCATTGAATGATGTTGGATGACATTAGCATGGATTCTTTAGCGCGTGTATGGCGTGTGATGGCAACGACAGGTGGCAAGAACTCCAGGTGGTGTGTGTAGGCGCATATTACAGCAGATGACCACAGGATTCACGGTTTTGTAAATCGGGGGACGACAAGGCTGACAGAGTGGCACGTGTATTTAACTGATGAACTGCACTTGAGATCCAAGGAGTGCGTGGTGGAGCGTGCAGTTGCCGATGGGGACATTGTTCCTAGGCTTTGACCGTAGGAGGCCATGGAACATGCTTGTGTGGTTGATTTTGTCAAGCGAAGGCTTGATGTGCACAAATCTAACAAATGAGTCATAGATTGCTTATGTTTGTGGATCTTGGACATAGTGGTGAGCTATGGCAGCTGCGTGATGCCGTGGAGTCTAGATTTAAAGTCACAGACAAGCTCCTATGATTTCAGTTGGTGGTGTGCACGTGGGAAACTTCTTTGCTATGTAGATATAGTTGTTTAATGCCGAGAATGAAGTTTGACTCTGATACCATGTTAAATACATTATCAACGCGATGTGTTATACCATGTTGTATATGCTAGAGTGAATGTAGAAGGGAAAGCAAAAAATAGGAATATTGAGAACACGTGGGTTACGTGGTGTAACCTTGTCGGCCTACATCTATAGAAGAAACCCTTAAGGGCTACATCTTTATTATGTAAGAGTGTAGTATAATAACCAGTACATTAAACCATAATATGAATATATATAGGCGATTAAACCCAAGATTACTAGTACAAGTAGAAGTGAGTTTGGGCCTATTACATTGGGCTAATTTGTCTAATATATCTCTAACACAAATGTGATTTCCAATGTCAATTAATAGCCACATCCATCAATAAAGCATAATGCTTATAAGAATGATTCACCATGACAGTCTTGACATGAGAAATAAGAGATAAGTTAGGACAAACGATTTAGATGAGTACTGAAACTCATCACTGTAGGCCGTGATTTTAAAGAGCATATCAGTAGGACTTGGTTGAGACATAGATGAATATGGAAATAGAGGATCAGCTACTCTAGGAATGCACGGGATTATGGATACTATATACAGAGAAATACGATAATAATGACCACTAATATAGACACAAAAGGAAGAGTCATATATATGCTCGAGAAGAACTCAACGATGATGGAAAAATTGGCGGAGAGGAAAAATCAAAACACAAGGGCTCCTACCCACTAGAGACAAACACATGAAGGATACACAAGTCGGCTATCTCAATTAGCTTGTTTCTCTTTCTTCATTTCATCTTCTTCCTTTTTCTTTATTTCGTCCACTGTAAACTCTCTCTCTCTCTCTCTCTCTCTCTCTCTCTCTCTCTCTCTCTCAAGTGTCCTTCTAAACATCAATTTTGCACATATCTATATGCTTAATCTATTGTCGTGTTGTGCTGCAATAACACTACGTCTCTGCCACTTTTCTCAGTTCAGCGTCTCTCACACTCTCAATTAGGGTTTTTTTTTTTTTTTTTTTTTTTTTTTTTTTTTTTTTTTTTGGGAATTTGATGGAAGGACTGAAAATTTAAATTTAGATTAATTTTGTTTCAAATTTTTTTGAGGGCTAGGCTTTTTTTATTTTGTTAAAATTGAAAGACTGGGCTAATTTTTGTAACTTTGCTATTGGTGATTTTGTTATTGGGCTTATTATTTTGGAGTTTGCTATTTTTAAGGGGGTTTAACTATAATTTTATTGAACAAAGTTTTTAAATTAGTACCTATACGTGGAATACAAATCTCTTGTACCATTTTTTGTATTCCATTTTATGTTCCACCAATTACAACTTGTCATACATTTATTTGCCTTTCCATATAAAATAGCCAAAATTTAAAATAGAAAAAAAATTAAATAAATAAGCACATGACAAGTTGTAATTAGTGGAATATAATGTGGAACTCAAAAGGTGGTATAAAAGATTTGTATTCCCTATATGCATATACTAATAATTATTTTTTAAAAGCAATTTATGGGGGGCCATTGCCTCCAAAAACTAAAGAATGTCCTTGGCACTATGCACGATGTGCCATAAGGATAGTCCAAGAAGATAGAAATGTGGAGCCTTGAAGGATTTGGAGTCCAACTCAATTGATTTGGGAAAGAGAGAACAAGGAGTCAAGCCGAGAGAGAGAGAGAGAGAGAGAGAGAGAGAGAGAGAGAGAGAGAGAGAGAGAGAGAGAGAGAGAGAGAGAGAGAGAGAGAGAGAGAGAGAGAGAGAGAGAGAGAGAGAGAGAGAGAGAGAGAGAGAGAGATGAGGGGATTCAAAATAAGAATCCAGAATTTCAATAGATTTTGGGACAATGCTACTATTGTGACAAGTTTCGATCGATTGAAGGTCAATCAAGAGTCGGTCTAAAAATAGAAAGCCCCTACGAATTTTTTGATCAATTGAGAGTTGATTAAAGTGATTCGAAAAATAAAAAACTTCCCAAAAAAAAAAATTTTTTGGTTGATAAAAAAGTGATCAAGAATGTGCAAATTAGAAAAATGTACAATAGATTATTCACACACACACACACACACACACACACAAAGGGCAACAACAACATGCTTGAAATAGAGTTCAATATGTTTAGTGTGCATGTATGAGTGAAGTCCCACATTAAATAAGAATGTCATGTAGTGGTTAATAGAACATAGTTGAGCCTACATAGGCTTAAGTCTTTTTGGTCAAATGGTGTCTCTATATGTTATATAAACTACTCAATTGGAGACTCTTTTTTTAAGGAAGATGTCCCCCCCCCCCCCCCCCCCCCCCATCTTTCTCCTTTAGCTTAATGAATTGTAGTTTTAAAAAAAAAATTACTATTCAATTGGCAGCTCCCCAAGGTGTTATCTCCTTGACAAGTGAAATAAGAGCTATTGGTGTTATGAATTGAAGGTGGTGAGGTGTTCATGGTCCCCCCTCCCCCCCTCAATGGGACAGGTTAATGTCTAGATGGCTCATACAAATGATCCTAGAAAAAGGCCTGACAAAGGAATACTGTCAATACTCAATAATGCTAAATAATGCTAGATCACAATGATACAAATACATGAAGAAGCACTATTATGAATCAACTCAACAACGGCTTTCTCTTGACCTTATTGCACAAGTTAATGATTCCACTTTATCTAAATCTAAAACCATTACTATTATAATTTTATCCATTCCCCTTTCATTTTTATTTTTTATTTTTTAAATCCAATGAATTTTCAAAAAGGCATTCAAATGGCTTCTTAATCACCTTCCTAGCTAGTCTTAGGAATTGGCTATCCCAAAAAAGGCATTCAAAACATGCTTGAATTTGGTCCCCATTGAATATACGAGCTATCCTGAAATTCAAAATTTTAGGATTCATCTCACCATCTAAGAGAACATTGCTAGTTTTAAGATCCCTATGTATTATTTTTAATCTTGAGTCTTGATGAAGATACAAATCCCATAAGCGATCCCAATGATGATTTCAAAGAGTTTCCCCCAATTAAGCAATGAACTTCTTGTATGATCTACAGTAAAATTTAACTCCAATGTACTCAAAATGTGATAAGAGGGAGAGAATTATGAACTTTCATCTCTCTTATCTCTGTCTATGAATATTTTTATTTCAGGACTAAGTATCCCTTCTTTCAATCCAAAGAGTAGCGTATCAAAATGGATATTGGGTCAAGTCAATAAGTCAGCTTACACAGTCACTAAGCATCGCAAGTCTAGAATTGCATCAAGGCACTGGAGGCATTCTAGGCATCAATTTTACACTGACTAGTAGATTAAATATCACAATACTTATTTTAAATATATTTTTCTTAAGTTTTAGAGAAACTTAATGATGGCTAGAGTGACATGATAACTTTTGGCATGTATTCCCTACTTTAGTGAGCAACTGATAGTTTGAATAGGTTGGCAAATAAGGGGTGTAGAAAATGGGCTGAGATTGGCTTAATGGGTTCAATCTGTGAGGTTAACGGTATGTTGTAAGTTGTAACTATCTCACGACCAAAATACATGGACTTAATAAAGTCTTTTTATTGACTCTTAATAGTGTAACATAATAATCATCTCACTTATTGTACCATATCTCCCATCCATTACAAAATGTGCCATATGAAGAAAGCAAATATGGAAAACATCAATAAATGATTGATCCTTTGGTCTAAAGTAAGTAGAAAGACCAATGCTGGTTAAACTGATTATTAAGACATTATTAAAGAATGGTCAAAAATATGAATTAAGTGAAAGCTCGGATTTGTGCTAAAACCCAAGAGCTTATTCAGAGCCCTAAATAAAAAATATAGCTAGATTGCTTTTACTCTAACTTAAACTAAATGCGGAACAAGAGTAAATAAGTGCAATGAATCGATAAAGCTACCCTAAGCCATATTCATCCATCATCAATAATAAAATGAAAGATTAAAGAGTAGAGAAGAGAGATGCAAACACAAGATAACACCAAGACATGTTATTGAAGAGGAAACTGAAGAACTCGATGAAAAACCTCTCCGCAACCCTCCATGACAAAATTGATCAACTAGAAAATAAAGTTGGAGTACACGAATAACAAAAAACCCTCAAGCTTAGTCTACCCCATGTACTTAAGCCCTCCAAGCTCTTACAACCAACAGACTTCTTGGAGTCTTGTCTTCTTTAGCTTTCCAAATCTTGCAATTCAACCCGATTACATTTGCCAATGATTGGCTCCTTCCAATACTTCCCAACAACACCAAAATCTCACTTGACACTCAGAATGAGTGTGGTAAGTGTTTGGGCTAAAAACCTCTCAAGGATTTAGAGATGGAGATGTAGGAGTTGAGGAAAATCACAAGGAAATGTGTAGATGATTGTGGGTATAACAATCTTTAACTCTCAAGTGTATTTGCTAGGGTTTTCACTCTAAAAAGCACTCCTTACAATTCGTGGATAATGAGGGTATTTATAATATGGTAAAGAATTTGGTAAAGCATCACAACTTTTTGCCAAATGGAAACTTTCGCGAGTACTTCGCAGGATGGCCCTTCTCGCGAAAAACTCGTGAAATTGACAGCTTGGCATAACTCTTCATCTTCCAGTCATGTGCTCTACATGTGGCCTTTTCGCAGGTTGCTTTTTGCTAGCTACTCACAAGCTAGTCGTGAATTCCACTAATTCATCATTTGAAGCTTAATTCTTCATTGATCTCTCACACTCATCCTTTACAAATAAACCCACATACATACAAAGAAAATGATTAAAGAAATTACAATCAAATTTGGCACGGAATTAAAATCAACACAATCTAGTTGGAAATCACAACTTTATATTAAGGAATGGTGTGATTAGGTAGCTAAAGAATACCTTAGGACCCATGGTGACTTTGACAGCAAAAGAAATTTCCTCCACACACTTTAGCATAAGACAAAGAGCCCAAGTCAAAACCCCAAATTTTATATCTTTGGCTGCATAGTTTCTTCTCCAACTCAATCTATTACCCATCTAAATCACACACATACACATAAACAAAACACAAGACATAGAGAGAGGGATCATTACAAACATTAACTAACATAGATAATCCTACAACCACTGATTGATTCTCTCTCCTGTTGTTGGGTGCTATTATTAGTGACCTATCCTTCTTTCTCAACAATACCATAATGCAATCACAAACAGAACACTCTCAAGTCTCAACAAGCTTGCATTTTTCTTCAACAATGGAGTTGGGTAGTATCGTATAGACATTTACAAATTTTACTATATTGAGCTTATAAAAATAATGTCCCACTAATCATAAAGAGACAATTCAAATATTTATTTATGAGGAGGTATAAGTCTAATCAATTTAATTGGTATATCGGTTTGTAAATTTTATCACTTTGTGTAGTAAAATTTGTAATACCTTTAGCATTGTTCTGTCAGAGATTTTTCTTTTCTTTTCCATAGGATAAGAATATATAACTATACTAAAATCTCCACATTACAAGTCAGAGATCTATAACACATTTACGAACAATAACAAAAAAAGTCATGTGCCTCCACATAATACATGAACATATTACAAAACTCCAATTGGATTACACAAACTCACAATCTTACCAAGAATAAGGAACCTTAACACCAAATCTAGACCTACCATGCCCAAGGCTAACAAACCTCAAGCGACCAACCTCCAATAGAATTAATTAAGGTTTCATTTGGACATAGCAAAATCTAGTCACCAACCATTTACAGCAAAAGTCTCCAAATTTAACATAGCACTTCAATCGTCACCAATGAAGTAAGCTCCATATATAGCCAAGGTATAGCTAATTAATCTGAAAAACTGTTAGAGGGTGGGATGAGCTAAAACCCAGTAAGTAGCATAATTAATGGGGGTGGGGGAAATGCAAGTTTCATGATGATAAACAGTTTACAAATCATGTTTTAATTTGGGAAATTCTAATTGAATACTGGAAGATCATTTAAATAATAGTATGACAAGAATGATTAAATAATGGAACACAAAGTTTCTTAAAATAAATACCTTGAAACTATATACTATAATTTGTGAGCACTAGCAATATAATTCCAAAGCCATAAACTCAAACATAAGGTAATTTATAACAAATATATCACACTACCACATAGACCGATCAGGGGATCCACCCATTCACAACTGGCATGATATTGTCCTCTCTAGTATGCAGACTCTTGGCTCCATGGGCAGCGGCCTCACCCATACCCTCAAGATTTTTCTCTACCCCAATGGGTAGCAAGCAGAGCGTGTCAAAATAGAACCTCTTTTGCATGTGGTCTTTTGGCCCTATGGGTAGCAATCTCACCCACACACAATCAAGAAACCTCTTCCCCTCATAGGCAGCAGAGAAGAATGCATAATCCAAAGTTAAAGAGAACTAGCCTGGATTTGATTCCATTGTCACAAAGACTACAGAAACCAATTTGATGATCACCAGGAAATCACACATGGCATAAGGTTAAAACAACATAAAGCTCATAAGTATACATGTACTTTCAAATACATAGTTTATATCCACGTAATTTCAGAAAAACCTTAAATAATCTAACTTCCACAAAATTTGTAAGATTTTCAACTTCATTCTTATCAAAAAGATTTTTTTATAAATTTCTCAAATAACAAGACAAGATAAGCATCTTTAAATTTTCTGATATACCATAAAATCCATGATTTCTTTATCAAAGATTAAATAAAAGATGCTTATTTTTCTATGTCAACAATTCATGCATTTCCCAAAATGCAATACCAAATATGATGCATTTTTCATAAACAGTCATATACATTTAAGGTTATGACACAATAGTTTTTAGGAAAATATAGTTTTCATAAGTAGTTTCCAAAAATGTGTCTAACCCAAAAACAGCGTTTGTGCAACATAATTATTTTTCAAAAATCCCATTAATAAACTACTTACCTCACAACCCGCAAAAAGCCTATTTCTCCAAGCTCCAAAGGAGATTAACTAGAACCTAAACAATATTAAACAAACCTATCACAATAAGCATATAGCTGGAAATTGTATCTAGCTACAAATTAGAAATTGCCAAATAAGCACTTAATTAGGCAAGCCTAGTATTTAATCTCACAAATAATATATTCCTCTTCCAAAGTTTCTCAACAATTTAATTCGCAAGGCATAGGCTCCAATTTATAAAGCTAACCCATTCAATATCATCTCCAACATTATGACTAGCTTCCATAATATTTACACAATATCATCAAGAGACCTATGAAAGCAAAATCACAATATCCTCCAAGACAAGAAATTTAAAACTTCAACGAACTCCAAATAAACCCAATAGCAATGGAAAAATTAGATTTACCAACCATCACATTTTATAACTCAAAACTCCTAAATTTCCACCATAAATAAACCTTAGATAGCCACCATTAGTACAAACATAAACTCACTCATCAAATAAATCCACCAAGACAAAACCCATACGGATTAACACATGAATATTACTTCCGAAGCTCATAAATCATATGAATATCATTATCAAATCTTAGACTAAAAACCCTCAAGCAAAAGCATATAAAACCCACCAAAAAGATTAGTAATTTTTACCTTAAATAAAATATGTGACGGTGCTTAGAAGTTTCTAAGGATTTTCCGGGGATTTTGCCGGAAAAATGATGGTGGAGACGGTGGTTTGGAGTGGAACCCGGTGGGAGAGTGTGGGAAATGGGTATGTAAAAGTGAAGAGAAAAGAAAGAAAATGAAAGGAAGAAAAGGTTTGGGCGGCCAAAAGAGAGAAAAGAGATGGTGTGAAAATAAGGGCATGTTTGGTAAACTGTAATAGGCGTTGTAATGTAATAGTTATTTCTATTGTTTAGTTTTTTTTTAGTTTGGTTATGTTTTTATTACAAGAAATAGTCATTCCTTATGAATAGCTATTCTTTAAAATAAGAAATAACTATTCCTCTTTAAAAGGTAGTATTAGTTATTCCTTAATAAGTGCAATAATTTTTATACTTAATATATTTTCAAATAAACAAACTTTCCATATACATCTAATAATTATAAAAATAAAAAATCATAAAAAATAGCACATATTTCTCTTAAATTTAAAAATGACAATTTTTAAGGAGATATAATTGTATGAGTAAGATATTTCTTAAAATAAATGTTAAGTTTCATCCTAATGTTATAAGTTACAATCAAACTAATGAATATGTTTAATTATTACATTACAACATACTTTATTACTAGTAATAAAGATTACAATTCCTATCATAATCTTCATTCAGTATACCAAACGTACCCTAAGTGGCGGGGAATGGTGGGTAGGTGGAGGCAACGTGTGAATGTAAATAAAAATCTGCCCATGCCCATTTTTTTTTTTTTTTTTTAATTTTAAAAGCTGGGACATTACTAGTAAAACCTATACGAATAATTTACCAGGTCACAAATGAGCTTAATTGCTTAAATATCCAAATGTACACTAAATATTATGTATTTAAAGCTGTATTGAGAGAATCATTTTCACTTTTTCAAGCCAAAACCATGCAAGAAGCTAGCAACCCAAGCCAGACATCACAGTCTTAAGCCTCGCCAGCAATATCGAAAAGAGACAAAGAATAAGAATAATAAATCATGTTTGTTCTTAAATACAAAAAGAGTATATATTAATTTTTCCTAAAAATCCCTATAGAAGCAATCTAGATGTAGCTAACTAGAATCCCTACAGGAGCAAATTTGATGCAACTTAACTAGAATCTTTGCCTTTAGCGAGCTTCAAACTCGGTCATTGTCATGTCATTTATAGAATAAAGCTCCCCTCCTCCGATTGATTCAAATTCATTAATAGCTCTTCGGAAAATGAAAGCAGGTTGTTTTGGAGAAGGAAGAGTTATTTCACTACTCAGCATGAGAATAACTGCCAACATTGTTGGTCGGTCCATTGCATTTTCTTGCACACATAAGAGCCCAATTTGAACGCATCTCAAGACTTCGAGGGAAACAAATGACTCATTTATTGATGAATCAATTATATCCAAAGCTCTATCTACTCTCCAAAGCTCCCAAACCTGTGTGAGTTGTAGGTTTATCAATAAGGGGCTGTATTATAAATGCAAATAGTAAAGATTGTTGTTTGCTATTACTTACATGCCCTATTAAAGTTAGGGAAGGATGGTTTTGATAAGAGTCGTTATTCTTCTTGCCACTCACAATCTCCAACAATATGACACCAAAACTAAAGACATCGGATTTGGTGGAGTATTTCCCAAATATTACATACTCTGGTGACATATAACCACTGTATGTGAACAATATTAAAGATAATGTTAAAGTTTGCATAGGACTTTATTTGCTGTATGTATGGCAAGTGTGCAAGTCTCAATGCGCACATGTGTGCATGTGTTTGAATGATACTTACTATGTTCCGACAACTCTAGTTGTCTTGTCTTGAATTTGGTCCCCTTTGATTATACGTGCTATGCCAAAATCCGAAATTTTGGGGTTCATCTCACCATCAAGTAAAACATTGCTGGTTTTAAGATCCCTATGAATAATTCTTAATCTTGAGTCTTGATGAAGATACAAAATCCCACGAGCAATCCCAATTATGATTTCAAAACGTTTCCTCCAATTTAGCAATGAACTTCTTGTATGATCTACAACAATAATTCACTTCAGTATTCAAAATGTGATATACAGTGTTGAAATATGTGGTTTTATGCACTTAAAATATATTCTTTCAACGTATATAACAGAAGAAAGTAAAACATATGCATGCAATAAATTTTTGGAAAAAAGATATACCAAAAATGAAGGAGTCCAAGCTTTTGTTTGGCATGTACTCATAAATCAACATCTTTTCTTCGTCTTGAATGCAACAGCCAAAAATTTTGACAAGATTCCTATGTTGAAGTTTTGCAATCAACATAACTTCATTTTTGAATTCTTCTATTCCTTGCCCTGAACTTTTGGATAGCCTTTTTACAGCTATTTGTTGTCCGTTAGATAATTGACCCTGAATTCATGATCCGAAATTAAGCTTAGTCATAACATTTAGTTCAATGCCACAATCTGATTCTTCAATCACTTATGTCTTGGCTTATAAAACTCATTTACTGTGCATTCACAATAATGGAATATGAAACAAAAAGGAATATATGCAAGATATCAACATTCAACGACGTCATTATGAATTGTAAATGTACCTTAAAAACAGAACCAAAACCACCTTGCCCAAGTTTGTTGGCCGGAGTGAAATTGTCAGTGGCAGCAACTATGCAGCTTAGATCAAAAATCGATAAATCTGGATGTCTGCTACTGTCCTTGAGTTCATTTCCCTCCAAATAGTCTTTGGTACCAGTAAAATTTAATGATGGATTATGCAATTTTCTCTTCACTGTCCTAACATTTAGAAAGACATTGCTCACTATAATTTCCCAATGGAGAGGTTATATACCTCCCATCATGTGAATAATACAAAGCAAGTGATTTTGTTACCTTTCGTTTTCCTTTTCTTCATTAGCCATATATACGCTAGCAAGGATACCAAAAACAATGGCACAGCAACAGACAATATTGTAATAGCTAGTTTCCTCTTCTTTCCAAGAAAACCTTTGGACTTCCTTGTATGCTTAGCTGCAGGGAACAAAAATAACTGTAATCTGTAGAGTGAGAGAGACAAATGAATATTTATTTAGGAAAATGAGAGCTAGAGAAGAAGACTACCCAACTCAGTCGCATCCACACGAACATTTAGATCCCACCCTTGATCTGTATAGTCTAAAATGTCAATCAGTTCACCGTAAAATGATAAGCAACCGAATCCCTTACCGTTAGTATTGTAATTGATAAAAGCTGTGCAGGAACAATTCCTCAAGCATGCCTGCTCGCACTCTAAGCTACTCATACTTATGTTCATCCAAGCTGCATCAAATGCATCGGGAATCTTCAAATGTGCCACCTTCACAAACCCTTCTCCATTTCCACACATAGACAACCCCGACTTCTTTCTCACACATCCCTTAGAACCATCTCTGAGAGACTTGGGTTCATACCCTGGCAAGCAGGTACACTCAAACCTGTCAATGCCGTCAAGAATACATATACTGTTTGCACCACAGTTTCCATAGTTATCACATGATCTAGGTGCTGACCATACTTGCTTCCATTGACTATCACCATCATTCCACGTAAGTTGTTGGTACAATCCAGAGCTGTCCACCACAAATCTTGTAATGATGGAGGGGTCATCAAGAGAGAAAAAGTAAGATATCTCATCTTCATTGTTAACAAAATTTGAGTTAAAACCGAATGAGGGTTTGAACGCTGGTCTGTTCCATGGCCATGGATCTGCTCGATAACGTGGGGTTGAACCTTCATACAATAGCAATTGTGGAAAGCCAGTAAGGTTCAGCTTAAAGAAGTAGTCCCCAGTTCCGGGGTCATCTTGTGACTTCCAAGTTGTCAAGAAACTGTTGAGCCCAGTTATCCTGTTCAACCCAATCTTCATTTCTGGAAGTATAGTATCTGTAGGATTGTCAAAGCTTTGCCATAACAACATTTTGCTTTTGTCCTGGACCAATACCAGGTTTCCTGAATCTTGAAGCTGAGCAACACAGGAGGTTGTCCCTTGGACAGACACATTTGTAGACCAAAGAAGACGGTTGTGGCTGTCATGGAGAACAAGGTTTCCAGATTGGTTGATGGAGAGAACTCCGGTGGAATCATTGATAGGATGATTTCTGTTTGCAACCCACACCACAGTATGTTTTTTCACTTTGGCATACCAAATACCAAGATACCGATAGCTAGAGTTGCCGGAGCTGAAGAAGCCTAAGATAAAATTGTTTTCATTGGAAATCAAAGATTGGCCATCCTTGATGGATTGGTCTGACGTTAAGGTGTCAAGGCAAATGCAAAGTGGGAAGAAAAGAATTATCAGAATCAAATACATGATCAGTTTTTCAGCATCCATGTTTGTGTGATTGGTCTTTCACTTAAAAATAACATTTTTTTGGGGTTTGGGGCAAAAAATATTGACGTTTGGTTTGATTGAGAATCATGAAGTCTTCCTACCCAGGGGCGGCTCTACTCTATATTCAGGGGGTTCAAATGAACCCCCTGGCTTCTAATATATATATATATATATAATATTATTTTTTGTTAGTTTAATATTTTAATTTATTTTTAAAAATATTTTTGCACTCCCTAACTTAAATTTTGCACAATCTTATTACAAGTATTTCTAACTCTAAGAGTAAAGTGTAAGTGTTTGTGAATTGTAAGTATCACTATTTTTTATAAATTTATATTATGTGTGTGAGTGTGTTTAATATTAATTGTGCATTACTTTTTGTTATAATGCTATTTGTGTGTGGACGTTTGTGTGTACAATATAAATATAATATAAATTTATATAATTTAATAATTAGGAAATAGAGATGATTTGTTACTTGTGTGTGTATTGTTATCATATTATAATAACTTTTTGTTATAAAGTTAGTAAAATTTAAGGAAAAAAAAATTGTAAAGTTAGTGATTGTCCGAGTATTTGATTAGTTAAGTAGACACATAGCGTATAAGTTTATGTATGAATGAGTGTGGTTGTGTGTGTCAATAATTATTACAAAACTAATGAGTTTAGTTTAGTCATTTAGTTTTAATTTTTTTTATAAAAACAATAACAAATAGATAATAACAACTGCATAAAATAAAAATGTTAAAAAAACTTAATAAAATAAAATGGTCATAAGCTCATAGCTGCCCATATTGGCAATAAAAACTTATAATGAACTATCATATAACAATTTAAAATTTTAAAATTTGTGAAAGAAAATTGTAAAACTTCATGTATTAATTTTTTTTGTTGATAACTCAATATATTCAAGTTTTTTTTTTTTTTTATTAAAATTTTTTAATAACCCCCTCAACAGAATTCTTAGAGCCGCCACTGTTCCTACCGTGTGAAAGAGAGAATTATGAAGTCTTCTCTCTCTGGTCCCTGTCTCTGACTATTCTCTCTTTTTAGGACTAGGCGCATCTTTTTTGAAACAAAAAACTAGCGTATCAAAATGGATATTGCGTCAAGTCAATAATCATAAATATCAAATTAAGGCATCAACTTTCGGTGAAGGCTTTTTTTTCTACCTGAAATGACTATCGAATCAAATGTCCCAATACCTAATCTTAAATATCTTTCTGTTTAGTTTTAGTGCAATTTAATGGATGGATTGAATAACATGTTAAAATTTCATTAACTTTTAGCACATACTTGAGTGAGTAACTGATAGTTTGATGAGGATGGCATTTATGTTGTCCAAAAAATTTGCTGAGATTGGCATATTGGGATCTAAAGAGTTATCAAGGCAGAGCTAACTATCCTGATACCTGAGCTGGTAATTGGAAATTTAGCATCATGCCAGAGCTTTCTGCTGTTCTTTGGCTAACCTCATTTCGGAAAATCTCAATGGTTTTCATGAATCGACCTACTACCAGTTGATTATAGTCTTTACAATCTAGGACATGATTTTCTTACTTTTCTTTTTGGATACAATCAAAGCATTTAGTTTTGACATATATCTATTATATAACAAATGATTCATTTTTGGGCCCAAAGTGAGTAGAAACACCAATGCTAATCAAACATATTTTAAAGATATGAATTGCATAGATAGCAATAGTCAGAAATATTAATTAAAGAATGGTGTGATTAGGTAGCCATAGAATTCCTTAGCCCTTAGGCCCCATGGTGACTTTGACGGCATCAGCAAGCTCCTTCACAACCTTTAGCATAAGTGATAAGACTAAAAGGACTGGGCCTAAACCCCAAATAAAACACACACACACACACAAACACTGAACAAAAACAAATAAATAAATGAATCACATGAACACAAATAAAACACAACACACACCGAAAACTGTGGGACAACAATAGAGAAAAACATGAGTTGAACTTAGAATCACCCATTGAGTACCTAAAATTGTGACTTTCATGTGAAATCGTTACTTTTAAAATAACGGCGAGTCCCCTCTTCCCACTTCTTTTTTTAACCACGATACCAAGAGAGAAAAAAATAATAATAATAAATAAAAAAATAACGAACGGTGTGGTAGTAAGGTCAAAGGTGTTAAACAAGAAGACCAAGACAACATCGTTTTAGCCCAATAAAAGCAACATAAATGTACAAAAAAAAATTGGGGAAAAAAAAAGCTAAAATGAAAATCTCAAATTTGGCATTCACTCCTTTAACTTTACTTTCCTTCTATTGTGTCTTCTAAATTTTAAATTTATTCAATTTAGGACTTCTGTCCAATTTTGCTAAAAAATTGCCACTAAAAAAATATTATTTTAACATGAAATAAATTATAAAATTAATAAAAATATTTTATAGATTTTTTATGGGATAATTTTTTTTTTCATTAATTAATTGCATACTTAATGGTTTTTAAAACGGAATTGGACAAAATGTCTCAATTGAATAAATTTGAAACTTGAAAGACTTAATTAAAAGAAAATAAAGTTAGAGTACTAAAATAAATTTTAGTGAAACATAAACAGTTCAATTTGCAGTTTAGCCTTAAAAAATTATAATAGTAATAATAAATCAAATGGTAATGTTTCTTATTAGGCCTCACGTTCCGTCATTAGAACAAAGAGACCTGTTCATATGATATTACTACTGGTACAAACTTACTGGTACAAACGACAACGCTTTAACAAAGCCTTTTAAATGTAAAGCACCAAATGATGTCATCATATGTACTATGTAGCTTTTATGAGTTAGTTCAATTTGCTAGAGTTGCTTTTAGGTTAATTAAGATTTCACAGTCTTTGTTTTATTTTCTTCTTCGCTTAGTTCCTTCTCTGTCACAATCTTTGCATCACCAAATCTTAGCAAAGATAACAAAATTTCATTATTAGGTAGCTATGGAATAGCTTATACAGATAATCAAAACTGGACTTTCAAGTGAGACACTAAAATAGTAAAATCCTTCATATTAATATTATGGGAATCCAATTTTGTGAATCAATAAATAATTTGGTAAAATTAAAAATTCTGTTTGAACAAATGTGAGAAGCATAATATGTAGCTAAAATTGGACATACCTTTCATAATTGACATATAAACCCACAGGACCACTAGCAGCTTCCCATGGCAGACCCACCGCCACCATTACCTCCACTGCCAGGACTGCAAACATAAAATTGGATTTCTATAATTTTGCAGTAGACAAACCCAAGAATCTGTGTTTCTCTCTTTGTCCATTTCGTCTTCGTTTTCTTTGATAGTTTTTGTGCTAGGTTAATACAATTTATTTTTGGGTTTGTGTTAAATTAATACAAACAAACATGCTACCTCAAAACCCAATTTAAGAATTCATTCTCTATCACTTCTCATGAACCCACCCTAGTTTCATCTTTCATACCCTTTGGACTCTTAGCTATGAATCACTTCTCTCATTATCTACATCTGTGATCACAATTAGACCCTCTAAACGACTCCAAGGACCACCTTAAAAATTTGTTCTCTGCAGCAACGTATTGAGATAATAGACTCTGTGACTTAAGCTCTTGGTCACCAAAATACCAATTCCATTGTTGAATAAAGACTTTGGAATAATAGGTTGATCAAAATGTAGTTTAGGCTTTCTCTCTCTTTGGCACATGAAAATAGTCTCTAAACCTCTTGTTGAAGTCATGCTATAACAAGCCTTTTATATGACGTCATGTAAGGCTTGGAAAACAAGGCAGCAATTGTCCTAATAACGTAATTAGATTGGATCCGGATCCTCTCCATTTCAAAGTGAAATGGAGAGTGTCCAGTTAAGGGATAGGATGCATCTAAAATAAATCAAGGGTGTAAAATCTGCCACATCAATTAAAATTTAAAGCACTTAACTCTAGAAGCATCTGTGGTTAAACAAAAAGGGATAACTCGGCAAACCCATCTTATCTCAATCTCTCTTCTCCATCGCCAAATATATCAAAATCACCAACGCTGTGCTTTGCTCTCTCAATCTCTCTTCTCCATCGCCGTATTGAAGTGCTTTGAGATCAAAGCTAGCTTCTTGATAGTTCTCTCTGCACTTTCATTTGCTTGAATGAAAATCTAATTCATCCAGGCAAAAATTGGTGTCTATTCTTTTTTTTGGTATAGTTCGATAGATAGATCTGGTATTGTATTTCTTTCTTAATTGAGGTTCCAAAAAGATATGGCTGATCTTGCTTCAGGGGGTGTTGTGGGGGCAGCTTTTGGAGAGGGATTTGCTATTTTGCACGATATAGTTAAGCATGTGGTAGGCCAAATCATCATGTTCAAATCTGAACTCAAACGCTTAGAATCCATGCTAGATGGTGTGGCACCAATGGTCTGAGAAATAGAAGAATTAAACCAAACATACAAAACTTCTTTAAAATGTCCAATTTGGTTCTTTAAACATTAACGGCGTGTAAGGCCGTTTGTGCATTCTCCCAGTGCAAAGCTACCTGGGATTTCTAAAGGAAGACTACAATGACAACAAGCAAGTGGGACATGAACACCACACCATTTCATGTTTCATCAACACCACACCAACGATTTTCTTAAGCCTTTTTCTTAAAATAAAATTATTAATAATTTTGTGTTTGGTAGCCAAGAAAATCCAAAGAAAAAGTCACATGGATCTTCCCCATTCTGTGTTTGGCAGCCAAGAAAATCAAAAGAACAACCCATAAATCTTCTTCATTCCTAAATCTAATAAGTAGCCAAAATATCAAAAGGACAACCCATATAGTCTCATCTGCTCTTCAAACTCCTTTACTCAGTGTTTGGTTGCTGAGAAAACCAAAAGGAATTTCTTCATCTCTTTCACAAAGAAACCCATGAAGACCCAAATGACCTTAACCCAATCACACCAGCCAAGGACCAAGGTCCAAAATTCCATCACAATATTGCTATTAAACCCAAATCCAATTTCTCTCAAAAAAAAAAAAAAAAAAAAAAAAAAAAAAACCCAAATCCAATTATCCCATTTAAATTTGCTGACCCACCGGCCACCACGAAAGGATTTCCGTCAGTGAAATAGAGACATGAGAGAAGAAGATATGGGAGAAAGAAGAGGGTAAGATTTGGCTTGCCAAAGGAAAATAAGATGGGTTTGCTATATTCGGCGTTGGTGATTTTGATCTATTCGGCGATGGAGAAGACTTAGAAGAGAGATTGAGATAAGATGGGTTTGCTGAGTTAACCCTTTTGTTTAACCACAGTTGAGCTCCTAAAGTTAAGTGTTTTAAATTTTAATTGACGTGGCAGTTTTTACACCCTTGATTTATTTTAAATGCGTCCTATCCCTTAACTGGACACTCTCCATTTCACTTTGAAATGGAGAGGATCCGGATCCAATTAGATTTGGTTTCTCAATTTTCAATGCATCAAGCCACTAACAAAGTCAACATCCCTCAAAAATCATCTTTGAATTGAATGAATGGATATCAAAATTACAAATTACTCTTAAACAATTGTCTTCTTTTGAGCTGCATCTTAGGCCTTTGAATCAAAATTTGAGGGCCAAATTCAACATATATATATATATATTTTTTTTTTTTTAATGATTTTTGGAAGTCGAAAAATAGAAAAAATTATAAAAGAAATTCAAAAACGCTCAGAACGCCGAACCACTTGCTAGAAACCTCCTCTAAAATAATGGAATGAATATAGGGACACAAATATGGAAAAAAGCATGGGCCAATTTTGCCTGTGTGCGGGGCAATGCGGCGCTGCGTGCAACTTGCCATGCCCAATGCCTGCCTCATTGGGGCAAATAATCTCATTTTTCAAAAAAACCATCATTTTTAGGAAATGACTCCAAATTTGTGGGCAAGCAGTAGCCAAGGCCAAGGCTGCCCTTGTGGGCATGTTGCCAAGGCCCGGGCATGCAGTAGCCAAGGTCAAGGTAGCCCCCCATGGGCACGCTGTCAAGGCCAAGGCATGCAGCCAAAGCCAAGGTAGGCCCCATGGGCACACAGCCAAGGCCAGGGCATGCAACTAAGGCTAAGGCAGCCCCCTATGAGCACGCAACCAAGGCCAACGCATGTAGCCAAGGCCAAGGCAGCCCCCATGGGCACGCTGCCAAGGCTAAGGCAGCCTTTCCTAAAACTCTTTATAGGTTACATCATTCTCTAATATGCTTCAATTATTACTTATTAGCATATGAAGCTTGCACTGCAATTAATTATATATCTTCAAAGGTTAGGGGAAAGTACAGTCCATTGAAGTAGGTAGTATTCAACAACACTTATATTTTGCTTTTGGAAAACCTAGTACAAAAGGAAAGAATGAAGGAAAAAAGAATAAGAATTATATTTTATCTTATAACAGAGTAAAATATTAATTTTTCCCATAAATCCTTATAGAAGCAATTTAGATGCAGTAATCTTTACCTTTTAGCGAGCTTCAAACATAGTTATTATCATGTCATTTATAGAATAAAACTCCTTTCCTGTGACTGATCCCAAATCATTTGTAGGTCTTCTATAAATGAAGGCAGGTTGTTTCACAACTTAGCATGAGAAGAATAGCCAACATGGTTGGTCGATCCGTTGCATTTTCTTGCATACATAAGAGCCCAATTTGAATGCATCTCAAGAATTCATGAGAAACAAATGACTCAGCAATAGATGAATCAACTATATCCAAGACTCTATGTTCTCTCCATAGTTCCTAGACCTATACGGTTTATAGCATTATCGAAAAAGGGTTGTATTATAAATGCAAATGGAAAAGATTGTTGTTTTTTTTGTTACTTACATGCCCTATCAAAGTTAGGGAAGGGTGTGTTTGATAAGAACTGTTATTCTTCTTGCCATTAATGATCTCCAATAATATGACACCAAAACTAAAGACATCTGATTTTGTTGAAAATTTCTCAAATATTACACACTCTAATGACATATAACCACTACATGTGAATAGTATTAAAAATAGAGTTAAAGTTTGCATAGGCCTTCATTTTCTATATGTGTGGAAAGTGCGCAAGGCTTTGTGTGCACATGTATACTTACTATGTTCCGATAACTCTAGTTGTCTTGTCTTGAATTTAGTCCCCTTTGAATATATGAGCTATCTTGAAATTTGAAATTTTTGGATTCATCTCACCATCTAGGAGAATGTTGCTAGTTTTAAGATCCCTATGTATAATTCTTAATCTCGAGTCTTGATGAAGATACAAAATCCCATGAGCAATCCCAATAATGATTTCAAAGCGTTTCCCCCAATTAAGCAATGAACTTCTTGTATGGTCTACAATAACATTTAACTCCAGAATACTCCAAGTGTGATTAAATAGTGTAAAAATCTTTGGTTGTATACAGTCCAAATATATTCTTTGAACATATATAATAAAAGAAAATAAAATAGACGAATGCAATAGATTTATAGGAAGAAGATGTACCAAAAATGAAGAAGTCCAAGCTTTTGTTGGGCATGTACTCATAAATCAACATCTTTTCTTCCCCCTGAATGCAATAGCCAAAAAGCTTGACAAGATTCTTATGTTGAAGTTTTGCAATTAAAATAACTTCATTTTTGAATTACTTTATTCCTTTTCATAAACTATTGGATAGCCTTTTAACAGCTACTTGTTATCCATTAGATAATTGACCCTAAATCCATGATCCAAAATTAAGCTTAGTCATAACAATTACTTCTAAGCAATTGAGTTCAATGCCACAATTTGACTAAAACTACGTCGTTTTGACGCTAAAAACTAACCCTGACTCCTAAAGGACCTAAACACTCTCACACACACTTTCACAGTCTCACATTCTCTCCTCCCTCATCTCAAACTCCCTGCCTTACTCTCATCTCATCTCACTCTTTTCCTCACTCTGTGATTCTCTCACTCACCTCACTCAAGTTTCAACTCAACTCAAGGAAACGCACGCACGCATGCCTCTCTGCCAACTTCCCTTATCTCAATTTTTTTTTTTTCCTTCTCATCCTCATGAGTCACGACATCTGAAGCTCTGCACCTTTGCCCTTCTCAGTTGGGGGATTTTTTTTTTTTTTTTTCCTACTGGTCTCGCTCTCACCCTCTGACCTCTGCCTTTCTAGAGATCGAAGCTAGAGCAGCGGTGGTGGTTCAATCTTTTTGGATGTGCGGAGCAGAAGAAGAAGAAGAAGATGATGATGATGATAATAATGACAATAAGAGGAGAACATGGACTTGAGACACATACGGTGAGAAGAGAGTATAGAGATTAGAGTCAAAAGACAAAGAAAAATAGAGTAACAATGGGAGTTGGTGATGATATTAATGATATAGGGGACTTTTCACTTGGGTGGGTTGGGAAATGAGAAAAAGTGTGCAGCTTAAACCTTCACAATTGTTATTATGTTAATTTTTTTAAAAAGATGTTATATACTTGTATTTTTTTAAAGGAAACATATTTATTACTATTGGTTAGTTAGTTTTAGTATATTTAAAAATTATTAATTATTTATATAATTTAAATAAATAATAATTAAATTATTTATGACGTCACTGGGTTGATCAAAAAATTGAAAATTAGCTCCTTTTCCGATTCTTTTACCGTACTGGTTTTTAAAACCTTGCTATGCAACTTAGATCAAAGATCAATAAATCTGGATGTCTATTATTCTCTTCTAGCTCATTTCCCTCCAAATAGCCCATGGTATCAATAAAATATAATGATTGATGGTGCAATTTTCTCTTCACTGTCCTAAAACATAATGATAGACATTGCTGACTATAATTTTTCAATTGAGCATTTATATAGCTCAAGTGGTCTACTAAAATGACTCTTGATTATATATACATATATATATATATATAGATATGCCTCTGTGTGTGTGTGAGAGAGAACAATACAATGGAAGTGATTTTGTTACGTTTTGTTTTCCTCTTCTTCATTAGGCATATATACGCTATCAAGCATACCAGAAACAATGTCACCATAACAGAAATCTATATATTACTAAAAGCTGAAGCGTAGTATTTAATATTACTACGTTCACGTTAAGCTACATCAGTAGCCACATCATCATTTTTTGTTTCCAATTTTTTTATATATATATTTTAAAACATTTTCTCATTTAAGGTGACTTAAAAAAATCCATTATTTAAAAATTAAAATATCTTTTAACCATTATTTTTGTTATTAATTTTCTAAAACTTTCCCTCCATTTTACCTCTTCATCTCCCCACTATTTTCTACCTTAATATCATTCTTTCTCTACCTTTTTATGTTCTTTTATTTTGACTCTTCTTATTCTCAACATCTTACTATAAATTTGACATTTTCTTTTTCATTCTATGCATAGTTTTCTCACACAAAAAATGTTACTTCTCTCTCTCTCTCTCTCTCTCTCTCTCTCTCTCTCTCTCTCTCAATTTGGTTTTCATTTTTTGTTTAATTTTTTTTATTTTTATTGCATCGATTCTTTAGGTTGATGAATTTTTGTGTTAATTAGAATTCTACTTTGGGTTGATGCAATTTGCTTTTGTGTTTTAATTTATTATCTTTTATATTTTCTTTGATTAAATATTATCCTACTACATTATACATATAGTATATAATAATATAATATTATTTTATTACATATAATGACTTGGATAATTTGATGTTTGTTGCTATATATTTAATTTTTACTCTTTTTTCCTCTCATCTTATTTTATTCAACATGTAAATCCAGTCACATCCTCCATACTATTAAATTATGTAGCACAAATCAAGAAAGTGGCTAGACACAAACCTGTCTTCCTCCATACATTGGGGGAATCAAAATATTTGTGTGATAAAGGGTCATATAATTTATAATTTAGATAACACCCTTTGAATGTGTCTAGGCCCATAGATTGAGCAATTTGTAGACTTAAAAGGCTATTAAGAATGAACCTTTTGGATCAAGTCTAAAAAAATGTGAACTACTATATATCATTTAGATAAAAACTTTTATCATAGATATTGTAAGGACCCGGTCCGGGCGCCTCCTTCCTAGGGATGAGCTGACCCGAGCCTAGGCGACCCCTTTATAATAAATTTGTAGAGCGTGGATAGAAGGACTAGGCATTAGCGAAAGATACAACAGTTGACGTGGGTTTACAAGATCAATAACTGGGATTTGGCTAAGTGTTCTAAGGGAAAGTTTGTCCTCGGCCCAGTCCAAGGAGCTCTTCCCTTAGAACCAACGAATACAAGAGTTGCCTTCGAATACCCCAAAAACCCTTGAATCCTCTGAACCCAAGGACCAACCTCCATAACTTTGGGGGTTCAGTCTATTAAATAGTCTCGTTCAGTTGATCTCTGCCGTCCACTTGTTGGCCATTTGAACCTGTGTCTGAAGACTCGTCCCATTAGCCACCTTTGCAGGCTTTCTGTTAGTTGAAGTAACCAAGACATCACTGTTCGCTGGTCATTTCACCATTAATGCGGCCAGAGTGTTGGTTGCGTATATTTAATGGGTGGATGATAGCTTCCTCTCTTCAATGTCGGCATGCCGAGGACGTGGTCATCCTCGGCAAGGTTCCTTGATGACTTGGGCCTCCCCTGCTCATCCTTGGATCCTGTACTCTCCTCAGCATGGGCCTTGGGCCCAATATGGAATAGGCCGGGGTTGCCAAATCTTTGGGCCCCACAGATACATTAATATTTTTTTTGCCACAAATTTAAATCGTGCAAACTTAATAATTTATATATTATGTGTTAGCATCGTCTCTACTTCTTCTTCTTCTTCTCAAAAATATTATGTATCATCTTTAAAGGATGCCAATAATATTGATCTTATGGGAAAAGCTACATAAAATATTGAGAAAAAAAAATGTATTATATTACAATCTACTAAAAATGTTTTTTTTTTTTATAAATATTTAAAGCTTTCTAATTTTCATATCATTGACATGTTTTACAACTACCACATGTGCTAACTTAAGTCTTAATATTCTTAAGTTGTTTCGGCAAACAAAAAAAAAAAAAAAAAAAAAAAAAAAGAAAGGTTGTCACAAAAGAGGACTTCATGTAAAGTTTTTTGCAAAATGAAATATATGTTTGTAAGGCTACCAAACTTGATAATTTACAAATGATGGAACCACTCACAACAATATTTGCATAGTTATATAGTTCCAACTAAAGCAATTGTGTATACTTTTAGTCTTCAAAAAACACACATCTACTAGTGGTTAAACGTTCATCTTGGGTAGTTTTAACTTTTCATATAATTTTACCTTTACATATTCATCTATATTAATTTAGATTTTTTTTTTCAAAAAAAAAAAAAAAAACTTTAATTTAGATATTTATAAGTAAAAAAATGAAATAATGATTCATGAATAAAAAAAAAAAAATTTATCTATACATATTTATCTTGGGCAGTTGTAACTTTACATATAATTTTGCATTTATACATTCATCTACTCTAATTTAGATGTTTATAACTTAATAATTAAATCTATAAAAAAGGTAATTAAAACAATCATATTTCTACAATTCAAAAAGTCATAATTTCTTTTTATAAAACTTTTGATATACTACTAACCTAACCACTTCATACATTAAAAAAAATTTAAAGCTCATTATTACTTCTGTGAGGCCCAAAGATTTGGCAACCCTGGCCCACTCCATATCGGGCCCAAGGCCCATGCCGAAGAGAGTACAGGATCCAAGGATGAGCAGGGGAGGCCTAAGTCATTAAGGAACCTCGCCGAGGATGACCACGTCCTCGGCATACCGACATTGAAGAGAGGAAACTATCATCCACCCATTAAATATATGCAACCAACACTTTGGCTGCATTAATGGTGAAATGGCCAGCGAACAGTGATGCCTTGGTTACTTCAACTAACAGAAAGCCTGCAAAGGCGGCTGATGGGACGAGCCCTCCGATACAGGTTTAGATGGCCGACAAGTGGACGGCAGAGATCAACTGAACGAGACTATTTAATAGACTGAACCCCCAAAGTTATGGAGGCTGGTCCTTGGGTTCAGAGGATTCAAGGGTTTTTGGGGTATTCGAAGGCAACTCTTGTATTCGTTGGTTCTAAGGGAAGAGCTCCTCGGACTGGGCCGAGGACGAACTTTCCCTTAGAACACTTAGCCAATTCCCAGTTATTGATCTTGTAAACCCACGTCGATCGTTGTATCTTTCGCTAATGCCTAGTCCTTCTATCCACACTCTACAAATTTATTGTAAAGGGGTCGCCTGGGCTCTAGTCAGTTCATCCCCATGAGGGAGGCGCCCGGACCGAGTCCTTACAACTTCCATTAATATATTATGGTTATCTTAATTGATTGAGACCAAACTAGAGAAATGTCTTTCATATTTCCTTGAAAATTCAGAAGAAGAAAAAAAAATTACATACTACTAACGTAATTACATCTATAACTATTTACGCCATCTATGATATTTATTTTTTTATTGATAACCATAAAATTTACAACTAGCTAAGAACATACAAAGTGTAAAGTTGTTATTTACAACTATTTTGTATTGACCGAAGAAGCCTAAAGCGAAATTATTTTTGTTGGAAATCAAAGACTAGCCATCCTTGATTGATTGGTCTGGTGTTAAGGTGTCAACAGAAGTGCAAAATGAGAAGAAAAGCATGATCAGAATAAATGGCATGACCATGGCTTCAGTATCCATGTTTGTGTGCAGCGGTCTTTCACTAAAAATAATATTTTTTTTTGGAGGGGGTGGTGGGTGGGCATGAAGTATTACTGCAAGAAAGGAGAGAGAGAGAGAGAGAGAGAGAGAGAGAGAGAGAGAGAGAGAGAGAGAGAGAGAGAGAGAGAGAGAGAGAGAATTATGAAGTCTTCTCTTTCTGATCCCTGTCGCTGACTATTTGTTTCTTTTAGGACTACACGCCTCTCTTTTTTCAAACAAAGAGACCGGAGGCATTCAAGCATCAATTTTATAAAACACATGGATTTTGTAATTTCTTTTATTCACCAGTCAAACTCAAAAGTGTAACATAATTGACTACATGAGTTGAAAATTTTTTTTTATGAGAAGGAAATGAGTTGAACTTGGAATCACGCGTTTAGTACCTAATATCCGAGAAAGTATAAGGTGATCATAATGGACCACCTGGTCCATTATTCTATTAAAAAACTTTAATTTGTTTAAAATTAAAGAATTAACTTTTTTTTAAAACATAAACTAATTACTGATTCAGCAATTTTAAACAAATGAAAATCTTTATTGGAATAGTAGACAAATGACGTGGTTTACCAAAACACGGTATAATTTCTCAACCTTGCTTGAGACCACTACTGCTGTAAGTTTATTGTTCATATTTTCAATAAACAAGTATTTTTAGTTATTACTCTTTCTTATATTGTTGTTGCTACCACCACCTTGGACGGATTACTGCCATAACGGATGGTTCTAAACTTTTGATTACTTACTTTGAATTATTTTGATATAAAATGCTTGGTTGGTTCAACCGCCTTAATTTCAGTATCTTAGTTTCACTCTTTCTTATTATACTCTATGCTTCTACCTTTTGCGCTGCGTCCCTTCCCCCTTTATGGTATCAGAGCCATCTTCGTTCTCTGGCTGGTGATAGTGTTGTTGTGTTTCTACTGTTTATCTGTCTGTCTGAACCTTTGGTACTCTGTTGTTGTGTCCGCTTTTCTCAGTCGTTGGCGCCACCTCAGTCGTAAAGTGAATCCCGAGAACTGAACAGTAAGGCCTGTGTGAGCCATGAGGGCGTTTAGGGCATGAGAGGTATATGGTTGGTTGGGGTATGTGTTACGAAATGCAACGGTTGTGAGAAGAACATGATAATTGAGTGTTAAAATTAGGATGAATATGGATAGATTGTGGAGATCCAATTCCACTGTTAGCTCCAGGACTAGTTGTCCTCCTGATATTGTGAATGAAGAAGATCACACTGTTGAAGAGCATGAGCTCCCTGATTTCCAGAAATGGAATATTCCTAAAGTTGAAACTAAGACTGTTTATCATACTACTTGGACTGAATCTATTACTGCTTACAAAGTTAGAATTGTTGAACAAATATTTTCTATTTCAAAACACCATGAAAAATGTTGTTTGTTTTCAAAGAAAAATATTCAAGATTTTCTTGCTAAAAAGATGTTTAGTTATTTGCATATTGGTATGGTGCAAGTTGCTATTAAACCACTTACTCGAAAAGGTATTAATGCTTTTGTTCTCATGTGTTTACGTGATGCTAGATTTAAAATGTTTTCTGATAGTGTTCTTGGTATGATTACTACTTCTTTGTATGATGGTCCTGTTTACTTTAATTGTTATCCTGATCTTACTCTTGCTTTGGATGATCCTAATATTGTTAAAGCTTTGACTTTAAATATTTTGACATCTGGTTATGTTATGGATGAAGGTAGTAAACCTTTTGCTTTGATTTACTGCATCTATTACAGACTGTTAGGTACTCAATTGAATCCTAAGGCTATGACTCATAAAGAACCTATTGGTAAAACTATGTTAATTACTTGCTCTACTCTTGATGCTAAAGTTCAAGTTCTAAAAATGATTAATTGGAATGATGTTAAAATCCCCAATCAATGGTTTTTGCAACAAGAAACTCCTATTGCTAAACTTGTTTTTGATGAAATTAATTTAACTAATATCCAACAATTTGTTGATGGAACTGTTAAAATAAGTTTTCAAAATACTCCTGCTTTGAGGATCAATGAAGGATGGCATTCCTTTGCTGGATCTGATAGTCTCTCAAAAAGAGACAAAGATGTTGATGAAATTTTGCAAAAAAATATTAATTATTTAAAATTAAAAGGTGTTTCTACTAATTCTCAAGTTAGTACTCCTTTTTATTCTACTAAAGCTGATTCTTCCTCTCCTTTCAGCAAAACTGTTAACGATGAAGACAAAGACTCTAATTCTATTGCTCCTTCTGTTAATGATTTTGAAACTAGTAAGTTCAGAGTTATAAATGTTTTAAATGCTGATTTTGAAATTGATTTACAATCCCTGTATGATGAATTTGTTTCTTCTAAGCATAAAGCTAAAAGAAGGTATTACCAAGATACTTTTGCTCAGTCTGAAAAAGACTGTATCAAAAGAAAATGGTTTGAAAAAATGAAAGAGTGGAATAGACATATTTTGTTTTTCGACTTTTTGGAAAATTATTATGTCTCAAAAGATGAGATTTCAAAACAATATTTGAATGTGATAAAAAAGCAAACTTTTGTTAAAGCTGATGCTTCTACTGTTAGGTCTACTCATCCTCCACTTGATACAGTTGTCATAACTTGTGATCAAGTTGAAATGATAGCCTGTCCTTTCAAAATTGCTGATGATGCTACTCCTATTGTTAGCATTATTGAACAGAACAATTTTACTAATGAATCTTTGCATATTATTGGTCAACAGCTTGACCGCATTGAAGAAAAACTTGATGAGAAAATCATTGTTCCAAAAAATGATGAAAGAATTATTCAAAAATCTGTTTCTCTCAAGACTAAGGAACCTTTGATTAATTTACCTGGTCAAAGAGAAAATATGATTTTCAAAACCCCTCAGACAAAAACTCTTGAGGCTGTTGAAAAAATGCTTACTGATTTAAAGGTAAAAACCGAGGGTACTTCTACCAGTACTGCTCGTGTTATTTCAAAAAATGATACAAAACCTGTCTTTGAAAATACTACAAATTCTGAATCATTGTCCTCTACCTTTGTTGAAAATGTTTTTGAAGATAAATTACCAGAAATTAAAGGATTTGTTGGAAAACCTAATCCTATATCTTTTACTATAAACTGGTATTCTAAACCTACTCCTCCTGATATGCAGTTTGAAGAAAGATCTTTTCAAACTCAATTTTCTGTTTCTACTGATAAAATGTATGAATGGAATATTGATAGTTTCTCTGAACAAGAAATCATTAATAAAATGAGTCATATGTCCATGGTTGGAATTGTTTATTCTAATGGTCATAATTTTACTTAATTTGAAATTGTTGATATGCTTGTTACTGGTTTTTCTGGTTCTCTTCGTGGATGGTGGGATTCATATCTCACAGAAGATTCCAGAGAGTCTATTAAAAATGCTATTAAAAAAGATGATGAAGGACTTCCTATTTTTGATAATAATATTGGTCGAGGTATTCCTGATAGTGTTAATACTTTGGTCTATACTATTCTCAAACACTTTGTTGGTACTCCTTCTAATGTTTCATCTTGAATTGCTGAATATTTGAATAACTTGAGATGCCCAACTATGTCTATTATAGATAATATCAAGATGTTTTTATTTCCAGAGTTATGCCCCGGAAAGATTGCTACAAGCCTTATTGGAAAGAGACGTTTATTGACGGACTTCCTCCTATCTTTGCTCATAAGGTAAAACAAGAATTAATTAATGATAATGATTTTATTGACTATGATAATTTAACTTATGGTGATATATTAAGCACTATTAAAAAACTTGGTATTAACATGTGTAATGATGAAAAACTGTTAAAACATCAATTAAAAAATAAAAGAAAAGCTAAATATGAAATGGGTAATTTCTTTGAACAATATGATTTGCCCTCTATTGCTCCTTCTAACCAAAAGAGTAAAAAACATGATAAAATTCACAAAAATTATAACCATAAAAAATATAAAAAATACAGAACTAATTATGTTAAACCTGATGTGTTTTATGCTAAAAAGAAAAATATTTCTAAAAGATTTACTAAGCAGAATCCTAATAAAGGAAAATGTTTCAACTATGGTAAACCTGGTCATTACAGTAAAGACTGTAAACTAAAACCTGGTAAACTAAAAAATAAGTTTAACATGTTAAAAATTGCTGATGAAGATCAAGAAGATCTATTCCGAATCTTTCAATCAAACGTTTCGTCTGATTCTTTGGAAGAGGACTTTTCTTCCTCATCTGATTCTAACTATCACTCTGCTGAGTCTTCTGATTCACCAAATATTAAGATTGGATGCAGAGACTCCTGTTGTAATGTTATTAAATCTGTTAATGTTCTCACTAAAAGTGAAGAAAATGATAATTTGTTACTAAAATTAATTGGGCAAATGGAAAACCCTGTTTTGCAAAAAGAATATTTGGATAGCTTTAAGAAAAACCTGTTAAAAGATGAAACTGGTAAAAAGCTAAAATCCACTATAAGCTTTGAAGAAACTTTGGAAAGATTTAACAAATCTAAAAAGAAATCCAAAGATTTAACTGTTAATAATTTTAATCATGAAATTAATATTGTTAAACAAGAAATAAATGAACTAAAACATGAAGTTAAGATTATTAAAAATGATAATAGTAATCTTAAACAAGAATTGTTAATATTAAAATTCGATAAAAACCTTGATAAAATTGTTAATTCTGATAATGAACAAGATGAGCACAAGAATGGAGATGATCCCAGTCAACAGGCTCTTCTTTCTGATAAAGGTATTGTTCATAATTCTGTTGTTAATGATTCTATTATTGATAATCTTGTTATTGTTAATGATTGTTCTGGCACTACTTCTAATCTTGCTTTTGTTAGGAAATTTCTTCCTATTAAATGGTTTACAAAAGTTGAAATTTCTTCCTCCTAATGCTCATGTTTGCCATGATAATGTTTGTTTCAAGATTCCTTCTGTTCTTGTTAAAAACATGACTGATAAGGTGATCCTTGGTTTGCCTTTTATAAATACTTTGTATCCTTTTCTTGTTGAACATGATAGTATTACTACTGATTCTTTTGGACAGAAAGTAAAATTCATGTTTGCCTCTAAATTTGAAGTTGATATCAATAAGGCTTTAAGGATTGTTCATACTGAGAAAGAATGTCTTAATTCCTATCTTAATTCCTTTGAAGGAATAAAAAACAAGAATACTGTTAAAAGACATTAGAACAATACTAGCAGAAAATCCTTCCTTTCAACAGGAATGCTTCGAGGTAATATTTTTATTACTATATTGACAATCAATATAGCTTGTCTTAATACTCTCAGGTAATACAGAACTAATTGTTAGCTTGTCTTAATAGAGATTGACTTAATCTAGCATAGTCAGTGCCCATTATAGTCATTTTATCCTTGGAATGGATTTCCTCTTTGCCAAAGAGTTGACTAATATATGTGTTATTAGTAATATTCAAGTGGCTAACAAGGTTGGTATTAAAAACCACATTTTCTGAAACAAGGTTAACAAGGTAACTTCTAAAGGAATCATTTTCAGAAACAAGGTTAACATGATCACTTATCAGGATTTCATTATGGGTAGTAAGGTTAACAAGGTGAATCTCAAGGGCTTGAAGTGTTTCATAGAAGTGGACATGGTCATTTAGGGTGAAGGAAGCATTGAGATTATCAAGGATAAATTTAACAGAATCAGGTAATTCACTACAGGTTCCATTATGGATTTGCAGTGAATTACCTGATTCTGTTAAATTTATCCTTAATAATCTCAATGCTTCCTTCACCCTAAATGGCCATGTCCACTTCTATGAAACACTTCAAGCCCTTGAGATTCACCTTGTTAACCTTACTACCCATAATGAAATCCTGATAAGTGATCATGTTAACCTTGTTTCTGAAAATGATTCCTTTAGAAGTTACCTTGTTAACCTTGTTTCAGAAAATGTGGCTTTTAATACCAACCTTGTTAGCCACTTGAATATTACAAATAACACATATATTAGTCAACTCTTTGGCAAAGAGGAAATCCATTCCAAGGATAAAATGACTATAATGGGCACTGACTATGCTAGATTAAGTCAATCTCTATTAAGAAGTGCTGTTGCCAACTTGCCAACAGATATACAATTGCGTATTCTAGGAAGCAAGGATATGTTTAGGTCTTCTGACCTATGGTTCGAATATTTCAACAAACTTATTACAGCTACTATTCCTGATCCAGAAGAAATTGATAAGGGTGACAATGTATTTGTTCAGCTAGACTGGGAAGAATACTTTGGTCCTAGTCTTAGAATATTTGAAAAGTCACATCCATTTCCTGGTCTCTTGATTAATTATGATGACCCTGATATTGCTAATCGCTTTGATGATGATGATTCAGAAGATAATTCTGAGAATGGAGATGAAGCTGAAGATCCTAATTGGCTTTCCCAAATGTTTGAATAAGGTTTCATTAGATTTATTAAATTGACAAACCATAGACAAGCTAGCCAGCTTCCTCAAATTATTCAATCTGCTATTAAAGAATTTGCTAGTCCCCTTGTTTCCATCAGATGTTGGAGTACTTTGCCACTATGGGAAAAAGACAACTGGATGAATGTCCAGCCATCTAAACATCTTGTTCTCATCAATGGTCATACTCACCAGGGGCAATGGCTAAAAGGGAATTCCCACATATCCCTTAAATGTTCTTTTACTCTTATTGAATGCTGGAGAGATTACTTTGGCAACCAAATTCGTGAAGTTGCTCAAAACCTATGGCGAGATTATCACTTCATGTGTAGCACAGATCGGATTTCTGTTTTCGTCCCTAGACCTTATGCTAAAGCTTATGTTGATGTTCCCATTAGAGACCACTACAATCCAAGAAGTCTCATTACTCCGAGAAAAACTCCTGTTTTTGAACCACTGATTTATTGCGGATTATGTGGAAGACATACTACCTACCATGAACATGACTTTGACGACTCTTCCCCATGGGATCCTTGTGATGGTTATCCTTCTGATGCTCCTTCTACTGATTAGCAACCTGTTTCCAGCCACCACAATTATTTGGCTAAGTTACTACTGCCTACACTCTCTTCTGATGCAAAGTCTTTATCTAGATAATTTTCGTGATTACTTCCTCTAGCCTGCACAATGGCCAAAATACTGCAATAATTACCCCTGTTAAAGCATTCACTATTGCTTTCCCTTAATGATGATGTTCTTGCCTTTGGTCCCTTCATTATGTTGACCATTATCCTTTTGGCAATTTTTTAGAGTCTTCCACATGCTTTGGGAGACAAATTGATATAAAAGTGACCTGTTACTATTCACTGTTCACTGTTCACTGTTACTGTTCATTATTTACTGTTCATCCGAACTTTGCCTATTTAAAGGGGGGATGTCCCTTGTGTTAGATAAGCTTTTTAGTTTCATATTTTGAATTCTCTTCTCCTACTTCTCCCTTCTTAGAGAGACTACTTTGAGAGAGATTTCCTGCTTCCCTGTTTACTGTAAACCTGTAACTCTGTAACCTGTAACTCTATCTATGTTTCTCAACCTTGCTTGAGACCACTACTGCTGTAAGTTTATTGTTCATATTTTCAATAAACAAGTATTTTCAGTTATTACTCTTTCTTATATTGTTGTTGCTACCACAACCTTGGACGGATTACTGCCATAACGGATGGTTCTAAACTTTTGATTACTTACTTTGAATTATTTTGATATAAACTGTTTGGCTGGTTCAACCGCCTTAATTTCAGTATCTTAGTTTCACTCCTCAAGAGTTTTTGTCTGAGGGGTTTTGAAAATCATATTTTCTCTTTGACCAAGTAAATTAATCAAAGGTTCCTTAGTCTTGAGAGAAACAGATTTTTGAATAGTTCTTTCATCATTTTTTGGGTTCTAACAATAGAAGCATCAGCTTTAACAAAAGTCTGCTTTTTTATGACATTCAAATATTGGTTGGAAATATCATCTTTTGAGACATAATAATTTTCCAAAAAGTCAAAAAACAAAATATGTCTATTCAACTCTTTCATTTTTTCAATCCATTTTCTTTTGACTCTATTCTTTTCAAACTGAGCAAAAGTATCTTGGTAATATCCTCTTCTAATCTTGCTCTTGTTAGGAAATCTCTTCCTCCTAAATGGTTTACAAAAGTTAAAATTGTTGTTTCACCTGATTATCATTTCAATGTTATTGCTATGATTAATTCGAGTGCTGATATGTATTGTATTCAAGAGGGATTAATTCCCACAAAATATTTTGAAAAATCTGCTGAATCACTTGTTTCTGCTAATGGAACTAAAATGAAAATTAGATATGAATTGTCTAATGCTCATGTTTGCCATGATAATGTTTGTTTCAAGATTCCTTCTGCTCTTGTTAAAAACATGACTGATAAGGTGATCCTTGGTTTGCCTTTTATAAATACTTTGTATCCTTTTCTTGTTGAACATGATAGTATTACTACTGATCCTTTTGGATGGAAAGTAAAATTCATGTTTGCCTCTAAATTTGAAGTTGATATCGATAAGGCTTTAAGGATTGTTCATACTGAGAAAGAATGTCTTAATTCCTGTCTTAATTCCTTTGAAGGAATAAAAAACAAGAATACTGTTAAAAGACATTATAACAATACTAGCAGAAAATCCTTCCTTTCGACAAGAATGCTTTGAGGTAATATTTTTAGTACTATATTCACAACCAAGGTAGTCAATACTGTACCCGTACCGGCCGGTGTGTACTGTACCGGTATATATAGGGGTATTGAAACATCAATGTTTCGTACCGGTTTAAATACCGGCCGTACCGGCCATGTACCGGTCATACCGGACAATTTTGGGTAATACCGGTCAGTACCGGGCATATCAGCCGGTACAGAATTTTTTTTTTTTTTTTTTTTTTTTTTTTTTAAGTTTTGTAATTTTTGAATTTTTGTTAGAGCAGAATGGTAACTTATTTGCATTAACTTATTAGTATTATTTGTTTTCTTAGTATGCAATGGTAACTTTTAAGCTTTCTATTTTTTATATTGTTTTTTTTTTTAATTGATACTAAAGTGTAAAACCATGAATAATTAGTTCTGAATTGAAAAAAAATGTTTTATGGTAAAATTTTATATTTATTATAATACACACACACACACACACACACACACACACACACACACACCGATACAGCCTTCAAAACGGTATTAACTCCCTTGATATACACACACACACACACACACAATTGTACATCTTTCTTTTTTAGTGGGTACGATACCCAACCAAATCTAAACCATTAATGGGTGTTATTTTAATTATGACCGTCGATTTAAGTTTAGTGCGAAACCTATTACCAGTAGACTTCATTAGTATATAAAAGCCAAAAAAAGAAAAGAAAAGAAAAATTGGTGGGTCTCTCTCAGCTTCATATTCTCTCTCTCTCTCTCTCTTGTGTGCTCCCTCTTTCTCCTTCTAAGATTGCTTCTTCTTCTCCCCAGTCCGTCAATTTCACTTCATCCCATCAGCGTCCTCATTTACTCACCGCTAAGGGATTTTTAAGAGATCAACTTGTTTTGATTTTGTTTAAGGTAAGAATCAAACAAAACCCTAATTTCTTTGTCATTGTTTCGTGCCCCTTTTTCTTTTTTGATTTTTGAGAAAATTTTGGAATTTCGCTCTTAAATTTCATTTCACTGTAACATTGGCACATTTCTGTGCTGGTGAGGTACCAATTTTGTTCTTTCATATAAGTGGCACAGAAAGTGCTTGTTGAAATGCTTCTTAGAGCAACCGCATCAGTTTATGCAAATTTTCCTTCTATTTTTCACAAAAAAGCTACTTTTTCTATTTTGCACACCCATTTTTACAAAACACCCACATCAGTTTATTTATTCTACATATTTATTCAATAAAATATTCTTTTCTTTTCTTTTTTTTACAATTTTTTATATTCTCTCCCTCATTGCTTCTCTCTCACAGACCCAATTCGAAACCCATTTTTGGAATGTTCTTCACCGAGGACGTTAGGGGCAAAAGAGGAAATTTCGACATGGGAGAAGAAGGGACTGGCGGTGATTGCAGCGGGGATGAAATTGTGGCTGTTGGATGGGGCAGAGGGCGGAGAGTGAGGAGGGGCAAAATGGGAAACAAGGAAAGAGGAGAGGTCGTGAAGGGAGAGGGAGGTGTAGTTAGAGCCGTAGAATGGGTTAGGGTCGAGGTGGAGGACGGTTTTGCAGTTGGAGGAGGTGGCGGCGGCGATCATAGATTCTAGTAGGCCTGTGCCGAGGACGATTAGATCGAAGTTAGTCGGGTCAATTGGAGGGTATGATGAAGCATCTTCGCTCATGGCGGCAAGTGTGATGGACATGATCGCTTCAGTGGAAAGTTTGATGATCGGCGGCAGTGGACGCATGGTTTGACCAGCGACAGTGGTGAGAGTGAGAGCAAATGAGGAAATGGGGAAGTGAGGTGAGGTGATAGCAGAGACAAGGAGAGTCAGATGAGAGTGAGAGTGAAAGCATAGACAAGAGAGAGAAAAAATTAATAAAATATTAAATGCACATGCTACAGTAACCGTGCATATATGCATGGTTACTATAGCAATTGTGCATAAATGCACAATTTTACACCTACTAATGTGGGTGTTTTTTTGCTCAAATTGTGTAAAATTAGCCACTTTTTCCATTTTGTACAATTATGCACAAGCTTATGGGGATGCTCTTAGGGATTCAGTTTTTCCAAAACTTGTTCTTGTGGCCATATGTTTTTCTCATCAGGAGGTCCAAGGCTTCTTGTTAGTGTGGTGTTGAAATTTTATTTATTTATTGGTTAGCAGGAGGAAAAAGGCAACACCTATGTATTGTGACCAAACGGATAAGTTTTCACTATTCCAAATCAGCTACAAGACACATAACTCGCCAACACAAAAACCAATAACCAAACGAATTAGCATTACTATATCAGCAATTAACTATAAGCATTTGATCTGATTAATCAACGGTGGTGAGGGCAGAATGTGACCAAATAGTTGCCACCAGTGCAACTAGAAATGCTAGTAGGATCATCATAAGCATAAGAGTAAGCCTTAGGACAAGCCGCCTAGAAAATCCTAGAGTATGCTGTGGGTTTACAAGCCTGAGGACTTCCAAAGCTCCCAGTACAACAATACCTCGGCAAGTTAAACGCAAAGCAAGCACTCTCACAAGCCACTACTCTTCTATTATCATGGGACCGAACTTGAAGCCCAACTGGGCACATCATGTTGAGGTCACTAACACACCCAGCGTAGCTGCATTCGCCTGAGCCTTTGATGGGCGTGATTGAAATGGCCAAGCTGTAGCCATCAACAAGGCTTACATCATAGAAGTCTTGCTCGTTTCCAAGAGTTATTTCTGCTAGAGTGGCTGGTGGGGTGCCACATAGACCGTTGCAGAAGAGTGAGCCGCCACAATGACCAGTGGCGCAAAGCTATAATGCACCGACACGGACACGGCGATATGGCAATTTTTGAAAAATTAGGACACGATAAGGCGTGGGCACGGCAATTAAATAATTAATTAAATTTTATATTTAGACATAAAATACATTTATGTCTAGAATTTAAATTATGTAAGAACTACAAATAAGTAAAATAATATCTAAAGTAGTACAATAATACACATAAAATATTTAGAGTACAAACCAAAAGTTTAAATAGGTTAAATTCAACGTCAAACTAAAAACATGAAAGGAAAACAAGCAGGTCACACAAAAAAAAAAAAAAAAAAAAAAAAAACAAACAAACAAACTTTAGTAAAATCACCTACAATATTTAACTTTAATAAATAAATAAAACTATACTAGAACACACAAAAGCAAAAATTACTAAATACATAATGAACATTATAATTTACAAGGCAAGGCTGAGTAAAGAAACAAAATAAATAAATAAATATATATATATATATATACACACACAGTGAAGTAGTATAACACAATGAGTGGGATTAAAAAAATTAAATAAAAAGTTTTGGGTGTTATAAATATAACACGCCACAGTACACCAAACCAAAGGTCCAAAGCAGTCAGCAGATAAAAGAAAGAAAAAAAAAAATCGCGAAACAGAGAGAGAGAAGAGAAGCTCGGACTTGTCACGCCGAGAGAGAGAGAGAGATCGAAAGGGACAGAGGGAGCTCGCCGACTCGCCGATCGGCCCGATGTAGCGCCCGCGAGGGACAGAGGGCAGCGGGCAGAGGGAAATCAACGGTTGGGCTGTGTAGGTTTCTGATTTGAGATTTCTCACTTCTCACTCAAGGGTATATCACAAAATCAACGGTAAGGATTTGTCCATTTGTCAAAATCTTGAATTTTTTTTCCACTGCTAGCGTGTCGGCGCCGCGTCTGTGCCGTGTCGGAGAAGCAAAAAAAAAAAAAAAACGACACCGCTCGGACACCTGAGTCCGGCGAGTCTTGCCGGTATCCGTGTCCGACACGTGTCGGTGCAACCTAGGCAGAGGCTGCGGCTGGACCAGAGAGCAGTGAGGTGGAGAGAGTAGGCCTTGCTTGGTTGGAGCTTGAAGCCACCACTAGCTGAGATGGGCTTGCCTGCAAAGGGTTGAATGCTCGGCCAAACTGGATGGGTGCACTTGTTGTAAAGGTTTATGGTTCTTAATTGACCATATAAACTTTCCCAGAGAAACTATTATTAAATTATGTGCTTGGATTAATCACAGAGAGACATTTATTAATTTAAAAGAAAACCGCAAAATCCCAAAAAAGAAAAAGGGGAAATATTTATACAGAGCAAAACAAACCCCAAAAGAGAAAGGAATTACCTTTAGCCGAAGCAGAGACAGAGAGTGGTTTGTGGTGGAGACTGGAGAGAACAGAGAACAAAGCAGAGAAAGAAGGGAGTTCAGTTGGTAGAGACTAGAGAAAGTGAGTGAAAACAGAGTTAATGTTAAGGTGCGAAAAGAAAATGACTAATTTGTTTTTCCGCCCAAGTTCTCCCCTTTAGTCTTTTTCTTCTCAAAAAAAAAAAAAAAAAAAAAAAAAAAAAAAAGTGTGAAGAAGAAGAAGAAGAAATTTATTTTCAAACAATCAAAGAGAATAACCTAATCATTTCTTTCTTTGGATTTTTTATTCAATCCTGTGTTTATGAGATGTACAAAACTAAATTGAGTTATATTTGTGGGGATATAAAATTTAATCATGAAGGATGAGACCCTACTCAATTAGACCCTACACAACTATATCTTACTTTTGGATCACTTGGTAAAAAAAAGAGAATAATTTTTTTTTTTTTTTCATTTCATCAGATTTAATTGAAAGAAAAGATGAATTATTTTCACTTTACATACGGGAGTTAAACTAGGAGAAAACAAATAGAAAGTAGTCCGCGTCTCAATTACTGAATCTTATGGCAACGGCCAAGTTTTAATTATTATTTTTATAATAATAATTCGATAGTTACAGCAATGGGGAGGGAGAGTTTGAACCCCACTGATCAAGTTAAGGTGCATTCAGCCTGGTAGTAAGAATATAAGCAGTAGCACAAACTTATATATGTTCTTTATTACAAAAAGATTAAAATGTTATATTGTCTTACAAATCCTTACAGAAGCCATTTAGATGCAGCTAACTAGAAGCTTTTTTAGCGAGCTTCAACCTTAGTAATTGTCACGTCATTTATAGAATAAAAGTCTCCCCCTTTCACTAATCCCAAATCATAGGTAGGTCCTTTAAAAGTATAAGCAGGTTGTTTTGGAGAAGGAAGAGCTGTTTCACTACTCAACATGAGAAGAATTGCTAACATTGTTGGTCGATCTATCGCATTTTCTTGCACACATAAGAGCCCAATTTGAATGCATCTCAAGACTTCATGGGAAACAAATGTCTCATTTATTGATGAATCAACTATATCCAAGGCTTTATCCTCTCTCCACAGTTCCTAGACCTGTGTGGTTCATAGCATTATTGGTAAGGGCTGTAATATAAAAGCAGATGGTAAACATTGTTGTGTTTTGTTACTTACATGCCCTATTAAAGTTTGGGAAGGATGATTCTGATAAGAATTATTGTTCCTCTTACCACTTATGATCTCCAATAATATGACACAAAAACTAAAGACATCTAATTTGGTTGAAAATTTCCAAAAAATTACATACTCCGGTGACATATAGCCACTGCATGTGAACAATATTAAAGATAATGTTAAACTTTGTGTATGCCATTATTTTTTGTATGACTGGCATGTGTTTGTTTGATACTTACTATGTGCCAACAACTCTAGTTGTCTCATCTTGAATTTGATCCCCTTTGAATATACGGGCTATCCCTAAATACAAAATTTTGGGGTTTAGCTCAGTGTCTAATAAAACCTTGCTGGTTTTAAGATCCCTATGAATAATTTTTAATCTTGAATCTTGATGAAGATACAAAATCCCTTGTGCAATCTCAATGATGATTTCAAAGTGTTTCCCCCAATTCAACAATGAACTTCTTGTTTGATCTACAACAAAAATTTTCTCTAGTGTACTCAAAATACGTTGTTTTTATGTACTTCAAAATTATTCTTTGAACTTATATAATAAAGGAAAATAAGATCAATGAATGCAATAGATCTTTAGAAAGAAGTCATGCAAAAAATGAAGGAGTCCAAGCTTTTGTTGGGCATGTACTCATAAATTAACATCTTTTCTTCCTCCTGAATGCAACGGCCAAAAAGCTTGACAAGATTTCTATGTTGAAGTTTTGCAATCAGCATAACTTCATTTTTGAATTTTTCTATTCCTTGTCTTGAATTCTTGCATAGCCTTTTTACAGCTATCAGTTGTCCATTAGATAATTGACCCTGAATTCATGATTCAAAATTAAGCATAATAGTAAGTCGTTACTATTAGTTTTAAGAAACTGAGTTCAATGCCTATTATGTCTTAGGCTCTTACCTTATGAAACTCATTTTCCCCCATGAATTTTAAAAAGTTAGGGAAGAGGGGGGAGGGGAGTCATTATGAATTTTAACTGTACCTTAAAAACAGAGCCAAAACCACCTTGCCCAAGTTTGTTGGCCAGAGAGAAATTGTCAGTGGCAGCAACTATGCAACTTAGATAAAAAATCAACAAATCTGGATGTCTACTACTGTCCTTAAGCTCATTACCCTCCCAAGAGAAATCAATGGAAGCAATTTTGTAACCTTTTCTTTTCCTCTTCTTCATTAGCCACGTAAAGGCTACCAAGGATGCCAGAAACAACGGCACAGCAATAGACAATATTGTAATAACCAGTTTCCTCTTATTGCCAAGAAAACCTTTGGACATCTTAGTGTAAGTAGCTGAACCAAAAAAAAAAAAAAAATGCTAGCAACCAGAGAAGGCTACCTAACTCCTTTGCATCAACACGCACATTTAGATCCCACACTTCATATGAATACTCCACAATGTCCATCAATTCACCATACCATTCCAAGCAACGGGTCCCCATCCCGTCAATATTCATGCTGATAAAAGCTGCGCACGAACAATTATTCAAGCATGCCTGCTCGCATTCTGAGCTACTCATGCTCATGTCCATTCAAGCTGCATTGAATGAATCAGGACCCTTCAAACGTGTCTCCTTCACAAACCCATCTCCACTACCGCACATCGACAACCCCGACTTCTTCCTTACACAACCCTCAGAACCATCTTTGTTATACCAATCCTTCGGAGACTTGGGTTCATACCCTGGCGAACACGTACACTCAAAATTATCAACATTGTCACTAGACTGCGGACCACATTTTCCATACGCACCACAGTGTCGATAGTTGTCACACCGGTATTTAGGTGCTGAATAGAATTCCTTCCATTGAAGATCACCATCATTCCACATAAGTATCTGGTGCAATCCTGAGTTGTCAACCACTACTCTAGAAATGATGGAGGGGTCATCAAAAAAGTAGGCGTAAGATACCTCATCTTTGTTGTTAACAAAATCATACTTAAAACCCATATTTGAGACACTTGTTGATGAAGATGGTGATGATGTTTGCCATGGCCATGGATCTGACCGCCAATACAGGGTCGAACCCTTATACATGGCGACTTGTGGAGAGCCACAAGTAGAATTCATCTTACAGAACTATTCCCCAGTTCCAGGGTCATCTTGTGACTTTCAAGATTTCAAGAACCTGTCTAGCCCAATTATCCGATTCAACCCAAGCCTCATGTTTGGAAGCAAAGCGTCTGTAGGATGATCAAAACTTTGCCATAACACCTTTTTATTACTGCCCTGGATCAATACCAGGTTTCCTGAATCTTGAAGCTGAGCAACACAGGAGGTTGTCCCTTGGACAGAAACATTTGTAGACCAAAGAAGACGGTTAAAACTGTCATGGAGGACAAGGTTTCCAAACTGGTTGATGGAGAGAACTCCAGAGGAATCATTGATAGGACCATCCCTGTTTGCAACCCACACAACAGTTTTTTTTGTCACTTTGACAAACCAAATACCAAGATACTGATAGCTGGAGTTGCCAGGGCTGAAGAAGCCTAAGGCAAAATTATTTTCTTTGGAAACCAAAGATTGGCCATCCTTGATGAATTGGTCTGGTGTTAAGTTGTCAAGTGAAGTGCAAAATGGGAAGAAAAGAATGCTCAGAATCAAAGACATGACCATTTTTTGGGGGAAAAATATACTGATATGTGATTTGATTGAGGATTATGAAGTCTCCCTACTAAAAGTGAAAAGACACACAGAACTTTATACAACGACCATTTTTACTTTTTTTATCAACCTATGATTCAAAAGTCTTATATTCTACAAACTACAATGGAGTTGGTATTTTGGTGATCGAGAGCTTAAGTCAGAGTCTATTAAAAAAAATCAGAACAATTTATAAATAAATAAAATGACAATCACGCCAACACAAACAGGAAAAAAAGGAAAATCACAAATATGAAATATCTACTGCAGTACTAAAGCGATAAACAAAAGTAAGAAATATGAATTAAAGAATACCTTAGGACCCATGCTAGACTTTCACAACATCGAGGAGGGAGAGAGAGAATGTATTAATTCAGCCGCAATAGGCCACCCTTGCTTGCAATGAAGTTCGCGGCACTCGGTGGCTTTCATAAGTCAACGTATTGTGAGAAATATCAATTTGGTAAAAACTGATTTCTTGATTTCATTGATTGATGATGAAAACTATATATACAAAGCTAAAATACATACTCTGTAACTGACTTAATAACTAATCCTAGCTGTTACAGTAATAACTAACTGCTACGCGCGTGAAATAAAGGCTAACTAACTCTAAAAGCTAAACTGCAGGCCGTTAAGTACAAGTTTCATTTAAAGAACAAATGCTACAATGCCGTTTATGATGCAGTAACTTCATTTTCTTCACTTGGCAACTTGAAGCTTGAGTCCCTGAAGGCTGTTCTTGTTCAAATTGCTTGGATGACTTCAACTCTACTTGTTCTGCAATTAATTCCTTAGCTGCCTTAGTTGAATCTCCAAGTTGCTTCACTGCAACTTCCTTATGTTTCATTGCAGCTACCTTTTCCTTTTGGCTTTGATACGTATTCCTAATTGACTATGGCATTTACAAATTAGTATAGACTATGGCTTTCACTAAATGGTTGCTTTCATCCAAAAAGAAAAGGTTGAAACCCATGTCTTGGAAGTAGTTTAAAATAGGACAAATAGGGAAAAACCACTCGGGTCATTAATTTTAAAGTTTAATATTTGGTGGATAGGAAGCATAATATTTGCAGTAATTTCCATGCATTGTAAACGGACAAGCAAAGTAAAAAAAAAAAAAAAAACAAAAAACAAAAAAAACAAAAAAAAAAAAACAAAAAACAAAAAACAAAAATGGCAATCACACTCACTAACACAAACAGTCGAAAAAGGAAAATCATAAATATCTCTAGCAGCTCTCAAGCAATAAACAATAGTAAGAAATATGAAACTGAAGCAAGACATCTGCAGAAACAATTAAAGAAAACGGCATCGTTCTCTGTCAAAGGAAAGAAGCAACTATAGAGGAAAAACGAAGTCGTATTGTTAAATGAAACTTCAGTTGCTGGCACGTGATTCAGGCAGTTAGATGGACACGTGTTGTAATTTTATTTGGTTTCCCTTTTAGCCATTAGATTACTCCCTGTTTTTTGTTAGTTAATTTTGCTTGATTCTCGCTTAATTTTCTGGGCTCGTGTAACTGATTGCTATGATGTATAAATAGCAAATCAATGTGTAAGATTTTTTAGTTCCTTTCATTTTCTTTGTGAATACAAGTTTCCTTTCAGAGAATATCTCTTTTCTTCTAGAAATTTCTTTTCTTTACAATAACTTAGGACCCATGCTGACTTTCACAGCATCGAGGCTCTCAGAGCAACAGTGATGAGTGAGAGAGATGGAGAGGGTGAGATTGTGAGAGTGTGTGTTCGGTCCCATTCGGTCTAGTTCGGTCCTTATTTATTTTCAAATGAAATAGTGACATATCCACAATCCACATGATATTAACCGATACAAACAATAACGTTTAATAAAAGCCATTTAAATGTATTGTACCTGTTTCTCCCCAAAAAAAAAAAAAAAAAAAAAAAAAAAAAAGTTTTGTTTCAAAAACGATGTCGTCTCCTTATGTAGCTGTTAGATTCCAGAACCTCATTATCGAAGGTATAGAGTTGATCCACCATAGGCAGTGGATTTTGAAATAAGAGAAAAAGCAACATTACTTGCATAGAGAATCTTGGCTTCCTAGTAGGTGTGCTCAATGGGAAAAGTATTCAAAACGTTCCTGCCATAAGTGAGTAAAGATTGTAATAAATAATTTATTGTTAAGTATTTTGTAAGGCAAACTAATGCTAGAGCATTAGGTGGGAACTTTTCTTATAAAAATATTTTCCTTTTAATATTATATTCTCTTTGAAATTTGCGAAAAAAAAAAAAAAAAAACACACACATTTTGTTTTCCTAAATAGGAAGGAGATTGTGCGAGCTCACCAATCTGTAAATTGTTTTACCAAAAATTTGACAAAGGATTTTTTTGGTCAATCTAAAAATATTTTAAAATGAAACAAATATTGAAAAATACAAATAATATTTTCTTGAAAAGCAAACAAAGTGAGGGCAACTCTTCAACCAAATGGCATTTCTCTTGGTGAGGTTTTATAAACGGTTTGGATCTACTACGGGCTTGAGCCATGAATTGGGCCACCATTATGAGTTGTTTTAGGGGCCCAATTGAGACCCTCCTCCTCAAGGAGGTTACACTCTAGACCTTTGGTTGTCATATTAATTCAGCCGCAATAGGGCACCCCTGCTTGCAATGAAGTTTGTGTCACTGATGGCCAATTTTGTGTGCCTAAGAACTTCAATCTTTCCCAGTACATGGTCTTGAAGGCCATTAAAAATAATAATAATAATAAAAAAGAAAAAAGAAAAAATTCAAAATTATCTTAGCTTTCAAAACTAATTAAATTTGTTGTTCTTTGTGAGTTTTTATATATAAATATTTAAACTTAACATACTAACATATAAATAGGTATACACACATGTATTTATTTAGTAGTTTATGGTTTCTATAATTATAAATTACATAATTCAATGAGTTCGTGTATATGTATATGTCAAAATTAATGTTTATGTTTGTGTGTGTGTCTTGAGAGAGAGAGTGTGTGTGTATTTATGGTTTCTACCTTTGGCACTACCTTTCTTACAAACTAGAAGCAAAAAGACCACACATATGACAATCACCTCGAGAATGTTGTGCAGTCTTTGGAGCCAACTTTTGTTTGTACCATCAACTAATTGATTGCTTAAACAAACCAAAAAAATAGAATTTATTCGTGCACCCAAATGTCCATTACCTTGAGAGTGTTGTATGGAAATAGAGCTTCAAAGAATGTGGGACAGAGTATGATGAAATTGTGATAATCACCTCGAGAATGTTATGCCGTCTTTGAAGCCAAATTTTGTTTGTAGCATCAACTAATTATTGCTTAAGCAAATCAAAGAAATAGAATTTATCCTTACACCCAGATGTTCATTACCTTCAGAGTGTTGTCTGAAATTTGATCTTCCAAGAATAAGAGATAATGTACAAATTAGTTACTGAGCTCCTATTTATAACTTTCTAATTAACTTTCATAATCCTTAAGATTCAACTCAACAATTTTTTATCTCGATCTTGTTGAACTGTCAAATCAAGTAATTTCATTAAAATAATACTTTCATCCATTTATCTTTCAAATTATTTTGAAAAAATTTGACTCCATGTTTTATCTTTCTTTCATTGTACAACTTTTTATGCCAACTAAAATAGTGAGCTTTCACAAAAATACGTCATTAATAGTTTTATTAATAAGTTAGTGAGAAAAATATTGTAAATAAGAAATAGAATTTTAAATCAAAGATAAAAATACAATCAAAATAATTTAAAAATTAATATTCAAATATCATTAAATTTTTCTTCATAAATTTTTGTATATAAATATTTAAAATTTAGTGATTAAAATACATAGGAACTCATATTGTTGCTAATAAATGATTAAATTGCGGTATTTAGTATGTAAGTTTGTGTTTATGCTTATGTTAATGTTTATGTTAATGTTTGCTTGTAAGAAATATATATACACTTTTGGCACTAGCCTTTATTTTAAAATAGAAGTAGACTTATCACTCACATGAAAATCACATTGAGAATGTTGGGCAAAAAAAGTATTTCCCAAGTGTATTTAAGAGAGGCATAGCCAAGTAAATGTTCCAAAATAGTCCCTAAAGGGAAAATTCCAGCAACTATAGTCAACTGTATTAGTGAATACTTAAACCCCTTAAGAAACCAATTAAATTTTAATATTTTCCAATATTAATTTTTTTTAAATTTTATATCCTAAATAACTTTCTAAGTGATATTAACTAAGGAATTAATTCCCAAAAAAAAAAACACTTAGGGCATGTTTGGTATACTATAATGGTTATTACAATGTAATTGGGACTAAGATAACAAGGAATGGAAGAAGCTGTAATGGAATAAGTATTCATATCCACCAGTTTGGTTACAGTAACTTAGTAAGATGATGGAATGATATCATTTTTAGTCAAATTTCCTAAAGTACCATTTAAAAAAAATTATATATTTACCCTTTTTTTTTTGTTTAAATTGTATAGCATTTGTCATTATAATTTGATCGACTGATTAATATTTTCATAAGTAGTTAAAATGTATGTAAAAAATTGATAACATATTATATAGGTTAAAAAATTAATATGGATACTAGTTTATAGTTTATGAATATAGATATAATGAATTAATTTTCTTTTAAAAGAAAATCCAAATCAAATTCTAAAAACGAAATACACGACATCTAGCATGCAAGCGACGTCTTTTCCTTTCAATAATGTTCACTTTCATTTTATTGTGCAATCTTTGAAGAAAGAACTAAGAAGAGTAAAAAACAATGGAGGAAGAACAAAATTGATTAAAAAAAACAAAGACAGGAAGTATGTGAGAGGACAAAAGCAGACTTATCACTTTCATTTCATTTTTAGTCAGTACATAGAGAGGAAGAGGTTGTTGCTGTGGGGCTAGGAGCTAGGGACAGATAGGGAAAAACCACCCGAGTGATTAACTTTAAAGTTTAAAAGACTATCTGAATTCTCAACCAAGCATATGAGATCAATGTATATTCTATATGCCATTTAAGGCTTAAGTACAAGGTAGAGGACATGGTAAAATCTATTGCACAATCAATACAAATAAATTTATAATTTCTTTTGTTGACCCTTTAATAGTGTAATAGTCGCCAAAAGCTTTGAAATTCAGTGGTATAACCGTTCAAAACCTCCTTTGTTGTTGTAGCGAGTGAATTATCAAAAAAATATTTATGTATAGTCACCTCATTTGTTGTACCGTATTCGCATCCAATGAAAAATCTGCTATATGAAGCAGATATAGAGAACTTTATACAACTGGCGTATTCACTTTTTATTTCTTTTATTTTATTTTTTTTTATAACTTTCTTTCCCCAGTATTTTGGTGGATAAAAAGCATAATATTTGCAGTAATTTCCATACATTGTAAAAGGACTTGTAAAGCTAAGTCATAATAATTCAAAAAATCTCTTTCAATTACACAAACACAAACAGACAAAAAGTAAAATCACAAATATTTCTAGCATTACTCAAGCAATAAACAATAGTAAGAAATGTGAATTAAAGAATGGCATGATTATGATTAAGTAGCTATAGAACATAGACTATGTGTCCATGTGATATTACTAATACAAACGATGATGTTTAATAAAAGCCTTTTATGTGTTGCACCAAACGGTGTTGTCTCCTAATGTAACTGTTAGATTCCGAAGTTAGTTACAGTAGCCCGTGAACCACAACCTCCATGTAATACTCTTGTCTGTGGCGAAATAAAATTGAGGATAAATATTAATTCAAAAGTTTTCATTTAAACACCTTTTGTTAATTATGCGGATAAATTAACAATGATTTGATTAGACCAATTTGATGATCACAATATTAATAAAATTTACCACAGCTACAATATAAACCAAATCTAGAGATTGAAGCAATCAACACAAGAACACACATAATTAATAATGAAGTGAGAAACCAACTTCAAATGAAAAAACACTCTGATATTACCTCTACCTCAATAAAGTAATCCACCATATGATGACCCTAGACTGTACTCGATCGTTAGATAAACTTATTGAGGTGACATAATTTCCTCACACTAGCTTTAAACCTTTTGAACCCTTATGTATGAAATTATGAATACCTTGTCTCGCGAATTGCATCTATGATCACAATTAGACCTAGCCGATTCCAAGGACCACCTTGAAGGTTTGTTTTCTGCATCAACATACTGGGATTATAGACTCTATGCCTTCAGCTCTTGTACCATTTTTTGTGTTCCATTTTATGTTCTAACAGTTACATCTTGTCATATATTTATTTGCCTTTCCTTAGAAAATAGCCGAAGTTTAAAATAGAAAGAAAAAAAAAAAGCACATGGCAAGTTTTGATTGGTAGAATATAAAGTGCAACTCAAAAGATGGTATAGAAGATTTGTATTCCCCATATGTGGATACTAATAATTATTTAAAAATAAATAAAAAATTAAGGGGGGCTATGCACTATGCACAATGTGCCATAAGGATGGTACAAGAAGATAGGAATATGGAGCCCTAAAGGATTTGGAGTCCAACTTAATTGATTTGGAAAGAGAGAAAAAGGAGTCAAATCCCACACGAGAGAGAGAGAGAGAGAGAGAAGATTTAAAAAGAATTCCTGAATTTCAATCGATTCAGGGACAATGCTACTATTGTGACAAGTTTTGATCAATCGAAGGTCAATTAAGAGTCGGTCTAAAAATAGAAAAACCCTATGAATTTTTTGATCAATTGAGAGTTGATCAAAGTGATCCAAAAAACAAAAACTTCCAAAAAAAATTTTGGTTGATCAAAAAGTGATCAAGAATGTGCAAATTAGAAAAATGTACAGTAGATTATTCACAAATTATTATTTTTTTTTTTTTTAAAAAAAGGCAACAGGAACATGCTTGAAGTAGAATTCAATATGTTGAGTATACATGTACGAGTGAAGTCTCACATTAAATAAAAATGTCATACAGTGGTTAATACGACATAGTTGAGCTTGCATAGGCTTGAGTCTTTTTGGTCAAATGGTGTCCATACATATTATATTAACTACTCAATTGGAGGCTTTTTTTTGTAAGGAAGATACCCACACCCCCCCCCCCCCCCTATTTTTCTCCTTTAGCTTAATGAATTGTAGCTTAAAAAAAAAAATTAAAAATTAAAAAAAAAAAAAAAAAAAAAAACCTACACAATTGGTGGCTCGCCAAGGTGTTATCTCCTCAACAAGTGAAATAAGAGTTATTGTTGTAATGAATTAAAGGTGGTGAGGTATTCATGGTCCCCTTGGTATAGATCAAAGTCTAAATGGCCCATACAAATGATCTTAGAAAAAGGCCCGACAAAGGATTATTGTCTATACTCTTTTTTTTTTTTTTTTGGTAAACTGGAATATCCATAAAGAACTAGAAAACAGAATAAGGAGCAGGGCACCTCCTGTTAGAGTACAAGCCACGCTTATCAGCCTCAATAAGAGGAGCCAAGTCCACAGGCGGACTGGGATACAACACAAAATCTAAAGATTGCACAAGACCGAGTTTAGATAGGCTATCAGCGCACATGTTGGCCTCACGGAATATGTGTCTGATGTTGCACCGGGAAAAACGGCGAACTAACTGCCTACAATCATCAAATAGAGGAGAAACCACAGTATTGGCATATGCAGAGCTCTTGAGGGCATCAACTAAGGCTCTAGCATCCAACTCGATAACAACATTCTGCAGATTCAACTGAAGGCAGAGCATCAGGCCATCCCATAGCGCCCAGGTCTCAGCCATAAAGCTATTGGCTTGACCAATGTTTCTTGAAAACCCCACCAACCAGTTTCCTTGGTCATCTCTGATCAAACCTCCACAACCTGCTTTGTTCGTTGGTTCTAAAGCTGCCCCATCCGTATTAAGTTTTACCCAACCTATATCTGGCCTCTCCCATCTGATTTGTTTAATCACCCTTGGCTGGTTACTACACGGACGATTGATGCATAAGGTAAACTCCATGGCTTGTGAGAAGATAACCTTAGCTAGCTGAGGATTCGCTCTTTTGCCCTTGAAGACCAAATGGTTACGCTGTTGCCAAATAAGCCAGATAGCAAGGAGAAACGTGGTGCTCCAGGGGGGTGATTAGAAGGAGTCCTCTTTGATTTGGCATTGGAGGTCAGCCAATCATTAATGTTTAGAGAGAAGAAGGTACGGTTATTGTTATTAGTACCCAGCTGATACCAGATTGGTTTCACCACGTTGCAATCACGGAGTGCGTGGGATATAGTCTTAGGAGCCAAGTGACACATTGGGCAGGTGTCCTCCAACTGCATACCTCTTGCAACCAAGCGCTCTTTCACTCCTATGGCCTGATGGAGACACTTCCAAACGAACATTTGGATTTTAGGAAGAGTGCAGAGCTTCCAAATCTAGGTCCCATCAAAGGAGATGAGATCCTGCTGATTCGAAGCTAATAGGTAGGCACTTCTAGCATTAAAATCACCTTTAGGGGACATTTTCCAAGCAATTTTATCACCATTTCTCACAAAGATAGGGATAGGAACAGCCTGTATAGCAGATTTGATTTCCGAGGGGAGCTCGAAGGGAATTAAGTGCCAATTCCAGCGATTAGAGGAGCACGTATCCTTAATCTTCAGGTCATTGACTTCCCAGGGAAGAGGCCCTTGGATGATATTTCTAATTGGTCCAAGATCAGACCAACAATCATACCAAAAATTCAGGTTGCTGTCATGCCCAGGGACCCATTTAACCCTTTTTTTGAAAACTTCCTCCCCTTTCCTCATCCCTTTCCAAGTAGGGGAGCAAGGGAGCCTAGAAGGATTTCTGGAGTTTATTCTCTGTCTAGTGCCATATTTTAACTTGAGAACACGAGCCCAAGGGGCATTACCTTCCGTGTGCAATCTCCAGTTGAGCTTAGCCAGGAGGGCTGTGTTTCTCCCTTTCGCTTTTTGCAGCCCCAAACCTCCGAGATTTTTAGGCTTGGTAACTTTATCCCACTTGACCCAGTGCATTTTCCTAACTTGATTCGTAGACCCCCAAAGGAAGTTTCTATTCACTCGGTCAATCCCTTCCAGGATCTTACTAGGAAGAATATTACTTTGCATTACATAGGCAGGTATGGTACATGAAGAGGATTGAATGAGAACCATCCTCCCAGCCATGGACAAGAGATTCGCTTTCCAGCCCGCTAGCTTTTTCTTGACTCTGTCCAAAACAAAGGAGAAGTCTTGCCTTCTGTTACCCGGGTGCTTTAGGGAAAAACCCAAATACTTACCCAAATTGGAGGTTGGGGTGAACTACAAATAACATGAAAATGCACCATTATGAATCAACTCAACAACGGCTTTCTCTTAACTTAATTGCAGAAGGTAATGATTCCACTTTAAATCTAAAACCATTACGATTATAATTTTATCCATTCCCCTTTCATTTTTTTTTTTTTTTTTTTAAATCCAATGAATTTTCAAAAAAGGCATTCAAATGGTTTCTTAATCACCTTCCTAGCTAGTCTTAGGAATCGACTCAACATCTTCTATCTAGCATATTGCACAAGTAAATGAAGTCATTTCATTGGAATCTAAAATTGTTACAATTGTACTTTTATCAATTTTGCTTTCAAATTATTTTGGAAAATTTTTTGATAAGTTTATTTCTAAATATTTAGCCTACCATAATATCATTCAGATTATTTTATTAGTCTCCCTGCTTTATCCTTCTTTCATTGCACACCTTTTATTGCTTCTCCAATTCAGTTAGAGTTTTCTATATTTTTTCCTCTTCATGATTTTGGGATTTTTCCAACAAAAACATTGACCTTTCACACTAACACACCCCAAATAGCTAACTTAATGAGATAAAAAAGATAAATAAGTAGTATTTTTAAATTAAATGAAAAATATAAAATAAAATAACTCTAGAATTACCTTTCAAAACTCATTAAATTTTTTGTTCTTTGTGAGAATTTATATATAAATATCCAAAGGGAGAAAAAACATTTTTCTTCCTTTATGTTTAGAGTAGTTCACAATTGTCTCCCTTATGTTTGGAACTAACCAATTTGCCCTCCTATGTTTAGAAAATAAACAAATATCCCAAATTCGTTACTTTCTCCAGATAACAGATTTAGGATATTGTTTGATTCCTAAAATATTTCATTGTAAAAATTCTGTAATACCCTCAACTAAAAAAATAAAACTTAACTCAAACCAAAATAACACAACCCGGGTTAAATTAAACCCAACATGAAATCAGCCATTGTGCAAGGAATAATCAACCACTGCGTGACCTACCATTGCTCTCTTTCTATTGTCTCTGTATGTTGAAACAACACTAGAATTATTGGGTTGATTCACGTTATTCAATGATTTGGATATGATGGCAATAAAGTAAAAGGTATAAGCAAGATGATAATGTAGCCATGTAGGTAGTAGGGACAATGTGCAAAATTACCTACAAGTTAAATCATGCATATAACATGCTTGATAATTTGCCCTAGTAATTATGTTGAGGAAAAACTTACTCTTGCGCATTTTAATTGTTGACTAGGGTAATAACTCATAAGTTGATTTTCTATGCACTTGTAGTTGTAGACTTGTAGACTTGTAGACACCTTACAGCAATCAAAAGAGATTTTATTTACAGTAGGTTTCAAGTGATTATGTTGGGTTTAATTTACGATATGGATTAATTTACTCGGGTTATGTTTTTTGGGTTAGATTAAGTTTTATTTTTTAATTGAGGGTATTACAGACTTCTTACAATAGAATATTTTATGAATCAAAAGATTCCATTCATTCTAACTGAGAAAATAATGGATTTGGCGTATTTATGTTTTTCTCAAACATAGAGGGGAAATTGGTTGGCTCCAAAGATAAGGGGGAAATTTGTGAATTACCCTAAACTGAGAAAATAATGGATTTCGGGAATTTTTTTCCCCATAGTTAAATTGAATTTATTAACACACAAACACATATGTATTAATTTGGTAGTTTATGGTTTCTATAAATTATTAAATATAGAATTTAGTAAGTTTGTGTATATACATATGTTACATTAATGTTTATGTTTATGTCTCTCTCTCTAGTGTGTGTGTATATAAATGCTAAGTTCACAATATTTTCACAACAAATCCTAAGTGGCAGGTTGTTATTGGTTGTTACAAATAGGTAAAAAAGTAATTTAAGTTGTGAATTCAAATTAAAACCAATAATAACTTTCCACCTAGGATTTATTGTAAAAATGTTGTGAACATAGCACCTCTCATATATATAAAGGTTATTAGTAGTCTTCTTAATGGCTCTACCTTAAGGTTTGCCTTTCTTTTAAACTACAAGCAAAAAGGACCACACATATGACAATCACCTTGAGAATGTTAAGCTATTTAGGAGCCATCTTTTGTTTTTAGCATCAACTAATTAATTTCTTATGCAAATCATAGGAATAGAATTTATTCTTGCACCAAGTTACATATGTACCTTGAACCTGTAGTTTGTGAATTAACATCTCACTTTAAATTTTATTCCTAATAATAATCTCGCTTTAAATTTTGATCTTTCTTGTATTTTCTGAGATAGTATATGCTATTTATCAAAAAAAATTTGTTGCTAATAATTTTAAAAATGTGCATCTATCAATTATTTCATCAACCTCAGGAATCTCAAGATTGGTCAATGACAAAGAGAATTTGCTTGCATAAATTGCATAGACATGCTTTCATGAGCATGAGAATTTCTAGAAGTATCATTTGCACGTGGAAGAGGTGCAAGAGAGTTTGTAATTGGGTAAGAGTTTTAGCTTTGATCTACACATAGGAAGGATTAGACCTGGATCATAATATGTAAAGTAATAACTGGGCTTAGGCTTTTCATAAGGTTTGATTTGTTTTTAAAAGGTAGCCCATTTTGTATAGAATAACATTTGGTCTAATTGCTAAGAGCAGCCCATATTTTATATATCAGTAAAAAAAAAAGGTACTATGATCTATTAGGTAACAGTAAAAAAGGCTTAATAAAAAGAGGTTAAAAAAGCTAAATGCAAAATTAGAGTGCTATATGACAGGACCTCATGTATTCCTATATGAGGTCTCTGCTTTTATATATGTTATCTTGTAACCTCATACATATGTATGGATACATTTAAAGATATACAATAAGGTGCATAATATAATTCCTATATATATAATTTAAATACTATTGATAGTCATTTTTATATTTTTTTAACTCTTTAAAAAAATTTGTAAGGATATTATTAGGAATAAAATGTAAATTGTACATGTTTTTTTTTTTTTTTTTTTTTTTTTTTTTTTTTTTTTACAATTCATTTATTCTAGACTCTTTGGTTTTTGTACTTAATAACTCACTTGGATAAAATTTATAATGTGGTCCCACATTTGATTCTAAAATTAAGAAATACTCCCCTTATCCTAATTTGTTTGTCCTGCTTGAAAAGTCAAACTTTTTAAGGGAACATCACTTATTATCTTGTCCGCCTTATAAAAATGTATAAGTTTACAAAACTACCCTTAAATAAATTTATCAACTTTTTTTTAAAATAGTTATTCTTAATGAGACAACTAAAAAAGTGACCCAATTAGATTGATTTTTTTAAATATTTGTTAGTTTTCTTTTCAAATTGTTTTGAAAATAAGATAGGGGTATAATAAGAACATTACTAAATTAATAACTTTTATTTTTAGAAACAAGACAATATTTTAGGACATCCCAAAATGGAATAGAGGACAAACAAATTGGGACGAAGGGAGTAAAATTCTTTAAGAATATATAATTTAGGACATATGGCGCAAAATTGGAATTCTAATTTGAAATTTTAATTTAAGTTTCTCTCAGCTTCACCTATTATTATATACTAGCTTGTAACCTCATGCATATGCATGGAAACACTTAAAGATATACAATAAGATGCATAATATAATTCTTATATATATAATTTAAATACTATTAATAGTCATTTTTATATTTTGTTAACTTTTTTAAAAATTTTGTAAAGATATTATTAGGTATAAAATGTAAATTGTCCATACTTTTTATTAAAAAAAAATTATTGTGAAACACTTTTTTTTTTTTTAAAGATTCATTTATTCTAGACTCTTTGGTTTTTGTACTTAATAACTCTCTTGAATAGATATTTATGATGTGGTCCCACATTTGATTTTAAAATTAAGAAATAAAACTCTTTAAGAATAAATAATTTCGAACACATGTCACAAAATTGGAACTCTAATTTAAAATTTTAATTTGAATTTCTCTCAGTTTCACCTATTATTATATATATAGACTAGAAAGTTAACATTGACACCCAAACCAGTAGATACAAAAATTTGAAAAAAAAAAATGATACCAAAATCAAAAGGAATTAATAAACAAATGATCAAAAAAAAAATACAATTCAGAGATTGAAATTGAAATAAAAAGAAGAAGAAAAGAACAACTTCACAGAGGATGACAACCAAACAACATTTTAACAAAAGAAAATTCCTTGTTTCTTGACAATACCTTTACCCAAATACATTAATCAACAAATTCTAACCCAAAATATAAATCCAACTAAGGAAAATATGGGCAATCCTTCTTGACCTTTCAGTTTCAATCATTTGACAGTGGCAGCAGTCTAGTGGTATTTCTCTCTGTGTCTCACTAAATATGGAACCACTGTTCTCTCTCAATGTATTTTGTTTGTTCATATTGTTTTCTTTGTGTTTTATTAATATTGAAAAGGTTTAAAACCAAGCAATTCCTTTTCTTCAAAAGGTATATTAACTTTATCCAAAAAAAAAAAAAAAAGCACTCCCACACTGCCACAATTCTACAATCCCATGTTTAGATTAAAAAGAAACACTCCCACCCAAAAAACACACTCCAATTCTCACGTTTAGACTTAAGAAAAGAAACGGGAAAAAAAATAAAAACCCAACCCTAATTTAACTCGAATACCCCAAACTAAAGCATTCTTACCCAGATTCCTTAGTCAAAATCAAATTTAATCCAAACACCTAAATCAATATCAATCCAACCAAAATAACCAAATTTAAATAACAATCAATCCATAAATTTTAACAGTGCAAAAAAAAAAACACTTTACCAAGTCTAATGTTGGACAAAACTCTATGAACTCTATTTCATAATTTGGGTTTGCGTATTAGAGAGTGGCAATGAGAAGAAAGATGGATGAGAGAAGGGACAGGTTATGTACGTATGAGTAAATTATTAAAAATCTAAGTCTAAACCAATCCAACCAAGAAATTCAAACCAAAATTATATTCAATTACCATATTTGAAAACGAAAAGGAAAAAAAAATAACAATAACAATACTTTGCTGATTATGAGTACACAGCCTGCCTCTTTGATGGTGGTAACTTTTTCTTTCTCTATGTGCTTGCAATTCCGATGGTGCATGTCTGGCAAGGAATCGAACGGGTATTGGGAGTTTTTCTTTTTCTATCGCAATTTTTTTTGGGAGCATCGCAAGTCTTGTATTTTAACCGGTTATTTTTTATTTATATACTGAGAAACTATCAAACGGTGTTTTAACGTGAAACGGTATAATTTATCGCTTTTTAAGTGTGAACGTGGCTGAATTTTAGATGGGCGTTTTTCCTATATGGCAGCACCTCCTAAATTGTAGGAAAAGGCTTCTTCTATTATTTGTTTAGTTTCGTCGATCTCTTGTTCTTCCTCTATCTCCGCATAGCAAGCAAATCTTCTGGTTGATCAAACTTTAAAGTTTAAAGGATGCAATTGAGTGAATAATTATGTTGGTCATGAGGTAGTTCAATTCCTCAATCTTAATTCCTATGTGCCCTACAAACTGTATCATTTCTATCTCTCTATTTCTCTGTATCTATCTCTCTCTAAATTATGTACGTATGAGTAAATTATTAAAAATCTAAATCTAAACCAATCCAACCAAGAAATTCAAACCAAAATTATATTTAATTCCCAGATTTGAAAACGAAAAGGCAAAAAAAATAACAATAACAATAACTTTGCCGATTATGAGTACACAGCTTGCCTCTCTGATGGTGGCAACTTTTTCTTTCTCTATGTGCTTGCAATTCTGATGGTGTACGTCTGGCAAGGAATCGGACGGGTATCGCGAGTTTTCTTGGGAGCATTTCAAGTCTTGTATTTTAACCGGTTATTTTTTATTTATATACTGAGAAACTATCAAACGGTGTTTTAACGTGAAACGGTATAATTTATTGCTTTTTAAGTGTGTACGTGGTTGAATTTTAGATGGGAGTTTTTCCTACATGGTAGCAACTCCTTAATTGCAGGAAAAGGCTTCTATTATTATATATAGTATATGATGTAGATTTCGCCGGTCTGTGTTTAGTTTCGTCGATCTCTTGTTCTTCCTCTATCTCCGCATAGCAAGCAAATCTTCTAGTTGATCGAACTTTAAAGTTTAAAGGATGCAATTAAGTGAATAATTATGTTGGTCATGAGGTAGTTCTATTCCTCAATCTCAATTCCTATGTGCCTTACAATCTGTATCATTTCTGTCTCTTTATTTCTCTGTATCTATCTCTCTCTAAATTATGTACGTATGAGTAAATTATTAAAAATCTAAATCTAAACCAATCCAACCAAGAAATTCAAACCAAAATTATATTCAATTCCGAGATTTGAAAACGAAAAGGAAAAAAAAATAACAATAACAATAACAATAACTTTGCCAATTATGAGTACACACCCTACCTCTCTGATGGTGGCAACTTTTTCTTTCTCTATGTGCTTGCAATTCTGATGGTGTACGTCTGGCATGGAATCGGATGGGTATCGCGAGTTTTTCTTTTTCTATCGCAAGTTTTTTTGGGAGCATTTCAAGTCTTGTATTTTAACTGGTTATTTTTTATTTATATATTGAGAAACTATCAAACGGTGTTTTAACATGAAACGGTATAATTTATCGCTTTTTAAGTGTGAACGTGGCTGAATTTTAGATGGGAGTTTTTCCTACATGGCAGCAACTCCTTAATTGCAGGAAAAGGCTTCTATTATTATATATAGTATATGATGTAGATTTCGCCGGTCTGTGTTTAGTTTCGTCGATCTCTTGTTCTTCCTCTATCTCCGCATAGCAAGCAAATCTTATGGTTGATCGAACTTTAAAGTTTAAAAGATGCAATTGAGTGAATAATTATGTTGGTCACGAGGTAGTTCTGTTCCTCAATCTCAATTCCTATGTGCCTTACAATCTGTATCATTTCCGTCTCTCTATTTCTCTATATCTATCTCTCTCTAAATTATGTACGTATGAGTAAATTATTAAAAATCTAAATCTAAACCAATCCAACCAAGAAATTTAAACCAAAATTATATTCAATTCCCAGATTTGAAAACGAAAAGGAAAAAAAAATAACAAGAACAATAACAATAACTTTGCCGACCGATTATGAGTACACAGCCTGCCTCTCTGATGGTGGCAACTTTTTCTTTCTCTATGTGCTTGCAATTCTGATGGTGTACGTCTGGCAAGGAATCGGACGGGTATCATGAGTTTTTATTTTTCTATCGCAAGTTTTTTTGGGAGCATTTCAAGTCTTGTATTTTAACCGGTTATTTTTTTATTTATATACTGAGAAACTATCAATCGGTGTTTTAACGTGGAATAGTATAATTTATTGCTTTTTAAGTGTGTACGTGGCTGAATTTTAGATGGGCGTTTTTCCTCTATGGTAGCATTTCCTTAATTGCAGGAAAAGGCTTCTATTATTATATATAATATATGATGTAGATTTTGCCGGTCTGTGTTTAGTTTCGTCGATCTCTTGTTCTTCCTCTATCTCCGCATAGCAAGCAAATCTTCTGGTTGATCAAACTTTAAAGTTTAAAGGATGCAATTGAGTGAATAATTATGTTGGTCACGAGGTAGTTCTATTCCTCAATCTCAATTCCTATGTGCCTTACAATCTGTATCATTTCCGTCTCTCTATTTCTCTATATCTATCTCTCTCTAAATTATGTACGTATGAGTAAATTATTAAAAATCTAAATCTAAACCAATCCAACCAAGAAATTCAAACCAAAATTATATTCAATTCCGAGATTTGAAAACGAAAAGGAAAAGAAAATAACAATAACAATAACAATAACTTTGCCAATTATGAGTACACACCCTGCCTCTCTGATGATGGCAACTTTTTCTTTCTCTATGTGCTTGCAATTCTGATGGTGTATGTCTAGCATGGAATCGGACGGGTATCGCGAGTTTTTCTTTTTCTATCGCAAGTTTTTTTGGGAGCATTTCAAGTCTTGTATTTTAACCGGTTATTTTTTATTTATATACTGAGAAACTATCAAACGGAGTTTTAACATGAAACGGTATAATTTATCGCTTTTTAAGTGTGAACGTGGCTGAATTTTAGATGGGCGTTTTTCCTATATGGCAGCAACTCCTTAATTGCAGGAAAAGGCTTCTATTATTATATATAGTATATGATGTAGATTTCACCGGTCTGTGTTTAGTTTCGTCGATCTCTTGTTCTTCCTCTATCTCCGCATAGCAGGCAAATCTTCTGGTTGATCGAACTTTAAAGTTTACAGGATTCAATTGAGTGGATAATTATGTTGGTCACGAGGTAGTTCTGTTCCTCAATCTCAATTCCTATGTGCCTTACAATCTGTATCATTTCTATCTCTCTATTTCTCTGTATCTATCTCTCTCTAAATTATGTACGTATGAGTAAATTATTAAAAATCTAAATCTAAACCAATCCCACCAAGAAATTCAAACCAAAATTATATTCAATTCCCATATTTGAAAACGAAAAGGAAAAAAAAATAACAATAACAATAACAACAACTTTGCCGACCGATTATGAGTACACAGCCTGCCTCTCTGATGGTGGCTACTTTTTCTTTCTCTATGTGCTTGCAATTCCGATGGTGTACGTCTGGCAAGGAATCGGATGGGTATCGCGAGTTTTTCTTTTTCTATCTCAAGTTTTTTTAGGAGCATTGCAAGTCTTGTATTTTAACCGGTTATTTTTTATTTATATACTGAGAAACTATCAAACGGTGTTTTAACGTGAAACGGTATAATTTATTGCTTTTTAAGTGTGTACGTGGCTGAATTTTAGATGGGCGTTTTTCCTATATGGCATCATTTCCTTAATTTCAAGAAAAGGCTTCTATTATTATATATAGTATGTAATGTAGATTTTGCCGGTCTGTGTTTAGTTTTGTCGCTCTCTTGTTCTTCCTCTATCTTCGCATAGCAAGCAAATCTTCTGGTTGATCGAACATTAAAGTTTAAAGGATGCAATTGAGTGAATAATTATGTTGGTCACGAGGTAGTTCTATTCCTCAATCTCAATTCCTATGTGCCTTACAATCTGTATCATTTCTGTCTCTCTATTTCTCTATATCTATCTCTCTCTAAATTATGTACGTATGAGTAAATTATTAAAAATCTAAATCTAAACCAATCAAACCAAGAAATTCAAACCAAAATTATATTCAATTCCGAGATTTGAAAACGAAAAGGAAAAAAAAAATAACAATAACTTTGCCAATTATGAGTACACACCCTGCCTCTCTGATGGTGGCAACTTTTTCTTTCTCTCTGTGCTTGCAATTCTGATGGTGTATATCTGGCATGGAATCGGACGGGTATGGCGAGTTTTTCTTTTTCTATCGCAAGTTTTTTTGGGAGCATTTCAAGTCTTGTATTTTAACCAGTTATTTTTTATTTTTATACTAAGAAACTATCAAACGGTGTTTTAACGTGAAATGGTATAATTTATTGCTTTTTAAGTGTGAATGTGGCGGAATTTTAGATGGGCACTTTTCCTCCATGGCAGCACCTCCTTAATTGCAGGATAAGGCTTCTACTATTATATATTGTATATGATGTAGCTTTTTCTAGTCTATGTTTAGTTTCGTCGATCTCTTGTTCTTCCTTGATCTCCGCATAGTGAGCAAATCTTCTGGTTGATCGAACTTTAAAGTTTAAAGGATGCAATTGAGTGAATAATTATGTTGGTCACGAGGTAGTTCTGTTCCTCAATCTCAATTCCTATGTGCCTTACAAACTGTATCATTTCTGTCTCTCTATTTCTCTGTATCTATCTCTCTCTAAATTATGTATGTATGAGTAAATTATTAAAAATCTAAATCTAAGCCAATCCAACCAAGAAATTCAAACCAAAATTATATTCAATTCCCATATTTGAAAACGAAAAGGAAAAAAAAATAACAATAACAATAACAATAACTTTGCTGACCGATTATGAGTACACAGCCTGCCTCTCTGATGGTGGCAACTTTTTCTTTCTCTATGCGCTTGCAATTCCGATGGTGTACGTCTGGCAAGGAATTGGACGGGTATCGCGAGTTTTTCTTTTTCTATCGCAAGTTTTTTTAGGAGCATTGCAAGTCTTGTATTTTAACTTGTTATTTTTTATTTATATACTGAGAAACTATCAAACGGTGTTTTAACGTGGAACGGTATAATTTATCGCTTTTTAATTGTGAACGTGGCTGAATTTTTGATGGGTGTTTTTCCTATATGGCAGCACCTCCTTAATTGCAGGAAAAGGCTTATGCTATTATATATAGTATGTAATGTAGATTTGCTGGTCTGTGTTTAGTTTCGTCGATCTCTTATTCTTCCTCTATCTCCGTATAGCAACAAAGCTTCTGGTTGATCAAACTTTAAAGTTTAAAGAATGCAATTGAGTGAATAATTATGTTGGTCACGAGGTAGTTCTGTTCCTCAATCTCAATTCCTATGTGCCTTACAAACTGTATCATTTCTGTCTCTCTATTTCTCTGTATCTATCTCTCTTTATCTCCATATCTCAATACCTCTATGGATGTTTCATCGTATTTAATTTTGACTTGTGAGTTTTTATTAAACTGGAAAACTATTAAAACGGTGCTTTTTTGCTACGAAAACAATATCAACTTTCACTTTTTAATTGCAAGCATGGCAGAATATTGGGTGGGCATTTTTACTACATAGTAGCATGGCCTTAATTGTAGGAAAAGACTTCTGCTATTATATATAGTTTATGATATTGATATGGATTCATTTAGTTGTTTTACTTTAATAAATTATTAAATTATTGAATTTATTGTGTGAGTTTGTGTTTATGTTTATATTTATGTTTATGTTGTTTTGTGTGTGTGTGTGTGTGTGTGTGGGGCGGGGGGGGGGGGGGGGGAGGGGGGAGATTTACCTTTGTTGCTAGCCTTTATTTTAACGAAAAATGCATTACCATAAAAATTGCACAACTTTTGCTGCATGCAATTCTCCATGTGACTAACAATGATTGGTGAAGAAAAAGTAGTAGGTTCATGTGAAAGTGACAAACAACCAATTATAGTTTGCTGCATAGGAGAATTGTGGCAAAAGTGGTGAGTTTGTTTGTGATAGTAGAAACGGCCAAAATTAGGAATTAACCCTGTTTGCCAAACAATATAATTAGTAGGCACTGTTACAAAATTATATTTTTTACTAACGTCTCGAGTTTAAAAGACTCAATTTAGGCTTATAATTCGAGTCTCAAATACTCGATTTCAGTGTTTTGATCGTGTCTAATTTGGCATTTTTTCCATGTGGCGTCCACCTAGAAATCGAGTCTCTAAGACTCGATTTATGAGCCGACCCAATTTAATTCCCAATTTTGTCCGAAAATGAAGATACAAAAGAGACCTTGTGGACATGACCCTTCCATCCAAGCCAACTGGCCATAATAGACTGAGCTTGGGATTATTGAGTCCTGGTCCTACCTACTCCAATAAATATGCCTGACTAAAGCAAACCTCAAATGCAGAAAAAGAGAAAAGTTTTGAGCATTTTCAACCCGTGACTCTGCAAACTCAAAAAAAATAAATTATGTACTTTGAAATTTTTTTTTCCTACTCCTTTAAATTTTGCAAGACAAACCAATATCACTCACTCTAAATTTTTTTTTTCCCCTATCCACTGTAGCTTTGCTATTTGCTAAGATGGTACTATTCAGTGTCAGAGATGCTTTTTATTCAGTGTCAGAGATTTTTTTCCCTATTCACGCTTTCTTTTCGCTGTAAACGTTTTACACATATAAATTGAGTCTCTAAGACTCAATTTCCAGGTGGATGCCATGTGAAAAAAATGCCACATCATATGTGATTAGACCATGGAAACCAAGTCTTTGAGACTCGATTTATAGGCCCTAAATCGAGTCTTTTAAACTCGAGATGTTAGTAATATATATAGTTTGAAAATAGTGCCTACTAATTATATTATTTGGAAAACAGTGTTTGTAAAGTTGTAATTTACAACTATGTATTTTGTTGGCTTTTATTCCGTGCTAAATTTGATTGTAATTATTATCAATCGTTTATACCCTGTATCTTTTGTGGGATTGGTTGTAACGGTTGTGTGATAGAGAGAGAGTGTGAAGACTCAAGCAATTGGAAGCTGAGGAATTCTTGCGGGTATGTCGCGACCTAGCTTCCCGCGAAGTGAAACATGTGCCCTACACATGCTGGAATGCGAAGAGTCAGGCCTGGTGGAGATAGCTATGTCTCGCGAGTATCTCGCAGGTAAGGCCTTCCCGCAAGACACTCGCGAGGCATTTTAGTCTGCTAGCCTGTACTGAGTGACTCACACTTTTTGTACCTCTCCTATATATACCCTCATTACCCACAAATGTTGAGGAAGGCTTCAGAGAGAAAACCCTAGCCAAACACATTGAGAATTAGAGATTATCATACCCACTTTTCTCTATATACTTGCTTGTGGTATTTCCTCAACTCTTCCCTCTCCATTTTTCATATCTTTGAGAGGTTGATAGCCCAAACACTTATCACACATTTAAGAGTGTTGAGTGACGTTTTGGTGCTACTGGGAAGTATTGGAAGGAGCCTAGAATGGCAGATGCAACATGGAGCTTGTTGCGGGATCCGGAGAACTAAGACAAGAGATGGTTCCGAGAAGCCTTGTTAGAGTAGGAGCTTGGAGGGCTTAGGTACATCGGGTAGACTAGGCTTGGAGGGTCTCTTGCTAACCCATGTATCCTAACTGATTGTCTAGTGGATTGATTTCCGCTTGAAGGGCGGTGGAGAGGTTTTTCGCCGAGTTCTTCGGTTTCCTCTTCGATAACACGTCTCGTTGTTATCTGTGTTTGTATCCTTATTCCCTACTCTTGTTCATTTCATTTTTACTGCTGTGTTGCTTTAAATATGGATTAAAGTAGTTGTATTGCTTATACGCTTGTGTTTACACTATTCCGCACTTATCATTAAGTTAGTGTAAAATCAACCAAACCGTAATTTTAAATTTGGGGGTCTACACCGCTCGTGTGTTTTTGACACATTTACTAGCTTTCAATGTTAATTTCCAATTTTGGCCTAGTAGAACCCTTATTTTAAACTAGAAGCAGATTGAACACCCACGTGACCTTCACATTGAAAATGTTGACCAACAAAAAAGCTTTCCAAATGTGTTCAAGAGAGGCATAGCCAAGTTAAATTTCCAAAATAGTCCCTAAAGGTAAAATTCTAGCAACTATACTCATCCATGTTCATGAATACTTAAACCCCTTAGTAACTATGGGAAAAATATTTCAAATCAAAGCTCAATATCTAAGCTCTAAATAACCAAAATTCAATGAGAAATTCAATTCCTAGCTAGTGTTACATTAGGTAAAAACCAAAAAGGTAAGTTTTGTCAGTTTTTCAAGAAAAGTGCTACATCCACAACATTTTTACAACAAATTATAAGTGGTAAGTGTTACCCTTTGGTTCTAGTTGAATTTACCACTTAAATTATTTTTTTACCCACCTGTAATAGTCAATAATAACTTTTCACTTAATATTTGTTGTGAAAATGTTGTAGAGATAGCATTTCTCAATTTTCAAACTTGATCATTTTTCTGATTTTAATTAATTTCACCATTTACATTTTGTTAAATTATATTGTTTCCCTTAACTAATGCTAATACATCTTGGAATCAATCCACAAAAATTTTGGAAAATAAAATTATAAAATAGTCACCTAAACAAATCCTACTATCAATAGAATTTCTTACCTTGATTGGTTTCTTAATTTCCTTTTGGCTCCTAAAAATGGATCTTGCACCTTCTTAACATTCTTTTTTCTCAAATTTTGATGGTCATTAGATTCCAAATATCTAGTTTCAATAAATATCTTGATAGAAATCAAAACCTTAGTGGTATGGTATGAGTTAACCCAAAAAACCAGTTCATCAAAAACCCTTAAGTTTTGAAGGCTCGCCATCACCAAGATTGGGGTTTCTCCTTCCTAGCCGTCTCTCACCTCTTTCTATAATATATGTTTAATGAAGGAACCTAAAGAGTCCTAAATATCCCACCTAGATTTTCTAAATCTATAATATATGTAGATTTGGACTCCAAAGTTTATCTTAATAACTCTTAAGTCCTAGTCAAATTAAATTTCATTCACTTATCATTTCTTAAGCAGCACATAAGTAGTGGGAAATAGAATCTGAGTTAGAACACAAATTTCCAATCTCTATGTTGTTTTTTTTTTAATTAACAATTGTTAGGTTCTAAGGTCTTAGGGCTTTATGTATTTAGAACTCTAATTTGTAATGTTGGCAAACCATAATCAAAACAATGTATTTAGTCTTATTTAGGCTTGCTCAAAGTTGGTCTATTATTGTGAAGTTGGAATCGAGTGGCTACAGAAGTACTTGGGACTTTCGGCCTGGCTCGATCGATCGAAGGACAGGCTCGATCGATCAAAAATCGCACAGGTTGATTTTTCTGCAGAATTTCCAACTCAGCCTACTTCATTAAACGTTTAGGGTTTTATGTTTTTACCCTAGGTATTTAAACAAAACTCTAGCCACGTTTTTGGAGGTTGTCCATATTGTATTTTTACTCATACATTGCTGTTTTGTGTGAATCTCTTGTGAGATCTTAGAGGAGCTTTCCTTTACACAAAACTTAGGGTTTTCAAGGTAGAGATGATTTCAACATCTTGAAGATCATTATAGTTGCAACCATTGGAACTTAAAGAAAAACAAGTGGGGAGCTTGTAGCTGATTGAGGAATTCAAAAAAGAAGGAGTTCGTGGATTCGGAGCTTGCACGTGGTCGTGTCAGTAAGTTCTACTGGTGGGTAGCATTAGGAAGTCGAGTGGGGAGCTTGTAGTCCTTTTGTAAGAACTTCAATTCTTTCATAGTGAATTCTGTTTTGCCTTGAGGATCGGTGGGTCAAATCCTCCCCAGGTTTTTACCGTGTGGTTTCCTGGGTGATCATATCATTGTGTTCTTTATTATTTCCGCTGCTTTATATGTTTTATATACATGATATGATTATTTGATTGTTTTAACCTAGAATTGCTTAATTTGACTAAGTAACAACTTGGCTAATTAACTAGGCTACGTAATCTGGTTGTTTTTAAGGGGTCTAAAACCGTTTAACAATAATGATACTAATCTATATTCTATATTATTACTAAAAGTTGAAGCGCGGCATTTATTATTGTTGAGCTCCTGTTGCGCCACCTCATCACCACGTCATTTACCACATAATTATTATTTATTATTTATTCCTTTTTTTTTACAAAAAAAATACATATATAAATAGATTATTGATTTTACATATTCATCTTTGTCCGTTTTAACATCTATATATATTTCTTTTTTATTTCCAATTTTCCTATAATTTTTTTTTACATTCACTTATTTTTAAATATTTACACTTTCTTCAACATTTCTTCTTCCCTTACCTTTTCATCTCCCCACTATCCTCTACTTTAATATTACTATTCATCTTTCCCTTCATCTTCCTTTATTTGTTTTTTATTATCCCTTCCCTCTTACTATAAATTTGTCACTCTTTTCCATTCTTTGTATAGTTTTCTCTCATAAAAAGGTTCTCTCTCTCTCTCTCTCTCTCTCTCTCTCTCAATGTGTTGTTGGATTTTTATTTTTTATTGCATCTCCGCTTTAGGTTGATAAATTTTTGTGTTTTAAGAACTCTAATTTAGGTTGATACGATTTAGTTTTGTGTTTTAAGTTATTATTATTATTATTTTGCTCTTTGATTGTTAAATTTTATCCAATTACATTATAAAAAATTAAAGATAGTAGATAAAAATAAAATAGTATTCCATTACATGGCATAATTTGGATAATTTAGTGTTTAGTGTTTATTGTTATATCTTTTAATTTTTCTTATTTTTTTCTTCTCTTCTATTTTACTCAATATTGAAATTCAACCACCTCCTCCTTATCATTAAATTATTTATATTTTCTCTCTCTTTTTGTTTTAAAAAATAAAAAATGTAATATTTTACTCAAATTCAAATAAAAGAAAATTGTGCTCATCAAATTGTACTCATTTTTTTTTTTTAACATTTACACTTTCTCCAACCTTTATCCTTCTCTTTACCTTTTCATCTCCCCAAAGATTCTACCTTGATATCACTCTTCCTCCTTCTTTTTATCTTCATTTATTTTGTTTCTTTTTATTATCATCCTCTTAATATAAATTTGTCATTCACTCTTCCATTCTTTACATAATTTTCTCTCACAAAAAAAGTGATTATTTCCCACTCTTTCTTCCTAAATTTTTTGGTAGATTTTTATTTTTATTTTTATTTTTATTTTTATTTTTCTTGCATCTCTATTTTAGCTTGATAAAGTTTTGTGTTCTTTAGAACTCTATTTTGGTTAATGGGATTTAGTTTTGTGCTTTAAGTTTTTTTATTTTTATGACTTTGATTGTTAAATATTATCATATTGCATTATAAATAATTAAAAATAGTATATAAGAATGTACTATTATTATATTACATAGAATTATTTGGATAATTTAGTGTTTATTGTTATGTATTTTATTTTTATTTTTTTCTCATATCATTTTACTTAACATTTTAAATTCAGCCACATCCCCCATATATATCCTAAAATTATTTATATTTTCACTCCTTTTTTATTAAAAAAAATTTAAAATATAATATTTTGCCTAAATTAAATAAATAAAATTGTCCACATTAAGTGGAGTAATGCTAGGGAAACACTCATTCTCACACCCAATGCATCAAAGAAAGAATGAAATACAAAACAAATCAAGTTAGAAACACTATATAAATAAATAAAACTAATAATGCATATTTAATGTCATAGAATCATCATCAAATTTTGGAAAACAATAGGTTGCCAATGGAGAGAGAGAGAGAGAGATGGTATAGAAAAAAAAAAACCAATACAAATTAATAAAGAGTAGATAAAGAAAAAAAAAAAAAAAACCAAACGTCAATTAGTAATCGTTGATTGGAAAACAAAGAGGTTGTAAGGAGAAGTAAAAAAATAAAATAGAGATTATCATGTGAAGAACATTAAAAACTTTACAGTGTAATAACGTAAACCGTTAAATTCACTTAAAAAATTAAATCAACAATCAATATATATATAAAAGCAGAAACCTCACGCGGTAGAGCACGAAGTTTTGCCAAGTGGCACTCTCTTTGAAAAGATAATTGATTTTCTTTTTCTTTTTAAATAAAATACATCATTCTTAATTTATTACACTTATTAGATGCCACATAAGTTATTTACTAAACTCAATAGATTTTAATAAGTAATAAATAAGACAAATGGATAAGATAGAGGGATGTTAATCATCAAAAACTCTTTGTTTTCCTTATTCCTCAATCCAAAGGTTTTCTTATGCTTATGCCTACTCCTCTTCCCTTATAACTAAATGCTTACTCTTCCTAAACCACTACATGCCTTCTCCTATGCCTATGCTGCTAAATTACCGATTCTATGTTCTATGATTTGCACAAATTGAAATAGCATTCAGATTATTTAAGAACACATGAAATCATATAAAAATCACCAAATTAGAGTTTAAAATTATAATTAAATTTTTAAAAGAAATCTAGGCACATTTGCACAAAAATTCCATGTAACTAAGTCACACTTAGGAATATTGGACCATTTTTCCTTTGTATAAATAGAAGGGTTCTAATGGGATGAGGGGACTAACAATTTTCTCTCCAAAACATTTATTGTAGGAACACAAAAGTTTTCCATTATAGACTTTTCACAATTAAAGAACATGACTTACCAAATCAACATCTCCAGCAATGCAGCAAGCAATACAAGATAGTTTGGGAGTGGCTAGTGTTGAGCATTATGAAAAATACTTAGGATTGCCATCCTTTGTTGGCCGAAACAAAAAGGCAAGCTTTGATAATATCAAACAGCAGGTGTGGAAGAAGATTCAAGGATGGGAAGGCAAGCTTTTGTCACAAGCGGGTAGAGAAATCCTAATAAAGGCAGTAGCTCAAGCTTTGCCAACATATACCATGTCTTGTTTTAAACTACCCACAGGATTGTGCCAGGATATAGAGGCCCTTATACGCAGATTCTTTTGGGGACAGAGGGGAGAAAATAGAAAAATCCATTGGCTTAAATGGCAAGAATTATGCAAACCAAAAAGTCAGGGGGGGTTGGGCTTCAAGGACCTCTCTCAATTCAATGATGCCTTATTAGCCAAACAAACATGGAGACTCTTGCATGACACTGGTTCTTTGTTTTATAGGATTTTTAAGGCTAAATACTTCCCTGATTGTTCAATTATGGAGGCAAAGAACCCAAGCTCAGCTTCATATGCGTGGAAGAGCATTATTAAGGGTCGAGAAGTCATCAAGAGAGGCGTGGTATGGAGAATTGGAGACGGAACATCAATCAGAATTTGGCAAGATAGATGGGTACCTGGTAGACAGATGGGGAAGCTTATATCTCCTTGCTGGCCTGATATATCAGAAGCAACAGTCAGCATGTTTATCAATCAAACAACTGGTTCATGGAAGGCTGAAGTGCTGGAAAAATATTTGCTGGAATTTGAGGTAGAAGCAATTAAGTCAATCCCTTTGTGCCGAACTCAGCAGCAAGACAAACTCATCTGGCCCTTTAATCCGAATGGAGCATACTCAGTGAAGTCAGGGTATAAATTCTTGCAGTCAGAATCCCAGAATCAACAACCTGGTACCTCAAATCCCGAATCAGTGAAACCACTATGGCAGGCTATTTGGAGTTTGCATGTTCCAGCAAAGGTAAAGGCCTTAGTTTGGAAAGCTTGCCGAGATGCTCTCCCATCAAAGGCCAATCTGGTCAGGAGAAAGGTGATTGAAGATGCAACATGTGATCTATGCCAAGAGTGCCAGGAAGATGTGCTCCATGCTTTGTATAAATGTCCAAAACTGATGGAGTTTTGGAAAGAAAATCCAAAATGGCAAACTAGCTATATTCACAAATGCAAAAGCTTCTTTGACATTATGGAATTTCTTATTGCAGAGAATCGGGACCCTGCTCTATTCTCCATGTCAGCGTGGGCATTATGGAATAGAAGAAATAATCTTCGCCTTGGTAAACCAACAGTGGTACTATCGCAGGTGTGGAAACAAGCAAAGGAAAGATTGCAAGAATTTTCTCAACAACCAAATCCAGCTCCCCCATCCACAGTCAGACCTGCAACTTGTTGGAGACCTCCTGATAAGACTTGCTTCAAGGTGAATTTTGATGGAGCATTATTTTGTCAAGAACACAGGGCTGGCATTGGTGTGGTCATACGCAATGAGGAAGGAGCAGTCATCGCCTCCCTATCACAGCAGATACACCTACCCTCAACAGTTCTAGAGGTGGAGACCATGGCAGCTAGAAGGGCCCTGGAATTTGCTCTGGAGATAGGAGTACACAATGTGATCCTTAAAGGAGATTGTGAGATCCTTATCAAAGCACTTCAGAGTAACAGCCACTCATTGGCACAATTTGGTCACCTAGCAGAGGATGTTAAATACCTTGCCTCAAAGTTTCAAAGCTATAATCTATCCCATGTACGTAGGCAATGTAATGTCGTCGCTCACACTTTAGCTAAAAGAGCGATTTTGAACCCTCATATGTTAGTTTGGATGGAAGATGTTCCACCGGACGTTCTCTCTGTAATACAGGCTGATTTAGAAGGCCTTTCATAATAAAATGCCGAGCCAATTTCTCAAAAAAAAAAAAAAAAAACTAATCAAACTAGAGTTTTTAGTACCTACAACAATTTCACAACATCAAGAACAAACCCCAGTGTATACAATGTCAAATTCCATAGTCTCCTGTTACATCAAATGAGTGTTTAATTTTTCTCGCAAAGTATTGAATAGTAAGACTTTTGGGCCATAGTCTCAATTACAAATCTCAATCATGTTGGACTTGGATGACACCTATCAACAACGTATCATTATGAGATGCAGAAAAAATTTGGAGAGTACACAATGTTTAGTGTGGATGGGAAGAAATTTTATCCTATTCCAACTGGTTAGGTTAGTAAGGGACCTATTCTAATTTAATGATCCTGGAATTTTGTATACAAGTAATAATCAAGGAAACTTCCACCTAAAATAAGTTAGACTTTTGGCAAGAGAGAAAATTAATGTCTAGACAAATCAAGCTAAGGCCGGCCAACATGGACCATATTCTTAATTTCTTATCTCTATTTGTTCCATGTGCAAGACTTATAGTCAATGCTTGGCGTATAAAAGTTGAACATATCTAAAGTCCATCATCTAAAAGCTTGAGAAAAAATTCATTTAAACCAACACAATATATAAATTATAAAGGAATTAAAGAAAAATTGTCAAAAATAGTGAAAATTTAATCTATGCTTAAATTCTTATAAGGATGAACACAATAGCAATATCCATTTTAAAAAAATAAAGATAAAAAAAAAATCTATACTTATTTTGTACGAATGATAAAGTCCTATCACAAAGTTTTTAAAGACTCATGTTGATTAGTGATTAGAAATTATAAAGGAATAATCATTAATATATATATATATATAAGCAGAGATCTCATGTGGGTCTGTGTGAGGTCTTGCCAAGTGATGCTCTAATTTTGCATTTAGAAATTTTTTTACCTCTTTCATTAAGATTTTTTTTACTGTTATCCAAAAGTTTACATTAACTTATTTTACTGTTATCTCATTAATCTCTCATTAATTGCCTAACCTTACATCACACATTTCTCTCTTTTTCATGTCTTTTAGCATACCCACCATTTTGATATTTTAAAAAAAGCAAAAAATAATAATTAAGGACTAATAGTAATAACTAACCAGATAAGGCCTTGGAAAGAGACAGAGAGACATAAAAATGTTATGGATTGTTAAATAAAATGCATTGTTTCACTATAAAATCAAAACGCATTGTTTCATTATAAAAGACCTGAGACTGACAAAACATTTGAAAGAGAGAGAAAGAGAAATCTGAGGGGACGTCGCCTCTGTCATATTGGCCTCCCACCACCATCAAGACGCCGAAACCCCTACGAGTATTTTTTTTTTTTTTAATTAGGAGATTAAATATGATTTAGGTTTGGGTAATTTGGTTGAATAGTTTTTGTTTTGGATATATAAGTAAAGAGAATATTTGGAATGCAATGTAAAGCCATATTCTACCATGGTTTTAAATCATTTATAAGACACATACATATACACTTGCCCACACCAATGTTTAATGTTTCACTATCAATAAGTGGAAAACAGTGAAAGAGTTGGACATACTTTTATTTCATAGTATTAAATATGTGAACACAACACAAATTATTTGATTTTCACAGTCCTATTACTCTTTTGCATTTTTTTTTTTTTTTTTTGTTTCATGATTTAAAAAAAAAAAAGGTTAATCTTACCCCTTTTTTTTAGGGTGAAAAATTAATCTTACTTTGAGAAGGCTATAAATATGCAGTGAAACAACAGTTATAAATTGCACACACATAACCATTATTATTATTCAATTCAAGGAATGAGTAAAAAAAAAAATTTGGAGGAATATTGTAGAATAAAAGTTGTTACAAAATGTCTCTCTCTCAAAGACCTCATGCGAGAGTGCATGAGATCCTGCCAAATAGCACTCTAATTTTGCATTTAGCCTTTTTTTTTACCTCTTTCAATAAGTTTTTTTTTTTTTTTTTTTTTTTTTTTTTTTTTAAGTAAGGGCTAATAGTAATAACTAACTAAATAAGACTCTAAAGAGAGATAGAGAGACACAAAAATGTTGTGAATTGTTAAATAAAAGATACTATTTCACTATACATTACCAAAATAAAAGACCTAAGACTAACAAATATTTGAAAGAGAGAGAAAGAGGAATCTGATGGGTCACCACCTCCGTTATACTGATCTCCCACCACCATCAAGACATTGAAACCCCTACGGATAATCTTTTTTTCTTTTTAAATTAAGGGCTTAAATATGATTTAGGTTAGTTAATTTGGTTAGTTAGTTTTTGTTTTGGGTATATAAGTAGAGAGAATATTTGGTGCACAATGTAAAGTCATATTCTACCATGGTTTAATTTAAAATCATCTATAAACACATGCATATACACTTGCCCACACCATGTCTTAATGTCGCACTATCGATAAGTGAAAGATAGTCAGAGAGTTAAGTATACTTTTATTTCATAGTATGAAATATGTGAATACAACACAAATTAGTTTATTTCATGGTCCCATTACTCTTTTGCATTTATTTCTGGTTTCATGATTTAAAAAAATAATAATCTTACCTTAAGAAGGCTACAAATATGCAGTGAATCTACTAAACCAAATTTTAATATTTCAAAATGTATATGTTTCATTACTCTAATTTAGTTTACTTTTTCTTTATAATTAATGTACAACATTATTTAAAACTATTTTACACAAAATATCATAAATTATTCGTGCATTGCACAGGCAACTTACTAGTTAACAATTAAATACAATCATAGTACTAAATTTAAATTTAAAACTAATCAAACTCAAACTATGGAAACTATATTAATCATAACTAAAAAAGAGATGTTCTCTGATAGTAGTAGAAATTACACAAGAAATAAATTTAGAAAATTTAAAAATCCATTTTTTGACATTTCATTTAACCTTATTTATAATATATATATATATATATATATATATAATTTTCATACACTATTACTTTCGAAAATCTAATGAACAATACTACCTCTGATTTATCGTCTTTGTTATGCAAATCATCAGTTAATAAATATATGATAATGGTAAGAAGCGTTACAAATAAGTTCACTAATATATATATATATATTAATTAGCCACTATCATTATGGAGTAGTAGTCTATAATTTTACGCATCCAAAAAGATGGAATATATAGAGAGTTTTCTTAAAGGTATGTATAAAGATTCACTATATATATGTGTGTGTATAAAGGTAAAAAAAGGTATATTTAAGGTTTCTATTAACTTAAAAACTAATGAAAAACCAATGGTTAATAACTAAGATTATATTATTAATAAAATATTTAATGAGACCATCCTAAAAAAATTATCACATACAACGCACGGGTAAGCGACTAGTAATAATTAAAAACAATCATGCAGGGTGTTACATGGACAACTAGGATATTTCTTAAAATAATATAAGAATTTTTCTCTCTACAGGTTTCCCTTTTGATTGAAAGCATAGTTTTGTAGGAAAAATTAGGACTTTACAATTGTCCAAATAATGCAAAAAAATATTTTGGGTGGTTGAGATAAATCTTCCAAAGACTTTAGAAGCCTAAGGTTAGCCAAATTTGTGAGAAATGAACTTGAATCAATTTTAAGAGATTTTGTAACTTCTCTAGTTGCACAATAGGTTCAACTTATAAAAAAAATCACATCACACTTATTTCTTGTCCAAAATCGATCAAATTTGTAATCATTCATGAGCTACAAATAGATAGGTGAGTATGTTCCCCAAGAGGAATGGAGAATACAGGAATACCCTACAGATTAAATCCTATAATTCTCTCTCTCTCTCTCTCTCTCTCTTCATTTTTCTTTTTCTTTGGTCAAATTTGAGTAGCTTTCTAAGGATCTCATAACCACAATGTACATAAGTGGTCCACAATGTACATAAGTAGATCTACATGCTTCAAATCAAGCATGGTATGGTATATCTGTTGAATGTTGCAATGCAAATTCAGATAGAATAATTATTTCCATCTTTTAGGACAGTGAGTAGCACAAACCATATCCTAACGACCCTCTAACAATGTATCCGTTATCTCATTTGAACCGGAATTCATTCTATCATTTAATGATGGATATGTCTCTGGAAGGCACCTTTCTGCATAAAATCCGGGTCGTCCAGGCTGAGCTAACAACACACTTTCACTATCCAACATCAAAAGCACAGATGGCATTGTTGGCCTCTCTTCCGGGCGCTGTTGGACACACAAAAGTCCCACTTGAATATATCTTAGTGCTTCAGAAGCAGGGAATTGATTCTCAAGCAACACATCCATTAGGTCCAAGGCGTTTCCTTCTTGCCAAAGTTTCCATGCCTAAAATAATGTCAAGTTATATCAAAGCACAAAAATAAAATTTCCCTGTAAAGTAAAATTATTTTCAACAATTTGGATAGGATCATATTTATTTTACTCACATGACCAAGGAGATTTAGTTTGTGGTCTGGATGAAAAAACAGCCTGTTCTTCTTGCCACTAAGTAACTCTAACAGTATAACACCAAAGCTAAAAACATCAGATTTGACAGAAAAAAGTCCATCTATTGCGTACTCTGGAGACATATAGCCACTGCATCCAACACAAGAAAGAGAGATTTTAGTAGCAAAATACCAAAATGATATATATATATATATATATATAAGCTAAGCATGTGTTTACTTACTAAGTTCCAACAACTCTTTTCGTCTTTGATTCAGTTTGATTTCCACCAAATATTCTTGCCATTCCAAAATCTGAAATTTTGGGATTCATTTCACTGTCTAACAAAATATTGCTAACTTTTAGATCCCTATGGATTACTCTGAGTCTTGAATCTCTATGAAGATAAAGAAGTCCTCGAGCTATCCCAATAACAATGTCTAATCTCTTTTGCCAGTTGAGTGAACGACGCCTTGCTTCATCTGCCCAATCATTACGTTGTATACAAGTTGACTTCCAATGGTTTGAAACTATGGCATTTTAGCCAGTTTGTAAATATAACTTATAGGACTAGAAAATCAATAAGAGAGTCCAAATGACCAATATGCTGCACTAAATTCAAACATACATATGTTTGTGTGTGTGCGTGTGTGTGAGAGAGAGAGAGAGAGAGAGATACCAACCAAATATTAAGGAGTCTAAGCTTCTGTTTGGCATGTACTCATAGATTAACATTCTTTCTTCTCCTTGAATGCAACAACCTAGAAGCTTTACAAGGTTCCGATGTTGAAGTTGGGAGATCAAGATGACCTCATTCTTAAACTCCTGTAGGCCTTGTCCAGAATTTTCTGCAAGCCTCTTTACTGCTATTTCTTGCCCTGATAGTAGCTCACCCTACAATCATAACGAGAAAGTGCTTATAAAGAAAATCGCAGCTTGTAGGGCCATTTTAGGATTTTGAAAGTGTTTGAATGAGAACCAGCCAGTGAAACTGTTATATTTTACCTTGTACACTAGGCCAAATCCACCTGCTCCAATCTTATTGTCAGCAGAGAAGTTGTTTGTGGCAGCTTCAATGGTAGCCATATCGAATAATGGGAGCTCAAGGTCATCCCTTTCTCCTTCAACTCCACTAACGTTTGCTTGATTATCTGGCCTACTGGCTATTTACAAGAACACAGACAACTTAATAAAAATGATAGGATTGAAACTTCCATGAAATGCTACAATGGAACTATCAAAATTTTGTGGTAAATTTACATTTGTTTCTTCTCATTTTCCAAATAATGAACCAGCTGATTGAAGCCAATAAGATCACTGCTGAAGCCACAGAAACAGTCACTGCAATTAATATTCGCCTCTGCTTCTTACTTCTATCAGCATTTGCCTCTAACAACCACAAACAAAAAATAATACAGTATATTAGTTGTTTCAATAATTATAGAATAAAATAGGCAATAGTTGACTAATTAAGTTAAAAATACAAATAGTCATTAGACAACATTTCCATCCCAGCTCCATGTTAGGCCAGAGCTGGGCTGTTTCGAGCCTTTCTTGAGCAAACACAATGCTTGGTTTAAGAGTCTATCTGACAGCATATGTAGTGAGACAAGCATGTTCATTGCCTATAAAAGCTAAGTAGAGATCTCAAGATTATAACAACAACAAAGCCTTAGTCCCAAGTTTAGAGTTCCCTAAATAAATTACAGCTGAAAACTGAGAGGTAAAGGTTACAGACTCAAGAATTCTTACCTAATTCTGAAGCTGCCACTCTCACATAGAGATCTTGCCCATAATTAGCAACCTCTCTGATATCAAGCAGATCTCCAAACCAGGTCACACAGCCATTGCCACTGCCACTGATGTCCAGTTTAGCATAAGCCGTACAAGAGCAATTCTCCAAGCACTCTGCCTCACAATCTTTAATACTCATACTGACATTTATGCTAAGTTGTGATGCATCGGGCAGTTTCAATCCTGTTAACTTGATAAATCCCTCTCCATTTCTGCAAATATGGGGACCATTTCGAACACATCCATCTAACCAATCAAGCAATTTCCAGTTTTGGGGTGATTTGGGTTTAAAACCCCTTAAGCACTCACAATACAGTGTATTGTTAACTTTACAACTACCATAACTACCACAATAACCATAGCTGTCACAGCGGTCTTCTTGAACGGTGAACAAGAGATTCCAACTAGAGTCTTTATCATTCCATGAGAAATGCTGAACGAGTCCGGATTGACCCAACACAAATCTTGAAGTGATATTGTCTATAGTTTCATATATATAATAAACTTCTTCAGAATTAGAGACAAATATGGGTTTGAAAACCGTGTTTGCCACCAGAATTTGATCGCCACTAAATTGTTCCCCATACCAAGGCCCACTTCGGAATACCTTCTTTGATCCTTGACGAAGAACAAGTTGAGGAAGCCCGCGGGGATCCACACTGTAAGTGTAGTCTCCAGGAGAAGGATCATCTGAGCTTTTCCATGACCTCAAAGATCGATTCAACCCACTTGTCAAGTTCCACCCAAGCTTCATGGTAGGCAACAAAGTATCATATGGATGATCAAAGCTCTGCCATAGGTAGTTCTCAGAGTTGTCATCACCCATATCTTTCAGAACAAGATTTCCAGAGTCTAAAAGCTGTACAACTGGACTTCTTGCGGCTTGTGAAATATTTGAAGACCAAACAATACTTCTTGATTGATTGAGAAGAACAAGATTTCCATCATTGTTGAATGTTAAGAAACCAGAAGAATTCTGAAGAGGGCTGTCTCTGTTTGCAACCCAAACTATAGTCTTTTCTGGGATATTCTTGTACCATATCCCTAAATATAGATCACCAGGACCTCCAGCACTGAAAAAGCCAAGTTCAAATTTTTGGCCTGATGAAACCAATGTTTGGCTATCATTCATGGACTGTGTTGCAGTTATGCTGTCAGCTGCAATTGAACTTTCTGGAAACAAGGATATCAAAGTGAAAGAAACAGTGAGAAACAAGAGGCTGTCTTTCTGCTTCTCCATCAGTTTCTTGATCTTTCATTTTACTTGCTCAAATAAATCTCAAGCCTCAACACTTTTTTATCTGTTTCAAGAGTAATTCTTAGATACTCCTGGAACATGAATGATGCTCCCTCCTCTCACATTCATGATAGAGTTCATTCATTAAATTTATGGTAGGTCCAATCATAAATGTGAGAGAAAAGAGCACTATTTTACTATTCTCTGGGACTACTTAAGAATTTTCCATGTTTCAAAGTATAAAGTTGAATACTTTTAAGGCGCGTGATATACCTGCTAAAGAATGCAAAGACTTTGTCAAGTGCAGAATAGTGTTTGTCAGACCATTGGTGTTGCCATGGTGGCATGGGAAGTTCATAGTAAAGTGACACTTGAACGCGGGTTCATCTGTGATTAACATCATTTTTAGGAGGTACATACTGGGAAAACTGGAAGGAGCAGAGAGGGAACCAAGTTTGCCAGTGTGAACCTGTTGAATTTTGATTATCCCTTGACTTTCAACTCACAGGTCTTTGTCCATTATTTAATATAAAGACCCTTCTTGGTTTTTTATTTTTTATTTTTTTGAATAAGTGATGAAGAACTTTCTTAACGCAATGACTAGTGGTATTATATTATTTTTAAAGGTCATAATCATCCATCAAGTCCACCACTTGTCCTGCGATTTTTGAAATTTCTGTTAAAAGATGATTAGGACAGACCACCCATCTGCTTTCATTTGCAAATGCGTAGATGACAATATTCTTATTATAATCAATACTTTCAGTTGAAATTTTTACTTTTTTTTTTTTTTTTTTTTTTTTTTGAGAAAAAAAAAAAATTACTTAAATGTATTGGCAAGTATATGTATTATTCTTGAGTATAGAGCAAATAAGAACATAAGATAATAAAAAAACACTGTCAACCTGTCTGTCCCCAATCTTTTAGTTGTAAGCACAATCTTTAGGAACATTTGACAAATTTTGCTGTTTTCACAACTACCAGAATTTTTGTTCCAGATATCATATTCAAAGAAAATACAGTTTAACTATATGACTAGTTTAGCTAGAAAATAATTTAAATCACCTGTTATTTCAGTGATTTTGAAAATTTGTTGGCAGTGGCAGACCAGTTATTTTGAGTTACTGGTGTGCAGCAACATCCCAAATGAGTACAAACAAAATCCAGAAGAAAACAATAAAAGGCTGCTCTGTCATGACATGAGCATAAGCATTACATGTTATTTATCTATCTTATTAACAGTTTAGCAAAAAATTAATTCTAAGAGAGTGTTATTATCTAGCTTCCATTGATGTAAAAGTCACAGCATTACTACAACAATGCGCTTCCACAGTACAATGATTAGAAGATTCTTCTGTGAAGAACCCAGGCTCCTTTGGCTGGGGCAGTGTCAGACCTTCATTACCCAACATGAAAATAACAGATGACATTGTTGGTCTATCTACAGGGGCTTTTTGCACACACAAGAGACCAACTTGCATGCACCTCAGTAGTTCTGATGAAACATATGAAGTGTCCAAATTAACATCCATAAGTTCCAGGGGCCTGCCATCTTTCCATAGTATCCATGCCTGATAGGATCAAATTAGGTAATTCTCATTAAATTACATAGTAGCATTTGAGCAATGAGACATGGGTATAAAATAAACAAAGTATGAGTAACAGATTGCAAAACTTACGTGCCCTAACAGGTTATGGTGGCAGTCTGGATGGCAAAATTTTCCGATTTTCAAGCCACTCAATATCTCTATCACAATTACTCCAAAGCTAAAAACATCTGATTTCACAGAAAAGCATCCATTGATTGCATACTCAGGAGACATATAACCACTGCATGTTATCAATGGACAAAGTATGAGTTATGTGATGAGAGAAAATGACTAGGTATTTTATTATATAACTTACTATGTCCCAGCAATTTGTTTTGTTTTTGCTTCAGATTGATCTCCTTCAAAAATATGGGCCATGCCAAAGTCTGCAATTTTAGGGTTCATTTCACTATCTAATAGAATATTGCTGGTTTTCAAATCTCTATGAATAATAGTCACTCTGGAATCTTGATGAAGATAAAGTAATCCTTGAGCGATCCCCATAATAATTTTAAGACGTTTCCTCCAATTAAGAAATTTGCTTTGACTTGGATCTAAAAAGACATTATTTATTACTCAAACCAGGCTCTCTCAATACAGTCCAATATAAAAAGAAGACGACTTCATGAGCTTGGCATGTACCAGCAAAAATCTAGTAAGCATAACAAGTCTAAGTGAGTCTTGAGTAAGTTTAAACTTACCAAAGATGAAATGATCCAAGCTTTTGTTAGACATGTATTCATAAATCAACATCCTTTCTTTTCCTTGAATGCAACCGCCCAAGACTCTAACAAGGTTACGATGTTGAAGTTTTGCAACCAGTATGACTTCATTCTTAAACTCAGAAGTGCCTTGTTTAGAAGTTTTTGATAGCCTTTTCACAGCTATTTCTTGTCCCTCTGCTAACTTGCCCTGTGTTATATCATATATACTACACAAATTAGTACAAGAAAGCGTGTGCACATACATACGCATGTATGTTTATGTGTACAATACTGAGTGAGAGAGAGATCATTGAAACTGCAGCTAGATGAGACATTACCTTGTAGACAGGGCCAAATCCCCCTTCCCCAATTTTATTTTCGCTAGAAAAGTTGTCTGTTGCGGCTATGACAGTCACTAAATCAAACAAAGGCAACTCTGGGTCTACATTCTGGTTACAACTACCTTCTACCCAAAATAACAAAAGCAAAATGAAAGCTTAAACCCAGAGTCTTAAGCTATTGTAACTAAATTTTCAGAAAAAATGAATCAATTTGTACGAGATGCTACAGGTAATAGTAGGTTTGACAACTTTAAGTCAAAGATGAAATAACAAGCAGTCACCAATCACTTATCTTTTTAATAAAATTATTTTTTGACAAAATATCTCCATTAAAAAGCAAAAGGAAAGAACCAAGAGACACATTACAAAGTTGTTTACTCATTACTGGCTTCAATCAATACTGACCCTATTGGTGGACATGACCTAAGAACAAATCAATCCTGTTGTTTGTTGTTGCATGAAAATGCATAGTTGTGCCACGTATGAATATATATATATATATATATATATGGATTATTAGTTTTCTAGTTCCATCAAGTGCAATAGAAAAAAATCTTACTCCAAAGAACAAATTGAAAACTCTGTACCTGCCAGTGGAGTCTTCTGATTTTTCTCTTTTTTTATGACGAAACAGATAATGGAACCCAAGAGAAGGATCCCCGAACCTACTGATATCATCAGTACCATTATGAATAGCTTTCTCTTTTTACTACCGCGTCCAGCAATTGACTCTTAACATGCATCAAATAAAGATAGTCTTAGTATAAATCATCCACAAAATCATAAATTAGCAATAAAATAAAATGCTGTCAAGAAGGCAGTAGAGTGAAATGGTAGGAAAGTAATTTTGCATTTTGCATTTTCTGAGGGGTGAACCGATCACATAAAAGAGCTTCCTAGCTTGATGAATAAGAAGCTTATACCATCCCAATTTGTTAATGCTGAGTAAATATGACAACCATATTAGTAATCATTGATGCTTCTGGACTTAAAGCAACAAACATGTCAAGGGCAGTATTGAACAAGCACTGAAGCAGAACCTAAAACGTACCTATTTCTGAAGCTGCTAACCTGACAAAGAGATTTTGGGTTTCATTACCACCAACTTCATTAATAGGAATCCTGATATCAACCAAGTCCCCAAACCAAAGTAGGCACCCATGGGCCCCTCCGCTGACATTTGAATTTGCATAAGCTGCACAAGAACAATTCTTCAAGCACTCTACTTCACATTCATTAAGATTCATGTTCTTATTAATCCAAAACTGCAACAAGTTGGGCAGTTTCACCTCCTTTAGTTCCAGAAACCTATCTCCTTCAGTGCAATTTAGCTGTGTCTTCCGAATGCACCCACTAGCCCAATTGAACGCATCCCAGTCTTGCTGTGACTTAGGAATGAAGCCTGTTATACACACACATAAACTAGGTATGTGATTAATATTACAAATACTGTTAGGCCCACAGAACCCATAATTGTCACACAGATCTTTCCTTGCTTCATATGTGGCATACCACCCAAGAATTTGATCATTCCATACATAGCGTTTAACTAAACCATATGGATCCAAGAAAAGCCTTGCGATTGTTGTGTTTTTACCATTTTCATACATGTAAAACACTCCATCAACGTTTGCAGTGAAGTTTGCTTTGAAGGCTGTAAAAGAATTCCAATTTTGGGAATTAAAACGTACTCCATTCCATATCCCACTTCTAAATTTGATGAGTGATCCTTCAAGAATGACAAATTGAGGTAATCCACCAAGGCCAATGCCGTAGGAGAAGTTTCCAGGAGAAGGGTCATCAGCACTCTTCCAAGAAGTCAAGAATCGATGCAAACCAGTTTTTACGTCCCAACCCAGCTTCATGCCTGGTAACAGTGTATCAGCTGGATATTCAAAAGCTCTGCCATATGTAACTGTCAGTATTACCATCACTTCCATCCATCAGAACTAAGTTTCCAGAATCTAAGAGCTTTGCAACTGACCCTTTTATTGCTCTTGATGATTTTGAAGACCATATAGTGTTTTCTGCTCCATCAAGTATTACAATATTTCCATCAGCACCAATGCTTAGATGACCATATGAGTCGTTCAGTGGGTTCTCTCTATTTGCAACCCAAACAATTGCTAGTGGACTAATATTCTTGAACCAGATTCCCATGTATCGCTTCTTGGAGTCTCCTGGACTGAAGAATCCAAGCACAAAGCTTTCTCCAGAGGAAACAAGTTCTTGGCCATCCACAATGGACTGATTTGGGGGTTATGGTGTCAACTGCAAAAGAGGTTATGCAGAGAAAGTACAGAAAAGTATAACAAAGTAAGATATGAAGGTTTTGCATGTTTCCTCTTCTAACTTTATGCCGTCTGAAAGTTTAGATTTTAAGCATTGGACTCCCCTTCCAAAAGCCATCAAGCCGCCATGATTTGTTCAGCAATAAAAGTCAGAGAACTTATACATATGAGATCTGAGGTGATATTATTTTCCTTTCATGGCTTTGAAAAAAAGAAAGGTGTAGTCTTGCTTTCCTGATTTTGAATTCAGACATTCTAAAATGTGAGTTTAAATCTTCAAAAACCTTTATACTTTATCACCAAATTTTTACCATTGATACATATCCTTATAATTGCTTTCAAATTTTTCAACCTTGTTGACAATAAACGACAAGGTGACAAAATTGACAATTGCTCAAAACAAGAAACACGGGTTGACTAGATCTTTCTATAACTCTTGTCAAAGATATGAGTCACAAGAAATTAGGCCCTATAGATTTTTAGTTTGGTATACTTATTCTGTGATCAGTGAGAATGAATATTGCAATCTGCACAGAAAAATAATAGGTTGAAAAGGCTTCATTGTCTTCACTGTCCTTTATCTTAAACTACGGTACTGAAGGTGCAATTTCAGAGGACAAAATCAAATTCATATGAAAAGATAAAAACTGTTAGGTCGCATTAAAATTTGCCTTTGATTTTGTTCTTTATGTCAGTGATGTGCTAGGCCTACTAATCACAGAATGTGTATTTGGAGGTTTTCACTGGCTTGGTAGTGGTTCACATCTTCACAAGTATATATTGTGATCAATTCCAAATTGCTTCATTTTTAACAAAATAAGATTTAACTATTACATAGAAATAACCAAAGAATATATATATCTCCCTAACCCTTGTACATTTTAGATTTTGGAGGAAAATAAATTCAATATACATAGCTACATATGCTTTGTGAAGAACATATACAGAGTTCTAATCACTATGCTACCTACCCTGTAACATTGTAATGGTTAATTCAGTTGCAGTATATGGAGTTTTCCCTGATGATGACGAGTCAGTCTTTGTAATAGACCTTTCTGTGTAAAATCCAGGCTGTTTTGGTTGAGGTAGTGAAGAATTCTCACTATCCAACATCAAAAGAACAGAAGCGATTGGGGGCCTATCTTCAGGGTGTTGTTGCACACACAAAAGACTGACTTGTATACATCGTAAGACTTCTGATTCAGGTATCGGCTTTTCCATCAAAGCATCCATCAGTTCCATGGCCCTGTTTTCGTTCCATAATTTCCATGCCTAAAAAAATTCCGAATTAATGAAAACAGTAACATATAGAAGGTAAAAAGATATAAGAAAATAATTGGTTTAACAATCGGAAGAAAGAAAATCTTCTGATTCAAACTCACATGTCCTAAAAGGTTGAAATCATGATCAGGATGATAAAATCCTCTATTCTTCTTTCCACTCACTATCTCTAAAACCAATACACCAAAGCTAAAGACATCAGACTTCAAAGAAAAGAGCCCATCTATTGCATACTCTGGAGACATATAACCACTGCAAGCAATGAACAAAAACATATATCATTGGCATATGACTACATGCAATTAGGAGAGAGAGACATCATTGTCATACATACTATGTTCCAATGATCCTACTTGTATTCGCTTCAGTTTGGTCACCTCCAAATGTTCTTGCCAATCCAAAGTCTGATATTTTGGGATTCATCTCACTATCTAAAAGAATATTACTAGCTTTAAGATCCCTATGAATGATTCTCAATCTTGAATCTCGATGAAGATAAAGAAGTCCTCGAGCGATCCCTACTATGATGTCAAAACGCTTTTGCCAATCAAGTGCAGTACCTCTTGTTTGATCTGGGCCAATATGAATCAAGTTTAAAAAAAAAAAAAAAAAAAAAAAAAAAAAAACCATTGTTAATGAAGGAGATAAGAGAGATTTCTAAAGGTTGTGGGTGGCTTACTGAATATGTGTAACTCTAAACTTCTGTTAGACATGAACTCATATATCAACATTCTATCTCCTGCATGAATACAACATCCCAGTAGCTTTACAAGATTTCGGTGCTGAAGTTTTGCAATCAAGATAACCTCATTCTTGAACTCTTTGAGGCCTTGTCCTGAATATCTGGAGAGCCTCTTGACTGCTATTTGTTCTCCACTTGGGAGCTCACCCTGTGTTAATCAATACCATATTTTAGCTGAGAAGAGACAGACATGTGCAGTTCATCATAACTAAAAGAAACAGTTCGAAAGCATTGAGTAGCTTCTTTTTTACAATGAGTTCGTAAATGTAATGTGAAATTACCTTGTAAACAGGACCAAAACCACCTTCACCAATTTTATTTGTGAAAGAGAAGTTGTTGGTAGCAGTTGCAATAGTATAAGTGTCAAATAGAGGAAGCTCTAGGTCTTCCTCTTCCTCTACTACACTAGGCTTGTCATCTTGATTTGGGTTATTTATTCTCTGCCTCTGAGCTGTCAAATTAGGAACTCATTAAGTGAAAATATGCACACGCGAATGTTTTCTAGCACATATAAGTTCAAGGGTGACAAGCCAAATGAGATTTTTGATACACATGACAGCAACAAGTTTTATTTGATCAGATTACAGCAACAGTATATTATGGAAATGTTTCCTTATGTTGCCTGCAAAATCTTATTTAGACCCCTAACTACTTACACAGCAGATTTATTGGATTGATTGCACACAGATCTCACAAGAATTATATTAACAACAGTTATACTGCCAAATCTAATGGCAAGAAAGCAATAACAGCAAACATAATTGTTAACGAAGTGGAAAACCAACAGAAAAAAAATCAAACCATGGATCTAATCTTGTAAGAAAATCCACTATAGAGGAATAGTTGCCTACATTTACAAAACACTTGGAGCAATCTCTGAAATCCTTCTTCATAGATGTTCTCCACAAATGAACCTCATTCACATGAACTAAAACTTCTGGCACTGCATGGAACTCTTCAAAGATTTGCTGAAATGAACCCATTGGGAAGATCTGTGTGGTTTCAAACAAATCTCACAATAACTCTCTTTGGGATCACAAGAAAAGTAGATACATCAAGGTATTTTCTCTTTGGCTTAAGAGAAAGAAGGGATCAAATTTGGAGTTGTTTAGCTTTGGTATGGCACTTTTCCTTGGATCAAAAAGTCATACAAAATGTGTTTTACATACGTGCACAAAGTAGGAATCCCTCTTCTAGCAAAATTTGGATTCTATTCTACATAACTTCATTTGAGCGAGCCTCTAGCGAATTTATGTATCTCGATAAATGATTGTGAGTGCAATCTTGAACTTTGCTTGAGCAAATGTGCTTGTCTACAGATTTTTGTAGCAGCATTTTGACAGACTTGTACACCCTATAACTTAACTTAATTACATCAAAAATCAACCCTTGAATCTAACATTGCCCGTTACTATGCACAGAGATCAACTAAATCTCCATTAGAGAACAACCATATTGGCTTTCATAAGTAAACACATTCCTCTTTCTCAATTAATATAATAAATTCTTAGGACTAACAGTTTCAGTCTAGTTCAAATTCAGCAGTAGATAACATGTTAAAAAGTACAATGCATGTGAATATGCCATGTGCCTAACACATGCACAAAAACCTTGTAATTAAAATTTTGTCTATCCTATTGACATGATAAAAAGAGACTACAAAGTACACCTTACAGAAATGTTAGGTTTTTTCTTCATTTTTAACCGAAATCGTGACTTCATGATTTTAGTTAAAATCAAGCGTGTGTGTACAATATGTGTAAGAGTTATTTCCCTTTCTTCTAAACAGATACATCAAAATGAGACAGGACTAGAACCAACCTCTTTATGCATCATCCTTAAGTTTAGATGCTGTTGTGCTGTCTCCTATTTTGCACAAACTAGAAAGGTTGTGGCAATTTCTCTTTTGAGTTTTATTTTCCAGAATTATGTTGTAACAAGGAACAAGCAATTGGACTGCGCATTTTTTTTTTTTTTTTGGGTACATAATGCGCTATGTGTCTTGTCACAACACAGAAACGAGTAAGTGGGCCGAATATAAAATGTATTCTTATGTTTGGAAAAGTTTAATTATTCCAAGCCCAAAATCAGATATTTGACCCACGATGGTTTATGTTTAAAATTCATTATAGTTCTAGTCCCTACTGGAAAGTAGATGGAAATTCTTCCGCCACACCAGCTGCTTTAATGAATCCAATAAGACTTGACAATCCATAAGGGGAGCTGAAATGTGTTTCGATTTTAGTAAAATTAATAGCATTTTGTAATTGTGGTATAATGTATAATTTTTATTTAAATTTTATGGAAGATAATTTGTTCTTTCTAAAAATTAAAAATTTTCTAAAATTATTTTCCATCTATCCATTTCTACAAATATATCATTTTAATATTTAGAGCGTGTTTAATTGATATTATTCATTTTTGTGGTGGTCCATATTTTTCTAAATTATGTTATGGTACATTATATTTTTTTTCCTAAATTTTTTTACAACTAAACTCTTTAAGTTTCAAATATATTAAAAAAATAGAGATAAGAAGAGTCAAAATAAAAGTAAGAGAAATGGTATATAAAAAAAAAAAGGTGACATTAGGTTAATAGTAATGAAAAGATAAAAAAGTAAAAAGAATAGGAAAATGTTTGAGGAAATGTAATAGTAATGTACAAAATTAATAAGAAGAAGAGTAACAAAAAATAAGAGAGAAATTGATGGAAATAAGTGAATAATGTGACCGCTAATTTAGCTCAATAAAAACAAAACAACAATAAATATTATGTTTCAATTTTTAAATATAATATGGTATTAGGATAAGATTTGGGATAGCCCCTTTGGGCCCTAGTATGGCTCTGTCCTTGTCGCCAGTCACATGTTGTCAATATTCCTCTCGTCTTCTCCAATTCCCATGACACCATTCCTTGCCCTCCCTTTCTGGCTCTTAAGCTTTTACAGAGATCTTTGGATTTGCATCATCTTACCCATTGTGATACCACCTAGATCACCAACATCATCAACATGGGACTTATAGATTCAGCTAATCCGACTACTTAACCTTATTGGATTGGTCAACATTCAACAACTTGCATGTTCCTAGTTGGTTGCGATTTGAAGAATTTTTAATCGGGTTGTTTGGAGGTTTGACACTAAACCCAAGACGACCCCATGATCACAAGGTGATATTATATGTAATCATGATAGGTAACACCCAAACTATGTGAGAGACTGAGAGGGTGCTACATATTACAGTACGTAAAATAATAAAAAAAACTCCATGATCAAACCCTAATGTCACTAGCATATATGCTATTCTTTTTTGTCTTGATATTTTGTCCTTTTTTTTTTTTTTTTTCTCAAAACTTTCAACCAAAGACTAATCATTATTCGTGACGAGTGGGCCCTAGTGGGATAAATTGCTAGCCCAGGGAGTTTTTTTAAAGTGCAGGTACCCAGATTCTAACTGAGGAGCATACTCAATCGAACATGAGACAAGTACTTTGAGATCAAGTGCCCAACCACCTGGCCAACCCAACTATGTTTGATCTTTTGTCCTTGAATCATACGAGCATCTCTCTCGGCAAAGTTATACAGTCATGGTGGGCCACATGACAGGGACAGAATCAAATAACAATATAACAAATGTTACTCACCAGTTCAGTGCTACCTAAATCTTTAATAAAGCTCTTGTTTTCAAAATCCAATGATTCTCCAAATTATAATAAGCAATCAAAGAAACATGAGGAAGAAAAAGAGCTTTTCTTTTAACATTTTCAACATGATTGCAGGGACCCAAAAGGTGTTCAAAAATTTTAGAATGACTTTTGTTTGGGTGCAATATGGAACAATTCAAGTCTATCTGTCTATGATATTGACACATTCATATAAAAGTAATTAAACCATAGTAGTTGGTGTGAACTGCCATCAGTTTTGTCAACTAAAAAACTTCTTAAACCATATAAATAAATATTATAAGAAAAAAAATAATATCAATAAATAACAAGATATTTTATAAGCACAAAAAAAAAATATTTAATTAAACAATTCGTTAAGGACATAGAGAATAAAAGAAGTGTTCATGTACTTACCTTTGCTTCTGTGGAAGGTCCTTTTCCAAATCAACAACCAGCTGATTGATACCAACAGAAGAACCCCAAAAATTACTGATACTGACATGATCACCACGGTTCGTTGATCCTTGTTCTTCCATTCTATAAGCATCCACAGCACAAAATTATAAAACAACAACAACAACAACAACAACAATAATAATAATAGCATTAAATAATTAATTAATATATTTTTATTGGGCTAGCATACTTGTCCAGACGTGTCCACTGGTTTTAGATAACTTATCTTCATAGATTTATTAATTTGATTGAAACAACATCAGCAGCAAAGAAAATTTGGACTCTCTTTAGACTTTGGGGCTTGGTAAATAATTAAATATATAAAAGCATTCTAGATTCAACTCAACCCAGTCAAGTGACAATGCTTCCGATACAAAGTTTCAATAAAAACAGAAAGCTGAGCTATGTGTTCGGTGCTTATACCATCCAAAACTATTGATTATAAATTTATATTTTTGATAAATGATTATACATGAATATATAACAGAACAAGAATTATAAAATTGATCATTTCTGGACTTGATTTTGTCAATAAGGTCATAAGATAGTGAATAACATGCATATTGCGAATCCCATGCGAGACAAATATGGGTCACGGTCAAAACTCAAAGTCAAAATTAGTTTTTGTTAGCAGTGTGTATGCTATAACCCAAAAAAAAAATGTCACAGATGGGATTTCCCGTCATTTTATATAGTTTAAAATGGCCAAGTGCAGTGTCTCTACCCAAAAAATAAAATAAAATAAAAGGGAGAAGAAAGAAAGAAGACCTGGTACATTTTGCCTATGAAACGTAATCTATTTTGTCATTAGTCTCCTAGAACAATTCTTTCTTTTGTTTCCTTCTACTTTTTCATTTTTTTGGCTAAATGAAAATAAATGGTCTCTAGTATGGACTCGTTGATCTTACGTTAAGTGACAGCATTAGGTAATATCATGTAAATCACTCCAACTGCTCACCAGGCAAAGCAAAGACTTTTACCACCAAGCCTCTCCCCTGTAATAGTTGCTTCCCTCTACCTTGGTCTTAAGTTCACACACTTCCAGGCTTTGTTCGATCATGGCTCATCATCCTAATCAAAGGGAAGCGTTTGAGACCTTGTTCAGCCTAGTGGTCTTAATCTTGAAAATTTTCTAAAGGGTTGCCAAAAGACTACAGTCTTAGGTCGGACCAAGCTGGGCAAAGTCTAGGCTTCATAGGCCTACGTAGGGGTTCAGCCATTCTAGGCCTAAAAGGTCTTCTCCTTCCAAATCTAAATGAATAGGCGCTGTAAATGAACCAAGCTATTTATGAACAATTAAAACTCGGTTTGAGAAAAAGCTTATAAATGTTTGCTTGTTTAGAAAGCAAGTCAAGTTCAAGCCTTAAGTTTAGGCTCGATAATTAAACAAGCCAAGCTCAAACAAATAATGTATTTGTGAACATGAGAGTTCAATTTAACTATATATAATATTACATTTATATATATATATATATATATTTACTTGTCTAAAATTATATTTATATAAACTTGAAATTGGATTGTATAAGTTTGTTCATATAATATAAAATTATTATTTGTAACTTATTAATGATATAAATGGTCCATTTATAGTCAAAATTTATAAAATTATGAAAAGATAAAACATTTTAGTCAGGATTTCACGCTATATAGGAAAAAAAATAAGTTAATTAAGTAGCTCATAAATAAGCTCAAGCTTGCACGATAATAAAATGAGCCAAGCTTGAACATAAAATCTTGTTTAATAATAAGTTCAAGCTCGGGTCGTGTTTAAATATATATATATATATATATATTAAATGAAGAAGCTTGAACATTTAATACTTGGCTAGGTTCAGCTCGTTTACAGCCTTGTAAACAAATGCAATTTGGGTATCATAGTGATCTCAATCTCATGCTGTAATAATCTATCCAATACCTTATACTCAGTTCAAAATGAAAGCTAAAATGTTTGTAAAAATTCAAAGTGATTAAGCTAAATTCATTATGTAGGTAAGCACCTAAAGTGTTTGATAAAATGTCAAATACATGTACATGGGCTGAACCAATGAGGAAAATATAGTGATATTACACATTTGAATTGCTATATCTCTTCTATTTTTTCATCTAAATAAACTTGATCTTGTTATGTGATTGCTGATGATTTATCTTTGGATTACTTGTTTGTATTTTGTCATTAGCCATTAGCCCAATGAAAGAACAAAAATGTGCCGTATTTCTGCATTTCACCAGAGCAAAGTACTTAATTAGATTCATAGCAAAGAGTGACTTACCAAGTTCAGAAGCAGCCATTCGAATATACAAATCTTCCCCGACTCCATTGTGCACTCTAATATCAAGCAAGTTCCCGAACCAAGCCACACAACCACTAGCCTCAGTTTTGGCACAAGCTGTACACGAACAGTTTCTCAAACAAGCTGCCTTACACTCCTCCAAGCTCATCATCGTACTATTGACAAAAAGCTCCGAAGTATCAGGCAACTTCAACCCAGAAAACTTCCTAAACCCGACTTTTGTACTACAGTTCAAAGGCATTTTTCTTATGCACCCACCAGACCATTCCATCAAGTTCCAATCTTCTTGTGTTTTTGGAGTAAACCCAGTTGGGCACTGGCAAACTGGGGACTTGTTCATGTCGCAAATGCCATTAGGACCACAGTGTCCATACTTATCACAATCATCAATCTGCATGGTATATATACTCAACCACTCACCACGCTGCAGGTTCCATTTGAGGAAATCTATAGAGCCGGACTGATTCACCACAAACCTTAAGATTATTGAACTATCACCGTTTTCAAAGGTATAGTAGATAGAGCTTGTGTTGTAAACAAAGATATGATTAATCACCGGGGTTCCTTCAAGCTGAGGACCCCCACCAAAGCGAATACCATCCCAAGGCCCACTTCGAAATTGAATCTCAGTACCCTTGCGAAGAACCAACTGTGGAAGCCCACGAGGGTCTACTTTGTACGTGAAGTCCCCAGTGGATGGATCTTGAAGACTCTTCCATGAAGTCAGGAACCAGTTTTGTTTAGACGTTAGGTTCCATCCAAGCTTCATGCCCGGTAACAATGTATCACATGGATGATCAAAGCTCTGCCATGAATAAGCATAGCTTTCATCATTAATATCTTTAAGCACAAGGTTTCCCGTGTTTAAGAGCTGCAAGACTGGATTATTTGCCGATGAATTCGATGACCAGATGGCAGTACCAGATTGATTGTTGGCGATAACAATGTTTCCGGTTGGGGTGAGGGTTAGAACACCAGATGAATCTGTGATGGGGCTATTTTTATTAGCAACCCAAACAACCGTTTGTTGGATATTTTTGTACCATATTCCCACATAACGATTGCTGGAATTCCAGGGACTAAAGAAGCCTAATATGAATGCTTCGCCGGTGGAAACCAGAGTTTGGTTGTCTGTGAGATTGTGGTTTGGAGCTAAGGTGTCTAATCCAAGGGAGGTTTTGGAAAACGAGATAGGAATGAAGCAGAAGAAAATGGAAAGAAAGAGCTTCATGGGCTAAACCTCAATTACAATTTTACTCAAATATTTTGTAGGTTTGATCAATTGGTTAAACAACAGGAATCAGATATGGGTCAGAAAACTGACTTCTTGATAAATCTAAGAATTTTCTCTGAGGAAAAAAACAAAGAAGTTGGGAGAGGAGCCCATGATGTAAACACAAGCCGCCTGTATTGACCTTGAAGTCAATGGTTTGCACAGGAAGTGAACATGGGTTCCTTCTTCTAGCAGTAATGGGAACGCTATTACGTATTGGTTCATAAAATCTTTGGAGTGGTTATGACCAATGGAGTTTCTCCATGACATTTGTGTACATGAGGTGTTTTACTTCTAGGGCGCATTAAACAGAAAACTTATTGGAACCTATCTAATAAAATATGAGTTAGGCTAACGAGTGCCCTTAAAGCACTAGTTAAGAATACATTTTAGGAAAGTTTTAACATTACTTTCATGAGAAATAAAAAAAACTGTCAAAACATTAATTATATTCTTTTCTTTTTCCATAAAAACTTTCTTTAACTAAATCTTTAACCAATGCCTTTAAGGCACTCGTTAACATTTCCCATAAAATATTTATGAGACCGAAGATATCTGGCACTGAGTTTTATTTTTTGTTTGGCTGGCTGAGCAAGCAATGATACTGACAGAACATTAAACTAAAAATTTTTTGGCCATCTAAATCAAACTTTGAGGCTTTGTGTCACTCTACAAATGGGCTACATAAATACATCTTTGAGGATCTTTGTAGTCTTATGTCATAATATTGAGTCCCATGGCTTCTTATGGCTGACACATAACTAGAATGAATTCACAGGAGAAATAAGAGATCATCAAAGCTCATGCGTTCAAGGTTGTTATATAGTCCTTGTCTTTGTCGGTGACCAAACTAAAGCAAGAATGAAAAATGTAGCTGCAATTGTATGGTTTTTACTTAATTATTAAGTGATGGCCTCAAAGATGGAATATTCCAATTCCATGCTTTGATAATATTTTCTTAGTAGTTGATTTTCCTCATTACATAGCGTGTTCTCATCTCAATATCCTTTCCTCAATACATAGTATGTTATTTTGCATTTTCCTTGTTAGCCTTTCTATTGAATCATCCTTCCTATTTGTGATGTCTGCCTGGGAACATTTGGTTCCAAATTATCATTCTTTAACCCAATATTGTTCAACTTGTCTTTGTTGGGTAAGGAGATATGCTTCTTTCCTTTGGTTCACATTGTCAAGTAGAATTGACTAGAAGCAATAGACAACATATAGCTCTGTTTATTACATATGCAGAAAGTGTTTAAGAGTCACGACACAACCTTTACTTCTAGAAACTACAAAGGATTTGTATTCCTGTCACAATAGTACTACTCAGCCATTTTTCCCTCGCAATCAAAGAAAAATTTGTCTATTAAATTTTCAATATACGTTTTTTTATTTTTTTTTATTTTGACATTCCAAAATGAAATGGTTAGACAAACAAGATTAAATGAAAAAAATTTAATGATTACTTATGATCCCCCCTTAAGATGTTTGGTGACCAGGAGAACACTAAGCCTTGCACGTGTTTAGTCTGTGTGTCCACTAAATAAAACCGTGTTGTTTCTTCTAGCTTCTTTTTCTTCCTACTAAAGCAATACGGTGCCATTTTTTTATTCTCTTATTCTTCTCACTAAAATAAACGACATCGTCTGGTACTTCAGCTAGAATAGACACCAATTTGGTGAATCAAAACACGTTTAAAATAATATGGGCATGGTCTTTATTTCCAATTTAATTGCGAACTCCTAACCAATCAAAATGCAAAATATATCACGTCAAAACACTATCTCCAAATTTCAATATCATCATTGAAATTTTTCAAGGAATAATTATGATAAACTTCGTAAGGAAAGATATATATATATATATATATAAGGCCTAATTGTAATCTATTGCAATTACTTTTGTCAATTATTTTGTAATCTCATGACAATAGGATATTGTTTCGCATTTATTATTACAATATATTATATTATATTATATTTATTATAATATAATATATTGTTGATCAATAAAAAATTATTGCAATATATTACAAATAATTGACAAAAATAATTCAAGTCAAGTTATTGCAGTAATATCTATGTTGTAATTGTTTATTGCCTCATGTTTGTTATTTTAATAAATTGCTATTAGATTATTGCAATGAAATCTTTGTTGCAATAGATTATCACTTCAAAATTTTGTGGCAATAAATTGCAAAAAATAATTATTATCAAGTTATTACAATGATTTCTTTGTTTTAAGTTATAGTAACAAAATTTTCTAGTACAGTAAGGTAATAAGTCATATATTGCAATTAAAAAAAAAAAAAATTATCAGATCTAATTATTATTGATGCAATAACTTACCACTTTTAAGTTACTATTACAACAATCGTAATTTTTGTTACATGAGCACTTTTGGAATATTGGGGAAGCTAAAATCGATTCCCCTAGCAATATCATGTAGCCGATACCATTGACTTCACCATATGCAGTGCATGAACAATTATGGAGACATATGCTCTCACAATTGTAATTTGAATCCTCTACCACCACCTTTGATTTCGCAAAATCAAGTAGGTTCACACCCTTAAGTCAAGAAACACATCATCTTGATTAATTTCTTGTATCAAATTATGGTATTAATTCCTTTGAAAATTTAGTTCAACTCTCCTTTGACACCAACTTGCCCAGTTGCCCTTAGACCATTGGCCAAGGTTTATTGGAACAAAGCCATCCATGCAACAGTAGATAGATGAGTTTGATGAATTGCTAATCAGAATTTTCCACACTTGTTGCAGATGTCACATTCTTCTGCTGGCAAAGACTTATTTCCAAAATTGATTCCCCATAAGTGCTTTAGATACCCATCCCAACTAAATCCGAAACTTGGACATCTCCTATGCATTGAATTATGTATAAACAAAAAATTTTTTTTTTCCATTATGTAGAGTAATTCTAAAACCATACTTATAGTTGGGTATCAAACTTGGAACACTAGTAAATACATTTCCATCCCAATGCCTGTTTCTCCGCCTCATATGCTTTGCCTCCCATATCACAAGCTATGATGATGCTTGATTATCAATCCCCACGGTGTAATTTCCTTGTAATGGATCATTGGGAGACTTCCATGAAGTGAAAGCACAATTCTCACCCATTTTGACTTTCACACTCATGTAAGCCATAAACGTATCTGTTGGATGAAAGAAGCTATGCCACAAGACTGATTCTTCGTTGCTGTTGTACATAATGAAATCTTAGTATTTGGAAAGAAAAGCTAATGAAATCTCCATATTAGTTGACCAGATTTTTTTCTTCTTTCCATAAAAATTTTTTATATTTCCATCTTCTGTAATGGCCAGAACTCCAGCTTTTTCCATGATTGCACTACACAAAGAAAGACATGTCATAACAAGTATTATTGCAACAAAAATATATATAGGTAATATATGTAGTATTGCATTTCTAGATTTTTTCTGTTATAATAGTAACTTAAATTTATTATATCAACATAAGACTGCTGCAAGAATTAGCCATGTTACATCTATATGTGTTGTTATAATTGCTGAACCTTATTTAACAAAGAGATATTGTCAGCCCATGAATTGTGTCATTCCACTTCAAACCAATTGGTGACGAGGAAGATACACTCAAATCTTTTATGGCTTTCGATATCACACCATGCGAGCTTGTTTTTAGAGTGGTTGTAAGGAGTCAAATTGTGGTCCCCCCAACAATTCCTCCCTTCTAATAACACTCCCGTGACTCAAACCCATGACCTTGGCTATGATATCATTTGTTGGACCGTGGGCTATGTCATTTCACCTCAAAACTAATTGGAGATGAGGAAGTCATACTCAAATCTTTTATGGCTTTCAACATTACACCACATGGACCTGTTTTTAGAGTGGTTATAGGGAGTCAAATTGTGGTCCCCCCAACAGATATGTTACTACAATAAGTAACCACTTATTTCACATCAATTTATATTGTTGTAATAGGTTAAACCTTTAATTCACACCAAACTAAGGTGTTGTAATAAGGGTGAATCCTTATTTAATTTCTAGCGTATACTATTGCAATATAATGTTACATGAGATGGAGAAAATTGGACATATCCTTATTGAAATTTTTTTTTTTTTTTTTTCACTTATTGCAATGAAACATTTGAAGCAATAAGCTATTGCCACATAGTTCTTCATTGTAATAGAGAAGTCATTGCATTAACCTGACTATTGCAATATGTGGAATTTAACGCAACAAGATCTTATGTTGCATAAACCTATTGTTTCAAAGTTTATTACAAATGCTCCCAACAACTTTTTTCTGTTGCAATGACATCTTATTACAATGAAATCTTATTACAACGACTTAGGGCCCATTTAGTAATGTTGTTTTAGTAATATTGTTTGTATTTTTTGGAAATACGTGTGGGTGAAAAAGTGTGTGAAAATACATGTAATGTTGTTTAAAAATTGAAAATTGTTGTTTAAGTTCATGTACCAAACACCCCCTTAGTTGTTATTGTAACAAAATTTTCAGTTGTAATATGCATTTTTTCTTGTAGTGTTGGATTCTCTCTATTTGCCACCTATGTAACTTCTTGTTCGTGAATGTTGTAAATCAATATTCCAACTTATCTTGACGTTGAATCCAAGCTCGAAGCTTCTGTATTCTAACCTCAATGTTTTACCATCTTTCAAAATTTGGCCTTATTTGATTCTATAAGCTACAAGGCTAACAGAACTAAGTATGCACGAAACAAAAAAGAAAGAGAAAAGAAAAACACAAAGAGAACCCATAGTGAGAGATATTCAACTTTAAAAAAAAAATAATAATAATAATAAATACTGAAGAGAAAGTAGATGGGGTCTTTTTTGGGGGGTTGGGGGGGTGGAGTAGATAGGTTGTAACACAAAAACATATCACAAACTCAATACTTTGATCACTTTTAATAGTGATATTCTCTAAAATTATTAGTTTTAAAGTGAAATTTGTGATGTGTTTTTGTGTATAATTAGGTTCCCACCTTTTTCACGTTGTCAACTAATCTTTTCAATTTTCAATTTTTCTTTATGTTAGAAGAATGTGGCTACTCTTAAATTCTTAAGCCCACCTCACAAATTACTAAATTAGTGCCTAATGAAGCTTCCTTTCATTTTCCAAATTAAATTTGTACCTCTAGTATTTTCCATTAAAGTTTCATCCAATGGTAAAGTCCACGCCACTAGTTTAACTAGTCCTTAATCAATATATATATATATATATATAACTGAATCCTTTGAAACTCCCACAATTTTCAATGTCAGCACAATAGTTAAAAAAAAAATCATAAACACAAAAAAATAAATAAATTCTAAAACCAAAAATAAAAACATAAACGCAAAAGACATTTCTAAAACCCGATATACTGCTCTACCGTTCCCCCACACGCAACCTTCTCCTTCCTCCAAAATGCAAACCCACGCTCTACCTTTCCCCACACGCAAAACACAGCTCAACGGCTCCACCTTTAGTCCAAAATGTATGCCACCATTAGCCCTTCTCACCCATAACTCAATGGCTCCACCTTCTTCAGCACCACCCTTCTCCAGCTCTACATTTGTCGGTACTACCCATCTCTCACTCACAATAGTTTCTCCCCCTCTCTCACCATCAGTTCTTCTCTCCCACAATGCTGTCAACACCTAGGTTTCTACCACCGGGTTTGTTGTTGGGTTCTACCCCTATCGAATTTTTATTTTTATTTTTGGTAGCTAATTTAGTTTGAGGTGAGTTTGTAGAGAAATTCCAGTTTGGTTTTGAGAATATCTACTTATACATGACTGTATTTTGATTGAAATCAGAGAAGCCCCAACACCCCGAGGCAGAACAACCCCACATGAGGGTGTGGCTGAAGAGAACAGAATCTCAACCCTTCACCCTTAAAGTGTTTGACAAAATTCCTGAGCCAAACTGAAAAAGGGGCTTTGGCTTGGAGGCATGACGCTTCCTTTACTCTTTCCCTATTTGTCTTAATTTAAGGGTTTTTTTTTTTTTTTTTTTTTTTTTTTTTTTTTTTTTTTTTTTTGTGTGTGTGCAGAGTTTCCACGTCTTCTTCTTCTTCCTTTGGATTGGATTTCTAGTATTTTTGTTCACTACTCATTTGATCTGTTGAGTTGATTTTGCTTTTGAGTCTATTTGATCTATATGTATATTTGTGTTCTGTTTATGTGTATATGTGTACATAATATGTATGTATTTAAGCTTCGCTAAAATTAATGCTATGTGCTTCATATTGTTTTGTCGGTTTTGTATCCTATGACTAGGTTTCTGTGTTTGTGTGGTTGCCTTCAATGTTTTGCTTAATGAAATGATTTGGGATATGAAATTTTATGAACTCTGTTTTTAGTTTTTAACTCCCTTGATCTAAAGCTTCGAGAATTTCTAATTTGTTCACTTGATTGTGGTTTAATTTTATGCCAAAATGAGTTGTGCTTAGAAAATATGTATTTTCTTTTGGGGAAAACAAAGATTCTAATATAAAGTTCACATCATTTGTAAATCTCTGCAAGCTGAAATTTTATTTTAGTCTACCACCAAGAGTATTTAAGTTTTTTTTTTTTTTTTTTTTTGAGTTGATTTTCTTTGATTTAGGTATTTGGGTTATTGGTTTTGATTAAAGTTGAATGATGAAGATGGAACTGTAGTAGGATTGTCAATTTGAAGAGCTATGCTATTCAAAATCCAATTTTGTTCGACAAATTCACTAGATTTCCTACTTTTGTCTCTCTCTCTCTCTCTCTCTCTCTCTCTCTCTCTCATGTTTTTGTTGGTATAATGGTTGAAAGAATAATATAAGAATTGGACCTTTGTGAAAATAGGCCAACCCTAAATGTTTGACAAAATGTCTCAATGAAATTAGAATCAGTGTAGATTCAAGGCTTGGTAAAAAATTTACATCTGTTTTTTGGAAGTCCCCTATTTTGGATTGGTAAAAATTAGATGTGAAGAATAAAGGGGTTTTTGCTGAATTCGTTTATTTTTGTTTGTGTTGTTAGGAAGTGGAAGGGTATTGTCGATGAATGGGTGAAGTTGAATCAACCTGAGGAACACACATCCTCTGCTTTAATGGGTAACACTGTTTGTACTATTTGGAATGAATTTAATTTCAATTTCTCTTTTGAGTAAGTAACTGAGTGCAAATTGCATTATAGAAAGTAAGTTAAAATTGGTAATTGTTGTTATTGGCAGCTGATGGAGATTCACCTCAGCAGAAAGTTATTCAAAATGGTTATTAGTTGCTACAAGTTGATTTTTTTATCTTTGAATTACAGCAGGTAATGTCAGTGAGAATTTGTATTACAACTCCCAACTAGAACTGTGAGTTATAATTTTGTTCTTATAATTTTGTTAATAGAGAACTATAAGCATTTAGAATTTTGGTTAAGAGTAATGATTTTTATTGATAAGTTCTTTGGAATTTTGGCTTTCTTTTTAAATGTTGTGCTTTTATTTAAGCAATCATTTTGACTTCACTACATAAAATTATTTTTATTTGAATATATGTAGCATAAATGGCAAAACTATGTAATAGCACTCTAATGCTATGCTTTGGATATCACCTTATAATGTTAGGTTTTGTCTAAAATTTTATTATGGAACAGACGTATTGAACACATCTTTTATATGTATGTGGGATTGACCTATGTAAGCTCCACATACATATTCATATTGGTATATTCAATTTGTGTTTGCCTATTGGGATTGTGTGTGACCTTGGGTCCTTACTATTTAATTGTGACTCTCTCTCTCTCTCTCTCTCTCTTTCTCTCTCTCTCTCTCTCTCTCTCTAAAGGCTAAATACTTTGATATGTTGAGTTATTTGGGTTTCATTTGAATGGTTTCACTATTTTGTCTCTTTGTAATATTCTCTCTCTCTCTCTCTCTCTCTCTCTCTCTCTCTCTCTCTCATATTTTTATTGGTATAATGGTTGAAAGAATGATATAAGAATTGGTATCCTTTGTGAAAATAGGCCAACCCTAAGTGTTTGACAAAATGTCTCAATGCAATTAGAATCGGTGTAGATTAAAGGCTTGGTAAAAAATTTACATCTATTTTGTGAAAGTCCCCTATTTTGGATTGGTAAAAATTAGAATATGTTTGGATTGGCTAAAAAAGTCTGGAATTTTTTATTGCTCTCTTTATATGTTATTATACTGTTAAGTTTAGTATTTCAGGTTATTAGCTGCTATAAGTTGATTTTTTTTAGGTTATATTTGAATTACAGCAAGTACTATTAGTGAGAATTTGTATTGCAACTCCCAACTAGAATTGTGAGTTATAATTTTGTTAATAGAGAACTGAAAGCATTTAGAATTTTGGTTAAGAGTAATGATTTTTACTGATAAGTTCTTTGGAATTTTGGATTTCTTTTTAAATGTTGTGCTTTTATTTAAGCAATCATTTTAAAAGGCTGAAAATGATGCTGCAACCTATAACTTTACTTCATAAAATTATTTTTATTTGAATATATGTAGCATAAATGGCAAAGCTATGTAATAGCACTCTAATGCTATGCTTTGGATATCACCTTATAATGTTAGGTTCTGTCTAAAATTTTCTTATTAAATAGATGTATTGAACACATCTTTTATATGTATGTGGGATTGACCTATGTAAGCTCCATATACATATTCATATTGGTATATTCAATTTGTGTTTGCCTATTGGGATTGTGTGTGACCTTGGGTCCTTGCTATTTAATTGTTACTCTCTCTCTCTCTCTCTCTCTCTCTCTCTCTCTCTCTCTCTCTCTCTCTCTCTCTCTAAAGGCTAAATACTTTGATATGTTGAGTTATTTGGGTTTCGTTTGAATGGTATCATTTTTTTTTTTGCAAGTAATCTGGTGCCAATTAGGGACCGTTGCTTTACTCAAATTTGTATCTGTCGGCCCTTCTAAGATGCCTTCAAATAGGTCTCTGAAAACTTGATCAGAGCATGATTTGGTCGCACTAATTCTTGCAAGCCTGAGTATGAGTCCTCCATGACCAGCAATTGCACTTCAAATCCAAGGTTTTCTTTCTTCAATTATATTGAATTGGGAAATTCTAGCACTGTATTATAGATTTATGTTGCTGTTGACTAATTGTTTGATTAATTTTGTTTTCTCATAATCTATTCAACTAATACAGTCCATGAACTTGGTATAGTTGCTAAAGATGTCAGTTTGTATGAAAGTGTACTATTGTTGTCAAATAGCATTTGTTGAGCCGACTAATGAGCAAAAAAAAAAGAAAAAAAAAAAGGAAAAAGAAGAGAACAAAATAAGTTAAATGGGAATTGAAACATGTTCTAAGACGCCTCTAGTACACCTAACAATATCAAAAATAAAATGTGTTAAATGGGAATGAAAAGACTATTTTTATTCCCATTTACAACTTGTACATCACGGCGTGTTAGTTGTACTGCAAAGAATCTTTTCATTCCCATTTAGAACATGTACACCACCTACTTGAAAAAAAATCTCACTCCCTCTTGCTTTTATTTATTTATTTAGAATTTGATAGTTATACTCTCACAATATTTTAAGTCAACTTCATGGTTTGTGTCTCTTGGTTTTAGTTGTCATAGGAATTGCTAACACACTGAAACACTACCCGTGCTCTCATCCTACATTAAAACAAAAAATGTTATTGACTGTTAACTAACCAAGCATGGCAGGTGTCCAAAAAAATAATATAGTAACATTATCCCATTGCTTTCAATTTATTTCTCCTTCACCCAATTCCACACAAATACCTTGACATATTTTATCAAACAAGTCCATGCATTACACCACAATGACTCACTAAATGCTTTGTATGTAATTGTGATAGATTTGTTTTTGAATTAGAATTGGTTTTATAGTGGTTGAAACCTTAATTTGGGTCCATTTCTATATACAACCCTCTATATACATCCATTGGTAAGGTTTTTGTTTTCCCTTTTGAAAATTTGGATTTAAATATGACTTAGGTTTTGATGTTGTGGTGGATTGGTTTTGATTTAGGAAATTGGGTTAGTCTATGGTCAACATAAAAGGAGTTGCCTAAGAGATCATTTGGGAAGAATATGCACTTGGCATTAATTTGTAAACCATTGCCTTTGGTGATTATTATGTATTGGCTACACTTACGTCATCAGTTGAAGGAGTGGTGTTCCTTTGCAAAGCAGCCAATCAATATATATATATATATATATATATAAGCAGAGACCTTATGCGGGAGTGCATGAGTCCTGCCAAGTGGTGCTTTAATTTTGCATTTAGTCCTTTTTTACCTCTTTCATTAAATTTTTTTAACTGTTACCCAAAAGTTCACATTAACTTATTTTACAATTATCTCTTTAATATCTCATTAATTGCCTAAGCTTACACCACATCTTTCTCAATTTTTCATATCTTTTAGCATACCCACTGTTTTAGTATTTTTAAAAAAACCAAAAAAATAATAATTAAGGACTAATAGTAATAACTAACTATATAAGGCCCTAGAGAAAGATAGAGAGACACAAAAATGTTGTGGATTGTTAAAAAAAATGCACAATTTCACAATATATTACCAAAATAAAAGATTTGAGACAGATAAAACATTTGAAACAGAGAGAAAGAGGAATCTGAGGGGCCACCACTTCCGTTATACTAACCTTCCATCACCATCAAGATTCTGAAACCCCTAGGATAATTTTTTTCTTTTTTCTTTTTTCTTCTTAAATTAGGAGTTTAAATATGATTTAGGTTTGGGTAGTTCGGTTGGATAGTTTTCTGTTTTTGGTATATAAATAGAGAGAATATTTTGTGCACAATGTAAAACCATATTTTACCATGATTTAATTTTAAATCATCTATAAGATACATGTGTACACACTTGCCCACACCATGTCTATGTGAACGCAACACAAATTAGTTAATTTTCATGATCCCGTTACTTTTTGCATTAATTTTTGGTTTCATGATTTTTTAAAAAAAATTAATCTTACCTTGAGAATGCTACAAATATACAGTGAAGCAACTGAACAAATTTTTAATATCTCAAAATGTATATATTTCTTTACTCTAATTTTGCATTTAGTATTTTTTTACCTCTTTCATTAAGCTTTTCTATATCAATATGTGCTGTGATGGTCCCAAGCATTTTCACTTTTCAGTTTTCTATTACAAAGTAAGAATACACAATTTGACCGATTCGCTAGTATTTCATACTTTCTTCTTTTTTGATGGAGTTTCCTACTTTTCTCACAACCCATAATTTTGAGAAAAGTTTGTATTCTAGAAATTTTTGAGATGGTCCCATTATTTTTTCAAAGAAAACCTTTCTTTCGAAGAAATTGTATTAATGCAATCCTTCTATGTACAACTCTCTCTTCTTCCCTTTCCCTTCCCTTTCTTTTTCCTCTCTTCTTTCCTTTTCATCTCCCTTACAACCAAACAGGATATTAGTTTCCAAATTCAACTAATAAAAAAAAGTGTTTTGAGGATATTAATAAAAAGAGTTCGAATTTGGTAAGAATGAGATGTAAAATTCATATTTTACACCATCCAATAAGAGATGTCACGTCAGTTTTTTACTTAAAACTCAGTACATCATATTACAATTAATAACATCTTAATAAACTTCTAATTTGGTTGAATTTTCAGATGAGTATCATAATTAATTGAGTGTGGTTGTATTTATTCTTTAATACGTGATAAAATGATGTGGCATGTTGGGATTGGAGGGTGTAAAACTTGGGTTTTAAACCACATCCTTATAAAATTTAATTTTTAATAAAAATATGTAAATTTAAAAAAAAAATGTACATCCTTATATAATTTAATCTTTAATAAAAATATGTAAATTAAAAAAAAAAAAAAAAAAAAAACATGTTTGATTACCGTTTTAGTCTTTAACACTTTTACTATGCATCAAAATGGATTTAACATCTTAAACATGTCAATTTTGTTTTTAAACTTTTGGTATTGTGTCAAAATAATTATTATTATTAAGCGGTACATGAAAAGAATTGATTTATCTAACATTAATATCAAAATAATATTTTTATGCCTTCTAAGCTATCCTTTGAATTATCACGTGTCCTTAATTAGAAAATAAAATATTTGAAAATATATTAATTGTATCTCCATAAGTAAATGAGATGTCATTTTATTAGCAGAAATTGAAAATTTCTTTTCCTCTGCTTTCTCAGCAACCAAATGGGGTTTAAGTCTTGACTTTTTCATTAAAGTGCTTATGAACATCATCTAAAAAACATACTATTTCCCTAATTTAAAAATGAAATTTAAAAAAAAAAGGCCAAATGTCAATTTTTTACATTATCATTTTTTTAAGAAGTTAAAGTTATTACCAATTATATTATAAAAATCTTGTAACCTCACATGGTAATGAATATAATTAGTGTCATGTCAACAAGGTAATAAATCAATTTCCTAATTATTTTTCTATTTGTTTAAAAATTGGTACATCCATTTAATAAAAGTAGTGTGTAACCCTGTGCATATGCACATATACATTTAAAAAAAAAAAAAAAAAAAAACCACAATTATATATATATGTGTGTGTGTGTGTGTGTGTGTGTGTGTGTGTGTATAATTTAGAATCTAATTGGATCTAGACTCTTCGCTTTTTGTACCAAATAATTTACTTGCTACAAATATTAAAAAATAAGATAGAACACATGGCGCAAAATTAAACTCAATTAAAATTCAATTTAGAATCTAATTGAATTTAGACTCTTTGATTTTTACACCTAATAATTCACTTAACTTAACACAAAAATTTAAAAATTAGATGAGACTTATGGTGCACAATTAGACTCCAATATATAAATGTATAGCAACTTACCATTGCTCTATTTAAAACTAGCTAGTAACCCCATGCATATGCATGGATACACTTAAAGATATACAATAAGATATATAATATAATTCTCATATATATAATTGAAATACTATTGATAGTCATTTTTATATTTTGTTAACTCTTTAAAAAATATTGTAAGGATATTATTAGGTATAAAATGTAAATTGTCCATATTTATTATTATTATTGTGAAACACTTTTTTTTTTTTTATGATTCATTTATTCTAGACTCTTTGGTTTTTGTACTTAATGACTCACATTGATGAATATTTATGATGTGGTCTGAAATAAAACTCTTTGAGAATAAATATTTTAAGACACATGGCACAAAATTGAAACTCTAATTTAAAATTATAATTTGAGTTTCTTTTAATTTCACCTATTATTATATATATAGATATATAGATTACATGTGGCCCTCTTTTAGGAGCCACTATCTCATCAAAAATACTATCTCATCAACAAAAAAAAAAAAAAAAAAAAGGTTAGTATATTTTAATGTATTTGGAATGGTGAGTCCATTGGTATTTGGAATCAATGTAAAAAAAATTAAAAATTAAAAATTAAAAATTAAAAAAAAAAACCTTAAATTGGACATGTGGCACAAAATTAGACAAAAATTGAAATTCAATTTAGAATCTAATTGAATTTTCTCTTAGTTTTGACTTTTATTATATATATATAGACTGGTTACTGGTTAATGCATTGCACAATTTTTTTTGGTATAATCTTTTTTGGTAAATATTATGACTGGAGAACATTTTTTTGGAGAAAAAACTTCTTTAATTTTTATGTAGTGATTTAAAAAAAAATACAATGAAGGGTTTTATGATAAATTTTGTTAATTTTATGAAATACATTTACATAAAATAAAACTCATAAAATGCATAAGATATACATAAAGGTATAATAAATGACTACGCATAAAAGTTATTGTATTTTTTTAATTTCTATTAGCTAGATCACATTTTTTAAATAAACTGAACAACCATTTTATCACCCCGTTATGCACGTAATGATTGGAATGTTGTTAGTTAGTACATGATTTCTTGATAAACAATATTGAGTAAAAATTATTTTAATTCTATTTAAGAAATTTTTTGTGAAATTTTCATTTTCATGTCCATTTTTTTAATCTAATAGATTTAATTTTTCATATTAGTTTAATTGAATAGTATTGTGTTTTTAAACTACAATTGATAATTCACAAAATGAGTAAACAACTTATTGAGTATTGCAAAAGATACAAATATGAACATTAACATGTAGGGACGAAGCCATTCATTGGCTTTGGGGGGCCATAGTCCCCCCTCAAAGCCATTCATTGGCTTTGGGGGGCCATAGTCCCCCCTCAATTTTTTATTTTTTTCAAAACAATAGGTATAATTATGGTTTATTTAGAATTTGAGCCCATCAAAACAAAACTCCCCCCCCCCCCCCCATACAGTTTCTTCAACCCTCTAAACCCAAAAAATAGCCCAAATAACAACCAGAAAAATTAATCTAAATAGCCCAAAAAACAACAAAAAAATTATCAACAAACCCATAGTTTAATCCTTTCAAAAACAAAAATAAAAACAAAAAAATCCAATCCGAAAAACTCTTCAAATTTACCACACAAAAAACCCTAAATTGAAATTAAATCTAAGAGCAAGTGAGACTGTGAGAGAGCGTGTCTCATGAGTCACACCTCCTTTGCTCTGGATAGTGATGCCACACCACCACCAACAACAACAGGCATAGTCTCACAGTGCCCTGGCCACCAAAACTGATCGAAGATATCTGATTAGATATGCCATATGCGTCACAAGTCACAGTCGCCACACAACTTGCTCTCCTTCTTTGGTATTTCATTTCTCCCATCTCTAACTCTCTCTCTCCTTTCTTTCTTGTTTCTTTCTATCTTAAATCTAAAGATTCTCAAAATTTGATATCTCTCCCATCTCTGACTCTATCTCCATCTGTTTTGACTTTACAACAAGTAAAGTTATTACCTTTTGTTTTAATAGTAGAAATGATAAAGTGCAGCCATTTGATTGGTTAATTTAATGATACAGTACAGTAGTGTATTATTTAAATGGGCAATAATGGATCTGTGGTGTGGACATGTGGTTTTGTCCTTGAGATATTTATGAATGATAAATACAAAGGCAAAACGCATATATAACAATAACAACAATGGAAAACAAAACCTTAGTCTAATCAATTATAATATTTGATTTTTTTTTATTTTTTTTTTAATGTAGGAAGAGATGCTAGTTTTGAATTTTATACATTGCAAGGAAAACTTTTGACATTTTAGTACGAAATAAATAATAAAATACTTTTGAGATTTAAAAGACGTTGAGACCTTTTGATAAATAATTACAATGCAATGTTCTAAAAAATGGCTATTTTTATATTTTACTTTATTGTTTGTTAACACTAAATATGCTAGTTTGGAATTTTAGGATTTTTTTTTTCCTTCAAAACTTTTGCCCCCCCTTGGTTGAAAGTTTGGCTCTGTCCTTGTTAACATGAGCATGAACATGAAGGGAGATTTCTATTCATTTTATTGAAGAAAAAATGTACTTACAAAAAATTCCAAACTTTATTAGGTAAAGAAGAATTAAGCTATAGATAGCAAAATTAATAAACTAAAAAATTTAGGAGCCTAAGAGGAGCCATTACTCAGTTGAGACAACCCAAAATACTCAAGGACTAAAATAAAAAAAAAAACCATCCACTTCACACTTCTATCACAATTGTTTTAGCTCAAGGAAAACAATATATATATATATATATATATATATATCCTTTTTTATTTAGAAATAATTACAATATGTATGCTAACCCCGCAAGTTGAACCTTTTCTCCCTTAAACTCTAGACACTTTGTGTAGAGGGAGGTGCCAATTCGGCTACAAGGCCCTCAAAATATATATATCATTCAATAAATATAGAACTTCCTTTAAAAAAAAAATTTAATATGTTTATCATAATTAAGGGAAATCCTAATGGGTACTTCACTTGAGCATATGTGAAAAAGGCATATACATACCACAAATGGTAATGGAGAAAGAAAAAGTTGCTAATCCGTTTTTATATGGTTTATTGCTTTGCCTCAATTAGTCGCCCAAACAACATACCGCTTATTCATACCACAACCACAAATGACAATGCAGCATTGGCCATCGGTAATTGGTAATCTGAAAGTATAGATTTCTTTAATAGCTCTACCTTCATTCCTTTTGGCCAATATGTCTTTACTAAATCAAAATCAAACCACAAAAATCATATAAAAAGCACCAAATTAGAGTTTATAATTATAATTAAATTTTTAAGAGAAATCTAGGCACAATTTCACAAAAATATCATGTAACTAAGTCACACTCAGGAATATTGAACCATTTTTCCTTTGTCTAAATAGGGGGGTCCCAATGGGATGATAGGGCTAACAATTTTCTCTCAAAAACATTTATGGTAGGAACATAAAAGTTTTCCATTGTAGACTTTTCATGCTTAAAGAACATGACTTGCCAACTAATCAAACATGAGTTTTTAATACCTACAACAATTTCACAACATCAAGAACAAACCCTAGTGAATACAGTGTCAAATTCCATAGTCTCTTGTTACATCAAATGAGTGTTTAATTTTACTCACAAAGAATTGAATAGTAAAGCTTCTAGGCCATAGTCTTAACTAAAACTCTCAATCATGTTGGACTCGGATGACACCTTTCCACAACGTATCATTATGAGATGCAGAAAAAATTTGGAGTGTATACATCATTTAGTGTGGATGGGAAGAAATTTCATCCTATTCCAATTGGTTAGGTCAGTAAGGGACCTATTCCAATTTAATGATCCTGGAATTTTGTATACAAGTAATAATCAAGGAAACTTCCACCTAAAATGAGTCAAACTTTTGGTAAGAGAGAAAATTGATGTCTAGACAAATCAAGCTAAGGCCAACCAAAATGGACCATATTCTTAATTTCTTATCTCGATTTGTTCCATGTACAAGACTTACAGTCAATGCTTGGCGTATAAAAGTTGAACATTTTATTTAAAGTCCATCCTCTGAAAGCTTGAGAAAAAATTCATTTAAACAAACACAATATATAAATTATATAGGAATTAAAGAAAATTTGTCAAAAATAATGAAAATTTAATATATGCTTAAATTCTTATAAGGATGAACACAATAGCAATATCCTTTAAAAAAAAAAAAAAAAAAAATTATGCTTATTTTGTACATATGATAAAGTCCTATCATAAAGTTTTTTGAGACTCATGCTAATTAGTAATTAGAAGTTATAAAGGAATAATCATCAATATATATATATATATATATATTGATGATTCACAAAACATGTAGGGCATGAGAGGTATAGGGTTGCTTAGGGTATATGTTACAAAATGCAACGGTTGTGAGAAAAACGTGATAATTGAGTGTTAAACCTAGGATAGTATGGATAAGTTGTGGAGATCCAACTCCTTGTCAGCTCTAGGACTGGTTATACTCCTGATATTGTCAATGAAGAAGATCACATTGTTGAAGATAATGAGTTTCCTGATTTCCAAAAATGGAATATTCCTAAAGTTGATACTAAAACTATTTACAAAACTAGTTGGGCCAAAACTACTTTTCATCCCATTTACAAAGTCAGAACTGTTGAACAAATATTTTCTATTTCAAAAGTTCATGAAAAATGTTGTTTGTTTTCTAAGAGAAATATTAATTATTTCATTGCTAAAAAAACTCAGTTATTTACATATTGGTATGGTTCAAGTTGCTATTAAACCTCTTACTAGAAAAGGAATAAATGCTTCTATTCTCATGTGTTTAAAGATAGCATTCTTGGTATGATTACTGCTTCTTTGTATGATGGTCCTATTTATTTCAACTTTTATCCTGATATTACTCTTGCTTTGGATGATCCTAATATTATTAAAGCTTTAAATTTGAATATTGCTTCATCTGGATATCACATGGAAGATGGTAGTAAACCTTTTGCTTTGATTTACCACATTTATTATCAACTGTTAGATACTCAATTGAATCTTGGTGCTAAGATCAATAGAGAACCTTCTGGTAAAACAATGTTAATCACATGTTCAACTCCTAATGCTAAAGCTCAAGTTCCAAAAATGATTCAATGGCAAGATATTAAGATTCCCAATGAATAGTTGCTACAACAAGAATCCCCTATTGCTAAACCTATTTTTGATGAGCTAGATCTCACAAATATTCAAACATATTTTGATGGTACTGTTAAAATAAGTTTTCCAAACAACCAAACCTTGAGGATCAACGAACGAAGATATTCCTTTGTTGGATCTAAAAGTATTTCAAAAAGAGATCAAGATCTCAATGATTTTTTGCAAAAGAGTCTTGAAAAACCTACTGATTTAAAGCTAAAAGGTGTTTCAAGTGACAAATCTCAAATCAGCTCTCTTTTCTATTCCACTAAAGCTGAACCTTCTTCTCCATTTGGCAAAACTGCTAATGAAGAAGAAGAGGACACTAGATCTATTTGTTCGTCTGATTCTGATTTTTCGCCTATTGAAAATCTTGTTCACCAAAACCAATTACGAGTTTTAAATGTTTTGGATGAAAGTTTTGAAATTGATATGGTTTCTCTGTATAATGAATTTATGCTTGTTAAAAATAGAGATAAAGAAAATACTACCAAAGTACTTTTGCTCAGTCTGAAAAAAACCGTGTTAAATGGAAATGGAAAGAAAAAATGAATCAATTGAAAAAACACATTTTGTTTTTTGAATTTCTTGAAACCATTATGATTCAAAATATGAAGTTTCAAAAAATCATTTGAATGTAATAAAGAAATCAAATTTTGTTAAAGAAGATAAAACCACTATTAGGTCTAGTCATCCACCGCTTGAGACAATTTTGATAACAACTAATAAGACTGATGGCTCTGATACCAACATTAGACACGGCTTAGGCAGGGAGGCATACCTATCTTTTCAAGGCACTGCCATCCTGCTTGGGATGCCATCAGCACTGCCTTTAGGGCTCATGCCGATGGAGGATCTAACCTAATACCCGACAATAAACGCGTACAAGCGCCGGTCATACAAGAGCCATTCCTTACTCCCCGTCAGGGACGTGAGAACTTTGACCATAGGGACTACCTGGTATTGTAGTTATAATAAAAGTGCAAGTAATTTAAAACAATAATAAGGCAGTAGAACTAGCCAAGTAGTATATATCAAAAATTTAGAACCATCCAAGATGGTGGTAGCAACAAGTAGTATAATAAACTGAAATCTGAAAATACTTGTTATTTAAAGTAGAACAAAACACTTACAGCAGTAGTAGTGGTTACAAGATTGAAACAGTTACAAAGCTTGGAACTAGGTCTAATTACAAGGTTGTAGTAATAGGAAATCCTAAGGTAAACAAGGAACTCTCTCTCCAAGAAAGACTCTCTAAAAGAAAGAAGTTCTAAGGACGAAATTCTAAAATGAATTCTGATCTAAACTTAAGTGACAACCCCCTTTAAATAGGAAAAAATTCGGAGTGAACAGTGTCATAAACAGTAAAAAGTGAACAATGTCAGTGAACATTAATCTGTGAATAGTAATCCGTGAACTATCTGTGAATAGTATTTTCTCACTTTTTGTCTTCAAAACATCCGTAGCAAGGGGCTTGTCCTTATTTTGCTGAAAAGTAGTCTTGGAGTACTTGTGAACATCATTATTATGGCTTTGGAAAATAGTCTTGGAGTATTTGAAACTTTAGTCTAAAACTGTGTCGAAAGGAACAAAACATGTAGAATCATCTTTTTCAAAAACATTTCAAAAAGTGTCACTATTTTGCAGGTGCCAGTAGTAGAACAATAGTGTGATAGTAAGAAACCATTTTGGCTGTTGTGCAGGCCAGACAAATAGGGTGAACCAATATTCCAAAGGACTTGTTAGAGGGACATGGGACGCATGGGTCTTCACAGTAGACGCATGGGACTTCACAGTAAAGCATGTGACTTCATGATAGCATTTTTTGAATATTGTAGCATTTATGGCCATTGTGCAGGCCAGACAAATAGGAGAACTAATCATCATCAATTGCTAGATCAAGAGTATCTTGACCAAACAGTTTCTAACTGTAGGAGTAGCATGGGAAAATAACTTTATTAGTGGGAAGCATCAGACTGACAAGAATTCCAAAACAGTAGGGCTATAGTAGTAACAGTAACCTAAGGAGGACACTTATTAATCAATGGAAGAAGCATTAGATGGATAACCATCATAAGGATCCCATGGAAGATCATTATCACGTTCATGCTCATGGTAGATAGCATATTGATTACAGAATCCACAATATAAAAGTGGCTTAAACGCCGAAGTTCTCCCTGGGATGAGAAGAGTTCTTGGATTGCAATGATCAGCTATCCGCAGATGATCAATGGCATTAGCATAGGGTCTGGGACCAAAAATATAGATTCTATTTGTGTTTCCAATGAAATGATAATCTTTCCATAGATTTTGAGCAATATCAATAATTTTGTTATTAAAATAATTTCTACAATATTCTACAAGAGCATAAGGATCATTAAAGGACAAGTGGGAATTTCCTTCAAACCATGGTCCTTGGTGAGTGTGTCCATTAATGAGAATGAGATGCTTTGAGGGCTTGACATTCATCTAGTTATCTTTTTCCCATTTTGGCAAAGTGCTTTAGCATCTGATGGAAACAAAAGGACTTTTAAATCCTTTAATAGCATTCTGAATAATATGTGGAAGCTAGCTAGCTTGGTAATGGCTTGTTAATTTTATGAATCTGATAAAGCCATATTCAAACATTTGGGAAAGCCAGTTAGGATCCCTATCATCATCATCATCATCATCTGAATCATTAGCATTAGCAACATATGAACCATCATCATAATTAATTGGGAGACTAGGAAATGGGTGTTTCTTTTCATACACTCTGAGAGTACTCCCAAAGTGTTCTTCCCATTCCAGCTAGATAAATACGTTATCAGCTTCATCTAATTCATTAGGATCAGGAATAGTGGCTGTAACAAGTTTCTTGAAATATTTGAACCATAAGTTAAAAGACTTGAACATAGCCTTGCTTTTCAGAATACGAGATTGTATATCTGTAGGCAAGTTGGCAATAGCACTTCTTAACAAAGATTGGGTCTTAAGACTCAATCTAGCATAATCAGTGCCCATTATAGTAGTCCTTTTATCCATTGAATGGATTACCTCTTTGCCAAAGAGTTGACTAATGTAGGCTTCAAGATGGCTTTTAAAAGCCTCATTTTCTGAAACAAGGTTATTTTCTAGAACAAGATTATTTTCTAAAACAAGGTTGGCATAATGGCTCATATAAGCCTCATTTTGCACAGTAAGATTAACAAGGTGGATCTCAAGTGCTTGGAGGATTTTCCGAAATAGGTTATGGTGGTTTCTAGTAAAAGAAGCTTGAAGGTTATCAAGAATAAATTTAATAGAATCTGGAAGCTCTAAATAGGTTCCATTGTGGAATTGAAATCTTTTAGATAAAACCAATTCCTGCAAAGAAACATTGAGAATATTAGGGTAATCAGTAATAGTTAATAATTTAGCATTATGAGTATTACCTTCATAAACATCTATGAAATATTCGCAAGAACCCATCCTTGGTTCTTGAATAATCATATCAGTAAGAAAGTTTTCAACATAAGACAGATTAACAATGTGTCTTTTCTTATTGGCAAAAAGCATTAAGAACATCATCAATTAGAATTTTCTAAAAATTATCAATTTTTGATTGCATCAATTTATCAGAAAGTTGTTCAGCAATTTTCTTATATCTAACTTCTTGTTGAAGGTAGTTAAGATGTTTGATTTTAGCATGGATCAAATTTGAAGCAAAATTAGTGTCGATCTCAAATTTAAGGCAAATTTGAATTTTTCTTTCTGTCCGAAAGGATCAATAGTAATTCCATCATGTTCAACAAGAAAATGATACAAAGCATTTATAAATGGCAAACCAAGAATCACTTTATCAATCATATTCTTAACAAGAACAAAAGGAATCTTGAAGCAGACATTATCATGGCAAACATGAGCATTCTTCAATTCATATTTAATTTTCATTTGAGAACCATTAGCAGAAACCAATCTTTTAGTTGATTTTTCAAAATATTTTGAAGGAATCAACCCTTCTTGGATACAGTTCATATTCGCACCAGAATCAATCATAGCAATAACAGTGAAATGATAATCATGTGTTTGATTCAAGGATTCTAAATAATTCTTCTTGATCTTTATCATCAATATTTAACATGTTAAATTTATTTTTCAACTTACCAAGTTTTTGTTTACAATCTTTACTAAAGTGTCCAGGTTTTTCACAATTAAAACATTTACCTTTACCTGATCTTTGTTTATTTTATTTTTTAGAAACATTTTTCATTATAGCATAAAAATCATTAGAATTAGTTCTGTATCTTTTATATTTTTTATGGCTATAATTTTTGTGAGATTTATCATGTTTTTTTACCCTTTTGCAGGAAAGGAGCAATAGGGGGCAAACCATATTGTTCACAAAAATTATCCATTTCATATTTAACTTTTCTTTTATTCTTCAATTGGTGTTTTAACAGTTTTTTATCATTGCACATATTAATACCAAGTTTTTTAATAGAGCTTAGAATATCACCATAGGTTAAATTATCATAACCAATGAAATCATTTTTACTAATTAATTCTTGTTTTACCTTATGAGCAAAGATAAGAGGCAGACCGTCAATAAACTTTTCTTTCTAATAAGGCTTGTAACAATCTTTCCGATACATTACTCTGGAAAGGAAAACATCTTGGTACCATCTGTAATCAGACATAGTAGGACATCTTAAATTATTCAGAAGATCAAAAATTCGAGACGAAATATTAGATGGAGTACCAACAAAATGTTTGATAATAGTATAAATCAAGGTATTGACACCATCAGGAATACCTCGACCAATACTTTCAAAAAAAATTTGGCAAACCTTCATCATTCTTCTTAACAGCATGTTTAATAGATTCTCTAGAATCTTTTGTGAGATATGGATCCAACCATCCACGAAGAGTGCCAGAAAAACCAGTAGCAAGAAGGTCAACAATTTCAGGGTGATCAAGATTATGATTATTAACATATGCAATTCTAACCATGGACATATGACCCATTTTATTAATTATTTCTTGTTCAGATAAACCATCAATATTCTATTCATAAATCTTATCAACAAAAACAAAAAACTGTGTCTGAAAATGTCTTTCTTCAAACTGCATATCAGGAGGAGTAGGTTTTGAATACCAATTTTTTGTAAAAAACATGGGTTTGGAACTTCCAACAAATCTTTTAATTTCTAGTAAATCATCATCAAAAACCTTTTTAGCAGAAACATAAGATACTGTATCAGAATCTGTATTTTCTTCAGAAACAATATCTTTTTCATTTTTTGAAATAGTTTGAGCAACATGAGTACTTGTAGAAGTACCCTCAGTTTTAACTTTTAAATCAAAAAGCATTTTCTCAACAATGTCAAGAGTTTTCACTTGAAAAGTTTTAAACTTAAACCTTTTATCTTGATTGGGTAAATTAATCAAAGGTTTCTCAGTTTTGACAGAAACAGGTTTTTCAACAGAAACAATTTTTTCTTCAATACAGTCAAGCTGTTGACCAATAACATGCAAAAATTTATTAGTAAAATTGTTTTGTTCAATAAGACTAACAATGGGAGTTTGATCATCAACAATTTTGAAAGGAGAGGCTTTAACATCAGTCAATAATTATGTGAAACAACAATTTTAACTTTTTTGAACCATTTTGGAGGAAGCACTTTATTAACAAGACTAAGTTGAGAATCAGTGAAAACATCAAAAATACCTTCATCAAAAAGAAGAGCCCGTTGACTGGATTCATCTCCATCTTTGAGCTCATCTTGTTCATCTTGTTCATTATCAGATTTGTCAAGTTTTTTTTATCAATTTTTAACAATAACAATTCTTGTTTAAGATTATTATTATTATCACTTTTAATGTTTTTAAATTCATGTTTTAATTCACTTATCTCCTGTTTAACAATATTAATTTCATGTTGAAGATCATTAATAGTTAAATCTTTGGATTTCTTTTTATTAAATCTTTCTAAAGTTTCTTCAAAACTTATCGTTGATTTAAGTTTTTTACTAGTTTCATCTTTTATTAAGTTTTTCTTAATATATATATATATATATATATATATAAAAGCAGAGATCTCATGCGGGTGTACATGAGGTCTTGCCAAGTGATGCTCTAATTTTGCATTTAGCATTTTTTACCTCTTTCATTAAGTTTTTTTAACTGTTACTCAAAAGTTTACATTAAATTATTTTACTGTTATCTCATTAATCTCTCATTAATTGCCTAAACTTACATCACACATTTCTCTCTTTTTCATGTCTTTTAGCATACTCACCATTTTAATATTTTAAAAAAAGCCAAAAAAAAAAAATAATAATAATTAAGGACTAATAGTAATAACTAACCAAATAAGGCCTTGGAGAGAGATAGAGAGACACAAAAATGTTGTGGATTGTTAAATAAAACGCATTATTTCACTACATATTACCAAAATAAAAGACCTAAGATTGACAAAACATGTGAAAGAGAGAGAAAGATAAATTTGAAGGGCTACTGCCTCCGTCATAATGGCCTCCCTCCACCATCAAGATGCGGAAACCCCTATGTGTTTTTTTTTTTTTTTTTTAAATTAGGGGATTAAATATGATTTAGGTTTGGGTCATTTGGTTGGATAGTTTTTCTTTTAGGTATATAAGTAAAGAGAATATTTGGTATGCAATGTAAAGCCATATTCTACCATATTTTTAAATCATTTATAAGACAAATGCATGCACACTTGCACACACCATGTTTTAATGTCGCACTATCGATGAGTGGAAGATAGTAAGAGAGTTGGACATACTTTTATTTCATAGTATTAAATATGTAAACACAACACAAATTAGTTGATTTTCATGGTCTCATTACTCTTTTGCATTCATTTTTGGTTTCACGATTTTTTTTTTTTTAAATTAATCTTACCTTGAAAAGGCTATAAATATGCAATGAAACTACTAAATTAATTTTAAATATCTCAAAATGTGTATGTTTCTTTACTCTAATTTAGTTTACTTTTTTTTTTATAATATATGTACAACACTATTCAAAACCGTTTTATATAAAATATTACAAAATTATCTGTGCATCGCACAGGCAACTTACTAGTAAATATAAAGCTATCAACTTCATTTTCTTTTGTTCTTCAATGAAGATGAGAGGGATGCATGTTCATAAAGCTTGATGTTCAGGTTTAAAGAAAAGAGATAAGATTTTAGAAGGAGAATGTTTGGATCTAGATTGTCATAGCATTGAGTGATAGCTATTGCGGTTGCTATTGGCTTCTATGTAAATTAAATGCCTACAACAAATATAGATGTGGCAATAGTTTTATTGGAATTCTTTTGACAATATTTGATCTACAAAATACATTAAAGTGAAAAGTGAATTTATGTAGTGAGACTGATTTACAATTAATATGAAGTATGTTTTCATTGTTTCAAAATTGAATTTGGATTTTGACCTTGAGCCAAGTAAACATACAAAGGTTGCAATCCTTTGCAAATAGATTTCCCATTGTCTTAATGTTTCTTTAGTTTTCAACATTATTTTTTTAAAAAAAATAGTTTTTTCTTTCTTTCTTTTTCAATGTCCTCTTTTTTTTTTTTTTTTTTTTTTTTTTTTCCTTTTTAGCTTTTTCTTGGTGGGCAAATCAACTTTTCCTTGATTCTTTTAGCCTTTTCTTTTAATGTGAGGTTGATTAACTAAATATTTATTTAACTAGCTTTTTCTTTTAATATGAGGTTGATTAATTAAATATTTATTTAACTATCCCATGCATTGCGTGGGTTAGAGACTAGTTTTGATTATAAAATAGGATTCCATTGAAAACATCATGGTGGGTCATTTAGAGGCTAAAGTTAACACGTATTAGAGTCCAAAAATATATGTGCGACAAGTGAGGTAATACAATAAATAATATGTGATTTAATGGTTTTCTTTATAGCAACTTGAGTCATCACCATCACACCATGCATGTAATTCCTTTAGTTTTTTTTAGAAGACCAATTTATGTTTACAAATTGATGATGCCGAGAAATTCACCAGTGAGCCACACGATACTTACACACTCGAAAGTAATTCCTGCACAACACAAAAAGAAGACCTAACAAAGAGCACCGGTGTGGTGCTAGCCAAATACCCTCCGAAGGTCAAGTTAGAACTATTCTCGCAACTTTAGAGTGCTAGAGAATGGGTCAATTATGCATACCTTGATTTGCAAGGGTATTGGGGTTTTTATAGTAGTAGAGGGTTGACATCTCTTTCTTGGTGCGGAAGTCTTTTCCTTATAAGAAACCTCTTGAATAATCCCAAAACGTGATAGACAAGATATTTCCTTGTAGAGAATATTTACATTAATGTGCGCATCTTCAAGAATCCTCTTTGTGCTAGAATCCCTTTTATATTAGGATTCTATGGTGTGTGTTGCAGGTATCTCTCATCTAGGGTTTTCTCCCTAATACATGGGTATTGGACCCATAACTGATCCCTTCGTTCATGTGGGATCCATCCATAATGGATTGTAGACTTTGGGCCTGTCCTCTATCGGCCCACAGATAATGAATTGTCAGGCCCATCTTATGGAGATCCGTCAACCCAGACTTTCACCTTTTCAGTTGCCCCCTCACCTCATAGGTCCGTCATATTTTAATGGAAGGACCTATGAGGTGACAATTCATGGTATAAGGGATGACGGTTTAGAAGCCTGTGGGTCGACGGTCATCCAAGAACTGTATCAAACCCTGACAGATTGTCTGAGTGAGATTTATGACACATGACACGTGTCGTTCCTCCATTGGATGATATCTTGGATTGAGGCATCACTTCGTCTTCCGTGTAATTCCTTTATAAATATCACCCCCCCCCCCCCGTTTTTCTCTCATTTCTCTATTTCCTGTTAAAAAACACATTGTTAGAGCGCATCTGTCATACTTGTCAGAGTCCACTTCGTCCAGTCGTTATATCCGCCATCAGCGCTCCTCCTCTGTTCACTCACTATTTTAGTAAGTATTCTTTCTCACAAATCTCTTTTACTTTTAGGTATACTCATTTTATTTTCCATATACCCGTCACCCTCCCTAGACCCGTCGGAGTCTTAGGTTCTATAGTTACACATCAGCAATGTCTAGTGCATCAAGTAATCAATCTGTTGTCTGTGACGGGGCGGATTACGAGGAAGTATACCCGTCTGGTCATAAAGACCAAGTGAATACAAGTGAAGAGAGGAGTTCATCTGCATCTTCCCCGTCCTCAATAAATGAGGACATGGAGATGGCTGACCCAAAGGAGGGTTCTGATGACGGAGAGGGACAAATTCAGTATACCGCAGGTGCTGATGGACCAAGGGAGTTCATCATGCTACCAGAGTGAATGGTGAACGATTTTAGATCCACCATTAAGGAGACACACTTCAAAACTCTAAAGGCCAATTATCAAATCCCAGATAATACCTCCATCCGTCTACCCTATAAATCAGAGAAATGCTATTATGAGGGGGTAGAAGGTGTCAAAGTGTACGAGCAAATGTTAAAGGTAGGACTTAGGTTTCCACTAAGCTTCCTTCACTGTGAGCCTATCAAATATCTGGGTCTGTTCGTCAATCAAGTATCCCCCAATGCCTAGAGGGTCCTCATAGCAATGGAGGTCCTATACGATGCTTGGTCAAATGGTGCTAGGAGGCTGACAGTACGGAATTCCTCCACTGCTACCATCTGGATGAGATTGAAAAATCAAGCGGGATATATATTTTCGTCCTTAGGAGTCCGTTGTTGAAGGTCATATATGAAACTCCAAACTCCAACAGAGACTAGAAGAGTCGTTATTTTTTCTTAGAGGGTGACGAATGGATGTGTCGTCTAGGGAATACGGAGCACATGCCTGTCGCCACAACTTGGGGCATACTATCTTAGTCTGGTATGCACCTGTCCTAACATGTGAAAACTTTACATAACCATTCTGTTTACCATATTTACTTAACACTTTTTAACCATCCTCTTCTTTGCAATTCGACAGCGTCCACAAGTTAGTCTTGAGGAGTACAGTTTTCTTGAAAAAAATTTTAACAAGACCAAGCCGGAGGAAAGGACTTAGGCCAAACTAGTCAATCTTGACACCATCCACTAGTATTGTGACGGTCATGCACCAACACTAGCAGCCATCAAATACGAAGCCAGAATCCGTCAACGTAAGTCTGTCGTTCCAATTCTACTTTGTTTTTTAATCTTTATTTAAGAAATTAGCTTCATCTGTCCACCTTTACAGAAATGGATAATGCCAAGAGAAGAGCAATAATTAAGGCAAATGCTGCCAAGACCAGGGAGGCCAGCACTGTTGGCTTCAAGGAGACGGGCTCGAGCAACCCATCTACAAAAAGGAAGTAGCCGTCCAAAGGCAACCGTCCTACAAAGAAACCCAAGGTCCCCTTGGAGCCTGTCGTGGGACTAATGGCCGAAGGCACAAAGACAGTTACCCCTGGGAAGCACGAGGCTGGCAAAGGCCTTATAAAGGGTTCGTCGACAACTCTGAAGAAGCCACTCGTCCTCCTTCGAGAGGATCCCAAACATGCCTTGGAGCAACTCTCGTCCATCATTATCTCCGAGGACTATGAGGACTTGAGTAACCATTCAACAGAGGCGATGGGAGAGATGGGGTTGTTAAGTATCGCTCAGGTAAAGTTTTGTTCGTCCATTTTTCATCCGTCTTGATATCTTTTTGCTCGAAACTAATTTATCCTTTTTTTTTTAGGCCATGGTCATGATGAAGGGTTTAATGGGACGGTGCTTAAATCATGAGACGACCTTGGGCCGCATTTGCAAAAAAGCAAAGTTGACAGAGGATGAGTTGATCAAGCTGAAGGCCTAGAAAGTGGTCCAGGAGAAGAAACTAAAAATGGTGGAGGGGGTAAGGGACGAGTATTACAAGATGACGGAGGAACTGAGGAAGGTCCTGGGGGACAAAGAAAAGGAGATCCGTCTAGCTAAGGACGTTGTTATACTTGAGTATCGTGACTCCGATGCCCTTCTGTCCGAGCTTGGGGTCTCGTATAGCGAAGGTTTTGACGAGGCCATCCGTTAGGTGAAGGCTTTATATCTGGAGCTAGATGTGTCCATCGTCAACATTCACGCCCCCGAGCAAACATCCGTCCAGCCTGTTGAATCTGATAATACAGATGAGCTTTTTTATGAGAATGCCCTCGTCAATGATACCGCTGCTGACCAAACTGTTGTTGAAAGCCAAAGTGAACTGAAAGATGGTCAGGCCCGTCATAATGATGAGAAGGAAGTCCCTGCTGTAGAATAAAACTACTCTTTCATTTGTTATTCATTTTATGTAATGTAAAAATATTCGGAGAACATTTTATGATTCCTCCATCGTATTTTTGAATTATGTGGACAATTCCCTTCAAGGGCTTTATTTTGTTTAACTTTCTTTTTATTTTGGCTTAGTCCATCTACTATATCGACATTATTTTGTATATTTAATGATTGATGATGTCCATTTTGTGTATTTTGTCAATTTAATGATAGAGGCTGTCCTTTTTGTGGATCGTAAATTCACCTATTCATTGATACCCGTCCATTCAGTTTGGACTTAGTTTATGCCCGTCCATTTTTGGACTTAATTTTACCCTCTTAGGGTGATCTGTCCATTTTATGGACTTAATATCTATCAACGTTGTGGAATTTTTTGTAAAATTTTCATCGTCAACGTTGTGGAATTTTTTGTAAAATTTTCATCCTTTTGGGATGATCCATCCACTTTATGGACTTAATATTCGTCCAAGTTGTGGACTTCGTAAAAATTTTCATCCTATTGGGATGATCCGTCCACTTTATGGACTTAATATCCGTCCACATTGTGGACTTTTTTGTAAAATTTTTATCCTCTTGGGATGATCTGTCCACTTTATGGACTTAATATCCGTCCACGTCGTGGACTTTTTTGTAAAATTATCATCCTCTTAGGATGATCCATCCACTTTATGGACTTAATATCCGTCCACGTTTTGTACTTTAGTATTGTTCATATTTGGACTTTGTGGACTTTTTATTCCCGTTTTATATAAAGAAAACATAGTCGTGTTTGAATACTCCTCTTATTTAATTATAAAAAATGTGTCTGTAGAAAAGTACCTACCCCCATGGGCTCAAAAAGATATTTATTGTAACGAAAATTGTTCAAGTAAACTAGTAAATTGTAGATTGTTCAAATGAAACTAATAACTTGTAGTAAAAAACTAAATGAACTGGGCAATTTTGAAGCATCGTCGCTCTCTCTACTGGTAGTATTTTCTTAAGTGCTCCGTGTTCCAAGGGTGCTGTAGCTTTTGCCCGTCCAGAGTTTCGAGGTGGTAGGTTCCCTTCCTCTGCTATGATGTTATCCTGTAGGGTCCTTCCCAGTTGGAGCCGAGCTTTCCTTGCAAAGGATCCTTAGTAGCGCCCATTACCTTCCGAAGTACAAGATCTCCAACCTGAAACTCTCTATGCCTGACATTGGTGTTGTAATGTTTTGCCATGAGATTCTGATACCGTGCTAGTCTTTGTTCTGCTACCGCCCGAACTTCGTCCACCAGGTCAAGCTGAAGGCGCATGGCCTCTTCATTCTTACCCTCATCGTAGTTCTCCACCCGGTAGCTTGTGAGTCGTACTGGGATGACAGCGTCACTTCCGTAGGCCAGTTGAAATGGCGTTTCTCCAGTAGGAGTTCTTGCAATGGTTCGGTATGCCTACAGAATGCTTGGCAGCTCGTCCGGCCAGATACCCTTTGCCCCCTCTAGCCAAGTCTTGATAATTTTAAGCAAGGAACTGTTCGTGACCTCAACTTGACCATTGGCCTGCGAATGTGCTGGTGTGGAGTGGTGGTTTTTGATGCCTAGCTCTGAACAGAAGTCTCGAAATACGCCATTGTCAAGTTGCTTTTCGTTGTTGGAGACAAGCACTCTAGGTATCTTGTACCTACAGATGATATTTCTCCAAACAAAACTTCGAATGTTTTTCTCCGTGATAGTGGCTAGGGCTTCCGCTTCTACCCACTTGGTGAAGTAGTCGATTCCAACTACCAAAAACTTCAGCTGTCTGACTCCTATTGGGAAGGAGCCCATGATATCTAGTCCCCATTGAGCGAACAGCCAAGGGGCCGTCATGGGGGTTAGTTCTTCGGTCAGTTGCCAGATGAGGTTACTGAATCTTTGGCACTTATTGCAGGCCTTGACATAAGCTTATGCATCTTTTAGCATCATAGGCCAATAATATCCTACTCGGATCAACTTGTTTACTAATGACCGTGCCCCCGAGTGGTTTCCGTAGATACCCTCATGGACTTCTCTCATTATGTAATCTACTTCCTCATGGCTTAAACATCTTAGGTATGGTCAAGAGAATCCTTTCTTGTATAAGGTATCTTTTATTAGCACGAACCATGATGCTTAGACCCTCAACTTCCTAGCAACATCTTTCCTGTCTGGCAACACTTCGGCCTTAAGGTAGGATATTATTGGCGTAGTCCAATTGTTTATAGAATCAACCTCTTGCACATTCGCTCCGTCATCAATAAGCGAGGAGATTTGGACAAATGACAATACCTATTCTGAGACAAGCATAGATTCTGCTGAGGCAACTTTTGCCAGACGATCGGCACATTCGTTTTCCTCCCTAGGGATTTGAACGAATCTAACCTCGAGGCTTCTAATGCGATTCTTTAGCTCCTCCAGTTACTTCTTTATCCTTTCATTCTTGCACTCATAGCCGCTATTAACCTGGCTTATTACCACCTGCAGCGTACGACTATGTTTTTAGCACTTGCTGCCTTTGCGATATCTAGACCTACCACTAATGCTTCATATTCAGCTTCATTATTGGTCGTGGGGAAATCCAGTCGAATTATGCACACGACTTTATCTCTTTCCGAGGTTTGGATAACAACACCAACACCTCCTGCTCTTTTATTGGAAGATCCGTCTGTGTGGATGCTCCATTATGGGGATATTTCTGCCCCCTTGCCTTTCGATTGAGTAAATTCGATGATGAAGTCAGCTACTATTTGCCCTTTAATCGCAGTTCCCCGCCGTTACTCCAAATGCACATTTGCTTGGATTCAGCTTCATGTTATATGACCGGAGTGTGTCGAATGTCTCCCGGAGGTCATTTAGGTGATCATCTTCACGCATGCTTTTTACTAACATGTCATCAACATAGACTTGTACGTTCCTCCCAATCTGATGCACGAACATTTTGTTCATCAATCTTTGGTATGTGGCCCCCGCGTTTTTAAGCCTAAACGGCATCACCTTGTAGCAAAAAAGTCCTTGGCTTGTGACAATGGAAGTTTTCTCTTGATCAGCCTCATGCATCTTGATTTGATTGTAGCCCGAAAAAGCATCCATGAAGCTCAGGAGCTGGTGTCTTGCCGTCGAGTCTACTAAGGTATCTATCTAAGGGAGCGGGTAGCTGTCCTTTGGGCATGCTCTGTTGAGGTCCGTGAAATCAACGCATATTTGCCACTTCCCATTAGCCTTCCTGACCATAACTACGTTTGCTGACCTTAACTACGTTTGCTAACCAATTAGGGTAGTACACTTCTCTAATAAAATCGGCCACCAGTAGCTTCTTGACTTCTTTTGCTATCGCTTTGTCTTGTTCCTGAGCAAATTCTCGCTTTTTCTGTCGGACAGGCGAGGATGCAAGGTTTACATTCAATCTGTGAACTATGACTGCAGGGTCAATCCTAAGCATGTCTTCGTGGCTCCATGCGAACACATCTTGATTCCTCCTAAGGTATGGCGAGGGCTTGACGTATCGGCTGGCTGGCAGACGTCCCCACTCTAGTCGTCCGTTCTAGTCTTGATTCATCAAAGGTTATTTCTTCTAGTTCTTCAATCGGTTCTACCATGGTCCGCTGCTCTTCTATGCACATGGTCTGCTGGTGATCTTCCATCTCCATCATTGCAATGTAGCACTCGTGAGCGGCCACCTGATTTCCTCATAGTTCTCCAACCCCGTACTCCGTAGGAAATTTGATCATTAGGTGGTATGTTGACATTACCGCCTTCCACGAATTAAGATTTGGTCGTCCAATGATAGTATTATAGGCGGACGAGCAATCGACTACGAGGAAAGTCACATCCCTTGTGATTTATTAAGGATAATCACCTATTGTTCCGAAAGCGTGACTGCGCCTAACGGGAATACTCTTGTTCCTCCAAAGCCAACCAACAAAGTGTTCGTCAATATTAGTCGTTCCCTATCAATCCTCATTTGTTGGAACGCCAGGTAATATTCGATGTCTGCCAAACTGCCATTGTCGACCAACACTCGGTGCATGTTGTATTCCCCCACTCGCAGAGTGACGACTAATGCATCGTCATGCGGGTGGTAAAGGCATCGCGCATCTTCTTTCGAGAATCCGATGATTGGGCTTTCTCTTCGTGCAACTTTTGGTACTAAGCCCATCAGTTGGACATTATGGACCATCCTCAAGTAAGTCTTTTAGGCCTTTTTGGACGACTCGGTGGTCACTGTTCCGCCTACAATCATCCTTATGTCTTCGATTCGGGGTCTTGGACGCTCATTATCCCGTCGGGGCTGCTGCTCTTGAGAAGGTGGATCCATTCTTTCTTTGTTGACAAACCTCTGTAATTTCCCTCATCTGATAAGGGCCTCTATCTGTTGCTTTAAGTCGTAGTAATCAGCTTTGTCGTGACTGTGATCACGGTGGAAGCGAAAATATTTGTCTCTAGACCTCTTGCTGGGATCTCTTTTCAGTTTCCTGGGAAAGGTTAAAATCCCCTCGTCCTTGATTTGCATTAGGACTTGGTCTATTGGGACAGTCAACAAAGTGAAGCTTGTAAACCTCCCTCCTGGGGGTTTAGATCACCTTTCATCCCTTCGGTCTCCTGTTTTTGACTTCTTCGATCCTTGGTCCCATCGTACTTCTTCCTGTCGCTCCCTTTTTCTGGATTTTTCCTCTCGAGCTAGCAATGCGTCTTCAGCATTCATGTATTTGGTTACTCTGTAGAGTACTTCTGACATGGTTTTCGGGTTATTTTTGTATAAAGAAAACAAAAACTTACCCTTTCGCAACCCGTTCATGAAAGCTGCTACCAATATCTTGTCGTCTGCTTCATCGATCGAGAGTGCTTCCTTATTGAAGTGCGTCATGTAGGATCTCAGTGTCTCGTCTTCTTGTTGCCTGATGCTCATCAAGCATGTCGTGGACTTCTTATACCTATGTCCCCCAATGAAATGTGCAGTGAACTGAATGCTTAGCTCCTTGAAGGTGCTGATAAAATTCGGCGTCAGTCGACTGAACCATACCCTTGCGGGCCCTTTCAGCATTGTGGGGAAGGCCCTACACATGATTTCATCTGTTACCCCTTGAAGGTGCATTAGGGTCTTGAAGGTTTCTAGGTGATCGAGAGGATCCTTTACTCCGTCATAACTCTTTATGTGTGGCATGCGAAATTTATGGGGTAGAGGAAAGGAATTGACGAGGGCAGTGAATGGTGAGTCGGTCCTGTTAACTAGGTCGTCAAGGTCGCTGGACATTCGTCCTTTGAGGGCGATCATCATGACTTCCATCTGTTCCTTCATCGCCTGCATCTTCGCAACAATAGTAGGTGGAGCCACATCTGCGAGGGATGGGAGGCTCATTTTTTACTTCTCCAGTCTGCTTGGGGTGTTGCTGCCCTCAGGTCTCTCTTGGTTCCTTCTTTCAGCGCTGGTTCCTTCTTGATCTTCCCGTTGGTCATTTGGTGCTGCGTTCTTCTGGCGCAGCTGTTCTTTTAGATCGTGGTTTTGTTTGGTGAGGCGTTCCATGGCAGCGGCGAGAGTTTGAACTTGCCTCTCGAGGGCAGTCGTGGGTGGTTCCTCTCTTTGAACATCGTTAGTGGTTGCCATTAAGCGAGTGAGTACCATGCAACCTTTTTGTCCGGGAAACGATAATAGAGCTTACGAATCTCAACTGCATTTTCCCATAGACAGCGCCAATTGATGATGCCGAGAAATTTACCAATGAGCCACATGATACTTACACACTCAAAAGTAATTCCTGCACAACACAAAAAAAAGACCTAATAGAGAACACCAGTGTGGTACCGGCCAAATACCCTCCGAAGGTTAAGTTAGAACTATTCTCTCAACTCTAGAGTGCTAAAGAAGGGATCAATTATGCATACCTTAATTTACGAGAGTATTGGGGCTTTTATAGTAGTAGAGGGTTGACATCTCTTTCTTGGCGCGAAAGTCTTTTTCTTATAGGAAACCTCTTGAATAATCCCAAAACGTGATGGACAAGATATTTCCTTGTAGAGAAGATTTACATTAATGTGCGCATCTTCAGGAATCCTCTTTGTGCTAGAATCCCTTTTATATTAGAATTCCATGGTGTGTGTCGCAAGTATCTCTCATCTAGGGTTTTCTCCCTAATACATGGGTATTGGACCCATTACTGATCCCTCCGTTCATGTGGGATCCATCCATAACAGATTGTAGACTTTGGGCCCGTCTTCTATCAGCCCACGGATAATGAATCGTCAAGCCCATCTTATGGAGATCCGTCAACCCAGACTTTCACCTCTTCACAAATAATTATGTGATTTGTCCACACAGTAGAAAATTGTTACTTTGAAGTATGAATGTGAGGAATGACATTTTCTTCCACAAAAGAAATCTAAAAATAAGAAAGCTTAATTAATATTTCAAGTCATAATAGTAAACAATTATATTTGAAAGTTAGGAAGTGTTATTCAAATTAATTAACTATTCAAATTAATTTTTTTCCCTCTTCAATAAGAAAATTCAATTAACTTTTCAAGTCATAATAAGAATTTGAGGAAACTTTTCAACCAGAAAAGGGGAGAAAATATTATATTTGAAAGTTAGGAAGTATTGTATTTATTATTTTATTTTTCTTTCAAGAAAATAAGTCTTTTTCCATATCAAATGGGGTCTTGATCGAGTGGTAGTCAAACTTTGAGCAATCAAGGCAATCAACCCTTGATTAAAGGGTAGTCGAACATTGTATTGCTTTTCTAGGAGATTTGGACTCCTTTTCTAGAGCTGCTTCTTTTGCGAACTGTCTTGAACTTTAATGAACTAAACCTAGAAAGAATATACTTGGAATCGTTTTTTTGTAACTTCTTTGCTTTTTTTAATATTATGTAATATTTAAAAATAAAAATATTTCTATAGTCATTGGCAATTATTTTCTCATGCATCCGAAAACTACCACATGCCACTCAAAATTGTGGACATTATAATTGTCTGAAGTTACCTGAGGATGTGTTTGTTTTTGGAGTGAGAGAAGGAAAAGATTGTAAATGGATGATGCTCACATGCGAGCATCTTGGAATAGGAAAAAAACAAATCTCTTCGTGTAATAGAAAGAGTTGAACAATACGATGACTTGGAAAACACTACACAATCCTCATGTTCTTAGGCCAATAAGTCGTCACACAACACAAGTTCACCAACATTTTAGGGCTTTCATCTTCACTATTCCTATTGTTGCTCAAAACCGTAGGGAATTAATCTAGTAGCTTTCATCATTTTTGAGGAAGATGAAAAAAAAAAAAAAAAAGTGAAGTTTTTGAAATTATTTTCCCATTATAATAATGCTTATATAAATATATTTTCAAATTGATTAGAGCTTATTGTTGTATTCAAATAAACCATATATACATATATATATATATATATATAGGAACAAAAATCAAATTTTGTTTAAAAATTTCATTTGGCCTTTTCTATACAAAATTTATTTTTAATACATGTTGCTCTTTTATATATTTATATATATGAGTATCATTTATAAGTACTTTATGATGAATTTTCTTTAGGGGCGGCTTAATGCATTTGGGGGCCTAAGATGAAAATTAAACTTGAGACCTTTTATATATTTAAATATAATTTTTAGAAAAAATTAAATATTACTTAAACTCTATTATCTTGTTTTAAATGCAAAATTACAACTAATTAACGTAAGTAGCTTTTTTTTTTTTGGTAAGTATTATGAAGTAGTTGATTTAAAAATGAAATAAACTCTCTTATACATACATTATTCTTTTTGATAATTTACCATTCAAACCATTACTTTTATAAGTGCTAGTCAAACACTCAATATTTTCAAAAAATACTTTTTAACAACTCTTATCAAATACTCAATTTTTTTTGTAGATGCCAGTTTCATACTACACTTTTTAAAAAGTTCAAAATTTTGTCCTTATTTTTATGCCACAGTGTTTTCATAAAATCAAGGAGAGCACAATGTGATCGTTATAAACAAACAAGGTTACGATACATGCAAAGCACCAGAAAATGCTTACGTACAAAGTAGTGGATTCGATTACATAATCCTCAACAAGGGAGAAAACTACGTCATTTGCAATTTTACTGGACATTGCGAGGCCCAAATGAAGATGGCTATTAATGTCTTGTAATCTGAGGGGAAAAAAAAAGATCTTTGAATTGCCCCTATGTTTTTCTTCTTTTTTTTTTGGTTGTCAACAAGATAATCCAATGGAGTGATCAGTAAAAGTAATTAATGCTATGTTTTAAATATGTGAATTTGTGTGTGTTTTTTTCTTTTTCAATAAGTGGTAGCTTATATGATCCACAAATAATCATTATTTGATTTTTTGGGTTTGATGGTGTAGTGTTTAGGTGAAGAAGGCCTTCACTGTTGAATACATTGGGAGTTTTTATGTAGAGTGGACTGGGCTTTAATGATCTGATGGGTTTGAGTCTCAAATGAAATTAAATCTTAGTTGGGCTTTTGTTGTGTTGGATGAGTTGAATTGGGCTCGTATTTTAACCAAAAAAAATTTCTTGACCGGGTTAATTTTAGTTGGATTTGAGAGGGGACTTTTGATTGGGCCCTAATACTGAAAAAAGGGATATTAAATACAATATTGTTGGGGAAAAAGTTTCTCAATATATCATGATTCATTTGTATAGTAGAGGCACAAAAGAAGAAATAATAAAAAGTTCTTCGCTTGTGGGGATGAATGAAGATAACATTGAAAATCAAAAGAAAGATACAAAAAATGTGGAAGAAAAAGTAGAGGATTCTAAGGTGGGATATCAAGTCAGCAATTCAATGAGAGTATTTAATAATTTTTCATTCTAATGATCCATATATAGTGATCACAGTCAACAAGGACCCAAAATTCAAAACTTTATGAGATGTGACACACAACCTCCCTACCTGTGAGTGCTCTAAATGTTGATTGTCATGTCATAAACTAATCTTAAAAATTATGATGTATTTAGTTTTGCTACTCTGTGGAGAACTGTACAACATAAAATCTGCAAAATATTTGTGAGGATTTGTAACCAAAACATTTCTTCTATCATGTAAATCTATAAACAAATCTATAAACATTTGTAACCAAAACACCTCTTCTATCTTGCATCTAAAATAGTGACAGTAACCTCATTAGCAGTATAAGGATTTTTTCCACCAGATGATGATGTATCCATTCCCATAGAAGAAGCTTCAGTGACAAAACCAGGTTCCTTGGGTTGGGGCACCATTGCATTCTCAGTTGACAACATCAATAACACAGATGACATAGTTGGTCTGTCTTCCACGCGTTGTTGCACGCACAAAAGACCCACTTGGATACATCTTATCACTTCATTCTCAGAATATGATTCATCAATAAGTGCATCCATGAGTTCCAATGGTTTCCCTTCATTCCATAACTTCCATGCCTGAAACAGTTTCAATCATGTTTCGAAATTTGTCAGAATTGAAGACTGAAGTTCACAACATTAAAATTCAAGCTTAATTAGTTCTTATTCTTACATGTCCTAGTAGGTTGAGATCATGGTCGGGGTGATAAAATCCCCAGTTTTTCTTTCCACTTATTATCTCCAATAATAACACACCAAAACTGAAGACATCTGATTTCACTGAAAAGTGCCCGCTCATTGCATATTCTGGAGACATATAGCCACTGCATGCCAAAACAAGAATTTCAGCATTTGTAAACAGGGAAATGCATTTTCAAAACATTCTTAGAAAACTCACTATGTTCCCATTACTCTCTTGGTCGTTTGTTCTGTCTGTTCTGCTCCAAAAATTCTTGCTATGCCGAAGTCTGAGATTTTGGGGTTCATCTCATTGTCTAGTAAGATGTTGCTTGCTTTAAGATCCCTATGGATGATTCTTAACCTAGAGTCTTGATGAAGATATAGAAGTCCTCGTGCTATTCCCATAACGATGTTGAACCGCATCTTCCAAGTCAATTTCTTTCTAGTCTCATCTAGAAAATAATATAATCAACAATGTTAATTCTCTTTTTCTTTATCAAAATATGATCTTTATCTTTTAGCACTATGCAAATGAAGCAAGTGCACAATTAAGAATGATGAAATAAATCAAGTGTTAATCAAGCGTTAAAGGCTCAAACCAAAGAGAAAGTTGTCCAAGCTTTTGTTTGGAAGATACTCATAGATTAGCATTCTTTCTTCTCTTCGAATGCAGCATCCCAAGAGCTTAACAAGATTACGATGTTGAAGTTTCGCAATCACTATAACTTCATTCTTAAACTCATTGATGCCTTGTCCAGAATTCTGAGAAAGCCTCTTCACTGCAATTTCTTGTCCAGTTGGCAATACACCCTACGAGAATGGCATAAAATTAGTAATCCTATCATATACAAGGAAACATATAGCCTTATGTTCCCCAATTTGATATTTTGTGCTTAAGGTGTCTTCTCTCATGGCAAATTACCTTGTAGACAGGACCAAAGCCACCCTGTCCAATCTTATTTTTAAAGGAGAACTTGTCGGTAGCAGCAGAAACAGTCTCCAGATCAAAAAGAGGTAGCTCAAGGTCTTCCTCCTGAGTAGTTTCTTCTGTGGAATCTCTATAGAAATTGTTTATGCTTTCTGCTGTAACATACAAATTGAGCAGCAAAATAAAAGGATAAATTGATTGTACTTATTTTGGCAAACACAAGCACTGCCGCTACAAATACCATGGCAGTATTTGGAAAGAATTTGTAAATGAATTTATATACTGCAACTCAATCAGTCAAAATTGATAAATACTTAAGTAAACTTAAAAATATATGCCAATTCAATTACTCATACAGCTCCCTAGAATTTCAGTAAATTGTTCTAGCCATGAGATTTACAGCAGAAGACAGCATTTTTTACAACTAGCTTTTCACAAAACAAGCATCAGTGGAGCAAGCAAGCATAGTCCTTTAAATAAAATGTTTTGCATTCCCTTCAGTAGAGAGCAGTGAAACATCAAATATAAAGTTATATACAGGGGAAGCAGACAATGATAAATCAGGTTATTAAGAAGAAATTATTAAGCTAAGCTCCAAATTGGGGCAAGACACAAGCCAAAACAGGCACTTATCACTTTACACATACTGGTATTTTTCTAGCCTTGTCCCACTAATTTGTCACTTATGCATATATGAAAAAGAACAGCCATGTTTAGTTGTTTAACAGTTAAGGAAACCTAATTATGAACACAGAGAAATCAATAACTCCGCCTTATTGAAAAATATCCATTCTTTTAGAATTATTCCCCTTAGAAAAATCATTCTATAGTCATAGTGACATACTGCAGTTTTGTTACACCCAAAAGAAATTATGTAAGCTACTGAAATTTTTATTATTAATGAGATGGCATATCCCACTTAGATGCCCGTGTCAACCAAAGATTCCTATTATGCTAATGTAAACTGTAATGTGTTAAGATATGGGAAAAATTAAGCAAATAAGAGCTTCAATTAATATATTAACATCTTAAAGATTAATTAAGGTCCAAAAGATTTGAGCTATTTCATCAAACAATTTTATAAGAATAACAATACTAAGGCACTTTATGAGCTGTTTTACCTCTTCTCCATCTCCTTGCCCTTCTCATTCGACAAGCGTACCAGCCAATGATGCCAACTAGAAGCATCCCAGTAACTGAACATATGATGCTAGTGACAATCACCTTCACTTGTCTATCCCTCTTAGCATCTGCAATTGCCTCTGGACACCAAAGAAGTTGACAGAGTGAATCATTTTTTCTTAAAATGATAATCCCATTGTGAGTAGCATAGAAGTTGCTTTAAATTTTAATCCCCTTGGGTCATCAGTGCTCAAAAGCTAACACAGCAGACTAGAAAATTCAGGCAAATTAAATATTAAGGAAGCACAGATTATAAGGTCTGGCTATGCCAGCAAAGGTCCCTCATCCATCTAGTCCAAGGGACTTATGGTTCCCTATGCCACTATTTAGTTTACTTCATGAAAACGAAAAAGTTGCTTTACAATGAAATTTCAGATGTCAAATTACAGCAAGATAACTAAACTTATGCAATAAGCTAAATTTACATATCTTCAGAAGAATAAATTTCTACTAGCCATGAAGTCCATGTTCTGCCATAAAAATGATGATTATTATGTTATCCTAAAACCTGCACTCTAGAGGCTGATGTGTGTGTGTAAATTATTCAACCAGCAGAAGCTATCGCAATAAGTCATTAATGAACATTACTTACCAAGTTCCTCTTTCGCCATTCTTATATAGAGATCATCCCCACCTCCTGAATAATCTCTCATATCAAGCAAATCATCAAACCACAACACACAGTCTCCTCCATTTCCATGGATATCTATCATAGTAAAAGCCATACATGAACAATTCCCCAAACACACAGACTTACATTCCTCAAGGCTCAAATTCCTACTTGCCGCCAAATGCGAATTGTCAGGCAACTTCATTCCTCCATACTTGACAAAGCCATCTCCATTCCCACAATCCAATTCCCACTTCCTCACACACCCACCTGACCAATCAACCCGTGCCCAATCGTCAGGTGACTTAGGCCTAAAACCATCCAAACACTCACATTTTGGACCATCATAGCAATTGCCATAAGGCCCACAAACCATATAGCTATCACAACTGTCCCTCTGAAGTGTAACCATTATAGCCCACTCATTGCTATTCGTACTCCATTGTAGGTACTGAATCAAACCATCTTGGGTCACCACAAACCTTGACAACAATGATTGGTCTACAATTTTGAATGTATAATAAACCTCCTCAATGCTTGAATTGAACATAGGAATGAACACAGGATTGGACCTCAGTGCATTACTGCCACTGAACCTGACTCCATCCCATGGACCCCACCTATTCCTCTTCTGTGTCCCTTTCCTCAACACCAACTGAGGTGTCTCAGGTGGGTCCAAACTAAAACTGAACTCCCCAACAGAGGGATCATTAGCAGATGACCATGATCTCATGTACATGTGAAGACCATTTTTAAGCTTCCAACCGAGCTTCATGTCTGGCAACAAAGTGTCAGTTATGTAATCAAAACTTTGCCAAATATACCCTTCCGAATCACCACTATTTTCCTCTCTAAAAACTAGATTGCCATTATCCAATAGCTGCAAAATGGGACTTTTTAGTACCACGGTGGCATTGACAGACCAAATAGCAACTGAATTATTAGCCAAAAGTGAGAACCCATTTGAGCCTATTGACAGTGACCCTGAAGGCCCAGGGATTGAGTTGTTTCTGTTGGCGATCCAGACCACAGTAAGAGGGATATTCCTGTATAAAATGCCCAAATACCTGTTGCTTGAACTTGAACTGCTTGGGCTAAAGAACCCAAGCTCAAATCGTTGCCCAGATGACACCAAAGTTTGGCCATCTTTAAGCACCTGGTTTGGTCTCAAGATGTCTGAAACTACTGTTGCTGCAGTGGAAGTTTGTGATGCTGAAGATAACCAGATGTAACAAAATGAGAGAAACAAAGAAAACCCCATTTTTGTTCAAGTTAAGTTAAAATGGAGGAGTTCTTGTTAACGATAATATTAAAATCATAGAGTGTATCATTTGGCTTCTGGGTTCAACTTCTTGACCTGGAAAAGTCAAAATAGGCGAAAGCCAGTCGATAAATTGGGCTTAATAACTTCTCTGCAAAGTCAAACACGACTTTAAGGTACTTGTCACTTGTCAGTAATGGGACCTGAGAAACGCCACGAAACCGGTTATATGGATGGCAATGATTCCGTAGCTTTCTGTTAGGGTCTTTTCATTGGTCAATATAAGACTATTGCTCTGTAGACTCTCTTAAATATTCAATTAATAACTACTTTTGATAGATATCCACATTCAATCAACCACTTTGACCAATGTCCACTTTGCAGAATGTTAGGGGGGGTATGGTTTGTATTTTCAAGCAATTATTTTTAATTTTTAAATAATATTTCATATATTTTTATACACTTTTTTACTTACATAGATTTTTACAAATATTTTTAAACAACAATTTTCAATTTTTAAACACATATATCAAACGAGTCCTAAATCTTCTTTTCCCGCATCCTTTTTTTTTTTTTTTTTTTTTTTTTCTTGGATTTGATATTTGAATAAGCATAAGTGGCACATACATTCAAACAATTTTATAACATTTGTCCAAACTTTTTTATGCAAGATCGATTAAGAAGAGACAAATGAAAAATCAACATAGATAATTTATGTGATTTAACAGTATACGATAAGTAGCAGAGCCAGAAATTTTTTCTTGAAGTTAAGTTGTGGTACTAATATATTTATTAAGACAATCCTCACCCCCCCCCCCCCCCACACACACACACATATATATACACACATGTAAGGTTAAATTTAATCAACTATTTTGTTGGTTTTATTTCATGTCAAATTTACTTGTAATTCAGTATTTAGTAATCTTGTATTTAGGTGAGAATCATGTAATGGTAGTGTGTGAGAAAATGTGAAGAAATGTTTAAGTTTGTGCAAAGAAGTAAAGACTCACGACTAGAACTCGTGGGTGGCTCACTACTGGTAAGCTGCTAGAAGATGGTCACGTGCCAAGCATGCAAAGAAGTTGAAGCGTTATGCCAGTTGTTGCACTACAGGACAAAAAGTCCAGACTAGCCATTCAGTTACCTCGCGGCTTGAACTCGTAGCTCAGTCAAGTCGTGAGGTCAAGCCGCCAGCCAACTCTGTTTTGGAAAAACTGACTCTTCGCATTCAAAGCACACACCACTATATATAGACCCTTATACTCACGAAATGTAGAGAGCTTCTAGAAAGAATTTTAAAAGAGAAACCATAAAGAAAAATAAGATTGATTCATCCACAATCTTCAAATAAGAGACTCTTCAAATTCTTCTACTCTCATCCTCTCCATTGTTACATCATTGAGAGGTTCTTAGCCAAATTATTTTCTCACCATACTCATATCTGTGAGAACGCTTTTTGGTGCTTTGGGAAGCAGTTAAGAAGGGACCAATTTATATTGGTTGATGCTATGGGCTATAGCAGAATCCGATAAGCTAGAAAAGACAAAAGTTCAACGAAACCTCATTGGAGCAAAAAACTTGGAGGGCTTAGGTACACTAGGTAGATTAGGCTTGGAGGGTCTATTGTTGTTCATGCATCCCAACTACATTTTCAAGTGGATTATTGACCGCTTGGAGGGTGGCGAAGAGGTTTTATGCCGAGGGCTTCGGTTTCCTCTTCGATAACACATCGAGTATTGTCTTTGTGTTTGCATCTCTCTTTCCTTTATCTTTGCCATTTAATTACTGTTGTGACTGTGATTATTTATGGTTTAGATAGTTTATCAATTCTGTTTTAGCTTATGTTCATATTTCGTACATTTATTATTTGATAATAAGCTTGAATTGGTAATTTGTAATTTGGGGTCTAAACGTTCAAGTGTGTTTTATACACATATTGAACATTTAACACACAAACGTTTTATATATATATATATACACACTTTTTTTTTTTTTTGATAAGTTATATATATACACATACCAAAAAAAAAATTGTTTAGTTTTTCAATCAAAATTATATTTGATAGCAATCTTTCATAAAATAAAATTTATTTTTTTCCATTTTCACAGTAAAATTCTTAAAAAATTTCATTTTAAATACAAATTATCAAATTTTATACTAAAATAACTAAAAAAATTTTCAATTGAACTAATGAAATTTACAAAAACTTGAATGATCCAAAACTTGGAGAAATAAGTTCGGCTATAAACATATTTGAAGCTATCTTACTCTAACCTATTATGTGGCAACTAAAGATACATTTCATGTGTAGTTTTAGTGACAAGATTTTTTTTAATGAGTTAATAACTTGTTAATCGCCACATAATGGGTTAAAAAAGATAGATTCAAGCTTGTTTAATACCAAACTTTATCAAATATTTAACAAATATAAGAGCACATTTTACAATAAAAAACAGAATTGTGAAAAATAAAGTTATATCTCTATAACTATTAGACCAACTAGTAAGTTGTCTGAGCGATGCACAGATAATTTTGTAATATTTTAAGTAAAACAGTTTTGGATAATGTTGTACATATATTATAAAGAAAAAGTAAACTAAATTAAAGTAAAGAAACTTATACATTTTGAGATATTAAAAATTAGTTTAGTAACTTCACTGCATATTTGTAGCCTTCTTAAAGTAAGATTTTTTTTTTTTTTTAAATCATGAAATCGAAAATAAATACAAAAGAGTAACGGGACCATGAAAATCAACTAATTTATGTTGTGTTCACATATTTCATACTATGAAATAAAGTATGCACAACTCTCTGACTATCTTCCACTCATTGAGAGTGAGACATTAAAACATGGTGTGGGCAAGTGTGTATTCATATGTTTTATATATGATTTAAAATTAAACCATGATAGAATATGGCTTTACACTGCGCATCAAATATTCTCTCTACTTATATACCTAAAATAAATACTAACTAAACAAATTTCCTAAACCTAAATTATATTTATGCCCCTAATTTAAAAAGAAAAAAAAATCACTTGTAAGAGTTTCAATGTCTTGATGGTGGTGGGAGACTAGTATAACGGAGGTAGTGACCCTTCAGATTCCTCTTCCTTTCTCTTTCAAATGTTTTGTTAGTCTTAGGTCATTTATTTTGGTAATATATAGTGAAATAGTACATTTTATTTAACAATCTACAATATTTTTGTGTCTCTCTATCTCTCTCTAAAGTCTTATCTCATTAGTTATTACTATTAGTCCTTATTTATTTTATTTTGCTTTTTTTTTTTTTAATACTAAAACAATGGGTATGCTAAAAGACATGAAGAATAGTGAAAGGTGTGGAGTAAACTTAGGCAATTAATGAGATATTACTGAGATAATACTAAAATAAGTTAATGTGAACTTTTTGGGGAAAAAACAATTTAATGAAAGAGGTTAAAAAAGGCTAAATGCAAAATTAGTATGCCACTTGGCAGGACCTTGTGCACTTTTGCATAAGGTCTTTGGTTGTTTGTTTATAGCATCATCAAAAGTACACTTCTTTTTTATATAACATCATCAAAAGTAAATAATACTTCATCATAATAATATATATTAACATAATTGAATAACGGGAAAAAATTAAACTTATAGTAGAAGAAGAACAAGAACCTTTCTTCATAACATCATAAAAATTTAGATTCATATCTCAAAATAACATTTATAATCCTAAAATAAACCAAAAGTCAAATAGTTTAACCCTTTGTTTATGGACTTCATCCTTTTTTTGTTTAAAGTCTTTATGGTAATGTTGTAACCAACCAAGCCATTGGGGATCTTTTTGCATACCTTGACATATCAGAAGATTCAGAACAAAATGTTAATGTTAAATTGATTTCAAAAGAAGATCACATACAAATGCGAAATTAGTTCTACCATCTAAAATCTAGATCACATGAATGAGCGTTAGATAGCTCTTATCATTTCTTTTTCCTTTAAACATGTCTAATAAAAATTTCTAAATCAAAATTTTACTTATAAAACAAAATCCAATAAAAAAAAAAACATAGGAAAGTATCTATTAGAATATAATCATATTTTTCTTATCTTTTAATAAGGTGTTGCCGAATTTCCATGGAAGATCAGAGAGTAAAAAAAAAAATAGAAAAATTTGGTAAAAACCCAAGTAGAAGATACTAAAATTGATAAGGGTAATGTATGTGTATGTTCAACTGTTTACCAATTGTAAGGCATCTACCTACTTACATTAAAATAATTAATAAAAATAAAAATAAATAAATTGTAAATCATTTGTGGTAGTGATGTAACACAAAGGAGAATTACATGACTTCAACAATTTCAATATCAATCTACAATCTAAGAGAAAATTTAGCCAATGTCAGTTGGAGAATTCATTTGGGCATTTATACTATTGTAACTTGCACCATGAGCTTAAGGAAAAAAACAATCAATTTTATGGTAAGCATTAAATGTAGTTTGTAATCATTTTCTTGCCCACTAAAAGGAGGTAATAGAAAGAAATTTTAGAAAATACATAGAACTAGAAGTCTAATGAAAAAATTAAAATAAAAACCTTCATTCTCCAATCTAACAAATAGTAAATTATCACGTTTTAAATTCCCCAAATTTTATAAGATCTAAAAAAGCAAAAAGAAAATATTAGAAACTAAAATTTATGCTTCATTGCTATTTACAGGCTGCAACATGTGTAAAGTTTGACCACTCTTTTAACTGTTTAATGATGCAAATGCCCCATAGTTACAAAAAAGCAATAAACAAATTTTTTGTTACAAAAAATGTCGAATTCATGCAGTTAGCCTATATTGACATAACTGATTTCCAAAACTTCTTTTCAAATGAATAGGATGCACAAACCTATATAATTTCTTAGTGGACTGAAACACCAGCAAAAGCCCCAAAATGGTCATATCATCCACAACAAACATCTCAACACCCAAACACAAATCCACAACTACCCAAAGTTTACCAACCACAAACCAACATAAATTCATTGGGAAAATGTTTGAAATAATAATAATAAATAGAGAAAAACTCACCTTATATAAGACTATAACCGCATAAGTAACATTTGGGATTGTTGGGGGAGAGAAAGAGCCAAGAGATGGGGAGAGTGTGGTAGGAGGCGATCTTAAGATCTCCCTCTCTCTCTCTCTCTCTCCCTCTCTCTCTCTGTGGCTTATGGGGTTTCTCTTTGCAATTTTGGCGGTATGAAGGTGGTAGGAAACTGGTTATTGGCTAAAGGCTGGCTCTACAGTGGTGGCGGCACTACATCCATAACTATCTCAAATGGTCCCTCTAGCAGCCAAGACTTTCACGACTTCAAAGCTGTTAGGAAATACAATTTCCTGGCTCATTGGGATTTAGCTAGATATGCCAATGAGCTTAAGGAACAAATAAACAATAATTATTATAATAATATTGTACCTGTTCTGCGGAAAAGAAGTACATGAATAGAGCATCTTTGCAATTTTTTTAATGTAAACTATCAAAAAATTTTGATTAAGACCTTTAAATGTATTCTACAGTGTGAAACTCAAAGAATAAGAGGTGTCCTCCAACCAAACATGGTCTACTAAATGAATTACATGCAAAACTTGTCAACTTAATAGCAACCACACTCATTGTTATGTTAATGAAAATTCACACACCAGCAACCATAAAGCTACAACAACAAAATACATTGTCTACAATTGTCTACCATTAAAACAAAAGTTTAAAGTACCTAACCCTAGTAATTATGCAGATAGGGTGAGAGGCAATAAAAATTTGCTCAAAAAAAAAAAAAAATCAATAACCTTTTTGTAACTCTTCAGCCATTGTTCTTATATGGCAGTTACAGGCTTCTCTCTTAGCACATGTTCACAAAAACTTTTACCATAGGTCTTAAAACTTCCATTTGAAGCCCATAACTCTAAATTTTGTTTCCAATAAATTAACTTATAAGTTGTAACACTATTTTCTCATACCCAAAAAAATAAAACAAAAACTGCCATGTAATAACTTACTAATCACCTATAACAAAACTTAACTACATTGACTTGCTAAACAAAATTACAAATAACCATACAATTGTAATTTTCTTTTGGTCTTCATATAATAACTTTGGAATATTGTTTGTCATACGTTAGAACAGAAAAGGCATCAGACTCTCTCTCGGTCTCTTTCAATTTAACAGTTTTTTTTTTTTTTTTTTGCTTTAAACTGTGTGCACAATAAATGGATAAATTTGAAAGCCCTCAAATAGTGCAATATGCAGTATTTTGGAACTTTTAAACTGGACACGTGCTAGAATTTTAAGGATCGTTTTTTCCTATGTGTTGCAACAACCTTGCTTAATGACTTCATGCTTCATTTCTAAATCTTGTAGGTCCAAAGTTGTCAACAACCTTGCTTTTGAACATTGCATTTAATCTCATAATTTCTTCACCTACAATAGAATGTTAATAATTCAATAGCTGAAATAACAAAAGGCTTAGAAAGAGTACCTGGCTATTGAGGATCACACTACAAACCCACTTTAAACCATTGAAAGCAGAATCTCAGGTTTGTTGTTCTAATTTTTCCACTTTTTAACACTAGATTTGCACTTCACTTTTGATCATCAAGGGAAAAAAAAAAAAAAACTATGTTGTAGTGCTTATAATTTTCATGTGACATTGACAGACTTTGTGAAAAATTAGGAGGCTGATAAAGCATTGGTTTCATAAGTAATCTAGCTTCTTTTGTATAAAGACATATGTTAAGTTCTAAGGATTTAGGATCTAAATGTATTAGAATTTCAATGTGTAATGTTGGCAAACCATGATCAAAACGTAGAGTCTAGAATAAGGCTACTCAAAGTGTGTTTATGTGTAAAGTTGGAATCGAGTGTACTGCAGGATTTACTATGTAAATCTGCAAGGCTCGATTGATCGAAAATTAGACTCGATCGATCGAAACTTATGCAGACTGTTTTTCTGCAGAATTTTCCAACTTAGCCCAAGCACGTATGACATGTAGGGTTTTATATTTTGCCTTAAGTATAAAAAGAAAAACTCTAACCACATTTTTTTTGTTGTTTTTATGCTGTGTATGAATCTCTTGTGAGATCTAGAGGTGTTTGCACATACTTAGGGTTTCCAATCTCAAGATTGATGTCGAGAGCTTGATGATTGCTTCAGTTGCTGCATAAAGAGCTTAAAGAAAAACACAAGTGGGAGTACTTATTGTTGGAAAATCTGATTTTGTATCTCACACAAAACACATAACGGAAGCAACAAAAATTGATCTATTTCATTCATGATTGATAACATGCACTATATAAATTTCAAAATTTAAGAACAAGATAGCGTACCTTGGTATAGTGAAATTCAAAACAAAAGATTATTAGTTCTTAGGAACACTTTTAATCTTTACTCCAATTCCATTTTATGCCCAAAAAGTGTAATCTCTCAATCAGTTTCCAAGGGAGAATAATTGAGTGGCTTCACTCACACATACACACCACTTCACAATGATGTCTCTCTTTTTCTTTTTCACTAATGAAAAAATTATGTATGTTTCTCCCTTTATAACTAACTGATTATCTAATTGGGCTAGCCTATTGGGCTTTTCAATTGGGTTTTAGTGTGTGGCTTGGAGTGGAACCAAAAGGGACTAATAAGACACTAGCTCCAATGGGCCTTGGGCTTTTCTGTCAACTCTTGACAAGTCCAAAGTTACCATTAATTATATTTAATACCACTATATAAATATAATTGCACTCTACGCCTTATTTATAAATTATATCCCAAGACTTTATTATACATGCAACCCCTTCATAAAATATTCGTAGTAATACAAAGTCATGAATGTAGACTGCCACTTTGTAAATTATTACATCTTAATCCTTGAGTACCCGGTTTAATCCTTGAGTACCCGGTTTAATCCTTTAAGTTATTCATCATATATTTATGAAATCCAACTTCATAAATATATACTTTAGTAACTATTTACTAAAGTAGTTAGGCCTAACATTCTGAATAACAAACCCATTAAACTTATCTCAAGTGAATATTTTGTATCTCCGTTAAGAGACTATGAATTCCATCTTAAGAATATATGTTCCATCAACACTAAATGTGGCTGTCCAACATACTGAGGTTTTGACCATTACTTTATATCTCACTCTTAATATATCAAAGCAACCTACACTTTATGATCAGGTATATTATTCTTTCAGGATTAAGAGTTCATGTAAATATATAAGTCATGAGATTTATTATTCAATTGACAATCGTTAGGAGAATAATAAATCTCACAGCAGTCCAGTTCAATATGTCTTAACTCTTAAAACATATCAACACATCAACTAGAAGTCTCCACTTCCATGATCAAGACAAATCATCTTAGTTGATATGTTATAGTCTTCGCAGATGAAATGCCCAATTTCATCACCGACTACAAACTAATATTCTGAGTTTACAAAAAATTTGTGATTTACATCTTCTGTGACTTTTCACATAAATCACATACTATGCATCTCATGGATTATATGAAAATGTCCAAATATTCACGTTACCATTATTTCAGATAATAATAAAACAACTTTATTAATTACAATATCACGTCATATATCATGTCATACATAATGTCATATATAATGTCATATATAGCATCCTACAATAGGATTTAAGGGCATTGATCCTAACAATCTCCCACTTCCCTAAAGACTATTGTGCATTAATCTAATTCCTATTCCCGCCAAATGTGACTCGAAGGTCCTTTAAGGCAAGGTTTTGGTAAAGGAATCTGCTAGATTATTTGCACTTTCAATCTTTGCTACCACCACATCTCCACAAGCAATAATATCTCTAATGATGTGGTACTTTCTCTCAATGTGCTTTCCTTTCTTGTAATTCCTTGGATCCTTTGATTGTGCAACTGCTCCACTATTGTTGCAAAACAAAGTAATGGGAACTTACTCAATTCTTACTACACCAAGGTCAGAAAGGAATTTCTTAAGCCATACAGCTTCTTTTGCTGCTTCACAAGCTGCAACATATTCTGCTTCCATGGTGGAGTCCGCAATACAAGATTGTTTGACACTCCTCCATGTTACGACTCCACCCCTCAAGGTGAAAACACATCCTGATGTGGACTTTCTGAAATCTAGATCCGATTGAAAGTCTGAATCTATATAGCCAATGGGAATCAAATTCTCACTACGGTAAACAAGCATATAATCTCTCGTTCTCTGAAGATACTTGAGAATATGCTTTACAGCTTGCCAATGTTTCGGTCCTAGATTTGATTGATATCGGCTGACCATGCTAATTGAATAACAAATATCTGGTCTAGTACAAAGCATGGCATACATAAGACTTCCTACTGCTGAAGCATAAGGAACTTGTTTTATCATATTTTCTTCCTCTTGAGTCTTAGGTCTTTGGTCATCAAACAAAGGAACTCCATGTCTGAAAGGAAGTAAACCTTTCTTGGAGTTTTGCATGTTAAACCGTTCTAGAACCTTATCTATATATCCAGCTTGTGATAAGTCTAACATCTTATTCTTGCGATCTCGCCAAAACTTGATCCCTAGAATAAAGTTAGCCTCACCCAAGTCCTTCATATCAAATTGGTTTGACAACCAAACCTTCACTGATGACATTACCCCTACATCATTTCCAATTAGTAGAATATCATCAATATAAAGCACTAGGAACATTACTACTTTATCTTGATGTCTTTTATACACACATGGTTCATCAAGATTTTGTTCAAAACTAAATGACTTGATTGCTTGATCAAATTTGATGTTCCATGACCTAGATGCTTGCTTAAGTCCATAAATGGACCTTTTCAACTTGCATACCCTATGCTCTTGGTTCTTTGCTATGAAACCTTCCAGTTGCAACATATAGATTTCCTCTTCAAGATTGCCATTGAGAAATGCAGTCTAGACATCCATTTGTCAAATCCCATAATCATAATGAGTAGCAATGGATAAGAGAATTCTGATAGATTTATGCATTGCTACTGGTGAAAAGGTTTCTTCATAATCAATACCTTCTTTTTGTGTATACCTTTTCGCCACTAACCTTGCTTTAAAAGTTTCAACCTTTCCATCTATCACTCTCTTCCTTTTGTAAACCCATTTGCAACCAACAGGTTTAATGCCGTTAGGCGTCTTTACAAGATCCCAAACTTGATTGGAATACATGGAATCTAATTCAGATTTCATAACTTTGACCCAATGATGTGCATCTATATCATTCATTGCTTTTTCATAAGTGTAGGGATCCGATTCAACCTCTTCTGAGATAGCTTCATAAGTTTCTCCCAAACCTATGAATCTTATAGGAGGCCGAACAATTCTCCCACTACGACGAGGCACCTGTGTACTAGACATATCATGAGTAGTATCTTGTGGTGTATCTAATACAGCCACATCATCCCTAGTTTAATCAATTGGTTGTTTATTTACAGGTTCATTCATTTCAGCCAACACAACTCTACTTCTAGGAGTATAATTATTCATATAGTCATTTTCCAAGAACTTGCAATTTGTGCTAACAAACACTTTATTATTTTTATGACTATAGAATAAATCTCCAACAGTTCCTTTTGGATACCCTACAAAGAAAACCACTTCTGTTTTAGACTGTAACTTGTCAGACTTTCCTTTCAACACATGTGCTAGACAGCCCCAAATATGGAGATGTCTCATACAAGGCTTATGCCCATTCCACAACTCAACAAGTGTTTTAGGAACAGACTTCGAAAGTACTAAATTCAGAAGATACATTGCAGTATTTAAGGCATATCCCCAAAAGAAATTGGTAGAGTTGAATAACTCATCATGGACCTAACCATATCTAAAAGAGTCCTATTCCTTCTTTCTGCTACACCATTTTGTTGTGGAGTTCCAGGTGTAGTCAATTGGGATACAATCCCATTTTCAGTTAAGTAATCCTTAAAATCCCCAAGAAGGTATTCGCCACCACGATCAGATCGAATGGCCTTTACGCATTTGCCTAATTGATTCTCAACTTCAGCCCTAAACTCTTTGAACTTTTTAAAGGCTTCGGACTTCCGTTTCATTAGGTACAAATAACCAAATCTAGAGTAATCATCAGTGAATGTAATGAAATACTCATAGCGTCCTCTTGCTTGGATTGACAAAGGACCACATATATCTGAATGTACTAGTTCTAACAAATCTTGGGCTCTTCTACCTTTTGCATTAAAAGGTCGTTTGGTCATTTTGCCTTCCAAACAAGATTCACAAACTGGAAATTCATAAAATTCCAATGGCTCTAGGAGTCCATCTTTGATCAGTCTTTGAATTCTGTTTGGATTAATATGACCCAAACACAAGTGCCAAAGATATGCATCATTAGTAGAAGGAAACTTTCTCTTTAATGATTTTACATGAGAGTTATGATCTAATTCAGAATTATATAATTCATACTTATCAGAAGTTAAATTATAAAGACCATCCATAATATTGCCAGAACAGATAGACAATTTATCCTTCTTTATTACAACATTGTCTTTAAGGATAACACAATATCCATGTTTACCTAAATAAGTTGCAGAAATTAAATTCCTAAGAACATTAGGTACATACAAACAGTCTTCCAATATTAAAACTCTAGATTCAAAGCATAAATTAAACACTCCAACAGCTACAACTGGAATCCTGCTCCCATTAGCCAAGGTAAGAAACATTTCCCCTTCATTTAGCTTTCTGGTCTCCTGAAACCCCTACAAGGATTTGTAGATATAATTAGTACAACCTGAATCCACACACCAAGAATCTATGGGATTCTGTACCAAACATATTTCAAGAAGGAATGCACTTTTCATACCCTTATTCTTGCCAGCAAGGTTGTTAAAATCGGGATCCTACGTAGGATCATGGGAGGTAAGTAGGATCGTGGATCATAGAATCGGATCATAGATCGTAAGATCCTACCTATTTTCAAATTTTAAGCAAAAAACCTATTAATAGTGACTTTGTATGGTATATAATCACTTAAAATATGAATCCATTCATTAAAAAAAAAATTGCATCATAAAATGAAATTTACACGCACTACATCGTTCTTATGTCATTCAAACGAAACAAAATATGTTTAACTTTTGACATAATGTATCTAAAAAGTTCAGTACATGTTTAATTAGCAACTAAGTACTAAAACACTATCTACACATATGGAAAATATTTTCCAAATTCTAAGTTCCAAACCCAAAATAAGTTAGGCTAGTTAGCATATAAAAACTAGCTAACTACAAATTTACAATATGTAATTCAAAAGAGAATTCTCAATCTAACGTAAACTAGCTAATTACAAATATGAAATCCAAAAGAGAATTCTAATTCTAAGGTTCTTATAATATAATCACTGTCATTGTCATATCCCATTTCATCATCTATATCCTTCCAAGTATCAACATCCAAAACGTTAAACATAAGTACTATATGTTTTTTTGAGATTTTATGTTGATATAGGGGTAAATTTGGGACTTCAATTCATTATTGGGCTTCTAATAACCCATTGGGTTTGTGGGTTTAAGTGGATTATCTTACCCAGATGAATCCCATTTAAAAAAAAAAAAAAAAAAAAAAACCAAATGGTAGGATCGGTAGGATCCCATACGATTTTACAATCCTGTATGATCTTACACGATCCTACATACGATCCTACCATTTTTCAATCCTACTACGATTTTAAACTTTTTGGTGAGGTAGGATCGTAAAATTGTGCGATTTTACGATCCGGATTGCGATTTTGACAACTATGCTTGGTAGCCTTGAATATAGGACAATTCCTCTTCCAATGTCCTTTCTCACCATAATGGAAACACTTTTCTTTGATTTTCTTTCCTTTGTTGGAAACTCCTAAGGCAATTTGTTTACCATCTTGCTTAGTGAAGTTCTTCTTCTTATCCTTGCCTTTCAACTTAGGTTGAGAAGTAAAAGTTTCACCAATATTGGCTTCAACACTAGAAGTATCAAGGATGCCTTCCGCCACTACAACTCATTCATTAATTCAGATAATGAATAAATCTTTTTGTTCATATTATAATTAAGTCTGGATTCCTTGAATGATTCTGGTAGTGACTAGAGTATCATATTCACTAGGGATTCTCCATCAATAGTGGCACCTAAAACTTCCAATGTATTTAGATTAGAGATCATCCTAAGACAATACTCCCTCACTGAAGTACCTTTAGCCATTTTGGTATTATAAATCTGCCTCATAGTTTCTTGCTTTGCAGAATGGCCTTGCCACCAAACATCTCCTTCAGACTTAGCATTATGTCAAAAGCCGGTTCTACATCCTGCATTTGATGCTGTAGAACATTTGAGATATATGCTAGGATGTAGCACTTGGCCATCTCATTAGATTTCTACCAACGATCATATCGTTGTTTTTCCTTAGGAGGAGCATCTAATGAAGGAAAGTTAGGACATGGTTGAGTAAGCACATACTTGTGCTCTTTGGCTGTAAGAACAATGTCCAAATTTCTTTTCCAATCAACATAGTTGGATCTAGTCAGTTTGTTTTGATTAAGAATAGTAACAAGTGGGCTAAATGATGCCATGTTCAAATCTGAAAATAATAAACATGAATATAATAGGTAACTGGACATTATCAATTTAGCATATAAACATATAATATGGAATCTTAATAAAACCATAATATAATATATGCAACGACAACCCAATCTCATATTCAATATCCCTCAGCATAGAGTGAACATTAAATACTATGATTGATTGAGAACTATTCTCATTATTAGTGCTGTCATGATAACTCTTACCATATATTAATAATATGTCGTTATATATCTGGCTTCTAAATAATAATAGTAAGAACTCAGCATAGAGGATACTATAATATTTAACAGGCTTATTTTGTAGTACCATGATACAAAACACCCTCCGCATGGAATGCAAAGTTCAAAGCTAAGACAAGGCGTTTGATCAAACTACTATAAACCAAGAAGTTCAATCTTGTAGGACTATGAAATAAATACTCTCCACTTGGAATGCTAAGCTCAAAGCAAAGACAAAGTATATATTTCACACTACTATGAACCAACAATGGAGGCCGTGAGATGCAACCCTTGTATCTCTCTCTCACTAGATATTTTAAATTAAAGGTTTTTTATGATCAAGAACCATATTAATTCTAGAAACCCTTGAAAACATAATCCTAATCTCATTAGAAATAAATTTCATTAAATGAATAATTTTAATCCTAGCATTAATATATATATATATATATATAAATATATATAATGTAATATAAACCCATATTACATTATATATAATATAATATATGGATTATTACATGTAATATATGATTATTACATTATAGATAATATACGGATTGTTAGAATCATTTATAAACAACTTGCATGCCATCAAGGACTTGCACTCCAAGCCAAGCGGTGCAATAACATCCATTCACGCAATTGACAGTTACATGCAATAGTCAGATATCCTTGGCCACAAAATCTAGGTGATTAATATATATATATATATATATATATATATATAATCGGTGCAAAAACAAGGCGCACGCTTATTACAATTATAAAACAGTTACATTCAATAACTGTCGTGGCTTGGCGCATATATATATATATATATATATATATATTAATCGTCTAGAAGTTTATGGAACTTCAATTTATATATCACATATATGAATCATGGCATATGAATTCCAACACTAATAACATAAATTCATAAAAACATGATTATCAAACCATGTCTACACAAAAGAATACATTCAAGGACACAATAATGCAGAAAATTAAAACACCAAGATAACGGTTTTCTTAAATTCTAAAACTCAATCACATGTTATACAAGCATGATATGAAAACTTGGCTCTGATACCAATTGTTGAAAAATCTGGTTTTGTATCTCACACAAAACACACAGCGAAAGCAACAAAAATGGATCTATTTCATTCATGATTGATAACATGCACTATATAAATTTCAGAATTTAAGAATAAAATAGCGTACCTTGGTATAGTGAAATTCAAAACAAAAGATTATAAGTTCTTAGGAACACTTTTAATCTTCACTCCAATTTCACTTTACGCCCAAGAAGTGTGGTCTCTCAATCAGTTTCTAAGGGAGAATAATTGAGTGGCTTCACTCACACATACACACTACTTCACAAGGATGTCTCTCTTTTTCTTTTTCACTAATAAAAAAATTCTGTATGTTTCTCCCTTTATAACTAACTAATTATTTAATTGGGCTGGCCTATTGGGCCTTTCCAATTGGGGTTTAGTGTGTGGCTTGGAGTTGGATCAAAAGGGACCAATAAGATACTAGTTCCAATGGACCTTGGGTTTTTCTGTCAACTCTTGATAAATCCAAAGTTATCATTAATTATATTTAATACTACTATATAAATATAATTGCACTCTAGGCCATATTTATAAATTATATCCCAAGACTTTATTATACATGCAACTCCTTCATAAAATATTCGTAGTAATACAAAGTCATGAATGTAGACTGCCACTTTGTAAATTACTACATCTTAATCCTTGAGTACCCGGTTTAATCCTTTAAGTTATTCATCATATATTTATGAAATCCAACTTCATAAATATATACTTTAGTAACTATTTACTAAAGTAGTTAGGCCTAACATTCTGAATAACAAACCTATTAAACTTATCTTAAGGGAATATTTTGTATCTCCATTAAGAGACTATGAATTCCATCTTGAACATATATGTTCCATCAACACTAAATGTGACTGCCCAACATACTGAGGATTTGACCGTTACTTTAGATCTTACTCCTAATATATCAAAGCAACCTACACTTTATGATCAGGTCTATTATTCTCTCAAAATTAAGAGTTCATGTAAATATATAAGTCGTAAAATTTATTATTCAATTGACAATCGTTAGGAGAATAATAAATCTCATAGCGGTCCAATTCAATATGTCTTAACTCTTAAAACATATCAACACATCAACTAGAAGTCTCCACTTTCATGATCAAGACAAATCATCTTAGTTGATATGTTATAGTCTTCGCAGATGAAATGCCCAATTTCATCACCGATTACGAACTAATATTCTAAGTTTATAAATAATTTGTGATTTACATCTTCTGTGACTTTTCACATAAATCACATACTATGCATCTTATGGACTATATGATAATGTCCAAATATTCACGTTACCATTATTTCAGATAATAATAAAACAACTTTATTAATTACAATATTGTGTCATACATCATGTCATACATAATATCATACATAGCATCATACAATAGGATTTAAGGGCATTAATCCTAACACTTGTGGTTGCTGTGAATCCAAGAAAGAAGTAGTCCATGGACTCGGAGCTGTCACGTGGTCGTGGTAGTAAGTTTCCTACTCGAGGTAGCAATTGGATATTAGTGGTCTAAGTCGCTATTGTGTAAACTTCAATTCTTTCATAGTGAATCTGGTTTACCTTGAGAATAGTTAGGTTAAATTCTCCCTAGATTTTTTACCGATTTGGTTTTTCTAGGTTATCATATCATTGTGTTATTTATTTTCTGCACTAATCAATGATATGATTTATTTGTGTTAACCTAGATCTGAATAATTTACCTAAGTTAATCACTTGGCTAAATAATTAGGTTAATCTGTTTGTATTTAAAGGGTTTAAAAATATACAAGTATCAGAGCGGGTTAGCTCTTGTGTTTAGATCCTTTGATCTAAGAGTTGATCCTTGACCTTATTGTCATGGATACTTGGAAGTTCTTATTGCTAAAGTTTCAATTTGTCTACTTTTGGATTGTGTCTCTTGTTGCTTTTGTTAAGTCTTTCCTTGAGTATCTTGGTATAATTACATGTGATGATAACTATCTGTGCTATACTGCTTTAATTGCCTTAAAGGCATGTGATTGTTGTCTTTGGTATTTGGATAGTGGTTGTTCCAAGCATATGACAGGAAATAAAGCTTTATTCAAGACATTCTTTGAAGGAAAGATTAGGACAGTCATGTTTAGAGATGGAAGCAAATCTATGATCAGAGGCATTGGAACTGTGGACATTCCAAGGTTGCTAGTTTTTGAAGATATTTGGTATGTTGATGGGCTGAAGGCTAATTTTCTCAGCATTAGTCAGATTTGTGACAATGGATTAAATGTTCTCTTCACCAAGTATGAATATGAGATACTTGATGGAGGAGGTGACTACATGTGTATTGGTGTTAGGACAGCTGACAACTGTTATGGTATAATGCCTAGTATAAGCAACAAGTGTTTCAGTGCAAAGATCAATTAAGTAGACCTATGGCATTAATGGTTGGGACATGCAAGTCACAAGCAATTAGAGACGATTTCCAAGTGTGATGCAGTTATTAGTTTGCCCAATTTTGAAAAGATAGAAAAGTGCATATGTGGACCATGTCAGATGGGTAAACAAGTAAAGTCCAAACATCCATATATGACTGAAGTTCAAACTTCAAAACCTCTAGAGTTGTTGCACATTGATCTCATAAGTCTTGCCAGAGTTCAGAGTTTAGGTGGAAAGAAGTATATTCTAGTTGTTATGGATGATTTCACTAGATATACTTGGGTTGTGTTTTTGAGAGATAAAGCTGAGGCTCTTGAAAAGATGGTACACCTGTGCAAGAAATTGCAAGTTGAGAAAGGAACTGTGATAGCTAGAATTAGAAGTGATCATGGAAGGGAATTTGAAAACACAAAGCTGGCTACCTTCTGCAATGATCAAGGCACACATCAAGAGCTCTCTTCACGTAAGACACTACAATAGAATGGAATAGTGGAACGGAAAAATAGGATTGTTCAAGAGATGGCTCGTGTCATGCTACATAACAAAAAGTTGCCCAAGTCTTTTTGGGGAAAAGCAATTAACGCTGCTTGTCATACACTTAACCAAGTGTATTTTAGACCTGATTTCAAGAAAACTTCTTATGAACACTGGAGAGGAAAGAAGCCTGTTGTCAAATACTTCCGGATATTTAGCAGTGATTGTTATATTCTATGTGATAGGGAGAACCTAGAAAAGTTTGATGCAAAGAGCGACAATGGATACTTTCTAGGATACTCCTTCACTAGTAAAGCTTACAGAGTATACAACCTGAGAACTAAAATAGTCATGGAATCTTCAAATGTGGTGATCAATGATGAACTGTGTTCAGAAACTCATTCAGAAAACACTCCTCCGGTTCAAGAAAAGACTATGGAAGTTGATGATCCTATTCCTAATGATTATATGGGGAAGCATAGTGATAAAGAGCTACTGTTGTTGAATGATGCTATTTCAGTACCATCAAGTCCAGAACCATCTACACTGGTTCATGAAACTCAACAAGAACAAAGTGAGCCTAGTCCTTCATCAGAACAAAAAGGTACCTTCACATCTCTGTTCAAAGGTCTGTCTTTTTAAATCATCCTGTCATAAACATATTGGGAAGTTTGAATGATAACATGAGATTGAGATCCAAAGCCTTGAATGTTATTACTCACTTATGCTATCTATCCCAATTTGAACGAAAAAGGTGGATGAGGCACTTCAAAATGCTGATTGGGTTAATTCTATACATGAAGAACTTCATCAATTTGTTCGAAATGATGTGTGGGAATTAGTTCCTAGACCAAAGGGAGTAAATGTGATTGGAACTAAATGGATTTTCAAGAACAAGTCAAATGAACATGGTATTGTTATTCGAAACAAATCAAGACTTGTTGCTTAAGGATACACACAAGTGGAAGAGATTGATTTTGATGAGACTTTTGCATCGGTAGCAAGACTGGAATCCATTGGAATTTCAAGCTGTATCAAATGGATGTTAAGATTGCCTTTTTGAATGGGATGTTGCAAGAAGAGGTATATGTTGAACAACTAAAAGGTTTTGTTGATTCTCACAGACCGAATGATCTCTACAAGTTGAAAAGACCCCTCTATGGTTTGAAATAAGCTCCTAGGGCATGGTATGATAGGTTGACCGCATATCTCATTGAGCATGGATTCAAAAGAGGATTTGCAGATACTACTCTCTTCATACGAAAGGATAAGAATTATTTTGTAGTAGCTCAAATTTATGTTGATGATATTATTTTTGGTGCTATTAATGATTCTTTTGCTCAATCTTTTGCAGATGAAATGAAGAAGATGTTTGAAATGAGTATGGTTAGTGAACTAACTTATTTCTTGGGATTATAGGTGAAGCAAACGGATTCTGTAATTTACATCAACCAAGCAAATTATGCCAGAAATCTAGTTAAGAGATTTGGACTTGACAAGGCTGCACATGCTAGAACACCAATGGCTGCCTAACTAATGAACTTTCAAGTGAGTCTATTAATGTTACATTATATAGAAGCATGATTGGTTGCCTTTTGTATTTAACTGCAAGTCTTCCAGATATTGCTTTTAGTGTTGGTGTATGCTCTAGATTTCAATCTAATCCTAAAGTTTCACGTTTGAATGCTGTTAAAAGAATCATAAAATATGTTAGTGGAACTTGTGATTATGGATTGTTCTATAGCAAAGAGTAAAATTTGTCTCTTGCTGGATTTTCTAATTCAGATTAGGTCGGCAATGCCAATGATAGAAAAAGCACTACTGGTGGGTGTTTTTATGTAGGAGCCAATCTTGTTGCTTGGATGAATAAAAAGCAAAATTATGTCTCTCTGTCTACTGTAGAAGCATAATATATTGCTGCTAGAAGTTATTGTTCACAGTTTCTTTGAATGAAAAAGTTCTTGAGTATATCCCTACTGAACGTCAGAATGCTGATATTTTCATCAAACCTCTTGATGGAAGTAAGTTTGAGACACTTCGTCAAGTAATTGGTGTGATTCTATGTTCCTAGTCATCTTTGGCTTTCTTGGTCCTTGTGCTTCATCGCTTTATTCTTTGTGACCATTCCTCTTTGTTGTTTTTTTTTTTTTTTTTTTTCCTAGGATTTTCATTGCATAACATTCATTCATTTCATGCTAGGTTGTTTTTGTTATTTTTTTTTCAAAAAAAAAAAAAAAAAAAAAAAGGAAAAGGGAAGAAAAATGTGTTTTGCATTAATTTTTCTTGGATTTGAAATCAAGGTTGGTCATATTATCTTTATACAACATGTTTATGTACCTTGTTTAGCTTGGATGAGCTTATCTTATTGTACTTTACTAGTTTGAGCTTTGTAGTGCATGCTGTGTGGGAGCTGTTTATAGTTTTTGATCACATGATCTTAATTGTTGGACTTGAACTTAATGAGAAAGGTATAAATAACCATCTCACATTTACTGGCCAATCATGAACACCTTAGTATATATCATAACATTTTGTGCTCGACAAAGTGTAACACATGCACAAAAAGAACATAAGGTGTAGCCTTGGATTAAATGCTAAAATTGGTTTGTACATTATTGGGCTATAATAACTTCACAATCAAATAAAATTGGTATGTACATTATATTGGCTATTTTAATAAATTTCTAATAAAATAAAATTGGTGTGTACATTATGAGGTAAATTAAGAAACTTACATGATTGCAAACTGGTGTGTACATTATGAGGCAAATTGGTGTGTACATTATGTTGGACTTGAACTTAATGAGAAAGGCATAAATAACCATCTCACCACTGTTTACTAGCCAATCATGAACACCTTAGTGCATATCATAAGATTTTGTGCTCGAGAAAATGTAATACATGCACAAAAAGAACATAAGGTGTAGCCTCGGATTAAATGCTAAAATTGGTGTGTACATTATTGGATTATAATAACTTCACAATCAAATAAAATTGGTAGGTAGATTATATTGGCTATTTTAATAAGTGTCTAATAAAAAAAAAATTGGTGTGTACATTATGAGGCAAATCAAAAAACTTACATGATTGCAAACTTTTTATTCTAGGAGTTGTGGGAGTTATATGATGTAACTCTTTAGGTGATAGTCTATTTCAAATTTATGTGATGAATTTTGTAAAAATTGTGATTGATCACTATTTACTTATCACCTCACATGTATTTCAAGATTTTGCTAGTTGCACACACTACACAAATTACTCTTTACTAAACTTGGTACATTATATTGTGTGTGATTTTTTTGTGGCTATCCAAGATTGAATGTTCCTAGATTTTAATGCAAAATGTGTCTAATCTTTTACATTTTAGGACAATTTGAGTGAAAATTTTGTTTTTGGAAGATCTGGGTTAACTTCAAGGGTTTTTGGAAAACTTGTCATCTCATACTCATGCATTTTATTCATAAAATATTGTTCTTTGAGGAGTTTCTGCATTAAAATGCTCTGTTTTTCAAAAATTTGATTTTTCCAGATTTTTGATCGATCAAACCTGCTTCTCAACCGATCAAAATTGCGATTAAAAATTTGGTTTGAATTTGCCTGGCTCAATTAGTGCTGGATTAATCAAAATTAATTTTCGACTGGTCGAACCTAATTTTCGACTGATCAAAAATCATTCAGAAGGTTTTTAAAATCATAAGATTTTCACGTGTTCTTCACTATTTCAAAAATTTTCAAAAAGCTTTTTGGCTCTTTACCTTTGATCGATCTAGCTCAAGTGATTTTTTGTCGTTTTCCACAAATTTTCTTCAAGGTTTTTGTCTTCTTGTACCGGTAAGACTATTTTACCCTTTCTTTTTTGGTTTTCTTTCATTTTTCATGCATTTTAGGGAAAATTTCGAACCTATGTGATTTTGGGGTTTTTTGTGTTTAAACTAGGGCTGTGCAAACTAGTACCAGAGCTGACAAGACCAACCGGTGCCAACCTTCCCGCACCGCCACTACAACCGACCGACGAAGCCGATGCCGTCGAACAGAACGCGAAGAGAGTTCCGACTCCGGTGCGGTGCAATAATCAAAGCAACAAATCTGGAACTGAAGCCTCACCGAACCGAACCGACCCCTATTTCAAATGTTTGGAACTTTGGATACGGCGTCGTTTACCGAGATTTTGTCTTTAAAAGAGCAAAAAAAAAAAAAAAAAAAACTACAAACCCATCAATGATCTCCACCATGTTGCATGCCGCCGTTCTTCTACTTCTTATTCTTCTTCTCTTCTTCGTTTTGCATTGGTTCTTCTTCGTTATGCAGTGCGCTGGTCTGGTCTTTTATTACTAGGTTCTATTGTTTTCTACAGAGATTAGTCTTTTAACGTTTCAACTTTTATGACCCACACGTGTCTCGCTTTGGAAATGACAAAAGAAAAGTTTAAAAGAAAAATCCAAGTATCAGACTTGGATATTACTCTAGTTTCCCACCAGGCCACCACTGTGTAGGTCCACTGCGTAGGTAGAATGGTGAATAATATATATTAATATTTATTTATACTTTTTTTTTAAAAAAGATAAATCATTATTAATGCTATGTTTTCAATATTTTAACAATAGAAGTTATAAACTAGTAAAAATAGAAGCTATAAACTATAAACTTAGTAATATTTATCATTTTTTTTTTTAGTAAAATGTTTTTTTTTTTAATTATTATCAATTTTTCAGCACTTGTTTGGACTTTGTAGTGTTACATTGTTACTTTAGTCCCCTTACTGAATAGGTTGAAAGGATTTTTTTTATAAATTTTTTTTTTTTAATGTTTCAAACCGACCAAACTGATTAAACCGAGCCGACCAAACCACACTGCTATAGGTCGAAAAACCGATCCTAATCGGTATGAATCGGTTTTAATTATGAAAAAACCGATCCCTATCAGTTCGGTAACAATTTTGAGAAAAAACCGATTAAACCAAACCGTGCACACCCCTAGTTTAAATTGGTTTCTTTCAAAATTGATCAATGAGTTTTGGTTGTGAGATTATATTAACATGATCTTTGTGGTTTAAATTGATCAATTTGTTGAATTGGGAATAATTGGAATTTCTAGGGCTTGAAACTACCTGATTTGGGGATTTTGTTCAATTAAGCTTAAATTGATGAAATTGGCTTGTGTTATTGATTAATCTTATCATTATATATTGTTATCTAACTTGTGTAATGATAAATTGATCACTTTGACTGGATTTTTGAAAGTGGGTTTTCAAAATTTGGGGTTTTTGATTTAAACTCTATGTTTAAGCCAAATTCTGTGTTTTTTAGGTTCTAAGGATTTAGGATCGAAATGTATTAGAACTTTAATGTGTAATGTTGGCAAACCATGATCAAAACGTAGAGTTTAGAATTAGGTTGCTCAAAGTGTGTTTATGTGTAAAGTTGGAATCGAGTATACTACAGGATTTATTATGTAAATCTGCAAGGCTCGATTAATCAAAAATTAGATTCAATCGATCGAAGCTCATGTAGATTGGTTTTTTGCAAAATTTTCCAACTCAGCCCAAGCCTATATGACATGTAGGGTTTTATGTTTTTCCTTAAGTATAAAAGGAAAAACCCTAGCCATGTTTTTTTGTTGTTTTTATGCTGTGTATATGAATCTCTTGTGAGATCTAGAGGTGTTTGCCTTCATACATTGTTAGGATTTCCAATCTCAAGATTGATGTCGAGAGCTTGGTGATCACTTCAGTTGTTGCATAAAGAGCTTAAAGAAAAACACAAGTGGGAGTCCTTGTGGTTGCTGTGAATCCAAGAAAGAAGTAGTCTGTGGACTTGGAACTGTCACGTGGTCGTGGTAGTAAGTTTCCTACTCAAGATAGCAATAGGATGTTAGTGGTCTAAGTCGCTATTGTGTAAACTTTAATTATTTCATAGTGGATCTGTTTTACCTTGGGAATAGTTAGGTTAAATCCTCCCCATGTTTTTTACTGGTTTGGTTTTCCTGGGTTATCATATCGTTGTGTTATTTATTTTCTGCACTGTTCAATGATATGATTTATTTGTGTTAACCTAGATCTGAATAATTTACCTAAGTTAATCACTTGGCTAAATAACTAGGTTAATTTGTTTGTGTTTAAGGGGTCTAAAAATGTACAACATACCTCCCACATAATGCAAAAACCAAATAACATGCAGAAAAAAAGGCACCACTGACATTATATTAGTAAATAAGATTCAATTAACCAACTCCAAAATGCAACCACCACAAAACAGGTTCCAAAAAAATAACAAATAGCTATAAAACATCATAAATACAATTGATCTACTTACAGAAGAGGATTCTTTTGCACACAAAAATAACCATTGATTAAAATGCACCGGAGAAGTGAACAAACAAAATTTGAAATTACTAAAGGATCAAACCTCATCCAATCAACCAAAACTAAATCATAAACAAAAAAAGAGTCAAGTAGGTATCTAACTGGAAAATAGTGTTTATGAAAAATACTGATTTTACACCAAATAAAAATTTTATTCTTTGTAATAGGAGCAGATTTTTAAACCTGTCAAAAATTGATTTTACATAAAATATTAATAACTTGTAGAATATTACATGTTTTCTCAAGGTTGTTCAGCACCATCTTATCTTGTCATCTTGTTCTAGTATGCTCCTGAGTCAGATTGAATACCTCCAACTCAAGCCTCATCACATCCATCAATGATATTCTACACATTCCCATAGGAAACTTGCATACCTACATAATACTCAACAAAGACTAAAAAAAACTTAATTAAAAATTCCAAAAAAGAAGAAGCTACTTCTTTTTATTTCTCCCAAAATCTTATAATTTTGTGTTTCTATTAGGCAAAGTTAGAAAACCTAAGAATGAAAATGTATAACACAAAATGAGGAAATTAGCAAAGATGAAAAAAAAAAATATTATAGCAACTAAACTAATTTATGAAAAATACAAATGACAAATTTCTCTAATGAGTCCTGTGGGTGTAAAAGCCCAATGTCATGTGTTGGGCCTAGGGCCCAATTCGAATATCACTATGTGTCTGAAAAGAAGAAAAGGGTTAGGAAGGAGTCCAAGTGGAAGAAATATACCTGGAAATGAATGAGAGGAATAGTCCGAAGAGAACTCTAATGGTCCGAAGAGGCCATTCCCCTCGGACTCCAAGGGGACTTGATCAAGCAAATATACTGAAGGTTTGAGTGATCTTTCCAACTACTTCCACGATAAGGACAAGCTTTGGACATGCTTGGAGATGATAAGAACGGAGAAATATCTAAAAGGAAAAGCTGCTACCACTGCATTTAATGCACCACAGCAACTTTCCTGGCCGCATTTATGTGGAGAATACCCTTGAACAGTGCAATCTCAGCTATCACCACTCACGAAAAACTAAAGCAGATATCTGATGTGACATGTACTCAAGTGAATACTTAGATGAAGAACAGGTGTACGGTGAAGATGATGAAGAAGAAGAATATATAAATGTAATAGGCCTCTAAAGAAAGGGGGAAAAAAATTGGGGAAAAAGAACTCTAAGAATTGTATTCACCTTTCAATCAATAACAAGCCTCTTCGGATTTGAGCATATTTAGCTTTCAAACGTGTCATTACGTCAATTCATCCTAGACCATCAGAGTGAACCGTTGCTAAATTCATAACTAGCCCAGCTTTTTCACCCACTCTCTACAAATTCATTGTTCCGGGTTTATTCGGCTCTCAATCCAAATCTTTTGGGCTTGGGCAACAAAGTTTGGACCCTACAATTGGCGCCGTTTGTGGAAAAAGCTTGAGCGAGGGTGGAAGCAACATCTCATAATGGTTGAACCAAGGCAGCAACCAGCAGAGTCCAGGGCATCTCAGCATGTCGATCCTTTCCTCAATTTGGAACAGAGGCAGGATCGTGAAGGTAGCGTACACACCGCACATGATAATCGAAGTCAGTCGCATGGAGGAAGTCGCATGTCTCATGCAAAAAAAAACCAGAACATGCAACTAGAAATTGAAAGGCTAAAGAGGGAGCTGCGCCATGCAAAGAGGAAACGTATTTCTTCGTATTCTAATGAAGACTCTGACGACGAACAGGACGTCACTTACAAGCAGAAATCTCGAACACCAGTCAGTGAGTCTTTTTCCTATGAAGAAGCGCACCGTCGTGAAAGGCGGCCTCGAAGCCCATTACATGGAGGTGTAGGGAACGATGCTATGAGCAAGGCTTTGAATCAAATTTTCAGATCCCCTTTTACACATAACATCGAGAACGCAAGACTCTCTCGACGTTTTTACCAGCCGACGTTTACCATCTATAATGGCTGGACAGACCCTGTGGAACATGTGAGTCATTTCAACCAGAGGATGACCGTTCATTCTAGAGATGAAGCCCTAATGTGCAAAGTTTTCCCATCCAGTTTGGGGCCGATTTCTATGAGATGGTTTGATAGCTTGAAAGCGGACTCTATAAACTCTTTTCAAGAGCTCACTCAAACATTTAGGTCTCGTTTTGTCACATGTCGCAGGGTTCAGCAGTCTCTGGCCTCCCTATTGTCCGTAAGCAGGCGAGAAGGCGAAACTTTAAAGTTGTATTCGGATAGATTCTGGGAAATGTACAACAAGATGGAGGACAATTGCGACTTGGTGGCCATCAGCTCCTTTAAGCTCGGCCTCCCCACTGAACACAACTTGAGGAAGTCTCTAACGAGCAAGCCTGTTACCAGTGTACGCTAGTTGTTAGACAGGATTGACAAGTACAAAAGAGTCGAAGAAGACCAGCAGAAAGGCAAAGGAAAAGATAAGGTTATCCCTCAAGAGAGGAGGGATTTCAGGTCGGATCGGCAATGCCACAACTAGTCGTGCAGAGACTGGGTCGGACAACAAGGTTCGGCGAACCCTTAAACAGTTAATACCGTGTTTCGAGAGCTAGTGCACCAAATCCTAAAGAGGATCAAGAATGAGCCTTTTTTCGAGAGACCGAACAAGATGGTTGGAAACCCTAAAAGGCGCAACCATAACCTCTACTACCAATATCACCAGGATCATGGACACACTAAGGAGGATTGTAGGAGTCTGTGGGACTATTTGGATCAACTCGTCAGCGAAGGCAAGTTAAAACAACTCTTACACCATACCTATGGTCAGGGTAACCAGACAAACGCAAGATCTCGAAGAGATGGCTCCCCAAAACCCCCTTTGGGCACAATAAATGTTATCTTTACTGCACCAGAAATAACAGAGTCTTGTTCATCTAGAGTACTATCGGTTGCTTGGCTGCCCTCGGAAAACGTTAACAGAGAGCCGAAAAGGGCTAGGATGGAGATTCAACTAGTTTTGGGATTTTCGGACGCAGACAAAATCGGAACTATCCAACCTCATGATGATGCTCTGGTGGTCACTCTCAGGATAGGGGGTAAGACGTGAAGAGAGTGATGGTGGATCAAGGCAGCGCCACAGAAATAATGAGCTCGGACCTTTATAAGGGGCTGAACTTGACGCCTGAGGACCTAATGCCCTATAGCTCCCCCTTGGTGAGTTTCGATGGGAAAGTGGTCATCACGAAAGGCCAGATCATGCTACCCGTGCAAACCGGCTCTGAAACAGTGGAAGTAGATTTTATAGTGGTAGACATGTACTCATCCTATACCGTGATTGTGGCTAGACCTTGGCTCCATACACTCGGGACCGTTTCCTCCATTCTTCATCAGAAGGTCAAATACCCGTCCGAAGGGCAAGTCAAGGAGATCCTAGGAGATCAATCTATGGCCAAACAATGTCTAGTGGTAGCGATTCAACATAAACCTCAAGCTGACTCCTCGGCCCACAATGAGGGGAGCTTATAGCAATTATAATCCCCGGTGCTGGACACCGAAACCTCAGTCGAGGAAGCAGAATGTGAAAGCTTGATAAAGGTAGTTATTGATGATGGTTCAGAAAAGTTCTTTCAAGTCGAATCTCTACTGTCTCCTCAAGAAAAGGAAGAGCTGATAGAATTTCTCAGAACCAACATTGACGTATTTGCATGGGACTCCACAGAGGCCCCAGGAGTAAACCCAAAGTTCATTTGCCATCACCTAAACGTTAACCCCGCCATCATCCCTAAGAAGCAATCGTTCCAACGTCCATTAAGAAAACACGCAGCTGCAGTCAAGGAAGAAGTGATGAAACTCAAACGAGCAGGAGCAATTAAGGAAATTTTTTATCTTGAATGGCTGGCTAACACTGTGGTGGTGAAGAAGAAAAGCAAAAAATGGCGAGTGTGCGTGGATTTTACTGACCTGAATAGAGCTTGTCCGAAGGATCCATTTCCTATGCCGAAGATTGATCAACTGGTTGATGCTACTGTTAGCCATCCTCGAATGAGTTTCTTGAACGCGTTCCAAGGGTATCATCAGATACCATTGGCTTTGGATGACCAGGAAAAGACAACTTTCGTCACCCCCATTGGGAATTACCACTACAAGGTAATGTCATTCGGTCCGAAGAACACAGGGGCCACCTATCAAAGGATGATGACTAGAATGTTTAAGCCTCAGTTGGGTAAAAGTATGGAAGTTTATATCGACGACATGGTGGTGAAAAGCAAGGTTATAGCTGGGCACATTGGGGATCTCAAGGATGTTTTTGAAATCCTCAGGAGACACAAATTGCGTTTGAACGCATCCAAGTGTTCATTTAGTGTGGGGTCAGGCAAGTTCCTAGGGTCCATGGTGACTCACAGGGGAATTGAAGTCAACCCCGATCAGATAAAGGCCATCAACAACTTACGAGCTCCTCGGAACCCTAAGGAGATTCAGAAACTGACCAGAATGACTGCTGCCCTAGACAAGTTCATTTCCCGATCAGCAGATACATGTAGACCTTTCTTCTCATTGATCAACAAATGGAAGGGATTTGAGTGGACTGAGAAATGTGTTGTGGCTTTCTAACAACTTAAGGACTACCTAGCTCGGCCTCCAATCATGTCCAGTCCTGAGCCAGATGAAGTCTTGTTTGCCTACATCGCTGTAGCTCCTAATGCCATAAGCTTGGTGTTAATACGGGCAGATTATGGCGTGCAAAGGCCAGTTTATTATGTAAGTAAGTCGTTGTATGAAGCCAAGATCCGTTATGTGCCACTGGAAAAGGCTATCCTAGCTGTGGTGCTTGGTACACGAAAGCTGCCTCATTATTTCCAAGCCCATATAGTTATTGTTCTCACCCACCTCCCACTCAAGGCTATACTCCGAAGCGCTAACTACACTAGAAGGATTGCTAAATGGGGCACGATCTTAGGGGCTTTTGATATTAAATACATGCCTCGCACGTCAGTTAAGGGCTAGATCCTTGCAGATTTGGTGGTCGAGTTCACGGAGCCCCACTTAAAAGAAGTAACGCCAACACCAGACATGGATGAAAAATCTGTTGGAATGATTTCTCAAAAAGGCCCCTTACCCTGGGAAGTGTACGTGGATGGCGCATTGAATTAGAAAGGTTCTGGAGTGGGGCTAGTACTGATATCCCCTGAAAGAATCATCATTGAAAAGGCGTTAAGACTGGACTTCTGGGCAATAAATAATGAGGCAGAGTATGAAGCTTTACTGATGGGAATGACTATGGTTCGAAGAATGGGAGGAAAGTCAGTAGAGGTGTTCTCGGACTCAAGATTAGTCGTTGGTCAAGTGCAAGGTGAGTTTGAGGCGAAAGATGAAAGAATGCAGGGGTACTTAAGTCAAATTAAATCCCTATAGTCAGAGTTTGAGTCTTTTAATCTGCTGCACATCCCCAGAAATGGTAATACACATGCTAATTCTTTGGCCACGCTAGCTACCTCCTCGGCGCAAGATTTGCCAAGGGTTATCCTTATCGAGGATTTGCATAGGCCTACGGAGGCAAAAGGAGAGGTGGTTCAAGTTCATCAAATCAGGGCCGAGCTCAACTGGATGGATCCTATAATTAAATTCTTGAAGGACGATATCTTGCCCGAAGGAAGAGGAGAAGCCAACAAAGTTCGGAGGAAGGCAACTAGATTTTGGCTATCTAAGGACCAAAAGCTGTATAAACGCTCCTATTCAGGTCCATACTTATTATGCATGCATCCTGAAGTGGCTGAGTTACTACTAGAAGAATTGCATGAAGGAATCTGTGGGAGCCATACATGAGGTAGATCCTTAGCTCACCGAGCCATTACTCAAGGTTACTAGTGGCCGAATATGCAAAAAGAGGCCCATGAATATGTTAAAAAATGCGACCAATGCCAATGGTTTGCTCCGACCATACACCAACCAGGTGGAACCCTTAATCCACTATCCGGTGCATAGCCTTTTACTCAATGGGGATTGGATATAGTAGGCCCATTCCCTAAGGCTGCAGGGAACAAAAAGTATCTTCTGGTCGGCACAGACTATTTCACCAAATGGGTTGAAGCTGAACCTCTAGCTAACATCAAGGACGTAGATGTACAGAAATTTGTTTGGAAAAGTATCATCACTCGATTTGGGATCCCTTGTACCCTCATCTCGGACAATAGTCTTTAGTTTGATAGCAGAGCATTCAGGAACTATTGCAGCAAACTGGAAATCAAAAAATAGATACTCCACCCCTGCTTATCCCCAGGGAAATGGGCAGGCAGAAGCTGTTAACAAAGTCATAGTCAATGGGTTGAAGAAAAGGCTAGACGATGCGAAGGGTAGATGGGTGGAAGAATTACCACATGTACTTTGGGCATACAAAACTACGCCTCGTAGGTCTACTAGAGAAACCCCCTTTTCAATGACCTATGGGGCTGAAGCTGTTATACCTTTAGAGACTGGGTTCCCAACATTGAGAACTAGTTCGTTCAGTCCGACCGGCAACAATGAGCAACTAGAGAAGAGTTTAAACTTGATTGAGGAAGGAGGGAAAATGCAATGGTCCAATTGGCACATTACCAACAAAAACTCAAACAAGGCTACAATGCCAACGTAAAGCTAAGACTTCTAAAACCTGGCGATTTGGTGCTGAGGAAAGTTGTGGGCACTGCAAAGAACCCAGTTTAGGGAAAGCTAGGACCAAATTAGGAAGGACCATATCGTATTACTTCAAGGGCTGGTATTAGGGCATATTTCTTAGAAGATCTAGATAATCATGTAATACCACGGCCTTGAAATGTAAATAGCCTCAAAAGGTACTATTATTAAATGAGTCTTTTCTTCAATCAATATGCCATTTTGTTAAATTAAGAATTCTTATAAGTGTTTAAACTTAAATTCAATCATGCCTGTAGTCCTCGGACCAAATGATTTGGGTTAGTTAACACACGTTTACAATTCTCATAAGTGTTTAAACTTAAATTCAATCATGCCTGTAGTCCTCGGACCAGATGATTTAGGTTAGTTAACACTCGTTTACAATTCTCATAAGTGTTTAAACTTAAATTCAATCATGCCTGTAGTCCTCAGACCAGATGATTTAGGTTAGTTAACACTCCTTTACAGTTCTCCAAAGTGTTTAAGCTTAAATTCAGTCATGCCTGTAGTCCTCAGACCAGATGATTTAGGTTAATTAACACTCCATTACATTTCTCATAAGTGTTTAAACTTAAATTTAATCATTCCTGTAGTCCTCGGACCAGATCATTTGGGTTAGTTAACACACGTTTACAATTCTCATAAGTGTTTAAACTTAAATTCAATCATGCCTGTAGTCCTCGGACCAGATGATTTGGGTTAGTTAACACTCATTTACAATTCTTATAAGTGTTTAAACTTAAATTCAATCATGCCTGTAGTCCTTGGACCAAATAATTTGGGTTAGTTAGCACTCGTTTACAATTCTCATAAGTGTTTAAACTTAAATTCAATCATGCCTGCAGTCCTCGGACCAGATGATTTAGGTTAGTTAATACTCATTTACAGTTCTCCAAAGTGTTTAAACTTAAATTTAGTCATGCCTGTAGTCCTCGGACCAGATGATTTGGGTTAGTTAACACACATTTACAATTCTCATAAGTGTTTAAACTTAAATTCAATCATGCCTGCAGTCCTCGGACCCGATGATTTGGGTTAGTTAACACTCCTTTACGGTTCTCCAAAGTGTTTAAACTTAAATTCAATCATGCCTATAGTCCTCGGACCAAATGATTTGGGTTAGTTAACACGTTTACAACTCTTCAAAGTGTTTAAACTTAAATTCAACCATGCTTGAAGTCCTCGAACCAGGTTGTTTGAGCTGGTTAACATGTCCATGCAGTTATTATTATCACAAGGCCTCCTCAGTCATACTTAAATCAAAATCGTTGGATAGTAACATTATCTATGCGTGATTGATAAGACCTGTAAAATTTCCATGTCACTCATTGTTTCCATTGATTATTAGCAATTCTCATACAAACAGCTCTTTCAAGTATTAATTTAGATTATCTGCATCATCAGCATAATATGGTGGTTAAGTCTACAAGTTATTGTTATTTGTAGTAATGATGAATCATAATATGTACCACGAGGGCATTAAAGGTAAAAGAGAAACAATTTCATTGATCAAAAGGAAGTAGCTTACAGTCCTTACAATATATATATATATATAGCTAATACAAGTAAAAAATAAAACTCCTAAACATCTAATCCTTCGTTTGAGTGGCCGAGGAGTCAATAGCTTGGCCAGGCTAAGCAGCAGCAGCATCTAATCCTTGAACATTCTCAGATAGCTTGCCCACACCACCAGCCTGATCAGGCGCCTGGGTTGCATCAGTAGGAGCTAGAAGGGTCTAGCTGATAGCAGGCTGATCCAAAGCTTCTAGGAGTTCGCAGATATCTAGATGATAGTAAACACTCCTAAGCTGCCTCAAGGCAGATTCTGGAGGGACTCCAGCCGTATCAAGGCCTTTGTCCCATGTTACATTGCAGTACTCCCTATAAACCTTGACGAACTCCTCAGTCAGCCTGTCTTGGGTCTCCTTCACCCCCAGTGTGTAGGCCACCTGTTTTTCAGCCTCAAGCACCTCCTTGGCCAATTGAGCGTCATCTTTGGCCAACTTGGCAGACTCTCTGGCTTTATGAAGCTCAACCTGAAGACCCTTCACCAGTGCTCTCTCTGTTTCCAGGTTAATCTCAATCGTGTACAGCTGCTAGCGTTGGTCTTCGGCTTGCTTCTCGACATTTTTAAGCCCCGCATCCAAGCTGTTCCTCTCTTTGGTCACCTCTTTCAGTTACTCGGACAGGCAGGCATACTCCTCCTTCAAACAGCCCGATGATCTTTCTACCTCAGACTGAGAATGGGCCTCCACTTGGGCTTCAACATGAGTCTTCTTGTTCCACTCCTCGGCCACGTAAACTTGCTGAGTGATCTGCATAACAGAATAAAAAAAAAAATTCAATATAAAGTAAAGAAAAGTGGTGAATGGAAAAGACCAACATCTTAAAGTTGAAGAAATAAACCAATTCACTTACCATAGCTAAATCCCTTTTAAGGGATAAGAAGAGTTCATACTGGCTGAAGCGCCTATATGACTCCATGTCTTTTGGGAGGAGCAGAGGTTGCTCCAACGCCTCTGCAATGAGACCTGCTTTCCCTCCACCATAATTCCTGAGGGAGGCATCTCAAGGGATAGCAGCACCATCCAGTGCCAACTTAAGAGACCATGTACGGGGTCCTCGGCGCACATCTGCTACAAAAGAGTCATCTCGACTCTCAGTAGACGAAGCCCTTTTGCTCCGTGTATCTTTGACCACTTTTTGTTGCTTGGGTCCCTTTGGAGGTGCCACATCTTTTTCTTCGTTAACAGCAAGAGGCCTTTTCTTTTTCAGATCCGGCAATGGCTTTAGGCCGAGATCTAAGGGAGCCTGAGGAGGTGGTGGAGGAAGAGTGACTGTTGGTTGAGATGTACCAGTCTCTTTGGCCCTAGATTTTTTGCCTCTATTCTTCATCAGGTCCTTCAGGCTTTCCATGTCTTATTCAGAAGAATCGTCTGGTACGTCTATTCTTTCTGGGAGAACATTGGATTGCCTATCGATCTCTTCTTCAGCCTCTAAAACCTAAACCCCTTCCGAAGCTTCTCCTTCAAACTTGAACTTATCGATCTGCTCATCAAGTGAAGGGGTTGAAGAAGCAACTCTTTCACCTTCTGCTACCAGTTCTAGGGGAGCCTGCTGAATGGGTTGGACGAGCAATGGTATATCCAGCGGATTTGGATGTGGCACAAGGGCGAGATCAAACGGGGCTAAAAAGTCCTTCCGAGCAACGTCGATGAGGTTGATGCGATGGTCTCCTAGTATTATTGCGTTGCCGACCGGCTGAAAATCGAATGATTTTGGGGTAAAACCAAGGATGAGGTGCACGGCCCTTAGTTGCCCGTCTTCACTTACAAAAATTTATGATCGTAGGAGGTAATTGAGCGCTTCGACGTTTGTAAGGCTGAGCCGAAGAGCAACGTGTCTTCTGTCTGTGGACATCACAATAGAACTTAGTCAGAAAACTTGAAAATAATGATACAAAGAGAAAACTGAATTATTAAAAAAAAAAATCCTGAATCTATTGTTAGGAAACCTAAATCTAGGATGTCCCACCTGGCTCTTCTGATTGGGTTAGGCAATGAAGTTCGTCATGCCACGCGCCCGAGACGATCAGATAGTCGTCTTTCATCCCTTTGTTAGATTTGGGAAGATAGGAGACGAGCCTAACAACGTCGGATCGGGATTTAAGATAGTATCCTGATCCTTTTTTGCTATGACATTCGTACATATGTACCATATCGAGCCAGGTGAGTCCCAATTCTATATGACGGTTTAAATCATCAATTGCTCCTAAAATCCTAAATACATTAGGCGCACATTGATCAGGGCTAAGCCTATGGTTTCAGAGATAATCTCTGGTAACGGAGCCCATAGGGATGGTCATTCCTCCCTCTAGGAAGGCGATGATGGAGATTATAACTTCACCCACTTCTCGATCTGTTAATAGCTTTTCTAGAGGACAATATCTCAAACCCACATCATGTGGTATGCGATATGTTGCCCTAAATTCCTCCATATGGGCGGGACTATCCACTAAATATCGAAATCTACCCATTTCAGTTAAAACAAAAAGGGGAAACGCTAAATGCGGTGGCTGGGGAACGACTACTCGAGGGTCGAAGAGGCTAGCCGAAGAGAAGATGAAAGGCTCGAGTGAAGGAGAACTTACGCAAAACTAAATCGAAGAATGATCTTCAAACTTGTGGAGAGATTATCACAGATTCTGGGGAAAGTTAGAGTTGATGACTGGAAGAGCTTGGTGGGCGTGAATGCTTGAGTTCGTTGAAAATCTGAAAATCTGTAAAGTAGAGGAGAAATAACCCCCTCTAAGGCTTATATAGGGACAGATGAAATGGTGGGAGTTATCCCACCCAAATTTGGAGGAAAAACCACGTTCATTGGATCAATAGCCCACTGTTGGATGCCAGAGACAAGACATCGCCTGGAGTAATTAATAGCACCTCGGAAATGTTGAAATGACAGTGGCAATGATGAAGTGCCAAAATCTATGCTCATACACGTGTAAACTTAGATATTTAGGGTTTTTAAACTTTTATTTCGCAGCAAATCAAAATCCTATTTTTTCTCCTTGGATGCGAGGGGAAAAATTAAAATTTTGAGGGGTTATTGTCGGTGTAAAAGCCCAACGTCATGTGTTGGGCCTAGGCCCCAATTCGAATATCATTATGTGTCCGAAGAGAAGAAAAAGGTTAGGAAGGAGTCTAGGTGGAAGAAATATACCTAAAATGAACGAGAGGAATAGTCTGAAAAGAACCCTAATGGTCCGAAGAGGCCATTCCCCTCAGACTCCAAGGGGACTTGATCAAGCAAATATACTAAAGGTTTAAGTGATCTTCCCAACTACTTCCACGATAAGGACAAACTTTGGGCATGCCTAGGGATGATAAGAACGGGAAAATATCTAAAAGGAAAAGCTGCTACCACCGCATTTAATGCACCACAGCAACTTTCCTGGCCACATTTATGTGGAGAAGACCCCTAAATAGTGCAATCTCAGCTACCACCACTCACAGAAAACTAAAGCAGATATCTGATTTGATATGTACTCAAGTGAATGCTTAGATGAAGAACAGGTGTACAGTGAAGATGAGGAAGAAGAAGAATATATAAATGTAATAGGCCTCTAAAGAAGGGGGGAAAAATTGGGGAAAAAGAACTCTAAGAATTGTATTCACCTTTCAATCAATAACAAGCCTCTTCGGATTTGAGCATATTTAGCTTTCAAACGTGTCTTTACGTCAATTCATCCTAGACCATCAGAGTGAACCGTTGCTAAATTCATAACCAGCCCAGCTTTTTCACCCATTTTTCTACAAACTCATTGTTTCGGGTTCGTTGGGCTCACAATCCAAATCTTTTGGGCTTGGGCTACAAAGTTTGGACCCTACAAGTCCAAATAGAAATTCTCCATCAAATGAATAATACCCTTCATTCTTCCTCACACCTACACTGAAATTAGAGTTCAGAAGCAAATGATGATTGGGCATGAATTTATTTTGTTTTCAAAAGCCTTAAAATTTTTGTCTTTGATAAATGAGTCATATTAAAAATATTGATGAAGATATATACATTAATCAAATTAATAAAAGAAATTCCTGTTTTTATTTTCCTCAAGAAATAAAGTAGAAACAGATAATGACTCATAAGTCATAACATAGATGACTCTGATATAATTGAAGATTGAGAGGCAGGATTTTTTGCTAAAAACAGGAAGGGCAAAGTCTACTCAAGTTTTGTAATGCCGTCAATAACTGGTGGTAGGACTTCTACAATAGAATATTATACATATAACCACAACACAATGCTACAAATGCCAAAAGGACTTCATGTTCTGCCAAACAAAAAGAATGCCTTTGTTACCAAAGAGTTGTAGGGATGTTATATCCTAAATATTAATTACAAAGGTAGGTATAAATTATATAGAGGATTCAAGGGATAACACTAACAACTTAAACAATTTTTTTTTTTAATCCACATACTCATCTATGAGTTTCTCGTATGAAGCTATACCATCTTCCTAAAGTTTAATGTAAACAATATGTGTGTTTTCTTTTAGTAGCATTCATATTCCTTTAGTTATTTAATCAAAAGTTTCAAAAGTGTGAACTTTTATAAAGCATTGAGTTTAATGCTAGAATTAAATGAATTCAAAATTTAGAGGCAGACCCAAAAAAAAAAAAAAAAAAAAAATCTAACCAAAAAACTGCCAAAAAAAAAAAAAAAAAAAAACCAAATCTAACCAAAATACAATAACCTTTCACAATTTTATTGGCAACGTGGATTAAGAATTCTAGAACAAAATAAAAGATCAATCAGTAATTTTATCAAACAAATTGAATATAAAAATTAAGTTTTTCATCTAATACATTCAGATTTTAAATAATCCAAGGAGAATTTTGACTTTTAACCATAGTAAATCAAGGGAAAAATCCCTAATGTTACCACCAAAAAAAAAAAAACATAGAGGGACAATTTGAAACCAAAGCAACCAAAGGAAGAAAATCAACCCATTTAATTTTTTATTTATTTAAAATGGGGTAAAAGTAGAACCCTAGAAAATTAAGTAAGGGGAACAACTGGTTTTGAATTCAAAATCATAGATATTTTGAAGATTTAAAATTCTAATTCGAATAGGAAAAACAATGGTGAGGAGTTTCAGTCTTTCAAAGAACAAAAACAGTATTTAAAGTGGAAAGGAGTATGCTGACCTTCAGTACAAAAAAAATAGAGAGTAAACTGGTGGAGGGTATGGTGGCCTGATGGTGGCAAAGGTCTCAGATTTTTCGCTTTCCACCATCTATGACAGATCGAATCTCTTTCTCTATCATTCTCTTTCTCTGTCATTCTCCTTTCTTTTTCGCAACGTGTGTCTCTCTGAAGTCTGAACCGTATTTTGGGTTTTATCTTAATGCAGCATTTTAGGTTTCAGTTTTTAGACGTGTTTTAGCGTAACAATGTAACTTTTGACATTTTAATTGTAAACGTGGCAGGTTTTTAAGGGGACATTTTTCCTACATGGCAGCACCTCCTTAATTGCAGGAAAAGGCTTCTGCTGTTATATATAGTATATGATATTGATTGATTGATTGATTGATGATTAGCATATGAAGCTTGCACTATAGTTAATTATATGTTAATTGTGTGTGTGTGTGTGTGTGTGTGTGTGTGTGTGTTTCTCAAATAAAAAAAAGATACTCAGTGTTGTCGAGTCATCCCACATCGGTAAGGTGTGATATTGATAAGGGGTTTATCACTTGCTCCACGACACTAACTGCTGCATGCAGTTTTGGTGTTGGCGTGTGAGTGTATTTCCTTATCTTATCCCCCTTCCCCTATATATATTTGTGTGTGTGTGTGTGTGTGTGTGTGTGTGTGTGTGTGTGTGTGTTTCTCAAAAAAAAAAAAAAAGTGTAAATATAATTTTTTAAGATTAATATTCAAAAGAATATGAACCTACTAATCATAGGTTACATGCTAATAGTCCTTTGAGCAAAATAAATTGTAGTTACATGCTACATCAATACAATTTTCCATCAACATAACATTTATCTTCAACTTCGCAAACTGCAAATGACTTCAATAAAAAAAAAAAAAAGTACCAACTCACTTTTAGTTAAATAGGGGTAGTACTAAATGTCACTAAACAAAAAAGAAAAAGAAATGTTGGACTTAGAAAAGTACTAATTGCATATGCTACTTGTGATTAGCTTTTGATGTTTTAAAGCATTAAGCACCACTATAGGTGATTTATCTGTACAAAAATAAAAGGAGGAATATCGTTGATATAATCATTATGGAAACAATTACTAAACTTTGTACGATAATTGAAAAGAAAAGAAAATTAAAAAATTAAAAAAAAAAATATTGAACAAAATTGAAACCAATAAAAGGAAATCAAAAACCTTGATATCGAAGACATGTAACTCGCCATATTTGTTTGAGACCCTAACATCACCATTCACCTCCAGTGTAGCAATATCCCTCTACTTGTGAATTGCAAACTCAACCATCAAAACCCATCAAAATTTGCCCACAACTTAAAAAAAAAGGACCTATATAAAAAATAAATAAATAAATAAAAAAGTTTGACGTTACATCCTTGCAATTGAGTCATTGACACATTAAGAAACAAACAAAATAATAAATATGAGATCTTTAAAAAATCCATGCATTCTACTTTTACTACTTCAATTACCACTTAGAACCAACTCAACTTCATCCTTGGGGAAGTGTTTCAAGCCTTTAACCACACACCACAAAAGGTTTCTAAGATCACTCTATTGTGCAAATGGCTTAAATGCAATAAAGTGGAACAAAGCTTAATTAACAGTAAAGTAAAATCACAAAAATTAAAGGTATAAGATAATTTCATCCTATTATTCATTTCTATTGGGGAAGGCAAAATGAAATAGGAGGTATGATATGAAAAATCAAATTCTAAAATAAAAAAAAATAAAAAATAAAAAGAGCAAAGCACTTAAGAATTTTGTTAGGACATATGTGAATCATGTTAGGAACATATGTCAATATAGAATTGGTTAATCCTTTGACAAAACACAATTGACTTGTAATTGGGTAGATCTAAGATGTGTCTAATGCTTCAAGGAATAAGAGTTCAAGTCCAAGTATAAAAGCCATTCAAGTCTGTCCAAGAATCAAGTGAAGAAGTGCTGGATTTAAAAACTCCATAGCTAGCTTGACAGATAGCATCTATCGAGGTTTAAAAGGTAGTTTAGTCTGATGCTAGACAGCTTCTCGATAGATACCCTATTTATCGAGATTTATGAAAATTAGATTTTCAGTTATGATTTTCATCCAATCCGTGTATAAATGTTTGGGCTTTCTTTTCTCACAACCCTAAATATATATAAGGATTATTTTAAAAGCCGTCACAGCTGATGCAAGTGAGTACAACTTAATGCAAAGGTTTTTCACAAGCATATTGTGACCGGAGACAATTTGCCCTAGTTTAGTCTTTCTCTTCAAGAAGCTGCTGTGTCTGTATGCCGTAGGGTTTTGTAACCAAGGAACTTTGTGATCTTTATCGTGTGGATGAATTGAAAAACTTTGCAGCCAACATCTTTCTCAAGTTGGTGTTTAAGCAGCATACTAAGATCCGCGCATCAATTGGTTAGTCACGTATGGAGAGTTGTGCATTAAAAGGAGAGACTATCACTACAGAATAAGTCCAATTAGGTATTGGGGTAAGGGTTCAACTGTAGGTTGGTATAAGGTACTGAGATTCCTTTACTTGTAACTGATTGTTGTGATAATAGTGAATTCTCAGGAGTGGTGACCTTAAAATCATCTGGTGGGGTTTTTGCCTTGGAGGTTTTCCTTATTTGTAAACAAATCACTGTGTCAACTTTATTTTCCGCTACATATTAACTTAGTCGGTGATTTGTTTGTGCTACCACACATATTGCATGTTAATTAACTTAATTAATTCACTTGGCTAATTAATTGGTTAATTTATCACAAGGGGTTAATACATTCTTGGCCTATCAAGTGGTACCAGAACAGGCACACTCCAATTATGGTTAATCTTTGTTGTGTGATCCATTGACCCCTGCTGTCATGGATAGAGGACAATCCTTAATTATAACTCCATTATTTGATGGCACTAACTATGCATACTGGAAAGTACGCATGAGAGATTTCTTGCTATCATTAGATGAAAAGGTGTGGCAAACAATAGAGATAGGTTGGACCAAGCCAAAGGAAGCGCCGACTGATAGGGATGATGCTAAGATTAAAGCAGCTAACTTCAACAGAAGAGTATTGAATGCCTTATTCAGTGCAGTCACGAATGAGGAGTTCAAGAAGATATCCTCCACTGAAACTGTAAAGGAAGCATGGACCATCCTCTAGACAACCTATGAAGGAACCAAGGTTGTCAAGGGTTCAAAACTTCAGAGGCTTACCACAAGCTTTGAAGAGATCAAGATGGAGGAGGATGAGTCAATCATTGAGTTCTATGCCAAGCTTAAGGACATAGTGAACACAACCTTTAATTTTGAGGAAACCATTCCCGAACCCAAGATTGTTAGAAAGGTGCTCAGATCTCTACTTAAGAGATTCCATGCCAAGATCACCGCAATTGAGGAATCAAATGATATTGACAAAATTCCTTTGACAGAGCTAGTTGGCAATCTACAGACCTATGAGTTGGGTTTGACAAGGATTAGGAAATCTAGTAAGGGCAAAAGCATGGCATTGAAGGCTAAGAGCAGTGACACTGATAAGTCTTCAGACGATGAAGATTCTAAGATGAAATCCTATATTACCAGGCAATTCAAAAAGTTTATGAAGAATGCCAATGCCAAAGGATTTGACAAAGACCACAAGCAATCCAGTTTGTCTCAGTTCAAGAACCAAGAAAAAGAAAAGAAGGATGCTATGGATGGCGGTCAGTACATTGTTCCCTCAGGACCAAAGTGCTTTGGGTGTCAAGGCTTCAGTCACACGAAACAAGAGTGACCTATGCATCTAAAGACCATTGGGAAAAGCCAGGTATTTGCTGCTACTTTAAGCGACATTAAGCCGGAGGATGATTCTGATAATGTGGATGATGGAATCCTAAATGCCTTTACTATCACTGTAAATCCTACCGAGGGGATTGTTGAAGATGTGGAGGAAGAAGAGGACTTGGTGGAGTCTAAATTTGAGAAGATAGATGTCCAAGATAACATCTACACAGCCTATGCAAAATTATACAAGGTCTCGGAAAAGTATGAAAAGTTGTATAGGTTAGCCACCAAGAAGCTCAATGATGTGGAGCTTGAACGAGAAGAAATCTCCACGAAGTTTGATGAAGCCAATCAGACAATTGGAGCACTGAGATTTGAGAATAATTCTTGGCTGAGAAGACCAAGAAGCTTGAAGCGAAACTGTTTCAAGTCAGAGCTCAGTTGGAGAGGAGTTCAAGTGTAAAGCTTGACAAGATGCTCAACCTTCAGAAATCTACTTTTGATCAAACCAATTTAGGGTATGATTTCTCTTCTCCTAGTGTTGCTTCTACTAATACTACCATGTTTGTTTCTCCTACTAATAATGTTGAATCTGAGAACAATGATATCAAAACTATTTTAACTAGTGAGAACATAGAAAATGGAAAATCTATCTTAAGAGCACCTCCTAAACTGGATAGGAAAGAGACCAAGAACCCTAGGGCTAAGAAGGGAAACACTCAAAAGCCTAAATAGAAAAAGCAACATCTCTGTCATTATTATGGATCAGCTGGACATACTCGACCAAATTGCTATAAGTGGCTAGCCATTCAATAAAGCAACGGTATGATCTCATCGGAAAACCAGAATCAGTTTCCATCCACCTTTGCTCCTCTTGGAGATCTACTTAAAACCCTCATGTTCCTTTCGAACTTGAATGGTTTCAATTCTTCCCCTTCAGCACCAGATCAAGGGTTTGCAATATGAAAATGTTCTTCCAAGTATGGAAGGAAAAAGGCTCCAAGTGATTTAGTCACTTTTTCTTTCTCTCCCCTTTCTTGTTTTTGAGTTTGCATTAATTGTGTGTTTTGCTTTCTTGTTTTTGAGTCAATCTAGTTTTATGCATTGATTTGATTAACCTGTTTTTTTTTTTTTTTTTTTTTTTTAGTTTTGTTTTGTTTTGCATTTCATAAAAAAAAAAAAAAATTGAAAATTCAGAAAAATACAAAAACGGTGTGTGTTTTGTGTACATTGGTACTTGTGTACCTTGGATGGCCATTGAAACAAAGTTTTCTAAACTTTGTATCTTTTGTGGTTCATATTTGTGATAAGTAAGATTAAGTAATCTCTTGTACTTAACACTAGTATCACTCTTTTTGACGGGAAAGACTAGAAAATCTTAAGATAAATGCATAAATAACCATCTCACCACTATTGCCCACCAATCATGAAATGACATATGTATGCTTCAACATAGTAAAAGTGCAATGTCAAAAGTTTAACATAATTGGGTATTTCTTCTCTCTCTTTTTATAGGCCCATGCATGGTTTGCTTAAAAAAAATGCAAAGAAAATAAAAGTAAAAAGAATCAAAATACTTTATATATAATTGCAAGTGTGTCTTCTAGGAGATGTGGGAGTTATAGGTTGTACCTCGAAGGTGATAGTCCCTATCAAGCAGTTATGATTGTGTGTGAGTTAAAGTGATTTTCTCATATCACAAATTGTCATAACATGTAAACATTTGTGCGATCTTGCGATGTTTTTCACACACAACACACAATATTCTTTGCTACTCTTGATACATGTGCAGGTACAATATGATTTGGTCATTACAAGGAATACATGTGTTAATGTATGCTCACTAAACTATCTCGAATTGTTTTTGAAATATGAAATTGGTTAGATTTGTTTAGTGTATGTGTGTGTGTGTGTGTGTGTGTGTGTGTGTGTGTGTGTGTGTGTGTGTGTTTTTGGATCTAAATGCTTGACATTTTTTTTTTGCTGCTAGATGTTTTTGAGAGCTTAAAATTTTATTTGGATCTTTGGTTGAGTAACATGTTTGATTGCATTCATGTCTGTGTTTTTCTCTTCTTTGAAAAACTGTTTTTAAGCAATCTAGACAACTTCTCAATACCTCTCGACATCTAGGCTATCTATTGAGCCTCTTGAGCTTCTTTTCTCGATAGCTGTTATCGCAATTTCAATCCATCGAAGTTTGTGAGAATCAAGCTCAACAGCTTCTCGATCCATCGATGAAGTTTCTATATGCTCGATAGCTTCTCGATCCATCGAGGTCACTTTGCTGTGGACACCTCCCGATAGCTTCTCGATAGCTTTGTCTGTCACTTTTTAATTCTCGACACCTCTCGACACCTGCGATCCATCGAGCTGCGTATGTTTCTATATATAGTGTTAGCACAATTTTTCTTCATTTCTCCTCGATCTCTCTAGATAGTTTTTGTCTCTTCACCTCCCCAAACTCATCTCTCTCTCACTCATCTCTCTCTCTCTCTCTCTCTCTCTCTCTCTCTCTCTCTCTCTCTCTCTCTAAACCTCAAATCTAGAAGTTTTTCGGCCTCAAGATCATTTCTTCATCCGGTATGATCTTATTTTCTCTATTCTTATCATGCATTTCATGATTTCTGACCTAATTTTTGGGATTTTTTGAAAAATTTGGGGTTTTTCAAAATTGATGAGTTTTTCACAAAATTTTTAGGTTGGTTTTTGTTTAAATGATTTTAAATCATCATACATTGCATCACATTTGCATTTTAACAATGATTCATGCATTTAGATGTGTGCTTAATATGTTGACATGATGTGTGCGGGTAGGTTTGGATTAGGCTGAGCTCATGATGTTTTTTTACTTTTGTATGTCACATGGTCATGCATTTTTTATGCATATGTACCTTTAATTCTCTATATTATGATATTGATCTTGTGGGTGATTTTCTACGTGTTTCTTTCTTTCTCTCTCTTTCTTTCGTTAGTTGCTCTATGGCACCTAAGCGAAAATCCACTCCGTCCCGAAACCTTCTTCTTTTTAAGGCATCTTCTTCTTTTTCCCCCGTTGATCCTATTCCATCTCACATCTAATCCTATGATGATAAATCCGTAAGGACTTTTTAGAGAATTTCTTATGATGAGGCATTCATTTGGAACGCCAAGTCGTTCTATCAGACTTTTCTAATACTGATCTTCCCACTGTCATTTACAGCAAAGGTTGGGAGTCACTGTGTGGCATCTCGGTCACTTGTCCCTCCGTGATCATACAGGAGTTCTACTTTAATATACACGGATTCGGTTATACAGTACCTGATTTTATCACTCACGTTCGAGGTACGCATATGGTAGTCACTTCGGATCTTATATCTGAGGTGCTACACATCCCGAGGGTAGAGTTTGTTGACTACCTCGGCTATGAGCATCTTAGGACTGTGTCCAAAGACGAACTCTCATCTCGCTTCTATGAGACACCTTCTTCTTGGGGTGACCGTTAAAACATCCCATTGCTCGGGCTTTACAAAAGGTTTGAAGTTCCTTAATATGGTGATGACATTTGTTCTCCATCTATTGTCTCACTATAACTCTATCATAGAGCCTCATGCTTGATTTTTTCTATCCCTTCTTGAGGGACTCTCTATCGACTTTCCCTCTCACTTCATTCTATCCCTCATAGATGTCTATAGGGATACAGCGATCCGTGATAAACTCATTTTTCCTTCGGCTATCACAAGGCTTCTTTGCCATTTTTGTCTCCTATCCCGAGTCTCCTCATTTTTTGGTTACGTGTGCCATAAAAGCTGCTACTGTTAGACGGAGCGAGGCCCAGCTTCGACTGAAGCAGCCACGAACAAAGACAACGACTCCTCCAGCTTCCTCCGTTCCTTCTTCATCCGCTTCTTCTTCATTGGCAGGTAGTGTGACCCTCGAGGCAGTCATGGCATAGCTTTAGCGCATGGATGCTTGCCTTGACACACTCAGTGATGAGTTATGTTAGGTGAACACCCGTGTCGGCCGTATTGCTCGACGATAGGCTTTCCTTGGTGGCTTCATAGAGTCTCCCTCTCCTTCTCCAGAGGCATCTGAGGACGAAGACGATGATGGTGACTCCGACGACAACGATGATGATGACGATGAGGATGCTAGCTCTTCCGGTGATGACATGATAACTGCTTGAGTTACTTACACTGTCATTCATGACAAAAAGAGGGAGTAGTTTTAGGATAAGAGTAGTCATGTATTTAAGGGGAGAGTTAGCATAAGACATTTTTGTGATAGGGGGAGTGTTTATACTTTGAGGGATGTAGTAAGGTTATTATGTATTTTCTTTTCTTTCTTTTACTTTTACCTTATGTACACTGGTCTTGTGACCATTTGACATACATTATACTTATCTTATGATATATATATATATATATATATATTGTGAGAGACCGCGCCCCCAGCCCCCTTTTTTTATGGAATGTTGGGCCAAACCCACGTGAATGGGTGGAGTCGTGTTATTGCCTCTCAAAATGGAGGTTCGACTAGTAATATTTTCCCCTTTAGATTAAAGGTTTTACAATGGAGTCGCCACTTATTTAATTATTGGAATAAATAAGAAAACCAAAATTGAAAAATTCATCATTTTATTAATTTGAAATTGAATTTACATTGATCATAGGAAAATTACATGGCTTTGGTCCTAGATACAATCTAAGATAAAGTACATGGCTTTATTTCCTAGTTACAATCTAGAAATCAAAAATTACATGGATAAGTATTGATCTATCAATCCTTGATCTAAGTTCGGAGGCTATGTTACAAGGTGAAAAGGTGTTAGGCACCCACCTTGCCCGGTGAAACCGGTCTTCTAGACTATGGTGGCCAACATTCATATCATATCATCCAATATGTCAATTAATTTATATGTTAAATTCAATTTATTAAGCATTGCATTTGGATTGAAAAATAAATTCTAGTGAATGTGTGTGTATGGTGATATCCTAGATTCAAGGATTTAAAAGAATTATGAAACAAACATGTTTTTCATATTTTTTATATGGATTTAAGATCAAAACTAGTGTTTATGCATGAACATGTGATGAACAACCAAGAACATGTGAAGAACACATAAGAACATTTAAGAACATTCAAACATATTCAAGAGAATTTAAATAATTATTATCATGCTTTAATCCTAAACTCTCATCATGAAAATACAAAAAACAATTAGGAAAATGGATTATATCTTCATGCAAGATTCATATGGTGGAGGAGGAGGAGACTTTTGAGGGAGATCCTATGGGTGGAGGAAAAAAAGAAGAACTAGGAGAGAGAAAGTGAGTCTCACTCAATACCTTGAGTTTTAGGAAGACCAAGATATGACAAGACTACTCTACTTCACTAGAACTCAAGAGAGAAGAAGAGAGAAGGGTTTTTTGTGTCCTAGAATGAATGAGAGGGAGGGTTTATATAGTAGTAGTGGAGGGAATATGAATGGAAGGCCATTTAATGAGGGTTGACAAGGATTATGAACCTAGACCTCATTTTAGCCTTGGGAAAAATCTGGTGCATTAAATGGAGAGATTGGTGGGAGTGGGGAGCAAGCCAAAATTCGGTTTTCCCGTAACTGCTGTAACAGCCTGTGGAGCCAATTTCAAAAAATCATATCTGACTCAATTCTAATCGGAATTGTCTCATTCTTGTGCTCAAATTGAAGCCCTGAATGTCTAGTTTCTGGAAAAATTAACCTCATTCACAGATTCAAAATATTCTGAGAGATATCGATGAAATAGTGAGCAGAGGTCATTTGTTAGAAAATGGTTTCAGCACAATTAACATTAATAGGTCCCAAATTAGTCCCCAATTAACATTAAATGGCTCCAATCACTCCAATTTCAGACTTAATTGGTTCCAAATTTACACTAATTAAAAGATAATTGCACAAATTACTCATTGAAGAATTAATGTTTAACTATCTAATTAATTAGGTGTATGCAACCTCACCATAAAATGTAGTCCTAACCAATTAAATTATGACACATCATTGATCTCCAATTGATTACACTTATAACCAATTAAAATCAACTGTTCATAATCACATATAGTCGGACTCAATTTGTGATAGTGCATCTCAGCCATTAAAACTTGACTTAATGATAACTTTCAATCTAGTGGTCCGATTAGGGCTTATGGCCAGTTGATTTGATTATTACAACATCAAGATCATTTTGGTAAAATGAGATTAAGGATCTAATGGCCAGAATCAAGATGCATATTTATGAGGTGAAAGTACCCCTTTTACCCTCCATGTGAGGTTAAATGCGGGTTGCAAAATGGGGTGTCAACATATATATATATATATATATATATTGAATTCAATCTGCATTTTACCTCCACTAGCAGAAGTTAACCTTTCTTTGGTCTTTCTGAAGTATTTGGAGGGAATGATTCCTTCTTGAATGCAGTTAAGATCAGCGCCTGAATCCATTAAGGCTATGACCTCAAATTCAAAATTTTTGCTAATGACAATCCTGACTTTGGAGTGCCATTTTTGGAAATTAATCCGACTGATGGCTTTTAAGAACTGTTCACTGGACTGTCCAGGGTCATGTTCTTGAACCATTTCTGCAGTGGGGTTAACTGTTTCTTCAGCTTCATCATCAGAAGGGTTCTTAACTGAGGTTCCTTCCTCATTGCCTTGATGAGAAGTGGTTTCAAGATTTTTCAATCTTTGGTCAAGGAAATTGTGATCAATTCTAAGGATAGTTAGTTCCTGCTTAAGGGTTCTAACTTCAGACTTAGTATCTTTGATTTCCTTTTGAAGATCGTTGACAGTAACGTCCTTCTTGGATTTGGTAAATCTCTTGTAGATTTGTTCCAAATCAACTTTGGGTTCAAGAAGCTTAGGTTTAGGATCACTGGGTTCCTTAACTAAGGTTCTTCTAAATTCTGTAAGCTTCTGAGCTTTGACTACTGGATCTTCGATCTGTTCTATGAGATCTAAGAGTAGCTCTTCTTGCTTAGAGAGAACATTGAGAGTTTTGGTTCTGCAACAACTATCAATGCATAGGATGGGTTCATCTGGGCCACTAGAGGTGCTAGAAGAAGCTCTAGAGGTTTCAGAGGATGACTGGTAGATTTGACGAATCTCACTACTAGAAGGTTCACTATCTGAGTGATTAAGTTCTAGGAGCTTAAAGATTTCATCTTTTCCTGCTTGGTCACTAACAAGGGTATTGATAAGGGATTTGGCCTTAGCTTTACACTCTTTGCTGAAATGACCTTTCTTTCCACACTTAAAGCATTTTCCTGATGCTTTGGGTATGAACTTACCCGTGGATTTGGACTTACCTTTCTTATAGAAATCATCCTTGCTGTATTTCTGCTTTCTATAATACTTGGCTTTGGTTTTCTTCCTATGAAAATGTTCAGAGGGTTCCTTGCCTCTGTATTTGGATTTTCTCTTAGGAAGGATGGAGGGTAAGCCGTACTGTGTACAGAAGTTTCCTACTTCGTACTTGGCTTTGCCTTTGCTGGCTTTGCTCTGGATTTTGAGATCTCTGCACATCTTCATTCCTTCACTTCGAATGGTGCTAGAGATGTCTCCATAGGTTAGGTTATCATAATCTATGACACCTAAGGGGTTACACAGGGTTTCTTTAACCTTTTCTCCAAAAAGGGTAGGTAAACCATTGATGAACTTCTCCTTCCAGAATGGAGAGTTGCAATCACTTCTGTGCATGACACTGGTAGTAAACACATCTTCGTACCACCTAAAGTCACCAAGGGTTTTACATCTAAGGTTACTCAACTGGTCGTAAATCCTAGATGTGATGTTGCTAGGTTTTCCTACGAAGTGTTTCATGATCGTATAGATCAGGGTATTGACTCCGTCAGGGGTACCTCTTCCTAGGGTGGTGTCAAAGATGGGGAGACCTTCCTCATCTTTCTGGACAGCATGCTTGATGTCCTCCTTAGATTCTTCTGTAAGGCAATTGTTCCACCATTGGAGGAGTTTACCTGTGAATCCTAAGGACATGAGTTCTATGACTTCAGTATGGGAATGTCCTTCACTGAGGTAGTTATTGGCTACCATAGTCATATGCTGAAGTTTGTTTAGGATTTCTTGTTCAGACAAACCATCTATGTTCCATTCATAGAGTTTACCTGAAGAGACAGAGAATTGGTTGCTAACATTCCTTTCCTCATACTGGAGGTCCGGAGGGGTAGGTCTGGGATACCAATTCTTAGTGAAACTTGTTGGGGTTACTCTAGGGTGAATGATCTTGTTCACTTGTAAACCCTTAAACTGGTTTTCTAGACGTTCTATCTCCTTTTCATTGTCTGAGGAGGTTCTGCTAGAACTACTAGAAGCTGTGTGGACGTCTAAGACACTGAGCTTGGTGGCTTTCTTAGGAGAAGGGGGAACTGGTTCCTGCTTCTTGCTAGGTTTCCTAGGCGAAGGGAGAACTGGTTCTTGCTTCGTGCTAAGTTCCTTAAGTTTCTGCTCAACAATTTCTAAGGCTGTCGGGTCCTTAGGTTTGTCTAAGACTTGTAAGCGGGGATCAACTGAGGTTGAAGTGGTAACTGGTGAAGGGGTGACTGGCTCCTTCTTCACGAGTTCTTCAAGCCTTTGGTTGACGATTTCTAAGGCTGTTTGATCCTTAGTTCTGAGGCTAGGTTGCTTAGTTGTAGGGAGCTTGACTAGAGGTTTCTCTAGGGCCTTGACAGGTTTGCTAGGGCTTCCTGGTTGGGGAACGACCTTGCTTTCTATTCTGTCTTCTATCCTATCAAGCTGCTTTCCTATCACACCTAAACACTGGTTGGTGTAGTTGTTTTGTTCTATGACCTTCTTCACAACCGTTTCCTCTTGGGTAGTAGGGGTTTTGAAGGGCGAGGCAACTAGATCTGTTCCACGATGGTTGAAGACTATGGCTTCTTGAGGTGGATGGTGAGATCTAACAACTTCTGGGGGATTGGGTTTGCCACTAGCATCTTTACTAGGGGGTTTTGCCCAATTGGTTTTGGTGAGAACACAAGACTTCTTGTGCCACTCAAAGTGGTTCTCAAAGTATTCAAAGAAAGGGACATTACTGGATATCTCTTTCATGAATGTTGTCCAACTTGCGAGAACTTCTTTCTTTTGTTCAAGAGTATGGTTGGCTCTATAGGCTTCCTTTTTGAGTCTGTTTTCTTCTGACTCAAATTCTTTGCCTAGGGCATTCATATCAGGAGTAAATTCTTTCCTGATAACCATAAGCTCATAATCAATTCCAGGTTCCTGCTGGAAAGGATCTTGGGGTTCTTCTTGATATGGATTTACCATATCACTACCAGATGGTGATGGAGGTTTCAGACTTTTCTTTTCTTCCTCATCAACAACTGATTCTTGTCTAGCTGTGTAGCAAGGTGTGCTGACCTGAGATTTGGTCTGTACTCCTTGGAGCTCTAGATCTGAGTCTCTTCTAGACTTCGGAAAAGGTGTTAGAGGTCTGGATGTGCTAGACTGGGATGCAGGTCTTTCTCTTAAGAGATTGACTGGCTGCTTAAAAGGTTGGTGTAGATCTACTGGTGATCTAAACCGAAGCTCATCATATCCTGATGGGGTATATGAAGGTGATCCTACAGGGGGTCTGAATCTAGAATGGTCAAAGCTTAGCCTAACATTACCGTTAGCTAGTTGTTGGACAAAATCTAGATCTGGATTCCTGGCTGGGTTTTGGATCTGATGAATGAAATTCTCATTTTCAATCATCCAATCATTTGGGAAAGTAACCTCTGACCATTTCAGGGTTTTGGGCACCTGAATGTTAGACCTGGTATCTGTGGTCTGAATGAGGGTAGTTTCACCTTTAATTCTTTTGTCAAGTGCTTGAACATTGAAGTTCGTTCTGAGGCACTTATAATAAACTCTGTATATCAAGGCCAACTGTCTGACTCCTGGTAACATGAGGGTACCATAGGTCTTGATATTGAGGGTGAGAGTTTTCATTACATGTGGGTCTTCAAGAGCCACTGTAAAATTGGGAAAACAGTCGAAATGGACAGGTCCATTGCTAAGACTGGTTTCTATGGTTCCTAAGAGGCTGTCATTAAATCTTATATGACGGGAATCTCTAAGGGCCATAAGGACAGAAGCATTCAAGCCTTCTCTGATCAAAGGTTTTACTCCAACCTGGATTAAACCTATGTGGATAAAATTATATCCATCTTTCATGTGTCCGACTAAGGTTGCTTCAGGTAACAAGTAGCACGTCTCATACTCCTTGTTGATACTGTAAACCTGTTCTATGGTTCGGACAAAGTATCCAGTTTTAAAGGCATTCTTAAGGGTCCAAGAAGATTTATAAATCTTGTTTGTGGGAACCTTAGGGATGTTCCAATCTCCTAGTTTTAAATCTAAATCTGACAACTCATAGTTCTCAGAGTTAATAACTCCATCAGACTGAGGAATGGGTGAAGGAGTTGTACTGGATGACCTAATGCTGGTAGAAGAGTTACTTCTAAACAGTCTTCTCATATTCATGATTAAAAGCCTAGTTAAAAGATTATAACCTAGTTTTCTTTAACCTCAAACTTCTGGATCTATCCTTCGGTCTACAACAGAGCGATACAATGGGAATTTGCCTGGTTACATACACCATAACCTCCTATTGCCTTCATCCTTTGTTTCCACAGTGGGACCACCCTAAACGCCTGTCCGTCAGCTAACACGGGCTGACCAACACTTTTCAAGAACACTCGGATATCTGGTCTTACTGGGTTATCAACAGTACGAGTAACCTGGTCTTATGACTCTCAACAGTACACATCTGCAACAGATTTTCTGGATAAACACAAAAATATGAAGAAGCAGAAAGCTGGGAAATAATAGATCAACAAGAACAGGTAATCAAAGAATATAAACAGACTGGTAAAGAATTAATTATACCAGAAGACATCAAGGTACCAATAACAACAAATCTGGAAGATATAGTAGATGTAGAAAATAACGAATGGGGAAGGAAGAGTTATCAGGAAATAAATGTAAAATAAAATATAACAATTGAGATGGAACATTTAAAGTAATGATAATATAATGCACAAAATAATGGATAACTATGGCGGTAGAACCGGCCAACTTGATTGAATTCAAAATACAAATGTAACTTACAACACTTCGATCGGCCAAAACTTGGCTCTGATACCAAAAGTAATCAGTAGATTAGGTTTCATATTACTCCCTTCTCATTACATTGTAATCAGATGGCAGTTTTTAGTTTCCCAGTTTACAGCAATTGTAACCTGTATCCTTTATATTTCCGCAATAAGATGGCAACCCCCCATCACCTGTAACTTTCCCCCCTTTTGGTATCAGAGCCAAGTTTTGGCCGATCGAAGTGTTGTAAGTTACATTTGTATTTTGAATTCAGTCAAGTTGGCCGGTTCTACCGCCATAGTTATCCATTATTTTGTGCATTATATTATCATTACTTTAAATGTTCCATCTCAATTGTTATAGTTTATTTTACATTTATTTCCTGATAACTCTTCCTTCCCCATTCGTTATTTTCTACATCTACTATATCTTCCAGATTTGTTGTTATTGGTACCTTGATGTCTTCTGGTATAATTAATTCTTTACCAGTCTGTTTATATTCTTTGATTACCTGTTCTTGTTGATCTATTATTTCCCAGCTTTCTGCTTCTTCATATTTTTGTGTTTATCCAGAAAATCTGTTGCAGATGTGTACTGTTGAGAGTCATAAGACCAGGTTACTCGTACTGTTGATAACCCAGTAAGACCAGATATCCGAGTGTTCTTGAAAAGTGTTGGTCAGCCCGTGTTAGCCGACGGACAGGCGCTTAGGGTGGTCCCACTGTGGAAACAAAGGATGAAGGCAATAGGAGGTTATGGTGTATGTAACCAGGCAAATTCCCATTGTATCGCTCTGTTGTAGACCGAAGGATAGATCCAGAAGTTTGAGGTTAAAGAAAACTAGGTTATAATCTTTTAACTAGGCTTTTAATCATGAATATGAGAAGACTGTTTAGAAGTAACTCTTCTACCAGCATTAGGTCATCCAGTACAACTCCTTCACCCATTCCTCAGTCTGATGGAGTTATTAACTCTGAGAACTATGAGTTGTCAGATTTAGATTTAAAACTAGGAGATTGGAACATCCCTAAGGTTCCCACAAACAAGATTTATAAATCTTCTTGGACCCTTAAAAATGCCTTTAAAACTGGTTACTTTGTCCGAACCATAGAACAGGTTTACAGTATCAACAAGGAGTATGAGACGTGCTACTTGTTACCTGAAGCAACCTTAGTCGGACACATGAAAGATGGATATAATTTTATCCACATAGGTTTAATCCAGGTTGGAGTAAAACCTTTGATCAGAGAAGGCTTGAATGCTTCTGTCCTTATGGCCCTTAGAGATTCCCGTCATATAAGATTTAATGACAGCCTCTTAGGAACCATAGAAACCAGTCTTAGCAATGGACCTGTCCATTTCGACTGTTTTCCCAATTTTACAGTGGCTCTTGAAGACCCACATGTAATGAAAACTCTCACCCTCAATATCAAGACCTATGGTACCCTCATGTTACCAGGAGTCAGACAGTTGGCCTTGATATACAGAGTTTATTATAAGTGCCTCAGAACGAACTTCAATGTTCAAGCACTTGACAAAAGAATTAAAGGTGAAACTACCCTCATCCAGACCACAGATACCAGGTCTAACATTCAGGTGCCCAAAACCCTGAAATGGTCAGAGGTTACTTTCCCAGATGATTGGATGATTGAAAATGAGAATTTCATTCATCAGATCCAAAACCCAGCCAGGAATCCAGATCTAGATTTTGTCCAACAACTAGCTAACGGTAATGTTAGACTAAGCTTTGACCATTCTAGATTCAGACCCCCTGTAGGATCACCTTCATATACCCCATCAGGATATGATGAGCTTCGGTTTAGATCACCAATAGATCTACGCCAACCTTTTAAGCAGCCAGTCAATCTCTTGAGAGAAAGACCTGCATCCCAGTCTAGTACATCCAGACCTCTAGCACCTTTTCCGAAGTCTAGAAGAGACTCAGATCTAGAGCTCCAAGGCGTACAGACCAAATCTCAGGTCAGCACACCTTGCTACACAGCTAGACAAGAATCAGTTGTTGATGAGGAAGAAAAGAAAAGTCTGAAACCTCCATCACCATCTGGTAGTGATATGGTAAATCCATATCAAGAAGAACCCCAAGATCCTTTCCAGCAGGAACCTGGAATTGATTATGAGCTTATGGTTATCAGGAAAGAATTTACTCCTGATATGAATGCCCTAGGCAAAGAATTTGAGTCAGAAGAAAACAGACTCAAAAAGGAAGCCTATAGAGCCAACCATACTCTTGAACAAAAGAAAGAAGTTCTCGCAAGTTGGACAACATTCATGAAAGAGATATCCAGTAATGTCCCTTTCTTTGAATACTTTGAGAACCACTTTGAGTGGCACAAGAAGTCTTGTGTTCTCACCAAAACCAATTGGGCAAAACCCCCTAGTAAAGATGCTAGTGGCAAACCCAATCCCCCAGAAGTTGTTAGATCTCACCATCCACCTCAAGAAGCCATAGTCTTCAACCATCGTGGAACAGATCTAGTTGCCTCGCCCTTCAAAACCCCTACTACCCAAGAGGAAACGGTTGTGAAGAAGGTCATAGAACAAAACAACTACACCAACCAGTGTTTAGGTGTGATAGGAAAGCAGCTTGATAGGATAGAAGACAGAATAGAAAGCAAGGTCGTTCCCCAACCAGGAAGCCCTAGCAAACCTGTCAAGGCCCTAGAGAAACCTCTAGTCAAGCTCCCTACAACTAAGCAACCTAGCCTCAGAACTAAGGATCAAACAGCCTTAGAAATCGTCAACCAAAGGCTTGAAGAACTCGTGAAGAAGGAGCCAGTCACCCCTTCACCAGTTACCACTTCAACCTCAGTTGATCCCCGCTTACAAGTCTTAGACAAACCTAAGGACCCGACAGCCTTAGAAATTGTTGAGCAGAAACTTAAGGAACTTAGCACGAAGCAAGAACCAATTCTCCCTTCGCCTAGGAAACCTAGCAAGAAGCAGGAACCAGTTCCCCCTTCTCCTAAGAAAGCCACCAAGCTCAGTGTCTTAGACGTCCACACAGCTTCTAGTAGTTCTAGCAGAACCTCCTCAAACAATGAAAAGGAGATAGAACGTCTAGAAAACCAGTTTAAGGGTTTACAAGTGAACAAGATCATTCACCCTAGAGTAACCCCAACAAGTTTCACTAAGAATTGGTATCCCAGACCTACCCCTCCGGACCTCCAGTATGAGGAAAGGAATGTTAGCAACCAATTCTCTGTCTCTTCAGGTAAACTCTATGAATGGAACATAGATGGTTTGTCTGAACAAGAAATCCTAAACAAACTTCAGCATATGACTATGGTAGCCAATAACTACCTCAGTGAAGGACATTCCCATACTGAAGTCATAGAACTCATGTCCTTAGGATTCACAGGTAAACTCCTCCAATGGTGGAACAATTGCCTTACAGAAGAATCTAAGGAGGACATCAAGCATGCTGTCCAGAAAGATGAGGAAGGTCTCCCCATCTTTGACACCACCCTAGGAAGAGGTACCCCTGACGGAGTCAATACCCTGATCTATACGATCATGAAACACTTCGTAGGAAAACCTAGCAACATCACATCTAGGATTTACGATCAGTTAAGTAACCTTAGATGTAAAACCCTTGGTGACTTTAGGTGGTACGAAGATGTGTTTACTACCAGAGTCATGCACAGAAGTGATTGCAACTCTCCATTCTGGAAGGAGAAGTTCATCAATGGTTTACCTACCCTTTTTGGAGAAAAGGTTAAAGAAACCCTGTGTAACCCCTTAGGTGTCATAGATTATGATAACCTAACCTATGGAGACATCTCTAGCACCATTCGAAGTGAAGGAATGAAGATATGCAGAGATCTCAAAATCCAGAGCAAAGCCAGCAAAGGCAAAGCCAAGTACGAAGTAGGAAACTTCTGTACACAGTACGGCTTACCCTCCATCCTTCCTAAGAGAAAATCCAAATACAGAGGCAAGGAACCCTCTGAACATTTTCATAGGAAGAAAACCAAAGCCAAGTATTATAGAAAGCAGAAATACAGCAAGGATGATTTCTATAAGAAAGGTAAGTCCAAATCCACAGGTAAGTTCATACCCAAAGCATCAGGAAAATGCTTTAAGTGTGGAAAGAAAGGTCATTTCAGCAAAGAGTGTAAAGCTAAGGCCAAATCCCTTATCAATACCCTTGTTAGTGACCAAGCAGGAAAAGATGAAATCTTTAAGCTCCTAGAACTTAATCACTCAGATAGTGAACCTTCTAGTAGTGAGATTCGTCAAATCTACCAGTCATCCTCTGAAACCTCTAGAGCTTCTTCTAGCACCTCTAGTGGCCCAGATGAACCCATCCTATGCATTGATAGTTGTTGCAGAACCAAAACTCTCAATGTTCTCTCTAAGCAAGAAGAGCTACTCTTAGATCTCATAGAACAGATCGAAGATCCAGTAGTCAAAGCTCAGAAGCTTACAGAATTTAGAAGAACCTTAGTTAAGGAACCCAGTGATCCTAAACCTAAGCTTCTTGAACCCAAAGTTGATTTGGAACAAATCTACAAGAGATTTACCAAATCCAAGAAGGACGTTACTGTCAACGATCTTCAAAAGGAAATCAAAGATACTAAGTCTGAAGTTAGAACCCTTAAGCAGGAACTAACTATCCTTAGAATTGATCACAATTTCCTTGACCAAAGATTGAAAAATCTTGAAACCACTTCTCATCAAGGCAATGAGGAAGGAACCTCAGTTAAGAACCCTTCTGATGATGAAGCTGAAGAAACAGTTAACCCCACTGCAGAAATGGTTCAAGAACATGACCCTGGACAGTCCAATGAACAGTTCTTAAAAGCCATCAGTCGGATTAATTTCCAAAAATGGCACTCCAAAGTCAGGATTGTCATTAGCAAAAATTTTGAATTTGAGGTCATAGCCTTAATGGATTCAGGCGCTGATCTTAACTGCATTCAAGAAGGAATCATTCCCTCCAAATACTTCAGAAAGACCAAAGAAAGGTTAACTTCTGCTAGTGGAGGTAAAATGCAGATTGAGTTCAAAATACCCAAAGCCCATGTTTGCCAAGACAATACGTATTTCAAAACCACATTTGTTCTTGTCAAGAACATGTCAGATAGAGTGATTTTAGGAAATCCCTTTATGTGTCTACTGTACCCTTTCACCACGGATAGTGAAGGAATCACTACCCATCCTTTTGGCCAGCCAGTCAAGTTTAAGTTTCTCAGGAGTCCTGAACCTAGAGATATTAGCACTCTCCAGGAAATAGCTATCTCCAAGAACCTTAACCTCCTCTCAGCCAAGACTCAGCAACTTAAGTACCTTAAAGATGATCTTAAGTATAAACAAGTTGAGAAACAACTAGTTTGTAGAGAAATCCAAACAGAGATCAACAACTTTGAGGAAAAACTTAAGTTTCAGTTTTTTAGAAGTCCTGAACCAAGTAGGATCTCTAGTCTCCAAAATGGTCCAGTTTCTAAAAACCTCAACCTTACCCATTCTGATAATCACAATCAAGCCAAGAACCTTGATTCCTTTGTTTCTTTTTCTCCTCCCATTCTTGATGATTCTTTTGGCCCAATCCAATTCCAAATATCATCACAAAAAACTATTTGCTCCGAAATATGTCATGCTTTAATTAAAGACATCTTCAAAACTATGCAAATTCATGTTATCCATTATTGGCAGGAAAAAGAACAAAAATCTTATCCCACTACAATGTGGCGAAAGTTGACTTCTTCAGCAGAGAAGAAGAACAAGGGGAAAGCACCAGCACAGGGCTATCCTCAAGACAGAAGGTTCCCAGCGGGACAACCTTTTGTAAAGCATGAAGGTGCATCCTCAAAAAACCAAAGAGGATCAACATCCCTTCAGGACTATGTCCCGGCAGAGGTGACATACTCCAGTGGTAACTTAGCTATTATTTTGCAGGAAGTATTATCGGATGAATTTCAATGGAAAGAAGGTGCTTTTGCTGACCTACCTTTTCCCATCAAATTTATCCTTGACAATCTTCAAGCAGCATGGGCTCTAGACAGAAATAACCTCTTCCAAAAAACCCTCAAAGCCCTAGAAATATACCTAGTCAACCTTGAAGCAAACAATGGATTCATTACTAGTCAACTCTTTGGCAAAGAGGATATCCATTCAATGGATAACACGACTATTATGAACACTGATTATGCGAGGTTCAGCCTTAAAGCTCAATCCTTCTTAAGAAACACTATTACCGACTTGCCCCCAGAAATACAAACTAACATTTTTGGTTGCAAGGTCATGTTCAAATCATTTGATCGCTGGTGCGATCATTTCAGGATGCTAGTCACTACCCGCTTCCCTTTAATAGGCGAATCTGATGATGACCAAGAAGTTCCTGTTAACCGTGCCTTGATTCAAGCTGCATGGGAAGAATACTTTGGGAGCAGCCAGAGGGTCTATGAAAAAACACACCCTTTTCCTGGTCTCATAGTTAATTATGAGGATGGGTATGATGATGACGAGATTGAAAGAAATTCAAGCTGGCTCTCACAAATGTTTGAGTATGGTTTTATCAGATTAATCAAACTAACTCATCATGGCCAGATCAGCCAGTTTCCCCAGATCATACAACAAGTTGTCACCAAAATCAGAAGCCCCTATGTGTCAATCAGATGCTGGAGCACCCTTCCACAATGGGATGATACCAACAATTGGATGGATGTCTTACCATCTAAACACTTGGTATTAATTAATGGTTACACCCACCAAGGTCCTTGGTATGAAGGAAATACTTATCTTTCCTACGATGAACCTTACAATCTTGCCGAATGTTGGAGAAACTATTTCAATAATATGATCCCCACCATTGTCCAAGATTTGTGGACAAATTACCATTTCGTGGGAAGCACTGGAAGAATCTCAGTGTTCACCACCAGACCTCATTCCACTGCCGCCATGAATCTTCGCTGGATTAGTCACAATTGTACTCCAAGCGATTATCTGACCCAGGCATCAGAACATGAAGCTCTAAATTGGTGCGGTGTCTGTGACAAGTTCGCCACATTTCATGAACATGGTGATCATGATAGCCCTCCTTCATGGTACGGCTATGATACTGATTAATTCAACAACAAGGATTGCAAAGCCCAGGGAACGAACCGGAATTCCTTCCCTGTTTTCACTCCTCCAGCCTTTAGCTCCGAATAGCACCAGTCACTATTTGGAACAGTTCCCGGATCCGGTTACTATGCAAGATTCTGCACAGAAACAGTACCCGAACAAAACTACTATTCATCAAACAGTAAAGATGAACAGTACTTCTGAAAAGCAAGGGGACAGAACACTGTTCATACACAGTGACCGGTTACTGTTCACTACAGTACCCGACAAACAATCACGAGGTTACTATTTGCTTTCGGCTGAAATAATTATTCACCCAGGTTAAAGCAAATTACCCTCCGGAATTCCAGCAGTCTTCAGCAGGATCCGATGCTCCCTTCTTCTATATAAGGCAGCCTCCTCTCCAGTCTGAAGCAGGCCTTCTTCAGTAGATTAGGTTTCATATTACTCCCTTCTCATTACATTGTAATCAGATGGCAGTTTTTAGCCTAACATTACCGTTAGCTAGTTGTTGGACAAAATCTAGATCTGGATTCCTGGCTGGGTTTTGGATCTGATGAATGAAATTCTCATTTTCAATCATCCAATCATCTGGGAAAGTAACCTCTGACCATTTCAGGGTTTTGGGCACCTGAATGTTAGACCTGGTATCTGTGGTCTGGATGAGGGTAGTTTCACCTTTAATTCTTTTGTCAAGTGCTTGAACATTGAAGTTTGTTCTGAGGCACTTATAATAAACTCTGTATATCAAGGCCAACTGTCTGACTCCTGGTAACATGAGGGTACCATAGGTCTTGATATTGAGGGTGAGAGTTTTCATTACATGTGGGTCTTCAAGAGCCACTGTAAAATTGGGAAAACAGTCGAAATGGACAGGTCCATTGCTAAGACTGGTTTCTATGGTTCCTAAGAGGCTGTCATTAAATCTTATATGACGGGAATCTCTAAGGGCCATAAGGACAGAAGCATTCAAGCCTTCTCTGATCAAAGGTTTTACTCCAACCTGGATTAAACCTATGTGGATAAAATTATATCCATCTTTTATGTGTCCGACTAAGGTTGCTTCAGGTAACAAGTAGCACGTCTCATACTCCTTGTTGATACTGTAAACCTGTTCTATGGTTCGGACAAAGTAACCAGTTTTAAAGGCATTTTTAAGGGTTCCAATCTCCTAGTTTTAAATCTAAATCTGACAACTCATAGTTCTCAGAGTTAATAACTCCATCAGACTGAGGAATGGGTGAAGGAGTTGTACTGGATGACCTAATGCTGGTAGAAGAGTTACTTCTAAACAGTCTTCTCATATTCATGATTAAAAGCCTAGTTAAAAGATTATAACCTAGTTTTCTTTAACCTCAAACTTCTGGATCTATCCTTCGGTCTACAACAGAGCGATACAATGGGAATTTGCCTAGTTACATACACCATAACCTCCTATTGCCTTCATCCTTTGTTTCCACAGTGGGACCACCCTAAACGCCTGTCCGTCGGCTAACACGGGCTGACCAACACTTTTCAAGAACACTCGGATATCTGGTCTTACTGGGTTATCAACAGTACGGGTAACCTGGTCTTATGACTCTCAACAGTACACATCTGCAACAGATTTTCTGGATAAACACAAAAATATGAAGAAGCAGAAAGCTGGGAAATAATAGATCAACAAGAACAGGTAATCAAAGAATATAAACAGACTGGTAAAGAATTAATTATACCAGAAGACATCAAGGTACCAATAACAACAAATCTGGAAGATATAGTAGATGTAGAAAATAACGAATGGGGAAGGAAGAGTTATCAGGAAATAAATGTAAAATAAAATATAACAATTGAGATGGAACATTTAAAGTAATGATAATATAATGCACAAAATAATGGATAACTATGGCGGTAGAACCGGCCAACTTGATTGAATTCAAAATACAAATGTAACTTACAACACTTCGATCGGCCAAAACTTAGCTCTGATACCAAAAGGGGGGAAAGTTACAGGTGATGGGGGGTTGCCATCTTGTTGCGGAAATATAAAGGATACAGGTTACAATTGCTGTAAACTGGGAAACTAAAAACTGCCATCTGATTACAATGTAATGAGAAGGGAGTAATATGAAACCTAATCTACTGAAGAAGGCCTGCTTCAGACTGGAGAGGAGGCTCCCTACAACTAAGCAACCTAGCCTCAGAACTAAGGATCAAACAGCCTTAGAAATCGTCAACCAAAGGCTTGAAGAACTCGTGAAGAAGGAGCCAGTCACCCCTTCACCAGTTACCACTTCAACCTCAGTTGATCCCCGCTTACAAGTCTTAGACAAACCTAAGGACCCGACAGCCTTAGAAATTGTTGAGCAGAAACTTAAGGAACTTAGCACGAAGCAAGAACCAGTTCTCCCTTCGCCTAGGAAACCTAGCAAGAAGCAAGAACCAGTTCCCCCTTCTCCTAAGAAAGCCCCCAAGCTCAGTGTCTTAGACGTCCACACAGCTTCTAGTAGTTCTAGCAGAACCTCCTCAGACAATGAAAAGGAGATAGAACGTCTAGAAAACCAGTTTAAGGGTTTACAAGTAAACAAGATCATTCACCCTAGAGTAACCCCAACAAGTTTCACTAAGAATTGGTATCCCAGACCTACCCCTCCGGACCTCCAGTATGAGGAAAGGAATGTTAGCAACCAATTCTCTGTCTCTTCGGGTAAACTCTATGAATGGAACATAGATGGTTTGTCTGAACAGGAAATTCTAAACAAACTTCAGCATATGACTATGGTAGCCAATAACTACCTCAGTGAAGGACATTCCCATACTGAAGTCATAGAACTCATGTCCTTAGGATTCACAGGTAAACTCCTCCAACGGTGGAACAATTGCCTTACAGAAGAATCTAAGGAGGACATCAAGCATGCTGTCCAGAAAGATGAGGAAGGTCTCCCCATCTTTGACACCATCCTAGGAAGAGGTACCCCTGACGGAGTCAATATATATATATATATGTTGATGTATGTTATTCACCTATCTTTTCATGTGTTTTTTATTTTCTCTTTTTATACACATGCTTCTTATTATTTGTATGCAATCTTTTATTTCTGTTTCACACTAAGATGCCGTGATGAGTTTTGTTTAAAGTGTTCCAAAAATACAGGTTGTCAAAGTTTTCCATGCCATGAACTCTCTTCTTGCAAAGTTTTTCAAGAGTTTGTGTTAGAATAGATTTTATTGTATTTAACAAGTAAACATAAGTTGAGTGATTTATGACTTCTCTCATATGTTTATTTGTTTGTTGTGGTTTTGTCACGGATTGCTAAAGGGGGAGATTGTTAGGACATATGTGAATCATGTTTGGAACATATGTCAATACAGAATTGACTAATCCTTTGACAAAACGCACTTTACTTATAATTGGGTAGATCTAAGATATGGTTAATGCTTCAAGGAACAAAAGTTCAAGTCTAAGTATTAAAATCATGCAAGTCTGTCCAAGAATCAAGTGAAGAAGTGCTGGATTTTAAAGCTCAACAACTAGCTCAATAGATAGCATCTATTGAGGTTTAAAAGGCAGTTTAGCTCGATGCTCGATAGCTACTAGATATATACCCTATCTATTGAGACTTATGAAAATCAGATTTTCAGTTATGATTTTCATCCAATTCATGTATACATGTTTGAGCTTTCTTTTCTCATAAACCTATTTATATATATATATATATATATAAGGATTATTTTAAGGGCTGTCACAGCTGATGCAAGTGAGTACAACTTGATGCAAAGGTTTTTCACAAGCATATTGTGATCAGAGACAATTTGCCCTAGTTCATCTTTCTCTTCAAGAAGTTGTTGCGTCTGTACGTCGTAGGGTTTTATAACCAAGGAGTTTTGTGATCTTCATTGTATGGATGAACTAAAGAACTTTGCAGCCAACATCTTTCTCAAGTTGGTGTGTAAGCTACATATTGGGATCCGCACATCGATTGGTTAGTCATGTACTGGGAACCGTGCTTTGAACGGAGAGATTGTCACTACAGAACAAGTCCAATTGGGTATTGGGGTAAGAGTTCAATTGTAGGTTAGTATGAGGTACTGAGATTCCTTTACTTGTAACCGCTTGTTGTGATAATAGTGAATTCTCAGGAGTGGTAACCTTAAAATCACTCGATTGGGTTTTTGCCTTAGAGGTTTTCCCCATTCATAAACAAATCACCGTGTCAATTTTATTTTCCGCTGCATATTCACTTAGTTGGTGATTTGTTTGTGCTACCATGCGTATTGCACGTTAATTAACTTAATTAATTCACTTGGCTAATTAATTGGTTAATTTATCACAAGGGGTCAATACATTCTTGGCCTATCACATTTCAACAAACACTTTGTGTACAAAATACCCATTTAATATTTAAGTAGACAACATAGCTATTTAAATAATAAAAAAGTAGAGAAGAAAATAAAAAATAAAGAATACCTTGAGTTTAGTCAAGGAGGAATGAAGTGCAGATCTAAGTTTGATTCGAAAGACAGCGATCGGTGAAATACATGAGCTTCAAAGTAAATTGGCATCGGTGGAGGAAGCAAAGGCAGAGTGGGAGAACAAAATTGGAGGTTCACTTTCTTTTTTCTTTTTTTTTTCCCCCAGCTATAACAGGTTTTTATAATATGCAAATAATGAGAGAAACTCTTTGATTTCAAAAAAAAATAAATAAATTAGTAGTGCAAGAGTCCAATAAGTTGTATAATTATCAAAAAGAATGCGAAGAAGTGACTAAAGTCCAAGAGACTAAAAATGGTGAAATCTTTTAATCTCCAGAATTTATTGAAACCATTAACTACATTGAGACTCCAAATTGTACTTTTGAAAGGAGCAAAACGTGGGAACAATCAATTGTTAACTCTCATCTAAACGGGGAGAAATTAAATGTTCCTATTTTAAATTAAATTTTTCTTTAATGAAATTTAAAACATTTTTGGAAAATAGTAGGAAGAAGTTAGTGATCAAGGTTAAATGTAAAATTAGAGTGCCACTTGGCAGAATCTCATGCTTTCTTGCATGAGGTCTCTACTTTTATATATATATATATATACATACATATATATATATATATATATATATGATTTTTTTAAAAAGCATCATTAGACTAATTCAAATATTCGGGGGAGAACTCTTATTTTTATATACTAAATTTTGAAAACATTAAAATAATTATATATATTTAAAAATTTTCAAAATTTTGGGGGGCCATGCCCCCTACCCTTCAACATAACTCCGTACTGAGTATGACTACATTCATGAGCACAAATAGCTAATAATTCACTATTCAAGAAAATATAAAGTTACAACAATGTTTATATAGTAATACCTCTATTTTGTTCCGCTTGTTATGCTCTACTTCACTCGATTTATCCATTTCACTAAACTCATAATAAGCTCCCTAAGAGCATTCACATCAAGCATTCTAAAAATTTTAGCATTTAACATCTCAAAATGCCACTTTATAACATTTAACATCTCACTTTATAATACACTCAACATCAAAACTTCTATTTTTTTTACAACTTCATTTAAATATTATTTCTTTATTCCTTTTTTGTTTTTATTTTTTTCATCCTCTCTCCCTGTTGGTCTCACTGTTTCTCTCTCCCTCTCTCCCTCTCAGTCTCACTGTCTCAACCTAGCAATCTTACCCACTGCCGGCAACCAGCCACCACAATTCCAACAACCACCACAACGATCAGAGACCAACGCCGATCAACCACCACAATCCTACCCATTTTTTATTCCTCCTCTCTCTGTCTTTCTCTCCTCTGTGTCTTTCTTTCTCAACCCAACGCCGCTGGCCACCATATCCACCCACCTATATCACAACCACCACATCCACCCACCATCACCGCCGCTAGCTAGATCCACAACAACCACAAACAACAACAGAGAAAAAAAAACTAAGGAAAAAATCGAGAAAAACTAATAAAACTCGGATCATAGATAGCTCCAAACAATACAGAAATCCATTTAGTTGTGCTAAAAAAAAAAAAAAAAAAAAAAAACCAGAGGATCAAATTAACCTACCAAATTTCTATAGATCAAGACCAATTTTGTTTAGGAAAGAACATGACAGAGAGGGAAAAATGGAGAGAATGAAATTTTTAGACAAGTAAGAATTGAAATAAATAGCTCACAGAGATTTGGAAGAGAGAGGGAAGGTGAAGGAGAGGTGAGGTATGGTTTGACATACCTGAGGAAAGCTTGAGTCTAATGAGAGAGAGAGAGAGAGAGAGAGAGAGAGAGAGAGAGAGGAAAGCCTGGGGAGAAGAAACACGCATGACACACGAAAGAGTGGGAGAGAGAAAAAGAAAAAAATATTAAAAAATTTTAGTATCTTGCTACAGTAGAGTCTCAAAAATGAGATTCTACTCTAGCTCAATGCTAAATTTTTTAAGATTTAGAAAATTTGATGTAGGTGGGTTTTTACGATTTGAGGTGATAAAATGCTAAAAAAAAATATGTAAGGTTAAATTTAATTAACCATTTTGTTGGCTTTATTCCGTGCCAATTTGCTTGTAATTCAGCATTTAGAAATCCTGTATTTAGGTGGGAATCATGTAAGGGTAGTGTGTGAGAGAGTGTAAAAAAAAAGTTCAAGAGTGTACACTCAACAGGGACTCACAATTGAATCTCGCAGCGGGAAGTCGCCAAAGGAGGCACATGTGTGAAGCATGCAGAGGAGCTAAAGAGTCACGCCAGCTAAAAGCACTACAAGACAAAACTTCCAATCTGACCATTCTGTTAGCTCGTGACTTAGACTCGCAACTCAGTCAAGTCGTGAGGCCAAGTCGTCAGACCATTCTGTTTGGGAAAAACTGACCTTACACATTCCAAACACACACCAGTATAAATACCCTTTATACCCACGTATTGTAGAGAGATTCCAGAGAGAATTTTAAGAGAAAAAAGCCTAGAGAAAAACAAGATTGACTCATCCACATTCTTCATCCTTGTTTCTCCAAATTCCTTACTCTCACTCTCTCCATTGTACATCCTTCAGAGATACATTTAGCTAAATCATTTTCTCACCATACCCATATCTGTGAAAAGGTTATTTGGTGCTTGGGAAGCAGTTAGGAAAGGACCAATTGATATTGGTTGATGTTAGGGGCTATAGCGAAATCCGATAAGCGAGAGAATACAAAGGTTCGGCGTAACCTCGTTGGAGCAAAAAGCTTGGAGGGCTTAGATACAATGGGTAGATTAGGCTTGAAGGGTCTTCTATTGTTCATGTATCCCAACTTCATTCTCTAGTGGATTATTGACCACTTGGAGGGCGGCGGAGAGGTTTTACGCCGCAGACTTCAGTTTCCTCTTCGATAATGCATCGCTATATTGTCTTTGTGTTTGCATCTCTCTTTCTTTAATCTTTGTCATTTAATTTCTGCTGTGGTTGTGATTTTATTTGGTTTATATTGTTTTATCAATTCTGTTTTAGCTTATTTTCATATTCCGCACATATATTGTTTGATAATAAGCTTGAATTGGTAAATTTGTAATTTGGGGGTCTAAATGTTCAAGGTGTTTTACACACTATTTGAACAGTCAAAATACTCCCTCCGTCCTAGTTTGTTTGTCTTTTATTTCATTTTGGGTTGTCCCAAAATATTATCCTGTTTTTAAAATTAAAAATCATTTGTTTACTAATGTTCTTATTATACTTCTACTTTATTTTCAAAATTATTTGAAAAGAGAACTAAAAAATAATTAAAAAATCAATCTAATTAGAGCACCTTTTTAGTTACTTCATTAAGAAAGATTATTTTAAAAAAAAAAAACTGATAAATTTATTTAAGGGTAGTTTTGTAAACTTATACATTTTAATGAAGTAGATAAAACAATAAATAATGTTTCCTTAAAAAATTTAACTTTTCAAACAGGACAAACAAATTGAGACAAAAAAAGTAATATTTAACATTTTTTATAATAATTCTCTGGCCCAGTCGCTAATAACAAAGATGAGCCAACTCCAGTCATCCACAAATTATTGAGTGATGTATTGATATTTGTGTAACATCAATTTCTTTAGGATTATCTATAATAGTATTACTTTGTACGCTAGTCAAAATATGTCATTTCAGGCGGTTATAGAATTTATGGTATCTTTATATTTTTCCATGCACGTAGGTTAATGTTTATAGAATTTTTGGCTACCTACGTATGTAATCTCTAAAACATATAGGCTTCATTTAATATACTCACTCAAACACATGTTTTTAACTTTTAAACAAAATTATACGTATTTTTACACATTTTTTCATTCAAATATATTTTCACACATATTTTTAAACACATATTTTTAATTTTTAAGTGCATGTACCAAATATACCATAATTTTTCTTCTATGATGTCAGATAATGGTCGGAATTAATCACGTGAGAATAATCACCAAACAAATGCTTCATGATGCACTTAAACGTGACTGACTCAAAGACCTGATTGAGTAAATCCTTGGGATCTTAAATTCAACTTATAAATTTTGCTATGTGACCCACCAAATACCGTCAAACCTGGACAAAATTGCTTTTTGCCCCTTTCAAAAAAAAAAATTCAGCATTTGGTCCTCTTTCTCAAACTAATTAGGGAAATACTCCTCTTTTGAAAATCGAGTTTCTGAAAATCGATTTAGGCCCTATAGCAGCGTTTTTAAGGACCCTATAGTGACGTTTTAAGGACCTATAGTGACATTTTATAACTCGATTTTCATAAAGTCGAGTTATAGGTAAAAAAAAAAAGAAAAAAAATTGCATATAACTCGACTTTATGAAAATTGAGTTACAAAACATCACTATAGGTCCTTAAAACGTCACTATAAGGTCCTTAAAAATGCCGCTATAGGGCCTAAATCGATTTTCAAAAACTCGATTTTCAAAAAAGGGGTATTTCCCTAATTAGTTTGAAAAATAAAGCAAAATACTCCTTAGTTTGCCCAAAAAGGGCATTTAGTAATTTTGTCCCGTCAAACCCTCGTGTCATAGACTTTTAGATAGCACTTTTATACAATTAGTGCTTTATGATTAGGAATTTAACTAAATTTTTGTTTGATTAGGTGTTTCATGTTTGAAAACTTCAATTTAAAGAGAGAAATTAGCAATTTCAAAATGTGCTTTTTCAAAACATAAAATTCAAAAACGTAATTTAAGGTTTTTAAAGTTTAAAAAAATTATTGCTATGAAAGTATTGTGTTGTGAAAATAATTCCATAATTACAATAGATGAGGAGTGATTTGAATCTTGGATTACTTTGTTGAAAACACAAAAAAAATAGCACCTAAATGAGTTACAAAACTCTTGATTAATAAAAAGTGATTTAAGGATATTGCAAATTTTATTGAATAGTTTTTACATTGTCACAAATTATTAAATAAATTAATTCAAATATTCATTTATTATATTTTGAAGCCCACTAATCACATCATTCTCACACCAATTTACAATAATAATAAAAAATTTGTAACTCCAACATATTTTTTTTAATAATACATCCCATTTAACGTCACTTTATAATAATACTACTAATCACATCATTCTCACACCAACTTAAAATAATAATAAAAAATTTGTAACTCCGACATGTCTTTTTTTTTTAATAATACATTCCATTTCACCATCAGTTTATAATAATAATGAAAATTTTGTAACTCTAATATGTTTTTTTTTTTTTTAATATATCCCATTTCCCATTTGAATGTGCATTTTTGCCCGGTTTAATTAACACAATTTAAAATAAAAAATAAATTAAAAGGCCAAACACCAACTTTTCTCGATTATTATATATTTAAAGTGACTCGTTCTCCTCATGAAATTAAAGAAGCAGTTACACGTATCTATCCACCTATTTATAGATGAGAGAATTGACAAGTTTGAAAAGGCGCCCTCGTGCTGAACTATGACTATGTGGGAAGTGTAAATGGACATTTCGTTGTAGTCATTATTTTGGTTGTTTCTCGATCTCTTATGTATTTCTCTTCTGTTTAATGCTAATTTCTTCTATTTGTGTACACGCTCCAAAAAAAAAAAAAAGTTTTTTTCTTAATAAAAAATAAAAGAAAAAGAAACCAATATTTTATTTTTTTATTTTTTTATTTTTGGGGGGCGCAGACAAAAAATATAAGAACAAGAGGCTGATTATTGATTAAGATTTAAGATTCTGTTGGAGTTTTGATACAAAGTAAATTCCTAATTTGTTTGAATAATGGGTAATTCAACCAAATCGTGTAAACCATTTAAATCAATTTATAAATTATAGGCCGACATTTTTTTTTCTTCTAGTTGGTACAAGTCACAGGCTCACAATACTCAATTTTTCTAATCATTTTTATAGGGGAGAGATATAGCTGTAAATATACAGGGGTTGTAGTTTGTTTGTTTGTTTTTTTTCAGAAGTGGGTGGCTAGAAGAATTTCAGACATTTTGACTATTATAGTATGATGTATATGGTATAGGTTCCTTGGTTGTTCACCCATCCCTTTCATTGAATATTATTAGAGGACTACACATAGTAAATAGCACCAACTATGATCCATTTTTGACAATATCAATACAATGATCAATTGGAAATGCGTTCAAAATTTCTATGCTATTTATGCTGCAGTAAACATCAATCCCACTCCCACTTCAATTATCTATAATCTATAGAGTAAAATAGTACTAATCTTCATTAAAATTGAATAATAGATTCATTTCATGATTTAGACTTAAACATTTCAAATCTAAAAGTATATCTAGTGCCATGTCATTTAAAGTTTTAAATTCGGGATCCTCTCCGATTCTACTCTTCAGTTCCTTGTAGTTTATGTCACTCAACGTGTCACAGGGCCTCGCAGTGTTGGCTCCCTTCAACTTCTATAATTTTGGGGTGACAGTGGCCTATCCACGGAACATTTCACTAGCATGAATAAGACATGAGAGAAATAGTTGTTCCCCAAATATCCACACAGGATTTTGCATTTTTATTTATGTCAACGCTTCAACTGCAAGAGATTATGACTGCATGTGTATTAATTTTATTTTTCTTGCACACTTTGACAATATAGAATTTGAAAGATATGATGTACATTGTATTAAGTGATATAAATTAAGATGGATATCTCTTACAAGTTAAATAAAAGGTTGATTATGCTCAAAACTGTGGGGAAAAAAAAATCACAGACGATGTACGCAAAATTCCTAAAGTGTATGAGATATACAAACATGCCAGACTAGGCCTTTACCTTTCACTACCTGGCGTCAAGCATTGTAACTGTAACTTGGTTTACTGTGAATGATTCTTCTTGCCTACTAGAAGATGAACTAGTTTCAGGTGGATTTCTTCCTAGGCAAAAACCAGGCTGTTTAGGCTGGGGCATTGTTGCAGTTTCACTACTCAACATCAAGACCACAGATGACATGTTAGGCCTATCTTCTGCTCGTTCCTGGACGCATAATAGGCCAACCTGTATGCATCTCATTACTTCAGACGGGGAATATGAATTATGCATAGATGAATCAATTAGTTCCAAAGCATTTCCTTCTTTCCACAGATTCCATGCCTGCAGTAGCATTGCAAATTCAATTTTTTGGTTAGAATATAGTGAGATGCAATGTGATTACAATGTCTTATTTTTGTTTCAAAGAAAAATTATGTACTTTCTTGCACTTACATATCCAAGAAGGTTTAGTTCATTGTTAGCATAGTAAAAACCTCGGTTCTTTTTACCACTTATAATCTCCAATACTAGAACACCAAAACTAAAAACATCAGATTTCACTGAGAAGAGCCCATCCATTGCATATTCAGGAGACATATAGCCACTGCAAATAATCAACACATTGAAATCAATATTAAGAAAAAATCAGTATTTAGTCTAGAAAATACTACAGAAATCTTATTATGGTACTCACTATGTTCCAACAACTCTCCTTGTATTTGCTTCTGTTTGATCCTTACTAAAAATTCTAGCCATACCAAAGTCTGATATTTTTGGGTTCATTTCTCCATCTAACAGAATGTTGCTTGCCTTCATATCCCTATGGATGATTCTAAATCTAGAATCTTGGTGAAGATAAAGAAGCCCTCGAGCAGTCCCGCATATAATGTTGAAGCGCCTTGGCCAATCTAATAAGGAGCATTTTGCTTTATCTGGAACCAATTTGTTTTTAATATTATCAATACTGTGAAACTAATCCACCTTTGCAATTGGTTTTAACAAATAGATATGTCTACAAAGATATCCCAATCAAGCTAAACTAATAAAATGGAGAGATGAACTTACTAAATAGGATAGAATCCAGGCTTTTGTTTTCCATGTACTCATAAATTAGAATCTTTTCATCCATCTCAATGCAGCAACCCAGCAATCGAACAAGATTTCTGTGCTGGAGTCTTGCAATCAATTTAAGCTCATTCTTGAATTCTTCCATTCCTTGCCCAGAGGTCTTAGAGAGCCTCTTTACCGCTATATCTTCATCTTCTATCAACCTACCCTGGCAATGTCATGCATGCTTGTGTTAGTTTACATATTGACTGCATTTGTGATATGGCATTTATAGGGTAGTATGTCAACAAAAAAATTACCTTGTAAACACAGCCAAAACCACCTTGTCCCAGTTTATTTTCATCAGAAAAGTTGCCTGTTGCTATTGCAATGGTACCAAAATCATAAACTGGCAATTCTAGCTCATCTAAGTTACTTTCACCTGAGTACTCTTTCTTACTTGAAATGACCACTTCATTTAATAGTAAATCCTGGCTTCTTTCAGGAAGACCTGGTTAGGAGACAGTAAGAACATTAAAATAAGGTAGTGAATTCATTTTACACTCTTTTTTCTGATTAATAGATTCTCAATACCTCTTTGCTCTGTCTTTCCTTTCTGTAAGCTTTGCAATACGTTTCTCTTCCGCAGAAAGCAGGCAATCAATCCTGATAGTACAATGACAGTACCAACTGTAATGGCTACAACCACGATTATTTGTTTTGTCTTGTCAGAACCACTTCCAGAGCCCACACTTGCTACATTATCTGAAATAAAGAGATTGGTGCTATTATTTAGGCACAATCAAAGCATCGCTTTGCATTCTTTATCATCCTACTTGATTTTCACAAGTTTTTAGTATGCAAATAAGTAAATTCATGGCACTGCAATAAGGGAAATGAATGAATGCTTAATTACAACCACAGACACTCTTACCTTAGGACAATAACTTATATGAGAGTTTTCAACCACAATCATGAGCTTGAAACAAGCACAAATTGCATGGTACAAAACGAGAATGTCAGACTAAGTTCATTACAACTTTACACTGGGGCCAACAGCCAACTACTACTATGCTTCCTAATTAGAAATTCACCAACTAATAGGTAGTATTTAGTGCATGAGATTTTTGTTTTTACGGGTCTAAGAGAGGTGGTTGGTAGGTAGTTTTACCCTCAATTTTAAAGTGACTGATTCCCAAACTCAAATCTATGATATGTCCATATCACTTGAGCAGACAGCATTTGCCATCACACCAAGGTACTAGTTAGTGAAAAAAATGAAACTCGAACTTTGTGACAGAGTGAACTCATTACCAGGCTCATTATATGTTGTGCTATGCAATAGTGAAAATGACCAAACTAACTCTATGGATCTGTTCGGTATTACTGAAGGAAATAGAGTTGTAGGTCTAAAACTATTACAATAAAATAGCTTTAATTAAAAAGGGTTTTAATGTTTAGAGTGTTTGATCAACTACAATGATAAAGTTATTTCAAGTTGTTACCCCTGTTTGGTAACCAAAAAAAAAAACGTGAGCAACGACTAAAAAGGACAAATAAAAATGTTTTGTATTTTCATACTTAAACCCAATTAATGTTCAATGTTTATTATTATGCTCTTTCTCAAAATGGATGGGCATTAAATGTAATTTTGAACAATAAATATGGACGTTTATGTCAATTACTATTTCTATTAAAAACTAAAACAATAGACTAAAAAGTTTTAATGCTAAAGCTCAAAATTCCTGCTTTTTCTTAAAGTTGTTTTGTAGTTTTTTCAAGGGACCTTTAAAGCATATTTGCAAAATTATCAGGCATGCGGCAATTTCCACTAAAGAACTTTTATGGTCCTTTATCAATACTGCAATCACTAATAATGCAAACTTTAAAACATCACTTTCAATATTTATAACCATATTTGCAAGGAAACCTACCAATTGTAATTTTATATGCGAATGTGAGGACACAAAAGGTTCATCTAAAAGAACTATATTGCTATATTTATGATTGCTTTGGTTGTTTGCTCGTCCATCTAAAGCTGCTTACGAGTATGTTCACCATAAACATAGTTTTATTAAAGTATGGAAAAATGAAAGCTACCAAGAATATTGTTAAATTCAAAATATCCTATGAAGAGCCTTGTAGCTCAACTAGTTGGCACATTCTAGTGTGTCCACGATATTCATGATTCAAATACCTCCTCCCCCATTATAATTATCGAATTATTAAAAAAAAAATAATCCAAAGTATCCTAAACCAGACTTAAGTGATATGAGACCTTGCATTGAGCAGGCCTAATAATGGCTTACCATATGATTATTACATGGTATATAACATATTGGAAAGAGAAATGCTAGAAATACAAAAAAAAAATAAAAATAAAAATATGATATCTTTCTAATGATATAATAAGTTGAAATTGAAATAGCTTTACCTTGGCACCAATAACAACATATCATCTCAACAATTTTGATAAGAATTGTGAAAAAAGTTTGTATCCTTAAGTTGATTCTATTCAAAATGATAAAAATCTGTAAGAAATTATTGTTGATGGATTAGGTGAACTAACCCGCAAATGGGCCCGATAAGTTTTTGCATTATTATGGTTTTGGACATAGAACAATTATTACTAAAGCAATGGTCTTAAATTTCTACTTTAGACCTTGGTAAGAAAAGCCACTCTAATTTGGCTTGGCCCTGTCTAGTCTCTGTCCACATTATTAGACAGAGACTTCTACACTCAGGACCATGATATTATGAAACATATTAATATAATATAAGTAATTGGGACCATCCTTTGTGAAGGGGAAGTTATTAGTTTTAATTTTCTGTTCCCTTTCCCTTGGGACCATCTATATGTATGTACTGTTTCCTAAAACAACAAATATATATATATATATATATATGTATGTATGTATGTGTGTGTGTGAAAGAAAGATAAGGTAGCAGGAGCACACAAGGTTCTGGAATTTTAGCTGATTAAGATCTACTAGGTAGGTGGTCCTCACATTGAAAAATATAAAAAAAGAAAAGTCTAAAAAAGTAGAGAAGGAAAAGTAGATCTCTGCTGCCTTTTTTAAGAGATGGGTTCAGACCTAAACTTTAAAAACTAAGAAAGAAAAATTATAGCTCTCATTCCTACCATCATGGACATTCTAGCATGATTTTAAAAATCGAATCAGACCGACGAGTTCAACTGGTCCAATATAAACTATAAAATTGATGGTTCAACAGTAACAGCTGCCGATTCAAACAGTAAAAATAGAAAACCAAATCATTTTTTGGTTCTTTGAACTTTTTCAGTTTTTAAAACCATGTCCTAGCAAAAGTGAACAATAAACTCAGATATCAAGGCTAACTTTTTCCTTTATTTAGACATCTTTAATCTTTTTGAAGTTTGAACCATGAACCCCTCAAAGATTAATTTAAAGGTTTTTTTTTTTTTTTTTTTTTAAATTGAGTACAAAATCAGAGTGGTAGGTACCCACAATAATGTTGTCGCCGCATTTGGAAATTTAAAGTTTGACAACAGTTTCCGTGGCACAATTTGACAAAGCAAAAGAAATGAAAAGGACTATTTTTACTGGGTGTAGCCCAATAAACTCATAATTTCAAAAATGACGGCCCACTATTAGACGTAGGAATTCAAGTCGGGGCCCATTAGCCATCCAAATCGAATTGTAATCTATGAGGTCAACTTTTTTTTTTTTTGGGTGATCCTAGAAAAAGTTAAAGAATCACTTTATTTTGTTCTGTTTATATCACGCAACAAATCAAGGATAGACCTTCGAAGAAAAAAAAGAATTTCGCTTCTTTTTTTCTTTTTTTTTTTTAACAACGGTTAGGTTTATAAGTTTTTATTCATTCTCATCCATACGTATTATTGACGTCACCATATTATCTTCACTCTACCATTCACAACTTACACCTCAACATTGGTCAAATATTTTGTGAAAATTGGTGAAGAAAATCTAGTGACAAACAACTTTTGTAGCAATAATTCTAAGCTAGTTGACTGTGAGTGAAGACAAACAACTTTTGTACCTTAATTCTCAGCTCTTTGTGATTGGTAGATTCATCATATTGTGGCAAAAGTTATAATCAATTGTATGATTTTGGAAAAAATTGAAATTAGTGACTAGATTTATTGAAAAACAAAATACTAATATTAGGATTAAGTTTAAAATATTTAAACAATTTCATAAAATTTTTAAATTAGCATACCAACTCACACATGAGCCCACTACAATCTCCCATTTACATTTTTGTTTAATGCTAATTTGAGAATGTCTTAAAATTAAAAGGATCATATTAATGGGTTTCCTTAAGACAATTGTTACTAAATTATTTTTAAAAAGTTTTAACACCACTTTTATAAGAAATAAAATTTGTTATCTTTATCATTTTTCTATAAAATATTTTTAAAAATAGTTCCCAAACCAATGACCTAGGGCAATGGTTAACATTTTCCAAATTAAAATTATTGTGGATTTTTTTTTTTTTTTTTTTTTTTTGTCTTTGACTCCTTGGCATTACTAGAGAAAACAAAATCAAGAACAAAAACAAAAACAAAAACAAAACAAGAGACAGTAAAGTTATCTTAACAGGGACTACAGTTGTACTTCCATCACAGACACCTTTATCACCGAAAGATTCATGTGAAACTGAAATCAAGAAATTCAATTTTCGAAATATGTGTGAAACAGGTGTGACCCTCTTGCACTAGAGGTTCAAAGGCACATGGATTTGGTGTAATGAATGAGTGCGTGTGACACAAAATTTCCTCACAACCCACTGCATCTAAAAGACTCATTCATGGTCATGATTTAATGGACCTCACTGTGTAATGTGTATGACCCAATCCACTCTGGCTATTATAACTGGACCGTCAATAACACCTAGGACCCACCAATGGTTTTGATTCTGAAACTGACGGCTAAAAAAGCAATCAACTTATTTTTGATGACCACAAAGAAAGCAACCGTTCAATACATACTCACGATTCATGAATTGGAAAAATGATATACTTCCATACTTCCATTCCATGTGTCTTTGTAGACAAGTTGAAATATAACATTTCTGTTTTAGACTCACCTAGCTGTCATGCTTTTATGTTTCTTGCATTTATGTGTTCAAATCTACCGACTGGTGTCAGGTGACTCATGTCAATTCTTACATAAATTTTGGACCCCCAAAATTTATGAACACAGTGATAGTACATAAAACCAGCTATTTTCTTTAAATTCTAAATGTAAGAGAGGTTGCTTTGGATGATTTTATTTTGACTTTGAGAGCCTACCACTTTTTAAAGTATTAGATTTGATATTGATTGCCCTTAAAAAATATTATAGTTTATGTTTTGTTGATCTTTACAACTACATATTTAAATATTATTGCCTTGGATATTTATTGATTTTATGTTTTGTTTATATTTAAGTTTTTTCAAGATAACGAAATATAAATGAAATAAATTAATAAAAATAAGCTCATCAAAACTTTTTTTTTTTTTTTTGCAAGAAAATGTGAATTTCACATGAACTTACTGTTTTTATTATGTAACGATAGAAATTCTGCACTCCTACTCCTACACTTATTGTTCCTTTGAATTTTGAATCTCATGGTTTCTACTTTCTAAAACTAGTTGTTGTCTTTATCTTTTGTATTTTTGGCCAGAAAACTGTCCGCCTTATGTTTTCAATTTGGATGACAATATCATTTGTGGAACAGTGAGTAAGAATATGTGCCTATGAGTATGGGAATTTAAAATGTTTGACAAGCAGAACATGTGCAGCTCTAACTAAAATCTCATTATGAACACTAGGATTATGAGTGAAGGAAACTAAAAAAAAAAAGGGCAGAGAACCAGGAAAAACTTAAAGAGGAAAAAGTAAAATTTGAAGAACATACCTATTTCAGAAGCTGCTAATCGAACATAGAGATCCTGGCCACTGCCTTCTGCATACACCCTCATGTCCAAAAGCTCACCAGTCCAAATCACACACCCAACTCCTTGACCAGTAATCTGATAGTTAGCATAAGCAGTACAAGAACAATTCTTCAAGCATATTTCCTGACACTCAGTAAGACTCATGGACTTGTTCACAAAAGCAGTTGTACTGTCTGGCAACTTCATATAGTTCAACAGCAAGAATTTGTCTTTTTCACAATCCAATGATGTGTTTCTCACACACCCATCAGACCCATCTCTCAAATTCCATGCTTGCAAATTCTTTGGTGCAAAACCTTTCACACACTCGCATATTGGTGACGCATTTGTGTCACACATTCCATACGGACCACATGAACTATAGCCATCACATTGATCTTTAGGAGCATACCAAAATAAATTCCACACTTGGCTACTTTCAATCCACACAAATCGTTGAAGATACCCGGTTGAATTCATAATCAAACGAGAAATCAGAGACGCATTTGTTTCTGAAAATGAATAATATACCTTATGTTGATCATTAGCAAACTCAAAACTGAGACCATCCAGAGGCTCCATTTCAGGTACCCCACTAAACCTTAGCCCATTCCAAGGCCCACTTCTATATACTCGTTCTTGATTGTGCCACAAAAAGATTTCTGGGAATCCATGGAAATCTAGCTTGAAAGAATATGCCCCAGTTGAAGGGTCAGTTGGGTTATTCCATGATGTTAAGTACCGATCCATTTTGGCGTCTAAGTCCCACCCTAGCTTCATGCCTGGTAACAAAGTGTCCGTAGGATAATCAAAGCTTTGCCAGAGATGCTTATCTGTGTTGCTCTCTTCTCTGACTACAAGATTCCCTGAATCTAAAAGCTGCACAACTGGATTAACAGCTTGTGTTTGATTTGAGGACCAAAATATGGTCCCAGATTCATTGACAACAACGATGCTTCCTTGGTCACCAAACTTGAAGGTGTTTGATGGGTTTGAAAGTGGGTTGTCTCTGTTTGCAACCCAAACAAAAGTTGTAACTGGGATGTTCTTGTACCATATTCCAAAGTACCATCTTGAATTGTCAGGAGTGAAGAAACCCAGCTCAAAAACCTGTGCTGGAGATGAGACAAGGGTGTGGTTGTTTGTGAGAGATTGGGTTGAAGTTAAGGTGTCGACAGAGAAGGCTATGGTGGGGAAGAAAGTGAGGCAGAGAATGGTGAAACAATGGAGCTTAGTGATGTCTCTCATTGTTCAGCCTGGGGATTTTCCTGTCTGAAACTGAAAGCATTTAGGTTGGGATGTGGTATTTGGTTTCTTCCATGTTGTTGTTGTTGAAGGCTTTTGGTTTTGTTGGATAGTTAGAAAAGAAAGCTGTACATATTGACCTTTGCCTTTCTTGTCTGTTCCTTCTTTTGAAAAAGCAATTTTAAAATGTGATTACAAAATATAAATAAATAAATAAAAAATACACGTTTTTATACTGGTTTGGACTTAAAAAGTTCAACTTGGCCGGCATTGAAATGGTTTTGCTAGATCATATCTTAGCTAAAAAATGACCTGGTTGTTTTTATCAAGGGAGTCAATACCGTACCAGAGGTTGTACCGGTTTGATCAGTAATATGATATATTTCGGATACCGATTAATACCGGTGTCTCGTTTCGGGTTTACCGCTATTTTATATATATATATATATATATATGTGCGTGTGTATGTATGTATGTATGTATGTGTGTGTGTATTATAATAAATATAAAAGTTTACCATAAAATATTTCCTCAATTCAGAACTAATTATTCATGGTTTTAGAGTTCAGTATCAATTAAAAGAAGAAAAAAAAATACAATATAAAATATAGAAAGATTAAAAGTTATCATTGCATACTAAGAAAACAAATAATACTAATAAGTTAATGTAAATAAGTTACTATTCTGTCTTAACAAAAATTTAAAAATTACAAAACTTAAAAAAAAAAAAAAAAAAAAAACTTTTTTCCAGTACGGATCGGTACGCCCGGTACCGGCCGGTATTGCCCAAAATTGGCCAGTACGTCCGGTACATGACTGGTATGGCCGGTATTTTTTCCGGTACGAAACAAGGGGGTTTTGTATACCGGAATGCTTGCCGGTACGAAATATTCCGGCTGGTACGGCCGGTACGGTACGGTATCAACTTCCTTGGTTTTTATTAATGTTAGGCACCTAACTATTTTTTTCCTACACATTGATAAATTATTGGAGGTGTTAAAGTTTTGAGCAGTACAAGAACATTTTCACATGGTCTTTCTAAACTTTTATCATGCGCTAATCATAATATACTATCTCAACTGTGGATTTTATGTCACTAAATTTCTTAAATTTCTTTTGTCCTTTTTGTTATTGTTAAAGGCAGTCATTTAAATACAAATGTTTTTTTTTTTGTTTAAATTTTTTTTTTAATAGGGGGGGGGGGGGGAATACTTTGGGTATAGGTTGGTTCAATTGTCAAAGTGTTTTTTTTCATTTTTTTTTTTGTTTTTGGTTGTCGGCTGTTGAATAACAGAATAAGGGATTTTTCTGAATCTAAAACTACATATCTATATGAGGAAGAAAGCTTTAGGGAGAGAGGACTGTATAGCTTCTAGAATTATTGGACTTCCAATGAAATTGAAACAAAACAAAACCAAAAAATATATAGATATTTGTAATTCTATTTTTTTTTATGAGAAAATTTTATTTATAATATGAGTAATGCTAGGAATACAATTTTTGCTACAACTTTTGTCACAATTTATTCACTTGACAAGTGGTGGTGAGCGATGAAGTTGTGGTCCAAACATTTTTTTTTATAATACTGCACATGGTTGCACATGATATGGCCTTGGATAATATAAAGAGCTAGACCTGCTTTGAGGTTCTTTTTTAGGCATAGACATGGAATATGCTTCAAATGCCAATGGGTTTTAAACTTTTAATATAAATGGGGATTTCTCTCCCTATGAAAATGAAATAAAGGATGAGGTCTTATCTCTTACGTTTAATTTACCTTCTTCTCAAATTTAAAAAAGTTTTAAAAGGTCTTAATTTAAGAACGTAAAAGCATCTACAGCAGTAGAGCTAAAAATTTAGTTTTTTAGCTCCACCAAAAGTTATTTTATCTATTTTACCTACACATATGTTGCAGCAGTAGATCTATTTTAACTTTCAATACAATAAAATAATATATCTCCTACAATAAAATAATATATCCTACTACTCAAAAACATCCACAGCACTAACTACAACCACCTCTACCATCAGCCACAGCCACAGCCACAACCACTACCACCACCACCACCATCAATCGAAATCTCCAATCTTTTTCCTCAACCCAGACCAAACAAAATCACCAATCACAGAGTTGGGCTTCAGTAAGGAGGACAGTGTTGGCGTGGATCTGACCAGCGGAAGAGAAGTGGGTCTAAGGCGGATGGGTCTGATCTGCAGAAAACCAAAGCAATGGTCTGATCGGCGTTGGGTGAGCATTGAGATGGAGGACTAGGCGGAGGCGTGGGTCTGATCGGCGGAAGAGAAGTGGGTCTGAGGCGGATGGGTCTGATCAGCGGAAAACCAAAGTAATGGTCTGATCGGCGTTGGGTGAGCATTGAGATGGAGGACTAGGCGGAGGCGTGGGTCGGAGACGTGGATCGGCGGCTTGGGTCGGCTAGGGCTGGTGATGTTGAGGCCGGCAGAGGCATGGGTCAGAGACGTTGAGATAGAGAGGTGAAAGTGACTAAGAGAGAGAGAGAGAGGCACAGAGTGATTGAGAGAGACAGAACCACTTTTTATTATTTTAATCCACCGGGCTGAATAAAATAATTTTTTTTTTGTTTAGCTCTCATGAATAGTGCACATCTATCTATAGATGTGCACTGTAATAATGGAGCTTTAAAAAAATAAGTTTAGCTCCACTGCTGGAGCATGATTTTGGTGTTTGAGGAGCTAAAATATAGTAATATACCAATATATCATCACTGCTATGAGTGCTCTTAGACTATTTCCTAAATCGTGCCTTTTCATTCATAAAAGTATAATATATTATATATACAAATGTGATTAACTAAATATATATGTATATATAATTACACTGTTGCTTTAACTTTTTAAGAGCGGTGATACATTGTTATTAAGCAACTGTATAAACTGAAAGAACAGGACACTAATATTTTCGTGTATATTTTAATAAGTATTACTGTTTACTCAAAAAAAAAAAAGTAGGGATGTATATCTCACATTGGTTGTGTGTGTTTAGTGTTCGCTGTTTATAACCCCAGTCTACAATTACAAAGGTTAGGCCTTTTTATAGTTGTACTCTGATTATGTAATGTATTATAAACTCGGTTTAAAATACTAATATTACTATTTTTATGTGTGTTCTAATAAGTATTAATTTTTACTAAAAAAAAAGAGTAATGTTTATCCCACATTGGTTGTGTATGTCTAGTGTCCATTGTTTATAACCTTAGTCTACAACTACAAAGGTTAGGCCCTTTTGTAGTTATATTCTGATTATGTAATGTATTATAAACCCGGTTTAAAACACTAATATTACTATTTTCGTGTGTGTTCTAATAAGTATTACTGTTTACTCAAAAAAATAAAACACTAGGAAGCATGAGAATATATCTTCACAAAGTACTTTATATATGTTATTAATAAAGATAAAATCTAATTATGCTACCAAGTGAAAATAAATGGAAGAATTTTCCATTGACAATAATAATAATAATAATAATAATAATAATAATAATAATAATAAAAATGAAATAAGACAAATCAAAAGAGAAAATATAGGAAATTAACGCTTGGCCTAATGGCTTACATTCATAACAAAAAGCCTCTAATTATTACATCTTTGCTATTAAAACACTGTTTTATTTTATAATGAACCCATAGTAGGATATTTATAGTAAACAAAATCCTAGACTAGAGTTACAAGACTTGTAGTCCAAATAATATTAGCGCTTTATTTGTTTTGTTGGAAAATTTTCTGTAAAGATAGTTTTCCACATTTTTTAGTTTTTGGTAGCATTAAAAAAAAAAAAAAATCAATCAACGGAAAACTATTTTTAGTTAATGAAAAACCCTAATAAAAATAAGGCTATTTTCTACCGCTTTTTTTCCAATAAAAATATTTGAAAAACAAACTCTCTCCCTCACAGCTTTTAACTCCTACTCTCTTTTGTTTGCCACGAGAAACAATATTGGTTTGGCGCTCTTTCACTCTTTTTCACGGTAAGCACTCACAAATTTGTTTTTCTTGCATACTAGGCGAAATTTCTTTGCTTATATATACAGTAGTAGGATTGGACGTGAGCCTTGACACCTTTGCCAATGAGTTCATTTGTACAAAACTTCCAGAGAATTCTTTAGAGCACCAGAGTTCTAGGTCATTGTAGACAAGGTTCATTCACATAAGAAGTTGGTGTAGAATAATTCTGAGTAGTGTTTATTAATTATTATACATAAACTATTTTACACACTTTCAAAAACAACTGAAATCATGACTTGAAAGTACTAATCTTTGCTTCTTCTTTTTTTAAGAATGCCTTATAAGTACTATATTTTTATTTTAGAATGTACATAGGGCACACGACTTTGTATTTTTTTTTTTTTTTTTTATAACTTTTGTGCCCATGTATCATTTTGTTTCATTAATTTAAATAAAAATTTTAGATATTTTTCTTGCAATAAATTAAGTAAGGACTCTAAATGTAAGCTCCTCATGTAGGTGATATTTATCTACAGTTTGAATCACTAAATAAAATCCACAATCTACTAGATCATGGTTATCATAGCCATCGAGGTATATATTGGTGGTAACTTGTTCGGGTGTCCATTGTGGGCAAGCAAGTGGACGGCAACATTTCTGATGTGATAGCAGTTGTGGTTAATATTTTTGTCAATTTCAGGTAAAATCTCTTTTTGCTTTGTTTTAAGAGGGGCACATGTATGTACTATATAAATGGTCATTTTCAAATTTTGGGGTCTGTTTGGGCTAATTGTTTTTGTTTTTTGTTTTTTTTTTGGGAGAGATCATGTGTGATCTTTATTGCCAAATTTTAAAACTCTTATTTTATTTTATATATATATATATATATTATTAAAAATAAAAAAAGTTTGGGTATTTGTTATTAGTATCATTTTTTATTCTTCACAATTAATTATATAATTCTCCTCCCTTTCAGTTTAATTCACTATATGTGCTGGTTTGGTTTAACCATTTTTTTTTCATCATAAAAAAGAATGTACATGTTTTTAAAAACTCAGTTTTTTAATGTACAATTATACTTTTGTCTAATTTATTTTTGAAGTAAAATAAACCAAAATGAAAATAAGTTTTATCAAGCAAACACAAAAAGTTAACTTGTATGCAGTCTAACCTTGATGAAGTAAATACCCAGCCAATCAGCTTGAAATATATGCTTGATGCCAGTTTTATGACGGTATATTTAGTAGATTATAATAGGTATTGTAATGTAATAGTTATTTCTATATTGGTTTAGCTATTCAGTAGTTTGATTATGTTTTTATTACAGGAAATAATCATTCCTTATGAATAGCTATTCTTTAAAATGAGAAATATCTCTAAAAGGGATGTAATAGTTATTCTTTAGTAAGTGTATTAATTTCTACAATTAATATATTTCTAAATAAACAAAACTTTCTATATGCACATAACAATTATAAAAATAAAAAATTATAAAAAATAGCTAATCTCTCTTTCAAATTTTTAAAAATATTATTTTTTAAGAAATATAATTAAATAAGTAAGATATTTCCTAAAATGTATCTTAAGTTTAATTTAAAATGCTTTCATTCCATTAGTTTCAGGGTTCTATTATTGTGTTGTTACCAAACAAATGAATAGTAATAAGTATTAATTTTAAAGCAACAATTCTTATAAGAAGGCATTAATTATTTTTATAACAGTCATAGTCCTCTAATTTAATAAGTGAATAAAATAATTTTAAAGCAATTCAATTTCACCGGATCAATTTCACCAATAAACTCTTGCTTCGAGATAATACTATATATTTTTAAGAAGACTTTGAAAGAGCTGAAGAGATAGGAATCCGTAACATTTGGGAATTATTAATGAAAGAACATTTGGAATAAGCAAGGGTGCAATCAAATAATTGAAATTCTCTATCTTATTTTTTGTATTTTACTTTATATTGTAAAAAAAAAAAAATACACAAATTATACACCAGACAATATACCAATAAAATGCAAGAGCTGTCACGTACAAGTTGTGCGGTGGCAAGGTACCATATAATTTTCAGTGCATGCATGGAACTAACGCACAAAAAGTAATGAATCTGAAAGTAAACAAATCATGTAAGCCCAAAAGCCTGTAGCTTTTTGAATATTGGATCCGTATCACACTTTTTTTCTTCATTAAAAAATAAAAATGAAGTTGAAATGTTATTGCACAGGAACTAATTCACACAATTTTTTTACACACATCCCCAAAATACTAGAGATTTATTTAGAAAAATTCTGGTGCTACAGGTTAGTGCTTAATTTTGTCCACAATTCGTCTATGTGACGAGTTATATTTGGTGAAAGGGTAATCTACTATCACCTCTCTACTAACCACAACTCATTATATGGACAAATTGTAGTTAAAATTGTGCACTAGTTTGTAGCACTAGAACTTCTCTTTATTTAAGATTTGAAATCATGAAGGTTCTATTGTTTTGACTTTTGAGGAGTGTGTGCCAACGGTGTGGATTAGAGTGTGTTTAATAAACACCCCTAAAAATATGTTGGGAATATATATGAATTTTCAAATTTTTGAAAGGTAAAAAAACTAATAAAAAAATACACACACAAGATAATCACATGACAAAAAAAAAAATTATGTGATTCGGCAATTTGTTTACATCTACAAAGTTGTAGTGATTTTGCTATTTTTTGGAAATAATACAAGATGCGATAGTATAATTTTTTTATTTCAAAATAACACACCCAACCCTAATATGAAACAACAATATTTATATCCTACATGGGCCATAGTGAATTTACAATGGACTAAGAACAGGCTAAAAAATTTATCAATCTAAGCCTTCGCTCCATAGACTAATAAGCCTCATAAAATATCCCATTAAAACCGAAACACTTTTATATCTGATTGTGTAATAAAGGAAAAGTCTAGAATCATAAAATTTTTCACAACTTCTTGTCACAACTGTGACGTGATAGAGTATGATTAGTAAATAAAAAATAGTAGATATATGTGTAAGTGATGATTAACCATTCATAGTCTACCACGTCAGAATTGTGTCAAAAAAATTGTGAAATAATTAATCATAATGCAAACTAAACTCCACGTATCCAAAAAAAAAAAAAAAGGCCTTCATTCCCTATTTCCCTTCACATTACGTACCACATTTTTTCTCTCTTTCATATTGAAAAAAACGAGGAAGCCACGATCACCAAAAAAGTAGGTGGTATGGTGTAAGATAACGTAGATAAAGTGATTTTGCTTTGCACCAGAAAAAGCCTGATCGTGTTGCGCGTATCTTTCAGCTGTTTCTTCATCAAAATGCATTTGTTTTTCTTATCTATTACCCTCTACCAACCCTGTAGATGGATTTTCCATTTTAGTTTAGTGCTTCATTCCTTTGTTAATTTGGTGTTTCTAGTATTATTATTTACCAATATACTAACCTGCTCACCTATTCTCATTCAATTTCAAAGATCAAATATGTTAATCATAGTCAATCAGGATTTGATAATGATTACACCAAAAGATGTTCAATCTGGCTCAGAAAAAGACTAAGGCTAAAGAATATTATTCCTTGATGACGAAAAAGTTGTTGAAATCTGTGGACTATTTGATGGAACATAAGAAAAAAATATTCAAACAAGAATATATAGTTGTTGGACTAAATATACACACACATATATATATGTAAGACAAAATAGAAACTAATAGAGTGTTTGAATTGGTTAATATATGGTTATGATACTTCCTTGAAAATATGCAATCACACAATTGAAATTTGTGGAGTTTCAACCAAGCAAAGTTTGGTCATCAAAATAATCTATTGCTAATGCTATATTAAAAAAAAATTGGTGGGCTTCTAATTCACACGGATGACGCCTCACCATTTTCTTCTTCTTCTTCTTCTTATTATTATTTTATTTTTTTCTTTTTAGTAAAGTGAAATTTCATTAATCATCCAAAGAAATAGCAACAAAATCCCTCTTCCACTATTCCCAGACAAAATGGGGAAGGGAAGAAAAATTACTACTTAAAACAAAGCGTAGCTAAACTATGAGCAACAAAGTGAGATTCTCTTCTAATCCAATTTAGCATGTAGCCTAAGAAGCACTTCTTCAGTACTAGGATGTTCAACAAGATGCTGGTGCTAGACCAAATCATAGCATTGCAATACATAGCTTTGAGTCCCCTTCTATCATAACATTCTGATGCTCTTCTTCCAAGGCTAGTTGAAGAGCCCATAGTATTGCACTTGCCTCAGCTATAGTAGGATCACATGGAGGAATGCCTTCGGCCCAAGCTTTAAAAATATTGCTATCACTATTTTTTTAGCAACGACTGCATTGGTGGTGCTTGGGGGATTAACAGCAGCATAAATTCTGGTTCTAAGGCTTACTATTATTGTAACTATAATGTAATTTTAGACTTTCTACTATGAAAAATAGAGGCATATATATATAGTAATTATACCCCAATGAATATTTCAAATAAGTTACGGTTTTGGATACATACGTAATTATATGTATGATAAACGAAAATTTCCCACTTTAATTGTTCTTTCTATCCATCTTAATGTATCTAAAGCCTTAAACTTATCCAAAATATTCATTGAGGTATAATTAATATATATGCTTCTATTTTTCCCAGCAAAAAGTCTAAGAGCATACGTAAAAATCAGCCAACCATATACATAAAACATATAGTTACACCAACAATATCAACCAAGCCTTAATCTCAAAATTTTGAAATCGGCTATAAATCTCTAATAAATTAATTAGATTTGGCGACATGTAAATGCCTATCATATTTGGAACACTCGAAAATATCCATTCATCTCAATACACACTTCAGGATTTACCTTTCATGCTCAAGTTTGAGGTTTTTTTTTTTTTTTTTTTTTTTTTTTTTCAGTGGGCTGGTTTGGGTTTTTATATTTTAATAAAAATGGATGGGCTAGAACTTAAGTTGGGCTGGGATTTTTATTAGTGTGGGCTGATATTTTGTTCAAATAATTTGGACCTTATGTTCTGGACTTTGTTTTAGTTTTCTTTCATATTTAATTAGCTGAGTTGGGCTTGTTAGAGAGTTTAATTGAACCTTGTTTAACACATTTTGTAAAGGGATAGCATGGAATTGGGCTTAATCATTGGCAATGAACAGTCAGGCAGGTCTCAAGCATAGAATTGGGCTTAGTCCTTCGTGAAAGGCAGTATTTAAAACGGGTTACAATTCTCTTCCTCCATTACTGGAGCTTGTAAACATGTGAGTTGTGATAATATGCCATTGTGTGCGTGTGTGATAATGTTAATATGTTATTTAGTACGCGCTCAAAGTCTAGTGTTAGTTGAGTTTGGGCGAGAGAAGAAGTTAAAATTTGCATGCTTATGCACAACTCCTTAGTAATTCTTTATTTTGTAAAATAAATAATTGCTTTATTATGCCTTATTATGCCTAAGTTTATTGGTATGTGTAACACTTACATTCTTTAATTAGCTTATTTTTTGGGATTAGTGGTATAATTTTTCACTTATTTCAATGTGAGGTTTACATTTTTTGATAGATCAATAATTACACATTTAGAACCACTGTTACGACCAAAAGTATCCTAAGGCTTCTCTAAAAGAATGAACAAATTCACACCTGAATAAATGATTTCAATGCTATTTTGGTGTCATGTCCGCTAGCTGCTGTGTAAAGGGTCTATGTATATGAATTTGTGCACGTACTATATGAGTTGTATGAAATAATATGCTTTGTGGGTGTGTGTTGATGACTTTATGGCAACAATTTTGCAAAAACAATGCTATGCATACACACAGTATGATGCAGTAGACTGTAGATACAAAGGAAGCGATTTTTAGTAGAATATCAAAGAATTTTGAGGTCACCTTTGTGTTCCTTTGACTTTGTTTTGGTTCTGTTCCTCTCCGTGTCCCTAGTTCAGTTGTTCTTTTTTTGTTGTTGGGCCTTGCTTAAAGCTATATATTTTACTTCTTTCTCTTTTTTGGTTCTGGAATTCCCCGAGTGTTGGCAATTGTGTCTCTGTGGTATCCTTATTATTTATACTTCTGGGATTGTTGTATTGTGGTGGTTAATTTGTTATGGTGTAACTTTGTAACGCTCTCTGTTCAGTCTCTTGATGGGGTGTTTTGAGTTTTTTTTTTTTTTTTTTTGGGTTAAATTGGATGAGTTTTTGTTTTGTGGCAGAGAGAGAGAGAGAGAGAGAGAGAGAGAGAGAGATACAAACAGGCCATGAAGCCCACAGTCCAAAATACAACCAGCATTGAGCCATAACAGCAAACTGTGGCAGACTACACAAACAAAATCCAAAAACCAAAAAGCTCCCACAACAAACTCAAGAAACTAACAAAAGGAATGCAACACAAATTCTGGGAGTTTATCCCCACTTGGTTCTCCTTCAAAGTAAGATTTAGATGTCCATTTGTCTAGTTCATGTGCCATTTTGTTAATGTCTCTATCCACCCACTTGAGTTTTGAAGAAATTAAAAAAAATAAAAGCAAAATTTACAAAATAATGCATGTTTATCTATAAACACTAAAATAAACTTCAAATGGGTCATTTTTGTATTTTCATCATATATATATCACTCGATTCAAGCTCGATTTGTTTTCTATGAACACTCAATTGTAGGCCATTTCATGATCTTCAATATAGGACGGTAGGACCAAATTAATTTGATCAAGTGGTTGGATTTTAGTTAAAAGTCAATCATATTTGGTCAACCCATTCAAAATTGATTGAAATTGACCCAAAAAAAAAGAGGGTTTAGCCATTAAATCCATGAAATCCTTCGGACTGAAACTCAAATTTCCAACAAGGAAGGGGGGGAGGGGGAATACAATACCAACAATTATATTGTATGAAAGGTTTTGTTTCAATGGACCAATTTACATGATTGGTAATTCAAAACTCTATAGTACTAGGTTGGTGTAGATTACATAAACAAATTCCACAGCACTTTGTTGTCGAAGTTTGCACATCGTTACCTTTTTTAGGCCTAAGCTTTTCACAAGCCAATCGAATCATTGTTAAAACCACTCATGAATGTATTAGAATTGAACTGCAAATCTGGAATATACTTAAAAATTTTTAGAATTTTTGGACAACAAAAATATAAAATACTGCTTGTATGTAACATGCACAGAGAATAACATATACACATTAAGAACTATAGAGGAAAAATGACGCTATCTTCCACAAATCATTGTAACTGTCAAATTATTTGAGGATACGATGTCTTGGCTTTCCATGTAAGATTCTGTATCTATAGAGCTTTCTCTCATTGAAGTAAAAGTAGGTTGTCTAGGCAATGGAAGAGTTGCACCTTCACTCTCTAGCATTAACACAACAGAAGACATAGTTGGTCTCTGAGATGCAGAATCTTGGACACACAGCATTCCCAAATGTATGCATCTCAATACTTCGTCACGAGAACATGAATCCTGAATAGAAGGATCAATGAGCTCCATTGCTTTTTCTTCATTCCAAAGATGCCATGCCTAATACCATTCCAAGACATTGTGTCAATACATTTAATCTCCAATTAAAATTTTAGTTTCTAATCTCAAGTGAACTAAAACAGAGGACAATAGATTTACTTACACGTCCTATAAGGCTTGAATATTCGGATAAACGAAAGCTAGTATTCTTCCTGCCACTCACAATCTCTAGTAGTAATACCCCAAAACTATAGACGTCTGACTTTACTGAGAATAAGCCTTCCATTGCATATTCTGGAGACATGTAGCCACTGCATTTGAACAAAGGTTGTGAAATCCAGATTAATTAAGGTGTTGAGCAGGGAAAGAAATGTGTTGATTTATTTTACATGCATAGAAATGTCATACTTACAAGGTGCCAACAACTCGATTTGTATTTGCTTCATGTTGGTTTCCCCCAAATATCCTAGCCATTCCGAAGTCTGAAATCTTTGGGTTCATCTCTTCATCCAACAAAATGTTACTAGCCTTTAGATCTCGATGAATTATTCTCAACCTTGAATCTCGATGGAGATAAAGGAGTCCTCGTGCAATCCCTTCAATAATTGTGAAACGTTTTCTCCAATCTAGTAGTGCTTGCTTGCTTGGGTCTGCTAATTATGTTCAATAAAAAATGAGAAAAAATTATTGAAACAAACTCCTTTTCACAAGCTTTATAAATTCATTAGTGCATATTTCTACATGTTTTTATAGTAGCAAGTTTACAACTATAGATTCAGAAAAGGACGTACCGAAAAGAAAGCAATCCAAGCTTTTGTTTGGCATGTACTCATAAAGAAGCATCTTTTCTTCCCCTTGAATGGAGCAGCCTAATAGTCTTACAAGATTTCTATGTTGTAATTTGGCAATCAGAATAATCTCATTCTTAAACTCCTCCAGACCTTGACCAGATCTTACTGAAAGCCTTTTTACTGCTATTTCTTGTCCCCCTGGAAGCTTACCCTGGTAATGGAAAAAAGAAGCAACTTTAGTACATTTGACCTCACTTCTCAAAATTCTTGCAGAGATACTTAACATAAATATTCATCACCTTGTACACAGGACCGAATCCCCCCTCCCCAAGCTTGTTTGCTTCGGAAAAGTTGTTTGTAGCAAATGCTACAAAATTGAAATTAAACAATGGTAATTCCAGTCCATTTGCTTGATCTCCATCAATGCTGAGATCAGCTGGTCCAGAAAGATCAGCAGAAAATTCCATACTTTTGCTTGATTCATAAATTCGCAATGGCATATCATTGTCATTGCCACCGGAAATTGAGGACACTGTGGCCAAAACTAAAGATAAAATGAAAAGGTGAGAAGTTAGTATTACAAACAATTAAGTTCTTAAGCTGTCCAAAAAGGATTTTACATTCATTCATCTAATGGAACAATTGAAGTACTACCTTTCCGTTTTGTTTTGAACCTCCATAATAGGAATGTGAATACAACTAGGAGGACTACTCCAGCTACAACAATTATTATTATCACAAGGATGGATAATTTTCTCTTGCCACCTACATTCACAGAGAAAAATGTCATTATGTGTAAATTTTTCTGAGAATTATTATTATCTCTGTTTTCCTACAGCTTCTAGACAACCAAATGGAATTCATGACAAACCAGTTTGGGTTCGGTCACTTGGCTAATTGGAATATTATAGTAGAGTTCTAAAGCACACACTAGCTCTGTGATTATCCAAGCTAGCTTTTTGAATATTATGCTCTTTGTTTTGAACAGATTGAATGAAGAACAAAGAAAATTCAAGTGATAGTGTGATCAGTCTATCCCTTAATATCAAGGAAGAACAGTTAAATAAACAAGAAGTTGGTTACTACTATAAAACATTTTAAATAATGGGAATCACTATGGAAGAATGTTTACTACAGATCTAGGCAAAGGCTCAATTCAGCATATTATTGTTCAACAACAAATATTCACGCTAAAGTTCCAGTTGCGTTTTAGGAAATAATTGAAAATAGATGACATAATAATATTTGGAAATAAATAAGAGACTTGCTGATCCACATTATTTCATTGACATCTTAGAAATTTTCCATGGATAACAGTACTGCACTATGATCTATGAATAACAGAACTTCTTAACTCAAGAACAATAACAATAACAATAACAAAGGGAGTATACCTTACCTAATTCAGAATCTGCGAGACGGATTTTCAGCGTATTTCCAGCTCTTGGGAATTGATGCACATCCAACAAGTCCCCATTCCATATCAAGCACCCAATCCCATTAGCAACTGCGTATGCAGTACAGGAACAATTGTTTAGACACTTGTTCTCACAGCTCTCAATGGAATCCGGCATCCCCCCTTCTAAATTTGCAAAATCTGGCAACTTCGAGCACTTGACATCCAAAAACCCGTCCTCTCCAGCAGTTTCCTGTGTCACACTACTAAGGTTCCTTTGACACTGCAATTCAGTTCTTCTCCTACACCCACCTGACCAATTCCCCTTGTTCCATTGATCAGGGTCCATTGGAACAAACCCTTGCATACAACTGCACGCAGGTGAACTTAAATCATTGCAAAGCCCAAAATTACCACAAAAATTATAGAGTTCACATTCTTTATTTGCTGGCTGAGACTGGATGGTATCCCACTTACTTCCACCTTCTTCCCACCTTAATTGCTCTTCATATCCATCCCAACGAATCCGAAACCTTAACTTATCTGAACTGTTCATTGGGGTATAAGTAAAATACCTGCTTTGATTTTCCAAATCAGAGAGTTTAAAACCATACATATAGCTGCTTGTTATGTTTGGAACACCAGAAAACATTCTTGCATCCCAATAACCACTTCTCCACCGCCTATGCTCTCCTTCCCATATCACGATTTGTGGTGAGGCCTGAGGATCAACCCCCATGGAGTAGTTTCCTGGTGAAGGATCGCTGGCTGATTTCCATGAAGTGAAAGCGCGATTCTCACCCATTTCAGCATTCACTTGCACTCTCATGCCAGGCAAAAATGTATCTGTTGGATCATTGAAACTCTCCCAATGGTTCTTGCCGTCATTGCTAGAGAGAATGAGATTTCCTGTATTATGAAGCCTCGCTGTTGTGTTTGCTGATACGATTGAAGAAGTACTTGACCAAACTTCTGTATTATTTCCAGCCACAACCATCAAATTACCATCTCCTTTAAACCTCAAGACACCCTTTTTATCAAAGAGTGGTTTTTTTCTATTTGCAACCCATATTACTGATGGTTCTTTTTCTTGAATGTTGTGATACCATATTCCAACATATCTTAATGATGAATTAGCAGGGCTAAAGAATCCCAGTTCGAAGATTTGGCCATCTGATATCAGAGTATGGCCATCACTCAGGTTTTGGCCTTGTGTGATTGTATTAGCTGCATGGCTCAACAAAGAAAGATAGTAGGAAATGAAAAAGAACGAGAACAGAAAAGCTTCAACTGGGTTTCTTTTGCTAGTGATGGCCATCTCACAGTATGTGACAATTTTGGAGATTCATATGGAGGAAGAGTTATAGAAGTAGCAATGTTAATGGGGGTGATATTCAACAAATAGCTCCAAAAGCCGCCCGTTGATATTATCTGACTAATGATGTGAGGTGGAGAAACATTTGAAAATTATTCATTTTGACATATTTGACCAGTTTTAGCGTGTGGGTTCTAATCCACGCGATGCAAAAGGTCGTAAAAGAATATTGGTTAGGTGAATACCACCAAAAGGTCAATCCCTAATGTCCTTGACTTGCTTCCAAAACAACTTTGTTTATTAGGATTTGGCTTCTTATTGATTATCTAAAAAATCAAATTAATGGTCCAATGGTGTCCACCAAAAGCCACTGGAGCCGGTACTATGAATGTCACATCCAATTGTTTAACTTTTACACATTACTTTCCAAGACCTTTCTTCTCTCTCTAAAATATAGTCATTTTTCAAAGTAATTCTGCTTCATCTGGGAAGGTTAATTATAATGTACTACTACTTTATTTATCTATTTATTTTGCATTTCTGTTGCCTTTAATAATGGGAACATGATAGATGTAATTGAGATCTTGAACTCATGTTTTACACATGGAGCTGAATCACAATTTTGCACTAAAAACATATTGGTCACATTTATCTCTTCTAAGGTACAATTTAATATGAGATTGATTCAGTTTTTTTATTTATTTTTAACTTCTAAAAACTAAACAGTGGTAAATCTCCTTTTTTCCCCTAATTAGATTTTCAGATTTTCACCTGAAAATCTGAACGAAAACCTAAAAAAAAACAAAAGGAAAAAAAAAAGTAACCACTCGATTCAACACAACCTGTTCATGGTTCATGGTTCTGTCTGAGAACACAAAAAGAGGAAAAATAAAATTAGAAGTATTATAATGTTCTACCAAAAAATCATTTGTGTTTCATTGTCAAACAAAACTAATAAAAGAAAATGGATGTCACTGTCAGCACGCCTTTTAGAGTTTTCCAGAAGAACACCAAATTGGACCCCATCCCTTGTGGAATTGAAAATACTTTCTTCTTAGTTGCTTGATAAAGAAAGAATAAATAATTAGGTTTGAGCTACAGCCCACGTGACAGACTAGTCCTTAATTTTATCATAGAATTATTAAAGAGAACAGTTATTAAGTTACCTTTAAATTATATATATAAGTTTGACCATTTTATGTACTGGATTTGGACTATAATGCCTGGAGTGGACCTAAATAAGGGAATCTAATGAACCCAGTACTGGTTATGCGCGGGCTTACATTGTCGCGTTGAGAGTCCAAAAATGTACAGGGAAACTGGGCAAGTTTAGTCTGCATTTTTTGTCAGGCAGCAAATAATTATGTAATTTTACCACTATACAAGTGTTACCGTGTAAAATGAACGTGTTTGGTAAAGCAGTGTACATGACCTTAACAATATGATTGGAGGAGGAAGAAGAAGGGAAAAAAAATTATGTTTGTGGGATAAGTGACTGCATATACTCAAGAGAATAGTTAGATATTCGAAGAGGTTTGATCACTCTCATTTGTTAAAAAAAAAAAAAAGAAAAAAAAAAAGAAGGTTGGACGGAGGGAAAAGGAATAAGGGGAAGTTAGAGGGGAAGAAAATGGTCATAGACATCCCTTTCTTTTTGTTTGAATGTTTTAATAATTTAAAAAGAGAGGAGAGGAGAGTAGATGTTCGTTCTCTTTTTTGGTTGCAGGGTTGTAATAAAAGAAAAGAATAATGTATAGAGAAATTAGCGATTATACCATCAATGTTTGAATTGCTGTATTAACTTTTTTGAATTTTCAAGTGTTTGTCTCGATTAAAATTCTAGGTTTGACCATGAAAAAATGGTTTTCAGGCGTGTAAATTGTTTTATGCCCTTCAAAGGATGGAATGTTGTGAGATCAAACGTTCAAAGTAAGGAAATGAGTTGAGTCAATAAAATTTTAAGTTAGGAGTAAAGCTAATAGTCTTGTACTACCTCCGAAATGCTAGTCGACAAAGTTGTTGTTACAATATTAATTTGAAATATTTTATAATTTTTTTTGGAAGAATAAAAAATTTCAATACTTCCTAATATTGAAGTACTGTTTTGAGAACAATGAAAATTGAAAAATAAATCATGTTGTCAAGAGTTTTGTAACTCAAATTACACTTTTTAGTATTCTAATAAAGACGTCTAAATTCAAATACCATCCTCCCATTATAAAAATAACTAAATGCGTGTTTGACTCCAAATTAAAAAAACTAGCTTATTTTACTATTTAACTTATTTTTGCTACTATTTATGGATACCACTTCACTTTTTGTTACTATTTATGGGTCTTACTGTACTATTTCAACTAACTTTTACTTTTATTTACACTACTTTCAGTAAAAAGTTTTCAATTTTAACAAAATAAGCGGATCCCAAACAGATTCTATAAATCATGATATTCGACAACTTTATCTCCATTTATCTTTTAATATATACTTAAAAGTGAAATGGTAATTCAATGTGGAACACTTTTCATGTCCTCTCATCCCTTTCTTCTTACGGACAAAAGAAGGAAACATTTATTTATTATACTATATTTCTTTTGAGAAAAATGTCATTTTCCATTTTTTCATTTTTCATCTATCACTTGCTTTTTTATCACTTCCACCAAAAAAAAAAAAGAAAGTACAAGAAAAGGAAAAAGCAGTAGGTGCACTTCACGGCATTACGACTCATGACTTCAGGTGTCCTAAACCCACTATTTTATTGTTAATTAACTCGCATATTACATCTAAACTCTTAAACAAAGCTTTCAAGTGTAAACCATAGGGTTCTAATTAATGGTGGAACATGCCAACATACAATAACACGGCTTTGAAGAGGAGACTTCAATGTTGGGTCTCCAACATGCTTCATATGGGTTAGGTTTAAGAAAAGTATTACTTAAAGACTTGCATATTGACTTGTTTCTAGATCTATATTCAAGAATTGATAAATAAGAAATAAATGAGTTACACAATTATTATTATTATTATTATTATTTTAATTTTATTCATGTTAACAAGCAAGCTATCCAATATCTAAGCAATTGGGTGATAAAGACAACCAAGTCAATTAAATAATAAGAGAAATGTTACGTTCACAATATTTTTACAATTTTTTTACAATATATCCTAGATGGTAAGTTGTTATTGGTTCTAATTTAAAGTTTAAACTCATTATCAAAAGTTCTTTTTTATCCATAAATTATAACCAATAACAATCTGCTACTTAAAAAGTGTTTTAAAAATATTATAATGATAAAAATATTATAAATATAATATTTCTTGTTAATTTAAATAAATAGGTTGATCCTATTTAATAGCTAGTGTCCAATCGAATAAATATGCATAGGACACCCCGTATTGCCGACATACAACAACACGGCTTCCTGCTTCCTGCTTCCTCATTAGGAAGAATCAAAAAGTAGTAGTAAGGAGACTCCCATGTGATGTGGGTCTCCAACATGCTTCATATGGGTTGGGATTTGAGATGCGAACGAATAGGAAAGTACAAAAGAAAAGTATTACTTAAAGACTAGCATATTTGACTTGCCTCTCTATTCAGCAATAGAGATATAAGAAATAGACGAGACACACATGCAATTTTACGTGTTTTTAATGTTAGCAAGCAATAGCTATGCAAGATCAAAGCAATAGGTGATGAAGATGAGGGAAGTGAAGCCAATTAAATAAATAGCAAGATTCTATTTTGTAGATGGGGGTTCAAATTAATCAAATATATATATATATATATAGTATCTTTTTGGCTAGAACTTATAAACTTAGTTTTTTAACTTTTAAATTTTATTTATATATATATATATATATATATATTTAAATATAATTATACTTTAGTACACTTTTACACTCTTTTAATAAAAAAAAAATTAACAAAAAACTTAATAAATTATTCCTAAACAGATACAGCCATATTGCTGCGACACTTGCTCTACACTTTAAGGAAGATGGTGATTATTGGGTAGATACTTTCTAATTGAAAAATGTGTTTTTTTTTTAATTAGTTCCTACTTCCTATTTCCTTGCTGTGACTTCACAACCAATGTGAAGAGGACTGAGGGCACTTGATAAATCAATCAAAGACTTTCGTCTCTTTACTTTGACTGCAATGGTTATGAATTTCTTTGATACAGAGATGCCTAGCTACTCTCTTGTTTTTCTTTTGTGCTCCAAGGTAGTTTCCCCACTCTTTCCCATTGGTCGGTAGCTCCAATTGTAAGTTTAGCGTGGGTCGCAACTTGCAACTTCCGAAATTCCAGCAGTTGCACCCACTTTGAAAATATAGTTAAAGACTTAAAGTGTCTAAATTCATTATTTTTCATAAGCGTACATTTTTAGGGTAGGTGGAAATTTATCAATACTTTTTTTTGTCCTATGTCCTATTCAGAAGTTCAAAATGTTAGAATTCAATGTGAGAAACATATAGTATAGTTTTAGAGATAAGTGTTAGTTTATAAAAGAACCACAAATCATTATATTACTTTTACTATCATGAGCTTGAACTGCAACCAAAAAAATAAACGAAATCAAAAAGGAAAGTAAGGTTTTATTTATTTATTTGGGATATGATAGAATTTTAAGTTATAGTACCAATTTTATAGTGATTATTTTTTATTATCAAACAAATATATGAATAAATTTTTATTATTTTTTATTATCTAGATGATATTCATGTTCAAGCCTCTACTTTTCAGTGTATTGATTTTACTCATGTTAGTAGTGGGTAATTTTGTTGTTGATGCATTAGCAAAGAAAGCTAGTTCTAGTTTGGGGCTTTAGGTGTGGTTGGAAGCCCTACCTGCTAACATTGCTCCCCTTGTTTTTTGTGATGTTCATTGATTCAGTTTTTTGAATAAATTCCCAGGCCTTTGGTCTGGTTTCTAAAAAAAAAAAAAAAACTCAATTTTTGATATATGCGAGATTTGAATCATAGATCTTTTATTCAACAATAAAAAATACTACTAAAGGTACTACAAGTTTTATAGTTTTGCTATATAAAATTTACAAACTAATGTTGCAATAAATGTGTTGTGGGCTTTAACAACCTATGCAAGGTTCAAACTTCAAACTATGCGACTTTGAATTGTTTCTTTAAATTGGTTTCAAATCAATTTGTAAGCTTAATAATGTAATAAAACTTGTAATATCACTCTAGCATTACTATTGGACAATAACAAAAAAAATTTTAATATTTACACTAATTGAAATCCAATTGAAAATAAAACATTAAAATTAACATAAATCTCATTTTAGCACGTCGAAACGAAATATATAGTTTTTCTTTTCTTTTACTCCCTTGACATCTACTCCAAGCTAACTCCTATCTATATTGACATCATAACCCACCTTACCGATCCAATCAATACTAATTTGCATCGGAAATTTGGAATCGTTAGAAAAATTTGACAGGAAATTAGGTTCATTTTTGACAAATTTCAAATATATTGTCCTTAATTTCCTATATATGCTAAATGATATAAAACTTCGGTTTGGTAAGATTACATGGTAGGCATAGAGTCTATCAATTAGCGCAACATATGACAAAATAGTCGTATTTGTCGATAAGGGCCTGCTTTTATTTCTGAAAAGTCATATAAAATATAAAATATTTGCCTGAAATAGATGCAAAGCCACAATGTTTTCTCCATTTAAAGTCAACATAAGAAAATATTTCTGGAATAACCGTTACGAAATGACCTTAATAAGACAACAATGGTTTTATTTATTTATTTTTCATGCCTTTTTTCCCCTCTGTAGGGGTTGGGAGGGTGCAATTGTGTTTTCTTTTCAGGAAAATTGTTTGAATGTTTTATGGCAATCAATGGTCAACTATTCTTCAATAAATTTTCTCTTTTGGTTTTTTACCATTTGGGCAGAAAACCCAAGCAAGTAGGTTGAGGGTGGTTAAAGGCCCGTCCATATTACAAAAAGGATGTCCAATAAGCAACATTATGAGCCCAAAAATTCTGGTTGTGAGTACAAAACAAATAGCCCATATGTTATATGTTAACATATGCTCTTAAAGCAACTGTTAATAAACTATTTCAAAAAAGTTTAGACACAATTTATATGAAAAATAGAAAAAATTGCAAAAATTAATGGATTTTTTTTTTTTTTTTTCATGAAAACTTTCCTAAATTGGCTCACTAACAAATGCCTTGGCCCTTTAGGTTATCTGTTAACATTTCCCAAACAAAAATCCCAGCAAGAGAGACATCTTAAAGATTCATTTACAATATTCAAAATTTGGTGTAGAGGTAGCACAAGCAGTATCTCGGAGAGGTTACTGCCAACGAATCACCTTCATATTGAACATAAGTGAAATGTTGCTGGACAGAAAGTTTCCGGGCTAAAAGACGGGTGTCCAAACAGTACTTCACCTTTGTCATTTCTACAAACTGCTGTTGGCAACGAGAAATTTGGTCTAATTGCTATATCATAATTTACTTTGACCCAGAAAATTTGTGTGGTAATAAAGTTTCTCTTAACATGATTAACAGGCATCAATATATCTTCACAAGTCCATAATTTTTTTGGTGTATAATTTTGGACGAATTTTACATTGCATTTGCTTTGACATCGGAGACAAATATTTGTGTTATATTATATTGTTTTTATTTGCTATAACTTTTTGGGGGAACTTCACTCTTTTTTTTCATCAGAAAAAAGGTCCCAAGCTAATCTTAAGGCTCCGAAGGCAAGGCTCCTGATTCCATACTGAAATGAAGAGGATTGTTCCTTTACCTAGAGTATCCGGTGCAGTTGCTGGAATTTACCATTAGGGACTATTTTGGAACTTTTACTCGGCCATGCGTCTCTTGAACACATTTGTAAAGATCTTTTGTTGCCCAATAGTCTCAATGTGATGATCATGTGAGTGGTCAACTTCTAGTATATATATTTCTATGTCTATTAACTATATAAAAAGCAGCTATGTCACTACATTGCTTTACTAGTATTTAAACAACATTTTTTACTGTTTATCTACGGTGGAATTTTGGTGAGGCACCTTTTTTTTTGGGAACTATAGCTACAGTACTAGGCAGCACTGTAGCTATAGTAGTTACAGTTTTCTTTTTTTTTTTAATTTTATTTTTTTTTCGGTCTTCCATTTGTATTTATATATATATATATATATATTGTTATATTGACACAACAAATTTTACAATATTTTCACAATTATTGAGATATCAATTTCTTATAAGTCAAAATAAAATAATAAAATACGAAACTGTGACCAACCACAATTGAAAATAAATGTTTTGTGAAAATGTTGTGACACTTGTTAGGTGAATATGTAAAAGTTACAGTACTTTTAGTTTGTTCAATATGTATTTTTTTTTTTTTTAATCATCGATTTGTGCTCTTTTTTCTTATATATAAAAGCGTGAATGCACGTATAGTGTTTTTGCACTGTGCATCCAGTGTTTTTGCACTGTACATCTACAGTGTCATTTTGTTGAGCCTCTTTTTCTTTTTCTTTTTTTAGTTTTGAATAGTAGCTACTGTACCAAGTGGCACTGTAGCTACAGTGGCTACAATTTTTTTTTTTCAATCTTCAAATTGTATTTTTTTTTTCTTTTATACATATTGTTATACTGGCACAACAAATTTCACAATATTTTCACAATTATTAAAATGTCAATTTCTTATAAATCAAAATAAAATAATAAAATATGAAATTGTGACTAACCACAACTGAAAATAAATGTTTTGTGAAAATGTTGTAACACTTTTTAGGTGAATATGTAAAAGGTACAGTACCAAGTGGCACTGTAGCTACAGTAGTTACAGTTTTTTTTTTTTTTTTTGTACTTTTTTTTTCCCTTTTATATATATTGTTATACTGACATAATAAATTTCTATTAACTATATAAAAAGTGGCTATGCTGCTACAGTGTTTTGCCACTGTTCAAACAACATTTTCCACTGTTCATCTACAATGCAATTCTACAGTACCAAGCAGCACTGTAGCTACAGTAGTTACATTTTTTTTTGTCTTCCATTTGTACTTTTTTTCCTTTTATATATATTGTTATACTGACACAACAAATTTCACAATATTTTCACAATTATTGAGGTGTCAATTTCTTATAAGTCAAAATAAAATAATAAAATATGAAACTGACCAACTATAACTGAAAATACATGTTTTGTGAAAATGTTGTGACACTTGTTAGGTGAATGTGTAAAAGCTACAGTACTTTTGGTTTGTTCAATATGTACTTTTTTCTTTTTTTCTTTTTCAATCATCGATTTGAGCTCTTTTTTCTACTAACTATATAAGAAGAGGCAATGTCTCTACAATGCCCTCTATATATTTTAAAAATCAAATGATTCATATATTTATTTTGTAATACAAATAAAATCTAAAATTGACCTCAATTACTATAGTACTTTTTTCCACAGCAAGCACGTGCCTTGCATGTGTTGCCCTAACTAGTATAATATAAAGCAGAAACGTTTTGACTTTTGTTAATCACTGTTCATTGCGCCACATAACTACATAAATTAATGTGACGTATACATTTAAAAACATCGAACGGTTGTGACTTTTCATTTTTTTTTTCTTCAATGGGTACCTTTTCACTTAATAGACACATTTTCATTCAATAGACACATTTTCGGCCAATAGACACCTTTTCGATCAATAGACACCTTTTGACTTTTTATTAACTGCTCCTTATTGCACCACATGTGTACATAAATTACTGCCATGTTTACATTTTAAAACATCGAACAATTGTGTCTTTTCATTTTCCAATAGACACATTTTCGGTCAATAGACACATTTTGGTATATCCAATATGATGGGTTATGACCTTTCAAAAAAGACTTTTTGGTATATCAAATTTGAAGGGTTATATCCTTTCAATTGGCACTTTTTGGCATATATATTACAACCTATCTTTTATATATATATATATATATATAATACAACACAAACTAAACCAGAGACACAACATTATGTCTTTTGTTTCTTCCCACAAAAAACTAATAAATAAAACTACATTACTTTGCCTAACTAATAAAACTTTGTGCAATTTCTTTCAATATCATTTAAAAAAAAAAAAAAAAGATTTCATGCATTTTTGCTTGCTACTCCAACTAAAAAATAATGGTTTTTTTTTTTCTTGAATGTCATTCAATAATTATTTCTGTGCATCGCACTGGTTAGCGACTAATATATATATATATATATATATAATTGAAATGTAGTATTTATTGTTATTAAGTTTCTATTACGTCACGTCATTTACCATGTCATTAGTCACATAATCATTATTGATATATATATATATATATAATTGAAACGTAGTATTTATTGTTATTAAGTTTCTGTTACGTCACGTCATTTACCATGTCATTAGTCACATAATCATTATTGATAGTCCCAAAAATATAATTGTCCACACGATAAGGACAGTCTATAAACACGACCCCAATGTCGATGCAGTCTAAAGGGATTGCCTGACAATGACCTGGCCATTGTCCTTCAATCAAGACAAGCCGTTACAAATATAGCAATAAATATCGATGCCGTTGAAGGTGTATCTGTCAACTTAACACCTGGCACAAGCGTTACAGATTCTACAATAACACAATCATTGTTATAGAACCAACGGCTAGAAGAGAAAGGAAATCACCTATATATATATATATATATATTCATAAACAAGAGTCCAAGGAGGTACGAAAAACACTTAGTAGAGATTTCACTCACTAAAGCTATAACATCTTCCTTTGTTTCGAGGCTTTTTCTAACTTTGGTATCAGAGGCTCTGTGGCTGGTGCCACACCGGTGACCACATTCTTTGTAGTTTGAGGTGTTTCAGGGTCTGGAGCGATTGTGGACAATCCCGGTCTGGACGAACATCTCTACTGACGATCCTAGCATCATCAGTTTGGCGCCATCTATGGGGTGCATTATTCTTGAGCGTTTAGTTCAAGGACATTGTTCTATTCTAACAAGATGGAGTCCAGCTCTAACCCAGATCCTGCTGCATTGGCCCTACAAATTCAAGCACTCACAACCACAATGGAAGAACTCACCAAGCAAAATCAAGAGATGAGACAATGACTGCAACAGGGAGATAACCACACAGAAGTCAACAGGGATGAGGACGGAGATAGTCATAGGAGACGAGCCAGCACTCCAGAAGAACCAAACTCAAATTTCCTCAAGGAAATGAGGAAAGAGATGGACGAGCTGAAAAACGCTATTAGGGGAAAGACGGATCAAGGATTGGACAGAATCGTCAGGAAGACTGACTCTCCTTTCGCTACAGCCGTCCAAGAATGCCCGATGCCCTCCAAGTTCCGCTTACCCTAGCTTGAACCCTTCGACGGATTAAAAGATCCATTAGATCATCTGAATACTTTCAAGACGACTTTGGGTCTTCAACAGCCCCCTGACGAGATTCTATGTCGATCCTTCCCTACTACCCTAAAAGGGGCAGCTCGGGAATGGTTCACCAAATTGCCTACATCGTCTATTGATAATTTCGAGCAGCTAAGTAGTTCGTTTGCTCGTCACTTTGTTGGCAGACAATGTCCAAAAAGGACAGCTAATCACTTGCTCACCATCAAACAAGGAGAAAAAGAAACTTTGAGGTCCTATGTGACGCACTTCACACGAGGAATGCTTGAAGTGGATAAGTCAGACAATAAGGTACAGCTTATAACCTTTAAGGCTGGATTGAAGTCCAGAGACTTTATGGTTTCTTTAGCGAAGAATCCTCCCAAGACAATGGCAGAGGCGCTATTGAAGGCGCAAAAATATATGAACGTTGAAGACGCCCTGGCAGCCATAAATGGGGTAGAAAAGACAAAAGAGAAGAAGAAGGAAAAAGAAGACGATCAAAGAGGGCAGAAAAGAGATCGAGCTGACCGATGTAATGACGACAGGAATAGACGAAGAGATGATAAAAATCCTTGACAAACGAAGTTTACGCCGCTAGTGATGCCCGTTGATCAAATTTTGACGGAGATTAAAGACGAACAATGTCTTAAATGGCCTAGGCCACTCCAATCACCACCTAGTGTGCGTGATAAGAGGAAGAATTGCCGTTTTCACAAAGACCACGGGCATTACACAGAGGATTGCCGAGACTTGAAGGAGCAGATAGAAGAACTTATCCAGAAAGGGAAACTTCAAAGATATGTGAAAAGGGGAGAAGCCAGTAGATACGGTAAGAATGATCAACACGGAGGTTTCCAAAAAGTGAAGATCAACTACCTCGTCCGCATAATGCAAAAGGAGAGATAAAAACCATCACGGGAGGATCATCCACAAGAGGGTCGTTCAGATCCTTTAAAAAATCACACCAAAGGCAAATAAATAGTGTTCATAGCTTACTACTCTCAAAGCAACGACGAATGAACTAAGACATGTACTTCTCAGAGGAAGATGCCAGGGGAGTAAAGCAACCTCATGACGACCCACTGGTCATCATGATCATGATCGAAGGTTTCAACACAAGGAGAGTTCTGATAGATAATGGGAGCTCTGCGGATATTATTTACCTGTTCGCCTACCAGCAATTGAAGGTAGACCTAAAAAGACTTCGTCGTTTTGAATCACCTCTCGTCAGCTTCAGTGGAGACAAGGTGTACCCCTGCAGAATAGTGACGTTGACGGTCACAGCCGGCTCATATCCCCTCCAGGTAACCAATAAACATAATTTTTTGGTTGTAGATTCACCTTCGTCTTACAATGTGATCATAGGACGACCTATCCTTAACCGCTGGAAAGTTGCTACTTCCACACACTGCCTGAAGGTAAAGTTTTCGACAGAACAGGGGGTCGGAGAAATAAGAAGAGATCAAGTGTTGGCAAGAGAGTGTTATCAAGCCGTCCTAGCCTTGAAAGAAAACCATACTTGGGTAATTGAAGATAAAACACCTGAGATCGTGGAGAAGCTAAAAAAACAGTAAAGCTGGTTGAAGGGGATCCATCAAAGATGACTCAAGTAGGGACGTATCTAAACCCGAGGATGAAGGAAGGAATCATCAATTTCCTGAAAAACAATCTCGATGTATTTGCTTGGAGCCATGATGATATGCCAGGGATTCCAGTAGACATCATCCAACACCACCTAAATGTAGACCCGGAAAAGAAGCCCGTCCAGCAGAAAAGAAGGGTCTTTGCCCCTAAACGAAACAAAGTGGTAATGGACGAAGTAAGCAAACTACTTGCTGCAAACTTTATTCGAGAAGTTTACTATCCAGAGTGGTTGGCCAATGTCGTCATGGTCAGGAAGGCAAATGGGAAATGGAGGATGTGCGTCGACTTCACGGATCTAAACCAAGCCTGCCCAAAAGATAGCTTCCCCTTGCCCAGAATTGACTAACTAGTAGACTCTATCGCCGGGCACAAGTTCCTTACTTTCATGGACACATTTTCGGGGTATAACCAGATACAGATGGCCGAAGAAGATCAAGAAAAAACTGCCTTTATCACTAGCCAAGGGCTTTATTGCTACAGGGTTATGCCTTTTGGTTTGAAGAACGCAGGGGCCACATACCAAAGATTGGTAAATCAGATGTTCAGCAAACAAATCGGGAGAAATGTAGAGGTGTACGTCGATGATATGCTCATCAAGAGCAAAGAGGAATAGGATCACCTGGACGAACTTAAGGAGACATTCAACACGCTCAGACAGTACAGCATGAAGTTAAACCCCTCTAAATGTGCTTTCGGAGTTTCCTCAGGGAAGTTCCTCGGGTTCATGGTTTCACGAAGGGGAATTGAAGCAAATCGTGAAAAAGTAAGGGCCATCCTCGAGATGTCTTCGCCAAGGACGACTAAAGAAGTACAATCGCTCACAGGAAGAGTAGCAACCCTCAATAGGTTCGTTTCGAGGGCAACGGACAAGTGCCTCCCTTTCTTCAAGACCTTGAAGAAGGTGTTTGCCTGGACGGAGGAATGCGAGACAACGTTCCAAGAGTTGAAGCGATACTTGAGCAATCCCCTACTCTTGAGTCCGTCCAAAGAAGGTGAAGATTTATTCTTATACTTGGCAATGTCTACCACGGCAGTAAGTGCAGCCTTAATTAGGGAAGAAAACAAGATACAACTTCCTGTGTATTACGTCAGCCAGGCCTTCTAGGGAGCTAAGGCTCGATATCCATGAATAGAAAAGATCACCTTTGCCCTAATAGTGGTCTCAAGAAAACTTCGTCCCTACTTCCAGACTAACCCAATCAAAGTAATGATGGACCAGCCCATCAAGAAAGTAATGAACAAACCCGAGGCAGCTGGACGAATGGTGCAATAGGCAATCGAACTTCGCCAGTTCGATATCGAATACCGCTCGCGAACAGCCATAAAAACTCAAGCATTGGCAGATTTTATAGCAGAATTCACCATCAACGAGCAGGAAGAAGATCGTGAAAAAGTTTGGACGATCAACACAGATGGATCGTCCACACAAAAAGGAGGTGGGGTAGGCATCATTATTGTCTCCCCCCAAGAAGATGTTCTCAAATATGGAGTCTAGCTGAAATTCCCCGTAACCAATAACGAAGCAGAGTATGAAGCTCTGCTAATAGGGCTCAGACTAGCTCAAGCATTGGGTGCTGAAAATATTGTGATCAAGAGCGACTCACAGCTCGTCATTGGACAAGCCAGAGGGGATTTTGAAGTAAAGGAGACGAGGATGCAAAAATATCTTAAACTGATGAATTAGCTAGTAAGCAACTTCAGTCGTGTGGAGTTTATACAGATTCCACGGAAATAGAATGCAGAAACCGATGAAGTAGCGGAGCGCATCAGCAGATGTCCAGGACAAGACAAATAATTGGAAACTAGAAGAAAAAAACCTCCTTAGCATCAAAGAGTTGCAAACCTTCTTTATGCATACCCGCCAAGGATGGATGAGTCCAATTTTGTCTTTCCTTAAGGATGGATGACTACCATCAAACATCGAAGAAGCCAAGAAAATCCGAAAACGAGTTGCCCGATTCACAGTTTTGAATGATCAACTTTATAGAAGAGGCTTCTCTCAACCTTACTTGAGATGCATAGAAGAAGAAGAAGCCAGATATGTCCTCGAGGAGGTACATTGAGAAGTTTGTGGAGATTATATGGGGTCGAAGTCCCTCGTTAGAAAGATCATGAAGACAGGTTACTTCTGGCCCACGATGCAACAAGATGCAGCAGACTTTGTGAAGAAATGTGACAGCTGTCAAAGATATGGGAATATTCAACGAGTCCTAGGAGAAAGAATGACGAGCATTTCCTCACCATGGCCATTAGCGCAATGGGGGATCGATATCATGGGCCCCCTACCACAAGGAAAGAGACAAATGAAATTCCTACTCGTCGCGATTGATTATTTCACAAAGTGGGTCGAAGCAGAAGCTCTTGCAACAATCATAGAAGCTAAGGTACAAAATTTTGTATGGAAAAATATTGTTTGCAGGTTCAGGATCCTGAGGACGATTATCTTAGACAACGGTCATCAGTTCAATTGTCAAAGGTTCAGGTCATTTTGCTTGAACCTAGGTATCAAGAACAAGTATTCTTCACCAGGACATCCTCAGGCCAACCGACAGACGAAAGTAACTAACCGAACCTTGCTCAAGATTATCAAGTCTCGGTTAGTGGGGGCAAAGGGAGCATGGCCCAAGGAACTGCCAGGCGTCCTATGGTCGTACAGGACGACGGCAAGAACACCAACAGGAGAAACTCCTTTCAACCTGACATACGGCGCAGAAGCAGTCATCCCAGTCGAAGTAGGGCTCACTAGCATCAGAAGAGAGTTTTTTGACGAAAAAAGCAATGATGACCAATTGAGGCTGAACCTGGATTGCCTGGACGAAGTCAGGGACCAAGCCTCCTAAAGAATGGCCAAGTACCAGTAGAAGATGGCAGGGTACTACAATCAAAGAGTGAGATTGAAAAGATTCAACGTCGGTGACCATGTCCACTAGAAAGTGACTCCTGCAACAAAAGATCTTGCACAAGGCAAACTAGGTCCAACATGGGAAGGACCTTATCGAATCGTCCATTATTCAAGACGAGGGAGTTACCACCTAGAGGACCTAGAGGGAAAGAAGCTAGCTCGCCCCTAGAATGTTGAGCATCTAAAGAGGCATTACGAAGAAAAATTCAAGGTCTAATTGTAAGCAGTTTTTTGATACTTTAATTCCATACATTCTATTAACATAATTCGATCCTATGCTTTCTACTACAAGTTATGTATTTAAGCAAAATTGTATAAGTAATCATTCAGGACTTTATAAGTAATCGTCCAGCATTTCAATAGCATTGTTCAGTAATTCTCGTGTCCTAATTATCTTTTCAAAACCTAAAACGGCTATTCGTCTAGATCAAAAAGACGATAAAATCCCTTCAAAGGATACACATCATCCAGATCGAAAAGACACCAAAATACCTTCGAAGAAGGCGCATCGTCTAAATAAAAAAGATGATAAAATTCCTTCAGAGGATGTCCATCGTCTAGATCAAAAAGACGATGAAATTTCCCCAAAGGATTCACATCGCCCAAATCAAAAGATGGCGAAAGATACATCCTCTAAGAACACTCCAACAAAAATCATCTAAGTCGACAGACAGACGAAGAAAATAAATCCTTTAAGGGACAAGGAGGTAATTTCAAACAAATTTTTATAAGTCTACAGAGGAAAACGTTGAAACAAGTATGGAAAGTAGCAACGAATATAATATATATATATATATATATTCTCGAAGATGCAAATTGTTAAAAAAAAAAAAAAAAAAAAAAAAAAAAAAAAAAAAAAAAAAAAAAAACTCCAAAACATACGGGGACCAAAAAGAGTGTTCGTCCGAAAAGCCCAAAACGCGTAGGGCACATGAAAAATATACAAAAATACTAAGCGATTATGCAGGAGGGGCATCGTCACCACCCTCATCAGTTGCAGGAGGGTCCTTGCCAGAAGCCATAGAAGCCTGAGCCGCTAGGGCAGCCTCGTCTGCCTCAATTTCTTTATCTACAGCTTCAAAATCCAGATCGTCCAGATTAACTCCTTGTCCATGCTTGATCAAATATCTTCTCAATAATTCGAACCCCTTGAAGTACCACGGGAACAAGATAGTGTTGTATTCATCGGTCGTCTGGAAGGCGAGGACGGCCTTAGCCACAGCAGCTTTCATCCTTTGACTCACGGACGCAAGGAGCTCATCTTTCTATTTTATCTGCGATTTTTCAGCTTCAAGTTGCTCAGTCAAAACTTTGACTTGTTCCTTGGAAGTATTATGGGCGTCCATCGCTACAATCAAGTCCTTCTGCAAGCCCGAAGCCTCAGTCTCTAAAGCCTCTACCTTCGAAGTGGCCATGACAGCCTTCTCCTCACTTGCCAAAAATTGTGAAGTAAGATGCATCGTCTCCCCTAACACCTAAGAATAAAAACTTGAATGAAAAAAAAAATGATAATGATGATAAGGCAAGAAAAGGGTACCTGCACGAGCTTATGGACGTGCTGGTTCACCATCTCATGGGAAGGCACAAGAGAAATCTTTTTCCTCTCTTCAGGAGTTAAAAAATCATTTGCCCAGGCCACGGCGGCGTCCGCATCGTCCCAAATACTGGAACCCATCTTCTCCTTACCCTTATACCCTGTCTTTTGCCTTTTAGGGGCAGGGACCTCTTCAATCGAAACCGCAGGAGAAGCTATCCTTGCTTTGTCCAGAGTGGGGGTAGACGAGCCCTTTTCCGTCGTCTTTTTCTCTCTTTCTCTATCAGTAAACTTCAAAGTTTTCTAGCCAATGCTTGAAAGGGGTTCGTTCTTCTTCCCCCTGATTTTCGCGTACATGTCCTTATTAAATTTGCTCGTCATTTCTACAGTGAGAAATAGAGAAGGACCAAGAGTTAAAATAAGAAAGTAAAGGAGAACAATCATGCATATCAAAGCTACTTACGTTTTCGCTGTTCTTGATCAATCACTTGAAGGACGTAGAGTGAAGGCTTAGGCCTCAAATAGTGACGAGCCAAAGTGCACGGATCAACAAGCTTGTCGAAGTCGTCGATCATCTTGGTGTATTTAATTGCTTCTTGAACCTTCCCTCAAATTGGCTATCAAGTTCAGGACGTTCCTTCACTGCACAATAGAGCAAAAATCGCGCAAGGTTATAAGGACAACCAAGAACAATCACGACGCTAGAAAGAAGAGACATAAAAGGCAAACGCACCAAGACGAGGGGTCTCCTACCGGCGCAGCAACCTAGGGACATTTCCCCAAAAGTCGTCTGATAAAGTCTCCCAACCATCGCCTGACACGAAGAAATATCTTGACTTCCAGTGACGGAAGGACGAAGAAAATTCAACTACAAGACGAGATCTCATATCCCAGGGAACAAGTTCATAATATCCAAATTCCCTGGACTCTTTTAGGCGATAAAGATAGGTAAGCTCGTTCACAGTAATCATCTCTCCATTTGCTTTTGTCATCTAGATCACCATACAGCTTATGACAATTCTCTAAGAGTTAGGCATAAGTTGCCCAGGGGTAATCTGTAGATTATCTAGAAGCTCCATAATAAATGGATGGACTGGAAATCTTAAACCACACAAGAAGGCCACCTCATAAAAGCAAACCTCACCATGGGCGAATGCGCAAGCCTTTTTGCCCTTCCTGGGAAGACGAACCCTAGTTTCCTCGGGGAATTGAAACCTATCCCTAAATTTACTGAAGACATCTACCTTCAAATCACATTTTTCCTTGAGGGCATGAAATGGACGAGGAATGGAAGTGGAAGAAAAAGGAAGAACAGACAAAGGAGGAGGCATAGAGGTAGCTGTGTCCATTACAGCCCCATCCACAGCTGTGCCAGAAGACGAACCCCTCTCCTGATCGCTTGATCTCACAATGGAGCCCATATTTTCCCTCCTAAGGACCCCGCGGATAGATTTGAACCAAGAAAAGGACTGTAGCAACAATGGATACAAATCACCCAACACCAATTCTAAACCACTACCCCTTACCACAAAATCCCCAATTTGTGGATGCCGATCACCGGAAGAATCTAATAGTCCTCCTAAGCAGGCAAAAAGAAAGGCGATGGAGGGAGAAATATGTTTAAACTCAGTGTAATCCACCATTAAGAAAAGATATGCATTTCGAAAAAAAAAAAAAAAAAAAAAAAAAAAAAAAAAAAAAAAAAAAAAAAAAAAAAAAAAAGAACAGTATTTCGAAGAAGGAAAGCACAAAGCAAAAAAAAAAAAAAAGGGGGGGAAAGAAAGCGTAAAAGAAGGGATACGCACCTGAAAAGAGGAAGAAAATCGTAAATAGCTAGGCAACAGCAACGGTGAACTCAGAAAAATCAAACAGCAGAGAAAACAAAAGGAAAAGCTGAAACACAGAGAAGCCAAATATGAGAAGAAGGCAAAGAGATAAAGGGAAAAGAAAAACAAAGTATTGAAGTATGCCTTGGAAATTACGGGAAACTGAAAAAGTATTCACTGGGAGCAAAACCTCCTCGTCGATCAGAACTGGACACGTGGCCATAATGCATGCCACGCCGCCATAAGGTAATTAATGCGGAGAACACATCCCTAAGCGTAAAAAAAAAAAAAAAAAAAACTTCTCACATTCCTAAGACTGTCAGAATTATGGATGACCTTGGAATTGGGGGGGGGGGGGCAGCTGATAGTCCCAAAAATATAATCGTCCACATGATAAGGACGATCTGTAAACACGACCCCAATGTCGACGCAGTCTAAGGGGATTGCCTGACAATGACCTGGCCATCGTCCTTCAATCAAGACAAGCCGTTACAAAAATAGCAATGAATATTGATGCCGTTGAAGGTGTATCTGTCAACTTAACACCTGGCACAAGCGTTACAGATTCTGCAATAACACAATCATTATTATAGAACCAACGGCTAGAAAAGAAAGGAAATCACCTATATATATATATATATATATATTCATAAACAAGAGTCCAAGGAAACACTTACTAGAGATTTCACTTACTAAAGCTATATCATCTTCCTTTGTTTCGAGGCTTCTTCTAACTTTGGCATCGGAGGCTCTGTGGCTGGTGCTACACCGGTGATCACATTTTTTGTAGTTTGAGGTGTTTCAGGGTCTAGAGCGATTGTGGACGATCTCGGTCTGGACTAACATCTCTACTGACGATCCTAGCATCATCAATTATTTTTCTTAGTTATTTTTTATTCATAATTTTTTTGACAATATTAAATATATGTATAAATAACTAGATAACCCCCATTAAAAAAAATAAAAAATAAAATAAAAAAACGTAAGAGCCAATAAAAAGAATTAATACTACCAATACTTGGGGATCAATTAAGCTACAGTGAAAGAATATATTTTATACGATTATATTATAGTTTTACAACACTAGCTAAAATATTGTATTTAAATTTTTGGAATGTCCTGGTTGATTTAAGTGCACAACAAAATTTCATAATACAATTAAGAAACTTTCATATAAGAAACGGGTGTTCAATTCATTGACTAGGCTTAACAAATAATTGTGAAATTTTGTTATATCCATAAGTTTTAAATTTATGTATTTCAAGAAATGCTAAGTAAGTCCAAATAACATGAATATCAAACAGTTGTACTTTTTTAAAATGAATTTATGATCTTCTCTAATAAATGAGAGATATTAGGAATACTAGCTTTTAAGCACGCGTTTACACATGTGTTTGTGGGTGAAATAATTTTTTCATATATGAATCTCATCATACTCCTAGGTATTTTTGTGATTGAAAAATGTTGTAACCCCAAATTATGATGAATGAAAATTATAACCTTTAGAAAATAGAAAAGCCTCTAAGCACGCACTTAAGCGCATGCTTAGAGGCTAGTTATGATATATATAGAAACTTAATTATGATATTTTGCTAATAATTTTTTATTAGAGTATCTTTTTGGGTGGATGAATTTGCAGTTTCTGTAAAGTAAATAATCTCAATAGATTATCAACAACAATTTTTTCCTAATTGGTCAAATTAATCATTGTTAAGTGACACTTGATATGATATTTTGTTTGTTTACAAAGCATCTTCATATGGGTATGTTTTGATTTGGTATATATTTATGAATGTATTGAGATAAATAATGTATTCAAGAAAAAGATTTGATCATACTTTGTATACTTCAAAAGAGATAGATTGGTTTGGGATTAAAATTAACATTAAAATAGAAGGCTACAAGTTGAAGTTTTTTCAATGGTGGGAAAACTCTAATTTTCTCATAATTACTATCATAATTGGAAGAACTTAATCCCCAAGATATTCTATCATTAGTGAATTCGATCATAATATGAGTAGATGAAAATTTTAATTTAAGAGAATGTAATATATATATATATATATAATTTTTTATTTATAGAGAACACAAAATTTCATTACTTAAAAAAGAAAGCTATATGACATAGTTTATTAAAAAATAAAAGAAAAGAAAGATCACTGCCCTCTATTGGTTTGGTAAAGAGGATTATATAAAATGAATATTTCGTAATTAATAGGTTAATATGTTTAAAATGAATTTTTTTTTTTATGAGAAAAACACTTTGTTACAAATGACTAATTCTAATCCTAATATATGATTTTACGAATATTTTAGAAAATAAATTATATATTATATTTCATTACAAAATAATTACATATAGTTACACATCACGCTTGTTGTTATAGATTTCCGACTAGCTTAAAATAAAGGCCAAGACCAAAAGTGCGTGAATACACACACACACACACACACACACACACATATATATATATATATCTCACAAATGAACATTAACATAAACATTAACATAAGCATAAACATAAATATTCACATTGAATTCAACAATTTAATAGCCAAAGTTCTTGTAGCTGAATTGGCACCTCCTCATGCACAAAGTGCTTGGGGGTCTAAAGAGAGAAAGGGTTCAAGCTACGAGGTTAGCAGCATATTGTAATTATCTCTAAAAAAAAAATTCAATAATTTAATAATTTATTATAGAAAAAAAAACTAGATGAATTTTTATATATTTTAATAACTAATTTTTAAATTTTTTATACAAACATTTATAAAGAAAAATTTAATGATATTTGAATAGTAATTTTAAAATTATTTTTTATATCTTTGATTTAAAACTCTACTTCTTATTTACCCAATTTTTCCCACTAACTAATTTATATAACTATTAATGGTGTATTTGTGTGGAAGCTCACTATTTTAGTTGGCAAAAATATGTGTGCAATGAAAGAAAGAGAAAATATGGAGTCAATTTTTTTTTTTTACAAAATAATTTGAAAAAAAAAATGGATGAAAGTATAATTTTAAGAAAATTACTTGATTTGCTTGTTCAACAAGATCGAGAAAAGAATCGTTAGGCTGTTTTTATGATATTGCAATTGCTCTTTCATATTAATTTAATTAAGTCATATTTTAGGAGCTCTAAACTTCTATTCCTTTGCCTTGCGTAAGCGCCAGCAATCAATTAATTAATGCTATAAACAAAAGGTGGTGCAACATTCTCAAGGTGATTGTCATATGTGTGGTCTTTTTGCTTCTAGTTAAAAGAAAGGCAATGCTAAAGGTAGAGTCACACACACTCTTGTAGCAACTTTTCCGTACAATATTCTTAAAGTAATGACATTTGGGTCCAAGAATAAATTATATTCCTTTGCTTTGCATAAGCAAAAAATTAGTTGATGCTACAAAGAAAAGATGGTGCAGCATAAGGTGATTGTCATTTATGTGGTCTTTTTGCTTCTAGTTAGTTTAAAAGAAAGGCAGTGCCGAAGGTAGAATCACACACACTCAAATAAGCACAAACAAAGATAAACATAAACATTAACATCAACATATGCATATACAGAAACATACAGGGTTATATAATTAATAATTTATAAAAACCATAAACTAATAAGTGAATACATATTTGTGTATACATACATACATATATATATATATATATATATATTTCAATAAATTAAATTTAATATTTTTATATAAAAGTTCACAAAGAAAAAAAAATTAATGAGTTTTGAAAGGTAATTATAAATTTATCTTATATTTTTTCTTATGTGATTAAAAAATACTACTTATTTATCTCACTAACTTATTAATAACTATTATGGGTATATCAGTGTGAAAGGTCAATATTTTAATTGGCAAAATTCCAAAATTGTGAAGGGAAAAAAATATAGAATACCTATTGGAGAAGCAATAAAAGGTGTGCAATGGGAGAAGGATAAAGCAGAGGGACTAAAAAATAGCCTGAAAGAGATTATGGTAGGCTAAAAAGAATTAGAAATATACTTATAAAAATTTTTCCAAAATAATTGGAAAGGAAAATGGATGAAAGTATAATTTGTAACAATTTTAGATTCTAATGAAATGACTTCATTTACTTGTGCAACAAGCTCGAGGTGATTAATAAATCATTTGGAGAAGAATGTGTCAAATATTCCTCTCTTGAAAACTCATTGAATTTAGCATAATGATAATAATCATTTTAAAGGCAAATGGATGAAAGTATTAGCGTAATGATTTTAAGTTAGCAAAAAAATAGCGTAATGATTTTAATTTGAGAAAAAATGGAATCATTAACTTATGCAACTAGGTCAAGAGAAAACCTTTGTCTAGTAGATTCCTAAAACCATTGTTAGGAAGATGATTATGAAATTCTTTAAACTTGCTCAGTCTTGAATTATTTCACACACTTCACATAATTTTTTATACTAATGGTATATTGTGTTAATGATATGGAGGTTTATCAGTCAAGGTTATATAATATTTTGATGAACAATCAAGGTTACATAATGTGTGTGAAATGGTTTTGATGGTATATTGCGTTAATGAAATTGCTATGTTTTGAAAATTTTCAAAATTATGATTTTGAGGTTAAATGAGTCTTGAGAGTTTGAGAGCATGAGAATTCATGATATTTCACTTCACTATGCATTTTCATGTTATTGTATCAAATATTGTTAGGGAGATAACACCTTGGGGAGCCACCAATTGAATAGTTTATATATATATATATATAGGGATACATTTTGACTCAAAAGGCTTAAGCTTATGTATTTGGGCCTAACTATATTATATTAATCATTCTCTCTTGACATTCTTATTTAATATGAGACTTCACTAATATGTGAATGTGGGGCCCAAATATTTGGCAGCCCCGGCCCACTCCATATCAGGCCCAAAGCCCATGCTGAGGAGGGCACAGGATCTGAGGATAAGTAGGAAAGACCCAAGCCATCAAGGAACTTCGCCGAGGATGCCCACGTCCTCGGCACCCCGACATTGAAGAAGAAAGTTGTCATCCACCCACCAAGTGTACACCACCAACACTCTGGCCGCATTAATGGTGAATTGACCAGCAAACAATAATGCGTTGGTTACTTCAACTAACAGAAAGCCTGCAAAGGCAGCTGATGGGAAGAGCCCTCAGACATAAGTCCAGATGGCCGACAAGTGGACGGCAGAGATCACCTAAACAAGACTATATAATAGATGGAACCTCAAAAGTAAGGGGGTTGGCCTTTGAGGGGAGAGAAAGTGAAGGAATTTTCAGGGTATTTTGGGGCAACCCTTGTATTCGTTAGCTCTAAGGGAAGGGCTCCTCGGACTGGGCCGAGGACGAACTTCCCCTTAGAACACTTAGCCAAATTCCGGTTGTTGATCTTGTAAACCCATGCCGACTGTTGCATCTTTTGCTAATGCCTAGTCCTTCTATTCACTCTTTACAAATTTATTGTACGGGGGTCGCCCGAAACGGGTCCCTACAATTGGCGCTGTCTGTGGAGAGGACTTGTGCACTAGCAAGTGCGATGGTTAGTGTGGAAAGATCAAGAGCAACACTTCTTTCAAAAAAAAAAAAAACAATACAGCCAATGGCAACATATTCATTCAAAAGGCAACCAACACAAGAAATGAAAAGATGTGAAAAGTAAAAGAAATGAAATGGGGCTACTTCTTTATTAATATGTGAAGAGAAGTTACATTTTACAGCAGATGCCCATGCAGGCTTATTCTAAAGCTAACTACAAAGACAGACGCCCATGCAGGCTTGTTCTAAAGCTAACTACAAAGAAAAACGCCTAAACAGGCTTGTGCTGAAGCTAAAAGAAAATGAAAGGGTGAAGGTCTAGGTAGGCTTGTTTTAAAGCCAAGCCAAGTGTTGGAGGGAAAGGTGGAGACAGACCTATGTTAAGGCCGTCGACAGCTCCCCAACCACCACTTGCGGCGGAAGGAAGGAGAAGGAAGAAGAGGCTGCGGCGCCTGACAGTTCCACCTTAAGGTTCCACCTGGTTTCCCTCCCAATCCCACAACAACTGAGAGCCGGCAAATCACTACCAGCTTGGAGGGCTGACAGATCCAAACCCAAAGGAGAAACGTTACGTTCCTTTTGGATCCCCCTCCGAACTGCAAGGAGAGTCCCATCTCTGACTAGGTTGAATAGAAGAAGGATCTTCGGCCTCTGCCTACCCCACCTCCAGCGTGATGTCCAGGGTCGGGGTGGCATCCTCGGCTCCTGAAAGGGGCTCAGCCTCCTTATCACCGCCCTTTCCCAGGGCCACTTTATCTCGTAAGGCACAAGCTACTCTTCTGGCAAAGCCCTTGAGATGCTTAGAAAGTGGTGTATTTGTGAGACTTGAGCTCAAGTATTTGTCAAGTTTGAAGAAAAGATCACCCCAAAATGCCTTATATAGGAGGCAAAAGTTGGTAAAAGCCAGCCCGCACAGAATCCTAAGGAGAAATTACCGGAGGAATTAACTTCACCCAATTTCCAAGGGGCTTATCAGCCGCTGAATCCTCGTAAATCTGCAAGGATATTAATGAGGAGGCACATCGCGAACCGAAGCGTCAAACGCATTACTCGAATAGCCCAAAAGACGCATCGTAATCAGAAGAGGCATGCCAAATGAAGGGGTTAGATCGAAGAAGAGTCCTCCCTCGGCGGAGTAGGCTCGAGGCCGCTGTCACTCTAAGGACAGACTCCCCAACGCTGAGGATGAGCCCCCTAACTCCAAGCACTCAAGAAGAACTAGGTACTAGACAGAACCAAGGTCTTGCATAGTCCAAGGACTCAAACCTATGGGGAAACTAGCTACTTCAGAACCAAGTGTTAGACAGAACCTAGGCCTTGCATGGTCCTCGGACTCAAGCCTACGGGGAAACTGACTACTATTTCAAGAACTAGATGCTAGACAAAACCAAGGCCTTGCATGGTCCAAGGACTTAAACCTGTGGGAAAACTAGTCACTTCAGAAGAGCCAAGTGCTTGACATTACCAAGGCCTTGCATGGTCCTCGGATTCAAGCCTATGGAGAAACCAGTTACTGAAAGAAGAACTAAGTGTTAGACAAAACCAAGGTCTTGCATGGTTCAAGAACTCAAACCTGTGGGGAAACTAGTCACTTCAGAAGAGCCAAGTGCTGGACAGAACCAAGGCCTTGCATGGTCCTCGGACTTAAGCCTATGGGGAAACTAGGTACTGAAAGAAAAACTAAGTGTTAGACAGAATCTAGGCATTGCATGGTCCTCGGACTCAAGCCTACGGGAAAACTAACTACTATTTCAAGAACTAGGTACTAGACAGAAACAAGGTCTTGCATGGTCCTCGGACTCAAACCTATGGGGAAACTAACTACTTCAGAACCAAGTGCTGGACAGAACCAAGGCCTTGCATGGTCCTCGAACTCAAGCCTATGGGGAAACCAGTTACTGAAAGAAGAACTAAGTGTTAGACAGAACCAAGGCCTTGCATGGTCCTCGGACTCAAGCCTCTGGGGAAACTAATTACTCGAAAAAGAATTAGGTGCTAGACAGAACTAAGGTCTTACATGGTCCAAGGACTCAAACCTGTGGGGAAACTAGTCACTTCAGAAGAGCCAAGTGCTGAACAGAACCAAGGCCTTACATGGTCCTCGGACTCAAGCCTATGAGGAAACCAGTTACTAAAAGAAGAACTAAGTGTTAGACAGAACCTAGGCCTTGCATGGTCCTTGGACCCAAGCCTATGGGGAAATTAGTCACATTAGAAGATCCAGGCCAATGGAGAAACCTTCCCCCCACGAAATACCAAGTGTTAAGCAGAGCCAGGGTTTTGTGTGTTCCTCGGCATCAAACCTATGGGGAAACTGGTTGCTTCAAGAGAATCTAAGTACTAGATAGAACCAAGGTCTTGCATGGTCCAATGACTCAAACTTATAGGGAAACTAGTCACTTTAGGAGGATCTAAGCACTGGACAAAACCAAGGTCTTGTGTTGACTGCGGGCCCAAACCTACGACGAGGCTAACTAGTTTAGTACTAGTAGTAAGCATTGCAGGGGACGATAATCAATGTAGTCGGCTGAAGCGCAATCGAAGCCAGAATCGTGCAAGTGATGTATATATGTATGTATAATATAATAACAAGCAAAACGAATAAAAGGAAACAAAATGTGCACTTTACTGAGTCTTTAAAAGGGTGATACAAGGCAAATGTGCCATTACAATGCTAAAAAAAAGAAAGAGAAGAAAAACAAGGCAAAGGCACACACAGAAGATCATTCTTTCGGCTCCATCTCAATTCTCCCCTCAGGGGGCTGGGCAGAAGAGGTCTCAGAATCCCTGTGGCCCTCGCTTGGAACTGTAGCCAGAGGAGGGTCAGCTGGGTGGGATACCTCCTCGACAAGAGGTGCTTGGACATCAGTTAAGGGATTCGCAGTCTCCCCAGGAGCATCAGTGAGGGGACCCTTGCTTGCCTCAACGTTCCAGGAGGATCAACTTCCTTGGTGGGCTCACCCGAAGTGAGGGCAACTGGGATGCCTTCCTTAGAAACAACCCCAACGCCCTCAACAGCCACCTCAGTCTCAGAACTGGGATGGGTAGTCTCACGAATGGCAAAAGGATAGTATACGTTCTCCGCCCTCCACAGGTCGGACGAGGCTTCAACCCCAGCTTGTTTAAGGGCCTCGTTCCAAACCTGAGAGTAGTAAAGTCTGCACACCCCTGGCTCTTGGGCTCTAAGGCCGTCCTCTGTTTCAGTCACCCCTGCCTCATAGGCATCCTGCGCCGCCCTGTCTTTAGAGGCCTCAGCCTCGGCCTCGGCCTTAGCAGACTCAGCCTCTTCCTTGTCTTTCAAAGCCTCGTCCCTGGCAAACTCCGCAGCGCCTTTAGCCTTATCTGCCTCAAGCACCCTCTCCTCTAGGGTTGCGATCTCTTCTCTGGCTATCCTCAGTTGATCCTCTAGCTTGAGCAGGCTGTCCGTTTGATCTAGAACGAGTTTTTCAGTGGTAGTAAAGGCCGACTCAGCGATCTCCGCCTTCATCTCCTCCAACTAGTCCATCAACTTTTTGAGATCGGTCTTGGAAGCGTTGAGAGTCCGCACGGTTTCCAACAGCTTGGTACGCTCTAAGCTCGTGACCTTGCTTTGTCTACTGGCCATATCCTCCAACCTGAAGGTAGCCTGGATAGCTTGCCAATTGAAACCAATATGCAGCAGATAAGGAGCCAAAGAACGGAAAGTTAAGAAAATCACAAGCAATTAAAAAGCTTACCATGCCCAAGTATTGCTTAAGGCCAAGGAAGACCACTTTGCTCCTCAAAGCCTTCAGCTGGGCCATGTCCGCAAGGACTTCTCCAATGTGTCAGCCACGTGCGCACCCTCGCCCCCTTGAGGGTTCCTGGGGGAGGCATCATCCGTTAGAGGCTTCCCATGAAACATGGGGGCAAGAAGCCAAACCTGGGCCTCGGCCTGGATAGAGGCCTGCTTCTTTTGGCCTTGGCTCCCTATCCGCAGCTGTTTTGATGGTGGCCAAGCATTGCCACCACCTCGGGGAGGATCAGACTCTTCGCCCCCCTAGGTCTCTTGCCTTTGTCCTTCTTCTGTGGAGGACTGGTGGGCTTGGACCCAAACGTCGAACTCTGTTGAGGTGAGGGGGGAGGAAGCTTGGGAGGAGACTTCCTCGATGTGTCCATCCCCGGCTGCCCCTCGATCAGTGCTAGCAAGCTCTTCTGAGGTCACTTCTTGAAACTCATCTTCGACCAAGGAGTGGCTTCCTCGGATAAAAATTCTTCTTCAGTTAAGCCGGGGTCACCCAAATCACCAGAAGGGTCCTCGGGCGAATCGAGTTGATTGAACACGCCAAAATCGCCCTCAGAGGGACCAGAGTCGGCAACTTCCTCTTCCTCTAGCCCTTCCCCTTCAGCCTCGGCAACTCAAGCTGATGAAGAAGTACCTCGGGAATGGGAGACCCTTCGGGGATCAGAAATCCGTGCTCGACTACGGTGATGCTACGCAGCCGAGAATCACTAGCTCGGATCACGTGCTTCGGAGCCAAGAATGATTTTTGAATCGGGTCGTACCCTAGGACCACGTGGGCGGCTCTAACTTGGTTGTCGTCTTTATTCACAAAGATCTCCGACCTCAGCACCTTCTCCAAGTCTTCCTTGTTGACCTGGCCGAAGTGATGCTCAAAAGCGTGCGGATCTGCATAAAAGAAAGCAAGTTCCTGTCAAAAACCAAGCGAAGCAGGACGCGGAAGCATAAAGAATTAAACACTCTCCTAGTCTTGATGCCCCACCTAGTGTACCCTCCACTGTTAGGTAATGAAGGCCCTCGTGCCATTCCCTAGACACAATGAGGAAGTCTTTGTTCAGACCCTTACTAGACTCAGGGAGGCACTGGATGAGCCGGATCCTATCGTCCCTCGTCCTCATGTAATAAGACTTCTCCTTCAGGTGCTAGAGTTTGTAGCACCAGTTCACGTCATGATGGGTTAGCCTCAACCCTATCTTCTCATTCAAGGCTTTCACACAGCCTAAGATCCTAAATACATTAGTGGCACATTGAGTGGGAGATAGGTCGAAGTACCTAAAATAGTCCCTCATCACCGGCCCCATGGGGATCCTCATTCCACCCTCTTGAAAGGCGATTATAGGAATCGCCACCTCACTCTCTTTCCTCCTCGAACTCCACTCCCCCTCTCCACAGTACCTCAAACCCACTGTATCGGGGATCCTATAATCAGCAACAAATTTGTCCATTGACTCCTCAGACTCAAATAACTTCTTAAGCCTACCCATCCTAAAGAACTAACAGGGAACTCAAGCGAACAGTACGAACTAGAGAGAGAAGAAGACTTACAGGAATGAGGAAAAGCTCCTCGGGCAAGCTTTTTGTGCTAAGGGAAGTCGCAAGTACAGTTGGAGATGTGACCGAATTCGAAGTATGTGCGTAAGATCTCTTGAATGCAGAAGTGAAAGGACGAATCAGTTCAATTGGGTATATATACCCCCAATTAAAAATAACCGCACGGACTTTCCCTCCCAATGAGCTAGAAGCATCTCCACCGTCCGTTCATCATCACACCGTTGAACGTGGAGGACACAGAGCCGCCGAAATTTAATGAAGGCACGCTCCAAATTCCGAAACGTCAAGAACGTCCCCTAGGCAGTTGAAAGGATTGTGACACTGACAGAAAGACAAGGCTCGCCAGGACAGGACAAGAACCTGAGAGCATCAAAATCCTCCTCCCCGCCCGAGAGGCCGGATAGCAGAATTTTGAGGGGCTATTGTGGGGCCCAAATATTTGGCAGCCCCGGCCCACTCCATATCGGGCCCAAAGCCCATGCCGAAGAGGGCACATGATCCGAGGATGAGTAGGAAAGGCCCAAGCCATCAAGGAACTTCGCCGAGGATGCCCACGTCCTCTGTACCTCGACATTGAAGAAGAAAGCTGTCATCCACCCACCAAGTGTACGCCACCAACACTCTGGCCGCATTAATGGTGAATTAACCAGCAAACAATGATGCCTTGGTTACTTCAACTAACAGAAAGCCTGCAAAGGCAGCTGATAGGACGAGCCCTCAGACATAAGTCTAGATGGCTGACAAGTGGACGGCAAAGATCACCTGAACAAGACTATATAATAGATGGAACCTCAAAACTAAGGGGGATGGCCCTTGAGGGGAGAGAAAGTGAAGGGATTTTCAGGGTATTCTGGGGCAACCTTTGTATTCGTTAGCTCTAAGGGAAGGGCTCCTTGGATTGGGCCGAAGACGAACTTCCCCTTAGAACACTTAGCCAAATTCCGGTTGTTGATCTTGTAAACCCATACCAACTGTTGCATCTTTTGCTAGTGCCTAGTCCTTCTATCCATTCTCAACATATTGAAATCTATATCGAGTACATGTGCATTTTGCATTTATTTTATTTTATTTTATTTTTTGCATATTCAACTTTACGTTTTTCTAATTTGCACATTCTTGATCACTCTTTGATCAATTAGAAAATTTTCTGGAAATTTTTTGCTTTTTTGATTGCTTTTTGTTTAACTCTTAATTGATCAAAAAATTCATAGGGATTTTCTATTTTTCATGAAAGTAGTACCGTATTAATTAAACTTTGATCAATCGAAACTTGTCACGAAAGTGCTACTGTCCTATGATCAATTGATCGATTGATTGAACTCAGGATTCTTATTTTAAATCCCTCATTTTATGTGGTCATATTTCTCTCTCTCGCTTTCTCTGCTTGAATTCTTTTTCTCTCTTTCCGCAATCACTTAAGTTGGACTCCAAATCCTTCAAGGCTCCACATTCCTATCTTGTGCATCCCCTCCTTAATTATGTCCAGTCCAAACATAAAATCTTCTGTGTAGTCGACATGTGTATCCTTCATGTGTTTGTCTCTAGTGGGTAGGAGCCCTTGTGTTTTGATTTTTCCTCTCCGCCAATTTTTCCATCATCCTTGAGTTCTTCTCGAGCATACATATATAAGACTCTTCCTTTTGTGTCTATATTAGTGGTCATTATTATCGTATTTCTCCGTATATAGTATCCACAGTCCTATGCATTCCTAGAATAGCTGACCCTCTATTTCCATATTCATTTGAGTCTCAACCAAGTCCTATTGAAATGCTCTTTGAAATCACAGGCTACAGTGATGAGTTTCAGTTACTCATCTATATCATTTGTCCTAACTTGTCACCCATTTCTCATGTCAAAACTGTGACGGTGAATCATTCTTACAAGCTTTATGCTTTGTTGATGGATGTGCCTATTGACATTTGCAATCACATTTGTAAGTCGGTCATTTCTACCCATCGGAGAACTTCTTAAAGAAGCTGTCTTATGTTTCCTTGTGTGATCACTCAGATATTCTTGCAATTTAGTTTTATCATCCCTCCTAGTCTGAATCCTCTTAAACTTCCACTACTACTGATTGTGGTACTATGAAACTTAGTAGATCTCTGCAGAAATGACCTTGACCTCAATCTTCTTCTTCGAACCCTATAGATGTTTCCAATTAAAGACACTGATGCTACATATGCAGCTACCCTTTTTGACGAAGACGATTCTAGTCCTTCCCTTTCTCGTGCTTCTTTGACTACTAATGTTTAGGGGGACTTATTAGCTTTTAATTATGTACCTTTGAATTTTTGTAACCATCATTAATTATATTATCTTGCTATCTAATAAAGGATTTATGTAAGCCTGTCATTTTTAGCAATTAGAGCACTCACGGCAGTGGTGCTATATTAGTATATTGCTATATTTTAGCTCCTCAAACACCAAAATCATGCTTCAGCAATAGAGCTAAATCTATTTTTTTAGCTCTATTGCTATAGTGCACATCTATAGATAGATGTGCACTGTTCATGAGAGCTAAACAAAAAAAATATTATTTTATTCTGCCCAGTGATTAAAATAATACTACTTGCTCCTTTTTTTTTTTTCATTCTTTTATCACTCCGTGCCTCTCTCTCTCTCTCTCTCTCTCTCTCTCTCTCTCTCTCTCTCTCTCTCTCTCTCTCTCTCTCTCTCTCTCTCTCTCTCTCTCTCTCTCTCTCTAGAAGCTCTCAAAACTCTCTCAAGCAAACTCTCTCAACATCACTCTCTCAAGCTCCCTCATTCATTGCCGCCGACCCGACTCATCCTCAACTTTGCCACCACTGAAGCTTGACGTCACCAACCCACCAGCCGTTCCAAACCGCCGATCAGTCTCAGACTCACGCCGCCATCTGCCTTAGACCCATGCCGCCGATCAGAGTGCTTGCTCATGGTTGTGCTTGCTCGTGGATATTAGGTACCTGATTGGGAAACCCATGGAGCTCGCCAGCCCACCCCTTCTGCCAATCCAGCTCACCAACGTTGTGCTTGTTTGTGATTGGTGATTTTTTATTTTGTTTGTGATTGGTGATTTTGTTTGGTCTCACTACAACAAAATGTATTTTTAGCGACGAAAATTAGTGAGGAAATATTTTTCGTCGCTAAAAATACAGATTTAGTGACGAAATATGAATTTCGTCACTAAAAGTGAAAAAAATTATAACATTTAGCGACAAAAAATAAATTTTGTCACTATTGTGATCTAAAAAATAGGCGCCAGTGGAGGGAAATTTTGGCGCAAGTTTAATTAAGCTATAGTGACGAAATATTTCGTCACTAAAAGTTGAAATTTTTAGTGACGAAATATTTCGTTACTGTAGGTATTGCTGTGATAGTATTAGTGACGAAAATCATTTCGTCGCTATAAGGAAGAATTAGTGACGAAAACTATTCATCACTAAAAATAACAATGGTTTTGCACTTAAATGTTTTTAGTGATGAAATCATAATTCATCACTAAAGGTATGCTACAGTGACGAAAGTTGAATTTCGTCGCTAAAAATCTGAACAAAATATGGTCTCTTTAGCGACAAAAATAAAATTCGTCGCTAAGAGTGTAAAAATTCTGGGTCCTCTTGTGATGAAACAAAAATTCGTCACTAAAAGTGGGCAATAGCGACGAAAACATTTCGTCACTAAAGACCACTTTTAGTGACGAAACTAATATTTCTTCGCTATTTCCCACTTCTAGTGACGAATTTCAGTTTCGTCACTAAAAGTGGTCTTTAGCGACGAAATGTTTTCATCGCTAAAAATCACTATAAATACTCCAACCCAAAAATTAGCCTCACCCACTCAGCAGAACAAAAAACACTCAAAAACCCAAAAAAAAAGAAAAGAGAAACACTCACCCACTACCGATCAAGCCACCGTCGCCGATGAGCTCAACCGACGCCGTTTAGCTCAACGGCAACGCTTTAGCTCACCGATGAGCTCAACGGCGAACTGTAGCGTGGCCGTTGAGCTCATCGGCGAGCTGAAGCGTCACCGTTGAGCTCAACGACCACACTTCAGTTGAGCTCGCCGATGAGCTCAACGGCGACGCCTTAGCTCGTCGTTAAGCTTAATGGCAAATTGAAGCGTGGCCGTTGAGCTCAACGGCAACGATTCAGCTAACCGTCGCCGATTAAGCTTAATGGCAATGCTTCAGCTCGCCATTGATGACGCTTCAGGTCTCCGATTCAGCTCACCAACGCTTCAGTTCGTGATGCTTCCGGCAACGCTTGAGTTTCCGGCAATGCTTCAAGTAATTTTTGCTTTTTCATTTTTGTTTCTGTTTTGTTTGATAATATTACCATGATGATGACACCTCTTTTTTGTTAAATTATATTGTGTTTCATTGCTGAGAAAGTATGAGAAAAGAAAAAGTGGTAATTCATTTTTTATTATTATAATGTATTGTTATCATCTAAATCTGAGAGAGGTGGAAGCAACCACCTCCACTAGTGGAGAGCTATTGAAAGCTTTGGTTTTAATGGGTTTTGGGTGATATTTAATTTTGTGAACCAGAGAGTGTGATTTGTGAAGCATTCAATGGATTTGTTGGGAAACAAGCAGAGGGTTTGGAAGTTCTAGAAATGTGAACTGGGCATTGCATCTATCTATTTACTTGTTGATTTTTAGTTGGAAGTCCAATAAGAAATTTATCCCTTAAAAATTAGATTGGCAATGCAAAAATTACTATGCAATGACTATGTTATTAATGTTATAGCTTTGAGATCTTAGTTCCTACATTTCCTAACTATATGAACATTGTGCTGGGGGATACCATGTAGGGTCTAAAAACATGGATGGAGATAGTTAACATTTGTACAACTCCAACATTACTTATTAATCTTTGGCAGTCTTAGAGAAACAACCTAGTCATCATCTGTTGGGGATTTGGCTTCTAAGAAGCATGGACACTTTTTTCTTGAGTCTTTTTTTTTTTTTTTTTTTTTTTTTTTTTTTTTTTTGTGTGTGGGCTAAAGCTAACTAAAAGTTATCTTTCTTTTATTTCTAGCTCTCTCTCTTTTGTGGCTGAAGAAATTGTGAGGAACAAGGTGAAGAACACAAGTTAATTTTGAATTTTTTTAGAAAGTTGTAAACTTAGCTTGAGCAAAGTAAGTAAATTATAGTTAAAAACTTATAAAATTCTATACTTGTGATGTTGGTTTGTGGTGGGTTGTTGTGTTGGAGCAAGCGGGTGGCTTGCATGGTGTTATAAGGTAGCTTAAATACATATTGGGAGTGTTTTTTATTTCTTGCAAATGTGAATGAGTATTTTTGATTAGATGTAATGAATATTATTTGATTTGATTTAAATACTTGTAAAACTCTATACTTGTGATGTTGGAAATTGATTTTGTGGTGGGTTGTTGTGTTGGAGCAAGCGGGTGGCTTGCATGGTGTTATAAGGTGGCTTAAATACATATTGGGAGTGTTTTTTATTTCTTGCAAATGTGAATGAGTATTTTTGATTAGATGTAATGAATATTATTTGATTTGATTTAAATATTTGTAAAACTTTATACTTGTGATGTTGGAAATTGGTTTTGTGGTGGGTTGTTGTGTTGGAGCGAGCGGGTGGCTTGCATGGTGTTATAAGCATAGTTTGCAGACCCGGACCGTTCATTGAATCGTAAAAGGGAGATGTTCAAGGTTTTTAAGGTCAAACCGAGGTCGAACCAGGATCGAACCGTGATGACGTCATAATTAATTTAATAATTATTTTAAATATATATATAAAAACATTAAATTAATAAAAAATAGAAAAATTAACTAAAGTAGTCCAATTAAAACTATAAATTTATATTTTAATCATGCCTAATATATCTACCTCAAGCCCAAATATGAAATATTTATCCAATAATAATAATAATCATTTTTTTATTAAAAAAAAAAAATTAAAAGCATCATTTATACTGGCAAGTGGACAAAAGAAGATGATAATCATATCTTGTCGGGCTCAAGGTTTTGTAAGAAACAAAGCTCAAATTGTCTTTCCAATTCCACTTTCCAATGCCACGTGACCAACTCACATTCACAAACCCAAAAAGGCACTAAAAACAAAAGTAAATGAAATTAAAGGAAGAGATAGAAAAAGCAATTCACATAAAAGCAGATGAAGCTAAAGGAAAAAGAAGAAGTCAGAAACGGCTCTAGAAGTCTCCAGTCTCCACCTTGGTCAGACCAATTGGTCTCTCTCTCATCTCCACTTTGTCTCCACGCTGCAATGGTATCACTCTGACGCCGTCGCTTCCACCCCTTCCTTCCTCCAAATCTCCGATCGCGTTTACGACCTTCACCACGGTCTCTATCTCTCTCTCTCTCTCTCTCTCTCTCTCTCTCTCTCTCTCTTTCTTTCTCTTATAGTCTTTGTTTGCTTGCTTAGAAAATTTTGTGTTCTGATTTTACTTTTGGATTTTGTTTTAATGACTGAAGTGGAACTAAGTTATTGTTTGGTTGATGAGATAATAAAATAGTGGGTGGTAATGTAGCTTTATTTTATTTTATTTTTCTTTTCTAATTTCTTTTTGCTTTTATTCAAATTATTTACTGGTGGATTTTTTTTTTTCCAACCAAAAATAGTTAATATTCCGGTATGGTGCCATTTAAGGCTTTAATTTTTTTTTTTTAAAGGGACTTATGAGAACCGCAAGAACCGTAAGGTTCGACCGCGGTTCGCACGGGTCCGTGCTTTTCTCACATAGAGAGGTTCTTGAGGCTAAAAGAACCGCAAAAATGAACGGTTCGAGGTTTTTCCGGTCGGACCATACGGTCCGGTCCGGGTTTCAAAACCATGGTTATAAGGTGGCTTAAACTAATATTGGGAGTGTTTAAGTATTAATATAGACTTGTGCATTCATGAATGAGATAAAACTTTATCTAAGTAGCTTATAGACTTAGATGTTAGAATACATTATGCATGAGTTCTCCTTATTTTACTAAAGTAGCATTCATCTTGTAATTGTAGTCAAATATGAATAAAAGTTAGATGACAATGGGTAAGACACTCAATAGTAGATCCAAAAAAATAAGGACAGTGTGCATTTAGGAATATGAGAGATTTAATATACAAAATAAACATGAAAACAAACAAGATGACTAGAAAACCACATGATTAGTCAGCTCGATCATCAAACAGCTGAAACAAGGCGTGTAAACTAGCCTATTATATACGTCAAATTGATTTAAAAGTTGAATCAAATAAAACTTGGACTAGTTATTAACTAACTAACTCTTAAACAATTAAAGAAATAAAAAAGTGATTATGTAGAAATTGTACACCCACATGCTTATGTCCATGGGAGTCTTTATTATTTTGCACTTGGTTTTTTGTGGTGTCTTCTACTGAGGTTTTGAAATTCTGGGTTTTTGATCTTCTTGAAGACAAGAGGGAAGTTGAACAATAGCTAGAGAAGCAAGTTGCAAAAAAGCAGAAAGGGGATGAGGGTGTAGAGCAGGCTGTTGTGAAGCAGAAGGTTGAAGTGAAGACACAAAAGAAGAAGAAAGTGGAAACTAGTAGCTCCAGTAGCTCAGAAGATGATTCTTCATCTGAGTCTGAGGAAGAGGTCAACTATGTAAATTTTATGTTTCAGTTATTGTTAATTGTTTATTTCCATGAACGGTCTGAAGTGATTACAGTATGATATGACATTATTAACAAATTTTGTGCTTATTTCATGCAATGTTTGGATTTATGTTCTGTTTGTCTTATGTTGATTTGTGTCTACTTTTGTAAACATGTATTAATTATTGAACATCATTTATTTATTTATTTTTGGGCTAGGTTTTATTGATGGCACCCTTGGTTACTAAATTTGCAATTTGTGCTTATCAGGTAAAAAAAAAACAACAAGAAGAAGCCTCCAGTGGAGGAGTCCAGTGATGGTTCTTCAGATGTTGAGTCCAGTTATGATTCTGATGATGTGAGTAGTTCCTTTGACAATATTTATTTTTATTTTGTCTTATCATGCCACATCTACAACAACGCTTGATTAAGATGTCAACTTCTCTTGTCTTAGGAGCCTGCTTCAAAGAAACATGCAGGTGCTGCCAAAAATGGTACCCTTGGTGATGATTTTAGGGTGGTTCAACTTCAAGTTAAAACACTTTTTGGTTAGTACTTTATTTGCTTTCTGCAACTTATACATTAAGAGTTGTGATTTTAATTTATTGGTGTGTTTACTCTTAATGCATTGTTAGAAATGTTTCTTATAATATAGTTAATGTTTTTACTTTACGATTTTAACGAAGTATTGTTTTTATATTTGTGCAGATTTCTTATTGGTGGCTTTTAGGGGATTTACTTTTGGCATTACTTGACATATGAGGACATCTTTCGTTAATTTTAAAATAGGGTTTAGGTAGAGTTATTGTATGTATTGCAAACAATTATTGTATGGAAGGAGTTTGAATTGGATACTTGTTTTATTTTTTACTTGTGGAATGTATGGATCTTTTTTTATAAATGTGTTGTTGAAATAAATGTGTTATTCAAATGTGAGGTTTTAATAATGTAATGACAGGTTACAGGTTAATATCAAAGCCATGAAAAAAATAAAAACAAAAAATAAGTTTTAATGACGAATTTTTTCGTCACAAATATAGTAATAAAAAATTGTTTTAGTGACGAAAATTTTGTCACTAAATATAGTAAAATTTTGTAAGAAATGGTTTTAGTGACGAAAATTTTCATCACTATATGTGCCTGGATTTTCTTAAAAATAGTTTTAGTGATGAATTTTTTCGTCACTATATGTAACTGAACATAGTTTTAGTGACGAAATTATTCGTCACTAAATATGATTTAGTAAACTGAAGTGTTTTTAGTGACGAAATATTATTTTCGTCACTGAATAGTGTTTTTAGTGAAGAAAACATTTAGTGACGAAATGTTTTCATAACTAAAAGTTTTTTTTTTTTAAATCAAATCGGACTTTTAGTGACGAAATTTTTCGTCACCAGGCCTTTTAGTGATGGGGCTACAGTGACGAAATGAGTTTCATCACTAAAAGTCCAATTTCGTCACTAAAGGTCCTTAGTGATGAAAAACTGGACTTTTAGTGACGAATTTTTTCATCACTGAAAATACATTTTGTTGTAGTGGATCTGGGTTGAGGAAAAAGATTGGAGATTTGGTTTTTTTTTTTTTTTTTTTTTTTTTTTTTTTTTTTTTTTTTTTTTTTTTGCTGCTGTAGACTGCTAGTGGTGGTGGTGGTGTTGGTGGTGGTTGTGGGTGTGGTTGTGGTTGTGGTTGAGGGTAGAGGTGGTTGTGGTTGGTGCTTTGGATTTTTTTGAGTAGTGAGATATATTATTTTATTGTAGTGGTTATATTATTTTATTGTGATGTTTATATTATTTTGTTGTATTGAAAGCTAAAATAGATCAACTACTGCAGCATGTATATAGATAAAATAGATAAAGTAATTTTTGGTGGAGCTAAATAGCTAAATTTTTAGCTCCACTGCTGTTATGCTTTCTACATGGTGCATTGCTTTTAATGTGTTTGTTCATGTTTTCTTGAAAGATAGGTTTTCTATTTAGTCTTAAGTCAGTTAGTCTTGGTTCAATTTGTGGTTTTTTATTTTTGTCACAATGGGAAAATTGTTAGGATTTAAGTTGGCAAATTCCATGAATTTGTATTATCTTTTATTGATTTTGTAACATGTCTCAAAGTGTAGGTTCAAAGGGCCTATGATACAATCCAAAAGAAGACAGTTTTTCAACAGTGATTTGTAATTTAGTAGCCATTCAATCAATGCTCTATCAATTGAAAATGATTTTCGATGGATGTTTGATTGTGACTAGATCGATAAAAAATTATTAAAACAAAATCTAACGTATTTTAATTGAGTATGCTATTGCCTTGTGTTTTGTGCCCTACATGCAAATATATGAAAGGTTTATTATAGCACGACTTTAGCAAAAGGTGGAGAGTACTATTTTCCTGTGCCAACGAGAGAAAACCTATACCTAGTTTTGATCAACTTATGTCACATAACTCTTTATTCAAGAACGAAATTGGTCTTCTGGTAAACAAGAGCTGAAGGCACAAAGTCTATAATCCCAGTATGTTGATGAAGAGCACAAATCTTTAAGGTGGTCCTTGAAATCGGCTAGGAGGTCTAATTGTGATCATAGATGCAGTTCGCAAGACGAGGTATTCATAATTTCATACAAAAGAGTTCAAAAGGTTTTAGCTAGTGTGAGGCGATTATGTCACGCCAATAAGTTTAACTAACGAGTATAGTCTAGGGTCATGGGTTTGAACTAATTTGTACAACTTCACTTCATATGGTGGATTACTTTATTGAGGTAGAGGTATCATTAGAGTGTTTTTTCCTTTGAAATTGGTTTCTCACTTCATTATCAATTATGCGTGTTCTTGTGTTGATTGCTTCAATCTCTAGATTTGGTTTATATTGTAGCTGTGGTAAATTTGATTAATATTGTGCTCACCAAATTGATCTAATCAAATCATTATTAATTAATATGCATAAAAAAAAGGTGTTTAAATGAAAAATTTTGAATTATAATTTTATTCCCAATTTTATTTCGCCATAATAATTAAATTAGAGAAATCAAGAGCATATTGTCAAAGACTCCGTAGTTGTTGTTGTTGTTGTTGTTGTTGTTTTTTTTTTTTTTTTTTTTTAGCTTTCCCTAATTTTCAATTTAATTTATATATATAGCAATGATTTTAATAAAACATAGACAAGAGTATTACATGGAGGTTCTTGTTCACGGGGCTACTGTAACTAACTTTGGAATCTAACGGCTTTATTAGAAGACGACACCGTTTGGTGTGCAATACATAAAAGGCTTTTATTAAACGTCATCGTATATGTCAGTGATATCACGTGGACGTACACGTCTGTGTTTTAATGACAGCACGAGAGGCCTGATAAGAAACGTCGCTGTTTTATTCGAAAATAAATAAGGGCTGATCAAGACCGAATGGACTGAACACATAATGCTCTCTCTCTCTCTCTCTCTCTCTCTCTCTCTCTCTCTCTCTCTCTCTCTCTCTCTCTCTCTCTCTCAGAGCCTTGATGCTGTGAAAGTCAGCATGGGTCTTAAGGTATTCGATAGCTACTTAATCACACAATTCTTTAATTCAAATTTCTTATTCTTGTTTATTGCTTGAGTTTTGTGTTGGAGATATTTGTGATTTTACTTTTTGTCTGTTTGTGTTTGTGTGATTGAAAGAGATTTTTTGAATTATTCTTGAACGGCTTAGACCCTTTAAAAATAACCAGATTGCGTAATCTAGTTAATTAGCCAAGTTGTTATTTAGTTAAATTAATCAATTCTAGGTTAAAACAATCAAATAATCATATCATGCATATAAAACGTATAAAGCAGCGGAAATAATAAAAAACACAAGATATGATCACCCAGGAAATCATACGGAAAAACCTGGGGAGGATTTGACCCACCGATCCTCAAGGCAAAACGGAATCCACTAAGAAAGAATTGAAGTTCTTACAAAAGGACTTATAAGCTCCCCGCTTGACTTCCTAATGCTACCCACCAGTAGAACTTACTAACACGACCACGTGCAAGCTCCGAATCCACGGACTCCTTCATTCTTTAAATTCCTTCAATCAGCTACAAGCACCCACGCTTGATATTCTTTAAGCTTCAAAGACAGCAACCAAGTTGATCATCAAGATGTTGAAGTAATCTCAATCTTGAAAACCCTAAGCTTTGTGTAAAGGAAAGCTCTTCTAGATCTCACAAGAGATTTACACAAAACAGCAATGTATGAGCAACAATACAACTTGTGCAACTCTGAAAACGTGGCTAGGGTTTTGCCTTATATACTTAGGGCAAAAACATAAAAACCCTAAACGTTTAAAGAGTTAGGGCTGAGTTGGAATTTCTGCAGAAAACGCATCTGGGCCGATTTTCGATCGATCGAGAATTACATTCGATCGATCGAGAATTACATTCGATCGATCGAGTCAGGCCGAGATGTCCCAATACATTTGCAGTCACTCGATTCCAACTTTACAATATTTTACCAACTTTGAGCAAGCCTAAACTAGACTAAATACATTGTTTTGATCATGGTTTGCCAACATTACAAATTAGAGTTCTAAATACATAAATTCCTAAACCTTTAGAACCTAACAAACACCCCCTTTGGTAATTCGTGACAAAACACAAATTAAAAGCTCAAAGTTTTACAAGTAAAAAGCCCTTTACAAAATAAATGCTCATAAAGACTAGAATTCAATCCTAACTACTATCCATCGGTTGCAAGTGTAGACAGCAGCTCAATTGAATCAACCTGTATATTCCTGAAATACTTAACAAACGCATAAACGCATGTGTGACAGAAAATAGTATATAAACAGGTATAACATTCTTGTAAGATTCACACAACACAAAATAAAGATATATATCAATGAACAACTCATAAATATAAATCAATAAGCAGTGAATCATGAGACAACAAGAATTAAATAAAAATCATATATATCAATATATCAATCAATGTTACTTCCCCTAACATGAATATCCCCAAAAATGATATACAAAGTGAAGCACCTAGATACAATCTAATAAACTCCACCAAAAAAAAAAAAAAAATGCTAACAAAAAAATCTCCCTCTAACTACAAAAACTCCTCTAGCAGTCAAAACTCCACTACAAATCAATATATCCATTCCCCCTTTTTGTGACGGAATGCCAAAGGGCAATCACAAGTCGCCATCAAAAGGAGGTGGTGAGGGTGAATGAAGACGCGCAAGGTCGGTTCGGAGAGCACGAATCTCATCCAGCAAGTCTACCAAAATCTGACCATGAGTCGCCTGAACGGTCATGACAGTCTCTAGAGTACGACGAACATCAAAGTCGGTCGAAGGAGGTGGAGGAACAGCAGCAGCAGCATCAGTAGGATCAGGAATATCCTCACCAGCAGGACCTGTAGAAGAAGAAGGTGGAGGAAGAGCGCTACTAGAAGGCTCAGACCTAGGGTGTTTAGAACCAGCTCGAAGATGAGCGGCCCTCTGTCTAAGAAAAGACGCACCTATAGGACCTATAACATGAACGGGCTCAGAGGAAGGGAAGCCACTAAGATCAAGATAAAGTAAAATCCTATGAATGAAAATAGGATGAACAAAGGCATGAGAAGTAGATGAACTCCTATAAACTTCGTTCAAAGAACGAAGAAAGAGATGAGGAAAACTAATAGGAGCATCGGTCACTAGAGCGTGCAAAAATACACACCTCTCGAGAGGAATGGTGTGAACATAAGAGATGGGCCAGATGGAATGACAAGCTATCCTAAAGAAAAGATAGTGCAACCCGGAGAGCTCAGCAGAAGTGATCCTAGGATTAGAACCCCACTGGACAGTAGTCCTAGTCATGTAAGACAAAACATCGCTTAGGTCGGGAGACTCAGTATAAGGATAGACAGGATGACTAACCAATGGTACCCCTAGAGCATCAGCCACTACCTAAGGAGTAATGGAGTACTCTACGCCTCGTATCCAACTCCTAACAAGAGTGTTGGAATCATAGACGCGGATAGAGATGTTCGAGAAGAACTCTTTAATCAAGGTAGCCGGAGGAGGAGGGTCAGACACATCGAACAAAGGCAACCAGCCCCTACGCTCAAAGTTTGCTCTAATGGCAGGATCAAGCTCATCTAGTATGACCGAACGCTCAGCCCAAATCTTCCTCTGAAGATTGAGCTTCTCATAGATCTCTTAGTTTTTCTCACTTGGAAACCTCTCTCGGTCAAAGGAAGGGGGGGGGGGAGGGGAAGGAGAAGGGGAAGGAATAGTCCTACGGGCTCTAGTCTTCCTAGGCATGATGCTAAGGAAAGGACAGAGACACAAAAGAGAAAACCAAAATAACACAAAAAAACAAGGCCAAAGGCAGACTGCAAGTTAGCATAAAAACAAGAGAATGTAAACTCTATATGATGCATGAACAAATGCAATGCCATAATGCATGTACTAATGCAATAAACACAATCCAAATTAAGTTCAATTACACAAAATTGGCTCGAACATAGAGTTTCTAACAAAAACCCTAAAAAATTTGAAAACCACTTGAAAGATTTTGCAACAAATTGATGAATTAATCATTACACAATGTTGAAAACAGATTATAATAACTAATTTCATCAATTAAACAAGCCAATTTCATCAATTAAACACAATTTCACAAAAAGCTCCAATTCGGATCAAAATAGGAACCCTAGATTTTTCAATTTTTCTCCAAACTCAAAATTGATCAAATTAACAGTTAAGAAACATGTTTATGATGTGTCCCCACAAAAACCCAATGATCAATTGCAAGAGAAAAAGCTTAAATCAACAGAAAATCTCATATATGCTAAGTCCAAAATTCTCCCTTAAAATGCATGAAAAAATGAAAATAAAAGCAAAAGGAAGGGCAAAAGAGTTTTGCCGGCTTGAGGAAAGAGAGATTTTGCAAAAAATCTAGAGGAAAACGACAAAAAATTGACTGTGTAGCTTGCCTCGTCGGAGAGAGAAAGGAAAAGTTTGAAAAAGATTTGAAAAAGGTGTTTGAAAAAGTCAGATTTCATCTTTTAAAAAAGCTTCTTCACGATCTTCGATCGATCGAAAATTACATTCGATCAATCGAATGAGACAGTCGTTTTAGAACAATCTAGGGCACTTTTTCGATCGATCGAAAATCACAATGGATCGATCGAAATGGTCAGAAACTCACAAAAATTTTGAGAAAAATCACAGTTTTGAAAAATGCAAGCCCAATTTTGAAAACAACTCCTCAAAGCATTTGAACAATGAATACAAAATGCATGAGTATGAAATGGAATGCTTTTTCAAAAACCCAAATTTTTAAACCCAATTTTCTCAAAAACAAGTTTCAATTATCCTTCATTGAATTTCCTTAAGCAGCAAATATGTTTTGCACAATTTTCAAGATATTTTCAAGCTTGGTTGGTCAGACCAAAAACACACACACTAGCATATACAGTGTTTAACAAAGAGTAACTTGTGAAGTGTGTGATACTAGCAAAAAACTTGAGATACATGTGAGGTGATATGTGAATAACAATCAAACACAAAGTCTACACAATTCATCACATAGAATTTAAAAGAGACTATCACCTAAAGAGTTACATCATATAACTCCCACATCTCCTAGAACAAAAGCTTGCAATCATGTAAGTTTCTTGCATTTTTACCTCTTATTTATATGAATTGGCATTCAGCCTAATAGTACACACCGGTTTGAATTAAGTGAATTGGCATCAAGCCTAATAGTACACACCAGTTTTAATTTAATTGAGGCTACACCTTATGTTCTTTTTGTGCATGTGCTACACTTTCTCGAGCACAAAATCTTATGATATGCACTAAGGTGTTCATGATTGGCTAGTGAACAGTGGTGAGATAGTTATTTATGCCTTTCTCAAAAGGATCAAGTCCGATAGTCAAAGAACATGTGACTTCATGATTAAGGCAAAGTGATTAAAAACCACACACATCTTTCCCACACAACATGCACTACAAAGTTTCAACTAGTCAAGTGCAGTAAATAAGCTCATCAAAGTTAAACAAGGTACACAAGACATGACATGTGTAAAAAGATTGACCAACCTTGTTTTCAAAAATCAAGAAAAATAGTGTCAAACATAGTTTTTGCTTTCCCTTTTTTTTTTTTTTTATATTAAAATTAAAAGAGAAAACAAATAAATCCTAGAATGAAATGCATGAATGTAATGCAATGCAAGTCCTAGAACAAAAAGACACAAAAACCAAAGAACAATGGTCACAACAGAATAGAGCAATGAAGCACAAGGACTATGAAAGTCAACAACAACTAGGGACATTGTAGCATACCAATCATTTGACGAAGTGTCTCAAACTTACTTCCATCAAGCAGTTTGGTAAAGATGTCAGCGTTTTGACGATCAGTAGGGATATATTCAAGAACAACAATTTTCTTTTCAACCAAGTCCCTAATGAAATGATACCTAAGCTTAATGTGTTTGGTCTTAGAATGCTGAACCGGATTCTTAGATATATCTATAGCACTAGAGTTATCGCAATAGACAACCATGGTATCTTGAGGAATCTCATAATCACTCAGAAGTTTCTTCATCCAAAGGAGCTGAGAACAACAACTCCCAGCAGCAATATATTCTGCCTCAGCAGTGGATAGAGAAACAGAATTTTGTTTCTTACTCATCCAAGCCACAAGATTGGCTCCAACATAAAAATACCCTCCAGTGGTGCTTTTCCTATCATCAGCATTCCCAGCCCAATCAGAATCAGAAAAACTAGCAAGAGACAAATTTGACTCCTTACTATAAAATAAACCATAATCACAGGTTCCACTCACATATTTTATAATTCTCTTAACAGCATTTAAATGAGAAACCTTAGGATTAGACTGAAATCTAGAGCAAACACCAACACTAAAAGATATATCAGGACGACTAGCAGTCAGATATAAAAGATAGCCTATCATGCTTCTATACAAAGTAACATCAACAGACTCACTTGATGGATCAATTGTTAATTTTGCATTAGCAGCCATCGGTGTTCTAGCATGAGCAGCCTTGTCCAGTCCAAATCTTTTAACTAAATTCCTTGCATATTTAGCTTGATTGATGTAGATTCCTGTCTCCGTTTGCTTTACCTGCAATCCCAAAAAGTAAGTTAGTTCTCCAACCATGCTCATTTCAAACATTGCCTTCATTTCATCTGCAAAAGAATGAGCAAGAGAATCATTAGTAGCACCAAAAACAATGTCATCAACATAAATTTTAGCTACAACAAAACCAGTCTTATCCTTTCTTATGAAGAGAGTTGTATCTGCAGATCCCCTTTTGAATCCATGCTCAGTGAGATATGCAGTCAGTCTGTCATACCAAGCCCGAGGAGCTTGTTTCAACCCATAGAGAGCTCTCTTTAATTTGTAGACGTCATCCAGTTTGTGAGGATCTACAAAGCCTTCAGGTTGTTCAACATAAACTTCTTCTTGTATCATTCCATTCAAGAAAGCACTCTTGACATCCATTTGATATAGTTTAAAGTTTAGGTGACTTGCTATGGCCAACAATATCCGGATGGATTCTAACCTTGCTATTGGTGCAAATGTCTCATCAAAGTCAATTCCTTCCACCTGTGTGTACCCTTGTGCAACAAGTCTTGATTTGTTTCTGATCACAGTGCCATGTTCATCTGACTTGTTCTTAAAGATCCACTTAGTTCCAATCACATTTACATTCTTTGGTCTAGGAACTAGTTCCCACACATCATTCCGAACGAATTGATGAAGTTATTCATGCATGGAATTTACCCAATCAGCATCTTGAAGTGCTTCATCCACCTTCTACGGTTCAAATTGGGACAGATAGCATGAGTGAGTAATCACATTCAATGCTTTTGATCTCAATCTCATGTTATCATTTAGACTACCCAATATATTTGTGGAAGGATGATTCAGTCTCACTCTAGAGGATGGACCTTTAACTAAAGATGTGAAGGTACCTTTCTGTTCAGATGTAGGACTGAGCTCACTTTGTACTTGTTGATTGTCACGAACCGGAGTGGATGGTTCTGAACTTGATGGTACAAAAACTGTATCATTTAACAACAACAACTTTTCCTCATTATGTTTTCCAACATACTCAGCAGGAAGAGAATCAACAACTTCTAGAGACTTGTCTTGACCAGGAGCAGTGCTTTCAGTCAGTGCTTCTGAACCCACTTCATCATTTATCACAACATTTGAAGATTCCATGACTGTTTTAGTTCTCAAATTGTATACCCTATACGCTCTACTAGTGGAAGAGTATCCTAGAAAGTATCCTTTATCACTCTTTGCATCAAACTTTTCTAGGTTCTCTTTATCACGTAGAATGTAACAATTACTGCCAAATATCCTAAAATATTTGACAACAAGTTTCTTCCCTCTCCAAAGTTCATGGGGAGTTTTCTTGGAGTCAGGTCTAAAATACACTCGGTTGAGTGTATGGCAAGTAGTATTGACTGCTTCTCCCTAGAAGGACTTAGGCAAATTTTTGTTGTGTAGCATGACTCGTGCCATCTCCTGAACAACCCTGTTTTTCCTTTCCACAATCCCATTCTGTTGAGGTGTCTTGGGTGATGAGAACTCTTGATGAGTGCCTTGATCATTGCAGAAGGTAGCCAGCTTGGTATTCTCAAATTCTCTTCCATGATCACTTCTGATTCTGGCTATCACAGTATCTTTCTCAACCTGCAATTTCTTGCACAGATGTATCATCTTCTCAGGAGCCTCAGTTTTATCCTTTAAAAGCACAACCCAAGTATATCTAGTAAAGTCATCCACAACAACTAGAATATACTTCTTTCCACCCAGACTTTGAACTCTGGCAGGACCCATGAGATCAATGTGTAATAACTCTAAAGGTCTTGAAGTTTGAACACTAGTCACAGACGGATGCTTGGATTTTACTTGTTTACCTATCTAACATGGTCCACAAATGCACTTATCTATCTTTTCAAATTTAGGTAAACCGATAACTGCCTCACACTTGGAAATCTTCTCTAGCTGCTTATGACTGGCATGCCCCAACCGTTGATGCCACAAATCAACTTAATCTATCTTTGCACTAAAGCACTTGTTGTTTACACTTGGTGTTATGCCATAACAGTTGTCAGCTGTCCTTACACCAACACACATATAGTCACCTCCTCCATCAAGTATCTCACATTCATACTTGGTGAAAAGAACATTTAATCCATTGTCGCAAATCTGACTTATGCTAAGTAAATTGGCCTTTAATCCATCAACATACCAAACGTCTTCAAACACTGGCAGTCCTGGAATGTCCACAATACCAATGCCTCTGATCACAGATTTACTTCCATCTCCAAAAGTGACTGTACCAATCTTTCCTTCAAAGAGCATTTTGAATAAATCTTTATTTCCTGTTATGTGCCTGGAACAACCACTATCCAAATACCAAAGACAAGAATCACGTGCCTTTAAGGCGGTTAAAGCAGTGTAACAAACATAATTCTTATCATATGTGATTATGCCAAGATACTTAAGGAAAGATTTAATAAAAACAACAAATGGCAAAGACAGCAAGTAGATAAGTTGACTAATGAGCAAAAAGATTTTCCAAGAATCCATGACAACAGGGGTCAAGGATTAGCTCAGAGATAAAAAATCTCTAACAAGAGAGCAACCCGCTCTGATACCACTTGAACGGTTTAGACCCCTTAAAAATAACCAGATTGCGTAGCCTAGTTAATTAGCCAAGTTGTTACTTAGTCAAATTAATCAATTCTAGGTTAAAACAATCAAATAATCATATTATGCATATAAAACGTATAAAGCAGCGGAAATAATAAAGAACACAAGATATGATCACCTAGGAAACCACACGGAAAAACCTGGGGAGGATTTGACCCACCGATCCTTAAGGCAAAACGGAATCCACTAAGAAAGAATTGAAGTTCTTACAAAAGGACTTACAAGCTCCCCGCTTGACTTCCTAATGCTACCTACCAGTAGAACTTACTGACACGACCACGTGCAAGCTCCGAATCCACGAACTCCTTCTTTCTTTGAATTCCTTCAATCAGTTACAAGCACCCACGCTTGATATTCTTTAAGCTTCAAAGGCAGCAACCAAGTTGATCATCAAGATGTTGAAGTAATCTCAATCTTGAAAACCCTAAGCTTTGTGTAAAGGAAAGCTCTTCTAGATCTCACAAGAGATTTACACAAAACAGCAATGTATGAGCAACAATACAACTTGTGCAACTCTGAAAATGTGGCTAGGGTTTTGCCTTATATACTTAGGGTAAAAACATAAAAACCCTAAACATTTAAAGAGTTAGGGCTGAGCTAGAATTTCTGCAGAAAACGCATCTGGGCCGATTTTCGATCGATCGAGAATTACATTTGATCGATTAAGTCAGGCCGAGATGTCTCAATACGTCTGCAGTCACTCGATTCCAACTTTACAATATTTTACCAACTTTGAGCAAGCCTAAACTAGACTAAATACATTGTTTTGATCATGGTTTGCCAACATTACAAATTAGAGTTCTAAATACATAAATTCCTAAACCTTTAGAACCTAACAATTCTGACTTAGCTTTACAAGTCCTTTTACAATGTATGGTAATTACTGCAAATATTATGCTTCTTTATCCACCAAAATAGTAGGGAAAGAAAGTTATATATATATATATATATATATATATAAAAAGAAGAAGTAAAAGCGCCATTTGTATAAAGTTCTCTATATATGCTTTCTTCATATAGTAGATTTTTCATTGGATGTGAGATATGGTACAAAAAATGAGGTGATTATACGTAAATATTTTTTTGATAAGTCAATAGCTACAACAACGAGTTTTTGAACTGTTATGCCACTAAATTACAAAACTATTGGCGACTATTACACTATTAAAGGTTCAACAAAAGACATTATAAATTTTCTGATAGACAAGTGACGACTAATGATATGGTCCACCAAAGAATTGTATAATTTCTAGTACTTAAACCTTAAATTCTAGATAGAGTGTTCATTGATCTCATATGCTAGGTTTAGAATTCCGATAGTCTACTAAACTTTAAAGTCAATGACCTGGGTGGTTTTTCCCTATTTGTCCCTAGCTCCTAGCCCCACAACCACAACCTCTCTCTCTCTAACAAAATATGGTTTTTTCCTCTCACATACTTCCTGTCTTCTTCTTCTTCTTCTTCTTCTTCTAATCAATTTTGTTCTTCCTCCATTGTTTTCTACTCTTTGTAGTTTTTTTTTTTTTTTCCAAAGATTGCACAGTAAAATGACAGTGGACATTAGTGAAAAGACGTCACTTGCATGCTAGATGTCATGTACTTCATTTTTACAATTTGATTTGGATTTTCTTTTAAAAGAAAAATTGTTCCTTATATTTATATTCATATACTATAAACTAGTATACAGGAATGGAGTCAAGACTTAGGGATGGCTTTGATGTTGGCTATGTGTGGCAGTTTTGACCTCCGACTTTGCTACTTAACTAATTGCTAAGGGATTTCCTCTTTTTTATTTATTATTTTTTTGTGCTTTTGATGTTTGCGTTGTTGTTGGGTAAGGACAAAATTATTTTATTTAAATTTTTTTTTAAGGGTTAAGTTGTTTGTTTTGGGTAAAATTAATTTATTGAACTTAATTTTTTTTAGCTTTACTATAGGTAATTTTTGTTGTTGAGCTAATTTTTTTTTGGGCTTGTACCTATAAATTTTTTTATGGCCTTTAGAAAGAGAAAAATGATAGAGTTACAATTATTTCTTACAAATTGTTGATGTGATGAATGATTATTGGTAAGTAAAAAAGTGATATAAATGGTAGGTCTAGATGTAAACCAATAAGAATTTACAACCTCAACAGTTTATAAAAATGTTGTATAAGAGTTTATGATTATAGTATTACTTTTAAAAGAATTATTGATATTATTAAGGGGGACAAAGTGTAATTTTATAAAACCAAATTGCTAAAATTAGTAGCTAAATATATATATATATATATTTTTTTTAAATTAGGGGGGGCCATTGCCCCCCAATGCCCAAATCTACCTCCGTCCATGCTAGTATCAATATTAACTTTTTAACCTGTACAATATGTTACCAACTTTTTACATACATTTTAAATATTTATGAAAATATTAATCAGTTCGTCTGGTTATAATGACGAATGCTATACAATTTAAACAAAAAAAAGGTGAATATATAATTTTCTAGAAAGGGTACTTTAGAAAATTTAACTATAGATGATGTCATCCCATCATCTTACTAAGTTATTGTAACCAAACCAGTGAATGTGAATACTTATTCTATTACAACTACTTCCATTTCTTGTTATCTTGATTCCTATTACATTGTAATAACCATTACAATCCAAATGAGCTCTTAGTATTTTTTTTTTTTTTTTTGGGAATTAATTCCTTGGTTAATGTCACTTAGGGTTTGTTTGGATACCGCTTATTTTACAGAAATTGAAAACTTATTGCTGAAAGTACTGTAGATAAAGGTAAAAATTAGTTGAAATAATATAGTATGGCTCATGAATAGTACCAAAAAGTGTAGTGTGGCCCACAAATTGTAGTAAAAATAAGTTGAATAGTAAAATAATTTTCATTTTTCATTTCAATCCAAATGGAGGCTTAGAATGTGATTTAGGATATAATTTTTTGAAATTCATATTGTAAAATTTCAAAATTTAATTGGTTTCTTAAAAAGTTTAAGTATTCACTAATATGGTTGACTGTAGTTGCTAGAATTTTTCTCTTTAGGGACTATTTTGGAACTAATACTTAGCTATGCATCTCTTCAATACATTTGGAAAGTACTTTTGTTGCCCAACATTCTCAATGTGATTATCATGTGAGTGGTAAGTGTGTTTCTATTTTAAAATAAAGGCCAGTGTCAAAAGGGTATACATATTCTCAAAAGTGAACATTCACATAAACATTAACATAAGCATAAACACAAACTCACATACTAAATACAGCAATTTAATCATTTATTAGAGAAAAACAACTATATAAGTTCATATGTATTTTAATAAATAAATTTAAAATATTTATATACAAAAATTTAAGAAGAAAAATTTAATGATATTTGAATAGTAATTTTTAAATTATTTTGTTTTGTATTTTTATCTTTGATTTAGAATTCTATTTCTTATTTGCCCTATTTTTTTCACTAAATTACTACTATAACTATTAATGGTATATTTGTTTGGAAGCTCATTATTTTATTTAGCAAAAAGGTGTGCAATGAAGAAAAGTATTATTTTATGGAGTCAAATATTTTCAAAATAATTTGAAAGACAAATGGATGAAAGTATTATTTTAATGAAATTACTTGATTTGACTGTTAAACAAGATTGAGAAAAAAAAATTTTGTTGAGTTGAATCTAAGGACTATTATCAGGAAAATAATTGTACGAGATTGAATTGTTTTATGGACTATTGCCATACACAACATTCCCATAACAACGGACATCTAGGTGCAAGAATAAATTCTACTTCTTTGGTTTGCTTAAACAATCAATTAGTAGTTTTTACAAACAAAATATGGCTCCAAAAATGGCGCAACATTCTCAAGGTGTTTGTCATATGTGTGGTCTTTCTGCTTCTAGTTTGAAAGAAAGGCAGTGCCAAAGGTGAAAACCATAAACACATTCTCTCTCTCTCTCTCTCTCTCTCTCTATATATATATATATATATATATTTACACACACACACATATATACACACGCGCGTGTGCACACATACAAACAAGCATAAACATCAACATCAACATCAACATTAACATATACATATACTGTATATGTATATGTTGATGTTGATGTTTGAAGTCGGTATATTTTTCAAATTTTGGGTTTTCCTACTCAGTCCAAAACTAAGTTTTTCCTTTTTTTGGGCCAATTTAAAAATTATTGAGCTAGTTTTTCTTTATTTTGGGTTAGTTTTTTTAGTCAACACTTGCTAGGGTTATTAAATTTTTTTTTTTTAATAAAAAAACTAGGGTTATTAAACTATTAATAATATATTTAATATTAAAAATAAATAAATATATTAATATATAGAGAGGATGCGGTGCGGTGCGGTGCGGTTTGTGCGGTTTTCTTATTATAAAACCGCAAACCGCACTGCACCATGCGGTGTGGTGCGGTGCAGTATACTATTACTTGCGGTGCAATGCGGTTATGTAATTTTGCGAGCGGTTTTGGTGCGGTTTATGCGGTTTGGTGAACACCCCTACTAATATACATATACTTCTACACAAACTCATTGAATTATGTAATTTATAATTTATAGAAACCATAAGCTACTAAATAAAGGCCAAGTGTAAACGTCCTTTAGGAGGAGGTGCCATCAGTGCCGCAAACTTCATTGCAAGCAGGGGTGGCCTATTGTGGCTGAATTAATATGACAACAAAGGGTCCAGAATGTAAATGTTCTTGAGGAGGAGGAGCCCAATTGGGTACCTAAAACAACTCATAAAGGTGGCCCAATTCATGGCTCAAGCCCGTGGTGGATCCAACCCGTTTAAAAAAACATCACCAAGGGAGATGCCATTTGGTTGAAAGGCAACCCCCACTTTGTTTGCTTGTAAAATCATTTCAAGATAATATTTTGGGTATTTTTTTTTAAATATTTGTTTCATTGTAAAATCTTTTCAAGTTAACTAGAAAATCCTTTGTCAAATTTTTGGTAAAACATTTTACAAATTGGTGAGCTCACACAACCTCATCTCTATCTAAGAAGACGAAATGTGTTCTTTTTCAAAAAAGAGACAAAACAAAGACCAAAATAAGTCAAAAGTAATTGAACCCACAATAAATTTGGTGTACTTTTTGGCTACGCAGGATGAATATTATTTACAATGAAATTAAAAGGAAAATATTCTTATTGGAGCCTTTACTCACTTATTGCAGAAACTTTTTGAAGACTTTTTCCACACATACTAGGAAGCCAGGACGCTCTATGCAAGTAATGTGCTTTTGTTTTTATTTCAAAATCCACTGCCTGTGGCTGTGGTGGATCAATTCAATACATGAGGAGACCACATCATTTTTGGTACAATACATTTAAAACTATATTGCGTTAATGATATGGAGCCCTTGTGTTAATGATATGAAGTCATTGTCAATTAATCCGCATAATTAACAAAAGGTGTTTAAATGAAAACTTTTGGATTATAATTTGTCCTCAATTTTATTTATCAATAGAAATTAGACTAGAGAAATCAAGAGCATATTAGCATATTGTCAAAGTTTCATTTTTTTTTTTTTTTCTTTTCTTTTTTAAAGCTTGGCCCAATTTCAATTTCTATTGAATATTTAATTTTTATATATAGGAGTGATTTTAATAAAGCACAGACAAGAGTATAACAGGGAAGTCCTGGTTCAAAGACTACTGTAACTAACTCTGGAATCTAACATTAACAAACAAAAACAAAAACAAAAAAACTTTGGAATCTAACGGCTACATAAGGATAAGGAGACCACCGTTTTGTGCAATACATTTAAAAGGCTTTTCTAAAATGTCATCATTTGTATCAGTAATATCAGGTGTACACGTCTGTGCTTTAATGACAGCACATGAGGCCTGATAAGTTTCATTTGAAAATAAAACAGGACCAAACAGGACAAAATAGGACCAAATGGACGGAACAACAACGAGGGGATTTGAACCATTATACCATTGAGCTACAAAGATCTTGTGCAACTATTACACTATTAAAGGTTCAAAATAAGACATTTAAAATCCATGTGTTTGGTTGGGCAATACAGTTTACCTTGTACTTAAGCCTTAAATGCTAGATAGAATATACATAGATCTCATATGCTTTGGTTGGGAATCCAGATAGTCTTAGTTGAGATATACATTCAAATTGACAAATTCCAAGTATTTTGAGTAGAACATAATTTCAAATGTGAAAATTCTTATTCTTGTGAGTTTAAACTATTAAAAATATATAATTCCCAAGATTTAAAATTTTCATCAACCAAACTGACCCGAAAAAGATGAAAAATACATCATCCAAAAAATGTATAGGTTTCTTCGGAGTCATAAGATAAAATATACACAAACAAAGAGAAATTTATCTCAAGAACTTTCTTCCTATCTGCCATAAACTGTTGTAATAGTGACATTGTAAATGGAGGATTTTATTTGGCCTTGTTGAGCAGGGTCTGTATATGAAGCCATCTCCCTTTCGGTGAATGCAGGTTGTTTTGGAGTGGGCAGATTTGCAATCTCACTACTAAGCATTGAAATAACAGTAGACACAATTGACTTATCTCTTGTTGAATCTTGCACGCACAACAGTCCAACATGTATGCATCTCAACATCTCCATTTGAAAGCTTGGATCCCATATTGCTGGGTCTACCAAAGCCATATTGTTCTCATCTTTCCATAATTTCCATGCCTGAATGAATACAAGTATGAAAGACAGGACTATCTGGCCTTTTGCCCCTTTGGGCAAAAATATTTGGCATTATGCCCCGGTTTTGAAACTATATAGGGGCGTGCCCCTGTTTCGATACTCGCTAATTACAAAGCCGAGTTACTTAAATTACTCGCACATCCAAAAACCGAGTTTCAGTCAGGTTCCTGCCACAGTGGCAATCCAGCGTGGCTTTTGGGAAATAAAATATTCCCGCGTAACTGTTTATAACTTGGCTTTGCGGAGTCCGAGTTACTTATTACTCGGCTTCTAAATAATCGAGTTATTTTGCTACAAATAAGGTATTTGTGAAGCTTAACTCGATTAATGGGAAATCGAGTTATTGTTTTACTTGGTTCTTCTAAATTTGGGTAATTCTGCCATTTACACCTTTTCCAGCAATTCTGCTCATTATTTCAAATAAGCTTCTCCTCATTTTCAGAATTTTCTGTCAAAAATTGGTGTTATCTCTCTATCATCTCAGGTGAGAAACTCATTTTCTTCTTTAAAATACATAGAGAATTTTATTGTGTAGGTAAAAGTAGTTGTAGATATTATAAAAGTTTATCAACCATAATGTATGTTTTTGTTAGGGAAGAATTTTCATATAATAGGTTGTATTACTTGTGCTTTGGTATCTTAGGGTTATATTAGTTGTTTGGTGTTGTTTGGTGCTACAAGAAATGTACAATAATATATAGAAACAGTGATAAGTGTTATGTGTGTACATTGGATTATATTGGGTATTTGTTGGTGTAAATTTCATTGACAACAAAATAAAATTTGTTAGATTTGCTAAGACTAATGAACAATTAATATTTAGATTTGTAAAAGTTGAATGTACATACTCATCATTGGTTGAGACATTAACAACAACATCTTCTATTGCACACAACGTTTAGACATTAACAACAACGTCTAATGTTTATGGTCAAATTTGAGTGTTAGTATTATATTCTGTATGTGTAATAGTACACAAATTTATGAATGTCTTTTTCGTGCTTACACAAATATATTCTGTATGTGTAATAGTATTATATTTTGAATGTCTTTTCCAATCAATCCGAATCTGCGAAATAGTGCTTACGTTCACAATACCATGAGACAAGAGTGGGCTTGGTTTTTTCGTGAACAACAAATGTTTTATGATGAATTGGTTGGTTTTAAGTTGCCAGTGCCTCGGCGACTCGCATCGCAGATGCCTAGAGACACGATCGACGAACTTCGTAAAGCATTGAACCGCATAAGAGAAGAAAATAATTGAATGAAGATACGACTTAATCGATATCAGACCCAAGTTGAGATTCGAGAGTCAATGGAGGGAGGGTGGTATGAGCACGCACAATTCATGCAATCACTTCTTGCTAATCCCATTTATCAATCAGATGTGGAAATGTTAGATGAAGAGTAATCGTGCCGTGGTGTAATTAGACTTCGTTGGAGAACTATTTTGCTTAAGTATGTTTTAAATGTATGCGTGTCACTGTTGTTGAATTTGTACTATGTAAACCTTGTTATTGATTGTAAGGAGCACATACGCACGCATGTCATTCGTAATATAGATTATTCCCACATAACGCATAAAAGTTAAATATTTCCACACATAATATTTTTCAATAAGCACCTAGAACATAACACATAAAACTTAAAATAACTTACACGAGGTCACCAATATGCATGCATTGCATATTGAACACTAACGCTACTAACATTATTAACTTAACCCTAGACATAACACACATACCATATAGGCATTCACTCTGAAAGGTAGTCTTCGTAGTTAAGGACACTGTTACGTTCCGCCGAAGTGAGTTGCTTGTTCGTTTCGATGGCCTACTCTTCTGCCAGTTGTAGCATGTGATAGCTAGACCTACGCAGTATCATCAGATTGTTCTCTTTTTTAATTTTTGTCACTGCACGCTCATATTGGTGCATGTTTTGCCTTGGCAGTGTGACCGAGATACTGTTGACAAGAGGCGCTTCAAGTCACACAAGATCATCGTGCAGAGCGTTGGACTCGTTCACGCAAAAGTCCTACTCCCGCCGCAATCCGGCATAGTATTCCCTCTCATCGGAGTCTCTCTCCCTCCTATAGTTATCTGAAAAACGAGGTAGAATCCAATTGCGCATTGACATGACTTTTGATCGATATGTGTAGATGTTTTGCAAGGGTAGATGTAAATGGGACTTCGGTATGCGTAGTTGTTTTGCAAGGGTAGATGCAAATGGGACTTTATATAGGAGTTTTGCAAGGGCAAGTATTCATGTGGACGTGACTGTATGTAAGGGTAAGTATTCACGTGAATATAGATGATACGACTTGATAGTGTATTGTTCAGTGAGGTGTTGAGGAGTACATGGAAAACTACGAACTTGACTTGGCTATACAGAGGCACCTGTTGGTGCATGTGGTTTGCTGAGGCAACTAATTGATATGTCATAGCTTGTGCTACAGCAGCGTGCTGGTGATGTGTACTGCAAAGGAGGTTGTGTATTTATTCACGTGACGACTATTCAGCATTCCTGTGCTTCATCTGACCTGACTTGACGAGATAATGCTGAGCTGTGTTAAATGTATCATAAACCTTTTCAGGGATGCTCTGTATCCTTGAAAACGGTGCATTGCAAAAGGATGCATATCTATGTATTGACGTGCGTGTAGATGATATGACTTGACTCTGTATCTACATTGCGAAGCTGTTGAGTAGCACATGCAAGATTGCAAACATCAGTGTAGCAATGGGGGACAGCTCACCCCCAAATTCGATGCATAAACTTTTCAAAGATGCCTCAGCGTTTTCACGTCAGTGTGGATGGGTACTTGTGGTCAGGGTTCAATAGTGCTGAGCTATCCATCCTAGCTACACTCACTACTCCCTATGGTGGTATTTGGCAAGTGGGATTGAAGAAAGCTGATAACAACATTTGGTTTTGTAATGGTTGGCAGGATTTCGTTGAATACCATCCTATCTGTTATGGTTACTTTTTAGTCTTTAGATATCCACCCAGCAAGAACTGTAAATTGGAAGATCATTAGGTAGAAATAATAGACTTAGACAGTAATGAAACAAACATATCCCTAAGATTATTTGCCCACAAAACATGAAGTCGGAGAAAAGTTTGTTACGGAAAAATTTTATTGTACATAAAGACGAAGAGAGAACGAGTGGTTAGTCTGGTTTGGATGAGTCTGTATGTAATGCATCTGTATAAAGTAGTACAGTAGCATAACTAAGATACACGGAAATGGGTATATGATACAGCGACTCACGTTGTCATAGATATGAATTATTTTTATTATTGAATCATACGTGTGGGGGGTCTATGTGGTTTGGACGAGTCTGTATGTATTGAATCTATTAAATTTTCCTACAAGTAATGTTCAATAAAATCTAAGTTGGGTGATGAGTGTTATGTGGGTAACATTTCAAATTACACAGACAGAATATTGGAAACATGAACATCTCTAAGGTTTTTCCTACACTACAAAGTAGTGGACATTGTCCAACCAAAGCACAATAATCATATGTAGCAACAAAGAATAGCTAGGAAAAAAGAAGCAAGTGATTTCATATACAGTTAGCTAATCCATTGAAAACATTGCAACATACTGACATAGTAATGTAATACATTACTAGTTTCATGTCATGCATAGTGGAAGGGAGTATTATTATGAACAACTGTGAGTGTCTACACCTCGACAGTGATGGTCCCAATTGGGCCCACTCTACTCCGGTGAGTCCTTGCTTTAGGAGCCATATGGTTTTTCTGTGAAAGAGGGGTTGGCCTGTGTGGATTGGATGAGTCTGTATGTATTGAATATATGCATAAAGATTCATATTAATTTTTCATATGTAGCAACAAAGAACACCAGGGAAAAAATGAGAAACTGATTTCATATAAACTTAGCCAAAACTAATGAACAATTAATCTTTAGATTTGCAAAAGTTGAACGTACATAATCATCATTTGTCAGAAATTAACAACAACATTTTGTCTTGCACAAAATGTGTAGACATTAACAACAACGTCTAATGTTCGTTGGTAGAAATTTTTGGAAATCATCATTGCTTGAATCTGAGAAGTCTGAAATATCACTTTCATCATCTAACACAGTAATTTCATTAATAGACTTCATGGCTTGCTCTTGTGCCTTCCCCTTTAGATGCTTCCTAGCTTTTTGGATTGCGTGAAAACAGTCTAGTCGCCTTTGCATTTGATTGTTCTCTTGTTCAAGACGAGCAAGTATGTTGGCAGGTTCATCTCTAGGTAACTCGGCAGAGCGTTCCTTAGGAACTCGTAACCCGTGCCATCGACAATACACTTCCAACTCACACCTCTTCTCGTATAGGGTTGACCATGGTGGTTCTGATACGGTGTACTCTATTGCGGTGGTATCTGTACTTAGTTTTGTAGGTTTGCCGACCATGATGTGCCCGACGCTTCCAAGACTCTCGTACATGTATAGGGGCATATTAACGAAATCTCTTTTCTTTCCAACCCATTTCCCTCCATAGTGGTCTGTGTATGTATGTAGTGGTTGATCTGCTGGAACTTCTGATGATCCACATGTTGTAGTAGATCCAAACTTGTTTCGCATTTTACGATTTGACATTGAGTCATTGCGACTCATAGCTTAGTCAATCAACAAGGTTGGTGGGGTAGAAAGAAGATCATTATTGTGGGGCATTTATAACCTCATTTCATGGTCCAAGCATTACAATTTCAATTATTAGTGCTTGTCATGTCAATACAGGTTGGAAAAACAGTATGTTGAACATTGAAATGTTAATAATGTCAGGTGCCTATATTGAAGTGGGGACCACACCAATTTAAGTATGAAATATTCATAAATTTGCTGGAAATCATACTAAATTTAACTGGGATCAGTTGTAATTACGCTCAGTTTCATATAGAAGTTAAGTGAAAGTTAGCTGTGGTCCTTCTTTATTGATTTATTTATTTTTCTTTCCCATAGCCATGTATTTTCAGGTTCACCTCCCCTTCTACAATAATCAAAACCCAAAATCATTCCCCTCCTACTCAGCTAATGGTGCATGTTCTCAATATTCTTTCTAGCAATTCAGGCACCTTAACATACAGCTCCCCTCTTCATTTTCGTGTATAACCATTTCACCATAAAATTCGTGTATAATCATAATAAATTAGTAAACACATTATTATTATGTATTGTCATTTAATACGATACTATGAACCTTAACAAATCATTTTATTAGAAATAGTAACTAAAATGTTATAACACTATTTCCAAAAAAAAAAAAAAAAAAAAAAAACCAAAAATTGAATACGAACAGAAAAACTTCATATTGACATATTGGTTGAAATATTTTCAAAAGTAGGCAAAGATTCGACAACATTCTTGGGAAACATTAAGTTAAGGTATACAAAACTATTTTCTCGATTTGTATCTAATTATTTATTTCCCTCTATATAATTTATTCAGTCTATTAATTTAATTTTTTCGTTTTTCTTAATTAGTTGCAAACGCTTCAACAAGTTCACAGAAAGCAAACTAGTCCTCCAACAAATTCAACTAACCCCATTTTTCAATCACCCAGCTCTACTACACGACAAAGAGGAAACCCTAATTTTTCGGTGCTATGAAGCAGAAAATCCCGATGCGCTACTGATAGTGGGAAGCCTTTGAAATACTTTTTGAATGAAGAAGTTGTTGAAGGAAAAAATTTAATTTAAAAAGCTATTCCACGTGGCAATTTGATTGTAGCTCTCATCTACGTGGAATCATGCGACTTTGTGAGTCAAATCGTGGAGGCATTGATAACCTTTTGGAAATTTTAAATGATGAACATGGGAAGCGTTGGCTACGGGAACTGCCCTGTATGAAATTCCAAACTTTCAAGCATGCCACAAAATTGGAATGGGTCATTCGAACCAAGATGAACGTTATCCTTCCATTAATGAAATAAACGTAAACCCCACAGGTCACACATCCCATAGCTCCCATAAATCAATTATACAAATTCATTCAAACTATACTGATCTAAGCTAGCAGATAGACAATCCAAACAACATTTCCTATACACCCAATGTACAATTCACCTATGCACACAAACCACTCTTACGCCAATTATTTGTAAGAAATTACAAGTACAGCCCCAATTGATAAGCCATATCATATAAGGTTTGTTGGTCTGCCCGATTGAAATTGTAAAAAAATAATGTAATGCTTATTTTTGTTAATTAAAATTTCTGGTTTGCATCCTATGAATTTAGACTTAACTGAGCCTTTTAAATATGAATAAACTCATGATTAATAAATAAATAACAAAAACCAATAGTATCACTTAAATAATAAACTGCAATTTTTTTTTGAATTGTTTTATTTCATTACCGCACGGGTTACATACGTTGCGCTTAATGCTGCTGCTCTCACGTTGCGCCACATCAGCTACCACGTAATTTTCTTAAAAGAAAAAAAAAATCCTTCAATTTTTATATGGTTTTTACAATTTCCAGCCCTATACATCCCAGCCTTATAAATGTAGCCCACTACTTATTTATTTACTCTCAATATCACCCTATAATAAATTTGTATAATTAATCCAGCCCACCTTTTATTTATTTAGTTCCACTATCAAGCCCAACCCAAACCAAGCCCAACCCAAACCCTTTTAAGCTTCAGCTTAAAGGAAAAAGAAATTAAAAATACCTACCGTTCAAGCCGGTTTGGAAGAAAGAAAAAAAAAACCAAAAAAAAAAGAAAAAATTCAAAAAATGTTGAAGCCTTCACCATATAGAAACATGAGCAGAGAGAGTTTGAAATTTGAAATGTAGAGGGAAGCTTAAAGGGAGGAAAAAATAATCTTGATAAAAAAAACGTTGAAGCCTTCAAGTATTGCGTGATAAAACAGAGAGTACGAAAGCTACCCACCTTCCTGCTCTATCGTTTCTAAGTAACGGCTGCCTATCTGATTTCCTTCCTCCCTTTATTCCTTTCCACACGATTTATAAATACTGACAGAACCTCCCTGCTTTGGTTGAGGTATCTCTACATGTCAATTCTTTTTTTTGGATGCAAATCGTCTATGCTCTGTTTATATCAATATGAGACCCTTTTTTTGAGTTTGTTTGTGTTCCATAAACTCAAAAAAAGGGTCTCATATTCCATAAATAGCACCTTCGTTTCAAGTATAAACTCAGTAGATATTTATTCACTTCACTATATTTGATTTAACCCCCTTACAGAATTTTGCACCAACTAATCTAAAGAACAAACGACAAAGAAAATAGGGATGCCATAGACACAACAAACCAAGCTGAGTCTGTTTGGTACCAAACTGAAAAGCAACTAATTGCAGCATTAATATTCGTATATTTTCAGACCATGGATGCATACTTAGATCTAAGCTTGCTCAGCTTTATAGGGAGTATAGCACATGGGTATATGCTATCTAATAATTATTAATGCTCTCTACAAATTTGATTTGATAGCAAGATTGTGTTTCTCTTGAATGTTCCTAAATTCAGATGGAAAGTATGTTTCCTATCAAAGCTTTATGTAAAGTTGTTCGATCTTACAGCTCGTGTCTTTATTCCCATTAAATTGTCTAGTCGTTTTTAATATGTTTGTTCAAGCTTCCAACAAGTTTTTTGTTACAATTTTTTTTTAAATATTTTTGATATAATTATTTTTGTTTTTTTAATTGAGTCACTTTAGTAGTACCAAGTCTTCTTAGAGTTTTTTACTCTAGATGAGTCTGTATTGTCATGTTTTGTCACAAAGTGGCCAAGGGGGAGTTTGTTACATTTTTAGTGTTTAACAATTCCATTAGATTTTTTTGTAATGATGAATTTCAAGGTTATTGGTGTTTTATCACAAAAATTTAGAAACTCACTAGATATTTGCTCCAGACTTGGCTCACATTGTGCTTGAAGTACTCTCGCCATAAAGTAAGGGAATAGTAACAAATAGAAAAAAATGAATCCCTTAAGCTACAAAATTAAAATTAAAGATTAAGAAATAAAAGATTTGGAGTTTGATTATTTGATTTTCTTCCTTTTTTTATTTTTGGAGATGAATTTTAGTAAATCAAGTTTTGGACCTGATTTTTTCAGGGGGAAAAACAGTGAGATCTATCACCTTGGCATAAATATTAATAAATTTTGAATTAAGAATGTGAGTTGCTTTTGTTTGAGGTTAGAGTTTTGGAAATTTGAGGCACCTAGGTTTGGTAGATCCAAATTTTGCTACTAAAGTTGAAATTCCTTTTTTTTTTTTTCTTTTTTTTCTTTTTTTGTTGGAAAGGTTGGGGAGGGGGGCATTCATGGTGAGAAGAATTTTCTCAACAGTGGTATATTGGACGGTAAGAGTTAGACTTTGAAGAATGTGGGAAGCTGTCAACCGAAAAAAATCTTGAACTAATCAATTTGGACATGGTTCTTATAGATGAATAGGTTAGATCTTCGAACAATAATATATTTTGTCATATTTTCTTTATTCGACTCGCACCTTAAAACTAAAATTGTGACTAACAAACAAATTACTTAAATAAGTAATTTGATGACACAATACATGCGACAATTCAAAAAAACAATGTTAAGAAGTTTTAGGCACAAGTACGAGAAGGACAATTATATTCATTGTCCAATTTTCGAGTAGATACTTAGAAGGAAAAAGATAGCTATCGGCCTATAAGTAAAGACAAGAAGTTTAACTTTCTACGAACAAAGGCTGAAATTACTATCTTTTAGCATAAATTTGAATTTGTTGATTACAGAACAATTGTGGATCGCTTTGACAATAACAATCAATTGACAAGTAGCCTAAAAACTGTCAAATTTATTTTCAAGAATTAAGTTCCAAATTACTTAATTAACTTTATTTACTGTAGGCATCATTAGAAAAGTAGTTGGTGTTGGACCAGTAGAAAATGCTCATGTTCCAGGATCTACTGTCCCAATGACAAATATAAATATCATGAGCATGGGATAAGCTATAGCATGTACATATGAATTCATTGCATAATACTACTGAAAAATCTTTATCAGTTACAGTCTTACATATTTGTTTGCCATAGATAAATCAAAATAAGAATTACTCTCTAGGTACTAACATCAAATGAAATTGAGGACAATCTTTACACCAACAATCCAGGACCCTTGGTCATAATAGTGACATCTACTATTGTGAAAACATTTAGAGGTAATAACTTCTTTTAAACATATCTTTTCTTTTACATAATCAACATATTATTCAATACAGGGGACCAGTAGTTGTCATCTACATGTGCAACAAAAGTGTACATCAATGTAGAAATACCTGAAACTGCAACATTGATTGATAGGTATTTAGATTTTCCATACCATACTTTGATTCTAATTTATTATTTTAAAAATAATCTTGATACTTTTATTTAGTACAATTCAATCATCATATCAAATAATTATTCGCTATGTTTTGATTTAAATCTTCTACCATCAAAGAAATGTAGAATAGATCATTTTTTATTATTCATATTTATTTAAAAACACCTGAAAAAGTATTACTAACCGTCCTCTACAGTTTCCACCTACCATGACGCAAACTTCGAATTTATAAAATTCTTTCTATATAATTTTAAATTATTTAAATTTTACTAAGTTGGAAAGTCGGATGATTAGCTTTTCACTGACTACAAGGCCAACTATAGTTGTATCCTTTCCACTTCTAATTTGAAGACAATTTGTGTTATCATCATGGATCCTACAATATATTGTTTATACATATATAATGCAACTTAAGTAGTAATATAGTCAACAATATTTCAAATACTAACCCGATCATAAAAAAAATTAACCACGCGCATACATATATAATGCAACATAAGTAGTAATACATTCAACAATATTTCAAATAATAACACGATCATAAAAAAAAATAACCATGCGCAACGCGCGAGTCCGCGACTAGTTATCATAAAATTAAAATCATGTTTGTGGACCTTGAAGAGTACATATAATAATATACAAATACTGGTAAATCACATGAAATAACTTTCATATAATCCCAACTGAAGCTACAAAAAGTCCCCCACTACACTACAATCCCTACTTCCCTTGTGACAAAAAATATTGCAAAAGGCAAACATCAAGACTTAGAGGGTGGAGGAGGTGGAAAAGCACTCCTATACTCTGAAAATTCCGCTCTCAAAGTAGCAACCTCAACAATAAGCCCATCTAAAAGCTGTCCATGAGCTGCTTGAGTTGTCATAAAAGTCTCCATCATAGCACGAAGAGAGAGAGGAGGAGGACTGGTGCGCTCATCATCACCATCGTCAACAACAGCAGCTGTAGGACCAACAGGACTCTCCTCAGCATGAACATCTGCAAGTAACGGCTGTACTCGTGGTCTTTTTGATGAACCAACACTTGGTCCAACATTCTTCTTTTGTGCACTCCGCTGCTTGAGAAAGGTGGCTCCTATAGGGGCTGTGATGTGGATCAAGTCTAGGGAAGGAAAGTTTTCTAAGTCTAAATAGTTTAGAACCCTAGATATGAAAACTGGAAAGAATAGATTATGCTTCTTACAATTGCTCCTATGCGCCTCAACAAGTGTTTGAATGAAAAGGGAAGGAAAACAAATGGAGGCATCAGTGACGAGGGCGTACAAAAAGAAACATCTCTCTATAGGAATAGTATGGACATGTGAGATGGGGAAGATGTTGTGACAAGCTATCCTGAACAAGATATAATTAAGTTCAGTTAACTCACTCGAGTTAAGTCTTCGGTTAGATCCCCACGTCACTGATCTTCCACAAAGAGTAGTCATGACATCAGATATAGGAGGATGCTCCAAACGATCCAAGTATGGATAAGTAGGTCTAGAAACACAAGGTACATCAAGAGCCTTGGATACTATTGACTTATTTATGACAACACTAAGACCTCGAATCCAACTACCCAAATTATCATCTTTACGAATATGGAGATTGGAATAGAACTCTTTAATCAATGTAGTTGGAGGGGGTTGTATATCTTTACACAGAGACAACCAGTTCCTACACTGTAGATTCCTATGGACAGAAAGAGGTAATTCATCTAGATTGATTTGTCGTTCTGGCCAAATTTTCCTATGCTAAATTACGTTTTGAAACCTTTGTTCGTTTGTAACCGTTTCATGCCTTATTTGATCAAACGTAATTGTAGGCTCAGATGAGGAGGCAGACACTCTTTTGGCTTTGGTTTTAATGTTTTTAGATTTCTTAGGAGCCATGACTACGATCTACAAAGACGGAACTAAAGCACAACAGAAAACCAATATTCAGAACTGCGTTAGAATCACATAAACACACTGTACATATGCATGAGGAATAGACTAAATGAAGCGGGGATACAATTTGGGCATGAATGAATGCATTGATATGATAACTTTTTTGGAAATATATGAACTTGATCCATGCAATTATTTCATTTGAAAAACATGCGAACCCACACTGCACATTGTGCAGCGAGTGTAATTTCAAGCCATTATACCCAATTCAACAAAACCCCACTCTGAGCTATTAGAACAAGAATGGCGAACGAACCAACATGCATACCTAGATGTGAAAATTATCTACCATAAACAATAGAGAACGTGGCACCAACATGCATTCACAACAACCCATGAACCAGTTCAGATCAAAACATTGCTTTTATTCATAAAAATCCCCAAATTCCCAATATGATGACATGAACCCTAATTTCCCATTTTTCACAAATCATGAGTTCTTTGCAATTAAAGGGCAGAAAACGTGTGTAGACCATCCATAGGAAAAAACCCATTACATATTTCACGTCAAAACATGCACACCCATGAAAATCCCCAAATTCCCAATATGATGACATGAACCCTAATTTCCCATTTTCCCAAATCATGAGTTCTTTGCAATTAAAGGGCAGAAAACGTGTGTACAACATCCATAGGATAAAACCCATTACATATTTCACGTCAAAACACCCACACCCATGAAAATCCCCAAATTCCATATGAACACATGAACCCTAAATTCATGTGTTCCTTTACAAATCAGCTATGTTTCTGTAATTAAAGGGTACAAGTCATGAACAACATACATATGTAAAAAACCCATGAACCATTTGTGATCACAACACCCAAAATCATGAAAATCCCCAAACTTGCATAGTTCGAAATTTAAGCCTTTAGAGGGAGATTAATGCATTTTCAGATAATTTGAATGCGAGGCAAGGGTAAAGGAGTCTTACTAAGTATTCTGAGGATCGATGTTTGGAGCCCGGGCAGTCGCTTTCGAGCCTGAGGAATCGCGAGCAATCGAACAGCTGCTTCTTTGGGGAGTCGAGTGCAGCAATCCAGCAGCAGAATAACACTGTCTGCTGTGATATGGGCAAAGCACGCATAACTCGATATTACAAAACTCGAGTTATATAGTACTCGTGAAATGAGAAATCGAGTCCTATAAAAACAGACCAATCCAATATCAATCGCAGAGCAATCGCTCCTTACAGAACACTCTAGCTGCACTCAGGCGTTATTCGATGGGTCGCTTAAGTTTAAACTGATCTAATTAACAAGTACTCGGTTTCCGTGGTATCGAGTTACGTAAAAAACTCGCTTTTACTGAGACCGAGTATTTTCCAGTACTCGTTTTTTTTTTTCCGAGTTATATAGTACTCGCTAAATCAGAACTTGAGTCTTATAAATATGGACCGATCCAAAATCAATCGTCAAGCAATCGTTTCTTACAGAAAACTCTAGCTGGACTCAGGCGTTCCTCGATGGGTCGCGTAGTATCGACTGATGTCATGCACAATTACTCGGCTTCTCTGATATCGAGTTATTTAATAAACTCGATTTCACTGAGACCGAGTATTTCGTCATCGTGCTTTACTAAAATACTACATAGTACTCGTTTTTTATGATATCGAGTTACTAAACATACTCGATTTTCCTAAAATCAAGTTTTGGGGACACTACCACGTACATACAGCCTCTCTATGCATGTTTTGTTGCCATCTCCAGCTCAGTTTTGTCAATACAGCAGCTATGAAAGTTTATTACAAATTTCATGAAGCACCTGTGCATTGCATAGATCTTGTATGTTTGGGATTGCCCCTGCTATAAACAATTTAGCTATGACAGTTGAAGCTACAAATCATACTAAAAAACATAAGGCATTGCTTCCCATCAACCAAAAAAAAAAAACAAAACATAACGCACTGCTTGTATATGCTACAATTTACATGTAACTGAATTGTTCGCTTGACCAGCTTAGTGAAACCCCATTATATGTAACTGAATTGTTTGCTCAAAATAAAACATAACTGAATTGTATACGCCATTAACAAAGTGCATGACCACATAAGTACATAACAAAAGTAGAGAAACTTAGTATCAACTTCCAAGCAAAAAATGACCAATCTAACACCGTCTTCTCATGATGAAACCGAGTATACCCAAATATCATGTGCTTCCTTAGGCGGTAGGGATCATCCTGGTTGCGCAACGTACGTCCGTTATCACCCATCCACCTTGGCTCCCATACCTGCTGTAAACAGTTCAAATATGTTATGTACATTGGACCTATATAAGTTATTAACAACCAACATAACCATAACAACTTAGCAGAACCATGACTTCTAACAAATAATGTGACAAAACTATTGAACAACATCATTTCGCAATTCTCCAACATCATATTTAAATACCAATTGGACTCATTCGCCTATCCATGCATGAACACCAACGTTTGTTTCATAACTAGTCCAAATACGTACTATTGCAATAGATAACAATTTACTACTACTCAGTTGTTAACAGTACGTCATGAGTTATATGACAAAAGTTGTTAAGAAATGGAAGCTTTACCTATGACGCAGCTCCACCACTTCTTGACTTCGCATTTCGAGTAGGACATGTTCTACGGTTGTGCCCCTCTTGGTGACACAACCCACATCTTGATTTTGGTCCATTCTCGATCCATAAGGAGCTCGGCAACTCCCTATCATTATCATCCTCGTCCATCTCATTGCGGATACGTGTGGACTTTGGCCAACCTTTGTTCCGGATCAATCGTGGGTTGGGCATCACTACTCTAGTTTCTTCCGGATCCGGCCATGCTAATCTGTCTTTCAACGGTTGGAATACCGGTTCGTAGGTGTGGTACCTATGAGTCACGCTATAGCAAGGATCAATAAACTGTTGCGCATCATGCTTATACTTAGCACAAATTGCTATTACGTGTGAACACGGGATCTTGAGCGCTTCCCATTTCCCGCACGTGCATGTCATACTCCGAAGATCAACCCTATGCGTGTGTTGTCCGCCCCCATCGATTAGAGGATTACCTGGTGTGTCAACCTAATATAGCCGCGCTTGTGCGGACATCCGTGTCACCATATGGTCCTTTGCCTTTGCTTGATTTTTTTCGAACTTGTCCATGGCATACTTGCACCATTCTTGACCCGCTTCCAACTGATTTAGAGTGAGATTACGACGAGCGTCAAAGTACGAGTTCACTTTGAAAAAGGTGAACCTCACCATTGCCGTTATTAGCAAGTTGCGTGCACCTTTCAGTACTCCATTAAAGCACTCCGATAGGTTCGTTGTCATTGCTCCGTATCGACGCCCTCCATCGTGTGCAAGTGTCCATTTTTGTTTGTTTTCAGCTTCAAGGTACTTGTGTGCAGCCGGCTTGACATTGCGAATTAATTCAAGTGTGGCTTCAAACTTTCTGACTTGATTCGCACTTGCTGCCCTCCATACCAAGTTCTTCAACTCTGGACTTTTCCATTTTGTGTTGACATTGCTGACTACATGGCGGAGGCAGTATCGGTGATGGACCTTGGGAGACTGCAACCACGTCATACTTGTGTCATCAAAGCAGGCTTTTATCCCCGAATGTCGGTCAGAGATGATGCAAAGATTGGACCGGTCCGTAATATTGGTCAACCATGCCAAGAACCATTCCCATGTCTCCTTGCTCTCACTCTCAACAATGGCAAACGCGAGCGGATAAGCCTTGTTGTTAGCATCCGTTGCCATTGCTATCAACAACTTCCCCTTGTACTTGCCATAGAGGTGCGTTGCATCGATGCTTATCACCGGCCTGCAATGCTTGAACCCTTCAATACACAGACCAAAAGCCCAAAAGGCACAATTAAACGTGCAAGTTCCTAGCATGTTTCGGTTGTCGCACTTCAACTGTGTCACTGTGGTTGGATCTACATCTTTCAACGCCGCCAGAAACCGAGGCAATTCTGCATAGGACTCATCGAAATCCCCGTAGATGGCCGCAACCGCCTTATGTTTTGCATCCCAAACCTTATAGTGAGATGCCCAATGGTCGTGCTTCGCATGCAGAAGACTACGTAGGGTTGCTATTGTTCTTGAAATGTCTTCCCGTACGTATGACTCGAGTGTGATGGCAATGAACTTCAAATCCATCATCCTTCCATCATGATCCACCTGGAGTGACGAGCAAGTGTGGGGACCCTTACATGTTGTGATCTCCCACAACTTGTGCCTTTTGCTGTTGATAGCTCGAACTGACCATGGACATGCATCTTGTACACATGTTACAACCAATCTCTCGGGGTCTGACTTGATGTACTTAAATTTCTTATTGAGCCCCACAGAGAACATGGTTAACGCATGCTGAACCGCAGCTTTATTCAAGAATAGCATCCCCTTGCTCGGTTCGTCCCCCGGCCGCCAACTCATCAAACCTGTTTCCATGGACGGTGATGGGTCATGAATGTTATCCCATGTGTTTGACGTGAACCAGTCGGGGTTAGGGTTTGGATTGGGGCAAGCATCCACATTGTTTTCAACTTCTACCTCATCTAAACATTCTGGATTGACCTCCGGTCCATCATTATCAACGAACTCCTCGTACATGTCTCGAGTGTCATCCATTTCGATTGCGTCGTCGAAGTTGGTTTGGATATCTTCATTTCTGTGAGTATACACTTCGGTGTTCTCAATATTGTCCATAGCAACTGCATTGTATGGTCCAACATTGTAGGGCAAAGACGTCTCCGCTGTAACACTTGGGTACACGATGGTTACAGGAACTGATTCTTGCTGTCCAGCGTTACTGGCATACTGCGAACCCCTGTCAACATTAAACCCAACAGTGTCAACTGTGACATACAAGTCAGAACATATGAATTGCGGTGCCCGCTTTATCACTCCCCACATTATGTCCACATCCTTGTCGCATTGTAACGGAATTGAATTATAGAAAACTTGGGTACCCACCAGTTGCTGAGGAGCCCGAAATACAATGGAGATGTCGTGGGAATCCTTGTCTAACACTAGAGTTGACATTATCTTCCGTTTTAGTTTTCTCATGTGTATCCCACGTTTCACTTCAATAAGCGCCTGCTTTTGGTTCGGACCTCGGTATGATAGCCCATGCAAATCATTAATATATGCCTCCCCGTCGAAGTAAACGTAGAAGTAATGCGGACTCATAACGAACCTAAACCACAAATAGTAATAATAGTTGTATCATACAATGTGAATATGCCCTATGTTTAGGTGTGCATTCAGCTAAGCAAACCAAAGCAAATTCTGCTAAAACCTTCCCCTATTTTTTGTCATAAATTTTAGGCTAGTCATAAATATTTACATGCAAAAAAATACTATTGAATAACTATATCATCTAGTCCATCAGACACCTAAATTCGAAAAAAAAAACATGTTCGCACAATCAAGTATTTAATTTCATGTAGACCCTTGTTAAACAAATGAGAATTCTTAAAGCATTGCAAATAGGGGAAATAATTCCTACCATGCAACATGTATAGCATGTACATATGTTCATATACCCCTCACTGAAGACCCACAACATTCAAATAATTTGTGTTATCAGTTAAATGTACCACATAATTATTCACAATGACCCCCCACTGAAGACCCAATTCAGTCAAAGAATATCTTATTACCAAAAATTGGACTCATGCATTGTTTTGATACGAGTCATTGAAGACACTTCTTTCAAAGAATTTGTGACTGAAGGAGTTTATACTACATTATTACATTTACATACCCTCCATTGAAGACCCACAGCATTCAAAGCACAAGAGTGTTATCTGCCTAGGATCACAATATTATGTACATAATGGGACATGAAATACCCACAATATTCAATGAATTTGTGTTATCAGTTAAATGTACCACATAATTATTCACAAAGACCCCCCACTGAAGACCCAATTCAGTCAAAAAATATATTATTTGTGTTGTTCTAAATTGTTATTAGTTGTTTACCTATACGGTGAGATGTTGACAGAATGGAGAAGGTGTATACAACAAACAATGCACGTTCAGCAACTGGTCAATGGAACTTTGAATTGCCAATATGGTATGACACACTGGTAGGATGCTCAAACCAGTCCGCCTTCAGAAGGGAACAGTTCAGCTCGTGCATGACCTCTAGCCAGTGGTCCCAGAAGGTCAGGGTACTTGATGAATAAACTGGACAGTACTCGATTCTACGTAAATCGAGTACTGTAACTCGGTTATAGAGAAACCGAGTATTACTAAACGCACGTACGAATGGCAGTACAGATTAATTGAACTCGGCTCTGCAGAAATTGAGTAATATTTGGTCCAACTAATTGCCGTTGGGCAGCAGTTATATATACTCGGGTTTTGGAAAGGCGAGTTTATTATTGTACTCGATACTACAATAAGCGAGTATTTGACCTTTATATTTTCACACAGCTTCCTGTGTACATTCTGGTTGGGGCTAAGAGCAGAAGAAAACAGGTAGAAATGGAGCAGAGAAGCCTCCTTTGCTTATAAAGGTAACATTTAAAAACCATGTTTGATAGTTGTGATTAAACAATTTACCACTGTACAATTATAGATTATACAACAGTTTGACAGATCTTTGAGCAAGCAACGTCAAGGCTGCTGTAGTAACGCGACATGGTACATGTTTATCTAATAGCTCAGATTCCATACTTGGTAAGTTCTAACCCCAGCAATACCCTATGCAATTTTCACATACAATGCTGTTGTATGTTCCTCTTTTAGGGTGGCAGATATTATGTTGTTTTCATTGGTCGTGCTCCTGGCATATACGACAATTGGGCAGAAGCAAGTAGACAAGTTCATAAATTTGCAAACGCCGAACACAGGTCATACAAAGATCGACGGGAAGCAGAATGTGCATACATGGAGTTCTTGCAACGTAATGGTAGGAACATGTAGTATGGTGCTTCTCCATCGTGGACATCTCCTACTATGTCGACACCAAGCCCAGGGGGGACTTCTCAAAGCGAAGGAACCAGCTTTTGCGATGGAGATGTGAGGAACAGATTGTTGAGGTATCAGTTAGACGTTGCCATTAAGGAGCGTGACCACGCAAGGAGAATTGCAAGCTTGAGTACTAACATGCTCAGTGAAGTGCTAAGCCATGTTATGGGGGATGATGAAGTTCATGATTCGACACATCAAGAAAGTGCAAAATGATGGTGAAACTATGCCCCCTATTCCTCAAGTTGCACTACAGATGAAGTTTTCCATGTTGTTGAATAGAATTGTCGTTTCCCTGTTGAACTTGAATTTGGAATCTGTCTTGGCCTGTTGAAATATGTAATTGCTTGTTTTGTTGTTTGATTTTGGCTAGGTTGCTGTCGTAATTGTAATTGGCTTTGGGCAATCTGATCTAGCCACTTGCAACAATACAATTTAATACAGTTATATTGTTCCGACTACAGCAATCGGGTGTACTTTTAGTCTTCCAAAAACACACATTTACAAGTGGTTAAACGTTCATGTTGGGTAGTTGTAATTTTTCATATAATTTTACATTGAAATATGAAGTACTATTTTGGGTTATAGATTTGTTTTTGAAAAAAATTAATTTAATTTAGACATTTATAAGCAATGAAATTATGATTCATGAATTAAAAAATACGAGTTCAAAAGAATGAGTTAACCATGCATAACTATACCTCAATTTTGATGCCCAAAATTTACTAAAATTTATCATTTCGTAAAGGGTAAATAGTACGGTTAACCCACGTATTCGAATACACATTTCTAATATTATATTCTTAAAAAAACCACACATTGAGTAAAAAAGGAGGAAAATTATAAATACACCTAATGAAATACCCTTAATTTAATAAACGTATATTTATCTCTAAATAAAAAACAAATGGTTTAAGGAGCTTAAATTGAAATACCCTACCATTTTCTGTGATTACTTTCTTTATTTCGTTTTAGAATTATTTTCATCGAGTGGACTTGCATTATATGCTTGACGGAATTTTTTTTTCGGAATTTTTTTTTCAAATATTCCGTTTTTTATTTGTTATTTTTTGGCATTTGATAGTGCAAGTTAGGATATAGATAACAGTGAAATGTATATTTTAGTAACCATTAAATTTGATTATCCAAACATTTTACTATGGAGATAGTGAAATGTTGTTGTAAAACATTTGGAAGGTTTAATAAAAGATGCCAATTCATAATCTTCTTTGTCATACACTATGCTATATATATATATATATATATGGTTTATGGATGATAATTATAGAACATTTTTATTATTCAGACATTGTTTACTTTATGAGATCCTTAGATATTGTAGTCATGACGTTGACAAAAATGTAAGTTTCAAATGTGACTACAAATAACATATGAACAACTTGTTTGATTATAACCCAAACAATTTGTTGAATTAAACATGAAACTTAACTTGAATAACCTGTTCATCAACTCCCGTATATATAAATTCATAAGTCAACCATAAAGCAAGCAATAAAAATTCGACACTTAACAAATCTATTGCTTATTATTTCATTCAACCATAAAGCGTCAACGTAGTAGTCCAAAAGGTTCCACCCTCCATACTATCACATTCAATAATATGTCAAAGTTCCATAATTTATAGCCCGAAGTTTATACAAAAGGCATCCAAGTTCCATATCAAAAACTAAAAGACATTACAAATGAAGACAATAAAAAACCAAAGTGAATACATGGCATATCAAAATATCCTTGATCGCAAAATCCAATTCCAACCAGGCAAGTGCCATATCAAGAAGTAAAAGTAATGCGGACTGATTAAGAGACTGTATTAGAAGAGATTGAGGGTTCCATTGAAGACCCGGCGCCTTCCTTGTGCTCATACTCAGTTGTCTCCTTGCTCATTTTCTCTTCAGTGAGCTCTTCCAATTGTGAATGTGCAAGTTCTACATCAAATAAATTGTATCTCACCTCATTAAAAACGTGCCTATGCATTATAAATAACATATTTAAAAACCGTTGTTCGAGTTATGCAATTGAAGCAGTTATATTTTTAAATAAATAAGTCATTTGCATAGTAATTATAGAAAACAAAGTTGTAGTGTCTACTGTCTATCTCGATTGCCACCAAAATCTACAAACTATTATATTTTACGATGCATGAATATAACTTGTATTACATTGGTCAACCATACCATCATGCATCATTCAACTCAATTTATTCCATTTATACTACATCAAATAAATATTGTGCATATTCTATATGGTCTATGTTGATAACTCAAATCCGTGGTCCATAGAGCAGCTTTTCTGCCCTTTAAAACTATCTACACCTTCTCATGATTAATATATAAAATAGTAATATTGGCATTGGCATTGGCATTTTATGGGAAATCCAAAACCTTTTTGACATGTGTTTTTTACATTGACAACAAATCCACCCTTAACACTTAGAACTCATGCAGTCAACATATAAATGAAAAAGACATTACCTATATCTGGCACAGTAGAATGAGGAATGCTCAATGGCACATCAAATTTCCGTGGACAAGCCCAGTCCAAATGGCGCTTCAAATTTTCAGTAACATCTGCTCCGGCAGCAATATATTCCTTCCCACACTTCTTGCATTTGCATGTAGGCTTTCCTTCAGCTGTTGTCGGAAGAATCTGAAAGTAACTCCAAACAGTTGAAGTCCTCGTCCTCCTTTTGTAGACTTCGAGCTCAGTCTTAGCCTTCTTTGGCGGAGGAAGTTCAGCCACGTCATTGAGCTTTAAGCCGTCAGTGTCTTTTCCTTCACACTTACTGTCAGTAGGAATCTTCTCAGCACTTTCCATCTAGACCAATTTAAAGAAAAATGATTGATAAGGAATTTAGTAAATCTACAAACAGTTGGAAAATAATAATGAATTTAAAATCAACAAAACAAACAAACAAACAACTCCATTAGTACTAAACAGCCAACATTACAGTGATTATGGATCTTCAATTATTTTATGGTAAGGCATGTAAAAAACTGAAAAAACTTGAGAAAGTATGACAGATTATTTTAAAATCAGCAACAAATAAACAGATCTACTTTTATTTTTTATATCAAGATCTCCTATTAGTACTAAAAATCACTAGTATAGTGAGAAGCACAAAACAAATGGATTTCTGCACAGTATCTGTTTTCTACACAGTGGAGTTTTATGCGTAGTGTTAATTTTCCACACTAAAGATTGGAAAAAACGAGGGCAGAGAGTGCAGCAACTGTCCAAAACGTGAAGAATTCTCTGTAGTTAATCAATGTAAAAATGTAACCATGCTCTCATTTTATTACCCATTTATTTTATACAACTAATAAGACATCTTATCCCAAAAGAGTAGCTCATCACCATAAAGTACATTTCAATTTTTAACTCTACTATAAATCAGAATCCATTACCAAAGATCTAACTAGTTTGTTAGTTAAATTACGACTTTAATTAACATAATGCTACTACAGAACTAATTATATGAAGTTTCAGTAGTTATCCTAAAGTACCCACATAATGTTTTTTAATACTGTATTTATTCAATTATGATGACTTGATGAATTCTATTTATATTTTTATATAGATCACAGTGTTATGTTCATACGCTACACAATTTAATACAACTTATGAGTCAATCAACAAATTATATTAGTAATAGCTACAAACTTATATATTATCTTGATCATTAGCGTGCCACTTGAAAATTAAAACGTTAATAGACCAGGGGCGGAGGGAGGGGGGGCAGGTGCCCCCCCTGAACTTCCAAGATTTTTACTAATAATGTATTATTTACCCCTCTACACAAAAGACAAAAAACTGTTCTAGTTATTAGTAACAACCTACTGCTACATGGTTCAAAACTCAGCAGCCTTAACTAAGAACTCTGAGACTACTATAACTCTAATATAAAACTATGGGTCCCACCTAGTAATAAAAAAAAAACAAAAAAAACAAAAAATTTACTGCTATACGGAATAGGAATCACAGCAGCCTAATACTAAATAGAACTCTGAAAAAGAAAAGTGTATATATAAAAAAGTATAAAGCACGCCTCCCATAAAATTAAAAAATAAAAATAATAAAAGCTTTTGGGTGTTTTTAAAATAAACTAAAGGGAGGAGAATAATTAGGTTTTTTGTGGTTTGTCATTTTATTAATATAGTAAAGGTAAATTTATTAATTTAGTTGGTCAAACATTTTTATACTCTATTCTCTCTCTATATCTCTCTAATTTTGGGGAATTAAATCCCTCCACCTCCTCCCTTAAAGAAAATCCAAATAAGGTAATTTATCTTACTCTTCCTCTCTCAACTCCACTCTCCTCTACTCCCCCTCTATTCAAACAAGTTATTAGAGTTTCTTATGAGTTTTTAAGAACATTCGAGTTGAGTTTTTAAAAAGCGTTCAAGTCATTGAGTCACGTTTATATATTCACAAGTATATTGCATACTCTTAATATTCATGTTTAAATTTTTTTAGATTAGTTTCTTACTTTCAATTTTGTCTTTTAATCTTGCCCCCCCCCTGACCTAATGTTTGGCTCCGCCACTGTAATAGACTTTCCACATATATATTACACTAATCATCTTAATAATTAAAAAGTAACATGGCAAAAGTATATTAGTTTACAACGTATAACGCATATGTTAATTACTTGACAGTGACACAACATCATATGTAAGATTAACTTTTATTATATTAAATGCAACATATGATAGAATATCAAAATACTTTAAAATAAATTATAAAATTTATTTTTTCTTCAAATTATTTGTAATAGAATTGTAGTTGATGATTATAAAATTCGTAACCGTGTGGGTGATATGATAATTTATTTCAATTTATACAAGTGACACAAATTCCCCTTTGAGGGAAAACTGACAAAAATTCCATCTAATAAAAACGAGTTCACTTTGAAAACTTCGATCTTTTATCTGAAACTAAAAAAGAAAAAAAATAAAAGGCTACCAAAAAAAAAAAAAAAAACAATCAACATCATAGCGATTAACGACATAAACGAACGGATCTACAATTATTTTGTTTTAAGATGACAGCTACAAAGAAACATGAAAAGAAATCATAGGGCGAGATAATGAAGGGATTTTCTAAAATCAAAATAAAAAATAAACAAACAAGTATAGTATTAGCAGTAAACAATCGACATGATAATGATTAACACAGTAAACAAAATCTACAATTTGTTGAAAAACGTTCATTAGTAAGTAAACAAAACAAAAAATATATATAAAAATATACCTTGGTAGTGGACTCGGTGGTTGAAAGCTGAATACAAAGAACAGAGGCAGCCACGGTTTTTAGGGGAAGCTAAATTACGGGGGTCGGCTAGGGATTTGAGGGGAAGACGGAGTAACAGGTTGAGAGACATGTTCAGTGAGTGATTTTTGATTTTATAGTGTAGAGATGTAGATGAAGGTTGGGGTTTTGAGGAGGAGAGGAAGAGTCACAGAGTAAAGGCTGACGACGAAAACAATGAGACACACAGATTCAGAATGGAGGGAGGTGAGAGGTTCAAAACTCTGAGAGGAAGAACAATATATCTGATCTGATTGATGTTATACTCGATTACGGAAATAGCGACTTTATAGTACTCGCTTCCTATAATTCTGAGTATTACTCGTGGATACAAATGCATGTCCGCGATAGGTAGAAATGCCATTGTACAATACTCGGTTACTGTAAAAGCGATTTCAAACTGTAACTCGTATCCTATAAAACCGAGTACTTCGGAGTAGTGTTAGTCAGGGAAAACCGTAATGCTCGATTATACTAAAACCGAGTAACTATACTCGCTATCTGAAAAATTGAGTTTAATATTTCTGACAGATCGCCTACCAATCGCCGTTCAGTCGAGTTTTACAGGGAGGTTCAGCTGGACCCATGCGTTCCGCGATGAATCGAAGCCACTTCGACTGATGCGATTTCACAGTGTAACTCGTATCTTAAAAAACCGAGTACTAGAGAATACTCGATTATGTTAAAACCGAGTAATTGTAATCGCTTTCTTAAAAACCGAGTTTATTATTTTGACCAATCACCAATCAATCGCATATCAGTCGCGGTTTACAGGGAGGTTCAGTAGGACTCATGCATGTTTCGCGATGGATCAAAGCCACTTCGATTGATCCAAGTACAGTGGTGGTGAGTTGTATAAACTACTCGCTATCTGTATGTCCGAGTTCTTTAGAACTGGACTTTACACATTATATTCGATGGGTCGACTTCTTTAGTATCTCCTTGTATAATTATTCAAATTAAACAATTTCCAAAAATTTATTCACACCAATTTTACACGTGTTGGTGGCAAGTTGCAAAGGAAAAACTGTTTCTAATATTTCAACAATCTTAAATAGACTCATACAATATCTTACTACTAATTTTATTTCTGTAAGATGCAATTTAGTTGGGTGTTTCTTAAAAGAAAAAGGGAAATTCACCTGCATAGTTACTTGGTCAATATGAAAGCATAATATGAAATAATGATTATATATATATATATATAAGTTTTTAAGCAACCTAGGTTCTAGGTGTTCTTATGCAACCCACGATGTGGCTATTAAAAGAACCATGCAATATAGTATTCAACACAGTCACGCCATGTAGCCGAGTATAAAAATTCCTATTATCCAAATTGCATTATGTGCCTCACTTAAATACACTAAATTAAAAACTCCGAAATTTAAATTTCCATCCACAAAATTATATTGCATTCATTAGTATAACCATTCTATAAAACTATATTGCATTCATCATGACGTCTCAGCTATAGCTAAATTTGCACTAAAGGATTTTTCTTAGAAAATAGAGGCACATCAAAGGAATGGACATCAACAAATCTATTACTAAAATTAAACTTCTTGAATTCAAAATTCCAACCATCATCACTATATTGCATTTGTCTAAAGCTGCCTTTGTTCAAATATGCAGATACATAGATACGAGTTATATATAGAAATGAATTTTCCATTTGACATGAAAATATCCACCCTTTGCAATTAAAATTGGTACCTAACACGAAGCTTACTCAAACATGCACATATAGGACCTAAGATGCTTAAGTAGCTTCATTAGTTACAAAATATATTTCAAAATATTGAATAAGATGAAATCAGCTGTCCAAAAAATCTGTCCAATTTTGTGGTGCTATGCTCTCCAAAAATCTGTCAAACTCTTCTATGTCCAAAAAATATTGTCAAAGTTGTATCCGCTGACTGTTACATCAACAACAAGACATTGTCCAACTACCCTGCAAAAAACGACATCAACGGAAATGGTGGTTTTCAAAGTTTATCAATATTAGGATCTACTGAAGCCTGCAAAATATGCCACCAACTATGAATCAGTAAATGAAAAAGAAAAAAACAAGGAAGTTTCAATTTCATATCAACTTTCATAGATCTAGTTTGATGTGCAGGGCAGATTTTAATAATAATAATTTCATATGCAGGGCACCTTTTTTCCAACACTGTCTTGCCAATCAAACAAAGCTTAAAGCAAGGAAGGAAATTTATATGCTGTGTAAGTGCGTTCAATTTCTATGCCATGCTGGACTTATCTATATCTAGAGAGAGGAGAGAGAAATTCAGTTGCTTCAAAGCAACCACTTCCATTTATAGTCAAGAAAAATCCCAACTGCCTAATATTGTTTTCGATTTTTCTCTTTTTTTTTTTTTTTTGGTTTTGAATTTTAATTATCGGAAAATGAACATCAAAAACTAAAAAAAAAAAAAAAAGAAGTCCAGATATTGGGCAAGGTTTTACCCCCATATGCTCCACAGCATCAACAGCTCAACGCTGTTTTCGTTTCCTCACAGCTGCCTTCATCGGTCTAGTCTTACCTGAAATGCAAAGTAGAGCACATTACTTGAATGCACACATTCCCTAACAGCGAAAGTAGAGTTTAAAGAGAGGGATTGCACATTCCCTAAGGCAACAATGATGTGGAAAGGAGCTATACAGCTTCTCTTTTACTCATCCACTAAATACGGGTCAACACTCAATAGGCTACATCATTGGGCAAATTATGTGAGGATTTTGTGAAATGAAAAAAGAAAAACTAAGGAGAAAAAATTCTATAGCAATGATTGATCACCCTTGACAGCACTAATAAGTTGGGGGATGAATTGGGTACACCTCCAATGTCACATGACTACTACTAATAGATTACTACAACCACAAATAATGATGGTGAATAGCAATATATTAACTGCATTGCAACAATGGCAATAGTAGTTCAATACAATAGAGGATATACTTAATACTCTTGGATTATGTGTTTGATGATGAAGCCTTTGAAATATCTACCAAGTGAAGTGAGTAATAGTTGACGAACCCTCTTCTTAATTTAGTTATAAGAAAATGTTTGATCTGAGTATGATCATCACTTAAAGCAAACAACATCATATGCAAGTCAAGTGACATTCTATTAAGGTAAATGATAAACGGTTTACATAGCATGGAGGTGCACTGGGTAAAGAAGACAATCTAATGCAAACTGATCACAGGATTATTAATCTAAACAGTGTAATTCATAGATAGCAATTAAGGAAGATGCCTTCCTAGTTGTGCAAATAATTACTGTCACCAGTCCCACAACTAGGGGGTGTATGTCAGTGCGGAGTGATCTTCGGAACCCCTGTACCGGCTCAATATTCTCACTCTATATCCGTTCAATCTGTGCAGCCGGTTCGTCATGGTTAGGAAGTGAAGGGTCCTGGGTGGGCTCAGCCTGAACTACAGGTGGGGTCGGTCGGCCAGGTGTGGGTACAAATATACAGCCACCGTCGTGGGCAGAGGCATTGAACAATGGGGGAGACAGCCGAGTGGGTGGTGGGGACCGAGGGCCGGCTTGAGCACAGGATGTGTGTTCTGCACTATAGTCATTGCCAGCGGGGTGGGATGGCTGGGCAGCAGTGTCAGACATGCATCGCGATGACCCGACGCCATCCATGTACATGTCCCAGTCGCCCTCGAACGCCTCATCATCTGTACAAAAACAGCTGTATTTTTTAAGATGACAACAAGGGATTGAGTCAAAAAAATGTCTTACTATCTGCAGCCTAGATATGAATCAATGGCATTTGACCCTTTACAGGGGATTTACTTTAGGGAATGAAACCTCTCATTTACCAGTTCCTACACGCACAAAATGTCGGCCCAGTTGCAGCGTCATGGTTGCTAAAGTTTTCTGTTGTTATTGCTTGTTATTCTGATTGCTTATTTTTCCATTTGCAATTAAAGTATCAGATTTTGCCCCAAAAAAGCAAAAATGTCTACTATTTGCTGTAAATTGTTTTTTTATTGAATAATTATTTCAACTTTAACAATACAATTAAAGAAAATTCTTGAAGGTGAGTGATAAAATATATATAAAAATGTTTACGATGGAGAAAATTTTCTGACTGAGAGTGGGAAAAGATTACTTACACTATCAGTTAATGCATTACTCATACAAATCCCAAAAACAGTAATTTTTTTTTTTTTTTAATTGGAACAGTCTGCATTCAGTCAACTGAAAATGTAAGACAACTAAGTGCAAAAACAAAGCTACAACAGAGCTGAAAACACACAGCAGCTGCAAAGCTGATACAATAACACTAAAACATTGTTTTCAACACAAGATTCAACATGTATAATTACCCTAGAATCTAGACAGTATAAAGGACAGGTTAATTCGTACGTAAGTTGGTAGAATCCAATAACTATTATAAAGTGTAAACCCTGCATAATGCCAAATGCGTAAGCAATCCAAATTGTATGAACTACAGATTGCGATCACAACTTTGAATTTTCCTCATATACTCCTAAGTGTATTTCCATGGTGGTGTAGGAATATTTTTAAAAGGAATTACATTAGCAAATAGATTTTTGTGCTTTATACTCGATGGAAAAACTGCATAGACTTGCTGTTATGTCATCAATGTGTTAAATATATTAGCATTGATGGGTATATGCTAAAAGTGGATAATAGTATTGTCAGTGTAGTGTATAAGGATTGAATGAAACAGTTTTGCATGTCTTACATTTCAATACATATATATTTTGGTTGGAAGAACTTAAAAAGCCGTACCTGCTGGTTGATTTTTACAGTGCTTAGTTTTAATATTTAAAGTTTGGGAGAACATTGTAAGTAATTATACCAAATTCCATAAGGAAATGCATATTAACCCTACAAACTACTTACCAAACAATATATACTTCGCTACTATAATACGTCCTCTAAATAAATTACAACTCAAAGTAGTAGAAGTGCAAGTCAGTAAGAATTGGAGGTATTAGAGTTGGAAGTTACCGAAGTCATCCTCATCCTCATCCTCATGAACACCTGCAGGACCTCGACTGCGTCCACGCCGTCCAGACCCACGACCTCCCCCACCACGGCCTGTGGCCTGTGTGCTCGCCTCAGTCGCCGAGGCACGCGCATTCTCCAATGCCACTCGGCTCAACTCTCCAACAAGATCCAGCGTACTCTTCAGGTGGTTGTACACTTGGGAGCCTGGTTCGCATTGTGACAGTAATTCCACGTTGGACTGAACCTGTGAAATAAAGGAGTCCCGTTAAAACTTTTATGGTTCCTTTTGTGTTATGCATGACCGATTTGAAAACAAATTATGCATGTTGAGCTTATTCATATACATATGAACATTGAAATGGCATAGCAGTACATATTGCTTGTGAGAAATGCATATCTAGTGGCAAGGAATGAAATGTTCTCTAAAATGAATGTCAAAATATTGATTCAATGGCTTGTGGTCGCACTTTAATTTTCAGAATGCACGTAGCAACACACATATATTGTCAATCCATCAAAGAAGCATGTTCAGGGTTTGTTGCCTTACCAAGATTTCCCAATACGCCGACTCACGCGTAATGAACCGTCTGGTCGTCCTTTGGTACGCCTCCATGTAAGCAGCAAGGTATGTCGTGTCCCCATCCAATGTCGGTGCGTCGGCCAGATGTTCCTCTCTATGGGCCCATCGGTCAATGTGGACAGCATGCTCTTGCACCCAATCCCTATCTAATTTACCTTGGAGGGAGATTTTATGGAGAGCAACCGATGTATCCACAATATCCGATGGCGCTTGCTTCATCCCAAACTGTCGAATGACATGTTCGGGATGATGACCCTCTACTATCCAAAAATAGATCAACGGCACAATGGCCCTCCATATATGTCGGCCGGCAGTGCAATATGGGGGCAACGACTCTAGGACATCCTTGTACGGCTCCCAGACAACCTGCATAAATGGTCAACAAGAGAAAAATCAAATACGTACTTATTTGTGTCAATCCTCAATGTGAGCAAATATGTAGAAGACCATTGAAGAACCACTTCACTAAAAATCTGAAGACATTGTTGACCTACTTCCCTCTCTTATTGAATTTGACATGGTAAGATGCACCTGGATACTACTGGTTGCATGGTTTCAGTCAGAATCTTAAGACCTTGCATGGAACTGAAAGCTTTTGTGATGCTTATTGTTGCTACCAATCTTAGTTTGGCCAAAATATAATTGTCATTATAAATCAGTAATTGGCACATTGTGTGATTTGGGGTTCGAAAAGAGGAGGAGAAAATTAAGAAAAGGGAGAAGGGGAATGCCCAGTAAACATACCTTGTTGGAGTAGGATTTGTATGCGATGTGCTTACCCTAAAAAGTATATACAAATAATGTTGTTTATTATATAGAGTCAACGATGTCCATTTTGTAAGGAAATATTATAAAGATCTTAGACCTGCTGTAAGTATTGGACTCATAAATATTTTGATAACAATAATATTCAATGTGGTTATTCAGTTCACCTTTAATTGCAAATGGTGTTTCAATTTTGCCTGTCAAATTATATGCAAACTTATGCAATTATTTCAAGAGCATCAAGCTCAAAAATATCAGGTTTGGAAAATACAGGTAAAAACATTACCTACAGTTCTGCATTCTATAGTTCTTAATATTCTTTCTAGCAACCAAAAAATAATAATCACAAGCAATAGCTACAACCGAGGGAAAACGTTGAAGGGTAAAAAGCTAAATATGTGTGGAATCAAAACGACAAACATCGGTGTAAAATTATTAATGAAGGTACTCTATATTGACTGCCCACCCACCGTTGTGTTTGTGTTCGTAACTAATTCCTTGTATATCTATGGTCTAATCGTCAAAGTTACATTATTAACTATACACATGCAGTAGTTGTTAAAACCCTACCAAGTGACAAACAAAAATATGGAGAATTATATCCTTCTGACATGAAGCGGTAAAATACCTGGTGTGCCTGTATACTCGACAATGACGCTCGATACGCAAGTAGCACATGTGTGGCATGCTCTTTCGTGCTCTTCGGCCCCTTCCATCTAGTAAACATACAATTTCAGACAATGCTCATTAGTTAATATCAAACAACAATGCTACCGCGACAATAAATGCGTACCAAAAATAAAGCCATTAATTAACTTTCATATTTTCGGTAGGGGGTTGATCCCTTAAAGCAACTGGTTTCTTAGAATATAATAATCTCTTAAAGGCTAGATTGTCTTAATGACACCGTAATTTGTTCTTAACAGGTTTGGTCAAAATACTCAAGAAGTATGACAAAATAACTGGTGCCTTCATTCGCTTGCCCTTCATTCAAAAGGTCTTGCAACAGCCCTTCTTCACCACTGACATACTCTACAAGCTTGTGGAGTGTGAGGCAATGCTGGACGGAATTTTCCCTAAGTGTGAACCACCAGCTTCAACAGTGATAGCTGATGGGGATGATGATCCTTCAACTTCTGACGCTACCAATAACAACGGTCTGCTTAGAGTGCCAAAGGAACTTGCAGAGATTAAGTATATGGAGAGATTATATATGAAGAGCACTATATTAGCACTACAGGTTTTGAAGGAAATTCAGAGCGGAAGCTCAACCGTTGGCCATTTGTCATTGCCACCACTGCAATTTAGTGCAATTGACAAAACATGGAATAAAGTTCCACATCTGGAACAAGTTGCCAAGTAGTTGTATTTTGAGGAAGGAATTGGGGTGAGTGCCTCCCATTGGTTCTTATTTTGCCCTTTTTCTTCTTTTTTCTTTAATGCATCTATTATGATACCTTAGATACTAACACAGATGTAAAATGCTAAACTCGACCTAAAATGAATTCAATCGAATCATAAGTTCTACATAATACTCGCCTTGTATAGAAGAAAGTAGCATCTTGAAATTGGGAAAGAGAATATTGGTTTACATTTTATTTTAACCTAAAGCAACATCTGTAGCTGTTTTTAAAGTTGGACCATTTGGGGCCAAGAAGTATTTATACTTGGCATGTTGCCACGGTCTTGTAGTTTTTAATGGCAGTGTTCGCTTCTCCCCTAGAAGAGAATCTGGGTTCGAATTTTCTTCACTTGACTGTTGTAAGCCAAAAATAGAAAATGACATGTTTAAGTATCAGATCCTAAGAGATGTCCTATTCTGGCAGGTTCAAGGATCAAATCCTAAGAGAAGCCCTCGTCTTCCATTTCTTCGCAATGGCCGGAAGTTTGTTCTTACCGTATTAGACATGTGTAGCATACTCTAAATTCTGACATTTATTCACAAGGTTCTAAAATTCTTGGGTTCACATTCATGGCCAGAACTGCAAAATAAAGTGTTTCCTTACAAAAGAGAACCACTACCTAAAAAGGGGGGTTGGATTAGTTAAAGCTTAATGACCAGATACAGAGTAGGCCGAACCTAGAATACGATTGTAGCACATCCAATTGTCTGCCGTGTTTAAAACTTTAAATCATGAGTTATTTAGAGTTTAGACAAAGCAACCCTTATTTCCAACCAACCCACCAACACCAAGTACCTACCCCCCTCCCCTCAACAAAAAAAATAAAAAGAAATCCCCTGCCTCTATATCCTTGAAATGTTTTCAAAAATGGTAGTTTAACTAACATTTGTTGATATTACCAACGGATATATGTAAAATGCAAATCCCACAATTTGTAACTATTGAATTGATTCCAAAAATGAAAAAGTATTTTATACAAAAAGTTAAATAAAAAAATGTTTCCAAAAGTTTGGAAAAAAAGAAAACCAACTAATGAAAAGAATCAAATTTCCTCTGTAATTAAAGTCATTTTTAGTCCTTTATACCATTTTTCTGTATTCCACTTTATATTTCACTAATCACAACTTGTCATTTATTTGTTTAATTTTCCTTATGAAATAGCTAAAGTTTAAAATAGAAAACAGAAATACATACATGACAAGTTGTGATTAATGGAACATAAAGTGAAACACAAAATATAGTATATAGGATTTGTATTCATAATAAGTAAGAAGAGGAATTCATACATTGATTAAGGCTCTTCAGTCTTGGCAACCAAACATTCATGGTACACGGTTGCCTTAATCTATAAGAATGTTCCTATAGGTGCGTAGCTAAAAAATTTACAGTTCAAATTTATTGACTGATTTAGGATCATAGATAAATTAGAAATAACGTTGGACAAAGTTTGGCTACAGACTTTTTTGGGCTACAACTTCACCTAGTATTTTTTTTTATTGGATGTGAATTTTAACAAATCCACACTTGGATTACATTTTCCTTTTATATATTACATACTTGCAAAATTTATAGAATTTCAAAAATATAAGTAATTTGTCATCAATTAATTGTTTAAATTGCAAATTTTTATGAATCATATAGTCTAAAATTATGCATAAGAAATAAGTTTATGAATCATATAGTAAATAATATCTAATTGACATTAATGTAATATATGTTAAAAGTATAAAAAACATACAATTCAACAATTAAAATTTTAAAATATGTAACAAAGTTAATTTATATAAATGAAACTGTGGACGTAGACTATAAATAAGTTTGTAGCTGAACGTCATTATAGACTTAGACTTCAAGTCTCTTACTAGTTGGTCGAGTAAATGAAGGCTACAAAACTAATTTTCTTCGAGCCGAAGAAATAGATTAATTCCCATATTAATTCCCATATGATAGGGGGAAAAAAGTGAGTTATGACGTTGTCATAAACATGAAACTAATACTGGAGCTATTTGGTCTCGTGTACCATGGTCTACTGCACTACATGTGAGTCAAATGCACAGTAAGGGCAGTAAGAGCATTGTACTTTAGATGTTTTCTCCGAAGGTGATTTCATTGGTTTCATCCCCACTTGTTACTATTAAAAAAATAATTCAACACAAAGTCTAGACTGTGAATTTCTGAGCACTAGTTGGGCCTTTGGAAAATATAATAAACACAAACAAATTCATTGTTTCATGATTATACAAATTTAGATATAAATTCATAACAAAGTATATAGATTGGTTAACAAACAATCCGTTTTTTCCTTGTTAACAAACAACCAGTTTACATACCCTACCAAATGAAATTATTGCAGAGACTTTTTCATGAGTTAGCCAAAATTCAAAAACAAACATCTTCAATATTAAACTTATATATGATCAAACTATATACTATTTACAAAAATTTTATGCAACTTTTATAAATTCTGGCCGAGTACATATTAAGTACTGAATGACGTGTGTGACTATGATTCCCATTGCACTAATAGATGAATCTAAGTCTACTGGCTTAGCATTATCTATTAAAACAAAGTATTTTGTATTCCTAATTTTCTTCTGCACTCAACACAGTGTATATTGGCATGCTATCTTGTTAAATAATCCATTGAATTAATGTCAATTAAACTTTCAATTTGAAACAGGGGTTACTTCTTGACAGCAGTGTACTTAGTGAATGCATTAAAAGTGGCATACATGCAGGGATTTTGACCAACTATACACACGTGCACAGTGAATGACAAATGGCATGATAATTGTATCAAACTAATGAAATAACATACCGACATGCAAGGGGACCTGCCTCCACTGGCAATTGCGGCAGCCTCGCAACAGGGCATATCACTGGGAACCTCGAATACGCCCAGAGCTGCACTGACATCAATGCTCCTCCCATCTGCATCGCCTTCGTCTCCGATGCCTTGCATAAGTGCCTATACAGCCAAGCTAATGCTCCACTACCCCAGCTGTACCTCTTCGCGTTGCTGATTGGGTTCAGGAACTGTAGAGGCATCACCGTCACCCGGTCCGCCGACTTGTCCACAAATAGAATGGTCCCCAATCTGAAAAGAATGTGATAGCGCGCATGTTGCTGCACTACCTCATCAGTAGCATCCGCAGCTAAGGGAGCTCTAAATTGTTCATTCAGCCAGGTCACTCTTAGCCTCGCCCTAGCAAGGATAGACTTGTTTTCATGGGGATGTGGTACCGGGTCGGGAGGACGATGACCTAGTAACTCAAGACACAACGCTGGCCACCCCAGCTTGACACTCCCAGTAATTGGCAACCCATCAATAGGAACCCCTAACATCACCTCAATATCTTGTAAGGTGATGCCCATCTCTCCATGCGGTAGGTGGAATGTGTGCGTCTCCGGACGCCAACGCTCAACTAGTGCTGTGATCAACGCATGATCCACTTCTAAGTTTGGAACCTTGAATAACCCTTCAAATCCTGCCTCAGTTATGTACCGAGCAATTCGGGGGTCTAGCCCATGCCGGGGTAACTTGCAAGATCGGTGCCTGCACTTTAGCACGCCTGGCACTACCTGCACACGAAAGAGCACTATCTTAGTATGCTAACTAGTTAGCTACAAACATTTTGCAACATGTTAGTTATGATGTTAACTAGTTATTCACTCTAGCTCAATGGCAGATTGGATCAATTCAAGGTCAATGACATTTTTTTAAATTATCACTGAGGTGATGGGCATTAGGTTTTGAAATGAGTGAACAAAGTGCCTCACTATGTCAAATGGAGTAGGGAATTAGGAATCAACAAAGTTGTCTTATGTGTAGCCACGCCTAATTGTGTGTGCATATTTGCGAAAATAATGGCAGCGGATTCATTTTAATTGATTACTATAGCTTCCGAATGAGATCTACTGATTTTGAATATTTCTACTCTATACCATTTTCGGGTACTGCTGTTAATGAAAGAGTGTTTTTAATTTCACGATTATTTCTGCTTCATACCATTTTCTCTTTGGATTAAATAAAATACTGCCTAAACCAAAACTGAAATGCTACCATGTCCAACATCTATTTACAAATAATCAAAGAACCCTACAGAAATAAAAAACAAATGATTTCGACATGTCCGAAGTTCAGTACAACTACGTACTTGACCGGCAGGCGTCTCCCATAGCGCCGTGGATCGATGACCCGGCTGCTGTGTCAATTGTGTATTTTCCGCGAGTCCAGGAACCAGATTTCGCAGTTGCTGCATACCTGACACGCATGCAATCATGTTAGACAAGCAAGTATTTCAACAGGGTTCTAGAACAAACTGACAGAAACAAATACAGAGAGAGAGAGAGAGAGTGAAAGAGAAACAGAGTGAGAGAGAGATTTGACAAAAAATTGCAAACATATAATTGCTCATCTGAATTATGCATCATGCATCTATATATACACTGATTTTCAATCCATTTAATCATATCAAGGAAGAGTTAAATTAAAACACTAAAATATAAAACACCTAGCCTGAGCATATATGCCTCACTTGATCCTAATGTTCATGGCTGCAAGGCATAAACAAAAAGGACCCATAGTCGCAGAATGTATAAGCAACCTAACCAACCAACCAACGTGCGAATCAATGTCTAAATCAAACAAAGTAAACCAACAAATGAACACAGCAAAATGCAAACCAATGAATCAATTAAGCACCACAAAAAACACCATTGGAAAATACTAAAACATAGTTCTAAAAGGTACCCAACTACCCCTAAACAATTTTGAGAGTATGGATACAAACAAGACAGAAATGGAAAAAGAATTCTTAAATTTCTTGCAAGAAGAATAAAACAATAGATTATCTAGCATTTTTCTATAAAAGCCACAAGCCTTACAAAAAGGCCACAAGCCACAAGCCACCACAAATCTTAATGCTCCCCCTAACCTAATCCAACCTATTAGGAAAGGATTGGTGACCCTCAAAGGCCACTAAGTTCCCTTTTCAACCCCACATGTAGTAGATGATAATAATAATAAATTGATGTACTTAAACAACAAACATAACCCACAAATGACTGCTACTCTAACACAAGACAGAAGCTTCAACAGGCTTAGATACCAAATTTGATGTAGGATTTTTAGGAATTTTGGCACTAAAAAGAACATCAAATAATGATAGATAAAACACTAGGCAATCACACCTAGGCTTTCGTAAGCAGTCACACTTAGGTACGTGATAACAATCGCGCTTGAAAAAAGTTGGAATGTTATTGAAATCTATCAATATTATCGACTACAATAAAGCCATTATCTATCTAGGCTATTTCTAAATCCTTTCTTATAAAGACTGGGAATTCTAATAACAAAAAAATAAGTACTTTAAGAACTTCTAAGACAATTCTAGTCTCTTATGACAATTATGCATCTGTACACAAAATGTGGCAGCAAAGGTTTTAGGAACCCAAAACAGTAGATATACAGGGCATTTATTAGCTCAATTTAGTTCAGTGATAGTGGATGTCTATGCTGTGCATTTTATGGTCTGTGTGTAGATACATGCGTGCATATCCATTGTACGCACATTATATCTATTATGTTAATAAGTTAACAGAGTGGAAGCTTGCAAAAGCCAGTAAGTTTGAAGCTTGTAAAACCAATAGCTTCTCAATTCAAGATCATTTAGCATTGAATTAAATAGCAATTTTCCCTAATTCAAAATCAATTTTCACATACAACATAATTTCCTAAAATTATAGAGTTGAATTAAACAGCAATTTTCCTTAACAATGGCCACCGTTGTCATGCTAACTGTATTTTCCATGAATTTCTGCCCTATACGTGCATCCAAACCCAGTTCACAACCAAACCCAACAAAGCTAAAAAAGCAACAATAATAATGAATAGAGATAGAGGAAAATCTAATAGAGAAAAACTTAAGAAGCCACACTCAAATCAGAGTACACGCACAATCAACACTTAACTCAGATTACATGCAAAGGGGAAAAACGAAAATTTGAACTCAGCATTTAGAAATTACCTTAATACGTTTCTACTCCTTTAACTCTGAAGATGGATTGGGTTGTGCTTCGGCTATGGCGAGAGTGAAAAGGTGTGGGTTTGGGTGTGGGTTTGGATTGAGCTTCAATCCAGCGTCGACTGATCGATTTCGTTTGGGTTCGGGTAGAAATAGGGGAACTTGAATATTCGTTGAACTTGGGAAGGCTCTACTGAACGGACTGAGGGTGGCTACTGATCGGACTGAGGAAGGGAGAGAAACTGTAGAGGAAGGAAGACACACAAACTGTTTTGGAGACGTTACATTCGAAAGCGTTTCAAATTCTGCAGGTAACTCGGACTCCGCAAAGCCGAGTTATAAACAGTTAGCCGGGAATATTTTATTTCCCAAAAGCCACGCTGGATTGCCACTGTGGCAGGAACCTGACTGAAACTCGGTTTTTGGATGTGCGAGTAATTTAAGTAACTCGGCTTTGTAATTAGCGAGTATCGAAACAGGGGCACGCCTCTATATAGTTTCAAAACCGGGGCATAATGCCAAATATTTTTGCCCAAAGGGGCAAAAGGCCAGATAGTCCATGAAAGACATAAATTGCAAATTCAATCTTATTAGCAATGATCCAGTTGGAGATGTAAATAAATGGACAATAATTCAGATGGCTAACAAATCCTACAAGACTCATGTGTTACTCATCATCATCAAAGCTAGTGCTTCTTCTCCCACTAACAATCTCTAATAGCAAGACACCGAAACTAAAGACATCTGATTTTTCTGAAAATACGCCATGCATTGCATATTCAGGGGACATGTAACCACTGAATATGTACATTGAAACACATTCATCTCATTTGCGCACAAAATAGTGGTGTTATTATTTTAAAAAATTGAAATTCAACAAAACTCTTACTATGTCCCTACCACCCTTTTTGTTTTAGCTTGAACTTCATTGCCTCCAAATATTCTAGCCATACCAAATCCGATATTTTTGGATTCAGTTCTTGATCTAACAAGATGTTACTTGCCTTTAGATCTCTATGAATAATCTTTAGTCTAGAATCCCTATGAAGATAGAAGAGACCTCAACTAATGCCTTTAATAATGTTGAGGCGTTTTCTCCAATCAAGGAGTTTTGGGTATAGTGGATATAAATGAATAGTAACCAAAAAAAAAGTATGAGCAAATTTTTATGGAAAAAAATTTACTGTTTGGAAAAGAAGTTGGGGCAAAGTTAGCACCAAAGTATGAGCAATTGCTTGTTTACCTTTCTATTTATCTGCTCTTGTACTTAAGTGAGCAAAAATGTACTTGTACGTTAATATGTAAAAAAAAGAAAAGTAAAGCTTTAAAAAGTTGTATTTAGGGGTTTACTCTGGCAATGAGACTAAAAGGAAGGTTGTTTAAATGAACTAACCAAAAGCAATTGCATCCAAACTTTTGTTTGGCATGTATTCATAGATCAACATTTTCTCTTCTCCCTCAACACAGCAGCCAAGAAGTCTAGCAAGATTTTGATGCTGGAGTTTAGAAATCAAGTGACCTCATTCATAAATTCTTCAAGACCTTGTCCAGAGGTTCTAGACAATCTTTTCACTGCTATTTCCTGTCCATCATGCAATTTTCCCTTGCCAAAAAAAGAAAAAGAAAGAGAAAAAGAAATGAGTACATACTGGTTTGTTTTGAAGAGGGACTAATGAACTCGACAGATCAAGCATTACCCTATAGACTGGACCAAAGCCACCTCGCCCACGCATATTAGCTACATGAAAGTTGTTTGTTGCAGTTGCCACTTCTTCCAAACTGGAAATCGGTAGCTCGTGGAATTTAACATCGATCAGGTAGTCAAACAAAAAGTTCTCCCTGCTTTTATATTTCCTTGCTGTTGCAAATTTTAATAGTTAGTAATCCATCTCACAATTCCCAGTCCCCATATCTAATAAATGGCCCTATTACCTCGTTTGTGAATCATTCCCATCCTCCTCCATAAGAAGTATGCTGTGCTGACAATGGCAATGGCTCCAATGGTCACTGTAATTGTGATGATTACTTTCAAAGGTCTCTCTTTTTCTGTTTACCAAAAAATGTTTTAAACTAATTCAGTCAAATTTGAGTATAGACATTTTATCAAAATCACTGTTGATGTGTGAGATTTGCAGCATGTCATGTTATCCCAATTTATATTACCTAAAAATTATAGCATTGTATTACTTAGAACAGGAAATATATCAAGAGAGAGACAGAAGCAGTATCATTTTCATTGATGATGTATGAAGAGTTGTGCTTGTAGCAACGTCATTTCTACATAGATCCATAAATAACATTTACTGGTATCAATCACAACATATCACCTTAGCAGTTATGAAACAACTGTGATTTTGTTTTTCATCTCTGGGCTTATTGTTTAATAAAAGGTAATTCAAGTTATTTTCTCATCAAAGTTGGAGGGGAGATCAACAGTCCTAAGACTTATCACCAGGTAAGTGGCTCTTATGTAAGTAGTAATGTTTTAGTCTCTATGTTACCCAAGAAAAAGTTCTAAAAAAATTAAATCCAAATACGCTTGTTGAAAATCAACAAGCAAGCAAAAAAAAATGGAACAACTGCTGGATGAACAAAACTATAACTGAAAACAAAATGAACTTACCAATGCCAAATAGGCAAGGCGAATATATATATCTGAACCACCACTGGGGAATTTCTCTAGGTCAATTAGGCTTCCACTCCATGACAAGACAACCAATGCCAGCATCATATACATAAGCTACACAAGAACAGTTCTCCAAGCACAGCTTTTGACAATCATCTTTAGCCCCATATGACCTCTCAGCAAAGTCTGGCACTTTCATCGTCTTCAGCTTGAAAAACCAATCTTCTTTTCCTTCCTCACCCCATTTGTTCACCCGATCACACTGCAAAGGTGCCCTTCTAACACACCCACTAGTCCAATTTCCTCTATTCCATTCTTCAATTATCTTCGGTTCAAACCCTCTCAAACAGCTGCACATTGATGAACCCAGTGAATGACAGGTTCCGAAAGCAGCACAAGTTCCATAGACTTCAGAGTCAAATTTTGGAGCTATTCCCAAAACCTACCAATCCTCCTTACTATTATTCCAATAACTCTGCACTAGCTTTCCTTGTGAATTCAGGACAAACTTTGACAAAGGTAACTCATTCACATAAGCAAAAGTTGCAAAAGCTGTCCCTTCTTTATCATCTACTACAGTATATCCATTATGATATTGCGGATTTGTGTTGTATATTCCAATGAATGCCTGACCATTCCATGCACCAGTCCGCCAAAATGGATGACCATCTTTCCAAATGAAAGCTCCAGGAGTGTTCAGCTGATCAATGCCTGAACTGAATCTTCCAATGGATGGATCAGAAGGGCTTTTCCATGATGTCAACTGTACCCTTTGATTTTTCCTAAAATTTTTACTGATATTCATACCTGGCAAGAATGAATCAGAAGGATGCTGAAAACTTTCCCATATTATTCCTTTAGTGTCAACTTGCAATAAAAGGTTTCCGGAATCCAAAAGCGTGGCACTCAAATTGGTCAAAGAATTTGAAATATTTGATGACCAAAGAATCTCTTCCTGTCCGTTTAGTACCACAAGATTGCCATCCTCAGATATAGTAAGAACCCCAAAAGAATCCTTGAGGGGTTTCTGTTTGTTAGCTACCCATATGACAGTGAATACAGAAATGTTATTATACCATATTCCAAGGTAGCGATGGGTAGAAATTACAGGGCTGAAGAATCCCTGTCTGAAAGTACTCCCATTCGAAATTATGTATTCAGGGTCTTTGAGGGATTGAGAAGATCTAATGATGTCTATGGCAAAGCCTAAGTTTAAAAAAAAAGGCAAAAAAGTACAGATAACAAGATTGTCTTGCTAAGAGTCCCATAACTTGTTCTGACCTACTTGTGTCTTAGAATGCAGAACAGGTTGGCCTAGCTCATCTAACAAGTTACAGCTTTGGCTAGTAGTTTTCAAGACAGACGCCACTCTAGACTTTCATAAGTCTTACGTCCCAGAAAATATGTGGTCATATAAAATTATAAACCAAAAGTTTCCTAGTCTAAATATTAGTGTCTTCCTTTCTCATTTGTTAAAAAAAAAAAAAAAAAGGTTGGGTGTCGACCAAGTACTAGGCATGGAAATTAAGGAGACAATAAAAATAAAGTATGGATAAGATGCTGAAATAGAATCAGGTTTCATTTATACATTATAAGAGATTTTTCTAAGTCACTTTCTTTCTTTTTGTCCAAGTTTCTTTTCAAAATTGTGCTTAATTTCATATGCGGCAATTTCGCCAAGATCTCTTCTTTAGTTGGGGGAAGAATCCGCACGAATCAGATTTTTTGAGAAAAATGTCGAGAGAGAATTGGATTTGGTTAGACAATGTGTAGTTGGTATAAATTGTATTTTGTCCAACATGGGCATTAAAGTCCATGATATGGACAATTTTTTTTTTAATATTTGGGGGTTGTTGTCTAAGCACTTGTATAAATTATTCACATCACCAAATCAATGAAAATATATGTGAACAATGTTTTTTAATGGTAACAGACCAATTTAAGGTAAAAATCCAACTTGGTTAGCTTATAACCGACTTTACAAAGGCAATAATTTAGTGTGGGGGTACAACATCCAAAGCATAGCCGACCTTTCGAAACTTAGAACACGTTAGCCATGATTTTTGACGATTGAGCTGTTATCAAAAGGCTGAGGAACTTTGATCGATCAGGAGTTGAACAAATTTAAGTCATTACAGACTCAAATCTTGAACTTGATCAAATCTTGAATTAGTCATTACAGACTCAATTTGACACATACAAAAGTGAATTTGCCAACACTTACACATTAACCCTGATGGTTTTCTTGAGAAAATATGACAAAATGCATAATAAATAAAGTATTCGGTTACTTACTCTTGATTCCTTGAAGAAAATATTCAATAAAGATAAATTTATATCAAAATATTCTTTTCATCAGCCAAAAACTGTTGAAACAGTGACATTGTAAGTGGAGAATCGGTCCTGTTGAGCAAGCTCTATATTTGAAGCAATCTGCCTTTCCATGAATGCAGGTTGCTTCGGAGTGGGAAGATCTGCAATCTCACCATTAAGCATAGAAATAATAGTAGACACAATTGGCCTACTCTTGCCAATTCTTGCAAGCACAGCAGTCCCACATGTATGCATCTCAAAATTTTCATTCAAAAGCATGGATCCCATATTGCTGGGTCTACCAAAGCCATACTGTTGTCATCGTTCCACAATTTCCATGCCTGAAAGATACAAAAACTGGAATGTTCAATCTTATTGGTAATTGACCATGTAAAACATGGACTAAATAAAATAGATAAAGTTACATTTTGAGTTAAATTGGGCTAAATTTTTTCCAATGTGAATGCTCTAAATTAGATAGACTTACATATCCAATGAGGCTCAAGTACTGCTCATCATTGCAAAAGCTAGTGCTTCTTCTCCCACTTACAGTCTCTAGTAACAATACGCCAAAGCTGAAGACATCTGATTTCTCTGAAAACAAGCCTCGCATTGCGTATTTAAGAGACATATAACCACTGCATTTAAACAATAAAACAGGTCCATATAATTTGAGTACAAGTGATGATATTACTTAAATTAAATTTCAACAAATATCTTACTATGTCCTGATAACCCTTTTTGTTTTGGCCTGATCATCATTGGCTCCAAATATTCTTGCTGTACCAAAGTCCGATATTTTTGGATTAAGCTCTTGATCTAACAAGATGTTAGATGCCTTTAGATCTCTATGAATAATCTTCAATCTAGAATCCCTATGAAGGTAGAATAAGCCTCGACCAATTCCTTCAATAATGTTGAAGCGTTTTCTCCAATTAAGGAGCTTTTGGTGGACTGGATCTAAATTAATAGTAACCCAAATAAATAAATAAAATTGTATGAGTAAACTTGTATGCAAAAAAAGATAAACTGTTGAGAAATGAAGTTGGGGCAAGTTAGCACAAAAGTATGCTTCAAGTGACCAAATTGGCACAATAGAAATTATTAATTAAGCCACTAACTAACTTGATGCAAGATTTGTAAGTGTATGAACTAACCAAAAACAATTGTTGTCCAAATTTTTGTTTGGCATGTACTCATAGATCAACATCTTCTCTTCTCCCTCAATACAACACCCAACAAGTCTAACAAGATTCCGATGTTGGAGTATAGAAATCACCACCATCTCATTCATAAATTCTTCAAGCCCTTGTCCAAAGGCTCTAGACAGTCTTTTCACTGCTACTTCCTGTCCATTATGCAATTTACCCTAGAAGAAAAATTAAAGAATATCAACACATATCTATTTGAGAGAGACAAATGAACTCTACATGAGCAACCATTACCTTATAGACCGGACCAAAGCCACCTTGTCCAAGCTTATTAGCCATATGAAAGTCGTTTGTTGCAGTTGCCAATTCTTCCGGATTAAAGATTGGTAGCTCGTGTAGTTTCACATCTTTCAGGTAGTCAAACAGTAAACTCTCGTCGCCTTTTGTTTTCATTGCTGTTGCAAAATGTGATATTAGTTAACCCATCTAGCAATTCCTAGTCGCTGTAGATAATTAATAGGCATATTACCTCTCCTTTTTTTAGCCATCCACCTCCATAAGAAGTATGCAGGGCTGGTAATAGCAATCACTCCAATAATCACAGTAATTGTGATGATTACTTTCAAATGTCTCTCATTTTCTGTGTTATAGGAGCAAAGTTTTAAACTACTTCAGTCAAATTTGACAATGGAAATTTAATTCAAAAATACTGAAATCCAATTGCTTTTGTTCTAAATAACTAGGTAAACAAACAACCGGGCTAATAATTGCTGGATGAAGCATAAGATTAGGAAAAAAAAAAAAAACTCTTAAAACAAAATGAACTTACCAAATTCCGAATAGGTCAGACGAATATATATATATATATATATATATTTATCTGATCCACCAACCAAGAATTGTTGTAGGTCAACAAGGTTTCCCCTCCATGACATACAACCAATGCCTGTATCATATGCGTAAGCTACACAAAAACAGTTCTGCAAGCACTGCTTTTGACAATTGTCTTTAGTCCCGTATGACCACTGAGCAAAAGTCTGGCACCTTGACCATCTTCAACCTGAAAAACCCATCTGCTTTTCCTTCTTCAACACTATTGTTCAACCTTTCACACTGCAATGGTTTTCTCCTCACACATCCACTACTCCAATTTCCACTGTTCCATTCCTCAATAATCTAGGGCTCAAATCCTCTCATACAGCTGCAGATTGATGAACCCAGTGAATCACAGCTTTCATTTGCACCGCAAGTGCCATAAACATTACACTTATCTTTTGGAGCTAACCCCACAACCTTCCAATCCTCCTTCCCATCATCCCAATATGTCTGCACTAGATTTCCTTGTGAATCCAAAACAAATTTTGACAAATGTAACAAGTCCATATAAGCAAAAGTTGCATAAACAGTTCCTTGTTTGTCATCGACTACACTAAATCCATTATGATATACAGGATTCCAGTTTTGTATTCCAATGAAGACCTGACCATTCCATGGACCAGTCTGCCAATATGGGTGACCGTCTTTCCAAACAAAACCTTCAGGAATGTTCAGTGGATCAATGCCTGCAGAGAAGCTTCCAATAGATGGATCAGAAGGGCTTTTCCATGATGTCAACTGCACTTTCTCATCTTTCCTGAAATTAGTACTAAGTTTCATTATTGGCAAGAAGGAATCAGATGGATGTTGAAAACTATCCCATAATATAATTCCTGTTGTGTCAACTTGCAATACAAGGTTTCCGGAATCCAAAAGAGTGGCACTTGAATTGGTTACAGAATTTGAAACATTCGATGACCAAAGAATCTCTTCCTGTTCGTTTAGTACCACAAGATTGCCATCCTCAGATATAGTAAGAACCCCGGAAGAATCCTTGAGAGGTTTCTGTCTGTTAGCTACCATATGACAGTGAATACAGAGATGTTATTATACCATATTCTGAGGTAGCGATTGGTGGAATTTACAGGGCTGAAGAACCCCAGTCTGAAAGTACTCCCACTGGATATTATGTATTCAGGGTCTTTGATGGATTGAGAAGATTTAATGGTGTCTATTGCAACTCCCAAATTTAAAAAAAAAAAAAAAAGCAACAAAGGACAGACAACTCCCAGATTTAAGTCCCATAACTTGTTCTCTGGCCTACTTGTGTCTGAGAATGCAGAACAGGTAGGCCTTGCTCATCAGACCAAGTTACAGCTTTGTTTATCCGGGAAAAAAAAACGAAAAAGTTTAACCTTTGGTTGGTAGTTTTTTAAGAAATAGGTTACTCTAGACTTTCAAAAGTCTTGATCCCAAGAAATAAGTTTGTCATATAAAATTATAAATTAAAGGAGTTTGTTCCCTAGTCTAGATAGTTTCTTCCTTTGTCAAAAAGGACAGGTTGAATTTCAACCACGGACTAGCGACTGGGGATGGGAAATAATTAAGGAGACAATTGGAATAAAGTATTATAATTAACACTGTATAAGACGCGGGAATAGAATCTGCAAAATCCTAAACGATTAAGTATAGATCCCTATGCAGAAATAAATTCATTAACAGTTAATCACAAAAAATAAAAATTATATTTCCCAGCAGAATATATGTATACACACCACAGTTTATGCAATAAAATCAAAAGCAATAGAGATGGTGACACAGTACACAGATTAATCATGATGTGGAAAGCCTAAGAACAATCTCTTGAAAGGAAAAAGTTGTGCTCACTTGCTTTAGAATTCTATAACAGTGGTAACTTTAGTAAGTGTGCCACTTTCATCTTCGGGTGCTTCAATTAGCAATACCATCAAGGCTTTCTCTTCAACACCATCTTTAGTTTGTAAACCAGACATGCAAGTAATCCACGATCAGCTTCTGTCTCAGTCTCCAAAAGTCTGAATACATCCAACTCTGTCCTTTCTGTCACCCCAGGGCCCAGGTAAGTCATCCTCTTTGTATTTTGACTAGCTTCTTTCAACCAGGTAGGCTAAAAATGAACTAAGTCATTCATAAACTGCTTGTGCTTGGCTCGATAAATTGTTCATTCATATTTGTTTGTTTATAAACTAGCCAAGTTCGAGTCTCAATTGAGTAGAGACAAATAGTCTTAAAGATAACATCCATTTTGTGCCTTTTGTAAGCCTCCTTTGTTATTTATTTATTTTCCTTTATTTTGCCTTAATTTTCCCAACATCCTGACAACCTAGTATCAGTAGTATATATCTTCTCTGAAGTGATAATTCATGACAAGATGATCTTAGTTATTTATACTACACTCACTGGACATATGCGTCTTTCTTTTGCTTTCCTTCTAATCAAGTGTCCTCAACCATCATGGTTGAATATCATGAACCAAACTGAATGATATCCTCTTTCTTGTCACACGTCTCTATTATCTTCAGCCTACGTGACTCGGAATACACCTCTGATCAGTGGACTTTATTAGCTTTCTTTCTGGTCACATATCGCAATCATCTTCATCTAGAGTTTTTCAAACCACACTCATGTTCAGTAGACCCCCCAGTATGATCGCACCATGATTAGCATTTGGAATTGACATTGGCTTCCTTTCTTGTCAAGTGTCTCAGTTTGAGGCTTCAAAATTCTGCAAAATTATGTAGGCTTTAAGTGAGGATTCTAAAGCTAGTAACAATTTTAACAGTATATTGAAAGTTGTGACTCTTCAATTAAGAAAATTTCCGAAAGTTTTACCTCTTCAATTGTGACCTTTTAACGGTGCTCTTTCAATGTTGTGTCTTCGTTGTCCATTTTTAAAATCATATTCAGTTTTTTTGTGCGGAATATTTGAACAATTATAAGAAATTCTGAAATTTTATAGAATTGTTATATGTAGAATTCAAACTTTGTTATATCTGAACTTTGAAAAGAGAGTACGGTTTGCATGCTTAAAGATGCTAAACAAAGGGAATGCTATCTCAAGCACTTTCTTGCTATCTCAAGCACTTTCTTACTATCTAGCATAAACCGTTGTAATAGTGATATTGCAACTGGAGGACTTTATCTGGCCCAGTTGAGCAGGCTCTTCATTTGAAGCAATCTGCCTTTCGGTGAATGCAGGTTGCTTTGGAGTGGGCAGATCCAGAATCTCACTATTAAGCATTGAAATTATAAAAGACACAGTTGGCCTGTCTCTTGCCAATTCTTGCACACACAGCAGTCCCACATGCATGCATCTCAACATCTCCATTTGAAAGCAAGGATCCCATATTGTTGGGTCTACCAAAGCCATTATGTTATCATCGTTCCACAATTTCCATGCCTGAAAGATGACAAATGTGAAAGACAAAAATTTAACATACAGCTTAGCTGAGCTTTAAAGAAAAAGGATAATGAGTCAGAAAGACCTACAAATCCTACAAGGCTCAAGTAGTACTGCTGATCATCATAAAACAAGTGCTTTTTCTGCCGCTGACAATCTCAAGTAACAACACACCAAAGCTAAAAACGTCTGATTTCTCTGAAAAAAAAGCCTTGCATTGCATATTCAGGAGACATATATCCGCTGCATTTGAAAAATGAAACACATCCTCATCATTTGAGCACAAATAGTGGTGTTATTATTTAAAAATTTAATTTGAACAAAGCTCTTACTATGTCCCGATGACCCTTTTAGTATTGGCTTGATTTTCACTGCCTCTAAAAATTCTGGCAATTCCAAAGTCCGATATTTTTGGATTTAGCTCTTCATCTAACAAGATATTACTTGCCTTTAAATCCCTATGAATAATCTTCAGTCTAGAATCCCTATGAAGGTAGAGCAAGCCTCTACTAATTCCTTCAATAATGTTGAAGCGTTTTTTCCAATCAAGGTGTTTTTGCTTGAGTGGATCTAAATGAATAGTGAACAAAAGAAATAACAAGGAGATAAGAGTAAATTTGTATATAGAGGTCATGGGTTCAACACATTGAGTATATAGAAACCAAATTTCTAGATTTTAGAGTTATTCTATTGATGAGCCTAAAAGGAAGGGAATTTAAATGTACTAACCAAAAACAATTGCGTCCAAACTTTTGTTTGACATGTACTCATAGATCAACATATTCTCTTCTCCCTCAATGCAGCAGCCAAGAAGTCTTACAAGATTTCGATGTTGCAGCTTAGAGATCACAAACACCTCATTCATAAATTCTTCAAGCCCTTGTCCAGAGGATCTTGACAGTCTTTTCACTGCTATTTCCTGTCCATCATGCAACTTTCCCTGGCAAAAGAAACAACAAATATAAGTATTTATCTGTGTGATTTAAAGAGGAACTAATGAAGGCTACTAGAGCATCCATTACCTTATAGACTGTACCAAAGCCACCTCGGCCGAGCATATTAGCTACATGAAAGTTGTTTGTTGCAGTTGCCAGTTCTTCCAAACTAAAAGTTGGCAGCTCGTGGAGTTTAACATTGTTCAGGTTTTTGGATGGTAAACTCTCCCTGCTTTTATTTTTCCTTGCTGTGGCAGATTTTAATAGTAAGCTATGCATCTAGCAATTTCTAGTTCCAGTTGTTAATGATAGGGCATATTACCTCTTTTTTTGGTCATCCATCTCCAAAAGAAGTACACGGTGCTGGGAATGGCCATTGCTGCAATAATCACTGTAATTGTGAAGATTACTTTCAAATTTCTCTCGTTTTCTGTGTATCAGAACAAGTTTCAACTAATTCTGTCAAATTTTTGAAAATAAATCTATATAATATCTAAAAGCTAAAGCTAATGCTAAGCTTCTGTCGAATCACGTCATATCAAAAAATATAAAAATGTTAATGTATGCAATAAATTTTGCTACTCTATTATTGTACCATATCATCCACCTATTTTCAACATCTTCTTTCTCTTTTTAAACTTTTCTTCTCCATATTATTTAAAAAACAAAACAAAACAAATCAAAACAAAAGCTAAAACTTTTCTTCTCCCTGTTAGTCCACAACTATTGTTACACTCCTTCAAACTTTTCCCCTCCCATTTTGCTTCTTTATCTCCCTACTACTCTTTTTTTTGTAGAAATCAGAATTCATTAAAAAACTAGACAGAGAAGACAGATTCAGTACATTGCCTATAGCAATACATTCCATGGCAATCAGCCTCCAAAATAGGAATAAGATCCACAGGCGGATCAGTAAATAACTCAAAATCAGAACCTAACATGCGGCCTAAGTTAGCAAGACAATTTGCACTTTTGTTTGCTTCCCTATAAATGTGTCTTATGCTCATTTGGGGTATTTGAGTAGCTAAGTACCTACAGTCATCCATTATTGAAGACACAATAGTGTTGGCTCTATCTTGATGATTAACTACATCCACAATGGCTCTAACATCTACCTCAATAACCACAGCTTGAACATTCATTTGCCGACATAAAAGAAATCCATCTCGAAGAGCCCACAGCTCGGCGGTGAAGCTGTTTACTGAGCCATTTCTTCTTGCAAAACCCCCTAACCAGTTGCCATTCGCATCTCGTAAGAGACCTCCACCTCTAGCCAAACCTGGATTCCCCATGGATGAGCCATCAGTGTTTAGTTTCACCCAGCCATAGCAAGGTTTTTCCCACCTCACTTGCTTCAGAATTTTGCGCTTAGCCACCAAAGGCTTACCAACACAGTGAACATATTCTAGAGCACATTGGTTGATATCCATGGCTAGACTATTTTTTAGGTTCTTGTTCTCAAAAACTAGTTGATTTCTACCCTTCCAAATCATCCATATAGCAAACATAAATGTTTGGTTCCAAGGAACTTGTCTTGAGCTTCGAATCCCCTTGTCTCTACAATTAGCCATAATCCAATCTTGAAGGTTTGCCGAGTAGAATGCACTGTCCTGGTAGCTGATGCCCAACTAATGCCATATTGCTTTAAGGATATGGTAGTCCCGAAGAGCGTGGAGGATGGATTTAGAGCTTCTGTTATAGTGAGGGCATAAGTTTTCAACTAGCATTCCCCTAGCTTGTAAGCATTCTCTTACCCCGATACTTTGATGCATGCATTTCCAAATGAAAGTTTGGATCCTCAGCAAAGTATCCAGATTCCATATCCACTTCCCATGAAAGGCCGGATCAGGAAGAGGTTCACAAGCAAGTAAATAGGCACTTCTGAGGTCGAAAGAGCCTTTGGAAGAAAGTTTCCAAGCTATTCTATCCTCATTCCTTACGACACATGAGATTGGGGTAGCTTGAACCTCTCTTTTAATATTCTCAGGGATCTCTATTTGTAGCAAATTCCAATCCCACCCATCCAGCCTGGCAACATCCTTAACTTTAAGCATATTGGACTCGATGGTTAGTAGGCCTTGTATAATACTTCTTAAGGTTCCTACCTTAGACCAGTTATCATGCCAGAAGCTAAGGCTACTTTCATATCCCGGATTCCATGTAATTCCCTTCTTGAAAACAACTTCCCCTTTCTTCATGCTTCTCTAAGTGCGAGAGCACGGAAGGCTGGCTGCATTTTTGGAATTTATGCGCTAGTTTGTGCAATACTTCAATCTCAACACTTTTGCCCATTGAGACTCACTCTTTGTGTGGAACCTCCAATTTAATTTAGCAATTAGCGCCGTATTTCTGCCTTTGACAGCCTGGATACTCAGCCCACCTACCTCCTTAGGGGTAGTAACCTTCTTCCATCCCACCCAGTGCATACTTTTTTTGTCAGTCGAGGAGTTCCACAAGAAATTCCGATTAACTTGATCTATGCCATCTAAAATCGTCCCTGGGAGCTGGTTACACTGCATAACATAAGCTGGAATGGCTGAAGTGGTTGCTTGGATTAAAATTGATCTCCCGGCCATGGAAAGGAGGTTTGCTTTCCATCTTGCAATTTTGTTTTTAACCTTATCCAACACAAAATTAAAATCCTAGTTTGAAGCACCCCTATGATGGATGGGAAAGCCAAGGTATTTTCCCAAATTTGTTGTAGCCTGAAAGCCAAGAATGTCACTCAATGCTTCACTATCACTTTGGTCCACATTTAGAGAGAAAAAAACCCTTGATTTTGCTTCGCTTATGGTCTGACCATATTGGCTGCAAAAATCATCTAACACTTCTCTGATTACTAGGCAATTTTCCATGTCAGCCTTGGCAAAAAGGACCAGATCATCTGCAAAGAACAAGTGAGAGAAGGCCGGACCTCTTCGGGAAGCTTTGATAGGAACCCAAGACTTATCTTCACACCTTTCTTGGATTAATTGCCCCAAATAATCCATGCACATAATAAAAATGTATGGGGACAACGGGTCACCTTGCCTTATTCCCCTAGTGGGCATAAAAGGCTCAAGAGCCCCTCCATTAAAGAGCAAAGAGGTAGTGACTGAAGGAATACAGCTCATATAAGCTCAATTAAATTCCCTGGAAGGTTGAACCGAATCAATATATCTCTAATAAAGCTCCACTCCAATTTATCATAGCCTTTTTCTAGATCAATCTTCAAAGCCATGTAACCTCCTCTCCCCTTCGTCATACCCATCGTAAGGATCAATTCTTGGACGATAATAGTAGTATCCACACCTCTTCTTCTCGGAACAAAGGCCCCTTGACTTGGGCCTATTAATTTATCCAAGTACGGTCTCAATCTTCCCACTATGATTTTAGTGATGATTTTGTACACCGAGTTGCACAAGCTAATGGGTCTGTAGCTACTGATGGACTCTGGGCTTTGAATCTTGGGAATAAGAACAATACTAGTGCTATTCAAATACTCTGGAATTTTCCTACTAAGAAAAGCTTTCCTTATCTCCTCTTTTACTGAATCCCGCACAATGAGCCAGAACCTCTGAAAAAAGCCAGCATAAAGCCCATCGGGTCCAGGAGCTTTGAAGGCCTTGAGAGACCACAAGGCAGTAACAATTTCTTCATCTAACACTGGCTGATCCAAGCTATTTTTTTCGTCCTCCGTAAGTCTAATCTGCCAGCCAGTTCGAAGATTATGAATCCAAGCAGCCTTGTCTTGGTTGGTGGAATACAACCTGATAAACCCCTCTCTAAAATGATTCATGACTTCACCACTTCCCTCTGATAACTAGTCCCCTACCTCATTTTTAACCATAGAGATTGTGTTCCTTTTTCTTCTTGCAATTGCAGAAACATGGTAAAAAGAGGTATTTCGGTCTCCCATCACCATCCAGTTAATTCTAGATTTTAGAGCCCACAACTCCGCCTCTTGATTCAGAACTAACTCCAACTCCTTATGCAGCTGATTCTCAAGGTCAATTAGGGGGGAAGAGGGATTGGTGGCTAACACTCGTTGGATTCCATTGAGTCTAGCCATTAATCTTTTTTTCTTCCCAAATATATTCCCGAACTGATTTTTATTCCAGCGAGTCGCTTCATTTGTGAATTTAGCTATAGAAGTTGAAAGGTTCCCATCCCGATTCCATGCATTAGTCACAACTTGGGGGAAGGAAGGGTCGGACAGCCAGAAGCTCTGAAATTTGAACGGTCTCTTAAGGAAAGTGGTTTGCCTAGGGATCGTCTCCAACAGAACCGGGCAATGATTCGAGTGGCATCGGGTGAGATGAGAGACTCTGGCATCCGGAAATAAAAGGCACCAGCTAGGATTCATGAAAAACCTATCTATTCTCTCTTGAATAAGATTATTGATTTCCCTCCTATTTGTCTACGTGTACCTGGGTCCTGAAAAACCCACATCCACCATATTGCACTTATCTAGACAATCTTTAAATAAGAGGGATCTGGATAAACTGATTGGTCTTCCACCAAATTTATCCTCATTCAACAGGGGTTCATTAAAGTCCCCGGCTATCACCCAAGGTTCATTATGGAGATCTGCAACTTTAATTAAATTTTCCCACATAATACATTGTTCTACATTCCTAGGACTAGCATAGACAGTAGAAAAAATCCAAGAAAGGTTATTAGCAAGTACCTTCACTTCTACGTGGATTTCTTGCTCTGTATTAGCCAATTGCACCACCTCCACAATATCGGAATTCCAAAGCAACCATAGTCCACCTATGAACCCAATTGTTTCAGTGTGAATGGCGCCATCAAACGGGAGTCTGTCCGTTATTTCTTTTGCACGAGCACCACCAAGCTTGGTCTCCATAACTACTAAGATGGCCGGATTATAATTCCTAGCCAACTCTCTCACATGGTTCTAAAAATTGGGCTTCAGCACGCCCCTGCTATTCCAAATTATTATATTCATGGTAAAAAATGGATAAGTGTGGGTACTTATCAAGCAGAAGTAGCCAATCCACCTCCTTCCTCAGAATCCATACCGTCTTCACCATCTTCGCCGCCGTCCTTGCCGTAACAGGCCCTGCCCTCTTTCCTTTCAAAGGAGCTGTTATCTTCCAAGCTTCCATCAAGCTTTGATTGGACCACCCCATTATCCACGTCATCTTCGCCTTGCTTCCCACTAGAGCTATCGCCGGGCTATCCATAACCTCTCCCTTGACAATCACTGTCCAGCTCGGCTTGAGGAGTTGCTGAGAATTGGAAGGGTGAGCTAACATCGGCGCCCTTGTTGTTGAGGAAGGACGAATTTTGAGGGGCTAAACTAAAAGGGGGCGTGCTATTGCTAGAAGCTTCCTTGGTCAAATGGCTTATAGCCCTTTTTCTGCCAAGGACCTTCTTACCCTTAACAGATGGGCTGACATGAACATGGGCTTTTAAATGAGCACCACTACTGGCCATAAGACCTCCAATCTTCACATTTGGGCCCATGAACAAACCACCTTGCCCAACCTTCTCCCTATTGGACTCGGGTGTAAAGCCCATATTGGTTGCCTCCTTCCATACAAATTGACCGTTACTGGGGTTGTCCTTAGCCATAGTAGCTCTTTGCTTTGAGCTTGGCACTGATTTTGTGGGGTCCAATTGCTGCATTTCCTTCGTGGTCCCCTTTTGTCCTCCTTTCCTATGTGTAACAACCATCCATGATCCGTATTTGTCCTCTTTGCGCTCCATTCCACTACCCTCTGTCATGCCGTGCTCCCTTGTACTACTCTCTGCCATACCGCTGCCAACTTCGCAACCTCCTAGCACATGCAATTTACGTGGGCTTGTACTACTCACCTTAGAACCAGACGCCTCCATCTCCGGCGGCGGCTCAGCACCTCGGACAATGTGTGGACATGTTTCCTTCTTGTGCCCAACTCTTCCACACGCGAAGCAGAGCTTATTGAGGCCTTCATACACCACAACTTGCTCAAATTTTCCAATGAGAACTGTGTTTATAAGTGGTTTGTCTACATCCACCTGTATACAAAGCCTGGCATACTTACCCCAAGCTTCCATTGCGGTATGAGTATCGACTCTCAGAACTTTTCCAATGGCTTCCCCAATCTGCTTCAAAATTTCTGCTTCATAGAGTTCAATAGGCAGTGCATGTAATCTAACCCAAACCGCGATTGACGAAACATTAGCTACTTCTGGCTTAAAGAATGGCTCCCACGGCCTTATAGATAGGAAGTGTTCTCCTATGAACCATGGGCCTCTTCTCAAAACTGCGTCTAAATCCTCCTTCATTGAGAACCTCGTTAAGAAGAACTCGTTCCCCAGGTCCACACAGTCAAGCCTCCCACTGGGTTTCCATAGCTGTTGAAGTTTGTTCTGCATGAAATTGAAACCTATTCTCCTTCCGTAAAGCTTGACAATTAGAGCTTTCGACCAGGACCCCCTTATGCGCAGTTTAGTTTCCTTTGATAGCTTTATAGCTGCTAAACCTTCGCGTAGACCGGTAACCTCATCGTCGGACTCAACATCATCCTCCATTAGGTCGTAGAAATCAAATGCTTGAGCATAAGCTCCTGGGATTTCTCCAACAAGTTTTTCCTTGAAAGACTTATTTTGCAAAACCCAAGCATTGTTGCTTCGTGGAGAGAGGCCATTCTCGCTAACACCTTCGCTGAAACCAGCGTGGTGGACATCCTTTACCTTCTTCTTGCTCCTTGAAAGTTTAGCTTCCTCTTCCCTTGAGAGAGCACGATGCTTAGATTAAAGCTTTCTCTTCCCTACTACTCTTTACTTTACCATTACACTTCCTTCATTATTTCTTCTTTTTTATATTTTGACTTTTTTTCTCTTCATTTTATTTTGTATAAATTTGATATCATTTCCCTCATTCAATTTATATTTTTCTCACACAAAAAATGTGAGTACTCTCTTTCTCAATGGATTTTTGTTCTTTCTTATTGCTCTAATTTAGGTTGATGGTTTTTTTTTTTTTCCTCTAAATTTCCCATCCAGAAGTCTTGTTTCTCTCTCTTATAGCTTTGATTGGATTTTGATTTGAGTTAATACTTAGCTTTTTTTCATTTATAAGAATTTGAGTTTATATCAAAATACAATTTACATAGCTGTGAATTTGAATGTGTCTGCCAATTGTTTGAGTAAAAAATTATTATAAAGTCTATCTTTTATTCCTTTGGTTTCATTTTAATTCTAGTTAAGATAACATTGTAATTTTGTGATGGGTTTTAACATCATGATAATCTTCATATTCTTTAAGAATTCTTTAAGAGATGAGAAATTTGAATAACAAATTTAAAAATTACAAATTTTAGTTGTATATTAGGCTAGTATAACACACTATAATAGAAGTTAGAAGAATGTGAAACAACTTAAAATAAAATTAATCAAACACACCAAAAAATAATATAATGATATATTTATAAAGATAAAAAGATTAAAAAAAATACTTGTAGAAGTCTTTTATAAAAAAAAAAAAACACACAATACTTGAAGCAATTGATGTGTGAAGTTGCAACTAGTTTAATCTAATGTGTGAAACTTGGGCTAATTTTGCCAAATAGCATAATTTTAGAAAAAATTTAGTAGAAACACATCCAACCATATGTAGCACTTTTTTGAAACTCGAGTTTCAAGTGAAACAAAGTTTACCAAACTAAAGTTCCAAGCTTAAGTAACATGTAGTGCTTGGAATTCAAGTTTGGTAAACTCGAGTTTCACTTATGTTAGGACCAAGTGTTGACCAACTACACTAAAGGTAAGGGCGAAAATTTATTCCCTTAAAGGGTGGTAGTCTAATGCCAATAGGTTGATTGAGACTTGGCCCAACTTGGCCTCTGCCTCTAGTAGGATGTTGGAATTGGCCCACTAGGCCTCCGCCAACAGTCCCCCCCTAACACCTACACATTTGCAACAGGGAGTGAAACCCGTGACCTAGCTCTGATACTAGGCCTCCAACAACGAACCAGGGACAGACTTATCACCATATGAAATAAAGTTTCACTCTAGTCTAATGGACGATCATAAGCATAAGAGTATACAAAACTGGGAGAGAAAAAAAATGAACTTACCAAATTCCAAATAAGACAAACGAATATATATTTCCAACCCACCAGTGGAGAATTTTTGCAGGTCAATTAGGTTTCCACTCCATGACATACAACCAATGCCAGTATCATATGCATAAGCTACACAAGAACAGGTCTCCAAGCACTGCTTTCGACAATCATCTTTACTTCGATATGACCACTCTGCAAAGTCTGGCACTTTGACCATCTCCAGTTTCAAAAACCCATCTGCTTTTCCTCCTCCTTCACTTTTATTGTTCACCCTTTCACAGTGCAATGGTGTCCTCCTCACACATCCACTCATCCAATTACCTCTATTCCATTCCTCAACAATCTTTGGCTCAAACCCTTTCAGACAACTGCAGATTGGTGAACTCAGCGCATAACAGCTTCCAAATGCACCACAGGTTCCATAAACATCACATTCAATTGCCGGAGCGAACCCAACAACCTCCCAATCCTCCTTCTCATCATTCCAATGTATACGCATTTTATTTCCTTGTGAATTCAAGAAATGTTTTGACAAACCTAACACATTCATGTAAGCGAAGGTTGCATAAACTGTCTCTTCTTTATCATATACTAAAGTGTATCCACTATGATAATCTGGAACCCAGCTCTGTGCTCCAGTAAAGAACTGACCATTCCATGGACCAGTCCGCCAATATGGATGACCGTCTTTCCAAATGAAACCTTGGGGAATGTTTTGTGGACTAACGCCTGCCGAGAATCTTCCAGTGGATGGATCAGAAGGGCTCTTCCATGATGTCAGTTGTATTTTCTGATTTGTCCTTAAATTAGTAGTAAGTTTCATCCTTGGCAAGAATGTATCACAAGGATGCTGAAAACTCTCCCATACTATTGCTTCTGTTGTGTCAACTTGCAAAACAAGGTTTCCGGAATCCAACAAAGTGGCACTTGAATTGGATACAGGGTTTGAAACATTTGATGACCACAGAATCTCTGCCTGTCCATTTAGTACCACAAGATTTCCATCCTCATATATAGTAAGAACCCCAGAAGAATCCTTAAGGGGTCTGTCTCTGTTAGCTACCCAAACGACACTGAAATAAGTTACTACCGAAATCTTATTGTACCATATGCCAAGGTAGCGGTTTGTAGAATTTACAGGGCTGAAGAATCCCATTCTGAAAGAACTCCCACGGGAGATTATGAAATCGGGATCTTTGATGGATTGAGAAGATCTAATGGTGTCCCAATGCAACGCCTAAGTTTAAACAAAAGCAACAAAAGACAGACAACAAGCTTTTCTTGCTAAGAAATCCCATGACTACTTGTTCAGACCAACTTGTGTGGGAGTGTAAGGATGCAGAACAGGGAGGCCTTGATCATCTAACACATTTGCCACTTTGGTAATTGGTAGTCTTCTAGGAAAGACGCTACTTTAGACTTTCAAAAGTCTTACATCCCATGATCAGTGAAGTGTATGCCGTGGTTAGTTTCAGAAGTGAGTTAATAAGGTGTAAAGGAATAAGAAGGATCAGATTAAGAGATAAGGAACTCAAGAAGTGAATGGTTTTTAACCACGTGGATGGTCTGATAAAAGAGGCGTGTTGAAGTGGAATTCTTGCTCATCTTTTAGACGCAGTACAAGTGAAGGCACTGACAATTTGCAGCCCCCACACGCGTGTTGAAGTGGAATTCTTGCTCATCTTTTAGACGCACTACAAGTGAAGGCACTGACAATTTGCAAAGCCAGACCAACCACCCCCCCCCCCCCCCCCCCCCCCCACACACACACACACACACACACACACACACACACACATTTTTATTCGGATAGGATTTATGTTGGCTTCGTCAAAGTTCATCAGATAAGAAACTAAAGGAGTGAATGTTCTTTAGCCACGTGGATGGTCTGATAAAAGAGGCATGTTGAAGTGGAATTCTTGCTCATCTTTTAGGTTAGTTTGAATTCTGCATATTTTACTAAAAATTAAAAAATTATTATTGTAAATACGGTAAATAAAAATAAAAGTTAGTTAAAATAGTACAATAGAGTCTATAAATAGTATTAAAAAATATAATAGAGCTCATAAATAACAACAAAAATAAATTAAATAGTGAAATAATTTTTATTTTTCATTCCTATCCAAACGCACACTTAAACCCACTACAAGTGAAGGCACTACAATTTGCAAAGCCAGCCCTCCCCCACCCCACACACACACACATAAATTTTTATTCGGATAGGATGTATGTTGGCTTCGTAAAAGTGCATCAGTTTTCCTCTAACTATGTTGTTCATTTAAGATTGCAATGTCTATTGGATAGTATAGTATATTGTTATTCATTTTATTGCTATTTTTTATGATTGAATAGTATCTTGAATAATTGCTACATGTAGTAAACAATGTAAATAAATAAATAAATATATATATATATATATATATATATTCTTTAAAATTTCAAATTTAATAGTTTTTTTTGTGAATTGCACAAGTTAGTGACTAGTATTCTCTAAGTTTGAAGAAAAAGAGAGATACATTATTATTTTTTTTCTTTTTCTTTTTGAGAAACAAAGATACATTAATGTTAGGTTAAGGATATATTCTTTTTGAGAATATACATTTAGTTCAACATTATTCCTTAACCTAACATATATATATATATATATATTAGTGCTTATCAATATATATTTATTATAGTAATTTATAATAAAAAAATTATTATTATTATTACTATTAGTAGCAAACCACGCGTTGCACATGATAATTATTTTTATAGTGTTTTTATTAATTTTTTTTAACAATGTAAACTAATTTAATAAGGAGTAATGTATTTTTATTTATTATTGGAATAATCATAAATGCAATATAGGAACAATCATAAATCATAAATATAAATTTTGTTGTACCAAAATGAAAACAATACAATTTTTCTCTGAAATTCAAAAGGCAAGTTAATGAAAATATTCATTTTTTAATAAAATTTATTTATAACAATTTTTGAATCATTAAAAAGAATATAAAATTTTGAAATTATTCTTTTAGTTTTAAACAAACTTTCTCAAACTTTATTTTTTTTTGCCTACAATTTAAAACACCAAAAAACATAACTAAAAAAATTAATAAAACTTAACAATGATTAATTGTACCAATTTGGAAAACAAGTTGTTGTTAATAATCTATTAAGGTTATTTACTTTGCAGAAATTGTAATTTCCTCCACCTAAAACATATTATCAAATAAAAAATTATTAGCAAAATCTAAGAATGAAATTTCTATATATGCATTGTTATAAAATAATAATAATTAAAATAAAATTGCAAAAGCAAAAATTTGTCACCCATCCGATTATTTTTATTTGACTAACCTTTGCTTTTCTCTAAATAAATGACATTATAGAGTACTTCTAATACAACTATTAGGAGTACTTTGTCCGCCACAAAGAATGAAAAAATAAACAAAAATTAGAAAAGTATCTTAGTTTAACATCTAAATTGAGCACTATAAAAAATCATGCTATATAATAGAATAAATACCAAATTATCTAAATCATGCTATGTAATAGAATAATATTATATTTTTATATGCTATGTTTAATCCCTTATAACGCAATAGGATAACATTTAACAATTAAAGACAAAAAAACAACAACAACAACAACAACAACAACAATTTAAGAAACAAAACTAAATCGTATTAACCGGCCAAAGTAGAGCTTTAAATAATATAAAAAATTATCAACCTAAAGAAGAGATGCAATAAAAAAAATAAAAAAAAATAAAAAAAACCCACAAAAAAATTGAGAGAGAGAGAGAGAGAGAGAGAGAGAGAGACAACCTCTTCTGTGAGGGAAAACAATGCATAGAATGGAAGAGATAGTGAAAAATTTATCGTAAAGGGAGTGAATAAGAAGAAACAAAAATATAGGAAGATGAAGGGAAAAAGAAAGAATAATATTAATATAGAGGGTAGTGGGAAGATGAAAAGGTAAGGGAGGGAGAAATGTTGGAAAAGTAGTGGGGAGATAAAAAGGTAAGGGAGAGAGAAAGGTTGGAGAGTGTAAATATTAAAAAAAATAAATGTTAAAAAAATTATAGGAAAATTGAAAAGAATTAAGATAATGATGTGGACGCTGATGTAACTCATTGGGAGCGTAATAACAATAAATGCTACACTTCAGCTTTTAGATATAGATATAGATTATAAATAAAATATATAATTTAATGAATTAAATATAGTATTTTAATTTTAAAAAAAAAATCTAGTGTTATAAATATATTCGAAACATGTGGTGTCTCTCATAAATAAAAAAAATGTGGTGCGACTTATTTTTTTTATAAAAGAAAACTTAGAAAAGTCATATGGCCAGGTTACTTTGTAAATGCACTAACATGCTAGGGTACTTGAAAACTAACAACTTTCAAGAACTTTCCTTCCAAATCACTTTTCCCATTCGGAAGACCCATCCATGCACAACTCCTCACTTTGCCAATACATTTATTTTCGAAAATTGTAAGGAGCAGCCACAATTTTGGCACTACTTGATACGATAGATTGTGAGTAGTAAAAAAAAAAATGGCATACTAAAATTGACTAGGCAATAGTCACCATCTGTCATAAAAAATAGTTGTAAGAATAATTGTAGAAAATGGCAGATAGTCACCATCTGTCATAAAGAATAGTTGTAAGAATAGTATGGTTTGGGTGCTGTCTTAATGCAAGATAATAGACCCTTAGCTTTCTATAATGAAGCTCTCAAGGGCAGGTGTTTGCATTTATCCACTTATGAGAAGGAGCTCTTAGCTTTGGTGAAAGCAATTAAGAAATGGAGACCATACTTGGTTGGCAATCCTTTTATCATCGAAACTGATTAGCGGAGTCTCAAATTTATTCTTGAACAAAGAATTGGCACTCCCACATAAAATGGATCACAAAGCTGTTATGCTATTTAGTTGTGGTGGAGTACAAAAAAAGGAGGGAAAATAAGGTTGTAGATGCTCTTTCTAGAGTGGAACCATCTGCTGACGGCCTTGATCCACATGCCTCACTCTATCTCATTTCCTTTCCTTGTCCCTAATGGTTGGATTTGCTTAAGGATAGTTACAGTTTTGATGAAACTTATCAGGAGTTGCTCCCAAAGCTTGCTAATCCCACACTCATTCCAATTGGTTATTCCCTAAAGAATGGTCTAATTCTCTATGGGGATAGGATCTCCTCAATCCTCCATCTTCCTTGAAACCCTTGATTCTACAGCAGATGCATAATAGTCCAATGGGTGGTCATTCTGGTTATCTAAAGACCCTCCACAGGGTTAAGCAAGATTTCAATTGGCAAGGCATGAAATCTAACATTAAGAACCACATTAAGTGTTGTGAGGTTTGTCAAAGAACCAAGAGTGATACTTCCAAACCTACTAGCCTATTGCAACCACTTCCAATACCTAATAGACCTTGGTTGGATATTAGCATGGATTTTATTGAAGGCTTGCCTAAATCACATGGACATGATGTTATTTTGGTGGTGGTTGATAAACTCACCAAGTTTGTGCATTTATTTTCTCTCCATCATCCATTCACTACTGCCAAAGTTGCTGCTGTCTTCATGCAGGGAGTCTTCAAGTTACATGGCATGCCTAAGTCAATTGTCAGTGATAGGGGGGCTGTTTTTACTGCTGCTTTTTGGCAAGAGCTGTTTGAGTTGCAGGGCATAGAGCTGGCTATGTCTTTAGCTTACCATCCCTGAGCTAATGGGCAAACTGAGGTTGTTAATTGAAGCTTGGAGTAGTATTTGAGGGCATTTGTGAGTGACAAACCACATGCTTGGACTGACTAGTTGCATTTGGCAGAGTTTTGGTTCAATACCAATTACCATACCTCTACTAAAATGACTCCCTTTGAGGCCTTGTATGGTTATTCTCCACCTACGCTTCTAGATTATGTTCCAAGTATCACTCAAGTAGAGGCAATGGACAGCTTCCTGCGCTCTAGGCATGGGCTTATTCCTCTTTTGAAGCAGAACCTAATTTCAGCTCAAGCTAGGATGAAGCTTTTGGCTGATCAACACAAATCTGATAAGTCTTTCAGTGTTGGTGATTGTGTTTACCTCAAGCTGCAGCCTTATGAACAACTCTCTTTGCGGGTAAAGGGTTACAATAAGCTCTCTCCAAGGTTCTTTGGTCCATTGCAGATTGTTTAGAGTATTGGTGAGGTGGCTTACAAGTTGGTCTTGCCTGAGGGCTGCCTAATTCACCCTGTTTTCCATATCTCTTGTTTGAGACAATAGTTGGAGGATCATAACATATTGTCATTCTGCAGCAAAGGTCTAAGCAGTTGAGGAGTTGTACAATTACCGAAGTTTTGGTTCAATGGCAAGGGCAATCTGAAGAGGATGCAACTTGGGAGTCTCTTTATGCCCTTCAACATAAATTTCCTCACCTTGTAGGCAAGGTTCTTTGAGAGAGGGGGAGTTGTTGGGGCTGTCTGGAACCTTGAGGACAAGGTTTTCTAAGGGGGATGGATTGATAGGAGTAGTTGATTGAGTAGAGCTTAGTGCTAGTTGATTGAGCAGAGTGCTAGTGCTAGGTGCTGAGTGTGGTAGTGATTGCTGGAGTTGTCAGTTAAGAAGCTAGTTAGGATGCCAGCTGTATACAATAGTTAGGATGGCAGAGCTAAAGATTGTAACTGTTTTGTAACTGCCTGAATTGTATATAAATAGGCAGATATAATACAAACACATTCTTTGTTTCCTTTTCTCTCTAATCTTTCTAATCTCTCGAATCCTCTATTCTCATTTCTTAGGAGGTTAGTTCCCTTGAAGAACTATAGAAGACACTCATCACCACTAAGTTGATTCTTATCATTTTGACTCATACTTTTATATCTAAGAATTAATAATTAATAATTATAAAAATATTAAAGAGAACAAATTTTTAAGTTTATTTATCATCTTTTTCTTTTTTATTTTTACATCAAAACACGTATATGATACCCTTTTTTTTTTGTCCCTTTTTTTTATTCTTATCCTTCCCCATGTTTTTTTTTTCTCTTCTTTTTCTTCCTTTAAACATAATGTTAATTAAAACAAAAAAATTCCACACCTTCTTTTTTTTTTTTTTAGTTTTTGTTATAATACTTGGGATTCGTATTTATGAGTTATTTTTATAATATATATTTAGCCTTTAGCTTTTATTTTTTTATATTCAACCGATTGACTAGCGTTTAAATTTAATCAAGAATCCAATCAATGCCATGAACCTAATATTTCAGTTCACATATTAGAGTGCTCGATTGATCAACTATCAATCAAAGACCGATCAAGTAGCTATTGTAGAAATACGGAAAATAAATTTTTTTTAACAGTATTTTAGCAACCAAAAAAAGGAACGACTTTTTGCTTTTCTTAATTTTGCAGAATTTTAGCAAAAGAAAATTATTTTAATTTTTAATATTTCGTTGTTTTACAATATATTTAGTAAAAAAAAAATTATAAAAGAGGGGTGGAAATTTTCAATCCTTCTTTTCCCCAGCAGAGTATGCACAATGTTTGGGCTTTGTCACTCGTATGTGGGAAATTTCCAAGAAACCTTCATTCAATGTATCTTTTACTTTGGCAAATAATAAATACCGTGTTTGATGTTTCATTCACTTTTGTTGCCGTCACGTACGAAATTTGCAAGGAATTTCGTTTTACTCACTTTGGCAATTGGCATGTGAAAGTTTGACTGTTTTTTTTTTTTTTCCTCTCTCTCTCACATAAATATTTTATTATTCTCACTTTTTAAACTTGTTTTCGCTTATTTTATTCAACGATTGAGATTGAAAGTTGTTTTTTTACAACTCTCAATCTAAACAGTTAGAGCAATTGCATACTTAATTGATCTCAATCCCCACTTTACACTTTCACTCAGTGCCGGCTGAATGATAGAAGTAATAGATGTGATCGCCTAAGGCTCCAAATAAAAAAAAGACCCCCAAATTTTAACCAATAGGGTTATTTATAATCAATAAATAAAATAATATTTTTTTTACCGAATGAAAAACAAACAAAAAAGAGAGAAAAATGTTACGTTCACAATATTTTTCACAACACTTTTACAACAAATGCTAAGTAACAGGTAGTTGCAGCTTATTCATAATGGCAAAAGAAATAAGTATAGTGGTGTTTTCAAATAGAAAACAAGAAGCAACTTAAAGCTTAGGATTTGTTGTGAAAAATATTATGAATGTTGTACTTCTAAAAAAATAAGAATAATAATAAGAGTTCAATTACACACAAATATCAATATATATATCCACAAAAAATTTGTTCGTGCAAACCATTTAATTATTAACACATGTATTTTTCTTTTTAAAAAACATGCATTACCGCTCATAACATGTGCTCTTAGAACATTGGCTAACCATTATTTTTGACCGGCTATAAAAAAAATGGTTTGAACTATATAATAAATAAATAAATAAATAAAAAACCTCATTCAACTATCCGAATTATTAAAAAAAGATCACCATCTTTTAATGTTTCATTTTAGTCTTTATATTTTAAAGTTTGTGTCAAAAAAGTCCACACTATTAACTCTTACTTTTATTTGAATTACCAATTTCTTCAGTCCCTTGTTGATATCAAATCAAAGTTTTAAATTCCGTTCCGAATTGACCATTGGAACAAAATATTCTGGTACTAGTAAACTGTCTCGAAACTGTGCACCACATACATACATACATATATAATAATAATAATAATATGAATGCTCACTTAGTGTGTAAAACACTAGTGAATGTTTAAATCCCTAATTTCAAAACAACCAACACAAGCTTATACTCAAACAATAAATGTGCGGAATGATAAGTACAAGCAATACCCAAAAAAACAAACTACTCTAAGCCATAATTAATCACATCGCAGCAGCAATTAAAAAGGTAGGAGTAAGGGTTAGAGAGATGCAAACACAAAGATAACACCAGCACATGTTATTGAAGAGGAAACTGAAGAACTTGGCGAAAAACTTCTCTGCCACCCTGCTAGCGATAAAATGATTCATTAGAGAATAAAGTTGGGATACGCGAATAGCAATAGACCCTCCAAGCCTAATATACCCAATGCACCTAAGCCCTCCAAGCTTCTTGCTCCAACAAGGTTAAGCCTAACCGTGTCTTCCCCAGCTTTCTAGATCCTGCAATAAGCTCATTGCATCAACCAAATGAATTGGTCATCTCTGAATTACTTCCCAAGCACCAAATAACCTTCTCACTGAAATGGGTATGGTGAGATAAGGATTTGGCTAAGTATCCTTTAAGGGTATTTAAATGGAGAGGGTGAGAGTAGAGGAATTTAAAAATCAAAAGTATAAGATTGTGGATGAGTCAATCTTGTTTTCTCTAGGGTTTCTTTCTCAAAATTCTCTCTCTGAGCTCTCAACATTTCGTTGGTATAAGGGTATTTATAGTAGGGTATGTGAGGAATGTGAAAAGTCATATTTCTACAAAACAAGGTGTTCTGGTGACTCACTCGCGACTAGGACAAGTCATGAGTTCCAGTCACAAAATAACTAACTGGCCAATCTACCCTTTTTTGTCCTGTAGTACTCCAACTGTCGTGACCTTTTAGCTTCTTGCATGCTTCATACGTGTGGCATTTTGATGAGTCACAAGTCACGAGCTACTTGTGAGATCCAGTTGCGAGAAAGCTTTTGAATGCATACACACTCGAATTCTTCACACTCTCTCACACACAAACCTTATATAATTCCCACCTAAATACAGGGTATCTAATTGCTGAATTACAAGCAAATTTGGCACGGAATAAAGCTAACACATGGTTGAATAAATTTAACCTTACAATCTCCCCCTTTGGCTATTCCCTGACAAAACCCTAAAACAGACTCTAGACTTAAAATGTGAGTTGGAAACAGTTGCCAAAACTCAGTCACACCTAACTCTAGATTCTGAGAAGCTCTTGAACCATACGGACAAGTTTTCCTAAAAACAATATCACAAAGAGTTCATTGTATGCAGAAATCTTGAAATGCATATGGAACAAGCACAATGCGATCAAGCAAGTATGAATATGACAATTTAGCATGGCTTGATCAAACATGAACAATCACTATAAATAGTGACCACAATGAACATTCACACAGTGAATAAACATCCAGACATGCAAGCTAAAAAGCTCAATGCAAAGTATCATTTGCATGTCCAACACTCAACTGATGCAAGAACACAAAGGCAATTGCATTACGGATACAAGATCCAACAAGGGCACAAAAGTGTAAGAGTACTATAGAGAATGCAAAACATAATCTAAAAGTAATAAGCTACATAATCAAAGTTACAAATTAAAACATAGTTTAAATAGCTATAACATCCAATTATCCAAAGCACACAATATCCAAGTATAGTAAAACCAAAATATTAAAGTCATAGAGTACTTAAAAACCAAAGTACAAAAACCAAAGTACTAAAACCATAGAGTACTAGAATAAGTGCCATGAAAACCCATAAAAACTACAAAAACCATAATAGTTATAAAACTTAAAATAAAATTCTCCCCCTCAAGATAGGCTCCCCCTCAAGAGCTACTCCGATACTACTCCCCCTTTTTGACTGGAATGGCCAAAGGGCTACAGCTGGTTCGTGAAGCTATCAAACCTGGCTGTGAGCAAGTTGATTTGGTCCTGGATAGTAGTAATCTGGTAATAAACTTGATTAGTAACAAGTTAGTACCAAAACATAAACTTTGAATTAAAACCCTAAAAATTGAAATTTAAAGAGTAATTCAAAAGCAAATGACATGTGAATATCCTAATCATCACAACATGATATAATCATTGGTATTATTCACTCAACATGTCAAAAAGTGTGTGTGTGTGTGTGTGTGCATCATATGCAAAAGTGTGCAAACTAGGGCAAAGTGTGAAAACACATAATCATTTAATGTTTCAAATAAAAGAAACATGATTGTCCCCATAAACTTTGTACTCAATTGAGTCCAAAGAAACACACAAAAACATCTAAGAGACATTTTATCATGAACATGGTATGCACAACACAACACAAAACAAAACATATTACAATGCATTAAAATGAAGAACAATCATGAAAACATGTAAAATAGGAATTATACTAACAAAGCCAACAAAACCCATATATCATACTCATCAAAACATCAATAAAACCATATTCAACAACCATATTTCAACATCTCAACATATACAGAAAATCCAAGGAAACTAGGACTAGAAACTTTGAAATAAAATGAAAATAAGAGAAAACCATACCTTTTCTTGAAGATTGATAAAGGATTGAAGAAGAAAATTGAGGTTTTGTGAGTGACAATGGAGGTTTTGGGAGAGGGGGAGGTGGAAAAGACAAAGGGTGTGCACATGATGCGAGGGAAAACTAAAAAGTTTTAAAAAACTATCTAAGATTTAACCCTATTTGTGCAAAAACGAGTCACCAAAAACAAACCTTCTACAAAATTTTGAAAATTTTGTCTAAGTCTTTTTCGCGACTGGGACTCCCAGTAGCAATTAAAAGGTAGGAGTAAGGGTTAGAGAGATGCAAACACAAAGATAACACCGGCACGTGTTATCGAAGAGGAAACCGAAGAACTCGGTGAAAAACCTCTCTGCCGCCCTCCAAGTGGTAAAATGATCCACTAGAGAATAAAGTTGGGATACACGAATAGCAATAAACCCTCCAAGCCTAATCTACCCAATGCACCTAAGCCCTCAAAGCTTCTTGCTCTAACAAGGTTAAGCCTAACTGTGTCTTCTCTAATTTTTCGGATCTCGCAATAAGCCCATTGCATCAGCCAAATGAATTGGTCCTCTCTGAACTGCTTCATAAGCACCAAATAACTTTCTCACTGATATGGGTATGGTGAGATAAAGATTTGGCTAAGTATCCTCTCAAGGGTATGTCAATAGAGAGGGTGAGAGTAGAAGAATTTAAGAATCAAATGTATAAGATTGTGGATGAGTCAATCTTATTTTTCTCTAAGGTTTCTCCCTCAAAATTCTCTTTCCAAGCTCTCAACATTTCGTGGGTATAAGGGTATTTATCATAAGGTATGTGAGGAATGTGAAAAGTCATTTTTTTGCAAAACAGGGTTTTCTGGTGACTCACTTGCGACTGGGACAAGTTGCGAGTTCCAATAGTGAAATAACTGACTGGCCAAACTGTCCTTTTTTTGTCCTATAGTGCTCCAGTTGTCGTGACCCTTCAGCTTCCTGCATACTTCACACGCGTAGCATTTTGGCGAGTCACAAGTCACGAGCCATTCGCAAGATCCAGTCGCGAGAAAGCTTTTAAATGCATACACACTTGAATTCTTCACACTCTCTCACACACAACCCTTACATAATTCTCACCTAAATATAAGGTATCTAATTACTGAATTACAAGCATATTTGGCACAAAATAAAGCCAATACATGGTTGAATAAATTCAACCTTACAAAATAAAATATTATTATTACTTATTACTATTATAGATATGTAAATTATATAAATTAATGAATTAAATATAATACTCAAAATAAGAGGTCAGTTTTTTTTTAAAGAATAGCCATATTAATTATTCTGTAAATACACTTAACATGCTAGGGTATATAAAAACTAACAACCTTCAAAGAACTTTCCTTTCAAATCACTTTTCCCATTCCAAAGCCCCACCCATGTGACCTCCTCACTTTGCCATTACATTTATGACTTTCTTACTTGGGTGCAAAGTATAAAGAAAACTAACACGTCGTTAGTGGGGGAGGGGTGACTCAAACCCAAGAGTCAAGACATGCCGCATAATGGAGTCTTGTTAACCTCAAGCCTTAATCACTAGGCCACCAAACGTGTTGGTATGTTCATCTCTAATTACAACTTAGGTTAGTAGTTTTCTAGGAAAGAGGTTACTCTAGAGAATATGAGGTTGGAGGAGTTTAGTCGAGAAAGGATATATGGGTAAGGTTTCTAATGGACTAGTGATGGCTTCGGTTGGTTGGGTGTGAGTGTGAATTGAGTGGTTGTGGCCATTTTGTTCATTGCTGTGTGGTTGGGTCTAGTGTAGCAGTTGCTATTTTATGGTTAAAATTTAAAACTTAAAACAAGCTGGACACAAGGCATAAAAAGATACTGTCACTAGGGATGACAATGGAGTAGGGCGGGGCCGAAGGATAGGGTTTTCATCCTCACTCCACATGGTTTTGTCTTGCCCCATCCCTGCTTCTACCGACATGACGAAGAAAACTTTTTCACCCCATCCCTGCCCCTTGGGGCCCCACGAAGCCCTGTCCCATCCCGTAAAATTCTACTTTTTATTAATTTGCACTACAACTAGTACAATGTTTTTAATGAAACCTTTCATTAATAAAAATAAACTTGAAATTACAACTAAATTTATCCCATCAAATTAAATCAATTCTTAGAAAAAAAATTGATTATATATCCAAGCGTTTAATAAGACAATCACAAAAATAAATAAATAATAATAATAATAATAATAATAATAATAATAATAATATAACACATATCAAAATAAAGGCAGAGAATTACATTGGGTAGAATAATATAAGCTAATATTGATATATTTGTTTAAATAGTAGGGTTTTTGGGTATGAAAAATTTACAATTATAACCCTTAGCAACGCGGGGTAGGGTGGGGCGGGGTGGGTTTAAAAAGTATAAACCCATCCCTGCCCCGTCCCGTGATGTGGGGCTAAAATTTTGTCACATCCCCGCCCCGCCACCTTTGCGAGGCAGGGGAAAATCCGCACGGGCAAAGCGGGAAGGGGCAAAATTGTCATCCCTAACTGTCACGTGGCAACATGCAATGGACCCAAAATTTCATAATTAAAAAAAAAAAAAATTTGATGAGATAATTTAAACCCCAATGTATTAAAATAGGGATAATTTAATTGGTGCACATAATCCAATAAATTAAATTATATATGCTTTCTAAGGAGAATAGGGGGAAAATATGGTAGTTTGCTTCTTTGTTTTGTGTCTTGTGTATACAAGATGCTAGATAAATAAATAATGATGAATTTTGATCCATATGACAAATAATTTTGGTCATTTTATAGATTTAGAGGGTTTTTTTTTTTTTTTTTTTTTAATGATCTTAGAGGTTCATGGGTATCTCGATTGTTTTTTAAGTTTGAAATATTTTACCCATTTGCCGGTTTCAAGGATTTTTTTGGTCATTTTAGAGATTTGGTGATACTTTAATCATTTTGGAGATTTCAAAGAGTATTTTTGGTCATTTGGAGGGCTCAGAGAATTTTCTATCATTTTGGAGGTTCAAGGTATTTCAGTCATTTTGAAATATCTAGTTATTTTTTATCAAGGGTTATATGTTATTTAAATATGTCGATTTTAGGTCTTAAAATCTTTGGCAAATTAAACCCAAATCTAAATGTTTGTCATTTTTAACTATCTAGTCAAAATGTTGAGATTTAGATTATCAAATTCAAATCCCTCAAGCCCAAATAAAACCTAGTTAGGAAACAATATTGAACAAAATAATTTTACTCATAATTCATAAGTATTGGTTTCACTTAAAAAAAAGAGTATTGAGTATATAATCAAAATGCATCAAGATTTCTCTCAAGTCCTCAAAAATTTATTGAACAAGTTAAGAGAGATTTCATTGTTAAAGAAAAAGCGATTTTATTTATAATGGAATGTCATTATTATTTATTTATGACTACTAAAATTTTGTGTTAAAGAGAGGTAAATCATCCTTAAGTGTACCAAGAAGAGTATGGTTTAATGGTTTACTTCTTCTTAGATTGGACTAATTATGGAGGAATTTAAAGGAGTAGAGGAATTAGTTTTTTTTTTTTTGGTTGAATGGAGAGGAATTAGTAATAACACCATATATCATGGAAGAATATAATCATATATCATCCTACGGTACCCACTATTTTTTTAGTGAGTATAGTACCCCTTTAAATCTTGACCATATATTTTACATGCCTTAATCTTGACCATTTATTTATTTTTAATGAAAACTAGTTACCAGATAAGTCTTCAAAAGTTTATGGAACAAATTAAAAAGAGATTTTATTGTTAAATATAAAGCCATTTTATTTATATTGGAATGGAATGTCATTATGTAGAATGGATTAGATAATGAGATGGGCATAAATTAAGAGAGATTTATCTTAAGAATTTTATTCTTATCTGCCATAAATCGTTATAAGAGTGACATTGCAACTGGAGAGTCTTATTTGACCCTATTGAGTAGGCTTACAATTTGAAGTAATCTGCCTTTCAGTGAATGCAGGTTGCTTAGGAAAGGGCAAATCCACAATATCACTACTAAGCATTGAAATAATGGTAGAGATAGTAGGCCTGTCTCTAGCCGATTCTGGCACGCACAGGAACCCCACATGTATGCATTTGAACATCTCCATTTGAAAGCATGGATCCCATATTGTTGGGTCTACAAAAGCCATAATGTTGTTGTTCCACAATTTCCATGCCTGAAACTTAACAAGTGTGAAAGACAAAAATTATGACATATAATCTTATTGGGAGTAATAAATTAGAGCTTTAAATATAATGACAATAAGTTAGATAGACCTACAAATCCTACAAGGCTCAAATAGTATTGCTCATCATTGTAAAAGCTAGTGTTTCTTCTCCCACTAACAAACTCTGGTAGTAACAAACCAAAACTAAAAACATCTGATTTCTCTGAAAATAGGCCTTGCATTGCATATTCTAGAGACATATATTCATTGCATTTAAACATTAAAACACATCCTTATCATTTAACTACTTTAAGCATAAATAGTTTTTTTCCCCCTTTTTTGTGGGGGAATAGCTTAAATTATATTTCAACAAAAGCACTTATTATGTCCTAACAACCCTTTTAGTATTAGCCTGATTTTCACGTTCTCTGAAAATTCTAGCAATTCCAAAGTCCTATATTTTCAAACTTAGCTCTTCATCTAACAAGATATTACTTACCGTTAGATCTCTATGAATAATCTTCATTCTAGAATCCCTATGAAGGTATAGTAGACGTCGACCAATTCGTTCAATAATATTGAAGTTTTTTTTTCCCATCAAGGAGTTTTGATTGAGTGGATCTAAATGAATAGTGAAAAAAATTAGTAAAGGAAGCATAATTTGTACGGAGAAAAAAAAAATGGAGGCCAATAGTTCAACATATTAAGGATATAGAAACTTATTCTATTAATGAGCCTAAAAGGAAGGGATTTTTATTTACTTATTTTTTTTTTTTTGAGAAGAAAAAAAGGGAGTTTAAATGTACTAACCAAAAAAAAAAAAATGCATCCAAACTTTTGTTTGGCATGTATTCGTATAGATCAACATCTTTTCTTCTCCCTCAGAATAGCAGCTAAGAAGTCTAACAAGATTTCGATGTTGGAGCTTAGAAATCACCATCATCTCGTTCATAAATTCTTCAAGCTCTTGTCCAGACAATTTAGATAGTCTTTTCATTGCTATTTTTTGTCCATCTTGTAATTTGCCCTAGCCAAAGAAACAAATGAATACAAGTACTTATATGTTTGATTTGAAGAGGAACTAATCAAGCACACAAAAGGCAACTATTACCTTATATAGACTGGACCAAACCCACCTCGCCCATGCATATTATCTACATGAAAGTTGTTTGTTGCAGTCGCCACTTCTTCTAAACTGAAAATGGGTAGCTCGTGGAGTTTAACATCGTCCAGGTAGTCAAACAGAAAGCTGTCCCTGCTTTTATTTTTTCTTTCTGATGCAAATTCTAGTAGTCAAAAGTAAATTTGTTGAGATAATTGAAGCTTTGATAACTATTTGTTATGTGTGTTTCCAATTATAGTGGAACAAAATAGAAATAGAAATTTAGAAGAAACAATCATATAAGAAATATATAAAGACTTAAGTGGTTGGACTTAGGTTTACATTCATGAGCATTGCCTAAGAGAAAGTTTAACCTTTTTTTTTTTTTTTCTTTTTTTTTTTTGGAGAAGAAGAGAAAAAGTTTAACTACGAAAATAGGGAGACTACAAATGTGGCACAAAAAAATTGTCACAAAATCCAAACCCCACTATCTTCTCAAAAATAAAAAAAAATACGAATCACAAGGAAACCTTGGTGCAAATAATTCAAGTGGTTGCTCTCCAAGATAGGACAGTTTTGTTAGTGTGCACTCACAAATAGGGCTTCAAACTCGTCACAAGATGGCCAATGAAAATTTCATGATAGAAAATAAAGAAAGGAAATTATGGGAGTTTTATGTTTTTCATCTTTTGGTACTGATCTTATATAGAAAAACCATTGGACATAGAAAGAAAAGGCTAGGCTTACAATTTTGGCCAGCTTGATTCACGATAAACTTGCAAAAGTATTTGAACATTTCAATCTTCTCTATAATTTCAATCTCAGCTTGATTTACGATAAACTTGCAAAAGTATTTGAACATTTCAATCTTCTCTATAATTTCAATCTTATTATAATGGAAAATAAAGAAGAAGAGAGTTAAGAAGTGATTGAGTGTTGAAACAAATGAATTAATTTGGGGTTTTGTAGTGTGACTCTCCTCTCTGTAGGAGTCCTCTCTCTCGTGGTTGACGAGATTCCCTGAATTTTCATTGTTCTTTTTCTCTTCTTATTCTAAAAGTTCATTATGGCGGAAGACGTGATAGATAGGTTGGGAAACATGAAGTTGACAACGGAGGAGGAGGAAGTTATTGCGATTCCTAATGAAGGTCGATTGGATGAGATGGAGAGTTGTTCGTTGAGTCTTATTGGGAAGTTTTTAACGTGTAAGGCTTTCAATAAAAGAGCAGCTTGGACTACATTGCGGAAAGCATGGAGAATGCATACAGGATTACAGATAATAGAAGTTGGGTTGAACCTCTTTCAGTTCAAATTTCATTCTAAATTTGAGATGTGTAGAGTACTAAGAGGAGGGCCTTGGACTTTTGATAATCAGTTACTTATATTGAAGAAATGGCACAAGGGGATGACTGCAAGTAATGTCAGACTGGAGCATGCTTCCTTATGGGTTCAAATATGGGGAGCCCCTTTTGATAAGATATCTCCTCAGGTAGCGACTGAAGTAGGCAATAGGTTGGGAATGGTGGAGGAAGTGGAGAGGGGGAAAGTGCGAGATGTCCAAAAAATTTTCATGAGAGTTCGAGTGGCACTTCCTATTTCAAAACCATTGCGGAGTGGCGGCTATATTGCTGATTCTAGTGGTGAGCATACGTGGGTAAATTTTAAATATGAGAGGTTGCCAATTTTTTGTTATTTTTTTGGTCTGGTTGGACATGATGTACGTCACTGTGCGAACCATTTCGCTGTTGAGAAGAACGGAGGTGAAGTTGATTATCAATATGGTGAATGGTTAAAAGCATTGGTGGTCATTCAAGATGACCACCACGGGATGGTGGCGCTGAGAATAATCAACCATCAGATACGTGGGAACTGAGGAGATCCATGAGTCAAGGGGTGGATAAGCTCCAGAATGTAGATAATCCCGAAGTTTATGTAGCAAATCCGGATATGCAATGCAAAGGGATAAACGCAAAGCTTTAGCAAAGCGTAACCGAGAATGTGGGAGAAATTGAAGGAGAGAATAATGATGTACCTATCCCTATTGTTGTGGAGAAGATTACGGTGAACTCAAATGTAGATCAAATGGTAAGGCAGGATAATTCTTTAGTTGATGAGCCAAGTCAGTTGGAGCCAACTACGGATTTTAAGCAAAGTATGGGAGCTGATAAAGGCGAGAATCATGATATCTCTACCCCTACTTTTGTGGAGAACATTTAGGTGAACTCAAATGCAAATCAGGTGGACACGCAAAGTAATCTTTTAGTGACTGGGCCGAGTGAACTGAAGCCAGCAAAATTGAGATCTACTTGGACAAGAATAATGCGGATGGATTATGGGCTTGGTGGGCTTCCTAGGGTCAGTGAGATACCATTATTGGGGAAGAGAGGCAACTCGTGTGAAGCTAATTATCCCAATAAGCACGAAGCTGAAGGTGTACAACATGCTAAACGTGGGAAGGTAGTAGTGAACTCCTTAAACTGTGATGATGGATCGGTGGGGGTGGAGTACCATCCTTGTCAGGAGCAATGAGGTTACTAAGTTGGAACTGCCAAGGGCTTGGGAACCCTTGGACAGGTCGTAGCCTTTGTAAAATAGTGAGGGAACAAGTTCCCACCGTGTGCTTCCTGATGGAGACTCAGTTAGATAAAGAAGGGTTTGAAAAGTTGTATGGTGAACTACCTTTTCCAAATAGGATTATTGTTTATAAAAATCCTAATTCGGGGGATGAGTTGGCATTGATATGGAAGAATGAAGTACAACTACAATTAGTGAATTACACAGAAAATCAAATTCTGGTCAAGGTAAGGGAGGATGATGGCTTTGAATGGTGGTTAACAGGCTTTTATGGTTGGCCAAAGGTGTGTCAACGGTATAAATCTTGGGAGTTACTAACCCATCTTAGGACATTTGTGGAGGGACCTTGGCTTTGTATTGGGGACTTTAATGCAATAATCTAGTCTACAGAAAAGCTCAGTAAGCGGCCATCTCAGATGAGTCGAATTGATTCATTCCATGAAGCATTGGAGAGTTGTCAATTGGAGGATTTAGGTTATAGGGGATACCCGTACACTTGGAATAACAAAAGACCAGGGGATGCTAACACAAAAATGTGGTTGGATAGGGTTATAGCAACAAAGCCATGGAGAGATAAATTCCAGCTAAGCACAGTGAACCATCTCTCTCCCCATGCGTCGAATCATCTCCCTATTGTTCTTCAAACAAAGCATTATGGGAGGAATGGTCCTAGGGCCAAATCTGGTTTCAAATTTGAAGAAAAGTGGATGTTATGGGAAGATTGTGAGACGGTGATTAAAGAAGCGTGGAGTGTGGATGTGGGTGGCATGCATGGTATGGCTCGGCTAAAACAGAAAATTGAAGCTTGTGGAGCAGATTTAAGAGCACGGGATTCCTCAAAATCCAAGCCGAATGATGAAGAGATAAAAAAAAATTAAAAAAAAAAACACTTGAGGCTCTTAATGCAGTTGAGAGCACTGAGGAGTCTAGATCTGAATATCTGACTGTGAGTAAAAAGCTGGATGACCTTCTTCTAAAACAAGAAATTTTTTGGGCCCATAAATCTAGAATTGCTTGGTTGAAACATGGGGACAAAAATACAAATTTTTTTCATTCTAAAGCATCTCAAAGGCGAAGGAAGAATCATATCCATGGAATTAAAAATGCAAATGGAGAGTGGATGGAAGAGGTGGAGGAAATAGCCGAAGTAGCTACTAACTATTTTGATAGTTTGTTTAATGCAGGTGTCTGTGATCAGATTTAGGAATGTCTTAATGTGGTGGCATAACTCCTAACATGCATCAGATATTGTCCAGTTAATTTACTGCTAATAAGATTAAAGCGGCGTTGTTTCAAATGAGACCAACAAAGGCTCCTGGACCAAATTTTATGAATGCTTTCTTGTACCAAAAGTTTTGGCATGTAGTGGAAGATAATGTTATTTCTGCTGTGTTGGATTATCTGAATTCTGGTGCTACGCTTCTTGATATTAAAAGTGAAGAATCCTGAGAAAATGTCTACTTTTCAACCTATTAGTTTATGCAATGTTAGTTACAAAATCATTTCTAAGGTGTTGGCTAATATGCTAAAGCAGATTCTTCCATCTATTATATCTTCTACCCAGAGTGCCTTTATCCCAGGCCGTCTTATCACTGATAATATTTTGGTGGCCTATGAGACTTTGTATACCATGCTTGTGAGGAAAAAAGGCAAAAAAGGCTCCATTGCATTGAAGTTAGACATCAACAAGGTGTATAATCGGGTTGAATGGCCTTTTCTACAAGGTATGGTGCAAAAGATTGGATTTCCAAACAGATGGATTAGTTGGGTGATCGGTTGTGTTACCACACCCTCCTTCTCTATTCTTATTAATGGTAAACCTTATGGGAATATCAACCCCTCTAGAGGTATTCGCCAAGGTGATCCACTATCACCATATGTGTTTCTTTTATGTGCAGAGGGTTTGACTTCACTGCTAACAAAGGTTGAGCATGATGGATGAATTCATGGGGTATCTATCTGTAGAAGGGCGCCTAAAATTTCAAATCTAACATTTGCTGATGACTCCTTGCTTTTTTGTAGAGCTAAATAGGGCGAGGTTGAAGTGCTTAATGAGGTTTTACAGGTTTATGCTCATGCATTTGGCCAATGGATAAATATGGATAAATCATTGGTATATTTTAGTAGTAATACTCCTAATAGACAAAGGGAGGAAATTATGGTAGCTTTGGGGGTCAAACAGGTGGAGAAATTTGAAGCATATTTGGGGTTGCCTACGTTGGTGGGAAGGGCCAAATATCATACTTTCTCTTTTCTAAAGGATAGGGTTTGGAAAAGATTACGAGAGTGGAAGGGTATGATGCTATCAAGGGTCGGGAAGGAAGTGCTTATATAAGCGGTTGCACAATCTGTTCTAACATATACTATGGGGTATTTCAATTACCAATGAAACTATGTGATGAGTTGAATGCTACATGTGCAAAATTTTGGTGGGGGCAGGTTGGCAATGTGAGGAAAATATATTGGAAGAATTGGAGCTTTTTGTCTCGGCCAAAAAATGAAAGGGTAATGGGATTTAGGGATTTGAGATTCTTCAACCTTTCCATGCTAGCAAAACAGGGGTGGAGGTTAATGCATGATCGAAGTTCTCTCTTATTTCAATGCTTTAAGGCAAGCTACTTTCCTCAATGTAATTTTTTGGCTGTGGTTGAGTCAACAAATTGTTTGTATGCATGGAAGAGTATGGTTGCTGCATTACCTATTCTTAAGAGAGGGTGTTGTTGGCGAGTGGGGAATGGTGAATCCATCAAACTTTACTTAGATAAATGGATACCTAAATGCCCAGCAAACAGGATTCTGCAACAAGGACACGATGCTAATAGGGAGATGCTAGTATCGGAGCTTATTGATGTTGACTTAAATTGGTGGAGACATGATATAATTATGGAAAACTTTTGTAGAGAGGAAGCTGCTGCTATCTGCAAAATTCCTTTGAGTCGAAGGAATATAGTTGATTCAGTTGTGTGGCTGCATACCAAGAATGGGAAGTATTTTGTTAAGTCCGGTTATCTTGCAAGGAAAGTGATGAGGAAAGATGATGGGGTCGAAAGCTCAAATGGTGTTGGCGGTTAGCAAGTATGGAAGAAAATTTGGCAGCTACATGTGCCAAATAAAATAAAAATATTCGAGGGGAGAGCATGTCAAGATATTTTACCAACCCAAGGAAATCTTGTTCAAAGGAAAATAATAGCTGAGAAAGGCTGTCAATGCTGCACAGGGGTACCCAAATCTGCAATACAAGCAATTTGGGAGTATGGGGTGGTGCAAGACATGTGGGCTGGCTGTGCTATCAGGTTGCAGAAGTGTACCACTATTTTCCATGACATTATGGCTTTGTTTGAGTATGTATTGGACAGGTTATCAACAGCGGAGCTTGAGACTTTCCTTGTTCAGTTTGGTTTATTTGGAATCAAAGAAATGCGATTATACATGGAGGACAGATGAGGGACCTGAAGTGGCTTAATCAGAGACTAGTGGAGTATTTAAACGAGTACAGGAATGTGCAAGCTCAGATGAGTCTCCCAAATGCAACGACACAATCCAGACAGAGCTAGCAACCTCCTCCTTCATCGATGTATAAGCTCAACTTCAACATGGCGGTATTCAATGGAATTCAGTGTACGGGTTTTAGAGCAATAATCCGAAATTTTGCTGGTGAAGTAATGGCGGCAATGTCTATCAAAGGGCCCTCGGTCAGTTGCAGTGAAGAAGTAGAGGCGTTGGCTTGTCGAAAGGCTATTGAGTTTGCTGTGGAATCAGGTTTTATAGATATGATAATTGAGGGGGACAATGCTATTGTCATGAAAGTAGTGGAAAGCTCTTCTTTAGGTGATTTCTCGCTGCTAGGACGTGTATGAGGACATCAAATGCAGTATTCATGGGTTGCATTCAGCATCTATAAGTTGTGTTAGAAAAGGGGGAAATAAGGTAGCCCATGGTTTGGCCCAATACGCTAGAAATATTGCTGATGAATTGTATTGGATGGAGGATTCTCCTCCCCCTGCCATAGAAACCTTGTATCAAGATTGTTTAAACATTAATGAATGAATATTTGCTTTGCCTTAAAAAAAAAAAAAAAAAAAAAAAAAAAAAAAAAAAAAAAAGTGATTGAGTGTTGTAAGAAAAGATTTAAAGGATTTTCCCATCCCAGATAGGTTGCTAATTACCAAAGAGGCAATATGAAATCAAGAGGAGTTGAGCATTCGCATTTGGAAATGTCATCCTACCTTATTTTACCATCTCAAAAAGCTACTTTATCAATTATACAATACCATTTTACAATACACCCAATATCCCAACTTTTATTTTTACCTACAATATATTAAAATAATATAAAAATTTTCTCACTTCTCTCTCTAATATCTTCTCTCTAATCTCTGTTTCTCTCTCTCTCTCTCTCTCAACCACCCACCACAATCACCACCACCACACCATCACCACACCAACCCAAACCAACCAATTCGAATCCAAAATCCAAAGTCCAACAATGCGGAATCCACTGCTCGATCAAAACCCATGACCCACCCGATCTCCACTGCTCAATCAAAACCCACGAACCACGCCGATCTCCACTGCTCGACAATCTTGACCCATTAGATACAAACCCATTAGATTAACTCACCATCACAGACCACCACAAACCTACCGACCCAGACCTACACCGCCACCATCGAGACCACCCCACGTTGCCGCCATCAATCATCGACCTAAACCTATGTTGACATCGATCACCAACCCAGCTCCAGTGGCATGCTTTGAACAAGAGAGAATTAGAGAGGGAGTGAGAACTGAGATGGGGAAAAAAAAAAAAAAAAACCTGAGTGGCTGAGAGAGAGAAAAAAAATATATATAAAACTTTATGCAAGATGCTACAGTACCGTCATATAAGTAAGATGGTATTGTAGCAGTCTTGGAAAAAGGTTTGCAATTTTAAGCTTTTACAAGTCCGTGTGTTGGGGGGGTTTTGGGCTTTAATGCTAAATATGTCCAACATATCCCATTTGGCAGTCCAGATGTGAATGCTCTAAACGAGATTATAGGCTTGTCTCCACCTACGCAAGAAGAAGGAAGGTTATAGAATAAGGGCTTCAGCCTTTTTCCAATTTAAAGCTATTAGGCTTAAAGTTTAAAACATACCCAACATATAAATTGTAAAAATTGGCAACTTGATAGTCCAAATTCCAATTCAATTGCGAGTGTTTCACTGAGTTTTAAAGGAATTTCAAGCCAACCTTAACTTAAATTGATTGAAACCTCATTAATAATAATAATAATAATAATAATAATAATAATAATAATAATAATAATAATAGTAATAATAATAATAATAAACTTTTCCTTCGCCTCTACCAAAGCCCCTAAGGGCATTTGGTCCACTTCATCAATTCAATCCAATTCGGTCTATTTTAATCCACTTTGGTCAATATTGGTCCAATTCAGTCCACTTAAATTCAATTAGGTCAATTCGGTCTAGTTTGGTCCATGCAATCCTATTCGGTCCATTTGGTTAATTCGGTCATGTTCGGTCCATTCGGTCCATACGGTCCCCTCAATCCACTTTGATCAATTCAGTCCAATTTGGTCCATACAGTCAACCTAGGTCCATTCGGTCCAATTTGGCCAATTCAATCCAGTTAGGTTTATTAGGTACAAATAGATCCTCAATTTAAAAAAAAGGTACAAATTAGTCCATACGGTTCAGTTAGGTCTATTTTGTCCAATTTGGTCAAATCCGTCTATTTAGGTCTATTTGGTCCACCTAGGTCTATTCAGTCCAATTTGGCCAATTTGGTTTAGTTAGGTCCATTCCATCCAATTTGGTCCATACGGCACACTTGGCCAATTCAGTCCAATTAGGTCTATTTGGTCAAGTTCGATCCTTTTGGTCTACTTTGGTCAATTCGGTCAAGTTCGATCCTTTTGGTCTACTTTGGTCAATTCGGTCAAGTTCGGTCTATTCGGTCCAATCCAGTCAATTCTGTCCCCTTCGATCTATTCAGTCGAATTTGGTCCATATGGTCCACCTATTCGGTCCAATTTGGTAATCTGGTCCAATTAGGTCTATTAGGTCTAATTTGGTCCATACGGTCCACTTAGGTCTGTTCAGTCCATTTCGATCCACCTAGGTCTATTCAATCCAATTTGACCAATTTGGTCCAATTAGGTCTATTTAGTCTACTTTGGTCCATACGGTCCAAAGGCTAAATTCTATCCATGCATAATTTATCTTATTACCAACCTAAGGCTTCATTTTATCCCAAAATTGGTTACAAAGTTTTGAAGAATCATTAAACTAGGTTCTTTTTTATTTTGATTTTTTAAAAGATAATTTTAACCTATAGCATCCGCTTCTAATAATTTTGTTTTATTATCAGACCAAGATCCTACTTAATTTTTTGTTTTAGGCAAGAATCAAACTCCAAATCTCTTTTTAATAACAAGAGACTTTATCAGTTGAACTAATTGGAACCCTCATTAAAATGGATTTGAGTGTTCTTTTACTAATGGTAAAGATATTAAGCACCCCACAACATCCTTTAAACAAAGTTAAAACATTTTAGTGATCTGGAGTTTTTTTTTTTTTTTTTTTTTTTTGACTGAATGGGTAGAAGTTATCTGGAGTTTTAACAATTCATAAGCCAATTTATGAATTAAATAATTATAAATAAGCACCATAAAATACAAAGGGCTAAATTGTTTAGTAACATCATTTTTGTATCAGTTTGGTATTTTGATTGTTCTGGTGCCTGAATATATAAGGACTAGGGTTCAATGTTTGGATGGGTCAAAGCCCCATATCGTGATAGTAAATTATTAAAATATGAGATGAGATGCAAATAGTAATCATTTTGGTGAGTTATAAGTATGCTTTAAAGCTCTTCATTGTCTTCCTTAATGAAAATGAAACATTAACCCTACAAGGCTACACCAGTACCCCTCCTCCTCACTTATCAACCAATGCCCACCACATTTCTAAATCAAAACTAAAATCTACACAAAAATGAAACCTTGCCTATCAAACATTTAAAAGACCATCATTTCAACTCCTCCAACCTCACCATCAAATAGTTATCCTTTCACACCAATAACTTTCTAATTTTAAAAACCACAAAACCAATACTCCAATTAACTTCCCATAAATGTGGTCTCAAAGAGAAAGGGGGGAAAATCATTTTTTACCTGTAGACAACTACCTAAGGTACAAATTCCTATGCAACTAAAATTTTAAGAATTACCATCCCACACCCTTAGTATGATAGTCACTTTACAAGTATGAGTGCTTATAAGGTGTAACGGGCAAGAGCTGTGTTCAAGTTTCTAGCAGAGAGTTTTACATACATATATGTGGGGCCCTAAATATTTGAAACAACCCAGGCCCACTCCATGGCCTGCCCAATGCCCGCACCAAGAAGAATTCAAAGGCCGAGGGTAAAAGGGAAAAGCCCAAGTCCTCAAAGGGCCACGTCGAGGAGGCCCATCTTCTCGGCGAACCGACGATTAATGAAGGGAAAATATCCCTCACCCACTAGAATGTACTCCACCAACATTCTGGCCGCTTTAATGGCGAAGTGACTAGCAAACCCAGATACCTCGGTCACTTCAACTAATAGAAAGTCTGCAAAGGCGGCTGGGAACTAACAGAGAGCCTACAAAGGTAAAATGATGGGACAAACCCATAAACACAAAGTTCGGATAACTGACAAGTGGACGACGGAGGACGAGCCAAAGGGAAATATATATAACCGATAGAACCCCCAAAAGAAAAAGGAGGCATGCAAGAAACCCTGATATTTTGCCAGTTTGAAGGAACAGAGTCCTCGGACTGAGCCGAGGACGAGGAAATATCTTCACCGATACTTGATCAAAATCATTACCAAGATCCTCATAGACTCTTTGCCGTTGCCATTATTCTTATGAATTTCATATCACCCATTCTTGGCTTTGTTAGTGCCTAGCCTTTCTACCCACTCTCTACAAATTTTATTGTCTAGGGTCCATTACAAATTGTGTCCCTACAATTGGCGCCGTCTGTGGGAAGGATTTGTGCGCTAGCAAGTGCGGTGGTCGGTGTGAAGAATTCAAGAACAACACTTTAACACCAAAACGATACAGTTTACAGCAACGACATTCATTCAGAAGTCCACAATCACAAGAAACAAGAATATGCGAAAAATAAAAGAGACAAAACAAGCCTACCTCTTTATTAATATATGAAGAAAAAGTTACATCTCTTACAAGTGATGCCCGTGGGGCTTGTTCTAAAGCTAACTACAAAGACAGACGCCTAACAGAGTTGGCAGAGGAACAAAAGATAGAAAAGAAGGCTCGTTGAAGAGCAAAAGTAGAAGGAGAATATTTGGACCTCCCCTACCCCAACCCTAACCCCAGCGTGACCTCCAGGGTCGGGTTGCCATCCTCGGCTCCTCATAGGGGTTCAGCATCCTTGGGAACGCCCTTTCCAAGGGCCAATGCATTAGAAAGGGCTCAAATTGCTATTTTCTAGCAGAACCTCTAGGCAATATTTTCGGGAGGAGTTTAAGATGGAAGTTTGTCAAGTGTGAAGGAGAGGGATGCTACAAAGACGCCTTTTATACAGGGCGAAAAGTGGGTGAGAGCCAATTCGCATTAAATCCCAGGGAGGGATTTCCGGAGACATTAATTTCGCCCAAATTCCAAAGGGCTTACCCGCCGTTAGATCCTCGTAAATCTACGACTGACGTTAATGAGGAGACGCCTCATTAACGATGAGGCACCGAAGCGTCAGAACACGTTACTTGAATGACTAAAGAGACGCCTCGTAATCAGGAAAGTCACGTCAAATGAAGAGGCAGAACAGGGTAAGGTCTTCTCGTACTCCAACTCCAGCATGCGTTGGTGATTATTTTGCTCGAAAAGTGTATTCATTTAATGTTTATTATAGATTGTAGCGATGTAAAATTAAATGGCTACGGATAAATAGATAAGATAGTAAATAAAATGAGAAAACTAGGTACTGGATAGAACCTAGGCATTGCATGGTCCTCGGACTCAAGCCTCTGGGGAAACCAGCTACTCCGGACTGTGAATGAAGTGTTAGACAGAACCTAGGCATTGCATGGTCTTCGGACTCAAGCCTCGGGGGAAACTAACCACTTAAAAAAATCGAACTGGGTACTGGACAGAACCTAGGCATTGCATGGTCCTCGGACTCAAGCCTCTGGGGAAACCAGCTACTCCGGACTGTGAATGAAGTATTAGACAGAACCTAGGCATTGCATGGTCTTCGGACTCAAGCCTCTGGGGAAACTAACCACTTAAAAAAATCGAACTAGGTACTGGACAGAACCTAGGCATTGCATGGTCCTCAGACTCAAGCCTCTGGGGAAACCAGCTACTCCGGACTGTGAATGAAGTGTTAGACAGAACCTAGGCATTACATGGTCTTCAGACTCAAGCCTCTGGGGAAACTAACCACTTAAAAAAAAAAAATCAAACTGGATACTGGACAGAACCTAGGCATTGCATGGTCCTCGGACTCAAGCCTCTGGGGAAACCAGCTACTCCGGACTGTGAATGAAGTGTTAGACAGAACATAGGCATTGCATGGTCTTCGGACTCAAGCCTCTGGGGAAACTAACCACTTAAAAAAAAAATCAAACTGGGTACTGGACAGAACCTAGGCATTGCATGGTCCTCGGACTCAAGTCTCTGGGGAAACCAGCTACTCCGGACTCTGAATGAAGTGTTAAACAGAACTTAGGCATTGCATGGTCTTCGGACTCAAGCCTCTGGGGAAACTAACCACTTAAAAAAACTAGACTGGGTACTGGACAGAACCTAGGCATTGCATGGTCCTCGGACTCAAGCCTCTGGGGAAACCAGCTACTCCGGACTGTGAATGAAGTGTTAGACAGAACCTAGGCATTGCATGATCTTCGGACTTAAGCCTTTGGGGAAACTAACCACTTAAAAAAATCAAACTGGGTACTGGACAGAACCTAGGCATTGCATGGTCCTCGGACTCAAGCATCTGGGGAAACCAGCTACTCCAGACTGTGAATGAAGTGTTAGACAGAACCTAGGCATTACATGGTCTTCGGACTCAAGCCTCTGGGAAAACTAACCACTTAAAAAAACTAGACTGGGTACTAGACAAAACCTAGGCATTGCATGGTCCTCGGACTCAAGCCTCTGGGGAAACTAGCTACCCCGGACTGTGAATGAAGTGTTAGACAGAACCTAGGCATTGCATGGTCTTCGGACTCAAGCCTCTGGGGAAACTAACCACTTAAAAAAATTGAACTGGGTATTAGACAGAACCTAGGCATTGCATGGTCCTCGAACTCAAGCTTCTAGGGAAACCAACTACTCCGGACTGTGAATGAAGTGTTACAGAACCTAGGCATTGCATGGTCTTCGGACTCAAGCCTCTGAGAAAACTAACCACTTAAAAAATCAAACTAGGTACTGAATAGAACCAAGGTTTTGCATGGTCTTCGGACCCAAACCTATGTGGAAACTAGTCACTATGGGGCAATATAAGCGCTGAACAAAATTAGGGTCTATACTGGCCGCAGGCCCAAATCTACGGCAAAGCCCACCCCTTTGATGCTAAATAACGAGCCCTATCAGGAACGAAAACCACGAGAAACTGAGCGCTAAAGCGCAAACGACTTAAACCTACCCATCCTAGAGGAACCAATAAGAAGCTCAGGCAGAAAAGTATAAACTAGAAAGGTAAAAGCCTTGTAAAGACAAGAAAAAACTCCTGAAGCAGGCCCTTAGCGCCGAAAGGAAAATGCAAAAGCAGTTGAAGTAACGGTAACACTGATAGAGAGGTAAGGCTCTACAGGGCATGAAAATGTGCTGAGAAAGTCAAAATCCTCCTCCCCGCCCTAGAGGTCGGGCAGTAGAATTTTGAGGGGCTATTGTGGGGCCCTAAATATTTGAAACAACCCAGGCCCACTCCATGGCTGGCCCAACGCCCGCACTAAGAAGAATTTAAAGGCCGAGGGTAAAAGGGAAAAGCCCAAGCCCTCAAAGGGCCACGCCGAGGAGGCCCATCTTCTCGGCGAACCGACGATTAATGAAGGGAAAATATCCCTCACCCACTAGAATGTACTCCACCAACATTCTGGCCGCTTTAATGGCGAAGTGACTAGCAAACCCAGATGCCTTGGTCACTTCAACTAATAGAAAGTCTGCAAAGGCGGCTGGAAACTAACAGAGAGCCTGCAAAGGTAAAATGATGGGACAAACCCATAAACACAAAGTTCGAATAACTGACAAGTAGATGACGGAGGACGAGCCAAAGGGAAATATATATAACCGATAGAACCCCCCAAAAGAAAAAGGAGGCATGCAAGAAACCCTGATATTTTGCCAGTTTGAAGGAACAGAGTCCTCAGACTGAGCCGAGGACGAGGAAATATCTTCACCAATACTTGATCAAAATCATTACCAAGATCCTCATAGACTCTTTGCCGTTGCCATTATTCTTATGAATTTCATATCACCCATTCTTGGCTTTGTTAATGCCTAGCCTTTCTACCCACTCTCTACAAATTTTATTGTCCAGAGTCCATTACAAATTGTGTCCCTACAATATACACTTAAATTGGGTTAAAATAAAATTTCTATCTTACATAAAAAAATTTTTTTTTAAAAATCTTAACATTGATTTTCATGGAACATCGATTGAATTTGTCACTCGAGTCAAAATTCATCATATGTAGCCTAGCCCATGATTCTTCAAGTTCAAGTACTTGCTTTGTTTTGTTTCGCTGAAAAACCTTTTGTAAAGATAATTTTTCACATTTTCTAATGTTTGGAGTATAAAAAAAAACAAAAAAACATAAAACAAAAATCAGGCTTCACTTTCCAATAAAAAACTCTAATAAAAATAAAGTTTATTTTCCATGTTTGTTTTCCAATAAAAATATTCCAAAAACAAGCTCTCTCCCTCACGGCTCTTAACTCCTATATATATTCTCTTTTGTTTGCTGCGAGAAACAACATTGGTTTGGCACTCTTTCGCAAGCACTCTCAAATCTTCTCTTCCCTTCACTCTTGCTCTCTTCTGTGTTCTCACACACACACTGTTACTCTTTGGTCTCTTCTCTTTCCATCAATTTCACTTTTTATTTCTCTCTTTTCTTCCCGTTTCTCTTCCCCTCTATAACACTGTTATCTGATAAGGTTTTTTTTTTTTTTTTTTTTTTTTTCTCCTCACAGATCTGTCAATAGCTCTTCCTTGCAAGGACGAACAAATTTGCAGTGGTACTTTTTTTCATTCCTCTCTTCCAAAATCCTAATTTTATTAGATATTCGGTGTTTTTGTTTGCTGGTTTTTTTTTTCCCCAACAAATTAATAAGCTGAGTAGTGAATCTATTAGATTTTATTACTCTGCTGATTTTATTAATCTGCAGCGGTACTTTTTTTTTGGTTTGATGATTTTATTAATATGTTGAGTAGTGATTCTATTAGATTCTATTCTATTAGTTTTTTTTCCCAACAGATTTTTATGCATTGCAGCATGATTTGTTTTTGTTCAAATTTATAGATTTAATTACTGATTGGGTGTTTATTCATTTACATAATTGTTGTACAAAATTGCGTAGGTTATAGTTCTTGTTTTTTTATTAACATTAACTCATTTGTTTTTCACTTGTTCTCCAACTCGTGAAACCAAAACCAATAGGGTCTTTTAATGTAACAATAGGGCCAAAAGAAGCCGTAACTCTGCTGCTCATACAGCCGCAAAGATCGGATTAGATTCTATGCTGTCTTGTTTTTTTGCTTCAGGTAATCTTCCACCTATTAATTTTCCTAGCCATTCCCATTCCAACATCTATTCAATAATTTTGTTGAAAATGCATTAATTGATATTGAACTAATAATTTAAAAAAAAAAAATACCAAAAGTAATTTAGTGTCATTATAATACATGCATTAATTTCCTTCAATAATGCTACTCGGTAATTATCATGTGCATAATAACTAAGAAATAATAAAAATAATAATAATATTCCTCAAAAAATAGTGTACCTAAACAAGAAAATCCACAAGGAGAGATACTCATTAAACCAATAATTTAAAATTAAAAAAAAAAAAAAAAAGTAGTCCACAACGGTCCATTTCAGTCTATTTGGTCCAATTTGATCTCTCAATTCCATTTAATAATATCAAATTTGTTAAAAAAATAAGAATAAAACATTTACACTGTACTTGATTTTTGTAAAATCAAGTACCATACAAAAATTATACTAAGTAAAGTTCCTCCATGCACCTCCAAAAACACACACACACACAGTGGAGTACTCTTCCACTCTCTCCAAAATCCTTTCCTTTGCTTTCTTTCCCCAATTCACATTCCCAAACCTTCTCTCTCTTCCCTCTTCTCTCCAAATGCAAACAGGTAGTACCACAAGACTGCCATCATCAGATATGGTAAGAACCCATGTGAGGTTTCTGTCTATCAGCTACCCATATGACAGTGAACACAGGAATGTTATTATACCATATTCAAAGTTACCCATTGGTAGAATTTACAGGGCTGAAGAATCCCAGTCTGAAAGTACTCTCCATTGGATATTATGTATTCATGGCCTTTAATGGATTGAGAAGATCTAATGGTGTCTATGGCAAAGCCTAAGTTTAAACAGAAGCAACAAAGGACAGACAACAAGTTTGTCTTGTTAAGAAGTCCCATAACTTACTTATCAAAAAAAAAGAAGTCCCATAACTTGTTCTGACCTGCTTGTGTGGTAATTTTCTAGGATAGACTTTACTCTAGAGACTTTGAAGAGTGATTACATCCCAGAAAGCACATTGTCATATAAAATTATATATCAACGGGGTTCTTTCCCTAGTCAAGAGTTTCTACATTTAAAAAAAAAAGACAGGTTGAATGTAGACCATGGGCCAGGGATGGAAATTATGCAGACTAAAAATTCATGTTTAATACTGCAGAATTATGGAATTTGAAGATCTATCACACCAGCTGTAAAAAAATCCACCCAGATATATAATTCCACCATAGTTTTTCAAAAACCAAATAGATCAAAGCGATAAATAATCTAACACAGAGGTTTGGTAAGGAAGGGAAAAATCAAAGAATAACCTCTTCAATGGAAAAACCAGTCCAGGGACACAAACAATGATTTAGAAAATTTACTATCAAGGAGCAGTTACAATTAGTCAGACCTTATAAAATATTTGTAGCCAAGATCCTCTAGAACCCCTTAAAATCTTTCTATAATGATTTGCTCCATGGACTTCTTGTTTGCTTAGACCAGAACCAACTTCTCATTCACTTAAACCAGAACCTAAGACACTTCAAGGAACCTCTTTGAATATTTGCAACAATGACCCTCACTGGAAAGAGACTCGTTGGTTTCAATCTCTTAAACACCCTCCTTGGGATCACAAGATATTTGCCAATCAAAATCCTAATTATCTCTTCCTTTGGCAATTCCGTGAGTAAATCCCCATTACAATTTTTTCTTTAAAAAAATCCCGGTATAAACTCAAGTAATACAGCCAATCTTGAGAAACCACATAAAAAACTAAGACTTACCACCTGTTTATTAGTGATCTATCCAAAGAAAGTAACTTGTCTTTTCCTGAACCAGGAGCAAACACCTTAATGGCATGGGAAAAAACAGGTATAAGCTACTAGTCATAGTCACAGAATAATCAACATCAGAAAAAGATTTTAATTTTAAACCATACTAAAAATCGGTAACTAGTAATTTCATAAATAACAGCGGACATATCCCCCCAGAAGCAAAAACATACATATAACAATGAAGCACAATATATATCCAAGGTTATATAAATATCCTGTGTTATCTAAATAAGAGTTCTCTAGCTAATTCTAATTCCCTAAAACCTATACCTTTTTTGGTCAACAAATGCAAAGGGAGACATTCTCTAAAAACTTACATGAAAAAGATTAACCAACAAAATAGGAGCCTAAAATGCCAAAACATGAATGAATCAATGAGGCACACTCCAAAGGATGGCCACTGGTTAAGACTATTTTGGCAACTGTGGCATGAGGACTCGTGGTAGGTCAGGCATGACAAAAAGTAAAATAAATTAGTGGGGCATAAAGACTCATATCTCGATAGACATGAGACACTAGAGAAGACCAATGACAACCCAAAATTTAAAGCGCAAAGCTTGAAAATTGGAGTTAACACAATGAAAACCATTAGTGGAGCATTATAAATGGAAATGACGAGCACCAAGTAACATTAAATTTACCCAAAAATTTACACTCAATTCTGCAATAGCACACTATCGAATAACAACTTGTAGCATTACTAACAACATTAGTATAACACAGAAAAAGCTCCATAAACTATTCCACTTCAGCAACAACCACAGGAATGGCAACAAGTGGAATAGCCTTCTGCAATGTAAGTCAAAATTTGTCTTTTGTGTTGATACCTTCAGGAGCCATTCGATCAGGAAAAAGCTTCCAATCAAAGTGGTGAATGAGAGAAGCTAGCAACAAGTTTAGCATTCTTACAGCAAGAGCTAAACCTGGAAAATCCGCTGCCCAAATCCAAATGGAATAAAAGTGAAATTTGTGCCTCTAAAATCCAAAACTTCAGTGCTCATGAAACTTTCAGGTATAAATTGTTTTGGCTATGTGAGATTTTGGGCTATTGCCCATGCATTTACAATCACTTGGGTGTGCTAAGGAATGGTGATCCACAATTTCCACATCCATCTCAGCATGAGGCACCGGAAGAGGTGCTGTTGGATGAAGTCGCATTGTTTCTTTAAGCATAGCTTGCAGATAGGGAAGTCAAAGGATATCTTTCTCTTGTATGCTATGTACTGTTCCAACTGTTGGGGCAAGTTCTTGCTTTGTCTTGGCCATTATGTCAGGATTGCGAAGAAGCTCAGTCATTGCCCATTCACTTGTACTGGTAGTTTGTATCAGTTCCTCCATTGAACAAGTCCTGATAAATTGTCACAACGTTGTTAAACAACAAACGCATAGAGGTCCAATTGCTGCATAAGAAATTATAAGGTTTGTTGCTTGGACAAATTATAAGGTATATATTTTGGGATGATACTCTCAAGTGAATAGTATGTTCTACTATAAATTTTATTAAGACTTGTCATGAAATATTGAATAGTTATTCATTTATTCACTTCTCATTCTTTGATTACCAAATAGAATAAAGATTTGCAAACTTCAACTCACTTGAGGTGTCTTTTGGAAATTTCTTCAATATGAATCATAGACCCAAATGCCGGTAAGGAAAAGAGAAAATATTATTATAAACGTCAGACTATAAGAGTAAAAGAAAAACAGCGATTACATATGCATTTGTAAATAAATAGATGTTTTAACAGAGCATTTCACAAACTTAGCCAAAAAAAAAAAAAAAAAAAAGACTGATCATTGCATATGCAGCACACAAAATAGAAAAGTGATTTAATCAACAATAAGAGGAAATTGGCAGTTGATTTAAATGCATTACCATTTTGACAGTTGAGATCATTTGGTCCTCTTCATGATTTTAATTTTTGATAAAAAAAAAAAAAAAAAAAAAAAAAAAAAAAAAAGGTAACGCTAAGAAGAAAACAGAAAAAGAAATGCTAGTATATGTCCAGGAATACAAAAAATGAAAAGAAAAGAAAGAAAGCAACTAAATTTACAATGGTAGGAAGAAAGATGATAACATTTCCTTGTTTGTCATCGACTACACTAAATCCATTATGATATACAGGAGTCCAGTTTTGTATTCCAATGAAGACCTGACTATTCCATGGACCAGTCCGCCAATATGGGCGACCGTCTTTCCAAACAAAACCTTCAGGAATGTTCAGTGGATCAATGCCTGCAGAGAAGCTTCCAATGGATGGATCAGAAGGGCTTTTCCATGATGTCAGCTGCACTTTCTCATATTTCCTTAAATTAGTACTAAGTTTCATTCTTGGCAAGAAGGAATCAGATGGATGTTGAAAACTTTCCCATAATATAATTCCTGTCGTGTCAACTTGCAATACAAGGTTTGCGGAATAATCCAAAAGAAATTCTGAAATTTTATAGAATTGTTATATGTAGAATTCAAACTTTGTTATATCTGAACTTTGAAAAGAGAGTACGGTTTGCATGCTTAAAGATGCTAAATAAAGGGAATGCTATCTCAAGCACTTTCTTCCTATCTAGCATAAACCGTTGTAATAGTGACATTGCAACTGGAGGACTTTATCTGGCCCAGTTGAGCAGGCTCTTTATTTGAAGCAATCTGCCTTTCAGTGAACGCAGGTTGCTTTGGAGTGGATAGATCCAGAATCTCACTATTAAGCATTGAAATTATAGTAGACACAGTTGGCCTGTCTCTTGCCAATTCTTGCACACACAGCAGTCCCACATGTATGCATCTCAACATCTCCATTTGAAAGCAAGGATCCCATATTGTTGGGTCTACCAAAGCCATAATGTTGTCGTCGTTCCACAATTTCCATGCCTGAAAGATGACAAGTGTGAAAGACAAAAAATGAATATACTGATTAACTGAGCTTTAAAGAAAAAGGACAATGAGTCAGATAGACCTACAAATCCTACAAGGCTCAAGTAGTACTGCTGATCATCATAAAAGCAATTGGTTCTTCTCCCACTAACAATCTCAAGTAACAACACACCAAAGCTAAAAACATCTGATTTCTCTGAGAAAAAGCCTTGCATTGCATATTCGGGAGACATATATCCGCTGCGTTTGAACAATGAAACACTTCTCATCATTTGAGCACAAATAGTGGTGGTGTTATTTAAAATTTAATTTTAACAAAGCTCTTACTATGTCCCGATGACCCTTTTAGTATTGGCTTGATTTTCACTGCCACTGAAAATTCTGGCAATTCCAAAGTCTGATATTTTTGGATTTAGCTCTTCATCTAACAAGATATTACTTGCCTTTAGATCCCTATGAATAATCTTCAGTCTAGAATCCCTATGAAGGTAAAGCAGACCTCTACCAATTCCTTCAATAATGTTGAAGCGTTTTTTCCAATCAAGGTGTTTTTGGTTGAGTGGATCTAAATGAACGGTGACGAAAAGAAACAACAAAGAGTTAGAGTAAATTTGTAAATGGAGGTCATGGGTTCAACACATTAAGTATATAGAAACTAGATTTCTAGATTTCAGAGTTATACTATTAAAGAGCATAAAAGGAAGGGAATTTAAACGTACTAACCAAAAACAATTGCGTCCAAACTTTTGTTTGACATGTACTCATAGATCAACATATTCTCTTCTCCCTCAATGCAGCAGCCAAGAAGTCTCACAAGATTTCGATGTTGCAGCTTAGAGATCACAAACACCTCATTCATAAATTCTTCAAGCCCTTGTCTAGAGGATCTAGACAGTCTTTTCACTGCTATTTCCTGTCCATCATGCAACTTTCCCTGGCAAAAGAAGCAACGAATATTAGTACTTATCTGTTTGATTTGAAGAAGAACTAATGAAGGCTACTAGAGCAACCATCACCTTATAGACTGTACCAAAGCCACCGCGCCCAAGCATATTAGCTACATGAAAGTTATTTGTTGCAGTTGCCAATTCTTCCAAACTAAAAGTTGGCAGCTCGTGGGGTTTAACGTCATTCAGGTTTTTGGATGGTAAACTCTCCTTGCTTTTCTTTTTCCTTGCTGTGGCAAATTTTAATAGTAAGCTATGCATTTAGCAATTTCTAGTTCCCGTAGTTAATGATAGGGCATATTACCTCTTTTTTTGGTCATCCATCTCCAAAAGAAGTATGTGGTGCTGGGAATGGCCATTGCTCCAATAATCACTGTAATTGTGAAGATTACTTTCAAATTTCTCTCGTTTTCTGTATATCAGAAAAAGTTTCAACTAATTTTGTCAAATTTTTGAAAATAAATCTATCTAATATCTAAAAGTTAAAGCTAATGCTAAGCTTATACCGGGTCACATCATATCAAAAAATATAAAAATGTTAATGTATGCAATAAATTTTGCTACTTTATCATTGTGCCATATCATCCACCTATTCTCAACATCTTCTTTCTCTTTTTAAACTTTACTTCTCCCTATTATTTAAAAAACAAAACAAAAGCTAAAATTTTTCTGCTCCTTGTTAGTCCACAACTATTGTTACACTTCTTCCAACTTTTCCTCTCCCATTTTGCTTCTTTATCTCCTTACTACTCTTTACTTTACCATTACACTTTCTTCATCATTTTTTCTTTTTTATATTTTGACTTTTCTTCTCTCCATCTTATTTTGTATAAATTTGATATCATTTCCCCCATTCAATTTATATTTTTCTCACACAAAAAATGTGAGTACTCTCTCTCTCAGTGGATTTTTGTTCTTTCTTATTACTCTAATTTAGGTTGATGGGTTTTTTTTTTTTTTTTTTTTCTTCCTAAATTTCCCAGCCATAATTCTTCTTTCTCCCTCTTGTAGCTTTGGTTGGATTTTGATTTGAGTTAATACTTAGTTTTTTTTGGAAATAGGGATTTGAGTTTATATCAAAATACAATCTACATAGCTATGAATTTGAATGTGTCTACCAATTGTTTGAGTAAAAAATTATTATAAAGTCTATCTTTTATTCCTTTGGTTTCATTTTAATTTTAGTTAAGATAACATTGTAATTTTGTGATGGGTTTTAATATCATGATAATCTTCATATTCTTTAAGAGATGAGAAATTTGAATAATAAATTTAAAAATTACAAATTTTAGTTGTATATTAGGCTAATATAACACACTATAATAGAACAGAAGAATGTGAAACACCTTAAAAAAATATTAATCAAACACACCAAAAAATAATATAATGATATATTTATAAAGATAAAAAGATTTAAAAAAAAAATACTTGTAGAAGTCATTAAAAAAAAAAAAAAAACACACACACACACACACACACACACACACAATACTTGAAGCAATTGATGCGTGAAGTTGCAACTAGTTTAATCTAATGTGTGAAACTTGGACTAATTTTGCCAAATAGCATAATTTTAGAAAAAATTTAGCATAAACACATCCAGCTATTGGTAGCACTTTTTTGGAGCTTGAGTTTGTCAAACTCAAGTTCCAAGTGAAACTTGAGTTTACCAAACTCAAGTTCCAAGCTTAAGTAACATATAATGCTTGGAATTCAAGTTTGGCAAACTTGAGTTTCACTTGTGTTAGAACCAAGTGCTCACCTACTACACTAAAAGCCATAGTTGGAGGTAATGGCGCAAATTTATTTCCTTAAAGGGTGGTAGCCTAGCGCCAATAGGTTGACTGAGACTTGGCCCAACTTGGCCTCTGCCTCTAGTAGGATGTTGGAATTGGCCCACTAGGCCTCCACCAATAGTCCCACCCCCAACACCTACACATGTGCAGCAGGGAGTGAAACTTGTGACCTGCCTCTAATACAAGGCCTCCAACAACTTGGAACCAGGGACAAGCCTAGGATTTTAAACTAGCGGGGGCTAGAGTATAAAGAAAAAAAAAAATCTCCAAATAGGCATCCATATAGTATTAAAAAAAAATCATTGTTTCTAAATACATTAAGATGCAATCATTTACCAACAAAGATGATAATAATAATAATAATAATAATAATAATAATAATAATAATAATGTCTTTTTTTAATACTAGGCTAGCTAAGAGTTTTTTTCTTTTTTGGTTGAAGTTAGAGCATTCACAGTGGTGGTGCTAAAATTTTTAGCTTATAGCACCTAAAAAATCTACTTTATCTATTTTACCACCTCACTTTATAATACATCCAATATCAAATGTTTTATTTTTTTTATCACTTCATTTAAAATAATATAAACAAATCATTAAAATAATAAAGTAAACGAGAGAATTTGAGTTTTTTATTTTTATTTTTTTTTAATTGAAGGAAGAGATATAATCATTAAAATAATAATAATAATAATAATAATAATAATAATAATAATAATAATAATAATAATAATAATAATGTCTTTTTTTAATACTAGGCTAGCTAAGAGTTTTTTTCTTTTTTGGTTGAAGTTAGAGCATTCACAGTGGTGGTGCTAAAATTTTTAGCTTATAGCACCTAAAAAATCTACTTTATCTATTTTACCACCTCACTTTATAATACATCCAATATCAAATGTTTTATTTTTTTTATCACTTCATTTAAAATAATATAAACAAATCATTAAAATAATAAAGTAAACGAGAGAATTTGAGTTTTTTATTTTTATTTTTTTTTAATTGAAGGAAGAGATATAATTTAATAAAATATTGTATTTTATTTTTTATAAATACTACAATCAACTAGTATTTATATAAGTTTATTATAGTTGCCAAAAAATTAGCTTTAACTTCTTCAATAACACATGATTTTTTGGTTCTTTGGTGGTAAAATAGTTTTTTTTTTTTTTTTTTTTTTGTTGCTAAAATACAATCACCATTGTGAATATTTTTATTGTTTTTGTTAAGTTTTTGGATTGGATAGTTGCTATTTGCATAAGGCTTGTTAGACTTATCGAGGAGCAAGAGGGCTTAAGGTTTTAGAAGGGGGCCAAACTATAAAAATAAAATATATAATAACTATAAAATAAAATAAAAAAATTAAAAAAAAAAAAAAAAATGGACCCCTTGGGGTCATCCCTGCTTGAAACTCAAGTTTGTCAAACTTTAATTCCAAACTCAAGTTCCAAAAAAGTACTTCATAACTATATAAGTTTAGTCGAATACGTTTCTCCTAAATATTTCCTTAAATTATGCTATTTGACAAAAAAGGCCGTCAAACTTGTTGGATTTTATGTTTTGTCAATTTCTAATACCTAAACATCTGACCACTGTGTTACTCAGAAAAGGATATATATAAACAAGGGAAAGAAAGAGTGGCCGGGGGGGTGGGGTGGGGTTGTTTAAGTCAAAGAAGAGTTGGAACAGTGAAGATCAACACTTATCACCATATGAAATAAAGTTTCTCTCTAGTCTAATGGATGATCATAAGCATAAGAGTATGCAAAACTGGGAGAGAAAAAAAATGAACTTACCAAATTCCAAATAAGACAAACGAATATATATATCCAACCCACCAGTGGAGAACTTTTGCAGGTCAATTAGGTTTCCACTCCATGACATACAACCAATGCCAGTATCATATGCATAAGCTACACAAGAACAGTTCTCCAAGCACTGCCTTCGACAATCATCTTTACTTCGATATGACCACTCTGCAAAGTCTGGCACTTTGACCATCTCCAGTTTCAAAAACCAATCTGCTTGTCCTCCTCCTTCACTTCTATTGTTCACCCTTTCACACTGCAATGGTGTCCTCCTCACACACCCACTCATCCAATTACCTCTATTCCATTCCTCACCAATCTTTGGCTCAAACCCTTTCAAACAACTGCAGATTGGTGAACTCAGCGCATAACAGCTTCCAAATGCACCACAAGTGCCATAAAAATCACATTCATTTGCCAGAGCAAACCCGAAAACCTCCCAATCCTCCTTCCCATCATCCCAACGTAATTGCTTTAAATTTCCTTGTGAATCCAAAAAATGTTTTGACAAACCTAGCCCGTTCACATAAGCGAAGGTTGCATAAACTATCTCTTCTTTATCATATACTAAAGTGTATCCCCTATGATAATCTAGAACCCAGCTCTGTGCTCCAGTAAAGAACTGACCATTCCACGGACCAGTCCGCCAATATGGATGACCGTCTTTCCAAATGAAACCTTGGGGAATGTTTTGTGGATTAACGCCTGCCGAGAATCTTCCAGTGGATGGATCAGAAGGGCTCTTCCATGATGTCAGTTGTATTTTCTGATTTGTTCTTAAATTGCTACTGAGTTTCATCCTTGGCAAGATTGTATCACAAGGATGTTGAAAACTCTCCCATACTATTGCTCCAGTTGTGTCGCCTTGCAAGACAAGGTTGCCGGAATCCAACAGAGTGGCACTTGAATTGGGTACAGAATTTGAAACATTTGATGACCACAGAATCTCTGCCTGTCCATTTAGTACCACAAGATTTCCATCCTCATATATAGTAAGAACCCCAGAAGAATCCTTAAGGGGTCTCTCTCTGTTAGCTACCCAAACTACACTCAAGTAAGTGACTACCGAAATCTTATTGTACCATATGCCAAGGTAGCGGTTGGTAGAATTTACAGGGCTGAAGAATCCCATTCTGAAAGAACTCCCACGGGGGATTATGTAGTCAGGATCTTTGAGGGGTTGAAAAGAACTAATTGTGTCTCTGGCAACACCTAAGTTCAAACATAGGCAACAAAGGGCATACAACAAGCTTCTCTTGCTAAGAAATCCCATGACTTGTTCAGATCTTTTGTTTGTGTGTGAGGTTGCAGAACAGGGACGCCATTTTCATCTTACAAGTTACAACTTTGGTTAGTAGTTTTCTCGGAAAGAGGCTACTATAGACTACCAAAAGTCTTACAACTTTGGCAAGAAGTTGTTTATACGATAATGGGCGGCGCTAGTCTATATTCAGGGGGTTCAAATGAACCCCCTGACTTCAAAAAAAATAATATATATATATATATATATAAAATATTTTTTTCTTTGTTAATTTAATACTTTAATTTATTTTTAAAAATATTTTTGCACATTCTAAATTAAATTTTGCACATCTTTATTACAAGTATTTCAAACTCTAAGAATAAAAAGTAAGTCTTTGTGAATTGTGTCACTCTTTTTTATAAATTTATATTATGTGTGTGAGTGTGTCTAATATTTATTGTGTGTATTACTTTTTATTACTCCCTCCGTCCCATTTTTTTTGTCCTGTTTGAAAAGTCTAAATTTTTAAGGGAACATCATTAATTGTCTTGTCTACCTTTCAAAAATGTGTAAGTTTTCAAAACTACCCTTAAAAAAATTTATCAAAAAATTGAATTAGTAAATTAATAGGGATATAATAGGAACATTAGTAAATTAATGACTTTTATTTTTAGAAACAGGACAATATTTTGGGACATCTCAAAATAGAATAGAGGACAAAAAAAAGTGAGACGGAGGGAGTATAGTTTTATTTGTGTGAATTATGATGTCTGTAGATGTTTGTGTGTACAATATAAATATAATATAAATTTATATAATTTAATAATTAGGAAATATAAATGGTTTGTTACATGTGTGTTTATTGTTATCATGTTATAATAACTTTTTGTTATAAAGTTAGTAAAATTTAAGAAAAAAATTGTAAAGTTAGTGTTTGTCCAAGCATTCGATTGGTTAAGTAAACACGTAGTGTATAATTTTATGTATGAATGAGTGTGGTTATATGCGTCAATAATTAATACAAAGCTAATGAGTTTAGTTTTGTCATTTAGTTTAAAATATTTTTATAAAAAAAAATAACAATTGCATAAAAATAAAAATGTTAGATAAACTTAACAAAATAAAATAGTCATAGGCTCATAGCTACCCACATTGGCAATAGATACTCATAATGAACTATCATATAATAATTAAAATTTTGAGAGTTTGTAGACGAAAATTGTAAAACTTCATGTATTAATATTTTTTTGTCGATAACTCGATATATTCAAGTTCTTTTTTTATTAAAATTTTTTAATGACCCTCCTAAATAAAATTCTTGAAGCCGCCACTAATACGATTATATCTCATTGACTAACTCATTGACCCTAGTCTAGAAGTTGCTTACATCTCCCTGACCTTAGTCTTGAACTCGATGGCGGCTTGAAGTTGTTAATATCTCATTTGACCCTTGCTCAATATTCTTTTCTTTTGAAGAAAAAGATATATATAATGTCAGATCAAGGACAGGGACTAATGTTGAAACTAAGGAGGGAATAGGATATCTCAATTAATTTTCTTGAATTGTCCTTATTATAGGATACTTCTTAATTATATTTACAGGGCTGAAGAATCCCATTCTGAAAGAACTCCCACGGAAGATTATGAAATCAGGGTCTTTGAGGGATTGAGAAGATTTAATGGTGTCTAATGCAACGCCTGAGTTTAAACAAAAGCAGCAAAAGACAGACAACAAGCTTCTCTTGCTAAGAAATCCCATGACTACTTGTTCAGACCAACTTGTGTGGGAGTGTAAGGATGCAGAACAGGGAGGCCATGTTCATCTAACGCATTACAACTTTGGTAATTGGTAGTCTTCTTATCAAAAAATTGGTAACCGTCTAGGAAAGACGCCACTCTAAACTTTCAAAAGTCTTAATGTTAGGTAAAGGAATAATGTTGCAACTAACGAGCAAATAGGAAATTTCAATGAAATTTCTTGAACTGTCCTTATTATATTTCCGTTTCTTTCAACGTGTATGTGTGAGAATTTATATATATTTTTTTTTTGGTTCTGAAATTTGATTCAACTTTTCTACCATCAACAATGATGACCCCACTTGTCTTTTAGTCTTGCAGAGTCGGCTGCCAATTTACGCACGGAGTTATTTTTGTTTGTTTGATTTTTTCCATTTTTGATTTATTATTAATACAAGGTAACGTTGAGTTTTCCATGAAATGTTAGTCCATGTAATTTGATTTGGATTGTTGTAGAAAATTCAAGGCCATTGGTTAATTACATTTACACCACAACATTTGCATATGTATGGCCATACAAAACAAACAATAAAGCAATATTGAGCATTCCATGAATAGTTAGTCCATGGAATTTGATTAGGATTGTAGTAGAAAATACAAGGTCACTACAAAAATTTAAAACAACATTGAATTTTCCATGAATTGTTAGTCCATGAATTTGATACGGATTGTAGTCCAAGGAATTTGATTTGGATTGTAGCAGAAAAATTCAAGGTCATTGGTAAATTGCATTTGCACCATAGAATTTGCATATGTATGGCCACACAAAACAAACTATTAATAATTTGATTAGAATTGTAGTAGAAAATTCAAGATCACTTGTTAGTTGTATTTACACCAGGCCATTTGCATATGTATGGCCACACAAAACAAACAATAAAGCAACATTTAGCTTTCCATGAATAGTTAGTACATGGAATTAGATTAGGATTGTAGTAGAACTCTCTCAAAAAAAAAAAAAAAAAGGATTGTAGTAGAAAATACAAGAGTTGTATGAACTTCTCTGCGAGGTGTGTCTGTATTGTGTGATGACGACTCTTAAATATGTTATTTAAATCGTCTAAGAAACTATGTGCACAAATTCTAAGGTCGCCACATCATTAGAAACAGAACTGAATTCTATTATTACGAAGCTTGATCCATTGGCTAGTATTGTGGTATAGGTGACCTCAATAGATTGGCCAGAGTTGAGCTATGTATCGAGACAACAGATTTGCCACTTACAATGAGCAGAATTTTGAGCAGCTTGATCGTGTCTTTAAATAAATTTCCTTGATCAGTTTCTAGACACTTTAAATTGGGAAACAAAGACATTAAAAAAAAAAAGTTTTTTGACTTGGATATGCCAACACTTACAAAATAGGACCTTAACAAAAGCCATTGGCTAATTGTATTTTTGCGCCTTGGCATTTGCATAGGTATGGCCACACAAAACAATAAAGAGACAAATATTTACGCAAGAGAAGAGAAAATAATAGGAGAAATTGGCATGATACACAATGTTAAGCAACAAATAAATAATGATAATTCTGTAGTTACAAAAAATGGAAAGGAAATTCAAACCTAGGCTATTTTCATGAAAGAGAGTAGATAATGGTGCCACTGAATTACAACAATAATATAATATTTTCATCTCCACGAATGTTAGTTTTAGAATTTTGACCTTATTAAAACTCTTGGGTTAAATTTATATGTTTTTTTGAAAATGTAAGCCATAATGCATTTACATTTTTTCGTGACGGATTTGTGTGAAACTATACCCTTTTTAAATAGGTGAATTACAACTAATGTAACCGTCAAACAAATGAAAGAGGCAGAGGCGTCAACCAAACTCGGAGGTGCGGTGTTGCAACAAAGATGGAACTCTTGAACAGCTAGACAAGGAGCAAGCAATACAGAAAATATTTATTTTGGATCTCACTTTATCAAAACTAATTGCATACCCGCGCGTTGTGCGTGATAATTTTTTTAGGATGATCTCATTAAATATGTTATTAATACTATAATTTTACTTATTAACCATTGGTTTTTTATTAGTTTTTAAGTTAATAAAAACCTTAAATATACATATTTTTACCTTTATACACACACACATGAATAATGAATCTTTACACATACCTTTAATAAAACTCTATATATTCCACTTTTTTGGATGCGTAAAATTATAGACTACTATTCCATAATGATAGTGGCTAATTAATTTTATATTTTTTTTAGTGATCTCATTTGTAATGCTTCTTACCATTATCATATATTTACTAATTAATGATTTGCATAACAAAGATGATAAATGAGAGAGAGCATTGTTCATTTGATTTTCGAAAGTAATAGTTTATGAAAATTATATATATATATATATATATATATAAAGTTAAATGAAATGTCAAAAAATGGATTTTTAAATTTTCTAACTTTATTTCTTATGTAATTTCTTCTACTATCAGAGAACATCTCTTTTTTAGTTATGATTAATATGGTTTCTATAGTTAGAGTTTGATTAGTTTTGAATTTAAATTTAGTACTATGATTGTATTCAATTGTTGATTGTTGATTTAATTTTTTAAGTGAATTTAACAGTTTTTGTTACTAAATAGTAAAGTTTTTAATGTTCTCCACACGGTAATCTCTATTTTATTTTTTACTTCTCCTTACAACCTCTTTGTTTTCCAATCAACGATTACTAATTGATGTTTGTTTTTTTTTTTTTTTCTTTAACTACTCTTTATTACTTTGCATTGATTTTTTTCTATGCCATCTCCCTCTCTCTCTCCATTGGTAACCTATCGTTTTCCAAAATTTAATGATGATTCTATTCATTAAATATGCATTATTAGTTTTTTTTTTTTTTTTTAATTTAGTGTTTCTAACTTGATTTGTTTCGTATTTCATTCTTCCTTTGATGCATTGGGTGTGAGAATGGGTATTTCCCTAGCATTACTCCACTTAATGTGGAAAATTTTATTTATATAATTTATCCAAAATATTATATTTTAAAATTTTTAAAATATAAATAATTTAATGATATATATGGGGGATGTGGCTAAATTTAAATATTAAATAAAATGATATGAGAAAAAAAAATACATAACAATAAACACTAACTTATCCAAATAATTCTATGTAATATAATAATAGTACATTCTTATATACTATTTTTAATTATTCATAATGCAATATGATAACATTTAACAATCAAAGTTGTAAAAAATAAAAAAATAAACTTAAAACACAAAACTAAATCTTATCAACCAAAATAGAGTTTGATCTAAAGAATACAAAACTTTATCAAGCTAAAATAGAGATGCAAGAAAAATAAAAATAAAAATTCACAAGAGAAAGAGTAGGAAATAACCAATTTTTCGTAAGAGAAAATTATGTAAAGAATGGAAGAGTGAATGTCAAATTTATACTAAGAGGATGATAATAAAAAGTATAGGGACCAGGTTTGGAGCACTTCTACGTATTGAGAGAATTGACCCAAGCCCAGCTAGCCCTGCAATGAATTTGTAGAGAGCGGGATCAAGAACTAGGCCCTAGTGAGGAATGCAACGGCCATGCATGGTTGCTCGTGGATTTAAATAGTATGAACGTGGATTAAAATGAACAATGGTGCTCCTTGGCCCTTTTCTTGGGAGCTTGCCGTTTCTATTACTTCTTTTGTGATTGGTTACATGGGTTTCTGGGAGAATATAGGGTGCTACAGTGTTCTCTTTTCCCGATCTCCCGTCCCCTTTTTCAAGAGGGGTTCCTTACATTATATATCCCTTTCTCAATCGATCCTAGCCCTACATTTGTTGAGCAACCAGGCCACCACTTGAGTGTCTGTCCCATCAGCCGCCTTCCGATTCTTCCTGTAGATTGTAGCAACCAAGACAGCACTATTCTGGAGTCCTCTCCTCATTAATGCGGCCAGGACGTTAGTTGTGGGCATTTAATGTGGAGGTGACAGTTCATCCTGGACTTGCTCCTCCACCATGCTCCCATTGCTGACGTTTGGTACTTGCTCTTTTCTATTTGGATATTCATGGAGATTCCCCTTGGTGGTGTGTTGCATGTCTGATTTATGGTCTTGGCTATTCGAGGACATAGTCGTCCTCGGCGTCATTTCTTGGGCACCTGGGCTTCTTACTTTCATCCTTAGACCCTAGGTACGTCCTCGGCGTGGGCCTTCGGGCCCGGTTCGAAGTGGGCCGGGGCTATCTGACTCTTTGGCCTCACAATAGCCCCTCAAAATCTTGCTGTCCGCATCCTCGGGCAAAGAGGAGGATTTTGACATCCTCGGGCCTACTGCGTGTCCAGTCAGGTCTTGTCCCCCATCAGTGCTAGGGTCTTTTCATCTGCCCAAGGCGCGTTACTGAAGCTTCGGTGCGCGTAACGTGTCCTTCATTAAATTCAGACGGCTCTATACTCCTCACGTTCAACGAGGTGATGCCAATCCGACGGTGGGGATTCGTCTCGCATTTATGGGCGGGAAAACCCACACAGTTCCTCAATTTGGGGTATAAATACCCACTCAAACTACTTTTCCCCTTTTTTATTCGCAATCAAGAGCTCTTGCGCGTATATCCTGAGTCCAGCCAAATTTTCACCTACTTCTCCAGCACAAAAAGCCCGTCCGAGGAGCTTCTCCTCATTTCTGTAAGTTACTCTATCCCTCTCTGAGCTTTCTTCCTCTCTACTCCTCCTTCTCTTTCATTTGCTCTTTCTTAGTTCTCTTAGGCATCACTTGGGATGGATAGATTTAAGAAGTATGTCTACATTGAGGAGGTGATGGAGAAATTCATCGCCGACTATAAGATACCTAATAATGTGGGCTTGAGGTATTGTGAGGTAGGAGAATGGCTCATTTGGAGGAAGGAGGGCGAGGTGGTGATTCCCATAATCGCCTTCCTCGAAGGTGGTATGAGAATCCCCATAGGGCCGCTGATAAGGGGATACCTTATGTACTTCCGGCTAGCCCCCACCCAGTGTGTCATCAATGTTTTCAGGATTCTGGGTTGTGTGGACGCCCTGAACGATAAAATGGGGCTAAGGTTGACCCGTCACGACGTAAACTGGTATTACAACCTTCAGCACCTAAAGGGCAAGTTGTACTACATGAAGACAAGGGACGACAGGGTCTAGCTTATCCAGTGCCTCCCTGAGTCCAGCAAGGGGCTAAACAAGGATTTTCTCATCATGTCCGGAGAATGGCACGATGGCCTTCACTGCCCAACAACGGAGGGGACACCAGGTGGGGCAGTGGGAGTAGGAGGGGGTTCGAGTCCTCTTTTCTTTTTCTCTTCTTCCTTTTTTTTTTTTTTTTTTTTTTTTTTTTACTGTTGGTACGATTTGCTCCGTTTGGTTACTAACATGAATGTGTCTTCTTTCTACAGATCCTCAAGCCTTTGCGCGTCACTTCAGCTTGGTCAACAGGGAGGATTTGTAGAAAGTGCTAAGGGCGACGGTTTTTGAGAACGAAGCTGACCATCAAGTTAAAGCCGCTCACAAAATCTTGGGGTACACCCCGGTTCAAAAATCGTTTGCGGCTCCGAAGCACGTGATCAAAGCAAGAGACCCTCGGCTACAGAAAATAACTATGACCTAGCACGGGTTCCTATTCCCCGAGGAGCCCTCCACTCCAGAAGGCGTCACATTAGCAGGCCCCTCTTCCTCCCACAGATCCGTAGAGGCCGCGAAAGAAAATCTAGAGAGGGAAGAGGAAGTCGCTGATTTTGGACTTGCCGAGGACGAGTTCGATGCTTTTGATCAAGTCCAACAGTCTGAGGACCCTCTTGGAGACTTGGGTGATCCCCGTCTGACCGAAGCGGACTTCCTAGCATCGGAAACCTCTCCTCGGCTTGAGATGGGTTACAAGAGGAAATCTTACACCAATTTACTAGACTTGATCGAAGGCCAGCTAGGGAAGTCCCAGCCAAAGCTTCCCCCTCCTCCTCCTAAGACGTAGCCTGCCTAGACCAAGTCGGCCGCTGCCCAGTCCAGGCTTCCTCTTCCTCCTCCTCAGACGAGTCTGCCTTCTAGGTCTGTGCCCGCTGACCCCAAGCAGAAGAAGGACAAGGGCAAAAGGCCTATAGGGGACAAGTTAGTGTCCTCGCAGGACGGGGACGACACTCCGCGGCCCCCTGAGCAGATAAAGATAGGCCCTAAAGGCCAAGATAAGCAGGTCATCACCCAGCCCGAGGCTCGGGCCTGGCTTCCCACCCCAATGCTCCATAGGAAACCTCTACGGGATGACTCCTCCCTTAGGGATTTTAGGTAGGGCGAAGGCGCGCATGTGGCCGACGCTCTGGAGAGGTGCCTGCTGCTTCCAGCGGATATAGCCAAGCTGGAGACTTTGAGGAGCAAGCAGGTCTTCCTCAGCCTTAAGCAGTACCTGGGAATGGTAAGCCCTCTAGTACTTATGATTTTTCTGACGTCAATTTTTCTTTATTTTTCTGAGTTTGGCTTATTATGCATTCATTTTGTTTGGCAGGCCGTCCAGGCCACCTTTAAGCTGGAGGCGGCGGCCCACGACCAAGGAAGGGCCCTGGATGCAGAGCGTGAGAGGCGTTTGGAGGCCACTCAGACCCTCAAGAACTCCGAGGATGACCTCGCCAAGGCCAGGGAGGAGCTAAAGGCAATGACCAGGGCTTGAGATAGTGCGGAGTCGGGCTTCGCCAGTGCCCAGAAGCAGGCCCAAGAGCAGACGAGGCGTTTGGGCGAGGCAGAGGAGCAGCTGAAGATCACAAAAGAGTTGGCTGCTGATTTGACAAGTAAGTTGGCTGCTACTGAGGGAGCTAGAAATGCGGCTGAGTGGGCCAGAGACGAAGCTCTGAGGGCTAAGGCTGAGGCAGATTTTGGTAGGGAGAAGGCCCTGGCTTCTAAGGAGGACGCCGAGGCAACAGCTTACGCTGAGGGGGTAGCTGAGACAGAAGCTGCCTACAAAGCTCAAGTCCCCAGGGTATGCAGGCGTTACTGTTCCCGGGTTTGGGGTAAAGCCCTTAAACAAGCCAGGGTTGAGGCCTCATCTGACCTGTGGAAGGCGGAGAGTATATACTACCCCCCTGCTATCCGCGAGGCTGCTCCTGATAGCTCCGAGGCTGAGGAGGTTGTTGAGGAAGTTGGGGCTACTCCAGGTGAGGGAGCTTCGATTGCTGGACTTGCCAGCAAGCTTGTCAAAGGGGGTAGTCCTCCCAGGGTAGTTGAATCAAGTGAAGGCCCCAACGAGGAGGCGCCCCAAGAGGTTGCAGATCCCTCCTCCGATGCCCAAGTCTCTTCCGCTGAGGAGGTAGCTATTCCTGCCATGCCTCTGCAGGCTATCCCTCTAAGCCAGAGCTCAGAGGACCCTGAGGCTGCCACGAACCAGCCACCCACTTGGGGGGGAGATTAAGCGAAAGGAATAGGCCCCTTGGCGCCTCTGTCTGCTTTGTTTTGCCATTTGTTTTGTCTTTGTACCTTCCTTTTTTTTTTCTTTTTCTTTTTACTTTCTTTTTTTCTTTTTTTTTTTTTTGAACATTGTAATGCGACTTCTATTATGTAACTTTTACGGACTTAATGTAATGCGAGTTTTATTCCTCTTTTTATTTGTTCTCGCTATTTATTTATTTGCATGTTATCCCTTCTCTCTTTTTCTTTTACTTGTATAATCTTAACTCCAATTGTATCTTGGCCAATCACGAGGGTAAGTGTAACAACGTGAGGGCGCATGTGCTTAGGGGGACCCGTTATGTCCCAAGGACTAAGTAGGGCTCTGGTTCCTCCTAGCACAGGTCTCCTTGGAGGTGGTTAGTTTCCCCGTAGGCTTGACACTTAAAATCTTTTTGAAGTAGTTAATTTCCCCATAGGCTTGAGTCCGAGGACCATGCAAGGCCTTGGTTCTGTCTAACACTTAGAATCTTTTTGAAGTAGTTAGTTTCCCCATAGGCTTGAGTCCGAGGACCATGCAAGGTCTTGGTTCTGTCTAACACTTAAAACCTTTTTGAAGTAGTTAGTTTCCCCATAGGCTTGAGTCCGAGGACCATGCAAGGCCTTGGTTCTGTCTAACACTTAAAATCTTTTTGAAATAGTTAATTTCCCCATAGGCTTGAGTCCGAGGACCATGCAAGGCCTTGGTTCTGTCTAACACTTAGAATCTTTTTGAAGTAGTTAGTTTTCCCATAGGCTTGAGTCCAAGGACCATGCAAGGCCTTGGTTCTGTCTAACACTTAGAACCTTTTTGAAGTAGTTAGTTTCCCCATAGGCTTGAGTCCGAGGACCATGCAAGGCCTTGGTTTTGTCTAACACTTAGAACCTTTTTGAAGTAATTAGTTTCCCCATAGGCTTGAGTCCAAGGACCATGTAAGGCCTTGGTTCTGTCTAACACTTAGAATCTTTTTAAAGTAGTTAGTTTCCCCATAGGCTTGAGTCCGAGGACCATGCAAGGCCTTGGTTTTGTCTAACACTTAGAATCTTTTTGAAGTAGTTAGTTTCCCTATAGGCTTGAGTCCGAGGACCATACAATGCCTTGGTTCTGTCTAACACTTAGAATCTTTTGAAGTAGTTAGTTTCCCCATAGGTTTGAGTCCGAGGACCATGCAAGACCTTGGTTCTGTCTAACATTTAGAATCTTTTTGAAGTAGTTAATTTCCCCATAGGCTTGAGTCCGAGGACCATGCAAGGTCTTAGGACCATGCAAGGTCTTGGTTCTGTCTAACACTTAGAATCTTTTGAAGTAGTTAGTTTCCCCATAGGCTTGAGTCCGAGGACCATGTAAGGCCTTGGTTCTGTCTAACACTTAGAACCTTTTTGAAGTAGTTAGTTTCCTATAGGCTTGAGTTTGAGGACCATGCAAGGCCTTGGTTCTGTCTAACACTTAGAATCTTTTTGAAGTAGTTAGTTTCCCTATAGGCTTGAGTCCGAGGACCATGTAAGGCCTTAGTTCTGTCTAACACTTAGAATCTTTTTAAAGTAGTTAGTTTCCTCATAGACTTGAGTCTGAGGACCATGCAAGGCCTTAGTTCTGTCTAACACTTAGAATCTTTTTGAAGTAGTTAGTTTCCTCATAGGCTTGAGTCCGAGAACCATGCAAGGCCTTGGTTCTATCTAACACTTAGAACCTTTTTGAAGTAGTTAGTTTCCTCATAGGCTTGAGTCTGAGGGCTATGCAAGGCCTTGGTTCTGTCTAACACTTAGAACCTTTTTGAAGTAGTTAGTTTCCCCATAGGCTTGAGTCCGAGGACCATGCAAGGCCTTAGTTCTGTCTAACACTTAGAATCTTTTTGAATGGCCATCAAAGCGCGAGAGACATAATCAGGACAGGCTTAAAATCTGAATCAAAAGAAACTTTTTCATTAATAGTAATACCTTTTCAGGTTATTTACATTCCATAGGCGAGGTACAGGTTTTTCATCTAAATCTTCTAGATAGTATGCACCTATCCCTGCTACTGAGGTAATTCGGTAGGGCCCCTCCCAGTTGGGTCCCAGCTTTCCCCAAGAAGGGTTCTTGGTAGCCCCTACGACTTTCCTCAACACCAAGTCCCCCGGTGCTAATGGTTTGAGCTTTACATTGGTGTCATATCCCTGCTTGAGCTTTTGCTGGTAACAGGCCAACTGGATTATTGCTCGTTCTCTTCGTTCGTTAGCCAGATCCAGGCTCCTCCCTAGCAATTCATCATTGCTGCCTGGAGTGAAAGAGCTCGTCCTTAGCGTCGAGAAGTTTGTCTCCAAGGGGATCACCGCCTTGGCACCATAGGTCATGGCAAAAGGCGTTTCCCTCATTGACCGCCGAGGCGTAGTCCGGTACGTCCAGAGAACGTGGGGCAGCTTCTCTACCCATCTCCCCTTGGCGTCATCCAGTCTCTTCTTAAGCCCATTGACGATGACCTTGTTGACAGCCTCGGCCTGCCCGTTTCCCTGAGGGTAGGCGGGCGTTGAGTATCTATTTGTGATCCCAAGTTCACAACAGTACCTTCTGAAGGCCTTGCTGTCGAATTGGAGCCCATTATCCGAGATGAGGGTGTGTGGAACCCCGAATCGTGTGACAATGTTCCTCTAAAGGAATTTCTTTACATCCGCATCCCTGATGTTGGCCAGTGGCTCGGCCTCGACCCACTTGGTGAAGTAGTCCGTGGCCACCAAGAGATACCTTTTATTCCCTGGCACTTTGGGGAAAGGTCCTACAATGTCCAAGCCCCATTGGGCGAACGGCCATGGGCTGGATAAAGGATTGAGGACCCCTCCAGGCTGATGAATATTTTGGACGAACTTTTGGCATTGGTCGCACTTCTTGACATACTCCAAGGACTCCTGCTGCATTCCCGGCCACCAGTATCCTTGTGTGACGACTCGGTGAGACAGGGATCTTCCTCCTGTGTGGCTCCCACAGATTCCCTCGTGCAACTCTTCGAGCAGTAGTTTTGCTGCCTCAAGGTGGACGCACAGTAGGTATGGTCCTAAGTAGGAGCGCCTATACAACTTGTGGTCCTCGGACAACCAGAACCGAGAAGCTTTCCTTCGTATTTTCTCTGCCGCTGACCTCTCCTCAGGCAGAACATCATCTTTGAGGAATCTTATTATGGGGTCCATCCAACTAGGACACACCCCAACTTGGTGGATAGGGATCGCTCCCTTTGCCACCTCACTCGCTCTCTCTAGGTGCTCCACTAGTATGACCCGGGGTAGGCCCCCCTACAGAGGAAGTTGCGAGTGTAGCTAATGAATCGGCATGACTGTTCCCACTTCTAGGAATATGAGACAAGTTGAAGGGGCCGAACTCCGACTACAAGCGCTTAACCTGGCTCAGGTACTCTTGCATTCTCAAATCTCTGGCCTCTATCTCTCCCTTTACCTACCCTACCACCAATCTCAAGTCTGAGAATATCTCCACCGACTTTCCTCCCATCTTCTGTACCATGACCATCCCTTGTAATAATGCCTCATACTCGGCCTCATTATTCGTGGCCGAGAATCCGAGCCTCAGGGATTTCTCTATGACGTGATCTTCAGGGGATACTAAGACTAGTCCCACTCTAGACCCCCTCTGGTTTGCCGCGTCATCAACATACACCTTCCAACATTGTGACCCCAGGATGGAGACTACCCCAACTGACTTTTCATCAAAGCTCCTTTCCTCGGCTATCACTTCTACAGTAGAAGTTGGTTCAGCAAACTCGGCCGTCAAATCTGCCAGAACCTGGCCCTTTATGGAGGTCCGAGGCATGTATTTGACGTCGAAGACCCCCAGAATTGTGTTCCACTTCGCGATTCTTCCCGTATAATTGGCAGCCCGAAGTACCGACTTCAAGGGTAGTTGGGTTAAAACGACGACCGTGTGAACCTAGAAATAATAAGGTAGCTTTCGCATAGCGTGGACCACGACAAGTATGGCTTTCTCCAAGGGTAAGTACTTGACCTCGGCTTCATGCAGTGACTTGCTAACGTAATAGACTGGTTTTTGAATGCCACCATCATCTCGTATCAACACCAAGCTCACAGCATGGTGTGCCACGGCAATGTATGCGTATAGGACTTTGTCGGCCTCTGGATTAGACATGATGGGTGGTTGGGCTAGGTATTCTTTGAGTTGCTGGAAGGCCATGGCACATTCTTTAGACCACTCGAATTCTTTCCACTTATTGATCAGGAGGTAGAAGGGTCTGCACCTGTCAGCAGACCTAGAAATGAATCGATTTAGGGCCGCGATCATTCCAACGAGCTTCTAGATCTCCTTGGGGTTTTGCAGAGGCTTTAGGTTATGGATAGCCCTGATTTGGTCGGGATCAACTTTGATCCACCGGTGGGTAATGATGTAGCCTAGGAACTTGCCAGATCCCACGCCAAACGAGCACTTGGAAGCGTTTAGGCGTAGCCTGTGCCTTCTCAGGACGTCAAATATACAGCCGAGGTCCCCCAAATGTTCGGACACTAGTTTGCTCCTCACCACCATATCGTCAACATAGATCTCGATGTTTTTGCCCAACAACGGCTCGAACATTCTTGTCATCATCTTCTGATAAGTAGATCCAGCGTTTTTCAAGTCAAATGGCATTACCTTATAGTGGTAGTTCCCAATAGGTGTCACGAAGGCTGTTTTCTCTTGATCCTCCAAGGCTAGTGGGATCTAATGATAGCCCTGAAAGGCATCTAAGAAGCTCATCCGAGGATGGCCTGCGGTCGTATCTACCAATTGGTCTATTCACGGCATTGGGAAGGGGTCCTTTGGGCATGCTTTATTCAGGTCCGTAAAGTCTACACAAACCCTCCATTTCCCACTCTTTTTCTTGACCACCACAGTGTTGACCAACCATGCGGGGTAAAAAACTTCTTTGATAGCCCCTGCGCGCTTAAGCTTATTGACCTTTTCCCTAATTGCATCAACGTGCTCCTTTGACGGGCGCCGGGGCGGCTGCTTCTTGGGGATCATAGACGGGTTCGCGTTAAGGTGGTGACAGATGAAGGATGGATCAATCCCTGGAGTATCACAAAGGTCCCATGCAAACACGTCAAGGTTCCTCTTGAGGAACTCAAGCAACTCCTCTTTCTCCCAGGAGGCAGTTGGGCTCCGACCTGAAAGAACTTCTCTGGGTCATCGTTGACGATTACTTTTTCTAGGTCTTCATATTTTGCTTCCTCAGTGGGCGTATCAGTAGGGGTCGCCGAGGTCCTTAATTGTTATAAGCTTTCGGCCACGGTGGTCAAGGACTCTGCATCATGCGGATGCGAGATGGCTGCCACCATACACCGCCTTGCCGTGGACTGGCAACCCCAGATCTCGAGGACTCGGCCCCCTGATGGAAATTTTATCTTCTGATGCAGCGAGGAGGCAACAGCCCCTAGGGTGTGGAGCCAAGGCCTGCCCACGATGGCCGTGTACGGGGAGTAGGTGTCCACCACAATAAAGTTCACCTCCACTACTTTCGGGCCGGTCTGGACAGGTAGCCTGATCATGCCCTTGGAGATGACTAGTTTCCCATCAAAGCTCACCAAGGGAGAGCTATAGGGCGTAAGGTCTTCTGGCTTTAGCCCCAGCCCTTTATAAAGGTCGGGGTACATGACCTCAGCCACACTGCCACCATCCACCATCACCCTTTTTACGTCGTAGTCCCCAATTCTGAGGGTGATCACCAAAGCATCGTCGTGGGGTTGGGTGGTACCGCCCTTGTCCTCCTCGAAAAAGCTTAGGGTCGAGTGAAAGCCTCTCCTGGCCCTCTTTGGCTCGGACTGGAACTCCTCGGCGGGTACCTGGGTCATAGACAGCACCCATGATGGGCGCATGCCTGTTCTTCCTAGCGCCACCAAGATTACATTAATCGTACCAGCGGGCTGCCTCATGGCGGTGTCCGTCCGTGGCTCCTGGTAGGTCTGACCCTGATGGCTGCTGGAATGGTGCAGGAGGTGTTTCAGCTTTCCCTCCTGGACTAGCTGGTCCAGGTAGTTCTAGAGGTTCCTGTAGTCCTCTGTGGCATGTCCATGGTCCTAGTGGTATTGACAGTAACAGTCCAGATCGCGCTTCTCAGGATCCCCCGCCATCTTATTCAGCCACCTGAAGTATGGTTCGTTCCTGATCTTTTTCAGCACCCTGTGTACTGGTTCTCGGAACACGACGCCGACAGTCTGGGCATTTGTCGACCTAGATTGCCCCATGAAGTCTCTCCTTGGACGGGCATTGTTATACCGGTCCGACCTGGAATCCTTTCTCTCTTGAGGAATAACTTTCTCCTTCCCCTTGCCCTGTAGCAAGTCTTCCTCTACCCGCTTGTATTTATTGATCCGATCAATCAACTGTCGCACACTGGTGGCAGGCTTACCAGTTAAAGACTTCCTTAGGCCGTGCCCCATTGGCAGTCCGTTCTTGAATGTATTGATGGCGACATCATCGTACTTATTGTCTAGCTCATTGTAAATCTCCCAATACTTGTTCGAGTAGGCCTCAAGAGTCTCCCCGTCACGCATGGTTAGGGACAGTAACGCGCTCATGGGCTGAGGAGGTCTGCTATTTGTAACAAAACGGGAACCAAAGGCCTGAGTCAGTTGTCTGTACAAGTCTATGGAATTCGTCCTCAAGCCGTTGAACCACCTCATTGCCATAGGTCCCAAGCTGGATGGGAAGACTTTTTACATCAGCGCCTCGTTCTTAGAGTGAACAGCCATCCTCTGGTTGAACTGGCTCACATGCTCCACGGGGTCCATTTTGCCGTTGTAAATGGTGAAGGTTGGCTGCTGGAACCGCCGAAGGAGCACCGCCTCTTCTACGCGACGCGTAAAGGGTGATCTAGAGAGCTGGTCTAGTGCCCTGCTCACAGCATCACTTCCTAAGCCCCTAGGAGTTGGGCTGTCACGTTTACGCCTCTGGTAGCGCTCATCCTCGTGGGAGAAAGTTTCACTCGAGGGTGTTCTCGACCTTTGCCTGTAGTCATCATCATTTTCGTCGTTAAAGGGTAAGTCAAGGCTGGGTTCGGACTACCTTCGCCGTGCGTGGCGCAGCTTTCTCTTCAAATCATCTATCTCTCGCTGCATGGCCACCTTATCGTCCTGTCTTTGGGATACGTGACTCTTAACCTCTTGTGATCGCATGGCCTGGCCATTATCGTGCCTCTGGGGCACGTGGCCGCCCCTATAAGTGTGGCTTTCGCTAGTTTGTGAGGTATGCACGCTTGCCTCTCGAAATCGTCGGTTCTCCTCGTTTTGGCTGTGCTTGGTGTCACCATAGTTATTCTGATGCTGGGATTTAGCCAGTTCATGCCGATGGGAACTCCCTTGGTGAGGGCCTGATCCTACCATGCCTAGCTGTTGTCCTTACTAATGCATGAGTTCTTCCCACAGACGGCACCAAATGTAAGGACCGGGTTTGGAGCACTTCTACATATTGAGAGAATTGACCCAAGCCCAGCTAGCCCTGCAATGAATTTGTAGAGAGCGGGATCAAGAACTAGGCCCTAGTGAGGAATGCAACGGCCATGCATGGTTGCTCGTGGATTTAAATAGTATGAACGTGGATTAAAATGAGCAATGGTGCTCCTCGGCCCTTTTCTTGGGAGCTTGCCGTTTCTATTACTTCTTTTGTGATTGGTTACATGGGTTTCTGGGAGAATACAGGGTGCTACAATGTTCGCTTTTCCAGATCTCCCGTCCCCTTTTTCAAGAGGGGTTCCTTACATTATATATCCCTTTCTCAATCGATCCTAGCCCTACATTTGTTGAGCAACCAGGCCACCACTTGAGTGTCTGTCCCATCAGCCGCCTTCCCATTCTTCCTGTGGGTTGCAGCAACCAAGACAGCACTGTTCTGGAGTCCTCTCCTCATTAATGCGGCCAGGACGTTAGTTGTGGGTATTTAATGTGGAGGTGACAGTTCATCCTGGACTTACTCCTCCACCATGCTCCCATTGCTGACGCATGGTACTTGCTCTTTTCTCTTTGGATATTCAGGGAGATTCCCCTTGATGGTGTGTTGCCTGTCCGCTTTATGGTCTCGGCTGTTCGAGGATATAGTCGTCCTCGGCGTCGTTTCTTGGGCACCTGGGCTTCTTACTTTCATCCTTGGACCTTAGGTACGTCCTCGGCGTGGGCCTTCGGGCCCTGTTCGAAGTGGGCCGAGGCTATCTGACTCTTTGGCCCCACAAAAAGAAACAAAATAAAGGAAGATAAAAGGAAAGAGGAAGAGTGATATCAAGGTAATGAGAAGGAGAAAGTATAAATGTTAAAAAAATGAGTACAATTTGATGAGCACAATTTTCTTTTATTTAAATTTAAGTAAAATATTACATTTTTTATTTTTTAAAACAAAAAGAGAGAGAAAATATAAATAACTTAATGATAAAGAGGATGTGGTTGAATTTCAATATTGAGTAAAATAAAAGAGAAGAAAAAATAAGAAAAATTAAAAGATATAACAATAAACACTAAATTATCCAAATTATGCTATGTAATAGAATACTATTTTATTTTTATCTACTATCTTTAATTTTTTATAATGTAATTGGATAAAATTTAACAACAACAATAATAATAATAACCTAAAAAACAAAACTAAAGCGTATCAACTTAAATTAAAGTTCTTAGAAACACAAAAATTTATCAACCAAAAGTGAAGATGCAATAAAAAATAAAAATCCACCAAAACATTGAGAGAGAGAGAGAGAGAGAGAGAGAGAGAGAGAAACAAAAAAACCTTTTTGTGAGAGAAAACTATGCAAAGAATGGAAAAGAATGACAAATTTATAGTAAGAGGGAAGGGATAAGAAGAGACAAATAAAGGAAGATGAAGGGAAAGATGAATAGTAATATTAAAGTAGAGAGTAGTGGGGAGATGAAAAGGTAAGAGAAGAATAAAAGTTGAAGAAAGTGTAAATATTTAAAAAAATAAGTGAATGTAAAAAAATATTATAAGAAAATTGGAAATAAAAAAGAAATATATATATATATATATAGTTGTTAAAACTGATAAAGATGAATATGTAAAGTCAATAATCTATATATATATATATATATATATATAGTTTTTTTGTAAAAACAAATAGGAATAAATAATAAATAATAATTATGTGACGAATAACGTGGCGATGAGGTGGCGCAACAGGAGTTTAGCAGCAATAAATGCCACGCTTCAGCTTTTAGTAATACTAGTCGCTAACCCGTGCGATGCACGAGTAACTTTTAGCTCAAAATGTTAAAATGTCCAAGTCCAAATATTTATCTAATTTCGAATATTTTAATTCATCTCAAATATGAAATGGAGAGAAAGTAATTAAACATCTCATATGACAAATTGTCATAATTTTAAACATCGTTAAAAATGAGGAACATTCAAATTTTATATAATAATATATTACATAATCATAATGTGATATTACACAAATACAATTCCTTGGTAAATGTTAAGATAGATGACAACTATTTTATATTATCTTGAGTAAAATTTAGCCCCACAATTGTAGTGTATCACATAAAATTGGAACTACAACCATGTATAAAGAGAAAATTAAAATTAGATATAATAACGAAATTCTTTTACACCACAATAGAACTAAGAGAATTATTATAATGCCTAATCCAATATGAGTATGAGCCTAGGAGTTGTACTCTACATTATTGCAAGGAAAAAAAATCTAGAACAAAGAACAAATAGAGAGCATATCTAATTAGTTAAGAAATCAAACAAACAAAATTCTAGTAGTGAGGAATAATTAAAATTGTAACATAATAAATATAAAATAACACAACTTTACCGTCAATATGATTTCCCTACATCTACATCACGCCCAATTACTCTATATTTTATTGGCTTTCATGGAAACTAAACCAAAAAAAAAAGCATAAATCAATTTGCTATGTTTCTTAATCCAATGTACTCAATCAAGTATTCTTGTGCCCACAATGAGATGCTCCTTGGACCATAATGGATGCTCTATAAATTCAGTCCATTGTTGATTTTTGGTTGCCAAATTCTCCACACATTGTAGAAAGAATTTCTATGTCATTTGCTTTACTCAAACATGAATTCAATTACTCCCTTGAGAAATAAAGAGTGAACCTTCCAAAGTCCAGGCCATAGTCTACAACTCTCCCGAATCTAACAGATTGTATAACATGCCAAAAAGATAACCAACTAAGAATAGCATAATATAGAAACAACGTAACAAACATGTTTGTTAGTTTAGAGAGAAAAAGCAACGTACCATTCCATTGCAATGACCACCAATAACTTCTTTAACATATTTTCACCTTTAAATTAAAAACAACAAAATTAAATGAAACATTGATTATATAAGGTAGTCAAGTAAGGTCTATTATTAATCCATGTTTGTCAAGTGTAATATTGGAACTATCAGATGACATATTCATTTACTTTTCTTTGTGTGATGGCAACGCATATTCTGATAGCTAATTAATAGCATTATAGTGAGATCTGAGTTAAAGGTAAGGAAACATGTCTATGAAAAAAATAGGCAACTTCTGACTTTAGATTAAAATATAAACATAATTACATAATGCGTAACTTGTCCAACAGACGACAAAGGAGCACTTCTCTTTGAAGCGAACCACACCCTCTGCTAGGTTTCACTTGGCGGTGGGAGTGAATAATTGGCATTATCATCATTCCCTGCAACCCAAACTCAAAAAATAAGAGTCAGAGAAAAAAGGGACTCTCTCCTATAATTGAAACACTTCAATTTGGCTTAGGTATCATCACAAACACTTAAGGGTGATGAGTTTGGACTCTTTTCATATGCTATGGACTAAAGTTCTGGCTATTGTAGACAATAATCTGGGATGATGATAAACACCATTTCCCCTTGGTGAGATTCTGCTTATTTATATTTAACTCACATTATCGTCGGTGGAGGAAGTCACAATGACATCTAAAGACACATCACAAAAGCAAACAACAACAAATTACAACTCAAAAGAAAAACATAACAAACAAAAGATCCTAGAGAGTTAAGAAAAATTACATCTCAACACAAGCAACTAACAACAAAATTACTAAATTTCATAATTTTGTTTTATCCACATAGCAAAAAATAACTTCTAGAGCCTATAAATATGGCCTCATACCAAAACTATCAACCAAATTATAGCACATGTTAGGATATAAATATCAAGCAACCGTGATGACCAAATTTTTAGTGAAATAAAGTAGAAAAGTGCATTCATGACCAATTGGAAACCTAAGCAAACCTCAACTCCACAAAAATCATACTTTAAAATCAAGTTCTAATCTACTTCCAAACATATTTAAACAAATGAATAAATGCATTAAGTACTAATCAAATTAAATAAAAGATCAAAAGCATAGTAAATGTAACATCTCCTTAACAATTTAATCATTACAAACTCTCTATGAAATCCATATATCGAAGTGCAGGTGTCAAAAAGATCCCTAGATACACAATACTTAAGTGCATGAGTTATGTTGAGTGCAATACGATAGAGGTTAAAACTGATTTAATTCAAAGGTATAGAACTACAAAATCTCCATATAAATATAACTAAAACAATTTATTTATTTTTAATCCAATAACTAAAACAATTTCAACAATTAAAAAAATTAAGAAATAGGCATTAATAGTTATCAATTCCACTATGAGACGAAAAAAAAAAAAAAAAAAAGAGGGATTTTTTTTTTTTTTTTTAAATCAAGGTGATTAAAATTTGCCAAATCATTTTGAATCAAATCTTGTCAATAAAAAAACTACAACTACAAATATTCCAACTTACAAACCTCAAAGGTGTGCCAATATTTCATAGTTTGATACCAGTGCCACATATTTCTTTGTTTGATTATGTTGGAATCTTAGAATTGAACAACAAATAAAACAATAAAATCAACATATATATACAAAATCCCAAAAGCAGCAAAATTGCTGCAAACAAACCAAGCCAAGAAATCAACGACAACTCAAAAGGATTTTGTGAATATAATAGAAGGCAAAAATTTATATCAATATGGAAAAAAGAAAGAATTGAACCCAAAAATTATGTACCACCTGTCTAAAGAGAAATTTCATCAAACACATGGCAGGCAACCCTTTTCAAAATCCTCCAATCGTGCCCTTCTTTTTCTCATCTTTCTAAGTTTCTCAAACCAATTCTAAATTTTAAACCTTAATCAAAACCAATTCTAGGCTAAATACGTAAATCAAAACTAAACAATTCATATCAAATTTTTTGAACATAAGAAAGTACCTTTAACTGATGTGCAGTCGGCGGTATTATGGTGGTGGGAGTTCTTGCAGAAATAAAGTACAAAGAGCGGAATTGAAAAGAGAAGCCATTTTTCTGAGATTTTCGACCAAATAAAGAGAAATTGTTTCAAAGTTGTGCACAGAAAAATAAATTTTAGAAGAGAGTGAGAGAGAGAGTGAAAGGGAGAGAGGAGTAGCATATTGAAACAAAGAGAGAAATGTCTTAGATTTTTTTTTTTTTTTTTTTATATATAGTTTTTTATGGGTAGGAACATGAAACAGGTTTGTAACTCCTACCCAAAAGTTAGAATGTTGTATTCTTTTTTAGAAGAAGAATGGTTTTTTTTTTTTTTTTTGGAGAAACTTTTGAGAAGTAAAACGGTATCTAATGAATCAAAACATTGTGTCTTTAAATTAATATAGGCTACTAAACAACAAAGTTACTAAGAATATCAAAGCGTTTTGCAGAAACCACCATACAAAAAGTCACTTTTTTACATGTTTTTAAAATGTAAATGTGGCAGTAATTTATGCAGCCACATGATGGTGGAATTAAATTAATAAGAAGTGGGATTTATGGTGGAGATAGTGGTGGGAATTAAATTAATAAGAAGTGGGCTTTATGGTGGAGATAAGGATGAGATTTATTTTATATTTGTTAGTATTTTAAAATTGAAAAAAACTAATTTTAAATTGTTGAACAATTAAAAAAAATATGGTGGAAATGACATGGCTGTTGACGTGGCTCAACGTGAGCGTAGCAACATTAAATGCTACACTTCAGCTTTTAGTAATACTAGTGTTTAACCCGCGCAATGCGCGGGATCATTTTTAAACTCATATTCACTACCAACACCACTGCAATCGATATGCATAGGTGCATATCAAAATTAGGCATTGAGGAGAAAAATTTTGTCCTGCCAAGATATTCTGAATAAATTTAAACAAATACATATAGCATACTTGAGGTCTGAAATGAATGCTATGATTGTGAACATCTGAGTAAGACTAATTTAGAATGTATGAGACTGAAATTTTATGGCAAGTGAGGCCTATCAACTCTTTTTGTTTATGATTTGTATTTTCCGCACCCATGACATAATTCTATATTTTGCTTAGTCTGGGTTCCACCAAGTCGCACTCCATCAAGCAGTTTGGTGAGATCAAACATGTTCTTATATGTTGTACTTTCGATTTTCCAATTGAAATCAATTATATGGTTAATACAATGTGAATTTTTTCGATGAAAACTAAATTTTATTGATCAATACAATCAAGTAGTTGAAATCAATTGGGAAGGTTACCACTTTTAAGAAATTGTACTTAAGTTTTATCTTCTTGAGAAATAAGAATCCTTTTTTTGGGCTTACTTGGAAGTTGGGTCTGAATTTGGGCAGTATGTGGTATGGTTGGGCTGGGCTTCATATCTACATCTAATTGCCTAACTTTTTAGTTTTTAGTTTTTACCACCATAACCAAAAGCATGTAAGACGTGAACATATCTTAACATTATTACAAAAAAGTATCAACATTTCATTCAGTGGCATTTGGAGTTTCCTTTGATGAAATGAGGTAAGTTATGGTCACCTCGTTTTAACTTTTAAGAACTCAAAATATGACAACCACCCACAATAATAATGAACTTAAGTTATGCCATGCTAAACTCATATTCACCACCACCACCACTGCAAACTTTTTTTTTTTGCATAAGTGCGTCTATATTGAATTGTTGAAACAATCAATATGCATAGATTCTCTCATTGTAACAGAATCAATTGTATCAAATCTGATTCAATCTATATCACTATACAAAATGCCAAGCCTAAAGCCATCCTCGCAAGGAAGGAACAATACAAAACTAACCCAACCAACCAAAATACCCAAAACTAACTCATATTTCTTAGTTCGTATCCAAATTAAAAAAAAAAAAAAAAAAAAAGAAGCATGGCAGATATTCAAAAAACAAAAACAATATACGAAGAGAAAAACGTGTGGACAAATTTTAAGGCCTCAAACTTTTTTTTTTTAAACCACGTGGTCAGCACAGTAAATGGATAAAATATAAAGCCCTTAAACGTTGCAACGTGTGGTATTTATCTTTAAAATTAAAACCAAATGTAACCCAAATACCTAAATAAAAATCAATCCAACCAATTTTCTCAAAACTAATTCATATTTCATACCTAGATATAAGAAAGAAAGGATCAAAATTTTTTTACTAGTGGTAGTTCTCTCTCTATCTCCGTATCTCAATTCTTGCATAATATCTAGCCACCATCTCTACTCAACATCCACTTCAGTACTATAACATTCAATTTCAATATCTCTAACACTTATTAATCTCTAGCAACCATCTCTGGTAGAAAACAATATATCTCATACCCTTTTCTCTCTAACAGTTGCATTACACATTCTCTATCTATTTCTTTGCTTCAAATTCAAGTCCCCAAAAAGAAAGTTATTGGACGTGTACTATCTTACATAGGCCTAAAGCAAATTTGAGAGAAGCCAGGATTGATGGATATTCTGTAAATCTCCAAAGCTTCTATCTTGCAAGTTGAAAACATGAGTTTCATTTTGATCATTGAAGAAAATGCAATTCCTTTTATACCCAGTAAACATTGGAATAGTCTAATTAGTTATGAACTTTGCATCCTACATAGACTTAGTTATCATAATTCCACTGCATACATTCAAACTTAAATAATGTGGTATATTTGAGCATATAGTGTCTGAAAAAAGAATTTGACTTTAAGCAACAACACCAACAATTATGCAGCTACTTAAGCCTCTAGTAGTAGCACTAACATGAGTTATGCAGCAACTTAAGTTGAGCATTATTGCCACCAATCATGAGCATTGGTTCAACCATCATAAATCCTGAAAATCAGCCTCATTCTAGTAAAAACCCGAACATAGAAAATCATTGCACCAAATCAAATCATTGCCAAACTCAAGGAGAATATTATGCAATAATAAATCATGACAGATCATATTTAGCTCATGCATCAAAACTTTCCTTGTAAGTTGTATATTAAAATATAGTAAACAATTTTATTACTTAACAATATAGAATATGTTAAGAGTCATCAAGCAACACCTGTGATGTTGCTCCTGAAGTTGACTTGCTGCCATAGCTGTTATTGTTGATGTTGCCTAACATACACCTGTCCTAAGTCACCGCATTAGAGTTAGGGAATTGTTAGTCTTTTACCATAAAAGCTGTTAACATCTGTTAGTTGCTGTCAGTTAGTTAGATATATTGTTAGAATGCAACATATATGGCTTTACTTGGAATAGTTTTGAATACTCAAGAAAACTGGATATTAGTGGTTTGCTAGAGTAGTTTTGAATACTCAAGAAAACTGGATATTAGTGGTTTGCTAGAGTGGTGATTGTAAGGACCATTGAATGAAAAAAGCAATAGTTTCTCTCCTAATCTTCTCTATTCTCTCTAAATCTTATTTCTCATTCTTGGAGGTCAGTTGCCTCAAATTAGGTATTTCTCATAGATATGAATTACGTATTATGTCAAAGCTCTAAGCATAAAAGTTTATGGAAAGTAAAAGAGACAATAATAATGAATTGTTATAAAGTTAGTCTAAATGGTTTAGCAATGTGTAGTAGCTAATATTTATTTGCACATAGGCTATTAGATTTTCTATCACACATTTCAACAAACATTTGGCATTTAAATATGCTTCAAAACACAGTTCTTATACATGGATAGGAGATGTTAGTCAATGTTTAAGCAGTGGGTTAACATTTTGTTGGTTAGTTTTTAACAATCTGTTGGCTATTTCCAATATGATTATAGCTAAGGATTTGGCTTCCATTAGCCAAGGACATATAAAATAAATACTTAAAACAAAATTAACATCAAACAGTAACATTTTTGGCACAAACTTGAACTGGAAAGTTTGTTTTCGTCTTATACATAAAGGTTTTAAACAATCAAAGGTGAAATTTTACTTTTAACTACAATGAATCAAAGGATAATCCCTAATGTTACCATAAGGAAAAACCGAACCAATGCATTCAAAGAAAGAGAATCAACCAATCTATTTTTTAAAAAGGGTAAAAGAAGAACCCTAGACAATTAAGCAGGGGAAAAAAATTTTAATATAGATATATTGAAGAAGACAAATTGTAATTTGAGTAGTGTAAGGCCTCAAAATGTAATGGACCCTAAACAATAAAAATCTGTAGAGAAGTGGGTACACGGACTTGGCATCAACGAAGTGAACAATGATTAATTTGGTCTTTTTGACAGATAATAGATGACAAGAAATTAATAAGAATCCCATCAAATGAAATCGGTCAAGTATTTTTTGTAGGGAAATGATCACCACTTTGGCTGTGTAACTAAAGTGCCTGTTGGCTCTCGGACTAGGACGAGGATACATTTTTCTTCTAATTTTCTCCCTCTCTTATTTGGCGGGGGTCCTCTTGGTTATATAGTGTTCCTCTAGTTAATCTCAGTCGTCCATCTGTTGCTTATTCGGTCACTCTAGATGAGGGATTGTCCCATCATCTGTTTTTGTAGACTTTACGTGAGTTCTCAGCCATCTTTACAGGCTGTTCTATTAGTTGGAGTAATCGAGGCAACTGGGTTTGTAGGTCGCATCATCATTAAAGTGGTCAGAATGTTGGTGGGATATTTTCGGTGGATGTGGGATATTTCCCATTTTTAGTGATGTCGGTGCGCCGAGGACAGGTCATCCTCGGCGCGGCCTTTCGGACGTTCTGGGTTCTTTCCCATTGTCCTCGGCCTCAGTACTATCCTCGGCGCGGGCCTTGGGCCGCATGTGATGGGCCAGCGCGGTTAATGTAATAGGGCCCCACAAGTAGTATAAGCATCATATTTTAAATTAAAACATACATATATTGAAGATTGAAGATGCTAATGCGAATAGGAGAAGAAACAGTGAGATGATGTGGACCTTCTGTATATATTGCAGAAAGGAGATGGGGGAAGAGCACAAACGCAAACAACAGATGCCACAGAAAGGAGATAGGGGCAGAGCACAAACCCACCTATTAGACTCAACCCTGTTAGTCCTTTATTTATTTATTTTTATCAATAAGTAATCTTATTAGTCCTTTCCATGGTCTAAGCGCCCTCAAATTTCATAGTAGTATTCATTATTAGTACAGTAGTCAGTTTTTACCATTAAATTAATTGTGAAAAATGGTTCCTACAATCAATACATCATCTTGGATGACAGTGAAGTCTTAGGAAATATGCTTCAAAAATATATATAGAAGAAGGAAAAACACAGCTCTACCTTTTCACTTTGCTATTGCTGGAATTTGTAGACAGCTTCTAAACTCTATAGATTTGGTCTTTCGCTGTGCATGGCAAAAAGTAGAAAATAATCTATGGGATACTGAAGGAGGACAGTGGAAAAGAAGCTAGGGTATGCAAACAAACAAAGAATCAAACAAAACCCCTCAAAAATCTAGATGCTACTCTTAAAGAAGATTATGATCGAATTAAAATACAATAACATGATTCTTTGATTAAACCAAGCTTGAGATAACCTATAGACTAAACATAAAACCAAAGCTTGATATAACCTAGAAACTTTAATTAAAGCCAAACACAAACAAACGGAGAGGAAAAAAAAAAGGTCTCATATTACAAATAGAGCATAAACTGAGAATTCTTATGGTGGAGGACATCAAATACCGAAACTACACAATTAAAAGTTTGCTAAAAACCCCTTTTTAATGCCATTGAACCAAAGGCCAACGATTCAACCATAGCAACTCAAAAACCAAAAGTAGATGAAAATAAATATTAACAATAAATTTGGGAGAATTATGCACATCATAAAACTTAAATTATAAACAATAAAAATAAATTTTAGAATAAAAAACAACAGCAGAATTTTATCAAACAATTTGTGAGCATATTACTAAAATGTGTATATTGATTACTATTTTAGGCATTGCAAAGCTAATCAGTGCTGTCAATTTCAAAAACTTAGTAGTCTCAATTTTCAAAAGAGAAAAAATACTAATCGTAATGAATTTTGTAAATGATCACTCAAAACCAAACCAATCTAATTCAAGCCAGAACTAACACAACAATAATTTAAAATGTTAAAAATTAAAAACTGGCCAAATTACCTATCAGCGACATGCTAATGGAAGCCTAACTCAAAACCAAATCTAATTGAAATAGCTAAATCTAAACCAACCCAAACCAACAAATTCAAACCTAAATCATATTCAATCCCCATATTTGAAAACGAAAGGGAAAAAACCAAAAACAATAACTTTACAGGTATACGACCCCTCTGTGCCTTACGGACTCTATCTGGGTGTATAATCTTCTAGCAGAAAAACCTAAAATAAGATTGTAAAAGGAAAATAAACATTAGAAATGGAAATACCCAATGATTTCAATCCTATACTTATTTAATCTCAATGGTTTCATAAAGATTAGAAACATAAGCACCCTAACTGAAATCAATATTTTTAGTGATTTTTGTAATCTAAAAAACAAAACAAAAGCAAATATCTAAAATTGAGATAACGAACATTTTGGAAGAGAGCCCAAAAACCCGAAACAAAAACGAATAAAATGTAAACATTACAACCAAAAAAAACTCAATCAATAGTAACGTTTCATACCCAAATGCCAAAATCTAAAAAATGGGAAAAAAATTGTACCGGTTCCATTTCCAACGATCTAGGTGGCAAACATATAGCCTAACAGTGTTGATGGTCCATAGTTTTTTCTTGCTTGCGGTTCCAATGGCCCAAGTCTGGCGAGGGAACGGACAATTGCCGGCCTTAAATATTTCTTCTCTCTCTTGGCACCTACAAACTCTGCTTGGTTCTTCTACCTCCGTATCCCTTAATCAAAACCAAATCTGACACAAAATACCAATTTAAATCATAATTAACACCCAATTGATTTTCCAAATAAAAACCAAAATCCCTAATTTTTTTTAAATTTAAAACAAAACTTTACCAGTTGCGATTCCGGTAGTCTGATAGCGGGTGGAGTGGAGGCTTGTGGTGGCGCCCCTTTCTCAATCCATGGTGTGTTAACAGTCTAACGCTTATTCTTCCTCTTCTACCAGAAAAATTCCAATCGGTCACTCTCTCTGAACAATAATTTCTCCGTATGTGGGCAGAAATCTATGCGGGCAAGTTTTCACTCTATTGCAGAGAAGAAACAAAACATAGTGCAAACTGCAAAGCAAATCGGCAAGATCGACGAGGAAGAATTTTTCTTTAGGCGGTTTGTGTTTAACGAATGGAAACAGCGGGTGCTTTTGTCTACCGTTTGGTTTTGAGTCTTATTTTTGTTATTTATAGTGAGAGGCTTTCAACCGGTGTTGTAGAAGTAAAAGTTAAAATTTTAAGATTATTTAAACGATGCAACGTGCGACTCTTTTAACTTAAAGCTGTATGCGTGTCACCATTTTAAGTGAGCTTTTTTGCTTAGGTGTCAGCACCTGGTAAAAGCTTCTGCTATTATATATAGTATTAGATTAGATATAGATATAGATATAGATTTGAATACATTTAAGGGGATTGTGATCATGTGTGTTAGTCGATACTTTTTTACGTGAAATCATTAAAAAAAAAAAAAAATGATGTGGCATCATTTTATTGGAGGGCATAAACACCTATGTTTACACCACATCCTTATTGAATTTATTCACTTCCAAAATATCCTTAACTTCTTAATTATATTCCTGAACAACATGGAGACTCAAACCTATTATCTCCAATTGAATAACTTATACACCAACCGCGGGGCTATTTATTTTTCACTCAGTTCTCACAACTCCCACCCTCATTTTTGTACCTTTCCATTTCTAATACTAATAATAACAACATGGAGACACAATATATATTTTATATTTTTATGCTTTAATTTTTTCTATTTACCTTATAAAATTTGTGAATACTGTTTACTTTTTATAAATTTAATCCACTTATTTGTATTTTTTTTTTAATTTCTAAAATAATAATGATACCACCAATATCGATATCTAATTTTAGGTTGACCCCTAGTGAGTCTTGAGTTTGGAGGGATGAATGGAGTCACCACCAAAAATAAGAGGATTTTCCGAGTGTGATTTGATACCTAACCTGTAATTTATCTTATTACTAGCCTAAGACCTCATTCTATCCCAAAATGGGTTATAAAGTTTTGAAGAATCAATGAATTAATTAGTTTTTTTTTTTAGGAAAAACTCCAAATCTCTTTTTCAATGACAAGAAATTTTACCAGTTGAACTAACTTAAACCCTTATTGAAATAATAATTAGTTTACTAATGGTAAAGAGACTTTACTAATTAGTTTGAGTGTTCATTTACTAATGATAAAGATATTAAGCATCACATAACATCCTTTAAACAAAGCTAAAACATTTTAGTTATCCCTGAGTTTTAACAATTCATAAGACAATTTATTGATTAAATAATACTAATAATAAATAAGCACACTAAAGTACAAAGGGCTAAATTGCTTAGTAACATCATTTTCATATCAATTTGGTATTTTGATTGTTCGGTGCCAGAATATACAGGGACTAGGGTCCAATATTTGGATTGGTCAAAGGCCCATACCGTGATAGTAAATTGCTAAAATATGAGATAAATGGTATATATATTACTGGACTTACACTGTACTTGAACTTGAAGAATCATGGGTTGGGCTTGTATTCTCAAGTCTCAGTGGGAGCGGTGGGTTGAGCGTCGAGCGTGCTGGGTTCAAGGGTGTTCGAATTAGGTGTATGGACCTATGATTAAAACACGAGGCATAAAATGATGCTGTCATGTGACAGCAAAAAACTTTTTACATTTTAAAACAATTAAAATTTAACCGTAATGTATTAAAATATGGAAAATATAATTGCTACGAATAATTAATCCAATAAATTAAACTATGCTTTCTATGGAAAATAAGGAAAACTTTTGGATATCGATAGTTTCCTTTCTTTGTTTTGTGTCTCGTTTATACAAGATGCTAGATGAAGGGGAAAAAAAATGATGAATTTTGACTTGTGTGACAAATTCAATCTATGTTCCAAAAAAATCATTCTTAAAATTTTAGTTGTATAGGAATTCATACATTAGGTGGTTGTCTAAAGCAAAAAAAACGATTTTTTCATCCTTTCTCTTTGAGACCACGTTTAGGGAGAGGTTAGTTGGAGTATTGGTTTTGTGGTTTTTGAAATTAGAAAGTTTCTACTGTCAAAGAATGACTTTGATGGTGAGGTTGGAGGAGTTGAAGTGTTGGTCTTTTAAGCGTTTGAAAGGCGAGGTTTCATTTTCGTGGAGATTTCAGGTTTTGGTTTAGAATTGTGGTGGACACTGGTTGATAAATGAGGAGGAAGGGTACTGGTGCAGGGTTAATATTTCAATTTCGATGAGGACAACAAAGAGGTTTAAAAGCACACTTATAACTTACCAAAATGGTAAAATGATTACCATTTGCATCTTATTAATTTTCCTAACCATTCCCATTCCAAAATTTATTCAATAATTTTGTTGAAAATGCACTAATTAAGATTGAACTAATAATTTAAAAATTAAAAAAAAAAAAAAAAAAAAAAACTACCAAAAATAATTTAGTGTCATTATAATACACTAGCTTGTAACCCCATGTATATGCATGGATAAACTTAAAGACATACAATAAGATACATAATATAATTCCTATATATATATAATTTAAATATTATTGATAGTCATTTTTATATTTTTTTTTTCACTTTTTAAAAAATTTTGTAATGATATTATTAGGTATAAAATGTAAATTGTCCATTTTTTTATTATTGTGCAGCACCTTTTTTTTTTTTTTTTTTTACGATTCAGTTATTCTAAACTCTTTGATTTTTGTACTTAATAACTCATTTGGATGAATATTTATGATGTGGTCCCACATTTGATTATAAATTAAGAAATAAAACTCTTTAAAAATAAATAATTTAGGACACAGTGCAAAATTGGAATTCTAATTTGAGTTTCTCTTAGCTTTACCTATTATTATATATACTAGTCGCTAACCCGTGCGATGCACTGGATAGTTAAATAAAAAGACAATTAACCAACATCACGTTAAGATAAAAGAATTAGTGAGAGACTGATTTGCCTACCAAGAATTTAAAAGAAAAAAAGATTGATATAATAAAATCTAAGAAATTTAGAAATAGAAAATTGGGTTAATAATATGCATATTATAGACATTTTGCTAGTTAACGTTTAAAAAAAAAATGGATCTGTCATAATTAAATAAAATACAATGGGAATAAATATTTAACTTCTATGCTTTTCTATAGTTTAGAAGTGTTGTCTAATGTAGAATGTTATTGGGTTATAAGAAAGATTTTTATAAAATGTTAATACCATATATATATATATGCTTATATTGTCAATGTTTCACTGTAGGTATATAGTTACTGAAACCTACAAAGTAATTTACAATTCTTAAATTAATAAAGTAAAATTCCCAAAAGTTATATATATATACACACTCAAAACTGATATAAACTACAAAGATAAAAACAAATCTTATTTAGTCTATTAATAACAATATAAACAATTCAAAACATGGAACATTATCAAATTTATAACACATAATTCCATTATCTTTTATGTTGAATCCAAACAAATAATTAATTGAAATTAATCCAAACAAATAATTAATCAACCAAAAATCAAAGTTTTAATTAAGAAAACAAAAAATCACATGAACCCAAAATAAAAATTCTCAATAAAGCAAAAACATATAAGTTAAAGAATTAAGATCAACCTACTAAGATGCAAATACCAAAATCCCCAAAACTTAAACCTTCCAAATTTTATAGAATCCCCAAATTCTACTTCAAAACCAAACAAAACCCTTTAAATTCAAAAAATTCATATATAATATACCAAATAAAAATTTACCACACCTTGGGTTGGAAGACATAGGTTGCAGCTTTGATTTTTCTCCAAAAAATAGAGATGCTTCATCTGCCGTATACAATATAAAATAATTATTAGAAATTTCAACCCAAAAACCAAACCAACAAAAACACTATCAAAATATAGAGATTAACCCAAATACTTAGAAGAAAATAAATTCTAAACATAACAAAACAATAAAATAGAATGAAAATTTCAGGCACATATGAAAGCAAATAAAAAAGACAAAACCTACGTGTTTTTTTTTTTTTTTTTAGTTGAGTCTCTCTTCTTCTTTTTTTTTTTTTTAATTTTAAAGTGAAGTTAAGTTTAGGGTTTTGAGATGGTAATTGTTAGGGTTTTAAGAAGAGAAGAAATAGTCCTACCAGGAGTCTAAATAATATAAACAATTCAAAACATGGAACATTATTAAATTTATAACACCTAATTCCATCACCTTTTATGTTGAATCCAAACAAATAATTAATTGAAATTAATCAAAACAAATAATTAATCATCCAAAAATCAAAGCTTTAATAAAAAAACAAAAAATCACATGAACCCAAATAAAAATTCTCAATAAAGTAAGAACATATAAAAATTTACCATACCTTGGGCTGGAAGACATAAGTTGTAGCTTTGATTTTTCTCCAAAAAATAGAGATGCTTCATCTGCCATATACAATATAAAATAATTATTAGAATTTCAACCCAAAAACCAAACCCATAAAAACACTATCAAAATATAGAGATTAATCCAAATACTTAGAAGAAAATCAATTCTAAACATAATAAAACAATAAGATAGAATGAAAATTTCAAGCACATATGAAAGCAAATAAAAAAGACAAAACCTATATATATATATATATATTTTTTTTTTTTTACGTGAGCCTCTCTCCTTATTTTTTTAATCTTAAAGTGAAGTTGAGTTTAGGGTTTTGAGATGGTAATTGCTAGGGTTTTAAGGAGAGAAGAGAGAGTCCTACCAGCAATCTCTCTCTTTTTCTTCTTAATCCTAAAGTTTTTTTTTTTTTTTTTTTTTTGGTGAGTCCTTTTTTTTAAAAAAAAAATTCAAACCTAAAGTGAGTCATTTTTTTTTTTTTTTTTAAATTCTAACGTGAGGTATCTTAAAAAATTATAATTAATTTTTAATCTTCAATTTTATATTATATATAGATAATAATAATGATGTGATAGGCCAACAAAATATATCTAATAGAGTTTTACTTAAACTAAACTTTTGTAACACTAATAAATATAAGAAGATATAAAACCTAGAATAAAAAGAATCTAAAATAAAAATAAAAAGAAAATAATGGTGACGTAGAAAATTGTGGAAGCTTTAAAGGCTTCAATTATATATATATATATATATATAAATAATAATAATAATAATAATAATAATAATAGCAATAAATATAGATGATGATTTTTGTGATAAGTTGATGTAGGATAGAATTTACAATTTAATTTTTGTAATTATGCAAAAAAACGTTATTTTAGGTCTAGGTGATTTATTTCCTTATTTTTAGGTTCTTTTAATGTTTTTTTAGGTCAAATTTAGTTCCTATTATGGTTAGGTATTATTTAGGGCTTATTTTAGAATATATTTTCTTGTCCATCAAGTTTTATAGAGTCCTTAAATAGGCCTCCAAGTTTGTATACGTTTTTCAATATTATTGATATTAATAAAAATTCAAAATTTTGTCTATTATTTTTCTGGTGGATTCTATATAAGATATAAAACTTAAAATAAAAATAATCTAAAATAAAAAGAAAAAGAAAATAGTGATGATGTGGAAAATTGTGAGAGCTTCAGAGGCTTCGGTTTTATATATATATATATATATATATATCATATTATATATAATAAAAGTTGGGCTTAGAAACTGTGCTTGTGCCAAGTGGCTTTACAAAATTGCAAAAATTTTCTTAGATTTTTTATAAAAAAAATAGATATAATTTTTTTGTTCTTATCTTCTTCTCCTATAATTTCTAAATTGATAACAATCATAATTTGATTACAATCCAAATTCTTCATCTTTATTATTATAATTTAGAAGTTGATAAAAATTCTTAATTGATAACAAACTACTACACGTAATTCTTCTTCTTCTTATATATTTTTTTTTTTTGATAAAAATTCTTCTTATCAATTAATACACTTCTTTTTCTAGCCTTAGGTTTCTCTTCACTTCCAAATTCTCTTTATCTTATTATTTTTAAATTAATTAAAAATCTTAATCTCATTATAATTTAAAGTTCTACATTAGTTAAACATCTTTTAAGTTGATATATTATCTATTTTTTTGGAGAAAAAAAGCTCACATGAATATATAAAAATCCCCTAACCCTTGGCTTCTCAAGCTCACGCTTAACCCTATGATTTCTCAGAGTTTTTACTTTCAACATGGTAAGCAAAGCAAAGAGCGAAGCAAGAAGAGCAAGAGGTTTGGTTTCGTACTAGGCTTTAGGTATATGAAAGCTAGGGTTTTTACTTTAGTTAGAGAATGCTAACAAACTGTTTAATAACTCCATTTAAAAAAAATATATATATATATATATATATTCTATCATATTTCCTTGGCAGATTACAGCCATCAATCACTTTTTTTTTTTTTTTTTTAATGTTAACGTTGATTAGAAATTATAATTTCAATAAGATTTAAACTCTATAATTATATCATAGGATTTAAACAACAAAGGTTAGTGATTCTCAAAAAAAAAAAATTTCCAAAGAGAAATTGAAAGCTAATTCTTAGTAATTTGGAAATAATGTTGTTTTTCATTATGGAATCAGATCTCTCAAAGGATCTATGAAATACATGTTTTAGTTGCTTTCTTTTATATAGTTTTAGATCTATTATTTATTTTAATTTTAGTTGTTTAAAAGCAATTTTTGATATTAAGATGGAAAGGTAAGGAACTTTTTGTGTATTAAGATGAATAGTGTTGGAGCATTTTAATATTAAATAAATAAAATGAATAAATGTAATAACATAAATGAAAAGATATGGGAGTGAATATGGAAAATGAGGAGTTAGTGAAAATATTTAATCCCACATTGAAAAGGAGAGAGACTTTTTTATTCTTTTTAATTATGGTGATTAATGGGCTAAAATGTATTGACTCAGATATTGGGCTAGATACATGCGCAAGGGGAAGGTGAAGAGTGGAGGGAAGGTCTGCACCAGTTACAAAGTTTAGCCAACCAAGGGCTTGAATCTCCAGCCTCTTGGATCCTCCTACACTTGTTGGGCTGTTGTATTCTGGGGGAGACAAGTCAGAGAAGGTCTGCACCGGTTACAAAGTTTAGCCAACCAAGGGCTTGAATCTCCTTAAAGAGAGCGAGTGCCGCGCCTCAGTCCAATTAGTGTTGTGTAATTTATCTCTTTAAATTAATAAAATTCAGAACTATTATTCAGTTTCTCTTTGTATTATTTCTATTATCATTGTATTTGCACAAAAAATTAGGTTCGATTTATCACCATATCACAACTCATTCCAACAATAAAGGTTGGTGATTCTTTTTTTTTCTTTCTTTTTTGATGAGAAATTGAAAGCCAATTCTTAGTAATTTGGAAATAATGTTTTTTTTCATCATGGAATCAGATCTCTCAAAGGATCAATGAAATACATGTTTCATTTGCTTTTTATTTTTATTTTTTATTCTATATAGTTATCATATTATATCATATACTATAAAATAAAAGTTAGGCGTGGTTGCGCCAAGTGGTTTCACCAAATTGTAGAAATTTTTTTAGATTTTTAGATTTTAATATTTTTCTTCTCTTATAATTTCTAAGTTGATAAAAATCTTAATTTGATTATAATCCAAATTCTTCATCTAATTCATTTAATCCTTATTTTTAGGTGTAGTGTATTATAATCCAAATTCTTCATCTAATCCTTATTTTTTAAGTGTTGTTTAGTTACTACACTACACGTATTTATTTGGGTTTTTTTTTTTTTTTTTCTTTTTCTTTTTCTTTGAGAGATAAATTTAGTTTTTTGTTGCCATACAACTATATTGAAATTCAAATCTAGCCACATGTCAACACATTAGGGATAAAGCAGGTTTGGCATGCAAAGTCTCAAAGAATTTCACTACAAAACGTAATAGAGGTGTATGCTTTGGCATACGGTTTTTAAATGGATAAACATAAAACGAATCATAGTAAATATATGCCTAGACATATAAAATGATTATTTTAAGAGCCGTCAAAGATTACACAAGTTGCACAAGCATTGAGAAAACTCTGTTCAAGCAATTTGTGATCAAAGACGAAGTTCTTGACCTAATTCATCTTCTCTGAAGAAGTTGCTATGTATTTGCACCAAAGGGTTTTGTGACCAAGCATCTTCCTGATCTTCATCGTGTAGGATGAATTGAAGAACTTTGCAGCCAACCTCTCCTTCTAAGTTGGTGTTTGAAGTTGCGTACTGGGATTCACGCATTGGTTAGTCACGTACTTGGGAGTCGTGCATCAAAAGGGGGAACTGTCACTATAGATCAAGTCCAATTGGGTATTAGGGTAAGGGTTCAACTGTAGGGTGGTAAGGTACTTGGGATTCCTTTACTTGTAACCGCTTGATTTGATAATAGTGGAGTTTCGGGAGTGGTAACCTGAAAATCACCCGGTGGGGTTTTTGCCGTAAGAGTTTTCCCCATTCGTAAACAAATCACCGTGTCATTTAATTTTCGCTGCATATTTAGTTTATTGGTGATTTGTTTGTGCTTCCACGCGTTTACATGATAAATTGATTAATTAATAACTTGGCTAATTAATTAATTAATTTCTATCACAATGGGTCATTTAGTTTGTGGCCTATCAAGTGGTATCAGAGCAGGCACACTTTGATTAGGGTTTAATCTTTGCTGTGTTTGATCCATTTGACCCCTGCTGTCATGGCTGTAACCGGCTTGAAGAGATCTTTGTTTTCAAATACATCTTGTTTTTCTAATCACTATTTGTTTGAGTGTATCAGAAAATACAAGTCTAAAAGTTATTTGAATTCTCTTATGATGACTATTGGAAAAGATCTCAGTTTGGCTAAAAAGAAACTAGACTGTCTCAGAATGAAAATGTGCAAAGGAGTTCGTCTGAGAATAGTGAAAGTTAAAGACTTAGCTCATAAAAGGCAGTTGAGAGAAAGAACCATTCCCTCTGATTTGTCATCTAAGCATGAAGTGTGTTTCATGATGAAGTCTGCATTCAAAGTGATGGACACATGTCTATGGTATCTTGACAGTGGTTGCTCAAGACACATGACTGGAGACAGATCTCTCTTCAAGGTCTTCGAGTCTAAGAAAGGTGGCAATGTTACCTTTGGTGATGGAAGCAAGTCACAGATTAAAAGGAAAGGAATCATATCTCTACCAGGACTGCCGAACATTGCAAATGTTCTTTATGTAGAAGGTCTAAGGATGAACCTATTGAGCATAAGTCAGATATGTGATCAAGACTTCATGGTGCTATTCTCAAAGGGAAAGTGTCTTGTCATGGATGAGTCTGGAAAGAAGCTCATTAGTGGGGTTCGCACTTTGGACAACTGCTATGGATTGGTTCCTGATGCTGATATTGTGTGTAATAGTATTCGTTTGCCTAATGAAGATCTATGGCATCAACGAATGGGACATGCTAGTTACAAGCATCTTTCAATTGTATCTAAGCATGAATCAGTCTTGGGGATACCAAAGCTTAGTAGAATGAGCAATGTGGTGTGTGGATCATGTCAGCTTGGAAAACGGACGAAAGCTAAGCATCCAGGCACTCAGATATCAGCTACATCTAGACCATTGGAGCTTTTACATTTAGATCTTATGGGTCCAACTAGAACCGAGTCTCTTGGTGGTAAAAGATACATCATGGTTGTGGTAGACGACTTTACTAGATACACTTTGGTCATTCTACTACGATCCAAGTCTGATGCTCTTGAGCACATTGAGGCTTTGTGCACAATACTGTAGAATGAAAAGAGCCTAAAGATTGATCGAATTCGAAGTGACCATAGGAAAGAATTCGAGAACTCATACATGGAGTCTTTCTGCATAAGATTGGGTATATCTCAAGAATTCTTTGCTCCTATTACGCCTCAACAAAATGGTGTGGTAGAAAGGAAGAATAAGGTTATTCAAGAGATGGCCAGAGCCATGCTGCATAACAAAGATGTGGCTAGAAACTTGTGGGGAGAAGGCGTAAACACTGCATGTCATACAGTTAATAGGGTATACTTCAGACCCGGTATCAAAAAGACTCCCTATGAGTTGTGGAAAGGAAGGAAGCCAAATGTGAAGTACTTCAGAATTTTTGGAAATACTTGCTTCATTCTCAAGGATAGAGAGAATGTGGGAAAGTTTGACTCTCGGAGCGATGAAGGCATATTTCTGGGCTACTCTTCTACAAGCAAGGCTTATCGGGTGTACAACAAAAGAACTATGAAGGTAATGGAGACAGTAAATGTCGTCATTGATGAGTCTTCAGATTCCAGTTCTGAGAAAGGCATTGAGGAACTCTCTAAAGACTTCCTCCTGAGCCTAGGGAAGTTCAAGACATTACTGAATAAGAACCTGCATCTCCAAGTACTCCCAATACTCCGAGTGTTATGGAAGACTCTACAGACATACCCATTTCACCAGATTCTGAATCTCATGAAAAGAAGGGACCTTCCTCTATAATCAAATTAAAACATCCTCCAGAAGTTATTGTGGGAAACATAAATGAACTCACATTAAGGAAACGCATAGTTGATAAATGTGTTGCTAACTTTGTGTCTTATTCTTGCTACTTCTCACAGGTTGAACCTAAGAAAGTTGAGGAAGCATTACAAGATGAAATTTGGGTCGAAGCAATGCATGACGAACTACTTCAGTTTCAGAGGAATGATGTTTGGACTATAGTACCTAGACCAGAAGGTGAACACATCATCGGTACAAAGTGGATATTCCGCAACAAGACTGATGAAGAAGGCAATGTGATTCGCAACAAGGCTCGACTTGTGGCTCAAGGATACTCGCAAATGGAAGGAGTAGACTATGATGAAACATTTGCCCCAGTTGCCCGAATGGAGTCAATCAGAATTCTCCTTGCCCTAGCATGTCAGCTGAATTTCAAACTTTATCAGATGGATGTAAAGACTGCTTTCTTGAATGGGTTACTCAAAGAGGATGTCTATGTGGCTCAACCAAAAGGATTCATTGATCCACACTTTTCGGATCATATGTTGTACCTTAAAAAGGCACTTTATGGGTTGAAGCAAGCTCCTAGAGCTTGGTATGATAGACTTACACAATATTTGGTGTCACATGGGTTTACAAGAGGAAAGGCTGATCAAACTCTCTTCATCAAAAGGGAAGATGGTGAGTTGATAGTTGCTCTAGTCTATGTTGATGATATCATCTTTGGGTTGACTAAGGATGAACTTGCTCATGGCTTCTCAAAACTCATGCAAGCTGAGTTTGAGATAAGCATGGTTGGAGAGCTGACTCACTTCCTAGGATTGCAGATTCGCCAACAAGATTCAGGTATATTCCTCTCTCAATCTAAATATGCTAAGAATCTTGTGAAAAGTTTGGTTTGGAATCTGCTAGTTCTGTTAGAACCCCTATGAGCCCAAATGTTAAACTCACTGTAGACTTATTAGGTAAGAGTGTTGATCCTTTTCTCTATAGAAGCATGATAGGTAGTCTTCTTTACCTTACTACTAGTAGACCTGACATTAGTTATAGTGTTGGTGTGTGTGCTAGATATCAGGCTAACCCCAAAGAATCTCATATGACTGTTTTAAAAAGAATTATATGTCAAAACCACTGCTGAGTTCGGTGTGTGGTATAGCAAGGACACTAATGGTGTCTTAGTTGGGTACTCTGATGCTGATTAGGCTGGCAATGCTGATGATAGAAAGAGTACTTCGAGGGGTTGTTTTTATGTGGGTACAATCTTGTCTCTTGGATGAGCAAAAAGCAGAACTCCATCTCTTTATCCACTACAGAAGCTGAGTACATCGCTGCCAGTAGCTACTGCACCCAACTCCTCTGAATGCAAAAACTCCTTCATGATTATGGTATTTATCAAAAGCATCTCACTATTTACTGTGACAATACCAGTGCCATCAATGTCTCTAAGAACTCAGTTCAACATTCTCAAACCAAACATATAGAGATTTGACATCACTTCATTAGGGAGCTTGTCGAAGATGGTACTCTCACTCTTGAGTTTATCCACACTAATGATCAGAAGGCTGACTTGTTCACCAAACCTCTTGACAGCAAACGTTTTGAATTCCTTCGTCAAAACATTGGTTTCATCTCCATGGATTGATCTCCTTCTCTTGTTCCTCTTCCTCATGCATTTGCATCTAGTTTTATGTTTTGTTTTGAAAGCATGTTTTTGTGTGTTTATTTTCAGTTTTGTTTATTTTTTTTTCAATATAAAAAAAAATATACTGAAAAATTGAAAAATACAAAAACTGTGTGTGTTTTGTGTACATTGGTACTTGTGTACCTTGGATGGCTATTGAAACAAAGTTTTCTAAACTTTGTATCTTTTGTAGCTTAGATAAGCATCTCCATGCACAACTAAGCAAGTGAGCTTTGTGGCTCTTGTTTGTGATGAGTAAGATTAAGTTATCTCTTAAAACTTAACACTCATATCACTCTTTTTGACGGGTAGGACTAGAAAATCCTAAGAGAAAGGCATAAATAACCATCTCACCACTGTTGCCCGCCAATCATATTATGACACCTGTATGCTTCGGCATAGCAAAAGTGCAGTGTCATAGACACCCGTATGCTTCGGCATAGCAAAAGTGCAATGTCTATGCTTAACATGTTGGGTATTTCTTTTCTCTCTTTTTATGCCCATGCATGATATGCTTAGAAGAAAATATGCAGAGAAAATAAAAAGCAAAAAGATTAAAATGCTTTAAATATGATTACAAGCCTGTTTTCTATGAGATGTGGGAGTTATAGGATGTACCTCGAAGGTGATAGTCCCCACCAAACAGTTATGATTGTGTGTGAGTTAAAGTTATTTTCTCATATCTCAGATCGTCATAACTTGTATACACATATGCAATCTTGCGATGTTTTTCACACACAACACGCAATATTCTTTACTACTCTTGATACATGTGCAGGTACAATGTTATTTGGCCATCACAAGTGTTTACATGTGCTAATGTATGCTCACTAAACTGTCTTGACTTGTTTTTGAAATATAAAATTGGTTAGACTTGTTTAGTGTGTGTGCGTGTGTTTCTGAGGATCCATGTGCTTAAAATTTTTATTGAGAGATGATTTTGAGAGCTTAATATGTTGATTGGATCATTGGTTGAGGTGTATGTTGGATTGCATTCATGTCTGTGTTTTTCACTTCTCGAAAAACTGCTTTTAACTGCTGGCTCGACACCTCCTCGATACCTTGTTATCTGTCGAGCTTCTAAAGCCTTTTTCTTATCGCAATCTCGACACTTCTTCGACACCTGATGGATCGATCGAGAAAGTTCCTGTCTCCTCGATACCTTCTCAATACCTTGTCAATTGATCGAGCTTCTATTCTTGGTTTTGGTGTTTATTCCTCGATACCTTCTCGACACCTGTAGCTGTCGACGTTCAATTTCTTGACACCTACCTCGACAGCTGTCTCGACACCTCTTAACACCTTAGCTGTCGAGAATTACTGAAGCTCCTATATAAGCTTCTGTCGCGATCCGGTTCTCATTTTCTCGATCTTTCTCGATCTATCCGCGGCTGTTCATCTCCCAAACTCCTTTTCTCACTCAAAACTTTCAACCCACGTGATTTTCGGCCCTTCCTTGCTTCAAATCACTTGGTATGATCTCTTTTTCCCTCATTATTCATGCATTTCATGTTTTGAATCTTAGGTTTTGGGGTTTTTCAAAATTTTTGGGGTTTTTTCAAAATTAATGAGTTTTTCTTGAAATTTTGGGTTGGGTTTTTACTTAAATGTGTTCAAAATGTCATACATTGCATTTCATGTGCATTAGAATGGTATTTACATGCATTTAGATGTGTGTTCTATGTTTGTGTGTTGGTAGGATTGGATTGGGCTGAGCCCATGATGCTTTTTACTTTGCATGTCACATGTTCATGCATTCTCCATGCATACGTACTCATTGTTCAATATATTTGATATATGTGAATTATTTTGGGACTTTTCTGATTGTCTCCTTCTCTATCTCTTTCTTATTCTGTTTACGTTAGTAGTGTCTATGGCACCTAAGCGTAAATCCACTCCGGCTCGGAACCCTCTGCATTCTAGAGCTTCTTCATCTTCTGATTCTGCTCCTCTCAATCTTCGGTTCCGTGATGGTGATGCCCACAAAGCATTTTCGGAGAACTTTTCTAGACGAGGTGTTCATTCGGAATGCCAAGTCATTTTGGCGGACTTCGCTGACACTGACCTTCCCTCTGTCATTCACAGTAGGGGATGGGAGTCACTGTGTGACGTCCTGGTCACATGTCCTCTCGTGCTCATTCAGGAGTTTTACTCCAACATGCACGGGATCGATCGTTCAGCACCTCTCTTTTTCACTCACGTTCGAGGTACGCCCATCCCTCTCACACCGCAGCTAGTTGCAGATGTGTTTAGGGTTCCTAGGATAGAGTTTCCTGGCTATCCTTCTTGTGAGCGTCTGAGGACTGTGTCCAAAGATGAGATCATCTCTACTTTTTATGAGCGCCCCGCTGATTGGGGTGAACATCAGTATACATCATGTATCAGTTTGGATACCGGGTTAAGTTGCAGTGCGTTTTTCCAACTGCGTTCTCAGTTTTTTTTTTTTTTTTTTTTTTTTTTTCGCAAGAGTTATTGACTTTTGGGAGACAAAATTTACTGTGCATGAACAATGCGACACTGTTCACGCACTGTTCATGCACTGTTTACATATTAAAAATATTAAAAATGGGTCCCACGATACTATCACACATTTAAAAATTATTTTGCTACAGTGTTTTCAGCAACAATGAGTTTTCAGCAACTTTCAGCAACAATAAGTTGTATCCAAATGGACCCCATGTAGACCTTTTGCTAAAGGTCTTAGATTCCTCAACATGGTGATGACTTTTGTACTCCATCCACTCTCTCACTACAACTCCATCACAAAGTCTCGTGCTCGATTTTTGTTATCTCTTCTTGAGCATCTGACTATAGATTTTTCTTCTCATTTCATTCTTTCTATCATAGATGTTCATTTAGATTCAGCGTCCCGTGATAAGCTCATCTTTCCTTCCGCTATCATGAGGATATTACGCCATTTTTCTATCCCTTTTCCTGTGTCCGAACACTTCACTCACATTTGTGCGATAGATGCCACTACCGTAAAACGTAGTGAGGCTCAGTTTAGGTCGAGACAGATGGATTCCACTCCTCCCTCCCGTTCAGCTCCATCCAGATCTGCTCCATCTACATCTGCTCCTTCTTCCTCTATGGGCGATGTATCTCTTGGAGACATCATGGCGCAGTTGCAGCACATGGATGTTCGCCTTAATACACTCTCCACTGAGTTGTATCAGGTGAATGTTCGTGTTGGTCGTATTGCACGATGGCAAGCGACCATGGGTGGTTTTACTTCTGAGGCTACTCCTTCACCACCTCCTCTAGCGGCTTCTGACTCTAAGGATGATGATGATGATGGTGATGACGATGACGCTGCGAATGATGATGGAGATGCTAGCTCTACTGATGAGATGTCTACATGACACTCTACCCTTTGTTACTCGTGACAAAAAGGGGAAGTAGTTTTGGGTTATGAGAGTAGTCATCTTAGGGGGAGAGTTAGTATATGACATTTTTGTTAGGGGGAGTGTTGATATTTGAGGGATGTAGTGAGGTTTTGATGTATCTTTTCTTTTCTATTCTTTTTAGATACATTGATCTTGTATATGAGTTCTTTTAACCAGTTTTTACATACATTGTATTTATTTTCTCTATATATGTGGATGTATGTTTCTTTCACCTATCTATTTATGTGTTGTTTCTTCTCTATCTTTATACACATGTTCATTATGACTTGTATGCAATCTATTATTTCTGTTTCACACAAGATGCCTCGATGAGTTTTGTTTAAAGTGTTTCAGAAATACAGGTTGTCAAAGTCTACTTGCCATAAACTCTTTTCTTGCAAAGTTTTTCAAGGGTTTGTGATACGATAGATTTTATTGTATTCAACAAGTGCGTATGAGTTGAGTGATTTATGACTTCTCTCATATGTTCATTTGTTTGTTGTGGTTTTGTCACGGATTGCCAAATGGGGAGATTGTTAGGACATATGTGTTTTCACTTGTTAAGAACATATGTCACTTATTTATGTAAATTGGCTAATCCTTTGACAAAACGCACTCTACTGTAATTAGATAGTTCTAGGAGTTTTTAATACTTCAAGAAACAGGGTTTCAAGATCAAGTGTTGAAGTCATCAAGTCTGTCCAAGAAAAACAAGCTGAAGTGCAAAATCATTAAAGCTCGACACCTACTCGACACCTGCTCAATAGCTCCTCGACACCTGCTATCTGTCGAGATTTATAAAATTAGATTTTCTGATCTGATTTCTTGGGATCCGTGAATGTGTCTTTGGGCCTTCTTTTCTCCTAACCCTAGACATATAAAATGATTATTTTAAGAGCCGTCAAAGAGTACACAAGTTGCACAAGCATTAAGAAAACTCTGTTCAAGCAATTTGTGATCAAAGACGAAGTTCTCGACCTAGTTCATCTTCTCTGAAGAAGTTGCTGTGTATTTACACCAAAGGGTTTTGTGACCAAGCATCTTCCTGATCTTCATTGTGTAGAATGAACTGAAGAACTTTGCAGCCAACCTCTCCTTCTAAGTTGGTGTTTGAAGTCGCGTACTGGGATCTACGCATTGGTTAGTCACGTACTTGAGAGTCGTGCATCAAAAGGGGGAATTGTCACTACAGATCAAGTCCAATTGGGTATTAGGGTAAAGGTTCAACTGTAGGTTGGTAAGGTACTTGGGATTCCTTTACTTGTAACCACTTGATTTGATAATAGTGGAGTTTCAGGAGTGGTGACCTGAAAATCACCCGGTGAGGTTTTTGCCATAAGGGTTTTCCCCATTCGTAAACAAATCACCGTGTCATTTAATTTTTGCTGCATATTTAGTTTATTGGTGATTTGTTCGTGCTTCCACGCGTTTGCATGATAAATTGATTAATTAATAACTTGGCTAATTAATTAATTAATTTCTATCATAATGGGTCATTTAATTTGTGGCCTATCAGTGAACAATGGAAAAAAGAAACAACAAGACAAAAAGACAAAACAAAACAAAAACAACCCCTAATCTATTCTAATAGAAGAAATAAAATCCGTAAGGGAAGAACAATCCGAGAAACCCCAACAATGATACCAATCAAAGAGTCTGGGACCAAATCCCAAATATCAGAACTATGCTTCCCAAGCCAATGAAAGCAATAGAATAATAAGTCCTCGACTGAACCTGGCATGACCCAAACGATCCCAAACAATCGAAGCATATACATCCACAAAGAATGAGCTATCGGACAAAAAAGTAATAAGTGATCCACAGATTCCACATTATAACAGCACAAATAAAACCGATTCACCAAAGTGCAACCACGAAGCATGAGATTATCCAAGGTTAGAATCTGACCATGAGCTGCTGTCCACATAAAGAAAGCCACCCTTTTAGGAACCTTAACTTTCCAAATACCCTTCCAAGAGAAGGTGGAGGTAGCTGCATTACGAATCTTATGATAGAAAGATCGAGTATCAAACTTCCCACTGCCATTAAGATCCCAACAAAGCCTGCCACACCCTCCACCCCTAGGGATTCGGGTTTGGATGAAATGGAGAACAGAAATGAGAAGAGAGGGCATGGAAGAGAGAGGCGGCTGAAGGAAAAAGGGTAACGTAGAGTAATTCTGATACCCCTAACTAATTCCACAACTCTGCTACGAATTTACCACAAGATGATTTATGAGTGATAGAATCATAACCACTTGGACCCTGTATTACTTTCAACTCGTCAAGTAAACAAGTTGTGCAAAAGTAGTGAAAATTATTGACACTAGACTTACTCGATGATGTATTGGAGATTATGGACCACTTGTCAGTCGTCATAAAAATATCTTGGGAAGAAATTTTATCATCTCACCTACCCGTTGTCACGTAAATCATGTAAAATTCTTAGGCACTCCAAGAAATGATACTCTCTCATTTCACACTTATGATAGACCCTATCATGAATTTAATGAGTTAACTCTACCATGAAAGTAAGATGAGAGAACACCATTTTTTATACTTCGAAAATACTTTTTTTTTAAATAAATAACAAGAGTACCTAAGAATTACTTGTAAATCACTTAAATGCCATCTCATGCTTTTAATATTAAAAAGAACTCTACAAAAATAATTAACAACCTTATTGAAAATTATAAAATTCCAACTATCTTTTTTTTTTTTTTTAGTAGTATTTCTTATTTTTAAATCCACATCTTTTTTACTCCTCCGTCTCTAACTTTTCAATTTCAAACTCTAGGATTTTGATATAAACCTAAATAGAAGATACTTTTAAAAATAGATTAGAAAAAAATGTTAGAGTTCTAGCTATTTTTAAAAGCAATCAAGACAATGAGGCATGTATACAATATAATAGGTATATTGCTATTATTGTAGTGCTTTTAGATTGATTTATTTTGTCAGTTTGTTTAAAATAATCAAATTAGATATTTAAATTTAATGTATTTAGATTAATCTCTTATTTTGATTGTTAATAAATATGAATTGGTAATTTTTGTTACTTTATTTTAATGATATAACAAATATACTTGTAATTAATTCATAATTAAAATTATGGAAAATTGTGAGCATGATAATGAGTCTGTATCAAATTCTAAACAAACATTTATTGAGATAGATTTTATAAATCTTGTCCCTCTAAACTAAAATTCTGGCTTTGCCACTGATTACTTGACACATGCACACCACCAAAAAATGCATTTGAAGTCATAAAAATTCAAAGGATTTCATTCCCCGTTCTTTGCCACTGATTACCTGACACATGCACACCGCCAAAAAATGCATTTAAAGTCATAAAAATTCAAAGGATTTCATTCCCCATGCCAGAAATTGTTTATATCTCATTGACTAACTCGTTGCCCCTAGTCAAGAAGTTGCGTATATTTCCTTGACCTCAGTCTTGAAGTAGTAGTAGACTAGTAGTTGTTGTTCTTTTTTGGCTAGGTCTTGAAGTTCTTTATATCTCATTTGACCCCAGTCTAGAAGTTGCTCAATAGTCTCTTCTTTTGAAGATAAAGATAGATAAAATGTCAGATCAAGGACTAATGTTGAAACTAAGGAGGGAATAGGATACTTCAATTAATTTTCTTGAATTGTCCTTATTATAGGATACCTTCTTAGTTATATTCACACGATCTAATCTAACTGCAATGGCGACTCTAGGAATTTTGTTCAACAAGGTCATTAAGAAACTTGAACCAAACAAAATTTAATAAAAAAAGAATTTGAATATATTGAGTTATCAAAAAAAAAAAAAAAAAAGGCAAATATATGAAGTTTTACGATTTTCTTCCGAGTTTTCATATTTTAACATCATTATAATATAGTTTATTATCAATTGTCATTATTTATTGTTAATGTTGGTAAGTGTGGCCATTTTATTTTATTAAGTTTGTATAACATTTTTAATTTTTATGAAGTTGTCATTATCTATATTTGTCATTATCTTTATAAAAAATATTTCAAATTAAATAACAAAACTCAATCCATTGTCACTGTATTAAATTGGCCCACACAGCCACATTCATCCATACATAAATAATACACTAAGTATCTACATAACTAATAAAATGCTTAAACAATTACTAATTTTACTATTTTGGTTCTTGAATCACTAACTTAATAACAAAATTTTATTTAACATGATAATAATATACACACATGTAACAAAACCTCCGTATTTTCTAATTATTAAATTTTATAAAGTTATATTATATTTGTAGTACACAACACACATTCACATGCATTACAATTGACTCAAATAACATAATAAAAAATAACACACACAATCAGTATTAGACACACACTCACACACATATAACATAAATTCATAATAAAAAGAGACATCTACGACTTACAAACATTCTCTTTTTACTCTTAGAGAGACCTGTGATCTATGTTGTTGTTTGATTTTGGGCTGGGGTGATATGTGGTTAGGGTGTGCAAAATTTAAGTCAAAGTATACACACATATCTTCAAGGGTAAATTATACTAATAAAAAAAATTATATATAATTTTTTTTTAAAAAAATTCAAGTTAGGGGGTTCAATTGAACCCCCTGAGCATAAAGTAATGCTGCCCATGGATCTAAGTCTTAATTATAATCAATTTAAAAAAAAAAAAAAAAAAAAAAAAAAAAAAAAAAAAAAACCTGATTTCCAAAAGTATCCTGTACTCTGTAATTATATTCCTGAACATCATGGAGACTCAAACTTGTTATCTTGACTCCCATTGAATAGCTTAATACACCAATCGTCGGACTATTTATTTTTCACTCAATTCTCACAACCCCCACCCTCATTTTTGTTGCTTTCCATTTCTAATACTAACAATAACAACATGGAAGCACAATATTTATTTATGCTTATTATGCTTTGATTTTTTCTATTGACCTTATAAAAGTTGTGGATAGTGTTACTTTTTATAAATTTAATCCACTTATTTTTATTTTAATTAATTTCTAAAATAATAATGACACCACCAATATCGATATTTGATCCTAGGCCGATCCCTAGTGAGTCTCAAGTTTGAAGGGATGAATGGAATTGCCACCAATAATAGGATTTTTCCAATGTGATTTGCTACCTAACGCATAATTCATCTTAATACCAGCCTAAGGCCTCATTTTATCCCAAATTGGGTAATAAAGATTTAAAGAATTATTGAAGTAGAGTTTTTTTTTTTTTTAAGAGATAATTTCAACTTATGACATTTGCTTTTGATAATTTCTCTTTATTATCAAACCAAGATACTAATTGGTTTTTAAGTATAGGCATATATCAAACTCCAAATATCTTATGTCATGATAAGAGACTTTACTAGTTAAACTAATCGAAACCATATTAAAGTAGATTTGAATGTTCATTTACTAATGGTAAAGGTATTAAGCATCCCATAACATCCTCTGATAACAATTAACAAGACAATGTATTGATTAAATAATAACAAATATGCACACCAAAGTACAATGGGCTAGTGTCCCTTGATTGTGTGTGTCTAGTGTCCGCTATTTATAACCCTAGTTTACAACTACAAAGGTTAGGTCCAGTTGTACTTTAGTTATGTAATGTATTATAAACCCGATTTAAAATACTATTATTATTTTTGTGTGTGTTCTAATAAGTATTTTTATTTACTAAAAAAAAAAAAATAGTGATACTTCTCCTACATTGATTGTGTGTATCTAGTGTTCGCTGTTTATAACCTCAATCTACAACTACAAAAGTTAGGCCCTTTTTATAGTTATACTTTGATTATGTAATGTATTAGAAATTCGGTTTAAAATACTATTATTATTTTCTTGTGTGTTCTAATAAGTATTACTATTTACTAAAAAAAAAAATTACAATGGACTAAATTGCTTAGCAACGTCATTTTGTTTCATTTTGGTGTTGTGATTGTTTAGGAGGCTGGATATTTAGGGTCCAATGTTTGGATGGGTCTAAGGCCCATACCGTGATAGTAATATGAACAATCATCCGTTGGGCTTGTAGTCTCAAGTCACGATGGGAGCAGTGGGTTGAGCCTCTAGCGTGCTGGGTTCAAGGTTGTTCGAAGTAGGCCTATGGACCCAGTGGTTAAAAAAAAAACAGAACACAAGGCTTAAAATGATGTTGTCACGTGACAGCAATGGACCCAAATATTTCACATTTTGAAACAATTAAAATTAAACCCTAACGTATTAAAATATGGAAAATCTAATTGGTGCATCTAATCCAATAAATTAAACTAGCCACTGAGCACATGCGTGCTCAGAGGCTCTTTTATTTTTTTTTTTTAAGTTAATAATTTTTATTCATTATAATTTGGATGAACGCGTGCTGTTAACTCTTACTTTATTTTCTTTATCTCCAAAATATATATATATATATATATATATATATAAAATGCGAGAAAATTATTTGAATAACCAATTTATTCTTTTCCTTGTTGTTATCAAAATCAAGGTTTTGAATTCCGTTTTGAATTGACTATTGAAACAAAATATTCTAATATTGGTGAATCATTTCAAAATTATGCACCACACACATACATATAATTAATGAAAAAAAATTATTATTACTTATTAATATTATAGATAAATAAATTATAAAAATTAATGAATTAAATATAATATTCAATAGAAGGCGTCAGATTTTTTTTTTTTTTTTAAAGAAAAGTATTAGTTATTCCATAAATACACTAACATGCTAGGGTATATGAAAACTAACAACCTTCAGGAGCTTTCCTTTCAAATCATTTTTCCCATTCCAATGTCCCACCCACGTGACCTCCTCACTTTTTGCCATTACATTTATGACTTCTCTACTTGGATGCAACCATAGTAATCTCAAATCGCTCTTGGGTTGAGACCTCATTTTGGTGAAGTATAAAAGAACTAACACATCGTTAGTGAGGGAAGGGTGACTCGAATCCAAGAGTCAAGATACGCTGCATAATGGAGTCTTGTTGACCTAAGGCATCAATCACTAGGCCACCAATCGCATTGGTATGTTCATCTCTAATTACAACTTTCGTTGGTAGTTTTCTAGGAAAGAGGCTCCTCTAGACTATCAAAGGTCTTACATTCCAGAAAATACTTTTTTATGTCATAAAAATTTAAAGGATTTCATTCCCCATGCTAGAAGTTGTTTATACCTCATTTACCCTAGTCTTGAAGTTGTTTGTTTATATCTCATTAACCCCAATCTAGAAGTTGCTTATAACTCATATTCTCTTCTTTTTGAAGAAAAAGATAGATAAAAAAAATAAAAAATAAAAAATAAATTTAAAAGAAGAAGAAGAAGAAGAGAATATGAGTTATAAGCAACTTCAAAAGTTATACTTAGGTCATTAAAAAAAAAAAGGTTAGAACAAGGAAATGTTGAAAGTTCGGAAGAGGGAATAGGATATTTCAATTAAATTTCTTGAATTTCACTTATAATATTTTTTTTAAAAATTTCATGACGTATCCTTGCTTCTTAATTATATTCACACTGTCAAAGTCTCAACTCTCAATTATAATCTATGTTTTTAAAACCGGATTTCCTGAAGTATTCATACTTCTTAATTATATTTCTGAACAACATGGCCTATTGTCTCCCATTGAATAACTTATACACCAATCGGTCGAGCTATTTATTTTTCAATCAATTCTCTCCCATACTCTGCCAAATGCATCTCACCACCCGACCCTCATTTTCGTCACTTTCCATTTCTGATACTACAGTAATTAGTAACTACATGGAGAAACAATAATTTATTTATGTTTTGTTGTGCTTTAATTTTTTCTAAATACTTTATAAAACTTTTTCAAAAAAAGTATTTTATAAAAGGTGGGTTTCAGTTAACTCAACTGATAAAATCTCTTATAATTGAATAAGAGATTTGAGATTCAATCCCCGCTTATATCGAAAACCAATTGGTATCTTAGTCTAATAATAAAGAGCACAACCATTAGAAGCGGATGTCATAAGTTAAAACTCTATATTAAAAAAAAAAATGTAAATTCCATTAAACTCCCCTAAAGTTTGGGCAAATACCACTCAAGTCCAAAACATTTTTAAATTAACCAATAAGATCCCTAAAAGACAACTTAATCCCTAACACCGTAACCCCTTCGTTACTCATTTTTCTTTTTCTCACTTAGACTTGTCTCTTCTCTCTCGTCCCACTCATTCTCTCTCAGATCTCCCTTCTCTATCTTTTCTTTCTTGTCCCTTTGTTTCTCTCCATTTTCCCTCTCTCTCTCTCTCTCTCTCTCTCTCTCTCTCTCTCTCTCTCTCTCTCTCTCTCTCTCTCTCTCCAATTTGACCCACTCTTTCTCACGAGTGTTCATTAGTCGAATCGTTGGGTACCACTGAATCGTTGTGGGCAATTTTCCTTTGGTTGGCAACGATCAAGATTGCCTGATCTTGGTTTTTAACATATACAATGGTGGTTTTCATCTAAATGTTTGTCAGTGCTCCGATCTTTAAAAGGAAAAAGAGAATATCAGCCACACAAGCATGTAAAAATGAAGAAGATCTCAATATTATGAACAAAATCAGAGCCAACACAAACCAAATTTGGGTTAAAAATTGTTAGATCTGAGTTCAAATTAAAGCCAACTTGAAAAAAAATCTAGGCAAATCTTGGTTCGAAAGCTTTTATATCTGGGTTCGAATCAACCGAATCGGCTGGAGCCACTTCTGATATAGGTGGATTTGCAATGGGAGGTGGTTGTGGCTTCTAATGTGGTGGTTGGTTTGCTAATTTTTTGGATTTGAGTTTTGTTGTAAGACTTAGGGCTAGGATTTGTTTGAATTGTTTGGATTTGAGTTTTATTGTTATGGGTTTGGCTGGGATTTTATTTTATTTTAATTTAATTTTTTGGATTTGAGTTCTGTGGTAAGATTTAGGTTTTGTTGTTATGGCTTTGGTTGGGATTGGGTATGGGTAAAATTGGAGCAGATTTAAGGTTAGAGAGCGATATAAGTGAAGAGTGGTCTGAAAGAGGGAGAGGAACGAGAGAGAAGAGACTAGAGAGAGTTAGAGAATGAGTAGAACGAGAGAGAAGAGACAAATCTAAGTGAGGAAAAGAAAAATGAGTAACGGAGGGGTTACGGTGTTAAGGATTAAGTTGTCTTTTAGGGATCTAATTGGTTAATTTTGAAATGTTTTGGACTTGAGTGGTATTTGCCCAAACTTCAGGGGAGGTTAATGGAATTTACCCAAAAAAATAAGTACTTTATAAAAGTTGTGGCAACTGATACTTTTTACAAATTTAATCCATTTATTTCTATATAATTAATTATAAAGTAATAATAATGCCACCAATGTCGACATTTGATCCCAAACCGAACCCTAGTGAATCTTGAGTTTGGAGGGATAAGTGGATCCACAAATAATAGGATTTTCCAAGTGTAATTTTCTACCTAATGTCTAGTTTATCTTGTTACCAACCTAGCATAGCATATAAGGCTGTGTTCTATCCCAAATTGGGTAACAAAGTTTTGAAGAATGATTGAAGTAGGTTTGAGCATTCATTTACTAATGGTAAAGATATGAGGCTTTCCATAACATCCTTTTAACAAAGTTAAAATATTTTAGTTATCCTTGAGCTTTAACGATTCAAAAGACAATTTATTGATTAAATAATGATAATAATAAATATGCACACTAAAGTATGAAGGGGTCAATTGGCAATTGCTTAGCAACACCATTTTCCTATCAGTTTGGTGTTTTGATTGTAAATTGATAAAAAAATGAGATAAATAGCATTGGTATATTATTGGACTTACATTGTACTTGAACTTGAAGAATCATGGGCTGGGCTTACAATCTCAAGTTGCGACGGAAGAGGTAGGTTGAGCCTCAAACGTGCCAGGCAACTTTACTAATGGCTCGGCCACAATGTGTGGTTAGGTTTTAGCTGGACCATCTGAACATAGGGTCTGATTCATAGGTGGTTGGGCTTGAGTGTGAGGGGTTTAGATGAGAGAGGTTGGAGGAGTGTTGTCAAGAAGGATATATGGGTAAGGTTTCAGAGATTGGGTTTTAGCGTGGGCTTGGTTGGTTGGGTGTGAGTTGAGTGGTCTTGTGGCCATTTAGTTCATCGTTGTGTGGTTGGGTCTAGCTGCTATTTTGTGGTGAGTTAATTACAACTTATACACATGTGGTTTGACTGAAATTTAAGTTGCTTACTTAAATTTGACACTTTACCTATCTAGATTAGCTCAATTAGGCTTTCGTAACCCACTTCTATTAAAAATGAGGCTAAATATGTATTTTTACTCTCATTTATGTCTCTCTCCTCTCAAAACTAGTATATAAAACTAAAAAGTAGTTTGGATTTTCTTTTTTGTGTGGTTTTTGAGAAGTATCCCTCAAGGAATCCTTTATGACTAAAATTTTATCAAGCATCCAACTTCGAGAAGAAAACATTCAAATTTAGTTTTCCTAAATCGAATCTTAAATTGATTGTAATCCCAAGTCCAAATTTAAAAGATATTTAAAAAAAAAGAAACCTAGTCGATTCATCAAACTCTCCAACACCAAATCGACTTAGGATTCCTATTTTCAAACTCCCAAGTCCACTAGCCCTTACTCCTTTGATTAGCTTTCAATCGCAAAAATATTTTGAGTCTAGGAACAATTAGAAGCAATTAGATGAGTGAGAAACAAGTTAGAAAGATAAATTTGTAGGAGAATCTTAAGAACATGGAATGGCCTCTCTGCGCCAATGGTTGCGGCTTTTATGGATCTGTGGAGACATAAAACCTGTGTTCCAAGTGCTACAAAGATTTTCAAAGGGAAGAACTCCCCAAGACAGCCAAAGAAGACAAGGAACCCCAACAAGTTTTAATGAAGATGGATCTTTCATCATGTGCTAATGGTTGCGGTTTCTTTGGAATGGCAGACACAAGGAACATGTGCTCAAAGTGCTACAATGACTCTCTTAAAGGAGAACTTGCAGACAAAGTTATAGAGAGAAGCTTCTACAGCGACTGGCCGTGGTAATGTTTGTTCATAATTTTTACAAAACCTTCACTTTTTTATCTTTATTTATTTATTTATTATTATTTATGTTTTTTACGTTTTGAGGAGAGAGAAACATAAAATAGAGCAAAAAAAATAGAGGTAGGTTAGGGAACTCCAAGTGAGTTAATCTTATATGAATAAAGTGTCAAATTTTAAACTAAGAGTAGATAACTTGGCCAAATCATACAGGTGGTAAGCTGTAATTCACACTAAAATTTCAAACTTATCTTCAGCCAACATGACTCGGACTACACCTCTGATCAGTAGCCTTTATTAGCATTCTTTCTGGTCATGTGTCGCAATCATCTCCTTCAACAGTTTTTCAAACCACACTCATGATCAGTAGACCCCACTGTATGATCAGCACCATGCTTCGCATTTGGAATTGACATTTATTGGCTTTCTTTCTTGTCAAGTGTCTCAGTTTGAGGCTTCAGAATTCTGCAAAACGATGCTGGAAAAAGTGCCTTAAGTGAGGATTCTAAAGCTAGTAACAATTTTAACAGTATATTGAAAGTTGTGACTCTTCAATTATGACATTTTTTGAAAGTTTTAACTCTTCAATTATGTCCTTTTAATGGTGCTCTTTCATTGTGTCTTCGTTGTCCATTTTTAAAATCGTACTCAATTTTTTGTTTGTGCAGAATATTTGAACACTTATAATAAATTCTGAAATTCTATAGAATTGTTATATGTAGAATTCAAACTTTGTTATATCTGAACTTTGAAAAGAGAGTACGGTTTGCATCCTTAAAGATGCTAAACAAAGGGAATGCTATCTCAAGCACTTTCTTCCTATCTAGCATAAACTTTTGTAATAGTGATATTGCAACTGGAGGACTTTATCTGGCCCGGTTGAGCAGGCTCTTCATTTGAAGCAATCTGCCTTTCGGTGAATGCAGGTTGCTTTGGAGTGGGCAGATCCAGAATCTCACTATTAAGCATTGAAATTATAGTCGACACAGTTGGCCTATCTCTTGCCAATTCTTGCACACACAGCAGTCCCACATGTATGCATCTCAACATCTCTATTTGAAAACAAGGATCCCATATTGTTGGGTCTACCAAAGCCATTATGTTGTCATCATTCCACAATTTCCATGCCTGAAAGATGACAAGTGTGAAAGACAAAATTTTAAGAGACTGATTAGCTGAGCTTTAAAGAAAAAGGATAATGAGTCAGATGGACCTACAAATCCTACAAGGCTCAAGTAGTAGTACTGATCATCATAAAAGCAAGTGGTTTTTCTCCCACTAACAATCTCAAGTAACAACACACCAAAGCTAAAAACGTCTGATTTTTCTGAGAAAATACCTTCCATTGCATATTCAGGAGACATATATCCACTGCATTTGAAAAATGAAACATATCCTCATCATTTGAGCACAAATAGTGGTGTTATTTTTTTAAAATTTAATTTCAACAAAGCTCTTACTATGTCCCGATGACCCTTTTAGTATTGGCTTGATTTTCACTGCCTCCAAAAATTTTAGCAATTCCAAAGTCCGATATTTTTGGATTTAGCTCTTCATCTAACAAGATATTACTTGGCTTTAGATCCCTATGAATAATCTTCAGTCTAGAATCCCTATGAAGGTAGAGTAGGCCTCTACTAATTCCTTCAATAATGTTGAAGCGTTTTTTCCAATCAAGACGTTTTTGGTTGAGTGGATCTAAATGAATGTTGAACAAAAGAAATAACAACGAGATAAGAGTAAATTTGTATATAGAGGTCATGGGTTCAACACATTGAGTATATAGAAACCAGATTTCTAGATTTTTAGAGTTGTTCTATTGATGGGCCTAAAAGGAAGGGAATTTAAATGTACTAACCAAAAACAATTGCGTCCAAACTTTTGTTTGACATGTACTCATAGATCAACATCTTCTCTTCTCCCTCAATACAGCAGCCAAGAAGTCTTACAAGATTTCGATGTTGCAGCTTAGAGATCACAAACACCTCATTCATAAATTCTTCAAGCCCTTGTCCAGAGGATCTTGACAGTCTTTTTACTGCTATTTCCTGTCCATCATGCAACTTTCCCTGGCAAAAGAAACAACAAATATAAGTACTTACCTGTATGGTTTAAAGAGGAACTAATGAAGGCTACTCGAGCAACCATTACCTTATAGACTGTACCAAAGCCACCTCGTCCAAGCATATTAGTTACATGAAAGTTGTTTGTTGCAGTTGCCAATTCTTCCAAACTAAAAGTTGGTAGCTCGTGGAGTTTAACATCGTTCAGGTTTTTGGATGGTAAACTCTCCCCGCTTTTAGTTTTCCTTGCTGTTGCAAATTTTAATAGTAAGCTATGCATCTACCAATTTCTAGTTCCTGTTGCTAATGATAGGGCATATTACCTCTTTTTTCGGTCATCCATCTCCATAAGAAGTATGCAATGCTGGGAATGGCCATTGCTCCAATAATCATTGTAATTGTGATGATTACTTTCAAATTTCTCTCTTTTTCTGTGTATCAGAACAAGTTTCAAACTAATTATGTCAAATTTGAGAAAATAAATCTATGTAATATCTAAGAGTTAAAACTAATCCTAAGCTTCTGTTGAATCATATCACATCAAAAAATATAAAAATATTAATGTTTGCAATAAATTTTGCTGCCTATCATTGTGTCATATCATCCAGTTCCAAAACTTGTCCCCATAAGAATTAAAGTTTCCCTCTAGTCTAATGGATGATCATAAGCATAAGAGTATACAATACTGAGAGAGAGAGAGAGAGAGAGAGAGAGAGAGAGAGAAACTTACCAAATTCCAAATAAGACAAACGAATATATATATCCAACCCACCAGTCGAGAATTTTTGCAGGTCAATTAGGTTTCCACTCCATGACATACAACCAATGCCAGTATCATATGCATAAGCTACACAAGAACAGTTCTCCAAGCACTGCTTTCGACAATCATCTTTACTTCCATATGACCACTCTGCAAAGTCTGGCACTTTGACCATCTCCAGTTTCAAAAACCCATCTGCTTTTCCTCCTCCGTCACACTGCAATGGTATCCTCCTCACACATCCACTCATCCAATTACCTCTATTCCATTCCTCAACAATCTTTGGCTCAAACCCTTTCAAACAACTGCAGATTGGTGAACTCAGCGCATAACAGCTTCCAAATGCCCCACAGGTGCCATAAACATCACATTCATTTGCCGGAGCGACCCCAACAACCTCCCAATCCTCCTTCTCATCATCCCAGTGTATCACCATTGAATTTCCTTGTGAATCTAGGAAATATTTCGACAAACCTATCGTGTTCAAGTAAGCGACGGTTGCATAAACTGTCTCTTCTTTATCATATACTATAGCGAATCCACTATGATAATCTGGAATCCAGCTCGGTGCTCCAGTAAAGAACTGACCATTCCATGGACCAATCCGCCAATATGGATGACCGTCTTTCCAAACGAAACCTTGGGGAATGTTTTGTGGATTAACGCCTCCTACGAATCTTCCAGTGGATGGATCAGAAGGGCTCTTCCATGATGTCAGTTGTCCTTTCTGATTTGTCCTTAAATTAGTAGTAAATTTCATCTTTGGCAAGACTGTATCACAAGGATGCTGAAAACTCTCCCATACTATTGCTTCTGTTGTGTCAACTTGCAAAACAAGGTTTCCGGAATCCAACAAAGTGGCACTTGAATTGGGTACAGAGTTTGAAACATTTGATGACCACAGAATCTCTGCCTGTCCATTTAGTACCACAAGATTTCCATCCTCGTATATAGTAAGAACCCCAGAAGAATCCTTAAGGGGTCTGTCTCTGTTAGCTACCCAAACGACACTGAAATAAGTTACTACCGAAATCTTATTGTACCATATGCCAAGGTAGCGGTTGGTAGAATTTACAGGGCTGAAGAATCCCATTCTGAAAGAACTCCCACGGGAGATTATAAAATCGGGATCTTTGATGGATTGAGAAGATCTAATGGTGTCTAATGCAACGCCTAAGTTTAAACAAAAGCAACAAAAGAGAGACAACAAGCTTCTCTTGCAAAGAAATCCCATGACTACTTGTTCAGACCAGCTTGTGTGGGAGTGTAAGGATGCAGAACAGGGAGGCCTTGATCATCTAACACATTTGCCAATTTGGTAATTGGTAGTCTTCTAGGAAAGACGCTACTCTAGACTTTCAAAAGTCTTACATCCCATGATCAGTAACCTGTATGCCGTGGTTAGTTTCAGAAGTGAGTTAATAAGGTGTAAAGGAAAAGGAAGGGGCAGATTAAGAGATAGGGAACTAAAGAAGTGAATGGTTTTTAACCACGTGGATGATCTAATAAAAGAGGCGTGTTGAAGTGGTCTGATAAAGGACTTTCAAAAGTCTTTTTTTTTTTTGGATAAGAGACTTTCAAAAGTCTTAATGTTAGGTAAACGAATAATGTTGCTTATAACTTACATTCACTAACTTTGAAGAAAAAGAAAGATACATTAATGTTAGGTTAAGGAATAATGTTGAAACTAAAGAGCAAATAGGAACTTTCAATGAAATTTCTTGAACTGTCCTTATTATAATTCCGTTTATGTATGTGTGAGAATTTATATATGTTTTTTTGGTTCTGAAATTTGATTCAACTTTTCTACCGTCAAGAATGATGACCCCACTTATCTTTTAGTCTTGCAGAGTCGGCTGCCAATTTACACACGGAGTTATTTTTGTTTGTTTGATTTTTTTCTATTTTTGATTTATTATTAATATTTGAATACATTCAAGGGGATTGTGATCATGTGTGTTAGTCAATACTCTTTTACGTGAAATCATTTAAAATAAATTGATGTGGCATCGTTTTATTGGAGAGCATAAACACCTATGTTTAGGTCACATCCTTACTTAATTTATTCTCTTTTAAAATATCCTTAACTTCTTAATTATATTCCTGAACAACATGGAAACTCAAACCTATTATCTCCAATTGAATAACTTGTACAGCAATTGCCGGCCTATTTATTTTACACTCAGTTCTCACAGCCCCCACCCTCATTTTTTAAGCTTTCCATTTCTAATACTAACAATAACAACATGGAGACACAATATTTATTTTATATTTTTATGCTTTAATTTTTTCTATTTAACTTATAAAATTTGTGAATACTATTTACTTTTTATAAATTTAATCCACTTATTTGTATTTTTTTTAAATTTCTAAAATAATAATGATACCACCAATATCGATATCTAATTCTAGGTTGACCCCTAATAAGTCTTGAGTTTGGAGGGATGAATGGAGTCACCACCAATAATAAGAGGATTTTCCGAGTGTGATTTGATACCTGATGTGTAATTTATCTTATTACTAGCCTAAGGCCTCATACTATCCCAAAATGGGTTATAAAGTTTTGAAGAATCAATGAAGTAGGTTCCTTTTTATTTTCATTTTTTTAGAAATAGTTTCAACGTATGGAGTCTACTCCTAATAATTTTGTTTTATCATCAGACCAAGATACTAATTAGTTATTTTGTTTAAAAAATAATCAAACTCCAAATCTCTTTTTCAATGACAAGAGATTTTACCAATTGAACTAACTTAAACCCTTATTGAAATAATAATTAGTTTACTAATGGTAAAGAGACTATACTAATTAGTTTGAGTATTCATTTAGTAATGGTAAAGATATTAAGCATCACATAACATCCTTTAAACAAAGCTAAAACATTTTAGTTATCCTTGAGTTTTAACAATTCATAAGACAATTTATTGATTAAATAATACTAATAATAAATAAGCACACTAAAGTACAAAGGGCTAAATTGCTTAGTAACATCATTTTGGTGTCAGTTTGGTATTTTAATTGTTCGGTGTCTGAATATACAGGGACTAGGGTCCAATATTTGGATTGGTCAAAGGCCCATACCGTGATAGAATTGCTAAAATATGAGATAAATGGTATATATATTACTGGACTTACACAGTACTTGAACTTGAAGAATCATGGGCTGGGCTTGTATTCTCCAGTCTCGATGGGAGCAGTGGGTTAAGCGTAGAGCATGCTGGGTTCAAGGGTGTTCAAAGTAGGTGTATGGACCCATGATTAAAACACGAGGCATAAAATGACGCTGTCACGTGACAGCAAAAAACTTTTTACATTTTAAAACAATTAAAATTTAACTCTAACGTATTAAAATATGGAAAATCTAATTGCTACAAATTATTAATCCAATAAATTAAACTATGCTTTCTATGGAAAATAGGGAAAACTTTTGGGTATCGATAGTTTCCTTTCTTTGTTTTGTGTCTCATGCATACATGATGCTAGATGAAGGGGGAAAAAATATTATGAGTTTTGACTCGTGTGACAAATTCAAACTATGTTCCATAAAAATCATTCTTAAAATTTTAGTTGTATAGGAATTCATACCTTAGGTGGTTGTCTACAGCTAAACAACGATTTTTTCACCCTTTCTCTTTGAGACCACGTTTATGGTTGAGACCACGTTTAGGGAGGTTAGTTGGAGTATTGGTTTTGTAGTTTTTGAAATTAGAAAGTTTCCAGTGTGAAAGAATAACTTTTGATGGGTTTATCAAAAAAGAATAACTTTTGATGGTGAGGTTGGAGGAATTGAAGTGTTGGTCTTTTAGGACCCGTTTGATAAGAGATTTCTAGTAACATTGTTTAAGTATTATGGAAATATGTGTGAGTGAAAAAGTACTGTAAAAATATGTGTAGGTGAAAAAGTGTTATGAAAATACATGTTGTGGTGTTTAAACAATGAAAACTATTGTTTAAAAAACGTTACCAAACAGACCCTTAAATGTTTGAAAGGCGAGGTTTCATTTTCGTGGAGATTTCAGTTTTGATTTAGAATTGTGGTGGGCATTGATTGATAAATGAGGAGGAGGGGTACTGGTGTAGGGTTAATGTTTCATTTTCAGTAAGGAAGACAATGAAGAAGTTTAAAGCACACTTTTAACTCACCAAAATGATTACCATTTGCATCTTATTAATTTTCCTAACCATTCCCATTCCAACACTTATTTAATAATTTTGTTGAAAATGCATTAATTGACTAATAATTTTTCTTTAAAAAATTCAAAAGAAGATTGAACTAATAATTTAAAAAATTAAAAAAAAAAACTACAAAAAATAATTTAGTGTCATTATAATACATGCATTAATTTCCTCCAATAATGCCACTCAGTAATTATCATTGCATAATAATAATAATAACTAGTCGCTAACCCGTGCGATGCACGGGAAAATTAATAACTAAGTTCTAAAATAGTGTTATTTATTTATTTTTAAGAATGTTAAATAATACATGAGTATTTATAGAAGTTCAAATCTCTAAAAACACTACACCAATATGAGAAATTCACTTGCTTTGTTCTACCACTTTGTATAACTTAACCTTTAGTTAATAACCTCAAACAACTGGTAGGCATCTTATGTCTATTATCAATTACATCCTTTCTTTCATGAAATTTAAGGTCTCTATCATTTTTTTTAACATAATCCCTTCTATTATTCAGTCTGTTTGCGAAATCCTAGTTGTTTATTCCTTGTTCTTGTCATCATCAATGTTGCTTAAAAAATCACATTTAGGAGTATCATTTGAAAAGTCATATATAGGGAAATTAGTAAACAGTAGAAAGGGAGCACAACATGCAAACACAAGAATGCTTTACATATCTTTATATAAACTACATCCATTTAAATAAATAAACATATTAAAAGAAAAACATTAAGGACCTTGAACTTGGTGAACTAAGGTTATAATGTTATTACATATAATGTTATTCATCAGCCCTATCTCAATCTTGTGTGCACTGCAAGCATCTCATTGTTCATTAGTAGAAACTCCATCTCATGTAGACCAGGCATTATAAAAGTATACATCCTCAGTCTCGTGCCTTTTGAAAGGCAAGAGAAATACAAAAGAAGCTCACCAATGCAACCTTTTTCACCTTAACTATCAAAAGAATAAAAGTTAGACATCCTTAAGCTAAACTCTCTCAATCAAAAAAGGGGAAACAACAATGTGATATTCCTTTTTGTTAAAAAGAGAATAAACAGAATAAATATTCCTAAGTAAAAACTAACCTCAAAGATTCCAGGCCACTGGTGAGTGGTATAATTAGTCCAGTTCATCACCAATCAAAATGAAAAGCCATCTTTCTCCTTAAAATTCATAAGCTACAATAAAGGAGTTGTTATACCTTCTCTAAATCCTGCATATTATAATCTATTGTAAATTGGAAAGAGATATATTCTCCTAGAGATTCAAGATATGATGAGAGGGAAAACTATTATCAAATTTGATGGAAATGAAAAAGAATATCATATCAGTCTTAGGTAAAACTAAAACATGCAGTTTTTTGGATAGAAATTTCATGGTGTGAGCCTAAGAAAGGACCGTCATGCATAATTTTACATGATAAGCCACAACTTGAATATGAAGAAAATAGTCCTCTTGCTAATGCTAAATAGCCAAGAAGGTCATATCATCATATTTTAAATGACCCCTCCTTAGTCCTAACAAATCCAATTCTTAAGGCCTTTGTGCACAATAAAGCATTTTGAACTCTAAATGTAGGTTGTAGCTTCACTTAAAGTGAGAACTTGAGTTTAATATTGATCTTCAATAGCTTCTTTTCTTTAATTATTGCCATAATTATGTAATTTATTTTTCTGTTTTTTTTATCTTAATTTCATAAAATAGAGTAGCCATTGGGAGAACCCATGGTCTTGAAGAGACAATGCAAAAATAGAAGAGAGTATATTATACTTTTTTTATACGCAAATTTGAGTAAGCATTGATTATATATGTCCACTTATTAAATCTGAAAAGGGACATTGTACAAAATCAAATTGTGGAAAAAGAACAAAAAACTAATGTAATTCATCAAACAATTTGCATTTTCTTTTGATTTACATATAGGGTTTGAATCAACAACAAATTCAAACAAAAAACCCTGTAGATGATGAGAATAAAGTTGAGAATAATAATGTGTTAAGAGAGTTATAAATTGGATTACCTGAGCAAACAAATTCCAAAAAGAAAATTTAAAAAGAAAAGAGAAGTACATATTAGAATCTATGTAGGGAAGACTTCCTGTTGTAGGCTTTCGTGAGAAGAGACATCTGTTTCTTGAAAACCAAAAAAGAAAGAAATTCTAAAATAAAGAAAACATGGGAAACATATTGGAAGCAAAAGGTACTACTCACAATACCAATTGAGAATACACTTTGATCATATATATAATTATTTAAGACATACACTTTTTAATATATATTGTTAAAAGAAAGAAAGAAAATACACTTTTTAATAGACAAACATAAGTTGTAATTAAGACTTGCTATGACAATTTCTCTATACTTTTTTCTCATAACAATAAAAAATCAGCCACCCCATTATCTTATGCCACTTTGTTGATTACTAAAAATATTTGCTTTAAAGATTGAAAATGAACACCTTTCAAGGGAAAGAACCATCAAATTTTAATGTGGTTAAGCATTAGAACACAATAGGGGAAAATATGGCAAAATAAGGATCTGAAATATTATAGACAAAATAAGGATCTAAAATATTGTAGACAAAATATTATAAAAGAGTTTCTAGTCCTCTTGCCTACCGAAGTTTTGAACGTGAAATTAACATTCTAGAATATGCATCACTTTCTTCTACCTTAAAGCATAAACTTGTAAACAAAACTAATATAAACAAATATGTTTAGATCCCACTGGAAGGAAAAGGAAAAATTATACCTTCTAGATGCAAGCCTTGTCTTTCTAAAATTAACTTTTCTTGAAGCTTCAAGCAAAGCTAAACACCAACGTAGCAAACATAAATAGTCACAATTTCCATGGGTCAAATAATTTGTTTAAGTATTACAACGCAACAATTGATTTAACAAAAAGGATTAAAGTATGGATCTAAAATATTGTAGAAAAAAGGGGAGTTTCCAGTTGTCTGGTCTACCAAAGTGTTGAACCATAAATTTGACAGGGACAGATGTTTGTCTGAAAATAGCCTCTCTTGGTGCAATTAGAGTAACCTAGAAAATTGGACTAATGGTAAGCGGTGGACTCTCATAGAGCATTGTAGAATGGCCACATTACTTTATGCAATAAATTTTTTTTAATAGTATAAACACAAAAGAAAAAAAAATGCAGGATTTCTTGTGAGAGCTCACAAGAAATACTGTAAGCAGTAGGAAGTAAAAAGAAATAAACAAACCAAAAATTATCAAGAAACTTCCAAAGTTGACATTCATCAGGTTTTAGTGTGTGAACTGTACAAAGCTTACCATAACTAACAAATAAAATTCGTAGATTAAAAATCAAGATTAGAATTACCATAACTTGCAGTGTTGTACCTATTTCCATTTTTGACGTTCATTAGGTCTTTTCCATTTATATCCAGTGGGTTTTTTAATAAGATTTAAGCTTTCCCACTTTCCTCTCATTCGCCAGGGACTGTTGAACCACTAAGCTGTCCTTAGCAATGGGTTTATAATTATGACCATGATACCCAGGAGTCTTCCCGCATATATATCTATATATATATATATATATATAAAATAAAAAAACAGTTTATATATGATCCCAATTAAGCACTTTAAGATACATGATGCACAAATTATTCTTGGTAGTTAAAAACCAATCTTATGCAGCAGTGGCAGCCACTGCTGTTTTCTGGTATAAATCTTTTCTGTTTGGACAAAACCTGAGACCAAGACCACTTTTAAATTAGACCCAAATTCACAAATTCCAATCTCAATGCACAAACCCACCGTGAAATAAATCAATAAAAATTCAAACCTACTTCTCAATATCCCTTAAACTTTCAAATTGATAATCACAAAGACCATTGTGATTCAATTAATCTCCTTTCTACTATATAAACCATCAATACCAATCCCAATATCTAACATATGAATCATAAAAAATTCAAACCCATAGCTCAGTTTCCACTAAAATTTCAAATACACAACCTCAAAGAATTAGAATTTAAAATTCCTTAAGAATTTTGAATTTATATCTAGAATTAAAAGGCTCACAGATCAATGCCTACAGAGAAACTATACACTAAAATCAATTTTCTAAGTGGTAGCCACATGAACCCAGATAAGAATTCACAAAATTAAATCCCAAAAAAAAAAAAAAAAATCCTAACAATACCCAACAACAGTATTAGCAAAAGAACTGAATAGAAAATCAAAATATTACTTATGCAACAACAGTAATTCAGTCTAGGAATCAACAAAAAGAAGCAAAGCCAATGAACATTAAAAAGATTAGATACATGATATTAAGAGAAAGAGAGAGGGAAAGAGAAAGATTAGATACATGATATTAAGAGCATCTCACCTGCGTAACTGGGCCTGCGACAATGGAGATTTTGTGATGGCTATGATAGGTAACGGCTCAATCATGGGTGGGAGAGATGGCTATGGTGGACTCTCAGGGATATAGAGAGAATGGCTTAGAGAGGCAAAGAGGACAATTGGTTTTAGACTTAGGGTTTTGAGTGGACTCTTAGGGTCCGTTCGTTTAGAGGAGTGGAAAAGTGGGAGGATGGAAAATTGTGGGAGGATGAAAAATATTTAGTTTGCCCTCTTGTGTGTTTGGTTGAAGGAGTGGAAAAGTGGGAGAGGGGAAAACTCTTTTGTTTGGTTGGAGAGAAAAAGGGAAGGATGGAAAATGTAATTTATATAAATTGACTATTATACCCTTTTTACTTATTATGTAAGAAATAGATTTATTTGTACCCATTAAATCATATAAAATTTACAACATCATATATATAAATTATTATTATTATTATTATAATGTAAAAATTAATGTCATACAAAAAAAAAAAAACCAAAAAATCAACAAGAAAAAAAAAAAAAAAAAAAAAAAAAAGATTAATGAGGAGTATAATGGGGACAATAGATCAAGTCACGTTGAAAAAAAAATGAAGAAGAAGAGAATGTCATGTTGAAAAAAAAGAAGAAGAAGAAGAAGAAGAAGAAGAGCACGTCACGTTGAAAAAAATAAATAAATAAAGAAGAGCACGTCACGTTGGAAAAAAAACACACAGAACATCACGTTGAAAAAAAAAAAAAAAAAGGAGAGAGAAGAGAACCTGGGAAGGGCATTTGTGGAAAAAGTGCTACACTAGCACTTTTCTCCCCAAGTTTTCCTCCCAATTTGGGAGGAAAAAAAATGTGGGCCCGGAGAGAAAACTTTTTCTCCAGTTTTCCATCCTTCTTATTTTCCTTAGCCAAATGAACAATAGAAAACAACATTTTCCACCCTATTTTCCTCTCTCTATTTTCCATCATCCCTATTTTCACCCCAAACGAACATAACGTTAGGGAAATAGAGAGAACGGCTTATTGGTAAAACATATTAGAGAGGTAGAGAGAATGGTTGGTTTTAGACTTTTAGGGTTTTGAGAATTGAGAGAGGCAAAGGCAAAGAGGCTTATCGGTAAAACATATTATTATTTTTTTAATATTAGGCTGACGTTTTTATTTTTTTTGAGTGTCGAGCTTATGACGTTTTTTTTTTTTTTTTAAATATTGTGCTGACATAAAAAATTGTGGGAGTTTCAGAGGCTTCGGTTTTATGTATATATTAGTCGCTAACCCGTGAAAACTATTTTGTATAAAGATAAAACATTAAATTACTTAATGAAAAATAGAAATCAAACTTAAGTTTAAAATAAAATGAACAATTAAATCTTAAATATCCTCAACTATCCATAAAATGTATGAAACATAAAATCTTAAGGCAGTTTTTCATTGCCTTACCATATACTGTCGTGTATGTACTACAATGACCAATCACCACTTACCAAGAGAGGCAAATAAAACATTTTCTTTGACTTCATCACCGAATTGCAGAAAAAGAGCAGCACAGTACGAACACACTACAAAATCTAAATAATGCCCAGCCAAGCAATAAATCGTAAGACACAAAAAAGCTTAATATCATATAATATATTATAAGCCAACTATATTTCAAAACCAAACAATGCAGTGCAGGCACAATACGCACAGGCTAGCAAATATATAGAGGAATGCTCAGTCAAACAAAGATTCAAGAAGACAAATATCTTAATATAATATAATTTAATTAATCCCACCACTACTGTCAAGCATCAAAACAACTTTATACTATGGTTGGAAAATATCTCAGACACGGAGCAAACACAGCAAATATGACAAAGGCAAAACACTTTATCGGCAATTGGTTTACTCTGCGCAAAATTTTCTCAAACACATGGTGTGCACAAAATATTTCAATGCCTTAGTTATAAATGTTTGTTATTATAAAAATTAAAAATTAAAAACAGAAAACAATAGCATGATTGTGTAGAAAAGAATTACCAATAGCAGTAGCGTCAAGGGTGCTTTGTTTTTTGTCCACAACCTTCGCTGGGTTTGTTCTTGTAGAGGGGAAAAAAACAGAAAATGGAAAAATGGAAAGAAGAAAACAAAAAGTAAATAGCGTATATAAATAATAGTAAGTAGTTACCCACTGAAACTAAATAAGCAAACCACCAAAAAAATACAATTGTTTAGTGTTTTGAAGTGAACGTGTCAGCAATTTATGTAGCCATGTGACGGAATGAAGAGTGGTCAATGAAAAGTCAAACGTTTCGGCTATTAGTTATTACTAGTCGCTAACCCGTGCGATGCATGGGAAAAGCTATTGAAAGTATTTTGAAGAAAATAATATTATATTTGACCTTAAATGGTTAGCATGCGTGCATAAATGCTTGTAAATATAGGAGTTAACAAATAATAAACTAACAAAATCATCTTTCCATTTAATAAAACATTTGAAAGATTCCCTCTAAATGTAGAATTTGTAAAATTGCCAATAAATTTTTGTATCTTCTTTGTGTCAAAACATTTTTGTACATTTATTGTACTATAATTTTCCTACTAAATTTCAGTTTCTCTATGTATCAAAACAAAAATAAAATGCAATAAACATCTAATACTCATAAAAATTTTCAATTAATAATGATCTATTTGTCATGTACAGTATAAATTTTTACTAATGTCTAGTTGTAGTTTCTACATTATGGATTCATGACTTGGTATTCACTTTCTAATGATTTTGCGCCATAAGCTATTTACCATATGATTGTAATGCTACAAAAAATTTTAAGTAACTTTTACATACTAATGTGACAATGAATATAATTATTCAAAAAAAAAAATGTGACAATGAATATATTTACTTGTTTAATTGAAGATTAATTTATTCATAAAAAATTGAAGATTAATTTATTTGTTTAGTGATAAATAATACATAAGCAATGCAGTAAAATTTGTAAGTCATAATATTACTCTATATACTAAATTATATTAAACGTTCAACTTCATAACCAACTGCTAAAGAATCAATGACGAACTAATGAAATGTGAAATGTCGCTGAGAAAAAATAACTAATAAAATGACAAAAGCATGTGTAGTTAAATAGGCTAACGTGTTGCCTAAAGGTGAGTTAAGTAGGGAATAGACTTTGACAAATAGACTCACGTGGGGCTGTTAGGAGAAAGCAAGTAATAAGTAGTGATATGATAATATCTTACAAAGATTTTTAAAAGATGAGTAGTTCTGGGGCTTAGAAGAAAGAGAGAAAGAGAGATTGGGGCTTAGAAGTTCGGCCTAATCCACTCCATCAACCACTTTCAGACTGCTGGACTTAGAAAGTACTGGTGAGTGATGAATTAATGTTTTTTTTTTTTTTTTTTTTGGTTTTGAAATTATTGAGATAAATTTGGAGTAGTTATTTTGAATGTGTTCTTCACTTCTCCACTTTGGTGCCTTTTGTGGTTTGAAAAGGAAATTGGGGTAGCATTAGCAATTTGTGGGATGTGAAAGAGTCCGGGAAAAAATTTAAATAACTTCTTAATCAATTAGTTTTGTTTATGTGTTAATCATATGCATTAATCAAGCAATAGCAAATGAAGAAGACATTTGATTAAAAAATAAAACATGAGAGAAGGGAAACATTTGGGGTAACTGACCTTTGAACTTCTTTGGTGACTTTTCTTGTAGTAATCGTAATATTTGCTTCTTGAATAATTCTTATTCCAAATAAGCCAAAACTTGTTTCTATAATATTTTTTTGGAGTTGCAGAAAGAGGATTCCCTTTTATCAAAAAAAGGTTACAGAAAGAGGTATAAGGATGAGAAGAAACGGCAGTTTTTGTAACTGCCATGTAAACACGAAAGGATGCAACTCAGGTTTGGCAAAATTTGTAGACTACCAGAAGGAAATGTTTGATTGATATTTCGTAACTACTATCCTAGAGACAGAATATTGTGTCTGTAATTTACCAATAGCAGTAGCGTCATGGGTACTCAGTACTCTATTTTTTTTCCACAACCTTCGCTGGGTTTGTTCTCACAGAGGGGAAAAAAAACAGAAAACAGAAAAACGGAAAGAAGGAAACATAAAGTAAACAGCATATATAAACAATAATAAGTAGTTACCCACTGAAACTAAATAAGCAAACCACCAAAAAGACTGCCGAAAAGATACATTGTTTGTGTTTTAATTGTATACGTGTCAGTAATTTATGTAGCCTCGTGGCGCAATAAAGAGCGGTCAACAAAAAGCCAAAGTTTTCGACTATTAGTTATTATATAGATATAGATATAGATATAGATATATAGATATAGATAATAATAATAATAATATTCCTCAGAAAATGGTGTACCTAAAAATTACACACACAAAATTCCAAAAAGAGAGATGGCTCATTAAACCAATAATTATAAATAAATAATTTTAAAAAAAACTATTTAATCCACATCAGTCCATTTCAGTCTGATTGGTCCAATTCAGTCTCTCAATTCCATCTAATAATATCAAATTTGTTTAAAAAATAAAAATAAAACATTTACACAGTAGTTGACTTCTGTAAATGCCATACAAAAAAACGAATAAATAAATAAATAAAAATTCCTCCACGCACCTCCAACCACACACACACACACACACACAGTGGAGTACTCTTCGTCTCTTCCACTCTCCAAAGCCCTTTCCTCTCCTTTCACTCCCCAATTCCAATTCCCAAACCTTCTCTCTCTTCCCTCTTCTCTCCAAACGCTAATAGGTTGTACCACAAGATTGCCATCGTTCGATATAGTAAGAACACTTGAGAGGTTTCTGTTTGTTAGCTACCCATATGACAGTGAATATAGAAATGTTATCATACCATATTCGAAGTTACCCATTGGCAGAACTTACAGTGCTGAAGAATCCCAGTCTGAAAGCCCTCTCCATTGGATATTATGCATTCAACATCTTTGATGTATTGAGAAGATCGCATGGTGTCTATGGCGAAGCCTAAGTTTAAACAGAAGCAACAAAGGACAGACAACAAGTTTTTCTTCCTGACGAGTCCCATAACTTGTTCTGACCATGCAGAACAGTTAGCCATGTTCATTTAACAAGTTACGATTTTGGTTGGTAGTTTTCTTGGATAGACTTCGCTCTAGACTTTGAAGAGTACTCTTATATCCCAGAAAACACATTGTCATATAAAATTATATATCAAAGGGGTTCTTTCCCTAGTCATGAGTTTCTACATTTGACAAAAAAGGACAGGCTGAATCATGAATGTAGACCAGGGCTGGGATAGAAATTAAGCAGACTAGAAATTTATGTTCAGACCCCAATGTGATTAATACAGCAGAATTATCGAATTTGAAGTTCTATCACACCAGTTGTAAAACAATCCACCCATGTATGTGTGTGTGTGTCTGTATATATATATATATATATATATATATATATAAAATCCAACACAGATCAATAAATAATCTAACACAGATTTGGTAAGGAAGTGGAAAATCAACAAATAATCTCTTCAATGGAAAAACCAGTCCAGGGAAACAAACAATGACTCGAAAAATCTACTATCAAGGAACAATTACAATTAGTCAGAACTTACAAAATCTTTGCAGCCTAGACCCTCTAGAACCTCTTAAATCTTTCCACAGTGATTTTCTCCATTAACTTCTTGTTTGCTTAAACCAGAACCTTTGACACTCCAAGGAACCTCCTTGAATATTTGCAATAATAAACCTCGCTGGAAAAAGAACTCTATGGTTTCAATCTCTCACACACTCTCTTGGGGATCACAAGAATTTGCCAATCAAAATCCTAATAGTCTCTTTCGTTGGCAATTCTTTGACTAAGGGCCTGTTTGGATAAGCCATTTCAAAAAGTGCATTTTAAAAACTAGCATTTTTAAAACGTGCGTTTTGAAAACTCCATTTTAAAAACCACAGATAAGTGTTTGGTAAAAATGTGAAAATATGCATTTTCTATTTTTAAAGTCATATTAAGCTTTTGGATAAACTGTTTTAAAAATAGCTGTTTTGAATGTAAGTTCCAAAAAAGGACTTAACCATATTTTGAAAGTTATAATGTCATTTTTCCTATGATTAGTGTTTTTTTATTATTGAAAATGTGTAATTAAGCTTAACCATTACATTAATAATAACAACATTAATGATGTTTTCGTTGTTGAAATTCATGGAGAGAAGGTTATCAAATTTAAAATATTAAAAATAACTCATCAAGAAAAAGATATTAAAATGATTAGAAAAATAATTATATTAAAATGTTAATTGCCAACAATATCATTACTAGACAATCCATTATAATAATAAAAAATTTCTTATTCAAAAAATTAAAAACCAAAACACCAAAACAGAAATAATAAAAATATTGTTTACAACCCACAAATGGATTGAGCTATTTTGTCACGAACAAATTTCATCTCCTCATCTTGTATATTTTCAACGTTTACCTGTCTGCTACTACCTTCTCCACTACAATTGCTTCTTGGTCTATCCAAGTCATGTTCATCCCAATTGAATCCCTCATCTTCCCTATCATGTTTTCTAATAAAATTATGCAAAACATAAGTAACAACTATAATGTTTCTTTGGTGCTTAATGTTGGCATTTGCTTCAAAATTTTCCATCTATTCTTCCACACTCCAAAAGTTCACTCAATTGCAATAACAATCATGTCAGTAACTCCCATGTTAGACCAAAGAATCAGGTTCATGTGTCTAAAGCGAGTTCCGCCAACCCTATACTTGTCCTTTTTTCATTTAAGAGGTTTACAGCATATAAACATAGATTCCATGATATATATCCATCAGCTGCCAACCCAATACTTGTCCTTTTTTCAGGCCTTAAATGAGCTATATTTTATAATGTTACTCAAAAGGCCTATTTGTTTCATTATTGAAGACAAAACCTCAAATTCAGATATAAGCATAAAACTAACCATGAGGCATGCAACCTCAGGAGGTAAAGATCTAAGTAAGTTCTTTAAACATTATTTCTCATATTCCCTATTGTAACACCATGATATAACATCTAAATGACAGCCGAAATTCATCTTATAAATAACATACTGTCAAGTTAAGTTGTCTGGCAAGAATAAAAGCAACAATGAAACTATTTCTCTGGGCAAACAATCTTCTTCTCTAAACAGAGCTAGTAACAGTTGCAGCGATTGTGCTCATTTCTGCTTCTGCAGAAACTGAATACAAATTGAAATTAATAAGTACAAGTGCAACAGTGGTTGACAAATTAAGCACAGCAAATTCAACCCAACTGAATTCAACCAAGGTGTAGATCCCAACTGAAAATCAAGCACTAAAAACACGACTTTGGACATGGACAGGAATTTCTGTACAGACATCCATATCTGGTGTGGGTTGCTTGTGCATGAAAGAAGACATGTCTTCTTTTTAACAGATTAATATAATATGTGCTAGCTATTATAATGTATGGTAATCAATACCAATAAAAGAGAAAACATAAATAAATAAAAAAATGTAAATGGAACGAGAAAAGATTTAGTCAGATCCCAAAAAGAGGACGGCAAACAAAGTTGGCTAGAAAAATATCAAACGAGCAAACAAAGATAGTAGTATTACTTTGTGCCAATTAAATGGTTGAATCCATTCCTGGAAATCAGATGTCATGTCCCACTGTCAAAACCTAAAGAATCTTTCTTATTGCTACCTTCCCATACCATTATCCTCACAATTTGTTACAAGATTCAATCATTGAATCCATATCAGCTAAATAAACGTAAGAGCTTCTTATAGCAAGGTGTAATTGGAATACATTGAGCATCAACAGTCGGATATTTTGGATGCAAATAGCAAGCAAACTTGTAATTTAGACTGTACAACAAATTTTTGTATGCTGATTTTCAACATCAAACAATAAAGGAAAACCCAATTTGTACTTTTGCACAAAATCAGCTACTTGGTTCAAAGAACAAGTACAAAATTAGTATTGAAATTTGCAACAAGTCTTTACACCATACGTTGCATCAATTGCAACATGGGTTTGGATTCTGTCAAGTGCATTTGACCATTTGAGAATTGGATATAATGACACGTGTCCAAAATTGGTCACATGCCCTATCTGGTGATCCAGTGCACCCTTGCAATATAGAAACTTGTAACACAAATTCGCAAAAGGCGATGTTCAAAAGTCATTTTAGATTCTAAAAAGGAAATATTCCAACCAGAGCTATCATCACTGTCAGGAATCTCACAATCAATTTAATACAAGTCACAAAGCGCATTAAAACTCCACGTTAAAGGAGATTTTAAAAGTCATTACATATAGCATAAGGCATAACACATATTCTAGAGTAAGGAATACAATAATTAATCTGAAACTCAATTTCTTGCTTCCTTCTCAACTGTTGACAAGAAGAATATATGCACTTTCGTTGTTACACCTTTCCTCATGCTAATCATAAGGATAAGAACCATGTTAAAAATTTAAAATACACACCCTAGCTACCAAGTACAGGCTAATATGAGTCAACATAGTCAAACACTCAAACAGGCTTACTGTATATAGCGAGAAACCAGGTGATTTGATTTGATATGTAGGGGCTATATACTTCTGCATCCTACTGAGCTGTTGAGAACACAAGGAAATCATACTTGCCCCCGCGGTTAACTATGCAATAGGTAATTTGGAAGCTCAATAATAGAGGCTAACATGAGTCTTGTTTAAATTTGTTTTGCCCTTTATGGCAGCTAACATGAGAGTTAAGATTAAACATCTAATTCCACCACTATTTAAGAGAATTATTTAGGCATATAAATAGGTGAGCACGATAGAACTACCATATGTTTACCTCATGACAAGGCAATGGATTATGGTCCTTTTACGTAATAACATAGCAATTTGTAATCAGAAAAGGCCATATTAAGCTTGTGATTAGAACTTAGAACTCCAAAAGGCATAATGTTTCACCCACGAAATTGACATTGACCTTTCTCTCGACTCTGTTTATCTATCTTATTTGTTTCAGGCAAAGTAAATAAATTTAGGTAAATGCAACTCACATACTGAACAGAATTGATCCCGTGATCTCTCCCTCTACTTTTACTGAAAGCAAATATGCACGAATTAATTAATCAAAGAAATGAGTACAATCCAATCACATTTTTGTTTTCCCGATTGTCTCCAAGATATGAATTCTAAGAAGAATATATATAGTAATGTACTTTCAGAGATGGGTAATGGAGAATGTTTACCTAGAAATCGTGATGCAGAACGACGACAATAATCGGAGAGAGCAACTGAGCAATAACAGAGAAGAAAGAAGTGAATATCGTGAAATTGATGAGGAGAAAACCAAGTCTGATGAGATAAATATAAATGGAGATGGGATAGGCTGGGATTTCAGTAAATAATTTCCTACCGTTGAGGCTAATTTGGGTTTTCAGCCGAAACAATTAGCGGCAACCCCATCGTCAAAACCGCGCGATTCTGAAAAGGCAGTAGAAAATTTCATTTTCGGAATTGCGAAAATCTGCAGAATTGAAAACAAGGCAGTAGAAAATTTGATTTTCGGAATCGCGAAAATTTGCGGAATTGAAAATGCAATCCCGCAGATATCGCCTAGCCAAACGTAATCCCAGAATCGCAATTTGCAAAACTGCCGTTCTGTGCAATCTAAACGCCTAAACAAACGAGCTCTAAATCCCCATTATAATCTTTTTTTCTCTTTTTTTAAAAATCCCATTATAAACTCAAGTAATACAGCTAATCTTGAGAAACCACAAAACAAACTAAGACTTACCACCTATTACTAGAGACTATCACAAAGAAAGTAACCTGTCTTTTGCTGAACCATGAGCAACACATTAAAGGCAAGGAAAAAAAACAAAAAAACAGGCATAAGCAACAACTCATAGTCACAAAATAATCAACATCGGACAATGATCTTAATTTTAAACCATACTAAAAGTCACAAACTAGTAATTTCATAAATAACGGCAGACATATCTTCCCCATAAGCAAAAGCATACATATAACAATGATGCACAATATATATCCAAGGTCATATACATATCCTGCATTATCTAAATGAGAGTTTTCAAGCTAATTATAATCCCCTAAAACCTCTCCCTTCTGTTGTCATGAAATGCAAAGGGAGACTCTCTATAAAGAAGCCAAAACATTAATGTATCAATGAGGCACACCCCAAAGGATGGCCACCTGCTTAAGACTATTTTAGCAACTATGGCATGGAGACTCATGGTAGGTCAAGCATGAAGAAAAGTAAAATAAATGTGTGGACTTTTATTTTAGGAAGAAGACTTAATTACAATTTATACCCTTAAAGTTCATGGCAATTTTGATTTTAGTCTCCAAGTATCAAAATTTGGACCCACACTTGTAATGTTACATCACGTTTGGATTTTAACACCTACTTTTATTTCTGCTGATGAAGTGTCCACTAAGTGCCATCTAAACTCAAAACAACGAAATTTATATTCAGAACCATGTCATTTTGAGTACTGTGGCATGAAGACTCATGTCTTGATGCACATAAAACACTAGAGAAGACCATTGACAACCCATACTTTAAGGCGCAGTGCTTGAAAATTGGAGTATACCTGAAGAAAATAATGAGCGGGGCATTTTAGCAAACACAGGGTGTGCATGTTTAAAATTGGAAATGAAGATCACGAGGTCACATTAAATCTATCCAAAAATTTACACTCAATTCAGCAATAGCACATTATCAAATAACAACTTGCAGCATTACTAACAAGTAACAACATTAGTGTAACATAGGAAAAGGTCCTTAAACTACTCCACTTTAGCAACAACCACAGGAATGGCAACAAATGGAAAAGCCTTCTGCAATGTCAGTCCGAATTTGTCTTTTGTGTAGATATCTTCGTGTGTCATTCAATCCGGAAGTTTCCAATCAAACTGGTGAATGAGAGAAGCTGGCAACAAGTTTAGGATTCTTACAGTAAGAGCTAAACCTGGGTAAATCCACTGCCCAGACCCAAATGGAATAAAAGTGAAATTTTTTCCTAAAAAATCCAAAACTTCAGCACTCATGAACCTTTCAGGTATAAATTGTGTTGGCTACATGAGATCTCGGGCCATCACCCATGCATTTACAATCAAATGGGTGTGCTTAGGAATGGTGTATACACAAATTTCAACATCCATCTCAGCATGAGGCACACCAGAAGAGTTGCTGTTGGATGAAGCTGCATTGTTTCTGTAAGCAAAGATTGTAGATAGATGTGGTAGTTGTATCAGTTCCTGCATTGAACAAGTCCTGATAAATTGTCACCCTCTTGTTAAATGACAAATGCATAGAGGTCCAACAGCTGTACAAGAAACTATAAGGTTTGTTGCTTGGACAAATTATAAGGCAGCATTTTGGGATAGTTTTACCTCCTCTCATGTGAATAGTGTATTCTACTATAAACTTTATTAAGACTTGTCAATGACATGACAAGTTGTCATGTCATGAAATATTGAATAGTTATCCATTTATTCACTTCTCATTCTTTGATTACCAAATAGAAAAAGGTTTTGCAAACTTGAATTCACTTTTTCATTACTTTTCTTTTACTAACTTCAATTGCATATAGGTGTATTTTGGAAATTTCTTCAATACGAATCAAAGACCCAAATGCCGGCCAGGAAAAGATAAAAACAGCAATTACATATGCATTTTGTATATTAATAGAAGTTTAACAGAGCATTTCATATGCTTAGCCAAATAAATAAAATAAAAAAGAGTATTACACAAAAAAGAAAAGTTATTTAATCAACAATAAGAGCAATTTGACAGTTAATTTAAATGATTTACCATTTTGAGCCCCTGAGAGCTGAGATCAAGACCAATATAGTGAGAGCCCAGGTGGATCGTTTGGTCCCCTTCTTCCATTAAATACAAGTGCACCAACAAGAGAACAATGAAAAACTTTGTATCATTCCAACCTGATTAAAAAGCTAAAAAGAAAGTGATACAGTATGATTTTAATCATTGAAAAAAGGTAACGCTAAGAAGAAAACAGAAAAAGAAATATGTCCAGGAACACAAAAAAGAAAAGAAAGAAAACAATTAGATTTATAATGGTAGGAGAAGAAGGATGATGACTTACAGGTAAAAGAAGAGAACAAAATTCTGTTTGAGATGCTAAAATCTCCCAAAAGCGTAATATACAATGTCATCAAAAGAGAATCTTAGTCCCCTGCGGTTGCTGCTGTCATGTGCAATAGTTTGATTGGGATCTTCGATGTCTTCCTTGTATACCAAACGGACCCCAATTTTCTCCACCTCAAAGCCCGTGATAGCTATTTTAATCTCAACTTGATGGAATTCCTTCACATCAATAGAAACGCAAGGGGTTTTCCGATTGTGGAGATTAGATAAATAGTGCAGCCCAAGGTGATGCGATTCAAGTTTACCATATTTTGTCCCTATATCAAAGTCATATGGACAACAATTTGTTTGAAATCCATTGACTTTAATCGATTGAAAATTAATTAGAGATGGGTGTTGATGACGCTTGCTGGGTACAAAAACAAAGCACAAAACAATTCCCCTCCACTCATCACACTCATTAAAAGGCACCTGTATTTTCACTTCTTTTATTTTGAAAATTTGATCCAAATTTGGGAAGCTACATAGATATAGATCTCTTTGGAAAATGGAAGAAGTAACAAATGAGCTATAAGGGTCTTCGCATATGTTCACTTCTTTAGACCATGTTGGAATTTCACTTCCAGGAATAATAGAAGGTAATCTCCTCCCTAGTAGTTTGCCACTTTGTCCCTGAAATATACAACACATGATGTTGAGTTAAAATAAATAAAATAAAAACCTACACACGGACAGAGACAAAGATATTTAGAAAACAGAGAGAAATACCTTAAACAAGTTACTACCGCTTTGAATATTGTCAGCCAATTTGAAGCAGTTGATACATTTGAAACATAATTGAAAATGACATGGCCAGAAGGAATCATTTTGTGATTCTGGCAATCTCTTTAGTGAGGTACAATTGTTCACACTTATACAATCAACTTTTGACGGAAGATTTGGTAACGACCGAAGCCTCTTGCAACCATCCAAGTCGAGCAATCTAAGTCTAAAGAGTTGAGAGATGCTTTCAAGAAGGGAAATGAAATCATTTCCACTTAGACGTAATGCATTTAAAAGGGACAGGCAGCCAATATCATTGGGAATTGCTAAAAGATGGCAGTCCCTAAGATCCAAATCTCTTATAGGCATACTTGATAAGAGACGCAATAACACACCCACGGGATCTAGACTTGTTGGCAAAGAATCAAATGGAGATGATGGCCATTGACGTTCACTAAAACACACTCCCATGACATTTTGAAGGTGAACGGTGGAGGAAGGCAACTCTTTTATAGCTGTACCACGCAAATGAAGAGTCGACAAACTTTCCATATTCCCCAAGTTCTCTAGCAAGTTGACAATTTTTGAGCATCCAGAAAGATCAAGATGGCTTACTTCCTTCAAATAACAAATAGTGCTAGGAAGACACACAAGATTTTTGCAATCTTTTAGACTCAAATAACAAAGGGCAATCAAATGTCCAATGGAAGATGGCAACACTTCTATTGCTGTTCCTTCTAAAGTAAACGTATGCAAAGCTTCAAGATTCCCCAGGTTCTCTAGCAAGTTGACAAATTTTGAGCATCCACTAAGACAAATTTCTGATAGTGACTTCAAACTACAAATGGTGCTTGGAAGAAACACAAAATTTTTGCAATTTGTTAGATCTAATGACCAAAGGCTAATCAGAAATTCAACTGATGAAGGCAATTCCTTTATAGCTGTTCCACACAAAGTAAGCTTCTTCAAACTTACTATATTCCCCAAGTCCTCTGGCAATTTGTCAAATTTTGAGCATCCAAAAAGATCAAGATTGTTAAGCAATGTCAAACTACAAATGGTGTTAGGAAGATGCACTAGATTTTTGCAACCCTGCAAGATCAAAATATTTAGGCCAGTCAAACATTCTATAGATGAAGGTAATTCCATAATAGCAGTGCATCCCAAGAGAAGTTTCTGTAAGCGCTTCATGTTTCCCACAAATTCCGGAATTTTCTTGACTTTTGAGCAAAGAGTAAGATTAAGAGTTTCAAGAGACTCCATTTCAAACTTGCCTGGAAGACAACTTAGTTCTTTGCACTGTTCTAAATCAAGAAGAATAAGCTTTTTTAGATTCCCGATGGATGGATGCAGCTGACCTAAATTTGAACACCGTGCAAGAACTAATTTCTCAAGATTTGGAACTCCAGTGAAGTCAGGGCTTATAATTAGGGTTGACGAGCCAGCCAAATCGATGAACTTTAGCTTGTTAAAATTCTATGAGAAGAAAAGAAAAAGTTTAGAATAATTAACTTCCTAGTGTCTATTTAAAAAATTATAATACTTTAAAATCACAAATTTGTATAAGGATGCTTATTAACGCTCCTACCTTCATTCCTTCCCAAAGTCTTACAATTTTGCTCCGTTGCAAACGAAGTTGAACAAGCTCATCTAGCTGTAAATAAGGCAACGATTTTGAAGGATAATCACTCCATTCAATAAATCTTAAATTATTAGGGAGATGTGTGGGGACATGCAGAAGATTAATATTACGAATTCTCAGAAATTTAAGATTGGGCATTTTCAAAAAGGCATTAGGGTTCCAAAGTAGCCTAATCTGGTTTTTTGATGATGTGAAGCCTCGCCAAGATAGAGTCTTTTGGACCCATCCATGAAGAGTAACCAACAAAGCTAACCCTCGCGAATATAGAGAGCTTAGAACCTGCCCTTGAAGATTAACCAATAGAACTGACTCTTGCAACCTCCAACATTCCTCTTTTTCTTCATGATAAATACTTGTATCTTTGGCTCCCCTGATATCTATGGCTTGAACTACTTCTGTTCCCTAATAATAAAAAAGGAATTCGTGAATTGAAAAATATATTATTAGCATAACTATTCATATTTAAACTTTGCTGAATATGAAGAAATTGAATGAGCTCAAGTAAATAACCTCTTACCGTATTGTTTTTCAACACATAATCAATGTCCTTATAAAGCCACAGTATCCTACGCTTCCCAGGCTCATCACGAGAGTATTGACAAACTTTATTCCTACCCATTTCTCCTAGTAAATTGTGCATCCACAATTTATTATTATCTGAAATTTTCAAGAGAGATTTGTCAATGAGTTCCCTCAATCCAATTTCAGGGTAGAGGTCAAGACTACGAAGTATTTCTACTACATAATATTTCTCCTCATGATTAAAGAGGCATGCAATATGTAAAAATATTTCCTTGAGTAAGTCATCAAGTCCATCAAAACTTATTTCAAGTACTTGGATAACAATTCTCCCAGGACCTTCTTTGAGCCTCTCTAAAGCACTCTTCCATTCAACAATACTTTTTCCGAACAAAAAGGAACCCAAAACCTCAAGAGCTAAAGGAAGACCATCAACATAGTTTAAAAACTTGTTAGATAGTTCTAAAAATTCATCTGGAATGTGCTCCTTTTTAAAAGCTTTTAAATAAAAAAGGTGTCGTGCATCTTCATATTCCAATGGTTTAAATTCATATATTTCGGATTTAGTTAGTGAATGTGTCTGCAACAAATCTTTATATCTTGTTGTTATGATAATTCTACTGCCCAAACCAAACCAACTATGCTCTCCAGCCAACCCTCGCAACTGTTTTAATTGATTTACATCATCAAGAACAAGAAGAATTTTTTTATGACGTAACCTAGTCTTGATTTTGTTAGATAGATCATGATCATCTTCATAATCCAAATGGATTTCCTTCAAAAGTTTAAGAATAAGGGTTTTTTGAACTGCGGGTAAACGATGTCTTTCACAAACTTCCCTAACATCAGAAAGAAAACAAGAATCGTCAAATTCTTCCAAAACCTTATCATAGACAAATCCAGCAAGAGTTGTTTTACCCATTCCCCCCATTGCCCAAACCCCTATAAACCGAACATCATTAACTTGATCTAAAGCTAAAAGAGACTCCAATTCCATAGCCTGAGGGTATATTCCTACTAGGCCCTGATTAAGTTCAGAGGATTTATATCTAACTGTACTCGATATATGTCTCAAAATGCTTCGAATTTCTAGGGTCTCAGGACTGCAATGAACAAAAAACAATACGTTGAGTTTGAAGTTTGAACCACCAATAAATAGGAGATGCGAAAAATATGAAAATTGATTGGCTCGCGGGAAAAAAAAAATTTTTGAAAGAAGTACAAAACATTTATGTAGATTTACTTAAGGTTCAAAATGGAGTTGTATATACGAAGTGGGTCATGTGAATATCAGAAAGAAAGAAATACATCTAATTAAATTACCTAATATTCTTTAAATGACATCCGGCGAGATTGCCAACTTGACTCAAAGCATCTCTCCATGTCTTCACCTTCTTCTTCTCAAAACGTTCTTCATGTTTAACAAAGGCCTCCTTAAAAACTCCCAATTGTTTCCGTACATCAGAAGGATCCACATAGTGAAAAATAGGAAAAACTATCATTCCCAGTTCTTTCTCGCATTCAACGATCTTTGCAAGTTCATCCAAGCACCAAGACTAAGTTGCATAGTTTTCTGAGAGAATGACAATAGCACATCTCGATTCTTCTATAGCTTGCAACAGTTTTGATGAAATAGATTTTCCTCTCTCAAGTTTTTCATCGTCCCTAAAAGTGTCAATGCCTTTCTGTACCAAAGCTGTGTATAGATGATCCGTGAATTTGTAACGAGTGTCCTCACCTCTGAAACTGAGAAACACATCATACTTCCATCGGCTGGTAGAAGAAGTTGAAGAAGAACTTGGTAAAGATAACGAGTTTGAATCCATTAAATCACAATATAGATCTACGGGGAGAAAAAAAAATCAATTAGAACTGAAGAAAATTGAAAAAGAAAACAATTATGAAAGAAGAAAAACTATTTGATGAATTCCCTTCATCAGATGGGCCAAACATTACCTTTTTTTTTTCTTTTGGAATTTTTTGAGCAAGAACAACTGAAGCTTCACAGTTCAGAACTCAGGGGGAGTGTTGGTATCGTAAGGCTAAATTGTGTAGTAGGGAAAGGGATAGGTTGTTGGGTTTTGTCTCCGGCTAAATTGTGTAGTGTTTTGTTCAGAACTAAAGTGACAGTCTTTGGTGGTACTGAACAAAAAAAGTAGGGAATGGAAAAATCTAGGTAAGTTGCAGATGCACTCATTTTTCAATTTTTGCTTTTTGTCAAATTTGAAAGGAAAAATTAAACTGTCCTTCGGGGTTTTTATTTATTTATTTATTTATTTATTTATAATTTCTCTATCAATAAAAGCTAGATAAAGCTAATTTGTTTGGTTTATACTCTGTATATCTTTGATACGATAATCACTACATAAATATAAATATTTATAGAATATAAGAAGTAATAAGAGCCAAAGTGTATGTCACGGTTTAAAAGAAAAAAGTTGTTTGATTTATATAAATTGCTTTCCTTTTTTTTTATTAATGAAGTTTTTCACGTTATCAAAAATAAAAAAAACCTATGCAAATTGGGAGTTAGTGGCATATATGCCGGGTACAACATATAATTTTGGGCAAATTGAATGCCAAAAATCTACCTCTTCTAATACATACCCACATGTAAAATATGAAATAATATTAAAGATACCTACACAGATAACTAAATATATCATTTTTAACTCAATCAACTCATAGTACTTGTAGATCTAACATTAAAAATATTCATGCTTGAGAAGTACACGTTAAATTTGTTATTAATTTTGTCAATTTCTTCATCTATAATACATTAATTTAATAACTTTAGTAATCAATTAAAAAAATAGGTAAAACAGAATTATAATTTTAATCCTTAAAAAAAATGGATTGACCGTATAACCCAAAAAAATCCTATCTGTCCCATTTTTTAAAATGGTTAAATATTTTTTAGCCATATTCATGTTATTTTTTAGGTTTTAAGTGAATAAACAGATTAGAGTCCAATTATGTCATGTTTAGAAGAAAATAAGGAAATTACTATATTTTATATAAAATTAAGAAAGTAAAAAGGTTCTAAATATCTGGTAAGAATTACTTTTATATCTAGGAATTAACAATTAATAATTATAAAAATATTAAACAAAAAAATTTAAGTTTATTTTTCATTCTTTTTATTTTTATTCTTTTTAATTTTATATCCAAACACATATATAATGAGTATTATTGTCCCCTTTTTTTTTTTCTTATCCTTCCTCTAATATTTTTTTTCTTTTTTATTTCTTCCTTTAAACATAATATTAATTTCAAAAAACAACAGAAAATTCCACACCCTCCCTTTTTCTTTTTCTTTTTTTGTTATCGTACTTGGTGTCCACGTATTTTATGAGTTTTATTTTTATTTAGTCTTTTGCTTTTTTGTTCAGCTATATTCAACCGGTTGACAAGTTCAATCAATGCCATGAACCTAATATTTAAATTCACATAAAAGAATGCTCAATTGATCAACTATCAATTGAAGACCGATCAAAAGAGATCGACTTTTTGCTTCTTCTTCTTTTTTTTTTTTTTTTTAATTTAGCAGAATTTTGGCAAAAAAGAAGACACTTTTATATATATATATATATATATATTTTTTTTTTTTCTACAATATATAATATATTTAGTAAAAAAAATTTATAAAAGAAAGGGTGCAAATTTTCAACCCTTCTATTCCCCACCAGAGTGTGCACAGCTTTTGAGGGGCAGGGTGAAGAGTGGGGCATCGTCACGCGTAAGTAGGAAATTTCCAAGGAGCTTCATTCAATGTAAATTTACTTTGGCATGGTGTCCTTTCACTTCATTCAATGTATCTTTTACTTTAGCATACCGTGTTTCATTCACCTCAGTTGCAGGTCACGTCCGAAAATTGCAAGGAAGCTTCGTGTTTTACCTTGCTTTTTGACCAGCCAGTGAATGGCAATGAGAAAACTGATCTTATATAACATTTTATATTTCTTTTTAATTAGCTATAAAGTTTTTTTTTTTTTTTTTTTTTGAGGAATAGATATATAAAGTTTTCTCAACAGTTAACACTACTTTTTAACCAACAAAGTGAATCGATTTTTGTGACAAAAGTGAGGACTTTTACACGGGGTGATTAAGTTTAGTTGGGATGATCTTAAGAAGAAAAATTTAGCAGTGGTAAAACACAAATTATTTCAACCAAATACAGTATCTGACCCCAAAGTTGTATACAGATGATCCGTAAATTTGTAGCGAGTGTCCTTCTCTCTGAAACTAAGGAAGACATTGTACTTCCATCAGTTGGTAAAGATTAGGAGTTTAAATCCATTAAATTGTGATAAAGATCTGCGAAAAGAAAAATTAATTAGAATTGATGATGCAAAAAATTGTCAATTGAACTCCTCATCAATACAAATGGACAAAGGCGATTGTCATAAGATATGAAATAGAAAAAAAGAAATATATCGATGTAGTGTGTGCCAAATAAGTTTGAAATATTTCAGTTATTTGTAGTTTGATCATTTTAGAGGTTAGGTGAAGTAGGTTCTTTTTTATATTATTTTTTTATAGATAATTTCAACCCATAGCATCTACTCTTAATAATTTTATTTTATCATTAAAGGAAGATACTAATTAGTTTTTTTGGTTTAGGAAAGAATCAAACTCCAAATCTCTTTTTCATAAATAAAAAACTTTACTAGTTGAGCTAACTAAAAATCTGAAACCCTCATTGAAGAAGTACGTTTGAGAACCTGCTCTCAGCAAGTGAAATAACATCTCTAGCATGCAAACCATTGGGCCACGCACATCTTGGTGATTAGGAATAAAAAATTAATAAATATAAACCAATATAAGTATCAAATATATTAAAAAATTAAATGACACATTACGGTTGAACCAATGGTTTGCATTGGTAGAATTTATAGGGCTGAAGAATCCCAGTCTGAAAGTACTCTCCATTGGATATTATGTGTTAATGGCCTTTAATGGATTGAGAAGATCTAATGGTGTCTATGGCACAGCCTAAGTTTAAACAGAAGCAACAAATGACAGACAAGAAGTTTTTCTTGTTAAGAAGTCTCATAACTTGTTCTGACCTGCTTGTGTGGTAATTTTCTAGGATAGACTTCACTCTAGAGACTTGAAGAGTACTCTAACATCCCAGAAAACACATTGTCACATAAAATTATATATCAAAGGGCTGGTATAGAAATTAGGAAGACTAAAAAATTATGTTCAGGCCCCAATGTGATTAATACTACAGAATAATTGAATTTGAAGGTCTATCACACCAGTTGTAAAACAATCTACCCAGATATATAATTCCATCACAGTTTTTCAAAAATCAAATCAATCAAAGCAATAAATAATCTAACACAGAGATTTGGTAAGGAAGTGAAAAATCAAAGAATAACCTCTTCAATGGAAAAACCAGTCCAAGGACACAATTTACTATCAAGTTGCGGTTACAATTTTTCAGAACTTACAAAGTCTTTCTACAATGATTTGCTTCATGAACTTCTCATAAGCATAAACCAGAACCTTTGACACTCCAAGGAACCTCCTTGACCCTCCACCGTTAAATTACATTATCTTTGTATATTCTCCATGTTTACAAACTTTCAAGGTGATCAAAGATCAATAGCCATGTCATCAATTAATTATTTGAAATCAAGTTTTTGTAGTTTGAAATAATGCATAAAAGATTAGTTTATGAATCGAATGGTAAATTACATCTGATTGGCATGAAATTTGGGATGCATATTAAGAACATATAGAACATGTAATTTAACAGTTGAATTTTCAAAATATGAATTCAATAATAAGTTATTGAACGGTGTAATATTGCTTAGAATTATACTAGGTGTAACTTGAACCCAACCCAATGTGCCTCAATCAACTCAATGCAATTGTAGATCCAGCATTGAATACTTGAAAATTGTACATTAAGTTAGTAATTAATTTTGTCAATTTCTTCATCTATAATACATTAATTTAATATAACTTTGGTGAACAATGAAAAAATAGGTCAAAAAAGAATTACAATTTTAATCCTTCACAAAAAATGGGTCGCTAGCCCCCAAAAAAAAAAAAAAAAAAATCCATGTCAACTCATATCTGACTCATTTTTAAAAAGGTTAATTTTTTTGACTCATATCCATGTTCTTTTTTTGGCTTTGAGCTGATAAATAGATTTGAGTCCAATTCTATCATGTCTAAAAGAAAAAAAATAAATAACTTTTATACAAAATTAATTGTGGCAAGCAAAAAATAGATTGTTAACGAATCAAGTGGATGTTAACATATTACTATTTGCTCACACAATTCATTTTTAGAGGTAGGATGAAAGGTCAACCTTTGAATATCCAATTATATGATAGCTAATGATAATTAGATCAATTCCAAGTATAAAGTAAGTGTATTAAATGAGAAAAAGCCCTAAAATGGCTAAGTGTTCATCCTCGGGTTTGGTCTGAGGAAGAGGTTACAATTGGATAATCTCTCTCTTTCCCTCATGTTTTTCTCTTACCCTAAACTAGCCTCTCCCGATTCCAGGTGCTTCTTGGCTTTATATAATTAGCTAAAATGCATCGAGACTTTACACTTAGAGGGTTAGGATCAGACTTTCCTGATACTTGTCCCATCAGGGTCTTGCTAGAAGGCTTTATACTTAGTCATGAGTTTTGTGGGCACTGTTCATAGTCACTTCTCCATTCATGTGGCCAGCTAAGTGGTTGCAGTGCATTTAATGCTGAGGGGGGCTGCTTTGTCCTTCCTTTTTCTTCTCTTTCTTGTTCAATGCCAAGTTACCCGGCCCTTTTCCACCCTTGGGTAGCATCATGCTTCCCTTAACTTTGATTCTCAGCTTTCCAAGGTTAGGTAAGTGTCCTCGGTGCACTCACCAATTATGGTTGCTCAACCTCTCCATGACTTAGGTGTGTACTCTTCAAGAACATCCTGCCAATATTTCCCAAAGTTTACTTCATTAGAAATGCCTTTACCTATCTCATTAGCTATTTTGGATTCTCGTCCCTCCATATTAATTTTATACTCTCATAGAAAGTAAAATGGCTTTGAATATTTTGTAAAAGTTACTTTTATAGCTAAGAATTAATAATTTATAATTATAAAAATATAAAAGAAAACAAATTTTTAAGTTTATTTATCATCTTTTTCTTTTTTATTATTTAATTTTACATCAAAACACGTATATGATACATTATTTTTGTCCCTTTTTTTTTATTCTTATCCTTCCCCCTTTTTTTTCTCTTCTTTTTCTTCCTTTAAACATAATGTTCATTATATATAAAAACAAAAAATTCCTAGCCTTTTTTTTTTTTTTTCTAGTTTTTGTTATAATACTGGGATTCGTGTACTTATGAGTTTTTTATTTTATTTTTATATTTAGCTTTTAGTTTTAAATTTTTTATATTCAACCGATTGACTAGCGTTTAAATTTAATCAAGAATCCAATCAATGCCATGAACCTAATATTTCAGTTCACGTAATCGAGTGCTCGATTGATCAACTATAAATCAAAGACCGATCAAGTAGCAATTGAAGAAATACGGAAAAATAACTTTTTTTAACAGTATTTTAGGGAAAAAAAAAAAAAAAGATAACGATTTTTTGCTTTTATTAATTTAGCAGAATTTTAGCCAAAAAAAAAAGAAACAATTTTTTATTTTTTATTTTTTTTTTACAATATATTTAGTATAAAAAAAAATTATAAAAGAAGGGTGGAAATTTTCAACCCTTCTTTTCCCCAGCAGAGTGTGCATAACATTTGGGCTCTGTCACTCGTATGTAGGAAATTTCCAAGAAACCTTCACTCAATGTATTTTTTAATTTGGTAAATAGTAAATACCATGTCTGATGTTTCATTCACTTCAGTCGCAGTCACGAAGAAATTTGCAAGGAACTTCGTTTTACTCACTTTGGCATGTGAAAATTTGACTTTTTTTTTTTTTTTTTCACTCTCACATAAATATTTTATTATTCTCACTTCTTAAACTTGTTTTTACTTATTTTATTCAATGATTCAGATTGAAAATTGTTTTTTACAACTCTCAATCTAAACCGTTAGAGCAACTGCATACCTAACTGATCTCAATCCCGTTTCACACTTTCACTTTCACTATTTTTAAGTTATTTTTAACTTGCTTTTTGGCCAAAGGAAATAGTGGTTTCATAATGGCATAATGCTATCACTATGGGTTCTAGTTATGCTTCTGTGTTATTTTGAATGGTATTAATTTTTGACCAGCTAGTATAGTTTTCTTCTTTTTATATTACTTTTTAATTTTCTATAAAGTTTTCTTAAGTTCTTAACACTACTTTTTAACCAGGAACAAAGTGATATATATGGATTTTGTGACAAAAGTTAGGACTTTTACACCGGGGTGATTTTAGGGGATGGACAAATGGGGGAAAAATGGGAGAGAAAGATTTTTATTTATTTATTTATTTTTGTGTTTAATTGGAGTGATTTTAAATTGGTAAGGCTAAGTGTTTTCTGACTTTCTTTTCTACCGGTCTTACTAAAATGCTTTCTCACCAAATCGAAGATAAAATTAGAGATAAAAAAAATGGAACAAAGCTGTAGATCAAAAAACCCTTGTGCTGCAACGTTCAAATGGTTTTTCAATTAGAGGATAAAGTTTGCATCAATCAATACATAATAGCCTAAAAGATAAATTTTGCACATTAAATTTCAAAAATCACATATATTAGTATATGTAAAATTGTACAAAATAGCACTTTAGTTACAAAAATCGTGTAAATATACACTGCTATTGATCATGTGTATATCAATATTTTATTCATCTCCCTCTCTCTCTCTCTCTCTCTCTCTCAAAGGAAATCCAATAGAAAAAAATAGAAATAATAGTGAAAAAATAAATGAAGAATGAATATTATAATTGAAATAGAATATATAACAGATAATATGATGTAAATGTTTTAAAAAGTGGTTGTATGAAATGGAAATAATAGGTTATTGTACTAAAATAAACATAAATTTTTGCATCAATTGATGTGAATGCTCTTAAAACATATTTTTAATACTTTTAGAAAATGATATTTTATATATTTTTTTAAAAATAAAAGGTCAAATTACACACAAATATCAAGAAAAAAAAAAAAATATATATATATATATATCCACAAAAAAATGTGTGTGCAAACCATTTAATTATTAATGCATGTACTTTTCTTTTTGAAAAACATGCCTTACAGCTCATAACATGTGCTCTTAGAACATTGGCTAACCATTACTCCTTCCGTCCCACTTTTTTTGTCCTTTATTCCATTTTGAGATGTCCCAAAATATTGTCCTGTTTCTAAAAATAAAAGTCATTAATTTATTAGTGTTCCTATTATACCCCTATTAATTTACTAATTCAGTTTTTTGATAAATTTTTTTAAGGGTTGTTTTGGAAACTTATACATTTTTAAAAGGTAAACAAGACAATAAATAATGTTCCTTAAAAAGTTTGACTTTTCAAACAGGACAAAAAAAGTGGGACGGAGGTAGTATTTTTGACTGGCTATAAAAAAAATAATTTCAACTAAAAAAAAAAAAAAAAAACCTCATTCAACTACCGAATTATTAAAAAATATCACATCTTTTAATATTTCTTTTTAGTCCTTATATTTTAAAATTTGTATAAAAAAGTCCGTACTATTAACTCTTACTTTTATTTTCTTTATCTCCAAACAAATATAAAAAATGCAAGAAAATTATTTGAATAACCAATTTCTTTTGTCCCTTGTTGATATCAAATCAAAGTTTTGAATTCCGTTCTGAATTGACTATTGGAACAAAACATTCTGGTACGATAGTAAACTGTTTCGAAGCTATGCACCACACATGCGCACACACACACACATATATAAAATAATTAATAATAAAAAATATATTATTATTACTTATTACTTTTATAGATAAATAAATTATATAAGTTAATGAATTAAATATAGTATGCGTTTGGGTACTGATGTTGTGTCCATCGTTTCACGTTTTTGGCTTTTTTCTTTTTTTCTTTTTTTAAACTAGTGCCTATTGCACTGTTCATGGGACATGAACAATGCAAATAGGCAAATGAATAGTGTTTTTGGTATGAATAGTAATCTGAAAATTATTTTTTTATTATTTTCAGTTTTCAGCAAAATAAGCGGTATCCAAATGCACCCATAGTACTCAAAATAAGTGGTTAGTTTTTTTTTTTTAAAGAATAGTCATATTAATTATTTTGTAAATAGTAAATACACTTAACATGCTAAGGTATATAAAAACTAACAACCTTTAAAGAACTTTCCTTTCAAATCACTTTTCCCATTCCAAAGTCCCACCCATGTGACCTCCTCACTTTGCCATTACAGTTATGGCTTTCTTAGAGCATCTCCAGCAAATTCATCAAATTTTTGTAATGTTTGGAGAATGAACAGTAACTTTTACCTTTTATCTACCAGCTTTTTCAAATACACTTTCCAACAGATTTTCTATCTCATTCTCTATCTCTCTTAAATATTATTTCTTCATTTTTTATTATTATTTTTTTAACAACTACACATCTTCCAACATTTTTTTATTCAACACCTGATTATTATAATAGAAAAAAACATTTGTAGAATGAACAATAGCCCATCAGATTTGATGAGCTACTGTTCATAAGCCAAAAAAAATTTAGAGTTTAGAGAATCTTTTGGAGACCATTTTTTTGGTCTCATTCTCTATTATGGAGAATATTTTGCCTTTAACTATATCATTGGAGCTGCTCTTAATTGGGTGACAAGTATAAAGAAAACTAACACGTCGTTAGTGGGGGAGGGGTGACTCCAACCCAAGAGTCAAGACACTTCGCGTAATGGAGTCTTGTTGGCCTAAGGCCTCAACCACTGGGCCACCAATCATGTCGGTATGTTCATCTCTAATTACAACTTAGGTTGGTAGTCTTCTTGGAAAGAGGTTACTCTAGACTATCAAAAGTCTTACATCCCATAAAATACATTTTATGTAATAAAAATTCAAAGGATTCCATTCCCCACGCTAGAAGTTTATATCTCATTGACCCCAGTCTAGAAGTTACTTATAACTCATATTCTTCTTTTGAAGAAAAAGATAGATTAAAAAACATAGAGAATATGAGTTATTAGCAACTTCAAAAGTTTTTCCCTGGTCATTAAATAAAAAAAGATAGATAAAAAGTTAGAACAAGGACTAATGTTGAAAGTTCATAAGAGGGAATAGGATATTTCAATTAAATTTCTTGAATTGACCTTATTATATTTTCTAATAAATTTCCTAACGTATCCTTACTTCTTAATTATATTCACACTATCAAAGTCTCAACTCTCAATTATAATTTATGTTTTTAAAATTGGATTTCCTGAAGTATCCTTACTTCTTAGCTCTTAAAATTGGATTTCCTGAATTAGCAATTGCTTAGCAACATCATTTCCCTATCAGTTTGGTGTTTTGATTGTAATAAATTGCTCAGATATGTTGTAGTTTGCTTCTTTGTTTTGTGTCTTGTGTATACATGACGCTAGATAAATAAATAATGACGAGTTTTGATCCATATGACAGATAATTTTGGTCATTTTATAGATTTAAGATGGTTTTTTTTAATGATCTTGGAGGTTCATGGGTATTTCAGCCATTTTTTAAGTTTGAAATATTTTAGTCATTGGTAGGTTTCGAGGATGTTTTGAGTCATTTTAGAGGTTTGGTATACTTTAATCATTTTGGAGGTTTCAGAGAGTATATTTAGTCATTTGGAGGGTTCAGAGATTTTTCTATCATTTTGGAGGTTCAAGGTATTTCGGTCATTTTGAAATATCAGGTTACTTTTGATCAAGGGTTATATGTTATTTAAATATGTCGATTTTAGATCTTAAAATCTTTGGTGAATTTAACCCAAATCTAAATGTTTGTCCTTTTTAACTACCTAATCAAGATTTTGAGATTTAGATTATCAAATTCAAATCCCTCAAGCCCAAATGAAACCTAATTAGGAAACAATATTGAACAAAATAATTTTACCCATAATTCGTAAGTATTGGTGTCACTTTAAAAAGAAAGTATTGAGTATATAATCAAAATGCATCAAGATTTCTCTCAAGTCCTCAAAAAATTTATCAAACAAGTTAAGAGAGAATTTATTGTTAAAGAAAAATCGATTTTATTATAATGGAATGTCATTATTATTTATTTATGACACCTAAAATTTTGTGTTAAAGGGAGGTAAATCATCCTTAAGTGTACCAAGAAGAGTATGGTTTAATGGTTTACCTCTTCTTAGATTGGACTAATTATGGAGGAATTTAAAGAGGGATCAAGTAGAGGAATTATTTTTTATTTATTTTTAATAGAGAGGAATTAGTAATAACACCATATATCCTGCGAGAATATATTCATATATCATTCTATGGTACCCACTATTTTTTAGTGGGTACTGTTAAGTTCTAAAGGTTTAGGAATTTATGTATTTAGAACTCTAATTTGTAATGTTGGCAAACCGTGATCAAAACAATGTACTTAGTCTTGTTTAGGCTTGCTCAAAGTTGATAAAATATTGTAAAGTTGGAATCGAGTGACTGTAGATGCATTGGGGCATTTCGGTCTGGCTCGATCAATCGAAGAATAGATTCGATCGATCGAAAATCGGACCAAATGCGCTTTCTGCAGTTTTTCCAACTCAGTCCTACTTTATTAAACGTTTAGGGTTTTATGTTTTTGCCCTAGGTATATAAGGCAAAACCCTAGCCACGTTTTTAGAGTTGCTCCAGTTGTATTGTTGCTCATACATTGCTGTTTTATGTAAATCTCTTGTAAGATCTAGAGGAGCTTTCCTTTACACAAAGCTTAGGGTTTTCAAGATTGAGATTCTTTCAACATCTTGATGATCAACTTGGTTGCTACCTTTGAAGCTTAAAGAATATCAAGCGTGGGTGCTTGTAGCTGATTGAAGAATTCAAAGAAAGAAGGAGTCCGTGGATTTAGAGCTTGCACGTGGTCGTGTCAGTAAGTTCTACTGGTGGGTAGTATTAGGAAGTCAAGTGGGAAGCTTGTAAGTCCTTTTGTAAGAACTTCAATTCTTTCATAGTGAATTATGTTTTGCCTTGAGGATCGGTGGGTCAAATCCTCCCCAGGTTTTTACCGTGTGGTTTCCTAGGTGATCATATCATTGTGTTATTTATTATTCTGTTGCTTTATTATTTTGATATGATTATTTGATTGCTTTAACCTAGAATTGCTTAATTTGACTAAGTAACAACTTGGCTAATTAACTAGGCTACGCAATTTAATTGTTTTTAAGGGGTCTAAAACCGTTCAGGTACGGTACCCCTTTAAATCTTGACCATATATTTTACATGTCTTAATTCTGACCATTTATTTATTTTTAATGAAAACTAGTTACTGGATAAGTCTTCAAAAGCTTATCGAACAAGTTAAGAGATATTTTATTGTTAATGTGGACGGCCAAGGTTGGGCCAATGGGCTAGTCTGATTCTTGGGCTCACAACTTATTTGTATTATGGGCTTTGGGTTTCTTACTACAGGTAGCCCTTTGCTTGGACACCCAATCGCTCACTCTTGCTTTGGCAAGCCTCTCCCCTCCTCTCCCACAAAGTCACTCCCTCTTTTCTGAAATAGTCACTCTTCTCTCTCTGTCCTCTTCTCAGAGTTCCCCTCCCCCCCCTTCTCATCCTAGTCTCTTATTTATAGCGTGAGGTCAATGGGAGTGGTAGTAGTGGCATTGGAACTAGTTCCCACCTCCTAAAGGCTGTTCGGCATATTCCTCAAGGCTATACCGGGCAGCCAAGACATGGTACCCCCGAGCAATCACGTTCCCGTCTGAGACGCAGTTGACCTGGTAAGGCCCTGATTGCACCCCAAGGTGTGTCTAGGCCAAGATTACAGGCCTAATGTGCCTTGGGTCATGCATCGCAACACGAGGCCTGGGCCCATGGCTTAGTGGGCCTAGGGCCCTACCTCGTATAAGGGGTCAAGGCTTGGGACTGTACCATAGGGCCAGGGTCAAAGGCCCAAAGGGCTCGAGGATCCCGTACCATACAATTAAATGTAAAGCAATTTTATTTATATTCAAATGGAATGCTAGTATGCAGAATGGATTAGATAATGAAACTTTATTCTTATATATCTATCATAAATTGTCGTAAGAGTGACATTGCAATTGGAGAGTCTTATTTGACCCTATTGAGTAGGCTTACCAATTTGAAGTAATCTGCCTTTCAGTGAATGTAGGTTGCTTAGGAAAGAGAAAATCCACAATATCACTACTAAGCATTGAAATAATGGTAGAGATAGTACGCCTATCTCTAGCCAATTCTTGCACGCACAGTAATCCCACATGTATGCATTTGAACATCTCTATTTGAAAGCATGGATCCCATATTGTAGGGTCTACAAAAGCCATAATGTTGTTGCTGTTCCACAACTTTCATGCCTGAAAGTTAACAAATGTAAAATAAAAAAATTATGACATAAAATCTTATTGGCAGTAATAAATTAGAGCTTTAAAAATAATGACAATATAGTCCTACAAATCCTACAAGGCTCAAGTAGTATTGCTCATCGTCGTAAAAACTAGTGTTTCTTCTCCCACTAACAATCTCTAGTAGCAACACACCAAAGTTAAATACATCTGATTTTTCTGAAAATAGGCGTTGCATTGCATATTTTAAAGACATATTTAAACATTAAAACACATCCCCATCATTTGACTATTTTAAGCATAATTAGTTTGTTTTTTTCCGCTTTTTTTTTTTTTTTTTTTTTTTTTTGTTGGGGGGGGTGGGGGGGGGGGGGGGGGGGGAAGGGGGGGTGGGAATGGCTTAAATTATATTTCAACAAAAAAGCACTTACTATGTCCCAACAACCCTTTTAGTATTAGCTTGATTTTCACGTTCTCTAAAAATTCTAGCAATTCCAAAGTCTGATATTTTCAAATTTAGCTTTTCATCTAATAAGATATTACTTGCCTTTAGATTTCTATGAATAATTTTCATTCTAGAATCCCTATGAAGGTAGAGTAGACCTCAATCAATTTCTTCAATAATATTGAAACATTTTTTTCCAATTGAGGAGTTATTGTTAGAGTGGATCTAAATGAATAGTGAAAAAAAATTACTAAAGGAAGCATAATTTGTATGGGAAAAAAAAAACTATGGAGGCCAATAGTTCGACATGATAATAAAATAGAACTTATTCTATTAATGAGCCTAAAAGGAAGGGAGTTTAAATGTACTAACCAAAAACATATGTGTCCAAACTTTTGTTTGGCATGTATTCATAGATCAACATCTTTTCTTCTCCCTCAGAGTAGTAGCCAAGAAGTCTAACAAGATTTCGATGTTGGAGTTTAGAAATTACCATCACCTCATTCATAAATTCTTCAAGCCCTTGTCCAGACGATTTAGATAGTCTTTTCACTGCTATTTTCTGTCCATCTTGTAATTTTCCCTAGCCAAAGAAACATATGAATACAAGTACTTATAGGTTTGATTTGAAGAGGAACTAATCAAGTACACAAAGGGCAACTATTACCTTATAAACTAGACCAAACCCACCTTGCCCAAGCATATCAGCTACATGAAAGTTGTTTGTTGCAGTTGCCACTTCCTCCAAACTAAAAATGGGTAGCTCGTGGAGTTTACCATCGTCCAGGTAGTTAAACAGTAAGTTGTCCCTGCTCTTATTTTTCCTTTCTGATGCAAATTCTAGTAGTCAAAAGTAAATTTGTTGAGATAACTGAAGCTTTGATAACTATTTGTTATGTGTGTTTCCAATAATAGTGGAACAAAATAGAAATAGAAATAGAAATTGAGAAGAAACAATCATTTAAGAGATATATAAAGATTTAAGTGGTTGGAATTAGTTTACATTCACGAGCATCGTCTAAGAGAAAGTTTAACTTTTTTTTGGAGAAGAAGAGAAAGTTTGACTATGAAAATAGGGAGACTACAAAAGTGGCACAAAAAAAATTGCCACAAAATCCGAACCCCCCTGTCTTCTCAAAAATAAAAAAACATGAACCCCACAAGGAAACCTTGGTGCAAATAATTCAAGTGGTTGCTCTCCAAGATAGGACAATTTTGTTAGTGTGCACTCACAAATAGGGCTTCAAACTTGTCACAAGATGGCCAACGAAAATTTCATGATAGAAAGTAAATAAAGGAAATTATGGGAGTCGTATGTTTTTCATCTTTTGGGACTGATCTTATATAGAAAAACCATTGGACATAGAAAAGAAAAGGCTAGGCTTACAATTTTGGCCAGCTTGATTCACGATAAACTTGCAAAAAGTATTTGAACATTTCAATCTTCTCTATAATTTCAATCTTGTTATAAAGGAAAATAAAGAAGAAGAGAGTTAAGAAGTGATTGAGTGTTGTATGAAAACATTTGAAGGATTTTCCCATCCCAGATAGGTCACTAATTGCCAAAGAGGCAATATGAAATCAAGAGGAGTAAACGAGATTATGGGCTCGTCTCCACCTACGCGAGTAGAATGAAGGTTATAGAATAGAGAAAACATTCTATCAGGCTGTGGTGTAAAACCAGGTTTTACGCCAGCCAATAAAATTTTGCCACGTGGACAATATATTAAATCCCTCTCCAAACAGATGAAAGCTCACACCATTCAACTTAGACAAAAGCCCTACGACAAAAGCTCACGCTCACGCCATTCACCTCTGCTTCCTCGGCTTCCTTCACGCCGAACCTCCACCGCCGCCGCCACATAGATCGCCAAAGCAGAACGATTTCGAAGAAGAAAGATTTCTCGCCGTGCCCTCTTCTTCCTCCTTTGGGGTTGTGCCGTCCTTTGCTTGCCCAAACCTCCACCACACCACACACCGAAGCTCACCGCCACAGAAGTCGCCGGAGCTGTGCGTGGAGCTTGGAAACATACCAGAGCCGCCGTGAGCCATGATCCAAAGGTTTGTTTTTCATGATTTTCCCTTTTCCCCAATTTGGATTTCGAATTATTGATGGGTTTTTCTGTTTTCTGGGGTTATGGGTTTAGTATAGTTGTGTTTGGGATTTTGGGTTTTGGAATTGGAGTTTAAGGGTTCTAGGTATTGCTAGTTTTGTGCTAATATTGCTCATTACTAATAGCTTGAGGTTTTGTGCTAATTTTGGGTTTTGTGCTAATATTATTAGTCTTTGAATTGTTATTGCTGGGTGTGATTTTGAGAAGAGAAAACATTATTGATGGGTTTTTCTGGGTTTATGGGTTTATCAAACCTATGGATGTTTGAGGAGGCCAGGGAATATTGGGGATGTTTCTATGTATGTTCCTAGTTTTTGGATTCCTAAACCTGTTGATTTCTCCCACTCATTGGGTGATCACTTGTCCAAGAATTTAGTGGAGCGCCTATCTGCTTTGAGAACTCGTATCATTATAGAAAAAACTTGATATTGCTTTACTAATTGTGAGATCTCAATTATTGAAACATTGGATAATTTTGTTGTCTGTAGGAGGTTCAATCTTAGCTAATCTTCAGCAGGCTTTGCAAGATTAGTTGCCTATTCTTTTAGGACTAGTTAAAGATGGTAAAGCGTGTATTAGTGCCACTATGATTTGAATGTTTTAACTGTTTTGGATAATTCATAATAGTGGCGCTTAACTGTTATTTGCAGGAAGCCATCTACAAAACAAGGTACAATATGTATGGGTAAATCCAAAGGATGACACAGAGATGGGATTATAGGACTAATCTATCAATTTTCAAATTTCTATTCTGCCTTTCATTTCTAGTTGTCATTACATCCCTCCTCCATTCAGTGGAATTGATGTTTTTATATGGATCAATACTTTTACAGGAAACAGGCATGTCTAATGCTTGGTATGAGGTGTTGTCAGTTTTGCACTTGATGGCAATGCTATCATTATCACAGGCCAACTTATTACTTCTCCCAAGAACATCTGCCGATGGTTACCAGCCAAAGGTATTAGAAGGTAGTTTTACTACAAAACTTTATGCTTGAGTTATTGTGACCTCTAATTTTGTTATTTATTTGTAAAATTTACATTGGTTGTCATGTATAAACTTATAACAGAGAAACATCTGGTTCCAAATTTATTATAGAATTATTTTGGGACATTTATATATATATATATATATATAAAGTTTTCTCTTTGTTCAACATTTCCGAAGAGTAATATCAAAATTTTTAACATATTTTTATTCCTAATAGTCTTCAATGGTTTAGGGAAATTTTGTTTCATCTGGTAAGAAAATACTTTACCAATTAAATTTCTCCTTATGTGATGGTTGGTCTTTCAAGCTTGGAGGCTGCTCATTCATTTTAATTTGTTTCTCTTCCTTGCCATAGATTTGTGGTAACTATAGTTGGTGTTAAGGGTCCCTCTGTTATTTTTTTTCTTTAATTTTTATTTTTGTTTACCAAACCCTTGGATCTCATTTTGTTTCAATTTTGATGTCTCTGATGACTAAGTTTTATTGTTAAGTATAAAGCTTGCTGATTTTGCTTGGGTTTTAAAATTGGGATATTGGCTATGGCCGAATGTGCAGTGATTGAATTGAAAGTGACATGCTTGTAGTTGGTGTGTGTATAGGTCTCTTGGCTTTGGCATTAACCGAGAGTAAGTTCTAAATTTCAGAACATTGGCTTATTTGAATGCCTATTGTGAGTTTGGTAATCATCAGGATCATAGTTGCAACTTGAATGAGCTTTCATATGTAATTGTTTCTTATTAGGATACCCCTTTGCTTATATGGACAATAACGATAGAGATAAGTAACCACACATTTAATGGCTTTTAGTTATCAATTCTTGTGCTAAAATATTTATTTTTGTTGTAATTGTATAAGTATTATACTAGATTTTGTGGTGTTTGTATCCCTTCCTTTGTAGACTTTGTTAATAATTTGAATTTTAGCTTGTAATTATTTAGAGGGAGTCTATGTATGTTGCTTTTATATAGATTTTCTTGCTACTAATACAATTTGTATCACTTGTCAAATAATAAGTTAGTAATATAGTTTGCTGCTGACTTGAGTTTGTATGATCTCATGCTTGAAGGTGACTACTGATCTATTCCTAGCTCTACAAAATCCAAAGAAATGCCTTTGCCCCTTTTGGAACATTGGTTGAAGACATCCAGTGGAGAGCATCACATTTCAGAAAAGTTTTTAGTTTTACATATTCTTTATGTAATCAAACAACTCATGTAATAGCAAAGGAAGCTCTCAAGAGAAATTCTAAGGGAATTTGGGTGGAGGAATGCCCCCTTTCCTTCTTAATTCTGTATAGATAGACAAATATATGGTAGACTAGGAAAATATTGTATATGCTCTAGAACATGTCTTGTATGTTAGAGATTTGATATTGTTTCAAAAGCCTTTCAGTCGAAGGTGTCTTATATTGTACTGAGCAAGTTTGCTCCTAGTGTATAGTTTGCTTTGTTTTGAAAAAAAATTTTGCCGTTTAACCTCAAAAAAAAAAAAAAAAAAAAGTTATGTATCACATGTCAAATAATAAGCCTTACAGAAGGTGCTCTTATCATCTCTTCTTGTGGTCTGGTTTTGTGTTTGCAAGAATTGGATTATTTGAGGAATCCTCTTAGTATTGAACGGATCCATCTTTGCATGACTGCTTATTTACAGTTGAACTCAAATCTCTACTACTCAAGCCAAATATCTGTGAAATTAGTCTTTAAGTGGTTTTCTTATAACTTCTTTACCATATATATTGTATAAGTGTTGCAAGTGGAGCACATAGGATGGCACACATAGTCGAGCCATTTTTCTTGCTTAGGATGCTGTTTTTCTAATTTAGAATCATGTTTTGTAATCTTTGACATAAGTTATGGACAAATGCTCTAATGGTTATTTATATACCAATTGGTTTGGTAATGGTGTACTAGTGTTTTGAGTATATTTTGTACATTTGAATATATGGAATTAGGATACATTTCAAGTTCATAGCTTGTTTTGAAGCAAAAGATTGTAAAAAGAAAAATTCTCCAAATGCAAATCATGAATGGAAACAACATAAGTTTTTATTTTATTTTACTTTTTTTTTAGATATGACTGAAATTCATTCAGCAGCAAAGAAACAGTACAAAACCAGCCAACACAGTAGATTCAGAAGCAAGGAAAAACAAAAGGACCAGCACCAATCTAGACCACAACTAGACTCAATTACAAAGAAACCGTAGAGCTTACAGAAGTTACTATTAAAAATCTCGCTTGTTAAATTCATAGGAACCTCTAATCACTTATACAAAAGTTGCAAAAGAAATTCAACATGAGACCATTCAAGGTTCACATTTTCAACAAAGAAAGCAATCTACAAATCAGATACATATAGTACTTCCTACTAAGGGTTACAAATGCTTGCTCAACTTTTGGAAAGTTTCTCCATCTTCTCCTGCAAGATCTCTTTTATACTTAACACTTAGGCTTTGCACCATATGCACCCTAGTTGTTAGTTTAATATAAGTATGATCTTGTTTTCTTTGCTTCACTCACCACAAAACCCAAGGCCTATAACACAAAACAAGAAATCACAATACATATCAATTGCTATGAATTTATAGTCACAGTAAATTCCATACTCAACTACAGTTACCAGAGATCTATAGCAAGGAAGGGGAAAAAAATTCAATTATAGAAAGGGATATCAAAATTTTACCTTATCTAATAAATAGAGGTGGGTGGCTGAAATGCACAGCCAGTTGTTGGAGCATCATCGTTGGGTGATGACAGATCGGAGGTGGGTGCAGGGAGAAAACCGTCGCTGGGTTTTGATGAGAGGGAGAGAGAAACAGAGATGAGAGGGATTAGAGAGAAGAACGTAGCTGGGTTTTGGGATATTATGTGGGTTATAATCGTGTGTAACAAGGTGTATTAAATTTAAAGTTGTTGTGTGATGTGGCGCTTTATTATTGGTGGCGTAAAGCAGCCCTTTTATGCCACCTCCGGATAGAATGTATTCTCTATAGAATAGGGGCTTCGGCCTTTTTCCAATTTAAAGCTATTGGGCTTAAAGTTTAAAACATAAACAACGTATAAATTGCAAAAATTGGCAACTTGATAGTCCAAATACCAATTCAATTGCGAGTGTTTCACTGAGTTTTAAAGGAATGTCAAGCCAACCTTAACTTAAATTGATTGAAGCCTCATTAATAGTAATATATATATATATATATATAATAGATAAAACTGAGAGAAACTTAAATTAGAATTCCAAATTAGAGTTCTAATTTTGCGCCATATGTCCTAAATTATTTATTATTAAAGAGTTTTATTTCTTAATTTTAGAATCAAATGTGAAACCATATCATAAATACTCATCCAAGGGAATTATTAAGTATAAAAACCAAAGAATCTAGAATAAATAAATCGTAAAAAAAAAAAAAAAAAAAAAGTGCTTCACAATAATTTTAAAAAAATGGACAATTTACATTTTATACCAAATAATATCCTTACAAAAATTTTTAAAGAGTTAATAAAATATAAAAATGACTATCAATGGTATTTAAATTATATATATATATATATAATTATATTATGCATCTTATTGTAAATCTTTAAGTGTATCCATGCATATACATGGGGTTACAAGCTAGTAATAATAATAATAAACTTTTCTTTCGCCTCTACCAAAGCCCCAAAGGACATTTGGTGCACTTCATCAATTTGGTCTGATTCGGTCTACTTTAATCCATTTTGGACAATTTTGGTCCAATTCGGTCTACTTCAGTCCACTTAAATTCAATTAGGTCTATTCGGTCTATTCGGTCCATTCACCTATTCGGTCCATTCGGTCATGTTTGGTTGAAGTTGGTCCATACGGTCCATTTAGTCCACTTCGATCATTCGGTCCAATTTGGTCTATACCGTTAATCTAGGTCTATTCAGTCCAATTTGGTCTATTCAGTCCAATTTGGTCTATTCCTTCTATTTAGGTCCATTCGGTCCAATTTGGACAATTCCATTCAGTTAGGTCTATTCCGTCCAATTTGGTCCATACGGTCTACTTCGCCAATTCGGACCAGTTAGGTCAATTTGGTCCAATCCAGTACATTTTGTCCCCTTCGTTCTATTGGGTCCAATTTGGTCCATACGGTCCACCTAGGTCTATTAGGCCAATTCGGTCCAGTTAGGTCTATTCCGTCCAATTTGGTACATACGGTCAACTTAGGTCTATTCGGTCCAATTGACCAATTTGGTCCATACGGTCCAAAGGCCTCATTCTATCCATGCGGAATTTATCTTATTACCAGCCTAAGGCTTCATTCTATCCCAAAATTGGTTATAAAGTTTTGAAGAATCATTAAAGTAGGTTCTATTTTATTTTTATTTTTTTAAAGATAATTTCAACCTATGACGTCTACTCCTAATAATTTTGTTTTATCATCAGACTAAGATCCTAATTAGTTTTTTGTTTAAGGCTAGAATCAAACGCCAAATCTCTTTTTAATAACAAGTGACTTTACCGGTTCAACTAACTAGTACCCTCATTAAAATGGATTTGACTGTTCTTTTACTAATGGTAAAGATATTAAGCGCCCCAAAACATCCTTTAAACAAAGTTAAAACATTTTAGCTATCGGGAGCTTTAACAATTCATAAGACAATTTGTTGATTAAATAATAATAAATAAGCGCCAAAAAGTACAAAGGGCTAAATTGCTTTGTAACATCATTTTTGTATCAGTTTGGTATTTTGATTGTTCGAGTGCCTGAATATATAGGGACTAGAGTCCAATGTTTGGATGGGTCAAAGCCCCATATCATGATAGTAAATTGCTAAAATATGAGTTGAGATGCAAATGGTAATCATTTTGCTGAGTTATAAGTATGCTTTAAAGCTCTTCATTGTCTTCCTTACTGAAAATGAAACATCAATCCTACAAGGCTACACCAATACCCCTCCTCATTTATCAACCAGTGCCCACCACATTTTTAAACCAAAACTGAAATCTGCACAAAAATGAAACCTCGCCTATTAAACATTTAAAAGACCATCACTTCAACTCCTCCAATCTCACCATCAAATAGTTATCCTTTCACACCATAAACTTTCTAATTTTAAAAACCACAACACCAATTCTCCAATTAACTTCCCATAAATGTGGTCTCAAAGAGAAAGGGGGGGAAATCATTTTTTAGCTGTAGACAACTACCTAAGGTACAAATTCCTATGCAATTAAAATCTTAAGAATTACCACCGCACACCTTTAGTGTGATGGTCACTCTACAAATATAAGTGTTTACAGGGTGTAAAGGGTAAGGGCTAATGTTTAAGTCTCTAGGAGAGAGTTTTACATACATATAACCTTAGATTAGGTTAAAGCAAAATTTCTATCTTATATAAAAAATAAAAATAAACAAATAAATCTTAACAATGATTTTCATGGAACATAGATTGAATTTGTCACACGAGTCAAAATTCATCATATGTAGCCCAGCCCATGATTCTTCAAGTTCAAGTATACGCTTTGTTTTGTTTTGCTGAAAAACTTTCTGTAAAAACAATTTTCCATATTTTCTAGTGTTTGGTAACATTAAAAAAATTCAGTCAACAAAAAATTATTTTTAGTCAATGAAAAACCCTAATAAAAATAAGGCTTATTTTCTACCGCTTGTTTTTCAATAAAAATATTCGAAAAACAAGCTCTCTCCCTCAACGCTCTTAACTCCTATGTATATATTCTCTTTTGTTTGCCGTGAGAAACAATATTAGTTTGGCGCTCTTTCACGCTTTTTAATGGTAAGCACTCTCAAATCTTCTCTTCCCTTCACTTTTCCTCTCTTCTCAGTTCTCACACCCACACTGTCACTCTTTGGTCACTTCTCTTTCCATCAATTTCACTTTTTGTTTCTCTCTTTTCTCCCTATTTCTCTTCCCCTCTATAACACTGTTATTTGATAAGGGATTTTTTTTTTCCTCACAGATTTATCAGTAGCTCTTCCTTGCAAGGACGAACAAATTTCCAGTGGTACTTTTTTTCATTCCTCTCTTCCAAAATTCTAATTTTATTAGATATACGGTGTTTTTGTTTGTTGGTTTTTTTTTTTCCCAACAAATTAATATGCTGAGTAGTGATTCTAGATTTTACTACCATGCTGATTTTATTAATCTGCAGCGGTGCTTTTTTTTTGGTTTGATGATTTTATTGATATGCTGAGTAGTGATTCTATTAGATTCTATTCTATTAGTTTTTTTTTTCCAACAGATTTTTATGCATTGAAGCATGATTTGTTTTTGTTCAAATTTATAGATTTTATTACTGATTGGGTGTTTATACATTTACGTAATTGTTGTACATAATTGCGTAGGTTATAATTCTTGTTTTTTTTATTAACGTTAACACATTTGTTTTTCACCTGTTCTCCAACTTGTGAAGCCAAAACCAATAGGGTCTTTTAATATAACAATGGGACCAAAAGAAGCCGTAACTCTGCTGCTCATACAGCTGCAAAGTTCGGATTAGATTCTATGTTGTCTTTCTTTTTTTAAACATAAAAAGAATCTAAGAGTACTCTTCCACTCTCTCTAAAATCCTTTCCTTTCCTTTCTCTCCCCAATTCACATTCCCAAACCTTCTCTCTCTTCCCTCTTCTCTCTAAATGCGAACAGGTAGTACAACAAGACTGCCATCGTCGGATATAGTAAGAACCCATGTGAGGTTTCTGTCTGTTAGCTACCCATATGACAGTGAATACAGAAATGTTATTATACCATATTCCAAGTTACCCGTTGGTAGAATTTACAGGGCTGAAGAATCCCAGTCTAAAAGTACTCTCCATTGGATATTACGTATTCATGGCCTTTAATGGATTGAGAAGATCTAATGGTGTCTATGGCAAAGCCTAAGTTTAAACAGAAGCAACAAAGGACAGACAACAAGTTTGTCTTGTTAAGAAGTCCCATAACTTGTTCTGACCTGCTTGTGTGCTAATTTTCAAGGATAGACTTCACTCTAGAGACTTTGAAGAGCACTCTCACATCCTAGAAAACACATTGTCATATAAAATTATATATCAAAGGGGTTCTTTCCCTAGTCAAGAGTTTCAACATTCGCAAAAAAAAGACAGGTTGAATGTAGACCATGGGGCAGGGATGGAAATTATGCAGACTAAAATTCATGTTTAATACTGCAGAATTATGGAATTTGAAGATCTATCACACCAGCTGTAAAAAAATCCACCCAGATATATAATTCCACCATAGTTTTTCAAAACCCAAATAGATCAAAGCAGTAAATAATCTAACACAGAGGTTTGGTAAGGAAGGGACACAAATAATGATTTATAAAATTTACTATCAAGGAGCAGTTACAATGAGTCAGACCTTATAAAATATTTGTAGCCAAGATCCTCTAGAACCCCTTAAAATCTTTCTATAATGATTTGCTCCACGAACTTCTTGTTTGCTTAGACCAGAACCAACTTCTCGTTCACTTAAACCAGAACCTATGACACTTCAAGGAACCTCTTTGAATATTTGCAACAATGACCCTCACTGGAAAGAGAACTCGTTGGTTTCAATCTCTTAAACACCCTCCTTGGGATCACAAGATATTTGCCAATCAAAATCCTAATTATCTCTCCCTTTGGCAATTCCATGAGTAAATCCCCATTAGAATTTTTTCTTTAAAAAAATCCCGGTATAAACTCAAGTAATACAGCCAATCTTGAGAAACCACATAAAAAACTAAGACAGACTTACCACCTGTTATTAGAGATCTATCCAAAGAAAGTAACTTGTCTTTTCCTGAACCAGGAGCAAACACCTTAATGGCATGGGAAAAAACAGGTATAAGTAACAAGTCATAGTCACAGAATAATCAACATCAGAAAAAGATTTTAATTTTAAACCATACTAAAAATCGGTAACTAGTAATTTCATAAATAACAGCGGACATATCCCCCCAGAAGCAAAAACATACATATAACAATGAAGCACAATATATATCCAAGGTTATATAAATATCCTGTGTTATCTAAATAAGAGTTCTCTAGCTAATTCTAATCCCCTAAAACCTCTCCCTTTTTTGGTCAACAAATGCAAAGGGAGACATTCTCTAAAAGCTTACATGCAAGAGATTAAACAACAAAATAGGAGCCTAAAATGCCAAAACATGAATGAATCAATGAGGCACACTCCAAAGGATGGCCACTTGTTAAGACTATTTTGGCAACTGTGGCATGAGGACTCGTGGTAGGTCAGGCATGACAAAAAGTAAAATAAGTTAAGTGGGGCATGAAGACTCATATCTTGATAGACATGAGACACTAGAGAAGATCAATGACAACCCAAAATTTGAAGCGCAAAGCTTGAAAATTGGAGTAAACCCAATGAAAACCATTAGCGGGGCATTATAAATGGAAATGACGAGCACCAAGTAACATTAAATTTACCCAAAAATTTACACTCAATTCAGCAATAGCACACTATCGAATAACAACTTGTAGCATTACTAACAACATTAGTATAACACAGAAAAAACTCCATAAACTATTCCACTTTAGCAACAACCGCAGGAATGGCAACAAGTGGAATAGCCTTCTGCAATGTAAGTCAAAATTTGTCTTTTGTGTTGATACCTTTAGGTGCCATTCGATCAGGAAAAAGCTTCCAATCAAAGTGGTGAATGAGAGAAGCTAGCAACAAGTTTAGCATTCTTACAGCAAGAGCTAAACCTGGAAAATCCGCTGCCCAAATCCAAATGAAATAAAAGTGAAATTTGTGCCTCTAAAATCCAAAACTTCAGTGCCCATGAAACTTTCAGGTATAAATTGTGTTGGCTATGTGAGATTTCGGGCTATTGCCCATGCGTTTTCAATCACTTGAGTGTGCTAAGGAATGGTGATCCACAATTTCCACATCCATCTCAGCAGAGGCACCGGAAGAGGTGCTGTTGGATGAAGTCGCATTGTTTCTTTAAGCATAGCTTGTAGATAGGGAAGTCAAAGGATACCTTTCTCTTGTATGCTATGTACTGTTCCAGCTGTTGGGCAAGTTCTTGCTTTGTCTTGGCCATTATGTCAGGATTGCGAAGAAGCTCAGTCATTGCCCATTCACTTGTAGTGGTAGTTTGTATCAGTTCCTCCATTGAACAAGTCCTGATAAATTGTTACAACGTTGTTAAACAACAAACGCGTAGAGGTCCAATTGCTGTATAAGAAATTATAAGGTTTGTTGCTTGGACAAATTATAAGGTAAATATTTTGGGATGATATTACCTCCTCTCAAGTGAATAGTATGTTCTACTATAAATTTTATTAAGATTTGTCATGAAATATTGAATAGTTATTCATTTATTCACTTCTCATTCTTTGATTACCAAATAGAAAAAAGATTTGCAAACTTCAACTCACTTGAGGTGTCTTTTGGAAATTTCTTCAATATGAATCATAGACCCAAATGCCGGTAAGGAAAAGAGAAAATATTATTATAAACGTCAGACTATAAGAGTAACAGAAAAACAGCGATTACATATGCATTTGTATATAAATAGATGTTTAACAGAGCATTTCACAAACTTAGCCAAAAAAAAAAAAAAAAAAGACAGAGCATTGCATATGCAGCACACAAAATAGAAAAGTGATTTAATCAACAATAAGAGGAAATTGACAGTTGATTTAAATGCATTACCATTTTGAGAGTTGAGATCATGACCACTTTAGCGAGAGTTGAGATCATTTGGTCCTCTTCATGATTTTAATTTTTGACAAAAAAAAAAAGGTAACGCTAAGAAGAAAACAGAAAAAGAAATGCTAGTATATGTCCAGGAATACAAAAAAAGAAAAGAAAAGAAAGAAAGCAACTAAATTTACAATGGTAGGAAGAAAGATGATAACATTTCCTTGTTTGTCATCGACTACACTAAATCCATTATGATATACAGGAGTCCAGTTTTGTATTCCAATGAAGACCTGACTATTCCATGGACCAGTCCGCCAATATGGGCGACCGTCTTTCCAAACAAAACCTTCAGGAATGTTCAGTGGATCAATGCCTGCAGAGAAGCTTCCAATGGATGGATCAGAAGGGCTTTTCCATGATGTCAGCTGCATTTTCTCATCTTTCCTTAAATTAGTACTAAGTTTCATTCTTGGCAAGAAGGAATCAGATGGATGTTGAAAACTTTCCCATAATATAATTCCTGTTGTGTCAACTTGCAATGCAAGGTTTCCGGAATCCAAAAGAAATTCTGAAATTTTATAGAATTGTTATATGTAGAATTCAAACTTTGTTATATCTGAATTTTGAAAAGAGAGTACGGTTTGCATGCTTAAAGATGCTAAATAAAGGGAATGCTATCTCACGCACTTTCTTCCTATCTAGCATAAACCGTTGTAATAGTGACATTGCAACTGGAGGACTTTATCTGGCCCAGTTGAGCAGGCTCTTTATTTGAAGCAATCTGCCTTTCAGTGAACGCAGGTTGCTTTGGAGTGGGTAGATCCAGAATCTCACTATTAAGCATTGAAATTATAGTAGACACAGTTGGCCTGTCTCTTGCCAATTCTTGCACACACAACAGTCCCACATGTATGCATCTCAACATCTCCATTTGAAAGCAAGGATCCCATATTGTTGGGTCTACCAAAGCCATAATGTTGTCGTCGTTCCATAATTTCCATGCCTAAAAGATGACAAGTGTGAAAGACAAAAAATGAATATATTGATTAACTGAGCTTTAAAGAAAAAGGACAATGAGTCAGATGGACCTACAAATCCTACAAGGCTCAAGTAGTACTGCTGATCATCATAAAAGCAACTAGTTCTTCTCCCACTAACAATCTCAAGTAACAACACACCAAAGCTAAAAACATCTGATTTCTCTGAGAAAAAGCCTTGCATTGCATATTCAGGAGACATATATCCGCTGCGTTTGAACAATGAAACACTTCTCATCATTTGAGCACAAATAGTGGTGGTGTTATTTAAAATTTAATTTCAACAAAGCTCTTACTATGTCCCGATGACCCTTTTAGTATTGGCTTGATTTTCACTGCCACTGAAAATTCTAGCAATTCCAAAGTCTGATATTTTTGGATTTAGCTCTTCATCTAACAAGATATTACTTGCCTTTAGATCTCTATGAATAATCTTCAATCTAGAATCCCTATGAAGGTAAAGCAGACCTCTACCAATTCCTTCAATAATGTTGAAGCGTTTTTTCCAATCAAGGTGTTTTTGGTTGAGTGGATCTAAATGAATGGTGACGAAAAGAAATAAGAAAGAGTTAGAGTAAATTTGTAAATGGAGGTCAAGGGTTCAACACATTAAGTGTATAGAAACCCAATTTCTAGATTTTAGAGTTATTCTATTAAAGAGCATAAAAGGAAGGGTATTTAAATGTACTAACCAAAAACAATTGCGTCCAAACTTTTGTTTGACAGGTACTCATAGATCAACATCTTCTCTTCTCCCTCAATGCAGCAGCCAAGAAGTCTCACAAGATTTCGATGTTGCAGCTTAGAGATCACAAACACCTCATTCATAAATTCTTCAAGCCCTTGTCCAGAGGATCTAGACAGTCTTTTCACTGCTATTTCCTGTCCATCATGCAACTTTCCCTGGCAAAAGAAGCAATGAATATTAGTACTTATCAATTTGATTTGAAGAAGAACTAATGAAGGCTGCTAGAGCAACCATCACCTTATAGACTGTACCAAAGCCACCACGCCCAAGCATATTAATTGCATGAAAGTTATTTGTTGCAGTTGCCAATTCTTCCAGACTAAAAGTTGGTAGCTTGTGGGGTTTAACGTCATTCAGGTTTTTAGATGGTAAACTCTCCCTGCTTTTATTTTTCCTTGCTGTTGCAAATTCTAATAGTAAGTTATGCATCGAGCAATTTCTAGTTCCCGTTACTAATGATAGGCATATTACCTCTCTTTTTAGTCATCCATCTCCATAAGACGTATGTGGTGTTGGGGATGACAATTGCTCCAATAATCACTAGTGTGATGATAACTTTCAAATTTTTCTCGTTTTCTGTGTCTCGGAACAAATTTCAAACTAATTTAGTCAAATTTGAGTAGATAAATCTAAATTATATCTAAGAGCTAAAGCTAATGCTAAGTTCATGTTAAGTCACACCACATCAAAAAATATAAAAATATTAATGTATGCAATAAATTTTGTATGCTATCATTGTGTCATATCATCCACTTAAGTTTAACATCTTCTTTCTCTTTTTTAACTTTTCTTCTCCCTATTAATCTATAACTACTATTATACTTCTAACTTTTCCCCTCCCCTTTTGCCTCTTTATCTCTCTACTATTAACTTTAATGTTACACTTCTTTCATCATTTCTTCTATATTTTATTTTGAGTTTTCTTCTCCCCATCTTATTTTGTATAAATTTGATATCATTTCTCTCATTCAATTCATATTTTTCTCATACAAAAAATGTGAGGACACTCTCTCTCTTTGGATTTTTGTTCTTTCTTACAGCTCTAATTTAGGTTGATGGGCTTTTTTTTTTTTTTTTTTTTTTTGTGGGTTTCCCATCCATAAGTCTTCTTTCTCTTTCTCTTATAGCTTTGGTTGGATTTTGGTTTGAGTTAATACTTAGTTGGGGAAATTACACTTTGCCAACTGTGGTTTGTTTGAAAAATACTTTGCCTACCTGTGGTTTAAAAATTAACACTTTACTCATATGAGGTAAGTTCCTGTTTGCTCCCGTTACCCACCTCTATTAAAAATAATAGTAAATTTGTATTTTTTCTACTCTTTTATATATCTCTCAAAAATTATGAGAAAAAAGATATAAAAGTTAGGTTTTATAAAATTTAAGTTCATTCATATAATTAAAATAAATAAATAAATAAAAATAAAACTCTAAAATTCAATATCAGCCATGTAACATATATGATCTTATAGCTAGATCAGAACCTGACTCAAGAACTCAAACAGGAAACTCTTAATTATTCACAGGAAAATGCTAATCCCAAAATAAGAAGAAAAAAAAAAAAAAAGTTCACATACACCAAAACCAAAATCATTGAAAACTAATTGAAATAAAAGGAAAGCCATGCATGTCAATTAAAAAAGAAAAAGTCCATAAATAAAGCTTGGGGGTAGAGAAAAAGTCCACACACACACACACACACACACAAAAAAAAAAAAAAAAAAAAAAAAAAAAAAAAAAAAAAAAAAAGGTTGGTTGAAGGTTGTTGTAAGAATGCAATTCAAGCCATTAAGAACATATAAAAATACCTTCTTGTTGCTGCTGGGGTGGGAAAGAGGTCATTGTAATAAGAGGATGAGATGCTTAGACCAAGTTTGAGGTTTGTGCTCAAATCAATTCTTGAGCTGTTATTACTTTGATTTTTTAGCTTTTTATGTTTTGAGAGTAAAAATACATAAAAGGGTAGCAAAAATACAAATTTATCCATATTTTTAACAAAGGTGGGCAACTGGAGACAATCAAAGCTTAACTCAGGTGGGTAAAGTGTCAATTTTTAAACCATAGGTAGGTAAAGTGTATTTTAGACAAACCACAGGTAGACAAAGTGTAATTTCCTCTATTTAGTTTTTTTTTTTTTTTTTTTTTGGAAATAAGAATTTGAGTTTATATCCAAAAACAATCTACATAACTATGAATTCGAATGTGTTTAACAATTGTTTGAGTAATAAATTATTATAAAGTCTATCTTTTATTCCTTTGGTTTCATTTTAATTTTAATTAAGATAACATTGCAATTTTGTCATGAGTTTTGATTATCATGATAATCTCCCTATTCCTTAAGAGATGGAAAATTTGAATAATAAATTTGAAAAGTACAAATTTTAGTTGTATATTAGGCTGATATAACATATTATAATAGAAGTTAGAAGAATGTGGAACACCTTAAAAAAAAAATTAATCAAGCACACCAGAAAATAATAGAATGATATATTTATAAAGATAAAAAGATTAAAAAAAATATTTGTAGAAATCTTAAAAAAAAAAAAAAAAAAGAAAAGAAAAGAAGAAGAAGACAATTCTTGAAGCAATTGATGGGTGGAGTTGCAACTAGCTTAATCTAATGTGTGAAACTTGGGGCTAATTTTTCCAAATAGCTTAATTTTAGTAAAAATTTAGCAGAAACACATCTAGCCAAATTTATTTAGTTATGTAGCACTCTTTTGAAACAGTTTGTCAAGCTCAAGTACCAAACTTTAAGTAACACATAATGCTTGGAATTCAAGTTTGGTAAACTTGAGTTTCACTTGTATTAGAACCAAGCACTTACCCACTACACCAAAAGGTATAATTGATGGTAAGGGTGCAACTTTATTCCCTTAAAATGTGGCAACCCAACACCAACAAGTTGATTGAGACTTGACCTTTGCCTTTAGTAGGATGTTGGAATTGGCCCATTAGGCCTCCGCACAACAATCCCACCCCCAACATTTGCACATGCACAACAGTGAGTGGAACTTGTGACCTGGCCTTGATACTAGGCCTCCAACAGCTCGGAACTCGAGTTTGTTAAATTTGAGTTCCAAAAAAGTACTACATAACTAAATAAATTTGGCTGAATATGTTTCTCCTAAATTTTTTCTTAAATTATGCTATTTGGCAAAAAAGGCCGTGAAACTTGCTGGATTTTATGTTTTGTCAATTTATAATACCTAAACATCTAACCAACGTGTTACTCAGAAAATGATATATATAATTGAGGAGAGGGGGGGGGGGGGGGGGGTGGTGTTATCAAGTCAAAGAAGAGCTGGATTAGTTAAGATCAACACAGTTCCAAAACTTATCACCATAAGAATTAAAGTTTCTCTCTAGTCTAATTGTTACTAAGTTTCATCCTTGGCAAGAGTGTATCACAAGGATGTTGAAAACTCTCCCATACTATTGCTCCAGTTGTGTCGCCTTGCAAGACAAGGTTGCCGGAATCCAACAGAGTGGCACTTGAATTGGGTACAGAATTTGAAACATTTGATGACCACAGAATCTCTTCCTGTCCATTTAGTACCACAAGATTTCCATCCTCATATATAGTCAGAACCCCAGAAGAATCCTTAAGGGGTCTCTCTCTGTTAGCTACCCATACAACACTGAAATAAGAGACCACAGAAATCTTATTATACCATATTCCGAGATAGCGATTGGTAGAATTTACAGGGCTGAAGAATCCCAGTCTGAAAACACTCCCATTGGAGATTATGTAGTCAGGATCTTTGAGGGATTGAAAAGAACTAATTGTGTCTCTGGCAACACCTAAGTTCAGACATAGGCAACAAAGGGCATACAACAAGCTTCTCTTGCTAAGAAATCCCATGACTTGTTCAGACCTTTTGTTTGTGTGTGAGATTGCAGAACAGGGAGGCCATTTTCATCTTACAAGTTACAACTTTGGTAATTGGTAGTCTTCCTATCAAAAAATTGGTAGCCGTCTAGGAAAGACGCCACTCTAGACTTTCAAAAGTCTTAATGTTAGGTAAAGGAATAATGTTGTTTATAACTCATATTCTCTAGCTTTGAAGAAAAAGAGAGACATTAATGTTACGTTAAGGAATAATGTTGAAACTAAAGAGCAAATAGGAAATTTCTTGAACTGTCCTTATTATATTTCCGTTTCTTTCAGTGTGTACGTGTGAGAATTTATATATGTTTTTTTGGTTCTGAAATTTGATTCAACCTTTCTACCACCAACAATGATGATCCCTCTTGTCTTTTAGTCTTGCAGAGTCGGCTGCCAATTTACGCACGGAGTTATTTTTGTTTGTTTGATTTTTTTCCATTTTTGATTTATTATTAATATTTGAATACATTCAAGGGGATTGTGATCAGTTTCTCAAAAAAAAAAAGGGGATTGTAATCATGTTTGTTAGTCAATACTCTTTTACGTGATATCATTGAAAAAAATTTGATGTGGCATCATTTTATTGGAGGGCATAAACACCTAGGTTTACATCACATTCTTATTGAATTTATTCACTTCCAAAATATCCTTAACTTCTTAATTATATTCCTAAACAACATGGAGACTCAAACCTATTATCTCCAATTGAATAACTTATACACCAACCGCGGGGCTATTTACCTTTCACTCAGTTCTCACAACCCCCACCCTCATTTTTGTAGTTTTCCATTTCTGATACTAACAATAACAACATGGAGACACGATATATATTTTATATTTTTATGCTTTAATTTTTTCTATTTACCTTATAAAATTTGTGAATACTATTTACTTTTTATAAATTTAATCCACTTATTTGTACTTTTTTTTTAATTTCTAAAATAATAATGATACCATCAATATCGATATTTGATTTTAGGTTGACCTCTAGTGAGTCTTGAGTTTGGAGGGATGAATGGAGTCACTACCAATAATAAGAGGATTTTTCGAGTGTGATTTGATACCTAACGTGTAATTTATCTTATTACTAGCCTAAGGCCTCATTCTATCCCAAAATGGGTTATAAAGTTTTGAAGAATCAATGAAGTAGGTTCCTTTTTATTTTCATTTTTTTAGAAATAATTTCAACCTATGGTGTCTGCTCTTAATAATTTTGTTTTATCATCAGACCAAGATACTAATTAGTTTTTTTATTTAGGAAAGAATCAAACTCCAAATCTTTTTTTTCAATGACAAGAGATTTTACCAGTTGAACTAACTTAAACTCTTATTGAAATAATAATTAGTTTACTAATGGTAAATAGACTTTACTAATTAGTTTTGAGTGTTCACTTACTAATGGTAAAGATATTAAGCATCACATAACATCCTTTAAACAAAGCTAAAACATTTTAGTTATCCTTGAGTTTTAACAATTCATAAGACAATTTATTGATTAAATAATACTAATAATAAATAAGCACACTAAAGTACAAAGGGCTAAATTGCTTAGTAACATCATTTTCGAATCAGTTTGGTATTTTGATTGTTCGGTGCCTGAATATACAGGGACTAGGGTCCAATATTTGGATTGGTCAAAGGCCCATACTGTGATAGTAAATTGCTAAAATATGAGATAAATGGTATATATATTACTGGACTTACACTGTAATTGAACTTGAAGAATCATGGGCTGGGCTTGTATTCTCAAGTCTTGATGGGAGCGGTGGGTTGAGTGTCGAGTGTGCTGGGTTCAAGGGTGTTTGAATTAGGTGTATGGACCCATGATTAAAACACGAGGCATAAAATGATGCTGTCACGTGACAGCAAAAAACTTTTTACATTTTAAAACAATTAATATTTAACCCTAACATATTAAAATATAGAAAATCTAATTGCTACAAATAATTAATCCAATAAATTAAACTATGCTTTCTACGGAAAAGAGGGAAAACTTTTGGGTATTGATATTTTCCTTTCTTTGTTTTGTGTCTCATGTATACAAGATGCTAGATGAAGGGGGATAAAAAATGATGAATTTTGACTCACGTGACAAATTCAATCTATGTTCCAAAAAAATCATTCTTAAAATTTTAGTTCTATAGGAATTCATATGTTAGGTGGTTGTCTAAAGCTAAACAACAATTTTTTCACCCTTTCTCCTCGAGACAACGTTTAGGAAGGTTAGTTGGAGTATTGGTTTTTTGGTTTTTGAAATTAGAAAGTTTCTAGTGTGAAAGAATGACTTTGATGATGAGGTTGGAGGAGTTGAAGTGTTGGTCTTTTAAGCAGTTGAAAGGCGAGGTTTCATTTTCGTGGAGATTTCAATTTTTGGTTTAGAATTGTAGCAGGCACTGATTGATAAATGAGGAGGAAGGGTACTGGTGTAGGGTTAATATTTCAATTTCGGTAAGGAAGACAACAAAGAGGTTTAAAGCACACTTATAACTTACCAAAATGATTACCATTTGCATCTTATTAATTTTCCTAACCTTTCCCATTCCAAAATTTCTTCAATAATTTTGTTCAAAATGCACTAATTGAGATTGAACTAATAATTTTAAAAAAAAATATCAAAAATAATTTAGTATCATTATAATATACTAGTTTGTCACCTCATGCATGTGTAAATAAACTTAAAGATATACAATAAAATGCATAATATAATTCCTATATATATATAATTTAAATACTATTGATAGTCATTTTTATACTTTGCTTACTTTTAAAAAAAAATTTATAAGAATATTATTAGATATAAAATGTAAATTATCCATTTTTTTATTATCGGGCAACACTTTTTTTTTTTTTTTTTTTTTATGGTTCATTTATTTTAAACTCTTTAGTTTTTGTACTTAATAACTCATTTGGATGAATATTTATGATGTGGTCCTACATTTTATTCTAAAATTAAGAAATAAAACTCTTTAAAATAAATAATTTAAGACACATAGCGCAAAAATGGAATTTTAATTTGAGTTTCTTTTAACTTCACCTATTGTTATTATTATATATATAGATGCATTAATTTCCTTCAATAATGCCACTCGGTAATTATCACGTGCATAATAATAATAATAATAATAATAATAATAATAATAATAATAATAATAATAATCCTCAAAAAATAGTGTACCCAAAAAAGAAAATCCAAAAGGGAGATAGCTCGCTCATTAAACCAATAACTAAAATAAATAAAAAATTTCCTTAGTTCACATCGGTCCATTTCAACTTAATTCGGTCTATTTGGTCCAATTCGGTCTCTCAATTCCATCTAATAATATCAAATTTGTTTAAAAAATAAAAATAAAACATTTACACAGTACTTGATTAAAGTCAAGTACCATACAAGAAAAAGGATTAAGTAAAATTCCTCCACGCACCTCCAAACACACACACACACACACACACACAAACAGTGGAGTACTCTATCACTCTCTCCAAAATCCTTTCCTTTCCTTTCTCTGCCCAATTCACATTCCCAAACCTTCTCTCTCTTCCCTCTTCTCTCCAAACGCGAACAGGTAGTACCACAAGACTGCCATCGTCAGATATAGTAAGAACCCATGTGAGGTTTCTGTCTGTTAGCTACCCATATGACAGTGAATACAGAAATGTTATTATACCATATTCCAAGTTACTCATTGGTAGAATTTACAGGGCTGAACTGAAGAATCCCTGTCTGAAAGCACTCTCCATTGGATATTATGTATTCAGGGTCTTTGATGGATTGAGAAGATTGAACTAATGGTGTCTATGGCAAAACCTAATTTTAAACAAAAGCAACAAAGGACAGACAAGTTTGTCTTGCAAAGAAGTCCCTTAACTTGTTCTGGCCTGCTTGTGTGTGAGAACAATTTTGGTTGGTAGTTTTCTAGAATAGAGTTCACTCTAGAGACTTTGAAGAGTACTCTTACATCCCAGAAAACACATTGTCATATAAAATTATATATCGAAGGGGTTCCTTCCCTAGTCTAGAGTTTCTACATTTGAGAAAAAAGACAGATTGAATGTAGACCAGGGCTGGGATGGAAATTAAGTAGACTAAAAATTTATGTTCAGACCCCAATGTGATTAATTCTGCAGAATTATTAAATTTGAAGGTCTATCACACCAGTTGTAAAACAATCCACCCAGATATATAATTCCACCACAGTTTTTCAAACCAAATCAATCAAAGCAATAAATAATCTAACACGGATTTGGCAAGGAAGTGGAAAATCAAAGAATAAACCTCTTCAATGGAAAAGCCAGTCCAGGGACACAAACAATGATTTAGAAAATTTACTATCAAGGAGAAGCTACAATTGGTCAGAACCTACATAACCTAGACCCTGTAGATCGAACCCCTTAAATATTTCTACAATGATTTTCTCCATGAACTTCTTGTTCGCTTAAACCAGAACCTTTGACACTCAAAGGAACCTCCCTGAAAATTTGCAACAATGACCCTCACTAGAAAGATAACTCATTGGTTTCAATCTCTCAAAATAAATTTTCTATAATTTATTAAAAATCACGTAGTGCGGCGTAGTGCAGCTGACTCAAATCTGTCCCCCGCAAATTTAGAGTCCCCAAAGAAGATTACTATAATATTAATACTATGCCTGAAGCTTTGAGACTTCATTAACCTTAAATCTACATGTGTTAGCACATATTAACAACTGGGATTGCAACCCATAACCTCATAGAGGCAATTACCAAACACATGGCATATAACAAACACGTGCTCACATTCACATATGTCAAAGTCTCTCAAATGCCAAGGAAACACACTTTAAAATCAACACATGTAACAACAAAACCCATATGGTTGCTCTAGGAAACCAACCCTCATATACCCATCGGAAAACTAAACAACCAAATCCTTTTATCAAAGCAAAAACTCCCAAACGAAATGAAATTTTCGGATTTTAACAAAACCATTGCTACCTCTAATCTTCCGTTATTCACCATAATCATCATAAAATAGCAAAACCCAAAGGAAGATCTCGACTAGAGAGAGAAAGAAAGAAAGAAAGAAAGAAAGATCTCGACTAGGTTTTTACCTTGGGTTTAATCCGCTTCAAAATCTCATGGAGTTTTGGCTACTAGGAGAATCAATGGAGACATAATCCTCCCTAACAGGAATATCTCGACTAGAGAGAGAAAGAAAGAAATAAGGAACGAGATATGAGAGCTTGGAGGTTCGGTCATCATTGGGGATGAAGAAGAGTGAATATGAGAAGAGAGAGGCGGCTGAAGGAAAGAGGGTGACGTAGAGTAATTCTGATACCCCCAACTAATTCCACAACTCTGCTACGAATTTACCAGATGATTTATGAGTGATAGAATCATAGAATCATAACCCACTTGGACCCTCCATTACTTTCAACTCTGTCAAGTAAACAAGTTGTGCAAAAGTAGTGAAAATTATTGTGACACTGGACTTACTCGATGATGTATTGGAGATTATGGACCACTTGTCAGTGGTCACAAAAATATCTTGGGAAGAAATTTTATCATCTCACCTACCTAAATTATGTAAAATTCTTAGGTGTTCTAAAAAATGGTACTCTCTCCTTTCATACTTATGTTAGACCCTACTATGAATTTAATGAGTGAAATTTACAATAAATGTGAAAGAAGAGAACATCATTTTTTATACTTCGAAAATATTTTTTTTTTTAAAATAAATAACGAGAGTACCTAAGAATTACTTGTAAATCACTTAAATGCCATCTTATGCTTTTAATATTAAAAAGAACTCTACAAAAATAATTAACAACCTTATTGAAAATTATAAAATTCCAACTATCTTTTTTTTTTTTTTAAGTAGTATTTCTTATTTTTAAATCCACGTCTTTTTTACTCCTCCGTCTCTAACTTTTCAATTTCAAAATCTAGGATTTTGCTATAAACCTAAATTTAAGATACTTTTAAAAATAGATTAGAAAAAAATGTTAGAGCTCTAGCTATTTTTAAAAGCAATCAAGACAATGAGGCATGTATACAATATAATAGGTATATTGCCATTATTGTAGTGCTTTTAGATTGATTTATTTTGTCAGTTTGTTTAAAATAATCAAATTAGATATTTAAATTTAATGTATTTAGATTAATCTCTTATTTTGATTGTTAATAACTATGAATTGGTAATTTTTGTTTCTTTATTTTAGTGATATAACAAATATACTTGTAATTAATTCATAATTAAAATTAAGAAAAATCGTGAGCATGATAATGAGTCTGTATCAAATTCTAAACAAACATTTATTGAGATAGATTTTATAAATCTTGTCTCTCCAAACTAAAATGTTGGCTTTGCCACTAATTATCTGACTCATGCACACCGCCAGAAAATGCATTTAAAGTCATAAAAATTCAAAGGATTTCATTCCCCGTGCCAGAAATTGTTTATATCTCATTGACTAACTCGTTGCCCCTAGTCAAGAAGTTGCGTATATTTCCTTGACCTCAGTCTTGAAGTAGTAGTAGACTGGTAGTTGTTGTTCTTTTTTGGCTAGGTCTTGAAGTTGTTTATATCTCATTTGACCCCAGTCTAGAAGTTGCTCAATAGTCTCTTCTTTTGAAGATAAAGATAGCTAAAATGTCAGATCAAGGACTAAGGTTGAAACTAAGGAGGGAATAGGATACTTCAATTAATTTTCTTGAATTGTCCTTATTATAGGATACCTTCTGAGTTATATTCACACGATCCAATCTAAGTGCAGTGACAACTCAAGGAATTTTGTTCAGCAGAGTTATTAAGAAACTTGAACCAAACAAAATTTAATAAAAAAAAGAATTTGAATATATTGAGTTATCAAAAAAAAAAAAAAAGGCAAATATATGAAGTTTTACAATTTTCTTCTTAATTTTCATAATTTAACATCATTATAATATAGTTTATTATCAATTGTCATTATTTATTGTTAATGTTGGTAAGTGTGGCCATTTTATTTTATTAAGTTTTTTTTTTTTTTTTGAGGAGGTTTATTTTATTAAGTTTGTATAACATTTTTAATTTTTATGAAGTTGTCATTATCTATCTGTCATTTTCTTTATAAAAAAAATATTTCAAATTAAATAACAAAACTCAACCCATTGTCACTGAATTAAATTGGCCCACATAGCCACATTCATCCATACATAAATAATACACTAAATATCTACATAACTAATAAAATGCTTAAACAATTACTAATTTTACTATTTTGGTTCTTGAATCACTAACTTCATAACAAAAATTTATTTAACATGATAATAATATACACACATATAACAAACCCTCAGTATTTTCTAATTATTAAATTATATAAAGTTATATTATATTTGTAGTACACAACACACATTCACATGCATTACAATTGACACAAATAACATAATAAAAAATAAAAAATAACACACACAATCAATATTAGACACACACTCACACACATATAACATAAATTTATAATAAAAAAAGACATCTACGACTTACAAACATTCTCTTTTTACTCTTAGAGAGACCTGTGATCTATGTTGTTGTTTGATTTTGGGCTGGGGTGATATGTGGTTAGGGTGTGCAAAATTTAAGTCAAAATATACATACATATCTTCAAGGGTAAATTATACTAATAAAAAAAATTATATATAAATTTTTAAAAAAAATTCAAGTTAGGGGGTTCAATTGAACCCCCTGAGCATAAAGTAATGCTGCCCATGGATCTAAGTCTTAATTATAATCAATTTTAAAAAAAAAACCTGATTTCCAAAAGTGTCCTTACTTTGTAATTATATTCGTTAACATCATGGAGACTCAAACCTATTATCTTGACTCCCATTGAATAGCTTAATACACCAATCGTCGGGCTATTTATTTTTCACTCAATTCTCACAACCCCCACCCTCATTTTTGTTGCTTTCCATTTCTAATACTAACAATAACAACATGGAAGCACAATATATATTTATGCTTATTATGCTTTGATTTTTTCTATTGACCTTATAAAAGTTGTGGATAGTGTTACTTTTTATAAATTTAATCCACATATTTTTATTTTAATTAATTTCTAAAATAATAATGACACCACCAATATCGACATTTGATCCTAGGCCGATTCCTAGTGAGTCTCGAGTTTGAAGGGATGAATGGAATTGCCACCAATAATTTATTCCATGAGCGCTATTGCTTGAAGCCTCCGCTCCATGGACTAAGTTTCAGAAAATCTCCCATTAAAAACCACGCAACATTATTTCAGGCCGTCAACCGGATCAAACACAACTAGGCTCCATAAAACCCAGCAAAACTGAATGATATCCTCTCCCCGTCAACTTCTTCCTTGTCACACGTATCTATTATCTTCAGCCTACGTGACTTGGAATACACCTCTGATCAGTAGCCTTTATTAGTTTTCTTTCCGGTCACGTGTTGCAATCATCTTCATCTAGAGTTTTTCAAACCACACTCATGATCAGTAGACCCCCCCCCCCCCCCCCCCCAAGTACGATCAGCACCATGATTAGCATTTGGAATTAACATTGGCTTTCTTTCTTGTCAAGCGTCTTAGTTTGAGGCTTCAAAATTCTGCAAAACGATGCTGGAAAAAGTGCCTTAAGTGAGGATTCTAAAGCTAGTAACAATTTTTACAGTATATTGAAAGTTGTGACTCTTCAATTATGACCTTTTTAAAGTTTTAACTCTTCAATTATGACCTTTTAATGGTGCTCTTTCATTGTGTCTTCGTTGTCCATTTTTAAAATCATATTCAGTTTTTTTTTTTTTTTTTTTTTCTGTGCAGAATATTTGAACACTTATTAAGAAATTCTGAAATTTTATAGAATTGTTATATGTAGAATTCAAACTTTGTTATATTTGAACTTTGAAAAGAGAGTACGGTTTGCATGCTTAAAGATGCTAAACAAAGGAAATGCTATCTCAAGCACTTTCTTCCTATCTAGCATAAACCGTTGTAATAGTGACATTGCAACTGGAGGACTTTATCTGGCCCAGTTGAGCAGGCTCTTTACTTGAAGCAATCTGCCTTTCAGTGAATGCAGGTTGCTTTGGAGTGGGTAGATCCAAAATCTCACTATTAAGCATTGAAATTATAGTAGACACAGTTGGCCTGTCTCTTGCCAATTCTTGCACACATAGCAGTCCCACATGTATGCATCTCAACATCTCCATTTGAAAGCAAGGATCCCATATTGTTGGGTCTACCAAAGCCATAATGTTGTCGTCGTTCCACAATTTCCATGCCTGAAAGATGACAAGTGTGAAAGACAAAAAATGAATATACTGATTAACTGAGCTTTAAAGAAAAAGGAAGGACAGTGAGTCAAATAGACCTACAAATCCTACAAGGCTCAAGTAGTACTGTTGATCATCATAAAAGCAACTGGTTCTTCTCCCACTAACAATCTCAAGTAACAACACACCAAAGCTAAAAACATCTGATTTCTCTGAGAAAAAGCCTTGCATTGCATATTCAGGAGACATATATCCGCTGCATTTGAACAGTGAAACACTTCTCATCATTTGAGCATAAATAGTGGTGATGTTATTTAAAATTTAATTTCAACAAAGCTCTTACTATGTCCCGATGACCCTTTTAGTATTGGCTTGATTTTCACTGCCACTGAAAATTCTAGCAATTCCAAAGTCTGATATTTTTGGATTTAGCTCTTCATCTAACAAGATATTACTTGCCTTTAGATCCCTATGAATAATCTTCAGTCTAGAATCCCTATGAAGGTAGAGTAGGCCTCTACTAATTCCTTCAATAATGTTGAAGCGTTTTTTCCAATCAAGGCGTTTTTGGTTGAGTGGATCTAAATGAATAGTGAACAAAAGAAATAACAATGAGATAAGAGTAAATTTGTATATAGAGGTCATGGGTTCAACACATTGAGTATATAGAAACCCGATTTCTAGATTTTTAGAGTTATTCTATTGATGGGCCTAAAAGGAAGGGAATTTAAATGTACTAACCAAAAACAATTGCGTCCAAACTTTTGTTTGACATGTACTCATAGATCAACATCTTCTCTTCTCCCTCAATGCAGCAGCCAAGAAGTCTTACAAGATTTCGATGTTGCAGCTTAGAGATCACAAACACCTCATTCATAAATTCTTCAAGCCCTTGTCCAGAGGATCTTGACAGTCTTTTTACTGCTATTTCCTGTCCATCATGCAACTTTCCCTGGCAAAAGAAACAACAAATATAAGTACTTACTTGTATGATTTAAAGAGGAATTAATGAAGGCTACTCAGAGTAACCATTACCTTACAGACTGTACCAAAGCCACCTTGGCCAAGCATATTAGCTACGTGAAAGTTGTTTGTTGCAGTTGCCAATTCTTCCAAACTAAAAGTTGGTAGCTCGTGGAGTTTAACATCGTTCAGGTTTTTGGATGGTAAACTCTCCCCACTTTTAGTTTTCCTTGCTGTTGCAAATTTTAATAGTAAGCTATGCATCTAGCAATTTCTAGTTCCTGTTGCTAATGATAGGGCATATTACCTCTTTTTTCGGTCATCCATCTCCATAAGAAGTATGCAATGCTGGGAATGGCCATTGCTCCAATAATCATTGTAATTGTGATGATTACTTTCAAATTTCTCTCTTTTTCTGTGTATCAAAACAAGTTTCAAACTAATTATGTCAAATTTGAGAAAATAAATCTATATAATATCTAAGAGTTGAAGCTAATCCTAAGCTTTTGTTGAATCATATCACATAAAAAAATATAAAAATATTAATGTTTGCAATAAATTTTGCTACTCTATCATTGTGTCATATCATCCAGTTCCAAAACTTGTCCCCATAAGAATTAAAGTTTCTCTCTAGTCTAATGGATGATCATAAGCATAAGAGTATACAATACTGAGAGAGAGAGAGAAAACCTTACCAAATTCCAAATAAGACAAACGAATATATATATCCAACCCACCAGTCGAGAATTTCTGTAGGTCAATTCCACCAGTGGAGAATTTTTGCAGGTCAATTAGGTTTCCACTCCATGACATACAACCAATGCCAGTATCATATGCATAAGCTACACAAGAACAGTTCTCCAAGCACTGCTTTCGACAATCATCTTTACTTCGATATGACCACTCTGCAAAGTCTGGCACTTTGACCATCGCCAGTTTCAAAAACCCATCTGCTTTTCCTCCTCCGTCACACTGCAATGGTATCCTCCTCACACATCCACTCATCCAATTACCTCTATTCCATTCCTCAACAATCTTTGGCTCAAACCCTTTCAAACAACTGCAGATTGGTGAACTCAGCGCATAACAGCTTCCAAATGCCCCACAGGTGCCATAAACATCACATTCATTTGCCGGAGAGAACCCAACAACCTCCCAATCCTCCTTCCCATCATCCCAACGTATTTGCTTTGAATTTCCTTGTGAATCCAAGAAATGTTTTGACAAATCTAACACGTTCACAGAAGCGAAGGTTGCATAAACGGTCTCTTCTTTATCATATACTATAGTAACTCCACTATGATAATCTAGAACCCAGCTCTGTGCTCCAGTAAAGAACTGACCATTCCATGGACCAGTCCGCCAATATGGATGACCGTCTTTCCAAATGAAACCTTGGGGAATGTTTTGTGGATTAATGCCTCCCGAGAATCTTCCAGTGGATGGATCAGAAGGGCTCTTCCATGATGTCAATTGTATTTTCTGATTTGTTCTTAAATTGTTACTAAGTTTCATCCTTGGCAAGATTGTATCACAAGGATGTTGAAAACTCTCCCATACTATTGCTCCTGTTGTGTCAAGTTGCAAGACAAGGTTGCTGGAATCCAACAGAGTGGCACTTGAATTGGGTACAGAATTTGAAACATTTGATGACCACAGAATCTCTGCCTGTCCATTTAGTACCACAAGATTTCCATCCTCATATATAGTAAGAACCCCAGAAGAATCCTTAAGGGGTCTCTCTCTGTTAGCTACCCAAACTACACTCAAATAAGTGACTACCGAAATCTTATTGTACCATATGCCAAGGTAGCGGTTGGTAGAATTTACAGGGCTGAAGAATCCCATTCTGAAAGAATTCCCACGGGAGATTATGTAGTCAGGATCTTTGAGGGATTGAAAAGAACTAATTGTGTCTCTGGCAACACCTAAGTTCAAACATAGGCAACAAAGGGCATACAACAAGCTTCTCTTGCTAAAAAATCCCATGACTCGTTCAGACCTTTTGTTTGTGTGTGAGGTTGCAGAACAGGGATGCCATTTTCATCTTACAAGTTACAACTTTGGTTAGTAGTTTCTCGGAAAGAGGCTACTATAGACTACCAAAAGTCTTACAACTTTGGCAAGAAGTTGTTTATACGATTATATCTAATTGACTAACTCATTGACCCTATTCTAGAAGTTGCTTATATCTCCTTGACCTTAGTCTTGAACTTGAAGTAGTAGCTGTTGTTCTTTTTTGGCGGCTTGAAGTTGTTAATATCTCATTTGACCCCAGTCTAGAAGTTGCTCAATATTCTTTTCTTTTGAAGAAAAAGATATATGTAATGTCAGATCAAAGACGGACTAATGTTGAAGCTAAGGAGGGAATAGGATATCTCAATTAATTTTCTTGAATTGTCCTTATTATAGGATACTTCTTAATTATATTCACACTATCTGAGTCTCAATTATGATCTATGTTTTTAAAACCTAGTGTGAGTTTGGATAGCGCATTTGCGCATTTTCACTGGCGGCTGCGTTTTTTGTGTGGGTCTCGTGCACTGTTAACGGGACTTGCAAGTACTTTTTTTCCAGGAAAAACAACTTTAAAACTAGGTCCCGTAGCACTATTCACATATTTAAAAATTATTTTGCTACAGTGTTTTCAGTTTTCAGCAATCACGAAATCCAAAAAGACTCCTAATTTCCAAAAGTATCCTTACTTCTTAATTATATTCTTGAATAGCATGAAGACTCAAACCTATTATCTCGACTCCATTGAATAACTTACACACCAACCATTGGGCTATTTATTTTTCACTCTCTTCTCACAGCCACCACCCTCATTTTTGTTGCTTTCCATTTCTAATACTAACAATAACAACATGGAGACATAATATTTATTTATGCTTTTTTATACTCTTTTTTTTTCTTTCTATTTACCTTAAAAAAAGTTGTGGATACAGTTACTTTTTATAAATTTAATCCACGTATTTGTATTTTAACTAATTTTTGAAATAATAATGATACCAACAATATCAATATCTGGGAGAAAATGGGCATTTGTCATTAATTTATAAACTATGCAGCAAATTGCCCTTGTTTTGGAATTATTTAGCAAAATGTCCCCATTTTTTAAACTCAATTTTGTGAAACTTGACATTAGCAATGTTGAGTTCTATGTATATTTTGCCACTTAAATTTTTTTGAAAATTTAAATGAAACTCAACATTACTAATGTCGAGTTCCACTTAAAAATATACATATAACTTGATTTTGAGGATATTAAGTTTTACACAAAACTTGATTTTGTTAAAATCAAGTTTAAAAAACATGGACATTTTGCTAAATAGTTTTAAAACAAATGCATTCTGCTTCATAGTTTGTAAATCAGGGACAAATACCAATTTTTCCCCAATATCTGATCCCAGGCTGACCACTAGTCAACCTAGAGTTTGGAGGGATTGGCTACCTAACACGTAATTTATCTTATTACCTAACACATAATTAATTTCAATATAGATGAATGGCATCACCACTCACCACCAATAATAGGATTTTCCAAGTGTGATTTGCTACCTAACGCGTAATTTATCTTATTACCAACCTAAGGCCTCATTCTATCCCAAAATTGGTTAAAAAGTTTTAAAAAATCATTAAAGTAGGTTTTTTAATTTTTTATTTTTTTAAAAATAGTTTCAACCTATGACGTTTGCTCCTAATAATTTTGTTTTATCATTAGACCAAGATCCTAATTAGTTTTTTAGGTAATAATCGAACTCCAAATATCTTTTTAACAATAAGAGACTTTACCAATTAAACTAACTAGAACCCTCATTAAAATAAATTTGAGTGTTCTTTTACTAATGTAAAGATACTAAGCACCCCGCAACATCCTTTAAACAAAGTTAAAACATTTTAGTTATCCAGAGTTTTAACAATTCATAAGACAATTTATTGATTAAATAATAATAAGCACCATAAAGTACAGAGGGCTAAATTGCTTAGTAACATCATTTTTGTATCAGTTTGGTATTTTGATTGTTTGGGTGTCTGAATATATAGGGACTAGGATCCAATGTTTGGATGGGTCTAAGCGCCATATCGTGATAGTAAATTGCTAAAATATGAGATAAGATGCAAATGGTAATCATTTTGGTGAGTTATAAGTATGCTTTAAAGCTCTTCATTATCTTCCTTCTTGAAAATGAAACATTAACCCTACACCAATACCCCTCCTCCTCATTTATCAACCAGTGCCCACCACATTTTTAAACCACAACTGAAATCTGCACAAAAATGAAACCTCGCCTATCAAACATTTAAAAGACCATCACTTCAACTCCTCCAACCTCACCATCAAATAGTTATCCTTTCACACCAGAAACTTTCTAATTTTAAAAATCACAAAACTAATACTCGAATTAACTTCCCATAAATGTGGTCTCAAAGAGAAAGGGGGAAAAATCGTTTTTTAGTAGTAGACAACTACCTTATAAGGTACGAATTCCAATGCAACTAAAATCTTAAGAATTACCACCGCACCAGCGATGGAGCCAAGACTTTTGGGGGGGGGGGGAATTTTACTGTTGCTTGCATGTTGCAATTCTAGCCTTCGGCTTTGTTGCTAAATAGCTAAAGGTTTTTTTTTTTTTTTTTTGTGTTTTTTATGTACGGGTCTTGGTATGAACAAAATTATTTTGTTTAAATTTTTTTAAAGGGTCAGGTTGTTTGTTTTGGGTAAAATTGGTTGATTGGGCATAATTGTTTTTTAGCTTTACTATTGGTAATTTTTGTTGTTAGGTAATTTTTCAGGCTTATTTATTTTGTTTTAGATTTAGATCTGGCCTTTAAAAGGAGGAAAATGTTAAAGTTGCAATTTTTTTTTACAAATTGTTAATGTGGTGAGTGGCTATTAGTAAGTAAAAATGTGATATAAGTGATGAGCTCAAATGCAATCCAATAAAAATTTACTACCTTAACAGTTTGTAAAAATATTATAGAAATGTTTGTAGCTCTAGAGTACTCTTAAAAGAATTAATGATATCATTAAGGGGGACAAAGTATAATTTTATAGAACAAAATTGATAAAATTGGTTTCTATGTATATATGAATATTTAAAAAAATTGGGGGGGAGGGGGGGGGGGCATTGCCCCCCCTTGTCCAAATGTCCCTTCGTCTCTGCACCGGACATCCTTGGTGCGATAGTCACTCTACAAGTATAAGTGCTTATTGGATGTGAGGGGTAAGGGCCAGGGTTCAAGTCTCTAGGAGAGAGCTTTACACATATATACACTTAGATTAGGTTAGAGTAGAATTTCTATCTTATATAAAAAAAATTTAGAAAAAATCTTAAGAATGATTTTCATGGAACATAGATTGAATTTGTCACACGAGTCAAAATTCCTCATATATAGCCCAGCCCATGATTCTTCAAGTTCAAGTATACGCTCTGTTTTGTTTCACAGGAAAACCTTCTATGAAAATAGTTTTCCACATTTTCCATTGTTTGATAGCATAAAAAAAATCAATCAACGGAAAACTATCTTTAGTCAATGAAAAATCCTAATAAAAATAAGGCTTATTTTCTATTGCTTGTTTTCCAATAAAAATATTCAGAAAACAAGCTCTCTTCCTCATGGCTCTTAACTCCTATATATATATATATATATATATTCTCTTTTGTTTGCCGTCGGAAACAATATTGGTTTGGCGCTCTTTCACTCTTTTAACGATAACATTCTCTCTTACCTTTACTTTTTCTCTCTTCTCAGTTCTCATGCCCACACTGTCACTTTCTGGTCTCTTCTCTTTCCATCAATTTCACTTTTTGTTTCTCTTTATAACACTGTTATCTAATAAGGTTTTTTTTTTTTTTTTTTTTCTCTCCCACATATCTATCAGTAGCTCTTCCTTGCAAGGACAAACATTTGCAGTAGTACTTTTTTTCATTCCTCTCTTCCAAAATCCAAATTTTATTAGATATTCGGTGTTTTTGTTTGCTATTTTTTTTTTTTTTCCCGACAAATTAATATGCTGAGTAGTGATTCTATTAGATTTTATTACTATGTTGATTTTATTAATCTGCCGCGGTACTTTTTTTTTTTTTTTTGTTTGCTGATTTTATTAATATGCTAAGTAGTGATTTTATTAGATTCTATTTTACTGGTTTTTTTTTTTTTTCCAACAAATTTTTATGGGTTGTAGCATGATTTGTAATTGTTCAAATTTACAGATTTTATTACTGATTGGGTGTTTATTCATTTACATAATTGCTTTACAAAATTGTATAGGTTATAGTTCTTTTTTTTTTTTTTTTATTAACTTTAACACATTTGTTTTTCACTTGTTCTCCAACTCGTGAAGCCAAAACCAATAGGGTCTTTTAATATAACAATAGGGTCAAAAGAAGCCGCAACTCTGCTGCTCATATAGCAGCAAAGTTCGGATTAGATTCTATGTTGTCTTGTTTTTTACTTAAAGTAATCTTCCACCTATTAATTTGCCTAACCTTTCCCATTCCAACATCTGTTCGATAATTTTGTTGAAAATACATTAATTGATATTGAACTAATAATTTTATTTTAAAAAAACTACCAAAAATAATTTAGTGTCATTATAATACATGCATTAATTTCCTTCAATAATGCCACTCGGTAATTATCATGTGCATAATAATAATAATAACTAGTCGCTGACCCGTGCTATGCACAGGAACCTACTTATTTGTGAGATAGACTAAAATTAATTGTATAAAATCTTAAACAGATTAAAAAACTATACCATTGCATGATTTGCTCTTTTATAACTTCAATTTGTGTTACAATATGATGAAGAAACCATTACTTGAACTTCTGAAAGATAATAAAATAATAGAGCAACCATTAGTCAATTCAACAAATCAACTAAGCCTTAATTGTAATTGCAAGCTGACTTCATAGATATAAAGATTACAAACAAAAAAATAAAACAATTTATGCTAGTACAATTTATGCAATACTAATGTATAATAAATTATGAAAAGGCAACAAACAACAAAATTAAAACTTCCAATGTTCAAAACTTTACATGACATAGAAGCATTAACTCGATTTCTTTTCACTTTGCTGCAAAATATGAAACAGCAAATACCAAACCATATAACTATTTATACCAAAAAAATCACAAACTTGATCATCCATAAAAATTAAAAATAAATCTAGGTATCCCAAATTCATCAACAACACGAAATTTAAACTCTAATCAACCACCAATCTATCCAAACCTACTGTATCTGAAATTTCAATTGGTACATACAATCCAAAAGAAACCAATACCGAAAAAACCCATTCTTTGCTTCATCTCTAGCTATGTAGGGTTGTAGGTGTCTTCGATCTATAACTATTGAAAGAAATCAAAAGAATAATAATTCAAATGTTAAAACTTTTGAAAGGCCAAAAAATATTAAAGAATCATAAGATTTACTTTCAATAAATTTTTGAAAAAAAAAATGTATATGATTACACAATAGCGAAATATAAATGAAATTGATTACCTTCAAATTGAAATCTGCTAAACATGTCCAAATATTGCAAAAACTAACACAAATTCAAATGTTAAAATTTTCAAATGTCAAAAAAGATATATAATTAAAGAATAGGTTATTGAAACAATTCAAAAAATACATGACTATTCAAAAGAGAAATATAAGAAAAAGAAAAAAGTACACAAACCCATAAAACAATAAGTTTTAAATTTTAATGGGTATTCCAAAAGTCACGGCTTAAATTTTGAGCAAATCATGGTTTGATACACTTTCACAACTTCAAATTGAGAAAGCTCCCTAATAAGTGCAATTTTTCCAAGCTATGCTGCCTAATGATGAATGAAATAGCAGAACCTTATGGTTCATAACAGCTTAATCGGTTGTAAACCATGTACGTGGGTGTTGCACTGAATTTTTTGTATCCCTTGATGACCTTGTCCACTGCATCAAGGAAATCTTTCTCTGTCACAGATTTCCTTTGTGCTCGGATGGCAAACATGCAGGCCTAAAAAAAGGGGCAATCGAAATCCACAACATATCAATTTGGCTTTTTTAAAAAAAATATCACTGCTTTTATAGTGTTCATAATTATCAATATTTGAGTTTGAATTTAAGTTGGACAGGTTAGAGAGATAGAATTTCACTCCTTGTTAATTTGGAGTTTAAAAAAAAAAATTACTCGATTCCCTGTGAAAAGGAATTATACTTCTTCTCAATATTCCAATCCTGTAATATACTTTAATTTGGAAGATTATAAATATCAAAGTTGGTTCAGTATCGTATCCTTTGCAAAGAAGGAATTGGAGTTGAAAACAAATTGACTAAGTCAAAGCCGATTAAATTGGTATTCAAATGCCTAGCTAAAAACTTCAACTATTCGAAGTGGTTAACGTATCCTTTGTTTAAGAGTTTTATCGAGTTTGCTTTTCATTTTTTTTTTTTAATTATAAAATATCGGATTTACTTTTGGGGATGGAAGGGAGACTTTTTAATTAGTTTTTTTTTTTTTTAAATATTGCACTGATTTTTAATTAGTTTTTTTTATTTTAAATATTATACTTATGTGAAAAATTGTGAAAGCTTCAGAGACTTTAGTTATATGTATATATATATATATAATAACATTCCTCAAAAAATAGTGTACCTAAAAAGGAAAATCCACAAGGAGAGATGGCTCATCAAACCAATAATTTAAAAAAAAAATTAAAAAAAAAAAAAATTAGTTCACATCGGTCCATTTCGGTCTATTTGGTCCAATTCGGTCTCTCAATTCCATCTAATAATATCAATTTGTTAAAAAAAAAAAAAACATTTAAACAGTACTTTATTTTCGCAAAATCAAGTACCATACAAAAAATATATTAAGTAAAGTTCCTCCACGCACCTCCAAACACACACACACAGTGGAGTACTCTTCCACTCTCCAAAATCCTTTCCTTTCCTTTCCTTTCTATCCCCAATTCACATTCCCAAACCTTCTCTCTCTTCCCTCTTCTCTCCAAACGTGAACAGGTAGTACCACAAGACTGCCATCGTCGGATATAGTAAGAACCCATGTGAGGTTTCTGTCTGTTAGCCACCCATACGTCAGTGAATACAGAAATGTTATTATACCATATTCCAAGTTACCCATTGGTAGAATTTACAGGACTGAAGAATCCCAGTCTGAAAGTACTCTTCATTGGATATTATGTATTCATGGACTTTAATGGATTGAGAAGATTTAATGGTGTCTATGGCAAAGCCTAAGTTTAAACAGAAGCAACAAAGGACACACAACAAGTTTGTCTTCTTAAGAAGTCCAATAACTTGTTCTGACCTGCTTGTGTGGTAATTTTCTAGGATAGACTTTACTCTAGAGACTTTGAAGAGTACTCTTACATCCCAGAAAACACATTGTCATATAAAATTATATATCAAAGGGGTTCTTTCCCTAGCCAAGACTTTCGACATTTGAAAAAAAAGACAGGTTGAATGTAGACTATGGGCCAGGATGGAAATTATGCAGACTAAAAATTCATGTTTAATACTGCAGAATTATAGAATTTGAAGATCTATGATCTATCACACCAGCTGTAAAAAAATCCACCCAGATATATAATTCCACCATAGTTTTTCAAAACCCAAATAGATCAAAGCAGTAAATAATCTAACACAGGTTGGGTAAGGAAGGGGAAAATCAAAGAATAACCTCTTCAATGGAAAACCAGTCCAGGGACACAAATAATGATTTATAAAATTTACTATCAAGGAACAGTTACAATTAGTCAGACCTTATAAAATATTTGTAGCCAAGATCCTCCGGAACCCCGTAAAATCTTTCTACAATGATTTGCTCCATGAACTTCTTGTTTGCTTAGACCAGAACCAACTTCTCGTTCACTTAAACCAGAACCTATGACACTTCAAGGAACCTCTTTGAATATTTGCAACAATGACCCTCACTGGAAAGAGAACTCGTTGGTTTCAATCTCTCAAACACCCTCTTTGGGATCACAAGAGGTCTCTGCCAATCCCTTTGGCAATTCCGTGAGTAAATCCCGATTACTAATTTTTTTTTTTAAATCCCATTATAAACTCAAGCAATACAGCCAATCTTGGGAAACCACATAAAAAACAAAGACTTACCACCTGTTATTAGAGATCTATCATAAAGAAAGTAACGGGTCTTTTCCTGAATCATGAGCAAACAACTTAATGGCATGGGAAAAAACAGGTATAAGCAACAAGTCATAGTCACAGAATAATCAACATCAGACAAAGATATTAATTTTAAAACATGATAAAAATCGGTAACTAGTAATTTCATAAATAACAGCGGACATATCCCCCCAGAAGCAAAAACATACATATAACAATGAAGCACTATATATCCAAGGTTATATAAATATCCTGTGTTATCTAAATAAGAGTTCTCTAGCTAATTCTAAATCCCCTAAAACCTCTCCCTTTTTTGGTCACCAAATGCAAAGGGAGACATTCTCTAAAAACTTACATGCAAAAGATTAACCAACAAAATAGGAGCCTAAAATACCAAAACATGAATGAATCAATGGGGCACACTCCAAAGGATGGCCACTTGCTTAAGACTACTTTGGCAACTGTGGCATGAAGACTCATGGTAGGTCAGGCATGACAAAAAGTAAAATAAATTAGTGGGGCATGAAGACTCAAATCTTGATGCACATGAGACACTGGAAAAGACCAATGACAACCCAAAATTTAAAGCGCAAAGCTTGAAAATTGGAGTAAACCCAATGAAAACTATGAGTGGGGCATTAAAAATGGAAATGACGAGCACCAGGTAACATTAAATCTACCCAAAAATTTACACTCAATTCAGCAATAGCACACTATCGAATAACAACATGCAACATTACTAACAACATTAGTATAACACAGAAAAAGGTCCATAACCTATTCCACTTTAGCAACAACCACAGGAACGGCAACAAGTGGAATAGCCTTCTGCAATGTAAGTCCAAATTTGTCTTTCGTGTTGATACCTTCAGGTGCCATTCGATCAGGAAAAAGCCTCCAATCAAAGTGGTGAATGAGAGAAGCTAGCAACAAGTTTAGCATTCTTACAGCAAGAGCTAAACCTGGAAAATCCGCTGCCCAGACCCAAATGGAATAAAAGTGAAATTTGTGCCTCTAAAATCCAAAACTTCGGTACCCACGAAACTTTCTGGTATAAATTGTGTGGGCTACAGGAGATTTCAGGCTATTGCCAATCACTTGGGTGTGCTAAGGAATGGTGATCCCAAATTTCCACACCCATCTCACCACGACGCACCAGAAGAGGTGCTGTTGGTCGAAGTTGCATTGTTTCTTTAAGCACAGCTTGTAGATAGGGAAGTCAAAAGGATATCTTTCTCTTGTATGCTTTGTCCTGTTCCAACTGTTGCAGCATGTTCTTGCTTTCTCTTGGGCATTATGTCAGGATTGCAAAGAAGCTCAGTCATTTCCCATTCACTTGTAGTGGTAGTTTGTATCAGTTTCTCCATTGAACAAGTACTGATAAATTGTCACAATCTTGTTAAACAAACGCATAGAGGTCCAATTGCTGTATAAGAAATTATAAGGTTTGTTGCTTGGACAAATTATAAGGTAAATATTTTGGGATGATATTACCTCCTCTCAAGTGAATAGTATATTCTACTATAAATTTTATTAAGACTTGTCATGAAATATTGAATAGTTATCCATTTCTTCACTTTCACATTCTTTGATTACCAATTAGAAAAAAGTTTTGCAAACTTCAACGCACTTTTTCATTACTTTTCTTTTTCTAACTTCAACTGCATGTAGGTGTGCAAATCATGGAGCAAAATCAACATCTGAACCACGTGAGGTGTCTTTTGGAAACATCTTCAATATGAATCATAGACCCAAATGCCGGTAAGGAAAAGAGAAAACATTATTATAAACGTCAGACCATCAGAGTAAAGGAAAAACAGCGATTACATATGCATTTGTATATAAATACAAGTTTAACAGAGCATTTCACAAACTTAGCCAAAAAAAAAAAAAAAAAGAGACACAGCATTGCATATGCAGCACACAAAATAGAAGAGTGATTTAATCAACAAAAGAGCATATTGGCAGTTGATTTAAATGCATTACCATTTTGAGAGTTGAGATCATGACCACTTTAGCGAGAGCCCAGGTGGATCATTTGGTCCTCTTCTTCCATTAAATAAAAGAGAACAATGAAAACTTTGTATTATTCCAACCTGATTAAAAAACTAAAAAAGAAAGTGATACCAGTATGATTTTAATTTTTGAAAAAAAAAAAAGGGTAACGCTAAGAAGAAAACAGAAAAAGAAATGCTAGTATATGTCCAGGAATACAAAAAAGAAAAGGAAAGAAAGAAAACAACTAGATTTACAGGTAAAAGAAGAGAATAAAATTCTGTTTGAGATGGATTTCATAATGACCAATTAAAGTAACAGATACAGTCGACTGATTCTTTCTTCTTCACTGCGGTTGCTGTATACCAAACCGAAACCGATTTTCTCCACTTCCACGCTCACGGTAGCTATTTTAATCTCAACTTGATGGAATCCCTTCGCATCAATAGAGCCGCAAGTGTGCCTCATCCTATATGGATTGCCGAAAGGGTGACGGAAAAAATAGACCAGCCAAAGGTGATGCGATTCAAATTTATAATATCTTTCCCCCATACAACACATAAATGGCATTAAATAACCTTGATGTCCATCGACTTCAACTGAATAAACGTCAATTTCAGGTGGGTATCGATGACGCTCGCGGGGTACAAAAACAAGGCACAAAAGAATTCCCTTCCACCCGTCGCACCCATTAAGAGGCACCTGTATGTTCACTTTTTTGCAATCACGTAGATATAATGACTCAAGGCCAATCAAAGATTCAACTGATGAAGGCAGTTCCTTTATAGTTGTTCCACCCAAATAAAGCTCCTTTAGACTTACAATATTCCCTAAGTACTTTGGCAATTTGTCAATTTTTGAGCAATTATAAAGATTAAGATTGTTAATCAATTTCTAACTACAAATGGTGCTGGGAAGACACTGTAGATTTTTGCAACCTCCCAAGATCAAAATATTAAGGCCAATCAAACATTCATCAGATGAAAGTAATTCCGTAATAGCAATGTATTCCAAAAGAAGTTTTTGTAAGCGCTTCATGTCTCCCACAAATTCTGGAACTTTCTTGACTTTGGAACAATAAGAAAGATTAAGAATTTCAAGAGACTCCATTTCAAACTTGTCTGGAAGACAACTTAGTTCTTTGCACTGTTCTAGATCTAGAAGAATAAGCTTTTTTAGATTCCCGATGGATGGGTGAAGCTGACATAAATTTGAACATTGTGCAAGAACTAATTTCTCAAGATTTGGCACCCCAGTAAAGTCTGGAAGACACCTTAGTTCTTTGCACTGTTTTAGATCTAGAAGAATAAGCTTTTTCAGATTACCAATGGATGGGTGAAGCTGACGTAAATTTGAACACTGTGTAAGAACTAATTTCTCAAGATTTGGGACTTCAGTGAAGTCGGGGCTTATAATTAGGTTCAACGAGTCAGCCAAATCGATAAACTTTAACCTGTCAAAATTCTATTAGAAGAAAAGAAAAGTTTAGAACAATTAACTTCCTATTGTCTATTTAAAAAATAATAATCAAATTAATATTTAAATTTGTATGAAAATGCTAATTAACACTCTAACCTTCTTTCCTTCCCAAAGTATTACAATTTTGCTCCGCCACAAACGAAGTTGAACAAGCTCATTTGGCTGGAAATAAGGCAACGATTTTGAAGGATAATCACTCCACTCAATAAATCTTAAATAATTAGAGAGTTGTGTGGGGACATGTAGAAGATTAATATTACGAACTCTCAGAAATTTAAGATTGGGCATCTTCAAAAAGGTGTTAGGGTTCCAAAGTGGTCCTTTTTGTTTTTTTGATGATGTGAACCCTTGCCAAGATAGAGTCCACTGGACCCATCCTTGAAGAGTAACCAACAAAGCTAACCCTCGCCAAGATAGAGAGCTTAGGACCCACCCCTGAAGCGTAACCAACAGAGCAGACCCTTACAGCCTCCAACATGCCTTTTTATCTTCATGACAAATACTTGTTTCCTTGGCTCCCTTGATATCTATGGCTTGAACTTTTTCTGTTCCCTAATAATAAAAAAGAAATTTATGAATTGCAAAATATATTATTAGCATAACTACTTATATTTCAACTTTGATTACTAAGAAGAAATGGAATGAATTCAAGTAAATAACCTCTTACCATATTTGTTTTCAACACGTGATCAATGTCCTTATAAAGCCACAGTATACTACACTTTCTAGGCTCATCACGGGACTCTTGACGAACTATGTTCCTACCCATTTCTCCTAGCAAATTGTGCATCCACAATTTATTATTATTCGAAATTTTCAAGAGAGATTTGTCAATCAGTTCCCTCAATCCAATATCTGGGTAGAGGTCAAGACTATGTAGTATTTCTACTACATAATCTTTCTCCTCATGATTAAAGAGGCATGCAATATATAAAAATATTTCCTTAACATAGTCATCGAGTCTATCAAAGCTTATTTCAAATACTTGGATAACATTTCTCCCAGGACCTTCTTTGAGCCTCTCTAACGCACTCCTCCATTCATCAGTACTTTTTCCAAACAAAAAACAACCTAAAACCTCAAGAGCTAAAGGAAGACCATCAACATAATTTAAAAACTCCTTTGACAGTTCTAAATATTCATCTAGGATGTGCTCTCTTTTATAAGCTTTCAAACAAAAAAGATGACAAGCATCTTTCTTATTCATTGGTTTAACTTCAAAAGTTTTATCTACTAAATGTGTCTCCAACAAATATTTATCTCTTGTAGATATGATAATTCTACTGCCCCGACCAAACCAATCATGCTCTCTAGCTAACATTTTTAACTGGTATGGACCGTCTAGTCCATCTACACCATCAAGAACAAGAAGAATCCTTTTGTGACGTAACCTAGTCATGATTTTGATAGATAGATCATGATCATCATCATAATCCAAATTTCTTTCATTCAAAAGGTTAAGAATAAGTGTTTTTTGTAGGTCACGTAAACCACGTTTTTCAAAAACTCCCCCTACATCAGAAATAAAACAAGAATCTTCAAATTCTTCCAAAACCTTATTATAAACAAATTGAGCTAGAGTTGTCTTACCCATTCCCCCCATTGCCCAAACCCCTATAAACTGAACATCATCAAATTGATCTAAAGCTAAAAGAGACTCCAATTCCATAGCTTGAGGGTATATTCCTACTAGGTCCTTAGTAAGTTCAGAGAATTTATATCTCATTGTACGCGATATCTGTCTCACAATGCGTTGGATATCTTGTGTCTCAGGACTGCAATGAATAAAGAACAATATGCGTTGAGTTTGATTGGCTTAGAAAAAAAAAAAAATTTAAGTTCAAGACATTTATGCAGATCTCCTTAAGGTTCAAAATGAAGTGGGTCCATGTGAATATTAGAAAGAAATATATATACGTCTAATTAAATTACCTATTATTCTTTAAATGACATCCGGCAAGATTGCCCACATGAATCAAAGCATCTCTCCATGTCTTCACCCTCTTCTCCTCGAAATGCTTTTCATGTGCATCAAAAGCCTTCTTAAAAGTTCTTGTTTGTTTCCGTACATCAGTTGGATCCACATAGTGAAAAACAGGGAGAACTGTCATTCTTTGTTTTTTCTCGCATTCAATGATCTTTGCAAGTTCATCCAAGCACCAAGATGAACATGCATAGTTCTCTGAGAGAATGACAATAGCAAATCTGGATTCTTCTATTGCTTGCAACAGTTTTGGTGAAATGACTCTTCCCCTCTCAAGATTTTCATCGTCTCTAAAGGTGACAATGCCTCTCTTTACCAAAGCTGTGTATAGATGATCCGTGAATTTGTAGCGGGTGTCCTCACCTCTGAAACTGAGGAAGACATCGTACTTCCTTCGGCTGGTAGAAGAAGTAGAAGAAGAATTTGGTAAAGATAACAAGTTCGAACCCATTGAATCAAGATTTAGATCTGCGGGGAAAAAAATCAATTAGAATTGAGGAAAATTGAAAAGAAAAAAAATTATGAAAGAAGAAAAACTATTTGATGAATTCCCTTCATCAGATGGGCAAGCATTACCTTTTTTCTTTTTTCTTTTTTTGGAATTTTATGAGCAAGCACAATTGAAGCTTCACAGTTCAGAACTCACGGGAAGTGTTGGTATCGTAAGGCTAAATTGTGTAGTGGGGAATGAGATAGGTTGTTGGGTTGTCTCCGGCTATTTTCTCCGGCTAAATTGTGTAGTTTTTTGTTCAGAACTAGAGGGACGACAGACTTTGGTGGTACTGAACAAAGAAAGTAGGGAATGGAAAAATCTTGGTAAGTTCCAGATCCCACTCATTTTTCAATTTTGCTTTTTGTCAAATTTGAAAGGAAAAATTAAACCGTCCTTCGGGTCCACTTTTTCTTTTTCTTTTTTCAATTTTTGTTTTCAGTTGATAACTCTAACAATAGAAGCTAGATAATACATAAGTTAAGTGGTTTGGTTTATATAAATTGTTTTTCTTTTTCTTTTTTTCTTGAATGAAGTTTTTCGTGTCATTAAAAAAAAAAAAGAGTCATGAACATAGAAAAAGTGAAGGACAAGGAAAAAAAATGTCAAATTAGATGCCAAAAAATCTACCTCTTCTAATACACTTACCACATGTAAAATATGAAATAATGTTTAAAATACCTACAACGATAACTAAATATATAATTGTGGGGGTGAAAGCCCAGCCTAGTATAATAGGCCTGGGCCCTTATTGGGAGACTACTGTATGTCCGAAGAGAGGAAAGTGTCCAAGAAGGAGTCCGTACGAACGAAATGTACCTGAAAAAGAACGAAGAGTGTAGTCTGAGGAGATCACCATTGGTCCGAAGAGGTCATCGTCCTCGGACACAGAGAGCTTTGATCAAACAAACACCTGGAAGGTTCAAGTAACCTTCCTAACAGTTCCAATGATAGGTACAAACCTCAGGCACGCATGGGGATAGCAGGAAAGGAGAAATATCTAAAAGACAAACTTCAACCACCACATTAAATGCACTGCAGCTACTTTTCTGGCCGCATTAATGTGGAGAAGACCCCTGAACAGTACCAACCCAGCTACCGCCACTCACACAAGGCTAAAAAAGACACCTGATGGGACAGGCACTCAAGTGGATGTCCGGATGATGAACAAGTGGACGTTAAGGATGAGGGGAAAGGGTGCTATATAAGGAAGAGAAGCCTCTGATAATGGGGGATCGGAACAAAAAAGAGAGAAAAGGAGAAAATCACATTACTGTAGCTCTAAGAACTGTAACCCACATTCATTCAATATAATTCATCTTCGGACGTCTATGTTTGCATCTGACCGAGCACGATTGAATGTTAATTTACCCACAAGCATTACAGTCCAATACTGTTTAATTCACTCTTAGCCCAGCTCTTTCACCCACTCTCTACAAATTCATTGTCTTGGATTCATTGGGCTCACAATCCATACCTTTTGGGCTTGGGCTACAAAAATTGACCCTACAATCGGTGCCGTCTGTGGGAAGAGCTTGCGCAAGGGTGAAAACAACAGTTGATGATGGCAGGACGAGGTCAACAACAAGCAGAATCCAAGACATCCCAACACGTGGACCCTTTTGTTAACTTAGAAAGGAGACAAGATCGTGAGGGCAGTGTACACACTGTGCATGTTAGCCAGAGCCAATCACAAGGCGGAAGCCACATGTCCCATGCAGAGAAGAACTGGGATTTGCAACTGGAGGTAGAAAAACTAAAAAGGGAGTTGTGCCATGCAAAGAGGAAACAGGCTTCCTCGTATTCTAATGATGACCCTAATGACGAGCAGGATGTCACTTATCAACATAAATCTAGGACACCAGCCAGTGAGTCCTACACCTATGAAGAGGAGTCCCATCGCAAGAGGCAACGCAAAAGCCCATCGCGTGGAGACGTAGAAAACGATGACATGAGCAAGGCTCTAAATCAGATCTCTAGGTCACCCTTTACGTGCAGGATTGAGGAAGCGAGACTTCCTCGGCGCTTTAACCAACCAACATTCACCATCTACAATGGTAAAACAGACCCCGTGGAGCACGTGAATCATTTTAACCAAAGGATGGTTGTCTACTCTAGAGATGAAACTCTGATGTGTAAGGTTTTCCCTTCCAGTCTTAGGCCAGTTACTATGAGATGGTTTGACAGTCTGAAGGCAGACTCCATCAACTCCTTCAAAGAGCTCACTCAAGCATTCGGCTCCCGTTTTGTCACATGCCGAAGAGTGGCCAGACCCTTCTCTTCACTGCTGTCCTTGACCATGCAGGAGAGTGAGTCCTTGAAAGCATATTTAGATAGATACTGGGAGATGTTCAATGATATGGAGGGCAACTCTGATGCAATGGCCCTCAGCACATTCAAGCTCGGCCTCCCTACTGACCATGGTTTGAGGACATCCTTATTTGGCAAACTGATCACAAACATGTGTCAACTTATGGACCGCATAGAAAAGTACAAAAGAGTTAAAGAGGATTAGCAGCAAGGAAAGGGAAAGGACAAGGTTATCCCCCAAGAGAGAAGGGATTTCAAGTCGAACCGTTATAACCACAATAAACTGCGAAGAGATTTTGCTGGGCAATCAGGATCGACAAATCCTCAAGCGGTCAACACTGTGTTCAAAAAGCCAATACACCAGGTCTTGGAGAAAATCAAGAATGAATCATTCTTCAGGTGGCCGAATAAGATGGTAGGAAACCCCGAGAGGCGCAATCATAATCTCTACTGCCAATACCATCAAGACCATGGGCATACCACGGAGGATTGTAGGAGCCTATGGGACCACTTGGACCAACTGGTTCGTGATGGTAGACTAAGACACCTCTTACACCCCTCCAGCGGCTGAGGAGGGCAGATGGGCTCAGGGCCACGAAGAGATGACCCTTCAAAGCCGCCACTAGGAACTATTAACGTCGTTTTCGCCGCGCCGGGGAGAACAGGATCATGGCCATTGAAAGTTATGTCGGTAGGCCGACCACCAGCAGGGGACATAAGCCAAGGTCCGAAGAGAGTCAAGTCTGATGCTCCGCTTGTTATAGGGTTCTCGGATGAAGACATGATTGGCACCATCCAACCCCATGATGATGCATTAGTCATCACCTTCAGAATAGGAGGGTACGATGTGAAGAGGGTGATGGTGGACCAGGGTAGTGCTGTGGAGATAATGTACCCCGATCTCTACAAGGGGCTAGGCCTGAAACCCCAGGACCTCACACAATACAATTCCCCCCTCGTCAGTTTTGAAGGAAGGGTTGTCACCCCAAAAGGCCAGATACGCTTACCTGTGCAGACCGGTGCCGAAGTGGTAGAGGTGGATTTTATAGTGGTGGACGTGTATTCGCCTTATACGGCAATCGTGGCAAGACCTTAGCTTCATATACTATGGGCTGTTTCCTCTACTTTGCATCAGAAGGTCAAATACCCATCTGAAGGGCAAGTTCATGAGATCCGAGGAGACCAGTCCGCAGCCCGACAATGCTTAGTGGCTGCCATCCAACATGAGCCCAAGGCCGAGTCCTCATCCAGAGCCGAAAGGGGTTTATAGCAGTCAAAGTCTCGAGAATTGCCCGACGAAGGTTCAGACGGAGGCACTCGATGTGAAGATTTAACGAAAGTGGTTATTGGAGATGATCCTGATAAGTTTTTCCAAGTCGAATCTCAGCTACCTCTTTAGGAGAGGGAAGAGCTTATAGAGTTCCTCAAGCGAAACCTTGATGTATTTGCCTGGAGTGCTTACGAAACCCTAGGGGTGGATCCAGAATTCATATGTCATCACTTGAAGGTAAACCCACTGACCACCCCGAAGAAACAACCTCCTCAGCGCCCGTCCAAGGAGCATGCTGATGCAGTAAGAGAGGAGGTAGCGAAGCTCAAGCAAGCTGGAGCTATTAAGGAAGTTTTTTATCCTGAATGGCTGGCAAATACCGTGGTGGTAAAGAAGAAAAGTGGGAAATGGCGAGTGTGCGTGGACTTCACGGATTTGAATAAGGCTTGCCCCAAAAATCCATTCCCTATGCCAAAAATTGATCAGCTGGTGGATGCCACTGTCGGCCATCCTCGGATGAGCTTCCTGGACGCCTTCCAAGGCTACCACCAGATACCACTAGCCCTGGATGATCAGGAGAAAACCGCTTTTGTCACCCCTATTGGTAATTACCACTATAAAGTGATGTCATTCGGCTTGAAGAACGTGGGGTCTACCTACCAGAGGATGATGACAAGGATGTTCAAGCCACAGTTGGGCAAAAATATCGAGGTCTATATAGATGACATGGTGGTAAAGAGCAAGGTTGTCGCCGAGCATGTGAAGGACCTTGAAAGTACGTTTGAGGTTCTAAGAAAGTACAAACTGCGACTAAATGCTTCTAAGTGCTCATTTGGGGTGGGGTCCGACAAATTTTTGGGATACATGGTGACTCACAGAGGGATTGAGGTTAACCCCGACCAGATAAAGGCTATCAACAATTTACGAGCTCCTCGAAATCCCAAGGAGGTTCAGAAACTGACCGGAATGACTGCTGCCTTGAATCGATTCATCTCTAGATCAGCAGACAGGTGTCGGCCATTCTTCTCTCTGCTCAACAAGTGGAAGGGATTCAAATGGACTGAAGAATGTGCCGTGGCTTTCCAGCAACTCAAAGATTATCTAGCTCGGCTACCAATCATGTCCAGTCCTGAGCCAGATGAGGTATTATTCGCCTACATCACTGTGGCTCCCTATGCGGTGAGCCTGGTCTTGATACGATCAGACTGTGGTGTGCAAAGGCCAGTTTATTACGTAAGCAAGTCACTGCATGAGGCCGAGACCCGTTACTTGCCTCTGGAGAAGGCTATCCTAGCAGTGGTGCTCGGTACACGGAAGCTACCTCACTACTTCTAGGCCCACACAGTCATCGTCCTCACTCAGCTCCCACTCAAGTCTGTACTCCGAAGCGCTGACTACACTGGAAGGATTGCTAAATGGGGTACTATCTTAGGAGCTTTCGATATCAAATATATGCCACGCACATCAGTCAAGGGCCAGGTCCTTGCAAATTTGGTGGCTGAGTTCACGGAGCCCCGATTAGAAGAAGTAAGGCCAACATCCGACATGAATAAAAAATCAGTTAGCATGATTTCTCAACGAAGTCCCTCCCTTTGGGAAGTGTATGTGGATGGCGCGGCAAACCAGAAAGGTTCTAGAGTGGGGCTAGTGCTGATATCCCCGGAAGGTATCATCATCGAAAAGTCGTTAATGCTGGACTTCTCGGCAACGAATAATGAGGCAGAGTATGAAGCCCTACTGATGGGAATGGCTATGGTCCGAAGAATGGGAGGAAAGGCAGTGGAATTGTTCTCAGACTCAAGGTTAGTCGTGGGTCAAGTCCAAGGCGAGTTTGAAGCCAAGGACGAAAGAATGCAGGGGTACTTGAGCCGAGTTAAATGTCTGCAATCGGAGTTCGACTCTTTCAGTTTGCTACACATCCCCAGAAGTGGTAACTCACATGCTAATTCTTTGGCCACGCTTGCTACCTCATCGGCGCAAAACCTGTCGAGAACCATCCTCGTCGAGGACTTACATGGGCCTACAGAGGCAAAAAGAGAGGTAATCCAGGTTCACCAACTCAGGGCCGGGCTCTGCTAGATAGACCCTATAGTTAAATTCCTAAAAGAGGATATATTGCTAGAAGAGAGAGCAGAAGCTGATAAAGTTCGGAGGAAGGCGACCAAATTCTGGTTATCCGAGGACCAGAAACTATACAGACGCTCATATTCGGGACCATACCTGTTATGCGTGCATCCTGAAGCCTCTGAGCTATTACTAGAAGAGCTACACGAAGGAATCTGTGGGAGCCACACTGGAGGCAGATCCTTAGCTCACCGAGCCCTTACCCAAGGCTATTGGTGGCCTAACATGCAAAAAGAAGCCCACGAGTATGCTAAAAAGTGTGATCAATGTCAGCGCTTCGCCCCAAACATTCACCAACCGGGGGGAACTCTTAATCCGCTATCTAGCCCATGGCCTTTCACCCAATGGGGCTTGGATATCGTGGAACCCTTCCCTAAAGCTGCAGGAAACAAGAAGTACCTTCTGGTTGGCACAGACTATTTCACCAAGTGGGTCGAAGCTGAGCCGCTAGCCAATATCAGAGACGTTGATGTACAAAAGTTTGTGTGGAAGAATATTGTCACCCGGTTTGGAGTTCTTCACACTCTCATCTCGGACAATGGCCTACAGTTCAAAAGCAAGGGATTCAGAAATTATTGCAGCGAGCTAGGAATTATAAATAGATACTCCACTCCTGCCTATTCCCAGGGTAATGGGCAAGCAGAAGCTGTCAACAAGGTCATAGTGAACGGCTTGAAGAAGAGGCTAAATGATGCGAAGGGCAAATGGGTAGAAGAATTGCCACATGTACTTTGGGCTTACAGAATTACGCCCTGCAGGTCTACTAAAGAGACCCCCTTCTCAATGACCTATAGGGCTGAAGCTGTTATTCCTTTGGAAACCAGGTTCCCAACGTTAAGAACTAGCTCGTTTAGTCCGATCGGCAACAATGAGCAGCTAGAGAAGAGCTTGGATCTGATTGAGGAAAAAAGGGAGAATGCAATGGTTCGGCTGGCACATTACCAACAAAAGCTCAGACAGGGCTACGATGCTAACGTAAAGCTAAGGCCGCTAGAACCTGGTGATCTGGTGCTGAGGAAAGTTGTGGGCACTACAAAGAACCCAGCTTTAGGGAAAATTAGGACCCAATTGGGAAGAGCCATATCGTATCACCTCAGGAGCTGGCATTGGAGCATATTTCTTAGAAGACCTGGATGGTCATGTAATACCACGTCCGTGGAATGTAAATAACCTCAAGAGGTACTTTTATTAATCAAATCTTCTCTCCAGCCGATATACCAATTCGCTACGAAAAGTGTTCTCTCAAGTGTTTAAACTTAAATCCAATCATGCCTGTAGTCCTCGGACCAGATGATTTGGATTAGTTAACACTCATTCACCGTTCTCTAAGTGTTTAAACTTAAATCTAATCATGCCTGTAGTTCTCGGACCAGATGATTTGGGTTAGTTAACACGTTCACAGTTCTCTAAGTGTTTAAACTTAAATCCAATTATGCCTGTAGTCCTCGGACCAGATGATTTGGGTTAGTTAACACTCCGCTCCGTTTTCTAAGTGTTTAAACTTAAATTTAATCATGCCTGTAGTCCTCAAACCAGATGATTTGGGTTAGTTAACACGTTCACAGTTCTCTAAGTGTTTAAACTTAAATCCAATCATGCCTGTAGTCCTCGGACCAGATGATTTTGGTTAGTTAACACTCCGCTCCGTTCTCTAAGTGTTTAAACTTAAATCTAATCATGCCTGTAGTCCTCGGACCAGATGATTTGGGTTAGTTAACACGTTCACAGTTCTCTAAGTGTTTAAACTTAAATCCAATCATACCTGTAGTCCTCGGACCAGATTATTTGAGTTAGTTAACACGTTCACAGTTCTCTAAGTGTTTAAACTTAAATCCAATCATGCCTGTAGTCCTCGAACCAGATAATTTGGGTTAGTTAACACTCCGCTCCGTTCTCTAAGTGTTTAAACTTAAATCCAATCATGCCTGTAGTCCTCGGACTAGATGATTTGGGTTAGTTAACACGTTCACAGTTCTCTAAGTGTTTAAACTTAAATCCACTCATGCCTGTAGTCCTCGAACCAAATGATTTGGGTTAGTTAACATGTTCACAGTTCTCTAAGTGTTTAAACTTAAATCCAATCATGTCTGTAGTCCTCGAACCAGATGATTTGGGTTAGTTAACACGTTCACAGTTCTCTAAGTGTTTAAACTTAAATCCAATCATGCCTGTAGTCCTCGGACCAGATGATTTGGGTTAGTCAACACTCCGCTCCGGTTTCCCTAAGCGTTTAATCTCAAATCCAATTATGCTTGCAGTCCTCGGACCAGATAATGTGGGTTAGTTATCACTCCTTCACTATCTCTGTAGTCGTTGAAATTTAAAATGCCTTCATGCCTGTAGTTCTCGGACCAGGTGACATGGGCCAATTAACATCCCCCATACAGTTGTTATTATTGTAATATGACTTTGTAATGAACCACGCCTGAGATTCCCGAATGTTTTTAAACTAATTCTGGCTTGTATTGGCCCCCTTCCTTTGTGTGCATGTTTGAAAAGACCCTTAAGGTTTCCATACACTCGTTGCATTTGTTATTTAGTAGTGGTCCTTATACCAAATGCTCTCTTCAGCGCTAATGTTAGTTATGTGCATTATTAGTATGATATAGTGATCAAGTTTATTCGCATTGCTATAATTGCAAAGTACAGTTATATGCAGCAATCATAAGTCATAAGACATGTAATGAAAACACTAGAAACAAAAGTGAAACTGTTTCATTGATCAAAATAAAAGGGTTTACAATGTCTTGCATAAAAACAAAATAAATACAAGTGCAAAACAAAAGCCCCTATGTCTATGTCTTCGGTTGGGGGACCACAGGGTCGGCAGCCTGATCTGTCTGAGTAGCAGCAGCTTCTGGAGCCTGGTCCTTGGGCTCAGAAGAGGTCTTCCCCTTTTCCAACCCCTTGCCCTTGTCCTTGGGTGGCTCAGCCTGTTTGCCCTTGTCACCTAGCTAGTCAGACTCCTTGGAGGCCTCAAGGTTGGCAGGAGGGACTTGGCTGGCCAGGGGTTGATCCAAGGCCTTTGGGAGCTGTGTAGGAGGAGGATCGTCCACCGGGAGTTCTCGGATCTCAGGATCGTAGTATATGCTCCCAGGCAGCCTCAGGTCTTAGTCCGCAGGGACCCCGGCAGCATCTAGTGCCTTTCCCCAGGTTATGTCGCAGTAATCGCGGCTAACCGAGGCAAATTGCTCCGTAAGCTGGGACCCGGTCTCATCCACCCCCAGCTGGTATGCTGCTTTCCTCTCAGCCTCGATTGCCTCCTTGGCCAGTTGAGCATTCTGCTCGGCTAATTGGGCGCTCTCCTTGGCTTTCTTAAGTTCAACTCTAAGCCCTTTCACCAACTCCCTCTCTGTTACCAAGTTAACCTCCGCCGTCTTCAGCAATTTACGCTGCTCCTCAGCCTGCTTCACAGTGTTTTTAAGGCCAGCATCAAGACTGTTCTTTTTGTTGGTCACATCTTTGAACTGCTCAAATAAATGAGCATATTCCTCCCTCAGCTGGCCTAGAGATTTTTCCGCCTCAGTCCGAGAGTGGATCGCTGCTTGGGCATCGAAATAGGTCTGCTTGTTCCACTCCTCGGACACAAAAATCTGCTGAGTCATCTACATAACAAAGATTTTCAATAGAATGCTAAGAAAAGGGGTAAGTAAAAACCAATACGCCAACTAAGCAGACTAGTTCACTTACCATGGCTATATCCCTCTTGAGGGATAGGAAGAGCTCCTGTTGGTTGAAACGCCTAAAGGACTTTATGTCATGCGGCAGGAGGAGTGGTTGCTCCAAGGCCTCAGCAACATAACCTGCTCTCCCCCCATCATAATTCCTAAGGGAGGCATCCCAGGGGATTGGAGCACCATCCAATTCCAGTTTTGGGGACCAGTTGCGAGTCCCTCGATGCACATCAGCCACATGGACCTCATCTCGGCTCTCGGTGGATAAGGCCCTCGTTTTCCGGTGGTCTTTCACCACCTTCTGTTGCTTGGTCCCTTTGGGTGGCAGCGCCTCCCTTCTTCAGTCTCAAGGAGGGGCCTCTTCTTCTTCAGATCCTTCACGAGCTTCAGGCCGGGCTCAGGAACCTGGGATGGTGCTGGAGGCAGACTCACCACGGGTTGGGACGTACCAATCCCTTTCTGCTCAGCTTTTTTGCCCTTATTCCTCATTAAATTCCTTAAGTCAGCCATATCCTCTTCATCCGAAGAGTCGTCTGGAAGAGCAACTACTAGAACAGGAGGGTGAACACTAGATTGCCTGTCAACTTCCTCTTCGGCGTCAGAAACTTCCACCACTTGAACCCCTCCTGAAGCTTCTCCTTCAAACTTGAACTCGTCAATTTGCTCCTCAAGTGAGGGAGTTAAAGAAGCGACTCTCTCCTCGGCCGCAGCGGGTTCAAGAGGAACCTGTAGAATTGGCTGGAGGGGCAATGGCACGCCCTGAGGATTGGGATATGGCACGGGCTTAAGATCGTCCGGCACTAAAAAACCATGCCGTCCGGCGTCTATCCGTTTGAGACGATAATCCCCTTGAGTGATGGCATTGCCGACTAGCTAGAAATCTTTTCGCTTCAACGTATAACCGAGAATAAGGGGAACAAATCGGAGCTGCCCGTCTTCATTCACGAAAATTTCCGATCGGAGTAAGTAATTTAGCGCAGGGACGTTTGAGAGGCTGAGCCGAGAAGCAACGTGCCTTCTAACTGTAAACACCACAAAGAAAACTGGGTCAGAAACTCGAAAATAATGATACACACAAAAAAGAAGACAGACTGTTAAAATGTGAAGACCCTAAACCTATTGTCAGGAAACCTAGGTCTAAAGAGTCCCCCTGGCTCTCCTGGTTCTGTCGGGCAATGAAGACCGTCATGCCATGCACCCGAGATGATCAGATAGTTGTCATTCATCCCCTTATTAGACTTGGGAAGGCAGGAAACGAGCCTAACGACGTCGGACCGAGATTTAAGATAATATCCCGCCCCCTTCTAGCTATGACACTCGTACATATGCACCACGTCATGCCAGGTAAGCTCTAATCCTAGGTGACGGTTCAGGGCGTCAATTGCTCCTAGGATCCTAAAGAGGTTGGGTGCGCACTGCTCAGGGGAAAGCCTGTGATTATGAAGGTAACCGCTGGTGACAGGGCCCATAGGAATAGTCATTCCCCCTTCTATGAATGCAATCATGGGAATTACGACCTCCCCCTCTCTTCGGTCAGTTAATATCCGCACCGTAGGACAATACCTCAGATTTACCCCCCGTGGTATGCCGTAGGTCTCCTTAAACTCCTCTATCCGAGCGGGACTATCAACAAGTTCCTCAAATCTACCCATTTTGGCTAACTAGAGGGTTTGAATGCCGAGAACAATGGCCGAGGAGAAGATAGATGGTTAGAGATGCCGAAACTTACACAAACTAAGTCGAAAAGTGATCTTTGAACTCGCGGGAGGATTCTTACAGACTCTGGGATGAACTGGGATCGATGATTGAATGCACTTGGTGGTTTCGAGTGCTTGAGTTTGCTGGGAAATCTGAAGATTTGCAAGGCAAAGAAGAAATAACTTCTTTTCAGGCTTTATATGCAAGCAAGCGAAGGGTCAGGGGTCATCCTGCCCAAATTCTGAGGAAAAATCACGTCCGTTGGATCAGTAGCCCACCGTTGGATGCCAAAGACAAGACGCCACCTGGAGTAATTGATAGTGCTTTGGGGAACGGAAACGACAGCAGCATTAATGAAGCGCCTGCCTCTATGACCACACGTGTGCAAGTTCAGATATTTTTGCTGTTTCAAACTTCCAATTCGTGACAGGTAATCCTATTTTTTCTCCTCGGATGTGAGGGAAAAACTAACATTTTGAGGGGCTATTGTGGGGGGTGAAAGCCCAACCTAGTATAATGGGCCTAGGCCCTTATTGGGAGACTACTGTATGTCCGAAGAGAGGAAAGTGTCCAAGAAGGAGTCCGTACGGACGAAATGTACCTGAAAAAGAACGAAGAGTGTAGTCCGAGGAGATCACCATTGGTCCGAAAAGGTCATCGTCCTCAGACACAGAGAGCTTTGATCAAACAAACACCTGGAAGGTTCAAGTAATCTTCCTAACAGTTCCAATGATAGGTACAAACCTCAGGCACGCATGGGGATAGCAGGAAAGGAGAAATATCTAAAAGACAAACTTCAACCACAACATTAAATGCACTGCAGCTACTTTTCTGGCCGCATTAATGTGGAGAAGACCCCTAAACAGTACCAACCCAGCTACCGCCACTCATACAAGGCTAAAAAAGACACCTGATGGGACAGGCACTCAAGTGGATGTCCGGATGATGAACAAGTGGACGTTAAGGATGAGGGGAGAGGGTGCTATATAAGGAAGAGAAGCCTTTGATAATGGGGGATCAGAACAAAAAAGAGAGAAAAGGAGAAAATCACATTACTGTAGCTCTAAGAACTATAACCCACATTCATTCAATATAATTCCTCTTCGGACGTCTATGTTTGCATCTGACCGAGCACGATTGAATGTTAATTTACCCACAAGCATTACAGTCCAATACTGTTTAATTCACTCTTGGCCTAGCTCTTTCACCCACTCTCTACAAATTCATTGTGTTGGGTTCATTGGACTCACAATCCATACCTTTTGGGCTTGGGCTACAAAAATTGACCCTACAATAATCTTTACCTCAATCAACTTAATGTAGTTGTAGATCTAACATTAAAAACCTACATGTTTGAGAATTGTACATTAAAATTAGTAATTAATTTTGTCAATTTCTTCATCTATGATACATTAATTTAATAACTTTAGTAAACAATGAAAAAAATAGTTAAAAAGGAATTGTAATTTTAATCCTTAAAAATTGAATTGACCGTATAACCCAAAAAAATCTTATCTGGCCCATTTTTAAAAGGGTTAAACGTTTTTTTAGCCATAACCATGTTATTTTTTAGGCTTTGAGCAAAATAAATATATTAGAGTCCAATTTTGTCATGCTTAAAAGAAAATAAGAAAATTACTAAATTTTATATAAAATTAAGAAAGTAAAAAGGCTCTGAATATCTTGTAAGAATTACTTTTATATCTAGGAATTAATAATTAATAATTATAAAAATATAAAACAAAAAAAATTAAGTTTATTTTTTGTTATTTTTATATTTTATTCTTTTTAATTTTACATCCAAACACATATATAATGAGTTATTGTCCCATTTTTTTATTATATAATGAGTATTATTGTCCCCCTTTTTTTTATTCTTATCCTTCACTTTATATTTTTTTTTCTCTTCTTTTTTCTTCCTTTAAATATAATATTAATTTCAAAAAACAACAGAAAATTCCACACCCTCATTATTTATTTTTTTTTAGTGTTTTGTTAACGTACTTGGTATCCACGTATTTTATGAGTTTTTTAAGTTTAATTTTTTGCTCTGTTTGTTCAGCTATATTCAACCGATTGGCAAGAATTCAATAATGCCATGATCCTTATATTTAAATTCACATAAAAGAATGCCCGATTGATCAAATATCGAACGAAGACCGTGGGTTCCAGTTAGTTCAACTGGTAAAATTTTTTATGGTTAAATAAGAGATCTGAGGTTCAATTCCCGTCTACACCAAAAATCGATTGGTTTCTTGGTCTGATGATAAAGAGCATCATCAGAAGCGGGCGCTATAGGTTAAAACTCTTTATAAAAAAAAAAAAAAAAAAAAAAAAAAAAAAAAAAAAAAAAAAAAAAAAAAACTATCAAACGAAGACCGATCAAAAAAGTTTTTTGCTTCTTTTTTTTTTTTATTTAGCAGAATTTTGGCAAAAAAGAAGACACTTTTTTAATTTTTTTTTTCTAAAATATAGTATTTAGTAAAAAATATTATAAAAGAAAGGGTGCAAAATTTTCAAACCTTCTATTCCCCACCAGAGTGTGCGCAGCTTTTGAGGAGCAAAGATTGGGGCTTCGTCACGCGTAAGTAGGAAATTTCTGAGAACCTTCGTTCAATGTATATTTACTTTGGCATGGTGTACTTTTTTTTTTTTATGGGATTGGCATGGTGTACTTCCACAGTTTCACTTCATTCAACGTATCTTTTACTTTAGCATACCGTGTTTCATTCACTTCAGTTGCAGGTCACGTACGAAATTTGCAAGGAAGCTCCGTGTTTTACCTTACTTTTTGACCGGCCGGTGAATGGCAATGAGAAAACTGATATCCAGAGCCAGAGGAAATAGTCGTTTCAGTTTCATAGCTCTTTTCTTCTTTTTATATATATATATATATATTTTTTTTTTTTTACATTTTATATTTCTTTTTAATTAGCTATAAAGTTTTTTGAAATTTTGGGAGGAATAGCTGTAAAGTTTTCTCAACAGGTAACGCTACTTTTAACGGACAAAGTGATGGATTTTTGTGACTAAAGTTAGGACTTTTGGCGTGGGTTTAAGATAGGATTAAAAATTAAAATTATTTTACTATTTAGTTTATTTTTATTAGTATTATTTATAGGTTTTATTATATTTTTTAGCATTATTTATGAATTTTATTATATTTTTTGGCATTATTTATAAGCTCTACCTTACTATTTTAACTAACTTTTACTTTTATCTACAATACTTTCACTAATAATTTTTCAGTTTCAGCAAAATAAGTGGTATCCAAACACATTCTTAGCATTAGCATCCGGGATGCGAAAAAAAATTATATTTTGCATCCTCAAACACCATTTTATCTATTTTATCAACTTATTTTACAACTCAACCTATATCTCAATTTCTATATTTACATACAACCTAATAAAACAATATAAATTAACTAATAAAATATATATTAAACTATCCCTCTCTCTCCTCTCTCATGTCCCTTTTCACTCTTCCTCTCTGTCTCCCTTTTTCAACACCCCCAAACCCAAACCCATAGCAAAACAACCAGCAAAAACAATCACAACAACAACGCAGCCACCACCATGACCAATAACAGCAACCGAAACAACCACCACAATCTCCCAACCCGCCAACCACAACAACAACAATCACCACCAAAAACCCAAAACAACAAAACTAACATAGACCCACTGGATCCACCCAAAAAAAAACTATGTCAAATTAGATGCCAAAAATCTACCTCTTCTTAGAGCATTCACATTGGTGGAGCTATTTTTTTAGCTATTTGGCACCACAAAAAACTATTTTATCTGTTTTACCTACTTACTTTACAAAACATCCAATATTAGTGGATCTATTTTATCTTTAAACACAATAAAATAATATAAACATCATAATAAAATAATATATCTAGTATAATAACAGTGTGAATGTACAAATAAAAAATATATATAAGAAAATAAAAAATATAAGAATAAAAGAACAATAGTAGTATGAACGCACAAACAATATATAGCAGTACAAACGCTATATAAAAAGAGAAAGAAAAAAGTAAAAGAAGTGTGAACGCACAAACAATAGTATTGTGAACGCAAAAGAAGATAAATAAGAATAAAGGAAAGAATAAAAATGAGTAAAATAATAATACATAAATAATTAAAAAAAATTACCTTTGCACTATACCTGTGGAGCAAAAAAATATAGTTTTGGCTCTACCATTGTAGAGCACATTTTGGTATTTAGTGGTGCTAAAAATAACAATATAGTTATTTAACACTACTAATGTGGATGCTCTAATACACTTCCCACATGTAAAAATATGAAATAATGTTTAAAATACCTACAACGATAACTAAATATGTAATTTCTACCTCAATCAACTCAATGGTGTTGTAGATCTAACATTAAAAATATTCATGTTTGAGAATTGTACGTTAAATTAGTAATTAATTTTGTCAATTTCTTCATCTATAACATATTAATTTAATAACTTTAGTCTAAATATATAATTTCTACCTCAATCAACTCAATGGAGTTGTAGATCTAACATTAAAAATATTCATGTTTGAGAATTGTACGTTAAATTAGTAATTAATTTTGTCAATTTCTTCATCTATAATATATTAATTTAATAACTTTAGTAAACAATGAAAAAAATAGTTAAAAAAGAATTATAATTTTAATCCTTAAAAAAGGGATTGACCGTATAACCCAAAAAAATCCTATCTGGCCCATTTTTAAAAGGGTTAAATGTTTTTTAGCCATACCCATGTTACTCTTAGAGCATTTTCATCAACAATTGTAAAAATTTTAGCATTTAAAATCTCAAAACACTACTTTTACAATTTTAACACCTCATTTTACAATATACCAAACATCAAACATTTTTTTTTTTTTTACAACTTCATTTAAATATTCTTTATTTAATATTTTTATTCATTTTTTAAAATTATTTCTCACTCTCCCTCTGTCTCTCTCTCCCTCTTTCTTAACCCACGACACAACCCACACCCAAGGCTAGCCATTGTCAACCACCACCGCAGCCCAGCCTCACCCCAATACCAACAGCCACAGCAGCCACAACAAAACCCACCTCCCACCCACCTCGATCTCAACCCTTTGTCTCTCTCTCCTTTGTCTCTCTCTTTCTCAACCCAACTATTCTCAGCACCGTCGGCACCATACTACCAATAGTCACCACAAAACCCACCAATAGTCAACATATTGCATTATATTGATGTCTGTAATCATAGCCACTAAAAGCTCTTCAATTACGTTAACTTGCGGAATAGATTCACGTTTTCGAAATTTGCAAAGTCGAGTAATATGTCCACTCTTGCCACAGACAAAATGAGATCTATTTAATTGATCTTGTGAAGGGGGTTTTTGGTTCTTATTATAATTTTTATTCTGGTTTCCCCTCCCTTGAGGTCTATTATTATTTTTAAAGGCTCTCTTTTTAGGCTACAATTGACAATTTCTAGGAAAACGATTTTTGGGCATATTATTATTGGCTGAAATAAGGTTTACCTTCGTGGTGGAATTACCATTGCTCTCTTGTGTCATAAGTGCATCTTGTCCTCTAGCCTACTCCTCCACACAGATGCGTGTGTTCAAAGTCTCCAAGAATGTCTCCTTTTGTTTGTGCTGCAAAGTCTTTTGGAACTCCCTCCAAGATTGTGGTAGTTTATTTACTATGCCAACTACCACCAAATTATCTCCAATCTTTATGCCTTCGAATCTTAATTCTGCCACAATCATTTGGAAATCTTGTGCTTGATCCACCAAAAATTTTCCATCCACCATTTTGTAACTGAAAAATCTATTAGCAGCATACTTCTTTGCACCAGCCTCCTCGGTATCATACTTTCTTTGTAAAGCTTTCCAAATTTTCTTGGTAGAATTATAAGTTATATCATAATAATCATAAAAATGATCGGCAAGACAATTCAAGAGATGAAGAGCGACAATTGTATTCATCTTTTGTATACTTATCTTTTTTTTTTTTTTTTTTTATGGAGACGAAATTCTTTCATTAGTAGAAACCTTTGAAGAATTTTTGTCAGTGAGGATATAGGCGACTTTGAGAAGACTTAAATAGAAGAGGACATTTCCTTTCCACCTCTTGAAGTGGGCTCCCTTAAAGTGAAAGGGCTTGTTGAGATCTCCAACAGTCTCATTTGGTTTCTCTTGTGTAGGCTCCATGTGTTTTAATTCTCCTTAAAAGTGATGGTGCAAACACAATAATTATGGAAATAAGACAAAGAGAAATTGAATAATACTTTTGAATATTATTAATTTGAAATTAGAAAATATACAACACTATTTGGTGCTTTCTAAGCTGTGGATATTAATCTAATGGGCTACACCTCAACCATTTGCACACGCATCTAACCCAATATTTGATTCAATTCATATTAGTCCATTAATCACCACAATTAAAAATAATAAAATAGTCTTTCTCATTTTCAACGTGAGATTAAACATTTTCACTAACTCTTCATCTTCCATATTCACTCTCACATCTTTACATTTATATTGTAATATTTATTCATTTTAATTAATTAATATTAAAATGCTCCAACAATTTGTAGTTATTCAAATTTACAGAATTTATTACTGATTGGGTGTTTATTCATTTACATAATTGCTTTAATAATTGCATAGGTTATAGTTCTTGTTTTTTTATTAACACATTTGTTTTTCACTTGTTCGCCAACTCGTGAAGCCAAAACCAATAGGGTCTTTTAATACAGCAATAGGGTCAAAAGAAGCTGTAACTTTGCCGCTCATACAGCAGCAAAGTTTGGATTAGATTATATGTTGTCTTGTTTTTTTACTTCAAGTAATCTTCCACCTATTAATTTTCCTAACCATTCCCATTCCAACATCAATTCAATAATTTTGTTGAAATGCATTAATTGATATTGAACTAATAATTTAATTTAAAAAAAACTACCAAAAATAATTTAGTGTCATTATAATACATGGATTAATTTTCTTCACTAATGCCACTCGGTAATTATCATGTGCATAATAACTAAGAAATAATAATAATAATAATAATAATAATATTCCTCAAAAAATAGTGTACCTAAAAAAGAAAATCCACAAGGAGAGATGGCTCATTAAACCAATAATTTAAAATTAAAAAAAAATTCATAGTTAAAAAAATAAAAATAAAACATTTACAGAGTACTTGTCTTTTGAAACATCAAGTACCATACAAAAAATATAGGTGTAAATGCACTTTTGGTCTCTACATTTTGAGTCATTTCTCAATTTGGTTCTTAAATTAATTTTACTCCTAGGTTAGTCCTTAAATTTTTTAAATCGTTTTTAAAGTGGTCTCTGCCGTCAATCCAGTAACAGAAAAATCTGAAGTGACACAGAGTGCATAGATGGTATGTTAGCTGCTGATATGACAAATAAAATAATATTAAAAAAAATTATTTTGCTTTTAAAAATAACAAGTCAGCATTTTAATTAATAAAAAAAAAATTAAACTGAATAATTAAACTGAAAAAATTCAGTTTAATTTTTCTTCTTTCTTTGAATACCCAGATAAGTCTCACCCATCACATTTCTTTTCGGGAGTTGAACTTTCTGCCTTTGTAGATGTAGTTGCCGCAGGTTTTGCAGCGAATGCTCATTGGGAGCATTATGCGGACCTTGATCTGATCAATCTTGGGCTTCTGAACCCTTGGAAGCTTCGAGGGGTTGAAGTCCAGAGGTATGTACTTGTTCAACACCTTTCTCTCTCCCATCGAAGCGTTTTGCGGTATCCAAATCCAAGAGGGTCTAAGTTTCTATGATAAATATGAGATTTTGCTTGTATTTCAAGCGTTTTCTTTTTCTTCTTTCTTTGTTCAAGCTTTCAATCCCTCTCTCTCTCTCTTAATCTTTGACTTTTTCTCTCTCTCTAAACCCAACTCTCTAATCTCTGGGTTTTTCTAGTTTTCCGTGGGGTGGTTGGTAATGGAGGTGGAGATCGGTAATCCATGGGTCTTGGATTATGGGTTTGGTTGGAGATGGAGATGGCTGGGTTTGGTTGGAGAGGCTGGGTTTTTCTGGGTTTCAGTGGGGCTGGGCTATGGCCGTGGAGATCAGTGTGGCCGTGGAGATTGGTGTGGGTCTTGGATTTGTATTTACAGGTTTGGTTGTAGGTGGGGTTTTTCTAGGTTTCTGTAGGGGTGGGTGGTCGGTAGTGGAGGTGGAGATTGGTGTGGCCGTGGAGATCGGTGTGGTCATGTTTGTGTTTCGGAGATGGAGATGTCTCGGGGAGTTTGGTTTCGTGTTTGTGGTTTTTTTTTTTTTTTTTTTTTTTTTTTTTTTTTTTTTTTTATGTGGATTTGTATATTTATTTCTTGGATTTATTGGGTTTGATTTACATGTTTATGGGTTTGATTTCTTGGATTTATTGGTTTTGATTTACTGAATGTTTATGGGTTTGATGTCTTAGATTTATTGGGTGGTTTGTGAGTTTGATTTCTTGCATTTATTAGGTTTGATTTACTGGATGTTTATGGGTTTGATTTTTTGGATTTATTGGGTTTGATTTGGAGAAGAACATGAAGCATGAAGTTCATGTCATGGGGAAGAAGAAGAACAATCTAATATGCCATCTATGCACTCCGTTTGCCACCTCATATTTTTCTGTTATTAGAGTGACAGTAGGAACTATTTTAAAAACGATTTTAAAAAATTTAGAACTACCTTTTGAGCAAAATTAATTTAGGGCCAAAAAATGACCCAAAATATAAGGACGAAGTTCCTCCACGCACCTCCAAAACACACTCAGTGTAGTACTCTTCCACTCTCCAAAATCCTTTCCTTTCCTTTCTATCCCCAATTCTCATTCCCAAACCTTCTCTCTCTTCCCTCTTCTCTCCAAAGGCGAACAGGTAGTACCACAAGACTGCCCTCGTCGGATATAGTAAGAACCCATGTGAGGTTTCTGTCTGTTATGATGTCGCGGAAGCCTGAAGAAAGCACACACGATGCTCTCTTGATGGAACAGAAACTAAACTGTTAGTTTCTGGGTAGTAAACCTCGAATCCACGAGGGGTTTCCCTGAATTCACAAGGAGATAAAACTGGAATCCACCAGAAGAAAATTTGACAAAACGTCTGAATTTTTATTGATAATCAACTATGAAAAACGTTTACAGACTAAGGGCCTATTTAAGGGCTCCTTAAAACTTGACAAACAAGAAAATATAATCTAAAATAACTCCTAATTGATACCTAACTATAACAGGAACCAAATTTGACCTAAAAAGCATTAAATGCACCTAAAAACACGGAAATAAATCACCTAAACCTAAAATAACGTTTTTACATAAAAACACCGAAAAATAATAAATTACAATAATTAAATAGTAAATTGTGTCCTACATCATGTTAGCTACCCATATGACAGTGAATACAGAAACGTTATTATACGATATTCCAAGTTATCCATTGGTAGAATTTATGGGATTGAAGAATCCCAGTCTGAAAGTATTCTTCATTGGATATTATGTATTCATGGCCTTTAATGGATTGAGAAGATCTAATAGTGTCTATGGCGAAACCTAAGTTTAAACAGAAGCAACAAAGGACAGACAATAAGTTTGTCTTGTTAAGAAGTCCCATAACTTGTTCTGACCTGCTTGTGCGGTAATTTTCTAGGATAGACTTCCCTCTAGAGACTTTGAAGAGTACTCTTACATCCCAGAAAACACATTGTCATATAAAATTATATATCAAAGGGGTTCTTTCCCTAGCCAAGAGTTTCTACATTTGAAAAAAAAGACAGGTTGAATGTAGACCTTGGGCCAGGGATGGAATTTATGCAGACTAAAAATTCATGCTTAATACTGCAGAATTATGGAATTTGAAGATCTATGATCTATCACACCAGCTGTAAAAAAATCCACCCAGATATATAATTCCACCATAGTTTTTCCAAAACCAAAATAGATCAAAGCAATAAATAATCTAACACAGGTTTGGTAAGGAAGGGGAAAGTCAAAGAAGAGCCTCTTCAATGGAAAAAACAGTCCAGGTACACAAACATTGATTTAGAAAATTTACTATCAGGGGGCAGTTACAATTAGTCAGACCTTATAAAATCTTTGTAGCCAAAATCCTCTAGAACCCCTTAAAATCTTTCTACAATGATTTGCTCCATGAACTTCTTGTTCTCTTAGACTAGAACCAACTTCTCGTTCACTTAAACCAGATTCTATGAGACTTAAGGAACCTCTTTGAATATTTGCAACAATGACCCTCATTGGAAAGAGAACTCGTCGGTTTCAATCTCTCAAACACCCTCTTTGGGATCACTAGAGATTTGCCAATCAAAATCCTAATTATCTCTCCCTTTTGGCAATTCCATGAGTAAATCAAGATTACAATTTTTTTTTTTTTTTTTAAATTTAAATCCCATTATAAAATCAAGTAATATAGCCAATCTTGAGAAACCACATAAAAAACTAAGACTTACCACCTGTTATTAGAGATCTATCACAAAGAAAGTAACTTGTCTTTTCCTGAACCATGAGCAAAAACCTTAATGGAATGGGAAAAAACAGGTATAAGCTACAAGTCATAGTCACAAAATAATCAACATCAGACAATGGTTTTAATTTTAAACCATACTAAAAATCGGTAACTAGTAATTTCATAAATAACAGCGGACATATCCCCCCAGAAGCAAAAACATACATATAATATATATCCAAGGTTATATAAATATCCTGTGTTATCTAAATAAGAGTTCTCTAGCTAATTCTAATCCCCTAAAACCTCTCCACTTTTAGGTCACCAAATGGAAGGGGAGACATTCTCTAAAAACTTACATGCAAAAGATTAACCAACAAAATAGAAGCCTAAAATGCCAAAACATGAATGAATCAATGAGGCACACTCCAAAGGATGGCCACTTGCTTAAGACTATTTTGGCAACTGTGGCATGAAGACTCATGGTAGGTCAGGCATGGCGAAAAGTAAAATAAATTAGTGGGGCATGAAGACTCATATCTTGATGCACATGAGACACAAGAGAAGACCAATGACAACCCAAAATTTAAAGTGCAAAGCTTGAAAATTGGAGTAAACCCAATGAAAGCCATGAGCGGGGCATTAAAAATGGAAATGACGAGCTCCAGGTAACATTAGATCTACCCAAAAATTTACACTCAATTCAGCAATAGCAGACTATCGAATAACAACTTGTAGGATTACTAACAACATTAGTATAACACAGAAAAAGGTCCATAAACTATTCCACTTTAGCATCAATCACAGGAATGGCAACAAGTGGAATAGCCTTCTGCAATGTAAGTCCAAATTTGTCTTTCGTGTTGATACCTTCGGGTGCCATTCGATCAGGAAAAAGCTTCCAATCAAAGTGTGGCGAATGAGAGAAGCTAGTCATTTCCCATTCACTTGTAGTGGTAGTTTGTATCAGTTCCTCCATTGAACAAGTCCTGACAAATTGTCACAATGTTGTTAAACAAGAAACGAATAGAGGTCCAATTGCTGTATAAGAAATTATAAGACTTGTCATGAAATATTGAATAGTTATCCATTTCTTCACTTTCACATTCTTTGATTACCAAATAGAAAAAAGTTCAGCAAACTTCAACTCACTTTTTCATTACTTTTCTTTTTCTAACTTCAACCGCAGGTAGGTGTGTAAATCATGGAGCAAAATCAACATCTGAACCACGTGAGGTGTCTTTTGGAAATTTCTTCAATATGAATCATAGACCCAAATGCCAATAAGGAAAAGAGAAAACATTATTATAAACGTCAGACTATCAGAGTAAAAGAAAAACAGCGATTACATATTGCATTTGGATATAAATAGAAGTTTAACAGAGCATTTCACATACTTAGCCAAAAACAAAAAAGACAGAGCATTACATATGCAGCACACAAAATAGAAAAGTGTTTTAATCAACAATAAGAGCAAATTGGCAGTTGATTTTAAATGCATTACCATTTTGAGAGTTGAGATCATGACCACTTTAGCAAGAGCCCAGGCGGGTCATTTGGTCCTCTCCTTCCATTAAATAAAAGAGAACAATGAAAACTTTGTATTATTCCAACCTGATTAAAAAACTACAAAAAAGAAATTGATACCGGTATGATTTTAATTTTTGAAAAAAAAAAGGTAACGCTAAGAAGAAAACAGAAAAAGAAATGCTAGTATATGTCCAGGAATATAAAAAAGAAAAAGAAAAGAAAGAAAACAACTAGATTTACAATGGTAGTAAGAAAAGATGATAACTTACCGGTAAAAGAAGAGAATAAAATTCTGTTTGAGATGGTAAAATTCTAGATTTCATAATGACCAATTAAAGTAACAGATACTGTGGACTGATTCTTTCTTCTTCACTGCGGTTGCTGTATACCAAACCGAAACCAATTTTCTCCACTTCCATGCCCACGGCAGCCATTTTAATCTCAACTTGATGGAATCCCTTCGCATCAATAGAGCCGCAAGGGCTTTCTGGAGAGGGTAAATAGACCAGCCAAAGGTGATGCGATTCAAATTTACAATATCTTTCTCCAAAACTATACTTAGGTGGTAGTAAATTCTTCAGCCGTCCATTGACTTCAAGTGAATAAACGTGAATTTCAGATGGGTATCGATGACGCTCGCAGGGTACAAAAACAAGGCACAAAAGAATTCCCTTCCACTCATCGCACCCATTAAAAGGCACCTGTATGTTTACTTTTTTTGTTTTGAAAATTCGATTCACATTTGCATAGCGGGATGCATATCTTCGGAAACTCGGAGAGGTAACAAAGGAGCTATAAGGCTCTTCGCATATTTTCACTTCTTTTAACCATGACGGAATTCACTCCCAGGAATAATAGAAGGTAATCTCCTCGCCAGTAGTTTACCACTTTGTCCCTGAAATATACAAAGTATCATATTGAGTAAAAAAAAAACAACACAGATATATTTAGAAAACACTAGTTTACCTGAAGCATGTTATAGCCGCTTTGAATATTGTCAGCCAATTTGAAGCAGTTGATACAGCTGAAACATAAACTAAAATTATCTGGCCCGCAGATATTATTTTCTGGTCCTGACCATCTTTCCAGTGAGGTACAATCGTTTACACTTATACGCTCAACTTTTGACGGAAGATCTGGTAATGACTGAAGCCTTTTGCAACCATCCAAGTAGAGCCATCTCAGATTAAAGAGATGAGAGATGCTTTCAGGAAGGGAAACGAAATCATTTCCACTTAGCCGTAACATAACTAAATTGTATAAGCAGCCAATATTATCGGGAATTGCCAAAAGATGGCAGTCACTAAGATCCAAATCGCTTACACGTATACAGAAACGCAATAACATACCCATGAGATCAAATGGAGATGATGGCCATTGACATCCCCTAAAACTCACTTTATTGAGCCTTCTAAGGAAAACAGTGGAGTAAGGCAACTTTTTTATAGCTATACCATGGAAACACACTGTATCGAGCCTTTTAAGGAAAATAATGGAGAAAGGTAACTTTTTTATAGCTGTACTTTGCAAACAAAGAATCGACAGACTTTTCATCTTCCCCAAGTCCTTTGGTAAGTTGACAATTTTTGAGCATCCAGAAAGATTAAGAATGCGTAAATTCTTTAAACTACAAATGGTGTTAGGAAGACACTTAAGGTTTTTGCAATCCCTCAAGATCAAAATATTAAGACCAGTCAAACATTTAACAGATGAAGGTAATTCTGTAATAGCAGTGCATTCCAAAAGAAGTTTTTGTAAGTGCTTCATGTCTCCCACAAATTCTGGAACTTTCTTGACTTTTGAACAATAAGAAAGTTTAAGAAATTCAAGAGACTCCATTTTCAACTTGTCTGGAAGACAAATTAGTTCTTTGCACTCTTCTAGATCTAGATGAATAAGCTTTTTCATATTGCCAATGGATGGGTGAAGCTTACGTAAATTTGAACATCTGGCAAGAACTAATTTCTTAAGATTTGGGACTCCAGTGAAGTCGGGGCTTATAATCAGGTTCAATGAGTCAGCCAAATTGATGAACTTTAACTTGTCAAAAATCTATTAGAAGAAAAAAATAAGTTTAGACTAATTAACTTCCTAGTGTCTATTTAAAAAATAATAATAAAATAAAAAGGCAAATATGTATGAGGATGCTTATTAACTCTCTTACCTTCATTCCTTTCCAAAGTATTTCAATTTTGCTCCGTTGCAAATGAAGTTGAACAAGCTTATCTAGTTGGAAACAAGGCAACAATTTTGAAGTATAATCACTCCATTCAATAAATCTTAAATTAATAGGGAGATGTTTGGGGACACGTTCAAGATAAATATTTTGAACTCTCAGAAATTTAAGATTGGGCATCTTCAAAAAGGCGTTAGGGTTCCAGAGTGGTCCTTTTTGTTTTTTTGATGATTTGAAACCTCGCCAAGATAGAGTCCTTTCGACCCATCCTCTGAGAGTAACCAATAGAGCTAACCCTCGCCAAGATAGAGCACTTAGGACCCATCCCTGAAGCCTATCCAATAGAGCCGACCCTGGTGGCGTCCAACATTCCTCTTTTTCTTCATGACAAATGCCTATTTTCTGGGCTCCCCTGATATCTATGGCTTGAACTGCTTCTGTTCCCTATTAATAATAATAAAAGGAATTTGTTATTGCAAAATATATTATTAGCGTAACTTTTCATATTTCATTTTTGCAAATAAGAAGAAATGGAAACAACTCAAGTAAATAACCTCTTACCGTATTGTTTTTCAACACATGATCAATGTCCTCATAAAGCCACAATCTACTGCGCTTCCCAGGCTCATCAGGAGACTCTTGACGAACTATGTTCCTACCCATTTCTCTTAGTAAATTGTGCATCCACAATTCATTATTATCCGAAATTTTCAAGAGAGATTTGTCAATGAGTTCCCTCAATCCAATTTCAGGGTAGAGGTCAAGACTATGAAGTATTTCTACTACATAATCTTTCTCCTCGTGATTAAAGAAGCATGCAATATGTAAAAATATTTCCTTTAGTAAGTCATCGAGTCCATCAAAACTTATTTCAAGTACTTGGATAACAATTCTCCCAGGACCTTCTTTGAGCCTCTCTAAAGCACTCTTCCATTCAACAATACTTTTTCCAAACAAAAAGGAACCCAAAACCTCAAGAGCTAAAGGAAGACCATCAACATAGTTTAAAAATTTGTTAGATAGTTCTAAAAATTCATTTGGAATGTGCTCTTTTTTAAAAGATTTCAAATAAAAAAGATGACGTGCATCTTCATCTTTTAATGGTTTAACTTCATATATTTCGGATTTAGTTAGTGAATGTGTCTGCAACAAATCTTTATATCTTGTAGTTATGATAATTCTACTACCCAAACCAAACCAATTACGCTCTCCAGCCAACTCTCGTAACTGTTTTAATTGATTTACATCATCAAGAACAAGAAGAATTTTTTTGTTACGGAACCTAGTCTTGATTTTGTTAGATAGATCATGATCATCATCATAATCCAAATGGTTTTCCTTCAAAAGTTTAAGAACAAGGGTTTTTTGAACTGCGGGTAAACGATGTTTTTCACAAACTTCCCTAACATCAGAAAGAAAACAAGAATCTTCAAATTCTTCCAAAACCTTATCATAGACAAATCGAGCAAGAGTTGTTTTACCCATTCCCCCCATGGCCCAAACCCCTATAAACCGAACATCATCAACTTGATCTAAAGCTAAAAGAGACTCCAATTCCATAGCCCGAGGGTATATTCCTACTAGGCCTTGATTAAGTTCAGAGAATTTATATTTATCTGTACACGATATATGTCTCACAATGCTTCGTATTTCTTGGGTCTCAGGGCTGCAATGAACAAAAAACAATACGTTGAGTTTGAAGTTTGAACCACCAAAAAATAAGAGATGCGAAAAATATGAAAATTGATTGGATCGCAAAAATTTTTTTTTGCAAGAAGTACAAAACATTTATGTAGATCTGCTTAAGGTTCAAAATGGAGTTGTATATACAAAGTGGATCATGTGAATATTAGAAAGAAAGAAATACATCAAATTATATTACCTAATATTCTTTAAATGACATCCGGCGAGATTGCCCACATGACTCAAAGCATCTCTCCATGTCTTCACCTTCTTCTTCTCAAAACGTTCTTCATGTTTAACAAAGGCCTCCTTAAAAAGTCCCAATTGTTTCCGCACATCAGAAGGATCCACATAGTGAAAAATAGGGAAAACTGTCATTCCCAGTTCTTTCTCGCATTCAATGATCTTTGCAAGTTCATCCAAGCACCAAGATGAAGTTGCATAGTTTTCTGAGAGAATGACAATAGCAAATCTCGATTCTTCTATAGCTTGCAACAGTTCTGATGAAATAAATTTTCCTCTCTCAAGTTTTTCATCATCCCTAAAAGTGACAATGCCTTTCTGTACCAAAGCTTTGTATAGATGATCCGTGAATTTGTAACGAGTGTCCTCACCTCTGAAACTGAGAAACACATCATACTTCCATCGGCTGGTAGAAGAAGTTGAAGAAGAACTTGGTAAAGATAAGGAGTTTGAATCCATTAAATCACGATATAGATCTGCGGGAAAAAAAAATCAATTAGAACCGAAGAAAATTGAAAAAGAAAACAATTATGAAAGAAGAAAAACTATTTGATGAATTCCCTTCATCAGATGGGCCAAACATTACCTTTTTTTTTTTTTTTTTGGGGGGGGATTTTATGAGCAAGAACAACTGAAGCTTCACAGTTCAGAACTCAGGGGGAGTGTTGGTATCGTAAGGCTAAATTGTGTAGTAGGGAAAGGGATAGCTTGTTGGGTTTTGTCTCTGGCTAAATTGTGTAGTGTTTTGTTCAGAACTAAAGTGACAGTCTTTGGTGGTACTGAACAAAGAAAGTAGGGAATGGAAAAATCTAGGTAAGTTGCAGATTCCACTCCTCCTTTTCTTTTTCTTTTTTCTGTTTCTTTTTTCTTTTTTTTTTTGAAAGTAGATTCCCCTCATTTTTCAATTTTTGCTTTTTGTCAAATTTGAAAGTAAAAACTAACCTTTTGTCAAATTTGAAAGGAAAAACTAAGGGTTGTTTGGTTTATATTTTTAAATAAATATTTTTAGTTTTTAAATAATATTTTATGTATTTTTACACACTTTTTAATCCACACGTATTTGTACAAATATTTTCAAACAATAATTTTTAGTTTTTAAACACATATACCAAACGGGTCTTAAACTGTCCTTCGAGTCCACTTTTTTTTTTTTTTTCTTATTAACTCTATCAATAAAAGCTAGATTATACTTAAGTTAATTTGTTTGGTTTATACTCTACACATCTTTGATGCGATAATTAATCTACAAATATAAATGTTTGTGAAATATAAGAAGCAAGGCCAAAGTTTATACCAAGATTTAAAAGAAAAAAGTTGTTTGGTTTATATAAATTGTTTTCTTTTTTTTTTTTTTTGAATGAAGTTTTTTTTACGTCATCAAAAATAAAATAAAAAAGTCATGATCATAGAAAAGTGAAAGACAAGATAAAAATAAATTAAAAAAAAAAAAAAAAAAACTATGCAAATTGGATGCCAAAAATCTACCTCTTCTAGTTAGCGTACCAAATGTAAAATATGAAATAATATTAAAGATACCTACACAAATAACTAAATATATCATTTTTAACTCAATCAACTCAGTGTAGTTAAATCCACCTTAGTTACTAATGAGTGTATTTCTTTTTCTCATACTTATAAGAGTGGTAATAAGGTTACTCATAACCTAGTTAGACATGCTAGACATGTTAGAGGTTTGACTGTATGGATGGAGGATACTCCTCCCCACTTTTATTTTGTTCTTTTTGCCGATTCTGGCTAATAATATTTGATGTCTTCCTTCTCAAAAAAAAAAAAAAAATTCAGTGTAGTTATATATCTAACATTAAAAATATTCATGCTTGAGAAATATACGTTAAATTTGTAATTAATTTAGTCAATTTCTTCCCCTCAAAAAAAAAATTTTTGTCAATTTCTTCATCTATAATACATTAATTTAATAACTTTAGTAAACAATGAAAAAAATAGTAAAACAGAATGATAATTTTAATCCTTAAAAAAATGGATTGACCGTATAACCCAAAAAATTCCTATCTGGCCCATTTTTTAAAATGGTTAAATGTTTTTTTAGCCATAGCCATGTTATTTTTTAAGCTTTAAGTGAATAAACAGATTAGAGTTCAATTCTGTCATGTTTAAAAGAAAATAAGAAAATAAGAAAATTATTATATTTTATATAAAATTAAGAAAGTAAAATGGTTCTGAATATCTTGTGAGAATTACTTTTATATCTAGGAATTAACAATTACTAATAATTATAAAAATATTCATTCTTTTTTATTTTAGTAATGCTTGATTGATCAACTATCAATCGAAGACCAATCAAAAGAGATCGACTTTTTGCTTCTTCTTCTTTTTTTTTTTTTTTTTTAATTTAGCAGAATTTTGGCAAAAAAGAAGACACTTATATATATATATATATTTAGTAAAAAAAATTTATAAAAGAAAGGGTGCAAATTTTCAACCCTTCTATTCCCCACCAGAGTGTGCACAGCTTTTGAGGGGCAGAGTGAAGATTGGAGCATCGTCACGCGTGTGTTGGAAATTTCCAAGAAGCTTCATTCAATGTATATTACTTTGGCATGGTGTCCTTTCACTTCATTCAATGTATCTTTACCTTGGTCTTTGACCAGCCAGTGAATGGCAATGAGAAAACTGATAATATGATATCCAGAGCCAGAGGAAATAGCGGTTTCAGTTTCATAATGCTGTGGGTTGTTCTTTTCTTCTTTTTATATTTCTTTTTTTTATATATAACATTTTATATTTCTTTTTAATTAGCAATAAATTTTTTTTTTTTGGAATATATATAAAGTTTTCTCAACAGTTAACACTACTTTCTAACCAACAAAGTGAATCGATTTTTGTGACAAAAGTGAAGATTTTTAGAACATTCACATTATGTGGATAATCTTCTATAATACAAAAATTTTCTCATTTTACACATTTTGGCCAAAAATCCTCCCACATCAGATCATATAAAATTGTGTAAACTCTTCTAAAAATTTCCATGAGCTATAGTAACCGTGGATATATACACGGTTACTGTAGCTCGTGTATAGATTATTTTAATAATTTTTTAATTTCGCTCCTTTTTTTTCTCTCTCTTCTCCACCTGCACAACCAATCCCTCATCATCTGCTTCTTCCTCCTCCTCTGATACATGCTCCCACAGACAAAATCAAAAATCAACCACCACAAAATCAACAACAAAATAACCCACAGACACCACAAAACCAAACACACCCACACACGGACACACCAATGGAGACAGAGAGAGTGGATCCAAATTAACATAGAGATACACTTGCTCAAAAAAAAAAAAAAAAAAAAAAAAAAAAAAAAAAACACACACAAAGATACACAAACAAACCCAAACGGACAAACAACAAAGAGAAATCAGTGCTTATCGGAATTGTGGATCAGAGCTGTGGGTCTCGCTTGATCGGAGCTCGTGGGTATGGGTCTTGCCTGATCGGAGCTGTGGATCAAAGCTCGTGGGAGCTGTGGATCAAAGCGTGGTCGGAGCGATGGTTCGAAGCTGTGGATCGGAGCTCGTGGGAGCTGTGGATCGGAGCGGTGGTTCGGAGTTGTGGATCGAAGCGTGTGGGAGCTTGGATTGGAGCGTGGATCGGAGCCGTGGTTCGGAGCTGTGGATCGGAGTGTGTGGAGCAGTATGGACCGAGAGGAAGAGTTGATTCAGAAATACCAAAGATGGGTTATGGGTAGAGAGATGGGTATAGAGAGAGAGAGAGAGAAAAAAAAAATCAAAAAAAATGGGTTCAGAAAAAATGGGCTGAGAGCGAGAAAGAGAGAGAGAGAGAGAGAGAGCGCGCGCGTATAATAAGAGGTTAGTTGAGAAAATAATAAAAAAATTAAGAAAATTGATTATTTAAATAAAAGAGGTGATAAAATAAATGAACTGATGTGGGTGTTTTGTAAAAGTGAATGTGTAAAATAGAAAAAGTAGGTTTTTAGTATAAAAATGGATGTGTAAAATACACGGACTGATGTAGATGCTCTAACATCGGGTGATTATTAAAGGCGAGTTTGTTCAGCTTTTTAAAATTGAATTTTTTTTAAAATAGGGTTTTTAAAAAGTGCAGTATAAAAAAGTTGAGTGTTTGGTAAAAATTGTTAAAAAGTACTTTTTGAAAAAATTGAGTGTTTGGCTAGCACTTATAAAAATTGCGGTTTGAGTGGTAAATTACCAAAAAGGACAATGTATATATAAAGTATTGTGAAAATACTTTCTAAAAAATTATTCTAAAAAGAACATTCAAAGTTTCTAAAAAAATTATTTTTTTCTCACCAATATTAACTAATAATAACCTAACACTTAAGATTTATTATGAAAATATTGTGAAATTATTGTGATAGTATTTCTCAATTTTAATTTCTCATTCTTTATTTTATTTTTCCCTTATTTCTTTACTTTTTTTTTTTTTTCCATTGGTATTTCCTTCTTTTTTTTCTTTTCTTTTTTTCCCTCTTTTTTTCTCTTCCACACACGTACCCTTCTTCTCCTTCTTTTTTTTTTTTTTATTCTTTCCCCTTTTTCCCTACCACTTCCTCCATAACGTTCCAGTTGCCGCAAAGCTCTTTTTTTTTCTTTTTTTTCTTTCTCTCTTCTCTTACCACTTCGTCTACAAGTGTCTTTCCCTCTATCCCATCAAAACACACAAACTTAAAGGTCACACACACCACACCATTTGATTCTCATCAAACAAAGATAGAGGGGGAAATCCAAAAGGAAGGAATGGGTCAGATCGGTGCTTGATCTTTGCCTTCATCGCCTGTCTTCCTCAACACGCCTCTGTCGTTTGCTGATCTGCTTTGCCTTCACCGCTACCTGTCTTCCTCCCCACTACTGCTTGATCTCTTCCCCACTGCCAACGACATGCGGCAGAAATGGGTCAGAGTAGTTTTTTTTTTTTTTTTTTTTTTGTTCTGATTTCATTATCGGGTTCTTTTGTAAAATTGTGTTATAAACAAAGGGATAAAATTGGGTTTTTGGGAAATTTGTGCAACGATAACATGAAACGCACCAGCACTTTTTTGCAATGGAGCTCAGGTCTGCTTTCGTGAAATGCGCTTTTTCATTCACAAATGAAAACGTAGTTTTTTTAGAAAACACAACTTTTAAAATTTACGAAACGCACATTTTATTTATTTGGATTCAAAAAGCGCGTTTCAGCTTCTAAAAGCTGAAACAAACGGGCACTAAGTGAATTTAGGGAAGCCAAAGGTTTTGTAGTTGAATTGGCACCTCCTCATGCACAAAGTGCTTGGGGATTTAGGGAGAAAAGAGTTCGAGCTGCAGGGTTAGCTACATGTTATAATTATTTCTAAAAATTAAAAAAAAAAAAAGAAAAAAGAAAAAAGTTAATTTAGGGAATGGAAAATGGGGAAGAAAAGTGAGAGAATGACTTTTATTTGTATTTGAGTTTAGTTGGCATGATCTTAAGAAGAAAAATTTAGCAGTGGTAGAACACAAATTATTTCAACCAAGTACAATATTTAACCATTTTTGCCCCAAAGTTGTATATAAATGATCCGTAAATTTGTAGCGAGTGTCCTCCCCTCTGAAACTGAGGAAGACATTGTACTTCCATCGGTTGGTAAAGATTAGGAGTTTGAATCCATTAAATCGCAATAAAGATCTTCGAAAAGAAAAATCAATTAGAATTGATGATGCAAAAAATTGTCAGTTAAACTCCTCGTCAATACAGATGGACAAAGGCAACCCGCAATAAGATATGAAATAGAGAAAAGATGAAGTACGTTTGAGAACCTACTCTTAGCAAGTGAAATAACATCTCTAGCATGCAAACCATTAGGCCACACACATCTTGTTGATTAGGAATAAAAAATTAATAAATATAAACCAATTTAAGTATCAAATATATTAAAAAATTAAAACATTAAGGTTTAATCTCAGTTGAATCTCGGTTTGACCTCAAAAATCTTGAACTTCTCCCTTTTTTCAATCTATTAAATGGTCTGGGTTTTAAAAACATGCTGGATTAAAGTACAAAAGGCAAACTGCTTAGTAACATCATTTTTCATATCAGTTTGGTATTTTGATTTTTCGGGTGCCTGAATATATAGGGACTAGGGTCCAATGTTTGGATTGTTCTAAGGTTCATACGGTGATAGTAAATTGCTAAAATATGAGATAAATGGTATATATATTATTGGACTTACACTATACTTGAACTTAAAAAGTCATGGGTTGGGCTTGTAGTCTCAAGCCGCGATGGGAGCAGTGGGTTAAGCCTCGAGTGTGCTGGGTTCAAGGGTGTTCGAAGTGGGTGTATGGACCCATGATTAAAACATGAGGCATAAAATGATGTTGTCACGTGACAACAAAAAGAGTTTTACATTTTAACACAATTAAAATTTACCCCTAATGTATTAAAATATGGAAAATATAATTGCTACAAATAATTAATCCAATAAATTAAATTATGCTTTCTACGAAAAATAGGGAAAACTTTTGGGTATTGATAGTTACCCTTCTTTGTTTTGTGTCTCGTGTATACAAAAAGATGCTAGATGAATGAAAAAAAATGTATTATGAATTTTGACTCATGTGATAAATTCAATCTATGTTCCATAAAAATGATTATTAAGATTTTAGTTGCATAGGAATTCATACCTTAGGGAGTTGTCTACAGCTAAACAACCATTTTTCTGCCTTTTCTCTTTGAGGAGAAATTATACAGTCCTCTGGTGGACCACGTCACTTGTCCACCATTCCACTAAAAGACTCCCACTTGTTTAAAATTGCTGAATCAGTAATATCTATTTAAAAAAAAATTTATAACTCAGCAATTTTAAACAAATGAGAGTCTTTTAGTGGAACGGTAGACCACGTCACTTGTCTACCATGTAGACCTTATAATTTCTCCTCTTTGAGACTACATAAATAGGAAGTTAAATGGATTATTGGTTTTGTGATTTTTGAAATTAGAAAGTTTCTAGTGTGAAAGAATAACCATTTGATGGTGAGGTTGGAGGAGTTGAAGTGTTGGAATTTTAAATGTTTGATATGCGAGGTTTCATTTTTGTGGAGATTTCAGTTTTGGTTTAGAAATGTGGTGGGCACTAGTTGATAAATGAGGAGGGGTACTGGTGTAGGGTTAATGTTTCATTTTCAGTAAGGAAGACAATGAAGAGGTTTAAAGCATGCTTATAACTCACCAAAATTACCATTTGTATCTTATTAATTATCCTAACCATTCCCATTCCAACATCTATTCAATAATTTTGTTGAAAATCCATTAATTGATGTTGAACTAATAATTTATTTTTAAAAATAACTATCAAAAATATTTAGTGTCATTATAATAAATGCATTAGTTTCCTTCAACGGTAATTATCATGTGCATAATAACTAAGAAATAATAAAAATAATAATAATATTCCCCAAAAAATAGTGTACCTAAAAAAGAAAATCCACGAGGAGAGATGACTCATTAAACCAATAATTTAAAATTAAAATTAAAATTAAAGAAAAAAATTAGTTCACATCAATCCATTTCGGTCTAATTCGATCTATTTGGTCCAATTTGGTCTCTCAATTCCATCTAATAATATCAAATTTGTTAAAAAAATAAAAATAAAACATTTACACAGGTACTTGATTTAGTACCATACAAAAAAATACTTCCACTCTCCAAACACACACACACAGAGTAGAGTACCCTTCCACTCTCCAAAATCCTTTCCTTTCCTTTCTATCCCCAATTCCCATTCCCAAACCTTCTCTCTCTACCCTCTTCTCTCCAAACGCAAACATCGGCGGATATAGTAAGAACCCATGTGAGGTTTCTGTCTGTTAGTTACCCATATGACACTGAATACAGAAACGTTATTATACGATATTCCAAGTTACCCATTGGTATAATTTACAGGGCTGAAGAATCCCAGTCTGAAAGTACTCTCCATTGGGTATTATGTATTCATGGCCTTTAATGGATTGAGAAGATCTAATGGTGTCTATGGCACAGCCTAAGTTTAAACAGAAGCAACAAATGACAGACAAGAAGTTTGTCTTGTTAAGAAGTCTCATAACTTGTTCTGACCTGCTTGTCTGGTAATTTTCTAGGATAGACTTCACTCTAGAGACTTGAAGAGTACTCTACCATCCCGGAAAACACGTTGTCATATAAAATTATATATCAAAGGGCTGGTATAGAAATTAGGAAGACTAAAAATTTATGTTCAGGCCCCAATGTGATTAATACTACAGAATAATTGAATTTGAAGGTTTATCACACCAGTTGTAAAACAATCTACCCAGATATATAATTCCATCACAGTTTTTCAAAAATCAAATCAATCAAAGCAATAAATAATCTAACACAGAGATTTGGTAAGGAAGTGAAAAATCAAAGAATAACCTCTTCAATGGAAAAACCAGTCCAAGGACACAATTTACTATCAAGTTGCGGTTACAATTTTTCAGAACATACAAAGTCTTTCTACAATGATTTGCTTCATGAACTTCTCATTCGCATAAACCAGAACCTAATCAGGGGCGGCGCTAAAGCATATTCAGGGGGTTGAACCCCCTGACTTCAAAAGAAAAAACTATATTATTATTATTTTATTGGAACATTGTATCTATCTACTGTGGAGAGTTTTTATTTGTAGGTTTCTTGTTTTAATTTCTTGTTATTTTTGTTAATTAAACCGGAAAAATTTTGGTAAGAGAAAAAAATTAGTTTAGGTTTTTTTTTTTTTTTTATTATTATTTTTTTCTTTAAAAAAAAAAATAGACAATAAAGTTTGGATAAGTTTTTAAAGAATTAAACTCGAAAATTTTGGTAAGAGAAAAAATTAGTTGAAGCCAGATTTCACGTTATAATTGTTTTTTTTTTTTTTTTTCCTAAGGAAAAGATAATCATGCCTACATTTTGGATGATTTTTAAAATAAAACCTGAAAATTTTGCTAAAACGTTGTTTAACTGCTTGGTAGTAGGGATGAACCTCTTGGACATGAGATTTTTTTTTTTTAAGAGGAATGCTACGTCTACAACAATTTTACAACAAATCACAGGTAGTTAGTTGTTATTGGTTCAAATTTGAAACTAACACTAAGATTACTTTTTTGCCCCAACAATAACAACCAGTAACAACCTGCCACTTTGGATTTGTTGTAAAAATGTTGTAAAATTGTTGTAGATGTAGCATTTCTCTTTTTTTAAATTGTTTTTGAATATAGTTATTGAATTTCCTTATATGCCTCATTTTTTATTGGAAAGTAGGAAAAAAGAAAAAGAAAAAGAAAAAGAAAAAGAAGAGTACGATAGTGGAATAAAAAGCAATTTTATTTTTATTATAAAAAAAAAAAGTTGAATTATGCTTGTCTACTAACGTGTGAGAGAAATGTGGAGGTGGGAGAAATGTGGTTAGAAAAACTGTTTTTTTTTTTTAATTTAGCAAAAATATAGGATTTTTTAAAATCAATAAATATACATATTTAACACTATTATTTAAGCTTTACAAATTGATAAATTTGAGGGCATTTTGGGTATAAAAAAATGAGAAATCCAAACAGGAGAAGCCCCTTAAATAATAGTATAGATTATACAAAAAAAAAAAATTGAATTATGCTTGACTACTAATGTGTGAGAGAAATGTGGAGGTGGGAGAAATGTGGTTAGGAAAAACTGTTTTTTTTTTTTTTTTTTTTTTTTAATTTAGCAAAAATATAGGAGTTTTTAAAATCAATAAATATACATATTTTTCCCTATTATTTAAGCTTTACAAATTGATAAATTTGAGGGCATTTTGGGCATAAAAAAATGAGGAATCCAAACAGGGAAAGCCTCTTAAATAATAGTATAGATATATAATATTTTTTTTTGTTAGCTTAATACTTTAATTTATTTTTTAAAATATTTTTTTTAGCACACTCTCACTTAAATTTTGCACATCTTTATTATAAGTATTTTTGACTTTAAGAATAAAGAGTAAGTTTTTTTTTTTTTTTTTTTTTTTTTTTTTTTTTTTTTTTTTTGAGAAAGCGAATAAAGAGTAAATTTTTGTAAATTGTAAGTGTAATTCTTTTTTTTTATAAATTTATATTATATGTGTGTGAGTGTGTGTTTAATATTGATTGTGTACATTACATTTTGTTATAATGTTATGTATTTGTGTAAATTATGATGTGTGTGGATGTTTCTATATACCATATAAATATAATATAACTTTATATAATTTAATAATTAAGAAATAAAGAGAGGTTTTTTTTTTTTTTTTTTTTTTTTTTTTTTTTTTTTTTATGTGTGTGTATTGTTATTATATTATAATAACTTTTTGCAATAAAATTAGTAAAATTCAAGAAAACAATTGTAAAGTTAATGATTGTTCAAGCATTACCACCGCCCGCCCTTAGTGCGATGGTTACTCCACAAGTATAAGTGTTTGTGGGGTGTGGGGTGTGGGGTGTAGGGTGTGAGAGGTAAGGGGCAGGGTTCAAGTCTCCAAGAGCGAGTTTCACACACATATACACTTGATTAGATTAGAGTAGAATTTCTATCTTGTATTAAAAAGAAAAAAAAAATGATTGTTCAAGCATTTAATTGGTTAAGTAGACACGTAGTGTATAATTTTTTTTTTTTTTTTTGAGAAAGACGTAGTGTATAATTTATGTATAAATGAGTGTGATTATGTGCGTTAATAATTAATACGGAGCCAATGAGTTGAAATTAGTCATTTAGTCTAAAATATTTTTATGAAAACAAAGTCAAATAGATAATAACAACTATATAAAGATAAAAATGTTAGACAAACTTAACAAAATAAAATCATCATAGACTTCTAGCTACCCACATTAACAATAGATATTCATAATGAACTATCATGTAACATTCAAAATTTGAAAACTTGTAGAATAAAATTGTAAAACTTTATGTATTAATTTTTTTTTTCGATAACTCAATATATTCAAGTTCTCTTTTTATTAAAATTTTGTAGTGACCCCCCTAAACAAAATTCTTGGAGCCGCCACCGAGAACCTTTGACACTCCAAGGAACCTCCTTGACCCTCCACCGTTAAATTATATTATCTTTGTATATTCTTTATGTTTACAAAATTTTAAGATGATCAAAAATCAATAGCCATGTTATCAATTAATTATTTAAATTCGAGTTTTTGTAGTTTGAAATAATGCATAAAAGATTAGTTATGGATCGAATGGTAAATTACATCTGACTGGCATGAAATTTGACATGCATGTTAAGAACATATAGAATATATAATTTAATAGTTGAATTTTCAAAATATGAATTCAATAATAAGTTATTGAATGATGTAATATTATTTATATTTACACCAGGTGTAACTTGAACCCGACCCAATGTGCCTCAATCAACTCAATGTAGTTGTAGATCTAGCATTGAATACTTGAAAATTGAACATTAAGTTGGTAATTAATTTTGTCAATTTCTTCATCTATAATACATTAATTTAATATAACTTTGGTGAACAATGAAAAAATAGGTCAAAAAAGAATTACAATTTTAATCCTTCACAAAATATGGGCCGTTAACCCCCAAAAAAAAAATCCATGTCGACTCATATTTGATTCATATCCATGTTCTTTTTTTGGCTTTGAGTGGATAAACAGATTTGAGTCCAATTCTGTCATGTCTTAAAGAAAAAAAAATTAACTTTTATATAAAATCAATTGTGGTGAGCAAAAAATAGATAGCTAACGAATCAAGTGGATGTTAACGTATTACTATTTGCTCACACAATTCATTTTTAGAGGTAGGATGCAAGGTCAACCTTTGAATACCCAATTATATGATAGCTAATGACAATCATATCAGTTCCACGTATGAAGTAAGTGTATTAAATGAGAAAAAGCCCTGAAATGGCTAAGTATTCATCCTCGGGTTTGGTCTGAGGAAGAGGTTACAATTGGATAATCTCTCTCTTTCTCTCATGTTTTTCTCTTACCCTAAACTAGCCTTTTCCAATTCCAAGTGCTTCTTGACTTTATATAGTTAGCTAAAATGCATCATTGAGACTTTACACTTAGAGGGTTAGGATCAGACTTTCACGATACTTGTCCCATCAGGGCTTTGCTAGAAGGCTTTATACTTAGGCATGAGTTCTGTGGGCACTGTTCATGGTCAGTTCGCATTAATGCATCTAGCTAAGTGGTTGCAATGCATTTAATGCGGAGGGGGAGGGTCGCTTTGTCCTTCATTTTTCTACTCTTTCTTGTTCAATACCAAGTTACCCGGCCCTTTTCCACCCTTGGGTGGCGTCGTGCTTCCCTTAACTTTGATTCTCGGCTTTCCAAGGTTAGGTAAGTGTTCTCGGTGCACTCGTCAATTATGGTTGCTCAACCTCTCCCTGAGTTAGGTGTGTACTCTTCGAGAACATCCCACCAATATTTCCTGAGGTTTACTTCCTCAGAAATGCCTTTACCTATCTCATTAGCTATTTTGGATCCTCATCCTTCCACATTATTCTTATACTCTCATAAAAAGTAAAATGGCTTTGAATATTTTGTGAAAGTTACTTTTATATCTAAGAATTAATAATTTATAATTATAAAATTATAAAAGAAAACAAATTTTTAAGTTTATTTATCATCTTTTTCTTTTTTATTTTTTTTTTTTAATTTTACATCAAAACACGTATATGATACATTATTTTTGTCCCTTTTTTTTTATTCTTATCCTTCTCCCTTTTTTTTTTCTCTTCTTTTTCTTCCTTTAAACATAATATTAATTATTAAAAAAAAAAATTCCACAACTTTTTTTTTTTTAGTTATTGTTATAAGAGGAATGATATGTCTACAACATTTTTACAACAAATCCTAAGTGACAGGTTGTTATTGGTTGTTATTGTTGGGGTAAAAAAGTAATCTTAGTGTTAGTTTCAAATTTGAACCAGTAACAACTAACCACTTGTTATTTGTTGTAAAAATGTTGTAAAATTGTTGTAGACGTAGCATCTCTCTTGTTATAAGACTGAGATTCGCGTACTTATGAGTTTTTTATTTTATTTTTATATTTAGCTTTTAGTTTTATATTTTTTATATTCAACCGATTGACTAGCGTTTACATTTAATCAAGAATCCAATCAACGCCATGAACCTAATATTTCAGTTCACATAATCGAGTGCTCGATTGATCAACTATCAATCAAAGACCGATCAAGTAGCTATTGAAGAAATACGGAAAATAACTTTTTTTTAACAGTATTTTAGCAACAAAAAAAAAAGAAAAAAAAAAAAGAACGACTTTTTGCTTTTATTAATTTTGCAGAATTTTAGCAAAAAAAGAAAACAATTTATTTTAATTTTTATATTTTGTTGTTTTACAATATATTTAGTAAAAAAAAAAAATATAAAAGACGGGTGGAAATTTTCAATCCTTCTTTTCCCCAGCAGAGTGTGCACAACGTTTGTGTTTTGGTAAATAGTAAATACCGTGTTTGATGTTTCGTTCACTTCAGTTACAGTCACATACAAAATTTGCAAGGAATTTTGTTTTACTCACTTTGGCATGTGAAAATTTGAAAAACATGCATTACAGCTCATAACATGTGCTCTTAGAATATTGGCTAACCATTATTTTTGACCAGCTATAAAAAAAATGATTTCAACTAAAAAAAAAAAAACCTCATTCAACTATCCGAATTATTGACCCTAAAAAAAAAAAACTATCCGAATTATTAAAAAAGATCACAATCTTTTAATGTTTCATTTTAGTCCTTATATTTTAAAGTTCGTGTCAAAAAAGTCCATACTATTAACTCTTACTTTTATTTTCTTTATCTCCAAACAAATATAAAAAATACAAGAAAAATATTTGAATAACCAATTTCTTCTATCCCTTGTTGATATCAAATCAAAGTTTTGAATTCCGTTCCAAATTGACTATTAGAACTATGCACCATATATATATATATAATAATTAATAATAAAAAATATATTATTATTACTTATTACTATTGTAGGGACTGGTTTGGTAGCCCAAATCCAATAGGCTTGGATTGTGAGCCTAGTGAACCCTAGACAATGAATTTGTAGAGAGTGGGTGAAAGAGCTGGGCTGGTTGTGAATGAAACAGTAATGAGCTATGGTATTTACGAGTGAATAAATATGCAAATAAGCTTAAACGAGTACAAGTATGAATGTCCGAAGAGGAAATATATTGGATGAATGTGGGTTACAGTTCTTAGAGCTACAGTAATGTGGTTTTCTTCTTTTCTCTCTTTTTTGTTCCGATCCCTATTATCAGAGGCTTCTCTTCCTTATATAGCACCCTCTCCCCTCATCTTTAACGTCCACTTGTTCATCATCTAGACATCCACTTGAGTGCCTGTCCCATCAGGTATCTTCTTTAGCCTTGTGTGAGTGGCAGTAGCTGGGTTAGTACTGTTTAGGGGTCTTCTCCACATTAATGCGGCAAAAAAAGTAGCTGCAGTGCATTTAATGTGGTGGTTGAAGTTTGTCTTTTAGATATTTCTTCGTTCCTGCTATCCCCATGCGTGCCTGAGGTTCATACTTATCATTAGAACTGTTAGGAAGGTCACCTGAACCTTCCAGGTGTTTGTTTGATCAAGGCTCTGTGTCCGAGGACGATGACCTCTTCGGAACAAAGGTGACCTTCTCGGACTACACTACTCGTTTGTTTCCAGGTACATTTCTTCCATGTGGACTCCTTCTCGAACATTTTCTTCTCTTCGGACACACAGTAGTCTTCCAATAAGGGCCCAGGCCCATTATACTAGGTTGGGCTTTCACCCCCACAACTATTATAAATAAATAAATTATATAAATTAATGAATTAAATATAGTACTCAAAATAAGTGGTCACTTTATTTTTTTATTTTTTTATTTTTTTTTAAGAATAGTCATATTAATTATTCTATAAATGGTAAATACACTTAACATGCTAAGGTATATAAAAACTAACAACCTTCAAAAAAAACTTTCCTTTCAAATCACTTTTCCCATTCCAAAGTCCCACCCATGTGACCTCCTCACTTTGCCATTACATTTATGGCTTTCTTACTTGGGTGAAAAGCGTAAGGAGAACTAACACGTCATTAGTGAGGGAAGGTGACTCGAACTCAAGAGTCAAGACATGCCATATAATGGAGTCTTGTAGGCCTAAGTCCTCAGCCACTGGGCCACCAATCATGTCAGTATGTTCATCTCTAATGACAACTTAGGTTGGTAGTCTTCTAGGAAAGAAGTTGGTACTCTTATATCCCATAAAATACATTTGATGTAATAAAAATTCAAAGGATTCCATTCCCCACGCTAGAAATTTATATCTCATATTCTTCTTTTGAAGAAAAAAGATAGATTAAAAAACATAGAGAATATGAGTTATAAGCAACTTCAAAAGTTTTTCCCAGGTCATTAAATAAAAAAAGATAGATAAAAAGTTAGAACAAGGACTAATGTTGAAAGTTCATAAGAGGGAATAGGATATTTCAATTAAATTTCTTGGATTGACCTTATTATATTTTCTAATAAATTTCCTGACATATCCTTGCTTCTTAATTATATTCACACTATCAAAGTCTCAACTCTCAATTATAATCTATGTTTTTAAAATTGGATTTCCTGATGAATCCTTACTTCTTAGCTCTTAATTATATTTCTAAACAACTTGGAGACACAATTTTAAAGTTTAGATACTTGATACCAAACATTAACGTTTTCAAAAACTCACTTTTTAAAGTTTTTACCGAACTCTCTATTTATCAAAAAACCCAATTTCATAAAGCATTTATTAAAACTCCCACTTTCTCAAAAATCATAGTTACAAAAAGTTGAACCAAACTTACCCTCAAACCTATTATCTCTCATTGAATAACTTATACACAAATGGTCAAGCTATTTATTTTTCACTTAATTCTCTCACATACCCAGCCACATGCGTCTCACTACCCTAAAAAAATATTTTATATCAAATGATATCACGTCACCCATATCAAAATCTAATAAACAAGAGACATGTGTGCAAAAATAACTACTTACTAACACATGTTTTTATTTTGTCAGTGGGTTAGTTATTTTTTCTAACATCTCTCACACTTATTAGATTTTGATACCACTAACATAGTATTATTATTATTATTATTATTTTTGAGAAGTAACATAGTATCATTTAATATCAAATACCTTATAAAAATTGTTGCAACTGTTACTTTTTACAAATTTAATCTTATTTCTATTTTAATTCATTTTAATGTATGAAGGGGTCAATTAGCAATTGCTTAGCAACATCATTTCCTATCAGTTTGGTGTTTTGATTATAATAAATAGCTCAGATGTGCTTTATCAGGAAAAAAAAAAATTGCTCAGATATGAGAGAAATACTATATTACTGGACTTACACTGTACTTGAACTTGAGGAATCATGGGCTGGGCTTGTATTCTCAAGTCACAATGGGAGAGGTGGGTTAAGCCTCGAATGTGCTGGGTTCTAAGGGTTTTCAAAGTAGGCTTTTTGGGTATATGGTCATGGCCTGGCAACTCTACTGATGGCTCGGCCACAGTGAGTGGTTAGGTTTTAGCTGGGCTATGCGTACGTAGGGTTTGATTTGTGGATGGTTGGGCTTGAGTGTGATGAGAGAGGTTGGAGGAGTTTGGTCGAGAAAGGATATATGGGTAAGGTTTCTAATGGACTAGTGATGGCTTTGGTTGGTTGGGTGTGAGTGTATGTTGAGTGGTTGTGGCCATTTTGTTCATTGCTGTGTGGTTGGGTATAGTGTAGCTGCTATTTTATGGTTATTATTAAAATTTAAAACTTAAAACAAACAGGACACGAGGCATACAAAGATGCTGTCACGTGGCAGCATGCAATGGACCCAAAATTTCATAATTTTTTTTAAAAAAAAATTAAAATTTAAACCCTAATGTATTAAAATATGGATAAATTAATTGGTGCACATAATCCAATAAATTAAATTATATATGCTTTCTAAGAAAAATAGGGGGAAAAATGTGGTAGTTTGCTTCTTCAAAAATTTTTTTTTTTTGGTGTCTTGTGTATACAAGATGCTAGACAAATAAATAATGATGAGTTTTGATCAATATGACAGACAATTTTGGTCATTTTATAGATTTAGAGGTTTTTTTTTATAATTTTTTTTTATTTTTTTTAATGATCTTGGATTCATGGGTATTTCTGTCATTTTTGAAGTTTGAAATATTTTAGTTACTTGCAAGTTTTGAGGATGTTTTTGGTCATTTTAGAGGTTTGGTGATACTTTAATCATTTTGGAAGTTTCAGAGAGTATTTTTGATCATTTGGAGGGCTTAGGGATTTTTTTATTATTTTGGAGGTTCAAGGTATTTCAGTCATTTTAAAATTTTAGGTTACTTTTGATTAAGGATTATATCTTATATGTTATTTAAATATGTCAATTTTAGGTCTTAAAATCTTTGGAGAATTTAACCCAAATCTAAATATTTGTACTTTTTAACTATCTTTTAGGATATTGAGATTTAGATTATCAAATTCAAATCGCTTGAGCCCAAATGAAACCTAATTAGGAAACAATATTGAACAAAATAATTTTACTCATAATTCATAAGTATTGGTTTCACTTTAAAAAGAAAGTATGGAGTATATAATCAAAATGCATCAAGATTTCTCTCAAGTCCTCAAAAATTTATCAAACAAGTTAAGAGAGATTTTTTTTTTTTTTGGAGAAAAAGTTAAGAGAGATTTTATTGTTAAAGAAAAAACGATTTTATTTATAATGGAATGTCATTATTATTTATTTATGACTCCTAAAATTTTGTGTTAAAGAGAGGTAAATCATCCTTAAGTGTACCAAGAAGAGTATGGTTTAATTTTTTACTTCTTAGATTGGACTAATTATGGAGGAATTTAAAGAGGGAGTAGAGGAATTAGTTTTTTTTTTTAGTTGAATAGAGAGGAATTAGTTCTAACACCATATATCATGTGAGAATATAATCATATATTATTCTACGGTACCCACTATTTTTTTAGTGGGTATGATACCCCTTTAAATCTTGACCATATATTTTACATGTCTTAATCCTAACCATTTATTTATTTTTAATAAAAACTAGTTACCAGATAAGTCTTCAAAAGTTTATCAAACAAATTAACAGAGATTTTATTTTTAAATAAATAGCGATTTTAATTATATTGGAATGGAATGCCATTATGTATGATGGATGGGCATAAATTAGGAGAGATTTATCTCAAGAACTTTATTCTTATCTGCCATAAATCGTTGTAAGAGTGACATTGCAACTGGGGAGTCTTATTTGACCCTGTTGAGTAGGCTTACAGTTTGAAGCAATCTGCCTTTCGGTGAATGCAGGTTGCTTAGGAAAGGGCAAATCCACAATATCACTACTAAGCATTGAAATAATGGTAGATATAGTAGGCCTATCTCTAGCCAATTCTTGCACGCACAGCAATCCCACATGTATGCATCTGAACATCTCCATTTGAAAGCATGGATCCCATATTGTTGGGTCTACAAAAGCCATAATGTTGTTGTTGTTCCACAATTTCCATGCCTGAAGGTTAACAAGTGTGAAAGACAAAAATTATGATATATAATCTTATTGGCAGTAATAAATTAGAGCTTTAAATACAATGACAATAAGTTAGATAGACCTACAAATCCAACAAGGCTCAAGTAGTATTGCTCATTATCGTAAAAGCTAGTGTTTCTTCTCCCACTAACAATCTCTAGTAGCAACACACCAAAGCTAAAAACATCTGATTTATCTGAAAATAGGCCTTGCATTGCATATTCAGGAGACATATATCCGCTGCATTTAAACATTAAAACACATCCTCATCATTTGACTATTTTAAGCATAAATAGTTTTTTTTTTCTTCTTTTTTTTGTAGGGGGGGGGGGGGGGTGAGAATAGCTTAAATTATTTTTAAACAAAAGCACTTACTATGTTCCAACAACCCTTTTAGTATTAGCCTGATTTTCACGTTCTCTGAAAATTCTAGCAATTCCGAAGTCTGATATTTTTGGATTTAGCTCTTCATCTAACAAGATATTACTTGCCTTTAGATCTCTATGAATAATCTTCATTCTAGAATCCCTATGAAGGTAGAGTAGACCTCGACCAATTCCTTCAATAATATTGAAGCGTTTTTTCCAATCGAGGAGTTTTTGATTGAGTGGATCTAAATGAATAGTGAAAAAAAATAAATAGTAAAGGAAGCATAATTTGTACGGAGAAAAAGTATAGAAATATGGAGGTGAATAGTTCAACATGTTAAGGATATAGAAACTTATTCTATTAATGAGAGTAAAAGGAAGGGAGTTTAAATGTACTAACCAAAAACAAATGTGTCCAAACTTTTGTTTGGCATGTATTCGTAGATCAACATCTTTTCTTCTCCCTCAGAGTAGCAACCAAGAAGTCTAACAAGATTTCGATGTTGGAGTTTAGAAATCACCATCACCTCATTCATAAATTCTTCAAGCCCTTGTCTAGATGATTTGGATAGTCTTTTCACTGCTATTTCTTGTCCATCTTGTAATTTGCCCTGGCCAAAGAAACAAATGAATATACGTACTTTTATGTTTGACTTGAAGAGGAACTAATCAAGTATCCAAGGGAAACTATTATACCTTATAGACTGGACCAAACCCACCTCGCCCAAGCATATTAGCTACATGAAAGTTGTTTGTTGCAGTTGCCACTTCTTCCAAACTGAAAATGGGTAGGTCGTGCAGTTTAACATCATCCGGGTAGTCAAACAATAAGCTCTCCCTGCTTTTATTTTTCCTTTCTGATGCAAATTCTAGTAGTAAAAAGTAAATTTGTTGAGATAACTGAAGCTTTGATAACTATTTCTTATGTGTGTTTCCAATAATAGCGGAACAAAATAAAAATAGAAATACAAATTTAGAAGAAACAATCATCCGGGAGATACAAAGATATAAGTGGTTGGACTTAGGTATACGTTCATGAGCATTGCCTAAGAGAAAGTTTAACTATGAAAATAGGGACACTACAAAAGTGGCACAAAAACATTGTAACAAAATCCGAACTCCACTATCTTCTCAAAAAAAAAAAAAAAAAAAAAAAAAAAAAGAACCCCATAAGGAAACCTTGGTGCAAATAATTCAAGTGGTTGCTCTCCAAAATAGGACAGTTTTGTTAGTGTGCAATGGGCATTCACAAATAGGGTTTCAAACCTGTCACAAGATGGCCAATGGAAATTTCATTATAGAAATTAAAGGATGGAAATTATGAGAGTTGAATGTTTTTCATCTTTTGGGACTGATCTTGTATATAAAAACCATTGGACACGCAAAAGAAAAAGCTAGGCTTACAATTTTGGCCAGCTTGATTCACGATAAACTTGCAAAAGTATTTGAACATTTCAATGTTCTCTATATTTCCATCTTCTTATAAAGGAAAATAAATAAGAAGAGAGTTAGGAAGTGATTGAGTGTTGTAAGAAATTGAGAAGATTTGAAGGATTTTCTAATTGGCAAAGAGGCAATATGAAATCAAGAGGAGTAAACGAGATTATGGGCTCGTCTCCACCTACGCGAGAAGAAGGTAAGGCTATAGAATAAGGGCTTCAGCCTTTCTCCCATTTAAAGCTATTGGGGCTTAAATTTTAAAACATACCCAACATGTAAATTGGCAAAAATTGGCAACATTATAGTCCAAATACCACTTCCATTGGGAGTGTTTCACTGAATTTTAAAGGAATATAAAGCCCTGTCGACAAATCTTCACCTTAACTTAAATTTGAAAACCTCGTTAACAACAACAATAATAATAAAATTTTCTTTCGCCTCTACTAAAGCCCTTAAGTAGCTCATAGTTTGGGAGGTTAGCAATAAACTACCTAGATTGTGTAGCGTGGATGAAGAATGTTCCTTTACAAGTACGTTTTGTTATTCAGGCTGATTTAGTTGTTTTATCTTAATAAAGTTGGATGTCTATCTTCTCCAAAAAAAAAAAAAAAAAAAAGCCCTTAAGGTCTATCACATTCTATAAATCCAATTAATGCTCGAACTTGCTCAAAGAAAACGACTTCGTTATCATATTTGCTGGATATATTGTAGCAACCTTTTTAATGCAATAATGACTTAAGATACAATTTCACAAATGAGGTTGTATGTGACATCAATGCTTTTGGTTCTATCATCGTGCATATGAATTTTAGTCAAATGTATGGTATGCAATGGCTATTAGAATACACAACACTATCATCCTCTTGTTAACTACAATAATATAGCATGTGAAATTTCTAGATGAGTGCAAACCATAGCACATTATGCTACCAACTATAGTAGTATAAATAGAACGAAACATATGCTCCTTTTCCTCCTCAAACTGTGGTGACAAATCTGTTGAATGCTTAAAATATGTCACTAATGGAGTACGTATTGCCTTAAATCGCTGCATACCGAAGTGTTTTAAGTATTTTCTCAATGTAATTCTTTTGTCACATAAATAAGTAGCACACTTGTCAATCTCTGTGAATCTCCATGCTCTTTGCTCAATCCAAATCTTTCATCTCAAACTTATTACCACCAAAAATTGAGTCTTCAACTTGTTTATTTAAACTAGGCCCTTTAGCTATAATAAGCAAATCATCAACATATAACAAAAAAATAGACAAAAGAACCATATGATCTGAGAGCTTCCTATGATGCGTACAATTGTCATAGTCACTTCTAGAGTAACCATGTCCAATCATAAAAGTTTCAAATCGATTATATCACTACCTTCTGGCTAATTTATATAAATTTATTCCTAAAGTTCACCATGTAGATTAGTTATCTTGGCATCAAATTGTTCTAAGTCCAAGTCAAACCATGCAACTATAGAGCTCTCTTTCACAATAGTAGAGAACACTTCATTGCAGTCTATGCATTCTCTCTGACTATAGTCCTTTACAACTAATTGTGCCTTTATCCTCATTGGTTCAACCTTTACCGGTTCAACGATTTATGCGGTTCACTTCAACCTACTTTCCACGGATCACAAACGTGACACAAAAACATTCTCATAAAGCCCAAACTCCAAACACATCCAAAAGGCTCACTTTCTTACCGACACCAGTGCACATCAAGAATTACTAATATTTTAAACTCGGTGTGCTATTCTATATTGAGAGGTTGGTCAATGGTCAATATGCAGAACACAAAAGAAAAAAAAAACGTTGTAATTGTCAAAAGACAGAAACGTGGTGTTCCAAATACGACTTGAATTGCAAGTAGTTCACCTACTTTTAAAGAAAAGTCAAGCCACCGTCAACCCTTTCCGTGAACGGTAAATGCCGGCAATTCCTAGTCCCTATAGATAATAGTAATGGACATGTTATTACCTCTTATTTTAGCCGTCCACCTCCAAAAATAGTAGGCAGTGCTGAGAATGGCAATCGCTCCAATAATCATTGAGATTCTGATGATTACTTTCAAATGTCTCTCTTTGGCTGTGTATCAAACAAGTTCAAACAAAGTCAAATTTGAGTTACGAAATTTAATAAAAAATTTAAAATCATTGCCAATCTATTATACCTAAAAAATCTGATCAATGGGTTCTCAGAAAAGTTTATAAAAAAGTATATCAAGTTTTCAGATAAGTCATGGAAGCTGAAAAATAAGACTAACTTCTAAAGTAAATAAAACCATTGAAATTGAGTTGCATTTATTGTATATCACCAAGTAAAAATAAACAACTGGACTAACTGCTAGATGATAAGAAGAATGAGATTATACAAAACAAAAACTTTGACTGAGAACAAGATCACTTACCAAATTCTGAATAGGCGAGACGAATATATATATCCGATCCACGAATGGACAATTTCCTTAGGTCAATAAGGTCTCTGCTCCATGACATACAACCAATTCCAACATCATGTGCATACGCCAAACAATCATTGTTCTTCAAGCACTGCTTTCGACAACCGTCTATAGACCCATATGACCTCTCCATAAAGTCTGGCACTTTGATCATCTTCAGTTTCAAGAATCCATCTGCTTTTCCTTCTTCATCACTATTATTCACCCTTTGACACTGTAATGGTGCCCTTCTAATACACCCACTTGTCCAATTTCCTCTGTTCCATTCCTTAATAATCTTTGGCTCAAACCCTCTAATACAGCTACAGATGGGTGTCCTCTGCGAATCACAGCTTCCAAATGCACCACAAGTGCCATAAACATCACACTCATCTTTTGGAGCTAACCCCACAACCTTCCAATCCTCCTTGCTATCATCCCAATATGTCTGCACTAGATTTCCTTTTGAATTCAACACAAATTTTGATAGAGGCAACACATTTGCATAATCAAATGTTGCATAAACCGTACCTTCTTTGTCATCTACTAGATTAAATCCATTATGATATTCTGCGTTCCAGTCAGGTTCACCAATAAAGATCTGACCATTCCATGGACCACTCCGCCAATATGGACTACCATCTTTCCATATGAAAGCTTCAGGAATGCTCCCTGAAGCCATGCCTGCAGAGAAGCTTCCAATGGATGGATCAGAAGGGCTTTTCCATGATGTATACTGTACTGTCTGATTTGTCCTTAAATTGATACTAAGTTTCATCTTTGGCAAGAATGTATTAGAAGGATGTTGGAAACTCTCCCATATGATTTTCCCTCTAGTGTTTTCTCGCAAGACGAGGTTCCCTAAATCCGAAAGGTGGAAATTTGAATTGGCAACAGAGTTTGTAACATTTGATGACCAAAGAATCTCCTTTTGTCCATCTAATACTACAAGATTGCCGTCCTCTGATATAGTAAGAACCCCAGAAGAATCCTTGAGGGGTTTCTCTTTGTTAGCTACCCATACTACAGTGAATACAGAAATTCTATTATACCATATTCCAAGGTAGCGATTGGTGGAATTTACTGGGCTAAAGAATCCAAGTTTGAAAGCACTCCCATTGGAGATTATGTAGTCTGGGTCTTTGATGGATTGGGGAGATATAATGGTGTCTATGGCAACGCCTAAGTTTAAACAAAGGCAACAAAAGACAGACAAAAAGTTTCTCTTGCTAAGAAGTCCCATGACTAGTTAGAAACTGCTTCTTGTTTGAGTGTATCCTAACCGGCTTATATGCCAAGTACCTTACAAAGAGGTGGGCCCCAGACTGTGTGTCCCGCCTCCTTGTGAGGCACTCAGCGAGGTGATATCATGAGACCAGTTTCTCGTAAGTAGGTGAAGCCCACACATGTGAAGCACATTTACATATGAGAAGCATGCACCTGGTGCATCAGAAATTTAATTGGTACCCGGTTTATGGGATATACCACCTCTTATCTAACAAGATATTGTTGGTTGTTTTCTAGTTACGATGCTACTCCAGAATTTAATGGGGAGTCTAACAACCCAGAAATTATGTCATGTTATAAAAGTCAAAGGGGTTCGTTACTAAACAACAACAACAACAACAACAATAATAATAATAATAATAGATGTTCATTCTCAAAAAAAAAAAAAAAAAAAAAAAATGTTTCTCAAAAAAAAAATTATAATAATAATAACAGTAGTTGCTTATATCTCATGGACCACAGTTTAGAAGTTTCTTATGTCGTTGCACTCTTGGTATATATAATTATATATTCTAAATTTCAATTAAATTTCATAAAATGACTTTACTTATAAATCACATTTACACTGTCTGGGTCCCAATCATTATGATTGTATTTTGAAAAGAATAATACTAGAAATAAAACTATTTTACAAATTTTTTTACAAACTACTGATGTGGTAAGTAATTATTGGTAAATGAAAAAGTAATATTAGTGGTGGACCTAGATAAAAACTAATAAGAGGTTAGTCACATCAACATCTTGTAAAAATATTGTTGTGGGGGCACCAAGCACCAACCACCCTGGCCCACTATATCCGGCCCAAGGCCCGTGCCGAGGACAAAAGGGAAGAAACCCAAGACGTCCAAAGGCCTCACCGAGGGTGCCCGCCTCCTCGGCGCACCAACGTTTGCTAAAGGGAAAATATCCCTCATCCCTTAAACATATCCCACCAACATTCTGACTGCTTTAATGGCGACGTGACTAGCGAGCCCAGGTGCCTTGGTCACTCCAACTAATAGAAATCCTGCAAAAACGGCTAAAAACTAAACATAAAGCCTGCAAAATCAGATGATGGGACAAACCTTTATCCACAGTGACCAAATAACCGACAGATGGATGGCTGAGATTAACTAAAACAATATTATATAACCAAGAGGATTCCCAACATAGGAGGAGGCCCGAAGAAAAAGGGGAGAAGATCGATCAACTCTTAAGAAAAATAGATCCTCGGCCTAAGCCGAGGACAAATATGCTTCATAAACACAACCACATTGATGATCACTCCCTACAAAAACACTTAGCCAAATTTCTTTGAGAAGATTCATATGAATTTCATGTCATCTATTACTTGTCATAAATTTGATATCAATCGTTGTTCGTTTGGATATTGCCAAGCCCCTTTTTACCCACACTCTACAAATTTTTATTGCTAAGAGTCCATTACAAAATGAGTCCCCACAATTGTAAAATAGTTTGTGATTGTAACATTACTCTTCTGAAAAAAGGAAGATATATATTTAAATGATTGTAATTTGTGAAAAATTAATGAGTAATGCTATTATTATAGACACAAACTATTTTACAACATTTTTCTAAACTATTCATGGGATCAGCTTTATATTAGTTTTTATATAGGCTCATCATTAACATCACTTTTTTATTTATCAATAATCATTCATCACATTAGCAATTTATAAATTTTTTTTTGTAAAAGAGTCTGTATCTCTAATATTACTCAAAATTAATATTTCCATTTTATATACACACTTTATTCCCTTTAAAGAGGGGCAGTCAATGAAATAAAGCTATGTCAACCCATATAAAAAAACAAAATTTTCCTGAATTTCCTCCAACCTTGTTCTTTTATCCTCTTTTATTTTGTCTTTACTCTTCGTGGTAATATTTGCTTCCAAAAAAAAAAAAAAAAAATTCACCATAGTCATAGAGTAGTCAAAGTTTTTTTATTTATTATTTATTATTTATTTTTTGTTCTCCTATCTTATTTAAAAGAAATCGATTAGCAGTTTCTCCCGTATTAAGCTCAATATTAATTAGCTAAGTGCACTAGTAGTCTCCAAAAAACCTGGCAACTCCAAGAGAGGCAGTTTAGAATATGGTTTTGAAATTCGGACCGGACCGGACGGTCTGACCGGAAAAATCGGAAACCGGACTAAAATCCGGGTTTTTAAGCATAGAAAACCGGTATCAGTGAGTTGTGAGAGAACCGGACGAACCGGGATTCAACCGGAAAAACCGGACGAACCGTAGGCCGGTTCAACCGGTCATGAAATGGGGGAATATCGGATTCCGGAGGAAATATCAGATTTCGTCGGTAAATGCATACCGGACCGGAAAAAGAAAAATGTTTCTTTGTCACTCTCACATTCCACCGGCAACGATCTCTACATTCTCGACCTCAAGTTGAGCTCGTGGACTGATTTTGCTGCTGCTGCTTCATCTTCATCTTCATCTTCTTCGTCTTTTTCATCTTCTTCTTCTTCTCTCTCTCTCTCTCTCTCTCTCTCTCTCTCTCTCTCTCTCTCTCTCTCTCTGCCCGTCTAACTTCCTTTCTCGGTTTTTTATTTTTTTTGAAACTTTTCTCGGTTTTTCAAACCACTCTGCCCAAAGAAATATACTTTTCAGACGTGATAGCTGGCCTTTTGATTTTCTCAGAGCATCAGAGATGATGGTTTGAATTGGTGTAACAATCTTTTGACACGTGGGCCCAAGAAATAGACTTTTCTGATGCAAATAGTAGCCTGCCTTTTGATTTTCTCAAAACATCAGGAGATAGTTGTTTGAATTGGTGCCACAATCTTTTAACACGTGGGATTGGCATTTATTAAGTTTGAGGGTTGTTAAATTATTTAATAATTTTTTTTTAATAATTTTTCACTTTTATATATTTACGTTAATAACTTCATAAAAAAATACAAAAGTGCCAATGTGATATATTGAGTTATTAGAAATATAATTTTGTATATTATATAAAATAGTAAAAAATAACGGTAAATTTGAAATGATACACTAGTATTGACCGGTATTGAAATGATTTCTCTTAAAGGATGATTATAAAAATGTCTTTTTATGCTTATTTATGTTGTACTATTTTTTTATTAATCTTATAATGTACTATTTTATGTATTTTGTTTCAATTTTTAAGATATTTTAAGTAAATTTTGCTAATATTTATAAATTTAATATATTTATTTATATTTAAATAATTATTAAATTAATTATGACGTCATTACGGTTTGACTTCGATTCGACCTCGGTTCGACCTCAAAAACCTTGAACCTCTCTCTTTTACGGTTCAATGAACGGTCCGAGTCTGAAAACCTTAGATTATGAGATTAGAAGTACACCTGAAAGTTGTGACATTGCTTGTACAACCACCCCTACTAACACAGCCTTACGAAAATCTTTGTTTTAAACCAAGAAACACCATGAATTTATAATGAAAGGTTTAGCTGTATTATTTTTCTTAGTTCCTAAAACCACACACCAACCTAGTTTGTTTGTTTGTTTGTTTTTTTTTTTTTTTTAAGTGCACATATGAAATTAAAAAAAAAAAAGTTTAATTTATTTCTTCCAATTAATATGTATAACACAAGTTTATGTTTATGTTTTAACTTTTTCAATAGATAATTAGTAATTAATCATAGTAAGATATGGTATGCATATACCACAATAAGTGCTTTAATAGATATGATTCAACATATTTCAAGAAAAATATTGCAACTAAGAAAGAATGGTACAAGTATTATACATTTATATTCTAAAAGTTTGAAATTAAAATAATGAAAATTTTATCATATACATTTTGGGAGATTAATACAATAATTAAACATACTTGCAAAAGCGAACTTTCTTTCCAACCAAATTTTTTTTCCATAAAGATCAAAATTTTTATTGCCATGTTAATCTATACTAAATGAGTATTTCATATCATTATATATTGTGATTAGAAAGTCTTTAAATGTCAAATATAGGTGAAGGTGAATTTCAGTTTCGAGAATTATAATGGGCTTGGATTCAGGTGACTTCTTCTTTATCATTTAATTATAAATTTTTATTAATATGTCCTTTTTTATAGGTAATATCAAGGTTGTTATTTATATTTGTTTCCCAAATTTTCTGTTAAATAGTAGCTATTATCATGGTTTTGAAACCCGGACCGGACCGTACGGTCCGACCGGGAAAACCTCGAACCTCTCAGATTTGCGGTTTTTTTAGCATCAAGAACCGCTCTAGCTGAAAAAAACAGGAAACCGTGCCAACCGTGGTCGGACCGTGCGGTTCTGAGAACCGTGACCGGTTTTTGAGGTTCAGACGGTTCCTTTTTGCTTCAGCTTTTCCGACGAATTTTGGGTACACCGGGATGAAGTTATGACCAGATCTAGAAGAAATGAAAAAGAAATGAAATAACACGAAGAAGAACAAAGATCAGAAGGAGATCTGATTATTTTTGGAGGTGCTTAAGCTTCACTGATTCACAATCTTAAAATCTGTTGCAGAGAGAGACAGAGAGCTTCTTTTTTTTTTTTTGGATAATCAAGAGAAGAAACTCTTTTTGATTGATAACAAACACAAACACAAACACAGACACAAACACAAAGAGACCACTGATGAAAGATCAAATTGTTGATTGTGGAGAAGAAACCCAGCTAGCAGATGTCGGCTACTCCAGGACGAAGACCAAAGTTGAGAAAGAGAGCTCATAAACGAACAGAAAGGAGAAAGATAAAAACTGCTTCAGCGGCCAAAAGTAAAGACTAAAGAAAGAGATGTGGTCAAGGAAGTAGGTGGGGGTAGGTGGGATAATTTAATGGAGTTCCACGTTTTGCTTTCTAACTGGTTGAACTTTTTAACTTTTTATGTTTAGTTTTTATTTTAAAGAAAATAGTTGATTCTTATCTTTCCAGTAGGCCACGTTGCATGCAATGCAATACAATAATCTTTCGTTCATCACGTTAAATAAAGAGAGGTGTTATATTTGCAACATTTTTACAATATTTTCACAATAAATCATATGTAGTTAATTGTTATTAGTTCAAATTTGAGTCTAACAGTAAGATTAATTTTTTGCTCAAATAATAATAATTAGTAACAACTTGTCACTTAAAATTTATTGTAAAAATATTGTGAAAATATTGTGGACATATCATTTTTCTTAAAAAAAAATTAATGCTTTTGTAATTTTATAAGTGCCATGTTGCGGACATGCAACACAATTACACAAATACCATTATATATATATATATTATTCTAATTATTATATTATTAGATATTATCACAACTTTAATTAATCAACGTAAAAAAATATTAGGATTTAATATTTCTTAAAGTTATGAATTATGATATAGAAAATACATATAAAAGATAGATTTCTTTGTTTCTATAAAGGAATAATAGATCTCTATATTTAATTGCACTATTTTAGTTAATTTTTTTTAATATTTGTACTAATTTAATATAATTTTTATATTTTAAATAATTATTAAATTAATTATGATGTCATCACGGTTCGACCCCGGTTCAACCTCGGTTCGACCTTAAAAACCTTGAACCTCTCCCTTTTACGGTTCAATGAACGGTCCGGGTTTCAAAACCTTGGCTATTATCACTATTGTAGTATCAATATTTAACTTGGGTATTTCTCATGACGTATCTCATGTCAATTTTCAGTGAAAGTTATTCATTTCAAATTTTAAGCATAAGATTAAAGCCACGGTAGATGGTGATGACATTGTGTGAGAACCTTTGCAAACAAAATTTTGTGAAAACATTTGTTTTTAATCAAATAGTACCATAACTTATCAGGTTTGCGTCATTTTGATTAGTTCCTGAAACCACTTGTCTACCTCTAAAGTGTAAAATTATGTGTAAACTAATATATATATATATATATATATATATAGAGAGAGAGAGAGAGAGAGAGAGAGAGAGAGAGAGAGAGAGAGAGAGAGAGAGAGAGAGAGAGAGAGAGAGAGAGGTTCAAGTTACACTTGGTGTAACATTGCTTACACTACCCAATAACTTATTATTAAATTCATATTTTAAGAATCCCACCCCTGAATTACATGTTCTATATGTCCTTAACATGCATGCCAATTTTCATGCTAATTGGATGTTATTTACCTTGTAATCCATAAACTCATCTTTTATGAATTATTTTAAATTACAAAAACTTGAATTTAAACAATTGATTGATAACATGACTATTAATCTTTGATAATCGTGAAATTTTGCAAGCATTGAGAGTATATGAATATAATGTAATCCATCGGTAGATTTGTCAAAATTCGAATCTAATAATAAGTTATTAAGTTGTGTAATATCGCTTAGAGTTATACCAAGTGTAACTTGAATCCAACTCATATATATATATATATATATAAGGTAGGGTTAAAGTTACACTTGATATAACTTTAAGCAATGTTACACCACCTAATTTTTTTTAATTAGATGTGAGTTTTGATAAATTCACCGTTGGATTACATTATCTTCATATATTCTCTATGCTTACCAAATTTAAAGATGATCAAAGATCAATAGTCATGTCATCTACCAATTGCTTAAATAAAAATAAAAAAATAATTTAATTTATTTGTGATATGTACATCACTAGCTTATGTTTAAGTTCATGATTATGTTGTAATTATTCAACATATATAATATGAGTATAATAAATTTATATTCCAAAAAATTCGCTACAAAATATGAAAAGAATTCTTATATACTTTTTTAAAAAGTTAAATAAGATAATCCAATATATAGACAAAAGCAATCTTATTTTCAACCACATTTAATTTCCTCATAATAAATAAGTGAATAATATAAAATATTAAAATTAAATACATACTAATTTGAAATCAGATAGTCACTAGATAAAATAATATAATAAAATTGTTTGCTTTTCGTTTAATTATTCTAGTTGAATTAGTTTCTATTTGTCTTTTTACTCAATAATGTTATGGACATAGGACACAATTTTTTTTTTGGGTAACAAATTTCAAAATTTTGATGAAGTATCTTATTTGTGAAAGTTGACTCTAATAAGTTATTATTATTATTTTTTTCTCAACAAAGCGCGATGTTTTTTTTTTTTTTTTTTTTCTCTTTTTATTTATGTTTTAACAAAGATGAGTTTCATTGATATAACCAATTAGATAATGAAAACTAGAAACCAAAAAATTAAAGAACGTTTTTTTTTTTTTTTTTTGAGAGAGAGTTTCAAACATCTAGGGCAGGAATTGAACTCCAAATATCTTATTTAATTATTAGAGACTTTACCAGTTGAGTTAAAACTTAATTGCACATTGCCCAAGTTCACAACTAGTTAAAAAATAATAAATATATATAAGCACCCTAAAGTATGGCTTGGGTTAATTAAGCTTAGCAACAGCATTTTCCTACTGGTTAGTTTGGTATTTTGATTGTGAGGGGGCTGGATATGGTCCAATGCTTGGATGGGTCTAAGGCCCATACTTTGATGCCACGTCTAAGGTCCAAATTTATAAGTTTGGTATTTTGACGCCACGTGTAACGACTGAGCCTTTTGGGTTCAGTGGTTTTCGAAATAGGCTATTTGGGCCTGTTCGTGGCCTGAGATTTCGATTTTATGAAGGGGCCCGTGGGCTTGACCATGGTCAGGTTGAAGGCTGGGCTTGACTGTTAGGAGTTTTGGTATTAAATAATGCTATCAAGTGGCAGCAACGGGTCCGAAATTGCACATTTTAGAACAATTAAAATTATACCGTGCACTTTTGGTGCAATAGTCATTTTACAAGTATTAAGTGCTTGTAAGGTGTGGAGGGTAGAGGTTGAGATTCAAGTCACCAAGAGAGAGCTTCACACATATATATATACACTTAAATTAGACTAAAGTAAAATTTCTATTTTGTATAAATAATTGGTGCACAAAATATAATAAATTAAAAATTTTTTTTAAAGGAAAATAGGGAAAAATTGGGGTATCTATAGTTTCCCTTCTTTGTTTGTTTGTGTCTCGTGTATGTATACAAGATGCTAGATGAAGAAAACAAAATATGATGAATTTTGACTCGTGGTATAAATTCAATCTATGTTCCATGAAAATCATTCTTAAGATTTTGGTTGCAAAGGAATTCGTACCTTAGGTGGTTGTCTATAGCTAAACAACTAATTTTTCCCCCTCTCTCTTTGAGACTACGTTTATGGAGGTTAATTGAAGTATTAGTTATGTGTGAAAACATCTAATAATTATTAGACTCAATTAAAAAAAAAAAAAAAAAAAAAAAAAAAGAGAGCTGGAAGATGTTAAAAAACGTTTGAGTTGAAGAAATTGAATGAAAAAATAAGGCCAAAATTAAATCACTATTTTCAGTTACAAACCTTAATTATATTATTATTACCACATTTATAATTATTATTTTATAAATAAATATTACATTACTATAAAAGTCCTCAAGTCTTAAAAGCACACTTATAACATACCAAAATGATTACCATTTGTATCTTATTAATTTTCCTAACTATTCCCATACTCATTTCAATGCCTTTTTTTTTTTTTTGTGGAGAAACCAGACAATATGCCTGGGAATTTATAAAAATGGAAACAACTCAATAAACATCTAAAAGGACAAGGGGAGAAATGTCTTCAGGAAGGTCTTCCAACCAAACCCGAAACCCCAACAAGTCTTTGGCCTTTTTAGCAAGAACATCAGCCAAAACATTACAAAGTATTTCAACATGATAGTTTCATAATAAAAAAAAAAAAAAGAAAAAAAAAAAAGAAGAAGATAGAATTCAAAAAACTGGAAATCAGCTACAAGAAAAATGATATCATCAATGACATTCCCATATGAAGAAAAACAACCAGACCCTTGAGAAAGAGCATTAATCACCATCGACGAATCAGCTTCGAAAAAAACTTTCCGAAGTCAAAGTTCACTTGCAAACCGAACCGCTCTGCGACAAGCTAATGCCTCCAATTTATTCACAGTTTGAGTTAGAGGAATTGGCATGGATAGAGCTCCAATCACTTCACCACGCCAATCATGGACAATGACCCCAATGCCTGCCAAGTTCAACAATTTGAAGACCGTTGCATCGAAATTCACTTTGTACTGCTCAGCTTCTGGAGGACGCCATTATCATTTCAATGTCTATTCAATAATTTTGTTGAAAATGCAGTAGTGTGAGTTTGGATGGCACGTTTTACTTTATCCAGTGCGTATTCGTTTCATTTATGTGGGTTCATGGGCACTGTTTATGGGGCCCGCAACTTGGAAAAAATGCAAATTTAACTTTAAAATTAGGTTTTATGGCACTATTACATATTTAAAAATTATTTTGTTAGAGTGTTTTAAGTTTTCAGCTATAAGCAGTTTCCACACAAGCCTTTAGTTGACTAATAATTTAAAAAAAAAAAAAAAAAACTTCCAAAAGAAGATTAAACTAATAATTTGAAAAAAAAAAACTACCATAAAATATTTAGTGCTATTATAATACATTTGCATTAATTTCCTTCAATAATACCACTCAGTAATTACTAATTATCATTATATGCATAATAACTAAGAATATGCATAATTACTAAGAATCATAGGCCAAGAATCTTGTACCTTAATTGACACTCCTTATGCAATAAGCAGTTTCCACACAAGCCTTTAGTTGACTAATAATTTAAAAAAAAAAAAAAAAAACTTCCAAAAGAAGATTAAACTAATAATTTGAAAAAAAAAAACTACCATAAAATATTTAGTGCTATTATAATACATTTGCATTAATTTCCTTCAATAATACCACTCAGTAATTACTAATTATCATTATATGCATAATAACTAAGAATATGCATAATTACTAAGAATCATAGGCCAAGAATCTTGTACCTTAATTGACACTCCTTATGCACAAAGTGTTTGGAGATCTAAGAGGAAAATGATTCAAGCTATACCACAACAATTGGTATAAATGGGACTCCACTGGCCTCTAGGAAGGCAGCTGTTGCCAGAATGGCCTCAGTGAATGAGAGACAAGCTACTGCAGCTTGGCAGAATTTACAGGGCTAAGCATCTGTGATCGTTCCTAATATTTCTTGTTGATGGACAGGTTTTATATATGCATGACTGCATGACTTAAATGTGCTTTGTCTTCTTTCCATGATTTTGTCCAAACTCTTGAACTTTCTCTAGCGTGCTTGGGACTTAAAAGCTGTTTTGATTGCATGAATGTGTCCTATTGTTGGTCTTCTGGCCTGTCGGAACTTGGTAGTACTATTCTGCATAAATTGAAGATTTTGCCAATAAAGTTATCTCTATGTTGAAGATCATTTCTCATGGTGAAGCACATGTTGACATATCATAGGGAGACTCCTTTTTTCCTGATGGATTAATGTCCCATTTGAGACTTGAACATTGGACCTTACCATTTTGAAAGTTTTGGATTACTTTTGAAAGAGTGGTATATGTTTTTTAAATATGAGGATTTTGGGCTCATAAAATCTTTGGCGAATTTAATTTAAATCTAAATATTTATTCTTTTTATATCATCTAATCAAAATATTGGGATTTAGACTCCCCAACCCAAATTCCCCCAGGCCCAAATTAAAGTTAATAAGGAATTAATATTGAACTAAATAGTTATACTTATACTCACTAGTATTGAATGTTTCATTTTAAAATAAAAGTTTCAGAATATATTATCAAAATGCATCGAAATTTCTCCAAAGCCAAAAAAATTTACAGAACAAGATAAGAGAGATTTTTATTTTTAAAGTGATTTTATATAAAATGGAATGTCATTATGTACAATGAATTGAATAATGGATGGGCATAAATTTAGAGGGATTTATTTCAAGAACTTTATTCTTATCTGCCATAAATCGTCGTAAGAGTGACATTGCAAATGGAGATTCTTATTTCGCCTTGTTGAGCAGGCTCACAATTTGAAGCAATTTGCCTTTCGGTGAATGCAGGTTGCTTAGGAAAGGGAAGATCCACGATATCACTATTAAGCATCGAAATAACAGTAGAGATAGTAGGTCTATCTCTTGCTGTTTCTTGTACACATAGCAATCCCACATGTATGCATCTCAACATCTCCATTCGAAAGCAAGGATCCCATATTGCTGGTTCAATCAAAGCCATGCTATTGCCATCATTCCACAATTTCCATGCCTGAAAGATAACAAGTGTGAAAGACAAAAATTGGGAAGGATAATCTTTTTGGCAGTTACCAATTGGGGCTTTGAATAAAACGGACAATCAATTAGATAGACTTACAAATCCTACAAGGCTCAAGTAGTACTGTTCATCATTGTAAAAGCTAGTGTTTTTTCTCCCACTAACAATCTCTAGTATCAACACACCAAAGCTAAAAACATCTGATTTCACTGAAAAAAATCCTTGCATTGCATATTCAGGAGACATATATCCGCTGCATTTAAAAATTGAAACACATCCTCATCATTTGACTATTTAAGCACAAAAAGTGGTGTTATTGTATTTTTATTTATTTTAGAACAACTTAAATTTAAATTCAACAAAGCACTTACTATGTCCCAATAACCCTTTTAGTATTAGCTTGATTTTCAATGCCATCGAAAATTCTAGCAATTCCAAAATCCGATATTTTTGGATTCAAGTCTTCATCTAACAAGATATTACTTGCCTTTAGATCTCTATGAATAATCTTCATTCTAGAATCCCTATGAAGGTATAGCAGACCTCGGCCAATTTCTTCAATAATGTTGAAGCGTTTTTTCCAATCAAGGAGTCTTTGGTTGAGTGAATCTAAATGAATAGTGACAAGAAAAAAATTACAGAGGAAGGGTAAATTTGTTTGGAAAGAAAATATACAAATTTGGAGGTCAAGAGTTCAACATATTAACGATATAGAAAGTTATTCTACAGATGAGCCTAAAAGGCAGAGAATCTAAATGTACTAACCAAAAATAATTGTGTCCAAACTTTTATTTGGCATGTACTCATAGATCAACACCTTTTCTTCTCCCTCAGTGCAACAGCCAAGGAGTCTAACAAGATTTCGATGTTGGAGTTTAGAAATCACCACCACCTCATTCATAAATTCTTCAAGCCCTTGTCGAGAGGATGTTGACAGTCTTTTCACTGCTATTTCCTTTCCATCATGCAATTTTCCCTTGCAAAACAAACAATGAATCTGAGCACTTATCTGTATGATTTGAAGAGGAACCAATGAAGTCTACAAGAGCAACCATTACCTTATAGACTGAACCAAAGCCACCTCTCCCAAGCATATTAGATACATGAAAGTTGTTTGTTGCAGTTGCCACTTCTTTCAAACTGAAAACTGTCAGCTCATTGAGTTTAACATTGTTCAAGTAGTCAAGCAGCAAGCTCTTCCTGCTTTTAATTTTTCTTGCTGTTACAAATTCTAAAAGTAAGTAATCTGTTGATGAGATAGTCAAAGCTTCGCTTACTTATCTTTTGAATTTGTTACCAATAAATAGTGAGTTTATGCAAAACAGAAATATAAGATTACAAAAAATAATCACAGAGAGAACACAAAGGTTTATATGGTTTGGCTTTAGGCCTATTTCCATGGGCTGTCTAGGAGAAAGTTTCACTAAGAAAAAAGGGATCTCACAAAACCTGTTTTCTAAATACACCCTAGGCGCTTTCTTTCACCACAGCAAGCACACCACATGAATTCATAATTCTCAAAACCTGATGTTCCAGATACCAAAGTTGATAGGTTGCCCAACCCGACCCATGCACAGTCATAGTGACAGACTAAAGTCATGTGCGCTCTTCTAAATTAAGGTTGGAAGAATTTGTATATGAGCAGTTTGTGTTTGCACATATTGTGTGCAATAGGCCTTTTCCTTTGTATATAGATATACGTACCTCAACCTCACGAAAAGAAAAAAAGAATTATATAATTGTCAAAGTCAGAAAGTTCAGCATTCCAAATACCACTTGAATTGATTTATATAAAGCAAATATACATAGTATAAGGACTATTTTGTATAAAAAGAAAAGGGACCATATAATTGTAAAACTCGGCAACTTGGTATTCCAAATACCACTTGCATGGGTGGTTCACCCAATTTTAAAGAAAAGTCAGGCCGCTGTCAGCATAATAGACATAGTACCTCGCTTTTTAGCAGTCCACCTCCATAAGTAGCATGCCGCGCTGGCAATGGCAATCACTCCAATAATTAGTGTAATTCTGACGATTAGTTTCAAATATCTCTCTTTGTCTGCGTATCAAACAAGTTCAAAGTGCTACTAAGTCACATTTAATCGATGATATTTTATCAAAATCATTTTTAATCTATGAGACTTGCTGGACTGTTAATTTTGGACAATTTATAATACCTAAAAATCTGATCAATGGGTTCTAAGAAAAGAATATATTTCAAGAGAGATAGCAGCTCTGCATTTTTTTTCCTAGTTATAATGTTTTTCAAACAGTCCATTTTCAGGAGGCTTACAAATAAGCTGACATTGTTGCAGGGTTGTAGGTGGGATGATCAATAGTCCTAAGACTTCTCCACATATATATGATATAAGATGGCTTTAAGAAGTAGTAAAGTTCTAACAGCTGAAGTATATAAAAACATTGAAATCTTGTTGCATTTATATTATATCACCGAGTAAACAAACAACTGGACTGACTGCTAGATGATCAAAAGCATAAGATTATGCAAAACTAACTGTGACAGAAAACAAAATGACTTACTGAATTCGGAATAGGCCAGACGAATATATATATCTGATCCACGAATGGAGAATTTCCTTAGGTCAATTAAGTTTCCACTCCATGACATACAACCAATTCCAGCATCATGTGCATAAGCTACACAAGCACAGTTCTCCAAGCACTGCTTTCGACAACTCTCTTTAGCCCCATATGACCTCTCCATAAAGTCTGGCACTTTGAACATCTTCAGTTTCAAAAACCAATCTGCTTTTTCGTCTTCAACACTATTACTCACCCTTTGACACTGCAATGGTGCCTTCCTTATACACCCACTTGTCCAATTTCCTCTGTTCCATTCCTCAATAATCTTTGGCTCAAACCCTCTTATACAGCTACAGATTGGTGAACTCAGCGAATCACAGCTGCCAAATGCACAACAAGTGCCATAAACATCACACTCATCTTTTGGTGCTAACCCCACAACCTTCCAATCCTCCTTGGTATCATCCCAATATGTCTGCACTAGGTTTCCTTGTGAATTCAACACAAATTTTGATAAAAGTAACTCATTCGCAAAATCAAAAGTTGAATAAACTGTACCTTCTTTATCATCTACCACACTAAATCCATTATGATATTCTGGATTCCAGTCAGGTTCACCAATAAAGATCTGACCATTCCATGGACCACTCCGCCAATATGGACGACCATCTTTCCATATGAAAGCTTCAGGAATGCTCCCTGAAGCCATGCCTGCAGAGAAGCTTCCAATGGATGGATCAGAAGGGCTTTTCCATGATGTATGCTGTACTGTCTGATTTGTCCTTAAATTGATACTAAGTTTCATCTTTGGCAAGAATGTATTAGAAGGATGTTGGAAACTCTCCCATATGATTTTCCCTCTAGTGTTTTCTCGCAAGACAAGGTTCCCTGAATCCGAAAGGTGGAAATTTGAATTGGCAACAGAGTTTGTAACATTTGATGACCAAAGAATCTCCTTTTGTCCATCTAATACTACAAGATTGCCGTCCTCTGATATAGTAAGAACCCCAGAAGAATCCTTGAGGGGTTTCTCTCTGTTAGCTACCCATACGACAGTGAATACAGATATTCTATTATACCATATTCCAAGGTAGCGATTAGTAGAATTTACTGGGCTAAAGAATCCCAGTTTGAAAGCACTCCCATTGGAGATTATGTAGTCTGGGTCTCTGATGGATTGTGGAGATATAATGGTGTCTCTACCAACGCCTAAGTTTAAACAAAGGCAACAAAAGACAGACAAAAAGTTTATCATGCTAAGAAGTTCCATAACTTGTTAGAAATTACTTGTGTGTTTGAGTGCAGAACAGGGACGCCATCTTTATCTAACAAGTCTCTGTTGTTTGTTTTTGATGCTACCCCAGACTTGAATGAGTCCAACAACGAAGAAATTACGTCATGTCATAAAAATCAGTGAGTAATCTATAACCATGAAAACAATATTTTTAGAAACTATTGGGTATAAAATTCTTACTATTTTTATTTGGGCCAACTATTTATATAATTTTTTTATTTATTAATAATTACTAAATTATATCAACAATTTGTATAATATTTTGTAAAAAAATTTGTAACTCTAGCATTTTCCAAAATTAAGAGTATTTGTTCCTAAAGAGATAATAATTAATAATACTTAAAATAATAGCTACTTATTTTTCATCCAAAAAAAAAAAGTTGCTTATATCTCGTTGACTACAGTTTAGAAGTTTCTTATGCCATTGGAGCTCTAGAATTACATAAATATTATATTAATGCTGTTAAAGTGTGTGCACAAGTTTCATTTGTGGCATTTTGTGGAGTGGTGTCAATCTCTCCAATTCTTAATATTTTTATACTTAAAGATAATTTTTTCTTCCTAATTTTTTGGGTGTTTCTAATAAAAAACTAGCAAGAATTACTAATTTTTTTTCTTAACCTTAGGAAATCTTCTTTAGAAAATAAGAATGCCCCATTTTTTGTCTTTAAATGCTTCCATGGTAAGCAGTAACTTGAGAAGAAATGTTGTGTAACACCCCAACCTTTACAAAATAAAATAAATAAATAAAAAGGGTTTTGGCAATATAATTTAAGTAGTGTAGTTTGTAAATCTATTCCTAAGATATTTGTATTGAGTGGTCCAAAACCTGCCACCCCTTACATCCACATGTTATCTCCATCTCACCCTCCCAGCTTCTATTCTCTCTCTTTTCTACTGGTTGGTCAAACCATCTGCTCTCTCTCTTTGACTTTCACACTTCTCTTCATCACCAAATTCGACGCTTAGGATCCGTTTAGTACTTGTGTTTAAATAATAGTTTTTAGTTTTTTTAGAAATACGTGTGGATAAAAAGTGTGTAAAAATACGTGCAATGTTGTTTAAAAATTGAAAACTTGTGTTTGAACTTGCGTACCAAACGGGGCCTTAGCTTCACACAATGAAAATAAGGGGTCTTCATCTCTCATTACTCATACAAACCCATGGCCCATTTCATTATTCTTTTTGTGGAGAAAGCTTTTGGGTTAAAGATTTTGATAAGAAACCTCTTCACAGTTCTACTCCAATTCCTACTCTTAAGATTAATTCTTGCTATTAGTCCATTTGTTTTTGGCTATGCTAAGTTACTTTGGTGGTTCTTAATCTGTTTATATAACAATCCTTTTGATTGCATGTTTAATGATTGTTGTTCTCATTTTCCTTGATACGCGTTTTGTAGTAGTAACCTTTTGATTGCTGGATGCCACAAATGGACTTTGCTATTCTGTTGATTATAAATCATAATTCTTATGACCATATGTGAAAGGGTGATACCCCATGTGATTTGAGTCAGTTGCAACACGTGATTGTTAATAAATTATAGAAAAAAAAAACTATTTTGAGCTGAATTTTCGATGGTACATACTAAACACATAAGAGCTTATATCTATTTAATTTCATGTTAATCGGATAACTTTTCATGGACCAAATGATTTTTACAAAATGGCTGGCCTACTATGTATTGAATCTAAAAGTGCAATGAAAACGCTGAGATTTTTGTGAAATTTACTTCAAATCTTTGTTGAATGGATTGGCTTGTAAATTCATGTGCTTTCTTTAGCATGTGTTTTACTTAGTTAATTTTAATAATGGTTTGGTTTAATTATTTAGTGCTCAAAAGGGAAACTCATGAGATATGCTACCTCTATTTTGAATTGATGTGTTTTATGTTATGTTTATATGTGCACATTACTTGCAGTGGAGAATTAAAATGCTTTGGTTTTGTGTTGTGGCACTATGAGTTTGTATGCTTGTTTGGTTCCCATTTGGGAATGGGTACTTGTCTTAGGTTGGGCAAGCTAGGCTTTAGTGCATTTGATTTGATTTAGGGGATCATTTTCGACTTTGGAGACAAATGTGATGGTAAACTTTGCGATAGGCCTTGTTATTAATAGGCTTGATCCTTATGTTTTTAGGTTTTGAGATTCTTGGTGATAGACCTAATGATGAGATTGGTTGATTTTGTGATGCTTGGTTGAGGTAAAATTAGTGGCTTTTTGAGGTAAGTGGCTTCTTAATGGGATTTAAAAAAAAAAAAAAAATGATATTGCATAAAATATTGTTTTGGGTTAAACAAATTTTGGGAAATTGTTTATTGAAACTCTATTTTCCTAAAGAGCGTTGTGTTGTAACCTTAATGCATGTGATTATTCATGAAAAGGGTATCATATTTGGTATTACATATGGGGAATTGCATGATTTGTTAGCATGTAAAAGACTAGCATTTTTTATTAATTTCTTGAGAATGGATTTTATGGATTTATTGCATTATTTGCAAAATTTAAAGATGCATTGATAATTGGGAAAGTTGATGCAAAACATTTTGACATGAAATGGTTTTGAGGACTTTGAGAATATTGTGGATATTTGGTTATTGAAATATTTTATGAAATTACTTGGAAGTAAACTGTGTATATTGAATACATTTAACTTGTGAGCTTTTGATATGAGTTTGCCCTTGTGCTATGATATTGGTGATTACCTTGTCATTGTGACGACGTCTTTGTGACATGTGATTACCCCGTCTTTGTGATGACAAGCCAGGTTGGAGACTTGCACTTTGCATGATATGAGTAAATCCTTGAGTGTGTGGGTGAGGCTGTTGCCCATAGGGCCAAAAGACCATATGCAAAAAGGGTATTGTGTGACGCATCATTCCCTGCTGCCCATGGGAAGAAGAGGTAAATCCTTGAGTGTGTGGGTGATGCTAGGCAGGGCCAAGAGACCACATGCAAAAGAGGTATTACATGACGCATTATCCCTAGCTGCCCATGGGTGAGATAGGTAAATTCTTAAGGGTGTAGGTGAGACTAGGCAGGGTTGATAGATCACATGCCAAAAGAGGTACATATCATGCTAGTGTGTTTGGGCTCTGACCTGTATGTGGTGGTATGATGTCTTGGTGACATTTCCGTCTTTGTGGCACCTTGGGTCAGGGTTCTGGTTTTGAAATGGTATTAGATATTTTTATGGCTCACAGTAAATAAGATATAGTTTCATAGTTATTTTAGGGAGTTTGGTGCTGTATTATTTCTATCATTCTTGTCATGTTTTTAATGAATTTTATTTTATTTTATTTTTTTTGCATAAATTAAATGGAAATTCCCAAATTATAGCTTGTTTTGTAAAATGCTCATTATCATGAAACTTGCATTTCCCCCACCCCCATTAATTATGCAACTTACTGGGATTTAGCTCATCTCACTCTCCAACAGTTTTGCAGATAAATTGGCCATATGTTTGGCATAGAGCTTAGTTTATTGGTGGTGATTGAAGTACCATGCTACGTGGGAGATTTGTGCTATAAATTGTTGGTGACTCAACTTACTAAATTTATCGAGGCCATAGCTAATACCACTAGAGATTGAGCTCTTGAGGTTTGTTAGCCTTGGGTGTGGTAGGCCTAAATTTTCTATTGAGGTTGCGTACCTTAGAGAGGGTCGTGACTTTATGTTTATTTTATTTGAAGCGTTGGATTGTTAAGTATATTTGGAGACATGATTTTTAGTTTGTATTGCTTGTAAATGTGTCATAGAGCTTTGACTTGTATTGTGGAGAGATCAATATATTTATTTACTTTATCAAATGGAAAGAATAAAAAAAAAAAGAAAAAAAAGAAAAAGAAAAATCCCATATGGTCCCTCTTGAAGGCTCGGTATTTCATGCTTTGGACCATTTTGGGTTTGGGGCGTGACATGTTGTCTATGCCTTAGTGGAATAGAGACATAGACAACATTTAATACTTACCTTATCTATTACAACATTTAATACTTACCTAATTAATAGTCTCCTCATTATCTCTCTCCTCATTAAATATTTCTTATGTCTCTTTTCTCTCTCCTTATTAAGTCTTTCTTTCCATTTTCTTTGCAATTTCTCCTACGTTTCTACTTTCTTAGTCAAAAGTTTCTGCCGTGAACTGAATGGCCACACTGCAAAATTGTTTAGCAGTTTCTTCTTTAGCTTCTGCCGTGAACTAAAATAAAGGAAGTCAAAAGCTTCCATGTTTTATTAAATGTATTCCAATTATATCATCATGTTATGCTCTTAGCAATAAATTTGTGAATTTGCTTGGTTTTTTTTTTTTTTTCCTTTCTGTTGGTATGATAATAAATTTGCAAACACAAGTTTTGTTTGTATGAGTGTCATTCTACTAATTTCAATATTTGTAAAAATATGAATAATTTAACTTCATTTGAATTAAATGGAAAGTCAGCGGTAGTAGAGTTAAACAATTGGGCCTATCTTGAGTTTCTCTCTCTTTTACATCTGGAGGCGTTTAATAAAGAGAAAGGTATTTAAGATTGTAAGAACTTAAAGGCCTCTAGCCATACTAGTGTCATACGATGAGGGTAAACATTAGGATGAATTTGAATTACAAACAAATTCTAATTGGATCAAATTTGGATAGTTTCTATCTTATCGTAATCTATACAATATGATAAAATTTGGTTTACTGTCGTCATCCATTGTTCTCTACTGATGTTTTTTTATTTCTCCTTATTTCTGCACTTTCTGGCATCCGTGAATGTAATTGATTTTTTTTTTTTTTAGGAATTTAGACACAATAGTACTTACTCGAAAATTGTATTTCATTTTTTTCATTAGTTTGCTAAACATACTATCAAGGAGAGAGAAAAAGAGACATAAATCTACGATGAAGTGATATTCAAGGATGATTTGTTGGAGAAATTGTAAAGAAAATGGAAAGAAAGACATAATAAGGAGAGAGAAAAAGAGACATAAGAAATATTTAATGAGGAGAGAGATAAAAAGGAGACTATTAATTAGTTTAGTATTTAATGTTGTAATAGATAATGGTGTTTTGTTTTTATCCATTAGATCTCTCATAAATTTACGGCTTAAAAAATGTATAACTCTTGCGAAGTTACACAAGGTGTAACTTGAATCCATCATCTGGTTTTTCCTCTTTCTTGTAATATTTGCTTTAATATAGATTAAAAAAAAAAAAAAAAATCCTTCACCTCGGAAATTGACGCCACTCTCCCTCCCAAATCTTATTCTTTGAGCCGGTAAAACTCCACGTTGCGTAGTCACGAAATTATGCCATGGCTCCCTCTAAATAGTTTAAGGTATTCAATAAAAGTTTTTCCCCCTTTCTATCAATTTGTTTTCTTAAGAAAAGGTTGGTGGTTTTCCATACTAAGTCCAATATTAATGAGTTGTGTGCCTTAGTGGTCTTCAAACACCCAGACAAGTACAAGAGAAGCGGTTTGCAATAAGAGATTATATATAGGTATATTTTAAAGTTGTGACATTACTTATGCAACCACCCCTGCCAACACAACCTTACAAAAATCTTTGTTTATTTGTTTGTTTGTTTGTTTGTTTGTTTGTTTTTTTTATTTTTTATTTTTTATTTTTTATTTTTAATTTATTTTTTAAACAAACAATGCTTTAATAGTGGAAGGTCTAGCTACATAATTTTTCTTAGATCATGAAATCACTTGCCTTCCTCTAGAGTGAACATTTATTTGTAAATCAAAAAAATGTGCATATATGGAAATTTTTTTTGTATTTCTTTTAATATGTACAACAATTTTATGTTTACGGTTATGTTAATGTTTTAATTTTTTTCAATAGATAATTAATAATGCATATTTAGTAAAATATGGTAGATATATAATATATTATGCACTCTGATGAATACGATTTGACATATTTCAAGAAAAGTATGTTTCAAATTTTGGAAGAAAAATATGGAAATAGAGGAAGAACCATAAGGATATAATATGAGTATCATAAATTTATATTCTAAAAGTTTGCAACAAAAATAATGAAAAAATTTTTCCATTTTGTTTTTATATAATAAATAAAAGATAATAGGACCTTCATTAAATAAAAGATAAAAATATTTTACTTCCATGTCATCCTAGTCCAAATGAGGATTTCATAGGATTACATGTTAAATGTTAAATATATGTTAAGTTGAATTTCAGTCTCAAGAATTATATAATAGTTGGTGGTTTTCAATTTTAGGTATTATTTAACTCTAGGGCATGATTGGAGTAATAGTTGAGATTTTTTTTTTTTTTTTGAGGGTGAGTAATAGTTGAGATTGATTCCGGTGTTTTACAAAAATTTCGATATTCAACTTTAGCTAACTTCTACCATTTTTTTTCTTGCAATTATTAAGTAGGGTAACTTAAAATTAAACACCATTTGTCTCACTTGTTTTTTCATTTTATGATCCATATTGTTTTTTCATTTGAAAATTTATTTTTATTTTTTCAATCTCTAATAGATTAGTTGGCATGTTGTGTTGATCTCTATAGCTTTGGCAGCCATAGTCCAAGTCACACTAGTTATTTTGCAATATGAGATTATAACTACACTTGAAAGTTGTGATATTGCTTGTGTGGGCACCCTTGCATATAAAACATTCTTTTTTAATCAAATAACACTAAAGCTTTATCTTGGAAAATTTAGTCTCATCATTTTTCTCAGTTTCTAAAACCACTTGCCTACCTCTTGAGTGAACATTTATGTGTAAAATTAAAAAAAAGGGATAATTACACATGACCAACCTGTGGTTTGACCCTAATTCTATGTGCCCACCCGTGGTTTGAATTTTGACACTTTACCCACCTGTGATTCTGACCGTTACCCAGCCGTAACCCACCTCTCCACTCTCCGTTACTCTAACACCAAATAAGTTAAAAAAACATTACAAAATAGATCAAAAAAACACTCACTCACTCTTACAACTCACGCTCACTCCCAAAACTCTCAGATCTACCCACTCCTACAACAAGCTTCATTTGAGACAACCATGGCAAATCCGAGTTGAGGAAGAAAGACACCGTTGCTCCGTTGCTCCTCCTCTGTTCAGCCGTGTCAGATCTTACAATGGGCTTCGATTGGTGCGAGCTCCTGTGTTTTGATCGTGGGTTTGGATCATGGGTTTGGATCGTGCAAGCTCCTGGGTTTTGATCATGGGTATTGAACTTGGGCTTTGATCGTGAATGCTCCTCTGTTCAGGCAGGTAGATCAAAACCCGTTTTACATTTTAATTTTTGAAACCTAGGGTTTGAAATTGGGGTTTTTAATTCTTTCTTCCAAGTTGGGTTTTTTCTTTAGTCATCTTATTTTGATTTTCTGATCAAATTGCAGGCAAGGTGCATTTTAATGCAAGGGCCGTAGGGTTGAACACTTTTGTTTTGGCGAACATTTCGCATGCTTTCTCTCTCTGCCACCACTTCTTAAAATCTTTCTTCAAATTCTGTGGTGCTTTCCATTTTGGTTTCTACGTCTTTCTCGTGTGTACAAAAACAAAACCTGTTCCTCAATAAGCAATAAGGTACTTCCAATTTTCTTAACCTGTGAAATTTTGTTTTTTCCTGTTTTGTTGGGAAAATTTTGTGGATTAGCTTGTGATATGGTAGAACATTTGCCTTGTAATTGGTTGCTGAGAAAATGGTGCAAAAGAAAAGAACACCCAGAATTAAAAGTTTGAGTCTTTTGAGGTCTTGTTATTTTGGTTTAGTAATGTTGAAAAGGTCAATACATATATGCTTATTGATTTGTTAAGGGATAAATATGGATTGCGGAGTCTTTTGATTTATTGGGTCATTGTCTCATTGATAGTATATAATTTATATGAAACTTAGCTCTGATGTGAGTGGAGAGAGTCAGCTTATAAATCCGGTTACATGTTTTAGCTTCACACTTTTTTTTTCCCCTCTTTATTGAACTGTAGGCAATTAAATGCTTAACAGTTCTTGTTGCTAATTAAATCAGTATTTTTGACATAATGACCAAACTGTCTCAGTAATTCTACAGAATAGAATAATTAACGAACAGGATGAATAGAATAGAAAACAAAACCTTGTGTAAATCCAAAGATAGAGAGCTCTGGAAGGTTATTTTCAAAGCCAATCTATGAAAACATTTTTTTAATTTTAGTAAGAATACTTATCCTATCATCTACAAATGTTTGCTCTGGTACCTGAGAGAATGATTAGGACACAATGCCAAATTACCAGCACTTAAATGATGTGAAAATGAAAATCAGAGAGAACTTATATTATATAGTTCTATTAATTGGGTCTCTCTCTCTCTCTCACTCTCTCTGTTTTTGAGGCAGGGCCCATGTTCCTTCATAAAAAATAAAGTAATTATAATAATAAGTAATAACACATGAAAGTTGATCTCTCAACACATAGTCACCTTATACTGAGTCTGTGATTGTGAGTGAAATTTTAAACTAAAGTCATATTTTAGATATGAACAATGACAGAAAATCATCCAAGGAAAGCATTTTTCTGTGACTTGGGGCATGTAGGATTTGATGCAATGGATGGATCTGACATTGTTATTATTATGCTTATATATCTTGGCATTGTTATTATTATGCTTATATATCATCAAAATTGCCAAATTAACCAAGCGGCATTGAAACATGAGGCATTGACATGACATAAGGCATTGAAACATTATTATTACAGTATGCTGTTCTGTTATTTTCTTTCTCCAATGAATCCTAACATGAGGCATTGACATGAGGCCTTAACATGAGGCATTGATAATTAGAACAGCTTACATGAGAAGCATAAGTAACACTCCCAAATGCAGTATCATAAGATTTCAGCTTAAGATAGGCATCCCAACTCTAGTAAAAGTTCAATTATTTCTATCTTGTCATAGCATCCACATGATACTTTTCCACATGCAAGCCCATCTCATACTTTATTTTGTTGTATTTTATATGTAGATGGCTGACTTGAAATTCAATTTTGAGATTCATCATGGTGGCAAGTTTGTGTGGAACCCTGATTTGGTATATTTAGGAGGTAGTACTTCTTTTGTTGATAATGTTGACCCAGATAGACTTAGTTATTTTGAAATACAAGATATTTGTTCTGATGTGGGGGCAGTTAGTACAAGTATATATCATTATCTTATTCCTGGAGGTAATTTGGAGCAAGGGTTAAGGCTTATAAATGGAGATGATGATGTAGTGTATATGTGTGATATTCATGCTGCATGGCCTACAGATAAGATAACATTATATGTAGAGGGTGGTGAGGAGCCACTTGCAATTGAACAACCATTCGGTCATGATGAAGTAGCAAATGATGATGATGATGATGATGATGTGCATGAAGTGAGTAATGTGGATGCTGAAGGAAGTGATGGAGAAGATATTGATTGGTTGGAGGAAGGGTTTGAGGGGCCAGACTTTGATGATGATGTCTTCGGAAATGTAGATGATGGGCCATCACATGATGGAGTTAGTGTCAATGCAGCAGCCCCACATAGGCCCTCTGAGGGAGATGATGGGCCATCTACACATGGTGGAGGTAGTGGCAATGCAGCAGCTTCACATAGGCCCTTTGAGGGAGATGCTGGGCCATCCACACATGAGGATCCAGCAGCCCCACATAGGACTATTGCAGCTGACCCACCTCTTGAAGAGGGTGAATGGGTTGACCCACCTCTTGAAGATGACATGGAAAGTCTAGTAGGGTCTGATGATGATCAGCCAGCACCAACTGCATCTAAAGAACTTGAGTTTAATGCCCAAACTAACATGAGAAAACCAGAGTTAAAGAAAGGAATGAAGTTTCCAAACTCTAAGGTATTTAGGGAGGCATTGAGGGAATATGCTATAAAGAAGCCAGTAGATATCAAGTTCAAGCTGAATGAGAAGAAGAAGATATCAGTTTATTGTAGAAATGAATGTGGATGGAGGTGTTATGCATCTCAACTATCTGGGGAGTTGACATTTCAAATAAAAACATTCAATCCAGAGTGTACCTACCCTAGATCATTCAAACACAGCCAAGTGACTTCAAGTTATGTTGCAAAGAAGTTTATGCAGGAGTTTGACAAAAATCCTGATTGGAAAGTGGCTGGTGTTCAGCATCATGTGAAGCAAGCACTTGAGGTTGACATAAGTTACAGTCAAGTGTATAGGGCAAAAAGGAAAGCTACTGACTTGATTACTGGGGATGAACAACTGCAATATGGGAAGCTGAGGGATTATGCAGAAATGATAAGAGTGAATGATAAAGGAAGTAGGGTTATTTTGCAAACTAAAATGGAAGATGAAAATGCACAGCCCAAATTTAAGAGAATTTATATTAGGTATAATGCACAAAAAGTTGGTTTTTTGGGAGGTTGTAGACTAATCATTGGTTTAGATGGGTGCCACTTGAAAGGGAGATTTTGGGGGCAAATACTTTCTGCCGTAGCTAGAGATGCAAATGATAACATTTTCCCAGTTTCATTTGCGGTTGTTGAGCAAGAGAACAAAGATTCATGGGTATGGTTTTTGCAACAGTTTTCAGATGACATTGGGAATCCCGAGCAACTTAATTTGGTCTTCATCTCTGATAGACAAAAGGTATGACTTTAGTATTGTACTAACATATTTAACCCATATATTTAAAGTTCAATAATACATGTCTCAGTTCATTTCAACATGTTTAACTAGCATATTTACTGAATCTATTTTGTATATGAATTAGGGTCTTATACCTGCAATTGAGATGCTATTCCCAACTTGTGAGCATAGGTATTGTGTCAAGCATATCTATAATAATTTTAAAGTGGATCATAAGGGTTTGGAGTTGAAGGATGCATTGTGGAGATGTGATGGAGCCACAACAATTAGGGAGTTTGAGAGAAGAATGCAGGAATTGAAGGATTTGGATGTCAAGGCATGGGAGTATCTTGCTGACATCAACCCTGCACAATGGTCTAAGTCTCACTTTAGTGGTAGAGCTTTGAGTGACTGTTTAGTCAATAACTCAAGTGAGTCTTTTAATGCCATGATCTTAGAAGCTAGGGATAAGCCAATTTTGACAATGTTGGAGTGGATTAGAGTTAGGCTTATGACCAAACAATACAAAAAACAAAAAGGTATAGAAAAATACACTGGAAAGGTTTGTCCTAATATTCAAGACAAATTAGAGAAGTTAAAACATGAGTCTATACCTTTTAGTGCTACTCCAGCAGGCAGCCTCATGTATGAGGTTGATAATGGTCATGAGAGACATGTGGTTGACCTGGATAAGAAGGCATGCAGCTGTAGGATTTGGGATTTGACAGGACTTACTTACAAACATGGGATCTTTGCTATTGTTAAGAACCTGGAGAAAGTTGAGGAATATGTGCATCCTTGTTATTGGAAAGAGACATTTGTTGAGACTTACAAAGAGATAATACAGCTAATGCCTTGCCAATCTAAGTGGGTTGAGACTAACCAACCTGCTCCGGTTGCTCCCCATGTGTATAAACCACCTGGCAGACCACCAAAGCAAAGAAAAAGAGATCCTGAAGAGCCTAGGAACCCTTATAGAGTTTCTAGGATGAACAAGACAATCAAGTGTGGGAAGTTCCATAAAGAAGGACATAATGCAAGAGGGTGCAAGGCAGGCATCACTGGTGAAACTCCATGGCAAAGAAGAGATAGACTTGCTAAATCACATGCTGTAAGTATTTCCATGTTTTGAAATATATTCATTTCCTCCTATATTTCATGTGTATGTAACTTGTACAACCCTCTTTGTAGGCACAAGGAAGTAAATCTACAAAAACAAAGCAGGCTGCAACACCTCAAACTGCATCTCAGCCACCAAGTACTAGATCTTAGCCTGCATATAGAGCTTTTGGTCAAATTGCATCTCAACCTGCACCAAACAATAGATTTGAGGCAACAACTCAACCTCGAACTAGATCTAGGGCCAACTGGTTCTCTTCATCCTCACAACCGAGCATCCACACCCCTAGAGAGACATGGGATTCTTTACCATCTCAGGCACCTCTGTTTTCTTGTATTTTGTTTATTTTTTTTCCTCTTACTTGCTATTGTTGGACAAAGTTGCTAACTGCTGAATTTTGGTTGTGTAGCCAAGTGCATCTGTGAGCACTAGTGGTGTACCAAGTGAAGGAAGTGGTGGTGCTACTGCTAGGGGGTTTAAAGGTAGAACTACTGATGTATCAAGGCCAGCAAAGTTTCAAGTAGTTGGTGGAAAGGGCAAGAAGGCAGCTGGCAAAGGCACCAAAAGCAATAAATAAATATGGAAAATGTTAAAGTTTCAACTACTTTTTTTGTTTTATGGCCCACTTTTTTTGTTATAGTTCCTACGCCTAATGTATTTACTTAAAGTATTTGCTGTCAAGTGTCAAAAACAATATTGACAATTTTGGTTGGAAGATGTGTATGTCTGATGAGTGGTGGACTAGTAGTTGGGTTTTGGGTGGAAGATGTGTAAAGTATAAAGTCACAGGATGTGCCAAAAACAATATTGATTGGCAATTTTGTATGCATGTGACATAAAGTGATAATGACTATTCACTTTTATTAAAAGCAGTTAATGTGCACAGGATAAAATATTTTGTTGTGCTGTGCTTGTCTTTGCTTTTAGTGGATTTACACAGGATTGTGTTGTGCTTTTGGTAGATTTACACAGGTGTGCATTGACACAACAAAGGTTGATAATGGACTTAGAGCTTTATGTGTTATTTTGGTATATTCTTTCTAAAAAAATTGGACAATGCTTATTGAACCAATAAATGTGCCAGCTCTTTTTGTTTATGGCCTACAACATTTTTTTGTTTGGACAATGCTTATGGAACCAATAAATTGGACAATGCTTATGGCCTACAACATCTTTTTGTTTGATAGACTATTTTCATATTTCCTGAAATGTGCCAGCTCCTTCTATATTATTGCACAATATTTCGACATGAAGTAAAAGGTGAATTGACAAACCCAAATGAGAATGCTTTTATGGAAGGTTATTAATCACTGGCAAGTTCCAAGTTTCATTCACGTTATTAACATTTCCACGTAACACTTTGTGCCAATATATATCAATGAAGTAAAAAAAAAAGAAAATTATACTAAAGAATATTTGCACAAAAACAACACTTTCCATTTCAAGAGATAGATACAACAACATTTTAACATCCCAATCACATTTCAACATCCCCATTTCAAGAGATAGATACAATAACAATTCAATTACCTAATCACATTTCAACACCCCCCCAAGCATCATGGTAGATTAAGTTTTTTCACCCTTACATTGTTGTTCATTGAGGCAAAACACAACAACAACATTACAAAAATGAAAAATAACCATGACAAAACTAGTGCAACCTTGTACAATCTCTCACTCTCTTTAACCCTCTTAAGTTTCTCCCTAGCTTCTACATAAAGCTCATGAGTTTCTCTTTCCCTTCGGTTAGATCTTTCTTCCATTTGCCTAGTTGTCATTTCTCTCTGATTTGCAAGCTACAGTTCATTCTCAAGCATACTTATCCTTTCACGGTCACTCTTACAAGTTTCGTTATCCACCCACTGAAAAAAGCCACATTTGGGACCAACCTAATCATTACAATTATAACAATTAATTTCACTGTTCACAATAAATCACAATTAATAATTCAATTCAATTCAAATACAACAATGTAATTGTTTCTTACATTAAATTGACTACAACCGAGGAATCTTCTTCCATAGTTACCAGCTTTTCGACTTGTTCGTAGGGCACAATGCTCAATGGTACATAAATGACCATCTTCAGCACCGTAGAAACCACTAGTTGTAGAGCCATTGCCAGTTGATGAAGACATAGCAAAAATTTGTTACAAGCTTATAGACCAACAAATCTGTTACAAGAGGCATAGTTCAAATTTTCAGCATGTGTTCAGCATAAACCATTGTTAACACTTATCAAATTAAGTAAGATAAACTCACATTGAAGTCCAGCATTAATGCATTGCAAAGGTTTCAACAATCAAAGGTACCATAAAGCTAGACTACTAAATGCATCATATTCTACTACACATTTTGCAAAGACTCAACCATTACATTACAACTATGTTACAAATAATTTTTGTTTAGTCAAAATACTGGTAGACATGAATATGAGATCTTTCATATTAGAAATTTTTTATTGTGCAAGGCTCACAACTAAGGTAGAGACAATAAAAATAAATAGACATTTAATTTCATAATGATACAATATTAGCCATTAAGACAGTGATGGAAACTACGTGGCATCGAATTTTTTTTTTTTTTTATTGGGTAAGAAAAGGTCATTTAAATTGCATCTAGAGAAGCTGTACATGCATAATTAATAAGCATTAGATATATGGCTGGCAGCCAAGAAAGTGTATTAGAAAAACAAAGGTTGGGTCCCTCACATATGGCTGGCAGTCATGTATTAGAAAAACAAAGGTTAGATATATGGCTGGCAGCCAAGAAAGTGCATAATTAATAAGCATTAGATTGGGTCCCTCACATTTGCATTGTGGTCCCTCCCATTTACATTGTTCTCCACACACATACAGAGGCTGTATATAAACAACAAAAATCAAACAAGTTAATGGATCTTGTGGACCACAACAAGGCTAAAGTAACAATGCTTGACTATAAAGTATATTCTTTACACATCATGCCTTTACCAAGTCAAACTAAACCAGTCTTTGAATTATTATTATTATTTCAGTCCTTGACAGTTTAAACCAATCCTATTCGTACCTTTCATCTCTTTCTAGCACAAAAAGTATCCTAACTTTGTACATGTATATAATCCTATCAAGCCTTCGGCTATTTGATCCTTAAAAAAAAAAAAAAAAAAAAATCGAAGAAAGTGGCTGTATATAAACAACAACTCAACAACTTCATATTGTGATTAAATTAGCAACTAGTTACACAGCTACTATTATAGTCTTTCATGAAAAAAAAAGTAAAGAGAAAAAAAACCCAATTCGAAGAAAGATGGAATCAATAACAGTTTAAGAAACTCAAATTCAAAGAAAGAATAAAAAACCCGAAAAAAGCATTAAAAAACCCAATTTCAAACCCTAGGTTTCAAAATTTTAAAACTTACAAAGGGTTTTGATCTACCTGCTGATGCTGAACAGAGGACCATGCAAGATCAAAACCCAAGTTCAATACCCACGGTGGCACCCAAGAGCATGCACGATCAAAACCCACCCACGATCAAAACCCAGTTCCATTATAAAGTTTGCAAATCGAAGCCCATAGCTGAACAGAGGAGGAGCAACTGTTAGCAACTTGTTTCCTCGGCTTGGATCTGAAATTAAGAGTCTCAAACGAAGCTTGTTGTAGGAGTGAGTAAGATTTGAGAGTTTTGGGAGTGAGAGTGAGTTCTAGGAGTGAGTGAGTGTTTTGATCTATTTTGGAACGTTTTTTTAACTTATTTGGTGTTAGATTAACGGAGAGTGGAGAGGTGGGTTACGGCTGGGTAACAGTCAGAATCACAGGTGGGTAAAGTGTCAAAATTCAAACCACAGGTGGGCACATAGAATTAGGGTCAAACCACAGGTTGGTCATGTGTAATTATCCCTAAAAAAAAATATGCACATATAGAATAAACAAAAAATGTTATTGAATTTATTTCTAATGTATAACATAGGTTTATGTTTAAGTTAATGTTAATGTTTTAAAAAAAAAAAAAAAAAAATTATTAGAGCATATTTAGGAAAATATATCATGCGTATAACACAATAAGTACATAGATGGATATGGTTCCCACAACTTGGTCACTTGCCCTCAACAAGGAAGAAGCTTGTCAACACAAATAGAAAAGCTCGATTACTTGACCAAGAATAAAAAGATAATTTTTTTTTCATTTTATTTATTGGGATAAATGCCCTCACAATCCATGATCTTTAAATTATTGGCCTTGACACCTTTTAAACTTTTAATTTAGGCAATTTAGTACTTGAACTTCACACATGTGCTAAAGTTTTAGTCACATGGCACACGTGTGAACAACAAAAAATTCCAAAGCCAATTGCAAATGATTAAGAGACAATTGAGAGAATAGAGAAACCTGGGTTGAATTTAGAGAGGAAAACTTAGGTGATTGAGGATTGGATTAGATGGCACCATTTATGGTCTTGTACGAGCTGGAGGCCCGAAGTTCATGGTCCTGCCGACGATCAAGCCGTTCATGATCTCGCTGGAAGACTAGAGCTAGAATTGTGGGTTCAATTTTATCTTTTTTGTACAAGAGAGAGAAACAATTTGATTTCTTGAAGCTTGTGTCTTCATGAGGAGTATGGAGTGGAAATGAACACGGAAGGAGGATCAGATGTTTAAGATTGTTTTTTGTGTTTTGTGACATGGAATTCAATCAAGTGTCAATGAATAGGTGGGAGAGTGATTACGAAGAGATATAGAGGAAGTTTAGGGAGAAAGGGTATGGGCTTGTGGTATCAGAGATTGGGTTTTGGAACTTGAGTTGAGGATTACGCTTTCTGCTTGGATTTTATCTCCATGAATTAAAAGAGCTGACCAATCATCTATGTAAAGCTTCCAACTGATCTAGTCACATCCTCTCTTGATATCCATGAAGATCAATTTCCCCAGACTAGGTCAATCATATTTTACTCTTTTGTCAAACATATAAACAAAAAGGTTTATCCTGGAATAAATCATAAATAAATGAAATTTCTAACTTCTTAAGTTTCAGGACATGCCAATACTAGTAATTGGCTAAAATAAAAGTTTAAGGGTGTGTCAAGGCCACTATCCCAAAGTTCCGGGGAGTATAAGGACATTTTTCCCTATTTTATTTAAGTGTTTCTAGCTGAAGTGTCCATGTTGGTTTTTGCCACCACCTCTTGGCAAGAACCTTTAATTTCCTAAAATTATTGTGAAGATCCTAACTATTTAAGTAGAGTCATAAGCCTCTAAGAAAAATCTTCTCTTAAGGGGTGGGGAAAATTCCTATAAAAAAAAAAAAAAGGAAAAAAAAAATAAGATAAAAAAATTAAAGAGTTTTTACTGTTTCTTGGAAAAAATATCATTTTTAAAAGAGAATAAAATATTTTATTTCAATCCGTTTTCCAAGGATAATAACTATTTTCTCATGTTTTCATCTTTTGTGTTTCATAGTTTTCAAACTAAGTCAAAATTATTACCAAAAAACTGAGTCATACTCAATCTCAAAGTAGTCAAGTTGCTTCTATAATCGGACGTAGCTTAGTTAATGCAATGACCCTCAATGCACTAGGTAAAAGAAAAGTCCTCCTTGTTAAGGTAGAACGGATTCATAACCTTTGTAGAAATGAAGTCATATCACAACATCAAAAGCATAATGCAAGCAATCGATGTAGCCTGTGATCAAATTGAGACATAATACTAAAATAAGTACAACAATTTTCACTAGTAATCGAACAATTTATGTTCATATCTGCATCAATGGTTTTTAAAATTCACTCAGTTTTAATAAAACTGACAAATGTTTTGAGACTTTTCCTGAAAATTTTCAGCGTGCATACTACATATAACCACAAAATGATTATTTGAAAGTACACATGCTAACTATAAGCTATTGACCGTGAAGTTACTTGCCTATATCTAGCAAATTCTTGGATTGAGCTCTTTATCCAATAGGACATTACTTACCTTTAGATCTTTATGAATTTATATATATCTAAAAGCTGAAGCACTATCTATTGTTGCTATACTCCCGTTGAGTCACATCAGTGGCCACATCATTTACTTCTCTCCACTACTTCCAACCATAACTTCATTTTTACCCTTTCATCTTTCCATTACTCTCAACCTTAATGTCACTCTTCATCTATCTTTTCTTCTTCCTTTTATTTTGACTATTCTTATTTTCATTCTATTACTGTAAATATGACATTTTTTTTCCCAGTCTATACATATTTTCTCACGTGAAAAAGGTTATCTCTCTCTCTCTCTCTCTCTCTCTCTCTCTCTCTCTATATATATATATATATATATATGTAGGGTCCAAACTTTGTAGCCCAACCCCAAAAGGTTTGGATTGTGAGCCCAATGAACCCCGAACAATGAATTTGTAGAGAGTGGGTGAAAGAGCTGGGCTAATTATGAATTTAGTAACGGTTAACTCTGATGCACTAGGATGAACTAACGTAAAAACACGCTTGAAAGCTATATTAACTCAAATCCGAAGAGGCTTGTTATTGATTAAAAGATGAATACAATTCTTGGAGTTCTCCCCAAATTTTTTTCTCCCCCCCACTTTAGAGGCCTATTACATTTATATATTCTTTCCCTCCCTCATCTTCACTGTACACCTGTTTTTCATCTAAGCATTCACTTGAGTAAATGTCATATCAGATATCTGCTTTAGTTTTCCGTGAGTGGTGGTAGCTGAGATTGCACTATTCAGGGGTCTTCTCCACATAAATGCGGCCAGGAAAGTTACTATAGTGTATTAAATGTAGTGGTAGCAGCTTTTCCTTTTAGATATTTTTCCATTCTTATCACTTCCAGGCATGCCCAAAGTTTGTCCTTATCATTTAGAAAGATTAGTTGGACCTTCCATATATTTGCTTGATCAAGTTCCCTTGGTATCTGAGGAGAATGACCTTTTCGGACCATTGGGGCTCTCTTCGGACTATACTTCTAGTTCGTTTTCAGGTATATTTCTTCCACCTAGACTTCTTCCCAACCACTTTCTTCTCTTCGGACGCAGTAATATTCTGATAGGGCCCTAGGCCCAACATGTCATGTTGGGCTTTTACCCCCACAATATATATTATTTATTATTTTTTGATTAATCATTGTATTTTTGTATATAATACTATTTTGGGTTAATACGATTTGGTAGTGTGTTTGATTTTTTAAGTTTTCCATCACAAGTTTTTACCATTTCATCTTTCCATTACTCTTAACCTTAAGAGCATTAGCATTGGAGAATGCTAATGCCATATCTAAGGTCAATTTGACATTTTATGCTTTAAAATCCATTGCATTAGACAATGCTAAACCCAACTATTGCAAAAATTTTTGCAATAGTGCTACAGTACAATTCTAAAGCTAGAATTGTACTGTAGCAAGTATTCTAAAAAAATAAAAATTTTTTATTCACTTTTAAGACCGAAATTTCTCTCTCCTCTCCTTCATTATTTCAGTTCTCTTCTCTCTCTACCTTCTCTGATTCTCATTTGCTCTCTCCTCTCTTCAGACCGAAATTTCTCTCTCTTCCTTCTGGTTCTGTGGTTGCTTTTTTTTTTTTTTTTTTTTTTTTTGGCGTGGGTGACAGCGTGGGTCACTGTGGTGGTTGTGGGTTGTGGTTGTTGATGGGTTGTGGTTCAAATCGGCGCCGGTGGGCTGTGGGTTATGGGTTATGGGTTTTGGATTTGAGTTGATTTGGGCGTGACAGAGCTGGGTCATGGAAGAGGATCGGGTCGTGGTGGCGGTGTGGGTCTGGGTCGATGATTGGCGTGACGGAGCTGTGTTGATTTTGGGTTTGGGATCGGTGTGGATTGGCGGAGATCGGAGATCGTGGTGGCGGTGTGGGTCTGGGTCGATGATCGGCGTGACGGAGCTGTGTTGATTTTGGGTTTGGGATCGGCGTGGATTAGCGGAGATCGGAGATCGTGGTGGCGGTGGAGGTGTTGCTAAAGGTTGAGGGAGAAGAAGAGGAAAAAAAACTGTTGGAAATGGCAGGAAACGTGAGTCTGAAAAAAAAAAAAAAACAGTTATAAAGAAATAGTAAAGAAAGATTAAAAAATAATATTTTAATAAAAATAGAGTTTTGGGATGTAGGAGGTATTATAAAATTGGATGGTATAATGATAAAGTGAGGTTTTAGAATGGTAAAATAGAGTAGCATTAGCATTTTCCAATGCTAATGCTCTAATGTCACTCTTCATTTATCTTTTCTTCTTCCTTTTATTTTTGACTATTCTTATTTTCATTCTATTACTATAAATATAACATTTTTTTTCCCAGTCTATACATATTTTCTCACGTGAAAAAGGTTATCTCTCTCTCTCTCTCTCTCTCTCTCTCTCTATATATATATATATATATATTATTTATTCTTTTTTGATGAATCATTGTATTTTTGTATATAATACTATTTTGGGTTAATATGATTTGGTAGTGTGTTTGATTTTTTAAGTTTTCCATCACAAGTTTTCTCTCCCCCTTTCTTAGCTTCTATTTGATTTTTTTTTTTTTTGGGGACATAATACTTAGTTATTTTGGCAGTGAGATTTTGAATTTATATCAAAATACAATGTTGGTTATGTATTTGAATGTGTCTATCAACTATTAAAATTAAACTACCCAAAGATGAATATGTATAAACAATATTTTAATTTTAACTTTTCATTGATTTATTATTTAGTTATAACATCAAAATAAAAAGTAAATGAATGTGTAAAGTTAAACTTGCCTAAGATGAATTTCTAAAGCCAAATATATTTATATATTTAATATTGACAAAAAATTAAAAGTAAAAAAACAAATAATAAAAAGAATAATGACGTGCCCATGACATGACGAATGAGAAGGCTCAACAAGAGTGTAGTAACAAAAATGTGATATGAAGATCTAGTTAAAGACAATTAAATCTTAATACATAAAAGTGTATGTAGTCAATTGTTTTTTTTTTTTTTAATCATGTTCTCTTTATGTTTTTATATAGATTATTATTTTTTATTTCGATAGATGAAGTGTTCAATTTTAGAGATAAAGTCTACTTTTTCCCTACATATTATTTTAAATATTAAATTTATAATATGGTATAGCCTCTTAGGAATTTCTAAGAAATATGTAGTTCCAATTTTATGTATCTATATTAGTAAACAAAACTCAATCAATAGTTCGAAACTGCTCCCACAATAAGAAAAATTATAAATATAATAATTTCTTTTTAAGAGAATGAAAATTTTGAATAATATATTTAAAACTCAAACAGTTTTTTTTTTTTTTTAAATAATAATTTATAGTTAGCCTTTCCAAGCTTTTAGGTTTCTTTATACATGTGTTATCTTTTTGTGCAATCACTTATTTGTTTTAACTCCATTACTTTCACATGAAGGTGAGGTTGGTTTATGACCTTTCTCTAATTGCAAATTTTGCATAACTATATATGGTCACCATTATACTTTCAAACAAAATAGATATATGTGAATTTTATTTACCTATCCCGTGCATTGCATGAGTTAGCAACTAGTTTATATATAATAACAAAGTCATTATTTCTAGAACACTTGCAAGCTATCGACCTTGAACCATTGTAATAGTAACATTGTTAGTAGAGCTTTTACTTTGGCTGAGTTGAGAGGACTCTGTATCCAAGGCAATGTTCCTTTCAGTGAATGCTGATCTCTTTGGAGGGGGTAGATCGACAATCTCACTTTTAAGCATGGAAACAACAACGGATATAGTTGGCCTATCTTTAGCAAATTCTTGAACACACAACAGCCCAACTTGTATGCATCTCAAAATCTCCATTTCAAAGCAAGGTTCATATATCATTGGGTCTATTAATGCGACAATGTTTTCTGCATTCCACAATTTCCAGGCCTTGAAAAATGAAAACATGATTCAAATTGTTAGTATCAATACTGAAACTTATCAATGAAAGAAGGCAATAGAGATTTTCAAGATGAGGCAATGAGTGACTTACAAGTCCTAAAAGGCTCAAGGATTGCTCATCATTATAAAAGCTAGTGTTTCTTCTTCCACTAACTATCTCTAGTAACACCACTCCAAAACTAAAGAGATCTGATTTTTCTGAAAATAGTCCTTCTATTGCATATTCGGGAGACATATAGCCACTAAATTTCAACAATAGAACACATTGCAGATTTTATCATCTCAAATATTAGTAGTATTGATATAAATCGACTGAGTTAGTAATAAATAGTTCATTCATGGCTAAAACAAAGTGTTTATATTCATTTATTGGCAAATGAGTCAAGGTCAAGCCTAAGAATAGGGTTGATGATTAAATGAGACAAGCTTAGACATAATAATGTGTTCAAGAACAAACTTAGGAGCATAAGAATTGATTTAAGTAAATAATAACATACTTATTTATACTTAATATTAGATTGTGTAAATTTGTAAATAAGTTCATAAGATATCAAATTATTTTTTGTATTTTATTGATAAATATATATGATCAATTTTACAGTAGAAATTATATATAACTTTTAACAATACAACATATGTGAATCTAATTATTAAAAGTTCATAAATGAAAACCATTTTACCTAATTAACTCCAATAATATAATTTCAACTATATAATTTATGTATGAATTATTTGTATAGATTTGTAAAGAGGTAAAATTTTTAGTTGTGGGGCACACTATAAATGAGAACATAATAAGTTATCAATTAGTTTGTGAATCAATTCGAGCTTGTTCAACCAAAAAATGAGCTAAGTTTGACCAAGTAATCTAGTGTGTTGATGAGCTTGAGCTTGACTTGTATTGGAATAAATTTTAATAAACAATCTTGAACTTTTAATACTCAACTTGGCTTGGTTTGTTTACAACCATACCTTCAATTAAAATTTGGCAAACTAAGGGTACTTACTATGTTCCAACAACCCTTCTAGTATTCGCCTGGTCTTCATTACTTTGAAAAATTCGAGCCGTACCAAAATCTGATATTTTTGGATGTAGCTCTTTATCCAACAAGATGTTACTTGCCTTTAGATCTCTATGAATAATCCTTAATCTAGAATCCCTATGAAGGTAGAGCAGACCTCGACCAATTCCTTCAATAATGTTGAAGCGTTTTCTCCAGTCTAGTAGAGTTTCTTTTTGTGGATCTAATGAATTTAAACAAAAGAAACAGGAGAAAGAAAGTCAGGGTTAAACTTATAAGGTGAATGAACATTAGGTTTGCAAAAGAAGTTCATTTGGTGGAAGTCATTAGAAAACTATGTTCCAAGTGAATTACCACAACAGAGAATATTGTTCCATCATCTCCTAAAATACTGACACTATTTCTAGGCATAAATTTAAAAATTGAAAAAATATTTTGGTAACAAGAAATTGTATCAAAATTAACTAACCGAAGAGAAATGCATCCAAACTTTTGTTTGGCATGTATTCATAAATCAACATCCTCTCTTCTCCTTCAACACAGCAGCCATGGAGCCTAACAAGATTCCGATGTTGGAGTCTAGAAATTACTACCACCTCATTCATAAATTCTTCTAACCCTTGTCCAGAGGTTTTGGAAAGTCTTTTTACTGCAATTTCTTGCCCATTTGATAATATTCCCTATAAACAAACATCAAATCATTAACTAGATATTCAAATTACTACAGAAAAAACCTCTAGTGGAACAACCATTACCCTGTATACGGGACCAAATCCACCCTGCCCAAGCTTGTTAGATTGATGGAAGTTGTTTGTTGCACTCGCCAGCTTCTCAAAATTGAATAGCGGCAGCTCCTGGACTTTAACTTGGTTCAGGTTTTCTCCAAGCATGTTTTCATTTGGAAATGTTTTATGTGCTTCCCCTCTCTTCAACAATAAGATTCCCTTTGCTTTCTTTTTCATTGCTGATTTCCACTGAAGTTGTCAGTAATCTCTAATATTTAACAACACTTCCTAGTCCACTGTATTAATTTTAGTCGGAATATTACCTTTATGTTTAGCTATCCACCTCCACAATATGAAGGTGCAGATTGAAATGAAAACTGTTCCTATTACCACTGTGATTGTGACAATTTTTTTCAAATCTCCCTCTGTATCTGTTAACAGGAAAAAAGTATTATACTAATTTTGTGGGCATTGTTTATCGGAAAAAAATCTTTCAATAAGTGCTTATTAACTTATTTCTTGGCCCAAATTCTCAAGGCTTTATAAACTAAGTGCTGGAATGTTTTCTAAGTAACTAAGAAAATACACTAAGTTGAGAGACAAGGGTTATCGAAGCAAGCATCTCAAAATTATTTGGGGTGTCTTTCAAGAAGTTGTTTGGAAGATTTCATTGCCATGAAGGCGAGTTTTGTAAAACTCCTGGAGGTAATCTTATAAGTTGCGTGATGAAACCATTAGGGTTAATTATAGCTCTCCACCCTTATAACCAATAATATTAATTTATGATGTCCTTCCGGATTAATGGATAGCTATCCACAATAAACTATAAGAGTATAGGTAACGTACATACAAAACTACAAAAAATTATAAGATTGACTAAGATTAATTTGATCATATATGATACTTTTAACACTAATTTGGAAGGTAGGTGGATATTATAAAGAAAGAAAGAAAGAAAGCAAGTATAAGAGGATGATGTGGTGGAAGTTGGATTTGGGTTCACGATGGAAATCTTAGGGGCCAAACCAAAGAGTGCGCGTTGTGTAGAAGACCATTGTAACTTGTTGATTACAGTGGATTATTTGAAGCTCGATCTATTGATGTACCTTCCATGTGTTTGATGGTTTGTCTCTTTAAAATTATATATCTTGCTTGCTTAACCTTGGTATTTGTTGGGTTCAATCCCGTCTTCACCCTATCTCACAATTGAAAAAAAAAAATTCACATGTTGGACCCCAATTAAAGGGCAGCTCAGGTAGCTCACATGTGAAGAGAGAGTGTATGATTAAATGATTAAATTTATTATTTCTTTACAACTTAAGTTTTTGGCAGAATTGGTAATTTATCAACCTCTATATTGGAAAATTTACACATGATTAAAGATATCTGTTGAGATTTTTCTCTTACCATGAGGTGGTTTTTTTCCCAATATAATTTATACAAAATAGATTACTGATATGTTTTCTTTTCTTTTCTTTTTTCAGTCAAATAAATTGGCTTTAACTAGGATTTCATTATCTAGGGGAACTGGGGGGTGGGTGGGTTGAAGTTGGAAGAAAAGGTAACCTAACAAACTGGACCAGCAGTGTATGATTTGAATCACCAAGGGTGGTGGTCTAGAAGTTAATGAGCATATTCCTAAGTGGTTTGGGAGGTTGAGGTTCCAAGTTCGAATCCTGTGATGGGAAGCGCTCAAAATAAACCTCATGCCCCCTTTGTTGCCCACTAGTGCCCTTGTGGGGTTAGGATAGCATCTATGGCTCATTAGATCCCTTATTTGCAGGTTGAGATGGTCACGCCCAGCGGCCCAGGTAGGAATGCTACTGTGGTCACTCTTTCCTATCCTTTTTTCAATAATTAAAAAGAAGAAGCAGTGCATGATTTGAAGCTTAAGATAAATTTAGACGGAAACTAAATAACTCACCAAGTTCTAAATAGGCAAGACGAATGTAAAGATCAACTCCGCTGCTGGACAATTGGTTTGTGTCAATTAAGTTTCTAGTCCATGACATACACCCTATGCCAATATCATATGCATAAGCTATACATGAACAATTCTGTAAACACTGCTGCCTGCAGTCATCTTCAAGAGCAGCTGACCATTCTGCAAAGTCTGGTACCTTCATCATCTTCATTTTCAAAAACCCATCCATTTTGCCGACTTCACTGCCAGTGCTGTTCACCCTCCCACACTGCAACGGTGTCCTCCTCACACATCCACTAGTCCAATTTCCTCTATTCCATTCTTTTGTGTCATTTGGCTTAAACCCCCATAAACAGCTGCAAATTGGTGAGTTCCGTGAATAACAGCTTCCAAATTCACCACACTTACCATAAAAATGGCACTCACTCTTCAAAGCTTTCCACAAGACCTTCCAATCTTCCTTCTCATTATCCCAATATCTTAGCTCCATATCTCCTTGCGTAGTCAGGACAATATGTGACAAAGACATGTTCACATAAAAGAAAGTCAAAACAAATGTTCCGTCTTGATCCTCTACGACACTAAATCCATTTTGAAATACATGATACATTTCTTGCATTCCACTAAAGGTCCGACCGCTCCATGGGCCACTGCGCCAAAATGGGCTCCCGTCTTTCCAAACGAATGCTTGAGGAGGATGTTGAGGTTGAACACCACTCAAGAAGCTTCCGATGGATGGATCAGAAGGGCTTTTCCATGATGTATGCTGAACTTTCTTACCTGTTCTTACATTACTACTAATTTTCATATTGGGCAACATTGTATTAGTAGGAAATTGAAAACTCTCCCATATGATAGTCCCTGTAGTGTCTTGTAAGACAAGGTTCCCTGAATCTAAAAGCTGGGCTTTTGAATTGACAACAGAGTTTGTGACTTTTGATGACCAAAGAATCTTTTTTTGTCCATCTAATACAACAAGATTTCCATCCTTAAATATAGTAAGAACCCCAGAAGCATCTTTGAGGGGTTTTTGTCTGTTAGCTACCCATACCCATTGGGCAGGGGAAACAGAATTTTTATTATACCATATTCCGACATAGCGATTTGTTGAATTTACTGGGCTGAAGAATCCCAGTTTGAACGTACTCCCATTGGAGATTATGTAATCAGAGTCTTTGTCTTTGATGGATTGAGAAGATCTAATGGTGTCTATGGCAAGGACTAAGTTTAAAGAAAGGCAACAAAGGACTGACAAGAGGTTTATCATACCAACAGGCCCCATAACTTGTTCGAACAAACTTGGTGTGAGAATGCAGAACAGGGGGCCATAACAATTTATGGTTGGTTGCTTTCTAGGATAAATAGCCTCCAGGCTTTCGTGAGTCTAACAACCCATAAAATGTCAAGTAATAAAAATTCAACAAAGACCTAAATGTCTCCATTTGCTCTTTTCAATAAGCGTAAAATACAAAACTTATCTTCTAAGTTTCTTCAAATTTCATTTAAGTCCTTTAACTTTGCGTTTGTTCATTTCAGTCCTCTAACTTTCAAGTTTATTCAATTAAGGCTTTTTCATTAACTTTTGTTATATGTTGTGGTTAGTTTTTTCAATTTTTCTTCAAAATTTTTAAATTAAAAAAAATTCAATTAATGATTGAAAAATATTTTCCAGATTTTTTTTTCCATAAATTTTAACAAAAGTTAACGGAATGGCCTTAATTGAATAAATCTGAAACTTAGAGGACTGAAATGAACGAAAGCAAAGTTAGAGGACTGATATGAAATCTGAAGAAAGTTAGAGGGTCAGTTTTGCATTTTAGCCTTTCAATAACATTGTGTTACTTACTAAGAGTGTTGTAGCTCAATTGATGTCTTTTGCTGTTTCTAATACAGATGTTCATCTAAATTTAGAAAGTTTGAATATTTAATGGCTAGCAATTGTCCTACACTTATAGGAAAGACATAGGTTTGTGCATGAATTTATTTTAGTACCTATAGGCGTCAGTCCAGGAACCTAATCTATCATTATTTTAATGGAAAAAGGACTCCTATGATTGTTATCATACTTAAACTAGGCAAGTACATATAGGCATGTGTCATGGAATGGAGCTAAGATGTGTTGGTCTCAGGAATCTCCACCTATCCTTATATTAATGGAAAAGGTGTCCTATAATTGTTTTTATATTAGATTAGGAATGATGCATATAGCTTTTTGTTTTTCCCTTGTTTTCTTCGTCAAATATAAACACGACCCTTTTAGCCACTAGCAGGTTGAGATGACTTCTTAAAACATGAAATTTTCAACAACAAAAAAATATCTAGATATTTCTTATACCCTTTCCAATGACATCAAAATAATGCCTTCATTGTTTTTCTATATTAGCAAAGAAAACGTCCACTAATTAGGAATGAAATTGGGCAGTAGAGAGGAAAAGAAATTTGAGCAGAATTGGGCCTTACATATAGTTTGAACTTAAAAGGCAGCCTTAAGTGACTGCAATCAGAGTGGTGTAGCGGAAGTGTATCTCAAAGAATCTAACATGTTCATAGGCTTTAATATTGATAGATAAAACTGTGTAAGTGTGAAAACAGATTTTTAAGTGGGAAATTCGTGTATTGATGGACTTATTTTTGGTGTTGCTAGGTTCTAATTCTATTGATTATTGTGACTCAAGGGTGGTTGATTTCATTTTTGCAAATAAAAGATAAGTGGTGTTTACTAATTTTGGGGAGTTTTCCCAAAACAGTTTTGATTATGAGACTATCCTTATATCAAAGAAATATGTTGATATTCTATAAATATATTGATATCCCATAAATGTTTGATGTGCACATTGTATGGAAACATTGACATTTGTTATATGAAAAACTTATGGGACAACCTAAACTTATTTAAATTTGTATGTGTGGAGAAATCTTTGTCTTTTTGAGTATTATGACTGGATTATTTGATGTGAGCGTCTTGAATTTGTTTTGAATCCTATGGCAAGTCGTGATTAAAAGCTCGATGTTGTATTAGTCCTTAGCAAGGGACAATCATATTGTAACTAGTCTTTAGCAAGGGATGGTCTTAGAAAATGGGACAGTGCACATTTGATAGCTCCTTAGCAAGGGAGTATACCATTGAGGATCCGAAAAGGGAGCTCTTCAGCAAGGGAGTGCACCTTCAAGTTCCAAAGGAGTCACCCTTAAGAAAAGGGATGAAAAAGGGATTTCAGTCCCAAAAAGGGAACAACACAATCCTGTCAATGAAGCATAAACATTGACCACAAGAAAAGTCTAGGAAATTGTTCATATGATGGTGTTGGTATATTATGATGACTCACAATATAATTATATTTTTTTATATGAAATATTTGATGTTAAAAATATAGATGGTTTGAAAGTTATAAATTTGTTTTATGGATTATTCATTTAAAAGGTTTGTTCCCACACCCCAGTGTTAGTGAATTCCACTTATTGAGTTATCTCAACCCCCCTTTTATTTCCCCTTACAGATACATTCGAGGGATTATTGGAGTAGAGATTCTTGGAAGGCAACAGTTACAAATTATATTGTGAAACTGAGGATTTTATTATTATTATTTATGATTTTGGGTCGTTACACACACTCTCACTAAAACTCTATTATCTAATTTATATAATATATATTAATGGAGAATTATAAAAAATACATATAGTAATGGAGGATTAGTAATTAATTTTGTTAATCTCCTTTTGTTCCATAACAATAGCATTTCTTGACTCTTCTTCTTCCCATCATTTCTCACCTTACCATTATTCTTCTTCCAAGCCTTCCTCCACATTATCCCTCACATATCCATTGCTCTTCCTACAACTCTTCATTTCCCTTTTTGACTCATTTTCTTCTTATCTTATTTTATATAAACTAGTAAGTTGCCTATGCGATGCATGGACAATGTTGTAATATTTTATGTAAAATGGTTTTGGAAAATATTGTACATATATTTTAGCATAATTGTTATAGAATTTTGTTAGTAGTTAGTTTATCATAAAAGAGGATAAAATTATAAATTGCTCATACATATCCATTATAATTATTCAGTTCAAGTAATGAGAAATAAAAAAACAACTTTGGAGGAACACTATAGAATAAAAGTTGATATAAAATGTGTTTTTCTATTTCTCCTTAATTCTTAAAAAAAAAAAAAAACAAAAAAAATACACATCCCAAACACCCATAATCAATCACATCCTTTACAAAACCCACAAATCTACAACATTTCACCTTAACATTAAAATCGTAATTGCCACTGTCACTCAATATAAAATGCATGCCTCCCTTCTTTAGTTGTAGCCAACTCATATGAGTTAGGATTAGATGAGACAACAATGTTAGAGATAGGTAGGTGTCATCAAAAGATTGAAGGTAAATGAAATCATTTTTGGTCCATTGTATTTGACATGGGATGGCATAAAGGGCTATGGGTAGGTATATATATAAAGGAGCAAAAGTGCAAGGGGTGAAAATGGTGAATTGAAATGCAAAGAATTTTGTGTGTAGGTGTGAGAGAGAAAAAGTCTTGAAACATTGAACAAAAAGATACAAAGAATATTTAATTTTTAATTAGAAATGTCTAAAAACATTGAAACAAATAAAACAAATTTTAATATTTAATTTATTCTTATCTCTAATGTGGCACTTGAGAATATTTCAATTCTTTTTCCTAAGAATGCACCACTTGACAAAACCTCATGCTTTCCCACATGAGGTCTCTGCTTATATATATATATATATACACACACACACATACTAGCTGATGTCCCATGCAATGCACGGGCACGATATAAATTTATCTTAAAATATTATATAAGATATTATCTTTAAGACCATGCAACATAATCTCCTCCTTTATTGATTATTTCCTTACATGGTTAAGATAAATAAAAAGCTAATATGAAACGATGCAACATATTTTCAAAAGTAAAATAAATCCAATAAGTGCTCTTATGTCTATCAAATATTGATTTGCATGTCGAAAAAAAAAAGTCATATAGTTGACAGAGCTCTAAAATTGCGAATCCTAGTCATTTTGTTGAGTTTGCAAAAACCATAACTGTTAATGTAACTTTGACAAAACACCAAAAAGAAAGACACATATGGGTAATTTTAAGAATTTGTTTTGATCAAACCTTTGTCAAAGAAAATATTTCTCTTTAATCACTATCATGTTTTATGAGTACATCAAGGGTGACTATACTTTAGCCTAAGCGAAGATTCAATACACTTTTAGGCATGTCACAGCCATACATACATATACTCTAACCAAGCCAATTGCTGAATTAGTACAATCATGAACAATTATTAAATTAATACCTATAAGCTCAGTTGTATGCTCATCCAAGGCACTGACATTTGTTGGGAAGATGACTCCCAAATTCTTGCATAGTAGTTGTAGTAGCAACATCACCATTAGTTTAGCAAAAAGAAAAAAACATCACCATTAAGCCCAACAACCAAGTGAGAAAAAAACATTTATAAGTGAAGGGATTGATCACCGTAAACATTTATCATTTGAGTTACTTTCCCGAGTATGGTTAAGGTTTAGTACCATTCGCCTATTAAGTCTTGCTTTATTGCAACTATCAGTATCATGGATCATTGCTAAGTCATTAGGCTTTTTACTCGTATGACTTCCACCTCCAAATTTCTTTGACAACTCTATGTTTTTGTAATACATCGATACAATCTTTTTCTTGTACATGATCATATGCCTTCTTTGGAAAAAGGTATTTGAAAAATACTTCCTTTGTTTGTTTGTTTGTTTGTTCTTTTTTTTTTTTTTTTTTTTTTTTTTGTGTGGATTAACAACAATTTTTTTTAAAAATTTTTTCTTATTGAATTATAAACTAAATACTTCAAATGAATATAATATTTTTGGATTCAACAAACAAATCAATAATTTTTTTTTTTCTGTGTGTTAACTATTATTATTTTTTAATTTCCTTTCTTATTGAATTACAAACAATTTTTAGAGATAGTTAAACTAAATACTTCAAACGAACATAATATTTTGGGATTGAACAACAAATCAGTATTTTTTTATGTGGGTTAGTAATTGGTTTATTTATTTATTTATTATTGAAGTATAAATAGTTTTTAGAGAGCTAAACTAAATACTTCAAACGAACATAATATTTTGGGATTCGACAATAAATAAATAAATAAACTATTTAAGAGGAACATGAAATTTTAAAAATGATCATACCTTTTTGAAATTAAATGTAAATATTGGGTAAAAAATTATAGAAGCATAACTTTTTGAGGCCTAAGGAGACAGGGATATATAAAAGAATAAATTTTACAACATGCAAAGCCTTTCACCTATAGGTGGGGAGGGTCAAGCCTAGGTCATAATATGTAGGTAATAAATAGGATTGAGCTTTTCATAAGGTTTGGCCTATTTTTAAAAGGTAGTCCATTCTTTAGAGTAATTGTCAATAATTACCCATATTTTATGTAACAATAAAAATAAGTTACTGCGATCTATTGGGTAACAATTAAAAAAACTTAATGAAAGAGGTTAAAAAAGCTAAATGCAAAGTTAGAACGCCACATGGTAGGAGCTCATGCACTCTCGCATGAGGTTTTTGCTTTTATATATATAATAGTAAGTTGCTCATGCGATGCACGGATAATTTTGTAATATTTTATGTAAGATGGTTTTGGATAATATTGTGAAAATATATTATAAAGAAAAAGTAAACTAAATTAGAGCAAAGAAACATATACATTTTAAGGTATTAAAAATTAGTTTAGTAGCTTCATTGCATATTTGTACCCTTTTTAAGGTAAGATATATATATATATATATATATATATATTTTTAAATCATGAAACCAAAAATAAATACAAAAGAGTAACGGGACCATGAAAATCAACTAATTTGTGTTGTGTTCACATATTTCATACCATGAAATGAAAGTTTGTCCAACTCTTTGACCGTCTTCCACTTATCGATAGTGTGACATTATGACATGATTTAGACAAATGTGTATGCATGTGTCTTATAGATGATTTGAAATTGAACCATGGTAGAATATGGTTTTACATTGTGCACTAAATATTCTCTTTACTTATATACCCAAAACAAAAACTATCCAACCAAATTACCCACCCCTAATTTTAAAAAGAAAAATGAAAAGAAAAAAAAAAAAAAAAACCCGTAGGGGTTTCAGTGTCTTGATGGTAGCGGGTGGCCCGTATAACAAAGGTGGTGACCCCTTAGATTCCTCTTTCTCTCTCTTTCAAATGTTTTGTCAGTTTCAGGTTTTTTATTTTGGTAATATATAGTGAAACAGTGCGTTTTATACAAAAATCTACAACATTTTTGTGTCTCTCTATCTTTCTTCAGAGTCTTATCTAGTTAGTTATTACTATTAGTCCTTAATTATTTAATTATTTTTTTTAATTTTTTTAAAATACTAAAATGGTGGGTGTTCTAAAAGACATGAAAAATAGAGAAAGGTGTGGTGTAAGTTTAGTAAATTAATGAGACATTAATAAGCTAGTAGTAAAATAAGTTAATATGAACTTTTGGGTAACAGTAAAAAAACTTAATGAAAGAGGTAAAAAAAAAAAAATGCTAAAGGCAAAATTAGAGCGTTACTTGGCAAGATCTCGTGCGGGAGTGCATGAGATCTCTACTATATATATATATATATATATATATTGATGATTATTCCTTTATAACTCCTAATCACTAATTAGCATGAGTCTAAAAAAACTTTGTGATAGGACTTTATCATACGTACAAAATAAGCATAGATTTTTTTTTAATCTTTTTTTTTTAAAAGGATATTGCTATTGTGTTCATCCTTATAAGAATTTAAGCATAGATTTTTTTTTAAATCTTTATTTAAATAAATAGAAAAAAAGATATTGTTATTGTGTTCATCCTTATAAGAATTTAAGCATAGATTAAATTTTCATTATTTTTGACAATTTTTCTTTGATTCCTTTATAATTTATATATTGTGTTGGTTTAAATGAATTTTTTCTCAAGCTTTCAAAGGATGAACTTTAGATAAAATGTTCAACTTTTATACGCCAAGCATTGACTATAAGTCTTGTACATGGAACAAATCAAGATAAGAAATTAAGAATATGATCCATTTTGGTTGGCTTGATTTGTCTAAACATCAATTTTCTCTCTTGCCAAAAGTCCGACTTTTAGGTAGAAGTTTCCTTGATTATTACTTGCATACAAACTTCCAAGATCATTAAATTGGAATAGGTCCCTTATTGACCTAACCAATTGGAATAGGATGAAATTTCTTCCCATCCACACTAAACGTTGTGTACACTCCAAATTTTTTCTGCATCTCATAATGATACGTTGTGGAAAGGTGTCAAGTCCAACATGATTGAGAGTTGTAGTTGAGACTATGGCCTAGAAGCTTTACTATTCAATACTTTGCGAGAAAAATTAAACACTCACTTGATGTAATAGGAGACAATGGAATTTGATATTGTATCAACTGGGGTTTGTTCTTGATGTTGTGAAATTGCTGTAGGTACTAAAAACTATAGGTTGATTAGTTGGCAAGTCATGTTCTCTAAGTGTGAAAAGTCTACGATGGAAAACTTTTATGTTCCTACAATAAATGTTTTGGAGAGAAAATTGTTAGCCCTCTTATCCCATTGGGACCCCCTATTTATACAAAGGAAAAAGGGTCCAATATTCCTGAGTGTGACTTAGTTACATGGAATTTTTGTGCAATTGTGCCTACATTTCTTTTAAAAATTTAATTATAATTTTAAACTCTAATTTGGTGATTTTTATATGATTCTTGTGGTTTGATTTTGATTTAGTAAAGACATATTAGCTAAAAGAAATGAAGGTAAAGCTATTAAAGAAATCTATACTTTCAGATTAGCAAGTACCGATGGCAAATGCTGCATTGTTATTTGTGGTTGTGGAATGAATAAGCGGTGTGTTGTTTGGGCGACTAATTGAGGCAAAGCAATTAACCATATTAAAAGGGATTAACAACTTTTTCTTTCTCCTTTGCCATTTGTGGTATGTATATGCCTTTTTCACATATGCTCAAGTGAAGTGCCCATTAGGATTTCCCTTAATTATGATAAACATATTAATTTTTATTTAAAGGAAGTTCTATATTTATTGAATGAGATATATATATATATATATATATATATATATATCGAGGGCCATGTAACTGAATTGGCACTTCCCCATACACAAAGTGTCTAGGGTTTAAGGGAGAAAATGTTTAAATTGTGGGAGTCAGGGAGAAAATGTTCAAGTTGTGGGGTTAGCATAGATACTGTAATTATTTCTAAATAAAAAAAAAAGATATATATATTGTACACACAATTTTCGTAAAAGATAAATCACACGATCACGAAAATAATGTAACAAATAATCAATTTGTATTTGATTAGTATATATGTGAGTACAATCCTCTCTATGAATCTTTACAATGAAAGAGTACAATAAATTCCTCTGATTCGATCTCCAAGAAATGTTACGATCCGAAGGGGCTATAAAGCTTGATCTTGAATCGTGCTTTGATGTCTCCAAGTTGAATGAATAGTTGAATGTGCTTGATTTGATGCGAGGGCCGTTGGCTTGATCTCGAACTTGATTCAAGGAGAATCCCCACTTTGATTTGAAGAAGTAGGAATAAGCCTTGATGAACAATGGAATTCTTGTGAACTTTAGAGATGACTCTCTATTTTGGCAGAGTGCCAGTAGTATTTTTCTCTCTGTGTGTTCTCTTTTTCTCATACGAGAAGCTCCTATTTATAGGCAACTCAATGATATTTAATTTGGAATTTTCTCTCAGCGTTTATTGAGAGTTGAATTAGGAATTTAATTTGGCATTTCATTTAAAAAGAACTTTCCATGTAGGTCTTTTCTTCTGACGCTGCCATATAGCTTTCTTCATTTGATGTTGCCACGTGGCTTGACTTCATTCATTGATTGTTCACGTCATCAATTTTGATCACAAATATTTTATCATGAACAATCGGGCGGTTGTGAATACATCATAAAATTTTGATGTCTACAAATGCCCCCACTTCAAGATTCGGCTTTGCGTCTTTCTGATGCAAAGAAGACGAGGCTTGAAGTATTTTATTAATTTCAATTTCCGGCTTAGTTCACAGGAAAGCAAGATCTTCATCTATGTAAAAGGAGATTTTAGCTTCCTCAATCTCAATGCTGTACATTACAATTTTAGCATTGGATTGAAGAGTATTGTTCCATGGTCTTAGTAAGGCATGCGGCCCATTTATCAATTGTTTTTTTTTTTTTTTTTTTTTAAAGTCACTTGACGCCTTTGTGAGTTTGATTGCACAAAAGACTGTTTTGGACCACAGGCCCATGGTAATCTTCTTAATAGGGTCGGTGTTGAAGTTGTCTTCCCTTGCACGCATTTTTTTTTTAATACAATCTTGTAGCGGCAGCCTTTAGGATGCTAGGGTTTCTCTTTTTCTTACAGCCTAGCCTACTTATAAAAGTGGACCTGATGGTCTCCAAGTGAAGACAAATCTCGAAGGAGGCGTGAAGTCATCTACCACTTTCTTCTGCGCAGCCTAAAAACATGTTCTTTGCTTTTATCCTTCATTTGCCTTTTACTTATTTTTTTATTATTTATTTATTTTTTTTTTGCAGAGCATTGAAGTCGTCGGCATGGGTTCAAGCATCAGTTGCTTCCTCTTGGAACTACCATTGTCATCCCGTTCGTCTCTAAACTATCTTTAGAGTCGGCGCGAAGGTTCAAAGCAAGTTGTGGCGTCCTGTCTTTCTTGTCTTGGTGTCTGAATATTTGAGCAACAGCGATCCTCTTGCCATCCTTGGACACGGGGTGTATAAGCTTCATTCGCGCATCCTTCTCACTGCCTTTGCCTTGCTGCCATCAGTATGAGAGCTTTGTCGGCGCATCCTTCCATTAGTGCGAGAGCTTCGTTAGTGCATCCTTCTGACTGCCTTCGCCACTGCCTTTGTCTTATGGCCATTAGTGCGAGAGCTTCGTCTTCGCATCCATTAATCAGTGCGAGAACCTCGTCGGTGCATCCTTTTGACTCCCTTTGCCACTGCCTTCGTCCCGCGATCATCAGTGCAAGAGCTTCATCGGCATATCCTTTCATCAGTGCGAGAGCATCATCGGTGCACCTTTCTGACTCCCTTTGCCACTGCCTTCGTCCCGCGATCATCAGTGCAAGAGCTTTGTCGGCGCATCCTTTCATCAGTGCGAGAGCCTCATCGGTACACCCTTTCTAACTGCTTTCAACATTGCCCTGGTAGTGCGAGAGCTTTGTCGGCGCATTCATCGTCTCCACCTTGCAACTATTGGCGCAGGAGCATAGAGATAGCCACATATGGATTCAAGCACCAATTGTCATTTCTTGGAGGTGATACCGTAGTGAGGTCTCTGTTTCATCTTTGAACTACGCTCTCCTTCTTTCAACGCCTTGCGGATTGAAGTACCAACAGCTTCAACTTAGACCTTGTTGCAGCTGCCCTCTATTGTGAGTCGGTGTCCTCCGCGCCGTGGTCCAGAACGAGTTATGGGGTTCTAATCTTTGACTTAGCATTCAAAGGATTCAAGCATCGACGGTCCTCTCGCTGTCTCCGAGAGCTTCATCCGCTTAGCCATCTCACTGCTTTCATCTCTGAAGTACGCTCCTCTTCTTTAAGCGTCTTGCAAATTCGAGCATCGGCGGTTTCATCCTAGACTTGGTGCTGCTGCCTTCCTCTTAGACTTTGTGCTGCTGCCTTTATCTTCACGTGACAACCAAGGTGCACACAAAATACACGCCTAAAGCTTCAATGCCCCCACGCGGACACATGGCTTCCTTGTAGCCTTGAATTTTAACGCCAAGGCTATGAACATGTTTTTTTCAAGTTTGGATGGTGCGCATGCAAGTCTCTACGTGTCCTTCTCTTCACATGCACCTATGGTTATTTAAACACCTACATATAATAACCTTGAAGCGTTGAACACATAGCCTAAAACTTTAGCACCACATGGACACATGGCTCCCAAATTTACTACTCCAATGCCACACATAATAACTGGAAGTTAAGAGCATTAATGCATGGCTGTTACACTTAGATGGTGGGCATGTGTATAGTCAAATATGAGAAGTCATTTGGACCAAGCAACATGCTTGACTGTGAACGCTCGCTTTGACTTGGATCTTAACCTCTACAAGCTTGATTATTTTCAAGTGGCTGCGATCAAGTACGTTCAAACATGATCATCTTTTTCCACTAATCAAAAGACTATTAAGAAGCCAATTCATTGCTCTCTTGAATTCTATGGACCAACCTGCGGAGAATGAGAAGAAAGTCGTTCTGGAAGCCTATTAGCAGTGTCTCTTGGCGCTCGTCTTTACTTGGGTCTCGAGCTCCACTTGCTTGATATTTTCAAATGATCGTGGTCAAGTAGATGTTTTGCTTTTTCTTTCACTTGGATTGTAATCTCTATATGCTTTATCTTTCTTCAAGCGATTGGATCAACTAATCAAATAGATCTTCTGGCATTTGTCCTCATCACTTGGATCATGAGCATCCCCTTGTAAATTACTCGTCTGACTAGCTTGCTCCTTCAACATCACTGGCATGTCCAACAGCTGACCTAGACTTTGGTTGTGCACCTGCCCTTGGTATACTCATGTGGTAATTTGATTTGATTTGATTGGATTTGATTTTTTTTTTTTTTTTTTTAAAATGTATTTGTGACTGAACTTAGCAATTGAGGCCAAGTTGCCTACGTACCTAATAAGGGATCAAGTCATAACGTAGTTCAAGGTTTTTTTTTTTTTTTTTTTTTTGGTGGGCAGTTTAAGCTCTTACCGAGGAGCGCATCATATTTTCAAACTTAGTAATGTTTTGCCTTTATGGGACTAACCATTTGCCCATCTTTGTCATCTATTTGGTAGGTACCATTGCCGTGAACTTCTTGGACAATATATGAACCACCCCATTTCAATGCAGACTTCTTGGACAACATATTGAATGGTCATCGTGTTGCGAGTGCCAAATCTCCTACTTGAGAAGGATATGGATGAGCTCCTTTGCTGAATGCTTTGGAAGTTTGATCTTGAGGCTTTTCATTACATGCTTTCGATTTTTCAACTCTCAAGCCATTAATCTTGAAATAACTTTTGGGGAAGAAATCATGAAGGGTGATTGGAGAGTTGCTTCTTTGTTTCAATAATTTGTCGTCATGAACTTCTTTGCTTGGATTCCTTATCACCTTTTTGCGAGGCCCTCTAGGATTTCTCTTTTGATATTGCTTTTTTGTGTGGATTATTTGTGACTTCAGGTTGCATTTCTTCTTAGATTTCTTTCGAGTTACAAAAGCCCAACTCTCATCTTCATTCATCAGCTTGCCTTTTATTTTAGCTTCATTCAGTGGGTCTGAGCATGGCATGTGAAACGGCTCAATTGTTCCAAATTGAATATGCTTGTCAGATGCCCCCAGTGTTGAAGCTGAAGGTGACCATGTCTTTGGTTGAGTTTGTGACTTAATTAGAGCTGGGGATGTAGCGGTGAACGCGGTATAGTTCGACTCAGCCGTTTCATCCAGGTCTAAGAGGATTTTACCCTCCTTTGCAAGCCTTATGATGATATCTTTCAGAACAAAGCATTTCTCCACTGGGTGACTTACAACTCGATGGTATTTGCAGTACTTTGGATCGTTGGTGTGACCCATTTCCTCTGGTCTTTTGCATTCTGGTAGCTTAATTATCTTCTTTTCCAGGAGGTCATCAAGCATTCCTAAAACGTCAGAGTCTGGAAAAGGATATGTCTTTTCTTCCATCTCCTTTAAGGTGGGTCGACGTCGTTCCTTTTCTTGTGGTAGACTTGCATTCTTCTTGTAATGAATAGGCCTTGTAGTGATGGCAAGCGACTCCTCAACAGTAGACTTGGAATACTTGTCACCTCTCTTTGTGTCTTTATCAATGGGTAGGCCTTTTTCTCCACGACTAGACAGGCCAAGCTCCATGTCATGTGCTCGAGTAGCAAGTTCTTCAAAGGTGCGAGGCTTAATTCCCTGGAGGATGTAAAGTAGTCCCCAATGCATACCTTGGATGCACATTGTCACTCCAGATGCTTCTGAAAGACGATCTTTGCAATCAAGGCTTAAGGAACGCCAACGGTTAATGTAGTCGACGACAGGTTCATCCTTCCATTGCCTCAAGTTTGTTAGTTCCATCATGCTCACTATGCGACGAGTACTGTGATAGCGATTCAAAAACTCTCTTTCCATTTGTTCCCAACTGTCAATGGACTCAGGCTCAAGATCAGTGTACCAATCGAAGGCATTCCCTCGAAGGGAGCAGACAAACTGTTTCACAAGGAGATCTCCTTCTGTGCCAGCATTGTTACAAGTTTCGATGAAGTGGGCAATGTGTTGTTTGGAATTTCCCTTCCCGTCAAATTGTTGAAACTTAGGAGGTTGATAACCTGTAGGCATTTGTAAGTTGTCAACCCTCTTTGTGTATGGCTTTGAGTACATAAGAGAACTCTGAGGTGCGCCACCATATTGAGCTCGAATAGTATTTGCTATCATGTCTTGCAATTGCTGGACTAATAGAGAAGCGATGGAGGTAGAGCTTCCATGTTGGTTGTCAGCCTTCTTTGGAGAGGATGTATGGGCCCCTTGCAACATATGTTGTTGAGTTTGAGATTGGCCATTGCTAGACTCTCCTCGATTCTGAACCTCAAGCTTGCTCATAAGGGTGGCAATTTGAAGGTCCTTCTCCTCCACAGTCTTGGTGAGTTTAGCGATGGCACGTCCCATTTCAGCAATCTTTTCATCAACGGTAGTAGTCTCCGTCATCATGGCCGACATGAATATCGTACGAGATGAGCTTCCCGAGAAGATTGAAGAGGTAACATCTTGAGAGAATCCTAGGGAAGAACCTAGACACGAAGTAGTGCTTGACTTAGTTTTTAATGCAGAGTAGGATGATTTGCCCCCTGTCACTAAGTCCTTTAGAGGGAATGTTGAATTTTCCTTCTCAGCGATAGTGTGCTTTCCTGCCCCTAAAGTGCTCAAGGAGATGAATGTCTTTGGTTGAGTCAAGGCATTGACAAGCTTGGTCATAGGAGCTTTCCCATCAGCTTCTTGTGATGTGAAGAGTTCCATTGCTTTAGCTTTGTTTTGAGTCATGAGACTTGTAGAAGTATTGTTGCTTACTGACCCTCCAATGCTCTTGGTAGCATTCTTGGGCATCTGAAACTTCTTCCAGGCCATTGATCTTGGTAGATTGGAGACTTGAAGATTTCTAGGATGGAGAAAGAGATGAGAGGCAGAGAGGTCCCACTGGGCGTGCCAGAAATTTGTACACACAATTTTCGTAAAAGATAAATCACACGATCACAAAAATAATGTAACAAATAATCAATTTGTATTTGATTAGTATATATGTGAGTACAATCCTCTGTATGAATCTTTACAATGAAAGAGTACAATAAATTCCTCTGATTCGATCTCCAAGAAACGTTACGATCCGAAGGGGCTATAAAGCTTGATCTTGAATCGTGCTTTGATGTCTCCAAGTTGAATGAATAGTTGAATGTGCTTGATTTGATGCGAGGGCCGTTGGCTTGATCTCAAACTTGATTCAAGGAGAATCCCCACTTTGATTTGAAGAAGTAGGAATAAGCCTTGATAAACAATGGAATTCTTGTGAACTTTAGAGATGACTCTCTATTTTGGCAGAGTATCAGTAGTATTTTTCTCTCTGTGTGTTCTCTTTTTCTCATACGAGAAGCTCCTATTTATAGGCAACTCAATGATATTTAATTTGGAATTTTCTCTCAGCGTTTATTGAGAGTTGAATTAGGAATTTAATTTGGCATTTCATTTAAAAAGAACTTTCCATATAGGTCTTTTCTTCTGACGCTGCCATATGGCTTTCTTCATTTGATGTTGCCACGTGGCTTGACTTCATTCATTGATCGTTCACGTCATCAATTTTGATCACAAATATTTTATCATGAACAATCGGGCGGTTGTGAATACATCATAAAATTTTGATGTCTACATATATATATATATATATATATTGTTTTCCTTGAGCTAAAGTAGTTGCAATGGATGTGTGGAGTGGATGGCTTTTTTTTTTTTTAGTCCTTGAGTATTTTGGGTTGTTTCAAATGAGTAATGGCTCCTCTTAGGCTCCTAAAATTTTTGGTTTGTTGATTTTGCTATCTATAACTTGATTCTTCTTTACCTAATAAAGTTTGGAATTTTTTGTAAGTATATTTTTTCTTCAAGAAAATGAATAGAAATCTACCTTCATGTTCATGCTCATGTTAATGTTCATATTTGTAAACCTAAATCATATTTAAGCCCCTAATTTTAAAAAGAAAAAAAAAGAAAAAAAACCCGTAGGGGTTTCAGTGTCTTGATGGTAACGGGTGGCCTGTATAATAAAGGCGGTGACCCCTTAGATTCCTCTTTCTCTCTCTTTCAAATGTTTTATCAGTCTTAGGTTTTTTATTTTGGTAATATATAGTGAAACAATGCGTTTTATATAACAATCCACAACATTTTTGTGTCTCTCTATCTTCCTTCAAGACCTTATCTGGTTAGTTATTATTATTAGTCCTTAATTATTATTTTTTTCTTTTTTTAAAATACTAAAGTGGTGGGTGTGCTAAAAGACATGAAGAATAGAGAAAGATGTGGTGTAAGTTTAGTAAATTAATGAGACATTAATAAGCTAACAGTAAAATAAGTTAATATGAACTTTTGGATAACAGTAAAAACACTTAATGAAAGAGGTAAAAAAAAAAAAAAAAAAAAATGCACAATGCAAAATTAGTGTGCCACTTGGCACGAGCTCATGCACTCCTGCATATGGTCTCTGCTTTTATAACAAAATATTGATGTCAACAACAAATAATCATGTAATAAGAAATTAAAAAATACAAAAATATTGCTTGCTATATTGACTTCTAAAAAAAAACACTAAAATGTGTGATTAAACATAGAATTTCAACATATCTATAAAACTTGTTGATAAAAACCATATTATATATATTCAATTTGATAAAAAGAAAAAAAAATTACCTGCAAGATTGTAGGTAGGGCAGAGAGGAGAAAGGAAAGATATAGCAAATAATTGTAAAGTACGTAGTAGAAATAATGAAACATAAAAAAAACTGTGTATATATAGTGGGAATTTTAGGTTGTGAAAAAGATATAAACAAAAAGAAGTAGTTTAGGTGAAATTCAAATACTTTTTTTTTTTTTAAACTTTATTATTAGGAAAAAGATGACATAAAATGCAAATTTATCCACAAAAAAATAAAATAAATAAAAATAAAATAAACATAGGAAAAAAAAAAACCAAATTCTATCTTTTTTTTTATTTTTTTTCCTTTTACGTTTTTTAAAGAAATGTAGGAAAAAAAATTTCATCAATTCTTTCACTTTAGCTACTTTAGTTTAACTACTCTACGTATACTCCAATTTTTTTTTTTTTTGAAATTATAGATAAATTAATAATAAAAGGATTATATGAAGAATTTGGATTGTAATCAAATTAAAATTTTTATCAACTTAGAAATTATAGGAGAAAAAGATAAGGACAAAAAAAAATATATATCTATTTTTTGATTTTAGGATTTGTTGATAACATTTTAGATAGACACAACTGTTATAGTTGTAAATCAAATGCTACATTCTTTCATTACTTGATTTGTAATATTTATCCAAAAAATATGTATATATATCTATTCTTAAAATCTAAAAATTTATTAAAATTTCTGCAATTTGGTGAAGCCACGTGGTGCAACCACGGCATCTAAGCCTAACTTTTATTATATATAATATGATATATTGACTAGTAAGTTGCCCGCGCGATGCATGGATAATGTTGTCATGTTTTATATAATTTTTTTTGTGTGGAGAATGTTGTACATATATTATAGTATATTTGTTATAAATCTTTATTGCCCGTGTGATGCACGGGTAATGTTGTAATGTTTTATGTAAATGTTTTAAATAAGTTGTACCTTAGTTTATTTTTCAACAAGACCTCTTGCAAATTTATTTAGGATTTGCTCAGCATCTTGATCAAATATTACAAAAGTTGTTTTGTCAGTTGCATTTGAAACTTTAATTTGAATCCTGTATCTGAAGTAGTTTGCAATTGTATATATAGTAGTTGTTGTGAGATGAATATATTATAAATATATGGAGAGTATGTAGTTAATGTGAGTGCCTCTAACCTTGGGATAGAGAGATTTGTTTTTGTTTCACTTTTTACACACCAAAATGATCCTGATTGTGGTTTGACCTTCCTTCCACAAAGCACGCACGAAATGTAATACCAAACTATCGTTGTATCAATGTTACTTATTGTTGCAATACTCCAGCAGTTCACATCCTGCAATGAATTTTGAAGTTAATATGTATTATTTTTTTAATGTAAATAAAATGATGTATTATTATTTTTTCATGTAAATGATGAGTATAATTTGAAATGATTAACAAACTTATTTCATAAGATCTCATTCAATGTATTTTATTTCTACTATTGTTTTCATATTCTTTAAAGATAAATGCTCCTATGAAAATTGTTTTATATGTATTTTTGGTATTTCCTGTATAGGATCATGTTTTTGACCATTCCTATCATTGATTTTTTTTTTTATATAAAATATTATGTAAATGGAATTTTGTGTAATATTATATGCTATTTGTTAGACCATTTTTGTTATTATAAATTTTAAAAATATGCACTTGTCAATTATTTCAGCAACCTTAGGAATTTCAAGATTTATATAAATTTTTGTTGCACTGATTGATGACAAAGAGAATTTTCCAGCATAAATTGCATAGAATGTTATTAATAGACAAAAGCGTATTGAATTCAAATTGAGAAAAAAGGAAGACATGATTTCATGAGAATGAGATTTTCTAGAAGTATCATCTATATGTGGGGGAGGAGGAAGAAAGTCTGTATATGGGTAAGAGTTTTGGCTTTGATTTACATGTGGGAAGGGTTAGACTTAGGTCATAATATGTAAGGTAATAACTGGGCTTGTGCTTTTTATGAGGTTTGGTTTATTTTTAAAAGTTAGTCCATTTGTAGAGAATAACATTTGGTCTAATTGTCAAGAGCCGCTCATATTTTATATAACAATAAAAATAAGTTACTACAATCTATTGGGTAACGGTAAAAAAGCTTAATAAAAAAAGGTAAAAATGGCTAAATGCAAAATTAGAGCACCACATGGCAGGAACTCATGCACTCCCACATGAGGACTCTACTTTTATATATATATATATATATATTTTGACTAGTAAGTTGCCTGTGCAATGCACGGATAATGTTGTAATGTTTTATGTAAATTTTTTTTTTGGAGACTGTTGTACATATATTATAGCATATTTGTTGTAAAACTTTGTTAGTAATGAGTTCATCATATGAAGTAACAATTATAAATTGCTCACACATATCTATTTTAATTATTTTGTTCAAGTAATAAGCAATAAAAAAAAAAAAAAAAAACTTTGGAGTAATATTGTATAATAAAAGTTGATAAAAGCATATTAATTCATTTCATATTATTGATTTTTATTATGTAATGTAATAAAGAAAATCATTATGAAATCTTGTTTTTTTGTTTCTTCAATACTTTTTTATTGCAATATGGCGATGCTTGTAAAGCTTGTTGAGGGGTATGTCATCATTATCTGTTTCTTCATCTTCAACGTTTGAAGTTTAGTTCATCCCTATTTGTTCAATTTTTGAGCTTTCTTCACCTTTTCTTTTTGTTGCATTATTTGTGTTAATTACTAATGAATTGGCACTGGAAGATTCTTGACTGGATCTTACAAAGTTTGGAATTGTGGATTTGTTGTCCCTAAGATTTTTCTTAGGTATTTGCATTCATATCAAATTTTAGTGATGTGATAGTTTTTTGTAAATGTTTATATATATATATATATTAATTTTGGAATAATGTAGCAAAAGAATTAATATAGCATATTGGATTGTGTGTATTTTTTTTTTCCATACCTTTTTGTCATTTGAAGATACATAAAAAAATCTTAGCAACTGTGTAAATTTTCAAAACCATTCTTTTGTTTTTTTGAAGTATGAAAATTCATTTTTTTCCTAAAATTTTCTTCAAATCATGTGGGATTTCTCTCCAATATCAATAGTTTTACAATAATTTAATAATTTAAATAAGTTGTACCTCAGTTTGTTTTTCAACAAGATCTCTTATAGGTTTATTTAGGATTTTATTGGCATCACGATCAAATATCATAAAGTTGTTTTGATAGTTGCATAAAAAACTTCACTTTGAATCTTGTATCTGAAGTAGTTTGCAATCTATATAGTTATAGTGAGATGAATATATTATAAATATTTGAAGAGTATATAGTTAATGTGAGTGCCAAAATGATCCTGATTGTGGTTTGACACTCCTTCCACAAAGCACGCACAAAATGTAATGCCAACCTATTGTTGTATCAATGTTACTTATTGTTGCAATACCCTAGTAGTTTTGCACTACCCTTGCAGTTCGCATCCTACAATGAACTGCTAAGGTATTGAAATTGATAAAAAAAAAAAAAAAAATGAAAACATGATTTTGTGAGAATGAAATTTTCTAGAAGTATCATCTATACGTGGGGGAGGAGGAAGAGAGTTTGTAAGTGGGTAAGAGTTTTGGCTTTGATTTATGCAGGGTTAGACTTGGATCATAATATGTAAGGTAATAACTGGGGGTTTGGGCTTTTCATAAGGTTTGGTCTATTTTTAAAAGGTAGTCCATTTTGTAGAGAACAACTTTTGGTCTAATTGTCAAGAGTAGCCCATGTTTTATATATTAGTAAAAAGAAGTTACTATGATCTATTGGGTTACAGTAAAAAAACTTAATAAAAAGAGGTAGAAATTGCTAAATGCAAAATTAGAGTGCCACATAACAGGATCTCGTGCTCTCTCGCATGAGGTCTCTACTTATATATATATATATATATATTGATTTGCTTTTACTCCCTTAGCACTTCTCTTCCATTCAAATGCAACACTACAATAATTATTATCTATATATATATACAAAACCAGTTGGGCTGAAACTGTGTTTCATCCTATTTACAAAGTTGGAACTGTTGAACAAACATTTTCTATTTCTAAAGTTCATGAAAAGTGTTGCTTGTGTTAGGTTCTAAAGATTTAGGATTTTATGTATTTAGAACTCTAATGTGTAATGTTGGCAAACCATGATCAAAACAATATGTTTAGTCTTGTTTAGGCTTGCTCAAAGTGTGTTTATTTGTAAAACTGGAATCGAGTGATTGCAGATTTATTGGACTAAATCTATAAGGCTCGATCGATCGAAAATTAGACTCGATCGATCGAACCACGTACAGATTTATTTTTCTGCAGAGTTACAGTTCAGTCCAAACTCTATTTAAACGTCTTGGGGATAAAGTAAAACACTCCTATTTATAAGGAAAACCCTAGAACGTTTTTGTGACTTTTGAGAGAGAGAGATTAGAGTGCCTCTTGTGCCTCCTTTTATTAGGGTTTTGTACCCAAACCTCTCTAAGTCTTTGTTGCTCATATTTACTGTTTATGTGAATCTCTTGTGAGATCTTTGAGGAGCTTTCCTTCACATAAACTTAGGGTTTTCAAGGTAGAGATATTTTCTACATCTTGATGATTAACAAGGTTGCCGCCATTGAAACTTAAAGAATATCAAGCGTGGGTGCTTGTAGCTGATTGAAGAATTCAAGAAAGAAGGAGTCCGTGGATTCGGAGCTTGCACGTGGTCGTGTCAGTAAGTTCTATTGGTGGGTAGCATTAGAAAGTCGAGTGGGGAGCTTGTAGTCCTTTTGTAAGAACTTCAATTCTTTTATAGTGAATTCTATTTTGCCTTGAGGATCGGTGGGTCAAATCCTCCCCAGGTTTTTACCGTGTGGTTTCCTGGGTGATCATATCTTGTGTTATTTATTATTCCGCTGCTTTATATTTTTGATATGATTATTTGATTGCTTTAACCTAGTATTGCATAATTTGACTAAGTAACAACTTGACTAATTAATTAGGCTACGCAATCTAATTGTGGTTTAAGGGGTCTAAATTTCCATCAGCTTATTTTCTAAAAGAAATATTAATGAATTCATTGCTAAAAAACTCAGTTATTTGCATATTGGTATGGTTCAAGTTGCTATTAAACCACTCACCCGAAAAGGGGTTCTAGGAATTCACTTTACACCTAGGGTGGCGCCAACGACGGTAAGAAGGGAACACATCAATGGAGCAAAAAAGGTTCGGACATATACGGACAAGATACAAAGAACACAACAATAATATGTGCAATGATGAAAAACTGTTAAAACACCAATTAAAAAATAAAAGAAAAGCTAAATATGAAATGAGTAATTTTTGTGAACAATATGGTTTACCCCTTATTGCTCCCTCCAGGAAAAAGGGTAAAAAACATGATAAAAGTTATAAAAATTATAGCCATAAAAAACATAAAAAAATATAAAACTAATTTTAATGATTTTTATGCTAAAAAGAAAAATTTTTCTAAAAAATATGTTAACCAACGATCAGGTAAAGTTAAATGTTTCAACTGTGGAAAACCTGGTCATTTTAGTAAAGATTGTAAACAAAAACCTGGTAAGTTAAAAAACAAATTTAACATGTTAAAAATTAATGGTAATGATCAAGAAGAATTATTTAGAATCCTTGAATCAAACAATTCATCTAATTCCTTGAAAGATGATTTTTCTTTTTCAACTGATTCTTGCTATCATTCTGCTGATGATTCCTCTGATTCTCCTAATATCAAAATTGGTTGTAGAGACTCTTGTTGCAATGTTATTAAATCTGTTAATACTCTCACTAAAGGTGAAGAAAATGAAAGCTTGTTGGTTAAATTGATTGGTCAAATTGAACATCCTGAATTACAAAAAGAATATTTGGATAAGTTTAAGAAAAACTTGTTAAAAGATGAAACTAGTAAAAAACTTAAATCATCAATAAGTTTTGAAGAAACTTTGGAAAGATTTAATAAAAAGACATCCAAAGATTTAACTGTTAACGATTTGCAACATGAAATTAATATTGTTAAACAAGAGATAAGTGAATTAAAACATGAATTTAAAAATATTAAAATTGATAATCATAATCTCAAACAAGAATTGTTAATGTTAAAAATTGATAAAAATATTGATCAAAATAAGTTTGATGATGAACAAAATGAGCTCAAAGATGAAGGAGAATCTAGTTAATAGGCTCTTCTTTCTGATAAAGGTATTGTTGATAATTCTCAACTTGGTCTTGTTAATAAAATACTTCCTCCAAAATGGTTTTCAAAAGTCAAAATTGTTGTTTCGCATGATTATCATTTCAATGTTATTGCTATGATTGATTCTGGTGTGGACGTGAATTGTATCCAAGAAGGATTGATTCCTTCGAAGTATTTTGAAAAATCAACTGAAAGATTAGTTTCGGCTAATGGTTCCCAAATGAAGATTAAATATGAATTGAATAATGCTCATGTTTGTCATGATAATATATGTTTCAAGATTCCTTCTGTTTTAGTCAAAAATATGACTGATAAAGTGATTCTTGGTTTGCCTTTCACAAATACTTTGTATCATTTTCTTGTTGAACATGATGGTATTACTACTGATCCTTTTGGTCAAAAAGTAAAATTCAAATTTGCTTCAAATCTTGAGATTGATATTGATAATGCTTCCAACCTGATTCACGCAAAAATCAAACATCTTAACTTTCTTCATATATATATAGATAATAATTATTGTAGTGTTGCATTTAGTTAGTTAGTTGGTTAGTTAGTTACAATGCCAAGCATATTAATCACATTTAACACGTCTTTCGTTTATTGGTTTTTTATACAGATGACGTGATATCATTTGATATAAAATAATTTTTCCTTTAACAGAGTCTCAACTTCACAAACTATCAATGGTGCATATGTATAAGCTACTTTAAAATTGTGTTTTTAGTTTAAAATGAGTGTTAGTAAAAAGGTTCAAAAAATAATGGATAGGTATATCACTCTGACACCATAAGTTCATCCACACGGATTCAATGATGTGGACCATCTTCCTAGATAATCGATTATTCAAATTTCTTCCAGAATTTTTTGAATTATGCTTTAACTAATATTTCTATATTAAAGGATTTGATTGCGTTTTCTATAAAATTATTATTTATAGAACTAACTGTTAATTATGAATTTTAAAAATGTATATTAAAAGTTTAGGTAAGTTTTAGAATAAGTTTTAGCTAAATGTTGATTATATCAATAAATCACTAGCAACAGACAAAAAAAAAAAAAAAAAAAAATTTAAGAAAAAATTATACAAAATTCCCATGTGGTTTCTTTGTAAAACATCTAACTCCCTAAAATTTTGAATGTAACACTTAGCCTCTTTATGGTAATCTTTTATATATAAACCATTAATTGTGTAAGACTTAATCATTTTTGGCTTTTAAATGTAATACAAATTGGACAAATTTTGGTTACAAACTTGGTTGTAGCCAATGACTACAACTTCCACTTAAAAAATTAACATGGGAACATATATTGATAATCTAATCGTTTGATTACATATTTTTTTTTTTTTTTTTTTTATGTCCTTAACACATGTAAAATTTTGTGCTAATCGGATGTTATTTACTATTCAATCTATAAACTTCATTATTATGCATAATGTCAAACTACAAAAACTTGAAATTTAAACATTTAATTGATGACATAGTTATTAATTTTTAATCTTCTAGAAATTTTTTTATCATGAAGGATATAAGAAAAAAATGTAATCTAATGGCGGATTTATCAATGTTCAGATTCAATAACAATATATTTGTTAGGTTATAAATATTTGGATATAAATGTTTAGATTTTAAATACTTTATGTGTTGGCAAATTGAGTACCTAAACTTGTCTAAGAATAGAAATTAGTGTCTATGAAGTGTTTTAGCCATTGCTCAAAGTGCTACAAGTTAGAATTCAAGAACATACAAGTAATAGAAAGAAGTGTTGAAAATCTGAAGAGCTCAATTGATTGAGAGAAAGGCTTGACTGATCGTGCGAAATGTTTAGGGTTTTAGTCCAAAACTACATCGTATATAAGGAAAACCCTAAAGCACGTTTTTTAAGTCTTGGAGAGATACTCTTTTGAGATCTAAGCAGTTATTGTACTTTCTACTCTTTCAAGCATCTACTAGAGATCTCACTCATATTGCTAGAATCGGAGGAATAAAGTTGCAGCAAAGCTTCAACTATTAAGTGTACTAAAAACCAAAGACGTTAATTGGAGGTTCATGTTGGAGCAAATCTACATCAAAGAAGTCTGAGGGGTTCAGAGTTAGATTTGATAATCTTAGTTAAGTTACTATGAATGGTATATTTTTAACTATAAACTTCTGATAGTTCAATTTGGGTATGAAACACCCTTGAACGTTTAGACCCCAATTACAAAATTACCAATTCAAGTTTTATATCAAACAATCAATGTGCGGAATATGATAACAAGCTTATATCAGAATTGATAAATACTCTAAGCCAAATATAAGCACATCCACAGCAGTAAATATAAGGCAAAGATAAAGAAAGGAAGATGCAAACACACGGACAACACACGATGTGTTATCGAAGAGGAAACCGAAACTCGGCGTAAAACCTCTCCGCCGCCCTCCAAGCGGTCAAATAATCCACTAAAGAATATAGTTGGGATACATGAATAGCAGAAGACTCTCCAAGCCTAATCTACCCAAGTACTTAAGCCCTCCAAGCTTCTTGCTCCAATGAGGTTACGCCGAATCTATTTCTTCTTTAGCTTCTCGGATTCCGCTAATAGACCATAGCATCAACCAATGTAGATTGGTTCCTTCCTAACTGCTTCCCAACAGCACCAAATGAACCTTCTCACAGACGTGGGTGTGGTGAGATAAGGATTTGGTATAATGCCTCTCAAAGGTATAACAATGGAGAGGAAGAGAGAAGAGGAATTTGTAGAGTCTTTAAGGTGAAGATTGGGGATGAGGCAATCTTGTTTTTCTCTAGGGTTTCTCTCACAAAATTCTCTCTAGAAGCTCTCTCAATATAGTGGGTATAAGGGTCTATATATAGTGTGGTGAGAAAAGAATAAGAAAAGACAGTTTTTGCCAAACAGGGTAAATTGGCGGCTTGGTCTTGCGGCTTGTCCAAGTCGCGAGTTCAAGTCGCGACGTAACGGCCTGGCTAGCCTGGGACTTTTTCTTGTAGTGTGACAGCTGGCGCGACCCTTCAACTTCCCTGTGTGCATCTCACGTGCCATCATTTGGCGGCTTGCCAGTCGCGATCCACCCGCGAGTCCTAGCCGCGAAACTCTGCTTCTCTACACATATTTGAGCTTTTCTTCACATCTTCTCACATACTACCCTTACAATTTTCCCACCTAAATACAGGGTTACTAAGTGCTAAATTACAAGCAAAATGGTCACGGAATAAAGCCAACAAGATGGTTGATTAAATTCAACCTTACAATCTCCCCCTTTGGCTATTCCGTGACAAAACCCTAAAACAAACTCTAGACTTAAAGCGTGAGTTGGGAACAGTTGAACAAAACTCACTCACACCTAACTCTAGATTCTATAAAACTCTTGAACATATGAATAAGTAACTCCTGAAACACAATAACATAGCAATATCATTGTATGCAGAAAACTTGATATGCATATGGAGCAAAAGTAGCATGATCAAGCAAAAATGAACTTAAGCATTAAAGCAATGATTCATGGCAAGATCAAAACATGCAATCACTATAACCAAGTGATCACAATGCTCATTCACACTTGGAATGAACATCCGGACATTCAAGTTGACAAACACAAGGCAAATCACTTGAATGACCAACACTCAACCAATGCACAGTACATGAAGTATGTGCATCTAGGAAAAATCCTACACGGGCACAAGAGTGACAGTACTTTAAAAAGGAATGCATAGCATTACAATAGAAGTACTGATTTAACAAAGCACAAAGGCTGCATAAAGCATGGTACAACCCACCAAGGCCTACAAATGTGCAAAAGAGCATGAAAACAAACCCTTAAAGCTTACAAAAGCAACATGGGTACAAAAAGATAAACTATTTCTGAATAACTGAATAACATCATATTATATATTTAATAACTACAAAAAAATAGTTATACCAGAGAGCCCACAAATTTTCCAAAAGTACTACAAGTTTTCCAAAAGTATAAGACCATACTAACAAGTTTTCCAAAAGTATAAGACTATACTAACAAGGGTAAAGGCTAAGTATGAGTAACAACTATAACAACTATAATAAAACACTCCCCCTTTCAGTATGCACCCTCCTTTTCATGTTTTAGCTTTCTCTCCCCCTTAAGCTGCTTTCCCCCTTTTTGGCACGAATAGCTAAAGGCTTTCTTCCAGCTTCTGTTGGATGTTATCTAATTGTAACTCAATGGCTCCGAGACGCATTTGGGTTTGACTGTGAAAGGAGTTGAGAAGCCGTTCCAAATCAGAAATCCGCTGAAATACATTTTCAATGAAGAAACTTTGCTTGGGAATTTGGAATCTAGGAGGAATAGATGGGGTGCTAGTTGATTGTATAGGAGTAGCTGTAGCATGAGCAGATGGAGATGCCTGAGAGGATGGTTCACTCTTAGGTTTCTTGGAGGAGTGACTCTTGCTTGCTTGGAGAGAGTGCAGGGATATCGGTCGAGGACGAGACAAGAATTTCTCATCTGATGAAGGACTAACACCTTCACGAAGAACAATCTTCATGATTAGACTGTAGAAAGGAAGTATTGTTCGTGTTGCTGAACGAGCCGATGTCTTTCCAATGATTTGGAATATATGAGCACAAATGTCAATTGGTGCACTAGTAATCAGATCACACAGAAATTGAGCCCTTCCAAGATTGATGAAGGTAGTATTTGATAGAGGGTAGAGATTGAAAAACATGATCAGCTTTAAGGTTGTTAGTTCGGGCGAAAACAATGCAGTGCTTATTGATGACCCTGTGCTTCCCATTGCATGTTCATTCCCAAGAACTTGGAGGATGACTTATGCCTGAAGCACTCTGTCATCGTATGGAGTTCGATCGACATTACTTGGTCTAGAAATGCTAAGTACCTTAGCAATGTAGTCTGCATTTAGGGAAAATTTTGTTCCTCGCACCCAGCATTTCAACTCAACACCTGTGAATTTGGCATTGGAGTAGAATTCCTTAACCAGTTCTTCGATCGGATCCTTAAAGTTTCCAAACAAGTCAGCCCAATCTCTGTCCTTAAAAATGTTAGGGATGAAAGTTTCCCCTAGAGTATCAAACTTAACGACTCGTTCCACAATGGGAGACAACTCTATAAAGATGTCTGTGTAGGTTTTTGAATCAGTAGGAGTCCTGAATGTCTCAATGGAAGAGTCCCTGGATGACTTAGACGACAACCGTGTCCGTTTAGCAGCTGGGGTTGACGAATCATCAGTCACAATGCCTTTAGCTCTGGATGAACAACGAGTTAACTACAACAAAATAGACACACAGAAACAAACCAAATACAATACCACCAGAAGCAAACATCAGATTGATTAGTTTCAGTAATAAATCAGTTAAAGGGAAATGTACCCAGAAAAGACCAAGAGGCAATGAAACAAGATATGAAGAATAAGAAGTGAGCATGAACACCCCAATACAGTAGCACACCCAAAATATGAAAAACAAAAACACATGGTAAAATACATATAACTCATGTACGCTGAAAAACAAAACCAAAGACCGCATTCAGAGAGACCCATAGAGAAACCCCAAACCCCTATGCCCAAAGACAATGCTCAGAACATAACAAGCAATCAGAAGCATTAACAAGGTACTAAGTTAACACATTAAACAAGAGAAAATCAATACTCAAACAGTCAAACCCAACATTTTGAGCAAACCCATGTTCGAACCTAATATGTTGCAAAACACAAATGTAACTTACAAAATAGGAAACAGAACATCAGAACCTTAAGAATAAAGTAGAGGGAGGAAAAACCATACCTTTTTCTTGGAGTTTGATGAAGACATGATGCAAAAATGAAGTCTTTTTCAGTGAGACACGAAGTGTTTGAGTGAGAGAATGAAGAAGACAATGAACAGTCACTGATATTTGAGGGAAAAACTGAACAAAAATTTTGAAAACTGTCTTTAAAACGCAAAACACGCGTTTTTCGCGATTGGAGCAAGTCGCCATTAAGTCGCCAAGGTAAGCCGCGAAACACAATGAAGAAAGATTCTTGAAAAATCTTCTAAATGTTTTTCGCGACTAGAAGATCTACCCGCGAGAAAGTCGCGAGCTGAGCCGCGAAAATCTCTGAGTGCCCCTCGCGATTGGACCTTCCACTCGCGAACAAGTCACCATATTGAGTCGCGAAAAATATAAAAACACAAATTTTGAAAAATTTTCTAAGTCTTTTTCGCGACTAGGGTATTGACACGCCAATGAGCCGCGAAAAATTTTTGAGTGGGCTCGCGACTGGTACTTGCGACTGGGCCAACTCACGACTTAGTCGCCAAAACAGGGCAACACTGTTTTTGAAAATTTTTGACATTTTTGTAAAAATAAAGTACTTTCCAAAAACAACTAAAAACACTTAAAAATCTTTTTGTGTTTGATCAACAAAGATTGAGCGAGTGAAAACACATTTAATCAAGTACAATCACACAAATGAATATGCCATTCATTGAACATATACTTGTGTGTTGTGTTGGATATCAAAAATGAGATAGTACTTAGTCCAATGTGAAGCTTCAATGATCAATTCAATCAAGGCATATACAACTAGCATTAGATCATGTGACCTATCTCAATTATAGAAATATGCATATATGACCTTCCACAAAAACTTGATTACATTCTTTGAAGTTTTTCATTTGGCTCCACATTCAACATAACATTTGCACTTTTTGAGCAAAGAAAATCTCATTGTGAGATAGATGCCTGAAATTTTTGATATTTCAATTTATGAGTAAGCCTTTGGCTTTTTAGACATCATACATTTTATTTTGTTCGCTTTCCCTTTTTCCTAGTCAAATACTAGTATGTGCGACAGGCTTTTGCAGCTCTATATCTCTTTTCATTTGGAGATTTACATTTAGAGAGCTCTTTTAAACAAAAAAAAAATAAAGAGTGGGAAGATATATAGGCATGAGTCTATGCATGTCTCAAGATCAACAAAACCATTCACTAGTCATTCATGACAAGGTTGAAGATCGATTTACAACAGTCACATAGATTTCAAAATTTCTTCCACAATGATATGAGTGCATGAGAGACAAGCTAAGCTCGTTAAATGCACATAGCCATTAGTACAAAGGTACAAGGCAAAACATGTATTGAGACAAAACTCAACAAAGCTGATTAATCTTTTTGGGATTTCTACTTTTTTTGTGTTTTTGGATTTTTGACACAAAAGCAAAAAAGTGATCAAAAACATAATAAAAAAATGTAAAAACATTTGAACCAAAGACAAACACACAAATGAAACAATAACCTAAATACTAGCAAGAAGCACACAACCAAGCATATTCATAATCATGGGAAGTATTGATGCATGGACATGTTGTAATGCTTATGCATGAGTACCCTTCGTCACCCACACGTCACGTGCGTTTGGGGTGATATCCTTAACGGATTGGGTATGAGAGTTGGGACTATCAAACCTTCGTGTGAAGCTTTCCAGGCAATTTGTGAAGGCACCGATCATCTTCATTACGTCCATCATTCCTGGATCACGATTTTGACTTCTTGGTTGTTCACCACCCCAAGACCTCATGTCATTTCTTCTTCCTCGTGACCGAGATGCACAAGCATTGTTGTCTGCTCTCAGCTTTTGACAGTTGCGTCTTGTATGTCCTTGCAATCCGCAATAGTGACAAACATACTCCGTTCTAGGACCCTGTTGTGATCTCGGGATTGGTCTTCCTCTAGCTTCATACTTGCCCACAGATTGATTTCGGGGCTTATTCACCATCCACTACTTAACCACATTCTTCTTCTTCTCAACCTTAACATTCTCAGGAATGGACTCTTCCATAATTGACTCTATGGCCTTCACAAATTTTACTTCTTTGGTAGCTTTGGTCGATGAGCTACTCCTTCCGGTATATCCCAACCCGGACTTATCTGAGAAGTGTTTTTGAGATGAAATAACATTTTCCAGCTTTTTGGAGGAGACCTTTTCTATCTTGGCTTGTGCTTGCACCACCTCTTGCTCAAGAAATCTAACTTTGGTATAAGCCTCCGATAACTCGCCATTTAGTGTTTCAATTTCACACTTTGCCTCTTTATATCTGGCCAGAAGACTTTTGTAGTCCTCTTCAGCACTTTTCATCTTCTTCACAGCCGCCTTTGCAACCCTTGCATACTCACCCGATTTCTTAAGGAGTAAAGTGTAATTCTCTTGGAAACTAGCTGTATTTCTATCCTCTTCGGCATCTAATTCTTCAACAATCCCTAGGGATTCATTATCGCTGTGTCCTCCAAGTTCTTGTACAAGTTGATTCAAGTCCTCCGAGGACTCCACATGAGCAATGGTCATGAATGCGGAGAAATTTCCTTCTCCATCACAGCTCTCTTCAGAATCAGAATTTGATGAGTCCGAATAACTTAAAGTAGTGGCATAGGCCTTTCCCTTTGACTTCAAGTAATTAAGGCATTCCTTTTTAAAGTGCCCATGTCCATTACATTCAAAACATGTAATTCCTTGTGAGGATTGGGAATTTTTACCGTCTTTTCTTTGGAATTCTTTCTTCTCCTTCTCGGAACTCTGAAATTTTCCTTTGTCACCAAATTTCCCACTATTCTTGAGTTTTAGGAATTTCCGGAAGTTTTTTACATGATACGCCACATCTTTGTCTACTGTATCTTCTTCCAAAGAGTCATGAGACACCATTCTCTCATCAATTGTCTTAAGAGCAAGGGATTTGCTCTTCTTCGCTGAAGGAGGGGACAACTCATATGTCTGCAGAGAACCAACCAGTTCTTGAACCTTGATGTCGTCAAGATCTTTGCTCTCTTCAATGGCTGTAACTTTAGCAAGAAAACTCTCTGGTAGTGACCAAAGGATTTTCCTTACAATTTTCTAGTCCTCCGACTTTTCTCCCAAGTTAAATTTACCAAGAACAACCTCATTCAATTTACTGTAAAATGAATCAAAAGACTCATCCTCACTCATCTTTAGCTCCTCAAAGCTAGTGGTCAACATCTGAAGTTTGATGTCCTTCACTTTCTTAGTCCCTTCATAGGTTGTCTCCAGAATTTCCCATGCTTCCTTAACAATGGTGATATGTGAAATTTGGTGAAATTATTCTAGAGAGACACCGCAGAAAATAGCATTCAATGCCTTGTTATTTGCATTGGCCACCACAAGAGCAACCTTATCCCAAGTAGACTTGGCAGCCTCTGGCCTTGTCCATCCTACCTCAACTGCATCCCACACAGCATTATCAATAGAACACAGAAACGCCCTCATACGGACTTTCCAAAATGCATAATTATTACCGTCAAAGAACGGTGGTACATTAAGAGATTGAGACCTATCCATCTTAAAGGGTGTCAGGGATCACACTAAGGTATTAAAACCACAACAAGTGTACCCGCTCTGATACCAATTGATAGTTTAATTTGGGTATGAAACACCCTTGAACGTTTAGACCCCAATTACAAAATTACCAATTCAAGCTTTATATCAAACAATCAATGTGCGGAATATGATAACAAGCTTATATCAGAATTGATAAATTCTCTAAGCCAAATATAAGCACATCTATAGCAGTAAATATAAAGTAAAGATAAAGGAAGGAAGATGCAAACACACGGACAACACACGATGTGTTATCGAAGAGGAAACCGAAACTCGGCGTAAAACCTCTCCGCCGCCCTCCAAGCGGTCAAATAATCTACTAAAGAATATAGTTGGGATACATGAACAGCAGAAGACCCTCCAAGCTTAATCTACCCAAGTATCTAAGCCCTCCAAGCTTCTTGCTCCAATGAGGTTACGCCGAACCTATTTCTTCTTTAGCTTCCTGGATTTCGCTACTAGACCATAGCATTAACCAATGTAGATTGGTTCCTTCCTAACTGCTTCCCAACAGCACCAAATGAACCTTCTCACAGACGTGGGTGTGGTGAGATAAGGATTTGGTATAATGCCTCTCAAAGGTATAACAATAGAGAGGAAGAGAGAAGAGGAATTTGTAGAGTCTCTAAGGTGAAGATTGGGGATGAACTTCTATTTGATATAGTGGATTGTTCTTTTGGAATTGTTCCCCCCAGGTTTTTTTTACTTTAAAATTAATTTGTTTCATTGGTTTTCCTAAGTCATCATATCTTTTGTTATTTATATTTTTTGCTGCATAATATGTGTGATGAATGTTTAACCTAGATTTACATAATTGACCTAAGTAACAACTTGGCTATTAAATTAGGTTAAACATTGTGTTTTCAGGGGTCTAAAAATTAACAATATTGAATAGAGTTGTAGTCATTGACTACAACTAAGTTTGTAGTCAAGCTTTGTCCATACAAAATCCTTATAGTAGATTAAATATTACATTCAAAACTTTATGTTGAGTTTTGTCATTTCAAGGAGAAACTACACTGGGGGGGTTTTTGTATACTTCTCTTGAAAATTAATTTTTTGATTTGATATTATCCAGAATTTGATATCCCATTGTCTCTCATATTGACAAAAAGACCTTTGAATAATGAATGTTAGATCAAGGACTAATAGAGATGTCATTGGAAAGGTGCTGTTTTAGGTTTGACTCTGAGAGATCATGACTCATTCATCATGACTGTGTACGTGCAATGTCCATGTCCAGGCCCGGCGGCCTGGCCGAGCTCCACATATTCATTCTTCATGACTGTGACTCACGAGAGATCTGGTCACTGCAATTTATAGCTGGAACTCATGTCAAATATATTAGGTTTGAGGACGGTTGAATGAAAGGAATGTAATATACATTCATTGAACCTAATGGCATATTTTCTCCATGAAGTTGATATGAGGATTCAATCCTCATCTTACTCATTAAGTCATTAAAAAAAAAAAAAAAACATTTATTTTCAATTCAGATGTTCACTTTCATTGACGAATGATTAGTCAGGGACAAAATGTCAAAAACTCTATTTGTTGTTATTATTATTATTATTTGATTTTTTTCCCTTTAAAATTTCAAATATTTGCCCCTTTCGTTTAAAGTCTCCATTCTCCTTTGCCTTCGAAGGCCAGCATTGGTTATGTGTGTGTGCGTGTTTTTTTTTTTTTGGTGGATAAATCACTAAAAAGCCTTCATGGATAAGAAACCAACAATACAAAACAAAGGCCAATACAGGCCCAGACAACAAAACCTGGGGAAAAGAGAGACTCCGAAGAATACAGACAGAGTCATTGAAGGCCCAAACCACTGATGTAGCCTATACCGTATGGATTATGGCCACTCTCATTGATGATTCATTCTGAAACTTTCTTAAGTGCTACAACGACTTCTTAAGCCCTTTTCATTGAGATGAAGAGCTCTCCATTGGCCTCAACTTCGTACTTTTTTTTTTTCATTGCCTTACAATTTTTATAATAGTTGGATATATTCTTTTAGTTTACTAAATCATTCAAATTCCACCAATGGTGTTTATATATAAACATCCCTTTAATTGATATACATGAAATTTTGTAATTGATACTAACATAAAATCATGAAAGAGTGATAAATAAGGGAACCTTTGGCCTCAACTTTTTTTCCCCACCAAATATCACCTTTCTAAATTGACCTCTGTTGTGTGTACGTGTTATAATATGCATGGGACAAAGTTTAGCTACAAAACTAGTTAATAAACATTACAATATATTTTAAAAATTTAAGCATTAAATTACATGTTTTATACGCTTTTAATACACATGTCAAATTTTGTGTTGTTTGGATATTTTTTTTAATATGAACTATAAGCTTATGTTTTAAGTATAATTTTAAACTATAAAAACTTGTAATTTAAACAATTTATTGATGACATAGTTATTGATATTTTATTTTCTAGAAATTTGCAAGCATGGAGGATATATGAAGAAGATATAATCCAATGGTGAATTTGTCAAACTTCACTTCTACTAAAAAAGATATTGAATAAGGTTGCAGCTTAAGGGTAGCTAAACTATGTCCATATGGTGAAGGTAATTTGGTGTTGATTAGTTAGACAAATGCATTTGATGAATGCAATATTGGAATTAGTTTGGAGTTGGGACAAAACGAAAAAGGTAATGCAATTTTTTTTATTAAAATAAAAAATACTACTTTTTTAAGGCTAAATTATAAGTTGCACTCTTTAAGTTTGACTAAAATTCATTTCAGTCTTTTATTTTTAATTCAATTGAGTTCTTTAAGTTTCAAATTTGTTCAATTAAGGCATTTTTTCCAATTCCGTTAAAAAATTTACTGTTAAGTATGCAATTAACTAATGTAAAAAGTTAGTTTGAAAAAAATACTCATATAAAAACGTATAAAATATTATTATTAATTATATATATATATATATATATATTTTTAACATGAAAATAATATATTTTTTTAATGGAAATTTTTTAACAAAATTAGATAGAAGGCTTGAATTGAATAAATTTGAAACTTAGAGGACTCAATTGAATAAAAGTAAAGTTAGATGAATGAAATAATTTTTAGACAAACTTAGAGAGTGTAATTTGCATTTTAGCCAATATATATCTATTCATATATAGAAGATTTGGCCAAATGCCTTGTAGTTGAATTGGCATTTCCCCATGTACAAAGTACTTGGAGGTGTAGGGGAGAAAGGGTTCGAGTTGCAGGTTAGCAGCATGTTGTAATTATTTCTCAATATATATATATATATATATGTAGGGTCAAAGTTTAATGGGCCAAGCACAAACTTTGTAGACCCAGCCCAATGAACCCCGAACAATGAATTTGTAGAGAATGGGTTAAATAGCTGGGCTGAAAATGGATTTAGCAACGATTCAGATGAACAAATAAGGAAAATATGATGTTCAGAATAGCATTCAGTATGAATCCTCTCGAATCCGAAGAGGTTTAAGTTTTACAGACTTAATTGAATACAATTTTTCTGCCCCCCCCTTCTGTGAGACCTATTCCCTTTATATATACACCTTCCTCCTCATCTTCACTGTACACTTTTTCTTCATCTAAGCATCCACTTGAATACTGGTCACATTAGATGTTTGCTTTAGTCTGCCGTGAGTGGTAGTGGTTAAGGTTGCACTGTTCAGGTATCTTCTTCACATAAATGCGGCTAGGAAAGTTGCTGCAGTGCATTAAATGCTGTGGTAACAGCTTTTTCTTTAAGATATTTTATGATTTTCTCACCCCTAGGCGTGCCCAGAGCTCACTCTTTACCGTGGAATCTGCTGGGAGGGTTGCTGGGGTCTTCAGTATATTTACTTGATCAAGTTCTCTAGCGATCCGATGAGTGGAACCTCTTCGGACCGACAGGTTGTCTTCGGACGCACCATTTGTCCCTTCTCGAGTGTATTTTCACCAAACGGACTTAGCACTGATCCCTTTTACCTCTTCGGACAAACGGTGATATTCAAATTGGGCCCCAGGCCCAATACGTGGCATTGGGCTTTCTCACCCACAATATATATAGAAGATTTGGTAATTGAAGTCTCAAAAAATAAGAAATTGTAGAAATTATCATCAAATATAGAATTTTTAACGTAAAAACATCACACAAGGAATTCAAATTTTACCTCAATTTAAGGCAATCTTCATGTTGATTATCGATATAGATAGACACCTCATTTTGTACTTTCTACAACTTAATTCCTAGCCCCGAATAAGGAAGAATACCTAAAATGAAAAAGCTTGTTCATTTAACCAAGAATTAAAAAAAAAAAAAAAAAAACCAATTTTATTTCATTTAAAGGTTCCCAACTGAAGTGTCCATATGTTGGTGTATACCACATCTTGAAAGGAAGTTTTAATTTCCTAAAATTATTTTGAAGATCTTTGTCATTATTTAATTTGAGTCTTCAAAAGAATTTATTTCTATGCGAAATTTTTTTTCGCATAGAAATAAATTCAGCTACAAGGCCAAAGGCCTGGTAGCTGAATTGGCATCTCCCCGTGTACAAAGTACTTGGGGGTCTAGGAGAGAAAGGGTTCGAGCTGCATGGTTAGCAGCATGTTGTAATTATTTAAATATATATATATATATATATATATATATATAGAAGATTTGGCAATTGAAGTCTCAAAAAATAAGAAATTGTAGAAATTATCATCAAATATAGAATTTTTAACATAAAAACATCACACAAGGAATTCAAATTTTACCTCAATTTAAGGCAATCTTCATGTTGATTATCGATATAGATAGACACCTCGTTTTGTACTTTCTACAACTTAATTCCTAGCCCTGAATAAGGAAGAATACCTAAAATGAAAAAGCTTGATCATTTAACCAAGAATTTAAAAAAAAAAAAAAAAAAAAAAAAAAAAAAAAAAAAAAAAAAAAAAAACCAATGTTATTTCATTTAAAGGTTCCCAACTGAAGTGTCCATATGTTGGTGTATACCACATCTTGAAAGGAAGTTTTAATTTTCTAAAATTATTTTGAAGATCTTTGTCATTATTTAATTTGAGTCTTAAAAAGAATTTATTTCTATGCGAAATTTTTTTTTCGCATAGAAATAAATTCAGCTACTGAATTGGCATCTCTCCATGTACAAAGTATTTGGGGGTCTAGAAAAGAAAGGGTTCGAGCTGCAGGGTTAGTAGTATATTGTAATTATTTCTAAAATATATATATATATATATATATATATAGAAGATTTGGTAATTGAAGTCTCAAAAAATAAGAAATTGTAGAAATTATCATCAAATATAGAATTTTTAACGTAAAAACATCACACTAGGAATTCAAATTTTACCTCAATTTAAGGCAATCTTCATGTTGATTATCGTTATAGATAGACACCTCATTTTGTACTTTCTACAACTTAATTCCTAGCCCTGAATAAGGAAGAATACCTAAAATGAAAAAGCTTGATCATTTACCCAAGAATTTAAAAAAAAAAAAAAAAAAAAAAAAAAAAAAAAAAAAAAAAAACCAATTTTATTTTATTTAAAGGTTCCCAACTGAAGTGTCCATATGTTGGTGTATACCACATCTTGAAAGGAAGTTTTAATTTCCTAAAATTATTTTGAAGATCTTTGTCATTATTTAATTTGAGTCTTAAAAAGAATTTATTTCTATGCGAAAATTTTTTTTCCTAAAAAAAAAAAAAAAGATTTCTTAAACAAAAACTATCCCTGAGAATAAAATCATTTTATTTCAATCTTTTTTCCAAGGATAATGATAAAATTTCATTAATATCACTACGTGAATAAGAGTTCATTAGTCCATATTCTTTCTCTATCAATAGATTTAATATAAAACCATATCTAGCTAACACATAGGCATCTGTGCTGCAAGTCTTTAAGGCTATCCAAGTACCCATACTTTCAAAAGTCTTCCTTCATATAATTTAAGCGAAAATCCACTTTTAGTCCGTATATTTTCAGGCGATTCCCATTTTAGTCTCTACATTTTATTTTTACCGCTTTTAGTCCATATCCTGAAAAACACTTCTCGTTTTGGTTCCTACGTTACATCAGAAACGGAAAAAACTGATGTGGTAAACGGCAGGAATAAAAAAATAATAAATTAATGTCCACGTGGCTTAAATTAATAATAAAAAATATTTTTTGGCATTAAAAAATGCCACGTTAGCATCTAAATTAAAAAAATTAATTTATTAATTTTAACTAAATAAAAAAAATTAAAAACATAATTAAAAACTAAAAATTAAATAAATTGAGATCTAAGTGTGTCTTGAACAAGAACATAAACTCAAATTTAAGAACACAAACCCAAAAGTTAAAATCCAAAAATTAAAAATTAAAAATCTCAAAATCACCATTTTCTCAAACCCAACAATATCATCAAATCCTAAAGCCTCGTAGTATCAAATCAATCCAAAAATACAAGACAACCAATCCAAACAAAAAAAATCTCAAACTCAGAACAACCCATCAACCACCATGTCTGAAGCAAGCCACGAACCCAATGACCAAACCCACCAATAAATCACAAACCAAACCACAAATGAAGAACCAAACCACGAAGCAAGCCACGCACCAAACCCAGATCAAACACAGTTTCTCCACCTCACTTTCTCAGTTCTTCTCCCTCTCTTCATCTCTCAGCTCTCTCACTTAGTTCTTCTCCCTCTCTCCATCTTTCATCTCTCTCACTCACTGATTGACGCCCACCCATTGACCAACACCATTGACCGACGCACACCCACTGATCGACGCCTACCCATTTACCATTGCCCACTAACTGACGGCACTGATCCATCTTCTCTTCTCTCTCGCACAGCCCTTGGGTCCAACGACGGTCTTGGGTTTTTGGTGGCTACCCGATCTCGCCTCTGTTGAATTAGATTTTTAGATTATACTATTTGTTTCTTGGGATTTTTTTTTTTTTGGTTTCTGATACGGGTTTGTGGAGATTTTTCTTCGCTCTCTAATCTAGATTTTTGTTTGATGGTGGTTGTCTTTTGGGTGGTCAGTGGTGGTTTGATGGTTGGTTGCAATTTTGGCGGTTGTTTTTTGATTTGTTTACGGTGGTTTGGTGGCTGATGGTTTGTTCTGAGTTTGAGATTTTTTTGTTTGGATTGGTTGTGTTGTATTTTTGGATTGATTTGATACGATGAGGCTCTAGGATTTGACGATACTACTAGGTTTGAAAAGATGATGATTTTGAGATTTTTAATTTTTGGGTTTGTGTTCTTAGATCTGGGTTTGTGTTCTTATTCAAGACACACTTAGATCTCAATTCATGTAATTTTTAGTTTTTAATTCTATTTTTAATTATTTTTATTTAGTTAAAGTTAATAAATTAATTTTTTTAATTTAGATGCTGACGTGGCATTTTTTAATGCCAAAAAACATTTTTTATTATTAATTTAGGCCACGTGGACATTAATTTACTATTTTTTATTCTTGCCGTTTGCCACGTCAGCTTTCTCTGTTTCTGATGTAACGACAGGGACCAAAACGAGAAGCGTTTTTCAGGATAAGAACTAAAAGCGGTAAAAATAAAATGTATGGACTAAAATGGGAATCACCTGAAAATGTAGGGACTAAAAGTGGCTTTTTGCCTATAATTTGAGAGGAAAAAACACAAACGACCTTTCAAAAGTCTTGTAGGAAAATTAGTAATCAAAGGGGTACAGTATTAAACAAGGTTTATCTGTCATTGTCTCAAGTGTAAAAACTGTTTAACCATTGGGTTTTCAGTTTTATTTATTGCTTTACTGGGTTGCTTATTTTATTTTATTTGATCATATCAGTTCAGGTAGGTCAAACAAGGAATGAGTTGAAGCATCTTATATTGGTTAAGCAAAAAATGATTTTGTAATCGACTAGGAATTTGGGATATCACTGGAAAAAAAATGTTACGTGACACAATATGTGGATATCACTTAAACCCTATTAAATACGGGTTTGGCTTACCTTCAATATTTTTATAACTGGAATTTCCTTTTGTTTTAATGAGAAATTGTCACATTACCTACTAAATAAATAAAAGGTAAAAATTAAAACTCACTACTACTTATTATTGTATATTTAAAACTAAAAGAGACCTCTAGTTATAAAAGTATTGGAGGTAATTCAAACCCCCCAAATACAATGAAACTTGTTTTTTATAGAAAGTTTCAACCTATAGCGTTTGCTCTTGATGATAGCTCTTTATCATCAGATAAAGACACCAATCCGTTTTTGGTGTAGACGGGGATTAAACTCAAGATCTCTTATTCAACCAGCATAAACTTTACTAGTTGATCTAATTAGAACCCCCAAATACAATGAAACTTGAAACTTAAAAGTATGTTTGTATCGCATTGCGAAAAAAATAATGCACTAGAATAGAATTAATAAACTTTCAGTACGTGTGTGACAAACCAAACTCTTTCTACTCTCTATATCTCTATTTGTTTGTTTGTTTATTTATTTTTGACACAGCTTATTTTTTAATTACTAACACACTATATCTCTATTTTAAACCTATTTTTATGTTTGTGGGAGACAAACATTGAAGTTGACATAGAAGAATCCCCAAATTGGACTAAAACCAAGGACAATTAATGTTCCTTGATTTTAGTCAAATTGTGGTATGGTTAATACTTTTTTTTTTTTTTTTGCCAAGATAGAATTTCTACTCTAGCCTAATCTAAGTGTATATGTGTGTGAAGCTCATTTCTAGAGACCTGAACCTTGGCCCTTGCCTCCCACATCCCACAAGCACTTATACATGTGAAGTGACCATCGAACCAAGGATGTGCGGTGGTGTGGTATGGTTAATACTAAATACAGTATTCGGTTTGAATTTTCTTTCTTTTCAAAAAATAAAAATCAGTTTGAATTGTTTGATATCTTAGTTTGGTAAATTTTGTTAAAAATATTATTGAGATTGCATAAAATTATTTGATTGCTTATTTTAGTTCGCATAAACTAGATTGTGCCCCAAAAGATTAGAGCTTGGACCATTATGAAGTTATAATTAATTTAGTAATAAAGTAAAATACAAACAAATATAACAATTCTGTAAGAATTAGCAACATTACTAAAAAAATATAAAATGAAAGTTAAACAATTTTGAAGCGTATTTTTTTCAAATTACTTAAGAAAAATAAGAAATAATAAAGAATAAAAAATTTAATATTAAACTTATAATTAATCCATCAAATACAAAGCATGATAACATAAATAAACAAAGAACTTCCAAGTTTCACATTGTAACACCACAAAGATAAGAATCATTCAATGAAAAAAAAAAAAATATACAGCCATAATCCATAAATTTTAAACTTGTCAAATACATAAAGTCATAATGAATGACATAATAAAAAAAATATAAATGGTGTTATAATCTATATATCTATATAATATCAAAAAGTATAATATTTATTGTTATTGCGCTTCTATTGAGCCACATCAACGTCACATTTCGGTCCATTCAGTCCACTCAGTCTATTTCAGTCCAATTATGTCCACTTCAGTCAATTCGGCCCACTTAGCAAACTTTTCAAGCCAAGTTCAAGTTTTTGTGAGTTTAGTCTTATTTCTTAGAGATTTAATGCCTATAGTATATCCCTTCAAATGGAAGTTTATCATGTGAGCTTTCTAGTTGAAGTAAAATGTAAGTTCATATGTTACACAAGTAGGTGTTGTATTAATTAGCAACTAGCGGATTGCCTGCACGATATGCAGATAATGTTGTAAGCTTCTATGTAAGATGTTTATGGAAAATGTTGAACATATATTAGAGTAATAATATGAATTATTGTTGCGATAACATAAAGGTTTTTGTTGAGTTAAAGTAGTTCAAATTATTATTATTGTTTTTAGAATCCACATCACAAACTTTTATTAACTGTGGCTAAGAAAATCAGCTTGAAGTACATCTACAATCTCTGGTGGTTCCTCTTCCATCCAGACTTGTAATGAAGAAAAAGAAATTGTTTGCCTCGCAAGCGAGTGAGGTACAGTATTACAATGCCTCCATACATGAGAATAAGAAATATTGAAGAACTGAGAGGCTAAGTATAGTATATCATTGGCAATGTGACCAAATTGTGAAAGGCTGTGAGAATTTTATTTTAGAGCGTTCATGAGGATTAGTGAGTCACCCTCCAAAACTCCCTTATTGAGGCCAGTTTCCAAAGCCAACTCCATAGCACACTTTGCTGCCAACGCCTCAACTTCTATGGCTGTATTGGGCAGGGGGATTCGCTGCGCCAAGGACACTATCACCTGGCCCTCGTTGTCTCTGATTACCACCCCTATTCTGACCTGATTTTCTACCTTGAAAAGTACCCTGTCAAAGTTAATTTTGTACTATTGGTGTGCTAGGGGCTGCCACTGAGTTGAGGTCTTCCAACGGGTTCCACATCTGCATTATTATGCAGCAAAAATTCCCTTAACTTGCTGCATGCTTGCTGCACAAGATTTGAGAGAGTTTTGCAACCTTTCCCCACCCTCATGTCATTTCTTCTCTTCCATATAGCCCACACTACCATAGCAAATAGGTTCGGGTTCTTATTCTCCACCACAATACATCCCATGAGATCAACAAAACTCATTATTTACCATAGACTGCACTGATTCCATGCTTGTACTGGGAGCCAAATTTCCTCTAATTTCGGGCAGAGATAGAGGGCATGGAGGGTGTCTTCATGTTGCGTTTGACAATGATCACAGTAGTCCTAGTTAAGAACCTTTCTTCTGATTAAGTTCTGCTTTGTGGGGAGGGATTTTTTTAAGCTCGCCAAATTAAATTCTTCACTTTGCTTGGTACATTAAGACTCCATATCCCTTTCCGCAGTGGCTTGAGCATCAGAGGTGCGGACTGTCTCAGTCATTGGTTCTGGTACTTTGTCTATAGAAACCGATATCCCGTCTTGACTGTGTAAGAAACATTAGTGCTGTGAGGCCAAATTAATTCATCGGGTTGCTTAGTAAGGCAGAGGGGAATGCTTTTCACCATCTCTGCCTCAAAGTCCAGCAAAGTTTCATCGATTAATTCTGTCCTCTAGCATCTTCTATCTTCATCTATCAAACTATTGACTTTAGCTTCAGCCAGCTCGCCTACCTGTGGAGATAAAACCAGTGGTGAATGTTTTAGGGGCAGCATAATTGTTATAAAAATTGTAAGGTTGAATTTAATCAACCATTTTGTTGATTTTATTTCGTGCCAAATTTGCTTGTAATTCAGCATTTAGAAACCATGTATTTAGATGGGAATCATGTAAGGGTAGTGTGTGAGAGAGTGTGAAAAAATGCTCAAGATTGTGCAGTGAAGTAGGGACTCACGATTGGATCTCGCGGGTGGGTCACGATTGGCAAACTGCCAGAAGATGCATACGAGTGAAGCATGCAGAGAAGCTGAATTGTCAGGCCAGCTGTTGCACTACAGGACAAAAAGTCCAGACTGGCCATTTAATTAGCTTGCGGCTTCAACTCGTAGCTTAGTCAAGTCCCGAGGCCAAGTCGCCAGCCAGCTCTGTTTTGGAAAAATGACTCTTCGCATTCCAAACACACACCACTATATATGGACCCTTATACCCACAAAATGTAGAGAGCTTGCAGAGAGAATTTTGAGAGAGAAACCCTAGAGAAAAACAAGATTGACTCATCCACAATCTTTACATAGAGACTCTTCAAATTCCTCTACTCTCACCTTCTCCATTGTTACATCCTTGAGAGGTTCTTGGCCAAATCTTTTTCTTACCATACCTATATCAGTGAGAAGGCTTTTTGGTGCTTTGGGAAGCAGTTAGGAAGGGACCAATTCATATTGGTTGATGCTATGGGCTATAGCGGAATTCGGTAAGCTAGAAAAGACAAAGGTTCGACGCAACCTCGTTGGAGCAAGAAGCTTGGAGGGCTTAGGTACACTGGGTAGATTAGGCTTGGAAGGTCTATTGTTGTTCATGTTTCCCAACTACATTTTCTAGTGGATTATTGACCGCTTGGAGGATGGCAAAGAAGTTTTACACTGAGGGTTTCGGTTTCCTTTTTGATAACACATCGTTGTGTTGTTCTTGTGTTTGCATCTCTCTTCTCTTAATCTTTGCCATTTAATTTCTGCTATGGATGTGATTTTATTTGGTTTAGATTGGTTATCAATTTTGTTATAAGTTTATGTTCATTTTCCGCACATATATTGTTTAATATTAAGCTTGAATTGATATTTTTGTAATTGGGGGTCTAAACGTTCATAGTGTTTTACACGCTATTTGAACATTCAATTGGTATCAAAGCAGGTACACTTGTTCTAGTTTAAATACCTAAGTGTGATCCTTGACCCCTAGTGTTTATTTTCCATGGATAGTGCTTTGTATGCCTCTATGCATGTTTTGGATGTTGATGAATGTAACATGCCATGTGTTTGTGAAAATGCCTCTATGAGTGATAATCCTCATGATTGTGATGCTATGTTACATGAATTTTTGAATGTTGTTGATATTCCTAACATCAAACTCTTGAAGAAAAAGGCTAAGATGTTTAATAAGGATTTGAGCAAGGTATTTTGTGAAAATGATGATTTGATTGCTAAACTCAATGAATCCAACAAATTGGTTGAAAAATATAAGAAACTTGCTGAAAATTCTCTTGGAAAGCTAAAAGAGTTTGAATGTTTGAATATGGACTTAGATGCTAAACTTGTTTTGTTTAACAAACTTGTTGATGAGCAAAAATGTGAAAATGAATCTCTTAATATGTATGCCAAGTGTTTGATTGCTGAACCGATTGCTAAAAAGGATGAAAATATTCGTTGCAATCATGTTGTGGTGCTTGATTTTGTGTCTATTGTGTGTTCTACCTCAAAGGACAAATCGGTGTACATTTCTCCACATAAAAGAAATCAAAAGGAAGAGAGAAAGGCTGTTAACTTAAAGTCTCCGTTTAGGTCTCATCTTAAGGTTTTGAATAGATCTATGTTTATTCCAACTTGCCACCATTGTAGTGTGATCGGTCACATAAGACCTCAATGCTCCAAGTTGAAGAAAGAACAAAACCATGTTGCTAAATCCCTTCTCAAAAAGCCTAGTAGACCTAAACGCATTGTTTGTCACCATTGTAGTGCCTTTGGTCATTTAAGACCTCAATGCTCTAAGTTTCATGCTTTTAAAAGAATCAAAAGAAAAGAAAAACTTGAGCTTCTTGGAAGTTGTGCTAAAAAGGGTAAACAGGATTTGAGTGAAAATTACATGTTGTTAAAGAAAGTGTTTAATGCTCTTAACTCCTTGACTATGTGCATCTCTGGTTCTCATTCTTCCAACCCTCATCTCACTTTTTTTGAGACACTCATTCCAAACAATCGTTCTGTTTGGATGAGGAAGGGTTCCTATGGTTAACCTGTTGCTTTTTTGATCCTTGATCTAATTCTTTCGATTTTTGTAGGACCCTTCATGCATTGAATGTCATATCTTCATGCATTTGTGCATTTTGCATTTATTTGTATTCATTGCTTTTGTTTTGATCTTACTTTTATGTTTTAATTTTGTGTGAGTAAAAATCCAAAATCACATAAAAAGTGAAAAATTCAAAAAGTTTGATCGTATATGTTTGAGCACATATCACATGTGAGTTTTGCCTTGTACCTTCGTACAAATGGCTTTATGCATTTATGAACTTAGCTTGTTCTTTATGCACTTATATCTTTGTGGGAAAAATCTTGACATCTTTGTGTGATTGTTGTAAATCGATCTTCAAGCTTGTCATGAATGATTAGTCAATAGTCATGTTAGTTTAGATACATGCGTAGACTTGTGCCTATATATCTTCCCACACTTTTATATTTTTTTGCTTAAAGAGCTCAACCAATGTAAATATCAAAATGAAAAGAGATAATGAGCTACAAAAGCCATCGCACATACTAGTATTTAACTAGGAAAAAGGGAAAGCGACTTGTATTGAAAATGTATGATGCCCAAATTTGGCTTGTTTATCAAATTGAAATATAAAAAATTTCAAGCATCGAACTCAAAATGAGATGTATTCAAAATGATCAAATGTTATTGAATGTTCAAAATGTGTATAAAACACCCTTGAACGTTTAGACCCCAATTACAAAATTATCAATTCAAGCTTAATGTCAAACAATAAATGTGCGGAACATGAACATAAGCTAATAACCGAATTGATAAACAATCTAAACCATAAATAATCACAATCACAGTAGTAATTAAATGGTAAAGATAAAGGGAAGAGAGATGCAAACACAAAGACAACACTCGATGTGTTATCGAAGAGGAAACCGAAGCCCTCGGCGTAAAACCTCTCCGTCGCCTTCCAAGCGGTCAATAATCCACTAGAAAATGTAGTTGGGATACATGAATAGCAATAGACCCTCCAAGCCTAATCTACCCGATGTACCTAAGCCCTCCAAACTTCTTGCTCCAACGAGGTTGTGCCGAACCTTTTTCTTTTCTAACTTACTAGATTCTGCTATAGCTCATAGCATCAACCAATATGAATTGGTCCCTTCCTAACTGCTTCCCAAAGCACTAAATAAACTTTCTCACAAATATGAGTATGGTGAGAAAAGGGTTTGGTCGAGAACCTTTCAATGATGTATCAATGGAGAGGAAGAGAGTAGAGGAATTTGAAGAGTCTTTTAGGTGAAGATTGTGGATGAATCAATTTTGTTTTTCTCTATGGTTTCTCTCTCAAAATTCTCTCAAGAAGCTCTCTACATTTTGTGGGTATAAGGGTCTATATATAGTGGTGTGTGTTTGGAATGCAAAGAGTCAGTTTTTCCCAAACAGGGTGCTCTAGCGGCTTGGCCTCGCGACTGGTCTGAGTCGTGAGTTCCAACCGCGAGTTAACGGCCTAGTCAGCCTGGAACTTTTGTCCTTTAGTGCGACAGCTGGCGTGACCCTTTAACTCTCCTGCATGCTTCTCACGTGTGCTGCAGTTGGCGGCTTGCCAGTCGCGAGTCAGCCGCGAGTTTCTGCATCCTTGCACAATTTTGAGCATCTCTTCATACTTTCTCACACATTACCCTTACATGCATCCCACCTAAATACAGGGTTACTAATTGCTAAAATACAAGCAAATTTGGCACGAAATAAAGCCAACAAGATGGTTTATTAAATTCAACCTTACAATCTCCCCCTTTGGCTATTCCGTGACAAAACCTTACAATAGACTCTAGACTTAACACGTGAGTTGGGAACAGTTGAGCAAAACTCACTTACACCTAACTCTAGATTCTGATAAGTTCTTGAACCATAAGAACAAGTATCTCCTGAAACACAACAACACAACAATATCATTGTATGCAGAAAACTTGAAATGTATATGGAGCAAGCACAATGCGATCAAGCAAAAATGGACTTAAGCAGTAAAGCAATAAACATGGTTTGACCAGAACAGGCAATCACTACACAAAAGTGATCACAATGCTTATTCACACAAGGAATGAACATCCGGACATGCAAGCTAATAAGCTTATTTGTAAAGTATAATTTGCATGTCCAACACTCAACCAATGCATAAAACATATATGCATCTAGGAAAAATCCTACAAGGGCACAAGAGTGATATACTGAAGAAAATGCATAACATTTAGCAATAAGTACTTAAGCTACAAAGCAAGGGTACAAAACATAAATGCTACATAAGCAAGGTACAAACCATAAAAGCCTACAAAAGCATGGAAACAAACCCTAAAAGCTTACAAAAGCAACATGGGTACAAAAGTACCATACAAAATATTTTAAATAAACTAAAATTGCTTAAAGTTTCTCACCTTCAAAATGATGAAAAGCTGTGATGTACTTGGAACATATATACCTGTAACCTGAAACATTTGCACAAAACACATTAGACCCTCATGGTAAAGCAAGTAATAAAAGGACAAATAACCTGTAACAAGTAAATTGCGATCAAGTAAACAAAATGTGAAACATGTGAGCAACTTGATCACACGCCATATACCAAAACAAAGTTTTCTTATTAGCTCAATGTCTTCTCCCTTTTGATATATGCATCTCAAAGGGCACAAGAGTGATGTACCGAAGAAAATGCATAACATTTAGCAACAAGTACTTAAGCTACAAAGAAAGGGTACAAAACATAAAGGCTGTATAAGCAAGGTACAAACCATAAAAGCCTACAAAAGTATGGAAACAAACCCTAAAAGCTTACAAAAGCAACATGGGTATAAAAGTACCATACAAAATATTTTAAATAAACTAAAATTGCTTAAAGTTTCTCCCTTTCAAAATGATGAGAAGCTGTGATGCACTTGGAACATATATACCTATAACCTGAAACACTTGCACAAAACACATTAAACCCTTATGGTAAAGCAAGTCATAAAAGGACAAGTAACCTGTAACAAGTAAATTGCGATCAAGTAAACAAAATGTGAAACATGTGAGCAACTTGATCATACGCCATACACCAAAACAAAGTTTTCTTATTAGCTCAATGTCTTCTCCCCCTTGATATATGCATCTCACTTATGGAATATCTCTCCTCCTACAAATGTGCACGAGAAATAGAGTTTCTCCCCCTAAGAATGTGCACAAGGGTCATATAGAAATGACAAAAACTCTCTGGTATACTCTCTAGATTATTCTCTCCCCCTTTTTGTCAGGAATAGACAAAGGGTCAAGAAGAAATGAGGGCAAGAGATGGAGGTATGAATAATGATAATGATGCATGAGGGGTGCAATGATGAATGAGAAAATGAAGCTCAAACCTAAGATGAAACAAAATGCTACAAAGCATAAGGTAAATATGACATGCTAAGATGAAGAAACAAGGTATAGACTAATGCATGACAAGGGTAGCAAGGTGTGTGTAAGAGGTGGTGAAGTGTAATGCATGACCAATGCATGGAAAATGCACATGTGGGGCAAGGTGTGTTAAATACCCAACCAATGAACCAAACATGTTCCTAATGAGGAAACATGAGAAACTCCAAAGTTTGGTACTCATCGGAGTCCAAACAAGAGAGAAAATGCCTAAGAGGCATTTTATCGAACACCTAGTATGCACACTATAAACAACAATGTGAAACAATGCATGAACATTGTGAAATCCACCCTTGATACATGCTCTTTTTGCCACAAAGGGCCAACATCTAAAGCAAATCATCAAAAGAAACCAATCCCATACAAAAGTTTTGACAAAAATTAAGTTTTCTCAACCCTTATGATGAAAATCTCAACGAAGAGCACAAAACTCACCAAAACATAATCTAAGGATCCAAATCAATGAAAAGAGTTCAAAATAACCTTAGAGATGTTAATGGAATGAAAAACCATTCAAATTGATTGGGTTTAGATGAAAAAAATATTGAAAGAAGGGTTTAAAAGAGGATGGGAGAGGTTAAAAACAAGTTTCCCACGAAAGGCCCTTTAAAAAGTTGTTTTTGGGCATTTCGCGACTGGGCGAGTCGCGAAACAAGTCGCGAGCGAGTCGCGAGTGAGTCACGAAAGTCTTCTGGATGAACTTGCGACTGGGGTTAGCGACTGGCGAGTTGCGAGTAAGTCGTGAACGAGTCGCGAGTGAGTCGCGAAAAACTCTAACACCAGTTTTCAACACAAAACATGTTTAAACACTGAAAAACAATGTAAACACTAAACATGAACACAAAGAGTGATAAAAATCACTTCTAAATACATATAAAATGATCAAAATTTTTTTGGATTGATCCATATATAGTTGAGCATACACACATCACATTTAAACAAGTACAATCGAACAAATGAATAAGGTATTCATTGAACATTAGGCATGTGTGTTGTGTGTGTGTATCAAATGTGGAATAGTCCTTAGTCTAGAATGAAGCTTCAATGATCAATTCAATCAAGTCATACACAACTAGTACTAAGACAAATGGTCTATCTCAATTATAGAAATGAACACATATGACCTCCCACAAGAAAACGATTACATATCTTTGAAGCTTTTCATTTGTCTTCTTTACAATTCACAACATTTGATCATTTTTTATCTTTACATCTCATTTTGAGATCAATGCTTGAAATTTTTGATATTTCAATTTGATGCACAAGCCTTTGGCCTTTTTGGGCACCATACATTTTTATAAAAGTCGCTTTCACTTTTTCCTAGTCAAATACTAGTATGTGCGATGGCTTTTGTAGCTCATTATCTCTTTTCATTTTGAGATTTACATTTTTTGAGCTCTTTAAGAAAAATAAAATAAAATAAAATAAAAGAGTGGGAAGAGATATAGCACAAGTCTACGCATGTATCAAAACCAACATGACTATTGACTAATTATTCATGACAAGCTTAAAGATTGATTTACAACAATCACACAAAGATGTCAAGATTTTTCCCATAAAGATATAAGTACATAAAGAATAAGCTAAGTTTGTAAATGCACAAAGCCATTTGTACGAAGGTACAAGGAAAAACTCACATGTGATATATGCTCAAACATATACGATCAAACTTTTTGAATTTTTCACTTTTTATGTGGTTTTGGATTTTTTACTCACACAAAACTAAAACAAAAAGATAAGATCAAAACAAAAACAATGCATACAAATAAATGCAAGATGCATAAATGCATGAATATATGGCATCTAATGCATGAAGGGTCCTACAAAGATCGAAAGATTTAGATCAAGGACCAAAAGAGCAAACGCTCAACCATAGGAACCCTTCCTCATCCAAACAGAACGATTGTTTGGAATGAGTGTTTCAAAAGAAGTGAGACGAGGGTTGGAAGAATGAGAACTAGAGATGCACATAGTCAAGGAGTTTAGAGCATTAAACACTTTCTTCAATAACATGTTATTTTCACTCAAATCCAGTTTACCCTTTTTAGCACAACTTCCAAAAAGCTCAAGTTTCTCTTTTCTTTTGATTATTTTAAGAGCATGAAACTTAGAACAATGAGGTCTTAGATGACCAAAAGCACCACAATGGTGACACACAATGAGTTTAGGTCCACTAGGCTTTTTGGGAAGGGATCTAGCAACATGGTTTTATTCTCTCTTCAACTTATAACATTGAGGTCTAATATGACCAATCACACCACAATGGTGGCAAGTTGGAACAAACTTAGATCCATCCAATGCCTTAGGTTGAGACCTAAACGGAGGCTTTGACTTAATAGTCTTTCTCTCCACCTTTTGATTTCTTTTATGTGAAGGAATGTACATTGATTTGTCATTTGAGGTAGAACACACAATAGACACAAAATTGGGTACCACAACATGATTGCAACAAATATTTTTATCATTTTTAACAATAGGTTCAGCAATCAAACACTTGGCATGCATCTTAAGAGATTCATTTTCACATTTTAGCTCATCAACAAGTTTGTTAGACAAAACAAGTTTAGCATCCAATTTTATATTCAAACATTCAAACTCTTTTAGCTTTTCAAGAGAATTTTCAGTAAGTTTCTTATATTTTTCAACCAATTTGTTTGCTTCATTGAGCTTAGCAATCAAATCATCTTTTTCACAAAATAACTTGCTCAAATTCTTTTGAAACTCCTTAGCATTTTTCTTCAAAGGTTTGATGTTAGGAATATCAATAACATCCAAAGATTCATGTAACATAGCATCACAATTATGAGAATTATCACTCATAGAGGCATTTTCACAAACACGTGGCATGTTACATTTGTCATCAACCAAATCATATAAAGAGGCATATAAAGCACAATCCATGCAAATAAACACAAGGGGTCAAGGATCACACCTAGGTATTTAAACCATAACAAGTGTACTCACTTTGATACCAAATGAATGTTCAAAATGTGTATAAAACAACCTTGAACGTTTAGACCCCAATTACAAAATTATCATTTCAAGCTTAATGTCAAACAATAAATGTGCAGAATATGAACATAAGCTAATAACCGAATTGATAAATAATCTAAACCATAAATAATCACAATCACAACAGTAATTAAATGGTAAAGATAAAGGGAAGAGAGATGTAAACACAAGGACAACACTCGATGTGTTATCGAAGAGGAAACCGAAGCCATCGACGTAAAACCTCTCCGCCGCCCTCCAAGCGGTCAATAATCCACTCGAAAATGTAGTTGGGATACATGAATAGCAATAGACCCTCCAAGCCTAATCTATCCGATGTACCTAAGCCCTCCAAGCTTCTTGCTCCAACGAGGTTGCGCCGACCTTTTTCTTTTCTAGCTTACCGGATTCCGCTATAGCCCATAGCATCAACCAATATGAATTGGTCCCTTTCTAACTGCTTCCCAAAGCACCAAATAAACCTTCTCACAGATATGGGTATGGTGAGAAAATGATTTGGTTAAGAACCTCTCAAGGATGTATCAATGGAGAGGAAGAAAATAGAGGAATTTGAAGAGTCTCTTAGGTGAAGATTGTGGATGAATCAATCTTGTTTTTCTCTAGGGTTTCTCTCTCAAAATTCTCTCAAGAAGCTCTCTACATTTCATGGGTATAAGGGTCTATATATAGTAGTGTGTGTTTAGAATACGAAGAGTCAGTTTTTCCCAAACAGGGTGGTCTGGCGGCTTGGCCTCGCGACTGGTCTGAGTCGCGAGTTCCAGCCGTGAGTTAATGGCCTGGCCAGCCTGGGACTTTTGTCCTGTAGTGCGACAGTTGGCGTGACCCTTCAACTCCCCTACATGCTTCTCACATGTGCTACAGTTGGTGGCTTACTAGTCGCGAGTCAGCTGTGAGTCCTAGCTATGAGTTTCTACATCCTTGCACAATCTTGAGCATTTCTTCACACTCTCTCACACACTACCTTTACATGAATCCCACCTAAATACAGGGTTACTAATTGCTTAAATACAAGCAAATTTGGCACGGAATAAAGCTAACAAGATGGTTGATTAAATTCAATCTTACAGTTATGAATTGTAAAGAAACCAAATGAAAAGTTTCAAAGATATGTTATCATTTTCTTGTAGGAGGTCATATATGTTCATTTCTATAATTGAGATAGACCACTTAACTTAGTACTAGTTGTGTATGACTTGATTGAATTGAACATTGAAGTTTCACTCTAGACTAAGGACTATTCCACACTTGATACACACACACAACACACATGCCTATTGTTCAATGAATGCCTTATTCATTTGTTCGATTGTACTTGTTTAAATGTGATGTGTGTGTGCTCAACTTTATATGGATCAATCCAAAAAGATTTTTGATCATTTTATATGTTTTTGGAAGTGATTTTTATCACTCTTTGTGTTTATGTTTAGTGCTTACTTTGTTTTTCATTGTTTAAATATGTTCTGTGTTGAAAAACAAGTGTCAAAATTTTTGGCTACTCATTCTGGCGACTTCCAAGCCGCGAGTTTTGGCTACTCATTTTGGCGACATGCAAGTCGTGAGCTCCAATAGCGAGTTTACACAGAATGGTTTCGCGACTCACTCGCTACTCAGCTCGCGACTCGCCAGTCGTGAAACGCATAGAAACAGCTTTTTAAAGAGCCTTTTCGTGGGAAACTTGTTTTAAACGTCTCCCATCCTCTCTAAAACCCTTCTTTCAATATTTTTACATCAAAACCCAACCAATTTGAATGGTTTTTCATTCCATTAACATCTCTAAGGTAATTTTAAACTCTTTTCATTTGTTTTGGATTTTTGGATTATGTTTTGGATTCTTGGATTATGTTTTGGTGAGTTTTGTGTTCTTGGTTGAGATTTTCATCATAGAGGTTGGGAAAACTTAATTTTTGTCAAAATTTTGTATGAGATTGGTTTCTTTGATGATTTGCTTTGGAAGTTGGCCCTTTGTGGCAAAAAGAGCATGTATTAAGGGTGGATTTCATGATGTTCATGCATTGTTTCACATTGTTGTTCGTAGTGTGCATGCTAGGTGTTTGATAAAATGTCTCTTAGGCATTTTCTCACTTGTTTGGACTTCGATGAGTACCAAACCTTGGGGTTTCTCATGTTTCCTCATTTGGAACATGTTTGGTTCATTGGTTGTGTATTTAATACACCTTGCCTCACATGTGCATTCTCCATGCTTTGGTCATGCATTGCACATAGCCACCTCCTGCACACACCTTTATTACCCTCGCCATGCATTGGTCTATATCTTGTTTCTTTATCCTAGCATGTCATATTTACCTTATGCTTTGTAGCATTTTGTTTTATCTTTTGTTTGAGCCTTATTTTCTCATTCATCTTGCACCCCTTATGCATCTTTATACTTGTTCATTCCTTCATCTCTTACCTTCATTTCTCATGGGCCCTTTGTCTATTCGTGTCAAAAAGGGGGAGAGTATACTCTTATACCGTGTTTTGTCATTTCTATATGACTATTGTGCACATTCTTAGGGGAAGAAATTCTATTTCTTGTGCACATGTGTAAGGGGAGAGATATTCCATAGAGGAGATGCATATACCAAGGGGGAGAATACATTGAGTTAATAAGAAAACTTTGTTTTGGTAGTCATTTCTATATGACTGTTTCACATCATGTTTACTTGATCGCAATTTACTTATTACATTATACTTGTCCGATTATTACTTACTTTACCTTGAGGGTTTAATGTGTTTTGTGCAAGTGTTTTAGGTTACAGGTATATATGTTCCAAGGTCATCACAGCTCCTATGATTCATGATAGGGGGAGTGATATGATAAGGGAAGTACTTTATAATTTGTAACCGTTGCTTTTGTAAGCTTTTAGGTTTTCGTACCCATGCTTTGTAGCCTAGTACTTGTTGTTAAATGTTATGCATTTTACTTCAGTACATCACTCTTGTGCCCTTTGTTGGATTTTATATACTTAATGTAATTTCCTTGTGTTGTTGCATTGGTTGAGTGTTGGACATGCAAATGATATTTTGCAAATGAGCTTATTAGCTTGCATCTCCGGATGTTCATTCCGTATGTGAATGAGCATTGTGATCACTATTTATAGTGATTGTTCATTTTTGGTCAAGCCATGATTTATTGCTTAAGTCATTTTTGCTTGATTGCATTGTGCTTGCTTCATATGCATTACAAGTTTTCTACATACAATGATCATACTGTGTTGTTGTGTTTCAGGAGATACTTGTTCTTATGGTTTAAGAGCTTCACAGATTCTAGAGTTAGGTGTGAGTGAGTTTTGCTCAACTATTCTCAACTCACGCGTTAAGTCTAGAGTTTATTGTAGGGTTTTGTCATGGAATAGCCAAAGGGGGAGATTGTAAGGTTGAATTTAATCTACCATTTTGTTGGCTTTATTCTGTGCCAAATTTGCTTGTAATTCAGCATTTAGAAACCTTGTATTTAGGTGGGAATCATGTAAGGGTAGTGTGTGAGAGAGTGTGAAGAAATGCTTAAGATTGTGCAGTGAAGCAGGGACTCGCGACTGGATCTCGCGAGTGGCTCGCAACTGGCAAGCCGCCAGAAGATGCACATGAATGAAGCATGCAGAGAAGCTGAACCGTCATGCCAGCTGTTGCACTATAGGACAAAAAGTCTAGACTGGTCATTCAGTTAGCTTGCGGCTTAAACTCGCAGCTCAGTCAAGTCGCTAGGCCAAGTCGCCAGCCAGCTCTGTTTTGGAAAAATGACTCTTTGCATTCCAAACACACACCACTATATATAGATCCTTATACCCACAAAATGTAGAGAGCTTCTAGAGAGAATTTTGAGAGAGAAACCCTAGAGAAAAACAAAATTTACTCATCCACAATCTTTACATAGAGACTCTTCAAATTCCTCTACTCTCACCCTTTCCATTGTTACATCCTTAAGAGGTTCTTGGCCAAATCATTTTCTCACCATACTCATATCAGTGAGAAGGCTTTTTGGTGCTTTGGGAAGCAATTAGGAAGGGACCAATTCATATTGGTTGATGCTATGGGCTATAGCGGAATCCAAAAAGCTAGAAAAGACAAAGGTTCGGTGCAACCTCGTTGGAGCAAGAAGCTTGGAGGGCTTAGGTACACTAGGTAGATTAGGCTTAGAGGGTCTATTGCTGTTCATGTATCCGAACTACATTTTCTAGTGGATTATTGACCGCTTGGAGGGCGGTGGAGAGGTTTTACGCCGAGGGCTTTGGTTTCCCTTTCGATAACACATCATTGTGTTGTCCTTGTGTTTGCATCTCTCTTCCCTTAATCTTTGCCATTTAATTTCTGCTGTGGATGTGATTTTATTTGGTTTAGATTAGTTATCAATTCTGTTATAAGCTTATGTTCATTTTCCGCACATATATTGTTTGACATTAAGCTTGAATTGATATTTTTTTAATTGGGGGTCTAAACGTTCATAGTGTTTTACACGCTATTTGAACATTCAAAAATTAAGGTGATAAAAAATATAGACTATAGCATAATTGTTATAAAAAATTGAAATTAGATGAAGCAAATAGTTTGTCATAAAAAGAGATAATTTTAAGTTGGGTGCTAAATTTATATGAAGCCATTTAATTTGGAAATACACTTCAATGACTATGGTGTGCATATTTATAAGAAAACAAAACAATACAAAACAACACATATTTTGGTTGTAATCCTTTTTGAGTTCTTTCTCAATTGGATACCTCATATAATAGAACCTCATATTTTAAAATAATATATATGAAGTTATTTTTATGGCTGCACATTTACTTTGTGACAGAATCATTATTACAAATAGTTTAACAATGGAAGAACACCAAATGACAAAATACGTTGCTATGGAACTTAAGAGAAGATAACAAAATGAATTATAATATATTGCACATATAGTAATACATGGTGCCAAGAGTGAATTGTCACAAATTCCAAATAATTTGTAAATAAAAAAAGAAAAAAGAAAAAGAAAAATAAATCATATGAATTTTTAAAGCCATATAGTTACCACTATAATTCCATTTAAATAAAATTGTACATGTTTAAGGCCAGGTGACTCAATATTGTATCTATGAAAGAAATCTAAATTGACGCATGATTGAATGGGGACAAAATTGCCCTTTGCGCTTTTCGCCCAAATTATATAGCCTTATACCCCGCTTCCTAAAATAATTAGGGAAATGTCCATCTATTGTAACTCGATTTTCTCAAAATCGAGTTAAAAAAAAAAAAAAAAAAAATTCTAGAGCCCTCTAGTGGCATTTTAAGGAGCCTACAGTGACGTTTTAAGGACCTATAGTGGCATTTTGGAACTCAACTTCCATGAAATCGAGTTATAGGCAATTGTTTTACCTATAACTCGAGTTCATGGAGGCTGAGTTTCAAAACGTCACTATAGGTCCTTAAAATGTCACTATAGGCTCCTTAAAAACGCCACTATAGGGTTTAACTCGATTTTGAGAGTAAATCGAGTTTTAAAAGAAGGACATTTTCCTAATTAGTTTGGAAGGGGGGCATAAGACTATATAATTTTGGTGAAAAGGGCATTGACCAATTTTGTCCAAATGAATGGGGTCTCGTTGTGTGGTCACCACCATCAACCATCACTAATCATATTCACCCTTATTTGGCAGCAGCAAGCAACCAAGCACCAAAGGTCAATTTTTTTTTTTTTGTAGATATGAAATTGTTTGCTGGAATAATATCTACAGACACATGCCATGTTAGATTTATCTAGCTAATATCAATTCTCCAATCTTAGACTAATCCTTGATGTGTTTTTTTTATTGTACAATGAGTAAATTGATCTTAACACAAGCAAAAATTTCAAGGAATATAGAAATAACACTATAGGTTGCTAATTCATGTACTCCATAATTAACCCAAATAAAGAACAATTACCATGTGATATCACCATGACCGATCTTGGATTATTCCATCCATGGCGTTCACTTTCTTCTTCAATGCAAGCTTCAAATCCTTAATTGTTGTGATTCAACAATGTCGTATCTTCACACACAAATAGAAAGAAAGAAGGAAAACAACTATTATCTTGTCAAAATGAGTATTAGCTTTCAATATAATTTTAGTCATAGCCATATTCTTGTCAACATCTAGAGGGAGAGAGTACTAGAGGAAGTGTCATCCAGCAAATTGAGGACAAAGATACGAATAGTGATTCCCAACGTGATCACAACCTACAAGGTTCAATATAGTTTTAACCAGGAAAAATGGGCTTTTGCCCTTTTCTGGAAAATTAATTGGCTTTATACGCCCTTTCCCAAACTAAGTAGAGAAATGCTCCTCCTTTAAAACTTGATTTATGATAAATCTAGTTAGGCCTTATAGTGGCGTTTTAAGGAGTCTATAGTGACGTTTTTTAAGACCTATAGTGACGTTTTTTAACTCGACCTCAATGAAATCAAGTTATAGGTAAAAAAATTGCCTATAACTTGATTTCATTGAAGTCGAGTTAAAAAACGTCACTATAGGCTCATTAAAATGCCATTATGGGGCTTCAGAAATTTTTTTTTTCTAACTCGATTGATCATAAATCGAGTTTTAAAAGAGGGGCATTTTTTTACTTAGTTTGGGAAAGGGGGTATAAATCTAATTAATTTGCCCGAAAAGGGCAAAAGCCCATTTTGTCCAGTTTTAACCCTACCTTCTTCACATTAATGCTTTTGCATTTGTATTCTAGTTCTAGTACTTATATAAGAAGATTGGGAATAAGAGAAGTTTGGCAATGCAAGAGTTACATGTGAAGGTGGAGAAGAAAAGCTCAAATCTGATATCAAGGTGTGGTAAATGAAAAGCATTCTAATTCCTTTTAAGACAAGGATATTCACCCTTTTAAATATGTGTGTGTGTGCGAGAGAGAGAGAGAGAGAGAGAGAGAGAGAGAGAGAGAGAGATGACCACATGGCAGTCATTAAACATTTTGGTAAGGTGGAAGGTCAAATGGAAAAATATTCTAAGGCAGCTGTTTGGGTATGCTAAAAGACATGAAGAGAAGAGAGATATAGAGGGAGTAAACTCTTCAAAGAGAGCGCCATATAGCAGAACCTCATACTCTCCCGTATGAGGTCTATGCTTTTATATATATATATATATATATATGGATTGCATCCGCCATAGATTGGCATGACAACTCAAAAAAAAACTCACAACACTCAAAATGGATGAGGTTTGTGTTTGGGCTAAGAACCTCTCAAAGGATATGGAATTAAAGAGGGAAGAGTACGAGGAAAACTAAGAGAAATGTGTAGAGGATTGTAGGTAAGTAATCTCTAACTCTCAAATAGATTTCTAGGGTTTTTTCTCTGAAACTCTCCTTACAATTTTGTGGATAATGTGGGCTTTTATAGTATAGGTAAAAAAAATGAGGAAAGGCACATAAAATAGCTGGCAATGCATCTTGGGAGTCAAGTCTTGAGTTGGCAAAGTCTCGAGCCACTAGCAATATGCCATCCATCACTTAAACCTTAAACCTTCCAGCATTTGCTCCTCACATGACCTTTCATGAGTTGCACCACTCGCAAGCTAGTTGTGAGCCAAGTTGCGAGATGCTCAGTCTTTACAGTTCTTCACCAATTTCACACACTGAACCCATTACATTGAATCCCACAAAAATATAAGAAAATGATTGAAGAATTACAATCAAATTTGACACAGAATTAATGCCAATAAACGTGATTGAAAATCACAACTTTACAAATACAAACAAAAGTTTAAGATTCTTTAAAAAGTGTTCAAAATGAATAAATAACCACAACATGATTATGTGAATAATACATGCCGACTATCGACCTTGAACCATTGTAACAGTAACATTGTTAACAGAGCATTTTGTTTGGATGCATTTAGAGGGATTTGTATCTAATGCAATCAACTTTTCAGTGAATGCTGGTTTCGTTGGAGGAGGCAAATTACCAATCTCACTTTTAAGCATGGAAACAACAACAGATACAGTTGGCCTATCTTGAGCAAATTCTTGCACACACAACAACCCAACTTGTATGCATCTCAAAATCTCTATTTCAAAGCAAGGCTCATATATCATTGGGTTTATTAATGCTATAGCGTTGTCTGCATTCCACAATTTCCATGCCTAAAAAAGTGAAAACATGATTGAAATTATCATCACCAATACCAAAAGTTATTAAAAAACAAAAAGCAATGGACATTTAAAAAAAACAATGAGGCAATTAAATGACTTACAAGTCCTAAAAGGCTTTGGGACTGCTCATCATTATGAAAGCCAGTGTTTCTTCTTCCATTAATTATCTCTAGTAACAACACTCCAAAGCTGAAGACATCCGATTTCTCTGAAAATCGGCCTTCCATTGCATATTCAGGAGACATATAGCCACTAAATTTTAACAAAAAATACATCCAAAACTTGTCATCAACAATATTAGTATCAGTATCTAATTGAAATTGTCAAACCAAAAGTTACTTACTAAGTTCCAACGACCCTATTAGTATTGGCCTGGTCTTCATCACTTCCAAAAATCCTAGCCATACCAAAATCTGATATTTTTGGATTTAGCTCTTTATCCAACAGGATGTTACTTGCCTTTAGATCTCTATGAATAATCCGTAATCTAGAATCCCTATGAAGGTAGAGTAGACCTCGACCAATTCCCTCAATAATGTTAAAGCGTTTTTTCCAATCTAGCAGTCCTTCTTTGTGTGGATCTAATGAATTTAAACAAAAGAAAAAAAGAGAAAGAAAGTGCTGATTAAATCTACAAGGTGAATGAACATGAACTTTGCAAAATTTCTTTTGGTGGAAGTCATCAGAAAACTATTTCAAGTGAAGTACGTCCACAAAATTAAAAGAAGTAAAATATTTTTGTAATAAAAAATGGTTTCAAAATTAACTAACCGAAGAGAAATGCATCAAGACTTTTGTTTGACATGTATTCATATAACAATATCCTTTCTTCTCCTTCAACACAGCAGCCAAGGAGCCTAACAAGATTCCGATGTTGGAGTTTAGAAATTACTACCACCTCATTCATAAATTCTTCTAACCCTTGGGCAGAGGTTCTAGAAAGTCTTTTCACTGCAATTTCTTGTCCATCTGATAGTTTTCCCTAGAAAAAAACCCAAATCATTAACTATGTATTCATAGTATTTGAAAATAAAACTTTTGAAGAGCATCCATTACCTTGTATACGGGACCAAATCCACCTTGACCAAGCTTGTTAGATAGATGGAAGTCGTTTGTTGCGCTCACCAGCATCTCAAAATTGAATAGTGGGAGCTCCTGGACTTGGTTCAGGTTGTCACTAGGAAAAGGTTTATGTGATTCCTCATTTCCTTTTATTCTCCTTGCTGAATTCGACTAAAGTTGTGATCAATCTGTAATATATACAAAAATTTCCTAGCGGTGTTATTTTAGTTGAAATATTACCTCTTTGTTTAGCCAGGATCCACTTCCACAATCTGTTAGCGCAGATTGAAATGGTCATTCCTATGATCACAGTGATTGTGACAATTTTTTTTTTCACTTCTCGCTTTGTATCTGTAAATCAGAAAAAACTATTACATTAATTCAAATAAAACAGCTAACTATATATGTTTTCTTGGGGTCAAATATATTGCATTTTACAAGGATTTCATCAGCTTAGGGAGCTGAGGAATTTTGTGGGATTGGGTTAAAGATGGAAGAAAAAACAACTCACCAAGTTCTGAATAGGCAGCACGAATGTAAAGATCAACTCTGCCGCTAGAGTTTCTCAAAAAAAAAAAAAAAAAAAAAAAAACTCTGCCGCCAGATAATGTCTATGGTTCAATTAAGCTTCCAGTGTGGAAAAATAATGCAGTTGATACAACCTGTCCCAGTATCAAATGCATAAGCTATAAAAGAACTGTTACGTGTAGCTTTAACCTGTGGAAAAATAATGCAGTTGACTAGAATTAATAAACTTTCATTACGTATGTAATAGACCAAACTCTTTCAGACCACCAGACTCTTTCAACTCTCTCTGTCTTTTTTATTTTTTTATTTAATTAATTTTTAGTTTTATTATGATTTAATGCTTCATATCTCTGTTTTAAGCCTATTTGTCTAACTGTGTGACAAACACTGAAGTTGGCATAAGAGAATCTCTTAATAATTGGACTAAAATCAACGACCATCACTATGGGCTAAATGTCGTATGGATGATACACTAATAGAGAAATAGGTTTGAATAATTTGATATCTTGGTTTGGTAAATTTGTTAAAACTATTTTTGGGATTGCTTAAAATTATTCAATTGATTATCTTTATCGTAATTCATGTAAAGCAGATTGTAACCCAACAGGTTAGAGCTTGGACTATTACGAAGTCATAATTATGCGTGTGTGTATGTGTGTAGAATTAAACAACTTTCAAGTGCATTTTTTTTTTCAAATTACATAAGAAACTAAGAAACAAGAAAAAAAAAAAATAATAATATTAAACTTATAAATAATCCATCAAATACAAAGCATGGTAATATAAATATACAAATTGTCAGTCTATTTTTAGCGTAGTTGTAGCGAGTCAAATTGTAGTCATCCTGACAATCCCTCGCTCACAGTGATGCTCATGTGACTTAAACCCATGACTTGGCTCTGATATCATTTGTCAAACCGTGTGCCACTCAACCTTAAAATATATTAGTGATGTGGAAGACACTCAAACCTTTAATGACATTCAACAATGCATCCCATGGGCCTTTTTTAGAGTAGTTGTAGGGAGTTAAATTGTGAGCTCTCAACACAAATAGTTTCCAAATTTCACATTGTAACACCACAGAGATAAGAATTCTTCAATAAATAAAATATACACTCATAATCTATAAACATTAATTTTAATCTTGTTGAGTATATAAATTCATAATGAATGACATGATAAAAAACTATAAGTTGGTTATAATTAAAAAATATGTGCGTTAATTTGTTATTGGTTATTCGTAGGTGCCATATTAATACGAAAATTTTGGAATTAACCTTAAACCCCTAATATACCAAAAAATTTGTGTTTTTCTTAATATCATTTATTTATGAGACCTAAAATTTTGTGTTAAAGAGAGGTAAATCATCCCCAAGTGTCCCAAGAAGGGTATGGTTTAGCGGTTTACTTCTTAGATCAGACAAATATGGTGGACTTTAAAGAAAGAATAGAGGGAATTTTTTTTTTTTTTTTTGGGTTGAATAGATTAACATCATATATAATGCGAGAGTATAATCATATTTCAGTTAAATTATGTAAATATGTACGTTTTTAGACACTTTAAAATACAAGTTGTTTAACCTAGTTATTTAGCTAAGTGATTACTTAGGTAAATTATTCAAATCTAGGTTATAACAAAACAATCATATCATGTAAAGTAATGCGGAAATATAAAGAATACACGATATGATAAACTAGGAAAATCAAACTGGTAAAAAACTTGGGGAGGATTTAATCTAGCTATCCTCAAGGTAAAATAGATCTACTATGAAAGAATTGAAGTTTTACAATAGCGACTTAGACCATTAATAACCTATTACTATCTCGAGTAGAAAACTTACTACCATGACCACGTGATAGCTCTGAGTCCACGGACTACTTCTTTCTTTGATCCACAGCAACCACAAGTACTCCTACTTGTGTTTTTCTTTAAGCTCTTGAAACAGCAACCCGAAGTTTTACAATAATGACTTAGACCACTAACATCCTATTACTACATTGAGTAGAAAACTTACTACCACGACCACGTGATAGTTTTGAGTCCATGGACTACTTCTTTTTTTGATCCATAGCAACCACAAGTACTCTTACTTATGTTTTTCTTTAAGCTCTTGAAACAACAACCGAAGAGATCACCAAACTCTCGACATCAATCTTGATTTTGATAATCCTAAATATGTATGAAGGTAAACACCTCTAGATCTCACAAGAGATTCACATACACAGCATGTTAACAACCTCTAAAATGTGACTAGGGTTTTTTTTTTTTTTTTTTACTTGAAACAAAACATAAAACCCTACACGTCATGTGGGCTTGGGCTGAGTTGGAAAATTATGCAAAAAAACAATTTACACAAGCTTCGATTGATTGAGTCTAATTTTCAATCGATCGAGCCTTGCAAAAATTGAATAGTAATTTCCTGCAATTACTTGATTCCAACTTTACACATAACCACACTTTGAGCAGCATAAATCTAGACTAAAATGTTTTGATCATAATTTGCCAACATTACACATTGAAGTTCTAATACATCAAGATCCTAAAGTCTTAGAACCTAACAAAATATATAAAATTACCTAAATTCTTTAGCTTCACCTCTAATCACCAAAAAAAAAAAAAAGAAGAAGTTAAAAAGATGTTACTAATACCTTGGCATGTATTTAGAACCTACGAACCATTTTACCAGCTTAATCACTTTTAATCTAAAACTACCAATTAGTCCAAAGTACGTGATGAACCAAGTTCCATATAGCAAGCATGATCAATTAATAGCTAAAGCAAATAAATAAGCAATATAGAAATGCGGAAATAAAAACAAACCAAAGCTAAAATCAAGAAAGTATTTAGGAAGAGGAAAACCTGAGCCTCCGAGGGAAAAAACCTCTCCCCCACCACATCATTGGAAAATTTCCACAAGATGAATAGTTGCAATACAAGAAAAACAATGAAACCTCCAAGCCCATATCCTCCAATGTACTTAAATCCTCCAAGCTCTTGCTAGCAATTGACTTCCCGGAGTCCTTTCTTCAACTAGCTTGTTGGAGACACCACCATTAAGCCACCAACGGAAAGCCACCAAAAGTATTGTATTTCAGATGACATCGTAAGTTTCCAAATTTTCACTCATATCGGACAATAGTTAGCTATACGTGAATGAGATGAAGGGAATACAAGTTCACTCAAGAGCAGGACAATTGTGAAAGAAACAGAGAAGAGAGATTGAGTGTATTTAAATCTCAAAGGCAAAGAATCTCTTTCTCTACAAGGTGGGAAGATGAAAATGAGCTCCAGCAATAGGCTTATACTTAGATCCCACTCTCTAGGAACGTCCAGCTTGCACATGGTGTGTGTTGGACTATATGGAAAAAGCATATCAGGATGAAATAGGACAATCTATCTGCATGCTGTTCGTGATCTAGTCGCGACGTGGCTAGGTCGTAAAGACGTCGTAACATGCCTTGTCAGAAGCCATCTTGATCTTCTGCAACGTGTCACTCGCAAGCTATGCAGATCACATGAAGGCCGTGAGGTCTCAGGTACTTTTTACCCCAAATACAATTAAGCCTAGAAAAAGAAAAAAAACATAAAAAATATAAGTACATAAAACGTTGTCACTGAATAAAGCCAATAAAAACATAAACTTAGCAATAGTGTCTATTATTTGTACCAATGGTTTTGAAATATTCATTCAATTCGATATAGCAAAATTTTTTAAGATTCTTCTAAAAGTATTCAAAATGAATACACAACAAGAGCATGATTATGTCAACAAGACATGCTAGCTATCAACCTTGAACCATTGTAACAGTAACATTGTTAACAAAGCATTTTGTTTGGCTGCGTTGAGAGGAATTTGTAATCTGCCTTTCGGTGAATGCTAGTTTCTTTGGATGAGGCATATCAACAATCTCACTTTTAAGCATGGATACAACAATGGATACAGTCGGCCTATCTTGGGCAAATTTTTGCACACACAACAGCCCGACCTGTATGCATCTCAAAATCTCCATTTGAAAGCTGGGTTCAAATATCATTGAGTCTATTAATGTTAAAGTGTTGTCTGCCGTGAAAAATGAAAGTAAGAATGAAATTATTATTATCAATAACAAAACTTATTAAAGAACTAAAGGCAGTTGAGGTTTTAAAAAAAAGAGGCATGCTTGTGCGTTAATTTGTTGATATCCCATATGCTATCATTTTGACAAAAAAGACCGTTTAATCATGAATGTTAGATCATGCTTGTGCGTTAATTTTTTGGATCATCCATGATCAATCGTTAAACTTAGATGGCGAAATGATGTTGTGTTTGTGCAATGTCCATGTCCAGGCCTGGCGGCTCGGCCAAGCTCCACATATCCATTCTTCACGACCATGGGCAGGGGCGGAGGCATGTATAAGGGTGGGGGGGCCATGGCCCCCCCAAAATTTAATTTTTTTTAAAAATATATATACAATTATTTTTATGTTTCAAAATTTAGTCTACAAAAATAAGAGTTGGCCCCCCCAAATATTTGAATTAGTCCAATAATGCTCTTAAAAAAAGTAATTGGTCTAATAGTTATAGAAATATAACTTTATTTTGCGCAATTATATTTTTTATTGTAAAATGTGCTTTTATATCTGTTAAATATTTGATAAAATTTGGTATCAAACATGTTTGAATCTATATTTTTCAACCCGTTATGTAATGATTAACAAGTCATTGACTCATTAAAAAAAATTTGTCACTAAAACTACATATGAAATGTGTCTTTAGTTGCCATATAATGGGTTAAAGAAAGGTAGCTTTAAATATGTTTGGAGCTTAACTTATTTCACCAAGTTTTGGATCATTCATGTTTTTAAAAATTTCATTAGTTCAATTGAAAGATTTTTTACTTACTTTAGCATAAAATTTGACAATTTGTATTTAAAATGAAACCTTTTAAGAATTTGACTATGAAAATGGAAAAAATGAATTTTATTTTATGAAAGATCGCCGTCAAAAATGATTTTGATTGAAAATACTAAGATCTTTTTTCTTGTTGGGTATGTGTGTATATATAACTTATCAAATAAAAAGTGTGTGTATATATAATAAAAAAGCGCTTGTGTGTACATATGTGTGTGTGTGGGTGTGGAAGTTGTCTTGATAAATATATTAACGTCGCAACTTGGCCCCCTCAAACAAAAATTCCTGGCTCTGCCCCTGACCATGGGAGATATTGATTCATGAGAGAACAGGTCATTGCAATTTATAGCTGGGACTTATGTCCTAGAAAGCACGGGTGCGGCTCCAGCATTGCCGCACTCGCACCTGACGTGCACTGATGCTACGTGTGGTGCGCGACGCCGCTGACTGTGGTCCATGCCGCGTCAGTTTTTTTTTTTTTTTTTTTTTTTTTTTTTTTTTTTGTGTTTCATTTTCCGATTCTCGTCGATTCCGGTCGAAACGGGTTCCGAAATGGCCAATATGGCCCTATTCCAACCAAAACAAGCTTTGAAACGGCTAAAATGGCCCGATTATGCTTGAAACGAGTGTCGATATGGCCAAAACGGAAGCTAAAATGAGCCGCCAGCACGTCGCTGGCCTTCATTCTTCTGCTTCATGTGGCCTTGTGAGAGATGAAAAAAAAAAAAAAAAAAAAAAGGGGGGGGGGGAAGAAGAGAAAGTACGATTCATGTGCATTGGTATAAGAGAGAAGGATAGATTTTTGAATAGGTGTATTGGTATAAGAGATAAGGACTTGAAAAGTCAAAAAGATAGAAAAGGTTAGAACTTGTGAAAACAGTAAAAATATTCTTTGATTTTATCACCTTTACCCATCAATTTTCATTATTCTTTAATACTTTGATTTTATCACCTCAATAATTTAATATTATAAATATGTTATTGGGCTACAATTGGGGTTGTGTAAACACTATTATAATATATAAAAATATGCTTTTAAATTTGTTAATATATGTTTACCATTACTCTTAAATTGGTATAGGTTTACCATATATAAAAATAACATGCATAGTAATATATAGAAAATATAAACAAAAATATTTTTAATAATTTTTTAATCGCCGCACCCTGTTGCATCTGCACTCTACTTTTTAAAAAATTGCCGAGTCCCGCATCCGCATCTATACCCGAATCTGAATCCGCACTCGTGCTTCATAGCTTATGTCAAATATATTAGGTTCCAGGACAGTTGATGGAAAGGAATGTAACATACATTCATTGGACCTAATGGCATATTTTCTCCATGCAGTTGATACGAGGATTCAATCCTCATCTTACTCGTAAGTCATAACAAAAAAAAGAGTACATTTATTTCCAATTCAAATGTTAACTTTCATTGTCGAATAATTAGTCAGAGTTACTTGTATACCTTGAAGAAGTAAGAAAAAGAAAAAAAAATTTTTTGGCGTTTTTAAAAACAGTATATTAAAGCTAAAGAAACAAAAAAGAAAAAAGAAAAAAAAAAAAAAGTAACTTATAATGTAGTCCCAAATCTCTATTTGTTGTTATTATTATTATTATTTCCCTTTAGACTTGCAAATATTTGTCCCTTTCGTTTACAGTTGACATTCTCCTTTGCCTTTGAAGGCCAGCCATTTGGTTGTTTTTTTGTTTTTTGTTTTGTTTTGTTTTGTTTTGTTTTTGTTTTGTTTGTTTGTTTTTATTTTTTATTTTTTATTTGTGGATAAATCGCTAAACTTTTATTGATAAAAAATCAACAATACGAAACAAAGGCCAATACAGGCCCAGACAACAAAACCAGGGGAAAACAGAGACTCCAAGGAATACAAAGAGTCATTGAAGGCCCAAACTACAGATGTAGCCTATACTATAGATTATGGCCACTCTCATTGATGATTCATTCTGAAACTTTCTTAAGAGCTACAACGATTTATGTGCCACCATGGAAGCCCTTTTCAACAGTGTTGAAGAGCTCTACATTGGCATCAACTTCGTACTTTTTTTTTCATAGCCTTGCAATTTTTATAAGGCAATAGTTTGATATATGTTTTTAGTTTACTAAATCATTCAAATTCCACCAATGATGTTTATATATAGACATCCTTGTAATTGATGTACATGAACTTTTGTAATTGATACTAACATAAAATCATGAACGAGTGATAAAGCTAACCAGAGGAGAGTTGTGTATACGTGTTATAATATGCTGAAGGTAATTTGGTGTTGATTACTTGGGCATATGCACATGATGAATGCGATAATGGAATTAGTTTGGAGTTTGGACAATATGAAAAGGGTATTGCAATTTTTTTTATTAAAAAAAAAAACTACTACTTTTTAGGGTAAATTGATCCTTATCTAGAGGGTCGAACTTAACAAAAATTTCCAAAGTTAAGGTATAGGCTTCAGATGATGTTAGGTGCCTGGTGCCCCACATGATCAAATGGATTGTGTTGGGCTTCCTATTTTAATAAAATATTTATTGTGTTAAAGGGGATACACACAAAGAAACCTTTTCAACAATTAAGAAAATATATTTTGAATTAAATTCAAAACTAGATAGACAATCTTCTCCCAAAAAAAAAAAAAAAAAAAAAGAGAGATAAACAAATCTAATCAACATTTAAAAAGGAATAAGACCAAAACAACAAGAAGTGCGTGTGCATCCATGAAGGGTGCGTATGCAGCCTAAAAGGCAATAAAGGCAAAGCCTAGAGGTTGAGGACAATGAGGAGGCTTATGCTTGCTTGGATAGAAACTCACAACAAGCACACAAACTTGTGAAAATTACAATTTAGAGGTCAATGTTGACGCATATTTAATCTAGATGACTTAGGCAGCTTGTGAGGGTGTCACGCATGGCTAAGGAATAAGATTTCTTGACAGAATAGGCACCAAGATAGATTAAACAAGTAACTTTATTAAGAACATCAGAAGAACCTTGAAAACATAGTTTTCCTAATTAAACACTTAAATTTAAGCACATATATCATGTATCCCGATTCACGTGATTGTCACAAAAGCTATAAGAATCAGAATGCCACTATGTTAAAATCTAAGATCAAATAAGATATCACATAATATAATGAAGTACATCATAAGAGATCAAACATTTAAGAAAGCTCGAGTTTTGGCCATAACAGAGATGTTCACCATGGCACTCATGATATTACCTCAATTTAAGGCAATCTTCATGTTGATTTATCGATATAGATAGACACCTCATTTTGTACTTTCTACAACTTCATTTCTAGCCCTGAATGAGGAAGAGCACCTAAAATGAAAAAGCTCGATCATTTGACCAGCAATTAAAAAAAAAATACAAATTTTATTTCATTTAAAGTTTCCCAACTGAAGTGTCCATGTTGGTGTATACCACATCCTGAAATGAAGTTTTAATTTCCTAAAACTATTTTGAAGATCTTAGTCATTATTTAATTTGAGTCTCAAAAAAAATTATTTCTATGCGAAAATATTTTTTTTCCTAAAAAAAAAAAAAAAAAGAGATTTCTTAAACAAAAACTATCCCTGAGTATAAAATCATTTTATTTTATTATATATATTTTTTAGAATACTAAGTATTTTTAATGCACACACACAAAAAGAGGGGAGACTGTCTTTAAAAAATTGATAGTGGCGTATATCTAAAAGAGTCTTAAAATCATTTTATTTCAATAATTTTTCCAAGGATAATGATAGAATCTGATTAATATCACAATGTGAATATGAGTTCGTTAGTCCATATTCTTTTTCTCTCAATAGATTTAATATAAAACCATATCTAGCTAACACATAGGCATCTGTGCTGGAAGTCTTCGAGGCTATCCAAGTACCCATAACTTTCAAAAGTCTTACCTGTAGGAAAATTAGTAATCAAAGGGATGCAGTATTAAACAAGGTTTATCTGTCATTGTCTCAAGTGTAAAAGCTTTTTTTTTTTTTTTTTTTCTCAGTTCAGGTTGGTCAACAAGGAATGAGTTGAAGCGTCTTATATTGGTTAAGCAACAAATGATTCTGTTCCAATCGATTGAGAATTTGGGATATATATCATTATCACTGCAAAAAACTAATTTAGGATACCAAAATAATGGTAGGCGACACAATATGTAGATAGCACTTAACCCTCCCAAATACAATGAAACTTGAAAGCGTGTGTGTATCGCATTGTGAAAAAAAAAAGCACTAGAATAGAATTAATAAACTTTCAGTACGTATCGCATGGTGATAACATTTTGCTGTTTGAGTTTGAGGATAATCTTGATCTCAAAAGGGTTCGGGAATTTGAGCCATGGATGTTTGATAAAAGTCTAGTGGCGTTCCAGAGAGCTACATCAGTCGAAGAAGTCCCACTACTTGATTTTTCCAAGTCCACCTTCTGGGTTCAATTGCACAAGGTACTTGAAAATAGTATGAATCATGCAACAGGTGAATCGATTGGTGGCACTATTGGCAAGGTGATTCAGGCTGCAGACCCAGAGGATGATGGCACTGGAGGTGAGTTCCTTAGGGTCCGAATCTCCATTGACATATCAAAGCCTCTACCAAGATGCCATAAACTATGGGTAAATGGTAAACAAGTAGGATTGGTGGGTATTAAGTACGAACGGCTCCCCAATTTTTGCTACTGGTGTGGGAGAGTTACCCATGGTGAAAGGGAATGAGAGGTAAGGGTCATCTGAAACGTGAAGAGCAGAAATATGGGGATTGGATGAGGGCAAACTCGAGAAGAACTACTAGGAAAACGGTGACTGTCATTTCAGGGGCATTGCGCAATAAAGCACCTCGGCAGAAGCAGCAGAAAAACCATAGTTCTTCTTAGAACTCCTCTGAGGGCCCTGCTACAAAAAGTAAGTCTGACAGAGGCCCGGGACCAACAGGGGGGGATGAAGGAAAGGGGGGTGACTCTGAATCATCCAGTCATGCCCCACCAATAGACACGGAACAAGTAGATAATGCCAAGCAGGTTTTGTGTGATGATAGCCAAGGCATGGGAAGAGTTGGTGAGGAGAACCAAGCTAACCATTTGGACAAGGGGGTTGTGAACTTGCCCATCTCGGACCACCATATGGACCAAGTGTCACACGCAAGGGTAGCAACCCGGAACTCCAACCTCAGCATCTCTGTCACAAGGAGCCCTCTTGGGGTCATCATAAACCAGATTAAGGACTCCCCATGCTTACCAAGGAAGTGTAAAAAATTGGCTCGAGAGGTGGGGCAAAAGGAAAAAAAGGGAAAAGTTGGTAATGGTAAACACCGCATGAGCATCGACTGTGATGGGCAGAGTGGTGGTAAGAAGTCTTGTTTGTACTTTGGTTCTCTGAACAAAAACAATAATCTTAAGGTGGTTGCTGGTGTCCAACACCACCGAGAGTAATGAGTTGTCTAAGTTGGAACTGTCGTGGGCTTGGGAACCTATAGATAGAAGATGAACTTGTTGCCTTGGTGACAAACAAAGATCCCAAAATGGTTTTCCTAATGGAAACTAAAGTTGAAAAATATGTTTTAGAGAGAGTGGGTAGAAAGATACAGTATCCTAATCTTTTTGTTGTTCCACGTGTGAACACGGGAGGTGGTTTAGCTTTGTTTTGGAAACGTGATTTTGATGTGGATGTTCAGTCTTTTTCGGTTAACCATATTGATGCCATTATTAACCATGGAGTTGACGACGCCTGGCGTTTCACGGGATTCTACGAAGAACCTGAAATAGCCAACCGGGAAAACTCATAGTCATTGTTATGTGTTTTACGTCAGTGATTTTCTTTGCCTTGGATATGTTTGGGAGATTTTAATGAAATTTTGTTTGCGGAAGAGAAGCAAGGCTGGTTGGACCGATTGAAAAGACAAATGCAGGGGTTTAGGCATGCCTTGGATGATTGCCGATTTAACGACCTTGGGTTCAGTGGGTTTCCCTTCACTTGGTGTAATCGTCATTCTGGTGATCAAAATGTTTGGGTTCGACTGGATAGAGGTGTGGCAACCATTGAGTGGATTCTCTGATTTCCAACCACTCGTATTCACCATCTTAATGCTTTTCATTTTGACCACAAGCCGTTGTTGCTTGCTGCTGACTCTGAGCTGAAACATTTTTATAGAAAGGGTCGGTCATTTCGCTTCGAATCCATGTGGTTGAAAGAAAGATCCTGGAAGAGGTGGTACAAAATGCTTGGGGAGTGCCTATTGGTACGGATTCAGTTTGGAGGTTTAATGAAAAAATACTGAACTACCAAGATAATTTGAAGGAGTGGAATAGGAAGACTTTTGGCCATGTCCGAACTTCTTTAACGAAGAAAATGCAGGAACTTAAGGAGGCTGAGGAGAATGGCAGCTACATAACCAACCTGGAACTGATTTATAATTGAGGGGGGACATTCAAAGCCACAAAAACTAAGAGGAGGCTATGTGGAAGCAGAGATCTCGCAATGACTGGCTCAAGGAAGGTGACAGCAATACCAAATTCTTTCACTATCGAGCTACCCAACGCAACTGCTGCAACTTTATTGAGGGATTGGAAAATGATGCCGGAGTGTGGGTGGATGATGAACCACGAATGGGAAATGTGCTTGAACAATACTTTAACTCCCTATTTACTTCCTCTGACCCGTCGGGCTTTGAAGAGATCTTGGATGGCATCCAACCTGCCATGACTGATGAGCCAGCAAGCTATTTAGTTCATGACTTCCAGGCAGAAGAGGTGAGGCTTGCACTCAAACAAATGGCTCCACTTACTGCCCCGAGCCCCGATGGTATGTCTACCATATTTTACAAATCTTTTTGGCATATTGTAGGTAATAATGTAACTGCAATTACTCTTAAAGCACTTAACATAGGTGTTGTGCATGAATCCCTTAAAACCACCTTTATTACTTTGATCCCAAAAATCAAACATCCAAAAAAGGTGGCTAATTTCCAGCCTATAAGCCTGTGCAATGTTATTTATAAACTCATTTCAAAAGTGGTGGTGAATCGGATGAAGAAATTCCTTTCTCAAGCTATTCCTGAATCTCAAAGTGCCTTTTTGTTGGGGTGTTTAATTGCTGATAACATCCTGGTGGCATTTGAAAAATTGCATTATCTGAAGAGGAAAACCCAAGGGAAGATGGGATGTATGGCTCTTAAGCTGGATATGAGCAAAGTGTACGACTGGGTGGAGTGGCTTTTCTTAGTTAAAATAATGAGATATTTGGGTCTTAGGGAGAGGATGGTAAGCCTCATCATGTCTTGTTTAAACTTTGTTTCCTATTTTGTTCTCCTTAATGGCCAACTTGTAGGAAACATCAAACCAAATCAGGGTCTAAGACAAGGTAATCCACTGTCTCCTTACCTTTTCCTCATGTGTGCTATGGGACTCCAAAGCTTGATTCACAAAGCTGAAGTGGAGGGGCTTTTCCAAGGAGTGTCAATTTGTAGAAATGGCCAAAGGGTATCACATCTATTTTTTGCAAATGATAGTGTGCTATTTTGTCGAGCCAAGGAGGAAGAATGTCAAAAAATCCTCGATATCCTAGCTATTTATGAGAGAGGTTCGGGGCAGAAAATTAACCGGGACAAGACAAACATTTTTTTCAGCTCAAATACCCTCCAAGATACTCAAGTTCGGATTCAACAATTTCTTGGTGTCTTAACTATTAGACAATATGAAAAATATTTGGGGCTGCTTGCACTTGTTGGCCGTGCTAAAAGGCATAGCTTTGTATTCTTGAAGGAAAGGGTGTGGAAAAAACTCCAAGGATGGAAGGAAAAGCTTCTATTTCAAGCCGAGAGGGAAGTCCTTATCAAATCAATTATACAAGCAATTCCGACATACACGATGAATTGTTTCAAGCTCCCTAGAGGCCTTATAAAAGAATTGGAAGTCTTAATCTGGAAGTTTTGGTGGGGTTATAGCGGTGATAGTAAAAAGGGGCATTGGGTGAAGTGGCAGAGATTTTGCAAAGCCAAAGAAGTTGGGGGTTTAGGCTTCAAAAAAATTGAGAAGTTCAATGAAGCTCTATTAGCCAAGCAAGTATGGAGGATGATCAAGATCCCGGATTCCTTGTGTTATTGAGTTTTCAAAGCTAGATTTTTCCCCGAGTGCTCGATTTTAGAGGCTGAAGACTCAAAGGTTGGGTCCTATGCATGGAAGAGCATCCTTAGCGCAAGAGACGTGATTCGAAAAGGGATGGTATGGCACATTGGCAATGGTGAATCAGTCCGCATAAAACAAGACAAATGGCTGCCTTCACAGTTGAGCAGGTCTGCTGTTTCCCCAATCCCTCTAATGCCACCTGATACTAAGGTGAGTGAGCTCATAGACCAAGACAATGCAGCATGGAAAACCGATGTTATGCAACAGCTGTTTCTGCTCCAAGAAGCCTCAGAAATTCTTGGTATTCCTTTGAGTGAAAGGCTCCCCCCAGACCGAATCATTTGGGCTTGTACCCCTTCGGGTATGTTCACTACTAGTAGTGCCTACAAATTGATTATATCTTGTGATTTAGCCCTTAATGCAGGTCCTTCAAACCCAGAAGCTCAAAGACAATTCTGGAAGAGAATTTGGCAACTCCGGACCCCAAACAAAATCAAGCATTTCGTTTGGAAGGCGTGTAATAATGCTCTACCACCTTGGCGAAGCTCCACCATCGCCATATTGTCACATCAGATATCTGTGAAGGCTGCCAGGTTACAACAGAGGACACACTGCACGCTCTTTGGCTTCGCAAAGAAATTGCGTGTGTGGCATTCAATGGAGTGGTTCCACCAAGATGTAGCTGGGCAGCCCGTGTCTTTCAGCGACCTCTTTCCAGGTTCTTGCACTCTCAGGAAGACTTCAGGCTGGAAATTTTCTCAATCATGGCATGGCTGCTGTGGAATAGGCATAATGCTAAACACTTTGGTCGACTAGTTCATCCACTCACCAAGATTTGTAGTATGGCTGGTACCCTCCTCCAAGATTTCCTTGCAACTCAGTCTGAGCCCTCAGCTCTCCCTGATCCAATCATTTTGCAGCAATGTAGGCCCCCTGAAAATAATTTCTATAAGGTGAACTTTGATGCAGCCACATTCAGGTCCACCAACTCAGCTGGCATTGGAGTTATCGTACGTGATTGTGCTGGGGAGGTTATTGGTGCTCTCTCTTTGCCAATTCCGATGCCTCAATCAGTAGCAGCTGCGGAAGCTCTAGCATGTCGTCGTGCAGTGAAGTTTGCAGCAGAAATTGGTTTGTCAAGGGTGGTGTTTGAAGGAGACTCAGCTGTGATCATCAATGCACTTACCACGGCCAATGGAGATCAGACCAGCTACGGAAATATTATGGAGGACATCTGTGATCTTGCTTCGGGTTTTCAACAGGTAGATTTTAATCATGTTCCCCGAGCTTGTAACTCTGTTGCTGATGCACTAGCCAAAAAAGCAAGCACAGTGACAAGTCTTCAGGTTTGGTTGGAGGATTCTCCACCTCATATTATCCCTCTTGTTTTAAGGGATGCTTGTGTCGTAAGGGATGTTCACTGATCTTTCTAGTTTTTGAATAAATCCCCAGACTTTCTAGTCTGGTTTCTCAAAAAAAAAAAAAAAAAAACTTTCACTACGTATCTGACAAACCAAACTCTTTCAACTCAAAACTCAAAGCATTCAAATTTCATTTTTCATTGTTCATCAAAACTCTACAAACCGGCTGTGTCTCCAGTCCACCTCTACTCCTTTAGCTCTCAGATAGCTCACTTCAGGCTCAGGCTTGATGAGATCTCCATCCTTCTCTTGATTTAGCTCTCTCTCTCTACAATACTATTCTCCCTTTTTAAAAAAAATTATTCCAAGACTTTGATTTCGTGCAACAAACACAGCATTTTTAAGGGTTTAAATTTTAAGTATTTCATGCAATTGATGTTTATAATTTATTGAATTTGTGTAAATCAAAGTTCAAATTGATAGGGCTTGGTCTATGCAAGCTTCCTCCTTAAGGATTGCCTTTAAGGTGTTCGTGAGAATGCCTGTTTGCTTGGCATTTCTCTATTGGCTTTATGCTTTTGCTTCTGGTGGGTGGTTTTGAATGAAAAACAAATATATATGAAGAAATGAGTCCATAGTTGATGTCACTGAGCCAAGTAGTACCAATTTAGTTTTTATTTTCCACCTGTTGCTCTCATAGTTTCTTCAAAAGAAGATCAATAAAAATGGTGTTTTTAGCTCTTATTAATTCAATATTCTGTAATTTGACTGCTTTGTCATATGAACTTCTTGAACTCCAACCAAAAAAATAAAGGTTCTTGGTTCTTTGAGCAATTTGCTTTGGCACCCATTAATTGTTAATAGTTCTATTGTTTTTACTAACTTCAATTTATCGTGAAGATGTAAAACTCCCATGCCCCCCCCCACCCCCCCTTTTTTTTTTTTTTTTTTTTTTTTTTTCAGTATTGGCTTAAATTTGCTGCCCGCTTTTTTTCCTTTAGGTATTAGCTTGAGCATCCCTTTTTTTTGGCACAGGTTTACAAATACTTAGGCCTAAAGACATTAGAGTGTAAGAGTATATTTCACCAGTTTTAGTTTTTGGCAAATTTACCAGCATAGGCAGCCACAGTGTTTATGCTTTGCAACTATTTTCAAGGAATGTGCTTTATAAACTTATTGCTCCACTGATTGCTAATTATTTGACTTCTCTAATTCAAGTTCCAATCAAATTGTTGGTTTATTTCACTTGAAACCAAATGAACATATAGAATCTTTGCAAGTAAATAGAGGTTTGGCTTCTTGGATAATATTGTATTAATTGAAATTTGTTTTTCAAAGTTGCAAGATGATAGAGCCCCAGCTAAGCCACATTGCTAATAAAAGGTTTTGAAGCATTCATGATGGATTGAAGTCATGTATCTTGAAGTTATCGAGACAAATTTTTAGTTATACTAAAGTTTTAGATTTGATACATGATAACTTCTTTTTAGTTTGAAACAAGTGACATGTCATGTACATACTTTTGGAATTTGGCTTGTACGGATCATAATAGCCCATTATTGTGCTTGAGAAAATACTTCTTCCCTAACCCTCTTTTTTTTTTTTAGGTGACTGGAATCCAAGTTTTAAACCATTTGTTGAATAAACAAAATTTTTCATCTAAGATTTTTCTGTTCGAATAATGATGCCTAGAGAAACCAAGCATTAAATGCCATGTACTTCCATTTTTACAAGAGAAATCAGGAAAGAAATGCTGCAAAGTTGCTCCATGAGTTCCAAATAATAGAAACTTTAATGAGGCCTTCATCAATCTCTTCCCCACTTTTCTCAAGTTAGTAACACAATATGGTCCCAAAGCAAAAGATGACATAAAAAAATATATCATCCTCTTAATGCAAGTCTTGAATGGAAACCATAGAGGTGTTTACTACCAAAAATCTTGTTAGCTAATCATATAAGAACCTATTATCTTTTTCTTTTTCTTTTTTGATTATCAAAGAACCTCTTATCAGTCATACAAAAGTTGCAAAAGAATCTCAAAATGAGTCCATTCAAGGTTCTGTAAAAACTTTAAGCAAATAAAATCTTTGTTCAATTTCTCATGGCAGCACGCACAACTACACCATACACAACCTTTCCTTTCTTGACTTTTCAATTTGGATGGGCTTCCTTGACTGACGCAACTATTGTGTCTCCCAATCTTGCACCTTTCTTCTGCTTTAAAGCTTGTATGCACATCACCTTTGTTGCCCCCAAGTTGTCCACAACTTTGAGAATGGTCCTCATTTGAATGAAAGGCCTTTGTTATTGTAGAATTGCAAAGAACAAACTAAGGCAAAATCCAGAGGAGATAAAACCAGTGTACCTTTAAAATTTGATTTGGCAAAATGGATTAAACCTTGGTAAAAATAAAATGCCTTGTTTTACAATGAGGTATCAGATTATCAGGGGTTCTTTTAATCTTTAAAATAAAATGTAGGCACTAGGTAATTTTTATAACATCCTTATAGCCTTGTAAGGGAGATGGCTAAAACAACTCTTCCTTTCAAGACAAAGTAGACATTTAGATACAACCTAACATTATTTAGCTACACTTGGGGCAGATGTAATAGGAAACAAATGTTCATTGGCATTCTCATTGTGTAGGTGTGGAGACTTCAACATCATATGCATGCTCTTAAGCAAAAAAAAAAAAAACTAGACTTGTTTTATAACCAAAACTTCTACACATAATAGAGGTAGGTGTCATCTTAATCAATTGGCGTCCTCTAAATTAATCAACTAGAAACTTTTAAAATAAATCATTTCTTCTGCACCTCATTTTAAATTATGATGAAATCCTAAATAAATGAGCCATTTGTTTAGAAAGCATGTTAGGTTATAGCCATTTTTGAATTCTTGTTGAAGGTTATAACAGTAAATTAGATATCTACCTCTAATTCTCACCAACTTCAAAGTTGCTTGGATACTGATTCCTTCCATTGAAGCCAATTCAATTAAGCATAATTAGTTTCAAAAGCATACAATTGAGTGCCATGAATGGAATTTAGCTTTGGCTAAATCACTGAGTCTATTCAACCCAATCTTGAATGAGGCAAACCAATCATGAGTAAGATTCAGCTCTCTTATTGGTGTTGAGTAATATAAATAATGCAATCACAAAGATTAGAACCTGATATAACCTGGCTTTGAGCCTCAATGCGCACATTCTCAATCTCACTAAAAAATTTAACAACATCAAGACTCGACACCCATTTCTGAGCTCAAACTCATTTACACACCAAATTCAAACAAAGTTCACTAAAACCTCACATTTATCTGGAAAAAATCTATCTGCCTAATAATGTTAGTACCGCTGAAAAAATTCTTAAGGTAAATTCACACAAATAATACTTTAACAACAAGCTCTTAGCTCTTCCCAAACATTAAATCAAGAACTACTACCAGGAGAAAGAAGGGCTTGACAACCTGTGAAGAAGCATTTCAATCAATTGCACTCACATATATCATATCAATAAAACCCATATGAACTGGATGACTAAAATCAACAATAAAACAAACCAAAGCATCAAAAGGCACAATATAAGCAACTATGGGCCAAAAATTGAAGCTTTAAGGAAGCAATAGAAGTAGAATCACATACCTTTAAACCATTTCGAAGCAAACCCAGAAGCCATCTTCGTGCTTATCTATTGTTCCCTGTGAATATGAGATTATTCAACCATCAAAAGCATTCAATTAAATGATGGCTCATTAAAAGAAAAAAAAATGATAGATTAACAAAGAGCCAAGTGACCAAACAACCATAAGAACAAATCCAAAGAGAATAAGGAGATGGGACACGCACTTTAAGTAGATTGAATTGAAACAAAGTAGACCCTTTTACTGCACAAGAGTGAGAGAGGGGGGGAAATTCTTAGCTTGCTGACCTTGGAGATCTCATCGAGCTTCGGTTTGAAGCGAGCGATCTAAGAGCTGAAGGAGAAGAGGTGGATTGGAGACACAGAGCAAGTTCTTGGAGTTTTGATGCACAATGAAAAATGAAATTCGAAAGCTTTGAGTTTTGAGACTAAAAATTTTCACTAACACGCCCAATTAATTCCTTTCTAAAAATTTTGAATTTGTTCTTTAGATTTTGACGAGTTAACAGACGTTAAGGTGAGTGAAGTTTATTTAGCTGATGTGGCATAAAAGTTTTGTAAGCAAATTTTAGTGAGGTGTCTTAAATCTATTGGTTGGGACTACATGGTCAGCTTGCTGACCTTGTAGTCCTGGACCACCCAATAATTCCGGAAGTGGACATAGAAGAATCCCCAAATTGGACTAAAATCAAGGACAATTAATGTTCCTTGATTTTAGTCGATCAAGGAGATCAAAATATGTTAAATTGTGAATTGGTTAATACTTAATACACTAATCGGTTTGAATTCTTTGCTATTAGTTTGGTAAATTTTGTTGAAAATATTATTGAGATTGCATAAAATTATTTGATTGCTTATTTTAATTCACACAAACTAGATTGTGCCCCAATAGATTAGAGCTTGGACCATTATGAAGTTGTAATTAATAAAGTAAAATACAAATAAATATAACAAGTCTGTAAGAATTAGCAACATTGACTAAAAAATATAAAAAGAAAGTTAAACAATTTTCAAGCACATTTTTTCAAATTACCAAAAAAAAAAAAGTTAATAAATAAAGAATAAAAAAATTAATATTAAACTTATAATTATTCCATCAAATACAAAGCATGATAACATAAATAAACAAAGAATTTCCAAGTTTCACATTGTAACACCACAAAGATAACAACCATTCAATAAAAAAATATACAGCCATAATCTATAAACATAAATTTTAAACTTGTCAAGTACATAAAGTCATAATGAATGACATAATAAAAAAACTATAAATAGTTTAGTTATAATCTATATATCTATATAATATCCAAAAGTACAATATTTATTGTTATTATGCTTTTATTGAGTCACATCAACATAACATTTCGGTTAATTTATTCCACTTGATCCATTTCAGTCCAATTATGTCCACTTCAGTCAATTCGGCCCACTCCAGTCCATTCAGTCCACTTCAACCACTCTGTCTACTTCAGTACACTTTGGTTTGCTTTTTGGTCTAGTTCGGTCCATTCAGCCCTTTTAGTTCATTCAGTCCACTTATGTCAGATTCTCAGCATAATGTTGGTAGGATCTTTATAAAATTACATTTTTCTTATATGTTATTAAAGTCTTGTATTTTTTTTTTTTTCCTAATGTTAGTGATGAATTTACTTATATTTGTTTCATCTTTAGGCCATTCTAGACGTGTAGAGGATGAATTTTTTGTAAATAATACTAAAAAATTATTCTAACCACACATTATATTATTTAAAAAATATCTCATCTTATATTATAATTGAATGTAAAATGTATTATGTTTCTTTGTAAAAAAATCTTACAAAATATAAAACACATTCAAATAACAAATACACTTAATTTATGAAATCTAATATATTGTATAAACTATAATTTGTTGGAAAATAATCACATCATTTTAAGAAGATTTTGGGACTAATACTTATAAGTTGTAAAATTTTTTCTGCACATCACTCAGGTCTCCGACTAGTACTATATATATATATATAAAAGGTGAAATGTAACATTTATTTTTGTTGTACTTCTGTTAAGCCAAATCATCATTTATTTTCTCCTTATTAATTTATCTCCTTTTTCTAGGGAGATTTTTAATTTATAACCTTAAAATTACATTTCCCCCTCACTTTTATCCTTTATCTTCCATTTCCTTTATATCTTAATGACTAATGTTACAATTCCTCCATCCATTCATCTTCCTTTTATTTTGACTCTTCTTCTCGTCATTTTATTTACTATAAAAATGTATTATTCTCTCTCTTTTTTTCAATCCATATTTTGCCCACAAAAAAGGTGAATATTCGCTCTCTCTCTCTCTCTCTCTCTCTCTCTCTCTCTCTCTCTCTACTTTAGGTTGATGAATTTTTGTGTTGAAGTCTACTTTGGGTTGATGTGATTTGATTGAGTTTTAATTTTTTTTTTCTTTTCTCTTTATCTTTTTTTTTTTTTTAGAATCATCTTTGTTTTGATTGTTAAATGTTATCTTCTGAAATTATATAGTATAAAATTTTATAATGTTATTCTATTACATAGCATTACTCTGATAATTTAGCGTTTACAATTATACATTTTTTCTTTCAGTATTCTTCATTTCTTCTACTCGTCTTTTTTTTTTTTATTATAAAAATTTGCTATTTCTATCACATTATCTCCAGAAAAGGTAATTATTCTCTCTCTCTCTCTCTCTCTCTCTCTCTCTCTCTCTCTCTCTCTCTCTCTCTCTCTCTCAATTATTTATTCTTTATTGCAACTCTACTTAGATTGATGAGTTTTTGTGCTTTTGTATCACTACTTTGGGTTAATACATTTTGGTGGTGTGCCTTTTGAGTTCTTCATCACATATACTTTCTCTTTCTCTTATAGTTTTGTTTGAATTAATTCTTAGATATTTTGAAAGTCATAATTTGAATTTATGTCAAAATACACGGTACATGGCTAAGTATTTGAATGTGCCTATCAATTATAAATTTATGATGAGGTTTGATTATCATGATAATCTCCTTACGAAAATGAGAAATTTGAATAATTAATTTGAAACTTAAAATAGTTTAATTGTACCAAAAAAGAACAAAACACATCATAACAAAAATTTGAAGAATATAGACCACTTTAAAAAAAGAATAATATAAATCAAATACACAGTTTCTCAAAAAAAAAAAAAAATCACCGAAAATTATAGAATGATATATTTGTAAAGAATCTAGAGATAATAAGATGAAAAATAATTTTAGAAATAGTTTAATTTTTAAGGAAAATAAATTATTTTTAATAAATTTTCGAAAATAAATTATACATTATATCACGTTACAAAATAATTACATATTTCCACATATTGCGTGGGTCTACGACTAGTGTGTGTATATATATATATATATATATATAAAAGCAAACAACTTTCATTAGAAAAGCAACAGCAACAAAAACAGAGTATATTTTCGATTAAAAAATTGGTAAACCTAAATTGTGAATCAGGCAAATCACAAGGGGTAAATAATTTATCTACTAATTGAAAAATCAATTAATTTGAATGGAATTTTAAGGATTTTATTTAAAGATCAAATATAGCAATCAAAATCTCTTGTAATTAATTGTGATAGAACCAAATCACATTGGATAAATTCCCATTTCTTCTAAAATTAGACCATAAATTCGAAGGTTATCTCTAAATTCTTTCATATTTCACTTCTCTACATGAGTAAAAAGATGCTGACCTTTGGTATTCCAATCATGTTTATTTTTAAGTTACACTTTGATTTTCAAGCCAGAGAACAATCACATTACCATAACAAGTTAAACATTACTGTACCTATCCAACTTGCAAGCTTAAGTGATAATATCATCTTTTGATTGTGACACCTTTATTTTATAAAGAAAATTGAAGACATTAAACGGAAAAATGAAAAATAAGTAGTACTTTGAATTGAAGAAAAGAGTTACCAAAAAAAGAAAAGAATTGCCTTTCAAAACATAATAAATTTTTCTTCTTTGGAAATTTAATTTATAAACATTTATGTTTAAGCTTTTTTTTTTTTTTTTTTTTTTTTTTTTATACAAGATATAATTTCTACTTTAACTTAATTTAAGTGTATATGTGTATGAAGCTTCCTCCTAAAGACTTGAACTCTGGCCCTTAGCCCTCACACCCCACAAGCACTTATACTTGTGGAGTGACCATCGCACCAAGAATAGTTATTTAAGCTCTATGTGTGTAGTTGTTTTTTGTTCCTATAAATTATTAATGGCTGAATTTAGTGTTGGTTTACGTTTATGTATTTGTTAATATTTATGTTTGTTGTTTTTGTCCGCGCGCTTATACATATTTTTTGTCGGTCGTGTATGTGTAACATTTGAATTAATGTTACAAATTTTTACCCATTAAATTTTTATGGAAATTTAATTTTTTTGGTAAGTCAATTTATGATTGAAAATTAATAGGTACTAGGAAAGAAAAACATTAGCAAAATAATAAATCACAATTAATAGGCCAAGAATATATTAACCCTTTGTGATGGATTAACCAATGCACGGCTCCTAGTACATGACTAACCAATCGATGCACGGATCCAAGTATGTGACTAACCACCAACTTGAGAAGAATGTTGGCTGCAAAGTTCTTCAGTTCATCAACACGATGAAGATCACAAAGTTCCTTGGTTACAAAACCCTACGGCATACAAACATAGCAACTTCTTCAAGAGAAAGATGAACTAGGGCAAATTCTGTCTCCGGTCACAATTTGCTTGAACAAACCTTTGCATCAAGTTTCATCCACTTAGACGGCCCTTAAAATAATCCTTATATATGTTTAGGGTTGTGAAAAAAGAAAGCCTAAACATATACACATGGATATGCTTGAAATCAGATTTGAAAACTGATTTTCGTAAATCTTGATAGATAGGTTATCTATCGAGCAGCTATCGAGCATCGGGAAAAAGCTGCCTTTTAAACCTCGATAGATACCATCTGTCGAGCTAGTTTTCGAGTTTTAAAATCCAGCACTTCTTCACTTGATTCTTGGAAAAATTTACATGGCTTTAACGCTTAGACTTGAACTCTTGTTCTTTGAAGTATAAAACATATCTTAGATCTACCAAATTACAAGTAAAGTACATTTTGTCATAGGATTAGCCAATTCTAAATTACATATGTTCCTAACATTCACATATATCCTAACAATCTCCCCCTTTGACAATTCGTGACAAAACCACAACAAACAAATGAACATATTAGAGAAGTCATAAATCACTCAACTCATACTCACTTGTTAAATACAATAAAATCTAATCCTAACACAAACTCTTAAAAAACTTTGCAAGAAGAAAGTTCATGGCAAGAAAGACTTTGACAACCTGTATTTCTGAAACACTTTAAACAAAACTCATCACAGCATCTTAGAGTGAAACAAAAATAGAAGATTGCATACAATAAATAAGAAGCATGTGCATAAAGAGAGAAAAGAAACAACACATGAAGAGATAGGTGAAGAATGTAATAACAACCTCAATATATATATATATATATATATATCAAAATGAGTACAAGGTTTGCTATCACAAAGTAAGAACAAGTTATCTAAAAAGAAAGAAAAGAAAAGATACAAAAAGTCCTCACTACATCCCTTATAAACAAAGACACTCCCCTAACAAAAATATCTCCTATGCTAATACTCTCCCAAAGTACATGGCTACTCTCATATCCAAAACTACTCTCCCTTTTTGTCACGAATGACAAAGGGTAAGTCACTGAGAAGCAGTCATGTCCTCATCACTGGAAGAGCTAGCACCATCATCCTCATCAGCATCATCACCATTGGAGCCATCATCATCACCCTCATCCTCTGAAGTTTGTGGAGATGGAGAAGAAGATGCAATAAAGCCACCCATGACAGCTTGTCGTCATGCGATACAACCAACACGAGTGTTCACCTGATACAACTCATCACTGAGTGTGTCAAGGTGAGCATCCATGCGCACAAGCTGTGCCATGATGGCCTCGAGAGTCACTCCACTGGCAATTGAAGAAGGAACGAAAGAAGTTGGAGGAGTCACCACCTCAGTCCATGGCCGCTTCGGTCGAAGTTGGGCCTCACTCCGTCTAATGGTCGCTGCGTCTATGGCACACATAACAGAGAAGTTTAGAGACTCAGGATAGGAGACAAACGCATGGGGAAGAATCCGTATGATAGCAAAAGGAAAAATGAGCTTATCACGGATCGCCATATCCTTATAGACATCTATAAGGGAGAGTATGAAATGAGAGGGAAAATCTATAATGAGTCCCTCAAGTAGGGATAATAAAAATCGAGCACAAGACGTAGTAATCGAATTATAGTGAGACAAGAGATGTAAGGCAAATGTCATCACCATATTCAGGAACCTTAGACTTTTAGCAAAGGTTAAGCAAAAGGTGTTTTGAAGTCCACCCCAAGAAGATGGTGTCTCACAAAATAGAGACATGAGTGTCTCTTTAGACACAGTCTTAAAATGATCACAGCCAGGGTAGTCAAGATGTGCTACCCTCAGAACGTGTAGCACCTCGAATATAAGATCCAGAGTGAGTGCAATGCGGGTATCTCAAACGCTGGTGATAAAATGAGATATAGAGTAATTGAATCCGTGCATATTGGAGTAGAACTCCTGTATGATCACGGAGGGACAAGTGATTGAGATATCACAAAGTGACTCACAACCCCTATTGTAGATGACAGTGGGAAGGTCAATATCAGAAAAATCCGATAGGACGACATGGCATTCCGAATGAATGCTGTGTCGAGAAAGTTCTCAGAGAAGTCCTAACGAGCTTTCTCATCACGGAACTGAACGTGAGAGGGGGTAGAATCAGAAGTAGATGCCCTAGAACGAAGAGGATTCTGAGACGGAGTAGACTTGCTCTTTTTAGGTGCCATAGAGCAAACTAACTGAATAGAGAGAGAGAGAGAGAGAGAGAGGGACAAGTAGAAAAGTACCAAGCACAGATCAATATCAATAAGGTAGAGAGTAAATGCTAAGTATGCATGAAAAATGCATGAGCATGTGACATGCAATAATAAAAATACCATGGGCTCAGCCCAATCCACTCCTACCAGCACACATGATTTCAACATAGTAAACATACATCTAAAATGCATACATCATTGTTAAAATATAAATGTGATGCAATGCATGAACATCAAAGTTCATTTAAACAAAACCCACCCCCAAAAATTTTGCAAATACCTCATTAATTTTGAAAAACCTCAAAATTTTTCAAAAACCCCAAAAGTTAGGTAAAAAGGAATGAAATGCATGATTAATGTGAGAAGGAAGATCATACCAGAGGAAGAAAACACTCTTGAGGTCGAAGATTGAATGGGGAAGAGGTTTAGAGAAAGAGAAAAGTGTTTGGGGAGGTGAAGAGTCAAAAACTGTCGAGAGAGATCGAAGAAAATGAGAGAAAAATCACTCTGAGGCTTTATATAGGAAACCATGATTCTCGATGGATCGAAAGGTGTCGGGAGGTTTCGAACACTAAATCCTGACAAATGTAATTGTCGAGGTGCTATCGAAAGGTATTCACAGCAAAGTGACCTTGATGGATCGAGAAGCTATCCATCAGCTATCGAGGAGACAAAAACTTTCTCGATGGATCGAGAAGCTGTTGAGAAGCTATTTAGACAAATTTTCAAAAACTTCGATGGATCGAAATTTCATTAACTTCTATCGAGAAAGGAATATCAAGAGGCTTAATAGATAGCCTAGCTATCGAGAGGTATCGAGAAGCTGTCGAGATTGCTCAAAAACATTTTTTCAAAGAAGAGAAAGACACAGATATGAATGCAATTAAGCATGCTACTCAACCAAAGATCTGAACAATATTTTAAGCTCTCAAAATCATCTCTCAACAAGAAAAAAAGGACAAGCATTTAGATCCAACACTCACACACACACAACAAGTCTAACCAATTTTATATTTCAAAAACAAGTCAAGACAGTTTAGTGAGCATACATTAACACATGTATTCCTTGTAATGACCAAATCACATTGTACCTGCACATGTATCAAAAGTAGCAAAGAATATTGCTTGTTGTGTGTGAAAAACATCGCAAGATTGCATAAGTGTCTGTATGTTATGACGAATTGAAATATGAGACAATTACTTTAACTCACATACAATCATAACTGCTTGATGATGACTATCACCCTCAAAGTACATCCTATAACTCCCATATCTCCTAAAAGACACACTTGCAATCATATATAAAGTATTTTGATTCTTTTTGCTTTTATTTTTCTTTGCATATTTTCTTTTGTAAAGCATATTATGCATGGGCATATAAGAGAGAGAAAAGAAATACCTAATGATGTTAAGCTTTTGACATTACTCTTTTGCTATGCCGAAGCATATATATGACATTGACATTGCACTTTTGCTATGTCGAAGAATACAGATGTCATTTCATGATTGATAGGCAACAGTGGTGAGATGGTTATTTATGCATTTCTCTTAGAATTTTCTAGCCATTCCCGTCAAAAAGAGTGATACGAGTGTTAAGTATAAGAAATTACTTAATCTTACTCATTACAAACACGAGCCACAAGGCTCACTTGCTTAGTTATGCAAAAAGATGCTCATCTAAGCTACAATAGATACAAAGTTTAGAAAACTTTGTTTCAATGGCCATCCAAGGTACACAAGTACCAATGTACACCAAACACACACTATTTTTGTATTTTTTCTGATTTTTCAATTTTTTTTTATGAAAAAAAATAAAGCAAAAATTGAAAACAAACAAACAAAAACATGTTAAACAAAGCAAAGCATAAAACTAGACCGACTCAAAGCAAGAAAGTAAAACACACAAGTAATGCAAGCAAAAATAAGAAAGGGAGAAAGAGAAAAGTAAGTAAATAACTTAGAGCCTTTTTCCTTCCACACTTTGGAAGAACCTTTTCGTTTAGCAAATCCTTGTTCTGGTGATAAGGGGGAGGAATTGAAACCTTTCAAGTTCGAAAGGAACATGAGGGCTTTGAGTAGATCTCCAAGAGGTGCAAGAGAGGATGAAAACTGATTCTGGTTTCTTGATGAGATCATGCTGTTGCTCTGTTGAGTGGCTAACCACTTATAGCAATTAGGTCGAGTATGTCTAGTCACTCTGCATTGATGACAGAGATGTTGCTTCTTCTATTTAGACTTTTGAGTATTGCCCTTTTTAGCCCTAGGGTTTTTAGTCTCTTTCTTATCAAGCTTAGGAGGTTCTCCTAAGATAAATTTACCCTTGTCTATGTTCTCACTAGCTAAAGCAGTTTTGACATCATTGTTCTTAGATTTAACATTATTAGTAGGTGAAACAAAAACAGTAGTAATAGTAGAAGCAATATTAGGAGAAGAGAAATCATACCTTATACCGATTCGATCAGAAGTAGATTTCTAAAAGCTGAGCATCTCATCAAGCTTTGCACTTGAAGTCCTCTTCAACTGAGCTCTAACTTAGAACAACTTTGCCTCAAGCTTCTTGGTCTTCTCAGCCAAGAAATTATTCTCAAATCTCAGTGCTCCAATGGTCTGATTGGCTTCATCAAACTTCGTAGAGATTTCTTCTCGTTCAATCTCCATATCACTGAGCTTCTTGGTGGCCAACCTATACAACTTCTCATGCTATTCCGAGACTTTGTATAATTTTGCATAGGCTGTGTGGATGTCATCTTGTTCATCCATCTTTTCGAACTTGGACTCCACCAAGTCGTTTTCTTCATCCACATCTTCAACAATCCCCTTAATAGGATTTACAGTGGCAGTGAAGGCATTCAGGATTCCATCATCCTCATTATCCAAATTATCCTCAGGCTCGGTGTCACTTAAGGTAGCAGCAAGAGCCTTGCTTTTTCCAATGGTCTTGAGATAAGTTAGGCACTCTTGTTCCATGTGTCCGAAGCCCTGACACCTAAAGCACTTTGGTCCTGAGGGAGCAGTGTACTGACTGCTATCTCGAGCATCCTTCTTTCCTTTGTCTTGGCTTTTGAACTGAGACGAACTAGATTGCTTGCGATGTTTATCAAATCCTTTAGCATTAGCATTCTTCATAAACTTTTTGAATTTCCTTGTAATGTAGGATTTCATTTTAGAATCTTTATCATCTGAAGACTCATCTGTGTCACTGCTTTTGGCTTTCAGTGCCATGCTATTTCCTTTGCTCAATTTCCCAGTCCTTATCAAACCCAACTCATAGGTCTGCAAATTGCCAACTAGCTCTATCAAATGAATTTTGTCAATATCCTTTGATTCCTCAATCGTGGTGATCTTGGCATGAAATCTGTCGGATAGAGATCTGAGCACCTTTCTAACAATCTTGAGTTCAGGAATGGTTTCTCCAAGATTAAAGGCTAAGCTCACTATGTTTTTGAGCTTGGCATAGAACTCATCAAATGACTCATTCTCCTTCATCTTGATCTCTTCAAAGCTTGTAGAATCAGCCTCTGAAGCTTCGAATCCTTGATAGCCTTAGATCCTTCGTAGGTTGTCTAGAGGATGGTCCATGCTTCCTTCGTAGTTTCAGTAGAGGATATCTTCTTGAACTCCTTATTCGTGACCGCACTGAATAAAGCATTCAATGCTCTACTATTGAAGTTAGCTGCCTTGAACTTAGCATCATCCCAATTGGCCGGCGCTTCCTTTGGCTTGGTCCAGCCTATCTCCACAACTTGCCACGCTTTTTCATCTAATGACTGCAAGAAAGCTCTCATGCGTACTTTTTAGTATTCATAGTTAGTGCCATCAAATAAATTAGCTATAATTAGAGACTGTCCTTTATCCATGACAAACAAGGGTCAATGGATCACACAACAAAGACTAACCCTAATAAGAGTGTGCTTGCTTTGATACCACTTGATAGGTCAAGAATATATTGACCTTTTCTGATGAATTAACCAATTAATTAGCCAAGTTAATTAATTAATCCGATTAACATGCAATACGCGTGTTAGCACAAAGAAATCACAAACTAAGTTAATATGCAGAGGAAAATAAACTTGACACGGTGATTTGTTTATAAATGGGGAAAACCTCCAAGGCAAAAACTCCACTTGGTGATTTTAAGGTCACCACTTACAAGAATCCACTATTATCACAACAAACGGTTACAAGTAAAGGAATCTCAGTACCTTATACCAACCTACAGTTGAATCCTTACCCCAATACACAATTGGACTTGTTCTGTAGTGACAATCTCTCATTTCAATGCACGGTTCCCAGTATGTGATTGACCAATCGATGCACGAATCCAAGTACATTACTAACCACCAACTTGAGAAGGATGTTGGCTGCAAAGTTCTTCAGTTCATCAACACGATGAAAATCATGAAGCTCCTTGGTTACAAAACCTTACGGCATACAAACGCAGCAACTTCTTCAAGAGAAAGATGAATTAGGGCAAATTTTGTCTCTGGTCACAATTTGCTTGAACAAAACCTTTGCATCAAGTTTCATCTACTTAGACGGCCCTTAAAATAATCCTTATATGTTTAGGGTTGTGAGAAAAGAAAGCCTAAATACATACACATGGTTATGCATGAAATTAGATCTGAAAAAATGATTTTCGTAAATCTCAATAAATGGGTTATCTATCGAGCAACTATTGAGTATCGAGCAAAAGCTGCCTTTTAAACCTCGATAGATACCATTTATTGAGCTAGTTGTCGAGCTTTTAAATCCATCACTTCTTCACTTAATTCTTGGATAGATTTACATGGCTTTAACACTTGGACTTGAACTCTTGTTCCTTGAAGTATTAAACACATCCTAAATCTACCAAATTACAAGTAAAGTGCGTTTTGTCATAGGATTAGCCAATTCTAAATTACATATGTTCCTAATATGATTCACATATGTCCTGACAACAATCTCTGTTGTATTTGTATAAAACATAGATTTGTTTCAATTTCTTAGAGGCAAGTACATTGCTTTTTACAGTTCCTATCTAGTGAATTTAAGTGAGAGTGCAACTTACCAATACATATATATAAGATATGAGTTGCACATATATAAGATAAGAGTTGCACTGGCACTAAAATCTATAAGATAGGAGTTGTAAATGAAAACAGAGATAAGAATACTAGCAAATATATGCATTAGGCGATGACACGTTTTGCTTTTAATCTACAGAGGGAATAAAAAAAAACTGCAATTAGTGAGAGGAAAAAAGGACTTAGATGAGGCCATATCATGCAACTTTAGTCTCTCTTGTATTTGTATAAAAGACAGATTCTCATCAATTTTTTAGGTGTAAAAAATTAGAAATTGATGGTTTAAAATTTCAAAAGAAACAGCTAATATGTATATATATATTTTTTATGGTTTTGAAGAAATATATCTAAAGAGCTGGACAAAATCAAATAGAATGCCTAATAATTTTTCATCATAAATTGATTCATCTATAAATAAATATAAAATAAAATTTGCATAAAACTGTGCTTTGGTAAAGATTTACAGCATTAATTCAATTGTTACACATACACAATCGAAGGAAATAAATATGTCATCCAAAAGAAAAAAAAAAGCGTAAATACAAAATAAAATAACTTTAGAATAACCTTTTAAAACTCATTATATTTGTTCTTCTTAGTGAATTTTTGTAGATAAACTTAAAATTTAAGATATTAAAGTATATTTTTATTCACATAGCTATTTTATGTTTCCGTAAAAATATTAATTGTTGAATTTAGTGTGTTAGTTTTTGTATATGCATGTGTTAATGTTTATGGTGTTTTTATACTTTTCATTTATTTATTTTTATTTTTTATATAGATATGTCAATGTTTATGTTTATGTTTGGGTGTGCATGTGGCCTTAGCCTTACCACTGGTATTGGACTTTCTTTTAAATTGAAAGCAAAAAGACTGCTCAAATGATCATAACCTCGAGAATCATAGGCAATGCGAATGCTTTCAAGATGCGTTCAAGAGAGGAATATTCAATGCAATCTCTTCTCAACAGATTTCCTAATCATCTTCTTAGAAATGGTCCTAGGATTCAGCTTAACAACTTCCTTCTACCATTGACAAAGTAACAGAGTGATCAAATGTGATTAGTAAATAGTTCATAGCAATGTGGGTACCTCAAACTACATTTGGAAACTCCAAACTCTAGATTAGGATATCAATGTCATCTTTCCTACCTGAAATCATTGAGAAGTCAAGCAAAGATTATTACCCATGGGTACCCAGCTAGAACCATTACCATGGCTCCAACGATGTAAAAGACATCCACAATTTGAACTGATCTAATCTATCCATACTTATTACTTGTCCACGCTCCAATGACAATCCCTAAAACCGCGGTTATAATAATACAATTGCAATAGGTGCTATGTCATTTTGGAGCCATCTTTCACACATAGAATTAGCAAAATCATTAATTATGTAAAACATAGCCACAAGACTTGTCATGCATAGAATTAGCGACAAAATGTTAAAATTAATATTTCACAATTGGATAATATTAATTTGGGGAAGAAAGCAAATGGAGAGAATACATCGAAAATTTTAGATAATAATAATATAATAAGGCCAACAGTGTGCTATTAGGAAATTTGAGGAACCAAAGGCACTCACTTAGCAAACTTTTCAAGTTAGTGCTTTTGGTCCCCAAGTTCAAGTTTTTGTGAGTTCAGTCTTATTTCTCAGAGATTTAATGCCTATAGTATATCCCTTCAAATGGAAGTTTATCATGTGAGCTTTCTAGTTGAAGTAAAATGTTAGTTCATATCATCATATGTTGCAGGTAGGTGCGGTATTAATTAGCAATTTTTGGAATTGACCTTAAAGCTCTAATATACCTAAACTTTAGTGCTAAAGAATGTTAAATCATCCTTAAGATGATTTAATGGTTTGCTTCGACATAGATAGGACTAATGGTGGACATAAGAGAGAATAGAGGAGTCAGTATGTATTAAAACCATATAACATGCTGGAAATGTCTATTATTTGTACCAATGGTTTGAATATTCATTCAGTTCGTTGAATACAAACAAAAGTTTTAAGATTCTTCTGAAAGTGTTCAAAATGAATAAATAACCACAACATGACTATGTCAATAACACATGCCAACTATCGACCTTGAACCATTGTAACAGTAACATTGTTAACAGAGCATTCTGTTTGGCTGCGTTGAGAGCAATCTGTATCTGATGCAACCTGCCTTTCAATGAAGGCGGGTTTCATTGGAAAAGGTGGATCAACAATCTCACTTTTAAGCATGGAGACAACATCAGATACTGTTGGCCGATCTTGAGCAAATTCTTGCACACACAACAGCCCAACTTGTATGCATCTTAAAATCTCTATTTCAAAGCAGGGCTCATATATCATTGCGTCTATTAATGCTATAGCGTTGTCTGTGTTCCACAATTTCCATGCCTAGAAAAGTGAACACATGACAAAAATTATAACCAACAATAAAAAACTTATTAAAGAACAAAAAGCAATGGAAATTAAAAAAAAAAAAAAAAAAAAAAATGAGGCAATGAAATGACTTACAAGTCCTAAAAGGCTTTGGGACTGCTCATCATTATAAAAGCTATTGTTTCTTCTTCCACTAACTATCTCTAGTAACAACACTCCAAAGCTAAAGACATCTGATTTCTCTGAAAATCGACCTTCCATTGCATATTCAGGAGACATATAGCCACTAAATATTAACAACAAAACACATCCAAATCTTGTCATCTCAAATATTAGTATTAGTATCTAATTGAAATGATCAAGTCGAGAGTTACTTACTAAGTTCCGACGACCCTATTAGTATTGGCTTGGTCTTCATTACTTCCAAAAATCCTAGCCATACCAAAATCTGATATTTTTGGATTTAGCTCTTTATCCAACAATATGTTACTTGCCTTTAGATCTCTATGAATAATCCGTAATCTAGAATCCCTATGAAGGTAGAGTAGACCTCGGCCAATTCCTTCAATAATGTTGAAGCGTTTTTTCCAATCTAGCAGTCTTTCTTTGTGTGGATCTAAATAAATTAAACAAAAGAAACGTTACCAAGAGAAGGAAAGCGATGATTAAATCTACAAGGTGATGAACATGAACTTTGCAAAAGTTATTTTGGTGGAAGTCATCAGAAAACTATTTCAAGTGAAGTCTGTCCAGAAAATTAAAATGTGTAAAATATTTTAGTAACAAAAAATGGTACAAAAATTAACTAACCGAAGAGAAATGCATCCAGACTTTTGTTTGGCATGTATTCATATAACAACATTCTCTCTTCTCCTTCAACACAGCAGCCAAGGAGCCTAACAAGATTCCGGTGTTGGAGTTTAGAAATTACCACCACCTCATTCATAAATTCTTCTAACCCCTGTGCAGAGGTTCTGGAAAGTCTTTTTACTGCAATTTCTTGTCCATCTAACAGTTTTCCCTATAAAAAAAACCCAAATCATTAACTATATATTCGTCGTATTTGATAATGAACCTTTGGGAGAGCAACCATTACCCTGTATACGGGACCAAATCCACCTTGACCAAGCTTGTTAGATAGATGGAAGTTGTTTGTTGCGTTCAGCAGCATCTCAAAATTGAGTAGTGAGAGCTCCTGGACTCGTTTCTGGTTGTCACTAGGAAAAGTTTTATGTGATTCCTCTTTGTTGAACAATAGCATCCCATTTTCTTTCATTCTCCTTGCTGATTTCAACCTCAGTTGCTATCAATCTGTAATATATTGAAAAATTTCCTAATCGTGTTATTTTAGTAGGAATATTACCTTTCCGTTTAGCAATGATCCTCTTCCACAATGAGTAAATGCAGAATGAAATGGTAACCAATCCCATGATCACGGTGATTGTCACAATTTTTTTCACGTCTCGCTCTGTACCTGGAAATAAAAAAATAAAATAAAATAAAAAAAACTATTGCATTAATTCAAAGAAAACAGCTAACTAAATATGTTTTTCCGGGGTCAAATAGATTGCTTTTTACAAGGATTTCATTAGCTTGGGGAGCTGAGAACTTTTTGGGGGTTGTTGGGTTAAATATGGAAGAAAAAACAACTCACCAAGTCCTGAATAGGCAACATGAATGTGAAGATCAACTCTGCCGCTAGATAATACCTATGGGTCAATTAAGCTTCCATTGTGGAAAAATAATGCAGTTGATATACAGCCTGTCCCAGTATCAAATGCATAAGCTATAAAAGAACTGTTACGTGTGGCTTTAACTTGTGGAAAAGTAATGCATTTGACTAGAATTAATAAACTTTCATTACGTATGTGATAGACCAAACTCTTTCAACTCTCTCTATCTTTTTTATTTTTTATTTAATTAATTTTCAGTTTTATTATTATTAAATGCTTCACTTATTTGTTTTAAGCCTACTTGTCTATCTGTGTGTGACAAACACTGAAGTTGACATAGGAGAATCTCTTAATTGGACTAAAATCAAGGACCATCACGATGTGCTAAGGGTGATACCCTAATAGATAAATAGGTTTGAATAATTTGATATCTTGATTTGGTAAATTTGATAAAAGTATTTTTGGGATTGCTTAAAATAATTCAATTGATTATCTTTGTCGTAATTCATGTAAAGTAGATTGTAACCCAAAATATTAGAGCTTGGAGCATTATGAAGTAATAATTAATTTTTTGATTCAAATATATATATATATATATATGTGTGTGTGTATAATAAATTTGTAAGAATTAGTAACATTGACTAAAAAATATCTAAAAAAATTAAACGACTTTCAAGCACATTTTTTTTTTCAAATTACATAAGAAAACTAAGAAATAAGAAAAAAAAGAAAAACAACAAAAAATTAATATTAAACTTATAATTAATCCGTCAAATACAAAGCATTGTAATATAAATAAACAAATTGTCAGTCTATTTTTAGTGCAGTTGTAGAGAGTCAAATATTAGTCACCCTAACAATCCCTCGCTCACAATAATGCTCATTTGACTTGAACTCATGACTTGCCTGATGCCCTCTAATATCATTTATCAAACCTTGAGCTATGCCACTTCACAATAAAATATATTGGTTATGTGGACACTCAAGCCTTTTATGACATTCAACAACACATCCTATGGGCCTGTTTTTAAAGTAGTTGTAGGAAGCTTTTTTTTTTTTTTTGAGATCTCCAAACAAAAATAGTTTTTAAATTTCACATTGTAATATCACAAAGATAAGAATTCTTCAATAAATAAAATATACAGTCATAATCTATAAACATTAATTTCAATCTTGTCGAGTATATAAATTCATAATGAATGACACAATAAAAAACTATAAATAGGTTATAATTGAAAAAAATATGTGCTTTCATTTGTTCTTGGTAGGTGCCATATTAATACGAAAATTTTGAAATTAATATTAACATCATCTATAATGCGAGAGTATAATCATATTTCAGTTAAATTATGTAAGATATATAAAATTACTTAAATTCTTTAGCTTCTCTTCTGATTACCAAACAAAAAAAAAAAAGTTAGAAAGATGCTACTAATACCTTAACATGTATTTAGAACCAATGAACCATTTTACTAGCTTAGTTAATCACTTTTAATCTAAAACTACCAATTAAACCAATGTACGTGATTAACCAAGTTCCATATAGCAAGCATGAACAATTAAGAGCTAAATCAAATGGAAACGCAGAAATAAAAACAAACCAAAGCTAAACACAAGAAAGTGTTTAGGAAGAGGAAAACCTGAGCCTCCGGGCGAAAAACCCTCTCCCCCAACCAGAGTATTTGGAAAATTTCCACAAGATGAATAGTTGCAATACAAGAGAAACAATGAACCCTCCAATCCCATATCCTCCTATCAAGGGAGTCAACCTCATACCAGAGGCTATACCAGTTTGACTAGTAAAACGATATATTTTAGTACCGATCAATACCGGTGTACCATTTCGGGTTTACTGCTATTATATATATATATATATTATAATAAATATAAAAGTTTACCATAAAACATTACCTTAATTCAGAATAAATTATTCATGGTTTTAGACTTTAGAATAAAAAAAAATAAAAAAAAAACAATATAAAAACGCAGAAAGCTTAATTATTCATTGTATACTAAGAAAACAAATAATACTAATAAGTTGATGCAAATAAGTTACCATTCTACCCTTACAAAAATTCAAAAATTAAAAAACTAAAAAAAAAAAAAAAAAAGCTTTTTTCTGTACTGGCCAGTATACCCAGTATCGATTGGTACACTTGAAATCGACCGGTACACTTGGTACATGGCCAGTACGTTCGGTATTTAAATAGGTACGTGTTTCGATACCGGTACGGTATTAACCACCTTGCCCCGTATGCACTTAAACCTTCCAAGCTTTTGCTAGCAATTGACTTCCATTCAACTAGCTTGTTGGAGACACCACCATTAAGCCACCAAAAGTATTGTATTTGAGATGACACCATAAGTTTCCATACCTTCACTCATATCGCACAAAAGTCAGCTATAGGTGAATGAGATGAAGGGAATAAAATTTCACTTAAGAGGATGACAATGGTGAAAGAAATGCAGAAGAGAGATTGAGAGTGTTTACAGCTCCAAAGCAAAGACTCTCTTACTCTACAAGGTGGGAAGATGAAAATGAGGTCCAGCAATAGGCTTATACTTAGATCCCACTCTCTAGGCACGTCCAGCTTGCACATGGTGTGTGCTGGACTATATGGAAAAAGCATATCAGGATGAAATATGACAATCTATCTGCATGTAGTTCGCGATCTAGTCTCGACCTAGCTAGGTCACAAAGACGCTGTAACATGCCTTGTCAGTAGCCACCTTGATCTTCTACCACGTGTCATTTGTGAGATGTGCAGATCGCATGAAGGCCCCGAGGTCTTAAAATTAGCATTGGCCATGATTGACTAGGGTCAAGTACTTTCTACCCTAAATACAATTAAGCCTAAAAAAACATTAAAAATAAAATAATTATATAAAACTTAGTCACTGAATAAAGCCAATAAAAACATAGACTCAACAATAGTGTCTATTTTACTCCAAAAAAAAAAAAAATCAAAACAATATTGTCTATTATTTGTACCAATGGTTTTGAATATTCATTCACATCGATGAACTTTAGCAAAAATTTTATGATTCTTATGAAAGTATTCAAAATGAATACACAACAAGAACATGATTATGTCGACAAGACATGCTAGCTATCGACCTTGAACCATTATAACAGTAACATTGTTAACATAGCATTTTGTTTGGCTCGGTTGAGTGGAATCTATAATTTGCCTTTCAGTGAATGTTGGTTTCTTTAGATGAGGTATATCAACAATCTCACTTTTAAGTATGGAAACAACAGTAAATACAGTTGGCCTATTTTGAGCAAATTCTTGCACACACAATTAATAGCCCAACTTATATGCATCTCAAAATTTCCATTTGAAAGCTGGGTTCAAATATCATCGGGTCTATTAATGTTATAGTGTTGTATGCATTCCACAATTTCCATGCTTTGAAAAATGAAAACAAGAACGTAACTATTACTATCAATACCAAAACTTATTAAAGAACTAAAGGCAGTTGAGATTTCAAAAAATGAGGCAATAAGATGACATACAAGTCCTAAAAGGCTCAGGGATTGCTCATCATTTTAAATGCTAGTGTTTCTTTTTTCACTATCTCTAGAAACAACACTCCAAAACTAAAGACATCCAATTTCTCTAAAAATTGCCCTTCCATTGCATATTTAGGAGACATGTACCCACTAAATTTCAACAATAAAAAAATCCAAGTCTTGTCATCTCAAATATTTGTATTAGTAGCTAATTGAAATAGCCAAACAAAAGGTACACTTACTAAGTTCCGACAATCCTATTAGTATTGGCCTGGTCTTCTTTACTTCGAAAAATCTAGGCCATACCAAAATCTTATATTTTTGGATTTAACTTTTCCAACAAGATGTTACTTGCCTTTAGATCTCCATGAATAATCTGTTAATCTAGAATCCCTACGAAAGTAGAGCAGACCTCGACCAATTCCTTCAATAATGTTGAAGCATTTGCTCCAATTTAGAAATTTTTCTTTGAGTGGATCTAATGAATACTAACAAAAGAAAAAAGAGAAAGAAAATGAGGATTAAACTTACAAGGTAAACAAACATGAACTTTGCAGTAGTTTATTTTGGTGGAAGTTGTCGGAAAACTATTTCAAGTGAAGTACAACAACAAAGAATATTGTTCCATTGTCTCATAATATCCTATTTCTGTCAACACAATTAAAAAAAATATAAGATATATTTTTGCATAGAAAAATAGTTTCAAAATTAACTAACCGAAGAGAAATGCATCCAGACTTTTGTTTGGCATGTATTTATATATCAACATCCTCTCATCTCCTTCAACACAACAACCAAGAAGCCTAACAAGATTTTGATGTTGGAGTTTAGAAATTACCACCACCTCATTCATAAATTCCTCTAACCCCTGTGCAGAGGTTCTAGAAAGTTCTTTTTACTACAATTTCTTTTCCATCTGACAGTTTTCCTTATAAACAAAACTTAAATCATTAACTATATATTCATGGAATTCAATAACACACACACACATACACATGTATAACATTTATTGTTGTTATACTCTAGTTTATCCACATCATCCACAATCTCATTATTGTTTTTCTTCCCTATTTTTGCTATATTTTTATTAATATTTAAATTCAATCACGTCATCCCTATCATTAAATTATTTATATGTTCTCTCATTTTCATTTTAAAAATTAAACATATAATATTTTACTTAAATTCAAATAATAAAATTGTCCTCATGAAACGTTGCAATGTATCAAAGGAAAAATGGAACACAAAATACACATGCCAATTTGAAATCATTAAATTTAAAAAAAAAGAATTGATAAGGATATCAGGCCAAAAATAACATAAACAAATTAATAGTTGTGGATATACTAACTTTAAGCATGGGTCCATGACTAGTAAATCTTTGGAAGAGCAACCATTACCCACTACACAGGGCCGAATCCACCCTGACCAAGCTTGTTAGAGAGATGGAAGTTGTTTGTTGCACTCGCTAGCTTCTTAAAATTGAATATGGTTAATTAAATATGGTTTTTTTCCATTTATTTATTTATTTTGGTCAGGTAGATTGTATTTTACAAGGATTTCATTAGATTGGGGAGCTGAGGTGTTATGTGGGTTGGGTTGAAGTTGGAAAACAAAACAACTCACCAAGTTCTGAATAGGCAACACGAACGTTGAGATCAATTCCGGCGCTAGAGAATTTCTGTGCGTCAATTAAGCTTCCTGTCCATTACAATTGACAACCAACCAGTGCCAATATTAAATGCGTAAGCTGTACAAGAGCAATTCTGTAAACACTGCTGTTTGCAATCAGATTCAAGAACAAATGAGGAATCTGCAGTGTCTGGGACTTTCATCATATTCAATGTCACAAACCCATCCATTTTACCGATTTCACCACCAGTGGCAACCCTCTCACACTGCAACGGTGTGCTCCTCACACATCCACTAGGCTAATTCCCTCTATTCCATTCTTCGGTGTTATTTGGCTTAATCCCCAGTAAAGAGCTGCAAATTGGCGAACTCTGTGAATTGCAGCTACCAAATGCCCCACACCACACTTACCATAAACATCACACTCACTCTGCAAAGCTTTCCACATGACCTCCCGATTGTTCTTGTCATAATTCCAAATTATGTCCTTTGTATTTCCTTGCACATTGAAGGATAAATTTATCAAAGAATAGTTCCCATCAGAAAACATAAAAGAAATTGTTCCTTCTGCTTGATCATCAATGAGACTTAATCCGTTCAGAAGTCCTGAAAGCATAGATGGTATCCCAATAAAGAGCTGACCATTCCATGGACCACTCTGCGCCAATATGGGCTACCATCTTTCCAAATGAATACTTGAGGAAGACTAAGAGGTTGAATACTAACCGAGAAGCTTCCAATGGATGGATCAGAAAGGCTTTTCCTGGACGTGAACTGGACTTTGTTACTTGTTATCCGATTAGTACTCATTTTCATCATGGACAATAGAGTATCACAAGGATGTTGGAAACTCTGCCATATGATTGTCCCTGTAGTGTTCTGATGCAAGACAAGGTTCCCTGAATACAAAAGCTGGGCAGTTGAATTAGGAACAGAGGTTGTAATATTCGCTGACCAAATTACCTGCTTTTGTCCATTTAGTAGCACCAGAAGTCCTACCACAGATATAGTAAGAACCCCAGAAGAATCATGGAGGGGTTTGTCTCTGTTAGCAACCCATACGACAGTGAACACGGAAATGTTGTTATACCATATTCCGAGGTAACGGTTGGTAGAGCTTACTGGGCTGAAGAATCCCAGTTTTAAACTACTCCCATTGGAGATTATATGGTCAGGGTCTTTGATGGGTTTAGAAGATGTGATAGTCTCTGTGGCAGAAGCCGCAGAACCAGATTCTAAACAAATGCAACAAAGGATAAACAACAAATTATTCTTGCTAAGAAGTCCCATAACTTTGGATCGGTAGTTATCTGAGACACAGGCTACCCAAGTACCCATAATATAACTTTTAAAAGCCTTGCTTCAAATAATTTTAAGGAAAAAACAAAATTACAATAAACAATGATGTAGGTTTATCTGTCATTGACTCAAGATTAGAAGTTGTACTGCAGATAAGAGAAAAAAAAAAAAATATATATATATATATATGCATATATACACAGAAAACACCTATCAAAAATCTTCTCCGACAATTAGTAATCAAAGCGGTTCGTTCCATGCAGTATTAAACATGGTTTATCTGTCATCGTCCCAAGATTAGAAGTTGTACAGAGGATTAGAGCTTCAGAAAAAGAATTGGTCAACAGGCTAAACTACTTAAGTTGCCTTTATTTATTGCTTTTCTGGGTTGCTTACTAGTGAAATTTTTTTCATTCAGTTCAGGTATTTTATTGCCGTTGGCTTTGTCAAGCAAGGAATAAGTCAAGTATTTTATTCTTACTAACAAGTCCCATGACTTGTTCAGAGTTATCTTTGGATTGTTAGTTATCTGCGACAGAGGCTGTTTAACTACCCAAGTATCCATAACTTTTAAAAGCCTTCAAATAATTTTAAAAGAAAATATATATATATATATATATATCAGAGGACACCTATCAGATTCAGAGTTCTTCTGGGAAAATTAGTAATCAAAGGGGTTGATTCCCTGCAGTATTAAACAAGGTTTATCTGTCACTGTCACAAGATTTGAAGTTGTTTAACCATTTTGATAAGCGGATCAGAGATTCGGAATCAGAAATAGAATTGGACAATTGGGCAACTGGCCATATGTGCGATAATGTTGATATTTGAAATTGAACATTAGAACATGCACATTATGTGTTTGAAAAAATGTACACACACACATATATATATATATATAAGAATTAGAAACCTTAACTGAAAATATCTAATAAAATTGAAAAAATTTCAAGCGCATTTTCTCCAATCTAGGATTTAATAAATAAATAAACAATTTCCAAGTTTCATATTGTAACATCCCAAAAGAAAGAACCTTTCAATAAAAAATTTAAAAACAGTCATTACCATAAATTTTAATCTTGTCAGGTACATAAAATCGTAATGAATGACATAATATAAAACTATAACAAATTAGTTCTTTTTTTCTGCTTTTTGGGTAAATAAGGACATTTTTTTCCATAAGTAAAAGAGGAACTAGGGCCACTAGGGGAACCAACCCTGAAGCCCATTAACATCAATAAGAACCCAATACAAAATCGAGTTCCCAAGTTATACAAAGATAGGCCCAACATGCGCTCAAGTGAACCAGTCTGAGCACAAGATGGGCTTGATAATGTCATAGATTACAACTTTGGCATTACATTCAAAGAGAACAGATTTGCATGATTGCATCCTTGATTAGCAACAATGGTCAATGGAGACCGATAGTAAAGGCTGCCTTAACTTCAGCTTGAGCAGGGGAAGATGCGAAAATCTTTTCAGTGACTCTTTTATTAGGCACCCAGATGATGACATCTTCAGATGGGTTTGGTGGAACTTGGATTTTATGAATGGGATTGGCTGTGTTGGAGTGAATTTTTTTGGAAAGAGAATAATTGTTCCATTGCTTTGAAGCAATGTGAAGGAGGATGAGGTCTGTTACTTGGTTGATTTTAACTGTGGAGTGAAGTTGAGGATTTTAGGGACCCGTGAAACAGTCAATATATTAGTATTTGAGCCTGATCCAATGAGGCGGCAAAGACTGTTGTTAAGCAATGGAATAGAGTTTGTGAATTCCTTTCCAGATGGGAGAAGCTGATTTCTTCAATTTTGAAGATTGGAATGGGATACCACTAAAGATATTTGGATTTGAGAATATGAACCCATGTCTTACTCTGCAATAGAAGCTACTGATGACTGATAAGCCCAACTTAGAGATCAAGGCTTTATTTAGATCATCAGTTCTTCTGAGCTGAATAGCTTTAGCTGATTTAGATTTACAAAGTGAAGACCATGCTCATAGGTGCCTATCTTAAAGGCTGAAACCCAGAAAAAATCACGGAGTATGTTTTCTCTTTTGTGTAAGATATTCTACCGAACTAATATGAAAGTTCAATTGCTATTGGTAGGTGCCATATTAATTAGCAATTTCGTGTCAAAGAGAGGTAAATCATAAGTGTTCCAAGAAGAGAATATGGTTTAATGGCTTACTTCTTCATTGATTGGACTAATATTGGAAATCAAAGAGGGAACAAAGGAATCTGTATTAAGTATTAACACCATAAAAGATTCTTGGGAAAGTGTCCAAAATGAATATGTAAACACACCATGACTATGTCAATAACATATGCTAACTATCTACCTTGTACCTTTGTAAAAGTAACATTGTTAACAGAGAATTTTCTTTGGCTGCTTTGAGTGGACTCTCTGTCTAAGGCAATCTGCCTTTCAGTAAATGCCGGCTGCTTTGGACAGGGAAGATCAACAATCTCACTTTTAAGCATGGAAATAATAACGGATACAGTTGGCCTATCTTTGGCAAATTCTTGCACACACAACAGGCCAACATGTATGGATCTCAAAATTTCTGTTTCAAAGCATGGTTCAGATATCATTGGGTCTATAAAGGCTACAATGTTCTCTGCATTCCACAATTTCCATGCCTGGAAACATAAAAAAGAAGACTGAAATTCTTAGCATCAATAATAAAACTTATAAGAAACAAGCCTTGGAGGTTTCAAAAATAATGCTATGAGATAAGGATGACTTACATGTCCTAAAAGGCTCATGGACTGCTCATCATGATAAAAGCTAGTGTTTCTTCTTCCACTAATTATCTCTAGTAACATCACCCCAAAGCTAAAAACATCAGACTTCCCTGAAAATCGTCCATCCATTGCATATTTAGGAGATTATACCTAATTGAATTGGACAAACCAAAAGGTACTTACTAACTTCCGAAGACCCTATTAGTGTTGGCTTGGTCTTCATTACTTCCAAAAATTCGGGCCATACCAAAATTTGATATTTTTGGATTTAGCTCTTTATCCAACAAGATGTTACTTGCCTTTAGATCTCTATGAATAATCCTTAATCTAGAATCCCTATAAAGGTAGAGTAGACCTCGACCAATTCCTTCAATAACGTTGAAGCGTTTTCTCCAATCTAGCACATTTTTTGTGTGTGGATCTAATGGGGGAAAAAAAGGAGAGAAAAAGAAGAAGAAAAAGAGAGAGAGAGAAAGAAAGTTAGGATTAAACTTACAAGGTGAATGAACATTAAGTTTGCATAAGAAGTTCATTTGGTGGAAGTCATCAGAAATCTGTTTGAAATGAAGTACACTACAAAGAATAATGTTCCATTGTCTCATAATACACTATTTCCATCTGCAACCAAAAAATGTTATCAAACTTAACTAACCGAAGAGAAATGCATCCAAACTTTTGTTTGGCATGTATTCATAGATCAACATCCTCTCTTTTCCTTCGACATAACAGCCAAGGAACCTAACAAGATTCCAATGTTGGAGCTTAGAAATTACTACGACCTCATTCATAAATTTTTGCAACCCTTGTCCAGGGGTTTTGGAAAGTCTTTTAACTGCAATTTCTTGGCCATTTGACAATTTTCCCTACAAAAAATCATCAAATCATTAACTAGATATCCAAATTATCAGACAAGAAACCTCTGGATGAGCGACCATCACCCAGTATACGGGACCAAATCCACCCTGCCCAAGCTTGTTAGATTGCTGGAAATTATTTGTTGCACTCGCCAGCTACTCAAAATTGAATAGCGGTAGCTCCTGGACTTGAACTTGGTTCAGGTTGTCTCCAAGCACATTCTCAGTAGGAACTCTTTGCTGTGCTTCCCCTCTGTTGAACAACAAGATCCCCTCTTCTTTCTTTTTCCTTATTGATTTTCACTACAGTTGTAAGTAATCTCTAATATACAACAACTTTTCTTAGTCCATTGTGTTAATTTTAGTCAGAATATTACCTTTTTGTTTAGCCATCCATCTACACTACAAGTAAGTGCATATTGAAATGGAAATTGTTCCTATGATCACTGTGATTGTGACAATTTTTATCACATGTCCCTCTATATCTGATTTTTTTTTCGAGAATCTGTCCCCCTGTATCTGTAAATCAGGAAAAAAAAAAGTATTACACTAATTCAAACTGTTACGTGGCTTGAAGCCTTGAAATAAGATCCGTGTACAGCACATGAATAAATTAGTTAAGAACTCAACTTCCACCTGGATTCTGAGAGTGCAAACCAAGGCAATTGTGCACCAAGTTATTTATTGGCCTACTCTATTAGTTCTGATATGCGGCATAACCTAATATGAAAGGCGCGCAAACTCAAGCATGTTCAATATATATAGGGTTGGGTTCAAGTTACACTTGATGTATTTTTAAGTAATATTACATAACGTAATAACTCTTTGTTAGATTAATAATTTGAAAATCTCATTGTTTGATTACAAATTCTCTATGTTCTTAACATTTATGTCGAATTTCATGTATGATATTATTTACTATTTGATAAATAAACTCATCTCTAATACATAATTTTAAACTAAAAAAACTTACATTTTAAATATTTAATTGATGACATAGTTATTGATCTTTGATATGAAAGTTTGAGAACATGGAGAGTATATGAAGAAAATGTAATTAAACGGTGAATTTGTCAAAATTCACATCCAATAAAAAAATATTAAGTAGTGTAATATTGCTTAAAGTTACACTAGGTAATAGGGCTGTAAATGAACTAAGCCGATCATGAACAACTCGAACTTGTCTCGATAATATGCTCGTTCATATTTGTTTGTTTATAAGTAAGCCAAGCTTGAGCCTTAGTTTTAGGCTTGTTTAATAAACAAGCCGAGCCCAAACAAAAAAATTTGTTTACGAACAAGTTCGTGAGCTATTAAGCTTGATACAAAACAATTTAAGAATAGACTCATTTATAAGTTTATATGTATTAGCTAAGTATATTCATTACACTTGTCTTAATAATGACGTGGCCAACATGGGACCACTACCCATTACCTTAATTTTTTCATTTCCTCTAAACTGACCAAGAACCACTTTAGACTATAGTTACATTTAAAACTTTATTAATTAATTAAGTGGGCCACATATGATCTTTCCCTATCAATCATTTAAAGTAAAGTTATGAATCATGTAAGTATTTTCTCATTCATAATAGTTACAAACAAGTATTTTTCTAGTTCTTCTCCATCTAACATGAATGCAAAAATTGTATTTTGAACAATTGTTGTAAATTTTTAATTTGAATAATGACTAACCGTAAGTAGGACAAGATGCATGATAAAATTAGTATATTATTTTCTTTTTCTTTTTTTCATGATTTTAAAGATTTAACCCTTTGATAATGTAATTTTTTAAGATCTCAAGCTCAAAAGCTTGACCTAAGCTCGAGTTTGAGCTTGATATTAAGCTTGAGCTTAGCCTAACTAATTACTAAAGTAAAGCTAAGCCAAGTTCAAGCTTTTCTGGTTTTCTCATGAGCTCAAACTTAAACACTATTTTTAGGCTTGTCACGAGCTCAAGCCAAGCTTAAGCTTTTGACTTTTCCTGACAAGCGAAGCTTGAACATGCACTACTCAACAAAATTTGGCTCGTTTACAACCCTGCCAGGTGATCTACTCTCTTAATTTTTTTTCTTTTAAAAAAGAGAGATCAATGAACATAATTTTGATCTTTTGCAAACTATATTTTTTTAGTGAAAATTTCCTCTTGATGCTGCCCATGGACGAAGGCAAAGGGCCAAATCACTTCAATTAATTGTAGCATTTACATGGGTTAAATCTTGCATAGGGCCAAACTTATGAATAGAACTCACCCTTGAAAATTAACTTGTAAGGGATAGGTGTCTAATAGTTTATATACACATGGTTAAGCTTACAATTAAGCTATGTAGGACACTAGAATCATAACATACCACCACACTTCACAGCTGACATCCACAACAGTTCACTTTATATACTAATGGCCAAATGGTAGCCCTTTCTCTTTTCTAACGGCCCCACTCACCTATCAGTTATTCAATGACTTAGTAAGACATTTTAATCTACCCTTTAGGTAGCCCCCTTTAAGATTCTACCACAAAGTCGTAACTCATTTGATCCCATACTTAATGAGTTACGTTCAGTTACTTGACGTGATGGTTGGCTTTGATACCAAATAACATAAGCACATGGATAGAACTCGCACTTGAAAACTAACTTGGAAAGGGAGGGTGCCCAATAACTTATATACACATGGTAAAACTTACACTTAATCCATATGGAACACTATCATAACACAAATCTTGCACACCCTGATCATAGATCAGCCCTACCCAAAAAAAAAAAAAAAAAAAAAAAAAAAAAAAAAAAAAAACAACAACGCAGGTCAACCCATCCCAAAACCAAACAACAACACAAATAACAGATCTCGCTCTCTCTCTCTCTCTCTCTCTCCCTCGCACTACTCGGTATCTCCCACTCTAAGAGAAAAGATCGAATGTTTGTAAGTTGTGAGTGTCAGTCTCTGTATTATAAACTGGTCGCAAACTCACGCGATGTGTGGGAATATATGATTATTTTGAGATGTGATATAATATATAATTTTTTTCTCTAAATTTTATTGTAGATAATTTGTTTTCTCTAAAAATTAAACAATTTATAAAAGTAGTTTCTATCTCTCTATTTTTACAATATGTAATTTTATCAATTTTGGAATTTTTGAGTGATATTATTCTTTTTTAAGTGGTTCATATTTTTCTAACTATTATTATGTTGCATTAGATTTCCTAATTTCTTTTGGCAGAAATAAAATTTTTAAGTTTTAAATTTATCATTCAAATTTCTCATTCTTTTAAGGAGATTATTATAATAATTAAAACTTATCACATAATTACAATTGATATTACTCAAATAATAGATATTCACATTCAAATACGTGTCCATGTTGATTATATTTGATATAAACTTAAATTCTCTCTTCCAAACTAATGATAGATTAACTAAAAAAAAAAAGATCAAACCAAAGCTATAAATGGGAGAGAGAGGACTTGTGATGGGGAACTCAAAAAATATAACGCCAAAATATATCAACCAAAAGTAAAGATGTTATAAAACATAAAAATCCATCAACCTAAAGTAGAGTTACAAGAAAAAAAAAATTAAAAATCTAGTGAGAGAGATAGCATAATCACTTTTTTTTAGGAGAGAATATGATCAGAGGGAATAACAAGTTAATAGAATAAAATATAATGAGAAGAATATTCAAAATAAAAGGTATAGTTGTAAACACAAAATTGTCCAAATCAAGCTATGAAATAAAATATCATTATATCATATACTATATTTACAATAAAATAGGATCACATCTAACATTCAAAGAAAAAAAAAAGATAACAGCGTTATTTTTTTTTAGTTTATGCTCACCTGAAAAAAATTATATTCCACCACTATATTCATATCTGTATACTAATGTAGCATTCAACACTAGGTTAAAGGGTCCAATTGCACTCCCGCTTTAAAAACCATTGTCATTTTCATAAAATTTAAGAGATAGAGATAGCAAAGACAACAGTTTATTTATTTTTAGTTTATTCTCACTTGAAATGGACTAAATAGACCGATCAAATTGAATCGAATGGACCGAAGTGGACTGAATTAAATTGAATGGACCAAATTGGACCTAATTAGATTAAATAGACTGAAGTAGATCAAATTGGACTGAAGTGGGTGCTCATTATCTCTATCTCTTGAAGTTGATAAAAATGACATATGGTTCTCTAATTAGGAGTGAAAATGAACCTTTCGACTTGGCATTGAATATAACATTAGCATACAGATATTAATATAGTGGTAGCATATGATTTTTTTTTTTTTTTTTTTTTCGGGGTGAGTATAAATTAAGGGTCTGTTTGGATACAACTTATTTTGCTGAACTGAACTGAACTGAAAACTGAAAACTAAAAATATTGTAGCAAAATAATTTTTAATGTGTGAATAGTATTATGGGACCCACATTTAATAATTTTTTTTAGTAAAGTGTTTATGAACAGTGCGCGCACAGTGCGTGAATAGTGCGCGCACTGTTCATGAACAATGCACTTTGTCCCTAAAAGCAGGCACAACTGCGCAAGTGAAGAGAAAAAAAAAAAAGAAAAAAAGAAAAAAAAGGAGAAAATGCAAACGGGAAACATGGGACATAGATCCAAACTCAGCCTAAAAGTAAATACAGGCTACCTCTTATATTACAAGCTGTTTATATTACATATATTTTATATTATAAGTTACATTTGGGCTTAAGAATATATAAAGTCGTGGTAGTGAAAAGTGATGCATAATGCATTTTTGCTTATATTAATATATATATATATATATTTTAAAAATGATGGAAAGAAAATAATGTCATAGTCACGAATATGACTTAACAGAAGCGTAATAACAATAAATATTACGCTTCAACTTTTAAATATTATATAAGTTTATATATTGTGTGTGAGTGTGTGTCTGAAACTGATTGAGTGTATTATTATTACTATTATTGTTGTTGTTGTTAAAATGTTATTTGTGTGTATGTGTGCATGTGTAGTATAAATATAACATAACTTTGTATAATTTAATAATAAATACTTGTTATAAAATTAGTGTTTCAAGAATAAAAAATAGAAATGTTAGTTATTGCTGAAACATTTGATTTGTTGTGTAGACACTTAATATATTATTTATGTATAGATTAGTGTATCCATGTGGGTCAATAATTAACATAGTTTATTATGTAGTTTAAAATATTTTTATAAAAATAATGACACTGCATAAAAATAAAAAGGTTATACAAACTTAACAAAATAAAATAGTCATATCTACCTATATTAACAATAGATAATGTAATGAACTATTATAAAACGATTTCAAAATTTAAAAATTTGTAGAAAGAAATTATGAAATTTCATATAATAGTGTGTTTTTATTTTATTTTTGATAACCCAATATATTTTTTTTCTCAAAAAAAAAAAATGTTTAATTTAAACTTCTTAATAACCCTTCACCAAAACTTTTTGGAGCCGCCGCTGAACTCACTATTATTGGCTGGCTGCACACAACGAATAGGAATTTCTATCATTCAAGTCCAAAAAAAAAAAAAAAAAAAAAAAAAAACATCGCCACCAACCACGGGGCCAGCAGTGAATGATTTGACAAAAAAAACACTAAAAAAACTCACCAAGTTCTGAAAAGGCAACGCGCATGTAAAGAGCAACCCCACCGCTGGAGAATTTTTGTGCGTCAATTAGGCTTCTAGTCCATGACAAACAAGCAGTGCCAGTATCGTATGCATACGCTATACAGGAACAGTTCTCCAAACACGTCTGCCTGCATTCGTCCTCAAGAGCAGAAGAGTAATCTGCAGAGTCTGGAACCTTCATCGTTTTCAGTTTCAAAAACCCATCCATTTTGCTGCCTTCACCGCCAGTAGTATTCACTCTCTCACACTGCAATGGCGTCCTTCTCACACATCCACTGCTCCAATTTCCTCTATTCCATTCTTCTGTATTCCTTGGCTCAAACCCCCCTAAACAGCTGCAAATTGGCCAACTTTGTGAATTACAGCTTCCAAATGCCCCACACTTACCATAAAAATCGCACTCACTCTGCAAAGCTTTCAACACCACCACCCAATCCTTCTTCTTATCATCCCAAGATCTTTGCTCCATATTTCCATTCGAATTCTGGACTAAATGTATCAAAGATTAGGTCACATAAGAGAAACTTAAAGAACATGTTCCTTCTTCGTCAGTTTCGATACTATATCCGTCGCCAAATGCAGAATACATATTTGGTACTCCAATAAAGATCCCGACCATTCCATTGACCACTGCGCCAATATGGGCTACGGTCTTTCCAAATGAAAGATTGAGGAAGACCAATACTAAGAGGATCAAAACCCGAAGAGAAGCTTCCAATGGATGGATCAGAAGGGCTTTTCCATGATGTCAACTGAACTTTCTTACCTGTTCTTGTATTAGCGCTTATTTTCATCTTGGGCAACATTGTATTAGTAGGAAATTGAAAACCTTCCCATATGGTTGTCCTTGCTGTGTTGTCTCGCAAGACCAGGTTCCCTGAATCTAAAAGCTGCGCACTTGGATTGACAACAGAGTTGGTAACATTCGATGACCAAAAAATCTCCTTTTGTCCATTTAATACTACAAGGTTGCCGTCCTCAGATATAGTAAGAACCCCTGAATAATCCTTGAGGGGTTTCTCTCTGTTCGCTACCCATACGACTGTGAATACAGAAATTCTATTATACCATATTCCAAGATATCGATTTGTTGAATTCACTGGGCTGAAGAATCCCAGTTTGAAAGCACTCCCATTGGAGATTATGTAATCAGAGTCTGTGTCTTTGATGGATTGAGAAGAACTAATGGTGTCTACGGCAACGCCAAAGTTTAAACAGAGGCAACAAAGGACAAACAACAAGTTACTCTTGCTAAGAAATCCCATAGCTTGTTTGAACCTACTTGATGTGAGAATGCAGGAAAGGGTTCAGGGAGGCTTTGTTTATTTAACAATTTACGGTGGATCTTTTTTATTTCTTCTTTGCTTCATAAAGCAGTATTTCTGAAAAGTCCGGTTTTCTAGTAAAAATGCTACTCCAGAATTTCGCCAAGTCTAACATCTCAAAAAAAAAAAAAAAATTAATAATAATAATAAAATGCGAGTCTTTGTTCTTTAGTGTATACTAGCAGTTGTTGATAATTCTCATCATCTTTCGTTGGCCAAAAAAGGCAGCAGAATACGCCGTCTTTGTTATTTAGTATAGAGTTATAGACTAGAAGTCAGTTTTTTCTTTTTTTTTGATATAAAGACTAGAAGTCAGTTAATAATTCTTATTATCAGAACATACCACTTACATCACTATGCTCTTTTGTAGTGGTACTTTAAGTTAAATAATGAATTTGAGCTTGGTAAGAGAGTGGAATTAAAAGTGTGTGTTTAACAATTAGTTTTTTGGTCAATAAAATAAAATAAAAAAAGTAGCCACTCACTACATCACTTTTTAAAACACATCATGTTTTCCCAACACACATAATCAATATATATATATATATATTGATTATGTAGATAGATATAGATTGGCATACGGATATAAATATAGTGTTCTCTATTGTAAGTTACATTTAGGTTTAAGAATGAGTAAAGTCATGGTAGTGAAAAGTGAAAGTCCTATCATGATTGTTAATTGCAATTAGTTTTGAGAATGTATAAAGGCATAATGCATTGTTGCAAACATTAATATTTATATATTTTAGAAAAAGTTTACCCAAAAAAATCTAACAAAGTTTACCTAAACGCCTGTAATGTGTATTCATAGACAAGCTCAATAAGAATCCTTGTAATGCTTCCTCAAAAAAAAGAATCCTTGTAATGTGTATTCATAGACACACTCAGCATCTGAACACCATTCGCCCTAGGAAGGACCATTTTTTTTTCATCTTTCACCTTCCTCCATAATGCATCCTCTACTTCACATACCTACACAACCATTGCCAATAAATGCTTGGTTAAAACTAATGGTGAAAATAATACTTTGTGATTGTGTTTTCAAGCAATAGCCATAAGCCTCCATCAAATGATACTACAAAAATAAAAATGAATAAGGAAGACATATGAAGTGAAATGCATCAAGAATGAAATTTGGATAGACATAAAATGCATGATTTTTTTTTTTTTTTTTTTGAGAGAGTTTCAACCCATGTTGTCCGCTTTTGATGATAGTTCTTTATCATCAAACCAAGACACCTATCAGTTTTTGATGTAGGCAAGGATTGAACTTCAAATCTCTTATTTAACCATTGGAAACTTTATTAATTGAGTTAACTAGAACCCACATAAACTGCATGATTATAGTTATGGACCTTATGGCTTAGAGATTTTCTTTTTCCCCAATTCCATTAAAAAAGAAATTGGTAATTGTCATTTATTGTCTCACTCTCCTAATTAAGTTATCACTAAAATCACAAGTGCACACTTCTCTGCTCACACAAATACACAAGCAAAGACAAATTATGATGCTACTACCTAGTGTCCTAACTCCTAACTATTGCATATATTTTCTTTTAATTAGAAATAACTCAATTGTTATTATAAGTGAACATATTTAAACCTTAGTTCTTCTTATAAAAGAGAAAGGCGAAGCCACTAAACTAAAAGATATTTGGTGTATTATACACACCTCTCCTTCTTCTTTTTTTCTTTTTTTTTTTTTCTTTTTTTTACCAAGTAAATATACTCCTTGGTAAGTCAGAAAGTATAATTCTCTTATAAGATTTATATAACAAATATATTACTATTCCATTTGAGTGGAGAAATATATTACTATTCCTACTACAATTCGGAACAACTATTCGTAACCAATTAGTATTTTGAATTTGAAACCCAGACTTTTGTGAGTCTAATATCGCAAAAAATAAGTTAAGTCTTCGTCCCTAGTGTGGACTACAAGTTGTTTATATCTATTTCTCTTCTCTTGGCCAAAAAAGGGCGTTGAATAAAGAGTTAAGGATGATGATTTAAAATTAAAATCTTTAGATAACATAATAAAAGCAAAGTAGTCATATTGAACTCCATGGCTATTGACAAAATTAAGGAGAGAATGCCTCTCAGCTCTCAACAATTATACTACATATGATGCTAGAATAGAATCACATATCTTTTAAATTTCTCTTGACAAAAAGGAAAAAGAAAGAAAACCGCCAAGTCTTTTTTTCGATAAGTCAGTCTTTGTTCTCTATAAGTCAGTCTTTGTTCGTAGTGTGGACTAGAAGTTTATTATAATTCTCATAATCTGCTGTTTGCCGAAAAAGGCAGTTGAATACGGCAGAAATTAAGAAGAGATTTTTATTTTTTATTTTTCCTTTTTCTAAGAATAAATGAGAGGGAGGAGGATTTAAATCTAATTAAAGTAGGTTTTTTATTTTTTATTTTTAAATTTATGAGAAACAAAGTAACTTGAAGGCTCTTGACAAAATTAAGGAGAATACCACTCAGTTATAAATGATAGAATAGAATCACATTTCATTTAAAAATTTCTCAAATTCCTTTCTTGTAAATTGGATTTCTGCTTTGTATGAGTATCAATTATCATGATTGTATTTTGTTTATATCTCATTTTCTTTGACTTTAGTTAATCAAGGGTATCAACATGAGCTAAATGTGGTAGGCATGACACACTAATAAGTTTGTTGGAAATATAGGAGAGATATTATTTGACTTTTCCTCAAAATTTATAAAAAATGATATTACTAAAAGAGATGATGGCGATAAGGTATGGACTAAGTCACCATCTTAAGACAATATGCACTGTTTGTGGATTTATCCGATGTAGCAGACAAATAATTTTTGCACGCTGTCCTTAAGATACATTAGCCCAGCCACCTTACTTATTATCTTTACAAATCTACACCACTTGTTAGACATGAAGCTCTTACATTTCATTTTATAGAATTCTTAAGCCATGCTTTGCATCATGTATAGTACGGTTGGAGACTTTTCCTCATATATCTATTATTATTGTTATTATTATTATTATGCCAAATTATACTGTTAATCTCTCAAGTTTATGAAGTGAGTGTTTTTGGTATTTAGTGTTCTAAATACTAAATATTTACCATTTAGGACACCTAATGCTCGTATTCTAATACTGGGCTGAATGAGACTTTTTATTTTTTATTTTAAAATTGTGTTTTTGTTAAGTTTTTGAGTTTGGTAGTTGCTAGTTGGGTTAGGCTAATTAAAAAAGAGGGAGTCTAAGTTTTTAGAAGAGTGAGACACAACTCTAAATTAAAAAAAAAAAAAAAAAATGTAATCATTAAAAAAAATCTTTTTTTTCTTTGGGCTAGGGCGCCCAAATTTTATTTTATTTTTTCCTTTTTTCTCTTTGGGGCCCAGGCACTGTTGCACCCCCCCCCCCCCTGTGGGTCCGTCCTTGACCATAACCATCACACACACTCCACAAAGCTTTCAACACACCCGCCCAAAACCCTCTTCTTATCATCCCAAGATCTTTGTTTAAACTCCTAAGTTTAAACAAAGGAAACAAAGGATAGATGACAACAGGGTGTTCTGGCTAACAAAGGATAGACACCCTAAGTTCTCACTCTCACTCTCAATGCTTTTCTTTTGCTTATTTTGAGAGCCCGAGGGGCTCCTAGGTCTTAAAGTAGATCCGTTTGCTTCCATTTCATTTTCTTTCTTTCATTTCTTCTCTCACATGCTTAGTAGGACTAGGAAGTACCTCTGTGAGTCTCAGGCTTTGTTTGATTAGAGTGATTATAAGGAGGATCAAAAATAAAGGAGAGAAAAATAGGGTGAAAATTGTTTTTGTAGTTGTTTGGTTGACTTGAGGGTAGAAAATGGGAGAGATTTTGATGGAACTCACAAGTTTTCTCTCCTACCCCACCAAAACACAATCATCCCAAATTGGGAGAGAAAAATGGGCAGAACAAGTTTGGACAAAATTGCTCATATTTCACTTTTACTTTTTTGGCTACAAGGCATAAATGTGCGCCTGACAATTCCTTTTCTTTTTTCATTTTTCTTCTTTTGGATTTAACTAGAGTACTGGATAGTTTTTTTTTTTTTTTTTTTTTTTTTTTTTTTTTAAGCATGATACATCATATAACTTACACTGCCCTTTTTTAAAATAAAAAATATATATATATTTCTTATTGTATTTTGGGCATGAATTTTATTTTTTAAATAAACTTGATGATTGCCTCTTCTTCTTTTTTTTTTTTAATTGGGTATCATTTTTAATAAGAATATATGAGTAAATTTATACAAACTCTATTTTCTATTCTCCCATTTCCCTTTCCAATAAAAAAAAAAGTTTACTATCCTTCAATTTTTCCACCATTACAAACTAGGGAAACTAAAATCTTTTCTATCATTCCACAAAATCTCGAAAATGAACAATGAAAAAATAAAGTAACTATGATGAGGAATTCATGTTAAAAATACCTTTAAGGACGAAGAATTTGTAGAAACAGAAAAGCAAAAATGTCAAAGTGAGGATAAACCACATAGAGGGTTTGGGTGTGGTTGCTCTATATATATAGAAGTAGGTTGGTTTTGTTTAAAACTCCACATGTTGCTAACTAGCCAGTAGTTGGTTTAAAATTCTTCAATTTGTTGATTAGTAGTCGATTTAAAACTCTAATTATGGTATAATAAATAAATTAAGAAAAAAATTATGTGTAAAATTGTGGGACTACCAAAATTATGTGGCAAAATATTAGAAAGTTAAAACCACTATTTTACCTTTTTCTTTTTAAAAGGGGATATATTTATAAGGTTCTTTGGACCAATTTGATTCTTAAAGAAAAATGTTAAAGGTACTACATAAAGCTTACAAACTTATATAGAAATAAATATGATTGGTGAACTTTAATGAAGACATAAATGAATATTTGAATTGTCTCTTTAGTTAGTCATAAATTCAAGATATATATAACTTCAAATTTCAAATAAATAGCAACGTATTCTCTCCTGTACTAGGAGCTCTCTCTCTCGTGTGGCTACGAGTTATATTCCTCCCCTAGATCGCCTGGGGGTTTGTCTTTTATTTTAGTCTTTTTACATTTACAGTTGTTATGGCGGAGGAAGTAATCAATAGTTTGGAAAATAGTCTAGAAAATATGAAGCTAACTACAGAAGAAGAAGAGGTTATTTCTATATCAGATGAGGGGCGAAAGGAAGAGATCGAAAGTTGCTCCTTAAGTCTGATTGAAAAGTTCCTAACATGCAAGCCTTTTAATAAGAAAGCAACGCAGAATACATTGAGAAGAGCGTGGGGTCTGAGTGATGGGCTGCGAATTATCGAAGTTGGATCCAACTTGTTCCAATTTAAGTTTGAATCTGAGTTTGAGTTGGAGCAGGTATGGAAGGGAGGGCCTTGGACTTTTGATAATCAAGTCCTAATGCTACGAAGATGGCAGTCAGGGATGACAGCAAAAAATGTTCAGTTCGAAGCGGTCTCGCTATGGGTGCAAATATGGGGAGCTCCGTTTGATATGGTCTGCCCTAAGGTGGTTGAGGAGGTTGGGAATAGATTGGGAGTAGTTGAAGAAGTTGAAAGGAGACGACGGCAGGATCAACAAAACTTATTTATGAGAGTGAAGGTGGCTATCTCAATTTCCAAACCGTTGAGACGGGGAGGATATCTGGCTGGCTCAGACGGGGAAAAAACGTGGGCTACTTTCAGGTATGAGAGACTACCAATGTTTTGTTACCATTGTGGATTGCTGGGTCACGATCTTAGGCATTGTGCGAGTTATTTCGCCTTAACGAAGAATGGAAAGGAAGCTTCTCTACAATATGGTGAGTGGTTGAGAGCTAGTGGGAGTCGGCTGGGGATAGGTCCGGTTAAGAATCCTAAGCACGATACGGTGGTGGGTGATGGAAGGGAGAAGCTTGGCGGTGATGGGGTGGCGGCGGCTGTAAGTTACAACCAAGCAAACCCTATGGAGCAAGAGTGTACCAGAAACGGTCAGGGCGATAATTCAGGGAACATTCAAGACAAGGGAATTAATGCGAACGTGATTTCCGCGCATGTTGAAACGGAAGTGGATGAGCTGGAACCAAGTTGTATGCGTAATTGTTCTGTGGAGGATTGCACGTCTATTAATGCTAGTAAGGTGAACCTAACGGAGCATGGGAAAGGGCACGTGATGCATGGAAAGCTTGAGCACGTGGATGGAGTAAATGATGGGCTTAAAGACAATAAAGTAAGGCCCAAATGGGCTAGGCTGGCCCGGATGACTGATGGACATGATTCTTCAAGCATGAGTGAGCCCAACACATTACTGGGTAAGCGCGGTGTGCAGCTACGTGAAGAACACAGTGGGATGGAGGCTGAAGAAAGAACCAGCAAACGAGAGAAGGTGCAAGCTGATGATTTTGAAAGCAAAACAGCGGGGGTGCATGAACACCCCTGCCGAGCACAATGAGGATGTTGAGTTGGAACTGTCAAGGGCTTAGGAACCCTTGGACAGTTCGAAGCCTTCGCAAACTTGTGAAGGACCAAGCTCCCACGGTGTGTTTCCTTATGGAAACTAGGTTGGACAGGGAAGGGTTTGATAAACATTGTAAGAAGCTACCTTTCAAGAATAAATTGATAGTGAAGAAACCAAATGCAGGAGGGGGATTGGCGCTGCTATGGAAGCCAGAAGTGCACCTAGATGTAGTGAACTATACAGAGCACCATATATTGGCCAAAGTTGTGGAAGAGGATGGGTTTGAGTGGTATCTCTTTTATGGGTGGGCTGAGGCTTGCCAAAAACTAAAATCATGGGCTCTCTTGTCTCACTTATCAAGTTTGGTGGATGGGCCTTGGTGTTGTATAAGGGATTTTAATGCAATTTTACTATCCTCTGAAAAGCAGAGCATGCACCCACCACCATATAAACAAATGGAAGAGTTTAGCTTGGCTTTGGAATCTTGTAATCTGAGTGACTTGGGGTTTGGCGGTTTTCCATTCACATGGAACAATAAACGTCCAGGGAGGGCCAATACTAAGGAACGTTTAGACCGAGCGGTTGCTAACTCGGCTTGGAGAGAAAAATATCCTGCTAGTACAATTTTCCACTTGTTCTCTCATGCTTCAGACCACCGTCCTATTGTCTTACAAACTAAGACAGATAGTGGTTTGCGAGCCAGAGGTGTACGGGGTTTTAAGTTTGAAGAGGCTTGGCTATTGAATAATGACTGTGAGAAGAAGGTTGATGAAGCATGGAAGGCTAAGGGGGAGGAAGTAGCTTCGGCCATGGCTAGAGTTAAGGAGAAGATTTTGACATGTGGGGAAGAACTGCTTGCATGGGGCTCATCAAGGACAAATCCGGAGACGGAAGAAATTAAAAGATTGCAAAAGCTAGTGGAGAACTTGAGCATATTGGAGTCTACGGAAGAGACGAAGGCAGAGTTTTTGGAAGCAAGTAAGAAACTAGATGATTTGCTTCTAAAGCAAGAAGTTTATTGGCATCAAAGATCTCGGATTACTTGGCTCAAACATGGTGACAAAAACACCAAGTTTTTTCATTCCAAGGCTTCACAGAGACAAAGGAGAAACTTTATTCATGGACTAAGAGATGGGCAGCAAAACTGGGTTGAGGAGATAAATGACATAGCTGGGGTGGCAACTTCATACTTTGAATCAATTTATAGCTCAAGTGGCTATAACCAGTTGGAGGAATGTATTGATACAGTGCATTGTAAAGTGACAGCGGATATGGCGGAAACGTTATCTAGGGAGTTCAGTGCAGAAGAGATCAAAGCAGCTCTATTTCAGATGGGACCAACAAAGGCGCCAGGACCTGATGGTATGAATGCTCTTTTTTATCAAAAATTTTGGCATATAGTTGGGAATGATGTGATTGCTGCTGTGTTAGATTTTTTGAATTTTGGTGTAATGTTGCCTGAATTAAACTATACCCATATTGTCCTGATACCGAAAGTAAAGTCACCCGAGAGAATTACAGATTATAGGCCCATTAGTCTTTGCAATGTAATCTACAAAATTATTTCAAAGGTGCTGGCCAACAGATTAAAATTGATTCTTCCCAAGTTGATTTCCCCAGCTGAAAGTGCCTTTGTGCCTGGTCGGTTGATTACAGATAATGTGTTGGTGGCATATGAAACATTGCATGCTATGCATAATAGGAGGTCTGGTAGAAGGGGTTCTTTGGCATTAAAGTTGGATATCAGTAAAGCTTATGACAGGGTGGAATGGGACTTTCTGAAGGGTATTATGTCTAAGTTGGGTTTGCCTGAGAGATGGATTGATAGAGTTATGAATTGTGTGACTTCCACTTCTTTTTCTGTTCGCATTAATGGTAAGGCATATGGTAATATTCGTCCCTCCCGTGGGCTCCGTCAAGGAGATCCACTATCACCTTACCTATTTCTTTTATGTGCAGAAGGGTTCTCTTCTATGCTAGCTAAAGCACAAGATGGAGGGAGGCTCCATGGGGTTTCTATTTGTAGAAGAGCACCATGTATATCCCATTTATTATTTGCAGATGATTCGCTCTTGTTTTGTAGGGCTAATCAAGAGGAGGTGCAGGTTATTTCAGATGTCTTGCAGAAATATGCAGCCGCATCGGGCCAATGTATTAATTTTGAGAAGTCCTCAGTTTTCTTTAGCAGCAATACGGCAACGGAATCTAGGGAAAGAATTTTGGAGATTTTAGGGGTGAGGGAGGTAGAGAGATTTGATTCCTATTTGGGATTACCTACTTTGGTTAGCGGGGCTAAATATCAAACTTTTTCTTTCCTTAAAGATAGAGTTTGGAAGAAAATTCAAGGGTGGAAGGGACAATTATTATCACGAGCAGGGAAGGAAATTCTTATTAAAGCAGTGGCGCAATCTATCCCAACTTACACTATGGGAGTGTTCCAGTTGCCAGTGAAGCTCTGTGATGAGCTTAATGCAATGTGTGCAAGGTTTTGGTGGGGGCAAGTGGGCAATGAAAGGAAGATTCATTGGAAGAGTTGGAAGGTGTTAACTAAACCTAAGAATGAAGGTGGCATGGGTTTTCGGGACTTAAGAAATTTCAACCTTGCTATGTTGGCCAAACAGGGATGGAGGTTATTACATGAGAAAGATTCCTTGCTGTATGGATGTTTTAAGGCTAAGTATTTTCCTCGTAATTGTTTTTTGGAGGCGGCTGATATACCTAATAGTTCTTATGTGTGGAAGAGTCTGCTTGCAGCCAAAAACATTCTGAAAAAGGGATGTTGTTGGAGGATAGGAGATGGCCGGTCAGTCCGGGTCACACAGGATAAGTGGCTTCCAAATTACCATACTAACCAAGTTCTTCACCGGCCTTTGGATGCAGAGGAGGATTGGCGTGTGTGTGAGCTGATGGATGGGGGTGGACATGGATGGGACCGCGAACTTATTGGTGAGAAATTTCATAGGGAGGATGCGGATGCTATTCTCCGTATTCCCTGAGTCATAGGATCATTCCAGACTCGATAGTGTGGCTGCCTAATAAAAACGGGAATTTACGGTAAAGTCAGGTTACTTCATTGCAAGGGGGCTGGACAGTGAGATGGATGGAAGAGTGGAGAGCTCGGGTCTAAGGAACAGAGGACTGATATGGCCAAAGTTGTGGAAGCTCCATTTGCCTAGTAAAATAAAGGTATTTGGATGGAGGGCTTGCCAGGATATTTTGCCTACGAAAGAAAACTTGGCTCGCCGAAAAATTATCGACGATGAGACGTGCGATTTCTGTAAGCAAGAAACAGAGACGGTATTACATGTTTTGTGGGGTTGCGGGGTGGCTCGGGGTGTGTGGGCTGATAGCCACAGACGGATACAGAAGTGTTGGGGAGGACAAGATGATTTTGTACAGTTGGTGGAGGAGCTGATGGACAAAGTAGAGGAGGAGGTGATCGAACTTTTTCTGGTTCAGTGCTGGGTAATTTGGAACCATAGAAACTCTGTTTTACATGGTGGCGTTATCCAAGATCCGGCTCGACTTGTGAAACGTGCAACGGACATGTTGGAGGATTATAGAGGAGCATAGGAGCATTTGGCCATCCATAACAACACCGGGGTGGTACAAAAATGGGAGCCTCCAATGGGGTTAATTTACAAAGTGAATTTCGATGCAGCGGTTTTTGCGGACTTGGATGCATCTGGGGTTGGAGTGGTGGTGCGTAACAATAAGGGAGAAGTTATGGCTTCTCTAGTTGCCAGAGGACCACCGGTGCGGGACAGTGAGGAAGCGGAGGTGCTTGCATGCCGGAGAGCAATGGAGTTTGCTGTGGAAGTGGGTTTCTCGGAGCTGATACTGGAGGGGGACAATTTGACTGTCATGAAGTCTCTTAGTTCTCTAAAGCCTAATAGGTCTCGCATGGGTCATATATATGAAGAAATACAGTGTATAGCAGCTGGTTTGAGAAGTTTTGCAGCTAGTTTTGTTAAACGGAGTGCGAATAAAGTGGCCCATGAGTTGGCTAAGCATGCTAGGCTAGTACATGATGAACGTGTTTGGATGGAAGAGTGTCCACAGCCAGCATTAGAATTTTTGTACCTTGACTCTCTTGGTTTCAATCAATGAATGAAATTTGGTTCCATCTTCAAAAAAAAAAAAAAAATTCAAATAAATAGCCAATAAAAAAAATTGGAGTATGTATGTGAGTCTCAGTGTTGGTTTATGGTTCCTTCTTTCTAGTTTGAGGTCTTGAAAGTTGAAAGAGTCTTGAAACATCAATTCTTGTAGACATTGGACTTGTTAGGTTATCTGATTAAGTTGAGTTGTTAAGTCTCACTCAGTAGCCCACATTGTGGGAGGTAGGTCCGGATCTTTAGATTTGTATATAAAGTTTAGGGTAAAATAATATTTTGATCCCTAAACTTTACCAAAAAAAATTTTTTCGTCCCTAAACTTTAAAAAGTTGTTTTTTCCATCCCTAAACATTGTAAAAAGTTTTTCACTGAAAAAAGAACCTTTTTTAAAATAATTTAGGGATGAAAAATAAACTTTTCGTAAAGTTTAAAGACATAAATAAAACATGTTCAATAATTTAGAAATGAAAAATGAACTTTTCAATAGTTTAGGAACAAAAAATTAACTTCTTAAAGTTTAAAGATGAAAGACAAACTTTTGATAAAATTCAGAGACCAAAATAGTATTTTGCATTAAAGTTTAATTTCTTTTGTAAAAAATAAAGAAATTAATGCAACTCATAGTGCATTTGTTGGATCATCCATCGTCCATCATTAGAAGGCAAAACTGTCTTCCGAATGTGCGATATCTTGGACTTGGGGAGGCAATTCGTGATGTGTGAGATATGCAATGTGCACAATTCTTTCTTTGGTAAAGATTTGGGATTGTGAATTATTTTCGTGAAAAATTATCTGACTCTAGACTTATTGTTAGAAACGATATCTATTTGAAGCATTTAGATTCTTATTGTGTCCCATGTCAATTATGCTTAAAAATTGGTGCACTAAATTAGCTAGATGAAATTGCCAGGTTTGCGCAATTGAAGAAAATAGTCTACACAAATTAATTTTGTGCAATTTCCTTTTATTTTTTTGAAATATTTTGTTTAATAAATTAGCAGTAAATTTGTCATTTGATGTTACTAGATGTTTGAGTGATTATTTTAAGTATTTATGAATATTTTATTTTGGTCTTCATCTTCCTCGTCTCATTATTAATGATTTTTCAGAGATTTTAAAGAAAATAAATTCATTGAGATTTTTAAGAAAATAAGTTCATTTTTTAGTTAAAAAAATTATTTACTTATGTATTCATTATTCATATAATGGATTATATTTTGGCAATATATACACTTTCTTTTTTCAAAATTTTTCCTCTACCTTTTATTTATTTATTATTTTTTAAGAAAAAAGAGTTAAAATTATCATGTATAAGGCTACAACCAACACTTCTATTTGGGATTAGCCACCTATTTCCATTGTGTAGCTTCAAAGCCTTATTGAAAATTCTAAACTTAATTATGCATCCTTGCAATTTTGCGTGCAACATAAATTATATTTCCTAATTTTGTTTTATCTATATTTTTATTGATAGATGATATATTCTCAATGAGGAAAAGAATAAGGATCCTAAAATATACTAAAGTTTGTTCCCCCTATTCTTTCTTCTCTTCTCCTATTCCCTCTTTGGTCTTAATGTCACATAAGAGGTGTTGAAGTAAATCTTTTGGACTTTGATTTCAAACCATAGTTTTGTTGAGTTTTTTATTAATTGTTTAGATACATTTCCAATGTTTTGGATTGTAGGAAGGCAAAAAAAAAAAAAAAAAAGGCATTGAGAAAGCAATTTTAAAACTAAAAAAAAAAATTTCCAATTTCTAACAAGGTTTTAAATGATGTACAACATGTTATAAATAATTGTTATTAAGAAATTAATATTTTCCCCAACTTACGTTTTGCATTCTTGAGAAAGCTTGAACTGTTTTTAGTTTTGCTATCTTTATAAAACTTTTTTGTGCATTTCGCATATTAGTGACTACTTAATTTTAATAACAACAAACATAAACATAATAATAAAAAAAAATAAAAATGGAATCATATCTATTCATATAGATACAGAAGAAAAGTTTTCTATTGATTCAAACGTTGTGCCTACAGGATACAAATAGAGAAAGAGGAAAAAAAAGATTTCACATAGTACTTGTAATCAATAAACATAAACATAATATTAAAACTAATAATGATGGTAATCACGATGGTGAAACTTCTTGATTGTGATTTTGGATTTAAAGAAATAACCTTTATCATAAGCCTTCATTAATTATCTTACCCAATAATTATAGGTTGGCAAGGGTGCATCGGAATATGTATAATTGTTAGGGTACTTTTTTTACACCTAATTTTATTTGAGTATCACCTATTTATTTTCAAATACACACATCCTATTCTATTTAAAGCCCAAGAATACCCACACTTGGCAATATTTGAGAAGCCCATGATTCAAATCCATGGCAAAACGACTTTATCAATGTAATTCAAATCCAAAATCAAAGCCCTTGGTTTAAACCCATGGCAATTTATTTTTCCAAAGTCCAATTCACATTGGCAATATCAAAGCCCAATTCTCATTGGCAACATCAAAACCTAATTCTCGTTGGCAACATCAAAAGCCCAATTCCTACTGGCAATATCAAAAGCCCAATCTTCATTGGCAATATCAAAACCCAATTCTCATTGGCAACATCAAAACCTAATTCTCGTTGGCAACATCAAAAGCCCAATTCCCACTGGCAATATCAAAAGCCCAATCTTCATTGGCAATATCTGTTAGGTTCTAAGGTCTTAGGATTTGTGTATTTAGAACTCTAATTTGTAATGTTGGCAAACCATGATCAAAACAATGTATTTAGTCTAGTTTAGGCTTGCTCAAAGTTGGTTAAACATTGTAAAGTTGGAATCGAGTGACTACAGAAGCATTGGGGCTTCTCGGCCTGGCTCGATCGATCGAAGGTAATTCTCGATCAATCGAAAGTCGGCCCAAATGCGATTCTGCAGAAATTCCAGCTCAGCCCAAACTCTTTTAAAACGTTTAGGGTTTTCTGTTTTTGCCCTAGGTATATAAGGCAAAACCCTAGCCACGTTTTCAGAGTTGCACAAGTTGTATTGTTGCTTATACATTGCGGTTTTGTGTAAATCTCTTGTGAGATCTAGAGGAGCTTTCCTTTACACAAAGTTTAGGGTTTTCAAGATTGAGATTCTTCTACATCTTGATGATCAACTTGGTTGCTGCCATTGAAGTTTAAAGACAAACAAGCGGGGAGCTTGTAGCTGATTGAAGGAATATAAAAAAAGAAGTAGTCCGTGGACTCAGAGCCTGCGCGTGGTCGTGTCAGGAAGTTTTACTGGTGGGTAGCATTAGGAAGTCAAGCGGGGAGCTTGTAAGTCCTTTTGTAAGAACTTCAATTCTTTCTTAGTGGATTCCGTTTTGCCTTGAGGATCGGTGGGTAAAATCCTCCCCAGGTTTTTTACCGGTTTGGTTTTCCTGGGTGATCATATCTTGTGTTCTTTATTATTTCCGCTGCTTTATATGTTTTATATGCATGATATGATTATTTGATTGTTTTAACCTAGAATTGTTTAATTTGACTAAGTAACAACTTGGCTAATTAATCTAGGCTACGCAATCTGGTTGTGTTTAAGGGGTCTAAATTTCCATCAAGTGGTATTAGAGCGGGTTGCTCTTCTGTTTGAGTTTTTTTCTCTGAGCTGATCCTTGACCCCGGTTGTCATGGAGCATGGACACTCTCTATTTGTTCCTCCTCACTTTGATGGGAACAACTATGCATACTGGAAAGTAAGGATGAAAGCATTCCTGAAATCCATTGATGAGAGAGTTTGGAACTCTGTTGAATATGGTTGGGAGAAGCCCACTACTCCTATGAGTGAGTGGCAAACTTCTCAGAAAGAAGCAGCTGCATTTAATAGCAAAACTATGAATGCCATTTTTAATGCTGTTTCAATGGAGGAATTTAAGAGGATCTCTAATGTTGAGGTTGCTCATACTGCTTGGAAAATCCTCCAAACTGTGCACGAAGGCACAAAGGCTATTAAGATAAACAAATTGCAGCAATTAACTTCTAGGTTTGAAAGCATTAGAATGTCTGATGATGAAACCTTTGATGAGTTTTATGCTAAACTCAATGATATTGTTAATTCTGCTTATAATTTGGGTGAAGTCTATGATCAACCTAAGATTGTTAGGAAGATACTTAGATCTTTAACTGAAGACTTTAGACCCAAAGTGACAGCCATTACTGAAAGTAAGGATGTTGACACCATCCCTGTGGATGAACTTGTAGGATCATTTCAGTCCTATGAGTCTGACCTACCCAAGACTACCAAATCCAAATCAATGGCTCTAAAGTCTGTTGATGATGTTGAGGCTGGTGGATTTGATGATGAGCTCTCTCCTACTGAGATAGCTTACCTTGCCAAGAATTTTAGAAATTTCCTTAGAAACACTAATAGGAAGGCAAGGAATACCAACACTGCTGAACCTAGAAACTTTAGGAAGAATGATCACACTAAGGTTAATAATTTTGAAAAACCTAGAGAACAAGTAGGTCAATCTTCAAATAATTCTTTGGGTCCTCAGTGTTTTGGTTGTCAAGGGTATGGTCATGTCAAATCTGAATGTCCTACTTTTTTGAGAAATAAGGGTCAAGCTATGGCTGTAACCCTTAGTGATAATGAGGTTTCTGATGATGAGTCCGGTTGTGACGATGATGGAAACTTCATTGCTTTCACTGCTACTGCTGTAGTCAATGAAAGCATATCTGCTGAGGAGAACCCTGCTGATGGGGAACTCTTTGAAGATGCAGATCTTCAAGAGGCCTACAACAAACTTTGCAAAATTGCTACAAAGGATGCTATGAAAGTTAATCTAGGCCTGAAGAAAATTGATGCTCTTGAGCTTGAAAAGAAGAACTTGTTTGTCAAATTGTTTGATGCTAATGAACTTTTGAATAATGTGAAATTTGAAAACATGCTTTTGCTTGATAAAGTTAGAACTTTGGAACATGATTTATCTGTTGCTAGATCTGCTAGTTCTAAACTTGATCACATGCTGAATGTTCAAAAGTGTTCTTCTAATAAATCTGGGATAGGATATGTTGAAAGCATCTTTGATTCTGCACCCCATTCCACTGTCTTTGTTCCTACTTCTTCTTCTGTACCTTCTGTGAGTGAGGTTGTGAGTGAAACTGTTAAACCCCCTGTGAGTGAGGTTGTCAAACCGGTAGAAGTTTCACCACCTAAGAAGATTAGGGTAGACTTAAGGGAATCTAAACCTAAGGAGCCTACCAAATCCAAGGACAAGATGCATGGTAAACTTGCTTGGGTGTGTCATTATTGTGGTAAGTCTGGACATATCTGTCCTAACTATTACAAGCTTCAAGCTGATAAAAGAGCAAAGAAACCAAAAGTGCCTGTGCCTCAAGCACAAGATCCTATGGCACTAATTGGTGAATTGGTAAAGGCGTTAAACCTTTATTCCAATCCTGGAGTTGGGAATCACTCTAAAGTAAATAAGAACTCCAATGCTCGAGGTGCATCTAAAAAGTTTTGGATGCAAAAGACTCGAAATAACTGAGTCTTTCTGACATGGTCCTTGTGCTTCATTGCTCTATCCTTTGTGACCATTGTTCTTTGTTTTTTTTGTGTCTTTTTGTTCTAGGACTTGCATTGCATTACATTACATTCATGCATTTCATTCTAGGATTTATTTGTTTTCTCTTTTAATAATAATAATAATAATAATAATAATAATAATAATAATAATAATAATAATAATAATAATAATAATAATAAAAAGGAGAAAGCAAAAATTATGTTTGACACTATTTTTCTTGATTTCTGAAAACAAGGTTGGTCAATCTTTTTACACATGTCATGTCTTGTGTACCTTGTTTAACCTGGATGAGCTTATTTATTGCACTTTGCTAGTTGAAACTTTGTAGTGCATGTTGTGTGGGAAAGATGTGTGTGGTTTTTAATAACTTTGCCTTAATCATGAAGTCACATGTTCTTTGACTGTCGGACTTGATTCTTTTGAGAAAGGCATAAATAACCATCTCACCACTGTTCACTAGCCAATCATGAACACCTTAGTGCATATCATAAGATTTTGTGCTCGAAAAAGTGTAACACATGCACAAAAAGAACATAAAGTGTAGCCTCATTTAAAATTAAAACTGGTGTGTACTATTAGGCTTGATGCCAATTCACTTAATTCAAACCGGTGTGTACTATTAGGCTGAATGCCAATTCATATATAAATAAGAGGCAAAAATGCAAGAAACTTACATGATTGCAAGCTTTTGTTCTAGGAGATGTGGGAGTTATAGGATGTAACTCTTTAGGTGATAGTCTCTTTTAAATTCTATGTGATGAATTGTGTAGACTCTGTGGTTGATTGCTATTCACATATCACCTCACATGTATCTCAAGTTTTTGCTAGTTTCACACACTTCACAAGTTACTCTTTGTTAAACATCGTACATGCTTGTGTGTGTGTTTTTGGTCTGACCAACCAAGTTTGAAAATATCTTGAGATTTGTGCATAACATAATTTGGCTTGAGAAAATTAAATGGGAGGATAATTGAATCTTGTTTTTGATGAAATTGGGTTTGAAAATTAGGGTTTTTGAAAAAGCATTTCATTTCATACTCATGCATTTTGTTTTCATTGATCAAATGCTTTGAGGAGTTGTTTTTAAAATTGGATTTGCACTTTTCAAAACTGTATTTTTTTCCAAAATTTTTGTGAGTTTCTGCCCATTTCGATCGATCGAATGTATTTTTCAATCGATCGAAAAAGTGGCTTGGATTGTTCTAAAATGACTGGAACATTCGATCGATCGAATGTATTTTTCGATCGATCGAAGATCGTGGAGAAGCTTTTTAAAAAAGGAAGAAATCTGACTTTTTCAAAGTTATTCAAAACTTTTTCAAAGTTCCTTTTCTCTCTCCGACGAGGCAAGCCCAAAAGATCCAATTTTTTGTCGTTTTCTCCGAAATTTTTTGCAAAGAATCTCTCTCCTCGAGCCGGTATGTCTGTTTTGCCCTTCCATTTCAATTTATTTTCACATTTACATGCATTTTTCATGCGTTTTAAGGGAGTTTTTCGGAACTTTCTACATTTGGGATTTGTGATGTTTCTGACCTAATTGCATGAAATTGATCAATGGGTTTTGGTGGGGACACCCTATAGACATGTTCTTAATAGTTTAATTTGATCAATTTTGGGTTTTGTGAACAATTGAAATTTCTAGGGTTTATGTTTGATCCGAATTGGGGCTTTTTGTGAAATTGAGGTTAATTGATGAAATTGGCTTGTGTAATTGATGCAATTAGTTATTATCTTCTGTTTTCAACGTTGTGTAATGATTAATTCATCAATTTGTTGCAAAATTTATCAAGTGGTTTTCAAATTTTAGGGTTTTTGTTAAGAAACTCTATGATTCAAGCCAATTTTGTGTAATTGAACTTAATTTGAATTGTGTTTACTGCATTAGTACATGCATCATGGCATTGATATTGTTCATGCATCATATAGATTTTTCATTCTATTGTTTTTGTGCTAACTTGCAGTCTGCCTTTGGTTTTTCCTTGTTTTTGTTCTCTTGATTTTGTCTTTGTGTCCTTGTCCTTTCCTTAGCACCATGCCTAGGAAGACTAGAACTCGTAGGACCATTCCCTCTCGTTCTCCTTCCCCCCCTTCCTTTGACCGTGAGAGGTTTCTGAGCGAGAAAAACCAAGAGACCTATGAGAAGCTCAATCTTCAGAGGAAGATTTGGGCTGAGCGATCTGTCATTCTAGATGAGTTAGATCCTGCCATTAGGGCAAATTTTGAGCATCGAGGATGGTTGCCTCTATTAGATGTGTCTGACCCTCCTCCTCCGGCTACCTTGATTAGAGAGTTCTACTCGAACATCTCTATCCGCGTCTATGATTCTAACACTCTTGTTAGGAGTTGGATACGAGGCGTAAAGTACTCCATTACTCCTCAGGTAGTGGCTGATGCTCTAGGGGTACCGTTGGTTCGTGAGCCTGTCTATCCTTATTCTGAGTCTCCTGAGTTGAGCGATGTTTTGTCTTACATCACTGGGACTATTGTCCAGTGGGGTTCTGATCCTAGGATCACTTCTGCTGAGCTCTCCGGGTTACATTATCTTTTCTTTAGGATAGCCTGTCATTCCCTCTGGCCCATCTCTCATGTTCACACCATTCCTCTCGAGAGGTGTGTATTTTTGTACGCTTTAGTCACAAATGCTCCTATTAGTTTTCCTCATCTTTTTCTTCGTTCTTTGAACGAAGTCTATAAGAGTTCATCTACTACTCATGCCCTTGTTCATCCTATTTTCATTCATAGGATTTTGCTGTATCTTGCTCTTAGTGACTTCCCCTCATCTGAGCCTGTTCATGTTATAGGTCCTATAGGTGCGTCTTTTCTTAGACAGAGGGCCACTCATCTTCGAGCTAGTTCTAAACACCCTAGGTCTGAGCCATCTTCTAGCGCTCCTCCTCCTCCTTCGTCTTCTACAGGTCCTGCTGGTGAGGATATTCCTGATCCAGTTGGTGATGATGCTGATGCTGCTGCTGCTGCTGTTCCTCCACCTCCTTCGGCCGACTTCGATGTTCGTCATACTTTGGAGACTGTCATGACCGTTCAGGCGGCTCATGGTCAGATTTTGATGGACTTGTTCGATGAGATTCGAGCGTTGAAAGCAGATTTAGCGCGTCTACATTCATCTTCACCACCACCTTTTGATGGTGACTCTTGATTGCCCTTTGGCATTCCGTCACAAAAAGGGGGAGTGGATATTTTTGACTTGTAGAGGAATTTTTGACTTTTTGAGGAGATTTTGTAATTAGGGGGAGATATTTTTTTAGCATGAGATATTGTTTTGTGGAGTTTATTAGATTGTATCTAGGTGCTTCACTTTGTATATCATTTTTGGGGATATTCATGTTAGGGGGAGTAACATTGATATATTGATATACATGTTTATTTGATTATTGTTGTCTCATGATTCACTGCTTATTGATTTATATTTATGAGTTGATTCATTAATATATATCTTTTTTGTGTGTTGTGTGAATCTTACAAGAATATTATACCTGTTTATATACTATTTTCTGCCACACATGCGTTTATGTGTTTGTTGAGTATTTCAAGAATATACAGGTTGATTCAACAAAGCTGCTGTCTACACTTGCAACCGATGGATAGTAGTTAGGGTTGAATTTGAGTTTATGAGCATTATTTATGTAAAGGGCTTTTCAATTGTAAACTTTGAGCTTTTAATTTGTGTTTTGTCACGGATTGCCAAAGGGGGAGTTTTTTAGGTTCTAAGGTCTTAGGATTTGTGTATTTAGAACTCTAATTTGTAATGTTGGCAAACCATGATCAAAACAATGTATTTAGTCTAGTTTAGGCTTGCTCAAAGTTGGTTAAATATTGTAAAGTTGGAATCGAGTGACTGCAGAAGCATTGGGGCTTCTCGGCCTGGCTCGATTGATCGAAGGTAATTCTCGATCGATCGAAAATCGGCCCAGATGCGATTCTGCAGAAATTCCAGCTCAGCCCAAACTCTTTTAAAACGTTTAGGGTTTTCTGTTTTTGCCCTAGGTATATAAGGCAAAACCCTAGCCACGTTTTCAGAGTTGCACAAGTTGTATTGTTGCTCATACATTGCGGTTTTGTGTAAATCTCTTGTGAGATCTAGAGGAGTTTTCCTTTACACAAAGCTTAGGGTTTTCAAGATTGAGATTCTTCTACATCTTGATGATCAACTTGGTTGCTGCCATTGAAGTTTAAAGACAAACAAGCGGGGAGCTTGTAGCTGATTGAAGGAATATAAAGAAAGAAGTAGTCCGTGGACTCGGAGCCTGCGCGTGGTCGTGTCAGGAAGTTTTACTGGTGGGTAGCATTAGGAAGTCAAGCGGGGAGCTTGTAAGTCTTTTTGTAAGAACTTCAATTCTTTCTTAGTGGATTCCGTTTTGCCTTGAGGATCGGTGGGTAAAATCCTCCCCAAGTTTTTTACCGGTTTGGTTTTCCTGGGTGATCATATCTTGTGTTCTTTATTATTTCCGCTGCTTTATATGTTTTATATGCATGATATGATTATTTTATTGTTTTAACCTAGATTGTTTAATTTGACTAAGTAACAACTTGGCTAATTAATCTAGGCTACGCAATCTGGTTGTGTTTAAGGGGTCTAAATTTCCATCAATATCCAAAGCCCAATTTTCATTGGCACTACTTTATCAAAAAAGCCCAAGATTATCAACGCTTGACAAAGATAAAATATCATGGTAAAAAATTACCATGGCAAAATCCATGGCAATCATCTTATAAAAGCTCATTGGGGGTTATCTTGAAGATTATGTTCTCATATTATAAACCCATGAAATACATGGACATCATTTGCATCACAACATCCATAATATATACCTTCAACACTCATGGCAAATATTCAAACCCACAAGCTCATCATTTAAATTATGATGCGATTATTAGAATCCATGAACATTATTTGCAACATGGAATTCATCATAGTAAATGTTATTTACAAAAGTATTTTGAAACTTGTCCTATTGTTTCAAACATTACAACTAATTGCCCAAAGGCCCATTGCAAGTATCTATGAAAAAACCCAAAGTATTCACTAACAAAAGTCCATGAGGAATGAGAACTCATGGCAAACATGTGTTGTTAATGATCATTTTGTAGGATGCATACAACCTGGCCCAAAGGAACTAGCCCATGTAAGCATGCCCAATCCAAAAGACACCAACAAGAGGCAAAGGATTGAGAGTGGACAACCAACCCTTGTTCATCCCTAACCCAGAAAGAAAAGAAAAAAGAAAAAAGAAAAGAAAAAAAGTCAACTAGAGATCCCTACAAGAGAACCAAGCCTTTAAGGATGAACTAGGGGTTGTCACATCAGTTTCTGCCACCCTCTACCTGACATGAACAATGCCCAAGGTCTGTCATATCAGCTGAAGTCTAAAGGATGATGGAACTCTATCATCTTTCTCAAGACTGTACCTCCAATGGAAGGGGAGTTGAAACCAAATTATTCAAACCTCAACAAATTAATGCTATAAATGTTAAAACGTTCAAGACTTGATTCATGTGCCAAGCCCATGAATCCTAAAGGGGAAAAATTGGGATCATGTGGTTTGGAGGGCATAAAGGGATCTCCAGCAGAACCCCCTGAAGTAGATTAGAGCTTGACACCTGGCTTGAAGTGTTGAATCTTACTTCTTAGGGGTCCAAATCTTAGTTGCAGCATTAGGATTTGGTCTTGATAACATGCCTTAGTCACATTGATTAAGCTCAGCCCCAGAAATCCTAGCATTAAATGCAAAGCACTCTAGAATCCTATCATTACCCAAAGAAACAAGCCAACCCCTAAAGTAAATCTCCTACTTCTGGCCAAAAATCTCAGGAAGATTAGCCTTGATCCATCACCTCTGATTAGTCCTACGTTTTTGGATTCTTGTTAATTAACACCTCAGCTCACTAGAGGACAGCCACCCCCCTCTGAGACTTTGGATTCGTTTGCCATTTTTGTTGGTGGTTTGTCTCTCCTTAAGCTCACCATCCATCATCTTTAGCCTACACTCATCTAAACCCAGCTATTCTTCTCCCCCCTTTACACAATCACAGCTCAAAAAATGTCTTCCAACTAGTTATAAACAGCCCATTACTCATAAAAAGCTTCAATCTCATCATTACTTCTATCTCATTCACTCAAAACGGCCCACATTCAGCTCGTCCATGCCTTAAAAACACATACTCACCAAAAATCTTAATTTAATACTAGCTGCATTGAGCTGGGATCTTTCTCTCCCTTCACACCATGCCAATTAATCCTTCTTTTCTTCTTCCCATGAAACCTTTAATTTTTACTTTTTATTTTACTGTCAAAGGATATGATGTATTTATAATAATCAAACTCTTCCCTCACATTGATGTAATAATGGCTAAAAGTACAATGAATTCCTCTTGACCGAGACATACAAGGACCTCTAGGAGTTAACATTTTTTTCTAAATTTACCTAATTATTAATTGCTGGACTGTGTAATTTCACCCCTGCCATTGGACAATTTATCTTTTTTGGACTTAAGTGCAACTTCACCTTTACTGCTAGAGAATTTATTTCCCTTGAACTATCAGAACAGGACCACTAATATACTAACTAAGCATCGTAAAATGTTTTTCTTTGGGCTTTTGTTGCTGTTTTGTTAGGTGCAGTTTCTGTTTCTTGCTTGAATAGGCTTGTCATCACACCGAAAGCCTTTGGGCACCATCTTTAGAGCTCATAGTCGAGTTTCGGTTTGGCTTCCCAACATTTTATTGATCAAAGGTATCAATTTCCCCCTCAACAATAATTAATTATTCTTTCATCATGCACTTTCGTCTTTAATAAATTGGACTTGAAATGTTAAACTCAACCAATGTGCTTGCCAATGGCAAATTGTATGGAATGGTTGCATTTTTATTCGAGAAATTAGACACCATGTACAATTAAAATGGAGATTTGAAAGCATTGATTTCCAAGACATTTTTTTTCAATTTGACGGCAGTTGAAAAACAAGATAATTTTTATGGGAAACTTTTTTGTAAATTGCGGAAATTCTTTGAATTTTAAAAATGTAAAACAAATATTACAACCCCAGTTTTCATAATGAGCGGAAATTTCCGATTGGGTTGGTTCAACCAAGAAAGAAATGTGATTCTTTATGTTTAATTGGTCTGAGCTTGTAACTAGATAGTCTTGTCTGCAAGACCCTATTGCAATTACGGTTGCCCCACTTAGCCTAAGTAAGTTTTCGAACTCTAAAAAGTTCTCATCAACATGAGTGGAGTAACACAAATCATAGAGATCTTGATTGTGGCTGCCTTAAATGATGATGTAATAATTTTCAATGACAAATTCGAAACAAGAATTTCCTAAATGAATAGGAAATGATGAAACACTTGGCATTTGTCTGCTTCACCTTTTGCTGCTTCTTCAATATGAAGGATGCCAAGAGGAGGGTAATGACTCAGGGAGCAATACTATTAAAAATATTAATGAGGCTGATGCCTCTCAATAGATGTCCCCCTCATAAACCCCCAACCTTGTATTTTTTGTTTTGTTTTTGTTTTTATCTTTCGAGGAATTAAATTGAACTCTTTTCTTCTACCTACACTTGGATGAACTCTAGTCAACCATAAAATATTTTTCGTAGAGACAACAATTTCTCTTATGGTTAGTTCTATTTTTTAATTGATATATATCATTAATGAGTACTTTTTAGGCAGGGACGAACGCAGGATTTTAAGTTGGGGGGGGGGCCGGAGATAAGCAAAAAAAAATTTTCAAATACGCATCCATATAATATTAATAAATTATCAACCAAGACAAATACCAAAAAATCATTGTTTCTTAATATATTAAGATACAATCATCTACTAACAAAAACAAAAGGCATGAAACACTATTGTTTCTTTATACAATCATCTATGAAAAGGGAACTCGACGCTCTTTCAAATCTTCAAAATCATCTACGATTGAATCTAAACTAAATGTCGAAGCTATATCCTTTTCAATGTATAGCATCAAAGAGTCTGTCAAAAAATCATCTTCCATTTTGTTTCGAAGGTTAGTTTTGACAATTTTCATAGCTGAAAATGCTCGCTCTGTAGTAGCAGTAGAAACTGGAAGAGTAAGCACAAGTCTCACCATTCTATAAACAAGCTTGTAGTGTTCTGAATTTCTAGTTCTCACTAACCATTGAGACAACTCAGATAAACTTTTCAATTCTTTGAACTCTGGATCCTGGACTACATTATGCTCAAAATGATAAAGCTCCTTCTTCAACACTTGTTTGTCATAATCTGTGAAATCTTGTGGATAGAAATTCTCTACCAACAAACAAAGATCACTACTTCTGAAAGATTTTAATGCCTCTCGAGGTTTTAAAGCTGAGCTAAGCCTAAGTAACTCCATTGCATCTTCATCAAACCGATAATTTAGTTCCTGTAGTTGAGAATCTATTGTAGCATAAAAAATATTTACTCGATAATGATACTCAATTGTAATGTTATCTTGCTGATTACGAGCTCGACCTCGCCTTGGAACAAAACGGACATTCATATCCAGGACATCAATGCAATGCTTCTCACAAAATGATATCACAGTGGTGAGTAAGCCAGCCCATCCATCATCTCTAAATTTTTGGATAAGTGCTTTAGTAGATGAAACTAAATGCATGGCATTTAAAATGTCTTGAGATTGGCTTTGCAAAGCTTGACAAAGTTTATCAGTGATCTCCATAGTTTCCTTCTCAAGATGCAAGATGAAGACAAATTCAAATGAAGTTAAACCCTCATAAGCTGACTCTGCTTCTGCCTGATGTTCTCCATCAATTGCATCATCAATTATATTCTGTAAAACTTCAATAGTTGAACTAAACATTCTTAATAAGCTAGAAACTGATCTAAAATGTGAACTCCAACGTGTTTCTACAGGTCGTTGTAAAGTGCCAATTTGATTAAGTCCACTTCCAGTCTCAAGCTCTTCAAGATCAATCATACGTGCTATTTCATTAGCATTGGCAACTTTCAACTGCTCATTGCGCTTGCATGAAGCATTAACAATTTTGATCACAAAGAGCAATGCAAGAAAAAAATGACTAATGGCATTAACTTGCTTTGATGCTTTTACTAATGCCAATTGTAAGCGATGTGCAAAACAATGGATGTAATAAGCATATGGGCAGTCATTCAAAATCAAAGCTTGTAATCCATTCCACATACCTCGCATGTTGCTTGCTCCATCATATCCTTGCCCTCGAATATTTTGTATATCGAAACAATATTGAGATAACAAAGAATATATCCCCTTCTTTAGAGTCAAAGCTGCAGTGTCAGTAACATGAACAAGCCCAAAAAAACGTTCTTTGACAAAGCCTTCTGCATCAACATATCTAAAAACCACAGCCATTTGCTCTCTCATGGACTCATCACGAGCTTCATCAACCATTATGCAAAACTTTGCATCACCAATTTCTTCCCAAATGGCCTTCTTCACTTTAGCTGAGAAAACATGTAGAATTTCCTTTTGAATCCTAGGTGATGTGTAGGTTGCATTTTTGGGAGCTTTTTCTATTATTTCAGCAACCTCCTTATTCCAAAAAGTTATTGTACCCAATGATTCAAAAAAGTTCCCACGATTTAATGAACTACAGCTTTCATCTCGACCTCTAAAAGCTATAGCTTGAAAGGCAAGATATCGAACAGTAAAAATGACGGCCTTCAAATGCAATCGATTATTTGCAATTTGTTCAGTAGTGAAATGATCAACTACCCTTTGTAAATGTTGCCATTGGTTCATCAAATCCTTACACTTTTGCTCGGCAACTCTATGAGCTGAGTTAGGATCTTTTCCTATATGACATTGAAAAGAACAATCTTTGCCCCCAACTTTTTTCCAATTCCTAAATCCACCAACAGTGAATGTATTTTGTCCCACAACCCCATTTGGATTATTAAAGACAAAGCAGGGTAGACAATAAGCTGCATCTGTGGTAGGAGAATATTCAAGCCATGTTGAATTAAATCCAAACCAAGAAGCTTGAAAGCTACGATTGTGCTTTCCACTTTTTGGGTATGTCTTTAAAGGAAGTCGGTGCGGACCTTTTTTAATGTAAGCCCGTCGAATTTCATCATGTTGATTAACATGATATTCCCATATTTGTTTGCGTGTTCCGGGATCATAATCCAAAGAATCAAGATCGACTCTTTGAAATTGTGTTTGAGAGATTAGAACATCAACGTTTTCCGGAATTGAGAAATGCACATTTTCTAGAATTGGAGCATCCACATTTTCTAGAATTGGAGCATCCTCCACATTTTCTAGAATTGGAGCATCTACATTTTCTAGAATCGGAGCATCCACATTTTCTGGAATTGGAATAGCAACATTAGTTGTTGGCAATCCCACGTTGACTTCGGAAGAATTTGAACCTTTTCTTTTGAAAAAATCAAGCATTGTAGTTGATTTTTTCATGATCTACAAATAAAATAAGAATCACCGTTACTTTTTTAAATTTGTGTGACAATTTTCTATAATATATGATTTGTTTTTTTTTTTTTTTTTTTTTTGTATTTAGTTTGCCTTTATTTATGTATTTGTGTTTGGTCGGCTTTATTTATACCCACTAAGGCACTAACCTAAAGAATCTACCATCAACACTAAATTTATTCCCCGCACTACTAACAAGAACTTTTTTTTAAATTTTTAACTTCACCTTTTTTTCTTTTTTTCCTGCCACTTGCCCGTTGCCCAACCTCACTCAGTCACTTGTCCCTGTTATGCCCAACTAACAGTCAACAAAGGAAAAAAAAACTAATCTTAAATCTCTACAAACTCTACTCTCTGTCTCTCTCCATCTCTCTTATCTATATAAACAAGAGAGAGAGTCACAATTCACAAACACAGACAAAGCCAAAAAGCCAAAAATAAAAATAAAAATTCCACAGGCAGCAAGCCAGCAACACAGATTCTCAGATATTCAATTCACATTTCACAATCACCAACATTTAGTTACTCAATACTCATCATCAGTAAAAACACAAGGCAATGGCAATCTCAGATTCTCAGATCACAAAGTGAAAGTCACAAACAGTTTTGCAGAATATTAAGTTTTGAACTTTGAAGTTGAAGGAAAAGATGGGAGTAACCGAGTAAATACCTGAACTGTGAAGGCTGGAGCGCTGCGACGAAGCTAGGCTGAGCTGAGCAGATCAAGCAGTCGCCGGTGGTGTGGATCTCGGCTCTCGCCGGTGTGGACTGGGTCTCTGCGCTCTGCTCTCGCCGGCGTGGGTATTAACGGCCAAATGGGTGAATGGAGGCCGGAGGGGGTGGATCAAGCAACCAAAGGTGTGGTGTGGGTCTCGGCTGCGTGGGCGGTGCCGCGGTGGCCGGTGGGTCTCTCAGTCTCTCCCTTTCCTCTCTCTTTTTTTTTTTTTTTTTTTTTTTTCTCTCTTTTTTCCTTCGTGTTTTTGCTCTGTGTGGTGTTTGGTGATTTTTGCTCTCTTTGTGGTGTTTTTGCTCTCTGATTCTGAAGGCTGTGTTGTGTTTTTTTTTTTTTTTACATGGACTGGCTGGAAAATGGGCTGGGGTCTGGCCGGAGAAAATGGGCTGGGGGCTGGCCGGAAAATGGGCTGAGGTCTGGTCGGAAAATGGGCTGGGGGGTTTCAAGAATTTGGGAGGGGGGCCCGAGCAAAATTCGTAGGGGGGCCTAACGCTTTTTTGTTTTGTTTTTTGAAAAATTTACTTGCTCAAAAATTTTTTTTTTGGGCCCAGGGGGGGCCCGGGCCCCCTTTGGTCTATACGTGGGTCCGTCCCTGTTTTTAGGGGACGTAGCGCTATCAATAACAATACACATAAACATAAACAAAATAGCTATAAAAATCAATATAAGATAAAAACTATTGATGACCCTAAAATTCCAATTGTTGACAAATTTATCGTTGATTGTAGAATGAAAATATTATTTTGAGTTAAAAAAGAATAAGATTAAAACTAATGTTAGTAATAATACTTTGTGATTGTGATTGTTATTTTTTTTTTTAAAGCAATGCCCAACAGCCTCCATCAAATGTTATTCCATATATATAAAGCCAAATTGAGAGAAAATTTAATTAGATTTCAACTGTAGGCTAATTTTGTGCCTTGTGTCCACTTAATTTTTTTAATCTTTGTGACAAGTGAGTTAATGAGTGAAAAATACTAAGAGTCCAATATTAATGAACTATAACAAAATAAAATTAAAACAAATCATATATTTACTTAAGAAAAACCACCACATGCTCTATCTTATTAAAATTAGAATAAAATGATCATAAGTAGTAATGTTAAACTAAAGCAGTAATTTTAACATCCATCTACCTTGAACTTCCTTACCTCACTGTAAGTTCTTCCCAGGCTACTTCAAGGTTAGAGCAATCTAAGACATAAAAGAACTAATGAGATCTCTCAAGGTCTTTGCTTGAAGGTTAGAACAAGCTAAGCTAGGTAAGAATGTGTATTAGACGTGAGCTCTCTTCTTTCCTTTTGTAGTTGTATGTAGCTCCTTGCCTGTAGTGTTAGAGCATGATGTATTGAATTATAACCCATTACCTCTAGAAGCACTGTCGACATTGAATTTGAACCTTCTCAGAGGAGGTCTACTCCATCTTACAGCCATATTTTGAAGAGTTTTCGGCTTAACGATTGGAATACCCACCGCTTCTTGACGAACATTTATTTATTTATTTTTATAATTTGATTAATTATATTTTCTTGATAAAAAATGTGTTTATATTTAAATTCATCCATGGGTATACATGGATTGTAATTAAGATAGTAAAAATGAATAATGAAGATTCAATGTGATATTAACATATCCAGTGAAAAGCATCAAGAATGAAATTAGATAGATAGAAAATGTACCATTGTAGTAATGGGATATTTTAGATTTTTTTTTTTTCCTTTTCAACTCCATTAAAAACAAAATTGGTGATTGTTACTCATGGTCTTTTTCTCTTAATTAAGTTGTCACCAAAATCACAAGTGCAATATAGTTTGGTTTATAAGATTTATATAACAAATATATTACTGTTCCGTTTGGGTAGAGAAATATATACCATTCCTACTACAATTAATTAGGAACGACTATACATTAGTATTTTGAATTCCATTAAAAATGAAATTGGTAATTGTTACTCATTTTGTTGTTTTGTTTTGTTTTGGTAAATAAGGATAATTTATTCAGGAGAAGAAAAAGAGGGCCTAAGGGACCCTGTCCGTTGGCATTAACTAGTGCCCAATCCATAATAGAGTTGATGGGTCAGAGACTTTCACTTGCCAAGTTATACAAAAAGTTGCCGAGCATGCCCAATTGTGGGCCAAACCATTAAATGAGCGCTCGAATGGACCAGTCTAAGCACGAGATGGGCTTGATAACAACACCAATTACAACTTCCACATCACCTTCACCGCGAGTAAGGCTGACTTAGCTTGGGCTTGAAGCAGAGGAAGATGTGACAATGTTTATAGTGACCCTTTTATATTGGAGTAAAAAACATTTGGAAAGAAGACCAATGTTCTAGGGCAAAATGGGTAAATATCCTTAAATTTAAAACTATATAGCAAAATCCTCCTGTTTTAAAACTATCAAGCAAAATATCTTTATTTTTGGAATTCGATTTTAACAAAATCGAGTTACAAGTAGAACTGGACATTAGTAATGTTAAGTTCTGTGCATATTTTGTCACTTAAAATTTTAAAAAAAATTTCAGTGAAACTTGACGTTACTAATGTCGAATTCTACTTAAAAATATACTTAAAACTCGATTTTGAGGATATTGAATTTTACACAGAACTCGATTTTGTTAAAATCGAGCTCCAAAACAATGGCATTTTGCTAAATAGTTTGGAAAGTGTGGTATTTTGCTACATAGTTTTAAAATTAAAGGTATTTACCTATTTTGGCCTGTTCAATTACTTTGAACTTTGAAGCAGCGAGGGTGAGGTCTACTACTTTGAAGCAGTTGATTTCTTCAATCTTGGAGATATTTGGAGTTCAGGAGATGAACCCATGTCTTATCTGCCTAAGAGATCAAGGCTTTATTTAGATCATCGGTTCTTCTAAGGCCAAGACCTTCATTTAAGTTTAAAAAGTGAAGACCATGCTCTCAGGTATGCTGTCTATTTTGTAATATGAAAGTTCATTTGTTATTGGTATATGTGCCACATTATTTAGCAATTTTTGGAATAGACATTAACCCCTAATACGCCAAAACCTTTTGTGTTAGAGGTAAATCATCCTTAAGTGTACCAAGTAGAGAGTCTGGCTTAATGGTTTACTTCTTATATTATAGAGAATTTGGTTTAAGTATATGGAATAGTTGGAAATCGGTTATTACCTGCTCGAGCACTGAGCTGTAGTGTAGAGTCCTCTCCAATAAAACTTATGAACTTCTATGGCTTCAATGGCTCCTAGTTTATGCAAATTGGGTTAGTGATCCTACCACTAGCTATTGTTTTTTGCTTGGTACCTCCCTTCCTAGTATAGTAAGAAGCAATATATATGCCATTGCCCGCTCCAATATAGAGGTTGCATATAGAGCTCTCGCCAATACCACTTCAAAACTGTTATGGCTTCGATGGCTCTTAGCCCATTCGGATGCTCCTCACACGACTAGCACCCATATCGACTATGACAAATGGAGTGCTATCCATATTGCTCCAAGAGCCCCCCAAACACATTGACATCGATTGCCACTTCATCTGTCACCATCTTCACCATAATAGCATCCACTTGCAATTTGTCTCGTTTGAAGATCAACTTGTCAATGTGTTCACAAAATTTCATCCACCTAGCAGTCTTTGTGATCTCATTTTCAAAATCAAGTTGGCTTGAGCCATTAGTATATCTATTATAGTTGATGCAAAATAATTTTCATATTTATTGTACATGTATTCAGTCCTCAATCATGACTTGAACCAAAGATGTGTTAGCTTTGGTGTGTTAAGGCAGACTGTACTTTTGTTTAGTCTTTTCTGCAATAAAAATTGAAGTTAATCCAAAAAAAAAAAAATCATTACTTGAATCAAAGCATGTCAATTAACCTTGATTCAAGACAAAATTAAGGTCCTAGGTAAACTCTTTCCAGTCTCTGAAATCGCAATGTATACCCCTCTCCTATACAAACAAAACATACCGAATAGAGAAGTCTTTACATTCAGTAATTCTTGTTCATTTCCTCTATTCTGTTCTATATTCACCATAATATATTTAAAATAGTTTGTTAAAGAGAGATAAATCTTCGTAAATGTACCAAGAACAGAATATGGTTATATACTTTAGTTCTTAGATTGAATGTTTGACCAGGGACTCGTGGTGGAAATTAAGGGGAAACAGATGAATTAGTATTGATACCATATGAAAAAAAAACTGGAATACAGACATATTTCAATTAAATTGTGTAAGATAAAATTCAATAAATTCTACTGCTTCTCTAATAAAAAGTTCATGTCCAGTGATTTTGAATATTCATTCAGTTCATTTCAATAACCACAACATGATTATGTTCAACACATGCTACCTATCGACCTTGAGCCATTGTAATAGTAACGTTGTTAACAGAGCATATACTTTGGCTGCCTTGAGAAAACTTTGTATCTAAGTCCGTCTGCCTTTCAGTGTATGCTGGTTTCTTTGGACGAGGCAGATCAACAATTTCACTTTTAAGCATAGAAACAAAAACAGATGCAGTCGGCCTATCTTTAGCAAGTTCTTGCACACACAACAGCCCGACATGTATGCATCTCAACATTTCCATTTCAAAGCATGGTTCATATATCATCGGGTCTATTAATGCTACAATGTTGTCTGCGTTCCACAATTTCCATGCCTAGAAAATGAAAAAAAGATAGAAATTGTTTGCACAAATACCGAAACTTATTGAAAGAAAAACAGAGCAATGGAGGTTTTCAAAAGTGAGGCAATAAGATGACTTACTAGTCCTAAAAGGGTCAGGGATTGCTCTTCATCGTAAAAGCAAGTAATTCTTCTTCCACTAACTATCTCTAGCAACAACACTCCAAAACCAAAGACATCTGATTTCTCTGAAAATCGCCCTTCTATTGCATATTCAGGGGACATATAGCCACTAAATTCCAAAAATAAAACACATCCAGATCTTATCATCTCATATATTAGTATTGCTAACAAATTAAATTTAACAAATCAAGTGTACTTACTAAGTTCCGACCACCCTTCTAGTATCAGCCTGGTCTTCATTACCTCTAAAAATTCTGGCCGTACCAAAATCTGATATTTTTGGATTTAGTTCTTTATCCAACAAGATGTTACTTGCCTTTAGATCTCTATGAATAATTCTTAATCTAGAATCCCTATGAAGGTATAGCAAACCTCGACCAATTCCTTCAACAATGTTGAAGCGTTTTGTCCAATCTAGCAATTCATTTTTGTGTGGATCTAATGAATTTGATCAAAATGAAACAAGAGAAAGAACATGAGAATTAAACTTACAAGATGAATGAATATGAAGTTTGCAAAAGTTTATTTGGTAAAATTCATCAGAAAATTATGTTTCAACTGAAGTACCACAGCAAAGAATATTGTTCCATTATCTCATAACACAGTGACAAAATATTTCTATTAAAAAAATAACATCTAATTTGAGTCAAGGCACAAATCTGTTATATAACTCTAGTCCAAGTTCATTGTTCTAATCGATGCTACATAGAATCTAAGTAATGTAATTATAATCTTATTTGGAGTGCAAACAAAGAAATCATAATTTAAGTATTGCAACATAGTTGACTTACTATTAGTTTAGAATTGAGTCTAGTATAAATATTCTTTAATGGGTTCGCTGTAATACATAGAGTTTAATAACAGAGATTTAGCCATCAAGAGCTTCTATTGTGGATGTTAGTCTCTAAGGCTAAACCACATTAACTCCAGATTTATGGCATGTTTGGAAGTTTAGAGAGGGAGAAGAGTAGAGGGGAGTGGAGGGAAGGAGAGTAGAGGAGAATGATTCCCCTCCACCTTATTTGGATGTTTTTAAAATTAGTAAGGGGGAAGAGAGTAATTAGCCTTCCCCTTATTTAGATATTTTAAAAATTAGGATGAAGAGGAGATGAAATGATTAAAATAGACAAATTTACCCCTATTTAAAAATGGATTTACAACATTAGTCTATGATTAATTTGTTAGAAAGGGTAAATTAGAGAATTTACTTGGATAATAATTTATCTACTCTACTCTCCCTCCAAATCTCTATAATTTGGAAGAATTAAAAATGAGGGGTTAGAGGGAGTTGAAACCCCTCCCCCTCATTCTTTAAAAAACTTCCAAATAAGGTAATTGGATTACTTTCCCTCCCTTTACTCTACTCCCCCTCTTTTTTTAAACATCCAAACATGCCATTAGTAATACCGTGTAAAAAGAGAGCAAAATTATGTTGATGTATATTAGAAAATATGAAAAAGACAAATAAAGAAAGAAAGAGAAAAAGAAAGAACAACGGGAATTAACATGGTGCACGTACTATAGTAGGATTAGGAGTACTGTACAAGGACTCTGAGTAGGATTGGATATAATAAACTCGTATTAGAGGTTTATAATAGACTTGTGACTAGGATTGGCCCTTAGTTTCTCAAAAAAAAAAAAAGGATTGGCCCTTAACATCTTTAGCAATTTCTATGCACGAAATTAAAAAATAAAAAGGTGAAATATTCTTTTAAATAAAAGGGAATCAAAATTAACTAACCGAATAGAAATGCATCCAGACTTTTGTTTGGCATGTACTCATAGATCAACATCCTCTCTTCTCCTTCAACACAGCAACCAAGGAGCTTAACAAGATTCCGATGTTGGAGTTTAGATATTACCACCACCTCATTCATAAATTCTTCTAAGCCTTGTCCAGAGGTTTTGGAAAGTCTTTTTACAGCAATTTCTTGTCCATCTATTAACTTTCCCTGCGAATAAAACTCAAATAATTAACTACATATTCAAATTATTAACTTCATAATTAACTACATATTCAAATTATGAACCATTACCCTATATACTGGACCAAATCCACCCTGACCAAGCTTGTTAGATTGATGGAAGTTGTTTGTTGCACTCGCCAGCTTCTCAAAATCAAATAGTGGTAGCTCCTGGACTTTAACTTGGTTCAAATTGTCTCCAAGCATGTTTTCTCTTGGAAATTGTTTATGTGCTTCCCTATTGAATAATAAAATCCCATTTGCTTTGTTTCTCCTTGCTGATTTTCAATACATTGTGAGTAATTTCTAATATATAGAAACATTTCCTAGTCCATTGTTTTGTTACTTATAGCGGAAATATTACCTTTATGTTTAGCCATCCACCTCCACAATATGAATATGCAGACTGAAGTAAAAACTGTTCCTATGATCAAGGTGATTCTGACTATTTTTATCACGTCTCCCTCTGTATCTGTAAATAATAAAAAAGTATTAACTCCGCAATACCTAACAACTGGACCAGCAGTACAAAACAACTCACCGAGTTCTGAATAGGCAACACGAATGTAAAGATCAACTCCACCGCTGGAGAATTTCTGCGTGTCAATTAAGCTTCTAGTCCATGACATACAACCCGTGCCACTATCATATGCATAAGCTATACAAGAACAATTCTGTAAACACTGCTGTCTGCAATAATCTTCATGAGCAGGTGACGAATCTGTGAGGTCTGGCACCTTCATCATTTTCAGTTTCAAAAACCCATCCATTTTGCCGGCTTCACCACCAGTACTGTTCACCCTCTCACACTGCAATGGTGTCCTCCTCACACATCCACTAGTCCAATTTCTGCTACGCCATTCTTCTGTGTTCTTTGGCTCAAACCCAGGTAAACAGCTGCAAATTGGCGAACTTTGTGAGTTACAGCTTCCAAATTCCCCACACGTACCATAAACATCACACTCACTCTGCACAGCATTCCACACAATCCCCCATTCTTTTTTCTTATAATCCCAATATCTTTCCACTATATCTCCTTCGGTAGTCAGGACATAATGAAACAAAGTATCGGTCACATAAGAACAACTGAAAGAATATGTTCCGTCTTGATCCTCTACGAGACTAAATCCATCGTGAAACACCGTATCTGTTTCTGGTGTTCCAATAAAGATCCTAGTGTTCCATGGACCACTGCGCCAATGGGGGCTACCCTCTTTCCAAATGAATATTTGAGGAAGACTTTGAGGTTGGATACCACAAGAGAAGCTTCCAATGGATGGATCAGAGTGGCTTTTCCATGATGTGAACTGCACTTTCTCGCCTGTTCTTACATTGGTACTAAATTTCATTGTTTGCAAGAGTGTATCAGAAGGATTTTGGAAACTCTCCCATAATTTTGTCCCTGTAGTGTTTTCTCGCAAGACTAGGTTCCCCGAATCTGAAAGCTGGGCACTTGAATTGACAACAGAGTTCGCAAGATTTGATGACCAAAGAATCTCCTTTCGTCCGTTTGATAGTACAAGATTTCCATTCTCAGATAGAGTAAGAACCCCAGAAGAATCCTTGAGGGGTTTATCTCTGTTAGCTACCCATTGGGCAGGTAAAACAGATTTTTTATTAAACCATATACCGAGGTAGCGATTGGTAGAATTTACTGGGCTGAAGAATCCCAGTTTGAAAGCACTCCCATTGGAGATGATGTAGTTAGGATCTTTGATGGGTTGAAAAGATGTGATGGTGTCTGTGGCAGAGCCAGAATCCAAACAAAAGCAATATAGTAAGACTAGAAGAACAGACATTCTTGTATTTCGAACAAGAGTCCCACAACTTGTTCAATGATTCTGGTTTGTGTAAATTTGTGGGGATGCCCCAACTCATTCAACCGTTGTTTATAGATGCCTATCCCCCATTATTGGTGGACAAACGAACGGGTTTTCTATAACCACAGCCGTTGGATGATTCTGGTTTGTACAATTACCCCACATACATAATGTACAATAATTCTGGGTTGGTGAGAATGATGATTTTGAATATCGGAAGAATTAAATGCCTCTTTTCCCACGTATGTTGTACAAAGATTCTGGTTTGTGACTTGTGAGAATCATGATGTTGTTGGATGCTTTTGCTTCTTTGAAATCTCTCGTAAGAGCCTCCCCTATTGACTAAAAATTTGGACTTCCTATTCCTGAAAGGGAACCCGCCTCTTTTTTTCTGTTCTTTTTTCGTTTTTCTTTCTTATATTCAAGGTGCATCGGACTCAAATCCAGGGTAACATATATTTTGTATCAAATTCATAATAGTGTGTGAATAACCACTTGAAAGTTCTATATATTTTCTCAGTTATATTTTTTATGAACAAAGTTCACCTTCAAAGAAAATTCATCTAATCCATTGCATGGCCATTATTAAAACTATTCACTTGTTCTTTTGTTATGCTAAATACCAACCTTTGATCAAAGAAATCACATCACAATCTCACTAAAGAAAATCCATAGTTACTTCATGGGTGTGTTTTTCTATTAATTTTTGTTATGTGGTAGTGCAATAGACATTTTAAGGAGTAGATGTCAATGATAGTTATAAATCAAATGCTAAACAGTAGAAATTATTATGATTGATAAGTACCAACTGGCTTAAAGAAAGTTTTAGAGTCATGGTGCATTATTGAATATTTTAATATTTAAATTGAATATTGTAAAAAATAGATGAAAAGTAATATACGAAAAAGAATAATAACATGACCGATAGGATTATAATAACATTAAACGCTACACTTTCCTTTCTGAATGTTCAATTAGTGTGTAAAACACTATGAACGTTTAGACCCCCAATTACAAAATTATCAATTCAAGCTTAATGTCAAACAATATATGTGCGGAAAATGAACATAAGCTAAAAACAGAATTGATAAACAATCTAAGCCAATTAAAATCACATCCACAGCAGAAATTAAAAGGCAAAGATTAAGGGAAGAGAGATGCAAATACAAGGACAACACAACGATGTGTTATCGAAGAGGAAACCGATGTCTGCGACGTAAAACCTCTCCGCCGCCCTCCAAGCGGTCGATAATCCACTAGAAAATATAGTTGGGATACATGAACAACAATAGACCCTCCAAGCCTGATCTACCCAATATACCTAAGCCCTCTAAGCTTCTTGCTCCAACAAGGTTACGCCGAACCTTTGTCTTTTCTAACTTACCGAATTCTGCTATAGCCCATGGCATCAACCAATAACCATTGGTCCCTTCCTAACTGCTTCCCAAAGCACCAAAAACCCTTCTCACAGATATGGATATGGTGAGAAAATGATTTGCCTAATGAACCTCTCAAGAATGTAATAATGAAGAGGGTGAGATTAGAGGAATTTGAAAAGTCGCTATGTAAAGATTGTGGATAAGTCAATCTTGTTTTTCTCTAGGGTTTTTCTCTCAAAATTCTCTCTAGAAGCTCTCTACATTTCGTGGGTATAAGGGTCTATATATACTGGTATGTGTTTGGAATGTGAAGAGTCATATTTCCAAAATAGAGCTAGCTGGCGACTTGGCCTCGTACTTGACTGAGTCGCGAGTTCAAGCCGCGAGCTAACTAAATTGCCAGTCTGGACTTTTTGTCCTGTAGTGCTACAACTGGCATGACGGTTCAGCTTCTCTGCATGCTTCACTCGTGTGCATCTTTAGGCGGCTTGCCAGTCGCGAGCCACCCGCGAGATCTAGTCGCGAATCCTTGCTTCACTGCACAATCTTGAGTATTTCTTCACACTCTCTCACATACTACCCTTACAGGATTTCCACCTAAATACAGGGTTTCTAAAACAAGCAAATTTGGCACGGAATAAAGCCAACAAGATGGTTGATTAAATTCAACATTACAATCTCCCCCTTTGGCTATTTCGTGACAAAACCCTACAACAAACTCTAGACTTAACGTGTGAATTGGGAACAATTGAACAAAACTCACTCACACCTAACTCTAGAATCTGTGAAGCTCTTGAACCATAAGAACAAGTATCTCCTGAAACATAACAACACAGTATGATCATTGTATGCAAAAAACTTGTAATGCATATGTAGCAAGCACAATGCGATCAAGCAAAATGGAATAATGCAATAGACCATGGCTTAACAAAAAACGAACAATCACTATAAATAATGATCACAATGCTTATTCACACATGGAATGAACATCCGGACATGCAAGCTAATAAGCTCAATTGTAGAGTATCATTTGCATGTCCAACGCTCAACCAATGCAACAACTCAAGGTAACTGCATTAAGGATATAAAATCCAACAAACGACACAAAAGTGATGTACTTAAGAAAAATGCATAACATTTAGCAACAAGTGCTAAGCTACAAAGCATGGGTACAAAAACCTAAAAGCTTACAAAAGCAAAGGTTACAAAACAAAAAGTATTTTAAATAAACTAAAAGTGTTCAAAGTTTCTCCCCTTCAAAATGAAGAGAAGCTGTTGTGATGCACTTGGAACACATATACCTGTAACTTGAAACACTTACACAAAACACATTAAACCCTCAAGGTAAAGCAAGTTATAAAAAGGACAAGTATAATGTAACAAGTAAATTGCGATTAAGTAATTATGATGTGAAACATGTGAACAACTTGATCATACACCAAACACCAAAACAAAGTTTTCTTATTAATACAATGTCTTCTCCGCCTTAGTATATGCATCGTCCCTATGAAATATCTCTTCCCCTACAAATGTGCACGAGAAATAGAATTTCTCTCCCTAAGGATGTGCACAAGAGTCATATAGAAATGACAAAACTCTCCGGTATACTCTCTAGAGTATACTTTCCCCCTTTTTGTCAGGAATAGACAAAGGGTCAAGGAGAAACGAGGGCAAAAGATGAAGGTACGAAAAATGATAACTATGCATGAGGGGTGTGAGATGGATGAGAAAATGAAGCTCAATCAAAAGACAAAACAAAATATTACAAAGCATAAAGTAAACATGACATGCTAGGATAAAGAAACAAGATATAGACCAATGCATGACAAGGGTAGCAAAAGTGTCTGCAAGAGGTGGCTATATGCAATACATGATCAAAGCATTGAAAATGCACATGTGGGGCAAGGTGTGTTAAACACACAACCAATGAACCAAACATGGTCCTAGTGAGGAAACATGAGAAACTCTAAAGTTTGGTACTCATCGGAGTCCAAATAGGTGAGAAAATGCCTAAGAGGCATTTTATCAAACACCTAATGTGCACACTATAAACAACAATGAAAAACAATGCATGAACATCTTGAAAACCACTTTAATACATGCTCTTTTTGCCACAAGGGGCCAACAACCAAAGAAAATCATCAAAAGAAACCAATCCCATGCAAAAATTTGACAAAAATTAAGTTTTCCTAACCCCTATTATGAAAATCCCAATCAAGAGCACAAAACTCTCCAAAACATATTCTAAGGATAAAAAATAATGAAAAGAGTTTAGAATTACCTTAGAGATGTTAATGGAATGAAAAATCATTCAAATTGAGTGGGTTTTGATGTAAAAATATTGAAAAATGGGTTTTAGAGAGGATGACAGAGGTTTAAAACAAGTTTCCCACGAAAAAAAACCCTTTAAAAAGCTGTTTCTGGGCATTTCGCGATTGGCGAGTCACGAGTGAGTCTTGAAACCATTCTGTGTAAGCTCGTGACTGGGTCTCACGGCTTGCAAGTCGCCAAAATGAGTAGCCAAAACTTGTGATTGGGTCTCGCGACTTGCAAGTCGCTAGAATGAGTAGCCAAAAATTTTGACACTTGTTTTTCAACGCAGAACATGTTTAAACAATGAAAAACAAAGTAAGCACTAAACATGAATACAAAGAGCGATAAAAACCACTTCCAAAAACGTATAAAATGATCAAAAATCTTTTTGGATTGATCCATATATACTTAAGAACACACACATCACATTTAAACAAGTATAATCGAACAAATGAATGAGGCATTCATTAAACATTAGGCATGTGTGTTCTGTGTGTGTATCAAGTGTGGAATAGTCCATAGTCTAGAGTGAAGCTTCAATGATCAATTCAATCAAGTCATATACAACTAATACTAAGTCAAGTGGTTTATCTCAATTATAGAAATAAACATATATGACCTCCCACAAGAAAATGATTACACATCTTTGAAGCTTTTCATTTGACTTCTTTACAAATCATAACATTTAATCATTTTGAATCAATACATCTCATTTTGAGATCGATGCCTGAAATTTTTGATATTTCAATTTGATGAACAAGCCTTTGGCTTTTTGGGCATCATACATATCCATAAAAGTCGCTTTCCCTTTTTCCTAGACAAATACTAGTATGTGCAACAGCTTTTGCAGCTCATTATCTCTTTTCATTTTGAGATTTACATTAGTTGAGCTCTTTAAGCAAAAAAAATGTAAAAGTGTGGGAAAATATATAGGCACAAGTGTACGCATGTATCTAAACCAACATAACTATTAACTAATCATTCATGACAAGCTTGAAGATCGATTTTCAACAAACACACAAAGATGTCAACATTTTTCCCATAAAGATATAGGTGCATAAGGAACAAGTTAAGCTCGTAAATGCACAAAACCATCTGTACGAAGGTACAAGGCAATACTCACATGTGATATGTGCCCAAACAAATACAATCAAACTTTTTGAATTTTTTACTTTTTATGTAGTTTTGGATTTTTACTCATACAAAACTAAAACATAAAAGTAAGATCGAAATAGAAATAATACATAAAAAGAAACGCAAGATGCACAAAATGTATGAAGATATGACATTTAGTACATGAAGGGTCCTACAAAAATCGAAAGAATTAGATTAAGGACCAAAAGAGCAAAAACTCAACCATAGGAACCCTTCCTCATCCAAACGGAATGATTGTTTGGAATGAGTGTCTCATGAAAAGTTAGACTAGGGTTGGAAGAATGAGAACCAGAGATGCACATAGACAAGGAGTTAAAAGCATTAAACACTTTCTTTAACAACATGCTATTTTCACTTAAAACCGGTTTACCCTTTTTAGCATAACTTCCAAAAAGCTCAAATTTCTCTTTTCTTTTGATTCTTTTAAGAGCATGAAACTTAGAGCAATGAGGTCTTAGATGACCAAAGGCACCACAATGGTGACAAACAATGTGTTTAGGTCCACTAGGCTTTTTGGGAAGGGATCTAGCAATATGGTTTTGTTCTCTCTTCAACTTATGACATTGAGGTCTTATATGACCAATCACACTACAATGGTGGCAAGTTGGAAAAAACTTAGATCCATCCAAAGTCTTAGGTTGAGACCTAAATGGAGGCTTTGACTTAACAGTTTTTCTCTCCACCTTTTGATTTCTTTTATGTGGAGGAATGTACACCGATTTATCCTTTGAGGTATAACACACAATAGGCACAAAATCGGGTACTATAACATGATTGCAACAAATATTTTCATCATTTTTAGCAATAGATTCAGCAATCAAACGCTTGGCATGCATCTTAAGATATTCATTTTCACATTTTAACGCATCAACAAGTTTGTTAGACAAAACAAGTTTAGCATCCAAGTCTATATTCAAACATTCAAACTCTTTTAGGTTTTCAAGAGAATTTTCAGCAAGTTTCTTATATTTCTCAACCAATTTGTTGGATTCATTGAGTTTAGCAATCAAATCAACCTTTTCACAAAATAACTTGCACAAATTCTTTTAAACTTCTTAGTATTTTTCTTGAAGAGTTTGTTATTTGGAATATCAACAACATCCAAAGATTCATATAACATAACATTACAATCATGAGGATTATCACTCATAGAAACATTTTTACAAACATGTGACATGTTACATTCATCAACATCCAAAACATGCATAGAGGCATACAAAGCACTATCCATGACAAATAAATACAAGGGATCAAGGATCACACTTAGGTATTTAAACCACAAGTGTACTTGCTCTGATACCAATTGAATGTTCAATTAGTGTGTAAAACACTATGAACGTTTAGACCCCCAATTATAAAATTATCAATTCAAGCTTAATGTCAGCAATATATGTGCGGAAAATGAACATAAGCTAAAAACAGAATTGATAAACAATCACATCTACAGCAGAAATTAAAAGGCAAAGATTAAGGGAAGAGAGATGCAAACACAAGGACAACACAACAATGCGTTATCGAAGAGGAAACCGAAGCCCTCGGCGTAAAACCTCTCCACTGCTCTCTAAGCGGTTAATAATCCACTAGAAAATGTAGTTGGGATACATGAATAGTAATAGATTCTCCAAGCCTAATCTACCCAGTATATCTAAGCCCTCTAAACTTCTTGCTCCAATGAGGTTACGCTGAGCCTTTGTCTTTTCTAGCTTACTAGATTCCGTTATAGCCCATAGCATCAACCAATAACCATTGGTCCCTTCCTAACTGCTTTCCAAAGCACCAAAAAGCCTTCTCACAGATATGGGTATAGTGAGAAAGGATTTGGCTAATGAACCTCTCAAGGATGTCACAATAGAAAATGTTGGGTTATTTAGACCCCTTAAATAACAAATTGATTAACCTAGTTAATTAGTCAAGTGATTAACTTAGTCCAATTCATGCAAATCTAGGTTAACACAATTAAATAATCATATCAAGAATATATAAAGCATCGGAAAATAAATAACACAAGATATGATAACCCAGGAAACCACACGGCAAAAACCTAGGGAAGATTTGACCTAGCTATCCTCAAGGTAAAAAGCAAATCCACTAGAAAGAATCGAAGTTCATACAAAAGGACTTACAAGCTCCCTGCTTGACTTCCTAATGCTACCCACCAGTAGAACTTACTGACACGACCACGTGCAAGCTCCGAATCCATAGACTCCTTCTTTCTTTGGCCTTTGCAAAACACAAACACCCACGTCTGTGACTTTGAGATCCCACTCAAAGGTTTATCAACACAAACTCTCCTGTTTGTGACTCCAAGACCACCCTTGAAGGTTTAGATCATCATCACCTTTGATGACTAGAGAAGGCAGCAACTTCTACAACACCGGATCGTAAGATTCTTCAAGGAATAACACCAGTAGAAAACGTAAGAGAGCTTTTGGGTACAAAACCCTAAAATACCAAAGAGGCACAAGAGACACTCTCATCTCTCTAAAAAGCTCTGAAAACCCCACCTAGGGTTAGCTTATGATGTCCTTTAAATACTGGAAAAAAGGGCTCGCGATTTGGGCTTCAAACGAATAAGTTATGGCCTTTTTACGTTTGTTGATTTTGTTGATATGCGACTTTCGATTGATCGAGTCTAATTTCTGATCGATCGAACCAACCATCTTGTAACTCATTTGTTTTTATCCTGAACTTGAAGTTTTTGTCTTGGGCTTCAATGTAGACCATTCTAAACTAATGAGACTTAGTTTTTGTCATGTTTTGTCATGGTTTGCCAACATTACAAACTCAAAACCTAACAGAAAGGGTGAGGGTAGAGGAATTTGAAGAGTCTCTATGTAAAAATTGTGGATGAGTCAATCTTGTTTTTCTCTAAGGTTTCTCTCTCAAAATTCTCTCTGGAAGCTCTCTACATTTTGTGGGTATGAGGGTCTATATATACTAGTGTGTGTTTGGAATGCAAAGAGTCATTTTTCCAAAATAGAGCTAGCTGGCGACTTGGCCTCGCGACTTGACTGAGTCGCGAGTTCAAGCCGTGAGCTAATTGAATGGCTAGTCTGGAATTTTTGTCCTGTAGTGCTACAGTTGGCATGACGGTTCAGCTTCTCTGCATGCTTCACTCGTGTGCATCTTCTGGAGGCTTGCCAGTCGCGAGTCTCTGCTTCACTGCACAATTTTGAGCATTTCTTCACACTCTCTCACACTACCCTTACAAGATTTCCACCTGAATACAGGGTTTCTAAATACTGAATTACAAAGTAAATTTGGCATGGAATAAAACCAACAAGATGGTTGATTAAATTCAACCTTACACTTTCATTTTTTCTATATAGTACTAGTCACAATCACACGTGATGCATGATAATATATAACTATTTTATAATGAGGTGTAATATATAAAAAACAACAATTGCTTCAAGTATTGTTGTTGTTGTTGTTGTTGTTGTTTTTTTTTTTTTTTTTTTTTTTTTAATTTTTTTTTAACAACTTCTACAAGTACCTTTTTTATATTTTTTAACTTTACAAACATACTATTCCATTGGTGTGTTTGATTAATATTTTTTTGAGGCAATCCATATTCTTCTAACTTCTATTATAGTGTTTTATATTTGCCTAATATATAACTAAACTTTATAAGTTTCAAATTTATCTTTCAAATTTCACATCTCTTAAGAAATAAAGAGATTATCATAAAAATCAAAACTTATCACAAAATTATAATGTTATTGTTAGGACATATGTGTTTCACATATTAGGAATATATGTCACTATTTTATGTAATTGACTAATCCTTTGACAAACGCACTTTACTTGTAATTGGGTAAATCTAGGATGTGTTTAATGCTTTAAGGAGCTTTGTTTCAAGTTCAAGTGTTAAAACCATGCAAGTTTGTCTAAGAATCAAGTTAGAAAGTGCTGTTCATCAAAACTCGACAGCTAGCATCTATCAAGATTTAAAGAGAGCTGTTGCAGCCCGACAGATAAGGTATATGTCGAGGTTTATGAAGTTCAGTTTTTCAGGATTGTTTTTCATCAAATTCATGAGTATGTGTTTAGGCTTTCTTTTCTCACAACCCTAAATATATATAAGGATTATTTTAAAGGCCGTCAAAGGTTGCACAATTGCACAAGTGTGAAGCAAAATCTTATTCATGCAAATTGTGATCGGAGACAAAATTTGTCCTACTTCATCTTTCTCTTCAAGAAGCTGCTGTGTTTGTACATCGTAGGGTTTTGTGACTAAGCAACTTCATGATCTTTATCGTCTGGATGAACTGAAGAACTTTGCAGCCAACATCCTTCTCAAGTTAATGATTAAGTCACGTATTGGGATCCGCGCAATTGGTTAGTCACATACGAAATTCTTTTACTTGTAACTATTTGTTGTGATAATAATAAATTCTCGGGAGTGGTGATTTTAAAATCACCCGATGGAGTTTTTGTCTCGGAAGTTTTCTCCATTCGTAAACAAATCACCGTGTCAATCTTCCCCAGTAGTCACTTCAAATTTTTGTACTATTTGAAGATCTCTTTAAAGACCCACCCATGTTGTGTGTGTCTGTGTGGGGGGGGGTGAAAGTCCTTTAATGGGACCCATTGTACAACTCCCACATGGCCACGTGATTATGGTTTGTGACAGTAATGATTTTTATTTTTTGATGACGGGAGCCGTGATTGATTCTTTTTCCCACATATATAGTACAAATATTCTGGTTTGTATGCATCACGATTTTGAATGCGAGGAGCAATTAATTTGCTTCTTTTCCCACACATTTCTTTGAAATCTCTCGCAAAAGCTGAAAACTTTAGACTTTTCATTACTGAAAGGACCACGACCATATTGATTAAACATGAAACATTGCTATCCCATATCTTGACAAAGGTAAAACACGAAACATTTGCATCCCATAAGTTGACTAAAACGTGAAACAGTTGGATCTGTGTCCGTGAGCTGAGGATCACAAATTGAGATTCGGTTGCAGTACTATTGCACCATGATGAAAGTTAAAAAATTCAATCCTTGAAAAAAGTTCCCTATAGCTATAATTTTTCTCTCCTATATTAATGGTAAATTGTATCATATTCATATCCATGATTACATAGTTATTTTCTATATAATATCTCACTTTTAGATATTTTTTTTAATGAAACAGTTCACCTCCAAATAAAATTCTTCCACTAATGATGATTGATAAAACTATTCGTTTCGTTTAATCACATGATTTATTTAATCAATAAATCATTTTATGAATGGCTAAGAAAACCTTGTTGGTTTAAAAATTACCTTAAGAACACGAAAACGTTCACGCTCAAAAACATGTAAGCCTTAGTAATCGCAATGGAGGTTGAAAAGGTTTTTGTAAGGAGAAACATAGTCCATCCCTTTAGTTAAAAAACGATATATTAGATAAACAGCGCAATTGAAGTATTTATATACACAAAAACTAGTTTCCATTCCAACTTGTGCCAGAAGAGTGAGGCCAGTATCAACAACGTGTCTATGTTTTCATACGGCGAAACCTTTTTGTTTTGGGTTGTGAAGGCAGAACATGCGATGAAAAATTCAATTACTATAAATTTGACATTCTCATCTAGTCAATCCATAATTTTTCCACACAAATAACTTCTCTCTCTCTCTCTCTCTCTCTCTCTCTCTCTCTCTATATATATATATATATATATATATTCTTTATTTTGATGGATTTTTATTTCTTTACTGAATCTCTACTTATGTTAATAAATTTTTGTGTTAAACCTTACTTTGGGTTGATGTGATTTGGTTGAGTCTTTGATTTTTTATCTCTTTTTTTTCATTGTTAGATGTTATCCTATAACATTATATAGTATATAATGATATAAAGTCATTCTATTACGCATTATGACTTGAATAATTTGCTTTTTTTTTTTTTTTTTTATTAATGATTTTTTTTAATATATCCAATTTGTGTTGATATATATATATGTTGGTGTTGTATTTATTTATTTATTTATTTATTTTGATACGGGTGTTGTATTTTTTGAATAACTCATCACACACATCTCTCTCTCTCTCTCTCTCTCTCTCTCTCTCTCAATGTTGGTTTGAGTTAATTTTTAGATATTTGTAAGTGAGAATTTGAGTTTATATTTAAATACAATCCACATGGTGATGTATTCGAATGTGTCTATCAATTATTTGAGTGATATCATCAATTTTAAATTTGTGATAAAGTTTGATTATCATGATAATATGCTTAAGAGAATGAGAAATTTAAGAAATTAATTTGAAACTTAAAAAAGTTTAGTCGTAACAAAATAAAGAAGGAAAACATAACACATTATAGCAAAAGTTAGATGAATATGAACCACTTCTTTTCTTTTCTTTTTTTGCTAAATAATGAATATGGACCACTTCAAAAAAGAATAATATTGATCAATATATCTAAGTTTCTTTAAAAAAAAGAAACACACCGACTCACATACACCCAATCACACCCAAAATAATATTATTATATATTTTTAGAGATATAGAGATCAAAAATACTTTTAAAAATAGTTCAATTTTTAAGGAGCACAAATTGTCTTCAATAAAATTTAGAGATTAAATTATATATTATACTATATCACAAATAATTATATACTCTCATGCGTCATGTGCGTCTGCAACTAGTCTATATCTGTAAATATCTAAAAGTTGAAGTCTAGCATTTATTGTTACTACTCTCTCATTGTGCCACATCTTCCATCTATTCCCCACCCTCTATCTTTTTCTTTTAACTTTTCTTCTTCTAATTAATTTCTCAACTTATTGTTATGCTTTTTGTAACTTTTTCCCCTCCCATTTACCTTTTTTTCTCCCTACTACTCTCTACCTTAATGTCACTCTTTCAATTAGCTATTTTTATTCCTATCTTCTTACTATAAATTTGCTATTATCTCTCTCATTCTATGCATATAGTTCCTACATAAGAACAAATATTTCTCTCTCTCTCTTTCTCTCTCTCTCTCTCTCTCTCTCTCTCTCTCTCTCTCTCTCTCTCTCTCTCTCAATTAATTTTTTTTTCCGGTGGATTTTTTATTTTCTAAAATCTCTATTTTAGGTTGATAAATTTTTGTGTTCTTTAGAACTCTACTTTGGGTTTATGTGATTTAGTTTTATATTTTTAAGTTATTCTTTTTTTTTTTCTTTGATTGTTATCTATTATCCTATTGCATTGTAAAAATAATATATAATGTTGTTTATTAATATATCTTTTATTTTTACTATTTTTCTTCTCTTCTTTTATATATATATATATATATATATATTATAAATTTTCTATTTTGTCACACATTCTCTCTTGAAAAAGTAATTATTCTCTCTCTCTCTCTCTCTCTCTCTCTCTCTCTCTCTCTCTCTCTCTCTCTCTATTTTTTTTTTCTTGCAACTCTACTTTAGGTTGATGAATCATTTCATTTTCCATAGCTATATTTTGAATTAACATGTTTTGGTGTTGTGTTTTTGAGTTCCCCATCACAAGCACTCTTTCTCCCTCTCATAGCTTTGGTTTGATTTTTGTTTAAGTTAATACTTTGTTATTTTAAAAGTGAAAATTTAATTTTTTATCAAAAAACAATCTTAGCTATGCATTTGAATGTGTCTATGAACTATTTTAGTAATATCAAGTGTAACTTTTTTTTTTTTTTTTTTTGCTGTAAACCCACCCATGGTTTGGCCGGTTTTAACTAAGCCTACCCGTGGTTAAAAAGTGTTACTTAACTCACCTAAGGTTTCCTCCGTTAAACATCCGTAACCCACCCCACCATTTTCACTGTTAAAAAAAAATAACAATAACAAAAAAAAAGAAATCAAGATCTAAAGTTAGAGTTTTGTAAAAATTATTATTCTCATTCCAACCTCAAAACTCTTCCTTACAATAGTTACAAGAATCAAGAATGAAACAAATCTTAGCCTCAATTTAATCCTTTCACATGAGAGTGAGTGAGTGGAAATTTTTTTTATATTTGTCTTTTCCTCACAACCTACTATTTGTTAGAAATCTCCTTTTATCTTTCCCTCTCTCCCTTTCTATTTTCTCTCAACTAAACCAAATTTTCCTGTCCTCTCTCTTCACTCCCTCATCTTTGTTAGAAATCTCCTTTTATCTTTCCCTCTCTCCCTTTCTATTTTCTCTCAACTAAACCAAATTTTCCTGTCCTCTCTCTTCACTCCCTCATCTGATCAAGTTGCTGTGACCAACCACTAGCTTGGTTGCTCCGCCGTTTGTCGCTACCAATAGTCTTTGTTGGTTGTGCCACTTGAACTTAACTCATCTTTCTATCTTTTTCATTACAAGAAACCCATAATTGAAGTTCTTTCTCCACCAATCTGCCATGGATGAATTCAAGTTTGCTAGGTTCGCTATTCATTGCCGCCGTTCTCAAAGTGGTTCTATGGTTGTGTGTTCTTTTATTTTGTCTCGAAGTATATCATGATGATGATTTGGATATTGGAAGTCTTGGGTTCTCCATTGGTTGGTTTTTGGAAATGGTGGTGGTGGTTGTTTTTTTGTATTTGGATTTGGAATTTTTAGGGTGTATTTGATGAGATGTGGTTGTTTATTTGGGTTTGTGGGTTGTACGGCTTGACTGGTGGTGTGGATGGGGGATAGTGGTAGATATTGGATTTGTGGGTCATAATGCTTTGCAAAGGTACTCTTGCTAGTATTAAGAAAGCCTTTTGGTAGACAAATAACAGATACAAAAATGTAAGGTGGGTTGTTTTAGTTTTGGGTTATGTTATTTTAGAGTTTATTTGGAATCCACTTATTTTGTTGAAACTAAAAATTTTTTGTTAAAAGTATTGCAAATAAAAGTAAAAGTTAGCTAAAATAGTATAGTGGGACCCATGAATAGTATCAAAAAGTGCAGTGGAGCTCATGAATAGTAGCAGAAATAAACTAAATAGTAAAATAAGTTGACAAAAATAATTTTTTCCAAACACACACTTAGATTGAAAGCCTTAAAACATCTCTTTGGTGTTTTCTGTTCCTAATTTTTTTTCTCCCAAAACAATCACAACTGAGGACACCCAAATCCGCACCAATGCCGTGACCACCCAGTATCCACCCAAAACATTTGTCTGTTGGCCTTTGTTCATACGTTTGTAGAAGTTTTTTCAGTCTCACAACATCATCTGTCGTAGTATCTTTATCTTTGTCTTTTGGTAATACATTTGAATTTAAAAATGGGAACCTAGAAGCACAAAATGTCAAAACTAACTTGTGCTAGGGGATTATTCATAATAATGGATGGGTTATTGAGTTATACCGTAGATTTCTAAAAAATTCAATGGTTAAAAAAATATCATTAAATGTTACTATTACTTTCCACTTTTTGCCTAATTAATATTAGCATTTTTTCTCTATTTCCTTATGTAATTGGTTTCCACTTTCCACTTGATTAGAGGGTACACAACATTTATTGTTGTTATGCTCTAGTTGAGTCACATCATTACCATATCACAATTTTTTTCTCTTGGGTTCCACTTCACACATTCTCTACAATCATTCATCTTTTCTCTCTCTGAACTCATCATCTTTCCATCATCAATTTCCCAACTTATTTTTACGCATTCTCCTACTTTTCCCTTCCCTTTTACCTTTTCGTATCCTCACTACTATCTATCTTAATCAAGGAAGTCAATACTGTATCGGTATTAATTGTACTGGGAAAATATACCATACCAACTATTAACTGGTATCGGTACTCCTCCAAAATTAATCAAAAAAATACAGGGTTGTACAAGCCTATTTCGGTTATACTGACCTATATCGGCCCATGCAGCCTAGTATTTGGCATTTTAGCTGGTACAATTAAAAAATAAAAAATTGAAAAAATTATCAAAAAATATTTTATTTAATCTAATATATTAGTTAATGTACTTAAGCTAATATGTAGGCATATTTTAAGCTAATATATAGGCTTATAAAATATGTGGATTTTTTATGTTGATAAACATAAAAATTAATAAATTCATACTTACATAAATAATACAAATATATATATATATATATATATATATTTATGTATTGAAATATATAAATAGTGATAATCCCGAAACGGTTCATCGATATCAACCGGTACCAAAATATTTCCTTTCCCAAGCCATCTTAATATCACTCTTCCTCTATCCCTTTATCTTCCTTTTATTTTAGGCTCTTCTTATTCCTATCCACTTACTATAAATTTGCAATTCACTCTATCATTCTGTACATAGTTTTCTTACATAGAAAAAGTTATCTCTCTCTCTCTCTCTCTCTCTCTCTCTCTCATTTTTTTTTTTTTTGGTGGATTTTATTATTTTTCTTGCTTCTCGACTTTAGGTTGATGAATTTTTGAGTTCTTTATAACTCTACTTTAGATTGATGTGATTTAGTTTTGTATTTTTAAATTGTTATCTCTTTTCTCTTCTTCGATTTCATAGTGTAGGGTTTAGACCCCTTAAAACCACAAATAAATTGCGTAGCCTAGATTAATTAGCCAAGTTTTTACTTAGTCAAATTAAGCAATTCTAGGTTAAAGCAATCAAATAATCATATCAAAAATATAATGCAGCGGAAAAATAAATAACACAGAGATATGATCACCCAGGAAACCACACAGAAAAACCTGGGGAGGATTTTACCCACCGATCCTCAAGGCAAAACGGAATCCACTAAGAAAGAATTGAAGTTCTTACAAAAGGACTTACAAGCTCCCCGCTTGACTTCCTAATGCTACCCACCAGTAAAACTTCCTGACACGACCACGTGCAGGCTCCGAGTCCACGGACTACTTCTTTCTTTGTATTCCTTCAATCAGGTACAAGCTCCCCGCTTGTTAATCTTTAAGCTTCAATGGCAGCAACCAAGTCGATCATCAAGATGTAGAAGAATCTCAATCTTGAAAACCCTAAGTTTATGTGTAAAGGAAAGCTCCTCTAGATCTCAAAAGAGATTTACACAAAACCGCAATGTATGAGCAACAATACAACTTGTGCAACTCTAAAAACGTGGCTAGGGTTTTGCCTTATATACCTAGGGCAAAAACAGAAAACCCTAAACGTTTAAAAGAGTTTGGGCTGAGTTGGAATTCTGCAGAAAAACGCATCTGGGCCGACTTTCGATCGATCGAGAATTACATTCGATCGATCGAGCCAGGCCGAGAAGCCCCAATGCTTCTGCAGTCACTCGATTCCAACTTTACAATATTAAACCAACTTTGAGCAAGCCTAAACTAGACTAAATACATTGTTTTGATCATGGTTTGCCAACATTAAAAATTAGAGTTCTAAATATATAAAATCCTAAGACCTTAGAACCTAACACATAGATTTTATCTTATTGAATTATAAAGATAGTATATTGTTAGGTTCATATTTTTATATAATTGGCATATCTTATGACAAAACACACTTTACTTGTATTGGGGTAAATCTAAGTAGGTTCAAGATGATCAATACAAGTGGTTACATTGAAGACATGAAGATTACTCAAGAACTGTTCAAGAAAAAGCTGAATCTTCAAGTCCCGATACCTCCTTGATACCTATCGATCTGTCAAGATTTACCAAAGCTCAATACCTGTCTCGATATCTTTCGAACTATCAAGCTTGTAGGATTTCTGATATAGTCTGCAATGTTTATTCTAAAAGGCAATTTGTTTATGGGGTTGTATAATCCTAATAGGGTTAGGAAAGCCCAAGGTTTGTGTAAACCTAATTGGAATAGGAAAGTTCATTAAAAATGCCCATTAAGCTCCTATTTAAATAAGGAGGTAGAAAAAGAAAACCCTAACCCTAGAAAGCTTCACAAGATTTTCTTTTTGAAACCCTAGCCTCCTTCAACAAAAGAAAGAGATATTGCTGCGTTCCTTGTACGCCTTTGGGTTTTGTAAGTAAGCAAAGTCTATAGCACCAACATTGAAGATCTTATTGGTGTTTCTCTGTGAAGCTACTGCAAATTAGCTACAACGATCAAAGGGTTGCTCTGGAGTTAGTCATGTACTGGAATTTGTACGAAGAAGTTAGTCACGTATTGGGATCCATGCATGTAAAGAAGTCTACTACAAGATTAAGTTCAATTGGGTATTGAAGCGAAGGTTTAACTGTAGGTTGGTATTTTGGGATAGACTAAGGTACTGGTAAGATTCCTCATTTTTTTAACCGCTTGATTATTGATTGGCAGATTCTTGGGAGTGATGACCTGAATTTCACCCAGTGGGATTTTTGCCTTACAAGAGGTTTTCCCCATTCGTCAACAAATTACTATATCAATGTAATTTCCAATGCATTTACTTTATTTGGTGATTTATTGGTGCTTCCACAATTTGCATGTAATTTGACCTAATTAATCAATTTGGGTAATTGAATTAATTAACCAAGGTCAATCTATTTTAACCCAACATATATAAGAAATATAATGTTATTTTATTACATAGCATGACTTGGATAATTTGGTGTTCATTACTATTTATTTTATTTACTCTTTTTGTTCTCATCTTATTTTCTATAAATTTTTTATTCTCTCTCACATTCTCTGTTGATGAAAAAGTGATTATTCTCTCTTTTTTGATTTTATATTCTTCCTTGAAACTCTATTGTAGGTTGATGAATTGTTGTGCTTGTTAAAACTCTATTTGAATGCTTATTGGTGTTGTATTTTTGAGTTCTCCATCACAAGTAGTCTCTCTCCCTCTTATTGCTTTGGTTTGATTTTTGTTTCAATTAAAACTTAGTTATTTTGGAAGTCATAATTGAATTTATATCAAAACACAATATTAATTATGAGTGTGCCTATATTTGTGTAATATTAAGTGTAATATAATTATGATTTTTTATTATCCTGATAATCTCCATTAAGAGGATGAGGAATTTGTATAATATATTTGAAACTTAAAAAGAATAACATAATTTTGAAGAATATGTACAACCTCATAAAGGAATAATACCCATCAAGCACTCCCAAAATAATAGAATGATATATTGGTAGAGATAGAGACGCTGAAGTTTCTAAACCTATGTCTAAATCTACTGTTAAAGAGCATAATAAATCTGTTTTTGTGCCTACCTGTCACCTTTGTGGTGTTGTTGGTCATATTAGACCAAATTATTCTTTGTTGAGACAAGAACCAAAGCTTGTGACCGGAAACCCCACAAGGAATACTGATATTCCTAAATTTGTTCCTGTTTGCCACTTTTGTGGTGTTCGTGGTCACATTTGTCCTAATTGTCATAAATTGAAATTTAAGCGCTCTGTATGTCAATTTAGGATATGTGATGATATTTCTCCTGCCATAAGTCCATATAAATTGTTTCATATGCTTTTGAAGAATTTAAGCTTGTTGGCTTGTGAAAGGAATTTGCAGGATTTTAGTCTTTCTAAGAAGATTGGTGTAATCCCTCAAATACACTCTGCTTCTCATGGATTTTCACCTACAAAGCCGAAGACTCATGTGATATGGGTGAGAAAAGATTCTCTAAGGTGAGTGTTGCTGACTTGTCCCTATTTTAATTCTTTCAATTGTTTGTGGACATGTCTTGTTTCTGTTTTTGGTTGTTTTGTTTTTTAGGTTGTTTTTTATTTTTTAAAAAAAATCCAAACACATTGAAAAATATCAAAAAGACAAAAATATTTTATTTTGTGTCTTGTTTTATTTTTCTTGAGGATTACATAAATTATGATATCTCTCTCTTGATTTAGAACATGCTTGACATTGTAGAGAAACGTGAATAGTATGTTTTATATAAGTGCTAAGCTATTTATGATTTTGTGTGAGTATGTACTAGTTTGTACATGTACTCATGGGTTAATTAAGAAATTGATATGTCTTGTTTGCGTACCCTCTATAGCTTAGTTAAGCACTGTCATGCATTGCATTTGCATTGTTCATTTAGCATAATATGTGCTTTTTGTTTTTGGTCATAAATTTTTAAAAAAAAAACCAAAAAGATTTTTGTATTTTGTATTACATCTTGGATTTATAATCAAGGATTGGTCATATTATCTTTACATAACAGGTTTATGTATCTTGTTTAGCTTGGATGAGCTTATTTATTGCACTCTACTAGTTTGAGCTTTGTAGTGCATGTTGTGTGGGAAAGATGTTTATAATTTTTAATCACTTAGTCTTGATCTTGAATGCACATGCCTTTGATTGTCAGACTTGATCCTTTTGAGAAAGGCATAAATAACCATCTCACCACTATTTACTAGCCAATCATGAACACCTTCGTGCATATTGTAAGATTTTATGCTCGAGAAAGTGTAGAACATGCACAAAAAAAACATAAGGTTTAGTCTCAATTTAATTGCTTAAAATTGGTATGTACATTATTGGGCTTAAAACTAAATCAAACAATTAAAATTTGTGTGTACATTATCCCGGCTATTTAATAAGTTTCTGAACAATTGAAATTGGCGTGTATATTATGAAGCAAAATTCAAGAAACTTACATGATTGCAAGCTTATGATCTAGGAGATGTGAGAGTTATAGGATGTAACTCTTTTGGTGATAGTCTCTTTCGAATTCTATGTGATGAATTTTGTAGACTTTGTGTTTGATTGCTTTTCGCATATATCACCTCACATGTATCTCAAGTTTTTGCTAATTGCACATACTACACAAGTTACTCTTTGCTAAACTTGGTAAATTGTATTGTGTGATTTTGTTGTGGCCATCTAAGATTAAAAGTTCCTTAATTTTAATGCAAAATGTGTTTAATGTTTGCACTTTGAGGACAAATTGATTGAAAATATTGATTTTGGAAGATTTGGGTTGAATTCAAGTGTTTTTGAAAAAATTTTTGTCTCATACTTATGCATTTTTTTATAAAACAATGTGCTTTGAGAAGTTTATGCATTAAAATGCTCTGTTTTTCAAAAATCTGATTTTTCCAGACTTTCAATCGATCGAACCTGTTTTTCGATCAATCGAAATTGCGATTAAAATTTTTGATTTGAGTCTGCCTAACTGGATTGATGTTCGATCGATTCTCGATCGATCGCAACTGAAAACTTTTCAGTTTCTATGTTTTTTACCAATATTTTTTTTCTTTTCATGCATCATTTGTGTTTAGGATTCACATGCATTGCATTGTTTTTGTATCCATCTTGTAGTTTTGTAGTCATATCTCTCATTGTTTTCGCACATAACATGCATACACTTGGCTACATTGGGTACTCAACTTGATCAAAATATTGATTGATTAATTTTTGAGCTATGTACTTTTTAGTATATGCCTTTTTTATGTGTGAATTGTAGAAAATATTTTTCTTAAGAGATATGATGGATAATCAATGTGCAAATATTTTTCTCTATTCATGCAACTGTTTATGAGTCACATAGTGTCATGTTTGCATTTATTGAAAGAGAGAATATTTTTTTTATGTGTATCCTCACCTTATCAACTTAGTTTTTAAGTTTGGTTTGTGTGTCTTTATTTTCCCCACCTCCTAATTTTCCCCAAAATTGTTTTTCCCAAAACATGTTTTGTTTTTCCTATTTTCATAGCGGGGGAAGCTTGTTTTTAACCTTTGTTGTTCATAGGGGGAGTTGTCTCTATTTTCTATAGAGCTGAATTATTTTGTCCCCTTGATTCTCTATTTTCTCTTTTCCTTTGTTACGTGTGTTGACTGTTTACTCTTTGTATGAGTTGTCTTTGTCAATACGTGACAAAAAGGGGAAGAAATAGTTGAAATGTGGAAATCATGTTTTGTTGGGGAGTTGAATTTGTTTTTGATAGGGGGAGAAAATAAATTTTTTGATGTATCTAACTTAGGAGGAGAGTTAGTTTGCATATTTGTTGATTTACTATTTTTCTGTCACACATGCGTTTATGCGTTTTGTTTAGTGTTTCAGTAAATATACAGGTTGATTCAATTTTGCTGCTGTCTACACTTGCAACTGATGGATAGTAGTTAGGTTGGATTATTTTGTAATGGGCATTATTTTTGTAAAGGGCTTTACTTTGTAAACTTTGAGCTTTTAGTTGTGTTTTGTCACGGATTGCCAAAAGGGGAGTTTGTTAGGGTCTAAAAACTTAGGAACTAATGTATTTAGAACTCTAATGTGTATTGTTGGCAAACCATGATAAAAAAGTTTTAGTCTTGTTTAGACTTACTCAAAGTGTGGGCGTTGTATGTAAAGTTGGAATCGAGTGGCTGCAGAAGTATTAGTGACTTTCTGTCTAGCTCGATCGATTGAGAATTAGACTCGATCGATCAAATCTCGGGCAGAATGTTTTTCTGCAGAATTTCCAACTCAGTCCAAGCCCATTAAGGATTAGGGTTTCAGATCTACCTCTCCCACTATATAAAGGAAATGCTAGCTACGTTTTTAGAGTAGCTTATGTTGCTTATATTGCTGTTTGTATGAATCTCTTGTAAAATCCTTGAGGAGCTTTCCTTCACATAAACTTAGGGTTATCAAGAAGGAGATTAATTCAACATCTTGATGATCATTCAGTTGCTGCCATAGGAGTTTAAAGATACACAAGTAGGAGTGCTTGTATTTGCTAGAGAATCCAAGAAAGAAGGAGTCCGTGGATTCGGAGCTTGCACGTGGTCGTGTCAGTAAATTCTACTGGTGGATAGCAATAGGAAGTCAAGCGTGGGGGCTTGTAAGTCTTATTGTATGAACTTCGATTCTTTCATATAGTGGATTCAAGTTTACCTTGAGGATAGTTAAGTTAAATCCTCCCCAGGTTTTTTACCGGTTTGGTTTTCCTGGGTGATCATATCATTATATTATTTATATTTCCGCAGCTATATGCTTGATATGATTATTTGATTGTGTTAACCTAGATTTGCATAATATGACTAAGTTAATCACTTGGCTAATTCACTAGGTTAATCGAATTATTGTTTAAGGGGTCTAAAAACCTATCAAACTAATTTCACAGTAAAAAACCTAGGAGGGAACCTTCCTGAAAAGCAATTCACTATAGTAAAGATAAGTTTCAGATCTAATACAAAACTTTTGTCCCTAGACTCTACAATCCCCGTAGATGAACTTACAGCAAAAACCTTCTACCGCTTCAGAACCTCTAAACTCTTCAATATATGAACACCACCCTTTTTGCACGGATCCCAATACGTGACTAACCAAGGATGCATGGCTTCCAGTACGTGACTAACTCACCAACTTGAAGAAAATTATTGGCTGCAAAGTTCTTCACTTCATCAACAATGAAGATCAAGAAGCACTTGGTTACAAAACCCTAAGGCACAAAGACGTAGTAGCTTCTTTTAGAGAGAATAAGGCACTCGATCACCTTTTGCATGTGTTCTCCTTGTATTCTCTTATGTGACGGCCTTTAAAATAAACCTTATATATGTCTAGGGTTGTGAGAAAAGAAACCCTATACAAATACATAAGCATTGGCTGAAAATCAAATCTAAAAAACTGATTTCCATAATTCTCGATAGATACCTCGATAGATAGTATCTGTCGAGCCTCATTAAACTTCGATAGATAGCTATCTATCGAGCAGCTATCGAATTTTAATGAATCAGCACTTCTTCACTTGTTTCTTAGACTCACTTGCATGGCTTAAATACTAGACTTGAACTCTTGTTCTTTGAAGTATTAAACACATCCTAGATCTACCCAATTACAAGTAAAGTGCATTTTGTCAAAAGATTAGCCAATTACATAAAATAGTGACATATGTTCCAAATATTGAATCACATATGTCCTAACAATTTTCTATATAATATCTCACTTATATATATATATATATATTAATGAAACAATTCACCTCCAAATAAAATTCTTCCATTAATGATGATTGATAAAACTATTCATTTCGTTTAATCACATGATTTACTTAATCAATAATCATTTTATGAATGGCTAAGAAAACCTTGTTGGTTTAAAAATTACCTTAAGAACACACATGGTTTAAAGTGAAAATTGAGTTGGCGTTTGTCATAAGGTCTTAGGAAAGGAAAACATTCACACTCAAAATCACGTAAGCCTGAGTAATCGCAATGGAGGTTGAAAAGGTTTATGTAAGGAGAAACATAGTCTAGCCCTTTAGCTAAAAAACGATATATTAGATAAACAGCTCAATTGAAGTATTTATATACCCAAAAACTAGTTTCCATTCTAACTTGTGCCAGAAGAGTGAGGCCAGTATCAACAACGTGTCTATGTTTTCATACGGCGAAACCTTTTTGTTTTGGGTTGTGAAGGCAAAACATGCGATGAAAAATTCAGGGCCCGTTTGGTTTAGTGACATCTCAGTTTTCATAACTCAGTTTTCAAAACCCATAACTCAAACCCAAAACTCATAACTTAGTTCTCAAATCTCACCTTCACTCAAAAATTGCAAAACACATGTTTGGACTCAGTTCTCAGTTACATATCTCTACAACTTTTCCCCAAAATCGTGTACCCCCCCCATTGACACTACCCAGTGTTGCTACTGTTGCTACCCGCATCTCTCCATCTCTATCTCTCTATCTTCTCCCTCCCTTCAACCCACAGCCACTCACCGGCGCCATCAACCACTACCAATCCACCACCACTAACCCAGCCACTAGCCACCATCAACCACTACAAACCCAACAACCATCAACAAAACCCATTCATTAACAAAACCTAGTAACCATCGACAATACCCATTTATCAACCATCGACAAAATCAAAACCTATTCATCAAAATAAAAATAAAACCCATCAACCATCAACAAAACCCATTCATCAACCATCGACAAAATCAAAACCCATTCATCAAAATAAAAATAAAACCCAACACCGGCGACAAAATCAAAGATATGTAAGAGAGGAAGAAAGAAAGGACTGAACCCAGCACTGGTGACAAAATCAAAAATAAAACCCAGAACTAGGCTGAACCAGCACTGGCGATCATGGTCTTGTGGTTTTCCTTTTTTGGGTCATTGGCTGCTGGCGGTGGAACTGGGCTGGACCAGAGAAAGGAAGAAAGAAAGAACCAGACAAAGGAAGAAAGAAAGAAAAAATAGAGAGAGAGAGAGAGAGAGAGAGAGAGAGAGAGAAACTGGAGAAAGAAAGAAAAAGAAAAAAGTGGGAGAAGAAAGAGAGAGGATAAAGTAAGAGAGAGGTAATGCCATCAACACATATGGGCCCCACAGAGGTCAAAAATTTACAATCCTACCACTGAGTTATGTATCTCAGAAACTGAAAACACCAAATTGGTGTTTTCAGTTTTCATCACCCTCACTCAAAAATTTTGAGTTTAAGTGATGAAAACAAGAATAGGAAATCAAGCCAAACAAAAAAAATTGTGTGAATCCCATGTTTTTTCATCACTGAGTTATGAGTTTCCAGTGATATCACTCAAAATTGGCCTAAACCATACAGGCTCTCAATAACACTAAATTTGATACTCTCCTCTAGTCAATCCATATTTTTTCCACACATATAGGTTCTCTCTCTCTCTCTCTCTCTCTCTCTCTCTCTCTCTCTCTCTATATATATATATATATTCTTTATTTTGGTGGATTTTTATTTCTTTATTGAATCTCTACTTTATGTTAATAAATTTTTGTGTTAAAATTTACTTTGGGTTGATGTGATTTGGTTTAGTCTTGATTTGTTATCTTCTTTTTTTTTTTTAATTGTTAGATGTCATTTTTTTTCTATTATGCAGTATGACTTGAATAATTTGCTTTTTTTATATATTGATGATTTTTTTTTAATATATCTACCTTGTGTTGATATATATATATATATATATATGTATATTGGTGTTGTATTTTTTTTATATAGGTGTTGTATTTTTTGAATGCCTCATCACACCTCTTTCTCTCTCTCTCTCTCTCTCAATGTTGGGTTGAGTTAATTTTTAGATATTCTTAAGTGAGAATTTGAGTTTATATTTAAATACAATCCACATGGTGATGTATTCGAATGTGTCTATCAATTATTTGAGTGATATCATCAATTTTAAATTTGTGATAAAGTTTGATTGTCATGATAACTTGCCTAAGAGAATGAGAAATTTAAGTAATTAATTTGAAACTTAAAAAAGTTTATTTGTAACAAAATAAGGAAGGAAAACATAACACATTATAGCAAAAGTTAGATGAATATGAACCACTTCTTTTCTTTTCTTTTTTGCTGAATAGTGAATATGGACAACTTCAAAAAAAGAATAATATTAATCAATATATCTAAGTTTCTTTAAAAACACACACACACACACACACACACACACACACACACACACACTCAAAATGATATTATTATATATTTTTAGAGATATAGAGATCAAAAATACTTTTAAAAATAGTTCAATTTTTAAGGAGCACAAGTTCTTGCAATAAATTTTAGAGATTAAGTTATACATTATACTATATCACAAATAATTAAATATTCTCATGCATCATGTGGGTCTGTAACTAGTCTATATCTGCATATATCTAAAAGTTGAAGTCTAGCATTTATTGTTACTACTCTCTCATTGTGCCATATCTTCCATCTATTCCCCACCCTCTATCTTTTTCTTTTAACTTTTCTTCTTATTAATTTCTCAACTTATTGTTATGCTTTTTGTAACTTTTTTCCCTCCCATTTACCTTTTCATCTCCCTACTACTCTCTAATTTAATGTCACTCTTTCAATTAGTTTTTTTTTATTCATGTCCTCTTACTATAAATTTGCCATTATCTCTCTCATTCAATGCATATTGTTCTTACACAAGAACAAATATTTCTCTCTCGCTCTCTCTCAATTATTTCTTTTTATTTCTAGTGGATTTTTTTATTTCATAAATCTCTATTTTAGCTTGATAAATTTTTGTATTCTTTAGAACTCTACTTTGGGTTTATATGATTTAGTTTTATATTTTTAAGTTATTCTATTTTTTTTTCTTTGATTGTTATATGTTATCCTATTGCATTATAAAAATAATATATAATGTTGTTGTAAGGACACAATTTAGTCCACAGCCCAAAAGATTTGGACAAAAACCCAATAAGCCCAAAAAAATAGATTTGTTAGAGAGTGGGTCACTTATTGAACGTTCAATGAGTTAAAATATAGATAACAATAAGTTAGTTGGTGTTGGAATAGCTAAGACAAACAAGTTGAGAAGGAAAAACACACCTCGGTCAAGTTCGAGGATGGTATGTTCCTGTATATATTTCACTTGGTTACAAACTGGTTTCTTCTCTGGTTTTCTGATTGATAGGCCAAAAACATATTGACCCCTTGTGATTAAATTAATTGATTAATTAGCCAAGTTATTAATTAATCAAATTAACATGTAAAGCGCGTGGTAGCACAAACAAATCACCAATTAATCTAAATTCAGCGGAAAATAAATTTGATACGGTGATTTGTTTACGAATGAGGAAAACCAACATTGCAAAAACCCCACCGGGTGATTTTAAGGTCATTACTCTTGAAATTCCACTATTATCACAACAAGCGATTACAAGTAAAGGAATCCTAGTACCTTATACCAACCTACAGTTGAATCCTTACCCTAATATTCAATTGGACTTGTTCTGTAGTGACAATTTCTTCTTTTGATGCACGGCTCCCAAGTACGTGACTAACCAATTACGCAGATCCTAATACACGACTTTAATCACCAATTAGAAAAATTTGTTGGCTGCAAAGTTCTTCAGTTCATCTGCATGATAAAGATCAAGAAGATACTTGGTCACAAAACCCAATGGTGCACATACACAGCAACTTCTTCAAGAATGATGAACTAGGGCAAAACTTTGTCTTCGGCCACAATTTGCTTGAACAGATTTTGCTCAATGCTTATGCAATTTGTGAACTCTTTGACGACCCTTAAAATAATTCTTTTATATGTCTAGGGTTAGGAGAAAAGAAGGCCTAAAGACATATTCACGGATCCCAAGAAAATAGATCACAATTTTTGTTTCTTTCTTAAACCTCAACAGATAGGAGGTGTTGAGTAACTGTCAAGAAGGTGTCGAGTACACAGGCTGAACAACTTCTTAAACCTCGACACATGCTAGCTATCAAGCTAGCTGTCGAGCTTTAATGAACTTGCACTTCTCAGCTTGTTTCTTGTACAGACTTGATGACTTCAACACTTGATCTTGAAACACAGTTTCTTGAAGTATTAAAAACACCTAGATCTACCCAATTACAAGTAAAGTGTGTTTTGTCAAAATATTAGCCAATTACATAAAAGAATGACATATGTTTTTAACAAGTGAAACACATATGTCCTAACACTGATGATATAGACTTAGGCATGACAGACACAAAAACATGTTATATGTGCTAAAAGGTCTAAAAAGACTTAACTAGTATAAGTGAATGCAAAATATGTCAAGTGTTAGAGTGTGTACATCAATGGTGCATCTAGTGTGCATGTGAGATGCATAACCAATACATGAGTAAGTACTCATAGGGCAAAGTGTGTAAACCACACAACCAATGATCAAAACATGATAAACATGAATAATTATGGTGATCCCCAAAAATTGGTACTCATCGGAGTTCAAAAGAGTGAAAAAAATACCATAGAGACATTTTATCAAACACTTAGATTGCACACACTATACATGTATGTTAAAAAATGCATGAACAAATGAAAATCTTGCCTAAATACACGTTATTATCGCCACAAGGGGCCAACATCCAAAGCAAATCATTGTTTAAAACAAAAACCAATAAAAAAGATTGACAAAAATTAAGTTTTCTAACCTCCATTTGAGAAAATCCCAACTATGAACATAAAACCTCCAAAAACATAATCTAAGGATTAAAAACAATGAAAAGAGTTAAAGATTACTTTGGAGATGTTAATGGAATGAAAAAATAGTTGAATTTAGTTGGGTTTTGATGTATAAACATTAAAATAGGGTTTTGGAAGAAGATGAGAGAAGTTTAAAAAAAATGTCCCACGAAATGTCCTTTGAAAAGCTGATCTGGAAATTTTCGCAGGTAGTTAAGAATTTTCACAGGTACTTCACAGGTAAGCCCTTCTTGTAAAACACTTGCGAAACTCTCTATCCAAACTTGTGACTAAGCTTACTCGCGAAATGAGTTGCAAAAACACCCAAAAAACATGTTTTTCACACAAAATCAACTTGAAAAACTTTGAAAAACATAGGCAATACAAATCACTTCCAAAAGCAATAAAAAAAAAAAAAAAAAAAAAACTTTTTGACTTGATCCACATATGGTTGAGCACACACACATCACTTTTGAACATGTACAAACACATAAATGAAATAGGCATTCATTGAACATTAGACTTATGTGCTGTGTGTGTGGATCAAATATGAACTAGTCCATAGTCTAGTATGAAGTTTCAATGATCAATTCAGTCAAGTCATACATAACTAGTACGAAGTCAAGTGACCTATCTCACTTGTAAAAATAAACATATATGACCCCTCACCAATGTGTTTACATTTGATTGAAAGCTTTTCATTTCGCTTCCATTTTTCATACTTTTGATAAAATACAACTCAAATTTTGAGAAACGATGCCATGAACTTTTTGATATATCTTTGACAAATAAACCTTTGGCTTTGGCACCATACATTTTAATACATATATGCTCCACCTTTTCCTAGTCAAACTAGTTTTCGAAGCAAGGCTTTTTCAAATCTTTCTCTTTTTAGAGATAGACATTTGTAGAGCTCTTTGAAAAAGAAAAAAAATGTGAAGAGATATATAGGCATAAGTCTACGCATTTATCAAGATCAAGCAAGACTACTGACCAATCATTCATGACAAACTTGAAGATCTATTTACAACAATCAAACGTAAATTTCTAGATGTCACTCACACTTAAAGAATGTGCATACATAACAAGCTAAGCTCGTAAATGCACTACACCATTAGTACGGAGGTACTAGGCCAAACTTACATGTGAAATGTGCTCAAAGATATACGATCAAACTTTTTAAAATTTTCACTTTTTATGTGGTTTTGGATTTTTACTCACACAAAACAAAAGCATAAAAGTAAGATCAACAACAAAAATAAAAACAATGCATATAAAGAGATGCATGATGCACAAATGCATGATAATGAAGCATCTAATGCATGAAGGATCCTACAAAGATCGAAAGAATTAGATCAAGGACAAAAGAGCATAAGTGCAACCATAGGAACCCTTCCTCTCCAAATGGAATGATTCTTTGGAATAAGTGTCTCATGAGAAGTGAGACAAGGGTTGGAAGAATGAGAACCGAAGATGCATATACACAAGGAGGTAAGTACATCAAAAACTTTCTTCAACAACTTACCATTTCTCCTAAAACCGGTTTTCCTTTCATAGCACATCAAAAAGTTTCTCTTTTCTTTTGATTCTTTTAAGAGCTTGAAACTTAGAGTAATGAGGTCTTAGATGACCAAAGGCATCACAATGGTGACAAACAATGTGTTTAGGTCTACTAAGCTTTTTAGGGAGGGATCTAGTAACATGGTTTTGTTCTCTCTTCAACATGGAACATTGTGGTCTTATGTGACCGATCACGCCGCAATGGTGGCAAGTAGGAACAAATTTAGATCCACTCAAATCCCTAGAATGAAACCTAAACGAAGGCTTAGGCTTAAGAGCCTTTCTCCCCACTTTTTGGTTTCTTTTGTGTGGAGGAATGAATACCGATTTGTCTTTAGAGGTAGAACTCACAATAGACATAAAATCGAGCTCCACAACATGATTACAACAAATATTTTCTTCCTTTTTAACAATAGCTTCAGAAATCAAACACTTGGCATGCATTTTAAGAGATTCATTTTCACATTTAAGATCATCAACTAGTTTGTTAGACAAAACAAGTTTAGCATCCAAGTCCATATTCAAACATTCAAACTCTTTCATCTTTTCAAAAGAATTTTCAGCAAGTTTCTTATATTTCTCAACTAATTTGTTGGATTCATTGAGCTTAGCAATCAAATAATCATTTTCATTAGGAAACTTGCTCAAATTCTCATGAAACTTCTTAAACTTTTTCTTCAAGAGTTTGACATTTGGAATTTCAATAACACCCATAGATTCATGTAACATGTCATCACAATCATGAGGATTAACACTCATAGAGGCATTTTCACAAACACATGGCATGTTACAACCATCAACATCCATAGAAGCATACAAAGCACTATGGCAATAAACACAAGGGGTCAAGGATCGCACTTAGGTAATGAAACCAATACAAGTGTACCCACTCTGATACCACGCGAAAGCTCGGATTTGTGCTGAAACCCAAGAGCTTGTTTAGACCCCCATATAAATATTATGGTTGGATTGCTTTTACTCTTACTTAATCAAAGTATAGAACAAGAGTAAATGAAGAGCAAGCACTGGATCTACTCTAGTGCATACACATGAACAATAAACAATAAAAGTAAAGTACAAGAGTAAAGGAAGAGAGATGCAAACACAAGATAACAACAAGATATGTTATTGAAGAGGAAACCAAAGAACTTGACGAAAAACCTCTCCCCGACCCTCCAAGTCGAAATCGATCCACTAAAGAATAAAGTTGGAGCACACGAATAACAAAAGACCCTCCAAGCCTAGTCTAACCAATGTACTTGAGCCTTCCAAGCTCTTGCTACCAACGAACTTCTTGGAGTCATGTCTTCTCTAGCTTTTCGAATCTCGCAATATGCCCGATTACATCCTCCAAACCTCACCGACTTTTTACGGAAAATCCCCAAAGTTTCCCAAGCTCCAAAACACTCACTACACTCTAAAAAGGTGTGGGTTGTGTTAGGGTACAAATCTCCTCTCAAGGTATGACAATGGAAGAGGGAAGGAGAAGAGTCTACAATGATTTCTCACTAAGGATAAGTAGCTCTCTCTCTAGAAGATGGGTTTGTTGTATTGTAGAAAATCTATCTAGGGTTTTTCTCTCTAAATAGCCTCTCATACTTTTGTGGGTAATTAGGGTATATATAATATGGGTGAAGGGTAAGAAAGTCACACTTAAAATCCTCAAAGCAGAGAGTTTCGCAGGTACCTTGAGGGTTAGCCTTACCCACGAGACATTCAGGAAACTGACAGCCTAGCATGACTCTTCAGCTTTTAGCATGTGCTTCACACGTGCCCTTTTCACGGGAACCTTTACTCGCAAACTTCTTGCGAGCTAGTCACAAAGCTGCATTGATCTTCGTTTTATGCTCAATTCTTCATCAACTTAGTACTAAACCCAATACAATAAAATCCCACAAAATACAAGGAAATAATTTAATGCACTAACAACACTTTTTGTCATGGAATAAAGCCAACATAAAACATAGTTGTAAATCACAACTTTACAATTTCTATTGTGGTTGAACTTGAAAGTAAGAGGAAATTGAAGTTGTAATTAAGAATGTATGTTTGGTGTGGGTTGAATACGTATTGATAGGCAATGTGAGTTAGTTCTCATAGAATCGACATATCAAATTCAAAAATATACTAATTGGTTTAGGAATACTTGTTCCAAATTGTAGAGGGAACAGTGATATATTTCTTTACCCAAACGAAATAGTAATATAGTTCTTATATAAATCTTAGAAACTGACCTGTAGGAGGACTAGTAATAATAAATTTAATAAGAGGAATATACTTTGTTACTTAATGAAATCTCGAATTTGTGTGAAAACACAAGAGCTGTTTAGACCCCAAAATTAAAAAAATTACGACTCAGTTGATTTTACTCTAACTTAAACTAAGTGCGGAATAGAGTAAATGTGAGCGAACAAACAATAAAACTACCCTAAGCCATATTTATCAAAACACAGCAGTAAAATGAAAGTTAAAATAGTAGGGAAGAAAGATGCAAACACAAGATAACATGGTGATGTATTATCGAAGAGGAAAACGAAGATCTTAGCAAAAAACTTCTTCGCTGTCCTCTAAGCGGTAAATCGATCCACTAAAGAATAAGTTGGATTACACGAATAACAAAAGACCCTCCAAGCCTAGTCTACCTCATGTACTCGATCCCTCTAAACTCCTGCTACCAACTGACTTAGCTAAGCCTTGTCTTCTCTAGCTCTCTAGATCACGCAATACACTCGATTGCATCAGCCAAGCCTCACCGGCTTCTATTGACAAATCCCTAAAGCCTCCCAAGCTCCAAAACACTTTCTACACTCTGAAAAGGTGTAGGTTGTGTTTGGGTACAAATCTCCTCTCAAGGTATAACAATGAGAGAGGGAAGAAGAAGAGTCTAAAATGATTTCTCACTAAGGATAAGTAGCTTTCTCTCTAAAAGATGGGTGTGTGTGTTGTAGAAACCTATCTAGGGTTTTTCTCTCTAAATGGCCTTTTTTACTTTTGTGGGTAATAAGGGTATATATAGTATAGGTGAAGGGTAAGAAAGTCACAATTAAAAATCCTCTAGGCAGAGAGTTTCACGGGTATCTAGCGAGAAGGCTTTACCCATGAGACAATCGCGAAATCCTCTAGGATGGCATGACTTTTCAACTTCCAGCATGTGCTTCTCACGTGGCTCTTTCGTAGGTTAGCTTCTTGCGAAATCCACTTGTTCTTCAATTCATGCTCGATTCTTCACTAACTTAATACTAAACCCAATATAATAAAATCCCACAAAATACAAGGAACAAAATTAAAGCAATTACAACACTTTTTGTCATGAAATAAAGCCAACGAAAACATAGTTGTAAATCACAATTTTACAATCTCCCCCTTTGGCTATTTAGTGACAAAACATACTATAACAAACTCTAGACTTAAACATGAGTTTGGGAACAATGGCAAAACACACTCACACCTAAATCTAAAATCTATGATGAACTTGGAACATATGTACCTATAACCTGGAACAATGGCAAAATGCATTAGACCCTCAAGGTAAATCAAGTGATAAAATGACAAGTATAATGTAATAAGTAAATTGCGATCAAGTAAACATGATGTGAAACACGTGAGCAGCTTGATCATACACTAAAATAGTCATATATAAATGACTACAATGATCACATAACAAAGCAAATGATCATTCGAACATGCAACCAATAAAGCACAATAGCATAAGAATGTATGCATGTCCAACACACAAACACGATGCAATGACAGCAACAAAGCAAAGATACTAAACATAACTCAAAGCACCATAAAGCAGCGAGAAAACAAGCATAAGGTAAAACAAGACAAAACAAGGTTTTCTCAAAAAATATGTCTTCTCCCCCTTAGTATATGCATCTCCCCTATGGCTTTCTTTCCCTTACGAATGTGCACGAGGTAGAATTTCTCCCCCTAAGAGTGTGCACAAGAGTCATATAGAAATGACAATACATACCGATATTCTTTTCGGTATACTCTCCCCCTTTTAGTCACGAATAGATAAATGAATCAACAAGGAGGGAAAGAAAAGAAGATATGAACAAGGGTAAAAGATGATGCATGAGGGGTGCAAGATGAATGAGAAAATGAAGCTCAAACAATAGATGAAATATCTTGAAGACACAATGCTACAAAACATAAAGTAAACATGACATGCTAAGGATGATGAAACAGAGTATAGACCAAGGCATGACATAGACACCAGAACATATTATATATGCTAAAAGGTCTAAAAAGACTTAATAGCATGAGTGAATGCATAACATGTCAAGTGTTAGAGTGTGTGCAGCAAAGGTGCATCTAGTGTGCTTCTAGTGTGTATGTGAGATGCATGACCAATGCATGAATAAGCACTCACGGGGCAAAGTATATAAAACACACCACCAATTATCAAAACATGATAAACATGAATAATTATGGTGATCCCCAAAAATTAGTACTCATTGGAGTCCAAAACAGTGAGAAAATGCCATTTAGGCATTTTATCAAATATTTAGAGTGCACACAATACACATGTATGTTAAATAATGCATGAACATATGAAAATCTTGCCTATATACATGTTATTTTTGCCACAAGGGGCCAACATCCAAAGAAAATCAACAATTGAAACAAAACCCAATAAAAAAGATTGACAAAAATTAAGTTTTCCAACCCCCATTAGAGAAAATCCCAACTATGAACATAAAACCCCCCAAAAAACACAATCTAAGGATCAAAATCAATGAAAAGAGTTAAAGATTACCTTAGAGATGTTAATGGAATGAAAAACAATTGAATTTAGTTGGGTTTTGAAGTTGAAGCATTAAAATAGGGGTTTGGGAGAAGATGAGAGATGTTTAAAACAAATGTCCCACGAAATGCCCTTTAAAAAGCTGATTTGGTGATTCTTGTGGGAAGCTGGGAATTTTAGCTAGTACCTAACTAGTGAAATTTTGCTGGTAATTTTACGGGTGAGCCTTACTTGTGAAACAGTCGCGAAACTCTCTGTCCAAAGTTGAAAAACTTAAGATTTGGACCATTTAACTCGTGACTGAGCTTACACATGTAATAAGTCACGAAAACATCCAAAAAACATGTTTTTCACACAAAAACAACTTGAAAAACATGGGTGATACAAATCACTTCCAAAAGCAAACAAAAAGAACAAAAATCTTTTTTGTTTGATCCACATATGGTTAAGCACACACACATCACATTTGAACATGTACAATCACACAAATGAAATAGACATTCATTAAACATTAGACTTGTGTGTTGTGTGTGTGTATCAAATGTGGAATGATCCTTAGTCTAGAGTGAAGCTTCAATGATCAATTCAATCAAGTCGTACACAATTAGTACTAAGTCAAGTGGTCTATCTCGATTATAAAAATAAACATATATGACCTCCCACAAGAAAATTATCACAAAACTTTGAAGGTTTTTTTTTAGCTTCTTACAACTTATTACTTTTGATCATATAATAACATTTACATCTCATTTTGAGATGATGCCTGAAATTTTTTATATTTCAATGTTGTGAGTAAGCCTTTGGCTTTTTGAGGCACCATACATTTCAATACAAGTCGTTTTCCCGTTTTCCTAGTCAAATACTAGTATGTGCGACAGCTTTTGCAGCTCATTATCTCTTTTTGAGATTTTACATTTGTTGAGCTATAAAGTAAAAACATAAAAATGTGTGAGAAGATATATAGGCACAAGTCTATGCATGTATCAAAACCATCAAGACTATCGACTAATCATTCATGACAAGCTTGAAGATCGATTTACAACAATCACACATAGATGTCAAGATTTTTCCCACAAAGATAGATGTGCATACATAACAAGCTAAGCTCATAAATCCACTATACCATTAGTACGAAGATACTAGGCCAAACTCACATGTGATATATGCTCAAACAAATACGATCAAACTTTTTGAATATTTCACTTTTTATGTGGTTTTGGATTTTTACTCACACCAAAACAAAGCAATAAAAGTAAGTTCAAATGCAAAAATAATGCATATAAAGAAATGCAAGATGCAAAAATGCATGATAATGAAGCATCTAATGCATAAAGGGTCCTACAAAGATCAAAAGAATTAGATCAAGAACCAAAAGAGCAAAAGTTCAACCATAGAAACCCTTCCTCATCCAAACGGAAGGATTGTTTGGAATGAGTGTCTCATGAGAAGTGAGACGAGGGTTGGAAGAATGAGAACCGGAGATACACATAGACAAGAAGGTAAAAGCATTAACAACTTGTTTCAATAACATACAATTTCCCCCCAAATTTGGTTTTGCTTTCATAGCACATCTTCCAAAAAGCTCAAGTTTCTTTTTTCTTTTAATTCTTTTAAGAGCTTGAAACTTAGAGCAATGAGGTTTTATATGACCAAAAGCACCACAATGGTGACAAACAATGGGTTTAGGTCCACTAGTCTTTTTGGAGAGGGATCTAACAACATGGTTTTGTTCTCTCTTCAACTTAGGACATTGTGGTCTTATGTGCCAATCACACCGCAATGGTGGCAAGTTGGAACAAACTTAGATCCATTTAGGCTTAATAGCCTTTCTCTCCACTTTTTGGTTTCTTTTGTGTGGAGGAATGTACACCAATTTGTCTTTAGTGGTAGAACTCACACTAGGCACAAAATCGGGCAACACAACATGATTGCAAAAAATATTTTCTTCATTTTTGGGAGTAGGTTCAACAATCAAATACTTAGCATGCATTTTAAGAGATTCATTTTCACATTTTAGCTCATCAACTAGTTTGTTAGACAAAACAAGTTTAGCATCCAAGTCCACATTCAAACATTCATACTCTTTTAGCTTTTTAAGAGAATTTTCAACAAACTTCTTATACTTTTCAACCAATTCATTGGATTCATTGACCTTAGTAATCAAATCATCCTTTTCACAACGAAACTTGCTCAAATTCTTATGAAACTTCTTAGCCTCTTTCTTCAAGAGTTTGATGTTAGGAATATCAACAACACTAATAGATTCAAGTAACATGTCATCACAATTATGAGGATTAACACTCATAGAGACATTTTTACAAACACATGTCATGTTACAATCATCAACCACCAAAGAAGCATACAAATCACTATCCATGGCAATAAACACAAGGGGTTAAGGATCACACTAAGGTAATGAAACCAAAACAAGTGTACTTTCTCGATACCAATTGAAAGCTCGAATTTGTGTGAAAACAAAAGAGCTATTTAGACCTCCAAATTAAAAAAAATTACGGTTCGGTTGATTTTACTCTAACTTAAATTAAGTGCGAAATAAAGTAAATACGAGTGAACAAACAATAAAACTACTTTAAGCCATATTCATCAAAACACAGCAGTAAAATGAAAGCTAAAAGAGCAAGGAAGAAAGATGCAAACATAAGATAACACTGCGATGTGTTATCGAAGAGGAAACCAAAGATCTCGGCAAAAAACCTCTTCGCTGCCCTCCAAGCGGTAAATCGATCCACTAGAGAATAAGTTGGAGTACACGAGACAAAAGACCCTCCATGCCTAGTCTACCTCATGTACTCGAGCCCTTCAAGCTCCTGCTACCAATTGACTTAGCCAAGCCTTGTCTTCTCTAGCTCTCCAAATCACACAATACGCCCAAGTGCATCCGCCAAGCCTCACCAGCTTCTTTTGGAAAATCCCCAAAGCTTCCCAAGCTCCAAAACACTCTCTACACTCTAAAAAGGTGTAGGTTGTGTTTGGGTACAAATCTTCTCTCAAGGTATAACAATGGGAGAGGGAAGGAGAAGAGGCTAAAATGATTTCTCACTAAGTATAAGTAGTTCTCTCTCTAAAAGATGGGCGTGTATGTTGTAGAAACCTATCTAGGGTTTTTCTCTCTAAATGGCATCTTTTACTTTTGTGGGTAATAAGGGTATATATAGTATGGGTGAAGAGTAAGAAAGTCACACTTAAAAATCCTCCAGGCAGAGAGTTTCGCGGGTATCTCTCGAGAAGGCCTTACCTACGAGAAACTTGCAAAATCCTCCAGGTTGGCATGACTCTTTAGCTTGCAGCATGTGCTTCTCACGTGGCTCTTTCGCAGGTTAGCTTCTCGCGAGCTTCTTGCAAAATCCACTTGTTCTTCAATTCGTGCTTGATTCTCTACCAACTTAATACTAAACCGAATACAATAAAATCCCACAAAATACAAGGAACAAAATTAAAGCAATTACAACACTTTTTGTCATGGAATAAAGCCAACAAAAACATAGTTGTAAATGACGACTTTACACTTACCAAAGAGTATATTTACTGGGTATAAAACTAAAAATGTGTGTATATACAATACGCCAAAATTCTTCTAGTTTAGTGGCTCTACCTTTCTCTTTTTAAAGGAGAACTAAGATTTAAATCTCTCCACTTATAATAGAAATTGAATTATTTAAAAGAAAATGTGTTTAATAGTTACAACATAGGTAGTAGCATTATAATTTGTTTCTGCTCGTGTGTTTGTGTGAAGGGAGAAGTGTGCACATGTAATTTTAGTGACAACTTAATTAGGAGAATGAGACAATGAGTAACAATCACCAACTTCATTTTTAATGGAATTCAGGAAACTTTTCTAAAATATCACATAACAACAATCATGTATTTTATGTCTATCCAGTTTCATTCTTGATGCATTTCACTGGATATGTTAATGTCACATTGAATCTTCATTATTCATTTTTTTATATATTTAAAATACCATTTGATGGAGGCTTATGGGTATTTCTTAAAAATACAATCATAATAGTATCACTATCATCATTAGTTTTAATATTCTCTCATTTAAAAAAAAAAAAAAAAAAAAAAAAAAAAAAAAAAAAAAAAAAAACTTAAAACAAGATTTTCATTCAACAATCAAATTAAGATAAATTAGCCAACAATTGGAAATTTAGGGTGATCATTAGTTTTTATCTTATGCTGATTTTTATTGTTATTTTGGTTATGTTTATGTGTATTGTTATTGGTAGTACTATGCCCTCTAAAAAGTACTCATTAGTGATATATATAATTTAATACAATAGACCTAACCATAAGAGAAATTATCATCTCAATAAAAAAATATTTTATGGTCGACTAGAGCTTGTCCAAGTGTATGTAGAAGAAAAGAGGTCAATTTATGTCCTTGAAAGGTTTAAAAAAAAAAAAAAAAAAGAAAAGTTGCTTCATCATTGTAGTTGGCTCCACAGATTCATTACCCTTCTCTTGACATCCTTAATATCAAAGAAGGTGCTTCATCTTCCTATTCATTTAGGTAATTATTGTTTAGATTTATTGTTGAAAATTAAAACTATACCATTTAAGGCAACCACAATGGCAGATTCCATGATTTGGGTAAGCCTTGCTCATATTGACAAAAAATATTATGAGTTTGAAGAATCGTAAACAAGTATAACCGATGCCACAACTATTAGAAATGGATCTTACCCTTGCCAATGAGGTTCGTTTTAAATAATGTTCCATTACATTATGAATTTAGCTATGACCATTAGAACCCTTACCAATGAGGCTCGTTTTAAATATTGTTTTATGTTACACAGGTCACTTTGTTTATCTCTTTGATATTAGAAGATATTTCATAGACAAAAGTTATTATTATTATTATTATTATTATATATTTCTTTATTAAAAATAGGGTTGCAATATTTACTTTTATCTTTTTATAATTCAAATAACTTTGGCAATTTACAAAAGAGAGTCTCTTAAAAATTATCACGTTTTTCAACAGCCATAAAATAAGGAAAAGTGTCTTGGAAATAAATACTTTGAAATATCCCTTTTAATTGTACATAGTTTCTAATTTCTCAAATACAAATGCAACTCAAATTGATATCACTGGTTGGGTTTATCATTTTATGTCCAAATTATTAAAGACAAAAATGCATTGCAAAACAATAATTAATTATACATATTCCGATGCACTCTGGCCAGCCTATAATTGTTGGTAAAAAAAATTATAAAGGCTTAAGGATAAAGGGTATTGCCTGAAAACCAAAATCACTATCAAGAATAATTATCATCATCTTCATAATCACCATTACTATTAGTTTTAATATAATGTTGATAATTATGGTTTTGTTTATGTTTATGTGTATTTTTGTATATTAAAGGTAACTAGTCGCTAACAAACACAATGTACAGGAAAGTTTTATAAAAGATGGTAAAACAATTATGTTGTACCAAAACTAACAACTGTTCAGTTTTTCTCAAGAATGCAAAAGGTAAGTCAGGAAAATATTCATTTCTTTATAACAATTATTTATAATATTTTGTACGTCATTAAAAACCATGTTAGAAATTTGAAATAAACTAACTTCCAAAATTAATATAACTCAACAAAACTACGGTTCAAACATAGAGTGCAAAAACATTTACTTAAACACCTATTATGTGACATTAAGACCGAAGTTGGAATAAGAGATGAGAATAAAGAATTGAGGGGAAAATTTTAGTACATATTAGGATTGTTATTCTTTTTCTTATTGAGAATATATCATTTATAAACAACAGAGACTAAAAAGTTACGAAATATCAATTGTGTTGTGCCAAAATTGTATGTTAATGGACCCATGGATCTGTCCATAGATTGGCATTTTGAGTCTAATTCAATAAGGTGGCACAGTGCACAGACCCTTGTTAAGAAATGGAATGGAGTTGTAAGTTTATTTCCATATTGTTGGGTTAAGATAGTTTGACTCTCGTTAATTAATTCAATTATCCAAGTTGATTAATTAGGTTCAATTGTATGCAAATCATGAAGGCACCAACAAAGTGTTGAAGAATCTGGTTTTGTATCTCATATAAAACACATAGTGAAAGTAACAAACATGAATCTATTTCATTCATGATTGATAATATACACTATGTAAATTTCAGAATTTAAGAACAAGAGAGCGTATCTTGGTGTGGTGAAATTCAAAGAAAAAGATTAGAATTACTTGGGAATACTTTTAATCTTCACTCCAATTCCATTTTACGCCCAAGAAGTGTGGTCTCTCAATCAGTTTTTAAGGGAGAATAATCGAGTGGCTTCTACCCACACACACACACCATTTCACAATGATGTATCATATATAAAATTTTGTATGTTTCTCCTTTTATATCTAACTGATTATCTAATTAGGCTGGCCTATTGGGCCTTTTCAATTAGGCTTTAGTGTGTGGCTTGGAGTGGGACCAAAAGGGAACAAATAAGACTCCAGCTCCAATGAGCCTTGGGCTTTTCTGTCAACTCTTGACAAGTCCAAAGTTACCATTAATTATATTTAATACCACTATATAAATATAATTGTACTCTAGGCCTTATTAATAAATTATATCCCAAGACTTTATTATACATGCAACCCCTTCATAAAATATTCGTAGTAATACAAAGTCATGAATATAGACTGCCATTTTGAAGATTACTACATTTTAATCTTTAAGTACCCGGTTTAATCCTTTTAAATTATTCATCATATATTTATGAAATCCAATTTCATAAATATATACTTTAATATCTCCTTACTAAAGTGGTTAGGTCTAACACTCTGAATAACCAAACCCATTAAAATTATCTCAAGATAATATTTTATATCTTCGTTAAGAGATTATGAATTCCATCTTAAGAATATATGTTCCATCAACACTAAATATGGCTACCTAACATACTGAGGTTTTGATTGTGACTTTAGATCTCACTTCTGATATATCAGAGCAACCTACACCTCATGATAATGTCCATTATTCTCTTAGGATTAAGAGTTCATGCAAATAGAAGTTGTGAGATTTATTAATCATTTGACAATAGTTAAGAGAATAATAAATCTCACAGCGGTCTAGTTCAATATGTCTTAACTCTTAAAATATATCAACATATCAACTAGAAGTCTCCACTTCCATGATCAAGACAAATCATCTTAGTTGATATGTTATAGTCTTCGAAGATGAAATGCCCAATTTTATCACCGACTACGAACCAAAATTCTAAGTTTACAAAGAATTTGTGATCTATATCTTTTGTGACTAAATCACATACTATGTATCTCATGGATTATATGATAATGTCAAAATATTCATGTTACCATTATTTTAGATTATAATAAAACAACTTTATTAATCATAACATTAAATCATACATAATGTCATACATAGCATCATACAATAGGATTTAAGAGCACTAATCCTAACACAAAGCACCAATTAAACTAAATGCAGTGGAAAATAAATTGATACGGTGATTTGTTGACAAATGGGAAAAATCTCTTGCAAGGCAAAAACTCCAACGGGTGATTTTAAGGTCACCACTCCCAAGAATCCACTAATCAATAATCAAACGGTTACAAGTATAAGAAATCTTACCATTACCCTAGCCTATCCCAAAATACCAATCTACAATTGAACTTTCGCTTCTATACCCAATTGAGCTTGATCTTGTAGTAACTTTATTTCCCTTAATTCACAAATCTCCAATTTGTGACTAACCCTTTGCACAGATCCTAGTACGTAACTAACTCCAACAACTTGTATGGTATTGTTGGCTACAAAGTTCTTCACTTCATCAACTATGAAAATCAGGATGCACTTTTTACAAAACCCTATGGCATACAAATGTAGTAGCTTCCCATAGAAAAAATAAATCTCTTGGTTTCTGTATCCGTGTATGACAACTTTTAAAATAAGCCTTATATATGTCTAGAGTTTTGAGATAAGAAACCCTAAACAAATACATAAACTTAGGCCAAATTTCAAACCTAAAAATTCTAAAATCGTAATTCTCGATAGATCAAGCTGGTGTCGAGCTTCCCCAACAAATCTAAATAGATGCCATCTATCGAGTTATCTGTTGAGCTTCAGTAAAACAACATTTCTTCACTTGTTTCTTGGATCAATCTTCATGTCTTTAATACGAACACTTGATATGCTTGAACAACATATTTCTTGATGTATTAAACCCAACTTAGATCTACCCTATTACAAGTACAGTGCATTTTGTCAAATGATTAGGTAATTACATAAAATATGACCCTAACACAGATGAGAGTAGTTGAGGAGATAAACCCATGTCTTATTCTGCATTAGAAGCTACTGATCAAGAGCTTTTTTTAATCATCAGTTCTTCTAAGTGTTAGGGTCATGGGTGATGAATCTGATCAAGGTGTCTTATTGTGTATGATGTTCTACCCTACTGATATGAAATTTCATTTGTTATTGGTAGGTTCTGTATTAATTAGCAATTTTTGAAATTAACCTTAAACACCTAATATACCAATAATTTTTTGTTAAAGAGAGGTAAATCATCTTAAGTGTACCCAGAAGAGAATAAGGTTTAATGGTTTATTTCTTATTTTCTTCTAAGATTGGACAAATGGTGGACATTGATATTGAAGAGGGACTAAAGGAATCAGTATTAACACCATATAAGAATCTTCGAAAAGTGTTCAAAATGGATATGTAAATACAACACGATTATGTCAAGAACACATACTAGTGATTGACCTTGAACCATTGTAACAGTAATATCGTTAATAGAGAATTTTCTTTGATCACATTGAATCGGGCGTATTGTGGGATCCAGAAAGCTAGAGAAGACATGACTCCGAGAAGTCCGTTGGTAGCAGGAGCTTGAAGGGCTCAAGTATATTGGGTAGACTAGGCTTGGAGGGTCTTTTGTTATTCGTGTACTCCAACTTTATTCTCTAGTGGATTAATTTCGACTTAGAGGGATGTGGAGAGATTTTTCGCCGAGTTCTTCAGTTTTCTCTTCGATAACACATCTTCATGTTATCTTGTGTTTGCATCTCTCTTCCCTTACTCTTGTAATTTACATTTATTGTTTGTTGTTCATGTTTATGCACTAGAGTAGTATCAGTTCATTGAGCACATTTACTCTTGTTTCGCACTTTGATTAAGTAAGAGTAAAAGCAATCTACCTGTAATTTTTAATTGGGGGTCTAAACAAGCTCTTGGGTTTTAGCACAAATCCGAGCTCTCATATACAATATTCCAAAAGTGTTTTAGTTTAGTTGGTTTGCCTTTCTCTTTTTTAAGGAGAACTAAGATTTTTATGTCTCCACTTATAATAGCAATTGAATTATCTAAAAGAGAATGTGTGTAATAGTTACGACATAGGTAATAGCATTATAACTTGTCTTTGCTCGTGTATTTGTGTGAGGAAAGAAGTGTGCACTTGTGATTTTAGTGACAACTTAATTAGGAGAATGAGAATTACTAGTTTCATTTTTAATGGAATTGGGAAAAAATCTCTAAAATATCCCATAACAACAATCATGTATTTTATGTCTATCCAATTTCATTCTTGATGCACTTCACTGGATATGTTGATGCCACATTGAATCTTCATTATTCATTTTTCAAAATACCATTTGATGGAGGCTTATGGGTATTTCTTAAAAATACAATCACAATAGTATCACTATCATCATTAGTTTTAATATTCTCTTTTATAAAAAACTTAAAATAAGATTTTATTTCATCAATCAAAGATAAATTAGTCAACAATTGGGAATTTAGGGTGATCATTAGTTTTTTATCTTATGCTGATTTTTATTGTTATTTTGATTATGTTTATGTTTTTTGTTATTGGTAGTACTATGCCCCCCAAAAAGTACTCATTTGTGATATATATAATTGAAAACAATAGACCTAACCATAAGAGAAATTATTATCTCAATGAAAAATATTTTGTGGTCGACTAGAGTTTGTTCAAGTTTAAGTAGTAGAAAAGAGGTCAATTTAAGTCCTAGAATGGTAAACAAATAAATAAATAAATAAATAAATAAACACAAGGATGGGTGTTTATGAGGGGGCTATCCAAGAAGTTGGTTCCACAGATTCATCACCCTCCTCTTGACATCCTTTATATCGAAGAAGGTGTTTCATTGTTTCCTATTCATTTAGGTAATTATTGTTTTGATTTATTGTTGAAAATTAAAACTATATCATGTAAGGCAACCACAATGGCAGATTCCAAGATTTGGGTAAGCCCCGCCTAGGGATGGCAATTTTGCCCCACCCCGCTAGACCCGCCCTTCTCTGCTTCGCCCCGTGCAGGTTTTCCCCGCCCCACAAAGGTGGTGGGGCAGGGATAGGGCGAGATTTTAGACCCACACCACGAGGCGGGGCGGGGATGGGTTTACACCTTTTAGACCCACCCCGCCCCGCCCCATCCCCACCCCGCCCCACATTATAAGGGTTAAATTGTAATTTTTTCATACCCTAAAACCCTACTATTTAAACAAAAATATCATCAACTTATTTTATTCTACCTAACGTGGCTTTACCTCTTTTTTCTCTCTAGCAAAGTTGGAAATAAGATACCAATTTTAACGTGTTTTTTTTCTTTATTAGAAACAAATTTATATACTATTGAATTACTGATTTCATTCATGATTCATACATCTTTCTCAACTTACTTTTCATCATGAACATAATATAAATTTTTTTTTTAAAATGGGGTAAGGGTCTAAGGTTCTAAATATTTGTCTGTGTCATTGTTTTTGTAATTTTGTGTGGGCATTTGGCTCATTGGCTGTTATAAAATATAAGGTACGCCGTCACACACCCCCTTTTCTCTTAACACTTGGAATTCCCATTGGGATTTCACTTTGCTTAACAACATTGCTTCTTTATGCTTGTCAAAATCCATATCTATTTTACGAGCTGGGTTTTTGTTTTTGAATTTTCATGTTAGAAATATGAGGTGGTGAATGGAGAACAAGATGATGAGGAATATGTTTCCCTATTGGTTTGATTGCCAATATGATGACATTAATCATTTATTAGGAGTTTGGATTATTTTATTGTGTCATACTATGAGATTTTTCTTGTGATATTGTCTTGTTAAACATTTAGATAATATTATTTAGTTTTTGCTAAAAAATAGTTTGATTTGATAGGATAAATTTATTTATAATTTCAAGTATATTTTTATTATTAAAACATATCATTTTATTTGGAAAAATGGTAATAGTTGTAGGAAAAATTAACAAGAAATAAAGTTTTGGAGCCCCCGCCTATATTGATAGAAAATATTATGAGTTTAAAGAATCGTAAACAAGTATCATGGTTGCTACAATCATTGAAAATAAATCTTACCATTGCCAATTAAGCTCGTTTTAAGTAATGTTTTATGTTACGCAGGTCACCTTTGTTTGTCTCTCTGATACTAGAAGATATTTTATTGACAAAAGTTTTATTATTATTATTTTTTATATATTTCTTTATCAAAACTAGGGTTGCAATATTTACTTTATCTTTTTATAATTCAAATAACTTTGGCGATTTACAAAAGAGTCCCTTAAAAATTATCATGTTTTTCAATAGCCATAAAATAAAGAAAACTGTCTTGGAATTAATTAAATACTTTGAAATATCATTTTTAATTGTACACGGTGTCTAATTTCTCAAATACAAATGCAACTAAAATTGATATCAACCAATCCATTCTATTTGCCACTATCAAGCATACTGGTTGGGTTTATCATTTAAGTCCAAATTATTAAAGACGAAAATGCATGGAAAAACAATAATTAATTATAAATATTTCGTTGCACCCTAGCTAGCCTATAATTATTGGTAAAAAAAAAAAAAAATCCGAAGACATAAGGATAAGGGTATATAGTTTGAAAACCAAAATCTCAATCAAGAATCATCGTAATGATCACCATCAAAATTAGTTTTAATATAATTTTGATAATTATGGTTTTGTTTATATTTATGTACATTGTTATATATCAAAAGTAACCAGTCGCTAACATACACAATGTACAGGAAAGTTTAATAAAAGACAGTAAAACAATTGTCATACCAAAAACTAACAACTATTCAATTTTTCTCAAAATGCACAAGGTAAGTTAGGAAAATATTCATTTCTTTATAACAATTATTTATAACATTTTGTACATCATTAAAAACCATGTTGAAAAATTTGAAATAAAACTACTTAAAAAATTAATAGAACTCAACAAAACTATGATTCAAACCCAGAGTGCAAAAAGAATTACTTCAACACCTCTTATGTGACATTAAGACCAAAGTTGGAATAAGTGATGAGAAAAAAGAATTGAGAGAAAAAATTGTGTACATATTAGGATCGTTATTCTTTTTGTCATTGAGAATATATCATTTATAAACAACTAGACTAAAAAATTATGAAATATCATTTGTGTTGTGCGCAAAATTGCAAGAATGCATAATTAATTTCATAATTTTTAATAATGCTTTGAGGCCATGCAATAGAAACAGTAGGCTAATCCTAAGCATTAGTGTTGGGTGTAGCCTTATGCATAATAGTTGTAACCTATAAACATAAATTTTAACATTACAAAATAAGGAGCCATTCAATAAAACAACATACCACCATTATCTAAAAAATTACAAATAGATTAACTTTTTCTTTGGTAAATGAGAATATATTTTATTCTAAAAAACAATTTAGAAACAACTTTTATATTTTAATCTTTCCACTGACTCTTTTATCTAGGGACCCAGATGATGAAATCTTCAGGCGGGGTTGATGGAATACGGATTTTTTGAATGTGGATGTGGGCCATGTGGCTGTATTGGAGTAAAAAAAATTTGCAAAGAAGATCATTGTTCCATTGCTTTGAAACAGGGAGGATGAGGCTGCGGCGTGGTTGATTTCTAGGATTGGTTGGGGATTGTATGTTAATGGACCCATGGATTATTCCATATATTGGTATTTTGAGCCTGATTCAATGTGGTGGCACAGACACTTGTTAAGTAATGGAATAGAGTTGTAAGTTCCTTACCAGATGGAAGTAGTTGAGGAGATAAACCCATTTCTTATTCTGCATTAGAGGCTACTGATCGAGAGCTTTGTTTAGATCATCAATTCTTCTGAGCTGAATACCTTCAGCTTATATGGGTTTACAGAGTGAAGACCATACCTTCAGCCTATCTGAATGGCTAAAATCAAATTTAGCACCGTGCCTATTGATGAACCTTCGAGTTACCCTGTTGAACCAGCCGAAGTACTCGTGCTATGGAGGCATATCACCAAGCACTACTTCAAAACGCCGTTCAAGGCAATTACCCCAATCGAGTAGCCGCAGAGCATGTTTCCGCATCCAATCAACACCGATCTTCCCCCTCAAATCAATTTTATGAAGGATTGCATCAGTGTCAACATCATGGGCAATTTCTTGGATCATCCTAAATTGACGAACGACACGATCTGCTGTATGTTTCTCTATTATGTGAAAACATACAAGCGGCACCGTTGCCGTCCACACAGCCCTCCCTGCAACGCACCATGGCGAAAGGTCCTCTAACTCAGCTTCATATGGCTGCCACACCACCGACAATAGCCAAAAAAACAAGTACACAACACATTAGGCAACAATGTTTATATTTCAAAATTCACCAAACCTATAAGATTGTTCCTAAACATGTAAAACAGGGCATTTTCATACCTGGTCTAGCAACATTGAACCTATTTGCTCACGATACCTGTCCCTGAAGATGTGGGCGGGCCTATTTTTCTTGTTTGGGACCCACAACCACCTACAACAATCAAAAATCAGAGATCAATGTCTACAACTTTCCTACTAAGATAATGTTATGATTAAAACTATAATGTAATCACATTAACAACTAACATAATCTTATAGATATTTACTCAATTGGGGATGGGATTCAAGAGACTTACTTTATGGACAGTGGAGCACGCACTGGAGGACCGTAAGCACCTAATGACGGGCCACGCTCAACTGCCGGGCACAAATAGGGGAACCTGGCCCATGCCCAATACTGGACTAATAGTAAGCACCCACCGATCTGACTAATGTCCTTCTCACTTGCCCTGCATAACTCTCGGTACAGCCATGCAAGGTAGGCACTTCCCCAACTATACATTTGTGGGTTGCAAAGGTCTTCCAACTGTTGTACCCACATTAGATGCACCCTATCGCTGGATTTGTTCTCGAATATTGTATCCCCTAGTAGTGCTAGGATGTAGCATCGTGCGTACTTATACAGCGCATCCTCTTCAGCATTAGGCAGCAATGGAGCAACAACTTGCTCCAAAAGTCGGCTGATAAGAATCCTTTGGCCAATGAGTTGCTTATGCGGCGCTTCATTTGTAGGTTGAAACCCAAGGAAGTCCCAACACACGCTTGTCCAGGTTTTCTGGGTGCTCCCTGTTATAGCGTCACCATCAACAGGAAGCCCGAGAAGAACCTCCACGTCTTGCAATGTGATGCTGACCTCACCATGCGGCATGTGGAATGTGTGAGTCTCAGGTCGCCATCGCTCCACTAAGACAGTTATCAGGCCATGGTCAATCTCTCTATCCGGGAGCCAAAGGAGTCCCTCCAAACCAAGTGCCTTAATGATGTTAACAACTCGGTCGTCCACCATTGGCTCTCGATTGGAGAACTCTAAATTACGACTGCGGCAGGTAAGGGTCCCTAGGTCCTGCATAGAACAGAACCATGGATTAATATATGTATGCTGCAACATGTACATTGTATGAATTAAATGCATGTACATTAGTTAAAGAATTAGTGGTGCATTTTACCTACCCATTCCAAATAGCTTTGGACCGATGGTTGGCCTGCTGTGTCAACACCAACGTGTCAATGGGTCCAGGCTCTGCATGGTTAATCCATCCAGCATTTTCAGCAGCCATACTGCACAAAAAAGATAAGCAATTAGCATGTAATAGATATTATTTAAAACAAAAACAAAAACAATCTAAGAAAGATTCTCAAAAAACAAGCCATAGACAACACAACTCATTAGGCTTTGTATATCACTTAATGATTAGATATGCACAAAAGTTAACACAACAAAAGGGGAGGAAGGAAGATGCGGGAGTTGGCTAGATCAAAATCTAAACTTCACCATGCTACATGTAATAATTGTACAATTAGTTAGAGTCTCGATTTCCCAGCCTTTGATATTCAATCAGAGACTATTTATTAGTTCTCTATTAAAGATGATTGTTGTGAAAATAAAACCATTTAGGCAAGATTAAAGAAAAGAGAAGATAAATAGACACGAGAATTTTCACAATATGCCTACATCCACTGACGGTGAGAAAGAAAGTTTCACTATAAAATAAGAAGATTACAATAATAACACAAGCACTCTCGACCCAAACCCCAATTTAATTCTACTTTTCCCTAAATGAATTGCCGCAACTCTACTCTTTTGCTATATGTATATATATTAAGTTGGCTAGGGTATTAACATTGCACAAGGGTTAGTATAGACCGCTCTATTACAACAAGTACTCTATGTTAGACCAAATTATAGCCACCAACTCAACAATGATGATGATGATGTTGTGTTGGTTATTTGATTAAATTAGCTGTACCGTGTCTAGCTTTCAATAATTGCTAGTACTTAATGACAAATTCAGCTTGATAAATGATTTTGAGAATAAATTCAGTGATTTCATTTATCATTCTCATTGGGAAAATAGCCATAGGTCTCAATGAATGTCATTACAAAAGCTTAGACAGGAACTTGTATGACAATGCAATACAAGGTATCATGGAGCACTTCGACTTTAGAAAATTAATTCAACGCTCAGAAATTCGTTGGATGCTGTTGCTTTAGACCCATTCACAGGAGCTTCCAAACTATTTAAGATCATGTTCTTTTCTTGATGAATCAGAAATTATATTAAGAAGAAACAAAGAATACAACTATACAAGTTCAACCAATTACAATTGATTTACAAGCAACTGGGCTAAGCACCCTCGCTCAACCCAGAGAACCCAACTTCACAGCCAACCATTCCACAATGACTCCAGCTACTTTCCAGACAGCATCAATTAACTCACATACATGTAACAACTAAAACCACATCACCAACACAATGCTAACTATCACCAGGAGTCTAGATAGAAATAAGCAACTGGAAGAACATCATCCAACCATAGTAGTCAACATACAGCTTCTGCATAATCCCTTTCCCTCCAAGAATCTTAAGCATTTTGTACATATAGAGCTGTTAATTCAGCTACAAGGCCCTTGATCAGTTTTCAATTACTAAAGGTTCTCAAGAGTTGTAAAGCACATAGATAGCCAAGCTAATGACAAATTAAGTTGTACTTTAAATTATGACTTTGGATCATACGCCTCTGGCGTGGGAAGCATGCACTAGTTTTTTAAGCTCCTAATCCGTGAAAGTAAGACATCTCTTCCATTGTTAATTTAAAAAACAATTCCTTGTCAAATAAAACACCAAATGTGAGTTTTATAATGTTCAAAGTTTGTAAGATGAATTAGAAGGTGGGGGGGGGGGGGGGGGGGGGGACCCTTTTAATGGAATCGTCAACAAAGAAGTCATTTGATGCTCCAAATCATAGATTCACTTGTATGGTTTGAAAAAGAGCTCAAGTAGACCACCATATCTCATATAAGGAACCCACCATTATTTAGGCTCAATATGGGTGTGTGTGATATCAGTGTAACTATATGGAATCCATAAAGGATGAAAGAGAAATTAAAAATAAAGCAAAGAGTGTCCAAAATGGACGGTTTCTTGTAAAGACATTAAAGTGGAGCTTTAGAATCAATCAATGAGGTCTTACGTAGCCAAGCAACCAAATGTATAGTAGCTATAGATTAATAATTAGAGCTATGAGGTTCTAGGTTTTGGAATTATGTGAGATTGTGGCTATTAAGCTTTTAGGGTTCTCTTATTGTATTATTCCATATGGTCTGTGGATGTTGGGGGCATGGTTCAATTCTCGAATATCCTCTCAATTTTCCTTCTCTTCCCTCTTATCCCTTCAGTCTTAAAATTATTTGGTTCTGCTAAAATGAAATGATCAAAATTTTCTAATCAGAAAAAAAAAAAATTTAAAAAAAAATAAAGCTTATTTTAGATAGAATAATATTTTAAATTTATTGCGTTCATTTCATAATATTTATCATTAATTTAGGACACCAATTGATTTTTAACATTGATTTCAAATTGACTCTCAAATTTCTTAAAATATTTGGTCCTTCTTCACTAAAATGCTCAATCTTTTCTAACTTAAAAAATTAAATTTTTTAGTCCTACTTCACTGTAATGTTCAATCTTTTCTAACCAAAAAAGTTGGTGCTACATTCACTCTGAACAGTGAGGTGTGTGTAGATGGGCAGGGAAAAGAAACAAACTTCATTTCGAAAAAGCTAAGCTATAAGTGAAAAATTGTTTTAGCCTTTTCTATTTAATATCCTTACAAAGTAGCCCACAATTTATTTACTTTTGGCATGAAGTGGAATGACTTTTATAGTTTGGGTTAAGGATTATTTAGAGTAGTTGCCGGGTTGGACTTGTACTAACTTGTACTTAATTCTTGTCAAGGATAGTGTTGACTGTGTTATACATTTTTCAATATTAATGAAAATTTATAGTTTGTAGGAAAGAAAAACTCTACCATTAACTAAATAGAAAATAAAAGATAATACCCAAACTAATTTTATTGCATAGCTCTTCCAATTTTCAAACTAATTTAAACATTCAGATTCATTAAAAATATAAATATAAAAGAAGAAAAAAAAAGCAATTAACCTTTCTAAGCTTCTTAGTAACAAGTATTTTGGGTATAGTTTGTTTTAAGTTTTAAGTTTTAAGTTTTAGCTGTTAACTTTTATGTACAATTTTTTAAATCCTATTAATTCTTTTACAACCAACTAAGTTATGGAAGTCTCAAGTGTATTGTTTTACAATTTCTTTTTCTTTTCTTTTTTTAATAATACATTTCAAGAGCTCTTTTTTTTTTTTTTCTTTTTTTTTTTTCAGTTACGAATAATTTTATTGAACAAAACCTAGATACAAACAACAAAAGCACAACACAAAAAAACTATTGGTCAGATCTGCAATGCAAACACCACTAGCATAGGGGAAGCATTACAAAACACAAAACATCTTACCCTACACTACCCTCCCTCTAAAATAGAAAAAGAAATATTCTACCTGATTCATTAAATTCTATTACAAATAGAATTAGGAACATTTTGCTTAAACAGGATTTGAAACTGCTATGCCATTTAACACCTTCACAATCCTTTGAATCCACTAGTGGGATATATAGAGGCAACCAAAGCTAATGTGCATAAAGAGGGTCTAAAACTACACTTCTGCAGATTACTGACACCCCATTGTAACACTCTATTCCAAATTATTTCAGTAACTCTTTTACTCCCATAGAAAATAGAAAACAACAAAATAGCTTGAAGGGCAAGGCTAGTTCACCTTATGACACAAAATATAGAAAGGATTTCTATCAAATACAAATCCCTATTAATTTTTAAAACCTAAGCTGAAAGTACAGGTACTGCAATGTAAAATAAAGTACTCAGTCTACCCTTATGTGAGAGTAAGGGGTAGCACATCACTACATTCTACACCAAGAGTTTGACTAATTTCTCTGCAAAAATTGAGACCAGTGGTGTGCGTCTTTTTTGTATGCATCACATAAAAGGTTTGCGTCTTTTTTGTATGCATCATTTTTTAATGCTACCATGAAGTTTATGTAAATTTAAAAGATCTATAGATTTTAATAAATAATAAACTAGATAACCTCTAATAGACAGGTAAATCCTTCTGAAACTCATGTAGATATAAATTATATGTGTTTCCTCTGTTTCTTATACATGATGATAACATAAGTCAATCAAATAGCTGCAAAAATTTTGGGCATGTCTAGATAACAATCATATTCTATCACCCATGTTTAGCATTCAATCATTCACACTTTCACAAGTGGGGGGACTAGTTCAGTGCCGAAGGGAACAGAGGCAGGTGATAAGACATAAAACACAGAAATGTAAGAAATCTGAATTTGCAATTCAAAAAAATACCATGACCCATCAAAACCTAAAAGCACAAAACCCAACTTTCCCAAAGAGACAATATCTATATTGAAACACAAATCATATTAATTATATTTAAAAGCCAAAAAAAAAATTACCCAGATATATTCTTGAATTGTAATTGATTCCACAAACCAATTCAATCTCAAACAACAATAAAGCTTTGATCTTTTTTAACATTTCCATTAGAAATTCAAAACAGAACCCACAAACCCACTGTTTCCCGGCAACCAAACGGTGAAACCCATTTTCCATAAACACACTATTTCTCACCTTTTTTTTTATTTTATTTTATTTTGAGAGACCGCGTCAACTAATCAATGCTCTGTGAGTGAGAGTGGAGACAGAGTGGACTTTATCAAACTTTAGCAGACGAGACCGCGTGCATACACCTCGCTGTGGCTTTACTTTTAACTTTCCGCCGAAGCTGATGAATGTGAGCGTGGAGACTGAGTGAGAGAAGAGGGTGACTGAGAGAGTGGAGAGGGTGAATGAGAGAGGCCTTGAAGTGTGAGACGGAGAGGGTGATTGAGAGAGTGTGAGGCTGGTCTATGTGAGAGAGAGAGGGTGAGTGAGAGAGTGGAGAGGTGAGGCGTTATTTTTTAAAAATTCCCTATTTGAAATCGAGTCTTAGAGACTTGGTTTCCTTGCAACGTGCATTCTGGCACGGACATGACCATGACCTGACCCATGACCAGGCCACGTGGAGGTACACCACATTTAAAAATCGAGCTTTTGAGACTCGGTTTCGCTTTTAGCAAACCGAGTCTCTAATGCTCGAGATCCACCTAACATCCACGTGGAAATCGAGTCTCAGAGACTTGATTTCCATGTGGAATTTTGCCACCTCACATATATCAAAACCAAGCCTCAAAGACTTGATTTACAGGCCCAAAATTGAGCCTTTGAGATTCGAGATGTTACTAAATGATATAGTTACAAAATCGGGCCAACTAACTACATAGTTGGATAATTAGGGTTAGTTTGCAATTTCGTCCTCTATCTTTTTAACCAAAAAAAGAAGAAGAAGAAGAAGAAGAAATAAGTGGTTAAAGTCTTGCAAGCATTTGGTACACTATAAAGCGGATAACAGCTAAGCTCACCTAAGCATTGGGTTGTCCGTCCATCACCAACAATAGCTTGACCTTCACTGTGATAGTTAAGCAAATAAGACCTGCAGAAATGGCGAAAACACAGCGAGAGCGAGAGAGACAGAGATAGAGAAGAAGAGTAAGAAGAAATAGCGATGTAATCTCATGGTTTGACGGCATCTCATGGTGGTTGAAGCTTCAACAATGGCTGTAAGTGCCCAAAAAAAATCTCTGATCTGAACTTGTGATAGGGCAGTTTCACTGATTTTCTTGCATAGGGTGGTTTTTTGGGTTAAAAGAATAATTTTGGTGTACGGTTCATGATTAACCCCGTAGGACCGTGCGGTCCGGTCCAGGTATCAAAATCATGTTTACAGATTGTTCAAGCACTTCTTTAATGTTGACAACGTTTTGGTTTGGAGGTTGAAGGACTTTGATTCTAAAAGCTTTTGTTTTCTTTTTTTTTTTTTTTTTTTTTTTTTTTTTTTTTTTGTGGCTTTTTTGGGTCTGCTTGTTTGCTAAGAACCCCACGACAAATATCCATGGCTTCAAATCTGATAATTTCGTGGGAGCTCCTTCGTGGGAAGGATTGGATTCTGCATTGGCATAGGTAAGGCTGATAGGCTCTTTATCTATGGAGGAAGAGAGATTGTAGATATATATATATATATATAGAAAAAATAAAGTAGTGGGTGTTCTATTTCCAATAGGCGACAATTGAACATTTTGAAAAACCTCTTGATCGGGAATAGGAAGAATCACCACTAATTAAGACAGATTTGAAGAAGGTCTAAATTAATGCTTAATTAATTGAAAGAATAGAAAAATATTAATTACAAAAGGAAGGGATAAATGGATAATGTGTACCTAATATGGACTCTGAGTTTTTTTTTTTTAAGTATAGTGGCAATTGAACAGGTATGAAGGAGTGATTCAGTTAAATGAGGAGAGGAAGAGACCAAGGAGGGAAGAGAGAGAGAGTTTTGCGTTAGAAAACTGAAGTTGTGAAGTTTTGAAAGCATGAAAGATAGGAAAACAATTAGAAAGCTGAAGTTGTGAAGCTTTGTAAGCCTGAAAGACAAGAAGATACAGAGGGCTTAGCATTAAAGACTATTTAGCTTGGTTGGGGCTTTACGGTTGACAACATTAACCATAAATTATATAAAGATTGAGCTTTAAAGTAGAGATAGGGCTGGGAATCATTTCTTTTTAATAGTATTTTAAAATTATGAAAAAAAAATTAAAAAAAAGAAGGTTAATGACGTGGATGCTGATGTGGCTCAATATAAGCATAGCAACATTAAATGTTATGCTTTAGCTTTTAGTATTATATAGATATATTGATTGATTCTTTAGTAATTGTACCAGCTAATATGAACTAGTTTATCAAAAAATATATAAAATTTCTTGCTAGTATTCTAGTCAATCAACATCTTGAGAAAATTCATTCTCCCCAAAAAAAAAAAAAAAAAAAAAAAAATCTTGAGAAAATTAAAACCCAAACCATTGTGCAACTGGAGCCACAGCTGGTGCTGCCCGCAGAGGACCAGGAAGTTGCCATGGTTTGAGAATTTTCTGATCGGTTTGATCCGCCACTGAATCTTTTATTGCCACTCAATCTTGTAAACTCTTCTTGAAAAGACTACTCCTTTTGTAAGTCTTTCTGTTATCAATTTATCATTATTATTATCATTTTTAAAATGATGGCATCATTGCATTGCGTGATATTATCATTTTGACTTATGGGCCAGCATACATATCTAAATCTAATGGTTTCTTAATCATTCATAATCATGGAGAAGAGTAACTCCTTATGCTCAAGAATGATGTTTATTATGGACAAGTTCTCAATTGTCTGAAGCGATTTCTATTTCTAATTTATGAGCTGCCAGCCAATGGAATCTGTTTCACAGTATATATCAAAGTTATTGACGAGACCAAAACCTTCAGCTCTTGCCAAGGAATTATGCCGTCGATTTTCACTGGCTGAGATCAAGATAGCTACCAAAAACTTTGATAATGATTTAGTAATTCACCAGTGAAGGTTTTGCAGAGCGTATAAGGGATTTATTGATGACTGTACCAGAACCGTTACAATAAAGCGGTTGATTACCAAGTCAGGACAGGGTTTTGAGTACTCATTAAGGACTGAGGTGCTATTGCTTTGTCAGCTTCGCCACCCTAACCTCGTCCCTCTCATGGGATATTGCATTGATGAAGATGAGAATATCCTAGTCTGCGAGTTCATGGTCAATGGATGCCTCTACAGAAAACTCCTCTACAAGGACCACGACAAAGATCCACTCCCATGGAAACACAGACTAAAGATTTGTGTTGGAGTGGCGAGTGTACTACACTACCTTCACACTGGGGTAAAGCATACTATCATCCACCATGACGTGAAGCTAGACAACATTCTGTTGGAAGAGAAATGGGAGGCCAAGTTGTCAGATTTCATGTCCTCAAAGATATGTCCCCCAAATTTGTCAACAGTTCATTTTGTATACACGGAGGAAGATAAAACTTCTTTGATTCACGGTACTATGGCACAACACTTGGATGCTGAGTTCCTTGTGAGTGGGGAGCTGACTGATAAATCTGACGTCTACTCTTTTGGTGTGGTACTTCTGCAACTACTCTGTTGTAGAAAAGCATCCTATGTGGTTGATTGGGCCAGAAAGCGCATACAAGAAGGAACCATTAATGAGATGATTGATCCGTATCTGATAGGGAAGATAGCTCCAGAGTGTTTGAAGATATACTTGGACATTACCACTTCTTGTATTCGAACTAAGGGAGTGGATCGTCCTACAATGGGTGAAGTGGAGATAGAGCTTGAACATGCACTGCAGCTGCAAGAGAGTGCAGATGCTGCGAGCAAGGATGGTGTGGATCCTTCTGGTGAATACAACTATCCCATTGTTGAATATACAGGCCCTGCTTCTCCAACGCCTGAGCCTGAGGATTCAATTTGGGATTCAGATAGCACCACTTCTGCTGACTTGTCCTTCAACACCACCATGCCAAACAACCAATGATTAATCACAAACGATTATCGAAATTGCATTCCCAGAAGCAAATGGTATGATTGATAATTATTTGATCCAAAAAAAATAAAGAAGAGTTGGCATTTCTAGATTGGCAAAAACTAGGTACTGAATGCATTTCCTTGTGTATACAGCTTTCAACATGGTTGAATTCAATTGGAAAAGTTGAGTTGCAATACCAAAGTCCAACTCTTTCAAAATATGAAAACTTTTTAATTTATTTTCTTTCTTTTTTTTCTTGTATATTTATTTTTAATGTCTATATGATAAAATGTCTGCAGACATTATAAAAACTTGATTCAAGCTGTCTTTGTGGTACTACTTTCTTATCTACTATGGCTGAATATATAAAGAAGGGTAAAACTTAGTATAGAGTACACTTTAGTAAATGTAGTACATTAAGTTCTTTCATTAAAATCAAAACATAGTTGCATTGAATTTAAATCTCCTTGGAAAATATACAACATCTGAGGAATTGTACTTAAATACTTCCTGAAATCTTTTCCTAAAGCAAAGGGTTGAGAATGAAAGTAAAAGAGGTGGAAAAAAGAAAAAGGATAACTCCAAATAGAAGGAACCAGCAATGTTCAGATTGTATAAAAACCTGAATAGATTCAAGCTAACTTTGAAAAAGTTTAACATAGGGAATTTTGGTAATCTTTCTTGAGCGGTTCAATAGGCAAGGTAGGAATTGGAAGCAACACAAAAATAAAATATTTCTGTTTCGAGTATAGATTATATACGTAATGGAGGAGAATAAAAAAATGACGCTAACTAATCTATAAGAAGAGCTATGGAAGCTATTTTCATAACATAGGTTCAAGAATCAGTGACTGAAGTTTAAAACCAGAGTTTGATTGGTTTTTATAAAATAGTCAAGACCCTTTATCCCAAAAGAAAAGAAACAAAAAGAAAGAAAGAAAAAGAAAAGGGAACTAGTTAAGATGAGAAATGCGAAAAGTACTTTCAGATGCTTATATAATGATCAAGGGGTGAAAACTGTTGATGGATAGCAGATAAAAGATATGGTTATTGAGTTCGACCAAAGGTTGTTGGGGAGTTTTATTTAGAATCAAATCATTAGTCAAGCTGTCCTAGATCAAACAATATAGTTTACTATAGTAGCTGAGAAAATGAATTTTCTACAAAAAGGTGTGATTGGTATAGAAATCAAGGAGACTATCTTTCATTGAAATGGGACAAGACTCCTAATGGCTATTCATCCCATTTCTTTAAAAAGCATGGTTTGTGCTTCATTAAGAAGTTATTGAAGCAGTTAAACCCTTTTTCACCACAGGCAGGCTACTTGGGGAAGTTGATGCCACCAGTATCATATTGGTTTATAAGTTTGTAGCCCCTAAAAAATGGAGTACTTTAGAGCAATTTCTTGTTTCAACGGAATCTAAAATTTAATTACAAACATCTTAGCCAAATGGTTGGATAAGTGCTTGACTGATCTCATAAGCCTAACCAATACAGCTTTTATAACAGCAAGGGGCATAACTGAAAATGTACTCCTTGCTCGGGAGCTGATGAACAATTATCACAGGATCCTTGGCCTTGCTAGATGCACCCTGATACTAGATACAATGAAGGCATATGGTTTTGTAAAACAGTAGCTCTTTTCTGAATTGTGCCACTATCATTGGCTTTCCTAAAATATTTGTAGCGTGGACGAGTGAATGCATCACTTCTCCTAGGTTCTCTTGCAATACATGGAAGTTTAGTGGGGTATTTCAAAGGGGAAAAAATGAATAATACAAGGATATTCTTTATATCCTTATTTGTTTGTTGAGTTTAAGAAAGTATTTTCAAGAATGTTAATGAAAGTTGCTGTGAAAGCAAAGAGCTTTAAGTTTCATACTGGGGTGTGAAATATTAAATCTTACTTGAAATTTGTTCATGAAGAATACAGTGTTCTTTGCTAGGATGTCAAAAGAAACCAAAATTTTAGAATCTCTCTATCTTGCATTCAAGGAGGGTAGGTAGTTAGTAATACCTTGTATTGCCTCTAATCTCAGCTAAACTCAAAGCTTAAGATTGTAGGCTAGTTGAAAAGATTACAGTTACGATAACATTTGAAATGGGAGAGGAAAAGAAACTCTCTTTTACAGGGAAGCATCAAATGCTGCAATTTGTGCTTTATGAAATCTAAATGTATTGGACCAACATTTTTATCTTACCAATGAAGATCATATTAGCTACTGAATAAAGCTTTTAACTGCTTTATATAAAGTAGTAAGGAAGGTTCTCCCATTCGAGCAAACATGGCTTGGAAGAAATTTGTCTATCCAATATGAAGGTTAGACATGAAAAGAATCAAAGAATGGAGATTATGGAATAAAGCTGCTATTCTCAGGCCTGTACGAAACCTATTTTTTCAGTCTGGCTCGATATAGGTTGCTTGGACATATAGGTATTTATTAAGAGGAAAAATCTTTTGGAAGGTCAAAATTCCTTTAGCCGGTTCATGGGGAGGGGGAAAATGCTACAAGTAAGAGAAATAGCTAGACCTCTAATCAAATTTTGGGTGGGAAGGGGAGATAGAATCCTTCTTTGGCATGATAACTAGCATCCAATGGTGCTGTACTTCATAAAAATGGATTCAGAGTGATACATGCATGGTTCAAGAAGTTCTACCACTATTAAAATTTCAATTTTCATTTGAGATGGGCTAAGATATTGGATACCTGCTACATTGGATGATCTGGTGGACTTCCAATATAATCTTACCAAGTTAAATTTGATCAGGAAGATAAGGCGTATGAGATTCCATCCAAATCTGGGAGGTTTCTTTGCCACAGTGCCACTTATCACAGAATGAAATAAAGAGTAAGGCTTTGAGCCTGTGACAGTTGAATGGTGAAAGCTCATATGGTTTTCAACAGTTATTACTAAGCACTCATTTATTTATTTATTGGTTGGCACTGAAGGATAGGCTCTCAACTCTAGCAAAATGGAGTTGGGTTGCGAATCATGATGAATTGTAGATGGTGATTGTTGGGTCACGATGAGTGGAGACGGTGGTTGCAAGGTCAGTCTGGTGGAGCTGCCGTTGTGGGTATGGGTATTTTTTTTTTTTTTGGGGTTTTGTTTGGGTCTGAGGTGTGAATCATGTGATGTTTGGTTGGAACAGTTTGGGTTTGAGGAAGATGGGTGGGTAGTGATGGGTGGTGCTGTGGTGGACAGTGGTTGGGTCACACGATGCTCGATGTTTTTTATTTTATTTTATTTTTTTTTTGGGTTTGAGGTGCGAATCATGTGATGTTTGATGGTGGGAACAGTTTGGGTTTGCAATCGATGGGTGGGTAGTGATGGGTGTGTTATGGTGGCCGGCGATTGCTGGGTCACACGATGCTCACTAATGGGTCTGGGTTTTGTTTTGAATTTTATTTTAATTTTTGGATTTGTTTGAGGTGTGATGTAAACAGATCTATTTGAGGTTAGATGTTAGATGGTTTATTGGTTGAGTTGATCTATGTTTGATTGCCTTGTGTGATACTGGATCTAATTGGGTTGATCTTGGTTTGATGGAGGGAGGATTTTTGTCTTTGGAATGCAATGTAAATTTTTATTTTTCCTAATGAGAATGTATGGTTTTGATTTGGAAAAATGGGTACTAGTTTAGTGATTTTTTTTTTCTTTTGTAATCTTTCTCAAAATACATGTTTTGTATATATCTTTTGGACTGGTTTGAGCTTCAGAGAGAGGCATTTATGTTATGGCGCAGAGAAGAAAGCGAACAAACAGAAAATATGGAAAAAAAAAATCGTTTGGAGAGAGTGAACAAACGGCAGTACACGTCGTCTGTTTTTAAGGAGCAAATTGGTCATTTTCAACAACTTTTGGACGTGTTTGGTATTTCCTCAAACCTCGGAGGAGGTTTTTGGAATTTACCCTAAAAAATTTAAAAAGGAGAAATGTAAAAAGAAAAGAAGAGAAGTGATTGCAAAAGGTTATACCTCTGAATCTCACAGTTCCTCTCTTTCTCAACCACATAACTCCAAAACTTTCACAACAAACAAATCACCACCACACCCAAATGAATTAGGCCATTAAAGCAAGACATGACTAGGATTATAAAATGGAGGACAACATTCATAACAAATTGAATACAAAGTGTTGTGACTTCTAAATCTACATATAAGGATTGGTTAGATATCCCTAAAATAGTACAATTCTTTTTTCTTGTTTCTTGTCGATTTAGTACTTAATGTAGAGAATATTGTAGTCTGCAGAATGTTTGTACACACATGTTATGTAAAGATCTTAATCTTAGGAGGAACTCACATTTGCCATATTATTCTCTATCTCTGTTAGAGCTTCCTTCTAATACTTCAAGTCTTTTAATCCTACTTGCAACATGAGAATGAAAATACAAAACTCAGGTAAAGGTTCTTATTAGACCCTAAGTTTTGAAAAAAAAAAAAAAAATAGAGAGAGAGAATGCTAATTGTAAGTTTGTAATGGGAGAGGCTTAACTCCGGTTTATTTCATTCTCTTTTCAGTTTCCAATTTCCCACGTCACCTTCTTATTCTTCTCTTTCTCTCCCCAATATCACCACTAACACCTTAGAGGCAGGAGCACCAGTTTTTTTTTTTTAAATAAAAAATGAAGAATTGCACAATACTAACATAGATTTCAGTCAATACCCATTATCATCTTATTGAGAAGAATAATTGAAAAGATTTCACAAAGCCACCATATTAGCCAAACTGAAATCCCAAAAAATTACATAGTATAAACATGCAAGAAGGTAACGCAAGAAATTTTTCCAAAACAAATAGATTTAAGACTTCTTTTAGGGCCAACAACTTCACCTTTTGAACCACAAAACAAATAGATCCCCACCTTTTTTTAGATCACTGTCCGCCTCCTCAGCTCAAAAGCATCTGTTTTTGGTGGTGGTGTTGCGGGATGACAGCATGGGTCAAAGTGGTGGAGATTTGGGATGTCTGCTGGTGGTGGTTTGGGATTTCAGTTTGGCTAAAATGGTGAGTTTTGGGTTTTCAGTTTCGATTGTGAAATTTTTTTTCAATTTGGTTCAAGAGATGATGGTGAAGTTGCAGATTTGTTTCCCGATGGTGATGAAGAAATGGTGGTGAAGTTGCAAAGCAAAGAGGAAAGGCAAGAGAGATGAAAAATTACAGGAATTGTTTAGACTTTTGTTAAGACTCAAGGCTAGAAGTATGGTAAAGCCTAAAATATAACTTGAATAAATGCAAGGGACGGGCAATTGAAGGGTTAAACGTAGCATGGCCGAGTTAATGGTATACTTGAAAGTTTAAACATTAGAGGAGTGAGGAGGAGTAATAATAGACGAGGTGTAATAACTTGGAACCAAAAAAATAAAAAAAAAAGATGGATGGATGCATGACTTAAATAAAATAGCTATAGAAGGCATCACTTGGCATAACCTCATGCTCTCCCACATGAAGTCTCTACTTTTATATAATATATATATATATATATATTTGATTCTATATGTATCTTAAAAAGAAAAAAAAAAACTCCTTCAAGGTTCTATACCTCATTAGTGTGCATCATTAACATATTCGTTCATGGTACCTCAAATCTATAACCATATTATGTTAACTGTTTGTAGTTCCTTCAATACATTTATATGCTTTCGAATTTTGTGTAAGATGTTCTACCCTACAAATATGAAAGTTCATTTGTTACTGGTAGGTTCCATATTAATTAGCAATTTTTGAAATTAACCTTAAACCTCTAATACACCAATAATTTTGTGTTAAAGAGAGGTAAATCATCTAAAGTGTATCCAGAAGCGAATATGGTTTAATGGTTTATTTCTTATTTTCTTCTAAGATTGGACAAATGGTGGACATTGAAGAGGGACTAAAGGAATCAGTATTAACACCATACAAGATTCTTCGCAAAGTATTCAAAATGGATATGTAACTACAACATGATTATGTCAAGAACACATATAAGTGATCGACCTTGAACCATTGTAACAGCAACATCGTTAATAGAGAATTTTCTTTGGTCACATTGAGATAACTCTGTTTCTAAGGAAATCTGCATTTCAGTAAATGAAGAAGTTCAACAATCTCACTTTTAAGCATGGATTTAGCTCTCTATCCAACAAGATGTTGCTTGTCTTTAGATCTCTATGAATAATTCTGAACCTAGAATCCCTGTGAAGGTAGAATAGAACTCAACTAATTCCTTCAGTAGTGTTGAAACATTTTCTTCAATATAACAATTTTTTCTTGTGAGGATCTAATGAATTTAAACAAAAGCATTAAGAGAAACTCACAAAGTGAAGGAACAAAAAGTTTGCAAAAGAAGTTGTAGTGGTGGAGTTACAAGAGAATTGTAAAAGTTTGATTCAATTGAAGTATCACAACAACAAACATTGTTCAAATGTCTCATAGTAGTGTGTTTGCAATAGAAGTTCTAGTGTTCATCAAAAAGCAGTGTGATTGTTACACTGTGCATAACAATCACTACTTATAGTATTACCGTTACCATACCTCACCACACATGTGACCACAAAATTAAGGTGTGGTGTGGTGCTAAAAATAACTCAAAACCGCACCAACCATAAACAACCCTAGCCACATTTGGTTATGATTCTTATGTTAAATTTTTTCTCAAAAAAAAAATTTTAAAAAAAAATGAAAGAAAGAAGAAGAAGAAAAGAAAAGAAGTAGGTTACTAGGCTAAACAAGCAAGTCATGCCACCACCATGAATTTTTATATCCTTTCCCTCCACAGCTCTAGCTCAAAACCCAGTACTTAATTCATCTTCTTTCACTTCACTTTTTTCTCACTTCTATTCTTTCCCTATCTTCTTCATGTGCCCAGCCAGCGCCACTCAAGAGTCTCAAGGAGCCAAAATGTATTAAAAAAAAAAAAAAACGAAACTAGCTGTGAAACTTCAAGAAATCAGATGGAGGTGACTTATGGGTTGCTTAGTTTTATTTTTATTTTTTATTTTTATTGTTTACATTTATTTATTTGGCAAACGTTTTTCCTCATAACCACATGCAATTTTTATTTTTCAACTTTTTTATTTTTATTTTTTTTACAAGATATAATTTCTACTCTAGCCTAATCTAAATGTATATGTGTGTAAAACTCTTTCATGGAAACTTGAACCCTGACCCTTATCACCTAGATCTCACAAACATTTATACTTGTGGAATGATCATCACAACAAGCGTGTGCGGTGATATTTTTCAACTATTAGTTATGATGCTTTTTAATTATGGCCTATATCTGCGCAACAAATCAATGGTGGCAATATGTTATTAATAGGTAAAAAGTGATGTAAATGGCCCAAATTAGAAATAATAAAAAATTATCATCTAATATTTGCTATGAATGTTGCATTGGGGGAAAAAGTTTAGCTAAGTGTAGGTGAACAACCATCCATTCGTTTCTTTGTTTTAATTATTATTTTTAATCTCTATAGCTTTATATATATATATATATATAGACACACACACTAAATAAAAATTTATACACTTATGAACAACTCACTTATGAACAAGAAATTCATAAATAAATAAATAAAAATTAAAAATTAAAAAATTTTGCATCAAAAATAAATTGGTAGAATAGATTTTAAGTTGAAAAATTATTTAATTAAATCTAAATATTTAAAAGCTATCGATTTATACGTAGCCTTAGGCCCAAAAGTCTCTTGGGCCCTCTGTTAATTAGTAACTAATTTAGACCCAAAAAAAAATTAGTAACTAATTGCTAATTTAAGAAATTCAATTCACTTAAATAAATCAGAATCCTAATAAGACTCTCACACGCGAGCGCACACACAAACCCACACCATGGTTTTAAAAACCGGTACGGTGAAAGAACCGAAAAAGGGACTGATTATCGGTTTTCTGGTCGGACCGGGGTCCAACCGATGGTCAAACCGATGACGTCATAAATAATTTAATTAATAATTATAAAATTAATAATTATAAAAATAAATAAATAATTTTATAACTGGTCATTTTAACTAAAAAATTAAATAATAGTAAAACATTAAACTCTAATTTACCAACTTTTAGATACTGCTGAACACAATTTAACCAAAACAAAAACAAAAAAACATATACAAGCACCACTAGCCCACTATAGAATATTATAGATATATTTAACTTTTCAAGTAACAAAAATAAGTGACCAACGGGTAACAATATCATTGCCCACTATATATTTTTTCCCTCCACACATTCACACGTATATCCCACCTACCACACAATTTGAAATCACATCCACACGTTTCCCATCTCATTTCTCACTTTTTGCTTTTCTGCCTTTTCATATGGGTCCGTTTGGATACAGCTTATTATTGCTGAAAGTTACTGAAAACTGATTATTGCTGAAAACACTGTAGCAAAATAATTTTTAAATATGTGAATAGTATTGTGGGACCCACTTTTAATATTAAATATTGTGTGAACAGTGCGTGTACAGTGCGTAAACAGTACATGCACAGTACACGCACAGTGATTTTTGTGCCCCAAAGTCAAAAAAGCCGGCCAAAAAAAAAAAAAAAAAAAAAAAGTGAAAACGCAGTGCAGAAAACGTAACTCCACAAAACCCACTATCCAAACCCACACTATATGTCTTTCTTCAATTCTCTATCTCTCTGTCTCTTCTCTCTCGTGAATATGTGCAGTGCAAGAAGCAAGAGCAGCAAAAAAAAGCCTCAACTGAAGCAGACAGATCCTTACCAATCTACTTATCTTTGGGCTTTTTTGTTTCTTCTTCAACACAATATAGTAAATCTGATTTTTTTTTTTTTTCTTTTGAGCAAAAGGTAAGTAAAATAAATCTGATGTTTTTGGTTCATTGTGGGTGTCTTAGGCTTCACCACTTCATAAATTTGAAACAAGATATGATGTCTTAGGCCTCACCATCAAAATCTCTCTTCTTAAATCTGAAACACGATCTCTCTTTTTAAATTTTTTTTTTTTTTTTTTTTTTTGGTTAAAAAACACAACAGCTGAAGGATTTCTGAAGAAGTGCAAAAACCGGTTTAACCGCATCGGTTTCCGGTTATGCCGGTTGAACCGGCGGTTTGTACTGTTTTCCGATTTTTCTTTTATTTCCGGTTTTAACTAATAACCGGACCGGATTAAGGTCCGGTTTCCGGTTGAACCGGTTGAACCGGCCGGTCCAATCCGGTTTTTAAAACTATGACCCACACGAAAGGGAGCAGAAGAAAAAGAAAAATTCCTTTCATAAAAAAAGGAAGAATTCTTAAACCAAATATGTCAGCAAACCCGAGTTCAAAGATGAAGGAGGCCAAGGACCAGTTGTTGTTTTCCGTACCATTGATTCTTACCGGTATTATCCGTTACTCAATAACCTTGGTATCTGTCATGTTCGCCGGCCACCTTGGTGAGCTTGAGCTTGCAGGTGCTGCATTTGCAAATTCGTGGGCAAGTGCTACTGGTCTCTCTGTCCTGGTAAGTGGTAACTCTATCTATCATGTGCATATTTATCTAGATTTCACGCTCCATAATCCATTTGTTCTTTGATTCTCTTTCTTATGGGTAAAGAACTATACCACTTTGTTCAGAGATTAAGCAAGATATCCAAAGAAATAGTAGTCAAACAAATGCAAGGCTGTATTAAATATAGGAAGTACATAGGGTATTGTACCCGTGTCATATCTGTGTCATACCAGAGTCGTATCAGTCATTTCATGTTATAATTTTTCAAGAAATTGCTGGTGTCACCTTGCCGAACCCTTACCCATGTCTGTGTTCATGCTTCCTAGATATCAATATATTATATATATGTTTTCTGGGATACAAATAAGTATCAAAGCATAATAAATAGACCTAAGATTTGGTGTGTGTGTGTGTATATATATATATATATCTTGTGGAGGAAGAAGGCTTAAATAAGAGAGCAAAAGTAGAAGGAGAAATTGTTTGTTGCTATTTTTTTATTTTAAAAGTTGTTTTCTCCTTCCTGGACATAGTTTTTTTCCGGCTTGATCCTACAGAAAGAGCACGTACAAACTGTAACACCCCATAATTTTTGACACCAATTTAATTAATTATACGTAAATTATAAGGAGGCCCACAATTAAATGGATTAAATTAAAGTGGGCCTAAGATATTAAAAATATAATAAATACTATGGAATATGAAGCCCAATGAAGTGGCATAAGTAAATATATGGGCCTTGATAACCCTAGCCTTTTTACCTTTTAAGTTACACGTGTAAGTACATAAAGAAGTTCCTTTTTGTTTCCAGCCGCAACACATGTTTGAGCTATTTCCTTTCTTCTCTACGGCTGTGCAAAGTATCTCAGGTATGGTTGTCTTGCTGAATTTTTTTGGAAGTTGAAATATTTACAGAGTTGGAATTAATCTATGGCTAATAATTGTCCTCACATGCGTCTGTGCAATTGTTCTTTTGGTACCAAGTAAAATAACTGCTCAGAACATCTAAACATATCACCTATATTGATGGGAAAGCCGGCTAGGATGATTACATATTATAATAGGAATTAATTGTATATATTTAGCCGTATGGTCCTCCATAGGCTTTGAAATTGGTTTGACCGAAGTATAGTATTGGGATAGAAATCATCCCACGTTCTCAGGGAGAAATTTTGATTGAATTTGCTTTAGTAGCTAATAGGACAAAAAGGCAAGACTTCATAAATATCTACCCTAGCAATATATCAAAGGAAATTGTAGGCACTAGATTGACAGGTTAAAGCCATCACGTGGCTTTCAATATTAAGTTGAATATATATATATATATATATAATATTAGGGTCAATGGACTTATGGACATCCAGTGGCATCTAGATGGAATGCCAAGCAACAAATTAAGGCAATACGTGGCTTCCAATATTAGGTTGGATAGATATAATATTAGAGTGAATTAGATAGTTAAGTGAATGAATAGAGAATTTGGATAAATCAATATTGTCTAGGATAAAATTGTTTAAGTGTGAAAACTGATTTTAAGTGGGAAATTGTGTATTGATGAACCTATTTTTGGTGTTGCTAGGTTCTAATTCTACTGAATTGTTGTGACTCAAGGGTGATTGATTCCTTTTATTTTGCAATTAAGAGGTAAGTGGTGTTTACTAATTTTGGGGGGTTTTCCCAAAGCAGTGTTGATTATTAAACTATTTTATATCAAAGAAACATGTTGATATTTTATATATGAATTGATATTTTATAAATGTTTGATGTGCACATTGACTATTCGTTTTATGAAAATCTTGTGGGACAACCTGAATTTATTTAAACTTGTATGCGTGAATATATCTTTATATTTTTGAGAATTATGAATGGATTGTTTTTGTGAGCATATTGAAATGTGTTTTGGAAACCTATGGCAAATCGTGAATAGAAGCTCAGTATGGTATCTAGTCCTTAGCAAGGGACAATCATACTGTAGCTAGTCCTTAGCAAGGGACGGTCCTAGAAAAGGGGACAGTGCACATTTAATAGCTCCTTAGCAAGGGAGTATATTATTAAGGATCCAAAAAGGAAGCTCCTTAGCAAGGGAGTGCACCTTTTGGTTCCAAAGGAACTATCCTTAAGAAAGGGGATGAAAAGGAGGTTCCAGTCCCAAAAGGGGGACAGCACAACCCTGTCAACGGGGCGTAAACGTTGACCACGAGAAAAGCCTAGGAAATTGTTTATGTGATGATATATATATATATATATATATTATAATGGCTCACAATAAAAAGATATTTGTTTTTATATATATGAAGTATTTGATGATAAATATTGATGAATTACAAGTTATGCAATTGTTGTAAGTATTATTTATTTGGAAGGTTTGTTCCCACACCCCAATGTTAGTGAATTCCACTTATTGAGTTATCTCACCCCCATTTATTTCCCATTACAGATACATTAGAGGGATTATTGGAGTAGAGATTCTTGGGAGACAGCAGTTACGAACTATATTGTGGAATTGAGGATTTTATTGTTATTTTTATGGTATTAAACATTGTATTGGAGAATTATTTTGAGGATGTTTGTATTTGGTGAATTAGAGCTCTGACATTTGTGATGAGATGTTAGGTTGTTGGTTTCTTTCATTTAATATTTTTATGGATTATTCAGATTTAAATAGTCTTTTATTGCTTATGATTTTGGGGCGTTACAATTGATTGTTACACAAACAGACTTCTTGTGAAGGATGAGTTTATTTACAACAGCTTATATTGCTTAAAAATTAAGCTAGGAAAATACTTAAAAGATGTGAAATTTGAAAATTTGTACTTGAGCTAATAAGTCAGAAGATGAGCCATATACTGTTGTTGCTAGCCATAGGCAGCCACTCCTCCTTTCCCAAGCATCCAATTTGGATATCAAACAGTTTAGCTGATGACGTATTGTTAGTGGCAGTGTCACAGATAATTCTAATACCAAAATTTTGGAGAAGAGGGTCTTTTGGATGTCAATTGTCATGCCAGGAAAATATATTGTGTGTGTGTGTGTGTGTGTATATATATATTGATCAATTTGATGTCCATTTCCCAGTTAGTATCTCATTAAAAGGTCGAGGTTCCCTCTTAAAATGGAGGATTTTTTTTTTTTTTTTCTCAAATCCCATGAGCTGTCAACAGAATATGTAACCTTGCAACTCGATCTGCCCTTCAACAAATAGGCATGGAGCCATGCAACCTGTATAGAGCCTAATGTTTCAAATAGCCTCCATATGAACCACATAATGGCAGCCATGTTCCACTCAACCAGATTAGTAGCCTCAATAGAATCTTTGCTAGCAGCAGCAAAACATATGTGAGACAGATTCACTTAGGATGGTGCATGAAACCATTGCATCCTGCTCTTTCTTGCTGCGTGAAACTTGTGAAAACTAGCATAATCAATGCAGAAAGGTAGGCGGGCAAATGATCCTTGCTGCATCTCTTCTTCACTTCAAAATATTCAAATAAACCACCTCTTAAATCTATAGAATATTAGAAGATATACAAGTTTTGACAGAAGAAACAAATGTTTGAGGACTAACCAATAGCAACTAGCATATCAAGAATATATCCGCACTCCACAGAAACATAAGCTTGGAGAATACCAACCTTGTTTATACACCTATGAGGTTTTTTATTTTATGGTTATTTTTCAACCAGTTCTTGGAGCCAATAATAAATGTTACAGATCCAGGTATAAATGCAGTTTGTCAAGGGCTCACAAAATCATTCAAACATAACTTCATTCTCTTAGCTAAAATCTTAGTAATATATTGTATTGCAACAGGCTATAGGCTGAGAGTCAGTCAATTTTAAGGGGATTAGAACTAGAGTTAAAAATAGTAGTATTGGCCTCTCTATGAGCTTACAAGAAAAAAATGAACCTTGGACAGCTTCAATTACTTCTCCAACAATAGGCTAGGCAGATATGAAAAGATGAGCATTAAAACCATCAGGGCCAGGGCACTTCTAACCACTAAGAGAACACAAAACAGATTTTATTTCCTCAGTTGAAACATCCTTCGGTAAATCACTCTTGGAGACTCAGGGAGCTGGTAATTAAGGATTTGAGATAACTTTCCCTCCATACTTGTTAGGATTCCTGCTGGAATGCCCAAGAAAATTTTGATGGAAATTCAGAGCTGTATATTCAGAGCCATACAGCTAATCTGTTACATACATATTATGGTCCAGAAAGACCGTGTACTTATAAAACAAGCAAACTAACCATGGGTAACATATTAGTCTATGCTTAGCTTAGGGTTTTGAAGTAGATAATCCCTACATTAGGTTCATTGTGAAATGAAGTGCTTAGTAGCAAAGATGTAGCCGTTAAAGGCTTTTTGCTGTCTCTCTTTCAATCTCTCAATCATTCAAAAACTTCAACACATCTTCAATCTTGTTTACATCATCTCCTAACAAAAATTTAATTTAATTCTGAACGCCTCAAATCCTTATCACTTAGTGAATCTGAACTGTTTTGATCACCTAAATTAAGCCACCTTACTCTTGCTTTCTGTCTCAAGTAGCCTTGGCATTTCTCAAAGTCACAGCAATGATATTTTTCCCCTTTATGGCAGTGTTCTGATTTTGACCAGGATTATTAAACAGCCCCTATTGCACCTCTTCAAGATCTCTTTTTGCCTTGTTAACATTTTCAGTCAAACCCCCATCCTGTTGTGTATTAAACTTTTCAAATAAAATTTTAAGCCACTTCATCTTTCTAAAAACTATATGGTCACACCCTAGACTTCTCTGTTCTTAGTAATTCTGACTATATCCCACACTCAGTTCCCAAAAGTTGTAACACATTATTTCAGAACTTTATGTATTCAGTATTAGAGAGTATTTCTCTTTATTTTATGAAGGTAATATAAGTGCAGAATTTTCTTTCAAAAGCCATTAATTTTGCTATAGCAGAACTAAAGACACTCACAGCCTGGCTACAAAGAAAAAGAGAGCTCAAACAACATCTCTGATGCAAGTTAACAGCAGGTATTTTTTGGCAAGTATTAACAACATATTAGCCTAGCTGGATCAATGATGATACATATATATTGACACTGGATATCCCAATTCAACAAAGGCATCTATTTCGAATAGTGTAACAGATCTTCATAGGCAATCCTCCTGGCATTTAAATTTTGTTCTTCACAACATCCACTTCACTTCTAATATTGTTTTTATAAACTCTATTATATTTCATTACAACCAAATATTATATATAGCAGCTGACCAAGCTAGCACCATTAATTTTTTTTTATAACTTTTGCGCTCAATCTTTCAGAATGTTTATGTTAACTCATCCTCCAATTTCCAATCCGCTCATTTGATCTAAAAAATCTCATGCTCCTCTTCCAGCTCCTTCTCTAAATGAAAATTGACAAACAATTGCAGGCTAACTTTTCAACGATGCTCCACAGTTGACTCTTACATTATAATTATTTGTTTTTCATTCTAGATTGGGTTAAGTGGATGTCTTGAAACACTTTGTGGGCAAGGATTTGGAGCAACAGAATAAAGAATGTTGGGGATTCATTTACAAGCCTCTTCTATCATATCCATGCCCTTCGCTATCATCACAACCATCATCTGGTTCTATACAGAACCCATACTGATATTACTTCATCAAGATACTGACATTGCAAAGATGGCCGCTCTCTATATAAGGTTTCTCATTCTTGGATTATTTGCATATGGCTTCCTGCAAAACATCTTGAGGTTTCTTCAGGCACAATCTAATTGTGTGGCCCCTGGTCATAGTCACAGGACTAACATTGGTTATTCATGTTGGAATTGCATATGCACTGGACATCTCTCAGCTTTGTGAGAGCACCAGTGGCAGCTTCAGTTTCATTATGGCTATCAGTCCTTATGTTGGCCATCTATTTGACTTGTTCCTTATGTTGGCCATCTATTTGACTTGTTCAAAGAAATTTGAGCGTTCATGGCAGGGATTTTCATTAAAATCATTCCAATTCATTCCTACAGACTTGAAACTAAGTGTGATTTTAATCCTATTGTGTCCACTATTCTTAATAATTTTTTTTTTCAAACCTAAAATTTGACATAGCCTTATTTTGATATCAGAATATATTTTAGAATGACAAGATATGAGGAAGTTTTGATAAGATAGAAATATGAACAAAACACTCACCAATGCTTGATGAAGTGGTTTAAATTTTAGAAATTATTCTTTATATTGGTGATATACCATGAATAAAAGAAATTCTAAACTAATCACAAATTAAACAGGCTAAAAGAACCTGGTCCATATTGAAATTAGCATTGTGACTAAATCAACCCAATACATAAGTTGAACCCTAAGACATGGTATCAACCAAGGGGTTCTGGCACCAAGTCATTTAAGCATGATAACATTTTGATCTGCCAGGTTATCATAAGCACAGACATGACCTAATAAATATTACAAGTCCCCTAATTAAGGATTTTTGCTAGTTTGGAGTACTGGGCCTTCTAGATTCTGGTTTTCTTAGCGGGACTTTTTGAAAAACTCAAGAACAACCACTTCATTGATTTCTATTTGGTAAGTTTCACTGTCCTTTTCCCTGGCTATACCAGTTACAGACCTGATCTTTTTGCTTTAATAATTCTTTTCTGGATTAAAACTTCAGCGTGAATACAGAAGCCTTTGCTTACATGTTCTCATATGGTCTCAGTGCTGCTGTAAGGTTAGTTGGAATAATACCTTTTCTTAAGTTGTCTTATTCTGTTTAAGGTCTGCATTTTTATTTTTATTTTCAGTGGGCAGAACTTGAAGGAAAATTCCTCCAGCCCAATATAAATGTGGCATTTGAAATAACCATCAACATGTACTTAGTCACATAAATTTTTACCAGTTATATGACTTGTTCAAATGATTTAATGAAGTAATTAAGCATATGTGGATGGTCATCTAAGTGCCACATAATTTGTTGGAAGAGATTCTTCAAAACTGTCTATAGGAAAACTTTGTCCTTTCTCTAGTATGTTCCAAATATTTAAAAAAATATTACACTTATTGGGACAGCACAAGGGTGTCAAATGAGTTGGGAGCAGGCCTTCCCAATCGGGCTAAGAATGCCATGGGTGTGAGTCTAAAGCTCTCTCTCCTTGTTGCAGTTATACTTGTTTTGGCTATTGGATTTGGTCACAAAACATGGGTTGGTTTCTTCAGAGATAGTTCAAATATCATTAAGCAATTTACATCAATGATTCCTCTGCTTTTGATTTCAATTTTCATTGATTCAGTGCTAGGTGTCATATCAGGTATGAATCTTACAATTTTATATGCCACATCATTTCAATTATATATTCTCAGTTTCAGTGCTATTGATTTTGATACTGCAGGGGTGGCCAGAGGATGTGGCTAGCAGCACTTGACTGTCTATGTTAACTTCGCAACCATCCACATGAACTTTGAAAAGAAAGTTCTTGGGTTGGGTAGAAGCATATATTTAAATAAATTGTTTGGTTCTAAATGTTTAGGATTAAATATTTAGATTTCTATTTTTATGTATGTTGGCAAACCGAGATCAAAACATGTCTAGATTATGTATTAGACATTGCTCATGATAAGTACAAGTTAGGATTCAAGAACTTACAAGCTGCAGGAAGAAGTTAATTTCAATGAGGTTCAACCGATCGAAATTAAGCTTTGACCGATCAAAAATCTCAATCAGGATTTCATCTGCAGAATTTTATTTTAGCCCAGGCACTATAAAAACGTCTAGGGTTTTAAGTGAAACACTTCTTGGTATAAAAGGATAACCCTAACTACGTTTTAGAGGTTCTTGGATGACTTTGGAGGTGCTCTTGTGAGATCTAAAAGGTACTATGCCTTCTCCTGTCAAAGTCACTACTAGAAGTCATTCTCATACCATTAGAACTAGTAGATCTAAAGTTGTTGCAACAAGATTATACATATCTGATGATTTAAACCTTCAAGACAAATTGAAGAGTTTGTGTTGCTAAACCTTTGAGTAGGATCCCAGAGTCACAAACAAGGAGTTTGTGTTCAACAAATCTAAGATAGAAGAGTCCGTGGATTCAGAGCTGCATATGGTCTTATTAGTAAGTTCTACACGAGGTAACTTTAGATTTAGGGTTTAAATCTATTATAATCTTCCATTCTATCATAGTAGATTTGTTTACTTTGAGGATAGTTAGATTAAATCCTCTTCAAGTTTTTACCTTGAAACGGTTGGTTTCATTCGTTTTCCTGGGTGATCATATTACTGTCTTCTTTATTTTTCCCTACTAAGTAATATGTTTGCATGTGTTTAACCTAGATCTCATAATTAACCTAAGTAAATATTTGGCCAATTCACTAGGTTAAAGAAATCTAGTTTGTAGGGATCTAAACAAACAAACATAAATGATTCAAAAGAAATATTTATTCAATTCTGCATAGTCCAACATGCCCAATTGTGGGGCAGACCATTAAATGAACATTCGAATGGACCATCCTGAGCACAAGTTGGGCTTGATATCAGAGCATCAATTACAAATTTGGCATCACCTTCAAAGAGAATGGATTTACACCCTTGATTTGCTGCAATGGAGGCCAAGAGTAAGGCTGCCCTTAGCTTTGGCTTGAGCAGGGGAAGATGCGAAAATCTTTTCAATGCCTCTTTTATTTTAGGGACCCAAATGAAATCTTCAGATGGGGTTGATGGAATATGGATTTTTTGAATGTGGATGGCTGTATTGTTGTCAAAAATAAATAAATAAATAAATAAAAGAAAAAAAAATTGCAAAGAAGTCATTGTTCCATTGCAATGAAGTAGGGAGGATGAGGTTTGCCAGATGGTTAATTTCTAGGATTGGTTGGGAGGGTGGGGAATGGAGATAGTTGTTGGGGATTATATGCACCCATGGATCAGTCCATATATAATATATTGGTATTTGAGCCTGATCCAATGTGGTGGTACAGACAGACCCTTGTTATTGTTAAGCAATGGAATTGAGTTGTGAATTCCTTTCTAGTTGGGAGCAGTTGATTTCTTCAATCTTGAAGATATTTGAATTTTGGGAGATGAACCCACGTCTTGTCTACATTAGAAGCTACTGATCAACCAAACTTAGAGATCAAGACTTTATTTAGATCATCAATTCTTCTGAGGCCAAGTCCTTCAACTACTCTCGGGTATAGGTGCCTATCTGAATAGCTAAAACCCCATGAATGGCTAAAACCCCAGAAAAGTATGCTGTCTATTTTGTGGCAGATGCTCTTTCAAATTAATAAGAATGTTCATTTGTTATTGGTAGGTGCCTGAGAAATTGCTATTGATACTCTTCGCAAATAATTAAACCCCTGCTAACCAATTTTAAGTCGTAATCACTTTTACCCTAAATTTACAATTAATGCTTAATATAAGTGATTAACCAATTTTCATTGCATTGCATGCATATTCAAATAGCAAGAAATGAATATAAAGCAATATAAAGTGCAGAATAAAAGAAGGGAAGGAAGCCAAAAATAACACAGATGTGTTATTAAAGAGAAAATCAGAGTTCCCGATGACAAACCTCTTCTAAGCACCACCATTGAATCTCCACTAGTGAATAGTTGCAATGCTGGTTTCCTAAAGACCATCCAAGCCTAAAGTTTCCCTAGTACTTGAGCCCTCCAATTTCCAGCTATAACCAAATTTATCGAAGTCCTTTCTTCACCTAGTATTGGAGTCCATGCATTGAGCGGCCACAGTAAGCCACCAAGACCTCTTGGATATGTGGTGTAGCTTTAATTTCCAGCACCAATCACTTAAGGAATATCACTCAAAGGTAACATGGAGTGTTCGGAAAATTACCTCTCAAGATATGGAAATGGTGAGAGGGAAAAAGAAGAAAAAAAGCTACGAATTCACTCAAGGAATATGGGTTTTCTCTCTCTCAAAGGATGAGCACAATAAACTCTCACAATGGTTCACAATCCGCTCTATAGGGTTTTCTCTCTAGCTTTCTTGCATATTGGAATGGGTTGTTTTTTGGATAAGAATGATATGGCTGCAAATAAGAATGTAGTGCTAAAAGTCTGTCCTCGAGCAGGTTGTGACTTGCATAAATACAAACGTCCACCTTACAACCTAGGATGCAGCTTGCAAGGGCAACTTGAACTATGCAACAACAGCAACAAGGGCTCAACCGCTAAAGTAAATCTACCCCAATAAATTGCAATCCCCAATCAAAATTAAGAAGATTTACAAGTAAATTTGGTATGAAATAAAGCCAACAGAACATGGACTTTATAGGTGCCATAAAGTTAGCATTTTAAGCGTACCAAGAAGAGAATATGGTTTAATGGATTTTTTCTTCTTAGATTGGACTAACAGTGGACATTGAACAGGTAATAGAGAAGGCAGTATTTACACCATATGAGGTTCTTGGGAAACTGTTCAAAATGAATATGAAACCCCAAGATTATGATGTCAATAACAAATGCTACCTATCGACCTTGAATCATTGTAATTGTAACATTGTTAACCGAGCATTTTCTTTGGCTAAGTTTAGAGGACTCTATATCTAACCCAATCTGCCTTTTAGTAAATGCTGGTTTCTTTGGACGGGGAAGATCAACAATCTCACTTTTAAGCATGAAAATTACAGTAGATGCAGTTGGCCTATCTTTGGCAAGTTCTTGCACACACAACAAGCCAACATGTATGCATCTCAAAATCTCCATTTCATAGCATGGTTCAGATATCATTGGGTCTATTAAGGCCACAATGTTGTTTGCTTTCCACAATTTCCATGCCTGGAAACATAAAAAAGAGGATTGAAATTCTTAGCATCAATAATAAAACTTAAAAGAAACAAGCATTGGAGGTTGTAAAAAGTAAGGGAATGAGATAAGGACGACTTACATGTCCTAAAAGGCTCATGGATTGCTCATCATGATAAAAGCTAGAGTTTTTTCTTCCACTAACTATCTCTAGTAACAACACTCCAAAGCTAAAGACATCCGATTTCTCTGAAAATCGTCCTTCCATTACATATTCAGGAGACATGTAGCCACTTAATTTCAACAAAACACAACCAAATCTTGTAATGTCTAATATTAGCATTAGTATCTAATTGAATTGGCAAATCTGAAAGGTACTTACTAAGTTCCAATGACCCTATTAGTATTGGCTTGGTCTTCATTACTTCTAAAAATCCGAGCCATACCAAAATCTGATATTTTTGGATTTAGATCTTTATCCAACAAGATGTTACTTGCCTTTAGATCTCTATGAATAATTCTTAATCTAGAATCCCTATGAAGATATAGTAGACCTCTACCAATTCCTTCTATAATGATGAAGTGTTTTCTCCAATCTAGCAGTATTTCTTTGTGTGAATCTATTGAATTTGAACAAAAGAAACAAGAGAAAGAAAGTGAGGTTTAAACTTACAAGGTGAATGAACATGAAGAAGAAGTTCATTTGGTTGAAGTCATCAAAAAACTGTTTCAAGTGAAGTACCACAATAAAGAATATTGTTTGATTGTCTCAAAATACACTACTTTTGTCCATAATTTTTTTTTTTTTTAAATAATGTAAAATATTTTTGTAATAAGATATGATATCAAAATTAACTAACCAAAGAGAAATGCATCCAAAATTTTGTTTGGCATGTATTCATAGATTAACATCCTCTCTTCTCCTTCAACACAACAGCCAAGGAGCCTAACAAGATTCCGATGTTGGAGCTTAGAAATTACTACCACCTCATTCATAAACTCTTCCAACCCTTGTCCAGAAGCTTTGGAAAGTCTTTTAATTGCAATTTCTTGCGCATCTGACAATTTTCCCTACAAAACATCAAATCATTAAGTACATATTCACATTATCAGACAAGAAACTCTAAAAGAGCAACCATTACTCTGTATACGGGACCGAATCCACCCTGCCCAAGCTTGTTAGATTCATGGAACTTGTTTGTTGCACTCGCTAGCTTCACAAAATCGAATAGTGGTAGCTCCTGAAGTTTAACTTGGTTCAGATTGTCTCCAAGCATGTCTTCACTTGGAAATTTTTTATGTGCTTCTCTGGTTAACATTAACATCCCCTGCGCTTTCTTTCTCCTTGCTGATTTCCACTACATTTGTTAGTATACTCTAGTTTATGGCAACATTTCCTAGTACATTGTTTTAGTTCTAGTCTGAATATTACCTTTGTGTTTAGCCATCCACCTCCACAATAAGTACGCAAAGATTGAAATAAAAATCGTTCCTATAATCACTGTAATAGTGACAATTTTCCTCACGTCTCCCTTTGTATCTGTAAATCAGAAAACCTTCATTTGGGGGTCAAATAAATTGTATTTTACAAGAATTTCATTAACCTTTTTTTTTTGGGGGGGGGGGGGGGGGGGGGGGGGTGGTGTGGGTGGCGCGGGGTGGGGGGAAGAGGGGGTGATGTTATGGGTGCATGATTTAAAGCATAAGATAAATTTTTGACAAAAAGCAAAACAACTCACCAAGTTCCAAATGGGCAACACGAATATGAAGATCAACTCCAGTGCCGTAAGAACTTTTTTGTGTGTCAATTAAGCTTCGAGTCCATGTCATACAACCTGTGCCTGAATCAAATGCATAAGCTATACAAGAACAATTCTGTAAGCACTGCTTCCTGCATTCATCTTCCTGAGCATCTGACCATTCTTCAATGTCTGGCACCTTCATCATGTTCAGTTTCAAAAACTCATCAATTTTGTCGGCTTCACCACTGGTATTCACCCTCCCACACTGCAACGGTGTCCTCCTCTCACATCCACTAGTCCAATTTTGTCTATTCCATTCTTCGGTGTTCTTTGGCTCAAACCCCTCTAAACAACTGCAAATTGGCGAACTCATTGAATTACAGCTTCCAAATGCACCACACGTACCATAAACATCACACACACTGAGCATAGCTTTATACCCAACCTCCCAAACCTCCTTCTCACTATCCTAATATCTTTCCTCTGCATTTCCTTGCGTAGTCAGGACGAAGTGTGAAGAATTGAAAACGAAATATTGAATTAAATAAGAACCATCTTGGATTTGTACGACCCCATATTTGTCAAGAAATAGAGGATATGTTAGTGATCCAATAAACCTCCCACCATTCCATGGACCACTGCGGAAATATGGTCTACCATCTTTCCAAGTGAATACCTGAGAAATTCTATGACTAGAAATTCTGTTAGAGAAGCTTCCAATGGATGGATCAGAAGGGCTTTTCCATGATGTCAACTTCACTTGCTCACCTGTTCTTTCATTAGTACTAATTTTCATCCCAGGTAACATTATATGAGAAGGATTGTTAAAACTCTCCCATAGGATCGTCCCTGTAGTGTTTTCTTTTAAGACAAGGTTCCCCAAATCTAAAAAGCTGGGCGCTTGAATTGGCTACAGAGTTGTTAACATTCGATGACCAAAGAATCTCCTTTTGTCCATTTAATACTACAAGGTTGCCGTCCTCAGATATAGTAAGAACTCCAGAAGAATCGTTGAGGGGTTTCTGTCTGTTCGCTACCCATACGACTGTGAATGCAGAAATGTTGTTATATCATATCCCTAGGTAGCGGTTGGTAGAATTCACTGGGCTGAAGAATCCCAGTTTTAAAGCACTTCCATTGGAGATCATGTAGTCAGAGTCTTCGTCTTTGATGGATTGAGAAGATCTGATTGTGTCTACACTCCATTGAAACAAAGGCAACAAAGGACAGACAAGAAGTTAGTCTTGCTAAGACGTCCCATAACTTCGTTTGAACCTACTTTTTGTGAGAATTCAGTAAAGGGATCTGGGAGGCTCTGTTTATCTTACTATTTATGCAAAGTGTGTGTAACAGACATGCTACTTCAGACTTTCGTTAGTCTTACAGCGCAAAAAGTAAGTCAAGTCTTTGTCCCTAGTGTAGACTACAATTTGCTTATATCTCATTCTCTTCTCTTGCCCAAAAAACGCGGTTGAATATTTACTTACGGAGCAAGGACTACGCTGAAATTAAGGAGAGATTTTTCATTTTTATTTTCCTAAAATGTGGAGGAGGATGATTTAATTTAAAATTGAAATCTTTATATAACAAAAACAAATTAGTTATATTGAACTAGAAAGCTCTTGACTAAATTGAAAAAAGAATACCGCTCACTATTTGTACTAGTTAACATGGTAAATACACGTAAGGTACGGAAAAGGAAGAATCGGCTAGTAAAAGAAGAATCGGAAGAGGAAGACACGGCTTCTTAAAAGATAAATCTTGATGAAACAGGCCAATTGGCTATTGGCGTCGAAGTATCTCAATTCTCAAACACTCAAAATATTAAAGAATAAATGAGAGGTATTCATATCAAACACAACGTGTCTGGTAAATAAAAACATAAGCTGCCAAATGTCATATTTACCTTTTAGTTTTTAGTATTTATTTTATTAAAATTGTAACGTGTCTAGTAATAAAAATATAAGCCTGCCAAATGTCATATTTACTTTTTAGCATCTATTTATTAAAATTGTTAACCCAAAAATAAAAACAAAAGCGGCCCAAAAAAAAAAAAAAAACCATTCAATATCAATATATATATATATATATATTATCTATATCTATATCTGTATATATTAAGAGGATTCAGAAAGTTAGTTATTGTTTTTTTTCCTGTCAAAAATACCTTTAAATTAATTAACTAACAACTAAAAAATGAGGTTAAATTAGAAAATTGGAAAAAGAAAGTTAATTATTACTTTTTTTACTGTCAAAAATATCCCTACCTAAAACTTAAAAATAGAGTTAAAATAGTAAATTGACAAAAATAATAAATTCCTACTTGTACGTTGAAATGTCTTCCTGCTTCTAATAAACTCTTGCGTTTACATTAATTTAAATTCCTACTTCTATTCATTAACTCCCTACAAAATAAGATTACTCTTTTGTTAGTTTTAAAACTCCAATCTACAAAACTCACCCCTTGTATTCATTTTTTTTTTTTTTTTTTACTTCATCACGATGTATTTGTTTTTTCTGTTCTCCTTTTTTTTCAATTTAAAAAAAATATATATTCATTACACCCTTAGGTTTTTTTTTTTTTTTTTTTTTGTGATTGGAAAAAGTAGAAATCTCAAATTATAATAAATGCAAATTATTAATCTTTACTCAAAAAATAGATGAACCTTTAAGCACACGCGTGAGCGCATGCTCATATGCTAGTTTGTCTGTACATATTAAGAGGATTTAGAAAGTTAGTTATTGCTTTTTTTCCTGTCAAAAATACCCCTAAATTAATTAACTAGCAACTTAAAAATGGGGTTAAAATAGTAAATTGGCAAACGAAAGTTCGTTATTGTTTTTTTTACTGTCAAAAATACCCCTATCTAAAACTTAAAAATTGGGTTAAAATAGTAAATTGACAAAAATAATAATAAATTTCTACTTCTACGTTGAAATACATTCCTACTTCTAATAAACTCCTACTTTTACGTTAATTTAAATTCTAACTTCTACTCTCTAACTTCCTACAAAATAGGATCACTCTTTTATTAGTTTTAAAACTCATCTAATCTACAAAACTCACCCCACGTATTCTTTTTTTTCTTTTTTCTTTTTTGTGATTGGAAAAAGTAAAAATCTCAAATTATAATAAATGTAAATTATTAATCTTTACCCAAAAAATAGAAGAGCCTTTAAGCACGCACGTGAGCACGTGTTCAGAGGCTAGTATATATTAAGAGGATTCAGAAAGTTAGTTATTGCTTTTTTTCCTGTAAAAAATACCTCTAATTTAATTAACCAATTCCAACAACTTAAAAATGGGGTTAAAATAGTAAATTGGCAAACGAAAGTTAGTTATTGTTTTTTTGGCTATAAAAAGTACCCCTACCTAAAACTTAAAAATGGGGTTAAAATAGTAAATTAACAAAAATAATAAATTCCTACTTCTATGTTGAATGCCTTCCTGCTTCTAATAAACTCCTACTTTTAAATTGATTTAAATTCCCACTTCTACTCATTAACTCCCTACAAAATAGGATCACTCTTTTGTTAGTTTTAAAACTCCTTTAATCGGCAAAATTCACCCCACATATTCATTTTTTTTTTACTTCATCACGATGTAAAGTAATTTTTACCCAAAAAATAGAAGAGCCTCTGAACATGCGCATGAACGCGTGCTCAAAGGCTAGTATATATTAAATGGATTCAAAAAGTTAGTTTTGATTTCAAAAAATGTCAAAAATACTCCTAATCTAATTAGATAATCCTTATTCTTAAAATAAAATAAAAAATAAAAAAAAGGGTTAAAATTGTAACTCAACAAAATTCAAAAAAAAAAAAAACCAAAAAAAACTTTTTTCCTAAAAATTAGCACACTTTCTATCTAAACATATCTCACCATTTGATACCATTTTTTTCTAAAAACTAGCACACACTAAACCCAGCAGTTTATTCCATTTCAAATTCTAAATTTTAGTTTTATAAAAATCCTTTCATCTGTAACCTCACTAACAATAGATAAATTCAAATTGAAAAATTATATTAAACTCAAAATAAAAAAAAGAGCCCCCATTAGAGATGAGGCTAGTATATATAACAGCAGAAACCTCACATGGGAAAACATGAGATTATGCCAAGTGGTGCAGTTTATGTAAAGAGAATTGAAATATTTTCATGTGTCACATCAAAGATAAGAACAAATTAAATATTAACTTTCTGTCATGGTTTTAAAAACCAGAATGGTCAAAAAACTGGAATAGGGAGTGGTTACCGGTTTTTTTATGGTTCGACCGGTGGTTGAACCGATGATGTCATAAATAAATAATTAATAATTATTAAATTATAAAAATAAATAAGTAATTTTATAACTAGTTATTTTAACTTAAAAAATTAAATAATAATAATAATAATAATAATAATAATAATAATAATAATAATAATAATAAAACATTAAACATTAACTTACCAACTTTTGGACACCACTTAAACAAGAACAAAAGCATAAAAATATAATTAAAAAAAAAAACATAAAGAGGTTAGGTAACCATTATAAGCGTGCATTAAGATTGAAAAATTAAAATTATTTCACTATTTAGCTTATTTTTGCTACTATTCATGAGCTCAATTGCACATTTTGGCCCTATTTATGGGCCCCACTATACTATTTCAACTAACATTTACCTTTATCTACAGTACTTTTAGCAATAATTTTTCAGTTTCAGCAAAATAAGCGATATCCAAATACACCCTAAAACATTTTGGTTTTTGGTTTTTTTTTTTTTTTTCAAATAACAAAAAGTAAGTGCATCAATGGGTAATGATATCATTGCCCACTTGATTTTTTTTTTCCCCCACATATCCTACACTTAGACGTTGATATCCCACCCACCACACATTTGAAAACCTACTACATTCACATGTTTTGTTCAAATTTCAAACAACAATTTTGTACTTAGCTTCCTTCCTATCTAACTCTTTGCTAAATTTTCATCTCTTTCTTCAATACTCTCTCTCTCTCTCTCTCTCTCTCTCTCTCTCTCTCTCTCTCTCTCTCTTATCTTTTTCTCTCTCACTCTCTCGTCAATATGGGCATGTACAAGAGTAGCAAACAAAGACTACAATTCTGTATTTATTTAGAGTCCGTTTGAATAGAACTTATTTTGTTGAAACTGAAAACTAAAAACTGAAAATACTATAGCAAAATAATTTTTAAATGTATGAATAGTACCGTGGAACCCATTTTTAATGAAAAAGTGGCTGAAAAGTGATATTTGTGGATCCGTGAACAGTGCACGAATGCACTGTTCAAAGTTGAAATGTCAACATTTCTGGCTACTATTCATGAACAGTGCATGAACAGTTGCTGCATAGGGATTACAGCTCCTGAAACGCGTGGAAAAAAAAAATTGTAAAATGCGCAAACACGGACGCAATTTCAGTGGATCCAAACACATACTTAGACTACAAGTTGCGTATATCTCACTCTCTTCTCTTGCCCAAAAAAAGCGGTTGAAAATAGACTTAAGGAGTAAGGACTACGGTTGAAATTTGGGAGAAATATTTATTTTTATTTTCCTAACATGTGGAGGAGAAATATTTACTTTTATTTTCCAAACAAAGTAGTTATATTGAACTACAAAGCTATTAACTAAATTGAAGCAAGAATCCGCTCACAATTTGAACTAGTTAAGATGCTAGAATAGAATCACTTTCCTTTCAAATCTGTCTTGACAAAAAAAAAATTATGTTAAGTCATTGTTCTTTAGTGTGTGTTTGGCATGACTTAAAAAGCCAGTTTTTTTAACTATTAAGCTTATTTTTGCTATTTATGGGTTTCACTGTACTTTTTGATAATATTTATGAATCACACTAGACTATTTCATTTACCTTTTAGTTTTATCTATAGTATTTTCAGTAAAAAATTTTCAATTTCAGCTAAATAAACTGTTCCCAAACTAAAAGTTGTTTATAATTCTCATCGTCTTCTATTGGCTGAAAAAGGCAATTGATATAAGACTAAGATTTTTATGAGAGATTATGAGAGATTTTTATTTTCTATTTTCCCTTTTTCTAACAGCGTGTGTTGGTTTTGTAATTTTTGTTAATAGAATTTTTGGGATTGTTTAAAATTATTTTTTAATTATCTTAATTCACATAAACTAGATTGTACCCACTAATTTGGAACTTGGACCATTTGAATTCTTAATTAACTAAATACAAAGAAACAGGGTGTCTACATGTAAGAATTAGCAAACTTAACTGAAAATATCATATCATATCATATTATATCATATTATATATAATAAAAGTTGGGCTTAAACACCGTGGTTGCGCCACGTGTCTTCGCTAAATTGCAGAAATTTTACTAAATTTTTAGATTTTTAAAGAATTAAAAAAGAATAGTATACTACCAGGACTCTAATTCATTCTTATCATTAAATAAAATTAGATTAACATTATTTTATTAGTTGTTAGGATATATTTCTTAAATTAAGGGATAATATTTAACATACAAATATTTAATTTAGATGATATTTATACTCTAATTAACATATTTTTTTATTTGTTAGGATATATTTCTTAAATTAGGAGATAATATTTAACATACAAAAATTTAATTTAGATAATATTTATCATCTAAATTTTCAAAATTTTAATATTATTAAATTAATATTATTTTATCAGAATATCAAGCTACAAAACTTGATTATTAAGGGATAAGCACAATCTAAATTCTTCAAGAGATAATTAATATAAATCTATCCCAAAAAATAGTATATATCTTCAATAATTTGATAATCTCTATCTATCTCAAAAAACAGTATGTATCTCCATTAATTTGATAATTTCTATGTTGATGACAACTTTTTTATTTTATTTTTTATTCTATTCATATGACTTTTTTTTAATTCCAATTTTTATGGGATAAAAACAAACACATTGATTAGATATCTTTAATTTCAATAAGATTTCAAATAAAACTCTACCAATATATATAACCCTATATATCCTTTTTTAAGTGAAACTTATTTCAATATGTGAATGCCTAAATCCCATGACAATGTAGGTATGCATTCTTTTTTCTTTTATTATTATTATTTTCATTTTGTTTATTTTCTTTAGTGTTATTATTGGTTTTTTGTCTTCATGTGATTTTAATTAATGAATTCAATACATTCAAAAATATTGTCAAGTTTCTAAAGGCTCCTTCTTTGTTTTTGTATTTTGTTTTTATTAAATTGATTTGGTTTTGTGTATTGGTTGCCTTTTGTTTAAACTAATTTTCTTAGTTTTGATCTAATTTATATGCTTAGGATTAGGGTCTTATAATTAATGATTAAATATGGTTAGAATTAATAGATTAATTTTAACAATTTTCATATCTGATTTTTATGTTACATCAAATTACCAAGATGTTCTACACGTGTATTCTTGAATTATCAACTTTAATTTTAATTTATAATATTATCAAGATAATATTAATTTTAGATTTATCAAATGTTTAGTACTTTTTTAAAATAATTATCAATTTAAAATTCAATTTGGAATTATCAATTTAATTTAGTTTTAGGAAGAAATCTTACCCCTTATTTTAGTGAGATAATTATTTACACTTGATAATTTTTTTTCTTTTATCTTTATTGAATCTATTAAAATATATAATTATTTATACATTTATTTTATAAGTTTTTTCATAAAATTGTGCAACGAACAGGCCTAAACGCTGTGGTTGCGCCACGGGGTTTCACCAAATTACAGAAATTTTATTAAATTTTTAGATTTTTAAAGAACTAAAAATGAATATTATACTACCAAGACTCTAATTCATTCTTATTATTAAATAAAATTAGATTAAAATTTTTTTTTATTTGTTAGGATATATTTCTTAAATTTAGGGATAATATTTAACATACAAAAATTTAATTTAGATAATATTTATCATCTAAATTTTCAAAATTTTAATTCTACTCTAATTAAAAGTCTATTTTAAAAAATTTCTAAATTTAAATCTCATCCCATGTTTTTGTTGTTTCTATTTTCCTCAAGTTGCAACTTAAATTTTATTAATTATTATTATTATTAAATTAATATTATTTTATCAAAATATCAAGTTACAAAACTTGATTATTAAGGGATAAGCAAAATCCAAATTCTTCAAGAGGTGATTAATATAAATCTATCCCAAGAAATAGTATATATCTTCATTAATTTGATAATCTTTATCTATGCCAAAAAACAGTATATATCTCCATTAATTTGATAATTTCTACATTGATTCTATAATCATAACAAATTAAAGGTTATTATTTTTTGAATAGTTCTATCTCTTAAAAGTGGCCAATTTTTATAATACTATATCTAAAGATTTTAATAAAGAACAAAGACGAAGAAGAACAAGGATGCTCTAAAAACATGGTGTACAAATAAGTATTCAAAGATTTTCCAAAGGAAAAAAATACTTCTAACATTTTTTAATCATTGATATTATTTTTAACAATATTTCAAGTCACTAAAAAATTAGTACTTTTTTTGTTATAATAATTATTAAAATATATAATTAGTTATACATATATTTTATAAGTTTTTTCATAAAACCGTGCAACGCAAGAGCCTATAACTAGTGTAAATAAAATTAAAAAAATTTCAAGTGCATTTTCTCCACTCTAGCATTTTATTTTCTAAGTTATACATTCTAACTTCACACAATATAAAACCATTCAAATTTTTTTTTTGAAGTCATAATCATAAATTTTAATTTTTTCAAGTGCATAAATCATAATAAATATTTAAAAAAAAAAACTATAAATAGATTAGGTTTTTTTTTTTTTTTTTTTTTGGGGTAAATGAGAATAAATTTTATTCAAAATTAGGAAACTTGTTCATCGACATTAACAAGAGCTCAATCTAGAACAGAGTTGATGGATTAGACTTTCCAAGTTATTTTCTATTTTTCCTTTTCTAAGTACAAATGAAAGAGGAGGATTTGAATCTAGTAAAATAGTTTTTTTTTTTTTTTTTTAATGAGAAACAAAGTAACTTTATTAAACCATAAGGCTCTTTGACAAAATTAAGGAGAATACCACTCACTTAGAAATGCTAGAATAGAATCACATTTCATTCAAATTTCTCAAATGCCTTTCTTTTAAGTATTTTTCTTCTTATTAAGCCCCAAATTATTTTTATACTTTTTCCAAAATTTTCCCTCCCTTTTACCTTTACATCTCTCCACTACTATCTACCTTAATATCACTCTTCTTCCATCCCTTTATCTTCCTTTATTTTTTTACTATTCTTCTTCTCATCATTTTACTATAAATTTGCAATTCTCTCACATACTATTCATAGCTTTCCCAATTTCCACACAAAAAGGTTATTTCTTTGTTTCTCTCTTAATTTTTTTCATTTTTGGTGGATTTTTTTTTATCTTGCATCTTTATTTTAGGTTGATTAACTTTTGTGTTCCTTAGAACTTTACTTTAAGTTGATGTGATTTAGTTTTGCGTTTTTAAGTTGTTATCTTTCTTTTTTTTTTTTTTTTCTTTTTTTTTTTTTTCTTTTTTGATTTCATGGATATTATCATATTGCATTATAAACATTGTATATACGAATATAGTGTTATTATATTAACATAGCATGACTATGATAATTTGTTGTTTATTACTATATCTTTTAAATTTTTTTCTTCTCACCTAATTATTTTATAAATTTGCTATTATCTCTTACATTCTCTCTTGAAAAGATGATTATTCTCTCTCTCGATTTTTTTATTATTTCTTACTACTCTACTTTAGGTTGATGAAACACTATGTTTTTCTTTATTAACTCTATTTTAGGTTAATATGTTTTGTTGTTGTGTTTTTGAATTCCCCAACGCAAGTAGTCTTTCTCCCTCTTATAACTTTGGTTTGCTTTTTGTTTGAATTAATACTTAGTTATTTTGGTAGTAAGAATTTGATTTATATCAAAACACAAAATTCGCTATTCATTTGAATGTGTCTATCAATTATTTGAGTAATATTAAAAAGTAATTTTGTTATACGTTTTGATTATCATGATAATCTCCTTTAAAAGAATGAGAAATTTGAATAATTGATTTGAAACTTAAAAATTTTAGTTATAGAGAAAAAAATTGATTACAACATAATTTCAAAGAATATGGAGCAACTCATATAGGAATAATATCAATCAAACACTACACCAAAAATAATAGAAAAATTTATTGGAGAGATATAAAGATGAAAAATAATCTTAGAAATTGTTTAATTTTTGGGGAAAAAAAATACATTATACTACAATTACAAAATAATTATCTATTCATACGCATCGGGAGAGCATGAGGCTCTACCATATGGTGTTTTGTATGAGTAGTATATCATTTAGCCTATCACCTCACCTCATCTTCTTATCAATGACTAGTTTAAGCCATAAATGTAAAAGATTAAGAGATTTGGTTCCACCCCCTTTTCCAACTTCTTGAGCTCTTCCTCTTTTAATTTTATTAATTAAAAAAATGAAAGGTTTTTTCAATTCAATGTTAGTTTTTCCTGTTATAACACCTATTATTTAATATATTCCAGTTTCACAAAATATTGAAGGGTCAAATGAAAAGTAGAAAGACAAAGTGAGTGAGTGAGAAAATTAGTGTCAAAAAGAGTATGAAATTGGCTTTGGTTTTAAGTGCATATGATCTAACCTCTCAACAACATTGTCAAAGCTTGATATAGTGCTTCAACAACATTTGGGGTTTCTAAAAGGTATGTTTAGGGAAGACATAGAGCCTTTGTATGTGTTATTTGTGTTTATTTATATTTTTGAGAAGTGCTTAATCTTTGTATGTGATTGAGGTATTTAGATGTATGTAAAATTAAACTTAAGATATAAAATAGTATAATTTTATATTTCTCCTATTCAATTGTTGTTATATTTTAAATCACTTCAAATGTATATTTAGTTTTGCAAATTAAAAATTATAAAACTTAAAACTTAGATGTTCAACCTTCAAAAGTTCATGTTTTTTTTTTTTTTTTTTTAAATACTTTTAAAAAATAATAAAAAAATTATTTTGAAAAAGTTAAATGTAACCAAATATACATGTACACTTGTTTATAAAAAAAAAAAAGAAAAAAAAGAAAAAAGAAAAAAAAGAAAAAGAAAAGATCAATTAGCATGTAGTGACATTTTTAGGGTCTCTAATTATTTATGGTTAATTATATGTATGGATATATTGTATTACAATTTTTTCTTCATCATTTTAGTGACATATAATAAATAATCAAAATTAATTTTCCAAACATTATAACACATATGAGTATTGTAAAGTAACTAATAACGAACATGCACATCGTTTGGGACATCCTCTAGTTACCCAAAATGTATGAGATATGAGACATACATTGTAAACAAATACAGATTCTCTATTCCACTTTTTGTCTTCTATTTTATGTTCTGCCAATTATAACTTATCATGTACTTATTTGACTCTCCTAGTCTCTTTATAAAAGAACCAAAGTTTAGAGTGGACAAAAATCAAACATCTGACATACCATGATTGATGAAAAAAATAGAGAAATAAAGCAGGATGCAAAAGATAAAAAATCAATAAAGTAGAGCACAAAGGTGAGACAAGATTTTGATTCCAATGTACTAGGGTTGTGCATCTTTGCGCTTTTTTTTTTTTTTTTTTTTTTTAAATCTTTAAAATTAAAAATTGTATTTAATAAAAATGACATCTATTTATATGGGTTAATGAGTTTATATCAAAATGACAAGTCAACCCAATTTAACATGAATGATGAATTGAGTCATCTCAAATTAATTGTCTAGGTCAACACAAAATTAGTCTAATAATTAATCTAGGACCACAAAATATTTCATAGCATTTTTTTTCTCACAACTCTAGAATGATAAACTATGAGTAGTTGTCTATCACTTACATATTAACTCCTTATTTTTTCTCCGCCACTTACACTCTACCCTATCGCAATTGTGGAAAAAAAATGTGAAATAGTTTGTGTTCTACATTTTTTCTCCGAGAAAATGTGTTTGTTTGTGAGTCAAATCAAACATGGCCACCCTTACCGACCTCTCAATTATGTGTAAGCTCATATGCATTCACATGACTGTGACATAAGTTAAATAATGACTAAATTAGAGATTGGGTCACTGTAAACTTTTAGGTGGGACAGAGGTAAAGAAATAACGTCTCATGCCAAACAGATGATGACGAGGATAGTCAAGTAGCATACATCATTAAATAAGATATGTTCTGAATAGGTGAGAGCAATTTAATCAAATGCTCACTTTCAGTAATGAGTGATTACTCCGAGACGAAAACTCTTTATTTATTTTATTTTTCTGCGATAAGTTACAAATTGTCCTGTTATGAGCACAGTTCTTTCTTTCGTAGTTGTGATGGAACCTAAGTCACCCAAGTTGATGAAATGGACTATTTTGTGGGAGTTTAGAGCTCAGAGTAAAATTTGGCTCAATAATAATATTTTGTAGTTTGTATCCTTATTTATCTATATATTATTATATATATAAAACCGAAACTTTTGAAGCTTCTACCATTTTTCACGTCCGCACAATATTAAAAATAATAAAACTTTTCTAAACCCTCCACCCTAAACCTGATGCTCTACTTTCTAAGCCCTCAACCCGATGCTGTGCTTCTCTATAGTAAATAAAAAATGACTAGAGAGAGAGATATAAAGAATAGAGAGCATTTGTGACCGTGAAACACAGAGATAGAAATCTGATAAGATGTAGAGTGTTGGAGAGAGAAACCTGAGGGAGGCCTCTTCACTACTGTTAGACCGATCTCCCTTCATCTTTCGGTTCCACACAGTTGTCGGTAAGTTTCAGTTTCATGTTCTGTTCTATTCTATTTTGTTTTTTTATTTTTATTTATTTGGCTTGATATCTGGGTTATTAGACAAGAAGAGAAGGTAGTGGAGCAAACATAGGCCACGAAGGGAAAAGATATTTCAAATCCACAATGTTTCTACTCTCTCTCTCTCTCTCTCTGAATCTTTCTATTATTTGCATTTTGTTTTTTTGGTTTTTAATCTTAGTTTCATAGTCTAGGGTTTTTAGGTTTATTGTGTTTATGCGATCAAAATTTGGGCAATCCTGATTGATTTATAATCTGTGTTTGCTTTCATTTGATTAAAAAATGGGAAATTTTGTTGTTTTTGTTGGGCAATTTGGGTTTTAATCTATGACTTATTTTATTTGATTTTTGTTTTCCTCCTTCCTATTTTGATTTTTTTAGTCAAAGATATATTTACTAATTTCAATTTTCGCTTAATTTTTGATTGTTACTAAGGGGTTTTGTGTTTTGTTTTTAGAATAACTTTATAATCTACTTGATAATTTAATGTGCTTTTGATTTTAATTCTACCAGGGGATTTCTCTACTTGAAAAAAGGGTCAAAATTAATGAAGATTTGATTGGTTGGTTTATAATCTGGGCAATTTGGGTTTTATATCTATGAATCATTATCTGCTTTTTATTTTATTCCTCTTTGATTTGATTGCTTTAGTCAAAGTTGTATTACTTAATTTTATTATAGCTTAATTTTTTATTGTTATTCAGGAGTTTTCAGGTTTTGTTTAGGCCACGAAGGGAATGAGTTGCCCACAACTCATTCCCCAACAGGTATTTCTCTTGAAAAAAACAATTTTGGTATTTTCATGCTATGTGAAGTCCTTGCTTTTTATGAATACAGGTATATGATGTTTAGTGCTTCCTCTAACTTTATAGAGCCTACATATAAACCATTCACCAACTGAACACTTCTCCTAACTTGTGTGAAATCCACCTATTAGGGGCTTGAGTGAGTTTGGATGATACCATGGTGTTATATTAATTAACAACAAATTTGAAACAATAACCTATCAACACAAAGACTAATCTTGCATCAATCAAGATATTCCTGTAGAGAAGAATTCCACAACTTTAGCAACAAAGGAATGTAATAAAAATGATCCACAGCCATTTGTAGGTAGATTTTGATACAGCAGAAACATAAAATCAAATTTCCATTTAATATGTTGGGTATGATTAGGTGCACATCAATCAATTATTAGATTCATGCTTTGTTCATAATTTTTTATTTTATTTTATTTTATATTATGTTATCAAATTTGTCCAAGATGTGGAAGGAGTTGAACTACGTGGGACCCTAAAAAATGTTGATAACTTACCAACATGTTAGTAGAGTCCAATTTAGTTCTTTCTCTTCTAATTTAAAAAAAAAAAATTTAATAAGTAATGGAGGAATTGTTCACTAATGGGACATGTTCTATGGATGACTTGGAGATGGGAAATAACACAAAAGTAAGAGCAAAGAATACTCAACTAAGCTAGAAGTTTTTAAGTAGTTTTTGAGTTTCCCATTTTTTAAGTAGTTTTTGAGTTTCTCATTTGCTTTACTATTTTTCTTGGCTGCTAATGTAAGTTTAGACTGAAATAATGAAAATTAGTTTATAAGAGATGGGGGAACTTTCCAAGTTATTTTTTCCATCGGTCAAGGATACCACCTTCTTTGAAGTTGTGGTGTAGTTGATCTGATTAGATCATGCTATAAAGAAGAAGATAATTGTAACATTTATACATGCATAATCTGCAAAAAGAAACAACTACAAGTTTACAACATAAAGGGAATTTAAAGGATTTGTAATGTAAATGCACAGATCCATAAGATCGTTGGAGAGGACTAGATAATCTACTAATGGTTTCTTTGCCATATTACATGGAGATTCATGTTGAGATTAAGTACTTTTAATGATATTTTTGTGCAAGAAATTATTTGTAATTAAAAAGATTTATGTGCAAAGTAGCAGTATGATATAAATGTTTTGGTTTATAGACTCATCACATTTAATTGCTGATGCTGCTATGTTAGTGAATGCTTCAAGAACATCACAGTGAAAGAGCTTGCCAAATCCTTTTTTCTCTTAGAATAGTCCCTTGAGTCCTTTAGTTCTTTGTTGTTTTTTCTGTTTTCTGTTGTTACCGCTGTTCATCAGCATGAACATTTTATACAATTATTTCTCCCTTACTAGGTTCGTTATTAAGGCTTAAAAGGTGTTGGAAGTTTTGGTGGGGACTAAATGTTATGTGGCAAAAGAACAACTGGACCTATTATGATACTACAACATGCATGTTATTAGGGAAACAGTCTATATGTGATTTTTGACTTGGAGAACATGAGGATTTAGCTGTCTTTTATCTTTTTCCTTTTGATAAAGATAGTGGGTTTGGATGCATGGCTTATAAAGATAGTATTTTGACATTAAGCATAGTTCAAGTTTGGTTTGGATTGTATTTGTCAGCCAAGTGCTAATGGACTAAGAAAGCTAAGGTATAAAATATATGAATATGTAGGCTAATTTTTTTAACATTTTCAATATATATATTTTAATGGTAAATGATAACTGCTTCAATGGTTTTCTGTTGCTAATGGACTAGGAAAGAATATTCAATGGTTTTTTTTTTTTTAATAGAATAAATCAGATTGTTCTTATGCAAAGTAATTTTGAAGATATTATTGGCTTCAAGGCTCTTTATTGTATGCATTTTCTTATGAGACATTTTGGCTCTATCTTTGTATTCAATATTGAAGTTAAGGTAGTTAGATGTATAGTTTAGTGATCTAGGGAGGTGGATGAAAATTGTGAGTGAATAAGATAGTTGGCAGATTCTTTCAAATATTGTGCTTTCAATTGAAGTGACTAATTGGTTGCTATACATAGAGCTCAACTTAGACATTGATGCTGAAATATGTCTGAGGAATTTCATCTTATTTTAGTTTTTTATGTCGCTCTTTTTTTAGATAATGATTCAAAATAGTTGTCTTTTCAAGTAATTTCTATTTGAAACCGAGGTAAACTACATATAGTTTCGATAATGTTTTATAGAAAAAGAATGATTGAAACTTTACTTTTAGTTTTAATATAGAGCTATATTCCATTTGCAATGAGATGTTGACTCCAATTCCATTGATGATTTACAAAAGTCCCCTGTCTATACCTATTATCATTAAGTTATTTATGAAATGTTTTCCACATTGTCATTTGACCCTTTGACAATAGATTAATAGTTTTGTACATGAGCTGTGATGCCACTTAGGTTGATTACTTGATGAACAAATTAGTCTCTTATTGGTTTTTTATTTTTTTTTATTTTTTATTTTTATCATGTGGTTGATTAATTAACTTTTTATTTGACTAGCTCGTGCATTGCACAGGTTAGCGACTAGTTTAATATAAGAATAAGATTTTCCACCAAACTATTTTAGCATAATCTCCTACACTTCTGACCCTTAACATGACAATTTATATGACTACCCAAATTTACCATAATTCATTTCAGCCTTTGTTGGATCTCTGTTTATCTCTTTGGGTAGCACGCACAGTGTTGTTAGTCTACTATACCGAAAATCTCGTAGACTGCGTCTATCGTTTCAAGTCAGTAATATGGTCCATTTCTCGACTTTGACATCTAAAAACTTATGAATTGATGGTAAATTATTCTCGTGTTATGAGACTACTTTAAAGTATCATTGAGGTAATATATTTCCACTGTTCTCTAATTTTATGGCAAATTTTAATATATGTGAATTGTTATTTTTATATGATAGTTTGAAGATTATTTATTTATCAATTATTGATCTTAGTAACAATAGTTGGAAATCATGATTTATGTGCAAAAATGACGGACTATCTGGCCTTTTGCCCTTAATTTAAAAAAAGAAGAAGCAATATGCCCCTATTTCAAAACTATATAGGGATATGCCCCTGTTTCGATACTCGATTACCTTAAAATCGAGTTTCAATGAAATACTCGATTCATAGAAAATCGAGTTATGCCTAATCAAACTTAAAAAAAAAGCATGGAACTCAAGTTTATGGAAATCGAGTTCAAAAAAGCCACTATAGGGCTCCCTGATGGGGGTGATAACACTTATAAATTTTTTTTTTTTTTTTTTTTGTAGGAAAACACCGCTATAGAGCTTTAAAACGTTACTATAGGGCTTAAAAACACCACTTAGGGCTCCCTGAACCTGGCATGGGGTGATCACACTTATAAAAAAAAATTTGCAAGAAAATGCTGCTATAGGGCTTAAAAATGTCACTATAGGGCTTAAAAACACAATTATAGTGCTCCCTGAACCTGGCACTTATAAAATTTTTTTTGCATGGAACTCAATTTTCTAAAAGTCGAGTTCCATGCAAATTTTTTATTTTTTATTTTTTAAGTTTGATCGGGCATAACTCAATTTTCTATGAATTGAGTATTTCATTGAAACTCGATTTTAAGGTAATTAAGTATCAAAACAAGGGCATATTGCTAATTTTTTTAAAAATTAACGGCAAAAGGCCAGATAGCTAGTCCCAAAAATGACATGTATAAATAGGCATTGCCCTTTCTAAAAGGTTGTTTTCTAAGAAAATGCTACTCCAGACTCTCTTGAATTTAACTAACATCGCCATTGTAAGTCAAGTCTTCGTACCTAGTATAGAATAGAAATTGCTTATATCTCATTCTCTTCCGTTGGCAAATTAAAAAAAGGCGGTTGAATAAAGACTTGAGGAGTAGGGACTACGGTGGAAATTAAGGAGATTTTTTTTCCCCAACAGGTGGAGGAGAATGATTTTAAATTTTTTTTTTTTATATATAAAATAGAAATTCTATTCTAGCCTAATTTAATTGTATATGTGTGTGAATCTCCTTCTTTGAGACTCAAACCTCGACCTTTGCCTCCCACACCCTACAAATACTTATACTTGTAAAGTGACCAACGCACCAAAGATGTGCAATGGTAAATTAAATTCTGTATATAACAAGAATAAAATAGTTATATTGAACTATAAGGCTATAGACTAAATTAAGAACAAAATATCACTCACTATTTATACTAGATAAGATGCTAGAATAGAATCACATTTCTTTTAAGAGTGCAAATTTTAGAAGGATATGGTGTAAACTCTATGGTTTACACTGTCCCATGGTTTACACTGTCCCATACGAGTTTGCAATATCAGCATTTTACTTTTAACTCAATATATTTTACCACACAATCAAAATCTAATTTACATTTCTCTTGACAAAAAAATAAAAATAAAATAAAACCCAATATTTTGGTCTATAGTAAGGTAGCTTTTTTTCCCTTTTAACGAGAAACAAAGTAACTCTATTGAACTATAAGCCTCTTAACAAATAAAATATATAAATAAAATTAAACAATTTCCAATCTTGTAGAATATAAAACCATTTAATTAAAGAAACTAAAGTTGTAACCATAAATTTTAATTTTGCTAAGTTCATAAAATCACGATGAATGATATAATAAAAAGGGTCTTGCTAATAGATACCCTTAGGGTAATAGTTAATAATCTATTTTAGGAAAGTTTTGGCACCACTTTTATGGAAGATGGAAAAAGCTGTCAAAACATTAACTGCTTTTTTTTTTTTTTTTTTTTTTTCTTTTCCCATAAAAATTTTCTTTTAATAGATTATTAATCATTTCCCTAAGAGCATCTGTTAGTATTTCCCAAATAAAAATAAGGGCAAGACTTAGATATAGTAATTAGGTGCTGTTACTTTAGTTCTCATTTTAAAATTCTGTCATGTGAATTTTTGCTCATGAAATGAAAGTATATTTGTTAATTAAGTAGCCAAATGACTAAATTTTAAGAGAGGAACATAAGGAATAGCATCTAAAGTACTTTGCCCAAGTTTTGTCCATAAAGAGGTATAAATAGATTACGTTTTTTTTTTTTTTTGGGTAAATGAGAATAAATTTTATTTTGAATCAGAAGAAGCAAAAAGGAGACTAGGGAATCGTGTCCATCAGCATTAACCACCTAATCCAAAATAGAGTAGATGGGTTACACACTTACACTTCCCAATTGTGGGCTAGACCATTAAATGAGCGCTCGAATGGACCAGTCTAAACACGAGATAGGCCTGATATCAACATCAATTATAACTTTGGTATCACCTTCACTGCGAGTAGGGTGAGGAAGATGTGAAAATATTTACATTGACTCTTTTATTATTAGACGTTTTAAATGTGGATGGCTAATTGGACTCAAAAATATTTGGAAAGAAGGCCATTTTTCCATTGCTTTGAAGCAGAGAGGATGAGGTCTACTATTTGGTTGATTTCTGGGATTGGTATTTGACCCTTGTTAAGCAATGGAATTGAATTCCCTTCCAGATTGTAGCAGTTGATTTCTTCAATCTTGGTGATATTTGGATTTCAGGAGATGATTATCTGCATTAGAGATCGAGACTTTATTTAGAACATCAGTTCTTCAATGGCCAGAACCTTCAACTGATTTAGGTTTAAAAAGTGAATACCATGCTCTCAGGTATGCTGTCTATTTCGTAATATGAAAATTCATTTGTTATTGGTATGTGCCATATTATTTAGCAATTTTTGGAATGAATACTAACCCCTAATACATCGAAATTTTTTTGTTAAAACGGGTAAATCATCCTTAAGTGTACCAAGAAGACTTCTTAAATTGAGCTAATCGTGGACATTAAAGAGGGAATAGAGGAATCATTATTCACACTTTATTAAGCCTTCATCTGGATACCAATGAAAAATAAAAATTATTTCACTATTCAACTTATTTTTGCTACTATTCATGGCCCCACTGCACTTTTTGGTAGCATTCATGGGTCACATTGTACTATTTTAGCTAACTTTTACCTTTATTTATAATACTTTCAGCAAAAAGTTTTTAGTTTTAGTAAAATAAACGGTACCCAAATAAATGCTAAAACTTTTGAGAAATGTTCAAAATGCATATGTAACCACCACATGATTATGTAAATAAAACATGCTAGCTATCGACCTTGAACCATTGTAATAGTTACATTGTTAACAGAGCAGCTTTGAGAGGAGTCTGTATCTAAGGCAATCTTCCTTTCAGTAAATGCAGGCTGCTTTGGATGAGGAAGATCAACAATCTCACTTTTAAGCATGGAGATAACAACAGATACATTCGGCCTATCTTCAGCAAAATCTTGCACACACAACAAGCTGACATGTATGCATCTCAAAATCTCCATTTCAAAAGATGGTTCAAATATCATTGGGTCGACTAAGGCCATAATGTTGTTTGCATTCCACAATTTCCATGCCTGGAAACAAGAAAACAAGATTGAAATTTGTATCATCAATACTAAAACATTTAAGAAACAAGCATTGGAGGTTTTCTAAAATAAGGCAATGAGAGATAACTATGACTTACAAATCCTAAAAGGCTCATGGACTGCTCATCCTTATTAAAGCTATAGTTTCTTCTTCCACTTAATGTCTCTAGTAACAAAACCCCAAAACTGAAAACATCTGATTTCTCTGAAAATCGCCCTTCCATTGCATATTCAGGAGACATATAGCCACTAAATTTCAAAAATATAGAACAACCAAATCTTGTCATCTCACATATCAATATTAGTACCTAATTGAATTAACCAAACCAAAAGGTACTTACTAGGTTCCGACGACCCTACTGGTATTGGCCTGGTCTTCATTACCTCCAAAAATCCGAGCCATACCAAAATCTGATATTTTTGGATTTAGCTCTTTGTCCAACAAGATGTTACTTGCCTTTAGATCTCTATGAATAATCCTTAATCTTGAATCCCGATGAAGGTAGAGTAGACCTCGACCAATTCCTTCAATAATGTTGAAGCGTCTTCTCCAATCTAGCAATTTTTCTTTGTGTGGATCTAATGAATTTAAATAAAAGTAAAGAAACAAGAGAAAAAGTTAGTATCAAACTTACAAGGTGAGTGAACACAAAGTTTTCAAACGAAGTTCATTTGGTGGAAGTCAACGAAAAACTGCTTCAAGTGAAGTACCACAACAAAGAATATTGATCCATTGTCTACAATACACTATTTCTGTCAACAAAATAAATTTTTTATAAAAGTACAGCATTTTGTAATAAAAAATGGTATCAAAATTAACTAACCGAACAGGAATGCATCTAGACTTTTGTTTGGCATGTATTCATATATCAACATCCTCTCTTCTCCTTCGACACAGCAGCCAAAGAGCCTAACAAGATTCCGATGTTGGAGTTTAGAAATTACTACCATCTCATTCATAAATTCTTCTAACCCTTGTCCTGAAGTTTTGGAGAGTTTTTTTACTGCAACCTCTCGTCCATCTGACAATTTTCCCTATAAACAAACATCAAATCATTAACTAGATATTCAAATTATTAGACAAAAATCCTCCAGAATGTTACCCTGTATACGGGACCAAAACCACCCTGCCCAAGCTTGTTAGATTGATGGAAGTTGTTTGTTGCAATCGCCAGCTTCTCAAAATTGAATAACGGTAGCTCCTGGACCTGAACTTGGTTCAGGTTGTCTCCAAGCATGTTTTCACTGGGGAATTTTTTGTGTGCTTCCTCTCTGTTGAAAAACAAGATTCCCTTTGCTTTCTTTTTCATTGCTGATTTCCACAACAATTGTCAGAAATCTCTAATATGTAGCAAAACTTCCTAGTCTATTGTGTAAATTTGTCAGAACATTACCTTTGTGTTTAGCTATCCACCTCCACAATACGAAAGTGCAGATTGAAATGGAAACTGTTCCTATTACCACTGTGATTGTGATAATTTTTTTCACATCTCCCTCTTTATCTGTTAACAGCAAAAAGTATTACACTAATTTTTGGGCCTTTTAAATCAGAAAAAAAAAGTATTACTATAAGGGCTTATTAGCTTACTTTTTGGCCCAAGTTCTCAAGGCTTTATAAACAAAGTTGCTGGACTTTTGTAACTAAGAAAATACAAAATGGTGAGAGACAAGGGTTTGGGCGTGAATTTCTTCCATGGCCATTGTAACCTATTGAAGCATGCCTATTATTTGGGTTTCTTTCAAAAAGTTGTTTAGAAGATTTAATTGCAATGAAGGTGAGTTTCGTTAAACTCCTAGAGATAATCTTATATTTTTTGAAGTTTGTTGTATATGCTAAAATTCCGCAATAAAACGATTAGTGTTAATTATAGCTCTCCACCATTATTTATAAATGTTGAGTCTTGTATTGGTCCTGGCTTAATTCCATGCCAAATTTGTTTGTAATTCAATTCAATGCATTGTATTTTGTGGGGTTACTGTAATGGGATAGAGGTTCATGTGCTTAAAATGCTGCTGCTGATAAGAGCTTTGAGCTCAAGCGAAATTAAGATTTGCTCCCGCGAGATAGACACATGGCAACCAGTTTGAAAATCAGTTGGGATCAGCTCCCGATACCTTTGCGGGACTCCTACTCCAATTAATTTATGATGTCCTTCCAGATTAATGGATAGCTATTTACCATAAACTATAAGAGTATTGGTGATGTACATGCTAAACAACTAGAAATTCTAAGATTAACACTGATTAAAGATTAATTTTATCACACTAATATGCTTGAACACTAATTCGAAGCTTGACCCTTGGAAAACTCCCACTTGATTAATAATATTGGTTGAGATTTTGCTCTCACCATGAGGTGGGATTTTTGGTTATTGGTTTTATTTTTTTTATCCCAAACATAATTCACACAAAATAGATTACTAAATATGTTTTCTTTTCTTTTCTCTTTTTGTAAAACAAATTGTCTTTTACCAAATGGACAAGCAGTACATGTGATTTGAAGCTTAAGATAAATTTGGACAGAGAACTAAATAACTCACCAAGTTCTGAATAGGCAACACGAATGTAAAGATCAACTCCGCCGCTGGGGAATTGGCGTGTGTCAATCAAGCTTCTAGTCCATGACATACACCCCGTGCCAGTATCATATGCATAAGCTATACAAGAACAATTCTGTAAACACTGCTGCCTGCAATCATCTTCATGAGCAGCTGACCAATCTGCAAAGTCTGGCACCTTCATCATCTTCTGTTTCAAAAACCCATCCATTTTGTCGGCTTCACCACCAGTACTGTTTACCCTCCCACACTGCAACGGTGTCCTCCTCACACAACCACTAGTCCAATTTCCTCTACTCCATTCTATTGTATTATTTGGCTCAAACCCCCGTAAACAGCTGCAAATTGGTGAATTCCGTGAATCACAGCTTCCAAATGCACCACACTTACCATAAACATCACACTCGCTCTTCAAAGCTTTCCACCGGACCGCCCAATCGTCCTTCGCATTATCCCAATATATTAGCTCTAAATCTCCTTGCGTAGTCAGGACAAAATGTGACAAAGACAGGTTCACATAAAAGAAACTTAAAGATAATGTTCCATCTGAATCCTCTACGAGATTAAATCCATGATGATATACAGAATACATTTCTGGTATTCCAATAAAGTTCCGAGTGTTCCACGGGCCACTGCGCCAAAATGGGCTACCGTCTTTCCAAATAAATGCTTGAGGAGGACTTCGAGGTTTCATACCACACGAGAAGCTTCCAATGGATGGATCAGAAGGGCTTTTCCATGGTGTCAACTGATCTTTCTTACCTGTTCTTGCATTAGAACTAATTTTCATATTGGGCAACATTGTATCAGTAGGAAATTGGAAACTCTCCCATATGGTTGACCCATTAGCGTCTTGCAAGACTAGGTTCCCTGAATCTAAAAGCTTGGCATTTGAATTGACAACAGAGTTTGCGGCTTTCGATGACCAAATTATCCGTTTTTGTCCGTCTAAAACTACAAGATTTCCATCCTCAGATATAGTAACAACCCCAGAAGCATCCTTGAGGGGGTTTTGTCTGTTGGCTACCCATACCCATTGGGCAGGGAAAGCTGAATTTTTATTATACCATATTCCGAGGTACCGATTGGTAGAATTTACAGGGCTGAAGAATCCCAATTTGAAAGTACTCCCATTGGAGATTATGTAGTCAGAGTCTTTGATGGGTTGAAAAGAAGTAATGGTGTCTGTGGCAGAGCCAGATTCTAAAGAAAAGCGACATAGCAAGATTAGAAGAAATGACATTCTTGTATTTTGAGCAAGTCCCATTGTAACCTGTTCAATGCTTCTGGTTTGTGTGGTTTTGTGGGGATGATACACAAATCTATTCAAACTATTGTTTATAGACCAACCATGGTGGGTGGCGGGTCCTTTAATAGGACCCTCGGACAAAGGGTACACTAACAGATTTTCAAATCAAATCAAATCAAATGTATAATGATTCTGGTTTGTGATAACAATGACTTTGGACGCTAGTAGCAGTCACTGTTATTCTTTTCCCACATATGTTGTACAAAAATTCTGGTCCGTGAAAATCATGATTTTTGGACGCAGGGAGCATTTATTGCTTAAAATTTTATTCTTTTCCCATATCTTTCTTTTTGAAGGTTAACATTTGTTGCACACATCTATACACACAGTCATCATGATTCAGTTTTAACTGACGCGTCACACACACTCCGCATTTGCCGGTATGTAATAATCATGGTTCTTTCTTTGAAATCTCTCGCAAGAGCCAAAAACTTGACTTCCTATTGCTTAAAGACCCCGCCCATCTATCAAAAAAAAAAAAAAAAGACCATATTGACTAAAAACGTGAAACATTTAGATCCCGTATTGACGAAAACGGGATACAGTTGGCTTTGTGAGTTGTAAAAATTTTAGGGGATAACATATTGAATTTCGGTTGCAGAATTGCATCGGATTGAAATCTGGGATTACATATATTCAGTATCGAAGTGATAATAGTGTGTGAACGATCACTTAAAAAGTTCTATATATTGTCTCATCTTTATATATTATGGAAAAAGCTCACCTCCAAATAAAATTCTTCTTCGTGATTCCCCAATATTGTAAAATAGAATGTGATAGGATGAGATGGAATGTAATAGACAATTAATAAAATAATTCACTCATATTTTTAATCATATGATCTATTTAATAAATTATGTGACTTGTTTAAATAATACAGGTGGACCGTTTTATAAATCACTACATAAATTAACCATGATGGTTAAAAAATACCCTAAGAACACACATGGTTTAAAGTGAAAATTGAGTTGGCGTCTGTTATGTTTTAGGAAAAGAATACATTCACATCCAAAAACACGTGAGTCTGAGTAATCGCAATGTAGGTTAAAAAATTTTCAGGAGTAACATGGTCCAGCCCTTTAGTTAGTAGACAATATATTAGATAAATAACACAATTGAAGTATTATACCCAAAAACAAGTTTCCATTCCAACCTATGCATGCCTACTTGAGTTACTTGTCTTTCCTATTCTGGGGGATTGTTGGATGTGTTCCAAACATTCTTTCACTTTTGTTTCATTTGTTGTCTTATCTCAGTTAACGTCCTTGGTTGTGAGCATAGAATAAAATAAAAGGAAAAAGTGGCAGACAAGCTCATCCCAAGCAGTGGCGGAGCTAGGGTTTCAGTTTAGGAGGGATAAAATTAAAAGGCAAGATTGAAAGTAAAATTAATTTAAATATTATTAATCGATGTTAATAACAAAATAGATATAGAGTTATATACTATTAATGCAATTGTTGTACAAAATCTAGTATAATATAATCTCTAATTTATTTTTTCATACATAATTTAATTTGTTCAATTGGAAGATTAGTAAAATACACCTTGATATGAGCTTGTTTAGAATTTGAATCTAAATCATTATTGTAATTTTGGCTTCTCCATAATCTCAATTGATTATAAGTATATATTTCATATTATTAAAATAAATAAAACAAAAAAAAAATCATAGTTAATAACAATCAAATTAAGAGATTATTCTAAATATATAGAATTTAAACATGTAATTTGATTCCTTAAAATAAATTGAGAAAATAAATCAATATAAAAGAATTATAAAGTTGTATTTTCATTCATGCAAAATTCAGTATTTTTTACTCTATATCTTTAAGTAGTAAGTAGTTAAAATTGGTTCTATAGTAAAAATAAAGTGTTCCAAAATTGAAATTATGAAAAAGTTAGAGTAGAAGAGAAAAAGATTAGGGAATGCTAGTTTGATATACAAGGACCTAAATATATATATTTTTTATTATGATTATGTGGGAATACCTTATTTGAAGAACAAATTGCCCTAAGAAAAGCACTCCAGGAAAAAAAATTTCCAGCACTTGAGCACATGTGGAAAGGAAAAAAAGCATGGGTGTTAAGTAGGACCCACAGAGTTGTTTTGTTTGGAAAAGAACAAAATAATGTTATGAAGTTTGCACCTAATATTGCTTTCTTCTCCAGTCTCTAGGCGAGTGGAATGTTTGTGTCAAGGTCAAAATACATGATAACATAGTATTTGGGTTGCTACTTTGGATTTTTTTTAGGGTTGAAAAGAAAGAGACCCACTCCCACCCTTAAGTGAATGTGTCTTTTTGTGCGTGTAGAACAAGCTGAAAAAGAATAAAAGAAAGAAAAAGGCTGAAGATAGGAAACAGGAAAAAAGGCCTTTCGGCCATCTCCTTCTCTTCTCTTCTCTTCTCTCTCTTTTAGCTGTAGGCCCCTCACTTTCTCAGTCAAGAAAAAAATATCACCATATCAAAGATAGTTTTCAAGGGTTGAAAAGATTTGCTTCTTGCTTTCTCCCCCTCTTCTTTAGTCCTATTCTTCATCCACAGTTTCTTTTGCGGGTTTTGCATTTGGGTTTTGGAGAAGGCTAAAGTTTGGCTACAAATTTGGTTATAGTCTAAAAATACAACTTTTGTTAAAAAATTAATATGGCTACATATTTTGAAATTTTTTTTTTTTTTTTTTTTTTTTTTTTTTTTTTTTTTTTTTTGCTTTTAACACATAAGTCAAATTTTGTGCCAATTAAAAGTTATTTACTATATGATCTATAAACTTATTTTTTATATATAATTTTATAATACAAAAACTTGCAATTTGAACAATTGATTGATGATATAACTATTAATCTATAACTTTTTAGAAATTTTTCAAGCATGGAGGATATAAGAAGAAAATGTAATCCAACGGTAATTTGTCAAAATTCACATCTAATAAAAAAATATTGAGTGAACTATTGAATTGCATGTTTTTTTATGCTTTTAACACATAAGTCAAATTTTGTGCCAATTAAAAGTTATTTACTATATGATCCATAAACTTATTTTTTATGTATAATTTTATATTACAAAAACTTGCAATTTAAACAATTAATTGATGATATAACTATTAATCTATAACTTTTTTAGAAAAATTTCAAGCATGGAGGACATAAGAAGAAAATGTAATCCAGTGGTGGTTTGTCAAAATTCACATCTAATAAAAAAATATTGAATGAAGTTGTAGTCTTAGGCTACAACCAAGTTTGTAGCCAAACTTTGTCTTTCGGGGAATCATTTTAGATTAAGGAAATGCATTTTTTAAGGTTGTTCTTGAACCTTCGTCTTTGGGTGTAAGTCCATTGAGAAGGCTATTGCTATAGTCTAATCCTAAGGGGGTTATTCCGCCAAAAGGACCAATCACATCAAGTTTTACTCCGAGTGGCATGAATAAACTTTTAAAGACAACACTTTCACGTGATTCTATAGCTCCTACTAAACTTACTCTTTTGATTCTATTGTCAATATTTTTTTAGGGTTTATATTTTTGAATCAAAACTTATTCATATAGCTATATTTTCCAACAAAAATACCCTAAGAGCACACACGGATTAAAGTGAAAATCAAGTTGGCATTTGTTATAGGGTTTTAGGAAAGGAAAGCATCCACATCCAAAAACACGGAAATCTGAGTAATCACAAGTTTTTCTGATGTCGCAAAAGTTACAAGAAATCAAACACGTCGTTTTCTAAATAAAAAATAAACTAAATACATTAGCTTCTGAACGAAAATCATGAATCCATGAAGGGTTCTTTGAATCTACAAGGTAATATAGAGTTCATCCACCAAAGAGAAATAATAGATGAAGTCTGAAATTTTATTAATCTGAAAAACTGAATTGCCTTGGAGGCCACTATGCATTTAAATAGTAGAAAAGAAAATCTAGGGTGGCAAGGAAAATTCCTAGAAAACAAAATTCGCGTTAATCGCGTAATTAGGTGGCAAAATAGTAGTTTTTACCAAAAATTGCAAAATTAATATAATTGCGGAAATTGAAAATATTGTCTCTAAGAGACGTCTTAAAACAAACATGACCTTATTCTAACTTTTAAATTAAAAGTTATCAAGGAAAACATATATTACTTAAAATAGAAAAATAATTGTTTTTGGAGCCTTAACGGAGGAATTTACCTAAATTAGAATGTCGTTTCCCTTCAATACTCCAAATTTAAGCAATTCCGACATCGTCACTCCGCTGACTTCTACTAATACCTCCCCTTGATATTGCACCATGATTTTCGGCACCTTCGCTACTTCAAAAACGCTGCTCCAAAAAGGCTTTTGATATCTCTACATCATTTTCATAAGGGGAAACATAGTCGAACCCTCCTTTAGTTGGTAAACGATATATTAGATAAATAACACAATTGTAGCTAGTATTATACCCAAAATCTAGTTTCCATTCCAACCTGTGCTAGAAGAGTGAGGCCAGTATCAACAACGTGTCTATGTTTTCTTTCGGAAAAATCACCTTGTTTGGGTGTGTGAAGGCAGGACATGCGATGAAAAATTGAAAGAAAATTTTAAAAGGCAATGTCAATATACTCTCCACCTCAATTAAGTTGAAATTTTTTTTCAACGAGGGACTTGAAAATTTTGAAATAATGGAATACTTCACTCTTTAAAGGATATATCTATGAATATTTAGAGTAATCATCAACAAATCTATAAATAAAATATTTAAAAGCTGAAGAGTAAAATTTATATTGCTAATCTCCCGTTGAGTCACATTAGTTTGCATTTTGATCTATTAGGTCCACTTTGGTCCATTCAATTCATTTCAGTCCATCTGGTCCATTTTGGTCCATTACGTCCATTTTGATAATGCTTTAAGATGAGAGGTTTGCTTAGAAAGAGGAGTTACTTTATTGACAATATTGTCGCATTCTTAGTGTAATGTTGGTAAGTTCTTAATAAAATTACACATTTCTTATGTTATTAAAGTTTTGTATATATATATTTTTTCCTAATACGTGATAGATTTACTTATATCTGCTTTCCATTTAGACCATTCAAGACATATAGAGGATGAATCATTTGTGAGGAGCACTAGCAAAAAATTTCATCCACATACATTATATTATACCTTACATTATAATTAAATGTAAATGTATTATGTTTCCTTGAAAATAAAAACCTTATAAAATTTAAAATATTTTCAAATAACAACTATGGATAACTTAATTTAGAAATTTTAATATATTGTAAAATGATACGTAGTTAGAAAGTAATCACATTATTTGAAAAATGATTTGGGACTAACACTTGGAAAAATTCGCCAAATGCCCTTTTTGGGCAAACTAAGTAGCGTTTTGTCCTATTTTTCAAACTAATTAGGGAAATGCCCATCTTTTGAAAATTGAGTTAGGCCCTATAGCAGCGTTTTTAAGGAGCCTATAGTGACGTTTTTAGGACCTATAGTGGCATTTTGTAACTCGATTTATATGAAATCGAGTTATAGGTAAAAAAAAAAAAAAAAAAAAAAAAAAAACAAATTGCCTATAACTTGGTTTATTGAAAGTTGAGTTACAAAACATCACTATAGGTCCTTAAAAACGCCGCTATAGGGCTCCAGAAAATTTTTTTTTTTTTTTAATAACTCGATTTTGAGAAAATCGAGTTTCAAAAAAGAGGCATTTCCCTAATTAGTTTGAAAAATAAGGCAAAATGCTGCTTAGTTTGCCCAAAAAGGGCATTTAGCAATTTTGTCTCTAACACTTATAATTCTTCTTTATCATTTTCATTTAACAAAAAAACAAAACGTAAAAGATATCTACAACGAGTGAACTTTTTCCGCATTGCACATATCTACAACGAGTAAAAGATAATACTTGCAACCTTATAGGGGCACATGATGAAGTCCATACATCGGAAGAAAATGCATCTTAGATGAAGACAATTAAAGTAGCAACTTCGTGACCCTTTCCTAAAGGACATGTATTTCAAAAAGGCGTGGTCTTTTGCATTTCTTGTTCATTGATAGACTTATTTGAATTAATACAAGTAACTCAAAGTTGATTGAAAAAAAGGTTACATTAATGCCAAATGAATGGTGTTAAATTTGAGCGATAATCCACACGAAAGCAAAAACATAAAAAATAAAAATTGCAAACTGCGCCAATATGGGCTACCATTTTTCCAAATGAATGCTCAAGGAGACTAAGAGTAAGAGGGTTGAATGCCAGCAGATAAGCTTCCAACGGATGGATCCAAACCAAAGGGCTTGTCCATGATGTCAACAGGACTTTCTTACCTGTGATTACATTAGTACTTATTTTCATCATTGGCAAGTGTTAGAAATACTGAATAAATTGTATTGTATTTCTCACTAAAAGAATTTACACGAGTGCTTTTATATAGGAGACATATGAGTGCAATACAAGTAAGAGTGTAGTACAAGAATGTGTACTATACAAGTAATCTAGTTGGATCTAAAGCCCACAACACTATAAACGTTAACAACCCCCTTCAAACTTAAGGTGGATGTGAGACCAACTTGAGACTGTCAACCAAAGTATGAAAGCGCTCCTTAGGATGTGACTTAGTAAAGATATCTGCAAGTTGATCTTTAGAGTAGACCAAGATCAGCTTGTAAGCACCATGGACAAGATGATAACAGATAAAATGACAATCGATCTCGATGTGTTTAGTCCGTTCATGGAAGAAATCATTGTGAGCAGTATGAATGGCACTCTGGTTGTCACAATAAAGAGGAGTAACAGGGGATTTAGACACACCTAAGTTTTTGAGAAGCCATCGTAGCCAAAGGAGCTCAGATGTGGTATCAGCAAGGGCACGATATTTTGCTTCAGTATTGGAGTGGGCCACATGAGTTTGTTTCTTGCTTCACCAAGAAATCAAAGGAGAACCAAGAAGAAAGTAATAACCAGTGGTGGACATGCGATCAGTGGGATCTCCTGCCCAATCAGCATTAGAAAATGCACGGAGAATAAGAGGAGACTGGGCAGAGTAGAAAAGACCATGGAATAAAGTGCCCTTTAGGTATCAAAGAATGCGCAGAACAACAGCATAGTGAGTTGATCGTGGAGCAGACAAATACTGGCTCACTTGATGAACAGCAGAGGAAATGTCTAGACGAGTGACAATGAGATAAACTAGACTACCAACCAAGCGTCTGTAAAGAAAGGGATTAGACCTTATTCATCTCACCACAGCCGTCATCGGAATCGTCCTTCTCCAATCTACATTATCGGAAAAGAATCGGCCTCATCGAACTTCTCGCGCGCCCTCACATGCCATCCTAAGCTTTGGCGAAGATTGAACCACTTGTCGTTGGGTCACCTGCTAACGTCATCATTGCCACGTTAGCATCCACATAAGCCCTAGCTGACATCATCATCTTACATCATCTTACTGACATCATCACAGGGAGTTGACTACATCGTTGACTGTTGACTTTGATCGTTGACCATTGAGTTGACTTTTACAATCCAGGTGCTCCTTACCCAGTTTTTTGGGTAGATTTAATTTTTGTAGACTGTTTTTGCATATTTTGCTTCTAAATGAAGAACAAGGACAGGTCTTCTTCTTGTTGCAATAATAATAGCCGACAATCCAGCAAACGTTTTTGCAATTTTTGCAAACGTTTTGGCCACAATATTGAGACTTGCTATTGTCGTAACAAATCAACTGATTCAATTTCTACTGCTACTGTTGCTAACACTGAGAGTGTTCAGCCAATGGCTCTTGTCTCTACACAGTCTAAATCTTTAGGACGCACTTTCACCATGTCCATAGATGACCTTAAAAACATCATCACCAACGTCATTTGTATGGTTGGTAATGCATCTTATTCCTCTTCTCTCTCAGTTTTATGTGGTATGTCTCCTTCCTCTTGGGTTATGGATTCCGCTTATTGCAATCACATGACACCTCACTCGTCTTTATTTTCTGAACTCAAACTTGCACCACACCCTCTTAATATTCGCACAGCAAATGGTTCCACAATGTCTGGCCATAATATAGGTTCTATTTCGACCTCCAGCCTCTTGGTTCCTGGGGTCTTTAATGTTCTCTACGAGATTAAGACTCACTCTGATACCATGTTAAAAATACTGAATAAGTTGTATTGTATTTCTCATTGAAAGAATATACACAAGTGCCTTTATATAGGAGGCATATGAGTGCAGTATAAGTAAGAGTGTAGTACAAGAATGTGTGCTATACAAGTAATCTAGTTGGGCCTAAAGCCCACAACACTATACACGTTAACAGAAAGAATGTATTAGAAGATGTTGAAAACTATATCTCCAATATAATCCTTGCAGTGTCCATCTAGTACTACAAGATTATCATCCTCAGATACATTAAGAACCCTAGAAGAATCCTTGAAGGGTTTCTATCTATTAGCTATCCATACAAATGTGAATGTTGAAATGTTATAAACCATATTCCAAGGTAGCGATTGGTAGAATTTACGGGGCTAAAGAATCCAAGTTTGAAACCACTCCCATTGGAGATTATTTAGTTAGATTCTTTGATGGATTGTAAAGACATAGTGATGTTTATGGCAAAGCCAAAATCTAAGCAAAAGCAACATAGCAAGACTAGAAGAACTGGTATGTTGATATTTCGAAGAAGTCGCATCCATGGTCAGTGAGGGTGTCCTTTAACTTGAGGACAAGGGGCACGTTAAAGGTTTGACTCCAAAATAGAAACAAAGCTGTGTTTAGACAATGATTCTGGTTTGTGAGAATGATGATTTTGGATGCTAGGAGCAGTCATTGCTTCTCTTCACATAAAACGGGAAACATTTATTTGGACATCGCCCATTTTGACTACAACGTGAAAGTTGAAACATTCGAATCCAATCTATATAACATCTAAAAGTTGAAAAATTAAGCATTTTTTTATTACTATGCTCTTATTGCACCACATTAGCATAGATATTCGGTCCATTCTTTCCACTTGGTCCACTTTGATTTCGGTCCATTTCAATTATATAATATTTTAGTAAATAATTAAATGGGTTAATTTAATTATTTGTCCAAATCTATTAGTATGTGAAGTCATTTAAGCTTCTTTTAAATTTATAGCTCAATCCATTCGATTTGTTTGTTATGGTCTAATTCAGTCGGCTTCGGTCCATTTTGGTCCAATTCGGTCCTTTCGGTCAATTTTCATCTTCTTTTAAATAATAACAATAATAATTTTGAGTTAAAAAGTGTGAGATTTTATTCTATTTGGGTCAAAATCTTTAGTTTTGGACTAAAAATACAAACAAAATAGGTATTAAAAATTAGAAATATAGAACCTAAAAAAAAAAGTAACAAAAATGATAAATATTCAAAATATTACCTTAAAATTCAATTTTCAATAATATAGGAATTATACTTATAAATAGTTCTAAACTTATTTAATAATTTAAATTTAATGTAACATGTTACATGTTTTCCATGTAATGAGTGTGTAATTTTATTTTTTATTTTTTTAATATTCGTGGATATGTTCAAATTAGTCAACCAACTATATTATATTAAAAAAAAATCATTTTAAAGAACATATTCTCCATTTATATGAAACAATATTATAATTATTTAATTTAAATATTGTTATTAATTTACATGTTTCATATAAATGTATCACTATCTATTGTTGTTGAATACAAAATACATTATATGTTCCATCACATAAAAATTATAAAAATAAAAATAAATACTTTAAATAAAAAAAGTACAATTAACCAAAAAATTTTACATTATGTTCTTATAAAATATTTATATTACATTTTCTCACTAATTGCACGTAGGGATGGCAATAGGGAGGGGCAGGGCCGAAGGATGGGATCTTCACCCACGCCTCGCATGGTTTTGACATTTTCCATCCCCGCCCTGCCTTGTATGATGGAGAAAATTTCTTTGTCCCATCCCCACCCCTTGAGGCTCTATCTTGCCTCGTAATATTCTACTTTGTGTTAATTTTCCCCACAACTATTACAATTTTTTATAAAACTTGTTTCATTAAAATAAATATACTTTAAATTACAACTAAATTTATCATCAAATCAAACTAATTTTTAGCAATAACTGAATAATATTATCCAAGTACTTAACAAGAAAATATTACAACAAAAAAACTTAATGTCCATGCATTTAAATAAGCTAGTATTTATTTGTTTTTTAAAATATTAGGGATTTAGGGTATGAAAATTTACAATTATAGCCTTATCAACGCGAGGTAGGATGGGGATGAGGCTGGATGTGGCTAAATTGTCATCCGAAATTGTGTGGGTTTGCGACTACTACTCTATCAAAATGGAAATGTAGTATTTAACGATGAGATACTCTAATTATGCTACATCATCAGCCACATAATCATTCCTTTTCTTATTTATTTTTTACTCCTTTATTTTTTTGAAAATATTTAAAATATGAATATATTGACTATACACATTCATCTAGGGCGGTTTTAACTATAAATTTAACTTTGTCTTTACACATTCATCTAATTCAGTTAATGTTTATAACTAAACATTGAAGGAGCCCATAGAAGGAGCACTAATCAAGCATATTATAGATCTATAAGAGGTTTGTACCCTCATTGTCTTCTTCTTCCTCATCTCATTAGAGTTTTCTTTGAAATTTTTAAGAAAATAATTTCATTTTTATGTAAAATAAAATTATTTATTTATCTATTCAGTACTCACTTAATGGATTAAATTATAACAGTATTTGCACAATTTATTCTTCAAAAACTTTTGTATACCATTTATTTATTTATTTTAAGAAAAAAGAGTTACAATTATCATGTATAAGGTTATGTTTGTGCAAACACAATAACAAGAGAAATAACACAAAGAGAAATTGAATTATACTTTTGAATATTATTAATCTGAAACTAGATAATACAACACTATTTGGACTAAGGCACAACATTCGCTCTCTTTAAGGAGATTCAAGCCCTTGATTAACTAAACTTTGTAACCAGTGCAGACCTTCTCTGACTTGTCTCCTCTAGGATACAACAGCCCAACTAATATCCTATGGCTAGAACAATCTTTGCACAAAGTGTAGCCTAAAGCTCCACCAGAAAAAACACCCTTCGTTGCCAAGAAACTCTCTATTTTTTTTAGTCTATAAGAATGCATGCAATTGCTAGATTTTTTGGTATGTTAACGCTGTAACTATTATTGGGTCTGAATGAGTCTCTTTATAGGCCCATTTATAGATCCAATGGGCCTCACAAAATTATTACCCAAATTAATCTGATTAATCAAGTCCATTATTCTGATGTAGTGGGTGTTACAAGATTAATTGCTAGATATTAATTTCATGGGTTGGAGTTACACAATTAATTGATGAGATATGGAGTTTCCAAAAACATGAAAAGACCTAAACGGAGAGTCCATTAAGTGGATTAATGGCTCTTCATTTTCCATAATAAAAATGGAGTATTAATTCGGGCCATTTACTCACCAACAAATATGGTAATAATTATGAATGGGCTGTCAAGTAGGATGATCCAACAAGTCGTTTCATTTCCATTTTCGACACCTCCTCCCTTCACCTTCCCCTTGTGCATGTATCTAGCCCAATATTTAAATTAATTCATATTAGCCCATTAAACACCACAATTAAAAGAATAAAATAGACACTCTCCTTTTCAATGTGAGATTAAACATTTTCACTCACTCCACATCTTTCATATTGACTCCCACATCTTCCATATTAACTCCCACATCTTTACGTTTATGTTGTAATATAAATCAATTTTAATTATATAATATTAAAATACTCCAACAATCTCCTACTCATTTTAATATTAAATTTTATTAGTAAAAGAGATATTACCAGGCAAAGACAGGTCACTATGCATCATGAAGGGTGTCCTTTACATTGAATCTTTGCTTAGTAAAATAGCAATCTCAACTCCAGAGTCGTAGTGGTCTCTGACTTGAACCAGGATTGTTTTGGGGAAATTAAGTGTCACTACTTACACATAAAAACCCAGGTATTGGCATGAGATTTTATAGTTAGCACTTTACAGCTGTGTGTTGATCCCAGTTTCATGAGTGTATTTGAGATCAAGTCCAAATCTTATAGGGAGCACCCCCCCCCCCCCCTCCCCTCACTTACATAGGTGAAATTTTGTCAAGATTGCTCTTGTAATTTTGACACCCTACTCATACGAGCTACAAATTTCATTAAAATTTTTTATTCAATCTCTCCACATTACAAGATAAATGCACTTACATCATAGGGATGAACAATTAAAAAATTATTTACAACATAAATAATTAAAAATAAATAAATAGTGCATTTCTTAAGACCATCATATGATTCGTTTTTCCCATTGAACCCAATTCTCAAGATCTATGGTCTTTCGGTTGGGTATCCTCATACATGGCTCATAAATCTATAGACTTTAGTCCCATCCCCTTCGATATATCCCAATTCTCAAGTCTGGAATCAAGCGCAACATAAATTATATTTTCTAATTTAGTTTTATTTGTTATTTATAGATGATATATTCCCAATGAGAAAAAGAATAAGGATTCCAAAATATACTAAACTTCCCCCCCCCCCCCCCCCCCAATTCTTTCTTATCATCTCTTATTCCAAAATTCTGTATTAATGTTGCTTAAAAGGTGCTAAAGTAAATATTTTTGCACTTGTGGTTTTAAATTGTAGTTTTGTTGAGATTTATTAAGTTTTTAGATACGTTTTTAGTGTTTTGGATTGTAGGAAGAAAACAAAATGGTGTCCAAAATGATATAAATAATTGATATTAAAACTTTATATTTCCCCTAATTGACCATATGCATTATTTGAGAAATGTTGAACTGTTTTTAGGTTTGGTAAAAACATAATTTGTTTTACCATCTTTATATAAAACATTCTTGCGCATTTCACATTAGAAACTAGTTACTATTAATAACGATAAATATAAATATAAACAACATAACAATAAACATCAACATAATATTAAAACTAATAATGATGGTAATCATGATGGTGATGATAATAATTCTTGATTGTAATTTTGTTTTTCAAGGGTTGCCCTTAACCTTAAGCCTTCATTATTTTTTTTCTAAACAAATAAATTAGGTTGGCAAGGGTGCATCAGAATATGTATAATTAATTATTCTTTTGTTATGTACTTTTGTCTTTAATAATTTGGACTTGAAATGGCAAACCCAACCAATGTGCTTGGTAGTGTCAGACTGAATGGATTGGTTGGCATCAATGTTACTTGCATTTGTATTTGTGAAATTAGACACCATGCACAATTAAAAAGGAGATTTCAAAGCTTTGATTTCCAAGACTAGTTTTTGAATTTGACTGCTATTGGAAAACATAATGATTTTTAAAGAACTCTCTTTTGTAAATTGTAGAAATTATTTGAATTTTAAAATAGTAAAGCAAATATTGCAACCCCAATTTTCATAACACGGTAGAAGCTTCTTGAAATGCATGGGAGTCTTCGGGCCTTGTTTGGGCCAAGTTTATATGAAAATAATTTGTATTAATTAGAAAAATATATTTTGTCTGTCAGGAAGGCATCTCCATGAAAAAAGCAAATAACAAGAAAGAACCTAGGCCAATGACTGTGATGACTACACTCTTTATACCATCTTTGAAGTCAGAGAAATTATTGTCATGGGTGGAGGCCTTACGTATAACGAAAGCCTCCATCGTGGTCGCTTTAAATGAAGTACTAATTTTCAACGATAAAATCAAAATAAGAATTGCCTAAATGAATAGGAAATTATGAAACACCTAGGCATTTGTCTACTTCAGCTTTTGCGGCTTCTTCGATATGAAGGATGCCAAGAGGAGTTTAATGATACCGAGGAGCCATTTTATTAGAAATATTAACGAGGCTGATACATCTCCACAAATGACCCCCACATAAACTCCCACCATTGCATTTTTTGTTTTTTTTTTTACCATCCTAGGAATTAAATTGAACTTTTTTCTTCTATAAACACTTGGACGAACTCTAGTCAAGCATGAAATATTTTTCATTGAGACATGAATTACTCTTATGGTTAGTTTTATTGTTTTCAGTGATATATATCATTAATAAGTGCTTTTTAGGGGGCATAGTGTTACCAATAACAATAATCAACATAAGATAAAACCTAATGATTACCCTAAACTTCCAATCGTTGGTGGATTTATCTTTGATTGTAGAATGAATATCTTATTTAGAGTTTTTTTTTTTTTTTTTTTTTTTTTTTTTTTTTTTTTTTTTTTTTTTTAAGATTAAAACTAATGATAATAATAATACTTCATGACTATGATTGTGATTTTAAGAAATATCCATTAGCCTCCATCCAATGATATTTCAAATAAAAATGAATAATGAAGACTCAATGTAACATTAGCACATCCTGTGAAATTCATCAACAATGAAATTCGATAGATATAAAGTTGGAATGGCTTGAATTGTCAAACTTAGCCAACAAAGAGGCTTGACATTATCCAACAAGCCATTAAATGTTTGCATGCCTATGTAAGAAAGTGTGGCTTGATATTAACCAAGCCAAAGATTTGCAATCCAGCAAATAAGCGAGAAGAAATACTACACACTTGCATTAAATGTTACATGGATTCTTGGCCACTATTGTTGACTTCCTTAACAATAGAAGTCTTGTATTATTTTCATGTGATCAAACTATTTCAACTCCTACTGAACATCTAGTTATAAATAGATGGTGAGTTTGAGAGAAGATGCAAGGAGCTCCTACGTGAGCTAGCAAAGAGCTTCTTTTATGTGTGCGCACCAGAGATGGGAAGTTAAAGTGTCCTATAACTTTTGTCTAAATACAATAGAGTGTTTTCTATTTATTTGTGACAGAATTAGGAGTGTATTTGGGGTTTGGATTTGTCTGAGAGTGTCTTCAAGTTATTATTGTAATCTTCAAAATTATAATGAAACTCTATTTTGTTGCCTCTTGTGGATATAGACATATTGTCGAACCATGTAAATTCTTTGTCATATTTTCTCTCCTCTATTTTCTTAACCTTGTAGTTATGGGCTAGTTTAGAGATTTTTTTCCTAATTAGGTTGTCAACAAAATCAAAAGTGCCCTATAGGTCGGTTTATAAGATTTATATAACAAAAACATTACTATTCTGTTTGGGTAGAGAAATATATTATCATTCCTACTAAAATTTGGAAAAACTATTCCTAAACCAATTAGTATTTTAAATTCCATTAAAAACGAAGTTTGTAATTGTTACTCTTTTTTTATTTTTTTGGTAAATAAGGATAAATTATATTCAAAGAGGCAAAAGAGGGACTAGGGGACCGTGTCCGTAGGCTTTGACCAGAGCCCAATTCAGAATAGAGTTGATGGGTAACACACTTACAATTCCCAATTTATACAAAGAGAGGCCTAACGTGCCCAATTGTGGACCAGACCATAATGAGCGTTCAAATGGACCAGCCTGGGCACGAGATGGGCTCGATATCAGAGCGTCGATTACTACTTTGGCATCCTGATTTGCAGCAATGGAGACCAGTTTTGAATGTGGAAGATGCGGAAATCTTTTCGGTGAATCTTTCACTGGATCTTTTGAATGTGGATGGCTATGGTCCGTTTGGATACAACTTATTGTTGTTGAAAGTTGCTGAAAGTTGATTGTTGCTGAAAACACTGTAGCAAAATAATTTTTAAATGAATAAATAGTAACGTGGGACCCATTTTAAATATTTTTTAATTATGAATAGTACATGAACAGTACGTAAACAGTGCACGCACTGTTCATAAACAGTATTTTTTTGTCCCCTAAAGTCAGCAAATGCGGTAAAAAAAAAAAAAAAAAAAAAAAAAGAGGGAGAAAACGCAACAACTAAAACGCAACGTAACTTAACCCGGAATCCAAACCCACACTATATTGGTGTCAAATAATATTTGGAAAGAATAAGACCATTGTTCCATTGCTTTGAAGCAGGGAGGATGAGGTCTACTACTTGGTTGATTTTTAGGGTTGGTTGGGAGGGTGGAGATAATTGTAAGTGAAGCTACGGATGGAAGGAACTTAGGAACCCAAGGATCAGTCCATGATCCGTATATTGGTATTTGCGCCTGATCCAATAAGGTGGCAGTGGCAGATGTTTTAAGAATGTTTTGGGACTAACATTTATAAAGTTTTATCTCCTATTTTCATTTTTTTACTTAATAAAAAAATAAATCATCAAATTTTTCGGTGCATCTCACAAGTTACATCTAATAAAAGTAATACTTGGAACCTTATAGAGGTACATGGTGAAGTACATACAGCGGAAGAAAATGACAGTTGACGAAAACAATTAAAATATACTTCATGACCCTTTCCTAAAGGACATGTATTTCAAAAAAGGCACGATCTTTTGCTTTCCATATTCATTGAGCGACTTATTTAAATTAATACAACTAACTCATAGTTGAAAAAAAAAAGAAAGAAAAAAAAAGAAAAGAGTGTTGTAAACATTGATGTCAAATGGAAGGTGTAAGTTTGAATGATCCACGTAAAAGTCTACATAAAAAAGTTGAAACATAGAATTTATTCTTGTTATGCTTTTTTTGAGCCATATCAATGGCCACATAATCCATTTATTTCCAACAATTTATCTCTTATTTTTTATTTTCCTATTCTTATTAATTTTGAACCTTACTGTTATACTTTCTCCAACATTTCTCCTCACTTTTATATTTTTATCTCTCTACTACTCTCATCCTTGATGAATCATTGTATTTTTTTATAACACTAATACGATTTGGTGGTGTGCTTTTTGAATTTTCCATCACAATTCTTCTATTTCCCTCTTATAGCTTTTGTTTGAGTTTTGTTTAACATAATTACAATCAAATTTGGCACGGAATTAAAGTCAACACAAAATAGTTGTAAATAACAACTTTACAGTTATAAATAATTGTTAGGGTAAATTGCAAATTACACCCTTAAAGTTTGGAGGTGATTGGATTTTATATCCTAAAGTTTTAGAATTTAGATTTTACCCTCTAAAGTTTGGGGTCTTTAGATTTTACATCTTGACATTTCAAAACTTGGATTTTACTCCCTAAAGTTTAGGGTTGTTTGGATTTTACACTCCAAAATTATGAAACTTTAGGGTATAAAATCCAAATACCCCAAAATTTAAGGGAGTAAAATCCAAACACTTTTAAAATATAGTGGGTAAAATCCAAAGTTTGAAATGTCAGGGTGTAAAATCCAAAAATCGCCAAACTTCAGGGGGTAAAATCCAAATTCTGAAACTTCAAGGTGTAAAATTTAATCACCCTCAAATTTTAGGGGTGTAATTTGTAATTTATCCTAATTGTTATTAAGAAATTAATATTTTCCCTAGGCCTATCCATGGGTCGGTCCGGGTCGGGTTTGTGCCCAACCCGAAACCGACTTGATTACTTCGTGTCTACCATTTCTGGACCCGCCGCCGACCGGTGAAAGGGGTCGGTTCGGACTGTCAGACCTCGCCGAAGACCGGTCGATTCTCGGTCGGGGTTGAAATTTGCAAAACTACACAGGATTCTGCTGAAATCCACCGGATCTTATTGAAATCCCCTGGATCTGTACCAAATCAGGCCGCATATGCTGAGATCTGGCCGGATTTCGATGAGATCTCGCCAGATCTCGAAGAGATTAGGCCGAACTCGATGAGATCTCGCCGGATCTTGACGAGATTTGGCCAAATCTCAACGAGATCTCACTGGCTTTCGCAGATATCAGGCCATTTCTCGACTGATCAGACTAAAACCACCGCCAAAACGCTCCAATCAACGGAAAACGAAGACTTTTTCCGGTGATAATACGGTCGGGTCGGTTTTTTTCGGTTTTTCATGATAAGACTCGTCAACCGACCCGCCGGCCTCAAGTTCTGGGGGCAGCGACCCGCCGTCGACCCGCCACCGACGTCGGGTCGGCAGGTTCTCGAATCGGATTGGCCGGGTTGGCCGGGTGGGTCGGTTGGCGGGTTGGTTTGGACACCCCTAATTTTCCCTAACTTACCTTTTGCATTCTTGAGAATATATTGTATTGTCTTTAGTTTTGGTATGACATAATTAGTTTTATCATCTTTATATAAAACTTTCCAGTGCATTGCACGTATTGACCACTAGTTACTATTAATAAAAATACATAAATACATAAAAACATAAACAACATAGAAATAAACATCAACATAATGGTAAAACTAATAATGATGGAAATCATAATGATCATAGTACTTCTTGATTGTAATTTTGGTTTTCAAGCAATACCCTTAACCTTAAGCCATTATTATTTTTATTCACAAATAATTATAGGTTGGATTGGGTCAATCGGAATATGTATAATTTGTTGGAAAAACTAGTTTTGCATCTTATACAAAACACATAGCAGAAGCAACAATCACGAATCTACTTCATTAATGAGAGATAACATGTATTATGTAAATTTCAAAATTTAAGAACAAGAGAGCGTATCTTGGTGTGGTGAAATTCAAAACAAAAGATTAGAAGTACTTGATAATACTTTTAATCTTCACTCCAATTCCACTTTACGCCCAAGAAGTGTGGTCTCTCAATCAGCTTTTAAGAGAGAATAAGAGTGTAACTTACACTCACACATACACACAATTTCACAATCATGTATCATACATAAAATTTTATATGTTTCTCTCTTTATATCTAATTGATTATCTAATTGGACTAGCCTATTGGGCCTTTCCAGTTGGGTTTAAGTGTGTGGCATGGAGTGGGACCGAAAGGAAACAAATAAGACTCTAGCTCCAATGGGCTTTGGGTTTTTCTGTCAACTCTTGACAAGTCCAAAATTACCATTAATTATATTTAATACCACTATATAAATATAATTGCACTCTAGGCCTTATATATAAATTATATCTCAAAACTTTATTATACATGTAACCCCTTCATAAAATATTCATATTAATACAAAGTCATGAATACAAAGTAACCTACACTTCATGATCAAGTCTATTATTCTCTCAGGATTAAGAGTTGATGTAAATAGAAGTTGTAAGATTTATTATTCATTTGACAGTCGTTAAGAGAATAATAAATCTCACAGCGGTCCAGTTCAGTATATTTTAACTATTAAAACATATCAACATACCAACTAGAAGTCTCCACTTTCATGATCAAGACAAATCATCTTAGTTGATACTTATAGTCTTCGCAGATGAAATGCCCAATTTTATCACCGACTATGAACTAAAATTCTGAGTTTACAAAGAATTTGTGACTTATATTTTCTGTGACTAAATCACATATTATACATCTCATAGACTATAAGATAATGTCCAAATATTCATGTTATCATTATTTTAGATAATAATAAAACAACTTTATTAATTACAACATTAAGTCATACATAATGTTATACATAGCATCATACAAATAGAATTTAAGGACACTAATCCTAACATAATTAATTACTCTTTCATCATGTACTTTCGTCTTTAATAATTTGTACTTGAAATGGTAAACCCAACCAATGTTCATGGCAGCAGCAAATTGAATGGACTGGTTAATATCAATTTTAGTTGCATTTTTATTTGAGAAATTAGACACATGTACAATCAAAAGGAGATTTGCTTTGATTTTCAAAACAATTTTCTAAATTTGACGGCTTTTGAAAAACATGATGATTTTTAAGGAACTCTCTTTTTGCAAGTGGCGGAAATTATTTAAATTTTAAAAAGGTAATATATATATATATATATATATATATTGCAACTCCTATTTTCATTAAGCAGTAACAAAAAATTCCTGAGAATGATAGAAAAAGTATTTATTATAACCAATGTGTTTGTTCAGAATCTAGACTCAAAAAAACTATAATTAACATTGGTGGATCCCGCACAAATCATTGAAGTCTCCAATGTGGCTATGTTAAATGATTTTGTAGTAATTTTCAATGATAAAATTGAAACAAGAATTGCCTAAATGAAAAGAAAATGGTGAACACCTAGGCATCTGTTTGCTTCACCTTTTATGGCTTCTTCGATATGAAGGATACCAAGAGGAGGTTAATGACTCCGGGGAGCCATCCTATTAGAAATATTAATGACGCCGTTGCATCCCTATAAAACCCCATCCTTGCATTTTTTTTTTAAACCTTTCTAGGACTTGAATTGAAATCTTTTCTTCTACTTACACTTGCAAGAAGTCTAGTCGACAATAATATATCTTTTATTGCGATGAGAATTTCTCTTATGGTGATGTCTATTGTTTTCAATGATATATATCACTAATAAGCACTTTTTAGAGGGCATAGTGCTATTAATAACAATACATATAAACAAAAACAAAATAACAATAAAAAACAACATAAGATAAAAACTAATGATTACCCTAAACATCCAATTGTTGGCAAATTTATCTTTGATTGTTGAATAAAAATCTTATTGAGTTTTTTTTTTTTTTTTTTAGATTAAAATGAAGATGATATTGATACTTCATGATTGTGATTGTGTTTTAAGAAATAACCATCGGTCTCCATCAAATGGTATTTCAAATAAAAATGAAAAATGAAGATTCAATGTGATATTAACATATCCAGTGAAATGGATCAAAAATGAAATTTAAGGGATGGTTTAGAGAAATATATTACCATTCCTTCTACAATTTGGAACAACTACTCCTAAACCAATTAGTATTTTGAATTCCTAAATTAAGTTGTTACTCATTTTTTGTTTTTTTGGGTTTGGTAAATAAGGATAAATTTTATTTAGAGTGGCGGCGAAAGAGGGACTATGGGACCCTGTCAGTTGGCATTAATCAGAGCCCAATCCAGAATAGAGTTGACGGGTTACACACTTACACTTCCCAATTATACAGTGAGAGGCCTAACATGCCCAATTGTGGGTCAGACCACTAAATGAGTGTTCGAACGGACCAGCTTGTGAACGGATTTGCATTCTCGATTTGCAACAATGGAGAATGGGAGTTTTGAACGTGGAAGATGTGAAAATCTTTCCAGTAATCTTTTATTAGATGTTTTGAATGTGGATTGGACTAACATTTATAAGTTTCACTTATTATTACCATTTTTCACTTAAAAAAAAAAAAAAAAATCGTTAAATTTTTTCGCCCATCATGCAAATTTGCGCCTAGTAAAAGATAGTACTTGGAACCTTATAGAGGCACATTGACAATTTAGATGTAGACCCTTTCCTAAAGGAGATGCATTTTCATGACCCTTTCCTAAAGGAGATGCATTTCTAAAAGGCATGGTCTTTTGCATTCCATGTTCATTGATAGACTTATATGAATTGATACACCTAACTCAGTGTTGAAATAAAAAGGTGTCCTAAACATTGACGCCAAATGGAAGGTGTAAGTTCGATTGATCCACAAAAACAAAAAACAATATTGCAAGAGAAGCCTTGGAGAAGGAGACCCAAACAAATAGGATAGACTACAATTCCACTCTTGCCATGGAAAAGTGTATTCCACGTGTTTAGGTCCTTAACGAAAAAAATTAGAATCAGTAAAGATAAAGGCATAATCTACATTTATATATATATATATATATATACCATAAAAGGGGGAAGGGGACGCACAGGTGAAGAGAAGAGACGGAAGCATAGTAATAATATAATGAAAGTATAATGTAAGAACAATAATAATGCGGTAGAACCAGCCAAGCAGTATATAATAAAATAATTTAAAGTAAATACAAGCAATTAATGAAAGCAATTTAGAACCATCTGGTATGATGGTAATTCGTCCAAGGTGGCGGTAGCAACAAGTAGTATAATGAATATAAACTGAAAATACTTGTTTATTGAAAGTAGATGAAACACTTATAGTAGTAGTAGGGAATATAAGATCTCAACAGTACAGGTTAACAGTTACAAAGCTTGAACTAGTCCTAATTACAAGGTTTGTAGTAGTAGAATCAAGGCAACAATGTAGTAGTGAATACAAGGAACTCTCTCAAAGAAGGCTTAAAGAAAACTCTCTTTAGAGAAAATTCTAACAAAAAATTTTGATTTTTTCCTTAAGGGATAGCCCCCCTTAAAGAGGCAAAATTTTGGAGTGAACAGTGTCATGAACAGTGAACAGTGAATAGTGTCGGTGAATAGTAATCCGTGAACAGTAATCTGTGAATAGTAATCCGTGAACAGTAACTTGTGAACAGAAATTTTTTCCACTTTTTGCCTTGAAATCTCTAGCAAATTTGGCATAGTCAAAAGGAGAATTTCTGACTTGGAGAGGACAAAAAGCAAAAGGAATACATCATGGCACATGAAGGAGTGTTATGAAATTGTACGTAGAATCTTCAACTTATTTTGTCTTTTTATACACCATCATTGGAGAACCTCAGAAGCATGGCAAAATATTTCTTTTTCTTTTCAACATCTTCAACTTTGTCAGATGCATGGATTTGCACAGGAGTAACATAATGCAGTAGGTGCATTTTGTCAGGCGAAGGTACTGCATTATTTGAATATTGCAATATTTTTAGCCAAATAGAAAACCAATCAATAATAAACTGCAAGAGGTCAGTAGAATCTTGACTAAAACAGTTCCTGATAGTGGGATTATTAAGAAAATATCTTTATCAGTGAGAACAATAGTGTCACAAATTTAATCAATAGAAGAAGCATCGGATGGGTATCCATCAAATGGATCAAAAGGACCTTGTGGAGAATTACACGGATGGTCATGGTGAATAGCATATCTGTTACAAAATCCGCAATATAAAATTGGTTCAAACACTGGTCTTTTCCCCGGGAGGAGTAGACTTCTTGGATTACAGTGATTAGTTATTCGTAAACAAGCAATGGCATCAGAATATGGCCTGGGACCAAAAATGGAAATTCTATCAGTGCTTCCTATGAAATGATAATTCTTCCATAAACTCTGAGTAACCTCAATAATCTGGTTATTAAAATAATTACTCCAACATTCAGCTAGAGCACGAGGATCATTAAAGGACAAGTGAGAATCTCCTTTGAACCACTGTCCTTGGTGAGTATGTCCATTTATGAGAATAAGATGCTTTGAAGGCTGGACATTCATCCAATTATCTTTTTCCCATTTTGGCAAAGTGCTCCGGCATCTAATGAAAACAAAAAGACTTGAAAATCTTTTAATAGCATCCTGAATTATTTGTGGAAGTTGACTGGCTTGGTGATGGCTTGTTAATTTTAAGAATCTAATAAAGCCATATTCAAACATATGGGAAAGCCAGTTGGGATCAGGATTAATATCATCATCATCATCTGAATCATCAACCAATGGACCATCAATAATAAATGGACTATCATCATAATTAATTAGAAGACCAGGAAATAGGTGTTTCTTTTCATACACTCTGAGAGTACGTCCAAAATGTTCTTCCCAGTCCAACTGGATGAACACATTATCACCTTCATCTAATTCATCAGGATCAGGAATAGTGGCTGTAACAAGTTTCTTGAAACATGTGAACCATAGGTCAAAAGACCCAACATAGCCTTGCTTTCTAGAATACGAAATTGTATATCTATAGGCAAGTTGGCAACAGCACTTCTTAACATAGATTGGGTCTTAAGGCTTAATCTAGCATAGTTAGTGCCCATGATAGTCATTTTATCCATTGAATGGATATCCTCTTTGCCAAAGAGTTGACTAATGTAGGCTTCAAGACGAATCCTAAGATTCTCATTCTGAGGGACGAGAGTATTTTCAAAAATAGGGTTGTGTTTGAAAATAAGGTTAGCATAGTGACTCGTATAAGCTTCATTTTGAGCAATAAGGTTAACAAGGTAGATTTCAAGAGCTTGGAGGGTTTTTTCAAACAATTTGTTATGATTTCGGGTAAAGGCAGAATGGAGGTTATCAAGAATAAATTTAATGGAATCTGGCAGGTCACTATAGACTCCATTATGAAACTGCAGATTTCTAGATAAAACTTCCTGTAGAGCAATAACCATATCTCCTCTGGAATATGTCACCGTTGCCTGGACATACCCTTGAAGGGATGTCGATCCACTAGGTTTTACCCCAGAAGATGCGCCTTCATGCATTTTGCTTTGGGAATAGTCTTGTGCAGGAGCTTTTCCCTTGTTTTTCTTTTCAGTAGAGGGAGCCATAATAATCCACTTATTAGTGGTATAAATACTAATATTATCCCACTTAGTAGCGGTATTTATCCTTGCATCAATGCTCGATTCCTGCAAAGAATCATTAAGAATATTAGAGTCATTAGTAATAGTAGATATTTTGGCATTACTAGTATCTCCTTTAAAATGGCCAGTAGAACATTGGTACGAACTTATCCTTGGTTCGTGAACAAATATATTAGCAGGAAAATCATAAGACAATTCTAAAGCATTATCACTATCAATTTCAACTTTCGAAGCACATTTGAATTTTACTTTCTGTCCAAAAGGATCAGTAGTAATTTCATCATGGTCAACAAGGAAGAGATACAAAGCATTTATGAATGGCAGACCAAGAATCACTTTATCAGTCATATTCTTGACAAGGATAGAAGGAATCTTGAAACAAACATTATCATGGCAAATATGAGCATTATTCAGTTCATATTTAATTTTCATGTGAGAACCAGTAGCAGAGACCAATTTTTCAGTTGATTTTTCAAAATATTTTGAAGGAATCAATCCTTCCTGGATGCAATTCTTATCCGCACCGGAATCAATCATAGCAATAACAGTGAAATTATAATCATGGGAAATAATAATTTTGACTTTTGTAAATCATTTTGGAGGAAGTATTTTATTAACAAGAGCAAGTTGAGAATTATCAACAATACCTTTATCAGAAAGAAGAGCCTGTTGACTGGATTCTTCTCCATCCTTGTGCTCATCTTGTTCATCATCAAACTTATTTTGATCAATATTTTTATCAATTTTTAACATTAACAATTCTTGTTTGAGATTATGATTATCACTTTTAATATTTTTAAATTCATATTTTAATTCACTTATCTCTTGTTTAACAATATTAATTTCATGTTGCAAATCAGTAACAGTTAAATCTTTGGATTTTTTTGCATTAAATCTGTCTAAAGTTTCTTAAAAACTTATTGTTGATTTAAGTTTTTTACTAGTTTCTTCTTTTAATAAGTTTTTCTTAAATTTATCCAAATATTCTTTTTGTAATTCAGGATTTTCAATTTGACCAATCAATTTAACCAATGGACTTTCATTTTCTTCGCCTTTAGTGAGAGTATTAACAGATTTAATAACATTGCAACAGGAATCTCTACAACCAATTTTGATATTAGGAGAATCAGAGGAATCATCAGCAGAATGATAGCAAGAACCAGTTGAAGAAGAAAAATCATCTTCCAAGGAATCAGACGAATTGTTTGATTCAAGGATTCTGAATAATTCTTCTTGATCATTATCATCAATTTTTAACATGTTAAACTTGTTTTTTAACTTACCAGGTTTTTGTTTACAATCTTTACTAAAATGACCAGGTTTTCCACAGTTGAAACATTTACCTTTACCTGATTGTTGGTTAACATGTTTTTTAGAAACATTTTTCTTTTTAGCGTAAAAATCATCAAAACTAGTTCTGTATTTTTTATGTTTTTTATGGCTATAATTTTTGTGACTTTTATCATGTTTTTTACTCAATTGCGTAGAAGGAGCAATAGGAGGTAAACCATATTGTTCACAAAAATTGCCCATTTCATATTTCGCTTTTCTTTTAATTTTTTAATTGGTGTTTTAACAGTTTTTCATCATTGCACATATTAATTCCAAGTTTTTTAATTGTGCTTAAAATATCACCATAAGTTAAATTATCATAATCAATAGAATCATTTTTACCAATTAATTCTTGTTTTACCTGTAGGGAATTTAAACCCGAAATCCCAATCAATGAGAAACAAAAAAAAAAAAATAGAGAAAACACACGCCAAAGAAAACAATCACACGCACAAGACAGTATTTACGTGGTTCGGCAATTTGCCTACGTTCACGGAGTTACAGGGATTTCACTATTATCAGGGAAAAATACAAAGTGCGGCTACAGTGTTTCTTTCTCTCTCTCTCTCTCTCTCTCTCTCTCTCTCTTTCTGAAACACAACAACAAGACTAAACCCTAATCACAAAAAAAAGGCTTTTATATCCTGCGCACAGGATTACAATGGGCTACAAAACGGGCCAAACATAAACTAGGCTCCACAAAGCCCAACAAATCTCCCACTTGGAGACTAGTTCAATCACCAACATCAGCTGCTATCCTCCAAAAAAAATCCCTCATCCTTGCAACTTATCCTCCTGTCCTCAAGCTAGAAGACCAATTGAAGCTGCACATAGCTTCAACTTCTCAATAGTGACACCCTTAGTCAACATGTCTACTGGGTTCTTAGATCCACAGATCTTCTCAAGTATTACCAATTTATCTTGAACAAGGTAACGGATAAAGTGGTATTTTGTCTGTATGTGCTTCAACTTTGAATGAAAAGCCGAATTTTTGGCAAGAAAGATTGCACTCTGACTGTCATTGTGTAGAATGCCCATCTCTTGTTTCTTACCCAATTCATCTAAGAAACCATGTAGCCAAATCATCTCCTTTCCAGCTTCAGTTGCTACAACATACTCAGCTTTTGTAGTAGACAAAGTAACAATCTTTTTTAAATTTGAAGCCCATGATATAGCTGTATCACCCAGAGTAAAAACAAATCCAGTAGTACTTTTTCTACTATCAATATTACTAGCAAAATCAACATCTACATAACCCTGCAGTTTCAAACTTGCACCTGTGAAGCAAAGACATGTATCTGATGAACCTTTCAAATATCTCAGAATCCACTTGACTGCCTCCCAATGCTGCTTTCCAGGCCTACTCATGAATCTGCTCACAACTCCCACTGCATGTGTAATGTCTGGCCTAGTACACACCATAGCATACATTAAGCTGCCAATAGCTGAGGCATAGGGCACCTTGCTCATATGGTCCCTTTCTTCTTCTATCTTAGGTGACTGTTCCTTGCTCAGTTTGAAATGACTACCCAAGGGTGTGCTCACTGGTTTAGCTTCATTCATGTTGAACCTGCTGAGAACCTTTTTCACATACTCTGACTGTGAAAGCTTCAATGTACCATTAGCCTTGTCTCTAATGATTCTCATACCAAGGTTTTGCTTTGTAGCTCCCAAATCCTTCATTGCAAACTATTTTGACAATTGCTTCTTTAGATTATTAATCTCCTCAATGTTAGACCCTGCAATGAGCATATCATCCACATACAACAGTAAAATGATATAAGAATTGTCAAAGAATTTGACATAGCAACAATGATCAGCTTCACATCTCTTGAACCCAATTTTATGCATAAAACTGTCAAATTTCTTGTACCACTGTCTTGGAGCTTGTTTTAAGCCATACAAGCTCTTTCTTAGTTTGCAGACTAGATTCTCTTGTCCTTGAATAATGAACCCTTCTGGTTGAATCATGTAAAGGTTTTCCTCCAAATCACCATGAAGGAATGCCGTCTTCACATCTAACTGCTCAAGATGTAAATTTTCAACAACCACCATTCCCAGCACCAGTCTAATTGTTAACATCTTCACAACTGGAGAAAATATCTCTGTGTAGTCAATGCCCTCCTTCTGCTGGAACCCTTTAACAACTAATCTGGCCTTGTAACGTTTGCTACCATCATGCTCATTTTTTATTCTGTATACCCACTTGTTGTGCAAAGCCTTCTTTCCTACTGGCAATTCAGTCAATTCCCATGTCTGATTCCCCAACAAGGAATCCATCTCATCTTTCATGGCTAACTCCCACTTGCTTGAATTCTCATCTTGCAAGGCTTCTTTATAACACTCTGGCTCACCACCATTAGTCAACAGGAGATAATTTAGAGTGGGTGAATAACGCTATGGAGGTCTAATGTTTCTGGAAGATCTGCGGACTTTAGCTACAGGTGTACTCTGATCTACCTGTGAATTTACATTCTCCTTATCTTCTTCACCATTTTTCTGGACAGTACTTTCAGTCAATTCATCTAAGTTGACAAACTTAGATTTCTTTTGATCTATCTCTATAACACTTGACACTACAGTTGACTTGTCCTTGTACATAACCTGTTCATTAAATATCACATTTCTACTTCTGATGATTTTCCTATTTTGTTCATGCCAAAACCTATAGCCAAATTTCTCATCACCATAGCCAATGAAAAAACATATTTTAGACTTTGCATTAAGTTTACTACGAGCATCAGAATCAATATGAACATAAGAAACACAACCAAAAACTTTTAAGTGTGAAAAATTTACCTCTTTACTGCTCCAAACCTCCTCAGGAAGTCTGTACTCCATGGGAACTGATGGCCCTCGGTTTATCAGGTAAGCTGCAGTGCTAACAGCATCAGTCCAGAAAGTTTTTGGTAGTCTAGCATGCAACCTCATACTCCTAGCACGCTCATTGAGTGTTCTGTTCATGCGCTCAGCCACACCATTCTGCTGTGGTGTTCCGGGAATGGTCTTCTTCATCCTAATTCCCTGTGCAACATAATACTCATTGAACCCTCCATCTATGTACTCTTCTCCATTATCTGACCTCAAACATTTTATTTTCAAACCTGTTTCTGTCTCAACCATGGCCTTCCACTTCTTAAAAGTTTCAAATACATCATATTTATTTTTCAGAAAATAAGCCCATACCTTTCTGCTTGAGTCATCAATAAAGGTAATGTAGTACCTTGAACCTCCAAGGGATGCAACCAGAGAAGGCCCCACAAATCAGTGTGTACTAACTCCAATTTTTCAGCCTTCGGTGTCCTGCCCGTTTCCAAGAAGCTCACCTTTTTCTACTTTCCTAAGATGCAACTTTCACACATGTCAAAATCAATGGACTTCAATTCTGGTAGCTTTCCTCTTGACAACAGCATCTTCATCCCTTTCTCACTCATGTGACCAAGTCTGCGGTGCCATAGGCTTGTATCAGTATTTGCATCAGCAACTGCAATTGTGTCTCTTAGGCTTGAGGTCATATATAGAGTACCAGTCTTCTTTCCACGAGCCAATACTCTAGCTCCCTTTGTAACCTTCCAAGTACCACTAACAAATAGTATTACATGCCCTTCATCATCAAGTTGTCCAGCAGAAGTCAGATTCCTCCTCAGGTCAAGAATATGTCAAATCTTCTCCAGTAACCAAACAGACCCATTGGGCAACAATATCCAGACGTCTCCCATACCCACAACATCCAAGGCTAAACCATCAGCCAAATACACCTTACCAAAATTACCAACAATATAATTCTGTATGATTTCTCGATGTGGAGTGGTATGAAACGAAGCTCCTGAGTCTAAAACCCAATCATCAAGTGGACTGTCTACTGCAAGAAGTAATGCATCCTGTACCTCTTTTGTTACAGCATTAGCAGAGTCATCTTCATTCTTCTTCTTAGGACTTTTGCATTGGTTCCTAAAGTGACCTGTTTTCCCACAATTCCAGCATTGTACTTGTTGGCCTGATCTAGATTTACTTCTGTTTCGATTAGAATTTCTAGATTTTGATCTGCCCTGATTTGAATTTCTATTATTACCTCTGCCTCTTGTCTCAAGGTTTAAGGTAGAACCAGATCCTGAGGTTCCACCTGCATCTCGTCTGCGAATCTTCTCAGCCAGAATTAAATCTCGTATATCATTGTACTTGAGCTTTTCCTTTCCTATAGAATTGCTTACTGCCATCCTCATTGCCTCTCAACTATTTGGCAAAGAAGCCAAAACGATCAGTGCACGAATCTCATCATCAAAATCAATTTCTACAGATGACAATTGATTTGTGATATTGTTAAATTCATTCAAATGTTGTGCTACTGATGTGTTCTCTGCCATCTTCAGATTGAACAGTTTCTTCATCAAATGCACCTTGTTGTTTACCGACGATTTTTCATACATACCAGACAAAGCTTTCATTAGATCTGCTGTGGTCTTCTCTTTTACAACATTGTGTGCAACAGACCTAGACAGAGTTAACCTGGTAACTCCTAGCACCTGTCTATCAAGAAAAGCCCATTCATCAGCCTTCATTGCCTCAGGTTTTGTCCCTAAAAGAGGCAAGTGCAATTTCCTCCCATAGAGATAATCTTCAATCTGCATCCTCCAATATGCAAAGTCTGTGCCATCAACCTTTTCTATTCCAGACGCCTTTCCTGCTTCCTTTGCCATTGCTCCCACTTAAACCTAACCCTAGGCTCTAATACCAGTAGTAGGGAATTTCAATCCGAAATCCCAATCAGTGAGAAAAAAAAAATAGAGAAAACACACGCTAAAGAAAACAATCACATGCATAATACAGTATTTACGTGGTTCAGCAATTTGCTTACGTCCACGGAGTTACAGGGATTTCATTATTATCAGGAAAAAATACAAAGTGGGACTACAGTGTTTCTCTCTCTCTCTCTCTCTCTCTTTCTGAAACACAACAACAAGACTAAACCCTAATCACAAAAAAAAAAGGGTTTTATATCCTACGCACAGGATTACAATGCGCTACAAAATGGGCCAAACATAAACTAGGCTCCACAAAGCCCAACATTACCTTATGAGCAAAGATAGGAGGCAGACCGTCAATAAACTTTTCTTTCCAATGAGGCTTGATGCAATCTTTCCGCTGCATTACTCTGGAAAGGAAAACATCTTGATACCATCTATAATCAGACATAGTAGGGCATCTTAAATTATTTAATAAATCAAAAATTCGAGATGAAACATTAGATGGAGTACCAACAAAATGTTTTGAAAGTTCAAAACGGGTATACAACACCCTTGAACGTTTTAGACCCCAAATATAAAATTACCAATTCAAACTTTATATGAAACAGTTAATGTGCGAAAAATGATTACAAGCTTATAACATAATTGATAATGATCTAAGCCAAATATAAACACATCCACATTATTAAATATAAGGCAAAGATAAAGGAAGGAAGATGCAAACACTCGGACAACACACGATGTGTTATTGAAGAGGAAACCGAAGCCCTCAGCGTAAAACCTCTCCGCCGCCCTCCAAGCGGTCAAATAATCTACTAGAAAATGTAATTGAGATACATGAATAGCAATAGACCCTCCAAGCCTAATCTACCCAGGTACCTAAGCCCTTCAAGCTTCTTGCTCCAACGAGGTTGCGCCGAACCTTTTTCTTTTCTAGCTTACCGGATTCCGCTACTAGACCATAGCATCAACCAATGTAGATTGGTTCCTTCTTAACTGCTTCCTAACAGTACCAAATAGACCTTCTCACAGACGTGGGTGTGGTGAGATAAGGATTTAGCTAAAGGCCTCTCAAGGGTATAAAAATGAAGAGGAAGAGAGTAGAGGAATTTGTAGAGTCTTTAAGGTTAAAATTGTGGATGAATCAATCTTGTATATCTCTAGAGTTTCTCTCACAAAAATTCTCTCTAGAAGCTCCCTCAATATGGTGGGTATAAGGGTATATATATAGTAGGGTGAAAAAGGAATGCAAAACATCAGGTTTTGCCAAACAGGGCATTTTGGCGACTTGACCTCGCGACTAGGTCAAGTCACGAGTTCAAGCTGCGAGCTAACGGCCTGGCCAGCCTGAGACTTTTGTCCTGTAGTGCGACAGCTGGCGTGACTCTTCAGCTTCTGGCATGCTTGGCACGTGTGCGAACTTTTGGTGACTTGCAAGCCGCAACTCACCCGTGAGATCCAGTCATGAGACTCTATTTTTCTTGCACACTCTTGAGCTTTTCTTCACATCTTCTCACACACTACCCTTACAATTTTTCCACCTAAATACAGGGTTACTAAGTACTAAATTACAAGCAAATTGGCACAGAATAAAGCCAACAAAATGGTTGATTAAATTCAACCTTACATGTTTGATAATAGTATAAATTAAGGTATTAACACCATCAGGAATACGTCGACCAATACGATCATCAAAAATAGGCAAACCTTCATCATTCTTTTTAACAGCATGTTTAATAGAATCTCTGGATTCTTCTGTGAGATATGAATCCCACCATCCACGAAGAGTACCAGAAAAACCAGTAACAAGTAAATTAACAATTTCAGGTTGGTCAAAATCATGATTATTTTGGTAAGCAATACCAACCACAGACATATGTCCCATTTTATTAATAATTTCTTGTTCAGAAAAACCATCAATATTCCACTCATAAATTTTATCAGCAGAAACAGAAAACTGAGTTTGGAAAAGTCTTTCTTCAAGCTGCATATTAGGAGGAGTAGGTTTTGAATACCAATTTTTTGTAAGAAACATGGGTTTGGAATTTCCAACAAATCTTTTGATTTCGGGTAAATCATCATCAAAAACCTTTTTTGCAGGAACAGAAGAAACAGAAGAAACAGTATCAGAATCTATGCTTTCATCAGAAACAATTTTTTTTTTCATTTTTTGAAATAGTGCGAGCAGCATGAGTACTTGTAGAAGTACCTTCAGTTTTAACTTTTAAATCAGCAAGCATTTTTTCAAAAGTTTCAAGAATTTTAGACTGAGAAGTTTTAAACTTAAATTTGTTATCATGACTGGGTAAATTAATCAAAAGTTCCTCAGTCTTGATAGAAACAGGTTTTTAAATAGAAGCAGATTTTTCAACAGAAACAATTTTTTCAGCAATTTTTTCTTCAATACGGTCAAGCTGTTGACCAATAACATGCAAAAATTCATTAGTAAAATTGTTTTGTTCAATAAGGCTAACAACAGGAGTTTGATCATCAGCTATTTTGAAAGGAGTAGCTTTAACATCAGTTTTGTCAGTTGTGACTAAAATAGTCTCAAGAGGTAGATGACTAGACCTAACAATGGTTTTATCATTTTTAACAAAATTTGATTTCTTTATTACATTCAAATGGTTTTTTGAAATTTCATCTTTTGAAACATAATAATTTTCAAGAAAATCAAAGAACAAAATATGTCTTTTCAACTAATGCATTTTTTCTCTCCATTTTTGCTTAACACGGTCTTTTTCAGACTGAGCAAAATTATTTTGGAAATATTTCCTTTTAGGTCTGTTTTTTGGAAGCTTAAATTCATTGAACAATGAAACCATATTAATTTCAAAATCTTCTTTTAAAACAGTCAAAACTCTTAATTGGTTAACAGGATTTTGAATAGGAGGAAAATCTGAATCAGAATGATAAACAGAATTAGTGTCATCTTCTTCTTCTTCATTAGCAGTTTTGCTATATGGAGAGGAAGGTTCAGGTTTAGTGGAATATTAAACAGAGCTAACTTGGGATTTGCCACTTGAAACACCTTTTAGCTTTAAATCAGTGGGATTTTCAAAACTCTTTTGCAAAAATTCATTGAGATCATGATCTCTTTTTGAAATACTTTCAGATCCAGCAAAGGAATGTCTTCCTTCGTTGATCCTCAAGGGTTGATTGTTTTGAAAACTTATTTTAACAGTACCATCAAGATATTGTTGAATATGAGTGAGATCTAGCTCATCAAAAACAGGTTTAGGAACAGGGGATTCTTGTTCCAACAATCATTCAGTGGGAAGCTTAATATCTTGCCATTGAATCATTTTTGGAACTTGAACTTTAGCATCAGGAGTTGAACATGTGATTAACATTGTTTTACCATAAGGTTCTCTATGATTCAAACAACCAGGATTTAACTGAGTACCCAAAAGTCTGTAATAAATACGATAAATCAAAGCGAAAGGTTTACTACCTTCGTCCATGATATAACCAGATGAAGCAATATTCAAAGTCAAAGCTTTAACAATATTAGGATCATCCAAAGCAAGAGTAAGATCAGAATAACAGTTGAAATAAACAGGACCATCATACAAAGAGGCAGTAATCATACCAAGAATGCTATCTTTAAAGATCTTAAATCAAGCATCTCATAAACACATGAGAACAGAAGCATTAATACCCTTTCGAGTGAGTGGTTTAATAGCAGCTTGAACCATACCAATATGTAAATAACTGAGTTTTTTAGCAATGAAATCATTAATATTTCTTTTGGAAAACAAACAACATTTTTCATGAACTTTGAAAATAGAAAATATTTGTTCAACAGTCCTAACTTTGTAAACAGGATGAAAAGTGGTTTCAGCCCAACTAGTTTTGTAAATAGTTTTAGTATCCACTTTAGGGATGTTCCATTTTTGGAAATCAGGAAGCTCACTATCTTCAACAGTGTGATCTTCTTCATTTACAATATCAGGAGGACAACCAGTCCTGGAGCTGATTGAGGAGTTGGATCTCCACAGCTTATCCATATTATCCTAGTTTTAACACTCAATTATCATGTTTTTTTCTCACAACCGTTGCATTTTGTAACACATACCATAAGCAACCCTATACCACACACATGCCCTACACGCCCTCTCTTGGCTCAAACGAGCCTTACAGTCAGGTTCTGGGAATTCACTTTACGTCTAGGGTGGCGCCAACGACGGTAAGAAGAGAACACAACAACGGAGCACCAAAAGTTCAGACAGATACGGACAAGATACAAAGAACACAACAACACTATCATCAGTCAGAAAAGAGTGGCTTTGATACCATAAAAGGGGGAAGGGGACGCACAATTAACTTATCATCAATTTTTAACATGTTAAACTTGTTTTTTAACTTACTAAGTTTTTGTTTACAATCTTTACTAAAATGACCAGGTTTTCCATAGTTGAAACATTTACCTTTCCCTGATTGTTGGTTAACATGTTTTTTAGAAACATTTTTCTTTTTAGCATAAAAATCATCAAAACTAGTTCTGTATTTTTTATGTTTTTTATGGCTATAATTTTTGTGACTTTTATCATGTTTTTTACTCAGTTGCCTAGAAGGAGCAATAGGAGGTAAACCATATTGTTTACAAAAATTACCCATTATATATATATATATATCTAAAAGCTAGAGCGTAACATTTATTATTGTTACGCTCCTGTTGAGCCATATCAGCGGCCACATCATATACCTATTTCTCATTTCTCTCCACTACTTCCAACCATAACTTTTCTTTTACCTTTTCATCTCTCCACTACTCTTAACCTTAATGTCACTCTTGATCTATCTCTTCCTCTTCCTTTTATTTTGACTCTTCTTATCCCTATTCTATTACTAGATATATTCTCTATCCCATTCTATACATATTTTCTCACATAAAAAAGGTTATTACTCTCTCTCTCTCTCTCTCTCTCTCTCTCTCTCTCTCTCACATGTTTTATTTTTGTGTGGATTTTTTATTTTTTGTATCTCTACTTTAGATTGATGTTATTATGTGTTCTTTAGAATTTTACTTTGGGTTGCAATTTAGTTTTGTGTTTTTAAGTTTTTTTTTTTCTTTTCTATAATTGTTAAATGTTATTTTATTGCATATAAATATAGTTTACAAGAATATAATGTAATTCTATTATATATCATGGTTTGGATAATTTGGTGTTTGATTTATCTATATATATCTAAAAGCTGAAGTGTAGTATTTATTGTTGTCACACTCCTGTTGAGTCACATTAATGGCCACATCATCTACTTATTTCTCATTTCTCTCCACTACTTCCAACTATAACTTCTTTTTTACTTTTTCATCTTTCCACTACTCTTATCCTTAATGTCACCCTTAATCTATTTGTTCCTCTTCCTTTTATTTTGACTCTTCTTATCCCTATTCTATTACTATAAATATGAGATTCTCTATCCCATTCTATACATATTTTCTCACATGAAAAGGGTTATTACTCTCTCTCTCTCATGTTTTATTTTTGTGTGAATTTTGTATTTTTTATGTCTCTACTTTAGGTTGATGTATTTATGTGTTCTTTAGAATTTTACTTTGGGTTGCAATTTGCTTTTGTGTTTTTAAGTTATTAATTTTTTTTCTTTTCTATAATTGTTAAATTTTATTTTATTGCATATAAATATAGTTTACAAGAATATAATGTTATTCTATTATATATCATGGCTTGGATAATTTGGTGTTTGACTTATATATATATATATATATTCATCTATCTATCTAAAAGTTGAAACGTAGCATTTATTGTTGCTACGCTCCTGTTGAGCCACATTAGCGGCAACATCATTTACCTATTTCTCATTTCTCTCCACTACTTCCAACCATAACTTCTCTTTTACCTTTTCATTTCTCCACTACTCTTAACCTTAATGTCATTCTTGATCTATCTCTTCCTCTTCCTTTTATTTTGACTCTTTTTATTCCTATTCTATTACTATAAATATGACATTCTCTATCTTATTCTATACATATTTTCTCACATTAAAAAGGTTATTACTCTTTCTCCCTCATGTTTTATTTTTTTGTGTGAATTTTTTATTTTTTGTATCTCTACTTTAGATTGATGTATTTATATGTTCTTTAGAAGTTTACTTTGAGTTGCAATTTGGTTTTGTGTTTTTAAGTTATTATCTTTTTTTCTTTTTTATAATTGTTAAATACTATTTTATTGCATATAAATATAGCTTACAGGAATATAATGTTATTCTATTATATATCATGGCTTTGATAATTTGGTGTTTGACTTTTTACTTTATTTTTTATTTGATGCTTCTTTTTCTCATTTTATTTTTTTATTTCTCTCCCAAAAAAGGTGATTATTCTCTCTCTCTCTCTCTCTCTCTCTCTCTCTCTCTCTATATATATATATATATTCTTTTTTGCAACTTTACTTTAGGTTGATGAATCATTATATTTTTTTTATATAATATTATTTTGGGTTAACACAATTTTTTAGTGTGTTTGATTTTTTTAAATTTTCCGTCACAAGTCTTCTCTCTCCCTCTTTTAGCTTTTGTTTGATTTTTTTTTTTATTTGACATAGTACTTAGTTATTTTGGAAGTGAGATTTTGAATTTATATCAAAATACAATATTGGCTATGTATTTGAATGTGTCTATTAACTATTAAAATTAAACTGCCCAAGATGAATATGTATAAACAATATTTTTATTTTTATTTTTCATTGATTTATTATTTAGTCATAACATCAAATTAAAGTAAATGAATATGTAAAGTTAAAGTTGCCTAAGATGAATTTGTGAAACCAATATATTTATATATTTAATATTTTCAAAAAATTAAAAGTAAAAAATAAATACTAAAAAGAATAATAATGTGACTAATGATGCAACAAATGAGAAGGCTCAAAAGGGGTGTAGTAGCAAAAATGCGATATGAAGATCGAATTAAAGGCAATAAAATCCTAATAAATAAAAGTGTGTGTAATAAAAAAAAAAAATTAGATCATGTTCTCTTTATGTTATACCGATTATTTTCTTTTACTTCGATAGGTGAAGTATTCAATTTTAGACATAAAGTCTACTTTTTTTCCTACATATTAATTTAAATATTAAATTTATAATATGGTATAGTCACTTAGGAATATCTAAAAAATATGCAGTTCTAATTTCATGTGTTTATATTAGTAGAAAAAACTCAATCAATAATTCGAAACTACTCCTACGATAAGAAAAATTATAAATACAAAATTCTATTTTTAAGAGAATGAAAATTGTGAATAATATATTTGAAACTCAAATAGTTTAGTTGTACAGGAAAAACAAATTAGGAAAATGCAACGCATGATAATATAATTTATCAAAATACGGACCGCCTAAAAAATGAATAATATCAATCAAATAAATCCAAATAATAAAATGATGATATATTTTTGAGATAAATAAATGAAAAATAATTTTAGAAATTGTTTAAGTTTTTGGGAGAATAAATTATTTTTCACAAAATTTAGAGAACAAATTATATATTATACCATAACTAAAATATAATTATCTATTTTCACGCATCGCGTGGGTTTACGACTAGTATATAATAATAGGTGAAGCCGAGAAAACTTAAATTAAAATTCTAAATTAGAGTTTCAATTTTGCGCTATGTGTCATAAATTATTTATTCTTAAAGAGTTTTATTCCTTAATTTTATAATCAAATGTGAGACCATATCATAAATATTCATCCAAATGAGTTATTAAGTACAAAAACCAAAGAGCCTAGAATAAATGAATCAAAAAAAAAAAAAGTACTTCACAATAATAAATAAATAAATAAACATGGACAATTTTCATTTTATACCTAATAAAAGCCTTACAAAATTTTTTAAAGAGTTAACAAAATATAAAAATGACTATTAGTAGTATTTAAATTATATATATAGGAATTATATTATGCATATTATCGTATATCTTTAAGTGTGTCCATGCATATGCATGGGGTTACAAGCTAGTTATAATTAGTTGGAAACTCACACGATGTGTGGAAATATATGATTATTTTGTAATTGTGGTATGATGTATAATTAAAATAAAAAAAAATCTCTAAAATTATTTTTTATCTATCTATCTTTATATAAATATATATATATATATATATATATATCATTTTCATATTTTAGGTGTGTTTGATTGAAATTATTTCTTTTCGAGGTAGTCCATATTTTTCTAAATTATATTATGGTACGTAGTGTTTTCCTTTTCTTTTTTTTTTCTTTTTCTTTTTTTTTACAACTAAACTCTTTATATTATTCAAATTTCTCATTTCTTAAATGAGATATTGTAATAATCAAAACTCATCACAAAATTACACTTGATATTACTTAAATAGTTGAGAAACACATACAAACATATAGCAAGATTGTATTTTGATATAAATTATAATTTTCACTTTCAAAATAACTAAGTATTATGTCAAAAAAAAGCTATAAGATGGAGAGAAAAGGCTTGTGATGGAAAACTCAAAAACACACACAAAATTGTATATTAACCCAAAATAGTGTTATAAAAAAAAAAAAAAAAATACAATGATTCATCAACCTAAAGTTAAGTTGCAAGAAAGAATAAATAATTGAGAAAGAGAATAATCACCTTTTTTCAGGAGAGACCTGAATTAGATAAATTTATAGAAAATAAGATGAGAAGAAGAATAGTCAAAATAAAAGATATAGTCACACCAAATTATCCAAGTCATGTTATATAATTGAATAATATTATACTATTATATACTATCTTTATAATGCAATATGATAGTATTTAACAATCAAAGAAAGGAAAAGAAAAATAAAAACTTAAAAACACAAAACCAAAAAGTTTGGAGCATGAAATACAATTTAATCCTATCTATTTTTTGTAGGGGTATGCATCAACCTAAAATAGAGTTCGAAAGAACACAAAAATTCATCAACCTAAAGTAAGGATATAAAACACTAAAAAAAAAAAAAAAATCTACACAAAAAAGGAAAAAAAATTGAGCGAGAGAGAGGGAGAATAATAGTAGAGTTCTATATAACATTGAAATTCATCAACATAAAGTAAAGATACCAAAAAAAAAAAAAAAAAAAGAGAAAGAGAGAGAGTAATAAACTTTTTATGTGATAAAATATGTATAGAGTGAGGGAAAATAGCAAATTTATAGTAAGAGGATGGGGATAAGAATAGTCAAAATGAAAGGAAGATGTAGGGATAAAGGAAGAGTGATATTAATGTTGATAGTAGTAGGGAGATAAAAAAAGTAAAAAGGAAGGGGAAAAGTTGGAGAAAATGTAACAATAAACTACAAAATTAATAAACAAATAAAAGAGTAAAAATAAAAAATAAAAGAGAAATGATTGAAAATAAGTAGGTGATATGGGCACTAATGTGGCTCAACTGGAGCGTAACAACAATAAGTGTTACGCTTAAGCTTTTAAACCAAAAAGTTTGGAGCATGAAATACAATTTAATCCTATTTATTTTTTGTAGAGGTGTGCATCAACCTAAAATAGAGTTCCAAAGAACACGCAAATTCATCAACCTAAAGTAAAGATATAAAACATAAAAAAATCCATATGAAAAAGGAAAAAAAAAATTGAGAGAGAGAGAGAGGGAGAATAATAGTAGAGTTCTAAATAACATTGAAATTCATCGACATAAAGTAAAGATACCAAAAATAAAAAATAAAATAAAAAAAACCAAAAAAAAAAGAAGAAGAAAAACATGAGAAACAGAGAGAGTAATAACCTTTTTATGTGATAAAATATGTATAAAGAGAGAGAATAACAAATTTGTAGTAGGAGGATGAGGATAAGAATAGTCAAAATGAAAGGAAGATGAAGGCATAAAGGAAGAGTGATATTAATGTTGATAGAAGTGGAAAGATGAAAAAATAAAAATGAAGGAGAAAAGTTAGAGAAAATGTAACAGTAAACTACAAAATTAATAAATAAATAAAAAAGTAAAAAAGAAAGAGAGAAGTGATTGAAAATAAGTAGGTGATATGGCCGTTGACGTAACTCAACTGGAGCGTAGTAACAATAAAAACCATGCGAGAAAAATGATTTATTAATAAAATGTCAGTAGAAGAAAAAGATGGGTAAATAATATAGTTTGATTCAGATAGAAATGAGTAAATATATGTGTAAAATCGAGGACCATATGTTTGAGATATGCAAATCTAAACAGTTTGCAATATTAACCTTGTTCTCATGGTATTCACTGTGAATCAATAGATTGGCCTACGCCCGTTGTGATGTTGGAAGAGGCCCCATTATCTGTGTACCACGTTTCATCATTAGAAAAATCTCCAAAATGCAGCAACCATGGCTGCAAATTTCTTTGTTGGTACTCTCCCTTTATATCCATTGTCCATGCGCAATTGATGGCGCTCAACGTGGCCAGGTCTATGATAAAATTCGCAAGGTGACCTAGGTCTGTAAGGATCACCAATATTACCAATTTGTGGAGTTCTTGGTGTGGAGTCACATTAAATCCTTCAATCTAAACGTTTGTCAACTGGCTTTCCTGCTAATGCAAAGTTGTCAGCAATGGAGTCGATCTGTTTTGTCAACAAATTCGGTAATAGAGAGATGTCCTCTATAGGTGGTTTGAAGTTGATGCTTTAGTTGTAGAATTCAAGAATGACATTGAGACGCATTGCATTTATTTGTATATGTATATCATAAAAATAATATGTATATTATTTGTATTGACGGTTTTGAATATTCGTTCAGTTTGATGAATATCGATACATGTTTTAAGATTCTTATCAAAGTGTACAAGTGAACGTAAATATAACCACAATATGATTATCTCAAGAACACATGCTACCTATCGACCTTCAACCACTGTAACAGTAACATTGTTAATAGAGCATTTACTTTGGCTGCTTTGAGAGGACTCTGTACACAAAGCAATCTCCCTTTCAGTAAATGCAGGTTGCTTTGGACGAGGAAGATCAACAATCTCACTTTTAAGCATGGAAATAACAACAGATATAGTCGGCCTCTCTTTGGCAAAATTTTGCACGCACAACAATCCGATATGTATGCATCTCAAAATCTCCATTTGAAAACAAGGTTCAGGTATCATTGGGTCTATTAAGGCTACAATGTTGTCTACATTCCACAATTTCCATGCCTGGAAAAAAACATAAAAACAAGATTGCAATTCTTAGCCTCAATACCAAAACACACAAGAAAGAAGCATTGGAGGTTTTCAAGAAGAAGGGAAATGAGAGAAGGAAGACTTACAAATTCTAAAAGGCTCATGCACTGCTCATCATGATGAAAGCTTGTGTTTCTTCTTCCACTAATTATCTCTAGTAACAACACTCCAAAGCTGAAGACATCTGATTTTTCTGAAAATCGCCCTTCCATTGCATATTCAGGAGACATATAGCCACTAAATTTTCACAACAAAAAACATCAAAATCTTGTCATCTCAAATAAACATTTAATTGAATTGGTGAAAAACAAAAGGTACTTACTAAGTTCCGACAACCCTATTAGTATTGGCTTGGTCTTCATTTCCTCCAAAAATCCGAGCCAAACCAAAATCTGATATTTTTGGATTTAGCTCTTTATCCAACAAGATATTACTTGCCTTTAGATCTCTATGTATAATCCTTAATCTAGAATCCCTATGAAGGTAGAGCAGACCTCGACCAATTCCTTCAATAATGTTGAACCGTTTTCTCCAATCTAGCAATTTTTCTTTGTTTGGGTCTATTGAGTTTGAACAAAAGAGAGAAAAACTCACAAGGTGAATGAACATAAAGTTTGCAAAAGAAGTTCATATAGTGAAGCCTTAAGAGAATTGGAAAAGTCAGTTCAATTGACATATCAAAACAAAGACTACTGTTTCGTTATCTCGCAATACACCAGCAATATTTATATGCAGAAAATGTAAAAATGTAACGTAATTGTATTATAATAAAGGGCATCAAAATGAACTAACCAAAAAGGAATGCATCCAGGCTTTTGTTTGGCATGTATTCATAGATCAACATCTTTTCATCTCCTTCAACACAACAACCAAGGAGTCTAACAAGATTCCGATGTTGGAGTTTAGAAATTACTATCACCTCATTCATAAATTCTTGTAACCCTTGTCCAGAGGCTTTAGAAAGTCTTTTTACTGCTATTTCTTGTCCATCGGACAATTTTCCCTATAAACAAACATCAAAATGATTAATTAACTATTCAAATTATTAGACAAGAAACCTCTAGTAGAACAACCATTACCCTATATACGGGACCAAATCCACCCTGCCCAAGCTTATTAGATAGATGGAAGTTTTTTGTTGCACTCGCCAGCTTCTCAAAATTGAATAGTGGTAGCTCTTGGACTCTGACTTGGTTCAGGTTGTCATTATGATATTTTTGTTGTGCTTCCCCTTTGCTGAACAATAAGATCTCCTCTGCTTTCGTTTTCCTTGCTAAATTACACTAATAGTAGTGAGTAATGTAGTATATAGCAACATTTCCGAGCCCACCGTGATAATTTAAATTGGAAAATTACCTTTCTGTTTTGTCATCCACCTCCACAGAAAATAAGTGCAGATAGAAATGAAAAATGTTCCTATGACCACTGTGATTGTGACAATTTTTTTCATATCTCCCACTTTATCTGTAAATCAGGGAAAAAAAAGTGTAACAATTATTCTAACAAAATAGATGGCAAAACAGTTTTGAATCAATAGTCTTCTAACAATGATTTCCTTATCATGGAGAGCAGGGGGGTAATGGGAGTTGGTTGAAATTGAAAGACTAAGTTAATCAGTCAGTCCTAGCTGTGTCTGTGGTTTCTCCGTAGTGTCCATATTATACAAGTCATATTTTGTTTTAGTTAGATTGTGTTAAATTGGATTTTGGCTCAGAATTGTTAAGAAGGAAGATTGTTAGATTTTAGTTTAGCACATTCGATGACATTGTAATCTTAGTTGAGTCTGTAATGTTTGTCAAATGTTCAAGATTGTGTGTTCAAGATGCAGCTCAAAGAAGACAGCTATTGAAGATATCAATGGCCCTTCAATCACTGCTCAATCGACCGAACTTGAGTTTTTGACAGTCTTTTGATCACAGGTTGATTGATCGAATGCCAGTTCTTGACAGTGTGGCTTGATTTGTTGAGCTTTGGTGATATACAAAGATTCAAGACTAAAAATACTATGATTGATTATATAGTAAATTCACAATAATTTTACTTTGAATGTACAAAATCAAAAAGTCATCCAAAAAATCATCTTCCTTTTTGTTGTGAAACTTCTATTTTTGATGATATTTATGACTAAAATGCCCATCTTGTAGTTATAAGTTATAACAGAAACAAAAAGAGTAAATAAGTACAATTACTCTATAAACAAATTGATAAACTGTTGAGCTTTTAATCTTTATTGACCATTTTAAACTAATCAAAAAGAAATGACGAACAATTTTAAAAATGAAAAATGTGTACTTCAGATCTACTACCATCCCATCAAAATTTTAGAAACAAGAAAAAAGGTAAATCCATTCGCAAACATGACCCATACATGCACATATAAAATCAAGTAGCTAAGTTAAAATAAAAATAAAAGTGTAATTCTGTGTCAAGACCCTTAGTCTCCTTTTACTTAGTTTGTCCTTAATTTCTACTAATGAAGAAATATTTTTTTTGTTGTTTACTAAAGATTGTGAACTGCATAAAAGATAAAAGCCCGAAAAAGAAAAACATTTAAAAAAATATATTTAAAAAAAATTATTTTATTTTAATTGGGTTACTAATCCAAATCATAACTTACAGCATTCAACTTTTATTATAGTTTGCACGAGTCTCCTCAGCCATATACCAAGTCTGAAGATGTGGCATTGCTTTCAGAAAGCAAAATCAATGTGCTGGTGGCTTGGCAAGGAGAGGTCCGACTTCAGCCACGATTTTGTAGTTTTTCATAGTCCCCTTGAGGACATATGTATTTGGCGTAAATGCACTTTTAGTCTCTATATTTTGGAGTCATTTCTATTTTGGTTCCTACATTTTCATTTTACCATTTTTAGTCCCTAAAATAATTAACGCATGACATTTAAGTCATTACCGTTACCCAATTAACAGAAAAAGCTGACGTGGCAAACGGCACATTAAAATAATAATTAAAAATTTTATTTTGACATTAAAAAATGTCACATCAGCATTTAAATTAAAAAAATTAATTTATTAATTTTAACTAAATAAAAAAAAATAAAAAAACAAAAAAACACATAAACACAATAAAAACATAAACACAAATCCAGCAAAATACAAACACAAACCCATCAATCCTTCTTTGACAAAACCAGCAACAACCCAAAAAACACAAACACAAATCCAAAGAGGTCCATGACTCAGTCCCCAAAACAACCCAAAAAACATAAACACAAGAATAAAAGGCAGATTCGATTCTTAGAGCTCATCGATCAGAGCAGATCTTCTTTGGAAATGGACTCAGAAAATGCAGCAAAGGAAACAATGTCATCGTCGCTGTTGAGCCTCATCTCTCTCGCCTTTGCTTTCGCCTCCTCCTCCTCCACTCAACAATCTTACTTCTCCGAGCCTCACGATGACTTTTTTTTTTTTTCCAGTTTGGGTGAGCAGATCTGGTGGTGGTCAGAGTTTGTGGGGGTGTGGTGGCTGTTTATGCTTGGACAAATTTGGAGTGGGTTTGAATAGATCGGATGCTTTGATACCAAGTTGATGCTATCGCCTCGAGATCAGCATCACTGCGCGCGGAGCTCTATCGTCGGATGAGGGCATTCACAGATCGGTTGGTGTTGGTCACGATCTCTCTAACCTGGGTTTGTTTCTCCATGTGGGTGTTGGTTTGTTTTAAATTTCTGGGTTTGTTTTTTTGTGGGTTTGATGATTTTTCTGGGTTTATGGGTTTGATTTGTTAGAGGTTTCGGTGGAGGATGGTGTTTGGATGGAAAATGGGAACATCGCCGGTGGTGGCCGTGGCATGCATCAAGAAGAGAATCCATTGCCCATGAGTGGATATCTGGGTTTGTTTGAAACTTGCACGAGTGGGTATCTGGGTTTGTTTGAGACTTGTGTGACGAAGTTTGTTCAGATTTGGGTTTATGGGTTTATTTCTTCAATTTATTTATGGTTTGGTTTGTTTCTTGGATTTATTTTTTGTTTTTCTAGATTTTTTGGAGTAGATTTGGTTGCTGGATTTGGATTTGGAGTTTGCTAAAGATTGGTTTATTTCATGGATTTAGGAAGAACACGAAGAACATCTTCAGTTCTTAGGAAAAAATAATTGAAAGTAAAAAAAAAAAAAATAAATTTAAGTTTTGTTTTTTAATTTATTTTTTTTGGTTTAAATTTTCTGACGTGGCTTTTTATAAAAAATTAAAATACTGATGTGGCATATAAAAATGCCAAATAATATTTTTTAATAATATTTTAATCGCCACATCAATGCCACATCAGCACCACATCAGCTAATAGAATCTTCCGACTGCCAACTCAGCTTTTTCCGTTAGTTGGCTGACGGTAAGGACTTAAATGTCACGCGTTAATTGGTTTAGGGACTAAAAGTGGTAAAATATAAATGTAGGGACCAAAATAGAAATGATCCTAAAATGTAAGGACTAAAAATGCATTTACGCCTATGTATTTTGCTATTTTATGACAAAGTTGGTCTGTATAATGAAAGGCGTTGTCCTCTTAACTTTACTTCTTCTGCTTCTTCCTCTTACTTTATGAAATTGCTAAAAAAATTAAGGAGACCTGTTGGGCTAAGAGGGTCATAGCCCCTTTAGGATTAAAGTGGCTCCTTCCCTGCGGTGGTGAATGATTTAAGAGCAGTGTCTCTTACACACATACTAGTGTACACATAGTACACACAAATCACAATTTTCTGGTAAATTGTGACTTGTGTATAGAATATTGTGATTTGAGTAATTTAGTGTGTGCACTAGTAATTATCCATGATTTAAAGCGTAAGATAAATTTTGAAAGATAACAACTCACTAAGTTCTGAATAGGCAACACGAATGTAAAGATCAACTCCACCGCTGGGGAATTTCTGTATGTCAATTAAGTTTCTAGTCCATGACATACAACCAGCGCCAATATCATATGCATAAGCTAGACAAGAACAATTCTTTAAACACTGCTGTCTGCAATTGTCTTCAAGAGCAGGTGACGAGTCTGCCAGGTCTGGAACCTTCATCATCTTCAGTTTCAAAAATCCATCCATTTTGCTGGCTTCACCGCCAGTAGTGTTCACCCTCTCACACTGCAAGGGCATCCTCCTCGAACATCCACTAGTCCAATTTCCTCTATTCCATTCTTCTGTGTTCTTTGGCTCAAACCCTGGTAAACAGCTGCAAATTGGTGAAGTCCATGAAGTACAGCTTCCAAATGCCCCACAGGTACCATAATGATCACACTCACTGTTCACAGCATTCCACTCGATCCTCCAATCGTCCTTCTCATTATCCCAATATCTTCCTACCACATTTCCTTCCGTAGTCAGGACATATTGAAACAAATAATCGGCCTCATAAGAAAAACTTAGAGAAATTGTTCCATCTTGATTATCTTCGAATAGACTAAATCCGTTATTAAATACAGAATTATCTGTTGGTATTCCAATAAAGATCCGAGTGTTCCATGGACCACTGCGCCAAAGGGGGCTACCATCTTTCCAAATGAATGTTTGAAAGAAACTTCGATGTTGAACACCACACGAGAAGTTTCCAAAGGATGGATCGGAAGGGCTTTTCCATGATGTCAACAGCACTATCACACCTGTTCTTTCATTACCACTATATGTCACCTTTTCGAAGAGTGTATCAGTAGGATGTTGGATACTCTCCCATATGATTGTCCCTGTAGTGTTTTCTCGTAAGACTAAGTTCCCCGAATCTAAAAGCTGGGCACTCGAATTGACAACAGAGTTTGTAACATTTGATGACCAAAGAATCTCCTTTTGTCCATTTAGGACTACAAGATTGCCGTCCTCAGATATGGTAAGAACTCCAGAAGAATCCTTAAGGGGTTTATCTCTGTTAGCTACCCATTGGGCAGGTGAACCAGATTTTTTATTATACCATATTCCGAGGTAGCGATTGGTAGAATTTACTGGGCTGAAGAATCCCAGTTTGAAAGCATTCCCATTGGAGATTATGTAGTCAGAGTCTTTGATGGGTTCAAAAGATGTAATGGTGTCTGCAGCAGAGTCAGATTCTAAGCAAAAGCAACATAGCAAGACTAGAAGAACTGGTATGCTTGTATTTCGAACAAGTCCCATAACTTGCTCAATGCTTCTTGTTTGAGCGGTTTTGTGGGGATACCCATACACTGATACCCCAATATATTCAAAGTTCAAGCCATTGTCTATAGATGGCTACGGGCCGCACATGGTAGGTGGGGGTGTTCTTTAAAAATTAATAAATTATATTTTGTGCATGTTAGAGATTTGACCCACAACAACAGTAGTCATTGCTTCTTTTACCATGTATATTGTACAAAGGTTCTGGTTTTTGAAAGAATCAAAATTTTCAATTCGTTGGCCGGTTATTGCTTTTTATTTGTGTGTTTTCGTTTACACATGAGAAAACAATAGAAAGTGTTTCAGTTGTTTATTTAATTATTTATTTTTATGTAATACAATATGCGTAATTAATATTACTCGAAGCAAAAACCTGGACTTTATAGTGTTTATAGATTGTTCCAAACATTTTTTTCAATAATTGACGTATTTTAGCTGTTGAGTGGAGACAAGCTCCCTCGTGACCTTGACAAAAGGAGAGAAAAGAGAGACACACCAATCCGATTAGTCTTCGTCTCTTCCTCGTGCGTGTGGAATAAGGGAAGGATGGAGGGAGACTTTGACCATGGGGGCATGCCCTAATTATTTTGTAAAAAAATATTAGTATAAACAATATATATAGGTATAAATTTTAGAAATTATGTTTTATAAAATTATACTTTGCCCTCTTAACAATATAATTGATTCTTTTAAGAGTAATATTATAGTCACAAACTTTTCTACAACATTTTAAAAACTGTTGAAATAGTAAATTCTTATTAGTTTGTATAGAAATCATTTGTAACTTTAGCATTTTCCTCATTTTAAAAGGCATAAAAAAATTTATAAACCCAAAATCTAAAACAAAATATACAAGCCTAAAAAATTTAACTCAACAAAAAAAATTAACAATAATAGCTTAAAAACAATTAAACTCAATCAACTAATTTTACTCAAAACAAACAACTTAGCTCTTTAAAAAATTTTAAAAATAAAAAATTTTGTCCTTGCCCTATAACAAATGCACGTATAAAAAACAAAACTATATAATTAATTAAATAAATAAAATTCTTAATAGTTAAGCAATAGAGTTGGAGGCGAGAGCAGCCGCACGTAACTAATAACAAAGCTGTTTCCTAATTTCAAGTTCTGGCTTCGTCAAGCTAAAGTAAAATAATAAAAATAAAAAAATTGAAAACTGGAGAGAAAAAGAAAAAGAAAAAAAGAAAGGCCTTTCGGCTATCTCCGGATGTCAATCTTCCATTCATGTATAAATCACCACATCGAAGAGGGTCAAGTTCCTCTTCTTCCTGAAAGCAAAAGCATTGTGCCTGACGGCTATATCTGAAACGATGATGTTTGTAACAAAAGAATACAAGATTCTGATCGAAGGCCAAAAAACGTCGTCTTGAACAAGTGACTTTTATCACTGAGTCTCTCAACGACATCGTTTTAAAAGGCTGAAGATTTAATAACAAGACAGAACGACACCGTTTTGGGTATTTCACAGAGTCTTCTTCCTCCCTCAGTTCTTCAGCTCTACTAGTTTAGGCGGAAATATCTCTGTTAGCTATCCACTGGTCAGGTAGGACAGATTTTTTATTATACCATATTCCGAGGTAGCAGTTGGTAGAATTTACTGGGCAGAAGAATCCCAGATTGAAGGAACTCCCATTAGAGATTATGTAGTCAGTCTTAAAATGGGTCGAAAAGATGTAATGGTGTCTGTGGCAGAGTCAGATTCTAAACAAAATCATCATAACAAGACTAGAAGAACTGGTATGTTTGTCTTTCGAACAAGACCCATAACTTGTTCAATGCTTCTGGTTTGAGCGGTCTTGTGGGGATACACTGATACCCCTATATATTCAAACCATTGTTTATAGATGGTTACAGGCCACACATGATAGGTGCGGGTGTCCTTTAAAAATTAATAAATTATGTTTGGTGCATATTACAGATTTAACTCCAACAAACGGGTCTGCGCCTAATGATGATTTTGGATGATAGGACTACAAGAGTAGTCATTGCTTGTTTTCCCAGTTCCCACAGAGTACAAAGATTCTGTCTGGTTTGTGCGGATCACCATTTTGAATGCGACGAGCAGTTATTACTATATTTGCTTCTTTCTCCAAACATTTATTTGAAATCTATCACTATAGCTGTAAGGATAAAAGCTATTACATACTTTCACACGTTTACACACTCATTAAGAACAACTAAAATTGGGACTTGAAATCATAATTTTTGAAAACCGTCACACTTTCAGTTTCTTTTTTGTGAGTAAATTTGTATTAATGGAGGGTGTGTAATATTACTCAGACCGAAAACTCGGACTTTCTATGAAATGTTCCAAACACTTTTTTTTTTTTTTTTTTTTTTCAATTATTGACTTATCTAACTTAGCTGTTGAGGATAAAAAAACAAGAAACAAGTGGGGGAGATAAGCTCCTCACATAACCTTGACAAAAAGAGAGAAAAGAGAGAGACACATACCTAACCATTTAGAAAAAAAAAGGCCGAATGACGAAAAGAGAGAAAAGGGAGACAAGCTCCTACTTCATACACTCTCTCCGCCGACTGACAATCTGTCTTTCAATAATAAATCACCACAAAAAAGAGGGTCAAGTTCTATTTATATGGGTTGAAATTTGAAAAGATCTGTTTTTTGGTCTCTCCTTCCCCTTCTCTGTTCCGCTTCTTCTTGAAAGAAGTAGCATTGTGTCTAACAGCTATATTTGAAACGATGACGTTTGTCACAAAAGAAATACAAGATTCTGATATAAAAACTAAACTATGTTTTTTTCAGTGAGTATGGGTACTGAACAAAAAAAAAAAAAAAAAAAAAAAAAAAAAACCTGCTCCAGGTGACAGGCCATAGGACCCACAAATAGTGTGAAAAATATTGAGTGATAAAAAATGAGTGATGGTGTCAAACGGGTGTGAAAAATTAAGTAATGAGTGATGGAAATTGAGTGACGAAAATTGAGTAATGAAAAAAATTCATCCAAACAGCCTCTAAAAGATCTATGGGATGTTTAAAATAACTCATATTGGAGTTCTAGAAAGGCACTTGGGATTATTGTATTTGGGGTTGGGATCAATATATTTATGCCAGAATTGCATTTCGGTTAGTTAATTTTCCATCTCCTTCTAAATTCCAACTCATCCCAATCAACAACTCCAAAACTTTAGTTTTTTTTTTTTTTTTTTTCGAAGATACTTTAGAATTTGAAAAATAAATTAACAAGGAAAATCCCCCAAAATCCAAAGACCTCAGTCCAAAATTTAACTAAAAAATAAATGCAAAAATATGTCGAGAAAGGGAACAAAACCTAAGAGTGAGATAATGTTACTTGTGAGATTTGGTAACAAAAATATTGACTTCGAAACCAATTCGAACAGAGAAGCTCAGCTTTGGTAAATAGAGGGTGTGGCTAGATTTAAGACGGTAGATGATGGCAAAAAATTAAAATTAAAACTACGTGACGATAATTCAAAAAAATTTTTTTTTGTTAAATTTATAATTTGAACATTGTGAAGATTCCAGCATAAATATATAACCAATTATGTCAAGAACACATACTAGCTATCGTCCTTGAACCATTGAAACAGTAACATCATTAATAGAAAATTTTCTTTCGCCGTTATGAGATAACTTCTTATCTAAGAGAATTTTCCTTTCAGTAAATGCCGGCTTCTTTGGACGAGGAAGATCAAGAATCTCACTTTTAAGCATAGAAATAACAAGAGATACAGTTGGCCTATCTTTGGCAAATTCTTGCACACACAACAGGCCAACATGTATGCATCTCAAAATCTCCATTTCAAAGCATGGTTCATATACCATTGTGTCTATTAAGGCTATAATGTTGTTTGCATTCCACAATTTCCATGCCTAGAAAAATTAAAACAGGATTGAAATTCTTAGCATCAGTATTGAAAATTATAACAAACAAGCATTGGAGGTTTTCAAAAATAATGCAATGGGATATGGATGACTTACAAATCCTAAAAGGCTCATGGATTGCTCATCATGATAAAAGCTAGGGTTTCTTCTTCCACTAATTATCTCAAGTAACAACACTCCAAAGCTGAAGACATCTGATTTTTCCGAAAATTGCCCTTCCACTGCATATTCAGGGGACATATAGCCACTAAATTATAATAGCAAAACACATCAAAATCTTGTCATCAAATATTTGTACTAGTATCTAATTGAATTGACTAAAGGAAAGGTACTTACTATGTTCCAACGGCCTGGTCTTCATCATTCCTAAAAATCCTAGCCATTCCAAAATTTGATATTTTTGGATTTAGCTCTTTATCCAACAAGATGTTACTTGCCTTTAGATCTCTATGAATGATCCTTAATCTAGAATCCCTATGAAGGTAGAGTAGACCTCGACCAATTCCTTCAATAATGTTGAAACGTTTTCTCCAATCTAACAGTTTTTCCTTGTGAGGATCTAAAAAAAAAAAAAAAAAAAAAAAACATTAAGAGAAACTTGCAAGATGAAAGAAAATAAAGTTTGAAAAAAGATGTTCTAGTGGTGAAGTTATAAGAGAATTGGAAAAATCTATTTCAATTGAAGTATCACAATAGAGAAGATTGTTGAAATTTCTAAAAATAGTATAATGGTAATTCCTATGCAGAAAATTTAAGGTTGTAATGCATTTGTATTACAAAAAAGGGCATCAAAATTAACTAACCAAAGAGGAATGCATCCAAACTTTTGTTTGGCATATATTCATAGATCAACATCTTTTCTTCTCCTTCAACACAGCAACTAAGGAGCTTAACAAGATTCCAATGTTGAAGTTTAGAAATTACCACCACCTCATTCATAAATTCTTTTGATCCCTGTCCAGAGGCTTTAGAAAGTCTTTTTACTGCAACCTCTTGTCCATCTTGCAATTTTCCCTATAAACAAACATCAAATGGTTAACTAGACATACAAATAATTGGAAAAGAAAGCTCTAGTAAAGCAACCATTACCCTATATACGGGACCAAATCCACCCTTCCCAAGCTTGTTAGATAGATTGAAGTTGTTGGTTGCACTTGCTAGCTTCTCAAAATTGAATATCGGTAGCTCTTGGACTTTAACTTGGTCCAAGTTGTCACTATGAAATTTTGGTTGTGCTTCTGCTCTGTTGAACAATAAGATCTCCTTTGCTTTCTTTTTCCTTGCTAATGTCCACTATAGTAGTGAGTGAGTGATGTGATATATAGCAACATTTACTAGTCCATTGAGCTAATTTAATTGGGAATATTACCTTTTAGATTTGCCATCCGCCTCCATAGTAAATAAGTGCAGATGGAAAGGAAAATTGTTCCTGTGATCATTGTGATTGTGACAATTTTTTTCACATCTCCCACTTTATCTGTAAATGAGGGGGAAAAAAGTATAATACTTGTTCAAAAAAAAATATAGTGCAAAACAGTTTTAAATAAAGAGTCTTTGACACTGATTTCCTTATCATGGGGATTGGGGGTAGTGGGACTTGTGTTGAAGTTATAAAACTAAGTAACCTAATTTGAAGCCTAATTTTCACATAAAAGTATAAAACAAAAACAACTTACCAAGTTCTGAGTAGGCCACACGAATGAAAACATCAGCTCCATAACTGGAGAATTGCTGTGTATCAATTAGTTTATTTGTCCAAGACATACAGCCAATACCAGTGTCATATGCATATTCTGTACAAGAACAATTCTCCAAGCATTGCTCCTTGCATTTGTTTTCAAAAGCACTTGACCAAACTGCAATGTCTGGCACTTTCATCATCTTCAAATTCAAAAAACCATCTTTTTTGCCTTCTCCACCACTAGTGTTCACCCTCTCACACTGCAACGGTGTCCTCCTAACACATCCACTAGTCCAATTTCCTTGATTCCATTCTTCAGTATTATTTGGCTCGAACCCCTAGAAGCAGCTGCAAATTGGTGATTTGTTTAGATTACAGGTTTCGAATGACCCACACTTGCCATAAACATCACACTCAGTCTGCAAAGCTGACCACACAGAATTCTCTCTCCCATTATACAAATCTTTTTCCACTAGATTCCCTTATGAATTCAAGGCATAATTTAACGTCATAGCCTTGTCAAAATAAAAAATTAGATAAAAATTCCCTTCTTGATCATCTACAAACTTGAATTCGTTATGATATACAAAATTCATATACACTATTCCAATGAAGATCTGACTGTTCCATTGACCAATGCGCCAGTATGGGCTACCGTCGTTCCAAATGAATACTTAAGGAAGACCAAGAGGTTGAATACCGACAGAGAAGATTCCAATGGATGGATCAGAAGGGCTTTTCCAAGATGTAATCTCCACTTTCTTGCCTATTCTTACATTAGCACTAAGCTTCATATTTGGCAAGAATGTATTAGAAGTGTCGGACCGTGTGCCTTACCGATCCATCCAATGACCAATTGGTGAAGGATGAGGGGGCACAAATCTTTTATAGCATTCGATCGCAGACCAAGCCCATTGGTATTGGAGGGAATTGTGAAATCCCTCACAATCCCTCCCTCACAATGCCGCTCCAATGACTCGAACCTATGACCTTGGCTCTGATACCAATTGAAATTTCGAAAAAGTGTTGAAAACACAAGAGCTGTTTAGACCTTCAAATTAAAGTTACGACTCGATTGATTTTACACTAACTTAATACTAAGTGCGGAATAGTGTAAATGCGAGCAGATAAATAAACAAGCTACTCTAATCCATAATCTAAGCAACACAGCAGTAAAAATGGAATGTAAAATAGTATGGAAGAAAGATGCAAACACAAGATAACACGCCAATGTGTTATCAAAGAGGAAACCGAAGAACTCGGAGAAAAACCTCTCTGCCACCCTCCAAGTGGAAATCGATCCACTAGACAATCAGTTGGGATACATGGTTTAGCAAGAGACCCTCCAAGCCTAATCTACCCGATGTACCTAAGCCCTCCAAGCTCCTACTCCAACAAGGCTTCTCAGAACCGTGTCTTCTCTAGTTCTTCGAATCTCGCAACACCAAAACTTGGCTTTTTCCAATGCTTCCCAGTAGCACCAAAACTTCACTTGACACTTTGAAAGGGTGTGGTAAGTGTTTGGGCTATCAACCTCTCAATGGTATGGAAATGGAGAGGTAGGAATTGAGGAAATTCCACAAGCAAATGTGTAGAGGATTGTAGGTATAACAATCTCTAACTCTCAAGGTGTTCGTCTAGGGCTTTCTCTTAGAAGCATTCCTCAACATTTGTAGGTAATGTGGGTATATATAGTGTGGGCACAGAAAGTGTGTTATCAAAGAGGAAACCGAAGAACTCGGCGAAAAACCTCTTTACCACCCTCCAAGTGGAAATCGATCCAGTAGACAATTAGTTGGGATACATGGTTTAGCAAGAGACTCTCAAAGCCTAATCTACCCGATGTACCTAAGCCCTTTAAGCTCCTACTCCAACAAGGCTTCTCAGAACCGTGTCTTGTCTAGTTTTCCGGATCCCGCAACACCAAAACTTGGCTTCTTCCAATGCTTCCCAGCAGCACCAAAACTTCACTTGACACTCTGAAAGGGTGTGGTAAGTGTTTGAGCTATCAACCTCTCAATGGTATGGAAATGGAGAGGTAGGAGTTGAGGAAATTCCACAAGCAAATGTGTAAAGGATTGTGAGTATAACAATCTCTAACTCTTAAGGTTTTCGATCAGGTTTTTCTCTTAGAAGCATTCCTCAACATTTGTGGGTAATGTGGGTATATATAGTGTGGGCACAAAAAGTGTGTATCAGAATGGATAGGTTGGCAGAACAGAATGTCTTGCGAGAAGGGTTTACCCGCGAGATACTCCCGAAACACAACTGTCTCTATCCTGGCCTGACTTTTCGCATTCCAGCATGTGCAAAGCACATAGTCACTTCGCAGGATGCTTAGTCGCAAGCTGCCTGCGAAAACACTTCAGTCTTCAATTTGCTTAAGTCTTCACACTCTCTCTCTATCACACAACCCTTACAATCAAATCCCACAATAAATATAGGGTACAAAAGATTGAATAGAATTACAATCAAATTTGGCACAAAATATAAGCCAACAAAACACATAGTTGTAAATAACAAATTTACAAGAAGGATATTGGAAACTCTCCCATATGATTGTCCCTCTAGTGTTTTCTTGCAAGACCAGGTTCCTTGAATCCAAAAGCTAGGCACTTGAATTGGGAACAGAGTTTGTAACATTCGCTGACCAAATTGTCTTCTTTTCTCCATTTAGTACCACAAGAACTCCGTCCTCAGATATGGTAAGAACCCCATTAGAATCTGTGAAAGGTTTCTATCTTTTAGCTACCCATACAACTGTGCATCCAGAAATGTTATTATACCATATTCCAACGTATCGATTGGCAGATTTTTCTAGGCTGAAGAATCCCAGTTTGAAAGCACTCCCATTGAAGATTATTTAGCCAGGGTCTTTGATGGGTTAAGAAGATGTGATAGTGTCTGTGGCAGAGCCAGATTCAAAACAAATGCAATATAGCAAGACTAGAAGAACTGACATGCTTGCATTTTGAACACGTCCCATAACTTATTCACTGCTGAGATTGAAGATTTTAGATGCCAGGAACACCATTAAGTCATTACCTCTTTTCATACTTTTCTTAAAAAGAGTTGCATGGTTGAACTCTCTATTACTCAAAATTAAAGCAGCCCATATTGACTCAAATGTGAAGAGTTGAAGATTTTAGATGCCAGGAACACCATTAAGTCATTACCTCTTTTCATACTTTTCTTAAAAGAGTTGCATAGTTGAACTTTCTATTTCTCAAAATTAAAGCATCCCATATTGACTCAAATGTGAAACATTTGAATCTATTTTGGGCCATTCATTCATTTGAAAAACTCGCTCTTGTTTGTTCAAGATATTTTGAAATTAGATACCCAATGGGTAGCGTTCACACACTAGATCACTATCATGGGCTTGTGAAAAATCTCACATACTTTCTTCTCAACAATCTAACATTTCAGCATCAAACTAAACAACAGCAACGCAATGGCTCTGCGGAAGAAAGTCATGGGAAGTTAGTTGAATTATTTTCTTGTTATTTTTATATTATTTAGCTGAAATGACAATCTAAATCATAAAAGTTATGTTGAATTCACACTCTTTCATATCCATTATTTCATACACATATCTACAATTAATGCAAAAATATACACATTTTAAGCAGAAAAAAAAAATGTCCACATTTGAAACTAAAAATATATGTGAAAAAATAGATATTAAATAGTAAAAGCAAGAGAATAAAGCTGTACAAGTTATGAATCATTAAATGGACAGAATTTGATGTAGTTAGGTGCACATTGCACTGATTCTATTGGTCCAGCACACATGGTGAAGGCCTAATTGTTTGGAGATGTCAATATTGTTAGTGTATGCAGCCTATTCTCAAGTTTTCCTTTTTGATAAAACATTTGTTTATTATGGCTATGTTATTGTAATTTTTATTTATGTGGGCTATTAATTTTATTTGTTTATCCTTGCTTATATTAATTAATTGGCTAATCACTTCAATTTGGACATAAGTGTTAGATTAGCCTAGAATTGACCAAGCTGTAATTTAAAATTTGGGGTCCAAATCTTAATCAAGTTAGATTTGATTGTTCTCAAAAACTGATTTTTCCATTGTTTGGTTAACAAGAGAAAATAGGGGGAAAATAGTGGGGCTCAAGAGTTTTCCACTCAGGCCTAAGGATGTTTCCATATCTAGATTTTTCCAATTTTGGCTTGAACGAATTTCTTTCTTCCCTTTTTTATTCTCACACGTTTTTGACTTATTTAATGTTTCAAAAACCATGCTCCAATTGATCTTCACCCTTGGATTCTCTTGAGCCCGTATAATTAGCTGAATGTAGCTTTTCTCTTGTAGGAGATTAAAAGCAATTTGTAAAAGATTTTTCACTAAATTAGTTTAGTGTGATCTCCTTCACCCCTAACCGCTTAACATGACAATCTATAAGACTATCCAATTATATTATTTAAATAAGTCACATTTGTTATTAAAAAATGTCATGTGATTGAAAGTACATGTAGTCGTAGATAGTTTTTTCAACCGCCATATAATGAGTTGAAAGAAGTTTACTTTAAACCGGCTTTCCTTAGCATAAAGTCATAAAATTGTTGTTACAAAATAATACAACATTCAAATTCAAAAGAAACTCATCTTTATCTATTACAAGTAAATAAGATTATTCAAATATTAACCTAACAATTTATCCCATTATTATCCATTTACCTAACTCCTACTAAGAAACTGTAAAGTTGTGATTTTCAATTATGTTATGTTGGCTTTAATTTTGTGTCAAATTTGATTGTATTTCTTCAATCATTTCCCTGTATGTTTGTGGGATTCAATGTAATGGATTAGTGTGTGAAATTGGTGAAGAACTATGAAGTATAGAGCAACTCATGACTTGCTTGCAAATGACTCGCGAATGGACAACCTATGAAAGGTCACGTGAGAAGCAAATGCTAGAAGCTGAAGACTCAAGTGCCTGAAGGCATCTCGGGACTTGACCAACTCACAAGATGACCCATGAGATGCACTGTCAACCCATTTTGTGTGCTTTCCTCATTTCCTTACCTGCACTATATAAGACCATATTACCCACAAAATTGTAAGGAGAATTTCAGAGAGAAAACTCGAGAACCATTTGAGAGTTAGGGATTGTACACCCACAATCCTCCACACATTTCTCTTAGTTTTCCTTTACTCCTACCTCTTTAATTCCATACCCTTTGAAAGGTTCTTAGCCCAAACACATACCTCACCCAATCTAAGTATTGTGAGTTGTTTTGGTGCCTATGGGAAGCATTGGATGAAGTCATTCTTTGGTGGATGCAATTGGAGCTAATTGCGGGATCCAGAGAACTAGTGAAGACATGACTCGGTAAAGTCTGTTGGGAGCTGGAACTTGGAGGGGTTCAAGTACTTTGGGTAGATTAGGCTTGGAGGATCTTTTTGATATCCTTGTACTCCAACTTTATTCACTAGTGGATCATTTTGGCTTGGAGGGTTGCGGAGAGGTTTTTACGCTGAGCACTTCAGTTTTTCTCTTCGATAACACATTGCCGTGTTATCTGTGTTTGCATCTCTCTTCCCTTAATCTTTGTGCTTTACATTTGATTGTTTATTATGTATGCCCATGCACTAGAGAGTACTTCTAGTTAATTGCGTGTTGATTACTCTTATTCCGCACTTAGTTGAGTAGATTAAAAGCAATTAAGCTGTAAGTTTTATTTTGGGGGTCTAAACAAGCTATAGTACTTTTACTATTAAGCTTTCATAAACTAAAATCTTAAAACAAAAAAGAGACATATATCATTCCCAGCTTAATAATTACAAATTGATATTTTCTAGCACCTTCTCAAAAAGAATTTTCTAGTAAACATTGAAACCTAAAAAATATTTATAAGCAAAATAAATACCATCTGCAACCAAAAAAAAAAAAAAATTAATATGATAAGAATAAAATAAATTTTAAAGTATAGAACAATATAATCTAATTATTTTTTTATAAATTGGATTTCTTGATAACAAATCTAATTTATCAAAGGTATTATTGCAACTTCACTTAACAATAAAATTATTGAGAGATTCAGGTGATAGCTCAATAATAATTATATCCTTTATGATATCTCATGTTTGTGTTTCAAACTCTCAGATCCTCCTCCCTCATTATCAATAGTCACAACCTATTCAGACCAAGATGAACTCAACACATAATTCGATGAATCAATAATCACCATACAAATTTTAAAATTAATGAGGGTATATATAGAAATAAATTTGATTTAAGGGAATCCCCTAATTGGACTAAATCATGCAAAATTGATGTTCCTTGATATTAATTAATTAAGGATATCAACATGTACTAAATGTCATATGCATGATACACTAACAAGTTTGATATCTTAGTTTAGTAATCTTTATTAAGAGTATTTTTGTGACTATTTAAAATTATTTTTTTGATTACCTTAATTCACATAAACTAGATTGTAGTCCAATAGATTGGAACTTGAATAGTATGAAGTCTAAATTAATTAAATACAAAGAAATAGGGTATGTAATATGTATATGTAAGAATTAGCAACCTTAACTGAAAATATCTAAATAAAATTAAACAATTTTCAAGTGCATTTTCCCTGATCTAGCATTTTATAAATAAACAAATAACTTCTATGTTTTCACATTGTAACTTCACACAATATAAAACCATTCAATTAAAAAAAAAGTCATAATCTTTAATTTTAATTTTCTAACACTACAACAAAATGTATTTTTAGAGACAAAAATTAGTGAGGAAATATTTTTCGTCACTAGAAATACAGCTTTAGTGAGGAAATATGAATTTCGTCATTAAAAGTGAAAAAAATTATAACATTTAGCGACGAAAAGTAAATTTCGTCGCTATTGTGATCTGAAAAATGGGCGCTGGTGGAGGGAAATTTTGGCGCGAGTTTAATTAGTCTATAGCGACGAAATATTTCGTCACTAAAAGTTGAAATTTTTAGTGACAAAATATTTTGTCACTGTAGGTATTGCTATGGATATTATTAGTGATGAAAACCCTTTCGTCGCTATAAGGAAGAATTAGCAACGAAAAATATTTGTCACTAAAAATACTAATAGTTTTGCACTTATATGTTTTTAGTGACGAAATCACAATTCGTCACCAAAAGTATGCTATAGCGACGAAATTTGAATTTCGTTGCTAAAAAATCTTAACAAAATATGGTTTCTTTAGTGAAAAAAATAAAATTTGTCACTAGAAGTGTAACAAATTCTGGGCCTTTTGTGACGAAACAGAGAACCCGATACGCTGATGAACCGTCACCGATAAGTGTTGCCACTCACCGATACGCCAATGAACTATCGCCGATAAGCGTTGCCTTCTTCCTCATCGGCGACGCTTCGGCTTCCGCATCGGTGACACTTGATGCTTTGGAGACACATCGATGACGCTTGACACTTCGGAGATGCATCGGCGATGCTTTGACTTCCGCATTAGCGACGCTTGACGCTTCGGAGACACATCAGCAACACTTCGATCTCTCCGCACCAGCGATGCTTCGCCTTCCTCTGCATTGGTGATGCTTCGAGCTTCGACCTCTCTGCTTCGGTGACGCTTCAATTTCCTCTGCTCCGGTGACGCTTTGCCTCCCCTTCACGCCGGTGACACTTCACCTCCCCTTCACACCGGCGACAGTGAGATTGAAACTTAGAGATTTTTTTATTTTTTATTATCTTTTTGTTTTGAGAGATTTTAAATTTGGTCTGTCAACAATCAAATATGGTTTTTGTTTCTCCAAATCCATGGTGTAAATGTTATGTTTGTTGTTATTTATTGTTAACGAGTGTATTACTAATATCCAAGCATTGTAGCAAAGATGTAAAAGTTTAGGCTGTTAGTTTCAATGAGATGGGTATTTGATCTCATTTTCTATTTGATTGGTTTTAGGCTGTTGGTTTCAATGAGATGGCTGTGATTTTTATGGGATTTATTTTATGGTTGAGAAATGGGTTTGCTTGATTTTTGGTTTTCTCCAGCTTTGTGCTATAATTTCCTACATGCTTTATAAATGGAGGTGAAATCATAATGGAGGCAAGGCTTGCTAAATTTTGAGTTGTGGGTGTGTTTGAATGTTAGTTTATGGTGAATTAAGAAATGGGTTAGTGCCTTTTTGAGTTGGTTTTGTTGTTTTGGACTATGGATTAGCAGTAGTTGCTGTTTTTGTGATTTGTGCCTAGTTTTGTAATTTGAGAGTTTTTTTTTTTTTTTTTTGGGACTATGGGTTAGGTTGGTCCTAGTTGATTGGTTTCTATGACTTCATTTATGTTTTGTTAATTTATATTTTTTTTTAATTTGCAATTTCTGCTAAACCAGATTATGTGAAGTGTTTAATTTGGTTCCTTATGAAAAGCCCCATCCTATTTATTACCTTACATATTATGACCTAAGCTTGACCCTCCCCACGTGTAGGTGAAAGGCTTTTCATGTGTAAAATCTATTCTTTTATATATCCCTGTCTCCTTGGGCCTCAAAAAGTTATGCTTCTATAATTTCTCTCCTAATATTTACATTTCATTTTAGAAAGGTGTGATTATTTTCAAAATTTCATGTTCCTCTCAAATAGTTTATTTATTTATTTATTGTTTGTTAGGTTCTAAAAACTTAGGATTTTATGTATTTAGAACTCTAATGTATAATGTTGGCAAACCATGATCAAAACAATATGTTTAGTCTTGTTTAGGCTTGCTCAAAGTTGTGTAATTCATGTAAAGTTGGAATCGAGAGGCTGCAGATGTATTAGTGCATTTCGGCCTGGCTTGATCGATTGAAGGTTAGACTCGATTGATCGAAAGTTAGCCAGATTGCATTTTCTGCAGAGTTTCCAACTCAGCCCTATCTCATTAAACGTTTAGGGTTTTATGTTTTTGCCCTAGGTATATAAGGCAAAACCCTAGCCACGTTTTGTGAGTTGCTCTGGTTGTATTGTTGCTCATATTTTCTGTTTTGTGTAAATCTCTTGTGAGATCTAGAGGAGCTTTCCTTTACATAAAACTTAGGGTTTTCAAGGTAAAGATTACTTCAACATCTTGATGATCAACTCAGTTTCTGCCATTGAAGCTTAAAGAATAACAAGCGTGGGTGCTTGTAGCTGATTGGAGAATACAAGAAAGAAGGAGTCCGTGGATTTGGAGCTTGCACGTGGTCGTGTCAGTAAGTTCTACTGGTGGGTAGCATTAGGAAGTCAAGCGGGGAGCTTGTAAGTCCTTTTGTATGAACTTCGATTCTTTCATAGTGGATTCAGGTTTACCTTGAGGATAGCTAGGTCAAATCCTCCCCAGGTTTTTACCGTGTGGTTTCCTAGGTCATCAAATCTTGTGTTCTTTATTTTTTCGCTGCTATATTTATTCTTGATATGATTGTTTGATTATTTTAACCTAGAATTACATAATTTAACTAAGTTAATCACTTGGCTAATAAACTAGGTTAATCCAATTGTTGTTTTAAGGGGTTCAAAAACCAACAAGTGGTATCAGAGCGAGTTGCCCTTTTGTTGTAGATCTTTTGATCTCTGAGCTGATCTTGGACCTCTGTTGTCATCGAACACAGACACTCTCTTGTTGTTCCTCCTCACTGTGATGTGCTTATTGGAAAGTAAGGATGAAAGCATTCCTGAAATCCATTGATGAGAGGGTTTGGAATTCCGTTGAGTACGGATGGGAGAAGCCCACCACTCCTGTGAGTGAATGGCAGACTTCTCAAAAAGAAGCAGCTGCATTTAATAGCAAAGCTATGAATGCCATCTTTAATGCTGTTTCTATTAAGGAATTTAAGAGAATCTCAAATGCTGAGGTTGCTCATACTACTTGGAAAATCCTCCAAACTGTGCATGAAGGCATAAAGGCTGTCAAAATAAATAATTTGTAGCAATTAACTTCTAGGTTTGAGAGCATTAGGATGTTTGATGATGAATCCTTTGATGAATTTTATGCCAAAGGAAGTATTGTTCGTGTTACTGAACGAGCCGATGTTTTCCCAATGATTTGGAATATATGAGCACAAATGTCAATTGGTGCACCAGTAATCAAATCACACAGAAATTGAGCCCTTCCAAGATTGATGAAGGTAGTATTTGACAAAGGGTAGAGATTGAAAAGCATGATCAGCTTTAAGGTTGTCAGTTCGGGCGAAAACACTGTAGTGCTTATTGATGACCCTGTGCTTCCCACTGCATGTTCATTCCCAAGAACTTGGAGGATGTCTTGTGCCTGAAGCACTCTGTCATCGTATGGAGTTTGATCGATATTACTTGGTCTAGAAATGCTAAGTACCTTAGTAATGTAGTCTGCATTTAGGGAAACTTCTGTTCCTCGCACCCAGCATTTCAACTCAACACCTGTGAATCTGGCATTGGAGTAGAATTCTTTAACCAGTTCTTTAATTGGATCCTCAAAGTTTCCAAACAAGTCAGCCCAATCTCTGTCCTTAAAAATGTTAGGAATGAAAGTTTCCCCTAGAGTATCAAACTTGACAACTCATTCCACAATGGGAGAAGACTCTTTGAAGATGTCTGTGTAGGTCTTCGAATCAGTAGGAGTCCTGAATCTCTCAATGGCAGAGTCCTTGGATGACTTAGACAACAACCATGTCCGTTTAGCAACTGGGGTTGACGAATCATCAGTCACAATGCCTTTGCCTCTGGATGAACAACGAGTTAACTGCAACAAAACAGACACATAGAAACAAACCAAATATAATACCACCAGAAGCAAACATCAGATTGATTAGTTTTAGTAATAAGTTAGTTAAAGGGAAATGTACCCAGAAAAGACCAAGAGACAATGAAACAAGATATGAAGAGTAGGAAGTGAGCATGAACACCCCAATGCAGTAGCACACCTAAAATATGAAAAACAATAACATAGGGCATAACACATAATACTTATGTACACAGAAAAACAAAACCAAAGACTGCATTCAGAAAGACCCATAGAGAAACCCCAAACCCCTATGCCCAAAGACAATGCTTAGAACATAACAAGCAATCAGAAGCATTAACAAGGTACTTAGTTAACACATCAGACAAGAGAAAAGTAATACTCAAACAGTCAAACCCAACATTTTGAGCAAAACCATGTTCGAACCTAATATGTTGCAGAACACAAATGTAACTTACAAAATAGGAAACAGAACATCAGAACCTTAAGAATAAAGTAAAGGGAGGAAAAAACCATACCTTTTTCTTGGAGTTTGATGAAGACATGATGCAAAAATGAAGTCTTTTTCAGTGAGACACAGAGTGTTTGAGTGAGAGAATGAAGAAGACAATGAACAGTCACAGATATTCGAGGGAAAAACTGAACAAAAATTTTGAAAACTATCTTTAAAACGCAAAACACATGTTTTTCACGACTAGAGCAAGTCACCATTAAGTCGCCAAGGTAAGCCACGAAACACTATGAAGCAAGAATCTTGAAAAATCTTCTAAGTGTTTTTCGGGACTGGAAGATCTACCCGCTAGAGAGTCGTGAGTTGAGCTGCGAAAATCTTTGAGTGCCCCTCACGACTGGACCTTCCACCCGTGAACAAGTCGCCATATTGAGCCGCGAAATATACAAAAACACAAATTTTGAAAAATTTTCTAAGTCTTTTTCATGACTAGAGTATTGACATGCCAATGAGCCGCGAAAAATCTCTAAGTGGGCTCGCGACTGGTACTTACAACTGGGCCAACCTGCGACTTAGTCGCCAAAACAGGGCAACACTGTTTTTGAAAATTTTGACATTTTTGTAAAAACAAAGTACTTTCCAAAAACAACTAAAAACACTCAAAAATATTTTTGTGTTTGATCAACAAAGATTGAGCATGTGAAAACACATTTAATCAAGTACAATCACACAAATGAATATGGCATTCATTGAACATAGACTTGTGTGTTGTGTGTGGATATCAAAAATGAGATAGTCCTTAGTCCAATGTGAAGCATCAATGATCAATTCAATCAAGGCATACACAACTAGCACTAGATAATATGGCCTATCTCAATTATAGAAACATGCATATATGACCTCCCACATAAACTTGATTACATTTCTTTGAAGCTTTTCATTTGGCTCCATATATATAATGACATTTGAACTTTTTGAATCAAAATCTCATTGTGAGATTGATGCCTGAAATTTTTGATATTTCAATTGATGATTTAGCCTTTGGCTTTTTGGACATCATGCATTTTTATTTTGGTTGCTTTCCCTTTTTCCTAGTCAAATACTAGTATGTGTGACAGACTTTTGCAGCTCTATATCTCTTTTCATTTGGAGATTTACATTTAGAGAGCTCTTTTAAGCAAAAACAAAAAATAAAGAATGGGAAGATATATAGGCATGAGTCTATGCATGTCTCAAGATCAACAAAAACATTCACTAATTATTCATGATAAGGTTGAAGATCTATTTACAATAGTCACATAGATTTCAGAATTTCTCCCACAATGATATGAGTGCAAAGGGAATAAGCTAAGCTCATAGATGCACAAAGCCATTAGTACAAAGGTACAAGACAAAAGATGTTTTGAGACAAAACTCAACAAAGTCGATCAAACTTTTTGGATTTTCTACTTTTTATGTGTTTTTGAATTTTTGACACAAGAAAAACAAATGTTGATCAAAACAAAAAAAATTTACGCAAAGCTCTCAAACAAAAATTTTCAACTCAAACATGTAAGAAGCAAAACAACTAAGCATATACACAAGATATGGGAAGTATTAATGCATGGACATGTTGTAATGTTTATGCATGAGTACCCTTCATCACCCACACGTCACATATGTTTGGGGTGATATCCTTAACGGATTGGGTACGAGAGTTAGGACTTTCAAACCTTTGAGTGAAGCTTTCCAGGAAATTGGTGAAGGCACCGATCATCTTCATCACGTCCATCATTCCTAGATCATGGTTTTGACTTCTTGGTTGCTCACCACCCCAAGACCTCTTGTCATTTCTTCTTCCTCGTGATCGAGATGCACTTGCATTGTTGTCTGCTCTCAACTTTTGACAGTTGGGTCTAGTATGTCCTTCCAATCCATAATAGTGACACACATAATCTGTTCTGGGACCTCTTTGTGATCTTGAAAGAGTCTTGCTCTACCTTCAAATCTAGCTTCTGATTAATTTTGGAACTTATTAACTACTCGTTGCTCAGCCACCTTCTTCTTCTTCTCAACCTTAACATTCTCAGGGATGGGCTCTTCCACAATCGGCTCTATGGCCTTCACAAATTTCACTTCTTTGGTAGCTTTGGCCGATGAGCTACTCCCTCCGGTATATCCCAACCTGGACTTGTCTGAGAAATGTTTTTGGGGTGAAATAACATCTTCCAGCTTCTTGGAGGAGACCCTTTCTATCTTGGCTTGTGCTTGCACCACCTCTTGCTCAAGAAATCTTACTTTGGTAAAAGCTTCCGATAACTCGCCATTTAGTGTCTCAATCTCACACTTAGCCTCTTTATATCTGACCAGAAGACTTTTGTAGTCCTCTTCAGCCCTTTTCATCTTCTTCACAACCGCCTTTGCAATCCTTGCATACTCATTTGATTTCTCAAGGAGTAAGACGTAATTCTCTTGAAGTTCTTCAGCAATCCCAATAGACTCCAAATCAGAATGCTCACCAAGCTCCTTCACAAGTTTATCCAAATCATCTGAGGATTCCATTTGAGCAATGGTCATGAATGCGGAGAAATTTCCTTCTCCATCACAACTCTCTTCTGAGTTAGAGTTTGATGAATCCAAGTCACTCAGGGTAGTGGCATAGACCTTTCCTTTGGACTTCAAATAGTTGGGACATTCCTTTTTGAAATGTCCATGTCCATTACACTTGAAGCATGTGATTCCTTGTAAAGATTGAGAATCTCTACCATCTTTTCTTCGGAATTCTTTCTTCTCATTCTTAGAACTCTGAAAGTTTCCCTTGTTACCAAATTTTCCACTGTTCTTAAGCTTTAGGAACTTCCGAAAGTTTTTTACAAGGTAAGCCACATCTTTATCTACTCCATCTTCTTCGGGAGAATCATGAGATACTACTTTCTCATCAATTATTTTAGAGCAAGGGATTTGCTCTTCTTCTGTGAGGGCAGCGACAACTCATATGTTTGCAAAGAACCAACCAGCTCTTGAACCTTAATGTCATCAAGATCTTTTCTCTCTTCAATGGCTGTAACTTTGGCTCGGAAACTCTCTGGTAGAGACCGAAGGATCTTCCTTACAATTTTCGAATCCTCCATCTTTTCTCCCAAATTAAATTTTCCAACAACCACTTCGTTCAATTTACTGTAAAATGAATCAAAAGACTCATCCTCACTCATCTTTAGCTCCTCAAAGCAAGTAGTCAACATCTGAAGTTTGGTATCCTTCACTTTCTTAGTCCCTTCATAGGTTGTCTCCAGAATTTCCCATGCTTCCTTAGCAATGGTAATATGTGAAATCCGGTTAAATTCTTCTGGAGAAACACCACAGAAAATAGCATTCAATGCCATGCTATTTGCATTGGCCGCCGCAAGAGTAGCCTTATTCTAAGTAGACTTAGCAGCCTCTGGCCTTGTCCATCCTACTTCAACTGCATCCTACAGCATCATCAATAGAACACAAAAACGCCCTCATATGGACTTTCCAAAATGCATAATTATTACCGTCACAGAACGGTAGTACATTAAGAGATTGAGACCTATCCATCTCAAAGGGGGTCAGGGATCACACTTAGGTAATTAAACCACAACAAGTGTACCTGCTCTGATACCAATTGAAAATTCAAAATGGGTATGAAACACCCTTGAATGTTTAGACCCCAATTAACAAATTATCAATTCAAGCTTATTATCAAACAAAATATGTGCGGAATATGAACATAAGCCAAACACAGAATTGATAAACAATCTAAGCCAAATATAAACACATCCACAGTAGTAAATATAAGGCAAAGATAAAGGAAGGGAAGATGCAAACACACGGACAACACACGATGTGTTATCGAAGAGGAAATCGAAGCCCTCGGCATAAAACCTCTCCGCCGCCCTCCCAGCGGTGAATAATCCACTAAAGAATGTAGTTGGGATACATGAACAGCAGAAGACCCTCCAAGCCTAATCTACCCAAGTACCTAAGCCCTCCAAGCTTCTTGCTCCAACGAGGTTACGCCGAACCTATTTCTTCTTTAGCTTCCCGAATTTTGCTACTAGACCATAGCATCAACCAATGGATATTGGTTCCTTTCTAACTGCTTCCCAACAGCACCAAATAAACCTTCTCACAGACGTGGGTGTGGTGAGATAAGGATTTGGTAAACAGGCCTCTCAAGGGTATGACAATGGAAAGGAAGAGAGAAGAGGAATTTGTAGAGTCTCTAAGGTAAAGATTGGAGATGAGGCAATCTTGTTTTTCTCTAGATTTCTCTCACAAAATTCTATCTGGAAGCTCTCTACATTTGGTGGGTATAAGGGTCTATATATAGTGGGGTGAGAAAGGAATGCGAAGAGTCAGTTTTTCCCAAACATGGCTGATTGGCTGCTTGGCCTCGCGACTGGTCTGAGTCGCGAGTTCAAGCCGCAAGATAACGGCTTGGCCAGCCTGGGACTTTTGTCCTGTAGTGCGACAGCTGGCATGACCCTTTAGCTCCCCTGTGTGCATCTTACATGCCTGCAGTTGGCGGCTTGCAAGTCGCGAGTCAGCCGCGAGTCCTAGCCGCGAATCTCTGCCTTCTTGCACATACTTGAGCTTTTCTTCACATCTTCTCACACACTACCCTTACAATAATCCCACCTAAATACAAGGTTACTAAGTGCTTAAATTACAAGCAAATTGGTATGGAATAAAGCTAACAAGATGGTTGATTAAATTCAACCTTACACATATCAATCAAAAAAAATTGAAATATGAAAATGAGACACACATTTTCAGCAATCTTGAACAACCACACTAACCAACCCGAACCATCAAAATAGAAATAAAATTGCCACAAAATGCAAAATAGCAACATCCCCAACATAACATTCTGCAGTCTAGCATATAAAAAACCGAAAGATTATATTACCCATTAAAATTGTTTACTATTTCTTAATGTACAAAACTAACTTACGTTTACAATGCCCATATAATAAATTATAGAAAGGGAAAACCAATGTAAGATAAATACAACAACCCAGAATCAAAACCAAATTAAAGAATCCCAGGAAAATAAAAATCCAATAAAATTTGCATTAAAAAAAATTCAATACCAGAATTTTAATGATTCTTCTTTGGTATAACTCTAACAACAAAGGAAGAAGAAGACGTAGAAACTCTTCAAAAAACAAAAAATCAATTAAGAGGAAAGAGAAAAAGGAAAAGAAGCACACCACAAAGCAAATATCGGGTTTTCTAAAAGACAGCTCAGTCAGCTAGGTCGAACTAATGGACGAGCTAGGAGGCGATCGTGGAGGAAACTTTCGCCTTCAACGGTGGCGATGTCAACAGCTTCCGTTTAGATTAAGCCCACTTCTTTATTGTTGTTAGATTCAGAGAAAGGCAAGAGATAAAGACTGATGGTGGTTCTGGGTTGTGGAGAGAAAATTGATAGTGAAGATGGGCAAAGAATCGGGTTTGAGAGAGGAGAAATTTTTTGTTGTTGTTAGATTCAGAGAAAGGCGAGAGATAAAGACCAATGCTGGCTCTAGGTTGTGGAGAGAAAATTGATAGTGAAGATGGGCAAAGAATCGGGTTTGAGTAAGGAGAAATTTTTTGTTGTTGTTAGATTCATAGAAAGGCGAGAGATAAAGACCGATGCTGGCTCTAGGTTGTGAGATTTTTTTTTTTTTTTTTTTTTGGTATTATTGGGTTTCATGTATTATTGGGTTTTAGTGAAAAAAAAATAAAAATTTTTGTTTTTCTTTTAAAATAATGCTGATGTGGAAAATTGTGGTGTCAACAAAGGCTTCGATTTTATATGTATATATAGATTTGGGAGGCATGATTTTGGTGGGCTTGTTGAGAAAATACATGGGCCTCACCAAAATTTCTCCCATTTTCCCCTCCTAACTAAACATAAAATTCTTAGGTACTTTTTGAGTATGGTAATGTGGTGCTCCCTCTTCTCACACGTGTCTTACCATGAATTTAATCAATAGGATCCACCATGAATGTGAGAAGAGAAAGCGCCACATCACTATATTCTTGGAGTAGTTAAGACTTACTCCAAACAAACATCTATCATTCCATTTTCTCTCCCCCAATTTCCATCTCCTGAATTTTCACCCAAACCAAATACAATGTGAGGGACTAAGGGTTCCCTAGTTAAACAAATATGCTCTATACACAATACCAACCACAAAAAATTGGACAAAAATTAATTTAGCAGGCTCAAGTGGAAAACACTTGGACTCTACTATTTTCCCCTTGTTTGCTCTTTTCAAAGAATAATGGAAAATATAAGTTTTAAACCCATTTTTCCACCCAAAGTTTTCCATTCTCCATGTTTTTGTCCCAACCAAACAGAATGAAAAAGTAAAATTTTCACGTAGCTAATCGCACATGCAATATTACCAAATCACAATCATGTAATCCGCCTACTCTTTGAAATTTAATAACAACTCGGCTCAAGGACACAGATCCAAATGTTTGATTTTTTAGTCAATACTAGATACTGGATCATTACTCTTGAGGCCAAGCACAGCAAGATCAATTTCATGAAGATAGTTAGTCTTCGTTGTAATGGAAGCAAGACGAACCTTGTAGGCTGTGTGGTACTTGTCCACATTGGGGCAATTTGAAAGGATTTTGGCCAAGTTTGCAAGCTTCATTGCTACTTCTACTTCGCAAGCAATAAACTTCTCTTCGGCTGGACCAAGTGTAGTGATTTCTGTCTTAATTGAACTTGAAAGTAAGAGGAAATTGAAGTCGTAATTAAGAAAGTATGCTTGTTGTGGGTTGAATATGTATTGATAGGTAATGTGAGTTAGTTCTCATAGAACCGACGTATCAAATTCAAAAATATACAAATTGGTTTGGGAATAGTTGTTCCAAATTGTAGTGGGAATGGTAATATATTTCTCTACCCAAACGGAATAGTAATATAGTTGGAAACCGACCTGTAGGAGGACAAGTAATAATAAATTTTATAAGAGGAATATACTTTGCTACTTACCAAGGAGTATATTTACTGGGTATAAAACTAAAAAAGGTGTGTATATATAATATGCCAAAAGTCTTTTAGTTTAGTGGCTTTACCTTTCTTTTTTAAGGAGAACTAAGATTTAAATCTCTCCACTTATAATAGCAACTGAATTATCTAAAAAAAAAACTGTGTAATAGTTACAACATAGGTAGTAGCATTATAACTTGTTTCTGCTCGTGTATTTGGGGTGAGGAGAGAAGTGTGCATATGTGATTTTAGTGACAGCTTAATTAGGAGAATGAGACAATGAGTAACAATCACCAGTTTCATTTTTAATGGAATTGGGAAAAAATCTCTAAAATATCCCATAACAACAATCACGTATTTTATGTCTATCCAATTTCATTCTTTATGCACTTCACTGGATATGTTAATGTCACATTGAATGTTCATTATTCATTTTTTTATTATTTAAAATACCATTTGATGGAGGCTTATGGGTATTTCTTAAAAATACAATCACAATAGTATTACTATCATCATTAGTTTTAATATTCTCATTTTTTTTTTAACTTAAAACAAGATTTTCATTCCACAATCAAAGATAAATTAGCCAACAATTGGAAATTTAGAGTGATCATTAATTTTTATCTTATGCTGATTTTTATTGTTATTTTGGTTATGTTTATGTGTATTGTTATTACTAGTACTATGCCCTCTAACAAGTACTCATTAGTGATATATATATATATATATATATATAATTGAAAACAATATACCTAACCATAAGAGAAATTATCATCTCAATGAAAAATATTTTTTGGTCAACTAGAGTTTGTTCAAGTGTAAGTAGAAGAAAAAAGGTCAATTTATGTCCTTAAAAAAAAAAAAATAAATAAATAAATAAAAACACGATACACCACAAGAATGGGTGTTTATGAGGGGGCTATCTATGAAGTTGGCTCCATAGATATATTACCCTCCTCTTGACATCCTTTATATCAAAGAAGGTGTTTTATCATTTCCTATTCATTTAGGTAATTATTGTTTAGATTATTGGTTGAAAATTACACCTATATCATTTAAGGCAACCACAATGGCAGATTCCATGATTTGGGTAAGCCCCTCATATTGATAGAAAATATTATGAGTTTGAAGAATTGCATACAAGCATAATCATTGCCACAACCAATAGAAACGGATCTTACTCTCGCCAATGAGGCTCATTTTAATTAATGTTTTATGTCACGGAGGTCTCTTTTATCCAGGGACCCAGGTGATGAAATCTTCAGACGGGGTTGATGGAATATGGATTTTTTGAATGTGGATGTGGGCCATGTGGCTGTATTGAGTAAAAAAAATTTTGCAAAGAAGATCATTGTTCCATTGCTTTGAAACAGGGAGGATGAGGGCTGCTGCGTGGTTGATTTCTAGGATTGGTTGGGGATTGTATGCTAATGGACCCATGTATTAGTCCATATATTGGTATTTTGAGCCTGATTCAATGTGGTGGCACAGACCCTTGTTAAGTAATGGAATAGAGTTGTAAGTTCCTTACCAGATGGAAGTAGTTGAGGAGATAAACCCATTTCTTATTCTGCATTAGAGGCTATTGATCGAGAGCTTTGTTTAGATCATCAATTCTTCTGAGCTGAATACCTCCAGCTTATATGGGTTTACAGAGTGAAGACCATACCTTCAGCCTATCTGAATGGCTAAAATCAAGGGGTATGCTGTCTATTTTGTGTAAGATGTTCTACCCTACTAATATGAAAGTTCATTTGTTATTGGTAGGTTCCATATTAACACCATACAAGATTCTTCGGAAAGTGTTCAAAATGGATATGTAACTACAACATGATTATGCCAAGAACACATATAAGTGATCGACCTTGAACCATTGTAACAGTAACATCGTTAATAAAGAATTTTCTTTGGTCACATTAAGATAACTCTGTTTCTACGGAAATCTGCATTTCAGTAAATGTTGGCTACTTTGGCTGACGAAGTTCATCAATCTCACTTTTAAGCATGGATTTAGCTCTTTATGCAACAAGATGTTACTTGTCTTTAGATCTCTATGAATAATCCTTAACTTAGAATCCTTGTTGAATGTTCAAAATGTGTATAAAATACCTATAAACGTTTAGACCCCCAAATTACAAATTACCAATTCAAGCTTATTATGAAACGATGTATATGCGGAATATGAAAATAAGCTAAAACAGAATTGATAAAACAATCTAAACCAAATAAAATCACAACCACAATAGAAATTAAATGGCAAAGATTAAGGGAAGAGAGATGCAAACACAAAGACAACACAACGATGTGTTATCGAAGAGGAAACCAAAGTCCTCGGCGTAAAACCTCTCCGCCGCCCTCCAAGTGATCAATAATCCACTAAAGAATAAAGTTGGAATATATGAACAGCAGAAGACCCTCTAAGCCTAATCTACCCAGTGTACCTAAGCCCTCCAAGCTTCTTGCTCCAACGAGATTACGCCGAACATTTGTTTTCTTTAGCTTACCGGATTCCGCTATAGCCCATAGCATCAACCAATATCAATTGGTCCCTTCCTAACTGCTTTTTAAGCACCAAAAAAACATTCTCACAGATATGAGTATGGTGAGAAAAAGATTTGGCTAAATGTACATCTCAAGGATGTAACAATGGAGAGGGTGAGAGTAGAGAAATTTGGAGAATCTAAGGATGAAGATTGTGGATAAGTCAATCTTGTTTTTCTCTAAGGTTTCTTTCTCAAAATTCTCTCTCTGGAAGCTCTCTACATTTCATGGGTATAAGGGGTATTTATATTGGTGTGTGTTTGAAATGTGAAAAATTAGTTTTTTTCCAAACAGAGTGGTTTGGTGACTTGGCCTCGCGACTGGACTGAGTCATGAGTTCAAGTCGCAAGTTAACGGCCTAGACAACCTAGGACTTTTGTCCTGTAGTGCAACAGCTGGCATAACTCTTTAGCTCCCCTGCATGCTTCACATATGTGCCAGCTTTGGCGACTTGTAAGCTGCGAGCCAGTCGCGAGGCCCTGTTTCAGTGCACACTTTGGAGCTTTTCTTCACACTCTCTCACACACTACCCTTACATGATTCCCACCTAAATACAAGGTTTCTAAATGATGAATTACAAGCAAATTGGGCACGAAATAAAGCCAACAAGATAGTTGATTAAATTCAACCTTACACTTGTGAAGGTAGAGTAGAACTCGACTAATTCCTTCAATAGTGTTGAAACATTTTCTTCAACCCAACAGTTTTTTCTTGTGAGGATCTAATGAATTTAAACAAAAGCATTAAGAGAAACTCATAAAGTGAAGGAACAAAAAGTTTGCAAAAGAAGTTGTAGTGGTGAAGTTACAAGAGAATTGGAAAAGTTTGATTCAATTGAAGTATCACAACAAAGAACATTGTTCAAATGTCTCATAGTAGTGTGTTTGCAAAAGAAGTTCTAGTGTTCATCAAAAAATAGTGTGATTGTTACACACTATGCATAAAAATCATTACTTATAGTATAATGGTTACCATACCTCACTGCACATGTGATTGCAAAATTGAGTTGTGGTGCGGTGTTAAAAATAACTCAAAACCACACCAAACAACACCATAGACAACCCTTGGTTATGATTCCTATGTTAAATTTTTCTCAAAAAAAGAAAAGAAAAGAAGTAGGTTACTAGGCCATACAAGCAAGTCATGCCACCGCCATGAATTTTTATATCCCTTCCCTCCACAACTCTAGCTCAAAACCCAGTACTTAATTCATCTTCTTTCACTTCACTTTTTTCTCACTTCAATTCTTTCCCTTTTCTTCTTCACGTACCTGGGCCAGCGCCACTCAAGAGTCTCAAGAAGCCAAAATGTATTAAAAAAAGAAAAGAAAAAAAGAAAAGAAAAGAAGAAACTAGCTGTGAAACTTCAAGAAATCAGATAGAGGTGACTTATGGGTTGCTGATCTGCGACATGAAAGGGTTGTTTGGTTTTATTTTTTTATTTTTTTATTGTTTATTTTTATTTATTTGGTGAACGTTTTTCCTCATAACCACATGCAATTTTTATTTTTCAACTATTAGTTATGATGCTTTTTAACAATGGCCTATATCTATGCAACAAATCAATGGTGGCAATATGTTATTAATAGGTAAAAAGTGATGTAAATGGCCCAAATTAGAAATAATAATAGATTATTGTCTAAGATTTGCTATGAATGATGCATTGGGGAAAAAATTTAGCTAAGTATAGGTGAACAACTATCAATTCAGTTCTTTGTTATAATTATTATTTTTAATCTCTATAGCTTTATATATGCTTACCCCCTTTTTTGGTATCAAAGCCAAGTTGGCCGATATTGTGTTTGTAAGATACTTTTAATTTCAATCAAGTTGGCGGCAGTGACGCCATAGTTATCAAATTACTTTGAGCATTATCAAATTATTTTGATTATTTACAGTATGATATCTCCTAGACGTTTAATTATGTTTTACATCTATTTTTTGATAACACTCCCATTACCATTCATCATATTCTACATTCATTATTTCTTCTTCTCATTGATGGTTATCTTTTTATGGTAGGCTGAGCCTCCTTCTAACCCTCTGTTTATCATTTTGTGTTTATTTGTCCCTGTTGTTCAATTATCTCCCAGATACTTGCTTCTTCTTGTTTTTGCTTTTATCCAGAAAATCTGTTGCAAATATGTACTGTTGAGACTTGTAAGACCAATTCTGTGTTGTTTCATAACCCAGTAAAACCCGGTATCCGCTCCTGTCAGTGTTGGTCAGCCCATGTTAGCCGTGTGGAAGGCGTTTAGGGTGGTCCCTTTGTGGAAATGATTGTGGCGCTAAGAGGTTACAGTGTGCACAAAAAGGCAGTTGTCTTATTGTTTCACTCTGTTGTAGATCCAAGGGTAGATCCATAAGTTAGGAGTTAAAGGTATTGCGGTTATAGTTGTTTAACTAGGCTTTTAATCCAAAATGCTGAATAGGTTGTTCAGAAGTAACTCTACCACCAGTCAAAGATCATCCCTCCCTGAGATTCCTCAAGAAAGTGGAATTCTCAATTCTAAAGAATTGGAGTTATCAGATCTAGATTTGAAATTAGGAGATTGGAATATCCTTAAGTTCCCCACCAACAAGATCTATAAGTCTTCATGGTCCTTAAGCAAGATGTTTAAGACAGATTACCATGTTAGAACCATAGAACAAGTTTATGGAATTAACAAAAAGTACGAAATGTGCTATTTGCTTTCTTCCAAAACCTTGAATGCAAATAAGAAAGCAGGACACAATTACCTGCACATAAGTTTAGTCCAGATTGGAGTCAAACCTTTGATCAGAGAAGGACTGAATTGTTCCATTCTCATGGCCCTTAGAGACACTAGACACATCAGATTCAATGATAGTCTCCTAGGAACCATTCAATCCAGCCTTAGTGGTGGACCAGTTCATTTTGACTATTTCCCCAATTTCACAGTTTGCTTACATGACCCGCATATCATGAAAGCTCTCACCCTTAATATCAAGACCCATGGTACCCTCTTAGTAAAAGGAGTTTACCAAATAGCTTTGATATACATGATCTATTAAAAGTGCATAAGAACAAACATGAATGTTCAAGCACTCAACCACAAAAAGATAGGAGAAACAACTCTTATCCAGACAGCTGACCCTAGTTCTAAGATTCAGGTTCCCAGGACCCTAAAATGGACTAAAGTCACCTTTCCTGACAATGGGCTTTTGGAAAATGAGAATCATCATTTACAGATCCAAAACTCAGCCCAGAATCCAAACTTAGACTTTGTCCAGCAATTAGCCGATGGTACAGTTAGATTGAGTTTTGACCAGTCTAGGTTTAGAACACCAGTAGATTCACCATTAGGTTTTGATGAATCTAGGTTTAGATCTCCATTTGATCTACGCCAACCCATTAGGCAGACGCCTATCCCTCTTAGAAATAGACCTGCATCATAGTGTAGCTCATCCAGACCCCTTGCACATTTTCCTAGATCTAGAAGAGATTTAGGATTAGAACTCCAAGGTGTCCAGACTAAATCCCAGGTTAGCACACCCTGCTACACAGCCAAGCAAGACTCAGTTGTTGATCAAGATGACGACAACAATAGTCAAAAGCACCCATCCCCAACAGGTACTGATATGTTGAACCCTTGTCACCACGACCCACAGGATCCTTTTCAGCCAAAACCTGAAATAGATCAACAACTCATGACCATTAGGAAAGATTTCACCCCAGACCTAGTTGCCTTAGGCAATGAGTTTGAATCAGAAGAAAACAAACTCAAAAGAGAAGCCTATAGAGCCAACCATACTTTAGAACAAAAGAAAGAAGTTTTGGAAAGTTGGAAAATCTTCATGAAAGAGATATCCAGTAATGTCCTTTTCTTTGAATATTTTGAGAACCACTTTGAATGGCACAAACAGTCTTGTGTCATCACCAAAACCAACTGGACCAAACTCCCCAACAAGGATCCAACTAGTAGCTCTAACAAACCTCTAGAAGTTGTTAGATCTCACCATCCACCCCAGGAAGCAATAGTCTTTAAACACCGTGGTAGTGATTTAGTTGCCTCACCCTTCAAAACCCAAACCAACCCAGAAGAACAGGTTGTCAAGAAGGTTTTAGAGCAAAACAACTACACCAACCAGTGTTTAGGAGTTATAGGAAAACAGCTTGATAAGATAGAAGACAGAATAGATAACAAGGTCATCCTCCAACTAGGAAGCCCTAACAAACCTGTCCAAACCCTAGAAAAGCCTTTAGTCAAGCTCCCTACAAATAGGCAGCCCAACCTTAGATCTAAGGACAAAACAACCTTAGATATAGTCAACCAAAAACTTGAAGAACTCGTGATGAAGGAACCAGTCACCCCTTCGCCAGTTACTGCTTCAACCCCAGTTGACACCCGCTTAGTTGTCTTAGACAAACCTAAGGAATTAACAGCCTTAGAAGTTGTAGAACAAAAGCTTAAGGAACTTAGCAAGAAGCAGGAACCAGTTCCCCCTTCTCCTAAGAAAACCCCTAAGCTTAGTGTCTTAGACATCCATACAACATCCAGCAGTTCTAGCAGAACCTCCTCAGATAATGAAAAGGAGATAGAACACCTAGAAAACCAGTTTAAGGGTTTACAAGTGAACAAGCTTATTCACCCCAGAGTAACCCTAACTAGCTTAACCAAAAATTGGTATCCCAAGCCTACCCCTCTTGACCTTCAGTATAAGAAAAGGAATGTTAGCAACCAGTTCTCAGTTTCTTCTGGTAAACTCTATGAATGGAATATAGATAGTTTATCATAATAGGAAATCCTTAATAAAATCCAGCATATGACCATGGTAGCCAATAACTAAATCAGTGAAGGACAATCCCATGTTGACGTCATAGAGCTCATGTCTTTAGGATTTACAGGAAGACTTCTGCAATGGTGGAACAATTTCCTTACAGAAGAGTCTAAGGAAGACATCAAACATGCTGTCCAGAAAGATGAGGAAGGACTCCCCATCTTCGACACCATTCTAGGTAGAGGTATCCCTGACGGAGTCAATACCCTGATCTATATGATCATGAAACACTTCGTAGGAAAACCTAGCAACATCACATCTAGGATTTACGATCAGTTGAGTAACCTTAGATGTAAAACCCTTGGAGATTTCAGGTGGTACGAAGATGTATTCACCACCAGAGTCATGCACAAAAGTGATTGTAACTCTCCATTTTGGAAGAAGAAGTTCATCAATGGTTTACCTACCCTTTTTGGAGAAAAGGTTAAAGAAACCCTGTGTAATCCCTTAGGTGTCATAGATTATGATAACCTAACCTATGGAGACATCTCTAGCACCATTCGGAGTGAAGGAATGAAGATGTGCAGAGATCTCAAAATCCAGAGCAAAGCTAGCAAAGGCAAAGCCAAGTACGAAGTAGGAAACTTCTGTACACAGTACGACTTACCTTCTGTCATCCCCTAGAGAAAATCCAAATATCGAAGTAAAGATTCCTTTGAGAAGTTTCACAGGAAGAAGACTTCATCCAAGTATTATAGAAAACAGAAGTTTAGTAAGGACAATTTCTATAAGAAAGGAAAATCCAAGTCCACAGGAAAACCAATTTCCAAAGCATCAAGAAAATGTTTCAATTGTGGAAAGAGAGGTCATTTCAGTAAAAAGTGTAAAGCTAAGCCCAAATCCCTTATCAATACCCTCATTAGTGACCAAGCCGGTAAGCAAGAGATCTTTAAGCTCCTTGAACTTGATCACTCAGATAGTGACAACTCCACAGAAATCCAACAGATCTACCAGTCATCCTTTGAACCCTTTAGAGCCTCCTCTAGCTCCTCTAATGGCTCGGATGAACCCATTCCATGCATGGATAGTTGTTGTAGAAACAAAACTCTCAATGTTCTCTCTAAGCAAGAAGAGTTGCTCTTAGATCTCATAGAACAGATCGAAGACCCAGTAGTCAAAGCTCAGAAGCTTATAGAATTCAAAAGAACCTTAGTAAAGGAAACCAGTGATCCTAAACCTAAGCTTTAGGAACCCAAAGTTGATTTGGAAAAAATCTATAATAGGTTTACCAAATCCAAGAAGAAAGTTACAGTTAGCGACCTTCAAAAGGAAATCAAGGAAACCAAGTCTGAGGTTAGAACCCTTAAGAGTGAACTAACCATCCTTAGGCTTGATTAGAATCTCCTTGATCAAAGAGTCAGAAATTTGGAGAATACTTCTCATCAAGGCAATGAGGAAGGAACCTCATTACAGAACCCTTCTGATGAAGAAGTTGAAGAAACAGTTAACCCTACTACAGATATGGTTCAAGAGCAGCAGTCTAACAACAAGTTCTTAGTAACCATCAATAGGATTAACTTCCAGAAATGGCACTCCAAAGTCAGGATTGTCATCAGCAAAGATTTTGAATTTGAGGTTATTGCCTTAATAGATTCAGGTGCTGATCTCAACTGCATTCAAGAAGGAATCATTCCCTCTAAGTACTTCAGAAAAACAAAGAAAGGTTAACTTCTGCAAGTGGAGGTAAAATGCAGATTAAATTCAAAATTCCCAAAGCTCATGTTTGCCAGGATAATACGTGTTTCAAAACCACATTTGTCCTAGTCAAGAATATGATAGATAAGGTTATCTTAGGAAACCCTTTCATGTGTCTGTTGTATCCTTTCACCACGGATAGTGAAGGTATCACTACCCATCCCTTTGGCCAGCCAGTCAAGTTTAAGTTTCTTAGGAGCCCTGAATCTAGAGATATTAGTACTCTCTAGGAAATTGCTGTCTCCAAGACCCTTAACCTAATTAATGCCAAAACCCTTCTATCCACAATTCCTTTCATAAATGATGATTTTGTCAGCCCAAACCAGCTCCAAAACTCATCACAATATCTCATCTCATTCATACATCATGAATATATATGCTTCATGCCATTTCATGCTTTAAACAATAGCATTTTTGAAAAAGAAATTCAACCTATTTGTTTAAACCAATTCTGGCAGGAAAAACAGAAAATAACTTTTAAAGCAAGCCCCATTGAAATGTGGAGGAAATTAACCCAAAAGAAAGACAAAGGGAAAGCACCTGCACAGGGCTACCCTCGAAGACTCCCAGCAGCAGGACAGTCTTCAAAAAAGCATGAAGGTGCATTCTCTAAGGGAAACCAAAGAGGATCAACATCCTTTCAGGATTATGTCCCGGCAGAGGTGACATACTCCAGTTGTGATATGGCTGTTGTTTTGCAGGAAGTTTTATTAGAGCAACTGCAATGGAAAAAATGTGCATACAAAGACTTGCCATTTTCCATTAAATTCATACTTGATAATTTCCAAGCAGCCTGGACCCTATACAACAAAGGCCTTTTCCAAAGAACCCTCAAAGCCCTAGAAATCTACCTAGTTGATTTTGAGGCAAGAAATGAAGCCATTACTAGTCAACTCTTTGGCAAGAGGACATCCATTCAATGGATTAAACCACTATTATGGGCACTGATTATGCAAAGTTTAGCCTTAAGGCTCAAACTATTTTAAGAAGTGATATTGCCAACTTGCCCCCCAGAAATACAAACTAATATTTTTGGTTGCAAGGCTATGTTCGAATCATTTGATCAATGGTGCGAACATTTCAGAATTCTGGTCACTACCTACTTCCTTGTTTTCGGTGAAAATAATATTGATATTGACACAGAAGTAGATCGTGCTCTTGCACAGTCTATATGGGAACAATATTTTGGAAGCAGCCACAGAGCCTATGAGAAGCTGCATCCTTTCCCTAGTCTCATAATCAACTATGAAGATGGACTGGACGATGGAACGGATGAAGAACAAAGGAACTCAAGTTGGCTTTCTACGATGTTTGAATATGGATTTGTTAGGTTAATCAAACTAACACACCATAGCCAAATCAGCCAGTTCCCCCAGATCATACAACAAGTTGTCCAAAAGATCAGAAGCCCTTTTGTATCCATTAGATGCTGGAGCACACTCCTACAGTGGGATGGAAACAATTGGATGACTATCACTCCCTCCAGACACCTTGTACTCATTAATGGTTACACCTATAATGGCCCTTGGTTTGAAGGAGACTCTTATTTATCATACAATGAACCCGATAACCTTGCAGATTGTTGCCGTAACTACTTCAACAATGAGATACTCACTGTTGCCCAAGAATTATGGGCAAATTATCATTTTGTTGGAAGCATTGGAAGAATTTCAGTATTCACCACCAAGCCATATTTCGAAGCAGCTATGGATCTCCAATGGGTCAATTACAATAATAATCCAAGAAGATTCATCACCAAAGTGCCAGAATATGAAGCCCTAAATTGGTGTGGCGTCTGTAATCAGTTCGCCAATTTTCATGAGCATGACTACCATTATAGTCCTCCTTCGGATTATTATGGTACAGACTAAACTTCATTCAACCATAAGGAATGCGGCCCTAAAAGAAGGATCTAGTAATCTTTCACCAAGTCAAGCATTTCCCTCCTCCAGTTCCAAGAGCAATTCCTTACAATACAAGGTCTCAGTCTAGCCTAGACTCCGTCCAGATTGCCGGAAAATCTAGTAAAGAACTAAAAGATCTTGCCAAGCAATTGCAGATTCAAGCTGAGAAGTTAGAGTCAGTAGAAAGAGTCTCTCCTGCCTCATCTGAAGCCTCAGTAAATAGGTGTCCAATTGACCCATTCTAGGATTCACAAGATCCGTATGATGGTTACAACTTGGACGAAGACTAAGTGTTCCAGATAGTACTATTCATCTATAGTCCAGATCACTGTACATGCACAGTACCCACACTCAGCAGATTCCAGACAGCCTACTATTCATCCACAGTCAAAGTCACTATTGATGAACAGTACGCCAGAAAAGCATGGGGACAGAACACTATTCATGAGCAGTAACAGTTACTGTTCACAAACAGTGCCCGAAAAATTATCCTGAAGTCACTATTCACTTTCGGCTGAAATGATTTTCATCCAAGGTAAAAGCAAGTTCACCTTCTGGAATTCCAACAGTCTTCAGCAGGATCCAAAGCTCCCTTCTCCTATATAAGGCAGCTCCCTCTCCAGTCTGAAGCAAGTGTTTTTAGGTCCAGTTCAGTTCTAAAATCCCTCTCTCATTACAACTCAATACTTGTAATCAGATGGCAACCTTTCTAGTTTATACTTGTAACGCCATAGTCATGGCCTTCACAATTGTAACCTATTTACGTTTCCGCACTTCAATGGCCTCAGTCGGCCTTTGTCAGTAGCTTACGCCCTTTTTTGTATATATATATAAAGCTATATACACACACACTAATTGGTTACAAAAAAATTAATCTTATTGTGAAAAATTAATCAAGTCTCAAAAAGTTTCTCTAAATAATTAGTTACTAGCAATAGAAGTAAAAAGTTGAAAATCTCAAAACTGAATAAAAAAATTGGAAAAAATTATAAAAATTTAGATGAACAACTCACTTATGAACAAGAAATTCATAAAAAAAAAAATTTTAAAATTGCATGTAACTAAATTAGAAGAATAGATTTTAAGTTAAAAAATTTATTTAATTAAATCTAAATATATAAAAGCAATCAATCTATACATAGCCTTAGTATCCATTTGGATACACTTATTCTGTGTCCATGTCCACGTTTCCTTCCTCTTTTTTTTTTTTTTTTTTTTTTTTTTTTTTTTTTTGTTTCAGCCGCATGTTTTGACTTTTCTTCAGTGAGCAGTGCACCTGTGCACTGTTCACGAGTCCCACAAACTTCACTTTTCAGCAACTTTTTCATTAAAAATGGGTCACACGGCACTATTCACACATTTAAAAATTATTTTGCTATAATGTTTTCAGTTTCAGTAAAATAAATTCTATCTAAACGGACCTTTAGGCTCAAAAGTCTCTTGGGCCCTCTATTAATTAGTAACTAATTGCTAATTTAAGAATTTATTTCACTTAAATATATCAGAATCCTAATAAGACTCTCACACACCCACACGAGAGGGAGTAGAAGAAAAAGAAAAATTCCTAGATATCAATGTATTATATATGTTTTCTGGGGCATAATAAATAGACCTAAGATTTGGTGTGTGTGTGTGTGTATATATATATATATATATCTTGTGGAGGAAGAAGGCTTAAATAAGAGAGCAAAAGTAGAAGGAGAAATTGTTTGTTGCTATTTTTTTATTTTAAAAGTTGTTTTCTCCTTCCTGGACATAGTTTTTTTCCGGCTTGATCCTACAGAAAGAGCACGTACAAACAGACTTCTTGTGAAGGATGAGTTTATTTACAACAGCTTATATTGCTTAAAAATTAAGCTAGGAAAATACTTAAAAGATGTGAAATTTGAAAATTTGTACTTGAGCTAGTAAGTCAGAAGATGAGCCATATACCGTTGTTGCTAGTTATAGGCAGCCACTCCTCCTTTCCCAAGCATCCAATTTGGATATCAAACAGTTTAGCTGATGACGTATTGTTAGTGGCAGCGTCACAGATAATTCTAATACCAAAATTTTGGAGAAGAGGTCTTTTGGATGTCAATTGTCATGCCAGGAAAATATATTGTGTGTGTGTGTGTGTGTATATATATTGATCAATTTGATGTCCATTTCCCAGTTAGTATCTCATTAAAAGGTCGAGGTTCCCTCTTAAAATGGAGGATTTTTTTTTTTTTTTCTCAAATCCCATGAGCTGTCAACAGAACATGTAACCTTGCAACTCGATCTACCCTTCAACAAATAGGCATGGAGCCATGCAACCTGCATAGAGCCTAATGTTTCAAATAGCCTCCATATGAACCACATAATGGCAGCCATGTTCCACTCAACCAGATTAGTAGCCTCAATAGAATCTTTGCTAGCAGCAGCAAAACATATGTGAGACAGATTCACTTAGGATGGTGCATGAAACCATTGCATCCTGCTCTTTCTTGCTGCGTGAAACTTGTGAAAACTAGCATAATCAATGCAGAAAGGTAGGCGGGCAAATGATCCTTGCTGCATCTCTTCTTCACTTCAAAATATTCAAATAAACCACCTCTTAAATCTATAGAATATTAGAAGATATACAAGTTTTGACAGAAGAAACAAATGTTTGAGGACTAACCAATAGCAACTAGCATATCAAGAATATATCCGCACTCCACAGAAACATAAGCTTGGAGAATACCAACCTTGTTTATACACCTATGAGGTTTTTTATTTTATGGTTATTTTTCAACCAGTTCTTGGAGCCAATAATAAATGTTACAGATCCAGGTATAAATGCAGTTTGTCAAGGGCTCACAAAATCATTCAAACATAACTTCATTCTCTTAGCTAAAATCTTAGTAATATATTGTATTGCAACAGGCTATAGGCTGAGAGTCAGTCAATTTTGAGGGGATTAGAACTAGAGTTAAAAATAGTAGTATTGGCCTCTCTATGAGCTTACAAGATAAAAATGAACCTTGGACAGCTTCAATTACTTCTCCAATAATAGGCTAGGCAGATATGAAAAGATGAGCATTAAAACCATCAGGGCCAGGGCACTTCTAACCACTAAGAGAACACAAAACAGATTTTATTTCCTCAGTTGAAACATATTTCGGTAAATCACACTTGGAGACTCAGGGAGCTGGTAATTAAGGATTTGAGATAACTTTCCCTCCATACTTGTTAGGATTCCTGCTGGAATGCCCAAGAAAATTTTGATGGAAATTCACAGCCATACAGCTAATCTGTTACATACATATTATAGTCCAGAAAGACCGTGTACTTACAAAACAAGCAAACTAACCATGGGTAACATGTTAGTCTATGCTTAGCTTAGGGTTTTGAAGTAGATAATCCCTACGTTAGGTTCATTGTGAAATGAAGTGCTTAGTAGCAAAGATGTAGCCGTTAAAGGCTCTTTGCTGTCTCTCTTTCAATCTCTCAATCATTCAAAAACTTCAACACATCTTCAATCTTGTTTACATCATCTCCTAACAAAAATTTAATTTAATTCTGAACGCCTCAAATCCTTATCACTTAGTGAATCTGAACTGTTTTGATCACCTAAATTAAGCCACCTTACTCTTGCTTTCTGTCTCAAGTAGCCTTGGCATTTCTCAAAGTCACAGCAATGATATTTTTCCCCTTTATGGCAGTGTTCTGATTTTGACCAGGATTATTAAACAGCCCCTATTGCACCTCTTCAAGATCTCTTTTTGCCTCGTTAACATTTTCAGTCAAACCCCCATCCTGTTGCGTATTAAACTTTTCAAATAAAATTTTAAGCCACTTCATCTTTCTAAAAACTATATGCATGGTCACACCCTAGACTTCTCTGTTCTTAGTAATTCTGACTATATCCCACACTCAGTTCCCAAAAGTTGTAACACATTATTTCAGAACTTTATGTATTCAGTATTAGAGAGTATTTCTCTTTATTTTATGAAGGTAATATAAGTGCAGAATTTTCTTTCAAAAGCCATTAATTTTGCTATAGCAGAACTAAAGACACTCACAGCCTGGCTACAAAGAAAAAGAGAGCTCAAACAATATCTCTGATGCAAGTTAATAGCAGGTATTTTTTGGCAAGTATTAACAACATATTAGCCTAGCTGGATCAATGATGATACATATATATTGACACTGGATATCCCAATTCGACAAAGGCATCTATTTCGAATAGTGTAACAGATCTTCATGGGCAATCCTCCTGGCATTTAAATTTTGTTCTTCACAACATCCACTTCACTTCTAATATTGTTTTTGTAAACTCTAGTATATTTCTTTACAACCAAATATTATATATAGCAGCTGACCAAGCTAGCACCATTAAATTTTTTTTATAACTTTTGCGCTCAATCTTTCAGAACGTTTTCTGTCAACTCATCCTCCAATTTCCAATCCGCTCATTTGATCTAAAAAATCTCATGCTCCTCTTCCAGCTCCTTCTCTAAATGAAAATTGACAAACAATTGCAGGCTAACTTTTCAATGATGCTCCACAGTTGACTCTTACATTATAATTATTTGTTTTTCATTCTAGATTGGGTTAAGTGGATGTCTTGAAACACTTTGTGGGCAAGGATTTGGAGCAACAGAATAAAGAATGTTGGGGATTCATTTACAAGCCTCTTCTATCATATCCATGCCCTTCGCTATCATCACAGCCATCATCTGGTTCTATACAGAACCCATACTGATATTACTTCATCAAGATACTGACATTGCAAAGATGGCCGCTCTCTATATAAGGTTTCTCATTCTTGGATTATTTGCATATGGCTTCCTGCAAAACATCTTGAGGTTTCTTCAGGCACAATCTAATTGTGTGGCCCCTGGTCATAGTCACAGGACTAACATTGGTTATTCATGTTGGAATTGCATATGCACTGGACATCTCTCAGCTTTGTGAGAGCACCAGTGGCAGCTTCAGTTTCATTATGGCTATCAGTCCTTATGTTGGCCATCTATTTGACTTGTTCCTTATGTTGGCCATCTATTTGACTTGTTCAAAGAAATTTGAGCGTTCATGGCAGGGATTTTCATTAAAATCATTCCAATACATTCCTACAGACTTGAAACTAAGTGTGATTTTAATCCTATTGTGTCCACTATTCTTAATAATTTTTTTTTTTCAAACCTAAAATTTGACATAGCCTTATTTTGATATCAGAATATATTTTAGAATGACAAGATATGAGGAGTTTTGATAAGATAGAAATATGAACAAAACACTCACCAATGCTTGATGAAGTGGTTTAAATTTTAGAAATTATTCTTTATATTGGTGATATACCATGAATAAAAGAAATTCTAAACTGATCACAAATTAAACAGGCTAAAAGAACCTGGTCCATATTGAAATTAGCATTGTGACTAAAATCAACCCAATACATAAGTTGAACCCTAAGACATGGTATCAACCAAGGGGTTCTGGCACCAAGTCATTTAAGCATGATAACATTTTGATCTGCCAGGTTATCATAAGCACAGACATGACCTAATAAATATTACAAGTCCCCTAATTAAGGATTTTTGCTAGTTTGGAGTACTGGGCCTTCTAGATTCTGGTTTTCTTAGCGGGACTTTTTGAAAAACTCAAGAACAACCACTTCATTGATTTCTATTTGGTAAGTTTCACTGTCCTTTTCCCTGGCTATACCAGTTACAGACCTGATCTTTTTGCTTTGATAATTCTTTTCTGGATTAAAACTTCAGCATGAATACAGAAGCCTTTGCTTACACGTTCTCATATGGTCTCAGTGCTGCTGTAAGGTTAGTTGGAATAATACCTTTTCTTAAGTTGTCTTATTCTGTTTAAGGTCTGCATTTTTATTTTTACTAGTCGCTAACCCGTGCGATGCACGGGGAAGATACTGAGTATATAACATGTACCACAATATATAATATTATATGATACATTAGGAAGAAATACAATTCATTTAACAAACCTCCAAAAAAAATCTATAATTAAATAGAAAATTAAATTATTTTAGTAATACAAAACTATTCACTCACTAAAAACCAACTTGAAAACCTTTTCCAAAACCCAAGCCGCCTTATGATAGAAAACACCATACAAACATATAAAGAAAATTTGAACAATGGTTTTAATTAATTTAATTAAGAAAATTTTATTTGTTGACAGTTGATAGAAGTACAGTTGTAAGTGAGAGTTTTAAAAATTGTTCAAAGTTGTACATAAGCAAATAACCAAATAAGTTAACGGTCATTAACTTCTAATTATTAAATGTTTGTCAGTGACAAATTTTTTTGGAATCAAATAATTTTTAAGCACCACATTTATAAATGTAAAAAGACTAAGAATAAAGTACCAATGATGGAATGAGTAGCCATAGGTTTTTTATAAATTCAAATCATAGATATTATAATATTTTTTTGCTAAATAACATAGATATTATAATCTTTTTTTGCCAAATAACATAGATATTGCAATCTTTACCTTCAAAAAATATCAATTGCTATATAAGTTCCATCATTGATGACACGGGAATTTTTCTCTGTTTATATCTTTTCAAAAAGTTATTTCCCCACAATAGGCATATCTAGTAAATCAAAATGCAATATAGAAATAAAAATGTCATATCCAGGCTCCATAACCTAGAACAAATTTTAGGATAAAGCAATAAAGATTTCAGAATTCATGCATATATTGATGCATTTAGAAAAGGCAAAAGTAAACTAAGTTCTGACCAAAAAGCATACAAAAAACTCAATAGATTAAACAATCAATGTATAAGCTCTGTTGTTTTTGTGATTCCACATAACTAAAAAGAACAGGTTGAGAGAATTTCAATGTGAGTCCAATAGCAATCAAAGCTAGACCTTATTACTTGGAAGTTATTGGCTTTGCCAAGATGGACTGTTTATGGTAAACAATTGTAAGCTTCATTGGCAAAATTAATTCTTAGTTTCCATAACACTTGAAAATGAAAATAAATAGATGTTACAATCAACAACCATAATGTCTTCATTTCATCGTTGCTCACCTGAGTTAATCACAATAACGCATGACAAAGGCTCTAAACTGGTAGGTCATGGCTTGTAAAGAGAAGACTAGAACCTAATTTTTTGAAGAATAGCATGCATTGTATTAGGAAAACATGAAAAGGATATGATATCATTTTTTATGTCCACTGATCTGTATCTATATGATATATTCAAAACATAGATATCAGATGTTCAACTTGTATAACCAAATGGGATAGCAGTAAAAAAAGAAGCAGCATGTTCTAGGTATTAAACAATCACAACAAAAAAACAAAATAAAAGTATGGTTCAATATCAATAATTTGAATTATATTTAAGCTTCATGGTGGGCTAACGAACAAATAGAAAAATAAAAGAAACCAAAGAGAATCTGCATATTAAATGGCACATGCCCATGCTTTGTGAAATCCAAAGGTGCAGTCCCCTCTGTAACGACTCTAATTTCAGTTTCGCAGACTCGTCTACCATTCTACCAACCTATAAAAATAACTATCGTACAAAAATTTAAAATGCAAATCCAATACTAAGTAATATTTAGTTAAGAAATCAAACTTTTTTCCAAAAACTCATATTTAATTCACAAGAACTGCAATAGAAGTTTCAATTTTTAGGGACCTTGAGATGTGCTTTATCGGCTATGAAATCATAGTAAGGAATTACATTAAAAAATTAATTAGTAAACGAACTAACAAACCCAGTCAATTTAAAAAATTCTTAGGTTTATAATAGACTCTTATAATCCAAATTTGCTTTTGAAACTAACAATACTCAAACTAAAAACAATTCACACATTCATGAATTAGTAAAACTAAATAAAAGTTAAAATGGTTCACAAATATCTAATGCCATTTGTACTAAAATGGATTTAGTCGGAGAGAGAGAAAGAGAGTGACCATCTTGAAGGAGTTGGTGTTTTGAACAATATCGTTGTCGAGGAAGAGAGTGGTGTGGAGACTAAGGACTTCGAAGTTTAGAAAGAACGGAAACTTCGATTTTGACTCTTTGTTTTCCTCTTCAACCGTTACTCTCCCATATCCTTCACATGTGTGAAAGATGAATTAGAAAAACATGTTGCATCATTCAAAGATTCAGAAGGGTAAGAAGGCTAAAAGCAATTCTATCCATTCATTGTATCTATTGGTTTGGGTTTAAGATAGGTAAAATTAGATTACTAAATTATAGAATGAGAGAAGGGATCTAACCTTTGGTTTTTGGGCTTGCTTTGACAATTTGCTTGATTCTGAGGATTTCTGCAAAATGAGCAAAACTTTTATGAAGTTAAAGTCTCAAAATTATTATTGTAGGAAATAAAGTACAACGGGAGGTGGAGAAAAGGAGAAGTACATACAAAGATAGGGAGGAGAGAAGTGTTTGTGGTTTTTTTTTTTTTTTTGGAAAGAAGAATTGCTATGAAACCTGTAAAAATCAAAACTATCCAGAGCTAGGCAAAATGTTGTGTTAGTTTGCTTTTTTTTTTTTTTTTTTTTTAGTCGTGTGATATTATTTGTAGAATTTAGAAATCAAAACGTTTCACATCAACAACCAAACGAAAAGGCACCAGTTTATAGTTAATTCTTAAAAGGTGCATTTAAAAAGTATTGAATTAAACAGTTAGTAATAAACGTGAAATCTTGAAAAGTCACAATGTTTAGTGCTTTTAAATGTTATCGTGGCTGAAATTTATGTAGCCACTTGGCTGAAATTTGTGTGTGTGTCTATATATATATATATATATAGAATTGTCATATCATACCCAATAAATGGAAGAAGTTACAACAAATAAAGGATGTGAGGAGGTGAGGAGGTTGTAACCTATTGGTGATTGTCAGAATTCCATAAAATAGAGACATTTGAAGAGTCTTGGATAATGGAGGAACACATGATAAAGTTGAAGATAAGAGTAACATCCGAATTTAAGGAAATGCTCAATAAATGTTAACTGGTAAATCTTAAAATAAAAAATAAAATTAGAAAATAAATGATGACATGGCGCTGATGTGGCTTAATTGGAGCGTAGCAACAATAAATGCTACGCTTCAGCTTTTAGTAATATATAGATTTTCAGTGGGCAGAACTTGAAGGAAAATTCCTCCAGCCCAATATAAATGTGGCATTTGAAATAACCATCAACATGTACTTAATCACATAAATTTTTACCAGTTATGTGACTTGTTCAAATGATTTAATGAAGTAATTACGCATATGTGGATGGTCATCTAAGTGCCACATAATTTGTTGGAAGAGATTCTTCAAAACTGTTTATAGGAAAACTTTGTCCTTTCTCTAGTATGTTCCAAATATTTAAAAAAATATTACACTTATTGGGACAACACAAGGGTGTCAAATGAGTTGGGAGCAGGCCTTCCCAATCGGGCTAAGAATGCCATGGGTGTGAGTCTAAAGCTCTCTCTCCTTGTTGCAGTTATACTTGTTTTGGCTATTGGATTTGGTCACAAAACATGGGTTGGTTTCTTCAGAGATAGTTCAAATATCATTAAGCAATTTACATCAATGATTCCTCTGCTTTTGATTTCAATTTTCATTGATTCAGTGCTAGGTGTCATATCAGGTATGAATCTTACAATTTTATACTATGAAGCACGGGTGCGGGTGCGAGACTCAGCAATTTTTGAAAAAGTAGGGTGCGGGTGCGGCGGGGTGCGGCGATTAAAAAATTATTAAAAATATTTTTATTTATATATTTTATATATTGCTAAGCATGCTTTTTTATATAATAATAGAAAACTTATATAATAATAATAATAAATAAATAAATAGGTAGTAATAAGTGCACAAAAATTTTTGAAACTTGAATTATTGATAGAACTATTAAATTAGATGAGGCTTCTCATAAATAAATAAATAAATAATAATAAAAAAAAGAAGATAGGGGCTTAGTGGCTCACGTATTTAGTCACAAAATAAAGGATATATCATACATGTGGCAGGTAATAAATTAGGTGTAGCTTCCCATTAAAAAAAAAAAAGAAAAAAAAAAAAAAAGAAGGAAGATGTGGCTCACGTGTTTGGTCAGAGAGGTACAAAAAACAAAATAAAGGGAGGATGTGGTGGCTCACGTGTTTGTTAACAAAGGGCCAAAGGCTGAAAGGCATTTAACAAATAAAAATAAACAGAAAGCTGGGCTCTGCAAAAAACAAGGAAGAAGAAGACGAAGAAGCAACGAAGAAGAAGAACAAGAAGAAAGGGGTTAAGGCCGGTGAAATTGTGCCGGCGACAACGGCTATCTTGTATCAATATCCACCGGTATTTTGGTTTTAGTTTTTTTTTTTTTTTTTTTTTTTTTCTTTCACCGGCCGATTTTCTTTTTCCGGCCAAAATACACCATATTTGGCCGATACGATCCGATTCGGCCCAAATCGGCGTGAATCGGCCCGGTTCAACGCGAATCGGCGCACGTCGGAGCCGAATCGGCGCGCGTCCAGAAACGAAAAAAAAAAAAAAAAAAAAAAAAAAAAAAAAAAAAAAAAAAAACTGGACGCGGTTCGACACGCGGTCACCAGCGTCCCTCCCGCGTTGCCGCGTCGGACGCGGGTGCGATGGCCATTTTGCCGTGTCCGTGCTTCCCAGATTTTATATGCCACATCATTTCAATTATATATTCTCAGTTTCAATGCTATTGATTTTGATACTGCAGGGGTGGCCAGAGGATGTGGCTGGCAGCACTTGGCTGTCTATGTTAACTTTGCAACCATCCACATGAACTTTGAAAAGAAAGTTCTTGGGTTGGGTAGAAGCATATATTTAAATAAATTGTTAGGTTCTAAATGTTTAGGATTAAATATTTAGATTTATATTTTTATGTATGTTGGCAAACCGAGATCAAAACATGTCTAGATTATGTATTAGACATTGCTCATGATAAGTACAAGTTAGGATTCAAGAACTTACAAGCTGCAGAAAGGAGAAGTTAATTTCAATGAGGTTCAACCGATCGAAATTAAGCTTTGACCGATCAAAAATCTCAGTCAGGATTTCATCTGCAGAATTTTATTTTAGCCCAGGCACTATAAAAACGTCTAGGGTTTTAAGTGAAACGCTTCTTGGTGTAAAAGGATAACCCTAACTACGTTTTAGAGGTTCTTGGATGACTTTGGAGGTGCTCTTGTGAGATCTAAAAGGTACTATGCCTTCTCCTGTCAAAGTCACTACTAGAAATCATTCTCATACCATTAGAACTAGTAGATCTGAAGTTGTTGCAACAAGATTATACATATCTAATGATTTAAACCTTCAAGGCAAATTGAAGAGTTTGTGTTGCTAAACCTTTGAGTAGGATCTCAGAGTCACAAACGAGGAGTTTGTGTTCAACAAATCTAAGATAGAAGAGTCCGTGGATTCAGAGCTTCATATGGTCGTATTAGTAAGTTCTACACAAGGTAACTTTAGATTTAGGGTTTAAATCTATTATAATCTTCCATTCTATCATAGTGGATTTGTTTACCTTGAGGATAGTTAGATTAAATCCTCTTTAAGTTTTTACCTTGAAACGGTTGGTTTCATTGGTTTTCCTAGGTGATCATATTACTGTCTTCTTTATTTTTCCCCACTAAGTAATATGTTTGCATGTGTTTAACCTAGATCTCATAATTAACCTAAGTAAATATTTGGCCAATTCACTAGGTTAAAGAAATCTAGTTTGTAGGGATCTAAATAAACACACATAAATGATTCAAAAGAAATATTTATTCAATTCTGCATAGTCCAACATGCCCAATCGTAGGGTAAACCATTAAATGAACATTCAAATGGACCATCCTGAGCACAAGTTGGGCTTGATATCAAAGCATAAATTACAAATTTGGCATCACCTTCAAAGAGAATGGATTTACATCCTTGATTTGCAGCAATGGAGGCCAAGAGTAAGGCTGCCCTTAGCTTTGGCTTGAGCAGGGGAAGATGCGAAAATCTTTTCAATGCCTCTTTTATTTTAGGGACCCAAATGAAATCTTTAGATGGGGTTGATGGAATATGGATTTTTTGAATGTGGATGGCTGTATTTTTGTCAAAAAAAAAAAAAAAAAAATTGCAAAGAAGTCATTGTTCCATTACAATGAAGCAAGGAGGATGAGGTCTGCCAGATGGTTAATTTCTAGGATTGGTTGGGAGGGTGGGGAATGGAGATAGTTGTTGGGGATTATATGCACCCATGGATCAGTCCATATATAATATATTGGTATTTGAGCTTGATCCAATGTGGTGCTACAGACAGACCCTTGTTATTGTTAAGCAATGGAATTGAGCTATGAATTCCTTTCTAGTTGGGAGCAATTGATTTCTTCAATCTTGAAGATATTTGAATTTGGGGAGATGAACCCACGTCTTGTCTGCATTAGAAGCTACTGATCAACCAAACTTAGAGATCAAGACTTTATTTAGATCATCAGTTCTTTTGAGGCCAAGGCCTTTAACTACTCTCGGGTATAGGTGCCTATCTGAATAGCTAAAACCCCATGAATGGCTAAAACCCCAGAAAAGTATGCTGTCTATTTTGTGCTGTCTATTTTGTGGCATATGCTCTTTCAAGTTAATAAGAATGTTCATTTGTTATTGGTAGGTGCCTAAGAAATTGCTATTGATACTCTTCACAAATAATTAAACCCCTGCTAACCAATTTTAAGTCGTAATCACTTTTACCCTAAATTTACAATTAATGCTTAATATAAGTGATTAACCAATTTTCATTGCATTGCATGCATATTCAAATAGCAATAAATGAATATAAAGCAATATAAAGTGCGGAATAAAAGAAGGGAAGGAAGCCAAAAATAACACAGATGTGTTATTAAAGAGAAAATTAGAGTTCCCGATGACAAACCTCTTTTAAGCACCACCATTGAATCTCCACTAGTGAATAGTTGTAATGCTGGTTTCCTAAAGACCATCCAAGCCTAAAGTTTCCCTAGTACTTGAGCCCTCCAATTTCCAGCTATAACCAAATTTATCAAAGTCCTTTCTTCACCTAGTATTGGAGTCCATGCATTGAGCGGCCACAGTAAGCCACCAAGACCTCTTGGATATGCGGTGTAGCTTTAATTTCCAGCACCAATCACTCAAGGAATATCACTCAAAGGTAACATGGAGTGTTTGGAAAATTACCTCTCAAGATATGGAAATGGTGAGAGGGAAAGAGAAGAAAAAAAGCTACGGATTCACTAAAGGAATATGGGTTTTCTCTCTCTCAAAGGATGAGCACAATAAACTCTCACAATGGTTCACAATCTGCTCTATAGGGTTTTCTCTCTAGCTTTCTTGCAGATTGGAATGGGTTGTTTTTTGGATAAGAATGATATGGCTGCAAATAAGAATGTAGTGCTAAAAGTCTGTCCTCGAGCAGGTTGTGACTTGCATAAATACAAATGCTTCCTTTTTTTTGCCACACGTCCATCTTACAACCTAGGATGCAGCTTGCAAGGGCAACTTAAACTACTCAACAACAGTAGCAAGGGCTCAACCGCTAAAGTAAATCTACCGCAATAAATTGCAATCCCCAATCAAAATTAAGAAGATTTACAAGTAAATTTGGTATGAAATAAAGCCAACAAAACATGGAATTTATAGGTGCCATAAAGTTAGCATTTTAAGTGTACCAAGAAGAGAATATGGTTTAATGGTTTTTTGCTTCTTAGATTGGACTAACAATGGACATTGAACAGGTAATAGAGAAGGCAGTATTTACACCATATGAGATTCTTGGGAAAGTGTTCAAAATGAATATGAAACCCCAAGATTATGATGTCAATAACAAATGCTGCCTATCGACCTTGAATCATTGTAATTGTAACATTGTTAACCGAGCATTTTCTTTGGCTAAGTTTAGAGGACTCTATATCTAACCCAATCTGCCTTTTAGTAAATGCTGGTTTCTTTGGACGGGGAAGATCAACAATCTCACTTTTAAGCATGAAAATTACAGTAGATGCAGTTGGCCTATCTTTGGCAAGTTCTTACACACACAACAAGCCAACATGTATGCATCTCAAAATCTCCATTTCATAGCATGGTTCAGATATCATTAGGTCTATTAAGGCCACAATGTTGTCTGCTTTCCATAATTTCCATGCTTGGAAACATAAAAAAGAGGATTGAAATTCTTAGCATCAATAATAAAACTTAAAAGAAACAACCATTGGAGGTTGTAAAAAGTAAGGGAATGAGATAAGGACGACTTACATGTCCTAAAAGGCTCATGGATTGCTCATCATGATAAAAGCTAGAGTTTTTTCTTCCACTAACTATCTCTAGTAACAACACTCTAAAGCTGAAGACATCCGATTTCTCTGAAAATCGTCCTTCCATTGCATATTCAGGAGACATGCAGCCACTTAATTTCAACAAAACACAACCAAATCTTGTAATGTCTAATATTAGCATTAGTATCTAATTGAATTGGCAAATCTGAAAGGTACTTACTAAGTTCCAATGACCCTATTAGTATTGGCTTGGTCTTCATTACTTCTAAAAATCCGGGCCATACCAAAATCTGATATTTTTGGATTTAGATCTTTATCCAACAAGATGTTACTTGCCTTTAGATCTCTATGAATAATTCTTAATCTAGAATCCCTATGAAGATGTAGCAAACCTCTACCAATTCCTTCTATAATGATGAAGCGTTTTCTCTAATCTAGCAGTATTTCTTTGTGTGAATCTATTGAATTTGAACAAAAGAAACAAGAGAAAGAAAGTGAGGTTTATAAACTTACAAGGCAAATGAACATGAAGAAGAAGTTCATTTGGTTGAAGTCATCAAAAAACTGTTTCAAGTGAAGTACCACAACAAAGAATATTGTTTGATTGTCTCAAAATACACTACTTTTGTCCATAATTTTTTTTTAAAAAAATAATGTAAAATATTTTTGTAATAAGATATGATATCAAAATTAACTAACCAAAGAGAAATGCATCCAAACTTTTGTTTGGCATGTATTCATAGATTAACATCCTCTCTTCTCCTTCAACACAACAGCCAAGGAGCCTAACAAGATTCCGATGTTGGAGCTTAGAAATTACTACCACCTCATTCATAAACTCTTCCAACCCTTGTCCAGAAGCTTTGGAAAGTCTTTTAATTGCAATTTCTTGTGCATCTGACAATTTTCCCTACAAAACATCAAATCATTAAGTACATATTCACATTATCAGACAAGAAATTCTAAAAGAGCAACCATTACTCTGTATACAGGACCAAATCCACCCTGCCCAAGCTTGTTAGATTCATGGAAGTTGTTTGTTGCACTCGCTAGCTTCACAAAATCGAATAGTGGTAGCTCCTGAAGTTTAACTTGGTTCTGATTGTCTCCAAGCATGTCTTCACTTGGAAATTTTTTATGTGCTTCTCTGGTTAACATTAACATCCCCGTCGCTTTCTTTCTCCTTGCTGATTTCCACTACATTTGTTAGTATACTCTAGTTTATGGCAACATTTCCTAGTACATTGTTTTAGTTCTAGTCTGAATATTACCTTTGTGTTTAGCTATCCACCTCCACAATAAGTACGCAAAGATTGAAATAAAAATCGTTCCTATAATCACTGTAATAGTATCTCAATACTCAAACACTCAAAATATTAAAGAATAAATGAGAGGTATTCATATCAAACACAACGTGTCTGGTAAATAAAAACATAAGCTGCCAAATGTCATATTTACTTTTTAGCATCTATTTATTAAAATTGTTAACCCAAAAATAAAAACAAAAGCGGCCAAAAACAAAACAAAAACCATTCAATATATATATATATATATATTATCTATATCTATATCTGTATATATTAAGAGGATTCAGAATGTTAGTTATTGTTTTTTTTTTTTCCTGTCAAAAATACCTTTAAATTAATTAACTAACAACTAAAAAATGAGGTTAAAATAGTAAATTGGAAAAACAAAGTTAATTATTGCTTTTTTTACTGTAAAAAGTACCCCTACCTAAAACTTAAAAATAGGGTTAAAATAGTAAATTAACAAAAATAATAAATTTCTACTTTTACGTTAAAATGTCTTCCTGCTTCTAATAAACTCTTACTTTTACATTGATTTAAATTCTTACCTCTACTCACTAACTCCCTACAAAATAAGATTACTCTTTTGTTAGTTTTAAAACTCCAATCTACAAAACTCACCCCATGTATTCATTTTTTTTTTTTTTTTACTTCATCCTTTTTTTTCAATTTAAAAAAAAAAAATTTCATTACACCCTTAGGGTTTTTTTTTTTTTTTTTTTTTTTTTTTTGGTGATTGGAAAATGTAGAAATCTCAAATTATAATAAATGCAAATTATTAATCTTTACCCAAAAAATAGAAGAGCCTCTAAGCACACACGTGAGCGCATGCTCAGAGACTAGTTTGTATATATTAAGAGGATTCAGAAAGTTAGTTATTGCTTTTTTTTGCTGTAAAAAATACCCCTAATTTAATTAACCAACAACTTAAAAATGGGGTTAAAATAGTAAATTGGCAAAAGAAAGTTAGTTATTGCTTTTTTTGCTATAAAAAATACCCCTACCTAAAACTTAAAAATGGGGTTAAAATAATAAATTAACAAAAATAATAAATTCCTACTTCTACGTTGAATGCCTTCCTACTTCTAATAAACTCCTACTTTTACATTGATTTAAATTCCCACTTCTACTCATTAACTCCCCACAAAATAAGATCACTCTTTTGTTAGTTTTAAAACTCCTCTAATCAACAAAACTCACCCCACATATTCAAAATTTTTTTTTTTTTTTACTTCATCACGATGTAAAGTAATTTTTACCTAAAAAATAGAAGAGCCTCACGCGCGTGCTCAAAGGCTAGTATATATTAAATGGATTCAAAAAGTTAGTTATGATTTCAAAAAATGTCAAAAATACTCATAATCTAATTAGATAATCCTTATTCTTAAAAAATAAAAAAATAGGGTTAAAATTGTAACTCAACAAAATTCAAAAAAAAAATACCAAAAAAAACTTTTTTCCTAAAAATTAACACACTTTCTATCTAAACATATCTCACCATTTGATATAGTTTTTTCCTAAAAACTAGCACGCACTAAACCCAACAGTTTATTCTATTTTAAATTCTAAATTTTAGTTTTATAAAAATCTTTTCCTGTGTAACCTCACTAACAATAGATAAATTCAAATTGAAAAATTATATTAAACTCAAAATAAAAAAAGAGCCCCCATTAGAGATGAGGCTAGTATATATAACAGCAGATACCTCACGTGGGAAAACATGAGATTATGCCAAGTGGCGCATTTTATGTAAAGAGAATTGAAATATTTTCATGTGTCACGTCAGAGATAAGAACAAATTAAATATTGACTTTTTGTCATGTTTTTAAAAACCAGAATGGTCAAAGAACCGGAATAGGAAGTGGTTACCGGTTTTATGGTTCAACCGGTGGTTGAACCGACGATGTCATAAATAATTAATTAATAATTATTAAATTATAAAAATAAACAAGTAATTTTGTAACTAGTTATTTTAACTTAAAAAATTAAATAATAATAATAATAATAATAATAATAATAATAATAATAATAATAATAATAAAACATTAAACATTATCTTACCAACTTTTGGACACCACTTTAAAAAGAACAAAAGCATAAAAATATAATTAAAAAAAATCATAAAGAGGTCAGGTAACCATTATAAGCATGCATTTGGGTAAGATTGAAAAATTAAAATTATTTCACTATTTAGCTTATTTTTACTACTATTCATGGGCCCCACTGCACTTTTTGGCCCTATTTATGGGTCCCACTATACTATTTCAACTAACATTTACCTTTATCTACAGTACTTTTAGCAATAATTTTTCAGTTTCAGCAAAATAAGCGATATCCAAATACACCACAAAGCATTTTGGTTTTTGGTTTTTGGTTTTTGTTTTTTTTTTTTTTTTTTTTCAAATAACAAAATGTAAGTGCATCAATGGGTAATGATATCATTGCCCACTTGATTTTTTTTTCCCCACATATCATACACTTACACGTTGTTATCCCACCCACCACACATTTGAAAACCTACTACATTCACACGTTTTGTTCAAATTTCAAACAACAATTTTGTACTTAGCTTCCTTCCTATCTAACTCTTTGCTAAATTTTCATCTCTTTCTTCAATATTCTCTCTCTCTCTCTCTCTCTCTCTCTCTCTCTCTCTCTCTCTCAATCATCTCTCTCTCTCTCTCAGTCTCTCTCGTCAATATGGGCATGTACAAGAGTAGCAAACAAAGACTAGAATTCCGTATTTATTTAGGGTTCGTTTGGATAGAACTTATTTTGCAGAAACTGAAAACTAAAAACTGAAAACATTATAGCAAAATAATTTTTAAATGTGTGAATAGTACCGTAGGACTCATTTTTAATGAAAAAGTGGCTGAATAGTAATATTTGTGGATCCGTGAACAGTGCACAAATGCACTGTTCAGAGTTAAAAAGTCAACATTTGCGGCTACTATTCATGAACAGTTGCTGCACAGGGATTACAGCTCCTGAAACGCGTGAAAAAAAAAAAAGTGTAAAACGCGCAAACACAGACGCAGTTTCAGTGGATCCAAACACATACTTAGACTACAAGTTGGGTATATACTCTCTTCTGCCCAAAAAAAGTGGTTGAAAATAGACTTAAGGAGTAAGGACAACGGTTGAAATTTAGGAGAAATATTTATTTTTATTTTCCTAACATGTGGAGGAGAAATATTTACTTTTATTTTCCTAACAAAGTAGTTATATTGAACTACAAAGCTATTAACTAAATTGAAGCAAGAATCCGCTCACAATTTGAACTAGTTAAGATGCTAGAATAGAATCACTTTCCTTTCAAATCTGTCTTGACAAAAAAAAATTATGTCAAGTCATTGTTCTTTAGCATGTGTTTGGCATGGCTTAAAAAGCCAGCTTTTTTAACTATAAAGCTTATTTTTGCTATTTATAGGCTTCATTGTACTTTTTGATAATATTTATGAATCACATTGGACTATTTCAGCTACCTTTTAGTTTTATCTATAGTATTTTCAGTAAAAAAATTTCAGTTTCAGCTAAATAAACTATTCCCAAACTAAAAGTTGTTTATAATTCTCATCGTCTTCTATTGGCTGAAAAAGGCAGTTGATATAAGACTGAGATTTTTATGAGAGATTATGAAAGATTTATATTTTCTATTTTCCCTTTTTCTAACAGCGTGTGTTGGTTTTGTAATTTTTGTTAATAGTATTTTTGGGATTGTTTAAAATTATTTTTTAATTATCTTAATTCACATAAACTACTAGATTGTACCCACCAATTCGGAAATTGGACCATATGAATTCTTAATTAATTAAATACAAAGAAACAGCGTGTCTACATGTAAGAATTAGCAAACTTAACTGAAAATATGTAAATAAAATTAAAAAATTTTCAAGTGCATTTTCTCCACTCTAGCATTTTATAAATAAACAAATAATTTCTAAGTTATACATTCTAACTTCACACAATATAAAACCATTCAAATTTTTTTTGAAGTCATAATCATAAATTTTAATTTTTCAAGTGCATAAATCGTAATAAATATTAAAAAAAAAAAAACTATAAATAGATTAGGTTTTTTTTTTTTTTTTTTGGGGGTAAATGAGAATAAATTTTATTCAAAATTAGGAAACTTGTTCATTGACATTAACAAGAGCTCAATCCAAAACAGAGTTGATGGATTAGACTTCCCAAGTTATTTTCTATTTTTCCTTTTCTAAATACAAATGAAAGAGGAGGATTTGAATCTAGTAAAATAGTTTTTTTTTTTTTTTTTTTTTTTTAATGAGAAACAAAGTAACTTTATTAAACCATAAGGCTCTTTGACAAAATTAAGGAGAATACCACTCACTTAGAAATGCTAGAATAGAATCACATTTCATTCAAATTTCTCAAATGCCTTTCTTTTAAGTATTTTTCTTCTTATTAAGCCCCAAATTATTTTTATACTTTTTCCAAAATTTTCCCTCCCTTTTACCTTTTCATCTCTCTACTACTATCTATCTTAATATCACTCTTCTTCCATCCCTTTATCTTCCTTTATTTTTAACTATTCTTCTTCTCATCATTTTACTATAAATTTGCAATTCTCTCACATTCTATTCATAGCTTTCCCAATTTCCACACAAAAAGGTTATTTCTCTATTTCTCTCTTAATTTTTTTCATTTTGGTGGATTTTTTTATCTTGCATCTTTATTTTAGGTTGATTAACTTTTGTGTTCCTTAGAACTTTACTTTAAGTTGATGTGATTTAGTTTTGCGTTTTTAAGTTGTTATCTTTTTTCTTTTTTTTTTTTTTTTTTTTGATTTCATGGATATTATCATATTGCATTATAAACATTATATATACGAATATAGTGTTATTATATTAACATAGCATGACTATGATAATTTGTTGTTTATTACTATATCTTTTAATTTTTTTTCTTCTCATCTAATTTTTTTTATAAATTTGCTATTATCTCTTACATTCTCTCTTGAAAAGATGATTATTTTCTCTCTCGATTTTTTTATTATTTCTTACTACTCTACTTTAGGTTGATGAAACACTATGTTTTTCTTTATAAACTCTATTTTAGGTTATTATGTTTTGTTGTTGTGTTTTTGAATTCCCCAACGCAAGAGTCTTTCTCCCTCTTATAACTTTGGTTTGATTTTTGTTTGAATTAATACTTAGTTATTTTGGAAGTAAGAATTTGATTTATATCAAAACACAAAATTCGCTATTCATTTGAATGTGTCTATCATTTATTTGAGTAATATTAAAAAGTAATTTTGTTATTCGTTTTGATTATCATGATAATCTCCTTTAAAAGAATGAGAAATTTGAATAATTTATTTGACTCTTAAAAATTTTAGTTATAGAGAAAAAAAAATTGATTACAACATAATTTCAAAGAATATGGAGCAACTCATATAGGAATAATATCAATCAAACACTACACCAAAAATAATAGAAAAATATATTGGAGAGATATAAAGATGAAAAATAATCTTAGAAATTGTTTAATTTTTGGGGAAAACAAATACATTATACTACAATTACAAAATAATTATCTATTCATACACATCGGGAGAGCATGAGGCTCTATCATATGGTGTTTTGTATGAGTAGTATATCATTTAGCCTATCACCTCACCTCATCTTCTTATCAATGACTAGTTTTAAGCCATAAATGCAAAAGATTAAGAGATTTGGTTCCACCCCCCTTTCCAACTTCTTGAGCTCTTCCTCTTTTAATTTTATTAATTTAAAAAATGAAAGGTTTTTTCGATTCAATGTTAGTTTTTCATGTTATAACACCTATTATTTAATATATTCCAATTTCACAAAATATTGAAGGGTCAAAAGAAAAGTAGAAAGACAAAGTGAGTGATTGAGAAAATTAGTGTCAAAAAGAGTATGAAATTGGCTTTGGTTTTAAGTGCATATGATCTAAACCTCTCAACAACATTGTCAAAGCTTGATATAGTGCTTCAGTGACATTTGGGGTTTCTAAAAGGTATGTTTAGGGAAGGCATAGAGCCTTCGTATGTGTTATTTGTGTTTATTTATATTTTTGAGAAGTGCTTAATCTCTGTATGTGATTGAGGTATTTAGATGTATGTAAAATTAAACTTAAGATATAAAATAGTATAATTTTATATTTCTCCTATTCAATTGTTGTTATATTTTAAATCACTTCAAATGTATATTTAGTTTTGCAAATTAAAAATTATAAAACTTAAAACTTAGATGTTCAACCTTCAAAAGTTCATGTTTTTTTTTTTTTTTTTTTTTATACTTTTAAAAAAATAATAAAAATTTTATTTTGAAAAAGTTAAATGTAACCAAATATACATGTACACTTGTTTTTATATATATATATATATATATAAAAGAAAAAAAAAAGAAAAAGAAAAAAAGATCAATTGGCATGTAGTGGTATTTTTAGGGACTCTAATTATTTATGGTTAATTATATATATGGATATATTGTATTACAATTTTTTCTTCATCATTTTAGTGACATATAATAAATAATCAAAATTAATTTTCCAAACATTATAACACATATGAGTATTATAAAGTAACTAATAACGAACATGCGCATCGCTTGAGACATCCTCTAGTTACCCAAAATGTATGAGATATGAGACATACATTGTAAACAAATACGGATTCTCTATTCCACTTTTTGTCTTCTATTTTATGTTCTACCAATTATAACATGTCATGTACTTATTTGACTCTCCCAGTCTCTTTATAAAAGAACCAAAGTTTAGAGTGGACAAAAATCAAACACATGACATACCATGATTGATGAGAAAATAGAGAAATAAAGCAGGATGCAAAAGATAAAAAATCAATAAGGTAGAACACAAAGGTGAGACAAGATTTTGATTCCAATGTACTAGGGTTGTGCATCTTTGCACTTTTTTTTTTTTTTTTTAATCTTTAAAATTCAAAATTGTATTTAATAAAAATGACATCTATTTATATGGGTTAATGAGTTTATATTAAAATGAGTCAACCCAATTTAACATGAATGATGAATTGAGTCATCTCAAATTAATTGTCTAGGTTAACACTGTTGGAGCATTTTAATATTAAATAAATAAAATGAATAAATGTAATAACATAAATGAAAAGATATGGGAGTGAATATGGAAGATGAAGAGTTATTGAAAATGTTTAATCCCACATTGAAAATGAGAGAGAGTTTTTTATTCTTTTTAATTGTGGTGATTAATGGGCTAAAATGTATTGACTCAGATATTGGGTTAGATACGTGCGCAAGGGGAAGGTGAAGAGTGGAGGTATCAAAATTGGAAATGAATCAGCCTCTTGGATCCTCCTACTTGACAGACCTAATTAATCAGAATAAATTGGGTAGTAATTTCGTGAGGCCCATTGAGCCTATAAATAGACTCATTCAGACTCAATCCAAGTTACCACAATACTCACAAAAAAATACACTAAAAGATAGAGAGGTTCTTGGCAAGGAAGGGTTTATTTCTGGTGGAGCTTTGGGCTTGAACACTTTGTGCAGAAGTTGTTCTAGCCATACGACACTTGTTGGGCTATTGTATCCTGGGGGAGACAAGTCAGAGAACGTCTGCACCGGTTACAAAGTTTAGCCAACCAAGGGCTTGAATCTCCTTAAAAAGAGCGAGTGCCGCGCCTCAGTCCAAATAGTGTTGTGTAATTTCTCTCTTTAAAGTAATAAAATTCAGTAGTATTATTCAATTTCTCTTTATATTATTTCCATTATCATTGTATTTGCACCAACAAACACAAAATTAGTCTAATAATTAATATAGGACCACAAAATATTTCATAGCATTTTATATCTTGACGTTTCAAAACTTGGATTTTACTCCCTAAAGTTTAGGGTTGTTTGGATTTTACACTCCCAAATTATGAAACTTTAGGGTATAAAATCCAAACACTCCAAAATTTAAGGGAGTAAAATCCAAACACTTTTAAAATATAGCGGGTAAAATCCAAAGTTTGAAATGTCAGGGTGTAAAATTCAAACATCGCCAAACTTCAGGGGGTAAAATCCAAATTCTAAAACTTCAAAGTGTAAAATTCAATCACCCTCAAACTTTAAGGGTGTAATTTGTAATTTACCCTAATTGTTATTAAGAAAATAATATTTTCCCTAACTTACCTTTTGCATTCTTGAGAATATATTGTACTGTCTCTAGTTTTGGTATGACATAATTAGTTTTATCATCTTTATATAAAACTTTCCAGTGCAGTGCACATATTGACCACTAGTTACTATTAATAAAAATACATATAAACATAAACAACATAGAAATAAACATCAACATAATGGTAAAACTAATAATGATGGTAATCATAATGATCATAGTACTTCTTGATTGTAATTTTGGTTTTCAAGTAATACCCTTAACCTTAAGCCATTATTATTTTTATTAACAAATAATTATAGGTTGGTCAGGGTCAATCAGAATATGTATAATTTGTTGGAAAAACTGGTTTTGCATCTCATAAAAAACACATAGTAGAAACAACAATCACGAATCTACTTCATTCATGAGAGATAACATGTACTATGTAAATTTCAAAATTTAAGAACAAGAGAGCGTACCTTAGTATGGTGAAATTCAAAACAAAAGATTAGAAGTACTTGAGAATATTTTTAATCTTCACTCCAATTCCACTTTACACCCAAAAAGTGTAGTCTCTCAATCAGTTTTTAAGAGAGAATAAGAGTGTAACTTACACTCACACATACATACCATTTCACAATCATGTATCATATATAAAATTTTATATGTTTCTCCCTTTATATCTAATTGATTATCTAATTGGACTGGCCTATTGGGCCTTTCCAATTGGGCTTTAGTGTGTGGTATGGAGTGGGATCAAAAGGGAACAAATAAGACTTTAGCTCCAATGGACTTTGGGCTTTTCTGTCAACTCTTGATAAGTCCAAAATTACCATTAATTATATTTAATACCACTATATAAATATAATTGCACTCTAGGCCTTATATATAAATTATATCCCAAAACTTTATTATACATGTAACCCCTTCATAAAATATTTGTATTAATACAAAGTCATGAATATAGACTGTCACTTTGAAGATTATTACGTCTTATTCCTTGAGTGCCCAATTTAATTTTTTAAGTTATTAATCATATATTTATGAAATTCAATTTCATAAAAGTATACTTTAGTAACTCCTTACAAAAATAGTTAGGCTTAACACTCTGAATAACCAAACCCATTAAACTTATCTCAAAAGAATATTTTATATCTCTGTTAAGAGATTATGAATTCTATCTTGAGAATATATGTTCCATCAATACTAAATGTGGCTGCCCAACATATTGAGGTTTTGACTGTTACTTTAGATCTCACTCTTAATATATTAAAGCAACCTACACTTCATGATCAAGTCTATTATTCTCTTAGGATTAAGAGTTGATGTAAATAGAAGTTGTAAGATTTATTATTCATTTGATAGTCGTTAGGAGAATAATAAATCTCACAGCGGTCCAGTTCAGTATGTCTTAACTCTTAAAACATATTAACATACCAACTAGAAATCTCCACTTGCATGATTAAGACAAATCATCTTAGTTAATAAGTTATAGTCTTCGCAGATAAAATGCCCAATTTCATCACCGACTATGAACTAAAATTCTGAGTTTACAAAGAATTTGTGACTTATATTTTCTGTGACTAAATCACATACTATGCATTTCATGGATTATATGATAATGTCCAAATATTCATGTTATCATTATTTTAGATAATAATAAAAAAACTTTATTAATTACAACATTAAGTCATACATAATGTTGTACATAGCATCATACAAATAGAATTTAAGAACACTAATCCTAACATAATTAATTACTCTTTCATCATGTACTTTCGTCTTTAATAATTTGTACTTGAAATGGTAAACCCAACCAATGTTCATGGCAGCAGCAAATTGAATGGACTGGTTAATATCAATTTTAGTTGCATTTTTATTTGAGAAATTAGACACATGTACAATCAAAAGTAGATTTGCATTGATTTTCAAAACAATTTTCTAAATTTGACGGCTGTTGAAAAACATGATGACTTTTAAGGAACTCTCTTTTTGCAAGTGGCGGAAATTATTTAAATTATAAAAAGGTAAAAATATATATATATATATATATATATTGCAACTCCTATTTTCATTAAGCAGTAACAAAAAATTCCTGAGAATGATAGAAAAAGTATTTATTATAACCAATGTGTTTGTTCAGAATCTACAGACTCAAAAAAACTATAATTAACATTGGTGGATCCCGCACAAATCATTGAAGTCTCCAATGTGGCTATGTTAAATGATTTTGTAGTAATTTTCAATGATAAAATTGAAACAAGAATTGCCTAAATGAATAGAAAATGGTGAACACCTAGGCATCTGTTTGCTTCACCTTTTATGGCTTCTTCGATATGAAGGATACCAAGAGGAGGTTAATGATCCGGGGAGCCATCCTATTAGAAATATTAATGACGCCGTAGCATCCCTATAGAATCCCATCCTTGCATTTTTTTTTTTTTTAACCTTTCTAGGAATTGAATTGAAATCTTTTCTTCTACTTACACTTGCAAGAAGTCTAGTCAACAATAATATATCTTTTATTGCGATGAGAATTTCTCTTATGGTGAGGTCTATTGTTTTCAATGATATATATCACTAATAAGCACTTTTTAGAGGGCATAGTGCTATTAATAACAATACACATAAACAAAAACAAAATAACAATAAAAATAAATAAAAAAAAAAGATAAAAACTAATGATTACCCTAAACTTCCAATTGTTGGCAAATTTATCTTTGATTGTTGAATAAAAATCTTATTTTGAGGTTTTTTTTTTTTTTTTTTTTTTTTAAAGATTAAAATGAAGACGATATTGATACTTCATGATTGTGATTGTGTTTTAAGAAATAACCATTGGTCTCCATCAAATGGTATTTCAAATAAAAATGAAAAATGAAGATTCAATGTGATATTAACATATCCAGTGAAATGGATCAAAAATGAAATTTAAGGGATAGTTTAGAGAAATATATTACCATTCCTTCTACAATTTGGAACAACTATTCCTAAACCAATTAGTATTTTGAATTCCTAAATTAAGTAGTTACTCATTTTTTGTTTTTTTGGGTTTGGTAAATAAGGATAAATTTTATTTAGAGAGGCGGCGAAAGAGGGACTATGGGACCCTGTCCGTTGCCATTAATCAGAGCCCAATCCAGAATAGAGTTGATGGGTTACACACTTACACTTCCCAATTATACAGTGAGAGGCCTAACATGCCCAATTGTAGGTCAGACCATTAAATGAGTGTTAGAACGGACCAGCTTGTGAACGGATTTGCATCCTCGATTTGCAACAATGGAGAATGGGAGTTTTGAACGTGGAAGATGTGAAAATCTTTCCAGTAATCTTTTATTAGATGTTTTGAATGTGGATTGGACTAACATTTATAAGTTTCACTTATTATTACCATTTTTCACTTAAAAAAAAAAAAAAAAAAACGTTAAATTTTTTCGCCCATCATGCAAATTTGCGTCTAGTAAAAGATAGTACTTGAAACCTTATAGAGGCACATTGACAATTTAGATGTAGACCCTTTCCTAAAGGAGATGCATTTTCATGACCCTTTCCTGAAGGAGATGCATTTCTAAAAGGCATGTTCTTTTGCATTCCATGTTCATTGATAGACTTATATGAATTAATACACCTAACTCAAGTGTTGAAATAAAAAGGTCTCCTAAACATTGACGCCAAATGGAAGGTGTAAGTTCGAGTGATCCACAAAAACAAAAAACAATTATTGCAAGAGAAGCCTTGGAGAAGGAAACCCAAACAAATAGGATAGACTACAATTCCACTCTTGCCATGGAAAAGTGTATTCCACGTGTTTAGGTCCTTAATGAAAAAAATTAGAATCAGTAAAGATAAAGGAATAATCTACATTTATATATAATTTATATATATATATATATATATATATTTAAAAGCTAAAACGTAGCATTTATTATCGTTACGCTCCTGTTGAGCCACATCATATACCTATTTCTCATTTCTCTCCACTACTTCCAACCATAACTTTTCTTTTACCTTTTCATCTCTCCACTACTCTTAACCTTAATATTACTCTTGATCTATCTCTTCCTCTTCCTTTTATTTTAACTCTTCTTATCCCTATTCTATTACTATATATATTCTCTATCTCATTCTATACATATTTTCTCACATAAAAAAGGTTATTACTCTCTCTCTCTCTCTCTCTCTCTCTCTCATGTTTTATTTTTGTGTGGATTTTTTATTTTTTGTATCTCTACTTTAGATTGATGTTATTATGTGTTCTTTAGAATTTTACTTTGGGTTGCAATTTAGTTTTGTGTTTTTAAGTTTTTTTTTTTTTTTCTTTTCTATAATTGTTAAATGTTATTTTATTGCATATAAATATAGTTTACAAGAATATAATGTAATTCTATTATATATCATGGTTTGGATAATTTGGTGTTTGATTTATCTATATATATCTAAAAACTGAAGTGTAGCATTTATTGTTGCCACACTCCTGTTGAGTTACATCAACGGCCACATCATCTACTTACTTCTCATTTCTCTCCACTACTGCCAACTATAACTTATTTTTTACTTTTTCATCTTTCCACTACTCTTATCCTTAACGTCACTCTTAATCTATCTCTTCCACTTCCTTTTTATTTTGACTCTTGTTATCCCTATTCTATTACTATAAATATGAGATTCTCTATCCCATTCTATACATACTTTCTCACATGAAAAGGGTTATTACTCTCTCTCTCTCTCTCTCTCTCTCTCTCTCTCTCATGTTTTATTTTTGTGTGAATTTTGTATTTTTTGTATCTCTACTTTAGGTTGATGTATTTATGTGTTCTTTAGAATTTTACTTTGGGTTGCAATTTGCTTTTGTGTTTTAAGTTATTAATTTTTTTTTCTTTTCTATAATTGTTAAATTTTATTTTATTGCATATAAATATAGTTTACAAGAATATAATGTTATTCCATTATATATTATGGCTTGAATAATTTGGTGTTTGACTTATATATATATATATATATATTCATCTATCTATCTAAAAGCTGAAACATAGTATTTATTGTTGTTATGTTCCTGTTGAGCCACATTAGCGACAACATCATTTACCTATTTCTCATTTCTCTCCACTACTTCCAACCATAACTTCTCTTTTACCTTTTCATTTCTCTACTACTCTTAACCTTAATGTCATTCTTGATCGATCTCTTCCTCTTCCTTTTATTTTGACTCTTCTTATTCCTATTCTATTACTATAAATATGACATTCTCTATCTTATTCTATGCATATTTTCTCACATTAAAAAGGTTATTACTCTCTCTCTCTCATGTTTTATTTTTTGTGTGAATTTTTTATTTTTTGTATCTCTACTTTAGATTGATGTATTTATATGTTCTTTAGAAGTTTACTTTGAGTTGCAATTTGGTTTTGTGTTTTTAAGTTATTATCTTTTTTTCTTTTTTATAATTGTTAAATATTATTTTATTGCATATAAATATAGTTTACAGGAATATAATGTTATTCTATTATATATCATGGCTTGGATAATTTGGTGTTTGACTTTTTACTTTATTTTTTATTTGATGCTTCTTTTTCTCATTTTATTTTTTTATTTCTCTCCCGAAAAAGGTGATTACTCTCTCTCTCTCTCTCTCTCTCTCTCTCTCTCTCTCTCTCTCTCTCTCTCTCTATACATATATATATATATATTCTTTTTTGCAACTTTACTTTAGGTTGATGAATCATTATATTTTTTCTATATAATATTATTTTGGGTTAATACAATTTTTTAGTGTGTTTGATTTTTTTAAATTTTCTGTCACAAGTCTTCTCTCTCCCTCTTTTAGCTTTTGTTTGATTTTTTTTTTTTTTTTTAATTTGACATAATACTTAGTTATTTTGGAAGTGAGATTTTGAATTTATATCAAAATACAATATTGGCTATGTATTTGAATGTGTCTATCAACTATTAAAATTAAACTCCCCAAGATGAATATGTACAAACAATATTTTTATTTTTATTTTTCATTGATTTATTATTTAGTTATAACATCGAATTAAAGTAAATGAATATGTAAAGTTAAATTAGCCTAAGATGAATTTGTAAAACCAATATATTTATATATTTAATATTTTCAAAAAATTAAGAGTAAAAAATAAATACTAAAAAGAATAATAATGTGACCAATGATGCAACAAATGAGAAGGCTCAAAAGGGGTGTAGTAACAAAAATGTGATATGAAGATCGAATTAAAGGCAATAAAATCCTAATAAATAAAAGTGTATGTAATAAATAAAAAAATAGATCATGTTCTCTTTATGTTATACCGATTATTTTCTTTTATTTCGATAGGTGAAGTATTCAATTTTAGACATAAAGTCTACTTTTTTTCCTACATATTATTTTAAATATTAAATTTATAATATGGTATAGTCACTTAGGAATATCTAAGAAATATGCAGTTCTAATTTCATGTGTTTATATTAGTAGAAAAAACTCAATCAATAATTCGAAACTACTCCTATGATAAGAAAAATTATAAATATAATAATCTATTTTTAAGAGAATGAAAATTGTGAATAATATATTTGAAACTCAAATAGTTTAGTTGTACAGGAAAAACAAATTAAGAAAATGTAACGCATGATAATATAATTTATCAAAATACGGACCGCCTAAAAAATGAATAATATCAATCAAATAAATCCAAATAATAAAATGATGATATATTTTTGAGATAAATAAATGAAAAATAATTTTAGAAATTGTTTAAGTTTTTGAGAGAATAAGTTATTTTCCACAAAATTTAAAGAACAAATTATATAGTATACCATAACTAAAATATAATTATCTATTTCCACACATCGCGTGGGTTTATGACTAGTATATAATAATAGGTGAAGCTGAGAAAACTTAAATTAGAATTCTAAAATAGAGTTTCAATTTTGCGCTATGTGTCCTAAATTATTTATTCTTAAAGAGTTTTATTCCTTAATTTTATAATTAAATGTGAGACCATATCATAAATATTCATTCAAATGAGTTATTAAGTACAAAAACCAAAGAGCCTAGAATAAATGGGAAAAAAAAAAAAAAGGCTACTTCACAATAATAAATAAATAAATAAAACTTCACAATAATAAATAAATAAATAAACATGGGCAATTTACATTTTATACCTAATAAAAGCCTTACAAAATTTTTGAAAGAGTTAACAAAATATAAAAATGACTATCAATAGTATTTAAATTATATATATATAGGAATTATATTATGCATATTATCGTATATCTTTAAATGTGTCCATGCATATGCATGGGGTTACAAGCTAGTTATAATTAGTCGAAAACTCACACGATGTGTGAAAATATATGATTATTTTGTAATTGTGGTATGATGTATAATTAAAATAAAATAAAAAAATCTCTAAAATTATTTTTTATCTATCTATCTTTATATATATATATATATATATCATTTTCATATTTTAGGTGTGTTTGATTGAAATTATTTCTTTCGAGGTAGTCCATATTTTTCTAAATTATATTATGGTATTTAGTGTTTTCCTCTTTTTTTTTTTTTTTAAACTAAACTCTTTATATTATTCAAATTTCTCATTTCTTAAATGAGATATCGTAATAATCAAAACTCGTCACAAAATTACACTTGATATTACTTAAATAGTTGAGAAACACATACAAACATATAGCAAGATTGTATTTTGATATAAATTATAATTTTCACTTTCAAAATAACTAAGTATTATGTCAAACAAAAGCTATAAGATGGAGAGAAAAGGCTTGTGATGGAAAACTCAAAAACACACACAAAATTTTATATTAACCCAAAATAGTGTTATTAAAAAAAAAAAAAATACAATGATTCATCAACCTAAAGTTAAGTTGCAAGAAAGAATAAATAATCGAGAAAGAGAATAATCACCTTTTTTCGGGAGAGACCTGAATTAGATAAATTTATAGAAAATTATATGAGAAGAAGAATAGTCAAAATAAAAGATATAGTCACACCAAATTATCCAAGTCATGTTATATAGTTGAATAATATTATACTATTATATACTATCTTTATAATGCAATATGATAGTATTTAACAATCAAATAAAAGAAAAGAAAAATAACAACTTAAAAACACAAAACCAAAAAGTTTGGAGCATGAAATACAATTTAATCCTATCTATTTTTTGTAGGGGTATGCATCAACCTAAAATAGAGTTCGAAAGAAAACACAAATTCATCAACCTAAAGTAAGGATATAAAACATTAAAAAAAAAATCTACACAAAAAGGGAAAAAAAATTGAGCGAGAAAGAGGGAGAATAATAGTAGAGTTCTATATAACATTGAAATTCATCTACATAAAGTAAAGATACAAAAAAAAAAAAAAAAAAAAACATGAGAAAGAAAGAGAGTAATAACCTTTTTATGTGATAAAATATGTATAGAGTGAGAGAGAATAGAAAATTTATAGTAAGAGGATGGGAAGAAGAATAGTCTAAATGAAAGGAAGATGTAGGGATAAAGGAAGAGTGATATTAATGTTGATAGTAGTAGGGAGATAAAAAAAAGTAAAAAGGAAGGGGAAAAGTTGGAGAAAATGTAATAGTAAACTACAAAATTAATAAATAAATAAATAAAAAGAGTAAAAAAATAAAATAAAAGAGAAATGATTGAAAATAAGTAGGTGATATGGCCACTAACATGGCTCAACTGGAGCATAGCAACAATAAGTGTTACGCTTCAGTTTTTAAACCAAAAAGTTTGGAGCATGAAATACAATTTAATTCTATTTATTTTTTGTAGAGGTATGCATCAACCTAAAATAGAGTTCCAAAGAACACGCAAATTCATCAACCTAAAGTAAAGATATAAAACATTAAAAAATCCACATGAAAAAAGAAAAAAAAAAATTTGAGAGAGAGAGAGGGAGAATAATAGTAGAGTTCTAAATAACATTGAAATTTATCGACATAAAGTAAAGATACCAAAAATAAAAAAATAAAACCAAAAAAAAGAAGAGAAAAACAAGAGAAACAGAGAGAGTAATAACCTTTTTATGTGATAAAATATGTATAAAAAGAGAGAATAACAAATTTGTAGTAGGAGGATGAGGATAAGAATAGTCAAAATGAAAGGAAGATGAAGGCATAAAGGAAGAGTGATATTAATGTTGATAGAAGTGGGGAGATGAAAAAATAAAAATGAAGGAGAAAAGTTGGAGAAAATGTAACAGTAAACTACAAAATTAATAAATAAATAAATAAAAGTAAAAAAAATAAGAGAGAAGTGATTGAAAATAAGTAGGTGATATGGCCGTTGACGTGACTCAACTGGAGCGTAGTAACAATAAAAATTACGCGAGAAAAATGATTTATTAATACTAGCCTCTGAGCACGAACTCACGCGCGTGCTCAAAGGCTCTTTTAGTTTTTGGATAAAAGTTAATTTAGAGCATTTATTATAATTTGGGATTACTACATTCTCCAATCACAAAAAAATCTAGGGGTGTGATGAAAAATTATTTCTCTACACATGATACTCATCACACCCCTAGATTTTTTTTGTGATTGGAGAATGTAGTAATTCCAAATTATAATAAATGCTCTAAATTAACTCTTATCCAAAAAATAAAAGAGACTCTGAACACACGCGTGAAAATAAAAGAGCCTCTGAGCACGCGCGTGAGCGCGTGCTCAGAGGCTAGTCAATCATAAACAAAAGAAAAGAAATCAAAGAGGAACTTGCAAAAGATAGAACCTGAAAATTTGTTGGAGCTTCTGACAGTATGTCTTTAATCTAAAGAAAAAGAAATGAGAATGTAGAGCTAAACTAAATGTCTTGAATTTGAAAAAGAATGAGAGATAGAAAGTGAGATAAAAACTGCAAAGCATACATGAGTCTGTGAATCTTAAAGTGTTAGAGTTTTAATTTACATATTTATACTCGTTAGTTGAAAGCTTGTAAGTGGGGATGATGAGGGTATTTTAGGCATAAAAAATGAGAAATCCAAACAGTGGAAGCCCCTTAAATAGTAGTATAGAGTTAATTTAAAGCATTTATTATAATTTGTGATTACTACATTCTCCAATCACAAAAAAATCTAGGGGTGTGATGAAAAATTATTTCTCTACACATGATACTCATCACACCCCTAGATTTTTTTTGTGATTGGAGAATGTAGTAATCCCAAATTATAATAAATGCTCTAAACTAACTCTTATCCAAAAAATAAAAGAGCCTGAGGCTAGTCAATATTTATATTGTATTTTATAAGGTACGTAACATTTTCTATAGAGTAATAAATTAAAAAGATTTTTCTTTCTTTTTTTTTTTGTGTTTTTTCCTATTTGGTGTTGTTGATGTTGTTCTTTTTTTTTTTTTATTGAACAAAAGATACTATAAAGTATTATTAAAGGTGATGTTGAGAAGAAAAAAAAATATACTATAAAGTATTATTAAAGGTGGTTTAACAAAAACCCAATAGGAATAATAATGAACTTTTATTTTAATTCGTCAATGTTGTTCTTCTAAATTTTTTATTGAACAAAAGTACACTAAATGTAGTTTAAGTTTATAGCAGTAGGAACAGCATCCAAAATCACGTTTAAGTTCAAATTCACGTCTTCCTCTTTTTTTTTTTTCTTTTAAATCTCCTCCATAAATCTTGTAAAAACTACCCCGCCACCCTTTTTTTTAAACCCAAATTCACGTTTTCCTCTTTTTTTTTTCTTTTTTTTTTTCTTTTAAATCTCTTCCATATTTTGGAAAAAAAAAAAGAAAAAAAAAAAAAAAAAGAGACTCCTATTATAAAACTACTACTATAACTTCTCCATCAATATCCTTATATTTAGGCAGTAACATATCTGATTTTGAAAGAAAATAAAAGGCTAAATTTTAGGGAAATTTAAAAGATAAAAAATTTAAATTGAATTTGACATAGAATTATAAAAATGATAAATATAGTTTCTATTACAAAAGAAATTTTTTTACAACAATTTCTTAGATAACAACCACTTTATGTGAGGTTTAATACATATAATAATTCTTGTAAAGTCTTTCACCCGAACTTATCTAATTTTCCATTTCAATTACTCCTCAATGCAATCCCAATAATTTGTGCGTACATGAACCTAAGAGAGATAAAAGAATTAGGGTTAAACCAATTATTTAAAAAAAAAAAAAAAAAAAAACTTTAATCAACAAACCAAAGTTAGCATGCGTGTTATTAAAGACAATAGCATAAGTTTGTTAGAGTTTGTGTTTGATTTAAATTTTGATGAGATCATTTTTCCTGAAAATCCTATTAAAATTGTTTAGAATAAAGATAAAGATTTTTTAGAATTTAACTCTATCATGGACTCTTTGAAATCTTATCACCACATCATCAACTATTTAAATAAATAACTGATGGACATCTAGAAAAAAAAAAAAAAAAAAAAAAAAAAAAAAAAGAAAGAAAAAAGGGAGTTAACGTGTCAAAATTACATTAAAAAAAAAAAAAAAAAAAAAAGAAAGAAAAGGGAGTTAACATTTCAAAATTACATTAAGAAAAAAAAAAGAAAAAGAAAAAAAAAGGGGGGATTTAACGTGATACATATATATATATATATATATTAAAAAAAAAAGTAGAACTCAAGTTTGCTAAATACCTAAATAAAAAAATTTAATCAACAAACCAAAGTTAGCATGGGTGTTATTCAAGATAATAGTATAAGTTTGCTAGAGTTTGTGTTTGATTTAAATTTTGATGAGATCATTTTTCCTGAAAATCCTATTAAAATTGTTCAAAATAAAGATAAAGATTTTTTAGAATTTAACTCTATCATGGACTCTTTAAAATCTTATCACCACATCGTCAACTATTTAAATAAATAACTAATGGAGATCTAAAAAAAAAAAAAGGGAGTTAAGGTGTCAAAATTACATTTTAAAAAAAAAGAAAAAAAAAGGAGTTATCATTTCAAAATTACATTTAAAAAAAAAAAGAAAAAGAAAAAAAAGGGAGTTAACATGATACATATAGAATAAAAAAAATAAAAATAAAAATAAAAAAAAATAAAAAGTAGAACTCAAGGTTGCTACATACCTAAATAAAAAAATTTAATGCCAAAAACATATACAATGATGGTAAAAAAAAACTTCCTTAAAAAGAAAAAAAAAATACGAAGAAGGGGAAAAAAAAGTGAGGAAGGAGAAGTAAATAGTAATTGATCATTTATATTTTGATCATTAATCAGAGATTATTGTGGTAACTATTTTTATTTCAATTCCAAATTTTTAAATAAAATATAAACAAAGGCTACTAAAGGAGGTAAGGGAAGCCATACTGTTTAAATGTTCAAGAATGATTTTGAATGCTACTTGTCTTTGGATCACAATACCTACAACATGAAATGGCAATTCATTAAGAAGTACAGTGGTAGAGTATATGAAGGAACCATTCACTTCAAAATTACATTAAAAAAAAAAAAAAAAAAAGAGTTAATGTGATACACATAAAAAAAAATTTAAAAAAAGAAAAGAAAAAGGTGGAACTCAAAGAAAGTCAATCATAAACAAAAGAAAAGAAATCAAAGAGGAACTTGCAAAAGATAGAACCTGAAAATTTGTTGGAGCCTCTGACAGTATGTCTTTAATCTAAAGAAAAAGAAATGAGGATGTAGAGCTAAACTAAATGTCTTCAATCTGAAAAAGAATAAGAGATAGAAAGTGAGATAGAAACTGCAAAGCATACATGAGTCTATGAATCTTAAAGTGTTAGAGTTTTAATTTACATATTTATACCCGTTAGTTGAAAGCTTGTAAGTGGGGATGATGAGAGTATTTTAGGCATAAAAAATGAGAAATCCAAACAGTAGAAGCCCCTTAAATAATAGTATAGATATAGATAAAAATGGAGACGTAATTGTCTATTATTTGTTTATGATAGTCCTAAAATGTAGCCACTCATTACACTAAACGGCTAAACCACTAAATTTCCTACAAAATAGAACCACTCTCCCACTAATCTATGTCTTCAAAACAACTCTATTTATTCAAAAGAGAAACCTAAATCCACTTTTCCATTAAAAAAAAAAAAAAACCTCAATCCACTAAACGGCTATCAAACCTACCCTTTTTTTTTTTCTTATTTAAATCTCTTTTGCTGGATAGAAACCTCTTCTAAAATCTATTTCTTTATTCCTCACCTTCTTATAAAAACAAAAGAAAAATACATTTTAATTTCAATGATTCTATCCAAAAAAAAAAAAAAAAAAACCAAGTTAACCAACCTATATTAACGTTGAATTAGAGTTGAAACCAAAAAAAAAAAAAAAAAAAAACCCTTATTTCTATTTTTTTTAAAAACCTTTATCCTTATCCCATCATTCATGTATTTTTAATTTTTAATTTTTTAATGAGATTTTCCTATGTAGTTAAAAGAATTTCCAGTTATCCACCACTCTTTTTCACTTATCTAAGTAAAATTATTAATTTTAAAATCCTAAATCCTCTCTCTCTCTCTCTCTCTCTCTCTCTCTCTCTCTCTCTCTCTCAATTCTTCTTTTCCTTTTTTCCTCACCTTCTTAGAAAAACAAAAGAAAAATACCTTTGATTTCAATGATTCTATCCAAAAAAATAAAAAAATAAAACTACATTAACTTAGATTAACGTTGAAACTAAATAAATAAAAAAAAAAAAAAAAAAACCCCTTATCCTTATCAAAAAACTGTAAATTGAATCCCACATAAAATTATACAAATGATAAATATAATTTTTTTTGCAAAAGAAATTTTTTTACAATAATTTCTTAAATAACAACCACTTCATGTGAGGTTAATTTGAATCATACAATAATTCTTGTAAAATCTCTCACCTGAACTTATTTAATATTTTATTCCAATGTGTCTTGAATGCAATTTGAGAAATTTGTGTATATATCAACCTGAGAGAGAAAATAAATAAATCTAAGATTATCATTATTTTGAATAAATTAAGTATTTTAAAATTGTAAAAAGAGCAAACTTTATAAATGGAATAACGTTGAATGAGTCTTCTTTATTTTATTTTATTCTATTTGATAACCACGTTGAATGACCTTGAATGACTTTTTTGGTTCACAAACATGTTGAATGACTTTGAATTAATCAACAATGATGGGAAAGTGGTTCACAATCACGTTGAATTTTTTTTTTTTTTTTTTTTTTTAAGGTTATCATTATTAAAAAAAAAAAAAAAAAAAAGCAAAACATAATTAAATTGGAAAACCAAAATAGCAGCGTAAATTCCTCTAAAAAAAAAAAAAAACTAAAAAGGAGTTTGTGTTTGAGCGAAAAGTTTGTACTTAAAAAAAAAAAAAATCCAATGTTAATCATTTAAAAAATAAAGAACGAATTCATTATAAAATAAAAATAAAAATAAAAAGCAAATGTTTGGAAACACGTTGGTGCAAACTACAAATAAAAATAGTCCTTACCAATATCCTTTCTCAAGCAGCCAGTTCAAGCACAAACTCTCTGATTGAAATTTTTAAGTTAGCCACGGATAATAAGCAAGCATCAAAACAACCTCAAATTCCTATAAAAATCACATTCACCCATAGGTAAGTACTCCTTAAACTCTAAATACTTGACAGCCATGGCAGATAAAAACTCAAACTAAGTCAATGAAAAAAAAAAAAAAAAAAAAAAAAAAAAAAAAAAAAAGGAACTTGCAAAAGATAGAACGTGAAAGGTTGACGGAGCCTCTGACAATAAATGTCTTTAATCTGAAGAAAAAGAAAGGAGGATGTAGATCTAAACTAAATATCTTCAATATGAAAAAGAATGAGAGATAGAAAGTGATATAGAAACTGGCAAAGCGTACGTGAGTTTGTGGATCTTAAAATGTAGGAGTTTTAATTTATATATTTATCCCTGTTAGTTGAAAACTTGTAAGTGGGTATGATGATGGTATTTTAAGCATCAAAATTGTGGAATCCAAACAGAGGAAGCCCCTTAAATAGTAGTATAGAAAATGTTAGTAGAAGAAAAAGATGGGTAAATAATATAGTTTGATTCAGATAGAAATGAGTAAATATGTGTAAAATCGAGGACCGTATGTTTGAGATATGCAAATCTAAACAGTTTGCAATATTAACCTTGTTCCCATGGTATTCACTGTGAATCGATAGATTGGCCTATGCCCGCTGTGATGTTGGAAGAGGTCCCATTATCTGTGTACCACGTTTCATCATTTAAAAAAAGAAAAAAAAAAGAAAAAGAAAAAAGATATGCAAATCTAAACAGTTTGCAATATTAACCTTGTTCTCATGGTATTCACTGTGAATCAATAGATTGGCCTATGCCCGCAGTGACGTTGGAAGAGGCCCCAGTACTTTTGTGTACCACGTTTCATCATAAGAAAAATCTCCAAAATGCAGCAACCATGGCTACAAATTTCTTTGTTGGTACTCTCCCTTTATTTGCATTGTCCATGCGCAGTTGATGGCGCTCAACGTGGCCAGGTCTATGATAAAATTCGCAAGGTGACCTAGGTCTGTAAGGATCACCAATATTACCAATTTGTGGAGTTCTTGGTGTGGAGTCACATTAAATCCTTCAATCTAAACGTTTGTCAACTGGCTTTCCTGCTAATGCAAAGTTGTCAGCAATGGAGTCGATCTATTTTGTCAACAAATTCGGTAATAGAGAGATGTCCTCTATAGGTCGTTTGAAGTTGATGCTTTAGTTGTAGAATTCAAGAATGAGATTGAGACGCATTGCATTTATTTGTATATTATTTGTATATGTATATTATAAAAATAATATGTATATTATTTGTATTGACGGTTTTGAATATTCGTTCAGTTTGATGAATATCGATACATGTTTTAGGATTCTTATCAAATTGTACAAATGAACGTAAATATAACCACAATATGATTATCTCAAGAACACATGCTACCTATCGACCTTCAACCACTGTAACAGTAACATTGTTAATAGAGAATTTACTTTGGCTGCTTTGAGAGGACTCTGTACACAAAGCAATCTCCCTTTCAGTAAATGCAGGTTGCTTTGGACGAGGAAGATCAACAATCTCACTTTTAAGCATGGAAATAACAACAGATATAGTCGGCCTCTCTTTGGCAAAATCTTGCACGCACAACAATCCGATATGTGTGCATCTCAAAATCTCCATTTGAAAACAAGGTTCAGATATCATTGGGTCTATTAAGGCTACAATGTTGCCTACATTCCACAATTTCCATGCCTGGAAAAAAAACATAAAAACAAGATTGCAATTCTTAGCTTCAATACAAAAACACACAAGAAAGAAGCATTGGAGGTTTTCAAGAAGAAGGGAAATGAGAGAAGGAAGACTTACAAATCCTAAAAGGCTCATGCACTGCTCATCATGATGAAAGCTTGTGTTTCTTCTTCCACTAATTATCTCTAGTAACAACACTCCAAAGCTGAAGACATCTGATTTTTCTGAAAATCGCCCTTCCATTGCATATTCAGGAGACATATAGCCACTAAATTTTCACAATAAAAAACATCAAAATCTTGTGATCTCAAATAGACATTTAATTGAATTGGTGAAAAACAAAAGGTACTTACTAAGTTCCGACAACCCTATTAGTATTGGCTTGGTCTTCATTTCCTCCAAAAATCCGAGCCAAACCAAAATCTGATATTTTTGGATTTAGCTCTTTATCCAACAAGATATTACTTGCCTTTAGATCTCTGTGTATAATCCTTAATCTAGAATCCCTATGAAGGTAGAGCAGACCTCGACCAATTCCTTCAATAATGTTGAACCGTTTTCTCCAATCTAGCAATTTTTCTTTGTTTGGGTCTATTGAGTTTGAACAAAAGAGAGAAAAACTCACAAGGTGAATGAACATAAAGTTTGCAAAAGAAGTTCATATAGTGAAGCCATAAGAGAATTGGAAAAGTCAGTTCAATTGACATATCAAAACAAAGACTACTGTTTCATTATCTCGCAATACACCAACAATATTTATATGCAAAAAATGAAAAAATATAACGTAATTGTATTATAATAAAGGGCATCAAAATGAACTAACCGAAGAGGAATGCATCCAGGCTTTTGTTTGGCATGTATTCATAGATCAACATCTTTTCATCTCCTTCAACACAACAACCAAGGAGTTTAACAAGATTCCGATGTTGGAGTTTAGAAATTACTATCACCTCATTCATAAATTCTTGTAACCCTTGTCCAGAGGCTTTAGAAAGTCTTTTTACTGCGATTTCTTGTCCATCGGACAATTTTCCCTATAAACAAACATCAAAATGATTAATTAACTATTCAAATTATTAGAAAAGAAACCTCTAGTAGAACAACCATTACCCTATATACGGGACCAAATCCACCCTGCCCAAGCTTATTAGATAGATGGAAGTTGTTTGTTGCACTCGCCAGCTTCTCAAAATTGAATAGTGGTAGCTCTTGGACTCTGACTTGGTTCAGGTTGTCATTATGATATTTTTGATGTGCTTCCCCTTTGTTGAACAATAAGATCTCCTCTGCTTTCGTTTTCCTTGCTAAATTACACTAATAGTAGTGAGTAATGTAGTATATAGCAACATTTCCGGGCCCACCGTGATAATTTAAATTGGAAAATTACCTTTTTGTTTTGTCATCCACCTCCACAGAAAATAAGTGCAGATAGAAATGAAAAATGTTCCTATGACCACTGTGATTGTGACAATTTTTTTCATATCTCCCACTTTATCTGTAAATCAGGGAAAAAAAAGTGTAACAATTATTCTAACAAAATAGATGGCAAAACAGTGTTGTATCAATAGTCTTCTAACAATGATTTCCTTATCATGGAGAGCTGGGGGGTAATGGGAGTTGGTTGACATTGAAAGACTAAGTTAATCAGTCAGTCCTAGCTCTGTCTGTGGTTTCTCCGTCGTGTCCATATTATACAAGTCATATTTTGTTTTAGTTAGATTGTGTTAAATTGGATTTTGGCTCAAAATTGTTAAGAAGGAAGATTGTTAGATTTTAGTTTAGCACATTCGATGACATTGTTATCTTAGTTGAGTCTGTAATGTTTGTCAAATGTTCAAGATTGTGTGTTCAAGATGCAGCTCAAAGAAGACAGCTATTGAAGATATCAATGGCCCTTCAATCACTGCTCAATCGACCGAACTTGAGTTTTTGACAGTGTTTTGATCACAGGTTGATTGATCGAATGCCAGTTCTTGATAGTGTGGCTTGATTTGTTGAGCTTTGATGATATACAAAGATTCAAGACTAAAAATACTATGATTGATTATATAGTAAATTCACAATAATTTTACTTTGAATGTACAAAATCAAAAAGTCATCCAAAAAATCATCTTCTTTTTTGTTGTGAAACTTCTATTTTTGATGATATTTATGACTAAAATGCCCATCTTGTAGTTATAAGTTATAACAGAAACAAAAAGAGTAAATAAGTACAATTACTCTATAAACAAATTGATAAACTGTTGAGCTTTTAATCTTTATTGACCATTTTAAACTAATCAAAAAGAAATGACGAGCAATTTTAAAAAAGAAAAATGTGTACTTCAGATCTACTACCATCCCATCAAAATTTTAGAAACAAGAAAAAAGGGAAATCCATTCGCAAACATGACCCATACATGCACATATAAAATCAAGTAGCTAAGTTAAAATAAAAATAAAAGTATAATTCTGTGTCAAGACCCTTAGTCTCCTTTTACTTAGTTTGTCCTTAATTTCTACTAATGAAGAAATTTTTTTTTTTTTGCTGTTTACTAAAGATTGTTAACTGCATAAAAGATAAAAGCCCGAAAAAGAAAAACATTTACAAAAAATATATTTAAAAAAAATTATTTTATTTTAATTGGGTTACTAATCCAAATCATAACTTACAGCATTCAACTTTTATTATAGTTTGCCCGAGTCTCCTCAGCCATATACCGAGTCTGAAGATGTGGCATTGCTTTCAGAAAGCAAAATCAATGTGCTGGTGGCATGGCAAGGAGAGGTCTGACTTCAGCCACGATTTTGTAGTTTTTCATAGTCCTCTTGAGGACATATGTATTTTGCTATTTTATGACAGAGATGGTCTGTATAATGAAAGGCGTTGTCCTCTTAACTTTACTTCTTCTGCTTCTTCCTCTTACTTTATGAAATTGCTTATTACATATAGTAAAAAAATTAAGGAGACCTGTTAGGCTAGGAGGGTCATGGCCCCTTTAGGATTAAAGTGGCTCCTTCCCTGTGGTGGTGAATGATTTAAGAGCAGTGTCTATTACACACATACTAGTGTACACATAGTACACACAAATCACAATTTTCTTGTAAATTGTGACTTGTGTATAGAATATTGTGATTTGAGTAATCTAGTGTGTGCACTAGTAATTATCCATGATTTAAAGCGTAAGATAAATTTTGAAAGATAACAACTCACCAAGTTCTGAATAGGCAACACGAATGTAAAGATCAACTCCGCCGCTAGAGAATTTCTGTATGTCAATTAAGTTTCTAGTCCATGACATACAACCAGCGCCAATATCATATGCATAAGCTATACAAGAACAATTCTTTAAACACTGCTGTCTGCAATTGTCTTCAAGACCAAGTGACGAGTCTGCCAGGTCTGGAACCTTCATCATCTTCAATTTCAAAAATCCATCCATTTTGCTGGCTTCACCGCCAGTAGTGTTCACCCTCTCACACTGCAAGGGCGTCCTCCTCGAACATCCACTAGTCCAATTTCCTCTATTCCATTCTTCTGTGTTCTTTGGCTCAAACCCTGGTAAACAGCTGCAAATTGGTGAAGTCCATGAAGTACAGCTTCCAAATGCCCCACAGGTACCATAATGATCACACTCACTGTTCACAGCATTCCACAGGATCCTCCAATCGTCCTTCTCATTATCCCAACGTCTTTCTACCATATTTCCTTCCGTAGTCAGGACATATTGATACAAATAATTGGTCGCGTAAGAAAAACTTAGAGAAATTGTTCCATCTTGATTATCTAGGAATAGACTAAATCCGCTATTAAATACAGAATTATCTTCTGGTATTCCAATAAAGATCCGAGTGTTCCATGGACCACTGCGCCAAAGGGGGCTACCATCTTTCCAAATGAATATTTGAAAGAAACTTCGATGTTGAATACCAGACGAGAAGTTTCCAAAGGATGGATCAGAAGGGCTTTTCCATGATGTCAACTGCACTTTCTCACCTGTTCTTTCATTAGCACTGTATTTCACCTTTTCGAAGAGTGTATCAGTAGACTGTTGGATACTCTCCCATCTGATTGTCCCTGTAGTGTTTTCTCGCAAGACTAAGTTCCCCGAATCTAAAAGCTGGGCACCCGAATTGACAACAGAGTTTGTAACATTTGATGACCAAAGAATCTCCTTTTGTCCATTTAGGACTACAAGATTGCCGTCCTCAGATATGGTAAGAACTCCAGAAGAATCCTTAAGGGGTTTATCTCTGTTAGCTACCCATTGGGCAGGTAAACCATATTTTTTATTGTACCATATTCCGAGGTAGCGATTGGTAGAATTCACTGGGCTGAAGAATCCCAGTTTGAAAGCATTCCCATTGGAGATTATGTAGTCAGAGTCTTTGATGGGTTCAAAAGATGTAATGGTGTCTGCAGCAGAGTCAGATTCTAAACAAAAGCAACATAGCAAGACTAGAAGAACTGGTATGCCTGTATTTCGAACAAGTCCCATAACTCGCTCAATGCTTCTTGTTTGAGCGGTTTTGTGGGGATACCCATACACTGATACCCCAATATATTCAAAGTTCAAACCATTGTTTATAGATGGCTACGGGCCGCACATGGTAGGTGGGGGTGTTCTTTAAAAATTAATAAATTATATTTTGTGCATGTTAGAGATTTGACCCACAACAACAGTAGTCATTGCTTCTTTTACCATGTATATTGTACAAAGGTTCTGGTTTTTGAAAGATTCAAAATTTTCAATTCGTTGGCCGGTTATTGCTTTTTATTTGTGTGTTTTCGTTTACACATGAGAAAACAATAGAAAGTGTTTCAGTTGTTTATTTAATTATTTATTTTTATGTAATACAATATGCGTAATAAATATTACTCGAAGCAAAAACCTGGACTTTATAGTGTTTATAGATTGTTCCAAACATTTTTTTCAATAGTTGACGTATTTTAGCTGTTGAGTGGAGACAAGCTCCCTCGTGACCTTGACAAAAGGAGAGAAAAGAGAGACACACCAATCCGATTAGTCTTCGTCTCTTCCTTGTGCGTGTGGAATAAGGGAAGGATGGAGGAAGACTTTGACCATGGGGGCATGCCCTAATTATTTTGTAAAAAAATATTAGTATAAATAATATATATAGGTATAAATTTTAGAAATTATGTTTTATAAAATTATACTTTACCCTCTTAACAATATAATTGATTCTTTTAAGAGTAATATTATAGTCACAAACTTTTCTACAACATTTTAAAAACTGTTGAAGTAGTAAATTCTTATTAGTTTGTATAGAAATCATTTGTAACTTTAACATTTTCCTCATTTTAAAAGGCATAAAAAAATTTATAAACTTAAAATCTAAAACAAAATATACAAACCTAAAAAAATTAACTCAACAAAAAAAATTAACAATAATAGCTTAAAAACAATTAAACTCAATCAACTAATTTTACTCAAAACAAATAACTTAGCTCTTTAAAAAATTTTAAAAATAAAAAATTTTGTCCTTGCCCTATAACAAATGCACGTATAAAAAACAAAACTATATAATTAATTAAATAAATAAAATTCTTAATAGTTAAGCAATAGAGTTAGAGGCGAGAGCAGCCGCACGTAACTAACAACAAAGCTGTTTCCTAATTTCAAGTTCTGGCTTCGTCAAGCTAAAGTAAAATAATAAAAATAAAAAAATTGAAAACTAGAGAGAAAGAAAAAAGAAAAAAAGAAAGGCCTTTCGGCTATCTCCGGATGTCAATCTTCCATTCATGGATAAATCACCACATCGAAGAGGGTCAAGTTCCTCTTCTTCCTGAAAGCAAAAGCGTTGTGCCTGACGGCTATATCTGAAACGATGATGTTTGTAACAAAAGAATACAAGATTCTGATCGAAGGCGAAAAAACGTCGTCTTGAACAAGTGACTTTTATCACTGAGTCTCTCAACGACATGGTTTTAAAAGGCTGAAGATTTAATAAAAAGACAGAACGACACCGTTTTGGGTATTTCACAGTCCCTGCACAGAGTCTTCTTCCTCCCTCAGTTCTTCAGCTCTACTAGTTTAGGGGGAAATATCTCTGTTAGCTATCCACTGGGCAGGTAGGACAGATTTTTTATTATACCATATTCCGAGGTAGCAGTTGGTAGAATTTACTGGGCAGAAGAATCCCAGATTGAAGGAACTCCCATTAGAGATTATGTAGTCAGAGTCTTAAAATGGGTCGAAAAGATGTAATGGTGTCTGTGGCAGAGTCAGATTCTAAACAAAATCATCATAGCAAGACTAGAAGAACTGGTATGCTTGTCTCTCGAACAAGACCCATAACTAGTTCAATGCTTCTGGTTTGAGCGGTCTTGTGGGGATACACTGATACCCCTATATATTCAAACCATTGTTTATAGATGGTTACAGGCCACACATGATAGGTGCGGTTGTCCTTTAAAAATTAATAAATTATGTTTGGTGCATATTACAGATTTAACTCCAACAAACGGGTCTGCGCCTAATGATGATTTTGGATGATAGGACTACATGAGTAGTCATTGCTTGTTTTCCCAGTTCCCAGAGTACAAAGATTCTGTCTGGTTTGTGCGGATCACCATTTTGAATGCGACGAGCAGTTATTACTATATTTGCTTCTTTTTCCAAACATTTATTTGAAATCTATCACAATAGCTGTAAGGATAAAAGCTATTACATACTTTCACACGTTTACACACTCATTAAGAACAACTAAAATTGGGACTTGAAATCATAATTTTTGAAAACCGTCACACTTTCTGTTTCTTTTTTGTGTGTAAATTTGTATGTAATGGAGGGTGTGTAATATTACTCAGACCGAAAACTCGGACTTTCTATGAAATGTTCCAAACACTTTTTCTTTTTCTTTTTTTTTTCAATTATTGACTTATCTAACTTAGCTGTTGAGGATAAGAGACAAGAAACAAATGGGGGAGATAAGCTCCTCACATAACCTTGACAAAAAGAGAGAAAAGAGAGAGACACATACCAAACCATGTAGAAAAAAAAGGCCGAATGACGAAAAGAGAGAAAAGGGAGACAAGCTCCTACTTCATACACTCTCTCTCCGCCGACTGACAATCTGTCTTTCAATAATAAATCACCACAACAAAGAGGGTCAAGTTCTATTTATATGGGTTGAAATTTGAAAAGATCTGTTTTTTGCTCTCTCCTTCCCCTTCTCTGTTCCGCTTCTTCTTGAAAGAAGTAGCATTGTGTCTAACAGCTATATTTGAAACGATGACGTTTGTCACAAAAGAAATACAAGATTCTGATATAAAAACTAAACTGTGTTGTTTCTAATAAGTGACCTTTTTTAGCACCAGGTCTCTAAACGACATCGTTTTAGCAAAGCTGAAGATTTAATAAAAAGACAGAACGACACCTTTTGGGTGTTGCACAATCCCTCTGTCTCAAAGATAGTTGCTATAGTCTAACCCTGGAGATTAGTCGGCCAAAAGAGCCATTTGCATATTAAGTTTTTACTACATGGTTAGCAAGAATGTAATAGAGAGATATTGGAAACTCTCCCATATGACTGTCCTTGTAGTGTTTTCTTTCAAGACAAGCTTTTCGGAATCTAAGAGGCTATTTGGATGGGCAATTTTCATAACTCAATTCTCAATTTCCATAACTCATAACTCAAAAATAGTGGAACCCATAGCTCAATATTTGTTTGGCTGCACGATAACTCTGTTTCCATCACTCAATTCTCTGATTTTTGAGTTATGAGTTATGAAAACTGAAAACACATTTTGACTGTTTTCAGTTTCCATAACTCATAACTCAATGGCAATATTGTAATTAAACACACAATAGGGACCCACAAACAGTGCCCAGCCACAACTTTTGACCACTTTTGACTTTTTCTTTTCTTTTCTTCTCCTAGTTGGCTGTTCGGTTCTTCTTCTTTTTTTTTTTTTTTTTTTTTTTTTTTTTTTTTTTTTTTTTTCACTGGCCTCAGTGAGTATGGGTACTGGAAAAAAAAAAAAAAAAAAAAAAACTGCTCCGAGTGCTGCTCCGAGTGACAGGCCATAGGACCCATAAATAGTGTGAAAAATATTGAGTGATAAAAAATGAGTGATGGTGCCAAACGGGTGTGAAAAATTAAGTAATGAGTGATGAGTGATAAATGATGGAAATTGAGTGACGAAAATTGAGTGATGAAAAAAATTCATCCAAACAGCCTCTAAAAGATCTATGGGATGTTTAAAATAACTCATATTGGAGTTCTAGAAAGGCACTTGGGATTATTGTATTTGGGGTTGGGATCAATATATTTATGCCAGAATTGCATTTCGGTTAGTTAATTTTCCATCTCCTTCTAAATTCCAACTCATCCCAATCAACAACTCCAAAACTTAAGTTTTTTTTTTTTTTTTCAAAGATACTTTAGAACTTGAAAAATAAATTAACAAGGAAAATCCCCAAAAATCCAAAGAACTCAGTCCAAAATTTAACTAAAAAATAAACGCAAAAATATGTGGAGAAAGGGAACAGAACCTGAGAGTGAGATAATGTTACTTGTGAGATTTGGTAACAAAAATATTGACTTTGAAACCAATTCGAACAGAGAAGCTCGGCTTTGGTAAATAGAGGGTGTGGCTAGATTTAAGACGGTAGATGATGGCAAAAAATTAAAATTAAAATTACGTGACGATAATTCAATTTTTTTTTTTTTTAAATTTATAATCTGAACATTGTGAAGATTCTAGCATAAATATATAACCAATTATGTCAAGAACACATACTAGCTATCGTCCTTGAACCATTGAAACAGTAACATCATTAATAGAAAATTTTCTTTCACCGTTATGAGATAACTTCTTATCTAAGAGAATTTTCCTTTCAGTAAATGCCGGCTTCTTTGGACGAGGAAGATCAAGAATCTCACTTTTAAGCATAGAAATAATAGAGATACAGTTGGCCTATCTTTGGCAAATTCTTGCACACACAACAGGCCAACATGTATGCATCTCAAAATCTCCATTTCAAAGCATGGTTCATATACCATTGTGTCTATTAAGGCTATAATGTTGTTTGCATTTCACAATTTCCATGCCTGGAAAAATTAAAACAGGATTGAAATTCTTAGCATCAGTATTGAAAATTATAACAAACAAGCATTGGAGGTTTTCAGAAATAATGCAATGGGATATGGATGACTTACAAATCCTAAAAGGCTCATGGATTGCTCATCATGATAAAAGCTAGGGTTTCTTCTTCCACTAATTATCTCAAGTAACAACACTCTAAAGCTGAAGACATCTGACTTTTCTAAAAATTACCCTTCCACTGCATATTCAGGAGACATATAGCCACTAAATTATAATAGCAAAACACATCAAAATCTTGTCATCAAATATTTGTACTAGTATCTAATTGAATTGACTAAAGGAAAGGTACTTACTATGTTCCAACGACCCTATTAGTATTAGCCTGGTCTTCATCATTCCTAAAAATCCTAGCCATTCCAAAATCTGATATTTTTGGATTTAGCTCTTTATCCAACAAGATGTTACTTGCCTTTAGATCTCTATGAATGATCCTTAATCTAGAATTTCTATGAAGGTAGAGTAGACCTCGACCAATTCCTTCAATAATGTTGAAACATTTTCTCCAATCTAACAGTTTTTCCTTGTGAGGATCTAAAAAAAAAAAAAAAGCATTAAGAGAAACTTGCAAGATGAAAGAAAATAAAGTTTGAAAAAAGATGTTCTTGTGGTGAAGTTATAAGAGAATTGGAAAAGTCTATTTCAATTGAAGTATCACAATAGAGAAGATTGTTGAAATTTCTCAAAATAGTATAATGGTAATTCCTATGCAGAAAATTATCACTGCTCATAAATAAATTGAAATTTTTATGCAGAAAATTTAACGTTGTAATGCATTTGTATTACAAAAAAGGGCATCAAAATTAACTAACCAAAGAGGAATGCATCTAGACTTTTGTTTGGCATATATTCATAGATCAACATCTTTTCTTCTCCTTCAACACAGCAACTAAGGAGCTTAACAAGATTCCAATGTTGAAGTTTAGAAATTACCACCACCTCATTCATAAATTCTTTTGATCCTTGTCCAGAGGCTTTAGAAAGTCTTTTTACTGCAACCTCTTGTCCATCTTGCAATTTTCCCTATAAACAAACATCAAATGGTTAACTAGACATACAAATAATTGGAAAAGAAACCTCTAGTAAAGCAACCATTACCCTGTATACGAGACCAAATCCACCCTTCCCAAGCTTGTTAGATAGATTGAAGTTATTGGTTGCACTTGCCAGCTTCTCAAAATTGAATATCGGTAGCTCTTGGACTTTAACTTGGTCCAAGTTGTCACTATGAAATTTTGGTTGTGCTTCTGCTCTGTTGAACAATAAAATCTCCTTTGCTTTCTTTTTCCTTGCTAATGTCCACTATAGTAGTGAGTGAGTGATGTGATATATAGCAACATTTACTAGTCCATTGAGCTAATTTAATTGGGAATATTACCTTTTAGATTTGCCATCCGCCTCCATAGTAAATAAGTGCAGATGGAAAGGAAAATTGTTCCTGTGATCACTGTGATTGTGACAATTTTTTTCACATCTCCCACTTTATCTGTAAATGAGGGGAAAAAAAGTATAATACTTGTTCAAAAAAAAAATATAGTGCAAAACAGTTTTAAATAAAGAGTCTTTGACATTGATTTCCTTATCATGGGGACTAGGGGTAGTGGGACTTGTGTTGAAGTTATAAAACTAAGTAACCTAATTTAAAGCCTAATTTTCACATAAAAGTATAAAACAAAAACAACTTACCAAGTTCTGAGTAGGCCACACGAATGTAAAGATCAGCTCCATAACTGGAGAATTGCTATGTATCAATTAGTTTATTTGTCCAAGACATACAGCCAATACCAGTGTCATATGCATATGCTGTACAAGAACAATTCTCCAAGCATTGCTCCTTGCATTTATTTTCAAAAGCACTTGACCAAACTGCAATGTCTGGCACTTTCATCATCTTCAAATTCAAAAAACCATCTTTTTTTCCTTCTCCACCACCAGTGTTCAGCCTCTCACACTGCAACGTTGTCCTCCTAACACATCCACTAGTCCAATTTCCTTGATTCCATTCTTTAGTATTATTTGCCTCGAACCCCTAGAAGCAGCTGCAAATTGGTGATTTGTTTGGATTACAGGTTCCGAATGACCCACACTTGCCATAAACATCACACTCAGTCTGCAAAGCTGACCACACAGAATTCTCTCTCCCATTATACAAATATTTTTCCACTAGATTCCCTTATGAATTCAAGGCATAATTTAACGTCATAGCCTTGTCAAAATAAAAAATTAGATAAAAATTCCCTTCTTGATCATCTACAAACTTGAATCCGTTACGATATACAAAATTCATATACACTATTCCAATGAAGATCTGACCGTTCCATTGACCAATGCGCCAGTATGGGCTACCGTCATTCCAAATGAATACTTAAGGAAGACCAAGAGGTTGAATACCGACAGAGAAGATTCCAATGGATGGATTAGAAGGGCTTTCCAAGATGTAATCTCCATTTTCTTGCCTATTCTTACATTAGCACTAAGCTTCATATTTGGCAAGAATGTATCAGAAGTGTCGGACTGTGTGCCTTACCGATCCATCCAATGACCAACTGGTGAAGGATGAGGGGGCACAAATCTTTTATAGCATTCGATCGCAGACCAAGCCCATGGTATTGGAGCGAATTGTGAAATCCCTCACAATCCCTCCCTCACAATGCCGCTCTAATGACTTGAATCTATGACCTTGGCTCTGATACCAATTGAAATTTTGAAAAAGTGTTGAAAACATAAGAGCTATTTAGACCCTCAAATTAAAGTTACGGCTCGATTGATTTTACACTAGCTTAGTACTAAGTGCGGAATAGTGTAAATGTGAACAGATAAACAAACAAGCTACTCTAATCCATAATCTAAGCAACACAGTAGTAACAATGGAATGTAAAATAGTATGGAAGAAAGATGCAAACACAAGATAACACGCCGATGTGTTATCAAAGAGGAAACCGAAGAACTCGGCGAAAAACCTCTCTGCCACCCTCCAAGCTGAAATCGATCCACTAGACAATCAGTTGGGTTACATGGTTTAGCAAGAGACCCTCCAATTCTAATCTACCCGATGTACCTGAGCCCTCCAAGCTCTAACTCTAACAAGGCTTCTCGAAACCGTGTCTTGTCTAGTTCTCCGAATCCCGCACCACCAAAACTTGGCTTCTTCCAATGCTTCCCAACAGCACCAAAACTTCACTTGACACTCTGAAAGGGTGTGGTAAGTTTTTGGGCTATCAACCTCTCAATAGTATGGAAATGGAGAGGTAGGAGTTGAGAAAATTCCACAAGCAAATGTGTAGAGAATTGTGGGTATAACAATCTCTAACTCTCAAGGTGTTCGGCTAGGGTTTTCTCTTAAAAGCACTCCTTAGCATTTGTGGGTAATGTGGGTATATATAGTGTGAGCATAGAAAGTGTGTATCAGAATGGACAGGCTGGCAAAATAGAATGTCTCGCGGGTGTCTCGCGGGAAGGGTTTACCCGCGAGATACTCCCGAAACATAGCTGTCTCCATCCTAGCCTGACTCTTCGCATTCTAGCATGTGCAAAGCACATAGGTCACTTCGCAGGATGCTTAGTCACGAGCTACCCGCGAAAACACTTCAGTCTTCAATTTGCTTGAGTCTTCACACTCTCTCTCTATCACACAACCCTTATAATCAAATCCCACAATAAATATAGGGTACAAAAGATATAATATAATTACAATCAAATTTGGCACAAAATATAAGCCAACAAAACACATAGTTGTAAATAACAAATTTACAAGAAGGATATTGGAAACTCTCCTATATGATTGTCCCTCTAGTGTTTTCTTGCAAGACAAGGATCCTTGAATCCAAAAGCTAGGCACTTGAATTGGGAACAGAGTTTGTAACATTCGCTAACCAAATTGTCTTCTTTTCTCCATTTAGTACCACAAGAACTCCGTCGTCAGATATGGTAAGAACCCCATTAGAATCTGTGAGAGGTTTCTATCTGTTAGCTACCCATACAACAGTGCATCCAGAAATGTTATTATACCATATTCCAACGTATCGATTGGTAGATTTTTTTAGGCTAAAGAATCTCAGTTTGAAAGTACTCCCATTGGAGATTATATAGCCAGGGTCTTTGATGGGTTCAGAAGATGTGATAGTGTCTGTGGCAGAGCCAGATTCAAAACAAATGCAATATAGCAAGACTAGAAGAATTGACATGCTTGCATTTTGAACACGTCCCATAACTTGTTCAATGCTGAGATTGAAGATTTTAGATGCCAGGAACACCATTAAGTCATTACCTCCTTTCATACTTTTCTTAAAAAGAGTTGCATAGTTGAACTTTCTATTACTCAAAATTAAAGCAACCTATATTGACTCAAATGTGAAGAGTTGAAGATTTTAGATGCCAGGAACACCATTAAGTCATTACCTCTTTTCATACTTTTCTTAAAAGAGTTGCATAGTTGAACTTTCTAATTCTCAAAATTAAAGCATCCCATATTGACTCAAATGTGAAACATTTGAATCGATTTTGGGCCATTCATTCATTTGAAAAACTTGCTCTTGTTTGTTCAAGATATTTTGAAATTAGATACCCAATGGGTAGCGTTCACACACTAGGTCACTATCATGGGCTTGTGAAAAATCTCACATACTTTCTTCTCAACAATCTAACATTTCAGCATCAAACTACACAACAGCAACACAATGGCTCCGCGGAAGAAAGTCATGGGAAGTTAGTTGAATTATTTTCTTGTTATTTTTATATTATTTAGCTGAAATGACAATCTAAATCATAAAAGTTATGCTGAATTCACACTCTTTCATATCCATTATTTCATACACATATCTACAATTAATGCAAAAATATACACATTTTAAGCAGAAAAAAAAAATGTCCACATTTGAAACTAAAAATATATGTGAAAAAATAGATATTAAATAGTAACAGCAAGAGAATAAAGTTGTACAAGTTATGAATCATTAAATGGACAGAATTTGATGTAGTTAGGTGCACATTGCACTGATTCTATTAGTCCAGCACACATGGTGAAGGCCTAATAGTTTGGAGATGTCAATATTGTTAGTGTATGCAGACTATTCTCAAGTTTTCCTTTTTGATAAAACATCCATTTATTATGGCTATGTTATTGTAATTTTTATTTATGTGGGCTATTATTTTATTTGTTTATCCATGCTTATATTAATTAATTGGCTAATCACTTCAATTTGGACATAAGTGTTAGATTAGCCTAGAATTGACCAAACTGTAATTTAAAATTTGGGGTCCAAATCTTAATCAAGTTAGATTTGATTGTTCTCAAAAATTGATTTTTCCATTGTTTGGTTAACAAGAGAAAATAGGGGGAAAATAGTGGGGCTCAAGAGTTTTCCACTCAGGCCTAAGGATGTTTCCATATCTAGATTTTTCCAATTTTGGCTTGAACGATTTTCTTTCTTCCCTTTTTTATTTTCACATGTTTCAAAAACTATGCCCCAATTGATCTTCACCCTTGGATTCTCTTGAGCTCGTATAATTAGATGAATGTAGCTTTTCTCTTGTAGGAGATTAAAAGCAATTTGTAAAAGATTTTTCACTAAATTAGTTTAGTGTGATCTCCTTCACCCCTAACCGCTTAACATGACGATCTATAAGACTATCCAATTATATTATTTAAATAAGTCACATTTGTTATTAAAAAATGTCATGTGACTGAAAGTACATGTAGTCGTAGATAGTTTTTTCAACCGCCATATAATGAGTTTAAAGAAGTTTACTTTAAACCAGCTTTCCTTAGCATAAAGTCATATAAATAGTTGCTACAAAATATTACAGCATTCAAATTCAAAAGAAACTCATCTTTATCTATTACAAGTAAATAAGATTATTCAAATATTAACCTAACAATTTATCCCATTATTATTCATTTACCTAACTCCTACTAAGAAACTGTAAAGTTGTGATTTTCAATTGTGTTATGTTGGCTTTAATTTTGTGTCAAATTCAATTGTATTTCTTCAATCATTTCCCTGTATGTTTGTGGGATTCAATGTAATGGATTAGTGTGTGAAATTGGTGAAGAACTGTTAAGTATAGAGCAACTCATGACTTGCTTACAAATGACTCGCGAATGGACAACCTATGAAAGGTCACATGAGAAGCAAATGCTAGAAGCTGAAGACTCAAGTGCCTGAAGGCATCTCACGACTTGGCCAACTCACAAGATGACCCATGAGATGCACTGTCAACCCGTTTTACGTGCTTTCCTCATTTCCTTACCCGCACTATATAAGACCATATTACCCACAAAATTGTAAGGAGAATTTCAGAGAGAAAACTCGAGAAATCCATTTGAGAGTTAGGGATTGTACACCCAGAATCCTCTACACATTTCTCTTAGTTTTCCTTTACTCCTACCTCTTTAATTCCATACCCTTTAAAAGGTTCTTAGCCCAAACACATACCTCACCCAATCTAAGTATTGTGAGTTGTTTTGGTGCCTATGGGAAGCATTGGATGAAGTCATTTCTTGGTGGATGCAATTGGAGCTAATTGCGGGATCCAGAGAACTAGTGAAGACATGACTCGGTAAAGTCTGTTGGGAGCTGGAACTTAGAGGGGTTCAAGTACTTTGGGTAGATTAGGCTTGGAGGATCTTTTTGATATCCTTGTACTCCAACTTTATTCACTAGTGGATCGTTGTGGCTTGGAGGGCTGCGGAGAGGTTTTTACGTTGAGCACTTCAGTTTTTCTCTTCGATAACACATTGCCGTGTTATCTGTGTTTGCATCTCTCTTCCCTTAATCTTTGTGCTTTACATTTGATTGTTTATTATGTATGCCCATGCACTAGAGAGTAGTTCTAGTTAATTGCGTGTTGATTACTCTTATTCCGCACTTAGTTAAGTAGATTAAAAGCAATTAAGCTGTAAGTTTTATTTTAGGGGTCTAAACAAGCTGTAGTATTTTTACTATTAAGCTTTCATAAACTAAAATCTTAAAACAAAAAAGAGACATATATCATTCCCAGCTTAATATTTACAAATTGATATTTTCTAGCACCTTCTCAAAAATAATTTTCTAGTAAACATTGAAACCTAAAAAATATTTACAATCAAAATAAATACCATCTGCAACCAAAAAAAATATATATATATATGATAAGAATAAAATAAAATTAAAAGTATAGAACAATATAATCTAATTATTTTTTTATAAATTGGATTTCTGGATAATAAATCTAATTTATCAAAGGTATTATTGCAACTTCACTTAACAATGAAATTATTGATAGATTCAAGTGATAGCTCAATAATAATTATATCTTTATGATATCTCATGTTTGTGTTTCAAACTCTCAAATCCTCCTCCCTCATTATCAATAGTCACAACCTATTCATTCAACAGTCACAGCCTATTCAGACCAAGATGAACTCAACACATAATTCGATGAATCAATAATCACCATACAAATTTTAAAATTAATGAGGGTATATATAGAAATAAATTTGATTTAAGGGAATCCCCTAATTGGACTAAATCATGCAAAATTGATGTTCCTTGATATTAATTAATTAAGGATATCAACATGTACTAAATGTCATATGCATGATACACTAACAAGTTTGATGTCTTAGTTTAGTAATCTTTATTAAGAGTATTTTTGTGACTATTTAAAACTATTTTTTTGATTACCTTAATTCACATAAACTAGATTGTAGTCCAACAGATTGGAACTTGAATAGTATGAAGTCTAAATTAATTAAATACAAAAAAATAGGGTATGTAATATGTATATGTAAGAATTAGCAACCTTAACTGAAAATATCTAAATAAAATTAAACAATTTTCAAGTGCATTTTCTCCGATCTAGCATTTTATAAATAAACAAATAACTTCTATGTTTTCACGTTGTAACTTCACACAATATAAAACCATTCAATTAAAAAATAGTCATAATCTTTAATTTTAATTTTCTAACACTACAACAAAATGTATTTTTAGAGACAAAAATTAGTGAGGAAATATTTTTCTTCGCTAGAAATACAGCTTTAGTGACAAAATATGAATTTCGTCATTAAAAGTGAAAAAAATTATAACATTTAGCGACGAAAAATAAATTTCGTCGCTATTGTGATCTGAAAAATGGGCGCCGGTTGAGGGAAATTTTGGCGTGAGTTTAATTAGTCTATAGCGACGAAATATTTCGTCCCTAAAAGTTGAAATTTTTAATGACAAAATATTTGGTCACTATTGGTATTGCTATAGATATTATTAGTGACGAAAACCCTTTCGTCGCTACAAGGAAGAATTAGCGACAAAAAATATTTGTCACTAAAAATACTAATAGTTTTGCACTTATATGTTTTTAGTGATGAAATCACAATTCGTCACTAAAAGTATGCTACAGCGATGAAATTTGAATTTCGTCGCTAAAAATCTTAACAAAATATGGTTTCTTTAGTGAAAAAAATAAAATTCGTCGCTAAAAATGTAACAAATTCTAGGCTTTTTGTGACGAAACAAAAATTTTTCACTAGAAGTGGGCGATAGCGACGAAAACATTTCGTCGCTAAAGACCACTTTGTGACGAAATAGAAATTCATCACTAGAAGTGGGCAATAGCGACGAAATGTTTTCGTCGCTATTGCCCACTATAAATACTCCCAAACAAAAACACTAAATATTCACCCACTCAGCAAAACAAAAAACATCACCCACTGGAGTTTTCAATCAAACAAAAGGGAAACCCAAAGAAAAAAGAGAACCCGATACGCCGATGAACCGTCGCCGATAAGCGTTGCCACTCACCGATACGCCGATGAACCGTCGCCGATAAGCGTTGCCTTCTTCCTCATCGGCGACACTTCGGCTTCCACATCGGCGACGCTTGACGCTTCGAAGACGCATCAGCAACACTTCGATCTCTCCGCACCGGCAACGCTTTGCCTTCCTCTGCATTGGCGACGCTTCAAGCTTCAATCTCTTCGCATCGGTGACGCTTCAATTTCCTCTGCTCCGGCGACGCTTTGCCTCCCCTTCGCGCCGGCGACACTTCACCTCCCCTTCACACCGGCGATAGTGAGATAGAAACTTTGAGATTTTTTTTATTTTTTATAATCTTTTTGTTTTGATAGATTTTAAATTTGGTTTGTCAACAATCAAATATGGTTTTTGTTTCTCCAAATTCATGGTGTAAATGTTATGTTTGTTGTTATTTATTGTTAACGAGTGTATTACTAATATCCAAGCATGATAGCAAAGATGTAAAAGTTTAGGCTGTTAGTTTCAATGAGATGGCTGTTGGTTTGAATGAGATGGGTATTTGATCTCATTTTCTATTTGATTGGTTTTAGGCTGTTGGTTTCAATGAGATGGCTGTGATTTTTATGGGATTTATTTTATGGTTGAGAAATGGGTTTGCTTGATTTTTGGTTTTCTCCAACTTTGTGCTATAATTTCCTACATGCTTTATAAATGGAGGTGAAATCATAATGGAGGCAAGGCTTGCTAAATTTTGAGTTGTGGGTGTGTTTGAATGTTAGTTTATGGTGAATTAAGAAATGGGTTAGTGCCTTTTTGAGTTGGTTTTGTTGTTTTGGACTATGGATTAGTAGTAGTTGCTGTTTTTGTGAGTTATGCCTAGTTTTGTAATTTGAGAGTTTTTTTTTTTTTTTGGACTATGGGTTAGGTTGGTCCTAGTTGATTGGTTTCTATGACTTCATTTATGTTTTGTTAATTTATATATATATTTTTTAAAACTTGGTTTAATTTGCAATTTCTACTGAACTAGATAATGTGAAGTGTTTAATTTGGTTCCTTATGAAAAGCCCCATCCTATTTATTACCTTACATATTATGACTTAGGCTTGACCCTCCCCATGTGTAGGTGAAAGGTTTTGCATTTGTAAAATCTATTCTTTTATATATCCCTGTCTCCTTGGACCTCAAAAAGTTATGCTTCTATAATTTCTCTCATAATATTTACATTTCATTTTAGAAAGGTATGATCATTTTCAAAATTTCATGTTCCTCTCAAATAGTTTATTTATTTTTTATTGTTTGTTAGGTTCTAAAAACTTAGGATTTTATGTATTTAGAACTCTAATGTGTGATGTTGGCAAACCATGATCAAAACAATATGTTTAATCTTGTTTAGGCTTGCTCAAAGTTGTGTAATTCATGTAAAGTTGGAATTGAGAGGCTGCAGATGTATTAGTGCATTTCGGCCTAGCTCGATCGATCGAAGGTTAGACTCGATCAATTGAAAGTCGGCCAGATTGCGTTTTCTGCAGAATTTCCAACTTAGCCCTATCTCATTAAATGTTTAGGGTTTTATTTTTTTGTCCTAGGTATATAAGGCAAAACCCTAGCCACGTTTTGTGAGTTGCTCTGGTTGTATTATTGCTCATATTTTCTGTTTTGTGTAAATCTCTTGTGAGATCTAGAGGAGCTTTCCTTTACACAAAGCTTAGGGTTTTCAAGGTAGAGATTACTTCAACATCTTGATGATTAACTCAGTTGCTGCCATTGAAGCTTAAAGAATAACAAGCGTGGGTGCTTGTAGCTGATTAGAGAATTCAAGAAAGAAGGAGTCCGTGGATTCGGAGCTTACATGTAGTCGTGTCAGTAAGTTCTACTGGTGGGTAGCATTAGGAAGTCAAGCGGGGAGCTTGTAAGTCCTTTTGTATGAACTTCAATTCTTTCATAGTGGATTCAAGTTTACCTTAAGGATAGCTAGGTCAAATCCTCCCCAGGTTTTTACCGTGTGATTTCCTAGGTCATCATATCTTGTGTTCTTTATTTTTCTGCTGCTACATTTATTCTTGATATAATTTTTTGATTGTTTTAACCTAGAATTACATAATTTGACTAAGTTAATCCAATTGTTGTTTTAAGGGGTCTAAAAACCAACAAGTGGTATCAGAGCGGGCTGCTCTCTTATTGTAGATCTTTTGATCTCTGAGCTGATCCTTGACCGTTGTTGTCATGGAACACGGACACTCTGTTATTGTTCCTCCTCACTTTGATGGGAATAACTATGCTTATTGGAAAGTAAGGACGAAAGCATTCCTGAAATTCATTGATGAAAGGGTTTGAAATTCCGTTGAGTACGGATGGGAGAAGCCCACCACTCTTGTGAGTGAGTGGCAAACTTCTCAAAAAGAAGCAGCTGCATTTAATAGCAAAGTTATGAATGCCATCTTTAATGCTGTTTCTATGGAGGAATTTAAGAGAATCTCAAATGTTGAGGTTGCTCACACTGCTTGGAAAATCCTCCAAACTGTGCATAAAGGCACAAAAGCTATCAAAATAAATAAGTTGCAGCAATTAACTTCTAGGTTTGAGAGCATTAGGATGTCTGATGATGAATCCTTTGATGAATTTTATACCAAACTTAATGACATTGTTACTTCTGCATATAATTTGGGTGAAATCTATGATTAACCTAAAATTGTTAGGAAGATTCTTAGATCTTTAACTGAGGACTTTAGACCCAAAGTGACTACCATTACTGAGAGCAAGGATGTGGACTCCATCTCTGTTGATGAACTTGTAGGATCTCTTCAATCCTATGAGTTAGACCTACCCAAAGCTAACAAATCCAAATCAATGGCTCTTAAGTCTGTTGATGATGTTGATGCTGGTGGATTTGATGATGAGCTCTCTACTACAGAGATTGCTTACCTTGCCAAGAACTTTAAAAACTTTCTTAGGAATACTAACAAAAGGGCAAGAAATACAAACACTGCTAAGCCTAGAAATTTTAGGAAGAATGATCCCATTAAGGTTAGCAACATTGAAAACTCTAGAGATAAAGTAGGTCAATCTTCAAATAATTCTTTAGGTTCTTAATGTTTTGGTTGTCAAGGCTATGGTCATGTTAAATCTGAATGTCCTACATTCTTGAGGTCTAAGGGCAAAGCTATGGCTGTAACTCTTAGTGATAATGAGGTTTCTGATGATGAGTCTGGATGTGACGAGGATGGAAACTTCATTGCTTTCACTGCTACTGCAATAGTTAATGAAAGCGTGTCTGTTGAAGAGAACCTTTCTGATGGGGAACTCTCTGAGGATACAGATCTTCAAGAGGCCTATAATAAACTTTGCAAAGTTGCTGCAAAGGATGCTATGAATGTTGAACTTGACTTGAAGAAAATTGAATCTCTTGAGCTTGATAAAAAGAATTTGCTTGTTAAACTGTTTGATGCTAATGAACTTTTGAACAATGTGAAAACTGAGAATATGCTTTTGCTTGATAAAGTTAAATCTTTAGAACTTGATTTATTTGTTACTAGATCTGCTAGTTCTAAACTTAATCAAATGCTGAGTGTTCAAAAGTATCATTCTGATAAATCTGGTTTAGGTTTTGTTGATAGCATCTGTGTATCTACACCACATTCCACGAACTTTGTTCCTTCTTCTTCTTTTGAACCTTTAGTAAGTGAGGTTGTGAGTGAAACTGTTAAAAACCCTGTGAGTGAGGTTGTCAAACCCATAGAAGTTTCACCACCTAGAAAGATAAGGGTTGATTTGAAAGAGTCCAAACCTAAGGAGTCTACCCTTTCTAAGGGCAAGATGCATGGTAAACCTGCTTGGGTTTTTCATTTTTGTGGGAAGTCTGGATTTTGTGCTCGAGAAAGTGTAGCACATGCACAAAAAGAACATAAGGTGTAGCCTCAGCTTTAATTGCTTAATGCTTAAAATTTATGTGTACTATTAGGCTTGATGCCAAATCACATAATTAAAATCGGTGTGTACATTATCCCAACTATTTAATAAGTTTCTGAACAATTAAAATTGGTGTGTATATTATGAGGCAAAAATCAAGAAACTTACATGATTGGAAGCTTTTGTTCTTGGAGATGTGAGAGTTATAAGATATAACTCTTTTGGTGATAGTCTCTTTCAAATTCTATGTGATGAATTTTGTAAACTTTGTGTTTGATTTCTATTCACATATCACCTCACATGTATCTCAAGCTTTTACGAGTTGCACACACTACACAAGTTACTCTTTGCTAAACTTTGTATGTGTTATTGTGTGTGCATTTGGTTTGACCAACCAAGTTTGAAAATATCTTGAGAATTATGCACAACATATTTGTTGCCTGAGAATCTAAAGGGAGAATGGTTGAAAGTTTGTTTTGAGAAATTGGGTTTAAAACTTGGGTTTTTGAAAAAAAAAAAAAAATTCATCTCATACTCATGCATTTTGTTCATTAATTTTAATGCTATGAGGAGTTTGTGCCCAAAATGTGTTTGTTTTTCTCAAAACTGAGTTTTTTCTCAAAAATTAGTGAGCCTCTGCCCGTTTTGATTGATCCATTCTGTTTTTCAATCGATCAAAAATGTGCTTAAAATGTTTTATGAGTCTCGGGTTGATTCGATCGATAGAATGTAATTTTCGATCAATCGAATATCGCGAATCAGGTTTTTTAAAAATCAGACTTTGAATAGTTCAAATCACTTTTTCAAACTTTTTCAAACCTTTTTTCTCTCTCTCCGACTCGGCAGGCTCCACAACAAATTTTTTGTCGTTTTCCTTCTAATTTCTTGCAAGATTTTTCTCTACATAAGCCGGTATGTCCATATTACCCTTCCTTTTGCATTGTTTTTCAAGATTTCATGCATTATTTCATGGTTTTTGGGTAAATTTTCGGACTATGCATAAATTGGATTTTTGTTTAATCAAGCCTTATTTTGTGAAATTGATCAATGGGTATTGTTGCAATACTGATATATTCATGATCTATGGTAGTTAATTTGATCAATTTGGGGTTTTGTGAAAAATTAAAAATCTAGGGCTTGTAATTGATCCGAATTGGGGATTTGTTCAAATTGGGTTCAATTGATGCAATTGGCTTGTTGTTTTGATGTAATTGATCATTATATTGTGTATTCTAGCTTCTGTGATGATCAATTAGTCAAATTTCTTTCAAAACTTAACAAGTGATTTTTCAATTTTGGGGTTTTTGTTAGACACTCCGTGCTCAAGCCAATTTTGTGCACTTGAACTCAAATTGGACTTAGTTTTACTGCATTAGAACATGCATCATGAAATTGTAATTGTTCATGCATCATATAGATTTTTATTCTTTTTTTTTTTTTGGTGCTAATTTGCAGTCTACCCTTGGTTTTTTTTTTTTTTTTTTTTTTTTTGTTCTTTTGGTTCTTCTTGTGTCTTTGTCCTTTCCTTAGCATCATGCCTAGGAAGACTAGAGCTCGTAGGTCTATTCCCTCACCTTCTCCTCCCCCACCTTTCTTTAATCGTGAGAGATTTCCGAGTGAGAAAAACCAAGAGATTTTTGAGAAGCTGAACCTGAAGAGGAAAATTTGGTCTAAGCGTTCTATTGTCTTAGATGAGTTAGATCCTGCCATTAGGGCAAATTTTGAGTGTCGGGGCTAGTTACCTCTGTTGGATATTTATGATCCACCTCCTTGAGCTACCCTGATTAGAGAGTTCTTTTCGAACATCTCTATCTGCATCTATGATTTCAACACTTTAGTAAAGAGTTGGATATGAGGTGTAGAGTACGTCATTATTCCTATTATAGTGGCTGATGCTCTAAAGGTACCTTTGGTCCAGCACCCTGTTTACCCGTACGATGAGTCTCCACTCTTGGATGATGTCATGTCTTACATCACTAGGTCTTCTATCCAGTGGGGTTTTGATCCTCAGATCACTTCTGCTGAGCTTCCTAAGACTATCTATCTTTTTCTTAGGATAGCATGTCATTCTATCACTAATAAGTACTTTTTAGAGGGCATAGTGCTATTCATAACAACACACATAAACATTAACAAAATAACAATAAAAATCAACATAAGATAAAAACTAATGATTACCCTAAACTTCCAATTGTTGGCAAATTTATCTTTGATTGTTGAATAAAAATCTTATTTTGAGTTTTTTTTTTTTTATTGTTTTTTTTTTTTAAGATTAAAACTAAGATGATATTGATACTTCATGATTGTGATTGTGTTTTAAAAAATAACCATCAGTCTCCGTCAAATGGGAAGAAAAATTGCTTTCTCAAACGGGGAGGGAGGTATTAATCAAGGCGGTGGTGCAAGCGATTCCCACATTCACAATGAGTTGTTTCAAGCTCCCAATGGGCCTTTGTGACGAAATTGAAAAGCTCATTCGAAGATTTTGGTGGCGCCAAAGGGGTGACTGGTGGAAGATTCATTGGGTTAGATGGGAGGAGATGTGTGAACCAAAATCTGAAGGGGGTATGGGCTTCAAGGAGTTAGCTTTGTTCAATGATGCTCTTTTGGCAAAGCAAACTTGGAGGTTGCTGCATAACCATGATTCCTTGTTTTACGAAGTATTTAAATCAAGGTTCTTTCCCAATTGTTCAATTCTAGAGGCTAAGGAAGGTCATGGAGGCTGATACGCATGGAGGAGTATTTTGAAGGGTAGGGAGGTTATCCAGAGGGGTGCAAAGTGGCGTGTTGGTGATGGGGAAAATATCAAAATTTGGGGAGAAAAATGGGTGCCCTCTGTACAAACTCCAGCTGTCCATGGACCCCTCACGGCTGATTTGTAAAATGCCAAGGTCAGTTCCCTCATAAATCCTATCACACGGCAATGGAACTATAGTGTACTGCATAACTCCTTTAGTGCAGAAGAATCGAAGCTGATACAGAAAATCCCCCTCAGCCGAATTAATGCAAACGACACCCTATACTGGCCTTATGTGCAAACTGGTGAGTACTTGGTCAGGTCTGGGTATTTCTTCCTCAAGACTGAAGCAAAATCAGATTTTCCTTTGAGACAAAACAACACCGAAATGATGAAACCATTGTGGAAAAAAATTTGGAAAATGCCCGTGCCTTGAAAAGTCTGAAACTTTCTGTGGAAGGCTTGTCGGAATGCAATTCCAACGATGAAGAATCTGCAGCGGCGATGTGTGGTAGAAGATTCAATCTGTCCCCTCTGTTCGCAACAAGAAGAGACCGTGCTCTATGCAATCTAGTCTTGCCTGAAGTTAGCACAGGTGTGGGAAGATAACAATCAATGGAATTTCAGACATCAAATGACATTTGTTGATATCCCCACAATTGCTCCTTCATGTTCTTGATTCGGATTGCAGTGAATCTTTTTGCTATGCAAGCTTGGACAGTTTGGTTTAGGCGAAACAAGGTTACAACAGCCCCGCCGAGCTTCCCGCTGAATCAGGTTGCATAGAGAGCACATGACGCCTTGATGGAGTACAGATCAGCTCAGCAAAAGTCATGCAAGACAAGGCCCTCAGTCCGAACAAATGCTAGGTGGTCACCCCCTCCTGATGGCTGGTATAAAGCAAATATTGATGCAGCCACGTTCCAAAAGGAGGGAAGAGCAAGAATTGGAATCATTTGGCGTGACAGTAATGGGTTGGTGATGGCGTCTGCACAGAAAATTCTCAGCTCACGTCTTCAGTGGTGGAGATTGAAGCTTTGGCTACTATCCAAGCCATTGAACTCTCTTCTGAGCTGGGTTTTGACCAAGTTGTCTTTAAGGGTGATTGTCAAACAGTCATGAAGGCACTAACAGACTCATCACAACCATTTGCAACCTATGGCTTGCTAATCCAGGATGCACAAGTCTTGGCAATTCGGTTTAGTGGGGTTAGGTTCCAATATGCTGGTAGAGAAAGTAACAAAGTAGCTCACAACCTTACTAGATATGCACGACATATCACATGTTATTATGTATGGATGGAGGACATTTCAATCCAATGTTTGAATGTTTATTAAGCAGACATGCCTTAATGAAATAAAATTCAAGTCTTCTTTCTCAAATTAAAAAAAAAAAAAAAATGAATAATGAAGATTCAATGTGATATTAACATATCTAGTGAAATGCATCAAAAATGAAATTTAAGGGATAGTTTAGAGAAATATATTACCATTCCTTCTACAATTTGGAACAACTATTCCTAAACCAATTAGTATTTTGAATTCCTAAATTAATTTGTTACACATTTTTTGTTTTTTTGGGTTTGGTGGGACCCTGTCCGTTGGCATCAATCAGAGCCCAATCCAGAATAGAGTTGATGGGTTACACACTTTACACTTCCCAATTATACAATGAGAGGCCTACCATGCCCAATTGTGGGTCAGACCATTAAATGAGTGTTTGAACGGACCAGCTTGTGAACGGATTTGCATCCTTGATTTGCAACAATGGAGAATGGGAGTTTTGAATGTGGAAGACATGAAAATCTTTCCAGTAATCTTTTATTAGATGTTTTGAATGTGGATTGGACTCACATATATATGTTTCACTTATTATTTTCATTTTTCACTTTAAAAAAAAAAAAAAAAAGATCGTTAAATTTTTCCGCCCACCATGCAAATTTGCGCCTACTAAAAGATAGTACTTGGAACCTTATAGAGGCACATGGTGAATTCCTTATATCGGAAGAAAATGACAATTTAGATGTAGACCCTTTCCTAAAGGAGATGCATTTCTAAAAGGCATGGTCTTTTGCATTCCATGTTCGTTGATAGACTTATATGAATTAATACACCCAACTCAGAGTTGAAATAAAAAGGTGTCCTAAACACTGACGCCAAATGGAAGCCTTGGAGAGGACACCCAAACAAATAGGTTAGACTTCAATTCCACTCTTGCCATGGAAAAGTGTATTCCAATTGTTTAGGTCCTTAACGAAAAAATTAGAATCAGTAAAGATAAACGCATAATTATATTTACGAGCAAAACGATTTACTGATAAAATGTCAGTAGAAGAAAAAGATGGGTAAATAATATAGTTTGATTCAGATAGAAATGAGTAAATATATGTGTAAAACCGAGGACCATATGTTTGAGATATGCAAATCTAAGCAATTTCCAAAAGTAACCTTGTCCCCATGGTATTCATTGTGAATCAATAGATTGGTCTATGCTCGCTGTGATGTTCAAAGAGGCCCCATTATCTGTGTACCATGTTTCATCATTAGAAAAATCTCCGAAATGCAGCAACCATGGCTGCAAATTTCTTTGTTGGTGATGATGCCGAAAAAACCACTAGTGAGCTACACGATCCTTGCACACTCAAATTAGCACCTGCGCAACACAGAAAGAGAACCCAACAGAGACCACCGGTGTGGTGCCGGCCAAATACCCTTCGAAGGTTAAGTTAGAACTATTCTCACAACTCTAGAGTACTAGAGAGGGGTTGATTATGCGTACCTTGATTTGTGAGGGTATTGGGGCTTTTATAGTAGTAGAAGATTGATATCTCTTCCTTCACGCGGAAGTCTTTTCCTTATAGAACTCTTCTTTGTAGAATCCTAAACGTGATGGACAAGATATTTCCTTGTGGGGAAGATACTCATTAATGTGTGTATATTCTAGAATCCTCTTATCACTAGAATTCCTTTAACCTTGGGATTCCTTGAAGTGTGCCGCAAGTATCTTATAACAGGGGTCTTCATGCTAGTAGTTGGACCCGTCGCCATCATGTCCATCTGAGCTGGATCCGTTCATAATGGACCGCGGATGCTGGGCCCATTTAAGATGGATCCATTTACAACGGAAAGAGGATGCCTGGGTCCGTCCTCTATTGGCCCGCAGAGGATGTTCCGTCAAGCCCACCTCATAAAGATTTTTACCCTTTCACTTGGAGACCACATAATAATGGGATGGATGCTATGTGGCCGTTCGGTTCGTACATGCCACGTCTGTCCGTGCCACCTTTGTCCAGATAGCTCTGTCATGCATAATTTTTCCTCTTCAGTTGCCCCCTTCACCTTATGGGTCCGTGATCTTGGAGTGAAAGGACCCGTGGGGTGCCGATTTGATTTGGATCCTGGTAGACTTGTTAGTCTTTGACAGGCTGGCCAAAAATTATTTATGGCGCAGGGGACCTAAATTTTGACCAAGGGACTTTTGGGTGACATGGTTCATCTGTCCTCCCGTAGGTAGGAAGACTTAGAATTTTCACCAAGGCACTCGCGGGTGGAAGGCGACTTGGTTCGTCCTTCTACCCGTAGGTAGTAGGACTTAAAATTTGTACCAAGGCACTTGTGAGTGACTTGGTTAGTCCTTACACCCGTAGGTAGTAGGACTTAAAGGTTGTACCAAGGCACTCGTGAGTGACTTGGTTCGTCCTTCCACCCGTAGATAGTAGGACTTAGAATTTTTACCAAGACACTCGTTGGTGACTTGGTTCGTCCTTCCACCCGTAGATAGGAAGACTTAGAGTTTTCACCAAGGCACTCGTGGGTGACTTGGTTCGTCCTTCCACCCGTAGGTAGTAGGACTTAAATGTTGTACCAAGGCACTCGTGAGTGACTTGGTCCGTCCTTCCACCCGTAGGTGGTAGGACTTAAATGTTGTACCAAGACACTTGTGAGTGACTTGGTCTGTCCTTCCACCCGTAGGTAGTTGGACTTAAATGTTGTACCAAGGCACTCGTGAGTGACTTAGTCCGTCCTTCCACCCGTAGGTAGAAAGACTTAAATTTTTTACCAAGACACTCGTTTATGACTTGGTTCGTCCTTCCACCTGTAGGTAGGAGGACTTAAAATTTTTTTTACCAAGACACTCGTTGGTGGCTTAGTTCGTCCTTCCACCCGTAGGTAGGAAGACTTAGATTTTTTTTATCAAGACACTCGTTGGTGACTTGGTTCGTCATTCCACCCGTAAGTAGGAAGACATAGAGTTTTCACCAAGGCACTTGTGGGTGACTTAGTTTGTCCTTCCACTCGTAGGTGGTAGGACTTAAATGTTGTACCAAGACACTTGTGAGTGACATGGTCCGTGCTTCCACCCATAGGTAGTAGGACTTAGAATTTTCACCAAAGCACTTGTGGGTGACTTGGTTCGTCCTTCCACCCGTAGGTAGGGGGACTTAAAAATTTTTTTACCAAGACACTCGTTGGTGGCTTAGTTCGTCCTTCCACCTATAGGTAGGAAGACTTAGATTTTTTACCAAGGCACTCGTTGGTGACTTGGTTCATCCTTCCACCCGTAGGTAGGAAGACTTAGAGTTTTCACCAAGGCACTCGTGGGTGACTTGATTCGTCCTTCCACCCGTAGGTAGTAGGACTTAAATGTTGTACCAAGGCACTCGTGAGTGACTTGGTCCGTCGTTCCACTCGTAGGTAGTAGGACTTAAATGTTGTACCAAGGCACTCGTGAGTGACTTCGTCCGTCCTTCCACCCGTAGGTAGTAGGACTTAAATTTTGTACCAAGGCACTTATAAGTGACTTGGTTCGTCCTTCCACCCGTAGGTGGTAGGATTTAGATGTTGTACCAAGACACTTGTGAGTGACTTGGTCCGTCCTTCCACCCGTAGGTAGTAGGACTTAAATTTTGTACCAAGGCACTTATAAGTGACTTGGTTCATCCTTTCACCCGTAGATGATAGGACTTAAATGTTGTACTAAGACACTTGTGAGTGACTTGGCTCGTCCTTCCACCCGTAGGTAGTAGGACTTAGAATTTTCACCAAGGCACTCGTGGGTGACTTGGTTCGTCCTTCCACCCGTAGGTAAAAAGACTTAAATTTTGTATGAGAATCAGGTGCCATTAGCATCCTTGATCGTCAGTATCCTTGGTTGTCGATCCATCCCATTGGGATGAGGATTAGGTGTCCGTCAGCTTCCTTTTTGTAGTGTTTAGCTCTCTGAGGTCTTATTGAAGCGTTGTCGTTTGTCTTATGCTTATCCGTAGGATTGGGCATCCTTCTGCACGGTAAGCCATTGATACACTGCCCCTGAGACGCGTGACGAAACTTTCAACCTTTAGGACACGTTGTAGTCCTCTATTAGCATCCCATTCTTAAGGTATTTTTTCCGTCTACTTTGGATCATGGACTTGCCAATGTGACTGAGTGTTACTTCATCATCAAAAAATTTTTATTTTTTATTTTTTAGTTGTGTGTGTATCTGTCCACTTTTTGGGATGGACGTGCATACGTCCACCTTCTTCTTCTTCCTCTTATGCTTATCCGTAGGATTGGGCATCCTTCTGCACGGTAAGCCATTGATACACTGCCCCTGAGACGCGTGACGAAACTTTCAACCTTTAGGACACGTTGTAGTCCTCTATTAGCATCCCATTCTTAAGGTATTTTTTCCGTCTACTTTGGATCATGGACTTGCCAATGTGACTGAGTGTTACTTCATCATCAAAAAATTTTTATTTTTTATTTTTTAGTTGTGTGTGTATCTGTCCACTTTTTGGGATGGACGTGCATACGTCCACCTTCTTCTTCTTCCTTTTTTTTTTTTTTTTTTTTTTTTTTTTTTTTTTTTTTTTTTTTGGGATGGACATGCATCAATCCATCTTCTTCTTCTTTTTTTTTTTTTTTTTTTTTTTTGTGTCCGTCCACTTTTTGGATGGACATTCATCCATCCATTTTTTTTTTTTTTTGTATGGACATGCATCCGTCCATCTTCCTTTTTTTTTTTCTTTTTTTTTTTTTTTTTTTTGTCCATCCACTTTTTTGGATGGACATGCATCCATCCACCTTTTTTTTTTTTTTGGATGGACATGCATCCGTCCATCTTCTTCTTCTTCTTTTTTCTTTTCTTTTTTTTTTTTGTGTGTGTGTCCGTCCGCTTTTTTGGATGGATATGCATCCGTCCACCCTTTTTCTTTTGTGTGTGTCTGTCCACTTTTTTGGATGGACATGCATCCGTCCGTCCACTTTTTTGGATGGACATGCATCCGTCCATCTTTCTTTACTTTTGTGTGTCCGTCCACTTTTTTGGATGGAAATGCATCCGTCCACCCTTTTTTTTTTTTTTTTTTTGGGATGGACATGCATCCGTCCATCTTCTTTATTTTTTTTATTTTATTATTATTTTTTTTTTTGTGTGTGTGTGTGTGTGTCTGTCCACTTTTTTGGATGGACATGCATTCGTCCACCCTTTTATTTATTTATTTTTTTTGTTGTCCGTCCACTTGGGGTTGTGGACATGTTGTGGTGACTGTTATCTCGTCACTTTGTTGGTCGTTCACTTGGGGTCATGGACTTGTTAAGGTGACAAAGTGTTGTCTTGTCACCTTGTTGGTCATCCACTTGGAGTCGTGGACTCCTTGAGGTGACTAAGTGTTACCTCGTCACCTTGTAGGTCGTCCACTTGGGGTCGTGGACTTCTTGAGGTGACTAAGTGTTGCCTCGTCACCTTGTTGGTCGGCCACTTGGGATGATCTGTCCATCTTGTGGACTTAGTTTATATCTGTCCACCTTGTGGACTTTTGATTTTTTCATCCTCTTGGGATGATTCATTCAGCTTGTAGACTTAGTTTTATATTTGTCCACCTTGTGGACTTTGGATTTTTTATCCTCTTGGGATGATCCGTCCAGCTTGTAGACTTAGTTTTATATCCGTCCACCTTGTGGACTTTGGATTTTTTATCCGTTTGGGATGATTCGTCCAGCTTGTGGACTTAGTTTACATCCGTCCATTTTTTGGACATAATTTTATATCCGTCCACCTTGTGGACTTTGGATTTTTTATCCTTTCGGGATGATCCGTCCAGCTTATGGACTTAGTTTATATCCGTCCATTTTTTGGACTTAGTTTATCAAGTAGGAAGAACACAAGCGTGTCTGACTATTTCTCTTATTGAAAGAAAACCATGTAGAAGAAAAAGGTACCTGCCCTATTGGGCTTAAAAAGGCATTTGTAGAAAGAATCGTTTGACGTAAAAACTTGCGATAGCAAAACTAAATAATGGAAAAAATTGTTCGTAGTAAAAAACTAATAAAAACTTAGTAATAAACTGGAAACTGGGGGGGCGTCGATGCTCTTCATGTCGTCTCTACTGGTGGTATCTCCTTAGGTGCTCCGTGTTCCATGGTTGCTGCGGCTTTTGCCCGTCCAGCGTCTTGAAGTGGTAGGTTCCCTTCCATCTCCATCATAGCAATGTAGCACTCTCGTGTGGCCATCTGATTTCCTCGTAGCTCTCCTACCCTGTGCTCCGTAGGAAATTTGATCATTAGGTGGTATGTTGACGTTACCGCCTTCCATGAGTTAAGGGTGGGTCATCCGATGATAGCATTTTAAGCGGATGAGCAGTCGACCATAAGGAAAGTCATCTCCTTTATGATCCATTGAGGATAATCACCTATTGTTACCGAAAGCGTGACCGCGCCTAATAGGAATACCCTCGTACCTCCAAAGCCAATCAGTGGAGCATTTGTCGATATTAACCGTTCTCTACCAATCCTCATCTGCTGGAACGCCGGATAGTATAAGATGTCTGCTGAGCTGCCATTGTCGATTAGCACTCAATGCATGTTGAAGTCCCCCACTTGTAAGGTGATAACAAGCACGTCCTTATAAGGGTGGTGAAGACGTCGGGCATCCTCTTCTGAGAATCCTATGATCGGGTTTTTCATCCGTGCTATTTTTGGTACGGAGCCCGTTAGCTGGACGTTATGAACCATCTTGAGGTATGTTTTTCTGGCCTTTTTGGACAACCCTATAGTTGCCGTGCCCCCTGTGATCATTCTTATATCCCCTATAGGTGGTCTGGGACGCTCATTATCTCGGCGGGGTGGCTGCTCTTGATGTTGATGATCCGTCCTTTCCTTGCTGACGAACTTCTGCAACTTTCCCTGTCTAATGAGGGCTTCAATCTGTTGTTTCAAGTCATAGCAGTCAGCTGTGTCATGTCTGTGATCGCGATGGAAGCGACAATACCTATCTCCGGATCGTTTGCTGGGATCTCCCTTCAGCTTTCTAGGAAAAGTCAGTGTCCCCTCGTCCTTGATTTGCATGAGGACTTGGTCGATAGGGGCGGTCAGTGGAGTGAAGCTTGTGAATCTCCCCGTAGGGGGCTCGGAGCGCCTATCATCCCTTCGCTCTCCAGTTCTTACCATCTTCCGCCCTCTTTCCTCTCTGATATCTTCCTGCCTTTCTCTCTTTTTGGGCTTTTCCTCTCGAGCTAGTAGAGCGTCTTTGGCATTCATATATTTGGTGGCCCTGTAAAGCACGTCCGACATAGTTTTCAGGTCATTTTTATATAGTGAAAATAAGAACTTACCTTTCCTTAGCCCATTCGTAAATGCTGCTACGAGTATTTTATCGTCGGCCTCGTCGATTGAGAGTGCTTCCTTATTAAAGTAGGGTATGTAAGATTGAAGTGTTTCATCTTCTCTTTGCTTGACACTATCAAGCATGCTGTGGATTTCTTGTATCGGTGTCCTCTAATAAAGTGTGACGTGAATTGGGCGCTCAACTCTTTGAAAGTGCTGATGGAATTGGGCGTCAGCCTGCTAAACCAAATTCTCGCCAGGCCTTTCAGCGTTGTAGGGAAGGCCCTACACATGATCTTGTCCGCTACTACTTGAAGATGCATCAGGGTCTTGAAGGTCTCTAGATAATCCAGTGGATCCTTCACCTCGTCGTAACTATCTATATGCGGCATGCGGAACTTATGGGGTAGGGGGAAGGAGTTGACGGCCGCGGTGAAAGGCGAGTTGGTGCGGTTGACCAAGTTGTCAAGGTCACTAGACACTCGTCCTTTGAGCGCGTTCATCATAACCTTCATCTGCTCCTTCATTGCCTGCATCTCCGCGGCAATATGTGGCGGAGTTGCATCTGTGAGGGATGGCATGTTCAAATTTTGCCTCTCCAATCTACTTGGGGCGTGGCTGCTCTCAGGTTTCTCCTGGTTTTTTCTTTCCGCGCTGGTCCCTTGATCTCCTTGCTGGTTATTCAGTGCTGCGTTTTTCTGGCGCAGCTGTTCTTCCAAGTCATGATTTTGTTTGGTGAGGCATTCTACGGCAGCAGCGAGAGTTTGAACTTGTCTCTCGAGGGCAGTCGTGTGTGGTTCTTCTTCCTGAACTTCGTTGGTGGTTGCCATCGAGCGAGTGAGTACCATGCAACCCTTTTGTCTAGGAAACGTTAATATTATTTGCGAATCTCTATGGCGTTTCCCACAGACGGCGCCAACTGATGATGTCGAAAAAACCACCAATGAGCTACACGATCCTTGCACACTCAAACTAGCACCTTCGCAACACAGAAGGAGAACCCAACAGAGAGCATCGGTGTGGTGCCGGCCAAATACCCTCCGAAAGTTAAGTTAGAACTATTCTCACAACTCTAGAGTGCTAGAGAGGGGTTGATTATGCGTACCTTGATTTGTGAGGGTATTGGGGCTTTTATAGTAGTAGAAGATTGACATCTCTTCCTTCGCGTGGAAGTCTTTTCCTTATAGGACTCTTCTTTGTAGAATCCTAAACGTGATGGACAAGATATTTCCTTGTGGGGAAGATACTCATTAATGTGTGTATATTCTAGAATCCTCTTATCACTAGAATTCCTTTAACCTTGGGATTCCTTGAAGTGTGCCGCAAGTATCTTATAACAAGGGTCTTCATGCTAGTAGTTGGACCCGTCACCATCATGTCAAACTGAGCTGGATCCGTTCATAACGGACCGCGGATGCTGGGCCCGTTCAAGATGGATCCGTTTACAACGGAAAGAGGATGCCTGGGTCCGTCCTCTATTGGCCCGCAGAGGATGTTCTGTCAGGCCCACCTCGTAAAGATTTTTACCCTTTCACTTGGAGACCACATAATAATGGGATGGATGCTACGTGGCCGTTCGGTCCGTACATGCCACGTTTGTCCATGCCACCTCTGTCCAGATAGCTTTGTCATGCATAATTTTTCCTCTTCAGTTGGTACTCTCCCTTTATTTGCATTGTCCTTGCGCAGTTGATGGCACGCAACGTGGCCAGGTCTATGACAAAATTTGCAAGCTGACCTAGGCTTGTAAGGATCACCAATATTACCAATTTGTGGAGTTCTTGGTGTGGAGTCACTTTAAATCCCTCAATCGAAACTTTCGTCAACGGGCTTTCCTGCTAATGCAAAGTTATCAGTAATGGAGTCGATCTGTTTCGCAACAAATTTGTTATAGAGAGATGTCCTCTTTAGGTGGTTTCAAGTTGATGCTTTAGTTGTAGAACTCAAGAATGAAATTGAGAATCTAAGATCCATTGCATTTTTTCCAGCTATAGCGACAGTGTATATCATTTGTATAAAATGACCCTTCACTTAAATTATGTAAGAAATGAAATTCTCCTAAATTCTTTAGCTTCTATTATCATAAAAATAATATGTATGTTATTTGTATTGGCGGTTTTGAATATTCGTTCAGTTTGAATCAATCGACACATGTTTTAAAATTCTTATCAAAGTGTACAAATGAACATAAATATAACCACAATATCATTTATCTCAAGAACAAATGCTACCTATCGACCTTCAACCACTGTAACAGTAACATTGTTAATAAAGCATTTACTTTGGCTGCTTTGAGAGGACTCTGTATACAAAGCAATCTCCCTTTCAGTAAATGCAGGCTACTTTGGACGAGGAAGATCAACAATCTCACTTTTAAGCATGGAAATAACAAAAAATATAGCCGGCCTCTCTTTGGCAAAATCTTGCACACACAACAATCCAATATGTATGCACCTCAAAATCTCCATTTTAAAGCAAGGTTTAGATATCATTGGGTCTATTAAGGCTACAATGTTGTCTACATTCCACAATTTCCATGCCTGGAAAATAACATAAAAACAAGATTGCAATTCTTAGCTTCAATACAAAATCACTCAAGAAAGAAGCATTGGAGGTTTTCAAAATAAAGGAAATGAGAGAAGGAAGACTTACAAATCCTAAATGGCTCATGCACTGCTCATCACGATGAAAGCTTGTGTTTCTTCTTCCACTAACTATCTCTAGTAACAACACACCAAAGCTGAAGACATCTGATTTCTCTGAGAATTGTCCTCCCATTGCATATTCAGGAGACATATAACCCCCATATTTTCACAACAAAAAACATCAAAATCTTGTCATCCCAAATAGGCATCTAATTGAATTGGTGAAAAACAAAAGATACTTACTAAGTTCCAACAACCCTATTAGTATTGGCCTGGTCTTCATTTCCTCCAAAAATCCGAGCCAAACCAAAATCTGATATTTTTGGATTTAGCTCTTTATCCAACAAGATATTACTTGCCTTTAGATCTCTATGTATAATCCTTAATCTAGAATCCCTATGAAGGTAGAGCAAACCTCGACCAATTCCTTCAATAATGTTGAACCGTTTTCTCCAATCTAGCAATTTTTCTTTGTTTGGGTCTATTGAGTTTGAACAAAAGAGAGAGAAACTCACAAGGTGAATGAACATAAATTTGCAAAAGAAATTCATATAGTGAAGTCATAAGAGAACTGGAAAAGTCTATTCAATTGATATATCAAAACAAAGACTATTGTTTCGTTAGCTCATAATACACTAACAATATTTATATGCAGAAAATGTAAAAATGTAACGTATTTGTATTATAATTGAGGGCATCAAAATGAACTAACTGAAGAGGAATGCATCCAGGCTTTTGTTCAGCATGTATTCATAGATCAACATCTTTTCTTCTCCTTCAACACAACAACCAAGGAGTCTAACAAGATTCCGATGTGGGAGTTTAGAAATTACTATCACCTCATTCATAAATTCTTGTAACCCTTGTCCGGAGGCTTTAGAAAGTCTTTTTACTGCGATTTCTTGTCCATCGGACAATTCTCTCTATAAACAAACATCAAAATGATTAATTAGCTATTCAAATTATTAGACAAGAAACCTCTAGAAGAACAACCATTACCCTATATACAGGACCAAATCCACCCTGCCCAAGCTTATTAGATAGATGGAAGTTGTTTGTTGCACTCGCCAGCTTCTCAAAATTGAATAGTGGTAGCTCTTGGACTCTGACTTGGTTCAGGTTGTCATTATGATATTTTTGACGTGCTTCCCCTTTGTTGAACAATAAGATCTCCTTTGCTTTCATTTTCCTTGCTAATTAACACTATAGTAGTGAGTAATGTAGTATATAGCAACATTTCCGTGCCCACCGTGATAATTTAAGTTGGAAAATTACCTTTTTGTTTTGTCATCCCCCTCCACAGAAAATATGTGCAGATAGAAATGAAAAATGTTCCTATGATCACTGTGATTGTGACAATTATTTTCATATCTCTCACTTTATCTGTAAATCAGGGGAAAAAAAGTGTAACAATTATTCTAACAAAACAGATGGCAAAACAGTGTTAAATCATTAGTTTTTTAACAAGGATTTCCTTATCATGGGGAGCTGGGGGGTAATGGGAGTTGGTTGAAGTTGAAAGACTAAGTTAATCAGTCAGTCCTAGTTCTGTCTGCGGTTTCTCAGGTTTGTCCATATTTTACAAGTGATGTTTTGTTTTAGTCCAATTATGTTAAATTGGGTTTTGTCACAGAATTAATGCTAAAAAGGAAGATTGTTAGATTTTAGTTTAGCAAATTCCATGACATTGTAATCTTAGTTGAGTCTGTAATGTTTGTCAAATGTTCAAGATTAAGTGTTCAAGATGCAGCTCAAAGAAGACAGCTATTGAAGATATTGTTCGGTTCTTCAATCATTGCTCAATTGACTGAACTTGAGTTTTTGACAGTCTTTCAATCCCAGGTTGATTGATCGAGTGCCAGTTCTTGACAGTGGCTTGATCTGTTGAGCTTTGATGATATACTATGATTCAAGAATAAATATACTATGATTGATTATATAGTAAATTCACAATAATTTTACTTCGAATGTACAAAATCAAATAATCACCCAAAAAACTATCTTCCTTTTTGTTGTGAAACTTAGTTTTGATGATATATATGACTAAAATGCCCATCTTGTAGTTGTAGTAGAAACAAAAAGAGTACAAATGAGTTCAATCAGTCTATAAACAAATTGATAAATTGTTGAGCTTTTAATCTTTATTGACCATTTTAAACCATTCAAAAAGAAATGATGAACAATTTAAAAATAGAAAAATGAATACTTCAGATCTACTACCATCCCATCAAAAATTAAATACAAGAAAGAAGGGAAATACATGCACATATAAATCAAGAAACTAAGTTAAAATAAAAATAAAAGTGTAATTCTACTTCAAGACCCTCAGTCTCTTATAACGGAGACCTGTTGGGCTAGGATGGTCATAGCCGCCTTAGGCTTAAAGTGGCTCCATCTCTGCGGTGGTGTATGATTTAACAGTGGTGTCCACACATTCTAGTGTACATATAGTACGCATAAATCACAAATTTTTCTTGTAAATTGTGACTCGTGTATAGAATATTGTAATTTGTGTAATCTAGTTTGTGCACTAGTAATTATCCATGATTTAAAGCATAAGATAAATTTTGAAAGACAACAAAACAACTCACCAAGTTCTGAATAGGCAACACGAATGTAAAGATCAACTCCGCTGCTGGAGAATTTTTGTATGTCAATTAAGTTTCTAGTCCATTGCATACAACCAGTGCCAATATCACATGCATAAGCTATACAAGAACAATTCTCTAAACACTGCTGTCTGCAATAGTCTTCATTAGCAGGTGACAAATCTGCAAAGTCTGGCACCTTCATCATCTCCAGTTTCAAAAATTCATCCATTTTGCTGGCTTCATTGCCTGTAGTGTTCACCCTCTCACACTGCAAGGGTGTCCTCCTCAAACATCCACTAGTCCAATTTCCTCTATTCCATTCCTCTGTGTTCTTTGGCTCAAACCCAGGTAAACAGCTGCAAATTGGTGAAGTCCGTGAATTACAGCTTCCAAATGCCCCACAGGTACCATAAACATCACACTCACTTTTCACAGCATTCCACACGATCCTCCAATCGTCCTTCTCACTATCCCAATATCTTTCCACCAAATCTCCTTCAGCAGTCAGTACATAATGAAAAAAGGAATTGATGACATAAGAAAAACTTAAAGAAATTGTTCCATTTTGATCATCTACGACACTAAATCCATCATTAAATACAGAATTCATTTCTGGTATTCCTATAAAGATTCGAGAGTTCCATGGACCACTGCGCCAATGGGGGCTACCTTCTTTCCAAATGAATAGTTGAACGAGACTTCGAGGTTGAATACCACCCGAGAAGCTTCCAATGGATGGAACAGAATGGCTTTTCCATGATGTCAACTGCACTTTCTCACCTGTTCTTTCATTATTACTAATTTTCAGCTTTTGCAAGAGTGTGTCAGAAGGATGTTGGAAACTCTCCCATATGATTGTCCCTGTACTGTTTTCTCGCAAGACTAAGTTCCCCGAATCTAAAAGCTGGGCACTCAAATTGACAACAGAGTTTGTAACATTTGATGACCAAAGAATCTCCTTTTGTCCATTTAGTATTACAAGATTGCCGTCCTCAGATATGGTAAGAACCCCAGAAGAATCCTTGAGGGGTTTATCTCTGTTAGCTACCCATTGAGCAGGTAAATCAGATTTTTTATTATACCATATTCCGAGGTAGCGATTGGTAGAATTTACTGGGCTGAAGAATCCTAGTTTGAAAGCATTCCCATTGGAGATTATGTAGTCAGAGTCTTTGATGGGTTCAAAAGATGTAATGGTGTCTGTGGCAGAGTCGGATTCTAAACAAAAGCAACATAGAAAGACTAGAAGAACTGGTATGCTTGTATTTCGAACAAGACCCATAACTTGTTCAATGCTTCTGGTTTGAGCAGTTTTGTGGAATACACTGATACCCCAATATATTCAAACCATTGTTTATAGATGGCTACGGTCCACACATGGTAGGTGGGGGTGTCCTTTAAAAATTAATAAATTATGTTTGGCGCATGTTAGAGATTTGATTCCAACAAACGGGTCTGCTCCTAATGATGACTTTGGATGACAGGACTACATGAGTAGTCATTGCTTGTTTTCCCAGTTCCCACAGAGTATAAAGATTCTGGTTTGTGAGAATCTCCATTTTGACTGTGATGAGCAGTTATTGCTTTATTTGCTTCTTTTCCCAAACATTTATTTGAAATCTATTGCAATAGCTGAAAGGATAAAAGCTATTACATACTTTCACACGTTTACACACGCATTAAAAACAAGTAAAACTGGGACTTGAAATCATGATTTTGAAAACCGTCACACTTTAACTTTCCTTTTCATGTGTAATGAATATTACTCAAGCGGAAAACTCGGACTTTCTATCGAAATGTTCCTAACACTTTATCTCTGGCTTTTTCTTTTTTCTTTTTTTCCAATTATTGACTTACCTCAGTTAGCTGTTGAGGATAAAAGACAAGAAACAAGTGGGGGAGACAAGCTCCCACATGGCCTTGACAAAAAGAGAGAAAAGAGAGAGACACATACGAACCCATTTAGAAAAAGGGTCGAATGACAAAAAGAGAGAAAAGGGAGACAAGCTCCTACTTGATACACTCTCTCTCCGCCGACTGAGAATCTGTCTTTCAAGAATAAATCACCACAACAAGGAGGGTGAAGTTCTATTTCTATGGGTTGAAATTTGAAAAAGATCTGTTTTTTGCTCTCTCCTTCCCCTTCTCTGTTCCTCTTCTTCTTGAAAAAAGAAGCATTGTGCCGAACGGCTATATTTGAAACGATGACGTTTGTAACAAAGGAAATACAAGATTCTGATAAAAAAATACTAAACGGTGTTGTTTCGAGTAAGTGACTTTTTTTTTTTTTTTTTTTTTTTTATCACCACGTCTCTAAACGACATCGCTTTAGCAAAGCTGAAGATTTAATAAAAAGACAGAATGACACCGTTTTGGGTATTGCACAATCCCTCCATCTCGAAAATGGTTACTATATTCTAATTCTGGAAATTAGTCTCCAAAAGAGCCATTCGCAAATAGAGGGATGTTGGAAACTCTCCCATATGACTGTTCTTGTAGTGTTTTCTTTCAAGGCAAGGTTTCCTGAATCTAAAAGATCCAAGGCATATTGACAGTGTAATCCTTACCTTGGGGATGTTTAAAGTAACTCATATTGGAGTTCAAGAAAGGCACTTGGGATTCTTGTATTTGGGGTTGGGATCAATATCTTTATGCCAGAATTGCATTTCGGTTAGTTAATATTCCATCTCCTTCTAAATTCCAACTCATTCCGATCAATAACTCCAAAACTTCAGTTTTTTTAGGAAAAAAGAAGTGTACATTAGGTTTTTTTTTTAAGATTCTTTAGAACTTGAAAAATAAATTAATAAATTAACAAGGAAAATCCCCAAAAATCCAGAGAACTCAGTCCAAAATTTAACTAAAAAATAAACGAAAAGATATGTGGAGAAAGGGAACAGAACCTGAGAGTGAGACAATGTTAACTGTGAGATTTGATAACAAAAATATTGGCTTTGAAACCAATTTGAACAGAGAAGCCCGGCTTTGGTAAACAGAGGGTGTGGCTGGATTTAAGACAGTAGATGATGGCAAAAATTTAAAATTAAAATTACCTGACGATAATTCAATTGTTTTTTTTTTAATCTGAACATTGTAAAGATTCCAGCATAAATATATAAAGAATTATGTCAAGAACACATGCTAGCTATCGACCTTGAACCTTTGAAACAGTAACATCGTTAACAGAAAATTTTCTTTGGCCACTATGAGATAACTTCTTATCTAAGGGAATTTGCCTTTCAGTAAATGCCGGCTGCTTTGGACGAGGAAGATCAAGAATCTCACTTTTAAGCATGGAAATAACAATAGATACAGTTGGCCTATCTTTGGCAAATTCTTGCACACACAACAGGCCAACATGTATGCATCTCAAAATCTCCATTTCAAAGCATGGTTCATATACCATTGTGTCTATTAAGGCTATAATGTTGTTTGCATTCCATAGTTTCCATGCCTGGAAAAATTAAAACAGGATTGAAATTCTTAGCATCAGTATTGAAAATTATAACAAACAAGCATTTGAGGTTTTCAAAAATAAGGCAATGGGATAAGGATGACTTACAAATCCTAAAATGCTCATGGATTGCTCATCATGATAAAAGCTAGAGTTTCTTCTTCCACTTATTATCTCAAGTAACAACACTCCAAAGCTGAAGACATCCGATTTTTCTGAAAATCGCCCTTCCATTGCATATTCAGGAGACATATAGCCACTAAATTATAACAACAAAACCCATCAAAATCTTGTCATCAAATATTTGTACTAGTATTTAATTGAATTGACTAAAGGAAAGGTACTTACTATGTTCCAACGACCCTATTAGTATTAGCCTGGTCTACATCATTTCCAAAAATCCTAGCCATTCCAAAATCTGATATTTTTGGATTTAGCTCTTTATCCAACAAGATGTTACTTGCCTTTAGATCTCTATGAATAATCCTTAATCTAGAATCCCTATGAAGGTAGAGTAGACCTCGACCAATTCCTTCAATAATGATGGAACGTTTTCTCCAATCTAACAATTTTTCCTTGTGAGGATCTAATAATTTAAACAAAAGGATTAAGAAACTCACAAGATGAAAGAAAATAAAGTTTGAAAAAAGATGTTCTAGTGTTGAAGTTATAAGAGAATTGGAAAAGTCTATTTCAATTAAAGTATCACAACAGAGAGGATTGTTCAAATTTCTCAAAATAGTATAACGATAATTCCTATGCAGAAAATTATCACTACTCATAAATAAATTGACATTTATATGCCGGAAATTTAATGTTGTAACGCATTTGTATTACAAGAAAGGGCATCAAAATTAACTAACCAAAGAGGAATGCATCCAGACTTTTGTTTGGCATATATTCATAGATCAACATCTTTTCTTCTCCTTCAACACAACAACCAAGAAGCCTAACAAGATTCCGATGTTGAAGTTTCGAAATTACCACCACCTCATTCATAAATTCTTTTGACCCTTGTCTAGAGGCTTTAGAAAGTCTTTTTACTGCAATCTCTTGTCCATTTGGCAATTTTCCCTATAAACAAACATCAAATGGTTAATTAGACATACAAATTATTAGACAAAAAACCTCTAGTAGAGCAACCATTACCCTGTATACGGGACCAAATCCACCCTTCCCAAGTTCGTTAGATAGATGGAAGTTGTTCGTTGCACTTGCTAGCTTCTCAAAATTGAATAGCGGTAGCTCTTGGACTTTAACTTGGTCCAAGTTGTCACTATGAAATTTTGGTTGTGCTTCTGCTCTGTTGAACAATAATATCTCCTTCGCTTTCTTTTTCCTTCCTAATGTCCACTATAGTAGTGAGTGACGTAATATATAGCAACATTTACTAGTCCGTTGAGCTAATTTAATTGGGAATATTACCTCTCAGATTTGCCATCCACCTCCACAGTAAATAAGTGCAGATGGAAAGGAAAATTGTTCCTATGATCACTGTGATTGTGACAATTTTTTTCACGTCTCCCACTTTATCTGTAAATGAGGGTTAAAAAGAATAATACTTGTTCAAAAAAATATAGTGCAAAACAGTTTTGATTAAAGAGTCTTTGACAATGATTTCCTTATCATGGGGAGCCATGGCCGGCCCAAGGACTAGGCAACTTAGGCCTAAGGCCCCACAACCAAAAAAAAAATTCCCTAGTAAAAAAAGGCCCCATCTTTCTCCATAAAAAGCTCAAAATTTTTTTAAAATATAACATTTTTTAAATAATCGGTACTTTTTTTTTAAGAGTGATGCTAAAGATACAACAAACTTTACTACAGACTTAATTGACATGTCACCAATCACATAAAAAATTTATTCAAACACAAATCAATTATCACATTATATTGTAAACATTTTATAGTATCTTTAGTATTTTTCTTTTTCATTTCTAACAAGGCTTATAAAATATGAGACTAATAGAAATTTAACCCAATTGAAACCCTAAAATGTTTCCAAAAAAAAAAAAAAAAATACAGCAAATGTGATAGAACATCAATGATGACTAATCTCCCCTAATAGTTTGAGACTTTAATTTTTGTAAACTAATCTTCTACAAAGCCATACACCAAATAATATATATCTATCTCTTCCTCTTAAAAAAAGATATAAAATTGAATTTTATATTAAAACTTTACTTAGCTATGCATAGACATATATCTAAGTTAAAGTAAGTTTTTTTTTTTTTTAAATAATATTTTTTTAGTTCTTTCTATTTAAATTTTTGGTTTAACTATGATATTCAATCCTCAATATAAATTTAACCTTAGTTTCATTAGTATTATTCATCAATTTATGTATTTACATCAAATTAGTCTTAATTTAATTAGTATTATATAATTTTATTTAACTAATGTTTACATATAAAAAGCCCCATATAAAATTTCGCCTTAGGCCCCAAAATTTGTTGGGTCGCCCCGTGGGGGGCTGGGGGTAGTGGGACTTGGGTTGCAGTTATAAAACTAAGGAACCTAATTTGAAGCCTAATTTTAACATAAAAGTATAAAACAAAAACAACTTACCAAGTTCTGAGTAGGCCACACGAATGTAAAGATCAACTCCCGAACTGGAGAATTGTTGTGCATCAATTACTTTATCAGTCCAAGACATACAACCAACGCCAGTTTCATATGCATATGCTATGCAAGAACAATTTTCCAAGCATTGCTCACCGCATTTGTTTTCAGTAGCACTTGACCAAACTGCAATGTCTGGCACTTTCATCATCTTCAATTTCAAAAACCCATCTTTTTTGCCTCCTTCACCACCAGTGTTCACCCTCTCACACTGCAACAGTGCCCTCCTAACACATCCACTAGTCCAATTGCCTTGATTCCATTCTTCTAAATTATTTGGCTCGAACCCCTGGAAGCAGCTACAAATTGGTGTATTCTTTGGATCACAGGTTCCGAATGCCCCACACTTGCCATAAACATCACACTCAGTGTGCAAAGCTAACCACACGACATCCTCTAAATCATTAGACATATATTTCAGCGTTAAATTCCCTTGTGAATTCAAGGAAAAATCGGACAAAGACTTGTCTTCATAAGAAAAAGTTAGATAAAAATTTCCATCTTGACCATCTACAAAATTGAAACCATTAAGATATACAGAATCCATATCCGGTATTCCAATGAAGATCCGACTGTTCCATGGACCACTGCGCCAATATGGGCTACCGTCTTTCCAAATGAATAGTTGAGGAAGTCTAGGAGCTTGAATACCACACGAGAAGATTCCAATGGATGGATCAGAAGGGCTTTTCCAAGATGTAATCTGCACTTTCTTACCTGTTCTTACATTAGCACTAAGCTTCATCGTTGGCAAGACTGTATCAGAAGGATATTGGAAACTCTCCCATATTGTCCCTGTAGTGTTTTCTTGCAAGACAAGGTTCCCTGAATCCAAAAGCTGGGCACTTGAATTGGGAACAGAGTTTGTAACATTCGCTGACCAAATTAGCTTTTTCTCTCCATTTAGTACCACAAGAACTCCGTCCTCAGATATAGTAAGAACCCCATTAGAATCCCTGAGAGGTTCCTGTCTGTTAGCCACCCATACAACTGTGCATCCAGAAATGTTATTATACCATATTCCGACATATCGATTGGTAGATTTTTCTGGGCTGAAGAATCCCAGTTTGAAAGCACTCCCATTGGAGATTATATAGCCAGGGTCTTTGATGGGTTCAGAAGATGTGATGGTGTCTGTGGCAGAGCCAGATTCGAAACAAATGCAATATAGCAAGACTAGAAGAACTGACATGCTTGTATTTTGAACACGTCCCATAACTTGTTCAATGCAGAGAATTAAGATTTTAGATGCCAGGAACACCATTAAGTCATTGCCTCTTTTCATACTTTTCTTAAAGAGCTGCATAGTTGAACTTTCTATTACTAGAAGTTAAAGCAGCACATATTGACTCAAATGTTAAACATTTGGATCTATTTTGGGCCATTCATTCATTTAAAAAATTTGCTCTTGTTTGTTCAAGATATTTTGAAATTAGATACCCAATGGGTAGCGTTCACACACTAGATCACTATCATGGGCCTGTCAAAAATCTCACATACTTTCTTCTCAACAATCTAACATTTCAGCATCAAACAACACAACAGCATTAGTTGAATTATTTTCTTGTTATTTTTACATTAGTTAGCTGAAATGACAATCTAAGTCATAAAAGTTATGCTGAATATTCTTTCACACTTCTTTATATCCATTATTTCATACACATATCCACAATTAATGCAAAAATATTAACATTTTAAGCAGAAAATAAAGTGTCCACTTTTAAAACTAAAAATGTATGTGGAAAAATAGATATTAAATGGTGGACGCAAGAGAATAAAAGCTGTCAAGTTATGAATCATTAAATGGACAGAATTTGATGTAGTGGGATGCACTGTGCACATTTCACTGACTCTATTGGTCCAGCACACATGGTGAAGGCCTAACTGTAGTTATTGTAGTTTTATTTATGTGGGCTGTTCATTTTAGCCAGGGTCTTTGATGGGTTCAGAAGATGTGATGGTGTCTGTGGCAGAGCCAGATTCGAAACAAATGCAATATAGCAAGACTAGAAGAACTGACATGCTTGTATTTTGAACACGTCCCATAACTTGTTCAATGCAGAGAATTAAGATTTTAGATGCCAGGAACACCATTAAGTCATTGCCTCTTTTCATACTTTTCTTAAAGAGCTGCATAGTTGAACTTTCTATTACTAGAAGTTAAAGCAGCACATATTGACTCAAATGTTAAACATTTGGATCTATTTTGGGCCATTCATTCATTTAAAAAATTTGCTCTTGTTTGTTCAAGATATTTTGAAATTAGATACCCAATGGGTAGCGTTCACACACTAGATCACTATCATGGGCCTGTCAAAAATCTCACATACTTTCTTCTCAACAATCTAACATTTCAGCATCAAACAACACAACAGCATTAGTTGAATTATTTTCTTGTTATTTTTACATTAGTTAGCTGAAATGACAATCTAAGTCATAAAAGTTATGCTGAATATTCTTTCACACTTCTTTATATCCATTATTTCATACACATATCCACAATTAATGCAAAAATATTAACATTTTAAGCAGAAAATAAAGTGTCCACTTTTAAAACTAAAAATGTATGTGGAAAAATAGATATTAAATGGTGGACGCAAGAGAATAAAAGCTGTCAAGTTATGAATCATTAAATGGACAGAATTTGATGTAGTGGGATGCACTGTGCACATTTCACTGACTCTATTGGTCCAGCACACATGGTGAAGGCCTAACTGTAGTTATTGTAGTTTTATTTATGTGGGCTGTTCATTTTATTTGTATATCCATGCTTATGTTAATTAATTGGTTAATCACTTTAATTTGGACTTAATTGTTAGATTAGCCCAAAATTGACTAAACTGTAATTTAAAATTTGGTGTCTATTTCTTAATCAAGTTAGATTTGATTGTTCTCAAAAACTGATTTTTCCATTGTTTGGTTAATAAGAGGAAACAGGGGGAAAATAGTTGGGCCCAAGAGTTTTCCACCCAAGCCTACCAAATTGTCTTTTGCCCAAATTGTTTCTGGTGGTGTTGTGTTTATAGCATATTTTGTGTACTATAGAACAGTTATGGTAATATTGTTCCTTATTAGTTATTTTCATTAGTTGGTTGGGGTAGTTATTTGGAGTCGGGTTGTGTTTTAGGATAGCTACAAAATCTTCTTTAGTAGCTTTCAGGGATTGGCTCTTTCGGCCTTGTTGCGGTGTTTTATGAGTTGAATAAAATCTTCTTTTAGTAGTCAGTTGTTTATTGTAGCCCAATGGATTGGAACTTTAACCATTATATGAATTCATAATTAATTTAAAAACTAATTAAAATACAAATAAACAGGGCAACAATAGCCAAATATCACGTTGTGGCAAAATTTGTGGCAAATTAGCATTGTTTCGGAAATATTTAGCACTGTTGACCTGGAATTTGGGTAAGTAAAAAAATAACGTGGTACTCGATATTACTGAAATCAAGTACTTCTTTACAGTACTCGAGCTTCATAAAGTCAAGTACCTTTTTTTTTTTTTTTTTTTTTCTATTTTTTTATCTCCCGTAGGAACTCACTCTTGCAAGTCAAAGAAACTTGTCAAGTCAAAGAAAATGGCAAGCATTATGGCCAAAGAAAAAAAGCATGAATTTGGTTTGCATGTTAGGTGTTATTCCTAGCCATCTTCTTTGACAATTCATGAAGAACATTTAATGCAAGCTCTTGCATTTTTTCATGCATGAAACTTCTTGAATATCATGCATCTTCCTAAGATGGGCATGCAAGCCATTTAATGGTTAGTTGGCTAATGTCAAGCCACTAAGTTTGACTATTCAAGCCATTCCAACAAAAACAAAAAGTAGAAAAAGAGAAAACAAAAAGTTTGACTATTCAAGCCATTCCAACAGGAACAAAAAGTAGAAAAAGGGAAAACAAAAGGTTTGACTCTTCAAGTCATTCCAACAAAAATAGGGTATATATATATGTAAGAATTAGACACCGTAATTGAAAGCATCTAAATAAAATTAAACAATTTTCAAGTGCATTTTCTTAAATTAAATAAGAAAACTAAGAAATAACAAAGACTAAACAAAAAATTAATATTAAATTATAATAAATCCTTCAAATTCAAATCATAATTACATAAATAAACAAATCATCTCCAAGTTTTTCATTGTAACATTACAAAATAAAGAATCATTCAATAAAAAACACACCATCATCATTTATAAACACAAATTTTAATCTTATCAAGTACATAATAAGCAATAATGAATGAAATAATAAAAAAATTGCAAATAGATTTTAATTTTTGTGGTAAATGATGATAATTTTACTCTAAAGAAACAATAAGGGACTAGGAAGAACTTCCATGAGTATCAACAAGTGCCCAATTGAAAATTAGAATTGATGAGTTAAAGTTCCCAAGTTATACAACAATTAATAGGTCCAATATAACTCAACTACGGATCAAACCATTAAATGAGCGTTTGAATGGACCAGTATGAGCACAAGATGGGCTTAATATCAGCATCAAATTAATTACAACTTTGGCATCACCTTCAAGGAGAGCAAATTTGGAATGAAGACCATTGTTCCATTGGCATGAAGCAGGGAGGATGAGGTCTGCCACTTGGTTGATTTCTGGGATTGGTTTGGAGAATGGAGATATTTGTGGAGTGAAGTTGGGGATTGTATGGACCCATGGATCAGTCCATATATTGGTATTTTGAGGCTGATTCAATGTGGTGGCATAGACCATTGTTAAGCAATGGAATAGAATTGTGAGTTCCTTTCCAGATGGGAAGATTTGATTTCTTCTATCTTGAACATGTTTAGATTTGAGGAGATGAACCCATGTCTTATCTACATTAGAAGCTACTGATGAGCCCAACTTAGAGATCAAGGCTTTATTTAGATCATTAGTTCTTCTGAGGCCAAGATCTTTGATAGGCCAAGAATGTATTGACCCCTTTTGGTAACTTCATCAAATTAATTAGCCAAGTGAAATTAATTAGATTCAATTACATGCAATAAGCATGATAGTACAAACAAATCACCAATTAATTTAAATGTAGCGGAAAATAAATTGGACAATGTGATTTGTTTACGAATGAGGAAAACCATCAAGGCAAAACCCCACCGGGTGAATTTAAGGTCACCACTTCCAAGAATCCTCTATTATCAAAACATGCAGTTATAAGTAAAATAATCTTAGTACCTTATACCAACCTATAGTTGAATCTTTATCCCAATACACAATTGGACTTGTAATGTAGTGACAATCTCTCCTTTCAATGCACGGCTCCAAGTATGTGACTAACCAATCGATGCATGGATCCTAGTATGTGACTAACACACCAACTTGAGAAAGATGTTAGCTACAAAGTTTTTCAGTTCATCCACACGATGTAGATCAAGAAGCTCATTGGTTACAAAACCCTTGGTGCACAAACGCAGCAGCTTCTTCAAGAGAAAGATGAACTAGGGCAAATTGTCTCCAGTCACAATTTGAGCGAATAATCACTTTGCATCAAGTTGCATCACCTTTAACAGCCCTTAAAATAATCCTTATATATGTCTAAGGTTGTGAGAAAAGAAACCTTACACAAATAGTTTGGATATGCATGAAAAACAAATTTGAAAATCTGAATTTCGTAATTCTAGATAGATACATCTTCTGTCGAGAGCTGTCGAGAGTCACATATTAAATCTCGATAGATACATTTATCGAGCTATCTGTCGAGTTTTAATGAATAGCACTTCTTCACTTGAATTCTTGTTTCTTGAAGTATTAAACACATCCTAGATCTACCTAATTACAAGTAAAGTGCGTTTTGTCAAAGAATTAGCTAATTCTATATGACATATGTTCTAACAAGTTCTACATATGTCCTAACAATCTTCAACGGAGTATGCTGTCTATTTTGTGGTAAATGTTCTTTCAAAAGCAATATGAATGTTCATTTGCTATTGGTAGGTGCCATATTAATTAGCAATTTTTGAAATTTACCTTAAACCCTAATATACAAATAATTTTGTGTTAAAGAGAGGAAAATCATCAAGTGTACCAAGAAGAAAATATGGTTTATTTCTTCAAAGATTGGACTAATGGAGGTGGACATTGAAGAGGGACTAGAAGAATCGGTATTAACACCATATAAGATTCTTCAGAAAGTGTTCAATATTGATATGTAAATACAACATGATTATGTCAATAACACATGCCAGCTATTGACCTTGAACCATTGTAACAGTAACGTTGTTAACAGAGCATTTTCTTTGGCTACTTTGAGAATACTCTGTATCTAACCCAATCTGCCTTCCAATAAATGACGGCTGCTTTGGATGAGGAAGATCAACAATCTCACTTTTAAGCATAGAAATAACAATAGATATAGTCGGCCTATCTTTGGCAAAATCTTGCACACACAACAATCCAACATGTATGCTTCTCAAAATCTCCATTTCAAAACAAGGTTCAAATATCAATGGGTCTATTAAGGCTACAATGTTGTCTACATTCTACAATTTCCATGTCTAGAAACATAAAAACAAGATTGAAATTCTTAGCATCAATACTAAAACATATAAGAAAGAAGCATTGGGTTTTTAGAAATAATGCAATGAGAGAAGGAAGACTTAAAAAACCTAAAAGGCTTATGGACTGCTCATCATGATAAAAGCTTGTGTTTCTTCTTTTGCTGACCATCTCTAGTAACAACACTCCAAAGCTAAAGACATCCAATTTCTCTGAAAATCGTCCTTCCATTGCATATTCAGGAGACATATAACCACTAAATTTTCACAACAAAACACATCCAAATCTTGTTAACTCAAATAGGTATCAAATACTAAGTTCCAACAACCCTTTTAGTATTGGCATGGTCCTCATTTCTTCCAAAAATCCTGGCCATACCAAAATTTGATATTTTTGGATTAGCTCTTCATCCAATAGGATATTACTTGCCTTTAGATCTTGATGGATAATCCTTAATCTAGAATCCCTATGAAGGTAGAATAGACCTCGACCAATTCCTTCAATAATGTTGAACCGTGTTCTCCAATCTAACAATTTTTCTTTGTGTGGGTCTATTGAGTTTAAGCAAAAGAAATAAGAGAGAGAAACGCACAAGGTGAATGAACATAAAGTTTGCAAAAGGAGTTCATATGGTGAAGTCATATGAGAATTGGAAAAATATGTTTCAACTGACGTATCAAAACAAAGAATATAGTCCAATGTCTCATAATACACTAACAATATTTATATGCAGAAAATGTAAAAATGTAACTTTTTTTTTTTTTTTGAGAATAAAAAATGTAACGTATTTGTATACCAGATTTTTTAGTATGAATGGAGGAAGTTCCATCACAGTTTCAAAATGTACTTCAAACCGACTCTGTAGGCTTATTTCAATAAAATAAATTCCATGGTTGGACCTTCAAAAAAAAAGAAAGGGCATCAAAAATCAAAATGAACTAACCAAAGAGGAATGCATCTAGACTTTTGTTTGGCATGTATTCATAGATCAGCATCTCTTCGTCTCCTTCAACACAACAACCTAGAAGCCTAACAAGATTCTGACGTTGGAGTTTAGAAATTACTACCACTTCATTCATAAATTCTTGTAACCCTTGTCCTGAGGCTTTAGAAAGTCTTTTTTACTGCAATCTCTTGTCCATCTAACAATTTTCCCTATAAACAAACATCATATGATTAATTAGATATTCAAATTATTAGACAAGAAACCTCTAGTAGAACAACCATTATCCTATATACGGGACCAAATCCACCCTGCCCGAGCTTATTAGATAGATGGAAGTTGTTTGTTGCACTCGCCAGCTTCTCAAAATTGAATAGTGGTAGGTCTTGATCTCTAACTCGGTTCAGGTTGCCACTATGAAATTTTTTATTTGCTTCTCCTTTGTTGAACAATAAGATCTCCTTTGCTTTCCTTTTCCTTGCTAATTTACACTATAGTAGTGAGTAATGTAATATATAGCAACACTTTCTGGTTTAAGTGGGAAAATTACCTTTTTGCTTTGCCATCCACCTCCACAGTAAATAAGTGCTGATGGAAATGAAAATTGCTCCTATGACCACTGTGATTGTAACAATTTTTTTCGCATCTCCCACTTTATCTGTCAATCAGAAAAAAGAAAATGATTTCCTTATCATGATGAGCTGGGGAGGTAATGGGAGTTGTGTTGAAGTTGTAAGGCTAAGTAACCTAACAACTGAACTAGATGTGGTTAATTTGAAGCCTAATTTTTGCAAAACAAAAACAGCTCACCGAGTTCGGAGTAGGCCACACGAACATAAAGGTCAACTCCATCAGTGGATAATTGCTGTGTGTCAGTTAAGTTTCTAGTCCATGACATACAACCAGTGCCAGTTTCATATGCATATGCTAAACAAGAACAATTCTCCAAGCACTTCTCTCTGCATTTGTCTTGATCTCAAGGACTTGACCAATCTGCATTGTCTGGCACTTTCATCATGTTCAGCATCAAAAACCCATCTTTTTTTCCTTCTTCACCACTAGTGTTCACCCTCCCACACTGCAAGGATGTCTTCCTAACACACCCACTAGTCAAATTTCCTTTATTCCATTCTTCTGTATTCTTTGGCTCAAACCCCGGGATGCAGCTGCGAATTGGTGAATTCTGTGGATCACAGCTTCCAAATGCCCCACACTTGCCATGAACGTCGCACTCAGTCTTCAAAGCTGACCAGCCTAACACCCAATCGTCCTTCTCATAATACTTAAATTTTTCTTCTAGATTTCCCTGTAAATTCAAGGCATAATATGACAGGAAAGGCTCGTCTGCATAATTAAAAGATAGAAAAAAGTTTCCTTCTTGATCATCTACAAAACGGAATCCCTCAAGATATACAGAATACATATTCGGTATTCCAATGAAGATCCGACCATTCCATGGACCACTGCGCCAATACAGGCTACCATCTTTCCAAATGAATATTTGAGGAAGACTAAGAGGTTGAATACCAAAAGAGAATATTCCAGTAGATGGACCAGAAGGGCTTTTCCAAGATGTAATCTGCATTTTCTTACCTGTTCTTACATTAGCACTAAGCTTCATCTTGGGCAAGAATGTGTTAGAAGGATATTGGAAACTCTCCCATATGACTCTCCCGGTAGTGTTTTCTTTCAAGACAAAGTTTCCTGAATCTAAAAGTTGGGCACTTGAATTACGAACAGAGTTTGTAACATTCGATGACCAAATTACCTCCTTCTGTCCACTTAGTACCACAAGATCTCCGTCCTCTGATATAGCAAGAACCCCATTAGAATCCCTAAGAGGTTTCTGTCTGTTAGCTACCCATACAACTGTGAATACAGAAATGTTATTATACCATATTCCAACATATCGATTGGTAGAATTTTCTGGGCTGAAGAATCCCAGGTTCAACACACTCCCGTTGGAGATTATATAGTCAGGGTCTTTGATGGGTTGAGAAGATGTGACAATGTCTGTGGCAGAGCCTGAATCAAAACAAAAGCAACATAGCAAGAATAGAAGAACTGACATGCTTGTATTTGAAACAAGACCCATAACTTGTTAATGCTTCTGATTTGTGAGAATGAAGATTTTAGAAGCAAGGAGCATCATTAAGTAACTGCATCTTTTCCTCATACTTTCCTTGCAATGAAATTTCTTTTTTGAGAGCTACATACTTGGACTTCCTATTAATCAATGCAGACAATATTGACTAAAATGTGAAAAATTTTAAATTAGATACCCAAGGATTGCATTCGCACACAAGAACACTATTATGATGGATTTCAGAGCTTCAAATGAAGAAACGAAGTACAAAATCGGAATTTATACGAAAAAATGAGTAAAATAGATCCTTGCAATGAAATTTCTTTTTTAAGAGCTACATACTTGGACTTCCTATTAATCAATGCAGACAATATTGACTAAAATGTGAAACATTTTAAATTAGATACCCAAGGATTGCATTCGCACACTAGAACACTATCATGATGGATTTCAGAGCTTCAAATGAAGAAACAACGTACAAAATCGTTGTACCCAAAAAAAAAAAAAAATGTACAAAATCGGAATTTATAGGAAAAACTGAGTAAAATAGATCCTTTCAAAAATTTTGACTTTTGGTCAATAATCAATGCAATAAGTCAAAGTCAGCTGAAGGCTAAAGTCAACAGTAAGCAACGGTCAGTGAAAAATCTTACGTACTTTCTTCTCAACAATCATTTCAGCATCAAACAAGTGAAACAACACAACAGCAACACAATGACTACATGAAAGAAAGTCATGGGAAGTTAGTTGAATTATTTTCTTGATAATTAATGTGAAAATATACACATTTTAAAATGTAAAAAAAAAAAATGTCCAAATTAAAAAAAAAAAAAAAAAGATAAAAAAGAAAAAGAAAAAAAAAGTAGATGATAGAGAATAAAAGCTGTAAAAGCTATGAGTCATTAAATGGACAGAATTTGATATTATTGGGTGCAATGTGCACATTGCACTGGCACCATTGGTCCAGCCCACATGTTTGGGCGTGTTATTTTTAGCGTAGATTGGGTTTCTTATTTCAAATAGAATTAGGAGAAGGGGATAAATTTAAAATTTTAATTTATAAAAAAAAAAAAAAAAAAAAAGTGCAGTGTTTATGTGTAAGAAAAAAAAAAGTTTTTTTTTTTTACCGTGAGATATGCACAGATTGATTAAAACTATTAGTTGATTTTCTTAATTTACATAAGATTAGATTGGCACGTAACAAATATCAAGATAGATTAGGTTTCTATCTCAATTTAATTGAGAGAATTTCTTGGGAATTTGTTCAAAATGTGAATAAAATGCATTTTATAGAAAACAAATTAGCGTATTCTTTAAGATTTTTAAGAAAACAAATTCAATTTTGTGTTTAAAATTATTTATTTACCCACTCATTTTTCATATGTTGGATTAGATGTTAGATTAGATTATGACAGCATTATCACAATACATTTTTTTTAAAAAAAAAAATTCTCTACTTTTTTCCCTTTGGAATTGTAGTCTTGATTTTTTTTTTTTTTTTTATTAAGAAAAAAGAGTTAAAATTATTATGTATAAAGTTATAACCAACACTTTTGCTTGGGAATAGTAACATATTTCTATTGCGTTACTTCAAAGCCTTATTAAAAATTTTGAATTTGATTATGCATTGGATTTTTGGCATGATCACATTTGATATGTTTTACATATTCAGGAAAGGAGTTTAACTTTAATGTGAGTTTTAATTTTCCCTTTCTTTTTATTTTGAATTGAAGTTTTTTTTTTTTTTTTTTAGTTTTATTAATTTTTTAGATACATTTTTTGGTGTTTTTGATTGTGCGGTAAAAAAAATTGTTTTGAAAAAGTTTGTTTAAATCTAAAAGAATTATTTCCAAATTTTATATACTTTTTAATGATATCCAAAATGTTATAAATAATTTTTATTAAAAAATTAATATTTTTGCTGCTTATTGAATTCCTAAGAAAAATTGTATTGTTTTCATTTTGGTACCATAAAAATTATATATATTATTTCATTTGTGATTGTTCCTATAATAACAAAAATATTATTATGAAATACATTACTATTTATTAGATTAGTCCAAATTGAAAAAATAAAATTAAAAAGACCACCCTAAAAATATTATCACGTGCAAGTCTGCGACTAGTGTTTAATTAATAAAAATGGCATCTATTTATATGGGTTAAAATAGTTTATGCTAAAATGACAAGTATATACATTTTAACACGGATAATTTGAGGTGACTTGATTCATTATTCATTTTAACTCAGATAATGAATCAAGTCATCTCAAATTAATTTCCTAGATCAACACAAAATTAATCTATCTATTAATCTTATAAATCTATTCACACTAAACATTCTTTTGAAATAGAGTGGTTCTAGAACCACAAACTATTTCACAATTTTTTGTCATAACTCTGAAATGACAGATTGTGAGTAATTATCTATCATTTACATATAAACCTACCATTTTTCTTAATCATTTACACTTTACCACATCATAGTTGCGGGAAAGAAATTGTGAAATAGTACGTGCGCCTATTATTCATTTTAATAATATTCTTATATAATACTAGTCACAGACCTACACGAAGCGTGGGAATAAATAATAGATTTTAGTTATGATATTATTCATTTTTTTAGGAAGTCCATATTTTTATAAATTATGTTATTGTGAGTTATATTTTCCTAATTTGTTTTTCTTATACAACTTGTTAGGACACATGTGGTACCTGTTAGAACATATGTTATGTAAATTGGCTAATCCTTTGACAAAATGCACTTTACTTGTAATTGGGTAGATCTAGGATGGGTGTAGTACTTCAAGAAACATGTTGTTCAAGCCAAGTATTAAAGCCATGAAGATTGGACTAAGAAACAAGTGAAGAAAAGCTGTTCATTAAAGTTGGACAGAAGCTAGAGAGATTTTCGACAGAAACTCGACAGATATATCTATCAAGGTTTAATGATAAATCTCGACAAAAGCTAGATAGAAGCTGGACAGATTCTCGACAGAAACTCGACAGAAATATCTATCAAGATCTACAAAATCAGAATTTCCAGATCTAATTTTCGGCCTATGCTGACATGTATGTGTAGGGTTTCTTTTCTCACAATCCTAGACATATATAAAGCTTATTTTAAAGGCCATCACATAAGAGAATACAAGGAGAACGCATGTAAAAAGTGACCAAGTGCCTTATTCTCTTTGAAAGAAGTTATTGCATCTTTTGCGCCTTAGAGTTTTGTAACCAAGTACTTCTTGATCTTCATTATTGATGAAACGAAGAACTTTGCAACAAACAACATCTTCAAGTTGGTCAGTTAGTCACGTACTGGGATTGGAAGCCATGCATCAAAAGGGTGGCGTTCATATATTGAGAAGTTCATAGGTTCTGAAGCAGTAGAAGGTTTCTGCTGTAAGTACATCTACGGGGATTGTAGAGTCTAGGGATAAAGGTTTTTTACTAGATTTGAAACTTCTTTTTATTATAGTGGATTGCTTTTCAAGAAGGTTTTCCCCCTGAAACTAGTTTGTTTCATTGGTTTTCCTAGGTCATCATATCTTGTCTTATTTACTATTTCGCTGTGCATGATATTGATGTTTGTTTGTTTTAACAAGATTTATTCATAATAAATCTAATTAACAACTTGGGTTTAAAGCTTATTAATTCTATCAATCGGGGTCTAAATTTCCTAACACAACTAAACAGTTTGAGTTTCAAATATATTATTCAAAATTTTCATTCTCTTAAAAAAAGATAATTATATTTATAATTTTTCTTATCTTAGGAATAGCTTTGAACTATTGATTGGGTTTTGTTTACTAATATAGATATATGAGATTGAAAAAACATATTTCTTAGACATTCCTAAGAGATAGACTATACCATATTATAAATTTAATATTAAAAATAATATTTAGGAAAAAATTATACTTTATATCAATAATTGAACACTTCACCTATCGAAATGAAAGAAAATAATTTGCTAACAACATAAAAAGAACGTAATTTAACCAAAAAAAAAAAAAAAAATTTACCACATACACCTTCATTTATTAAGATTTATTTTTGGACTACACTTATGTTATAAACCTTTTCATCCACCACATCATTAGCCACATTATTATTATTTTTATTATTTATTTTTTACTTTTAATTTTTTGACAATATTAAATATATAAATATATTGGCTTTACAAATTCATCTTGGCTGCCACATAAACACCCCACCCGTGTCCAATCACCAATGCTAGAAGGTTGGGAGGAGACCACAGTGGATGTATTGATAAACGAAGACAATCGGACTTGGAATGAGCACGTAATAGCTGGGCTATTTGTACCTGAAGAGGCTGAACTTATCAGGAAAATTCCTCTGTCAAGACACCCAACAGAGGATAAGCTATTCTGGCCGTGGACACAAATTGGCAAGTATTCGTGCAAATTGGGATACCAGTTTTTGAAGATGGAGGAAGAAGAGGGAGGGAATGAGGCAGCACAGAATGGAGATAAAGATTTCTAGCGAAGCATTTAGGGACTGCGAGTTCCAAATAAAATCAAGAACTTCCTGTGGCGTGCTTGCTGTGATGCTATTCCCACAAAAGCGAACCTGTTGCGAAGACACATTACAGTAAACTCGCTGTGTGAACGGTGCCGAAATGAGGAGGAAACAACTTTACATGCGTTGTGGTCGTGCAGAGAGCTCAACTAGGTATGGTCACAAATGAAATGGAGTTCTCGGCAAATCTCAGGTGTGACAAACTTCAAGGAGCTACTGTCATGGATACTCAAAAATCACGGTAACTAGGAGCTCTTTGCGATGATTACTTGGGGAATTTGGCACCAGCGAAATCAAGTCTGAAACCTTAGACCGTGTTGCACCTCAGACCAGCTTACATCGCAGGCAAAAGAGAAGTTGGCAGAGTTTGTTGCTGCGCACCCACCTATTCCTCAAGCAGCACTGAAGCCAAAAGGAAAATGGAAGCCACCTAATGCAAGTTTAGTCAAAATAAATTTTGATGGAGAAATTTTCAGGGATGAGAATAAAAGCGGTATTGGCGTTGTTGTCCGTGACAATACAGGTGCCATACTTGCGTCCCTAACTCAGAGTTTATCTCCAGCACTCCTACCAGCAGAGATTGAGGCAGTTGCAGTAGCACGAGCTCTGAAATTTGGACATGAATTAGGCCTAACTGGAGCTGTGCTTGAAGGAGATTTAGAGTTGATTATGGATTCTTTAAAGGCAGGAGGTGAAACCATAGCTTCAGTGGAGCCCCTCATAAAGGATGCCATTATTTTTTCAGGTTTATACACAGAATTACTATACTCTCATTGTAGAAGAGACGACAATAAACTAGCACATAGTCCAACTAGATATTTGATTCATGTTTCTGATTATGTAGTTTGCATGGAGGAAGCTCCTCATTCTTTACTTTCCGTAGCTCAACATGATGTAGCCAATTTGACAATTCAAGTTCAATAAAGTTTCTAAGTTCATTCTCAAAAAATAAAAATAAAAATAAATAAATCAATGAAAAATTAAAACAAAAATATTGTCTATGCATATTTATCTTAGGCGGTTTTAATAGTTGATAGACACATTCAAATACATATCCAAGATTGCATTTTGATATAAATTCAAAATCTCACTTCCAAAATAACTAAGTATTGAGAAGGAGATAGAAGATTGGCGATGGAAAACTTAAAAAATCAAACACACAACCAAATCGTATTAACCCAAAATAGTATTATGAAAAAAATACAATGATTCATCAACCTAAAGTAAAGTTGCAAAAAAGAATAAATTATATATATATATATATATATTGAGAGAGAGAGAGAGAGAGAGAGAGAGAGAGAGAGAATAATTACCTTTTTCGGGAGAGAAATAGAAAATAAAATGAGAAGAAGCGTCAAAATAAAAAATATTGTCATAAGTCAAATACCAAATTATCCAAGCCATGCTATATAATAGAATAACATTATATTCTTGTAAACTATATTTATATGCAATAGAATAACATTAACAATCATAGAAAAGAAAAAATATAATAACTTAAAAATACAAAACCAAATTGCATCAACCCAAAATAAAAATTTAAAGAGAACATAAATTCATTAATCTAAAGTAGTGATACAAAAAATAAAAAATTTACACAAAAATAAAACATGAGAGAGAGAGAGAGAGAGAGAGAGAGAGAGAGAGAGTAACAACCTTTTTCATGTGAGAAAATATCTATAGAATGGGAGAGAAAATGACATATTTATAGTAGGACAAGACTTGGGTACAGTACTAGGTGCTGTTCTTTAGGTTCCCCTCTTAAGATTCTGCCACGTGAATTTTTTTCTTATGAAATGGAAGTGAATTTTTTAGTTAAGTAGCCACATGGTTGAATTTTAAGAGACGAACCTAAGAAACAACACCTAAGGTACTGTACCTAAATTTTGTCATTTATAGTAATAGAATGGGGATAAGAAGAGCAAAAATAAAAGGAAGGGGAAGGGATAGATGAAGAATGACATTAAGGTTGAGAGTAGTGAAGTGTTGCGATTAAAATAATGCAAAACCAAATGCAGATTTTTCACAAGTAATAATATCTCGGTGAGTTCGAGGTCGATCCACAAGGAATGATTGACACTAATGTAAAAACCTCTATTATTAAGTAGTAAATAAAAAAGTTGTTTTTCTGTTTTTCCACCCAAAGATGGAGCAAGATAATATTGAAACTACAATTGAAAATAGTAAAATAAATCTAAGAGAAATTAATGGAGAGAAAGCACTAGGAATTCAACGATCCACTAAAAATTTTATCACATGAATTTAGATTATTTTTTACTCAATTAGGGTCAAGAGCCAAATCACCTAATCAGAAGATAAAACAATAAAGTACTCAAATAAAGTATAAAGTAGATTGAATATGAGTGATTGAGAAAATCATTCAATTGGCATGTTACAGGGGAGATTAAGCATTCAATATATTCTCAAATCATAACAAATCAAGGAGTTCAAGCATTCGATATAAATAAAAATCTTATTAAATCTTAAAAACTTATCAACATGCAATGATTCCAAATAGTAAATAAATCTCAAAATTCAATCATCAATCCATATAAAGCACGTAGATAATCCCAAGAATACATGATAAAAATATTAGGTTTCATCTCTAACCTAGCTAGAGATTTAGCCGCACATAGTTATGCGAAAGAAATCCATCAAAAACAATGCTAAACGTCTAAAAATAATAAAACAAAAAAATATGAAAAAACATTCTCGGGTTTTTCCCCACTATAACCTCAGCCTCTTCCAAAAGGAAAAGAGAAAATCCCTCAAATTTAGGATCTGAATCCCTTGATTTTTGGAATTTTATCCACTGTCAGCTTCTAGCCCACTTTTGACATTCAAAACAATTTTTCTGGACTACAAAGTTGTAGATCTTCAAGTCTTCTTTCTGTGGCCATAGGAATTAGGTCAATTGAACATCTATGCAAGAAGTTATGACAAAAATACTGAAACAGTGCAGGATGTTTCCATATCTAGATTTTTCCAATTTTGGCTTGAACGAATTTCTTTCTTCCCTTTTTTATTCTCACAAGTTTTTGACTTATTTAATGTTTCAAAAACCATGCGCCAATTGATCTTGACCCTTGGATTCTCTTGAGCCCGTATAATTAGCTGAATATAGCTTTTCTCTTGTAGGAGATTAAAAGCAATTTGTAAAAGACTTTTCACTAAATTAGTTTAGTGTGATCTCCTTCACCCCTAACCGCTTACACATGACGATCTATAAGACTATCCAATTTTATTATTTAAATAAGTCACATTTGTTATTAAAAAATGCCATGTGACTAAAAGTACATGTAGTCGTAGATAGTTTTTTCAACCGCCATATAATAAGTTGAAAGACGTTTACTTTAAACCGGCTTTCCTTAGCATAAAGTCATATAAATAGTTGTTACAAAATAATACAGCATTCAAATTCAAAAGAAACTCATCTTTATCTATTACAAGTAAATAAGATTATACAAATATTGACCTAACAATTTATCCCATTATTATCCATTTACCCAACTCCTACTAAGAAACTATAGAGTTGTGATTTTCAATTATGTTATGTTGGCTTTAATTTTGCGTCAAATTTGATTGTATTTCTTCAATCATTTCCCTGTATGTTTATGGGATTCAATGTAATGGATTAGTGTGTGAAATTGGTGAAGAACTGTGAAGTACAGAGCAACTCGTGACTTGCTTGCAAATGGCTCGCGAGTGGACAACCTATGAAAGGTCACGTGAGAAGCACATGCTAGAAGCTAAAGAGTCAAGTACCTAAAGGCAACTCACGACTTGGCCAACTCACAAGATGACCCACGAGATACACTGCCAACCCATTTTGTGTGCTTTCCTCATTTCTTTACCCACACTATATAAGACCACATTACCCACAAAATTGTAAGGAGAATTTCAGAGAGAAAACTCTAGAAATCCATTTGAGAGTTAGAGATTGTACACCCACAATCCTCTACACATTTCTCTTAGTTTTCCTTTACTCCTGTCTCTCTAATTCCATACCCTTTGAAAGGTTCTTAGCCCAAACACATACCTCACCCAATCTAAGTATTGTGATTTGTTTTGGTGCCTATGGGAAGCATTGGATGAAGTCATTCTTTGGTGGATGCAATTGGAGCTAATTGCGGAATCTAAAGAACTAGTGAAGACATGACTCGGTAAAGTCCGTTGGGAGCTGGAACTTGGAGGGGTTCAAGTACTTTGGGTAGATTAGGCTTGGAGGGTCTTTTTGATATCCTTGTACTCCAACTTTATTCACTAGTGGATCATTTCGGCTTGGAGGGCCGCATAGAGGTTTTTACACCGAGTACTTCAGTTTTCTCTTCGATAACAAATTGCCATGTTCTTTGTGTTTGCATCTCTCTTCCCTTAATCTTTGTGCTTTATATTTAATTGTTTATTATGTATGCCCACGCACTAGAGAGTAGTTCTAGTTAATTGCGTGTTGATTACTCTTATTCCGCACTTAGTTGAGTAGATTAAAAGCAATTAAGCCGAAAGTTTTATTTTGTGGGTCTAAACAAGCTATAGTACTTTTACTATTGAGCTTTCATAAACTAAAATCTTAAAACAAAAAAGAGACATATAACATTCCCAGCTTAATATTTACAAATTGATATTTTGTAGCACCTTCTCAAAAAGAACTTTCTAGTAAACATTGAAACCTAAAAAATATTTACAAACAAAATAAATACTATCTGCAACAACAAAAAAAAAAAAAAAAAATTAATATGATAAGAATAAAATAAATTTTAAAGTATAGAACAATATAATCTAATTATTTTTTTTATAAATTGGATTTCTTGATAATAAATATAATTTATCAAAGGTGTTATTGCAACTTCACTTAACAATAAAATTGTTGAGAGATTTAGGTGATATCTCAATAATAATTATATCCTTTATGATATCTCATGTTTGTGTTTCAAACTCTTAGATCCTCCTCCCTCATTATCAATAGTCACAACCTATTCAAACCAAGATGAACTCAACACATAATTCGATGAATTAATATTCACCATACAAATTTTAAAATTAATTAGAGTATATATAGAAATAAATTTGATTTAAGGGAATCCCATAATTGGACTAAAGTCATGCAAAATTGATGTTCCTTGATTTTAATTAATTAAGGTTATCAACATGTACTAAATGTCATATGCATGATACACTAACAAGTTTGATATCTTAGTTTAGTAATCTTTATTAAGAGTATTTTTGTGACTGTTTAAAATTATTTTTTTGATTACCTTAATTCACATAAACTAGATTGTAGTCCAACAGATTGGAACTTGAAGAGTATGAAGTCTAAATTAAATAACTTCTATGTTTTCACATTGTAACTTCACACAATATAAAACCATTCAATTAAAAAAAAGTCATAATCATTAATTTTAATTTGGTAAAGTGCAAAAATCAAAATGAATGACATAATAAAAAACTATGAATAGATTACTTTTTGGGGGGTAAATGAGAATAAATTTTATTTAGAATTTTAGAAGAAGCAAAAACGAGATTAATTTTAGGACAAAATTCAGTTACAAAATTGGTTGTAACCTTAGGCCACAATCTTACTTAATATCTTTTTATTGGATGTGAATTTTGACAAATCTACCATTGGATTACATGATCTTCTTATATCCTCCATGCAAAATTTCTAGAAAATTAAAAATCAATAGTTATGTCATCAATAAATTGTTTAAATTGCAAGTTTTTGTGGTTTAAAATTATGCATAAAATATAAGTTTATAGACCATATAATAAATAATATCTAACTGACACAAAATTTGAGATATGTATTAAGAGCATAAAGAACATGCAATTCAGCAGTTAAATTTTCAAAATATGTAGTAATGTTTATTTTATTGAGTAAGGTTGTAGCGTTAGGCTACAACCAATTTTGTATCTAAACTTTGTCCTTAATTATATTAGTCACTCAGATGATGACATCTACAAATGGGATTTGGATTTTTGAATGTGATTTGGCTGTGTCGGAGTCAAAAAATTTGGAAAGAGAATAATTGTTCCATTGCTTTTTTAAGAGCGGCATACTTGGGACTTTCTATTACTCAAGGCAGTTGATATTGACCAAAATGTTAAAAATTTTAAGTTAGATACCCAAGGGTTGCATTCACACACAAGAACACCATTATGGGTTGTGAAAATTTTCACATAATCTATATATATATATATATATATATAAGCAAAGACCTCATGCGGGAAAATATAAGGTTCTGTCATGTGGCGCATTCTTTGAATAGAATTGAAATACTCTTAAGCCACATCAAATATCATAACAAATTTAAAAATATGGACTCTTTATTTCCTTTTCTTCAACATTTCAAGACTACTTTTGTTCTTTTGATTCAATGTTTTAAGACCACTATTTGTTTTGTTTGGTTCAATGTTTCAAGACTTTTTGTCTCTCTCACACACAAAACTCTTTACATTTCCGTTCACCCTTTTCACTTCTACTCCTTTACATACACATGCCCACAACCCTTCATGTCATTCCATTTCAATTACACCTAGACCAAAAACGATGTTATTTACCTTCAATCTTTCAATGACACCTACATAACTCTAACATTGTTGTATCATTTGATCCTAACCTGTATGAGTAAGCTATGACCAAGGAAAGGGGCATGCATTTTTTATTCAGTGACGATAGCTTAAGTTTATGATGTTGAAGTTGGACGTTGTGCATTTTGTGAAGGTTGCGATTCACTTGGAGTTTTTGGGTGTTTGGGATTTTGGTTTGGGAAAGTCATAAATATATTTTGTTTTAGAACTAAAGAGAAAAAAAAATTCTAATTAATTATTTATGAAGTTAGCTATTTTTTTATTATTTTGTTTTAGAACTTATAATTTATAAGTTTATTTGTAAGTTTTTTACTGCTATTTTGTGTGGTATGACCCATAGTGATAAAAATAAAAATCATGAAGACTTCAAAGTGTTTTCCATTTTTTTTTAAGGATACAAAAACTCAACTAAAGGCAATTAAATTTTGATAAATGAATGTGTTTTTAGCCAATTTCTCTTTGTTTAATAGCGTTCTCTTTATGTTAATACTCACAAATGATTTCTTCAATTTCATTGAGATAATGAATTGAGAGTTTGAGATTGGAGTCTCTATATTTGGTTGTGAGAATAGAGTAGTTAAGGTAGTGCTTGGAAGGTTGCGTAAATTTATGTAATTTTACGATATAAAAATATTTTATGCTTTTAAATACTTATTTATAGATTTCAAAATCATTTAATCAATTTAAAAAATAATTCTACTTTTAACAGTAAATATTATAGTATGTTATAGTCTTATATTGTTATACAATTTTTAAAAAAAATAAATAAAATATGAATATCAAATTTCAAAGTATTCAACAATATTGTGGGCAAATATAAATATTATACAACAAAATAAGTATTATATGTAGGTTTTAGCATACATAAAAGTGATTTTAAATAAAATTGTAAAGTATCCGCATATCAATAAGTATTATATGTTGGTTTTAATATACATAAAAGTGATTTTAAATAAAATTGTAAAGTATCCGCGCATCACGCAAAATATTATTTAGTTTCTTCTAAACAATCCAACATTTCAGCAGCAAACAACACAACAGTAACATAATTGTTCCATGAAAGTCATGACGAGCCGTACATGCAGGTAATGACTTACATCTCTAGGTAATTACTTGAATTTTTTTTCTTGTAATTTTACTTTATTTTATTATTAGATTTTCCTTAATTAATATTATTTAACTGAAATGACAATCTAAAATCATAAAAGTTATGAATCATTAAAAGGACTGAATTTGATGCCGGGATATACGTCAATTTATTTTAGAGAATTCCATGGGTATTTGTGCAAAATGTGAATAAAGTGAATATCATAGAAAATTTCCCAAAAATTACATGTTGAACCGCGCTTTTCATGCATGCTGTTTAAAGTTCTAGCATGCAGTCATTTAACTTGCTTCACATACTCAAAATAAACTTTGGTTTCATTCTTAGATATCATACGTGTCATATGTGTTAAAGTATGCATTGTGTTGACTTAATTTTGTGCCAATTTTAATAATCTCATGCAATTCTTTCATCTATTTTATTTTGGGGGATTTATTTGTAATGGGTAGATGTACTTGAGCCTTGGTAACTGTTATTGTGAAGAGCATTCTGTGGCTTGTTCCGGAAATGACACGCGGCAAAAAAAGAAGCAGCCTTTGTAATGAGCAATTCATGGGCGACTCATGAGAAGTTCATTCTTGCAAAATGCTCAAGGATTGAAACAGCAATTCATTCAATCCCAATTAATATCTCTTGTTCCCATTACACCCAAAAAAAAAAAAAACCCTAGAGATATGATTAGAAAAATTTTCAAATTGCTTCTTTGAGAGAGAGAGAGAGAGAGAGAGAGAGAGGGTCTTAAATTAAAATGTCCATTATATAAGTATAAAATTTTATTGATTATTAAAGGGGTCTTCTTCTATTCGGGGGTCTTAAGCAATGGCCTAATCATTATCAATATATCAATATATGTATATATATATATATATAAAAGCAGAGACCTCATGTGAAAATGCATGAAGTCCTGCTATGTAGCGCTCTAATTTTGCATTTAGCATTTTTAACCTCTTTTTATTAAGTCTTTTTTACGGTTACCTAATAGATCATAGTAACTTTTTTTACTGATATATAAAATATGGGCTATTCTTAGCAATTAGATCAAATGTTATTCTCTACAAAATGGACTACCTTTTTAAAACAAACCAAACCTTATAAAAAGCCCAAGCTCAGTTATTACTTTACATATTATGACCCAGGTCTAATCCTTCCTACGTGTAGATTAAAGCTAAAACTCTTACCCACTTACAAACTCTCTTCCACCTCTCCTATGTGCAAATGATACTTCTAGAAAATCTCATGCTCATGAAAGCATGTCTATGCAATTTATGCAAGCAAATTCTCTTTGTCATTGACCAATCTTGAGATTCCTATGGTTGATGATATAATTGACATATGCATATTTTGAAAATTATTAATAACAAAAAATTTTGATAAATAGCATATACTATCTCACAAAATACCATTTACATAATATTTTCTTTTAAAAAAAATTTAATGATAGGAATGATCAAAAACATGATTCTATACAAGAAAGATCAAAAAAACATGCAAAACAATTTCAGGATTTAGCTTTAAAGAATATGAAAACAATAGAAGAGAACAAACGCATTGAATGGGATCCTATGAAACAGGTTTATTAATCATTTCAAGTATTGCAACAAGTAACATTGATACAACGACAGGTTGGTATTACATTTCATGCGTGCTTTACGGAAGGAAGGTAAACCACAATCAGGATCATTTTGGTGTGCAAAATGTGAAATAAATATTTAAAAAAAAAATATCCCTATCCCAAGGTTAAAGACACTCACATTAACTACATCCTCTCCAAATATTTATAACATATTCATCTCACTACAATTACTCTATATGCAATTGCAAACTACTTCAAATACATGATTCAAGTTGACAACTATAAGTACTAACAAAACAACTTTTTTTATATTTGATCGAAATACTAAGAAAATCCTAAATAAATCTACAAGATATCTTGCTGAAAAACAAACTAAAGTACAAGTTATTTAAATTATTGTAAAACTTTTTATCATAATATATATATTAAATATATTCCTCATATGCAGATTGATATTGGAGAAGGAATCCCACATGATTTGAAGAAAATTTTAGGAAGAAAATACATTTTCCTACTTTGTTTGAATAAATTCAATCTAAAAGATGGTTTTGAATATTACACAATTGCTAAGATTTTTTATGCACCTTCAAATGATTAAAAAGTATGGAAGAAAAAAAAAAAAAAAAAACACAATCCAATATGTTATATTAAAGCTTTTGCTACACTATTCCTTATAAAGTAACAAAAAAATATAAAATTATTTACAAAAAATTGTCACATCACTAAAATTTAATATCCATATAGATACCTATGCTAAGATAAATCCACAAGTCCAAACTTTGTAAGATCCAGTCAGGAATCTTCCAATGCCAATTCATTAGTGATTAACACAAATGATGCAACAAAAGGAAAAAGTGATGAAATCTCAAAATTGAACAAATAGGGATGGACTAAACTTCAAACGTTAAAGATGAAGTAACAGATGATGATAATATACCCCTCAACAAGATTTACAAGCATCATTATACTACAAAAACAAAGCATTAAAGAAACAGAAAAACAAGATTTCGCAGTGAAGCTCTTTGTTACATCATATAATAAATATTAATAATATGGAATGAATTAACATGCCTTTATCAACTTTTATTATACAATATTACTCCAAAATTGGTTTTTTTTATTGCTCATTACTTGAACGAAATATTTATAATGGATTTGTGTGTGCAATTTATGATTATTGCTTCTTATGATGAACTCATTACTAACAAAATTTTATAACAAATATTAATAATGTGGAATGAATTAACATGCCTTTATCAACTTTTATTATACAATATTACTCCAAAGTTTTTTTTTTTTTTTTTTATTGCTCATTACTTGAACAAAATATTTATAATGGATTTGTGTGTGCAATTTATAATTATTGCTCTTATGATGAACTCATTACTAACAAAGCTTTATAAATAATATGCTATAATATATGTACAATATTCTCCAAAAAAAATTACATAAATTATTATAACATTATCCATATGCATCGCACGGTCAATTTACTAGTCTATATATATAATAATAGGTAAAGCTGAGAAAAACTCAAATCAGAATTTCAAATTAGAATTCCAATTTTGCGCCGTATGTCCTAAATTATTTATTCTTAAAGAGTTTTATTTCTTAATTTTAGAATCAAATGTGGGACCACATCATCATAAATATTCATCCAAGTGAGTTATTAAGTAAAAAAACCAAAGAGTCTAGAATAAATAAATCTTAAAAAAAAAATTGTTTCACAATAATTTTTTTTAAATGAACAATTTACATATTATACCTAATAATATCCTTATAAAATTTTGTAACGAGTTAACAATCTATATATATAATAATAGGTGAAGTTGAGAGAAACTCAAATTAGAATTTCAAATTAGAGTTCCAATTTTGCACCATGTGTCTTAAATTATTTATTCTTAAAGAGTTTTATTTCTTAATTTTAGAATCAAATGTGGAACCACATCATCATAAATATTCATCCAAGTGAGTTATTAAGTACAAAAACCAAAGAGTCTAGAATAAATGAATCTTTAAAAAAAAAAAAAATTTTGTTTCCCAAAATTTTTTTTTTAAATGGACAATTTACATTTTATACCTAATAATATCCTTACAAAATTTTGTAAAGGGTTAACAAAATATAAGAACGACTATCAATAGTATTTAAATTATATATATAGGAATTATGTTATGTATCTTATTATATATTTTTAAGTGTTTCCATTCATATACATGGGGTTACAAACTAGTATATATAAAAGCAGAGACCTCATGTGGGAGTACATGAGCTCCTGCCATGTGGCACTCTAATTTTACATTCAACTTTTTAAACTTCTTTCATTAAGTTTTTTTAACTGTTGCCCAATAGATCACAGTAACTTATTTTTACTGTTATATAAAATATAAGCTGTTATTGACAATTACTATAAAGAATGGACTACCTTTTAAAAATAGACCAAACCTTATGGAAAGCCCAATCCTATTTATTACCTTATATATTATGACCTAGGCTCCACGTGTAGGTGAAAGGCTTTGCATGTTGTAAATTCTATTCTTTTATATATCCCTGTCTCCTTAAGCCTCAAAAAGTTATGCTTCTATAATTTCTCTCCCAATATTTACATTTCATTTCAGAAAGGTATGATCATTTTCAAAATTTCATGTTCCTCTCAAATAGTTTATTTATTTATTTATTGTTGAATTCCAAAATATTATGTTTGTTTGAAGTATTTAGTTTAGCTATCTCTAAAAATTGTTTGTAATTCAATCAAAAAGGAAATTAAAAAATTAATAATTGTTAACACAGAAAAAAAAATATTGATTTGTTTGTTGAATCCCAAAATATTATGTTCATTTGAAGTATTTAGTTTAGAATTCAATAAGAAAAAAATTATAAAAAAAAAAAAAAAAAAACAGTTGCTAATCTACAAAAGAAAAAGAAAAAAATAAAAAATAAAACATAATAAAAAAACAAAACAAAACAAAGGAAGTATTTTTCAAATACCTTTTTCAAAGAAGGCGTATGATAATGTACAAGAAACAAATTGCATAGATGTATTACACAAACATAGAGTTGTCAAAGAAATTTGAAGGTGGAAGTCATAGGAGTAAAAAGCCTAATGACATAGCAATGATCCATGATACTGATAGTTGTAGTAGAGCAAGACTTAATAGGTGAATGGTACTAAACCTTAACCATACTTGGGGAAGTAGTTCAAATGATAAATGTTTACAGTGATCAACCCCTTCACTTATAAATGTTTTTTTCTCACTTGGTTGTTGGGCTTAATGGTGATTTTTTTTTTTTTTTTCTTTTTGCTAAATTAATAGTGATGTAGCTACCACAACTACTATGCAAGAATATGGGAGACATCTTCCCTACAAATGTCAATGCCTAGGTTAAGCATACAACTGAGCTTACAGGTACTAATTTAATAATTGTTCATGATTGTACTAATTTAGCAATTAAATTAGTTAGAGTATCTGTGTGGTTGTGACATGCCTAAAAGTGTATTGAATCTTTGCTTAGGCTAAAGTATAGTCACCCTTGATGTACTCATAAAATATGATAGTGATTAAAAAGAAATATTTTCTTTGATAGAGGTTTGATCAAAATAAATTCTTAAAATTGCCCATATGTGTCTTTTTTTTGGTGTTTTGTCAAAGTTACAGTAACACTTATGGTTTTTGCAAACTCAACAAAATGACTAGGATTTGTAATTTTGAAGCCCTGTCTACTATATGACTTTTTTTTGGACATGCATATCAATATTTGATGGACATGATTGGATTTATTTTACTTTCGAAAATTCGTTGCAACATTTAATATTAGCTTTTTATTTATCTTAACCATGTAAGGAAATAATCAATAAAGGAGGAGCTTATATTGCATAGTCATAATTTCTTATGTAATATTTTAAAATAAATTTATATCATGCCTGTGCATTGCACGGGACATCAACTGGTTAGCTTCATGGTTGGGCCAACATTACATATTATTTTTTTAAAACTTAAGATTTTTAGTATATTTCATTTAAAACTTAAATTTTCAAAATGTTTCATTTTAAACCTTCAAGTTTCTAAAGCGTTTTATAAAATTTCTATTATGTGACTAATTGATTTAAATGACTTTGAGTTTTGCTTTCAAAAAAAAAAATGACTGAGTTTTAAATGAAATTTGCCCAAAAATTCTTAAGTTTGAATAAAAGTATATGAAACTATATAGTTTAAATAAGATGTTTTAAGAAAATTTGGGTTTAAAACTTTAAATATTACAATTTCAAAGTCATGGTTTAAATGAAATATTTCCAAATTTTTAAGGTTTAAATTGAAATTTACTCAATCTTATTTTTCAACTGAATAAAATTGAAATACCCACATGCCCATAAATCAATTTGCAGGCTCAAAAGGGCCAAATCGAGAGATTTTGAAATTTCAATCATTTTTCTTCTTCCTTGGGCCCATTGGATTTGTTCACCTTGGCGGCTCTGGAAGCCAATTTATCCTCGGCCACGGATCCAACTGGTTCCAATTCATGAGCAAGCTCAATAAGAACTATGGGTTCTCTAATTTGGAAGTTATTTGACATCCCATTTTGAAACTACATCTTTTCAAAGTTAACTTTTTAAACCTCACTTTTTACAGGCAACATTTTTTAAATAAATAATTTTCAAAAAGGTTTAGGATAGATTTGAAAAACATTGTAATGTAATAGCTATTCTTTAAGATTTTTTTTTTTTTTTTTATATAAAAGATTTTCTTTAGAAATTATTGTTTTGTTATTTTTTATTTTATTTGTTTTGAGAGTGATTGTTTTGTTATTTGGTTGTGTTTTCTTTACGTAGAATTGCTATTCTGAATAATAGATATTCCTTATAAAAAATCCTATAATATCTATTTTGTTACCTACACAATACCCCTTAAAATAAACTCTTAAAACACCCATTAGTTGTTGCTCCCCATCCCCCAATTTGGTTTTTGGTTGTGGTTCTCTCTCTCTCTCTCTCTCATCTGTTTTTGTAGTTGCTTTCTGCCATATTAGACCCAGAAAGAACACTTTAGTGTTGACTGTCGTTCCTATTTTTGCCACTGATTTCTACCATATCAGACCCATGAACAAAGTCCATGGGATATTGACAGTGTAATCCTTACGTTGGGATGTTTAAAATAACTCGTATTGGAGTTCAAGATAGGCATTTGGGGTTGGGATATCAATGTTATCAATTCCATTATGTTCTGCTCGGAACAATCAGAAAATTCCATTTCGGTTAGTTAACCAGTACAAATCATCCATCTATTTTGCCTCATTTTAAATTCCAACCCATCTCAATCAATATCTCTGAACCTTAGTCTTTTTTCTTTTTCTTTTTCTTTTTTAAACCAAGTCTACTGACTCTACTTTAGTATTTTAAGAACTTGAAAAATAAATTAATTAATTAATTAACAAAGAAAATCCCAAAAAATACAGAGAATCTCAGTCCAAAATTCAACTAAAAAATAAACACAAATATATGTGGAGAAAGGGAACAAAACCTGAGGTGAGATTAAATAACAGAGAGAATAGCTTTGAAACCAATTCGAACAGAGAAGCTAGCGAGATGGATGGCCAAAATAAAAATAATGATAATAAAATAAAAGAATTATTGAATTATTGACTATGATTCAATTAAAAAAAAATTATGAAGAGTGTAAAGATCCCAACATAAATATATAACCAATTATGTCAATTGTCAAAAACACATGCTAGCTATCGACCTTGAACCCTTGTAACAGTAACATCGTTAACAGAGAATTTTTTGAACCATTGTAACAGTAACATTGTTAACAGAGAATTTTTTTTTGCCGCTTGTGGATGAATCTGTATCTGAGACAATCTGCCTTTCAGTAAATGCCGGCTGCTTTGGACGAGGAAGATCAACAATCTCACTTTTAAGCATGGAAATAACAACAGATACAATAGGCCTATCTTTGGCAAATTCTTGCACACATAACAAGCCGACATGTATACATCTCAACATCTCCATTTCAAAGCCTGGTTCATATATCATTGGGTCTATTAAGGCTATAATGTTGTCTGCATTCCACAATTTCCATGCCTGGAAACATGAAAACAGGATTAAAATTCTTACCATCAGTACTAAAAACTATTAGAGGTTTTCAAAAATAAGGCAATGCGATAAGGAAGACTTACAAGTCCTAAAAAGCTCATGGACCACTCATCATGATAAAAGCTAGAGTTTCTTTTACCACTTAGTATCTTTAGTAACAACACCCCAAAGCTGAAGACATCTGATTTTTCAGAAAATTGCCCTTCCATTGCATATTCAGGAGACCTATAGCCACTAAATTTTTAATAATAAAACACATCAAAATCTTGTCATCAAATATTATTGCTAGTATCTAATTGAAAATGAATGGTACTTACTATGTTCCAACAACCTTGTTAGTATTGGCCTGGTCTTCATTATTCCCAAAAATTCTGGCCATTCCAAAATCTGATATTTTTGGATTTAGCTCTTTGTCCAACAAGATGTTACTTGTCTTTAGATCTCTATGAATAATCCTTAATCTAGAATCTCTATGAAGATAAAGTAGACCTCGACCAATTCCTTCAATAATGTTGACACGTTTTCTCCAATCCAACAGTTTTTCCTTGTGAGGATCTAATGAATTTATACAAAAGCATTAAAGAGAAACTCACAAGATGACAGAACATAAAGTATGAAAAAAGTAGTTCTAGTGGTGAAGCTACAAAGAATTGGAAAAGTCTGTTTCAATTGAAGTACCACAACAGAGAACATTCTTCAAATGTCTCAAAATAGTGTAACAGTAACTCTTATGCAGAAAATTATCACTACTCAATAGTACAATACACTGACATTTATATGCAGAAAATTGGACATTGTAACGCATTCTGTTATAAAAAATGACTAACCAAAGAGGAATGCATCCAGACTTTTGTTCGGCATGTACTCATAGATCAACATCTTTTCTTCTCCTTCAACACAGCAACCAAAGATCCTAACAAGATTCCAATGTTGAAGTTTAGAAATTACCACCACCTCATTCATAAATTCTTGTAACCCTAGTCCAGAGGCTTTAGAAAGTCTTTTTACTGCAATCTCTTGCCCATCTGACAATTGTCCCTATAAACAAACATCAAATAGTTAACTAGACATTCAAATTATTATTAGACAAGAAACCTCTAGTAGAGCGATCATTACCCAATATACAGGACCAAATCCACCTTGCCCAAGTTTGTTAGATAGATGGAAGTTTTTAGTTGCACTTGCCAACTTCTCAAAATTGAATAGCGGTAGCTCCTGCAGTTTAACTTGGTCCAGGTTGTCACTATGAAATTTTGGTTGTGCTTCTCCTCTATTGAACATCAAGATCTCCATCACTTTCTTTTTCCTTGCTAATGTCCAGTATACTAGTGAGTAATGAAATATATATAGAAACAATTAGTAGTCCACTGAGCTAATTTAATTGGGAATATTACCTTTTTGATTTGCCATCCACCTCCACAGTAAATAAGTGCAGATGAAAAGGATAATTGTTCCTATGATCACTGTGATTGTGACAATTTTTTTCACATCTCCCACTTTATCTGTAAATGAGAAAAAAAAAGAGTATAATACTTGTCCGAACAAAATATACTGCAAAACAGTCTTAAATAAAGTCATTTAACACTAATTTCATTATCATGGGGAGCAGGGGGGGAGTTAGGTTGAAGTTATAAAACTAAGTAACCTAATTTGAAGCATAATTTTCACATAAAAGAATAAAACAAATACAACTTACCAAGTTCTGAGTAGGCCACACGAATATAAAGATCAACTCCCGAAATGGAGAATTGCTGTGTATCGATTAGTTTTTCAGTCCAAGACATACAACCAACGCCAGTTTTAAATGCATATGCTATGCAAGAACAATTTTCCAAGCATTGCTCTTAGCATTTGTTTTCAAAAGCACTTGACCAATCTGCAAAGTCTGGCACTTTCATCATCTTCAATTTCAAAAACCCATCCCTTTGCCTTCTTCACCACCAGTGTTCACCCTATCACACTGCAACGGTGTCTTCCTAACACATCCACTAGTCCAATTGCCTCGATTCCATTCTTCTGTATTATTTGGCTTAAAACCCTTGAAGCATCTGTAAATAGGAGAATTCTTTGGATTACATGTTCCGAATGCCCCACACTTTCCATAAACATCACAGTCAGTGTGCAAAGCTGACCACCCGATATCCTCTACCCCATTATATTTTTGCTCTAGATTCCCTTCTGAATTCAAGGCAAAATTTGACAAGTAAGACTTGTCTACAAAATCAAAAGTTATATAAAAACTTCCATCTGGATCATCTCCATATTTGAATCCATCAAAATATACAGAATTCATATCCGGTATTCCAATGAAGATCAGATTGTTCCATGGACCACTGCGCCAATATGGGCTACCGTTTTTCCATATGAATACTTGAGGAGGACTAGGAGGTTGAATACCACAAGAGAAGCTTCCAATAGATGGATCAGAAGGTATCAGAGAAATGAAGAATTTCTATCTTTCTTATTAATCTGTAAAAAGAGATTACAACTCTATATATAGAGGAAATGATCTAAAGCTATAAAACGTTCTAACTGAAAAATAACTGATACTAACAAACTCACTAACAAACTCAGAATAACTAACACCTACACGTGACAATATACAAACAAACTAACTCTCCCACGTGTGGGTATTTATATATACAAACTAAAACTAAAACTACTTGTCGTTTGTACAGAATGTCTAATAACAGAAACTGATGTCACTGTCGTTTATGCAGCATTTTGTTCTTTACTTAGTTTTTCTTTCTCATGCTCTGCTCTTGCTTCTTTATGATCATCTTCACCATTCTGATACTCCCCCTCAAGAGCAGCTGGTGTGTGTATGTTCATCATTCCCATTTTGTCAACAAGATTCGAAAACTGATTGTACCCCAAAGCTTTTGTAAGCATATCTGCTAATTGACAATGGGACCTCACATGATTAAGCTTGATTACACCTTCTAAGACTTTATCCCTGACCACATGACAATCTATTTCAATGTGCTTGGTCCTTTCATGAAAAACAGGGTTAGAACCAATGTGCAATGCCGCCTGACTATCACAAAACAGCAATGCTCCTTTGTTATGTTCAACTCCAATGTCCTTTAGAAAGTATAAAATCCACACAAGTTCACATGTTGCAACTGCCATAGCTCTATATTCAGCCTCTGCTGAAGACCTGGAAACTGTGGACTGCTTCTTCGATTTCCAAGACACTAAAGAGTCTCCAATGAAGATGCTATAACCTGTTACTGACTTCCTTGTATCACAACATGAAGCCCAATCAGCATCTGCAAAACCTTTTAAATGTAAATCTGTCTTGGAAGAAAACATGAGACCTTTCCCTGGTTCATTCTTCAAATATTGCAAAATTCTATAGGCTGCATCTAGATGTGGCTTTCTTGGTCTTGACATGTATTGGCTAAGTTTATGAACAGCAAAAGTGATGTCTGGCCTAGTGATGGTCAGATACAATAACCTCCCAATCAACCTTCTGTAGATGCTAGGATCCTTAAGCTCTTCACCTTCTAATTGTCTCAACTTGAGACTTTGTTCCATAGGAGTCTTGGCTGGCTTACACCCTAACATTCCAGCATCATTAAGCACCTCAAGAGTGTATTTTCTTTGGCAAAGGGCAATTCCCTTGGCTGATCTTGCAACCTCCAATCCGAGAAAATACTTTAAGTCACCTAAGTCTTTGAGCTTGAATCTGTCATCCAAGAGAACTTTGAACTTGTCTATCTCAGCCTTATCATTACAAGCTACTAAGACATCATCCACATATACTAAAAGCATCATGAAAACATCACCTTGTCTCCTAGTAAACAAAGAGTAGTCAGCTTTGGACTGAGTAAAACCAAGCTGAAGCAAAGTGCCAGAAAATTTGGCAAACCATTGCCTAGAAGCTTGTTTGAGTCCATACAAAGACTTATTCAGCCTACAAACTATCTCCCCCTGGCTATGAAACCCTTGTGGAAGAGCCATATACACTTCCTCATCCAAATCACCATGTAGAAACGCATTGTTGACATCTAGTTGACTAAGGAACCAGCCCTTGATGGCAGCCACAGCAAGAAGGATCTTGACAGACACCATCTTGGCCACAGGTGAAAAGGTTTCAAAATAATCCACTCCCTCTTTCTGTGTAAAACCTTTAGCAACAAGCCGTGCTTTGTACCTTTCAACTGAACCATCAGCTTTATACTTGATTTTATATACCCATTTACAACCTATGGGCTTCTTCCCAGCAGGCAAAGGAGTTAAATCCCATGTATGATTTGCTTCAAGTGCAGCTATTTCAGCAGACATGGCCTCTTGCCATTTGGGATCAGAAGCTGCTTGATGATAATAGGTAGGCTCAACAAGGGAAGAAATGGAACAGCAGAAATATTTGTAAGAAGGAGAGAGGTGTTGATAAGAAAGGTGAGAGGATAATGGATGAGAAGTACCTGATTGGGAAGGAGAGGCAGCAATGACAGAAGATACCTGATTGCAGTGGTAAGCTTGTAAGTAGGAAGGCTGTTTGACAGGTCTAGAAGATTTTCTAAGGGGAATAGAATCAGCAATGGGATTAGTAATGAGATCAGGGGGCTCAATGGGAACTTCATCAAGCAAATCATCATCAATGTATTGATGAATATGAGTGATGGAGTCAGAAGGTATAACAGAAGTAGACTTAGAATGGAGGAAAGGATCAAAGAGAGGATTGACAGCTGGAACACAAGGCACAGGAATGGAACAAGACTGCTTGACAGAATTACTGGAATTAGAAACAAAAGGAAAAACATGTTCATGAAATATGACATCTCTGGAGACAAAAGCAGTATGAGATTCAAGATCAAAAACCTTGAAACCTTTAACATTGAAGGGAAAACCAAGAAAAACACATTTCCTTGCCCTTGGAGAAAATTTGGATCTGGTTTGAGCAATGGTGGATGCAAAACATAGGCAACCAAAAACTTTGAGATTAGAGTAATTAGGAACTCTATGGAAAAGAAGTTCAAAAGGGGTTTTATCATGTAGCAAAGGAGATGGTAGCCTATTGATGAGGTATGCAGCATGTAATACACAGTCACCCCAAAACTGAAGAGGAAGTTGAGACTGAAGGTGTAAGGCTCTAGCTATGCAAAGAAGATGCTGATGTTTCCTTTCCACAACAGAATTCTGTTGTGGAGTGTAAACACAGCTGGTTTGATGTATAATTCCATGAGAATTGAAGAAATCAAACATATTAAACTCCTTGGCATTATCAGTTCTAACAGATTTGATTTTAAGGCCAAATTGAGTATGAACCATTGTATAAAAGGATGAGAAGAGTTGCCTAACTTCTGATTTAGATTTCATTAGAAACAACCATGTTGCTCTTGTAGCATCATCTACAATAGTTAAAAAATATTTGAAACCATCTAAAGTAGGAGTGGAATAAGGACCCCATACATCCATATGAATCAAATCAAAAGCACAAGGACTGATATTATTATGAAAAGGAAAAGGCAATCTCTTAAGTTTTGCCATAGGACAGATTTGACAATCTTTATTACAAGAAGATTGTAAAGAATGAATTACATGACACAAGCTATTTAGTTTGGCATCAGAAGGATGCCCCAGCCTATCATGCCAAATAGAAATAGATGAGGGCTGAGAGTGTACAGGTGTGGAAGTAACAGCAGTGAAATGACTAAGAACATCAGTGAGGTTGTGAGCAGTTAAGAAGGTAGCAAATGAAGAGGATTGTTGAAGGCTGTTTGACTGCAACAGGTACAATCCATCAAGTGCCTTGCCTACCCCAATCGTTTTCCAGGAAGTAAGGTCCTGAATAAAGCAATAGGCAGACAGAAAAACACAACAATAGGGCTGTGAATGAGTTAAAGAACTGATAGACAAAAGATTAAAAGAAAAGGATGGAACACAAAGAACATTTTTAAGAATTAAGGAAGAAGAAAGAGTAACAGTCCCAATATGAGTTACTTGAGCTGATTCCCCATTAGGTAATTGAACCAAAGACTGCTTAATAGCTGTGATTGAAGTTAGCAAATCTACTGAGCATACAAAATGATCAGTTGCTCCAGTGTCCAAGATCCAAGTATTACCACCATAAGCCCTTCTATTGACCACTTGAGCAGCAAAAACACTATGAGAAAAGTTCATACCTGCCATTGTCACATTAGCAGAGATGGAAGAGGGGGTTGCTGTGGCCACTGGATCATCTGATGGGTGAGATGATGTTTTAAGAGAAGCACTGGATGCACTAAACAGGGTTAATAGCTGCTGGCACTGCTCAGGACTGAATGCAGAAAATTAATGCATTGGTGAAACAAATTCTGAATTTGATCCTGAAGAGACTTGATGTGCCATAGCAAGCTTGTTCTTGAACTTAAATCCTGGAGGAAACCCATGTAATTTGTAGCATTTATCCACGGTGTGCCCAGTCTTGCCACAATGGGTACAAATTGGCCTATCTTTTCCTTTTCCACTAAAATTAACGAGATTGGTAGCATGATTAGCTTGATCAGTGGAGATCTTAACAGCTAAAGCAGTGGAATCTATTTTAACAACAGGTGCATTTGGAATTGACCTTTGAGTCTCTTCTTGTACCATCAAGGAATAAACTTTGCTCAGTGATGGAATAGGATCCATGAGCAACACCTGAGACCTAACTTGGGAAAAGGACTCATTCACTCCCATTAAGAATTTCATCACAGACTCTCGTCCTTGTAAATCAGTGAGTCTTTTGTTGATATTGCACATGCACTTGCCACAAGTGCAAGAAGGAAATGGACTAAGATTTTGTAACTGATCCCAAAAAACTTTTAGCTGAGTAAAGAAATCAGTAATACTCATCTCACCTTGATGTAATTCTGAGATGTCCTTTTGGAGATTGAATACCCTTGGTCCATTGGTTTGTGCAAAACGATTCTTCAGATCATTCCAGATTTCTAGGGCAGTGTCCTCATAGATAATGCTTGCTTGCAGCTTTAAAGACACTGAATTGGTCAACCAGGTCCCAACCATGTTATCGCATCTAATCCATGCTTGCATAGAAGAAGGAGTAGAAATCAATGGAGATGAGAGAGTCAGAGTCCCATCAATAAAACCCAATTTATTCTTGGTGAGTAATGCTTTTCTCACAGCTCGAGCCCAAGCAGAGTAGTTTTCTCCACCAATTAAAGGCTGCGTAACTAACACTAGGCTTGGATTCTCGGCATGATGCAAGAATAGTGGATCATCCATTGGTGAATCTTGTGAAGAAGGAGATGGATTTGCAGGTACAGAACCATTAGTCGAGCCAATTGCATCTGTGTTTGTGGCAGCGGAAGCCATTGATGACGAAGAGAAGAAAATTTCTCAAAAACAGAGTGTGTTTTCCCGAGAAAATTTGAGAAGAGAAAATAGAGAAACCCTAGAAATTGGGGATTTGCTCTGATACCATATCAGAGAAATGAAGAATTTCTATCTTTCTTATTAATCTGTAAAAAGAGATTACAACTCTATATATAGAGGAAATGATCTAAAGCTATAAAACGTTCTAACTGAAAAATAACTGATACTAACAAACTCACTAACAAACTCAGAATAACTAACACCTACACGTGACAATATACAAACAAACTAACTCTCCCACGTGTGGGTATTTATATATACAAACTAAAACTAAAACTACTTGTCGTTTGTACAGAATGTCTAATAACAGAAACTGATGTCACTGTCGTTTATGCAGCATTTTGTTCTTTACTTAGTTTTTCTTTCTCATGCTCTGCTCTTGCTTCTTTATGATCATCTTCACCATTCTGATAGAAGGGCTTTTCCAAGATGTAATTTGGACTTTCTTACCTGTTCTTACATTGGCACTAAGCTTCATCGTTGGCAAGACCGTATTAGAAGGATATTGGAAACTCTCCCATTTCTTTGTCCGTGTAGTGTTTTCTTCCAAGACAAGGTTCCCTGAATCCAAAAGCTTGGCACTTGAATTGGGAGCAGAGTTTTTAACATTTGCTGACCAAATTACCTCCTTTTCTCCATTTAGTACCACAAGAACTCCGTCCTCAGATATAGTAAGAACCCCATTAGAATCCCTAAGAGGTTTCTCTCTGTTAGCTACCCATACAACTGTGAATGCAGAAATGTTATTATACCATATTCCAACGTATCGATTGGTAGATTTTTCTGGGCTGAAGAATCCCAGTTTGAAAGCACTCCCATTATTGGAGATTATAAAGTCAGGGTCTTTGATGGGTTTAGAAGCTGTGATGGTGTTTGTGTCCGACCCAAATTCTAAACAAATGCAACATAGCAAGACTAGAAGAGCTGACATGCTTGTATTTCGAACACGTCCCATAACTTGTTCAATGCTATGATTGAAGATTTTAGAAGCCAGGAGCATAATTAAGTCATTGCTTCTTTTCATACTTTTCTTGCACAGAAATATCTCTTTAAGAGCTGCATACTTGGAATTTCCATTATTCAACGCAGCCCATATTGACTAAAATGTGAAATATTTAGATCAATTTTGGGCCATTCATTCATTTGCCTGCTTACTCTTGTTTGTAGCAAGATATTTTGAAATTGGATACCCAATGGGTTGCATTCGCACACAAGGTCACTATCATGGGCTTGTGGAAAAACTCTCATACTTCTTAACATTTCAGCATCAAACAACACAATGGCTCCATGAAAGTCATAAGGAGCCTGGAACCGTACATGCAGGTAATGAATTCCATCTCTAGGAAGTTAGTTGAATTATTTTCCTGTTATTTTTACTATTAGATTTTCCATAGTAAGTATCATTTAGCTGAAATGAAAATAAATCATAAAAGTTGGGCTAAATATTCTATCACACTCCTTCATATCTATTATTTCATACACATCCACAATTGATGCTAAGATGTACACATTTCAAAAAACAGAAGAAAAAAAAAAAAATATATATATATATATATATATCCACATTCAAAATATAAAAATGGATGTGAAAATATAGATGTAAAAAAGTGGATGCAAAGGAATAAAAGCCGTAAAATTTATGAATCATTTAATGGACAAAATTTGATGTTGTTGGGCGTGTCAATGCACATTGCAATGGCACCATTGGTCCAGCCCACATGGTGAAGGCCCAATTGTTTGGGCGTGTCATTTTTAGCGTAGATTTGGTCTCATATTTCAAATTGAATTAGGAGAAGGCAATGATATATTACAAGCTGCCAAGGGGAAGGAGAAAAATAATAATAATTAAGTGCAGTGTTTATGTGAGCAAAAAAAATAGTAAATTTTCTTTAATCGTGAGATATATACAGATTGATTAAAATTGTTAATCAATTTTCTTAATTCATATGAGACTAGATTTGGACCATCAGATGTCATGACATATCAGGTTTCTATCTCAATTTATTTTAGAGAATACTTAGGTATTTGTTCAAAATGTGAATAAAGTGCATTTCGTAGAAATATTTTAAAAATTTCATGAATTGTTCTCTTCATGCATATCGTTTAGGTTGCCCCGGTGGTGGAGGGACAGTGCAGTGGTGGGGGAGCAAAAGCAATTTTCGAATTGGGGATTTAAAGTTTACAAGAATCTAAATTTGGGGGGAGGCTGGCACGCACACAAGACAAAGACTGATGCGGAAAAAATTGGATTTTGTTTTAATTGTTTTGAAAAATGGACATTTCGGTCTTTTAAGTTTGTTCTACTTAAGCAAGAACATATGCTTATCACGTGCATAGGATTCCATCAAACATAACAGCCAAAGTAACACTAGGTGCAAAGTGTGATAGTTTATGGTGCAAAATGTGTGTTCAGATAGTTTAGGATGCAAAATATAATCTAGTGTATAATTTATGATGGTAAAGTGTAATTTCCATTAGAAAAAGATAAATAATAAGTTCCTTCTTTATCATTTATCAGACCAATTCCATCTTGAAATACAGAAGCCATGTTTAGTATTCCAATGAAGATCTGAGTGTTCCATGGACCACTGCGCCAACATGGGCTACGGTCTTTCCAAATGAATGATTGAGGAAGACCAACGGGATTAATACCAGCAGAGGAGCTTTCAACTAATGGATCATAAGGGCTTTTACATGATGTCAACTCAACTTTTTTACCTGTGCTTGCATTGGCACTAATTTTCATGTTGGGCAAGAATGTATCAGTAGGAAGTTGGAAACTCTCCCATATGATTCTCCCTGTTTTATCTTCTTGTAAGGCTCAATATACTAAGCAAGTGAGGTAATCTTCTAAGGCCCCCAAGCAAAAAAAAGGCCCCAAATTTTAACCAATCAAAAAATTTTTAAGTCTCAAACTATTAGATGATAAAATAATGCCAATAGTGACCCAAATAAAAATTAATAAAAACCAAAATCTGCTAACTCAATTGTTGTGAAATATAATATGTTTTGTAACATTATTTCTACCCAATAGGATATTTCTTTCCCAAAAGTATTAATTAAGCCCCAATTTTTAACAAATAAATAAAAAGTAATTTTTTTATCAAAGAAAAAACTAGAACAAATAAATTTTTGGTTTGATGTGTATAACCTTTCATCTTCTTCATGTCTGTTTTCCAATGTAGAATTCATTAACTCCCACAAAGAGAAGCTGAAAAAGCACACACTCTCTCTCGCTCTCTTAACCAAACAACTGAAGTCTAAAAACAAATATATACATATATATATATATATATATTCAATTACAAACCTCAATTTTTCTTGTATGAATTTCAAGAAATTTTGCCACACTCTCTGTTTAATGCATAAAAAAGGAATTTGTAAAGTTGTGATTTACAACTATGTTTTTGTTAGCTTTAATTCCGTGTCAAATTTGATTGCATTTTATTCAATCATTTCCCTGTATTTTTGTGGGATTTAATATAAGGATTGAGTGTGAGAGCTTGGTAAAGACTTGTGAAGAAAGTGAAGATCATGACTGGCTCGTGAGTGGACAACCCGCAAAAGGCCATGTGAGAAGCACATGCTGGAATCTGAACAATCTCATGCCTGGCTGGATTTCGCAAGTCATTTCACGACTCAGGCCAAGTTGCGAGTGACCCACGAACTCACTACCTGAACCTTTTTTGAAATATGTTTTTCTCATTTCTTTATCACAAAATCTTAAGAAGCTTTTAAGAGAGAAAACCCTAGCAATACACTTAAGAGTTAAAGATGTAAACTCACAATCATCTACACAATTTCTCTTAGTTTTCATCTACTCCTACCTCTCCAATTACAAATCCTTGAGAGGTTCTTAGCCCAAACACTTACCTCACCCAATCTGAGTGCTAAGTGAAGTTTTGGTGCTTGTGGAAAACATTGGAAGAAGCCATCGATTGGCGGATGCAATTTGGAGCTAATTGTGGGATCCGAATAACTAATGAAGACATGGCTCAGTGAAGCCCTTCATAGCTAGAATTTGGAGGGTTCAAGTACATTAGGTAGATTAAGCGTGGAGGGTCTTTTTAATATTCGTGTACTCCAACTTTATTCTCTAGTGGATCGATTTCGACTTGGAGGACTGCGGAGAGGATTTTCACCGAGTAGTTCGGTTTCCTCTTCGATAAAACGTCTCAGTATTATCTTGTGTTTGCATCTCTCTTCTCTTACTCTTTAAACTTTATATTTGTTGTTGCTTGCTTGTGGTTATGGCTTAGAGAGTAGTTCTGGTTATTGCGTATTATTTGCTCTTGTTCTACACTTAGATAAGTTAGAGTATAAGCAATTAAGCCGTGTTTTTAAAATTGGGAGTCTAAACAAGTAATAATTTTTTGTACTATTTGAGCTTTCAGAATTTTTTTTAAAGCTGTAGCTGCTGCGCTTCAAACCTTCTTCTCCTCATTCGAGTCTGATCCTCAGGTTTGTTACTTCTTTAGAACCTTTGTTTCTTTCTTGAACTTTTTCATAATTCCAGCTATTTTGTTTTACTTTCTCTTTTTTTTTTTTTCTTTGTAATTACTTTACATTCTGACACCGCACATAACTAAACTCGTTTTCATTCATTCATTCATTTAACGAATTGGTTGGGACATGGAGTAGCATAGGACCATAAAATTTATTTTATTTTATTATTTTTAGTAATAATAGAACTAACTTACGCTCTTAGGGTTTTAATTTTTTTAAAATAAATTTCACCTTTTTTTTAAAGAATTTCATTGATTCTTTATTTTTTTTTAAAAAAATCTACTTGTATACTCTTGTGTGGGTCCACATTAACACTCGTTGTTATTTGTTAACAAATAAAGCTATTTTTGTGAAGAAAAAAAAAATCAACAGAAAAAAATTTTAATATTTCAATTAAAAAAAAAAAAAACCCACTCAAAATTATTGCCTTAAGCCCAAAATACATTGAGCTGACCCTGATTGCAAGACAAGGTTCCACAAATCTAAAAGCTAGGCACTTGAATTAACAAGAGGGCTTGTAACATTCGATGACCAAAGAATCACCTTTTGTCCATTTAATATATAAGTTTGCCGTCGTCAAATATAGTAAGAACCCTAGAAGAATCTTTGAGGGGTTTCTCTCTATTAGATACCCATATGGCTATGAATACAAATACATTATTATACCAAATTCCGGAGGGGTTTTGCAGGCTAGCACAGTGAAGGGAAAAAATATAATAAGTTAACATACGTTCGAAAGATATCTGGAAACTAGCATCTCGAGTTTTAAATACTCGAGATCGATGACGAAAATTGAGGCTTTCAAACTTGAGTTCTACTGCTGCTGTGGAGCAATTTAGCCACATAGATCTCGAGTCTATAAGACTCAAGTTCTAAAAAGCAAACCCAAGTCTTTGAGACTCGATTTTTTTCTGGGAAATTCCATTAAACTGGCTAAATCTGAAGAATCGGTTTATAAAATTTGAAGAAGAACAAAGGAAGAAGAAGATGATCTGGTTGGAGATCTGCAACACTGAAGAAAAACAAAGAGACGCTAGGTGGGCAATCTGGTTGGAGAAGAACGCTGGTGGAAGATCTGATCTTCAGCGACTAGGTGGATGATCTATCTTTAGCAACGAGGAAGAACGAATAGACACAAATAGACTTAAGGAAGAAGAAAGGGAAATAAAATGATGGAACTCGAGTCTTAAAAACTCAAGTTCCACGTGGATTTTTTTTTTTCCACTTCAAAGGCCACAACTTACAAATCGAGACTTAGAAATTCGAGTTTTATCTTGAAACTCGAGATGCTAGTTTTCCAGATAGTTTTGAAACGTGACAGCTAATAAAATTGTTTAATATTTAAGGTTAATTGGAAAAAAAATTCCATATTCTGAGGTATCGACTGGTAGAATTTATGGGGCTGAAGAATCCTAGTTTGAAAGCACTCCCATTGGAGATTATGTTAAAATGTAATTTGCAATTGTCAAAGTTAGTCCCTAAGTTAGTAAGTTTCATCTAGGTGTCAACAAATGAAGAATCCAGTAGTAGCAGCAGCAGCAGGAAAATTGAACATGTAAAGTTGTGATTTATAAATATATTTTGTGTTGGCTTTATTCCATGACAAAAAGTGTTGTAATTGCTTTAATTTTGTTCCTTGTATTTTGTAGGGCTTTATTGTATTAGGCTTAGTATTAAGTTGGTGAAGAATCAAGCATGCAACGAAGATTAGTGCAATTTAGTGACTAACTCGCAAGAAGCTTCTAAGTAAAGCAACCTACAAAAAGGCCACGTGAGAAACACATGCTAGAAGCTGAAGAGTCATGTCAGGCTGTCAGTTTCATGAGTGTCTCGCGAGAAGGGCCAACCCACGAGGTACCCGCGAAACTCTTTGGCCGAAGGATTTTAAGTGTGACTTTCTTACCCTTCACCCATACTATATATACCATCATTACTCACAAAAGCAAGAGAGGCTATTCAGAAAGAAAAACCCTAGATAGATTTTCTACAACACAACACACCCATCTTTTAGAGAGAGAGCTAGTTATCCTTAGTGAGAAATCATTATAGCCTCTTCTCCTTCCCTCTTCCATAGTCATATCTTGAGAGGAAATTTGTACCCAAACACAACCCACACCTTTTCAGAGTATAGAGAGTGTTTTGGAGCTTAGGAAGTTTTGGAGATTTGCCAAAAGAAGCCGGTGAGGCTTGGCGAATGCAATCGGGCATCTTGCAAGATCTGGAAATCTAGGGAAGACAAGGCTCCAAGAAGTCAGTTGGTAGCAGGAGCATAGAGGGTTCAAGTACATAGGGTAAACTAGGCTTGGAGGGTCTTTTGCTATTCGTGTACTCCAACTTTATTCTCTAGTGGATCGATTTTAACTTGGAGAATCGTGGAGAGGTTTTTCGCTGAGTTCTATGGTTTCACCTTCATAACATGTCTCGGTGTTATCTTGTGTTTGCATTTCTCTTCCCTACTCTTAAGCTTTCCTTTTATTGTTGATAATGGATGAATATAGGTTAAAGTAGTGTTATTGGGTTATTGCACTCATTTACTATTGTTTCGCACTTAGTATAAGTAAGAGTAAAAGCTATCTAGCCGTAATTTTTAATTAGGGGTCCGAACAAGCTCTTATGTTTTAGCACAAATCGGAGATTTCAGAACAAGCAAGCAAGTGGACACCTCATGGACAAGTGTCAATTAATGAGAAATGAAGCAAACTTCTGTAGTATTTTTGAAGTTTGTAGTCATCCCAAACTCCTAACACATCTACATATAGATGTGAGTTGTAAAATGAAGTAGTTACCATTCGGAAAAAAAAAAAAAAAAAAAAAAAAAAAAAAAAAAAAAAAAAAAAAAAAAAAAAAAAAAAAAAAAAAAGTTATGCAGCAGTACTCTGTTTTTCCTTCATATTTTGCATAACAGTGACATCTCTACAAAAGTAAAACATTAAATTCTCCTCATAGCCATATAATTAAGAACTTGCACCCAACAATTTTGGTATTAGAGCTTAGTTGCCAACCCCTTTTTGTCCTAAAATTAAAAAATTAAAAGACTAAAAAATTTAAAAAAAAATTAAAAAAAAAAAAAGACTAATTTAAAGACTAAAAAAAGAAAAAAGACTAAAAAATTTTAAAGAATTAGAGCTTGTTTGGAAACCCACAAAACTGAGTGGTATCACTTAGTTTTCATAACTCATGATCCAAAACTCATGGGTCCCATCGAAAAAATTTTGTTTGGCTTAGTTTTTGAGTGATGTTTTCATCACTCAAAACTCAAAAATTTGAGTGAGGATGATGAAAACTGAAAATGGGAGTTTCCAAAACTTCAAAGTCAGTTTTCAATAGCATATTGGTAAATAGAATGACTTTGTGGGACCCATTAACGGTGTATTGTCACATCAAATTGAAGACTTGATATTACCGTTGCTCTTCACTTTAGCTCTTCCCCAAGTATTTTCACAAAGCAAAGTTTTTCTCTTTCCCACTTTCCTCTTTCCCTCTTCAACTCTTCCTCAAAATTTTAACGTCACATTTCCTCATTCCTCTTCTCCATTTCCAACGGTGTATGTACAGAAAGTCTGAAGTACTGAGTGAGGATGAGATGAACATTCCGTGATCAAAGGGTCAGTACTGAATGGCAATTGAACCAGAGGGTCTCTGATCTAAAGAATTATGAGTTTGGATTTGCTATGTTTGTGGGTTTGAGATTCCAATGTTGGTGAAGGAGTTGCAATTTTGAGTTTTCGATCTGTGTTGATGGGTTTGAATTTTTGGTTGTGGTTATGGTTTGAGGCTTGGGCTATGATGGAGGTGGGTTTGTATGGATGTTGGTGTGTTTGGCCGTTGGTGGCGGTGTTGTTGATGGTGGCCGATTCTGCCATCATCACCACAGCTGCCCACCGACCCTCCAAAGTTGTCCACATCTGCCCACCATCGCCACCAATCACCAGCGATGAGCTAAAAGAAAATATCAAGATCTGGGTTTGTTTTGGGTTTGGCGTTTGAAAAATGAAGTTTGTTTTGGGTTTTGGGGTTTGTTTCAAAATGGGATTTGATTTGGGTTTGGTGTTTCCAGATTTGGGGCCATGGCTTTTGGGTTTCGTGTTTCTAAAAATAAAGTTTTATTTTGGGTTTTAGACATTGTTGGTAGGTTTCTTTGTTTTGATTGTGAGTTTGAGTTTTCTTTTGGAAAATCCATACAAAAATGGAAGAAAAGAAAGTAAGAACTAAAGAAATGAAAGAGGCTTGAAATGAAGAAATTATTGAAAGAGAAGGAAGAAAGAGAAGGGGCACGCGGGTAGGCAACTACCCGTTCTGACCCAACACAGTAAATGGATCCCACCATTTTATGCAAAATTCTGAGTTATAGATACCAATATACGAAACCAAACCAGTTTTATTTTGAGTGATTGAAAAATAGAGTTTGAGTAATGAGTGATGAGTAATGGGTGATGAGTGATGAGTGATGAGTAGCCATTTTTTTTTAACCAAACAAGCCTTCAGTATCTCTAAACTTTAGTCTTTTTTTCATTTAAATTTTTTTTTTTCAAAACAAGTCTACTTTAGTATCTTAAGAACTTGAAAAATTAATTAATTAATTAACAAGAAAAATCCCAAAAATACAGAAAATCTCAATAAAAAGATTCATTTAAAAAATAAACACAAAAATATGTGGAGAACATAGGGTGGTGGCAGGATTTAAGAGGCGACATTGGATGACACACATAATAGCTTTGAAACCAATTCTAACAGAGAAGCCCTGCTTAGGTAAACATAGGGTGGTGGCAGGATTTAAGAGGGTTGATTATGGCCAAAATAAATAATAATAAATAAATATGCTTGAAGATTATTCAATTAAAAAAAAACAAAAAATTGTAAACAGTGTAAAGATCCCAACATAAAGTCAAATATATAACCAATTATGTCAAATGTCATGAACACATGCTAGCTATCGACCTTGAACCATTGTAATAGTAACATCATTAACAGGAAAAATAAAATAAAATAAAATAAAATTGGCCGCGTTGAGATGAATCTATATATGAGGCAATCTACCTTTCATTAAATGCCGACTACTTTGGACGAGGAAGATCAACAATCTCACTTTTAAGCATGGAAATAACAACATATACAATAGGCTTATCTTTGGTAAATTCTTGCTCACATAATAGGCCGAATGCATCTCAACATCTCCATTTCAAAGCATGTTATATATATAATTGGGTCTACTAAGGCTATAATGTTGTTTGCATTTCACTATTTCCGTGCCTGGATTGAAATTCTTAGCATCAATACTGAAAACTATTGGAGGTTTAAAAAAAAAAGGCAATGAGAAAAGGATGACTTACAAATCCTAAAAAGCTACAGCTCATCATGATAAAAGCTACAGTTTCTTTTTCCACTTAGTATCTCAAGTAACAACACCCCAAAGTTGAAAACATCCGATTTTTCTAAAAATCGCCCCTCCATTGCAAATTCAGGAGACATATAGTCACTAAATTTTAAAAAATAAAACACATCAAAGTCTTGTCACCGAATATTATTACTAGTGTCTAATTGAATTGAACAAAACGAAAGGTACATACTATGTTCCAATGACCCTATTAGTATTGGCCTGGTCTTCATTATTACCAAAAATCCTAGCCATCCCAAAATCTGATATTTTTGGATTTAGCTCTTTGTCCAACAAGATGTTACTTGCCCTTAGATCTCTGTGAATAATCTTTAATCTAGAATCTCTATGAAGGTAAAGTATACATGGACCAATACCTTCAATAATGTTACAATGTTTTCTCCAAGCCAATAATTTTTCCTTGTGAGGATCTAATGAATTTAAACAAAAGTATAAAGAGAAACTCACAAGATAAAAGAACATGAAGTTTGAAAATAGAAGTTCTAGGGGTGAAGTTATAAGAGAATTGGAAAAGTCTGTTTCAATTCAAGTATCAGTGTATCACAACAAAGAACATTATTAAAATGTCTCAAAATTGTATAACCGTAATTCCTATGCAGAAAATTGTCACTACTCATGATATAATACACTGACATTTATCTGCAAAAAATTTAACATTATAATGTACTTTGAAATATGCTAAATTACTCCCAACACGTATTTAGAACCCTTAAAGCAAGCTCTTACGTCTAAGTTGATTTTAACTCTAAACTGGACAATATAGTCCTAGTGTAAATGATTTAACCAATTTCCAAACAAACTAAACTACACTACACAAAGCATGGCACTATAGTAAAGTAAAGGAAATAAAGAGGAAAGCAATCAAACCACAGTAAACACCAAGAACTGTTTAGGAAGAGGAAAACCCAAGTCTCGTGAGTAAAAACCTCTCCCCTGATCATCTGTCAGAAACCTTCATTGGGCAAGATAGTTGCAGTACATTAGGATACTATGAACCCTCCATGCCCAAAAGCTTACATCTATTTGAGCCCTCCAAGCTCCAGCCAGCAACCGACTGCTCCAAGTTACCACAACACATTAGCTTCATTGATGCTTTGGAGGTTGCTCTCAAGAAGTTATCTCAACCAGATTTTGACACCCTCTGCACAGCATGTTGGATGATATGGAATTGCAGAAACAAGTTAATATTCAAGAATAAAAGTCCATCCTCCATGGATCTGTGGTCATGGGCTAAATTATATAGGCTAGAGTATGTGGAAGTTAAGCAGAGAACCACTGAAGCTCCAACTCGTCTTTTACCAAATTGGTAGCCACCTCCCTCGGATTCAACTCATAAATTGAACCTAGCCATTTCACAATCAAGGAACAGCTCATCTATTGGGGTTGGACTGCTTATTCAGAACTGCAAGGGAGAAGTCTTAGTAGCAACATGTTGTCGACAACAAAAGAACTTGAATCCTCTCTTCACAGCGGCTTCAGTGATGAGAATGGCTCTGCTGTTTTGTCAAAGCATTTGTTTCTTCAAGTTGTATGTTGAATGCAATTTTGCTGAATTGATGGACCTGCCAATTTCAGATAGAATTTTTTCTCTTGAGGTCGCTTGGATACTTGAAGACATCAATCTTATTATTAAGGATAGTTTTGCTTTTATTTCTTTTCATAGTATACCTTTACGATGTAATCGTACTGCCTTAGCTTTGGCTAGTGCAGCAAGAGAGGAGGAGGAGGAGGTCATTGTTTGGTTAGAAGAATACCCCTCCTTCCTCTTTCCCATTGTATAGCATGATTTATTATAAATAAAGTCTACTATCGTTTTTGCTAAAAAAAAAATAATAATAACAAAAAATAAATAAAAAACCCTCAGTTTTTAACGTGTTTCATAAAGTTTCTATCACATTTATTCAGTTAACACTGATAAACATTACGTTACTAATTGTATTCATTGACTTTGAGTTTTAAATTAAATTTACCCAATAACTCTTAAGGTTTAAATAAAAGTATATGAAATTATACGGTTAAAATGAGATATTCTCAGAAATTTGAGGTTTGAATGGAACAATTTGAAAGTTTTAAGGTTTAAATGAAACATTTCCAAAATTTTAAGGATTAAAGAGAAATTTACTCAATCTTATTTTCAAATGAATAAAATTAAAATACCCACATGCCCATCAATCAATTTGCTTACTCAAAACGGCCAAATAGAGACATTTAAAAATAAATAAATAAAACAATGAAGCATTCAATCATTCAATAAAATAATGTCTCATTGTCGTTCTAGAGCATTGGGATTTGAGTGATTTTATTTTATTTTTTTTCTTTCTTTCTTCTTTCTTGGGACCATTGGATTTGTTTAACTTGGCATGCGTTTGCGTAGCGTTGGGATGAAAATTTTGTGCGTTTTACTGAAAAATTGTGGGTCCCATGGCACTGTTCATAAACCACCAAACTTAGCAAAACGTAGATTTCTAAATAAATTTGGGTTCCACAACATTATTCATACCTTTAAAAAATTATTTTGCTACAGTGTTTTCAGCAATAAATTTTCAGTTTTCAACAAATAAGCGATATCAAAACATACTCTTAGCAGCTTTGGAAGTCAATTTATCTTAGGCCACGAATTCAACCGTTCCAATTCAAGAGCGAGTTTCACTAAAAAAATAAAAATAAAATAAAAAATTCAAGACCGAGCTCAATACTCAATAGGAACAATGGGTTTTTTTTTTTTTTTTTTTGGGAAGTCAATTAATCATAGGCCACGGATTCAACCAGTTCCAATTCAAGAGCGGGTTTCATCAATACTATTGAGCTCGGACTTGAATTTTTTATTTTATTTTTTAATTTTTTGATGAAACTTTCTCTTGAATAGAAACCAGTTGAATCCGTGGCCTAGGATAAATTGATTTCCAAAGCTGCCAAGTTGAACAAATCCAACGGTCTCAAGGAAAAAAAAAAAAAAAAACACCCAATGCTCTAGAATAGCCCGGGATGGAGTTAGAAATTTTTATTTAGAGGGCCGATTTGTGTTACTAATTTGTTGTCTATAGACTCTATACAAACTTCCATACATATGCACATACATCTACACACACACACACACACACACTCACAGAATTTAGTATCTTTCATAGTGAAATCCTTAAAATTTTCATTTTCAATATAAGTTACCAAATTGTCTACCATTTTGAGTAAAAAAAAATTTCAATTGAACTAATGAAGTGTTCTGACATGAATGATCCAAAACTTTAAGAGATACGAAAACACATTTTACAACAAAAAATGAATTGAGGAACAATACATTCTCTATAACTACAATGACCAATTGGAAAATTTTTCTTAAGAAAATTATTGGACTAACTCAAATATTTGGGGGGCCAAATCCTATTTTTGGGAGCTAATTTTTAAAATATTAAATATTTCCATATAATATAAAAATATTTTCAAAAATTTTCGGGGGGACCATCCCCCCGCCCACCCCATAATATGTAGCTCAGCCCCTGAGAACAACAATGAGACATTATTTATATATACTATAAAACCAAAGTCTCTGATTTTTGGCTGACTTTTCCATATTTTGCCATATTAGATTTGCTAGTTCCACAATTTTTCACATCAGCATTTTTTATTTATATTTTTTAAAACTAATTTATTTCTTTCAAATACCTATTGCGGGACTCCTTTTATCTAACTCCTTTCTCTTCTCACTTGCTCCATCACCTTGCCCATTCAGACTTTAGAGTCTTCTGTTCCAATTCTCCTTCTCAAGCTCACTTAGCATTCAAATACAAAGAATCTACAACTGAAGCCAGGCTTCTCTAATGAGCAAAATCTGAACCTGAGGTAAGAATTCTAATTTGTTTTCAATAGGAACAATGGGTCTCCAATTTGGAAGGCATTTGACATCCCATTTTGAAATTGTGCCTTTTCAAAGTCTATCTTTTAATCCTCACCTTTTATAGATAAAACTTTTGAAATAAACCATTTACAAAACGGTTTAGGATAGGTTTGAAATAAAAATTGTAATGTAGTAGCTATTCTTTAAGTTTTTTTTTTTTTTTTTTTTTTAAGAGATTTTCTTTAGGAATAGTTGTTATGTTATTTGGTTGTGTTTTCTTTACATAGAATTGCTATTTTGGTTAATAGATATTCCTTATCAAAAATATTATAATATTTATTCTGTAACCTACATAATTGTAAACAGTGTAAAGATCCCAACATAAAGTCAAAAATATATAACCAATTATGTCAATTGTTAAGAACACACACTAGCTACCGACCTTGAAGCATTGTAACAGTAACATCATTGACAGAATTTTTTTTTTTTTTTTTGGCAACTTTGAGATAAATCTGTATCTAAGGCAATCTGCCTTTCAGTAAATGGCGGCTACTTTGGACGAGGAAGATCAACAATCTCACTTTTAAGCATGGAAATAACAACAAATATAATAGGCCTATCTTTGGCAAATTCTTGCACACATAACAAGCCGACATGTATGCATCTCAACATCTCCATTTCAAAGTATGGCTTATATATCATTGGGTCTATTAAGGCTATAATGTTGTTGGCATTCCACAATTTCCATGCCTAGAAACATGAAAACAGGATTGAAATTCTTAGCATCAGTAATGAAAACTATTTGAGGTTTTAAAAAAAATGGCAATGAGATAAGGATGACTTACAAATCCTAAAAGGCTCATGGACTACTCATCATGATAAAAGCTAGAGCTTCTTCTCCCACTTAGTATCTCTAGTAACAACACCCCAAAGCTAAAAACATCCAATTTTTCTGAAAAACGCCCTTCCATTGCATATTCAGGAGACATATAGCCACTAAATTTTTAACAATAAAACACATCAAAATCTTGTCATCAAATATTATTACTAGTATCTAAATGAACTGACTAAAACAAAAGGTACTTACTATGTTCCGACGACCCTATTAGTCTTGGCCTGGTCTTCATTATTTCCAAAATTCCTGGCCATTCCAAAATCTGATATTTTTGGATTTAGCTCTTTATCCAACCAGATGTTACTTGCCTTTAGATCTCTATGAATAATCCTTAATCTAGAATCTCTATGAAGGTAAAGTAGAGCTCGACCAATTCCTTCAATTTGAAACGTTTTCTCCAATCCAACAATTTTTCCTTGTGAGGATCTAATGAATTTAAACAAAAGCATTAAGAGAAACTCACAAGATGAAAGGACATGAAATATGATAATAGAAGTTCTAGTGGTGAAGCTATAAGAGAACTGCAAAAGTTTGTTTAATTGAAGTATCACAACAGAGAACATTGTTCAAATGTTTCAATATAGTATAACGGTAATTCCTATGCAGAAAACTATTATCACTCATAGTATAATACGCTGACATTTATATGCAGAAAATTTAACATTGTAACGCATTTGTAATATACGAAAGGGCATCAAAATTAACTAACCAAAGAGGAATGCGTCCAAACTTTTGTTTGGCATGTATTCATAGATCAGCATCTTTTCTTCTCCTTCAACACAGCAACCAAAGAGCCTAACAAGATTCCGATGTTGAAGTTTAGAAATTACTGCCACCTCATTCATAAATTCTTGTGACCCTTGTCCACAGGCTTTAGAAAGTTTTTTTACTGCAATCTCTTGTCCATCTGACAATTTCCCCTATAAACAAACATCAAATGGTCAACGAGACATTCAAATTATTAGACAAGAAACCTCTAGTAGAGTAACCATTACCCTGTATACGGGTCCAAATCCACCCTCCCCAAGCTTGTTAGATAGATGGAAGTTGTTTGTTGCGCTAGCCAGCTCCACAAAATTGAATAGCGGTAGCTCCTGGACTTTAACTTGGTCCAGGTTGTCACTATGAAATTTTGGTTGTGCTTCTTCTCTGTTAAACAATGAGATCTCCATCGCTTTCTTTTCCCTTGCTAATGTCCACTATAGTAGTCAGTAATGAAATATATAGCAACATTTACTAGTCCACTGAGCTAATTTAAGTGGGAATATTACCTTTTTGTTTTGCCATCCACCTCCACAATAAATAAGAGCAGATGGAAAGGAAAATTGTTCCTGTGATCACTGTGATTGTGACAATTTTTTTCATATCTCCCACTTTACCTGTAAATCAGGAGGGGGGGAAAGTATAATAATTGGTAAAAAAAAATAGACAGCAAAACGGTGTTAAATAAAGAGTCTTTTTACACTGATTTACTTGGTTGAAGTTAAAAGACTAAGTAACCTAGCAACAGGAACATTTGTGGATAATTTGAAGCCTAATTTTCACATAAAAGTATAAACCAAAGAAAGCTTACCAAGTTCTGAGTAGGCCACCCGAATGTAAAGATCAACTCCAAAACTGGAGAATTGCTGTGTATCAATTAGTTTATTTGCCCAAGACATACAGCCAATACCAGTGTCATATGCATATGCTATACAAGAACAATTCTCCAAGCATTGCTCCCTGCATTTGTTTTCAAAAGCACTTGACCAAACCGCATTGTCTGGCACTTTCATCATCTTCAAATTCAAAAAACCATCTTTTTTGCCTTCTCCGCCACCAGTGTTCACCCTCTCACATTGCAAAGGTGTCCTCCTAACACATCCACAAGTCCAATTTCCTCAATTCCATTCTTCGGTATTATTTGGCTCGAACCCCTGGAAGCAGCTGCAAATTGGTGATTTGTTTGGATTACAGGTTCCGAATGCCCCACACTTGCCATAAACATCACACTCAGTCTGCAAAGCTGACCACCAAGAATTCTCTCTCCCATTATACAAATCTTTTTCCACTAGATTCCCTTGTGAATTCAAGGCATAATTTAACGAGATAGCCTTGTCTGCATAATCAAAAATTAGATAAAAATTCCTATCTTGATCATCTACAAACCTGAATCCGTTAAGATATACAGAATTCATATGCGGTATTCCAATGAAGATCCGATCGTTCCATTGACCACTGCGCCAGTATGGGCTACCGTTGTTCCTAATGAATACTTGAGGAAGACCAAGAGGTTGAATATCGGCAGAGAAGATTCCAATGGATGGATCAGAAGGGCTTTTCCAAGATGTAATCTCCACTTTCTTGCCTGTTCTTACATTAGCACTAAGCTTCATCTTTGGCAACAATGTATCGGAAGGATATTGGAAACTCTCCCATATGACTGTCCCTGTAGTGTTTTCTTGCAAGACATGGTTCCCTGAATCCAAAAGCTGGGCACTTGAATTGGGAGCAGAGTTTGTAACATTCGCCGACCAAATTACCTCCTTTTGTCCATTTAGTACCACAAGAACTCCGTCCTCAGATATAGTAAGAACCCCATCAGAATCCCTGAGAGGTCTCTGTCTGTTAGCTACCCATACAACTGTGAATACAGAAATGTTATTATACCATATTCCAACATATCGATTGGTAGAATTTTCTGGGCTGAAGAATCCCAGGTTGAAAGCACTCCCATTGGAGGTTATATAGTCAGGGTCTATGATGGGTTGAGAAGCTGTGATGGTGTCTGTGGCAGAACCAAATTCTAAACAAACGCAACATAGCAAGACTATAAAAACGGACATACTTATATTTCGAACACGTCCCATAACTTGTTCAATGCTGAGAATGAAGATTTTAGATGTCAGGAGCATCATTCAGCCATTGCTTCTTTTCATTCTTATCTTAAAGAGCTGCATAGTTGAACTTTCTATTACTCAAAGTCAAAGCAGCCCATATTGACTCAAATGTGAAACAATATTCATTTGTCAACTTGCTCGTCTTTGTAGCAAAATATTTTGAAATTAGATACCCAATGGATTGCATTCACACACAAGATCACTATAAAGGCTTGTGAAAAAACTCACAAACTTTCTTCTTAACAATCATTTCAGCATTAAACCACACAATGGCTCCACGGAAGCTTCCATGATCTATCTCTAGGAAGGTAGTTGAATTATTTTCTTGTTATTTTGACATTATTTTTGTTGTTAGATTTTCCGTAATAAGTATCATTTATATCCACCATTTCATAAGTTATACTAAATATTTTTTCACACTCCTTTATATCCACCATTTCATACACATTTCCACAATTAATGCTAAAATTAATATACCCATTTTAAAAAGCAGAAAAAAAAATGTTTAATATTTAAAATATAAAAGTGGATGTCTGAAATAGATATAAAAAAGCAAATTAAAAAAAAAAAAAAAAAAGCCGTAAAAGTTATGCATTAAATGGACAGAATTTGATGTTGTTGGGTACTCTGTGCACATTGCACTGGCACTATCGGTCCAGCCCACATGGTAAAGGCCCAATTGTTTGGGCGTGTCATTGTTATCGTAGTTTTGGTCTCTTGTTTCAAATAGAATTAGGAGAAGGCAATGATAGTACAAGCCCACAAGAGGAAGGATAAAATTAAAATTAAAAAAAAAAAAAAAATAGTGCAGTGTCTATACGAGGGCAAAGAAAAGAAGAGATTTTCTTTAATCATGAGACATATACAGATTGATTAAAACTGTTTTCTTTTTCTTTTCTTTTTTCTTTTTCTTTTTTTCATTTTTCATAGGACTAGATTGGAACCCAACAGATGTCAAGATAGATTAGTTTTCTATCTCAATTTATTTGAGAATTTTTCTTGGGTATTTGTTCAAAATGTGAATAAAGTGCATGTGGGTGCCCGAGGACCGAGGATAAAGTTGAGGAGTTGCAGTATTTGTGCGGGAATGCCATGGGCCATGGACTCGAGGAGGAAGGACATCCAAGGAGAGGAAGGGATGAGTCATAGGACCGTGAGGCGTTCTAGGTGGAATGAAGGATATGAGGAGAGAGAATCAATGATCATAGAGAAAATTTCTAGTTTGGAGTAGCCTGTCGCCTCCACATTAAATGGTGGGCAACAACTTTATCGGCTATATTGATGAGGAAGTGACCTAAACAGTGCAAATCACAGCTAAGCAAATTCCATCTGCCACCTTCTTCAGATACAGACATAGACAAGTGTCATGATATGTGGCATGTTAGGTAAGGATTGATGGTTGAAGATATCATATGACACTGCTTAACCCGCTAGCCCTGCCGCAAAATCTTCCAGCAATCAGACACCAACACAGAAAACCATGGAGGAAAGACATTGACTGCGAGTTGTTAACAAAGAAAAAACCAGAACTGAATTTCAAACAAAATATATATGTCTAAACGCACCTGCGTGTTATACTCCTTTCCTTGAAGCACAAAACTCTGCTGTAACACTTTGTAAGTATTACCCAATTTTAAGGAAAAACCGAAAAACCTATCAACCAGTTAATTTCCATGGTGGTCCTGAAGGCCCTTGCTGGGTTTTCCTTGCAGCCACCCCACCATGTTAAGCTTCGCTAGATGACGGGAAGAGGGGACCAGGCGATCAAAACTGATATTTTTGGAGCAAGAACAGTACGGATATCTAGGTGGAAAAATTCCCTTGCATTTTTTGTTATCCAAGAAAATGTAAGTCGTGATTAGCAAAAAAGAGTGCATGTTTTGTGAACCAAATATTCCAGCTAGTCAAGAGAAAAGGAAACAAACCCAATTAAGGAAGGTGAATGAAAGAAATTAGCTCAAAAGATGAATTCTTAATGAGTAATGCTACAGTTACAAACTATATTATAATATTTTTACAATTTATTGATGTGACTAACTTTTTATTGGTTTTCATCTAGGCCAACCATTAACATCACTTTTCATATATTAATAATCACTCACCATATTAACAGTTTGTAAAAATTATAAAAAAATTTGTATCTCTAACATTACTTATTTTTAATTAGCAATCTCGTTATTGGTCAATGCAAGATTCCATTGACAATATGTTTGAAAGTTTGGAGAGAGAGAAGAGTAGAGATTATTGGGTGAAAGGAAAGGAAAGAGGAAGAAAATTATTATCCCCCTTCTCCTTGTTTTGACCTTGTTAAAAATTAAGAAATTAGAGAATATCCCTCCCTTTTTGGATGTCATAAAAATTAAAATAAGAAAAGAGAAAATAATAAAATATCATACAAATTGATAATTATACTTATTTTTTGTTCAATTTCTTTTAAAGTAAATATAAATTGATATTTTAAGAGCAAAATTGACAATTTAAAATTTTTTAATATAAGTGAAATCTCTCTCCTCAAAATTCCCCTGCCCCTCCAAATCTCTCAAACATTTTTCCCCCTCCCTTAAAATATATATATTCCAAAACAATGATTTAAATCACTCCCTACCTTTTTCCTCTATTCCACTCTGCTCCTTTCCAATCAAAACACACGGTAAGACTTGAATGCAAAGTTAAGAATGTATATATAATAGTCTTTGAAGCAATTCTCTGTCAGCGGGTTGCATTTGTATCCTTTTCGATGAAATTATCCATTTATGTTAAACTATTAATCAACAATAATGCTTTCATTATAAAGAAATCCCTATGGATTGTTTGGGAATTTTCTTGATGATGCACCCATTGTTTCTCAAAGAAACAAAGTTTAATATGAAAAATTAACAAAAATGCATGGCAAAATAATACCAAAAAAAGTCTACGAGAGATTTAAGAAAAAAGTATTTAGAACACACAACGACATGAATTACTTAGGCCTATTAATTTTAGTTTAAAATCTCAACTTATTTTCATCACTAGTCTATACAAAAAATTTTAGAGTTTCACCTTCTCTTATTATGATTGTACTTTAACACAATTTATTTTAAGAACAAAATGTCAATGAAAATAATATGATCTAAATTCTTTCTTATACACCTAGCCAATTAGTAATTATTATTGTCAAGAAATAAGAAGAAAATTAATACCCAAATAACTTTCTGGTGAAAGGTAGTTGTAGTCAAACAAACATCAATTTCTTACAATTAACATCTTAAGGTAAGAGATGTTTACAAGTAGTTTCATTAGTTTAACTACATTGTGAACATAATTATGCATGTTTAAAAAAAAAATCATAAAAATCCTTTGATAACATATAATTTGTAAAATTAACGATTTTTTTTACTAATTTGATATTTACGATAAATAAGAAGAGTGAGGATTCAAACTATAGCTCCTTAAATGATGTGACTAAATTACAAAGCTCTAAAAAAAATTAGTGACGAAACTTACAAGTATAAGAATAAAAAAAACCTATGTGAAAGCATGGATGAATTAATGTAAAATTTTGGTAAAATAACTCTTAATTAGTTAAATAAGTTTCTTTCAACCAAAAAAAAAAAAAAGCTACAAAAGTCTAAATTTGACTCAACCTTTGACTATACATGAGTACATCGAGTCTCTTTCTATCCTATGCACCAATCTATCTATGAATATGCGGGGAGTTTTCTAGGAAAGTGGCAACCCAAAGACACAAGTGATATAGAAGCTGAAGGAAGCAGTCCGTTTGTGGCTTTGCACAAAGTTTCCTGTCTGTAGTGGTAACTCCTTTTGATCGTCAGTTTCTTGGACTGAAATATACTTTCCATAAGTGCTGATATTACTATGGACAGTACATCCAAACTATAAGTCTCAATCAGCAATGTCATACTAGTGTAGTCAAAAGAAAAAGCTGACATATGTTTCACATCATGCTTTTATGAGGAGCCAGTCAAAAAATTTAGTGTCGTTTTTAACCATACAACACCAATTAAGCTTAAACCGGACAAAATATTTTTGCTTGGGAACATGAAAACACTTATATATTTGAAAAAATAAGTGTGTGCCGATGCAATCAATTTTACAATATACTTAAATGTTAATTTGTGATTGGATTACAATATTTACATATAAAAGTTGAGATAATTATGAGTACTTATTAAGATTAAGAAAATGAATTAACGTACTCTAATCATAATGTAACATTTGAAGTATATTGTGTATTTAGGTGTGTCTCTAAAATTTTTATTATATATCAATTAACTTGATTGTTAAAATAGTAAAAAGTAAATAAATTGTAATTAGATTTCAATAGAATCATGCAAGACTATAAAATAGGGTTTTAAAAAATACGGCAGTTACATTATGTTGTGTAACTTTTTTTTCTTTTTCATAACATCTCATAATTTATATCAATTCTAATCTTAGTAGCATCATTGTTTTGTATAAAATTATCAACTAATTAATCAAGATCTTAAATTAGTAGTGAATTATATTTTTAGATGAAAGGATATAAATCACATGAATAAAAATAAGGAACTCAATTAAGTAATATCTTTTTCTTTTTTTAATGATTCCATTTGAATAATATTATTCACTTGGATATCTTGATTTTCTTGTTTTATCTATGAGTTTCAACTAAAATAAAACTCATAGATAAAACTAAACACATGTACAACTTATCCTTTTATATTATAATGGCGGATGAAATAGGTTCAAGATATACTAAATACGTGTATAACTTACCGATAAAAATAGTACATAATAAAAAAGAAAAAGACTTCAAAGAAGGTACTTGATAAAAGAAAGTGAGATTTAAAACTCAGTTCAACCTTCAGGTGAAAATTTTCTTTCCTTTGTTTTTTTTCCTCAACTCAAAGAGTAGGAAGACATAAGCAAGGGATTCAGTCATAACTTAGCCTCATGGTTCACCAAGGGATTTATCCATCAAGCAATGGATTCCAAGGGTTATTGATATACCAATCAAAATAAACTCAAAGCACATACATACGCAAATACATGCACATGTGTTAGTATAAAACCAAAATTAAAATGTTAATTTTATTTTAATACTTCAATTACTCATATCTCATAATCCTATTGAATGCAAAATTATTAACTAATAATTTTTTAAGAGAGCATGCCTCGAGATGCCTTGCAACCCCTTCCTTGGATGCCTATGTCACAGACAATGAAATATTTTGCTCATCCTTGGGCCAGGCCCAGGGTTGAAATTCCAACTCTTGAATGAGGTCGATGAACTAGCTAAGAAGGTGGGAAATATATCCCTTATGCCTTGGATTTATCTCCCCTAACATGACTTCCCTTGTCAATCTGACTTTTGACAAGAATCAGGGTGCTAGAAGGCACGGATTTTTGTATTGGAAATGTCATGATGATTTCATCTTAAATAAAGTAAGGTAAATTACGTTGTTTAGGTAAAAATTAATGGAGTTGAGCTGCTCTTAGTTATATTACATTATTTAATCTTTAGATCTTTTTTTTTTTTAAGTAGGTCAGTAGATCATTTATTGACCCACCAAGCAAGTGGAGTCGAATGGCAAAAAGTGGAATCCAATCATAAGCCCCAAACTTGTTATCAAGATTCGAGATTTGAATCTTTCGAAATCTCTATTCTACCTCTGCTAGCATTCCTTCTCAATCACTTTAACTATTCCCCAAATTGATTAAAGTTCTCTAAATCACCTTTAGACCTATCCTAGGGTTGTCACTATACATCAATATTGATGTTTCTAATTATTGTATTTTGATCACTAAAGTGATGCTACACCTTCAAACTATTTCTACAAATACACATTTGGATTAGATTAATTTATTTGCCAAGTTTTTACCATACATGACATGCGCAAATAATATATAATAGAAAGCTCTGTATATATCCTATCAAAATTATGCTCCACAATAATCTTTTGAGAGAACAAACGAAAAGTTTTGGCCACAACCTATAAAAAGTTCAAAAAAATACTCTATATTATGAAAAAATTTAAAATTTTAGGGGGCCAAGACCTCCCCTTCCTCCCCCACTTTCTATGTGACTTCCTCCAAAGCTGAAATGAGCATACCCCATTGTCACTTACCTTGGTGGTGGTACATCGAATTGACTACCTCAACTTGAAATTTATCAAGCAGATGAATAATGTGGATTTGAATTGACCTGTCAAAAAAAAAAAAATTTTTTTTTTTTTTTTTTTTTTTTTTTTTTGATGGGAGACCTGTCACAATTTGGCCAAAAAAAAAAGACACCCATCACAAGCAAAAAGTTACACTTGGATGGACCAATAATAGTTGGTCCATATATTTGTATAGATGTATGTGTCATGGGTCATTGGAAATCGGGGGGTGCTAAATTTAATAGCTCCTGAACAATCCCCATCTTCATCGAAACATCGCGGTAGGCTCCTAACCAAATCAAAATACCCATGTTGCCCGTACCTTTGATCAGCATTCATTAAGTAAATGGACACTAAAGCATTTAAAGCTATTGATGATGAAAATGAAATATAAGTGTGTTTTTGTTTTGGGTAAATATGCCTATGATTATGACTATGACTATGACAATGCGTCTATTAATTCCTGATTTTTATGCATGCATGATTTCCAAGTATTCAACACCCCCCTTGGAATTTGTTGGCTTTGAGATCAGGTTATTTTAGACCGTTAATTTTTGTCGTTATCAAAGGGAGGCATTACTTGCAGAGAAATAGACCCTGCCAGAGTTTTTGTCGTTATCAAAGGAAGGCATGACTTGCAAAGAAGTAGAATTTCAAAATTTTGGAATTCAGATTTTATTAGATTATGTTTGGTTAGGCAATTTGGGGACCTGATAAAAGTGTGTTTGTAAAATCCCAAACACCATTTCACAATAAAAACTTTTCATAAAATATTTACAAACATTATTTTAAACTCAAAACACTATTTTATAATAACTTATACAAATGCACCCTTATTATCTCTATATTATGCTATATGTTTGATATTATTAATAATAAATAATACGAACTATATACTTTTTAAATCTTACAATAAAAAGAAGACTAGCCCAAATCCCACAACATGTTTCAAATTAGTAATCTCAATTTGCCCAATCAAAGATTTTTTAACCTAAAAAATATCATGAATTTATAATTTTATTAAAGTCTAAATACAATATTGTCAGTTAAGAACCATGCAATTTTATTAATATTTCCTAGTATATCTACTAGCCAACCAACGAAAACCTTTAGAGTTCAAATTTTCGCTAGCAACCATCAAATTATCGTTATCAAAAGAATCTACTACATTATTTCTCATCCAAGTGAACGTCATCTTGAGTCAAAGTTGTTGAATCCTTAAAAGCAATACTTATCCTTTTTATAGACCAAAAAAAAACTTAATTACTTCTTTGATTAGAAAAACAAATGTATTTTCCTTCTAAATTAAGAAAACCAAAACAAACAATTAGTTAAAAAAAATTGAGGTAAGGTTTAACAGCATGAAACCATTTTTTTCAACAGAATATCTCTTTCTTATAATTATTGTTATAAATCATGCCAATCCATTCCGTATATCTAAAATTATGGGAAGACCGGGTAAGATTACTTTTTCTTTTCCTAATAATTAGCATTATTGTTTCTTGTCATATTAAAACTTCATTGTGTGTTCTCACTTTGCCTTTAAAAAAAATTCAAATTACGTGTCCAAACCCGAATGAGCGGCTTCTGATTAGACATTTGCTGCTGAGTCAAAAATAATACAACTAAAAAAGTTTATCATTTTTCTTTTTTCTTTTTTTGTGTGGGGGAGGGGGAAGGATGGCACTTTTGTAAAAAATTGACACCCCCAAACCAATTCACATTAATGTGTTATATATATATTTTTGTAGGAAAATGCTTGCCATGACCAACAGGTACCTTTCCATGCAACTTCGAGGAAGGAGATTTATACAGAGCAAAATGCCAGTAATATAACCTCTTTTCACTAAACAAAAACTCAATCTTATCTGTACCTTTGTTGTCATCCTCAGCAACCCTCTTTCCTCCAACACTTCCTTTCAATTTCCTTTTTAATTCTTTTTAGATCTTCTTCTTGAATCCTTTCATTGATCTCCATGTATATATATTGACCCCCCAACCTAGTAACCTTTCCATACAAGCCAAGCTTCAAGCAATCAAAAACGTATTGTACACAAAAGGGTCTTTGATTTTTTTTACGTGTATACTAGCTTGATCATCAATGGGGTCACGAAATGGGGTTGTGTTTGAAGATTTCTTTCCAGCCATGGTGGAGAAATTGGGAGCTGAAGGGTTTATGAAGGAGTTAGGCAATGGGTTTCGGTTGTTGATGGATGAAGAGAAGGGTGTGATCACATTTCAGAGCTTGAAGAGGAACTCAGCTTTGTTGGGATTGCAAGGCATGAATGATGAGGAGCTAATGTGTATGCTTAGAGAAGGAGATTTGGATGGGGATGGGGCTTTGAATGAGATGGAATTTTGTACTCTCATGTTTAGGTTGAGCCCTGGATTGATGGAAAGCTCAAGAGATTTATTGGAGGAGGCCATTGTTAGTGAATTTTAAATATTTTATTAGTTTCCTTTGAAGAATTGCACCAAGAATTTAATTAGTTATTGTTGATTTGTTGTACTTGTTCTAGGGCATCTTGTCTTTTCCTATTGTTGTCCTGGTCGGATTGGGTTGTTTTGTATTGAGGAAGCTATTGTTAGTGAAATGTAGAATCTCTAGCTTTGAAACCCACCCCTCTTCTTCTTTCCTCAAAAAAAGAACAAAAAATGTGGTCTCCATGTGTGTTCTTCTATTGAATATCTTTCTCTTTTTGATGGCCATTCTGTCAATTCAATAAAATTATTCTTCTCTCCAATGTAGCTTCATATATTGGTCTATCTATTTAAATTCTGGTTTGAAAATTTGATTAGCACGTTACGTCAACTGTGACCCTATGATCATCATATAAATATGGAATAAGTCGTTTTGGCTAACTTATTTGCTTAAAGGTTTGACATTACTAACTTTAAACAAATAATTTTAAACCAAATTTTATCTCACCTTTTTAAGTGAATAATTTGACAACCAATAGCCAATAAACGCTGGTAAATACATAAGAGTTATGTTAAGAACACAATAAATTATTGTAATATTTTCATAATAGTTGAAGTGACAATCTTTTGTAAGTTAAAATAAAATAATATTAAATTATGATCATCTACAAAAATTAAAAACAAAAATACTGTAAGATTTTGTTGTGTTAACGTACAATGGTTTGAGCAATTCGTCTCCTAAAGTGATTTGGGAAGCCATAAATCAAACCACCATGGCTTTTATTATAGATATAAAATGTTAGTTAAATTGTACTTTGGAAATGATAACCCACATAACATGCATGGTGACCAAGTTGTTCCAAACGTCAGCAAAGTTGATGCCAGGCCAAATGCTTAAGTTATAAATGAGAAATTGACCTGTGTAAATTTGGCAAAAATCACTTTTGCTTTTTGTCTTTTGCTTTTCTTTTTATCTCAGAATTTTTTTTAATTTAAAATAAATAAATAAATTAAAAGCAAACAAAGCAAACTATTTTTTTTTTTTTAAATATACTAACTTTTTGTCTTTTTGTCATGAACAAGTGACAAATTAAATAAACGACAGTGTTCCTGAAAATTAATTACTTCTTTCAAAGATAGAAATCTCATAAATCTGAAGAAGACGGCAGTGCCTTTTTAAAATTCATCAAAAGAGAAAGGGCTTGGTACAAGTGCTTGAAAGAAAAACGATTCGTATTGATAATATGTTGTATATGTCTTTTGGTGATTTCAGAGTTTCTGAAATTAGAGGGGGGTTTGGGCAAAAACTCATTTTAGGTCATTATGGGCTCTCCATTAAGTCCAAAACTTTGATGGGCTAGATTACGTTGTTTTTCTAGGCAACATCAACCATGCAGGCTTGGGCCCAACAAAAAACTCAATGAGTGTGATTCTAGCTAGCCTGGGCTTGCCTTTAAAGGTTGCTTCACATGAGGGAGGGATAGTGGTATACAGACTCAAAAATCAGTAATGTAGGCATAAATAAATAAATTAATAATGTGTGAGCATGAATGAATATTCAAAAAAAAATACGACTTTTAGGCATGTTAAAAATACTTTCTTTAAGGTGATAATTGTTGTCAAAAGGTATTAGCTATCAGCTTAGAAGCAATTCACTCTCAGGATATAACAAAGCAACCAACTAGAGATAGTAATTATAAAGTTTCATGCAAAGAGAATTTCTTACAAGATTTTTTTTTTGAGAAACCCGAATTTCTTACAAGATTGTGTATTTGAGTTGACAAAATAAAAGATGCTTGCCTTAGCTAACCCCAGGCCCCCAACAACCAAAGGATTGGCCCAGGCAGTTACCAACTTATCATTTTACAATTGGAATCTCATAAAACAGCAGCTATGCTTAAGGCTAGGGAAAATAATAAACTAGTCGCTAACCCGTGCGATGCACGAGAAAACTATTGATAACTTTCCCAATATGAAAAATAAATAAATAAATAAATCAAGATCATGGTATAAATTATATACCAAACCAATAAAAAAAATTATAAATTTATATACTAAAATTTATCACTTACAAAGTAATAAAATCTATCACATACAATGAGATATCGTGATAACCAAGAGCTTGAGATAATATTTAGAAAATATATAACTAATATAAGTACACTCCAATACAATTAATTACGCAAATATAGTTAATTTCATACTCATTCAATCAAATATCGTTCATAAATTACATTAATCATTCTTGATATTCAAGATGTATCTAAATTCTAACATTGCCAGTAAGCAACGATGCTAGACCTCAATGGGATTGAAAATGAAACATAATGCCAATTTACACAGTTGCTGTAATAAATTGCACGGAAGAGTCGAATTTGTAAATTTTCAGTTATAAAAGTTACAACTTAAGAGGAAAAATAAAATACTAAGACCAAAAGTGAAACTCTAACACCAATAATGTTGTATAGTCTCAGAGGCTTTGGTTATATATATTACGCTATTTATTTTATAATTTTTGGGTTAAATAATAAACTCAACAAACTATTAGTGAAAAAAAAAAAAAAAAACTATTATTTATTATTATATTAAACAAAAACAAAACAGTTACATGCTTTTATATAATGTGTGAAATGCTATACAACTAGTTTACCATCACAATTTAGCAAAAAAAGAAAAGAAAAAATTCACATCCCAATTTATGATACTTTCAGCCAATGGTTTTACTTTTAGTCAGTCAAATAGGTAAATGTCAATTGTGAACTGCTATATAGCAGTGATAGCAGACAGAACAATAGAGTGAGAGAGAAAACAAAGATAGAGTGAGAGAGTTGTACCACCAGTTGGACTAGTTTAGGAGTGCATGGCAAGGCAAGGCGGCGCTTCAATGGGGTAGACAGATTTTTTGCCTTCTTCTTTTTATTGTTATTTTTTAAGGGGGTTTACTCTTACTGGGTTAGTTCAATATTTTGAGCTTGAAGGAGGAGATTCTATAATTTGAGGGAGGGCCCAATGAAGAAAACTTTCTTTAATTTCTAAGTTTACAAATGGTTGGTATGAGGAAGGAGCTCGACCTCTGTTCTGAGGAAGAAGATGTCTATGGGTTTGTGGGTATGGTGAGTTTTGATTGAGGAATCTATGGCCATAGGCTTGATGAGACTCACGGCAAATGGATTGCTGTTTCTGGATTGTAGAGGTTGGATGTGGGTGGTTTGTGTCAAATTGGTGGTCTAAGGAAGGAGATCGATTCCCAGGAAGAAAATGTTTATTAGTTTGTGGGTATGGTAGGTCTTTAGATGCGATGCGATGCTTTGCTGTTGGTTTGCTGTGGGTCTGATCGAGGAGGAGCTGGTAGAGGAAGGTAGGGAAGAGATGGCGTCTCATGAAAGGCAAAGCATCGGGAGGCAGAGCATCGGGTTTATAACGTTTTTTTGTTGGTTTTATTTTTTTGTTTTTATTTTTTTTTTTTAATATTGTGCTGACGTGGAAAATTGTGGGAGTTTCAAAAGTTTCGGTTTTATATATATATATATATATATATAGATGATTAGGGGGTCCATCCCATTTACAGTGGGCAACCCAACAAGTAAGATTGTGAACAAAAGTCCCAACAAGATAGGGAATTATGGGAAGCAACTATAATATGCAAAAATAAATAAACAAATAAATAAAAATAATAATAATAATAAAGTTTGGTGCATTGGCTAAAGGATGATGGAGAGCTTCAATCACACTAAAGCCTCTATCATCAACTTATTTGTCCATTACTATGAACATTGTATGGTTCTATAGTTAATCCAAAATAAAATAAAACTTCCTTTAAAAATAAGAGATTAAATTTTATAAAAATGTGGTGTAAAACTCAAGTTTTACACCCACTAATCCTTACATGTCACATTATATTATAATATATTAAAGAATAGACACAACCACACTCAATTAATTCTAATACTCATTTGAAAATCTAACCCAAGTGTGAATTTATTGAGATATTATTAAGTATGGTAGGATGTATTGAGTTTAAAAAAAAAAAGCTAATGTTACAATCTCTTATTAGGGTTTGACTTACCTCCAGTACTTTTTTAACTGGAATCTTTTTTTTTTTATGAGAAACTGTCACATCACCCACTAACTAAATAAAAGATGAAGATAAAAACTCACTACCACTTGCTATTATATATTTAAAATAAAAAGACATGTCCAATTGAAAAAGCACTAGAGGTAAGCCAAACTTCTCTTATTAAATGATATAAAACATGAGTTTTACATCAATCTCATTCTTACCAAATGTGAACTCAAAAAATAAATAAATAAAGAAAAGAAAACTGGTACATATATAAGGACAGGACTTAAATTCATAGTAGACCCAAATGTATTTTATAGACAGCTTTTGGTAAAGACCTAGAAGATAAGCAGAATTGGTGGCTTGTTAAGGAAAAGAAAGGTGGGGAATATCATCACCATAGAAGTGCTGTTTCCTTCTCACTTGCATGAGACTGTTCCTCAGACGTGATCAAGCTGAGCTTTTGCCCGGGTCGAACTCCCTTTGCTTGGGCCTGTCTTTTCTGATCTGGGCTCTTTTTTCCCTTATTTATTCGTGGGAGCTGGTTGGGCACTTAGGCCCACTTTCTCATACCTTACCCAGCACAGCAACTTTAAGACATTGATCATTAATGCATAAAAAGCAATAACTATGAGCTTTTTAAAATTAAGGAGATGTTTGGTTGGGTATTTTAAGCAACAATTTTTATTATTTAAACAACATTGGTTTTAATATTTATGTTCATTTTTATTGCTATTTTGTTTATGGTTATGTATACTGTTATTTATAATAACTTAGTCGCTAACATGCACAATGCGCATGAGAGTTTATATATATATATATATATATTAAAAAAACGTGAAATACCAAAATTAAAAACAATACAATCTTTCTTAATAATGTAAAGGGTAAGTTAAGGAAAATATGTATTTCTTAATAACAATTATTTATGACATTTTGTGCAATATTAAAAACTATGATAGAAATTGGAAAATATTCTTTTAGTTTTTATTAACTTTCTCAAACCATTTTTTTTTTCTTTCTACAATTCAAAACACCAAAAATGTATCTACAAAATTTATATATATATATATATATATATAAATAAAAAGGCTGAACAAAACTACAATTTAAAATCAAAGTTCAAAAAGATTTACTTCAACACCTCTTATGTGACATTAAGACCGAAGTTGGAATAAGAGATGAGAAGAAAGAATTGGGGAAAATACTTTAGCATATTTCAGGATCCTTCTTATTTTTCTCATTGAGAATATATCATTTGTAAACAAAAAAAAAAAAAAAACAAAAACAAAAACAAAAAAATTAGAAAATATAATTTATGTTTCGCTCAAAAATTACAAGAATGCATAATTAAATTCAAAATTTTAAATTAGACTTTGAGCCACACAAGGTGGCTAATTCCAAGAAAAAGTGTTGGTTATAACCTTATATATAATAATTTTCACTCTTTTTCCTTTAAATAAAAAGCATGTTCCCATGCCCTCCTAATTAAACAAGTGAAGAGTATTCTAGTTTAATGGCATAATACGATCTTCTTTATGTAGAGAATTATGGTTCAAATTTCTCTTCCTCCCTTATTATAACAATCAATTATATAAAATTTATAAATAAATAAATAAATAAATAAAAAAGACAAATTAATCGAGATTCATTGTAATGAACTTCAAAGAATGGTTCCATTGATCTTTCATTTGAAGTCAAAGCTATACTAAGCATCCCTTTAAGTCTGAGGCTCCCTAAAGACTAGCTGGTTTGCTCATATGTTAGCAAAACATGCTTAAGGCATTTATGATTTTTCTGTATGGATCGAAGAAAATCCTCATTTTCTAGAACAAATTCTTATCAATAATGTAACTGCTATTTCTCAAGTTTAATAAAGTTCATAGTATTCCCATAAAAAAAAAAAAAAAAAAAAATTTGTTTCTAATAAAATCCAATTTTCACCAATCAACGCATGCGCGGAATCGAGGAAATAAGCGTACGTTTAGTAGATTGTAATAAGCACTATAATATAATAATTATTCCTATGATTTAACTATTCCGTAGTTTTGTTATGTTTTTATTATAGGGAATAGTCATTCCTTATGAATAGTTATTCTTTAAAATGAGGAATAATTATTCATCTCTAAAAATGTTATAATAGCTATTCCTTAATAATTGTATTAATTCTAAAATTAATATTTTTCCCAATAAACAAACTTTCTATATGCACATAGCAATTATGAAAATAAAAAATCATAAAAAATAACTAATCTCTCTTTCAAATTTAAAAAATATTATTTTTTAGAAAATATAATTATATGAGTGAGATATTTTCTAAAATATATCTTAAGTTTGATTTAAAATACTTTCATTCCATTGTCTTCAAGTTTATATTATTGTGTTGTTACCAAAGAAAATGAATAGTAATAAGTAATACATTATAACATTTTGTATTCCTTATAATACGTATTCTTATGTAATTACCATTATAGTCTACCAAACGTGTTTTAAGTTCTATGTGAATGACTTGTGAGAAGCTAAATGTACTTTTTTTTTTTTTTAGAGAATTTCAACTTATGACGTTTACTCCTGATGATAGTTCTTTGTCATCAGACCAAGACACCAATTAGTTTTTGATGTAGGCAGGGATTGAACCCTAGATCTCTTTTACAACTATCAGAGACTTTACCAGTTGAGCTAATTAGAACCTACTAAGCCAAACGTACTTGAAACATATTATATGATATAATAATCATATATCCAACAGTTAAGAAGCCAAATTCACTTCAACCACATGTTTATTGCCTTACAACCAAATGAAGGAACCGTTATAATAATCTGAAATTTAAAAGGCAAAAATGTTTGGGTTTGAATTAGGCATTTACTTCAAAAATCAAGGACTCAACAATGCATCTTGAGTCCTTGACAGTTGTTGATGCATAGTTATTGCATGATTAATCTGAACCACAAACACCTAGAAAACATGATAGAGTTCCCAGTGTAGTGCTAGACTGCTAGCCTCGGGCTTCTATGCCTAAGTTAGGTGTTGGGCCCTATATATATAGGTTGAATGAGATCTCTATTTAGGTTTACGATTAGGAATCTTCCTATAATTTGCTTGCCCGACACAACAAGATTTCTTGTAGATCAAGGTTATTAATAGATAATCAAGTTCTTTCTTTATTTGGATTAGGTTTCAATTGGAGTCTTCCCAACAACTTGTATCAGAGTTAAGGGTAATATGTGAGAAGGTGATTTAAGCCTCTTTCACAATTGGAACAAGAACAAGGTAACAAGGTTACCAATGTACCTTTTGAAGTTAGAGCATGGATGGCATGCATGTGCTTAAAGCCCACACAAGCACACAAGACAAGCCTATAAAGTGCACACAAAGAATCTTGAAAAATGGTTTAACAATATAGTTTTACCAATGGTGCTAGATCAAAGGTAAGAGGAGCTAGCAGGACTAGTTCATTACCCACATAGAGATAATGACTCATGTTTAAGGAAGAGATCGTTGGATATATGCATATGATTGGCAGTCCCACATAGAGGAAAGGTTAAAGAGTTGTGGAATTAATATAACAAAATTGGACTCAAACTCATACACTCAATCTTCACGATTAAGTATGTCATATATGTTATATTAAGACCTCAATTGGAGTCTCACCAAGCTCTAATTTCCCCCCAACAACTTCAAATATAGGCAAGATTCTTTGGGGGTTAGTCAGTAACTTCTAGTATTAGCCAGGATTAAATAATGAGAAATGCTACGTCTACAACATTTCTACAACATTTTTACAACATTTCCTAAGTGGCAAGTTGTTATTGGTTATTATTGTTGGGGCAAAAAAGTAATCTCAGTGTTAGTTTCAAATTTGAACCAATAACAACTAACCACCTGTGATTTGTTGTAAAAATGTTGTAAAATTGTTGTAGACGTAGCATCTCTCTTAAATAATGGGCTTAGATTATTCCATCCAAAAAAAAAAAAAAAAATTTTCTTTAGGATACCTTAACGCAAGTAAACTGTGTCTATTCATGCTTAAAAAAAAAAAAAAAAAAAAAAAAAAAAAAAAAAAAAAAAAAAAAAAAAAAAAAACTAATAAGCTTTTCATGTGTTTTTCCATACCACAAATTTGCAATTTCGTCCTGTCTGTATTCATAGCACGCATCCAATCCAAGCCTAGCCCATAGGTTTTAAGGCCGACCACGTCCACTAAGTTGAAATTTAAAACAAGGCCAAATTCAGAAGTTTGTCATAGCCGTTTGAATCTCATCCAATTTGAGTACATGTTATTCCAAAATGCTATTGGAAGAAGTGTATATATGGATCCCATTTTCTAAATCAAGCAGAGGTGTAACAAATATTACCGAAAGCCATGTACTATTACAAGTTTACAACCAATGGCAGGAAAGTATATACATATTTTACAATAAGTTTTGATGGTCTAAGGCGGATCTAGGAATTTTTATTTGGGTGGCCAGATTATAATATCAAAATATTAATTAAATTATACATATTTAAAAATAAAGACATAAATATCAAGGGAGGTTCTTGATTGAATGGTCATTAGTTTTAATTAAATATATTCTCTCTGATTGTATTAAAAAAAAAAAACTTAATAAAATCAGTTACATAATATATATTGAATATTTTAAATAATTTAATTTAATTTAAAACATTTGAATGCAAATTGGACCTTTTTTATAATTTAAAAAAAAAAAAAAAAAAAGGGTAGTTGGATAGTGGGAAAGGGTAAGGTGAGATTTAAACCACATTAATATACAAAAAAATATGTCATTACCACTGGGCTATCACTTAAACTCTAATATTTGTATTTCCTCTATGATATACTTGCATATTTTTTTTCTCATTTTATAAGGAAAATTTTATTTTCATGAAATTTTGAACCTCATTATTGGAATTTACTGTAAATTACAAGTATCCCCAATGATTTGACTCGTTACAATTTAGTCAGTCTATTGAATTCTGATAGGCCAAAAACATATTGACCCTTTGTGATGAATTAATTGATTAACTATCCAAGTTTATTAATTAATCAAATTAACATGCAATATGCATGGTAGCACAAACAAATCACCAATTAAACTAAGTACGCAGTGGAAAATAAATTGATACAGTGATTTGTTTACGAATAGGGAAAACTTACACGGCAAAAACCCCACCGGGTGATTTTTAGGTCACCACTCCTGAGAATCTACTATTATCACAACAAGAGGTTACAAGTAAAGGAATCCTAGTACCTTATACCAACCTACAGTTGAACCCTTACCCCAATACCCAATTGAACTTGTTTTGTAGGGACAATCTCTCCTTGTAATGCACGACACTCAGTACGTGACTAACCAATTGCATGGATCCCAGTACACGACTTCAATCACCAACTAGAGAAGGTTGTTAGCTGCAAAGTTCTTCAGTTCATCACACGATGAAAATCTAGAAGATGCTTGGTCACAAAACCCTACGATGCACAAACACAACAACTTCTTCACAAGAAAGATGAACTAGGGCAAATTCTATCTCCGGTCACAATTTGCTTGAACAAACTTTACTCAACACTTGTGCAACTTGTGTCCACCTTTGACAACCCTTAAAATAATCATTTTATATGTCTGGGGTTGTGAGAAAATAAAGCCCAAACATACAATCATGGATTGAATGAAAAACAGATCAGAAATTCTGAATTTCATAAACCTTAATAGATACCCTATTTGTCGAGCTGCTGTCGAGCCACGGGCTTCAACAGCTCTACAGGTCTCGATAGATAAGTAGCTATCAAGTTAGCTGTCGAGCTTTAATGAACAACACTTTCTGTACTAGAATCTTGGACAGACTTGCATGGCTTCAACACTTGAACTTGAAACAAAGTTTCAAGCATTAAACACATCCTAGATCTACCCAAATACAAGTAAAGTACGTTTTGTCAAAGGATTAGCTAATTACATAAAATAGTGACATATGTTCCTAACAAATGAATCACATATGTCCTAACAATCTCCCCCTTTAGCAATCCATGACAAAACCACAACTAACAAATGAGATATGAGAGATGTCATATATCACTCACCTCATATTCACTTATTGAATATAACAAAATTTATCCTAACACAAACTATTGAAAAACTTTGCAAGAAGAGAGTCTATAGCAAGAAAGACTTTGACAACCTGTATTTCTGAAACATTTTAAACAAAACTCATCAAGGCATCTTTGTGTGAAACATAAATAATAGATTGCATACAATTAATAAGAACCATGTGTATAAAGAAAGAAAAGAAACAATACATGCAAAGATAGGTAAAGCAACATACATCAATATATAAAGAATATAAGTACAATGTATGTCAAAACGGTCACAAGACCAATATACAAGATATGATGTATCTAAAGTAGAAAGAAAAGAAAAGATATATGAAATCCTCACTACATCCATCAAAGTACACACTCTCCCTAACAAAAATCTCCTATACTAACCCTCCCTCTAAGTATGACTACTTTCATAACCAAAACTACTCCCCTTTTTTGTCACGAGTGACAAAGGGTAAGAGTGTCAAGTAGACATCTCATCAGTGCTGGAAGAGCTAGCATCTCCATCCTCATCATCATCATCGTCGTAGGAGTCCTCGTCCTCGGACACCTCGGATGCCTTGGGAGGAGGAAAGGGAGACTCCAAAAAGCCTCCAAGGCGAGCCTGCCGTCTAGCAATACGGCCAACACAGGTGTTCACCTGACACAACTCATCAGTGAGAGTGTCAAGGCGAGCATCCATGCGCTGAATCTGCGTCATGATCACATCAAGGGTCACACCTCTTGCTGAAGTAGAGGGAACGGAGGTGGATGGAGCTAAGGAGTGGGAGGAGCTGCCGTACCAAACCGCCTCGAACGAAACTGCGCCTCGCTCCGTTTAACGGTAGCAGCGTCAATGGCACACATAACGAAAAAGTGGTCAAAAACGGGAAAGGGAACAAAAAAATAGTGTAAGATCCTCGTGATAGCGAAAGGAAAGATAAGCTTATCACGGGCCACTGTATCCCTATAGACATCTATGATAGAAAGAATGAAATGAGAGGGAAAATCTATAGTGAGATGTTCTAACAAAGAAAGCAAAAATCGAGCATGAGGCTCTATAATAGAGTTATAATAAGAAAGAGGATGCAAAATAAAAGTCATCACCATGGTGTAAATTGCCGATCACCCCAATTAGAAGGGCGTTCGCAAAAAGTAGAAATCATCTCGTCTTTGGACACAGTCCTCAAAAGCTCACAACCGAGGTAGTCAAGATGCTCTACCCTTGGGACACAGAGCACATCGGATACCAACTCCAGTGTGACCACTATGAGCGTACCTCGAACGCGAGTATGAAAAAGAGGTACTGAATAATCAAGTCCATGCATGTGTAAAGTAAAAATTCTGAATCAGTACAGATGGACAGGTGACCAAGACGTCACACAGTGACTCCCAACCCCGACTATGAACGACAGTGGGTAGGTCAATGTCAAAGAAGTCTGACAAAATGACTCGATGTTCCGAATGCACACCTTGTCGAGAAAAGTTCTCCGAGAAGTCCTTTCGGGCATCCTCATCACGAAACCGAACAGAAGAGGGGGTAGGATCAGAAGAAAACGATGCCCCAGAATGAAGAGGGCTCCGAGACGGAGCAAACTTACGTTTAGGTGCCATGACGCACTAAAGTAAACTAGAGAGTGAGAGGCAAGAAAGAAACACTCAGAAAAGTCCCAAAACAGTTCAAATATACAAAAAATATATTGAATGTAAAGCACGTATGCAAGAAAATGCATGAGCATGTGACGTGCAACAATAATATCATCATGGGCTCAACCTAATCCAAACCTACTAGCACATAAACAGTTTAACATATATAACACACATCTAAATGCATGAAAATATAGTTATAATGCATATAAGATGCAATGCATGAAAAGTTTAAAGCATTTTCACAAAAACCAACCCAAAAATTTCATCTAGTTGCGAAAAACACTTAGAAAATTTTTCCAAATTTTCTCTTTTAATTGTTCTGGTGGCTTAACCTGGCGACTTGCACGCGGCTTAACTCAGTCGCAAAAAATGCGTGTTTTGCTTTTTCAAGTCAGTTTTTAAAACTTTTCAGTTTTTCCCTCGAATTTTTATGACTGTTCATTGTCTTCCTCATTTTCACTCTCTCAAACTCACTGTGTCACTCTTCGAAAAATCTCCATTTTTGCACATTTTCTTCTCCAATCTTCAAGAAAAAGGTATGGGTTTTTCCATTTTTCACTTCATTATTCTTGATTTGAGTGTTACTTTCTTGAATATGTGAGTAGTGTTGTTGCCATTATGTTTTGAGAAATATCATGTTCATACATGCGTTTTTGCTGAATGTTGGTGTTTTTTAGTGTCATCTGATTATATTCCTATTGTTTTCATGGAGTCTATGTTCTATGGTGTATTTCATGGCTATATTGATTTGTGCACATCATGCTCATGGTAGTATGTCACATTTACAGTTATTTGTCACTTTGTGATATTCAGTGTTCACTTGACACTGAGTTGTATCTAAATAATCACCATTTTTGTTCACCTACTTCAGTCATTACTTCAGTGTTGCTTATGATGATGTTTGGTACTGCCCTAGTTCATGTTTGTGATTGTATGAGAGTTCTCTGGTTCATATTCTTATATCTGAATCTAATCAAGTTAATGTTTGTACCTTGTGGTGTTGCATTTGGTTCTTTATTGTGTGTTTGTTCTCTTGCAGATGACTCGTCGTTCCTCTAAAGGCAAAGACATTGCAACAGATGATCCATCGACCCCGGTTGCTAAACGAACACAACTCTCGTCTCAGTCATCTAGAGACTCTACCACTGAGAGATTCAGGACACCTTTTGAGTCAAAGACCTACACAGACATTTTTAGAGAGGCTCCTTCCATTGTGGAACGAATAGTCAAATTTGATACCGTGGGAACAACTTTTATCCCTAAGATTTTTGAAGAAAAAGATTGGGCTAACCTGTTTGGAAATTTTGAGGATCCAATTGAAGAATTGGTCAAGGAATTCTACTCTAATGCCAGATACACCGGGGTAGAGTTGAAATGCTGGGTACGGGGAATGGAATTTTCCATCAATGCAGACTACATTGCTCAAGTTCTTTGCATCACCAGACCAGAAAATGTGGATCGAACTCCGTATGATGACAGAGTACTTCAGGCGCAAGACATTCTTCAAGTTCTTAGGAATGAACATAAAGTGGGAAGCACAGGATCATCTATAGGCACTACTCAGTTTTCACCTGAATTGACAACTCTAAAGCTGATCATGTTCTCCAACCTCTACCCATCGTCAAACACTACTTTCATCAGTCTTGGAAAGGCTAAATTCTTGTGTGACCTCATTTTCGGTGTTTTGGTTGACATCTGTGCCCACATACTTCGAATCATTGGAAAAATAGCAGCTCGATCAGCAGCACGAACAAATCTTCCTTTCTGTAGTCTCATCATGAAGATCATACTTCGTGAAGGTGTTAGTCCTCCATCAAATGGAAAAATTCTGCCTCGTCCTTGACCAATATCCATATACACTCTCCAAGCATGTAAAAGCCACTCCTCTAAAGCACCTAAGAGTGAACCAGTCACTTCATCTAGTCAAAGTTCAGCTACACCTGTGCAATCAACTGATACTCCATATGGTCCCCCTGCATTTCAAATGCCCAAACAAAGCCACTTGATTGAAAATGTGGTTGATCGGATCTCTGATCTACAACGGCTTATCTACTCAACTAACAACAAAGTCCAAATGCGTTTCACGGCCATTGAAACATAGTTGGATGCTATTCAGCAAAAGTTGGAAGAGAGTCTTTAGCTATTCATGACAAAAAGAGGGAAAGCGATAGCATACAGTGAGGGGGAGAGCCACACAGAAAGGAGAAGTGTGCATACTGGAAGGGGGAGCTGTGTGCTCTAGAAGAGGAAGTTGATTTATATTTACATAGTTTACATACTTTTGGATAGACTAACAAGTTTATGTTTTTTGTTTATAACTATTTGTGTGGTTACAGTTCTAATACTTTGGCTTTTAGTTATAGGATGTTTTTCAGTTAGTGTTTTGTATGGTACATTTGTACCCATGTTGCTTTTGTAAGCTTTAAGGGTTTGTTTCCATGCTTTTGTAGGCTTCTATGCTTTGTACCTTGCTTATACAGCCTTGCTTATGCAGCTTTTATGTTTTGTACCCATGCTTTGTAGCTTTTGTACTTGTTACTAAATGTCATGCATTTTCTTTAAGTACATCACTCTTGTGCCCGTGTAGGATTTTTCCTAGATGCATATATGTTTTATGCATTGGTTGAGTGTTAGACATGCAAATGATACTCTGCAAATGAGCTTATCAGCTTGCATGTCCGGATGTTCATTCCTTGTGTAAATGAGCAATGTGATCACTTCTGCATAGTGATTACCTGTTTTGGTCAAGCTATGGTCTATTGCTTTATTCCATCTTGCTTGATCACATTGTGCTTGCTCCATATGTATTTCAAGTTTTCTGCATACAATGATATTGTTGTGTTGTTGTGTTTTAGGAGATACTTGTTCTTATGGTTCAAGAGCTTATTAGAATTTAGAGTTAGTTGTGAGTGAGTTTTGCTCAACTGTTCCCAACTCACACGTTAAGTCTAGAGTCTATTGTAGGGTTTTGTCATGGAATAGCCAATGGGGGAGATTATAAGGTTGAATTTAATCAACCATCTTGTTGGCTTTATTCCGTGTCAAATTTGCTTGTATTTTAGCAATTAGTAACCTTGTATTTAGGTGGGATTCATGTAAGGGTAGTGTGTGAGAGAGTGTTAAAAAATGCTCAAGATTATGCAAGGAAGCAGAGACTCACAGCTGAGACTCGTGGTTGACTCACGACTAGCAAGCCGCCAACTGCAGCACACGTGAGAAGCACGCAGGGGAGTTGAAGGGTCACGCAAGCTGTTGCACTACAGGACAAAAGTCCCAGGCTAGCCAGGCCGTTAACTTGCGGCTGAACTCATGACTCAGACCAATCGCGAGGCTAAGCCGCCAGACCACCCTGTTTGGGAAAAACTGACTCTTCGCATTCCAAACACACACCACTATATATAGACCCTTATACCCACGAAATGTAGAGAGCTTCCAAAGAGAATTTTGAGAGAGAAACTGTAACACCCCGACCCAATTTAATAGTTAACCTATGTTCAAGTGATTAATTATTATCTTGAGTCACGTAGTTTGTAAAATTAATATAAGAGTATTTAATAAGCATATTATTTTATAATACCTTTGAATAAGAATTGTAAAAATTATAAATAATTTAATGGCTAATTGTATTATAAATATATACTAAGTATGTACAAAACTATATCAAGTGGTTAAGTTATGAGTGAGAGAGAGAGAGAGAGAGAGATAGTTGTTAGACTATATTAAGTGGTGAAGTTATGAGATATATATATATATATAGTTGTTGGTGTTTTAACTATGTATGATGCATGAGATGTTGTAGTAAAATTCCACTCACACATGCAACCAATGGAAATTCAACACACCTAATACCAAAGTTTCATGCATGATGACAAACTCCAAAGACCAAGACTTGGCCATGCAATGAGCAAACTCCACCTAAGTTCTTCCTTGAATTTTCCAAGTGAATAGAATTTCCAAGAAACTCTCTTTCTCTCATATTCCCACGGATAAACACAAAAAAATCAGAATTCTCACCTCAACTTTACCCTCTTTTCTCTTAAGGAAAGAGCTAGGAAGCTCTCTTGAGTCTCCTCTCAAAACCCACGGTCAACCCCTCAAAAGAAAGATGAAGCTTCATCTCATTTCTTCTTCATACTCCCTCAAAGAAATTAGAAAGAAAGAAAGAAAACTCTCTCAAGCTCTCTACCTCTAATTCCCCTAAAGAACCATAAACTTGGTAAGGGTTCTAGCTACTCTCATCTTAGAATACATGATTTCTTCATGGAAATTTTAGTAATGGTATTTATGGTTTGTGAAACTAGGAAATCATGAACTTGTAAGTTTATATATATATATATATATACTGTTTTAAGAAGCTTTGAAACTGTGTTGATGGCTCGTTGAAGGTAGCTTAGGGTTTTTACTAATTAAGGATTGTGTATGATTAAGGAATTAAGAAAAAGTCAGGATGAGTACTTTTGATGTTACTACTGGGATTTTTGGTTGTATTTAATTTTGCTCTAAATGGTTAAATGACTGTATATAAGTGTTTTCTAACATGTCTTATGAGTGCATAAAAATCCCCATATGAAAATTCCATCATTTGATAATTATTTGTGAATTTACAAAAAAATGTTGCAAAGCTGTCACTGTGACATATTCTGTGTTTATGCATGATAAATTATGTATTAAATGGTATACGGTGAATTTGGAGCAGGGGGAGCCTTAGTCGAGTTTTGGAAGGAGTTGGTTTTAGTTTTAAAAGTATAGATCCCAAATTAGCAATTTAATGTTTAGCTTTGTAGTATTGTGTAATTTATGATCTAAAAAAATTGGTGTACCTCAAAGTATTCAAAGATATATTATGTGAAATTTAGAATTTGAGTAATTGGTGGATTATATTATTTTTAAGTACAATGTAGATGCTCTGAATGTCAAGTGAAAAGTTATATAAAGAAGAAAAGAAACAAGAATGAAAAGAAAGAGGAAAGCTTTTGTAAAAGAATTGTAAAAGTTAAGTTGGTTCTTATTAATATCAGGTTTAGGCTTGATATTAGCATGCCGGTCATGGTCACAAATTCAGGTATCAGGTTTGAGGTGTGACAGAAACCTTAGAGAAAAACAAGATTGATTCATCCACAATCTTCACCTAAGAGACTCTTCAAATTCCTCTACTCTCTTCCTCTCCATTGTTACATCCTTGAGAGGTTCTTTGCCAAATCATTTTCTCACCATACCTATATCTGTGAGAAGGTTTATTTGGTGCCTTGGGAAGCAGTTAGGAAGGGACCAATTCATATTAGTTGATGGTTGATGCTATGGGCTATAGCGGAATCCAGTAAGCCAGAAAAGAAAAAAGTTCGGCTCAACCTCATTGGAGCAAGAAGATTGGAGGGCTTAGGTACATTAGGTAGATTAGGCTTGGAGGGTCTATTACTGTTCATGTATCCAAACTACATTTTCTAGTGGATTATTGACCGCTTGGAGGGCGGTGAAGAGGTTTTACGCTGAGGGCTTCAGTTTCCTCTTCGATAACACATCATGTGTTGTCCTTGTGTTTGTATCTCTCTCTTCCCTTTGTCTTTACCATTTAATTACTGCTGTGTTTGTAATTATTTATGGTATAGATTGTTTATTAATTTTGTTATTAGCTTATGCTCACGTTCCACACATTTATTGTTTGATAATAAGCTTGAATTGATAATTTGTATTTTGGGGTCAAAACGTTCAAGGGTGTTTTATACACATTTTGAAGATTCATTATTGAATCATTAAAAAATGAGAAAATCTATGAACATAAAAAAATAAAAAAAATAAAAAAATAAAATTCAAAATATTTTCACAATACTCTTATTTTAGTTGTTGTGAGTTAATATTTTATTTTATTTTGAACTATAGTGTGTCGACACCTCAACTATTGTGACATTTTGTTGTATTCGAAACACAACTCTTTACAAAAACCCAACGTGTGTGTGTGTGTGTGTGTGTGTGTGTGTGTGTGTGTGTGTGTGTGTGTGTGCGAACCAGTTTTAGCTATAAAAATTGTTTGTAGCCTAAAGGTACAATCAGAGATGGAGTCAGGACTTAAAGTTTGGGGGGTAGCTTTGTTGTTGGCTACTTGTGGCAACTCTGGCCTTTGGCTCTATTGCTTAACCACTAAGTGATTTTTATTTATTATTTATTATTTATTTGTGTATTCGATGTGGTTGCTGAGTAAGGACAAAATTGTTTTATTTAAAATTTTTAAAGGGCTGGGTTGTTTGTTTTGGGTAAAATTTGTTAATTGAGCTTAATTGTGTTTAGCTTTACTATTAGTAATTTTTGTTATTGGGCTTTTTTTTTTTTTTTTTTTTTGAGCTTGTATATTTGTTTTAAATTTTAGACCTATAAAATTTATTATGTCCTTTAGAAAGAGGAAAATGCTAGAGTTACAATTTTTTTTTACAAGTTACTAATGTGATGATTGGTTATTAGTAAGTAAAAAAGTGATGTGAGTAGTGGGTCTATATAATAACCAATAAGAATTTATTACCTCAAAAATTTGTAAAAATGTTGTAAAAAGGTTTGTGACTATAGCATTACTTTTAAACTAATCAATGATATTGTTAAAGGGGGGTAAAGTGTAATTTTTTAGAACAAAATTGCTAAAATGAGTAGCTATATATATACTAATATTTTTTTAAAAAATAATTTTGGGGGGGGGGGGGGGGGGGGCATTGCCACCCAAATCCCAATGTCCAAGTCTAACTCCATCCATGGCTACAATCTTATTTAATATCTTTTTATTCAAAGTGAATTTTGACAAATCTACAATTAGATTACATTTTATTCTTATATCCTCCATACTTGTGTTTCTCAAAAAAAAAAAAAAAAAAAAAAGAATGGGTAATTGTCCCACATTGCTTAAGAGAGTGTGTCGTGTGTTGTGTAGTATAACTTACCTTACCCTCCCTTAAAAGTTACCATGGCTTTTGAGTGGAGTTGTGGTGTACCTTTGTATTAGAACCCCTTTCCCTCTCCCCTCTGTGTGTGTGTGTGTGTGTGTTTGTTTCTCAGAAAATATATATATATATATATATCCTCCATACTTGCAAAATTTCTAGAAAATTAAAGATCAATAGCTATATTATCAATAAATAGTTTAAATTGTAAGTTTTGTAGTTTAAAATTGTACATAAAATATAAACTTATATATCATATGGTAAATAGTATCCCATTGATGCAAAATTTGTCATGTGTATTAAGAGCGTAAAGAAAATGTATTAAATAGTTAGAATATCAAAATATGTGGTAATTTTTATTTTATTGAGTAAGATTATAACTTTAGACTACAATCAATTTTGTAGAGAAATTTTTATATATACAATTTTTTTTCCTTTTTTTCTTTTTTGTGTTAGGAAACCATGATACATAATTACAGCAAAATTGAGTGTTTATGTTTTGTCAAATTTTGTTTTCATTTGAGATATATTAAACTATGATTCTTTGTTTGTCCAAATAGATAGGTTGCATTGAGATTTTTTTAATTCTCTATATCTATTTTTCAGTATTTGACGCCAAGGGATGGGATTCATAATTCACCGAGAACTTCTAATTAGACTTTTTTTTTTTTTTTGGGCAGAAACAAGCGTATTTAAGTAGCAGTATCTTATGTATTCCATAACAAGCGCTATTTATACTGTCATGTTAAAAAATAAAAAAATGCGTATGGTTCTATAACTTTGGAGTGAAATAGGAGACGGAAGTTTTTTTAAAGTTTTAAATGGGCGCGTACTTTATAGTACAAATATGCGTTTTCAAATGAAGCGATGCTGGGATCGTTGCTGAAGCGACGCTGGGATTGTCGCCAGTGTACGTTGCTGAAGCGACGCTGGGGTATGTGTTTTTGTGGGTATGAGCTGTGAAGGAAAGGGAGAAAAGCCAGAAAAGAGAAAAGTGAAAAAAAAAAAAAAAAAAAAAAATGGGCTGACCATAATAAGTCCAAAGCCTTTAGTGATGAATTCTGATTCGTCACTATTGGATACCTTTAGTGACGAACTGAATTCGTCGCTAATAATATACTTTTTAACTATATTTACTTTTAGCGACGACTTCTATTCGTCACTATATGTTATATTCAGAGACGAAATCATTTTCGTCACTAATAGTGTTATCAATAACACCTTTAGCGACAAAAGTTTTCGTTGCAAAAAATTAAACTTTTAGCGACGAACCGTTTCGTCGCTGTAGCTAAATTTACTTTGGCGCTACAATTTTTCGCTTGGCGCCTAAATTCTACAAAGCTTTTAGTGACGAACTCGGATTCATCACTATTGGATACCTTTAGTGAAGAATTCGAGTTCATCGCTGAAAATGTACTCATATGTTTTGCACTTATATTTTTTTAGCGACGAAATCACATTTCGTCACTAAAGCATACTTTTAGTGATGAAATGTGATTTCGTCGCTAAAAACATATAAGTGCAAAACCTTTATTTTTTTAGTGACGACTATTTTTCGTCACTAATACTTACTTATAGTGACGAAAGTATTTTCGTCACTAAAACTATCCACAGCAATACCTACAGTGACGAAATATTTCATCACTAAAAATTTCAACTTTTAGCGACGAAATATTTCGTCACTATAGATTAATTAAGTTGGTGCCAAAGCTTCCCTCCTTGGAGCTTATTTTTTAGATCACAATAGCGACGAAATTTATTTTTCGTCGCTAAAAATACATTTTGTTGTAGTGTCCCTGTGAAAGAATTTTCTCAAAAACATATCTAGCTACCCCTCCCAATTAGTCTAGTCTCATCAAATTCTCTCGTGGCCTCTAATATTTCTTTATATGTAACGGTAACAATTAGCTATTTCATTTTTAATGGATTTTTTTGGGGGATCACTATATTGTCTTATAACTACAATCATGCATTTTATGTCTATCCAATTTTATTCTTGATGCATTTCGCCACATATGTTTATGTCACATTGAATCTTTATTATTCATTTTTATTAGAAATACCATTTCGATGGAGGCTTATGAGTATTGCTTAAAAACATAATTACAATCAAGAAGTATCATTATTATCATTAGTTTTAATCTTCTTCTTGTTTTCATCTTCTTCTTTTTTAACTCAAAATCATTTTTTCATTTAACAATTGAAGATATATCAGCCAACCATTAGAAGTTTAGGGTGATATATATATATATATATATATATATTTTTTTTTTTTTTTTTTAATTATGTTGATTTTTATTTTTATTTGGTTTATGTTTATGTGTAATGTTATTGGTAACACTATGCCCCCTTAAAAAGCACTCATTAGTAAAATATATAATTGAAAAAAAAGGACCTAACCACAAGAGAATATTCTCAACTTAACAAATAAATATTATGGCTGACTAGAGTTTGTCTAAGTATAAGTAGAAATTTCTCAATTTAATTTAATTCCTAGAATGGTAAAAAATAACAAAAAAGAAAAATGGAAAAAAAAAAAATGAAAAGGGTGAGGGTTTATGAGGGGGCCATCTATGGAGATGCAGTGGCCTTGTCAATATTCCAAATAGGATAGCTTCTTGGAGTCATTACCCTCATCTTGGCAACCTTCATATCAAAGAAGCCACAAAAGATGAAGCATACATATGACAAAATGTTTTATCATTTTCTAAATATTTTGGCAATTATTGCTTCAATTTTATCATTAAAAATTACAATAACATTTAATATAGATGTTTCTCTCTCTCTCTCTCTCTCTCTCTCTCTCTCTCTCTCTCTCTCTCTCTATATATATATATATATATATATTGCAATGACAACCTTCATTATATGTGTGGGGTTGTACCATACTAACAAACACCAAAGTTGTTAAAAAGAGCAATGTGGTACTGGTGTGCTATAATATAGGGTGGAGTTCTTAATTAATTACTTCAATCATGGAAGAAGTTTGCCTCGATGATATTAAAGGATATTTTATTTAAAAAAGGTTGATGTGTGTGGAGGATCAGCACCTATGAGTAAGGAGCAAGAAGAATTTTCCGGTTCTCTTGTGGAGACATAAGCTGAGGATCAGCACTTCTCTTGAAATGTTGTTATCACGACAGCCGTATCTGGTGTAATCCAGAAATTAGCTGGGTTACATATAATTTTCTTTTTAATTAATGGTTCTTCTGTGACTTGTTTTTAGTATCAACTATTATTTCAATCGCCGAATCACTTTTAGTAAGTCAAGTTTCAAAGAGAACTGCGGTGCGAGTTCCTCTGTTTATATTAAGTTGTTAACTATTATCCAATATAGACTCTCCCTTGAGGTTTGCAGTTCAAAAGAAGTTGGTGTTAGCCACTACCTCAAGGAAGATGTTTTTCCTGCTGTGTTGTTCTACAACTACATTATAGTATTTACTGGGAGCTTTTCTCTCCTGCCTTGGGCTGTTGCACTAGAGCTATTCCCTATCCAATATTGGGGCATAGGAGCTGAGGTTACCAACATATTTGCTTTATCTTTTTAAAATTCGAATAAATTTCATGATTTACATGGTAGAGTCCCTAAAAATCATCATGTTCACCAACAACCATCAAATTTAGAAAATTGTCTCTCACATCAATGCTTTGAAATCTTATTTTTTTATTGTATAGATGTTATCTTATTTCTCAAATACAAATGCAACCAAAATTGATATCAACTAGTTCATACAATTTTCCATTGCCAAGCAAATCGGCTGGGTTTACCATTTAAAGTCCAAATTATTAAAGCCAAAAATGCATGACGAAAGAATAATTAATTATCCATATTATGATGCACCCTTGCCAACCTATAGTTATTGGTATGAAAAAAAATAATAATGAAGGCTTCAGGTTTAAGGTATTGCTTGAAAACCAAATTCAAAATCAAGAAGTATCATCATCATGATTATCATGATTATTAATTTTATTGTTTATGTTCATGTTTGTTGTTTTTTTGTTGATGTTTATGTGTATTGTTATTAATAGTAATTAGTTGCTAACATGTGTAATGTGCATGAAAGTTATATATAAAGATGATATAGAGATTGTGTGTGTGTGTGTGTGTGTGTGTTTGTTTGTTAATACTAAAACAAATCTTGTCATACCAAAATTAAAAAATAATAATTGTTTTTCAAGAATGAAAAAGGTAAGTTAGGGAAAATATTCATTTCTTAAATACAATTATTTATAACATTTTGTGCACCATTAAGAACAATATTAGAAATTGAAAATTATTCTTTTAGTTTTAAACTAACTTTCTCAAACTTTTTTTTTCATTCTACAATCCAAAACAGCAAAAACATATATAAATTAATAAAACTCAACAAAAGTACGGTTTAAAACGAAAATGCAAAATGATTTACTTCAACACCTCTTATGTCACATTAAGACCGAAGTTGGAATTAAAGATGAGAAGCAAGAAATGGGAAAAAATATTTTTGTATATTTCAAGTTCCTTCTTATTTTTCTTATTGAGAATATATCATCTGTAAACAATAGAAAAACAAAAGCAGAAAATATAATTTATGTTGCAGGCAAAAATTGCAAGAATGCATAATTAAATTCAAAAGTTTTAATAAGGTTTTGAGCCACACAAGATGGTGGATCCCAAGTAGAAGTGTTGGTTGTAGCCTTATACATGATAATTGTGGCTCTTTTTTCTTTAAATAAATATAAAAATAAAAAACCTAGAGTACGAGTTGAAAGAAAAAAAAAAAAAAAAACAAAACAAAACAAAAAAATAGGTAGAGGAAACTTTTGAAAAAAAAAAGTGTAAATACTGTCATTTCTACCATCAAAGATTACGCAAGATTTGTGAATGTCATTTTATAGACAATATTTTCACTAATTTCATTGTTAAGTAATAAATATATAAATCAAAGCAGATGAATATGTAAAGATTGAGGTTTTTTTTTTTTTTTTTTTTTTTATTCTTCATTAATTTCAATGTTTAGGTATAAACATTTAAATTAAAGTAATAGATACATAAAGGCAAAGTTTTAGGTATAGTTAATATCGCATCCAAGATGAATGAGTAAAGTCAATCTATTCATAATTTCATTGTTCAGTAATGTAACGGATCAGGTGCCTCAATTAGAGCATCACAATATTAAATACTACGCTTTCATTTTTATATAGTATACAAATATAGATTTTGAGGTAGCTCCACCTCTGACTATTTTGCTTCTAATACTGTAGGATCACCCAAAAGAATTTCTCCCAATAGTTATGGACTTGAAAGAATAGTCAAGCTATTGTAAGGAGTTTTGGAGACCTTACCCAAAAATTAATAAATAATAGATGACTTCTACTTGAATATCCCCATGTGTTTTTTTTTCCCCTTAAGGGAAGTTCTAACCACATGTTTAGACACTTAGAGTAGTATTTTCGTACTTTTTGATAAACTAGGTAAGGCACGTGCTATCTCTTAAGTAAAAAAATTAAAATAAAATTTCTATTTGAAGAAATATGAAACTATATACATAAAAAATATGTCATACAAAATTAATCTTATTCATATAAGAATTTTAATAGTTAATCACACACAAAGTTATGGTAGCTATTTAATATATGAATATCTATTCTTCTATAATAGTTTCTTAGAACTTATTTGCTAAAAGCAATATCTACTCACAAAAAACTTTTAAGAATGATAACGAATATCATTATCTTCCAAAAATAAGCAACTGAGTCTTGTTAAGATATTGTCACGATATTTAAATTTTTGTAATGAATGATGTCATATGCTACAATTGAAGTTTTTTATCAAATGCCTTCAACCATACACAATGAAAAAAATTTCATTCATACTTTCTTCTTTATCATTCTACATGAGTCTAGGTGCAATATTTAACTAACTTAGTTTTTAATGAACACTCATTTTAGGCAAGAAAAAAAAAAAAGGATAACAAAAGGTATGTGTCATCAAATTTCCCGTTAGATAAATTATAAGTTTCAAAGATTTAAATCTAGCAAATCAATGTTCTTTAGATAATAGATAAAATGCATTATATCACCATTACAACTTTCTAAGCATTACTACCATTTAATTAAAACTCAAAATACGTGGAAAAAAAATTGGAATGTTAAAATTTAGTGGGAGTATTTTAGACATTACACAATGTAATATTTTAAAAATTATAAGTTTTTATTAGGGTTTAACTGAGAGAATAATAATATGACATATTTGCTCTTTTCCAAAATATTAAAGGGAAAATTGCTTGGTTTTAAAGTTTAAGGAAGAATTGTGAACTACGCAAAACATAATGGATGAAAAGTGTTTTTATCCTAAGTTTTGTATGTGTGTGTGTGTGTGAGAGACTATGTATTTTTACTTAAAATAGTGCGTAAAAATAAAAATACGATAAAAAATACAAAAAGTTAACCCAAGAAAACTGTCTATGAAATAATAAATTTTGGCTCAACAAAATTGACTAAACCAAAAATAAATAAATAAATAAATTTCTAGAAACACAACATAATGGTATAACATATTCATAATACCTTTATAGTTTTGTTATATATTATTTTGACTCATAAAGAATTGACACTTTAGTAGTTGTAAAAACATTATGATGACAACAAAATGTCTTAATATTTTCACAAAAGAAATACTATGTTCATAACATTTTTACAACAAATTATAAAGTAGTAAGTTGTTACAAATTGTTATTGGTAGACAAAAAGTAATTTCATTGGTAAGTTTAAATTAAAACCAATAACAATTTATCACTTATGATTTGTTATGAAAGTGTTGTGAAAAATATTCTAGATGTCAAACTTTTTTTTCACAATACCTTTATTTTTAGTTGTGGTTGGTTCCAGTATGATATAAATATATATATATATATATATATATTATTTTAGCTTATAAGAAATTAACACCTCAACAATTGTGACAATTTGTTGTGATAATATTTTTTTTTTTAGGGTAAGAGCTCATATGTAGTTAAAAAAACAAAAAGCCTGTTTAGGCAATATTTTCCATGCCAAAAAAAAAAAAAAAAAAAAAAAAGCCAATGAAACAATGGATTGGATAAACCAAAACCACGGTAGCTTTGCTATTGTTGCTTTGCACATTGATGCTTTTTATATATACTAGTTAAGGCAACACATGCAAGGCACGTGCTTGCTCTGGAAAAGAGTAGTGATTAAGGTCAATTTTATATTTTATTTGTATCACAAAATAAATATATAAATCATTTTATTTTTAAAGTACATAGAGATTTACATTAATCAAAAGATACATTAATTTTAAGAATTTTGATAATTACGTCGTAAAGATTTAATCTCACTTGTATAAGAATTTCGATCAACCACAAAGTTAGGGTAGCTATTTAACATATAAATATCTATTTTATTATAATAGTTTTTTAGTACCTACTTGCTAAAGGCAATGTATCCACTCACTAAAAACTTCTAAAAATGATAACAAATATCATCATTTTCCAACAATAAACAACTGAATTTTGCTAAGAAAATTAAAAATAAAAAAGATAACAAAAGGAATGTGTCATCAAATTTTTCATTAGATAAATTATAAGTTTTGAAAATTTAAACCTAGAAAATTAGTGTTCTTTAGATAATAAATAAAATATCTTATATCATCATTCTAACTTTCCAAGAATTTCTACCGTCTAAAACTCAAAATACATAAGGAAAATTTTTGGAATGTTAAAATTTAGCAGAATTAATTTAAACATTACACAATAAAATATTTTAAGAATTATAAGCTTTCATTAGGGTTTAATTGAGAGAATAACAATATGACATATTTGCACTTTTCCAAAATATTAAGGGAAAGATTGTTTGATTTTAAATTTTAAGAAGGAATTGTAAACTACCCCAAACATAAAGGATGAAAAATGTTTTTTTTTCCTAATTTTTTTTTTTTAATGTGTAAAACTATGTATTTTTACTTTAAATAGTGTGCAATAAAAATAAAAAATAAAAAGTCAACTCAAAAAAATTGTACGTGAAATAGTAAATTTTGGCTCAACAAAGCTGATTAAACTAACAAAAAATTTCTAAAAATACAACAGAATGACACAACATTTTCATAAATTGTTATATTTTATTTTGACTTGTAAAGAATTAACATCTCAATAGTTTCAAAAATATAGTGATGACAACAAGATGTCTTAACATTTTCACACACAAAATGCTATGTCCATGACATTTCACAACAAATCATAAGTAGTAGGTTGCTACAGGTTGTTATTGGTGGAAAAAAAATGTAGCTTCATTGGAAAGTTTAAATTAAAACCAATAATAATTTACCACCTATGATTTGTTATAAAAGTGTTGTGAAAAATATTGTAGATGTAACACTTCTTTTTTCACAATACTTTTATTTTTAGTTGTAGTTGATTCTAGTATGCTTTTTTTTTTCTTTTTTTTTTTTGACCCATAATGAATAACACCTCAACAATTGATAAAATATTGTGTCAATTTGTTGTGTTAATATTTATAATGTGAAATAGTGTGAATTGGACAAACAAAAAATAATATAGCAAATCTACTGCAGCTTTACACATCCACACACACACGCACACATAAAAGGCCAACGAAACAGTGAAAATTGAACAAACCAAAACTACTGTAACCTTTTCCATTCACTCTTTTTATACACAGAAATATATATTGTACTTACAATATAAATTTATATTGTAAACACATAAAAATTGGCAAATATTGTACCCATTTGTAAAATATGTACGATATTTTTTTTTTTTTTTTTTTTTTTTTTTTTTTGCAAATGTATATAATATTTGCCACTTTTTGTGTATATACAATGTAAGTTTACATTACAAGTATAAAGTATACATATAAAGATCTTATATAAAAATATAAATATAAATAAATAAAGCTCAAACGAAATTAGTGAACTTGAAAAAAAAAATGCTCACTAAACCAAAAACACTGTTCATGAGCCTATTGACCCTTTTCATGTATAGATTTTGCAAATATATATAATATTTGTCACTCTTTGTGTGTATACAATGTAAGCTTACATTACAAATACAAAGTAAACATATAAATATCTTTAAAAAAAATAAAAATAAAAACAAACTCAAACCAAATTAGTGATCTTGAAAAAAAAAATGCTAATCAAACCAAAAATACTATTTAAAACAATGATCATGAGCCTATTGGTTCTTTTTATACATAGAGATAGTGATTTTCCTACCTAGCAATACGTGCACACTCACTCCTTGATGAAATCAAATGGGTCCACTACCTATGTGATAGAGGAGAAATTATAAGAACCTACTGGAGGATTGCTGACTTGGTCCTCCCAAGCCCTACCAACCAATAAAAACATAACAACTGTTAAAAAAAAAAAAAAAAAAAAGATGAGTCAGCTTCCACTAACTACACAAACCTAACTTTGGGTTAAAAAGCAAACTAAACTCATCAGCAAAATTACAAATTTCAATCAAACCCATTATCTTATCTGCAATCTGCCTCTTTCTTTTTCTCCCTAACTCTATTTTGGTATTCACATCAAAACCAATTCTTCAAAGCCAGCAGCAAACCCACAACCGAATATAACTAGTACAATCTTGATTCAAACTTTTGAACATCAATCTTTGCTATTTTTTCAATATTGTTAATTTGGAAAAAAGAAAATGAAAATCAATCAAAGTTAGTGGTATATACAAAACCGTATCCTTATCTTCGGTGTATGCCTTTAGAATGAACACAAAGCAAGTATTTGAATTAGTTAGAGAAATTCAGACCTCCTTGACAATTTTGGGATAATGATTCTGATGTTTTATTCACATTCCCTCCTTATACAAATGACAACAACGTTTCCCATAAAAACAAATAAATAATGACAATAACTTTCAAATCAAGGAACCCAACAACATGCAACAGCAACACTCAAATGCAAAAATCTCCTCTCCCAATTTCCAACAAGTTTGCTGCTGACTTGCTCTTAAAATAAAACCATGATGAAAAAAAAAAAAAAAAAAAATCGCTTTGCACCTTCATCTCATCATCACAATCAATGTTCAGATTGAAGTGGGCATGGGTTCCATCTCAGCAAAGAACCCAAAACTCCAAATATGTCTCTCCCCACCACCGAAATCCTCAGGTCCCTACCGAATCTGATACCAAAACCGGCCACCCTGGAGCTTGTGTCGTCTCAGTTTTGAGAGCCTCTGTTGACTATGTCACTGCGTTGCACTCCACGGCCTAGACTTCTAGGGATTTTAATTTTCAACTGAGAAGAGAGTGGGGAAATAGCGAAATAGAGAAAGGGAGACAAAGAAAGATGCAGATAATGGGTTTGATTTTTTCCAGTGGGTTTAGTTACCTAGAGTTATGTTTCTTTGCAAGTGTGGTTAATGGAAGCTGACTCATCTTTTTTTTTTAACAACTGTCATGTTTCTATTGGTTGGTAGGGCTTGGGAGGACCAAGTCAGCAGTCCTCCCGTAGGTTCTAATAATTTCTTGTGATAGAGGGATATTTAATACACCAGCCCCTCTTGGCCATGTTCAATTTCTGGTTAACATTATACATTGCCATCTGTCTGTCACATACATCTCTTAGCGCATCCCACCTACCCTTAAGAAGTGAGAAAACCTATAGCCTATAGGCCTAAAACTATAAGCAAAGCCACAGAAAATTCACATAGTTCATTGGGTTTTGGACGCGTGTCACTTTGAGTACTGTACCTTGCTAAGTTCTCTAGAAAAGAGTATTAACTCAGACAGGGCCATTATGGGCATATGGGGCTGGTTGTAGCCTTATACATGTTTGTGTGTCTAAATACAGAATTGAAAGTTAGTACATGCACCAGCAACCACAAGTTGCAAGAAATGAAGGGAACAAGGTTAGGTCCAACTGAACCCGCAATACGTCCATCTCAACAATGGGACAAAATCACAAATTGGTGACAATGTCTGATGTGTCAAGTTTTTGGTGGGTGCTGAGAGGGTTCAGGAGTGAACCTAATTATTTGCAAAATTGGGTTGAATATCATTCCTCACCTCTGGTCTTGTGTTCTTAGTATAAAACAAAGATGTTTTTTGCTTATTAATTGCTTGTCTCAATGCTGCTTTATATTTTTACAATAGATCTAGTAATCTTTGACATTGCTTGACAGAATAAGAAGCTATCATCTGCAAACAAGAGATGAGAAATACACACCCCATTTTGGCTAGACATGATAACTTTGAGCAAGTGATTCGCCACAGCTTTTCTCAGTAAAGCTGATAACCCTTCAACATATAATAGGAAGAGATATGGAGAGAGTGGGCTACCTTGCTTAATACCTCATGAAGGAGTAACAAAACCTTTAGGTTCTCCATTAATAAGGACTGAGTAAGTAGCTGCATCGATTGTCTCCATTGCTAATTAAACCCATCTCCGGTCCAAACCAAGCTTGAGCATAATATTTTCCAAAAATCTCCACTCCACCCAATCTTATGCTTTACTAATGTCCAATTTTACTGTCATCTATCCCACCTTGCCCCTTCGTTTATTTCTGATCCTGTGTAACAATTCATAAGCTACTATTGTATTATCAGTAATAAATCGATTAGAGATAAAAGCACTTTGAGCATCGGAGATAACATTAGGCAAAATATGCTTCAACCTATTTGCAAGGACTTTTGAAAGAACTCTAGATACAAGATTCACCAAACTGATAGGTCTATAGTCCAACATCTGCTTTGGATCATTTTTCTTTGGAATTAACACAATATGAGTATAATTCATTTTATGCAATATATGCCTCGAATTTAATACTAAAAGTACGACCAATGTCACATTAGGACCAACAATACTCCAATATTTTTGAAAGAAAAAAGGAGACATACCATTAGGTTCAAGAGATTTTGAGGGGTGCATTTGAAATAAGGTCTTATAACCTCTTTTGGAGCACACCGCTAGAGTAGAGAATTGTTCATGTTTGGAGTGATCAGCCTATCAACCAAATCCAGCACACTCCCTAAGTCAATTAGATTTGCTGAAGTGAAAAGATCCTGAAAGTATGGCTCTGCTACTTGGGCTAAATGATCCTTAGAGGTACGCCAATTTCCACCCTTGTCCATAACACCCGAGATGTGGTTATTATGCCAACGTTGGCTGGCTCGTTGGTGAAAAAATTTGGTGTTTTTGACACCAACAGGTAGCCAAATAGATCGAGATTCTCTGTCGCCAAAACAATTCATCGTAGTGAAGGATGATATTTCTTTCCCCTTTTAGCACTTTGATTGCTTGACAATGATCGGCATTATTTTGTAACGAGTACTCTTAGAGTATTTGCAAATATTCCATTTTAGAAAAATAGTTTTACTACTTTTATGAAAATTATAAAAAACTAAAAAAAAAATCAATTACTTTTTTATTTTCTTATCATTTTTTTAAAAAAATTTCTTAAATCATAATCCGAAGACATACATTAACTTTTCCCTTTCTTTTTATCTCAACCTTAAAAAAACTTAACAAAACTACATTTTTAAAAAGTAAACTAGTTTTCGTCTCTTTGTCACACATTTAGGAAATAAGCTATCAAAAATGATATGATCATATATATATATATATATATATATGTTGCCGCACCTATACTTCAAACCAACCAATAGTTCAAATTGTTGTCGCATTCGCATTCCCATTCCCATGTGCATATTGAACCCAAGAAACAAATATGCATGTCATGCTCTTCCTATTTTGTATTGAATAATTAATCAAACTTATTGATCATATCACTACTTATATGAGTAATGCTACATACACAGAAAATTTGATAACATTTTTCACTTCAATTGAGTTGGCAAGTTTTTACTAGTCCTCACATCAACTCACCACTTATATCACTTTTTTACCTTCCACTAAATATTTACCACAGCAATAAGTGTTAAATGTTTTGTGTCTCTAGACTATCTCTTACGTATATACTTTCTGCTTAATTGTTTTCTCTTTAGAATTTTTTAGTAAATTCCACATACAATGAGTAAGTGACAAATTAACTAGATTGTTCTTGAAAATTAATTTCTTTTCAAAGTTAAAATTCTCATAAAAGTCCCAAGGGATTTCTCTCTCTAATAACCCGGTGCTTATGAAATGGAAGACTCAAAAGTGTATACACCCGAAAAAATAGTCAGATACTCGACAAAGTCTGAATACCCTCATTTGTCAAAAAAAAAAAAATCTCATAAAATCTAAAGATGGCAATGCCTTTTAAAACTCATCAAAAGAGAAAGGGGTGTCATACGCTGACCCAAATCAACGTGGGGTTTTGCTAGAACTCATTTAGGCCATTATGGGCTCTCCCTTAAGTCCAAAAAGTTGATGGGCTAGATTACGTTGTTATTCTAGGCGAATCAACAATGCAGACTTGGGCCCAACAAAAAACTCAATGGGTGCGAACTCTATCTACTCCTGGGCTTGCCTTTGAAGGCTGCTTCACATGTTTGAGGGATTGTGGGGTTACAGGCTCAAAAGCATACTGAAATCAGTAATGTGTACAGTTGACGTGATAACGTACTAGCAATGGTTTTATTTTTATTTATTTTTAATTTATTTTATTTGGTGGTGCCTTATGTTTCTGGTTAGAATCACATCCCCTCCTTACTCCACTAATACCTATCAAAGATAAATAAATCAATGATGTGTGTGTGTAGAATCAATAATCCAAAAAATAATACAGCTTTTTGGCATGTTAAGAACACTTTCTTTAATGCGATAATTTATGTCGAAAGAGATTTGCTATTACCTTAAAAGCAGTTCACTCACATGACATAACAAATTTGCGAACTAGAGATAGTAATTATGAAGTTTCAAGCAAGATTGTGTATTTGAGTTGACTAAAAATGACAAAGGAAAACAAATGTAATTTCGCAGTAAAAATTGTATTGGACTTGACTAAAAATGATGAATGAAAACGAAAATAAAGTGAATATGTTTTAGACCCTCAATTTGTAGCCAATATCTTTAAACATATTTGTAATTTCTGTATCAAAAACCATAACCACAAGTCCAATAATTCACTTAGTTATTTTATTTGTTTGTATTTGTGTTACGTTATATAACTCACAGTTTATTTAGCAGGAAATATATATTTAGGCTTGGTAATCTTTCTATGTGCAACAAGCCTATTTAAACAGAAACTTCCTTCCCTCCGCTTCCGTTCACAATTTATAGGACTTGGGAATGATATTCAATCAAATAAATAATTAGGGGTCCATCCCACTTACAGTGAGAAGCCCAACAAGTAGGATCGTGGGCAAAACAATTAATATTCCCGTTTACAAAACAAAAGTCCCAACAAGAATGGGAGTAAAGGGAAGTACATATTATAGGCACACACATATACACTTCAAACACATACAGTTAGACTAGGTTAGAATAAAATTTTATCTCCAAAAAAAAAAAAAAAAACCTAAATCCTCTATCAGCAACTTATTTGTCCATTATTATATAAACTGTCCGGGTCTATAGTTAATCTAAAAGAAAATAAAACTAGCACATTCATAAGGACAGGACTTAAATTCATAGTAGGCCCAAATGTGTTTTATTGACAGCTTTAGGTGAAGGCCTAGAAGATAAGCGGGGACGGGAGGGTTGTTAAGGAAAAGAAAGGTGGGGAATACCATCACCATTGAATGGAAATCCAATTCACCTACTCTAGACATTTTGTGTATGCAGAAACGGAAACAAATGCTTTAGTTGGAATTGTCCTAATAAGCATGCTTTCCACTTATAGATGCATAACAAATCAATCAATCTATAACCCACCCAAATAGATATGTAGACATGATTGAGTCATCAAGTGGTTCCACTTTCACAACCACACGAAACATGTGTCTCATACTAATTTCTTAATTTTCTCTATTTGGAATATTGGATTTATATAATAATATTTGTAAAAGAAATAAGACATTATGCTGAGATAGGATTCTATTCGATCGGACCATATGTCTCATTTCTACAGTCCCTTTTAAGGCATTAACTTTTTTGCTTTACAAGGGTTTTGATTCAAAATGTCACTGGTGAAAGTTAAAACATTTTCATCAGTTTTTTACGGTCATCTAATGAAGAGTTTAGGGAGTTGAGAGAGACTGCAAAATATACGTTCCCAATTCCCATTCCCTCCACTTTAATCGAGTCAAAAGTCTTTTAGTTTAATGGTATAATTCAATATTTTTTATGTGGAAAATTAGTGTTCAAATGTCTCATCCTCACTTATTATAACAATCAAATTATAAAGAAAATAAAGGCTAATGAATCAAGATTCATTATAAAGAATTTCAAATAATGATTGCATTGATTATTCATTTGTTACATTCTTCAATTAAGAAACCGACTTAGGTCCAATGCATAAGTGCACTAGACCCAACCCCTACTCCTTAATAAAATCAAATTTTCACCTATCAACGCATGCATGTAATCAAGGAACTAAATTATATGCGAAAGACGTGTCTAACAATTAAGAAGCCATTCCATCAACAAAAAAACATTTAAGAAGCCAAACGTACTTGAAAAACATACGGCCATACGAGTATCCAACAGTTTAGAAGCTAAATGCATTTCAAGCACATGTTTATTACATTACAACCTGTTAAATTATAGCATTAATACACCTTGTTAAATATGCTATTAGCAACATGATATGTTATATCATATTATATATGCTAGAGTGAATGCGGAAGGAGAAACATAGAAGAGGAACACCGAGAACACGAGAGTTACGTGGTTCAGCCTTGTCGGCCTACATCCACGGAGGAATCCCTTAAGGGCTACATCAATAATATATTAAAGTGTAGTACAATAATCTGTGTTACAATGAACCCTAACATGAGTATCTATAGGCGACTAAACCCTAGACTAAGAGTATAAGCAAGAGTGGGCTTGGGCCTATTACATTAGGCTAATATGTCTAATATATCTCTAACACCCTCCCTCAAACTCAAGGCGGAAGCTCGATGAAGGTTTAAGCTTGGATAAGCATGGGAAAGATAACTTGTAGATGTCTTGAAGAATGCCTTTGAAGAAACCACAATGAAGAATGTGCTAATTGACCAACTTAGGAGCTTCAAATGAAGAAACATAGTCCAAAATTGGAATCTACGTGAAAAACTAGGCAAGATAGGCCTTTAAGAAATTTTGACTTTGGTCAAAGGTCAACATAAAAGTCAAAGTCAACAAAAGTCAACAAATCCTGTCAAAGTCAACGATCAGTGCTCATGGGTCAGATCCAAGTGGTCCAGGTTCGGTCGGTCTGAGTCAACGGTCAGCTAGGTGACATGGTGCTGACATGGCGACACTGCTGATGTGGCTAACTGACATGGTTGTAGACGTGGCTAGGGCTGACGTGGCTTTCTGCTGACGTCATCAGATGACATCATGGATGACGTCAAAAGAAGCTGAGGTATTTCTTCCATGCATGGATGGCGCGTTAGATCTCCACCGGCTTGTGCAAGAGAGGCCAAAAAGCCGGGTGGCGCGTGACAGCGCGTGTAACGTCATATGAGTTCCAGATTCTCGAACTATGTAGATCGGCAGACTCTAACGCCTTCATGGTGGCACGTGTAGCCAAAATCCAACCTAGGAGGGGAGAGCCTTTGGCAATGCGTAGGGATGTTTCCAAAAGTCTAGGAGAGCGTGTAGGTGCGTGCTCAGGCTTCTGGTTACCGGAGTGCTGGGTTTTCTATACGAGAGGCCAAAAAGCATGTTTATGCAGTTAGTTTCTCAAAAGGAAGGCTTGTTTTGCACAAATCTGAGATTGAAGCCACGGGTTTGCTTGAGTTTGTGGCTCTTGGACACAGCAGTGACACAACAATGGTGGTTTTGTGGGAGCTGTGTGATGCAATGGGTCCTAATCTGAAAGCAAGCATAGGCACCGTTGTGGATTTGTGCTAAGCATGTATTAATCTTCTTCACTGTGTAGCGATGTTTGTTTGATGCCAAGAACAAAGTTTGGCTCTAATACCATGTTAAATATATTATTAACAACACAATGTGTTATACCATATTGTATATGCTAGAGTGAATGTGGAAGGAGAAGTATAGAAGAGGAACACCGAGAACACGAGAGTTACGTGGTTCAACATTGTTGGCTTACATCCACGAAGGAATCCCTTAAGGGTTACATCTTTATTATGTATAAGAGTGTAGTACAATAACCTGTGTTACAATGAACTCTAATATAAGTATATATAGACGACTAAACCCTAGACTACTAGTACAAGTAGGAGTGAGATTGGGCCTATTACATTGAGCTAATATGTCTAGTATATCTCTAACATAACCAAATGGAGGAACACTATTAATAATCTGAAATTTAAAAGGCAAAAATGTTTGGGTCTGACCAACGCATCTTGACAGTTGTTGAAGCTCAGTAATTGCACTATTAATCTTTACCACAAACACCTACACCTAGTACAATAACAAAACAAGATAGAGTTCACGTCGTAGTGCTAGGCTGCTAGCCTCAGGCTTCTACGCCTAAGTTAGGTATTGAGCCCAAACACAACAAGATCTCTTGTAGATCAAGATTATTAAAATGATAATCAAGTAGTTTCTTTATTTGGATTAGGTTAACTTGAGTCCTATATGCCATATTAAGGTTTCAATTGGAGCCTCCCTAACAACTGGTATCAGAGTTAATGGTAGTATGTGGCAAAGTTCTTTAGGCCCCTTTCGCACTTGGAGCAGAAAATGAGGTAACAAGAGGATTAATGTACTTTTGTAGTTAAAGCAAGGACATCATGCATGTACTTGAAGCTCACACAAGACAAACCTATAAAGTGCAGACAGCTAATCTTGAAAAAGGGTCTAACAATGTAGTGTTGCTAGTGGTGCGAGATCAAAGAATAATGCAGTGTAAAGTTCCCACAAAAATAATCATATGGGGTTCTCAGGAATGACCGTTCAAGGTTGACACACAGTTCTTGGAAGGTGTGCTAGAAGCCAAAGGATGACCAATGACCTGTGGTGAAAAAAATTATAAAGTCCATAGGTAAAGGGAACTAGTATATAGGACTTATTCGTGGCCCATATATAGACATTGACCCACGTGATCGAGATATTTTTATATATGCACAGGTGAGAGGAAGTCCCACATAGAGGAAAGATTATGGAATTGAGGAATTAATATAGCATAATTGGATTCAAAGTCATATGCTTAAGTTTCTCAATTACGTGGTGTCATAAATGTCATATTAATACTTCAATTGAAGTCTCAACAACTATGCCTGTTGACAATTAAATTAAGAATACACTACCAATCAAAAATAGGGTCAAGCTTAGGTCCAGTGTCTATTAGTGGTGAAAAAAATTATAAAGTCCATAGGTAAAGGGAACTAGTAAATGGGACTTATTCATGGCCCATATATAGACATTGACCCACGTGATGGAGATATTGTTATATATGCACAGGTGAGAGGAAGTCCCACATAGAGGAAAGATTAAGGAATTGAGGAATTAATATAACATAATTGGATTCAAAGTCATATGCTTAAGTTTCTCAATTTCGTGGTGTCATAAATGTCATATTAATACTTCAATTGAAGTCTCAACAACTATGCATGTTGACAATTAAATTAAGAATACACTACAAATCAAAAACAGGGTCAAGCTTAGATCCATTGTCTATTAGTATTAGACCCGTTGAGATGATGACATGTATTCACTTTTGGACACTTGTTACCATCTAATCAGATCCAGTGCATTGGATGCATTGGACCTAAATGAAGTCCTTCATAGCACGCATCCAATCCAAGGCTAGCCCACAGGTTTTAAGGCCAAACCACATTTACTAGGTTGAAATTTAAAACAAGTCCAAATTCAAAAGGTAGTCTGTCGGTCACAGGCGTTTGAATCTAGTCTCATATCAACTGGCGCCACAATTGTTTTCCCTCTTCCAAAGAATGGCTCGATACAGATATATTATCCAATTTGAGTACTTCTTTATAACAAAGATGAACATAAATAAGACAATCTTTTGAGAAAATATTATTTTGAAAATGCTATAGGAAAAAGTGTAATATTATTTCTAAAGCCATGCATGTTACTGTCACAACCAAAGGCAGGAAAGTAAGTTTTGATACTCTTAGGTGATCCAGAAATTTTTATTTGGGTGGCCAGATTATAGTATGAAAATATTAATTCAATTATACACCCGCATACATTTATAAATAAAAAATGTAAAAATCAGGGGAGGTTCTTGATTGAATGGTCATTAGTTTTAAAGATATCTTCCCTTCGATTTTATAAAACTTAATAATTAAATAATACATATTGAATAATTTGAATTATTAACTTTAATTAAAACAAATTGAGTGCTAATTGGATTTTTTTTAATTAAAAAAAAAAGATTACTAGATAGTTGTGAAAGTTAATTTGAGATTCAAACCACAGATATAAGATACAAGAAAGAATACCATTAATTACCACTGAGGTATCACTTAAATCCTAACATTTGTATTTTCTCTATGATGTACTTGCATATTTTATTCTCATTTTTTGAGAAAGCTTTTATTTTCATTAAACTTTAACCTCATGATTATTGGAATTTACAATAAATTATAATTATCCCCTATGTTTTGACCTGTTACAATTTAATTAGTTTACCAATTTTCAATTGTTACATTTGACCTTTTAAGCTTTGGGCTAAAATAAAATCATTAGAATTATGTCCATAATAACATTTAGGATTTTATTTTTGTGCAAACCTTAGGTGAAAATGTAGGAAATTGAAAAGTTCATGAAACTAAGTTGTGACAAGAGCATATCACAAAAATGAAAATAACATGTCCACTAAATGCAAAATCTATTTATTTGGATGAAACCCTAACCATATTATTTTATTAAAATGGAGACAAAACTCAAATGTAGCAATTGAAATATGTAAATTAAATCGTGATTCAACCAAACAACAATAAGCAAATTATATGTTTTCATTAAATTTAAAATATCTACACTTTATTTTCGGGAACTCATCATTTTACTTTTTGGGGGTAGGGATTCAAAGTAGAAAAAAACTAGGTTCTAAATTTTTTTTTTTTAATGAAAAATTAAAACTTTTTAATAACTAGAATTCCAGTGTCTCTAGACATCTCCTTGTATAGGTGTATTTGATCCAAAGCCAAACTTGAAAATCTTGATAAAACTGTACAGTAATTTTTATACAAATAAACATGACACAGTGGATCCTAATGATAAAGATATGAGCTACAATGATTAGAGTAGGGTACTTACTATTCACGTAACAGACCCGTTGTAGTTGGTGTTGAAGCTAAGAAGAGCATAGCTTGAGTATTGTTGTTATCACTGGCAGTGGTATTAAAGCTTAGAAGTGATAGCTTGAGTGTTGTCATTGACATTGTTATTGTTGTGTATCTTGTGTATGTATGACATTGACTAAATGGAGCTTATAGTTATGCAAAAGATTTCAAGAATCTACGTTAAAATGAAGGAAGCCACATCTATATATCTATATATCTATATATATAATAATATGTGAAATTGAGAGAAACTCAAACTAGAATTTCAAATTAGAGTTCTAATTTTGTGCCATGTGTTTTATGCTACATGTTCCATTAAAATTTTTTATTTTTTGATGTCAATTGAGTTAATAGACTACTAAAATTAAGGAGTCCAAAATCAATGAACCTCTAATTGAAAAAAGAAAAAAAAAATTAATGAATAGTATGCCAGCTGAGTTAATAGACTGCTAAAATCAAAGAGTCCCAAATCAAAGAATCTCTCATTCCAAAAAAAAAAAAAAAAAACCGATGAACAGTCAAAAAACCCCAATTGTTATTTACTATTTACAGCCTCGCTATTGATGTTATCATTTGTACATAATTTAACCCAAACGCCAAGTAAGTATATTTTTTATGATTATGCCCATATATCTTTTGGTCTTGCTTGTGATTTTGTAGGGCTAGCTGCTGGTATGGCAATTGGTTGTGTTGGTGATGTTGGTGTTAGGTATATTACTATATTTATAATCTCTTATATATCTATTAATATTGAATGTATAGATTGGTTCCATTATCATATCAGCAATTGTTATTTATTACATTGCGTATTGAGTTTTTGGGTTGGTTTTGAAGTTATTATTGCTAGATTTGTGCTTCAAATTCAGACTTCTTATTAATTCAATTGCTTAAGTTACCAGTTGGTTCATTTGCATTGGTGGTTCATATTAGTCTGCATAGGTAGTTCATATTAGTCCTAGAATTCACTTTTGGCATTTGGTCCACTTGTTCTAACTGTCCATAGGTAGCTAACAATTTGAAGTTTCTTTACTTGGATGAGCTTGGTTCGCATAAGTGTTGGCGTGACAAGGTTGGCATTTTTAATTTTGAAAAACAACACAGCTTGTCATTAGAAATTGAAGGGTGAAAAGAATGCAGTGCTTACTCAACATTTATTGAAATTTAGGCTATATTTTGTTTATAAACCCAAGGCTTAAAAAACTTCACTAGCCCAGCATGAAAGGCTTTAATTTGCAACTAATCTGCTTTGGGTGGGTGCCTTTGGCTGTTTTGAACCACATATGCTGAACATCATTACAACATATGATGATTTACTTCATAAATGGTATAAAAAAAATTAGAGTTTATTTTGGAAGCATAAGGTATTTGGCTTCTTTGGGTCATTAGCTTTGTCACTAAAATTTGGATTTATTAAAAGTCAATTGTAGATTTTCTTTCCCTTTTTCTTGGAGCTTTTGCACTATAAATTATTGCAGTATCAAATTTTTGTTTAAATGTTTACACTAGAGTTTGTTTTAGATGTTCAATACATTTACTTGAAAGTAATTAAAATTTTGCACCTTAAGGTGTTTTCTCCTTTTTTGTTCATAGAAATTTTTCTATAATAATTTAGATTCAAATGCAGGTTATAAAATACAGATTTTTTGTATAGATCCATATTTAGTAATTAGTTTTGATGAGTTATAATATCATTCACATATTGTGACTATCACGATTATCATTAAAATTATTATCTCAACATGAAAAATTAAAGATCATTAAAGCTTAGGAATAATAGATCATGGGGTAGTTTGATAGATATATGGGAAGGCATTAAAGTGTAAAAAGCACAACTTTATTTGAGTAAAAAAAAATTCCAGAATTTTTGTCAAATTAAAAGATCGAGACATTTTTAATTATTTAAAGTACATCTCTCCCCTCCCTCTCCAAATAATGGGGGAAAATAAAACTTTTTTTAAAAAAACAAAAAGGAGAAAATAAAACTTAAAAGAGAGATTGTAGGAAAAATTAATTAATATTGTTTGCCCTCGGATTATTGATACTAATTCATTTATTACATATTACTACGGATATTCGGCATTTAATGAGATACTAGTAAAGTTCTAGACTCAAGCTAGCAAATTATAGATGTTAGGATTGCTAACAATAATTCATTCATTTCATACCAATATCATTGATGTTATGAGATTGGAAGAAAATCTAATATTGCAAATGTGAGATTACGTCTCATTAGTGGTTGTATTTGTCAATCTTCGCAATAAAATGTGGACAAGCTTAGTATAAAAATATTATTATTAGTCATAGCAATCAAATTTTGTTTTTACTACTATTCAATGTTTCTGTGCACAAGCACAGGTTACATGCGAGTATATATATATATATATATATAGCCAAAGTTTAGAGAAAATCCAATTAAATTTTAATTGGATTCTCAATTTTGTGTCACGTGTCTCGTTTAATTTTTAATTTTGTGCCAAGTGAATTATTAAGTGTAAAAAAATCTAGAAGTCAAATCCAATTAGATTATAAATTGGATTTCAATGGGAGTCCAATTTTCCACCATGTATTCATCTAAGTTTTTAATTATTGAGGCGAGTGAATTATTGGGTGCAAAAACTAAAGATTCTAAATCCAATTAAATTCTAAATCATATATATATATATATAATGCGAAACCTATACATATTTTAAAAATTTATAGTTTTAAAAAAAGTTTAAGCTAATACTGTGTATAATTTGAACTTTTCTCAAAAAAATTGTATAATTTGAATTATATAATTGTGATTGTTTTTAATTGTACCCGTGCATATGCATAGAACTACACACTAGTTCTTATATAATTTTGGAATTCTTTTGAAAAGTTACCATTTCCTAATATACATAACATTTTGTTAGAAAGATATTCTTCTTGCACCATTAAATTTGTCCATAGAGAGAATGTATCCAATAGATTCACCTAACATAATGCATGCACTAGAGTTTTAAAATCAAGTAGACTGTGCGCCTTTATAATCCTTTTCAAATTCCTGTTACAATTTACCAATCCTCTTATCAAAACTTGTAAATCTATGTTCAAACTCTATTGAATTTCCAGATTGCAAGCATAAAACCTTGATTGTTATGGATGTACCATGAGAAAGAACTCTATCAGAAACATATGTAGCTACCCTCCCAGTTAGTCTATTCTCATCAAATTCTCTTGTGGCCCTTAATATTTATTTATATGTAACAACACAATGAGTAACAATTACCAATTTCGGTTTAATGGAATTTAGAAAAAAATATCTCTAAAATATCTTATAACTATAATCATGTATTTTATGTCTATCCAATTTCATTATTGATGCATTTCGCTAGATATGTTTATGTCACATTGAATCTTCATTATTCATATTTATTTGAAAAACCATTTCGATGGAGGCTTATGGGTATTGCTTAAAAACACAATCACAACCACGAAGTATCATTATCATCATTAGTTTTAATCTATCTTCTTCTTCTTCTTCTTTTTAACTCAAACTAAAATTTTCATTCAACAATCAAAGATATATCAACTAAAAATTGGAATTTTAGGGTGATCTTTAGATTTTAACTGATGTTGATGTTGATGTTGATTTTTATTTTTATTTTTATTTTGTTTATGTTTATGTGTACTGTGCCATATGTGCCTTTAGCGGCGGTTTTAGAGTTTTTAGTGACAGTTTTGAAGCACCGCAATAGACTGCGTTTTTTGTAGCGTTCGCCACCTGGAAAACACTCATTAGTGATATATATATATATATATATATATGAATATATCATTGAAAAAATATACCTAACCATAAGAGAAAATTCTCATCTTAATGAAAAATATTTTGTGGTTGACTAGATTTTGTGTGTAAGTAGAAGAAAAGTGTTCAATTTAATTCCTAGAATGGTAAAAAAAAAAAATGCAAGGATTGGTGTTTATGAGTAGGACCATCTATGGAGATGTATCAGCCTCATTAATATCGAAGAAGCAGCAAAAGGTGAGCTATCATATGCCAAGTTGTTTCACCATTTCCTATTCATTTTTGGCAATTATTACTTCAATTATATCATTAAAAATTACAATAATAACATTTAACACGGCTGCAATGGCAACCTTCATGATTCGCGCGTGATAAGGTACAAGTTAGAAAATCTTTTTTGTAACTGAACTAAGTAAGGAGCCATAGGCTCCGTGGAAGATATAATATTTACAATGGTTTATCGTGGATATAAATTTTCCATAATATTAAAAGATATTTTGTTGATAAAAGTTCTTTTTCTATTCTCCATTATAAAAATTAGAATTGCAATATTTGCTTCATCTTTTTTAAATTCAAATAATTTCCGCAATTTACAAAAGAGAGTCCAAAAAAATCAACATGTTCTCCAATAGCCATCAAATTTAGAAAATTGTCTTGGACATCAATGCTTAAAAACTCTTTTTTTTTTTTTTCCTTTTTTTTTTTTTAAATTTTACATGGTATCTTGTTTCTCAAATACAAATACAACCAAAATTGATATCAACTAGTCCATTCAATTTGCCATTGCCAAGCACATCAATTGGGTTTACCATTTCAATTCCAAATCATTAAAGCTGAAAATGCATAACAAAAGAATAATTAATTTTCCATATTTTGATGCACTCTTGCCAAGCTATAATTATTGGGAAAAATATATATATATATATAAATAATGAAGGCTTGGGGTTAAGGTTATTGCTTGAAAACCAAAATCACAATTAAGAAGTATCATCATCATGATTACCATCATTATTAGTTTTAATTTTTATGTTTATGTGTATTGTTATTAATAATAATTAGTCGCTAACATGCGCAATGTGCACAAAATTTATATATATATATATGAAAACAAATCCTTTTCGTATCAAAATCAAAAACAAAAATACAATCTTTCTCAAGAATGCAAAAGGTAAGTTAGGGAAAATATGCATTTCTTAATAACAATTATTTATAACATTTTGTACATCATTAAAAAGTATGTTAGAAATTGGAAATTATTCTTTTATCTTTACTAACTTTCTCAAACCCTGTTTTTTTCTTTCTACAATCCAAAACACCAAAAACGTATCTAAAAATTTAATAAAACTCAACAAAACTATGATTTAAAACCAAAGTGCAAAAGGATTTACTTCAACACTTCTTATGTGACATTAAGACCGAAAATGGAATAAGAGATGATAAGAAAGAATTGGCAGAAAATACTTTAGTATACTTTAGGATCCTTCTTATTTTTTTTTTATTGAGAATATTTCATTTGTACACAACAAACAAAACAAAATTAGAAAAATGTAATTTATATTGCACACAAAAATTGTAAGAATGCATAATTAAATTCAAAATTTTTAATAAGACTTTGAGCCATGCAAGATGGCTAATCCCAAGCAGAAATGTTGGTTATAGCCTTATACATGATAATTGTCAATTTTTTTTCCTTTGAACAAAAATAACAATAAAAAACCTAGAGTACAAGTCGAATGGGAAAAAAAGGTAGAGGATAATTTTTGAAAAAAAATTACATAAATATTATATTTCTAACATCAAAGATTATGCAAGATTTGTGAATACCATTTGTAGGGTAGAAATTTGATGGACTACGCAATAACTTCCCGTATTATGAGCCCAACAAATCCCTAACAATGAATTTGTAGAGAATGGGTTAAACAGCTGGGCTGGATATGGATTTAGCAACGGTTCATGAAAGCGAAACAAGAGAAAAAAGTACTCAGGCGATAATTCAATGAAAATATCTCTGATCCGAAGAGAATTTGCCTTTCTTTTCACTTAGTAAAAAATAATCCCCCTTCTATGTTAGACATGTTTCTTTACATATACACCTTTTTCCCTCATCCTCACCGCACACTTGTCCTTCATCTAAGCGTCCACTCGAGTATTAGTCACATCAGGAGTTTGCTTTAATCTGCAGTGAGCGGTAGTGGCTGAGGTTTCACTGTTCAGGTGTCTTCTCCACATAAATGCGGCCAGAAAAGTTGTTGCAGTGCATTAAATGCGATGATGGCAGCTTTATTTGTAAGATATTTCAGGATATCTCCGTGCTTATGAATGCCCAGCACTTCCCTCTGAGGAATCTTCTACTTGATCAAGTTCTTTGGAGGCCTGACGAGCGGAATTTCTTCGGACATGCCAGATTGTCTTCGGACGCAATAATAATCCTTCCTTGGTTGAATTTCTGCCAAGACGGCAAAGCATTGTTCCTTTCAATCTCTTCGGACAAAAAGTTATATTCAAACTGGGCCACAGGCCCAACATATGACGTTGGGCTTTCTCACACACACCATTTTATAGACAATATTTTTATTAATTTCATTGTTCAGTAATAAAAATCTAAATCAAAGTAGATGAATATATAAAGGCAAAAAAATTTTTTATTCTTCACTAATTTCAATGTGTAGTTAATTATAAACATTTAAATTAAAGTAGATATATGTGTAAAGGAAAAGTTATATGTATAGTTAAAATCGCACCCAAGATTATTTTTTTTATTTTATTTTTTTTTAAGAATACTAAGTATTTTTAACACATATACATAAGAATAGGAGAGATGGTCTTCAAGAAACTGATAGCAGCGTATATTCAAAAAGGCCTAACAATTTGGTACACAGCATAGGTTTTAAACCTCTTTAACTTACTAATTTTCTAATGTGGGATTAACCCAATGTTTTTTATTTTGAATGGGTAAAATCAAAATATTCATATTTTTAATATATAAACAATAAATGAGAAAAAAAAAAATGATGATGTGATAAATGAGGTACCGCAATTAGAGCATTTTCAAAATTAAATACTACACTTTCATTTTTATATAGTATAAAAATATAGATTTTGGGGTAGCCCCTCTTAACTATCTTGCTTCTACATCATGACTTACTTTGAGATGACTATACAAATATATTTAAAGGGTTAATCTAGTAGTTTTTAAGGTTCATGAGATTCATGAAATGCTAAATTTGAAATCTCCAACTAGTACTCTAGGATCACCCCAACCCAGGAAAATTTATCCCGAAAGTTATACACTCCAAAAAAAAAAAAAGTCAAACTGTTTTTAGGGATTATGAAGACCTTACCCAAAAATAAATGACTTTCACTTGACTATATTAGAGCCCTATGTGTTGATTTTTTTTTTTTTTCAAGGGAAATTCTAACCACATGTTGGAGTAGTATTTTTGTTACTTAGCAATACGTGCACACTCACTCCTTGATCATATTAGATGGGTCCACTTCCTATGTGATAGAGGGAAATTTAATACACCAACCCTTCTTGGCCATGTTCAAATTCTGGTTGACATTATGCACTGCCATCTGTCTGTCATATACTCCTCTTAGCGTATCCCACCTACCCTGAGAAATGAGAAAACCTATAGCCTATAGGCCCTAAAACGATCAAAGCCACAGAATTCACATAGTTCATTGGGTTTTGGACGCGTGCCACTTTGAGTACTGTACCTAGCAATGTTCTCTAGAAAAGAGTATTAACTCAGATAACGCCATTATGGGCATATGGGGCAGGTTGTAGCCTTATACATGCTTGTGTGTCTAAATACAGAATTGAAAGTTAGTACATGCACGAGCAACCACAAGTTGCAAGAAATGAAGGGACCAAGGTTAGGTCCAGCTGAACCCCCAATATGTCCATCTCAACAATGGGACAAAATCACAAATTGGTGGCACTGCCTGATGTGTCAAGTTTTTGGTGGGTGCTGAAGGTTCAGGAGTCAACCTGATCCCTACCCCCCTTGCCCTTCCATTTGTCTTTGTCACCCAATTTTTTATCTTTTAGTGAAACTTAATTTTGTTTCCAAGTAATACCATATCTCTAATCTTGAAAAAGAAAAAGAAAAAAAAAAGTACATAGAGATCTATGGTTTTTTTTTTTTTTTTTTAATTAAGGCTATTATCATATAATATTATTACATCGGTTCAATACTCGAGTGTATTAATCAGGGTATAAAATTATTACATGTATTGTGTTCACATCATGTCCGGTGTACTAGAGGCATATAAAACTTATGTCTTAAACATTCTTAACGAGAATTTCCGTCTTATAATTATGTCACTTACTAGCTGATTAGTGCATCATTTCCCAACTCAAGAAGGCAATTTCCCTTTCTTTAAAAAATAAAATAAAATAAAAGCAGGGCATGTTTTTAATATAAACAGAGGCAAGTTGCCCTGCACCATGTGTCATTTTATTTCTTTTTTATAAGTTCAGGGGCCTTTGTTGCTAAACAGGACAGGGAATAAGGCATAAGATGTGATGATAATTATTAGAGGTTCAATATATTGAGAACCATTTTCTTGGAAGAAAAAAAAAAAAAAAAAAAAAGATGAAGAAGTGTGAGCTCTGTGACTCTCCAGCAAAGATGTTCTGTGAATCTGATCAAGCTAGCCTTTGTTGGGATTGTGATGCTCAGGTTCATGGCGCAAACTTCCTGGTTGCTAAGCATCCAAGAAGGCTTCTTTGCCATGTTTGTCAGTCTTTAACGCCTTGGAGTGGCTCTGGACCGAAGCTTCTTCCTACTGTCTCGGTTTGTGACAGGTGTGTGAATAGTTGCAATCAAAATGAGGGTAGAAATGAAGAAAATGATGGCGACGATGATGATGATCTTGATAGAGACGACAACACTGAAGATGATGATGATGATGATGATGGTGGTGATAATGATGATGATGGTGGTGATGGTGATGAGGATCAAGGTAATATTGATGAAGATGATGAAGAAAATCAAGTTGTTCCATGGTCTTCTACACCACCTCCACAAGCTTCAAGTTCTTCAACTAGTGAAGAAGGCCTTTCTGATTCAAGAAAAGCATTTTCATGGAAGCGTACGCGTGAGAATGCAGAGTTTCATTCACAAGTATGTCTCTCATCTTTTTTGCTCTTTTAGATGAACTTTCTCCAAATCTCACAAGCTCAAGTTAAATCCTAGGATTTCTGTTTCTTTTTTGGGGTTTTCTTTTCTGGGTTCTTAATAATACACTAGTATTTTTCATAAATTGCTGTTATTTTTTCTATGTAATTGTTTGTGAGATATCAATCTTTAATGAAAGTACTTTCCAAAAGCAGAATGATCAAGGATGCTGGTCCTCTCAACTGAGCCACAAACACAGGAAAAGAACAGTGACAAGCAGATTTGTGAACGCTGAAACAAGCCAAGACCAAAGACTCTTGTGACTTTCTGAAGAAATTCGATCAAACCATGATTTCCAAATGCCAAGACTTCATGATTCCTTAATGGCATGTTTACTAACTTATAGCCCATTAGTCTGATTTCAGTTTAGTTTTCTTTTCTCTTCTTTTCTTTTCCTTTCCTTTTCTTCCCACCCACCCCTAATTGAGGCTTGGAAGGAAATTTCCTTGTTATGGTAAATATAATTTCAACTCGGACTGGGTCCTTAGCAGCCTATGATCATAAATATGGTGGATGGATTGTACTGTATTGAAAAGAGATTTTGTTTTGCTTTTTGTTGCTGTAATGTTTATGGTTTGCTTAATTTCAAAATTTAATCACTAGACCAAAAAGAAGAAAAGATAAACAATATTATTATATTGTTCTCCTTTTCAACCTTGGTTGGCCGGCTCAAATTCTTTAGCTTCTATGAAACTATGTGCATTAATCCTTCCAAACATTTGTGGTGTAGCTCAATATGCATGCTGAACAGTGCTGACATGATAGATTATGTCCTTATAAAGTCTAAATTTCTACTTATAATAATCCCATCAAAATAAAAATTCCTAATTCATGAATATAAATATTGGTCTTGCATTACTTTTATTTATTTATTTAATTTATTATGCTTTGGGGAGCACTTGATTTTAATATGTGCAAAAACATTATTGCAAATTATTAATAGTCAGCATCTGAATTCTATGATTGTGCATCTTATCCCCCTTATAATATGTAGGACCCTAGTCCTAGAGTAAATTGTGGATGGCGTTGGTTGCCTGTCTCTTTGCTTCCTTGGTTGTGTCTCTGACCAACTCATAGCACATAACCAAACCCGTTGAACTCAGGCGCCTCCAGTTTTCTTGTTCCACTGGTTTTTGGGTCCTTCTCTTTTGGCAGGAAATTGGAAATTTTCAGGTGTTTGGTATATGAAAATTGAAGGCTTGAATTGACAATTACACTAGTGAATAGTGATGATCCACTTTAGCCCCATTTGTACAGTTTCAATTGTTTGCCAAGTCCAAACTTGAGATATGACATACATTTTATGATGAATTTTTATGAATTATATAAATGGTTAAATAGGGTTTGATTTTATGTTTATTGGTTGAGTTAATTGTAACTTCATTCTATCATTGTGTATTATTGGTTTGATGGTTACTCTACAAGTACAAAGTTTTTGTAAGATGCAAAAGATTAAGGCGGAGTTCAAGTTTCCAAAAGAAGGAAATTTATATACATATATACTTAGATTAATTAGAGTAGAATTTCTATTTTGTATATAAAAAAATAATTTGTAACTCATCTCCTTAAAATTAGTTATCATGAAATAAAAATAAAATTTACTAAATAAAATTTATCATACTAAAGTTAAGGCAAAACCTGATTCTCAAAAAAAAAAAAAAAAAAAAAAAATGTTTAGGCTAAATTTTTACTCCCTCTCTATTATTGAGGCTTTTAGGAAAATACTAGCTTGACTTCTTTAATAAGAGATATAAAGCTTTACATTTTCTTAAAAAAAAAAAATTTATAAAAGCTTTACATCTTAAACAAATATCTTGGGATTGTAATCAAAACTTAGCTTACAACCAATCTTGCCCTCCCTCTCGAAAACAATAATTATAAGATGTAAGATATAGAATATGAATAATGCTAGAGATACAAATTATTTTATAAAGAAATTTACAAACTATTGATGTGGTGAGTGATTACTGGTAAATGAAAAAATGATATTAACGATGGGTCTAGATGAAAACCAATAAAAGATTGGTCACATCAGTAATTTGTAAAAATATTGTAAAAGAGTTTGTGGATGTAGCATTACTTATAAAATACTATTATATGCCTCATTACCGCATCAAATTTGGGAGTACTACATAAGCAGGTTTTAACCAGATTGACTAGGGGAGACAAGCAATTTTCTATTGTGTAACGTGATTACATTTATAAAATAAGTCAAGCTAAGAGAACCATAGGAGAAACGAGGAAGTGCGGTCAAGCAAGCATTTGAGACATCTCCACGTGCCCACCATAAATCATGAATTAATAATTTAATGCAAGTTGATTATGGATCCTTAAGAAAGTCACTAAATTAATATTGTTTTGAAAAAAAAAAAAAAAAAAAGGAATCAATCAAGAAAGGGGTGAACAATGCTACTTGCAGAAAAATTTCACAACAATTGAGTTGACATATTTTTATTGGTTATTTTTTATTGTTTTTATGGTTATTATTTGAACTAATCACTAATATCACTTTTTTTATTTACTGCTAATAGTCTGTCATGTTACTTAAGGTTGAGCTATAGGGGATTGCTTGAAGAGAGTAATGTTAGGACCACAACTTTTGACATAACTTTTGTCATAGTTCTTATTACAACTTGCTCACATGACAAGTCGTGAGTGGTAAAGTAAAAATAGTAGGTCTATTTGAGTCTACTACTCCACTATTCACAATTTGCTACTTGAACAAATTGTGGCAAAAGTTGTAATAAAAATTATTGTCTTTGCATTTTTTGCTTGAAGAAGACCCACATACCATTCCGAAAGAACCCGAGGGTGTCTAATTTTTTGTCAAATTTGGTGTCCATAAACTTCTTAAACGAGTATAGCTAGTATTGTGACTTTGTGGTTGAAAATCGTTGCTTAAAGAGGCGGAGTTTTGTGTGGCTGTGGTGTAACCCTTTGAAACATTCACCAGCATGAAGCTGACAAGCTTAGTGATATTTTTGTTGAGTTTGATTGATCTTTGGATTCTATTTTCTCCATACCTGTTGGGTCTTTTTTATCTGTGTGTATGTGACAGCCACAAAGAATATTATTCTTCTTTTGGTACATAGACTTTGTAACTTGAAATGACAGCCACTTCTTATACATTCTCTTTAGGGAAATAAAGATGTCAAAAGGACATCTGTCTTAGCAGAATGTAGGTTTTCATAGTTGTTTTAATTCACGAGGCACTTGAAAGTTGAAGTTACATATTGATACCTTTCACACCTTAATACCTTTTATCCTTTTCTATCTTGTTCTAAGCGCATTCGGTGAGAATTCTATTAGTTTTGGCCGGTTCTTTAAGATCATATAATTCCAACATTTTGCATGAAACTTGCAAATTTTTAATCAACAAGATTGGTTAGCACATGCAACTCTTTCACATTAAGGACAAAGTAGATGTCGCATCCAACTATATATCCAAGTCGAATCAATTATCACGTTTCATTCATCATTTAGAATTTCATCAATTTGGACTTTTTATATGTTCATCATTTTTTGAATGGATTCGTAAAGCAATGATATTATAAATTTTTCTCTTATAAACTTTATAAATTGATGTGTTAATTTTTAAAACATAATAATTAATAAATTTATTTATTATGCTATTGATGTGACACTAATTATATTAGTAGTCGTTTTAAGAATTTTTTTTCATTTTAAAATAAGTAAATAACAAAAAGACAAAAATTAAAGAGAACTTTTTTTTTTATTAGTAGAAAAAGAACACCTATGCGTACACCACATGTTACAAATGTGTTTTGCCTTGTTGATGCTCTTAACCATTACTTTGGTGATGGCGAAAACATGATTTTTTCTAACTTTGAATAACTCTTTTTTAATATCAAATGATTGGTCTACTGGTTCTCAATGTCTAATAATATCTTGAAATCTTGGGTATATAAAACTTCCCTTCAACATCATGGAACTGTCTCCAAAAGAGTTTTCTTTATAATTATCTAGTGTGTTTACATAGTCCCGTGCTCGAAGAATTTTAGACACAAAAGTTAGGAAGGGAGAAAAAATAAAATTAAAAACTCTTGTTTTTCAGTTGCTTTGAATAATTATAAACAACCTGTAATGGCTTCTATTTGAAAGGACGCCCACCTCTTTTGAATTCAATGTCAATTGTCAGGACAAAGTGGTTTCTTTTCCTCCATTTCTTAAAGAAAGGACAAATTGGAATATGTTAGGTCAATAAAAATGAAATAAGAGTGTTTGCAAACCTGACTTTTTTTCAAAGATCTAGTAGTAAAAACAATATAACAATCACTATTTAAGAGAAGAAGAGAACAAAGACATTGAGAACATCTGGCCAAATCTGGTAATATAGACTAAACCTGAAAATCATTTCCTTGGAATCTTCTACCCATTCATCGTATTGACCTTCAACTAAAATCACCACAGGGATGTCTAACTGCCACTGAATTACGGCCCACAGTTGAGTATTTTGTACTAAGGACTTATGTATCATCTTTCTCACAATTATTTGGGATTTTCTGTAAATCAGTGACCAGTCACCAATCATAGTGTTGGTTTGCATATGCTTCCCCATGTTGACTTGAGCATTAGTATTGGTGGATGCAAATTACTAAAATGCTAAATTTATCAACCAAATATAAAAAAATTGGGCTGCATCAGTGGAGGAAAAGTCAAATTTTTTTTTTTACTGCTGAGCTACAGTGCACAACCAAAAATGGCTACGCATGGTAGCTAAGATGGTAAAGAAAAACAATATTTTATTAGAAGATATATTATTTTATTATGTTGCTGGTGGTGGTTGTTATTTATTATAATAGATATATTATTTTACTGTACTGTTTATATTATTTTATTATGTTGAATGTTAAAATAAAACCACTAATGTTGCCTGTTTTGTAAAGTAAAATGATTAAATAGATAAAGTAACTTTTTGTGGTACTAAATTGCCAAATTTTTGGCACCACAAAACAAAAAATGTTAAGGATTTTTAGTATTGTGTATGTACTATGCAGCTAACGAAGCAATTTTTTTATGACAGGACACATGAGTTTTTATTGAAGAATTACACAATTATTTGGGATTTTCTGTAAATCAGTGACAAGTCACCTATCACAGTGTTGGTTTGCACATGCTTTCCCATGTTGACTTGAGCATTAGTATTGGTAGATGCAAACTACTAAAATGCTAAATTTATTAACCAAATATAATAAAATTGGACTGCATCAGCGAAGAAAAAACCAAATTTTTTTATTGTTAAGTTACAGTACACAACTAAAGATGACTACACACGGTAGTTAAGATGGTAAAGAAAAATAATATTTTATTAAACGATATATTATTTTATTGTATTGCTGGTGGTGGTTGTTGTTTATTATAGTAAATATATTATTTTACTGTGTTGTTTATATTATTTTATTGTGTTGAATACTAAAATAAAACCATTAAAATTGCTTTTTTTGTAAAGTGAAATGAAAAAATAGATAAAATAACTTTTTATAGTGCTAAATTGCTAAATCTTTTACACCACTAATACTAATCTCTTTCTTTCTTTGATCAAAAGGTTCACATTTTTCCTCACCACCATCATTGTTATCGTCAACGATGAAATGATGGGTCGTATGTTTGTAATCTTTTTCCCTGATACCAAATCTCTCTCACGCCCTCTTCAAGCCCAAACAAAAGGGTGAAATCATCGGCACTAGATCAGTGAAAAAGACTCTTTCAGAAGTAGGAATATAATAATAATAATAATAAAAGGAAAACTACAAAGTCACTCAGATGAACAGTAATCAGTGTCCTTCCAAATCCCTAATACTAGCCTTCACGTTTTTGAGCTAAATCTCAAAGTATATTTCACAAAAATTCGCCAGTAAACCTCTTCAAAGCCATCATTTCGGATATATAACAGAGAGTCAGGCGTAGAAGAAGATGCAAATGTTAAATTGGGAGGGACTCAATTGATACGGGTTTGGGTTGGCTATGATGGATGGGTGAGTGATTTGTCATTGTGTATTTTTTTTTTTTTGAATAAAAACTCAACTACCACATAATTTATCCATTGACCACATACACAAAAAATTAATAATAGACAAACAAATTATTAGTATTTATTTTTAAAACTTTAAGGACTAAGAGCGCTTATTTAAAACATCATAAATTAAAAGTGTTCAACATGTGAACTTTAGGAACCAATGATATATTTTTAATTTTTTTTTTCCCTCTCTAAAAATTGAAAAAGAAGATGGATTAGTGAAAGTCTTGTAAGCGGTAGCATCACACTACCTCGACTCCTAATATGGACAATAAGAATAGAAACTAGGTTTTGATGATTAGAATAGAGACTATTGAAGATGATGATTGAGTACCTATCATGAATTCTCGGCAACCTACTCTATAGAATATAGGTGCTTACTATTTGAGTTAGGTGTTACAAGATTTTTTTTTTCATGTCTTAAGTCTCTTCTTACTTCTTTAGTTCTTTTTGTGGACTCCCACCACACACAAACACAAAAAGAAGTATAGTGCAGGGCCTGCAAGCTGAGTTATAACCATACAAATGAAAGTGAAATGTGTTTATGGGCCACTGATTTACAAGGCCATATGTCATAATTTTCCATTAAGTAGTAGTGGACACTCTTGTAAGCTCACATATACTGATTACATGCATTGTGTGAGCCCCTTTAGAGTAACAAATAACATGCTCCCTTGTGCTTTTAATTTTTCTTTATTATAAACTACCGCTTTAAGAAACATGAAGAAATTATTCATTTATAAACTCCACGTATACCATGAGAAATACTCGATCCACATCAAGCTTTGTTAGAAAAACAAATAACAATATCCAATTTATATCTTTTTGTTGATGTTAAAAAAAACTGAAAGCATGAGGATGCACACTCTAAGGGGGCAGCTGACACAGAATATTATATAACAAGGAAAAAAACTGCAGCCTGTCATATTCAAAGACCTAAAAACACAAGAAAGAGATCATCGGTCATGCTTCATTCCAAACTTCATAGATATATAAGGGGGTGAAAAGGTGGAAGAACAGAGACCAGTACCAAACTTTTCCACAAGACATGACTACACACCAACCAGGAGTATTTCAACTTCCAAACACCTTCGAATGAAAACATCAGCATCCCCACCATCTATTCATGAGGTCTTGTCCAAATCTGCAATATATGAAAGCTGAGTGTAAATACCAACATTCATGGATAGCAGAGAATTTATGACTTCAGCCACATGAAAAAAGATTAACTTTGATACTTCAGGGGTGAGAAGGGTCATATGAAATGTAACCCTCTTTACAAGCTACATCAAATATGTTACAGAGATCTAAAGGGATGATTAGCATGGCAATCAAATGATTAATGATACCCTTCTTAAATAAACAACAGATGATTAGAGTCTTATAAATGAAAGGTTCCCACAATCCTCTTAAACAGCTACTATATATTGTAGAGGGCAAAGGCAAACGTTCAATCTGATAATTCAAAAACCACCTATAATGATGGCAGCAACACCCATGAATTGCCCTCATCTTTTGTCAGGAACTATAACTGGAAAACTACTTAAGGACGTAATGGAAATTTAACTCATGAAGACTTGGATATACAGACACCATAACCTGATGAAGATTAGTCAACCCTGCTTTGTTATGGAGGAAGCCCAACAGCAGATCCTTCAATGTCAGCATTGCCAAACAATCTTTTTTAATCTGAAGCTTTCTGAGATTCTTACCAGACAAACAGCAACCTCATAGAGTACAAAGCATACAACATCCGAGGTTCTATCACTTGTCCATATCAACAATATCTTCTTTATTCTGCATACTCAGCTTTTACAACAAAAGACTACCAAAAAATAGGTAACCAAAAGCATTGATCATTCTGTAAATGCTTCATCCTCCAGCTACCCACTGCCAATGCACAGCAGGCTAGATACTGTTGTAGCATCTCAAAGAGAGCCTTTTGTCCATAACTAAACTAAACAATGAGCAAACACCTTATGTCCACAATTAATGATTTTCCACTAGCATGACTTATAAAAAAATTATCATCCATAAGCATGACTGTGGTGCAGACACCACATGATGGCACATATGTGGAGATTATCTTTATCATTTATGTTATCTTTATTTGGGTTTATTTTTAGTATTGGATTAGTATTTGAGATTGTTTAGGATTTGTTTAGGAGAGTTTATCTTTATCATTATGATTCTTGGAAGCTGTATATAAAGCTCCAGATGGTTCCTTTTGTACGTTACAGATTATTATTATTATTATTATTGAGATTATATTCATTGAATTGTTTGGTGGTGATTCCAAACACCTTTAGGTGGGAAGCTTAAGGTTCTTCGGTAGGACTAATCTAGGTGGGAAGCCTAGGCTGTCCTGCATTAACTTGGTATAGAGGAGTATGAATCTTGCCTAGATTTTGGAGAAGTGTACACTACACTTAGGACGGAGCATCTTCAGGTTGTTGATGATTTTATCCTCCAAGATGGCTACTTGTTTTAAAGCCGATAAGCTTTGTATCCCCTGCACATCAGTTTGAGACTTTTTGGTTTGGGAAGTGCACGCGGGAGGACTTTCAGGACATTTTGGACATGATAAGACAATTGAAAAGGTAGAGAGGCAGTTCTATTGGCCAAGTCTTAAGAGGGATGTTGCTAAGATAATTGGTAAATGTCAGTTGGCTAAGCATTGCAAGCAAAATACTGGCCTTTACACTCCTCTACCAGTTCCACGCCGTCCTTGGGAGGATATTAGCATGGACTTTATACTAGGTCTTCCCCGTACCCTTAGGAAGTTTGATTCCATCCTTGTAGTGGTAGACTGGTTCTCTAAAATGGCTCATTTTCTTCCATGCTCTAAGACTTCTGATGCATCCAAGGTAGCCAAGATTTTCTTTGATGAGATTCTTAAGTTGTATGGATTATCTAAAACAATTGTGTCAAATAGGGATGTTAAATTCATAAGCTACTTTTGGAAGACCCTTTGGCACGTGATGGGAACAAAGTTGAAATTCTCCACAGCATATCATCCTCAAACTGATGGTCAAACTGAGGTTGTCAATAGGAGTCTAGAAAATCTTTTGAGGTGTCTCATAGGTGAGAATGGTAAGACTTGGGAATCTATACTCCTGTAGCCCAATTTGCATACAATAACTCAGTCAATAGGTCCATAGGTATGAGCCCATTTGAAGTTGTTCATGGTTATACACCTAGGAGACCTTTAGACCTTCTCCCAATGTCCTCACATGATAGGGTTTCTATGCCTGCAGTAGAGTTTGCTAGTCACATGCATGAGCTAAATAAAGAGATCAACAAACGAATTCATGCTAGTAATCTTAAGTATAAGACTCAGGCTGATTTACATCAACATCATTTAGACTTTGATGTAGGAGATTATGTCATGATTCGTATCAGGCTTGAATGGTATCCTTCAGGAACTGTTAAGAAACTGCAGGCCCGCAGTGCTGGCCCATTCAAGGTATTAAAAAAACTTGGACCTAATGCTTATGTGATTGATATACCTTCAGACTATGGTATTAGTTCTACTTTTAATATTGCTGATTTAATTGCTTTTAAAGGTCCAGCAGTTATTCCCTATGACCCTTTTGATGCTCCACCCTCTCCTTCTTTGACTAACCATGTCCCTAGCCCTACACCATCTTGTTTCCAAAAGGCACATAAAGATATTATTGATGTTATTTTGGATGAGCAGTCTCTTTTCAATAGGGATGGAACAGTTCAGCGCTTCTTGGTTCGCTGGCAAGGACGGCCTGATTCTGACTGTACATGGATCACCAGAGAGGAGTTGCAGCGGCTTGATCCCACTCTTTTGGAGGCTTACTTGGATTCACTTGCTACCACTTCATCTCTACCTCCTATCACCCGCACATATGAGCGTCGACAGAGGCGCCATGCTGACCCAGTGAGCTTGTGGCTTGATGGAGCTTATTCTGATGTCACTTGATCCTTTGAGCTTTACTCGACGGGGTCGAGTTTCTCCCACCCCAGGGGAGTTGGTGCGGACACCACATGATGGCACATATGTGGAGATTATCTTTATGTTATCTTTATTTGGGTTTATCTTTAGTATTGGATTAGTATTTGAGATTGTTTAGGATTTGTTTAGGAGAGTTTATCTTTATCATTATGATTCCTGGAAGCTGTATATAAAGCTCCAGATGGTTCCTTTTGTACGTTACAGATTATTATTATTATTGAGATTATTTTCATTGAATTGTTTGGTGGTGATTCCAAACACATTAGGTGGGAAGCCTAAGGTTCTTCGGTAGGACTAATCTAGGTGGGAAGCCTAGGTTGTCCTGCATCAAACTGCCATTTAACCATTTCTATAACAAGAAACAGTGAAACTCCATTTCTAACATTCCACCCCAGCTGTACAAATTTAGAGCCTGTGTTTGCCAAGTGCAACTTGCATGGTCCCAAGAACATAAGCCACAGCTGAATCCTAGTGCCTCAAGGATGCCTATTTTAGCTATACCAAACTTCTTTTTGCAGACTCCTTTGTACTCCATAAGCACATTTGCCATTTTTCTCCTATTTTCCACATGAGATAAGTAACATTCCATGCTTGGCAATGGTACCCGTCACATCTATTGTGGTAAAAGGTTACCATGTACAAGCATATCTTCAACAACAATTCCGACTTCAAAGCCCACCAAGTCCAACTGTTTTGTGCTAAATCTTCTTCAACACCTTAAAACAATTCTAATTCCTAAGATTTACCCTCTACTAGGTGAAATTCCAACTAAAATTAAAGCTGGACCTTTCTATAGACTTCCCCTCCTCCCATGAAGTAGGAAGCATGAACTAAATCCATTGAATCTGCTCTCTCTCAACTAAAATTAAAGATGGACCTTCAATAGACTTCCCTCCCATGAAGTAGGTAGCATGAACTGAATCCATTGAATCTCTCTCTCTCTCTCTCTCTCTCTCTCTCTCTCTCTCTCTCTCCATGCTTGACAACAAGTATATACAAATAAAATAATAAATACAAAAGCCATACGTGAACAAGAGAAAAGAGCCTTTAGGGAATATGAAAAAGAATACAGGAGTCACACAGTGGCAAACAATTGCTGATATCAAGGAAAATGAGGAACATCAATTCTAAATGCCAAATTGTATTTAATACAAGTGTTCTTAGAAACAACCCTCATGCAGACAGCAGAATTCCATTAAAGAGATTTCAATGAAAGCATTTAATTTTTTTCCCAAAATGGGGCTTTATTAATCTCTGTAAAGATGCATATATAAGCATTAATTATCACTTTTGGAATCAACATGAGCAAAACATATATTCAACCCCTAAAAGGTAAATAGGAGAATTAGAGTACCAAGAAGTAATATAGGTATACCTAACACTCCAAAAGTTCAATTGGCTTAAACTAGGATCAACGTTAGATATGGAAGCTCAAAACTTGAAAATTGGCTCAGTCTCTAAACTTGATGCAATAAAAAACTAAGATCAAATGAGAGCCTGAAAGCTTAAAATTGTTGGTTGTAATTGAAGCTTGACCTTGGAGTTGTGTTTCAAGGGGAAAAAAAAAAAAAAAAAGGGGTCTTGACCCATGACCTCATCGTCCACAAAAAATATAAATAAATAAATAAATTTATATACCAGCTAATACAACCAAAAAAAAGGAAGAAGAAGAAGTTCAGAGAAGATAACAAATTACATCCAGATAGAAGTGCCCTGAAACACACACTAACAGAAAATGTGAACTTAAAGGGTGTCATGATGTTCTTCTTTTGGAATGACATACTTCTCTAAAAAAAGTTGAAATAATATGATTTAAACTGTGAGATTAACATGATGTCTGAAAAGTAAATTTTAAACAATAATAAAAGGGGGAGAGAAAAAACATTTAAGGCTTTGAATTTATTATCATGCCATTCAAGTAAAATACATGTATCAAGCATTTGCCAAATATGGCACTTCAGAGTACACACAACAAAGTACATTGAGAAGGAAAAAATTATGCAGAAAAGACCAAACTGAACGAAATCCTCAATACACGGGTGTCAAGATATTTCACATCCTGAAATGATAGACTTTGGCAAAAAATGTTTGCAACTAGACACACCTCATAACGTAGACAAGGAGACACTTCAAAAAAAATTTTAATTATTAAGGAGAAAGTTTAAAAACAAAACAATCATTTTCAATACTTTTCATTAAAGGAATAACAAACTTCATAGAAAGTTCAAAAAGTATCAACTGTTTAGGACTCCCATGGTTTTTGGCAAACCCGCCATTGGATTATATTACCTCCGTATACCCTCCATGAATGTAAAATATCAAGATCATCTAAGATCAATAACTATGCCATCTCAAAATATTTAAATTTCAAGTTTTTTCTATTATAAACAAAACATGAGTTACACCAGGTGTACTTTGATTGTGACCCATACATATATGCAATCTACATTTGCTGAAACAAAATGTTAGACACAGAAAGCTCGAGAATACAACTGTCCTGCACTACAATTAGAGTTCAAATTGCTATTTATATATCATGCTCTAGAATAGAACCATTCTGCACTAAAAATGGAGTTCAAATTGCTATTAGCCCTTATGATTCCACCGATATCAAAGAAGCATAATCATCACAAAAACAAACAAACAAAGGCATTCCAAAACACAGGGAAAACAAATCAATAAACAATGTCACAATTGAACGCTGATCACCACGCACAATATGTTAACAACATAAGAACAATAAAAGCAATGCTTCAGCTTGAAAACAATACCCATTAGGATACTCCCCATTTGAAATGATGAGAATGATGACAAAAATTTATCCTTTTTTTTTTCATAAATTTTAATTCTTTGTGATATTAGTCATCAAATCAAAACCTTTAAATATTAGGCATTGGATTAAATTCTCAAACCAAAATTATAAAGCAAGTTCATTAGCTTCTACAATCTAGCATATCATAATTATCGATTTATTTCACAAACAATCAAATCTATACCCAAAATTTTTTTTTGAAAAATGTAAAATGTACCAAACAAAGAGAGAGAGAAAAGTACCGGATTGCTTATCCAATGCGTCATGGTACTCCAGCTCATCTTCCGCAGCAGATTTTCCACGCGAATGAGAATTCCCATTCACATTCCCATTCCCATTCCCATTCCCATTCACATTCACATTCTCATTCTCAATCACATCCTCATCCTCATCCTCATCCTCATCCTCATCCTCATCCTCATCCTTTTCCTCAGGAAACCTCACCACCACGACGGGACAAACGCAGTGATGAACGCAGTAATCGCTAACGCTACCGAGCCGCGACTTGCTACTCCGGCGAGAAGCGCCGAAGCCACGGCTCCCCGTAACGACGGTGCTGAGCCCGAGCCTCTCAACCTCAAGGCAAAGCCTCTCCTTCATGTCGTGATCCTTCACGATGTGGATCTTGAACGGAATCTGCGCCTCCACGAGCGGCTGAGCCAGATCGTTGGCTTTGCTGGTGGTGAACGCGTCGAAATCGTCCTCGAGTTTCTGCTGCGACTTCGCGGATCCGGCTTCGGGTTCTTCGATGGCTCCCCAATCGGCGCCGTAGAGGACGTTGGTGGAGCGGACGTGGAGGAGGATCACGGTGTCGCCGCGGCGGAGGTAGTTGAGGACGGCCCATCGGACGGCGAATGCGCTCTCGTCGCTGAGATCGACGGCTATGCCGACTTTGCGGTCGGTTTCGCCAAGAGGAAATCGCGGGGAAGATGGTTGGACCGTTATTGCCGTTGCGGTTCGCGCTTCCGATTCCGTTACGTGTTTCGGTGAAGCCATTTTTTTTTTTTTTTTTTTTTTTAGTTTTAGCTTTTTTGGTATTGTGATTTGAGAGAGAGAGTGAGAGAGAGAGAGAGAATTTGGGTGAAAAGGAAAGGAATATTTGTTTTGGGTTTTAGGGGCTGAAACTGAAAGAATGGTTTTGTTGCGTTTTTCTGTTTTTGGTTTTGGGTTATGTATCAATCAATGTATGAAGGAGAAACTGTCGTTGAAGTTGGAGATGGGGCGACGCGTTCGAGAAAAAGTGTCAGTATAGCACTGTCAGCGATTTTATCCATTTACATGATTTTGTTTTTTCCTTTTTTTTTAATTTAATTTTGTATTGTTCTTTTTTTTTTAGTGTTTTTGAAAAAATAAATTATAAAGTAATCAACCTTAAATATTTTTTATTGGTTAATATATGTTTTTTTTTTTTTTTTTTTTTTTGTGTGTGCGTTTTTGTTAGGATCACATTCCCTTTCTCCTATATGTATTTATTTGTTTCTCAAAATTATAATTATTTATTTTTGTATTGTTCCATTTTTTTTAATTTTAGTGTCTTCCAAAAAAATAAATTATAAAGTAATTATCTTTAAATATTTTTGGTTAAAATATTATTTTGATCTTTAAATTTGACTATAAATTTTATTTTTGTCTTAAATTTTAAAAAGTTCTTTCTTAGTTCTTAAACAATTGAAAATAATATATTATTCAATAAGGACTAAAATAGTATTTTATTTAATATTTCTTTATTAACTAAAATATGTTCTTAAAATAGTTTTATTTTTGTGTGTACGCGTTTTTGTTGGGACCCAATTACCTTCTTTTGTGTGTTTATTTGTTTCTCAAAATTATAATTATATAAATTATAAAACACCAAAAACGGAATTATTTTGCAATGACAAAAAATATGAAAACATTATTAATTTATAACGTAAGAAGCATTTTCTAAAATTCTAAATAAGATAATAACAAAACCATATGAAACATAATTTATCACTTATCAATACCTTTCTTGAAACTCTCTAAAAAAAAGTTTCTTGAAAGAAAAAAATTTATACGTTTTTTTTAGGAGGGGGATGGTTTGGGGAAAAGACTAGTAAAAGGGTTTTTTTTTTTTTTTTTTTTTTTAGGATATGATATATTTGAATTTATGTGTTTTTTTCTTAATAATTACACTTTATTATCAATGTCGGAATGAGCAAGTAAAGTAATTGATTTTTTGCTTTAATTGGGATTTAACCTTTTTTTTCAGACCACAAATGATTTTACATGTTGAGTTAATTGCAATTCAAGGCCTAATGGACGACTAATGAAAAAATGGGTTTCTTTACATCTAAGGAGTTCCTCCCTTTTTCTTTCATAATGTAAATATAATAATCTATATATATTCTTGTGGGGTCTAAATTTGTTGGGCCAGGCACCAACACTCTGTATGATGAGCCCACCAAACTTCCCACAATAAATTTGTAGAGAATGAGTTAAACAACTGGGCTAATGGTGGATTTAGCAACGGTCCAGATGAACGAAACCAATAATGAAAGAAAAAAGAATTGAGTCAGGCCTTCAACAAGATAAATCCCTGTAGTCCGAAGAAGTTTACTATTTAAAGACTTCGTGAATACAAATTTTTTCCTCTCCCCCCTGTGAGACTTGTTTCCCTTATATATACATCCTTTTCCCATCTTCACTGCACACTTGTCCTTCATCTAGGCATCCACTTGAGTACTAGTCACATCAGCCGTTTGCTTTAACTTGCAGTGAGTGGTGGTGGGTGAAGACGCACTGTTCAGGTGTCTTCTCCACATAAATGCGGCCAGGAAAGTTGCTGCAGTGCATTAAATGTGGCGGGTGGCAGCTTTATTGGCAAGATATTTCGTGATAACTACGCAGTTAGGCATGCCTGAAGTTTTGCCCTGGCAGGGAGATCTTTAGCACGTCTACTCGATCAAGTTCTGGGCTGCTCCGTTGGGTAGGGTCCCTTCGGCCCGTCCAGGTTGTCTTCGGACGGAGCGTTTGTATCTTATGGATTGCACTTCCACCAAGATGGCAGAGCATTGATACTTTTAACCTCTTCAGACAGGGAGTCGTATCTGAACTGAGCCACAGGCCCAACATGTGGCGTTGGGCTTTCTCACCCACAATTCTATATATATATATATATATATAAAACCGAAACCTTTGAAACTCTCACAATTTTCCACATCATCACTATTTTCTTTTTCTTTTTCTTTTAGATTCTTTTTATTTTAGGACAAAAATTTGAATTTTTATTAATATCAATAATATTGAAAAACGTATACAAATTTGGAGACCTATTTAAGAGCTCCATAAAACTTGATGGACAAGAAAATATATTCTAAAATAAGCCCTAATTAATACCTAACCATAATAGGAACCAAATTTGACCTAAAAAAACATTAAAAGAACCTAAAAACAAGGAAATAAATCACCTAGGCCTAAAATAACGTTTTTTGCATAAAAATACCAAAAAAAAAAAAAAAACTTTAGGATTAAGAAAAAAAGAGAAACTCCTGATAGGACTCTCTCTTCTCTCCTTAAAACCCTAGCAATTACCATCTCAAAACCCTAAACTCAACTTCACTTTAAGATTAAAAAAAAAAAAAAAAAAGGAGAAAAACTCATGTAAAAAAAAAAAAAAAAAAAAAACGTAGGTTTTGTCTTTTTTATTTGCTTTCATATATGTCTAAAATTTTTATTCTATCTTATTGTTTTATTATGTTTAGAATTGATTTTCTTCTAAGTATTTGAGCTAATCTCTGTATTTTGATAGTGTTTTTATGGGTTTGATTTTTGGGTTGAAATTCTAATAATTATTTTATATTGTATATGGCAGATAAAGTATTTCTATTTTTTGGAGAAAAATCAAAGCTGCAACCTATGTCTTCCAGCCCAAGATGTGATAAATTTTTATATGTTTTTGCTTTATTGAGAATTTTTATTTGGATTCACGTGATTTTTTGTTTTTTTATTAAAACTTTGATTTTTGGTTGATTAATTATTTGTTTGGATTAATTTCAATTAATTATTTGTTTGGATTCAACATAAAAGATAATGGAATTATGTGTTATAAATTTGATAATGTTCCATGTTTTGAATTGTTTATATTGTTATTAATATGACTAAATAAGATTTGTTTTTATCTTTGTAGTTTCTATCAGTTTTGAGTGTGTGTATATATATAACTTTTGAGAATTTTGCTTTATTAATTTAAGAATTGTAAATTACTTTGTAGGTTTCAATAACTATGCACCTGCAGTGAGATATTGACAATATAAGCATATGTATATGGTATTAACATTTTATAAAAATCTTTTTTATAACCCAATAACATTCTACGTTAGACAACATTTCTAAACTATAGAAAAGCATAGAAGTTAAATATTTATTCTCATTGTATTTTATTTAATTATAACAGATCCTTTTTTTTTTAAAAATGCTAACTAGAAAAATGTCTATAATATGTATATTATTAACCCAATTTTATATTTCTAAATTTCTTAGATTTTATTATATCAATCTTTTTTTCTTTTAAATTTTTGGTGGGCAAATCAATCTCTTATTAATTCTTTTACTTTAACGTGATGTTGGTTAATTATCCTTTTATTTAACTATCCGTGCATCGCACGGGTTAACGACTAGTGGAATGAAAGATGAAATCATGGGTGTACACACAATTTTCGTAAAAGATAAATCACACGATCACGAAAATAATGTAACAAATAATCAATTTGTATTTGATTGGTATATATGTGAGTACAATCCTCTGTATGAATCTTTACAATGAAAGAGTACAATAAATTCCTCTGATTCGATCTCCAAGAAACGTTACGATCCAAGGGGGCTATGAAGCTTGATCTTGAATCGTGCTTTGATGTCCCCAAGTTGAATGAATGGTTGAATGTGCTTGATTTGATGCGAGGGCCGTTGGCTTGATCTCGAACTTGATTCAAGGAGAATCCCCACTTTGATTTGAAGAAGTAGGAATAAGCCTTGATGGACAGTAGAATTCTTGTGAACTTTAGAGATGACTCTCTATTTTGGCAGAGTGTCAGTAGTATTTTTCTCTCTCTGTCTGTTCCTTTCTCATATGAGAAGCCCCTATTTATAGGCAACTCATTCATATTTAATTTGGAATTTTCTCTCAGCATTTATTTTGAGTTGAATTAGGAATTTAATTTGGCATTTCATTTAATAAGAACTTTCCATATAGGTCTTTTCTTCTGACGCTGCCATATGGCTTTCTTCATTTGATGTTGCCACGTGGCTTGATTTTATTTGTTGATCGTCCACGTCATCAATTGGAGATTAATTTGATCACAAATATTTTATCATGAACAATCAGACGGTTGTGAACACATCATAAAATTTTGATGTCTACAATGGGTTTAGAAGGAAAAGTCTACAAGGAGGAATGCAAACTCAAATGCCTCCTTGCTCAAAAGAAAGACATCCAAAGGTCCAGCTCTCTTTGTTCTTTGTTTCATTCTAAATACAGACACTACAAAACTCTAGCATATCCATGTTTGTTTGATACATGTTCGTGTTAGACATAACAAGAAAACTTTTGCATGCATGTCCTAAACTTCAATAGTTATACAAGAAGAGGACAAAGAAGAGTAGTCTGGCTTACAAATAATAACAAAGGCATTGCACATGCTGTGATTATTGAAACATAAAGGAGCAAGAGAGGTTGAAGTGATTAAGTAAGCTATAGGGATGGAGTAATCTAAGATTGCAGCATCTATATTGATCTTGATCCAGTGAAAGGGTGGAGGTGACCAAGTAAGCTGTGGGGATGGAGGCGCACTTGGCTTGTTGGGGTCAAAAATGGCTTCTCTTTTTTCTTTTCTTTTTTCAAAAAATCCTTTGTTAAAGTTAAGAAATGAACTTTTATGTATTTACTTATAGGACAAAACTCAGATACAGTACTTTAGGTACTGTTCCTTAAGTACCCTTTTAAAATTCTGCCACTTGTTACTTAAGTTTGCAAACGGCATTAACCAACTATATCTTTCTCTTCTTCTTCTTCTTCTTCTTCTTCTTCTTCTTCTTCTTCTTATTATTATTTTTTTTTTCTCTTCTCTCGTGAAAGCCATTCAGAATTCCAGAAAATTCTGAACCCCAACTTCTCACACCCAATCTATAAGATTGAGATAAAAACCATCCTACAATGCTAGAGCATCCAAAACCTACATATCCAAAAAAAAAAAAAAATAGTCTGCATTTTGTTTATTCTATTCTTGTAAGACCACTGTTTTGTGGTTTCATCTTTTTTGGGTTGGACGTTGTTGCTAAGTCCAGGGCCCCATTGTATACTTCTTTTCTATTTATAATACATCAACCTGGCCTTTAACGAAACCAAGTGGAATCATGTGTTGTCACTCTATGCTACCGCTTCAGCTCTGTGTGTTAGTTCTTGACAGCTCCCTGCTACCGCTTCAACTGCGAAAATGAAGACGAAGAGGAAGAGAAAGATAGTGGGGTTAGGGTTCTCAAAGCTGATTGAATGTGTGACATTTGAACAGGTGGAATCATCCATAGAGGATTTCTTTTAGCAAAACTTTTCTTTTTCTTTGAGAGAGAGAGAGAGAGAGAGAGAGATTTGAGGTTTTTCTTGTTTCTCTCATGGCAAGTTGGGTTTCAACAGAACAAGAAAAGTAAAAAAGAAAGATGTGAATGGCCAACTTAACACCGTTTGCAAACTTAAGTGGTTGGACGGGTGGCAGAATTTTAAAAAGGGTACTTAAGAAACAGTATCTAAGATACTGCAACTAAGTTTTGCCCTTACTTATAATTTCTACCCAAAATTCTCGATAAAATGAACTTTTAGTTTTATATACTCTTTTACTCTCTTCCAAATTGTCGGTCCTCTATTATATTTTGGGATGTCCCAAAATGTAACTCTTTTTAAAAAGATAAAATTCCTATCTCACCTCTTATTTTATTTAAAAAGTCAATGTCATTCTTTCTTCAAAGTTTAAATTAATGAATATGTGGGTTCCAGTTAGCTCAATTTGTAAAATTTTTGAAACTTTTTAAAAAAGAAATTTAAATTAATGAATATAGTTTTAAAAATTAAAACTTTATAGGAGATTTGGCACCTTTTTTTTTTTTTTTTTTTTTTTTTTTAAGAGTTTCAACCTAAGGTATCCACTCCTGATGATAGCTCTTTGTTATCAGACCAAGACTTCAATCAATTTTTGGTGTAGATGGGGATTGATCCCCAAATCTCTTATTCAACCATCAGAAACTTTACTAGTTGAGCTAACTGGAACTTACAAAGATTTGGCACTTTCAATGTTCATTTATATATAATAGGTGGCATACTGATAATTTTAGGAGTTTGATTGAAAAAATTACAACTAATGTCTGCAAAATATTATTTAAACTTAACATAATTAGGTGGTCAATCAATCAATTTTTAGGTTTTTTTTTTCTTTTAATTAGTCATTAATTTTTTTGGCTTTCCAATATATATAAAGTGATAGACCCATCATTTTAGTAGTTTATTCTTCTTTTTCTAATTAGGCATTTAAAAAAGTACTACATTTTCCAATAACGTTTCATTGTCTTAGGGGTTTTCATCGATTCTAGTAGTATTTCTAAGATTCTAAAAACATTCTTTAAAAAATTGTGGTGCTTCTACATTTTTACATTTTTTTTTAGAAGAATACATTTTTACATGCATTACACATATATTATTCCATTGAAGTATTTTTTAGTTTATCAAAAAAATAAATTCAACAAAAAACTTAAATAGCCTTTTGAAGGGGAATAGTTACAAAATTAATAAGCAAATGAAAAATTAAGAATTGATGGCCACAAATAAGAGTAAAAACATGAACTTAAATACCATACTAAACAAATGCATTTACTTTATTAAAAAATTTAAAATATATGCCAAGTGTCTAGTATTATGGGAAACATATTGGCATCTACAAATTTTTTTTGACATTTGGCGTTGTTTGGCTATATATTATCAATATAATGTAAGAAGTTATCACATGTCATTGTAATATACCTAGAAAAGGAACACATGTCATTGTAATGTGCATCCACCAATTTTGGGATTCAACTCTTATAATATATAGAGTTTGAATTTGATAAGAACGAGGTATAAAACCTATGTCTTACGCAATCCAATAAGAGATTAACACGTTAATATTTTACTTAAAACTCAATATATCTTACCACATCTAATAACATCTTAATAAACTCTCAATTTGGTTGGATTTCATATGGGTATTAGAATTGATTGGTTGTGGTTATACTTACTCTTAAATATGTGATAAGATGATGTGGCATGTTGGAATTGGAAGGTATAAAACTTGAGTTTTACACTACATCTTTACAAAATTTAAACTCTAATATATATTATAGATAGATAGATTCTGTCTAAAAAAGAAGTTCTTCTTGCACCATTAAATTTTTCTAGACAGAGAAATCTGTACTTAAATTAAAACTTGTAGTTTTTTGTTCAAACTCTATTGAATTTTTAAATTGCAAGTATAAAACCTTGATTGTTCTAGATGTACCATGTGAAAGAACTCTACCATAAACATATGTAGCTACCCCTCCCCATTAGTCTATCTCATCAAATTCTCTTGTGGCCTCAAATATATTTTTATATGTACCACAATGAGTAACAATTACCACTTTTGTTTTTAATGGAATTAGGAGGGGGGGTGGGGGGAATCTCTAAAATATCCTATAACTAGAATCATGCTTTTTATTAGAGGTATGCAGAAAACCCGTCAACCCACCAAACCTGACCCGACCCAACCCAACCCACCGGATTGGGTTGGTTTTTAGGGCTTGGTGGGTTGAGTTGGGTTAAAAAAAAAAAAAAATTTATAGCGGGTCGGGTTGGGTTTAAGTCATAAAATTACAAACCCGCCAAACTCGACCCCACTCACTCATATTTTAATATATGTTTAAAATATATTATATATTTAATAAATTAAAAAAAAAAAAAAAAAACACCTGTAGGGCACTTCCTCGATTCCTACTATCATATATAATATAAAATTCTATTAGTTCTTTTAATATATATTTAAATATATTATATAATTAATAAAAAAATTTTAAAAATTTTAGATATATTTTGTTTATAACTGAGTTAGGAACTCATATATATTTTGTTTATAAGTGAATTAGGATACTAATTCGTTTATATTTTGTTTATCAACTCAGTTGGATACTTAAACATATTTTGTTTACAATTAAGTTGAAATATTAGTTTATATATTAATATATATTTTGTTTATCAACTCAAGTGGCAAGTGTGATATACTTTTTTTTGCTCAATTTAATAACAATACTAATAAAAAAAATTGTCCAACCCATGGGTTCAACCTGACCCAACCCAACCCATGCACACCCCTACTTTTTATGCCTTCCAATTTCATTCTTGATGCATTTCTTTGGATATGTTTTTGTCACATTGAATCTTCATCATTCATTTTTATTTGAGATACCATTTCGATGGAGACTTATGGGAATTGCTTAAAAACACAATCACAATAACGAAGTATCATTATCATCATTAGTTTTAATCTTTCTTCTTCTTCTTTTATTAACTCAAAATAAGATATATCAACCAACAGTTTGAAGTTTAGGGTGGTCTTTTGTTTTTAACTTACGTTGATGCTTATTGTTATTTTGTTTATGCTTATGTGAATTGTTATTGGTAGCGCTATGCCCCACAAAAAGCACCCATTAGTGATATATCATTGAAAACAACAATCCTATCCATAAGAGAAAGTTCTCATCTCAATGAAAAACATTTTCTGGTCAGCGAGAGTTTGTCCAAGTGTAAGTAGAAGAAAATAGTTCAATTTAATTCCTAGAATGGTAGAAAATAGTATATAAAAAAAATTCAAAAAAAAAAAAAAATGCAAGGTTGGGGTTTTATGAGAGGGTAAAAAGATGCACCACCCTCGTTAATATTCCTAATACATTAGCTCTTTCATTTCTTCTTAGCAAATTTCATATAAAAAAAGCCACAAAAGGTGAAGGAGGTATTTGCCAATGTGTTTTATCGTTTCCTATTCATTTTAGAAATTATTGCTTTATTGTTGAAAATTACAACATTAGCATTTAATTATGGTTGCAATGGCAACCTCCATGATTTTCTATGGACTCTGACCATAATCCATATAATGTTGGCCACCATGATTGGGGTATGTTTTACTTTTGCTGATGGAAGCACTTTGTGCTCCTTTATGGATAACCATCTCTAGCATGGCTATAGGCTTCTGTCATGGGAGCCAGCTTCAGTTTGCTTCTATGATATTAAATAATATTCATAAAGTTATTTTTTATTCTCCATTATAAAAATTGAGATCACAATATTTGTTTTGTATTTTTAAAATTAAAATAATTTATGTGATTTAAAAAGGAGAGTCCCCTAAAATCATCATGTTCTCCAACAGGCATCAAATTTAGAAAAGTGTCTCAAACATTAATGCTATGAAATCTCCTTTTTAAATGTACATGGTATTGTATTTCTCAAATACAAATGCATCCAAAATTGATATCAGCAAGTCCATTCAATTCGCCACTGCCAAGCACATTGGTTGGGTTCACCACTTTACCATTTCAAGTCTAAATTATTAAAGCCAAAAATGCATGACAAAAGAATAATTAATTATCCATATTCCGATGAACCCTTGCCAACCTATAATTATTGGTAAAAAATAAATAATGAAGGCTCAAGGTTAAGGGTATAACTTGAAAACCAAAATCACAATAAAAAATTATCATCATCATGATTACCATTATTATTAGTGTTGATACTTATGTTCATGTTTATTGTTATTTTGTTTATGTGTATTCTTATTAATAGTAATTAGTCACTAACATGCACAATGCATATGAAAGTTATACACACACACATCATGTCTTAGCAAAATTAAAAACAATACAATATTTCTCCTTTGGCTCATCTCCTATAAGGTAGAAAGAGGAAGGATATCCTTCCAATGTGAGACTCTAAGTCAAAGATGACTACAATGTGCAACACTTGGTCTAGGCAAAAATTGTCCCCACATTAAGTTAGGGTAAATATTCATTTTTTTTTAGAACAAAAATATTCATTTCTTAATAATAATAATTCATAACAATTATGCACCATTAAAAAATATGTTTGCAATTAGAAATTATTTTTTTAGTTTTAAACTAACTTTCTCAAATCCATTTCCTTTTCTTCCTACAATCTAAAACACCGAAAACATATCTCAAAAACAAATAAAACTCAATAAAACTGCGGTTCCAAACCAAAGTGCAAAAAGATTTACTTCAACACGTCTAATGTGACATTAAGACCAAAATTGGAATAAGAGATAAGAAGAAAATAAAATATTTGTAAACACTTAAAACAATCACCCAGACATCTAGGAACATCATATGACAAAGACATAAATTTTTTTGCTAATTTGTCCCAAAAAAAAAACAGTGAAAACAAATGGAACGAAATTAATTTGTGTAGACCATATTCTTAACTACTCAAACTATTCCTTTAATTTATAGGTCTAAACACGTTTGATTTAGGCTCCTCCTATAGGCATAGTTATTAATCTTGATGGCTTGGCACCTAGACCAATTAGAGTGTTTAGTTGGACTGTTTCTACGCAAGACCTGATCAAACCTGACGAGTTTGTGATGACTAGTGCAATATGGATGGGTTTTAATCACCTGGCTAGATTTGTAAAATTATATCTATAGGTCCACTTTATTGACTTCTTTACTATATAGTGTGTGATAAAATGGTATTTAAAGAGGAGAACGCCTGAAGAATTCAAGAAAAAAAAAAAAAGAAAAAAAAAAGCATTGTTCTATCCTTCTAAATGCCTCCAAGACTCATATTTCAAAAGACTACTTTGTTATTATTTATTTATTCGTTTATCACTTTTTAGTTTTTAACCTGTGACTGTGCATCATTTTTTTTTTTTTTTTTTGCCTCTAATTTGATCCCTTTTCACTTTCATTTGTAGTCTGCAGGTACGTATTACTATATCAATCTATATTTTCACGACTCCTAGTTTTTTAGGCGTCTTTAGCTTTTTCTTTTGTTTTGTTCGCTTTTGTTGTGTAGTGTGAGGGTGTGACCCTTGTTTCTTCTTTTGAATTTTTTGTTGTTCTATTTGTTTATTCCTTTAGTTGATAATTTTTTTTTTTTTTTAGAAACATCCTTTAGCTGATCTTGTTTAACTTTACGGCATTTTACGCAAGAAAAAAAGCTATAAGACATCGGAAAATTATTAGGTACTCCTGGAATATCATAAATGTGTACTCCCTCCTTTCACATGAATGGTGGGTCCCACCATGAATTTAATTAGTGGAGCCCACCATTCATATGAGAGGAGGAAGTATACATTTATGGTACTCCGAGAGTACATAATAATTTCCCATTAGCATCAGCACTTCTAAAAAATTGTGTTTGGCACATCAAAAAATTATTTTATTATATTTAACACACCATTTTACAATTTATTATACATCACATCTCTTATTTTTTTACTTCTATTTATTTATTTTTATATTCAGTCTACTCTCTCTCTCTCTCTCTCCACAACAGCTGCCCCACCCCCACAACCCTCCACCACCATAAACCCACAATTAGCCACCACCGTAAAACCCACCAGAAAGTCACCACCACTACCCCACCACCAAAATCACAACCCACCATCACCCAACCACCACCACAAGCCTTCACAAAACCTAAATCAATTTTTTTTTTTAATAAAAAAAATCTATTGCAAAACATAACTTAAGAACCCCATCACCAAAATCTAAAGAAAAAAAAAAAAAAAAAACAAAAAGAAAAAGCACAAGTATGGAACAAAAAAAAAACCAAAAACAAAAACCCAATTTTGAGAGTGAGAGTAGACTAGGTTGGTAGCATGGCATCGAGGTTGTTGGCATGACATGCCAAGGCCAGTGGCTTAGTTGAGAGTGAGAGTGAGAGAGTGAGAGAGTGAGAGAGGTCGAGAGAAAAGGCAGAAGAGAGAGAAAAAAATATTCTTTTAGTTTTAAACTAACTTTCTCAAACCCATTTCCTTTTCTTCCTACATTCTAAAACACCAAAAACATATCTCAAAAATAAAGAAAACTTAACAAAACTACAGGCCAAAACAAAAGTGCAAAAATATTTACTTCAACACCTCCTTTGTGACAATAAGACCGAAGTTGGAATAAGAGATGGGAAGAAATAATTGGGGGAAAAACTTTTGTATATTTCAAGATCCTTCTTTTTCGCAATGAGAATATATCATCTATAAATAGCAGATAAAAAAAATAGGAAATATAATTTATGTTGCACACAAAAATTGCAAGAATGCGAATTAAATTTAAAATTTTTAATAAGACTTTGCCATGCAATAGAAATAGGTGGCTGGTCCCAAACATAATTTTGGTTGTAGCCTCATAGATAATAATAGTCACTCTTCTTCCTTAAAAAAAAAAAAAAAAAAAAAAAAAAAAAAAAAAAAAAAACCCTTAAAATACAAGTCAAAAGGGTATAAAAAAAAAAAAAAAAAAAAAAGGTAAAGGAAAAGTTTTGATTTTTTTTTTTTTTTTGTGTAAATACTATCATAATCTAATTCAACATGTGAATAATGAATAGATGAATAATAAATAGAGAAGTAAATAATTTTTTTAACACAAAATTGAATATCTTATCTTAAAAATATAAGAGAAAATACTAATGAAGACAAAGGCCAAAATAAAATATTTGTAAACACTTAAATAAATCACCCAGACATTTAGGAACATCATATGACAATAACATAACAATTTTTGCTATTTTGTCCCAAAAAAAATTAAAAACAATGAAAGGAAATTGCACGAAATTAATTTGCATAGACCATATTCTTAACTACTCAAACTATTTCTTACCATCTTGTTGTTTTTCAAATAAACTAAAGTCTAACAACAACATGAAATAAGACATATTATAATCTAATTTTCCCCAATCTCAGGTCAACATTAAACACCATTCATTAAAAACATTCAGCGTTGTAAATGAAATAACAAAACAAATACTCGCATCAAGGAACATATATGAATTAATTAAGGATATGACAATAAGAGTACAAACTTCTTATAGATCTAAACATGCTTGATTTGGGCTCCTCCTATAGGAATGGTATTAAACCCGATGAACTATCACCTAGCCCAATTCGAGCGTTTAGTTGGACCATTTTTGCATAAGACCCAATTTAACATGGTAGGTTTTTAATATGTAATAATATAGTAATTTAAAGAGGAGAAAACTTCAAGAATTAAATAATAAAAAAGCACTGTTTAGTGATTATGGCCTTCTACTTGCCTCTAAGACTCTCATCCCTTCAAAATACTATTTTGTTATTATTAGTGTTCATTTGGAATCTGCTTATTTTGCTGAAACTAAAAACTTTTTACTAAAAATATTGTAAATAAAGATAAAAATTAGTTAAAATAGTATAGTGCAAACATAAATAATACTAAAAAGTATAGTGAGACTTATAAATAGTAGCAAAATAAGTTGAATAGTAAAAAAAAAAAGGCTTTTTAAGCTAATTGTCTGTTTGGAATCCGTTTATTTTGCTGAAACCGAAAACTTTTTATTGAAAGTATTGTAGATAAAGGTAAAAGTATGCAAAAGTTAACTAAAATAGTACAATAAGACCTATGAATAATACTAAAAAGTGTAATGAAACCTATAAATAGTAGCAAAATTAAACTAAATAGTAAAATAAGTTAACAAAAATAATATCAAAAGGAACTTAATGGCAAATACAAACTTAGTTTATCACTTTTTAGTTTTTAACTTCTGTCACTGTGCATAATTTTTTTCTCCTAATTTGACCCATTTTCTTCTGTTTTGTTCAATGTTTTTGTCGTATAGTGTGAGTGTGTGACCCCCGTTTCTTCTTTTAAATATATATATATTTTTTTTCTATTTGTTTATTCCTTTAGCTGAAATATATATATATATATATATATATATTTTTTTTTGAGAAACATTCCTTTAGCTGATCTTGTTTAACTTTACTGCATTCTATGTATGAAATAAAGCTATAAGCATTCTTGTGTTATTTTATTTAATAAAGACTTTGTTGTAATCTTATCACATCCTTTCATTTTACTTGTGAATTTTAAGTTCTAGTGCTATTATTTGTGAAATCTTGATTTTGAATTATAATGGTTAGTTTAATTTGGCCATTTGCCTATTTTTTAAATTTACATCTATGTTATGATTTCTCATATATATATATATATAATTTTCTTTTATTTGACCTTGCAATTTGTCCGGGATTGAATAATTATGATTAAAAGGCAAAGTATTAATTAAAAAATTAGATTTTTTTAACCAGGACCAACCATTTGTACAGGAGACAATATTTACAGTCTCCGGGCTACACCGGCCCTTAAACATGTTCGGCCCATAAAGTGCTCTGTTGGACTCAGCCTAGCAGACCTAAAACTGTCCAAATCCGAGTTGGGCTTTTAGCCCACTGGAGCCAATATCAGATCCATCGCAGTAAGTCGGCAATAAAAACCAATCACCATCTTCATAAATTTTACAAATTTCTAAATTTCACTCTTCACTGTTTCACAAAACGTTAGATTCAATATTCTAGGGTTTCTTCTTCTTTTTCTTCGAATCGAAATCCAAAATCCAATTCGAAATTGAGAGAAAATGCCTCAGAGGCACTCGAAGAACAACAACGACCTCGCGTTCTTCACGTACGACGAGAAGCGAAAGCTAGGGTACGGTACGCAGAGCGAGAGGCTCGGCAAGGACTCGATCAAGCCCTTCGATGCTTGTTCACTCTGTCTCAAGCCCTTCATCGACCCCTTGTGTTGTCAAAAGGGCCATGTCTTCTGCAAAGAATGCATTCTCGAATGCCTCCTCTCTCAAAAGAAAGACATCCAAAGGTCCCCTCTCTCAGTATTCTACTTCAATTTTAGTACAACATGGAGGTTTTTTTTTTTTTTTTTTTTTTTTTTTTTTCATGTTAATTTTTGTGCAATTCATAGTTTGTATGATTAGTTGAATCAAGCTTGGGTTTTGATTGGTGAACTGCTAAACTTGCTTGCATGAAATGCTAGTTTTCGTCGCGGTTTAATGTTCTGAATTTTGATTGATTTCTTTGGGCATTAGCTGATGAGTTATATTAGGTGAAAATTGTATTGTTCAAAGTGTTCACCATCGTGAACATGATGTTCAATTTTTCAATAAAAGTCTTATTACCTATCAAAAAAAAAAAAAATTGGTGTTTCGGTTATATTAGTTGAATTAAGCTCGTTTTGGTTATGTACATATTGTGTGTGTGTTTCTTTTAATAATGAAAAATGTGGTTTTTGATTGGTGAATTTGTTAAACTTTCGTGCCTAAAAGTTTTTCAATGAAATTCCTTTGTGTCAATGTATGTCATTTGCATCATAGTAGTTGCCCTGCTTGGAAAAAAAAAAAACTAATTTTCTTTGCGATTTAATGTTCTAGATTTTGATGGATTCTTTGAGCATTAGCTGATTAGTTGTACTAAACCTTAATTTCCACTGGGTATTGAACCAATAATCAAAGAAAGTATATATCTTTCCTTGGCAAGCCCAGTTCCAAACAAACACTTTTCCTGATTTTTCTTTTTCTTTTTTTACCCTTTTAAATCCTACCTGGTAGTTTTCAGTGTCTTATTCTCTAATATTTGACTGGCTTGTATGAAATTTTCACACAACAATGGTAAAATTATTAGGCAAAAAATGATTAAGAATGGATAACTTATCAGGAAATTCAACAAACTACTCACAAATTGATAAGCACACACTGCTGAAGAATGTACTAGGCGAATTTTAATTACCTGTAAGCCCCAATATGTTCTAACTTCTAAGTAGTTCCTTTATTATAGAGATCCGATAACAGCATAAAAACATATAAATGTTTTGGTATTATAAGAAACTTTATCTCATCAATACTTGGAGGCAAATAACATCTTAAATATATATTCTCTTGCACTAGCTAGTTTGCAATTGCCCCTTTTTGTGTGATTAATCAAATGCTGTGACTGTAGAGAAAACCACAAATTGAGGCTAAATATTGGGTACTTTGTAGATCGCTTTATTAATCAAATTTTGTTAGATTTAGATTTGATGCTTCTTGATTGTGTTGTGTTGTAGCATAAACAATTGCTGAGAAGCTTTTAGAATTTTCCTTTAAAATCGAGAAAAATTTATAATCCAAGGCCACTGAATAATTTGGCTTCTGTTGGATGATTATGGCTTGTACTGACCACATTTTTTTTCAATGATCGTGAGCTCACTTCAGTTTATGGGCTTTGTCATCATTGTTAATATGTTTTCCGAACATGAGGCTATACTAGCTTCTCAGCAGAAGTTTAGGTGGTTTGTCTTGAAGGTTGTAGAAGAACTTTTATAAGTTACATTTTCAACCACTTCATATGTTTTGGTTGACTAACTATTCTTTTTTTTTTTTTGGGGTGGGGGGGATGGGGTGCTGTATATTCTGTATGTCTTGGGCTGATCTTGGTCTCTTATTGGGAACTGTGTAAATAATATGCTTTATTATTCTAGAAAAGATAAGAATAAATAGGTTTTATTGTAGTTCATAGCACTAAAAGGAAACTTTGGGGGTGGCTATTTTGCATTTTGCCTATATATTGTGTCTTGAGCATCTTCATCTACTTTTCTTTCTTATGTTTAATGGTGTCCTGAAGCATGGTTTATTGACTGGCAGGAGGCTAGCTGCTCATGCTGTTCAGCAGAAGCAAGAGAAGGAAGAGGAAGAAGAGAAGTTAATGTTGCAGAAGGCCAGAGAACTTGATGCATTTGATCAGCAAAACCATGGTGCAGTACCACAATACAATGATAGAAACCAGAGCCACGACAAGAATGGCTTCCATGGGGCAAATAGTGTGAAGGTTACTTCATATGAAGAAGAAGCACTTCGGACAATGAAGGCTTTTTGGCTGCCTTCTGCTACACCAGAAGCTCCTGTTAAAGTAGAGGCTCCCTCTGCCAGTACTGTCTGTCCAGAAGGCAATGAGAAACTCAAGATGAAGACTCTCTTCCCTATCTACCTTACAGAAGACACTAGTGAGCAGAAGAAATCCAAGGCTCTTGATAAGACCTATATCTGCCCTAGCTGCAAGGTTACTTTGACCAACACATTGTCACTCGTGGCCCTTAGTTCTTGTGGGCATGTCTTTTGCAAGAAGTGTGCTGATAAGTTTATGGTGGTTGATAAAGTTTGTTTGGTCTGCAACAAAGGATGTAAAGAGAGGAATTTGGTGAAATTGGAGAAAGGAGGGACAGGCTTTGCTGGCCATGGAGATCATCTTCAAGCTACATCCTTTAAGCATTTGGGGAGTGGTTCAGGTTTGGGCCTGACCCGGCCTGCGGTGAAAACTTGAGCTCTTGGTTTTAGCTTGGTAAACTGTACCCAACTATACCTCACCCAAAAGAGCAAAAGGTGCAGCAAGTTTTTTCTGTTGATTTGTTCCATATTTGACAACATTATCGTTGGCTCTTGATCTGTTTGTCATCTGTATGTTTACTGTAAGATATGAATATTAATGCATCATCTCTCTTGTCTCCCCCACTCTTTCTCATATCTTATATCGGTCCTTGATCATTTGTAAACCTTAATCATATGAAATCAGTAAACCCTTAACAATATGAAATCAGTTTGTGCCAAGAGTTTTGTATATCAACTAGCATCTCAAGGTGTTTCTAATGGAGGTTTCTAGGGTTCAAAATCTTTCTCATACGGTAACTGTCAAATTATCAAAAAATTTATGAAATCAGTTTGTTTGACTTCACACAAGAATTCTTTAATGCTTGGATATGGTATTAGCTGAGTCGATCTTTGAATCTATCTTTATGCTTCTGGGATCTTTGAATCTATCTTAATGCTTCTTCTGGGTATGCCCTACGTGACTACTTAGGGTGTTGGCGTGTAGCCACTGAGTAGTTTTGATGAAAAAAGTAGAAAGCGTGGAATAATTTGGAATGGAGATATCAATTTGTGATATGATTGTGTTATAATTGTGAGGTGCAGGTGGAGGTGTGGAAAGCCAAGGTACTGTCGTTGATGTACTGCCCCCTGCACATATATTTGTGGGTGTGTGTGATAGTACTCACAGTGGTTGTGATATTGGGTCCATGGATTTATTGAATTGATTTCTTCCTGTGTGTGTAACTATTGCATCAAGAGGTGCTTTTTTTTGTCTCTTAATTGTGGCTGTTGACCAGTAAGTTTGTGTTGTGTTCATATGATTCATCAATTCTGTGCTCTGTCGACGAATACATTGGGTTGGTTCACGTGTTATGTATGACCATTGTTGACAAAACATACCCTGATGACCACTTTGCAAGGGTTTCCACTTTCCCGGTTGCTGTGCTATTCTTTGGGCCCATCCACTGCCATTGTTAGGGATGCATTTATTATATGGGTTGAGGAATTTGAACTTGGGCTCTACTTCATGTTCCAAAGAGAATTGGATGTTACCAAGTCATATGGTGCTTGACACTTTTTACGAATCATAACAATGGGTCTTTGGGTAAATTTTTTGGTTGATCCATTATTTGTGTAGCACAAAAGAATTTTATTTTTGGGAAAACTAATTTTTTTAAGGTTATGTGAAGGTTTTATATATATATATATATATATAATAGTTTCAATGGGAATGTGAGATTTGAATTCCAGACATATCGTTTAAAAAAAAATAAAAAATAAAAATTTCAGACACATCATATGAAGATATTAGATGTCAATTATTTTACAAGGCTATTGATAGATTATACACAATTAAATCTTCTAGATATGCCATATATTTAATTTTAGATGCATTTCGTTATTCCGATAGGATTACAAAACTACATTTTTTGGAAGTACGAATCCGGATTTAGACCTTTATAAAATTTGGTAAGCTAGGTTCTAGATCATGGCATAAAAAAAATTATGATAGAATAAAACATGTCGAGTGATGTTATGTTACTTATAAATTTACTATTTAAATTTTATTATACTAACCTTAATAATCTGACATATTAAATTTTTTTAATGCAAAATAAAAAATACTTAAAACAAAACTATTTTAATATGCATATTATATAACCTGAAGAAATTCTTTAGTGGTTACTTTTCTATACTTTCAAAACTAATCTTTTTATTTAATTGAAATTGATTTAACAATAAAACAACTAAGGATATACAGGTAAATTAAAAAAATATATATCAAACTATTATACGTATTTAATATGTGTATATATATTAAAAAAATAAAAGATAAAGAACGCATAGCACATGTAAATAATACGAATCACAATCTCTATTATTCTTTGCTTATTAATCCAACCTTACAACATTTTTCATGATATTAATCTAAGCACAGAGTCAGCCTCACATGCCATGCTACGTACTCATAATTTAAAAAACAAACGTCGTACTCATACATACATTTTGGTAAATTACATTAACAACGTATTCATAATTTAAAAATCATAAAATTTTTAAATTTTATATATAATAATTTTTTTTTTTTTTAAGTCAGGATGTTCCTATGACATCTTGCCATAAAAAGCCTACTCAACTAGATCATAAACCTTTACTAATGTCAAGCTTGATGGCCATCTATCCCATCTTGCTCTTCCATTTATTCTATATCCTATGTAACAACTCAAAAACTACAGAAGTATTGTCGGTAATCATACTGTTAGGAACAAAAACACTTTGGGATCTGATATTACTTTGGGTAGTATAGTCTTTTTTTTTTTTTGATAAATAAGAAAGATGCATATTCAAAAAACTGCTTTATGCAAAAACACATAAAGCATATCCGAAATTACAAAGAAGAAAAAAAGAAGAACAGAAAAGAAAAGTAATTACAAAGAAAGAGAGAGCTAAGGAACAAGGGAAGAGAGTCATTAGATGTGAGGCCCCAAGCCTTGGTCCAATCATAAAGGGAACTAGTAAAACAAGCAAGCAAATGGTCATCAAATTTATCTATATCCTTGAAAGTGTGCTAATTGCGTTCCCTCCAAATGTACCACATCAAACACAATAGAACTAAATTCCAAATGCCAGAAGAATACTTCTCCAACCAATTCCACCAACCAAACAGGAAATCTGCTATGGATCTTGAGAACATGCATGAAATCCCAAAAGTTCTAAGAACAAAGCTCCATAACCAATGAGTCATTCCACAATGTGATAACAAATGATCTACTGTTTCCCCACAACAACAACACATAATGCACTAGTCAACGAAATTGAAACCCCTACTCTGTAGGTTATCACCCATGAGAATCGTATCCTAGGCAGCTATCCAAATAAAGAAAGAGACATGACGAGGTGCCTTAACCTTCCAAATACCTTTATAAGGAAAAGCCACGAAGATAGAACCACGCAACTTATGATAAAAGGAACGGATATTAAAATACCTATCCTTCATTAACTTCCATCTCATGCGATGACTATCATCCACTAAAGGAAACTTGGATGCCAAGAACCAAAAGAAATCATCCACCACTTCCGCCTCCCAATCATTAGGACCCCGTTACCTTGGATGAGAAATGAGATGCCATGCTAGATGTATACTAGGTTTGATCAATATGCCATGATAGATGTATGGTTAGAGATGCTTGATGCCATGTTGATTGTTAGATGTAGGACTATCCAGCCAACCTGTATAACCACGCAACCCGCCCGAGCCCTAACCGAAAATCGCTCGAACCAACACTCTGATGGTTGGTCGCCTTCAAAACCCGACGCCTTCGAGTCGGTTGGCGGGTTTCCTCTCCCAGAACCCGAGCAACCTTAACCGATCATAAACCCAGAAAATTTCGGCAATATTCGAAGGTTCTTCGACGAAAACGTACAAAATCCGGTGATATTTGAAGTTATTCAGCGAAACTTTGCTTGAAACCCATCAGATTGGATGAGATCCGACGAGAACTTGTCGAGATCTAGTCTAGATCTGACGAGATCCGGCAAGAACTCGTTGAGATCCGGGGCGATCTCATCGATCTCGTCGTGATTTGGCTAGATTTCGTCGAGATCCGGCGCAATCTTGTTGTGATCTGGCCAGATCTCGACAGATCCGGCCAAAATACATCTCCGGCGATACAACCCGAAACCTGATCGTTCAACCTGAAACCCGACGAGACCAGAACTGCTAGATCCGACTAGCATTTCGGGTCGGTTTCGGTTTCCATTTTTACCCACCCGAAAGTTTCGGGTCGAGTCCGGGTTGAGCACAAACCCAACCCGTGGACACCCCTAGTTAGATGAATGCTAGTGTGTGTTTGAGTTTAGAATAACAATTTTAAGTGTGCCTTTAATGAGATTAAGACATGAGACACAATGAGAGAAAGCCAACCTTATGAATGGATAGTTTTGGGTATCTAACACCTTCCCAATACCGTACCTTAAATCCGAACCCATATTTCTGGTAGTAAGATTAATGATGCTTCCTCAAAATTAAGGACACTATATTTATGGTTTCTAAGCTATTGCAAAACTAGGTGGTGACTCCCCCATCGTGTCCATAAGTCGTACTCCCCCTTGCTCCCCTCAATTTAAACGAACCATTACATATACCTAAGAATTATCAAGGAATTCCTAATCTTAGGTGTCTTGAAGCTGACCCACTTCCCTATTATCACTATACCTCTCCTACTCAAAACACAATCCTTTCGTACCTCAATGGCTTCCAATCTATTTAGGTTGAAATTTTTGTGGGACTTACTCCATGGGGTACCTACAGACATGCGTGTGTCATGTTTCATTTTATGGTCAAAACTTCTAGGCGGAAGTCTACATCTGGTGGTTTGCCTTATTGTTGCCTGGTTACCAAGAATCTTGTTGATCTTCAAGTTCCCTTACGCTTGCAGATTTTAATATTCCCTAACTTCTTACTTCCATTGATTTTCATACTTATATAGCTTGTTTCGATTGAGGGGAGGGAGAGAGAGCAGAGTAGAGTTGGTCGAAAATTAGTGAAAACTTGAACTCTTAGTTTTGGCTTGGTAAACTGTACCCAACTATACCTCGCCCTAAAGAGCTAAAGGTGCAGCAAGTTTTTTCTGTTGATTTGTTTCATATTTGACAACATTATCGTTAGCTATTGATATGTTTGTGATCTGTATGTTTATTGTAAGATATGAACATTAATGTGTCATCTCTCTCATCTCTTATATTGGTCCTTCATCATTTGTAAACCTTAATCCTATGAAATCAGTAAACCCTTAACAAAATGAGATCAATTTGTAGCCATGAGTTTTGTATCTCAACTAATGCTTCACCGTATTTCCAACAGAAACATTTAGGGTTTAAATTCTCAATCTCCCATTGTAGCTATCAAATTATTAAAAATTTATAAAACCAGTTTGTTTGACTTCACACAAGATTTCTTGGTTCTTGGACATGGTATTGGCTTCGTTGGTCTTTGAAGCGGTCTTAATACTTCTTCCAGTTATGGCCTCCCGTGACTACTTTGGGTTGGTCCCACTGAGCAGTTTTGATGAAAACTAGAAAACACGGAACAATTTAGAACGGAGATTATCCAAGTCAATTGTGATGTTATTGAGTTATAATTGTGGGGGTGCAGGTGAAGGTGTGGGAGATGAGATGTAAGGTGAGGGTGTGACACACTAGTGTAAGGCGAAGGTAATAGTGTTGTTTAGTTACTGACCTACGCATATACTTACTTGTGGGTGTAAGAGTAGCTGTGATATTGCGGGGTTCATTATTGAATTGATTTTTTTCATCCGAATTTGCATAAAAATTGTTATTTTACTATCTAAATAGTTACTTTATATATTATACTCTTTACAATACATTATACATGTAACTAGAAGAAAAGTTATTAAATAAAGAAAGGAAAAGAGAGAAGAGAGAGACAATAAAATAAAATATATTATTTTACAAACTCTGTTACAGCCTACTATAAGTTTTGCCAATGGGGGCTTGGCTGAGTGGATAAGGCTCGGGCGCTTCGTGCACCACACCTAGGTTCGAGTCCTGTTGCCCGCAGGAGTCCGTTGGTGGATATACTTAGTGGGGGGTGTACTCATAAATGTGAGGTGACTTCCACGCAGGTTCGCAAATATGCGCTAAGCCTGGCTCCTTGCTTGGAGGTGTAATATAACCATAAATGCTCTCATTTTTCTTAACCAAAAAAAAAAAAAAAAAAAACTTAATGTTCACAGTTGCTAAATTTTTTTAGCAATAGCAACTCGAGTAAAATGCATTTTAGACATGTTTGGATGTAAAATAGCAATTTGATAGGTTTTGCACCCAATGCTATTACTTGGGTGACTTTTAATTGTGTTATGCCCATATGATTTTATCAATTTTGAGCTATGTCAACAAATATGTAGTGTTGATTCACGTGTTATGTATGGCCATTGTTGACTAACAATGATAATTTGTCAAGATTTACGTTTTTATTATAGTGAGAGGAAGATAAAGTTGAATTAAAATAATTAATGACTTCAATTTGCAAAGGTTTCACGGTTGCAAGTGAGAGGGAGATATGTTTTAATTATTTTAATTAAAACATATCGAGTGATGAGATGTTAATTATTATAATATTTAATATTTAAATTTTATTTTACTAACATAATCTAGCAAGTTAAATTTTTAATGCAAAATAATAAAAAATACTTTTAAAAAAAAGGAGCATAAACGTAAATTAAAAAAATAAACTTAAAATCTATAAAATTATTACAAGTATTTAAAAATGGGGTCATGCTAATGAGTGGTAATTAATTTTAGAAAAATTTTTAAAATACTTTTATGAGAAATGAAAAAAATTGTTAAAATATTAATTACTTTTTTTTTATTTTCTATAAAAATTTTCTTTAAATGAATTTTTAACAAGTGCCTTTAGAGTACTCGTTAGCATTTCCTTTAAAAGAAAAATGTCGTAGTCGTAGAGACATTTTGGTAAATTACTACATTAATAGATGTGGATGATTATTTAATGGCCAAGTTGCAAAAAGATACCTTTTTGCACGTGGTCTGGATCTGGTTGAAAATGAGATAGACTTCTATTTATTATTAAAGATTGGAATCAGATATAATAGCTTTATCTGAATCAAATCCAGAGAGACTCACACAAACACCACACGTTCCCACCACCGGCTTTTGCTTGAGTTGAGCTTTTTATTGGGGTCTATATATGCCGTGCCGTAGTTGAGTGGACAATCCACCCATAGATGTCACATATATATACACCATTGATTAAACAATAGTAATTTATTCTTATTATTAGTACTAAAATTCTTGGTTTGGATCACTGTTAAACAATACAGCTCAAGGGTCTAGTGTTTAGTGGCCCCTGACGGCAAGATATTCTTTTTCTTTCCCTACCCACCTTCCTTACATTTGATTTGATTCATCCATGCATTATCGTCCACAAGTTTATTCTTAGATAGGTCCTCTTCGCAAAAGCAACATTTGATTCCTGGATTTGATGTTATCATCTCCACTGTTCCATCATTTCCTCCCCCCCCCCCCCCCAAACCATTTCTCTCATTTGGGGTTGGGTGAAAACATGTTTTTAAAAATTGGACTGGACTGACCTATCAAACTAGTTTAGTTGGAAATCAGGTATTAATCTAGTCCGGTAAAGCCCCTAAAACAAGCTAAAAATTGGTCAGAATCAATCAAAAACCGATAAAAACCGAGAATCCAAAGCAAAAAACAGTTCATTAACCGTACTAATTTTTAAAACCTTAGGTGAAAGTAAGCCCTATTCGACCTATCCCATCTCATTTTGTTTTGCCATGAATGTGTATATGTAAAGCACTCTTGATTTGATCTGATTTAGTTCATTTCATTTGTACCTTTTTCATGTTGAAATCACCTTTATGGTGAAATTAATAAACTCTCATTTTACATAAAGGTAAACCCCACATATAAGTATCGCACATATAACTCACACTTATTTGAGAGGATTGTGTGGTATATCATATGTTTGTATGAAACAATCACACTTATATGAGAGAGGGGTATAATACACTAGGGGTAGTGAATAATTTTTGCTCATTAGGGATGCCTAAATACTCCAACCTATCTTACATCCCATCCTCAACTTGTCATAATAAGATTTTCACATTGACGAAGAAGAGGCAAGGATGGAGCACACCTTAATCTAATCCAATCCAGACCCACTTTGCCTCATTGCTGGCCCTATTGTCCAATCATTTATTAGCTGTCTCTTTGGATAGGCACAGGCATAATCTTTTGTGGTTTATATGTTTGTATATATCATTATTGTCTTAAAATGGTATAAAAGAGTGGTTTTAAATAAGTTCACTTTTAAGTAAATATATTAATCCAAAATAGCCACTAAAACCTTGAATACTTAATCCTACAATTATAAATTATTTTACAATATTTTAATAAACTATTGATTTGATCAGTTTTTTATTGGTTTTCATTTAGATTCACCATTAACATTACTTTTTCATTTACCAATAATTATGCACCACATAAGCAATTTGTAACAAATTTTGTAAAAAAAAAAATATTATTCAAATACTTAATACTAGTAGCCTATTTTTCTCTTTCCTTTTGAGAAATGCTATGTCTACAACATCTTTACAATATTTTTACAACAAATCCTAAGTGGTAGGTTGTTATTGGTTGTTATTGTTGGGGTAAAAAAGTAATCTTAGTATTAGTTTCAAATTTGAACCAATAACAACTAACCACCTGTGATTTGTTGTAAAAATGTTGTAGACGTAGCATCTCTCTTTTCTTTTATTAGATGAAGACATGCATGATTTTAATGGCTAAATCAACTCATTTATAGGATTCTGTTTTTTGGATTCTTTGTATTTTATTGGGTGCTATAATTAGAAACCCAAATGATTGGTTGTGTAAACCATAATTGACCCAACTCATGTTTCCTCAAATTATCTTAAACCTAATTTCCTCCTATCCTCTTTAGTCAAATATAGTCATATATTTTTACTCAACAAAACAACTAGAGAAGTAGTCAATTTTTTATGGCTATTTTGTTTCAGATATTCTCTCAAAGTCACATGTAGCAGCCTCAATCCTTAGAGCTTGGTCGGTTACTAACAATTCAAAGAAGAAGAAGATTAAAATTGGACAGTTAATTATAGGTGAGAAATTAAAAAACAATTGGTAATTAAAAAAAATAAAAAAAAACCCCTAAAAATATGCTAGATCTCACGTGGCAACAGCTGTACCGACAATGTAAATCCCCACTGGGTCCCACATCTCCATTATTACCCGCCAACCTAAACCCAACCAAACCGAAACTTAAAAAAAAAAAAAAAAAGGAACAACATTAAACATTAAACCTTAAAATACAATAAAACATTCATGAAAAGAACCTGTCTCTCTCTCTCTCTCTGTCTTTTTCTCTCTGTGTTGCAAATCACAAATCACAATAAAAAGGAAACGCACTTTTTCTTGGTTCCTTCAGCAGGAGGGAAGAAAGGAAACCCTAGTTGATAATGGGGGATTTGGAGAAGCAAGAGAGAGTTGTTGTTGTTGGGGTTGAGAAGAAAGAGGAAGCAGAGGAAGAGAGAGAGAGGTTTTTGGAGGGAATGGCGGTGTTGGATTTCGATATGCTTTGCTCAACGGTGGCGTTGCAGACTCAGCAAGGAAAATGGAGGAGCTATGAGAATGTTTCAGAAGAAGGAGGAGGAGGAGGAGGAGAAGGAGGTGGAGAATTTGGTGGGGTCTTTAGGATGTGGGAAGGTCAAGTTCTTGATTGCTTTGAAGACCGTCGTATCGCTCTTGAATCAGCTTGGTAAGTTAGTCTCTTCATTTTTCCTTTTTTTCTTTTTTGGTTTTTGTTTTTGGAAAAGGGTTTTAAGGGTCTTTTTGTTTTGATGGAAAATGATTCCCAGAAAACGTTTTTTGTTTTCTCGTTTTTGGGTGTTTGAAGAGAAGCTAAATTAACAATTTTGTGGTTTAAAAAGTACTGATAATGGAAAAGTTTGACAGAAAATGATACCCTGAAAGCGATTTTGGGCCTTTTGGGTGTTTGAAAAGAGGCTAAAATAACAATTTTGTAATTTAAAAGAAGGGCTAATGGAAATTTTTTATTTTTGATTTTTAGTTTTTGGGGGAGATATTATTCATGGGTTGCTTTGGGTTTTTGTTTTTGAGCTGCCCCAAGGTTCTGGGATTTCTGAGATTAATATGAGAGTAATTAAATGATTCCTTTTATTTATTTTGTATTTTGAGTATATAGTGTTTGATTTAATATTTTTCTTTTTCTGTTTTCTGGATTGGGTAAGGTTCCTGACTTTTAGATTTATTTGCATCTCTCTCTCTCCCTCCTGACTCGTTGAGCTATATGATTTTATTTTAGTCAAATAAAGTAATAAGTCTATCAATTTAATTCTATTTATGAATCATGCACACAAAAATTTTTCTTTTTGTGGGCTAGTTTGTTGTTCTTCGAGTTTGTTTCTGTGCAGGGAAAAACTGAAAAAAGTGGGCAGATTAAAAGCTTTGCTATTTATGTTGTACTTTTAACTTCTTGAAATGGCATAGTTGCTATTAGGATGAGATTTTGCTTTTGCGGATCGTGGACTGTTTCTTTGTTGTTTGACTGCTTTTGAACTAATTGGGGTAATTTCGTTATGATTGTGTGTGTGATAGTGTATTTGATGGTGCAGTTGTCCATGCTATAGATTTGGGAAGAATATGAGACGAGCTGGTTTTGGTTCATGTTTTCTTCAGGTAAATTTGGTGACTGCTTCAAAACAAAATAGCAGTCATGGAAATAATATTTAAATATTAGCGTTATGATTTCAGGAGGGTGAGGCAAGTCATGTTGACATTATCTGCACTATCCTTTGCTCATCCAATTGAATTATTTGTCCATTAGTGTACTTTGAACTTCTAAAATTGTTTTTGTTTTTTCCCCTTTTCTTTTGGGGCTTCTGAATGTTTTATTCTTTCAATGAATTCTAATTTTTTCTATTTTCTTTTGCAGGGAATGGTTTATTTAATTTTCACCGTTGGTGCCCTTTTCAACTGGATGGCCTTTATTGTCACCAAGCATCACTCCTTTCTATATTTGGCAGTTGCTTTTACCATTTCCATAGGAACATATTTGGGGTTTTTCCGTACGCAAATAAAGAAGAAATTTAACATTAGGGTGAGCACCTTTTTTCCCCTGTAATTTTGTTTGATGCCTCACTAAATGCTAGATTTTGGTATATATATATATATATATATACACTCATATTCTTGTCACCATTACAATCATGTTATCGGTTGTGCAATGGTTTATAAACATCCACATTGTCACCATCAGCGGGCATTTTTGGTTCCAAATGATCAATATTTAGGAAAGTAGGATTTATCTTTGAAGCTGTAGAAACATAGTACAGCTTTAACTGTCAAGTATATTAGGGGTGTATTGATTCATGAAAATGAATGAATTGGGTTCTGAATAGCTGTTGAATGAACTGTGGATAGCAAACTTTGATAATTGAACTGTTGAGATTGAACACCTAACAATGGCCTGCCTCATTAAAAATTGGGGGTGGGGGAAAATTGTATAATATAACTGTGATGACAAAATGGAAATCGTTGTTATCTTTCTCTCCATTTGCAGAGGTTTTAGGTTTGTCACTGATTTCACACCCACCAGTCCTGTTGAATAACAGATTATAATCTCTCCATACATCATTTGAAATGAATTGACAACACATACTTCCCTGACTTGCATTTGGGTTGGTTCTGCTTAAAGTTGGATATGATCCAGGCCCACTATGAAATGCATTCATTCATTATATGCCTCTGCTAACTTTTATTTACAGCATGATTAATGTTTGCTCTTATCAATTCCACTTTACTTTTCCACCTAGTCACAAATATCTGTGGCTAGAAGTTTTAAGACATGGAAGTTATTGGGTATTTTGTTTGGTTGGGATGGTATGTAAATATTATGGATGTTTTTAGGTGTCTCATATCCTGTGTTTCTTGTAGAGGACCTTAACAAGAACCTTCTATTATGTAAAGTTTGATTGAATGTAAAATAATGGATGATGAACCATCCTTTTGATATGTATTTGTTTCTGATTTAATTTAACTGAGCTGCAGTCATGGAGAATGGTGGGTTTTTTTTTTTTTTTTTTGGTTGGGGGGGGGGGGGGGGGGTGGGGGGGGTGTTAAGACCAATAGAATTTTCTTGAACTTTTGAATATCTTCCTGACCTTTTTTCTGTTTCTATGTGAAATTAATTAACTCATCAATGATTTTGGCTACATTCTTACCAATGAGCTATAGCTCAGTGGTACTTCCTCCCCTTAAAATAATGGGATGGAGGGTGACTTCATGGGTTCAAAACCCATTGGGTGAGTGCATGTGTAACTTACCAATCAATTTTTTCTTTTTGGCTACTTTCTGTGTCTTCAGCTCTTTTTGTTGCTTTTCTCTGCTGTTGCTGACATTATTGTGGTAAAAATAATTGCTTTCAGGGCAATGATAGTTCCTTGGATGATTGCATCTACCATCTAATCTGCCCATGCTGCACATTATGTCAGGTGCTTTTCTTAGCGAAACCTTTGTCTACCGAACTTGATAATCTTGCTTGTAACATGGACCCTTTATTATTAACTTATCAAAATATATATATATATATATATATAATCGAAGTCAAAAAGCAATATTAGAATAGAACTTTAAGAAAACTTGGTTTCAAAATTTGTATTCCTGGAAATTTATTAGAATTCTTGTAACATGGAGCAGGAGTCCAGAACATTAGAGATGAACAATGTAAATGATGGCACTTGGCATGGTCGGGGTGACACAATTTGCATAGGAGGCTTTGGGGAAGGGAGCAAGGCACTCTTCGACTTACATCCACCAAAAAATGTGATATCAACCAAGTCTCCTCAGCCTTGCAGCATGCAAAAAGGTACAAGTGGTAGTGTTCAGTCATCAACTTAAGAAGTAGGGTAGGGCTTTCTGAAACATTGATCTTCCATCCCAACGTTGGCAATACCTATGAAGTAGGTGTTCATTTCCCATATAATTTATTTCCTGAGAGAGGAATGTTATGAAGACTGCATCCCACAAGCTAGTTTATATTCAGAATTTGGCCGTAACCAGTTTTGGGATGTAGAGGTTCGCTGCACGGATTTAAGACTTCAGCCTTTCCCGATCTGGAATGCGGACATGTTACAGAAAATGTGATGAGGAAGGTGTTTGTCAGTCCAAGTGCATATGGGAAACTTTGTATTTATGTAGTTTGGGGGGTTTTAGATTGACTCCCTGTTGTTTATGTACACTTCTTTAGTACTAAGTGGTAGATAATGTCATCATTATTGTTGAGTTTTTATTTATTTATTTATAAATTTTTTCTATATTCAGTTCATCTTTCTGGGCGGGTTTAAATTTGTATTTTTATTGGTATTTTTTTTTACTCAAATGGAGAGCAATCAAAGGGAATTCAATGATTCTGAAATTCACACATTCACACGTATTTAACCCGAAAAAGGAAAAAGAAAATATCTATACAGTTGCTTAATTAAATATAAAAGAAAAAATATTAAAGGGAATTAATTTTTTTTATTATTATTATAAAAATGAATGCTTAAATGGTGTCTTTTGTTAACAAATTTAGACAAAAGATTGATTTATTTTAAAATAGCCAGAGACTTTGGACTAAAACGAATCCTTGTTACTGTTGGAATTAATTTAATGGGTTAGGATAACGAATGCTTTTAGGACAATGATTAATAATCAATTTTAGGAAAATTTTGACACAATTTTTATGGAAAATGAAAAAAGTTATCAAAATATTAATTGTTTTGTTTTTTCTTATAAAAACTTTTTTAAAATAAATTGTTAATCATTGCCCTAAAGACATCCACTAGCATTTTTGTTAACAAATTTAGACAAAAGATTGATTTATTTTAACATAGCCAGAGACTTTGGACTAAAACGAATCCTTGTTACTGTTGGAATTAATTTAATGGGTTAGGATAACGAATGCTTTTAGGACAATGATTAATAATCAATTTTAGGAAAATTTTGATACAATTTTTATGAAAAATGAAAAAAGTTATCAAAATATTAATTCTTTTGTTTTTTCTTATAAAAACTTTCTTTAAATAAATTGTTAATCATTGTCCTAAAGACATCCATTAGCATTTTTTAAATTTAATATATGAAATAAAAGTTAAAGGTTAAAGTGAATTTTAGTCAAAAGTCTAATATCATTAAATCAAAAAACTTTCAAAAGCATTCTCCATATAATATGTGAATGAGGCAGTGCCTACTGCCTATGCTACTGTCTGAACAATTTCCCAATCCATACCATTATAAAGGATAAAAATGAAGAAAAATAAAACCAAAGATATAAGAAGGAAGAAAGTCTCGGAAATTACGATATAAAGATTTATGCGTCTTTCATAACATGTTCAAAGTAACCTATCTAAAGCAAACTAAGATACTAAAGAGAGGGGAGGAATTATGAAAAGAAAAGCACGTATGTCTTATTACAAGAGCCAATCATAGATGCAACAATTTATTATCTTAATTTTTAGAAGATAGAGGCGATGTCCATTCTTGGAAATCATGGAAGCTCCCTGTGAAATCAGTAAAGAGTCCATCAATTCCTATCTTGTTTATCCAGTAATCATATTCAGAATATGGATCTTGGTGAAAGTTGAGGTGAAGGAAAGAATTTTCATTTCTGAAAGTATATGGGTGCACCTGAAATGAGAAGAAAGAACTTATTATCAATAATACTTAATGAGTTTCCCAACAAATATCAGACACATGCACCAACAATGTATATGCACCTGTAGGCCACGAGCATGTGCATTGGCAACAAGATCGGTAACTTCATTCAAATAATTGTCTTCTGTAGTAACAATTGTATCCTTCCAGGGTCCAATCCCAACCACATAGTTTCTTATGAAATCAAGATAGCTATCTGAAGTAATATCATAGTATGTCTGCACAAAACATTTACTCAATAACACAATTAGAAAAGCTGAAGCCATGGTAGAGAAAAATTTACTTCATGCAACAGAAAATAGAAAGTGACTGCATCAAAAGTACAACTTTGGAGCTAATATATCATATGGAACAAAATTCACCTAAAAGATAATTTAAACATATATCTAAACTAGGGCCATTTAGACACAATTCTCAATTGTTCTGAAACCATATTGGAAAGTATTTTCTATTATCAAATTAAGCTATTAATAGCAAAAAGGTCATAGCCTTGAGTTCCCTGTCAAATACAACACTACCTCTCATAGATATTGAATAATAGTTATGCTACCCAATTAAATAAAAAAATTGCATAACATCCCTACTATAATGCCAGCCCCATATATATATATATATATATATATCACTGGCAACAAATTCATGCTCAGAAGTTAAATATTTTCCAACAAATTAATAATTTGTTGGATCCAGAATTTTGTTTTAGGGGTGTCAATAGTGTCTTGAGCTAGGATTTTGTTGTGGGGAGTAAAAAATAAAATGATTATTATTATTATTATTATTATTTTTTTGTATACACAATTGTCATATTACATGCAATAATCTAACATAGTATTCTAAATAGTATACAATACAACTATATTGTAAAATAGTCTAAAAAAATTATTAATAGTTTAAAAATCGGTAAGAAAACAACGATAGAATGTATATAAATAAATATAAATAAATAAATAATCGTAATATATGTCAAATTAATATTAATTTATTATAATCATATGTAATATCAATTAAATAAAAATATATGATAAAGAAGAATAGTAACACACCAAAGAGTGCGCCTGAGAGTAAACGTTAAACTAAGCAAAATAAATAGTAACTTATATAAGATTTTGCTTTTGAAGTGTATGGATTTTTAACTACACATGTGGTCATTCTCTTGGAATTGGAGCACGCACTAAAAGACTTTTGGGACTCAAAAAACTGTAGAACACTTATCAAACTACTTGATTAGATAGAAAGAAAATACAGAAGGGAGAAATAGAGAATGAGAAAAGAATCATAGATGTAAATACAAATCAGTTGGTTGTACAAGTGGTGTAATCTTGTTGTTGATAAAGAAGAAAAGTGCAAGAAAAAAACAGTTTTATTCTACCCTCAACAGTAAAGTAAGCCAGAGCCCAGAAAGAAGGTTTATTTATTTTTTAACAAATGAGCAATTTTAAGAGTAGTGCTATTGACAAAACATTTACACAATAAAATCTAGATGGCAAGTTGTTAAAAGTACTTAAAAAAATGATGTCAAATATGGGTTTAGATAAAAAGTCAATTACAACTTGTCACTTAACCTTTATTGTAAAAATATTGTGAAAATAACACTAACATGATCATATTTCAAGTTTATTTTAATTGGGTTTAAACAAAATTTAGTGTTAGGGTGTTCAAAATTTTATTTTAAGTGTCAAAACAAAAAAACAAAAAAATTAAAAATTTTATATATAATTTTTTTTTGGGGCAAAGCCAGGGGGTTCATTTGAACCCCCTGGGCTGGCTGTAGAGCCGCCCCTGCAAATTATAGAAGTTGATCAGCTGGTTAACAACAAAGTCAATCGGATTTTCAGAATGAGAACAAAGAACAAACCTGATTGGTGTCTTCTGTTCGTACCGTCACATCATCAATTAATAAAATTTTGGGCAAGTCAGTGAGGTCTGCAGTATATGTGAGTGACGATGGAGCAAAAGACTGGACAAAGGCAGGTTGCTTCAGCCATTCTTTTGACATATATGAACCTTTGTATCCATATTTCGTTAGTGTCTCCACAAACTTATCTTCAAACTTCTTCCCATCTGACCATTTGACCTGTTGTACAAGCTTAAATTTGAGAGTTTGTAGAGGTGTTGGCTACATAGTTTATTGATGAAATATAAAGGAGATACATGATCACTATCTAATTTATTCAAGTAAGCCCACATGAGAGCACCAAAAACGTATGAGTTGAATTGATATAGCTTTCATGCTTCCAAGTATGATGATAACACAAGGAAAATCACTTACATGCTTATTGATAAAAATTGGATTCTTTATCTCTGGATATATTCCAACAACTCTTTGTGCATTCAGTGCAATTGATATGTACTCTTCGAAGGTGATAATTGGAAACTTCCCTGGAAAACAAATGATGAATTGATATATAAGAAATTATAGTCAATCAATGAGATAGTTTTAGTACTCTTAGGGTTTGTTTGGATACCGCTTATTGCTGAAAATTAAAAATTGAAAACTGAAAACACTATAGTAAAATAATTTTTAAATAAGTGAATAGTACCGTGGGATCTATTTTTAATGAAAATTTTGCTGAAAAAAGAGGTCTATGAGTCTCGTGAATAGTGCACGGGACCCAGGTTTGAATGCAAACGCTAGACACATTTGCTATCCAAACACACACTTAAAAAGAATTTACATACATTATTAATAATGCAGACATAGAAGTTACTTATACTCTAAATCATCTTAATTCAAACTAAATTAACCTTTTCATATTATATTTAACCAAGTTATGGCTTTTCATTTCACTCAAAGACGCAAGAATAAAATTTGAAAAAAGTTTTAATGAGTTTAAACTTGCATTAGGCAGTTTGGACATTGCTATTGCGAAGCCAATAGTTGTGCAAACTTCCTAGCAAAGAAGGGGATTTCTTAGGATAGAGATTTTATTTTGTATGTCGATCCTCCTACGGACATTTTAGAGCTTATACGCTCGGACAGCATTGGGTTGTATCATAACAGGCTCTGTCCTGATACTATGGTTTCCCCTTAGTTTCTTTAATGCATTTGCCTGTTTATCAAAAAAAAAAAAAAAAAAACTTTTACCATGCGACTATTATATGAAAGAGAAGAAAGCACAACAAGACAAGATGTGACAATTAATTATGTCTATGAGTATTTTTATTAAGAAATTAATAGTATTTAATAAAGGAAACCAAAAGCATTATTAAATTAGAGGATATTAACAGGTGTAACTTAAGAAAATGTATCATATTTACTAAAAGGGAAACGAACCATTATATTGTTGATCTCTAAAATTGAATCGTTGATTCACCCTTAGTAACTTCAATTCTTCCAGTGTAAAATCAACTACACAAGATCAAAGTTAGCTAGAGTTAGATTGATGAATTGTAACTTATGTTCGAGACAATATATGAAATAGCTTTGATACATACCTACAAACCACCCAGTCATGTTCACACCTTGGACCTCATAGGTTCTTTTTCGATCAGCAAACTGACTAAAGTTTGCAATATTTGTTCTATTATCAAGATCAAGTGTTACATCGTGGGAGCATATCAGGGCACCATCTTTAGTGGCGAGGATGTCTGTTTCTATGAAATCTGCCCCCTCTTCGATAGCTCTCTGTAGTGACCAGATAAAGTTTAAGGACCATGCATTATTGCACAGAAAAATTACAAGATATAAAATGATATATAAAAATAACATAACATTCCACTTTGCAAACAAATTCATGGCAGAGCACAAAAGGAGGCAGCTTGTTAACATAAAATCCATGTAATTTGGCAACTCTTTAACTTGATATAATACATTAACAGCCTTATTTTTTTTTTTCATATTCTATGATAAATTTGAACAAAAAAAAAAAAAAAAAAATGTAGAAGATAGGTGATCTAATGTATACCAGTTTTTATAGGCCTTGTATAAAACATATAGAAGATGAATTATTAACAAATGAGGAATCTTAGTCAGAGCTTTAGGGTCTGTTTGGTTAGGCATTCTGAGAGCTTAAAAGAACGTTTTTTTAACGTTTTCTAACAACTTATACAAATGCACCCTCAATATCAAACTACATGTAGATAAGAGACATACCATGTATGCAGCAGTAGTTTCTTCAGGAAACTCCCCATTTGCACCTCGATGAGCAATGTTATATGGCCGAGATGTTTGTAGGGGCTGTTTATCAGGATCATGTAATTTGCTTGGGAGTGGTCTTCCAACACATCCCCCAATAATTAGCAGAATTAGAAAAGGGACAAGAACAAAGCCTGTCAAGTGCACAACATCAATGTTCAAGATAATTTTCTTCAAGCTAAAAGAGAATTTTAGCTTAGACTATTTTATCCAATTCCAAAATAAAAGAAAGAAAATGGAAACAAAACAATGTGATTAACTTAGCCAATCCAATGAAAGAAGGAAAAGAGAAAACAAAATTGAATTTATGAAAAAAAAAAAAAAAAAACTTACCAGACGAAGACATTTTGCTTTTTCTTTCCCACTAAAAGAAATTGATTGCGTAGTTTGAACTGTGTTCTACATTCATATAGAGCAATTTTGAAGTGTCTGTTAGCCGTATCAGCATATAGAGCAATTTTGAAGGGTCTGTTAGCTGTATCAGCTGTAGGATTTGATGGGCTGGATGTTAGTAGTATTCCTTTATTTTCGAGTGTTAGGTGCTATTTATTACTATTAAGGGAATTTTTTTTGGTTAGAAAAATGTTTTGTTGACAACATTTTCATACCAAATTATGTGTGGTAAGTTGTTATTGGTTCCAATTTAAATTCATAATTGAAATTACCTTTTTACTCATTAATAAAAGCCACTAATAACATACTATTTAAGATTTGTTATGAAAATGTTATGAACATAATTTGTTTTTTTTTTTTTTACTCTTTTTTTTATAGGATATTTTTTTTAGGTAGCTACAATATGTTACCAAGCTACAAGAATGAGAATTTACCAATTAAGCTACAAAGTACAAACCCTTGAAACTTTTTTTTTATATTTTTATATTTATAGGAGATGATAGGAAAAGTTATTATGTGTATTGTATTGTATCTATACTATATATAAGAAGATTCTCCTTTTTCAATTGGATTTTTATATGGTCTAAAAATACCCTCATTAATGAAGGGTAATTTAATTTAGAAATATGGTCATAAATCTCAAATAACAAATTTCATTTTGAATTAAAAAAAAGAATTTCTGAAATTTAGGATTTTTTTTCTTTCACATTCAAAAAATAAATTACAGTTACACGCCTCTGAACACAAGTGTAAGCGCGTGCTTAGAGACTCGTATATTATATTAAAATTCCTAAGTTTTGTGTTTATTATTAAAATTCCTATGATTTGTGTTTATGAAAGCACCAAAACCCTTGCTGAGGCGTGCTGAATAAAAATCCTACTAGAACTAGAATTCTTCCAATTATTTTTTTTTTTTTTTGAGAATACTAAGGTTATGCTTGGTAATAGTTTTTATTTTCTATTTTCAAAAACTTGATTTTGGGAATATAAAGAAAAAATAATTTTCTTGTATTTTTGAAATAAAAAACATGTTTGGTTATTTGAAATTAAAAAAAAATAGTTTTTTGAAGAAAAAAAATTGAAAATACTAAAATATGTTGTTACTAGGATTTGAACTTCAATGCTAACTCATTAAATGAGACAAATTCATTAAATTAAATACGTATTTTCATTGACTTTTGAAAATTAGAAACTGAAAACAACTTTTTGCATGTTTTCAGTTTCCTTCACAAATTGAGTTTTGAGAATAGTTTTTGTTTTCTTTCCATTTTAGGTTGCCAAACAAGTTTTTAGTTTCAAAAATAGAAAATTGTTTTTAAAAACAGAAAATAAGGAGAAAAAACAATTACCAAATATACCCTAAGTATTTTTATAACAGACACATACGAGGAGAGGGGAAAAGGTTTTTTTAAAGAAACTTATAGTGATGTATATCCAAAAGGGCTTAACTCTTGGATACACAACACGGGTTTTAAAACTTTTTAACTCACACTCATTTTTCAATGTGGAATTAACCCACTATTTTTTCTTTTGAGAATACTAAGGGTATGTTTGGTAACTGTTTTTTCTCTTTATTTTATGTTTTCAAAAACAATTTTCTATTTTTGAGACTAAAAAACTTGTTTGGCAACTCAAAATGAACAGAAAATAAAAACTGTTCTCAAAACTCAATTTGTGAAGGAAACTGAAAACATGTAAAAGGCTGTTTTCAATTTTTAATTTTCAAAAGTCAATGAAAACATGCATTTAATTCAATGAATCTGTCTCATTTAATGAGTTAGTATTAGAGTTCAAATCCAAGTAACAACATATTTTAGTATTTTCTATTTTTTATTCGAAAAACTATCTTTTTAATTTCAACTAACCAAACATGTTTTTGATTTTAAAAATACAAGAAAATTGTTTTTTCATTATATTCCCAAAAACAAGTTTTTGAAAATAGAAAACAAAAAGTGTTACCAAACATAACCTAAGTATTTTTAACACACACACACAGGAAGAGGGGAGAATTTAAAAAAAAAAAAAAAAAAACTTACAGTAGTGTATATTCAAAAGGGTCTAACTCTTGAATACACAGTACAAACTTTAAACTTCTTTAACTCACTCTCTTCCACCTTAGACTAGTTATAATATGTAATCTACATCTATACTATTATCTTTATTCTACGTCTACTATCTATAATTATATAGATAATAGATGTACTTTTTTGATAGGTAAAAACTTATTGATAAATATTCTTACTAGTTACTATGGCTTTCCAGCCTTTGACTCAAAGTTTTGAATGCCCAAAAATATCCTCACATTCGCGTAATTATATTCTAAAAGGTTTAATCACTAAGGTCAATTAAGTAAAACTACTCATTTCCAAAATCCTAAATTTTAGCCTCTTTTATTTCTACCTTTTTTAATATTTAAATTTACATTCTCTTCCTCTAAAAAAAAAAAAAAAATTACATTTTTTTTTTTTTGAATTTCCAAAACAAAATGACCGCAAGTTTTTAGCACCTAAAAATTTTGGGTAACTACCTTCAAAAAAAATTTCATTTCTTTTTCTTTAAATTTTTTTTTATAAACTATTAGAAAAAAAAAATTAAAACCAATAATAAATACGTTTTGACTCTTCTAAAAAAAAAAAAACTATATTTGATGGGTCTCTCTCTTAAAAATTACTTATGTAAGCGGGTGTAAACACTTAGGCCCAGCTAGAATGGAAATCTTAAGTAATATGGCCCAATACAATTAATTTATTAAAGAGTGGGCTTTTGAGGTCAACCTTGATTTGCTTGTATGGTTTTAGAAGATAGTAAATGGAAAAATATAGCATAAGGTACCAGAGGGTAGCAATTTCTTTGATTAACACTTCCTTGGGATAGGCCGAGGAACATAAGTTCATATAATATTCAAGTTTGAATTAGAAGATAGTTCTCCACATGAAGTATTTCCTTTCAATTTTTTGTCCCCCTTTTTGGAGGGGTTTCCTTTCTTTATATAGTCATTTGAATTGCATCTTAGCCCTTCACTTGTATAGTCATTGACCTTCCATTGGATGCTTGTTCCATCAGCATTTTGTTGGGGGTGGAAAAATGTGTTGCAAGCTGTGAGGACACTGTTCAGGGATTATTTTTCCATTAATGCGGCCAGTTTAGTTGGTGCATTGCATTGAATGCGGAGATGATGAGTACTTTATCTGGATATTTCTCTTCTTCTTTGCTTACATGTCTCTACCATCTTCCTTAATATTTTGTCTTCTAATGCAAGTGGCCTACTTGTAGTAATATGAGGAATGCTCACTCTTTGGGCTCCTCAGGAGACTGGCCTCTTCGTCTCTCCTTCTTGGATTCTTATCCATATGTTGAGTCAGCACTATTGTGTGGGTAGGCCTCTCCATCTCCTTAGACTAGGCCCACGGGCCCTATTTCGTACTCGAACCCACAACTTATTAAATTAGTAGTCTAAAAAAGGTAACTTCCATGATTCAAAATACTTTTTTCCCCTAAACAAAACCATTTTTCTATATAAATTAAAAATTCAAAATTAAAATAAACATATCAAAAATAACATCTACTATCCAAAATACTTATAAATACTCACATTTTACATTGTTTCTTATGAAGCAGTTCAAATTAGTAACTAACAAAACGTTGTTATTATTATTATTATTATTATTATTATTTGTTTTTCTTCTCTATATAAGATCGATTGGGTAGGCTCTTTTTATCTCATCTTATTTGGTTTCAACAAAATGAATAAATGAAAATGAAATTAATTAGTCTTAGGGTCTGTTTGGGGTCCGTTTATTTTGTTGAAATTGAAAACTTTTTACTGAAAGTACTGTAAATAAAAGTAGAAGTTAACTAAAATAGTAAAGTGGGACTTATAAATAGTATCAAAAAATTTAGTGAGACCCATAAATAGTAGTAAAAATAATTTGAATAGTAAAATAAGCTAGTTTTTTAATTTTTGCTAAACACACTCTTAGTGTTGAACTCAGTTCAGTAAATTTCTTGGCTTTCCAAAAAGCGAGGGAAATCTTTAAACTTCAGCGAGTGTTTTAATGTTAAATTGACACTGCACATAAGATTCTTAAAAACAAAAACAAAAAAACAAAAAACTAGTTAATACTTAATACTTCATAGAATACTCTCACAATGCAAAGGTTGTTAGCAACGCAATTGCCACTGCCTTGGCTTGCTAAAATTGCCCATCATATACGCCAATATGGGTTGGTGTCCGGTGGGACCAAAAGTAATAAGAAGCATATGTACCCCTATTTATGAGATTGGAAAAATGAGAAATGATATGTTTATAACATTTTTATAATATTTTTACAATAAATTTTAAGTGGTAGGTTATTACTGGTTATTATTGTTGAAGCAAAAAAATAACTTTAGTGTTAGGTTCAAATTTAAATCAATATTAACTAACCACTTATAATTTGTTGTGAAAAGATGGTGAAAATTTTGTGAACCTAGTGCCTCAAAATGAGATTATCATCATTCCTAAAAAATAAAAAATTTGGAATATACTATATAAATAAATTTTTAATTCTTTTTAACAAAAATATTATTTTAATCCCTATATTTTAGGATCATATTCAATTTGGTTATTATTTTAGTAGCAGTTAATTTGGTCCATGTTATTTTCAATTTATAATCAATTTGGTCTCTATCGTTACTTTCAAAATGTAGGAATCAAATTGACCATAATCATTAAAAAATAAAAATTAGATAAAAGTCCAATACAAAAGTTTCCTTAAAAAAAAACCCCACATGCAAAAATTCAAAATTTCTAACTTCCTTATAATTGCTTTTGTTAAAACTACTGTCAACATGACTCATGTAAAATTTTGGAGGGAACAAGAATGGTGGGGTCGGTTGGAAAATCTCTCATTTCACCCTTTTCCATCCATTTTCCTTTTCTTTTTTTCATCCTCCCTCGTTTCACCCCATTCAAATACAATGTAAGAGTTGAGCTTGAGTTATATATGTTGTAACTTTTGTGAATGTTACACTCCTTAATTAATAACTTTCATGTTTTTGTAATTTCAATATACACACACACAATGCTTGAGTTTATTGATCAAATGGTAAATAATATTGGATTATTATAAAATTTGGCCTATATGTGTTAAGAACATAAAAAATATATAATTTAATGATGAGTTTCAAAATATCAATTAAACAAAAAATTATTAAGTAGCATAATATGTACTGCGATTGCTCTGTAGTTACTTAGATTTGGATGGTTATTAGGGAGGCATACAATCCCTCCTGATTTTCATTTTCAAACTTTGGGAGAGTGGACCATGCATATATATCATTAGTTCCCCTGACCAACTGTTATCCTTAGATTATTTGGAAAATTGCAAGTTAAGTGGCTTGAAGATGCCACCTTCAAATTACCTTAAACTCAACACATAGAGCACAATGCTAGAAAATCCAGACCAACCAGATGTCTGAGGGTTTTTTTTATTTTTATTTTTTTTATTTTAGTAAATATGTCTGAGGGTTAATCAGAGATAGTAGTCAACTTTGCTTGGGATGTCGGTATTCAAGATGCCCATTTTAAAAGCGACTCACTTCTATTATCTGATTCTATTTAGGGTTTGAGTTGTCCACCTGTGGCCATTTCTAATATTGTTTTTTGGGATTTTCCATAGATTACAAGCTTTTCGTTCTGTGCAAGTTTCCCATGTTAGGCGGGAAGGTAATAAACCTGCGCATATTTTAACTTAATACGCCAAAGGGTTAGATAGTTTTGTAGTTTGGGTAGAGTAGAATCCAATTATCATTGAGTTGGTTTTGACTCAAAATGTATTGAATTTTTCTTCATCTTAATAAAGTTACTAGTCTTTTCATAAAAAAAAAAAAAAAAAAAAAAAGAAAAAGAAAAAGAAAAAGAAAAAAGAAAAAGGAGATAGTAGTCAGGGATTTTATCCAGAAATGTTTGGCTGCACAAACACAGTGATAGAGGAATTCTGGTCACTTAGAGATGACCTCAAATTAGCCCATGGTATGCTGATTTGAATGATCATATTAAAAGTGGATGCCAAATCAGTAGTAAATATTCTAACATCTTCATCATCTAATGCAACTAACCTTACCCATGTAGTAGTGCTTTAAACTCTGATTGTAGATCACTTCTCTAACTGTTGGCTGATACTTGTTGATGATGCCAAAAAAACCACCAGTGAGCCACACGGTACTCGTACACTCTAAACAACACCTGCACAACAAAAAGGAGAAGACCTAACAGAGAGTACCGGTGTGGTGCTGGCCAAATACCCTCTGAAGGTCAAGTTAGAACTTCTTTCAACTCTAGAGTGCTAGAGAGGGGTTAATTATGCGTACCTTGATCTGTGAGGGTATTGGGGCTTTTATAGTAGTAAAGGGTTGACATCTCTTTCTTGGAGTATAAGTCTTTTCCTTATAGGAATCCTTATGAGCGTGGATCGCGGAATCCTTTCCTTATAGGACTCTAACACTGAGTGTGGAATACAAGTAATTTTCTTATTACTCATGTGTGGTGGCCAAGTCATAGTTTTACTTAGAACCGTCGGCCTCAGGGCCGTCAGCTTGCCTTCCCTTCAGCCATGTCGACGTCAGTTCCTTGCTACGTTCTATGGACTACCCAAGAGCTCCGAAGTACTGTCCATCAGCCTTGGAGCCTTCAGCTTTTTCCAGTTGTCTAATCCCGTCAGCTTAGACCGTAGGCTCTTTCGCATGTGAAAAACTGACGGGTTGAATCATAGTTTATTTTTACGTATCAGTTGCCCCCTACTCCATATCTCCGTCAGTCGAAATTGACGGGCTATGGAGTTATACTTTTTGTTGCTGACTTTCATTTTAGCCAGGAGAGAGAAAATGATGTAGCTGATATTAAATGCTTTGGACACGCGGCGTACCCTGGTTGGCTCTGCTTCTGGACGAGGGCGTCGCTTCGTCTTCCATGTATGCCCCCTTTATATATAGTATGCTCATTCCACCTCATTATTCCTATTTCTTATTTTCTGATTCTTGGAGAGAAAATCTGTTGCCTTCTTTCTATCAATCCTCCTACTTCGTCGCCTGCACTGCCATCGCATCTTCATCCGTCACCCATTATAAGAAGCTTGTAAGTTCTTTTTATCTCTTTGTATATGTTTTATTTTTATCCATTTTTCTAAAGCGAGGTCGTCATCTTAGGTGCTTAGATTAAATCCGTCACTTGTAGGTAGTTAGATGTCAAGTGACGAGTCGAGTGGTCAGTTGTCGGTCTACGATGGAGCGGGCTATGACGAGGTATTTGGTTTAGGTGATGAGTTCGGGAGCTTTTCCTGGTCATCAGAGAGGGAGACGTCAGCCCAAACTCCTGACGAGGAGGTAGGGAGTCATGGAGGCGAAGACCAGGAGGAGCTAGTGGGTGAGGAAGGTGAAGTTGAAGGGGAAGAAGAGAGGGATAGTAACGGGGATGAAGGTGATGAGGAGTCCTGCGAGGGGACAGTAGGAAGTCCTGCAGGTAGCCGTCCCTTCATCCTTCCCAACGAATGGGCCATCAATAAATTTTTACCAAATATAAGTGATAAGGTCTTCAAAGAGTTATGCACCCGTTTCCAAATCCCAGACCACATCCCTATTCGTCTGCCTAGGGGGCGAGAAATGCTATACGGGGAGAACCGCAGACGTCGGTATGTATCATGCCATGTTTGCCGCGGGGCTAAGGCTGCCCCTGATGGCCTTACACCGTCAGCTGGCTGACTTTAGGGGGTTGTCTATTAGTCAGATTACTCCAAATTCGTGGAGGATTTTTATAAGTGCTGAGGTCTTATAAGGTCGTCTAAGTGGAGGGCACCGTCAGCTTTCTTTAGATGAGTTCTTTTATTGTTATAGACCCCAACACCTGTCTTCTTCGAAAGGGATGTACCATTTTGTCGTCAGGGAGAGGGAATTAAGATTAGTGTCTGAGATGCCAGATTCGAATAGAAATTGGAAGGGTAGATACTTTTTTGTTAAAGGGACGAACTGGGTATGCCATCAGGAAGAGTGGAAGACAATGCCCCATGGTTATTTTGATAATACCTGGGCTTTTATTAAAGATTCAGGTTTCAACCGTCAGCTTTTACCCTCGTCAGTTAATTATTTATTATTTTACATGCATTTTCCTATCTGTCTTTTGAAGTGTTTTAACGTCGTCCACTTTTTCTTCTTCAACCCACATTTGTCCTCATATAACTAAAAAGTGGGAGGATTTTATCTGTTGGGTTCTTGAGATTCCCATTGAGGAGCGATCGTGTCGAGACTTAATTACTCTTGACACTCTTCACACATACTGCAGGGGCCCTGAACCGTCGCCCGAAGCTCACAAGTTAGAAGATTTTTCTCGCCGTCGTGAGTAATTATTTCCTAGAGTCCCGTTACTTCAGCTTTCCCTGTCAGTTTTTCTCACATGTATCTGGTATTTTTGCAGAGATGGAGTCAGCCAAGCAACGGATAAGGGCTGCTGCTACCCGTCAGAAGGAAGAACAAAGGGCAAAAGGGGAGTTGGCATCATCGTTGACTCCCAAATCCGTTACCAAAGGCATGCCAAAGAGGAAGACTGACGAGAAGGATAACCGTCCGTTGAAGAAGACAGCCGTCACTTCTAGGAATGAGCCCCCAGAGAAGTCAACCCCTAAGTCAGGCCATGGAGCTGGAAAGGGGGTGATGACTTCTTTTGGTCCCGTCCTGGAGGGGCCCCGTTGCCTTTTGACGCATAAGGACTTTGCCGTTGAAGCTATAGAATCGCTTATAAAGCCGATGGACATTGACCCTTGTGCGTTGTTGGGGATGGAGGAGTTGGGGGCGTCAGCTTTGTTTGACCTCACACGGGTAAGCTGTCTTCCCTAGTTGGTTTTTTCTCTTATCTTTTTCCTGTTTAATGATTGACGGTTATATCCTTCTCTAGGCCTTGGTTCGTGTAAAGGCACTCCAGGACCGGTGCGTGGCCAAGGAAGGCGTCGTCACTTGCGTTAGTAAACATAATAAAAATATGTTAAATCAGTAGGCTCAATACAAGGATGCCATGCGTTTATTGAACATTGAGCTGAAAGGGACAAAATAGAAGTTAGAGGAGGCAGGTCGTTAGCAGGAGAAATTAAAACAAGAGCTGATGGCCCTTCGTAAGGAGATAGAGACAAGAGGGGGGGGGGGGGCTGATGCTGTTCGAGAGTTTAAAGAGTCAGACTCTTTTATCAATTCCTGTGGTGGATACTATGGGACCAGTTTTAATGAGTGCCTTCAGCAGGTAGCGTCAGCCTTTCCTGAGTTGGATCTATCCGGGATCACTATAGATAGACTCCCGCCAACGATGCTCGTCAATGGCACCGTTAATGTCGAAAGTGACGACCTTGGGGATCCTCCTCAAGATGACGGTGTTGTTTCGGCACAGCCTGCCCAGAATCCTCCTATCAGTACGTCCAATCCTTTTGTGGAAGTTCTAGATGCAAACGATCCTCCTGTTCAGAAGAAGTAAACAAGGCTTTAAGTGACTCTCCTCCTTCCCACCATAGTTTTATTTCTTGTAACAGTTGTATTTTATTCCGTCTGCAAACAATGTTTTCAAGTGCTCCCTTGGTTTTTGGGGCTTCTATTTGTACTCAGTTTATTTTTGCTTATGATACCCGTTGTTTTTGATCATATATGTATGGCCATTTCGTTCTTGCGCTTCTTTTTCTTGCTAAGGCTATCTCCCAACCGTAGGTTGGGCTCGTCAGCCTATTTGTAGGTTATGTTTTTAATGGTACTGAATGACGAATACGGACCCGTCTAGTTTAGTGACACCATCAGCTAAATGGAACCGTTGGCTTAATTAAGCCGTTAGTTTTAACAATTTTTCGAACAGACGGTCATTTTGGTGAGCCCGTCACTTTTAATGACTTAGTCTATTTTATTAAGTGAGATTCGTCTACTTTATGGATCAATAGACTTGTCTTTTTCCCAGACTTTTAATCTGTTGCTCCTAGAAGTTTTAACAATATATTACCTTGGGTTAAGGTCGTCCACCTTATGGACTTGCCCAGTTTTGATAATTTATTACTTTTTGAGATGAGGTCATTAATGTGGCGCCGTTAGCTAATCCACCAATCTTTTATTAGATCGTCAGCCTTGATGGCTTCTCTGCTTTGTGGACTTTGGCCAATACGTCCGTATTTCATTAGGCTGTTAGCTATATGGCTGTCCATTTTGTCCTTGTCCAGTTTCTCGGTCTTTTATTAGACTGTCATCTGTATGGCTTTATCCATCTTGTGAACTGGCCAATTTGTCAGTCTTTTATTAGACCGTCAGCTATATGGCTTTGTCCATCTTGTGGACTTTGGCCAATTTGTCAGTCTTTTATTAGACCGTCAGTTGTATGGCTTTGTCCATCTTGTGGACTTTGGCCAATTTGTCAGTCTTTTATTAGACCGTCAGTTGTATGGCTTTGTCCATCTTATGGACTTGCCACTTTTCTTGTGGATTCAAGGTCATCCACCTTTTGTGAATGTGAACTTGTAAGTAGAAACTTCAGTAGTTCTGAATAAACTCCTCTTATTGCCATGCATCTATATAAAAAGTAGTCTAAAAACAAAACCTGCCCATTTAGGCTTATTGTAGCAAAAACCAAAGTAAAAAACCTGCCCATTGGGTTTATTGTAGCCAAAACCAAAGTAAATAAATAAAAAATAAATCTGAGGAGTAAACTATGAATAAAGGGGGGTGTTGTTCTTCACGTCACCATCTCTATTGGTAGTATCTTCGCAGGTGTTCAACATTCCAAGGATGCGGCAACTTTCGTTCGTCTAGTGTCTCCAAATGGTAGGTGCCTTTCCTCTGCCATGCCGTGACTCGGTAAGGTCTTCCCAATTCTGGCCGAGCTTTCTTTGGGTTGGGTCTCTTGCTGCGCCCATGACTTTTCTCAGAATGAAGTCTCCAACCTGGAAGTCTCTATGTTTGACCCGGGAGTTGTAGTGCTTGGCCATGCGGTCTTGGTACCTTGCGAGCCTTTGTTCTGCTGCTGCCCTGACTTCGTCCACTAAATCGAGCTGCAGACGTATGGCCTCGTTGTTCTTCCGTTCGTCATGGTTGTGCACCCTGTAGCTTGTGAGACCGACTTTGGCTGGGATGACTGCTTCGCTCCTATATGTTAATCGGAACGGTGTTTCTCCTGTTGGTGTCCTTACTGTAATCCTGTAGGCCCAAAGTATGCTCGGTAACTCTTCTGCCCATATACCCTTTGCCCCCTCGAGCCAAGTCTTGATAATCTTTAGCAAGGATCAGTTCGTGACTTCGACCTGTCCGTTGGCTTGAGGGTGGGCAGGGGAGGAGTAGTGGTTCCGTATCTCCAATTGTGAGTAGAAGTCCCAGAAGGAGTCATTACCGAATTGCTTCCCGTTGTCCGAGACTAAGACTCTAAGGATGCCAAATTTGCATACGATGCATCGCCAGATGAAACTCCATACGTTCTTCTCCGTAATGGTGGCCAAGGTTTCAGCTTTCACCCACTTTGTAAAGTAGTCGATGCCCACTACTAGAAACTTCAGCTGTCGTATCGTCGTAGGGAATGGCCCTATGATGTCCAATCCCCATTGAGCGAACGGCCATGGTGTTGTCATCGGGGTAAGTTCTTCGGGCGGTTGTCTGATGACATTGCTGAACCTTTGGCATTTGTCACAGGTCTTTACATAAGCCTCGACATCCTTTTGCATGGTTGGCCAAAAGTACCCTGTTCGCACTAGCTTGTGCACTAATGATCTCGACCCTGAGTGGTTTCTACAGATTCCCTCGTGTACCTCTCTTATAACGTAATCTGCTTCTTCCAGACCTAAGCATCTTAGGTAGGGGCGGGAGAAGCCTCTTTTGTACAAGACGTCCCTTATCAGAACGAACCTTGCTGTTTGGACCTTCAATTTTCTTGCAGCTTCCTTTCCGTCTGGCAATACGCCGTTCTTCAAATAAAAGGCTAATGGCGCAGTCCAATCGCTTTTGGAACCAAGCTCCTGTATATCGACAGAATTTATAAGTGGAGAGAGCTGGACGAAGGAAAGTACATTACCAAGGGTGGCCATATGTTCGGTTGAAGCGACTTTGGCTAAGTGGTCAGCTTGCTCGTTTTCTCCCCGGGGGATCTGTATAATTTCGGCTTTCAGCTCGTTTACCCTTCTTTTTGCTTGGTCCAGATACTTCTTCATTCTTTCGCCTTTGCACTCGTAATCTCCATTTATCTGGTTGGTCACGACTTGAGAGTCGCAGCAAATGATCACGCTTTTGGCTCCTGCAGCTTGGTGAGATCAAGCCTTGCTATTAAAGTTTCGTACTCTGCCTCATTGTTGGTGGTGGGGAACTCAAGGCGGACCATACACTCGACCGTGTCTCTTTCGGGTGACTGTAGTACGACGCCGGCTCCCCTAGCCTGCTTGTTGGAGGATCCGTCTATATGTATGCTTCATAGGGGAGATTTCTCTGCCCCCCTGTCCTCGCCATTTGTGAACTCAGCTATGAAATTTGCGACGACCTGCCCTTTAATGGTGGTTCGTGGGCGGTATTGGACATCAAACTTGCTCAATTCGATGGCCCATAGTGCCAGTCGTTCGGCAGCTTCAGGGTTGTTCATTGCCCGTCGCAAAGGCTTGTCGGTCAGGACAACCACCGTGTGGGCTTGAAAGTATGGCTTGAGTTTGCGTGCTGCCGTAACTAATGCGAAGGCGAGTTTCTCCATTGGCGGATATCTTTCTTTGGCCCCGCGAAGCGCCCGACTGGTGTAGTACACAAGTTTCTGCACTCTCTCTTCTTCTCTGATCAGGGCGGAGTTAACGGCAGTTGGGGAGACGGCAAGATAGAGAAAAATTTCTTCACTTGGCTGTGAGGGACTCAACAATGGTGGGGAGGAGAAATAAGTTTTTAGTTCCTCGAATGCTTGTTGGCACTCGGCAGTCCACTTGAAAGATCTCTTCAGTGTGCGAAAGAAGGGTAAGCACTTGTCCGTTGCCCTTGAGACGAACCTATTTAGCGCTGCTATCTTGCTGTTGAGTCTTTGTACCTCCTTCACATTCCTTGGTAGTGCCATCTCCATTATAGCCTGGATTTTGTCCTGGTTGGCCTCGATGCCCCTCTGTGACACCATGAATCCCAGGAATTTTCCTGCTGTCACCCTGAAGGCGTATTTTCCTGGATTAAGCTACATGTTGTAAGACCGAAAGTGTCAAATGTCTCCCTGAGGTTTTCCAAGTGATTTTCCTCCCTTTGGCTTTTTACCAGCATGTCATCTATGTAGACTTAGACATTTCTCCGGATCTGCTGTGCAAACATCTTGTTCATAAGCCTTTGATATGTTGCGTCCGCATTTTTTAGACCAAATGGCATTACTTTGTAACAGAAGAGGCCTTGGCTGGTTATGAACAAAGTTTTCTCTTGATCGGCTTCATGCATCCTAATTTAGTTGTAACCGGAGAAAGCGTCCATAAAACTTAGCAGCTGGTGTTGAGCTGTAGAGTCTACTAGGGTGTCGACCCTCGGGAGGGGATAGTTGTCTTTGGGGCATGTTTTGTTTAGGTCGGTGAAGTCTACGCACATCCTCCACTTCCCACTAGCTTTCTTCACCATCACTACGTTCGCTAGCTAGTCGGGGTAGTAGACTTCCCTAATAAAGTTCGCCTCCTCTAGCTTACGGACTTCTTTAGCTATGGCCTGATCTCGTTCTGGGGCAAACACTCGCTTCTTCTGTCGGACGGGTGGAAAGGAGGGTGACACATTCAGCCTATGCACCATGACTGAAGGGTCTATACCTGGCATGTCCTCGCGACTCCAGGCGAACACGTCTCGATTCTTCTTAAGGAAGGCTGTAAGTGCTTGTCAGACCACGGGACTAGCAAGGGTTCCAATCTTTGTTGTCCGATCAGGTGTGGAGTCGTCAAAAGGGATTTCTTCAAGCTGCTCAGCGGGCTCCGTTGTACTTCGGTGCTCTTCTATGCTCATGGCCTTGAGGTGGTCGTCCATTTCCATCATAGCCACGTAACACTCGCGTGCGGCCACTTGATCTCCGCGTAGTTCTCCTACTCCATATTCGGTAGGGAATTTAATCATTAAATGATAAGTTGAGGTCGTTGCCTTCCACGAGTTGAGGGTGGGCCGCCCTAAGATAGCATTGTAGGTGGATGAGCAGTCGACTACGAGGAATGTCACGTCCTTAGTGATCTGCTGAGGATAGTCGCCTGCTGTTACAGACAATGTAATCACGCCCAAAGGAAATACCCTTGTTCCTCCAAAACTGACAAGCGGGGCATTTGTCAGAATCAGCTACTCTCTGTCAATTCTCATTTGCTGGAACGCCGGGTAGTACAGAATGTCTGCCGAGCTTCCATTATTGACTAGTACCCGGTGCAAGTTGTAGTCCTTTACTCGTAGGCTGATGACAAGCGCATCATTATGGGGGTGGTGGAGGCGTCGCGTGTCTTCTTCCGAGAACCCAACGATAGGGCCCTCTCTTCAGGCTATTTTTGGTATTGAACCCGTCAGTTGGACGTTCTGGACCATCCTGAGGTATGTCTTCCGAGCCTTTTTAGATGACCCCATAGTTGTCCCTCCTACAATCATCCTTATTTCACCGACGGGAGGTCTTTGACGGTCATTATCCTGTCGGGGGGGCTGCTCTTGAGGCTGTGGATCCATTCTTTCTTTGCTCACAAACTTCTGCAATTTTCCTTGTCTTATAAGGGCCTCAATTTGTTGCTTCAAGTCGTAATAATCTACCGTGTCATGACTATGGTCTCGGTGGAAGCGGCAATATTTGTCTCTAGAACTCTTGCTAGGATCTCCCTTCAGCTTTTTGGGAAAAGTCAGGGTCCCTTCGTCCTTGATTTGCATTAGGACTTGATCTATCAGGGTGGTTAGCGGGGTGAAGCTTGTGAATCTTCCCCCTGGGGGCTTAGGCCGCCTTTCATCCCTTCTGTCTCCCGTCCTCGGCTTCTTCCGCCCTTGGTCCTGTCGTGCGTCTTCCTGTCTCTCCCTTTTTCTTGGCTTTTCCTCCCGAGCCTGCAGCGCGTCTTTAGCATTCATGTACTTGGTGGCCCTGTAAAGTACTTCCGACATGGTCTTCGGGTCATTTTTGTATAGGGAGAACAAAAACTTACCCTTCTGCAACTCGTTTGTGAAGGCTGCTACTAGTATCTTGTCGTCGGCTTCGTCGATCGAGAGCGCTTCCTTATTGAACCATGTTATGTAGGACCTCAGCGTCTCGTCCTCCCGTTGCCTGATACTTACTAAACACGTTGTGGACTTTTTATACCTGTGTCCCCCGCTAAAGTGTGTAGTGAACTGAGCGCTTAGTTCCTTGAAAGTGCTGATGGAGTTCGGGGTCAGCCGGCTGAACCATACCCTCGCGGGGCCCTTCGGCATTGTAGGGAAGGCCCTACACATGATTTCGTCCGCCATGCCTTGAAGGTGCATTAAAGTCTTGAAGGTCTCCAGATGATCTAGAGGGTCCTTCACTTCGTCGTAACTCTCTATATGGGGCATGCGGAATTTATGTGGTAGGGGGAAGGAATTGACGGCTGTAGTGAATGGCGAGTCGGTGCGATTTACCAAATCATCAAGGTCGCTTGATACCCTTCCTTTGAGGGCGTTCATCATGACTTCCATTTGTTCCTTTATTGCCTGTATCTCTGTGGCAATGTGTGGTTGAGTTGCATCCGTGAGGGAGGGCATGCTCAAATTCTGTCGCTCCTGTCTACTCGGAGCGTTACTGCCTTTTGGCCTTTTTCATTCTCTTCTATTGGCACTGGTTCCTTCTTGGTCCTGCTCCTGAGTGCCGTGACCTGCGTTTTTCTAGCGCAATTGTTCCTCCAGATCGTGGTTCTGCCTAGTAAGGCGCTCTACAGCGGCGGCCAAGGTCTGAACCTGCCTCTCAAGGGCCGTTGCGTGGGTTTCGTCTTCCTGAACGTTGTTCGTTGTTGCCATCGAGTGAGTCAGTACCATGCAACTCTTTTGTCCGGGAAGCGTTAGCTATGGCTTACAAACCAAAAACTTGATTCCCACAGATGGCGCCAATTAATGATGCCGAAAAAACCACCAGTAAGCCACACGGTACTCGTACACTCTAAACAACACCTACACAACAAAAAGGAGAAGACCTAACAGAGAGCATCGGTGTAGTGCCGGCCAAATACCCTCCGAAGGTTAAGTTAGAACTTCTTTCAACTCTAGAGTGCTAGAGAATGGTTAATTATGCGTACCTTGATCTGTGAGGGTATTGGGGCTTTTATAGTAATAAAAGGTTGACATCTCTTTCTTGGAGTAGAAGTCTTTTCCTCATAGGAATCCTTATGAGTGTGAATTGCAGAATCCTTTCCTTATAGGACTCTAACACTGAGCGTGGAATACAAGTAATTTCCTTATTACTCATGCGTGGTGGCCAAGTCATAGTTTTACTTAGAACCGTCGGCCTCAGGGCCGTCAGCTTGCCTTCCCTTCAGCCATGTCGGCGTCAGTTCCTTGCTACGTTCTATGGATTGCCCAAGAGCTCCGAAGTACTGTCCATCAGCCTTGGAGCCTTCAGCTTTTTCCAGTTGTCTAATCCTGTCAGCTTAGACCGTAGGCTCTTTCGCACGTGAAAAACTGGGTTGAATCATAGTTTATTTTTACGTATCACTTGTGGTGTTTATTACCGATTACCCTAGACTCTGTTATTAATTATGTTATTAATTTTCCTTTGTTTTGTTCACAAAAGGTAAGAACATATACATAAACGCCTAGAGATCATTTGGGCTTTGGGAGGACATTGATTGGGTATTTGTATGTATCGTGTTGACTATATATACACTCTTTTTGGGTTAGTATTTTAGCCTAGGCATGATTTTATTATTATTTTTTTGGTAATGACAGGATATATATCATTAAACAAGAGAAAAAAAAGCTCTATTCATCTGCCGACCAGTTCCGAATGATGGCTTGGGCCTTTTTAGACTCTTTGTTGAAAATTACTAACCACATTAATATAATTCATGGTCTTTTACTATGATAGTAAATGACGAGTGGAGACCGGCCGATAGATCTTATTTTAAAGAAAAATAAAATCATCGAGCAAAATCTAAATGGATATGCAGGATCTTCTAAAAAAAAAAAAGGATAGGTAGGAATATTAGGGTCCTTCCCATATAAAATTGGCCAATTTTATTATTCAAATTAAGTGTATGTTTGAGAACAATTTATTTTTAGTTAAAATTGAAATTTTTTTGCTAAAAGTACTGTAAATAAAACTAAAAACTAGCTGAAATAGTACCGTAGAACTCATGAATAGTACCAAAAAGTGCAACGAAACCCATGAATAGTAGCAAAAATAAGCTAAATAGTAAAAAAAACTGACATTTTAAGCCAATGCCAAACACAACCTAAATATTAAAAATTTAAAGTTATATATATTATCGTGTTATTTCAAATTATATGTCATTTTATTATTTGTATATTATTAGATTAAGAAAATCAAATCTTAATTGTGAAATGGATTCTCTCTATTTTAAGTAAAATGTAGGCAACTAAAAAAGATGCATGTACCCTATCCTTGTTTAATTAGGATAAAATTTGATTGAGTTATATTAATTTGAGGGAAACCATGACCCCTACTCAAATTTCACTTAATTTTGAGTCAAAACAAGGTACTTTTATACCGCCCCTCCTTCCACAGTTCCACACTTTGAATTTGAAAGTATGAAATGAAGGCACGCGGTGTAGAAGTTGCCAAAGGGTGACTTTGACATTAGTGTTGATAGTATATACTTCAAGTTCTAAACTTTGTGATTATTTCTCAACATGTGATAAGCGCTTCAATTTGTCTTTTATTGCATTCTTCCAAAGGTCACCATCTACTTCGTTGAAATCCGCAGGTTTTCCCTCAATAATAATCCCAATTAGTCACTAATCTCACTCAGAATTTGTACTTGTTTTTTTTTTTTGGGTAATATCTTAATTGTCGCATTTATCATGAGCTTATTAACAATTAATTGGGACATTTTCAGTGGTTATAATCTCCCAAAACTCACTCTGTAATGTGCATTAGCCAGGTTGTCCTTGCAGCTTATCTTTGTTGAAAATCTACTTCTTCTCCTTGTTATAACATTGAGTATGATTATAAGGAATATTCTTAGCAATGTACAATTATCAATAACTCGTGTTTCAGGAGTTTTTTATTCAATTTAAATTCAAACTTGGTGTACTGTTTGCATTTTCTCCGTACAATTGTAAACAAAAAAAAAAAAAAAAAAAAAAAGTGTAATTTACCTATAAATTTAGTCTACGCTGCCCAACACTGATGACCAATGCAGATGTTGAAGTTGCTATCAGAAACTAATTTTATTCCAAAAACATGTTGTTGATGTTTCTATTATGAACTTTCTTACATTCTTTGGTAGTAATTCCCTATAAGTGCCTTGATTAACATAAATATAGTATGTGTATATATATTTGATTATATAGACCATTCACTCAATCATATTACTTTATCACTTAATGCTGGCTCAGAAAGTTCATAGGCTATAAACTAATGAAAGTAAATCATTTGAGGGTTGAAGGTTGAAACAGTCTTACAATACCATGAACCTGTTGAGAAACCTCAAAATCTACTATATATGCCAGTCTTAAAGCCATAGCTGTTTGTCATATAATTAATAACACATCTCTATCTTCCTCTTCTCCAATTTGCTATCATTAATGTATGTACACGTTCTAGGTTGACTTCATCTTAACCTAGGGAAACTTCCACTGTAATTCTTTTCTCCCAACTTGTGGTATATAAATTAATCATCCATCGATGAACTGAATAATGAATATCGTAGACATGACGTCTTAATTATATGTTGTTTGTCTTCTACAGGAAACTAATTAATAATTTTTCTATGTAATTGCGCTGACTAATGAGGACTTTTGCTTATATTCAAACCAAAAATTAAATAATAAAAAACCTAAAGCAACCCCATATTGTTTCGTACTGCAACCTAGTTAACACTTAAATTAAATTTATTATAATTTGATAAAAGTAATTTTTTAAATTATTTGTTTCATTAATAGTAGTGGCTTGGATAATTAAATTAAATTATTGTTTATAGACTTGTAAGATTCGTAACAAGACGGGCAATCAGTTTTTGAGTAAGTGATTTCTAAAAAATTTAGTTCAAAATCAATTATAAATGATTTTAATGCCATGAAAGATGACTCATCTTTATTAAGTTATAGTTAATTTGTCAAATAAAGAATGTTTTCAATCATTTTTTTTGTTAATACTTAAGAATTTTATTGTGTTTATCTTGGTGGATAAAAAATGTTGTTAATCATTTTTTTTTAATACTTAAGAATTTTATTGTGTTTACCTTGGCCCCCCTGGAATAAATTCCAGGCTCCGTCATTGTATACAGTCAATTGTACATGATTTATTTATCTTATTATCAAATATGAGCCATTCCATGACTGATACCATTAAATTTTTTACTACTTGTGGAATGTTTCCTATAATGTGATTTATGTTGTGAACTAGAAGTTGACAAACGGAAGTTCCTACTGCCTTGTCAAATGAAAAATGGAGGGAGGAAAGTAAGAATGAGATTGAGATTTTCATTCATTTGATGAATAAAAAGTGAGAGGATAAAAATTGGCAGTGAGGTATTTTTTATTGAGTCCACAAATTTTAATCCTCCAAATAGAAGAAAAAGAGGAAGGAAAATATAAAAATATTACATGTACAATTACAATTTTACCTCTTATGTTTATCCAAATATTCATTTGTTAATACAATTTAATATTATTATAATTAAATTTAAAGTATCATTATAAATAATAAAATAAATATTTTCTTATATAATAATGGAATAAGAATAAATAACACAAAATTATTATTTCTTTCAATAATTTTTTTTCTCCCAATCAAATAAAGAAAAATTATATACATTTCTTATAGTCCCGCTTTTCTATCTCCTCTACTAAAATCAATGAACGATAGCAACATTTTTTTTTTCTTTCCTTTTAATTTTCTGTCTTCCTTATATATTTTCCATCAATTCAACCAAACATAGCTTTAATTATTGATGTAAACATTTTTCTACTCCTACAATATGAATGGACATGTATTCAGAAACTTTATTGTTTTGAACTTCCAAGTCCAATTGGTCAAACCACAATCTTCAACTTTGATCAAAAAATGTTTTCTTTTCCATTAGTGATGGCATAGTTGATGCTCACTTCACCAATGAAAAAAGGACTCTTAAATTCAAGAGACCATACTTTCACCATTTTTCCAATCAAAGGACGATAGTAGGGGTAAATGTTGGAGTGTCCCTCCAAAGTACAAAATGTCTCTAGCTAGCTTTTTCCACAATTTGAACCTTTACATGCCTCCTTCCAAACGCTATGACTTTGGCCGGGGCCATTGCCCTTTTAAGTAAATATTCAATTATTCCCTTTATTACTATCTGTGATATGCTTGACTATATAATATAGTTTGCTTGCTGAGGGAATAAACATTCCAACTTGCCTATCACAAACAAAAGAAACTTAAAAAATTTATATTATTGAAAAAGACTAAGAATTTTTAATGTCAGCTTTCGAAATGGCATTTAAATATCATGTTCCATGAGGGACCCTCCCTTTTTGAATATGCTTTCTGTGTCTTTGAAAAAACCTTTGTATTATTGGAAAACTCAAACTTCCACGTTTTTGTACTAAGTCATATGATAAATAGCTAATGGTTTTGAGGTTTGGAAGGTGAAAATGAGCTAGACTCTTAACAGAGATGGTGAAAGCTCAGCATGCTGAGGAGAAGATGCCTTTGAGAAAAGGTGCATGGACTCCTGAAGAAGATAAGAAGCTGACTGCTTACATTAAGCGATATGGCATTTGGAATTGGAGTCAGATGCCAAAACCTGCAGGTAAGATACAAGTAAATGTTCAATTTCAATGAATAAAAGCTCAATCATGAAATTGTAATGGTTTTTTGCATTTTTTTTGGGTGCTATATATGGTATATATGTTATATCTGGTGGAAAACACTTTGATTAACCTTCTCTTTCTTTCATTTTTTTTTTTCTTTTAGGTTTGGCAAGGTCTGGGAAGAGTTGTAGACTTCGTTGGATGAATTACCTTAGGCCAGATATTAAGCGTGGAAACTTTAGCAAGGAAGAGGAGGAAACCATACTCAAGTGCCATGAAGAGCTGGGAAACCGGTAAATACTCATATATATATATATATATATATAAATACTTCTCAATTGTAAGAGTGTTCTTTAACATTTTCATAGAATCTGTCTTCATATGAAAACATTTGTGTTTAATTTGGTTGAATTATTATTTAGATTAGATGAATGGATAGTTCAGAACACTGAAAATATGCATTTTTTTTTTTTCCTTTTTTTCCTCTTAATTTTTTTACATACAGTATATATTAATATGGGTTGCTACATCATCTATTATGCAAGTCTTTCCAATTGAATTTTTGGCTACCACATGTGTAAACCCTAATGATGGATATCACATGCAGATATTTAAGTATAAACTAAAATATCAATGATGTACCTGTGGTGATTGAAGTCTGCAAGGTTTTCCTGAATTATTACATAGTTAGCAAGAATAAATTAGACTCTTGCAAAATCACTCAAAGTGGAATTCACAAATTACACCTTTTTGTTAGATGACAAGTGATACCATGATTTGGTTATCTGAAATTTACAAAAGCAAGGGCTTGCAGTTGAGCTGTACCTTGATTTTTATATTTTTAGTAATATGAACTCAGGTATCACATTGATCGATAGTAATAAAGAAAGAAATTATAAGGATGCTTGTGGAAGAAATTCTAATTGAACCAATTTTGAACTCCTTATCAAGGGAGTCAATACCGTACCGGAGGCTGTACCGGTTTGGCCAGCGGTACGATATATTTCGGATACCGGTCAATACCGGTGTACCGTTTCGGATTTACCGCTATTTTTTATATTTTTATATATATATATATATATATATGTATGTATGTATGTGTGTGTGTGTATTATAATAAATATAAAAGTTTACCATAAAACATTTCCTCAATTCAGAACTAATTATTCATGGTTTTAGACTTTAGTATCAATTAAAATAAGAAAAAAAAAACACAATATAAAATATAGAAAGCTTAAAAGATACCATTGCATACTAAGAAAACAAATAATACTAATAAGTTAATGTAAATAAGTTACCATTCTGCCCTAACAAAAATTCAAAAATTACAAAATTTATAAAAAAATTAAAATTAAAATTAAAAAAAAAAAAAAAAAAAAAACTTTTTTCCGGTACGGGCCGGTACGCCCGGTATCGGCCGGTATTGCCCGAAATTGGCCGGTACGCCCGGTACATGGCCGGTACGCCCGGTATTTTTTCCGGTACGAAACAAGGAGGTTTATGTACCGGAATGCTTGCCGGTACGAAATATTCCGGCCGATACGGCCGGAACGGAACGGAATTGACTTCCTTGCTCCTTATGCACGAAGTGATTAATGCGTGAAGTTCAGCAAAATTACGTTAGATGAAAGGAAAAAGGAAAAAGAGAGATTAAGCTGAGACTCTCTTTCTCTCTCTCTCTCTCTCTCCTCCTAGCTAATTGGATCAAGATCAAATAAACTTTCAACACCTCTTGTGTGTGTTAAGAATCCTAGAAATTAATTAAGTTGAAGATATTCTAAGATCATTTATAGAGCATCTAATAATTAATTGTAAGTAAAGAAAAATATAAAAGGCGGATTCGTCCTTTTGCTCCTTAGCCTACGGGGCATTAGCAGCTGTTTCCAGCTGTCGTTCCCCTCACAAGGACATGTTCTTTTTTTATTTTATTTTATTTTATTTTTTATTTTTTATTTTTTTTTATTATCAAAACTAGCTGTCTCATCATAAGAGAAAAAAACGTGCTATGTAGTTATTTAAATGAACCCTCTTTCCTAAATCTCTCATTATTCTACTTGATCCAAGCATGTCAACGCTACATTGATCTTTTACATTACAATTGGCAATGTTCTTATCATTTTTTTCTTTCTTTTTTCAGATGGTCTGCAATTGCAGCAATGCTTCCTGGAAGAACAGATAATGAAATAAAAAATTACTGGCACACTAACTTGAAAAAGTGCTTTAGGAACAATTGGAGTACTAGTTCAACAACTGTATCACTCAAGGTGCAAAACTTGGATGTTGAATCTAACCAGAATGATTCATCTGGGATTAATCTCTTACATTGCGATGCCTCAAAAGTGTCAAACTTGGATGGCAATCATCCTATGTCACCACAACTGTCCACTGCTGATCCCTCTTCATCAAGCACTGACCCTGCTGTTGAAATTGATAGAAACCAAACCATAGAAGAGAATGTTTGTTCATCTGAAACATTTGAAGAACTCCAAAGTTTCTGGGAGCAGCCATTTTCATTGGAGGACTTATGCATGGTGGAAACAGACACTGCAGGATTTATAGCTCAAACTACTAAGACGTGTTTCCCAGAACCCATATATCCATGTATTTCTTATGAAGACGTCCACCATGATTTGTGGTTCAATCTACCTAATCAAGAAGAAATGCATGGTATGTGATAGTGTCTATATATTAGTATTGATTTGAGCCAGTGGAAATCACATCCCTTGTTAAGTTGTTCCATTATTAATATGTCAATAAGAATTAAGACATTTGAATCCTTGGGGTGTAATTAAACAGTTCAATCTATATGTACTATTGCTAGCCAATGTGCATTAAATATGAAGATAGAGATACTCTAGATGCTCTAGTATTGCATAGAAATTTTAGTTTGAGAATGTTATGCAGCTGATATATGAAGGGTTTTATTTTTATTTTTATTATTATTTTTATAAAGTTCATATATGAAGTTACCGGGTAAAATAAATGTACAAGATTTGGTGCAAAATTATGTGTATATGATAAAGCATTATACAGCATACATACGTGCAAGACCAAGATACTTTACATTCATAAGTTATGCTTTACATTCATAAGTTTTGAAAGGAAGGGACAAAAGTCAAAACTTTAGCATAGAAATTTCAATTGCAGACGGATATGGAAGAAAATTAAATTTTTGCTTTCATTGAGAGTCGAACTCAAGACCTCCCGCTTACTAAACGGGTGCTCTAACCAACTGAGCTATGAAAGCTGATTTCGTACGAGCTGAGGCAAGCAAATTAAATAATCAAATCTTCAAAACTGAAAATTTGCTACGTGATATTTCTCTTATTATTTGTGCACGGCTTGTTATCTTCAGATTTCAAAATTTTTAATATATATATATATATATATTTTTTTTTAATTAAATGATTTATTTGAATTAGATTAATGTTTATTTTTAGTTATGTACGCACCCTAAATTGATGGGCCAATGGGCCTACACTAATTGGGCTTACAATTTATTGAATGACGTGGGATTGAGGATTTCCTACTGAGGGTGGTTCTCACAACCAGACTTGCTTTTCTCCTCTCTCTCTCTTTCTCTCGTTCCTCTCTTTCCCTCTATTGTTCCTCTCTTTCTCTCTATTGTTCCTCTCCCCTTTCAACAACCCCTTCCCCATTCTCAACCCTCAGTATTTATAGAGAAATGTTAGTGGAACAGTTATGATTACCTCTGACGCTAGTGCTCTTGGAGGTCCAATGCTGTTAGTCGTAGGTGGGTGGTTAGGTGGGAGTGGCCTTGGAATTGGTTCTCCTTCCGAAGTGCTCGGCAACGGAGTTTCTCGGTCAGGAACGCGTCCGGCGCTGGTCCCCGGGTATAACTCGCGGGCCATGTAGCTGGCACTGTACGGCCCGTGAATCTAGGCCAAACCGGGGTGCGCGTACCCGGGAAGCAAGGACGGTTGTCACAGTGGGCCTGGAAGCCTCAGTTGGCCCAAATGACTTTGTTTAAGGTTCCGGGTACCTCGGACGGCCCAAACGGGCTTAACCGCCGTACAAGTTATGTTTTAAACTTTTCTTTAATTTTCTAAGCTGGCTTTTTATATTAATTTAAATGCTAAATTGACATTTGAAAAATGCCAAATATAATTTACTTTTTTTTTTATTAGTCACGTTAGCATTTACTATGCTTACAATGCACTTTGTTTGCCATATATGTTTTTTTCGTTGCTTAGATGATGGTGGGGATCAAAACAGAAACGATTTTCTAATTTCAAGGATTGAAGTAGACGCAAAATTAAATTAGGGATCAAAATGAGAATAAGTCCAAAATGTAATGACTAAAAGTGTATTTTTACCTATTTTTGAAGATGCAAGAGTTTCAAAACTATTGATTGCTATTTGCTAGTGTCCATGAGGCCCAAGCCCATCCTTGGGCCTATTATACTGTCGTACTATGTTGTACTTTGTAATATTGTACTAATCTGTTTCTTGGTTTAGATATAAAGATGTGGTTGGAACTGGTTAATCTATTTCACTCCTTACTCGGGAGATATTCCAAAAATCGTATGATAGTGTGGTGGATTGAACTTGGGACTTCTCTAAATACATCACATTCCAAATCAATGAGCTCACCACCCTGCTATGCTCATTAGGGTATAATATTGTACCACTAATTACATTGTTGCATATTATTACTACTTTGTGGACAGTTTAGTATTACACAATTCGATTAGAGAATTATATTCTCAATTAAAACATGATATTAGAGCGAAATTATGACAATAACTTTCTCCCAACATTTCCAACACAGTGACCTTCTTCTCTTGCATCCCACCATTATTGTCAACATAGTTTACTGCCACAAGACCACTACCTTAGATCTTCTCATTGAGAGTTGTCCTTTTAGTCGCCAATTGTTCCACTTCCACAAGATCCTGCAAGATCTCCACTAGATTTTTGCCTCTCCAGTGTCAACTGATATGCCCACCACTTATGGGAGGTCCATTCTGCTACTCCTCTCTGGTTGATGGCAGTTTAAGTTTTCCTCCACGTGATCAAATTAGGTTGGGTGCGAGTTAAGCACAATCCCAACTTGATCTGACCTGAGGAAAACTTAATGTCAATTTTCATGTCACTTCCTTGATAGTAATAACACACTAGCATCTGCATGGCTTGCTCCATCAGTAATTTGTCATGTTAGCATATGCATCACTTGACATGTTAAGTATAAATTATACCTAAAAAAGATAATTTTTTAGAATATTAAAGCACACTTTTGGCCCTTTAAGTATGCTACTATTTTCATTTTTGGTCATTTTGTTTCAAAATTTTTATTTTAGCCTTCTATGTTTGAATTTTTTTTTTTTTTTTTTTTTTTTTTTTTCCATATTGGCACTTCATCTATTATGTTCGCAATATGACCATAAAGTACCATTTATAATTAATTATTTAATGAAATATTTACACTAAAATTCTATGCAATGCAAAAACTTCATTGTTGTGGACAAAAATACATATTATGGAGGATCAAATTAGTAATGGAAATGAACAACAAGATCAATATAAATAGCCAATGAATTTGTAATTGAATTAGCATTTCTCTATGCATTGAGAAAGAGAAATGGTTTAAATTATAGAATTAGTAACATGTTGTAATTATCTCTAAAAAAAATATCAATATAAAAATACAAAATCAAATATGAAAGGTGGTAACAAAATTTTGAAACAATAGTAGAAAAAAAGAAGAAGAAAACAACCAGCACTTTTAATGACCAAAACCGAGAAAATTATTTTTGAAGTAACTTATTATAGAAAATCCCATTTTAGTTGCTATTCATAACTCATAAGAGCATCCACAGCAGCTGTGTTAAAATTTATGCCATTTTCCCACACCGAAGACCTACTTTATTATTTTACCACATTATTTTACAACATCCCATTTATCAGATGTTTTATAATTCAATTCTATACATTAAAATAATATTTACTACATATTAAAATAATATATTATTTCCTCTCTATCATCACCATCAACATCAACAACTCCCACCCGCAGATCAACTGCCACAGCCCACAACCACTGGCCACCCCCACAGATCAACCACCACCACCACCAATATCAGCCTTTGCTACCAATTAAAAAAAAAAAAAAACTCAAACAAACACTACACAGCCACAACCACCGGCCACCCCCACATATCAACCACCACCACCAATATCAGCCACTGCTACCAAAAAAAAAAAAAAAAAAAAATTCAAACAAACACTACACAGCCATAACCACCGGCCACCCCCACAGATCAACCACCGACCAAGCCACAAATCACATTTCACACAACCCAAACACACGAAATCCAGCAAACAACCACCATGATGCCCACGCCAATGACCAACAGATCTCCTAGCCGATGACCCATGCCAGTCAGAGACCCACGAACACCAAATCACAAAATCAAATCACCCCACTGAAATCAAACCACAAAACCCACCAAAATCATATGACACTTGCCGAACCACCATCACCCAAACCCACGAAATCAACCCAGACTCACACTTGTCGAACAACCGAACCATGAAATCAACCTAGACCGATGAAATCACGAACAAGGATGATCCACCACCACCCACGAAATCAACTCGGCCCACAAAGAAAGATCAACAATCAAAGAAAGAGAGGGAGAGTCAGAAAGAAAGAGAAAGAGGAGACACAGACAGAGACGGAGAGGCGGAGAGAACGAGAAAGAGAGAAAAGAAAAGAATAAAGTGAAGAGAGAGGAGAGAGAAAAGATAATAAAAAATTAATAAAACTTATACCATTTTCGTCCGTACCGTTGCAAATTTGCAACGGTACTGTTCATATGTGGTATAATTTTTGCCATTTGGAACATCTGATGAAGCTGCGTTTTTGTGTTTGGTGTGGCAAATGTGCCAAATATTTGACATTTGGCACATTTGCCACAGCTGCTGCGGGTGCTCTAAGAGGAAAAAAAAATGGAAGAAAAGAAAAGGCTATTGCCTGAAGTCAATATAATCGTTGACCCCTAAAATTATTTGGATAAAACAACTACAAACTCCAGCTTTCGTTTCAGCTTCATCTTCATCTTCATCTTCATTGTCTGCTTTCTTTGTTTCTAAATTCTCCAAAAAAAAGCCATGACTTCGTTTGAAGATCTCTCCAACCTCGCATATTCCGAGGGCAACTTCACTGTCCCTCAAATAAACGAAATTGTCATCCCCGCTCTCATTAAGCGTCTCACCCAAGCCAAAAGCTCCATCCCCATCCCCACCCCCAACACCACCACCACTTCCACCGCCGCCACCACCAACGACAACGATAACAGCGGTAGTGGCCATTCAATCGAGGAAGATTACCGCAAGATGGGAATCCAGCTTGAAAAGTTAAGGAAAGACATAAACTACATAGGCCTCGCTTTCACCGATTTCACCAACTTTGAAGACAACGCCGCAGCTCTCTTCAAGGCTCTCTTGCAACACACTCTCGACAAGTCCTTGAACGATTTGAGAGCCACTTCTCGCAGCCCCACTTTTCTGATCAAGCAGCTTCGATCCAAGCTTCAGTTGCTCAGCGAGATCGTCCTCAAGTTAAAGCTCCAGATCCCTTTGCCGCATAAGCTCTCCGCCCCCGACTCCGACGCCAGAAAGTACACCCGGGTCGGTGTCGGTGCGGATTACGATGATCTCCAGGTGATTGATAAATTGCCTGACTTACACTTCCACCCACTTTTTGATAAAAGCTTCGCTTTTAAAGATTTTAGGAACGTTTATGATAGTCTTGATGCTAGAACAAAGTTGTGTTTGTTGTGTTTCGCTTTGATTCCGGAGAATGAGGTTGTGAAGAAGAGGTTTTTTGTGTATTGGTGGGTTGGAGAGGGGTTGATTAATAGTCCACTGGGTGGTGAAGAAAAGACGTATGAGGAAATGGGTGATGAAATTTTCGAAAAGTTAGTGAAGATGGGCTGTGTTGAGGCTGTGAATAAGAAGCATAGAAAGGTCGCGGATAGTTATAAGATGAATCCTTTTATTCGTTCTGCCATGATTGAGTTTGCGAAAGATGCTGGGTTCTTTGATTTTGATAAAAAAGGGAATCCCACCGCGGATTTTTCCAAGTGTTACCGGGCATGTTTAGTACTAAATCACCGTTCTCAGAAGTTATTGAGAATTGGGTCTGAATTGGATCAAGAGAAAATGCCTGAGAAATTGCAAACTATATTCAATGTCAATGAGCCTTATCCTGACTTTTTCGAGTTGGAGTGGTTCTCAAAATTAAAGAATGTCAAGGTTCTTTATCTGGGGAGGTGGCAGAACTCGGCGAAGCATCACATTGAAGTTGAGAGCAGTGAATTCTTGAATGGTTTGAGAAGTATGAAATTTTTAAGGTTTTTCAGTCTTCAAGGAATCTCTAGGATCACGAAGCTTCCTGATTCTGTGTGTAAGCTATCAAGTTTGAGGATCTTGGATCTCAGAGCGTGTCACAATCTAGAGGAGCTTCCGGATGGGATAGGCTCACTGAAACAGCTGACGCACCTGGATATATCAGAGTGTTACTTGCTTGAATACATACCCAAAGGGATTGCCTTGCTCTCAGAACTCCTAGTCTTTAAAGGGTTTGTAGTTGGTGATCGCGTAAGTGCAGATTCATGTGCTCTTGGTGAGTTGTTAGAATTGAGGAAGTTGAGGAAATTGAGCATCTACACGAACAAGATGACTTTTCCCGCAGATGGAGAGGTAATTACTCTTCAACAATTTAAAAAGCTTCAAAAGCTGACAATTGTGTGGGGAGGTGGAGTAGACAGCCATGCTAAGCAAGACAAGGGTGCAACACAACCAACGGGAGCAACCACCATGAGTCCAAAGAAGAGTGGAGATAAGAAGAAGAAGCAAGACAAGGGTGTGGCACAACCAATTGCAGCAATCATCACTAGTCCAAAGAAGAGTGGTGGTAACAAAAAGCAAGAAAAAGGTGTGGCACAACCAACGGTTGCAACCATCACAAGTCCGAAGAATAGTGGAGATCATATAAGGCCAGACAAGGGTGCAGAACAGCCAATTGCAGAAAGCACCATGAATCCAGAGGATAGTGGAGATAAGAAGAAGAAAGACAAGGGTAAAGCAGAACTGACATTTGAGTCTGGCGCTAAACCACATTTCGCAAGAAAATTATTAAAAGCAGCCACCTTTAAGCAAGGAACAAAGCCAGTAAATCTGGAAGAATTTAAGGAACTTGAGAAACTGGATCTCCAGTGTTACCCTCAGATGACAGCACCCAGCTGGTTGATACCTGGAAAACTTGACAAGCTAAAGAAACTGTACATCAGAGGAGGGGAACTCCAAAATCTAATTCAAGAGAACGATAAGTGGAAAGTTGAGATACTACGTCTGAAGTTCTTGAGTAACATAAAGATGGATTGGAGAGAACTCCGGGCATCGTTTCCTCACTTATATTACTTGGAGAAATTCAAATGCCCTAAAATCACTTTGTTTCCATGTGATGAGAATGGGTTATGGCTAAAGCCATGAACTGAGCAATGGAATGAGAGCAGTTGCAAGACATAAATCTATGTATTCACTCAGTTGTTCTTGTCAAGATGATTCACATAATCAGAAGTATGTAATGTTTCTGGCCCAATTTTTGAATTTAGTTCTGTTTCATGTCCACTATATAAAATTTACAAAGTTGCAATTGCTTCTTGTACATTTTCTTCTTCCTTATTTGGAACTAGCTGCGAAGGTTTTGTTGTATTGGAGCATGTGGCATTCTTTTAAAGAAACTGGTTCTAACCAAAACATAGAGGATGGATTACTTTATCAAATATATATATATATATATATATATATATAAAACACGATTACTTTATTGAACAAGTCGTTGATTAATACTTGTTGCTTTATCAGGCTTATATTGCTGCAATAACTGTCCCAAGAAATTGACTATAAAACACAATAGATCAAGTTTAGAAGTGATGTTTAGGGTCAGGGAACGATTCACTTTGCTCCAAGTGACCATCTATTCCTTCTTTTTTATTTTTGGCATCTAGCCTATGAACTTTGCACCAGTTAGCTTATCCCACTTAGTGACTAAAGACTTGCTTGAGTTAAGCAATCTGATTCGAGTCACTGAAATTACTATAATTAGGCTCATTGATTGTTTATTCTGATGGTTGGAGTGAACTATTGATGAACCAATTTCTCTACTGCAATTTCTACAACCCCAAGAGTTCAATTTAAGACTGGATTGATATTGCAGGTTGCGTGCCCTTGTAAGATTTTAAGGATATATCTTATCTTTTGAAATACTCATGCTTGCAGAGAACTAAACTTCACTGTGACTTACTCTAGGAGTTTTTTAAAACATTCTGATTGAGCAATTCTTGTCTCCACAATCAGCGACTTCAGCAATTTGCTTGATTCTCGAATATGAATGCAGATTAGGAGACTAAAACTGAAATTCCACTGTTTCATCACGTACGTATGAACTGTCCATTATCTTGTTGCATTATAGACTCAGGTATATTTTTCTGAAATTTATTACAAACTAGCCGCAAGCCCGCGTGTTGTGCGTGATAATTATTTTTATGGTGGTTTTATTAAAAAAAATTTACAATTTTTTACAATTTATTTTATTTTTTATTTTTTATATACAAGATAGAATTTTTACTCTAGCATAATCTAAGTGTATATGTGTGTGAAGCTCTCTCTTGAAAACTTAAATCTCGGCCCTTGCCCCCCAAAACACCAAAACACCAAAAAAAAATGTAAACTAAAAAAAATTAATAAAACTTAACAATGATTAATTGAACCAATATTAGGATAAAATTTTGTTTTTGATAATTTATTAGGTTATTTTCTTTGTAGAAATTATAATTTCGGCCACCCAAAACATATTATCAAATAAAAAATTATTAGCAAAATCTAAGAATTAAATTTCTATACATGCATTATTATAAAATAATAATAATTAAAATAAAATTGCAAAATTTAAAATTTGTCACCTATCTGATTATTTTCGTTTGGCTAACCTTTGCTTTTCTTTAAATGAATGGTATTATAGAGTACTTCTAATACAACTATTAAGAGTGCTTTGTCCACCACAAAGGATTAGAAAATAAACAAAAATTAATAAAGTCTCATAGTTTAACATCTAAATTGAGCACTGTAAAAAATCATGCTATTGTGTTCAATGCCTATTATTTAATAAATTTACTAAGTTGCGAACTTGCAATTGCTTCTTGTACATTTTCTTCTTCCTTACCTGGAACAAGCTGCGAAGGTTTTTGTTGTAGTGGATTATGTGACTTATTTATTTATTTTTTAAGAAATTGCTTATAATCAAAACGTAGAGGATGGATTACTTTATTGAGAAAATTGTGGGATAATAATTGTTGCTTTATCAGGCTAATATTGCAGCACTGCCTCTTCCAAGAAATATAATATAAACTTACTAGATCAAGTTCTGAAATAATGTTAGGGTCAGAAAATGATTAACTAGCCGCAAATGGCTATTTATTCAGTGTTTTTCCAGTCTCATTTCCATACATTGGTGTGGTTTTTGTTCTTTGAGCCATTTATTTATTTCTAGAATCCAAACTATGTTTAGGAAGAGTGAACTGTGGGTGGAACTGTGTAAATTCATAACCAAGACAAAACAGCCAGAAACATGCTGGTCCCTGCCCCTGGATAATGGATTTTTTTTTCCCCGTGGTTGATTTTTTTGATAATACAGGACAATCGGTTTTATCATGTGCATCGAAGTTACACAGTCAAATTTGACTGGATCTGCTTATTAAATGGACTTGAAGCAACTATATTTGGATTACCTAACAGTCATCAACCATATGATTTGAGGTTTGCAAAATCTCCAAATATCATCGGAAGCTGTTGCAAGGCGTACAGTATTTAGTATTACACTTTGGTGGATCAACCATAACACCAAATAATTAAGGGTGTTTATGTATTGGCTTGGTTGGTTTGTAAAGTCTCCAATATATGTTCCAATTTTGCTGCAGTTTAACCGGGTATTTAAATATACTCCCCGATCATCATGCACATATCAAACAGGGATAACAATTTTGGAAATGCTTCAAATGGTGCGTTCCAGAGAGAGAACATCGATGGTTTGCTTAATTGCTTTTAGGTGGGATGAGAGGAACCACCTGTCTCATCAGGTCCTGGGAAAATTAAACATCATCTGTGAATACGAATTGCAGAAAATTAAATGTTGTTTAACTAAACGCATTAATCATCCACCATCCAACTCATGTTGAAAAAGATGCATAAATACTTTCATACAACTAGAGCAAAAACTATAAGCAACGCCAATCATCAGACAACTTTTAGCTGATTTCATAATGAAATGACAACAATAAAGCTAAAAACTTAAAAAGGAGAAACCAAAACCAAGAAAATAGCAAGTTAAAAAGCATGTGCTATTCAAATAATACTATACTGCTGCTGCTTGTGTAACATTTGGAGCGGCTTGATCCTGTAGTTGTTTTACTTGGTCATGCATGATCTCACCAAGCATTTTTGCAGTTATTGGAAAGCCATCACACTTTTGTAAAATTTGTTTTTTCAGATCTTCCACATTTGAAGGTTTGAACTGTAACTGTGTGCTGTCCCCATCTGTGCCTTTCTCAACTGCATCTTTGAATATTTTCCAGAAGCTCTCTGGGTCTGAACGTGGTAGAAGACGAAGTAGATTTTCCTCCCCAACCATGTTCTTTGCTAATTCCTCATTCCTACTCGTCACAATAACAGCTCCACCACACCCTTTTGGTAGTCCATAAGCAAGACAATCCCATTTTCCATCACGGGATAACAAAGAATCCAACTTACCATAAAATGATTGTGTCTCCTCTGCATCAATGTTCCTGGCATCATCAAGCACAATCAAATACCTCTTCCTATACAATTGCTGGTGAAGAGCATAGAGAAGCCCCTTGAGGCTATGATCCTCCTGAACCTTATCGATGATCTCCTCGTCAACTCCAAGGCAATCCAACATTCTCTTAACAATTGCAACTCTTGTGTCATTATCTTCATTTGGTTTTCTTGACGTGCATACCCAAATCCTTGGGAGGAAGTACTTCTGAACCTCCGGCTTATTGAAAATTACTTGACATAGTGTTGTTTTTCCTACACCAGCCTTACCAACAATGCCTATTGCCTTGAATTGATCATCACTTCCTTGCCTAAGAACCAACTTTTCAAGTACTGTCACTTCATTATCAAACCCATGAACCATAGATGCATCAACTACCCGAGTGCTCCACTGGGTACCTTGTCTCTCATCTGATGGACTTACTTGACCATTAAGCTGTGCAGTAGTCACTCCATTTGGAACCCAGCCTCTGAGCTCTACTGTGATTTCGTTTAACTTCCTCCTTGTCTTACACAAGGTCAGTTGGTCTCTCCAAGATAGCATCTGGCACTCAGTTAAAACATTGTTGAGGTAATATAGCTTTTCTCTCACCTTTTCCCTGTTTGATGGGTCTGCAAGCCAGGATGATCGAAAAATATTTTCAAGCAAATTTCTAATTTCCTTAAAGTGGGTGTGCAGGGGAATTTTTGAGCCACTCTCTCCCACACCGAGGCCATTACAAAATTGTTCCTTTAGATACTGATCAATCTCCTGTGCCATGTATTTCTACACTCTTTACAGCCTCCACCACTAAGAAGTAAGAACTGCTCTCTCTAAGGTTGCAGAGAAGTTTAATACTAATGCCTTGCTAATAGACTTTAATCTGGACTTTGCTCAATAATAGGACTGGTAAGTGGAGCCAATGATAAAGACTTTTTAATCAGTCTTTTTATTTTTGTAAAGACTTGAGAGAAGGTCGTCTTAATTTTGGAGGAAGAAATGTGAGAAAGTTGACTTGGGTGGTCCATGTGCTTGGGTCCTTACTCCTTGGGAAGTGAGAAAGTTTCAGGTAATTCCATAATATTATTTTTATTACCCTCTTCAGCAAGTGACTACATAAAAATATATTCTGAAGGTCACCTCAATCAGAAAAAGCATAAAAATACTCAGCAAAAAAAAAGGAAAAGCATAAATCCAATTTGCATAAAAGAAATGTGTTTCAATTTTAATTTAAAATTTTTTTTTTTTAAATTGTATCAATTATTTGGTGGTTTATTTGTCACAGTGCGAAAGACCAATAAAGTCTTGGTCTTGGTCCTGGTCGCCTGGTTCTGTCTTTTGACAAAGTTCTCCGTTTGCTTGTGGAATGATAATGAAGATAGGAAAAGAAGAGAGCTGATCTTTGGAACCTGAGATGACTGTTATGCTGGTGAATTGAGCCTCTGGAATGTGGTTGAGGTAAGTTTCTTACGCTTCCAAATCTTATACGAAAAAGCATAAGATTTTAAAATCTTTTTCCCTAATCTTTGCGTCAGTTTTCTCAGCAACCAACAAGAGTTTAGTGTACACAGTTTCATCATCTTCACTGCTGTCAAATAGCATTATAGTCTTTGTATGCATAGCATAATTCTTAGCCTCAATATATTTTTGAGAAATTTATACTGGTGATTCCATAAGTGAAAACCTTAAAGGTATGTAGTCCATATATTGATAATAATGCTTCAAAATTTCATTCAATCAAAAAAGAAAAAAAGTTTCAAAATTCAGAAGGACTATGAATTGATTTACCATTATGCTGGTCATTCACACTTGATTGATGGAAATAGATATTTTTATGCAAATTCTTGTTCTTCTTTTTGTTTTGTGTTTTATAATCAAATTCTATTTAACTTCTGCTTATATTTGTAGTTACTTGGAAATTAATCATCGAAGTTTTCTTCGCCAGACTTATAGAAAGTAAGAAACCAGAGGGAAGAGTATGGTTTACATCATCCCTCGCAAGTTCAAGAAGTTTTATGATACATGGAATGTCCAAACCTTTATTCTGTTTAGCCTTTCACTACAGACCATTCTAATTCTGTGTGCACCGTCAAGAAAGCGAACAGGAAATGTAATAGTAATCTGGTTGATCTGGTCAGCTTACTTGCTTGCCGACTGGGCTGCTAACTTTGCAGTTGGACTTATTTCCAACAGGCAAGATGACACTTCAGGCAAAGCTGGAGTCCCTGCTGATCGTTATGACATTCTGGCATTTTGGGCTCCTTTTCTTTTGTTACACCTTGGAGGTCCAGATACCATAACTGCTTTTGCTCTGGAGGATAATGCCCTCTGGCTGAGGCACTTTGTTGGGCTTGCAACTCAGGTTGCTGCCGCTTTTATTGTCTTTGGGCAATCACTTCCCACAAACAAACTATGGGTTCCTACTGTCCTCCTGTTTGTTGCTGGAACCATTAAGTATGGTGAGAGAACGCGTGCTTTGTATCTTGCAAACCTGAATAAATTCCGTGAGTCGATGCTTAAACCACCTGACCCGGGGCCTAACTATGCAAAGCTCATGGAGGAATATGCTTCAAAGAAAGATGCCAAACTTCCAACTCATATGGAAATGATTGGAGAACCCAATAAAGAATCAAAGGCTGCACTTTTTGCTGAAGATGTAGGTGACCTGAAGGATGACGTTGTGGTTGTGGGGCATGCTTATCGCTTCTTTAACATCTTCAAGGGTCTCATCGTGGATCTCATCTTCAGCTTCCGTGAGCGCCATGACAGCCGTCTATTTTTCCAGAAAAGAGAATCAGAAGAGGCATTTAAAGTAATAGCAGTTGAACTCAACTTCATCTATGAAGTTCTCTATACTAAGGTTGTTGTGGTGCATTCAGTTTTAGGATGCGTAGTACGATTTATATCCTGGAGCGTGGTTGTGGCAGCCCTTTTGACTTTCTATTCAATTGATAAGAAAGGTTTTCATAAGATCGATGTTAGAATTACCTATACCCTGCTGTTTGGTGCTATAGGCTTGGATACAATTGCTCTCTTTATGCTTATCTTCTCTGATTGGACTGTTGCTAGCGTCAAGAAGTCTATGGAAATTAGCTTCATACGCCCTATTGCCAAATTCGTTTGCATTCCCCTCAGGTACTATCTATCTTTTAAGAGGATAAACTGGCCTCCTCAAGAGGCTCAACAGAGTTCAGAGACTCCAGAATCAATAAATTGCTCAGAGTGGGTTAGAAGAATCCTATTCAAGAGGTGGTCTGAATATCTCTATACATACGACTTCATAGAATATTGCCTGAAAGAACGCCCAAAAACCACGTCCCTTAATGTCTTTGATTACTTGTGGTGTTTTTTGATTTGTGTAATTGAAACTTTTGGCCTTAAGGATTTCTATGATAGGATGAGATATGTGTCGAAGAAGCCATGTACCAAAGAGCTATGGAATTTCATCTTTGAACAGCTGAAAGAGAAATCCAAGCTTGCAGATGATCCTGAAACTGCCAAGAGGATATGTGCAGCTAGAGGTGATTGGATTCTTCAGGATAGTGAATGGAATAGTGGTAGCACTAAATTAATGTCTTATGTTGTTGATTTTGATTATGATCAGAGCCTTATGTCGTGGCATATTGCTACTGAACTCTGCTATACAATGGACAAAAACAACCCTCCTGATGGTAGCAAAGAAATCTCTAAGACCCTCTCGGATTACATGTTATATCTTCTTGTCATGCAACCTACTATGATGTCTGCTGTGGCAGGTATTGGACAAATTAGATTCCGAGATACCTGTGCGGAGGCCAAAAAGTTCTTTAGCAGTAGGGACCTAAAAGGACCAAAAGAGGAACATAAAGAGGCCTGTGAAAGACTCCTTGGTATAAATACAGATGTTCCACCTGTAGCTGTGAAGGGAGATAGAAGCAAATCTGTCTTGTTTGATGCATGTATTCTGGCCAAAGAGCTGGAAAATTTGTACAAAGATAAACCCGAAAATAAATGGAAGCTAATGAGTGAAGTGTGGGTGGAATTGCTGTCATATGCAGCAGGTCATTGCCGGGCCAATACTCATGCTGCTCAACTTAGTAAAGGAGGCGAGCTTATCACTTTTGTCTGGTTATTGATGGCACATCTTGGTATTGGGGAGCAGTTTCAAATAAATGAGGGCCATGCAAGGGCAAAACTGATTGTGGGTAAGTAAACTGAATAAATTGGTGAATTCAACGTTTGTAGGAATGAATCTTTCTATGTAGAACTCTGTTCTTTTAAATATGGGGGATGAGCATAAGATTTTATTTCACTTTTGTTTACTTCTATAGGAATGGAGATGTTTGTAATGTTGTATGAAAACACTACTACTTCTTGTGTTCTTGCTGCTAATTTTATCTCAAGAATGTTTCTCATTGTCATGAATTTATTGGCTGTGACAGTTTAGTGGTTTGTACGGAATTTTTTTTAATAGAGCTAGGGAACCTGAAATGCATATTTTATTTCACGCCCTTTCATGTACACACACAAGAAAACTTAAAGAGAAGAGTTCTGCTGCCGGAAGTATTTTGCAACCTCCAATTCATTAGGAGTTGAGCCGGGAACAGGAGAAGATAACTTTCCGACATTTGCATCTTCTCTTTTACATGTGGGCATCATAACTAGACATATACATGTTCTCTCTCACAGAATTGTGGTGTTCAAATATTATGAGAGAAATGATACATATGCCATATGTATCAGATAATTATTGTGGAGATTGATTAACCAATGGTTCAATTTTATATCCTATAAGACATCGTCTTGAATGATTAAAAAGAACAACTATATGTGAAGTTACAGTTGCCTTACATCTACCAATTTAAACTTTAATGAAAGAAAAACTTAGTCAAAAAGAATTCTTAATTTCGTTAGATTTTTAATACATAATTGTCTTGCTTTAGATTTGTAATATCTAATCTAAATCATAAAATGAATTCATCCAAATGGAGAAGATCATAATATTGCTAGTTCGAGGTCTTGTCCTCCTCTGCTTAGCTGCTTTTCCACCTCAATTAAACCTCTCTTTGGCATCTTTTTCCATCCTTAAATGACTGATCTCTCGTTTACCAACTATTACTACATCACAAACCTAATTTTAAATAGACCACCTACTCTGCCTCTGGGCCTTGATTTATCTCTTCTTACACTTATGGGCCTGACATGAATTGTTTTTCAAAGTGGTTTCAGGGATGTTCTTTTTTTTTTCTTTTTTTTTTTTTTAAGTGTGAGATGACATATTGTGGACCAACATCACTTCCACTAACACTATTTTATAAAGCATCAATCACAACCTTAAACTTCATCTGATGTGAAAAAAAGTACTGAAATTTTTTTTGTCATTATACTTTTACTGTATTTTTCATCCCATGCTCACTGTCTTATTTTTTAGATCAGTTCATTGAGCATCACAACAACAACAAAAACAATAACATGTTTTTATAATAAGTATCTAATATTTGAATCTCTAGTTCATCTGAGAGGGGCCAATCAAAATGAAAATAGACAAGCACTCCATAAAAAATATAAAAAGCTGAGGGGTGCAGGGACCATTTGGAAAAGTTTATACGAGCACTTCATAGAGACAAACACTTTGGATTCATATGAGATATATTCACGTTATAATAAGAATTCAAAGCTGAGATTTCTTGCCAGCAACGTTGATACATCTTTGTACATAAAAGTTGCAGACTTGCAGTTAGTGTTGGTAAGTAGATAAGGAGGAGTGAAGCAATCAAGCATGAAAGATAGCAGGAAAAGAAGAGAAACATTTGTTTCTTTCAAAAGCATATTCTTTTTTTTCTTTTTCTTTTTTTTTGAGAATAAAAGCATATTATCAAGAAAGCTTCTAGAAGTTACTTTGAGAGAAAAACTATATTCTGTTATTGATCAGAATCCAGAAATTAGTTAAATTACATTAAGGCTCTGCCTTATATACACGGTTACAGAGCTAGAGGGAAACAAAACTAATCTAACTGATTTTAACTAACTAATCCAGTCCTAATATGATAGCTGTACAGCATTTACACATTCTCACATGCTAACTACTCACATGTCAAACACTTAAATGAAACGTTGCCATTTTCCTTTAATTTTCCTTTCTTCCTTTGCTTGTAAACTCTGTTGTTTTGATCCTCACTGCATTTGTGCTCTTCTTCTTTCTTTTGTCCCGTTTTGCTTGCATCTTTCTCAGTTACATTCTCAACACTCTCCCTCAAGTCATGATTTACAAAATCATTGACTTGATAAGATGAGGTCTTCAGACTTGGTAAGTAGATATCTATTAAACCCAAACAATTTACCAATCTGCTAAAAGCTTGAAGTCCCAAAGCTTTGGTAAAAATGTCTGCTATTTGAAATTGGCTTGAAACATAAAAGGTTTTAATCACACCCTCTGTTATCTTGTCCCTGTCCAAATAGCAGTCAACTTCTATGTGTTTTGTTCTCTTGTGAAACACAGGATTGGCTGCAATATGCAATGCAGCCTGGTTGTCACAAAAGAGTTGAGCACTTCTTGGATGATCTACCCTCAAGTCCTTTAATATTTGAAGAACCCACACAATTTCACAGGTTGCAGAAGCTATTGCCCTGTATTCTGCCTCTGCTGAAGATCTGGAGACTGTGCTCTGCTTTTTAGACCTCTAGGAAATCAAACAATTCCCTAAAAGCACACTATAGACTGTGATGGATCTTCTGGTATCAAGGCAGCCTGCCTAATTCGCATCACAGTAGGCTTTCACTTGCATACTTGAGCTGCTAGAGAAGAACAAACCTCTACCTGGTGTACCCTTTAAATACTGCAGTACCCTATTGACTGCCAACATATGAGGCTCTCTTGGTGCAGCAAGAAACTGACTTAACCTAGGCACTACATAGGTGATGTCAGGTCTGGTTAAGGTAAGATATAACAATCTTCCAATCAATTTTCTGTACTGGCTTGCATCTGAAAGAAGCTTTCCTTCATCCTTTGCAAGATGCAAATTTTGTTCCATTGGAGTTCTAGCTGGTTTAGAACCCAAGAAGCTAGTGTCTTGCAAAATTTCCAAGCAATACTTTCTTTGATTTAGGCTTATACCCCTGTCACTTCTAGCAACCTTAAGACCCAAAAAATACTTCAAAGAACCCAAATCTTTTAAGCCAAACTTAGCATCAAGCAGATGCTTCAATTTAGTAATACAACCAGGGTCATTGCCAGTGAGCAAGATATCATCAACATACACTAATAAAATGGTAATGAAGATCCTTTAGTGTAGGTAAACAAGGAGTAGTCTGCCTTAGATTGAACAAAACCAAAATTTAGCAATGTATAAGAGAACTTGGCAAACCATTGCCTTGAATCATGTTTTAGACCATAAAGGCTCTTGTTGAGCTTACACACCAAAGGACCACAACCAGAATTGGAAACACACTCCCCTTTGCTGTGAAAACTTGGTGGAAGACTCATATAAACTTCCTCAGCCAAGTCACCATGGAGGAAGGCATTATTCACATCTATTTGATGAAGGAACCACCATTTCACAGCAGCCAAAGACAAGACCATTCGGACAGAAACTGACTTAGCAACAGGAAAAAATGTGTCAGTGTAATCAAGTCCTTCCCTCTAGGGGTGTGCATGGGTCAGGTTGGGTCGGGTTGAGGAGATTTTTTGACCCAACCCACCATGGTGGGTCAAAAAAATTCAACCCAACCCAACCCATCACATAAGTCCAACCCAACCCAACCCAACCCACATGGGTTGGGTTGAACCCATGGGTTTGATAAATTATTATTATTATTATTATTATTAAATTTATTAAATATATTATTATTAGTGTATATTATATATATAATATATTATATATAAGCACTTATAGTATATAATATAATATTATTATTAGTATATATTAAATATATTATTATTAGTATATATTAAATTTATAGCTGATTTTAAAAAAATTATTAAATATATAATATATTTTAAATATATATTAAATATGGGTGGGTCGGGTCGGGTCGGGTTTGGCGGGTTTGTAATTTTATGACCCACACCCAACCCGACCTGCTATAAAAAAAAATTTGTGACCCAACCTAACCCACCAAGCCTTAAAAACCGACACAACCCGGCCGGTTGGGTTGGGTCGGGTCGGGTTTGGCGGGTCAGTGGGTTTTCTGCACACCCCTACTTCCCTCTGTGTATAACCCTTAGCAACCAAGCGAGCTTTATGCCTCTCAATGGAGCCATCAGACTTATACTTAGTCCTATAGACCCATTTACAGCCAATAGGACCTTACTAGGAGGAAGAGTGGTCAAAGTCCAAGTATTTGTAAGTTCTAGAGCAGTAATTTCTTTATCCATAGCCTCTCTCCAATCAGAAGATTGGACAGCCTCATGAAAAGAAGTAGGATCAAGTGAGGTGGAGTCAACTGCCATGACAAATTGCCTATAGTTCTTACTGAGATTGGAATAAGTAAGACAAGCAAAAATGTCATAAGGCTGACCAGAAAGAGGTTTGGAACTAACTGACTTGCAAGAATAGTCTTGTAGGTAGGATAGGGGGTGATGTGGTCTGGTGGATTTTCTGATGGGTAATGGAGAAGTAGGCTTAGGTACAGACACAGGAAGAAGATCATGCTCAAAATTAACAATAGGAGTAAAATGTGCTAAAGGAGAATCTGAAGGAGAATCAAGATTAGTAGCTGCAGAAACAATTTCTGCAGGAACAGTTTCTGCAGGATCAGGAATTTAAGTATCACTATTAAAAGAAAAGGAAGAATTTGAAATGGAAGAGTCAGGAACATATTGGGGAAAAACAAAAGAATCATAACTAGTATCAAGAGAGGAGTGATCTGTAAACTTGGATGTGGAAGAAATGGAAGCAAAAGGAAAAATAGTCTCACAGAAAATGACATCTCTAGAGACAAAAGTAGTGTTAGACTCTAAATCCAAAACCTTGTACCCTTTAATACCAATTGGATATCCTAGGAAAACACATTTTTTAGTTTTTGGGGCAAGCTTGTGTCTGTTTTGACAAAGAGTAGAAGTGAAACATAGGCAACCAAAAGTCCTAATATGTCCATATGAAGGAGGAACTTGAAAAAGCATTTCATAGGGGGTTTTATTATGCAAATGTGTTGAAGGTAACCTATTGATAAGATAGACTGCAGTGAGAATGCAGTCACCCCACATTTTTAAAGGTAAGGAAGAATGAAACCTCAAAGCTCTTGCAACATTTAAAATGTGTTGATACTTCCTCTCAACAATGGCATTTTGTTAAGGAGTTTCAACATAAGATAAGTGATGCAAGATGCCTTTTGATTTGAAAAAATCCTTCATAATGAACTCTGTCCCATTATCACTTCTAAGACACTTAATTTTTGCATCAAATTGAGTTTCAACCATTATAGAAAACTGTTGAATAAGAGCTTGTGTCTCAGACTTAGATTTAAGTAAGTAAACCCCAGTACATCTAGAATAGTCATCCACAATGGTAAGAAAGTATTTGTAATCTTCTGTGTGGTGGGAACTGAAAAGGGTCCCCAAAGATCACAATGCACAAGATCAAACACACATTTAGAGACATGAGTACTAACAGGAAAAGACAATCTTTTCTGTTTAAAGAAATGACAAATGTCACAACAAGATATTTTATTAGCTTGCAAACCAGATACAAGATTATGGAGTAATGATAGTTTGGCATAAGAAGGATGCCCTAAACGAAAATGCCACAAATCAGCATTAACAGTCTTATTATTGACAGAATTAAAATGAACAGAAGGTAAAGAAGCAGGTGTTTGTGAAGAAGCAGCAAGCATAGAGGATGATGGAAGTCTGTGTTGTAGCAGATAGAGGCCATTTGTTGCTTTACCCAATTCAATCATGTTCCAATTGGCTAGGTCCTGGATAAAGCAAAAACAACCAAGGGACACAAGACAACAAAAGAGTGTTTTAGTGAGCTGACTGACAAATATGAGATTAAAAGTAAAAGAGGGAACACATAGAACTCCATTAAGGGTAAGATGATCTGTAATATGAACTGTGCCTATGTGAGTAACTAAAGCCTTTTCTCCATTTGGCAAATAGACCAAGGTGTTGATGGTGGATGTAATAGTGGATAAGCAAGACACTGAGTGTACCATGTGGTCTGTGGCACTAGTGTCAATAATCCAGGTATTGGATTTGTATGCTTGTCTATCAACTATATGAGCAAAAAAAATAGAATGAGAAGGATTAGGGGGTAACCAAAAAGGATTACCTGAGAAATTTGTAAAATAAGGCATGGATGAGCTGGTACCAGCAGTAGCAACAGCATTGGACAATGGTGAAAGAACTGAAGCAGCCTGGTGTGAAGCCTGAGATGAGTTAGCTTCCTTGAAGGACTGAGAAGCAAGGAAAGAGAGTAGTTGTTCACACTGACTCTGGGTGATAGGACATTTAGGTGTATTGACTAGAGGCTGTGCTTGAAACTGAGCTCCTGGATGCTGTGGTGAGCAATGCATCAAATCAGGTTGATTAGGAAAACCTTGCATTGGTAGAGAAGGAAAATTCCCAAAAACACCATTGCTCCTAAAAACACCATTGCTAGAGACCTGATTAGCAGATGCCTTCCCTTTGTGTTTATAGCCTAGAGGATATCCATGTAACTTGTAGCATTTATCAGCTACATGACCCATAAGTCCACAATAAGTACAAACGGGCCTTTCTTTCCTTGAATTACCATTCTTTCCACCTTGGTTTCCATGATTCACACCTTGATTCCACCCTTGATGCCCTTGAAAGCCTTTAGGATTAGCATTATTGACATATAGAGCTGTTGGCTCAATAACCAAATCAGCTTGACCAACTTGCCTACGTTTTTCTTCTTGCAAGATCAAAGAATAGGCTTTATTCAAAACAGGTAATGGCTCAGTGATCAAAATTTGACTTGTGACAGTGGAATAACTGTCATTGAGTCCCATAAGAAATCGAAAAAGTTGATCCTTTTGCTGAGCATTCAATTGATTTCTTTGAGAACCACAGGTACAAGCATAAGTACAAGTAGTAAAAGATTGAAAATGCATAAGTTCATCCCATAGAATCTTAAATCTGGTGAAATAAGAACTCACCGATAAGGAACTTTATGCAAGCTTCGAAATTTCTTTCTAATCTCAAAGAATCTTGGAACATTTGGCTGTGAAAACCTATCACGCATATCAATCCATAAATCCCTTGCAGTGTGGATGTACATGACACTGGTAGCAAGATCCTTACTCAAAGAGTTCACCATCCATGAAAGAATTGTGGTGTTTGCTCTGTGCCACATATTGTACAGAGGATGAGAAAGATCAGGTGTAGGAATCAAACCATCAAGAAAGCCAAATTTGTTCCTACCACTAAAAGATAGAAACACTGCCCTTGACTAACTGAGATAATTTTCTAGACCAATCAGTGGTTGGGAAACCAGAATAACATCTGAGGGTGGAATGAAATAAGGGCTCGAAGGGTTTGTATTTGCATCATCCATTGAAGGTGCTTGATTGGACGATCTGTGATTTGCTGTGTTGGAAGTGTTGGTGGGAAGAGCTTCAGAATCTGAAGCAGTGTTGGAAGCGGAAGCCATTGATGAGCTATTCAAGCTCTGACACCATATCAAGAAAGCTTCTAGAATTTACTTTGAGAGAATAACTATATTTTGTTATTGATCAGAATCCAGAAATTAATTAAATTACATTAAGGCTCTGCCTTATATACATGGTTACAGAGCAAAAGGGAAACAAAACTAGTCTAACTGATTTTAACTAACTAATTCAGTCCTAATATGACAGCTGTACAACATTTACACATTCTCACATGCTAACTACTCATGTGTCAAACACTTAAATGAAACGTTGCCGTTTTCCTTTAATTTTCCTTTCTTCCTTTGCTTGTAAACTCTGTCGTTTTGATCCTCACTGCATTTGTGCTCTTCTTCTTTCTTTTGTTCCGTTTTGCTTACATCTTTCTCAGTTACATTCTCAACACATATTCTTTGATTTAAAAAAAAAAAAAAAGCATATTCTTTGATATCTTTTCTTTTTATGCCTAGAATTATTGAATATTGGGACCCAAGTTTGCAGGAGGAGTTATGGACCTTCATTTTCCTACATGTCTGACAGCAATGTAACCGCACAAAATTTATAACATTAACACTGGTAGGTGTGCGGATTTAAGAATATGAACCACGACAAAAATTTTGGCTTAGCCAAATTCTTGGATGCTCTAGAGTTCAACAATCGAGAGGTTTCACATGTCCCAAAGGCATCCCATTACATAAATAAAGCTCTCTAGCATTGTAAAAAATTCCTAAAATTGTAGCGTAATAATTGATTTTTTTTTTTCCAAGAAAAAAATTTAGGTGCAATTTGTATTCTTTCCCCCGCCTTTGAGAGAGGGCTCCCAAAATATTTTGCTGATAGAAATCCAGCTCAATTTATTCTAAACTATTTCACCTAAAAAAAATTTCTATAGCTGTGTCGAATACTCATTTATAATTAAGTTTCTTAACAACTTGTAAAAAAAAAAAATGTTAATTAAACTTTTTTTTTTTTGTTGTAGAGTTTCAAACTATAAAATGTTAATTAAGTTTCTTATTCAACTATCATAGACTTTACCAGTTGAGCTAGCCGGAATTCACAATGTTAATTAAACTTATATATATATATATATATATATATTAGGTATTGACTAGGAAGCCACAAAGAATGAAAGAACACTACTGTGGCTACCGACTATGATTTTCGTTTTTCTCTAGTATGTTTGACATTTGAATTTGGTTTAATTCATTGAATGTTCTTTATCTTTTCCACTCTATTCTGGTTGTGAATTACTAAATCTTGTTGCTTATGGTGGTGGATGTTGTGGTTGATGGTGGCATTTAGGTAGGTAGGGATAGCCAATAGAAAATTTTGGGAGCTTTTTCCAGGACAAAAGGGGCTTTTGCCTTTTTTGGGCAAATTAAATAGGAAAATACCCCCGTTCCCAAACTAAATAGGGAAATGCCTCTCTTTTAAAACTTGATTTTTGATAAATCAAGTTAGAAAAAAAAAAAAAATTCTAAAGCTCTATAGTGGCGTTTTAAGGAGCCTATAGTGACGTTTTAAGGATCTATAGTGACGTTTTTTAACTCGACTTTAAAGAAATCGAGTTATAGGTAAAAAAAACTTGATTTCATTGCCTATAACTCGATTTTATTGAAGTCGAGTTAAAAAACGTCACTATAGGTCTTTAAAACGTCGCTATAGGCTCCTTAAAAACGCCACTATAGGGCCTAACTTGATTTACCAAAAATCGAGTTTTAAAAGAGGGGCATTTCCCTATTTAGTTTGGGAAGGGGGGCATTTTCCTATTTAATTTTCTTGAAAAGGGCAGAAGCCCCTTTTGTCCGCTTTTTCCATACAAGTCAAATGTTTGAAACTGTTTTTAATAGGATTTTTAAAAATGCAAACCAAGACTACAAAACAAATTGTTCTTCCTATAAATGTTTTTAGCTAAAAATTTTTTCCATTGAGAAGTACTTTTCCATTGAAAAGTATTTTATGCTGGAACGAATGCAACCTTTGGTCTAGGGGAAAAAGAAACTATACAATTAATCTTTTCAATTAAAACATAGAATACCTAAAAATTGAATTAAGTTGACATTTCAATCTGTTTAAACATAAAATTAAAGTGGATCCTTCTTTTCCTATACAAATTGAAAAGTCTCCTGAACATTAGTTTGCAGTTTTTCTAAGAACTTTACTATCGGTTGGGTTGCCATGCATCTTTTTCCTACAATGCAATTGATTATAAAAATAAATAAAAGTTAAAGTACAATGCAATTTGTATCTATCTGCTATCAAGAAGAAATTTCAACCGTATGAAAGTCCCATCTTGGACCCCATAACAAAGTTCTCGTAATATTATATGCAAAATTCCTAGTTCTCATGCAAGTCCATAGATTGACTTCATAGTGACATCCAAGTGTGATTCTTCAAATTAAGTTTTATTTGTTTCCGGTCATTGTAGTTGACTGATTCCTTTTCTGATTTAGCTGAAAGAGATTTTAGTACCAAAAAAAAACTAGTAAATAATATGATATAAACTCAAAAAATCATGTAAAAAAAAGAAAAAAGAAAAAAAAAAAACTTGTTTTTTCAGTGTAAACTAACATTTTAGATGTGTTATATCATATGTACTCCGAAAGTTCCTAATATGTAGCGATAATCAATATTGTGACCCTTGTCTTTCTTTTTCAGTTAAAGGTGTGGTTATTTAAAAAAGAAACAAAAAGTCTAAGAGTCTAAACATGCTTGTTAGTTGTAACATCAATATTATATATATTTCATCTATTTTCAACAATAATTATGTAAAGATAAAGACTTCAAAAAAGACTTAAATGCTTAGCAAAAATAAAGATTAGTAAAAGAAAGATAGATTTAAGCCTTAGATGTGCTTTCAGTTAAAGGTGTGGTTATTCAAAAAAGAAACAAAAAGTCTAAAAGTCTTTTTTTTTTTTTTTTTTTTTAAGAATCAAGTCAACACTTTTTATTGATCAAGGAATACTGTCATGAATTACAAGTTGCTACACATCACTAGGGATGTCATTCTACCAAAAATGGGGACAAGGTATACATTTAGATGCCTTAGCTAATTTATCAGCCACGGCATCCCTTGTCGTTTTACATGGAAAAAAGTTGTTGATACCATCTGTTGGGCTTTGTGGAGCCTAATTGTGTTTGATCCGGTTGACAACCCGACCCGACTCAAATAATGTTGTGTGGTTTTTAATGGGAGATTTTTTTAGGCTTAGTCCATAGGGTGAAGGCTTGGGCCGACAAGCCCAAGCCTTAGCGCTCATTGTGAATCCTGTGCACAGGATGTAGAAAACGTAGCTTTGGTGATTAGGGTTTATTGTTGTAGTTTTTTGAGAGAGAGAAAAACTATACGGCCACACTTTGTATTTTTTCTTGATAATAGTAAAATCTCTGCAACTCCCTGGATGTAGGAAAATTGCTAAACCACGTAAATATTGTCTTATGCGTGTGATTGTTTTTCTTTGGCATGCGTTTTCTCTAATTTTTTGTTTCTTATAGGTTGGGAATTTCGTGTTAATTCTCTACACCATCATAGTTTACTTTGTGTTGTGAGCTTTGGGGCGGGTATTATCATGTTGCTTCTGGGCCATGAACTCAGGTATGGGTGGCTCTTGTGCTAGCTGGTATTCATGTAATCTGTCACGCATGTCTTGATACAACTGATTAAAAGGAAGAGAAGATGCTTGCATTCTTGTAGCATTTCTTTTGTTCCAAATACTCCAGGCGACGAAAGCAAATCGTTTGGCCAATTTTGGTTCCTCTGAATTTGTGATACCAATCCACAGATCTCTGAAGTCCACAAAGCACGTGGAGAGCTGGTTTCTGAGGCTTTCTTCTTCCTACCAGGCCTCCTCAAGTACTTGGCACCCCCACAAGGCGTGAACAACATCCTCAACTTCCTCATTGCACCATCGCATAGTGCATTCCATGTGACATTCCTGACCAGTAGGTTCTTTTTAGTAGGAAGTGATTCACGGCAAGCCCTCCACATAAAGTGCTTGATTTTGTTTGGTACACTCAGAGACCAAATCCTTCTCCAACAGTTGGTTTGGGCCGAGGTATTTGATGTGCTAGGAGTGGAAGTTTCACGCTTAGTCATTAGCATTTTATAAGAACTCTTGGTAGTGTATTTGCCTGACTTTGTACCAACCCAGATGAGCAAAGTAGGGGTTTGGTTTGAGCTTAGAGGGATACCGAGTATTTGTTGAGCTTCATGGGTAAGGAATTCCTGGACTACCCATTCCTTGATCCACCTAGGGCCATCTTCATCAATAAGAGCACATACCTTTGCATTCATTGGGAGGTTTTTCTGAGGTGAGATGATTTGTTTGCTTGCCATATCAGGCAGCCACTTATCACCTCTGATTTGCACTGGTGTACCATCCCCAATCTGCCAATATGCTTCTTGCTTGACCACTTCCCTCGACTTGAGAATTCTTTGCCAAGCGTATGAACCGGTAATTTTAACCCCACTGTTAAGGACCAAGCATGTTAGAAAGATTGTAGAACATAGAATTGGTGTTGTGAACTAATCTCCATATTTGTTTGCCTAGGAGAACCATATTGAAGTTCTCTAAATCCCTAAACCCCAAACCACCATTTAATTTTGGTAGGCAAAGTTTTTTCCAAGCTATCTAGTGGATTTTTCTTGCCTCACCTGAATACCCCCACCAAAATTTTCTAATCAATGCTTCAATGTCCTTGCATAAGTTCTTGGGGAGTTTAAAACACCCCATTGTGAAGGTTGGCATTGCTTGGAGGACCAATTTGATTAGGATCTCCTGGCCCACTTATAATAGGAGTTTTTCTTTCCAACCTTGGATTTTGTGCCATACTCTTTCTCTAATATGGCTGAAAGTTTCTTTTTTTGCTCTCCTAACAAATTATGGCAAACCCAAATACTTTTCATATTGTGTCACCACCTTTACCTCCAACAAGTCCTTGACTCTATTCTTGATATCTCCTTGTGTATTTATGCTATATGTTAGGAAATTTAGACCTCGGTTGATAGAATTAATAAGTTTTAAATCTGAGTTGTTAATTAGATTTATTATGAATAAAACTTGTTTAAACAAACAAACATCAATATCATGTCAAAATCATTTAGTGGAAAAATAAATAAGATAAGATATGATGACCCAGGAAAACCAATGAAATAAACTAGTTTCACAGTAAAAAACCTAAGGGGAAACCTTCCTGAAAAGCAATCCACTATAGTAAAAAGAAGTTTCAGATCTAGTACAAAACCTTTGTTCTTAGATTCTACAATTCCCGTAGATGAAATCACAACAGAAACCTTCTACCGCTTCAGAACCTCTAAACTCTCAATATATGAACGCCACCCTTTTAATGATGCACGAATCTTAGTACTTGACTAACTAATTGCACGGATCCTAGTACGCAATTTCAATCACCAACTAGAAGAAGATTGTTGGCTGCAAAGTTCTTCACTTCATCAACAATGAAGATCAAAAAGCACTTGGTTACAAAACCCTAAGGCGTAAAATGCAGTAGCTTCTTTCAGAGAGAATAAGGCATCGATCACCTTTTTCACATGTTCTTCTTGTATTCTCTTATGTGATAGCCTCTAAAATAAGTCTTATATAGGTCTAGGGTTGTGAGAAAAGAAACCCTACACAAATACAAAAGCTTGGACCGAAAATCAGATCTGGAAATCTGAATTTCTGTAACCTCGATAGATAGCCAGGTGTCAAGAAAGTGTCGAGGAGGTGTCGAGCTTTAAACTTCGACAAATACAGCTATCGAGAAGCTATTGGGGAGCTATCAAGGAGATAGGAGCTTTCTCGATTGATCCATCAGCTGTCGAGAAGCTATCGAGATTGCAATAAGAAGAAGTTGAAAATCTCGATAGATAGCCTAGCTGTCAAGAGGTGTCAAGAAGCTGTTGATATATCTGTCCATAGGTGTCGAGCTATCTGTCTAGCTTTATTAAACAACTTTTCTTCACTTGTTTTTTGGTCCAATCTTCATGGCTTTAATACTAGACTTGAACAACATGTTTCTTGAAGTATTAAACACATCTTAGATTTACCAAATTACAAGTAAAGTGCGTTTTGTCAAAGGATTAGCCAATTACATAAAATATGTCCTTAACACTATAGAATAGTTGTGTTTTGCCACGGTTGATTTTTTGTCCTGACGCTTCTTCATACTTTGTAAGAATATTCATCACCGTTTGGAAATCCGTATCATTTGCTCTACAAAAGAGCAAGCTATCATTCGCAAAGAACAAGTGATTGATTTTGGTTCTTCTTTACAAAGAGAGACTCCACATATCTCTCCATTGTCTGCTGCCTGTTGTATCAAAGAATGAAGACCTTTTGCACATAAAAGAAATAAGTAAGGTGATAACGGGTCTCCTTGATGGAGTCCCCTCTTAGGATAAAAAAAAACATGTGGTTCTCCATTAACCTTGATAGAGAAAGAGACCGTTTGAATGCAATAGCCCACAAGTGTTCTCCATTTAATATCAAATCCCAATCTTTCCATGGCTTTTTACAAGAAATCCCATTCAACTCTATCGTATGCTTTACTCATGTCAAGTTTTAAAGCCATGGACCCCATTTGCCTTTTCTTTTATTTTTTAGATAGTGTAGTGTTTCAAAGGTAATAAGGATGTTATCGAAAATGAGACGATCTGACATGAAAACACTTTGTGTTTCGGATACGAGTTTGGGAAGGATTTTTTTAAGTCGGTTGGCTATGGTTTTTGAGATTATTTTATACATGACGTTGCGTAGGCTTATGGGATGAAAATCTTTTTGGTTTGTCAGTGATTTTGTTTTGGGAATGAGGGTAATGAAGGTATGGTTTATGTTTGGAGGCAAGATTCCAGAATTTAACACAGATATGGTTGCATTTATAACATTGGACCCAACAATATTCCAATAAGTTTTATAAAAGATTGGGGACATACCGTCCAGGCCAGGGGCTGTAATAGGTTTCATTTGCTTGACCAACTCAATGGCTGTGCAAGGGCGGGTGAGATCGACATTCTTCTGTGTCTCACTTTCAGCTTAATCCCTTGAAGGATTGGATTAAACTCGACTGTGTTGGTTGACTGAAATATAAATTGGAAGTAATTTTTTTATAATGTGTTTCAAATATTTTTTGGGCGTTTATTTGTAACAGTGTGGAAGACCAATAAAGTCTTGGTCTTGGTCTTGGTCCTCGTCCTCTGGTTTTGTCTTTTGACAAAGTTCTCCGTTTGCTTGTGGAATGATAATGAAGATAGGAAAAGAAGAGAGCTGAACTTTGGAACCTGAGATGACTGTTATGCTGATGAATTGAGCCTCTAGAATGAGGTTAAGTTGAGGTAAGTTTCTTAGACTACCAAATCTTACCCGACAAAGCATGAGATTTTAAAATCTTTTTTCCCTAATCTTTGCATCAGTTTTCCCAGCAACCAACAAGAGGTTAGTGTACACAGTTTCATGATCTTCATTGCTGTCAAATAGCGTTATAGTCTTTGTATGCATAGCATTATTCTTAGCCTCAATATATTTTTGAGAAATTTATACTGGTGATTCCATAAGCGAAAACCTTAAAGGTATGTAGTCCATATATTGATAATAATGTTTCAAAATTTCATTCAATCAAAAAAGAAAAAAAGTTTCAAAATTCAGAAGGACTATGAATAGATTTACCATTATGCTGCTCATCCATTCACACTTGATTGATGGAAATATATATTTATTTGCAAATTCTTGTTCTTCTTTTTGTTTTTGTGTTTTAAAATCAAATTCTATTTAACTTCTGCTTATATTTGTAGCTACTTGGAAAATTAATCATCGATGTTTTCTTCGCCAGACTTATAGAAAGCAAGAAACCAGAGGGAAGAGTATGGTTTACATCATCCCTCGCAAGTTCAAGAAGTTTTATGATACATGGAATGTCCAAACCTTTATTCTGTTTAGCCTTTCACTACAGACCATTCTAATTCTGTGTGCACCGTCAAGAAAGCGAACAGGAGATGTAATAGTAATCTAGTTGATCTGGTCAGCTTGGTTGCCGACTGGGCTGCTAACTTTACAGTTGGACTTATTTCCAACAGGCAAGATGACACTCCAGGCAAAGCTGGAGGCCCTGATGATCGTTATGACATTCTGGCATTTTGGGCTCCCTTTCTTTTGTTACACCTTGGAGGTGCAGATACCATAACTGCTTTTGCTCTGGAGGATAATGCCCTCTGGCTAAGGCACTTTGTTGGGCTTGCAACTCAGGTTGCTGCCGCTTTTATTGTCTTTGGGCAGTCACTTCCCACAAACAAACTATGGGTTCCTACTGTCCTCCTGTTTATTGCTGGAACCATTAAGTATGGTGAGAGAACGCGTGCTTTGTATCTTGCAAACCTGAATAAATTCCGTGAGTCGATGCTTAAACCACCTGACCCGGGGCCTAACTATGCAAAGCTCATGGAGGAATATGCTTCAAAGAAAGATGCCAAACTTCCAACTCATATGGAAATGATTGGAGAGCCCAATAAAGAATCAAAGGCTGCACTTTTTGCTGAAGATGTTGGTGACCTGAAGGATGACGTTGTGGTTGTGGGGCATGCTTATTGCTTCTTTAACATCTTCAAGGGTCTCATTGTGGATCTCATCTTCAGCTTCCATGAGTGCCATGACAGCCGTCTATTTTTCCAGAAAAGAGAATCAGAAGAGGCATTTAAAGTAATAGCAATTGAACTCAACTTCATCTATGAAGTTCTCTATACTAAGGTTGTTGTGGTGCATTCAATTTTAGGATTTGCAGTCAGATTTATATCCTGGAGCGTGGTTGTGGCAGCCCTTTTGACCTTCTATTCAATTGATAAGAAAGGTTTTCATAAGATCGATGTTAGAATTACCTATACCCTGCTGTTTGGTGCTATAGGCTTGGATACAATTGCTCTCTTTATTCTTATTTTCTCTGATTGGACTGTTGCTAGCGTTAAGAAGACTATGGAAATTAGCTTCATACGCCCTATTGCCAAATTCGTTTGCATTCCCCTCAGGTACTATCTATCTTTTAAGAGGATAAACTGGCCTCCTCAAGAGTCAATAAATTGCTTAGAGTGGGTTAGAAGAATCCTATTCCGGAGGTGGTCTGAATATCTCTATACATATGACTTCATAGAATATTGCCTGAAAGAACGTCCAAAAACCACGTCCCTTAATGTCTTTGATTACTTGTGGTGTTTTTTGATTTGTGTCATTGAAACTTTTGGCCTTAAGGATTTCTATGATAGGATGAGATATGTGTCGAAGAAGCCATGTACCAAAGAGCTATGGAATTTCATCTTTGAACAGCTGAAAGAGAAATCCAAGCTTGCAGATGATCCTGAAACTGCCAAGAGGATATGTGCAGCTAGAGGTGATTGGATTCTTCAGGATAGTGAATGGAATAGTGGTAGCACTAAATTAATGTCTTATGTTGTTGATTTTGATTATGATTAGAGCCTTATGTCGTGGCATATTGCCACTGAACTCTGCTATACGAGGGACACAAACAACCCTCCAGATGGTAGCCGTGAAATCTCTAAGACCCTCTCGGATTACATGTTATATCTTCTTGTCATGCAACCTACTATGATGTTTGCTGTGGCAGGTATTGGACAAATTAGATTCCGAGATACCTGTGCGGAGGCCAAAAAGTTCTTTAGCAGTAGGGACCTAAAAGATAAAGGACCAAAAGAGGAACATAAAGAGGCCTGTGAAAGACTCCTTGGTATAAATACAGATGTTCCACCTGTAGCTGTGAAGGGAGATAGAAGCAAATCTGTCTTGTTTGATGCATGTATTCTGGCCAAAGAGCTGGGAAATTTGTACAAAGATAAACCCGAAAATAAATGGAAGCTAATGAGTGAAGTGTGGGTGGAATTGCTGTCATATGCAGCAGGTCATTGCCGGGCCAATACTCATGCTGCTCAACTTAGTAAAGGAGGTGAGCTTATCACTTTTGTCTGGTTATTGATGGCACATCTTGGTATTGGGGAGCAGTTTCAAATAAATGAGGGCCATGCAAGGGCAAAAATGATTGTGGGTAAGTAAACTGAATAAATTGGTGAATTCAACGTTTGTAGGAATGAATCTTTCTATGTAGAACTCTGTTCTTTTAAATATGGGGGATGAGCGTAAGATTTTTTTTCACTTTTGTTTACTTCTATAGGAATGGAGATGTTTGTAATGTTGTATGAAAACACTACTACTTCTTGTGTTCTTGCTGCTAATTTATCTCAAGAATGTTTCTCATTGTCATGAATTTATTGGCTGTGACAGTTTAGTGGTTTGCACGGAATTTTTTTTAATAGAGCTAGGAAACCTGAAATGCATATTTTATTTCACGCCCTTTCATGTACACACAAAAGAAAACTAAAAGAGAAGGATTTCTGCTGCCGGAAGTATTTTGCAACCTCCAATTCATTTGGAGTTGAGCTGGGAACAGGAGAAGATAACTTTCCGACATTTGCATCTTCTCTTTTACATGTGGGCATCATAACTAGACATATACATGTTCTCTCTCACAATGTATGAATCTCATAGAATTGTGGTGTTCACATATTACGAGAGAAATGATACATATGCCATATGTATAAGATAATTATTGTGGAGATTGATTAACCAATGGTTCAATTTTATATCCTATAAGACATCGTCTTGAATGATTAAAAAGAACAACTCTATGTGAAGTTGCAGTTGCCTCACATCTACCAATTTAAACTTTAATGAAAGAAAAACTTACTCAAAAAGAATTCTTAATTTAGTTAGATTTTTAATACATAATTGTCTTGCTTTAGATTTGTAATATCTAATCTAAATCATAAAATGAATTCATCCAAATGGAGAAGATCATAATATTACTAGTTCGAGGTCTTATCCTCCTCTGCTTAGCTGCTTTTCCACCTCAATTAAACCTCTCTTTCGCATCTTTTCCCATCCTTAAATGACTGATCTGTCTTTTACCAACTACTAGTCGCTAACCCGTGCGATGCACGGAATAGTTAAATAAAAGAATAATTAACCAACCTTATGTTAAAAGAAAAAACTAAAAGAAATCAGGGAGAGACTGGTTTGCCCACCAAGAAAAAGAAAGAGGAAGAGAAGAGATTGAGAAAGAAAAAAAAATTGTTAGGTTATGTTAAAAATTAAAAGAAAAAGATAAAATAATAAGTAAGAGACTAATTTGCCTATCAAAAAAAAGAAAAACAAAAGTGTAATGTTTGAAACTAAAGCAACATTAAAGACAATGGGGAAACTATTTGCAAGGAGAATTGCAACCCTCGTATGTGATACGATTTTGGCATCATTAGTATGTTTACTTGGCTCAAAGCCAAAATTCAAATTCAATTTTGCAACAAAAATAATATATATATACAACAGCCTCTCTACACAAATCCACTTTTGCTCTAATTTATTTTGCAAATCAGACACTATCAAGAATTTCAATAAACACTATTGCCACATCTATCTCGATTTTAGGCATTTAATTTACACATAAGCAAATAGCAATAACTATCATAGTTGCTCAATGCTATGATAATCTTGATCCAAGCATTCTCCTTCTAGAATCTTATATCTTTTCTTTAAAGCTGCACATCAACAATTTTAAGTAAGAAAGTTGTCAAAAGTGATTTCAAGTAAAAATCACATTTACACATAATCTAAGCAACCTAACTCACTTTAGGTCTTATAATTAAGCTGATAACATCTTATAATTTCATCTTAAGCTATAGCATCTTGCTCATTAGAAGGTCGTATTCAACGCACAAAGCTCCTACTCATTAAAATGCATAATACATGTAGGTTTTGTCTTTCATATTTATGTGCTCTTACTATGTAGAAACCCAAAATAAAAAAGATCTTAGACTTTCTTGGATTTTGATATCTTATAATATTGCACATCATCAAACAACATCAACATAAGATGATGTTAATTCAATAAAGTGAACAAATCTGAAACAAAATGAATGCATAAAACTCTAAGCATGCAAAAGAAATAAAAGCTTCAAAAGCGAAATTGAAAGTTTTTTGTCATATAAGGAAAATCAAAAATTCTCTTTTTAAATAGCTACATTCCATACATTTTATAATAATTGAAAGAATAAAAAGAAAAAGGCTTTATTAGGCTGATTCAGCTGCATGTTAGGAAAATATTCTTTGTAGTAATATAAGGCTTTACAATTCTGTCAATAGAATTCACATATTATATATATATCACTTGCCAATCAAAATCTTTTTAGAGTGACTTTCTTTGAGAAAAGGATGTGATATACAGGGAGAAGACTTTAGAACCCAAATGGCACTGGTTTGAAATGGAAAAAAAAAAAAAAATGTTCCCAAAGTCAAAGCTAATCTACAAAATTTGTAAAACCCAATCAATCACATTTGATTCAAGCATCTCTTCTAAAACTTTGAAAGGAATTAAGAAACAAAGAGGAAAAAACCAAAGTTCATAGTATTGATAAATTGAAGAAAATAATAATTTCCCATAAAAAAAAGGGGGGTTGGGGGAAACAAAGTTCATAGCTAAAGAAAATAATAATCTGCCATTGAAAAAATAAATAAATAAATAAACCAATTTCATAAGAAAACTTAAATAGCCACAATTTTCATGAATCAAATATTGTTGAAATCATAAATGAATAACAATCAAATCCAGTTTATCAAATTGTTTGAAGCTATAGGTGATAAGATTGCTGCCCTGTAATCGATAAATTTTGGTGAGAATCAATTCATGGATGGCAAATGTTTTGTCATTTGATGGCAGACTTCAACAAATCCAAACATCCAATAAGTGCTGTATTGTTGTTTGGTATTCAAGTCTATTGGACCAACATGTTTGTCCTAGAACAAAGATAATCAAGAAGATTGAGAGCAAGTTCAACAGTTTCTATGAAAAGGCAATGATTTCTTGGCTTCTGGTGCTAAGTTTTTTGAGAAGTGTCTAATTAGTTTAATCAATAATTTGAGAAAACTTTAGAACCCAAATGGCACTGGTTTGAAATAGAAAAAAAAATGTTCCCAAAGTCAAAGCTAATCTACAAAATCTGTAAAACCAAATCAATCACATTTGATTCAAGCATCTCTTCTAAAACTTTGAAAGGAATTAAGAAACAAAGGGGAAAAAACCAAAGTTCATAGTATTGATAAACTGAAGAAAATAATAATTTCCCATAAAAAAAGGGGGGTTGAGGGAAACAAAGTTCATAGTTAAAGAAAATAATAATCTGCCATTGAAAAAAAAAAAACAATTTCATAAGAAAACTTAAATAGCCACAATTTTCATGAATCAAATATTGTCGAAATCATAAATGAATAACAATCAAATCCAGTTTATCAAATTGTTTGAAGCTATAGGTGATAAGATTGCTTCCCTGTAATCGATAAATTTTGGTGAGAATCAATTCATGGATAGCAAATCTTTTGTCATTTGATGGTAGACTTCAACAAATCCAAACATCCAATAAGTGTTGTATTGTTGTTTGGTATTCAAGTCTATTGGACCAACATGTTTGTTCTAGAACAAAGATAATCAAGCAGATTGAGAGCAAGTTCAACAGTTTCTGTGAAAAGGCAATGATTTCTTGGCTTCTGGTGCTAAGTTTTTTGGGAAGTGTCTAATTAGTTTAATCAATAATTTGACCAAGGTACATAAAAACAGATGATGTATTGACAACATATATTGAAAGAGACAAATATATTGCGGAATGGAACATCGATCTAAATGTAGAAAAAGGCATTATCAATAGTAGTACCTTCATCCACCAATTCCTCCTACTTGAATCACCTTCGACTAACTTGAAAGCCCATCCTTCAAGACTTGACGTTTCCCCATCTTCTGAACCTTGGTTGCTTCAAGAGGATTTTTTTTGTTTGAAACCGAGCAGTGTGAACGTGATTGACAACTATAATCAAACACATTGTAGGCAGTCCATTAATGAACAATCAAAATTGACAACTATAATCAAACACATTGTAGGCAATCCATTAATAAATAATTGAAACAATGATGTTAGAAGACTACCAGAGGCTTTCTGTGGGTATTTATACTGGGATTTTGGGGCTGTCAAACACTGTTGGACGACTACCAGAGGTAGTCTGTGGTATTTACATTGGGATTTTGGGGCTGTCGAATCTGTGATATTTCCTGCATGTTTTTTTCCAGGAGCCTAAGCCACTGTGTTGGAATATTCACAATAGACACATAACACTATTGAAATAATTTCACCAAAAAAAAATCTTTTCAAATCAATTTTCAATAACCATGGAGACCCATCAACGCATCCTCAACTGAAAATTATTTTACAATATCCATTTCATTTTATTTACAATTGAGATTCAGAGATACCTGAAGAAGAGATGAAGGAGGGAAGAGAGAGAGGTTGGCGAGAAAGCTGAAAGTCTGAATTTCTGAAACTGTATTTGAAGAGAGAGAGGTTGGCGTTAGAAAGCTGAAAGTCTGAATTTTTGAAACTGTATTTGGAAGAGAAAGAAGTTGGCGGTAGAAAGTTGAAAGTCAGAAGTTTTGAAACTGTCTTTGGAAGAGATAGAGGTTGGCGTTAGAAAGCTAAAGGGTTGAAGTTCAGATAGAGCAAAAAGAGGGGAGATAGAAAGCTATTGGCGTTGGGAGTAAATACCATTCGACTTGGGTTGAACGTAAGATACATGTAGGTTTGGGCCTAACGGTGGACAACACTAAACATAAGTTACATATAATTAAAGTTGGGCTTTATGATGAGATAGTGCTAGAAATTATTTTCTTTTTAATAGTATTTTAAAATTAAGAGAAAATTTTAGGAAAAAATACTTTGAAATTATAGGAGAAATTTAGGAAATAAGAGGGTAATGACATGGCAGCTGACGTGGCTTAACAGGAGCGAAGCAACATTAAATGCTACGCTTCAGCTTTTAGTAAATAAGAGGGTAATGACATGGCAGCTGACGTGGCTTAACAGGAGCGAAGCAACATTAAATGCTACGCTTCAGCTTTTAGTATTATATAGATATAGATTACTACATCACAAACCTAATTTTAAATAGACCACCTACTCTGCCTCTGGGCCTTGATTTATCTCTTCTTACACCTATGGGCCTGACATGAATTGTTTTTCAAAGTGGTTTCAGGGATGCTCTTTTTTTCTTTTTCCTTTTTTTTTTTTTAGTGTGAGATGACAAATTGTGGGCTAACATCACTTCCACTAACACTATTTTATTAAGCATCAATCACAACCTTAAAACTTCATCTGATGTGAAAAAAGTATTGAAATTGTTTTTGTCACTGTCTTATTTTTTAGATCAGGTCATTGACCATTACAACAACAACAAAAACAATAACATGTTTTTATAATAAGTATCTAATATCAGAATCTCTAGTTCATCTGAGAGGGGGCAATCAAAATGAAAATCGACAAGCACTTCATAAAAAATATAAAACGCTGAGGGGTGCAGGGACCATTTGGAAAAGTTTATACGAGCACTTTGAATTCATATGAGATATATTCACGTTATAATAAGAATTCAAAGCTGAGATTTTTTGTCAGCAACGTTGATACATCTTTGTACATAAAAGTTGCAGACTTGCAGTTAGTGTTGGTAAGTAGATAAAGAGGAGTGAAGCAATCAAGCATGAAAGATAGTAGGAAAAGAAGAGAAACATTTGTTTCTTTCAAAAGCATATTCTTTGATTTAAAAAAAAAAAAAAAAAAAAAGGCATATTCTTTGATATCTCTTCTTTTTTTACCTAGAATTATTGAATATTGGGACCCGAGTTTGCTGGAGGAGTTATGGACCTTCGTTTTCCTACATGTCTGACAGCAATGTAACAGCACAAAATTTATAACATTAACACTAGCAGGTGTGCGGATTTAATAATATGAACCACGACAAGAATTCTGGCTAAGCCAAGTTCTTGGATGCTCCAGAGTTCAACAATCGAGAGGTTTCACATGTCCCAAAGGTATCCCATTATATAAATAAGGCTCTCTAGAATTGTAAAAAATTCCTAAAATTGTAGCGTAATAATTGATTTTTTTTTTTTTCAAGAAAAAAATTTAGGTGCGATTTGTACTCTCCCCCACCTTCGAGAGAGGGCTCCCAAAATATTTTGTTGATAGAAATCCAGCTCAATTTATTCTTAATTGTTTCACCAAAAAAAATTGCTATGGCTGTGTCGAATACTCATTTATAATTAAGTTTCTTAACAACTTGTAAAAAAAAATGTTAATTAAGTTTTTTATATATAAAATACATGCATATTTCATACGATTTTCATTTGATTTCTCTTAGGCGAGGAACTCATCCAAAATATTGATCTTGCTTTGTATTGTTATTAAAATTTATTTTGATGTTATTTTTTAAATGAAAACATAAAGTATATATATATTTTTAATATACTTTAAAGTATATATATAAGTAAATATTTTATGTAGAAGAGCATGAGTTTTTGCCAAATAATGCCATTCTTTGATAACTCAACCCATTTAGTTATTGTAATTTTTTCAAGAACAAGACTTAGGTACATTACTTAAATACTGTTATTTATGTTCTCTTTTTAAGATTTTATCATGTGGATTTTTTCTCAAGGGATAGAAATGTATTTTTTAGTTAAATAACCATATCGCTAAATCTTAAGAGAGGAACTTAAATAATAACATCTAAAGCATTATACCTAAGTTTTAAGTTTTGTCCTTTTTGCAACTTCCACCCCATTGTTTAAAACTTCTCTCTCTCTCTTCCCCTTCCCCATTAATTCAATAGGCTATTCATAATGCCAGGCACTTCAATTGTCCTTTGCAATTTCCTTCTCTTTTCTTCTTTACACAAACAACTACTCCCTCCGTCTCACTTTTTTTGTCATCTATTTCATTTTAAGATGTTTCAAAATATTGTTCTATTTCTAAAAATAAAAGTCATTAATTTACTAATGTTCCTATTATATCCCTATTAATTTACTAATTCAATTTTTTGATAAATTTTTTTAAGAGTAATTTTGAAAACTTATACATTTTTAAAAGGTAGACAAGATAAAAAATGATATTCCCTTAAAAATTTTGACTTTTCAAACAGGACAAAAAAAATGAGACGGAAAGACTACTATCTTAGCATACTTCCAGGCTACATTAAATCACTATTATAAATGTACGCACCCAAAATTGAAGGGCCAATGGGCCTACACCAATTGGGCTTACAATTTATTTAGTGACGTGGGATTGAGGATTTCCTACTAAGGGTGGTTCTCGCAACCAGACTTCTGTGCTTTGCTTCCTCTCTCTCTCTCTCCTGTTCCTCCCCTTTTTCAACAACCCCCTCCCTCTTCTCAACCCCCAGTATTTATAGAGAAACGTTAGTGGAACAGTTATGATTGCCTCTGACGCTAGTGCTCTTGGAGGTCCAATGCTGCTAGTCGTAAGTGGGTGGTTAGGTGGGAGTGGCCTTGGAATTGGTTCTCCCTTCGAGATGTTCGGATACGGAGTTTCTCGGCCAGGAGCGTGTTCGGCGTTGGTTCCCCGGGGAGCATTCGCGGGTCATGATGCTGGTACTGTACGACTCGTGAATTTAAACAAAGCCGGGGTGCGCTTACCCGGGAAGCAAGGGCAGTCGTCACAATGGGCCTGGAAGTTTCGATTGGCCCAAGTGACTTTGTTCAAGGTTCTGGGAACCTCGGGCGGCCCAAATGGCTTACCCGCCGTACAATAGCCCCCCCTTGATTCGTCCCCATTCTCGGGGACGGATCAAGGAACTCAAGCGGTTACCGGCCCGGGAACTGCCCTTTTTGAGTTACACATTCGCTTATCCCAAGAAGGCGTGTCAGATTTAATAGGATATCATTACCATCTGACGCTTCGCGAACCGAGGCGTCGCACGTGTGGCAGTCTAATATGACGGCCTGTTGGGTTTCCCACCCAACGGCCCATTTATTGCCATTTTTCCCTCTCCTACCCCACTATATATATCCCCTCAAGCTTTCTTTTCTCACTTTCGCATCTCCATTCTTCCCTCCCTTGCTTTGCTGAGCGTTCCTCCTCCTAGTTCAGGACTTCATTCACTCTTAGAGCCCACAGTAAGTACTCTCTTCTCCTATCTAATTGCTCCGTTTCATTCTATTCAGTTCTTTAAATTACAGTTTTCCTTTAGAAAATTCTAGTTTTAGGCGATGGGTTATTCTCATTTGCTTTCGTCAGAAACCGCCCTGGCCACCTTTAGGGCTGCCTTTAACATCCCCGGGGATGTTGATATAGCGTACTGCCCCGAGGGTGATAGAGATATTCAACGGCGCCAGGGCGTAAACACAGTTTTCTTTCCTCTAATGGCCGTACTGGAGGGCGGGGTTAGATTCCCGATCGACCCTCTTATAATGAGTACACTTAGGTTTTATGGACTTTGCCCCGACCAACTCCCCCCCAACTTTTACCGGGTGGTGAGTTGCGTCAGTAGGCTGAACCGGTTGTACGGTTTAACCCTAAACCATCACGACATCAACTATATGTACAGTCTGTGCAGTAATATCAACTCGGACTACTATCTACGGACTAGGGACATGAGGGTACGGCTAATCTCTTGCCTGCCTGATTCCAATAGGAACTTGGCAGGGGAGTTCGTACGGGTGAGCGACAATTGGTTTGCCGAGGAGCTCCCCTGTCCGTTTTCGCCGCGCAATGTTGGTCGGTACCGAGCTCTCTTTGTATTACACTTCGTTTAAACTTGATCTAAATATCTTCTAATCATTTGCGCGGTTTCTTTGCAGACGGAAAAAGGTTCAAGCCGGATCGCAGGGTGGTGCATGTCCGGGATCTGAATTTCGTCCTCAGATCGGAGATCTTCGTCCATTCTGACGGCCAGCTCCGTGCATCGCATTTGATCCTCGGTGTAGATCCCACATACACCACCTGGTAGGCCTTTAGCCAGGCACTGCTGGTTGATAGTCCGCTTCTCTCTTACATTGACGTGCGCAACGCGAACTTCCTTCCTCCAAAGTTCGCGGTAGGCAAAGCACGCGACCTCGGCCCAAAGATCATCTGCTCGGACGAGTGTCAACCGATCCGAGACGATTCAGCTGAGAGGGTTTCCCGAGCGCTGAGAGAGAGAGCCCACGAACGAATTCAGCCCCAAGCCCCCGAACCACCTGAGGAGCACGAGGGGCAGGAGTTACACGTTCGACCGTCTGAAGGTGCCGTGACCGAGCTCTTTGATCCCTCGGGAACCGAGTCCAGTCGTAATCGCGAAATGGTGCAAAGGAGGGTGATGACCATCGGCCGTTTTATGCCCGGCGCCCAGCCAGCGGCTCAGCTGCAGGGGGACTCAAGTCAGCCCCCTCGTGCCCCTTCCGTTCAACCAGTCCGTCAACACAAAAAACAGCGTGTCGCGAATCAGACACCGCCTAGCCCGCACGGTTCCCAGGCCCATTCGCCACCCCGCCCGTCATCTGGCATCGTCATCCGCGAACCGGTGACCCAAACCCGGCCAGATGGGGCGTCCACCTCTCGGTCTGCCGCCCACTGGCAACCTTCCTTCCTGCTGAACGGCGAGCCCCTCCCGGCGACCGCCAGCGTCAGAGTATGGGAAAAGGGCCAGGGGGGCCGTGTTGCTCAGAGCTTGGCGAACGGCTTGCTCCTGCCCGAGGATGTGCACGCCTACGCGGACGGCACAGAGGAGTCTGTGGGTAGGCGGCTAGTATGGTTCACCGTGGCGGTAAGGTTTTCGGGAATCCTGATACTTAGTCTCTCCTTTTTTTTTTTTTTTTTTTTTTTTTTTTTTTTTTTTTTTTTTTAATAGATTGGCCTTGGCACTAACTTATGCAAGGGGTCCTCCCCCGTAATCTTTGCCCTTATTCTCGTTCAGGCTGCGCAACTAGCCCAGATAGTTAACGGGCGGATGAAAGAGCTCGCCGAGGACGCTGGCTGGGAGAAGGCTCTGAAGGACGTCGCCGACGTCAACGCTGCGGAGAAGGCGAAGGCTGCAGAGGAGGCCGTAGGGAAGGCTGCCGCGGCTGAGGAGGCTAGGGCCCGTGCCGAATCAAGAAGCGCCGTCTTGGAGCAGCAGTTGGGGGACGCGCAGATAAAGCTTGCCGAGGCCGTGAGTTTGAATACGGCTCTTGGAGAGGAGTTGGGTGACTTAAAGGCTGCGTTGGACGCTTGTGAAGGCAAGTGGTACAACGAGGGGTTTGCCGACGCTGAGAATTCCGCAGAACCCGTTATGCGTCATGCACATAAGCTCGGGTTCGAAGAGGGATGGCTGGCCGCACTCCGTGCCGCCGGTGTTCCCGAGGACTCTCCCCTATTCACCCCCAATAACATCCCCTTCCCCACCCCGGCTGCGCAGGCGCAGGGCGCCCCTCATGTCATTGATGAAGATGAGACCTCTAGCATGCGGGAGCTAGTGGAGGCCATCGATGCCCACGCCGAGCCAGCTGGTGTGGAGGTCACCAGCGACACTCGGGCCGAAGATCAAGCAGTGTAACCAGCCGTGCCCCCCTTCCCTAAGTTTTTTTTTTTTTTTTTTTTTTTTTTTTTTTTTTTTTTTTTAAAGAATGCCTACGTCATCGGGCTGTGGTGACGAGACAATTTCACTAAGTTTTTACCTTAAGTATTTTAAACCTTGTGATTTTACCGACTGATTTAATTTGAAGTTACGTTCGTTCTTGGTTTCCTTTCTTTCTTTTGTCTGTATTGCTTGCCCGATTCGCGGCCCGCTCCATTGCATTTTTAGACAGGTTGTTGCATCCAATAAAAGCGGAGGCTCCCCCCGTTCAGCCATATTGATTGAAGAGGGGTGCGGGGCTGCCCCTAAGCGCTTAAGTTATTGCACGCTCGGCGATACCGGTCCAACCGTGAACGGGTCTCGGGAAAACCTTAGGTTTCGTCCTGCTCGGCTGTTGTGACCGAGTCTAGAAATGGGATTTTGTCGTTAGCGAAAAATTTTAAGTTTCCACCCGCTCGGTGATAGTGATCGAACCGAGAGACGGGGTTCTGTCCTTAGGATAAATCGTAGGTTTCCACCCGCTCAGTGATAGTGATCGAACCGAGAGACGGGCTTCTGTCCTTAGGATAAACCGTGGGTTTCCACCCGCTCGGTGATAGTGATCGAACCGAGAGACGGGCTTCTGTCCTTAGGGTAAATTGTAGGTTTTCACCCGCTCGGTGATAGGGATCGAACCGAGAGACGGGCTTCTGTCCTTAGGGTAAATTGTAGGTTTCCACCCGCTCGGTGATAGCGATCGAACCGAAAGACGGGCTTCTGTCCTTAGGATAAATTGTAGGTTTCCACCCGCTCGGTGATAGCGATCGAACCGAGAGACGGGCTTCTGTCCTTAGGATAAATTGTAGGTTTCCACCCGTGTGATCGAACCGAGAGACGGGCTTCTGTCCTTAGGATAAATTGTAGGTTTCCACCCGCTCGGTGATAGTGATCGAACCGAGAGACGGGCTTCTGTCCTTAGGGTAAATTGTAGGTTTCCACCCGCTTGGTGATAGTGATCGAACCGAGAGACGGGCTTCTGTCCTTAGGGTAAATTGTAGGTTTCCACCCGCTCGGTGATAGCGATCGAACCGAGAGACGGGCTTCTGTCCTTAGGATAAATGTTTCTATATATATATATTTTTTGGACAACACACATTTGTCGGTTCAAACACTATTATATTTATTAACAGAACATGTACAATGTACTATTTTTGTTTCGCTTGAATACTCGGTGGTATAGCCAATTAGTGGTAAAACTTCTTTAGGTTGTGGACATTCCACGGTCGGGGTAGGGGCTTCTCGTCAAGCTCCTCTAGGTAATAGGCGCCCGTGCCGGCGACAGCGGTGACTCGGTACGGTCCTTCCCAATTCTGCGCTAACTTTCCGGAGTTGGTATCCCGCATGTTGCCTACAGCCCTTCTCAATACTAGGTCCCCTGCTCTGAACTCCCTCGCCCTAATACCTCGGTTGTACCTGTGGGCTAGCTTCTGTTGGTACTCTGTGAGCCTTATAGTAGAGGCTTCTCAGCGTTCTTTTAACCCATCCAAACATTCTACTAGCGACCCATCGTTCGTGTCGGGGTCGAACACGGATGCTCGTCCGCTGCCCAAATGCACTTCGGTTGGTATAACAGCCTCGGACCCGTAGGTGAGGGAAAACGGCGTTTCTCCCGTGGATCTTCTGGGCGTCGTTCTGTATGCCCACAAGACGCTTGGCAGCTCCTCCAATTCCCCTTAGCCCCGTCTAGCCTTTTCTTCAGGCCGTTCACGATCACCTTGTTCACTACCTCGGCTTGGCCGTTGCTCTGAGGGTACGCTGGGGTGGAGTATCGGTTTTTGACGCTGAGATCCTTGCAGAAGTCCTGGAAAGCTCTGCTACAAAATTGCAGGCCATTGTCGGAGACAAGGGTGTCCGGCACTCCAAATCTGGTGACTATGTTTTTCCATACAAACCTTTTTATGTCCACGTCCCGTATGTTTGCCAAAGCTTCTGCTTCTGCCCACTTGGTGAAATAATCAACGGCTACCACTACATACCGTCGGTTGCCTGTCGCTCGGGGGAAGGGTCCGAGAATGTCTAGCCCCCACTGAGCAAAAGGCCACGGACTGCTCACCGGGCTCAGGCAGCCGGCAGGCTGATGGATCGCGGGGGCATGCTTTTGGCATTGCTCACACTTGCGGACGTACTCGGCTGCGTCCTTCTACATCTTGGGCCACCAAAATCCCTGCGTCATGGCCCGATGAGCCAGTGACCGTCCCCCCGAATGGTTGCCGCACACACCTTCATGGAGCTCGGCCAAGAGTTCAGCCGCCTTGGTGGGGTGTAGGCATGCTAGATATGGTCCCCCATAGGATCTCCGATATAACTTTTTGTCGGGTGACAGCCAGTACCGAGGAGCTACTCTACGGATCTTTCCTGCCTCTTTTTCATTGAGCGGAACTTTATCCTCGGCCAGGTATTCGATGATGGGATCCATCCAACTGACCCCTAATGTTGTTACTGCCGAGACTGTGATTCCTGCTTGATTCGTGTTTACGGTCGTAGTGATGCTTGGTTCTGTGATTACTTCCACCGTTATCAGCCGTGGTATATCCTCGGTCATCGACGAAGCCAGTGTTGCGAGGGAATCGGCATGTCTATTCTGCGTCCTGGCCACCTGCATTACTCGTACGGTACCGATCTCAGAGATGGCTTGCCTTGCCTGCTCCAGGTATGCCTTCATACGGGGATCTCTAGCTTCGAAGCTGCCCGTGATCTGATTGACTACCAACCGTGAGTCCATATATACTTCTACTTGCCGGGCGCCGACGCTTGAGACGGCCCTCAATCCGGCCAAAAAAGCCTCGTATTCGGCCTCATTGTTCGAAGCTCTGAATTTCAACCTGAAGGAATGCTCCATTTTTATCCCCTCGGGGCTGATGAGGACGACGCCCGCGCCGGCCCCTGTGGAGTTGGATGCACCGTCCACATACACCCTCCATGGGCGACTATCCAGCACACATACCGGCTCTCCCGGGGTTCTGGGTGAAAACTCAGCTATGAAATCTGCTAGCACTTGGCCCTTTATTGCCTTTCTCGGCCTGTACCGTACGTCAAAGGCACCAAGCCGAGTCCCCCACTTTGCGATCCGTCCCGTGAAGTCGGATCTTTTCAGCAACGACTGCAACGGGTATTCGGTCAGTACATACACGGTATGAGCTTGGAAATACTGAGGCAGCTTCCTCGTGGCGTGTACCAATGCCAAGACCAACTTCTCCAAAGGCAAGTACCTGGTTTCCGAGTCTACTAGGGTTTTGCTGATGTAATACACCGGCTGCTGCATGTCCCGGTCTACCAGCAACACGGCACTCATTGCGTGATCGGACACCGAGATGTACATATACAGGTCCTCCCCGGGCTTTGGAGCGGTTAGTCCGGGCGCATGTGCTAAGTATTCTTTTAGTCCCTGGAAAGCCTCCTCGCATTCATCGTTCCATTGAAACCCTTTCCATTTCTTCAGAAGCTGATAGAACGGCCGACATCGGTCCGAGAACTTTGATATGAACTGATTGAGGGCGGCTAACATCCCCGTTAAGACCTGTACCTCCTTAGGATTTTTGGGGGATTGGAGACGCTTCACGGCTTCAATCTAGTCCGGGTTAACCTCTATTCCTCGGCAGGAGATCATGTATCCTAGAAATTTTTCGGCCCCTACACCGAAGGCACATTTCTCAGCGTTCAGCCGTAACTTATGCTGCCGCAAGCGCTCAAGCACCACCCTAAGATCTTCCCCGTGTTGCACCTCCTCCTTGCTTTTTACTACCATGTCATCAATGTGTATCTCCACTGTTCGGCCAATCTTGTCACGGAACATTCTCGTCATCATTCGTTGATATGTTGCCCCGGCGTTTTTTAGCCCAAATGGCATCACGGTGTAGTGGTAATTGGCATCCGGGGCTATGAATGCTGTCTTCTCCTGATCCTCGGCTGATAAGGCAATCTGGTGGTACCCCTGAAATGTGTCGAGGAAGCTCATTCTCGGATGCCTGCACGTGGCATCCACTAACTGGTCAATCTTCGGCATAGGGAATGGGTCCTTCGGACATGCTCGGTTTAAATCCGTGAAGTCCACACAAACTCTCCATTTACCATTCTTCTTCCTTACTACTACGGTGTTCGCCAACCACTCCGGGAAGAAGATCTCTTTCACGGTCCTTGCTTCTTTGAGCCTTTGGACTTCTAGATTTACGGCTTCCGCATGTTCTCTGGCCACCCTCCTCGACCTCTGTTTCTTGGGGGGGAAGGATGGGTCCACGTTGAGTTTGTGGACGATGAACTCAGGATCCACTCCGGGCACGTCGTAGGGACTCCAGGCAAACACGTCCACATTCTGTATTAGGCATAGTAACATCTCTACCCTCTAAGTGGTCGTCATGCTGGCCCTTATTTGGAAACACTTGTCGGCGTCCGGCAGTATCTTTGCTCTTATAAATTCCCCGGCGCCTTCAGCCCCCATTTCCCCTTGGGGTCCCTGTAATTGCTATAATGGGGGATGCTCGGTGTACTCCCTTTGCCCGGCTCTCTTACTTCCGAAGTCGGCCACAGCGACGAGGCACTGCCTTGCCACTCTCTGGCACCCCCGGACCACGGCGACGCCGAGATCAGTAGGAAATTTGACCTTAACGTGCAATGTGGAGGAGACGGCTCCCATGGCGTGTATCCAAGGCCTTCCCAGGATAGCCGTATACGGGGAGAAGGAGTTAACTACTATGAACGTTACTGCGACTTCTTTCCCTTCCATACTCACAGGGAGGGAGATACGTCCTTCGGGTATCACGATTCTCCCGTCAAATGATACCAGCGGCGTACTATACTCTGCTAAATCCTTACTTTTTAGCCCGAGGCCCCTAAACAAATCCGGGTACATTACGTCGGCTCCGCTGCCTTGATCTATCATTATCCGCTTCACTAGGAATCCTCTTACCCGGGCTGTAACCACCAGCGCATCATCATGCGGTTGTATTGTTCCTTCTAAGTCTCGTTCGTCGAAGGCGAGCGTCTCCCAAGCATGCTTCGCCCTCTTTCTCGCCAGGTCTCCGTCCGGCAGACCCATCATCGGTGCAACAGTCAACACCCCTATTTCTGCCGCAGACGATCCCCCTGGGGCGACGAGGATCATCTCAATTACTCCCAGGGGCGGGGGAAGAAGGTTCCTTTGCTGCCGGGCACTTCCGTCGTTCCCCCGGACATCGTCGCCCACCACAAACTTTTTTAGGTGTCCTGCCTTCGCCAATTGTGCCAGATGATCTTTTAGTACTCGACATTGCTCGGTAGTGTGTCCTTTGTCTTTGTGGTAGGTGCAGTACAGGTTCTGATTCCTCCGTGAGGGGTCACCTCCCATCTTGTTCGGCCACCTGAAGTAGGGCTCATTCTTGATCCGCTCCAAGATCCGATGCACGGGCTCTTTGAACGTCAAGCTCACTTCCCCTGCCTGCTAAAGCGGCTCGTGTGTCTTCATATCCTTCCGATTTCTCGGTTGAAAGCCCCCCTGCCGAGGACGGTTTACTGCCGGGGCCTTGCCCTTACTCTGCAACCGATCGTCTTCCAAGCGCTTATATTCCTCGATCCGTCTCATGAGTTGTCTCATATCCTCGGGAGGCTTCTTTGTTAGCGAATCCCGCAGCTCTGAATCTTCAGGGAGCCCTATTCGGAAGGTGCTCGCTGCAATTTTCTCATTACCCCCACCTATCTCATTGTAAAGTTCCCAATATCGGCTGGCATAGCTGCGGAGAGTCTCCCCTACCCGCATCTTCATAGATAGCAGCGCGTCCACGGGCTGCGGCACCCGGCTGCATGTCACAAACCGAGCACCGAATTCCTGGATTAAATGGGCAAAACTGCGAATGGATCCCTTCCGCAGTCCATTGAACCATCTTAAAGCGGTCGGGCCGAGGCTAGAGGGAAACACCCTGCACATTGACGCATCGTTGTGAGAATGCAAGGACATCATGTGGATGTAGTGACTGACGTGTTCGACCGAGTCCGTTTTCCCATCGTATACGTTGAATGGGGGTCTTGTGAACCTGCTCGGCATTATGGCTCTTTCAATGTCATCTGTGAACGGGGACCGCGCTGCTCCCCGCAGAGCGCGGCTCATTGCGTCCATTGCCGCGTTATACGGTTGTCGCTTGATGGGCGAATCGGATCCCCTATCCATGCACTCCCTTGACCGCGATCGATGCTTGCGATGACGGGATTCCCGCGAATGTGAGCGGTTCCGATCGCGATAAGGCTCATGTGATCGGGAACGGTGTCGGTGTTGGTGGGACCCTGATTGGTGGGGATCTCGCAGCACGGTGATCCCCCCCTGCCGCTGCCCTGCTCCGGTCGTCGAGCCCTCTTCCTGGGCCTCCGCCTGCCTCTAACTCCAAATCCCTCACCCGCCTGCGCAGCCGTTTTAACTCCTCGTCTCTCTCGCCGAACTGTCTGTGCCCCGACGCCCCCGATGCCGCCCGCTGCGTCTGGTACGACCCCTCCCCGAGGCCAGACCGCTCTTCCCGTTCGCTACCCCTGTCTTCACGTCTTTTGTGCCTTCACTCTCACCAAGATGACCCCCGAGATGGTCCTGCCGAGCGACTTTCAGCCTCGCTCTCAGCAACTCCCCCTGACATCCCGCTACGTGCGAGTCTTGGCTAAACCACAGCTTTGTAGGAGATTCCCACAGACGGCGCCAATTGTACGCACCCAAAATTGAAGGGCCAATGGGCCTACACCAATTGGGCTTACAATTTATTTAGTGACGTGGGATTGAGGATTTCCTACTAAGGGTGGTTCTCGCAACCAGACTTCTGTGCTTTGCTTCCTCTCTCTCTCTCCTGTTCCTCCCCTTTTTCAACAACCCCCTCCCTCTTCTCAACCCCCAATATTTATAGAGAAACGTTAGTGGAACAGTTATGATTGCCTCTGACGCTAGTGCTCTTGGAGGTCCAATGCTGCTAGTCGTAAGTGGGTGGTTAGGTGGGAGTGGCCTTGGAATTGGTTCTCCCTTCGAGATGTTCGGATACGGAGTTTCTCGGCCAGGAGCGTGTCCGGCGTTGGTTCCCCGGGGAGCATTCGCGGGTCATGATGCTGGTACTGTACGGCCCGTGAATTTAAACAAAGCCGGGGTGCGCTTACCCGGGAAGCAAGGGCAGTCGTCACAATGGGCCTGGAAGTTTCGGTTGGCCCAAGTGACTTTGTTCAAGGTTCTGGGAACCTCGGGCGGCCCAAATGGCTTACCCGCCGTACAATAAATGCTCACAATTTCCGAAGTTGCTCTTTAACAGTTATAAATGCTCCCAACAATCCAACAGAAAATAAATGCTTTGTGGTTCACAACTTTAAAAAGGACTTTTTATCGGTTATAAACAATGCTCTCAGCATTAATTTAGCAGAAAATACATCAAGGATCAGTCATCTCAATGAGGATGCAAAGCTTGCTAACATTGTTGAAGCTTAGTGTAATTCTCATCTGTATTTCTCTCTTTTATTCAATGCAATGAATATTTGTCTTCTTCTCAAATTCTAAAAAAAAAAAAAAAAGAAAAAAAAAGAAAAAAGAAAAAAGAGACTAAATCAAAGTATCAGTACCTTCACTTCTCTCTCCTTTTTAAGTTTTTCTAAAATTTTTAGTTTGTCAATGCCATTGCTGGCTTTGCATGATTAATCACAAGTAAGCTATAGTGATAATTCTAAAACGTTTTTTAGTACTCACGGTTGTGTATTGTCATAATCCAAGTTTCCATTTGAAGTCAATTTTTTTTACATTTTTCTTCAACTATTCCATCATTCCATGTCAATGTTGATGGTCTGTGACTAACATGCTTTTGGTGGTTTGGTTAGGATTTGGTTTGCCAATGATAAGAAGAGCGTTTCCAGTGGCAGAGCCACATTAGGACCGAAGGGGAAGGTGTTTGGGATTTATAAATCTTCACAAACTTCGTATATTTTTACTCTTTTACTAGCAAACTTTGTAAATTTGGTTTTTAATGATAATAGGATTTGGTATGTCTATTATTTATGCTTTTACTAGTAAACTTTAGAAATTAATTGTAACTATTATGACTAAGCATAATAGTTTTTTTTTTTTTTTTTTTTTTTTTGAGAAATAAGAATAATAGTATTGATGAACCCAATGAATTATAGGATAATTTCTTACAAAAAATTTAAAAATGCACCACGCATCATGTTGGTTATCGGCTAGTGTATCAAATTGCACAACTATCAGAAAACAGAGGAGAGTTCTGGAGAATTGAAACTCTATTTCATTGAAAAATGAATTGAAATGATTAACTAATACAATCAGATATGTATATATACACCAAAGTTGTAACTAAACCAAAGCTGTAACGAACTGTCCCTCCACAAGTAACTAACTAGTAATCTAACAGAATTAATCAAACTAAAACACATGCCTGTCACAAGCTAAGTTAAATACATATATGGAACCAAAACTACATGCTGTTTCTATCTATTATGACTGTTGTCATTTATTGTACAAACTGATTCCTTGGAGCTTTGCTTCTTATCTGTGCTCTTGATTCTGCTCCTCTTAGCTGCATTATTTTGCATCTTGACACCCCCCCTCAAGTGGAAAAGGGGCATGAATATTGACCATATTCAACTTGGATACAAGAAAGGATAATTGTTGGGCATTCAAGGCTTTGGTTAACAAGTCTGCAATCTGAGAATTGGTCCTAACCTGTAACATTCTGATATACCCTTCCAAGAATTTATCTCTGACAAGGTGACAATCAATCTCTATATGCTTTGTTCTTTCATGGAAAACAGGGTATGTAGTAATGTGAAGGGTTGCCTGACTGTCACAGAACAAGAGGGCTGCTTGAGGATGCTTTATTTGAAAATCATGAAGAACATATAAAAGCCAAATGATCTCACAGACTACTATTGCCATTGATCTATACTCAGACTCTGCTGAAGACCGTGAGACTGTTTGTTGTTTCTTTGACTTCCATGAAATCAAGGATTCACCAAGAAAGACACAAAATTTAGTGACAAATCTCCTAGTGTCAGGGCATGAAGCCTAGTCTACATCAGCAAAGGCCTTCAAGCGCAATTCTGATTTGCTTGAGAAAAACAAACCTTGGCCTGGTGAACTCTTTAGATATTGCAAGACCATATGAGCTGCTTGCAGATGAGGCTCTCTAGGATGTGCCATGAACTGACTTAGTTTATTCATAGCAAAGGTTACGTCAGGCCTAGTTATTGTTAAGTATAGCAACCTTCCTATCAAACTTCTGTGGGAGCTTGGATCTTGCAACTCCTTCCCCTCATACTTACTAAGCTTGAGATTCTGATCCATAGACATTTTGGCTGGTTTACATCCTAACATACCAGCATTATCCAACACCTCAAGTGTGTACTTTCTTTGGCATAAATTGATACCATCAGTAGTCCTTGCAACTTCAAGACCTAAGAAAAACTTCAAATCACCCAAATCTTTTAGCTTGAATTGTTGATCTAATAGAAACTTTAACTCATCAATTGCTTGCTTGTTATCACTAGCAATCAATATATCATCAACATAAACCAATAGAGTGATAAAAGAAGTAGAGTTCTTCTTAATGAAAAGAGAATAGTCAACCTTGGACTGTGTAAATTTGAGAAGAACTAATGTAGTGGAAAACTTGGCAAACCACTACCTTGAAGTTTGTTTTAGTCCATACAAGGACTTAGTAAGCTTGCATACCAGCCCCCCCTTGCTGTGGAAGCCTGGTAGGAGATCCATATAGACTTCTTCCTTCAATTCACCATGAAGGAAGGCATTATTTACATCAAGTTGACAGAGGTACCAGCCTTTCACAGCAACCACTGCAAGAAGACATTTGACAGTAACAAGCTTGGCAACATGTGAGAAAGTTTCAATGTAATCAAGGCCTTCTTTTTGAGTAAAGCCTTTAGCCACCAACCTGGCCTTATATCTTTCTACAGTCCCATCAGATTTGTACTTCACCCTATATACTCGCTTACAACCAATTGTCTTTTTATGAGGTGGAAGAGTTGTGAGGGTCCAAGTGTGATTAGCTTCAAGGGCAGAAATCTCAACTACCATAGCCTCTCTCCACTTGGGATCTTTAACTGCTTGGTGATAGAATTTGGGCTCCTCAATTGAGGAAATGGCATTACAGAAATGCAAGTGTCTAGGAGACAATTTGTAGGAGGACTAGTAAGAGGATAAAGGGTAAGCAGTACTAGATGGAACTTGAGACACTTGTTTGTACTTATAAGCTTGTAAATAAGCAGGTCTATGAGAAATCCTAGTGGATTTTCTAAGAGGTGGAATGGAAGAAGAAGGAGCAAGAGGTGCAGCATGGACAGAAGGAGAAGGATGATCAAGGGAAACATTAGACTAATCAAGGGAAATAGTGGACTGATAAAAAACATTAGAATGACCCTAGGGAACTGGTAAGGAACCAATAAGAATAGAAGAAGGGGAAGAAAGGTCTGAACAAGTATGAGAATTAGGAACATGCTCAATAATAGAAGTGGAGTCTGCAAGTGGAACAGGAATAGAAATTAGATAAGAGGGAGAGTTAAAATTAGGAGCAGGTGAACCAGATGAAGACAAAGAGTGGGAACCAGACAAGGAATGAGAAGAACTTGAAAAAGGGAAGATAGACTCATGAAAGACAACATCTCTAGAAATAGTGATCTTCCTAGTGTGAAGGTTAAGGACCTTGTAACCTTTCATATTAAAAGGGTAGCCTAAAAAGACATGTGGAGAAGCTCTAGAATCAAACTTCAACCTGTGAACAGAAGGGGTGGAAACAAAACACAAGCAACCAAACACTCTAAGATGAGTAAATGAAGGCTATTTATGAAATAGAAGCTCAAATGGGGATTTATGACCCAACAAAGGCATAGGCAACCTGTTAAGCAGATAAGTAGCTGTCAAAATACATTCTCCTCAATATGCTGGGGGTAGATTTGATTGAAACTTAAGAGATCTAGCAACATTCAAAAGATATTGGTGCTTTCTCTCAACCACAGAATTTTGCTGAGGTGTATAAACACAACTCTTTTGACGCATAATGCCATGATCACTATAAAATTTTGACAAAGAGAATTTAGGGGCATTATTTGATTTGATTGCCTTAATACCGGTGTTAAATTGAGTCAAAATCATGTCATAAAAGGAAATTAAAAGCTGTTTAACATCAGACTTAGCTTTCATGAGATATACCCAAGTAGACCTAGTGGCATCATCAACAATGGTAAGAAAGAATCTAAAACCATCATAAGTGCAAACAGAATAGGGACCCCAAACATCTACATGAATCAAAGCAAATGGCTTAGTTCTCATATTATTGTTTGAAGGAAATGGTAGCCTCTTCTACTTAGCCAGAGGACAAATGGTACAAATGTCATTACATTTCGAAGAAAAAGAAGGCAAAACATCTTGCAAAGATGACAGTTTATTAAAAGAAGGGTGTCCTAATCTAAAATTTCACAAAATGGACATATCTTTATTAGGGACAGATGTTGAAAGAGTTGACTTGGGAAGCTTGTTGGTGGAGAGGTAATCTGACAGAGAAGGTGGAGTCCTAGAAGTACTGTTCTGTAGCAAATACAGACCATGTTGGACTTCACCCACTTCAATCGTCCTCCAACAAGAAAGGTCTTGGATGAAGTAAAATTGGGACAAAAACACAAGACAAAGAGGAAAGCTTTGAGTGATTTGACTGATAGACACATGATTAAAGGAAAAAGAAGGAACACAAAGAACATGTTCAAGAGTAAGTGAATTAGACAGTTTGACGATACCAATGTGAGTGACATGAGCAGATTCACCATTAGATAATTCAACAACACAATGGGAAACAACAATATAAGATTGACAAAGTGAAAGAGAACAAGCAATATGATCACTTGAACCTGTGTCAAGAACCAAAGTACTACCACCAAAAGCAGATATATTCACAAGCTTAGTAGAGAAAATGGAATGCTTGAGATTACCTGCTAAAGGAGTTAATTGAGAAGTAGAAGCTTGGTTGGAAGAAACACTGTTGGCCATAGCAATTGGACTATTCTGAGAATTAGACCCTCCAATCATGGCAAGCAGTTTCTGGCACTGCTCCATTGTGAAAGGAAAATGATGTGGAGTTGGTGTTGCAACAGACTCTTGAACAGAAGCAAGAGAAGAGACTTGATTTGCCTTGCTTTGGTTTTATATCCAGGAGGATATCCATGGATTTTGTAGCACTTCTCCACGGTATGACCAAGCAATCCACAATGACTGCAAGTAGGCCTCTCGTTTCCTTTCTTGAAAGTCTTGGAACCAGAACCAAGATTCATTATTTTGGCTGCAAGGGCTGTGGATTCAACAAAAGGACCATTGTTGCTATGTCTAACTGACCTCTGCCTTTCATCTTGAACCAACAAAGAATAGACCTTGTCAACAGAAGGAATGGGATCCATCAACAGAATTTGACTTCGAACGTGAGAGAATGAATCATTGAGACCCATTAAAAGTTGCATAATTGCTTCTCTGTGATGAAGATTGGAAATCTTTTCATTCACATGGCACACACACTTCTCCCAAGAGCAAAGAGGAAGTGGTTCATACTTTTGTATCTCATCCCACAAGATTGAGAGATTGGTAAAATAATCACTCATAGTGAGTTCCCCCAGAGAAATGCTAGCAAGATCTTTCTTCAATTGATAAACCCTAGGTCCATTGCCTTGAGAGAACATGTTTTAAAGCTTCTTCCAGACTTCCTTGGCGTTCTCCGATACACCATACAAGTTGCAATCTTAGGGGAAACACAATTGATGATCCAAGAAACCACAATTTCATTGCATCATGACCAGCTTTGAACAAGAAGAGGAACTTTCTCCATGGCAAAAGTCAGAGAAGCAGAGCCATCAATTAACCAAAATTTATTCTTGATCCTAAGAACTCTCTCCATGGATCGTGCCCACGTAGGGTAGTTTTCTCCTCCAGTCAGTGGTTGAGATACAAGAATCGCACTAGGGCTCTCAGCGTGGTGAAGGAAAAAGGGATGTGATTCATCAATGGTAATGCTTGTAGATGCTTGATCAGAAGACGCCATTGACAAAGCTTTGAAAGGAAAAACCTAGCTTTTGAAGAAGAAGAAACTAAAACGAAGAAATTAGGTGGAAGCAAGGAAAGATTGCTCTGATACCATATCAGAAAACAGAGGAGAGTTCTGGAGAATTGAAACTCTATTTCATTGAAAAATGAATTGAAATGATTAACTAAAACAATCAGCTATGTATATATATACACCAAAGCTGTAACTAAACCAAAGCTATAACTAACTGTCCCTCCACAAGTAACTAACTAGCAATCTAACAGAATTAATCAAACTAATACATGTTCCTGTCACAAGCTAAGTTAAATACATATATGGAACCAAAAATACATGCCATTTCTATCTATTATGACTGTTGTCGTTTACTGTACAAACTGATTCCTTGGAGCTTTGCTTCTTATCTGTGCTCTTGATTCTGCTCCTCTTAGCTGCATTACTTCCTTTTGCATCTTGACAACAACCATGAACCATGTATAAGACATAAATATAGATTGCGTTTGGCATGGTGAAAACATTTTTGGAAGACACATTTAGTGTTTATGGGTCTTTTGCATGATGTAAAATGCTGATCAAATTGTAAATATTTTAGGTTGACTAGGAAGCCGCAAAGAATGAGCAAACACTACTTTCCCTTAAAGCCACCAACCGGTGATTTGCGATGAGTCATTGAAGTGGGAGGCACAACTATGGCTACCGACTATGATTTTCATTTTTCTCCGGTATGTTTGACACTTATATTTGGTTTAATTCATTGAATGTTATTTATCTTTTCCACTCTATTCTGGTTGTGAATTAGGAAATCTTGATTGCTTATGGTGTTGGATGTTGTGGTTGATGGTGGCATTTAGGTAGGTGGGGATTGCCAATAGAAATTTTTGGGGAGCTTTTTCCATACAAGTCAAATGTTTGAAACTGTTTTTAAATTTTAATAGGATTTTTAAAAATGCAAACCAAGACTAGAAAACAAATTGTTCTCCCTATAAATGTTTTTAGCTAAAAATTTTTTCCATTGAGAAGTACTTTTCCATTGAAAAGTATTTTATGCTGGAACGAATGCAACCTTTGCTCTAGGGGAAAAAAAACTATACAATTAATCTTTTCAATTAAAACATAGAATACCTAAAAATTGAATTAAGTTGACATTTCAATCTGCTTAAACAAAAAATTAAAGTGGATCCTCCTTTTCCCATACAAGTTGAAAAGTCTCCTGAACATTAGTTTGCAGTTTATCTAAGAACTTTACTATCGGTTGGGTTTCCATGCATCTTCTTCCTACAATGCAATTGATTATAAAAATAAATAAAAGTTAAAGTATAATGCAATTTGTATCTATCTGCTATCAAGAAGAAATTTCAACCATATGAAAGTCCCATCTTGGACTCCATAATATTAAGAAGACAAAGTTCTCCTAATATTATATGCAAAATTCCTAGTACTCATACAAGTCCATAGATTGACTTCATAGTGACATCCGAGTGTGATTCTTCAAAATTTTATTTGTTTCCGGTCATTGAAGTTGACTGATTCCTTTTCTGATTTAGCTGAAAGAGATATAGTAGGAAAAAAAAAAAAAAACTAGTAAAATAATTTGATATAAACTCAAAAAATCATGTGAAAAAAAAATTAATGTTTATAGTAGATGACTTATTTTCTCTCAAAAAACATTTCTCTAAAAAAAAAAAAAAAAAAAAAAACCTTGTTTTATTAGTGTAAAATAGCATTTCAGATATGTTATATCATATGTACTCTGAAAGTTCCTAATATGTAGCGATAATCAATATTGTGACCCTTGTCTTTCTTTTTCAGTTAAAGGTGTGGTTATTCAAAAAAGAAACAAAACTCAAAAAGTCTAAAAGTCTAAACATGCATGCTTGTTAGTTGTTACATCAATATTATATATTTCATCTATTTTCACGAATAAGTATAGACCAAGAATGCTTAGCCAAAATAAAGATTACTAAAAGATAGACTTAAGCCTGAGATTGTGCTTTGGCCTAATAACCAAGTTGAGAGAGAGAATGCAACCTTACTAGTAACACTAAGATAAACTGTATTTCGGAAAATGGACTGTTGTCAAATATTAAATTTGTGGAGTAACATCACTTCCACAAACACTATTTTATTAAGCATCAATCACAACCTTAAACTTCATCAGAAGTGAAAAAAGTACTGAAATTTTTTTGGTCATTATACTTTTACTGTATTTCTCATCCCATGCTCACTGTCTTATTTTTTAGATCAGTTCATTGACCATTACAACAACAACAACATGTTTTTATAATAAGTAAATATCTAATATCTGAATCTCTAGTTCAGCTGAGAGGGGCCAATCAAAATGAAAATAGACAAGCACTTCATAAAAAATACAAAAAGCTGAGGGGTGCAGGGACCATTTGGAAAAGTTTGTACGAGCACGTCATAGAGACAAGCACTTTGGATTCATATGAGATATATTCAAGTTATAATAAGAATTCAAAGCTGAGATTTTTTGCCAGCAACATTGATAAAAGTTGCTGTTAGTGTTGGTAAGTAGATAAAGAGGAGTGAAGCAATCAAGCATGAAAGATAGTAGTAAAACAAGAGAAACATTTGTTTCTTTCAAAAGCATATTCTTTGATAACTCCTCCAGCAAAAATCATACAATACTCCAGTAAACCATGTTATTTGTTCATTATTCTATTAAAAAATTCTCATTTGTTTAAAATTGCTAAGTCAATAATTAGATTTTGTTTTAAATTTTTTTTAATTTAGCAATTTTAAATAAGTAAGAATCTTTTAGTAAAATGATGGATCGCATCGCTTGTCCATCTTAAAAACCTTATAATTTCTTCCAACAAGAATCCTAATATGAAATAATTCTAGGCATAAAAAAACTTGGGCCCCAATATTCAATAATTCTAGACTGGTTCCAATTTTTATTATTGAATATTGGGACCCAAGTTTGCTATCTCTTCTTTTTATGCTTAGAATTATTGAATATTGGGACGACCCAAGTTTGCTATCTCTTCTTTTTATGCTTAGAATTATTGAATATTGGGACCCAAGTTTGCTGGAGGAGTGATGGACCTTCATTTTCCTACATGTCTGACAGCAATGTAATAGCACAAAGTTTTTTTTTGTTTTTTTATTTTTTATTTTTTATGGGAACAGCACAAAGTTTTTAACATTAACACTGGTGGGTGTGCGGATTTAAGAATATGAACCACGACAAGAATTCTGGCTTGGCCAAGTTCTTGGATGCTCCAGAGTTCAACAATCGAGAGGTTTCACATGTCCCAAAGGCATCCCATTATATAAATAAAGCTCTCTAGAATTGTAAAAAATTCCTAAAATTGTAGCGTAATAATTGATTTTGTTTTTTTCAAGAAAAAAATTTAGGTGCAATTTGTATTCTTTGCCCCACTTTCCAGAGAGTGCTCCCAAAATATTTTGTTGATAGAAATCCAGCTCAATTTATTCTAAACTGTTTCACCAAAAAAAAAAATTGCTATGGCTGTGTCGAATAATCATTTATAATTAAGTTTCTTATCAACTTGTAAAAAAATGTTAATTAAGTTTTTTATATATAAAATACATGCATATTTCATACGATTTTCATTTGATTTCTCTTAGGCGAGGAACTCATCCAAAATATTGATCTTGCTTTATATTGTTATTAAAATTTATTTTGATGTTATTTTTTAAATGAAACTATAAAGAATATTTTATATACTTTAAAGTATATATATAAGTAAATATTTTATGTGAGAGAGGATAAAATTTTGCCAAGAGGTGCCCTTCTTTGATAATTCGCCCATCTAGTTATTGTATTTTGAGAGATACTTTTTTTTTTTTTTTTTTGAGAATCATTTTGAGAGATACTATGTTCACAATATTTTCACAACAAATTTTGGGTGGTTAGTTGTTATTGGTTCAAATTTGAACTTAATACTAAGATTACTTTTTTATTCCAACAATAACAATCAGTAATAACCTTTTACTTGGGATTTGTTGTAAAAATTTTGTGAAAATATTGGGACATATCATTTCTCTTGTATTTTTTTCAACTTCCACTTCCTTGTTTAAAACTTCTCTCTCTCTCTCTCTTCCACTTCCCCATTAATTCAACAGGCTATTCATAATTTCAGACACTTCAATTGTCCCTTGCAATTTCCTTCTCTTTTCTTCTTTACACAACTACTATCTTAGCATACTTCCAGGCTACATTAAATCACTATTATAAATGGTCATAATTTCCGAAGGTGCTCTTTAACAGTAATAAATGCTCCCAACAATCCAGCAGAAAATAAATGCTTTGTGGTTCACAACTTTCGAAAGGACTTTTTATTTATAAATAATGCTCTCAGCATTGATTTAGCAGAAAATACATCAAGGATCAGTAATCTCAATGAGGATGCAAAGCTTGCTAATATTGTTGAAGCTGAGTGTAATTCCCATCTGTGATTCTCTCTTTTATTCAATGCAATGAATATTTGTCTTCTTCTCAAATTAAAAAAAAAAGAAAAAAAGAAAAAAAAGAAGACTAAATCACAGTAACAGTATGCTCTCTTACCATCACTTCTTTCTTCTTTTTAAGTTTCTCCTTTCTATGTTGATTTTTTTTTCTTTTCTAAAATTTTTAGTTTGTCAATGCTATTGCTAGCTTTGCATGATTAATCCCAAGTAAGCTATAGTGGTAATTCTAAAGCGTTTTTTAGTACTCATAGTTGTGTATCGTCATAATCCAAGTTTCCCTTTGAAGTCAAGTATTTATTTATTTATTTATTTACATTTTTCTTCAACTATTCCATCATTCCATGTCAATGTTGATGGTTTTTGACTAACATGCTTTTGGTGGTTTGGTTAGAATTTGGTTTGCCAATGATAAGAAGAGTGTTTCTAGTGGCGGAGCCACATTAGGACCAAAGGGGGATGTGTTTGGGATTTATAAATCTCTACAAACTTCGTATATTTTTACTCTTTTACTAGCAAACTTCGTAGATTTGGTTTTCAATGATAATAGGATTTGGTATGTCTATTATTTTTGCTTTTACTAGTAAACTTCAGAAATTAACTGTGACAATCGTGACTAAGAATAATAGTTTTTTTTTTTTTTTTGGAGAAACAAGAATAATAGTATTGGTAAACCCAATGAGTTATAAGATAATTTCTTACAAAAATTTTAAAAATGCATTGCGCATCGTGCCGGTTATCGGCTAGTGTATCAAATTGCACAACCATGAACCATGTATAGGACAAATTTAGATTGGTTTATTTATTTATTTATTTGAGAAACTAGCCAAGAAGGCTACTTTAATTAAGAGACAAAAAATCTGACAAATAACAGTTATACAGAGCCGGAGGAACAGACTCCATTCAATCCAATAAAGGACTAGACAACCTAGCTTTCTTAGCCAAGGCATTAGCTAAAGCGTTACCTTGCCTACACACATGAGAGAAAGAAAAGCTCTGAAAAGAGCTATCAAACAATAAAATTTCGTGAATAATATGACCACAAGACAAATGTAAAAGAAGTCTATTACTAATAGCTTGAATGGAAGACTCTGAATCACCCTTAAAGACAACATTACAAAGACCAAGTTCCCAAACAAAAAGAACCGCACGCCTTGCTGCCAAAGTTTCAAGAGTAAAAACAGAATTGGGAATGGGAATTTGATGGGCCAAAGCTGCAACCACCTTTCAATGCTCATTCCGAATAGCCACTCTAATACCCGCTACTCTTAAATCCTCAAAAATTGGCCCATCAAAGTTCGCCTTCACAAAACCCGCATCAGGAGGCTTCCACTGAGGTCTCTATGCACAAACCTTCTTGCTGGGACAGTGCCAAACTTGCTGAAACTCCTGCAGATGACAACACGCTACACTAGCAACCTTATTCAGGGGCCAGACCACCTCGCCAACCCGCATCTTATTCCGGCGATTCCATAGAGTCCAGCAAGTCATCGCAAAAACTTCAGAATTAAGCGTGGAACAAAACACCAGCTCAAGCAGGTCCCTAAACGAATGGACCTTGGAAAATTCAGAAGGTAAAGACGTGAAACAAGAACCCCACACTAAATAGCTAGTCTCACAAGACCAGAGGGCATGAAGAACTGATTCCTCCACTACATCACAATGGTTACAAACCAAGGATGGAACAATTTTTCGCTAATGTAAATTAAGCATAGTTGGGATGGAATTTGTACAAGCACGCCACAGGAAAAATTTCACCTTGTTTGGAATGTTTAACTTCCAAAGGTTGTTCCAAAACTTTTTCTTCCCAGCTGTGTCTGAAGATAAAGCCACCTCATTGTCTTGCAAATCACATAGCAAATGGTAACCTGTATGAACTTGATACATACCAATATGAGGAGAAGGCCAAAATAGATAATCCTTCTGAGCAGAATGGCAAACCGGAATGGATTTTATCAGCTATGCTTCAAAGGGTATGAAAATCGAGTCCACCATATTTGTGTTCCACCACCGAGAGTCATTATCAATCAGCTGGTCCACCGTGGCTTCTTCTAACAAGACAGAAACAAGGGAAAGAACTCTACCTGAGCGGGCACCAGGGAGCCAAGAGTCTTTAAAAATCTTTACCGAGAACCCATCACCTATCCTCCATCAAGCACCTAACAAAATCACCTTATGGGCTTTGAGAATACTCCTCCAAGCATACGTCCCCGAACTAGCCTTGGCATCAAAGATGGTACCCATTGGGAAATATTTCACTTTGATCACTCTATAAAATAAGGAATCCGTGTCATGGACCAATCTCCAAACCTGCTTTGCTAACATGGCCTCATTAAACTTACCCAACTCCTGAAAACCAAGGGCCCCTTTTGATTTTGGTTGACATAAAATATCCCACTTTTTCCAGTGTATTTTCCTACGATTACCCCGTTAACCCCACCAAAATTTTCAAATCACAGCTTTGATATCATTACATAGCTCGACAGGAAGTTTAAAACAACTCATAACAAAAGTGGGGATGGCTGGCACAACTGCTTTCAACAACACTTCCCTACCCGCTTGAAAAAGTAATTTCTCCTTCCACCCCTAAAGCTTACCCTGAATCCTATCTTTAATATAATTAAGGCTAGCCTTCCAATTCTTCCCCACCACAGCCAGAAGCCCCATGTAATGTTCATATTCCTTAATCTCAGGAACAACAAGCAGATTTTTAATGGCATTTTTTGACAAGAGAGAAACAGACTATCCAAAGAATAGGGTGATCTTACTTGGATTTATCTTCTGACCCGAAGCAAGTTCATACTTCTGCAAGATATTTTGAATAGTCTGAACCTCCCTAAGCTCAGCTCTACAAAAAAAGGAGAGTATCATCTGCAAAAAATAAATGAGATATCCGACGACCATTACGACAAAGGGAAAAGCCTCTAATATCACCTGCTACCACAGCTTGTTGGATTACCATTGAGACCTTCAGATGCCAAAAGGAATAGATAGGGAGACAAAGGATTGCCCTGTCTAAGTCCCCTAGTAGGTTTAATATCATCATGAGGTTCCCCATTCACTAAGATAGAGTAAGAAATAGAACTTATACAACCATAAATCAGCTGAATCCAACGGTCCTCAAAACCCATCTTCTACATAAACTTACACAAAAAATTTCATTCTACACGGTCATACGCCTTACTCATATCAAACTTAATAGCCATAAAACCCGATTTGACCACCTTCTTATGCTTCATATGATGGAGAGATTCAAAAGCCACCAAAATATTATAAAAAATCACCTTATCGAACTGGAAGGCACTTTGAGATTAGAAAATAATATCTGGAATAACAATTTCTTTAGCCTGTTTGCCAAAACCTTAGACACAAACTTATACAAGATATTACATAAGGTAATAGGACGAAACTCCGTAACTTGTTGAGGGCATTTCACTTTAGGAATTAAAGTAATATAAGTATGGTTAAAGATGGACAAATAGGACCTAAATTAAGCCATGTCAAAACTGCTTTTGCCACATCCCTACCAATCTTATCCCTGTAATGTTGATAAAAAATAGGAGGCAAACTGTCAGGTCCAGGAGCCTTTAAAGGTGATTTCTGCTTTAAAGCCACATCAACCTCAATTTTTGTGAATTCAGCCAACAAATAATGGTTCATCTCTTGAGTCACAACCCGTGGAGTAGCAGCAAGTACTTCATCCATGTTGCCGATATCAGGATCATCTAACCGAAATAAAGAAGTAAAGTAATTCACAAACAAAGTGGCTATCTAATGCTCCCCTTCGCACTAACTACCATCATCCCTTTGAAGTTTCAAGATCTCAATCCGCCTAAAACGATGCGAAGCCCTACTATGGAAAAATTTTGAGTTTTGATCACCATCCTTCAACTATGCTGTCTTTGCCCTTTGTTGCCATAATTTCTCTTCTGGCACCACCAAAGTTTGCAACTCCTCCTTAAGAGATAGAATCAGATCCAGCTGACTTCTCCCATTACGCATGACCTTAGTTTCCCCATCCCTTAAATTTTTCCTAACAATGGCAAGCTGTTTTGTAATATTGCTAAAGGAATTTCTACTCCATTGCTTTAAGCCCACCTGAATCCTCTCCAATTTTGTCTTGACCAAAACTAAAGGAGACATACAGCCCTGAGCTGAACTCCACACCCCTTCCACAGTCACAGGGTAGCCTTCATCTTGCAACCAAACTTGTTCAAATCGCCAAGGTTTATTATGCCTAATAGGGATACCCAAAGGATGAATAACTATGGGCTTATGGTCAGAACATCCACACTTTTAAATGAGAAACCTTTGAAGCCGGAAATAAAGCCTCCCAATCCCCATTTGCAATAGCTCTATCAAGTCGTTCCCAAACCGTATCACTACCCATCACATTCTTGTGCCAAGTAAACTTATTACCTATAAAACCAAGATCCCGGAATCTACACTCACCAATCACGTCTCTAAATTCTTGCATCTGAACTAAGGGCCGAGGTCTTCCACCCATCTTCTCAGGAGACTTAAGAATCTCATTAAAATCTCCAGCACATAACCAAGGAAAATCAAATTGGGCATTCAAACTACGAAGAAGGTTCTAAGAAATATGGCGATTTGAAGTTTCAGGAGCACCATAAAACCCAGTGAACCTCCAAGTATTTTCCCTACCCTCATTAATAATGGCATCCACATGATTAAGAGAAGAGGAAACCACTCTAAGTTTAACATCCATCCTCCATAAGAGCACCAACCCACCCCCCTGATTTACCTTAGAAACAACATGCATATTCCCAAAATTCAAATTCTTCAAAAAAACTTTCAGCCTTGCTTCGACCAGTAATGTTTTGGCTACAAACACAACTGCAGGATCTTATACCCGAATTAAATCATCGAGCTCTTGAATTGTCTAGGGGTTCCCAAGCCACTGACAATTCCAACAAAGAAGACTAATGGCTCTTGGCGGAGCTGGACACCAGCTTCTACCATTAACAAATCACCATCTTTTTCTTTTCAAGAAACCACATTTAGCCCGGCACTAGTAGGCGCATCACCATCATTTGTGAGAAAGCCCAGATCAAACACATTAATTTGATTTTCAAGAAACTCTCCCTGTACAACTGGAGGCACAAGACTTAAGCTAGGAACTTGTACTTTAGCTAGGCCATGTGTTTCATGTATTGACTCCTTCCTCCTCCCCCAACTGAGAATCATCTCTGATCAATGAACCCGAATGTGTTTGCAACCCTTCCCTATTGTTCGTAACATCTAGAGGTTGCACTTGAATTGTTGCCGGAGGAGCAAAAGGAACATGCTTGACTACTGGATCAGTACTCACCTCCGTAGCTCGTGAACCCCCTGCAAAATTCTTCTTTTTGATCTCATAAAACCCAGGTACTACCACCATTGATTGCCTGGGATTTGGAGTAAAGGGAGGTCGCAACCATGGACCGTACTCTTGATCACCACCTTCAAAGTACCATCACTATTGATCCAATCCTCATAATCTCTATCACTATGAGTTAAGCATCCACACCAATAACAAATATTTGGCAATCTTTCATACTTGAAATTGACCCACACTTCACCCCCCATCCTCCAAGGATAAAACTTGACAACGGCACAATGGAAGAGAGATATCAATTGAGACCCTTACACGCATTAAGTTTCCCCCTTCCATCTCATCAGTAGAGGTAGTGCGATCAACAACTATGAACACATCATAGATCTCTTCTGCAACCCTTTGATTTAAATAGCGAAACGGGATGTCATGAATTTGAACCCAAATTGCCGTCCATGTAAAACTCAATTCACGAATCGGCGAATTATTCTCAAACCTCTGCAACACCACTAAGTGCTTATCGAAGTTCCAAGGTTCACTCACAAAGATCTTCTCAACTTCCTTCTTATTATCAAAGATAAACAGAAAGATGTGATCACCTACGTTTCAAACTTTAAATCCATTCACAACTCTCCACAAAGGACTAAAAGTCCTAATTATAGCCTTTATATTCAATTCTCAGTTTGTCAAAAACTTGCTGTGATAAAATATTTCGCCGAGCTCTATTCTTTGTGCAGACTAACCTTTCGCCCCTCCCTATCATTCAATGACATGTTACTCCAATGTTTAGTAAGACACTCCATGCTTGAACAAAAAAAATCACAGCAGCAAAAAAAATCAAACTGGCTCAAAACTATCCAAACTACGGGTAGCCTAGTCACCTAGCAAAACCCTGCAGCCACGAAAACTACAACCACGAACCACACAAGAAACCCATTGCCTAAAGGTAGACCAAGTTACCCTAGGAACCAACAATCCTATCTGAGAAGGAACAAACTTCTACCACCTACGACAGGTTTGGAAACCCCAAGCCACCCTAGTGCAGAGAAACCCTCAGAGACTTAATTTTAGACTGGGTTTGGCATGGTGAAAACATTTTTGGAAGACACATTTAGGGTATGTTTGGTAACTATTTTCTCGCCTTATTTTCTGTTTCCAAAAACAATTTTCTATTTTTGAAACTAAAAAACTTGTTTGGCAATCCAAAATGGATAGAAAACAAAAACCGTTCTCAAAACTCAATTTGTGAAAAAAACTAAAAAAATACAAAATGCTGTTTTTAGGTTTTAATATTTAAAAGTCAATGAAAATATGCTTTTAATTTAATGAATCTGTCTTATTTAATGAGTTAGGATTAAAGTTCAAATCCTCATAACAACATATTTTAGTATTTTCTATTTTTTTCTTCAAAAAACTAATTTTTTTTTTTTAATTTCAACTAACCAAACATATTTTTGATTTAAAAAATACAAGAAAATTGTTTTTTCTTTATATTCCCAAAAACAAGTTTTTGAAAATAAAAAACAAAAACTGTTACCAAACATAACTTTAGTGTTTTTGGGTGTTTTGCATGATGTAAAATCCTGATCAAATAGTAAATATTTTAGGTTGACTAGGAAGCCGCAAAGAATGAGCAAACACTACTTTCCCTTAAAGCCACCGACCGGTGATTTGGGATGAGTCATTGAAGTGGGAGGCACAACTATGGCTACTGACTATGATTTTCGTTTTTCTCCAGTATGTTTGATACCTGAATTTGGTTTAATTCATTGAATATTCTTTTTCTTTTCCATCTATTCTGGCTGTGAATTAGGAAATCTTGATTGCTTATGGTGGTGGATGTTGTGGTTGATGGTGGCATTGAGGTAGGTAGGGATTGCCAATAGAAATTTTTGGGAGCTTTTTCCATTAAGTCAAATGTTTGAAACTGTTTTTAATAAGATTTTTAAAAATGCAAACCAAGACTAGAAAACAAATTGTTCTCCCTATAAATGTTTTTAGCAAAAAATGTTTTCCATTGAGAAGTACTTTTCCATTGAAAAGTATTTTATGCTGGAACGAATGCAACCTTTGCTCTAGGGGAAAAAAAAACTATACAATTAATCTTTTCAATTAAAACATAGAATACCTAAAAATTGAATTAAGTTGACATTTCAATCTGCTTAAACAAAAAATTAAAGTGGATCCTCCTTTTCCTATAGAAGTTGAAAAGTCTCCTGAACATTAGTTTGCAGTTTACGTAAGAACTTTAATTACCATCGGTTGGGTTGCCGTGCGTCTTCTTCCTACAATGCAATTGATTATAAAAATAAATAAAAGTTAAAGTATAATGCAATTTGTATCTGTTTGCTATCAAGAAGAAATTTCAACCATATGAAAGTCCCATCTTGGACCCCATAAAATTAAGAAGACAAAGTTCTCCTAATATTATATGCAAAATTCCTAGGACTCATACAAGTCCATAGATTGACTTCATAGTGACATCCGAGTGTGATTCTTCAATATTTTATTTGTTTCCGGTCATTGAAGTTGACTGATTCCTTTTCTGATTTAGCTGAAAGAGATTTTAGTAGAAAAAAAAAATTTAACTAGTAAAATAATATATGTCATATATGATATAAACTCAAAAAATCATGTGAAAAAAAAAATTAATGTTTATATTAGATGACTTATTTTCTCTCCAAAACATTTCTCTAAAAAAAAAAACAAACTTGTTTTATTAGTGTAAAATAACATTTCAGATGCGTTATATCATATGTACTCCGAAAGTTCCTAATATGTAGCGATAATCAATATTGTGACCCTTGTCTTTCTTTTTCAATTAAAGGTGTAGTTATTCAAAAAAGAAACAAAAAGTCTAAAAAGTCTAAACATGCATGCTTGTTAGTTGTTACATCAATATTATATATATTTCATCTATTTTCACGAATAAGTAAAGACCAAGACTTCAAAAAAAGACTTTCTCAAAAAAAAAAAAAAAAAAAAAAAAAAAGAAGGTTGAGAGAGAGAATGCAACCTTACTGCTCGAGAAAGAAGAAATATTATATTTTGCTTTAAAAATAAACTATATTATTAATATTTTCAATTAAAACGTGGAATACCTAAAAATTGGATTAAGTTGACATTTCAAATTGTTTAAACATATATTAAAGTGGATCCTCCTATTCCTATACATGTTGAAAAGTCTCTTGAACAGAAGTTTGGAGTTTTATAGTGAAAGAACTTTACTAATTCGGTTGGGTTGCCATGCATCTTCTTCCTTATTTATTTATTTATTTATTTGTGATAATATCTTTTTCATTATTTAGTACAATGAAATTTGTATCTATTCTGCTATCAAGAGGAAATTTCAACCATGAATATCCCATCTTGGACCCCATAAAATTTAGTAGAAAAAATTCAGCTAATATCATATGCAAAAAGATATTTTTTCTGAGCACTCATACAAGTCCATAGATTGACTTCATAGTGACATCCAAGTGTGATTGTTCAAAATTTTAGTTCCTTCCGTCGTTGTAGTTGGACTGATTCCTTTTCTCATTTCGACGAAAGAGATTTTAGTATTTAAAAAAAAAAAAAAAAACAAATTAACTAGTAAAATAATATGATTTTTTTTTTCTGAGAATCTGTCAAATAATATGATATAAACTCAAAAAATCATGTGAAAAAATACCAAGTGCAAGAAAATGTGTTTGACACCCTAACCATTAAAGCAAGTCAGCTTCTTAGGCCTCTATGTTAAAAAATATTGTATTTATTAATGTAATTGAATTAATAATATTTTTGAGTCGCTGTCTGACCTTAGTTGGACCCTGGTCCAGCTTTAAAAATTTTAAACCTTAATGGCGATAATCAATAACATAACATTGTTTTTCTTATTCTAATAAAAATTACAGTTATCCAAAAATGAAACAAAGGGTCTGTTTGGATACCACTTATTTTGCTGAAAACTGAAAACTGAAAATAATGTAATAAAATAATTTTTAAATGTGTGAATAGTGTCGTGGAACTCATTTTTAATATTTTTCTTTTGAATAAAGTAGTTGTGAGTCTTGTGACCAGTGCGTGAACAATACATAAACAATATATAATGTCTCTTAAACAGTGTAATCCGCGTGCATAAAAAAAAATAAATAAATAAATAAAATAATAAGGAAACGCCATATGCAAATGCTAGCTTTTCATCCAAATCCAAACGCCACCAAAATGTAATATTTGTTACGTAATATCAGATCTTTTTTTTTTTTTTTTTGAAAAGGAAAACTTCATTCATTCATAAAAGGCAAGCATCTTAATACAATTGTTCCATAACTGGTGGACGGGAGTCCTCTATCCAAAATAAATCCTCAACAATATTTCTAGTATGTTTCACTAACACACGAGCCACCTTATTTCCACCACCTTATTTCCACTTCGCCTTGTATGAGAAGTAGTCACCCACTGTAAGCCCCTAATTAGATGTTTAACATCTTCCACGACATTAGAGATAGGTTGGCTGCTTGTGATGAAATAGCTTTTATACATTCACATTGTCTCCCTCAATAACCAGCCTAGAAAAACCTGCATCAATACCAAATTCAATGGCCTTTCTACATGCTAACAGCTCACCTTCTTCACTACTATGCACTGCTGGCCCTCTTGCAGACATGGCAGCCATGATTTCTCCTTTGTTGTTACGGATTATAGCCCCAGCACCGGATCTGTTCACTTCAAAAACTGCTGCATCAAAATTCAGCTTAAAAGCCGATTCTAGAGGTGGTTCCTTAGCTTCCCTGCCGTTCTGCATAACTGGTTCTGCAACAAGCTGCTCTTGAGCATGTTTATAATCTTCTAAATATTCTGCTGCCCTCCGATTTTGAGTACTTGGATCAATAAATCTGCCACCAAGAAGAACACTGTTACATAGATCAGATCTTATATATGTTTCATCTATATATTTACGTTATTAAGTAAAGACCAAGACTTAAAAAAAGACTTAGCGTGTGGCCTAAAAATTATTTTGCATTTTGCATTTTTGACTTGGTCTTACGACACTATTCACGGCACTATCGGCACTATTTATAGTTTAAAAATTATTTTGCTATAGCATTTTTAGCAATAAGTACTTTTCAATTTTTAGTAAAATAAGTGATATCTAAATAAATCCTTAGTCCTTATATGCCTAACAAAAAAAAAAAAAAATAAATAAATAAATAAAATAAAATAATAGAGAGACTAAGAAGAGAAGAAAGACTTAAGCCCTGTACATGATCGGGCCACAAATAACCAAGGCAAAAGTGTATCCAAAAAAAAAAAAAAAAGTGTGAGGAAATAATTCAAAACGAGAGAGAGAGAGAGAGAAAATATGCTACTGCCTATTCCCAATTTCATCAAGAAGCTATGGTATGCTTGGAATCTCCGGAGCTGTATTCTCATAAGCCTCTGGCTGCAAACAATTTTAGTTCTATTTGCATTCCTTAGAAAACGGACCAGAAGAAAACTGTTACACGGGCTCATATGGTTTGCATACTTGCTTGCAGACTGGATTGCACCTGTTGCCATTGGACTAATCTCCAAAAGCGAAGGTGTTGGTTGTGATGGAAAGGGGAATAATAAGGACTTAATGGCATTCTGGGCTTCGTTTCTTTTGTTGCATCTTGGTGGCCCGGATACCATCACTTCTTTTGCTCTTGAGGATAATGAGTTCTGGCTTAGGCACTTGGTTGGACTCATATTACAGGTTTTGGCAACTGCTTATATCTTCTATCAATCGCTTCCTAACAAGCTTTGTGTTCCCACTATCATGGTGTTTCTTGTGGGAACTATCAAGTATGTAGAGCGAACACGTGCTCTCTTTCTTGCAAGCATGAACCAGTTTGGATGTTCAGTGTTGCCAAAGCCAGACCCCGGGCCTGATTTTGAAGAAGTCATGAAGATGAGCTCTTCAATGACGCTGGAACAGGTTGAAAATCCTAAAAGGTCTTATTTAGTACACAAAACTTCTGCAAAAGATTCTGAATCCATAGTTGAAAGGATACCCTTCGATGACATGCAATTGTTACAGGAAGCACATCTTCTCTTTGACAAATTCAAGGGTCTTATTGTAGGCCTCCATATAAGTTCCAAGGTAAGAGAAAGGAGCCAAAATATCTTTCTTACTATATCTGCAGCTGAAGCATTTAGACTCATAGAGTTTGAGCTCAATTTCATGTATGAGTATCTCCACACCAAGGTGGTTGTGGTTCGCTGCACATTTGGGTACTTTCTACGCTTTATTAGCTTTACTTTAATCGTTGGAGCATTGGCATTCTTTTCAATTGAGAACCACCATGAGTTTCATCATGTTAGTAAGTTTGATTACTTTGATATCATCCTTACTTATGTCTTGCTTGTTGGGGCATTAGGCCTCGAGGCCATATCAGTCCTAATGCTTATATTATCTGACCGGACCCTCCTTGCTGTGAAGGGTAGGCGGAGCAGGCTCGTTGATAAAATTTTGAAAAGAAGCAAGTGGTCTAAGTCAGTCTCCCAGTACGATATGATAAGCTATTGCTTGAATGATCCTCCAACATGGGTGTACACATTAGCTAATTATGTTGGTGCTGGTGGAGTCCTAGAGAAAATGACTATACTGCGTTTTTCACATTCAAAGGGAGTTCATGAAGCTCTTGAGGAATTTATTTTCACCGAGCTGAGCTTGAAATCTGGGAATGTAAAATCTATAAGAGCTGCCAGGGATGCATCTTCACAAAGAGGTGATTGGGCTCTTCTACAGACTTCCTAGCTATTTCAAACTAAATTGGAGCATTGGGGATTATCAGTATGCGGAAAGCCTTCTCATTTGGCACATGGCTACTGAGATACTCTACGCTCAGGAAACCAATTCAAGTACTGAAATTGATAATGATAATAAAAGTAATAGAGAAACATGCAAATTACTCTCAGATTATATGTTTTATCTTCTTGTCATGAAGCCTAAAATGATGGCCCCAGTATTAGGCAATTGGCAAATAGTCTTCCAGGACACTTGTGCAGAAGCTAAGCGATTCTTTCACCAAAAAAGCATATCGAAGAAAGCTGAAGGCTGTGGAGAAATCGTTGATGTGGTAAGTAAATGCATTTCGGATGATTTTAAGGGAAATGAAAGCAAACCTGGGTACAGATCAGCTAATCTGAAGGAAAATGAAAGCAAACCTGGGTACAGATCAGCTAATCTGAAGGGAAATGTAAGCAAATCTGTGTTTATTGATGGAAGTATCCTAGCAAAACAGCTCAATGACGACAAGGAGTTGAAGACAGACAAATGGAAGCTAATGAGCCTAGTTTGGGTGGAGTTGATGTCTTATGCTGCCATTAATTGTAGACCAAATGTACATGCAGAGCAACCTAGTAAGGGTGGAGAGCTCTTGACATTCATTTGGTTACTGATGAATCATCTGGGCTTTGGAACACAGTTCTACGAGCAGGAACGCCAAGCTAGAGCCAAAATGGTCCCGCGAAAGTAGGCTCACTAAGGAACAAAATAAAGATTGGAGGAGGAGAAGGTGTGACAAACTCTGACCGCGAGTGGCAAACACTTTAAGCCAGTGGAACTACCACTTCTGATCGACGGCGTCGTCAAAATGGATGTAAAATTAGCCAGGAAGTACGAGCACTTCACATAAGGTGTTGTATTTATATGGTATTTGTGTAGTACTTGTGTTTACTAGTGTTGTATTAATTATTTTATATTACAATTTTTTAAAAATTGCCCGTATTATGAGATTCACACCCGTTGTCATTTATAAATATTTGTTTCACCTCCTTTTAAGCTGGTCTTTTATTTTTTCCCCTGAATATTTTTTTAGTTAGCCAAAACGCATTTTATTTTTTATTTTTCTTCTTGATTAGATAAAACGGGTTGTAGTTAACCCAACACGAATTGACTTGTTTATTATTATTATTATTTTTTTTTTGATGAATTGACTTGTTTATTAAAATGGGTTATGTAGTCGTGTTCATATTATTTATTTATTAAACAACTTTTATTTGTGTGGTTTTCAGTTTGATCCATAATAAATCAATCTATATAGTTTTTCGTGGACACAATTCGAATATGATTATGTCCGCAACATGAATAATGATCCATAAATCAACTAAGTATAGCTTATCGAAATCTCACACAACTAAGTAGGACCTTGAGCTTGTGTGAGATTTCAATAGATGGTAATAACCATAGTTGTCAAAATGTGAATCGTATCATAAAAACATTATATATATATATATATATAAATGGTATATTCATTATAAATTTTGAATATATTTAATTAATGTTAATTTATTCATCACTTATGTAATAATATTTAACAAATTAACTAAATAAATCAAATTAGCATGTGTTTATAACATACAAATTCGAATTGCTTAAATTCAAAAGTAATAATATATTACAATTGACCCAAAAATAATAATCTATTTTCATCATATTCATTATATTGCCTAATTAACCACGTCTTAGTCAATACTATCATTATATTTATCATTTTGCAAACTTATTTCTTCATTAAAATTTTCATCATCTTTGTTAACATTTACTATCTCTTCTTGTTCTTTTTATTTTAATAATTTTTTTATAAAAAAAAAAAAAACTTTCTTCTTAGCATTCTAGTTTCTTGAACTTATAACAATAATGAAAAATTTTTTTTTTAATTATTTTGTCAATTAATATCTTATTCATAGTATAGAAAATAAATTTGTAAATATTAAAGTGATGTGTAAGTGTGTACTGTGTAGTCCAAATTTTGTAGGAGAAAGAAAGGGGGGCAAAAAAAAAACTTATGAATATGTTATTTTATTAGGCTAAATTAAGTAACCTAATAATTTTGTGATAAAAACAAGTCTAACAACTTGTTAGATTCAAATAAAAGTACAAGTTTTAACAAAAAACTCATTTAAAGCATTTTTCTATGTATCGTACGGTACGTACGATTTTACAATACGATACAATTCATACGATACGCACACTGTATCGTATGATTCATGAGCACTTACAATACGAAACTTTTTACACATTATACAATATGTATTGCATATTGTACGATACAAACAACTATGTTAATAACTAATAATCGCTATTCTTTAAGAAGAGCATGAATGGTATTTATTAGTGGGCTCCCTCGTAGAGGGGAACTCTCACCTTTCTTGTTTCACATTGAGAGTTGATGAGTCGAAAATGACACGTGATCATCATTCCGTGCCAATGAGAATCCAAATGAGCGTTACACATTTATTGCGTGCATTGATAATAAAACGTAACAGACGGAGCAACGGTAACGAGTGAGATGTGTACTTCAGAGCTCCCATTCATGACACACTAGCCATTGCTCATAAATGCTAGAATTCATTATCCATAAAGATGGGAAAACAACTATAAAAGAAGGGAACAATATAATCCAAAGGTACACACAAATACTCACACAAAAACTGCTCTAAGTCCTTTTTCTCTCTACATCATTCTCTTCCTTTTTGACTTAAGCATTGGAGTGTTTTTGGCAAACACCACACTGGTGTATTACACTTCTTTCTCAAGCTTTCTTGCAGGCTTGGACCGGAGACACGACCTATCACAAGATCGTCCATTTAGTGAGACGAGGTCCTTAACTTGGTGATTTTTTGCATTATCAGTTTGGCGCCGTCTGTGGGAACGCTAATCATTCAAAGCCATCTTCCCTAAGTGATAAAAGGGAATCCTGTAGCATGAGATGGATGTTGAACAAGCTGCACAGCAAATCCAAGCCCTTACAGCCAGCTTGGAAGAATTGTCTCCCCAGAATGAAGAGTTGAGGAAAGCCTTTGAATCCTAGAATGAGGAGCGATAGTGGATCATAGAGAACTAGAATGAAGAAGAGCATCAGAGGATCGAAGGAAACCATAATAAGGAAGGATCGGATAGCTAGGTGAATAGGAAGAGAACGCCAGAAGAAAACTCATCTAGAATGGAGGGCGAGCTTCGCAACATGAGGACAGAGATGGACGAACTCAGGAATGCAGTAAAAGACAGAGCCGTGGAGAACTTGGACGGAATGATCCGAAGGACGAATTCACCATTCACCACAGAAATGTTGAACCGTCCACTCCCACCAAAGTTTCGTCTTCTGCAATTGGAGTCCTTTGACGGCTAAAGAGATCCCTTGGATCACATTAAGTCGTTCAAGACTTTGATGCTTTTATAGATTACCCTAGACGAAGTAATGTGCAAGGCCTTCCCAACAATGCTAAAGGGCACAACCAGGGTGTGGTTTGGCAAAATGCCATCATGCACCATTATGAACTTTGATTAGCTCTGCAAAGGCTTTGTTCGTTATTTCATTGGCGGACAACGACACAAGAAGCCAACTGTGCATTTTCTCAACATATGCCAGGCAGAGGGAGAATCACTAAGGCAATATATGACACGCTTCAACAAAGAGTTGCTACAGGTGGACAAAGCAGAAGACCAAGTGATCCTGACAACCTTCCAAGCAAGATTGCTACCGGGAGATTTATTCTACTTAATCACCAAGAGTCCGCCAAAAATAGTAGCAAAATTACTTCACAAGGCCCAGAAGTATATGAATGCAGAGGACACAGTAATAACTAAAGGAGTAACGACTAAAAGGAAAAGAGAAGGAACTAGTCACAACCTTGATAGGAAGAAGGAAACACGACTGGGCATGCATTGGACAAAAAGAAGAACCTTCTAGATTGATGACTTAAGTTTACTAGTTTCACTCCTCTAGTAATGCCTATCAAGCAAGTATTGATATAGATAAAGGACGAATCTTCTCTGCAATGGCCTAGACCTATTCACACCCCAGTAGAAGTAAGAGATAAAAGTAAGTACTGTAGATTCTACTAGGACCACGGGCATCGTACTAACGAATGCAGGCATCTAAAGGACCAAGTAGAAACATTAATCTGACATGGAAAATTGCAGAAGTTTGTACGAAGAACGGAGTCGTATAAAAGACACCAGAAGGATGAGAAGGAAAGGGAGCCAGAGATGAGTAATAAAGCTCCCATAGGAGAAATAAGGATGATCTCAACAGGATTGGTAGCGGGAGGATCCTCCAAATCACTAAAGAATACGTATGCAAGAGAAGTAAATAGTGTACACTCACGGTTCCCACCTTAAAAAATGCCTAGATACAACGAACCGGACATCATCTTTTCTGAGAAGGACGCTCATGGCTTTAGGCAGCCCTATGACGATCCGCTAGTTATAATGCTCAGGATGGAAGAGTTCAATATGCATTGGGTACTGGTAGACAATGGAAGCTCAGAAAACATCATCTATTTGCTAGCCTTCCAACAAATGAAACTAAATAAAGAAAGGCTTCGACCATTCACTTCCCCATTGGTAACTTTTACTGGGGACATGATTATTCCCAAAGGTGTTGTTAAGCTAACCATAATTGCAAGCACTTATCTAGCCCAAGTCTCTAAGGAGATTGACTTTCTTGTAGTATATTGCCCATCGACATACAACGTCATCCTTGGATGACCACCACTTAACAAATTGCAAACGACGACATCAACCTATTACCTAAAGGTTAAATTCCCTACATCCCACGGCATAAAGGAAATTAAAGGAGACCAAGTCCTTGTAAGAGAATGTTATCAAGCTACCTTAGTATTAGGAGAAAACCACACGTGGATAATAGACGGACCTGAACTAGTACCCAAACCGTCGGAAATACCACAGGAAATTGAGGTCATCCTTGGAGATCCATCCAAAGTCTTGAAAATAGATTCAGCACTTTCAGCTTCAGAGAAGAAGAAGATAACAAACTTCCTGTTAGAGAACCTAGAAGTTTTCACTTGGAAGCACGAAGATATGCCAGGAATTGATAGAGAAGTCATCCAGCATCATCTTAATGTTAATCCAGAGTGCAGGCCAGTGCAACAGAGACGAAGAATATTCTCACCTGAATGCAATAAAGCAGTAGTGGAGGAGGTTGAGAAACGCCTAGAGGCAGGCTTCATAAAGGAAGTGTTCTACCCTGAGTGGCTAGCCAACGTAGTGATGGTAAAGAAGAACAATGACAAGTGGAGAATGTGTTTCGACTTTATAGATCTCAACAAAGCATACCTAAAGGATAGCTTCCCTTACCTAGGATCGACCAATTTGTGGATTCAACTATCGAACACAAGCTTTTAAGCTTCATGGATGCCTTCTCCGGTTACAATTAAATCATGATGGACGAAGAAGATCATGAGAAGACCGCATTCATCACTAGCCAAGGGTTATATTGTTACAAGATGATGCCTTTCAGACTGAAGAATGCTAGGGCCACATACCAAAGGTTGGTGAACTGCATGATCTCTCATCAGATAGGAAGAAATATGGAAGTGTATGTAGATGATATGTTGGTGAAGAGCAATGACGAAGCGAACCACTTGGATGACCTGAAGGAAACCTTCAACACACTGCGTAAGTATAAGATGAAACTAAACCCTACAAAGTGTGTCTTTGCTGTCTCATTTAGGAAATTCTTAGAATTCATGGTATCTTAACAGGGCATAGAGGCTAATCCAGATAAATTAAAGGCAATAATGGAGGTAAAGTCCCTTAAAACAGTAAAGGAAGTATAGAGCTTAATAGGAAAAGTTGCGGCGTTGAACATATTCATCTCTCGAGCGACAGATAAGTGCCTACCCTTCTTCATAGTCTTGAAGAAGGCCTTTCAGTGGACAGAAAAATATGAGGAAGCCTTGACGAAGTTAAAAGAATACCTAACACAGCCGCCATTGTTAAGCCCTTTAGTAACAGGAGAAAAGCTACAACTCTATTTGGCAGTATCCAACATAGCAGTAAGCTTGGCACTGATCAGGAAAGAGGAAGACATGCAGAGGCTGGTATACTACACCAACCAAGCATTTCAAGGAGTTAAAGCGAATTATCCAAGGTTAGAGAAGATCGTTTTCACCCTAGTAGTTGCTTTAAGAAAACTACACCACTACTTTTAAGCACATCCTATTGTTGTCATGACAAACTAGTCGATAAGAAAGATGATGAATAAGATAGATGCAGCAGGGCACCTCGTCCAATGGGCCATAGAGCTTGGCTAGTTCAACATAGAATATTGGCCTCGAGTAGCACTTAAAGCCCAAGTCCTTGCTGATTTTATTATGGAATTCACTTGTCCTCAAGAAGAAGAAGATCCCCAAGAGAAGACATGGGCGATCCAGACAGATGGGTCCACCACCAAGAAGGCCGGAGGAGCAGGTGTGTTCCTCATATCACTAGAAGGAGAAATCTCGAAGTATGCGGTCAGATTACAGTTCCCAACAACCAACAATGAAGCCGAGTATGAAGCACTTCTAACATGATTGAGTCTAGCAAGAGTCCTCGAAGCCAAGAAACGTATCATCCAAGCCGATTCTCAGCTTGTAGTTGGCCAGGTAAAAGGAGATTATGAAGTGAAGGAAGAAAGAATGCAGAAGTATCTGAAGATCATCAAAGAACTCCAACAACACTTCGACAATGTCGAGTTCCAACAAATCCCTTATGCAAAGAACACTAAAGCTGATTTCTTAGCATGTCTAGCCTTGTTAGATGAACACGGCATATCTCCAGAGTTATGCATGGAAACAACGGGACACCCCAGCACTGAAGGAGAACAAGAGATGAAGATACAAGAATAGGACAAATGGATGGCTCCCATCATTTGCTACTTGAAATAAGGTCAACTCCCAGAAGACAAGAATGAAGCACGAAAGTTATAGATCAAGGCTGCTTGCTTCGTCATTGTTGACAATGCCTTATACAAATGAGGACATTCCCTTCCCTATCTCTGTTGTGTTAACATGGAAGAAGCCAACTATGTACTTCGAGAGATACACAAAGGAATCTGCGGTAACCACCTGAGAGCAAGATCTCTGGTGGGAAAAGCACTTAGAGCAAGTCACTACTGGCCAACACTACAAAAGGATGCCTATGACCTCGTCAAAGCATGCGACGAGCGCCAACGCTTTGCAAACGTCCAAACAAGACTAAGTGAGCCAATGACGCCGATAACCACTCCATGGACTTTCACCTAATGAGGGATCGAAATAATGGGACCACTCCCCATACGAAAGAAGCAGTACAAATTCCTCATCATCGTAATCGATTACTTCACGAAGTGGGTGGAAGCCAAACCAACAACGATGATCACAAAAGCCAAGATCACTACCTTTGCATGGAAGAACATAATTTGTAGATTCGGTAATCCAAACGTAATCATATTAGACAATGGGAAGCAGTTTGACAACCCCAAGTTTTGAAAATTTTGCCAAGATTTGGGTATAAAAAATCACTACTTTTCTCTAAGACACCCTCAAGCTAATGATCAAACAGAAGCTTGCTCAAAATTATCAAAACTTGGCTTAAGGGGGCAAAGCGTGCATGGCCAGAAGAGCTGCCTAACATTCTATAGGCATACAGGATGACCACAAGAGTGCCAACGGGAGAAACGCCATTCAGATTGACATTTAGAACTGAAGCAGTCATACCAATGGAAGTAGGACTGACGAACATTCGAGTCAAAGCGTACGAAGACTAGAGGAACCACCAGGAACTTAACAATAATTTGGATCTGATTGACGAGGTGAGAGACGAAGCTTCAAAGCAGATGGAAAAGTACAAGGAAGCAATGGCCAGATACTACAACAAGAAGGTGAAGGGGAGAAGATTCAACGTAGGTGATCTTGTCCTTAGGAAAGCCTCATAGGCAACAAATAACATGTCCCAAGGGAAGCTAGGCCTAGCATGGGAAGGACCCTACCAAGTCAATCTCTATTCCAGAGAGGGATCATACTGCCTAAAGACCCTGGATGGCCAAGAACTATCTCATCCATGGAACATAGAACACTTAAAGTGATACTACCAGTAAGAACAATCCCCAAGTATTCCAAAATGTTTACAGTGTTTACTTTTATTTTCCTCTTTTTTATTATTATCTGCTTTACATAGATGAAGGAATGTTTTGTCTCTCTATCAATAAAACATACGCAGAAGTACTATTCAGGAATTATACGTGGCAGATTCTTCCATTACGAAATATTGGCCAAATCGTCATTAATACATGACATTGAAAAGTATTAATACGTATTAATAAACACCACTCATGCATGAAATAAAGTTATTAATACATAACAAGATTGTCATTCATACATGACTTAAAATTATGTTGTTAATACATAACAAGATCTTTATTTATACATGACTTAAAATAATATTATTAATACATAAAAAAATTGTCATTAATACATGACTAACATTATTAACACATAACAAAATGGTCATTCATACATGACTTAGAATAATGTTATCAATACATAACGAAAGTGTCATTCATACATGACTTAAAATAAAGTTATTAAAACATGCAAGATCATCATTCATACATGACTTAGAATAGTGTTATCAAAACATAACAAGATCTTCATTCATACATGACTTAGAATAATGTTCTCAAAACATAACAAGATCATCATTCATACATGATTTAGAATAATGTTGTTAGAATATAACAAGATCATCAATCATACGTGACCTAAAAGAGAGGGTAAAAATATATGACCTCTTCATGCGACTTGGAAATGGCTTCATCAACATTTGACAAGATCGTCGTAAAAGCAATTGCCAAACAAATTTAAAAATAAATATTCATAAATTATGTGCTCAAAATAGACGAGCCCAAGAGATTGTTCAAAAGATTGTTCAAAAAAGCAAGCAGACGTGCTCAAAACAACGAACACAAAAAAAAAAAAAAAAAGAAGGAATATAATGTCTTTGCCTTACAAAAATGATTCAAGGGAGACTAGGAAGGGAAGGATCTGTAGGGATGCTCTTAGCTACTTCTGGTATAAACTTGCCCTCTGTTGCCACTCCAAAAGGACAATCCTCCAAAATTTCTTCAGTGGCAGCCTCAGAAGGATGGTCCTCCAAAACTTCCTTCTCCAACTCTTCCATGTCAAGTTGAGAGAATTCCATCCTAGGATGATGCTTTGCCAAATACTTAAGAAAGAGCTCAAAACCATCCACATAGTAGTTGCAGAGCTTATCCGAAATCTTATTAGTAGCCTTAAACTTTTCCATCGCTTCAAAACCTTCCTTGTCGACTTTCATGAGTGCCTTGTTAGTTTGCCTATCCTTCAATTTTGAAAATGCTTCTCATTGTCAATATTCTTCTCCAAATTCTTTAGACGATCCTTGTACTTCTTGACCTCATCAGCAAAAGCGCAGATTTGGATCGTCAATCAACTAGGCAATCCTAAATTAAGCCTCAATCAACTTCTTATTATAGTCCAAGTACTTTCTAGAGATGTACAAGGACTCTCCCAACACTTGCCAAGACAAATAGGTGATGGTTCAAAAAAAAAAAAAAAAAAAAGAAAAAGAAAAAGAAAAGAAAATAAGAAAATGTGCGCATAAGAAGAACACATACCTGCATGAGCTTAAGAACGTGTGATGACATCAGCTCAGAAGGAGGTTTTCCCATCAAAGGCTCCAAATCCTCCACAGAGATCGAGTCATAAGCCTTCTGCGTCGCAGTCACTTGTGTCTTCCCAAAAGGAGACAATTGAGACCTTGCTTGTGGCTTTGGCCTTAAAGCCCCCCCCCCCCCCCCCTTCAAGTGAGATGATTAGCTCCAAGGAAGAAGTAGGTGAGGCAGGGCGACAGTCTTGAAACTTAGCCACAAGGGAAGTCACCAACATCGTCCTTGGATGGTTTGCTCTCTTTCTGGCATTTCCTCGATAGAAGATCACCAGATAAACCAGTCCTGGCTTTCTTCTCTTGAACCTCAGTGAGTTTTGCTTTGCTAAATCTGCTCGTCATTCCTACTTTAAAAAAAAAAAGGAGAAATGAAGAAGAAGAAGAATAATAAAATATCATTGGTGCAATCACTCTTTTTGATGGTTTTAATATCCTTTCGAACCTTGCTGGAAGGTTTTAGACCAAGAAAATGGAAAAATAAAGATTAGGGGGAGATGAGCTCGTCAAAATCCTTGACGGTCTCTAAATACTCCCTAACCTTCTCTAAACGAGCGTGATACCGCCTCTTCAGTTTAGGACGAACTTTACCTACAAAAAAGACACAGCAAACAACAGATTCAGAAAACAACACGGACATAGAAACACGCAAACATGAGAACGAATAAAGGACGCACCAGACACAGGATTCCCCCGACTACGAAGTAGCTTGGGGGCTTCACTTGGATCCTTACCAGGAACAGTCTCCCAGCCTTCACTAGAGACGAAGAAAAAGTTCGTTTTCCAATTTCGAAGAAAAGATGGGGATTCAAGAATCAGCCTTGAACTCCAATCCCAGGGTTTGAACTCCTATTAACCAAGATCCTTAGAGCGTCTCAGGCGATAAAAATGCAAACATTCATCCATCCTAATTGTGTCTCCATCATTAGTTAACATCCACACCACCGTACAACAAATAACTATCCTCCACAAGTTGGGACTAGTTGAGCGAGAGCAAGCGACAAATGGCAAAACAGCTCCCTCGCAAAGGGATGGATGGGAAAACGAAGACCATTGACGAAGTTAGCCTCGTAGAAGCACACCTCGTCAGCATAAGAACGACAAGCCTTATCATCGTCACTAGAGATCCTACTCCTAATCCTACCCTTATCTTTCCCTCTCAAAACACAACGGACGTCCTAAGCCTTATAGAAAGTTGATGGAGAAGTGACCTCAAAAGCCCTACGATCCTCGGACGAAGATAAACCTGTTTCAAGTTCACTAGACCTAACCCCACCTTCTCTAGACATCATCAAAGGTCGGGCAATCCCTACAGAACGATGAACCAAAGGAAAGAGGAAATGCAAGGCAAACCTAAAAGAACAATCCCTACCCATGAAAAGCCCGATCTCGAGGCCTTGTCTACCTACAACCTCAAGCAAACCACTCAAGCGAGCAAAGAGAAAAGAAATTGAGGGACAATTCGACTCGGCCACAGAATAGTCTACAATTAAAAAATGTAAACAGAGAGAGAGAGGAACGAGAAAGACTTACCAAAAGATGAGGAGGGAATGAGGGATGCTCAATGAAAAAGGAGGCTCCAGAGTAGTTGAAATGTCACAAAGAAGGAAAATATGAAGCAAAAAATGGAAAGAAAAGAAAATGAGGGAAAAAGGTAGAACATGCGCAGGAAGCCCGAGATTTGCTGACACGAAGAGTACATGTGGCGCGTAGCAAATAAGACATTGATTCACAATAAATATGTCAAACATAGGACATGAAATGGTAGACAATTATGTTCTTACCTCATCTCAAAGACAAGAAAACGAATAGGATCGTCATTCTGTGCCAATGACGACCTAAACGAGCGTTACGCATTTATTGCGTGCATTGATTATAAAATGTAATGGATGGAGCAATGGTAACGAGTGAGTTGTGTACTTCAGAGCTCCTATTCATGACACACTAGCCATTGCTCATAAATTCCGGAATTCATTATCCATAAAGACAGGAAAACAACTATAAAAGAAGGGAACAACATAATCCAAAGGTACACACAAATACTCACCCAAAAACTACTCCAAGTCATTTTACTCTCTATATCATTCTCTTCCTTTCTGACTTAAGCATCAGTGTGTTTTTGGCAAACACCACATCGGTGTATTACACTTCTTTCTCAAGCTTTCTTGCTGGCTTGGATTGGAGACACGACCTATCACGGGATCGTTAATCCAGTGAGACGAGGTCCTCAACTTGGTGATTTTTTGCATCATTAAGAGTTAAGACTCGAGGTCGAGAATTTATGTTGAGAAATGTTTCTACTATGTACAGGGAAGCAATGTATTACTAAACACTCATGTAGTCGGTCATGTTAACTCAAAAATAAAATATTTGTACCCAAACACCCCTTAAAGGTCAAAACACAACTTTTTTCCCCTAACTGTTGATAAGGATTAAGGACAAGTGAGAGCAAAGTAAGATACTCTATTGAGTAAGGTCTCAAGTAAGGCCGGTTCAAGGTGTTGTGGGGCTTAAGGTGAGTACTTTAAGTAAAGCCTATTATTATATTTTGAATATTAGTAAAAGATTTATTTAACTTTTAATATATATTTTTTTCATTTAAAATCTATTTTTTATGCTAAGTTACAAATTAAAATGAATCCATAGTATTGCTCAATGACTTTACAGCTAATATAAACACTATTTATTGAGTAAAGCAACCAAATACTAAAAAAATTATGACCTAAAATTTTAATAAAATTATATATTTAATATCTCTAAAACAAATTGAGCATAAATTTATTTACTAGTAGGAGATTAATGAGTTCTTTCAATATTTGTGTGTGGGAAATAAATGAGTTATACACTATAAAACTGAGAAAAATGAACAATTATTGTCATATCCAATGAAAAAATTTCTTTTTTTGGTTCTTCTTTGATAAAAAAAATTACTTTTTATTTATTTGTGAATATTTGGGACTTAATTAATACTCTCATTGGTACAAGGATATCTCTATTGGTAAAAATTTGGGCCGACACTTCTTCCAAGCAAAACAAATCTTGACGCTGAAGAAAAGCCACAAGAATAATAACAAAACATGGGAAATGCTAACGAGTGCCCTTAGGGCACTGGTTAATAATCCATTTAAAGAAAATTTTTATGCGAAATGCTAAAAAGGTAATTAATATTTTGACAGCTTTTTTCATTTCCCATAAAAGTAGTATCAAAATTTTTCTAAAATGGATTATTAACGAGTGCCCTAAGGGCACTCATTAGCATGACCCACAAAACATTTATACTTCAAGATGATAATCCTTAAATCCACAATAATAACTTTGGAATCCACCCAAAAATAAAGTAGAAAACTATCTATAAAATTTTATTAATGAAAAAAACAAATTGCCTTAGAGGCTACAATGCTCTTAAATAGGAAAATGAATTCTAGGCTATCAACTGCATTCCTAAGGTCGCTAAGAGACTCTAAAATCCTTAATTCCTTTTAGGCATGAAATTAGGCTAGAAAATAGGAAAAATTCCACCAAATAAAAAAAAATTAAGAAAATTGCAAAATCAAATCTTACGGACTATAGGAGATGTCTTGGAACAGATCAAATCTTACTTTTGAATTAAAAGCTATAATGAGAAGAAGAATTACTATAAATAGAAAAAATGATTAATTAAAGGCCTAAACTAAGAAATTTGCCTAAATTGCGGCGTAAATCATGTCCGAAGGCAATGATTATTGATCCTTGTGATGATTCACTTCAGGTCACTCACGTGATTCCATTATTGGTTCTGGACGGTGATTTCCACTAGGACTTATTTACTTCCAGATTTTTCTATGTGCCGAAATTTGATGGTCTTTCTATTCAAGCAAAGTTTGTGCTATCCATTCTGCATCAGATCCTGATCTATACGAACATTATATTCTTCTCAATGGTAAGAATATTGAGCTGATCAGTGAAAACACTAGACACTTAAGCCATGAATTAGTATAATGTCAAAAATAATTGCCTCACAAACACACTTAGCAATGTTAGGGTCCGTTTGGATAGAACTTATTTTGCTGAAATTGAAAACTGAAAACTGAAAACACTATAGCAAAATAATTTTAAATGTGTGAATAGTACCGTGTAACCCATTTTTAATGAAAAAGTTACTGAAAAGTGAAATTTGTGGGACTGTAAACAATGCACAGTGTACACTATTCACGAGAAAATTCAAACTTTTAGGCTAAACAGTGCTAAACAATGAGAACAGTAAATTTTGTCCTCTTTGACGTGCAGCAGAAAAGAAAAGAAAAGAAAAGAAAAAAAAAAAAAAAAAAAAAGAAAGAAAAACGCTGAAAACGCAAACGTGGGCGAAATAATTTGTATCTAAACCGCACCTTAATATGGGCACAATGGTATTAAATGAGCCATGTAACTTTTGGCAAAAATGAGATTGAAAGTATATAAACTTAGGACATGTTTGGTAAACTATAATAGATACTGTAATGTAATAGTTATCTTTATAATTTAGTTATTCTGTAAGGTTATGTTTTTATTACAGAGAATTGTCATTCCTTATAAATAGTTATTTTTTGAAGCAAAATTAGCAACAACAATAGATTGTAAAAATGTTGTAAAATAGTTTATAACTGTAACATTACTCTTATTTAAAATGAAGAAAAACTATTAACTCTGCAACTCAAATCCTTCCCCCTACCCTAAACCCCCACTTGGCTTATTCTTAGTAATGGAAATTACCATCCTCGCTGTAATCCTCATCTAATGTACCAAATATGCCTTTAAATTTTAAGCATTTAGATTGGCTTCTAAGTTCAATTCATGAAATAAAATTGATATAAATTATAAATTAAATTTCAAGCAAATTATTTTCTCTTAAAGTTTTCCTTATGGATGTTCTTTTGGGGATTTAATCATATACTTTTATTCTACCTAGACTTGAAAATTAGGTGAGGTTGATTGGGTTTGGGTCAGAAAATGATAATTTTAAATGGTTGCAAAACTTATTACCTTACCCAATTTTTTGAGAGTCGGGTCAACACAGTATGACACTCTTTTTTTACAGACCAAAAATAAATAAGAAATTTGATGCTATTATCTTTGTCTTCTCTTCAATACAAATAAGAAAATATATAAACAAAAATACTTAAAAATAAAAATTAAATACAGAGTACGTAATGCATAAATTCTAAAGGTTACACAATCTAAGGTGCACTAAAGTAAAACCTTCAAGCCTCAATCTCATGAAGAAAAAAAGATTCTTGAGTGTCTATGAGTAGAAGAGACAAAAAAAAAAAAAAAAAAAAAAGTGAAAGTGTGAAACACGTTTACAGGTCAGGTTCATGGTGGGTCAATAATTATACGGGATAGCACCCTCTTGGTCCATATCTCTGTAAATTTTAGTCATTTTCTGTGTCATTTCTTCTCCTCTCAGGGAATGGATTTTGGGTCATTTTTTGTGTTCACCATTTCCGGTCAATCAAAAGCCTGCTAGCTCAACTTCAATCTTTCCTACCATCTCCCAAGGCTCTTGGCTTATTTTTCTCTTTCATTTAGTCGTATCATTATTCCATCTCTTCTAGTCCATCAGAGTTTCTTTTTTTAGCTCATTATTTTCTTGTACACAAATAGTGCAAAAACCTGTTATCAATGACAACCACACTGAGACATACTTGTTCTGTTTGTTCATCTGAGTCATCTTACGTATCTCTTGATCTTCTTGCATACTTAAACTCCAACAAAAAAACACCTTTCCCTATATTCAACGATGTCATCATGCCAGAAATCCAATGCCTTTTTATATCCAAGATAAAGCAACTCCTTCCTCCGATGGAATTGAATGGAAGCCGAGACAACAGCACCAGCAGCATCGACATGGATCATGATCAGCGTGCAACATTTGAGGAGATCCAGAAAGACCTCAAGTACATCAACAAGGCCTGTCATAAACTAAAGGATTCAGTAGACTACGTGAATGAAGAAATCCAACGAATCCTCCAAGGCGATGACTTCGAAGAAAGAACAGAGGCACCAGAAAATTCTCCCAGAATTAACAAGCTTAAGAGAATCCAGATAGTTGTCTCGAAGTTAAAGAATCAAATTTGTTCATCCCCACAGCTCTCTCAAGATAGTTTGCATTCTGCAAGCCTTCATCGTTCCAGCTCTTCTATGAGAAATTACTACAACAATCCTGATAGCTCAACTACGAACAAAATTAAGAAGTTCTACAATGATCTAGATGGCCCCCAAAAAAAATCATGTTTGCTATGTTTCTCTGTGTTCCCTGAAGATGCAATGATAAAGAAGAAAGTTTTGATCCATTGGTGGGTTGGCGAGGGATTTATTATAGAATCACAGAATAGTGATGGTAAGACTGCAGAGGAGACTGGTAATGAGTACTTCAAAGACTTCATCAAGAACGACATCGTTGAGCCTGTTCACAAAAAGCTCAGACAGAACTCACAAAATTGCAAGATGCATCCTTCAATTCGTGCTGCCATAATTAAGCTAGCGGAGGAAAATAATTTTATCAGTTTTGATCAAAGGGGAAATCCCACAGCTGATTTCTCTTCCAGTAAGAGGGTGTGCCTAGTGAAAACTGAAGAAGGGTCTTCGCTTCACAATTTGACTTATGTTTATCATTATTTGAAGCGTGAAGAGATTGTAACATTGTTCAATGTAAATGAGCCTTATCTTAGTTTCAGGGTGGACAGTTTTTCAAAGATGAAGAACTTAAAAGTTCTACAGCTGGGAAGGTGGAAGGCCTCTGCTAAGCAACTTGTTGAAGTAGAGGACACTGAGTTCTTGAAAGGATTAAAGAAAATGAAAGGGCTTAGGTACTTCAGCCTTCGGGGAATCTCTGAAATTACTGAGCTTCCAAATTCAATTTGCAAACTCAGTAATCTAAGGATACTGAACCTTAGTGGCTGTGATAATTTAGAGAAACTTCCTGATGGAATAGGCTCACTCAAGCAGCTGACACACTTAGACATGTCTGAGTGTTACTTGATTAGTCACATGCCCAAGGGACTTGCTTCTCTCTCGGAACTCCGTGTCCTTAAAGGCTTTGTGATTGGTAAACAAAGGTCCAGAGGCCACCACTGCAAGCTTGCTGATTTGGCGGTACTGCAACATTTGAAGAAGTTGAGCTTGAGCATTCATGCAGACAAAGCATGTACTCATGAAGAAGCTGAGCAAGATCTGAATTCTCTACAACAATTTGGAAACCTCCGGTCTTTAACAGTAGCCTGGTCAAGTATAGACAATGCACCCGCAACCACAAAATCAACCAAAACACCGGGATCTTCACCATGTGTTGCTTTAGACAAACTAGGCCTCCAGAATTTCCGTGGCCCTGAGATGCCTGCTTGGCTTAGCCCCTTAAACCTGACGAAACTTAAGAAACTCTACATACGGGGGGGAAAACTATCTAACCTGCACCTTATGGAGGACCGCACATGGCCTGTTAACTGTCTACGCTTGAAGAACTTGAGTCAATTGAGGATGGATTGGAAAGAACTGCAACGATTGTTTCCAAACTTAACTTATGTGGAGAAAGTAGACTGTCCTAAACTCAGTTCCTTCCCATGTGATGAGAATGGAGAGTGGATTCACAATGAAGCAGATACAGAGCAGGCTTAAGCATCTTGCCACATTCAGAAGAAGTCCTTTCTGTTGTATCTTTGTATCCAATTATTCAGCACTTCGTAACATTGCTAGTTGAGCAGTTGGTAACTTAATAGTGTTCCTAGTTTGAATTTTGTACTCCAATGCATCTTCAATGAAGTCCACAAAAATGATATCTATCTTAGATGAAAATTTTGTTCACTCTTATGATCTTATCAGCCATTTCTACTACTGAAAATAAATTAATAAGGAGAAACAGATATATTCATTAGCTTCCTAGAACCCCCCTCTTTAACTTTGCCGATTCAAACCTCAACCTTCAAAGTCTCTTCTACCAACTCCGTCTACCACGAGGTTCGTTTGACGTTGCCATCCGCACCATGAAGAACGCCATTAAGATTTTTTTTTTCCCCCTTATTGTTTGCTTTACTTTGTTGTGTTGTATTGCGGGTGTGTTTAATTAAAGGCTATCTATTGGGGCATGCATTCATACGTTCTTCTTAACAGGGCGGCCCAGCAAATTCGGTGGCCTAAATGCCCCATTTTTATTATTACTTAAATAATATTTAGTTAGGATTTAATATCATGATTTTTAAAAAATAAAAATCTATTCTTTTTATTTTGTAATATGCCTTTTTTTAAAAAAAAGGCTAAAACTATAACAAATTTTACTACCAAAAAAAAAACTTACAGATGATGTAGCAATGAATGTGATTTATGATACTTCAAGAAAATAATAAACAATATATATATATATATATATAATAGTAGGTGAAGCATAAAGAAAATCCAATTAGATTTCAATTGGATTCTCAATTTTGCGTCACTTGTCCTAACCAAAAAAAAAAAAAAAAAAAATCTAATTAGATTATAAATTTGACTCCAATTTTGTGTCATGTATCTTATCTACATTTTCTAATTTTTGTGCTCAAATAAATGATGCATTAACATTTAACACCAAAGCCAAGAAAACCACAATGATAATGCTCATTAACCTAAGCAAGAACATCTTACCTGCACACTTTTATGGAGATTATAAATTGGACTCCAATTTTGTGTCATGTATCTTATCTAAATTTTCTAATTTTTGTGTCCAAATAAATTATGCATTAACATTTAACACGGAAGCCAAGAAAACCACAATGATAATACTCATTAGCCTAAGCAAGAGCATCTCACTTGCACACTTTTATGGGTGATTTCAATAGAGTCTAGAGCTCTTCTAATCCCACAACCAGAACCAAGGAGTCTAACGAGAAAGACTATAAAAGTAAAACATCATCTCCTCCTAATTCCATATCGTCATCCCATTTCTCCTCATCTCTTAACCTCTACCAACTAGATCCACACACTACCTCTCCTCCTCCTTACGGATTTCTCAGAGCAAGGCTGGGTTCAAACATAATGTTCAATCCCATTCTTCTTTGCTTCACACTCTCATACATTAGCGCTTCATTGGCGTCTTCAAGAAGATTACGAGCTCAATGATCAGTTTTTATTTTTTAATGTCCCTTTATATATTTTAAATAATAAAATGTAATATTCTCTTTTTTCTTCACTATAGTATCACTTAAATAATAAAATGCAATATTCTCTTTTTTTTATTCATTGTTTTTATCTAATGCTATCCTATGTATGATAAACCAAAAAGAAAAAAAAAAGACCAATAGCATTACTTAAATAATAAAATGCAATATATATTTTTCATTGTTTAATTTAATTCTATCATCCGTGTGATAAACCCACAAAAACAAAAACAAAAAAAATTGGTCAATAGCATCATTACAATTAACTAGTCCCATGCGGTAGCACGGGGTTACATACTAGATATTTGAATAAATGATGTTAGAGATATTGTAAATTTTACAAACATGAGACTTATAAAAATGTATCACCAATCACAGAAAGTAATTCAAAAATGCATTAGGTTGTTGACATCCACAAATCATATTAATAAAATTTATAGTATTTCTACCATTTTCCCATCTAAATTATTTTTGTTAGTAACATATATTTGTAAGACTTGTGTATTTAAAATTGTATTATCTCTAGCATTAATTACTCAATTCTTTGGGATGTTTTAAAAGTAGAGGAAAAATGTAAAACTATATTTTTCAAATATCTCCAAATATATATATATATATATATCAATTTTTGCCCCAAAATTTGGAGGCCTTTCTCTAGTAGGGGGCCTAGGGCTAGGGCCAGCCCTGCTTCCTAGCATAAACAGGATGTTTAGTGAATAATTGCAACTTTCAACATTAGTACATTTAATGCGTTAGGAATTATTCTTTATACATGTAACTAATTAGTTAGAAAATTATCACTGCGCACTCTTAGTGTGGTGGTCACTCCACAAGTATAAATGCTTGTGGGATGTGGGGGGTAAGGGCTGGAGTTCAAGTCTCCAAAAATGAGTTTTACACACATATACACTTAGATTAGGTTAGAGTAGAAATTATATCTTGTATAAAAAAAAATTAGTTAGAAAATTAAATTAGCCATGATTGAGATAATATAGATAGCATGTGTTATAACTTATTTATGGTAAAAATATGATGCTACAAGTTTTTAGTTGATTCTTTTTTAGCAACATGAGGGAAGAAACAATTAAGTTAAGCCAATTTTAAAAACTTGATGTCTTGGCTGGTGGGTGTGATTTTTACTCAAAATCATTGTCTGAAACGTGCAACTTGAGAGAGAGAGAGAGAGAGAGAGAGAGAGAGAGAGAGAGAGAGAGAGAGAGAGAGAGAGAGAGAGAGGCCAGGTGCAATGCCTTCACAACATTCATATTATCGGACTTAAGTGTGAAAATGTCATTGGATTTGATAATTTATTGGACTTAAGTGTGAAAATGCATACTAAAGTTAAAAATGGATAATTTAGTAATTTTTACTATAATTTTTTATTTTTACTCTTTTTCTTCTCATATTTTCTATAAATTTCTTTTCTATAAATTTCTTATTATTCTCTTTTACATTCTCTCTCTCTCTCTCTCCCTTATCTTTGTTTCTTTTTTTTTTCTTTTTTTTTGAGTTAATACTTAGTTATTTTGGAAGTAAGAATTTAAATTTACATCAAAACACAATCTTGGCTATGCTAATTACTGATTTGCATTAGGTCCATTTTGGTTAAGTTTGGTCTACTTCAGTCTATTTAGTTCATTTCAGTCCAATTCGGTCAACATGGGCCCAATTAGGTCTACTTCGTTCTATTTTGTCCAACTAGGTCCACTTTAATCCATTTGGTTCACCTCGATCTATTTCAATCCAATTCAGTTCATTTGGACTACTTCGGTCAACTCGATTCTATTGGTCTACTTTGGTCCTGTTCAGTCTACTTTGGTCCTTTTTGGTCTACTTTGGTCCAATTCCCACTTCAATCCTTTTCATTACAATTTGGTCCATTAGGTCTACTTCAGTCAATTTAATCTACTTCTGTCCAATTCGTTCCATTTACTCCACTTCGATCTATCCGGTCCACTTTGGTCAACATTAGTCCTATTCAGTCCAATTTGTTCAATTATGTCCATTTCGGTCTATTTTCTAATTTGTTCCATTTTGTCCAATTCAATGTAATTACTTAAAAATGGGGGGGAAAAATTTTGGGTTGAGAGTATTATCAATTATTTTAGTAATATCAATTGTAATTATATGATAAGTTTTGGTTATCATAATAATCACCTTAAGAGAATGAGAATTTGAATAATAAATTTAAAAATTAAAATTTTTAGTTGTACCAAAAGAAATTTGAAAATTTAATGCATAATAACAATAGTTAGAAGAATATGAATCATTTCAACAAAAGAGTAATATTGATAAAAAAAAATACTAAAGATTATGAAATTATATATTTGTAAAAATATAGTGATGGAAATTATTTTTTGAAATTGTTTAATTTTTAGGGAGAACAAGGTATCTAAAATAAAATTCCGAAAATAAATTATATATTATACCACATCTCAAAATAATTATTTATTCATGTGCATCGTGTGAGTCTACAACTAGTATAACTATAAAGCTTAAATCCTTTGATTTTTTTTTTTTTTTTTCAATCTCTAAACAATCATTAGGGACTGTCTGGTAGGCTTGCATGGAATCCTAAAAGGGATAGGCCAATAATCATCAATATGAACGAACTTCATCTTCTCTCTTAGCAGCATAAGTAAAAGCTAGGGCAACAATTATCAATACAATCAAACTTCATCTTCTCTCTTACAACTCTAATTTAGATTGATGAATTTTTGTATTTTTGGTATCCCTATTTTGGATTGATACATTTTGGTGGTGTGTTTTTTGAGTTCCCCATCACATGTACTCTCTTATAGTTTTGCTTTGAGTTAATTCTTAGATATTTTGAAAGTAAGAATTTGAGATTATATCAAAATAAAATCTACTTGGCAACGTATTTGAATGTGCCTATCAATTTTTTGAGCAATATCAATTGTAAATTTGTGATGAGATTTTTTTTTTTTTTTTTTTTTTGAGAATCTAATGAGATTTGATTATGCATAACACAAAGAATTTAATTACTACATAATAAGCATATTTATAGACATATATAACCATATTAATTTTATATATTTTAAGCATATTTATAAACATATCAACAACAATAACTATTTTACTCAAGCATTTATTCAACTTCACCCACTTTGATGTTATTTTGGGTAATTGTTATTTCAAAATTTTGTTTCTTCAACTTCACTTATAACATTGCGGGTTCCATCTTATAGAATGAAGAAAAGTTAAGAAAAAAAAAGTTCAAGCTTTGAAATTGAAATAAAGTAACATTTACTAAAAATAAAGCATTGCAATTTTAGCAATTTTTACCCAACAATAAAAAACTCAGATGTCATAATAAAGCAACAATCATAAACCCAACAAATTTTTCTTTTCCCTAAATTACCCCTAATGTATTTGCACGCGCCCTTTTACCTTCATATGACAACTTCAAGGGCATTCAGTGTCGTACATGTAATATTGCTAAAGTCAAAGTTATTTGAGAAAAAAAAAATTATGGTGATAAGAAAAGGGATATAGTGTATAAATTAATCATAATAGTTGTGGGTTGGGGAGTGTCAATTAGTATAAATGACACAATCGGAAGAAAGACCATTATTCATACTCGAATGCTGAATAACACTCAAAGAAGACTAGATTTTCATTGATTATTTTAGTTCTCTACGATATTCCATTTACATGATTGGAACGGTTAACATGTTTTATACCAAAGTACATTTTTTTGAATTAGTGGAAATATTTTAACTTTAATAAGAAATAGAGTGTCCACTTTAATGATGCTACTCTATCTTTATAAATTAATTCCCAAAAGTATCATGGGTGTGGTGATATCTTTTTATAGGTTTTGCATTCCCTTTGGAGAATTCCTACACTATCGAGTTTTAATGCGTTTTAAGGTGAAGTTACAAAATTTTGGCAGAATACAGAATTTACCAACTAATGAACATATTTAGAGACATATAACCGTATTAATTTTAAACGTACTTATAGACATATACATCTTCAACATATTTATAAACATATCAGTAACAATAAACGTATTTATAGACATATAAAACACCTACTCTATTGTTATTTTGGATAAACGTTATTTCATCTTTTTGTTTTTTCAACTTCATTACGAACATTGTGAGTTCCACCTTATTGGATGAAGTAAAGTTGAGCACAAAAATTCAAGCTTTTAACTAGAAATCTTTTCACTTTTCAATTGCTATCTAAAACAAAATTCTAAACATATACTCCCTCCGTCCCACTTTTTTTGTCTTCTATTCCATTTTGAGATGTCCTAAAATATTGTCCTATTTTTAAAAATAAAAGTCATTAATTTACTAATGTTCCTATTATACCCCTATTAATATACTAATTCAATTTTTTGATAAATTTTTTTAAGGGTAGTTTTGGAAACTTATACATTTTTAAAAGGTAGACAAGACAATAAATGATGTTCCTTTAAAAATTTTGATTTTTCAAACAGGACAAAAAAAGTGGGACGGAGGGAGTATATACAACTATAATTTTTTCAATTTCTAATAAATTTCTTTCGTAAGAAGTATTCTCAAATTTTTTTTTTTAAATAAACCCTTTTAAATACCATGTAAAACATACATTGAAATAAAAATACAACAATAAGAGTTGAGACACAACCACAATGAATTTTGTTTGTATTGAACTTTCCAATATTAGCAACCACAAAATCTATGCAATATAATAATTGAAGTCTTTATAATTAATTATGCTTGTCTCTTATTGTAATACACTAGTCATTTGTTTACTCGCTTTCCATTTCATTTTCCGCTTGATTCTTGAGATGCTTAATTGTCGAATTCTCACTTCTATTTTCCTCTTATTGAAAGTTGAAATTACATAAACTTAGACTTATAATTGAGTTTAGAAACTTTGAAAAACTTTATCTAGTGGATTGCTTTATTAGGAAAGGTTTCCTTTGGAGTGGTTTTTCTTATCCGTTTTTCACTTTATCACTATTTCACCTCGTTCTTTTGATTGATTTATATGATAATTGACATCTTATTTGATACACCTCATATGCTTGAACTAATTTACACATAATTGGGTAGTTGGGATAATTTGGAATAATTAGATAATTTACAAATTAGTAAACATCAACCTGGGTCTAAAACATAATAATTGCTTATTAATCTTAATTGAGTGTAGAGATGACAACAATTTCAACCTTATCTGCTCAACTTTGTGTATGTTTTTCTTACTCTAAAAGGAGAAAGGATGGAGATATGTTTTGCTTGCCCCATGTAGAATATGTGTGTCTATACAATTTAATTTGTTACAAGTGGGATATAATATATATATTTATTTATGAAAGTTATTTTTTTTAATACTTACTCCATTAGGACAAAGTTTGGCTACAACTTTGACTAAAAAAATTAAGATGGGTACAAATTATGAAAATCTAGATGTTAAATACATGAATTACATATTCTTTATATTCTTAACATGTGTCAAGTGTCGTCTCAATTAGATATTATTGATTATTCGATCCATAAACTTATTTTTTATGCATAATTTGAGATTACAAAAACATGAAATTAAAACATTTGATTGATGATATAGTTATTGATCTTTGATAATCTAGAAATTTTGCTAGTATGAAAGATATAAGAAGAAAATGTAATTCAAATAATTGTAGATTTATCAAAATACACATCCATAAAAAAATATTGACTCAAATTTTGTCAGAATTCTATCATCATTCCCAAAACACTTCTTTCTCTTTCTCAACACTCTCATAGTTGTCTCTCTCATTTCTCTTGTTTCTCTATCTCATTATTGTTGAAGTCATGCTTCATTAGGAACGACAAAATACAATGAACCAACTCTGCCCAACATTAGGGCCAGCCCTAGGCCTAAGTCACTTAGGTCATTGCCTAGGACCCCCCTACTAGAAAAAGGCCCTAAATTTTGGGGGCAAAAATTGATTTAAAATATATATATATATATATATATATTTGGGAGATATTAAAAAAATTGTAGTTAAATTTATTTTTTTCACTATTAAGAAGGTTCAAAGAATTAAGTAATGCTAGAGATAGAGATAAAACAAATTTAAATAAGGGTTTGACTAATGCGTGCCATCAGTGCATACATTAGTAAACCATTTTAGGAAATTTTTTTATTGAAAAATGAAAAAGTGATTTACAGTTTTAACAGCTTTTTAAATTCCAAATAAAAACTTTTTCAAAATGGATGATTAAATGTTACTAATCACAAGTAATTCAATTGAGAAAATATTAAAAATACTATAATTTTTATAAATGCAGCTAGAGTATGTCCCCTATAGCCGATTTTTATAAACGCGGCTAGAGTACATCCCATAGCCGCGTTTGCAAAAATGCGGCCATAGACACCTTTGGCCTATAGTCACGAGTTTTAGGCCAGGATTATAAACGCGGCCCAAATAAATGCGGCTATAGGCCAAATCGTCCTATAGCCACGTTTTTATGCGCTATAGCCGCGTTTATTTGGGCCATTGGAAGAAGATGACATTAAGTTGATTTCTAAGTTGGACGTACGCAAATGTTTGTTCTCTTACAAATGGACTTCTTCATTAGGATTCTACATGACTTAGATAACCACTTTCCTAGAAAACTGCCTACCTTCGTTGTTAGATGGTCTAGGACATCGAGAGAAACTTGATGTTCTCTTTTAGCATTCACATCTAATTATATAAAATGCATATAAATGAAATTTAGATGATATTGTAGCGCCAAAAACACATCCACATCCATGTTCAGTCATTCATCGCTGTTCAATTTGAATACTCTTGACATTAAAAAGAAAATAGTTTGAATAATTTAAAATGATTACTTTCATCACAAAGGATTCAAATGCAACCCACAACCAATTAGGGGAAAAAAGAAAAAGTTAATTCAGTCGGAAATGTTTTTAGTTGAAAACCTTTTCGGTCGGAAAATATATTGTACCGAAACAATCACAACCTATTTGCTCAAGAAAAAAAAAAAAAAAAAAAAAAAAAAAAAAAAAAAAACTATATTTGGCTTCAAAAATTTACTATATAATTAATATTTTCAATTAAAATATGGAATACCTTAAAGTTGGATTAAGTAGACATTTCAAACTGTTTAAACATAAATTAAAGTGGATCTTCCTATTCGTGCACAAGCTGAAAAGTCTCTTGAACAGAAGTTTGCAGTTTTATAATTGAAGAACTTGGACTATCAGCTGTCTTGCCATGCATCTTCTTCCATATTTAATACAATGCAACTGCTATCAAGAAAAGAAGTTTTAACCATCAAAATCTCATCTTGGACCCATTAAACTAAGAAGACAAAATTCGCGTTATATTAAATGCAAAAAAGATCCTGTTTCCGTGTAATCTTACAAGTCCATGTATTGACTTCATACTGACATTATTCAAGTGTGATTCTTCAAAATTTTATTTGTTTCTCGTTGTCATAGTCGGCCAATTCCTATTCTTATTTAAATGAAAGAAAGATCTTATTCTACACCAATGAAAAAAAATTAACTAATAAAATAATATAATATAAATTCAAAATGTGAAGTGAAAATAATAATAATAATAACGTTTATAATAGATGGCCTATTTTTATTGGTGTAAAATAATATGTTAGCTATTTTATAAAAATATTTCATTGGAGGAGAAGTAGTAAAGAGAGACGACTTCTTTTTGTATGGAGCAACAATCATTGTCTTGCGCTTTGATTTTTTGTTTTCCGTCAAAGTCGTCGTGGTTGATCCAAAAGAGAAACTTTAGTGAGCGTTTGGATACTTGGGTTTAATGGCGTTTCTACGTTTACGTTTTTTGTTTTTTTTTTGTTTTTTTTTTTTTTTTTTTTGGCTGCTGCACCAGCTTTTTGAGAGACAACGGCTACTGTTTATAAACAGTAGTCATTGTTTTTAACTTTTAAACTCTCTTTTTAGTTCTGTGGGTCTCATAAACAGTAAATGAGACCCACAAATTTCATTTTTTATTAGTTTTTTTTATTAAAAATAGGTCTCGCTATACTATTCACATATTTAAAAATTATTTTGTTACAGTATTTTTAATAACTTTCAACAACAATAAACTATATCTAAACGGACTCTTAAAGTCTAAAACATTTTTGTTGGGTCGATAATATATGTATTTCATCTCTTTTAGCCTGCCTTTGGGGACGAGTCTTCGAAGTGGGAGGCACTCGCTCATGGTGTTAAAAAACTAATTCTTCTAAAAGTTGCTGGCGAGTGTTGGTATCTGGTAAGTAGATAATTAAGGTAAGGGGAGTGAAAGCAATCAAGGATGGGACCCAAGTTTATAACATCAAAAGAAGAGAACATTTGTTTCTTTCAAAAGCATATTCCTTGATATCTGTTCTTTTTATGCCTAGAATTATTGAATAATGGGACCCAAATTTGCTGGAGGAGTTATGGTCATTTTCCTACATGTCTGACAGCAATGTAACAGGACAAAGTTTATAACTTTAACACTAGTAATTGTGCGGCAGCGGATTTAAGAATATGAACCACAACAAGAATTCGATTCTCATAAAAAATAAAAATAAAAAAATAAAAAAAACCACGACAAGAATTCTGGCTTAGCCAAGTTCTTGGATGCTCCAGAGCTCAACAATCGAGAGGTTTCACATGCCCCAAAGGCATCCCATTACAGAAATAAAGCTCTCTAGAATTGTAAAAAATTCCTAAAATTGTAGCGTAATAATTGATTTTTTTTTTCAAGAAAAAAATTTAGGTGCAATTTGTATTCTTTCCCCCACCTTCGAGAGAGGGCTCCCAAAATATTTTGTTGATAGAAATCCAGCTCAATTTATTCTATACTGTTTCACCAAAAAAAATTGCTATGGCTGTGTCAAATACTCATTTATAATTAAGTTTCTTAACAACCTGTAAAAAAAAAAATGTTAATTAAACTTTTATATATATAAAATACATGCATATTTCATACGATTTTCATTTGATTTCTCTTAGGCAAGAACTCATCCAATATATTGATCTTGCTTTATATTGTTATTAAAATTTATTTTGATGTTATTTTTTAAATGAAAACATAAAGTATATTTTATATACTTTAAAGTATATATATAAGTAAATATTTTATGTGGAAGAACATGAGATTTTGCCAAGTAGTGCTCTTTTCGTAGGTTTCAATTAGCTCGACTGGTAAAGTCTCTGATGGTTGAATAAGAAATCTGAAGTTCAATTTCTGCCTACACCAAAAACTGATTGATATTTTGGTCTGATGATAACAAATTATTATAAAAAGCAGACGCCATCGTTTAAAACTTTATAAAAAAAATTTTTAAAAAAAATAGTGCTTGTCTTTGATAACTCAACCCATTTAGTTATCGTATTTTTTTCAACTTCCACCTCATTTTTTAAAACTTATCTCTCTCTCTCTCACTTCCCTATTAATTCAATAGGCTATTCATAATGTCAGACACTTCAATTGTCTCTTGCAATTTCCTTCTCTTTTCTTCTTTACACAGCTACTATCTTAGCATACTTCCAGGCCACATTAAATCACTATTATAAATGCTCATAATTTCCGAAGGTGCTCTTTAACAGTTATAAATGCTCCCAACAATCCAGCAGAAAATAATTGCTCTGTGGTTCACAACTTTCGAAAGGACTTTTTATCGGTTATAAACAATGCTCTCAGCATTAATTTAGCAGAAAATACATCAAGAATCAGTCATCTCAACGAGGATGCAAAGCTTGCTAATATTGTTGAAGCTGAGTGTAAATCCCATCTGTAATTCTCTCTTTTATTCAATGCAATGAATATTTGTTTTCTTCTCAAATTATTTAATAAAAAAAAAAGAGACTAAATCACAGTAACAGTACGCTCTCTTACCATCACTCTTCTTTTTAAGTTTCTCCTTTATATGTTGATTTTTTTTTTTCTAAAATTTTTAGTTTGTCAATGCCATTGCTAGCTTTGCATGATTAATCACAAGTAAGCTATAGTGGTAATTATAAAACGTTTTTTAGTGCTCACGGTTGTGTATAGTCATAATCCAAGTTTCCCTTTGAAGTCAAGTTTTTTTTTTTTTTTTTTTTAATAATTTTTTTTAAAAACTATTCCATCATTTTGTAGATTTGTTTTTAATGATAATAGGATTTAGTATGTCTATTATTTATGCACAAAGAGCTGCGCTAAGGGTGAGGTCCCATGTTCGAGTCTGTAAGGTTGAATTTAATCAACCATCTTATTGTCTTTATTCCGTGACCAATTTGCTTGTAATTTAGCACTTAGTAACCCTGTATTTAGGTGGAAAAATTGTAAGGGTAGTGTGTGAGAAGATGTGAAGAAAAGTTCAAGAGTGTGCAAGAAAAACAAAGCTTTGCAGCTAGGGCTTGCGGGTGGATCGCGACTGGCAAGCCGCTAAACGCAAGCACGTGAGATGCACACGGGGAAGTTGAAGGGTCGCGCCAGCTGTCACGCTATAGGACAAAAGTCCTAGGCTGGCCAGGTCGTTACGTCGCGACTTGAACTTGCGACTTGGACAAGCCGCGAGACCAAGCTGCCAATTTGCCATGTTTGGCAAAAACTGACGTTTTGCATTCCCTTCTCACCCTACTATATATACACCCTTATACCCACCATATTGTGAGAGCTTCCAGAGAGAATTTTATGAGAGAAACCCTAGAGAAAAACAAGATTGCCTTATCCCCAATCTTTACCTTAGAGACTCTACAAATTCTTCTACTCTCTTCCTCTCCATTGTTATACCCTTAAGAGGACATTAGCCAAATCCTTATCTCATCACACCCACGTCTGTGAGAAGGTCTATTTGGTACTGTTGGGAAGCAATTAAGAAGGAACCAATTTACATTGGTTGATGCTATGGTCTAGTAGCGGAATCCGGTAAGCTAGAAAAGAAAAAAGTTCGATGCAACCTCGTTGGAGCAAGAAGCTTGGAGGGCTTAGATACCTGGGTAGATTAGGCTTGGAGGGTTTATTGTTGTTCATGTATCCCAACTACATTTTCTAGTGGATTATTTGACCGCTTGGAGGGCGGCGGAGAGGTTTTACGCCGAGGGCTTCGATTTCCTCTTCGATAACACATCGCGTGTTGTTCGAGTGTTTGCATCTTCCTTCCTTTATCTTTGCCTTATATTTACTGTTGTGGATGTGTTTATATTTGGCTTAGATCGTTATCAATTCTATTATAAGCTTGTTATCATATTCCGCACATTAACTGTTTGATATAAAGCTTGAATTGGTATTTTTGTATTTGGGGTCTAAACATTCAAGGGTGTTGTATACCCATTTTGAACTTTCAATTAGTATCAGAGCGGGTATACTTGCTGTGGTTTAATTACCTAAGTGTGATCCTTGACCCCTCGGTGTTGTTTGAAAAGTGTCTTTGTTAAAATCAACATGAAGGAAAGCAAAGATGTTTGTGAAAAAGACTCTATGAGTATTTTTGAAGATTGTTCTAGTAATATGTTTTTAGAGCTATTTAAGTCAAAGAAACATGCTAAAATTTTCTGTCACATGCTAAAATCTGTAGTTCATAGAAATCATGATATTCATAACAGCTTATGTGAGTTAAAGTCCTTAGTCTATGAGTATGAGAGGAGGAATAGACATTTGTGTGATAAACTTGACCGTCTAAAAAGAAAACTTCACTCATCCTTGAATGAAATAAAGGAAAATGAGTCCTGCTTCGAGGATCAAGAATGTCTCTCTCATGCATGTCTTTTTGTTCATACCGCTTTAAAAGTATTTAATTTATGTTTGTGGTACCTTGACAGCGGTTGTTCAAAGCATATGACTGGAGATAAGTCTCTGTTCAAAACTCTTAAAGAAAAGGAAGATAGCTTTGTGACATTTGGAGATGACAGTCATTCACAAGTTCTTGGAAGGGGAACGGTGGACATTCCGGGACTGCCACTGTTGACAGACGTGCTGTATATTAAGGGATTGAAAGTGAACTTGCTGAGTATTACTCAGATTTGTGATGACGACTTCTTAGTTCAATTCTCAAAGAAAGGGTGTTTAATCTTGAATGAAGAAGATGTTCAAATTCTGAAGGGACTTAAGACCACTGATAATTGTTATGGGGTCATTCCCAAACCAAGCATAGCATGTCGGAGTGCCCGAGTAGATCTCTTGGAGTTGTGGCATCAATGACTTAGACATGCCAATTATAAACAAGTGGCTAAAGTCTCGAAGCTTGAAGCAGTGGTTGGTTTACCAAAGTTTGGAAAAATTGAGAAGAATGTTTGTGGTTCATGTCAATTAGGAAAACAGACAAAGTCAAGCCATCCGAAAGTGAATGTGGTTGTAACCTTTCGCCCTTTAGAGTTACTGCATGTGGATATCATGGGTCCAACAAGAACATAAAGCATGGGTGGAAAACGGTATATTATGGTGGTGGTTGACAACTTCTCAAGGTATTCTTGGGTGGACTTTCTTAGAAAGAAATCAGAAGCATGTGACAAGATGGAGAAATTGTGCAAGAGACTAATTAATGAAAAAGGAGTACCTATTGTCAAGATCAGAAGTGACCACAGGAAGGAGTTTGAAAATGCGAAGTTTAAAGCATTTTGCGATGAACATGGCATCAAGAAAGAATTCTCAGCCCCAAAGACTCCACAACAAAATGGAGTAGTAGAAAGGAAAAACCGGGTAATTCAAGAAATGGCTCGAGTAATGTTACTCAACTAAAACCTTCCACAGAAGTTTTGAGTTGAAGTGGTGAATACGTCATGTCATATTGGGAATAGGATTTACTTCCAAGTAGGAACGAAGAAGACATCGTATGAAATTTAAAGAAACTGAAGGTAAAATATTTCCGAATCTTTGGAAGCAAATGCTATATTCTTAATGACAAAGAGAACCCTAGAAAATTTGATGCTAAGAGTGATGAAGGGATCTTTCTAGGCTACTCTTTAAATAGTCGAGCATATAGAGTGTTCAACAAACGCACTAAGACTGTGATGGAATCAATAAATGTGGTCATCGATAACACCATATTTGAAAGGAATGTTGATGATGGTGAAGGATCTGACCTGAAGAAGGGGGAGGGTGAGGACAACATGTCACAAGCTAATGATATTGAGAAAGAATCACCGAAAAAAGAGTCCACACCCACCATACCAAGAAGGGAGACTAGATCAACACAAGGGCCTCCTAGTCCTCTTACCCCTCCAGAAGTTCAACCTTCGATCTCTCGAGATGAAGAACCTTCTACCTCCAAGAGACCATCATCAAGGGTAATTCTAAATCATCCATCAAGTAATATCATTGGTGATGTAAATAAGGGACTTCAGCTGAGAAAAGGACCAAAATACAGTGCAAATCATGTGACATACAATTGCTATCTTGCTCAATTCGAACCTAAGAAGGTAGAGAAAGCTCTTAGAGACGAGAATTGGATAGAGTCTATGCATCAAGAGCTACATCAGTTTGTTAGAAATGATGTATGGGAGTTGGTTCCAAGGCCCAAAGTCACCCATGTAATCGGCACCAAGTGGATCTTCAAGAACAAAACTGATGAAGACGGTGAAGTTGTCAGAAACAAGTCCAGGCTAGTAGCACAAGGATATACTCAAGTGGAGGTCATAGACTTTGATGATTCGTTTGCACCAGTAGCAAGACTAGAGTCGATTCGAAATCTATTGTCCATAGCATGTGTTATGGATTTCAAACTGTACTAAATGGATGTGAAAAGTGCCTTTCTGAATGGCTTTCTAAATGAAGAAGTATTCGTTGAGCAACCAAAGGGATTTCAAGATCTTCACTTTCTAGATCATGTGCTAAGGTTGAAGAAAGCACTGTATGGGTTGAAGCAAGCACCAAGAGCATGGTATGATCGTCTCACGACATACTTGTTGAATCGTGGATTCAAAAGAGGCCAAGCTGATCGAACTTTGTCTGTCAAAAGAGATGAAAAATCTCTTCTTGTCACTCAAGTGTACGTGGATGACATTGTTTTTGGATCAACAATTGACCAATTAGCTCATGAATTCTCGGAAGAAATGAAACGGGAGTTTGAAATGGCATGGTAGGAGAGTTGAATTACTTCTTAGGGATTCAAGTGAAACAACGGGGAGATGGAATATTTATCTCTCAAGAGAAATATGCCAAAAATCTTGTCAAAAGATTTAGCTTGGATTCGAAGAAACACACTTCTACTTCCATGAGTTCATCATCGAAACTGAGCATAGATGCAAATGGTGTTGAAGTTGATCCAACACTATATCGAAGCATGATTGGCAGTCTTCTCTATCTCACAGCTAGTAGGCCGGATATTGCATTCAGTGTTGGGGTTTGTGCTCGATTTCAAGCTGCTCCTAAAGAGTCCCATTTGACAACAGTCAAGCGAATCATTCGCTATGTGAATGGCACGCCTGAATATGGGATTTGGTATTCTAAAGATTCGAATAAGTGTTTGGCGGGATATTCAGATGCAGACTGGGCTGGATGCATTGATGATAGAAAAGGTACTTTAGGTGGTTGTTTCTTTCCTGGGAACAACTTAGTCTCATGGATGAGCAAGAAGCAAAATTCAGTCTCTCTTTCAACTACTGAAGCTGAATATATTGTAGCAGGAAGTTGTTGTGCCCAACTATTATGGATGAGAAAACTACTACATGACTATGGAATTTCCCAAGACACCATGTGTGTAATCTGTGATAATACCAGTGCAATAAATCTGTCAAAGAATCTAGTTCAGCACTCCAAATCAAAGCATATTGAGATCCGGTATCATTTCATTCGAGACTTGGTAGAGGACAAGATAGTATGTCTGGAATTCATCAACACAAAAAATCAGAAGGCTGACATATTCACTAAACCTCTCGATGGCCCTAGGTTTGAATCCCTGCATAAGACCATTGGTGTCAGTATCATTCCCTAAACTCTATCTTCCATATGTGTTTTGTGTAGAATGTTCTACATTGTGTTTGTAATTAGCACTTCTTCATATGATTCATTTTGTTTGTGAGTTTTTGTTAAAATTTTCTTGTTGACTTTGTTTTGATCAATCAATATTTGTCTTGTGTCAAAAATTCAAAAACACATAAAAAGTAGAAAATCCAAAAAGTTTGATCAACTTTGTTGAGCTTTTGTCTCGAATCATATTTTGCCTTGTACATTTGTACTAATGGCTTTGTGCATCTACGAGCTTAGCTTGTCTTCTATGCACTCGTATCATTTTGGGAGAAATTCTGAAATCTATGTGACTGTTGTAAATAGATCTTCAACCTTGTCATGAATGATTAGTGAATGGTTTTGTTGATCTTGAGGCATGCATAGACTCATGCCTATATATCTTCCCACTCTTTATTTTTTTTTGCTTAAAAAGAGCTCTCTAAATGTAAATCTCCAAATGAAAAGAGATATAGAGCTGCAAAAGCCTGTCGCACATACTAGTATTTGACTAGGAAAAAGAGAAAGCGACCAAAATAAAATGTTTGATACCCAAAAAGCCAAAGGCTAACTCATTAATTGAAATATCAAAAATTTCAGGCATCTATCTCATAATGAGATTTTTTTTGCTCAAAAAGTGCAAAAGATATGTTGAATATGGAGCCAAATGAAAAGCTTCAAAGTATGTAATCAAGTTCATGTGGGAGGTCATATATGCATGTTTCTATAATTGAGATAAGTCACATTATCTAGTGCTAATTGTGTATGCCTTGATTGAATTGATCATTGAAGCTTCACATTGGACTAAGGACTATCTTATTTTTGATATCTACACACAACACACAAGTCTATGTTCAATGAATGCCATATTCATTTGTGTGATTGTACTTGATTAAATGTGTTTTCACATGCTCAATCTTTGTTTGATCAAACACAAAAAGATTTTTGAGTGTTTTTAGTTGTTTTTGGAAAGTACTTTGTTTTTACAAAAATGTCAAAAATTTTCAAAAAACAGTGTTGCCCTGTTTTGGCGACTAAGTCGCGAGTTGGCCCAGTCGCAAGCCCCAGTCGCGAGCGTACTCAAAGATTTTTCGCGGCTCATTGGCGAGTCAATACCTAAGTCGCAAAAAAGACTTAGAAATTTTTTTCAAAATTTGAGTTTTGCACTTTTCGCAGCTCATTTTAGTGGCTTGTTCGCGGGTGGAAGGTCCAATCGCAAAGGTTACTCAGAGATCTTCGCGGCTCATCTCGTGACTCAATCGCAGGTAGACCTTCCAGTTGCGAAAAACACTTAGAAGATTTTTCTAGAATCTTTCCTTCACAGTGTTTCGCAGCTTAACCTAGCGACTTACTGGCGACTTAATCTAGTCGCGAAAAACGCGTGTTTTGCGTTTTAGAGTCTAATTTCAAAAACTTTTCAGTTTTTCCCTCATCCTTTGTGACTGTTCATTGTCTTCCCCATTCCTCTCTCTAAAACTCACCGAGATACTCTTTGAAAACCTCAATTTCTGCATCAATCTCACCTCACTCTTCAAGAGAAAGGTATGGATCTCCATGTTTTCACCCACTTATTCATGATTTGAACTCTATTTTCTCGAATCTGTGTGTGTGGTCCTCGGTTTGTTTTTTTTTTTTTGGATCTTTGTTTTTGGGATAAATGTTTTAAATATGGGTGTCTGATTTTGTGTTGATACTGTTAGGCTTCTTTGGGTGTGTTCCTTTGTCATCTGTTATGTGAGTTCCTTTGATTATTGTTCACACACACCCATTATCATGTTTGGACCCTAAATCCCAAATTTTTAGGGTTCTTTGTCTAAATGCTCATATTTGATTTTAACCCTATGCTAATTTTGGATGACATTGTCTCTATTGGGTGTTGTTTTGTTTATAATCCTTACTGTAGAGTGGATATGTCACCATTCAAGACTTCAGCTGTGAAAGGTGGCAGTAACAAAGGGAAAAAGCCAATCATTGATGTGGATGAAGAGTCCCTTACACCAAAGAGAGCTCGTTTTTCAACAAGAATGTTTGATCCTAACTTGTTTAGGTCTTATGCTACTTTTGAATCTTTTCAGAACCACTTTCAAGATGCTACTTTGTTGGCTGAAAGAGCCGTTGCTCAGTCATCTCTGTTAGATACCAAGATTCCTACCTGGTTTGCCACAAAAGACTGGAATTTTCTTCTCTCCGATCTTGAAGATGCATATGAGAACATGGTGAAAGAGTTCTATGCCAATGCTGTTGTTGAAGGAGAAGTGATCAAGTGCTGGGTTAGAGGAAAGCGGTTCTCGGTTATTCCGGTTTTTCTCTCTGAAATTCTTCACATCAATCGGCCCATACTTCCGATCCCACCTGTCTATGATGAGTTGGTTCCAACTGAGGGCACGCTTCGAAGAGCATTATGAGCTAATTTGGAATTCTCTTCTAGTGGATCATCAATCAATGTGGCATCACTTTCTCCAGAATTAAGGCTTATGTCAACGATCATGTGTAACAATCTCTATCCATTGTCAAGCACGGGTTACATTAACCTTGGAAGAGCATTATTTCTTCATGATCTAGTATCTGATGTGGAAATTGATGTATGCTCCCACATCGTTCACATTTTGGCTAAGACAGTGAATCGAACTACTTCAAGGAATTGTATTCTATTTCCTCATCTCATATCTCAGATTTTGAGGCTTAAGGGCGTCCGTCCCTCTGCTAATGAGTGCCCTCACTCTAGGCCGAGTCCAATTAATGGTCGTACTCTTCAAGCAAGTATGAGTCACACCAAGAAGACTGTCAGGCAAGAACATCATCCTCCTCAAGGAAGCTCCAGTTCTACCTTTCCTTTAGATGATGAAAAGTTTAAAATCATCATGGCTGCAGTTCAAGATCTTAGTACCAAGATTTCAGGACTTACTCAGACCATGTACAGGCAACACTCCCACCTTGATAAACAGCTAACATCTCTCGAAACTCAGATGGATAAAATTCATCGGAAGCTAGAAGAGAATGACAACTAGCTATTCCATGACAAAAAGGGGGAGATGATGTCATTGGCAAGGGGAGTGCAGTGATAGGGAGAGAAGTACCAAGAAGTTTATGTTCTAGTTTTATAACTGCTTATCTATGTTTACTACTTTCGGTTTAAAGATTTGATACTCTGAGACTATTCTAGTTATTTCAACATTGTTTTATCTGAACTTGTACCCATTGTTGCTTTTGTAAGCTTTAAGGGTTGTTTCTTGCACTTATGCATAATTTGTAGGCTTTTATGGTTTGTGCCATGTATTTGCAATACTTTGCTTATGCAGCCTTTATGCATTTCTGCTTTTGGTACTTGTTAATGCCTTGCATTATCTTAAGTACAACACTCTTGTGCCCTTGTAGGATTGTTCCTAGATGCATATATGTTTGTATGCATTGGTTGAGTGTTGGATTTGCAAATGATACTCTTCAATTGAGCTTATCACTTTGCATGTCCGGATGTTCATTTCTTGTGTGAATGAACATAGTAATCACTTTTGCTTAAGTGACTACTGGATTGATCTTGCCATGAATTATTGCTTTTATGCTTTTGTTCATTTTTGCTTGATCATGCTTATTTTGCTCCATATGCATATTAAGTTTTCTACATACAATGATATTGCTATGTTATTGTGTTTCAGGAGTTACTTATTCATTTGTTCAAGAGCTTTACAGAATCTAGAGTTAGGTGTGAGTGAGTTTTGTTCAACTGTTCCCAACTCACGTTTTAAGTCTAGAGTTTGTTGTAGGGTTTTGTCACAGAATAGCCAAAAGGGGAGATTGTAAGGTTGAATTTAATCAACCATCTTATTGGTTTTATTCCATGACCAATTTGCTTGTAATTTATCACTTAGTAACCCTGTATTTAGGTAGGAAAATTGTAAGGGTAGTGTGTGAGAAGATGTGAAGAAAAGTTCAAGAGTGTGCAAGAAAAACAGAGCTTCGCGGTTAGGGCTCGCGGGTGGATCGCGACTGGTAAGCTGCCAAACGCAGGCACATGAGATGCACACGTGGAAGCTGAAGGGTCGTGCTAGCTGTCATGCTACAGGACAAAAGTCCCAGGCTGGCCAAGCCGTTACGTCGCGACTTGGACAAGCCGCAAGACCAAGCCACCAATTTGCCCTGTTTGGCAAAAACTGACGTTTTGCATTCCCTTCTCACCCTACTATATATACACCCTTATACCCATCATATTGTGAGAGCTTCCAGAGAGAATTTTGTGAGAGAAACCCTAGAGAAAAACAATATTGCCTCATCCCCAATCTTTACCTTAGAGACTCTACAAATTCTTCTACTCTCTTCCTCTCCATTGTTATACCCTTGAGAGGACATTAGCCAAATCCTTATCTCACCACACTCACGTCTGTGAGAAGGTCTATTTGGTACTGTTGGGAAGCAGTTAAGAAGGAACCAATTTACATTGGTTGATGCTATGGTCTAGTAGCGGAATCCGGTAAGCTAGAAAAGAAAAAGGTTTGGCGCAACCTCGTTGGAGCAAGAAGCTTGGAGGGCTTAGGTACCTGGGTAGATTAGGCTTGGAGGGTCTATTGCTGTTCATGTATCCTAACTACATTTTCTAGTGGATTATTTGACCACTTGGAGGGCGGCGGAGAGGTTTTATGCCGAGGGCTTCGGTTTCCTCTTCGATAACACATCGCGTGTTGTCCGAGTGTTTGCATCTTCCTTCCTTTATCTTTGCCTTATATTTACTGCTGTGGATGTGTTTATATTTGACTTAGATTGTTATCAATTCTGTTATAAGCTTGTTATCATATTCCGCACATTAACTGTTTGATATAAAGCTTGAATGGGTATTTTTGTATTTGGGGTCTAAACGTTCAAAGGTGTTGTATACCCATTTTGAACTTTCAGAGTCCGAATATGGACTTGTATGGGGTTGCCTTCCTTGGCAGCCTCGAATTGCTATTGCCCCTCGTGGGGCTAGAGAAGCTATGGCTTACCGTGTCCTCCTGCACCCTAGCAGGGCTCGGACCCTAGCGAGTAGGGTGCTACTATGGTCACGCCCAGGTAGGATTGCCACATTGGTCCACCCCCCTACCCATTTTTTATTCAGCAAAATAATAATAATAATAATAATAATAATAATAATAATAATAATAATAATAATAATAAACCTTGGCTGTCGTGAATAAGAATAATAGTTTTTTTTTTTTTTTTTTTTTGAGAAACAAAAATAATAGTATTGATGAACCCAATGAATTATAAGATAATTTCTTACAAAAATTTTAAAAATGCACCACTCATCATGCTGGTTATCGGCTAGTGTATCAAATTGCAAAACCATGAACCATGTATAAGACATAAATTTAGATTGCATTTGGCATGGTGAAAACATCTTTGAAAGACACTTTTAGTGTTTTTGGGTGTTTTGCATGATGTGAAATCCTGATCAAATCATAAATATTTTAGGTTGACTAGGAAGCCGCAAAGAATGAGCAAACACTACTTTCCCTTGAAGCCACCGGTCGGTGATTTGGGGTGAGTCATTAAAGTGGGAGGCACAACTATGGCTACCGACTATGATTTTAGTTTTTCTCCACTATGTTTGACACTTGAATTTGGTTTAATTCATTGAATGTTCTTTATCTTTTCCACTCTATTCTAGTTGTGAATTAGGAAATCTTGATTGCTTATGGTGGTGGATGTTGTGGTTGATGGTGGCATTTAGGTAGGTAGGGATTGCCACTAGAAATTTTTGGGAGCCTTTTCCTTACAAGTCAAATGTTTGAAACTGTTTTTAATAGGATTTTTAAAAATGCAAACCAAGACTAGAAAACAAATTGTTCTCCCTATAAATGTTTTTAGCTAAAAAATTTTTCCATTGAGAAGTACTTTTCCATTGAAAAGTATTTTATGCTGGAATGAATGCAATCTTTGCTCTAGGGGAAAAAAACTGATAAAGGTAATTTTGTAGTATTGATAAACTCGTCCATATTAAGCAAAGGCGACGGTCCTAATGAACTCGTCAACCTCACTTGCACGTTCATAGCCAAACAACGATAGGATAAAGTTGACAGTTCCACCTCAAAGCTGACGGCTGCACCCTGAGGTCAACAAACACCTGAACGAGACGACTAGAATATATAGACAGAATAAGAAGTTGACGAAAGGAAGCTGAAGGGGATAAGCGAACCTTTGATGAGTCTGACATTGCTTTACTTGGCCTCCACGCATGAGTATATAAGGAAATATTTTGTGCCTCACGATTAACCCTAATCAAGGGAGTCCCATAAGAAAAGGATCCTGTAAGATACGCGAATTAAAGAAGATCTCTCCCACAAGAAAAGATCTTTTAAGCCAAGAAGCGTATGTCAACCACATGCTACTATAAAAACCCCAAGACCCTCACAAACTAAGGTACGCATAATTTCCCCAGCTCTGGCACTCTAGAGTTGTGAAAGTTCTCTAACTTAACCTTCGAAGGGTTTTTGGCCGGTACCACGCCGGTACTCTTCTAAGGTCTTCTTTGTTTTTGTTTCGCAGGTGTTGTCTCGAGCACGTGAAGCCTATGTGACTTACTGATGATTTTCAGCATCATCAGTTGGGGGGGAATACGCAATGACTTATAAGCCATACTATCGCTTCCCAAACAAAAAGTTGCATGGTACTTACTCGATGGTGACCACCAACAATGTTCAAGGAGACGAACCACGCACCACCGCCCTAGAAAGACAGGTCTAAACTTAATGACATTATTCAAGTGTGATTCTTCAAAATTTTATTTGTTTCTCGTTGTCATAGTTGGCCGATTCCTATTCTCATTTAAATGAAAGAGATATCTTATTCTACACCAATGAAAACAAATTAACAAATAAAATAATATAATATAAATTCAAAATGTGAAGTGAAAAAAATAATAATAATATCGTTTATAATAGATGGCCTATTTTTATTGGTGTAAAATAATATGTTAGCTATTTTAAAAAAATATTTCCTGGGAGGAGAAGTAGCAAAGAGAGACTACTCCTTTTTGTATGGCGCAACAATCAATGTCTTGACCTTTGATTTTTTGTTTTCCGTCAAAGTCGTCATGGTTGATCCAAAAAGGAAACGAAAAGTCTAAAACATTTTTGTTGGGTCGAGAAATATATGTATTTTGTGTGTGTTTGGGAAGAGATTAAAAATGAAAATTATTTTACTATTCAACTTTATGGACCTCACTGCACTTTTTGATACTATTTATGGGTCCTAGTGTACTATTTCAACTAACTTTTACATTTATCTATAGTACTTTCAGCAATAATTTTTCAGTTTTAACAAAATAAGCAATATCCAAACTCACCCTTCGTGACCGTTTGGATTTGGCTGAAAAAGCCAGCGTGTCTACATCTGGCATTTTTTTTTTTTCATTTTTTGTCTTTTTAGATGCACGCGTTTCTGGGTAGAAGACAAAGTTACTGCTCACGCACATAAAGTCACTGTTCACAGCGTTATTCACACACTGTTCATGCACTATTCATGGGACCCACAACCACTTTATTCAAAAAAAATATTAAAAATAGGTTCTATGACACTATTCACACATTTAAAAATTATTTTGCTATAGTGTTTTTAGTTTTCAGCAAAATAAGCAGTATCCAACAATGAGAAATGTTATAATTTGAATTTATGTACAACAATTCAAAGGAAAAGTAATGAATACTAATTTTTAAGACCATCGAAAAATTATACAAACCAGATCAATTACAAATGTTTAAGCAACTAAACTACTTATAGGCAAAGATTCTTTTGCAAAATGAAAGAGTAAAAAGCAGCCACAACATAGCCCAAAATCCTAGAATGAGGCTGCTACATCCAAAGCACCATGTCTACATATGATAATCTTAGACCAAGCTATTTTTGGAATTCTCTTTTTGTTTATCATCTGTTTAGTGCTTGCTATAGGAATGAATGTATAAAATTATTTAATTTCTTTCATGACTAAAATACATGTTTATGCATAAGTTCATGTTTTTGTTTATGTTTTAAAAAAGTTTGCAAGATTCATTATCATCAAGAATTAATTACATGCAAGTTGATAGTTTTCTAGTTTGATGTTACCTATATAATTTGTTAAATTCTTTGGAGTATAAATTGAAGATCATTTGTTGTATCTTCGATAATAAGAACATTGAAAGGTAGAAGGACAAAGTATTGAATAAAGCTAGCTTGAAAAGATTTTGTGCTGATATGATAACCAAAAGAGAATAAGAAATTGAAAGAACCCCCCCCCCCCCCCCCCCCAAAAAAAAAAAAAAAAAGTATCGGATAAAGCTAGCTTGAAAATGTAAGTGCAATTGTATATTTATTTTGTTTACTAATTCTTTTGTTGTTTAAAATTTAATAAAGAAAATGAAAGAGTACGTTAATGTTGGGTTATTTAGACCCCTTAAACAACAATTGGATTAACTTAGTTAATAGCCAAGTGATTAACTTAGTCAAATTATGCAATTCTAGGTTATTACAATGACACAATCATATCAAGAATATATAAAGCAGCGAAAAATAAATAACACAAGATATGATGACCTAGGAAACCACATGGTAAAAACCTGGGAAGGATTTGACCTAGCTATTCTCAAGGTAAATCTGAATCCACTATGAAAGAATCGAAGTTCATACAAAAGGACTTACAAGTTCCCCGCTTGACTTCCTAATGCTACCCACCAGTAGAACTTACTGACACGATCACGTGTAAGCTTCGAATTCACGGACTCCTTCTTTCTTGGATTCTCCAATCAGCTACAAGCTCCCCGCTTGTTTATCTTTAAGCTCCAATGGTAGTAACCTTGTTGATCATCAAGATGTAGATAATATCTCTACCTTGAAAACCCTAAGTTTATGTGAAGGAAAACTCCTCAAGGATCTCACAAGAGATTCACACAAACCACAATATGAGCAACAAAGACTTAGAGAGGTTTGGGTACAAAACCCTAAAAAAATAAAAGGAGGCACAAGAGGCACTCTAATCTCTCTCTAAAGTCTCAAAAACGTTCTAGGGTTTCCCTTATATATAGGAGAGTTTTACTTGAACCCCAAGACGTTTAAATAGAGTTTGGGCTGAGTTGGAATTCTACAGAAAAATGTTCTGGCCGACTTTCGATCAATCGAGCCAGGCCGAAAGTAACAAATACTTCTGCAGCCACTCGATTCCAACTTTACATAAAAGACACAACTTTGAGCAAGCCTAAACAAGACTAAACAACCTGTTTTGATCATGGTTTGCCAACAATACACATTAGAGTTCTAAATACATAAAATCCTAAGTCTTTAGAACCTAACAAAGTCCCCCTTTGGCAATCTGTGACAAAACACAAACTAAAAGCTCAAAGTTTACAAAGTAAAAGCTCATTTGCAAAAATAATGCTCATAAAAACAAATCCAATCTTAACTACTATCCATCAGTTGCAAGTATAGACAGCAGCAAAATTGAATCAACCTGTATACTTCCTGAAACACTAAACAAAACGCATAAACGCATGTGTGACAGAAAAACAGTAAATCAACAAATAAATTCTTGACTTCACAAAACACAAAACACAAAACAAAGACATATATCATGAATAACTCATAAATATAAGTCAATGAGCAGTGAATCAAGAAACATATATATCAAAATAAATTCTAACTCTCCCCCTAAGTTAGATACATCAAAAAGTTTTTATATTCTCCCCCTAAACAAAACAAACAGGTCATCTATGTCTCCCTCTTTTTGTCACGTATTGACAAAGACTACCTAATCAGAAGATAGACAGAAAACATATGCAACAGAGTAAGAGAAAATAGAGATAGCTCCCCCTATGAAGAGCAACAAGTCCCCCTAAGAACACAAAGGTTAAAAAAATTTTCCCCCTATAAAAATGGGAAAAACACAACAAGTTTTGGGAAAAACAGTTTTGGGAAAAAATAAAGGGGTTGGGGATAAATAAAAAGACACAAACCAAGTTTTTTTTAAAAAAAAAAACTAAGTTGAGGATACACATGAAGAAAAAATATTCTCTCTTTCAATAAAATGCAAACATGGCACTATGTGACCCATAAACAGTTGCATAAGTAGAGAAAATATTTGCACATTGATTATCCATCATATCTCTTAAGAAAAATATTTTCTGCAGTTCACATATAAAAAAGGCATATACTAGAAAGTACATAGCTCAAAAATTAATCAATCAATTTTTTGATCAAGTTGAGTACCCAATGTTGCAAAGTGTATGCATGCTATGTGTGAAAACAATGAGAGATATGATTGCAAAACTGCAAGATGGATACAGAAATTAATGCAATGCATGTGAATCCTAAACATAAAATATGCATGAAAAAATATGCATGAAAAAATATGTCATGATGCATGCTCTAATGCAGTAAAACTAAGTTCAATTTTAAGTTCAATTTCACAAAATTGGCTTGAGCATAGAGTTTCTAACAAAAACCCCAAAATTTAAAAACCACTTGTCGAACCGTGTGCCTTACCGATCCATCCAACGACCAATTGGTGAAGGATGAGGGGGCACAAATCTTTTATAGCATTCGATCGCAGACCAAGCCCATTGGTATTGGAGCAAATTGTGAAATCCCTCACAATCCCTCCCTCACAATGCGGCTCCAACGACTCGAACCTATGACCTTGGCTCTGATACCACTTGTTAAGAGTTTAGGAAAAATTTGACCAATTGATCATCACACAAGCTAGAATACATAATATAATGATTAATTACATCAATTTAACAAGCTAATTTCATCAATTTCAACCTAATTGAACAAAATCCCCAATTCGGGTACATTCAAGCCAAAAAAAAATCCAAATTCTCAAACTTTAAACACATTTTGCATTAAGATCAAGGAACTTTTAATCTTGGATGGCCACAACAAGATCATACACAATAAAATGTACCAAGTTTAGCAAAGAGTAACTTGTGTAGTGTGTGCAACTAGTAAAAGCTTGAGATACATGTGAGGTGATATGTGAATAGCAATCAAACACAAAGTCTACAAAATTCATCACATAGAATTTAAAAAAGACTATCACCTAAAGAATTACATCATATAACTCTCACATCTCCTAGAAAACAAGCTTGCAATCATGTAAATTTCTTGAATTTGTCTCATATTGTACACACCAATTTTAATTATGTGATTTGGCATCAAGCTTAATAGTACACACCAATTTTAAGTATTAAACAATTAACCTGAGGCTACACTTATGTTCTTTTTGTGCATGTGCTATACTTTCTCGAGCACAAAATCTTACGATATGCACTAAAGTGTTCATGATTGGCTAGTAAACAATGGTGAGATGATTATTTATGCTTTTCTCAAAAGGTTCAAGTCCAACAGTCAAAGACATGTGATTTCAAGATCAAGACAAAGTGATTAAAAACTATAAACATCTTCCCACACAACATGCACTACAAAGCTCAAATTAGTAAAGTGCAATAAATAAGCTCATCCAAGTTAAACAAGGTACATAAACATGTTATGTAAAGATAATATGGCCAATCCTTGATTATAAATCCAAGATCTATAATACAAAACACAAAAATCTTTTTGGTTTTAACAAACTTTATAACCACTTATTGAGATTTTGAAAAAAATTGATGACCAAAAACAAAAAAACACACATTGTGCTAAATGATCAATGCAAATGCAATGCATGACAGTGCTTAACTAAGCTATAGAGGGTACACAAACAAGAAATATCAATTTCTTAATTAACCCATAGGTACATGTACAAACTAGTACATAAAGTCAAAAATAGCTTAATACATTTATAACACATGCTATTCAAGTTTTACCACAATGTTAAGCATGTTCTAAATCAAGAGAGATATTAAAACTCATGTAATCCTCAAGAAAAATAAAACAAGACACAAAATAAAATATTTTTGTCTTTTTGAAATTTTTCAATATTTTTGGATTTTTTTTTAATAAAAAAACAACCTAGAAAAAACAAAACAACCAAAAACATAAACAAGACATGTCCACAAACAATTGAAAGAATTAAAATAAGGACAAGTCAGCAACACTCACCTTAAAGGATCTTTTCTCACCCATATAGCACAATTCTTCGGTTTTGTAGGTGAAAATCCATGAGAAGCAGAGTGTATTTGAGGGATTACACCAATCTTCTGAGAAAGACTAAAATCCTGCAAATTCCTTTCACAAGCCAACAAGCTTAAATTTTTTAAAAGCATATGAAACAATTTATATGGACTTATGGCAAGAGAAAAATCATCACATATCCTAGATTGACATACATAATGCTTAAATTTTAATTTATGACAATTAGGACGAATGTGACCGGAGACACCACAAAAGTGACAAACAGGAACAAATTTAGGAACATCGGTATTCCTAACAGCAAATCTAGTTTCAGATTTTGGTTTTTGCCTCAACAAAGAACAATTTGGCCTAATATGACCAACAACACCACAAAGGTGACAGGTAGGCATAAAAACAGATTTGTTATGCTTTCTAACAGTAGGTTTAGAAACTTCAGTGTCAACATCAGAACTTTTACTTTTGTCTAACCTAGCAAAATAAGCATTTTCTTTATTATTCCTCTTGAAAGGAGGGATATAAACTTTTTTAGCTTTAGGCTTAAGAGAAACAGAAACACTTCTGTTATCATCAACAGGCTTGATATTAGTCAAATTTTTAATTTTAGCTTTGGATTCAACTAACTCTTGTTCCAAGCTTTTGATCTTTTCATCTTGAGAGGAAATTTGATTTCTCAAAAATTCATTCTTTTTATTAGACTCATCTAATCTCACAATCAAATCCTGTTTTTCAAGATTAGCCAATTTTAACTCTTCCTTGAATTTCTTAGCACTTTTCATAGATTTCACTAATTCCTTACGGAGAGTTTCAAAAGCATCAAAAAAATCAACAGAAGCATGAGCAGAAACATGATTAGAAAGACACTTCAAATTGTCCATGACAACAGGGGTCAAGGATCAACTCTTAGATCAAAAGATCTACAACAAGAAGAGCTACCCGCTCTGATACCACTTGTTGGGTTATTTAGATCCCTTAAACAACAATTGAATTAACCTAGTTAATAGCCAAGTGATTAACTTAGTCAAATTATGCAATTCTAGGTTATCACAATCACACAATCATATCAAGAATATATAAAGTAGCGGAAAATAAATAACACAAGATATGATGACCCAAGAAACCACACGGTAAAAACCTGGGGAGGATTTGACCTAGTTATCCTCAAGGTAAATCTGAATCCACTATGAAAGAATCGAAGTTCATACAAAAGGACTTACAAGCTCCCTGCTTGACTTCCTAATGCTACCCACCAGTAGAACTTACTGACACGACCACGTGCAAGCTCCGAATTCACGGACTCCTTCTTTCTTGGATTCTCCAATCAGCTACAAGCTCCCCCCTTGTTTATCTTTAAGCTCCAATGGTAGCAACCTTGTTGATCATCAAGATGTAGATAATATCTCTACCTTGAAAACCCTAAGTTTATGTGAAGGAAAACTCCTCAAGGATCTCATAAGAGATTCACACAAACCACAATATGAGCAACAAAGACTTAGAGAGGTTTGAGTACAAAACCCTAAAAAAATAAAAGGAGGCACAAGAGGCACTTTAATCTCTATATAAAAAGTCTCAAAAACGTTCTAGGGTTTCCCTTATATATAGGAGAGTTTTACTTGAACCCTAAGACGTTTAAATAGAGTCTGGGCTGAGTTGGAATTCTGCAGAAAAACGTTCTGGCCGACTTTCGATTGATCGAGTCTATTCTTCGATCAATCGAGCCAGGTCGAAAGTAACAAATACTTTTGTAGCCACTCGATTCCAACTTTACATAAAAGACACAACTTTGAGCAAGCCTAAACAAGACTAAACAATCTGTTTTGATCATGGTTTGCCAACAATACACATTAGAGTTCTAAATACATAAAATCCTAAGTCTTAAGAACCTAACAGTTAATATATTATTTAATAATGTTTTTATATTTCTCATTTTAACAATCTCAAGTAAAAGTTTGACAATTTATCATAAGAAATGTTCAAACTACATTTTTTATCTGAACTTGTTAACATTTGATCTAAAGGATTAATAATCATATAAAGTATAATGTGAATATATAGAGTAGGGGCATCAATCATCTCAACAACATAGAGGGCTGATGATCCAAGTAAGGTAGATATGTCAATTATGGTCTTCAATCTTACACACACTTGATGGGGAGATGACTAAAGTAAAAAAAGGGAGCTGCAATGAATGTTAGTCCCATCGCAATCCCAGACAAGAATATTCTGATTCATAAGACTTACATAACTAAAAATCTTCCATGAATTAGAGAACATATGATGTATATTATGTCAGACAATAGAAGTGCTACTTTGGGTCCCCAAATTTTGTAGATTCTAAGACCAAGAAGCGATCCAATAATTTGGCATGCTAAAATAGTGTTAGTTATTGTACTGGTGTTAACAAGTTTGGCTTCATATGCCATCTTCAAATCCAAAAGAAGGGAACTAAACATTGTTTGGATAAAACCACTTAGGCAAACCGTGACCGCGGGAAGAAGCTAGTAAGGTTTCATTACTATGTATCTTGAAAAAGAAACTTTATTATTAACCTCTTCCATTCTTCTTGATAAATTTAAGTCTTCACAATATTTTATAAGCACGTATAAACAAACCTAAAAAAAAAACTATAGGAGTTGCGGCATTCACGCACATGTGGCAAACTTAAAGATTAGTGGTCTCAAACTTCAACTAAAACTATGCCAACTTATATATCAAATTTGGAATTTTGATTGATGTTTAGTGAATTAGTTTGTTAATTTAACCATACCAACATGTGGCGTGGATTATAGCCTTGTTTCAAATAATAAGTGTATATAACTAATAGAATTAAATTAAACTAACATAAAATGTTGTTTTTACTAAAATATCGAATATAGAAATAAAAGAGAAATTTCTCAAATGATGCTCATATACGATTTTAATATGCTAATTTATCTCACCCTAGTTTGGGTTGGTTACCATTTGTTGAGGTTCAAAAAAAAAAAAAAAAAAAAAAGAATTAAATAGCCACAAATAGGCCCAAAGAGATAGAAAAGACATTAAGCCCATTTCACACAAAAAAAAAAGAGAAAAAATAATAAAAGGTGGGCTCTCACAATAAAGAAAAGAGAGAAGAAAGAACGAAAGGGGAAAAGGCCCAGAGGGCTGGGATCCAGAGGAAAGGCCCAAATCAAGCAGAACTAGCAAACCAGAGAAAGCTCAGGAGGAAGAACTGGGTCGGAATCCCAGAAGCCTCCCAGAGGTAGGGGATCCTTGACGCGCGAAGTAAGATCACGGCAAAAAAATTAAAAAAAGATAAAAGACAAAGGGCATGCGGACCTTGTGACCCAGACACGCAGTGGAAGTACAGAGCAAAATGCAGGAGCCTGGTTCCAACCATTTGGAGAAAGAGACAAGGAAGAGTACAACTGGAAAAAGCTGGAACGCTGAGAAGAAAAGCCAAAAAGGCCTCAAGCCAGCCAACAGAAAATCTGGAAATAGAAAGGAGCTGAGGGACTTTCATCTGGTCACAACAAAAAGCAAGAAACTATGAAGAAAAGGAAACGACATGATCCTAAAGCAACCAGGCACGGCATAGACTTTAAAGGGCAAAACAGAGAAATCGTTAGTTCCCCGGAGCCTGAAGCTGTGCTATAAAAGGAGGAAGAGATCCATGCTACGGGGGGGGGGGGGGGGGGGGGCGGGAAAAAGATTAAAAAGAGTAGAGAATTCATTTACGATTAGACCATTTTTTAGGCATTCACAATTGTTTTCTAAAGTCTCATAAAATTGCAGAAGAGACTCTGTAAACTTAAGGGGAAAACAGAGGAACCATCCCCGGTATCCCAGGACAGCCACTACAGTACATGCTCGGATTCAACAAGTTCAAATTTTGCAAGTCTTTGAAGTTTGAATAGCTATCAAAGTCTGTAACTTATGAGCTCAGTTGAACCTTGCACCACGTCTTAGTGAGCATTGTAATCACAACTAAGTGAAATCAATAAAATACACCTCACTAATTAGAGAATCCCTAACTTGTTCTTACGTTATATTTCCACTTGTCATGCATTTTCTTTATTGTTAAAATGTCATTCAATACAAATATTCTTGTTTTGTTAGCTATTTGTATTGTAGGAAGTATGTTTTGCGCACCAGTCGATTCTTAAAACAGCCCTTTAGCTGCGGAGAATCGATCCCGGTCCACCAAGAACATCTTACACGGCCCAGGATTCTTGGGCCATAGTGCTGAAGAAAAAGGCACTCTCACACCATTCTAAAAGTAACTTAAATATAAAGATGTACATAAACATAAACCGGGCGTACTTAACCGGGCTAACTATAGCACTCAGTATTGGGGTGAAACACATGAGAGTACTGGGAGATTCCAATCTTGTGGTCTCTCAGGTGAAAGGTGACTTTGCACTAAGGGAACAAAGTTTAGCATCCTACAGGACATGGGCATAGAGGCTGGAGTAGGAATTCCTGACCTTTAGGATAAAGTACACGCAGAGAAGTGAAAACAGATTTGCAGATGCGCTTGCCACCCTAGGATCCCAAGTACCATTCAAAGGAAAATACACTCTAGTTAGAATAGGAAGGCAAGAGCATTCCATCTTAAAAATCCTCCAACAGATATCCCCCGGAGAGTCCAAGCAATGGGACTAGAGGAGCGAAGTGAAAGAAAAAATGAAAGAAACAGGATCCGGAGGGAATGTCAAGGAGCTGAGGGACTACGCTCTAATAGAAGGAGCACTATACAGGAGACTGCCCGGAGGGATCCTATCCAGATGTATCAATGAGAAAGAGGGGAAGCTAAGGTTGGAAGAGCTACATATCCAAGTCTGCGGGACCTCAGAAAAGATCAGTCTATACAGGAAGATGCAGCGCATGAGGTACTACTGGCCAAATATGAGCAAAGAGGCATCAACTATACAGGAAAAATGTCAAGAATGCCAACCCTCGGTGGACAAGGAAGAAAGCTACGCTGTGTTTGTTACAGAAGATTGGAGGACCCCTTTCATAGGATACTTGGCTCAAGAGATCCTACCAACTGACAGGACACTGGCCCACCAGCTCAAGAAGCTCGTAGTCAGATATTTCTTGCAGAACGGGATCCTATTCAAAAGGGGATACAGTGGAGATCCCCTAAGATGCCTGGGACCAAGGGAAGTCGGGGAAGTGGCCAGGGAAGTCTATTCTGGTGATTGTGAAAGTCACCCAGGAAAGAGGAGGCTCTATAAATAGTTACTACTGTTGGGGTATTACTGGCCGACAATGAAAAAGAACTCCGAAGAGATAGTCAAAACTTGCCACGCATGCTAAGTCCTTGAAGATGCAATCCATACTCACCAAAATACTTTACAAGATATGACAACCCCATGGCCTTTCCACACTTGGGGGCTTGATCTCATAGGACCTATAAATCCTCCATCCAGTAGTTACATATGGATCTTGGCAGTCACTGAATACTTTACAAAATGGGTAGATGCCATCCCCTTGAAGAAGGCCACTGGAGCAGCTGTAGCAAACTTCATTCGAGGCCATATCATTACAAGGTTTGGGATCCCCAGGAGGTTGATCAGTGACAATGGGACCCCATTCATAAATAAAGACATGAAGGGGTTAACTGAGGCTTACTACATCAAGCATGGAAGGTCTACACCGTACTACCCACAAGGAAATGGCCAGGCAGAGGCCATTAATAGGGTGATATTGAAGATCCTTAAAAAAATGAAGTAAGAGTATGGAGGAAAATGGAGTGACCACCTGGCAGATGTACTTTGGGCATGCAGGAGCTCTGTGAAAACAGCCACGGGATTTTCACCATTCTCCTTGGTCTATGGGACAAAAGCCATCAGCCCAGTAGAATTAATTGTTCCCACACCAAGAGTAGTACTTGAGGAAAGTCAGGAGGACATCGAGGACGCGAACAATGAAAGGAGGTTAGCAAACCTGGAAGGGGTAAAGGAAGAAAGAGAGCTAGCCAAGAGAAGAAGCCAGAGAGAGGTACCAGCAAAGGATGATAAGAGCATATGCACAAGCAGTACGCCCGAGAACTTTCACTAAAGGGCAGTTGGTACTAAGGACAGCAGAGCATGTGAGAAGAAACCTACTGAGACCCTCCAAATTTGCCCCAAAGTGGGAAGGACCCTACATCATCAGGGAGACCCATGATAGTGGGTACTACTACCTTACAAAGGAAGATAGGACAATCCTGACAGAGCCCATAAATGGGAAGTGGTTGAAACAATACTACGCATGAGAAGGGAGAGGTCTCAGTATATTGGAATCCTTTTGCCAAACTCTCCAACCTGCTAAGTGTTTTTCCTTCTTTCATATATTATTATTTAAGTAATTTTGTTCAAAACTCGAGGTAGGACATTCTATGATCCTTACTATCTTTGTTAGATTTGCTGTGTTCCTTGAATGACATTTATGTTTTAAAATTCAATGAAATTTCTTCTTTTTCTCAGTTATTAAATCCTAAGTATCACAAAAGTCCTAACACGGACAAAATCAAGGGAGGATACTTGAGGAAATCTTCTTGCATAACCTAGGATCACCCCACAGATAACTACAAACAGTTGAATTTAAATACATGGTCTAGGACCTCAGGCATATATTGAGGATATCTAGCCCAGTACTAAAAAAAAAAAACTTGCCAAGATTCATGAGTTGGGACAAGTAAAAATATATTGCCCAACGTACCCAGTTCAGTACTTGCGCAACCAGGAAGAAAAGGGAGAATACATGGGGAAATCTTTTGATGCATAACCAGGATCACCCTACAGATAGCTGCAAAGCAGCTAAGTTTCAAATACATGGTCTAGGATCTCAAGCATATACTGAGGATACCTAGCCCAGTACTTGATAAAGGAAAAAACCTGCCAAGTTCATGAGTTGGGACAAAAATAATAATAATAATATATTACCAAATGTACCCAGTTCAGTACTTGCGCAATCAAGAAGAAAAGGAGTGGGTACCTAGCTGGAACCTGCAACAAAACTTGTGGGAATCACAGGCAGGACTCAGTAAAAAAAAAAAAAAAGAGAAGACAAGAAAAGAAGATCCACATGCCATTAAAAGGGATTAGAAGCAACACTTAGAAGCCATACTGAAGCACAAGTACATGGAAGCAGTCTCAAAGCACAAGTGCAGATCTTAAAAAAAAAAAAAGAGCCAGAAGCATTGTCCAATCAAAGAAATAGAAAATTCATACAACCCCAAATTGTTCATACATATCCAAACAGCTAAAAAAAGAGAGAGAAAGCTAAGAAAGGAGGCCAGCCAACAAGGAGCCATTCGAGGGAAGAACAAGGACAGCAGAAGAAGAAAGAACCCTCTGCCTTTTCACCTTCAGATCTTGCAAAGTCTTGTGAGCATGAGCTAAAGCTTTCTCAGCAACAGCAATCTCAGCATCAATACTTTTAGAAGCTTGCCTCTGGAAAAGCGCTTGGGCTAATGATCGCAGATACTCCAGCAAAAAGGATAGGTTGAACTTGGCTTCCAAGAGATCCTGAACAACTCACCTCCATTCCAAGAGCTTTTCCTCAGAAAGAGAGTCTAGTGAGGAATCTCTCAAAGAAATCAACACGGCGCACAGCAGTTCCATCAGAATGTTCCCCAAAAATACTCCTCCTCTGAAACCAAAGGTAAAGTCCCCATGACTTTTAAACATCTCTTCTAGCAGTGGTAGACTTTCCACAGGCACAGAGAACCACAAGAAGCTACCATAGGAGGACCTGAAGTGGCAGAAGTGACTGACAGGGAGGCTGTTGAACTCCAGAAGATCAAAGCGAGCTAAAAAGGTGGGGAGCCTTGAAGCAGGATCTGAAACAACCACCTCTAGAGCCTTCCCCTTTGCTGCATCATCGCCCGGGGTCCCAAAGGAACCTTCGACCCCCTGAACAGCATGAGGGTCAGCAACCTGAGCAGATCCTACACCCCCTTCAGGAACCACGAGTTCAGGATTTTTGATATCAACTCCTGCAAAAAAAAAAAAAAAAAAAAAAAAAAAAAAAAAAAAAAGAGGAAAGGAAAAAGGAGGGGGGGGGGGGGGGCAGACTTAGCTTCTGCTAAAAAAAAAGGGGAATAAAAAGGGGTAGAGGAGAAACTAGTATCAGCCTCTTGGGGCGGAGTTCCCTCCTCTTGCTCCTCTGACTTCTTGAAGGACTCTGGGAAAGAACACATGGCAAGTTGAAGAAAAGGTGAGGAAGCCCCAGCAAAACAGCTAAAAGAAGGCAGAGACACCGAGGGCTGCGCCATAAAAAAAAAAAAAAAAAAAAAAAAAAAAAAAAAAAAAAAAAAAAAAAAAAAAACAAGAAAAGGGCAGAAAGAGAGAAAGAATGCAGTAAAGACAATCAACACCCCACCTTCAGAATCCTTCGATTCCAAAGAAGTAGCAGCACCAGAAGCAGATCTCGCAGTGGCTTGGCTTGGAAAGAGGAAGAACTCAAAAAAAGAAAAGGGTTGAAAAAGAGATAAAGCTAAAAAGCTATATAAAAGAAAAGAAAAGCCCATCTGTTTGCCAGGATGATGATGCGCCTCCCAAAGTCCTTGTACTTAACCTAGTCTGAGGTAACACGGTCCTGACAAGACTGGGAATCTGTTCAAACTGAGAACCTGAGGACGCGGGAAGCTTGGGAGCCTCAGGATCTTGGGCAACCTGGACATCCTGCATTGGTTGCCCGGTCTCTTTAGTTATGCCACCACTGGGAGCCTCCTCCTCCCTACTCTGGGATGCAGCTTCAGCCATCTCCTCCTCCAAAGTCTCACCAACCACAGGGGAAGAGACCTCAACCTAAAAAAAAAAAAAGGAGAGGGAGAACAAAAAAAAAAAAAAAAAAAAAAAAGAAAAGAAAAAGAAAGAGAGGGCATGAGCAACAGGGTAGCACGGCTATATAACACTTGTGAAATGAATATGAGGAAGCAGCAAAAGACACAGACAAGGAAAACCATACCACATCTTTACCAGAAGATTGGCTTCTACCCTTCCTGGGATCTAGCTTACACTTGGACTGCAAGAAAAAACAATCACTCATTAGTTCAAAAAAAAAAAAAATAAGGGAAGAAACAACAAAACTGCAACTTAAAAGAGCAAAGGAGGAAAGAGGCCTTGCCCTTCTCTCTCTTTCAACAGGGTCTCCAAGTCTCTGTTGTTTACTACGGGTACGTCCAGAGGGTCCCGAGGAACCATGAACTGAAGGACTCACAAGAGCCTGGGAAAAAGAAGACTCTACCTTAGTCTTCACTCGGCCCTTTATGGCCAAAGGTTGCTCCACTTCCTTCTCCTCAGCAAGTATCAACTGTTTTTGGGATTTCCTAGTCTTCTTCTTCTTCTTTGACTTAGGGCCAACATCCTCTACACTCTCTTCAGCCTCCTTCAACTTTTCCTGTTTAATTGTTTTCCCTTTACTCATGCCAATGGGAGTACTGGCACTTATGGCCTCTACTGCCCCTTTCTTAATTGGTACCCCAGCAGAAGCACCAACAACAAGGTCACACCCCAACCAGTTCTCTGGGAAATCCTGTGCATAAGTCACCCAGCCTTCCCTGGAAGCATGCCATTCTGCAAAACCAGTTTTGCTGCTCACAGCAGTAGAAACAATGCCAGCAGTAGGCAGGGACAAACGCCTATTGGATGTTGGGGCAGAAGAGATGCCAGGGTTGGGTACTCTCCCAATCGTCTCAGAACCAGCATAATCAGCAAAGGACTTCTGAACCCTTCTCTAATAACCAGCATAGCCACTAGAGGCAAAAACTCCTTTCTAAGAGTTAGGCACTACAAACTAAGGACTTCGTCGTGACCAATAAGAGAAGGCTGAAGTCTCATGAAGGGATCCAAGGAAGGAAGAGAAGGAACTACGTCATTAAACACTGGGGGAATATCCTGATCAAAGCCGAACTGCCGAAGTACTCGATGCGCCGAGTAATGGGTGTACCGTGGGCTAGTCGAGGAAAGCACAGGAAGCCAGGAAAGATTAATGCAAGCCAAATAGGCTAAGCTACCTTCATCACTGCAACGTAAATCAAAAGTATTCCCTAGGAAGTCAGAAAGGGAGATAACATAGAATCGTAAACAAAACCAGGGCCAAACTCCCGTGGGGAGCGCCAATTCAAATGGCCTGCTTGATCAAATAACTCAACCAAGTTAAGATTGCCACTTTTTAGACTCAGCCAACGGAAAATAATAGGGTGGCTGTTAGTGGAGCTACCACAAAGCCCTTTTATCACATCAGGGGATCCCTGAAACTTATCTTTCACAAACTTTAAATTCCTACATTTTGCTAAAGTAACTGAAGAACGATCCCACATAAATACTTGGAGAATGGCGCAATGAAGCAAAGAAGTGATAACATAACAAGAATCACCCTCAGCCTCATCTCCATGAAGTTGATCCAATTGAGAATAAACATGGCCCAAAAACATAGGGGCTAGAGGATATTGAGCGCCCTAAGCCAACTTAATCGCCAAAGGAAAAAGAGTAGACTTGATTCCATACCCGGGGAACTCGCTAAACAAGAACTTGCTAAGCTAGAATGCAAGGAACCCGACACGCCTGACTTCCTTATCCTTTTCACGCGAAAGAGTCATAACCCACCTGCCCATCCTGGCCGGTTTCCCACCAGAAGAAGCAGTACGTCCACCAATGTAAGCAAATAATTTTTCTTCCACTTCGAGATCCTCGTCAGAAAGCTTAATATCAAAGGGGTTTTCATCCCCAAGCACCGGAAGGAGAAAATTGTTGACCACATCCTCCAAGGTAACAGTCAGTTCACCAATAGAAAAGGAGAAAGTGTGCAGAGCAGGACACCAGTGGCACACCAAATGCCTAAGGCCTTTGGCATCTCTGAAACCCTCAAGATTCCTAGAAATAGCCACTGCCTTCAGGATGCCAGCCTGCTCCAAGCGGCCCACAAACTCCTTGTCAGAAAGCTCATTATCCACCCAAATGGGCCAACCTTGAATCTTTCCAGCGACAAAATCAAAGAAGATGGGGACCGCTTCCCGAAGTCCTCGCCTGATTTGGAGATCAAAAATCTCCCTAGGGTCTAGAACTTGTGCAGAACCAACAAAACTGGCTTGACCAGAGAAAACCAGGCGTGAGGGGATGGAGGGGTCTCGCCATGAGACACCCGAGGAAAGAATAAGCTAGGAGTATACTAGGGGTCTCGCAAAGGAAAAGCAAGGCACACAACGACAGACTCATCTTGCGCAGAACTAAAGGAGCCCTCACCTTCAAAGGGACTAGGAGTACGCTCATTTCTTTTTCGAGAAGAGGAAGAAGCCATTGAAGTAATGGGTATCTGGAAAGAAGAAAGAAGATGGTGACGAGACTGATCGAAAGAAAAGAAAAGAGTTGGTAACAGAAGACTCAGGTAGACAAGGAAAAAGAGTAATGAGAAAATGTTAGAATGAAGGAATAAGAACAGTTAGAGAAGACAATGTGTGGAAAGACGCGCCAGTTGCCAGGAATTAAATTTAAAAGGGAAGAAGTTATCAGCAGTTATTAATGAGTGTTATGGGAAATGTAAAAGTAGGTGGTGGGAGTTTTATTTCAACTCAACTGCCACGTACCACGAAAAGGGGAGGAGTTACAAAAAGAGAAGCAAAGGAGCCAAGATACCGAAGAAATGGAAGATCAGGATCCCTGTAGAAAGATCAAAACAAGAGAGAATCTTGCAGAAAACTCACGCATGGGCTGCAAGCAACCCATGAGCTCGGGGGGCTAAATGTTGAGGTTAAAAAAAAAAAGAATTAAATAGCCACAAATAGGCCCAAAGAGATAGAAAAGACATTGGGCCCATTTCACAAAAAAAAAAAAAAAGAAAAAATAATAAAGGGTGGGCTCTCACAATAAAGAAAAGAGAGAAGAAAGAAAGAAAGGGGAAAAGGCCCAGAGGGCTGGGATCCAAAGGAAAGGCCCAAATCAGGCAGAACCAGCGAACTAGAGAAAGCCCAGGAGGAAGATCTGGGTTGGAATCCCAGAAGCCTCCCAGAGGTAGGGGATCCTTGGACGCGTGAAGTAAGATCACGACAAAAAAATTAAAGAAAGATAAAAGACAAAAGGCACGCGGACCTTGTGACCTAGACACGTAGTGGAAGTACAGAGCAAAATGCAGGAGCCTGGTTCCAACCATTTGGAGAAAGAGACAGGGAAGAGTACAACTGAAAAAAGCTGGAACGCTGAGAAGAAAAGCCAAAAAGGCCTTAGGCCAGCCAACGAAAAATCTGGAAATAGAAAGGAGCTGAGGGAATTTCATCTGGTCGCAACAAAAAGCAAGAAACTATGAAGAAAAGGAAACGACATGATCCTGAAGCAACCAGGCACGGCACAGACTTTAAAGGGAAAAACAGAGAAATCGTTAGTTCCCCGGAGCTCGAAGCTGTGCTATAAAAGGAGGAAGGGATCCATGCTACAGGGGGGAAAAAAAGATTAAAAAGAGTAGAGAATTCATTTACATTAGACCATTTTTTAGGCATTCACAATTGTTTTCTAAAGTCTCATAAAATTGCAGAAGAGACTCTGTAAACTTAAGGGGAAAACAGAGGAACCATCCCTGGTATCCCAAGACAGCCACTACAGTACATGCTCAGATTCAACAAGTTCAAATTTTGCAAGTCTTTGAAGCTTGAATAGCTATCAAAGTCTGTAATTTATGAGCTCAGTTGAACCTTGCACCACGTCTTAGTGAGCATTGTAATCACAACTAAGTGAAATCAATAAAATACACCTCACTAATTAGAGAATCCCTAACTTGTTCTTACGTTATATTTCCACTTGTCATGCATTTTCTTTATTGTTAAAATGTCATTCAATACAAATATTCTTGTTTTGTTAGCTATTTGTATTGTAGGAAGTATGTTTTGCGCACCAGTCGATTCTTAAAACATCCCTTTAGCTGCGGAGAATCGATCCCGGTCCACCAAGAACATCTTACACGGCCTAGGATTCTTGGGCCATAGTGCTGAAGAAAAAGGCACTCTCACACCATTCTAAAAGTAACTTAAATATAAAGATGTACATAAACATAAACCAAGATTTTAAACATATTGAATAAATAAAAAAATTTCACACATTCATCTCTTATATGCATGTTTTTGTGCTAAATCTATACATATAATAGAGAAAATAATTAGTGTTTTTTTTTTTTTAAGATAGAACACAAAAATGGCTTACACAAAGCTGGACACTGTTTAAAACCAAACTTCAACAAGAAATGTTATTCGGACAATAAAGGATCACAACCCAATCCAAAAAATTGAGGCACAAAATATTTTTAAATCTTAAAAATAAAAAGATAAATAAAATCTCTAAAATTAAGAAAAAAAAATCAAAAGGTTTATAGATTTTAAAATAATGTAGAAAGGTTCTTCAAAAACTATTCCTATATTTATTCTTAGAGATTTTTAAAATTTATAACCACTTGTATTTTTTTTTTTTTAAGTAATGCTAAGTTCTTTTTTTTTCTTTTTCTTCTTTCATTAGAAAGAATCATTTTTTAGCTTAACCATATATATATATATATATATATATTGTTAGGACATACGTGGATATTGTTAGAGACATGTGTTATGTAAATTGGCTAATCATTTGACAAAACACACTTTACTTGTAATTAGGTAGATCTAGGATGGATTTAGTACTTCAAGGAACAAGAGTTCAAGTCTAGTACTGAAGCCATGCAAATCTGTCCAAGAAACAAGTGAAGAAATGATGTTCATTAAAACTCGACAGATAGCTTGACAGATTCATATCTATCGAGATTTAATGCCTGATGCTCGACAGCTGCTCGACAAAAGTTGTATCTGTCAAGACTTACGAAATTCAGATTTTCAGACCTGTTTTCACACATATCCAAGTGTATTTCTGTAGGGTTTCTTTTCTCACAACTCTAGACATATATAAGGATTATTTTAAGGGCAATTAAAGGTAATGCAACTCAATGTAAATTGATTGTGCATGCAAATTGTGACCGGAGACAGAATTTGTTTTAGTTCATCATATTCATTGTAGAAGCTGCTGCATCTTTGCGCCAAGGGTTTTGTAACCAAGGAATTTCTTGATCTTTATCGTTTGAATGAACTGAAGAAGTTTTGTGAGAGACCGCGCCCCCGGCCCTCTTTTTTAGGATGTTGGGCCAAACCCATGTGAATGGGTGGAGTCGTGTTATTGGCTCTCAAAATGGAGGTTCGACTAGTTATATTTTCCCCTTTAGATTAAGGGTTTTACAATGGAGTCGCCACTTATTTAATTATTGGGATAAATAAAAAAACCAAAATTGAAAAATTCCTCATTTTATTAATTTACAATTGAATTTACATTAATCATAGGAAAATTACATGGCTTTGGTCCTAGATACAATCTAAGATAAAGTACATGGCTTCGTTTCCTAGTTACAATCTAAAAATCGAAAATTACATGGATAAGCACTTGATCTACTAACCCTTGATCTAAGTTCGGAGACTATGTTACAAAGTGGGAAGGTGTTAGGCACCCACCTTGCCCGGTGAAACCGGTCTTCTAGACTATGGTGGCCAACATTCATATCATATCATCCAATATGTCAATTAATTTACATGTTGAATTTAAAGTGTGTGCATGTGATAAACCCTAATTCAATTGATTAAGCATTTCATTTGGATTGAAAAATAAATTTTAGTGAATGTGTGTGGATGGTGATAACCTAGATTCAAATATTTGAAAGAATTGTTAGACAAACATGTTTTTCATATTTTTTATGTGGATTTAAGATTAAATCTAGTAATATGCATGAACATGTGATGAACAACCAAGAACATGTGAAGAACATATAAGAACAATTAAGAACATTCAAACATATTCAAGGGAATTTAAGTGATTACTATCATGCTTTAATCTTAAACTCTTATCATGGAAATACAAAAAACAATTAGGGAAAGAGATTATATCTTCATGCAAGATCCATATGGTGGAGGAGGAGACTTTTGAGGGAGATCCTAAAGGTGGAGGAAAAGAAGAGTTAGGAGAGGAAGAGTGAGTCTCACTCAATACCTTGAGTCTCAGGAAGACCAGGATATGACAAGACTACTCTACTTCACTAGAACTCAAGAAAGGAGAAGAGAGAGGGTTTTGGTGTGTCCTAGAATGAATGAGAGGGAGGGTTTATATAGTAGTAGTGGAGGGAATATGAATGGAAGGCCATTTAATGAGGGTTCACAAGGATTATGAACCTAGACCTCATTTTAGCCTTAGGAAAAATCTGGTGCATTAAATGGAGAGATTAGTGGGAGTGGAGAGCAAGCCAAAATTCGGTTTTTCAGTAATTGCTGTAACAGCCTGTGGAGCTAACTTCAAAAAATCATATCTGACTTAATTTTGATTGGAATTGTCTCATTCTTGTGCTCAAATTGAAGCCCCGAATGTCTAGTTTCTGGAAAAATTAACCTCATTCACAGATTCAAAATATTCTGAGAGATATCGATGAAATAGTGAGCAAAGGTCATTTGTTAGAAAATGGTTTCAGCACAATTAACATTAATAGGTCCCAAATTAGTCCCCAATTAACATTAAATGGCTCCAATCACTCCAATTTCGGACTTAATTGGTTCCAAATTTACACTAATTAAAAGATAATTGCACAAATTACTCATTGAAGAATTAATGTTTAACTATTTAATTAATTAGGTGTATGCAACCTCACCATAAAATATAGTCCTAACCAATTAAATTATGACACATCATTGATCTCCAATTGATTACACTTATAACCAATTAAAATCAATTGTTCATAATCACATATAGTCGGACTCAATTTGTGATAGTGCATCTTAGCCATTAAAACTTGACTTAATGATAACTTTCAATCTAGTGATCCGATTAAGGCTTATGACCAGTTGATTTGATCGTTACAACATCAAGATCATTTTGGTGAAATGAGATTAAGGATCTAATGGCCAGAATCAAGATGCATATTTATGAGGTGAAAGTACCCCTTTTACCCTCCATGTGAGGTTAAATGCGGGTTGCAAAATGGGGTATCAACAAGTTTGCAGCTAACAGCTTCCTCAAGTTGGTGTGTTAGTCACGTACTGGGATTCGTGCATTGATTGGTTAGTCACGTACTAGGAGCCATGCATTGAAAAAAGAGATTGTCACTACATTACAAGTCCAATTGGGTATTAGGGTAAGGGTTTAACTGTAGGTTGGTATTAAGTACTGAGATTCCTTTTATTTGTAACCGCTCGTTTTGATAATAGTGGATTCTCGGGAGTGGTGACGTTAAATTCATTCGGTGGGATTTTGTCTTGGTGGTTTTCCCCATTTGTAAACAAATCACATATGTCAAATTTATTTTTCGCTGCATTTAACTTAGTTGGTGATTTGTTTGTGGTACCATGCTCGTGTAATTGAATCTAATTAATTTCATTTAGCTAAATTAATTGATTAAGTTACCAAATAGGTTAATACATTCTTAGTCTATCATATATATATATATATATATATATTGAGGAAACGTTTGGGGAATATCAAATATACAGCTATATAGATATACAAGTAGTGAAATGAACATTATTATATGATATACAAGTAGTAAATATGTTCTGTTGATTAGATTATCATCTCTCTCTCTCTCTCTCTCTCTCTCTCTCTCTCTCTCTCTCTATATATATATATATATATATAAAAGAACATTTTACATTATATCTATATAAATAACAATTACATTTTACACACATATCCATTATAATCTCAAACCTATGTTTTGCATGAAATGCACATTATAAAAGCATTACTTCGTACAAATTTTATATTCGTTATACAAAAGAAGTATATCAAAGATACTCTATGTTTTCATTGAAAGAATACATCAAAATACATTTTAATAACAATATAAAGCAAGATCAATTCTTTGTGTTGGGTTATATATTGACACCAGTTAATTAATTCAATTATCAAAGTTGATTAATTAGTCAAATTACATGAAAATCAAGTGGAGGCACAGTCAAGTCACCAACTTAAATTTAATGTAGCGGAAAATAAGTTTGACACGGCGATTTGATCATGATGGAGAAAACCCTTGCAAGCAAAAACTCCATTTAGTAAATTTCAAGTTACTATTTCTAAAAAAACCACTAATTAAGAATCGGGCGGTTAAAAATACAATGAATCTTACCCTAATTACCCTATCCCAAAGTATCTATTTATAGTAGAACTTGTTGACCTATATCAGTATTAGCTCTAATACCTATTAGACTTGTTCTTGTAGAGAATTCTCATTTGCACGGATCCTAGTACGTAACTAGCACTACATGGGCCAGAACTTATCTAAAATATAAATAAATAAATAAACTAGAAGCTTGATGGATTGAGAGGTGTTAAGCTAGGTATTGAGGTTTATTAAATCTCGATAAATCGATAGGCATTGAGTAAGTGTTAGGATCTGCAATTCCATCTTTTCTTGAGCAATTGGGTATTTTTGTGTCTTCAATGGAATCACTTGTTCAATCATTTAAAGGTTTTCTTGAACACACTAGAAACTAAAACTCAATTATACATAAAGTGAGTTTTGTATTGAGATTTGCCAATTTACAAATATGAATCTTACATTTTGGATTAGTTCCTTGCCTAAGAGAGCATATGAAATATGCATGTATTATATATATATATATATATATATAAATTTAATTTAATTTAATTCGTTCTTCTCTTTGATAAGGCACTTGAGAGTATTTCAATTCACTTTACAAAGAATGCATCATATGACAAAACTTCATGCGCTACCACATGAGGTCTATCATTTTAAGCTATGGAATGCTTGGAATCCCAAGAGCTGTGTTCTCTTAATTCTCTGGCTGCAAGCAATTTTAGTTCTATTTGCATTCCTCAGAAAACGGACCAGAAGCAAGCTGGTCCATGGGCTCACATGGTTTGCATACTTACTTGCAAACTGGATTGCACCTGTTGCCATTGGACTAATCTCCAAGAGTGAAGGTGTTGGTTGTGAAGCCAAGGGGAATAAGGACTTAATGGCATTCTGGGCTTCATTTCTTTTGTTGCATCTTGGTGGCCCTGATACCATCACTTCTTTTGCTCTTGAGGATAATGAGTTCTGGCTTAGGAACTTGCTTGGACTTATTTTACAGATCGTAGCAACTGCTTATATCTTCTATCAATCGCTTCCTAACAAGCTTTGGGCTCCCACTATCATGGTGTTTCTTGTGGGATATGTATCAAGTATGGAGAGCGAACACGTGCTCTCTTTCTTGCAAGCTTGAAATCAGTTCAGATGTTCAATATTGCCAAAGCCAGACCCTGGGCCTGATTATGAAGAGGTCATGAAGCTTCAGAGACGTTGGAGAAGGTTGAAACACAAGTAGATGTGATGCCTAGCTTGGAGGATGAAAATCTTAAATGGATGTACTCGGTACACAAAACTCCCACTTCTGCAAATGGTCCTGAATTAAATGACATGCAATTACTACAGGAAGCACATCGTCTCTTTGAAACATTCAAGGGTCTTATTGTAGGCCTTCTTTTCAGTTCCAAGGACCGAGAATGGAGCCGAGATTTAGTTCTTACTAGAACTCCAGCTGAAGCATTCAGACTAATAGAGTGTGAGCTCAATTTCATGTATGAGTATCTCCACACCAAGGTGGTTATGGTTCGTTGCCTATTTGGGTACGTTCTACGCTTTATTAGCTTTACTTTAATCATTGGAGCAATATTGGCATTCTTTTCAATTGAAAACCAGCATGAGTTTCACAAGTTTGATTACTTTGATATCATCCTTCTTATGTCTTGCTTGTTGGGGCATTAGGCCTCGAGGCCATATCAGTCCTAATGCTTATATTGTCTGACCGAACCCTCCTTGCTGTGAAGAGTAACTGGAGCAAACTCATTGAAGAAAACTTCTTGAAAAGAAGAAGGTGGTCTAAGTCAGTCTCCCAGTATGACATGATAAGCTATTGGTTGAATGATTCTCCACCATGGATGTATACATTAGCTACTAACGTTGCTGCCGGGAAAGTACTAACGAAGATGACTATATTGTGGTGTTCGCATTCAATGAGGGTTGATCAAGATCTTGAGAGCTTTATTTTCACCGAGCTGAGCTTGAAATCTAGGAATGCAAACACTATAATGGCTTGTTTGGAAGTTTAGAGAGGGAGGAGAGTAGAGGAGAGTAGAGGGGAGGAGAGTAGAGGAGAATGATTCACCTCCACCTTGTTTGGATGTTTTTAAAATTAATAAGGGGGAAGAGAGTAATTAACTCTTCCCCTTGTGTAATTTTGTTAATATAATAAGGGTAAATTAGGTAATTTACTTGGTCAATAGTTTATGTACTCTACTCCCCTCCAAATCTCTTCAATTTGGGGGAATTAAGAATGGGGGGCTAGAGGGAGTCCAAACCCCTCTAAACTCCTTCAAACCCCTGCCTCTTCTTCCTTAAAAAACTTCCAAACAAGGTAATTAGATTACTCTCCCTCCCTCTACTCTACTCTCCCTCCTTTTTTAAACATCCAAACAGGCCATAAGAGAAGGCAGGGATGCATCTTCACAAAGAGGTAACTGGGCTCTTCTTTAGACTTCTAGCCATTTCAAACTAAAATGGAGCATTGGTGAATATCAGTACGCGGGAAGCCTTCTCGTTTGGCACATGGCTACTGAGCTGCTCTACACTCAGGAAATCGAATCAATTCCTCGTTTTAATAGATATAGTGAAATTAACATGCAAATTACTTTCAGATTATATGTTTTATCTTCTTGTCATGAAGCCTATAATGATGGCTCCAGTGTTAGGCAATTGGAAGATAGTCTTCCAGGACACTTGTGCAGAAGCTAAGAGATTCTTTCAAAAATGCCCCAACCCCATATCAAATAAAGTTGAAGCCTGTAGAAAAATCAATGCTGTGGAAACGAAATACAGATCAGTTGATGTGAAGGGAACTGTAAGCAGATCTTTTTTTCTTTTTTTTATAATGGACATCTCTTGCTGGCAAAAGATCTCTCGGAGTTGGAGATGGATAAATGGAAGCTAATGAGCCGAGTTTGGGTGGAATTGATGTCTTATGCTGCCATTAATTGTAGGCCAAATGTACAAGCACAGCAACCTAGTAGGGGTGGAGAGCTCGACATTCATTTGGTTACTAATGCATCATCTGGGCTTTGGAACACAGATCTACGGGCTGGAACGCCAAGCAAAAGCCCAGATGGTCCCACGAAAGTAAGGTCACAAGGACCAAAGATGGGGTGTGACAGGTTGCTGAGTGGACAGAATTTTTGTTCGGATTAAATAAAGGGACAGAAATTCACCTCATTAGTGTCTGATTAGCAACATCTTTTTGTTTTAGCTAATTTGCTTACAATTCCTGTACTTTGGTCTTAAGTAAATTTAACAGTGAAAGAGTTAGAACTTGTTTGGGAAGAGATTTTTAGTAATGTTGTTTATATTTTTTAGAAATACATGTAAGTAAAAAGTATGTAAAAATATATATAATATTGTTTAAATACTGAAAACTGTAATTTAAACAACAGTACAAATGGGTCCTTAATTTGCACAAACTCAAGTTATTTTGACCCAAAATTTTAGGTTAATTTCAATTTTATGCTAATTAGTAATTATCCAAATTTAGCTTAATTGTTTCCTTGACTATCTAATTTACATAAATAGTTTGTTAAGATAAGAACAAATAAAAATTTACTAAATTATTACGAAAAAATATTGTAAAATTTTTTGTTTGCAACATTTCTTGGGATCTCTTTAGCATGAGAAGTGCTATGTAGTTTGTACCCATCATTAATTTTTTTTTTTTCCTACTAATAATAATTAATAATAATCTGTTTTGTAAAATTTATTATAAAATTATTATAAAAATATTGTATATATTTTATGTCCCCTTTAACATACACGGTAAAAATGCAAATTAGATGCATTAATAAAGCTGATGGGATACTTTTTGAATATTGTCTTGTTTGTAAAAATAGAGATGCTACGTTTACAACAATTTTATAATATTTTTACAACAAATCACAAGTGGGTAGTTGTTATTGGTTCAAATTTGAAACTAACACTAAGATTATTTTTTTGCCCCAATAATAACAACTAATAATAACCTGCCACTTAGAATTTGTTGTAAAATTATTATAAACATGTCATTTCTCTTGTAAAAATAATAAATAATTAATTAAAGCTGATTGGACGTGGTGCTAGTAGGTAATTCGAATTTGTCGAGCCAGCGGTGACGCAAAAACTTATCACCCACAGGTTCCATGACGTAGTAGATTGCGTAACTGGCGTTGACGTTAGAGTCTTCGTTTCTTTTATTTCCCGCCCTCCCACTGCTAATCTTTATAGTTTTACACAATGCACCAAGCAATTCCCTACTAATTAGCATAAATTAGTAGTTAATTTCAAAGAAAAATATTTGATAATTGCGAATTGCCAAGTGGGTTCACAAGCTCTCAGCTAAGATGGTCATCATCACTATGATTTAAGAACTGGAAGACTTTGAATGGTAGTTAGTGGCGGGCTGCCTCATAGTCAATAGTCATAGAGGGACACTTCCACTCGGAAACGTTTTGACAATTTGACTATACACTCGGACCCCAATGTAGGTGGCTCAATGGTAAGAAGAACATGCTGACCAGAGCAACCAACAGACACTTATAGCACAACTCTTGGATGCACTAAAAATAATTGCCACATGAACACATATTCACAGCCATTGAAATTAAATCAGATCCTCCTCCTCTACGTATTTTTAGTTGATAAACAAAAACAGAAACAAAAACAAAACAAAAAAGCCATTGGAATTAAAATGAGCCATGTAATTAACTTTGGGCGAAAATGAGATTGCCAAGTGTAAGAACTTTAAATTTTGTTGAGCATTTAGATTTGCATCCAAGCCCAAGCAGTGAAATGAAATTGAAATCAATTATCAATAAAATTTTAAGCAAATTATTTTCTCTTGTAGAAGAACTCAATTTACGTTTCTTTTTTCCCTTGATTTGTGAGATGCTTAACTGTTGAATCTTCATTAATTCTATTTTCTTGTTATTGTAAGTTGAAATTACATAAATTTGGACTTATAACTGAGTTTAGAAACTTTGTAATAATTTATCTAGTGGACTTATCCTCATATTAACCTCAATTGGATCTTCCTCAATGTTCTCAATAGTTACCATATTTTGATTTCTATCATTATCCACAATCAGCTCAACCTTCTTTTCTATGACCTCTTCATCAAGTTTTTGGCAATTGGTATCTTAAATCTTCAATCTTCAATTCAATAACTTGTTGCAAATCTTGATCTTTTTTAACCACTTCAAAATTTTCTTTAGAAATAGGCTACTTCTTCTCAACCCTCAAACCCTTTCCTTTACTTGACACATGAACTTGATTGTGATAATTTTGGTTTTGTAGTTGACCTTTCATGTTTTGAACATATTGCTTTTCATATGCATATACAAATTTATAATCAACACTTGTATAATCAATATATCATAATAGTCATTAGGAAACCATAAATCAATTAATACCCTTTTCATTCTTTGCCAAGAGCAGATTGGATGTTTACCTCGTCGTTTTCTATCGATTTGAATATCTTCCCACCGTTCCTCTACTTCATCATCCAATTTATTAGATGCAAGCTGCACTTTTTCTTCATCACAAATCTTCCAAAAATTAAAATACTCTTCCAAATCAAGAAGCTAGTCAATAAAATCTAACTAACACATATCTTCATTAAAGAATGGAATTATCTTGTACTTAGTAGTGTGTCGTTGAATATATTGATCATTGTAGTTGTGAGATGATTTCCTTGAAAGAAGAGTAGTAATCATTTGCTTGATTTTGCCAATAATTTGTTGACTTTTTTCACAAAATTGTTGATTCTCATCATGAGCTTCTTTACGAAACTCGATGAACTCAGCCTTAGTGAGGACTAGGTTGTTGATGTTGTCATCGTCTTCATTGTGGTGGTCACTGTCTCACCAGTTAGCCATCAGACCAGCGTATGTCAAGGCCTGAAGAAAGCCTAAAGTCACAAAAGCCTGAAGAAAGCACACACGATGCTCTCTTTGATAGACAGAAACTAAACTGTTAGTTTTTGGGTAGTAAGCCTCAAATTCATGAAGGGTTTCTTGAATCCATAAGGTAATAAACTGAAATCCACCAAATAAAGAATTCGACAAAATGTCTGTATTTTATTAATATTAATCTAAAAAATGAATTGCCTAATTGGAAGCTACAATGCATTTAAATAGTAAAAAGAAAATCTAGAGTGGCTAGAAACCCTAAGGTGGCTAGCAAACCCTAAGGCGACAACGAAACCATATAAAATCCTAATTTGACTAAAAAATATTCAAAGCACATAAAATAAGGAAATAAATCACCTACACCTAAAATAACAAAAATTACATAAAAATACTAAAGTTAAATAATTACAAAAATTAAATATTAAACTGTGTCCTACATCAACAAGATGGAGATAGGACACCTATAATCCAATCCTACCTCATTCTGCTCTATTATATGATGTAAAATGATTATTCTTTTCTTCATTTTTATCTACCTTCAGTAACTATATTGATTACGAAGTTGGGTGTACTATATTGATTACGAAGTTGGGTGTACTTAGTTCAGTCAATAAGTGAAGTGCGTATACCTAGTCCAAGAAACATGTTATCTTAAAAAGATGATATGAAGTTAATTCCTAAGTTGGATGTACGCGAATGTTTGTTCTCTTACAAATGGACTTCATTTAGATTCCACATAACTTTGGATGGTCACTCTCCTATAAAACTCCCACTACAAAAAAGCTGCTTATAGTAGCGTTTTTTTTTTTTTAGTGGCGTTTGCAAAAAACACCACTATAGGTACCCTATAGTGGCGTTTTTCAAAAACGCTACTATAGGCATATCTATAACCGTGTTTAGGGGACTCTATAATGGCGTTTTTAAATGCTATTCCTATAGCATTGTTTCCAATGATCTATAGCAGTGTTTTAGAAATGCCACTATAGGTCCTAGTTTTACAAGGGTCTATAGTGGTGTTTGTAAAACGCTGCTTTAAGTTCTCAAAAAAAAAAAAAAAGAAGCTAATTGGAAAAAGGAAAAAAAATAAAATGAGGGACATATAGCAATGTTTTACAAATGCCATTATAGGGTATGGACCTATAGTGGCGTTTATAAAAACGTTGTTATAGCCTTTTAAAAAAAAAAAAAATTGGGCCTATAGTAGTGTTTTATAAACGCCATTATAGGGTACAGACCTATGGTGCTGTTTTTGTAATTCGCCATTATAGGTCACGGTACAATAGTAGCGTTTGTAAATGCCACTACAGTAGACATTGTTATAGCATTTTTTGGACCTATAGTGGCATTTCACAAATGCCACTATAGGTCCAGTTTTTTGAAGTGTCCCTACCTACATTGTTAGATGGTCTAGGACATCGAGAGAAACTTGGTGAAGTCGTTTAGCATTTAAACCATATTGTAGTGATGTAAAACAGGCTAACATGACCTTCTTAGACTATTACGGGTGCCTAATATCACGCAAGACAAAAAGACACTAGTAGAAATCATTTGAGCGTTGGAGTCAAAATTGCATGAAATTTGGCAACTTGAATGGAAATTTGGCAACCTGAATGGAAATTTGGTGAACTCCTTCGTCTAAGCCATGAAAACAATGATTTTTCCATTTTTTTTAATTTTTGTTTTCTTAATATTTTTTTTGCTCAAAAGTCAGATTAGGGTTCCATTTGTTTTGAGACAACCCTTAAGGTCAGTAATTTATAATTTTGCATTTAACTCAATTTACAATTTTTGGTAAAATACGGTATTTTGCCATCTAATCTTGTAATTGGTGCGAATTAGGGTTTCAGAAGTTTCCTAATCATCCTAGGGGAAAAAGACGAAGAAGTTAATTCAGTCGGAAATGTTTTGAGCTGAAATCATTTTCAGTCGGAAAATATTTTGTACTGAAACAGTCGCAATCTATTTGCTCAAGGGAAAAAAATACTAACATTTGGCTTCAAATATGTACTATATAATTAATATTTTCAACTAAATTATGGAATACCTAAAAGTTGGATTAAGTAGACATTACAAACTGTTAAAACATAAATTAAAGTGGATCTTCCTATTCGTGTACAAGCTGAAAAGTCTCTTGAACAGAAGTTTGTTACCCCTAATGTAACACCATAAGAGTTACATTTTTTTTTTTTTAAATCATTGATTCTTATTAAATTTAATGGTTAAGAAATCACTAGTGCTACGTCAGATCTAATATCATTAAAGTCATTAAATTACCTTCTTTAAAAAAATCAATTATTAAATTCTTTCCTCCACTAACCGTTGTCTTCTTCTTCTTCTTTTACCTCTCTTTCTCTCTCTCTCTCTCTCACTCATATTTGCTGGACCTTAATGAACCGCTCCATTTGAAAAACTCTCTCTATATATCTCTCTCTCTACGTTTTGCTTGAATCTTCATGCATCTAACTCTATTTTTACAATTTATACCCAAAAAAATATATTTAATATTTGGTAGAATGGATTGCCAATTGCCAATTGCTGTGGAGATTAATTTTCGGTGTCTGCCAAGTGCTATACCTCACCTGATCTCCATAGCAATTGGCAAACACCAAAAATTAGTCCAAAACATATATGTCGGTATAGCACTCTCCCAAATCCTAAGCTCACTCCTGGGTTTGTATTTTTTTTTTTTTTTCCCTGTAGACTTAGTGGGGGGATTTTACAGTGAGAAGATATATGTTTTTGTTGACAAAAAGGGACAAAAATCAATTATACGTAAATGTGGTGAGAAAATTATAGTAAAGAAAGGAAAGTTTTAGTTTACCCAAAAAAAAAAAAAAAAAAAAAAAGTAAAGTTTATGAATTTTTTATAAGGAGACAAAACATTTAATAAGTTGCGCGGGAGGAGGGGGGGGGGGGAGGAGTTAATGACATGATCACTACTTTTAGATTTTGTAAAGTTGTAATTTACAAATATTTTATATTGACTTTAATTTCGTGTCAAATTTAATTGTAATTTTATTCAATCTTATGTACCCTGTATTATTTGTGGGATTTCATTATAAGAGTTGTGTGTGAGAGAGAGTGTGAAGACTCAAGGCAATTGAAGACTAAAGCTATTTTCACGGGTATCTCGCGAGTAAGCTTCCCGTGAAGTGATGCATGTGTCTTGTACATGACTGGAATGCGAAAAGTTAGGACAGGATGGAGACAACTGGTTTTCACGAGTGTCTCGCGGGTAAGGCCTTCCCGCGAGATACCCACGAAACATTCTATTTTGCTGAATTGTCATTTTTGATACACACTATCTGTATCCACACTATATATACCCACATTACCCACAGATGTTGAGGAATGCTTCTAAGAGAAAACTCCAACCATAAACCTTGAGAGTTAGAGATTGTTATACCCACAACTCTCTATACAATTCATTGTGGATTTTCCTCAACTCCTACCTCTCCATTTCCATACACTTGAGAGGTTGATAACTCAAACACTTACCACATCCTTTTAGAGTGTCAAGTGAGGTTTTAGTGCTGCTGGGAAGTATTGGAAGAAGCCAAGTTTTGCCAGATGCAATCGGGTGTATTGCGGGATCCGGAGAGTTAGACAAGACACGGTTCTGAAAAGCCTTGTTGGAGTAGGAGGTTGGAGGGCTTAGGTGCATTGGGTAAATTAGGCTTGGAGGGTCTCTTGCTACTCATGTATTCCAACTGATTGTCTAGTGGATCGATTACCGCTTGGAGGGCGGCGAAGAAGTTTTACGCCGAGTACTTCGATTTCCTCTTCGATAACACATCGGCATGTTATCTTGTATTTGCATTTTTCTTCCCTACTCTTTTACCTTTTAATTTACTGCTGTGTTATTTTGAATATGGGTTAGAGTAGTTTATTTGTTTATCCGCTCGCATTTACTCTCTTCTGCACTTAGTATAAGTTAGAGTAAAATCTATCGAGTCGTAATTTTTAATTTGAGGGTCTAAACAGCTCTTACGTTTTAACACTTTTTCGAGCTTTCAGATTTAATAGAAATCAACGGTTTAAAAAAAGTGTAACTCTTGCAAAGTTATATCAAGTGTAACTTGAACCAAACTCTATATATATATATATATAGCCAAAACTCAGAGAAAATCCAATTAGATTTTAATTGGATTCTCAATTTTGCGCCATGTGTCCCATTTAATTTTAATTTTGTGCCAAGTTAATTATTTAGTATAAAAATCAAAGAGTTCAAAAGCAATTAGATTCTAAATTAGATTTCAATTGGAGTCCAATTTTCCACCATATGTCCATCTATTTTTTTAATTTTTGTGACAAATTATTAAGTGCAAAAACTAAAGAGTCTAAATCCAATTGAATTTTAGATTATATATATATATATATAATGAGAAACCATTACATATTTTAGAATTGTATGTTTAAAAAAAATGTAAGCTAATATTATGTATAATTTAAACTTTTTTTTCAAAAAATTTTAATTTAAACAGTATAATTGTAATTATTTTTAATTGTACCAGTGTATATACATAGCTTACATACTAGTTTAATACAATGCAACTGCTGTCAAAAAGAAATTGTAACCATGAAAGTCTCGTCCTGGACCCCATAAAATTAAGAAGACAAAATTCAGTTAATATCATATGCAGAACGATCGATCCTGTTTCTGAGTAATCTTACAAGTCCATGTATTGACTTCATATTGACTGATTCAAGTGTGATTCTTCAACGAATCAACGGTGTCATAGTTGACTGACTCCTATTGTCATTTTAAATGAAAGAGATCTTATTCTACACCAATAAAAACAAATTAACTAATAAAATAATATAATATAAATTCAAAAAGTAAATTGAAAAAAAAAATAACGTTTATATTAGATGGCCTATTTTTATTGGTGTAAAATAATAAGAGAGAGACTACTCCTTTTGTATGGAGCGACGATCCATGTTGTGAACTCTGTTTTTTTCTTTTTCTTTTTCCGTCGAAGTCGTCGTGGTTGATCCAAAAAAGAAACAAAAAGTCTAAAACATTTTTGTTAGGTCGATAGCATATGCAGTTCATTGATTTTAGCCAGTGCTTTAGAATGGGTCTTCGAAGTGGAGGCACAGCCTAAGAAGCACGGGTGCGTTTCGGGATTCGGTTGCTGGTGCAGGTACGAGTGCGGGACTCGGCAATTTTTGAAAAAGGTGGGTGCGGGTGCGGGTGCGGCGGAACTCGGCGATTAAAAAATTATTAAAAATATTTTAATTTATATTTTTAATATATTGCTAAGCATAATTTTTCACATTATATAAACATATACTAAATTTAATAACTAAAACATGATGTTCATAAATTAAATACAACCCACAAGATTAAAACTAAAAGTCTAAAACATTCCATGATGTTCGAAAATTAGAATACAATTCACAAGTTTGAAACTAAAACAAAATAAAAGATAATCAACAAGACAATCAAATACCAACATCATCATCCTCAATATCAATTGCTTCACTTCGAACTTCACTTTCACTAGTAGTAGCACTAGTGCTAGCATTCCCAATAACCACGGCCTCCAACTCTGGCTCATCGAGTGTAAGGGCTACATTCTCAAGAATTCCTGCTCCTCCATGTATGTCGCTCTCATTTCAAGAGTCTCCAGGAATATCCCACATCTTTGTTGCTGAATGTACGTACTCCTCATTGCACCTTGACAAGAGTCGAAGATTAGAATGCACATATACCAAATCCTTAGTGCGTGCAGGAGTCATTTTGTTTCTTTTTAAAGAATGAATAAATTTGTATGTGCTCCAATTCCTCTCAGCGCATGAGGATGAACAAGATTGTCCAAGAAGTTTAAGGGCAAAGGTTTGAAGAGTTGGAAATGCGGAGCCATGGTATTGCCACCAAATCAAAGGTTGTAAGGTCCACCTATCTGTCAAGGCTTCTGGTGAAGGAAACCTCCCTCCTGAAAATGTAGCAAACTCAGACTTCACCACCGGTTTTAATTCATTCTCATCTTGAAAGTATCAATCCAAACACTTGCTCATTTCCATAGAAATTTCATAATCTCGATGTGGAGGGATGCGTTTTGGATTCTCCGAAAGCCATTCAATGGAGTAATACCTAGTTAAAGATTAAAAAACAAATATAGATGAAACATGGGTTTTACTAGAAGGGTGAAGTAAGGAAAATAGAAAATAAATGTACTTACTTAGGATTTAAGGAATGAGCCAAGCAATGTAGTGGCGTACAATTTTTAGTCCATCGATCAATGAGTATATCATACACCACACCCCAAAATGAGCTATATTGATCATCTTCCAAGCCTTCGTGCCGATATATTACTGCCTTCACCTTCTCTATCATTGAATCCCACATCTCATACACAAGATGAAGACAAGGCTTATCTGTGTCGACTATGCGTAGCATATCATAAATGGGTGCTGTGAATTCAAGGATATAGTCAATATTATCCCACCAAAGATCACTTAGAATCAAATCTTTCACCTTTTGAGCTTTTCCAACATCATCCTCCCTATAAGAAGCCCATTGGTCACTAATAGCCATGGCTTGAAGGCATCTTTTTATCAACTTCAACCTTTTCAGCATTACAACAACTGAAGCAAATCTAGTATCAGCAACTTGGAGCAATTTTAATGGACAAAATTTATTAAACATTGCCAATCTCATTGAATGGTTCATGATAAAAACACGTATGAAGGATACATCATCAGCAATACGTGTAATCCAACTACATTTCTCATATGTAACTTCATTATTTTCAGTGTTTTTTGCTGCACAAATATTCTTCAAAGCTAGATTGAGAGTGTAGACAACACAAGGTGTCCAAAATATTTTATAATACTCACATTCAATAAGAGCTCCAACAGACTTCATCACACTAGCATTATCAATGATGACTTGGACAACTTTTTCATGTCCAATCTCTTTTATAGCATCCTTCAACACCCCAGCAATATAATGTTTATCTTTGAACTCACCTGACTCATCAATTGCCTTTATAAACACTAGACCCCCATCTGATACAGCCATAATATTAATAAGAGACCTCCTTTGTGGATTTGACCATCCATCAGAAACTATACTTACACCATTTTCAAGCCAAGCGTCCTTATTTGGTTTCAAAAGTCTTTCAACATGAGCTCTTTCTTTTTGCAAAAGTGTTGTTCTCAAGGCATTGTATCCAGGAGGAACATAACCCGGAATGTTATGGGTAGCAGCATATGCATAGAAACTACGATAATATGGGTTTCTTGCAAAATGAAAGGAAAGCCCACCGGTGTAAAACATCCTAGCAATTCTGCTATCCAAATCATATCTAGCATTATTTTGGAATGCTTTCTCTAAAGTAGAATTCATCACCTTTCTCCTCTTACCATCACCTGAATTTGTACTATCACTCCCTTCATATCTCCGAAATGGGGAAATAGGTGCAGGCCCACGGCCTGGGGGAGGTGGGGGTAAGGGAATTTGACTTCTCCGATCCCTCTCTATCTTATCATTCTCAACTTGGTCATGCATTCGCTGCATTTCCAGCCTATGGCTCGGTGTCACCTTAGGGCATGCTATAATTCCTTTGCCATAAATTTTTAATAAATGAGCCTTAACCCTAGAATAGGATCCTACATAAACACTATCACAATAGTTACACTTAAAGTATGTGTTTCCACCTGATTTAACAGAGGCATCAGGTGGTTTTTCTACTTTAGTCACATACTGCCAAAGAGGAGATCCGTCATTTGGCACTTCTTGATTAGATGAAGGTGAATTTTCTGTGCTAGCAACTTCGTCCATTGCAAATTCAATAGATTTAATTTAACCTACAAATAATAACTATTAAGTATTAACTAATAAATTAGTAATAAATCAAACCCAGTTCACAGAACACAAATTACAAACCACAACTCACAAATCAAACTATTAACTAACAAATAATAACAAACAAATTTAGCCTACAAATAATAACTATTAACTAACAAATCACAAATCAAAATCAAACTAAGATTGAATGCGGTACCTGAGTTGAGAATGCGTGAGAGAGAGCTGAAGTTTGAATGGCTGTGTGGCTGAGTGGCTATGTCTAGACTCTAGAGTGGCTGGGATGCACGGACTGAGTGAGTCAGTGAAGCAGCCGAGCAACCAGAGAGCACAGAGAGAAGAGAGAGACAAGCGATGGAGAGCGATGGAGAATTGGAGATTGGAGTGAGGGACGGAGGCTGTTTGGATGAAGTGAGAGTGCGTGAGAGAGTTTTAGGTTTAGGTTAAGTCAAACGGTGCGTTTTGCACCTTTTTTTTTTTTTTTTTGTGAATTTCGGCCTGAACTGGCCATATCGGCGGTTTCGGCCGATATGGCCGGTATGGCCGAAACGGTCGACTCGTGCCGAAACGGCCTGAATCGGCCCGATTTGACCCACGTTGGTGCGAGTCGGCTTCGCCACGTGGCCCGACACTGCACAGACACTCAGTACGCGGTGTCTATCGACTAGGGCTGTAATCGGTTCGATTCGGTCGGTTTTTTTTTATCCGACCAACCGAAATAGACTGAAATTGTTGAAAAACCGTCGGTTTCAGTTTGTTTCGATTTCGGTTAGTTTTTCGGTCGGTTTCGATTCCTTATCATTTATTTTCTAAGAAAAAAAAAAAAAAAAAAAAAAAACCCAGAAATCAGAATATAAAAAAGAGAGAAGAAATTGCAAAACTAAACAACCAAGCACATGGGTTTTTTCAAAACCCTAACTTTATTTGCACATAAAAATTGGAAAAATAGCATTGATTCAATATTAAACAAACCCAAAATATTAAAAAAGAGAGAAGAAATTGAAAAAATAAACAACCAAAATTGAAAAAATATCATTGGTTCAATATTAAACAAACCCAGAATCTAAAAAAGAGAGAGGAAACTATGGAGAAATTAAAGAGAGAGGGAGGGTCACCGTGACACCGTGAGAATGAAAAGATTAGTCGACGTAGGGAGCCCGGCGTGTGGAGACCGACGTGTGGAGGCTAGTGTAGGAAGGTTGACGTGTGGAGGCGACATATGGAGGCGTGGAGCGATGAGAGAAGAGGAGGGACTGAGGGCTGAACTCTTTAAAAGAAAGAAAAAACTGAGAGAAGAAGTTGGGGAAGTGGGCGGCTGAACTGAAGAAAAGAAAAGGGAAGAATAAATAGGGGAGGGGTATTTCCGTCTTTATGTCATGTTTTAGGGTTTTAAAAAATTAAATAGCAAAAAAAGCATAAGCCCCCACGCGAAGGCTCCAACCTAGAATCAGCGGCCAAACCATAAAGTTGCATACCACTAAGCCACTGATCTATTATGTAACAGAGTTACATAAATAAATAAATATATATATATATATATATATGGTTAGTTTGGTTCGGTTTCGGGTGAAAAAATCCAACACTGAAACCAAAACCGAAAATTTTGGTTTTTAAAAAATGAAACCGAAACCAAACCGAACCAAAAATTTGGCAACAATTCGGTCGGTTTCGGCCAGTTTATTCGGTTCGTCGGTTTTTTGCACACCCCTACGAGTATCGATGATGAATTTTTTTTTTTATTCTAAATATATTTGAGGCTTGAATTTGGTTCAATTCCTTGAATTTTCTTAATCTTTGACCTCTGTTCTGGTTGTGTGTAATTAGGAAATCTTGATTTTTCATTGCAGTTGGCGGAGAAATTTGGTTAGGAATGCAATTAAACAATAAAAATAATTTGTTTTCTCTATAAATATTTTTACATGAAAACATTTTGTGTTCAAAAAATATTTTATACCGAAACAAATGCAACCTTACTGATTGAGAAAAAATAAATACTATATTTGGATTAAGTTGACATTTCAAACTGTTTAAACATAAATTAAAGTGAAATTTCCTAGTACTGTATAAGTTGAAAAATCTATTGAATAGAAGCTCGAAATTTTCTAATCAAAGGACTTTTCAGAGTACCTGTATTAGTGCTTGTATGATGTAAAATAAAAAAAAATAAAAAAAGTAAATTATTATACTAAATATACAGGAATTTTGGCATGATTCTGGCCGGGTTACCATGCATCTTCTTGGTTATTTCGTACATCTTTCTACTGTTAAGAAATTTCTTTCTTTCTTTCTTTCTTTCTTTTTCTTTTTTCTTTCTTGGTTATCTAAAAAGAATTATATTTGGACATAATTTTGTGCCACAACTTATCACATGATGAGTTGTGATTGACAAAGATGTGTTCTCACATGGTCTATTGACATATCTTTGTCAATCATAACTCACCATGTGACGAGTTGTAGTACAAAATTATATTTAATTATGTGATTCTAACGTAAATCTATCTAGGAAGATTTTTTCTGAGTAATGTTACAAGTCCATTGAGTGGCTTCATAGTAACAACTAAGTGTGATTCTTCAAAAAAATTATACGCGATACTACAAACATACACTTTATTACAAGCCGTTGATAAATTTTTACCGGTTGTTTTTTAGATTTATTATCAATATCATTTATTTATTTATTTATTAATAAATATTCACCGCATTAATAATTTGTAAAAAAAATTTGTAAATGTTTTGCTTTCCAATTTCCGGTTGTCATAGTTGACTGATTCCTTGTCTCATTTAGAATTAAAAAAATAAAAAAATAATAATAAAAAAAGGAAAAAAGAAAAAGAAGAAAAGATTAGTAAAGGAAGAAAGACTTAAGCCTTAGTTGTGCTTTGCCATAATAACAAAGGCAAAAGTGTGAGGAAACAATTCAGAGAGAGAGAGAGAGAGAGAGAGAGAGAGAGAGAGAGAGAGAGAGAGAGAGAGAGAGAGAGAGAGAGAGAGAGAGAGAGAGAGAGTATGCAACTACCTATCCCCAAAATTTTGAAGAAGATATGGTATGCTTGGAATCTCCGGAGCTGTATTCTCGTGAGCCTCTATCTGCAGGCAATTTTAGTTCTATTGGCATTCCTAAGAAAACGAACCAGAAGCAAACTGTTACACGGGCTCATATGGTTTGCATACTTGCTTGCAGACTGGATTGCGCCTGTTGCCATTGGACTAATCTCCAAGAGCGAAGGTGTTGGTTGTGAAGCAAAGGGAAATAATAAGGACTTAATGGCATTCTGGGCTTCGTTTCTTTTGTTGCATCTTGGTGGCCCTGATACCATCACTTCTTTTGCTCTTGAGGATAATGAGTTCTGGCTTAGGCACTTGGTTGGACTCATATTACAGGTTCTGGCAACTGTTTATATCTTCTATGAATCACTTCCTAACAATCTTTGGGTTCCCACTGTCATGGTGTTTTTTGTGGGATTTATCAAATATGTAGAGCGAACACGTGCTCTCTTTCTTGCAAGCTTGAATCAATTCGGATGTTCAATATTGCCAAAGCCAGACCCTGGGCCTGATTATGAAGAGGTCATGAAGATGTACTCTTCAGAGACGTTGGAGAAGGTTGAAACACAAGTAGATGTGATGCCTAGCTTGGAGGATGAAAATCTTAAAAGGATGTACTCCGTACACAAGACTCCCACTTCTGCAAATGGTTCTGAATTAGATGATATGCAATTACTGCAGGAAGCACATCGTCTCTTTGAAACATTCAAGGGTCTTATTGTAGGCCTTCTTTTCAGCTCCAAGGACCGAGAATGGAGCCGAGATTTATTTCTTACTAGGACTCCAGCTGAAGCATTCAGACTAATAGAGTGTGAGCTCAATTTCATGTATGAGTATCTCCACACCAAGGTGGTTGTGGTTCGCTGCCCATTTGGGTACTTTCTACGCTTTATTTGCTTTACTTTAATCATTGTGGCATTGGGACTCTTTTCAATCGAGCACCAGCATAATTTTCGTCATGTTAGTAAGTTAGATTACTTTGATATCAACCTTACTTATGTCTTGCTTGGTGGGGCATTAGGCCTTGAGGCCATATCAGTCCTGATACTTATATTATCCGACCGGACCCTCCTTGCTGTGAAGAGTACACGGAGCAAACTCATTGAAAAAATCTTCTTGAAAAGAAGAAGGTGGTCTAAGTCAGTCTCCCAGTACGATATGATAAACTATTGCTTGAAAGATCCACCAACATGGGCGTACACATTAGCTAGTTATGTCGGTGCTGGGGGAGTGCTAGAGAAAATGACTATATTGTTTTCTTCGCATTCAAAGAGGGTTGGTGAAGCTCTTGAGATCTTTATTTTTAACGAGCTGAGATCGAAAGCTTCGAATGCAAAGAATATAAAAGCAGCCAGGGATGCATCTTCGCAAAGGGGTTACTGGGCTCTTCTACAGACTTCTAGCTGTTTTGAACTAAAATGGAGCATTGGGGAGTATCAGTACGCGGAAAGCCTTCTTCTTTGGCACATGGCTACCGAGCTACTCTATATTGAGGACACTCAACCAAGTACTGGTAAATTAGATAGTAATACTAATAGAGAAACATGCAAATTACTTTCAGATTATATGTTTTACCTGCTTGTCATGAAGCCTAAAATGATGGCCCCAGTGTTAGGCAATTGGCAAATAGTCTTCCAGGACACTTGTGCGGAAGCTAAGCGATTCTTTGACAAAGAGTCAAAGAAGCTCCCCAGATTGGATAAAGTTGAAGCCTCTAAACGAATCCTTGCAGTGAAAACAAAATACAGATCAGTTGATGTGAAGGGAAGTGTAAGCAAATCTGTGTTCTTTGATGGAAGTCTCCTGGCAAAACAGCTCAAGGAGTTGAAGACAGATAAATGGATGCTAATGAGCCGAGTTTGGGTGGAATTGATGTCTTATGCTGCCATTAATTGTAGACCAATTGTACACGCACAGCAACCTAGTAGGGGTGGAGAGCTATTGACATTCATTTGGTTACTGATGAATCATCTGGGCTTTGGAACACAGTTCTACGAGCAGGAACGCCAAGCCAAAGCCAAAATGGTCCCGAGAAAGTAAGGTCACAAGGACTAAAGGAACCCAAAAAAAAAAAAAAAGATGGAGGTGTAACAGGTTGGGAGTGGACAGACAGTTTTTTTTCGGACTAAAGGTGTAGGATTTCACACCATTATTACCTCCCAAGGACCCAAAGTTTCTCATGTTCTTATGTGTCCTTTTTGCAGCATCTTTTTGTTTTATCTAATGTGCTTACAATTCCTTTACTTTGGTCCCAATTAAATTCAATAATGAAAGGTTTGATTTGCACAAATTCTTGTTATTTTTACTCCAAATTTAAGCCTAATAGTTTACATGATTGGCCAATTAACACAGGCATGCATGGATACACATAATTAATAACAACCATAGAAAATAAAGAACCCACAACACATTGAAGTGTTTACAAAGAGGAAGCTCTTGAGTACCAAGCAGGAAAACTTCTTCATAATGTCTAACCACCAAAACAATCCACTAAAGAAAATAGTTGCATAGTTGCAGTACATCTTACATACAAAACCCTCTGAGTTATGAGTTAACAATGTTCACAATGTACTCAAGCCTACCAAATTGCTCACAACTATCTCGAGTCCGTTCTCTCCTCTAGTCATCAGATTTGCAATTGAACTTCAATTGCAATCTCCAAGTCTCCTAGGTAATTTTAGGTTGCTCCAATGGTTCTTAAGCTCCAAGTAACACACAAAACTTTGAGGTTGTTATGGGAGTATTGGTTTTAATCTTCTCTCATGAAAATTTAGCAATTAGAGAGGAAGAAGGTAGAGAGATAAGAAGGTTTTTGCTTTAGGGTTTTCGGGTTCTCTCTAGCTCTTCAATATGGGTATTTTCTTGCTAAAATTCATGGGGAATGAGAATTATATAGTAAGGGTAAGGATGGGTAGCTTTGATGGCATTGATAATATGGTCAGGGAATTCAAAAGATAAACCTTGGGCTGTCCATTCATGTTTAGAATCAAAACAATGCTTGACTGAAATAAGTTCTTCCTCCCGGTTCAGTGGCCCTTCTATTAGAGATCTTAATGTACCCAATGGAAGCCAGAAATCATTCCAAACTTTGACATTCTCACCATTCTTCACTAACCATTTCAGCCCTTTAACATATACTGGCCCACCCTTCTTGCAAGCTGCCCAGACGCTAGAGCATGGGAGCTTCTTTCCTCCCAAAGTCAATCTTCTAGGGGATAAGTATTTAGCCATGAGCATTTTTGCCCATGGGGCCTCCTGCTCACAAGCTAATCTCCAGCAAAACTTAGCTAATAAGGCATTATTTCTGTCTTTCATGTTGTGTAAACCCAAGCCACCAAGCTCTTTGGGAAGAGTCACAGTATCCCATCTAACTAGATGCATCCTCCTCCTTTCATCAGTCGATCCCCACAAAAAGTCCCTTATCAACTTATCCACTTGATCACAAACTTTGACAGGAAGGGCTTGGCATTGCATGTAGTAGTCTGCCACTGGAGCAGCAGAGGTTTTGACAAGCACCAACTTACCAGCCTTCGAGAGAAGTCTAGCTCTCCACCCAGCCAGCTTGTTCTGAATTTTGTTGATTACAAAATTATAAGCATGTCCAACTCTCCCTTGATGAATGATAGGGAATCCAAGATAATTTCCTAGATTATTGGTTGCGACCATTCCCAATCTCCTACAAATTCCTCTCCTCCTACCTCTAGAAACATTAGGAGAGAAGAGAATTTTAGACTTGTCTAAATTGATTTTCTGTCCAGCAAGGTTGCAAAAGTTATCAAGTACATCAATGATTGCTACACAGTTTTTATAATCAGCCTTGGCAAATAGCATCAGATCGTCCGCAAAGAACACATGAGAAAAGCTCGGCCCACTTCTAGAAGCTTTCATCTTATCCCATCTTTTACCCTCACACATTTTAGTGATTTGAGCACCAAGGAATTCCATGCACAAAAGAAATAGATATGGAGAAATGGGATCACCCTGTCTAATTCCCCTCGAGGGTTGAAAAGAATCCATCTTGCTTCCATTAAACAATAAAGCTGTGGTAGAAGTAGACACGCAGCTCATGATTAATTTTATCATACACTCCGGAAATCCAAACTGCTCAAGAACCATTTTTATAAACGACCACTCGAGGCGGTCATAAGCCTTCTCAAGGTCAATTTTCACCACCATGAAACCCATCCTCCCCTTCCTCTTCCTAAGAGAATATATTAATTCTTGCGCAATAACGACGTTATCGGTACCCCTTCTCCCTTCAAGAAAGGCAGTCTGCATCGGGGAAATTAAGGATGGCAAAAGAGGACGTAACCTCAATACAATAATCTTCGAGATCACCTTGTAAATTGTGTTGCACAGGCTAATGGGTCTGAACTGATTGACAGTCTCAGGACCCGCTTGCTTCGGGATTAAAGCAATCAAAGTTTGGTTGAGATACTCAGGAACCCTCTGCTTAAGAAACACCTCTTTGATCTCTTTTTTAACCGAATCACCAACTACCAGCCAAAACCTTTGAAAAAATCCAGCATGCAGCCCGTCAACACCTGGGGCTTTGTAAGGTTTCATTGACTTGAGAGCATTCCAAATTTCCCCATCCGAAGGTATATTGGAGATGCCACTGGCTTCTTCATTACTAAGTTTAGCACACCAGTCCGAGCTCCAATGGGTGATATTAGGACAGTACATTTGCTCAGTTCTATAAAGCTTCTTAAAACTTGTATTAAAAATTTCCTTCACTTCCTCCAAATTATGACACCATTCGCCCTCACTGTTTTGAATGCAGGTAATTCTATTCTTGCTTCTCCTGTTGAGGGCAGAAATGTGAAAATACGAAGTGTTTCTCTCCCCCGAGATAATCCAATTAGTTCTGGATTTCATAGCCCATAGCTCCTCCTCCAACTGGAGAATTAAATTGTATTCTTCAGTCAACTGCTCTTGCAGCATAATCAAAAAATTGTTAGGACAGGAAGCTAAAGCTCTTTGCACTCCTAAAATCCTAGCCATCACCTTCTTTTTTCGAACAAAAATATTGCCAAAAACTTCTCTGTTCCACCTTTGAGCTTTGGTCTTGAAATTTCCAATTGCTTCTTCTAAATTCCCCTCCCTTTCAGCCCAAGCATCCCTCACAACAGCAGGAAAATCACTATGGCTCAGCCAAAAAGTTTGGAATCTAAATGGTCTGTCAGAAGTTGAACCCTGAAGCAGTGGATTCTCTTCAATGGGCTTACTCCAAGGATGGATTTTTCTCCTTGAAATCAGCGTACTTATTGGCTAGGGGCTTAAACCCTTTGAACCTTGCTACTGTCTCGGTGGATTGGGTGTGGAAGGTGGAGACTTATCCTAAGGTGCAATTCTTTTTATGGCTGTGTTTACACAACAGTGTGCCCACCGGAGATGTTTTAGGTTCAAGGGGTTTAAGTCTGAATCCTACCTGCAGCTTATGTCAGTTAAACGTTGAAACAATAGATCATTTATTAAGGGGATGCGGGTTTGCATATGAATTCTGGCAGAAACTTCAATTTCTAGCTTGCCTAAGAGATACCTTTAAGTCACCGATTAATGAATGGCTGGAAACAAATTGTAGGACTGATGTTAAGTCCAAAATGATGGATATTCCTTGGAGAATTTTATTTCCTATGGCTGTGTGGCACTTATGGTTGCACAGAAACAATTTTATTTTTAAAACAGGAAGAGAGGACCGGTCAAGTTACAAGAGATGTGTCAAGGATAGTGTGGAGTTCTTTGCCATTGGGTTAAATGCCAAGTTGCCGAAAGCTAAGTCTATTGTAACTGTAGGATGGGAGAAGCCCCCAGTGGGTTGGGCAAAACTTAATTCTGATGGCTCAGTCATTGGAAATCCTGGACGTGCAGGGGGGGTGGTGTGATCAGGGATCATGATGGGAGATGGTTGAAAGGTTATGCAAGGAATCTTGACTATACTAACAGCTGTGTGGCAGAAATGTGGGCTCTCAGAGATGGCCTTCTATTAGCAAAGGAAATGGGACTAAACAATCTTATCATTGAGCTTGATGCACTTAGCGTTGTCTTGCTTATGAATAGTAACAAGACCAATTTGTTAATGGAACCACTTCTGACTGATTGCAGGAACCTGGTGAAAGAGATCCCCAATAAGCAGATTTCCCATGTATATAGAGAGGCCAACCAATGCGCTGATGCGATGGCCAAGCTAGGTGGTAGTAGCTTAGCTTCTTTTGTTGTTTTTTTGTATCCACCGCCTGTGGTGGAATATATTTTAGCTTCTGATAAAGCTAGTTTGCGTTGTAACAGACTGATAAGTTCCTAGTTTAATGATATTTCCGTGGTTGACCAAAAAAAAAAAAAAAGGGTAAGGATGGAACATTTTAAAAAAAAAAAAAAAAAAAATCACAACAGAATTTTCTTAAATTCAGCCACTTTCATAGGACAGAGAGAGGGGCAAAATATCGTACAAATTATTGCACAAACTTTTTGTCAAATGTTTTTCAACTTATGTGTTCATGTCACGGCTCGCCTGGCAGCACATGCAGCACATCACTTCACTAACTCAATAGAATTAACCCCCCACCTTCCCCTACCAAAAACAAAATAACATGAATATTGATAGAGTTTAATATAACATTATACACCAAATTTTTCATGGAATTAACCAACAACTATAAGACCTAACAAATAAGAAATTTAAGATATATATATATATATATATATATATATGTATGTATGTAAAAGCTGAAACCTAACATTTATTATTACTACATTCCTATTGAGCCACATCGGTGTAGCATTTCGATTCATTTTGGTCTGCTTTAGTCCATTTCGATCTATTTTAGTGATACTTTGAGAGGAGATATTTGTATAAAATAAAATAAAAATTAAAAAAAAAAAAGCTACTTCATTAACCGTTATGTAACACTCTTAGCGCAATATTAGTAGTTTCTTGATAAAATTACATTTCTTATGTTATTAAAATCTTGTATTTTTTTTCCTAATATAAGTGATAAATTTACTTATATCTACTTTTTCATTAAGTCATTCAAAATGTATAAAAGATTAATTGTTTGTAAGTAGCTCTAAAAACAAATTTCAATCACATATTACATTATTTACAAATTATATTATTACCTTATAGGCTTATATAATAATTGAATGTAAAATTTATTATATTTCCTTAAAAAAAAAAAAACTTACAAAATTTAAAACACATAATTTAGAAAATCAAATATATTGTATTAGTTATATTTTGTAGAAAATAATCACTTCATTTTAAAAATGACTTAAGACAAACCCTTATAAATCTCATTTACTACTTTTATTTTTCACAAAAAAAAAAAAAAAAATCAAAATGCCAAATTTTGGGACTAGTTGAACTAAAAATTCCAGTCAAATATTTCTGTCAACTCTCTCTCTCTCTCTCTCTCTCTCTCTCTCCTTAGTCAAAACACATTTAGTTAATTGAACACGATTGACTTAGAGTATATAAAATGGGTTGGGTTATGCAGCCTTGTTCACATTAATTTGTTTACTAAACAACTGGTAACTCTGTCGTCTTTAGTTTGACGATCCACATATTAATAGTCTTTCTTTAATACGATTTGAATATGATTATGTCCGCGACACGAATAGTCACCCCCAACCCCTAAAGACTATTCTTTGGTAATTGCCTAGTGGGTTCACAATCACAATCACAATCACAAGCTCCAGCTAATAATAAGATAGTAATATCACTATCACTATTCTTTAAGAAAGACTTTGAATGTTTCTTAGTGGCGAGCTCCCCTCATATATAGGAAGGATAGAGGGTAACTTCACCTTTCTTGAATCGCATCGGAACGCGAGTGTTCATACCCGATAATGATTTTTCACGATTTTATCCTCACCCCTTAATATGGACATTCATAAAAAGACAAAACCCTTGATATGGACAAGAAAGGGCTTGGAAAAATGCTCACCTCCACTCCCAAGAAAAAACAGATTTCTGATCTACTCGGACCCAAATATATTATTATACTTCGACATCTAGCTCAATGGTAGGTAAAAAAAAAAAAAAAAAAATTTACACGACCGACACTTTCGCCATAAATGTCCATATATAATATATTTAGACAGGCCCCGGAGTATTGCTCCCGCTCGCAAAATGAGCTTGTGCTCTCCGAGAGGAAAAAGTAATTTGCATTAAATGAACTTCTGTCATTGATCGGGTCAAAATTTAATATACGAGAGATATATATGTTAATTAACTACTTATTAAGAGCATTTTTATCAAAGATAGAATAAATATTAAAAGTTATTTTTAACAAAAAAACCATTATAGAAGTCCCTACATCAACGGTGCTAAAATTTTTTAGCACCTTGCTACATATTATTTGCTATTCATTTTTTATTATTTTTATTACTCTTCTCTCTCTCCATCAAATCTCACTCTTTGCACTCTCTCAAAAAGAATAATAAATAAATAATATTTTAACGAAGTAGTAAAAAAAATAAAATTTTTGATATTAGGTGTATTGTAAAGTGATGTGTTATATATTATAAAGTTGGTTTTTTATGTGCTAAATGCTAATGATATGTTTGGTAACTGTTTTTTTCCTATATTTTTTGTTCTCAAAAACAGTTTTCTATTTTTGAAACTAAAAAACTTGTTTGGCAACTCAAAATGAACAGAAAACAAAAATTATTCTTAAAACTCAATTTGTGAAGGAAACTGAAAACATGCAAAATGTTTTTTTTTTTTTTTTTTTTTTTTTTTTAAATATTTAAAAGTCAATGAAAAAACGCATTTAATTTAATGAATCTGTCTCATTTAGTGAGTTAGCATTAGAGTTTAAATCCTAATAACAACATATTTTAGTATTTTCTATTTTTTTCTTCAAAAAATTATCTTTTTAATTTCAACTAACCAAACATGTTTTTTATTTCAAAAATACAAGAAAATTGTTTTTTTTTTCTTTATATTCCCAAAAACAAGTTTTTAAAAATAAAAAATAAAAACTGTTATCAAACATAATCTAAAATTTTTAGGGCTCACCTTCTATCTAGTGGCCAGTGGCCCCTGGACTTGTCATGATACAGACACGTGTCCAGTCCTGGACACATGTCTGCAATCCAATGTGTCCAGTGGCACTAGCCACTAGACAGAAACTGGATCCAAATTTTTATAACTCTTGATAAAAATACTCTAACACATTACTCAAATCTTTTATATGCAAATATTTTTTACATTTATTGAATTTTGATGTCGTTGATACCAAATTTCTCTTATTTTGTGAGAGTTCAAAGCAATATTCTAGAACTATCTAAGTATTTTCCCGTAAATCATGGATTTACTATAAAAAAAAAATAAAATTGCTGCCGAGCACACCTGGCCACAGGTATTAAAATGAGCCATGTAAATTTTGGCGAAAAATGAGATTTCCAAGTGTAAGAACTTAAATTAATGGAGCATTTAAAATTGACCTCCAACTCCAAGTAGTGAAATGAAATTGAAATCAAATATCAATAAAGTCATATGGCAAAATAAAAATTTATTTTTGTGATTCGTAAACAAAAGTACAAACAAATTTATCATAAAACACACAAGCATATGATGTAAGCAAGAACAATAAAGGAATCTGTACATAAACCAATATAAAGAAATCTATAAAATAAATTACTCACAAATAGGATGCATAAAGAATAAATTATGCAATTCTGATCAAGGTTTGTGCTTGACATACTCTTCTTAACACAAATTTCACCTGTTACAATCGGTACTTTGGGACTCTTGGACATCTTTCCCCTAGGATACAATGATACAACAGACAAAATAAACACAACAATCTAAATTCTATAATGAACTAAATTGTGTCTCTTTCTATCTCTTGACTATAAATGTGAAATGCAAAAACTAAAACTAACATATACGATAAATGTGGGACTCACTACTATTTATTACAGTGCCATATAAAATGATAAATAGACACATTGTTCCATAATCTATATATATCTTAAAAATTTTAGTTGCAGGAAAAAAAAATAATAACAAACAATACAAAAGTTTGAATAATATAGATCACGTGAAAAAAAAAAATAGTATTTCTATCTTTTATCACCAGAAAAAGGAAACAATATCAATCAAATTAATGCACCAAAGTAATAAAAAACTCAAAATAATATAATGATATATTTGTAGAAATGGAGAGATGAAAAATAATTTTAGAAATAATATCTCCCATATGTTTTTGAGAATAAATCATACATTATACCACATTATAAAATAGTTATATATTTTCATGTATCACGTGGGTTTGCAACTAGTAATAAATAAATATTGCTCACTAAATAGACTTTAAAATGTCTAATTTTAAACCCATGCCCATAAGTATATAATTTATAAAATGTCTAATTTCTTTCTCATCTAGAGTCATAGGTGTTACCACTTTAAACCCCATTCAAGTGATTCTCAAAACAATTAAAAAAAATGTTCAAGTGGGCATTTTAGAAGTAAATTTATCATTCACTCCTTAAATGGTTTTGGGCAAGTAACTATGTGATGTTAATCTCTTTACAAAAAAGAACGTGTTCCAATTTGGACCCTCCTCAAAGGACGTGTGGGCCTCACATTAATTTTGATTAAAAATAACCAACTAAACATTTGCTAAAACCCATTTTTTCAAAAAATTTCTCCTAGGCCTTGCTTGGGAGAGAGAAATGGAATGGAATGGAATGGAAAGAATAATTTTAGAATATTCTTCCCTTCCTTTGTTTGGGAGTTTTAATGGATGGAATGGAAAATTCATTCCCTTGTTTGGAAGTTTAAGTGGAAGGGAATGGAATGGGTAGGAGGGAACACTCATTCCTCTCTATTTCGTTAAAATCTCAAATTTTCATTTCTTTCGAAATTGGGAGGAATTGGAGGGAATGGAATTAAATTCAATGATTTTTTTTACTAAAACTCATAAAATATCCCTATATATTCAACCTTTTATTTTAAAATAAGGGTCTAATAATAATATTGTTATAAAATAATTCTATTTCATTCCCTCTATGTTGCTCCCAAACAAGATTACATTCTATTCATTTTCATTCATTCCCATTCCTTTATTTTAAAACATCCAATCAAGGTTACTTGATTCCATTCCATTCCATTCTTTTCCATTCCTTTTCCTTACTTAAATACATTCAATTCAATTCCATTCTTTTCCATTCTCTTATAATAATTCCATTCCATTACATTCCCTTATGAACTCTCAAGTGAAGCCTTAAAGTTTTCCTTATGGACATTCTACTTTTAATTTATTTGCGCTCGACAAATGGGTTAGGTTGATTGAATTCAGGTCAAGAATGTGTCTTCCTAAATGTGTTGTAGAACTTATGATCCTTACCTCTTTTGGGGTTTGGTTAAACCCAAATGAGACTTATTTTCTTTTTCACATACCAAAAAAATATTGAAAAACTTGTTAATATTTTCTTTTTTCTTTCCTTCAATACAAAACAAATTAATAAACAGAAATACTCAAAAATAAATAATAAATAAATTCTTAAGTATACACCATCTAAGGTTCACTAAACTAAAACCTTCAAGCCTTGACCTCATGAAAAAAAGAATTTATGAGTATATTTGAGAAGAAGAATTGAAAAGAAAAACAAAAGGGTACAAAACATGAGTAAAAAAATACCCCTTCGAAAAAAGGGTTGATTTTGACCCGCCATTTCTACATGTCGATATGAGTTGACCCATTTCTTTAGGGATTTTATGTTAAGTGACATAGGCCATTTTTTCTCAATAATATTAATATCACGTATAAATGCACACACTTTGTTACGATTGTTTTACTATCTAAATGATAAATTGTGATTTTTTTTTGGTAGATTTTTTTTCTACCAATCTCAAATTGCCGCGTAGGATAATTGTTGCAAAGTATACGTGCTACTAGCATTATTGAACTTTTCTTGATCTATTAGACTAGTTCTACTTCTACCCTTGTCCTTTCGTGGTTGGTCAATAATGATATAGAATAGAAACCCCCCATGCTTCTTCTACCCTTGTTCTGTGCCATTTCTTCTCCTCAGTCAAATGATCCTGGGTCACTTTTGTCTTCACAATTGCCAGTCAGTCAAACTTGCTGGCTCATATATAGTCGTCTTCCATCTTTCCTCCCAACCAAGTAAAAGGCTCTTGGCTTATTTATTTTCTCTATTCATTTACCCGTTTTAATTGTTCCATCTCTTCTTAGCTCATTATCCATCAGAGTTTTTTTTTAGCTCATTATTTTGCTTGTCTACACAAATTGCCACACCTTCTTGTCAACATTAACCATATATGTCGAGACACATCTCTTCTACTTCTTCATTTGAGTCGCCTTATGTATCACTTGATCTTCTTGCATACTTAAACTCCGGTAAAAAGACACCCTTCCATGTATTCAACGATGTGGTCATGCCGGAATTTCAATGCCATTTATCAAAGTTGAAGCAACTCCTTCCTCCAAAAGATATGAATGGAACCCAAGACAACACAAGCAGGACCGAAAGAGATGAGGAGGAGGACGACTGCAATTGCAATGGTCCGCATGCAATAGTTGAGGAGATCCAGAAGGACCTCGACTACATCAACAAAGCCTGTCATAAACTAAAGGATTCAGCAGACCGCGTTGATGAAGAAATCCAAAGATTGATTCTCCAACGCCTGGACGATGCCTTCAGAGAAAGAACAGAAGAAGCACTAGCAAAGTCCCCCAGAATCAACAAGCTTAAGAGAACTAAGGATGTTGTTTCAATGTTAAAGAACCAAATTTGTTCATCCCCACAACTCTCTTCAGATAGTTTGAGCCTTCAACATTCCAGCCCTTCCATGGGACCAGACAAGCAGCCAGAGGTAAACATCAATCATCAGAAGATCACCAAGAGCTTAACTTTGAAAACAATTGAGGAGGTGTACAAAATTTACAATGGTCCAAATGAAATACAAAAGAAGTGTTTGCTATGTTTCTCTGTGTTCCCCGAAAATGAAACAATAAAGAAGAAAGTTTTGATCCATTGGTGGGTCGGTGAGGAATTTATAGACTCACTTAATGGTGATGGTAAGACTGCAGAGGAGACTGGCAATGAGTACTTCAAAGAGTTTCTCAGTAAACGCATCATTGAGCCTGTTCAAAAAAAGCGTAGACAAAGCTCAGAAAATTGCAAGATGCAATCTTTAGTTCGTGATGCCATAATTAAGCTTGCGGAGAAAGATAAGTTTGTCAGTTTTGATTTAAAGGGAAATCCCAATGCTGATTTCTCTTCCTGTCCGAGGGTGTGCCTAGTGAAAACTGAAGAAGGGTCTTCGCTTCGCGATTTTACTTATATTTATCATCATTTGAAGCATGAAAATATTCAAACTTTGTTTAATGTAAATGAGCCTCAGCCTAATTTCAGGGTGGACAGGTTTTCAAAGATGAAGAACTTAAAAGTTCTACAGCTAGGAAGGTGGAAGGCCTCTGCAGGGCAACTTGTTGAAGTAGAGGATACCGAGTTCTTAAAAGGTTTGAAGAAAATGAAACAGCTTAGGTACTTTAGCCTTAGGGGAATCTCTAGAATTACTGAGCTTCCAAATTCAATTTGCGAACTCAGTAATCTAAGGATACTGAACCTTAATGGCTGTGATAATTTAGAGAAACTTCCTGATGGGATAGGGTCACTCAAACAGCTGACACACTTAGACATGTCTGAGTGTTTCCTGGTTAGTCACATGCCCAAGGGACTTGCTTCTCTCTTATCACTTCAAATCCTAAAAGGGTTTGTGATTGGTAAACAGAGTCCCAGTGGCTTCTATTGTAAGCTAGCCGATTTGGCAAGATTGAAACATTTGAGGAAGTTGAGCATTCACGTAGATAGAACATGTGCTTCTTCAGTTGATCAAGAGCTGAATTCATTACTACAATTTAGAAAGCTCCGGTCTTTATCAGTAGCCTGGTCATCTATCTACTATGCAACCACTTCCACAACTACAAATGTGGGATTGGCAAAAATCCAGAGAATCTTGAGCAGGGAAAACTCGCTGAAAACATTGGCAAAAATCCATAGAATTTTGAGCCGGGAAAAATCAATGCCCACTACTCCAGGGTCTACATCACACCCTGTTGATTTACACAAACTAGGCCTCCAGTATTTCCATGGTTCGAAGATGCCTGACTGGCTTAGGCTCTTAAACCTGAGGAACCTAAAGAAGCTCTACATAAGAGGAGGAGAACTATCTGACCTGCGGCTTCCGGAGGATCAAGAGGATCACTCATGGGTCGTGGAATGTCTACGCTTGAAGTCCTTGAGTAAATTGGAGATGGATTGGCCAAAACTGCAACAATTGTTTCCAAAATTGAATTATGTGGAGAAAGTAGACTGCCCCCAATTGAGTTCCTTCCCATGCGATGACAATGGAGAGTGGATATGGAATGCAGCTGATACAGAGCAAGCTTGAGCATTTTGCCTTATTCACAGGAAGCCTTTTTTGTTGTATCATTGACTTTGTATCCAACTTCAGCACTTAGTAACTTAATACTTAACAGTGTTCCTAGTTTAAATTCTGTGCTCCAATGCACCTGCAATTTAAGTTTACAAAAATGATATCTTAGATGAAAATTTTGTTCATTCTTATCAGCCATTTCTACTACTCAAAAGAATTTAATAAGGGAAAAGAGATATATATACAGTAGCTTTCTAGCATTGCTTTATACTAATCTCAACAATATTATAGCTTCTAAGCTCGCCAAGAAACTCGGGCCACATCTTTCTTTCTAAAGAAATTCGAATTCCGATCCCCTCTGTATAACTTTTACCAATTCAAACCTCAACCTTCATACTCTCATCTACCATGAGGTTTGTTTGATCACTTTGATGTGATGTCGCGGCACCATGAAGAACGCGATTAAGCATGCAATATATATATATATATATATAATCTTAAAAGTTTTTATTAATTTCTTTTGTTTGTTTGGGGAGTTTTTTCTTTTTTTTTTTCTTTTTTTCTTATTGTTTGCCTTTTTTTTGTTGTGTTGTATTTTTTTTTTTTTTTTTTTTTTTTTTTTTGAGAAAATTGTTGTGTTGTATTGGTTCTTACTGACTAGTGGTTGGTTCTCTCTCTCTCTCTCTCTCTAATTAGAGGCTATCTATTTAGGCATGCATTTATGTATTCTTCTTAGCATACACAGTATGTTTAGTGAATAGTTGCAAGTTGCAACATTAGAATATGTGATGCGTTAGGAATTATGCTTTATACATATAACTAACTGGTTAAGACTTTAAATTTCCAGAGATTGAGATAATCTAGATATGATATGTTTGTGGACGACTAAATTTCTCTGTTCGAAATGAGTCAAACAAGTAAAATAGTTGCACAAATGCGAATTTGTATTGATAATTGTGTGGTACAATTCTCTGTGATTACAAAAGTGTGATACTCTGATTCGATCTCATTAAAAGATTTGTTGATTGGATTTGTGGTAATATGATTTTGATTCGAACACAAAATATCCTTTAATTTGGCTGAGGAATGGATCGAAGATCTTTGAAACAGAATTACAATAAATCTCTGGCTATGAGCTTGTTAGAAATTCTTTGTTCTTTGTGTTCTTCGTGTTCTTCGTGCGTTCTTCGTCTTTGAAGATTTGTGGTGGAAGTTCTTTGGTGCTTTAGAGGCTTGAATTCGTAGAGCTTCGCTGATTTGTGATTTGTTGAGGTTTCTGGAGGCTTTTGAGCTTGATTCCAGTGAACTTTGAGATCTAGGCAAGTAGTTTGGATGATTCTGCTTCGAATGTTCTTCGTATTTAAAGGTTGAAGTTCTTGAAGTTGCTGAAGACTTCGGGGCTTGATTCCAACAGAGCTTTCGGACTTTTGAACTCAAGATGTCTTCTCTGATGCTGCTTGTGCTTTAGATGACTTGGTGGTCTCCAAATGTCTTAGGAAGGCTTCTATTTATAGGAATTTGGAGGTGGATGAGCGACACGTGGCGGAGTCTGGTTGGTGACACATGTCACGGCCTGATTGGTTCGCCTATGTCATCGCTTACACGCGCTGGATTGATTAAGTCATCGCTTACACGTGCGAGGCTGCTTGTGTCATCGCTTACACGTGCGCTAATGCATGATTGGTTTTTTGCATGACACTTGGCAAATTTTCATTGGCTTCTGAGTAGTGATAGTAAAACCTAGCAGCAGTATGTGGCGCTTTGTAATTGGTTGTATTTTGTGGACTTGGTAGTGTGACGTGTCAGCTTGTGATAGGTCGAGAATTTTCCCTCTCTACAAATGCCCCCTCGAGACTCGTTCACGCACACAGTTTCAGAGTGTGGTGTGAGAATGAGTTTCGAAAACAGATTTTTTACGCTTGGCTCTTCAAATGAAGTAATTGAAGGTGGTGGAGCTTTCAGCAGGATGAGATAATTTCCGAGGAGTAGACCCACCAATATGAAAGGCTGCGATAAGACTGAAAAGGGGTCTGCGAGTATTTGAATGTACTTGCGTGACTAAGCCTTCTCAACAGAGGTTAAGTTGAAGTAATTTCAGAAGTATGTTTTAGATCGTTGGCGGCGATCACAGGGTGTAGAAGATGAGGAAGATGCGAGGATAGTGGCTGGGTATAGCATGCAGAGTCATGGGGTTAGCCTCGTGTTTTTAAAAACTTCTGGTGAAGTCATCTCGGAAGAGTATACTTCGGATTAAGACGAGGCCAGATGGAAATGCAGTTGAATGCGCGTGTTTTATTACATCATTCAGGTTAAATTGAGATAATTTCAGAAGTTTAGGGATTTTAGGGATGCTGATGTTGGTGGTGAAGAAGACGGGGATGAAGCCAAGCGAATGGGTGAAACATACGCCACCATGGTGCTAGCCTTGTACGTCGGGGATCCCCTGGTGTAGATGTTTCTGGGAAGTACACCTTTGAATATGGGACTGACTGTATGTTGCATGGGGTCTGACGGCAAGTTGTAGAATGCGCCTGTGTGATGGGACCATGCCGACAGACGTTAAGTTGAAGTAATTTCAGAAGAGTACCTTCTAAAATACTTCAAGCTGAATTTAAGTTGGAGTAATTCCAGAAAGTGTGCTTCGAGGTACCAGCAACGATGACCTTTGGGTCCCGCAATGGTGGGGACATGGAAAATGGCTTTGGTGACCATTTACTGGCTCCAAATGCTGAATTTTGATGAGCTGGTGCCTTGGAGGTTGTTTCAAGTGTTGGATGAAAGACAATTTGTAGGATACTCTAACACTTTTTACCATCTTCATTTACTGCTACTTGTTGGAAAAACACAAAAAAAATGAAAGATGGAGCTAACTTGTGATTCTGGTCTTAGAAACTAGCCAAGTTGTTGTTTGTTTCGAACCGCTGCTTCTGCTGGAAGACCAAGCAATTGGAGAGAGACTATAGGAGACTTGAGGTTAGGAACAGGTGTCTCAGCTGGACTTGGATTTCCTGGCCAACCAAATTCACGGAAGCATGGAAGGATGACACAGACCTTGTTATAAGTACTTTTATGGACAACTGTGGTCGTTAAGAGGAGAAACAAAATTTGTTTGGATCTCAAAACTACAATGATGTTGTGAAGAGGGTTTCTATCGAACCATGAGAGGGTTGATTTCAAACAGATTATGAAGCAATATTGGTTGCTATGTGTTGAGAATGATGAAGCCATAGTGAGAAATGGCTGTGAGAAGGAGAACTTGAAAATTTGAAAGAAGCAAATCTTCATTTCATGATTCAATGTATTTTTCTTGATATGTTTTTAATGAATCTGACCCTTCTATTTATAGTGGAGAGATGAAGAATGGTAGTTGGGGTAGTTGAGAATGGCGGATAAAATTTTTTGGTGAGACTGGTGGATGAGAACGGTAGGCACCGACTAGGAATGGTAGGTTGAAGACTGGTAGAGAATGAGAATGGTAGGTGGGAGACTAGCAAGTACCGAACGAGAACAGTAGGCTGAAGTAGTGACCCAATATAATTTCAAATTTAAGACACACAGTTCATCTGTTCTTTGAAAGGGAAGCCTTAATGAAGTCTGGAGAATAACTCTGAGGGAATTCAGATCAAGTGGATGAATCTCAAATTTTGATCTTGAGAGCTTAAGTTTTGGACACCACAAGTACTTCGGAGAAGTGTGTCACATTGGTGATTTCCAAGTCACGAAAAATTGAGCAAGACAAGTCTGGCTTAAATATCTTGACTTTGGGTCGACTTTAACACAAAAGACTACTATCTTGGAATTAAGTTATTTGTGCAATTTCTGAGTCTCGAATGACGAAACGGACTCCAAAATTGGAATGTAGGTGAAAAATTGATCAAGATAGGTCCATATTAAAAATTTTGACTTTTGGTCAACATTTACACAAAAGTCAACTTTCTGGAAATTGGTTGTTTGCACAGTTTCCGAGTTTCAAATGAAGAAACGGATCCCAAAATCGAAATGTACTTGAAAAATTGAGTGGGACAGGCCCCTTTTGAAAATTTGACTTTTTGGTCAAAGTCAAAGGTCCACTTAGTCAAAGCATTTTTTTTTTTTTTTTTTGGCAGGCGGTTCGGACTGGGTCAAGTGAACGGGTCAAACCGGTTCGGACTGGACAAACGGGTCAAACCGGGAAGTGGGAGATGACGTCATCGATGACATCATAGAGGCATGTGTGAGCGCGTGTACACCGGCCAGTGCGTGTGAGCACGTGAGGATTGAGGATGGCGCGTGGAGGCGCATGCTCGTTGAGGCAGTGACCACCGGAACTTCTGGTGGTGTGTGGAGGCGCGTGCCGCACTCTTTGGGCCTGAAATTTTCAGGTTTTGCCAAGAAAAGGCCGTTGGATCTAGTGGTGGTTCCTGTTTTCTTAATCTGTGGGCAGATTTGCACTGATTTGAAGGACTATGCCATTGGTCATCACGAGCTTATGGCAGCGCGTGGTGGCGCGTGGTGACTCCTTTGAGGATGATCTTTCTGGGTTTTTTAGATCGAGGGCCGTTTGAGATTTCTGTAGGGTCAGTTTTGTGAAATGATGTCTGGATTTTCACAATTCTGAATGAGAAAGCCACGGGTCTTTGTTGGACTTATGGCCTTTTTTGGTCTAATTTTACGGTGGCTGCCCTGACAGGATGGTGCCAAGATGCCTCCTAAATGTCTCTTTTGCTTGCTGAATTTTATTTTCAAAATTCGGTGCAGATTTCTTTGACTTTAAGTGCTGTGAGTTTGCAAAATCTCACTTTGAGCTCTAATTGTTTTCATATTTTTGAAATGTGAATGAAGTTTTTTCCTGGCCAGTTGGTGGAACCATTTAATGGTTTGCTGACTTTTTTTCATTTTTGTTGCCCTGTCATCCCAGAAGTTTTCTATATAAAGGCATGTTATTGCCTTCCTTCATCAGTCATCACTGGGGCATATGCTCAACCTTCAGCTTTCTTATCTTGCTTTCATTATTTTTATTTTTATTTTTTTGACGTGCTATGAGATCTTTTGACTGACATTTTTTTTTTTTTTTTTTTTGCAGCACAATTTTCTTGATCTTTGGGTTTTGACATCAAACTTTACATTGACATTCTTATAGAAGTGTTTGCCTTCATTTGGTGGCTTTGTATTTCATTGATAGCAATGTTCTTGCAGTAATGTATGACTTCATGTTGTTACATTATTTTCCTGCAACAACAATCTTTTAGTGATATTCGTCTTTGCAACGACGTTTTCATGAGGATATTCAGCTAGGCAACAATGCTATCGTCGGTACTTGTCTTTGAAGTCGTATTGGCTCTAGTGTTAGCAACGAAGCAATACTAGTGCTGGTTGTTAATGAACTGTGCTAGCACTTGTTTTTGCATGAACATGTTCCATACTTGTCTTTGCAACGTAGTCACACCAATTGTTCTTATCACGAAGCCGCGCAAAGTTTGCATTTGCATTGAGGCTGCATCCATATCTTTCTTTGTGTCGAAGTCGCGTCACCACTTATCTTTGTCATAAAGCTACGCCAACTCTTGCATTTGCATTTGAAGCATCACAATTACTTTGTCTATTGAAGAAATATTTGCACTTGTCTTTTATAACGAAGCCTTTTCAACATGAAACCACGTCAACACTTCATTTACACTAAAGCCGCATCAACATTCATCTTTGCCATGGAGCCATGTCAACACTTTATTTGCACTAAAGCCATGCCAATATTCGTCTTTGCCATAACATCGCGTCAACACTTCATCTGCACTGAAGTCGCACCAACATTGGCCTTTGAAGTTGCATTAGCACCAATTTTTAGAGGCAAAATAGCTCAGACATCAATGGTGCATAGCACTGTAGCTAGACATCAAGATTTTAAAGATGCCAACAAGACTTTGAAGATGCAAGGATTTCTCATTAAGACTTCGAAGATGCCAACAAAACCTTGAAGTTTCAAGAAGAATGCCGCCAAGACTTTGAAGATGCAAGCAGCTCTCATTAAGACTTTGAAGATGCAAGGAGATGCCAACAAAACCTTGAAGTTTCAAGAAGCCCCCATCAATACTTTGAGGATGCCAAGAGATGCCGTCAAAACTTTGAAGATGCAAGATGCTATCAAAACCTTGAAGATGCAAAAAGCTCCCATCAAGACTTTAAGGATGCAAAGGGATGCCGTCAAAACCTTGACGATGCAAGGAGCCTGTATCAAGACTTTGAACATGCCACCAAGAATTTGACATTGCACGAATATGCTCTTAGAGGCGAGATGAAGTAACACCATCTTCAGATGTTGGAGGAAGGTGATGTTGTCCAAATTTCAGAAACATGATGTGAAATGGCACCATTAAGAAGGGAGATGATGTGGCTTAGACTTGCAAGGTACAAAAAGATGCCCTCGGGAGATAAGTGATGCAAAGCATACTTTAGAGACATGAGAGGATGTCCACAGAAGAGGGGCAATGCCATGAAGACTTGATTCTTGCAAAAGAGGTTGAAGATTTTATTTTGCTCCACAACCAAGAATCAACTTATGTTTATCATTAGTTCAAGGAAAGCTAACACCAATTCTTTGCAGCTGTCATTTTTTTTACCACGATGATCTTTGAGCATCATGTAGTGAGCAATTGACTGATCTTAAGCGATGCCCATCAATCAAAAGGATCTCAAAAGCATATTGACTACCTTTGAAAAGTTCCTTAAGCTAGACTAGCAATCCTTCTTCTTTTTCATGTGACTGAACTTAGTAAATGATACCAAGTTGCCTACGTACCCTGGAGAGGAATCAAGTCATTACATATTTCAAAAGATTTATTTTTGTTGTTGTTGTTGTTGGTTTTTTGTTTTTGTAAAAAGGAGGGTGCAGTGTGTAATAGTGAGTATCACCACTAATCGAAATCGAGACCTCGGTATCAAGGGCGACATGGGCATCCAACCACTACGCCACACTAGCAATTGGTGACATAGAGTGGGATTAATTTCTCCTTATTGATACGCTGTCAAAGGTACTGGGAAGACATCATATACTCTTGTAGCGCTACAGTTAGCAGTTTAAACTCTTACCAAGGAGCCATCCTCGATGTTCAAGCATAGAAGTGTTTAAGGAACTTCCCATTGATGGGGCCGATCTTTGCATCATCATTGTTGATCAACTGGTGAGCTTGGTTGGTGTTTGCCCCCTGCTTGAGAGTTGGAAGTACATCACAAGCAACGGTCACATGGTTTGACCTGACAACTTCATTGAAGTCTAGATCGATCTTGTTTTCTTTGTCAAGCTTCATGATTTGTTCTTTGAAGACGAAGCATTTTTGGATTGGGTAGTTAATGATGCGATGATTTTTGCAGTAGTTAGGGTCATCAACTTTCCCCATGTCTTCCGGCCGCTTGCATTCTGGCAATTCGATTAGCTCCAACTGCAATAGTTGTTCTAAGATGTTTGGCACATCTTCATCGGGGAACGGATATACTTTTTGCTCACGTTCCTTAAAAGTCAAATGACGCACCTCATTCTTTTGCCATCCTTCAAGTCGTTTTTCATTTGCATTTGCTCCTCTTCTTGGAATCTTGAGTTCGGCAGTGTTAACAACCATTGAGTCTTTGAGATTGATTTTTGCATTCCTGTCATTCTTCCTTACTTCCTTTTTGCTTTCCTCAAGTATGGGAGGGTTTGTACTTCCATGGCTAGCAATGCTTAACTCCATGTCATGCATACGAGTTGCTAACTTTTCAAATGTTCGAGTCTTTATCCCTTGAAGGATGTAAAGAAGTCCCCAATGCATGCCTTGGATGCACATCTCTACAGCAGAAATTTCAGAAAGTCTGTCCTTGCAATCTAGACTCAAAGAACGCCATCGATTGATATAATCAACGACGGGCTTATCCTTTCATTGTTTGGTATTGGTAAGCTCCATCATGCTTACTGTGCCCCGTGTGCTGTAGAATTGGTTGAGGAACTCCCTTTCAAGTTGTTTCCAACTATCAATTGACTCGGGTTCTAAGTCTGTATACCAATCAAAGACATTCCCCTTCAATGAACGAACAAACTGCTTTACAAAAAGGCTTCCTTGAGTCCCTGCATTCTCACAAGTTTCTATAAAGTGAGCAATGTGTTGCTTAGGGTTTCCTTTGCCATCAAATTGCAAGAATTCTGGGGGCTGATACCCATTTGGCATCCTTATGTTGTCGATGCACTTTGTGTAGGGTTTTGAATATGTGAGAGAACTTGTAGAAGAACCTCCATATTGTGCTCGGATGGTATTTGTTATCATGTCTTGTAATTGTTGGACTGACAACGAAGCAACCGAAGTAGACTATTCCTGTTGAGGAGTGTCTTGAGTTTCTTTCCCTTCGTCATCCGTCGCAAATGTGAATTTATGACCATGGCTTGATTCACCAAGGTCTTGTACTTCAAGTTTGTTCATTAAAGTTGCAATTTGGAGGTACTTATCTTCAAGTGCTTTTATGAGAAGGACAACCCTTTGCTTCATTTTAACCATCTTTTCTTCCATGGTAGAGGTGTTAGTCATCATGACTGACACAACTTCCTAAGATGATGGAGAAGGAAGTGATTTGAAGTGAGCACGTGAAATCTCATCTTTTGGGTTTCCTTTGATGGGAGAGAAATTGTGCAACCAACTTCTTGTGAAGGAAGAAGGGGATTTGCCCTCATACTTGAGGTGTTCCAAGGTTGAGATGTCCTTGTTGATGACCTTGTTTCTTGTGAGAGGGTCTAAGGAGATGATTTTTTGGACCTTGGCTTCCTTGGTTGATTGAAATTGAAGTTGATTATGAGTTTTAGGTTGGCTACAATTGATTGCACCAATGTAGTTGTTGGTGGTAGTCATACTAAGTTTAATTGAAGTAGTTATTATTGAAGCTTGAATGTTCTTGCTAGTGGCCATTGAAGTTGGTAGCAAGATGATGATGATGATTTCTTTGAAGGAGAATGAGATGAGAGGCAGAGAGGTCCCATTGGGCGTGCCAGAATTTGTAGACGACTAAATTTCTCTGTTCGAAATAAGTCAAACAAGTAAAATAGTTGCACAAATGTGAATTTGTATTGATAATTGTGTGATACAATTCTCTGTGATTACAAAAGTGTGATCCTCTGATTCGATCTCCTTAAAAGATTTGTTGATTGGATTTGTGGTAATATGATTTTGATTCGAACACAAAATATCCTTCAATTTGGTTGAGGAATGGATCGAAGATCTTTGAAACAGAATTTAAATAAATCTCTGGCTATGAGCTTGTTAGAAATTCTTTGTTCTTTATGTTCTTAGTGTTCTTCGTGCGTTCTTCGTCTTTGAAGATTTGTGGTGGAAGTTCTTTGGTGCTTTAGAGGCTTGAATCCGTAGAGCTTCGCTGATTTGTGATTTGTTGAGGTTTCTGGAGGCTTTTGAGCTTGATTCCAGTGAACTTTGAGATCTAGGCAGGTAGTTTGGATGATTCTGCTTCGAATGTTCTTCGTATTTGAAGGTTGAAGTTCTTGAAGTTGCTGAAGGCTTCGGGGCTTGATTCCAGCAGAGCTTTTGGACTTTTGAACTCAAGATGTCTTCTCTGATGCTGCTTGTGCTTCAGATGACTTGGTGGTCTCCAAATGTCTTAGGAAGGCTTCTATTTATAGGAATTTGGAGGTGGATGAGCGACACATGGCAGAGTCTGGTTGGTGACACATGTCACGGCCTGATTGGTTCACCTATGTCATCGCTTACACGCGCTAGATTGATTAAGTCATCGCTTACACGTGCGAGGCTGCTTGTGTCATCGCTTACACGTGCGCTGATGCATGATTGGTTTTTTGCATGACACTTGGCAAATTTTCATTGGCTTCTGAGTATTGATAGTAAAACCTAGCAGCAGTATGTGACACTTTGTAATTGGCTGTATTTTGTGGACTTGGCAGTGTGACGTGTCAGCTTGTGATAGGTCGGGAATTTTCCCTCTCTATAATGTTATAACCTATTTATGGTAAAAGTGTGATGCTACAAGTTTTTATTTGATTCTTTGTTTGGAAACATGAGGGAATAAACAGTTAAGCCAATTTTGAAGACTTGACATCTTGGCTAGCTGGTGGATGTGATTTTTACTCAAAATCATTGGCAGAAAATTTTTGCAATTCAAATTGTTGGCGTGCAGCTTGGGAGAGAGAGAGGGTTCTAGAAGGATGCTTGGATCAAGATTATCAGGTGGAATGCCTTCACAAATCTTTCATATTATTGGACTCCAGTGTGATAATGCCATTGGAGTACTACTACAATGGTGGATTTAATAATTTACATTGCAAAACAACTATTTTATGCACACTTAAAATTTGGGCATTGTTAAGAAGAAAATTTTCAAACTCAAAAATGAAGCACAATAACATTAGAAAACACGTCATCCCTTTTCTATGATTTAATTTTGTCATAATATATCCCTCTTCAAAATAGACGATATTCAATGTTGTCCACTATTCAAATTTGTGTGGTTTGACTAATTTAAATTTCCTAGTGCAACATCCAACCAAGAACCATAAAGCAAATTAGAGGGAGGAAGGCCGGATTAAGTGAAGAAAAAATAAGATGTTAAAAAAAAAAAAAAGTTTGAAGGTAAGCCAAACCCTTAACATTTTGCACTATTGCTCTTCTTTGAGTTCTTTCAACTTCCCATTTCAATTAAAAAAAAAAAAAAAACTTCCCATTCACTTCAAACTTTCCAATTCTGTCTCCTCTCTCAAATAATGTTTCTCATTAACTCCAACAGAACATTTCCTTATTTTTACCTTTCCATTAAAACTAATTGATCATTAATTCAGCCATTCTTTCAAATTTGTGTCTCTTGGTTATTTTGTGATTCTTCCTATTCCTGATCAAGAGGTTTTTCAAAACATTAAATTTTTGCCTAATTATAATAAAAACACCCACTTATTATTATTATTTTTCTATATATATCTGCAATTTTTGTTCCTCCGTAGATAAAGTGTCTATTAGCCTAACCTATGCCAATGCAGAATCCAATCCTTCACATCAAGAAGCCCCCTAGAAATTATCAGGTTTTAAGCCATGGATATTTGTCATGGGGTTCTCAGCAAAACATTGTTATCATTAAAGAAGCATTTGCACAATCTGTAAATGACGAGGCCATGGACAATCTCTATCCATTTCGTGTCATGGATCCTATAGATCCCTCAAGACATTGTCTTTGCTTGACTGTATGCCATTGGTATAACAAACGAGAGCAAATTATGGAGAGAGATCACAACTTTTCTTTTCTTTGTTTCTCATGAAAAAATTACATGGGAAAACTCTTGTTTTTTTTTTTTTTTTTCAAATCTGGTAGTCTGTGGCTAATCATAATTATTGAGAGTTGGAGTTGTTTGGTTGTTAACGATAAATGGGTCATGAATGTTTATAAGGTTTGACAAGTTAGTTGTCAATTTGAGCTTGTGTGTATTTTTTAATCATTTCACACTTTTTTATTGGAACAGTTGTTATGTTTTAGTTATTGCAAATATTCACCAATTATAGGAGATAAGCTCTCAAATTTTACAAATTTATTGTTAAAGTACCATACAAAGAACAAATAGAGGGCTTGTGAGTTATGATATGTACGTATTTAAATTACAGGTGGGAAATTTTATCCAAACAAAAAACTTGTCTCATTTATGGCTTCGTGGACACAAAGTATAACAAATATGCTCTTGCAATCTTGGTTTGGTCTTTGAGTAGCTGTTTGTTTATTTTATTTTGGCCATATGAAGAATTCACACTGCATCAAATTATGCATTGCCATTTGTTGTTGGACTAATACGTTTTTTGTATAAGGTTTTGTAGTTCTATTTTAAAGATCAATGAACACTAGCCTTTTTAGATATTGAATTCAGACTTCCAAAGGTATGCTTGTTGTTTCTCTACTTGAAATTTCCAATGTTCTATGAAATTGGTACTTCTCTTTAAGGAGATGAATGAATAGCCAAACATGGAAAGACAAAACTTGGCCTTGAGGAAGAGATGATTGTTGAACATTTGGCACACATATAGTAGTGTTTTTTCCCTTCAAGTTCAAGTTTGGGGATGGAGTGGCATTCCCCTCAGGAGAGGGGAGTGTTTTTTTCCTTTAGGTTTTGGGTGGAATGTCATTCTCCCAAACCTCAAGGGAAGTGAGTGTAATTACTCCAATGGAAAATACTTTTTTTAAAAACACACACACTATTTAACAGTTTAACCTACAAAATTTATATTATACTCTATTATAAAATAATTATGTAACACTTTCCCATGCGTGGAAGTTTTTATTAATAGAGAAAAGCCAAAACTACATACGAACAGCTGCAAGCTCATTCTTAGCGAAGTAGTCGATGTCATGTAAAAAAATCTCAAACATACAAATGAATTTCTTTCTCAAGATGATAAATTTTACAATTATCCAAGCATTAAAGAGAGAAATGTTTTAGTAAAAAAAAAAAAAAAAAAAAAAAGAGAGAATTTTGGAAATGAGCCTCACTCCTCAGCCACAAATTTCTTTAACCCAAATGATGTGAAACCCACATATTTAGAAAAGTAGGCTACTAGGCTTTTACTCGCAAGAAGGGATGAGTAATGGACTTTATGAGTTTATAGGGTGGCCCTACCTGGTTTAAGAACAGGTCCACAATTGCCAAAACTAGGCGCAAAAGAATAAAAAACAGAGTCACCCTTCAAATACACTAGAGGTTTTTTTAATTGTTTTTTAGAATCAAATACACTAGAATTAAGGTGCAGTGTTGTGTTATACATACCTAGGGTTAAATTTATCAATTTTACTAAATCTCATAGCTCCATTCTTAGGATCAAATTTGAGGAATATTTTATCCCCAATTTCGAACTCCAAATCCTTCCTTCTATTTTTAGCGTAACTTTTCTATTGACTATAAGTTATTTGTAATCTTTTGAGTCAAATCAATTTTCTCATAAGTCCTCCATATAATTTATATATGCCCCAAGATTTTTCATCCAATGATACCCATCCCAACAAACCTACATCTCTACCAAATAAAGCCGTCTAAAGGGCCATCTTTATGCTAGACTAGTAAATATTATTATAAGCGAACCTAACTAAGAACAAATAATTAGCCTAACTTTTCCTAGAACCTTGTACGCGTGGCCTTAAGATATCCTCTAGGATCTAAATAGTCCATTATGTCTATCCGTCTATTGAAGGGTGGAAGGTTGTGCAAAAACATAAGAGAAGTCTGATAAGCATATTTATAGACATAACCATATTAAATATAAACATATTTATAAGCATATAAACAACAACAACTATTTTATTTAAAAATTTATTCAACTCCACCTATTCTAATGTCTATTATGTCATATTCGGGTAGAACATTCATTCTTATTGATGTTTTACTTATTGATATCCAAAACTTAATTATCACATACGGCTTTGCTTGGCAAAATTGCCTCTTTTAAAAGTCATTACTATTTTACATATATTATGATTCAAACTCTAGATTTAGCATATCTTATAATTAAAAGTCATATTATATATATATATATATATATTTAATACCTCATGACAAATCCTAACTGTTTACCTATCAATTTCACATGGTCCCATTTCTTTCTATCCTCCATTTATAATCAACGACGTCAGAGAATGGTTGGAAATGATATATATCTCAAGCTTAAAAATATATAAAATGTGAGGAGGGGAAAGGGGGGAGGGGAAGGGGGGGGGGGGGGGGGGAAGGGAAAATGGTATGAGGATTCTAGGTATCATTTTTATTATTTATCAAAGATGTGATACTACCATGCAAGATAAACCAATGAAGTATAAAATGTTAGACATTAACTCTGTGAAAAAGATGAAATCTAAACATATAAGAATCCCAGTAAAACCGATAATCGTAGTTGTTATAATTCTCTCTCTCTCTCTCTCTCTCTCTCTCTCTCTCTCTCTCTCTCTCTCCTAGAATCTTGTACACAAGCTCTTAAGAAATTTTCGAGGATCTAAATAATGTTATGACTACTTGTCAATATAAGGGTCGAAGATTGTGCAGAAAATATAAGCAAAGTTTATACATAATACAATGAATTTACTAAATAATACGTATATTTGTAGACATATAACCATATCAATTTTGTAACATACTTATAAACATAAATAATACGTATGTTTATAAGCATAGTTATAAATATATAAACAACAATAACTATTTTACTCAAACACTTATTCAACTTCACTCACTCTGATGTTATTTTTGGGTAAATGTTATTTCAATTTTTTGTTTCTTCACCTTTAGTCCTAACATTATGGGTTTCACCTTCTAAAAGAAGTATAGTTGAGGAAACAAATTCTAAATTTGAAATAGAGCTCTTTTTCCCCCTTTCAAATTGCTATTTTAAACAAGATTCTAAACATCAATAAATACAACAATAAGAGTTGAGGCATAACCACCATGAATTTTGTTCATGTTAAAGTTTTCAATATCAACAACCATATAATATATACAATATAATAATTGAAGTATTTATATTTAATTGTGCTTCTCTCTTATTGTAACTAGTCGTAAACCTGTTTGTTGCGCGTGATAATATTTTCATGGTGGTCTCATTAAATTCATTTTTTGCAATTTGGACTTTTAATAAATAATAACGTATTTCATAATCATATTTTCAATTATTATAGTAACAAATTCAAATGTAATATATATATATATATATATAAATAATTTATGTCATACCAAATTCAAAATAATACAATTTTTCTTAGGAATTCAAAAGGCAATAAAAATATTATATTTTTTAATACAATTTATTTATAACATTTTATGTATCATTAAAAATTATATAAAATTTAGAAATTATCCTTTAAGATTTTAAAAAAACTTTCTCAAACCCAATTTTTTCTACCATACAATCAAAAACACTGAGAAACATATCTAAAAAATTAATAAAACTCAACAAAACTACAATTCAAAATAAAAAAGAATGGATAAAATAAAATTCACAACAAAGTCAAACTCCTTCTCCCGTATATGTAAAACACATCAAATGTGATGTGATCAAGCCAAATATCCAATGCATAATGAAATTAAAAAATTTCAATAAGGATTTGAAGAAGCGCAATAGAAATATGTCACTATTCCCTAGCAAAATTAATGGTTATAGCTTTATGCATAATGATTGTAACTCTTTTTTCTTAATTAAAAAATAAAAATCTAGATTGCAAGTCCAAAGGGGACAAAAAGTAGAGAAATTTTTTTGAAAAAAGAAGAAGTATTGTGTAATATTGTTGTAATCTAATCTAATATCTAATCCAACATATGAAAATGAATAGATAAATATATAATTTAAAACACAGAATTAAAAAAAAAAAAAAAAAAAAAAAAAAAAAAAAAAAAAAAAAAACTTCTTAAAAATCTCAAACAATTACTCATGCATCTAAGAGTATCACATAATAAAGACATAAGAATTTGCAGCTAATTTGTTAAACAAAGTACTTACAAAAAGTGAAAGAAAATTGCACAAAGAATATTTTATTCAATTGCACTAATTGTTTTTTATCATATTATCCAGACTATCCTATTGTTTCCAAATAAACTAAAACCTTACAATAACGCAAAATATGGACACATTATAATATGATTTTTTCCAAAATTGGGTCAACAAAAAACACCATTCATTAATAGTATTTAGCATTGTAAATAAAATAAAATAAATTAAAATACTTACATCAAGGAGCACATATGAATTAGTCAATAAAAGGAAAATGGGGGTACAAACCTTCAGTGGGAAATCGTCCTACAAGGCAATTGTTAGGTTATATCTTTTATACTATTAATGATTAAGCAAAACCTATGAATGCCTTTTCATAGACAAATTTTTTAAACAATATTTATTATTCTAAAAAATATATATCAATTTTAAGGTGGAGATGCAAGAAAAAAAATTCAACAAAAAATGAGAGAGAGAGAGAGAGAGAGAGAGAGAGAGAGAGAGAGAGAGAGAGAGAGAGAGAGAGAGAGCCTTTTTGTGTGGAAAAAAGTGACAAATTTATAGTAAATGGATGACAATAAGAAGAGACAAAGTAAAGGAAGATATATGGGTAGAATGATATGTAAAGTTAAAACCACCGAAAAGGAATATGTATAGACAATACTTTATTTATTTATTTTTTTTTTTGAGAATGTATATAGACAATACTTAGTTATAACATCAAAATTACAGTAGATGAATAAGTGAAGTTAAAACCGCCGAAGATGAATTTGTAAAGCCAATATATATTTAATACTGTCAAAACAGTTAAAGGTAAAAACCAATATGAGAAAGAATAATGATGTGACCAATGACACGGAAGATGGATGGCTTAATAGGAATATAGTAACAATAAATGTTATGTTTCAGCTTTTAATGTAAAATATAGATACGCCAAAGTCATTTATTCACCTGCTTTCAATTTCATTCCTCACTCCTCCACTTCTCTCTCTCTCTCTCTCTCTCTCATTTATTTTTCCATTGATTCTAGAGATGCTTCATTGTCAAATCCTCATTTCAATTTTTGAAATTATAATTGAGTTTAGGAACCTTGAAAAAATTTATCTAGTGGATTGCATTGTTAGTAAAAGTTTGTCATCGAAGTTGTTTTTTTCTTTGGAGCGTTCACCATTAGTTTTTCATTTTGTCACCATGTTGTTGCCTTCTTCTTGTGATCGATTTATGTGATTGTTGACATTTAATTTGATATGCTTCAACTAATTTTCACATAATTGGTAAATTGAAATAATTTGGAATAACTGGCTAATTTACTAAGTAAACATCATGCCTGGGTGTAAAACTTAACATTCACTTATTAATTTTAATTGAGCATAGAGATAATGACAATTTTAGCCCTTTTGGCTATAATTTGTGCCGGTTTTTCTTACTCCAAAGGAGAAATGACAACTTTTACTAAAAAAATTAACATGGCTATATATTATGAAAATATAGTAATTGGATTGCATGTTCTTAACATGCAATTAATTTCGTGTCAATTAGATGTTATTTACTATTCAATCCATAAACTTTTTATTTATGCGTAATTCTTAGATTTCTAAAACTTGAAATTTAACATTTGATTGATGACATAATTAGTAATGTTTGATCTTTTGGAAAGTTTGCAAGCATGGAAAATATAATAATAAAAAATTCACATCCAATAAAGAAATATCGAGCAATTAATCCTTGGCTACAAACTAGTTTGAAGACAAATTTTGTGCATTCTATTATCATTCCCAATACACATTTTTTCTCTCTCAACACTCTCACATGTGTCTCTCACTTTTCTCTATTTTCTCTATCTCATTTTTGTTGAAGGAATCTCATTAGCGATGACAAAATACAACCAACACACTCCACCCCAACAAGTCCTGCTCCCATCATACTTGGACCTTTCCCATGTCGAAGAGATTGCACAATGGACATAGGACACCCTTAATCCAATCCCACATGGTTCCGCTTTATTGCTATCCCTAAATTTGAGTGGAACCATCCAAAATCATGATGTAAAACGATTATGTGTTTCTTCATTTTTGACTTACTTTTGATGATAATACTGATTGCAAATTGGGTGTACTTTGTCCAGTCAGTAAGTTAAGCACGTATGGAAAAAATATATAGTCCAAGAAACATGCCATCTTAATGACATTAAGTTGATTTATAAGCTAGATGCATACGAATGTTTGTTCTCTTACAAATGGACTTCTTCATATGGATTCTACATGAGAGAGAGAGAGAGAGCTTGATTTCCAATAAAGACATGACACAAAAGGTTTGATTTATTGAAGACAAAACTCACTACTGAAATGGCCTGAGACCCATTTTCCAGGGTTGCCATCATAGAGTAAACAAGAAGTACAAGAAATTAAAAATAAAATAAATTATAATGAGGTTTAAAAATAAACTAAATTATAATAAGGCGTAAATTTGTGAGACTTGCAAAATTGGTGTCAAAATTTTAAAAGGTAAACAAAAAATCAAATGTTTCAGTTTTATAGTATATATAGATTATACTTTATACACTGAGTGATCTGCTAGAGGTTATGAAAGAGTAAGAGACAATTTGATCATGCTGTGAATTAGGACTCCGAGGTACTAAGAACGATTCCTCTAAAAAAAAAAAAAAAAAAAAAAAAAAACGAAGCACCCACATTAAGTAGCACATGAATTAGATAAATAGGATTCAAAGAATAAATATTTTTTTTGGGTCCAACTCTTACCCCTAGTGCTTTTTGTTTATTGGTGATTCGAGCTGAGCTTCAGAGACTGTTGTGGGAATAAGGCTACGAACTAAGCTTTGGTGGGATTCAATGGTGATTATGATATTTGTGGTAAGATGATATAGTGTGAAATTTTTTCTTCAAGTCCTAACCTTTTGATTTGCTTTATGTTATTATTTTGTATTAAAATGTGTTTTTAACGGAAATGGAGAGGCTTGTTACAAAGGCCTAACGGAGTATAGATTACTTTTACTATCCCTGAAACCTTATACACATGCCCTTATAATATCTTTTAGGATCTAGGTAATCTGTTATGACTATACTTCTATTGAAGGGTGGAATGTTGTTCAGAATACATGAGAAAAATTTATGCATAATTCAAAGAACTTACTAAATAATAAGCATAATAAGAGACATATAACCATATTAATTTTAAAAATACTTATAAACATATATATCTTAAGCATAAATAGTAGCAACACTAACTATTGTACTCAGACACTAATCAAACTTCACCCTCTCTAATGTTATTTTGGGTAATTGTTATTTCAAAAAAAAAAAAATTTTCTTCAACTTTACTGATAACATTGTGGGTTCCACCTTATAGGATGAAGTAAAGTTCAGCATACAAATTCTAGCTTTAAAACAGAGTTCATTTTCCCCTTTTCAGTTGCTATCTAAAAAATAATTCTAAACACACACACACATATATGGAGGCCTCGGGGGCCTTCAGTAGTGTTTCTGACTTTAATGATTTCTGAGAAGAAGACTAATGGTGGTGGAGAAAGGGATTTCGTGAACAATTTAATTATTTGTTGTTGGTTTCGGAGTGGCAATTTATTTGAAGTACAAAATTCGTAGAAAAAATATTCTTCAAATTATCTATTCCTTCTAAATAAATGAAATAGTTCTACATTCCCTTTGGAGAATTCCTACACTACCTAGTTTTGTTGCACTTTAAGGTGAAGTTATAAAGTTTATGCATAACACAAAGAATTTGCAAACTGATAAGTATATTTATAGATATATAACACGTGGACAAAGTTTGGCTACAAACATTGTTGTAGCCTAAGGCAATAACTCTACTCAATATTTTTTTTATTAAATGTAAATTTTGAAAAATTTATCATTAGATTACATTCTCTTCTTATATCTTTCATACTTACAAAATTTACAAAAGTTCAAAGATCAATATTTATTTCATCAATCAAATGTTTAAATTTCAAAATTTTGTAGTCTAAAATTATGCGCAAAAAATAAGTCTATAGATTGAATAATAAATTACATTCGATTGGTATGAAATTTTACATGTATTAAGAACATAAAGAATATATAATTTAACTATTATATTTTAGAAATATATAGTCATGTTGATTTTTTTTTCAGAGGGAGTTGTAGCACTATGCTATAAACATATATATCGCAAGCATATATATAAACATATCAATAACAATAATTATTTTACACAAATACTTATTGAACATCACCCACTATAATGTTATTTTGGGTAAATGTTATTTCAAAATTTTTTTTTTTCAACTTCACTCCTAACACCGTGGGTTCCACCTTATAGGATGAAGTAATTTTGAACAATCAAATTATGCTTTTAAATAGAAACATTTTTCCCCTTTCAATTGCTACCTAAAACAAAATTCTAAATGTGTATGTGTGTATATATATATGCAAATATAAATTTCATAGAAGTTTTCAATTTTAATTAAATTTCTTTCATAAGAAGACTTCTCAAATTTTTTTTTTTTTTTTTTTTGTTTCAAATAAACCATTTAAAATACTATCTAGAACATACATTTAAACATAAATACAACAATAACATTTGAGACAACTATGACAAATTTTGTTCATATTCAAGTTTCCAATATTAGCAACCATATAATCTATACAGTATAATAATTGAAGTATTTATAATTAATTGTACTTGTCTCTTATTGTATTAGGACATATGTGATTCAATGTTAGGAACATATGTCACTATTTTATGTAATTGGCTAATCCTTTGACAAAACGCACTTTACTTGTATTTGGATAGATTTAGGATGTGTTTAATGCTTCAAGAAACAAGGTTTTAAGTTCAAGTATTAAAATCATGCAAGTCTGTCCAAGAATCAAGTGAGAAAGTGCAAGATTTTGAAACTCGACAGCTAACTCGATAGATGGCTATTTATCGAGATTTATGAAACTCAGTTTTTCAAAGTTGTTTTTCATCCAATCCGTGAATATATGTTTGGGCTTTCTTTTCTCACAACCTTAAACATATATAAGAATTATTTTAAGGGTTGAAAAGGTAACGAACAGTTGCACAATAGAACAATTCCACAAGTATGAAGAAGTGTGACCGGTGTGTGACCGAAAACTTAGTTTGCCCTAGTTCTTCATTCTTTTCAAGAAGTTACTGTGTTTATACATCGTAGGGTTTTGTGACCAAGCAACTTTATGATCTTTATTGTGTGATGAATTGAAGAATTTTGCAGCCAATATCCTTCTCAAGTTGGTGATCAAGTCGCATACTGGGATCCGCGCAATTTGTTAGTCACATACTAGGAGCCGTGCATTAAAAGGAGAGATTGTCATTATAGAACAAGTCCAATTGGGTATTGGGGTAACAGTTCAACTGTAGGTTGGTATAAGATACTGGAATTCCTTTACTTGTAACTGCTTGTTTTGATAATAGTAGATTTTCGGAAGTGGTGACCTTAAAATCATCCGGTAGGGTTTTTACCGTGTAAGTTTTCCCCATTCATAAACAAATCATCGTGTCAATTTATTTTTCGCTACATACTTAGTTTAATTGGTGATTTGTTTGTGCTACCATGTATATTGTATGTTAATTTGATTAATTAATAAACTTGACTAATTAATTAATTAATTCATTACAAGGGGTCAATATGTTTTTGGCCTATTATATTGTAATACATCAAAGTCATTTGTTCACTCACTCATTTCCTCTTTCCCTCATAGAAGAACTCAATTTATGTTTTTTCTTCCCTTTGATTCTTGAGATGCTTAATTGTCAAATCTTCTCTTCTATTTTTCCTCTTATTGAAAGTAGAAATTACATAAATTTGGGCTTATAATTGATTTTAGAAACTTTGAAAAATTTTATCTAATGGATTGCTTTGTTAGGGACAGTTTGCTTCAGAAGTGGTTTTTCTTCAAGAGTGTTCTCCATTAGTTTTTCACTTTGTCACCATGTCATTGCGTTCTTGTGATTAATTTATGTGATTGGTGACATCTTATTTGATATGACTCACATGCTTCAACTAATTTTCACATTCTTGGTCAATTGGCTTAATTCAAAATAATTGGTTAATTTACTAAGTAAACATCAACTTGGGTCTAAGACTTAATAATTGCTTATTAATCTTAATTAAGTGCAAGGATGACAACAATTTCAGCCCTATCTACTCTACTTTGTGTAGGTTTTCCGTACTCCAAAAGGGGAATAGATAGGGATATGTTTTGCTTGCTAACTTGTCTCTTATTGTAATACGTCAAAGTCATTTGTTCACTCACTCATTTCCTCTTTCCCTAATAGAAGAACTCAATTTACGTTTCTTCTTCCCTTTGATGCTTGAGATGCTTAATTGTCAAATCTTCTCTTCTAGTTTTCCTCTTATTGAAAGTTGAAATTACATAAATTTGGGCTTATAATTGATTTTCGAAACTTTGAAAAAATTTTATCTAATGGATTGCTTTGTCAGGGACAGTTTGCTTTGGAAGTGGTTTTCTTTGGGAGTGTTCTCCGTTAGTTTTTCACTTTGTCACCATGTCATTGCATTCTTGTGACTAATTTATGTGATTGGTGACATCTTATTAATTTGATATGACTCACATGCTTCAACTAATTTTCACATACTTGGTTAAGTGGCTTAATTCAAAATAATTGGTTAATTTACTAAGTAAACATCAACTTGGGTCTAAAACTTAATAATTGCTTATTAATCTTAATTGAGTGTAAGGATGACAACAATTTCAGCCCTATCTACTCTACTTTGTGTAGGTTTTTCGTACTCCAAGAGGGGAATGGATAGGGATAAGTTTTGCTTGCTCCACGCCGAATAAGTGTGTATACAATTTAATATTTTACAAGTGGGATATATATATATATATATATATATAAAACTTATTTATTTTAGTGCTTATTCTAATAGGATAAAGTTTGGCTACAACTTCAACTAAAAAAAATTAACATGACTACATATTATAAAATCTAGTTGTTAGTAGTAGCGGAGCTAGAAAAGTTTCTCAATGGGGGCCAAGCCAAATGTATCATTGTATTTTGGTAGCTTTAACTCTCTACATAAATGCATATGACTTTATTTTTGGAAAATAACAAAAATCTTTTGCTAAAGAGATTTACTTATATATTTTTATTAACTTATACTTTAAAGGCTCCTAAAATTAATGACTTACATATGACAAAAAATTCAATATTAAAAAGAAAATAAAGGAGACAACAATAGATTAAAGAGCATTTATATATATATATATATATATATATATATTTTAATGAAAGGAGGCCATCACCTAATATTTACTCAATATTTTAAAATTTTAACATTAAATAGAGGGGGAGGGGGCATTTTTGGAAAATCCAGGGGGGCCATGGCCCCTATTAGGCCCCCTCCCTCCGCTATGGCTTTTGGATTACATGTTCTTTATGTTTTTAACATGCGTGTGAAATTTTGTGTTAATTAGATGTTATTTATTATGCCCTTTTATTTCAAAAAATTGAAATTTAAACATTTGATTGATGACATAATTATTGATCTTTGATTTTTTTACAAATAATGCAAGTATGAAGGATATAAGATGAAAATATATTTTAATGGTAGATTTGACAAAATTCACATCCCTAAAAAATATTGAGTGAAATTTTGTTAGAAATCTATTATAAATCTCAAAAAACTTTTTTCTCTCAAGACTCTCACAATTGCCTCTCTCCTTTCTCTCTTTTCTCTGTTTAATTATTATTGAAGTCACCTCATTAGCGACGAAAAAAATATAACTAATCAACTCTACCCCAACATGTTGGCTTTTCCCTTTTCAAAGAGATGACAAGACGGAGACAAGATACTCATAATCCAATCCTACCTTGTTCCACTCTATTGGATAATGTAAAAAAAATTATTTGTTTATCCATTTTTACTACTTTCGATGACAATACTGATTGCAAAGTTGGGTTTTACTTCAGTCAGTAAAGTTTAGTGTGCGTATGGAAAAATACCTTAAGTCCAAAAAACATGTCATGACATTATAGAAACTTAGGGCACGTTTGGTAGACTGTAATAGGTACTGTAATGTAATAATTATTCCTTTGGTTTAATTATTCAATAGTTTGGTTATGTTTTTATTACAAGGAATAGTTATTACTTATGAATAGCTATTCTTTAAAATGAGGAATAACTATTCCTCTCTAAAAGGGTTGTAATAGCTATTTCTTAGTATATGTAATAATTTCTAACATTAATATATTTCCAAATAAATAAGCTTTCCATATCCACCTAATAATTATGGAAATAAAAAATCATCAAAAAATAACTCATCTCTCTAATATATTATTTTCTAGGAAATATAATTGTATAAATGAGATATTTCCTAAAATAGATCATAAGTTTCATTCTAATGTTACAACTTACAACCAAACTAATGAATAGGTTTACTTATTCCATTACAATACATTTTATTTTTAGTAATAAAGATTACCATTCATGTTGTAATTCACATTCAGTGTACCAAACATACCCTTAATGTACTCGTTTAGCATTCACATCCAGTTATATAAAATGCATATAAATGAATTTTAGACAATATTGTAGCTCTCAAACACATTCACATTCGGTCATTCATCACTGTTCGATTTAAATAATTTTGACATAAAAAAATATTTTGAATAATTCAAAATGATTCCATTCATCCCAAAGGATTCAAATGCAACCCACAACCCATTAGGGGAAAGAGGAAGAAGTTAATTTAGTGATTTACAATGGACATTGGGTCTACAATATAGGGACTCTTGTAATTAACAAAATTAATATAACATGTTGGGGATAAAGTACAGAATAGAAAAATCTCATGAATAAAAGTTGCTTTAGGCCCAACGTAGCTCTCAAAAAAAAAAAAAAAAAAAAAAAAAATCTTATTCATACAAATTAATTTCTTTTTCAAGATCAAGATGATGAATTTTATAATTATCCAAGCTTTAAGAGAGAGAGAATTTTAGTAATGGGCATCAGCCCTCAGCACGAATTTCTTAATCCCAAATATATGAAACCCACACTTGATCCAATAATGGACTCATTAGTTTATAAGGTAGCCCAACCTAGTTTAAGAACAGGTCCACACTTGATCCAATAAAATCTTATTCATACAAATTAATTTCTTTTTCAAGATGATGAATTTTATAATTATCCAAGCTTTAAGAGAGAGAGAATTTTAGTAATGGGCCTCAGCCCTCAGCACGAATTTCTTAAGCCCAAATATATGAAACCCACACTTGATCCAATAATGGACTCATTAGTTTATAAGGTAGCCCAACCTAGTTTAAGAACAGGTCCACACTTGATCCAATAATACACTACATTTTATTTTATTTTATTTTTTTGTTAATCAAATACATACATCTTTCTCAAAAAAAAAAAAAAAAAAAAACATACATTGCCCCTGAAATGGTCACAGCTCCCAAATTCTATCCTTAGATTTTGAGGAAACTAAAATGCTTTTCTTTTCCTCCTAAGAGGGGATAAATGTTAAATTAAAAAGGAAGGATTGCTTGTATTTTTAATTTTCGACTATCTTAATCTTGGAGAATGTTTTCTGCCTTCAAGATGGTAATGGTTTCCTTCCCAACCCCAACCCCCCACCCCCCCCCCCCCCAAAGTAAGATGATAATAGTTAAAAATTGAAAATATGAGCTCAGTTTGAACATTTGAACCCCCTATGTGGTTTCTGCATACAAAGTTCTCAAATTGTCTAATGTTCTCCTGTAACAATGAATACATTCACTAATCCTATAGCATTAAATTGTTCAGGAATTATTAAAAAAAAAAAAAGTTTCTTCATTTTGAATTTTTTTATTTATTAGAATCAATCATAGTTTAGATACATTGCAAGAGAAAAAGACCTTAATTTAAGATCAATACTAGTGCCGCATCATTTAAAATAAAAATTTGTCACAACTTGCCATATAATGAGTTGTAGGTGGTGAAAAAAAAAATAGTGAGTCCATGTGAATTTACATTTTTATTACTTACAACTTGTCACATGACAAGTTGTGACGAAATTTTTGTAAAATGTTGTTTGCTCTTAATTTATCCCAATTTTACTCAAAGGAGTAAAGGAGAGGGGAAGAAAAGGTGCTAAGAATATATTATTTATATTTGAAGGCCAACACCTCCGATTAATTTAAAAAAAAAATAATAGAATTAAATTTATCATACACTTCATATGATAATTATTTTTATTTTAATAACACATTAAGACATTAATTAACTGGTTTTGTTGCAATATGAATTGAAACCTAAATTTATTAGCTGATGATGGAAAACTTATCAATTAAATTAATTATTTGATTAATAATGAAAAAGAAATGCTAACGAGTGCCCTTAGAATACTTGTTAATAATCCATTTTAAAAAAAAAAAATTTATGAGAAAAAAAAAAGTAATTAATATTTTGACAGTTTTTTTCATTTTTCATAAAAGTTGTATAAAAAACTTTCCTAAAATAGATTTTTAATAAGTGTCCATAAGACACTCATTAACATGACCAATAATGAAAAAAAGAGGAATTTTTTTTTTCTTTTTAGTAACAAATACACACAAAAGATGAGCCATCTTAGGGGAACAACTCTATCCACACTGAAGCAAGATCAAAAACCAGTGGTCCAATATAAAAGATAACCCACAACTCCATTTCCCAATCGCATTAAAAGCACCAAAAAGTGGTGGTCTCTCTGTTCGACATAGATCCTAGTATCTCTAGCAAAGCTGCGTGTCTTCAACGCTGTTACAGTGTTACTCTCCCACCATAATTAATGCATTTTTTTTTTTTTTTAAAGTTCTTAGTTCTTATCAAATTTATACCATTCTTTGACCATGAAGTGCTCCCTAGAGTCCTTGCTTCGTCTAGAAAATGAAAACCATTAACTTATGAAAAAAAAAAATCTAAGTGTCAAAGATTATTATACAACTTATTTGGCACACAATTGTGACATGACAGGCGAGTGATAAAAGAAAAAATAATGAATTCATGAATAACTGATAGGTAATCGCTCTCAATTTGTTGTCATGCTAGACTTGTGGAATAATTTATAGTATTAGAAGCACTGGTGTCTTATTTTATTGATGCAATTTGTGGTTAGAAAATGCTGAAGTTCAGCACTAAAAATTGGACACGCGGCTAAAAGTAATGTTTGTTATTCCTTTCTGCCACCAAGCAAGAGACATAGCCAAAGTGAAACACACCCATTTCAAGAGGACAAAGAAGTAGATAAAGCTTTCTGTCCTTTTTAGGTCCCAGAGTCAAACACCCAAAACCCCATGAACCAAATGAAAATGTTTTTTCAAATTTTGGAATTGGTAATAATTTTGAGCCTCATCGTGAGCCGTTGATAGTCTTTGTGTCGTGTATCAGAGCCATCAATTTTCATCATTTTCTTGTTCTGTTTTGTTGATGAAACTCAGAGAAATGAAACACTTTGTGGAGTTAACAATAATTTGCCTCACTCTCACTCACTCCCATCGGCTGTGCTGAATCTGCGAAATCTGATAGCACACACCATTCAATTTACGCCGCTTGATGTCATTCTTTTCTGGCCCCACAGTGGAATTGTTGCATTCCCATTTGGTGCAATGGCAATCCAGCAAGCTCAATGGACTGCTTGTGCTTGATACCGTATAATCCAATGACGAATCATAGCCCTCCATTGCCACCATTCCTTGTAACATGTTGAAGCACTTCGTCAAGTTCTCCTACAACCACCCACAACCTATGTTATGGCAAAATCAATAATATTATACTATTTAATAGTTTTTTTTATTAAATATGTATTTCAAGTAAAGCTACTACTAAATTGTAAAATAACACATAACATGATTACCAATAGAAAATGTTTAATTTTTTTAAAAAAAAAACTATATTTTAAACCATACACAAAACATGAATTTAAAAACATCCTACTAATACAAAATGAGAACATGAAATCTAATTTTAAAAATTTTATAACATTAATCAAATAACAAGTTATTGAGTGAATAGTAACAACATCCTACTAATACAAAATGAGAACATGTAATCTAAATTTACAAATTTTATAACATTAATCAAATAACAAGTTATTGAGTGGATAGTTGCTTGATTATTTTATTTGATTGTCACTTACTTTATTTACATATTCACAAGATAAAATCGAAGCTTTGAAAGAAGTAAATTGCAGTGTGAATAGCTCATGAGAGGCAGAGAGAAGCGCTGAAGCTGCAATGATGGATGGTTTATACTCTAAAAGCTTAATTTCTGCAATTAAAATCATAAACATAATTAAGTCAGTAATTGAGCTGAAACCCAAAAATAAAAAGGAAAATTTTATTAGCTAGCATGATGGTAAGGTTAGTACCATTAAGAGCATGGATGATGAGCTCTGAAGCTCGACGTTTGAGAGCTTGGATTAATGTTGGATCTTGGAATTTTGATAAAGATAGCAAGAATTGCAAAAATGGGAAAGGTGTAATTGACCTCATTCGCCATTCTAGAGCATCAAGAATGAGAAGCTCCATTTTATTTATTGCCTGCGAGTCAAAGATGCAATCTTCCTCTCTCTGTTTCATTGCAATAACTTAGTTCATGTCAAACATTTCATTTTTAGTTTAAAAATACCAAAATTGTCACAAAGTTTAGTACAAAAACATTTATAAATTAAGGTGACAATAAATGTGATTGGTATTATCCGTAATATTATATAGTAAAAGTTGTAATATTTTTAATATAATTCTTTTTAGTTAATTTACAATTGAAGGCCATGAAATAAATAAAAAAGAATTACCATGAAATCAGAGAGTGAGAGGGGTGTGTTCTTCATCTTTGCAGCGAGAGAGAGGCAAGACACTACAAGGAGTCTAAGCACCCATGGCTTTCCTTGCTGCATATTTATATATAAGACTAAAATTAGGTTCTGCATAATGGGTTTTGATTTTTCTAGTAAATGCTCCTTTTGGTTTTCCAGGAACTAATGGAATAGACATGCTTGTTTTTTGAGTCTGAAAATTGACAGTGTAAAAAGAAAATAAAGTACAAGATTCAGAATCAGATTTTGTTTATGTACCGGGATTTCTTGCTTTGAAATAAACCTGTCCATGTAATTGACAGCAAGGTAGGGTACGAACGGGTCCAAATTTCTGGCAAACTGTGCAAAATGAAGCAGAACAGTTTCACATCGAAGTACAAGAAGATAACAAGAAAACTATTTGTTTATTATATATATATAGTGCTATATTTATTAAATTTACCTGTGACATATAAGAAATAGCTTCACGACGAAAAGAAGCAAGGGAATCACTGGTTTTTAAGCTGATTAAGAAGTTTTGTGAGGGCATGTGATCAGATTCAGAGGTGAAGAGAATTGGGACAGTATCAGATTGGTGGTCTTGGAAGCTTGTTAATGGGTCTTCAAGCTCAAACTCTATCTCTCTAGGACTCATTCTTTTTCTTCTTTTTTTGTTGGGTTCTAGTAGTATTATTTGTGTTTGTATGTGTTTTGTGTTCTTTGACTGAAAAAGGGGGGTTAAGAAGAGAATGCTAGAAACATTGAGGCAAGAGTTTCGAGGGAGTAATAATGATAGAAAAGAGAAGCTTCGCTTTCTGTGCAGAAAAAGAAGCAGTGCTAGACTGCAAGTCTTCAGCTTCACTTCCTGGTCCTCTCTCTGCACCCACATTAATTTATATAATATACATGTATGCATGTTAGTCACTTTCTCTCACTCACGTGGAAAAGAGAACTCAAGAGCTGAGGCTACATTAATTTGTTTCTGTTGCAATTGCCTTTTTCTTTTTCTTTTCTTTTTTTTCATTAAAATTTTTTTTTACAAGATAAAAATTTAATTTTATCTTAATTTAAGTGTATTAGTGTAAAACTCACTTTTGAAAAATTGAACTTTAGCTCTTAGTCCTCACACCTCACATGCATTTATACTTATCAAGTGACCATCATATTAAAAATGTGCGATGATATAATTGTGTATTGTTAATTTATCATACTCATTCGGACATCCCTTCCAAATAGGGGAAAGAAGTAACGAAAAATGAGAAAGAGATAATTATGGTGTATTTGGATATCGTTTTCCAAATAGGGGAAAGAAGTAACGAAAAATGAGAAAGAGATAACTATGGTGTATTTAGATATCGTTTATTTTGCTGAAAAATGAAAACAATGTAACAAAATAATTTTTAAATATGTAAATAGTGCCGTGAGACCCATTTTTAATGAAAGTTTTGGTAAAAAAAGAGGTTTGTGGATTCCGTAAATAGTGCACAGGACCCATTGAAAAAGACAAAAACACGCTTCTTAAAAAAAAAAAAAAAAAAAAAAAAAAAAAAGGCTAAAACGTGAGACGCAAACGTAGAACTCAGTATCCAAGCGGATACTTAATGCAGTCCACGATGAAAAAGTTCTAAACAATTAGATTTTTATGATTCTATACGCTTTTTCTCCTCTTCTTCTTTTTTTTTTTTTTTTTCTTAATACGATAGAATTTTGTGAATTTGATTTTTTAGATACGATTTAATTTTAATTTATAATATCCACTTCATAATAATTGTTATTTGTGATTTTTCATCAAGTCAACAAATCAATGAGTTTTTTTTTGTGTGAATGAAGTTCAAATTAAATGTTCTTTATATATATATATATATTAATAAATAAAATTAAATTGCATTAATTTTAACTTATGACATCCACTATATGATACTTGTTATTTATTATTAGTCTAAGATACCAATTGACTTTCTTGTATATGAAGGATTTGAATTTTAAATTTTTTATTCGACGATAAGAGACTTTACTAATTAAGCTAATTGATCTCAACATTATCCTTAATTATATGTTATAATAAAGTCAATATTGGACAAGTAACTCTTAGTAGTATTTTACAAATCATATATTACATTTTATGGCAATATTTTAATATTAGGTTATAACAATTTTATAACTGAAGAAATATAAGACTAAAGAAATGCTTTGTTTTAGCAAGTTTTTTTTTTTGAAGAAATTAGAAACATTTAAATGATTTACTTACGTTGAAACTTTTTGTAAACAAATTTGGGGAGTATTGTTAAATAAATAAATAAAAGGAAAAAAGAAGAAGAAGAAAGGTCATGGTATTTGAATGATTAATAATATGCATAAACACAATATCTTTGATTCATTTGGATATAAACTCATATAATAAAACATTTCTTGTTTAATTAGTTCCCTAAAATTTGATATAGGTGAGTATAAGAAATGATAGAAGTCGTAGAACAATTATTTATGCTTTCAAAGAATTTGAAATAGAGTTAAGAGTCTTGTAGTGCAATTAACATTTTTTGATATTTTTCAACAAATACTTTCAAAGTATAATTTTTCACTTCCTTATTGCTGTAAAAAATAAAAAAATAAAAAATAAAAAAATAAAAAAAGAAAGAAAGAGAAAGAAATAGAGAGGAAAATATATGATACGAATCCATCTTAGAACAAAAACAAAAAGAATTGATTCACTAAAATAGATTCACTTTTTTCTTACATAAATCCAAAAAAGTTTTTAACCTCATTCTCAAAATGCACCTGCACCAGAAGATGTTAGGGGTTCTAACTTTTATATCATTTTTCCTTATGTTTAAATATGTAATTAATGGAATAGTTAATAAAATGCCAGCTGCTCTCCTAAATCAACATCACATGAATCTTGAAAAGGCACCATATATCAGTAAAAAGTAAACGACACCAAAGTAACTGACTATTAATTATTAATCTATTCATTACTAATATAAATGTTCTAAACAAGGTTATCAAGAAAAAGAGATAAATACAACAAATTAATTATGAACTTGACTGAGTCAAAGCATACCGATCTGACCAACACACTTCCATAATCGTAAAGCTCTTCAACCAGGTCCTATAATGATACTAAATATTAGATTAAGTGGGGATAATATTAACTAATGTCGTATATATTAACTAATGTCGTATATAATATTAACTAAGTATAAGGCTAAGTGCTCTCCTTCCTCTTTCCAAGAATAGTGTCACATTTTGCATGTAATGTGTTAGAGCCTAATGCTTTGAGGCCTTGTAGCAAAAATTATAGTTTGTGGCATTACTTAATGATTAAATTTACCAACTGGGGTGCTTGATATATAGTTCAAGGGTACGTGGTTTCGAGCCAAATACATTAACTATCTTTTGCATATAGGAACAAATGGTCCCTTATAGCACAGTGGCTAAATGCTATGAACAGCTGTGGTACAAACCCTCCCTTGGGTCCAAGATCAGCACTGCTACAGTGAGAGTAGGGCCGATAAATTCATCAGAGAGTACACATTTTCAGTGAAGTTGCAGCTGGCACACCGGCTTTTACCGCCACCTTCTCTTATTCTTCCTTGTCCTTGGATTTGGGGTTTTCTATGAAGTTTTGGGCAAGGTCCAAAATTTTTCATATGTGAGTTTTTAACCAAACAAGCTTTTTGCATATGTGAGTTTTTGGCTGCTTTGCATTGCAATTGGAGTTTCTATTAAGTTTTGGGTGAGGTTTAAAATTTTTCCTAATTATGTCCAAGATTTTAGCCAAAAGAAAAAAGGGCCCCAAGTAACATAAAAACTAATCACATCTTTTCATGTCATTTACAAAGACTAGCATGACACTAGGTACTTGGAAAATTTAGCAAAAAGCTACATCCAAAATTTTAGGCTTTGTCTTTCTTTCTTTATAAGACAGCTTCACAAAATATAGGCAAAGGTGTTTTTTTTTTTTTTTTTTGGTTAGAATCATTTGGTAGATAAAGTTTGATGCATAAACCATAGGGCATGCAATTTTTTAATAAATAAACCATAGTGCGTACATAACATATGTATCATGTGAAATTCAATGATATTGCCAATTGAGCACAAATTGAATAGAAATGATTATCTTCTCTAAAAAAAAAAAAAATAGAAATGATTATCTTTCTTAATCTCTTTTTGTCTCTTGTTTGTATAGTTCAAAGAAAAGAGATAGAATGGGGGCCCTTCAATCTCTTTTTGTGGTTGTTGATCGCAAATTGAAGGTTTAACATGGCCATTTGGTTACCAAGTAGCAATGGAGCCAGAGTTCACATGATCAATAGACAAGGCGGGGTTAGATGTCAGACCACCATTCAATTGAGTCCCATCGTTTTGGAAAATCTTGAGCCACTTTTTAAACCATTGGGGGCCATTTCGATTTTCATAAAACCGAGGGAGCGTACCTCTTCTACATGTGACTCACGTGTGTGTGGTAAATGCCAATTTGGTGCGGTCCCTTCTTTATTGGTTGTGCTTTGTGGTTTTTCTTTTCAATGATTTGCTTCTAATAAGCACTGTATTAGACAATAACACTTCATAATTTATGAGCTAATCGTCAAGAAATTGTAATATAAACACCCATATTAACGCGGCAGAACCCCACCATTGTCAAATTCGTAGAAATTTCCTAATGGAAGCGGACCACTCATTGGGTTTCAGAATCTTAGAAATATCTTGATAAAGAAATCGAAAATTTAACAACATTTACATTTGTCCTAAAAGTATATTATCTAGTGGTCAATAACTTTATATCAAGTAGTAGTATTTTTTGTTGTTGTTGTTTTTAATTGCAATAAGCTGTTAATGATCTTTAGATTAAATGACAATTTTCCGATTTTTCAATAAAAAATATAATGTCTAAATCCTCTTCCTCAATGGTCTTTAGATTAGTGGATAATATATAAGTCTCATCATACAATCAGTTACCACATTAATAGATAGGTTATTTATTTATTTATTTTTTTTTTTTAAAGGGTAGTGTGGGCTAAGGCTTGCAGCTCATAACATCAAAGCTGGTTCCAACTTTAATATCCAAAATTTTCAAATCTTTGATTAGTTTGAAGGGATTTTAGGAGAGTCGCAGTTCATAACATCAAAGCTGGTACCAACTTTAATATCCAAAATTTTCAAATCTTTGATTAGTTTGAAGGGATTTTAGGAGAGTCTAAGACCAATACCGGTGGAAAAATTTCAAAGAACACAATCAATTTCACACATCCTTTTACAATTATTCAATATGAATGCATGTGAAGGGTGAAAAATAATTAGTAAGTACATGTGAAAGTAGTGAAAAGTATCTTCTACACTGATATTTGGGTCTCACACGCATGGGACCTTCATATTAGTGAGACATTGGTCTCATATGTTCTGCGCATAAAAGATTTTTTAGTAAAAGTGAAAGTGGAAGATTTTTTAGTAAAAGTGAAAGTGATAGGCAGAGTCACAACTTTCTAATAGGATAAGAGAAATGCTATATTTATAATATTTTTACTATACTTTCAACTAATCTTAAATGACAAATTCTTATTGACTATTACTAGTTGATAAAAAAATATATAATTTCAGTAGTGGACTTAAATTAGAACTAACACCAACTTATCATGTAAAATTTATTAGGAAAGTGTTATGAAAATGATATGAACATAACATTTCTCACGAGATAATTGTAAAAATAGATATGAAATTGAATTTGTTATTAGAATAACTCACAGCATACCATTTTTTAGCATGCATAGTAGGAGAAAATATACTATATTTCGGTAATACCAACTCAACATCTATTTTGTTATTTCCTATCCAATAAATGAGGGACACTTGTTTCAAAAAACCACATTAGACAACTCTAATAAATGATTAATTTATCTTCCCGATAGTATAGAAGATTGTGATTAATTTATTAGAATAATCTGATGTAATTTTTTAAAACATATATCACTTATTTATTGAGTAAAAAATACCAAAACAGATATTGAACTAATATTAGCCAAATATGGTATACTTTCTAGATGAGCAGAGAACTAGAGTAAAGAATCTTTACCAATTCCAAAACCTTCCTAGCAGTCATTAATGCCATCTTCCCAGAAGCATCATAAAAAATGTAGATGCAGTAAAAGAAGTTATTGATTACTCATCATCATAAATATTATTTGTCCCATAAGACTTGCGTGTAGGATAAAGACAAGTATATGTGTGGCCACAACAGAGCACATAAACAATCGAACAGACATGTTTCGGAATTTCACTGCGCCATTCTTTAATTGAGAAGATACAAAATGTACTACTGGTCTTTTTCTTTTCGTTGCAGCGGTGACAGCTACGACGTGTCTCGTCCATTATTGTATTAATGACAAACTCTATTTTCCTTATGCAAAGTCCCTTTTTTAAAGAACAAAGTGTAGATAAACGACATTTTACTCCCCATTTTTTCATAGCTGATTGTGATTGATTTATAACAAAACTGGTGTTTGTGAATAGCCATTAAATCTTTAATAATGAGACCTCGTTTCCCATGTCACTCACTTTTACATAGATAAAATACTTCTAATTAAGGTCTAACCATTAACCAATTTCCTATGTCACTCACTTCTACATAAGATTAGCTTGTAGATTGTCCTTAATTGTTGATTTATTAAATAGAGATCAATACAGAGTTGATTTCATTAATTGATCAACATAATGAGCAACATAAAAAAAATAAAGGGGTGAAGTTTCTGTCTAGTGTTTCATTGTACTAAACAAACACAAACATGTGTTATGTATGTGTTGCATCCAATGCGTTGAGCATAGAGGTAACGTTACAATTGTTTCGTGTTTGATAGGCAAGGCGCCAGTTTAAGTACATGTGATAAGGTCCATCTAGCTAGCTTATCATCACGAATGGCACGCAATTTCCCTATCAATATACAAAATCTGGGAACCATATCAAGGACGACAAGGTGTGATAAGTGTAAGAGCTGAGAAAATTAAGAGAGAAGGAATCAAGGAGGCACATAAAAAGGTGCAAGAGTGTCATCTCACACACACACAATCGTTTTGTCGTTACAGTTCAATAGGCAATTACACAAGTGGCCTAGAGGGAAGAGAAGGGAAGGGAAGAAGAGAGTAGAGAAAATTACGAGGGAAGAAAAAAGAAAAATAAAAAGAAAGAAAATATGTGTTTGGAAGTAAATGAAAGAAATAAAATATATTTTACACTTTTATCCTTTTAATTTATAAAGAAATAATTATATAAATGTAATTTCACACAAAATGTCAAAAAAATTAAGGGGATAAGAGTAATTTTATGAATTTGAAAGGAAAGTTAAAAATAAAATTTGTGGGATCCAGAGAAACATTTCTCCCCAGATTTCATTTCTCCCCTCTAATCTTTTCTAGCCAAACAAAGAATGTGAAGTTATTATTTACAACTATGTTTTTGTTGGCTTTTATTCCGTGCCAAATTTAATTGTAATTATTTTCAATCGTTTGTACGCTGTATTTATTGTGGGATTTGATTGTAAGGGTTGTGTGATAGAGAGAGAGAGTGTGAAGACTCAAGCATTTGAAGACTGGAGATTTCTCGCGGGTATGTCGCGACTTAGCTTCCCGTGAAATGTCACATGTGCCTTGCACATGCTGGAATGCGAAGAGTTAGGCTAGGTGGAGACAGCTGTGTCTCGCGAGTATCTCGCGGGTAAGGCCTTCCCGCGAGACACCCGCAAGGCATTCTATTCAGTCAGCCTGTCCAGTCTGATTCACACTTTCTGTACCTACACTATTTATACCCACATTACCCACAAATGTTGAGAAGTGCTTCAGAGAGAAAACCCTAGCCAAACACATTGAGAATTAGAGATTGTCATACCCACATTTCTCTATACACTTGCTTGTGGTATTTCCTCAACTCTTCCCTCTCCATTTCCATACCATTGAGAGATTGATAGCTCAAACACTTACCACACCTTTTGAGAGTGTTGAGTGACGTTTTGGTGCTGCTGGGAAGCATTGGAAGAAGCCAAGGATGGCAGATGCAACATGGAGCTTGTTGCGGGATCCAGAGTGCTAGATAAGACAGGTTCCGAGAAGTCTTGTTGGAGTAGGAACTTGAAGGACTTAGGTACATCGGGTAGATTAGGCTTGGAGGGTCTCTTGCTAACCCATGTATCCCAACTGATTGTCTAGTGGATTGATTACCACTTGGAGGGCGGCGGAAAAGTTTTTCGCTGAGTTCTTTGGTTTCCTCTTCGATAACACATCGGCGTGTTATCTTGTGTTTACATCCTTCTTCCCTACTCTTTTACATTCCATCATACTGCTGTGTTGCTTAGTTTATGGATTAGAGTAGCTTTTTGTTGATCCGCTCGCATTTACACTATTCCGCACTTAGTATTAAGCTAGTGTAAAATCAATCAAGCCGTCATTTTAATTTAGGGGTCTAAACAGCTCTTGTGTTTTCAACACATTTTCAAGCTTTCAATTGGTATCAGAACGGATACACTCGCTATGGTTTAAAAACCTGAGTGTGATCCTTGACCCTATTTGAGATGGACCGGTCTCAATCGCTAAATGTTCCATCATTTTTTGATGGTAACAATTATGCTTTTTGAAAAGTCAGAATGAGAGCATTTTTATGCTCTATTGAGGATACCGTTTGGGATGCGGTTGAAGTTGGTTGGACTAGGCCGGAGGCTCCTAAATCCACTTGGGATAAGGCAGCTCTTGCGGCAGCCAATGCTAATAGTAAAGCTTTAAATGCTATTTTCTGTGGTGTGTCTCCTGATGAATTCCACAAGATCTCTCATATGACAGTAGCCAAGGAAGCTTGGGAGATTTTGGAGACTACCTATGAGGATACAAAGAAAGTTAAGGACACAAAGCTCCAGATGCTTACTACCAAATTTGAAGAGCTCAAGATGGGTGATGATGAACCTTTTGATTCATTCTATGGGAAGCTCAACAAAATTGTAATTGCTAAACTCAATCTTGGTGAGAAAATTGAAGATACAAAGGTGGTTAGAAGGATTTTGAGGTCTTTGCCAGAAAGCTTTAGAGCAAAAGTCATAGCCATAGAAGAAAGTAAAGACTTGGATGAGATCAAAATCCAAGAGCTGATAGGGTCTCTCTAAAAATATGAACTGGGACTGCCTTCTCATAAGGCGAGTAAATCTCTCGCACTTAAGACCATCGCCAAAAGGATGGGTGATTCCTCTAAAGAAGAAGGTGTGGAGAAGGAGGTTGCATTTCTTGCGAAAAACTTCTGAAAATTCCTGAGAATGAAGAACAACGGGAGACAGTTCAGTAGAGGGAAATTCTCATCCTCAAAAGGTGATAGAAAAGAGTTTAAAAAGAAGGAAGAGAAGGAGTCTCAATTGCCTCAAGGCATCGTGTGCTATGAGTGCAATGGCCATAGACATCTGAAGAAGGAGTGTCCAAATTTTCTAAGAGGAAAAGGCAAGGCTTATGCCATAACACTCAATGATACAAATTCTTCCAATTTTGACTCAAAAGAAAGTTGTGACAGAGAAAGAAATTACTCTGCCTTTATGGCCATTGAACATGTTGAATCCTCCGAGGACTTGCATCAACTTGTACAAGAATTTGGGGAGCACAGTGATGAAGAATCCATGGGGATTGTTAAGGAGTCAGATGCTGAAGAGGAGAAAGAGATAGCTAACCTTCGAGAGAATTACACCTTACTTCTTGAGAAATCGGGAGAGTATACAAGGGTGGCGAAGGCGGTTGTGAAGAAGATGAAGAGAGCTGAGGAGGATTACAAAAGTCTCATGGTCAGATATAAGGAGGCAAAATGTGAGATTGAGACTCTAAATGGTGAGCTTTCTGAAGTTTATACGAAAGTGAGATTTCTTGAGCAAGAGGTAGTGCAAGCACATGCCAAGATAGAAAGTGTCTCCTCTAGGAAGCTGGAAGATGTTATTTCATCTCAAAAATATTTCTCTGATAAATCCGGGTTAGGTTATACCGGAGGGAATGGCTCATCAACCAATGTCACAAAAGAAGTGAAATTTGTAAAGGCTAAAGAGACGGTTATAGAAGAGCCTATTCCTAAGAAAGTTAAGGTTGAGAAGAAGAAGAAGATGGCTGAACAACAGGTGATTAATAAGTCCCATAATCAATCAGAAGCCAGATATGAAGTTAGAGAAAGATCTCTCCCAAGATCACAATGGGGTCCTGGATCGAATTATGTTTGTCACTATTGCGGATTACAAGGACATACCAAACCTAACTGCCAAAAGCTGAGAGCATTGAACAATGCAAGCGCACCTCAGACATGAGGAAGAAGAAATGACAAGAGGTCTTAGGGTGGTGAGCAACCGAGAAGTCAAAACGGTGGTCCCGGAATGATGGACATAATGAAAATGATCGGTGCTTTCACCAATTGCTTGGAGAGTTTCACTAGAAGGTTTGAAAGTCCCAACTCTCGTACCCAATCCAACAAGGATATCACCCCAAACGCACGTGATGTGTGGGTGAAGAGGGGTACTCATGCATAAGCATTATAACATGTCCATGCATTAATTCTTCCAATGTTTAGGGACAATTGTTGTTGCATCATATCATGCATTGAAATATGTTTTTAGCATGTTTCTTTTACTTGGTTGGTTTTTACCAGTTGTTTTCTGCTGATCTTACTTTGCTTGTTCTGTTTTGGGTGTGTTCAAAAAAAATTAAAAAAAAAAAAACCCATAAAAAATTGAAAAATCTCAAAAAGTTTGATCACTTGTTTTGTGTATGTCACATGTGAGTTTGGCCTAGTACCTTCGTACTAATGGCGTAGTGCATTTACGATCTTGACTTGTTATGTATGCACTCATTTTTATGTGGAAGAAATCTTGAAAATTATGTGTGACTGTTGTAAATAGATCTTCAAGCTTGTCATGAATGATTGGTCAATAGTCTTGTTGGTTTTGAAACTTGCATAAACTTGTGTCTATATCTCTTCCCACTTTATTTTTATGTTTTTGCAAAAAGAGCTCTACAAATGTAAATCTTCAAATGAAAAGAGATATTGAACTGCAAAAGCTTGTCGCATATACTAGTATTCGACTATGAAAAAAGGAAAGCGACTCTTTTAAATGTATTTTATATGGTGCTAAAAAAGCCAAAGGCTAATCGTCAATGTTGAAATATCAAAAATTTCAAGTACCGATCTCAAAAAGAGATGTTTTGTCCAAAAATGGATTAGTTGTTATGCTTTGTGCAGAAGCCAAATGAAAAACTTCTAAGTTGTGTATTCATTATGTGGGAGATCATATATACTCATTTCTATAATGGAGATAGTCCACTTGATTTCGTATCAGTTGTGTATGACTCGATTGAATTGATCATTGAAGCTTCACTCTGGTCTAAGGACTATTCTACATTTGATACTCACACATAACACACAACACACAAGACTTTGATTCAATCAATGCCTATCTCATTTGTGTGATTGTATTTGTTCAAATGTGATGTGTGTGTTCAAGTACTTGTTGATCAAACCCAAAAAGATTTTTGAGTGTTTTATATGTTTTTGAAAGTGATTTTATACTTTCGTGTGTTTTTTTTTTTTTTGTCAAAATACTTTTAGTGCGTTTTTCATTAAAATATAGTTTAGGGGTTGTTTCGTGAGAAGCTCGCGACTTAGAACTTCCCGCGAAAAGTATTTGAGAGACATAAACTTTTTGCAAATTTATACAGAGACTATCGCGACTGTTTCACAATTGTTTCATGACCAACAGCTTCTCGCGAAATGCTATTTGGTAAAAACTGGTTTTTTATCAATTTATACAGAGAGTATTGCGACTGTATTGCGACTGTCTTGCGAACCTAAAGCTTCTTGCGAAAGCTTTTGTGCTTCAGTGGCCATTCTCACTACTGTCTCGCTACTGTCTCACTACTCTCTAACCTGCGAAAAACGCGTGTTTTCAGTTTTATATAGCAGATGTGATAGTTTTTCAAACCGTGTTCATTTGCCTCACTATTTCATTCAATCCCCTTCAATCCAAACATCCTTTCTGCATTTTCTTCTTCAAGGTATGTCTTCTAAACAATTCTCTTCAAGCTTTTGCTTAGATTATGCAGAATTTTCGTTAGAGTTTCAAAATTTTGGGGATTTTTCGAAATTGGGTTGGGGTTCGCTATTTTGGGTAAAATTTTCAAAATCCTTGATTGGGTTGAGTCCCATTTGGTGTTTGTGCATCTGTGTTGGCCCCATGAGGCGTTTTATCATGTATTAAGGCTAGTTTTCACCATGTTCATGCATTGTTCATACTTAATGTACATTTGCGCATGCTAGGTGTTTGACAAAATGTCCAAGTGACATTTTTGTGCTAAATTGGATTCAAGTGACTTCAATTTATGAGTTATTACTTATATGACCTTGCTTACTTAGTTTTGGTCACTGTTTGAGTGTCTCACACTCTTTGCTCATGTTGCACACACAAGGCACACACCTAGGCACCCCTCATGCATTTGGTGCTGCACCCTTATGCATTAAAACACGTACACACATGCATCAGCACATGCACACATATGCACACACATGCACAGTTACTTGATCTCATGCATTGTGGTTATATTTTCTTGCTATTATGTGTTTAGCATGTTGTTTGGAGTTGATTATGCTCTGTTTTAAGTTGCTATACCTTTGTTTTGAACTAACATGAATCTAATCAAGTGTTGTGTTTTGGTTTGGGTTTGTGCACTTGTTCTCTGTCTGCTTTGTGAAATTGTGCAGATGTCTCCCACTAAGCATGCAGCCTCCAAGAAATCGTCCTCAAAGCGTGCACGTACAGATTCAGATCATTTCAAGTCTGCTGAAACTGAAATGAAATACAATGATTGCTATAAGAGAGCAACGATCATCATAGAAAGGGTGGCTCAGTTAGAAACTCTTGAAGATACATTCATTCCTGAGGTATTCAAAGAAAGAACTTGGACCAAGCTGTTGAACCCAGTTGGGGTTGTTTATTCCGAGATAATCAAAGAGTTTTCTCAAATGCGGTTGTCGACGGAGATTGTATCGAGTGCTTGGTAAGGCACAAAGAATTTGTGATTACCAGAGAGATCATCCAAGATTTTTTGGAAGTTTGTCCTCCATCTCAACCAATTACCATGGCATATGAGGACAGATTGGGATCTATTGTTGAGATGATTAAAGTTCTTGGTGGCGAACCGAAGAAATCATCCATGAACACAGTCAAATTTTCTCCGGAGATGAGGATAATGAGTTATGTGATGATTCATAATTTGTATCCGGTTACCAGCCTCACCACACTGTCAGCTCCAAGAATGAGAATTCTGGATGATCTCTTTACCCATAAGGAGATAGACATTTGTGGCCATATCATCCATGTCCTGAAGAAAAGCATTACAAAGCAGAACTCAAGGACTGTAATGCCGTTTCCCTTTCTGATTATGGGCTTGATTGCGAAGGCAAAGCTCAAACTTCCCAGTGGCCTCACAGTAGTTCAGAGAGACTACCCCATTGGAGGTCATACATTGACTAGGAGCACAGCACGCATCAAAGGCTCCAAGACTGATGTGCATACCATCCCATAACCTCGTGTTGAGCAAGATGAGGGTGGAGATACAGAGGAAGAGATTGACAAATTCACTTTTGCTCCAGAGACTTCAACATAACCATCGTCTTCTGCTCCAACACAAGGTTTAAGCAAACTTGATCAATTACTAGCTAAAATGGATCAGATGTCTACAGTGCTTAATTCCCATGTACATCACACAGCAAACCAGTTTGCTTATATTCAGGGATAGATCACAGTCATATCTACTCAGATAGAGGAGCTATCCACCGGTCATAGTTCTGACTCTAAGTCAGCTTAGTTCTAGCTCTTTGGCCATTCCAGTCAAAAAGGGGGAGAAAATTTTGAGGGGGAGTTGAAAAAGAGCTTGCATAGTGTTAGGGGGAGCAAAAAATTTAGACTTACAAACATTGGTTATTGGTTCACTGACAGTTTAACTCTAGCTAATTTTAGTAGTTTTCTTTAACTGGTCTTTGTTTACTGTTTTTATTGCTTTTGGTTTAAAGCTTTGACACACTGTTTTTAATTTCAGTATTAATTTAAGTGGTTGTGTGTTTATTTTTCTATGCTTTGTGGCATTATACTTGTTGTTGGAAATTTAGACCCCTTAAACCACAATTAGATTGCGTAGCCTAGTTAATTAGCCAAGTTGTTACTTAGTCAAATTAAACAATTCTAGGTTAAAACAATCAAACAATCATATCAAGAATATATAGCAGCGGAATAATAAATAATACAAGATATGATCACCCAAGAAATCACACGGTAAAAACCTGGGGAGGATTTGACCTAGCTATCCTCAAGGTAAACCTGAATCCACTATGCGAAAGAATCGAAGTTCATACAAAAGGACTACAAGCTCCCCGCTCGACTTCCTAATGCTACCCACTAGTAGAACTTACTAACACGACTACGTGCAAGCTCCGAATCCACGGACTCCTTCTTTCTTGGATTCTCCTTCAAGTACAAGCTCCCTGCTTGTGTTTCTTTAAACTCCAATGGCTGCAACCTTGTTGATCATCAAGATGTAGATAATATCTCTACCTTGAAAACTTTAAGTTTATGTGAAGGAAAACTCCTCAAGAATCTCACAAGAGATTCACATAAACAGCAAATATGAGCAACAAAGACTTAGAGAGGTTTGGGTACAAAACCCTAAAAATAAAAGGAGGCACAAGAGACACTCTAATCTCTCTCTCAAAAGTCTCAAAAACGTTCTAGGGTTTTCCTTATATATAGGAGTGTTTTACTTGATCCCCAAGACATTTAAATAGAGTTTGGGCTGAACTGGAACTGCAGAAAAAATAAATCTGTACGTGGTTCGATCGATCGAGTCTAATTTTTGATCGATCGAGACTTACAGATTTAGTCCAATAAATTCTGCAATCACTTGATTCTAATTTTACAAATAAACATACTTTGAGCAAGCCTAAACCTAGACTAAATACATTGTTTTGATCATGGTTTGCCAACATTACAAATTAGAGTTCTAAATATATAAAATCCTAAGACCTTAGAACCTAACACTTGTACCCGTGATGCTTTTGTAAGCTGTTAGGGTTTGTTTCCTTGCATAATTTGTAGGCTTTTATGGTTTGTACCATGCTTAGGCAGTACCTTGCTTATGCAGCCTTTATGCTTATGTACTTGATGTTAAATGTCATGTATTTTACTTCAGTACATCACTCTTGTGCCCATGTAGGATTGATCCTAGGTGCAAATGCTTCGTGTGTTTTGCATTGGTTGAGTGTTGGATTTGCAAATGATACTCTTCAAATGAGCTCATCATCTTGCATGTCCGGATGTTCATTCCTTGTGTGAATGAGCATAGTGATCACTTTTGTATAGTGATTGCATGTTTGGTCAAGCCATGGTTTAATGATTTATCCCATTTAACTTGATCGTATTTTACTTGTTCATGTTCGTACCTTGTATTCAACTTGTCATAAGCTTAATGAAAGTTTTGTTTGTGTACAAGTGTTTCAGGTTACATGTATATACATGTGTAAGTGCTTCACAGCTTCTAGATTAGGTGTGAGTGAGTTTTACATTTGTTCCCAAACTCACGTTTAAGTCTAGAGTCTGTTTTAGGGGTTTTGTCACGGAATAGCCAAAGAGGGAGATTGTAAAGTTATTATTTACAACTATGTTTTTGTTGGCTTTTATTCCATGCCAAATTTGATTGTAATTGTTTTCAATCATTTGTACCCTATATTTGTTGTGGGATTTGATTGTAAGGGTTGTGTGATAGAGAGAGAATGTGAAGACTCAAGCATTTGACGACTGAAGATTTCTCGCGGGTATGTCGCGACTTAGCTTCCCGCAAAATGTCACATATGCCTTGCACATGCTGGAATGCGAAGAATCAGTCTAGGTGGAGATAGTTGTGTGTAAGGCCTTCCCGCGAGACACCCGCGAGGCATTCTGTTCTGCCAGCCTGTCTAGTCTGATTCACACTTTCTGTGCCTACACTATTTATACCCACATTACCCACAAATGTGGAGGAGTGCTTCAGAGAGAAAACCCTAGCCAAACACATTGAGAATTAGAGGTTGTCATACCCACATTTCTCTGTACACTTGCTTGTGGTATTTCTTCAACTCTTCCCTCTCTATTTCCATACCATTGAGAGGTTGATAACCCAAACACTTACCACACCCTTTGAGAGTGTTGAGTGACGTTTTGGTGCTGCTGGGAAGCATTGGAAGAAGGCAAGGATGACAGATGCAACATAGAGCTTGTTGCAGGATCCGGAGTGCTAGACAAGACAGGGTTCCGAGAAGCCTTGTTGGAGTAGGAGCTTGGAGGGCTTAGGTACATCGAGTAGATTAGGCTTGAAGGGTCTCTTACTAACCCATGTATCCCAACTGATTGTCTAGTGGATCGATTACCGCTTGGAGAGCAGCGGAGAGGTTTTTTGCCGAGTTCTTCGGTTTCCTCTTCAATAACACATCGGCGTGTTATCTTGTGTTTGCATCCTTCTTTCCTACTCTTTTACATTCCATTATACTGTTGTGTTGCTTAGTTTATGGATTAGAGTAGCTTCTTGTTTGTCCGCTCTCATTTACACTATTCCGCACTTATTATTAAGCTAGTATAAAATCTATCGAGCCGTAATTTTAATTCGGGGGTTTAAACAGCTCTTGTGTTTTCAACACATTTTCGAGCTTTCAAAGAACAATGACTCATTTCTTCTCATTTCTCTCTCTTTTCCTCAAACCAAACATAGCGTAGTGTCTAATAGAAGATGTGTCTTAAAATTAACTTTAACTTTCTTTAACATAAATGCTCTCAAGGCACCTTAACCGCCTTTGGTTACATTTACAGTCAACTTACTAATTAGGATTTTAAAACTATCAAAACTTTTGTAGTACAATTGACATTTATTGATATTTTCAACAAAGATATTCAAGATTCAAATCCTATAACTCCAATTATAGATGTTAAAGCATGGTAAAATTTCAAACCTTGCAAGGAGTGTTTTTGAGGGTTTCAAAGGAACAGATATATATCAACTCACTTACATAGGACCAAACTACATGAGTGGGATGTTATATATTCCTCAGATACAACATAGCTTTGCTTGTTTCAAGTTTTGTTTTTGTTGAAGTATTTTCTATTCCAAATATTAGTTGTTTTCAATTTTTTCATTCCTTTATTCTACTCCATTTTTTAACATATACTGCCTTTAATCCTCATTATTGCAGTCACTGAAAATCGTTGCGCCATTGACCAAACATAGTCAAACAAAAAAACCATTTGAACAAACTTTCTCTCATTTTGAGGTCCCGTAAGTTTCACTAAGATGAACAAAATCATTAGTTTCTTTCTTCACAACTGAGAAGCCAGAAGAAAATTAAAAATAAAATAAAATAAAGAATACACGGTATCACAAGCATAAATTACTGCATGCGTACGTTCAAGAAATTCATGATCAAGTCAAATCCTGAAGTGGGAAATGGTCTGACATTAGAATGAATGATTGGGCAATGATAAGTTAAAAAGAATTTTTTTTTTTAATAAAATGCTATAATAGATTTTTTTTTTTTTTTACAAAATAAAATTTTCATTCTAGTTTAATCAAAATATATATGTGTGTGAAGTTCTCTCCTAAAAACTTGAATCTCGATCCTTACCCTCCACACTCCACAAACATTTATACTTATAGAGTAACTACTGTACCAAGAGTGTGCGGTGGTAATAATAGATTTAAGTAGTTAAAGTTTGATAAATAAGTTGAAGTTATACTTCATATAACTTTTTATTTAAATTAAAATTATTGATTAAAAAAAATTTCAACAACCTCTCTCTTACTCCTATGGCAGCACAACGGTAAGTGCATACAAAAAGTCACAAAAAAAGAAGAAGCTTGTGATGACATAAAATAAAAATAATAATAATTTGAAAACGTAAAATTTCTTCATGTATATATTAACATCTTACTGAAATCTCTTGCGGTAAGAAACTATAATTCACTTTCTATGTCAATGGAGACCATCTATCAACGTTCGCTACATTATGCATACCATTTAGCAAATCAAATTGATTAGGCATGCTCTCCTAATTGATTGACTAAAACCTAATTAAATTAATTAAGACCATATGATTTAATTAAATCCTAAGGTAATTAGAATCTTATAACTCAACCAAATATCTTCTTGTGTTTCCAACAAAAATATTCAATGTTCAAATCTTATCTCTCAAACTATCGAGTTATGTAAAAAATAAACATATAAATATATAAACCTAAGATGTTCGATCCTGTTCTTTTTAATCTTTACTCTCTCATCATCTGCCCTGGAGAATGTTTCTAATTCGTAGGACCCTCTCCTTTCTCTGTTCTTTCCCTACTTTTATTAGTGTCTTCTTATACAATGAGATATATTCTCTGATTGACATTGGTGCAAGAGAAAGCCTAAAGACAACAAAATCATAAAAATTCCATTTCCACACACTGAGGAGACCAATAAGCTTTTGCTTTTGCTTTTCTGTCTCAGCCCACTCTTCCCATATAACATATTCATATTTTGATGAATCATATTTAGTAAATTTATCATGAGTTTCAAAAAAAATGTGGAAGGTTTAGAGTTTCACATTGTTCTTTTCAGAGAAATAGATTGACGAGAGAGAGAGAGAGAGAGAGCCATATTTATTTTATAGAATAATGAGGTAATTCATGCACCACTTTCACTCCATGCGAATAGCAGCATCATTATCGTTTATGTGGAAAACAATTAAGTGGGCAGGCGGCTTCGCAACATAGGAAAGAATGATAAGATTACATATTATTCAGCATGAGGCATGCATGACAGTGTAACATAAACTGAGACAAAGAGAGCATACAAGTTTGAGCTAAATTAGAAACGCCAAAGATTTTGAGACTGATTAATTGCACGCCAAGCACGTGTACCTTTTTAAAAAAAATATATGAAAAATGTGTTATGTATGTTATATAATAATAATAATTTAACTATTAAAACTCAATACATAAAGATAAGCTTCTTACATAGAAACTATTTGCAGTTTCGCATTAGAAACAAAGGTTTTGGACCGAGTAATTTTTAGATACTCCCATAGCACGGTAAATGGTGTTTCCTTCTCTCACAATTATGGTGGGATCTACTCATTAAATTCATAATAGGATCTATTATGAATATGAGAGGCGGGAACACTATTTTACTATACTTCGAGATTACCTAAGTATTTTTCCTTGGACCCGGATAATAGTCACCTATAGGTCTATAACCAAAATGGAAACCGGCCATTTCTTGAGTTAAAAATGTCAAAGCTCATGTCAATCATCATTTTTCAGAATTACAAGTAGTAAGTCCTTTCACACGACATTTAGTTTGTGTTACTATTCTTGGATCCAAGGCGATAAATTTGGTGGAATTAATAATTTCTCATAGATATTACTGCATATATATGGCACACCCAAGGATTAGGCCCAGTGTTTTTTTTTTTTTTTTTTTTTTTTTCGTAGGCAGTGATAACTCCAGGAATTTTTCTCAGGATGATCATTAAAAAACTTAAATTAAACAAAATTTAATAAAATAAAATTTGAATATATCAATATCACAAAAAAGCGCAAATATATAAATCTTTAAAATTTTATTCTACGAGTTTTCATATTTTGAAAACTGATGTATGATATTTGCATTATCAATTCTATCAACTACATCATTTTCAACATATACAACCAAACAATCATTAAACTAATGATATCCCATCCGATTACGAACATCTTGCCTAATAAGTAACAATATAAACAAAATACATCATCTTTTTTTATGATATATTCCAACCAATTTTTGTATTCTTTAAACTAATTAGTATTAAATCAACACAATGCTCCATTAATTTCTTTTTTAGGGAAATCATGGCCAAGAAGTTGACAAAAACCTCTTTGTAAATATGCTCTTCTTATTTCAACATGATCATTAGGATGAAAAGATTAGACATTTTCTCATAGCCTATGATCTGAAAGAAAATTATTAAAGTCAATACATATTTGCTTAGAATATTAATCTTGCAATACAATTGATTTCCTTATAAGAAATTTGTTCATGGTGCAAAATAATAAATGGTAAACTATAAGTTCAATATATTCAATTTAGGCATTTAACTATTATATTAATCATATTCAATAAAATATTCAGGCATTACTTAATTTAGTGCATATGCGTATGTATAAGATATATTACATAAATTCAACAAATTCAGCTAAAGACTAAAATAAACACTAATAGACTAGCCATTTGAAAATGTGTGTCTTTTGAGAACACAATTTAAAAATCACAATTTAACATTTTATTTGGGCTTTTGGGCTAAATTGTATTTGTTTGGACAATTTTTGAGAAGTGTTACGTTTGCAACATTTTCACGACACTTTTACAACAAATCTTAGATGAGCAATTTTTACTAGTTCTAATTTGAACCTACAACAGAAATCACATTTTTGTTCACCAATAACAGCCAGTAACAACTTATTACTTAAGATTTATGTAAAGTTATTATTTACAACTATGTTTTTGTTGGCTTTTATTCCGTGCCAAATTTGATTGTAATTGTTTTCAATCGTTTGTACCCTATATTTGTCGTGGGATTTGATTGTAAGGGTTGTGTGATAGAGAGAGAGAGTGTGAAGACTCAAGCATTTGAAGGCTGAAGATTTCTCGCGGGTATGTCGCAACTTAGCTTCCAGCGAAATGTCACATGTGCCTTGCACATGTTGGAATGCGAAGAGTCAAGCCAGGTGGAGACAACTGTGTCTCGCGAGTATCCCGCGGGTAAGGCCTTCTCGCGAGACACTCGCGAGACATTCTGTTCTGCCAGCTTGTCTAATCTGATTCACACTTTCTGTGCCTACACTATTTATACCCACATTACCGACAAATGTTAAGGAGTGCTTCAGAGAGAAAACCCTAGCCAAACACATTGAGAATTAGAGATTGTCATACCCACATTTCTCTATACACTTGCTTGTGGTATTTCCTCAACTCTTCCCTCTCCATTTTCATACCATTGAGAGGTTGATAGCCCAAACACTTACCACACCCTTTGAGAGTGTTGAGTGACGTTTTGGTGCTGCTGGGAAGCATTGGAAGAAGCCAAGGATGGCAGATGCAACATGGAGCTTGTTGCGGGATCTGGAGTACTAGACAAGACAGGGTTCCGTGAAGCCTTGTTGGAGTAGGAGCTTGGAGGGCTTAAGTACATCGGGTAGATTTGGCTTGGAGGGTCTCTTACTAACCCATGTATCCCAACTAATTGTCTAGTGGATCGATTACCGCTTGGAGGGCGGCGGAGAGGTTTTTCGCCGAGTTCTTCGGTTTCCTCTTCGATAACACATCGGCGTGTTATCTTGTGTTTGCATCCTTCTTCCCTACTCTTTTACATTCCATTATACTACTATGTTGCTTAGTTTATGGATTAGAGTAGCTTCTTGTTTATCTGCTCGCATTTACACTATTCCGCACTTAGTATTAAGCTAGTGTAAAATCTATTAAGCCGTAATTTTTGTTTGGGGTCTAAACAGTTCTTGTGTTTTCAACACTTTTTCGAGCTTTCAATTTATTTGTGAAAATGTTATAAAAATTGCATTTTTCAAAATTCTACGGTTCAACCTTCAACGGACCAAAATTTTGGAGAGATCAAATTTTATTTTTAATGGACTCAAATTTTTATTTAGGGTGTTCAAATTTTTTTCAAGGTGGTCAAGATTTTTTTCTAGGGTGGTCAACTACCCATATTAATTTAAAATTTAAAACTTTTAAGGTATTATAAAGTAGATAAAAAATCAAGGTGAAAATACACTTTTGGACTCTGCATTTTGGGCCGATTCCCATTTTGGTCCTTAAATTGATTTTGTTACTAATGTAATCCCTAAAAAAAGAAAATCAATTCTATTTTGGTCTCTGCCATCAACCCATTAACAAAAAAAATCCTATGTGGCAAACGGAGTGCATAGATGGCATGTTAGATGCTGATGTGGCTAATAAAATAATATTAAAAGTACCACATTAGCATCCATGTCAGGATTTTAATAAATAAATAAATAAGTCACCTCAGAAAATTAAAAAACAAATAATGAAATAAATTATTTTTTAAAACCTTAGTCTTTTTTTTTTTTTTTTCTTCGGAAGAACATTGTTCTTCATCTTCCCCAGAAGATTAACTTCATGTTCTTCACCAAATCAAGACAAACCCAACTGGCCAACATTCATAATCAATCTTAGCACAGAAAATTCTAACGCATTCAACATTGAAACCTCTATAAATCAAACACATAAATCCAAGAAATAGACCCATAAACCCATAACCAAATACTCTTTGACATTCATCCATACAAGGTTCATAAATCCAAGACCCACAACCTATAAATACGAAACCAAACTCACCATCCTTGACCCAAATCTGCCATCAACAACACCACCTCGCCGATCAAACCTATTTCCCAAAGTAGCAAACACCACCACCATTGTAGGAAAAACCCAGCCCCATGGAAACCCATAAAAAACTGATCAAACCCACACCACTATTGCCAATCAAACCCAGCCCCGGAAACCTGGAAAAACCCAATCAAACCCACACCATCATCGCCGATCAAGCCAGAAATACCCAACCCCACGAAAACCCAAGAAAACTCGATCAAACCCACTCCACCATTACCGATCAAACCCACACCACCATCGCCGATCAAACAACAAAGAGAGAGAGAGAGAGAGAGAGAGAGAGAGAGAGAGAGAGAGAGAGAGAGAGAGAGAGAGAGTCAAAGATTAAGAGAGTGAGGGATCGAGAGCTTGAACAAAGAAAGAAGAAAAAGAAAGATACAAACACAAACACGCACCGTGAGAAAGAGAAAGAGAAAGAGAGGATCTAGAATTAAAAAGGAAGAAGAAAAAGAAAGATCAGAAATTTATACAAAGTAGGTTTTTTTTTTTAATTTAATAATGAAAAGAAAAAGAAAAAGATTTAAGGTTTTTTAAAAAGTTTATTTTATAATTTAATTTTCTGAGGTGGCTTTTTTTTTTATTTATTAAAATGCTAACATGGATACTAATGTGGTTTTTTTTAATATTATTTTATTAGTCATGTTAGCATTTAACATGCTATTTATGCACTCCGTTTGCCGTGTAAGATTTTTCTATTAGTGGATTGACAGTAAATACCAAAATAAAATTGATTTTCTTTTTTAAGAATTACATTAGTAGCAAAATCAATTTAGGAAATAAAATGAAAATCGGCCCAAAATGTTAAGACCAAAAGTGCATTTTCACCAAAAATCAATTCACGGTGGTCATGTGACCACCTTGAGTAACATGTAGAGCCGCCAGTGTTCATAGGTGGTCTCTTCATAACGATTGGAAGGACTAGGTTTAAAGTATGAACTCAATCATTTGGGTTGGATGAGGATTTATAGGGTGTGTAAAATAGTTATGCCTAATCTTACCACTAACGTGACTTGAAGACTGTGGAATCGGAGGCTTTTGATGATATACATACAAATATTGCTAGAAAGTGAATCAAAATTAGCTTTGTGTAGACTACAATTTCAAAGTTGGTTTTTAAGGAGCAATCCGTTATGGATCAGATTATGCTTGTAGAACTATGAAAAAAATCTAGGTTTATTCCCATAAAAAAAATCTAGGTTTAATTATTAAACTTATGCGATTTTGAGTGGTCAATGTAAAATGATAGCTCACACAAGGCAAAAAATGTCTAACACTCAGAGTCTCACAAATTAGCAAGTTATGAAATTAAGAGTGTGATTTGTTGTATATCTATAATTATACCTCTGTGACCCAACCCATTGTAGATCCACCCACTCACACAACCCTATCGAAGATCAATTTTTGGATATGTTTTTGGTTATGATGAATTTGGGTTATGGTAGTGGTGTTTTTACTGTGTTTTCAGAATATTTTTACTATCAACAAAACACATGAAAATATTTCCAAAATATGTAACCACACATCGTTTCCTCCAAATTCAGTTTTTGCTAATAGGGAGCCTCAAATAATCATGACTTGTGCATTAATATAACTATTGTGTAGCATGGGTACAATTAAAAATAATTACAATTATACGGTTCAAATTATACATTTTTTTTAGAAGAAATTCAAATTATAAATTGCAAAGTTGTGATTTACAACTAAGTTTTTATTGGCTTTAATTCCATGTCAAATTTGATTGTATTTATTCAATCTTTTTCCTGTATGTTTGTGAGATTTGTGAGATTCAATAAAAATCAAGTACTTTTGATTATAGATTTTTTTTTTTTTTCAATTTAATAAAATAAGTGGCAGCTTCATGTTAAAACCTTGATCTAAGGGGAAAATATAATTAGTTGAATCACCACCACGAGGGACACCAATATGATATCACCCATTCACATGGGTATAGCCCAATGGTTTTGTTAAATAAAAAGAATAAAGCAAAGAAGAGAGATGGTCATGACATTTACTATGTCTAGAATCTTCAATACTATGTCTAGTATTGGTTTAGACGCCTTGAGATGACAAAAATCATACCATAATGACAATGTTGATAGCTTGAGACGAAAAAAAAAAGAGAAAGGAAATCTTTGATCAAAATTTGTACTAAAATTGGTATTTCTACGGTCCATTCAAAAAAAAATTAATGCATTGATATAGTGAAGAAATGGTGCTAAAGGTCAAATTACATGCGTATAAACAATATAATATAAATATAACCATACAATATGTTTGTATATATGTGTGTGTCATGTGGGGGAAAGGGGAGGGGGGACAATTTAAATATATTTTTATACATGTACCTTAGCCAGCCAATCAAAGTAAAAGCTTCATTATTTCCCTCCTCCCAAATTTCACTTTTAATTTTCTCCATAACCATTCAACAGAAGCAATAACAACATAAAAACATGGTCCAAAGTTTTTGGTATTTTTGTTTTACATTTAAAATTACACATTAATTTATATGGCACATAAAGCATAATTCATAGTATTATTAGCATCGATCTATTGTACCTAAAAAATAGATCACTGAAATGTTATTCATAAAATATATATATATATAATAATCAATTGACTTAATTGGTAGTATTCGTAGCATTATTTTATTGTCTTATATAAGGTTGAATTTAATCAACCATCTTGTTGGTTTTATTCCGTGCCAATTTACTTGTAATTTAAGCATTTAGTAACCCTGTATTTAGGTGGGATTATTATAAGGGTAGTGTGTGAGAAGATGTGAAGAAAACCTTAAGTATGTGCAAGAAGGCAGAGATTCGCGGCTAGGACTTGCGACTGGCAAGCAGTCAACTACAGGCACGTGAGATGCACACAGGGGAGCTGAAAGGTCGCGCCAGCTGTTGCACTACAGGACAAAAGTCTTAGGCTGACCAGGCTGTTATCTCGTGGCTTGAACTTACGACTCAGACCAGTCGCGAGGCCAAGCCGCCAATCAGCCCTGTTTGGGAAAAACTGACTCTTCGCATTCCTTTCTCACCCCACTATATATAGACCCTTATACCCACCAAATATAAAGAGCTTCCAGAGAGAATTTTGTAAGAGAAACCCTAGAGAAAAACAAGATTGATTCATCCACAATCTTTACTTTAGAGACTCTTCACATTCCTCTACTCTCTTCATCTCCATTGTTACATTCTTGAGAGGTCTTTAGCCAAATCCTTTTCTCACCATACTCATATCCGTGAGAAGGTTTATTTGGTACTGTTGGGAAGCAGTTAAGAAGGAACCAATTCACATTGGTTGATGCTATAGTCCAGTAGCAGAATCCGGAAAGCTAAAGAAGAAATAGGTTCGGCGTAACCTCGTTGGAGCAAAAAGCTTGGAGGGCTTAGGTACATTGGGTAGATTAGGCTTGGAGGATCTTCTGCTGTTCATGTATCCCAACTACATTCTTTAGTAGATTATTTACCGCTTGGAGGGCGGCGGAGAGATTTTACGCCGAGGGCTTCAGTTTCCTCTTTGATAACACATCATGTGTTGTTCGTGTGTTTGCATCTTCCTTCCTTTATCTCTGCCTTATATTTACTGCTGTGGATGTGTTTATATTTGGCTTAGATTGTTTATCAATTCTGTATTTGGCTTATGTTCATGTTCTGCACATTAATTATTTGATAATAAGCCTGAATTGATAATTTGTTAATTGGAGTCTAAACGTTTAAGGGTGTTTCATACCCATATTGAACATTCATCTTACATGATTTCTCTTTTATTAGGGAAAACTTACTCAAGGTAGGAAATTTTTAAAGAGACATACCTGTGTAGTAGCTGATGGAAATCGCAAAGTAATACAAAGATAATGTAGGAAATCTATTTTTGTCATGACTTATTGAATAGCTCAATAATCTAGTGATACATTTTGTGCACTTAGCAGATAAATAATAAATTAGATTGTTTCACAATTGATCAAAGCTCACTTGATTATACCTCTATATGTGAGAATTTGGAGAGAGAGATGAGAGAGATAGATTTAAATTTCATATAAAAAATTGAACTAATAAAAATTTTCTATAGCCCACCCAAACAAATTTGTGAAGCGTTAATGGATTAAAGAAAAAAAATTAAAATTCAACTCACCTGTGAATGAAAAACATAACATAAACATACAATAATATGTTTATGTATAAGTGTGTCTCATAAGATGGGGAAACACGTAACTATAGACCAAGTTTTAATTGACACAGATCATTTTGATCTTGCCTCTAAGTTTCAAATTTTGGATCTATATCTTTTGTGGTGAAGTCAAGGTATGTCAAGAGGAGTCATGCATGCTCCCAAATTTTTTAGTTAAGTGCATGAACTCATATATGATTTATCTCAAAACTTTAAATTTATTTCTTCAGCATTTATGCTTCTAGCCTCCGCAACTCCGGAGTATTTGTTTAAAATATATATTTTTATAAGAAAGTTAGCTTTAAAAATATATATTATAAGAAAGTCTAAAGTTACATTTTAGCTTAATGTAAATTGGGTTACAATGTTATTAGTGATAAATTTACAATGAATATGTAATTAATTTAACAATTATCTCAAAAAATGAGGTTTCTAATTATTTTTTATCATTCCTTCCTCCAAAAAAAAAAAAAAAAAATTCATTCTCTTATGTACTTTGAAGTTGACGGCATAATAAGGAGGTTGTGTTTTGCCGCAATAATCTTAATAGCAACTCGCATCTTCTTCATCCTAAAAAAAAAATTACACAATCATATGGTATCATCAACAAATTTGAATATGGGCAGATAAACAACACAATTGGCACTCACAATCCACATGTATGGTTAAACCATACACTTCATAGTCTGTTATGGCAATAAGAAAAGTTAAGTCAGACATAAAACTCATACTTTTCAAATAATATCATGACTTTTAAACTATTATGTATTTGTTATCAAATTGATAACATATAAATTATTTATAATAATCCATAATTAAATTGATAGAAATATATAATATATCATATAAATAAATAAAAATATTTTCAATAAGTTATTTCATTAGATTTTTTATGCATTCCATGATTGTTTGTTTAATTTTTATCCATCTTTAACCTGTATTTTTTTAATTTTTTTAATTTTTGTACTCTATTGATTTATTCTTTTTAAAAAAGGGAGATGGCAATTCAAAAAATGATACACTTTTAAGTTCTAATATTGAAACTTCAACCTACAATGAGCCTGCTTCTAAAGCTAAGTATTGAGTTATAAAGTAGTTCAATTATATATTATTGTACCTAATATGGATATAGTATAGATAGAGAAAGCAATTTAATCATCTCATTTTTTATTTCCCCCACACACAAAAAATATATAATAATAATAATAATAATAATAATAATAATTTTGGCTCCACTACCATGTACCCCTAATGTTACGTAGAATTTAGAAAAAAAGTCATTCTGTTCATATATGTTGATGAGGTGGCCGTTAAGCATACCACGTGTATTAGTTATTCCAATCAAATTATGTCATGTTAATTAATTAATTATGTACACATTTAAATAACATAAAAACCCAAAAGGACTTTTAAAAAGTTAATACAATTTTCTAAAAAATTTACATGAACCAAAAATATAAAATAAATTATTTCCAATATTTTGTAAGCATCCAAAAAAAATGCCAATAATCACAAAAACCAACTCCACCCAAACCAATTTGCAAGGCAATGTGTTTCTTGATGGACCTAATTAGTTTATGCATTAATACGTAGCAAGTATTCAGGATTTAGACATTGGTTTATGACTTGGTGTAGGGACATTGGGCCCAAAAGTTCTTTTTCTGTTTATATAATGGGCCTGTAACCCAAGCCGAGGACAAGAGTTTGTCCGAAAATGAGGTATCTTTGTCAAAAAAAAATTGTGTTAGGAAATAGAAGAAGTTAGTTTTGATCATAATGGCTCAACAAGATGGGCCGAGGATAGATGCCTCCTCGGCTAGCCAAAACTGAGGCCCGAAAAGGTAGTCTATCAACCAAGGTAACGTTCCAGGAAGTTCTGTTGGTGCAGATGAGCATTACAGAGACATCAGACAATGAGGAGTCCTAGAATATTTTAAGAGAAAGCTACTACCACCGCATTAATTGCTCTACAGCTAACTTCCTGGCTGCATTTATGTGGAGAAGACCCCTGAATAATACAACGTTGGCTGCCCCAATGCACAAAGGGCCTGAAAGGGTGTCCGATGGGACAAGCACTCAAGTATCAGCTTGGATGATCAACAAGTGGAGGATCAAGATTGTCTGAAGAGAACTATATAGTGGAAGAAACACTCCACGTTGAAGGGGATCAATAAACTTAGAAATAAACACTGTAACATCAAGAACTAACTTTGTAATCAAACTTGAAGAATTATATAAGAACAGATCTTCTCGGACATTGCCGAGGACGATTTTCTTCAGTATAACCTTGTCTATTTACACTCTCTTGTCATCTAAATCTACCTGAGTGTTTGTCTGATTCATTGAAGCCCAGGTTTCCAACCCATTTTTTACAAATACATTGTTTTGGGCTTTTTGGGCCTAGGTCCATACACAGTTTGGGCTAGGAACTCAAATTTGGTCCTTACACTTGGTATATGTATTCGCATGCAAATCTATTTTTTAATATTTCTATACACATATACACAGAGAAATAGAGAGATAATTTGAGAGACTAATAAAAAATTTAATACATAAATAATATTTTAATGAAATGTAGTGTAAAATATATAATCTAATGTGAGTGTTTTAGAAAGTAATTGTATAAAATTGAAAAAAACGATTCTTATTTTAAAATAGACAGAAATACTTTACACGAGTTGATGTGAATAGCAGCATCATTATCATTTATGTGGAAAACAATTAAGCCTCTGTTTGGGAAGTGTGTTTTGTGCATTTCTCAGCGGAAGCGTTTTTTATATGGGTCCAGTGCACTATTCACGGGACCCATAAGTACCTTCATTCAGCAATTTTTTCTTTAAAACTTAGTCTCACGGCACTATTAACACATTTAAAAATTATTTTGTTATAATGTTTTTAGTTTTCAATTTTAAGCAATAAACAATATCCAAACAAATCCAAAGTGGGCGGGCGGCTTCACAACATAGGAAAGAATGATAAGATTACATATTATTCATCAGGAGGCATGCATGACAGTGTAACATATACTGAGACAAAGAGAGCAAACAAGTTTGAGCTAAATTAGAAATGCCAATGATTTTGAGACTGATTAATTGCAAGAGGTTAAATTCTATAAGGACGTGGTGTAAAACTCATGTTTTACCCTTCCAATCCCAACATGTCACACCATCTTATCACAAATTTAAGAATAAATACAATCACACTTGTAGGGACCCGTTTTCAGGTGACTCCCATACAATAAATTTGTAGAGAGTGGGTAGAAGGGCCAGGCACTTAGCAAGAAAAACAACAGTCAATATGGGTTTCTAAGAAGGATAGCTAAAACTTGGCTAAGTGTTCTTGAGGAAAGATTGTCCTCGGCCCAGTCCGAGGACCCTTTTTCCTTAGAATTAATGAATACAAGGGTTGTCCTTTGAACACCCTAAAGAAAGAAAAACTCTCCTCCTCTTTTCCTCCCTTCCGGGGGCCAGAGAAAAAGCCCCTTTACTTTGGAGATTCTATCTATTATATAGTCTTGTTCAATTGATCTTTGCTGTCCACTTGTCGGCCATCTGGACTTGTGTCTGAAGGCTTGTCCCATCAGCCGCCTTTGCAGGCTTTCTATTAGTTGAAGCAACCAAAGCATCACTGTTGGCTGGTCAATTCACCATTGATGTGGCCAGGGTATTGGTGGCGTGCATTTAATGAGTGAGTGACAGCTCTTTTCCTTCAATGTCGGTTTGCTGAAGACGTGAGCATCCTCGGCGAGGTCCTAGAGGACTTGAGTTTCTCCCACTCATCCTCAGACTTTGTACCATCCTCGGCACGAACCTTGGGCCAAATGTGGAGTGGGCTTGGGTTGCTTAATACTTGGGCCCCACAATAGCCCCTCAAAATTCTGCTGCTCGACCTCTCGAGAGGGGAGGAGGATTTTGATGTTCTCGGGCCATTGTCCTGGCTTGTCGAGCCTTGTCTTTCTGTCAGTGTTACAATCTTTTCAACTGCCTAGAGGACGTTCCTGGCGTTTCGGTATCTGGAGCGTGCCTTCATTAAATTTCGGTGGCTCTGTGCTCCCCACGTTCAATGGTGTGATGATGAACGGACGATGGGGATTCTCCTAGCCCATTGGGTGGGAAAGTCCAAGCGGTTATCTTTAATTGGGGGTATGCATATATACCCAGTTGAACTGATTCATCATTTCACTTTTGCATTCAAGAGATCTTGTGCACCTACCCCGAATTTGGTCACTCCTCCAACTGTACTTGCAACTCCCCATAGCACAAAAAGCCTGCCCGAGGAGTTTTCCCTTGTTTCCGTAAGTCTTCTTCTCTCTCTAGCTCGTACTGTTCACTTGAGTTCCTTGTTAGTTCTCTAGGATGGGTAGACTTAAGAAGTTAGTTGAGTCTAAGGAGTTAATGGATAAATTCGTCGCCGATCATAAGATCCCCACTACGGTGGATTTGAGGTACTGTGGAGAAGGGGAATTGAGCTCGAGTAGGAAAGAGGGTGAGGTGGCGATCCCTCTAATCGCCTTTCTGGAGGGCAGAGTGAGGATACCCATGGGGCTGGTGATGAGGGACTATCTTAGGCAATTCGGCCTATCTCCCAATCAGTGTGCTACTAATGTATTTAGGATTTTAGGCTGTGTGGATGCCTTAAATGAGAAGATGGGGCTGAGGCTAACCCATCATGATGTGAACTGGTGCTACAAACTCCAGAGCCTAAAAGAGAAGTCTTATTATATGAGGACGAGGGACAACAGGGTCCAGCTCATCCAGTGCCTCCCTAAGTCCAGTAAGGGTCTGAATAAAGACTTTCTCATTGTGTATAAGGAATGGCATGAGGGCCTTCTGTGCCCAACAGTGGAGGGTACACCAGGTGGAGCATCCAGACTACGAGAGCGTTTTCAATTCTTTGTGCTTTAATGTCTTGTTTCACTTGGGTTTTGACAGGAACTTGCTTTCTTTTATGCAGATCTGCATGCTTCTGAGCGTCACTTCAGCCTGATTAATAAGGAAGACTTGGAGACGGTGCTGAGGTCAGAGATCTTTGTGAATAGAGACGACAACCAAGTCAGAGCTGCCCACGTGGTCCTAGGATACGTCCTGATCCAAAAATCGTTTTCGGCTCTGAGGCACATGATCCGAGCTGGGGATCCTCGACTGCGTAGCATCACCGTAGTTGAGAAAGGGTTTTTCATCCTAGAAGGGTCTCCCATTCCCAAGGGCGTACCGTTGGCAGGTACTTCTTCGTCGGCTCAAGCCACCGAGGTTGAAGAGGAAGAGGAGGTTACTGACTCAGGTCCGTCCGGGGACGAGTTTAGCGTGTTTGACTAGCCCCATTCGCCCGAGGACCCTACTGGTGACTTGGGTGACCCTAGTTTGACTGAAGCGGACTTTCTGTCTGAATAAGCCACTCCCTAGTCGAAGATGAGTTTCAAGAAGCGGCCTCAGAAGAGCTTGCTGTCACTAATTGAGGGGCAGCTGGGGAGGGATGCGTCGGGGAGGTCTCCTCCTGAACTTCCTCTTCTCGAGCTTCCCCCTCCCCCACCCTAATAGAGTTCGACGCCTGGGTCCAAGTCCACCAGTCCTCCGGTGAAGAAGGACAAAGGCAAAAGACCTAGGGGGGAAAAGAGTCTGATCCTCCCCGAGGTGGCGGCAATGGTCGGTCGTCATCAAAACAGTTAAAGGTAGGGCGGTAAGGCCAAGAGAAGCAAGCTTCTATCCAGGCCGGGGCCCAGGCTTGGCTTCTTGCCCCCATGCTCCATGGGAGGCCTCTGACGGATGATGCCTCCCTCAGGAACCCTCAAATGGGCGAGGGTGCGCTCGTGGCCGAACGCATTGGAGAGGTCCTTGCTGCTCCCTACAGACATGGCCCAACTAGAGGCTTTGAGGAGCGAGGAGGTCTTCCTCAGCCTTAAGCAATACTTGGGCATGGTAAGTTTCCTGATTGCTTGTGACTTTCTTGACCTTCCGTGGCTCCTTATCTGTTGCACAATGGTTTCAATTGGCAAGCTATTCAGGCTACTTTCAAGTTGGAGGACATAGCCAGTAACTAGAGCCAGGTCGCTGGCTCAGAACGTACAAAGCTGTCGGACGCCGTGCGGGCCCTCAATGCTTCCAAGGCCGATCTCAAAGAGGCTATGGACCAGTTGAAGGAGATGAAGGCAGCTCGAGACACTGCTGGTTCAGCTCTTGCTGCTGCTGAAAAACTGGCTCTAGATCAGACGGACAACCTGCTCAAGGCCGAGGATCAACTGAGAACAACTAGAGAGAAGATCGCGACCCTGGAGGAGAGGGAGCTAAAGGCAGATAAGGCTAGAGGTGTTGCAGAGTCTGCCAAAGCTGAGGCTTTGAAAGCCAAGGAGGAAGCTGAATCTGCCAAGGCTGAGGCTGAGGCCTCCAAAGACAAGGTTGTGCAGGATGCCTATGAGGAAGGGGTGGCTAAAACAGAAGACAGCCTTAGAGCCCAAGTGCCTGAGGTGTGTAGACTTTACTGCTCCCAGGTTTGGAATAAGGCCCTTACACAGGCTGGGGTTGAAGCCTCATCCATCTTGTGGAAGGCGGAGAACGTATACAATCCTCCTGCCATCCATGAGACTGCCCCTCCAAGTTCTGAGGCCGAGGGGGCTGCTGAGGGTGTTGGGGTTGTCTCTGAGGGAGGCACCCCAACTGCTCCTACTTCGGGCGAGCCCCCCAAGGAAGTTGATCCTCCTAGGAATGCTAAGGCAAGCCAGGGTCCCATTGCTGATGCGCCTGGAGAGACTGCGGACTCCTCGGTTGACGTCCAAGCACCCCTTATACAGGAGGTATCCCATCCAGCTGAACCTTCTTAGGCTGCAGCCCCAGGCGAGGGCCCCAAGGTTTCTGAGACCTCCTCTGCCCAGCCCCCTAAGGGGGGAGTTGAGATAGAGCTGAAAGAATGATCCCCCGTTGTGTCTTTGCCTTGTTTTCCGTCCTCTCCTTTTTATTTATTTATTTATTTATTTATTTATTGTGTTAGCATGTTTGTCTTGTAAAACTCCTTTTTTAAAGATTCGGTAAAGTGCATATTTCGTTTCCTTTTGTTCGCTTTGTTTGTATTATATTATACATGTATGCATACATCACTTGTACGATACTGGCTTCAATTATGCCTCGGCCAATTACACTGATCGTCGTCCCCTGCAGCGCTCATTACTAGTACCTAAGTGGTCAGCTTCACCATAGGTCTGGGCCCACAGCCAACACAAGACCTTGGTTCTGTCCAGTACTTAGGTCCCTCTAAAGTGATTAGTTTCCCCATAGGTTTGAGTCTTTGGACCATGCAAGACCTTGGTTCTGTCTAATACTTGGGTTCTCTTGAAGCAACTAGTTTCCCCATAGGTTTGACGCCGAGGAACATACAATACCTAGGCTCTGCTTTGCACTTGGTATTTCGTGGGGGGATGGTTTCTCCATTGGCTTGGTTCTCCTAAGGCGACTAGTTTTTCCCAGAGGCTTGAGTCCGAGGACCATGCAAGGCCTAGGTTCTGTCTAACACTTATCTTCTGAAGTTGCTAGTTTCCCTAGAGGCTTGAGTCAAAGGACCATGCAAGGCCTTGGTTCTGTCTAGTACCTAGTTCTCTTTTAGTAGTTAGTTTCCCTTGAGGCTTGAGTCTGAGGACCATGCAAGGCCTAGGTTCTGTCTAACACTTATCTTCTGAAGTAGCTAGTTTCCCCAAAGGCTTGAGTCCGAGGACCATGCAAGGCCTTGGTTTTGTCTAGTACCTAGTTCTCTTTCAGTAGTTAGTTTCCTCTGAGGCTTGAGTCCGAGGACCATGCAAGGCTTAGGTTCTGTCTAACACTTATCTTCTGAAGTAGCTAGTTTCCCCAAAGGCTTGAGTCCGAGGACCATGCAAGGCCTTGGTTCTGTCTAGTACCTAGTTCTCTTTTAGTAGTTAGTTTCCCTTGAGGCTTGAGTCCGAGGACCATACAGGCCTAGGTTCTGTCTAACACTTATCTTCTAAAGTAGCTAGTTTCCCCAAAGGCTTGAGTCCGAGGACCATGCAAGGCCTTGGTTCTGTCTAGTACCTAGTTCTTTTTTAGTAGTTAGTTTTCCCTGAGGCTTGAGTCCGAGGACCATGCAAGGCCTAGGTTCTGTCTAACACTTATCTTCTTAAGTAGCTAGTTTCCCCAGAGGCTTGAATCTGAGGACCATGCAAGGCCTTGGTTCTGTCTAACACTTGTCTTGGACCTGCTCCGCCGAGGCGGAGACCTTTCTTTGGTGTAGCCTCTTCGTCTAGCGTGCCTCTTCTAATTACGAGGCGTCCTTTGGGCTATTCGAGTGACGCGCTTGATGCTTCAGTGCGCGAGGCGCCTCTTCATTAATGTCCTTGCAGATTTACGAGGGTCTAGCCGCGGATAAGCCTCTTGGAAATTGGGCGGAGTTATTGCCTCCGGTAATCTCTCCTCAGGATTCTGTGCGGGCTGGCTCTCACCAAATTTTGCCTTCTATATAAGGTATTTCTGGGACGATCCTTTTCTTCAAACTTCATAAACATTTGAGTTCAGATCTCACAAACACACTGTTCAAGGGCTCTGCCAAAATAGCAGCTTGTGCCCCATGAAATGAAGTGGCTCTTGGAAAGGGCGGTTATGAGGAAGTCTAGCCCCTTTCAGGAGCCGAGGATGGCACCCCGACCTTGGGCATCATGCTGGGGGTGGGGTAGGAGGAGGCTGAAGATCCTTCTTCTTTTCAACCTAGCTAGAGATGGAATTTCCCTTGCAGTTCAGAGGGGAATCCGAAAGGAACGTAATGTTTCCCCTCCGGATTTGGATCTGTCAGCTCTCCAAGCTGATAGTGATTCGCCGGCCCCTAGTCGTTGTAGGATTGGGACGGAAACCAAGCGGAACGTTGAGGTGGGATCGTCAGGCGCCGCGGCCTCTTCTTCCTTCCCTTTCCTAGCGCCGCAAGTGTTGGTTGGGGAGCTGTGGACGGTCTTAGCGTAGGCCTGTCTCCACCTCTCCCTCCGTCACTTGACTTGGCTTTAAAATAAGCCTACCTAGGCCTCTCACCCTTTCCTCTTCTTTTGCTTCACAACCAGCCTGTTTAGGCGTTTTTCTTTGTAGTTAGCTTTAGAACAAGCCTGCATGGGCATCTATCTTTGTAGTTAGCTTTAGAACAAGCCTGCATGGGCATCTGCTGTAAGATGTAACTTTTCTTCATATATTAATAAAGAAGTAGACCCATTTCATCTCTTTTATTTCTTGTATCTTTCCATTTCTTGTGATTGTTGCCTTCTGAATGAATATTGTTGCTGTAGACTATATTGTTTTTTTTTTTTTTTAAGAAGTGTTGCACTTGATATTTTCACACCAACCATCGCACTTGCTAGTGCACAAGTCCTCCCCACAGACGGTGCCAATTGTAAGGACCCGTTTTCAGCCGACCCCCATACAGTAAATTTGTAGAGAGTGGGTAGAAGGGCCAGACACTTAGCAAGAAAAACAACAGTCAATGTGGATTTCTAAGAAGGATAGCTAAAACTTGGCTAAGTGTTCTTAAGGAAAGATCGTCCTCAGCCCAGTCCGAGGACCCTTTTTCCTTAGAATTAATGAATACAAGGGTTGTCCTTTGAACATCCTAAAGAAAGAAAAACTCTCCTCCTCTTTTCCTCTCCTCCAGGGGCCAGAGAAAAAGCCCATTTATTTTGGGGATTCTATCTATTATATAGTCTTGTTCAATTGATCTCTGCCGTCCACTTGTCGGCCATCTGGACTTGTGTCTGAAGGCTTGTCCTATCAGTCGCCTTTCCAGGCTTTCTATTAGTTGAAGCAACCAAGGTATCACTGTTGGCTGGTCAATTCACCATTGATGTGGCCAGGGTGTTGGTGGCGTACATTTAATGAGTGAGTGACAGCTCCTTTCCTTTTTAGAAGTGTTGCACTTGATCTTTTCACACTAACCATCGCACTTGCTAGTGCACAAGTCCTCCCCACAGACGGTGCCAATTGTAGGGACCCGTTTTCAAGCGACCCCCATACAGTAAATTTGTAGAGAGTGGGTAGAAGGGCCAGACACTTAGCAAAAAAAACAACAGTCAATATGGATTTCTAAGAAGGATAGCTAAAACTTGGCTAAGTGTTCTTAAGGAAATATCATCCTCGGCCCAATCCGAGGACCCTTTTTCCTTAGAATTAATGAATACAAGGGTTGTCCTTTGAACATCCTAAAGAAAGAAAAACTCTCCTCCTCTTTTCCTCTCCTCCGGGGGCCAGAGAAAAAGCCCCTTTATTTTGGGGATTCTATCTATTATATAGTCTTGTTCAATTGATCTCTACCATCCACTTGTCGGCCATCTGAACTTGTATCTGAAGGCTTGTCCTATCAGCCGCCTTTCCAGGCTTTCTGTTAGTTGAAGCAACCAAGGTATCACTGTTGGCTGGTTAATTCATCATTGATATGGCCAGGGTGTTGGTGGCGTACATTTAATGAGTGAGTGACAGCTCCTTTCCTTCAATGTCGATTTGCCAAGGATGTGAGCATCCTCGGCGAGGTCCTAGAGGACTCAAGTTTCTCCCACTCATCCTCGGACTTTGTACCATCCTCGGCACGAACTTTGGGCCAGATGTGGAGTAGGCCTGGGTTGCTTAATACTTGGGCCCCACAACACTCAATCAATTCTAATACTTATATATAAATCTAACCAAATTGTGAATTTATTGAGATATTATTAGGTGTAGTATGATGTATTGAATTTTAAGTAAAATGCTGATGTGGCAATTACTTATTGGATGATGTAAAATATGAGTTTTACACTCCATCCTTATAGAATTTAATCTCTAATTGCAAACCAAACACGCGTACCTTTAAAAACAAAAAACAAAAAAATTGAAAAAGGTTTGTTTGTCTGTTTGTTTTGTTTTTTATTTTTTATTTTTTTATTTTTTTTTATTTTTATTTTTTTTTGAGGCGGATGAAAAGGGTGTTATGTATGTTATATAATAATAATTTTAAAGTTAATAATCAATATATAAAGATAAGCTTCTTACATTAGAAACCAGTTTCACGTTAGAAACAAAGGTCATTGGACCGAAATGGAAACCGACCATTTCGTGAGTTAAAAATGTCAAATATCATGTCAAATGTCAATCATCATTTTTTCGCAATTATGAGTAGAGAGATGTTACGTCTACAATAATTTTACAATATTTTTTACAACAAATCACTGGTGGTTAGTTGTTATTGGTTCAAATTTGAAACTAACATTAAGATTACTTTTTTGCCCCAACAAAAACAACTAGTAACAATCTGCCACTTAAAATTTATTGTAAAAATATTGTAAAAATATTATAGACATATTATTTTTCTTGTGAGTAAGTTCCTTTGACAGGACATTTTGTCCTTGTCACTATTCCTGGATCCAAGGAGATAAATTTGGTGGAATTAATAATTTCTCATAGATATTACTGCATATGGCGTATCCAAGGATTAGGCCTAGATTTCTTTTTCTTAGGTGGTCTCTTCATAACACGTGTTTCTAGACTCTTAAAGTATGAACTCAATCATTTTGGGTTGGATGAGGATTTATAGGATGTGTAAAATAGTTATGCCTAATCTTACCACTAACGTGACTGAGAGACTACGGATTGGAGGCTTTTGATGATGGATATACAAACATTGCTAGAAAGTGAACCAAAATTAGCTTTGTGTCGACTACAATTTCAAAGTTGGTTTTTAAGGAGCAATCCGTTATGGATGAGATTATGCTTATGGAACTATGAATAAAATCTAGGTTTATTTTCCATAAACTTAGGTTTAATTATTATTTATGTCCTATGTTTTAAAATGTTCTTTAACCTTTCAAATGTGTTATTTTAGTCTTGACCTCTTTGTTCTTATATCAAAATAGTCATTGCATTAAGTTGTAGATGGAAATGTCTAATGTAGAAAATTGTGAGATTAAAGAAATATATTGGTTTGGACTAGATGTTGCCTAGATGTCGCGTGGCCTTTATAAGAAATGAAAGCTCATATAGTGTAAAATACTATAGATTGTTCGGACCTCAATTTTAAACTTACGACTAAATTACTTTTACTCTAACTTATTTAAATGTGAAACAAGAGTAAATAATATGTAATAACCGGAACTACTCTCTAAGTCATAACTACAAGCAAGCAATAACAAATATAAAGCTTAAAGAGTAAGGGAAGAGAGATGCAAACACAAGATAATACTGAAACGTGTTATTGAAGAGAAAACCAAAGTACTTAGTGAAAAACCTATCCACAGCCCTCCAAGCCGAAACCGATCTACAGTGAATAAAGTTGGAGTACACGAATATCAAAAAGACCCTCCAAGCTTAATATACCCAATGTACTTGAACTCTCCAAGTTCCAACTACCAATGGGCTTCATGGAGCCATGTCTTCAGATCCCGCAATTAGCTCCAAATTGCATCTGCTAATCAATGGTTTCTTCAAATGCTTCCCATACACCCCTAAAAATTTCTCTCAACACTTAGAATGAGTAAGGTAAGTATTTGGGAAAATAATCTCTCAAGAATGTGTAAATGAAGAGGTAGGAGTAGAGAAATGGTGTAGAAGATTGTGGGTTTATAATCTCTAACTCTCAAGTGTATAGCCAGGGTTTTCTCTCTCAAAAGTTCCTTGGAAAAACTCCTTACAATTTCGTGGGTAATGTCAGCTTATATAGTGTTGGTAAAGGTATGAAAAAAAGTACACTTAAAAAGTTCTGATACTGAGTATCGCGGGTCACTCATGACTTGGCTTGAATCGTGAAGTGACATGCTAAATCCAGCTTGGCATGAGACTGTTCAAATTCTAGCATGTGCTTCTCATGTGGCCTTTTGCAGGTTGTCACTCGCGAACTAATCGCGAGCCAGTCGCCAATTCACCTTCTTCATAGGTCTTCACAAAACTCTCACACTTGATCCTTACATTTAATCCCACAAAAAATACAGGGAAATGATTGAACAAAATTACAATCAAATTTGATACGAAATTAAAACCAACATAAAACATAGTTGTAAATCAAAACTTTACAAGAAAAAAATAATTAAAAAAAAAAAAAAAAAACTAATCGGAATAACTCACCTACACAATCTCATCCTTGAAGATAAGGAGTGTATCATCAAGATCTCTAACATGCATCACCGTATTCCCTACAAAACAATGCATTATGCATGTGTTCTAGCCCACTTATAAGGTTTTGTTTCTCATCCACAATAGGATCTTCAATACCTCTAACAAGTTTTTCTTTGATGCTAGTGAGGATAATTTTGAAATGGTGATGGGTGTGAAAGAAAGAGTGATGATGATGCTTGTAAGGTCAAGAATGCATGAAGGTTGTTTGTTGAGAAAAGTTGAAAAGGAGGAAAGATTATTAAGAAAACAAGGGTTGAGACCAAGACCTAGATTAGGATTTTTCTTAGAGATCATAATCTGCCATGCTACATTTCAAGGTTGGATGAAATTGGCCAAGAACCTTGTAGCTCAACTGGCACATCTTAATGATTCCAAATTTCCAGAAGAGAGATGAGTTCAAATCTCGCCACCCTAAATTATTGATGAAAAAAAAAAGGTTGAATGAGATTATCCCTCTTTTTGAATATTGATAATTCAAACCTATAAAACCAAGTCTAATTTCATTTTATTGTACTTTTTGTAGAGTACTACTAGTACTTCACACATAATGGAAATATGAAGTGGGGCTAGATCTCATTCAAACTAAATGCAAACCCTTAAAATCATAGGGGTCTCTTGAATCCATAAGAAAAAGTATGTAAGAATATTGTTGATCAAATTCTAAACTTAATTTGTCATTTATAGGCTTAAAGGACAACTTAAAGACTCAATAAAACTTTTTTAGCAAGAATTTTTTTTTAAAAGTAATCCTAATTGATATCATACTATTAGGCTCCTTCATCCACAACTTAATAGTATGGACTATTTTGATATAAGAATATGATGTAGGACAAAATTTACTATTTAGTTATTGTAATTTATTATTTTTTGGTTTTTTTTTTTTTGGTAATTTTGTTATTTTAGATTTAGGGCATTTATTTCCTTATTTTTATGCTTTTCATGCTTTTTAGGTCAAATTTGGTTCCTATTATGGTTAGGTATCAATTAGGAATTATTTTAGAATGTGTAAAACTTAGTGTTAAGTTATGGTTTTTCACATAATATTTATGTTGGCTTTATTTCATAACAAAAAATGTTGTAATTGCATTAATTTATTTCCTTGTATTTTTTTTTTGGGATTTAATTGTAATGGGTTTAGTACTAAGTTGGTGAAAATTGCTCAAGACAGTTGATCTCACGACTTGGATCGTGATTGGCTCAAGACTACAGCACCCGTGAAAGGTCAAATGAGGAGCACATGAGGAAGTTCAACAGTTAGTGTGTTTCGCGAGTCACTTGTGACTTGGCCAACCCGCGAGATGACTCACGAGATACACTGACCAGCTGGATTTTAAATGTGATTTTCCTTACCCTTCACTCACGCTATATATACCCTCATTACCTACAAAATTGTAAGGAGATTATTCAGAAGAAAACCCAAGAGAGGTTTTTACAACACCCACCATTTAAGAGAGAGCTACTCATCCTTAATAGAGAAATTCTTGTAGTCTTTTCTCCTCCCCTCTCCCATTGTTATACCTTAAAAGGAGACTTGTATTCAAATACAACTCACACTTATTCAGAGTGTAAAGAGTGTTTAGAGCTTGAGAAGCATTGGGTATTTGCCAAAAGAAGCCAGTAAGGCTTGACGATTGCAATTGGAGCTAATTGCGGGAGATTTGGATAACTAGTGATGACAAGACTTTGAGAAATCTGTTGGTAGCTAGAGCTTAAGGGGCTCAAATACTTTGGGTAGATTAGGCTTGGAGGGTCATTTTGGTATCCTTGTACTATAACTTATTCATAAGTGGATCATTTCGACTTGGAGTGTTGCGGAGAGGTTTTTCACCGAGTTCTTCAATTTCCTCTTCTATAACAAATTGTCGTGTTTTCTTGTATTTGCATCTCTCTTCCCTTACTTCTTGTGCTTTACATTCAATTGTTGATTATGTATACTTATGCACTAGGAAGTAATCCTAGTTAATTGCGCCTTGATTACTCTTATTCTGCACTTAATTGAGTAGATTAAAAGCAATTAAGCCGTAACTTAAAATTGGGAGGCTAAACAAGCAATAGTGTTTTACACTTTCACTTAAATACAATACCATGTGTACTGTGCATTAAGTTCCCTCCCTAAAAATTAGATACATGGATATTTAATGATTTTAGTAAACAGGCATTAAAGTCAAACATAATTTGCTAGTCCTCCTCTTCTCTCTCAGTTCAATCCCTCTTTCTCTTTTTTCTTGGTAATTACGCACCCATGCCTTCTTGAATAGAAATCATGCACTTTTGGTGGGATTACTCTAATAGTAGTGGTAGGCTTGGAATTCGAATGGGAGGTGGAACTCCAAGGCTTTCATTGATGGATCTAGGTTTTGTGTGGGTATGAAGGGCGAGGATGGGTTTAGGGACTTTGCTATGAAAAGACTCGAATTTGTAGGATTTACTAGTTGTGAGAATTTCAGAGGTTGTTGTGTACCTATACTGCGTGGTGTGATGGGGATGGGAAAAACAAAATATGGTCTTCACTCTTTATTTTTTGGGTTTTTCCAATATTTGTCATTGAATAAGTTAATGTACAAAAAGGGATTGAGGCTAAATAAAATTTCTCGTTTTGGAACTTTTTTCCATCAATTTCTGGTTTATTTTTTCCCCTAGTTTCTTCTTCTTCCAATTTTTTTTTTTATTTTTTTTAATAAAAATAATCTTGAGTTTGAATCTAGAAAATTCTACAAGAAGTATTTAATATAAATGAAAGGTAAAGATTCTGTAAAGACAGTGAATAATGGATTAAGCTTTTGTCAAGGCATGATATATCTGGGTTAGTGAATGTGATGCTACGGCCTTCATCCACTCCTAATTTTGATCCGTCAATGAAAGCCTTGGAGTTCGAATAGAGAAAAGTCGAAACGAATAGTGACAAAAAGCATTGATTTTTCTAAGGGAAAGAAGAAGTTTTAACACCCTTTTACTGATATCGTGAAATAGCCACATGGCTGATTTTTAGAAAGGGAACCTAATGCATAGTACATAAAGTACTATATCTAAGTATTGCCCCTTTAGAATATATTTTCATGTTTGTTAAGTTTTACGGAGCCCTTAAATAGGCTCTTAAGTCTGTAAATATTTTTTAGAGTATTATTAATATTAATAAAAATTCAGAATTTTGTCTATTGTTTCTCTGGTAGATTCCAGAAACCTTTTTCCTTGTGGATTCAAGAACCCTTGTGGATTTAACTAACCCTCATGGATTCGAGGTTCTTTTCAGAAGCAAATGTGTTTTGTTTCTTATTTACTAGAAGTAGACATGTTGACTATTCCACATTTTGCATTAGTTGGTGTCAGAGCCTTGACTTATCCTAGTCTGGTGGCTAATGTATGAGACAGAAGCATTTTCGGTGACAAATAACTTAGCAAGTATTACATGACGTACAGCTAGCACACATAAATATCTTTGCTAAGATGTCGTCGTTGGAGCATGTAAACAATAGGGATAATTGTCGTGGAGACATAACTCACAGGTAACCTATTAGTAAGCAAATTTCATATGGGCCTTATAAAAGAATTGTAATTTTTAATGGTTATTTTTATAAAGAAGATTTCTTGATTGGTTACTTGATCTAGAGGATTTATTTGACTATGAGAATATTTGTGATGAGAGAAAAGTTGAACTTGCTTAGTATAAACTTAGAGAGTATGCCTTACATTGGTAGGAACGAACACAGTTTGATAGACTCATACGACGTAAAAAACAAAATTTGTTCATGGCCAAGGATGAAAAAGATGCTTGCTATCAAATTTTATCATTCGGATTATGATGAACATTTTTCCTATACGAAACAAGATGACTATTGGCCAAGAAGTTCACACTTGAATTTTTCTAAAGAATCATATATTCCACCATTAAGAGAAGAATTACATGCTGAGGAAAATACTTTTCTTGAAGAATATGTAGAAGTCAAAGAAGAAAATATTGAGATTTTTGAGGAAATTAATAAAGGCCTTGTTATAGAAGAAGAACCTGAAATCAAGATTGAGATTTATGAAGACCCTATTATAGAGAAAGATCTTGAGGTCGAGATAGTAGAGACCATTAAAGAAGAAATTGAGAGGAAGTTGTCAATGATCTTGATGAAGTCAAGTTAGATGATTGCAACGTTCAAGCTCCTATTATTTTGGTGGGAGACACCAAAACAAAGTTTATTGATTTTATTGGGGTTGATAGATTTGGTTCAATTGTTAGTTCTTATTTGGTAAATCTCTACTATTAGATGAAGACAAAGGAAAAAGAAAATCAAGTTGATTTGTTTATTCCATTGATGAGTTGCAAGTATGGAAAGAAAACCAAGGGACTAACCTTGATGTAGGATACAATTTACTATTTAGTTATTGTAATTTATTATTTTTGGTATTTTTTGTTTAATTTTCGTTATTTTAGATTTAGGGCATTTATTTATTTATTTTTAGGTGCTTTTAATCCTTTTTAGGTCAAATTTAGTTCATGTTATGGTTAGGTATCAATTAGGAGTTATTTTAGAATATATCTTCTATTTTGTCAAGTTTTATGGAGCCTTTAAATAGGCTTCTAAGTTTGTAAACTTTTTTCAGAGTATTATTGATATTAATAAAAATTCATACTTTTGTCTATTGTTTCTTTGGTTGATTCCAGAACCCTTTTTCCTTATGGATTCAAGGAATCCTTGTGGATTCGAGGTTATTTTCAAAAGTAAATGTGTTTTGTTTCTTGTTTTCTAGAAGTAGACGTGTTGATGCATCTGCATCCCGCATCAAAATAAAAAATTAAGGACTAAAGTGACACATTTAAAAAGGTAGAGACCATTTTGAAGCGTTAGGCAATGATTGAGGACTAAAATGATAATTACATCTAAATTATTCTTTGAAAAACCCTATGATGAAAACCATTATATAGGTATCTAATAAAAATATAAATTTGATTGAAATGCAATGAAATTTTAATAATTTAAATCATGGGCTAATGTTTACCTTGGTTAACTTTAATGCCCATTAAACCTTGGTTAACTTTAATGCCCATCAAATTCCTCCCCCTCCCCCGACCTTCTTTTTGGGCTAGGAGAGTGGATTCAGTTTTGATTTTTCATATTTTAAGAGTGGCACTCAGGTATGAAATTTGGAGATGAGACATGGGCCACTATAGTTGGGATTATGATTTGATATTTTTTTCAAGTCATAGGTTTTCTTTTCTTAGTTTCTAGACTCAATTATAAGTCCAAATTATTGTAATTTCAATATTCAATAAGGGGAAATTAAAGAGAGAATTCAAAAATTAAGCAAATTATGAGTCAAGGGGAAAAAGAAATGTAAATTGAGTTCTTCTATGAGGGAAAAAAAGAAGATATTGGAGGGGAGATGCAATTAAATAGAGAGAGAGAGAGAGAGAGAGAGAGAGAGAGAGAGAGAGAGAGAGAGAGAGAGAGAGAGAGAGAGAGAGAGGAAATGTTAGTTTAGCTATTCAATGCGAAGGGGAAGAGAAGATTAGAAGAGGGAGAAATAAAGGAGGGAGGAATGAAATGGAAAGTGAGTAAACAAATGGCTCTGATGTATTACAATTAGAAACACACATAATTATTATAAATGTTAGGGTCATAATTTATTGTAAATGGCTAATCTTTTGACAAAATGCACTTTATTTGTAATTGGGTATATCTAAGATGGGTTTAGTACTACAAGAAACATGCTGTTCAAGTCAAGTATTAAAGACATGAAGATTGGTCCAAGAAACAAGTGATGAAAAGCTATTCATTAAGTCTCGATAGATAACTTGACAGATGCCTGCTATCGAGACTTAATGTAAAGCTTGAGAGATAGCTCGATAGCAACTCGATCTATCGATAATTACGATTTCAGAATTTTCAGATTTGAAATTTGGCTCAGTCTTGTATATTTGTACATTTGTTTGAGGTTTCTTTTGTCACAACCCTAAACATATATAAGGCTTATTTTTAAGAGCCATCACACACAAATACAGAGACCAAGAGACATATTTTCTCTATGTGAAGCTATTGTGTTTGTATGCCATAGGGTTTTGTAATTAAGTGATTCCTAATCTTTATTGTTGATGAACTGAAGAACTTTGCAGCCAACAACATCTGTTCAAGTTGCTGGAGTTAGTCACGTATTAGGATCCGTGCAAAGTGTTAGTCACAAATTGGAGGTTTGTACATCAAAGGAAAGAAGGCTATTACAAGATCAAGTCCAATTAAGTATTAGAGCAAAGGTTCAACTGTAGGTTGGTATTTCAAAATAGGCCAGGGTAGTTGGTAAGATTATTTATACTTGTAACCGATTGATTGTTGATTAGTGGATTCTTAGGAGTGGCAACCTTAAAATCACCCGGTGGGGTTTTTGCTTTGTGAGGTTTTTCCCATTTGTTTACCAATCACTATGTCTAATTTATTTTTCACTGCACTTAGTATTTTTGGTGATTTGTTAGTGCCTTCACAATTTGCATGCAATTGAACCTAAGTAATCAATTTGGGTAATTGAATTAATTAACCGGAGTCAAACTATCTTAACCCAACAATAAAAACCTCTGTTATAATATTGTATAGTTTATATGGTTACTAATATTAGAAACTTCGACATGAACAAAATTTATCATGCTTGTATCTCAACTTTTACTATATTTATGTTTAGATGCATGTTTTACAAAGTATTTGAAGGAGTTTATTTTTTGAAAAAAGAACTAAGATGACATCTTATTATGAAAATTAATTTATAAGAAATTGAGAAAAAATTTGTTTTAAAGTTTTTAAGCATTATAGTTATATATATGTTTAGATTGTTTTAAAGTAATTAAGAGGGGGAAACGAGCTTTATTTCACAGCTAGAATTTATTTGTTCAACTTTACTTCATCCTATAAGGTGGAATCCACAATGTTAGGAATGAAGTTGAAGAAACAAGAATTTAAAATAACATTTCCCAAAATGACATCAAAGTGAGTGAAGTTGAATAAGTGTTCGAACAAAATAGTTTTTGTTGCCGATATGTTTATAAATATGGTTAAGATAAATATTTTTATATTTATGTTTAAAATAATTTGGCTATATGTCTATAAATATGCTAATTATTTAGTAAATTTTTTAGGCTATGCATAAAATTTACTTACGTTTTCTGCACATCTTTTCACCCTTCAATAGACAAAAGTCATAATGGTCTATTTTGATCCTAGAAGATATCTTAAAGGCTTTTGTACAAGTTTCCAAGGATAGTTAGACTAATCATTTGTACTTAGTGATGTCTGCTTATATTTTCCTATTACGTTATTGTTGGTTTTGTTTTTACCTTGGTAATCGGTACCTTTATGTGTTTTGAGGTGTATATTTATGACACTTTTCTTACTCCATCCCTCTGTTATTTTTAAGTTGCTTTGTTAGAGGACTTGTCAAATTATTTATTATTTTATTCTATGATATTATTTTTTATTTACTACCATTTATGTAGAATGTTCTCATACATTGTTGCACGAGTTAACAAGTGGTTATATTTTATCTTCAATCAATCCAAGTTCCCAACTATTGTCATATTATTTACTTTTTTTAATAAAATTCTTAAAATTAATAAAAATAAAAATGCATTTATACTATGATTCACAATGTATAAAACACACACACACACATGTATGTGTATATATATATATATATATATTATACTTTAAAGGTGGAGAGTGGTTATCAATCAATCTTTTCTGGATGTCTCGCTTACCCAGTTTAGGGAGGATAAACCTTGGGAAAAAAGATTGAAAATGAAACTCCTATTTTCCTACCATAATGGCTGTTTATATATTGAAAACAAAATTTTTTTTTTTTTTGAAGTACTTAAGCTTTATAGTTATATATGTGTTTAGAACTTCATTTTAGATAGAAATTAGAAGAGAAAAAGAGAGCTCTATTTCAAATTTAGAATCTGTTTATGCAACTTTACTTCATCCTATAAGGTGGAACTAATAATATTAGGAGTGAAGTGGAAGAAACAAAATTTTTTTAATTAAATTTAACCAAATAAGTGTAATAGTTTAAGAAGACTTTATTAGACTTCTTCCTATGTGGCTTCATAAAAAGAAATTTCTTATTAAATAAGTTTAAGGATATTAGTTGGATCTTGGAATAATAATGACTTTTTAAAGAGGCAATAACCAAGCAAAACCATACTTGATAATTGCATATTGGATGTTAATATATTAAACATTAACAAGAAAGAATGTTCTACATGAATATGACATAATAAACATTGGAATGGGTGGAGTTGAATATAATAGTGATTGTTGTTGATATGTTCATAAATACGCTTAAAGATATATATGTTTATAAGTAGGTTTAAAAATAGTATAGTTATATGTCTATAAATATGTTTATTATTTAGTAAATTATTTATGTTATGCATAAACTTCACTTATGTTTTCTACAAAAAATTCCACCCTTCAACAAATGGATTGACATAATAAACTATTTAGATCCTACAAGATATCTTAAGGGCATGTGTACAAGATTCCAAGGATAGTTTGGCTAATTATTTGTACTTAGTGAGGTTGTTGGGATATAGATAGGTTTGTTGGGATGGGTGTTGCTGGGTGAAAGATTTATTTGACGCCAAAAAGATTACAAATAACTTATGATAGATAGAAAATTTAAAATAACAATAGAAGGACGGATTTGGAGTTCAAAGTTGGGGATAAGATATTCCTTAAAGTTGATCCTATCAATAGAGTTACGAGATTTGGTAAAGTCGATAATTTTATCCCTCGATATGTAGGGTCATTTGAAATTTTGAAATAGATTGATTTAGTTGCTTAAAAATAATTGGCATTACTGTCAACTTTTATCAAATGTGCAGTGTGTTTTATATTTCCATTAGATACCAGGTCTATTTGTTTGCACATAAAATATTTTTCAAAAATTGGTTTCCACAACTTCAGTTGTTTGATTTGGCCACAATCTCTAGTCAACATGAGGGTGTAAAACACGTTATGCCCTCAGTTAACAACAGACCCCATCTCTTCAACCCACCATACACTCCTCCACTACATAGTTGACCCAACTGTAACCCACCGTGACCCACTAGATCCCTTCATGACCTAACCACTCTCTCTCTCTCTCTCTCTCTCTCTCTCTCTCTCTCTCTCTCTCCACCACAATCTACCTACGGACACAACCATTTCCACAGTCAATTTCACAACTTGCTGACTTGTTCAATTAAAAGGCTAACTTAGAATAGTAGGTCACACAAGGTAGAAAATGTTCATAACTCGCATTTGTACAAGTCACCAAGTTGTAAAATTGGCTTTGTGATTGGTTGCATCTCTAGATTTATTTGTGCATGACCCTCGCCCCATTACGGATCCACCCACTCAGATGACCCTGTCAAAGATTGAATTTTTGAGCATATCAGAAAGTGGTAGACCCTCTAACCTTATTGATGACTTGAATATCCAATACACATTATATGTTGCTCTCATTTGAATTCACACAATCACCATTGCAGCTTTCTTTGGCTGACTACAAAGTTGTGAAACATTACTCTAATTTAGAATGATTTAATACAAATTAAAAGCTGATGTGTATGTTAGCATAAGAATGTGCAGTAGAATGAACAAAATAAATGAAACAAGATGAGACATGGGCACATGGCATACCTCATAGAGTTCATCTAATATAAGTATCAACTGGTGACTAAATGAGATTCTTAAATTATCATCGACCAAATCATCTGTCTTTGAGTTCCCAAGTAAATGTCCCTGATAAAATGTTGAAGTGCACATCTTTAATTTGAATACAAATAGAAAACTAATAATATTAAGATTAGAAGATTTCATTTTCCTTTGCTCCCTTTAAGACTTAACAAAACATTAGGCATGATTATCCCTGCATTAAAAAAAAAATTTTTTTGCTAACAATGTAAGTCAAACTCATTAGACAGATTAAGTTGAAGTTCTTGAATAGGAATTATACCCTCATATTCAAATTCAGCTCTAGCTACATCAAAACCAAATTTGGCTCAACAAACAGATAACATAATATGTTACATATTGACTTAAGGGACTTTCAAAATAAGCCAACTAACACGATAGAGTTTGGTAAGTATAAGTAAAGCATCAAATAGCTGTAAGTCCATACCAAGTGAGCAGAAACAACCTTACCATGTGGCTGAGGTCCTTTCCGAGCAGTAGGAAGTAAAAGGAAATAAACAACCAAATATTGATGCCCTTTTTGTAAAAGAACCAAGATGCAAACAAACACCAAAGTTGACATTCATCAAGTTTTAATGTGTGTGTGTATATATATATATTTTTTTTTCTTTTTTTATCACAAATCACACATTATCATTAATAATAAGATCAAATTCAAAATTCTACTTCACTACCTGTGTCAAAGACAACAACCCAATCTATCCAAACCCTAATTTTGCAGATGGAAAAATATATAACACAAATTTCCACCTTAGATCGCCAAAACCTAAAGTACAAAAAAAAAAAAAAATACCCCTTTCTAATACCAGCGAACCAAAGGCCAACCATTTAGCCATAGCAACCCAAAGCACCAAAAGCAGATCACTCACAACCATAAACAAAATGCCACAAACAATTGAAGTGGAGAGAGAGAACAATATATAGAAAGTAATAACTAGGTAGATAGGTTTTCAATTGAAGAGGAATTCTTACCTCCAGTTTGAATTTGCTCTACAGAGGAGACTGGCTTTTGTTGCAATTGACAATCCAAAGAGCATGAGAAGGAGAATCTAAATGGAATAGGGGAGGTTGGCTTCAGTTGCAATGCGTAAGGTTAGAGAGAAAGCGACACGCATAAGAGGAGTCGCGTAATAAGTTAAGTAAAAAATCAAAATAAATAACTCAGATTATAAAGTAGAAATAAAAAATGCTTATGTGAAAAATTGTGGAGCTAGCAAAACTGCTGTGGCAACATATTATGAGATCAACAAAAAGTCAGAGGCTTTCATTTTATAGTATATATAGATTATGGATACGTATTGATTATTTTTTCTTACCATATCAGTTTCAAAACAAAACAACTTGAAACCAGTTATATTTTTAAGTTTTCTTAATAGGAAACTTGATCACTTCATCTCCATATCACATCATTCAATTAAAATTACGTAAACATTGATCAATTAAGTGAGAGTTATCATACTGTAAGCTCTAATAGGAAATATTAACCCGGAAGCTACTGTAAGCTCTCTTATTGATAAGGATACGAGAGGTTGAAATGTAGACTTGGTTGATAGAAAATTTTTCCCATTTGAAGCATCAAGCATTAAGTCACTTCCTCTACCCGATTATACTTTTGGAGATATTCTTATTTGGCCATTATCAAAAGATGGTTAATACTAAGTGAAATCAGGTTATAGGCTGCTGTGTGTATCTGAAGAACAAGATCAAACTAGCAGTTTTAATGATATATACTGTTTAAAGCATTTATGGAGGGGAGAATGGAGCTTACATACCCCAAATAAAGTAAAATATTTCCAATGGAGGCTTGCAAGGAAGCATTAACAACCAAAGCCAACTTGATGAATCGCAAAATCACCACAGAAAATGCCTGCAATAAGTGCAAGAATGATGTAGAGAGTGCTATACATGCCTTTTTGTGGTCATGTAACTATATTAGGCCAATTTGGGAAGAGGAATTCAAATGGGCAATTCAGGAAATTCGTGCAATGTCCTAGTTCATCGATGTGGTGGGTTTCATCTTAAGGGAGAACAGAAACAAAGATTTATTTGCTATGTCGGCCTGGAGGATTTGGTACAGACAGAATGCAATGCAGAAAAATCAACAAGTTGTTCCAGTGAACCTGGCCTGCAGTAAAAAAAAGAAAAATTTGAGGAATAACAACGCCACAATTCATCAAACAAGCCATCTATTCGTGCGGCATGGATATTACGACCACGATGGATTAATCATGGTTGCCCTGGTATAGAAAATTCCCCTACCCAACTCGGCTGATATGGTTGAAGCATTAGCATCAAATAGGGTCATTATTTTTACGAGAGATTGGGCTTACAAAGGCAAACTTTTGAAGGTGACTCTACACGTATTATTGAAGCTCTTCGGGGAAGATCAGCTCAATGTGCTCAGTTTGAGCACATTTTAAATGATGCAAGGTATGAAGGACTACAGTTTTTCTCATGTTAACAAACATGGGAATAGCATAGCTTATTCTCTAGGCAGATGAGCAAAATTGCCATCAATTTATATAGTCTAGATGGAGAATGTTTCATCAGATATTGAAAATCTTGTAAGCGCTGAATTAACTTAACGTTCAATATAATTTCAATCCCCTTGTCAAAAAAAAAAAAGAGACTTATCGTATAAAGAGATTTGACCTACAATTGGTGTCAAGATAATAGACAACACTGCTCTTTATATCATATATGTGGTTGCTCTTTATAAATGGAGATGAATCAAAACTTTATAGATTCTGTATAATTGAAAATAACTTTGTCCAACCAAGGCCCATCTATATGCCAGTCTATCAATAGCCCTCTGGGCAACGGATTTGCCCAACTTAATTGTTAAAAGCCTATGAATGGAGCCTGTAAACAAAAGCCCAATACGTGGTTGCTTGAACGAGCTAGGCCTGGAGTGGACAAGTTTGGGACCTACAAGCATGTAAATTGTAGGGAAAAAATTGTACTTCTAAGGTTTAAAATTCTCTTTTTCCCTCAATTCCCTGTTGATATACAAAATCTTGGATAGCTATCGGAGTCATATATATACATACATACATATATATATATATATATATATAATCCTTCTGTCATTAGGGTATAAATAGACAATTACACCTATGTGACCTAGATTTGTGTTCTTTGACTTGTAGTGTCTAATAGTAAATGTGTCCTATAGTTAACTTCAACTTTCTTCAACATAAATGATCTCAAGGACACCTTAACCGCTTTTGGTCACATTTACAATCACCTTACTAATTAGGCTTGTAAAACTCATAGTTTTCAAATCCAGACCGTTCAATGAACCGTTAAAGAGAGAGGTTCAAGGTTTTGAAGGTCGAACCAAGGTTGAACCGAGGTTGAACCATGATGATGTCATAATTATTTTTTTAAAGATAAATAAATATATTAAATTAGTAAAAGGAGAAAAAATGACTAAAATAGCTAAAATAAATATTGAAATTTATCTTTCAAATGTATTTTTTATATCATAAGTTTTATAAGACAAATACAAAATATTAAATTATAAGAAAAAATAAATTAGATATCAAATTTCTTAATCAAGGGAGTTGATAACATAATGGAAATTGTTTTAATTTAGTGAAGATATATATATATATATATCCTTAACATTTTTGTGCAAGCCTGTATTTAAATTAATCTTAAGTTTTCCCCAACGGCCCAAGCCCATTTTTTTTTTTTAGTAAACAGTAATACTTATTAGAAAACACACAAAAATAATAATAGTGTTTTAAACTGGGTTTATAATACATTACATAACTAGAGTACAACTACAAAACGGCCTAACTTTTGTATTATAGACTGAGGTTATAAACAACAAACACTAGACACACATAACCAATGTGAGATAAACATTTTTTTTTTTTAGTAAATAGTAATACTTATTATAATACACCCAAAAATAATAATAGTGTTTTAAACCGGGTTTATAATACATTACATAATCAGAGTACAACTACAAAAGAACTTAACATTTATAGTTGTAGAGTGAAAAGTCCATTTAAATGGTCAACTACTTATGAAATTTAAAATTTTAAAAACAAAATTGTAAAATATGGAAGATTGGCAGACTTGTCCATTAAAAAATTAGTTAAATACTAATACAAAGCCCAAGTTAATGGATGACAACCAAGCATTTGGTACAAGTATTTGACACTTTGCACTTTGAGTCTTTGAGTAGGAGACCGTGATAGAAAAAACTAAAAGCTCATATTCATCATCTCATTTGCAAAGAAATAGCAGACTTCAGAAGACCCAAAACGAGAGAGAGAGAGAGAGAGAGAGAGAGAGAGAGAGAGAGAGAGAGAGAGAGAGAGAGAGAGAAGAAGAAGAAGAAGAAGAAGAAGAAGAAGAAGAAGAAGAAGAAGAAATGGAGATGCAATCTCAAGATCTGACTGCATCTCATCGTGGTTGAGAAGTTTCAACAATGGCAGTAAGTATCCAAAAATAAAAAAATCTGACTTGGTTGAACCTTTAAGAACCGTCCACGGTTTTCAAAGCCGGGAGGTTCAACCACAGTTCATTGGGTTCACTGCTTTTTCTACCTATGCCGGTTTTGGGAGCTAAAAGAACCGTTTTGATGAACGGTTTCCGGGTAACCTGGTCGGACCATACGGTTCGGTCCAGGTTTCAAAACCATGGTAAAACTATGGAGAATTTTATAGTTCAATTAACACCTCTTGATATTTCTAATTAAGACATTCAGATTTCAAATTTCTCAACCCCATTTATTGATGTATAAAAAAGTCTAAAACTAATTTTCTTTTATAATGATTGTAAAATTCATTATTCAAAGGTTTCATAATTTAATGGCATAACACACTCTCCTTTATTAGGAAAAGTAGGGTTCAAATCTTCACTTCCCTAGTATTATAACTATTGTATTATAAATAAATAAATAAAAATATAAAATTAATTAATCTTTGTGTCGTGGATCATTAATAAACCATAATCTCCAATAAACCCCTCAAGTATGTTATAGTAATCTAGCATGATGTGCTCACTTGTCCTTGTAGGTGCCCTTATACTAAATGATAGGGATTTAAAAATTTTCCCCCTGTATAAATAACCAACGAACAAAAGTAAGGAAGGAAGCTTCCCCATCTGCCCTTGTGAGTTGCGACAACAAATCAAAAGGAAGGATATAATAGGGGATGAGAATGGTTCCAACCTTGAACCTTCTTATAAAACTAACATGGAAGACACACACACACACAAAAAACTAACATGGAAGATTTCTTTTTCTTTTTTTAATGGAAAGATGGTAAATCTTCATAAACGTTGTGAGTGTTTTGGAGAGCTTCAATGGATCAATGGGACATAGGATTTTTTTTTTTTTGGGGTATCATATATGGGATATATAGCACGTCAATTACATAGGACCAACCCTTATATAAGTGGATGATATGTATTCCCCAGAGACAACCTAGCTTTGCTTATTCCAAATTTGTGTTTTGTTAAAGTCTTTTGACTCTTTTCTATTCCAATTAGTTATTTTCAATTTTTCAATCCTTTATCCTACTCAATTTTCTAACGTTATATATATAACCAATTGAGTTACAAGACTTTTAGTATTAGCAAAAAGATTTATTTTAATATTACATTTTGCCATTTTTGACTTTTTCATCCACTACTTAACAATGAGGATTATTTTGAGATAAGAATAAAAGATAGAGGACTAATTGAAACATTTTTAAGGGTAGAGAGCACTTTAATACGTTGGGCAATGATCAAGGAATAAAATAATAATTACATCAAAAATTATTCTTTGAAAGAACTTAGACAAAAGCATTGTATAGGTCGCTCATAAGAATAAAAATCTAATTTAATGCAATAAAATTTTAACAAATTAAAACATAGGGTAAGGTTTACCTCGGCTGGCTCTCATCATTTTGTCTGTGTAATCTGAGGAAGCTTCAAGGGGGAGGGGAGGGGGAAGAGATATGTACAATTAAGTAGAGAGAGAGAGAGAGAGCTCTACATTAAGGGGGGAAAAAAGAGAAAATTAGAAAAGAGAGAAGTGGAACGAAAAAGGAGGAATTAAATGGAAAGTAAGTGAACATCTGGCTCTGACATATTATAATAAAAGACCATACAATAATTACAAAGACCTTTGTTATAATATTGTATAGATTATATGGTTCCTAATATTGGAAACTTCAACGTGAACAAAATATGTCATAGTTGTCTCTCAATTTTGATTGTTGTATTTGTGTTCAAAAATATGTTTTACATAAGATTTGAAGGGGTTTATTTTTAAGAGTAATGCTTGAGATACAAATTTTTTACAAATTGCTGATGTGGTAAGTGATTATTGGTAAATGAAAAAATAAGGTTAATGGTGGGTTTAGATAAAAACTAATAAGAAGCTGACCACATCTATAATTTGTAAAATAATTTGTGATTGTAATTGTAAGGACTCAAAATATATTTGGACCTAAACAATAGGATTTGTAAAGCGTGGGTAAAAGGACTAAGCACCAACAAAGCAAATAGCAAAAAAAAAAAAAAAAAACGATCAGTGTGAGATTCATAGAGCTAATAATAAAAGAATTTGACTAAGTATTTGGGAGAACCATAACAGTGATTTTTGCTGGGTGTTTACGAAGGAAATTCATCCTCGGCCCAATCCGAGGATCCGATCTGAGGATCCCTTGACCTAGAACTAACATCAACTAGGGTTGTCTTTGGACACCCTGAAGATATTCCTCCTCCCTCCCCCCCCCCCCCTTTTTTTTTTTTCTTTTTTGCCTTTTAGGTGGGGATGTTATCTATTATATGTCTTTTTTTAGTTGATCCCTGCCGTCTACTTTTTGATCATCCAAGCCTGTACTTGAGTGCCTATCCCATCAGTCGCCTTTGCAGGCTTTCTGTTAGTTGAAGCAACCAATGCATCACTGCTGGCTGGTCAACTCACCATTGATGTGATCAGAATATAAGTGGAGTGCATTTAATGAGTGAGTTACAGCTCATCCTCGGATTATGCCCTTTCCTCGGCTTGGACTTCGGGCCTGATGTCTTTGGACGACTTGGGCATCGTTTGACCATCCTCGGATTATGCCCTCTTCTCGGTTTCTATTTTGGGCCTGATGTGGGGTGGGCTGGGGTTGCCATAATATTTGGGGCCCCACAATAGCCCCTCAAAATTCTGCTGTTTGACCCTTTGGGCGGGGAGGAGGATTTTGACATTCTTGGGCCTATTGTATTGGCTTGTCGGACTTTGCCTTTCTGCCAGTGTTACCATCCTTGCAACTGCCCCTGCAACTTTCTTTGGCATAATGGGCCTGTATGAGGAATTTTTCCTTATTTCTGTAAGTCTTCTTCTCTTTTTAGTCTATACTGTTTAGCCTAAGTTCCTTGCTAGTTCCTCTAGGATGGGTAGGTTTAAGTTGCTGAGCTTTAGCATTCAGCTTTACTTGGTTTTCGTTCCTAGCAGGGCTCATTATTTAGCACACAAAGGGGTTGGCTCTGCCGTAGGTTTGGGCCTACGGTCAGTATAAAACCCTGGTTCTGCCCGATGCTTAGATTGTCCTATAGTGACTAATTTCTCCAGAGGCTAGGGTCCGAGGACCATGTAATGCCTAAGTTCTGTCTAACTCTTAGTTTTCAATTTGAATGGTTAAGCATTGGGGGTATCCCCACAAATCAACTCTTAGTTTTCAGCCTGAAGTAGCTGGTTTCTCTAGAGGCTTGGGTCCGAGGACCATGCAAGACCTTGGTTCTGTCTAGTACCTAGTTCTTTGATTTTTTAGTAACTTTCCTTAAGTAGTTAATTTCCCTAGAGGCTTAGGTCCGAGGACCATGCAATGCCTAGGTTCTGTCTAACTCTTAGTTTTCTGATTTTTAAGTAGCTTTATTTAAGTAGTTAGTTTCCCCAAAGGCTTGTGTCCGAGGACCATACAATGCCTTGGTTCTGTCTAACTCTTAGTTCATAGTCTGAATTATCTGGTTTCCCCAGAGGCTTGAGTCCGAGGACCATGCAATGCCTTGGTTCTGTCCAGTACCTAGTTTTCTCATCTAAAGTATCTAGTTTCCCTAGAGGCTTGAGTCCGAGAACCATGCAATGCCTTGGCTTTGTCCAGTACCTAGTTTTCTCATCTGAAGTATCTAGTTTCCCCAGAGGCTTGGGTCCAAGGACCATGCAATGCCTTGGTTCTGTCCAGTACCTAGTTTTCTCATCTGAAGTATTTGGTTTCCGCAGAGACTTAAGTCCAAGGACCATGTAATGCCTTGATTCTGTCCAGTACCTAGTTTTCTCATCTGAAGTATCTGGTTTCCCCAAAGGCTTGAGTCCGAGGACCGTGCAATGCCTTGGTTCTGTCTAGTACCTAGTTTTCTCATCTGACGTATCTGGTTTCCCCAGAGGCTTGAGTCCGAGGACCATGTAATGCCTTGGTTCTGTCCAGTACCTAGTTTTCTCATCTGAAGTATCTGGTTTCCCCAGAGGCTTGGGTCTGAGGACCATGCAATGCTTTGGTTCTGTCCAGTACCTAATTTTCTCATCTGAAGTATCTGGTTTCCCCAGAGGCTTGAGTCCGAGGACCATGCAATGCCTTGGTTCTGTCCAATACCTAGTTTTCTCATCTGAAGTATCTGGTTTCCCCAAAGGCTTAGGTCCGAGGACCATGCAATGCCTTGGTTCTGTCCAGTATCTAGTTTTCTTATTTGAAGTATCTGGTTTCCCTAGAGGCTTGAGTCTGAGGACCATGCAATGCCTTAATTATGTCCAGTACTTAGTTTTCTCATCTGAAGTATCTGGTTTCCCCAGAGGCTTGAGTTCGAGGACCATGCAATGCTTTGGTTCTGTCCAGTACCTAATTTTCTCATTTTAAGTGGTTATGCCGAGGATAAGACCCTGCTCTATTCTGCCTCTTCGTTTGGCGCGACTCTTCTAATTACGAGGCGTCTCTTGGGTTGTTCGAGTAACGCATTTTGACGCTTCAATGCCCCCTCGTTAATGAGGCGCCTTCTCATTAATGTCAGTTGTGGATTTATGAGGATCTAGCGGCGAATAAGCCCTTTGGAATCTGGGTGGAGTTATTGCCTCTGGAAATCTCTCCCTGGGACTTCGTGCTGGTTGGCTTTCACCAATTTTCGCTCTCTATAAAAGACCTTTCTGGGACAACTCTTTTGACCAAACCTCACAAAGACATTCACCAACACACAATTCATAAGCCCTGCAAAAATAGCGATTTGTGCCCCACAAAATGAGTTGGCGTTTGGAAAGGGCAGTCACGAGGAAGCCTAGCCCCTTTCAGGAGCCAAGGATGGCACTCCGACCCTGGACGTCATACTGGGGTTGGGGTAGGAGAAGGCTGAAGGTCTTTCTTCTTTTCAACCTAACCGGAGATGGACTCCTCCTTACCGTCTGGAGAAGGATCCCGAAAGAACGTAACCTTCTTCCCCCGGGCCTAGATCCATCAGCCCTTTCAAGCTGGCAGTGATGGATTTGGGAGGGAAACCAGGCGAAACCGAGAGGGGGAACCGCCCTATGCCGCGGCCCCTTCCCCCTCAACGTTGCCTTCCTTCCTTCTTTTCCCTTTCCCTCTTCTTCTTTTGCTCCTCAACCAGCCCTCCTTCTTTCATTTCCTCTTCTCTTGCTTCACAACCAGCCTTGTTAAGCGCTTTTCAATGTAGTTAGCTCTAGAACAAGCCCCATGGGCATCAATTGTAAGATGTAACTTTTTCTTCATATATTAATAAAGAAGTAGACCTGTTTTATCTCTTTTATTTTTCACATATATCATGTTTCTTGTGATTATTGCCTTCTGAGTGAATGTTGTTGCTATATACTGTATTCTTTTGGTTTTTTTTTTTTTTTTTTAGTGCTGCCCTTAATCTTTTCACACCGACCACCATACTTGCTAGTGCACAAGTCCGCCCCACGGTGGGCACCAATTGTAAGGACTCAAAATATATTTGGACCTAAACAATAGGATTTGTAGAGCATGGGTAAAAGGACTAAGCACCAACAAAGCAAATAGCAAAAAAAAAAAAAAAGAAAACGATCAGTGTGAGATTCATAGAGCTAATAATAAAAGAATTTGACTAAGTATTTGGGAGAACCATAACAGTGATTTTTGCTGGGTGTTTACGAAGGAAATTCATCCTCGGCCCAATCCGAGGATCCGGTCCGAGGATCCCTTGACCTAGAACTAACATCAACTAGGGTTGTCTTTGGACACCCTGAAGATATTCCTCCTCCCTCCCCCCCCTTTTTTTTTTCTTTTTTCCCTTTTAGGTGGGGATGTTATCTATTATATATCTTTTTTTAGTTGATCCCTGTCGTCCACTTTTTGATCATCCAAGCCTGTACTTGAGTGCCTATCCCATCAGCCGCCTTTGTAGGCTTTCTGTTAGTTGAAGCAACCAAGGCATCACTGCTGGCTGGTCAACTCACCATTAATGTGATCAGAATATAGGTGGAGTGCATTTAATGAGTGAGTTACAACTCATCCTCGGATTATGCCCTTTCCTCGGCTTGGACTTCGGGCCTGATGTCTTTGGACGACTTGGGCATCGTTTGACCATCCTCGGATTATGCCCTCTTCTCGGTTTCTATTTTGGGCCTGATGTGGGGTGGGTCGGGGTTGCCATAATATTTGGGGCCCCACAGTAATTATATATTAGACATAAAAAACAAAATTTGTTTCAAAGTTTGTAAGCTTTATAGTTATATGTATTTATAGTTATATTTATGTTTATAATTTTGTTTTAGATAGCAATTGATGAAAGGGGATGAGGAAAAAAACTTTATTTCAAAGCTATAATTTTTTTTGTTTAACTTTACTTCATCCTATAAGGTGGAACCTACAATGTTAGGAGTGAAATTGAAGAGACAAAAAATTGGAAATAAAATATGCCCAAATTAGTTAACATAGTTTATATGTTTATAAATATGTTTAATTTGTTCACTAAATATCTCTAAGATTTATATGTCTATGAATATGTTGAAGGTTATTTTGTGCAAAATATTGGTATTATCTCACTCATTAACATTATTGTATAACATTCTAAACATTAGAATGAGTGAAGTTGAAGAGAAATATTTAAACATATTTTCATATTTAGGATATAGCTTTTTTATTTGTTTTTATGATAGATTCAAAAATAGGGTTAGCTGTTTAGTTTAGAAAATTCCCATTAGTTGTAGGGTTTATTTCTTCTTTAGTGCCTTTTGTTAACTTCTTTTTTCCCAAAAAAAAAAAAAAAAAAATCATTGAATATAATTCTCTAATAATCATTGCAAAAAAAAAATAATCATTTCAAATTTAAAAAAAATAATAATAATAATGTTGTAAAGTTGTGATTTACAACTGTGTTTTTGTTGGCTTTTATTCCGTGCCAAATTTGATTGTAATTATGTTCAATCGTTTAAAACCCTGTATTTGTTGTGGGACTGGTTGTAAGGGTTGTGTGATAGAGAGTGTGTTTGAAGACTCAAGCATTTGAAGAACTGAAGAATTCTCGCGGGTATCTCGCGACCAAGCATCCCGCGAAGTAAACCATGTGCCAGGCACATGCTGGAATGTGAAGAGTCAGGCCAGGTGGAAACAACTGTGTCTCGCGAGTATCTCGCGGGTAAGGCCTTCCCGCGAGACACCCGCGAGACTAGCTGTTCTGCCAGCCTGTACTTTTTGAGTCACACCTTTTGCACCTCTCCTATATATACCATCATTACCCACAATTGTTGAGGAATGCTTCAGAGAGAAAACCCTAGCCAAACACATTGGTAATTAGAGATTGTCTTCCCCACCTTTCTCTATACATTTGCTTGTGGTATTTCCTCAACCCTTCCCTCTCCATTATCCATATCTTAGAGAGGTTGATAGCCCAAACACTTACCACACCTTGTGAGTGCTGTGTGACGTTTTGGTGCTGTTGGGAAGCATTGGAAGAAGCCTTGAATGGCAGATGCAACATGGAGCTTGTTGCGGGATCCGGATAACTAGGACAAGACACGGTTCCGAGAAGCCTTGTTGGAGTAGGAGCTTGGAGGGCTTAGGTACAGCGGGTAGACTAGGCTTGGAGGGTCTTTTGCTAACCCATGTATCCCAACTGATTGTCTAGTGGATCGATTTCCGCTTGGAGGGCGGCGGAGAGGTTTTTCGCCGAGTTCTTCGGTTTCCTCTTCGAGAACACGTCTCGGTGTTTTCTGTGTTTGCATCCTTCTTCCCTACTCTTGTTTAATTCCATTATACTGCTGTGTTGCTTAGTTTATGGATTAGAGTAGCTTACTTGTTCATCCGCTCGCTTTTACACTATTCCGCACTTTGTATTAAAGTTGTGTAAAATCTATTGAGCCGTAATTTTAATTTGGGGGTCTAAACAGCTCTTGTGTTTTTCAACACATTTTCGAGCTTTCAATTGGTATCAGAGCGGGTACACTTGCTGAGGTTTAATTACCTAAGTGTGATCCTTGACCCTTGTTGAGATGGACCGGTCTCAATCGCTCAATGTTCCACCATTTTTTGATGGAAATAATTATGCATTCTGGAAAGTTAGGATGAGAGCATTTTTATGCTCTATTGATGATACCGTTTGGGATGCGGTTGAGATAGGTTGGACTAAGCCGGAGGCTCCTAAGTCCACTTGGGATAAGGCTGCTCTAGCAGCGGCCAATGCTAATAGTAAGGCCTTAAATGCTATTTTTTGTGGTGTGTCCCTTGATGAATTCCACAGGATTTCTCATATGACGGTAGCCAAGGAAGCTTGGGAGATTTTGGAGACTACCTATGAGGGTACAAAGAAAGTTAAGGACACGAAGCTTCAGATGCTTACCACCAAATTTGAAGAACTCAAGATGGGTGATGATGAACCATTTGATTCATTCTATGGGAAGCTAAATGAAATTGTCATTGCTAAACTCAATCTTGGGGAGAAGATTGAAGACACCAAGGTGGTGAGAAAAATTTTGAGGTCCCTACCTGAAAGTTTTAGAGCAAAGGTTACAGCCATAGAAGAAAGCAAAGACTTGGATGAGATTAAGATTCAAGAGTTGATTGGGTCTCTCCAAACGTATGAGCTGGGGCTGCCTTCCCATAAGACGAGCAAATCACTTGCTCTTAAAACCATCACAGAAAGAATAAATGATTCCTCCGAAGAAGATGGAATGGAGAAGGAAGTAGCATATCTTGCAAAGAACTTCCGCAAGTTTCTGAAAATGAGGAACAGTGGAAAACCGTTCAACAGAGGAAAGTTCTCTCCATCAAGAGGTGACAAGAAAGAGTTTAAAGGAAAAGAAGGGAAGGATTATCAACCTTCTTCAGACATTGTGTGCTATGAGTGCAATGGCCATGGACATTTGAAGAAGGAGTGTCCGAATTTTTTAAGGGGAAAAGGGAAAGCTTATGCTACAACGCTCAGTGATACCGACTCTTCTGATACTGACTCGGAAGAGAGCTGTGACGGTGAGGGAAACTACTCCGCATTCATGACAATTGATCATGTAGACTCCTCGGATGACTTGAATGCACTTGTGAAGGAACTTGGTGAGCATTCTGATTTAGAGTCCGTTGGAATTGTTGAAGAATCAGATGAAGAAAAGGATGAGAGTGCAGCTAACCTTCAAGAAAACTACTCATTACTCCTTGAGAAGTCGGGAGAATATGCAAGGGTAGCCAAGGCGGCCGTCAGAAAAATGAAGAAGGCTGAGGAAGATTACCGGAGCCTCATGGTCAGACATAGGGAGGCAAAATGCGAGATAGAAAAGATGAATGGTGAGCTGTCAGGAGCTTACTTAAAAATCAGATTTCTTGAACAAGAGGTGGTTCAAGCACAAGCCAAGATAGATAGGGTCTCCTCCAGAAAGTTGAATGATGTTATCTCATCCCAAAAACAATTCTCAGACAAGTCCGGATTGGGATATACCGGAGTGAGTAGCTCATCAGTCAAAGCTACCAAAGAAGTAAAATTTGTAAAGGCCGTAGAGCAAATTGTAGAGGAGGCCGTTCCTGAGAATGTTAAAGTTGAAAAGAAGAATGTAATTGAGCAACGGATGGTGAACAAGCCCCGAAATCAATCTGTAGGAAGACATGAAAACAGAGCAAGATCTCGTTCAAGACCTCAACGGGGTCCTAGAACAGATTATGTGTGTCACTATTGTGGACTGCGAGGACATACCAGACCAAACTGCCAAAAGCTGAGAGCAGACAACAATGCAAGCGCGCCGCGGTCACGAGGAAGAAGGAATGACAATAGAGCTTGGGGTGGTGAGAACTCAAGAAGTCAAAATCGTGATCCCGAAGTGACAGACGTGATGAAGATGATTGGTGCCTTCACCACTTGCCTGGAGAGTTTTTCAAGGAGGTTTGAAAGTCCCAACTCTCGTACCCAATCCGTCAAGGATATCACCCCAAACGCACGTGACGTGTGGGTGAAAAGGGGTACTCATGCATAAACATGATAATATGTCCATGCATCAATTCTTTCCATGTATAGGGACATTTGTTGTTGCATCCTTTCATGCATTGTTTTATTTTGAATTTTCCTGTTTTGGTTAAACCTGTTTTTGTTGATCTTACTTCTCGTGTTTTGTTTTGGGTGTGTTTCAAAAAATTCAAAAACCCATAAAAATTGAAAAATCTCAAAAAGTTTGATCACTTGTTGTGTGCATATCTCATGTGAGTTTGGCCTAGTACCTTCGTACTTATGGCATAGTGCATTTACGATCTTTACTTGTTCGTATGCACTCTTTTCTGTGTGGAAGAAACCCTGAAAACTATGTGTGACTGTTGTAAATAGATCTTCAAGCCTGTCATGAATGATTGGTCAATAGTCTTGTTGGTCTTGATACTTGCATAGACTTGTGTCTATATCTCTTCCCACTTTATTTTTATGTTTTTGCAAATAGAGCTCTCAAATTGTAAATCTCCAAATGAAAAGAGATATTGAGCTGCAAAAGCCTGTCGCACACACTAGTATTTGACTAGGAAAAAGGGAAAGCGACTCCTTTTAAAGTTAATGTTATGGTGCTCAAAAAGCCAAAGGCTTCTCATCAATGTTGAAATATCATAAATTTCAAGCACCGTCCTAAAAAATGAGATGTTTTGTCCAATCAAAATGAAAATGGACCAATTGTTATGAGTTATAAGAAGCCAAATGAAAAGCTTCTTTGTTATGTTTTCAATGTGTGGGAGGTCATATATACTCATTTCTATAATGGAGATAGTCCACATGATTTCGTATCAGTTGTGTATGACTCGCGTGAATTGATCATTGAAGCTTCGCTCTGGTCTAAGGACTATTTCACATTTGATACTCACACACAACACACAAGTTGTTGATTCAATCAATGCCTATCTCATTTGTGTGATTGTATATGTCCAAATGTGATGTGATTGCCCATGAACTTGTTGATCAAATCCAAAAAGATTTTTGTGAGTTTTGTTAGTTTTTGAAAGTGATTTTATACTCTCTTGTGTTTCTTTTTGGTCAAAATGCTTTTTGTGTGTTTTTCTTCAAAAATCTGGTTCAGAGGTTATTTCGCGAGAAGCTCGCGACTAAGCTGCTTCCCGCGAAAAAGTTTTGAGGGAAATAATTTTTCATCCTGTCATACAGAGACTTTCGCGACTGTCTCGCGACTGTCTCGCAACCAACAGCTTCTCGCGAAATGCTGTTTGGCAAAAACTGGAATTTTATCAAATTCAGACAGAGAATATCGCGACTGTATCGCGACTGTTTCGCGACTTAGCGCTTCTCGCGAAAATTTTGTGCTTCAGTTGCACCTTTCGCGATTGTCTCGCGACTGTCTCGCGGCTCCCTATCCCGCGAAAAACGCGTGTTTTCAGTTTTATAGGGCTGATGTGACAGTTTTTCAAAACATATCAAACTTCCCTCCTTACACTTCTTCGAAACTCTCTCAACCCAAAAACACTATTCCATCAAATCCCTCTCCAAATCAAGATTTTTTCTGCATTTTCTTCTTCAAGGTATGTTGATTAATCACTTCTTTTTAAGTTTTTACTTAGATTTTGCAGTTTTTGTGGTTAGGGTTGTCATAATTGGGGATTTTCGAAATGTTGGGTTGCTTTTCAAAATTGGGGGTTGTTCTTGCCAAATTTTTGATTGGGTTTTGTTGCATTTAATCTTGTTGCATCTATGTTGGCCCATTGTGGCATTTTATCATGTATTTAGGCAAGATTTTACCATGTTCATGCATTGTTCATACTCAAAGTGTTGTCACGCACATTAGGTGTTTGTTTTAATGTCTAAATGATAATGTTGTGCCTAATTGGTCTCAAGTGAGTCCCAATTTCAATGTATTCATGAGTCTTACCATGGTTTGATCTTGAATTGATTGTTGCTCTTGTGAAGATTGCATTTTGAATATGTTACATTTACTTGGCTCACAACTAAACACCTAGGCACACCCTCATGCATCCCTTGTTGCACACACTTGCATACACACAAACACACACTCTTGCACAGTTATTTAAATTCATGCATAGGGTCTTGTTTCCATGCATTCTTATTTTTGATTTAGTGCTGTATATGTTGTAGCATGTTTGTGTGAATTGGTCATGCTCTGTTTTTTTTTTTTTTTTTACATACTCTGTTTTGGGATTATTTCAATAGGTGCAACCTAACTTGAATCTAATCAAGTCATTGCTCTTATAATTTGTGCACTTGTGCTATGTGTGTTGTGTCCACTTGTGCAGATGTCTCCCACCAAGCATGCTGCCTCAAAGAAGAAGGGTCCTAAGCGTGCTCGTACTGAATCCGATCACTTCAAATCCGCGGAAGCAGATATGAAGTACAATGATTGCTACAAGAAAGCAACCATTATCATGGAAAGGGTGGTCCAATTGGAGGAACTTGAGCATACATGCATTCCAGATGCACTCAAAGAAAGAACTTGGACAAAATTGTTGAACCCAATTGGAACCGTGTACTCAGAAATAATCAGAGAGTTCTTCTCCAATGCTGCTGTAGAAGATGACAAGATAGTCTGCTGGGTGAGGCACAAAGAATTTGAGATCACAAAGGATAGCATTCAAGACTTCTTGGAGATTCGTCCTCCCTCACAACCGATGACAGTTCAGTATGATGAGAGATTGGGGCATATCACGGAGATGATATCAGCTCTTGGTGGAGTTCCAAAGAAATCATCAATGGATACTCTCAAGTTCTCTCCAGAAATGAGAACTCTCAGCTATGTCATGATCCATAACCTGTATCCGGTCACCAACCTCACCACTCTCTCGGCTCCAAGGACGAGGTTTCTCTACGACCTCTTTACTCACAAGGAAATTGATATCTGCAGCCACATCTTCCACATTCTGAAGAAGAGCATCACGAAACAAAATTCCAGAACCATAATGCCCTTTCCTTCATTGATCATGGGGCTCATTGCCAAGACAAAGCTGAAATTCCCTAGTGGCCTCACTGTTGTTCAGAGGGATTACCCCATTGGTGCAAACACTCTAACTCGGAGCACAGCACACATTAAAGGCCCCAAGACTGGTGCTCATCTCATTCCACCACCTCGGGTCGTGCCTCAGGATGCACCAGATGAGGGTGGGGATACAGAGGAGGAGATTGACAGGTTTACTTCTGCTCCAGAGACTGCACATCCAGAGACTGCACAGCCATCATCTTCAACACAAACACCAGGTCTCAGCAAGCTTGATCAGATCCTAGCTAAGATGGATCACATGTCCACAGTGCTTGACACTCATGTACAGCACACAGCGGATCAGTTTGCATACCTCCAGGAGCAGATCACCACATTGTCAGCCCAGATTCAGAGCCTATCTCCTTCACATGTATCAGACTCCGACTCCGATCAGATCTAGTCCTTTGGCCATTCCGGTCAAAAAGGGGGAGAAAATTTTGAGGGGGAGCTGCTGAACAAGAGCTTGCACAGCCTTAGGGGGAGCTTAGCCTAGACACCTAGACACATAGCTATAGTTGATATTGGTTATTGGTTTTACAGACGGGTTTCTTTTAGTTTTTTTTTTTGTTTTATGATTACTGTCTTACTGTTTTTTTTGAATTATAGTTCTGACACTTATGCTTTAACCTCAGTATTAATTTCAGTATATTCAGTATATTTTCAGTAGTTTGTGTTTAAATTTCTATGCTTTGTGGCATATATGCTATGTGGCACTTTTATGCATGTACCCATGTTGCTTATGTAAGCTTTAAGGGTTTGTTTCATGTATTGGTTTGTAGGTCTTTGTGGTTTGTGCCATGCATTTGCAATATCTTGCCTATGCAACCTTCATGCATGTTTACTTGTTATTCAATGTCATGCATTCTACTTCAAGTACAACACTCTTGTGCCCATGTAGGATTGTTCCTAGATGCATATACGTTCTATGCATTGGTTGAGTGATGAACACTCGTGTGCCCTAGTAGGATTGTTCCTAGATGCAAATACTTCGTGTATTTCGCATTGGTTGAGTGTTGGAGTTGCAAGTGACTCTCTTCAATTGAGCGTATCTTCTTGCAAATCCGGATGTTCGTTCCATGTGTGAATGAGCATAGTAATTGCTTCTGTATAGTGATTACTTGTTTGATCTTGCCATGATCTAGTGTTTCTATTTCGTTTTGCTCGATCATGCTATTATTGCTCCATATGTTTTCAAGTTTTCTGCATACAATGATGTTATTGTGTTGTTGTGTTTCAGGAGTTACTTGTTCATATGTTTCAAGAGCACTTCAGAATCTAGAATTAGGTGTGAGTGAGTTTTGCCTTTGTTCCCAAACTCACGTTTAAGTCTAGAGTCTGTTTTAGGGTTTTGTCACGGAATAGCCAAAGGGGGAGATTGTAAAGTTGTGATTTACAACTGTGTTTTTGTTGGCTTTTATTCCGTGCCAAATTTGATTGTAATTATGTTCAATCGTTTAAAACCCTGTATTTGTTGTGGGACTGGTTGTAAGGGTTGTGTGATAGAGAGTGTGTTTGAAGACTCAAGCATTTGAAGAACTGAAGAATTCTCGCGGGTATCTCGCGACCAAGCATCCCGCGAAGTAAACCATGTGCCAGGCACATGCTGGAATGTGAAGAGTCAGGCCAGGTGGAGACAACTGTGTCTCGCGAGTATCTCGCGGGTAAGGCCTTCCCGCGAGACACCCGCGAGACTAGCTGTTCTGCCAGCCTGTACTTTTTGAGTCACACCTTTTGCACCTCTCCTATATATACCATCATTACCCACAATTGTTGAGGAATGCTTCAGAGAGAAAACCCTAGCCAAACACATTGGTAATTAGAGATTGTCTTCCCCACCTTTCTCTATACATTTGCTTGTGGTATTTCCTCAACCCTTCCCTCTCCATTATCCATATCTTAGAGAGGTTGATAGCCTAAACACTTACCACACCTTGTGAGTGCTGTGTGACGTTTTGGTGCTGCTGGGAAGCATTGGAAGAAGCCTTGAATGGCAGATGCAACATGGAGCTTGTTGCGGGATCCGGATAACTAGGACAAGACACGGTTCCGAGAAGCCTTGTTGGAGTAGGAGCTTGGAGGGCTTAGGTACAGCGGGTAGACTAGGCTTGGAGGGTCTTTTGCTAACCCATGTATCCCAACTGATTTTCTAGTGGATCGATTTCCGCTTGGAGGGCGGCGGAGAGGTTTTTCGCCGAGTTCTTCGGTTTCCTCTTCGAGAACACGTCTCGGTGTTTTCTGTGTTTGCATCCTTCTTCCCTACTCTTGTTTAATTCCATTATACTGCTGTGTTGCTTAGTTTATGGATTAGAGTAGCTTACTTGTTCATCCGCTCGCTTTTACACTATTCCGCACTTTGTATTAAAGTTGTGTAAAATCTATTGAGCCGTAATTTTAATTTGGGGGTCTAAACAGCTCTTGTGTTTTTCAACACATTTTCGAGCTTTCAAATGCCATTATATGAATTCTTTGTTAACAGTTTCCGTAGTAGGAGTGATATATATATATATATATATCATATGTGTTCAATGATCTATATTATTTGATAAAACACCAAAAGTTTAGCTGAGAGACATGCAAAAGGAGCTCCCATTTGATGTCCCTTGAGAAGACTGTTAATGAGAAAATTGTTTGCAAATATGGAACCACCATATTTTAAAGAGGAAATTTAACCAATCAAAACCAAACATGATAATTAAGTATTGGATGTCCATGAATAAAACATCAACAAGAAGAATATCTACACAAATATGACGTAATAAACATTAGAATGGGTGAAGTTGTAGAAACTTTTGAAAATAATTATTTTTGCTGTTATGTTTATAACTATGTTTAAGACATATTTATTTAGAAGTATCTTTAAGATTACTGTGATTATATGTCTACAAATGCTTATTTTATTAAATTCTCTAGGTTATGCATAAACTTTGTCTATGTTTTCTGCATAACCTTTCACCCTTCAACAAATGGACAGTCATAAAAGACTATTTAAATCTTATAAAACATCCATCTTAAGGGCTTGTGAACAAGATTTCAAGAATAGTTAGGCTAATCATCTATACTTAGGGAGGTTAGCCTATGATAATATGTACTAGTCTGGTATCAAGATGACCATTTATAAGGCTTTATAAGTAGAAGATGAGATCGGTTGGTCATCTTGAGCCATAAGTTATTTAGAGGACTTCTATAAAAATTGATTTTACATATAAAATATTACAAATAGTTTATAGTCAATAGAAAAGTTATGTTGAAAATTGAAGGAATAATTTGGATTTCGAAGTTGGGGATATGAAATTCCTTAAAGTTGATCCTATGAAAGGATTTATGAAATTTGGAAATTTTTGATAATTGAATCCTAGGTATGTAGGGTCATTTGAAATTTTGAAATGGATTGGTTAAAATCTTAAAAAAGAAAAAAAAAAAAAAGGAAAAAAGAAAAAAGAAAAAAGGCTCATAATATGTCTTACATTTCCATTATAAGAAAGTATATGTTTAATCAGATAAATTAGGATTCATTTGTTTAGACGTAAATTATTTTTTGAAAATTAGTTTGCCCAATTTGAGGTGTTTAATACGGCTAAAAATGCTAGTCTATTTGAGGGTATAAGACAAGTTACACCCTCAATTCACAATAGACCACACCCCACCCACCACTGCTACCTAACAGATCCAACCGCAACCCACCATGGCCCATTAGTTCCCTTCTTAACCAACCTCTCTCTCTCTCTCTCTCTCTCTCTCAACCCCACTGCCCATCTAGCCTAGCAACATAGCCATTCCCCCCATGCAATTTTATAATTATTAACTTATGCAATTTTGAGTAGTCAACGTAAAGTAATGGCTCACACAAGGCAAAAAATGTCTAATACTCAAAGTCACTCAAATGAACAAGTTATAAAATTGGGTGTATGATTTGTTGTATCTCTAGAATTATACCTATGTGGCCCACTCCCATTGGAGATCAACCCACTCACAGAACCCTATTGAAGATCAAGTTTTAGATATGTTTTTGGTTATTGTGTGTGATGAATTTGGGTTATGGTAGTGGTATTTTTTACAGTTTTTAGAATATTTTTACCATTAACCAAACACATGAAAATATTTTCAAAATAGGTAACCAAACATCGTTTTCTCCAAATTCGGATTTTTACTAGTAAGGAGCCTCAAATAATTACGACTTGTGCATTAATATAATAGGGTGAGACTTGAAAGCAGTAAGTTACATATCTCACAAGAAGTTCATCATAGGCATGCTAATGCTGCCTAATTGGTTGGCTGATCTGTAAGACTCGACTACTTGAAAAGCTAATAACCTGTCTATTATTTAAAAAATAAAAGAAATTCTTACCACATCAGTCTCAAAACAAGACAATATAAAACTTAAAACAAATTATATTTTTAAGTTTTCTTAATAGGAAATTTCACCACATAATCTCCGTAATACATATATTTTTAAGTTGATTTTTTCTGATTAGAAGATTGGGGTACCCCTTAGGGTGTAGTTTTTCATAACATCATTCAATTAAAACTAGCCTCATCACACACGCTTTACTCGATGAGCTTTTTTTTTTTTTTTTTTTTTTTTCTTTTTTTTAGTGTTATAATTTTTTATTCATATATTTAAAATTTATAAGCGGAGAAAGCAATTTAAAAATTAACAAGAGAGTGACCCTATTTTTAAGCAATGTTTTAGTGGAAGTTAGAGTTGTATTTTTACCGGATTGTTATTTAGTTTTGTCTCTACTTAAACATAGGAGTGTAAGGGCATTTTCAAACAAACAAATGATGATCCCAAACAAGAAAAGTCCCTCTTTTTTTTTTTATGAACCAGAATTTTTATTAAAGGAGGGAATAAACAGAGCTACAAGGCTGTCCTGGACTCTTCCAAAATGATGGAAGAAAAGCAAGTAGGGAAATTCCCAAACTCAAAAAGACCAAAGAAATTACAAGAAATAGACCATTTTGCTAAGGTGTGGGCTGCTGTATTACACTGCCTAGGCACCCACTTCACAAAAACCTTATCTGAGCCAGACAAAGACAACCTCAATTCAGAGTACAAGGACCAAAACCGCCAAGGGGGGGGGGGGGGGGGGGGGCTCGGCCAAGTCATAGAGAAGATGCATACAGTATTGGAAATCCGATTCTACAATAATGCACTCATTACCCATGGTCGGAGCACAAGAGAGAGCCCACTTAATAGCCTTAACTTCCGCCAAGAGAGAGAGGGTGGTATTCACCTTCATAGAACTAGTAAATACCAACTCCCCTCTCTGGTCTCTCGCCACTACAGCTATAGAAGAGAAGCGAGGCCCCACAGCAGCATCGACATTAATTTTAAAAGACGTACCTGGAGGAGGGAACCAAGCTTGAACAGAGGAACGAACCTACTGATAAGAGGTAGAGCCCATGGGAATATTATGCTCAAAAAAGAGACATGAGATCTTCGTAGACACCCTATCAACATTTAGCGATCCGTCGCCAAATAGGACTTGATTTCTCTGTTTCCATACCATGTCACATAGGATGGCACCATACAACAAAAATTCTTCCATCTGGCCCAAACATTGATTAGCCAAAAAGGGAGGGGACAAGAGGAAGTTGAAAAAATCAGATGCCGACCCAAAAGCCAATAAGTCAATCCTCATGCCCCAATGGCTTCGGAACCATAAGGATTTCGCAAAAGGGCAAACTGTGAACAGATGAAGGGAAGTTTCCATAGCTGAATTACACAAGGGACAGCTCCCATCCATATTTTCATTAAACATAATTATTACCTCCTTGGTAGGCAAAATATTTGCAGCTATTCTCCATAGATGCAACTTCAAATGCTCATGAATTTTGGATCTCCAAATCTGACCTCTAATGGAGTCGGAATTAGAGGGAGGAAAGCCATTCCTACATAGCCAATAAGCAGACTTGACTGAAAAAATCCCAGAGTTTATTGTAGTCCAAGACCAACTGTCCTCCATAGGGCAACTAGGAATGGGAATTTTTAGGATAAGCTCAATCACATGCTCCTCAAAAAGCAAACTCAGCTTTGGAAGATCCCAACTACTTCGGTTTGGAGTAAGGAGTTGAGAAACAACCAAAGCCATATCTGGATCAGCATCAAATTTCGGGGTAGGGATGAAACCAGGAAGATCAGGAATCCACGGGTCAATCCATGTTCTAATGGAGTTCCCATTGCTTACCAAAAGGCAAGCTGCCTTTGCAATAAGATGTTTTGTGCCCATCAAGCTTTTCCAAAAGGGGGACGCATTGCTAGGAGAATGATGAGCCAGCCCATTATCCTGTATCTTGTATTTCGCCCTCAAAATTTTAATACAAAGACAATCCTTTCCGGATAGAATCCACCAACCAAATTTGGAGAGGAGCACTTGGTTGAAATCCCAGAATTTTCTGAAACCCAAGCCACCCTCCTTTTGTGGCAAACATAGAGAAGACCAAGACATCGGAGACCAATACAAACCCACCCTTGATTTGGGGCTCCACCAAAATCTGCGCACAGATGCATCTAATTGGTCACTAAGACCTTTAGGGAGAAGAGTAGCTGACATAGAATACGTCGGGATGGCTTGGGCCACCGATTTAATTAGAGTTGCTCTACCAGACCAAGACAGATTTTTACTTTTCCATCCCTTGAGCTTGCTGTCCAATCTTTCTCTAACATAACTGAAATCCTGAGATTTGCTCTTAGATAGAAAGAGAGGAACACCTAAATATGTTGTGCTTTGAGGCAAAAGATTGAGACCCCAACAACATTTAACTTGATTCATAAATTGAGGTCTCACACCTTTGGAAGAGAAGCAGCCTGATTTTTCCACACTAATAGGTTGACCCAACCAGGAACAGAATTTCTCCAAACATCTTCTGAGAATGGCTAGTTCAGAGGATTTAGCTTTGCAAAACAAAAGAATATCATCCGCATAGCAGAGCTTAGAGATGGGTGGTGTAGTATTAGAAACTTTAAACCCAGTTAGGTTCTTTTGAGACACTTCCCTATTTATCAATCTCATGAGCACCTCATTGCCCAAAATAAATAAGTATGGGGACAAGGGGTCCCCTTGCCTAAGCCCCCTCGAGGGGGAGAAACTTGGACCAAGGCCACCATTCAAGAGCAAAGTGAACTCAACTGAGGATAGGCATTGGTGGATGAGATTAACAAAGCTGTGATTGAAACCAAAAGCCTTTAAGACTACCATCAAAAAATTCCATTCCATTCTATCGTAAGCTTATTGAAAATCAAGCTTGATTCCAAGGAAACCCTTCTTCTTCCCCGTATATTTGAAGTTGTGAACAATTTCATGGACCAAGACCACATTTTCATTAATCCATCTATTAGGCATAAAGGCCACTTGAGCCGGGTCCACCATTTTATTTAGAAGAGGTCTTAGTCTATTCACTAAAATCTTGGATATCACTTTGTAGCACACATTACATAGTCCAATAGGACGAAAATGATTAAAATTGCATGCCCCCTTCTTTTAAGGAATGAGATGGATGAAGGTTTTGCTGAAATCTTTCAAAAGCCAGCCACTACGAAAGAAGCTTTGGGTAGCTTGAACCACTTAATCACCCATTGTGTCCCAATAATGCTTGTAGAAGAGAGCAGGAAAGCCATCTGAACCTGGGGCTTTGAGGGATTTCATCCCAAACACCACCTTCTTGATCTCTTCTCTAGTGGGGATTTTGCAAAGTTCCGAGTTCTCTTGGTCAGTAACACAAGGCACTATTAAATTCTCAAGGTTTTCTGGGAAATGAGGGAGGCTAGACGAGAAAAGGGAGGAAAACTTTTCCAAAAAATAATTTTGAATTTCCCCTCGGTCTCTAATCCAATTACCATCCTCAAGCTTAATTTCAGAGATGCAGTTTCTTCGTTTTCTGATTACGGTTGAGAGATGGAAAAACCTTGAGTTACGGTCACCTTCTTTAACCCACAATTCCCGAGACATCTGACGTAACCTCATGTCTTCTCTATCTAGCCATTCATCAAGCTCTAAGTTTAGGGAAGCTTCAAGTTCCAAATTCTCTCTTATGGGGGCAAGCTGTTGAACCTCAGCAATTTTGGCTTTGAGGTTTTTAATTTTTTTCCTTTGAATTTCCAAAGGTGTTTTTGTTCGAGTGCTTTAGCTTATGGCTAGTTACAGTTAACTTTTTGACTAACTTAAAGCCTTGAGAGCCATCAACCCTGCATTGCCAAGCATTTTCCACAACCGATCTACTTTCCTCCTCCCTAGTCCACATTGCTTCAAAACGAAACGGCCGAGTCAAAATATCAGTGTCTAGGAATGTATCAAGCAAAATCGGGTTATGGTCTGAGTTCGAATTACACAAATGTCTGACCCCTGCTTTTGGGAATAAAGATTGCCACTCTTGATCGCATAAACATTGGTCTAACCTTTCTTTTATATTGGCCAAACCTTCCCTCCTATATGACCAAGTGAAGGATGGACCCGAAAAACCCAAATCAATAGCACCTGTATTAGACATGAAATCTCTGAGATAACAAACAGAACTTTAGCCATTGCGCATCCACCACATTTCTCTTTCGCACGCTTGATGCAATTAAGATCTTCGATTGCAACCCAAGGCCCTGAAAAAGAAGATGCCATATTCTCCAGCAAACCCCAGAATTTTTATTTTTTGGATCTTTGGATTGGACCATAAATGGCAAAAAGAAGCCAAGGAGCTTCCGGGGGGTTTGAATAAACCAGTGCCACAATCATGTTTTTATTTGAAAAGACCACTTCTAATTCAATGCCCAATCTCCAAAACAGCGCAAGACCCCTCGACAAACCATCAGCATCAACACACCAAGAATTTACAAACTTTAAACTGTCACAAATCTTATTTATTCTTGTGGATTTTACTTTGGTTTCGGAGAGGAAAACAATATCCGAATTTGACTCACGAATAAGCTCCTTTAGAGCTCTAACTGTCGAGGCTCTGCCAGCACCTCGACAGTTCCAAGCTATGGTCCTCATGGCAAGGTGAAAATTCATGGTTGGAATTAAAGGACTTTGGTGAGCCAAGATAGAATTTCCATACCCTAAACAAGAGCAGCAGTAGATATAAAACTCACCCTCACAGTTAAAGGACAACAAAACCCAATCTACAGAGCTTCTCCAAATCAAGATTAGAGATAACACCAAAAACCCAAAGAAACCCAGCATAAAAGTAGCAGAGAAAATACCACCAGAAGGATGAGAACTCACTAGCGACGCAAACGCTGTCAAAGATGGGGCAAAAAAGACGCTGATAGAGAGTGAAAGGCTGAACGGAACCCACTAGTCTGAGAAAGAAGAAGACGCTTGCAACTGACTAGGCAAAAACTCACCGATGACCGGCAACGGCACTAGCAGAGACTATAACCCACTGAGATTAAAAGGAAACCCACGATCCGAGTCGAAGAGGCCCACAAAGCAACCAAGATCAGCTCGAAGCGCACCAAAGCAGAAGAACCCACCAAACGTGGGTAGAGATGGATCCACACGGAGGTGGAAGAAAACCCACACAGAGGTGGTAGTGAAGGCCACACCGAGGTGGAGGAGCACCCACACGGAGGTGGTAGAGAAAGCCATTACAGAGGTGGAGAGGAAAAGTCCCTTAAATGGTAGTATAGATGAAAGTATAGATGAAGGAATGATTGATTTAATTGAGACTTATTATATGGTAGAGATTTGACCTATTTGGCGTTCATTTTTTTTTTTTTTTTTTTTGAGAAGATATTTGTCGGACCTACATTTGATATTAAGGTAATAAATAAATTTGCATTTTTCTTCTTAAAAAAAAAAGAAAAAAAAAAAAAAAAAAAAAAACCAACTTGCATTGTAAGATAATGAATTATTGATTGCACTTTAGTATTGGAGAGGGGTTAAACCTTTTTACATTTATCATTGCACATCCTTGATGCTTGTATGATATGAGGGGCAAAGGCCGGAGTTCAAGTCTCCAGGAAGGAGTTTCACACATATATACATTTAAATTAAACTAGAGTAGAAATTATATCTTGTAAAAAAAAAAAAAAAAAAAAAAAAAACCCTTTTTACTTTCAATATAGTTTTAAAAAAAAACCTCTGGCCATGGCCCATCTGTGCCAAACTGCCAATCTATCACTAGCCCTCTCGGCAAAGGATTTACCCAACATAGATTTTAAAACCCCATGAATGGAGACTGTAAATAAAGGGGATATGCAGGGTTGCATGAACGAGCTGGGCTAAGGATGGGGCAAATTTGGGGACCTACAAACTTGAAAAATGTACGTCTTCCCCAGGATCGCTAATTGGGAACTGGCTTGATGTATGACTGTTCTCACCACCCCCCCCCCCCCCCCCCCCCCTCAAAAAAAAAAAAAAAAGTGTGAACTTTGAACTACATAATCAATTATTTTTAGTGTGAACTTTGAATCAATTTCTTCAAATCTTGATTTTTAGCAAAAAAGAAAACTTTAAATCATGTTTTATCTTTACTCTTATAGCACAAACATATCTACTTTATCTACGTAATTTATTTGGGTCTTTAATGGTACAATGATACAATCTGACCAATATGAATATTCTATAAAACAAGTTGTAACTTCGTTTGTGTACTTTTTATTATATTTTAGACTCTAGAAAATATAATATGAATAACTTTCTGGCAAGAAAAATAAAAGAAAGAAAATATATCCTCTGTAGAAAGAATGTAAAATCTACCTTGTACTGTCTGTAATGTATGGAATGAAAGAGGTAAAAGAGAAATTACAAACCGATTACCCTTACAATTATATCAAAACAAAAAAGGAAACTTCTTTATTCACATACAAACAGAAAAGAAATAGAATATCTATAGCAAATATTTCTGTCCTAACTCCTATCCATGTTTTCAAAAACCGATTTACACTTATGATTTTATTACTTAAAACAAACTCTAAAAATAGCAGCAAACACACATAAACCTCATAAAGTCTGACTAAGATCTTAAAGCAAAATTTACCACATATTACACAAATTGCCAAATGTCTCATGGTCAAATACAACTGGGAGGCCCGACCCGGCTTCACTTCCAACTCAATGCCTCGCAAATCTTCCCCACCCGGCACCATCATACCCGAATACACCTGAACAATACCCGGGTTCTTAAGTCTTAACACCATAAAACACTTGCTAATTCACCCCGTTTGAAACCACTCTTCTAGACACCATATGGGTCAAACATCGTTGTAATTGGTCTCATTCCTCCACCATATACTTGACCCACACTTGGATGATGGTACCCAATTAATCACTACACTTAAAAACAATAAAGGAGTTTCTCTCATTTTTAATGCGGGATTAAACATTTCACTAACTCTTTATCCAATTTCTATATTAACTCTCATATTTTTACATTTATGTTATTATATTTGTTCATTTAATTATATGATATTAAAATGCTATAACATTTTATAATGGTTGTAAAATTAATTAGTCAAAGGTTTTGTACTTTAGGTTTTGTAATTTAGTGGTATAACCTAGTCTCCTTTATTAAGAGAAATAGGGTTTGAATCTCCTCTCGCCTAATATTATAACTATTGTGTGGGTTCTAGCTAACTCAACTGGTAAAATCTTTGATTGTTGAATAAGAGATCTGGGGTTCAATTTCCGCCTACACAAAAAACCGACTGATATTTTGGTCTGATGATAAAGAATTATTATTATGAACAAACGTCATAGATTGAAACTCTCAATATATATATATATATATATATATATATATATATATATATATCGTATTATAAATAAATAAATAAAATATGTAAAGCTAATTAGTCTTTGTGTCGTGGACCATTAATAAACAATAATCTCAAAGAAACCCCTCAAACATGTTATAGTAATCAAGCATGACGTGCTCACTTGTCCTTGTGTGTGCCCAATTACTAAAGGATAGGGATTCAATTTTTTCCCCCTCTACAAATAATCAACGAACAAAAGTAAGAAAGGAAGCTTCCCCATCTGCCCTTGTGAGTCGTGAGTTGTGACAGTGAATCAAAAGGAAGGACATAATAGGGGATGAGAATGGTTCCAACCTTCTTACAAAACTAACATGGAAGGCGTTTCTCAAAGAAAAAAAAAAAAAAAAAAAGACATGGAAGGGTTTTTTTTAAAAAATAAAATTTATGAAAGGAGTGTTTTTAAGGGCTTCAATGGAACAATCGGACAAAGCAATTTTTGTTTTGTCTTGTGGGATATATAGCACGTCAATTACGTAGGTTTGACCCTTATATGAGTGGATGTTATATATTCTTCATATACAACATTGCTTTTCTAGGTCCTTTTGTAATTGTACTATGGTTATATAATGTATTATAAACCCGATTTAAAACACTAGTATTACTATTTTCATTTGTATTCTAATAAGTATTACTGTTTACTCAAAAAAAAAAAAAAAAAAACATTGCTTTTCTTATTTCAAATTTTGGTTTTTATTTTTTATTTTTTATTTTTTTTTTAAGTCTTTTGACACTTTTCTGTTCCAATTAGTTATTTTCAATTTTTCATTCTTTTATCCGACTCAATTTTCTAGCATTCTAATATATATATATATATATTGATAATTCAATAGTTACAACGAAAAAAGAGATATGAATCTTGAATATATTTATTAAAACCATCAGAAAATGTGAACCAATTAAGTTAAAAGATACTTGATATCGATAACAATATGTTATTTTAATATTATAGTTTGCCATTTTTCGGTTTTTTCATCCACTACTTATTAGTAAGGAGTATTTTGACATAAGAACGAAAGATTGAGGATTAAAATGAAACATTTATAAGGGTAAAGATGACTTTGAAACATTGGGCAATGATTGAGGACTAAAATGATAATTAGATCTAAAATTATTCTTTAAAATTAGACAAAGCATTGTATAAGTCTTTTATAAAAATAAAAAACTAATTCAAATGCAATGTAATTTTAACAACTCCAATCATGGTCTAAGGTTTATCTCGGCTAGCTCTAGTGCTCATCACTTTGTGTGTGCGATCTAAGGAAACTTTAAAAGACTTTCCTCTCCCCCCCCCCCCCCCCCCCCCCCTCTCTTTCGGCCAAGAAGATGAGGTGATCTTTTTTACTATTTTTTTTAGAGAGATTCACTAGGTATTAAAAAAGGGCACTTGGATGTGAAATTTGTAGATAGGAAATAGGCCATTATTAGGGGTGTCCAGACCCGACCGCGACCCACAGAACCGACCAACCCGCCCGATCTCCACTCGAGTTCAGCCTGAACCGATGCTCCTGTTGGTTGGTTTCGGGTTTCTGTGCCCAAGGCCCAACACCCGCAAGTCGAGTTACGGGTTTTCTTCTCCAAAACCCGAGCCACCAGACCCGACGGAGGTTATATACAAATCCAGCGAAACCATGCTCAAATCTGAGGAGACCCAGTGAGTTCTCAACCATATTTGGTGAGATTTAGCCAGATCCGGCCATTCCCAATAGATTTTAGTCATTTTGGTGCAGATTTCAGCTATTTTGATGCAAATATAATGAATTTTTAAATTTTTCGGCAATATTTTGCAGATTCTGGCGATGATTTTGTAGCTCCGGCGACAACTCGAAACCAACCAAACAAACCTGATCTCCACCTGAACCCAAAACCAACTTGCCCAACTGACGTTGGCGGTTGGTTTTGGGTCACTCTTCTTTTCCACCCGACTCCGACGGGTCAGGTTTGGGCTAGGTCGAAAACCGACTTAGCCCGACCCGTGGACACCCCTAGCCACTATACATGGATTTGTGATTTGATATTTTTTCAATAGTCTTAGGATTTTTATTCCAATATTCTAGATTCAATTATAAGTTCAAATTTTTATAATTTCAACATTCAATAAGGGGAAAATTAAAGAGAGGATTAAAACATTTAGCATCTCAATTCTCAAGAATCAAGGGGGAAAAGAAACATAAATTGAGTTGGAGAGAGAGAGAGAGAGAGAGGAAACGTCAATTTAGCTCTTCAATAAGGAAGAGAAGTGGATAGAGAGAGGAATTAAATGGAAAGTGAGTGAACAAATTGCTCTGACATATCCATATATTCTATATCTATATATATCTAAAAGCTAAAGTGTAGCATTTATTGTTGTTACGCTCCTGTTAAGCCACCTCATCCTCCACGTCATTGTCATATCATTATTGTTTTTCATATTTATATTTTACCTTTAATTTTTTTGACAATATTAAATATATAAATACATTGACTTTACAAATTTATCTTAGGCAGTTTTAACTTTACGTATTCACTTACTTAAATTTTGATGTTATAAGTAAGTATTGTTTATACATTTTCGTCTTAGACGGTTTTAACTTTATATATAATTTTGTCTCTTTATCTTCCTTTATTTTGACTTTTCTTATTCTCATCCTCTTACTATAAATTTGTCACTTTCTTCCATTTTATGCATATTTTTCCCACACAAAAAGGTTATTTCTTGCCCTCTCTCTCTCTCCTTTTTTTTTCTTTTCTTTTTTTTTTTCTTTTTTTGTTGGATTTTTTATGAGGTTCATACTCTGATTGTCTTATTATTGACTAATTTATATGTGTTACTTGATCCAAGTATTTTTTTTTTTTAATCATTTTATTTACAATACAAAATAGTTTTAATGTTGTTGACCAGATTTAGGGAAAAATCATATTATAATACGTCCATATTTTGTGTTGTTATCAGGTTTTAGTTTATTTGGAAAATATCAGAATAGTCTGGACAATACGATGAAAAACAATTAATGCTATTGAAGAAGATGATATTTGTGCAGTTTTCTTTCATTATTTGTAAATATTTTGTTCAACAAATGAGCAGCAAATTGTTATGTTTTTATTATATGATATTTTTAAATGCTTGAATAATTTTTTTTAAGCATTTACAAATATTTTATATTGCTCATATTCCTTATCTCATTTGTGTATTCTTTGAGATTTTTAAGAAAAAAAAAATTCAATTTTGTATTTAAAATTATTTATTTATCTATTCATTTTTCATATGTTGGATTAGGTGTTAGATTAGATTATGATAGTATTAACACAATACTTCTTATTTTTACAAAACAATTTCTCTAAATTTCTCCTTTGTACTCTTGTTTACAATCATTATATATAAAGTTATAACCAACACTTTTTTTCTTGGGAATAATGATATATTTCTATTGCATCACTTCAAAATCTTATTAAAAATTTTGAATTTGACATCACGTTTAAAATGTTTTACATATTCAAAAGAAGAAGTTTGGCTTTGATGTGATTTTTATTTTTCCCTTTCTTTTTTTGAATTGTAGTTTTCGTTGATTTTTTTTTTATACATTTTTTGGTGTTTTTGATTTGTACGGTAGATACAATTGGATTTGATTTTTTTTTTTTAAACTAAAAAAATTAATTTTCAAATTTTAAAAACTTTTTAATGATACACAAAATGTTATAAATAATTTTTATTAAAAAAATTAATATTTTTGCTACCTTTTGAATTCTTAAGAAAAACTGTATTGTTTTCATTTTGGTATGACAAAAATTATATATATTACAGTTGTGATTGTTCTTATAATAAATGAAAATATGATTATTAAATACATTACTATTTATTAAGTTAGTCCAAACTGCAAAAAATAAATTTAATGAGATTATCCTAAAAATATTATCACGCGCAACGCACAGGTATGTGACTAGTTATATCTAAAAGTTGAAGCGTAACATTTAATATTTCTACGCTCCTGTTAAGCCACCTCATCCTCCACATCATTTTTTTTTTTAAGTAATTTTTTTTCCTTTATGATTTCTCTATATTTTTTTTATAAAATAATTAAATATAGATCATGGAAAAACATGTTGGTGCACTCTATTACTATTCAACCGTTACTATTTATTTGAAATGCTAATGTTTTTGCTCCAAATTACAAATGTTATTATATATTATATACAAATGTTTGACTATTCAAATACCCAAATTGATTTCAACCTTTTGTTTTCTTCTTTCTAATTTCAAGTAATTGTATCGTTTAGTGGATAGAATTAAAATTTCAAGTACAATGTCCAACCTAAAGAAAAGTTGTGTTTCATAGTTTATCTATTGTTAGTCTCTTCTAAATTTTCAGTTTTTCACAACCTTATCTCTCTCTCTCACTCACACTTCAATTACCTATTTAAGCTTTAAAATGTCTATTAGGGACATATTTTATGTAATTGGCTAATCCTTTGACAAAATGCACTTTACTTGTAATTGGGAAAATCTATGATGGGTTTAAGACTTCAAGAAACATGTTGTTCAAGTCAAGTGTTAAAGCCATGAAGACCTGACCAAAAAACAAGTGAAGAAGAGCTGTTCATTAAAGCTCGACAGAAATCTCGACAAAATCCTTTCTATCGAAATTTAATGTTGAAGCTCGACATAAGCTCAACACAAGTTGTTTCTATCAAGACTTACGGAATCAGAAATTCCAGATCTGATTTCAGGCCCATGCTTGTATATTTGTATAGGATTTCTTTTCTCACAACCCTAGACTTATATAAGAATTATTTTAAAGGCCGTCATGCATGCAAAAAGTGCTCAAGTTCATTATTCTCTTTGAAGAAGCTACTGTGTCTTTGTGCTAAGGATTTTGTGACCAAGGAGCTTCCTAATATTCATTGTTGATGAACTGAAGAACTTTGCAGCCAACAACCTCTTCAAGTTGGTGAGTTAGTCATGTATTAAGATTCGTGCATCATTGATTAGTCACGTACTGGGATTCGTGCATTGAACGAAAAAGATTGCCGCTACAATACAAGTCCAATTGGATATTGGAATAAGGGTTCAACTGTAGGTTGGTATTTCGGGATAGGCCAAAGGGTTTGGTAAGATTCCTTAAACTTGTAACCGCTTGTGATTGATAATAGTGGATTCTTGGGAGTCTTGACCTTAAAATCACCCGGTGGAGTTTTGCTTCGATGGTTTTCCCTATTCGTAAACAAATCACTTATGTCAAATTTATTTTCCACTGCATTTAGTATAATTGGTGATTTGTTTGTGCTGCCACACTATTGCATGTAATTGAACCTAACTAATTAACTTAGGTAATTAATTAATTTGCAAGGGCTCAATTCATTTTAACCCAACAATGTCATATTTGCTAACGTACATTCTAGATACAATCACCCCATCATCTATAACAACAAAATTAGCTCAATTCTAATTGTTCTCCGCATTTTTCAATCAAGCTTTATGCTTCACCATTTTGAGAAGACATTGATTACTTTTGTCAGAGATTTTCAAAGTTAAGTCGGCAATAAGATGACCATTGTGGTGAACAAAATGCACTATTAGAAATGGTCTTTGTGAAGTGATTTTGCTGTTCCCCTTTCCCAATTTCTAATGGTATTGACTTTTGTTATTCTTAATTGACTTAGAATTATCAAAGTAATTTTATTTGGCCCATCATTGCTATGGAAATTCTTGATTTTGATATGAAACTTATTGATAATGATATATATATATATATATATATATATATATATTTTTGGTTTATTTGTAGAGTATCGGAAATGTAAAATATATATATATATATATATTTAGTGTAATAATTTTGTTATTGTTGCATCTCATGTGTTTGATAAAATTCATTTTAGAAATCTAATGTGTTATTCTCAAATATGTTTTTCATTTTTATTTGGGATAATTACAACAAACCCACTTGAGGTTTGGCTTGTGCTTTACCTACCCGTGGTTCAAAACTTATCACTTAGCCCACTTGAGATTACTTCCATTTAGTTTCTGTTACCCACCTCTGTTATCACCGTTAAAAAACACATTTTTTAAACGAGAACAAACATAAAACGAATCAAAAAATTAGGATTTGATATTACAAATAAATGTATATGAATGTAACAAATAAAATTCCAAAAAACCACAAATCAAATTGTTTGAAATTAAAACAAGTACAAATTAATGAAATGCCCAAAGATTATGGAGAGTCCACATATTACAACAAACACATAACACAACACAAAATCAGAAAAAGAGATCAGTGAAGCTTGAGTATGAGTTTGGGTTTGGTTTAGATTAGAAAAAGAGAGAAGAAAAGCTTGAGTAATGGCATCTGGCCTAGTGCGGAAAAAAGAAGGGCAAGCAAGGAGGCTTCGCCATGGGTGTGGCTTAGCATGGAGATCCGAAGGTAGGGGATTCGAAGCAACAAGATCAGAAGACTAAAAAGGTGGATAGCGTGACAATCTTGTGGGCAAGATCGGCAAAGGCTAGGCTAGCATGGCCTCAAGGCAAGATTGACGATGGCTAATGAGATTGGCGGAGGCTGGGCAATAATGGCCTTAGGCGAGATTGACAGTGGCTGGAGATTTCTCTTTGGTGTTTGTGGCTGGTGGTCTTCATGGGGGCTGGCTTTCACGATGAAGGTGGGTATGGTGGGTTCTTTAAAATGCATAGATGTAACTTATAGCCATTAAGCTTGTGATCTGACTTCTGCAAGAGATGCATATTCTGGGTTTCAAAAAATTTTGATCTTGTCCTGGGTTTGAAAAATTTTTGATCTTGTGTTCTGGGTTTGAAATTTTTTTGATTTGAGTCATGTTCTAAGAGATGCCCATTTTGATCTTGTTTTCTTTTGTTTTTTTTTTTTTTTTTTTCTTATTTTGAGAGGAGAGAGACATAAAATGAGAGTAAATAGACTTATTTATCCCCTCTTTTTAATAGAGGTGGGTAACAGAGATTAAACGGAAGTAACTTGAGGAGGGCAAAGTGATAAGTTTTGAACCACGGGTAGGCAAAGCGCAAACGGGCCAAACCTCAGGTGGGTAGCTGTAATTATCCCTTTTTATTTTGGCCATTCTATTACAAATAATTAACATCTTCACCATCATTGCCACTATTTAGCTATGAAAAAAAAGGGTTAGTGTTTGCGTTAGTTTGAATGATACATTTGATGTCCCATTATTTGCTTAAATCTTTCACATATGCAATGCTTAATTCATTTAACATTTTTGAATTGATCTTTTTGTTTTTTCCCTTTTTAGTCTCTTTGTGATTTTGAATTTGCACAAATTCTATTACATTGCACCAAATTATGTTTATGTTGTGGGAACAACAGACACAATGCCTAAAGTGCCCCCACTTTTTCCCAATTAAGCATTACACCACATAAACTTCTTAATAGGGTTGGTTTCTATGATGAAGTATGTAAGGTTGAATTTAATCAACCATCTTGTTGGCTTTATTCCGTGCCAATTTGCGTGTAATTTAAGCACTTAGTAACCCTGTATTTAGGTGGGATTATTGTAAGGGTAGTGCGTGAGAAGATGTGAAGAAAAGCTCAAGTATGTGCAAGATGGTAGAGTTTCATGGCTAACTCGCAACTAGCAAGCCGCTAACTGCAGGCACGTGAGATACACACATGGGGAGCTGAAGGGTTGCTCCAGCTGTCGCACTACAAGACAAAAGTCCCAGGCTGGCCAGGCCGTTATTTCGCAGTTTGAACTCGCGACTCAGACTAGTCGCGAGGCCAAGCTGCCAATTAGACCTGTTTGGCAAAAATTGACTCTTCGCATTCCTTTCTCACCCCACTATATATAGACCCTTAAACCCACCAAATGTAGAGAGCTTCCAAAGAGAATTTTGTGAGAGAAACCCTAGAGAAAAACAAGATTGCCTCATCTCCAATCTTTACCTTAGAGACTCTACAAATTCCTTTTCTCTCTTCCTCTCCATTGTCATACCTTTGAGAGGCTTTTGGCCAAATCCTTTTCTCACCATACCCAGTTCGTGAGAAGGTTTATTTGGTACTTTTGGGAAGCAGTTAGGAAGGAATCAATCTACATTGGTTGATGCTATGGTCTAGTAGCGTAATCCAGGAAGCTAAAGAAGAAATAGATTCGATGTAACCTCGTTGGAGCAAGAAGCTTGAAGGGCTTAGGTACTTGTGTAGATTAGGCTTGGAGGATCTTCTGTTGTTCATGTATCCCAGCTACATTCTTTAGTGGATTATTCACCGCTTAGAGGGCGGCGGAGAGATTTTACGCCGAGGGCTTTAATTTCCTCTTCGATAACACATCGTATGTTGTCCGTCTGTTTGCATCTTCCTTTCCTTTATCTTTGCCTTATATTTACTGCTGTGGATGTGTCTATATCTAGCTTAGATTGTTTATCAATTCTGTGTTTGGCTTATATTCATATTTCGAACATAAATTGTTTGATAATAAGCTTGAATTGATAATTTGTAATTTGGGGTCCAAATGTTCAAGGGTGTTTTATACCCATTTTGAACATTCATTTGGTATCAAAGCGAGTGCACTTGTTGTGGTTTTAATACCTGAGTGTGATCCTTGACCCCTTGTTGAGATGAATAGGTCTCAATCTCTCAATGTTCCACCATTTTTTTTATGGTAATAATTATGTCTTCTGGAAAGTTAGAATGAGGGCATTTCTATGCTCTATTGATGACGCTGTTTGGGATGCGATTGAAGTTGGTTGGACCAGGCCGGAGGCTGCAAAATCCACCTGGGATAAGGCAGCTCTTGCGGCGGCTAATGCTAATAGTAAAGCCTTAAATGCTATTTTCTGTGGTGTGTCTCCAGATGAATTCCACAAGATATCTCACATGACAGTTGCCAAGGAAGCTTGAGAGATTTTGAAGACTACATATGAAGGTACGAAAAAGGTTAAGGACATAAAGCTCCAAATGCTTAGTACCAAATTCGAAGAGCTTAAGATGGGAGATGATGAGTCCTTTGATTTGTTTTATGGGAAGCTCAATGAAATTGTGATTGCGAAGCTCAATCTTGGTGAGAAGATTAAAGATACTAAGGTGGTGAGAAAAATTTTAAGGTCCTTACCAGAGAGCTTTCGAGCAAAAGTCATAGCCATAGAGGAAAGCAAGGATTTGGATGAAATTAAGATCCAAGAGCTCATTGGGTCACTTCAAACGTATGAGCTTGGACTGCCTTCCCACAAGAAGAGTAAATCGCTTGCTCTTAAAACCATCACCGAAAGAATGGATGATCCTTCCGAAGAAGATGGAGTGGAGAAGGAAGTAGCATATCTTGCGAAAAACTTCCGCAAATTTTTGAAGATGAAGAACAGTGGGAAACCATCCAACAGAGGGAAGTTTCCATCTTCAAGAGGTGATAAGAAAGAGTTTAAGAGGAAAGAGGGGATGAATTCTCAATCTCCTTCGGACATTGTGTGTTTCGAGTGTAATGGATATGGACACTTCAAAAAGGAATGTTCCAACTATTTGAAGTCAAAAGGAAAGGTCTATGCTACTACCTTAAGTGATACTGATTCACCAAACTCTGACTCAGAAGAGAGCTGTGATGGAGAAGGAAATTTCTCTGCATTCATGACCATTGCTCATGTGGAATCCTCAGATGATTTGGATACACTTGTGAAGGATATTGGTGAGCATTTTGATTTGGAGTCGATTAGGGTTGCTAAAGAATCGAACGCTGAAGAGGATGAAGATACATCGGGTCTTCAAAAGAATTATGCCTTACTCCTTGAGAAATTGGGTGAGTATGCAAGGATTGCAAAGGCGGCTGTAAAGAAGATGAAAAGGGCTGAAAGGGACTACAAAAGTCTTCTGGTCAGATATAAAGAGGCTAAGTGTGATATTGAGACATTGAATGGTGAGTTATCAGAAGTTTACACGAAGGTGAGGTTTCTTGAGCAAAAGGTAGTGCAAGCTCATGCCAAGGTAGATAAGGTCTCCTCCAGGAAACTGGACGATGTTATTTCATCTCAGAAACATGCCTCAGACAAGTCCGATTTGGGATTTACCAGAGGAAGCAGCTCATCAACCAATGTCACAAAAGAAGTGAAGTTTGTAAAGGCCAAAGAGATGGCTGTGGATAAGCCTATTCCTGAGAAAGTTAAGACTAAAAGGAAGAAGAATGTGGCTGATCAACGGGTGTTAAATAAGTCTCGTAATCAATCAGAATCCAGATATGGAGCTAGAGGGAGATCAGTTCCAAGATCACAACAGGGTCCTAGAACGGAATATGTTTGTCACTATTGTGGATTGCAAGGACATACCAGACCCAACTATCAAAAGCTGAGAGTAGACAACAATGCAAGTGCACCTCGGTCACGAGGAAAAAGAAATGACATGAGGTCTTGGGGTGGTGAGCAACCAAGAAGTCAAAACCGTGATCCAGGAATGATGGATGTGATGAAGATGATCGGTGCCTTCACAAATTGCCTGGAAAGCTTAATAGTCCTAATTCTCGTACCCAATCCGTTAAGGATATCACCCCAAACGCACGTGACGTATGGGTGATGAAGGGTACTCATGCATAAGCATTACAACATGTTCATGCATCAATACTTCCCATGTTTGTGAATATGCTTGGTTGTGTGCTTCTTGCTAGTATTTAGGTTGTTATTTTGTATGTGTGTTTGTCTTTAGTTCAAATGTTTTTACATTTTTTTTGTTATGTTTTTTATCAATATTTTACTGCTTTTGTGTTAAAAATCCAAAAACACATAAAAAGTAGAAAACCCAAAAAGTTTGATCAGTTTTTTTGAGTTTTGTCTCAAAGCATGTTTTGCCTTGTACCTTTGTACTAATGGCTTTGTGCATTTATTGAGCTTAGCTTGTCTCTCATGCACTCATATCATTGTGGAAGAAATTCTGAAATCTATGTGACTGTTGTAAATAGATCTTCAATCTTGTCATGAATAATTAGTGAATGGTTTTGTTAATCTTGAGACATGCATAGACTCATGCCTATATATCTTCCCACTTTTTATTTTTATGCTTAAAAGAGCTCTCTAAATGTAAATCTTCAAATGAAAATAGATATAGAGCTGCAAAAGCCTATCGCACATGCTAGTATTCGACTAGGAAAAAGGGAAAGCGACTAAAATTAAAATGTATGATGCCTAAAAAGCCAAAGGCTAACTCATCAATTGAAATATCAAAAGTTTTAGGCATCTATCTCACTATGAGATTTTCTTTGCTCAAAAAGTGCAAATGATATGTTAAATATGGAGCCAAATGAAAAGCTTCAAAGAATTGCTATCAAGCGCATGTGGGAGGTCATATATGCATGTTTCTATAATTGAGATAGGTCACAATTATCTAGTGCTAGTTGTGTATGCCTTGATTGAATTGATCATTGAAGCTTCACATGGGACTAAGGACTATCTCATTTTTGATATCCACACACAACACACAAGTCTATGTTCAATGAATGCTATATTCATTTGTGTGACTGTACTTGATTAAATGTGTTTTCACAAGCGCAATCTTTGTTAATCAAACACAAAAAGATTTTTGAGTGTTTTAGTTTGTTTTTGGAAAGTTTTTTTGTTTTTACAGAATGTCAAATATTTTAAAAACAGTGTTGCCCTGTTTCAGCGACTCAGTCGCGGGTAGTCCTAGTTGCATGCCCTAGTCGCATGCCCCAGTCGCATGCTCACAGGTATGCCTTGGCGACTTGTTCGCAGGTGAAAGGTCTAGTCGCAAGGGGTACACAGAGATTTTCGCGGCTCATCTTGCGACTCCCTCGCAGGTAGATCTTCTAGTCACGAAAAACATTTAGAAGATTTTTTAAAAATCTGGGTTTCATAGTGTTTCGCGACTTACCCTGGCAACTGACTGGTGACTTGATCAAGTCGAGAAAATTGTGTGTTTTGTGTTTTAAAGATAGTTTTTAAAATTGTTTTTCAGTTTTCCCTCGAACTTTAGTGACTGTTCATTGTCTTCACCAAATCACTATTTCAAACACTCTGTGTTCACTCTTGTGATACCTCCATTTCTGCATTTTTTTCTTCTCAAATCTTCAAGAAAAAGGTATGGGTTTTCTATCCTTTACTTCAGATTTCCTGTTCTAAGTGTTATTTTCTTGAATCTGTATGTTTTGAAAATGGATTGTGTTTTTGGGTGTTTAGTTTTGGGTTGTTCATTATAGTGAATGTCATCTGTTTGACTGTTATTGTTGCTGTGAATATTTTGGTCTTTTAGTTGGGTTTGTTGAATGGGTTTTTGTTGCCAATGACTTGTTCAGTGTGGCTTCACGTGATGTTTTGACTTATCTGAGTGTTCTTACCTTGATTGACTCTGTCTGTGCATATCACTTTTATGATATTGTGTTGAAATGCTTGTTGTCTGTGACACTTTGCTACTCATTTTTGACAGAGTGTGCTGTAATGCCTATTACTCTCTGTGTGTTTGGCATCTGTTCCATGTTTCGTATGTTTCAGGTCTTCGGCAATGCTTATTCTGTCACTTTATTGACTTAGCTCTCGTTCTGTGATTCTATGTCTTCTAAATCTGTTTGGTCTTTGCACTCTTATATCTTGACTAGATCTAACAAAATGAGTGTGCTGTGGATTTGGTACTTTGCTGTGTGTTTGCTCTTTTACAGATATCTTGACGATCCTTCAAAGGAAAAGAGGTTATGACAAAAGAGGAAACATTACCTATTACAAAACGAACACGTTCTTCATCACAGCCATCTATTGAACTCAATAGTGAGTTATTCATAACTCCTCAGCACCTACATGCTTACTCAAGCATTTTTGACCGGGCAACTCCTATAGTGGAATGGGAGGTCAGATTTGACACGTTGGAAACCACTTTTGTCCCTCGGATCTTCAAGGCAAAAGATTGGGCAGAATTATTTAGAAATTTTGTTGATCCAATGATGGAACTAGTGAAGGAGTGTTTCGCCAACACAGTTGATCTTGAAAGTGAACTACACTGTATGGTAAGACGAACAGAGTTCATCATTAGTCCGGACACCATAGCTGAACTTCTCAAAATCACTAGACCTGAGAATGCCGACCTAACTCCTTATGATGATCGCACTCCAATGATTCAAGACATTCTCCAAGTTCTTAGTCTTGGCCATGACATCTCCAGTGCCGGCACATCCATAAGTACTACCAAGTTTTCACCTGAGTTGACAACATTGAAGCTGATCATGTTTACCAACCTTTATCCGTTGACCAACACGGTGTATATCAACCTTGGAAGGGCTCAATTTCTATGTGATCTCATCACATGCGCCACCATTGACATCTGTGCCCATTTTTTTTATATCATAAGAAAGACAGCGACTCACACAATAGCACGAGGGTGCCTTCCATTTTGTAGTCTCATTATGAAATTCATTCTAAGTGAAGGTGCTATTCCTCCCTCAGTTGGGAAAATAATTGCTCATCCTCGACCAATCTCTATGTCCACTCTACAAGCTAGCAGAAGTCATTCATCCAAAACTCCAAAGAGTGCACATTTCTCTCCTGCTACTCCTACTCCTAAGCCAGATTCACATGTACATGCCACCCATGTATCAAAGCAACCTAGCACTACACAAACACAGTCTACCCTTCAACCTGATAGGTTGGAGATGCTATTTGAGAACCTCCACAAGTGCCTTGAGGAATTGGTAAAGACTCTAAGAGAAGGCCAGAGAGAGCAGTCAGAGAGAATGGCAATCATGCAGGACCAGATCGATGTTTTAGCAGCTCAAGTTGATGGCATTTTCACCAAGTTACAACAGTGACCCTTTGGCCATTCCGATCAAAAAGGGGGAGAATTTTTAGGCTAGCACTTGAGGGGGAGTGCTTATTTGAGGGGGAGTTTCATAATCCTTTCTGATTTTGTCTATAGTTTTGTTACTATGGTTTGGATAACTGTTGTTTTTACTGATTTGATACAATGTGGTTTTGGGTTAATGTTTGGCTTATACTAATATCTCTTGAATGTTTTTAACACTTTGGTTTACTTATATATTGATGATGTTATTCAGTTTATTGTGTTATGTTGTTTTGTACCCGTGTTGCTTTTGTAAGCTTTAAGGGTTTGTTTCCATGCACTTATGCCATTTTGTAGGCTATTATGGTTTTTACCATGTATTTGCAACACTTTGCTTATGCAGCCTTTATGTTTTTGCTTTTATACTTGTTAATGCTATGCATTATCTTAAGTACATCACTCTTGTACCCTAGTAGGATTGTTCCTAGATGCATATACGTTTTATGCATTGGTTGAGTGATGAACACTCTTGTGCCCTTGTAGGATTGTTCCTAGATGCATATACATTCTATGCATTGGTTGAGTGATGAACACTCTTGTGCCCTTGTAGGATTGTTCCTAGATGCATATATGTTTGTATGCATTGATTGAGTGTTGGACTTGCAAATGATACTCTTCAATTGAGCTTATCACTTTGCATGTCTGGATGTTCATTCCTTGTGTGAATGAGCATAGTAATCACTTTTGTATAGTGATTGCTTGGTTGATCAAGCCATGATTTATTACTTTATTGCTTAAGTTCATTTTTGCTTGATCATGCTTCTATTGCTCCATATGCATTTCAAGTTTTCTGTATACAATGATATTATAATGTTGTTGTGTTTCAGGAGTTACTTGTTCATATGTTCAAGAGCTATTCAGAATCTAGAATTAGGTATGAGTGAGTTTTGTTCAATTGTTCCCAACTCACGCATTAAGTCTAGAGTCTATTGTAGGGTTTTGTCACGGAATAACCAAAGGGGGAGATTGTAAGGTTGAATTTAATCAACTATCTTGTTGGCTTTATTCCGTGCCAATTTGCTTGTAATTTAAGCAATTAGTAACCTTGTATTTAGGTGGAATTATTGTAAGGATAGTGTGTGAGAAAATGTGAAGAAAAACTCAAGTATGTGCACGATGGCAGAGTTTTGTGGCTAGGACTCGCGGCTGACTCGCGACTGGCAAGCCACCAACTGCAGGCACATAAGATGCACACATGGGGAGTTGAAGGGTAGCGTCAGCTGTCACACTACAGGACAAAAGTCCCAGGCTGGCTAGGCCGTTATTTCGCGGCTTGAACTCGCAACTCAGACCAATCGCGAGGCTAAGCCGCCAATCAGCCCTGTTTGGCAAAAATTGACTCTTCACATTCCTTTCTCACCCCACTATATATAGACCCTTAAACCCACCAAATGTAAAGAGCTTTTAGAGAGAATTTTGTGAGAGAAACCCTAGAAAAAAAACAAGATTGCCTCATCCCCAATCTTTACCTTAGAGACTCTACAAATTCCTCTTCTCTCTTCCTCTCCATTGTCATACCCTTGAGAGGCTTTTGGCCAAATCCTTTTCTCACCATACCTAGTCCGTGAGAAGGTTTATTTAGTGCTTTTGGGAAGCAGTTAGGAAGGAACCAATCTACATTGGTTGATGCTATGGTCTAGTAGCAGAATCCAGGAAGGTAAAGAAGAAATAGGTTCGACGTAACCTCGTTGGAGCAAGAAGCTTGGAGGGTTTAGGTACTTGGGTAGATTAGGCTTGGAGGGTCTTCTGCTGTTCATGTATTCCAACTACATTCTTTAGTAGATTATTCACCACTTGGAGGGCGGTGGAGAGGTTTTAAGTTGAGGGCTTCGGTTTCCTCTTCGATAACACATCGTGTGTTGTCCGTGTGTTTGCATCTTCCTTTCCTTTATCTTTGCCTTATATTTACTGCTGTGGATGTGTTTATATCTGGCTTAGATTGTTTATCAATTCTGTGTTTGACTTATGTTCATATTCCACACATAAATTGTTTGATAATAAGCTTGAATTGATAATTTGTAATTTGGGGTCCAAACGTTCAAGGGTGTTTCATACCCATTTTGAACATTCAAAGTAATTGGTGTGTAATGCAAGTCTTAATGGAGAATGAACTTTTAAATTCCATAAGTATGTACAACATATGGAACAGGAAAATAAATTTATCTATACAAAGTTTTGAACAATAGTTTTTGAATAACTTTGTTTAATTACTCTATAATTGTCGTAGTTTAAATATGTCAATGCCATCTTCATTCTAAAAAGTGAGAAACCATGAAAAATAAGGAGCAAACTAACATAGTTGATAGCGATTAAAAATTCATTGATTAATTTCTCTTGGTTGAAGGGGTACACGCCCTATGAAACAATATCTTAATCTCACAAAGTTAAAGGTAGTATACTATTCAATCATTTTTCCAAAATTTTGTATTAAAGTTACAGATTCCATCTTCTAATAGACGTTTGTGTTGGATGATTTATATATATAATCGGTTGTTCAAACTAAGAATTCTTTGTCATATGTTACTCTCTAGAGATCTTATAGATGGTGTTTTTGGTTAATGAGACAAGATATATAAAATAAATAAATAAATAAATAAAAACATCATTTTTATATAATTATAACTAGAGGATACTACAATGTCATGATGGATAGGTTGGTCTTATTTTATTACACTAAGTTGAAGATAGTATACTATTCAATTATTTTGCCAAAATTTTGAATTAAAGTTACAGATTCCACCTTTGAATGGACGTTTGTGTTGGATGATTTATATATATATATATATATATATAATCAGCTGTTCAAACTAAAAATTCATTGTCATATGTTACTCTCTAAAAATCTTATAGATGATATTTTTGGTTAATGAGACATTATCAACAAAACGTAATTTTTATATAATCATAACTAGAGGATACTACAATGTCATGATAGATAGGTTGGTCTTATTTTACTATTTAATCTAAGAAATCCTATGGTTTATGAATTTGAAGAGTCATATATTGTGGGATTTATTCATATGTTCATATGATGAAAAAAAAAGTTTTTTTTTTTTTTTTTTTTTTTTTGCATATTATTTTATTTTATATTACATTTCCACTTTATGATATATGATTTATTGATTATAAGAAAGAAAGAAATGTCAATCTATGTTTTGGAGAGAAATATACACGTAAGAGTATAAGAGATAACTTTTTTATTGCATTGTGTTTCAAATTTTTCCGCACATCATGCAGGCCTGCGACTAGTTATAATAAAAGATAGGTACAATTAATTACAAAGACCTATGTTATTATGTTGTATAGATTATATGGTTCCTGACTGGAAACTTCAACATGAAAATTTTTTATTGTAGTGTTGACTCAATTTTAATTGTTGTATTTATGTTCATAAATATGTTTTACATAGTATTTGAAGGGGTTTGTTTAAAAAAATAATAATAATAAATAATTTGAGAAGACTTCTTATGATGGAAATTTATTAGACATTGAAACTAACTTTTCTTTCAAAGTTTGTAAGCTTTATAGTTATATATATATATATATATATATATATATAATTTTGTTATAGCAATTGGGAGGGGGGGGGGGGGGGGGAAGAGCTCTACTTCAAAACTAGAATTTGTTTGTTCAACTTTACTTCATCATATAAGGTGGGACCCACAATGTTAAGAGTGAAAATGAAGAAACAAAATCTGAAATAATATTTACCCAAAATAGTTATCATATTTTATATGTTTGTAAATATGTTTAATTTTTTAATAAATATCTCTAAGAATTATGACTATGAATAAGTTAAGGATTTTTTTTTTTTTTTTTTTTTTGGGTGTGTGGAAAATATTGGTAGTATATCACTTATTACCATTTTCATATAATGTAGTAAACATTAGAATGAGTGAAGTTGAAGAAGAGTATTTAAACATATTTCCTTATCCAGGATATAACTTTTTTTTTTTTTTTTTCTAATAGATTCAAAAATAGGCTTAACTAGTTTGTTTAGAAAAATCCCATTAGTTGTAGGGTTTATTTCTCTTTTAATACCATTTTTTTAACAATTTGTTTGCAAAAAAAAAAAAAAAACCTTTTAAGTGATGTGTACAATTGCAATGCATATTTATGTCACTATATGTTTTATTTGTTAAGAATTTTTATTATAGTATACTTAAAATCATCTATTGTCAACACTTGTTGAACCTCTAGCCTTGAAACAAAAAGGCCGATTGAAAGTTCTATCTCCAATAAGAAGCATGTTAATGAGAAAATTGTTTGCAAAAATGGAACCACGATACTTTGGATATTAAGAGCGTGTTTGGTTTGAGGCTATCTCAAAATTCAAAATTCATCACTCATATCTCAAAACTCTATCTCATCAAAAACCCAAAACTGAAAACTTCTTGTTTGGTTCATAACTCAAAACCGTGTTTCTCATTCTCATAACTCAACTTTATCACTTTTTTTGTGGAGCCTACAACCTGCACAGTTTAGAACAGTCACTACTCCCTCCCGCGTGTGATATAAGAAGGAAAAGAAAAAGTAAAGGAAAAAAATTTATGTTAGGTTTAGAGAGGTGGGTGAGATGAGCGAATGGGAAGTTGGAATTGTAGTAATGACTCCAGAAAGTAAAGAAAAAAAAACAGAGGGGAACCGTGGGTGCATGTACATACTGACCTTCATTGTAAAGCTGGAGCCAAAGCCAGAGAAAAGAAAAGCTTGCAATGGTACTGAGTAGAGATATGACAAATCACTGACGAGAGCCCCACATGATTACACTTATTTACGAAAATGCCATCAAACTCATTTCTTTAAAATTAAAAACACCTTAAGAGTGGTTCTTCGTTTTCATTCTCATAACTCAAAACTTTGAGATATGAGTTATGGAAACAAAAACTAAAAACTCAACCAAACAAATTTTCACTTAGTGGGTCCCACGAATTTTGGGTTTTGAGTGATGAGTTTTGAGTTATATAACTCAAAACACCTCAATCCAAACACCCTCTAAAAGACTTCTATTAAACTTCATCCTGTGTTACATCATAAAAAGATATCCCCTATTAAATTAGTATTAGAATATTAGTTGGAACTTGGAAATCTCACAATATATAGAATAGTAATGACAACCAAATGTGATAATTTAGTATTGGATGCCCATATAAGAAACATCAACAAGAAAGAATGTTCTACTCTAATATGACATCATAGACTTTTAAGTGGAGTTGTGGTGTGCTTTTGTGTTAGAACCTCTCTCTCTCTCTCTCTCTCTCTCTCTCTCTCTCTCACTTGTGCATGTGTTTCTCCACAAAAAAAAAAAAAAAAAAAAAAAAAAAAAAAAAAAGATATTAGAATGGGTGAAGTAGTTGAAGAAACTTTTGAAAATAATTATTGTTATTGATATGTTTATAAATATGTTTGGAGATTCTATAGATACAAACTATTTTACAATATTTTTAGAAACTGTTGATATAACATATTTTTACTAGTTCTCATCTAGGCTTACGTACTACTAAAATCACATTTTTACTTACTAATAACTATCCAACACATTAGCAATTTGTAAAACAAATTGTGGCTTTAGCATTTTCCATATGTTTAAGACATTTTTTTTTTAAATGCGTGTTTAAGATTACTATGGTTATATGTATATTAAAATACTTATTATTTAGTATATTTTCTATGTTATGCATAAACTTTGCTTTTCTACACAACCTTTCACCCTTCAACAGATGGACAGTTGTAAAAGACTATTTAGATCTTAAAAAACATCTTTAAGGGCACGTGTACAAGATTTCAGAATTAGTTAGGCTAATCATCTGTACTTAGTGGGGTTCGGCTATAATAATATATACTAGTCTAGTATTGAGATGACCCTTTATGAGGCTTTATATGTAGAAAATGTAGATCGGTTTGTTGGCAAAAAATCTTGGGCCATAAATCATTTAGAGGACTTCTGAAAAAATTAATTTGACTTATAAAAAGATTTTAAATAGTTTATAGTCAATAGAAAAGTACATATGCTGACAATTGAACAAAAGATTTGGATTTCGAAGTTGGGGATATGAAATTCCACAAAATTGATCCAATGAAAGGAGTTATTAATTAGTATATTCCGATTCAATAAAAGAATTAGTATATTGATAAATTGAACCCTAGGTATGTAGGATCATATGAAATTTTAAAATGGATTGGTTTAGTTTCTTATAAAATGGAAAGCTCATAATATGTCCTATATTTCTATTCTAAGAAAGTATATGTCTAATAAGATAAATTAGGATCCATTTTTTTGGACGTAAAATATTTTTTGAAAATTAGTTTCTCCAATTTCAAGTGTTTGATGTGGCTAAAAGTGCAAGTCAACTTAAGGGTATTAAACAAGTTACACCCTCAGTTCACAACAAACCACACCCCACCCACCAATGCTACCTAACCGATCCAACCGCAACCCACCATGGCCTACTAGGTCCCTTCTTGACCCAACCTCTCTCTCTCTCTCTCTCTCTCCCCCCTAATCCCAGTAGGCATCAACCTATATACAGTCCCATATTCTTTAGCTGCTATAACTGTGTTTATGTTGGTCTACTTCTTGGTGCTTCAACCTCTCCTGCATCACCACAACCCTTCAAATAAAATTTTCAGTGACTACTTTTTGGTTTATGTTCTTGTTGATGCTATGTTCTGTGGTTGCATAACCGATTCTATTGGTGTCCATTCCTTAATGGATGCTTTTACAGTAGGGCTACTTGTACCCCTTGGGCCTTTAAGTCAAACTATTTTACATAGAATGGAGGGTTTTATGTTTGAGATCATGTTACCTATTTACTTTGCTAGCATCAGTGTAAAAGCAGATTTCTCTAAAGGGATTTTTTACGCGGGTCCATTGGCTGCAAGTAAGGGCTTTATAGCCAATGTCGTTAGTTTTATGATAGCAAAGAGTTTCATATTTGATATGCCTCTTCGTGATGATGCTGCTCATGGAGTGTTGATTAATACCAAGGGCAAGTTTCCATTTATCATCCTAAATGTTGGTTTGGAAACTATGGAAAGTAACCCTAATAAAATCATGTTGTAACATGATTCCTATAAATATTATGTGATAAAATTCATGTCTTCTTGTTTAACAAATATTGACCGAATATGAAGACTGTTAATGAGAAAATTGTTTGCAAATATGGAACCACCATACTTTGGATATTAAAAGACTTCTATTCAACTTCATCATTTGTGGCTTCATAAAAAGAAATCCCCTATTAAATAAGTATTGGGATTTTATTTGTAATTTGGAAGTGTCATAATATATATAATAGTTATGATTTTTAAAGAGGAAATTTAACCAATCAAAACCAAGCGTGATAATTAAGTATTGGATGTTGAAGAATAAAATATCAACAAGAAGATTATCTACACAAACATGACATAATAAACATTAGAATGGGTAAAGTTGAAGAAAATTTTGAAAATAATTATTGTTGCTGATATGTTTATAACTATGTTTAAGACATATTTGTTTAGAAGTATCTTCAAGATTACTATGATTATATGTATATAAATGCTTATTATTTAGTAAATTCTCTATGTTATGCATAAACTTTGTTTATGTTTTCTGCATAACCTTTCACCCTTCAACAAATGGACAATTATAAAGGACTATTTAGGTCTTAGAAAACATCCATCTTAAGGGAATGTGTACAAGATTTCAAGAATAGTTAGGCTAATCATCTGTACTTAGTGAGGTTCGCCTTTAATAATATCTACTAGTCTAGTATCAAGATGACCCTTTATAAGGATTTATAAGTAGAAGATGAGATCAGTCGATAATCTTAGGCCATAAATCATTTAGAGGACTTCTATTAAATTTTTTTTTTCTTTTTAAAATAGTTTCAATCTACAGCATAGCTCTCGATAATAGCTCTTTATCATCAGACAAAGATACTGATCTATTTTTTATGTAGGCAGGGATTGAACCTCAGATCTCTTATTCAACCATCAGAGATTTTACTAGTAGAGTTAATTAAAACCCACAAAGGGCACTACACGAGGACTTCCCAGGAGGCCACCCATCCTAGTACTACTTTCGCCCAAACACGCTTAACTACAGAGTTCTGATGGGATCCAGTGCATTGATGTTGGTATAAAAATTGATTTTGACATATAAAATATTATGAATAGTTTATAGTCAATAGAAAAGTTACGTTGAATATTGAAGGAATGATTTGGATTTCAAAGTTGGGGATATGAAATTCCTTAAAGTTGATCCTATGAAAGGATTTATGAGATTTGGTAAAATTTGATAAATTGAATCCTAGGTATGTAGGGTCATTTGAAATTTTAAAATAGATTGGTTAGTGTCTTAAAAAACGGAAAGCCTGTAATATGTCTTAAATTTCCATTATAAGAAAGTATATGTTTAATCAGATAAATTAGGATTCATTTGTTTAGATGTAAAATATTTTTAGAAAATTAGTTTCCCCAATTTGAGGTGTTTAATTCGGCTAAAAATGCTAGTCAAATTGAGCGTATAAAACAAGTTACACCCTTAGTTCACAATAGACCACACCTTCAACTCTCTCTCTCTCTCTCTCTCTCTCTCTCTCTCTCTCTCTCTCTCTCGTAGGAAATTTTATAATTATTAACTCTCTTTCTCTCTCCATTCTCCCAGGAAATTTTATAATTATTAACTTATGCGATTTTGAGTGATCAACATAAAGTGGTTGCTCACACAAAGGCAAAAATGTCTAATACTCAAAGTCACACAATTAGCAAGTTATAAAATTGGGTTTATGATTTGTTGTATCTCTAGAATTATACCTATGTGGCCCACCCCCATTGTAGACACCCACACGCACAACCCTGTTGAAGATCAAGTTTTGGAAATGTTTTTGGTTATCGTGTGTGATGAATTTGGGTTATGGTAGTGGTGTTTTTACTATTTTTAGGTTATTTTTGCCATTAACTAAACACATGAAAATTTTTGGAGACTTGAAAGCGGTAACTTACATATCTCACAAGAAGTTCATCCTAGGCATGCTAATGCTACTTAATTGGTTAGTTGATCTGTAAGACTTGACTACTTAAAAAGCTAATGAACTGTCTATTATTTAAAAAATAATAAAAATTCTTACCACATCAGTCTCAAAACAAGACAATATAAAACTTAAAACAGATTATATTTTTTAAGTTTTCTAATTTCCATAATACATATATTTTTAAGTTGATTTTTAATGATTAGAAGATTGGGGTGCCCCTTGTGGAGCTGTTTTTCATAACATCATTCAATTAAAATGATGGAATGATTGATTTAATTGAGACTTATTATATGGTAGAGATTCGACCTATTTGGCCTACATTTTTTTTTTTTTTTTTTTTTTTGAGAAGATATTTGTTGGACTTACATTTGGTATTAAGGTAATAAACAAATTTGCATTTTTCTTCTTAAAAAAAAAAAAAAAAAAAAAAAAAAAAAAAAAAACAACAACAACAACAACAACAACAACAACAACAACTTTGCATTGTAAGATAATGAATTATTGATTGCACTTTAGTATTGGAGCCTCGGAGGGGTTAAACCTTTTTACTTTCAATATAGTTTTTTAAAAAACCTCTGGCCATGGCTCATCTATGCCAAACTGCCAATATATCACTAGCCCTCTGGGTAAAAGATTAAAAGCCCATGAATGGAGACCGTAAACAAAGGGGATAAGCATGCTGCATGGTTGCATGAACAAGCTGGGCCGAGGATTGGGCAAGTTTAGGGACCTACAAACTTGAAAAATGTACATCTTCACCAAGATCGCTAATTGGGAACTGGCTTGATGTACGCCTGTTCCCAAAAAAAAAGTGTGAACTTTTTTTTTTTTTTTTGAGAAAGACACGGACTGATTTTTAGTATGAACTTTGAATAAATTTCTTCAAATCATGATTTTTAGCAATTTTTTTTTCCTTAAAATCATGATTTTTCTTTACTCTTATAGCACAAACATATCTACTGTATCTATGTAATCTCTAGTTTTTAATGGTAGTTCAATCTGATCAATATGAATATCTGCCAAGAATGATTCTATATAACAAGTTGTAACTTCAGAGTACTTTTTATTATATTTTAGTCTCTAGAAAATATAATATGAATAATTTTCTGACAAGAAAAATAAAAGAAAGAAAAGGTTATCCTCTATACAAAGAATGTAAAACCTACATTTTATAGTCTGCATGGAATGAAAGGGGTAAGATTTCAAAATAAAAATTGGAATGAAAGGGGTAAAAAGAGAAACCTCACGATTATATCAGAGAAAAAAAAAAAAAAAAAAAAAAAAAAAAGGGAAACTTCTTTATTCACATACAAATAAATAGAGATTCTATAGCAAAGTTTGTGTCCTATACATCTTTTCAAAAACCAATTTACTCTCTCAAGATGTTATCACACTAAACAAACTCAAAAATAGCATCAAACACACATAAACCTCATACAAGTATGACTTAAGGTCTAAAAGGAAAATTTGCCCCTATATTACACAAATTGCCAAATGGCTTATATATAGTCAAATACTGCTGGGAGGCCGACTTGGCCTCACCTCCGACCCGATGCATTGCAAATCGTCCCCACCCGGTACCATCATGCCCGAATACATTGGAACTATACCCGGGTTTTTAACACCATAAAACGCTTGCTGATTCACCCCATCGGAAACCATTCTTCCTGCAACATCATACGAGTCAAACGTTGTCGTAACTGGCCTCATCCCTCCGCCATATACTTGACCCACACCCGGATGATGGTACCCAAATGGTATTTGACCCGCCCCAACTGGGTATTGCGGAACATATGGGGCCTGCATATGAACAGTTGGAACTGGAACATTCCCGGGTTGCACTTGACCCGGAATGTAATAAACAGGTACAGGTTGTACCGCTTGTCCCGGATAATGAGGATCTGAAATGTAATGAATTACTTGGTTTCCCGGGTACCCGGTTGGTTGTGGTATAACCGATTCACCCGTCTCCACCTCGACTTGATTCTCTTTTGGTTCTACAACCGGTTCCGGGCTATCGGGCTTGGTCTTGACAGGTGGAAGATTAAGCATGGCTTGAACAGAAGGAACAGATGATGTTGAATAAAAGGGTGAACTCACAACCGGAGCAGGAGAACCCGGATCCGAATTCGACACGGTTTCAAGCTGCCGGGCCCTCATTTTCGGGTCACGGTTTTGGGTTTGGGTTTGGGTCTCTTCAGAATTATCTAACCCGAATAGATAATCAGGTAATTCAGAAACAATAGAAGAGGCTTCGGATCGTCCACGCTCTAGACCCATGCCCGGGCCGCCATGATTGAGAGCATCGAGAAACCAATGGTCACGATTAGCCGAGCTGATACTACTGGTTCTACTAGAATCATGGTCACTGTTACGAAACAAAAATAGCCTAAGCCGAGCCGACCTTGGGTTTTGATTCTGTGTGAACCGGTCGTACTCATCCAACATGTTCTCAACATCCTCGTCCGTTGTGACTGAAATCAACGCATCAAGATCCTCGTTCGGAAGCTGGTACTTCACAGTTACATTTGTTGTACCTGTTAATTAATTACTACTACAACGTTAAAAAAATACAAAAAGAAGGAAACAGTTTTTTTTTTTTTTTGGTTACTAAAATTTAAAAAACCGTTGAACTAAGTAACGGTTTGTGTAGGTACGTACCTGAGAGCTTAGAGAGCCTGGTGAGGAGGGTGGAATAGTTTGTGGCGCGGTGTACAGCAACGATGCGTGTATCGCCACCAACGTAGCGGAGTTGGTTATCGTGCGGTCGTGGTAAGATCTTGCCGCCGAAGCTGCACATGAACCGTACACGTGTATGCTGATAATCTCCACGAGGCGAGGACGCAGCGGAGTCGGTTGTACCTAATTCTAGCTCAGTTGCTTGGTGTGATGAAGTCATTTCCCGAATTCTGTTTGGAAAAGTAATTCCCGGTTAGAGGAATTCTTTTGTGTGAGTTAGACTGAATTCTCAATTGTATTGGAATCTTGGTTGGCTATGTAAAATAGAATGTCTGTGACTGTGCTTTTGTTTTTTTAGGGTATTATGGCTGTGAAGGAAGAGAGTCACAGACAAATCAGATTGTAAAGTGTAAAGGTCCCACCCACTTGATGTAAGAAATTGGAAAAATGTCAAGGGGCGGTACCAACTATGTGAACTTTTGTTTATATTTGATTGTTGATTACAATGCATGCTTCATAACCATCGCAACGTGGGAATTTATTTTTTTTACATTAAATTGTTGGAGACCCATGTCAGCAATTCACATTAGGGTTGGATTAATCTATAAATATAAAAATTAGGGTTGGATTAGATCAGTGCAAGTGGGAATTGGAAACATTTGTAATTTAATTTTAAAAAAAAATAAAGCATTGTAGAAGATGATTAGTTCTTATGTCATTGGGTTGCAGAGTTATTAACCAATGCAGTGTATTTTTGAATAAAAGAATGTGATTGATTTCTTTGAAAAAAATGTTGATGTATAAACTAATAAGAGCTTACCTGTTCTTTGTGTGTATTATATATGGAATCAGACTTCAAATGTCACATACCAGCTCCATGTGGGTGATGTAGTCCTCATTTTATTAATTATAACCTCCTGGGAGAAAATAAAAAACAAAGAAATTTTAACCACAAACTATACAAAAGAAAGGGAAAAAAAAATTATCCAAAGGGTCCTAAAATGGGAGAACAATATAGCTTGAAGGAGTTAAATCAAAAATTAAAAGGACGTGTTGTCACTGACAAGCAACAACAATCAAAATATAGTACCAGTTGCAGTATCTAGTAAGGCTAAAAGCCATGTAAATTGTTTTGTATATATAAGAAGAACATACACGGCAATTTTTGGAAAGTTCCTACACGACAATTAATAAAAAGTAAAATTGGTCTTAAGATTTGCCGTTCAATGCTTTTGTCAAATAAAAATCAGATGTCTCACTCTATTATACTTTAAGCTTTATTAATCCCAGTCAATTACCTTTGTCAGAAAATAAAAATTTCTCAGTCTACTAAACAGTTTTTTTCTTTTTTATCCGAAGTGCTGTAATCGCCGATTTAGCTAATTCTTAATTAGTTAAAAATTGAAACAGTTGTAGTTATGAACTTGTACCCTTCACATTATAATAGCAATTAAAGTTGAAATCATGATCTCTAGTGTTGCTGCTAAGCTCATAAAGAATTTCTTTAAAAAGAAAAAAAGTCAAATCAATATTTTTTTTTTAAGAATTAGAAAATAAAAATTTTTATTTCTGACTCATCAATTTCACTTTGAGCCTCTTTCATAAAAGTTTTATAGGTACTTTTATACCTTCACAGCCTTCCAAGGGGCACGTGCTCCAGTCATTGTAAGACTTAAGAATCTCAGCCATCAAATCAAAACTTTGACAGCAAAAGCAGAAAAAACTTTCGGTAGCTAGTGCTAATTAATGGTTCCCTTTGGATGATGATGATCATGTTCACTAATGCGATCCTACAAGTTGCCCAGAGTCTTCAGACTAATTCATTATATCTTTGAAAGATTCTATGACAAAAAAAATATACACAGCTAACTTTCTTATTATGCTTATATTATGCCACTACTTTTTTTTTCTTTCACTTTTTTGGGTTATTGTATTGAGTTCTTTATGCATATTTTCGCAGCTTTTCCCATCATGCAAAAGACTCCAATCTCTGTTTAGTTCTATTCTTCTGGCAAGTAGAATGGCTAAAATCTTGGTATACCTAGTAATCTCAAGCTACCCTGGCTTCTGTACAACCATGTCAATGAAGACTGCGATCGAGCTTTAATGACATAAACAACCTACTATTCTTGCAGCTACAATTCGTGATAAATATGACGGGAAAAAATTGGTATTGGGGTTCCATTTATTTTGCTAGATACAGAAATGAGAAATCTACTCCAACCAGTCATTAGGTAATAGTTTGCCTTCCTTTTGAGGGGAAAAAATGGTACAAAAACAATTCAAAATACTAAAATCTTTATAACATAGCATCAAATCTCTATTCACTACTAACCCACATAATGTAAATTAAGAGCATGCACTTGGTGCTTTGAAACAAAAACAACAAGGGTCCATGTCCCAATAGGCTAATATAAATCAAAGCATTTGAAAGTTTAGGATTGATTGGATTAATAGAAATATAACAATATATCATTATAGTTCAAATGATCCATTCACTAAATAAAAATCAAAAATCAAAAACCATCTAAGCTCTAAGAGAAAGAGCAAATTAATACTTACTTGTAGGCTGTAGTGATCGCTTTTTTGGAACAAAATTGCAGAAGATATGTCTGCCTCCAGAGGAAATTTGAGCTCTAAGATGTTAGGTTTGGAAGGTGGAACTAAAAGCTTAAACTGAAAAAGGGCAAATTGGCAAATTGCTTTGGCTTTACAAACTGACAATACGGGTTGATATGGGACCCACGTGGTTCTACGTGTCAATGTCTTTTAGTAAGATACAACGTGGCTACTAGTGACTCTAATTTTTGTCCCAGTGCTAATGCTAGCCCCACTTAGGTTGCTTTAGTTTATTACCTCACGGTCCAATCATTAATAGGGATAATGTGTTATGCTTTTATTCGAAACTCTACGTCCATAATATTTTTCCAATAAATTATAAGTGATTAGTTATTATTAGTTCAAATTTGAACCTAGCAATAAGATTATATTTTTTTTCCAATAATAACAACCAATAACTAACTGTCACTTAAAATTTATTATAAAAATATTGTGAAAATATTGTAAATATATTATTTCTCCATTGGAAATGTTTACGTGTCCAACATGCAAACACCATTGGTGCTCAGTGGGTTGCAGTAGCGGAACGTTGTTACTTGTTACTCTCTCACTATTTTTTTTTTTTTTTTTTTAAGTGAAATATTCACGTAAAATATCAGATATTGGAAAATTTCAAGGCCCACTGCCACCGGCATTCGTTGGAGGAAACTTATACAGCAAATGTATGGTGGCATCATGCAATTATTCAAAAACGTGGCAAGTCTCATATTCCAGGTGGAATCCATGCACGTCGAAATATGTTTTTTTAGTTATCAAGCAATAATATTCACATACACACACAAAATGGTATATATATATAGACATATTCAATATTTTCCCGGAAAAAAAAAAAAAAAAGTTTACCTTTGCACAGTTTGGGAAAAAATTTCTCCAATATTAGGCTCTATTGAAGGTTGTAATTATAAAGGTTGTTTCTTGCAGCGTTGTAGTCTTTTTGTACTATAAGGCTTGTTTTGTTTTGAATGAAATTCCTCTTAGTCATTGAAAAAACAAAAACAAAAATCCTCTCTAAATAAAACTATCGTCTTATATTTTCAGTTACGTGATCTATTTGATAAAACAATTTGCTTAAATAATAAGGAAATTCATTCACACTAATCAATTTAGAAAAAAAAAATTTATTATATATATTTTGGTTTGTACATTAATTATCTTTCATGAGGTACTATTAGACCATTATTGTTAAGATTTAGGATAATGGTTAATAATAAAGTTTGAAATATAAGATTGATTGATCGAAGTTTGAAATTTGATTTTTGATTTTTTTTTTTCGATTTATTTGCAATATGATTTAAAGTTTTGTTTCTGTTTTTTTTTTTTTTTTTTTTTTTTTTTTTTTTTTTTTTTTTTTCATAACAAGAGATTAAGAGGGGTATGTTAAACTTTTTTTTACATAAACTTGATTTTTGTTTCGTTTGCCCTCATCTCCTTAACTGGCATAATACCTATTTTTATTTGTAACTCTCTTTAAGTCATTTTAGTTTTGAATATATTTAAGTACATAATTAATTTCACTAAGTTCAAGTGGTCTATAGTTTATATTCATTATTTTTTAGATGAATTTATTACTTTTTGTCTTCTACTCATAATCAACCACTTTAACATGTGAAATTAAATGTAACTTTAACATGTGAAATTAAATGTAAAATTGATTGTTTCCTTATTATTGCTAATATAAATAGATAAAGATAAAGATAGAAAGAGGGCACATATATGGTTGTGTCACGCCATATCATACAGTTGATTTCTCATTAGTTTCTACGGAGAGAAAAATTATTGATGATTGAGTAGATTGATGTGGAAACGTATATTCATAGATGTGCAAGTTGAGATTAAAAAGGACGTATAATGTCAAGTCTATGTTGGTCGGTGGCCGGTACCATTTTGAGACAAAGACTTCTATAATAAGTGCACCGTCCAAAGGTAGAACAAAAAAGGAAGAATAATTACTCTTCATTTCTACATAAATAAGCAAACTAGATTATTATTATTATTATTATTATTATTATTATTATTATTATTATTATTATTTTGTTTTTTTGGGTGATAAGAGTAAGCAACCTAGGCCCTAGCTAATTGCTTTCGTTGTTTTAATTTTGATAATATTCCCTTGTCTATTTTGTTGGTTATCTTTACAAAAATCTAATAGTAATATATATTTTTAGGAGATATCGTTTAATGTATTTTTTCCCTTTTTTACATAACAATGTTTATGTTTTGAAACCTATCATCCTAGGTTTAAACTCACCAAAAAAAAAAAAAAAAAAAAAAAAAAAAAAAAAAAAAAAAGAAGAAGAAGAAGAAGAAGAAGAAGGGATATTGACTTGGAAACGTTTCTATCGAAGTAAACAAAGCCTTAAGCAAAAACCAAAACAAAATAATAAAATAAAATAAAATCTTCAGGGATTAGCCTCACATTACAAATTAAATTAGTGAGTAGGGATTTATAAGTGACTATTTCTTTCCCTTCTAATATAAACTCCTCAAGATGCCAATTTATTTATTTATTTTTTTTAAAAAGCTACTGTTCATATATATATAATTATTCTAATTTTAAAAAAAATATTATCCATTTTAATACTCTCTATAAACTCTCAAATATAATGTTAACAAAAGAAGAAAAATCGTGAAATATAACATTAATGATGAAATAGGAGAGAGAAAGTAAACTACGTACTATTTTACTTTTTATTTTTTATTTTTTGAGAAAACGTACTATTGTAATTAACTGTACAATAAAGAATTAAAGAATATTCTAGCTTTATTCCTAAATTTCTTTCAATAGTTATAATCCTAACCAAATTTATAAGAAATTCAAACTCCTTTTTTTTTTTTTTTTTTTTTAATTTTGTCAACGTGAGCATAAGAAGTCGGCATCATATCATATCCAACTTAGACAGATCAACATTGATTTAGTCCACTGAATTGTCGATGGTGTCTTGTATGTGGAAGTATTCAATTAAGAACCTTATGATGGATGTGAATGAACAAGCATGGACCGCACCGACATCTTCCAAATGGTCCAAACATCAACCCCATATAAAAAGTTCCATGGAATAACTATTTCGCTGAGAATACACTTTAATGAGTGAGGACAGTTACACAGTATACATATAGGATAAAGAACTAAAATTTCAGTTATAATTGTGAAATGAAAAACACGATTTCACCATTACGACTAAAATTGTGTTTGCCAAAACACAATATAATTAGAATATGTAAGGCAATGTATAACTCAATATGTTGAGAGAGACACCTTTCAAGTTTTGGCCACAACTGAAAGAGTCCACTCCTAAAGGATTTGGTAAGGACACCCCAACCAGCTGAGCTTTGGTTCTTTCAAAGAGAAGTCCTTTAACAACAATATTAAATGACATTTAAGTTTTGGTAAGAAAGCGATTGCCTCTAGCTACTCGCCTAGTGATTGTGGGTTATAATATACTAAACGATATTAGGCAAACCACATACCATGTCTGTTTTTTTTTTTTTTTGCTTTTGATATAACTAAACTAAAATTGAAACCAATGTGTAGGTGCATAGGTTTGAGAACAAGAAACACATCAATGGCTCTAGCCAAACAAAAATGTAAAAACGAGGGGAAGGCAACCTACTTCCCAGGATAAGGATCAACTAGTGTGATTGATAAAAAGCAGTCCAAAAGTTAAATTAGCATAGAAATTGTGAAGTAGTTGAAAAGGAAAAATTGCACACTAACAATGGCATGCTACTTTGATGATTTAGGAGTTGGTAATAAAAACTCATGAAATATTCGAAAGGAAAAATTATCATTTGCCATGTTAGACTTTTGTATCGACTACTTAACAATAACGACCATTTTGACAATAAAAAGAAAATATTAAAGACTAAAATAATACATTTAAAAGGTTAATGTTGAAGAATTTTAATATTAAATTATTATTTTAATAAATAAATGAATACTAAGTTGAAAAATCTATTGAAAAAGATATAAAGATATGTAGTAAATGGGCTAGGTGTTAATGTGTTAGTCAATTTGGAAGCTCATATCGATTAGGAGATAAAATCCTTACTAATTTATAAATCTTCACAAAAAAAAATCCTTACTAATTTTTAAATGTGAAGATTTATTGGGTTTAAGTGTACTGCATGAGAAAATGGGTCAAGCATGCGCACAAGAGGAAGGTGAGAGGAGTTTTTTACTTGGCTGGCTCTAATGCCCTCCACTTTGTGTGTGCTATCTGAGGAAGCTTCAAATAGGCCAATTCATTGAAAAAAAAAATTCTCTTTTTAGGCCAAGAGATGAGGTTCAATTTTGATTTTCAGATTTTTAGAGTTGAAGATTTGCTAAGGCTAAATGGGTGCTCGGGAGTGAAATTCGGAGATAGGAAATAGCTGGCTATACTTGGGCTAATGATTTGACATTTTTTCCTATTTTTATTTTTTTCCCTAAACTCACTTATAATTCCAAATTTATGTAATTTCAACATTCAATAAGGGGAAAAATTTGAGAAAGTGGTTGGCAATGAAGCTTCTCAAAAATTGAGTGGAAAAAGAAACGTAATTTGAGTTCTTCTGTAAGGGGGAAGTAAGAGGAATAAGGTGGTGGACAATTAAGTGGAGAGAGAGAGAGAGAGAGTGGTTATCAAATGGAGAAGAGAGAGAGAGAGAGGGATGAAATGAAAAGAGAGTGAACAAATAAGTCTAATATATCACAATATGAGAGAAGTAAAATTAATTACAAAGACCTTCCTTGTTAAGTTGTATAGATTATATGGTTGCTAATATTGGACTTCAATGTGAAAAAAATTTCATTTGTGTTTGTGTCTCAAATTTATTTTTGCATTTATGTTTGAAAATATGTTTTACATGGTAGTTGAATGAGTTTATTATTATTATTTTTTTAAAAATACTTGAGAAGAATTCTTGTGATGTTTGGAATTTATTAAAAATAGAAAACAAAATATGTTTCAAAGTAGTTCTTTTATTTTCTTTGTTCATCCAGTTATAACAAATGGTGAGAAAAATACTAGTAGATTTGTGATTTGCCTACTAGTAAATTGGAATTATGATATTAATTTGATTTCGGAGTATAGGTTTAATGGTTAAATTACAGATTGAAAATAAATTTTATTTCAAAGTGCTATCAGCGTTGTTTAGTCAATTATAACGTCGGTGGTGAGAAAACACCAATAGGTTGGTCTACGAGTAAATTTGGCACATAATATTGATGTTGATATTCAACTACAGTTTAAAGTTTTAATTAGAGATTGAAAAAACATTCAAAGTTGCACTTATTAGAATTACATATATGTTTAGAATTTTGTTTTAGATATTAATCGAAAGGGGAAGAAAAATGGCTGTATTTCAAACTTTTTTTTATTCAACCTAACTTTATCAATTGCTTATATGTTTATAAATATGTTACCTTTTTTTATAAAAAAAAATATATATATATATATATCTCTAAGATTTGAATATTTACATATATGTTTAGAATCTTGTTTCACAGTGCACAATCACAGGAATGAACACGATGTCCATTTTTTATGTAGTTAATATTACCTTAATTTTAAAATTTGGAGGGGTTATGGCACCCTTTGCTCTCTTGTTAGATTCGTCATGTCCCTGCTAAGCCTCACTAAGTGCATTTAGTTTGAATAATATTAAAGATACAATATTCTTCACTTTCTTTTTCACAAATTATGAAAATGACAAGTTGTAATTGGAACACCATCATTTTTATATGGATCCACCACTAGTAACATTTTTTCTATTCACAAATCATAATAGATTACATCAAAAGTTAGGAAAAATTTTGTTTTTATTTAGTTTCCAGATAAGAACCAAGTTTTCCGGGGATCCCAATTGGCTTTTAACCACAGATTTATATAGATTTTTTGTCCTATGGGCATGGATTTGGACATCCCACATGAATGTAGAAGATCTGAAATTTTGTTTACTTGGGTCAGGCATTATGTACACTCAATCAGCTGCACATGATTGTTGACCTTTTGTCTAGATTTTTCTGATGTTCCTGGTATTATGGAGTGACAACCAAAAGAAATGTTCTAAACTTTTTAGCACTAGCAGTGACTGAAGTCCCAGGTTCAAGCCAGAATACAACTTTCAGATTGATTTTATTTAGATATAATTTCATTTCTATGTAACCAGTATGAAATAAGATTATTTTTTTATTTTTGTTATTTGTATCTTTTAATATGGTTCCCGCAGACCATTTCCAGTATCAGTTATACTGCAATTACTTCCAACTAAGGGAGTCAAAATTTGTAGACTTCATGAGAAATATGCCTTATATTGTTTTTCTAATTTTATAGGGAAGTAATGGCTATAGTTGATAAAAGTGAGCCTCAAACAAGACTTGAGGTTTGTGCTTAGTCTCTGTTACATTGGTTGAATTTCTTTAAGAAGAAGAGATATATACACATAAATTCAATCCAATTGAAATGTATATCTAATATTTTAAAAATTGTAAGAAGCAGGGAAAATATAAAGCAGTGGCAGTTTGCTGGATTCTTGGACTGGGGTCCCTTTTGTCATGGAACAGTATGCTGACTATAGGAGATTACTACTACAAGTTGTTCCCAGTAAGCTATTCATAACTTATGTTACTTGCCAGTTCTTCTTTAATTCTAATGAAAATCAGTAGCAGCTAGATTTGCCTTTTCTTAAGTGATTATTGACGTTTTTCTGACCCAAGAATACGAAATCTAGTCCAAGACATTGTTGTGATTCAAATAAGTCACTTGGCAGCACAAGGTGCAATTTCAATTTCATTCAAGTGGCTATGACATTGTAGATAAAAAGCAGGTGTAAAATTGCTTGCTGTAGGAACCTAATTCTTAGTAGAATAGAAGTAAGATTGTCTTATCCAGTCTGGAAGGCAAGCCTTAACAATGCACAAGAGTAAGATTAGTATATTCTTCAATTCTGAAAAGAAAAAGAAAATGAGGAAGAGTTCAAATTCCTTGATTGCTAATTTGCTATACTTGTTAGTTGGTTAGTGTCTATAATAGTTGAAGCATCTTTTCATGTTCAAAAGATAGTAGAAGGGAACCAACCCTCATTGATTTCTCAAAGTTGAACAGTGCAAGGGAATTACTTGCTGAGTTACTTAGATAAATGTTTCAATTCTATATCTTACTACACATTAGAACAAAGTGAAAAATTTTCAAGATTGACAAGACTGATAAAATTTTCCTCTTTCTTTGAAGCTATACCACCCTTCAAGGGTACTTACCCTCGTTTATGAACCTTTCGCAATTGTGACAATGGCAGTACTAGCCTACAATGAGTCAAAGATTGATACTAGATTGCGGAATTTGGTTGGATACTCTCTCTTCTTTGCAAGTACTGTGATGCTCTTAGTTGTAAGTAATGCTGATACAGTGATACTTTGTGATATGCCCAACTCAGTCTTGGATTGCATCATTAGATTAATTACTTCTATCTTGTTTGATGTCAATTCACTGATTATTTCTTCTAATAAATTTGGTTCGACCTTCCATTCCTTTGTCTGTGAAAGTTGGATTTAGCAACATCTGGGAAAGGAGGAGTTGGTCCTTATGTTGGTATATGTGCAATTGTTGGTTGCTTTGGAGTAGCAGATGCCAATGTTGAAGGTGGAATGATTGGAGACCTATCTTTCATGCACCCAGAACTCATTCAGGTTTCTTCTGCTCAATGTTTTTTGACATTCTTTCCGTTTTTCTTCTTATTCTTTTTTCCCTCAGGCAATCAAATTGCTATCTTAATACACACTGTTACTATGTTCCGCAGTCCTTCCTTGCTGGTTTGGCTGCATCAGGAACTCTAACATCAGTTATGAGAATAGTAACAAAAGCTGCCTTTGAGAAATCTGAAATGGTCTTCGCAAGGGGGCTAGTACGTGAATTTTTTAAACTACATTTTTTTAAAGATCCACCACTGATGTCACTTTTATTATGCACCAATCAGAACAGGCCAAAGCAATTGTAAAAAATATTGTGTCACTAGACTCATTGTTTCTTTAATAATAAAGAAAATTGTAGGTTCTATTTCAAATAATTGTTAGCTTCTGTCTGAATTACTTGGAGCCTGATGCTTTATATTCTGAATTGGTCCTTTTTTTGTGGTTTTATAAGTATGCATTTCTCATATGCTACAGTGATCATAAGTGCAGAGGATAATATACTGGACTAGTAAGCAACTAATACTTAGGTTCAGACTGCAAGCAAACATTTGACTCCGCAATGTTTTAAATGTATTTTAGGGACTTTCCTCAGCAATAATTTGCTTTATGACTGTAAATTGCAGTGTTATTCCTAGCAATCTCAGCATTCTTTGAGTTTCTCTGTGTTATTCTCTATGCCTATTTCTTCCCTAAACTGCCAATAGTGAAGTACTACCGGTCAAAGGCAGCATCTGAAGGATCAAAAACAGTATCAGCTGACCTTGCTGCCGCTGGAATCCAAGTGGAATCAGACCAAGAAGTATTGTAACACTCCCATTATTCTTATAATGCATGGTGTTTCAAGGACATTATAAGATTTCAAATCACTAACAAGCTTTAAAAAATTTCACAGGCAGAAGGGAATGCTAAACACCATGAGAGATTGAGCAATAAGCAACTATTCTTTGAGAACATTGATTATGCAATTGACCTGTTCCTGATATATGTGCTGACATTGTCAATTTTCCCTGGTTTCTTATATGAAAATACAGGAACACACCAGTTGGGGTCATGGTAAGTATTCGTTTGTCCCAAAGTGAGATTAGTTAGTTTATTAATAGTGATTTTTGTGCACTCTTTTTGTAATGATCTGTTTTAGGGGCCTTATAAGTTGAAGTGTGTGTGTGTGTGTGTGTATATTTTATGAAATTATCATATTAAAAAAAAAAAAAAAAAAAAAAACTATTGAATTTTTACAAGGCTCGTGGCGTTTGCAGGTACCCACTAGTTCTGATTGCAATGTACAGTGTCTGGGATTTCCTATCAAGATACATTCCTCTTTTGCAATGCCTAAAGATGGAATCTGGAAGGAGCCTTATGATTGCAACTCTTTCTCGGTTCTTACTCATCCCGGCTTTCTACTTCACAGCAAAATATGGTGACCAAGGATGGATGATCATGCTTGTATCCTTCTTGGGACTATCCAATGGTTATCTCACCGTCTGTGTCCTCACAGTAGCACCCAAAGGCTACAGGGTTAGTTGATATGATTGTTCACAACATATAGCACATTTAACATTTGCCATAGGCTCCTAACAAAATTTCCTTTGGTTTTTTGTTTTGTAGGGACCAGAGCAAAATGCCTTGGGTAATATGCTTGTGTTGTGTCTTCTACGTGGTATATTTGCAGGAGTTGCTCTTGATTGGTTGTGGATAATAGGTCATGGAAGCTTTTAAGGCGAGAAGTCCATAATGATATCACTGAATAAACAAAACGTCTCACTTGATTTTAGAACTTTTTGTGTAATTATAATGAAAGCAAATTGTAGAGGCTTGATGAAATTATTGACTTTGAACCCAACAGTAAAAAGTTATTGAGTGATGTAAAATTGCAAATTGCTTAGAATTACACTAGGTGTAACTTAAACTATATAAATATATATATATAGAGAGAGAGAGAGAGAGAGAGAGAGAGAAACATTGGTATTAAGTTTTACCGTACAATGTTTATTTGTCAAATAAAAATATCTTGTTTCAATCTATTCTACTTTATATGTTTCATCAACCCCAATCTATTTCTTTCAAAAAGTAAAAATTTCCCGTCTACCAAACTATCTTTTTTTTTTTTTTTTTCCCTTATAAAATAACTAAAATTAAAAAAAAAAAAAAAAAAAAAAGTAAACTAGCTTTTTTTATTTTTTTTTTAAAGAATCGTAACATTCTATAACATACTATAATTTGTAGAATATAAAGTGAAACAATCAAACGAGAGACATGATTCTAATTTAATTAAAACCCCTGTAGCTATGAACTCTACCTTTTACATTATATTAGTAATTAAAGTTGATTATCATGAATTTTACCGTTGCAGTTAAGCTCATGAAGATTTTTTTTTTTTTTTTTTTTTTTAAGTCAAATCAAAAATTTTATTTTTTAAAAAGAAGTAGAAAATAAAATTTTTATTTCTGACTAATAAATTTCACTTTTTTTTTGGCTAATAGACTAATCAATTTCACTTTGAGCCTCTTTCATACAAGTTTTATAGATACCTTTAACCCCACAGCCTTCGAAAGGCACTTAAAACTAAGAATCTCAGCTATCAAATCAAAACTTTGACAGCAGAAGCAAAAAAAACTTTCGGTAGCTAGTGCTAATTAATGGTTCCATTTGGATGATGATGATCGATAAACTAATGCGATCCTACAAGTTGTCCAGAGTCTTCAGACTAATTCATTATATCTTTGAAAGATTCTATAACACAAAAGATACACAACTAACTTTCTTATGCTTGGCCTTATGCCACTCTTTTTTTTCTTTCCCTTTATGGGTTGTTGTATTGACTGCTTATGCTATTTTCGCGCAGCTTTTCCTATCATGCAAAAGACCCCAATCTGTTGGTTCTATTGATAAATTTGACTGGAAAAAATTGGTATTGGGGTTGCATTTCTTTTGTTTGCCTTCCTTTTGAGGGGAAAAAACTGGTTAAAAAACAATTTAAAATACTAAAATCTGCATAATATCAAATCTCTCAATTCACTATTTACCCACACAATGTAAATTGAGAGTATGCACTTGGTGGTTTGAAAAAAAAAACAACTAGGGTCAATGTCCCAATAGGTTAATATAAATCAAAGCATTTGAAAATTGAGGATTGATTGGATTAAAAGAAGTATAACAATATATCATTATAGTTCAAAGGATCCATTCACTAAATAAAAACAAAAACCACGTGGGTCTACGTGTCATATCTTTTAGTAAGGTACAACGTGGCTACATGTCACTCTAATTTTTGCCCCAATACTTAAGTTGGTTTTTGCCTGTTTGGATTGAAAGGACAAGGAAGAAAGGTGGAAAGAATTAAAGTAGAGTTGCTGAAAATAGATTAAGTTTGGACTAAATTTACTTTACTCTATTCTACTTTACTCCATCTCTCTCCTCTCAATTCAAACAGATAATTTTTTTACCACGTGATCCAATCATAAATAAGGATAATATAATGTGTCCAACATGCAAACATCATGGGTACATTGTCCTTACTCTCGTAGTCTCTTTCACTATTTTTATTTTTATTTTTAAAATTTTTCTATTGCATCTCTCACTAACAAAAAATGCATCATATTAACAAATGTTTTTAGGACAATTGTTAATAAATCATAATAAGAAAGTTTTGACACCACTTTTATGAGAAATATAAAAATCTGTCAACAATATTTATTCTTTTAACATTCCTCCAATAAAATCAATATATATATATATATATAAGCAAAGACCTCATGTGAGAAAACATGAGATTTTACCAAGTAGCGCATTCTATGTAAAAAGAATTGAAATATTCTCAATTGCCACATCAGAGATAAAAATAATTTAAATATTGACTTTTTGTTTCATTTGGTTCAATATTTCAAGAATTGTCTAATTAAAAATAAATATTTTTTGTATCCTTTAATTCAATGTTTCAAGACTTTTCATCAATTACGCATGCACATAAAACTATTTGCATTTTAATTCACTATTTTCACTTATTGCACTTCTAACTCTTTATATATACCTACTTATAACTCTTCATGTCATTCCATGTCAAATACAGCAAACCAAAAATGATGTCATTTACTTTCAAACTTTCGATGACACTTACCTAGCTCTAACATTTTTGTTGCATCTAATCTTAACCCGTATGAGTTGGTTACAACCAAGGAAAGGGGACTTGCATTTTATATTGAGTGACAACGACAATGACGATTTTAATATTAAAGTCAAATATTGTAAATTTGTGAGTTTTATAAATAACATAATTGACTGTGGGTATTAGGGATGTGTATTTTGTTTTAGAATTAAAGAAAAAAAGAAAAACACATTTTATATCAACTTTAATTCTATAATATTTCTCTAAAGTTTTTTTTTATTTCTCATTATTTGAATTGAATAATTTAATAGATATGTGTGTACAATTTATAATTGTTTCTTATTATGATGAGCTCATTACTAACAAAGATCTACAACAATATACTATAATATATGTACAACATTCTCCAAATCAATCTTACATAAAATATTATAATATTATTTGTGCACGGTACACACAACTTGCTAGTCTTTTTAAAAATAGCTGCTAAATCAATGTCTTAAACTATGGGTATTGATTAACATTTCCAAAAATAATTTACTGAAATATAATATTCACGTGAAAATTTCAGATATTGGAAAAGTTCGAGGCCCACCTGGCAGATCCGTTGCAGGAAACTTTTACAGTAAATGCATGGTGTCATCATGCAAATATTCAAAAACGTGGCAAATCTCATATTCCACGTGGAATCCATGCACGTCAAAGTATGTTTTTTACTTGACACTAGTTAGGGTGGCGCGTGCAAGACCTGTGCTATCTCTTAAGTAGAAAAATTAAAATAAAATTTTTATTTGAAGAAGTATGAAACTATATACATTAAAAATATATGTAATATAAAAGTAATCTCATTCATATAAGAATTTTTATCACACACAAATTTATAGTAACTATTTAATATACGAATATCTATTTTACTATAATAGTTTCTTAATATTTATTTGCTAATGGCAATATTCACTCACTAAAAACTTCTAAGAATGTTTAAGAATATTATCATTTTCGAATAATAAGCAACTAATTTTTGCTAAGGCATGTCACAATATTTAAATTTTCGTAATGAATGATGTCATATGTTACAATTGAAACTCTTCATCAAATACCTTCAACCATACACAATAAAAATTTTGTCATTCATACTTTCTTCTTTATCATTCTACATGAGTCTAGGAGCAATGTTTAGTTTACTTAGTTTTTAATGACACCCATTTTAGGTAAGAAAATAATTTTTTTTTAAAGAAAAAAAAAGATAACAAAAGACATGTGTCATCGAATTTTTCATTAGATAAATTATGAGTTACGAATATTTAAACCTAGAAAATAAATGATCTGCATAATAAATAAAACACCTTATACCACCATCTAAAACTTAAAGTACGTGAATAAAATTTTTGGGATGTTAAAATTTAGTTGAGGGTATTTTAGACATTCCACAATAAAATGTTTTAAGAATCATAGTTTTCATTAGGATTTAGCTAAGAAAATAACAATATGAAATATTTGCTATTTTTCAAAATATTAGGAGAAAAATTGCTTGATTTTAAAATTTAAAGAGAAATTGTGAATTATCCTAAACATAAAGGATGGAAAGTGTTTTTATCCTAAGTTTTTTATTTTGTGTGTGTGTGTGTAAAACTATGTGTTTTTACTTAAAATGATGCGTAAAGATACAAATACCCAAAAAAAAAAAAAAAAAACTAAAAGTCAACCTAAGAAAATTGTATATGAAACAGTGAATTTTGGCTTAATAGAATGGTATAACATTTAAAAAAAATACTTTTATAATTTTGTTATATTTTTTTTTTGACTTGTAAAAAATTGTTACTTCAGTAGTTGTGAATATATTATGACGACAAAAGGATGTCTTAATATTTTCACAAGAAAAATATTATGTCTACAACATATTCACAACAAATCATAAGTAGTTGGTTGTTACAAGTTGTTATTAATGGGTAAAAAAGTAATTTCATTGGTAAGTTTAAATTAGAATTAAAAACAATTTACTGCCTATGATTTGTTATGAAAGTGTTGTAAAAAATGTTATGAATGTAACACTTTTTTTTTCACAATACCTTTATTTTTAGTTGTGGTTAATTCCAGTATGATATTTTATTTTTGATCTATAAAGAATTAACACCTCAACAATTGTGACAGTTTGTTGTGTTAACTAACAGCTCTATATAAAATTAAAAATTAAAAAAGAGTTGACTAGATGATATTACTGAAAAAAAGGCCAGTGAACAATGCAAAGTGAACAAACCTAAAAAATATTTATAGCTACTACTATAGGTTTACGCATTCACACTTTTGTAATGAAAGTGTTAAGAAAAATATTGTGGATGTAGCACTTATTTTTTCACAATACATTTATTTTTAGTTATGGTTGGTTCAAGAATGATATTTTATTTTGACCTTTTAGAAATTAACATCTTAATAATTGTGAAAATATTGTAATAGTTTATTGTGTTAACTAACAGTTCAAAATGTTGAACAAACCAATTCACTTTAGCTTTTTACTGCAATTTTAGCGCATTCGCGCTTTTTATATATAAAAGTAACATTCACAAATACACAAAATTATATATATATATATATATATGAGAAAAAAAATGTTTATCCTTGCACAGTTGGGGAAAATTTTTCTCCAATTGTTTTGTTTTGAATGAAATTTCTCTTAGTCATTTAAAAAAATCCCTCTAAATAAAACTATCCTTTCATTTTTTAGCTATATAATCTATTTAATAAATCAATTTGTTTAAATAATATATGTATATAGTTTTATCAATTACCACTGAATAAATTGGACGTAATTTATTTAAATTGGTTTGAAAAATATCTTTATTCGTTTATATATATTTTGGTTTGTACATTTATAATTCTCATGATGTACTACTACTATTATACCATTATTATTAAGATTTAGGATAATGGTTAATAATAAAGTTTTGAAATATAAGATTAATTGATTGAGATTTGAAATTTGAAATCTTTTTAGATTTATTTATGCCCTTAGGACTAAGCATTTGTCAGGCTAATAGTAATATTATTTGGAATATGATTGAAAGGTTTGTTTCCCTTTTTCTTTTTTTTAACAAGAGATTGAGAGGGGTACGTTAAACTTTTTTTTTGCATAAGATCTATTTTTGTTTTGTTTGCCCTCATCTCCTTAACTACCCATCTTTATTCGTAACTCTCTCTAAGTTATTTTAAATTTGAATATATTTAAGAACACAATTAATTTCACGATAAATTGAAGTGGTCAATAATTTATACTCATTATTTTTTATATTTATTCACAATTTTTTGTCTTCCATTCATAATCAATTACTTCAACATATAAAATTGGATGACAAATTGAATGTGTCCGTATTATTATTAATATAAATAGATAAAGATAAGGATAGAAAGAGAGCACATATATGACTGTATCACACTATATTATCACACCATATTATACAGTTTTATATAGGAGAAGAGGATGAGATAAGGGAATACACTCACACACCAACACCAAAACTGCATGCAGCAGTTAGTATCGCGGAGCAAGTGATAAACCCCTTCTCAATATCACACCTTACCGATGTGGGACAATTCAACAATATTGAGTATCTTTTTTTTTTTTTGAGAAACACACACACACACACACACATACACACATATATATATAGGAGAAGGGAGATGAGATAAGGAAATACACTCACACGCCAACACCAAAACTGCATGCGGCAGTTAGTGTCACGAAGCAAGTGATAAATCATTTCTCAATATCACACCTTACCGATATGAGACAACTCAACGATATTGAGTATCTTTTTTTTTTAGAAACACACACACACACACACACACACACACACACACACACACACACACACACACATATATATATAGGAGAAGGGGGATGAGATAAGGGAATACACTCACACACCAACACCAAAACTGCATGTGGTAGTTAGTGTCGCGAAGCAAGTGATAAACCCCTTCTCAATATCACACCTTACCGATGTGGGACAACTCAACAATATTGAGTATCTTTTTTTTTTTGAAAAACACACACACACACACACACACATATATATGGGAAGGAGAATGAGATAAAGGAATACACTCACACGCCAACACCAAAACTGCATGCGACAGTTAGTGTCATGGAGCAAGTGATAAACTCCTTCTCAATATCACACCTTACCGATGTGGGACAACTCAACAATATTATACAGTTGATTACTCATCATTTTCTACAAAGAGAAAAATCATTGATGATTGAATAGATTGACATGGAAACATACATTCATATATGATACACAAGTTATTATAAAAAAAAAAAAAAAAAATTATATGTATATATATATATATACATGATGAGATGGGTTCAAGTTACACCTAATGTAACTTTTTAGAGTTACACATTTTTTAAACCATTGGATTTAAGTAGATCCAATGGTTAAAAAAAACCCTCATTATTACAAATATTTTTATTAGAGTTTTATTAATTATCCTCATTTATTACATTCTAAATTTATCTCGAAACCCAATCAAATTTGACATTTAACTCTCTCTCCACGTTTGTTATAAAAAATAAAGAATTTTGCTGACTACACATTTAGCATAGCAGTAGCGCGCAGTCTAATAGATAAGCTTCATCCAAAAAAAAAAAAGAAGAAGAAGAAGAAGATAAGCAAGATTCGGAAAGTATAGGAAAACGTATTACTTTGAATCACACACAAAAAAATAAAATAAAATAATAATTTGTTGGGTTGTTATTTGCATTGTGAAAAACAGTTGTTGTCTACCATTGTTGAGAGAAAATGGCTCTTCTACCATTGTTGCAACAATCATGGCTGGAGTTACACAAAACTCCCTTTGAGAAAATAATATCATTTGTCTTAATGATTTCTTTGGCCATATCTGCAGATGATACCACAATTGTTGGAGCACATATCTGCAGATGATACCACAATTGTTGGAGCACATATCTGCAGATGATACCACAATTGTTGGAGCACAGCCCAAGTCTAAGAACATTATAGGGCATACTTCTTAGATAGGGCATGAAGGGAACGGTGTGGGAGTGTGCCTAGTTGGTGAAGGTTACCAATAATTGGTAGCTTTGGTGGGGATGGTGGAAATTTTGGTTTGCCACTTCTAAAATGCTTGAAAAAAAAAAAAAAAAAAAGAGGAGCAAGACAAGAAATAAGAGGACATGAAAGGGAGTTTTGTGTAACTCCAGCCATGATTGTTGCAACAATGGTAGAAGAGCCATTTCCTCTCAACAATGGTAGACAACAACTGTTTGTCACAATGCAAATAACAACCCAACAAAATATATATATATATATATATATATATTTTTTTTTTTTTTTTTGTGATTCAAAGTATTACGTTTTCCTATACTTTCCGAATCTTGCTTATCTTCTTCTTTTCTTTTCTTTTCTTTTTTTTTTTTTTTTGTTTTTTGGATGAATCTTATCTATTAGACTGCACGCTACTGCTATGCCATATGTGTAGTCATCAAAATTCTTTATTTTTTTATAACAAACATAGAGAGAGAGAGAGTCGGGATGTCAAATTTTATTGAGTTTCGAGATAAGTTTAGAATGTAATAAATAGGGATAATTAATGAGATTTTAATAAAAATATTTGTAATAATGAGAGTATTTTTTTAACCGTTGAATCTACTTAAATCCAATAGTTTAAAAAAAGTGTAATTCTAAAAAGTTATACTAAGTATAACTTGAACCCATCTCATATATGATATACAAGTTAGATGTGCAAGTTGAGATTTAAAAGGACGTAGTGTCAAGTCTATGTTGGTCGGTGGCTGGTACCATTTTGAGACAGACTTCTATAATAAGTGCACCGTCCAAAGGTAGAACAAAAACGGAAGAATAATTAACCCTCATTTCTAAATAAATAAGCAACCTAGCTGCTTCCTTTTTTTTCTTTTTTTATTTTTTTTTTATTTTTTTTATTTTGGTTAGAGTAAAGCAACCTAGCTAATTTCTTTTGTTGTCTTAATTTCGATAAATATCCCCTTGTCCATTTTGTTGGTTATCTTTAGAAAAATCTAGTAGTAATTTTTTTATTTTTTATTTTTTATGGAGATATCTTTTAATGTATTTTTTTTCCCCCTTTTTACATAACAATGTATATGTCTTGAAAACTATCATACTTGGATTAAAAAAAAAAAAAAAAAAAAAAAATCAGGTGTTAGTCTCAAATTAAAAATTAAATTATTGAGTAGGGATTTATAAGTGACCATTTCTTTCCCTTCTAATATAAACTCCCCAAGATGCTAATTTAAAATTAAAAATTAAAAAGAAAAAAGAGCTGCTGTTCATATATATATATATATATATATATATATATATCGAGACATACAAATTTCAACCGTTCAAAGCTGTTTTTGGCACATGATGACCAAAGCCTTCTAGGGTTTCATGCCTAAGGTTTCTAGAGATATAAAATACATATTTTATAACTGTCATCAAGTGAGAAGATAGACACAAAGACATATACTATGCTACACACTCCTATGAAGCTGTTGTAACACGTGTGCTTTAGGGTTTTGTACCAAGCTACTTTCAGATCTACAAGCATAGATTGAAGAACTTTACACTCAACAACTCTCAAGTTGATGGAGTTAGTCACTTGCTAGAATTTGTGCATAGCATTAGTCAAGTACTAGGATCCGTACAAAGGAAGCAGTCTTCTACAAGATTAAGTCTAATTGGATATTGGAGTAAATGTTCAACTATAGGTTGGTATTTTGGGATAGGTCAGGTAGTTGTAAGATCCCTTATATTTATAACTGTTTGTTCATTATTAGTGGATTCTTAGGAACCAATATGGTAAAAGAACCGGTTTTAGTCCTAGTTCCCGGTTTTTTACCAATTTTGGGTGTTTTTACTAACCAGATTGGTGCTCAATTCCCAGTTGAACCAGCTAGCCTGGTTCGATTTTTAAAACTGTGCCTAAAATTCTCTTGTTGAGGTTTTTTCAATATTAAGTTTTTCTCCATTTGTTAACAAATCACCATATCAAATTTAATTTTCGCTGCACTCTAATTTAGATTGGTGATTTGTTGCCTCCACGCTATTGCATGCAATTTAAATAATTAATCAATTTGTATAATTGAATTAATTAGTTAGGGTCGATTTATAATCCAATACACACACAGAGGCCCCCTTTGCTCTACTCTTGTTAGATTTGTTGTTAAGAACACACACACAGTATTTAGTTTGAATGATGCTAAAGACACGATGTTTTTCACTATCATTTTCATAATTTACTAAGGTGACAATTTGTGATTGGAACACCATTACTTTCATATAAATTAATAGCATTTTTGTTATCCACCAATCACAATATATCATGTCAAAAGTTAGGAAAAAAATTGTTCTGATTTAGTTTTCCATATAAGAATCAAGTGTTTCGGGTTTATATATACATATATATATATATATAGATATATATATATATATATATATATCTATGTTCTGTCCTTTGGGCATGGATTTGCACATCCCACATGATTCTAGAAAATCTGAAGTTTTGTTTACTTGTGTCAGGCATTATGTACCCACAATCAGATGCACATGATTGTTCACTTGTTTACATTTTCTGATGTGCCTGGTATTATATATGGAGGTGACAACCAAAAGAAATTTTCTTAAGTTATTACAAAGACCCATGGGCAACATTTTTAATTTATCAGAGAGAGAGATGGCATATGCACTTATTTTATCACTTTGATGTGTTAGTATGACGCATTCCAGAACCTCAAAATGTTGATCCTTAAGAATTTGGTAGCCAATTCTTTAGTAAAAACTTCCTGCCGGGGAAACAAACAAGAGTATCTAGATTCACATAAGAATAGTAATAACACAAACTTAGAAGATGAATCTGAACTGAAACCACCAGATCTGGTTCAGTTGGGTAAAGCAATACTAAATAATAAAGCTTTGGCTGATGAGAAAGCTGACATCAAACGGACATCTTTTTCTTTTTCTTTTTCTTTTTCTTTTTTGATACGAAATGGACATCTTTTTCTATTTCTCACGTTTGGCCATTTACTTCAAAAATTTATTGAACTTATTGACTTCACATTTGGCATAACCAAAACTACATACACTACATGATAAAGACTACAGACAAGTACCTAGGAATTCTAAAACTAAACAAGTCCATAAAATACGACTAAAAACACGCCAATTTTAAGGAAGACCATGTTATATAGTTGTTCTTGGATAAAGTAAACCCGGTTCTGGCATCATCAGCTAATTTATAATTTTCAAGAAGTCAAACTCCACCAAGATGATTTAGCTTTCACTTAAGCCATCTGTCTGTCATCGTTGACACAGTCTCTGAAGATCTTACTAAAGGGCAAAGAACCTTTGTTCTTAAAATTCCACGCTCAGTAATTACAAGCTCACTTCTTTTCCTCAATACACTTGATAAGGTTTCTAACTACTATTCGATTTATAGTTTACAACATAAGTTTTCATTTTTTTTTTGCCAAGCTTTATTAAGCCAAAATGTTAATTTAATATTTTTCTTCTGGACAAGTTCAATATTATGTTTAGTGTAGTTAAGAATATCAACTTTTGATTCACTCCATCTTATTGTTATTCTATAATCTTTTTCCACATTTCTGTTCCTCTAGTTAGCTCTAGCAGTGACAAAAGTCCCTGGTTCAAGCCAGAATACAATGTTCAGATTGATTTTATTTAGATATAGTTCCATTTCTATGGAATAAGCTTATTTTTTATTTTTGTTATTTGTATCTTTAACATGGTTCCCGTAGACCATTTCCAGTATCGTTTATATTGCAATTATTTCCAACTACATGAGAAATTTTCCTTAAATGGTTTTCTAATTTTATAGGGAAGTAATGACTATTGTTGATAAAAGTGAGCCTCAAACAAGACTACAGGTTTGTGCTAAGTCTTTGTTACATTGGTTGAATTTCTTTAGGAAGGAGATATATATATATATATACACACTCAACCCAATTGAAATATATATCTAATATTTTAAATTTTCTGTACGAAGCGGGGAAAATATAAAGCAGTGGTAGTTTGCTGGATTCTTGGACTGGGGTCCCTTATGTCATGGAACAGTATGCTGACTATAGGAGATTACTACTACATGTTGTTCCCAGTAAGCTATTCATAACTTATGTTACTTGCCATTTCTTCTTAAAGCTCAATGAAAATCAGTAGATAGCTAGATTTGCCTTCTGTTAAGTGATCTGTCGTTTTTGTGACCCAATAATATGAAATCTAGCCTAAGACCTTGTTGTGATTCAAATAAGTCACTTTTAGCAGCACAAGGTGCAATTTCAATTTCATTGAGGTGGCTATGATCTGCAGAGAAAAGACAGGTTTGAAATTGTCTGCTGTAGGAACCTAATTCTTAGTAGAATAGGAGTAAGATTGTCTTATCCATCCTGGATGGCAAGCCTTAACAATGCGTACGAGTAAGATTAGTATATTCTTCAATTCTGAAAAGAAAAAGAAAATGAGGAGGTGTTCAAATTCGTTCATTACTAATTTGCTATACTTGTTAGTTGGTTAGTCTCTATAGTAGTTGAAGACTTGAAGCATCTTTTCATGTTCACAAAATAGTAAAAGGGAACTAACCCTCATTGATTTCTCAAACTTGAACAGTGCAAGGGAATTACTTGCTGAGTTACTTAGAAGATGAATGTTACAATTATATATCTTACTACATATTAGAACAAAGTGAAAAAATTTCTAGATTGACTAGTCTGATAAAATCTTCCTCTTTCTTTGAAGCTGTACCACCCTTCAAGGGTACTCACCCTCGTTTATCAACCATTTGCATTTGTAACAATGGCATTACTAGCCTACAATGAGTCAAAGATTGATACTAGATGGCGGAATTTGATTGGATACTCTCTCTTCTTTGCAAGTACTGTGATGCTCATAGTCGTAAGTAATGCTGATACAGTGATACTTTCTGATATGCCCAACTCAATCTTGGATTGCATCATCAGATTAATTACTTCACACTTGTTTGATGTCAATTCATTGATCATTGCTTCTAATAAATTTGGTTCGACCTTCCATTCATTTCTCTGTGAAAGTTGGATTTAGCAACATCTGGGAAAGGAGGAGTTGGTCCTTATATTGGTATATGTGCAATTGTTGGTTCCTTTGGAGTAGCAGATGCTAATGTTCAAGGTGGAATGGTTGGAGACTTATCTTTCATGCACCCAGAACTCATTCAGGTTTCTTCTGCTCAATGTTTTTTGACGTTCTTTCTCTCTGTTACTAGCCTATCAGCCTGCTATCTCTTCTTCTTCTTCTTCTTTTTTCCCTCAGGTATCAAATTGCCATATTAATACACACTGTTACTATGTTCTGCAGTCCTTCCTTGCTGGCTTGGCTGCATCAGGGACTCTAACATCTGTTATGAGAATAATCACAAAAGCCGCCTTTGAGAAATCTGATAATGGTCTTCGCAAGGGGGCTAGTATGTGAATTTTTTAAACTACATTTTCTTTACAGTCCACCACTGATACCACTTTTATTATGCGTCAATCAAAACAAGCCAAAATAGTTGTGAAAAATGTAGTGTACCTAGACTGATCAAATCTCTAATAATAGAGAAAATTGCTGGTTCTATTTCAAATATTTGTTAGTTGCTGTGCTGAATTACTTGGAGCCTGATGTTTTATATTGTGAGTTGGTCCTCTTCTTGTGATTTATATAAGTATGCTTTTCTCACATGCTATAGTGATCATAAGTGCAAAGGAAAGTTTATTTTTATAAACTGGACTAGTAAGCATCTACTTTGTAGGCTCACACTGCAATAAAAATTTTGACTCCACAATGTTTTAGATGTATTTCCGGAACTTTCCTCAGCAATAATTTATTTTATGACTGTCATTCGCATTTCGCAGTGTTATTCCTAGCAATCTCAGCGTTCTTTGAGTTTCTCTGTGTTATTCTCTATGCCTTTTTCTTCCCTAAACTGCCAATAGTGAAGTACTACCGCTCAAAGGCAGCATCTGAAGGATCAAAAACAGTATCGGCTGACCTTGCTGCCGCTGGAATCCAAGTGGAAGCAGACCAAGAAGTATTGTAATTATTCTCATAATACATGGTGTTTCAAGGACACTATTAGATTTCAAGTCACTAAAAAGCTTTTAAAATTTTCACAGGCAGAAGGGAATGCTAAACACCATGAAAGATTGAGCAATAAACAACTATTCTTTGAGAACATTGATTATGCAATTGACCTGTTCCTGATATATGTTCTGACATTGTCAATTTTCCCTGGTTTCTTATATGAAAATGCAGGAACACACCAGTTGGGGTCATGGTAAGTATTCGTTTGTCCCAAAGTGAGATTAGTTAGTTTATTAATGGTGATTGTTGTGCAATCTTTTTGTTATGATCTGTTTTAGGGGCCTTATAACTTGAAGTGTTCTGTATTTTTTTTAAATGAAATTGTCATTTTTTTTTTTTTTTTTACTATAGAATTTTACCAAGGCTCGTGGCGTTTGCAGGTACCCACTAGTTCTTATCGCAATGTACAGTGTCTGGGATTTCCTATCAAGATACATTCCTCTTTTGCAATGCCTAAAATTGGAATCCAGAAAGGGCCTTATGATTGCAACTCTTTCTCGGTTCTTACTCATCCCGGCTTTCTACTTCACAGCAAAATATGGTGACCAAGGATGGATGATCATGCTCATATCCTTCTTGGGACTATCTAATGGTTATCTCACTATTTGCATCCTCACAGTAGCACCCAAAGGCTACAAGGTTAGTTGATATCATCGTTCACAACATGTAGCACATTTAACTTTTGCCATAGGCTCCTAACAAAATTTCCTTTGGTTTTTTGTTTTTATAGGGACCAGAGCAAAATGCCTTAGGTAATTTGCTTGTGCTGTGTCTTCTCGGTGGTATATTTGCAGGAGTTGGTCTTGATTGGTTGTGGCTAATAGGTCATGGAAAATTTTAAGGCGAGAAGTCCATAACTATCACTGAATAAAACCAATCGCCTCACTTGATTGTAGAACTGTTTGTGTAATTATAATTGTTAAATATAGGTTATTAGCAACGCAATGTGTTATACCATGTTGTATATGTTAAAGTAAATGTGGAAGGGAAAGTATAGAATAGGAACATCAAGAACACAAGGGTTACGTGGTTCAGCCTTGTCAGCCTACATTCACAGAGGAATCCTTAAAGGTTACATCTTTATTGTATAAGAGTGTAGTATAATATCCTATGTTACGATAAACTCTAACATGAGTGTATATAGGCGACTAAACCCTAGACTACCAATACAAGCAGGAATGGGCTTAGGTCTATTACATTGGGTTAATATGTCTAATATATATATCTCTAAGAATAATGAAAGCAAACTGTAGAGGCTTGATGAAATTATTGACCTTAAACCCAAGAGCAATAGCAAACAAACAAACAAAGCCTTAGTCCAAAAGTTTAAGGTCGGCCATGGATCCTCAACAGGTTTATTAGGGTCCGTTATATGTATTTTTTCCCTCTATTCTATTATATATACTATAGTCATGGGATTTGTATTCATCTATAGTTATACTCCCTATTACTCCCCTATAAAAAATGACCTTATTTATTGACTTTGAACCTAATTATATATATATATAGGGGTAAAAATAGTCCATTTTTTTCTCCAAGTATCTTACATGCTTGTCTTACACACAACCACTCTTTTTTTTTTTTTTTTTCTTTTCTTTTTTCTTTTTTTTTTTCTTTTTTTGTTGAGAAAAAACACACTGCCAATCTTTATCCAACTATACACAGATCATAAATATCCCAAATAACCATAGTCTATAGACCCCCTTAAGGAATGCGAATATCAATTCACATATATCTACCATCTATAGGATCACTCTGGTTGGCATCTTAAAAAAAAATGGTGAAAAGCCATATAAGAGGAATATATGTATGGACCTCATCTTTCTCCTACATGAAGCATGAAGTATACCACTATATATGCCTTGACTTATACACAAATTTCCATACAAAAGTAACTAAACACAATTATATTTGTAAAAATATAAATCTATATCTATATCTATATATATCTAAAAGCTGAAGTGTAGCATTTATTGTTGCTACGCTTCAGTTGAGCCACATCATCGACCATGTCACCTTTTTTTTTTCTTTCATTTTTTAAATAATATTAATATATAAATAAATAGTGCAACTTTACACATTCTCTAATACATTAAATCCAACTTACCATGAACAACTTTACACATTCTTTAACTCATTAAATCCAACTCACCATTAATTTATCCTTCTTCCAATTCTCAACTCTTCATTTTCCCCTTCAAAACCATTTCACTCTTTTGAAATTCAAACCCTTCAATTGCCACTCCTATGATTAACTATGTTATTTTTAGCACTATAAACTTACAATTGCTCTCTCAACCTCTGCAAAAGTTGCCAAAGTGGTATCCGATTTGGAAAGTCCCTTTGAGATTTGTTCTTTCCTTTCTTATTTTTTCTTTTCCCCCAACTTCGGTTTTTCCATTGGATTTCTAAAGTTTGTGGATGATATGTTTTTTTGTGGGTTGCTGACAATGTGATCACTTTAGGGCTATGGGTGGCTAGCATTGGTTTGTCGATTATGAGAAGGTTTTCAAGAATTAGAAATCTCTACAACAACTTCTTACTTAATATTCATGTTGTATAATTTCTATTTTATATTTGTGTTTTACCCATTCAATTTGTTTATCTCTGACATTTTAGTTTTCTTACATTTGACATTTGTTTAACTCTATGTAAAAAAGGAAGAAAAGAAAACCAAAGTTTAATGTATTTACCTATGATTGTTTTGAAACAATAATAGAGTATACGTTGTAATTATACTCCAATTACTGCTTTCATATTTTTTGACTCAATGGCTCTTTTTTGTTGTGGAACCTTTCTCAATTTCTGTTTGCCTTCGACAAATATTATGTTTAGCACACTTTTTCTTATTATGTGTAGCACATAATAATTTGATCTTGCAGTCCAATAGACAATAAAAAATATACCTCAAAAGTTTGGTCGCAAGGAAATAGAAAATCTCAAAACATGATTAATTGGGGGTTTAATTTTTATTTGATTTTGATAGTGCTAAATGTGGAATTTGGTTCTTGCAGGGTTTAGGATCATTGACCTAGATACATGAGAGTTTGACAATGAAGGTTTCTTAAGTGGCCAAAGACATTTCTAAGAAACTTTAAGAGAAAAGATTTTTTTTTTTTTTTTTTTTTTTATTCTTCATTGATTTCATGATTTAGTTATTAAGAAAAACCCAAAATAATAGAATGGAAATGGATAATACTTTTAAATATAGTTCAATTTTAAGGAAAATAAATTATTTTCAATAATTTTTAGAGAATAAATTATACATTATAGCATATTACAAAATAATTATATATTCTCACACATCGCATAGGTCTACGACTATAATTGACCATAAAAACTCGTCCTTGGATCACCCACAGCATGTGGCATACTGGCATGGACAGAAATCTTAAACATAAGGGAAGGAACAAACATGAACGGAAAATACAACCCACCCTTTTCTTCTTAGCCTGAACTGGGTTTTTTTTTTTTTTTTTTTTTTTTTTTTTTTCTCCTCTCTCTTTAATTAATGATAAAAATAAATAAATAAATAAATAAGTTACGGATGTTCACAGTGAAATATTGACAGACTTAAACGGAAGGGTCAAATTAGATCTGTTCTCAAAGTCAAGGGTGTAAATTGACAATTTTGAAACACAAGGGATCAATAACAATAAGCACAAACTAAGAGAGAGTAAAATACATTTTTTACCTTTATATTAAAATGTACTCTTTGAAATCGTCTCTTCAAATTGAAAGTCAATGTGAGAAATTGCATCTTTAAAATGCGATTTTACGTTGAATTTGGAATCACATAGGTGACAATGTTTGTACACTTCCACATTGTGATACCTCAGGTTCATATCCTACAATTTGACTGCACCGTTCAAATCGCATTTTTTAAATTTGTGTTTTCATTGTTAGCAAACGCGCATCTTGATCTTGAGAACCCAAATTCGTGATTTTAAGAACCCAAATGAAATTAAATCTGATTTTTTACCATTTCCATGTGTTTGTCTTTTAAGAGAGAACTAGTAGCAGATAAGCACAATGAGCGAAAAATTTTGACAATATATATATATATATTTTTTTTTTTTTGTGCAAAATGAAAACAGTAAATGGAATTTATAAATATTAGTTCCAAACCCTTTTTAAAATGATGCTATTATTTTCTAACAAAGTATAGACAATACATTATTTTTTTCTAAATTAAGCTATTTATATATTTGTTTCTTCTAAAAAATCTTTTTATATTTGTTATTTGAAAGTATTTTAAATTTGTAAGTTTTTTATTTTCATTGAAACATAATGTATTTTACATTCAATTATTATATAAAACCAAATATCTTGTAAATTATATAATGTGAGGTTAGAATTTGTTTTTAATACTCCTTACAAATAATTCATCCTGTATATGTCTCGAATAACCTAAAGAAAAAGCATATATAAATAAATTCATCACTTATATTAGAAAAAATAAATTTAAATCATGCTTTAAAAACATAATTTCATAATTTTAACTAAAATCATGTTTTCAAAACATAAATTCAAATGTATACAAAATGCATGGTTTTAAAAACCAGTATTGTCAATGAGCCAACTTTGGTCCCAGTTCTTGGTTTTTTTCGGTTTTTGACCCGTCCTTCTAATTTTGACTAGTTTTAGGGACCGGACCAAGCCGCTAAGTTACTCTAATTTGCCTTTTTATTTGTTGCACGCATTCAAATTTTCCCTATATATACTACCGCCTAGCTGTTCTCTTATATTGCTTTTAATTTCTGACACCACTAGGTAGTTGCCCTATCATCTATAACAACTTCTCTTCTGCATGTAAGAGGTAGAACCGTAGAGGGCATCTTTACATACCTTTGTCTGGAGAGAATCTGAACGCCAAAAAAACAAAAAAAAGAGCCTGTCTTTTTAACTGACCAAGCTTCTCTTGACACTTATAGAAGAATGAAGTTACACAGTTTCATCTTCTTGACACGTTCATGCCATGTGTTCAGTCTTCTAGGCTCACTTTACCCTTCTCACTTTTAAGTACGTACATTCCAATCTCTTCACGTTTTACTTAATCCATTAGTATGTACTATATATGTAGTCATTGACAACCAGTCTTGAATCTTATCTTAATAAATTAAAGGCAAAGACCCTTTTGCTCTAATCCATTCTTTTAAGTTCCAAAAACATTTGCTTTTCCCAGTACACTTGATAAGGTCTCTCTCTCTCTCTCTCGAATAGTTCACAACAAACTGCTGTTTAAGTCTGTATGGTTAGTTTTTCCTGCTTGTTTTTTGGTTGATTGTTGTGTATTTCTTCTCTCCATGTGGGGGTGGGTTGCTATGGTGTAATTGTTGGTGGTGGCCCTGTTTGTATGTTGTTTGTGGTTGTCACTGTGTTTCCTCTTGGATGTTGTTGGTAATTTCCTATAATCTTACTTGATTTATTGAGAAAAATAATGATAAATTTTCATTTTGCCAAGCTTGATTAGTGCAAAAGTTCAGGGACTCTGTATGGTTGCAATGTTTGATTCCCGGTGTCAATGACAATCTGCATGTTGGAGACATTCTCGCCTATCATTAATTAAAAATCTTTGGAAAAAGATTTATTTTATTTTATATAAAATTCTTTGACTCTATATTTATTTTAAAATATTTTCACAATTTTTATTTATTTTTGAAAATTGAAATAAACATAAAGTGTTTCTATAACTAAGTAAAATATACATAAAGATATATATACCTTGCGTCTTACTTAGTTTTCTGATATTTACAGGGGAGTATTCATGGCTAATGATAATAGTGAGGTTCCAATAAGACTTGAGGTTTGTGCTTAATCTTTGAACGTTGATTTATTCAAAAGAGATTGAATTTCTTTAGAATATTAGAAATTTCAAACTAATTGAAATATAACATTTTTCAAAATTTCTGTTAAAAGCATGGAAAATTTAAAGCAATGGTGGTTTGCTGGATTCTTGGACTGGGGTGCCTTGTCGCTTGGAACAGTTTGCTGACTATAGGAGATTACTACTATAACTTGTTTCCGGTAAGCTGTTCATAACTTATGTTACTTTCCAATTGCTTTCAGAGCAAAATGCAAGTCAGTAGACAGTTAATTTGCTTTGCTTTTATTAAGTGCTTATTGTCTTTTTTCTTACCTAGGAATATAAAATTAGTCTAGGACCTTACTATGAATCAAATTACACTTGGCAGTTGTCAGGATAAGGTACGGTTTCAATGAGAAAATACTCCTTGATGTGGCTATGATCTGTAGAGAACCACTATACAAATTAACCTCATTCTTAGTAGAATATGAGTAAGATTGCCTTATATGAATAAAAATCTTATGCTCCGTTCTATACTCTATCAATCACAATCTGTCACATGTCCTTATTTCTTTTCTTATAAAATATTCCTAGTTTAAAAAAATAAAAAATAAAAAAAAAGATACATGGCATACTCCACTTGTTGGAGTATAAAGTGGAATACTCTTAACATGACCGAGAATTTTTGTTCATGTTATCCATATTGGATCTAAAGAAATTAATAGTATATATTCTTCAATTTTGGAAAAATTAAGGAAGAGTTAAAATTTCTTGATTATTAATTTGAAATAAGTTAGTTTCTGAGGGTTTATAATTGTTGATGCATCTTTTCAAGTTCACAAGATAGTTTAACCCTCATTGACTTCCCAGTTGATAGACTTTAGAATATTTGCTCCTTCAGCAGGGTTACACAGACAATAAATGTTACAGTTGTATATCTTTTTCAAATTACTTGGTCTGATAAAATTTTCCTCTTCCTTTGAAGCGATACCACCCTTCAAGGGTACTCACCCTTGTTTATCAACCATTTGCATTTGCAACAACAGCAGTACTAACTTATAAAGAGGCAAAGATCAATACTAGATGGCGGAACTTAATAGGATACACTCTCTTCTTTGCAAGTACATTGTCACTCCTAGTTGTAAGTAGTGCTGATACTTTGTAATATTCCCTACTCAATCTTACATTGCACCATCTGATTTATGTACCTCATGATACTTATTTCATATCAATTCTCTAATCATTGAGTCTAACAAATTTGGTTTCACCTTTCTTTCACTTGCTGTGAAAGTTGGACTTAGCCACATCTGGGAAAGGAGGAGTTGGCCCTTATATTGGAATATGTGTAATTGTTTGTTTTATTGGAGTTGCATCTGCCAATGTTCAAGGTGGAATGGTGGGTGAATTATCTTTCATGCTCCCTGAACTCCTCCAGGTTAATTCTGCTGAGAGTTCTTTTAATGTGCATTCTGTTTTTGTTACTTTCCTATCATCTTGTTATCCTAATACAGAATAGTACTATGTTCTGCAGTCCTTTCTTGCTGGTTGGGCTGCAGCAGGGACTCTAACTTCTGTTTTGAGACTACTCACAAAAGCAGCATTTGAGAAATCTGATAATGGTCTTCGCAAAGGGGCTTGTATGTGAATTTTCTTTAATGTTGAAGAAAAATGTTGGTTCTACTCATTACTTTTGTTAGTGAGTGCCATACTGAGAACAGAACATGATGTTTTATATTCTGATTTTGTCCTATTCTATATGCTTTTCTCATATTCTATAGTGATCCTAATTGCAAAGGTCAGCATGAGAATTTAGAAGATACAAAAATGGAGCTTTAAGCTGTTTTCATAAACTGGACTAGTAAACAATTACCAAATGGGTTCGCATAGCACCACTTGCAAAAATTTGACACTTCAATATCTAACTTGAGTTTAAAATGTATTATAACACTTCTATCGACGATAATTTATTTTTATTCCTTTCATTTGCAGTGTTATTCCTAGCAATCTCAACGTTCATCACGTTTCTCTGTTTTATTCTCTATGCCTCATACTTCCCTAGCTTGCCAATAGTGGTGTACTACCGCTCAAAGGCAGCTTCAGAAGGATCAAAAACAGTATCATCCGACCTTGCTGCTGCTGGAATCCAAGTGGAAGCAAACCAAGAAGTATTGCAACACTCCCTTTCATCTCATGATGCATGAAGTTCAAGGATATTATAAGCTTTCAAATCACTAACAAGCATTTAAAAAAATTTCACAGATTGAAGGAAATGCCACACCCCAACAACGATTGAGCATTAAACAACTATTCTTTCAGAACATTGATTATGCATTGGACCTGTTCCTGATCTATGCAATGACATTGTCAATTTTCCCTGGATTCATATTTGAAAATACAGGAGCACACCAATTGGGCTCATGGTAAGTATTCATTTACCAGAAAGTGAGACTAGTGGGATATTTTATCATAACATGGAACAAGATGGTAGTAGTTTGTCCCAAATCCATTTTGCAAGGCATTCAAGTGTGGCTGCAAATGAAAAGCTTCATTCCTTCATTTTGCATATTCTCAGAACAACAAAACATCTGCTTGCTATTTGGAAAAAATGTAGATCACGAGCTTAAATTCAGTCCTTATTCCCTATACTTTTAGTTGTTGTAATTTGATGACATGGATGTAATTCATTATTTTCATATTTTTGTTAGGTCCATCACAAGCAAACAATTTTTATTACTTGAACGAATTTTGCATGTACTTTTAGACTGAAAAATCAATTGCCATACTAGTGCCAATTGGGAAAACATGATTGTCTTTGCTTTGACTAAATGAAGTGTTGGAAATCTTATCAGGTAGTTTTTCTCCATATTACCTTATCATTTGGCTTTTGATCTTTCAGGTACCCACTTGTTCTGATCACCATGTTCAATGCCTGGGATTTCATAGCAAGATACATTCCACTTGTGCAATGCCTGAAGATAGAATCTAGAAAGGGTCTTATGATTGCAGTTCTTTCTCGCTTCTTACTCATCCCGGCATACTACTTCACAGCAAAATATGGTGACCAAGGATGGATGATCATTCTCACATCCTTCCTGGGAATATCCAATGGCTACCTCACTGTCTGCGTCCTCACAATAGCACCTAAAGGTTACAAGGTTAGTGGATATAATTGTTCACAATTCGTAGCACATTTAACATTTGTTACACCACTACACACATTGGTGCGATGGTCACTCTACAAGTATTAGTGCTTGTGGGGTGTGGGGTGTGGGGGGTAGGGGTTCAAGTCTCCAAAAGAGAGCTTCATATATATATATATATATACATTTAGATTAGACTAAAGTAAAATTTTTATCTTATATAATAAATAAATAAATAAAAATATTTGTCATAGGCTCCTAATAAAAGTATTTTGGTTTTGCAGGGACCTGAGCAAAATGCCTTGGGTAATATGCTTGTGCTGTGTCTTCTAAACGGTATATTTGCAGGTGTTTCTCTTGATTGGTTGTGGCTAATAGGTCATGGCCACTTTTAAAGTGACAAGTCCATAATGCTCTTATCGAAGAAATCCAGTTGCCTCATTTGATTGTAAAATTGTTCTTATAATTATAACTAGAGCAAGTTGTTCTGGCTTGATGACAGGATTGACTCACCAATCAAATCTTAGTTCGTTGGCCTTATATTATTGATTGAGTATTTTAATTCATCCTTTTCTTTTACAATACTCAACAAGGATCTTCTATGCTTGTCTTATGCACAACCAATCTTAAACCAAATATATCCCAATCTAAGAAACCTTTACTTTTCTTCTTTCACTGGGGAGAACAAGAAGCCTAATTGGCTATTGTCTCCTAATGAGAATAAGAAGCCTATTTTCTCTTGATGATTAAGAATGTCAATGTTATGATCCAGGTTGATGTGTTGGATAAATTGTTATTGAAATTATTTGAATTTAGGCTTAAGAGAGAATTTATCTCAATAAAGCTTGTGAGTCTTTCGGAGCAGTGATAGGTATTATCAATTTGTTTTATAGTAATTGTTATCATTAACCTGTAATTCCTTTTGTATTCAATGGGGTAAGATAAATGATAAAAGCAAGCAAAAAATTAATTTCTATGCTTATATTTTTATAATGCATATATCGATAGGTAGGAGAAAGTCCAAACAAACAAATAGTATATCCTATCAGAAAATTAGGAATTGGTGTCTGCCAAAACTGGTTCTTTTTCCATTTAAAAGAAAGCTGGTTGTTCTATTTTTTTTTTTTTACTTTTTTTTTTCCTTAGTTCCTTGATGGATGTATCTTCTATATCTTCTTCACGAGGGTGCTTTCAATAATACTTAGAATGGCATCAATTGAAAATGCTACATTCAAATTTTATATATTACTAGTTGCAGACTCATGCAATGAATGAGAATAATTAAGCAATTATTTTGTACTTATGGTATAATGTATAATAGGAAATGTTAACGAATGCCTTAAGGGTATTGATTTAGGAATTATTTTTAGAAATATTTTATGAAAAATGATAAAACAATTAGGTTATTTTTAATAACAATTTTTGTTTTCTATTTTCAAAAACTTGTTTTTGGAAATATAAAGAAAAAACAATTTTCTTATATTTTTGAAATCAAAAACATGTTTGGTTAGTTGAAATTAAAAAGATAGTTTTTTTAAGAAAAAATAAAAAATAAAAAATATGTTATTACTAGGATTTGAACACTAATACTAATTCATTAAATGAGACAGATTTATCAAATTAATGTGTGTCTTCATTAACTTTTGAAAATTAGAAACCAAAAATAGCATTTTGCATGTTTTCAGTTTCCTTCACAAATTGAGTTTTGAGAACGGTTTTTGTTTTATGTTCATTTTGGGTTGCTAAATAAGTTTTCTAATCTCAAAAATAGAAAAAAAAATTGAAAATAGAAAATAAGGGGGAAAAAACAGTTACCAAACATATCCTTAGACAGTTTTTTATATTTCTCATATAAATTGTGTTAAAACTTTCTCAATATTATTTAGTAACAATTGTCCTAAATGCATCTTGTGGGTGTAAAAGCCTAACGCTACGTATTGGGCCTAGAGCCCAATTTGAATATCACCGTTTGTCCGAAGAGGTAAAAAGGATCAGAGCTGAGTCCGTTTTGTGGAAATGCACCTGAAAAGGAATGATGGGTATGTACGAAGACAATCCTGTTGGTCCGAAGAGGTTCCCCTCATTGGATCACTAGAGAACTTGATCAAGCAAATATACTGAAGACCCGAGCAACCTTTCTAGCTGACTCCACGGCAAAGAGTGAGTTTTAGGCATGCCTAGGGATGAGAAGAACATAAAATATCTTAAAGGAAAAGCTGCTACCACCGCATTTAATGCACTGCAGCAACTTTTCTGGCCGCATTTATGTGGAGAAGACACCTGAACAGTGCAACATCAACTACTTTCACTCACGACAGACTAAAGCAAACATCTGATGTGACAAGTACTCAAGTGGATGCTTGGATAAAAAACAAGTGTACGGTGAAGATGAGGAGGAAGGAGTATATATAAAGGGAATAGGTCTCTGAGAAAGCGGAGAAAAATGGTATTCTTTTTGGTTTATAAACATTGAGCCTCTTCGGATTCAAGAGGACTCTTACTGAATACTAGTCCGAACGTCATTTTATCCATACTTGCCTAACAGAATCGTTGCTAAATCCATATACAGCCCAGCTGTTTAACCCATTCTCTACAAATTCATTGTTTGGGGTTCATTGGGCTCACAGTCTGCAAAGTTTGTGCTTGGCCCATCAAATTTGGACCCTACAATTGGCACCGTCTGTGGGAAATAGCTTGAGCAAAGGTGGAAGCAACACCTCATAAATGGCTGAACCAAGGCAACGTCCAGCAGAGTCTAGGTCATCTCAGCACACCTATCCTTTTCTTAATCTGGAACGGAGGCAGGATCGTGAAGGTAGCGTACACATCGCACATGACGATCAAAACCAGTCGCATGGAGAGAGCCATATGTCCCGTGCAGAGAAAAACCAAAGCATGCAGTTAGAAATTGAAAGGCTAAATAAAGAGGGAGCTGCGCCATGCAAAGAGGAAATGCATTTCCTCGTACTCTGATGAAGATTCTAAGGACGAACGGGACGTGGTCTACAAGCAGAAACTTCGAGCACCAGTCAGCGAGTCCTTTCCCTATGAGGAGATGCACCATCGTGAGAGGAATCCTCGGAGCCCCTTACCTAAGGGCGTAGGGAACGATGCTATGAGTAAAACTCGAGATCAGATTTCCAAATCCCCTTTTACACGTAACATCGAGAATGCGAGACTTCCTCGACGTTTCCACTAGCCTACATTCACCATCTACAACGGCCGGACAGACCCTGTGGAACATGTGAGTCATTTCAACCAGAGGATGGCCGTTTCACTCCAAAGATGAGGCCCTAATGTGCAAGGTCTTCCCGTCCAGCCTGGGACCGATCGCCATGAGATGGTTTGATAGTTTGAAAGCGAACTCCATAAGCTCTTTCCAAGAGCTAACCCAGGCATTTGGGTCTCGTTTTGTCACTTGTCGAAGGGTTTCGCAGTCCATGGCCTCCCTATTATCCGTTAGCATGAAAGAGGGTGAAACTTTGAAGTCATATTCAGATAGATTCTGGGAAACGTATAATGAGATGGAGGAAGATTGTGACCTGGTAGCCATCAGCTCTTTTAAGCTAGGCCTTCCCACTAAACATGGCTTGAGGACGTCCTTAACAGGCAAACCTGCTACCAGTGTACGCCAGTTGATGGATAGGATTGACAAGTACAAAAGAGTTGAAGAAGACCAACAGCAGGGTAAGAGAAAGGATAAGGTTATCCCTCAGGAGAGGAGGGATTTCAAGTCGGACCGACAGAACCATAACAGGCCGAGAAAGGATTGGGTCGGACAGGGTTCAGCGAACTTTCAGACAGTCAATGCTGTGTTTCGTGAGCCAGTGCACCAAGTTCTGGAGAGAATCAAGAATGAGCCTTTCTTCAAGAGGCCAAGCAAGATGGTTGGAAACCCTGAAAGGCATAACCACAATCTCTATTGCTAATATCATCTTGACCATGAGCATACTACTGAGGACTGTAGGAGCCTGTGGGACCATTTGGATCAACTTGTCAGCGAGGGCAAGTTAAAACAACTTTTACACCACTCATATGGACAGGGAAACCAGGCAAACGCAGGGTCTCTGAGAGATGATTTTGTAAAACCCCCTTTGGGCACGATAAATGTTATCTTTGCCGCACCAAAGAGGACAGGGTCTTGCCCATCCAGAATACTGTCGGTCGCTCGGATGCCCTCAGAGAGTGTTAACAGAGAGCCGAAGAGGCTTAGGATAGAGGCTCAACCAGTTTTAGGCTTTCAGACGAGGACAAAATCGGGACCATACAGCCTCATGATGATGCTCTGGTGGTTACTCTCAGAATAGGGGGATACGTCGTGAAGAGAGTAATGGTAGATCAGGGCAGCGCCGCAGAAATAATGTACCCAAACCTCTATAAGGGGCTGAACTTAGCTCTCAAAGACTTAACGCCCTACAGTTCCCCTCTGGTGAGTTTTGATAGCAAAGTGGTCATCCCGAAAGGCCAGATCAGACTACCTATGCAAACCGAATCTGAGACGGTGGAGGTAGATTTTATAGTGGTGGATGCCTACTTGCCCTACACCGCGATTGTGGCTAGGCCTTGGCTTCATACCCTCGAGGCCATATCCTCCACTCTTCATCAGAAGGTTAAATATCCGTCCGAAGGGCAAGTCGAGGAGATCCGAGGAGATCAATCAACGTCCAGACAATGTCTAGTGGCAGCTATCCATCACAAACCTCAGGCTGAGTCCTCGGATCGTAACGATGAGAGTTTATAGCAGTTAAGACCTTCGGTGATGGACGCCAAAACCTTGGCCGAAGGGGCAGAATATGAAAGCTTAGTGAGGATAGTTGTTGATAACGACCCAGAGAAGTTCTTTCAAGTTGGATCCATGTTGCCTCCTCAAGAGAAGGAAGATTTGATAGAGTTTCTCAAAGCCAACGTTGATGTATTTGCATGGGACTCCGCAGAAGCCCCAAGAGTAAGCCCAGAGTTCATTTGCCACCATCTAAACGTTAATCCCACCATTGTCCCCAAGAAACAACCATTCCGGCGTCCATCAAGGGAACACGTAGATGCGGTCAGGGAAGAAGTGATGAAACTCAAGCAGGCAGGGGCTATTAAGGAAATCTTTTATCCTAAATGGCTGGCTAACACGATAGTGGTAAAGAAGAAAAACGGAAAATGGCGGGTGTGCGTGGATTTCACTGACCTTAATAGGGCTTGTCCAAAGGATCTGTTTCCAATGCCGAAGATAGACCAACTAGTTGATGATACCGTTGGACACCCTCGGATGAGCTTCTTGGACGCATTTCAAGGTTATCATCAAATACCACTGGCTCTCGGTGATCAGGAGAAAACAGTTTTTGTGACCCCTGTAGGGAATTACCACTACAAGGTAATGTCGTTCGGCCTAAAAAACGCAGGGGCTACCTATCAAAGAATGATGACCAGGATGTTTGAGTCGCAGTTGGGTAAAAGCATGGAGGTTTATATTGATGACATGGTGGTAAAAAGCAAGGTCATTGCTGGGCACATTGGGGATCTCAGAGATGTTTTTGAAATTCTAAGAGGACACAGATTACGCTTAAACGCATCCAAGTGTTCGTTTGGTGTGGGATCAGGCAAATTCTTAGGATATATGGTGACTCACAGAGGGATCGAAGTTAACCCCAATCAGATAAAGGCCATCAATAACTTACAAGCCCCTCAGAACCCCAAGGAAATTCAGAAGCTGACAAGGATGACTGCTGCCCTCAATAGGTTCATTTCCAAATCAGCAGATAGGTGTAGGCCTTTTTTTCTCATTGATCAACAAGTGGAAGGGTTTCGAATGGACTGAGGAATGTGCTGTTGCTTTTCAGCAACTTAAGGACTACCTAGCTCGACCTCCAATCATGTCTAGTCCTGAGCCAGATGAGGTCTTGTTTGCTTACATCGCTGTAACTCCTGATGTCGTGAGCTTGGTGTTGATCCGGACAGACTCTGGTGTACAAAAATCAATCTACTACGTAAGTAAGTCACTGCATGAAGCTGAAATTCGTTATTTGCCACTAGAAAAGGCTATCCTGGCTGTAGTGCTCGGTACGAAGAAGCTACCTCATTATTTTCAAACCCACACCATTATAGTCCTCACCCAGCTCCCACTCAGGGCCATACTCCGAAGCGACTACACTAGAAGGATTGCCAAATGAGGCACGATCCTAGGGGCTTTTGATATCAAGTACATGCCTCGCACATCACTGAAGGGCCAGATCCTTGCGGACTTGGTCGCCGAGTTCACGGAGCCCCATTTAGAAGAAGTAACACCAACATTGGGCCTAGATGGAAGGTCTGTTGGCATGGTCTCTCTACAGAGCCCTTTACCTTGGGAAGTGTACATAGATGGCGCATCGAATCAAAGAGGTTCAGGAGTGGGGCTAGTGTTGATATCCCCAGAAAGAATTATCATTGAAAAGGCGTTAAGGCTGGATTTCTCAGCGGCGAATAACGAGGCAGAGTATGAGGCTCTATTAATGGGGATGACGATGGTACGAAGGATGGGAGGAAAGTCAGTTAAGATGTTCTCGGACTCAAGATTAATCGTCGGTTAAGTGCAGGGGGAATTCGAGGCGAAAAACGAAAGGATGTAGGGGTATTTGAGCCAAGCTAAGTCCCTGCAGTCAGAGTTTGAATCTTTTAACCTGCGACACATCCCCAGAAGTGGCAACACGCATGCCGATTCTTTGGCCACCCTCGCCACCTCTTCGGAGCAGGAATTACCAAAGGTTATCCTCATTGAGGACATGCATAGACCTACGGAATTAAGAAAAGAGGCAGTCCAAGTTCATTACATCAGGGCCGACCTGAGCTGGATGGATCCTATCATCAAGTTCTTGAAGGACGATGTATTGCCCGAAGATAAAGGGGAAGCGGACAAAGTATGGAGGAAAGCTACGAGGTTCTGGTTGTCCAAGGACCATAAACTGTATAAACGTTCCTATTTAGGTCCATACTTATTGTGCATGCATCCTGAAGCAGCTGAATCACTACTAGAAGAATTGCATGAAGGGATCTGTGGGAGCCATACTGGAGGTAGATCCTTAGCTCACCGAGCCATTACTCAAGGTTATTGGTGGCCAAATATGCAGAAAGAGGCCCATGAATATGTTAAAAAATGTGACCAATGCCAGCGGTTTGCGCCGAACATACATCAGCCGGGTGGCACCCTTAATCCACTATCTAGCCCATGGCCTTTCGCTCAATGGGGATTGGATATCGTGGGCCCATTCCCTAAAGCAGCAAGAAACAAGAAATACTTTTTAGTCGGCACGGACTACTTCACCAAATGGGTCGAAACTGAACCTCTAGCAAACATCAGGGATGTAGATGTAAAGAAATTTATTTGGAAAAATATTGTCACTCGGTTTGGGGTCCCCCATACCCTCATCTCGGACAATGGGCTTCAGTTTGATAGCAAAGCTTTCAGGAGTTATTGTAGCGAGCTGGGAATCACAAACAGATACTCCACCCCTGCTTATCCCTAGGGAAATGGGTAAGCAGAAGCTGTTAATAAAGTCATAGTTAACAGATTAAAGAAAAGGCTGGATGATGCGAAGGGTAGATGGGTGGAAGAATTACCTCACGTGTTGTGGGCATACAGAACTACGCCTCGCAGGTCTACTAGGGAGACTCCCTTTTCAATGACCTATGGGGCTGAAGCTATTATACCTCTGGAGACTGGGTTCCCAACATACAGGACTAGCTCGTTTAATCCGATCGGCAACGATGGGCAGCTGGAAAAGAGTTTGGATCTAATTGAAGAACGGAGGAAAAATACAATGGTCCAACTGGCGCATTACCAACAAAAGCTCAAGCAGGGCTACGATGCCAACGTAAGGCTGAGACCTTTAGAGCCTGGTGATCTGGTGTTGAGGAAAGTGGTGGGTACTGCAAAGAATCCAACTTGGGAAAAACTAGGACCAAATTGGGAGGGACCATACCGCATCACTTCAAGGGCTGGCATTGGAGCATATTTCTTAGAAGATCTGGATAATCATGTAGTAACCCGGCCGTGGAATGTAAATAATCTCAAAAGGTATTATTATTAAGTGAATTCTTCCTTCAGTCATGGTACCATTTTATTATGCTAAGAACTCTCCTAAGTGTTTAAACTTAAATTCAATCATGCCTGTAGTCCTCGGACCAGATGATTTGGGTTAGTTAACACTCATTTACTAAGTAATTCCCCTACGAACAGTTTTTCTTAAGTATTATTGTCTACGTCATCAGCATGGTATAGTGGTTAGGTTTACAATTTCCCCCAAGTGTTTGAATTCAAACTCAACTATGTCAATAGTTCTCTGACCAAATTACTTTCGCAAATTAACATTCCAATGCAGTCGTTATTATCATAAGGCCTCCCTAGCATTGTTTAAGTCAAAATCATGGTATTAGTTGATTCTCATTTGTCAAGCTATTGCTATTTGATGTAATGATGTATCTTGACATATACCATAATAGCAATAAAGATAAAAAGTAAGCCATTTCATTGATCAAAGGGAAATAACTTTGTTACAAAGCAAAAGAAAATAGGGTCTAACTATTACAAGTACAAAAAAAAAAAAACATATCCCTTAAACACCTAAGCCTTCTTCTGAGGCAATGGGTTAGTCTTTGACGGATCGCCCACATCACCAGTCTAAACAGGTGCACAGGTGCCTGGCTTGCCTCAGCGGGATTTCGAAGGTTTGGGTCGGCCGATGAAGCTTCCAAGGTTTCTGGCAGGTCGCAGATGTCAGGGTGGTAATAAATACTCCCAGGCTGCCTCAGGGCAGACTCTAGGGGAACTCCAGCCGCATCAAGGCCTTTGCCCCACGTAATATCACAATAGTCCCTGCAAACCTTTGCAAACTCCTCAGTCAGCCTCATTTGGGTCTCCTTCACCCCCAGCATATAGGCAGCTTGCTTTTTAGCCTCAAGTGCTTCCTTGGCCAATTGAGCGTCCTCTTTGGCCAATTTAGCAGAATCCCTGGCCTTGTCAAACTCGGCCCAAAGACTTTTCACCAATGCTTTCTCTGTCTCCAGGTTGATCTCTGTAGTGTACAACTTCTGACGTTGGTCTTCAGCCTGCCTTTCAGCACTCTTTAGGCCCGCCTCCAGACTTTTTCTCGCCTTTGTCTCTCTTTCAGTTGCTCGGAGACGCGGGCACACTCGTCTTTTAAGCTGCCCAATGCCTTCTCAGCCTCCGCCCAAGAATGGGCCTCTGCTTGTACTTCAACGTGTTTCTTCTTGTTCCACTCCTCAGCCACGTATACTTGTTGAGCAATCTGCATGACAGACAAAGAATTTTATGTTAGTTGTGAACATAGATTAGAGTTGAGAGGGTGGGTCAATTCTTTTACCATGGCTAAATCCCTTTTTAGGGATAGAAAGAGCTCCTATTGATTGAAGTGTCTGTAGGACTCCATGTCCTTTGGGAGGAGCAGAGGTTGCTCCAATGCCTCTGCAATATGTCCGGCCTTCCCTCTAGCATAATTTCTGAGGGAGGCATCATATGGGATGGCTGCACCATCCAACGTTAACATCGGAGACCATACTCGAGTTCCTCGCCGCACGTCTGCAGCCAAAGGGTCTTCCCTACTTTCAGTAGACGAAACCCTTCTACTTCTAGTGTCGTGGGCTGTTTTCTATTGCTTAGGCCCCTTCAGAGGTGCCACCTCTTTCTCTTCAGTCTCAACTGCGACCCTCTTCTTTTTTAGATCCGGCAGTGGCTTTAGGCCGAGATCTGAGGGAGCTTGAGGAGGGGAAGGAGGAGGGGGAAGAGTGACCGTGGGCTGGGATGTACCAGTACCTTTAGTCGCGGCCTTTGGCCTTCTATTCTTCATCAAATCTATCAGACTCTGCATGTCTTCTTCAGAAAAGTCGTCGAGCACGTCTGTCTTCTGTGGGAGAACAACAGATTGCCTATCAATTCCCTCGTCAGCGTCCAAAATTTGAACCTCCTCTGAAGCTTCCCCCTCCAATCTGAACTGGTCAATCTGCTCGTCAAGCGAAGGGGTTGAAGAAGCAACTCTTTCTCCCTCTGCTGTCGGCTGAAGAGGGACCTACTGAACAGGCTGGACGAGCAATGGAATGCCCTATGGGTTTGGATGTGGCACAGGGGCGAGGTCAAAGGGAGCCAAAAAATCCTTCCGAGCAACGTCGATGCGGTTAATGTGGTGGTCTCCGAGTGTTATCGCATTGCTGATTAGCTAAAAATCCTTTGACTTTGGGGTATAGCCGAGGATAAGATGCACGGCCCTAAGCTGCCCGTCTTCGCTTGCAAAGATCTCTGACCGAAGAAGGAAATTGAGGGCTACAGTGTTTGTAAGGTTCAACCGAGGAGCAACGTGATCCCTATCTGTAAACATCAAAATGAAACTGTCAGAAAACTTAAAACGAGAAAGAGAAGGCCGAATCATTGAAAACAAAAACCCTTAGTCTATTGTTAGGAAACCTAAGTATGGGATATCCCACCTGGCTCTCCTGGCTGGGTAGGGCAATGAAGCCCTTCATGCCACGCGCCCGAGACGATCAGATAGTCGTCTTTCATCCCTTTGTTACATTTGGGAAGACAAGAGAAGAACCTGATAATATCGGATCGGGATCTAAGATAGTATCCCGACCCTTGTTTGGTACGACACTCGTACATGTGTACCACATTAAGCCAGGTGAGCCCCAACCCTAGATGTTGGTTCAGGTCGTCAACTGATCCTAAAATTCTAAACACGTTAGGTGCGCACTGCTCAGGGCAAAGTCTATGGTTTTGAAGATAGTCCCTGGTGACGCGACCCATGGAAGGTCATTCCTCCTTCTAGGAAGGCGATAATGGGGATTACCACTTCGCCCACTTCTCGGTTTGTTAGTAACTCTTCTGTAGAGCAATATCTCAAGCCTACATCCTGGGGGATGCAATATGTCACCCTAAACTTCTCCATCTGGGAAGGACTATTCACCAGATATTTAAACCTACCCATTTTCAGTTAAGATAGAGGGGAACGGTACAAAATAGTGATTGGAGAGCGACTATCCAAAGGCCGAAGAGGCAAATTGAAAGAATGTGAAAGTCTCAAGTGAGGAACTTACGTGGAATCAAATTGAAGAATGACCTTTAGGTTCGTAGGAAGATTGTAGCTGATTTTGGGGTGAGTTGGAGTTGATAACATGAGGGGCTTTGTGAGCATGAATGCTTGAGTTCGCTGAGAAGTCTGGAATTTGCAAAGTAAGGAGGAAAATAACCCCCTCTAGGGCTTTATATTGGGGCAGGCAAAATGGTGGGATTTATCCCACCCAAATTTTGAGAAAAATCACGTCCGTTGGATCAGCAGCTTACCGTTGGATTCCATAGACAAGATGCCGCTTGGAGCAATTAATGGCGCCTTGGAAACGGTGCAACAACAGCGACAATAATGAAGCGCCTAAATTTATGCGCGTACACGTGTGGATTTAGAGATTCAATGATTTCAAAGCTTTTATTTCGCAAAAGATCAAAATCCCATTTTTTTTTCTCTTCGGATGCGAGGAAAAAATTAGAATTTTGAGGGGCTATTATGGGTGTGAAAGCCCAACACTACGTATTGGGCCTGGGGCCCAATTTGAATATCACCGTTTGTCCGAAGAGGTAAAAGGGATCAGAGCTGAGTCCGTTTTGTGGAAAAGCACCTGAAAAGGAATGATAGGTATGTCCGAAGACAATCCTGTTGGTCTGAAGAGGTTCCCCTTATCGGATCATTAGAAAACTTGATCAAGCAAATATACTGAAGACTCGAGCAACCTTCCCAACTGACTCCATGGCAAAGAGTGAGCTCTGGACATGCCTAGGGATGAGAAGAACATAAAATATCTTAAAGGAAAAGCTGCTATCACCACATTTAATGCACTGCAGCAACTTTCCTAGCCGCATTTATGTGGAGAAAACACCTAAACAGTGCAACCTCAACTACTTCCACTCACGACAGACTAAAGCAAACATCTGATGTGACAAGTACTCAAGTGGATGCTTGGATGAAGAACAAGTGTACGGTAAAGATGAGGAGGAAGGAGTATATATAACGGGAATAGGTATCTGAGAAAGTGGAGAAAATGGTATTCTTTTTGGTTTATAAACATTGAGCCTCTTCGGATTCAAGATGACTCTTACTGAATACTAGTCTGAACGTCATTTTATCCATACTTGCCTATCGGAATCGTTGCTAAATCCATATACAGCCAAGCTGTTTAACCCATTCTCTACAAATTCATTGTTTGGGGTTCATTGGGCTCACAGTCTGCAAAGTTTGTGCTTAACCCATCAAATTTGGACCCTACACATCTATTAACATAACTCATAAATAATTTATTCTTTAAAATTTGTTGAAAATTTGTTCTCCCTAAAAATTAAATTATTTTTAAAATTATTTTTTCATCTCTCTATTTTTACAAATATATCATTCTATTATTTTGGATGTGTTTAACTAATATTATTCATTTTTAAGGTGGTCAATATTCTTCTAAATTATGTTATAGTGTGTTATGTTCTCCTAATTTGTTTCTATACAACTAAACTTTAAGGAGATTATTATGTTATTTTCCACAATCAAATTTGTCATTCCCTCAAATGAGATTATTATGATAATCAAAACTCATAACAATATTATACTTGATTTACTCAAAAAATTGAAAGACACATTTAAATACAAAGTCAATATTATGTTTTGATATAAATTCAAATTTTCACTTCCAAAATAACTATGTATTAAATTAAATACAAATCTAACCAAATTTATAAGAGGGAGAAAGACGACTAATAATAGGGAACTCAAAAAACATAACACTAAAACGTGTTAATCCAAAATAGAATTATACAATATATATATATATATATATATATATATTAAAAGAGAAAAATAAAAACAGTGATTTATCATCATAGAGTAGAGTTACAAGAAAAAAAATCAATAAGATCGAAGTTAAATATTTTTTTTGATATAGCATTTTAAATATACTAGAATAGATGTAGAAGTGAAAGCATAAAATAGATAACACAAGAACACAAGGGTTAAATGGTTCAACGTAACAGCCTACTTCCACGAAAGAAGCCCTTAAAGGCTACATCTTTTTTTTTTTTTTTTTGATAAGTTAAGGGCTACATCTTTATTATATAAGAGTGCAGTGGAATTTTTGTGTTACAATAAATCATAATATAATAACTAATAGCTGAAACGTTTGACTTTTTGTTGACCGGTCCTTATTGCTCCACGTAGATACATAAATTAATGCCACATATACATTTTAAAACACAGAACAGTTGTACCTTTTGAACGAAAATGTGCATGTTAATCGAAAATGTGACTGTTGAACAAAAATGTGTCTCTTGACTGAAAATGTGCCTATTGAATGAAAAAGTGTCTGTTGAATAAAAATTTGTCTATTAACCGAAAAATGTGCATATTGAATGAAAATGTGTCTATTGAAGAGCCATGATCATTTTGGTATAAATAGTGATTCATATTCATTTGGTAACTTCTCAACTTCTTATCTTTCATATTTCTTAAAAACACTAAAAATCTGTGGGTATTTTCCAAATTTGCTATTTGTAAGTCGGATTTTTTTTTTTTGTTAAATAGTGAAAATGTCAAGAAATCAAGCCACACCAATGGTAGCAACAATAATACTGAATAATTTCTTTACACGTTTTGTGATTGTTGCATGATAGCATTAGGTTATGTTGTTGTCACTGTTTTAAAAACCGGACTAGACCAGCCGGTCCGACCGGTTCAATCGGGAATCGGGAGCTAATTTGGTCCTGTTAAAACCCCCAAAACCGGTCAACAACTGGTCAAAAACTGAAAAACCAATCAAAAACCAGGGTTAAACCAGAAATTTTCAAAAAAACAGTTTGATGCTTGGTTCGGTTTTTAAAACCATGGTTGTTGTAGCAACTGGTGACTATTTATGTCACATCAAAAAAAAAAAAAAAAAAAAACACACAAAATCAATAAGCAATCATAGGAGTTTCTAAATGAAAGTCAAACCAATCAACGAGTAAAGTATTGAATTCATTCCAACAACATCACAAAAGCCAAACCAAATTAGAAAAATAAATACCGTCTGACTCAAAACGCAGACAATTTTATGTTATAACTGCTAACATTATCTAAAAATCAAGTATATTACTGGACCAAACAGAATCACATATATACAAAGTAAAAAAATAAGAATATAAACACAGGCCATCCATACGTAAATGTATGATAATGACACATAGTGTGATCACTGTTTAAGAGTCTTTCCGGCCCTAACATCACAACCCTATATTAAAGAAGAAAGCAAGTATTCACAAAGTTTCAAATGTGGCAAATCAAACTATCATATTCATATCACCCCCTCAAAGTCACATATCAAACACTAACTTTGCAAATACGTGAAAATAATTAATAACGGCCCTAAATCAATAAATTGATTACAAATTTAAAAATATATATTTTAAAAAATATATTTGTAAATATAAAAATATAAATAAATAAACTCACCTTTAATTTGTCACCGTCTCTCTTTTTCTATCTATGCTATTGCGTTGCAGTTTCTTTAAGGTTTTGATCGAAGGTAAAAAATTAAAAAGAAAAAGAAAAAAAAATAGAGTTAATCTATCTATATCTATACCTATATCTATCTATATATAATCATTCAATATGCACTTTTTGGTATATCAAAAATAAAAGAGTTATGACTTTTCAATAGACACATTTTAGTATATCAAAATTGAAAGATTATGGGATTATAACATATCTTATATATACTTATATATTCAACACAAACTAAACTAGAGACAAAACTTTCTTTCTCTTATTTCTTCCCACAAAAAAGTAATAAATAAAACAACATTGTTTTATTTTGCCTAACTAATAAAACTTTATGCTATTTCTTTCAATATCATTTTTTATTTTTTTTATTTCATGCATTTTTGCTTACTATTGCAACTAAAAATTAATGTCTTTTTTTCTTAAAACTCATTCAATAACTATTACCATGCATTGCATGAGTTATCGACTAGCATATATAGAAAGTTAAACCTTAAACTAAGAGACTTGACTTGCACACAAAATAAAATTAGACTTAAGACTATTACATTTGACTGATATATCTAATATATCTCAAACACCTTTTTTAAACTCAAAGTGGAAGCTCAATGAAACCTTGAGGATGGAAAGTTTGAGAAGATGCCTTGAAGAAACCATGAAGATGACCATGAAAATGACTTAAAGAAGCCACGAAGAATGCCTGAGAATGACCTTGTAAGAGACCAGAATGATCAGGCACTATGAAGAATGAACCAAGCACAATGAAGGAGACGTCGAAAAAATGCAGGAGAAAGGTTGCATCAATAACTAAGTCAAACTGGTCAAAGGCTGAATAAAGCAATGATTGGTGAAGCTTGAGGCTAGGTGTGCGTGATTATTAAAACTTGAACAAAAGCCATACGCGTCAATGGCTTCAATGAAGAGCATATTATTCCTTTATGGCCCATATTGATTGAGAGGGGAGGAAGGGATAGTGGAGAATAATATAATAGAGTTAGCTAAGAATAGGTAAATTTTGAGTTAATTATACTCTACTCTACTTTATTTCTCCTCCCTTTCTTCAATCCAAATGAACCATTAGAAACTACCAGTAAGATGCATAAAGATAGGCATGACCAAAGAAAAAAAAATCAATAAAACCAGGTACAAAAGAAATATGCATGTGCACATTGAATAATAGCCAAAATCACCAAGATCCTCAAGGTTGTCCATATACCATGGCTGGCAGCATGGTAAGAGAAAACCTTGAGTATAATCCAAGCCCAATTAAAAGGATCTAACTATGCATAAGGGTGACACAAATCATATTGTGCATAATGACAGCTTGCTTCACACCCGTTGCCCACATATGAATTTGCGTCCATTAACCCGTGAAGGAAGCATTTATTGACCCAGCCAATGTGTCTAAAATACTTTGCGAAGTTCATCCATGTTGATGCCATCTAGTATTAGAAGTGAATGTACTCAAACCACGTTGTTGTGTTGCAAGGACATATGGCAAACCATGGATATGGATATTGATGGGATGTGCTTTGTAGGGACGAAAGGATGGACCAAATTACATGGCAGATTCCGTGTCGCTGAAAGAGCAACCAAACCGCAGCTACAAAGCTTTCAAAGATGCACAGATGGTGTTCTTGGCGATGGTGGGAGCTATGAAAGGGTCTTGCGGCTTTGATGGATGGTAGCAGCAAGCGTGGCTTTGACTGAAAATCGGAATTTAAAAAAAAAAATTATATATATATATATATATTTGAGGACAGATGAATCTTGTGGCAAAACGATGGCATCGCCACGGAAGTAGAGAGAGTTTGTGACAGTAGCTTGTGGAAGACAATGGTCCTGTGGAGTTGATGTGGCTTCTGACAGCCTGACAGCAGCAAGGTTATACTTGAGAGGTGGGAGGCCATAGAAGACAAACACAACCGAGAAACACTAAAGAAGACAAAGACTTCTCTTTGAACATACGGTAAGCGCAGAAAATCATGACCATAGAAAAGTAGCTCTAATACGTTAAATATTAGCATTGATATACTATGTTAAATATGCTGTAAGAGATATCATTATCTTCTCCATTTTACTTACTATTTAAATTCTCACGTGTTGGATCTTACTTATTAAAAGGTAGTTTGAACCAACACATGAGGAGAAGTGATAGAAGTATATAGTTAAATAATTAAATTTATCATTTCTCAATAGTTTAAGTTTTTTTTAAAAATCGGTAAAATAAAATAAAAATAACAACTTAAAAACACAAAACCAAAGCACATCAACCCAAAGTAATGTTCTATAGAATACAAAAAAATCATTAACTTAAAGTAGAAAAGCAAGAAAAAAATTTAAAAGATTTTAAAAATCCACTAAAAAAAGAAAAAAAAATGAGAGAGAATGAGAATGAGAAAAAACAAAATAAAAGGAAGATGCAAGGACAAAAGGAAAAGTAGCATTATAAAGTAAAGAGTAGTGAGGAGAAAAAAATGTAAAAACAAGAAGAAAAGGTTGGTAAAAGTGTAATAGTAAATTGAAAAACTAATAAGAAGAGTAAGATGAGGGAGGGGTTAAAATATAGGTGAATGATGCAGCACAATAAGATAGTAAAATTAATTACTACTAAGCTACTTTTATATATACAAATATAGATATAGATACAATGATATGCTCCACACCATTTTTGCTCTCAAACTTTGCAGTCCCTCCTCCCCCCCCCCCCCCCCCCCCCCCCCCCACTTTTATATAGCTATTAACTAAAGCTCCTTTCTTTGCTTCCATACTCTTGATAGGTTTTCTATAATTTAATTTTTTACCCATTTTGTGCATTATAGTATATCATTTCTGATTAAATATGTTTTAATTACATACCAAGCTTAGAAACCTGGAGAACAAGAAGCCTCATGTCTCTTAATGATTAAAAATATCAATTTGCATGTATCTTACATTTATAGAAGCGCACACTAGTCCGAGTATGTTCAAGGTGAAAATCAAATTCCATGACCCAAAAAAAGTACTAGGTCATTTATTTAGTGCTATTTTATTTTATTATAATATTTAATTGATTGGAAAGTTGATTTGAAACAAGATTATGGATTATGAACCATTAATTACTTTAAATAATATAACTTGGGAGACTAGGAATTCCAAATACTAAAAATTATCTTTAAGATCACATCGGGGTGTGGCTTGATGGTAGGAGTTATTGTCTTAACATCCAAAGAGGAAAAGTACGAGGGATAGCTCCAGGAAAGCCCTACAGTATACGTAATATTATCCATTGTTGTTACGTGGCATAGGGTCGATGAGCCCACACGAAAGACCTTTTTTTTTTTTTTTTTTTTTTATTCAACAAAAAAAAATGTACATTTTCAAATCTAAATCCTCTAAAAAATTTACAAACCAACCCGATCATGGTCTAAATTGTAATAATTTATCAGGTAGGTGTAAGTTGTAATTATCTGTTGAGAAATGGGTTTAAAAGAGTTGAATAAAAATCTAAATTATTTTTATCAGGCTTTACAAAATAATTTAAACTCAACGACCCAACCCAATTGGTGTTTATTGGGTTGGCTTTTCAGCCGACCTTTATAATGCTATCATGGGGTTGGCTTGCTTTTCAGTCATGAGAGCTGTGACAACTTGTAATAACAAGATAGAGAAATGCAACAAAAGACAAGAGAAGAGTAGTCGTGGAATATGAGTCCATCTCATAGTTTGACTAGTATTTATAGTTCCCACTATTTTTTTATGAATTATATTTATGTAGTTCATCTGTGAAGCTTAAGCACCATAAATAATAAAATATTTTGAGAAAACGGTTCTGTAATCCCATGGATCTACCCCGCAAAAAAAGATAATATATCTTTTTTTTTTTATATATAATAAGTAATAATAACGAAAGATAATATAAAATTAAAGGATTTAAATAAAATTTTGGGAAAAAAAAACCTATAGTTATATTTTTTTTTTTTTTGGAAAACAGTCTAAAACTTCATTTCTAGCAAAATATAAGTTAATTCAAAGTACAAAGATTCCAAAGCATGGAGAGGAGAGTCCTCAATCCAAATGACATCAAAACCCTACGCTACACTCCAATACTTTTAAGTGTGTCAATTTAAACCCTACACTTAACATTAGCATGACAATCAAAATCCTATCCCACTTTATTAAGTTCTGAACGAGACATCTAATATATACACACAAAAAATGCATTGATTTATACAACTTGTATAGCTTATAGTTTTATTTCCTGAGATTAGAGGAGAATTTTACCAAAAGGGAAAAACTCATCTGAAAACAATTACCCCCTCCCTTCCCTGCCCCTTAAACAGAAAACACCAAAATTGCCTTCCTCTTCAGAAAAAAAAAAAAAAGTACCATACTTGTGTGTATTGGTATTAAATTTCTCATTATTAAGGCAGAATTTAACAAGGAGTGAGACTAAGGGTTTTGATTGTCACACCAATAAAAGTGCAGAAAATTATTAATTAAATCATTTAACTATGTTAATTAAGAATACTCTCTTATATGTGGACTCAAACTCTCTTAATAAGTCTAGCCTAACATACGAAATTTTATTACTTTATAAATTGAAGACAGAGTAGAGGATGGAGACAGTGTTCAAAATCAAAACCATATTTCTAACAATTCAGCAAATAACAACAACAGGCCCTACCATGAAGCCAACCCAGAGTACAGAGAGTGCTCAAAATTAGATTGGGATTCATATTACTAGTTATTATGATCCATCTACCTAGTGAAGTAATAATAAAATGCCATTAAAGTCTACATTATTAAAACAATTACTATTAGTTAAAAAACTTCAACTCCGGTCCATCCAAGATTCCACTATGATCACGTTGACGTCCTTGTCTAGGATGAAGATTTTTTAATATGAAAGTATGAAACCCTGACCCAGTTTCCTTAGAAATGGCAATATCAAACACTGGCTAAAGCAAATTGCAGAAAATGAAGTTTTGTCACCCAAAAAAAAAAGGCAAATTACTACTATAGTAGATTCCTTTGCTTTTTAACATTTGTCCTATACTTGAATTTTATTCCATTGATTGGCTATACATTTGAGCTAACATTTGAGCTAATCATTCAAAACTTTAATTCACTAGTCAAAACTCACCCCGCCAAGATTCTTTGGCTATCCTTTTGCTTCATTAGTCATTCATCAAATCACAACCACTTTCTGTCCTTCCATGATTCCTAAACCAAAAGAATCTTAGTTCTTTTTCTTTTTCTTTATAAAAATTATATGGTCCACACCCATTTTTGCTCTCAAACTTTGCAGTCCACCTCCATACTTCTATATAACTATTAATTAAAGCTACTTTCTTTGCTTTCATACTCTTGATAAGGTTCTGGATCCATCTTTTGCATTATAGTATGCATTTCCTTTTGTATAATTTGAAGCCTTCTGTTTTAATACATTGAAAAGTGAACATTTGGTTCATGGTTTTTACTCCTTTTGCATTCTCAAAGCCATTTCCTAACACTTTTTTTAATCTTCTTTGAAAGTTTTGTACTTGGAAGGAGCTAGTTACTACTCAAAACCTTAAACAAGGCTTGTTGAAACTCATGCTAGCATTTATTTTTTTATCAAAGTGGGCTGCATAAATATAGATGTTTATTCCCATTATCATGCTATGATAAACTCTTCGGTTTATAGCTCTTCCTTCAATATTTTGTTCGCTTACAATGGACCATTTTAAGTATCAGTTACAATAAAAGTATATAACTATTGCAGAGTCTTGACTTGTGAGAAATAGCCATGACTATTGCTGTAGAAACTGAGGCTCCAACAAGGCTTGAGGTTTGTACTTCACACCGTTTCATTGCTAGAACATTAACTTGGGGGATTTTGCAAATTTTCAAAGAAGAGACTGAGTGGAATTTATTTCAATCAGAACATTTATATCTAATATTTAATTAATATCTGTAATAAGCAGGGAAAGCATAGAGCAATGGCAGTTTGTTTCTTTCTCGGGCTTGGGTCTCTTGTGTCATGGAATAGTATGCTGACAATTGGAGATTACTACTATCAGTTGTTCCCAGTAAGTCATGCTTATTTTCAATATATATTTTGAGGCTAAAGATGACTGCATAAACTGCTCACCCCTTTAGATATTGTACGAGTACTTTAATCTTTTGAAGCAAGGAAGACACTACATCTTTTTGAAATTCAATGTTGATACTGTTTGAGAAGGGGCAGGCTCAACTGAAACTTTTTCTTACTTTTATTTGGTTTATATTTTATATTATATATGCCCTTTGAAAAGCTAGAAAACTAAAATGGGGGGGGGGGGGGGGGGGGGGGGGGTGGGGGGGGGGGAGGTGAAGAAAAAAATGATTCTTCAACCATGAGTTCTATGGTATAATTGCTGAGAGCCAAAAAATGGAGGTACCTATTCCTGTTTTACAAAATAGTTTTAAGGACAAAACTATTGTTTATGTCATCCTATACTTCATTTGATATATTGTAAGATGAGTTTTGAGATTAATTAGACTTACAAGGTTTTCCCTCTCTTTGGAAGAAAATACCATCCTTCAAGGGTACTTACGCTTGTTTTATCAACCATTCGCGCTTGGAACTATGGCGATACTAGCATACAATGAATCAAAGATTAATACTAGGAAGCGCAACATATTTGGATACACTCTTTTCTTTGCAAGCACTTTGTTGGTCTTAGTTGTAAGTACAGCTTTTCCCAATTTATATTCTTAATTTTGGCCATCTAATACTTGTAATTCATATTGCATTCATTGTAATTTCCCTTCCTACATGTTTGGTGACAGTTGGATTTCGCCACATCGGGGAAAGGTGGAATTGGACCTTTTATTGGTTTATGTGTGCTTTCTGCTTGTTTTGGAGTTGCAGATGCCCATGTTCAAGGTGGAATGCTTGGAGATTTGTCTTTCATGTGCCCTGAATTCATTCAGGTTGATATTCTCAAGAGTTGTTCTTTTTACGTCCCTAAATTTTAGTCCCTGAGTGACTATAATCGCTACAGTTTAAAGTGGTCATTTTTAGTCCCTATGGAGTGATGGACATGTCAGTTTTAGTTTGGCCACATAATATAAGGACTAAAAAGTGATCATTTTAAACTTTAGGGAATAAAATCTCTTGTGGGCAGAACTTTAGGGATCAATAATATATTTGAGCCGAATGTCTTCTTCTGTTTAACCTTAACTTTAATACATGTCTATTTTTTTATGCTCTGCAGTCTTTCCTTGGTGGTCTAGCTGCATCAGGGGCTCTGGCCTCTGGTTTGAGGCTACTCACAAAAGTATCCTTTGAGAAAACTCATAATGGCTTCGCAAAGGGGGCTAGTATGTTGCTCTTATCTATCTAATAATAACTGTTACGGTTTTCTCACAATTTCGCTCATATGTAGTCATTGCTGATTTGATGGAAAATGCTGTTCCTTACTAGTTTGTGTTGCTTCAAATTTCAATCTTCTCATACACTATTATTATTAGCGTTGAGAAGCCAACAATATGAAGTTGAATTTAAGCGTACAGGAAAAGGAAAATGAGCTTCACTAAATTGCATAAAATAAAATTCATGGTTTTATATAAATTTTCTGAAGCCAAGATGACTTAAAAACATCTTTATTTTGCAGCACTATTCCTTGCAATTTCCTCATTCTTTGAGTTTCTGTGTATTCTCCTCTATGCAATTGTCTTCGCTAAACTGCCAATAGTGAAGTACTATCGCTCAAAGGCAGCATCAGAAGGATCAAAAACTGTATCATCTGACCTTGCTGCTGCTGGCATCCAAACAAACTCAAACCAAGGAGTAATGCACCCTCTCTTTAAACTCATAATGCATCATGCTCAATGAAGTTTTGAGATTGCAATATCCTAATGGCCTTAGAAATTTTCACAGGATGAAGATGACGCGAAACAACTAGAGCGCTTGAGCAATAAGCAATTGTTCTTTCAGAATATAGATTATGCAATTGGCCTATTTCTGATTTATGTGTTAACATTGTCAATTTTCCCCGGCTTCTTGTATGAAAATACTGGAACGCATGGGCTAGGCTCTTGGTAAGTGCTCATTTATCACATACGAACATTTGGTTCACTTTTTCAAATGATGGAAGTTGAATGAGTAAATGTTTTTCACTGTATTCTAGGTGAGCCTGAGCCTGCTTTATATCAAAAACCATCATTTCCATTTTTAGTTTCAATTAAAACTTGTAACATTTGGATATATATACTCCATTAGTCCATTTCTTTAACATTATCATTCCCTAAATGATTTCTTTGCAGCTTTCCATTGTTTCAAATTGCACTTTGATTAAAGTTTGCAGTTTCAAACCATAGTATTGTTTCTATGCCTAGCTATGTGCTAGTTGCCTACATGTTTGCCTTGTCTAGTGAACTAAAAAAGTGAAACTACAATACTAGCACATTGATGATAATCTTTCAGGTATTCACCTGTTCTGGTTGCAATGTACAATGTCTGGGATCTGATATCAAGATACATTCCTCTCATCAAAAGCCTGAAGTTAGAATCCAGGAAGGGCCTTATGATTGCAATTCTTTCTCGTTTCTTATTTATCCCAGCGTTCTACTTTTGTGCAAAATATGGCGATAAGGGATGGATGATCCTGCTGACATCCTTATTGGGAGTATCTAATGGCTACCTTACTGTCTGTGTCCTTACAGTGGCACCCAAAGGTTACAAGGTTAGTTGACATAGCATGCTACATAATGTGCAGTAATTATAAGTTTTCCAGTGATTCCTGATTAATATTTATTGGTTTCATTGTTTTGTAGGGACCTGAGCAAAATGCTTTGGGCAATTTGCTTGCGTTGTGTCTTTTATGTGGTTTATGTGCAGGAGTAGCTCTTGATTGGTTGTGGCTCATAGGTAAAGAAGGGTTTTAAGGATCCAAGTTATTGTTGTAATAGATGAAGCAAAGTCAGTTCCTCTTGACCATTTATCACTTAACAGAATGAAAATCATTAGATGAATAGCCAAATGCTAAACTTTATGCATTGGAATTATATTATTGATTATATAGCCATGACCTATTCTAATTTTGTTTAAATTATCAAAAACCTCAAATAAACTTTATGCATTTGAATTATATTGTTAATTTTATAGCCATCACATTTTATAATTTTGTTTAAACTATCAAAAACCTCATAACTAAACTTGACGGAGGTACAGGAAATTTTATGAACCAAACAATATTGTGTCCTATGTAAGAAATATGGAGTTAGACCATAGAATTGAGTTGAGCAGGACACAACATATAATCCATTGCAACTGATTTTTTGCTTTTAGTCAAGCCAAAGCAGGGACACAACTTCCTTACATAAATTTAAATTATAAAAATAAAAATAAGAAAGAGTCTACTTAAAATATGGTTTTACCTAAAAAATAAGTAATGCTTTAAAAATGTGTGTGTAAGTAAATAAGCTAAAAGAAATAGTTGATGGCAAATAGGCTTTTCTCACAGAAAATCCGTATCCTTGCAAAAATACTCCATACACGCCTTTTCTTAATGACAGTAGTGATACATCTGAAAATCGAACATATTATTTGCAGCTAGGGTTCAAAATTCTGTAGCAATTAACATGACATACACATAAATGCAGTCTGTTTATATCATTAAAAAATAACAAGTAAAAGTTGTCCCCAACCCCAACTAATCAAAATAGACTCTAGATGGTCATTTATGTGCATTTTGACGTTGCAACAGAATAACCTTATACAAAAAAATGAAAGATTTTACTATACATAAAAACTAACATTAGTAGAAGTAACTTTTTTTATAAGTAACATTAGTAGAAGTAACTTTTTTTATAAGAGCATGACTTTAGATAGTATAGAATGGAAGAAAAGAATTCATATGACCGATCCAATCTAATCTATTGAGGATCCATAGCCGACTCCAAATTTTGGGACTAAGGTGTTATTGTTGTTGTTGTATATAAACTAAGCACAACAGCATAACTTTCAAAAGAAATAGCCATTGACAGCAATTACTTGAGCCCATGAATAAGAAGTTCAAGATCCTTTTTCGTCTTCCCTGATTTGACTGTTCCAACACATGCTGCTCCCAGTATCACAGTAAATCCAAAAGTTCTGTGTTGTCACCCAACTTTGCCCTGATAACATTGATTTGCTCAATTTTCACATAATGATTTAAATAATAAGAAAAATCCAATTCCTAAAATTTCAAATTCACAAAACTAAAATTATACAAAACTCATCAATAAAAGAAGAAATTAATCTGATACCTGTGTTCAAGACCTCGTGTTCAAGCAAATATTGATGCTATGCTGTTTATGCTGGTTTCACCACTTCTCTGATGGAGCCAGTAATAGCGGAAACTGTCCCATGTGCTGCTTCAGGTTTGATTGTCTTTCATCTAGGCACACCCCTGAAACCCAAGTCCAACTTCACATGTATTAGAAGTGAAAAATGGACCAAAAAGAAAGGCTTTAAAAAAAAATACCAGGAAAAATAAAAATGAGAACAGCAAAACATACCAGCACTGATGTCACCAGCCCAAGAGACCCAAATCCTGTACCAATGGCAAGAGTTTTTATTGTAAACTAGATGAATAACTTAACACTCAGTTAGGACACTCCAAGAGCAAGAAACTTTTCATACAATTCCCGCATTGATACAAACATTGGGTGAAAAAATCACTCTGTACATTGTGATCATAGTTTCTGCAAGTCCACATAACCTCCTTCACTTTAAGAACCTAAGCTACCATATTATCAGAGGCCGTATTCATACCTAGCAATTCAACCACATAAGTTGATGACAAACTACTCAAACTTCATAAAGTAATTAGCATGATGAAATGGATATCTCACCATATCCCTGCAGCATCAAACTTAGATTTCCATATCCCTGCAGCATCAAACTTAGAAACCTGGAGAACAAGAAGCCTCATGTCTCTTAATGATTAAGAATATCAATTTGCATGTATCTTACATTTATAGAAGCACACTCTAGTCCGAGTATGTTCAAGGTGAAAATCATATTCCATGACCCAAAAAAGTACTAGGTCATTTATTTAGTGCTATTTTATTTTATTATAATATTTAATTGATTGGAAAGTTGATTTGAAACAAGACTATGGATTATGAACCATTAATTATTTTAAATAATATAACTTGTGAGACTAGGAATTCCAAATACTAAAAATTATCTTTAAGACCACATGGGGGTGTGGCTTGATGGTATGAGTCATTGTCTTAACATCCAAAGAAGAACAGTACGAGGGATAGATCCAAGAAAGGCCTACAGTATACGTAATATTACCCATTACCGTTACATGACATGAGTTCGATAAGCCTACACTAAAGACTTTTTTTTTATTCAGAAAAAAAAAAAAAAAAAAAAAATGTACATTTTCAAATCTAAATCCTCTAAAAAATTTACAAACCAACCCGATTATGGTCGAAATTGTAATAATTTATCAGGTGGGTGTAAGTTGTAATTGTCTGTTGAGAAATGGGTTTAAAACAGTTGAATAAAAATCTAAATTATTTTTATAAGACTTTACAAAATAATTTAAACTCAACGACCCAACCCAACCCAATTGGTGTTTAGAGTTATCACGTTGGGTTGGCTTTTCAGCCTACCTTTATAATGCTTCATGGGGTTGGCTTGCATTTCAGTCATGAGAGCTGTGACAACTTGTAATAACAAGATAGAGAAACGCAACAAAAGACAAGAGAAGAGTAGTCATGGAATATGAGTCCATCTCCTACCATAGTTTGACTAGTATTTATAGTTCCACTATTTTTTTATGAATTATATTTATATAGTTCATCTGTGAAGCTTTAAGCATCATAAATAATAAAATATTTTGAGAAAACGGTACTGTAATCCCATGGATCTACCCACAAGGAAAGATAATATATCTTTTTTTATATAAGTAATAATAACGAAAGATAAATTTAAATAAAATTAAAGGATTTAAAAAAAAAATTTGGGGAAAAAAAAACCTATGGTTATATATATATATATATATATATATATTTGGAGAACAGTCTAAAACTTCATTTCTAACTAAATATAAGTTAAATCAAAGTACAAAGATTCCAAAACATGAAGAGGAGAGTCCTCAATCCAAATGACATCAAAACCCTAAGCTATACTGCAATACTTTTAAGTGTGTCAATTTAAACCCTACTACACTTACATTAGCATGACAATCAAAATCCTATCCCACTTTATTAAGTTCTGAACGAGACATCTAATATATACACAAAAAATGCATTGATTTATACAACTTGTATAGCTTATAGTTTTATTTCCTGAGATTAGAGGAGAATTTTACCAAAAAGAAAAACTCATCTGAAAACAATTACCCCTCCCTTCCCTCCCCCTTAAACAGAAAACCCCAAAATTGCCTTCCTCTTCAGAAAAAAAAAAGTACCATACTTGTATGTATTGGTATTAAATTTCCCATTATTAAGGCTGAATTTAACTAGGAGTGAGACTAAGGGTTTTGATTGTCACACCAATAAAAGTGCAAAAAATTATGAATTAAATCATTTAACTATGTTATGAACACTCTCTTATATGTAGACTCAAACTCACTTAATAAGTCTAACCTAACATACAAAATTTTATTACTTTATAAATTGAAGATGGAGTGGATAGTGGAGGCAGTGCTTAAACTCAAAACCATATTTCTAACAATTCAGCAAATAACAACAGGCCCTACCATGAAGCAAACCCAGAGTACAGAGAGTGCTCAAAATTAGATTGGGATTCATATTACTAGTTATTATGATCCATCTACCTAGTAAAGTAATAATAAAATGCTATTATAGACTACATAATCAAAACAATTACCTTTTGTTAAAAACTTCAACTCCGGTCCATCCAAGATTCCACTATGATCACGTTGATGTCCTTGTCTGGGATGAAGATTTGTTAATATGAAAGTATGAAATCCTGACCCAATTTCCTAAGAAATGGCAATATCAAACCCTGGCTAAAGCAAATTGCAGAAAATGAAGTTTTGTCAGCCACAAAAAAAGGCAAATTACAACTATAGTATATTCCTTAGCTTTTTAACATTTGTCCTATACTTGAATTTTATTCCATTGATTGACCATACATTTGAGATAATCATCCAAAACTTTAATTCACTAGTCAAAACTCACCCACCAAGATTTTTTGGCTATCCTTTTGATTCATTAGTCATTCATCAATCGCAACCACCTTCTGTCCTTCCATGATTCTAAACCAAAAGAATCTTAGTTCTTTTTCTTTTTCTTTATAAAATTATATGGTCCACACCCTTTTTTGCTCTCAAACTTTGCAGTCCACCTCCATACTTCTATATAACTATTAACTAAAGCTCCTTTCTTTGCTTCCATACTCTTGATAAGGTTTGTGTATCCATCTTTTGCATTATAGTATGCATTTCCTTTTGTATAATTTGAAGCCTTCTGTTTTAATACATTGAAAAGTGAACATTTGGTTCATGGTTTTTACTCCTTTTGCATTCTCAAAGCCATTCCTACCACCTTTTTCAATCTTCTTTGAAAGTTTTGTACTTGGAAGGAGCTAGTTACTACTCAAAACTTACAAACAAGGCTTGTTGAAACTCATGCTAGCATTTATCTTTTTATCATAAGTAGGCTGCATAAATATAGATATTTATTCCAATAATCACGCTATGATAACTCTTCAGTTTATAGCTCTTCCTTCAATGTTTTGTTTGCTTCCAAAATTCCAATGGATTATTTTAAGTATCAGTCACAATAAAAGTATATAACTATTGCAGAGTCTTGACTTGTGAGAAATAGCCATGACTATTGCTGTAGAAACTGAGACACCAACAAGGCTTGAGGTTTGTACTTCACACATTGTTTCATTGCTAGAACATTAACTTGGGGGATTTTGCAAATTCTCAAAGAAGAGACTGAGTGGAATTTATTTCAATCAGAAAATTTATATCTAATATTTGATTAATATCTGTAATAAGCAGGGAAAAAATAGAGCAATGGTAGTTTGTTTCTTTCTCGGGCTTGGGTCTGTTGTGTCATGGTATAGTATGCTGACAATTGGAGATTACTACTATCAGTTGTTCCCAGTAAGTCATGCTTATTTTCAGTGTATTTTTTGAGGCTAAAGATGATTGCATAAACTGCTCCCTTTAGATATTGTACAGGTACCTTATTCTTTTGAAGCAAGGAAGACACTACAGCTTTTTGAAATTAAATGTTGATACTGTATGAGAAGGGGCAGGCTCAACTGAAACTTTGTTTTACTTTATTTGGTTTATATTTTATATTATATATGCCCTTTGAAAAGCTAGAAAAGTAAAATTTGGGGGAAGAAAAAAATGATTCTTCAACCATGAGTTCTATGTTATAATTGCTGAGAGCCTAAAAATGGAGTTTCCTATTCCTGTTTTACAAAATAGTTCAAGGAAAATACTATTGTTTATGGCATTCTGTACTGCATTTGATTTATTGTAAGATGAGTTTTGAGATTAATTAGACTTACAAGGTTTTCCCACTCTTTGGAAGAAATACCATCCTTCAAGGGTACTTACGCTTGTTTATCAACCATTCGCGCTTGGAACAATGGCGATACTAGCATACAATGAATCAAAGATTAATACTAGGAAGCGCAACATATTTGGATACACTCTTTTCTTTGCAAGCACTTTGTTAGTCTTAGTTGTAAGTACAGATTTTCCCATTTTATATTCTTAATTTTGGCCATCTAATACTTGTAATTCATTTTGCATCCATTGTAATTTCCCTTCCTACATGTTTGGTGACAGTTGGATTTCGCCACATCAGGGAAAGGTGGAATTGGACCTTTTATTGGTTTATGTGTGCTTTCTGCTTGTTATGGAGTTGCAGATGCCCATGTTCAAGGTGGAATGCTTGGAGACTTGTCTTTAATGTGCCCTGAATTCATTCAGGTTGATATTCTCAAGAGTTCTTCTATTTACGTCCCTAAATTTTAGTCCGTGAATGATTATAATCGCTAAAGTTTAAAGTAGTCATTTTTAGTCCCTATGGAGTGATAACATGTCAGTTTTAGTTTGGCCACATAATATAAGGACTAAAAGTGATCATTTTAAACTTTAGGAAATAAAATCTCTTGTGGGCAGAACTTTAGGAATCAATAATATATTTGAGCTGAATGTTTTCTACAATTTTCATTGTTGATTCATCTGTTTAACCTTAACTTTAATACATGTCCATTTTTTATGCTCTGCAGTCTTTCCTTGGTGGTCTAGCTGCATCAGGGGCTCTGGCCTCTGGTTTGAGGCTACTCACAAAAGTGTCCTTTGAGAAAACTCATAATGGGCTTCGCAAGGGGGCTAGTATGTTGCTCTTATTTTACTAATAGTCAACTGTTATGGTTTTCACAATTTCGCTCATATGTAATCATTGCTGATTTGATGGAAAAATGATGTTCCTTACTAGTTTGTGCTGTTTCAAATTTCAATCTTTCTCATACACTATTATTATTAGTATTGAGAAGCCAACAATATGGAGTTGAATTTAAGCATACAGGAAAAGGAAATTGAGCTTCACTAAATTGCATAAAATAAAATTCTTGGTTTTATATAAATTTTCTGAAGCTAAGATGACTAAAAAAACATCTTTATTTTGCAGCACTGTTCCTTGCAATTTCCACATTCTTTGAGTTTCTGTGTATTCTGCTCTATGCAATTGTCTTCGCTAAACTGCCAATAGTGAAGTACTATCGCTCAAAGGCAGCATCAGAAGGATCAAAAACTGTATCATCTGACCTTGCTGCTGCTGGCATCCAAACAGACTCAAACAAAGGAGTATTGCACCTTCTCTTTAACCTCATACTGCATCATGTTCAATGAAGTTTTGAGATTGCAATATCATAATGGCATTAGAAATTTTCACAGGATAAAGATGATGCGAAACAACTAGAACGCTTGAGCAATAAGCAATTGTTCTTTCAGAATATAGATTATGCAATTGGCCTATTTCTGATATATGTGTTAACATTGTCAATTTTCCCCGGCTTCTTGTATGAAAATACTGGAACGCATGGGCTAGGCTCTTGGTAAGTGCTCATTTATCACATACGAACATTTGGTTCACTTTTTCAAATGATGGAAGTTGAATGAGTAAATGTTTTTCACTGTATTCTAGGTGAGCCTGAGCCTGCTTTATATCAAAAACCATCATTTCCATTTTTAGTTTCAATTAAAACTTGTAACATTTGGATATATATACTCCATTAGTCCAGTTCTTTAACATTATCATTCCCTAAATGATTTCTTTGCAGCTTTCCATTGTTTCAAATTGCACTTTGAATAAAGTTTGCAGTTTCAAACCATAGTATTGTTTCTAGGCCTAGCTATGTGCTAGTTGCCTACATGTTTGCCTTGTCTAGTGAACTAAAAAAGTGAAACCACAATACTAGCACATTGATGATGATCTTTCAGGTATGCACCTGTTCTGATTGCAATGTGCAATGTCTGGGATCTGATATCAAGATACATTCCTCTCATCAAAAGCCTGAAGTTAGAATCCAGGAAGGGCCTTATGATTGCAATTCTTTCTCGTTTCTTGTTAATCCCAGCGTTCTACTTTTGCGCAAAATATGGCGATAAGGGATGGATGATCCTGCTGACATCCTTATTGGGAGTATCTAATGGCTACCTTACTGTCTGTGTCCTTACAGTGGCACCCAAAGGTTACAAGGTTAGTTGACATGCTACATAATGCGCAGTAAATATAAGTTTTCCAGTGATTCCTGATTAATATTTATTTGTTTCATTGTTTTGTAGGGACCTGAGCAAAATGCTTTGGGCAATTTGCTTGTGTTGTGTGTTTTATGTGGTTTATTTGCAGGAGTAGCTCTTGATTGGTTGTGGCTCATAGGTAAAGAAGGGTTTTAAGGATCCAAGTTATTGTTGTAATAGATGAAGCAAAGTCAGTTCCTCTTGACCATTTATCACTTAACAGAATGAAAATCATTAGATGAATAGCCAAATGCTAAACTTTATGCATTGGAATTATATTGTTGATTATATAGCCATGACCTTTTCTAATTTTGTTTAAATTATCAAAAACCTCATAAATAAACTTTATGCATTTGAATTACATTGTTAATTTTATAGCCATCATATTTTATAATTCTGTTTAAACTATCAAAAACCTCATAACTAAACTTGACGGAGGAACAAGAAATTTTATGAACCAAACAATATTGTGTCCTATGTAAGAAATATGGAGTTAGACCATAGAATTGAGTTGAGCAGGACACAACATATAATCCATTGCAACTGATTTTTTGCTTTTAGTCAAGCCAAAGCAGGGAAACAACTTCCTTACATAAATTTAAATTATGAAAATAAAAATAAGAAAGAGTCTAGTTAAAATATGGTTTTACCTAAAAAATAAGTAATGATTTAAAAATGTGTGTAAGTAAATAAGCTAAAAGAAATAGTTGATGGCAAATAGGCTTTTCTCACAGCAAATCCGTATCCTTGCAAATACTCCATGCACGGCTTTTCTTATTAACAGTAGTGATACATATGAAAATCGAACATATTATTTGCAGCTAGGGTTCAAAATTCTGTAGCAATTAACATGACATACACATAAATGCAGTCTGTTTATATCATTAAAAAATAACAAGTAAAAGTTATCCCCAACCCCGACTAATCAAAATAGACTCTAGATGGTCATTTATGTGTATTTTGACGCTGCGACAGAATAACCCTATACAAAAACATGAAAGATTTTACTATACATAAAAACTAACATTAGTAGAAGTAACTTTTTTTATAAGTAACGTTAGTAGAAGTAATTTTTTTATAAGAGCATGACTTTAGATAGTATAGAATGGAAGAAAAGAATTCATATGACCAATCCAATCTAATCTATTAAGGATCCATAGCCGACTCCAAATTTTGGGACTAAGGTGTTGTTGTTGTTGTTGTATATAAACTAAGCACAACAGCATAACTTTCAAAAGAAATAGCCTTTGACAGCAATTACTTGGGCCCATGAATAAGAAGTTCAAGATCCTTTTTCATCTTCCCTGATTTGACTGTTCCAACACATGCTGCCCCCAGTTTCACAGTAAACCCAAAAGTTCTGTGTTGTCACCCAACTTTGCCCTGATAACATTGATTTGCTCAATTTTCACATAATGATTTAAATAATAAGAAAAATCCAATTCCTAAAATTTCAAATTCACAGAACTAAAATTATACAAAACTTATCAATAAAAGAAGAAATTAATCTGATACCTGTGTGCAAGACCTCGTGTTCAAGCAAATATTGATGCTATGCTGTTTATGCTGGTTTCACCACTTCTCTGATGGAGCCAGTAATAGCGGAAACTGTCCCATGTGCTGCTTCAGGTTTGATTGTCTTTCATCTAGGCACACCCCTGAAACCCAAGTCCAACTTCACATGTATTAGAAGTGAAAAATGGACCAAAAAGAAAGGCTTTAAAAAAAAATAGCATTTGTGAGATCTGAACCTCATCAGTGTTATACATGGACAAGGCTACACCTCCAGCACCAGTAAAGTTGAAAACCTCTAACTCTTTCTTCTCATCATGTTTATCCAGCACTGCAGATATTCCAGTTTCCCTTAATAGGATGATTACATACGAAGGTATTGACAGAAATATAGAACTGAAAAGACTCAGTCGTAACAAGTCTCTATAAAAAGTGAAACTAATAAGATCATTGAAAAGCTGTCAACTGGGAGAGGATTTTACCAAATACCAATTTAAGTTTCCTGGATCCTGGTAGAACTGTATCAGTTGCCCTGTACTGATCACCAAAAGCATGACATTTAATGTACATAGGCTCAGTCCCACCTGAGAAAGAAAACCAAGTTAATCTGGGCCCTTGGTCTTTTAATAGAACACCCTTTCTAAATAACAGTAAAATTCTAACCATTTCGTTAGTTGGCCGGTTTTGGAAGAAAGTGGGAAAATAACATCTCGAGTTTTACAAACTCGAGATTGTATATTAGAACTCGAGTTTTATAAACTCGAGTTCCGTTTTTCAGATATCTGAGCTGGAGAAAATTGCCAGGTGGAGCCACGAGGGAAGCGAGTTTTAAAAACTCGAAATCTGAAAAATATATATACCACTTTCTGCTCTCTGTTCAAACCCTCCAAAATTTCAAACACTCAAAACTTTGCTCACTCCGCCCTCTGAAAGTCACCCTCAAACTCACTCACTCACTCACTCTCAAGCTCACTCACTCTCAAACTCTCAAGCATTTCTAGCCCATTGCTGATCTGAGCGTAGCCCGGTGAACACACGAAACACTCTCAGTCAATCCCTCTCTTGCTCAACCTTCGCTCCGCCCTCTCAAACTCGCTCAACCTTCACTCCGCCCTCTCAAACTCACTCACTCAGTCACTCTCAAGCAATCGTAGGCCATTGTTACTCTGATCGTAGCCCACCGTGCGAAAGGTACTCCTTTTTTCAATTTCGGTTTTTTGGGTTTAATTCTTTTGCCTTTGTGGAATCTGTAGTGTTCATTTGCTGCACCTTCAACCTGTCATATATAAACATTTTTTGAAGGATATGAAGTAATAAAGTGAATATTACTTATCTATTAGAAATCATCAATTCTTTACAACTTTTAGTAATGAAATAACCAAACAAATAGCACTGTTTTTTTTTCCCCCTTTAATAAAGCTATGTTTAAGAAAAAATTGAAAAGAATGTATTAAACCATTAATTAATAAACAGACCTGATAACCCGAGGTCCCAGAACCAAACACAAAGTCAGGTGGGAAGTCATCTCTGCTAAATTTATCAACCCCTCATACTTCAGTCACTGATATGTTTATCAGAAGAAATAGAAAGAAATAAGAGAGAATCAACATTTTTTTCCCAAAGCAATGCTTTGAAAGCATGCTTGTATATATTATATCCTCTAGCTTGACCCAAATCAATGGCTTTAATTTATAGCCAGACAATGAGTGTATCCCAGTAGAAAATCGATATGCAAAGGATTGGTTCTGCATGCATAAGTATATTGAGAAGAGACAAACTTGTCCTTGTTGCTGACTTAGGATAATGGACGTTTTACAAATGTTAAAGGAAAGTTCAAAGGAAAGTTACAGAGCCAAATGTGGCTCTGCTAATGGGCTGAGCAACAAGTTTTGGGCAGCAGCAGGCTGTGATGCCCCCTTGTGTATGCTTGGAATTAGTGTTCTTTCTAGTGGATCTCGATGTTTGTAGTTTCCCAAGTACACTTCTTGTGTACATGGGAAGGATTTCCCCTTTATTTTTTCTTTTTAGAACATGGATGGAAGGGGATTTTTGTAACAGTCCAGGTTCAATTGAAACCACTCCTAAACTATAGGGTTTAAAAGGAATGACAGTTACTAGCAAAGTTGAGTTTTAAAATCACAGAATTAATGGTTTGAAACTTCTACATGTTTGGAATTGATAACTTAAAGAAAAAATAGATTTAATCAATTATAACGACACAATGGACAAGAAAGTGTTGAACAATTTTTGGTGTTGAATTAACAGTTATCATACACAAATAGGAGGGATAGTTAAATAGTACTGCACAAATAGGAGGGAATAAAAGGAAATATGTAAAAGAAAGTTTAAAAAAACAATACCATAAGAAATTTATGTAACTCATCCTCAACTCCTTATATTATGCATTTTTGTAAATTTATAAACTGCATAAAGTATTGGAGGCACATACCATCCTCAGGCACCACTTCCTGTCTCTCTTCAAGGAGCGCCATTACATGTCTAAGAGGTTGCATGGCAGCCTCTTTGCACATTAACCGAATATCTGAACCTGAAAAACCTTCTATCCTTTCAACCATGAGATCATAAGGAAGCTTCTCCTCATCAAGCTGTGATGGCAGGAGCTCCTCAAGCATGGATCTTCTTGCTTCTGGCTCTGGAAGAGGCACTAGTATCTTATTTATCATGGTCAAAGGAGACTCATTTGATTAATAAAAGATATCCTGGACTTTAGTTGCTAGCCCTGTTCATTTATCACCTATAATATAACCATTAGACTGAAAATATTAAATATATAGTTTGTTCTCATAGGAAACTACAACGACGATCTCCATCTCCACTCCATATTTGGTTGGAGATGTCATTTGGTCCAAGCACCATTGCCTAAACAACAATTAGAATAAGAGTCAAGATGAAATGGGTACTGTAGACTAAGCCCAGCACACTTTATACCATAATTGAGTTAAGCATAATTATAATCAATGCTAGAAGTAGGAGCCAATGATTAAAATAACTTGGTGTGGCAATGTAAAACCGTATAGATTTTTTTTTTATTTTTTATTAACTTTATAGCAACACTAAATCTCAAATTATATTGATCAGCAGTCAATTAATTCTCAATTCATCTTAGATCCAGAATCCAATGTTTTTAAGTTGGAAAACAGCTTAAGTATTTTGTAATGCAACTCTCTGGTAATAGTTGCCACATATATTTAGAGTGACCACCAATACTATGATAATATGCACCAATCATCAAGGCTCTTCTATAATAAAGCTCTTATTCCTTTTTTTTTTACTATTTTAAATGCTTTTTCTTCATGATTTAGCTGTGAAATTTCAAATCCATCTCTCATGTAGATATTTTCATGTGAATGTGTGTGAGAAAAGGCTAGAGAAATGAAGGATTCCACTTGTATTGAGATATTATTTTTAAAAATAACTTACCAATTACATAGGAACAAAAAAGATCAAGGCTGGATTGAATCCCCAATTACAGCAAAGAACTCTTCTTGCTTTCCATTCTTTTAGCATCCTTTTTTAAATAATGCTAATAACTTCAGTATAGATTTTCCTTGCATGTAGAATAGCATTCCTTTGCCCCCAAACTATTAATGATCTCACAGTAGCACTCTTGCTTTCCATTCTTTTCTTTGTGTACACACACACACACACGCATATATATTACCACTAGTTTTATTATGATTCTCTTGTTCTCAATTTATTTTCCTAAGCATGTGGTATTGTTGATTGGGTTTGACTTAGATTTTTCTGTCTATGCAATAGATGCTTAAGTTTTGCAGTTCAGTTACTTAAGTTATCTGGGTGTGATTAAAAATGTGCAGCTTGGAATTATTGATGATAATTTATTTTGGGAATCATTATAAGTTTAACTCCGGTGTATCACCGTATTTTGGACATGCAACTTCCTTTGCAAATTGTCTATGTGGTTGAGTTTTGGCTTTTACTTGTGTTTTTAATTTCTCTTTTGGATTTATTATTCCCTAGATTCATGAGTACAAGTACTAAAAGTGTCACTCTCTTTGATCATAAGACTCATATGTACTATGACACAATGGAATGTACCATGTTCCCTTCCCTTCCTTTATATTTTGAATTAAGCTTCTGCATGTTGGGAAAGTTTGAGCAAAGAAATTTAATATGGATTATCTAAGTCCTGGACTTTGGATGTATCATTTCTATTGCAGTATGGAGCCTCAGATTGATGACGAGCCACAGATCCTGGAGCCTAGTCCTAGTATTAGGTCATTGTTGACGCGACAACGACATCATCGATCAGAGGACATTTGGAATGGTGAGGTGAAATATCTAGTTCTACCAACTGCTTTAATTTTTACGTTATCTTTGACTTTTAGTTAGCAAGTTCTTTCAAAGTTGTATTTATAGTTCTAACAACTGCTATAATTTTTATTGATTTTGCAGGACCTGGGCGAACTTACGTGCCGTGGTCGCAATAAGGAGATGGCAAACGTTCAAATGCGAGATAATCGGGTGATTGACATTATCAAGTTGCTACGGCTTGAAGGATTGTTTAGGGCCTCTTCCAGAGAGATAGATAATTGCCTTATAACGGCCCTAGTTGAGCGATGGCGGCCGGAGACTCATACGTTCCATCTTCCACACGGTGAGATGTCAATCACCCTACAAGATGTGGAGGTCATTTTCGGACTTCCTATAGACGGTGAGGTCTTGGTTGGGCCGACTACTGTGTTAGATGGAACTTGGAGAACTGTTTGCACGGAGTTTCTTGGTTTTACTCCGCCGAATGACAACAAAACCTTGTTGGGGCAAAGAATTCTCATTAGCCGCCTTATTCAGGCCATTGCAGCGCCACTGCCTGATGACGCAACGGAAATTCAGATACACAAGTATACCCGCTGCTATATTTTAGCACTACTAGGGGATAAACTTTTTATGGACAAGTCGGGAGATAAGGTGCATCTGATGTTTTTGGAGCAACTGCAGAACCTTCATGATCCGCCACAGTATAGCTGGAGCAGTGGTTGCCTGGCCTGGTTGTATAGAGAGTTGTGTCGGGCAAGCGAGAAAGGGGCATCGCAGATTGGTGGGGCGTGCACCTTGGTCCAGTATTGGGCATGGGCATGGTTGCCCTTCTTGTGCCAGAGGATAGAGCCCCCACCTAGATGTGATTACGGCCCGTGGCCGTATGCTCCACTTGCCTTTAAGTAAGTATTTTTTTGATATTTAGTGTGTTATGGAATGTACTCTTCTTAGTAATCAAGTAACTACTTATCTTATGTTATTCGCTCGTAACTGTAGGTGGGTGCGGGTGCCAGGCTCGAAGAGTAGGCCATCCGGGATGGCCTTGGTCTACTATCGTGAGCAATTAGTTACAATGAAGCCGAACCAGGTAATAATATTCAAATATTCTGTTCGGTTATGTTAATTTTCCTTAAGAATATGATTGCTTCATACTTTAACATATCTTCCGTTTTAATTTTTGTTTTTCCTTGTATCTATGTATTCTCCCTTGTTTCATATTTTAAGATGCTATGATAATTGTTTTTTGTTGCTATTGTAGATTGTGTGGCAGCCATACGAGGCACACTTCGTCCACCTTCCTGACTTCTGCGTTGCAGGGAGGGGTACGTGGACAGCAAGGGTGCCGCTTGTGTGTTTTTGCATAGTAGAGACACACCACCCGGACCGTGTCCTTCGACAGTTTGGGTTGGCGCAAGAGGTGCCTGATCATGTTGTGTACGATGAAAGGCTGCATAGAATAGACTTGCGTGGGAAATTTGAGAAGAATTGGAGGCATGAGCATAAACCGTATATCATTTCATGGAATAGCAAAGAACGACGACTTTGCCATGCACCTCCTCAGATTGGTGAGATGGACCGCAATCATGACTATTACCAATGGTACCGTCCGGTCACTGTAAAGTATGTCGACCGCAACAGCGCTAGATTACATCAGCTGGTAACGTGTTCTACTTATATTTTATTGCTTGCGTTGTTTTTTATTTAGTACATGTACGAACGTAGAATCAATTGATTTCTTCTTTCAACAAATTTTGTTTGATCTGACTGACATCCAATTAAAAATAGTTTATGTTGCATGACTCATAATAAAACTTTCAGTTCTTACTTTAGATGATTATTTAAGTAGAGTAATAAGTACCATATTATGCATTATATAATTGTTACATAAATGTGAAAAATTCTGATTGTACTGGTTCTTTCTCTGTTTCATATTGAAAGTCATTTAGCGTTGTTGAATTGGCTTCTTTCAGGCAGCCGAGAACACAACCATGTTCGGCGCATCCTATATAGTGTGGCTGGGCTTGGTGGTGATCCTGCAGCCACTGGGACTGAATCAGCAACTACTACAGCCCCAAGCACAAGTGCAGCACCCATAACTACACCAACCCGTGCTCGGCCTGATACAGCAAGCCCAAGCACGAGCACAGCTAGGGGCCGTGGTTGGCCTGCTATAGCAAGCCCAAGCCCAACTGCAGCTAAGGGTCATGGTCGGCTTGCTACAGCAAGCCCAAGCACAAGTGCAGCTACGGGCCGTGGTCGGCCTAATACAGCAAGCCCAAGCACAAGTGCAGCTACGGGCCGTGGTCGACGTGCAACAACCCCTCGGGTTGTAAGTACTCATGAGACACCCATCCTGCACGCATCTCCCCACCCCGAGGTCCTTCCACCCACCCCACCTTCACAGCCCAGTTTCGATCTCGGTATGCATTCTCAGTTGACCCCTCCGTTGTACCCCGCGACTCCCTCATACCTACCCACTAGCTCTAGTGCACCCACTCCTGGCCCTTACATAGAGCATCATTACCCACCTACCTCAGACTCATCCGACCCTCTAAGACCTCCGGTTGGGACTAACACTTCACAGCCAGATACTGATGCACCGGACGAGAATCCCCCTCCTCAGCCCTCACCCCCACGAGGTAGACCGCAACGTGCTAGAAGAGCACCCACTTGTGGGACAGGTGGACACAAAATAGGACACAAAGGCAGCTCTATGGTACGATAACATTATTTACAATGTATAGGCCTATTTTGCAATTCACTTTACTCTTATTATTACACCGAATATTGATTGTATGCATCTCATGTCTTTGCAGCACAATGACGAGCCTAAGGATGATGCCCCGCAGCCTCCTCCCCCGCCCAAACATTACACGAGGGTTAAAAAACGCAAAATTGGTGAACCTTCAAAAACATAGATGAAGAGGTAAATTTCTGATGAATCATTGGACAAAATTGTTCGTGGTCCAAATAATTATACAATAGCAAGATTTATCTTGTGTATTTTCTCAATATTAGAATGAACCTTGTTGGTCCTTTTTTATTTCTTGTTATATGAATGATCTAAATTATGCAATGTAGGCCTGTTGCTGAGCCCCATTCATGAAGGTGATGAGCTCATATGGAGTGGAAGTGTTGCAGTCCCAAGTGGGTTTGGTTGTGAGTACAGTTATTATATGGTGGATGGTGATAAGAATGTTCTGAGATGTGAGATGGGAAGGAAGCGTAAACTGCTATTGGCTAATGGGATTCAGGATGGTGAGTTGGTGGAGTTCCATGACCTTTGGCAAGTGCTACTTTTGTTATCGTTTTCTTTCTAACTGTTATCAATTATGACTTTTGTAAGGTTTTCTTTTTGTACCTTATCGGAGTACAACTTTAGCACTTTTACTGGACTATAGTCATTGCTGATATCTTTGTGTTTTAGGAATTTTATTTATTTGCTGTGGATATTCCTGCTCTGGGAATTTCAGTACAATATGATTGCCGAGATCCTATAGAAGTTTCAATTTATTTAAACTGTGAAGCTTTTATAATCTCTTGTTTTTAACATTTTGATTTAGTTGGTTTTGGATTTCTTTTAAAGCTTTTATGGAATCTTGTCATAGTTCAAAACAAAAGGCTTAAGATTCTAAACATTCTTTTCTTTTGTTTGGTTTTCTCTCCAAACCAGTATCATTATCCAATTGGAAAAAAAAGGATGCAGCCAGTGGTAAGTCATTTAATCCAACAATTGTGAGGGTGCATTTGGAAATACCTTAATGTATATTTGAATTTTACACTCAACCTTCCTGCAATTACTTCAATAAGTTTTACTGCCATAATAAAAAATAGTCTTCTCTTTTCTGTCAGGCCATTACCGTGACTCCAACTGAGTGAGCATGTAGTAGATTTTTTTTTTTTTTTTTGGGTGGATATTAAAGATTTTGTACAAATTGAGAAGATGCAGAAATTGTAGTTGAAATTTCTTGATGCACTAGAGAAGTGTTAGATCCTAAGAGCCTGTCATCTCTTGGTTGGTGTTTCCAATGGAAACGTTCAAGGATCAAATTCCGCCTCTCCCATTGTTGTAACTATCAAATTACTAGATGGCAATGGCAGTTGATGTGCAAATCTGCACATAAATTGCTTAAAGTGGAATTAGTTGATATAGAGGGAATGGATACTTAAATTTATTTATTAAAAAAAAAAATTAACAATTTTCACCCACGCTAGGGGTTACTCTGACAGGACAAGATATTAAAAGGCATCCTAGAGTAGGCTTTTTATAACTTTGAGAGTTTGGCTTGATAATTGAGATGGGCTTTTCGTAAATTTAATGCTTCTAGAGTCAACATTTGGATTCTTTTGGAAGAATGCATGAGAGCTGCATGAGTGATAAATGTTTATGAAAGAGGTAAATATGCTGTGGGAATTTACATGGTTTGTTTGCTTTGTGTTTGCCATATGCTCAGAATAAATTGTTATATATATTTCATTAGGTTGTGCAAATGGAGTAAAATATGCAAATTATTTTGAAGTATTGCTAGCAATACTGTTATTTTTCATGCATTTTGAAATTAAACAATAAAGTTTACAACTGCTCTATGTTAAAGAAATGTTTTTGAATCTTTTGTCAATGATGAGTAAGTACTGGTGGAATGTGGACTCAATCTCTATTTGTGGTTTCCAAGAGCAGGATACCGGATTCCCTTTGACTGAAAGGGATCGTCTAGGGCTTCGTGGCCTCCTCCCACCTCGCGTGATATCATTTGAGCAGCAATATGCTCATTTCAGTAAGTTTGAGATCTACCTCCTCACTCAACTGTAACTAAAATAAATCTATAAGGAGTTGTTTTATGGACCTTTCTGATACCTTTCTGATTTTTAAACTGATAGTGGAGTCATATCGGTCTTTGGAGAAAAATACTTGGGGCCAATAAGATGGCATTGTTTCCTTGGCAAAATGGAGGATCTTGAATAGACTTCATGACAGGAACGAGACTTTATATTACCGAGTAAGTATGATTACAGGTTTCGAGCTAATAGAACTTAAAACATTTACTGATCCTACTGGAATTTAACATGCTTATATTGCTTTTATTTACAGGTCCTTATTGATAACATCAAAAATTTCGCTCCAATAATATATACTCCAACAGTAGGATTAGTATGTCAAAATTACTCAGGGTTATTTAGACGCCCGCGTGGAATGTATTTCAGTGCGAAAGATAAGGGGGAGATGATGTCCATGATCTATAATTGGCCAGCTCATGAGGTATTAATTGAATCTTGTAATTTAGAGTACTCTGGGAATATTAAGGGTACCTTATCTATTACAATATTTGTGCTGACTTGATGTTCTATAGGGGACTGCTGGTGTTGCACTTGCAGGACTTTTAGGATCTGTGAGAGCCCAAGGTCAACCATTGTCTGATTTTGTTCACCAAAAGATAGTTGTGGTTGGAGCTGGGAGGTACTTTGCATAACTACCTATAATGAACTCTATATTTGGCTTAAAATTATCATTGCATTATATACATGTGCTTGTTCTCACTTCGTCCTACCTCATAATTCTATATATATATTTTTTCCCTTTTTTTCTTCTGGCTTTCAGTGCAAGGCTTGGTGTTCTTAACATGGCTGCACAAGCTGTTTCTAGAATGTCAGGAAATGGCGAAGCAGCAATAAAAAAACAGTTTTTCCTACTTGATAAAGATGTATAGTTCTACACTTTTTACAACAATCTATGCATCTTTCTTGTAATATTTCATAGCCATGACTTCGCTGTTTAAAATGTACTATTGGGGGCACATGGTCAATTATATTACCTACAAATTCATGTAAAAACTAATAATGATATTATAGTATTTTTTCCTGAATTAATTCTGAATCATATATAATTTTTTCCCTAAATGTTCCCTCAAAATAAAGAGAAGGAAGTAGAAAGAAAGTCATGGCTATGAATGATGGCCATATACTGCTTGACCTAGATGTGTCATGAGGTCATCTATTGGAATTTTTCTTTTATGTTTGAAAAAAAAATGTTTGTATGCAGGGCCTCGTCACAAAAGAGAGGAAGGAACTTGATCCTTCAGCAGCTACATTAATAGACTCTAAATCCCAGTCTTTAGCTAACTTGGGTATCTGAGTAACACACTCAAAAGAGAAGTCTAGACATATTAGGCACAGTTGCATTTCTATCAGTATTAACATAAAATAATTATGAGTAAGCATCTTTCATTAGCATATCATCACATCATTGATCATTCCAAAAGCAAACTCTATAAAATTTCCAACCTCATATCTAATATAACTTAGAGAATAAATCTCATCCACCCCTGATAAATTTCCACACTTCCATACCATATGAACCAGCAGCTACCTCAGAACATCAACGACCCCATTGAACTCCATACTTTTTATCTACTACCTCCTCCATAAATTATTAGTTTCCACATTCATTATTTGGAGAAGAGTACTTTTAAGTTTTCAGAGTTATTGCATTGTCTAGTAATCTTATGTATTGGGATTCCCAAGTAAAACAGAAAAGTTATTCAAAAACTCCTAAACAATGTTGTAAAACTACTAAAGGTGATAACTTTGATTTTGCTTCAAATTCATAGATGAGATGTAATATTCAGGAATATATTAAGTACAATGGCGATTTTGTTCTTAGCCATTGTCGTGAAACATGAATGTACATAACTAATAAAATTCTTATGCTATCCCCCTGATCTCCCTTGCCTGAAAAAAAAAAAAAAAAAAAAAAAAAAAAAAAAAAAAAAAAAAAAAAAAAAAAAAAAAAAAAAAAGAGAAGTTATGAAATCTTACAATGATAGAGTTGCATTATAAAGTCAAATTTGTAACTTAAAACTGACATATACTATCTTAGTGTCTCTTGAAGTGGCATTAGTAAGTTTGAAACAATTGAGTGTTGAAATCAATGAGCATGTAAGAATATTGGTGGCAGGAGCCAATTTTTATGATTGCTAACAATTACCTTCTGAAATATTTCATCTGAGTTTTAGATATGATCATGCAGGGTGCAATTGCTACTGGAAACCTTGCAGATATTGTCATATGGGAACCGGATGTGGAGTTTGACCTCAATGATGACTATCCTGTATACTGTAAGCATCCTGTATGTCTTTCTTATATGTCTTGTATTATGTACATTCAGTCCAATTCACTTGTTTATATCTTTCTTTCGTACATGAGATTTTCCTGTTATAAAATCTTTTGCAATTAGTATTTTTGAAGTCACTAATGTTCCTATGCTCCTTTATATAGAGTATCTCAGCCTATATGGGAACAAAACTATCTGGAAGAGTGTTGGCAACTTTTGTAAGAGGGAACCTTGTGTACAAGAGGGGAAGCATGCTCCTGTAGCCTGTGGTGTTCCAATCCTTGCAAGATAAAGACCAAAAAAATGAAAACCTGTAACTATTATAAGTTTCTAATATCCAATGGTTTCTTGATGTTTTATTTCTTTCTTCAATTGATTTTCTGACAATCACTCCAAACTCTTGCCCATTACAAAGCCTGGGTTTGGTTGAAGGTGGGCCAGTCATCATTGGGGGCAAGAAGCAATGTTGCAATACGCAATCACCATCAGCTTTTGCTCAACTTGGTAGTATTGGTCATGGGACTCAAGTTTCTATACTTTATTGGTGATGATATTGATTTCATCTCAAGGCATGGATGCACAGAGTTCATTGCTTATAGAGTAGATTTCTGAACTTACATGGACAAACTGTTGCTGTATATATTTAATATAAGTTATCATCAGTATACTTTTTATCTTGTAAAACTTTATTTGAACATTTCTGTTGATTGAAAAAGAATAATGAAAAATCATACTTTTGTTTAACTGACTTTCTAAATCTAATGCACCAGAACTTTCGGGGGCTTGGTTGTGCAGAAAAACAAAGTAGTGGATAAGCTAGTGCCAACTTTTACCTGGTTAAATAAAGTTGGATGCTTCTTTTTTATGCTTCCATAGTTCCATATATAGTTCTTATGGTACATAGGCCAGCTGATTTATTTATTATTTTTTAAAAACATTAAAAAAAAAAAAAAATTGCAGCAATTTTATTATGAAAAAGGACACAACCATAGTTTGACAACCACATTGACAAACTATATAGACACAAACTTTCGAATCACCCCCACACAAAATCAAATTACATGCAGCCCAAGCTGAATCAAAATGTAGTAATTAAAACAAAAAAGAAATAAAAGAAAAGAACATTTATATTCAACAACAACAACAACAACATAAAGAGGAAGAGACAGGTACGAGAAAATTTAAATCCTTATGAAGCAATCACTCCACCACTTAACCAAACAGATACCTTTATGCAGGTAATAATACTTGAGAAATTCAAGTTTAAGAAACTCGAGTACCACTGGGAACAGGGGAGTTGCCGAAGTAAAAAAAAAAAAATTTCCCAGTGGAACTTGAGTTTATAAAACTCGAGTTCCACTGGGAAAAATAGAGGAAACAGGGCAACCCCTTCTGCCTGAACAGGGGAGTTGCCCAAAGTAAAAAAAAAAAAAAATTCCCAGTGAAACTCGAGTTTCACTCAAGGAACTTGAGTTTTATAAACTCGAGTTCCACTGGGAAAATTTTTTTTTTTTTTTTTTACTTGGGCAACTCCCCTGTTCAGGCAGAAGGGGTTGCCCTGTTTCCTCTGTTTTTTCCAGTGGAACTCGAGTTTTATAAACTCGAGTTCCACTAGGAAAATTTTTTTTTTTTTTTTTTTACTTCGGGCAACTCCCCTGTTCAGGCAGAGGGGTTGCGATTTTTCCTCTGTTTTTCCCAGTGGAACTCGAGTTTTATAAACTCGAGTTCCACTGGGAAAATTTTTTTTTTTACTTTGGGCAACTCCCCTGTTCAGGCAAAAGGGGTTGCCCTGTTTCCTCTGTTTTTCCCAGTGGAACTCGAGTTTTATAAACTCAGGTTCCACTGGAAAATTTTTTTTTTTTTTTTTTACTTCGGCAACTCCCCTGTTCAGGCAGATTGGTTGCCCTTTTTTTTTTTCCTGCACTTGCAGGCAAATCAGGAACTGAAATGTGTAAATGCACCTGCTGAGAAACATAGATGAAGAAGCTGAGAATGTAATCTAACACTCATTGAGAGGCAGAGAAGTTGAGAATGTAAATGCACAACCATTACATCAAAAGGCGTTCTCGCACCAAGCTATAGAAACTGTTACGTTCTATTCATAAATATAGTTTTACAATGCAAATACATTTGCATCACAACAAAAAGGCATTCTCAATATATCAACATTCTAAACATGCGCAACCATCCTTAATTTGAAATTCTAACCGTACAACTCAAATCACAATCTTCATAGAGGTACATTGGGTAGAGAATTATAAGTACATTAAACAAAAACCAAAAAGTTAAATGTGCCAATACAACGTAGTCACTTTTCCTAAGATCAGCAGTTCGCACAACAAAAACGGCGTCCATGGAAGCATGCCTGCAAAACGTAGACTAATCACGTTAGGAGAGAAGTAGTAAAAACAGTAGTTAATGGTAGAATGAACAACAATTATATTTAACCAATGCATAATATTTTTCCATCTACCTACCTACTGTGGAACATTACTGCTTGTGGAAGCGCCACGGGACTGCGGACATTTTCTACGGTTATGCCCGGAAGCATGACACAATCCACATGTTTGCTTGGGTTGACTCTCTATCAAATCTGCATCCTCCCTTCGCCATCCCGAGCTTCGATCCTTATTCCTCACTCCATTCATCTCATTCCTTATTCTTGACTTCACTGGTCGACCTTTGGCCCGCAACAATGCTGGATTAGGCAACCACTTTGGTCCCATGGGATCCCTCCACAATGATTGTGACTTGGGAATCACAAATGCATGCTGATAAGTGTTAAGGGCATTGTCCAAACCATACATGAGTGAATATATGCGATCGAATCAATATTCAAATAGTCACATACTCTAATTGCATGTGAACACAGGATCCCTATGTTTTGCCATTTCCCACAACTGCATGTTCTTTCCCGTATCCGAACTTCATAACTGTGGTTTCCCCCTCCTGCACTACACGTGAATGAAGTAACTATCTGATATATCATCTGTTCACTGTTAAATGGCTTGAGATAGTGTTTCTCAGATTTAAGCTTATTTCCTTCCCACTTGTCAAAGGCATATTGACTCCATTTCTTACCCTCTGACAGGCGATTGAGGTATTCTTTGTGCCGATAGTGGAAATATTCAACAAGTTTGGACCAAGTAAACTCAACCAACGCGGCAATAGAAAGGCCCCGTGCACCTTTAAGTACACCATTAAAGCACTCTGATATATTGGTTGTCATTGCCCCAAAACGTCTTCCACCATCATGTGATTGGGTCCACATATCCACAGACTCGCTCATTAGGTATGTGTATGGAAGATAATCTTGATTCTTTTCCTTCCCATCCTTCCCCGTCACCTTCTTCTTATTCCGAATGGCCTCCATTTCCACTTGCTTAATGGACTCCATTATGGTATCAAATTTAACTACCTGAGTAGCATATCCTGCTTTCAAGCAAGCTGACTTTAGAGTCGAGTTCTGAAAATGTGTGTTGAAGTTGCTAGCAATATGTCGAAGGCAATATCTATGATATACCCGTGTTCTTCCATCATCTCCTCTAGGCCAGTTTGCAATGGCATTTTTGATACCGAGATGTCGGTCAGAAATTATGCAAATGCCTTCGTTGGGTATCACGTGACCAATCGTATCTCTGAGGCATTGTAAAAACCACCTCCAACTAGACCCTGACTCACAATCCACAACAGCAAAGGCAAGAGGGAATACCTTGTTGTTAGCGTCGGTTGCCATTGCAACCAACAACTTTCCCTGATATTTACCATACAGATGGGTCCCATCAATACTGATAACTGGCTTGCAATATTTGATTCCATCAATGCTTGGACCGAAAGACCAAAACACATAATTCAATAATACGATGTCATCTTCATCGGTGGATGTCGTACGATAGAACACTTGGGTAGTCGGATCCATATCAATATATGCCATAAGCAACTTTTGCAACCTTTGGTAAGACTCTTCCCAATTCCCAAACAGCTTCCCAATCGCCTTTTGTTTCGCATCCCATACCTTGTAGTAAGAAGGCTTATGGCCCTCATATTTCGACTCTATCATAGATCTAAGATGCTTAATTGGAGTAGTGTGATCCTCACTTAACTTCTTAAGGATGTCTGATGCAATGAAGTTATAATTCATCATTCTACCATCATTTCGCACCCTAGTCCGTATACACGTGTGAGGACCCTTGTACACGGTGACCATCCATAGTCCCTGGAGATTGGGCTTCATGACTGCGCAGACATACCACTTGCATGACTCATCCACGCATTTTGCACAAAGTTTTGTCGTCGTCGACCTACTGATCATATACTGTTTGTTTTCCTTGAGGGCACAAATTGTTAATACACGCTGCACCTCCACCTTATTGGCAAAAGTCAAGCCTTTGTACAAATTCATCCCCTCTCTCCAAGTAGACACAAATGGTATCTCCATATGTGAAGGATTAACCATATTTTCCCAAGTATTTGCAGAAAATGACAAAGCAGGAGGTGCGTAGGCAGGGATTGTGTCCGTAATGTTTTGGACCCTAAGAACATTGTCTGCATTAGGTTCATTACCGTCCAATGTCTCATTATCATCAATGTCCCTCTCAAAGTCCCTAAAGTCCCCTCTCTCAATCCTGTCTTCAATCTCATCTCCATCATCAAAATCTTCATCGTCAATGGCAGTACTCCCATCAACATAGTCGTCGTCATCATCATCGTCATCCTCATACTCATCATCATTCTCATCCTCATCATCATCATTATCATTGGCATGAAAATTATCATGCTCTACATGTGTAAAATACTCATATTGAGCATCCGGAACTGTAACCGGTAAACTTGTTTGTGTTTGTTGAATTTTGTCGATACCAACTTCTACACGCGGCTTCAACTGTATGTACAACTCAATGTTAGTTACTTCAGGTATTCTCTCCAACTTGTCAAACATGATCTTCACATGTTTGTCTGTTTCTATCGCCATGTACTTGTAATTAATTCGGTGCTTCAAGATTTCATTTGGCATACGATAAGTAATTTCTATGTTGTGCACAGCAGGATTCTCACACAACTCTTCCATAACCATCATCTTCAATTCGTCAAGGGTCTTGAACCTACGATCAGTTTGGGTATAATAGCTCTTTATACCCGGCCCTTCAAATGGCAATCCCTTGTTCGCATTGGCATTCTTCAACGGACCACCGTGGTATAGGATTATAACAATTTCAAGCATTGTGAACCTGTTAAAGTCAAGTTACCATGTTAGTTAAAAAACATTTTAAACTTCCCTGATCTAAAAGAAACTTGAAGCAAGTCTTTAACTGTCTAATAAAAAGAAGCGGCCAAGAAATTTTTTTAATTTGATTTTCATGATACAAACTGAACATTTTTTTCTAAAATTTTGGCTGTAGTACAACTATATTTAACATTTGGTATAATTCAGATGAGAGGAGACAAATGCAAGGGCCCAGATCCAAACTTTCAGTAAAAATTAGTGACAAGGATGCAATCGCTTGTAAGAAAGCCAATAAACAACTTGTGAGACACAAACGGCGAGCCAAAAATAATAAGTGAATAACAATTAACCAAAAGGAAACTTTTTTTTCCATCATACAAGTAACATCTGGAACATACACAAAGCACACTTGATGCAGGGCATACTAGTTCAGCGAAAACATAATCTAAATGAATGTTGTGTGTGTGTGTGTGTGTGTGTGTATGTATATAAAGGAAATTTATGATAATTATCTAGTTAATGGGTATCCTGAGGCATTGATTAAGAGAACAATTTTTTTTTTTTTTTTGGAGAATCAATTAAGAGAACAAATTAAAAGAACAAATGTGTAAGTATACGCCGCAAGCCTGCAATACATAGTGGTGTGTTGTACAGATTGATTTTTATATAAAAGAATCATTTAATAGGATATAAGATGTCAAAGGTTTTGTAGCTTAGTAAAGGTCTCTTTTTTAAGGCAAAACTGGAAAATTTGAATGATTCACCTACAATGAAATGAAAGGGTATATATTACTTTCCTCTTGGTAAATCTTTGGCACCACACCCATAGACAACTAATACCCAAATACAATAACAATCAAATCAAAAAACCCTTACCTGAGATATGAAATTGTTGAGAGGGAAGAGCAGTGAGAGGCAATGTGGTGAGTGAGAGAGTGAGAGTTATGGGTAAATGAGAGGCTTGTGTATTACGTTTGTTGCTCTGTAGGGAGTGAGAAGCAATGTGGTGAGTGAGAGAGTGAGAGTTATGGGTGAATGAGAGGCTGACTGTATATACGTCTGTTGCTCTGTGATTAATTTTGTTTTATGCTCTGTTTTTTAGTGTTTGTACGTGTGAATAGTGTTGAGGCAAACTCGAGTCTTTAAGACTCGAGTTCTAAAAGAAAGATACTCGAGTATTAAAGACTCGAGATATATTACGTTTTTATTTTACTCGTTTTTATTTCAGTAAAACTCAAGTCTTTATGGAACTCGAGTCTTAAAGACTTGAGATCCAAGTGGACAACTTGTCCACCTCACCAATTGGTCCGGGATGCGGTGGAGTGAGAATAAAAACAGTATCTCGAGTTTCTAAAACTCGAGATGCCTAGTTTCCTTTATAGTTTCACACGTTGTCTAACTAACCAAATACAACTCTCACCCATAGTCATTCTGCACATTTCCTCCCTTTTAATATTACAAACCAAGTCAAGAAAACATTACAAACCTCTTTCAAGATGGGGGATGTTTTTTGCAGATATTTGGTTCTTTGAAAAGAGTACCTGGTGTAAATGGAAAGCACAGTGACCTCTTTCATCAAATAAAAATCTGGAGCAAATAACCAAAAAAAAGTAAAAAACCATTACCATGGGTTTGGGTATAGAATTTATATTTGCACAGAAAAGAGAATGGGGTTTAAACCGCATCATTTATCAATTTCATTGTTTCGTTATCATATATAAATACAAGGAAATAGTACCAATATCTACATAAAATTCCTTGTTTAAAAAATTCTGAAATTCCTTGACCAGTTATTGCTCTACTTTATCAAATTTATAAGAGAGGAGGGGGGACCCTGAATCCCATCAAATACCTATTGCTCTGTATAAAAATACTATGTGGCCATGTTTTGGTGAAAATTATTTATATATTTGTCGCAGAACAGTGCAACAGGGTATGTTACAGGAAAGCTGCTAGCTGCCTTGATAATTAAGGGCCAAACCACAGCATCTCGAATCTCACTGCTCTAAAATATACTGGAAAATAAATGTAATATTTGGGGGCATGCATTGAGAAAATTTGGCACTTAAATGACTTTGCCACGGTCAAGACACCTTCGGAATGAAAATAAAATATTTGATGGAATGATATCAGCAAGATTTGGTGTGCAAATCCACATTGTTTTATGTGGATTTTAATGGTGAAAGCTTAAGAATTAATCTTCAATCATGTCAAGCTCAATTAAAGTTTGTCCAAATTGAATTGAGGATATTAAACTGAAAAGCCCATCAGAAGAGCGATTTTGGGTGATTTTGATGCAATTATTTGAAGTGAGGAACAAACCGTAACAAATCTGGGACGATGGTGGAAAAGTTGAGATGAGAAAGAGAAACATAGCTCCAATGGGATCTGGAACAACAAAGTTTCCACAAAGACAACTAAGGTAGTGAATCTAGTGGTGCTGACTTTGATCAAGGTTGTGGCATAGTAAGGAGTATTTCAGTCAGTGACAAGTTGACCAAGGTCAGAGGAGCCAGAGTATTTACAGCAGGGGATGACGTGGGAGCTGGAGACAAGCTGGCAGGGGCCATGGAGATGGGAAGGAGGTATTGACTAACGAGCGAGTGAGCCAGAAACGTGGAGGAGTTTAGAAATAACAACTGAATAGGCAGAATTTGTAAATCGAAATTTAAGAACTGAATTTCTGGCTAAAATTCTATACAGAATTTAGAATTTCTTCCTACAGCACACCCAAACAAGGAATTTTATTTTATTTAAATTTAAATTCTGTCATACCCCTATATTCTGTTTACAAATTATCTAAGTAGCCTCCACATAATTTGACAAGAAGACACAGCATTTAACAACTGTACAAGCAAGCTATTTAAATAACAAAAATAAGGACAAGAAATTACAATCTATTTCTTTGCGACAGCTCTAATACATTGTTCAAAGAGAAAACCAGCATTAATGGACACAGCAACAAGCCACATTTTGTTGAAGATGGTAATCATTTTTTTTTTTTTTTCCTTATAGGTAAGAGTAATTATATTAACAAAAAAAAAAAAAAACTACTTCATGCACAATGGGCACAAAGTAGGCTGAAGAATTACAGGAAAAAATATGTGGAGGGTAATGTCATGAGTTTGATAGCCATTGGTTGCATGTATAATATACCAATAGAAACAATGTTATGAACAAGAAGCTAAGAGGTAAAAGATAGTAGACACACTTAAGAGTGGCTTAAGCATTTTTAATTATAACTCTATTGTTGATGGCATCACAATTAGGGAGACCAAGATCAAAGTATTTCATATCCAACTCCACAAAGAGAGAGAGAGAGAGAGAGAGAGAGAGAGAGAGAAAGAGAGAGAGAGAGATAGTCTACTTGCAACTTTAAATCTTCCACTTCTAATGATTAATTTTTTTTTTTTTTTTTTTAACTAATTCATGGTAAATGTTGGTACAGTTTAATAGTTTCCACTTTCCAGCCTCATAAAGAAATTTAGTCAGGATTTGTTGCGGAAATAAAGTACTTTTGCCCTATAAGTTATGTTTATATTTCATTTGAAAATTAAAAGGAAGGTTACATTTTAAAAAGCCAACTTAAACAAGCTTCAATCATAAGCTTTGCAACCAAGAAGTTCTCTAGTGAAGCAAAGGCAGAAGTCATGCTAAACAAAAACTAAGACATGCAGGGGCAAAAGAAAGACAGAACACACGCTACAGAAATGCATGACAGATGTACTCATACAAAAGCGGTTTTCCTCCTTTATTTGCAGTAATTTTATATACCCCATATTACAGGAAAGGGAAAATATGTAGGTACTGTTTTTCTTTGGGCTTGCAATAATATTTCTTACTGATTCATCAAATATATACATGCAGAAGTACTTGAATGCCGAGTTAATTCCATTTTGACTCAAATATATAGTTGTATGATAACTGAAGATGAGTGACTTCAGAGAGGCCTACCCAGAAAGCTTCCTTTCTGCTCTGCCTGCAAAATCAACAGCCACCTTCAATGTAAGGTTACAACAAAAAGTGTTCCCATGTAAATTACTGAGAATCAATATATAGCATGATTCATTCTGATCTACCTTTGAACAGTTGACTGAACTAGTTTTTGGATTTTGGGTTCATCTGACCATTGGCAGTCAATAGAGTGCTATCTCCAAAATTGCAGTTTCTTGGCTTTTATAATTGGCGTAAATGCACTTTTTGTACTTATATTTTGGGGTCATTTCTATTTTGGTCCCTACATTTCTATTTTACTATTTTTAGTCTCTAATCCAATTAGCGTGTGTTATTTTAGCCCTTTTCGTCAGCCAACAGACGGAAATAGCTGACGTGGCTAACGGAACATCCTATTGACTGACGTGACACTGATGTGGCACTGATATAATGATTAAAATATTATTAAATTTTTTTAAAAAAAAACCCTAAATCTAATTTAATTTTTTAAAAAAATATTACTTATTATTATTAATTTTCATAAGAACACTCCAACGTGTTCTTCTTGTTCTTTCCAATCCAACCCAACAACAAAGACCTCAAACCCAGATTAGAAGATCACAAACCCAAATTACAAGAACACAAACCCAGGAACAAATAACTCAAACCCAGATTACAACAAAACAAACAAAGAAAAAAAAAACAAAACAAAACAAAGATCAAACACAAACACAGACTTAGATCACAACAACACAAAACCCACACTCTCTTAAACACACACACACACACACTCTCTCTCTCTCTCTCTCTCTCCATAAAAACCTACACCCTCACTTCCTCCCCTTCCTCAAACACCATTTTTGATTCTTTCACTTGTTCCAAACAAATCCAAATCTCCAAAACTTTTACAAACCCAAATGGCTCCCAGAGACACATCTGGCTCCATCAACCCGGATCCAAACTCCAAGGAGATTTGATACAAAAAAAAGAAGAAGAAGAAGAACGCGTTGGCCGGATCGTCGATGACAAGGTGGCGAGCAAACGGCGCGTGGCAGAGATGAGCGTCGACGAGCTGCGGTAGGTTTTTTTCGTCGGAATGAAGCGGAATTCGAAGACGGTGCCCTTAGGGTGGGTGACGTTGACGGAAGGATCAACGTGGACATACACGTCGTAGAGGTTTTTGGAAGGGGCATTTTGGAAAAACTGTTGCCAGAGAGGGGCAAAGTGGAGGTCAGAGTTGGTGAGGAAAAGGAAAGCAATCTGAGTCTGGGGTTTTTGCTATTTGGGTTTGCTTGGGTCTGTAAATTTGGATTAAGGCGTGTAAAGACTTTGGGTTTGTTGAGAGTATTTTGAATCCTTGAAGGTCTTTGTGTTTGTAATGGGAATCTGAAAGAATGACAAAGTAATTGTTGAATGTTTTTGTGTTTTGTAAATCTGTGGGCATGTCTTTGTGTTTCTAAATCTGACTGATTTTATGGGTTTTGTTGCTAAGGAAATATAAGAAAAGAGAAAAAAAATATATTGATTTTTTAAATTTTTGGAAAAGGTTTGCTGGGAAGAAAATGAAGAACATGATTGATGGGGAAGAATACGTGTTCTCTACTTGCTATTTGGAAAAAATGTTAATCACAAGCTTAAATTCAATACTTATTCCCTATACTTTTAGTTGTTGTAATTTGATGACATTGATGTAATTTATTATCATTTTTTTTAGGTTCATCACAGGAAAATGAACGAATTTTGCAAGTAAATTTTAGACTGAAAAATCAATTAGCATACTATCCCATGCCTATTGGAGAAAAATGACTATGTCTTTGCCTTGACCAAATGACGTACCGAAAATCTTGTAACGTAATATTTTCCCTTATTATCTTATCATTTGTCTTGTGATCTTTTAGGTATCCACTTGTTCTGATTGCCATTTTCAATGCCTGGGATTTCATAGCAAGATACATTCCACTTGTGCAATGCTTGAAGATAAAATCTAGAAATTAGGGTCTTATGATTGCAGTTCTTTCTCGCTTCTTACTCATCCGGCATACTACTTCACAGCAAAATATGGTGACCAAGGATGGATGATCATTCTCACATCCTTCTTGGGAATATCCCATGGTTATCTCATTGTCTGTGTCCTCACATAGCAGCTAAAGGCTACAAGGTTAGTTAATATACTTGTTCACAAAATGTAGCACATTTAACATTTGTCACAGGCTCCTGATAAAAGTTTCTTTGGTTTTGTAGGGACCTGAGCAAAATGCCTTAGGTAATATGCTTGTGTTTTGTCTTCTAGGCGGTATATTTGCTGGAATTTCTCTTGGTTGGTTGTGGCTAACAGGTCATGGCCACTTTTAAAGTGACAAGTCCATAATGCTATTATTGAAGAAATCCAGTAGCATCATTTGATTGTAAAAGTGTTCTTATAATTATAATTAGAGCATGTTGTTCTGGCTTGATGAAAGGATTAACTCGCCAATCAAATCTCAGTACATTGGCCTTATATTATTGATTAAGCATGTTAATTCATCCTTTTCTTTTACGATATTCAACAAGGATCTTCTAGGCTTGTCTTATGCAAAACCAATCTTAAACCAAATACATCCCAATCTAAGAAACCTTTACTTTTGTTCTTTCACTGGTGAGAACAAGAAGCCTAATTGGCTATTGTCTCCTTGTGAGAATAAGAAGCCTATAGTCTCTTGATGATTAAGAATGTCAATGTTATGATCCAGGTTGACGTGTTGGATAAACTGTTACTTAAATTATTTGAATTTAGGCTTAGAGATAGAATTTATCACAATAAGGCTTGTTAGTCTTTAGGAGCAGTGATAGGTATTATCAATTTGTTTTATAGTAATTGTTATCATTAACCTGTAATTCCCCTTGTATTCAATGGGGTAAGATAAATAATAAAAGCAAGCAAAAAATTAATTTCTATGCTTATATTTTTATAATGTATATATCGATAGATAGGGGAAAGTCCAAACAAACAAACCCTATCAGAAAATTAGGAATTGGTGTCTGCCAAAACTCGTTCTTTTTCCATTTAAAAGAAAGCTGGTTATTCTAAATTTTTTACCTTTTTTTTCCTTAGTTCTTTGATGGATGTATCTTCTAGATCTTCTTCACGAGGGTGCTTTCAATAATACTTATAATAGCATCAATTGAGAATGCTACATTCAAATTTTAAATATTACTAGTTGCAAAACTCATGCAACGCATGAGAATAATTTAGTAATTATTTTGTACTTGTGGTATAATGTATAAAAAAAATATTAACAAATGCCCTAAAAGCATTGATTTAGAAATTATTTTTAGAAATATTTTATGAAAAATGACAAAACAATTAGGTTATATTTAGTAACAATTTTTGTTTTCTATTTTCAAAAACTTGTTTTTGAGAATATAAAGAAAAAAAAATTTTCTTATATTTTTAAAATCAAAAACATGTTAAGTTAGTTAAAATTAAAAAGATAGCTTTTTGAAGAAAAAAATTTTTAAAAAAAATACTAAAATATGTTGTTACTAGGATTTAAACTCTAATACTAACTCATTAAATGAAACAGATTCATTAAATTAAATGTGTATCTTCATTGATTTTTAAAAATTAGAAACTAAAAACTATATTTTGCATGTTTTCAGTTTCCTTCACAAATTGAGTTTTGAAAACAATTTTTGTTTTTAATCCATTTTGGGTTGCTAAATAAGTTTTTTAGTCTCAAAAATAAAAAAATTGTTTTTGAAAATAGAAAATAAGAGGAAAAAACAGTTACCAAACATATCCTTAGACAGTTTTTTATATTTCTCATATAAATGGTGTTAAAACTTTCTCAATATTATTTATAAACAATTTCCCTAAAGGCACCCATTAACATAACCCATGGATAATTTATTCTTTAAAATTTGTTGAAAATAATTTATTCTCCCTAAAAATTAAATAATATCTAAAATTATTTTTTCATCTCTATTTTTGCAAATATATCATTCTATTATTTTGGATGTGTTTAACTAATATTATTCCTTTTTAAGGTGGTCCGTATTCTTCTAAATTATGTTATAGTATGTTATGTTCTCCTAATTTGTTTCTATACAAATAAACTTTAAGGAGATTATCATGTTATTTTCCATAATCAAATTAATCATTCTCTTAAATGAGATTATTATGATAATCAAAACTCATAAAAATATTATACTTGATTTACTCAAAAAATTGAAAGACACATTTAAATATGAAGTCAATATTGTGTTTGGATATAAATTTAAATTTTCACTTCCAAAATAATTAAGTATTAATTTAAATACAAATCTAACCAAATTTATAAGAGGGAGAAAGACGACTGATGATGGGGAACTCAAAAAATATAACACTAAAACATATTAATCCAAAATAGAATTATAATATATATATATATATATATATACACACACATTTTTTAAAAGAGAAAAATAAAAACAATGATTTATCATCATAAAGTAGAGTTACAAGAAGAAGAAAAAATCAATAAGATAGAAGTTAAATATTTGCTTTAATATACCATGTTGAATATGTTAGGTTCTAAGAATTTATGAACTAATGTATTAGAACTTCACTTTATATATGTTGGCAAACCATGATCAAAACATTTAGTCTAGGTTTAGACTTGCTCAAAGTTTGGTTTAATGTAAGTTTGGAATCGAGTAATTAAAGGAAATTACTATTCAGTTTCCGCAAGGCTCAATCGATTGAAAATTGTGGATCAGGAATTTTCTGCAAAATTTCTAAACCAGTCCATGCCCATATGACATGTAGGGTTAAGTGTTTCACTCCAAGTATAAAAGGAAAAACCCTAACTACGTTTCACAAGTCTTTGTTGAGTTGTGTGTTAAATCTTTTGTGAGATCTGAGATATGTTTACCTTCAAATACACACGTAGAACTATCAAGATCAAGATTTAAATCAAGAACTTGATGGTTGCTTCAGTTGCTGCATAAATAACTTTCAAGAAGATCTAAAATCTTTGAGTGGAGAATTAAAGTCATAGTTAGGAGAACTTGTGGTTGCTGCAGATCAAGGAAAGAAGTAGCCCGTGGACTCGAAACTGTCATGTGATTGTGGTAGTAGGTTTTCTACACGAGATAGCAATAGGATGTTAGTGGTCTAAGTCTTATTGTACAAATTCAATTCTTTCATAATGGATCTGTTTTTACCTTGAGGATAGATAAATTAAATATTCCCCAGGTTTTTTACCGGTTTGGTTTTCCTGGGTCATCAGTTCTGTGTGTTCTTTACATTCTGCATTATATTTGTTTTACACATATTGGTTTAACCTAGATTTAATTAACAAACTTGTTAATCAACTTGGTTTAATATTATGTTAAACATATTGTGTTAAGGAGTCTAAAACCTTACAAGTGGTATCAGAGCATGTTAGCTCTTGTGTTAGATTTTTTTATCTAAGAGTTGATCCTTGACCCCTGTTATCATGGATTCTTTAAAGTTCTTTTTGTTGAAAATTCAACTTGTCCATTTTTGGATCATATGTCTTGTTGCATGTATTAAGTCTTTCCTTGAGTATCTTAATATAATTACATGTGATGATAATTATGTGTGTTATACTGCTTTAACCGCCTTAAAGACACGTGATTCTTGTCTTTAGTATTTGGATAGTAGTTGTTCCAGGCATATGACAGGAAATAAAGCATTATTCAAAAACTCTTTGAAGGAAAGATTGGGACAGTTATGTTTGGAGATGGGAGCAAATCTGTAATTAGAGGCATTTAAACAGTAGACATTCCAGGGTTGCCTGTATTTGAAGATGTCTGGTATGTTGATGGGCTGAAGGCTAATTTACTTAGCATGTGTGTTCTTTACATTCCGCATTATATTTGTTTTATACATATTGGTTTAACCTAGATTTAATTAACAAACTTGTTAATCAACTTGGCTTAACATTAGGTTAAACATTTTGTATTAAGGGGTCTAAAACCTTACAGAATATACTAGAATAGATATGGAAGTGGAAGCATAAAATAAATAACACAAGAACACAAGGGTTACATGGTTCAACCTAACAGCCTACTTCCACGAAATAAGCCCTTAAAGGCTACATCTTTTTCTTTTTCTTTTTTTTTTTCTTTTTTTCTTTTGATAAGTTAAGGGCTACATCTTTATTATATGAGAATATAGTAGAATTTTGTGTTACAATAAATCATAACATAAATATATATATAGAAGGTCAAACCCTAGACTAATGATACACTAACTATGGTTAGTAGACTTGTAATACAAATAGGAGACTTGCCTTGTGCACAAGATAGGATTAGAATTAGGCCTATTACATTTGACTAATATATCTAATATATCTTTAACACCCTTTTTAAACTTTTAAACTCAAGGTGAAAACTCAATGAAACCTTGAGATTGGAAAGTTTGAGAAGATGCCTTAAAGATTGCCTTGAAGAAACCATGAAGATGACCATGAAAATGACTTGAAGAAGCCACGAAGAATGCCTGAGAATGACCTTGGAAGAGACCAGAATGATCAGGTACTATGAAGAATGAACCATGCACAATGAAGGAGACGTTCAAACGTCCAAAAAATGCCGAAGAAAGGTTGCACAGATGGTGGGGTCAATTTTCTTGAACCGATGAGCTATGAAAGGGTCTTGCGGCTTTGATTGATGGTAGCAGAAAGCGTGGCTTTGACTGAAAATTGGAATTAAAAAAAAAAAACAAATTTATATATATATATATATATATATATATTGTGGTATTGATGTGGTTTCTGATAGCCTTACAGCAGCAAGGCCATACTGGAGATGCGGGAGGCCATAGAAGACGAACGCAGCGGAGAAACACTAATGAAGACAAAGACCGCTTTTTGAACATTTCATAAGTACAAAAAATCATGACCACAAAAAGGTAGTTCTAATACATTAAATATTAGTATTAATATACCATGTTAAATATGCTGTAATAGATATCATTATCTACTCCGCTTTACTTACTATTTAAATTCCCACCTGTTGGATTTCACTTATTAAAAAGTAGTTTGAGCCAACACATGAAGAGGAGTGATAGAAGTGTGTAGTTAATTAATTAAATTTATCATTTCTCAATGGCTTAAGTTTTTAGAACAATCGCTAAAATAAAATAATAATAACAACTTAAAAGCACAAAACCAAGGCACATCAACCCAAAGTAAAGTTCTATAGAATACCAAAAAAAAAAAATCATTAACGTAAAGTAGAAATGCAAGAAAAAAAATTAAAAGATTTTAAAAAATCCACTAAAAAAGAAAAAAAAAAAAAATATATATATATATATATATATATATGAGAGAGAATGAGGATGTGAAGAGACAAAATAGAAGAAAGATGCAAGGATAGAAGGAAAAAGTGACATTATAAGGTAGAGAGTAGTGAAGAGAAAAAAGGTGAAAACGAGAAGGAAAGGTTGGTAAAAGTGTAATAGTAAATTGAAAAACTAATAAGAAGAGTAAAAATGAGGGAGGGGTAGAATATAGGTGGATGATGTGGCACAATAAGATAGTAAAATTAATTACTACTGAGCTACTTTTATACATAACTAGTCGCATACCCGTACGTTGTGTGTGATAATTTTTTTAAAATGATTTCATTAAATATTTTATTAATACTATAATTTTAGTTATTAACCATTTGTTTTTCATTAGTTTTTAAGTTAATATAAACCTTAAATATTCCTTTTTTTTTTTACCTTTACACACACACACACACACACACACACACATATATAATGTGAATCTTTACACATACCTTTAAGAAAACTCTATATATTCCATTTTTTGGATGCGTAAAATTATAAACCACTACTCCATAATAATAGTGGCTAATTTTTTTTTTTTTTTAATGATTTTATTTGCTATGCTTCTTACCATTATCGTATATTTACTAACTGATGATTTGCATAACAAAGACATTAAATGAGAGGTAGCATTGTTTATTAGATTTTCAAAAGTAATAGTGTAAGAAAATTATATATATATATATATATAAATTATAAATAAGGTTAAATGAAAGGTCAAAAAAGAAATTTTAAAATTTTCTAACTTTATTTCTTATGTAATTTCTACTACTACCAAAGAACATTTTTTTTTTTTTTTTTGTTATGATTAATATGGTTTCCATAGTTAGAGCTTGATTAGTTTTAAATTTAAATTTAGTACTATGATTGTATTTAATTATTGATTTAATTTTTTAAGTAACGGTTTATCACTGTAAAGTTTTTAATATTCTCCACACGATAATTTCTATTTTATTTTTTACTTATCCTTACAACCTCTTTTTTTTCCAATCAACCTCTTTATTTACTCTTTATTACTTTGTATTATTTTTTTTTTCTTTACCATCTCTCTCCCTCTCTCTCTCCATTGACATCCTATCGTCATCCAAAATTTTTCTATGACATTAAATATACATTATTAGTATTTTATTTTTTTTATTTAGTGTTTCTAATTTGATTTGTTTTGTACTTCATTTTTCCTTTGATGCATTGGGTGTGAGAATGAGTGTTTCCCTAGCATTACTTCACTTAATAAGGACAATTTTATTTATTTAATTTAGGAAAAATATTATATTTTAATTTTTTTTTAAATTAAAAAGGAGAGGAAATATAAATAATTTAATGATATATATGGAGAATGTGGCTGAATTTAAATGTTGAATAAAATTATATGAGAAAAAAAGTAAAAATAAAATATATAACAGTAAACACTAACTTATCCAAATCATTCTATGTAATATAATAATAATATATTATTATATACTATCTTTAATTCTTTATAATGCAATATGATAACATTTAACAATAAAAGTGATAAAATAAAAATAAAAATAAAAAACTTAAAACACAAAACTAAATTTCATCAATCAAAATAGAATTCTAAGAATACAACACTTTATCAAGTTAAAATAGAGATGCAAAAAAAATAAAAATAAAATCCACCAAAAAATTGAGGGAGAAAGAGTGGAAAATAACCCATTTTTTGTGAGATAAAATTATGTAAAGAATAGAAGAGTGAATGAAAAATTTATACTAAGAGAATAGTAATAAATAAAAAAACAAAATAAATAAAGATAAAAGGAAAGTGGAAGAGTGATATCAAGGTAGAATGTTTAGGGAGATATGAAAAGATAAAAGGAATCATAAAGGTTAGAGAAAGTGTAAATGTTAAAAAAAAAAAAAAAATGAGTACAATTTGATAAGCACAATTTTCTTTTATTTGAATTTAAGTCAAACATTACATTTTTTATGTTTTAAAACAAAAAGATAGAGAAAATATCAATAATTTAATGATAAGGAGGATGTGGTTGAAATTGAATATTGAATAAAATAAGATGAGAAGAAAAAAAAAATTAAAAAATATAACAATAAACACTAAATTATCCAAATTATGCTATGTAAGAGCATTCACATCAGCATGTTTATTTTACACATCCATTTTTACACTAAAAACTTACTTTTTCTATTTTACACATCCACTTTTACAATACACCCACATCAATTCATTTATTTTACAAGATATTTTAATAAAATATTCATTATATCCTATTTTTTTATTATTTCCATCTAACTACCCCCTTAAATACGCGCTCTCTCCCTCTGTTTCCACTCATTTTCTGATTTCTTGTTCTCTCTCTCTACACCCATCTCTCTGCCTTCCTCTTCCAAATCACAAAACCCATTAGCTGAAACCGATCCAGCTCTCCGTCGATTCAGCTCGCCGCCGATTTCCTCCACCGATTCGGCCTCCCTCTGGCGATCCAGCTCGCCGCCGATGTTCTCCACCTATTCGGCCTCCCTCTGGCGATCCAGCTCTCCGTCCCTCTTCCCTTCGCCCCTCCCTCTCTTCCTCCACCACCGATCCTTCGCCTCCCACCCCCAACCTTCGCCTCCCACCCCCAACCGACGACAGCAATGGAAGATCTGGCGGATCGGACGGCAACACTGGTAGCAAATCCGGCTCCGTTGGGCATTTCACGTGAGCTTTCCGTTGATTATGGTTTGGGCTGGGTTTTCCGGTGGGGTTGTACTGTTTTTGGGCTGGGTTTACCGGTGAGTTTTGGTTTAATTTTCTATTATTTTTGGTTTAATTTTCTGTTGATTTTGGTCTAATTCTCTGTGCGGTGGTTGCTGGTGGCGCTGGGTTTGGTGGTTGGTGGTTATTCTGGCGCGCGCGCTGGGTAGTTGATAATATTATTTTAATGTATACACGATCTACAGTACCCGTGTAAATATACACGGGTACTGCAGATCGTGGAAATATATACACGGATTTACATTTTTTTGCACCCACTGATGTGGGTGGTTTTTTGCTCAAAATGTGTAAATTTTGCACTGTACATCCATTTTAGAAGATTATAACCGAGCTGGTGTGAATGCTCTAATGGAATACTACTATATTTTTATCTACTATCTTTAATTTTTTATAACGTAATTGGATAAAATTTAATGAACAAAGAAAAAAAATAATAATAATAACTTAAAACAAAAAACTAAATCGTATCAACCTAAATTAGAGTTTTAAAAAACACAAAAAATTTATTAACCTAAAGCAGAGATGCAATAAAAATAAATTTCCACCAAAACATTGAGAGAGAGAGAGAGAGAGAGAGAAAGAGATAACCTTTTTTGTAAGAGATAACTATGCAAAGAATGAAAGAGAAAATAACAAATTTATAGTAAGAGGGAGTGAACAAGAAGAGACAAATAAAGGAAGATGAAGGGAAAAATGAATAGTGATATTAAAATAGAGGGTAGTGGGAAGATGAAAATGTAAGGGAAGAATAAAGATTGAAGAAAGTGTAAATATTTTAATAAAAAAAAGTGAATGTCAAAAAAAATAATTGGAAAAATGGAAATTAAAAAAAAAAAATATATATATATATATATAGATGTTAAAACAGACAAAGATGAATATGTAAAGTTAATAATTTATTTATATATTTTTTTGTTAAAAAAAAGAATAATTATTATGTGGTAAATGATGTGGCAATAAGGTAGTGCAACAGGAGCTCAGTAGTAATAAATACTACGCTTCAGCTTTTAGTAATATATAGATATAGATACAATGATATGTTCCACACCATTTTTGCTCTCAAACTTTGCAGTCCCACCCCCCCCCCCCCCCCCCTTTTTCTACTTTTATATAGCTATTAACTAAAACTCCTTTCTTTGCTTCCATACTCTTGATAGGTTTTCTATATTTTACCCATTTTGTGCATTATAATTGTAAGGACACATTTTGGTTTCTAAACCCAAATAGTAAAAGAATGATTAAAGCCCAAAGAGCCCAACACAATAAATTTGTAGAGAGTGAGTTGGAAACTAGACTTCAATGAGTTGGACAACAATCACAGTAGGTTAAAGATGACAAGAAAACAAAGATAAACAAGTTTTGTACAAGGAAAATCTTTCTCGACAAAGTCCAAGGAGAGTAGATTTTGTATATATTTCTTTTGGACTTTATTACAATTACAATTCTTGTTGCTACAGTGTTTTTTCTATAAATTCTCAGATAATTCCTTTGTAATGGGGTCTTTCTTCTTTATATTACCCTATTTTGCTTCATCTCAGCCTTCCACGTGTAGATCAAGCTGTTGGCTTTGATTCTTATCTCATCAGAACATTCCTAAAGTCTTTGAGAATAGCTGTAAGGCTGAATATTACTGTTCAGGTATCACCTCCACATTAATGCGTCCAGGGAGTTAGCTACAGAGTATTTAATGTAACGCCTCAAAATCATAAATAATAAAAGTCTATTCAATCTAAACAATCTAGAAAAATATTAAATCAAAGCAACCAGCAACCTAAAATCTCATCACGAATGTTAAAGCTCTAATCCACCAAAGATAAAACATCCTCAAAATAATTATCCAGTACAATCTTTAATGCCACAAAAATAATAATAAAATCCTCAGTTCCACAAAATAGTTTATAACTGTTGTCTTCCAAGAATCTCTACTCCAATAATCCCTCTAATGTATCTGTAAGGGGAAATAAAGGGGGTGAGATAACTTAATAAGTGGAATTCACTAATATTGGGGTGTAGGAACAAACCTTTCAAATAAATAATTCTTACAAAAATTCATAACTTGTAACTCATCAACATTTTATTATCAAATATTTCATATAAAAATATCTATTTATTGTGAACCATCATAATATATATATATATATATATATATATATGTATGTATCAATACCATCCTATAAACAATTTTTTAGACTTTTCTCGTGGTCAACGTTTACACCCCGTTGACGTGGTTGTGCTGTCCCCTTTTTGGGACTGAAACCTCATTTTCATCCCCTTTCTTAAGGGTGGCTCTTTTGGAACCCAAAGGTGCACTCCTTTGCTAAGGAGCTTTCTTTTTAGATTCTCAATAGTATACTCTCTTGCTAAGTAGCTATCAAATGTGCATTGTCCCATTTTCTAGGACCATCCCTTGCTAAGGACTAGCTGCAATATAATTGTCCCTTGCTAAGGACTAAATACATGTGAGAGACCGTGCCCCCGGCCCCCTTTTTTAAAAGGAATGTTGGGCCAAACCCACGTGAATGGGTGGAGTCGTGTTATTGCCTCTCAAAATGGAGGTTCGACTAGTTATATTTTCCCCTTTAGATTAAGGGTTTTACAATGGAGTCGCCACTTATTTAATTATTGGGATAAATAAGAAAACCAAAATTGAAAAATTCCTCATTTTATTAATTTACAATTGAATTTACATTAATCATAGGAAAATTACATGGCTTTGATCCTAGATACAATCTAAGATAAAGTACATGACTTTGTTTCCTAGTTACAATCTAAAAATCAAAAATTACATGGATAAGCACTTGATCTACTAACCCTTGATCTAAGTTCGGAGGCTATGTTACAAAGTGGGAAGGTGTTAGGCACCCACCTTGCCCGGTGAAACCGGTCTTCTAGACTATGGTGGCCAACATTCATGTCATATCATCCAATATGTCAATCAATTTGCATGTTGAATTTAATGTGTGTGCATGTGATAAACCCTAATTCAATTTATTAAGCATAACATTTGGATTGAAAAATAAACTCTAGTGAATGTGTGTGGACGGTGATAACCTAGATTTAAGGATTTGAAAGAATTATTAAACAAACATGTTTTTCATATTTTTTATGTGGATTTAAGATTAAAACTAGTGATATGCATGAACATGTGATGAACAATCAAGAACATGTGAAGAACATATAAGAACAATTAAGAACATTCAAACATATTCAAGGAAATTTAAGTGATTACTATCATGCTTTAATCCTAAATTCTCATCATGGCAATACAAGAAACAAGTTAAGGGAAGAGATTATACCTTCATGCAAGATCCATGTGATGGAGGAGGAGACTCTTAGTAGAGACCCTAAGGGTGGAGGGAAAAGAAGAGTTAGGAGAGGAAGAGTGAGTCTCACTCAATACCTTGAGTCTCAGGAAGACCAAGATATGACAAGACTACTCAACTTCACTAGAACTCAAGAGAGGAGAAGAGAGGGGGTTTTGGTGTCCTAGAATGAATGAGAGGGAGGGTTTATATAGTAGTAGTGGAGAGAATATGAATGGAAGGCCATTTAATGAGGGTTGACAAGGATTATGAACCTAGACCTCATTTTAGCCTTGGGAAAAATCTGGTGCATTAAATAGAGAGATTGGTGGGAGTGGGGAGCAAGCCAAAATTCGGTTTTCCCGTAACTGCTATAACAGCATGTGTAGCCAACTTCAAAAAATCATATCTGACTCAATTCTGATCGGAATTGTCTCATTCTTGTGCTCAAATTGAAGCCCCGAATGTCTAGTTTCTGGGAAAATTAACCTCATTCATAGATTCAAAATATTCTGAGAGATATCGATGAAATAGTGAGTAGAGGTCATTTGTTAGAAAATGGTTTCAGCACAATTAACATTAATAGGTCCCAAATTAGTCCCCAATTAACATTAAATGGCTCCAATCACTCCCATTTCAGAATTAATTGGTTCCAAATTTACTCTAATTAAAAGATAATTACACAAATTACTCATTGAATAATTAATGTTTAACTATCTAATTAATTAAGTGTATGCAACCTCACCATAAAATGTGGTCCTAACCAATTAAATTATGACACATCATTGATCTCAAATTGATCACTCCTATAACCAATTGAAATCAATTGTTCATAATCATATATAGTTGGACTCAATTTGCGATAGTGCATCTTAGCCATTAAAACTTAATTTGATGATAACTTTCAATCTGGTGGTCCGATTAGGGCTTATGACCAGTCAATTTGATCGTTACAACATCAAGATTATTTTGGTGAAATGAGTCCAAGGATCTAATGGCTAGAATCAAGATGCATATTTTCAAGGCAAAATTACCCTTTTACCCTCCATGCGTGGTTAAATACGGGTTGCAAAATGGGGGTGTCAACAGAATGCCCCTCATTGGCAGAGCTTGAAAAGCGAATGTCAATGTATGAAAGAGACACCTAACTTTGCAATCAGTATTTAACCGTGGTGAATGTATGATGCATGTAGATGAAAATGCAGAAAGTCATGTTATGGATCAAAATGTGGACCGAATCTCGAGGGAGATTGCCTACGTACCTCTTGGTGGGAGGATCAGGTCCAAACGTAGTTCATGCATGAAATTTTTTTTTTTTTCTTTTTGTGAATAAGTACAAGACATGCTTACCTGAGGTCAAAAAAAGAAAAAAAAAATGGAAGACCAAGGATCCTGGCTCATGTTTTCAAAGACCTAGGATTTTTGGGTCTTGGCTCGTGTTTTCAGAGGACCAAGGGTTTTTTAGGCTTTGGCTCATGTTTTCAAAGGACCAAAGGTTCTGGATCCTGGCTCATGTTTTCAGAGACCTAGGATTTTTGGATCTTGGCTCATGTTTTCCAGAGGACCAAGGGTTTTTTGGGGCTTTGGCTCATGTTTTCAGAGGACCAAAGGTTTTGGATCCTGGCTCATGTTTTCAGAGACCTAGGATTCTTGGATCTTGGCTCATGTTTTCCAGAGGACCAAGGGTTTTTTTTTTGCCATTGGCTCATGTTTTCAAAGGACCAAAGGTTCTGGATCCTGGCTCATGTTTTCAGAGACCTAGGATTTTTGGATCTTGGCTCATGTTTTCCAGAGGACCAAGGGTTTTTTTTTGGGCTTTGGCTCATGTTTTCAGAGGACCAAAGGTTCTGGATCCTGGCTCATGTTTTCAGAGACCTAGAATTTTTGGATCTTGGCTCATGTTTTCCAGAGGACCAAGGGTTTTTTGGGCTTTGGGTCATGTTTTCAGAGGACCAAAGGTTCCGGATCCTGGCTCATGTTTTCAGAGACCTAGGATTTTTGGATCTTGGCTCATGTTTTCCAGAGGACCAAGGGTTTTTTGGACTTTGGCTCATGTTTTCAGAGGACCAAAGGTTCTGGATCCTGGCTCATGTTTTCAGAGACCTAGGATTTTTGGATCTTGGCTCATGTTTTCAGAGGACCAAGGGTTTTTGGGGCTTTGGCTCATGTTTTCAGAGGACCAAAGGTTCTGGATCCTGGCTCATGTTTTCAGAGACCTAGGATTTTTGGATCTTGGCTCATGTTTTCCAGAGGACCAAGGGTTTTTTGGGCTTTGGCTCATGTTTTCAGAGGACTAAAGGTTCTGGATCCTGGCTCATGTTTTCAGAGACCTAAGATTTTTGGATCTTGGCTCATGTTTTCCAGAGGACCAAGGGTTTTTGGGGCTTTGGCTCATGTTTTCAGAGGACCAAAGGTTCTGGATCCTGGCTCATGTTTTCAAAGACCTAGGATTTTTGGATCTTGGCTCATGTTTTCAGAGGACCAAGGGTTTTTTGGGCTTTGGCTCATGTTTTCAGAGGACCAAAGGTTCTGGATCCTGGCTCATGTTTTCAGAGACCTAGGATTCTTGGATCTTGGCTCATGTTTTCCAGAGGACCAAGGGTTTTTTGGACTTTGGCTCATGTTTTCAGAGGACCAAAGGTTCTGGATCCTGGCTCATGTTTTTAGAGACCTAGGATTCTTGGATCTTGGCTCATGTTTTCCAGAGGACCAAGGGTTTTTTGGATTTTGGCTCATGTTTTCAGAGGACCAAAGGTTTTGGATCCTGGCTCATGTTTTCAGAGACCTAGGATTTTTGAATCTTGGCTCATGTTTTCCAGAGGACCAAGGGTTTTTTGGACTTTGGCTCATGTTTTCAGAGGACCAAAGGTTTTGGATCCTGGCTCATGTTTTCAGAGACCTAGGATTTTTGAATCTTGGCTCATGTTTTCCAGAGGACCAAGGGTTTTTTGGGCTTTGGCTCATGTTTTCAGAGGACCAAAGGTTCTGGATCCTGGTTCATGTTTTCAGAGACCTAGGATTTTTGGATCTTTTGACTCATGCCGATGACTATGGGCCTTTTACCCTAGTACCTGCAAAATAAATATTTTCAATTAGTAACAGAGTTATTCATTGAAAAGAATTCGGCATACCTGGCGAATGCCCCTAGTTTAGGACATATTCCATGCTTCGATGAATGCTGAGGGTAGACAATCGATTTGATGTTGCACCACTGGAGAATATGGAAGAAGATCATAGCTTTCTGTTCTAGAAGAAGAATTTAATGAAGATTTTTTTTTTTTTTTTTTTTGAAAAGTTTGGAAATCCTGAATTTTTTGAAGGAATTTGATTGATGAATTTTTTTTTTTTTAAAGAATTTGGAAATCTTGAATTTTTTGAAGGAATTTGATGATTTTTTTTTTTTTTGAAAAATTTGTAAATCTAGAATTTTTTCAAGGAATTGAAAATTTTGATTGATGAATTTTTTTTTTTTTTTTTTTTGAAAAATTTGGAAATATTGAATTTTTTCAAAGAATTGAAAATTTTGACTGATGATTTTTTTTTTTTTTGGAAATCTTGAAATTTTTTTCTTTTTTTTTTTTTTTTTGTTGAAAATTTTGATTAATGAATTTTGATTTTTCTTCTTCTTTTTTTTTTTTTTTTTTTTTTTTTTTTTTTGAAAAACCTATCCTTTGAATGAGAACAACTTTGGCTGGAAGTTGATGCAGATTGCTAGATAAGTCCTTGTTTAATTCCTGCAAAAAGATAATTTCAATTAGCAATGGATTTATTCATTGAAATGAATTGGAAGTACTTACCCAATGCCCCTAGTTTGGGGCATATTCCATGTTTAGATTGAAACTGAATTCATTTGATGTTGTGACCATTGGGGAACATGAAAGAAGATCATGGTCCACTATCCTTGAATCCTGCAAAAATGGCTTTCTTTCTCTAACTTGTTAGAAACCAATTATCAAGAAAACATTTTTGGCCAATGCCCCTAGTGTGGACATGCTTGCCAAAAAAAAAAAAAATGGATTGGTGCCTTAAATGAAAACATGCTTTCATGCAATAAGAACAAATCTGTACACAATATAAATAGGCCAATGCCCCAAGTTTGAGCATGCTTGATGCAAAACAAATGAGCTTAGCCTAACATGCACCCAAACAATTTTGTCACATTGTTTTGACTTTGTTCTCTAAGGTTGTTTGGGTGATTGGGACCGGGCCTTTGAAAGGCTGCCTACGTACCTCTCTCGTAGAGGATCAGGTCAAGACGTAGTTCAAGAGAACTAGATTTTGAAAAAGATTTTTTTTTTTTTTTTGAACAAGAGGTGATCCTTTGAACAACCATTTTGCAAATCAAAATGTTTAAGAATCAAACAAATCTCTTTGATTGGGAAGGATCTAGATCATTAAATTTATGTAATCAAATTTGCTTCATCCTTTTGAACATCATCAGATTAAGTCTCCAAAGGCAATCAAGAAATGAAATGAATCACATTGTTGGGTGCAAACAAGGAGAATGCTTCAAGTTTGGAAGTCCTTTTGAGTCATTTTGAGGATTTGAGAATTTGAGAAATTTTGTCCTCAGACATATCATCTTATGGGGTTTGACAATTTTAAGCACTTTTCCTTTTTAATTCAAGAGAAAAATATTATTAGAGTTTAAGATGCGCCTACAATTAGCAAAGACTTCAAGGAGGTCTTATTCATGGGTTGCAATGTAGGCCGGGTTTAGGTGATGAAATGAATGATATAAAAATGCTCAAAATTCCCGATGATGTTCCTCCAAGTATGTATTACTCAAAAATCAAGTATTAGAGGAGTTTTCTTATTTCTTCTTTGCCATCTTCTCACTAGTCTTCGTTGATCACTTCTATCAACATTTGTTTTTATGCTCATTCCCTTGAATCATGCCTCTAAACTTTCACCTTGTTACATCTTCAAGTTTTCAATTTGCCAGGATTCTCTCTCTTTTTTTCTTTTTTTTTTTTTTCTTTTTTTTGCCCTAACTTTTGCCTAGACCACCCTTTTGGGTTTTTAGCCTAGCGGGCTTCTTCATTTTTTTATTTTTTTTTTTCAGCCTTAGCTTTTGCCTAGGCTGCCCTTTTGGGTTTTCAGCCTAGCGGGCTTTTTTTTTTTTTTTTTTTCTTTTTTTTTTTTTTTTTGTTTTTTGGCCCTAACTTTTGCCTAGACCGCCCTTTTGGGTTTTCAGTCTAGCGGGCTCTTTTTTTTTTCTTTGGCCCTAACTTTTTCCTAGACCGCCTTTTTGGGTTTTCAGCCTAGCGGGCTTCCTTTTTTTTTTTTTTTTTTTTTTTTTTTTTTTTGGCCCTAACTTTTGCCTAGACCGCCCTTTTGGGTTTTCAATCTAGCAGGCTCTTTTTTTTTCTTTGGCCCTAACTTTTGCCTAGACCGCCTTTTTTGGTTTTCAGCCTAGCAGGCTTCCTTTTTTTTTCTTTTTTTTCTTTTTTTTAAATCTTTCATCTCTTGATTGAATGAACTTTTTTTTTTTTTTTTTTGGATCTTTTTCCTTCATTGTTTTCCTCAGCTTAAGTCATTTTGATGCACTCTCTATACATCTTTCTTGCCTCGATGCACTTGCACATTTCTATGCTTGATGAATCTTTTCCTTTTTTGATGAACTTTCTTTTGGATGAACCTTCTACTCTTCTTGGCATGATGAATTTTAGGTTCTTCAAACTTGATGCACATTTTGTTTTCTCTCACATTTATGGAATTTCATTTCTCTTTCCTTGATTGAGTGAAAACTCCTTTTACTTTGATGATCTCTTATCTTTAGCTCAATGAATTCTCTACTTGTCTTTCATGTCTTGTAGGAGCGTTTTATCAATTAGCTTCAAAGCTACAAGGTTGACCCCTCCTCAACATCAGATTTAAGCATGCATACTTTGAATTTTCCCACCCTAGGTTTAGATTTTAGTGGGTTCATGCGAAAAAGAGGCTAGGTGTTTAAAGGCTCAAATGGGCTTGCAATGGATGATGATCATTCTAGGTATTAAGGTATAATCTTGTTTTACCAAAGAAAGCCTCCTATCCCTAGCAATGCTTGCTTGTAGGAACAATGACTTAAGCTCTTTTAATAAATTCATCTTAAAAGAAAAAGTATGAATGCTCTAATGTTGTGAAACAAAAGATCTTTGAAAATTGGTTTGAGTGCATGGTTTCTTGGGATTTTTCGATGGATGGATTCTTTATGATTGCCTTTTAAGACCATTTCTTCTTATATTCTAAGTCAAGTAGCAAAAGTCTTTACATGGATTAAATGAAATTAATCATTCCTTGGTACAATTTGATTGCTCAAGCCTTTAAACATCAAGATTTAGAAAATGTTTTGTCCAAGGGATCCTCATGTACCATTTTGAAAAGAAGACTTTAAAGAATCTTGAAATCTTTGAAAGAGAAAAATGGGCCTTTTTGAAAAAGTCACTAGGAAGTCCAATGCCCCTAGTTCAAAGAATTTTTTTTTTTTTTTTAAATGACTTAAGGGCTCAATGCCCCTAGTCTGGAGACTTTTTTTTTTTTTTTTTTTTTGGGGAAAGATTTGGAAATCTTGGAATTTTTTTTTTGAATTTTTTTTTCCTTAATATATATACATGAACAAAGCTCATTAAATGCTACATGAAATTTTGGAATTCAAAGAAACATAGAAACATGGAATAAACAAAAAAAAAAATTTTAAGCTTAACCATGATGTTGCAAACCAAATGTGGAGCGAGGCAAAATTGGGCCACTTGCTTCTTCTTGGTCCATCTAGGATGCTTGAGGCTTGGTGTGCTTGAACCTTGATTATGATGAAATGACTTGGGCTTGCACTTGGAAGGCTTGAACCTTGATTATGATCTTTTGATATTTGCTTGAAATGGCTTGGGCTTGCACTTGAAATGCATGCATCTTGTGAGCTTTTGGCTTTTGATGTTGATCATGCGTATACGTCTTTGATGGGCTCAAGTATTGGGCTTAGAATGATTCAAGAAACAATTTTCGGTTTCCATACCAAGTAGAGTTCAATCACAAGCCTTTAGGCTTGAGCTCATTCATAGCATACAAGGTTCAAACAATTATGATGGGATCAAGCATTGGACTTGAGTCATCATGGTTCAAACAACGGCCAAACAAATGTATAATGAAATGCAATTTACATGGACCGACCTAAAGGTAGGTTCTATGGGTCATTACAACATGGGTGGAAGGTAGGTTAAAGGTTCCCACAAGCTAGGACGTCGTACCTCCCAACTTGTGACGCCAGGAGCACCGCGTTGGTCCGAACGGTATAGTTTATCCCTATGAACCACCATGGCATAACCATGATGATCCTTGTCGCGGTGGGTGGTAGGTTCACCGCTGGGTATGTAAGTCTCAGGAAGACCACAATCCACGGCTAATACTACCGGGCTTCCGGGCTAGCACACAAAAAAAATAAATTTCATTCAAGCAAATGATGCATGACATGCAATATAATGACATATTAGACATATTATATACAAAAAGCAATAAACAAACAATGACATGGTTGGCCACCATAACCTAATTGAAGCCTAGCCCTCAATATCCCCAGTGGAGTCGCCACTGTGAGAGACCGTGCCCCCGGCCCCCTTTTTTAAAAGGAATGTTGGGCCAAACCCACGTGAATGGGTGGAGTCGTGTTATTGCCTCTCAAAATGGAGGTTCGACTAGTTATATTTTCCCCTTTAGATTAAGGGTTTTACAATGGAGTCGCCACTTATTTAATTATTGGGATAAATAAGAAAACCAAAATTGAAAAATTCCTCATTTTATTAATTTACAATTGAATTTACATTAATCATAGGAAAATTACATGGCTTTGATCCTAGATACAATCTAAGATAAAGTACATGACTTTGTTTCCTAGTTACAATCTAAAAATCAAAAATTACATGGATAAGCACTTGATCTACTAATCCTTGATCTAAGTTCGGAGGCTATGTTACAAAGTGGGAAGGTGTTAGGCACCCACCTTGCCCGGTGAAACCGGTCTTCTAGACTATGGTGGCCAACATTCATGTCATATCATCCAATATGTCAATCAATTTGCATGTTGAATTTAATGTGTGTGCATGTGATAAACCCTAATTCAATTTATTAAGCATAACATTTGGATTGAAAAATAAACTCTAGTGAATGTGTGTGGACGGTGATAACCTAGATTTAAGGATTTGAAAGAATTATTAAACAAACATGTTTTTCATATTTTTTATGTGGATTTAAGATTAAAACTAGTGATATGCATGAATATGTGATGAACAATCAAGAACATGTGAAGAACATATAAGAACAATTAAGAACATTCAAACATATTCAAGGAAATTTAAGTGATTACTATCATGCTTTAATCCTAAATTCTCATCATGACAATACAAGAAACAAGTTAAGGGAAGAGATTATACCTTCATGCAAGATCCATGTGATGGAGGAGGAGACTCTTAGTAGAGACCCTAAGGGTGGAGGGAAAAGAAGAGTTAGGAGAGGAAGAGTGAGTCTCACTCAATACCTTGAGTCTCAGGAAGACCAAGATATGACAAGACTACTCAACTTCACTAGAACTCAAGAGAGGAGAAGAGAGGGAGTTTTGGTGTCCTAGAATGAATGAGAGGGAGGGTTTATATAGTAGTAGTGGAGAGAATATGAATGGAAGGCCATTTAATGAGGGTTGACAAGGATTATGAACCTAGACCTCATTTTAGCCTTGGGAAAAATCTGGTGCATTAAATAGAGAGATTGGTGGGAGTGGGGAGCAAGCCAAAATTCGGTTTTCCCGTAACTGCTATAACAGCATGTGTAGCCAACTTCAAAAAATCATATCTGACTCAATTCTGATCGGAATTGTCTCATTCTTGTGCTCAAATTGAAGCCCCGAATGTCTAGTTTCTGGGAAAATTAACCTCATTCATAGATTCAAAATATTCTGAGAGATATCGATGAAATAGTGAGCAGAGGTCATTTGTTAGAAAATGGTTTCAGCACAATTAACATTAATAGGTCCCAAATTAGTCCCCAATTAACATTAAATGGCTCCAATCACTCCCATTTCAGAATTAATTGGTTCCAAATTTACTCTAATTAAAAGATAATTACACAAATTACTCATTGAATAATTAATGTTTAACTATCTAATTAATTAAGTGTATGCAACCTCACCATAAAATGTGGTCCTAACTAATTAAATTATGACACATCATTGATCTCAAATTGATCACTCCTATAACCAATTGAAATCAATTGTTCATAATCATATATAGTTGGACTGAATTTGCGATAATACATCTTAGCCATTAAAACTTAATTTGATGATAATTTTCAATCTGGTGGTCCGATTAGGGCTTATGACCAGTCAATTTGATCGTTACAACATCAAGATTATTTTGGTGAAATGAGTCCAAGGATCTAATGGCTAGAATCAAGATGCATATTTTCAAGGCAAAATTACCCTTTTACCCTCCATGCGTGGTTAAATACGGGTTGCAAAATGGGGTGTCAACAATACAATACTGAACTTTTAATCATGACTTGTCATAGGTTTTCAAAACATATTCAATATGCTCACAAAAAAATAATCCATTCATAATTCTCAAAAATATAAAAGATATATTCACACATACAAGTTTAAATAAATTTAGGTTGTCCCACAAGTTTTCATAAAACGAATATTCAATGTGCACATCAAATATTTGTAAAATATCAATTTATATATAGAATATCAACATATTTCTTTGATATAAAATAGTTTAATAATCAACACTGTTTTGGGAAAATCCCTAAAATCAGTAAACACCACTTATCTCTTAGTTGCAAAAATATGAAACCAACTTCCCTTGAATCACAACAAATCAGTAGAATTAAAACCTAGCAACACCAAAGATAGGTCCATCAATACACAATTTCCCATTTAAAATCATTTTTCACACTTAAATAGTTTAACCTATCATCATTAAGGCCTGCGGAGCTATCCAGTATCTTTGAAATACATTTCAGCTTTGTTAGTGGGCTTGGCTATTGAATTCGTGGCCATCACTACTTGGGATTGTAGTTATTAAATTGATAAATGGGAGCATTGAAATGCCCCGTTTGATGCCTAAACTTGTCAATTAGGTTTCCAAAATTTTCACAACTATTCTAATTATAGTGTCCACCTATATCTGCCACCATAAATCCCTTGATGCCACAAAACATATGATATTGCTAGTCAATTTTCTGAACAATGGTAGTGCATGGATGGCAAATTGGTTAACTTAAATAATATATAATTTCTTATCGCTATATTATAGGGGCTAACAAGATATTCTAGGCTTGAAAAGCATTGCTGGCTTCTACAATAATTTAGAGCTGAATACAAGTCACTAGAAGGATGATAATAAGATAAATATCAACCATAAAGCAACCTTTTTCCCTTTCACATGGTGAAAAACTTGAATTGATAAGGTCCAAGCCTATTGCTCTATTAGGTACAATTTCAAAGTCATATTAACCATTCCTAATCTAATATAATAACAATTATAGGAGCCTTTTTTCTATTAATATAATAATTGTCTAGGTTCATGACAATTGCTAGCTATTGAATATTCAAACTTCTTAAATTTAGAGCATGAGAAAATCATACCTGCAGATTTCCACGCATGGCCGCATGGAAGAAAAGAAAACCTTAATCATGTATTGCGGCTGAAACAAAAGAAACCTTCTTATGTATATACACATGTAACTTAAGAGGCAAAAGATTAAGGTTTTTAAAAGCTTATCAAAGCCCATATATTTACTTATGCCACCTCATTTGGGCTTCATATACCATAGTATTTATCTTATTTTTAATATCTTAGACCCAAATCAATTAAATTCATTTAATTGTAGGCTTCCTTTTTAATTTACGTATAAGAATTAAATTGGTAGCAAAATTATGGGGTGTTATATTTAATGCGGTAGTTGCAGTTTTCTCCTAGATATTTTTTAAGTTCCCTTTATCCTACTCCCTCCTGATGTTTATCCTTACTAGTAGAATTGTCTGAAGTGTTGCTCTTGATAGCAGGTCAAATCTTCTGACCTCTATTTTGCTTAACCAATGAGACATTTCTCCTCGGACTACCTTCCCAACCCTTCATGACCAAAATCCTTCCATAACCTACTGATTTGTACGTCTTCACTAATGTCTAATTGTCCTTGGACTGCTAAATGTCCTCGGATAAGGCCCACGGCCTAATATACATTCCTGAGCCCTTCATCCCTACAATAGTATATCATTTCTGATTAAATATGTTTTTGTTAGGTTCTAAAACTTTAGGAATTAACGTATTAGGACTTTAATTTGTATTATATTGGCAAATCATGATCAAAACATTTAGTCTAGGTTTAGGCTTGCTCAAAATATGTTTATTTGTAAAATTGGAATCAAGTGATTGTAGAATTTATTGGACTAAATCTACAATGCTCAATTGATCGAAAATTAGACTCAGTCAATCGAACCACGTGCAGATTTATTTTTCTGCAGAATTCCAATTCAGCTCAAACTCTACTAAACGTATTGGGTTTCAAGTAAAACACTCCTAGTATATAAAGAAAACCCTAAGGATGTTTTTATAAGGTTTTTTAGAGAGATTAGAGTGCATTGTGTGCCTATTTTGTAGATCTAGGGTTTTGTACCCAAAAACTCTCTAAAGTTATTGTATATGTTGTGTATGTGAATCTCTTGTATGATCTTGAGGTGTTTGCCTTCACATATACTTTGGGTTATCAAGAATCAAGATTATGTCAAGAACTTGATGAACGTTTCACTTGCTGCATAAAGAGCTTAAAGATACACAGGTGGGAGTACTTGTACTTGTTGTGAATCCAAGAAAGAAGTAGTTCGTGGACTCGGAGCTATCACGTGATCATAGTAGTAAGTTTCCTACTTAAAGTAGCAATAGGATGTTAGTGGTCTAAGTCGCTATTGTGTAAATTTCAATTTTTTCATAGTGGATTTGTTTTACCTTGAGGATAGTTAGGTTAAATCCTCCCTAGGTTTTTTACCGGTTTGGTTTTCTTGGGTTATTATATTGTTGTGTTATTTATTCTTCGCATTGTTCAATGATATGGTTTTTTTTTTTTTTTTTTTTTTGAGGAAAGTTCAATGATATGATTTATATGTGTTAACCTAAATCTGCATAATTTACCTAAGTTAATCACTTGACTAAATAACTAGGTTAATCTGGTTGTATTTTAAGGGGTCTAAAAACTTACAGTTTTAATTACATCCCAAGCTTAGAAACCTGGAGAACAAGAAGCCTCATGTCTCTTGATGATTAAGAATATCAATTTGCATGTACCTTACATTTATAGAAGCACACTCTAGTCTGAGTATGTTCAAGGTGAAAATCATATTCCATGACTAAAAAAAAGGACTAGGTCATTTTAGTGCTATTTTATTTTATTATAATATTCAATTGATTGGAAAGTTGATTTTGAATCAAGATTATGAATTATGAACCATTAATTATTTTAAATAATATAACATGGGAGACTAGGAATTTCAAATACTAAAAATTATCGTTAAGACCACATAGGGGAGTGGCTTGATGATAAAAGTCCTTGTCTTAACATCCAAAGAGAAACAGTTTGAGCGATAACTCTAGGAAAGCCCTACGGCACATGTAATATTACTCGCTGCCGTCACGTGGATGGGGTCAATGAGCCAACACTAAAGACCTTTTTTTTTTTTTTTTTTTTTCTCTTCAGCAAAAAAAAAAAAAAAAAGTACATTTTCAAATCTAAATCTTCTAAAAGATTTACACACCAACCCGATTATGCTCTAAATTGTAATAATCTGTTGAGAAATGGGTTTAAAAGAGTTGAATAAAATTCTAAATTATTTTTATAAGGCTTTACAAAATAATTTAAACTCAACGACCCAACCCAATTGGCGTTTAGAGTTATCACGTTGGGTTGGCTTTTCAGCCTACCTTTATAATGCTGTCATGGGGTTGGCTTGCTTTTCAGTCATGAGAGCTGTGACGGCTTGAAATAACAAGATAGATAAATGCAACAAAAGACAGGAGAAGAGAAGCCATAGAATCTGAGTCCATCCCCTACCATAGTTTGACTAGTATTTATAGTTCCACTATTTTTGTATGAAATATATTTATATAGTTCATCTGTGAAGCTTAAGCATCATAAATAATAAAATATTTTGAGAAAACGGTACTGTAATCGCATGGATCTACCCACAAGGAAAGATAATATATTTTTTTTTATATAAGTAATAATAACGAAAGATAAATTTAAATAAAATTTTGGGGGAAAAAAAACCTACTATGTATATATATATATGTATATATATATTTGGAAAACAGTCTACAACTTCATTTTAACTAAATATAAGTTAAATTAAAATACAAAGATTCCAAAGCATGAGGAGGAGAGTCTTCAGTCCAAATGACATCAAAACCCTACGCTACACTGCAATACTTTTAATTGTGTCAATTTAAACCCTACACTTTCATTAGCATGACAATCAAAATCCTATCCCACTTTATTAAGTTCTGAATGAGACATCTAATATATACACACAAAAATGCATTGATTTATCCAATAATGGTGCAGAAAATTATGAATTAAATCATTTAACTATGTCACGTATACTCTCTTATATGTGGACTCAAACTCTCTTAATAAGTCTAGCCTAACATACGAAATTTTATTATTTTATAAATTGAAGATATTGTAGAGAGTGGAGACAGTATTCAAACTCAAAACCATATTTCTAACCATTGAGCAAATAACAACTGGCCCTACCATGAAGCAAACCCAGAGTAGAGAGAGTACTCAAAATTAGATTGGGATTCATATTATGAGTTATTATGATCCATCCACCTAGTAAAGTAATAATAAAATGCTATTAAAGTCTACACAATTAAAACAATTACTATTAGTTAAAAACTTCAACTCCGTTCCATCCAAGGTTCCACTATGATCACGTTGATGTCCTTGTCTAGGATGAAGATTTTTTAATATGAAAGTATGAAACCCTGACCCAATCTTATATATAAAAGTGGCTATTTCGCTATCGTGCTTTGGTACTGTGCACTCAGTGTGTTTGCACTGTGCAAGCACTGTAGTAGCAACAGTGCTTTGGTGAGGCACTTTGTCTCTTCTTTTCTTTTTTCTTTTTTTCTTTTTAAGTTTTAAATAGGAGCTACAGCACCAAGCGACGCTGTAGCTACAGTTTTTTTTTTTTTTTTTTAGTCTTCTGTTTGTATTTTTTTTTCTTATATATATTGTTATACTGACACAACAAATTTCACAATATTTTCATAATTATTGGGGTGTCAATTTTTTATAAGTCAAAATAGAATAATAAAATATGAAACTATGACCAATCACAACTGAAAATAAATGTTTTGTAAAAAGCGGCAATTCCACTACAATGTTTTAGCACTGTTTATCTATAGTGTCATTTTGGTCAACCACTTTGTCTTTTTTTTTTTTGAACAATAGTTACAATTCCAAGCGGCATTGTAGCTATAGCAGCTACATTTTTTTTTTTTTTTTTTTGTCTTCCGTTTGTACTTTTTTTTTCCTTTTATATATATTGTTATTCTGACACAAAAAATTTCACAATATTTTCATAATTATTGAGGTGTCAATTTCTTATAAGTTAAAATAAAATAATAAAATATGAAATTGTGACCAACTACAACTAAAAATAAATCTATATATATAAAAGCGCGAATGCGCTAAATCACTGTAGCTATAATGCTTTGGTTTCGTGAGCCCTTTTTTTTTCCCCAAGTTTTAAATAGTAATTACAATGCCAAGTGGCACTATAGCTACAATAGCTACAGTTTTTTTTTTTTTTTTCCTGTAATCGGTTTGTTTTTTTTTTTTTTTTTTTCCTTTTAAATATTTATATAAGCTGGTATATATATCGTTATATTGACACAACAAATTTCACAATATTTTCACAATTATAACTACAGTGCTTTGGTTTCGTGAGCCACTTTTTTCCAAGTTTTGAACAATAACTATAGTGCTAAGTGGCACTATAGCTACAGTAGCTACAGTTTTTTTCTTTTTCTTTCTTTTTAGTAATCGGTTTGTTTTTTTTTTTCTTTTAAATATTTATGTACACTAGTATATATATTGTTATACTAACACAACAAATTCACAATATTTTCACAATTATTGACATGTCAATTTATTACAAGTCGAAATAAAATAATAAAATATGAAACTGCGACCAATCACAACTAAAAATAAATGTTTTGAGAAAATGTTACAACACTTATTGTGTAGTGCTTTTGGTTTATTCAACTAGCACGGTAGCTACAGTACCTAAAGGAAGGCCAAACGTGGCCGGATCGGAGCTGAGAAGCCCAAACATCGCCGGATGTCGGCCTTCTTTTTGAGGTTTTGTTGGGCGAGTCGGGTAGATCGGGTTTTTGAGGACGGAAACCTGCACTCGACCCACCGGAGTTGGGTTATGAAGATTGGGACCCGTCACCGACCTGTCAAAGGTGTTAGTCTAACCATGACAGGTCGATCGGTTCCGGCAGGTCATCAGGTAATCTAGATAGCCTTAACTGTGACCAATCACAACTAAAAATAAACGTTTTAAGAAAATGTTACAACACTTATTGTGCAGTACTTTTGGTTTATTCAACTGGCACGGTAGCTTCAGTGCCTAAAGTTTTTTTTTTTTTTTAGTAATCGGTTTGTGTTTTTTTTTTTTTTTTTTTTTTTTTCTTTTAAATATTTATGTAAGCTGATATATATATTGTTATATTAACACAACAAATTTTACAATTGTTGACGTGTTAATTTCTTATAAGTCGAAATAAAATAATAAAATATGAGAATATGACCAGCCACAACTAAAAATAAATATTTTGAGAAAATATTATAACACTTATTATGAAGTGCTTTTGGTTTATTCAACTGGCACAGTAGCTACAGTGCCTAATTTTTTATTTTTTTTTTTTTCAGTAATCGGTTTGGTTTTTTTTTTTTTTTTTTAAATATTTATGTAAGCTGGTATATATATTGTTATACTGACACAATAAATTTTACAATATTTTCACAATTATTGACATGTCAATTTCTTACAAGTCGAAATAAAATAATAAAATATGAGATTGTGACCAACTACAACTAAAAATAAATATTTTGAGAAAATGTTACAATACTTATTATTATCACAATATTTTCACAATTGTTGAGATCTCAGTTTCTTATAGATCAAATAAAAAAAGTTAAGTCAACAACATTTTAACATTAATTTATATAATGCCTAAAGTTTTTTTTTTTAATTTTTTTTTTCCAGTTATCGGTTTGTGTGTTTTTTTTTTTTTTTTTTTAAATATTTATGTAAACTGGCATATCTATTAACCATATAAAAAGAGCCAAAGGCTCATGAATAGTGTTTTTTTTTTTATTCAATTAGTGAGGTGCACTTTCTCTTTTCTTTTTTTTCTTTTTTTTTTCCCCTTCAAGTATGCCAATTGGTTTGAGATTTGTTTTTGTTTTTGTTTTTTTTTTTTTTTTTTTTTAAAGATTTTTATATGTTTACTTTGTACTTGCAATGTAAGTTTATATTGTAAATACACAAAAGTGGCTAATATTATACACATTTGCACAAAAAATGGTAAATATTGTACAAATTTTGTAAATGTGCACAAAATTTGTCAATTTTTTTGTGTCTACAATATAAATTTATATTGTAATTAAGTACAATATATACATAGAGATATTATGAAAATGTTGTGACGTATGTGTCAATTCCTTATGGGTCAAAATAAAATAAAATAAAATAATAAAATATTATACCAAGATCTAGTACAAATAAAAATGTTGTGATATTTTGTTGTTATTACAATATATTCACAACTATTGAGGTATAAGTTATAGGTCAAAATAAAATAATATAATATTAGACTGGGATCTGTCACGGTCTTATACAATCGAGATTAACTTTTTATGACATAATTATCGAAATTTTTAAAATTAATGTCTCTTTTAATTAATATAAATCTTTATATATTTTAAAAATCAAATTATTTATATCTTTATTTTATTATGTAAATATAATTTAAAATTAATTATAATTACTTTTTTTTTTCCATGACTAGCACGTGACTTGGACATGCTGCCTTGACTGGTTTCCTAAGAAATGGCAATATCAAACACTGGCTAAAGCAAAGTTTTGTCAGCCCAAAAAAGGCAAATTACTACTGTAGTAGATGGATCCGGATCCTCTCCATTTCTATTTGAAATGGAGAGGGTCCAGTTAAGGGTTAAGATTTGCTTAAAAAGAATCTAAGGTCTACAAAATGCCACCTCAATTAAAAGTTTTTAACTTGACCAAATAACAAACAACCATGGTAACCAAAGTTAACTATGGTTCAAAAGCAAAAGACGCAGAGACCTTGTATCTGGATTTTGGACTGTCCACAACTTTCTCAATCCAAAATTCCTCAGCCTCCAAATGCAGCATTGTTAATATCACTGTTATAGAACTTACACACAAGCAAAAAACCAAAATTTTAGTCATGCGCCTAAAGCCTGCGGAGTTGACGACAACATGGGAGGAGTGGGTGGCGACCCAAGCTGAGCTTGCTCTAACATCGTCCATGGCGAACCTGAACAACACTGTGTGGAAGCCTGGTGGAGATTGGTGGGTTTCCAACTTGGATCTGATTTTGTGTTTTCATGGATTTGTGGGTTTACAACCTGGAGATTGGTGTTGATTTTGTGAATAAAGATGATGCAGATCTTTTGATTTTAGTGGGTGTATGTTGGGTACAAATTTCTGGATATGCATACCTGTTTCTAGGTTTGATTGTTGGTGTATTTTGATTTCTGGGTTTTGAATTTAGGTGGGTATATGTTGATTTCTGGATTTGGTTGGTGGATGTTGATTATTATTTGATCTAAAGTTTTGAATTTTGATTTATTTGGTTATAAAGAAATTACTGGAAAGGCAAAGAAAAGGAAAAAAAAAAAAAAATTTAGCTGAGTGTATTTACATACAATGTTGGTGTGGGCGGCTTGGCAATGTGGTAGTTTTTTCCTAATTTGAAGTTTCCCGATTTTGTTGGTTTCTCACTTTCTTTTCATTCTTTTTCTTCTCTCACCACAAGTTCATCATATTCAGAAACACCAAAAGACTAACGAAGCATCAAAAGTTGAATATATAAAACAAGCCATAAATCACAACCACAGAACACAAAATAAACACGAAATTCACATCTTGCGGGGCCTGTAGCAAAAGCCAAACGAAGAACAAGAGAGAGAGAAACGACGCCCCAGTTTTGGAAAATCAACTCATGGGTCAACAGTAGCGCAATACTTCTGAAGATGGTGGCCGGTGGCTGATGGGCAGTCGGGATTGAAGAATTGAGTCTTGAAGGGGATCCAAAATCCAGATACAGGGATCTGGTGCTTTTTCTGTTTTTGAACCATAGTTAACTTTGGTTACCATAATTATTTGTTATTTGGTCAAGTTAAAAACTTTTAATTGAGGTGGCACTTTGTAGACCATAGATTCTTTTTAAGCAAATCTTAATCCTTAACTGGACCCTCTCCATTTCAAATAGAAATGGAGAGGATCCGGATCCGTAGTAGATTCCTTTGCTTTTTAACATTTGGCCTTTGCTAGAATTTTATCCCACTGATTGACTATACATTTGAGCTAACAATCTTAGACGAATCTATGGCAATCCTGACCTCACTCAAGGCTCAAACTTTAAAGACACTAGGTTGTCTTGGATCAAGTAGTAAATGTAGTTCTAGCAATAACAATTACTTCATCCAAAACTTTGATTCACTAGTCAAAACTCACCCACCAAGATTCTTTGGTTATCCTTTTGATTCATTAGAGTATTCACAGCAGATGTAGTATTTGTGCTAAATGTTATAATATTTGGCATTTGATATACTAAACACCAAAAATAGAGTTTTATTAAATGTATTAAATGTGTCAAATTTTTACAACATGCTATAATACCATGGTAACTTTGGCACAAGACGGAGCAATATAGCACACGGGTTTTTTTTTTTTTTTTTTATTCATCTTTCTCTCTCATCTCTTCGTTAGTCTTTTCCTCTGTTTTTTTTTTTTCTCAAACCCCAATCCTCTACTCCCTCTCAACCTCTCATCTTTTGTTCGCTCACCCTTACTACTCTTCCACGTCGACGCCGATGCTGTCGATCACTTCCACGCCGATCTCTCTCTAGCAATGGTTTTTCTTTTTTTTCTTTTTTTCTTTTTTTTCTTTTTTTTGCTATGGTTTGATGGGTAGGTTGGGCAATGGGTGGGTTTTGATGGTGATGTGTGGGTTCAGATTGTGTTGGCTAGGTTCGGTTCTGACGGAGGTGGGTGGGTTCAAATAGGCTAGGCTATGGGTTCCAATGGATGGGTCGACAGGGGGTGGGTATGGGTTCGAGGTCTTGGTCGTTGAAACTTTTGTGGTTGGGAGTAATGTCGATGTTGATAATGGCGATGACGAGGTCGGAGCCAAAGTCGGACTCTTTGAGGAGGCTGGAGTTACCGGTGGTTTTAAGGCCGAGGAATTGAGGGAAGCGAGTGGCGTGGAGAGTGTGGGGGGGAGATGGTGGGTTTGGAGTCTGGGTTGACTTGGATTATGAAGGTTTTGGTTTGGAAGTGGGTGTGGGTGAAGGTGTCTAGGTGGTGGGTTTGTCGAGGTTTGTGGTTGAGGTGGTGTTGGTGGTAGGGCTTCCGATTTGGTGTTGGTGGGCTATGGGTTTGTTTTGAATTGTATTTTGGGTTGTAGAGGATGTGGTAGTTGTGTGGTGGTGGCTATTGGTTGTTGGCAACAGTGTGGTGGCTGTAAATTGTGTTTGATGAGTTATAAATATTATTTTAATATGTTGTATATATTATTTTAATATATAGAATTGAAGAATAGAATATGTGATAAATGACATATTGTAAAATGATGTGGTAAAATAATAAAGTAGATGTTTTGATGTGTTAAAATGACATAATTTTACCACGTCTACTGTGGATGCTCTTAGTCATTCATCAATCGCAACTACTTTATGTCCTTCCATGATTCTAAAACAAAAGAATCTTTGGTCATGTTTGGTTAGCTTGTTTGCAGGGTGGCTCAACAAATTTAGGGGCCTTAAGCGAAAACTTTAGGCGAAATTTTTATTAATTATTTAAATATTAATTAGATAATATTTTTTTAATTTTTAATTTTTTTTATTTAGAATCTATTTATCATTCTCTTTGAAATACAAAATTACTAATAAGATTTTTACGTTTAAGTTTCATTAACATTTGCTTTTAATATCACTTAATCTTTTAGTAAACATTTATAATTAAAATAAAACATGATCTGTAATAGAAAAATTATTAATTTTCTGGAATAAAAAATTATTTATAACATAACTTAACAAATTAATTTTAATACAAAATATATTATCCTAAACTTGTAATTTAATTAAATTAAGACAACACTCTACATATAACAAATTAATGACTTTCTAATTGGATGGGAAAAAAAAAGCAAAAAAATAAGTCCTGTAGATTGACATGTCCAAGCTTTGTGAGGCATGTAATCTTAGAGGACAGTGGCTTGTAGCTGTTTGTGTTTTGTTCTCTCTGCTGTATTTTGTCCTCTCTCTTATTGTAACTCAATTTCGAATAAATAAAATTTCATGTGTTTTCCCATTAAAAAAAAAAAAAAAAGTCCTGTAGATTGACATGATAACTCATAGCATGGAAAAAAGTGGAATGCTTCCCAGCCATAAACGTGTACAACTTGTACTTTGGAGAAAAATATTAAAAATTTTAAAAGTCTAGTAAAAAGACGTGGGTGGTACTATCAAAAAAAAAAAAGACGTGAGTAGTGACTATGACTAGAGAGTCTTTAGTTCCAATTCCTAAAAAAAAAAAAAAAAACAACCCAAATCAGTGAAACTCGGCAACAAGTAAAAAAAAAAAAAAAAACAAACTTGTAGCAAGAAGAATAAAAAGAAAGGAAGAGCAAATAGAAGCAAACCTGAATGAAGATCAAAAGAAGAGTATTTCTATGGTTTAATAAAAGTTTTCAGTATTTCCCATAAATTAAATAATAATAAAAAAAAAAAAAAAGAAGAAGAAGAAGAAGAAGAAGAAGAAGAGAGTAGTTAGCCAACAACGAAGAATGCTATAAAAATAGAATCAAGATGGAGACTAAAGAGAACCAACGTGAGCACGGAAAAAACATACTAATCAATATTGTATTTAATTTCTTAAGATTTAAGATGGAGAGAGAATGTTTTTTCTGTCTGTTTTTTCCTATAGATTCAAGTAATAAAAGTTAGTTTCTATCAATGAAGTTATTTATAAACACATTAATTTAGATTTTAAATAGGAACATTATATCTAGGTTTTAAATAGGAACATTATGAGGGTGTTTGGTGAATGTTTCCAAACAATAATTTTTAATTTTTAAATAACATTTCACATATTTCTATACACCTTTTTACTCACACGAATTTTCACAAAAGTTTTTAAATAATAATTTTTAATTTTTAAACACATGTACCAAACGAGCTCTAACTTTTCAATTTCTATGTTTTGGGAAAGGGGGCTTTATTTTATTTTATTTTATTTTATTTTTTTGATAAACCATCAGTTACGAAGGAGCCTAATTTTCTCTCTTCAAGTGACCTTAATTTTTGCTCTTCATATCAATTTATTTCTATTAGTGACGCCTTAAATTTTTTTCCTAGGTGAAGGGGCCATAATTAATTTGCATTGAGGGGCCTTCTTTTATTTTGAGCTATAGGTCATTACATCAATTGCTTTTATGATTGAGCCAGCACTAGTTTTCATCACTCAGGGGCTGTTTTTTAAAAAACCATCACTCTTCACTTAATTTTTATCACTCATCACTCTATAACTAATCACTGAAAATATCACAACGTCCTAAGGTGGCATGTTTGACACTTGTTTCTAATTTTGATAACTCAAAAAATTTTACTTTTTGTGGGACTCATCGATTGACTTGGTTTAGCTTTTACTTTTTATTTCTTTTTTTTACTTTTTTTTTCCTTCATCCCCCAATACCCAAACTCACCTGAAACCAAAAAAAAAAAAAAAAAAAGACCACCAAACCGAATTTGACTACTTTCTGATTGTGGGTCTCTTAAATATGTGTGTATTTACCAAAATGTCATCATAACTCTATTTTTATAACTCAAAAACACATAAAAGTTGTTTTCAATTTCTATAACTCATTACTTAAAAATCAGAGAATTAAGTGAATGAAAAAAAATTCAAACAAACCAAACAGCCGTGGAACCTACCAATTTTAAGTTATAGGTAATGAAAACAAAGTGACAAGTAATAGAAAATACTAAATCCAAACAACCCCTCAATTTTCACTTTTCATAACCCAATTCTAAAATCTTGTGAGCTCCACTTCAAAATAACTTGTTTGGTTTTAGTTTTTATTTTTAATTTTCACCACTCATTGTTCAAAAATTTGAGTCACTGTTATGAAAACTGAAAAGAACTTTTACTTGTTTTTATATTACAAGAAATGAGTTACAAGGGCATTACTATAAAAACAAGCAAATACATAGGACCCACATGAATGGTCTAATCAAGTCAGACTAACAGGTCTTTTTTTATTTTATTTTTTTCTTTCCTTTTCACACCGACTTCTCTTTCTTCTCTTCTCCTTCTTTCTTTTTTTCTTTCTTCTTCAGGCGTAGTTCTTCCCTCTGCTGCTTCTTCTTCTTTTTTATTTCTTTTCTGTTTCTTTCTTTCTTTAAATCTTCATTTGCCGCGAGACCGATTAGCCTCTTCGCGTGACCGATTTTCTGTGAGACCGATCCAGAAAGAAGCATTTTCTGCCGCAACTATCTGAGAGTTGTGTATTTGTGGGTTCCAATTTGTGTTGTTGAGATCTTAGTTCTTTTTCTTTTTCTTTATAAAATTATATGGTCCACACCCATTTTTGCTCTCAAACTTTGCAGTCCACCTCCATAGTTCTATATAACTATTAACTAAAGCTCCTTTCTTTGCTTCCATAGTCTTGATAAGGCTTCTATATCCATCTTTTGCATTATAGTATGCATTTCCTTTTGTGTAAGTTCTAGCCTTCTGTTTTAATACAGTGAAAAGTGAACATTTGGTTCATGAGTTTTCCTCCTTTTGCATTCTTAAAACCATTCCTACCACTTTTTTTAATCTTCTTTGAAATTTTTGTACTTGGAAGGAGCTAGTTACTACTCAAAACCTATAAACAAGGCTTGTTGAAACTCGTGCTAGCATTTATTTTTTTTATCATAAGTAGGCTGCATAAATATAGATGTTTATTCCCATAATCATGCTATGATAACTCTTCAGTTTATAGATCTTCCTTCAATGTTTTGTTTGCTTCCAATGGACCATTTTCAGTATCAGTTACAATAAAAGTATATAACTATTGCAGAGTCTTGACTTGTGAGAAATAGCCATGACTATCGCTGTAGAAACCGAGGCTCCAACAAGGTTTGAGGTTTGTACTTCACACGTTTCATTGCTAGAACATTAACTTGGGGGATTTTGCAAATTTTCAAAGAAGAGACTGAGTGGAATTTATTTCAATCAGAACATTTATATCTAATATTTAATTAATATCTGTAATAAGCAGGGAAAGCATAGAGCAATGGTAGTTTGTTTCTTTCTCGGGTTTGGGTCTCTTGTGTCATGGAATAGTATGCTGACAATTGGAGATTACTACTATCAATTGTTCCCGGTAAGTCATGCTATTTTCAATATATTTTTGAGGCTAGAGATGACTGCATAAACTGCTTCCTTTAGATATTATTGTACAAGTACTTTAATCTTTGAAGCAAGGAGGACGCTACAGCTTTTTGAAATTCAATGTTGATACTGTATGAGAAGGGGCAGGCTCAACTGAAACTTTTTTTTTTTTACTTTTATTTGTTTTATATTTTATATTATACTAGTCGCATAACCGTACAGTGTTCTTGAGAGCATCCGTATTTGGGCTTGTAAATGCCAAATGTTAAGAACATTTGGCATTTAAGCCCCAAAACCCATCAGCAATGAGAAGGCCATATCCCATATGCAAAAAGAAATTTGAGATTTTGCTACAGTACCATCTCAAATGTAAGATAGTACTGTAGCAAAATTGTATAAAAAATAATAATTTTTTAATGCTTTTTTACCGGGTAATTTCTCTCTCCTCTCTCATTTTATCTCTTTCTTTTCTCTCTTTTCCTTCTCTCTTTCTCATCCGCTCTCTCTCTCGCCATTGTCAATCTTCTCTCTTTTGTCTGTGCCAGATCGGAGCCTACGCCAATTCACCAAGCCAGATCAGAGCTCACGCCGGATCGGATTTATAGATCGGCGTGGTGGCGAGGCTTCTAGATCGGAGCTCCCTCTCGTTTACTCTTCTCTCATCCTTCTCTCTTCAGACCCAAAACCCATAGCTTTTGTACTTTGTCTGCTCTCTTCCTTCTCTCTTTCTCGGTGCAGATCGGTTGGCTGATGGCTGCGATCGAGTGTGGTGGTTGATCGGTGCGGATTGGTTGATCGAGTGTGGCGGTGTGGGTTTGGGTTCGGCGTGGTGGTTGATCGAGTGTGGTGGTGGTGTGGTGGTTGATCGGTGCAAATTGGTTGATCGATGCGATGGTGGCGTGGTGGTTGATCGGTGCGGATTGGTTGATCGAGTGTGGCGGTGTGGGTTTGGGTTCGGCATGGTGGTTGATCGGTGCGGTGGTGGCGTGGTGGTTGATCGGTACGGATTGGTTGGTTTGGTGGTGTTGCCCTGTGTGTGTGTGTGTGTGTGTGTGTGTGTGTTGAAACCGGTAATGAGGGAGAGAGAGGAAGAGGAATAGAAAAAGGGAAATAGTAAAAAAAAGAATAAAAAAGAATATTTAAATAAAATGGGATAAGAAATAGAATTTTGGGATGCTGGGTGTATTGTAAATGGTATGGTATAATTGAAAAAGTAAATTTTTGAGATGGTAAAATAGGATAAGATATAGGATTGGGATGTGGATGCTCTGATAATTTTTTTTTAAGATGATCTTATTAAATATTTTATTAATAATATAATTTTAGTTATTAATTATTGGTTTTTCATTAATTTTTAAGTTAACATAAACCTTAAATATTCCTTTTTTTTTTTTTCTTTTTTTTCTTTTTTACCTTCACATACATGCGCACAAGCATATATAATATGAATATTTACACATACCTTTTAGAACCTCTATATATTTCATTTCTTTTTGAGAGATGCTACGTCTAGAATATTTTTACAACAAATAACAGGTGATTAGTTGTTATTAGTTTAAATTTGAAATTAACACTAAGATTACTTTTTTGTCCTAACAATAATAACCAGTAACAACCTGTCACTTAAGATTTGTTATAAAAATATTGTAAACGTATCGTTTCTCTTTCTTTGGATGTGTAAAATTATAGACCACTATTCCATAATGATAATGGGTAATTAATTTTATATATATTTTTTAGTTATTTCATTTGCAACGCTTCTTACCATTATCGTATATTTACTAACTAATGATTTGCATAACAAAGACATTAAATGAGAAGTAGCATTGTTCATTAGATTTTCAAAAGTAATAGTGTATGAAAATTATCTATAACCTCAAATGAAAGGTCAAAAAAGAAATTTTAAAATTTTCTTACTTTATTTCTTATGTAATTTCTACTATTACCAGAGAACATCTTTTTTTTTTTTTTGGTTATGATTAATAAGGTTTTCATAGTTAGAGATTGATTAGTTTTAAATTTAAATTTAGTATTATGATTATATTTAATTATTGATTTAATTTTTTAAGTAAATTTAACGATGCTGTAAAGTTTTTAATGTTCTCTACACGATAATCTCTATTTTATTTTTTACTTATCCTTACAATCTCTTTGTTTTCCAACCAATGGTTACTGATTGATGCTTGATTTTTTTTCTTTATCTACTTTTTATTACTTTGTATTGTTTTTTTTTTTTTTTTTTTTTCATTTCCATCTCTCTCTCTCTCCCCATTGGCAACCTATTGTTATCCAAAATTTGATGATGATTCTATGACATTAAATATGCATTATTAGTTTTTTTTTTTTTTTTTTGATTTAGTGTTTCTAACTTGATTTGTTTTGTACTTCATTTTTCCTTTGATGTATTGGGTGTAAGAATGAGTGTTTCCCTAGCATTATTTCACTTAATAAGGACAATTTATTTATTTAATTTAGGCAAAATATTATATTTTAAATTTTTTTTAATTAAAAAGGAGAGGAAATATAAATAATTTAATGATATATATGGGGGATGTGGCTGAATTTAAATGTTGAATAAAATTATATGAGAAAAAAAGTAAAAATAAAATATATAACAATAAACACTAACTTATCCAAATCATTCTATGTAATATAATAATAGAATATTCTTATTTACTATCTTTAATTCTTTATAATGCAATATGATAACATTTAACAATCAAAGCGATAAAAAAAAAAAATAAAAATAAAAATAAAAAACTTAAAACACAAAACTAAATTTCATCAATCAAAATAGAATTCTAAAGAATACAACACTTTATCAAGCTAAAATAGAGATGCAAGAAAAATAAAAATAAAAATAAAATCCACCAAAAATTTGAGGGAGAAAGAGTGGGAAATAGCCCATTTTTTGTGAGAGAAAATTATCTAAAGAATAGAAAAGTGAATGACAAATTTATACCAAGAGAATGATAATAAAAAGAAACAAAATAAAGAAAGATAAAAAGAAAGAGGGAGAGTGATATCAAGGTAGAATGTTTAGGGAGATGAAAAGGTAAAGGGCCTGAGAAAAGTTGGAAAAAGTGTAAATGTTAAAAAAATGAGTACAATTTGATTAACACAATTTTCTTTTATTTGAATTTAAGTAAAATATTACATTTTTTATTTTTTAAAACAAAAAGAGAGAGAAAATATCAATAATTTATTGATAAGGAGGATGTGGTTGAATTTGAATATTGAATAAAATAAGATGAGAAGAAAAAAAATAAGAAAAATTAAAAGATATAACAATAAACACTAAATTATCCAAATTATACTATGTAATGGAATAGAATTATATTTTTATCTACTGTCTTTAATTTTTATAGCGTAATTGGATAAAATTTAACAATTAAAGAGAAAAAAATAATAATAACTTAAAACACAAAACTAAATTATATCAAACTAATTTAAAGTTCTAAAAAACACAAAAATTTATCAACCTAAAGCGAAAATGCAATAAAAATAAAAATCCACCAAAACATTGAGGGAGAGAGATAACTTTTTTTGTGAGAGATAACTATGTAAAGAATGTAACAGTGAATGACAAATTTATAGTAAGAGAGAGTGAATAAGAAGAGACAAATAAAGGAAGATGAAGGGAAGGATGAATGGTGATATTAAAGTAGAGGATAGTGGGAAAATGAAAAGGTAAGGGAAGAAGAAAGATTGAAGAAAGTGTAGATATTAAAATTAAAAAAAAAAAAAAAAAAAAGTGAATGTCAAAAAAAATTATAGGAAAATTGGAAATAAAAAAAGGAAATATATATGTATGTGTGTGTGTGTCAGTTAAAATTGACAAAGATGAATATATAAAGTTAATAATTTATTTATATATTTTTTGTAAAAAAAGAATAATTATTATGTGTCAAATGATGTGACAATGAGGTAGCACAACAGAAGCTCAGCAGCAATAAATGCTACACTTCAGTTTTTAGAAATATATAAATATAGATATGCCCTTTGAAAAGCTAGAAAACTAAAAGTGGTGGGGGGCGGGGGGAAGTAATTGCTTAGAGCCTAAAAATGGAGGTACTTATTCCTGTTTTACAAAAAAGTTTGAAGGACAAAACTATTGTTTATGGCATCCTGTATTTCATTTGATTTATTGTAAGATGAGTTTTGAGATTAATTAGACTTACACAAGGTTTTCCCTCTCTTTGGAAGAAATACCATCCTTCAAGGGTACTTACGATTGTTTATCAACCATTCACACTTGGAACAATGGCGATACTAGCATACAATGAATCAAAGATTAATACTAGGAAGCGCAACATATTTGGATACACTCTTTTCTTTGCAAGCTCTTTGTTAGTCTTAGTTGTAAGTACAGCTTTTCCCATCTTATATTCTTAATTTTGGCCATCTAATACTTGTAATTCATATTGCATTCACTGTAATTACCCTTCCTACATGTTTGGTGACAGTTGGATTTCGCCACATCTGGGGAAGGTGGAATTGGACCTTTTATTGGTTTATGTGTGCTTTCTGCTTGTTTTGGAGTTGCAGATGCCCATGTTCAAGGTGGAATGCTTGGAGACTTGTCTTTCATGTGCCCTGAATTCATTCAGGTTGATATTCTCAAGAGTTCTTCTATTTATGTCCCTAAATTTTAGTCCGTGAATGATTATAATCGCTAAAGTTTAAAGTGGTCATTTTTAGTCCCTATGGAGTGATGACATGTCAGTTTTAGTTTGGCCACGTAGTATAAGGAGTAAAAGTGGCCATTTTAAACTTCAGGAAATAAAATCTCTCGTGGGCAGAACTATAGGGATCGATAATATATTTGAGCTGAATGTTTTCAACAATTTTCATTGTTGTCTTCATCTGTTTAACCTTAACTTTAATACATGTCCATTTTTTATGCTCTGCAGTCTTTCCTTGGTGGTCTAGCTGCATCAGGGGCTCTGGCCTCTGGTTTGAGGCTACTCACAAAAGTATCCTTTGAGAAAACTCATAATGGGCTTCGCAAGGGGGCTAGTATGTTGCTCTTATTTTACTAATAGTCGACTGTTATGGTTTTCACAATTTCGTTCATATGTAGTCATTGCTGATTTGATGGAAAATGAAGTTCCTTACTAGTTTGTGCTGTTTCAAATTTCAATCTTTCTCATACGCTATTATTATTAGTATTGAGAAGCCAACAATATGGAGTTGAATTTAAGCATACAGGAAAAGGAAATTGAGCTTCACTAATTGCATAAAATAAAATTTTTGGTTTTTTATAAATTTTCTGAAGCTAAGATGACTAAAAAGACATCTTTATTTTGCAGCACTGTTCCTTGCAATTTCCACATTCTTTGAGTTTCTGTGTATTCTGCTCTATGCAATTGTCTTCGCTAAACTGCCAATAGTGAAGTACTATCGCTCAAAGGCAGCATCGGAAGGATCAAAAACTGTATCATCTGACCTTGCTGCTGCTGGCATCCAAACAAACTCTAACCAAGGAGTAATGCACCTTCTCTTTAACCTCATAATGCATCATGCTCAATGAAGTTTTGAGATTGCAATATCCTAATGGCCTTAGAAATTTTCACAGGATGAAGATGACGTTAAACAACTAGAGCGCTTGAGCAATAAGCAATTGTTCTTTCAGAATATAGATTATGCAATTGGCCTATTTCTGATTTATGTGTTAACATTGTCAATTTTCCCCGGCTTCTTGTATGAAAATACTGGAACACATGGGCTAGGCTCATGGTAAGTGCTCAATTATCACAGAGGAACATTTGGTTTACTTTTTCAAATGATGGAAGTTGAATGAGTAAATGTTTTTCACTGTATTCTAAGTGAGCCTGCTTTTTATCAAAAACCATCATTTCCATTTTTATTTTAAATAAAAACTTGTAGCATTTGGATATATATACTCCATTACATAAGTTCTTTAACATTATCATTCTCTAAATGATTTCTTTGCAGCTTTCCATTGTTTCAAATTGCACTTTGAATAAAGTTTGCAGTTTCAAACCGTAGTATTCTTTCTATGCCTAGCTATGTGCTAGTTGCTTATATGTTTGCCTTGTCTAGGGAACTAAAAAAGTGAAACTACAATACTAGCACATTGATGATGATCTTTCAGGTATTCACCTGTTCTGATTGCAATGTACAATGTCTGGGATCTGATATCAAGATACATTCCTCTCATCAAAAGCCTGAAGTTAGAATCAAGGAAGGGCCTTATGATCGCAACTCTTTCTCGTTTCTTATTAATCCCAGCGTTCTACTTCTGCGCAAAATATGGTGATAAGGGATGGATGATCCTGCTGACATCCTTATTGGGAGTATCTAATGGCTACCTTAATGTCTGTGTCCTTACAGTGGCACCCAAAGGTTACAAGGTTAGCTGACATAGCATGCTACATAATGTGCAGCAAATATAAGTTTTCCAGTGGTTCCTCATTAATGCATATTGGTTTCATTGTTTTGTAGGGACCTGAGCAAAATGCTTTGGGCAATATGCTTGTGTTGTGTCTTAAATGTGGTTTATTTACAGGAGTAGCTCTTGATTGGTTGTGGCTGATAGGTAAAGGAGGGTTTTAGAGATCCAAGTTATTGTTGTAATAAATGAAGCAAAGTCAGTTCCTCTTGTCCGTTTATCACATAACAGAATGAAAATCATTAGATGAATAGCCAAATGCTAAACTTTTTGCATTGGAATTATATTGTTGTTTATATAGCCATGACCTTTTCTAATTTTGTTTAAATTATCAAAAACCTCATAAATAAACTTTATGCATTAGAATTATATTGTTGATTAAATAGCCATCACATTTTCTAGTTTTGCTTAATTATCAAAAACCTCATAATTAAACTTGACGAAGGTACAAGAAATTTTATGACCCAAACGGTAGTGTCCTATGTAGGAAATATGGAGTTAAGACACTCCACAGAATTGAGTTGAGCAGGACACAACATATAATCCATTGCAAGTTTGCAACTGATCTTTTGCTTATAGTCAAGCCACAGCAAGAACACAACTTCCTTACATAAATTTTTTATTTTTTATTTTTTTTATTATTATTATTATTATTATTTTTTTTTTTTTGAGAAGGTCCTTACACAAATTTAAATTTTTAAAAAAAAAATTATTTAAAATATAGTTCTACCTAGAATATAAGTAATGCTTTAAGAGCATTCACATCAATCCATGTATAATGAAAAAATTTAAGAATTTACACAATTTTGCTTAAAAGTAACTAACATCAATCAATCTGTGTATAATTATATAAATTTATAAGTTTGCTACAGTAACAATATATATTTACACTAATACTATTCATTTTATATTTAATATTTTATTCTTTCTCTACGTATCTCGAGAATAAAGAAAAATAGTGGATAATAGTTGTTATGTGTGCAGAAAGATAAACAATTTAAAATTTTAAAAAAATTTTGATATTTTAATAAAATAAAGTGTAAAATAAATAATCTGATGTAGAATGTTTTGAAAAATTAGTATGTAAAATAAATTTTTTTTTTTTTTAAGTAAGTTCTTACGCTAAAATAGATAAAATTATTTGAACAAGCTGATGCGAATACTCTAAAAATGTGTAAGTAAATAGGCTAAATGAAATACTTAATGGCAAATTTAGGGCTATTTGGTTTTTTTTTTTTTTTTTTTTTCCATCACTCCTCATTCAATTTTCATCACTCATCACTCAAAATACCCTAATTTCTTATACCCACCCATTTAGCACATTTTTTCAACTTCTCATCACTCAATTTTTTTTACTGTTTGTGGAACCCACTACCTGACTCTTACTCAATGATTTCTATCCAATGTAACCTTTTGGTTGTCCAATGTTCATCCAAAACCCAGGTAAGAGCATAGCGGCTTTTTCTCTGCTGCAATCTTAAGAAACACCTCTTTTTCAATTGAAGTGGGTTGCAATTCAATCCGATCAAGAACAGAGGGGTTCAACAGGCAGATTCCAGCATTGATCTTATTGCCCACAAATATTTTTGGTTTCTCTACAAATATTCTTGTTCTTCTTCTTCATCTACCTCCTCCTCCATCAAACCCAAAACCCCATTTCATCAAAGCCTCCACAAACCCATCTCCTCCACCGCAACAACAGCCAAAACCCATCTCAGTCTCCAAACCCCGCACGAGAATGGGTATTTTGAAACCCATTCACGTTTGTTCTATGATGAAAAAAAAAAAAAAAAAAAAAGGAATTGACAAGATTCTTGCGAAAAGGAAGAATAAAAGAAAAGATAGAAGAAAGAACGAATCAAAGAATAGTGGAGAAGAAAGAAGAAAAAAAAAAGGGCCAAAAGTTGTGCCTGACCTTGACTAGTGAGTCTTTCCATATGTGTTTAATTACTAAAATGTCATTGAAAACAGAGTTATGGAAATTGAAAACAACTAAAATATGTTTTCAGTTTCTATAACTCATCACTCAAGAATCAGAGAATTGAGTGATAAAAACAAAAACTGGAAACAGAGGTATGAAAATCCAAATGGACTTCTCAGCCATGGGTCCCACCATTTTTAAGTTATAAGTTATGGAAATAGAGTTATGAGTTATGGAAACAGCAAATCCAAACAACTCCTAAGCTTTTCTCACAGCAAATCTGAATCCTTGCAAAAATACTTCATACATGCCTTTTTTTTAATGACAGTAGTGATAAAGCTGAAAATGGAACATATTATTTGCAGCTAGGGTTCAAGATTCTGTAGCAATTAAAATATACAACCAAGACATACACATAAATGCAGTATGTTTCTATATCATTAAAAAATAACAAGTAAAAATTGTCCCCAACTAATCAAAATAGACTCTAGATGGTCATTTATGTGTATTTTGATGCTGCGACAGAATAACCCTATACAAAAACATGAAAGATTATACTATACATAAAAACTAACATTAGTAGAAGTAACTTTTTTTTATAAGTAATATTAGTAGAAGTAATAAAAAAGGGCATGTCAATTAAGGAAGTAACTAAGAGCATGACTTTAGATAGTATAGAATAGAAGAAAAGAATTCATATGGCCAATCCAGTCTAATCTATTGAGGATCCATAGCCAAACTCAAATTTTAGGACTAAGGTGTTATTGTTTTTGTTGTACATAAACTAAGCACAACAGCATGACTTTCAAAAGAAATAGCCTTTGACAGCAATTACTTTGGCCCATGAATAAGAAGTTCAAGATCCTTTGTCATCTTCCCTGATTTGACTGTTCCGACACATGCTGCTTCCAGTTTCACAGTAAATCCAAAAGTTGTGTTGTCATCCAACTTTGCCCTGATAACATTTGCTCAATTTTCACATGATGATTTAAATAATAAGAAAAATTCAATTCCTAAAACTTCAAATTCACAGAACTAAAATTATACAAAACTCATCAATAAAAGAAGAAATTAATTTGATACCTGTGTGCAAGACCTCGTGTTCAAGCAAATATTGATGCTATGTTGTTTATGCTGGTTTCACCACCTCTCAAATGGAGCCAGTAGTAATAGTGGTAACTGTCCCATGTGCTGCTTCAGGTTTGATTGTCTTTCCATCTAGGCACACCCCTGAAACCGAAGTCCAACTTCACATGTATTAGAAGTGAAAAATGGACAAAAAAGAAAGGCCTAAAAAAAATACCAGGAAAAATAAAAATGAGAACAGCAAAACATACCACCAGCACTGATGTCACCAGCCCAAGAGATTCAAATCCTGTACCAATGGCAAGAGTTTTTATCGTAAACTAGATGAATAACTTGACACTCAGTTAGGACACTCCAAGAGCAAGAAACTTTTCATACAATTCTCGCATTGATACAAACATTGGGTGAAACAATCACTCTGCACATTGTGATCATAGTTCCTGCAAGTCCGCATAACCTCCTTCACGTTAAGAACCTAAGCTACCATATTATCAGAGGCGGTATTCATACCTAGCAATTCAACCACAAAAGTTGATGACAAACTACTCAAACTTCATAAAGTAATTAGCATGATGAACTGGATATCTCACCATATTCCTGCAGCATCAAACTTAGATTTCCATTGAGTTTCATGGACTTCCTGAAATATGTCCTTGAATCTTCATGAAATTCACATGATAAGAAACTGGCAATGCATAATAAGTAAGGCAGACACTAAAGTTCCACATAGAATAAAAAAGGTCATGCCTCATATTAAGGTAAAAGAGAGTTTTTAATAATTCAGTTGGAACAAAGTTGGGCAGAATTAGAATACAAAAGAAAGTCTAACAAGGTAACAGCATACCTTCCATCATATTTCTTAAGAATGGTGTTTTTAGTATTAAGATAAAGTAGCCACCTTTTCTGGTAAGCAGTATTCCTTGAAGCCTCAGTAAAAGCATGAATGAACTGTTTTCAAAAAAATTATAAAAAATAAATAAATAAATAAATAATAACGCTAAAAACACTCTTCTAGCAAGTCAAATTCAGGTCAGGCACCAAGTATAAAAGAAACAAAAGAAAAAGAATAGCATTTGTGAGATCTGAACCTCATCAGTGTTATACATGGACAAGGCTACACCTCCAGCACCGGTAAAGTTGAAAATCTCTAACTCTTTCTTCTCATAATGTTTATCCAGTACTGCAGATATTCCAGTTTCCCTTAATAGGGTGACTACATACGAAGGCATTGACAGAATTATAGAACTGAAAAGACTAAAGCTGTAAAAAGTCTCTATAGAAAGTGAAACTAAGGTTGAGTTTGGATTGCACTGAAAAGCAAAAAAAATTTGCATCCGGTGTTTTTTCTGTGGGTCCCGTGCACTGTTCACGGGACCCGCAAGTACGGAAAACATCAAAAATTAAGTTAAAACTAGGTCTTATAGCACTATTCACACATTTAAAAATTATCTTGCTATAGTGTTTTCAACTTTCAGCAATAAGTGGTATCCAAACAGACCCAAATAAGATCATTGAAAAGCTGTCAACTGGGAGAGGATTTTACCAAATCCCAATTTAAGTTTCCTGGGTCCTGGAATAACCGTATCAGTTGCCCTGTACTGATCACCAAAAGCATGACATTTAATGTACATAGGCTCAGTCCAATCTGAGAAAGAAAACCAAGTTAATCTGGGCCCTTGGCTTTTTAATATTACAAACCAAGTCAAGAAAACATTACAAACCTCTTTCAAGATGGGAGATGTTTTTGCAGATATTTGGTTCTTTGAAAAGAGTACCTGGTGTAAATGGAAAGCATAGTGACCTCTTTCATCAAATAAAAATCTGGAGCAAATAACAAAACAAAAAAAAAAAAACAAAAAAGAGCAAAAACCATTACCCTGGATTTGGGTAAAGAATTTATTTTTGCACAGAAAAAAGAATGGGGGTTTAAACCCCATCATTTATCAATTCCATTGTTTCGTTATCATATATAAATAGAAGGAAATAGTACCAATATCTACGTAAAATTCCTTGTTTAAAAAATTCTGAAATTCCTCAACCAGTTATTGCTCTACTTTATCAAATTTATAAGAGAGGAGGGGGACCCTAAATCCCATCAAACACTTATTGCTCTGTATAAAAATACTATGTGGCCATGTTTTGGTGAAATTTATTTATATATTTGTAGCAGAACAGTGCAACAGGGTATGTTACAGGAAAGCTGCTAGCTGCCTTGATAATTAAGGGCCAAAACACAGAATCTCGAATCTCACTGCTCTAAAATATACTGGAAAATGAATGTACTATTTGGGGGCTTGCATTGAGAAAAAAACTGGCACTTAAATGACATTGCCACGGTCAAGACACCTTTGGAGTGAAAATAAAATATTTGATGGAATGATATCAGCAAGATTTGGTGTGCAAATCCACATTGTTTTATGTGGATTTTAATGGTGAAAGCTTAAGAATTAATCTTCAATTCATGTCAAGCTCAATTAAAATTTGCCCAAATTGAATTGAGGATATTAAACTGAAAAGCCCATCAAAAGAGCAATTTTGGGTGATTTTGATGCAATTAATTGAAGTGAGGAACAAAACCATAACAAATCTGGGACGATGTAGGAAAAGTTGAGGTGAGAAAGAGAAACATAGCTCCGATGGGATCTGGAACAACAAAATTTCCACAAAGACGACTAAGGTAGTGAATCTAGTGGTGCTGACTTTGATCAATGTTGTGGCATAGCAAGGAGTATTTCAGTCAGTGACAAGTTGGCCAAGGTCAGAGGAGCCAGAGTATTTACAGCAGGGGGATGACGTGGGAGCTGGAGACAAGCTAGTAGGGGCCATGGAGATGCGAAGGAGGTATTGACTAATGAGAAAGTGAGCAAGAAATGTGGAGGAGTTTAGAAATAACAACTGAATAGGCAGAATTTGTAAATCGAAATTTAAGAACTGAACTTCTGGCTAAAATTCTATACAGAATTTAGAATTTCTTCCTACAGCACACCCAAACAATGAATTTTATTTTATTTAAATTTGAATTCTGTCATACCCCTAATTTCTGTTTATAAATTGTCTAAGTAGCCTCCACATAATTTGACAACAAGACACAGCATTTAACAACTGTACAAGCAAGCTATTTAAATAACAAAAATAAGGACAAGCAATTACAACCTCTTTCTTTGCGACAGCTCTAATACATTGTTCAAAAAGAAAACGAGCATTAAAGGACGTAGCAACAAGCCACATTTTGTTGAAGATGGTAATCATTTTTTTTCCTAATAAGTAAGAGTGATTATATTAACCAAAAAGAAAAAACTACTTCATGCACAAAGTAGACTAAAGAATTACAGAAAAAATATGTGGTGGGTAATGTCGTGAGTTTGATAGCCATTGGCTGCATGTATAATATGCCAATAGAAACAATGTTATGAACAAGAAGCTAAGAGGTAAAAGATAGTAGACACACTTAAGAGTGGCTTAAGCATTTTCAATTATAACTCTATTGTTGATGGCATCACAATTAAGGAGACCAAGATCAAAGTATTTGATATCCAACTCCACAAAGAGAGAGAGAGTCTATTTTCAAATTTAATCTTTATTAGTTTCCACTTTCCAGCCTCATAAAGAAGTTTAGTCAAGATTTGTTGCAGAAATAAAGTACTTTTTCCCTATAAGTTATGTTTATATTTCATTTGAAAATTAAAAGCTTCAAACCTCCCATCTTTATACTATAATTTTTTTTTTAGGAAGCATAACAGCCAATCATAAGCTTTGCAACCAAGAAGTTCTCTAGTGAAGCAAAGGCAGAAGTCATGCTAAACAAAAACTAAGACATGCAGCGCAAAAAAAAAGATAGAACACATGCTACAGAAATGCATGACAGATATACAGAAGTGATTTTCCTCCTTTATTGGCAGTAATTTTATATACCCCATATTACAGGAAAGAGCAAATATGTAGGTCCTGTTTTTCTTTGGGCTTGCAATAATATTTCTTACTGATTCATCAAGTATATATATGCAGAAGTAATTGAATGCTGAGTTAATTCCATTCTGACTCAAATATATAGTTGTATGATACCTGAAGATGAGTGACTTCAGAGAGGCCTACCCATAGAGCTTCCTTTCTGCTCTGCCTGCAAAATCAATAGCCACCTTCAATGTAAGGTTACAACAAAAAGTGTTCCCATGTAAAGTACTGAAAATCAATATATAGCATGATTTATTCTGATCTACCTTTGAACAGTTGACTGAACTAGTTTTTGGATTTTGGGTTCATCTGACCATTGGCAGTCAATAGAGTGCTATCTACAAAATTGCAGTTTCTTGGCTTTTATAATTCCATGGTGTAGAATAGAGACGGTACGGGTATCTGTCAGTATTCCCTTAGTAGACATCTCCTTAAAGAGGTCCACAGCCTTATCCACATCTCCCTTATTACAATAGCCAGACAAAAGAGCTGTGTATGTCACTGTATCAGGTTCTAGTCCTCTGTCGATCATATTATCAAAGAGTGCAACAGCATCCTGAAGGTTTTCTGTCTTACAGTGCCTATCAATTAAAACAGTGTAACAAATAATATCAGGTCTTATACCATTGTCCCTCATTTCTGTCCAAACAGTTGAAGCATCCACTTTCCCTTCCTTGTTTTCCCTTGCATCTAAAGGGGAACAAACCCTTCTTAGATCTGTTTTGGAAAGGCCATCTAGTAAAACTGTGTAAGTGATGACATCAGGTTCAATCCCCCTCTCCTTCATATCATGGAAGAGATCCTGGGCTTCTTGTAAGCAATTCATTTTGCAAAAACCATGTATCATCATTGTGTAGGAAATGACATCAGGACTTGACCCTCTTTCAACTAAAAAATCAAAAAACCATCGAGCCTTTTTCATATCTCCAGCCCGACAAAGAGCAGCTAAGACTTTACTGTACATTATCTCACTTGGTTCTACATTCAATGCCAACATTGTCTCAAGCACCACAAAAGCTTCATCACAGACACCTTCCAAGCAAAGGTTAGTGAGTAGTTTAACGCATGAACTTTTTTTAATTAAAACTCCTTGCTTTGACAGCCTAACAAAAAGTTTATAGGCCTCACTTGTACAGTTCACTTCACAATACCCATTAACCAAAGCAGAATAGTTATCCACACTCTTATCCTCTAAAGTCCATAGAAATTCTTCAGCTTCCTTTACTTTGCCACCTTTACATAAACCTTCAATAATCATGTTGTGTGTAACAGAGTTTGGTTTCAAACCCTGTGCCTCCATATATTCCAAAAGGTCAAGTGCCTCAGATGCGAGGCCATTTCTAGAAAACCCAGCAGCAAGTACATTATAAACAATGATATCAGGCTTGAAACCGTTTTCCTTCATTTCCTCAAATAGATTCAAGGCATCAACAATTTTTCCTATGAAAAAATACCCTTTAATCAAGGTTGTATAGTGCATAATATCTAAACTCATACGCTTACCTTTCATTTCTTCAAGCAGTTGCACAGCTTCTTCAACTTTCCCCTGTGTGCACAAAGCATCCACCACAATATTGTATGACGCCTCATCAAGAAAAATTCCAGACCCCTTAAATTCTTCAAATAGACTCAATGCTTCCGAAGACATGCCCATGTTACACGTGCATTGAAGAATTGAACTAACAATCACACAATTACTTTTTATACCCTTTGACACCATATCATTATGGAGAGCCAAAGCTTTTAGCAAATTGCTACTCTTGCAGTACCCATGGATCATTGCACCGTAGCTTTGTGCATCAGGGACCAGCCCTTGTTTTTGCATGTCAAGAAAGACACTCTCTGCATCATCTAATTTCATCTCGTCACAGAATCCACGAATGACAACAGCATAAGCATACGCTTCTATAGGGGCATCTGCTCCTTTCCATGCTTGTAGCACTTGATATCCCAAATCCGACCTCTGATGGGTGCAAAGCCCTTTGATATATGCAGTGTAAGCAAAAGCTCTAGGAGTAATCCCTGCTACCTCCATCTCCTGAAACACATAAACAGCTGCTTCCAAATCACCCTTCCTGCAGAGTGCCTTGATCATAATTGCATAGGTGTAATCATTAGGGCTCAAACCTAATCTCTTCAGCTGCTCATAAATGGCCACAGCCATGTCCACTTTGCCATGCTCAATTAATCGATTCATTAGAAAATTACAAGTGAAGATATGAGGAATGAACCCCCGTCTCTTCGTTTGGAACAAAACATCAATGGCCTCATCAAACATACCGATGCTAACATAAGACTTAACCAACGCATTGTATGCTCTAACCAATGTCTCATCAGCCTGCAATCCCTCCACCACCACAAGCCTTTCAAACAAATCAGAAATTTCAAAACCCGGGTGTTGACGATGGCCATTAGAGGACCCAACAATGACTTCCAAAAACACAGCATCCAACTTCCTATCCAGACCCCAATGGCATAAGATCCTAACAAGCGCGGCATACGTGGATACATCATGCGCGAAACCCTGTTCCTTTAACCGGTCAAAGAATGAAATTGCGGTCTTGGGATCCCTTTTCATAGAGTTCAAGATTTGGACAACCCGGGACGCATCAAATAAGTCCTGAGCTACAGGGGTGCTAGTTTTGGTGGTGTTAAGGTTGTGGGTATAACCAGAAATATCAGTTGCAGTACTATTAGCATAAGAAGAAGAGGCCGTAGATGAGGACAACGATGATGATGCATATTCATCATCAGACGATTGAGTTGGGTTGAGGAATGCAAGGGCAGTAGAGATGGACTTGAAAGAAGAAGAAGTGGAACTCAATATTCTGGGAAAACCCAAATTGAGTCTAACTGATGGATGAAACCACATGGACATTAACACTCATATCGAAAGCAGAGAGAGATTCCCAAACACCACAAACATATATATAACTATGTTTTATGCCCTGTATTTTTTTCCCCAAGCTAATGAAAACTAAACCAAGACCAAAACCAAGCAATGAACACAACAACTCAAATGTGTGTTTAGGAAGTGTTATACCTTACCTCAACTCAATACAGTTGGTGGTGCACAGCCGGTTTTCGGAATATCACCGCCGGATGATGGCGGTTTGGCGGCGGTGGTGGTGGGTGCAAGGAGAAGGTCGACCACCGCTGGGTTTGAGGAGAGGACAGGGATAGAGAGGCAGACAGAGAAAGAAAACCTAGGCGTTGAGAAGCTAACGTTAGTTTTAGCTTAAAATTTGCTCGGTTAAAAGTCTCCTGTCAGTGATTTTAAATGACGTGGCATATTTTTGGACCATGGATTTATTTCAAATCAATCTCAGCCCTTAATTGGACACTCTCCATTTAGACTAGTTCTTTTTTTTATTATTAAAAATAAAAATAAATCATCTTTTTTTACAATTTTTTTTTATAGAACAAAAAATCTTGCTACAAAATTTGTGGTAGCTAATAACTAAACTTCCACTAACAAAATTAAAATTGTTATATATTTAAAAAATTTAACCGTTGAATTGTATATTCTTTATGTTTCTAATATACATCTCAAATTTCGAGTCAATCATGTTATTTACTATTCAAATTATAAAATTAGTTTTTATATATAAATCCAAGTTACAAAATTTTGAAATTTAAATATTTGATTGATTATATAGCTGTAAGGGCTCAAAATGTAGTGGACCCTAAACACTGAAAACTGTAGAGAAGTGGGTACACGGACTTGGCATCACCAAAGTGAACAACGGTTAATTTATTTATAACAAATAATAGGGGTTATGGAACTAGACGGAATCCATCTTAAGAAATTTGGCTAAGTGTTTGTATGAGAAAGGATCATCACTTTGGTCGTGTTTACCAAACATACTTGTTCTCGGACCAGGCCGAGAATCTATTTTTCTTAGAGTTGGTAGATCTTCTGTCCCCTTTTCTTTCTTTTTTGAACCCCCCCCCTTTTTAGTGGGAGTCCTCTTGGTTATATAGTGTCGCTCTAGTTAATCTCAGTCGTCCATTTGTAGGTTATTCGGTTACCCTAGATGAGAGATTGTCCCATCATCTGTTTTTGTAGACTTTACGTTAGTTCTCAGCCGTCTTTGCAAGCTTTTCTATTAGTCGGAGTAATCGAGGCAACTGAGTTCGTTGGTCGCATCATCATTAAAGAGGTCAGGATGTTGGTAGGATATTTTTGATGGATATAGGATATTTCCCTTTAGTGATGTCGGTGTGCCGAGGACAGGTCATCCTCGGCGCGGCCTTTCGGATGTTCTGGGCTCTTTCCCATTGTCCTCGGCCTCAGCACTATCCTCGGCGCGGGCCTTGGGCCGCATGTGATGGGCCAGCGCGGTTAATGTAATAGGGCCCCACAATAGCTATTGATCTTAATCTTCTAAAAATTTTATAAGCATTGAAGGAATAAAAAGAAAATGTAATCCAAATACATATCTAATAAAAAGATATTAAGTGAAGTTTCGTACCCAAACTTTATCCCTTTTTTAATTGATACCTACGACATAATTGCTTAAAATACCTAATGAGTTTCTTTAGCCAAAGTTTGAAATACTCTCTAACTTAGCTAAATCTTGTTACACTCTTCTTATTGCACACTCTAAATATACTTCTTATGAAATCATGAAAAATTTCAATTAAAATTATGATATTGTGAAAATACGATTTCAACTCATGTGATAATGTATGTGATAAGTGTGCAATAGCCCATGTGTGATAATCATTATTCCTCTAACTTTGTCCTCACAGTAGTGTGAGATGGCAAGTTGAAACTTTCACTTAGCTCCATTACTTGCCACTTTTATTCTACATTAGTATTATGCTCATAAGATGCACAACTTAATCAAGAATAATGTTGAACTTTTTTATTAAAAAAAAAAAAAAATCCATTAAAATATTTTATAATTAAAAAAATTCATTTTAAGCTACAAGACAAATGAGTATAGTATTACTCTAAATTTTTATCAAAAACCGAAATAATGGATTATAAAATTTAAACAGAATAATAATAATAATAATAATGAAACTCATTTTAAATATCTTAAGTTTGTTATTATTGAGTTTTAATCGAATTGGTTTTTTTATTTTTTTTTTTTCGTAGTAGAGTTTCATTTAAGGTGTGTTAATCGTTTAATGTACATATAATGAATCACAATATTTTTTTGAGCTACAAGAGTGAATCACAATATTATACCATATAACTTCTAATACTTTCATTGAGTGAGATGGCATGATCTAACATATACAACCTAGCTTTTATCATTAAATAAAAAAAAAAAAAAAAATGATGATAGAATATTAGAATTATTAAAAAAAAAATTGTATACACTATTTTTTTTTATTATAGTAGTACCTTTCAAACTTTTCGAAACTTTGACAACAAAGGTTCACTTAAAACAATTATATTACTAATTTAACATACTTATAGCACATGACACAATAAGGGAAAGAAAAGAGAGGAAAAGATCAATTAAAAAAAGAAGAGTGTCAATCTAACATAACCACAACGTATAAGATATAACTTTTATTATATGATATGATATAGGTGATGGGAATATACCCAAAATTCTCAAATATGTGAAATGTAAAATTAAAGAAAAATATATGCAAAAAAAAAAAAAAAAAAATCACACATAAGACAGTATTTACGTGATTTGAAAATTTGCCTCCGTCCATGGAATTGTAGGGATTTCACTATTTTTAAAGAAAAATATAAGATGCGGTAGTACAATTTTCTCTCTAAAAAACAACCTAAAACTCTGATCTCTAAAACAACAGTTTTTATATCATCTACTCCATGAATTAAGCCTCAGAAAATCTCTCATTAAAAACCATAACAATATTTTTTTCGGGTTGAGTTATATGACTCTGAAAGGGAATAAAAGGATGTAGAATATACAGTTGATGAAATTTATAGAAATTCACAGAATGTACTAATAAGTTAAAAACAAATTGATAGAAATTAATAAGTTAAATTGATTTCATCGTATTAAAATTAAATAATGTAATGTTGTTAAGAGCATCTGATCTGAGTATGAAAGAATTTCATTTTTTATGTTAGTATAAAACCGTGGAGGTCTTCTAACTTAAAAATTAAAATTAAAATATTTTTCTCAAAAAAATAAAAATAAAAATAAAATCAATAATTGGATATCTCTTAAGTTCTAAGCTTTTCTATTCTCTAAAAAAATAAAATAAAATAAATAAAAAGCGGTTCTAACCTTTTTTATAAAAAAATTGGACGTCTTTTTTTTTTATTTGTTTAAATTTCTACCCAATATATATATATATATATATATATTGATTAAATTCAATCCCTATACAAATGGGCAATCCTAATACAAATAGGATTTGGGTTGGGCCAACGCGCATGAGTATATGACCGTTGGTTCCTGAGGAAAAAAAAATAATAAATAAAAAAATATGACCGTTAAACCGCCTTGTATATGCAGGTACTCTAAAATCAAAACCAAAAAGCACCCACAACACAATTCCAACAAAAAGAATCAATGAAAAATACCCTCTTTTGCTCTGCGTCTTCCTTTCCCGTTGGAATATCAATGGAAGAAATCGCAACAGTGACAGAGACCGAGATAGAGGCCAAGAATTGCCTGCAGAAAACTCCAACGAAGAATATTTTGGGAAGGAAGCGATCTTTGCAACAAGATTTCTTGACGCTGTCTCTCAACAGCTGTCATCTCGACGCAGCAACAAGAGATCATCAGCAAGAAGAAGAGTATCAGATGAGTTCCCCGTCTCCGCCTCCCACTCCCATTCGCCGCCGCAACAAGCGTTGCCGCCGCCTCATGTTCTTTGCCACGGGTTCAACAACAACGCCGCCGTCGTCGACGGCTCCTGCTCCTGCTCCTGCTCGGCCGCGTGCTTTGTTTGCGTCAGAGGGAAACGCCTTGTAATGAGTTCCACCATTCTTTGTGTTGATGGCAAGTGAGAGTGATCATCTTAGTTTTTTGTTTTTGTTTTTGTTTTTTTTTTAATGGGGATTTGAATCTTGAAATCTCACTTAAAAATACTTAAATTACAAGATTTTTGACACTCAATCGGCTCTCTTTGCATTCAATTGGCTCTTTTACGTTCTTTAATTTAGGCTATTTAGCTATTTTTCTTGCATGTTTACAGAGTTTGACTATATATAAAAATTATGATTATTACATATTCGTTATTGCATGTATATGTTTTTTATGAAATTGTGTTTTAAAATACACAATTTTACAATTTTAATCAAAATCAAATTTAAAACACGATTGCAAAGGAATGTGTGTGCAGTGTGTGCATCTTTATTAGTCTCCATAATTGCATGTATCAATCTAGAAGAATTTTACCTGCAAAGAGTATCATTCAGGCTGCCTTTTTGAGTAGCTTAGTGAAAAGTTCGAAGTAGTATGAGTGTTCGATATTATTTTTCTATCTTTACAAGCTTAATTATCACCATTTAAAAAAAATGTTTTATAAATTTATTCTTCTTCTCCCTTCCTCCTTTCTATTTTTTATTCTTTTTAAAAAAATATTATCTGTTACGTACGGTGTTAAAAGTGATTGTGTAGATTGCATTAAAAAAAAAGTTTGTGCAGGTTGCTGTGGGTCTTCGGCATTACATTTGTTAATTAATATATACGATTGCCTTATTCTTCCAACAAATAAAATTTATTACTTAAAAAAAAAACTTGATTAGATATGTTTTTTTTTCTTCTATTTAACATACTGTTTTTTTTTTTTTTGGACAAATTACATTTGATCTCTTATTCTTTAAGGTGGTTTCAAGTCAAACACTATAGTACTTTCTAAGTTTTTAAATGCAATCTTAAAATTTAAGATAGTTACAAATTAAACAATATAATTTTGTTACTTTTAAATAAGATCCTTAACTTGTAAAATCACACACACACACACATATATATATATATATATATATATATATAATTTGAACCCGCAAAGTATAGGGTTTAAATTGATATGATTTTAAAAGCTTGTAAGGGTTAATTGATAATGAATGTCTACGGTCTACTTCATGATTTAATTTGAAACTTTAGGGTAGGAAATTATATTTATTCTTCTTGTTTTTGCTAATTGCATGGTTATCAAATATGTCCAACTTAGATTTGGTTTGAATTCAGTGCATTAGACTGTTGAAATGATGACATGTGGCCAAAAGTAAACACGTACCACCATATTGTGACGGATCCAATACAACTAAATATTGGACAAGAAGCTCTATTTGCCCAACTTCGATATCAATAATATCAAAAATAATAATAATAATAATAATAATAATAATATCAAAAATGAAAATGGACAATTTTGAAATAAATGTTAAAGATTAATAAAGACCAAATCTGGAATTACTCTATATTTATTCATTATTGGCCCATTTCTTTCCAAAAAAAAAAAAAAAGAGGCCCATCCAAGATTGCCTTAACCTTTAAGAGGATATCCATACTGATTTTCCTGTATTTTGAGACGTACGAAACGTGCCGAAAGGAGTATTGTTGATTTCATAGACGGAACCCAAATATATATAGACACTATTAGCACGCAAACACCGAACCCACACGACTATTAAGTGTTAACAGCTTGATACTAATACTAAAACGAGATGGTGTTGAATAAATGTACATTATCCCAAATCAAATGAACTTGTGATTTATTCTCAAAAAAAAAAAAAAAAAAAAAAATGAACTTCGATCTGATGCTTAACGTGGGTACATTGAAAACCCCAATGTATACGAAAACTAATGCCACGTGGCAACAATTTGCTAGAAGATTGCTAGAAAAACTGATTACCAAAACTGGGTCAACTAATTGCCAAGATGTCAAAATTTTAATTTGATTTTCTATTTTAATTCTTACTTTTCTGAAAATGTCAAAATACTAATTCTTAGTTTTTGCTTCTTACACAGGGTTCAAATATTTTAAGCAAGTTAAAGATTTCAGCCCTTGTAACCCGCCACCATCCACATACCTCACATGGCCCTATTTTTTGTTTTTTGTATTTTTTTTTTATTATTAAAAGATTGAACATGGCCCTAATTATTTGGTGCATAGGAGATTGAAACATACTTTCAATATTATGGCATTTTCTAGGGTTTATAATCAAGACCTTGAGGTTTCAATCCCATCTTCTACTTAAAAAAGTATCAAAAAAATATTTACTACTAATTTTAGTACAAAATTTTTAACAAGAAATGTAATTAGTGTTGAATTAATAATGTAAGAGATAAAATTTTGATTACCTTTTATGTTTACATTGACATTGGTTTTCTAATCTTTTATCCACCCCCCCCAAAAAAAAAAAAAAAAAAAAAAAAATGACGCTGATCGATAAGACTTTTCTATTGTAAAACTGCTAGTATTTAATTTCTAGCATTACTCTGCAGGATTTATGCAAATAACGTTACTCTCACATCTCAATCGGCTTTGGCATCTTCCTAAGATTTAGGTAAAACACCAATTTATAGATAATAATAGTTATAGTACTTGGATTAAAATTATCTGAAGACTTCGTAGAATTCTAAAAATTTTAACCATTACCCATTTTGAAATTAATGAATTGGATTTTACCATATTACCAACCTTTAAATAAACTTTAACTATCATTCCAAAATGGATGGATAGAACTTTAATTAATTAGAAACTCTAGACCTTAATGGTTATAGTTAATCTTTCCACTTTCCTCTTTAGACAAAAGTAGTTACTTTTACAGTTACAGTTTAACTGTCAACATGCAATGAAGCGTAGCTACTCTTTCTTCTCTTCTCATGCAGTGCAATAACCCTTCTTCTATGAGAGATGTAACTATTCATGCACGTAACCCCTAGCTTCTTTAAAAATCCCTCCATTAACAGAATATGCTTGAGAGTTTTTCGAAGAAATCTCTCTGTCCATCTTCATTGTCCGTGCATCAAATTGTTGCCTTGTGTGTGAAATTCAGAATCTCTCCCTTACTTTTCCCATACTCCAACTTTATTAATAAGAACTTACGTGAAGTAACATTTCCTTATTATGTTACCACAACAAAGATGGTCTTCTCTATTACTTTTGTTTATATATATTTTTGGAGTTTGAGAAGATTATAAACCATCTTTCCCTGCAACATTTCTGGGTTTGATTAATGCACATCATCAAAAAATATTAGAGAAACCATGTTATCCATTACAAATATCTTGAGGTGTCAAAGACCAATAACAAAACAAATCTCAGTTCGTATTTTGATACGTAATTGGCACAAAGAAGCAATTCCAGTGGCATGGGAAAAGCCTGAAAAGGGGTGGACTAAGTTGAACTTTGATGGGTCTTCCAAAGGTAAAGCAAACAAGGCCAGCATTGGAGGGGTGTTTAGAAACCACAAGGCTGAATTCATACTTGGTTATGCAGAATCCATAGGAAGGGCTAATAGCACCATTGCTGAATTAGCTGCACTTCGACGAGGCCTTGAATTGGTGCTCGAAAATGGTTGGAACGACGTGTGGCTTGAAGGAGATGCCAAGACATTGATCGATATTATTGCAAAAAGGAGACAAGTTAAATCCTCAGAAGTGCAAAGGCATATTAGTGACATAAATTTGATTATATTGGAGCTTAACAATTGCCTTGTGACTCATGTATATAGAGAAGGTAATAGAGCTGCTGATAAATTTGCTCAGATTGGCCATCATATGGAGAAGCCTGGAATTTGGAGGAATGTCCCTCCTGATGAACTTTCAGCCATTATGAAAGAAGATGCTGAGGGTAAGACTGTACTTCGATTAAGATAAGCAGATTATTATAGGACTAGTTTTTGTTTATTTATTAGTTTGTACATTTATTGCTAGCTAGGAAGATATATATAGCAATTCTTCATTTTTCATGTGTAAGATGCTTAACATTTCTCATAAGCTTCTTTCATCATGGTTAATTATCTTGTATATGCAATTCATTGGATACCCGCCAAAATGTATATAGTTGTAAATTTTATTGAAATGTAATTGCACAAAGTAGTGTTTATGCACTGCAAAATTGATCTAGGCCCTTTCTTATAATGTCAGATTTCTCACATATATATAGTTTGTCAATGTCATGGCACACATGTAACTAACGTAAGTTATTCTTCTAAAAAAGACAAAAAAGTTATAAAAGGGGACCCGTTTTGACTTTTTATAACAATTTAATCATTTTCGTTCATAAAAAATAACAATTTTATCATTTCCGTAATACTATGTGCGTGCTATACCATCAAAAATGAGTTTAGAATGTCCCTTTCATCTCATTTTGCTTTCTGAGTTTTCCTCAAATTTACTTAAAATAACTCATTTCAGCTCACCAAATTTCCATTTCTGTTTCATTTTCTAATGATTTCATTTTCATGGATCTTCTACCTGACTTTATTTTATTTGGAGAAAAATATGTGCTGCACAAAGTTTTGGTGGTCCTTTCCAGACAAATTTCAAAAAAATAGTTCCTTTTTCATAATGCCATATGTAGCTCCAAGATGAAGTTGTTTACCTATATACGACTTCAAGCATAGTCACGACTCACCAGTCAGTGTCAATTTTATACCACAATATGTAATACTACAACTGCCACTTCATTTTAAATGATATTTCTATAAACACAAAGAAATTATCATAGAATAAATACCATAAATTTTAAAGAAAGAGAGGCGCTGCGTTTGTGAGTCAACTATTGCCATGTGAAACACAAAATAGAGTGATTTTTTTGTCTTTCCGGGGCATCTTGAAGTCCCATTCTAGATGACAAGTAACTTAAAAATTATGCATATGACAGAGATCTACCAACCACTTAAAGGTCCCTTTCCAAACATGTACCATGAATATGTCAAGCTTATGAAAACGTCAATAGGATACTTAAATAACCTTACCAACTATATGGGAATGAATGAAAAACGAAAAAGGGGGACTAATATTTTGGTATACCTGTCAAGAATGAGACAGTTGGGGGGCTTGGGAAGAAATGTAGTACAAGATTGAAGATTCCAGTACAGTTTACTAGTACAAATATCATCTTGATAAAGCATTTTTATATTTGGTTTAGCAGCCTAGTAGTGAGTTGCACTAGCTCTGGATCTGGCAAGTAAAAAATGGTAGTACAAATCGTGTACTACACCATGTAGGCTTCTTTGCATATATATACATACAAATTTTAATGCACCAAGATGCTTAATTTGATGTGATTCAGTTTTGAGTAGGCATTGGAGACTCCCAGATTGAAGAAACATCATTGAGTGCAGCGTTGATGAAAGTGTGTGTCTGTTTCCTATTTTCTATAGGGAGAATCATGGGCCAGTGTTGTGGGACAATTTCATTAGCGCTGCACTCAATCATGTTTTTTTGCTATATGGGACAATGCTACAGAGAAACCTAAACGTCACAGGTTCTTTCTTCTTCATTTGTTTAATTTTTTTTTAAGGCTCCCTTTGTTGTTTGGAAAGAGCAAATCTTGAAATTGTTCAGAATAATGAAATTGGCTTCCTTTTAACATTTATTATATATATACATATATATCGAATTCCTGATAAATTCTTCGCATGTTTCGTGAATAGTCAGGACATTGAAAAACATCTAGAGAGTCATTTAGAGAATCGGCCTGATTTTATCTCCAACGTTCCGTTTGAAGAAACGAAAGATTTCAAAGAATCGATATCTTTTTAGTTGTTGAATCTTTCTTTGATTGATCCATGTGTGATATTCCGAATTCTCATTATTAAAGGAATGGAAATGATCTCAAAATCGATTTTCTATGTATATAATAGTTGCAACCAAGTTTTGACCCAAGGAGAGGGAAAATGTGAGATTTTTTTCTTATAACGTTTTCAATATACCATTTTGCAGGAAATAGATACCAACAAGCAAGTCCTCTCAAAATATAGCTTACAAGCATGAACAGCTTTTTTTTCTTTTTTTTTTTCCTTTTTTTTTTTTTTACATGCAAACACCTGGATCCTTAATGCAACTGCACATTATCTACAATTCAGAGTAAAATTAATTTCTCTCTTTATTTTCCAGAAATGATGGATTGGTCGTGAACTAAGAACACTGTTGCAAATTGCCCTCATCGATGATCAGCCAGATTTAAACAATGCAGTATTAAACTATTACTTTTTTTATGAAACAATGCAGTATAATTTATTGTGAAGCATTGGGGCCAGAAATAAATGAGCCCTCTATAGTATAGAGTTCAATTGAGCTTCTCGAGATATGCTTAAACATAGCACACTTTTTTTTTTGGGGGTTATTGCATTCTTTACTGTCACATAGTTTTGTATATCAAACAGTTAGTTCATGTCATTCAATTCTGTATATCCACATCATGGTCATCAATGACAGTTGACGAAGTGTACCAAGAAATATATTTCATTTATTAATCTGTGTCATATTATAAGAATATGGTTCGTTTTACTATTACTTTTGCTATTTGGAAATCCATTTTTGGCTACTGCAATGCCTCAAAGGCCACCTTTAATTTATGTCAACAAAAACGAACAAGGATTAAGCAGCTGCATTCAATTTAGATTTACACGAACTTTGAACCCAATGCCTCAAATGAATCTATACAAATTCTAACCCGTTTGAGTATGATATCTGCTTTATATAAAAGAAAATGAAACCCTACACCTATGACCTAACCATCTCAGAATGACACACAATGGATTGCAGTCGAGCCCTTTACTATATTTAGCAGGCCCCATGTTAACAAAGTGAGAAATTCCTTTTTTTTTCCTTTAGGTAAGCAAGTGAGAACATCATTTACAAGTGCCAAGGGAATCAACATTAGCAAATTTTATGAAAATGGTTCATGTCACATTCCCTTGATGAGAATTAATTCAGCTACACGAATTAGAAAAGGACGTCATAGATTTTAAATCCTATCGAATCTACCAAAAAAATCAGCTATACACTGCCAAACATGCCTCTACAGCAACAAAATCTGCTTTACCATGCACCAAAATGGAGTTTGATTGTTGGACAAATAACTTTGTTAATCATATGATATAACTCCAAATATGGACAGAAACTTTCAGATCAAACTTTACATATGACAAAACAAAATAATGCAGATAGCAATCTTTCAATGAATTGCACACTTTTATAAAGCCTATTCTATAAGATAAAGATTGATAAATTTAACCCAATAGAGTAGGTAACCAGTTAACCCCAGATCAACAAAAAAATCAAAGACTCATTCCTCACTGGTTACTGCATTTCCTACTCATTGCATTACCAATAATTGGTCCCAAAGCTTGACAAGAACATTAATTAAAGCATATAATATACTATATTGCATTGCTTTCACTCCCCCGCATCAAATTAGACCATATCAAATATGAAACAATAATACAAAAAACAAAAATTCTCCTATATATTCTCCAATTTCTTCATTTTACCAACAAAATTTGCTTCCAGAATCACTCAAAAAAAAAAAAAAAAACACAAAGAACAAAAATTTATAATCTGCTTTGAGATTGACAGTCTGCTATAAAAGATAAAATCTGCTAATAACGAAAACAAAATCTAAAAGAGTCGTGATTCGTGGCAATTACACTGATCCTGATCCCCCACTTGTGACCAAAAATTGAAGAAATCGAGACCAAATTGGACTCTTTATTTCCCGTTAATTACGGAATATGCCATCTCTAACTTCGATCTCTCACAATAAATACTCACTGAAGAGATAACAGGAAAAAAAAAAAAATATTAAATAAATTACGAAAGTCCTTTTCTTTTTCTCTGACCCCAAAAACCACAGCCACTTCTCGTTTCTCAGTCCCCAGCAAAATTTTCTCGAGAAAATTTCAATTTTCCGAGAAAATTTTTAAAAAATTTGCAATGGAGGAAGAGGAGGCTCTGGCGGACCATCTACGGTGTAGCCGTACGGACGGTCGGCAATGGCGGTGCAAGAGGAGAGTGATGGAGAACATGAAGCTTTGCGAGATTCACTATCTCCAAGGCCGTCACAGGCAGTACAAGGAGAAAGTACCTGAGTCTCTGAAACTCCAGAGGAAGAAGAAGAGCAAGAAATCGCAGGGCTGCAAAGAGACGGCTTCTTCGGAGTTTGGGATTAGGGTAGAGAGAGTGAAGATGAAGCGGAAGGTGAAGAAACCGGCGAGGGTTTCGGGCTCGGAGGCGGCGTTGCTGGACGAGACATTGCGGAAGATGAAGTCGAAGAAGAAAGGGAATTTGCAGCTGGAGCTGATCAGAATGGTGCTCAAGAGAGACTTGGAGAAGAAGAAGAAGAATAAGAAGATGAAGAAAAGCGATTTTCCTTCCGTGAAGAAGAAGAAGAAGAGTGTGAAGACGAAGCAGAATGAGATTGAATTGGAGGACAATAGCGAAGAGGAAGAAGAAGAAGAAGAAGAGTTGACGAGACAATTGCCGAACGGAGTAATGGCGATATCGCCGGTACCGTCGCCTTCGCCGCGGAATTTCAACAATGTAGATGGAAATTGCGATGTGAAAGTAGGAGTGGAGAACGGAGTGGTTAGGCGGCGGTGTTTCCGGTCCAAGAACATCGAGCCTTTACCGTTCGGCACAATGCAGGTACTAATTGTGGTTTTTTTTCTTTGTTTGTGTTTATTGCTTTTTGATTGGTTTCTGATTGATTTTATTGAATGTAGTTCATGCCTTGTGGTCGGAATGTGGCGGAATCGAGGAGGGGAAAGAGGAAGAGGAGGTGCCATTGTTGTCGAAGAAGCGGTTCGTTGAGTCTTGTTTCGTGTTCCAGTTGTCAGAAAGAGTTCTTCTGTGCGGATTGCATCAAAGAACGGTTTGTTTGATTCGCTCACTCGGCTTTCATTTTTTATTTAATTGAAAATGATTATCAATGTTCTGTTTTGTGTTGAGTTTAGCTAAATTGTGTGTAGAATAATGTGGGTTGTTGCTACAAATGCTCAATTTATTGGTGCAGTGTTGAGGCTAGGAAAAGATTAGAGAAGCATGGTTTAATTAGTTAACTATTTATCATAAAACAATCCATATTTATATATTACATAGTACAAGTGTGAGATCATGAAAGAAAAGAATGAAACGAGTTTGGAATGATAAAAATCGGTGCAGGATGTATTTAAATCCTTATGTCAATCCAAGGCATAAAGAATTTATGTCTTGCCACTTTAGTTATCTATTTACCTATTGCCTTATCCAATTTTGTATATCACACTTCTGAAAACAATGACATAATCCACAATAGGTAGGATAATTAGTTAGGGATCAAGCCTCATGAAGTAAAGGTTACTAGTTAGCAATTCGCCGTCCCCTCCCCCTGGGGGCCAGAACTTACTTAGGAAAGCAAAAAACAGTTTGGGAGATAATTTTGGATCCTACAGGTAAAAATTCCTTTATCTATATTATATCTTTTCCCTTTCACGCTTAAAACGATTTTGTCTTAACATTGTTTCAAAAGGCATGTCATATAATGATGCATTTCTGCTTGTGAATGTATGAGTAGGCCCAACACTTAACTCATAAGTGGACCAGGATGAAGAATCTTTTAGAACAGGTCCTCCTACTGAAAGTAGGAGGAGATTACCTAAAATTATTTTATAAAGAACGCAATAACCTAGATAGTAATAAAAAAATGTAGTAGTAATATCAAACGCACATGCACTTGCACAGGCATAGATAGAGAAAAGAGTGGTCAATTCTTTATATTGCAGCCAACACTGGCAAAGAAATCATCCCTTTGAAAGCCTTTTTTTTTAAGAGGAGGAGGAGCATAACCATTCATTCATTCATTCATGGTTTTTCATTTAGAACTGTTTATAGAACTTTGTGTGTGCAGCCTCCTCTCCTGCTTTCTTTCAAACTATTCCTATACTTCATAATTTATATATTTTTCCAAACTTATTTATTGAAATTATACATGAGTGAAACATCTTTATGCCCCTTAGCAACATTATCTAAACTTATATCCAGGTCACTGAACCAATTGATTTTATTTAGGTATTTTGATACTCAAGAAGATGTTAAGATGGCGTGTCCAGTCTGTCGTGGAACTTGCACCTGTAAGGATTGTTCAGCTAATCAATCTAAAGACAGAGAAAGTAAGGTCTGACATTAAAGTTGGCTGATAGGTGAATTATGCATGCTTGTTTCAATTTTGAGTGCTGATTCTTCAATTTCTGTATATGCATTGTTTCAGGATTCGTTAGGGGAGGAAAATAAAGTTGAAAAAATACTACGCTTCCATTATTTGATCTGTATGCTTCTTCCTGTATTAAAACGAATGAACCACGACCGGAGTGTTGAGCTTGAAACAGAGGCAATAACAAATGGTAGTGGCAATGATTCTCCACTTATTGATGTTTTGTGCCTCACCTTATCATCATTTTCTGATGTATCTGTGTGCAACAGGGAAGAAAACTTCCGAAGTTCATATCAAGCAGTCTGAATTTGGCTGCAATGAGCAAAATTGCTGGTATGTTATATTCTTCTTGAAAGTTTTGATATCATTGATGGAATTTGACTAATTTGTCTTTTGTTGTCTGTCTTTTTTGCATGATATGACTTTGGGCACAGCAGTAACTGCAAAACTTCAATTGTGGATCTCCATAGAAGCTGTCCAAATTGTTCATATAATCTCTGTTTAAGTTGTTGTAAGGATTTTTGTCGTGGGAGCTTCACTGGAAGAATTGACACATTTATTTCAAAGAACTCAAATGGAAGGAAAGCTTGTATATCTGGTGACAAGCAACTTTCACTGAAGAAGCTGGCCAAGCAAAATTCTGGTACATACCTTTCCTCATCTGCATCAGTGTCTGACTGGAAAGCTTGTAATGCTAATGGTAGGATATCTTGTCCTCCTACGGAATTTGGTGGTTGTGGTGATAGCTTCCTTGATTTGAGATGTATTTTTTCCTTGAGTTGGATCAAAGAGCTGGAAGTAAGTGCTGAAGAAATAGTTTGCAGCTATGAGGTTCCAGAAGCTTTTGACACATCTTCATGCTGCTCAGTATGTCTTGACATAGATCATAAAGCCGATGGAATTGAGCATTTGCAAGAAGCAGCTGCAAGAGAAGATTCTATTGACAATTATTTGTATTACCCCACACTTCTGGACGTTCACAATGATAAGCTTGAACACTTTCAGAAACATTGGGGTAGAGGCCATCCTGTAATAGTTCGTAACGTGCTTCAGTCTGCATCAGATTTGAACTGGGATCCAGTAGTCATGTTCTGCACTTATCTTGAGCAAAGCATTGCCAGATATGAGAATAATAAAGATTTTCTCGAAGCTACCAATTGCTTGGATTGGTGCGAGGTCAGTGTATTCCCATGAAAATATATGCCATGTTAGAATGTGATATACTTTTTTCAGTTTTTTGCATTCATGTTAATATTGTTAGGATGCAATCATGGTTCTAATTCACAGTTCTTGTTTGCTTCATGTATCCTGATTCTGTCATGGCAGGTAGAAATTGGTATCAGGCAGTATTTTATGGGTTCTCTGAATGGGCAAACACATAAGAATACGTGGCAAGAGAAGTTTAAATTGAAGGGTTGGCTTTCTTCGCATTTATTTCAAGAACAATTTCCATCTCATTATGCTCAAATAATCCACTCTTTACCACTTCAAGAATATATGAATCCCATATCTGGTCTTCTAAATTTAGCTGCGAAGTTGCCTCAGGAAATCCCAAAGCCGGACCTAGGTCCATGTGTCTATATTTCCTATGGCTATGCTGAGGAACTTGTACAGGCTGATTACGTGGCAAAACTATGCTATGACTCGTATGATGTGGTATGCCTAGTTCTTTCTCCCAGCATTGTGATCAAATTTACAATTCATCTCTTGAATTTTGGATTTATGCTTCTTTTTTTTTTTTTTTTTTTTTTTTGGGTCAAAACCACTCTATTTTACTCAATTGAAAAAGAAATGCTCTGTTTCTAACTTAATTGACAATTTTTAACCTCCCCCACCCCCACCTCTTTTCCCGAAGGAAAAAGAAAATCTATCATTTATGGATGATCAAATTTCCATTATCTTTGCAATAATGTGTGTTATATATATGCTGATCAAAGATTTTATTTGAAGTTCTCATCCTTTTGAGAATAAGCTTCAGTTGAAACATGCATGCTCTTTAGTATGACCTTCCTTATTCTCTCTGTAGGTTCCTTGTGCTATAATGTGACAATGTCCAATAGTTCGTGTAACCAAGCCATGATGTGTTCAGTGGTGCCCTTATCCTTATTCCTAATCAAAATAATTAGTTGTTCAAGCAAACCTAAATTATTTACTCTTGTTTATTGTGAGTCTGTGACACATGCTTTTAGTGATCTAGGAGAATCAACCTGACCAATTCTCATCCAATTTTCTAGTCATATATTATATTTTGAAAGAAAAGCTTCTAACTCTGCTGTAATCTATGTTATTCTAGGAAGATAGCATCTTCAAATGTAGCATCTTCTTTCATTATTCTGCCCCTTGTAGCATTCCCTCTGAATATATATGCATTGGTGCTCATTCTTTCATATATTATAGAAGGTAGAGATTGGTTGGCATGTATGTAGTCAAGGCTTCTGTGAAAATTGTGTAATCTGTGCCATTTGTTTGTTTCTGTGATTCCAGGTGAATATTTTGGCACATACTACAGATGCCCCTATCTCTGCAGAACAGCTTACAAAAATAAGAAAACTGCTGAAAAAGCACAATTCTCAATGTCAAAGGGAGTCATCCAGGACTACTGATCAAATAAAAGCTAATAAAGTAAATAAAAAATTGTCCAATGGTGAAAACATAGAAGACTCAGGATTGCAGAATATGATTGGGGAGGAAATGCACTTGCGAAAGAGAGTTGCTAGAGTATCTTGCTTCTCTCCTGCTTCACATGAAGAATGTGTTAGGAGTCTCAAAAATAGTAAGATGTCCCAAGATGAGGGATATGATTCTGATTCCGACTTTGATACTGAACCCTCTTTATCTTCTAATGGGCCTGTTCTAAGCTCTCGAACATCAGATAAGAGGAAGTTTGGAAATCACAGTCAAAACTCTAATTCTTATAGAAAGAAATTATTTTCCGAGTCTTCTGGCGCCCAATGGGATGTCTTTCGTAGGCAAGATGTTCCAAAGCTTATAGAGTATCTCCAAAGGCACTCTAATGAGTTCAGCCATATGTCTGGTTTAAACAAGCATGTAAGTGCAAAAAAAGAAGAAACATTCTATTAGCAGGTCAGAGTTAATGCTGATTCACTTTAAATACTTCTGCAGGTAGTTCATCCAATTCTTGATCAGAGTGTCTTTCTTGATACAACCCACAAAATGAGGCTTAAGGAGGAGTTTGGTAAGTATATGTTCCATGGGTTTCATCTTTTTCTTTCAATGAAGAATAACTGAAATAACCCACGTCTCACTGCCACCAGAAATTGAACCCTGGACTTTTGAGCAACGCATTGGTGAAGCTGTCATCATTCCTGCTGGATGTCCATACCAGATTAGGAATGCCAAGGTCACGTGTGCAATTCTATTGATATCTATTTTTTTTTTCTTAAGTTATAATAGTTTCTGGATGAATAAATGGATTTTACGCATATAATTGCGCAGCCTGTTATCATGCATCACTATATAATGCATTATTTTTGCATATTGGTGAAAACTTTAGAATGACTTTATGTACTATTTTTATTTTTGGCTGAAAAATGTGATAAACTTCTTTTTATGCTTCTTTTCTTTCAATTTTTAACAGGAACCCAAAAAAAGTGCTTAAATGGAGTAAATATATGATTGATGAATGATGCATGTTTGTTCTGATTTGGATTGTTGATTTTTAGGATTTTGGTATATTGTTACAAGTGGATCTGAAACTTGAATATTTTTCAGTTTCTTGGTTAAATTTAGAAATAATAATAATATTATCTGTGATACCACCATCATAATCTTGTACATCATTTATTTTGACCTACAGTCTTGCGTTCATGTGGTGTTGGACTTTGTCTCACCTGAAAATGTTACTGAGTGCATCCATTTGATTGATGAAGTGCGGCTGCTTCCTGAAGACCACAAGGCAAAAGTAGACAAGCTAGAGGTAGACTTTATTAGAATCTTAATATATCATCTAGAATTGATCAATAATAGAGAGGCCATTTTTTTGTTGAAAGCAGGTGAAGAAAATGGCCCTTCATAGTATAAGTGCTGCAGTGAAAGAAATCCGTGAGCTTACATGCACTATGTAAGTGTCCCTACTGATTATTTCTATTCTGCTTGCCTGTTTATCTCTATGGCTTGCACTTGTATCAGTTGGTAGATTTGCCATGAGCACGTCAAGATGTAGCACGATACTTGTCAAAATAAAAAATGTGGAGTATCCACTTCTTGTTTTTATTGCTGTATTCTTGGACTTTTAGGTGCCATCCAAAACTGTAATTACCATTTTATGGTCTGCATTACTCTCTTCATACTTAACAGAAGTGATGAGTTTATTTATCAGAAATGTGAAAAACATACCAGGTAGAGAGAGAAGACTATATCTGTGTGGGTCTGAGAATTTGCTGGAGGTCCAACATATCCAACATGTCCCTTATAAATTTTAATACAGCTGATGGGATGGGTTCAAATCTGAAAGAAGGGTTATATAATATAAAGCCAAAAGAATCTGCATGTTTGAATATAACTTGAAAAGTATACATGTGCTGCAACATACCACTAATCACCTGATGATGCATATAACGTGCTATGGCTTAGGACCTCCTGACCTCTCAGAAAGTAACACCCCAGTGAGAATAGAGTTATTTCAGACATCCAGATCCAGTGTCTTTATACTTGAAAGGTTCAAGAGTACTTCAGAAAGTGTGGTATCGTATGTGTATTGACGGGCTGCTCCTACTCTGGTACATTGAATCTGTTAATAGTACATATTCATTTTTCAAGTTCATTATTATGGACGTTTCTCATGAATGATTGCAGTAATTGCATATAAAAAACTTGAAATTTTTTTTATGTAGATACATTTTTGGTTCTAATTTTAGAGACTACGGTTGCTAAGAAGGGCATCCATCCATAAAAGGGCCATTCTAACATAATTAGATGTTTCTTGCATTTGGTAGAAGAAAAGGACAGACTTACATGTCCAACGCAAGAGGCAATGGCTATGAAATTATGTGACTATAGCTGTAGGTTTTTTTCTGGGACACTGCTCTCCATTGATATGGGGTAATGGTCCATTGTGTTGAGAGTGATTATTAACTCGTTTATAGCTGTGTGTGTGTATTCCTCCCACTTTATGCAGTAAGCTTGGATGAGCAAGCTCTTGAAACTCTAAAAGTTTTGACTTTCATGTCATTAATTTGTCACGTTGCGCCCTTCACCTATCTACGGAGTGTTAATCATATTGGTCTTTGAATTAGAATTCACATATGACCATGTTCGCTATTGATTTCACGGTGCCTTAAATTCCTTTGGGCATCCAAAGCTAGTTTGAACACGGGATGGCTAGAGGCTGCCTTTTTTTTCTTTTTCTTTTTTTTTTTTCTTTTTTCCTATAGTGCAGGGGAATTGCTTCGATCATCTCAAGAAAATAAATACTAGATCTCACTATCTCAATTCTCTGTTGTTGTATCTTGTTATTATGCTCTTAGCAAACAGTCTACAGCACGCATGGATTTTGATTGAACAAAAAAACCATCTGGAATATTTAATGAGGAAATCAGAGTAAATTTAATGCTCATCTTTGATTTACTGGCATTTGTTGCATAATAGCTTATGCTCGTAGCTACCAGCAAATATACCAATCAGAATATTTTTTTAATAAGATCACAATTCTAAGTTATGATTCTGCTCGGCTGTGCATACGAGAAAGTGAGAGAAAAATGAGCCATAACTTGGAACAGCTCTGATTCATGCGTATAGCTGTTTTCTGAATCTTTTGTGTGGATGCAATCTCGTCTATAACGATCTATTAATTCTGACGTGAAATGAGTTTAAACTTTAAAGTTTCTTCTTTCGTCCCGCTTTGTTCCTTCACTTTTGAAAAATCAAACTTTTAAAAGATCATTTAATTTTGTTTCAAAAAAAAAAATTGTAGAAGTTTTTAAAATTGTCCTTGATACTGTTTAAGATTAGGTGTATGTCGATAAGTCAGTAAATTTATGACTTTAATTAAAACCGATGAGCATTTTGGGACAATAAAAAATGAAATACCTAAAATATATATATATATATATATATATATTTCTAGATAAATAAAATGAGAGTAATGGAGTACTTACTGAATTTGAAAAAGTGATGCACGCAAAGCAACCGTGTTATATTTTCAATTATAAAAAACAAGTCATGTTAAATGTTCCATGTTCCTTCTTTTTCTAAGGTGAGACGTGCAAACTAGCAATAAGCATGTGAGTTAAGCGAACGGTAAGTAGGACAGGTGGTGGGAGGAACATTAACTAACGTCCATTGAGGCAAGAAGAATTGAAAGTAGCCAGAGAGGAACCTTTATTCATTATTATTTTGATTGATTGGGCTAATTAACAACAAGCTTTCTATAGAACACACAGCCAGTAGTGGCGTATTACTATTAATAAGGGTGGTTGATTTAGGGACCTCATGAAATCATCGGATCCAGATAGGAGCAACCACCCAGCAGCTCAGCTGATTTGTGACATTCAATTCAATTCGAGATGTTGTACCTGGCTGGCTGGCTGGCCAATACGTAGACCAGAGCATGGGCCTGGACGTCTCCTCAGCCCAATAAAACCCATTTCCATTAGGACGGGCTTCGGTTTATATTTCAACCCAGTGGGCCTACATGCTCTAGTAACTATCATTCAAATCATGTGCAATTAGCCCTCATCCAAACCCAGTCGGAGAAAGTAGACCAGTTTTAAGTAAATGGATTTTTATTTTTGGGTCTGAAAAAGACAAACGGGTTATAGAAAATTTAGGAGACAGCAGAAGAGGCTTGTTAGGAGGAACCCTACAGCTACAGGTGACACTTAAGGGAGCTTAGCCCCCAGTCTGCATCTACGAACTCTGAGAAGTACAAAGAAAATGCAGTCATTGATTATTGTTGAAAAATCACAAACATGAACACCTCAAAATAAAACACTATGGCAATGGAATTTTTAAATCCAGCAAACTTTGCCTGCAAATGGCTGCTACAAAAATCAGCCAAAACCTCAGAAATGACCCAATATAATGCTAGCTAGCTAAAAGTCCTATCTTTACTCAATACATATTTTTAAACAAACGTGTCAAATAGCCAGATGGATAGAAAAAGCATATATATATATATATATATATACACATGAAGGTAACTGGGTAGGCCACCGCTCTGTCTGAATGATCAGTTCCAGCCGTACATCAACATGGCAAACAGAATCAAGCCAGGTGTTGAGGGAGGAAGTAGCATCAATAATTAGATAACAATCAACTTGATATCTGCTTAAACAAGAAATACTAGTCTTCTTTAGTTGGTGCTATATTTCATCGAAATTTGCCATCATTTGACTGTATGATCGATCCAAAGATTTCTCAAAGCCAACAAGCTAGTTAACTACAGGATTATCAATACCCTACTTATAAAAGTTAAATAATGGTTGAACCAGACACATTAACCAGAAGTTCAAATAAAACTGAGCTAATTATTCTTCTTAAAATCTCACAAAAAAATATGGTAATTGTACAAAAGGTAGACTAAGAATGAAAGAATTTCAAATAACCATTTTATTTTCTTTATATTACTCATTTTTACTGTATCTGCTTGACAATTGTGAGGCATGAGTTAACAGCAGTTGCCGGGGGAAATAACAAGTTAAATACAAAGGATAAGACCTTCACAAAATTAATGGGAGAAAAACAAAATTTTTCAAAAAGGCAGCAGGAAAAAAATACAAAACAAACCTAAGACAATCATGTATATTCTTAGGACTAGTATACCATTAGGTTTCAGCATTGTCAAAATTGTTTTCAAGAGCATCAACATATAAGAACCTTTTTATGGGGCCATCAGCCCCTCAATTGTGTAGGAAAGAGACTTTGCCCAGTCAGCTCTGAGTAGAAGTGTTTGCAGTGTGTGCATCACATTGTATGCAGGATCAAGTTTACGCTGCCAACCCTACAATATAAAACCAAGTACCAAAATCAGCAAAATGCATTACATCAACCAGTACTGAGAACTACTTTCAGCAAAAACAGGCACTTCAGTCAGCAAACCAAATTATATTATTTCACTTATTAAGGTAGTCATAACAGGCATGTCATACAAGAGCTGATATGGCAAAAAGAAGTAAGAAATTACCTCAAGAACCAATGTTGTTACCAACACAGTACAGACATTGCCATCGACGTTGACTTTATGACGCCTAACTTTCTCAAGCAATTGCTCCATGCACTCGGCAGGATGGACAAAATCACCTTCTGGAGTACCCCAGAAAGTGAATGACTCCGTCACTTCCTGTTAAAACAAGATATTCAGGAAATTTGTGTGCAGAAAAACATTCAAAAATAATTCAATAGAAATTAAAAACAAATTTAAAAATATATATATATTCAGAAAACTTGTATGGACAAAATCAATCAAAGGTCATATAACAAAAGTATATATTATGGATGAACTTAGCATAAAAAGAAATTACTAATGTTAGAATGTCATGGAGAAAATGAAGTCGTCGAATAAATAACGAAAATACTCAGTATAAATACATACTTTAAGTGCCACATTTAAGCATTTCTTATTCATTTACCAAGTAATTATTAGAGAAACAAAGAAACCATGATTTATCCTCATAACTATTTAGAAAATTACAAACACATTTTCTTTTCTCATTACTATTTATAAAAATAATAATAATAATAATAATAATAATAATAATAATAATAATAATAATAAAATTTTTATAAAAAAAAAAAAAAAAGATGCATGTGATTCAGGAGGGATGATTTCCTATCATACATAAAACTATGAAAGATATACAATTAAATTTCTATGGTCCTATGTAGAGAGTATACCTACACAGACTTTGAACAATCATTCCTAAGAATAAAGCTGTCCCCAACATCTTACCTCGATAAAAGCCTTGGGATTTGGGCAGTTTTGTCGTTTTGATAATCTCAGTGTGCACTCTGCTGCAGTGCGGCCATCTCGACAGGCAACAGCCTTAAAAAACTCCACCAAGTTTACTCGATCGCTTTGAGAAAGTTCAGCAGTCATGCCTACATCAAGGAAAATGACATGAGGCTTTCTTTTGAAGAGCCCTTTTCGACGAGACTTGCTCTGGGGTACCCGTACAAGGATATTTCCAGGATGCATGTCTGCATGAATAAAGTTGTCCACCTGAAAGAAAAAATTCTGATATCTTGGAAACCAAAACTATATCGTACTTAAATTTCAAACAAAACTACCTCAGAAATTCAACTAATACTTTTTTTTAATAACTAACTTCAACTAACAATTTACAACTGGAAAATGATATTATCACAGAAGAAACAAGAATGCAAAATCAAGAACATATTAAATCACCAGTGCATTAAATGCAAAAGAAGGAAAGGAAGAGTTTCCACTTTTTCTTTGTTTTTCTCTTTCATTTTCCTCGAAAATATGCTTCTATATTAGGTATGCTATGCTTCTCTTATTTGTAAGTTTATAAATATCAAGAGAGAGAGAGAGAGAGAGAGAGGTTCACAATTACAACTAGACATTTAGAGTTTTAGAATGAGTAATCAATGATGACACTACTAATCCAAAAAAAAAAAAAATCAAGGATGACACTATGAATGAGGAGGCAAGGCATGCACAGCCAAAGGGGCATCTAGTAATTATCCTATAGAAATTTGTCATGAAGGAGCTGGGGTTCTCTTGGGGATCTTAACCTAGGAAAAACATTTACTATAGCATGAAACTGGGGGTCCTTGACTCAATCATACTGTGACAATTGTTGATTGTCCAGGTTATTCAGGATGTTTTCAGGGTATATCATCAATCATTAGAAAATCATTAGCTTTAATTGATAGAGATTTTTTTTTTTTTTTTTTTTGGGGGGATAAGTAATAGAGATATCTTTAGACTTTATGTGTCATAAAATCATCTCATGATTCACATGAAAATCAATAATTAAAAAGTCAATGCAATGCAATCACAAATGCCAAAGCGACAGAATCAATGCAAGCCATGTCAAATCCAAATAGAAAATGTTACCAGAAGCATCTTTAGAAGTGCATGAGTCCCAATATGAGCAAGCGCAGATTTAATCCGTTCATGTCCTTCAAGCCCATCAACATAGTGTGCAACACTTTCCCCTTGCTCATAAGTTTCAACCAAGACCGCAGGATGCACAAGTGGATACACTGGTTTAGGGAATGAAACATCCTTCCATCTACGGAAATTATAAATAAATCGACTCAAATGAGCAGCTTCCCTCGCAAGGTCTACTTGAGACATCATGAAAACTGCAAACTGCTGTACACTTTCATCCAACCTCAACCACTTCAGAGTAGGAATGAACTGTGAAATTTTTGCTACCAAATTCATTATCACAAAATCCCTCCTGATTGATTCACCAACACCAGGATGTCTAACTTTTACTGCAACTACCATGGGTTTTGCCTGTTGACCAGGGTATCTAAATCTCAAAGAAGCTCGATGCACTTGGGCAATACTTCCAGATGCCACAGGTTCCTCTTCAAAATTCTCAAAAATTTCAGAGAGCTTGCGACCAAATGATCTTTCAATAGTTTTCCTCGTATAGGCAAAGCTATGTCGAGGAGCTTGGGTGTGAAGCTCTGAAAGCTTGATGCATAAATCTCTAGGGAAAAGATCTGGTCGAGTAGCTGCCCATTGTCCCCATTTTATGAATGCAGGACCCGCTTGTTCAAGCGTCCGATGAACAACCTGAAGCCACATTTTTCTAAACTGAGGTCCAAAAGAATCTGCAAATGGTGCCATCATGATGCTGGGTGAAAACAAAATTGATAAATAGAGGGCTCTCAGGAACAATATTATGCCTTCTACTACTGAGAATAGTAATGAGGTCATATATGCATGCCCATCTTGGGCACGCATATACAAACTGTTCTGTGATGGGTAGTATTCCGTGTCTGCCAATGTTTTCTGGGCCCATGCTAGCTGTCCACATGTGAAGGCAAAAATACCAGGAACTAGCAAGTGAGAGCGTGTCAAGGCCAAGCTTACTGCTTGAGCAATCGTATTTAAGTGGGTAAAAGAATGACCATTGGAAACATATATTTGGTAAAGCCTTTTCCAAGCAACCTGGGCATGATTTGTTACTATCCTACTTCCAGAGACAGCAGAGTAATTCCTGTGTAAACAACTGCGGCCAAAACTCTTGTTGGTGTTATACAATGATAATGAAGCATTCCCCCTACTTGAAAACCTATTATACGTGTATAAATTGTATTGTGGTAGATGCAGCCCAACCGTAGAAATACCTGTATGCTTAGTTACTTCTGGATAATTCCTCCCTTGGTTTCTAAAAACCGAATTCGCAACTTTCTTTATATTTCGAAACATCAAAAGTCTGCAGTTTTCAGAATTATGTTACTTAGCACCACAAACATTTTGCAAAATTTTACACAACAGCTAACATAATCATAAATCTTTTTAAACTAGTTATAATCACTAAAATAAATTGTATGTCCCTACAATCCCAATTATTTTACTTATAAAAAAAAATCATTAAAATAAGTAAACAAATTAACATATCTTCATTATTCAGTTAATATCACACCTTATTGCCTTTTAAGATTCAAAATAAGTCCAACATTAGAACCATTCCAAAATGAGAATGCATGTTTCTTTTTTCTTTTTTTTGGATAGGTCAAAATGAGAATGCACGCTTCAGCATATTAATCTCTCTTTCTCCATAACTTCAGCCTTGGCTAATGGCAAGGGCCCTTTCATTCGAAATACTAAAACTGTCACAAAAAATAATAGTACCTCCAAAATGCCAATGAGCACTAGCTCAAGTAGCACCTCCTCCCTTTTTAAGTGCTAGGTAGAGGGTGAGGTCAAGAGTTTGAGACCAATCAGGTGCATCTGTAACTTACCAATAAAAAAATAATAATAGTAACCTCAAAATTTGAAATATCTAGTAACCCATGAAGCTTAAAAGACCTTCTTAGATTACAACAACAACGACAACAAAGCCTTAGTCCCAAATTTTGGGGTCGGCTATAGGTCCTCAACAACATTAGTTAGGGTCGACCACATGTTTTCTTTCGTCCATTCTATTCTATTCTATTTGAAGTCATAGTCTCCATTACTTACTACCTTAATTAACATAAAATGTCCTTTTAAACTACTAATAATATTATTTACGGTCTTTCTCAACCTTTTCTTGTTCCCTCAATTCGCCAATGACTACTTCTACTGATGCACTCTACCTCCTTAATTCAAATCTTAAAATTTGCCAATAAGCTCTAGCTCAAATCGCACTTCCACCTACCATAATAATAGAATTGAAGAGTGAGATTTTGGTTTCAAGACCTAGTGGGTGCATGTCTAACTTATCCACCAAGAAAAAAAACAAAAATTTTACACTTAATTTGTTGCCTTGGTTCTACCCCATTATGAACTATTTCAAATAAAATAAAATACATTAAGATTCAACAAAATGGAGTTACCATAATCGAAAAGTAAAACACTAAAAATATTTTCAATTAACACAAAGGAAATCAGCTAATATTGCATTAAAATAGCAAAGATAAAACCATAAATCAAACACTCTAAGAACCCAGAAAAAAAAAAATTTACATTCATATAAAAAATTTAGTCAATCCCTCAACATTGTGGAATGAGAAAACTGTGCAACGAGTTACAAAAACAAAGACTGATATTTGCACCGAGTTTCCCAAGATTCCAAGAAAAAAGGAGGAACGAGTCAGCAAAGTAAAGCGAACTCGGAAAAATAAAAATCCGAAATTTGAGAAAATAAACCCTAAAATCTCGAGCTCGAGCTAGAGATAGAGATAGAGAGAGAGAGAGAAAGACGGACCTAGACATGGCGGCGTCGTGAGAGAGAGAACGAGAATGAGAATCTTAAAAGGAGTGGTACGTGCTAACGTGCGCAGGTGGTGGATGGTCGTAGCTGTAGCTGTTGCTGTTGCTGTTGCTATTGTTGTTGAAAGCATTTTTTCGTCGGAGACTCAGCCTTGTTCATCGTCTAGGGTTTAGCTTGCAGCCACCATAGGAGAGAGAGAGAGAGAGAGAGAGAGAATTTGATGGCAGAACGGTGCGTTTTTAGTTTTGGGGTCTTCTGTATTTTTCTCTCTTTTTTTTTTCTTTGTTGTTGGGAAGAGGGATTCGATGTTGGGACCCACAGTGGTTTATGGCGGTGCGTGCTGCTGGCCTTGCGTAAACCTTTGGTTTCACGTGGACCTCACGCCAAGCGCTTCATCTTAGACCCCAAATAATATAAAAATATTAATAATTTTGAATTAGAAATTTAATAATAGACAAGACCAAAAAGGTTGGGATACATGGAAATAAAGTAAAAGGAGAAAGTTGGCTGCGAACTTTATGGAGTGAGAATTATGCTACCGGCACAATTATTAGCATAATTTTTTTTTGTTGAGAGATAGTTTTAATTTATGGTGTCCGTTTTTAATGATTATTTTTTATCATCAAATCAAGACACCAATCAGTTTTTGGTGTAGGCGGTGATTAAACCTTAGATCTCTTATACAACTATCAGAACTTGGAGTGCTATAACTCATCACATGGTGAGTTGTGATTAGTAAGGATATATCCTTATATGGCGCACTTACATATTCTTATTAATCATAACTCGTCATGTGACAAATTATGACATAAAATTATGTTAAAAGTTGTGTCCCTAACATAACTTATGAAATGAAGAGGAGATTGAGAACGGCCCAGTGAAGTTGCTGAGAGATAAAAGATTTTTTCTTTTCTTTTCTTTTTTCTTAATTTTATTATACTTTTTGAATTTTGAATGATTTTCATGCACCCAAAACTAACAATTAAAAAAACTCACTGGAAAGTCAATTGACTCTTATTTTGGGAAAACTTCAATAGACACGATACAATGAATATGAATGATAGCAGCAGTGACGAATTTGATTTAGAGACTATGCTTGATTTTGCCCCAATCCGAGATATTAATATACAAATGGTTTTTTTCTTTTTAATTTAAATTCATAAGGTTTTTTGGCAAGTTTTGGTTCATAAAATTCACATATAATCTTTGCCAAAATTTTAGTATGAGGTCATCAATCTCCCCCTAGGTGGGTTGAAAGATCTTTGATGGAATTTAAGATATACAGTGTAACCTCTCACAAATGAGGTAGGTATCTTCAGCAAACTCCGGTACATGATGAACACATATATCTCTTAGGCTAATTGACTTTAATTTTTATTTAGATGTAAGATATGTGATATTTAAAAATCAAATAAATAAATAGTAGTGGATCTAGCTAAAAAAAGGATTCAATTGGAGGGAATTTAGTTAGGTAACGAGTGTTGCAAATCCAACTAAAAATAGAATACAATTGAAGGAAATCTAGCTAAGGGTGAGCACTCCAACGATTTAGTGGGCACTAGTGATAATATTAGTAATTGCATACCTATGTCAAGAGAGGAGGAGTGTATTTATATTTTATACTCATAGTTTGCACTTGTGGTTGTCTATCTCATCATTTTTTTGTATTCTTTCAACGAATGTGACATGCATTTACAATCAAGTAGAAGGTATACTTAAGAGTGTGTTTAGATACTGCTTATTGTTGAAAATTAAAAATTAAAAATATTGTAGCAAAATAATTTTTAAATGTGTGAATAGTATCGTGAGACCCATTTTTAATGAAAGTTTTGTTGAAAAAAGAGGTTTGTAGATCTCGTGAACAGTATATAGAACCCACTAAAAAAGCATAAATTTTGCTGAAACGCGCTTCTCAAAAAAAAAAAAAAAAAACACACACACACACACACAAATGCAAACGTAGTGCTTTTCAGCACTATCCAAACGAATTCTTAGACACAGTTGGCACTCCCACTTGGAGGACCTGCCACATCTCATTGAATGATAAACAAAGTGATTGAAAGTGAAAATAATTGTGAGATTGAGTTTAAACATTCAAACTCTCTTGATGGGAGTCAATGTGTGGGTAAAACCTTACCGAACTAATATTGATTCTTACTCATTACATTCATGTAACTCCCTTTTGCTTCTTTATGTCTCTCTAAACATGAATATGAGTAAGGCTGTACACAGTGTAGTGCAATTGGTTTTGGGCGGCTTTTTTGCACCACACCTAGAGGGGTGGTTTCCCCTCATCTCTAACTGCACCTCATCTGTGGAAGACTGGTAAGTGGTAATCGGACTACACAAGGTGAGGTGAAAGATATCAGTTTAGTGCGATTAGTTCAGTTAATTCCTCATTCTCTCGAAAACCAAACACAATGCAATTAACAACCCCAAACCACATCATGATCATTTAAAAATCCAAATATTCCACACACACACACAAAAAAAAAAAAAAAAAAAAAAAAAAAAAAAAAAACAAACAAACAAACAAACAAACAATTAAGTACAAACAAATTCACAATCTTTCTCTCAAACTTACCCCTATTTAAAATCACAAAAAAAATCCAAATAAAAAAAATTAAAAAAAAAAAACTATACCAAACCCATAAAAGATCAAACAAAACCATTGAAAATAAAATACATAAACAAACCTGGTAGGAGCATCCAAAGTCAAAAGCATTACCAAAAATTCCTGAGAATGTTGTGACAAAAAGGAGAGTAGAGATGGTGAAACTACAAGAAACATGGCATCGAGCTATAGATTGTGGTGGTACCAAGCGACAAAGGTTGAGAAGAGAGATAAAGAGAAGAGGCGACTGGGGGAGACTGACGAGAGATAGAAAGAGAGAGGTGGGCAACGTAAATAAACCTAGGGTTTAAAATTAAGCCAACTAAGACAAAGTCGTTTTAATTTTTATTTTTAAATTTGATTGTAAAATGATGTTGTGTTTGAAACTGATATTAAAATTAATATCAAATACTAAAATGACGTCGTTTTAGTATCAGATTTTATAATTTAAAAAAGAAATTAAAAAAACCTAAGGCTATGTTTGGTAACTGTTTTTTTCCTCAATTTTTTTTGTTTTCAAAAACAATTTTCTGTTTCCTAAGGCAAAAAACTTGTTTGGTAACCTATTTTAGGGAAAAATCAAAACCTGTTTCCAATTTCCAAATTATGAAGGAAATTGAAAACAGGACTTCAACTGTTTTTGTTTTTTAGTTTTCAGAAGCTTTAGAAAACATGGAATAGTTCCTATGCATTACACGCTTTAATGAGCAAGCACATTGGTTCGAACCACATGAATAACAAAACATTTTTCTTTCTAATATATTTTTCACTCTTTCCCGTGCTTGCAATTTTGTCTTTCAATTTTTAGCACCTTCCTTCCAATCCCACATATTAGAAACCCTTATATCTACTGCCTCTGTTAACCTCCGTGCCTCCACTTCCTCACAAAGGCACAATTGAAAACCTTGATTGAGAGAACCACTTGTAAGGTAAGTGATTGGTCTTCACCGGACTCTCCTTCATGATTTCTTTTTGTTCTTCATTAGATTATACCATTCTTTATCTTGTATTTTTTCTCACTCTCCTTTTCTAATTATATATATATATATATATATATATATATATTGTTTGCATGATTGAGCAGTTCTGTGTGGCTTTCAAAGTTTTTGAAGAGTTTTATAATTTTAGGGACCCAATCACTCAGAGGTACTTCCACATATGTTTCTCTTATTTTTGCATTCTTGTTTTTGTTTTTGTTTTTTTTTTTTTTTTTTTTTTTTTTTTTTGGCTCTTTTCCTTTTTTTTTTCTTTGATTATGGATTATAACAAAATTACTAGAGCTGATTTGTCTTTGATCATACCTATTACTATTGAGTGTTGATAGTTAATGTGAGGTTAATGGTTATTATCAAATGGGTATTTTTGTGTTTCATATGACTATGTCCAGTAGTGCCATAGATAACCTCATGCCATTAAATTGTACACAGAAGATAGGAATTAATATCCTAATGTGTCTCTACCTCTGAATTATATTGTTAAGGTTGTATATGGGTTATTATAGAGTAGCACAAAATCTGTTTGATGTAATGCTTCTTTGGAGCTAGTATTGACAAGTTATAAAGGTTTCTACCTTTTTAATGTCAGACATAAAGAAAAGAAAAGAAATTCCTATCTATTTGTGTAATTATAGAAAAATCTGTTAGGTTAACTCATGATCATGAAACATTCTTTGTAGAAATCTTGTATCCTGTTTGAGTATCCATCTACCATGCACTTGTAGCAGTTTACATCTGTAAGGAGCTTTCATTACATTCTTGTTGTAGCCTTTTTTCAAGTTTATGTCTTTCATAGTCCTATATTCCTATCTTATTAACTAAACTAACACTTGGATATGCTAAAACTGTTGTGGATCTGTGTATTTGTTTTGTAAAGTATACCTAATCAATCATTTGTACTGGTTGAATGGTTTTTATGGCTCCCATATGTATTTTTTAGGTAAACAAGGACATTCATGTTTATTTTAAATCATTTCTAATCAATCATGTGTTAGTAAAGGTTGTTCCTTAGTTATTTCCATGTTTCATTGTATTATAATAGATGAAAGGAAACAGTTCAATTGAAGAAAATAACCTTTGGACACTACAACTTGAGAAACTATTTATTGAGATAATGCTGAAAGAGATCAATAAGGGAAATATGGCAGATGGGCAATTCAATTTCGATACTTGGAAGAAAATGTTAGCCACATTGAATGAATTAGGTAAAAGGAGTTTTACAATGACTCAATTCAAAGGGAAGTTTAATATGATGCGTTTACTATACCGTGAGTTTTCTACACTCATAAATCAAACTAGTTTGATTGGGATGCTGAAATCAACATTGTTCATGCACTTGAGGAGTCATGGCAATATTATTGCCGAGTAAATATCTTTGAACACAACACAGGGTTTTATTTTGACACATTATCTGCCATCATTTTTTTTTCTTACTAGATGTCTTTATATTTTTAGGCACATCCCAAGGCAAAGATGTTTCGAACTAAAGGACTTTCAAATTTCAATTTGCTTGGACTTATATTTAATAAGTCTACAGCCTACACTAGGCATCCACCCAAGACCATCCTAATTCAGATAAAGAGAATGCATTGGAAGAATGACTCATTCATGGGGGAGTTCATGTTAATTTAGAAAGTCCTACCCAAGACTCTGTCATGGCAATCCTTGAGTCTGACATTACAACTCGATTGAGCAAGCGTCCTAGCGATAGTTATGACGAGCGTCCTAGTAAGAGTAAGTAAGAGATAATAAGCTCCCAAATGAATGATGCCTTACAATCAATGGCTGAGGCCGCTAAGGCTAGGATAGAGGCATCTAAAGCAAAGGCTGAGAGGTATACCATTGATGAAGTTAGTAGCAGTACTGCACCTACAAATGACTTCTCCTTAGGCAAGTGCATTAATATCCTTGAGACCATGGAAGAAGTAAATGATGAAATATTTATGAACCCTGTTGAGAAGTTCAAGCAGGATCCTAATGATAGAGAGATCTTTGTTAACATGAGTTTTGCTAGGAGGATGGTTTGGTTGGGTAGGCTATAGAGGATTATGTTAAAATAATAATTTCCTATTAGATTATGTTTATTTTAATGTCTTTGAACTATGATTTGGTACTATTCTATTGTTATTTAATGTTGTTAAATGATGGTTTATTATTATTTTATGGTAATCTTTTTATTAAATTTATGTTGATTATGCTTTATTTATGTTAATAAAAAGCACTATTTGAGAACAAATTTGCTATTTAATTCTCCAGGATGAATGTTGAACTAAATTATTATAGCAGTTCATCCTTTTCAGATGAGGAAGAGGACGTTGATATGTTCTTCATACTAATATTTGTTGAGAATAAAAACAACTATATTTTACTAAGGAGCCTCAACGTATCTCTATGTTGACTAATGATGCATTTATAAAAGAGATATTGAATGGCAATCCTCGAACATGTTATGAGTTATTCCGCATGGATAGGTCAACATTTACAAGTCTCTGTAACTTTTTGAGAACACATAAGTTCTTAACAAACTCACATTGGATCATAGTGGAGGAGGCAGTTGGTATGTTCCTCTTAATAGTGGGACATAATGTGAGGATAAGGCTAATAGCAGATCGTTTTCAACACTCAACTGAGACAGTAGACAAGCAATTTAAGGAAATTGTAAAAGCAATATGCCACCTGAGAAAATTCATTATACGTCCTTCTCAAAGCAATGAAGTGCATCCACATATTGCTAAGAATATCAAGTTCTTTCCATATTTCAAGATAATTCCAAATTACTATTCATTTTATCATACAAATATTATTTGCTCGCATATGTTAATACTTGTGTTTATATTTTTTCTAGAAATGTATAGGTGCAATTGATGGAACAAATATCAGTGCATGGGCTCTAGCATCAAAGCAAGTCACCTATAGGAATAGAAAGGTCATAATCGCCCATAACATAATGTGTGCATATGATTTTGATATGAAATTTACGTGTGTTTACATAGGTTAGAAAGGTACAGCTAATGACTCACGAGTATTCTTAGATGCACTTCAAAGGCCAAAAAATAATTTCCCATGGCCTCCATCTAGTAAGATATATTGTTGTCTCATTTACATGTTTACAATTTTCAAGTTTAATCCATTCACCATGTCATACTTCTCTCTATCTTATTATTTTTTTGTTAAGTGGCTATTATTTAGTGGATTCTGGTTATCCATGCACCTTGGGGTTTCTACCTCCATACCATACTAAGAGATACCATTTACGAAAATTTTGAGGTGGGGATCGTCCTAAAGGTGCTAAAGAGCTTTTAAATTATAGACATTCCTCTCTTTGTAATGTAATTGAAAGATGTTTTGGCGTTTTAAAGGCACAATTTCCAGTCTTAAAAATGATGCCCCGTTATAAACCATGTTGACAAGGGAATGTGATGAGAGTCTATTGCACAATTCATAACTTCATTCAAATGGCAACAAGAAATGATCACTTGTTTACTCAGTTCAATATTGATAACCTTACTGTTGAAGGTGAAGGTAGGAATAATTCAAGTGAGCACACTATTGACTTAACTGATCAAGCCGCTGAAGCTATGACAACTTATAGGGATCAGATTGTAGGATTGATCTTGGCAAATAATGGGCATCATTGATGCCACATTATTTATTTATTTATTTATTTTTTTTTTGGATGAAATCAATTCCCTGGCATTGATGCTGTAAGGGCATGGTTTTCATTCCTTAGCCCAAAAGATGAATGGACTCAGGCCTAAAGAGCCCAATACAATGAATTTGTAGAAAGTGAGTTTAAAAGCTAGGCTTTGATGGATCAAACCATACGCATAATAAATCAAAGACACAAGAAAGCAAAGAAAGACAAGTTTAAAACAAGAAAATCCTTCCTCAACGAAGTCCGAGGAGAATGATTTTTGAATTTAGTTCTTTTGGACTTGGATACAATTTCAGTTCTTGTTGCTACAGGGTGTTCTCTACAGATTTTTTGATCCCCTCTTCCTGAAGGATCTCTTACATTTTATAGCTCCCCTTAGATGATCATGGCCCTCCATTTGTTGATCGTCTAGGCCACTACTTGAGTGCTTCTTCCATCAGACACATTCCCAAACTCATTGTGAGTTAGGGTAGCCAAGGCAGTACTGTTCAAGGGTCTTCTCCACATAAATGCAGTCAGGAGGTTTGGTGAGATGCATTAAATGTAGTAGTAACCACCATCCCTTCAGTCATGTCAGGGCTAACCCCCTTCCCGAAACTTTTTCTCTACAATATGACCTCCTCTGGTAACATGTCACTGACATGGCCTTATTGTCTGAGTGTGTGACCTCTTCGTCGCGATAATAGCCTCCTCGGCCATGGGTGTGACACGTGGCGCAAATACCTTATTTAAATTCTTGTACCCCACAGATGCCACATTGTAAACTTTTTAGTTATTGATTATCTTTTATAACACTTGATGATTGTTATAGTTTCAGTCTTACTTATATGATTAAAGTTTTAGGCTTGAATGTTATATACAAAACAATTGATTTTATAATTTCTTGAGGTGTAAGGATTTTAAATACTTTGGAGCAAACGTGTTTTTGAATTAGAATAAATATAATTTAAAAAAAAAATTTAACCAAAGAAAACAAAATTCAACTTTTTTCAAAAACAACTACCAAACAAATTTCTTGAATTTTGTTTTTGGAAAATGTGTTTTTCCTTTCAACTAACTATTGAGGTTCAACAAATCACAATCCAAGGTCTAAGGAAATAACACATTAGGCTGAATTCCATGAGAAATAGAACTAGAGAAATAAAAAAGTTGGGCTCATGTAATGAAGAGAAAAGAAGAAAGAAAAGAAGAAAAGGGTGAGAGGCCAAAGAGTTGGGATCCAAAAAGCCCACAAAGCAAAAAGAAAGACCCAGCTAACCAAGATCAGTAAGCCAAAAGAAGCCCAATAAGAGGAACTGGGTCGGGATCCCCGAGACTACTAGGAGGCCGGGATCCCTGGGATACACAACGCAGCCTAAATAGGACAGAAATAGCTCAAAGAAAAGCATTAAAGAGCATGAAGAACGAAGGACAAATAGGTCCCTCTCAAACGCCCAGTAATGTAGTGAAGGTTCAGAAGGTATAAAGCAACCATTCATGAACAAAGGGGCGGTATCTCAAGGAACCTAGAATGAGGAACTATAAGCGGAAGTGGCTGGAAGGAAACTTTCAACTCAGTAGTAAAAGATTCCAACTACTTAAGAAAAATGACAGGAGAAGAAGGCAGGCGAAAAAGCTGAAAAGATGAAAAGGGCCAATAGCTAAGGTCAACAACCTAAGGGGAGTTCCAGAATAGAAAGTCAGTAAGAGGCTTTCAGCTTAGCACCACCAAAAGGAGAAAATTATAAAGAAGAAGGAAAGGACCAGCCCTTTGGGTAATTGACGCAGCATGAGCTCTGGTACCCTGTGAGGGATAAAAGAGAGAAATCACTAGTACTCCGGAGCCCTAGAGTCACACTATAAAAGGAAGAAGCAACCAACGTTGAAGGGGGCAGTAAGAACATCATAACAGAATCACCGAAAGAACTCTGTTAAATTTAAGGAAAATAGAGGAATATCTCCCGGTATCCAGAAATAGCCATTATAGCACATATTCGGACTCAAAAGGTTTCAAACTTTGCAAGTTTTAGAGGCTCGGATAGCCATCAAAGTCTATAATTTTTGAGCTTATTTGAACCTTGTATCACGTCTTAGTGAGCACACACTATAACCATAATCATAATCTGATAAGAATTGTAATTAGGAGAGTTAGTTGCTGTGTTAGTTGCTGGTTAGTTACTGTGGGTGTCATTGGCGGCTGTGCTGATGTCATGAGAGTTAGTTAGCTTAGCTGTGAGTTAGTTAAGAATGTGAAACTGTATAAAAGAGGAGAAACAGAAGGTTGTATTCAGTTTTGGTATGCATAATAAGAATTCCATTCTCATTTCTATATTCTCTCTAATTCTCATCTATCTCTACTATCTCTCTATTTCCATTCTCTAATCTCCTATCCCTTTTCTCTGTCATTTGTTCAATCCATTTTCTTCATTGGTTACTAAGATCTTATCAAATTGGTATCAGAGCCCTTCCTGCTACTATGGCAGAAACACGATCCTCTTCTTTCCTTAATGAAAAAGTCAATGGTTTGTCATCGGCGATCGAGCAACATGATCAAGAATTTTGTATAGTTCATCAGAAATTGGACGTAGTCACAAGTTTGTTGCAGACTCTATTAGAGACCGTGTAGGGTATGACAGAAGCTAGTAATGGTTGGCAACAGAGACCTGTATCACCTCCTCCAAGAAACTCATCTCCAATGGTGACCAATCAACAACAGGATTCTGCAATGATTCCTAAAGTTGTGAGATTGGAGTTTCCGAGGTTTAAGGGTGAGAATCCATCAGGTTGGGTGTACAAAGCCAACCAATTTTTCCATTTGTATAATACCCCAATCAACCAAAAGATATTATTAGCATCATATCATATGGAAGAAGAGGCCCTGATTTGGTTTCAAGATGCAGAGGAAGCTGGTCTCTTTACTAGTTGGGAGGCTTTTGTTAGTGCATTGTACGTAAGGTTTGGGTCTTCTTCCTATGATGATCCTATGGAAACTCTAACCAAATTGAAACAAGTGGGGTCTGTATCTGCGTACAAGGGACAGTTTGAAGTTTTGTCCAATCGAATTAAGGAACTTTCTGAGAAGCACAGACTCAGCTGTTTCTTGAGTGGATTGAGGGATGAAATTAGACTACCAATTAGGATGTTGAATCCTCAGAATTTAAATGCAGCCTTTGGCCTTGCCAAAATACAAGAAGAATATCTTCTTGCGTGCAAGAAGAATGTCAGGCCATGGGGTGAAGTGTCTAAGCCTTCAATTTTGGGACCCCCACCAATCAAGAATGATTGGAAGACTACCAAACTACCTGTGCAGAAGCTTACTGCTATGCATGTTGAACATCGGAAGAAGAGGGGATTATGTTTCTATTGTGAGGATAAATGGCATGTGGGACATCAATGCAAGACACCAAAGATTTTCCTTATGGAAGGGTTTCAACAGAACAACCTGGGAAGTGAGTAAGAGGTTCTTGATGAAGAAAGATCAATGGTGTATGATGCTTCCACAGAATTGCAACACCAGACAGCAGGGTGTGCAGAAATCACTCTCTATGCATTACTTGGAAGTCCTTCTCCAGGTACGATGAGAGTATGGGGTAGAATTAACCATCAGGATGTGCTTATCTTGATTGACAGTGGTAGTACTCATAATTTCTTGGATGTTTCTTCATGGTCATCCTTGAAATTGCCATTGTCAACTCAAGAAAGTTTCACAGTAAAGGTAGCTAATGGGGAAGTACTTAGAACACAAGGTGCTTACTAGGAAGTTAATCTCAGAATCCAAGGTCAGGAATTGCAGGTTGATTTGAATGTTTTATCCTTGGGTGACTGTGATGTGGTTCTTGGTACTCAATGGTTATGTACTCTTGGACCAATTAAATGGGATTTCAAGAAATTGATCATGGAGTTTAGTCGTGGGGGTAAGGAAATTTTGTTTACAGGATTACAACCATCTGGTCTTACTCTTCAAGAAGCTAACCAATTCTTTAAATCAGTCATCAAGAAAGGACTACTGCTGCAAATCATATCCTACCCTATTACCTCCACACCAATGCAGCAACATGTGTCCATTACTCAGTTGCTAAACGATTTCAGCAAGGTCTTTGAAGTACCTACTGCATTGCCACCTCTCCGAGGACATGAGCATCAGATAGTCTTGAAGGAGAGCACTGACCCTGTTTGTGAGAGACCCTATGGTACCCCTTCTATCAAAAAATTGAAATTGAAAAAATTGTTACTGATTTACTGGATGCTGGCTATATTAGAATCAGTCATAGTTCCTTTTCCTCACCTGTGTTATTGGTAAGAAAGGCTAATGGGAGTTGGAGAATGTGTATTGATTATAGTTCTTTGAATAAGGCTACAGTTAAGGATAAGTTTCCTATTCCGGTTGTAGATGAACTGCTGGATGAGTTGAGTGGTGCTATGATCTTTTCTATGCTAGACCTTAGGTCTGATTACCATCAAATTAGAATGAAGGAGGGGGATATTCATAAGACTGCCTTTAGAACTCATAAAGGCCATTATGAATTCCTAGTTATGCCATTTGGCTTAACTAATGCACCATCCACCTTTCAATCATTAATGAATAAGGTGTTTAAGCCTTATTTGAGGAAGTTTGTATTAGTATTTTTTGATGATATATTGGTGTATAGTAGTTCTGTTGAGCAACATGTTTCTCATTTGAGGTTGGTTTTGACTGTGTTGCTTGATAACCAATTGTTTGCTAAACAAAGCAAGTGTGTGTTTGGCTGTGAAGAGGTGGAGTATTTAGGGCATTTAATATCAGGCCAAGGGGTTCGAACTGACCCTAAGAAGACTGATGCCATGCAAACTTGGCCCATTCCTATATCAGTAAAGGCCTTGAGGGGTTTCTTGGGTTTGACTGGGTATTATAGGAAATTCATTAAGAATTATGGCCTCATTGCAACCCCCTTAACTGCATTACTTAAGAAAGATGCCTTCCAATGGTCTTCACAAGCTGATTTGGCCTTTACTGCTCTTAAGGTGGCTGTAACTACCCCCCCAGTCCTGGCGCTACCTGACTTTTCTAAGCCCTTTGTGATTGAATGTGATGCTTCAGGTCAAGGGCTGGGTGCTGTGTTAATGCAGGGTAATAGACCTTTGGCTTATCATAGTGAAGTTATAAAGGGTAGGAGTCTTCACTTGTCTACTTATGAAAATGAGTTTTTAGCTCTAATAAAGGCAGTTAGGAAGTGGAGGCCTTATTTGGTTGGGAAGCCTTTCATCATCAAGACTGATCACCAAAGTCTTAAATATTTGCTTGAGCAGAGAATTGGAACCCCAACTCAACAAAAGTGGATTACTAAGTTGTTGGGGTATTCATTTTTGGTAGAATATAAACAAGGAAGTGAAAATAGAGCTGCTGATGCACTTTCAAGAAGATTAGAAGACTCTAACAGGTTGGAGGACTCTAATTCTGCCTCTTTCTTCATGATTTCTTTCCCTTGTTCTTCTTGGTTGGACATTCTTAAGGATAGTTATAATACTGATCATGAGTACCAGCAATTGTTTGAGGCTTTGGCTGTTGAAGATTCTGCCCCTGCTGGTTTCACTCTTCTTAATGGTCTTCTGTTTTATAAAGGTCGCATCTTCCTCAGTCATAGTTCTCCATTGAAGCCTCTGGTGTTGCAACATGTTCACACAATTCTCCTTGTGGTGGTCACTCTGGGTTTTTGAAGACATTGCATAGTGCGAGGCAAGATTTCTTTTGGAAAGGTATGGTTAAGGATGTCAAGATCCATGTCCAATGCTGTGAGGTTTGCCAAAGAATGAAGGTGAGCACTTCTAAGCCAGTTGGTTTATTACAGCCACTTCCGATTCCTGACAGACCCTGGCTTGATATCAGTATGGATTTTATTGAGGGGTTACCTAAGTCTTATGGTTATGAAGTGATCTTTGTGGTAGTTGACAGATTGACTAAATTTGTCCATTTCATTCCCCTCTCTCATCCTTACACAGCTACGAAGGTGGCTGCAGTTTTTATGAAAGATGTGTTTAAACTCCATGAGATGCCTAAGACTATTGTAAGTGACAGGGGTTCTGTTTTCACAGCTCATTTTTGGCAAGAGTTATTCAAATTGCAGGGTACTGAGTTGGCTATCTCTTCAGCTTACCATCCCCAATCGGATGGTCAAACTGAAGTGGTGAATAAGAGCCTAGAGCAATACTTGAGGGCCTTTGTTGGTGACAAACCCAGTGCTTGGGCTGATTGGCTTCACTTGGCTGAATATTGGTTTAACATCAATTTCCATACTTTAACCAAGCTGACCCCATTTGAAGCTCTGTATGGGATCCCTCCTCCCAGTTTGTTGGATTATATTCCTAGTGCTACCCAAGTGGTTGCTGTGGATCAGTTACTGCAGAACAGGCAGGACCTCATCTTCTTGCTTAAACAGAATCTATTTTCTGCTCAAGCTAGGATGAAATCTCGGGCTGATTTGCATAGAACTAATACAAGTTTTAATGTTGGTGATTGGGTTTATTTGAAGCTCCAGCCTTATAGGCAGCACTCATTAAGGTTGAAAGGTTTTAATAAACTTTCTCCTAGGTTCTATGGACCTTTCCAAGTTATGCAGAAAGTTGGGCAGGTGGAATATAAACTTGCATTGCCTATTGATTGTTCTATCCACCCAGTGTTTCATGTCTCATGCTTGAAACTTAAGTTGGGATCAAATGTGGTTCCAGTCCCAACACTCCCTCTTGTTACTTCTGTTGGTGTGCTTGATCCTGAACCACTTGCCATCCTTCAACACAGGACTAAACAGCTCAGGTCTAGAACTATCACTAAGGTCTTGGTTCAGTGGCATGGTCATTCTCCAAAAGATGCTACCTGAGAGTCACTATACAACTTGCAGCACCAATTCCCTCACCTTGTGGGCAAGGTTTTGTGATCTTTGGGGAGGCTGGTGGACCTTGGGGGCAAAGTCTTTTTAAGGTGAAGGGATTGATAAGAATTGTAATTAGGAGAGTTAGTTGCTGTGTTAGTTGCTGGTTAGTTACTGTAGGTGTCATTGGCGACTGTGCTAATGTCATGAGAGTTTTTTTTTTTTTTGAGAAGTTAATGTCATGAGAGTTAGTTAGCTTAGCTGTGAGTTAGTTAAGAATGTGAAACTGTATAAAAGAGGAGAAACAGAAGGTTGTATTCAGTTTTGGTATGCATAATAAGAATTCCATTCTCATTTCTATATTCTCTCTAATTCTCATCTATCCCTACTATCTCTCTATTTCCATTCTCTAATGTCCTATCCCTTTTCTCTGTTATTTGTTCAATCCATTTTCTTCATTGGTTACTAAGATCTTATCATAATCAAAGAAAATTAAGAAAGTGCCTCTCATTAATACTAGGATCCCTAGCCACTGTTTTGTGCATTTCTTGATTATTTTGCATTCTTTTGCTATTTCTTTGTCATTCAATACAGATATTCTCGCCTGTTAGTTTATTTGTGTTGTAGGAAACTTGCCATGTGCACCACTTGGTTCTTAAACAGCCCCTTAGCTGCGGTGAACCAAGCCTAGTACACCAAACCACAATTATTTGGCCCAGGATCCTTGGGCTTGTGTGCTAAAAAAAAAAAAAAGCACTCTCACACTAACCAAACATGTTTTTCATTTTGAAAACAGATTTTTTTTTTCTTTTTCCTTTGAAAACAAGAAAATGAAAACAGTTACCAAACATGGCCTAATATTTTCTTAACCCAACACACAACACCATTTTCTTCTTCTTCTACTTTGTGTCTTTTACTTTCATGCCTTGTCTAAGTTTTCTTCTTTCTATTGAAACATAAAACTATATGCACTAATATATGATATATGTTAAATTATTTTGTGTGTGTGTGTGTGTGTGTATACACCGGTGCGGTGTGGTTTTTTCTTGAAGTGCAAAATAGCCACACCACTTGGTACACCGGCAGTCTTCGGTTTGCCTAGATCGATGCCAATCATTGCACTAGACACCTACAGTGGGTCTTTGAAGCAGTCGAAGCAATTTGGCCCTAACTAGTTTCATCGACACCAATCAAATCTTGAACAGGCCTAGATATGAGTAGATAGATTCGCATATGTGACAATATTGATCGGTTGATCCCAATTAAATGTAACTTTTTAATTGGCATTTCTAGTAAAAATAGGCTTATGATACATATATGCTTTTTTTCCCCTTATTTATAAATAGTTCTTATCTTTTTTTATTATTTAAATATAGGGGTAATTACACATAAACCCACCTGTGGTTTGGGCGAAAATCACTTTGCCTACCCGTGGTTTGAAAAGTATCACTTAACTCACTTGTGGTATGTTCCGTTTGTTTTTCGTAACCCACCTCTGTTAAAATCAGGGGTAAATAAGTATTTTTGCTCAAATTTTATGTCTCTCTCTTCCCAAAACAAAAAATTGAGCAAAAATGCAATAAAAACAAGATCAAAAAGTGTTATTTGTCTTTCTCTTCATTCACATAAATTTTGAACATAAAAAACATGAAGAACGTACCCAAAAAAATAAAAAGCCTAAGCCCCATTGCCTCTCCTACTATGGAAAAAGGAGAACCCTAGAAATCCTAGAATTGAGGGTCTAAATCTAAATCTATTGAATTAGCTCATTGCCTTTTTGATTCCACCAAAAAATGCAAATCCGACCAACCACGAAAATGACATTCACGAAAACTCTATTTTAACAACAATTCCACCTTTCCTTCCTCACCTTCTTCTATGACTATGCTCTTTCTCTCTCTTAGATATTGATCTGCATAATGGAGCTCTTCTTCTTATTGTTCTTTGGTTTTCTCGTTGTAATAGTGGCAGCATTAGAGCTAAGCAAATCCAGCAAAGATCGCATCTACTCCACCTCTGCTTTCAATGCCTTTAAGAATAACTATCTCGTCGTTTACTCTCTCATGATGGGTACACTTTTTTTTCGATTTGACTCTTCACTCTTTTTTCTCATCTGGGTTTTTTTTTTTTTTTTTTTTTTTTTTTTTTTTTTTTTTTTATTCTAGCTAAATTCAATGTAATGTGGTCTTTTCTTATTGTTTTTTCATCTGGGTTTTTTGTTTATTCTAGCTAATTTCAATGTAATGTGGTCTTTTCTTATTGTTTTTTCATCTAGGTTTTTGTTTATTCTAGCTAATTTCAATGTAGTGTTGACGTTCTTATTATTTTGTCATCTGGGTTTGAAGATTTTTCATTTCTGGGTTTCCATTTCACTTGTCGTGTTCGTTGATGGTGGGCTTTGCTCGCTATGGGTTGTGGGCCATGGGTGGTGGACTTTGCTCGCCGGTAGTTGCTGGGTGTTTAGGTGGCTTCAAATGTTGGTTTGGTGGTTGTTTGGGTGTTGGTTTGATTGGTGGATGTTTGAGGCAGTGGGTCTTTAGGTGGCAGTTTTGGGTGACTTCAGATTGGCATCCACCTCCCTCTCTCACGCCTTGATAATTATGGGTCAAGGGTCGTGCGGCCATGTCCCCTTCACCTTCGATGGTTCTGCTTCTTTCACCTTGAACTTGAGAATTGAGGCTGGAAATTATTGGTCTATTCTTATTTGTATTGGTTCTTTTTCATTTTCTATTTATGATGGAGTTAGCCAAAGGGTTGAGGGAGGCAATGGGGCCCAAGCTTTTTATTTTTTGGGTATGTTCTTCATGTTCAAAATTTGTGTGAATGGAGAGAGACAAAAACCATTTTTTGATCTTGTTTCTCTTGCATTTTTGCTCTATTTTTTGTTTGGGGGAGGAGAGAGACATAAAATTTGAGCAAAAATACTTATTTACCCTTGATTTTAACAGTAGTGGGTTATGAAAAACAAACGGAATATACCACAGGTGGGTTAAGTGATACTTTTCAAACTACGGGTAGGTAAAATGATTTTCGTCCAAACCACATGTGGGTTATGTGTAATTACCCCTTAAATATATTAATCTCTTTCATTTGATTATCTATTCTCTTTCCCCCTTTTGTTTTCATTAATTTTATTCTATGAAATTCATAGAACCACAACAATACAAACAAAATATAATTTTTAAGTGCAATCAATTTCATTGTAGATATTGTGAATTTATTATTTTGATTGATATATTTAGTTAGATTTAATAGAGATCACGGCACACATAATTATTAATGGAATATATCCCACGTTTTAATATATATAATTTTTTAAATAAATTTTATGGATAATACAAACTTACATGATATGCAATATAGTGGAAAAAATTGAATTTATGATACAACACTTCAATTGAGGAACTAATATATCATATAGAAGCAAGATACTAATAGATTTTTGGTGTATTCAATATTCAAATCTTAGATTTTTTATTTAACGACAAAAAACTTTACTTATTAAGTTGATTGAAAGATTGAAACCTACCCAATTATGTTATATCAATCACTCATTATTGTTATTAGTATCCAATGTTGGACTTCAAATAATCCTTTCACATGTGAAAATTCCAACAATGAAGAAACCTTGACTCTGATTCCAATAACACAGATACAAAAGGAGAGATTACTAGAAAGAGAGACTATGGGGAAGAAAAAAGATTATATTTACATTCATTAGTTTATTTACAAAGAATGGCATCTCTTTTATACCAAAAGAGAGACGCAAAGAATACAAAAACTTAAATAGTCATGGAGTACATAGGTGCCATGGCAATTATTAGAAGAAAAAAAAGAAGATATATAGATAGACAATGAAAGAAGATAAATACATGTCTTGGTACGTTAGGAGTCCATCCACAATTTCAATCCAAAGCTTGATTCGGCCCAAACTACTCCACAACCAAGGTTGGACGTCATTTCACTTTATTTAGAATGCATGTATTGGTACATTAGGTGTCCATCCACAATCTCAATCCAATGCTTGATTTAGCCCAAGCTACTCCGCATCTAGGTTGGAAATCATTTCACTTCAATGAGTTTTGGGCTAAGGTAACCCAACTAAGCATGGTCACCGGGTTGCTTTTGAAGTACTCGCTATGTATGGCAAATCCTTACTTCGCAGTTGGGCTTAGGAATGGACTTTAAACGTCACAGGTTTTGGGCCAACTAGAGCTAATTGAAGCGATACGAAACTGCCCAATCTATTTTAGTGTAGCCATTCCTTCTGCGGCACATAGCACCTTTTGATTTTTCAAGAAACAAAAAAGCACACATTGCTATCATGCGATAATCAAAAGGAGCATCAACCAATTGACAATTGCCATGGTGCACTGCAAAATCGCGGTAGCTCAAGAGTCTTGGGACTATGTTCCAAAAAGTTGTGCTCATTTTACTATTTTAGTCCCCGATAACTAATTGGAAGTTCTTAATTATGTCATCATGGCAATCAATTATTACCCAAGAACTCAAAAAAAAAAAAAAAAAAAAACATTATCCTGTAATTTCCTGGCAATTCCAACAAGAAGGGAAGGGGGTACTTTTTCATCAACTTTAAAAATCCAAGACAAGAAACTTACACAAACCAAACCAGCATACAAGTAACCATGTGAATCTAAATTCTACCCTTTTGCTAGCCAAAGCTATACCAAAATGTGAAATTATTCATCGTAGCCAGTATACTACACTTTCTCCATATACATCACGAAAAAAATGGACTCCACACGTAGATCTTGTGCATGAGACCCATATTTATGAGAGATAAATGTATAGTATATCAAGCATACGGGATAATTGTTCATACACGATCGAATAGCATACACACCACCAAACTACTAACATATTGATCAACGTTTCTTAGTTGCAGGTTCCTTCTGTGAATTAAAATACACCGCGGCAACTGGAAGGCCAAGTTCATATTGAGCAGCAAATTGTCGAGTTCTAAAATTGCCACGGGCATCTGGAGGTGGACAGCCCACCATCATTTCACTTTTCTGCTTAAATAGCACAAAAATATATCGATGAATTCCTGTTGGTGGCTTTGGTCCCATGTAAGGTACCAATTCTTTTCCTACAATCCAAACCATATAGATAAATTTTCTTTCAACATTATACCCTTAGATAACTTAAATTCATACTTCAAATAAAATGGTGAACAAAATTAAACCTTTGGTGGCATCAGACCCTTCTGGGATATCTACAACAATCCTGAATAATGAAGCAAAATGTAGAAGCATATTTAAAAATTGTATCCTTGCAATGAACAAAAATTCACATTTTTTCTCTATTAAAGAAAGGGTAAAAGAAAATTTTCACCAATGGAGCCACTCTCTCAATGCTGGTTCACTAGGGCTAGGAGCATCAGGATCGACCATTATCTATTATACAAAATCATTATAGTTTCACACTCAAAAACATGCAAATTTTCACAAGGTACTTTAAAATGAAGAAAATAGAAGAGTTACATACAAGAGTATAGAGATTGGTAGAGACACGAGGACCAAGAATTTGAACTTTGGGCCTATCCACAGCCATAGAGGGCTTGATATCACAACCATTAGCAACCTGTTTGGACCCATAATGGACTGTAAAATTGGTAGCTGGAGTGAACATGTCAAGCACTTCTCCAATCACTTTTCCAACTATTAGTGGCTCTATGGTCCGAGCCATAGCATAAGACTAAATGTGATTATGAAGTGATGTAAACCAAAACACACTCGGTACTTATAAGTAGTGAAAGCCAAAGCCAGAGAGAGAGCGAGAGAGAGAGAGAGACACAGGTTGTTGTTGCACACAAACAGTACTTGCAAGTTGCACCCACTAATCTATGCCATGAGAGATATGGGACCCTAGTTACTATTATGTTTTTTAGCTGACTCTGCTTCAGAGATTGCTTTTGATGTTTTCAGATTGAGGTGTCAACGTAGGTGTTTTGGAATTATCATGTGTGGGAGTGACACGTAGCTTAGAGTGCTTGATGAATGGGCACTGTTCTTGTCCACAATGATAGTGCCAGTGAGACACGTGTCTGTCTTGTGAATGCATGTCGGTTGTTGATGTTACTTTTGATGTACAAGTGCAGCACTCTCGCCGCCGCAGTTACGAATGGACCTATATACCCTTTGTCGATAAAAGATAGCTTTAATTAATTCGACCCTCTTTCCGCCTGAATAGAATATGATAAAGATCAATCAATCATCATAGAGCTGGGTTTGAAACCCATCTAAACCAAGAATTGGTTAGTGTCAAAATATAAGGACAAAGAATAATTATTATGAAGCGAATGTCTTTCGTTGAAAATTGTATTTATAAAAGAGTTCCGTTAACGGGTGTTTTACAAATATTGGTTAAAAAATTATCTTAAAAAAATATAAAAAGTTGTCAATATATATATATATATATATAATCAAAAGCAAAAGAGAGATTACTATAGAGACATAAGCATATTCTACACTCCTTTTGCTTTTTTTAAACGTGCTCCCACTGAAATGAAGTGGTGGCTTCCTGTTAAGGTTATTGGATTGGTCAATGCTGAATACCCTCCCGCCTGATCTTTCTATATTATTTGATTTGAAAGGCTTTGAATAATAGGTGGCAATCTGTGGATGGACAGAAGTTCATTGAACCATTAAACAATAGCTAATGATAAGTTCACCTTTTGCCTTGAACTTGATTAGGTTGTTCCAATGTATTTGGTTGGTCCAACACTAATTTTCTTTTTGGGTCAAACTTATATCTTAAGTGATCTAAATTGTTTTTGTTATCCTCTCATTCTTCTTACTTTTTTAATAATTAAAAAAAATCCTTCAAACAACCCCATAAGCTTCTCACATTAAAAAATTGTGAGAGAGAGAATGTAGATATTTTGGTGGATGTTGCAACCTCAAGAGTTAAAATACTCATTTCCAAGATTATGCATCTAAAATGCATCCTCTCTTACATCTTACTTAGCAAAAAACAACCAAAAAGATCTAAAATGTGGCAACATGTACAACAACAACCCTAACTATAACTTAGCTACATTTTTTTTTTTTTGGGTAATAAAGGAATTGCATGAAAAACTAAATAATTTGGATACAAGACACGCCATGTCTATCATAATGCATTCCCAAATGGTCTAAATAGAACTAAGAGCAACATAAGAAGGGGGTGTAAAAAACAACAAAATCTTGGGACTGTCTAACACCCTCTTACCTCTAATTCTATGGCACTAAAGTTGAGTTGGGAGCCTAACAGCAGCCCATCTCTGCGACCCCAGAGTTCAATGTTAGTGGCAATGTTCACTTCTCTAGAATAGCCTTTTACTCAACTCCCTTAGCTATCTCTAATGATGCCCCCACAACCAGCCATACAAAAGTTTCCAAATGAGTCGTCATAGTTGAGTTTAACACAATTAGGCCCAGGTTTTTTTTTTTCCCCATCTGACTAGCTTGGTGTTTCTTTCTCTAACAAGACCAGAATCTTGAATGCAAAAAGTGAATTCCAGCATATGCTTATCAACTTCAGCATTAAGGAAGGATTGACGGTTTGATTGATGAAAGTAAATTTCTTTTGTTGAAGCCCAAGGCACCAAATTCCAAATAAGAAGTAATTGCACCACTGAACCTGATTAGGAACACTAGTCTTTTTGCTAAGGGCATTGGACTAAAACCAGTCCAAAATATTTGAGTTAAAGGAGTTATTTGCAGGAGATACTCCAGCATTAACCAGAGCTCCTTGACATGAAATTCTCCTATAGGGAATTAGCATGAAATTCTCAAACTTGTGAGAAACAAAATAGAGAAAACACACGCCAAACAAAAAAAATAATCACACGTACAAGACAGTGTTTACATGGTTCGGCAATTTGCCTACAACTACGGAGTTGCAGAGATTTCACTATTACAGTTTTTCTCTCTTTAAAAAAAGTACATCCAGAAAAAAACCCTAATCACCAAAACAACGGTTTCTATATCCTACGCATAGGATTCATAATGGGCTACAAAACGGGCCAAAACAACGGTTTCTAAGTCTTAAAAAATCTCTCATTAAAAACTACGCAACATTGTTCGGGTCAGGTTGGGTCGTCAACCGGATCAAACACAACTAGGCTCCACAAAGCCCAATAAATCTCCCACTTGGAGACTAGTTCAATCACCAACATCAATCGCAATCCTCCAAAAAACAACCCCTCATCCCTGCAACTCATCCTCTTGTCTTTAAGCTAAAAGACCAACTGAAGCTGCACACAGCTTCAACTTCTCAATAATGACACCCTTGTCAACATGTGTGCCGGGTTCTTAGATCCACAAATCTTTTCAAGTATTACCAGCTTATCTTCAACAAGGTAATGGATAAAGTGATATTTTGTCTGTATATACTTCGACTTTGAATGAAAAACCAAATTTTCAGCAAGGAAAATTGCACTCTGATTGTCACTATGTAGAATGCCCATCTCCTGCTTCTTACCCAATTTATCTAAAAAGCCATGTAAACAAATCATCTCCTTTCCAGCTTTAGTTGTTACAACATACTTAGATTCTGTAGTAGACAAAGTAACAATTTTTTGTAAATTTGAAACCCAGGATATAGCTGTACTGCTCAGAGTAAAAATAAACCCAGTAGTACTCTTTCTACTATCAATATCACCAGCAAAATTAGCATATACATAACCCTGGAGTTTCAAACTTGCACCTGTGAAGCAAAGACATGTATCTGATGAACCCCTCAAATATCTTAGAATCACTTGACTGCCTCCCAATGCTACTTTCCAGGCCTACTCATGAATCTGCTCACAACTCCCACTGCATGTGCAATGTCTGGCCTTGTACACACCATAGCATTCATCAAGCTACCAATGGCTGAGGCATAGGGCACCTTGCTTATATGGTTCATTTATTCTTCTGTCTTCGGTGACTATTCTTTGCTTAGTTTGAAATGACTACCCAAGGGTGTGCTCACTAGTTTAGCTTCATTCATGTTGAACCTGCTGAGGATTTTCTTCACATACTCTGACTGTGAAAGCTTCAATGTACCATTAGCCTTGTCTTTAATGATTCTCATACCAAGGATTTACTTTGCAACTCCCAAATCTTTCATTGCAAACTATTTTGACAACTGCTTCTTTAGATTATTAATCTCTTTAATGCTAGACCTTGCAATGAGCATATCATCCACATACAACAATAAAATGATGTAAGAATTACCAAAGAATTTAACATAGCAACAGTGATCAGCTTCACATCTCTTGAACCCAATTTTATGCATAAAACTGTCAAATTTCTTGTACCATTGTCTAGGAGCTTGTTTTAGGCCATACAAGCTCTTTCTCAGTTTGCAGACTAGATTCTCTTGTCCTTGAACAATAAACCCTTCTGGCTAAATCATGTAAATGTCTTCCTCCAAGTCACCATGAAGGAATGCCGTCTTCACATCTAATTGCTCAAGATGTAAGTTTTCTGTAGCCATCATTCCCAATACCAGTCTAATTGTTGACATCTTCACAACTGTAGAAAATATCTCTGAGTAGTCAATGCCCTTCTTCTGCTGGAACTCTTTAACAACTAATCTGGTCTTGTAACGTTTGCTACCATTATGCTCATTCTTTATTCTGTATACCCACTTGTTATGTAAAGCCTTCTTTCCTACTGGCAATTCAGTCATTTTCCATGTCTGATTCCCCAATAAGGAATCCATCTCATCTTTCATGGCTAACTCCTACTTGCTTGAATTCTCATCTTGCAAGGCTTCATCATAACATTCTGGCTCACCATCATCAGTTAACAGGAGATAATTTAGAGCAGGTGAATAACGCTGTGGAGGTCTAATGGTCCTGGAAGATTTGCGGACTTCAGCTACAGGTGTACTCTGATATACCTGTGAATCTACATTCTCCTTATCTTCTTTTATCGTTTTCTGGACAGTACTTTCAGTCAATTCATCTAAGTTGACAAATTTAGATTTATTTTGATCTATCTCTGTAACATCTGGCACTACAGTTGACCTATCCTTATACATTACCTGTTCATTAAATATCACATTTCTACTTCTGATGATTTTCCTATTTTGTTCATCCTAAAACCTATAGCCAAATTTCTCATCACCATAGCCAATGAAAAAACATATTTTAGACTTTACATCAAGTTTACTACGAGCACTAGAATCAATATGAACATAAGAAACACAACCAAAAACTTTTAAATGGGAAAACTTTACCTCTTTACCGCTCTAAACCTCCTGAGGAAGTTTGAACTCCATGAGAACTGATGGTCCTCAGTTTATCAGGTAAGCTGCAGTGCTAACAGCATCAGCCCAGAAAGTTTTTAGTAGTCCAACATGCAACCTCATACTCCTAACACATTCATTGAGAGTTCTGTTCATGCGCTCAGCCACACCATTCTACTGTGGTGTCCCAGGAATGGTCTTCTCCATCCTAATTCCCTGTGCAGCACAATACTCATTAAACCCTCCATCTATGTACTCTCCTCCATTATTTGATCTCAAGCATTTTACTTTCAAACCTGTTTTTTATCTCAACCATGGCCTTCCACTTCTTAAAAGTTTCAAATACATTAGACTTATTTTTCAGTAAATAAGCTCATACCTTTTTGCTTGAGTCATAAATGAAAGTGATGTAGTACCTTGAACTTCCAAAGGATGCAACTGGAGAAGGCCCCCATAAAACAGTGTGTAATAACTCCAATTGTTCAGCCTTCGGTGTCCTGCCAGTTTTTAAAAAGCTCACATTTTTCTGCTTTCCTAAGATGCACCTTTCATATATGTCAAAATCAACGAACTTCAATTCTGGTAGTTTTCCTCTTGACAGCAGCATCTTCATCCCTTTTTCACTCATGTGACCAAGTCTGCAGAGCTATAGGCTTGTATCAATACTTGCTTTAGCAACTGCAATTGTATCTCTTGGACTTGAGGTCATATATAGAGTACTTGTCTTCTTTCCACGAGCCAATACTCTGGCTCTCTTTTAACCTTCCAAGTACCACCAACAAATAGTATTGCATGCCCTTCATCATTAAGTTGTCCAACAGAAATCAGATTCCTTCTCAGGTCAGGAATATGTCGAACCTTCTCCAGTAACCAAACAGACCCATTGGGCAACAATATTTGGATGGCTCCTGTACCCACAACATCCAAGGCTGCACCATCAGCCAAATACACCCTACCAAGATCACCTGAAACATAATTCTGTATGATTTCTCGATGTGGAGTGGTATGAAACGAAGTTCCTGAGTCCGAAACCCATTCATCAAGTGGACTATCTACTGCAAGAAGTAATGCATCCTGTACCTCTTCTATTACAACATTAGCAGAATCATCTTCATTCTTCTTCTTAGGACTTTTGCATTGCCTCCTAAAGTGACCTGTTTTTCCACAGTTTCAGCATTGTACTTGTTGGCCTAATCTAGATTTACTTCTATTCCGATTAGAATTTCTAGATTTTGATCTACCCTGATTTGAATTTCTGTTATTACTTCTGCCTCTTGTCTCAAGGTTTAGGGCAAAACTAGATCCTGAGGTTTCACCTACATCTTTTCTGTGAATCTCCTCAGCCAGAATTAAATTTCGTATGTCATTGTACTTCAGCTTTTCTTTTCCTGTAGAATTGCTTACTGCCATCCTCATTGCCTCCCAACTGTTTGGCAAAGAAGCCAAAACGACTAGTGCACGAATCTCATCATCAAAATCAATTTCTACAGACGATAATTGATTTGTGATAGTGTTAAATTCATTCAGATGTTGTGCTACTGATGCATTCTCTACCATCTTCAGATTGAACAGTTTCTTCATCAAATGCACCTTGTTGTTTGCTAACGGCTTTTCATACATACCAGACAAAGTTTTCATCAGATCTGCTGTGGTCTTCTCCTTTAGAACATTGTGTGCAACAGACCTAGACAGAGTTAACCTGATAACTCCCAGTACCTGTCTGTCAAGAAGAGCCCATTCCTCATCCTTCATAGTTACAGGTTTTTCCCCTAGAAGTGGCAGATGGAACTTCTTCCCATAAAGATAATCCTCGATTTGTATCCTCCAAAATCCAAAGTCTGCGCCATTGAACTTTTCTATTCCAGATGCCTTTCCTGCTTCCTCTGCCATTACTCCCACTCAAACCTAACCCTAGACTCTGATACCAGTTGTAAGGAATTAGCCCAAAATTCCCAAACCTATGAGAAACAAAATAGAGAAAACACACGCCAAAGAAAAAAAAAATCACACCCACAAGACAGTATTTACGTGGTTTGGCAATTTGCCTATGTCCATAAAGTTGCAAGGATTTCACTATTATCAGGGAAAAAAAATACAAAGTGCGGTAGTATAGTTTTTCTCTCTCTCAAAAAATTACATCCAGGAAAAAAAAAACACTAATCACCAAAACAACAGTTTCTAAGCCTTAGAAAATCTCCCATTAAAAATCACACAACATTATTTGAATCGGGTCGGGTCGGGTCGTCAACTGAATTAAATACAATTAGACTTCACAAAGCCCAACATCTCCGAGAACATGAGTGCTATACTTTCATTTTTCCTCATTGAATAGATCACAAATACTGGAGCTTAATAAGCCCCTGCTCATTAAAATTTGCTTAATAGGTAGGCTGTCATGTAAGCATTTCCATAAAAATATTTGAATTTTGTCAAGTGGAAAGTTTCATAATCCATTTGCCATTGGAGTCAGAGTTGGCATCCATGTCATCAAAAGCCAATTTTTGAGGGTCAAAGTTGAAGAGGAGATCCAACTCAACTTGTCTATGTTAGCACTTAGCAGAGACTTTTCTAATGGGAGTGGCTTTAATTATAAGAGAGATGGAAGGGGGAAAGTCATGGAAATGAAATTAAAATTCCAATCCCCAATAAAACAGATATTGGAAATTTGTAGCTGGCCCTTTCTATTTGAAGGGCCATGGATGAAGCTTCTGAATGACCCTTCTTTTAGCCATTTATCATGCCAAAAGGAAAGACCACCGTTGTTACCTATTAACCATCTAGAACCTTTGTCACAAATAAGTTCTCCTTTTTTTCTTTTTTTAATTGCTTTCCAAGTCCTGGATTGGGTATTTTTCCTAGCATAAAGGGTATCAACATATTTCAAACTCAAAATTATAGTTTATTTGGTGTTTTATGTTATGTTTTTTTAATAAAATTCAACCACATAGTTATATTAATCATTTTACATAAATATTGTTATCTTCTTTGCATACAATTAAATTCAATCATATGGTTCATTGGTCAATATACCTATACATGGTTTATATGGAAAATCCAAGGTACAACACATAAGGAACTATACCTAAGTTTTGTCCATGTTTATTTCTACTTTATGTATATCTATAACCATAAAACAATTTTATCTCCATGTTGGAAAAAGCTCTTAATATAGTGAATGTCAATCAACCAGGGAAATACCTAGGATTTAATTTCAACTAAAGCAGGAATACAGCTTTCCAATTTCAAACTCTCTTAGATAAAGAGAACTTGAAGCTCCAATGATGGAAAACTAAGCTCCTTTCTCAAGCGAGTAGATCAGCCTTAATAAAATCTGTCCTAAATTCCCTTACCCCGTACATCTTTTCATGTTTTAAGGTCCCTGAGTTTGTTTGAAGAGCTTTGGATAGAACCCTTTGTAATTTTTGGTGGGGGCATTAAAATGACAAAAGGAAACTTCACCTACTGAGTTAGGAAGCTTTGTGTCTGCCAAAAGGGGTGGAGGACTAGGCATGAGGAAAGCATCTTGGTTGAAAAAAGTTATGTTAGCCAAACAGGTTGGAGACTATCCAGCCAACCCAATTCTGTTCTGTCTAAAACTGTGGAGGCCAAATACTTCCCTAATAGTTCCCCCTTTGATGGGAAACTAAAACCTTAGGATTTCTAGTTCTGGAAAAGTCTATGCTCAACACAGATTCCCCTCTAACTCTTGCCAAATGGAGGATAGGCATAGGCAAAAGCATTGAGATAAATCATGCTGCCTGGTTCACTCATAAAATTGATAACACTCAGCTGGAAGCGTTGGGTGTTAAATTAATAGAGTAGCTGACCCCATACATCAGAACTTTGGAACAAGGAATCACCAAACAGAGGTTTATAATTTTGAAGAAGCTAAAACCATGAGCGAAATTCCCATTTCAAGAACAAAGAGGGAGGACAACCTCATTTGGTCTCTATCCATCAGTAGAAACTATGAAGTTAAAAAAGAATACAAATTCATTATCCAGCAGTCACAGAAGGGTAAAAATTGGAGGAGCATGGATGGTGAGGTTTGAAACAGTTAAGGAAATTGAAGATCCCTTACAGACTTATAATCTTCCTGTGGAAACTGTAATAATGCTTTTTTTTTTTTTTTTTTTTGTGAAATCCTGTTTAGCTCAAAGGAACATAGTGACTGATAAAGTATGTGTGATGTGTGTCAGTCTGAGGAAGAGATTGATAATCACCTTTTTTTTAATCCTGTCCTTACTCCTCATGCAAAAGCCATGCGGTTGTGATCAAAGATCAAACCTCGATTCTTTTGCAACCTTGCTCTATCCAACATTGGATTGGGAAATGGCTACAAGGAATGGAGCAGTACAGGACATAAATCCGCTGTTTAAAAGCACCATGGATGCAACACTACGGTCCTTATGAGACAGCAGAAATTAGTTAATATTTGAAGGTAATATTCCAAATCCTTATGATGAACTAATGACTTGTATTTTGACTTGATTGACACTTGACAGGTACAATAAAGCCTTTCAACGCAGGAGAGGAAAAGACTTCACACAACATGTAGTCCACTTGAACGAGGATAAGTCTTTCAGCAACACTGGCAGGCCATAATGAGAGGATTCTCAAGTGTGTTAACCTTGACAATGGCCAAGAAGACCCATGAAATGACAGAAGGAAAAATGCAAGCAGGATGGGCAAATCAATCGATCAAAACATATATACACACACACAAAACCAAATACCTCATTTTGCAAGTGGCATTTTCCTTTAGGATGGTCTCTCTATCTTCCGTGTTGAAGAGTAAACAATTATTTTACAATTTGCCGACATGCTTTTTTAAATACATTTTTTAAGCAACTTTCTATACATTTTTTTTTTAATCATATTTGAATATTTTTTTTTTATTCATTCCCAACAATTATATAAAAAAAATTAAAAAATACAAAGACTTGAAGAGGGGAAAGAGAAAATATTAGTATTTTAGGCTGCATTTGGTTCGATGTAAATCGAATTCCGAGTGTAAAATGAATGTAGAGGAAAATGAATTCCAGTAAGGAAAATGAAATCCGGGTGTTTGGTTTTACAATGGAAAATAGTACGGAAAACGATTTCTGGTGTTTGGTAACATTCTAAAAATGCTATTTTCCTACAAAGTTTTTACATTTCCTTAGCTCCCAAACAAATTTTATAACAAAAAATTTCAAAATATAAGCTTAACACAACCAAAAATCAAAATAAAAACATTTTTTATTCACAACCTCGTTAGGTCGAGAAAGAGAGATTAGGGGAAAGAGAGATTGAGGGAAACAGAGGATCGGAGTGGATGGAGGACGGCGGCAGCCAAATCGAGTGGGTTTGGGGGTGGAGTGGAGTGGGCTGGTGATCGCTGGCAGCCAAATCAGCGATCGGTAGTGGCGACCAGATCAGTTGTCAAGATCGATATCAAGCTTGGGGCTTTGGGCGACGAGAACGATGGTTCGATCTAGAGGCTGGCAGCGACAGCGAGGGTGGGTGGTGGGTTGTAGATCGGTAACATGCTTGAAGATTCGGTCATGGTTGGTCAAAGGAAAAGAGAGAGAAAGAGGGAGGAAAAGAAGAGGGACGATGGACGCAACTTGCACAGCAGATGACAGATGGTGGATGGAGCTTGCACGGCGGACAGCGGATGATGGACGGAGCTTGCACAGTGACCAAAGCTTGCACAACAGTCCGATTCCTCTGGTGGTCTCTCTCTCTCTCTCTCTCTCTCTCTCTCTTTCTCTCTCTTTGGGTTGTTGAGTTCTGAGTGAGGCTGGAAATCAATTAAAGGTAAAGTAAGTATGTAATTGGTTTTACAGAGTTGGGGTACCTATTTTATGGTTAATTGAAATTGGTTTTCAGTTTAACCAAATTTTCATGCACATCCAAACACCCTTAAAGGTGTAAAATATTTTCCAAATTTCCTTTATCATCGAAACAAACACAGCCTTAGTTTATCTTTATAAACTTTAAGACGACAAATTGCTTTGCTCATCTACAATAACCTTCGAATAAAGAGAGTGACCGTAAATAAGTAAAAACAATTTGTCTTATTTGGAGATATTGCTAGACCTAGTTTTTAAGACTTCACTCTCTGCTTTGCCTATGATTTTGATTTTAGCTCTTTTATGTGTTCAACTCTTACAATTTTGCCATTTCTTATCTCCTCTCTTTTCCATACATTTACTTATGTAGTGTACGTTTGGAAACAGCTTATTTAACTGAAACTGAAAACTTTTTATTGAAAGTATTGTGGATAAAGGTAAAAATTAGCTGAATAGTACAGTGAGATTTATAAATAATACCAAAAAGTGCAACGAGACCCATAAAAGTAGCAAAAATAAGCCGAAAGTGGAGATAAGCTAAAAAATTCGAGCGTAGCTTCTATCCAATGCCTCCAGTGCACTGGACCTGCTACGATCATGACACGTGTCCATTTTCGGAGACGTGCCATGATCATAGAGAGTCTAATGTCACAGGACGCTGAATAGAAGCCACACCTAAAAAATTCAGCTCATCCCAAACGCACACGTAGTAATGGCTTCAAAGTTCAAAGGCCCTTAATTTCGAGAAATTATAAGATCCACATGGTAGATAAGTGATGTGGTCCACCATTCCACTAAAAAACTGCCACTTGTCTAAAATTGTTAGTTAGAAAATTTTTTTAAACAGAAATTAATTACTGACTCAGCAATTTTAAACAAGTAGAAGTTTTTTAGTGGAATTGTGGACAAATGATGTGGTCCACCAGAGGACCCCTCAACTTCATCATTGACATTGTCTCCACATTCACAAAAAATTCTTTTTCACTCTTAAACCTCACTCGATTTTTCTGTGTCCGCAATTCCAATTTCCAAGAAGTGAAGTTCCTCTATCTTTTTCCCATTTGCCTAATTTTTCCAATGTTTGTTCTTCTTCATTTGTCTAATCTAATTTTATCTCTTCATGTTTATTTACATCTATTCCATGCATGATCTGCGACTTTGATTTTTTTTTTTTTAATATTTTATTTGCATTAACATAATTGGCATCATCCTCATCTATTAATTTGAAATCCATTGTTTAGGCTTAGACCATCCACTGATCATATTTTATTTGCATTAACATAATTGGCATCATCCTCATCTATTAATTTGAAATTCATTGTTTAGGCTTAGAGCATCCACATCAGTGGATGCAAAATCATGTAAAATAGAAAAAGATCCCATTTTTACACATTTTGCCTAAAAAATGCACTACATCAGTGCTTCTAAAAATGTGTAAAAATGTGTATATCTTTACACGAGCTACAGTAACCGTATAATTTTACACGGTTACTATAGCTCGTGTAAAGATTATTTTATTAATTTTCGTTCGCTCCTTTTTTTCTCTCTCTTCTTCGTGCTCAACAAACTCAGTAGCTTCTCCACTTCTCTTCTTCTTCTTTTTCCTCAGATGCACACAAACACACCCACACACAAACACATCCACACAGACAAATCAACACAGAGATTCACTTGCTCAAAAAAAAAAAAAAAAAAATACAAGAGATACATAAACACACCCACACACAAACAAACCCACACGGACAAACAACAAAGAGATAGATCGGAGCCTGATCAGAGCTTGACTGGAACGATCAGAGCTAGGTAAGATCGGAGCTCGTTAATGTGTGGATCGGAGCTAGGTGAGATCGGAGCTATGAGGGAGAGTTGATGTGTGGGTATGGAGATGGGTGAGATCGGAGCTGTGAGGGAGAGTTGATGTGTGGGTCGGAGCTAGGTGAGATTAGAGCTGTGAGGGAGAGTTGATGTGTGGGTATGGAGATGGGTGCGATCGGAGCTGAGGGAGAGTGATGTGTGGGTATGGAGATGGGTGAGATTGGAGCTGAGGGAGAGTTGATGTGGGTGAGATCGGAGCTGAGGGAGAGTTGATGTATGGGTATGGAGATGGGTGAGATCGGAGTTGTGAGGGAGAGTGATGTGTGGGTATGGAGATGGGTAGAGAGATGGGTTTAGAGAGAGAGCAAGAAATCAGAAAAAATGAGTGGAGAGAGAGAGACCGCGCGTATGTAAAGTGGTAGTTGAGGGAAATAATTAAAAAATAGATAAAATTGATTATTTAAATAAAAGAAGGGATAGAATAGATAAATTGATTTGGGTGTTTTGTAAAAGTGGATGTGTAAAATAAAAAAAGTAGGTTTTTAATGTAAAAATGGGTGTGTATAATGCATGAACTGATGTGGATGCTCTTAGCGGGTGATTCTAAGACAAATTTGGCTCTTGACAAGTACAAGTACAGGGGTGTGGATCACTCATACCTTGCCAGTTGCCAGATATGTACTGTTCCAATCTGTTAGTGCTTCACTCATGACAATTCGTGAAAGGCATAGATAGGAGTTTTAAAATTACATAAATACTAATAGCTAAACCGTGCAATATTTGAACTATTCCTCTTATTTTTTGGTGAGGAAATTGATATTTTGGATGACATTATCTTAAAAATATGTCATTTACAGGTTAATTTAAAAAATTAAAATGCTCAAACATAAATTAAGCCAAAAGGCGTAAAACAATGAAAGATTTAAATATTAATATTTCAATTTTCTGTTTTTGGTTGCATATTGCAATATCCATGTCGCAATCATTGTCGAACAATAATTTACATACATCTGGGATGTTGTTTTTGCCTATATAATTAATAGTCATTTTTTTATTAGTGTATAAGTAATTAATAGTCTTTAATCAAAAGTAAAACCAAAAGGTATAAAGCAACCGTTGTAAAGGTTAAAGTGAACAGCAATCTGGTCAAATTTCGATTGATATAAACAATTTATTGCATAAAAGGTATTAAAGAAGAAAAAAATCACACTATCCTCTTTTTTATATAAAGGAATAATTATGCTATTCTGAGTGATTATAAATGTCAGTCAGTTTTAGATATTGTAGAGTGATGATTACATCTTGATCTTTATAGTTTTTGTTTTTTTTTTTTTTTTGTTTTTTTTTTTGTTTTTTTTTTTTGTTTTTGTTTTTTTTTTTTTTTTTTGAGAATGCTTGATCTTTATAGTTGATTGGGTACCTAAGAATGGATAAGTCTTGTGCCACAAAAAGTGGCACAAAAAAAGCCACAACTCGTCATATGTGGCACTAGAAGGAGTCCCTAAGAATAAGATCAAATAAATCTCAATATAAAAAATGTCTAAAAACCAACAAATAAGAGAAAATGTCTAAAAACCCTACTGTGGAGAGCCGGGTTGGATTCCTTGCCCACGAGAGTGAACCTTAGGAAGAGAAAATTACTGACTGGTGATTCTTGTCCTCATTGCAACCTCGACAAAGAATCCTCTCTACATGCCCTTTGGTCTTGCCCAAATCTAAAGTCAATTTGGGTGGTTCACTTTGATTGGTTAGTCAAGGACTCCTAGAATTGCAAGTCCTTGCTGGACGTCATCCAACTCTGTCAAGAGAAAAGTGACCTTACAGATTTGTTTGCTATGACAGCCTCGCTGATTTGGACATGTAGGAATTAGCTAAGGGTTGGGGAGTCAGCAGTCCCTGTGGGTCGGATCTGCTCAATGGCAATGGACAACCTTCAGGAATTCCGGAAAGCTTCTCCTCCTCTTCGATCTACGCCCACTATCAGCCCCGTCAAATGGTCTCCTCCCCCTCTGGGCTGGCTTAAGATTAACTTCGACAGCGCAGCTTTCTCTTCCAAAGGTTTGGCTTGTTTGGGTGCTATTGTTAGAAACGACAAAGGTCTTGTTATGGCTGCCTATACACAATCTATTCCACTACCTACATCTGTAGAGATGGTGGAAGTGTTGGCAGTGCGTAGTGCTATCGACTTCTTAAGGGAGCTGCATTTTGATCAAGTGATCGTTGAAGGTGACTTGGAAGAAATTATCAGTGCCATTAACAAGGGAGGTTTTTCGTCCTCAAGCTTTAGGCACATCATCAAGGACATTAAACTCTCCTCTTCAGCCTTCCATAACATTTCTTTCAGCCACACCCGTCGACTTGGAAACAAAGTAGCTCATAGGCTTGCGAGAATGGCTTGTAATTTTTCCCCGTTTCATATCTGGATGGAGGATGTTCCTCTGGACATTGCTTCTATGTACTTTTTTGATTTGCCTGAATGAATTCTCCCCCCTCTCTTCCTGGGGTGGTTTGTTAAAAAAAAAGACTTCACCTATCCATAAAGCAACCATAATAACTCCGAATTTCAAACCCATAAAGCCAAGAGTTTAAATAAGATTTTTGACCCTCAAAATTTAGATCTTTCTCCTTCAAAATTTTTCTCAATAATCAAACAAACACTAAAGCTAAAAGTAAATAAACACATCTTACAGAAGGAGAGAGAAAGGATAGCAAAGCCAGTGTTGAAGAAGAAGAAGTTGTTGAAAAGGCATCTGTTTTTTTGGGTCTTTGGGTTTTTGCATAGGGTTTTTATCTAGGGTCTAAGGGTGGGAGTCGGATTGGCTTGGCAGTGGCACTAAGGCATCATTCAAGTGGGAATTGTCTTCTGTGTTGGAGTTTTGATGGTTTTAGTTTGGGGCTTGTAGGACTAAGGTTTGTTTGGTTAGGCATTTTGTAAGATTAAAAGAACTTCTTCTCATATATATATATATATATATATGAGAGAGATGGATTCAAGTTACACTTGGTGTAACTCTACAAAAGTTAGGATTTTTTAAACCTTAGATTTCTAAAAAAATCTAATGGTTAGAAAATCACTATAATCAATGTCTTCTTTAAAATTAATTACTTTTCATATTAGCTAACCTAATTAATTTGAGAAAATATTATATCATTTTCTTTTTAACTTTCTTTCTCTCTCCTAATCAATTCATCCCTAACCTTACACAAAAGCATATTCTCAACGTTCTTGGGCATGGAAGCAGTTGTCCCGCATACACTTATTTTTGCTGAATGGTACTTGTATTCTGAGATGTGAAAAAAATACGTCTTATATGTGTTGCAATGTCATAGCAACACTGCAACAACACTCTTTCATAATAAGAAATAGAACAAGAAACCAGTTTTGGTTGTCTTCTGACCCATTACCACCATTATTTCCCTCACTAGGAGTCTTGGCCTGGTTTCCCTCAAAGACATTTTTTTTTTTTTGATTATTTGTTATAATATACAAACAGTTAGGGAAATATCAAAATCTTGTGACCAATCAATGTAAGCAGTTGAATATCACCATCTTCCAAGCTTGGTAAAATGGGAATAAACAAAAATTTACTTTTGGTTGGATGAACTTTCTAGGACCTCATTAGACATGTTACAGCTTTTACTAAAATAATAAGGTATATGCTTAAATTGATTTTTTTTTTTTTATGCGAGAAAAAATTAATTTGAAATACGGTATTCTTGATCAAATTTAGTTGTTTTTGCAATAATTGAAACAATGTCCCACAAAAAGGAAAAAAAAAGTAACACAACAAAAAAATGTAAAAAAAAAAATATATTTTAAGGATCAACGGCCTCCGTGCCCAAGAACGTTGAGAGTATGCTTTTGTGTAAGGTTAGGGATGAATTGATTAGGGGAGAGAAAGAAAGTTTAAAAAAATAATATAATATTCTCTCAAATTAATTAGGTTAGCTAATATGGAAAATAATTAATTTTAAAGATAATATTGATTATATTGATTTTCTAACCATTAGATTTCTTAGAAATCTACGGTTTAAAAAATGTGTAACTTTTGTAGAGTTACATCAGGTGTAACTTAAATCCATCTCTCTCTCTCTCTCTCTCTCTCTCTATATATATATATATATATGGGGGGTATAGGCCCAATATTACATGTTTTGGGCCTTAGGACTTATCGGGAACGTGTGCGTGTCCGAGGAGGGGTAAGTAATTGATAAAAGCCCCAAGTTTAAAGTTAAATAAGGAAAGAGTGTAAGGGGGAGAGTCCGAGGAGTAATTTCCCCTCGGACATGATCAATACAAGCCGACTTTGTATCTCATCAATCTAGGTGACTTGCCAGGAAGTTTCCATGATGAGGATGAGCCTCATGCATGAACGGGAACAATAAGAACTCAGAAATATCTAAAGAAAAAGCTGATACCACCGCATTAAATGTACTGCAACTACTTTTTTGGCCGTATTTATGTAGAGAAGACCCTTGAACAATGTAATCTCAGCTACTACAACTCATAGAAGACCAAAAAAAAAAAGGTATCTGATGGGACATGTACTCAAATGGAGGTTTAGATAATCAACAAGTGTAGGATTATGATGGTTGGAAAGGATCTATATAATGTGAAAGATCTCCCATGAGAGAGGGATCGGGGAAAAAAGGAAAGGAAGGACTGTAGCTATAAAAACTATATTAGCACTCAGTTCTATTGATTAATATCATATATTACCCTCTCGAACAACAATTTTGTTCAGTCTCATATGTTCTACTTGCTTATTCCTCTTTTAAATCCATACTAACTATTATTAAAATTCACTAAAGCCCAACTCTTTATCCCATACTCTACAAATTCATTGTATTGGGCTCACTAGACCATTACCCAATTCTTCTTTGGTCTTGGGCCGAAAATTGTGACCCTATAATATATTTACAAAAACTCATATTAAACTCAAAATACAGTTTTCGAACAGTTTATACAAACTCACCCTAAATTTCTTTTGTTTAGGAAGAATCAAAAGAAAGGAAGTCGAGATTGAAAGAGGGAGAGACAGGAGAGATGTAAAAGAGTATTGTGGAGGCTCCAAAGCTTATGTGGCACATCTTCAGTTTTATAGGATTTATAGATTATATTATTGGTGTTAAAAGTTCATTTTCTTCCTAATTTTTTGGGTGTCTAATAAAAAACCAGCAAAAAATTTACTAATTTCAAACTGTTTAATCTTAGGAAAACTTCTTTAGAAAATAAAAAGGCCCCAATTTTTGTCTTTATATGCTTTCATGGTAACTTGAGAAAAAAAGGTTGTCTATGGCTTAGTGGAATAGCGAGTTCAATTGCCTACAATTGGTCACCATTCACCAACTATTAAAACCAGCATCGAGATCGTTCACACTAGGTACGTTTTTGTTGCTCATATAATTGACATTCTTTGAATTTTCAGACATATATTTGTTTGTAATTTTATTGTTTGATTGCTAGGTAAGTTTTTGCTGCTCTTATAATTCAGATTCTTTGATTTTTCATATATATTTGTATTTTTATTACTTAAGGTTTAGATAGGTTTGTTTTTATGTTTTTTTTTTTTTTTGGCTAACCAGATATGTTTGTTTTTATGTGTACCTTCTATTGTGAGGGATGATATTATTTATCTTACCAAGTTAAATAATTCATATACTATTAATTGTCATTGTGCTTTGTTGTTACAATTACCTTGTTGTTAAGGTAAACAGAGTAAAACCCAGCACCGAATTGACCAAATCATTCTCACATCTGCTCTGGCTTGTAATGTCTTATACCTGCATGAATTCTTTCATCCAAAACCTTGCAATCAAACCCAAATTGTTCACCAAATCTATAACAAAATAATAATAATAACAATAAATCCCAAAATTTTCCCTACATTCCCTTCACCATCGGCAATCTGACCTTAGCAACATAAACCCCATATAGATTTTGAGATCGTGATTTATTTAGGATTTTATCATAATTTGGCATCTTCCTTAAGCTGGGTTTTGTTCGTTTCGTTTTTTTTTTTTTTTTTTTTTTTTTTTTTTTTTTTTTTTTTTTTTTTTTTTTTTTTTTTTTTTTTAAGTTTAATCCTTGTTAGTAGTACACGTGGCATTTGAGTTGACATAAAAATAAAATTTTCATTTTGGCTGTTAGCCACATCAGCATTTTCCATCCACCACTTAACGGGGGACTAATTTGACACATTACCCAAAGGTTAAGGACTAAATTGATACATTTGAAATGTTAAACACTAAATTGAAAAACACTGAAAAGGTCAGAGACTAATTTTGTAGTTTACCCAACAAAATAATATATTCTTTGAATATATATTGATTTCCATGATTAGAAAAATATGTTTACTCTTATCCTCTTTCATTTTGTTTTTCCTCTTTTTTGTAATATTTGCTTCAATTTAGACTAAAAAAAAAAAAAAAACTCATCTTGCATTTTTTTTTTTTTTTTTTGAGAAACACCTCATCTTGCAATGGATGCCACTCCCCCTCCTAGATCTTTGTCTTTGAGCTAGTAAAACTCCATGTTGAGTAGTTATGGAATTGTACCACGACTCTCTCTAAAAAATTTAAGTACTTAAGGTATTTTATAAACATTTTATCCCTATTTCTATCTGTTAGGGAGATAGACACCTTAGGGAGCCTCATTGAATAATTAATATAACATATAGAGACATACTTAATCCAAAAGGCCTAAACCTAATGAGTATGTGCTCAATTATGTTATAGTAGCTACTCATTCTTCTCATCATTATTCAATGTGAGACTTCACTCACACGTATAACCCAACAATCTCCCCCTCACATGTGAGTCTCTACCTCTCTGTGGACTTCAAGATCTCTCCGTGAGCCATGAACAAGTCCTACTCGCTTCCTTGCCTAATGGGCTTTTCCCTTCACTAGTGCAACATTCATAGGCATTTACGTGTCAACCCTGCACATCTTTTATCCTCCATAGGAACCTTGCACCTCACTGTTGTTTATCACCATTGGCAATAATACTCCTTTGTTGGGTCTTTTCTAAGATATTTTGTGTTTTTTGTAGGTTTTATGGGCTTACTTGATGCAATATACTGTCTCTGCTCCAATTTCGAAAGGGACATGCCCTACTCCATTTGAGAAAGGGTTTCAAGTAAAAAACGTCTCGTTCCAACTACGAAAGGTACCTAGATAACCTTGCCACATTTGCCCCACACCACCATGGGCTCTGATACCATTTGTAGGGGAGAGAACACCTAGGGGAGCTTACTTGAATAATTAATATAACATATAAAAACACACTTTAACCTGGAAGGCATAAATCTAATAAGTATGTGCTCCATTGTGTTATTCAATGCGGAACTTTACTCACACATGTAACCCAACACTATCTAATTTAAAAAAAGAAAAAAAAAAAAGGTTAGCAGTTTCTCATAATAAGTCCAATATTAATGAGCTGAGTGCATTAGTGGTCTCCAAACTACTAAACAAGTACAAGAGAAGTGCTTTGCAATAAGAGATTATATAGGTATACATCAAAGTTGTGACATTACTTATGCAAGCATTTCTCTCAACATAGCCTTACAAAAATATTCGTTTTAAATATATAAAAAAACACCAATTTTTTTTAATAACAGAAGGTATAGCTACATAATATTGCTTAGTTCTTGAAACCAATTACCTACTTCTAGTTTCTTTAAATAAATAAATAAATAAATAAATAAATAAATAAACCTTACCTACCTCTAGATTGAATATTTATGTGTAAATTAAAACAAATGCATATATGGAAAAGAAACAAAAAAAAAATGTTATTTAATTTATTTCTTTTAAAATGTAGAACAAGTTTATGTTTATGTTTAAGGTTATATTTATGTCTTACATTTTTTAATAGATAATTAATAAAGTATAGTTAGTAAAATATGGTACATGTATCTGGTGGATATGATTTGACATATTTCAAGAAAAATATGTTCAAATTTTGGAAGAAAAATATAGAAATGGAGAAAAAAGCATACGAGTATAATACAAGTATTATACATTTATATTCTAAAAGTTTGAAACAAAAATAATGAAAAACTTCCCATTTAATGTTTTAGAGATAAATATAATAATCTAACATAATCTCCACAATGAACTTACTTTCCAAACAACTTTCTTTTCCTTAAAATAAAGAAAAGACAATAGGACCATCATCATTCTGTAAAGACAAAAATATTTACTACAACATCATTCTAGTCCAAATGAGGATTTCATAGCATTATACTAGCAAATCTTTTAAATGTTAAATATAAGTTAAGATGAATTTCAATCTCGAGAATTATATAATAGTTGATGCGGTTAAATTGGGAAAGGTAACTGTGATGAAGAAAAAGCTTTCCTCTGGCCTTTGGTCGCTTCTATGGAACCTTGTCCACCTTTAGTTTTGTGATTTATATTTGGTTTAGCATTGATAGTATGCTCATTGAATAACACTAGTCTAGCGAAGTTACTTACAAATAAAAATCTTTTGTCTCGCTTATTTTTCTATTATAAATTTTATTTTTATTTTTTCAATCTCTAACAAATTAGTTGGTGCATTGTGTTGATCTCTATAGCTTTGGCAAATGTAGTCAAAGTTAGTCACACAGGTTATTTTGCAATATGAAATCATAACTACACTAGAAAGTTATGACATTAGTTGTGTGAGCACCCTTGCATACAAAACTATATAAAATCATTGTTTTTAATCAAATAACACAAAATCTTTATATTGGAAGGTTTAGTTGCGTCATTTTGCTTAGTTCCTAAAATCACTTGCATATCTCTTGAGCATACATTTATGTGTCAAATTAAAAATATGCGTATATTGAATAAACGAAAAAATTATTTATTTTTCTCTAAATTATATTGTATAACATATGTTTATACTTATGTTCATGTGTATTTTTTTTTCCTTAAAAATAATAATTATAGAGCATAGTTAGTACAATATAGTATGAGTATAATACAGTAAGGGCATATTTGATAGACTTTAATGGTGATTGCATAAGAATAAGAATAGGTATTACAAGGAATATAAAAGTGTGTAATGTAATACTTAAGGGTAATTGCAGTTAACACATATGTGGTTTGGCCAGTTTTAACTAATGCTACGTTTGTTTTAGTAATAACATTTTCTAGAAAATGAGTCATATTTTTCAAAAAATATTTTCTATAAAACTATCTCATTTTCCTATGTTTGGTAGTAATCTTAAATGAGTTAAAAATCAATCTCCTAACTTTCCTTATTTAGGTTGCTATGAGATAGAGTTGTTTTTCAAAAAATAAATTAATGAAAAACAATCTCTAAAAATAAGTCATACTTTTTTTATTGACTAAAGATAGTTTTCCTTTAACTCATTTTTTTATGATGCTACCAAACGTTGAAAAACATGGAAAACTATCTTAACATAGAGTTTTTCATCGAAACAAACAGAGCATAAACCTACCCATGATTTAAAAAGTATCACTTAACCCTCCTGTGGTGCCCTCCGTTAGACATACATAACAAACCTTATAATTTTCACCATTTAAAATAGAAAAAACATAATAAAAATAAACAAATTAAGATCTAAAATTAAGTTTTGGCGCAATGAAGGAGAGGGAAAAGAGGTTAGAGATCTAAAATTCACCCTATCTGTGAGGCTTGGAAATTCATCTTCACAAATCATACCTTCATGCCCCATTATTCTTAACATCATTAACCTTTGATTACAAAAAGTCTAGAAAAAAAATTACTGATTTGAGAGGTCAAAAGTAGGTTTTGGAATTTGGGTTTTCAGTAAGGAAGGAAAGAACAAAAACGGTGGAGACTTTGATAGATCAGTGCCATAGTAGTCTCGTAGTGGCACAATTTGGTGTTTAGCTAACGAGATATTAGTAGTGGCACCCTAGGTTTGGTTGGGTTTTGTAGGAATTTTTGTTAGATTTATGGGTTTTGTGTTTTGGTTGATTTGAAATATATATGGCTATCTATTTGTATAAATTGTCATTATATTTTTGGGTTTTCGGTAACAGTTTACATGTTTGATGTTGCACCTGTGATGTTTCCATTTTTTGCTTTCTGGGTTTTGTAGAAATGGTTATTTAGATTTTTTGGGTTTTGTGGTTAACAAGATATGGTTTTTCAAAAATGGGCTTTGATGTGGAATTTGCTAGGTGTGGTTATATTGAGGTGCAAAAGTAATTGTCCTTGAGAATACTTGAGTCCATGACCTTAGATTGGGTAGTTATTGTCGCCGATTTCATCCTCTACATAATATTTTCTAGCAAATAAGTATAACACCTTTGATTGTTCTCACTTTTCACAGGACAGTTCATATCTTGGGTCTCCATAAATTTTTTGGATCACTCTTCAATTGAAACAGATATCTTATATTGTGAATATTGCCATAGGAAGAAGGACATAGTAGTAGCACACTATAAATTTCTTGGATTAGTACAAGAGCAATAAGGGTTGTGAGTCCTGCTTTGAATGTCAATCCTCTTGCCATTGAGGTAGATAGGAATTTTTCCACTAGCACATGCTAGAACAAAACTTCAAATCATGCTAGGGGATCATTCACAGTAATAGATGAGTTGGTGAAATTTTGATCTTGAGATTTTTGTTATAAATGGTTTTTATTTTGAAGTTTTGGATTCAAAGGAGGAGAGACATTAAATACTATTTGTAAAGTTGTAATTTACAACTATGTTTTGTTGGCTTTTATTCCGTGCCAAATTTGATTGTATTTAAGTTCAATCGTTTAAAACCCTGTATTTGTTGTGGGACTTGTTGTAAGGGTTGTGTGTTAGAGAGAGTGTTTGAAGACTCAAGCATTTGAAGAACTGAAGATTCTCGCGGGTATCTCGCGACCTAGCATCCCGCGAAGTGACCCATGTGCCAGGCACATGCTGGAATGCGAAGAGTCAGGCCAGGTGGAGACAGTTGTGTCTCGCGAGTGTCTCGCGGGTAAGGCCTTCCCGCGAGACACCCGCGAGACTAGCTGTTCTGCCAGCCTGTACTTTTTGAGTCACACCTTTTGCACCTCTCCTATATATACCATCATTACCCACAATTGTTGAGGAATGCTTCAGAGAGAAAACCCTAGCCAAACACATTGGTAATTAGAGATTGTCTTCCCCACCTTTCTCTATACATTTGTTTGTGGTATTTCCTCAATCCTTCCCTCTCCATTATCCATATCTTTGAGAGGTTGATAGCCCAAACACTTACCACACCTTGTGAGTGCTGTGTGACGTTTTTGGTGCTGCTGGGAAGCATTGGAAGAAGCCTTGAATGGCAGATGCAACATGGAGCTTGTTGCGGGATCCGGATAACTAGGACAAGACACGGTTCCGAGAAGCCTTGTTGGAGTAGGAGCTTGGAGGGCTTAGGTACAGCGGGTAGACTAGGCTTGGAGGGTCTTTTGCTAACCCATGTATCCCAACTGATTGTCTAGTGGATCGATTTCCGCTTGGAGGGCGGCGGAGAGGTTTTTCGCCGAGTTCTTCGGTTTCCTCTTCGAGAACACGTCTCGGTGTTTTCTGTGTTTGCATCCTTCTTCCCTACTCTTGTTTAATTCCATTATACTGCTGTGTTGTTTAGTTTATGGATTAGAGTAGCTTATTTGTTCATCCGCTCACTTTTACACTATTCCGCACTGTGTATTAAAGTTGTGTAAAACCTATCGAGCCGTAATTTTTATTTGGGGGTCTAAACAGCTCTTGTGTTTTTCAACACATTTTCGAGCTTTCAATTGGTATCAGAGCGGGTACACTTGCTGAGGTGTAATTACCTAAGTGTGATCCCTGACCCCTTGGTGTTGTTTGGATAGTGTCTTTGTTAAAATCAACATGAAGGGAAGCAAAGGTGTGTGTGATAAAGACTCTGTCAGTAATTCTGAATTCTGTTCTAGTGATGTGGTTTTAAAGCTTTTTAAGACAAAGAAACATGCTAGAATTTTCTGTCACATGCTAAGATCACTAGTACATAGAAACTATGATATTCATAATAGCTTGTGTGAGTCAAAGGCTTTAGTCTATAAATATGAGAGAAGAAATAAACACTTGTGTGATGAACTTGATCATCTAAGAGGAAAACTTCACTCATCCTTGAACGAAATAAAAGAAAAAGAGTCTTGCTTCGAGGGCCAAGAGTGTCTCTCTCATGCGTGTCTTTTTGTTCACACCGCTTTGAAAGTTTTTAATTCATGTTTGTGGTACCTTGACAGCGGTTGTTCAAAACATATGACTGGAGATAAGTCTTTGTTCAAAACACTTAAAGAGAAGGAAGATGGCTTTGTGACGTTTGGAGATGGTAGTCACTCACAAGTTCTTGGAAAGGGAACGGTGGACATTCCGGGGCTGCCACTGCTGAATGACGTGCTGTACATTAAGGGATTGAAGGTGAACTTGCTGAGTATCACTCAAATCTGTGATGATGACTTCTTAGTTCAATTCTCCAAGAAAGGATGTCTAATCTTGAATGAAGAAGGTGTTAAAATTCTGAAGGGGCTTAGGACCACTGACAACTGTTATGGGGTCATTCCCAAACCAAGCATAGCATGTCGGAGTGCCCGGGTAAATCTCTTGGAGTTGTGGCATCAACGTCTTGGACATGCCAATTATAAACAAGTGGCCAAAGTCTCAAAGCTTGAAGCAGTGGTTGGTCTACCAAAGTTTGGGAAAATTGAGAAGAATATTTGTGGTTCATGTCAATTAGGAAAACAGACAAAGTCAAGCCATCCGAAAGTGAGTGTGATTGCAACATCTCGCCCGTTAGAGTTACTGCATGTGGATCTCATGGGTCCAACAAAAACAGAAAGCATGGGTGGAAAACGATATATTATGGTGGTGGTCGACGATTTCTCAAGGTATTCTTGGGTGGACTTCCTTAGGGAGAAATCAGAGGCATGTGATAAGCTGAAAAAATTGTGCAAGAGGCTGATTAATGAAAAAGGAGTACCTATTGTCAAGATCAGGAGTGACCACGGGAAGGAGTTTGAAAATGCGAAGTTTGATGAATTTTGCAATGAACAAGGCATCATGAAAGAATTCTCAGCCCCAAGGACTCCACAACAAAATGGAGTAGTAGAAAGGAAGAACCGAGTAATTCAAGAAATGGCTCGAGTAATGTTACTCAACAAAAACCTTCCACAGAAATTTTGGGCTGAAGCGGTGAATACGTCATGTCATATTGGAAATAGGATCTACTTCCGAGCTGGAACGAAAAAGACATCTTATGAAATCTGGAGAGAAAAGAAACCAAAGGTTAAATACTTTCGTGTCTTTGGGAGCAAATGCTATATTCTTAATGACAGAGAGAACCTTGGAAAATTCGATGCCAAGAGTGAAGAAGGGATCTTTCTAGGCTACTCTTTAAACAGCCAAGCGTATAGAGTGTTCAACAAACACACCAAGACTGTGATGGAGTCCATAAATGTGGTTATCGATGACACCATAACTGAAAGGAATATTGATGAGGGTGAAGGATCTGACCACAAGAAGGGGGATGGTGAGGACAACATGTCACAAGCTGATGATATTGAGAAAGGATCACCGGAAAAAGAGACCACACCAACCATACCAAGAAGGGAGACTAGATTAGCACAAGGGCCTCCTAGTCCTCTTACCCCTCCGGAAGTTCAACCTCCAATCTCTCGAGATGAAGAACCTTCTACCTCCAAGAGACCGTCGTCAAGGGTAATTCTTAATCATCCATCCAGCAACATCATTGGTGATGTCAATGAAGGACTTCGGTTGAGAAAAGGACCAAAATACAGTGCAAATCATGTGACATACAATTGCTACCTTGCTCAATTCGAACTTAAGAAGGTAGAGGAAGCTCTTAATGATGAGAACTGGATAGAATCTATGCATCAAGAGCTACATCAGTTTGTTAGAAATGATGTATGGGAATTGGTTCCAAGGCCAAAAGATACTCATGTGATCGGCACCAAGTGGATCTTCAAGAACAAAACTGATGAAGACGGTGAGGTTGTTCGAAACAAGTCCAGGCTGGTAGCTCAAGGATATACCCAAGTGGAAGGCATAGATTTTGATGATTCGTTTGCACTAGTAGCAAGACTAGAGTCGATTCGAATTCTATTGTCCATCGCTTGTGTTATGGATTTCAAACTATACCAAATGGATGTGAAAAGTGCATTTCTGAATGGGTTTCTAACTGAAGAAGTATTCGTTGAACAACCAAAGGGATTTCAAGATCCTCATTTTCCAGACCATGTACTGAGGTTGAAAAAGGCACTGTATGGGTTAAAGCAAGCACCACGAGTATGGTATGATCGTCTTACAACATACTTGTTGGATCGTGGATTCATAAGAGGTTAAGCTGATCGAACGTTGTTTGTAAAGAGAGATGAGAAGTCGCTCCTGGTTGCTCAGGTATATGTGGACGACATTGTGTTTGGATCTACACTTGATCATTTAGCTCTTGAATTCTCCAAAGAAATGAAAAAGGAGTTTGAAATGAGTATGGTGGGGGAACTAACCTATTTCCTAGGACTTCAAGTGAAGCAACGGAAAGATGGGATATTCATATCTCAAGAAAAGTACGCCAAAAATCTCGTTAAAAGATTTGGTCTAGACTCCAAGAAGCACACCTTCACCCCAATGAGCTCCTCGTCAAAGCTAAGTAGGGATGCTGCAGGTGTAGAAGTGGATCCAACACTCTATCGGAGCATGATAGGAAGTCTCTTATATCTCACTGCCAGCAGACCAGACATTGCCTTCAGTGTCGGCGTATGTGCTCGATTCCAGGCAGCCCCCAAAGAGACACATTTAACAGCAGTCAAAAGAATCATCCGATACATAAATGGGACATCTGATTATGGAATTTGGTACTCAAGAGATTCAAATGAATGCCTAGCCGGATATTCTGATGCTGACTGGGCCGGGTGTGTTGATGATAGGAAGAGTACCTCCGGTGGGTGTTTCTATCTTGGGAACAACTTGGTGTCATGGATGAGCAAGAAGCAAAATTCAGTCTCTCTATCGACAGCCGAAGCTGAATACATAGCTGCTGCAAGTGCTTGTGCTCAATTACTGTGGATGAAGAAGCTCCTTCATGATTATGGAATCACTCAAGACACGATGTGTGTGTACTGTGATAACACAAGTGCCATAAATTTGTCAAAAAATCCAGTTCAACACTCGAAATCAAAGCATATCGAAATCCGGTATCATTTTATTCGAGACTTAGTGGACGAAAAGATTGTGCACTTGGAGTTTGTCAACACCGACAATCAGAAGGCAGACATATTCACAAAACCTCTCGATGGCCCTAAGTTTGAGTCTTTGCGTAAGACCATCGGCGTCGGTATCATTCCTTGAACTCTATCTCTTGTGTGAACCTACACTGCTCTTGGTTGCATACTTGTTAGTATGGTGTCACATATTTTGTTTTAGATGTTTATGTTTCTTGTTTTGGTCCACAGTTATCTGTTGGTCTTATTCTTCTTGTTCTGTTTTGGGTGTGTTTCAAAACTTCAAAAACCCATAAAAATTATAAAATCTAAAAAGTTTGATCACTTTGTTGAGTTTTGTCTCAAAACATGTTTTTGCCTTGTACCTTTGTACTTATGGCTTTGTGCATTTAACGAGCTTAGCTTGTCCCTCATGCACTCATATCATAGTGGAAGAAATTCTGAAATCTATGTGACGGTTGTAAATAGATCTTCAACCTTGTCATGAATGATTAGTGAATGGTTGTGTTGATCTTGATACATGCATAGACTCATGCCTATATATCTTCCCACTTTTATTTTTCTTGCTTAAAAGAGCTCTCTAAATGTAAATCTCCAAATGAAAAGAGATATAGAGCTGCAAAAGCCTGTCGCACAAACTAGTATTCGACTAGGAAAAAGGGAAAGCGACCAAAATAAAATGTATGATGCCCAAAAAGCCAAAGGCTAGCTCATAAAATGAAATATCAAAAATTTCAGGCATCTTTCTCTAAATGTGATTCTCTTTGCTCAAAAGTTGCAAATGAAGTGTTAAGAATGGAGCCAAATGAAAAGCTTCAATGAATTGTTATCAAGCACGTGTGGGAGGTCATATATGCATGTTTCCATAATTGAGATAGGTCACATAATCTAGTGCTAGTTGTGTATGCCTTGATTGAATTGATCATTGAAGCCTCACATTGGACTAAGGACTATCTCATTTTTGATATCCACACACAACACACAAGTCTATGTTCTATGAATGCCATAATCATTTGTGTGATTGTACTTGATTAAATGAGTTTCACATGCTCAATCTTTGTTGATCAAATCCAAAAAGATTTTTGTGAGTTTTATTTGTTTTTGAAAGTGAGTTTAGACTTTCGTGTGTTTCTTTTTGGTCAAAATGCATTTTGTGTGTTTTTCTTCAGAAAACTGGTTCAGGGGTTATTTCGCGACTGTCTCGCGACTGTCTCGCGACCAACAGCTTCTCGCGAAATGCGGTTTGGCAAAAACTGAGTTTTTCTTAAAATCAGACAGAGAATCTCGCGACTGTCTCGCGACTGCGTCGCTACTTAGAGCTTCTCGCGGAAATTTTGTGCTTCAGTGGCACCTTTTGCGGTTGTATCGCGACTGTTTCGCGACTCTAGTACCCGCGAAAATCGCGTGTTTTCAGTTTTATAGGGCTGATGTGATAGTTGCTTCAAAACATAAAAACTTCCCTCCCTAAAAACTCTTTTCGAACCTCTCTCAACCCAACTCACTATTTCATCATATCCCCTTCCAAATCAAGCATTTTTCTGCATTTTCTTCTTCAAGGTATGTTAATTAACCATTTCCTTCTAAGTTTCTACTTAGATTTTGCAGAATTTGTGGTTAGGGTTTTGTTTATTGGGTATTTTCGTTTCTTTGAGTTGTTTTACAAAATTGTGTGAAGTTTGTGTCTTATTTTTGATTGGGTTCTGTTGCATTTGATCTTGTTGCATCTGTGTTGGCCCCTTGTGGCATTTTATCATGTTTTTAGGCACGATTTTACCATGTTCATGCATTGCTCACACTTAAAGTGTTCTTTTGCACATCAGGTGTTTGATAAAATGTCTGATTGACATTTTTGTGCCTAATTGAAATCATGTGATTTCAATCTGTGAATTCTAACTCCATTTGGTCATTGAGTGTGTGTGTCTAACACTTTACTCATTCTGCACTTTCCTAGGCACACTGAGACACTCCCCATGCATATCACCTACACACACATGCCCAGTTACTTAGGTTTATGCACTGTGTGTCTGTCAATCATCATACACGGCACTACATTTGTCTTGGAACTATCTTAAATCTAATCAAACTCTGTGCTATGTTTTGTGTGCTGTGCACATGTTTCCTGGTATCTTTGGGTGCTCTTTTGCACAGATGTCTCCGTTCAAGACTTCAGCTGTGAAAGGTGGCAGCAACAAAGGGAAAGAACCAATCATCGATGTTGATGAAGACTCCCCGAGACCAAAGAGAGCTCGTGCTTCAACTGGAACCTTTGATCCTAGCCTGTTTCGCTCTCATGCTGCTTTTGAATCCTATAAAAATCTCTTCCGAGATGCTCCTTTGTTGGTTGAAAGAGCTGTGGATCAGTCATCTCTGTTGGACACTCAAATTCCCACTTGGTTCGCCACCAAAGACTGGAATTTTCTTCTCTCCGATCTTGAAGATGCATATGAGAACATGGTGAAAGAGTTCTATGCAAATGCTGTGGTTGAAGGAGAAGTGATCAAGTGCTGGGTTAGAAGAAAGCGGTTCTCCATCACCCCGGTTTATCTTTCCGAGATTCTTCACATCAACCGGCCCATACTTCCAATCCCACCCGTATATGATGAGCTGGTTCCATCTGAGGGCACGCTTCGGAGAGCATTAGGAGATACTTTAGAGTTCTCCTCCAGCAGATCATCAATCAATGTGGCCTCACTTTCTCCAGAATTAAGGCTTCTGTCAATGATCATGTGCAACAATCTTTATCCGTTGTCAAGCACAGGTTATATTAACCTTGGTCGAGCATTATTTCTTCATGATCTGGTATCTGATGAGGAAATTGATGTATGCTCCCACATCTTCCACATACTAGCTAAGACGGTGAACCGCACTGCCTCAAGGAATTGCATTCCCTTTGGTCGTCTTATTTCTCGGATTTTAAAACTCAAAGGTGTGCGTCCCTCTGCTGATGAGCACACTTTTCCTAGGCCAAGTCCAATTAACGGTCGTACCCTTCAAGCCAGTCTGAGTCACACCAAGAAAAATGTCAAACAAGAACATCATGCTCCTCACGGTACCTCAAGTTCTACTTCTCATTCCTATGATGACAAGTTTGACACCATCATGGGTGCACTGCAAGATCTCAGCACCAAACTTCTTGGACTTACTCAGATCATGTACTCCCAACACTCCCGTCTGGATAAACAGCTAACCTCCATCGAAACTCAGATGGATGAAATTCAAAGAAAGTTGGAAGAGAATGACAACTAGCTATTCCATGACAAAAAGGGGGAGATGATGTCATCGACAGGGGGAGTGTAATGATAGGGGGAGATGATGTCTTTTTGTTTTCTTAGACTTTATTTCAGTATATTTTCAGAACTGTGTGTTTAAGTTCTATGCTTTGTGGCATATATGCTATGTGGCACCTTTTTGTTTGTACCCATGTTGCTTTAGTAAGCTTTAAGGGTTTGTTTCATGCATTATTTGTAGGTCTTTGTGGTTTGTGCCATGCATTTGCAATACCTTGCCTATGCAACCTTCATGCATGTTTGCTTGTTGTTCAATGTCATGCATTTTACTTCAAGTACAACACTCTTGTGCCCTAGTAGGATTGTTCCTAGATGCAAATACTTCGTGTATTTCGCATTGGTTGAGTGTTGGAGTTGCAAGTGACTCTCTTCAATTGAGCGTATCTTCTTGCAAATCCGGATGTTCGTTCCATGTGTGAATGAGCATAGTAATTGCTTCTGTATAGTGATTACTTGTTTGATCTTGCCATGATCTAGTGTTTCTATTTCGTTTTGCTCGATCATGCTATTATTGCTCCATATGTTTTCAAGTTTTCTGCATACAATGATGTTATTGTGTTGTTGTGTTTCAGGAGTTACTTGTTCATATGTTTCAAGAGCTTATCAGAATCTAGAATTAGGTGTGAGTGAGTTTTGCCTTTGTTCCCAAACTCACGGTTAAGTCTAGAGTCTGTTTTAGGGTTTTGTCACGGAATAGCCAAAGGGGGAGATTGTAAAGTTGTAATTTACAACTATGTTTTGTTGGCTTTTATTCCGTGCCAAATTTGATTGTATTTAAGTTCAATCGTTTAAAACCCTGTATTTGTTGTGGGACTTGTTGTAAGGGTTGTGTGTTAGAGAGAGTGTTTGAAGACTCAAACATTTGAAGAACTGAAGATTCTCGCGGGTATCTCGCGACCTAGCATCCCGCGAAGTGACCCATGTGCCAGGCACATGCTGGAATGCGAAGAGTCAGGCCAGGTGGAGACAGTTGTGTCTCGCGAGTGTCTCGCGGGTAAGGCCTTCCCGCGAGACACCCGCGAGACTAGCTGTTCTGCCAGCCTGTACTTTTTGAGTCACACCTTTTGCACCTCTCCTATATATACCATCATTACCCACAATTGTTGAGGAATGCTTCAGAGAGAAAACCCTAGCCAAACACATTGGTAATTAGAGATTGTCTTCCCCACCTTTCTCTATACATTTGTTTGTGGTATTTCCTCAATCCTTCCCTCTCCATTATCCATATCTTTGAGAGGTTGATAGCCCAAACACTTACCACACCTTGTGAGTGCTGTGTGACGTTTTTGGTGCTGCTGGGAAGCATTGGAAGAAGCCTTGAATGGCAGATGCAACATGGAGCTTGTTGCGGGATCCGGATAACTAGGACAAGACACGGTTCCGAGAAGCCTTGTTGGAGTAGGAGCTTGGAGGGCTTAGGTACAGCGGGTAGACTAGGCTTGGAGGGTCTTTTGCTAACCCATGTATCCCAACTGATTGTCTAGTGGATCGATTTCCGCTTGGAGGGCGGCGGAGAGGTTTTTCGCCGAGTTCTTCGGTTTCCTCTTCGAGAACACGTCTCGGTGTTTTCTGTGTTTGCATCCTTCTTCCCTACTCTTGTTTAATTCCATTATACTGCTGTGTTGTTTAGTTTATGGATTAGAGTAGCTTATTTGTTCATCTGCTCGCTTTTACACTATTCCGCACTGTGTATTAAAGTTGTGTAAAACCTATCGAGCCGTAATTTTTATTTGGAGGTCTAAACAGCTCTTGTGTTTTTCAACACATTTTCGAGCTTTCACTATTGAAAGACATTTTTACCCCTGTTTTTCTAATGGAAAATGGTAAGGTGGGTTATGGATGTCTAATGAAAGGCACCCCAAGTGGGTTAAATTACACTTTTTAAACCATGGATAGTTTTAGTTAAAACTAGCCAAATTACAAGTGGATTAGCTGCAATTACCCCTAGTACTTATTATTATTTATTTGTTTGGTGAAAAATCAATAATAGAACCTTGAAAACAATGGATTGAAAGCATTTTAAATCAAATTGTCTAAATTGTAATATTGGAATAAAACTTAAGATATATTTTAGGGCAAACTGCAGTAAACCCACCTGAAGTTAGATCTGTTTTCACCTTGCCTACTCATGATTCAAAACTTGACACTTTGTCCACCTAGGATTAGCTTCGTTAGGCTTTTGCAACTCACCTTTCTATTTTTTAAACACATAAAAAAAACACATACATAAAAAAAAAAAAAAAAAAAAAAAAAAAAAAAATCAAACAAGATCAAAAAGTGGTATTTATAAAAAATGTGAAAGAAGAACAAAAGGAATTAAACCCAAAACTTGGCCTCCTCATAAACTCTCCAAATTGTAATAGGGGTTGAAGAAACTAAGATAAAAATTATAGAGAACCCAAAGCCCATCACTCTCTCTTCCTTTTACTGTTTATTATTCTCTGCATTTCTTTTCTTGGTGAAATTCACCTCTGGTACCGAAGGTAACCTTTGAAATTCAAAGATTTACAAAAGGAGTTTGTGACCCTAATTTGAGCGCTTTTTATTTGGAGGTGAAAGATTGAAATGTGAAAAAGGAAGACCCACACCACATGGCCACCCCAAAATCCTATAAAGTTGCATTAACTCAAATGACAAAAAAGCAAAAGAAACATAAAAAGCCTGCCATTCAAACACTTCAAAGCAAACCCAACCATTCATATCAACAAACATATAAAAAATAAAAAATAAATAAAAAAAACACTGTAAAAACCATTCAAACAATATGAACCTAGCCATTCAAACCCAAAATATTCGAAGTAAACCCTTTAAACTTAACCAACATTTCGAACCTAACTTCCAACAAACGGTGTGGATTCCTCACAAAAACAGTAGTGGTTAATCTGAATATTGCTAGGTTTTTGCTGTGGTGGCCAATCGGCCTTCTCAACACCACTAGCGAAGAGAGAGAGAGAGAGAGAGAGAGAACGATGAGAGTTAGCATGTACTTTAAATAGTTTTTTTTTTATTAATTACTAATTTACTACTCCATAAAAAAAATGTTAGGTACCTTCTCTTGATTTTAAAGGTAGTTGCTAAATTTTAAATTTAAACTCTTTTTAACTTTTGTTATGGATGTGTAGTAAGAGCATTCACAGTAAGAGAGAAAAAAAAATTAACTTTCAACTTAAAAATATACTTTATCTATTTTAACACACATTTTACAATACACTCAACATTAAAGCTTCTATTTTAAAGTACACCAGATTAAAATAATATAAACAAACTAATAAAATAAATATAATAAACCATAATTCAGAGCCACCATCATCCTTAACAACCCACTGCCACCATCAACCACAACTCATAAACACCCATTGCAACCTACTGCCACCATCACCCACCGCAAACCACTGCCACTATCAACCACTACAACCCACAAACACCTACCACAACCCACTGCCACCATCAACCACTGCAAACCACTACCTCCATCAACCACCACAACCCACAAACATCCACAGCAACCCACTGTCACTATTAAAACCAACACAACAATAACAGCCACCTCCATCACCTCCACCATCGCCCCACCAACCACAACCACAAACCAAAAAAAAACACAATCCAGCCCCAGCAAAAAGAAAAAAGCAAAAATACTTCCACTGTCGCCCCACCTTCCTCTTCCACTTCTCAACCACCAACCACAACCAAAAAAAGAAAAAGAAAACAAAACAAACCCACAACCACCACCAACATAGCACAACACAAATCGACCCATAAATCGGACCCACACCAATACGAACCAATCAGACCCATGAACCACTCTAACCCACGAACAAATCAAGCCACTCTGATGTCCACAATTAGACCCACGAACTGCCAGGAGAGAGAGAAGAGAGAAGAGAGAAGAGAGAAGAGAGAACGGATAACTAGAAGAGGAGGGAAAGGAAGAAATTAAAAAAAAAAAAAAAAAGATTTTTATGTTTACCCTCATGCTACAGTGAGTTGTTACTGATAACAACTCACTGTAGCATGAAGGTAAAATATAGCTAAATATTTTAGCTATAGCAACTTCATTTGAGGGTTTTTTTTTTTTTTTTTGGTGTGGATGAGATGCTAAAATAACTTTTGAGTTATCTTAGCATCTTTATTGTGAGTGCTCTAAGTGGCTAAATTTTTAAATTAAAAAACTAAATTTTAGGATTAAACAAAAATTGATAACTGCCATAAATAAAATAAAATAAAATAAAATAAAAACACCACAAAATAAAGAAACATGGAGCCTGGAGCCTAGAGCCTAGAGCCTAGAGCCTGAAGCCTAAAGCCTTTCCTTTAACCAAAAAAAAAAAAAAAAAAAATTCTAAAACAAAAAAATGTGAGCCTTTTCTCATAACAAAAAAAATAAAAACTATTAAACTTTTGTATTTTGTTTTGTTATTAACTTTTGTCATAGATGTGTAGTAAGTTGCTAAATTTTAGGATAAAATAACTAAATTTTATAATTAAATAAAAATTGATAACTGCCATAAATAAAATATAAAAAACGACAACAACACCAAAAATTAAAGAAACGTGAAGCCTAGTAGTCATCACACCTCTAAGTATTTTATGATTGGAAGATATAGTAATCTAAGATTATAATAGATGCAAATTATTAATTTTTACAAAAAAAAAAAAAAAAAAGACCCTCTAAGGGATTTCCCTTGTTTTGGATCTTTTTTTTTTTTTTTTTTTTGGGGTTCAAAAAAGCCCCTACACCCCTATGTTTAAGTAGAGACAAAACTAAAGGACAATTCAGTAAAAATACAACTATAACTCCTATAGGGATAAGGGTTGGGCCCCAATTCATATATTGGGCCTTGGGCCTTAACCGAGGACCTCAGTTTTTCCAAGGACGAATAAACCATAGTGAGGGTGTCAAGCTCAGAATCCCATAAATGAAATACAAACAGAAAGGCTGAGAAAGTTGGTCCGAGGAGGATCATCTCCTTGGATCAGTAGAGCACAGATCGAATATATGCCTTATCACTCAAAGTAACATTCCAGGACGATCCACTGATGGAGACTAGAGATATGAACGTACAAAAGGGATGGTAGCCCAAAGGAATCTAAGGGAAAGCTGCTACCATCGCATTTAATGCACTACAACTACTTTTTTGTCGCATTTATGTGGAAAAGACCCCTGAACAGTGCTGTCTTGGCCACCACAACTCACAGAAAGCTAGAAGAGGTGTCTAATGGGACAGACACTCAAGTGGTGGCTTAGATGATCAACAAATGGAAGGCCAAGATCACCAGGAGAGAGATATATAATATAAGAGACCCCTGAAGGAATGGGGATCGGAAAATCAGGAAAGAAACACTATAGCAATTTAGAACCAGGCTTGTAATAACGCTTCAAAAGCAATATAGAAGAATTAGCCTCCTCGAATTTGGCCGAGGACATTTTTCTTTAGAAAACGCCTCATCTCACATGTGAAGCGCGTGTGATGAGGCTAGTATTTTTTTTATTTGTTTGGGAGGAGAGAGATAAAAAAAAGGGGTGAAAATACATATTTACCCTTATTTTTAACGTAGGTGGGTTATGAAAGCCCTACCGTATTTAATCTTAGGTGGGCAAAGATATAAAATGTCAAGTTTTGAATCAGGCAAGGTGAAAACGAACTTAACTTCTGTGGGTTTACTATAATTTGCCCTCTATTTTAGGAAATATCTTACTCATACAATTATATTGCATAAAATATTTTTTTTTATAATTGTTATATGCATATAAAAATTTTGGTTATTTGGACATATATCAATTTTATAAATTAATATTCCTACTAAGGAATAACTACTACAACATTTCTAGAGAGGAATAATTTTCCCTTATTTTAAAGAATAACTTTTCATAAGAAATGACTGTTCTATATAATAAAAATATAAGATTAAATTATGTAAGGATGTAGTGTAAAACCCATGTTTTACCCTTCCAATTCCAACATGCCATATTATTTTATCACATATTTAAGAATAAGCACAACCACACCCAATCAATTCTAATACCCATATATAAATCCAATCAAATTGGGGGTTTATTAAGATGTTATTAGATGTGGTATGGTGTATTGAATTTAAAGCAAAATGCTAATGTGGCAATCACTTGTAAAACATAAGTTCTTTTTTACATCCCATTTTTACCAAATTCAGACTCAAAAAACATAACTAAATTACTGAATAGTTAAACCGTATGAATAATTATTACATTACAGTACCTATTACAGTATGCCAAACATATCCTAAGTACATACATAGATATGGTACCCATAACTCAATTCCTCGTCCTCAATGAGGAAGAATCCTCATAGCCGTGGTTTTTTAAATGCGGCTATAGGCTAAGACTTATGGTGCATTTTTGAAATCTATAGCCGTGTTTTATAAACACAGCTATAACCCTTGTTTTTTGTGGTGTTGTCACCACAAATAGAACAGCTTGATCACTTAACCAAGAAATTTAAAATTTTATTTTAGGCAATTTAGTACTGAACTTCACACGTGCTAAATCGGTACTTATGTAAGTCAGTTGATTGTTAAGCTAATGTTTTAGTCACATGTAGGGTTGTCCTTGGGTCGGGTCAGCCTGGGTTTGGGCCCAACCTGCACTTGACCTGATTGGATCGGATCACTGAAAAATTGACCCGCACTCACCTGAAATACGGGTTGGATCCGTCAAGTCAGGTCATCGGTTGAGGTTGGTCGGATTCAACGGTTTGGCAGGTTTGGACCACATTAGGCCAAATTTGTAGATTTTCTTGGATTTAATTTTTTTGGGCCTTTTTGGCCAATATTATTGGGCTTTCTAAATTTTTTCATATCAAATTGGGCCTCTTTTTTACATCATTTCTTTAAAAATGGTCCCTGCTTGAAGCAATATCAGTCCAAATTTATACTTCCTAGAGCCCACATATCAACCTTTGGGAAAAAAAAAAATACAAAGTAAAACCTGAGCACAATAGCAAACAAATAAAAACACACAAAATACCATTTTTTACCACATTTTAAACATCAATAGCATGTAAAACTTGGGCATTAATCAAACAAATAAAAACGCACAAAATACCATTTTTTTTTACCACCTGTTAATCATTCACATATTACAACAAATATTTTCCAAATTGCCTAAGCCTAAAGGCCTGGGCATTGGACAGTACCTCAAAATTGCCTTAAGAAAACTCAAGCATATAAAAGTCAATCTGAACACATTAAACCTACCAACCATTCCACACATCAAGTAATATTCCAAAACCACATAGCAGCAAGCATTGCTACAAATACTAGAGCATTTTCATAATTCCATATATATATATATATATATAAAACAAGCCATAAAGGCAGCAAAGAAGGCAGTTACTGCACAAGTCTGTAAGGCAATAGGAAATATTTTGAGTAGTATATATAATTAGTTACAATTATGAAATACTATAAGTATTTCCAAAAAATAGCTTTCCTAATGCAGTAAAGAACTACTCTATTATCTATAGTGAACAAGTCCATAACTTATAGAAAGAAAAGCCTACATAGGTGCTAAGTTTTCCTTCCTATAAGCAAGAGTTCATGTATAGTTAGAAAAGCTATACATCTATCCAAAAAAGCTTTCAAAATATATCCAAAAAACTGCCTCTTGTATAAAATGTGACCTTCCTTCCTCCTACAATACAAGGGAAAAAAATATTTATCAATAATATATAAAGACAAAGAACAAAAACTATAGAATGACCAAAAGGGAAGTAACCAATATCAACAAAAATTACAAGGGCAGAAACATACCTAGTTAGTGATCATTCATCAATACTAACTATGGTACAAGTCCCTAAGCAGAAACTAGAATTTGCTGCTGTTGTTGCTTGATTCAAAACTAGAAAAGAAAAAGTTGAGGCAATAGATTAAATTTTGCTCAAGTATAAGACACATTTAATAACACTTCATAGACAAGAAGTTTGGAAGTTAAACATATTACCTAAGTCATGAAATTCATCCTCTAAGGCCTCTATCTCGTCCTTTAACTTGCGAAAAGAAATTGGGACATGGGCTTGTAGCCAGTTTTGAGCACAAACAAGATTTTGAACCATGAGAGGAGAGAGTGAACTTCGAAAAGGATCAAGTATGCGCCCTCCGGTACTAAATGTCGATTCAGAAGCAACTGTAGAAATAGGTACAGCCAGCACATCCCTGGCCATTTTGGATAGCACTTGGTACCTATCTGAATTGGCTTTCCACCACCCCAAAATCTCAAATTTCACTTCCCTTCTACTCTCACAATTTTCAGCCAAATATTTTTCAATCTCATTGCTACACCCTGTAGACTTCTCAGCCTCTAAAAAATGCTCATATCGAGAATTAACCATCACATATGGATCAGTACAACCAATTGTATCACCTTCTATGTGTGTCCTCTCACTCTCACTTGTTACTGCCACATTTTGTGAATCAACACAAGAGTAATAATCATACAACCTATCCATGGTCTTCCTTACCAAATCAACCATCTTATCAGCCACTTCATCCCCATAAATTTCAGAAAAAGAAAACTTCAAAAGCCTCATTCTCTTTCTTGGATCAAGAACCACAGCCACATACAAAAACTGATTCATTTTATCCCCTTTCCCCCAATACTTTTCAAATTTAGCTTCCATTTTAGTTGCCATATTTTTCAAGAGATGATTTTGAGATTTAATTAAATGAGCAATATTCTCTTAAATCACAAACATCTCATCAAAGAAGGTGTTTGAAGTAATATACAAAGAACCAGAGAACTTCTTTGTTGCATTGTAAAACAGTTTCAAGAAATCCACAAATGTCCTATAATTTTGAAAATCAGCCCCACAAGGAGATCCCAAACCACCATTATTTTCCTTGTTCATAAAGTATGAAGAATAGCTATTATCTTCAAAGTCCATTCTTAGGAACACTTTCTCAAATTTTTCAGCAGTATCTAACATGAGGTAGGTAGAGTTCCACCTAGTAGGTACGTCTAAACTTATTCAACACTTAGATTCAATACCTAATCTCTCCATAAAACTCCTAAAAGTTTGATTTCTATTTGGTGGGGACTTCACATACCTCACTACTTCACGCACCCTAGCAATGGACGCCTCAATTTCTTTCAAACCATCCCCCACAATCAGATTTAAGATATGTGCACAACACTTCATGTGCAAGAACTCATGTTCTAAAATAGTCCTCTTCCAATCTTTAGTTACTGTTTGTAAAAATTTAATGGTAGCACCATTAGAGGAAGCATTATCCACTGTTAAGGTGAATATGCCATCAACACCTCACTCACACAAACACATCTCAATCTTTCTATCTATAGTCTCCCCCCTATGGTCTTTAACTTGAGAAAAATTCAGAATCCTCTTATACAAGTTCCAATCATCATCAATAAATTGACATGTGAGGGACATATAATTTAGATTTTGAATACTAGTCCATGTGTCTGTAGTAAGGCACACCCTACGACCTTTTAAGGCTTCCCTTAGTTTCTCTCTCTCAACACCATAAATGCCAATCACATCCCTAGCTACAGTTTGACGAGATGGGATATCCCTAATTTGCAAATTAGGTTGTAAGTTAGTTGAATATCTTTGAAGCCCATACCCTTCAACAAACCTAAAAGGCAACTCATCTATTATAATCATTTCAGCGAGTACTTTCTTAGAAGCCTCAACAGTAAAGGTTGTTGGTACAAGCTAAAACCCTTCCTCCCCATTCATTTTGGGTTCAAATGCTAAGGTTTGTTGCCCTTTAAGTGCATCTCTATTAGGGTTCTTAACACAGTTTGGCACATGATTCAATAAATTAGTAGTATCATGCCCCTTACTATTAGCATAATAAGTTTTTTTGGCAATAATGGCAAACAACCTTAAATTGATCCTTACCAATCTTTATTTTTTCAAAATGATCCCAAGTAATAGACTTTTTCCTTTTATTACCACAATCAGCAGCTATCTCAATCACCTTAGCTTTACCATTAGGTTTAGGTGGAAGTGCCTCAGCATTAGTTGGAGTGGCAGCAGGTTTAGCTTGGGCAATGGGTGTTGTTTGGGAAGGGGGTGCATCACTAGAGGGTTCCATAACCTAAAGACATTAAATTTAAACATTAGAAAACAACCATAACAATGATACTACTAACCCAATAACAAGAACACACACAAGTGACACAACAACAACAGGTCAAAGCGACAACAAAAACGACAAAAGTAACACACAAACAATAACAAGAAGTTAAAAGAGAAACAACAGAAGAGAAATGATACCTCAGAGAACTCTTAGCTGTTAGGGATTCAACATTGAGAAGGAAGCAAAAAGCCTACTTGAACAACTTTCAACTCTTGTATAAAATTAGGATTTCAAATTTTTAAGTTAGGAAAGCAAAATGAATCAAACAAATAAGCAATAAAATACAATCAAATAAGAAAATAAGAATGTGATTGGATTTCATCTTTTTAAAATAGGGGTTCATCTTTTTTTTTTTTTTTTTTTTTTTTTTTTTTTTTTTTTTTTTTTTTTACAATGAAGATACAAGTATATTGATCATAGAAAAAAACAAAAACAAAAACAAAACAAGGAAAAAAACAGGGAGATAAGAAATAAAAATGTGTTTGGATTTCATCTTTTTAAAATAGGGGTTCATATTCTTTTTTTTTACAGTGAAGATACAAATATATTGATCATTAAAAAAAAAAAGAAAAAAAGGAATAAAACAGGGTAGATACAAATCGCACTCAGAGCACACTAAAATAATGAATCAAACTAACTATAATTTCTATCTGTAAAGAGTAAACACGAAAATAAACACAAAGCACACTCAGAAAAGTGATAACTCAAGTCTTTGAAAAATGATAACACAGACAAACATACTCAAATTAGGGGTTCCATCTTTGAAAAGTGATAAATCAAGTCTTTGACATAACAAATCAAATAAAAAAAAATTAGGGTTTCATCTTTGAATCCAATCTCTTGGTTAGTTTTGGTCCCTAATCTTTAAGTTTTAAATCATTTGAACAAGATCCCTTAAATTGCTTTTCATATGATTCTTATTACTTATCAAAAAAAAAAAAAAATCATTTGAACAAAATGATAAACTCATATCACAAACACAAAATACAGAAAAAGAGGAATGAAAAAGGAAGAAAATTTACCTAATCTGAGACTAGGAAGCCGAGACTGAGAGGTTGAGAAGACCCATGGTGGAAAGTGGAAACAAAGTGAGGCAGCGACGTCAGGTGGGGTGTGAGGTGGCGGCAACAGCAATTGCCACCACCTAACACCCCGGTGGAATGAAGAAAGATTTTGATGTAAAGGAGTAAAGGACTTTGTTTGTTTCAAAATAAAAAAGAGAGATTTTGAAATCAACCCTTGATACTAGAGAGACTAGAGAGCAGAGAGAACGGAGAGAACTCAAAGAAGACCAATTTATAAGAGAGAGAGAGATAAGGGTTAAGAGTCTTGAAACCTTGAGGTTGAGCCGAGTAAGGAGTAAGGAGGACTCATTATGACTATGGGCATGGGGAAGTGAAAATCTAATTTTGATTTGAAGTGTAGCTGACGAGCCGTTCTAAATCTTCTGATGAAGATTTTCTTTTGCATGGAAATTGTGCAATATCAATGCTTTTAGCCTTTTAGTCCCATCACTCTTAGCAACTCAGGGATTTTGATTTGAAACTTAGCATGTAGCACTAAACAACTCAGTGCTTTTAGTCCAATAAGTACTCTTCTCTCTTTAGACTTCACATGTTCTAGAAATAACCAATATTTTTTTTTATCTGAAACCATTGGTCGGGTCGGGTTCTATAGGTTTTTAACCCATTAACTAGCTACCCGAATTGACTATTCGGTTTTTATTAGAAAGGGACCCGAATTTGACCGACCATGGATTTTAGGTCCACCCACTGGGTCTCAGGTCGGTCGGACCCAGTCGGTTTGGTCGGGTCTTTTACTTGCTAGACAGCCTTAGTCACATGTGGACAAAACAACTCCTAGACCTAATAGCAAAGGATTTAGAGACATTTAAGAGAAGAGAGAAACTTGGGTTGAGTTGAGAAAGACCTAGGAGATTGAGGACTGGATTAGATGGCACTGTTTGTGGTCTTGTAGGATTCGGGGGCATGGAGTTCATGCTCTTATAGGACAACCAGAGCTAGAGTTAAAGGGTTCAGTTTTATATTTTTTGTGCAAGAGAGAGAAACAAGCAATTTAATTTCTTGAAGCCTGTGTTTTCGTGAGAAGGATGGAGTGGTGATGGACACAGATTTTCAAAAGATGTTTGATCTTATTTTGCAAGTGATTATGAATGGGAACTTGAAGGAGGATCAAATGATTAAGATTGTGTTTGTGTTTTTTGATGTGGGAGAAAGGGTATGGGTTTGTGGTACTGGAGATTGTGTTTTGGAACTTGAGTTGAGGCTAGTAATAGCACTTCCTGCTTGGATTTTATCTCCATGAATTGAAAGGGCCAAACATCCATGCAAAGCTTCTGGGTGATCTAGTTCTACTATAGTGGAAGACATTCACATGTGGAAATTGGAAGGAATATTCATAGGGAGCAATGGGCTAATGATAGGTGCAAAACAATAGTAGACTGTTTATTTGGATATTAACATTTTGCTAGAAAATTATTCATTTTTCAAAAGGTATTTTGTAGAAGATTATTTTATTCTTCTATATTTAGTAAAGACCTTAAAATGAGTTTGAAAATTATCTCTTGACTTCTCTTATTTAGCTTTGCATGAGATATAGTTGATTTGTTAGAAATTTATTTATTTATTTATTTTTTAGAAACCAGCCAAGAAAGCTACTTCAATTAAATTACGGAAAATCTAACAAATAACAGTTATAAAGAAAATTTTAGTTGAAAATCACTTTATCTTATGTTAAGCTAAATAAGAGAAATTATGAGACAATTTCCCTTTGACAAGTTTTTTTAGGGTTTGATTTACTTCTAGTACTTTTTAAAAAGAAATCTCATTTTGTTTTAACGAAAGATTGTCATATCATCCACTAACTAAATAAAAGGTAGGATCAAAACTTACTATCACTTACCATTGTATATTTAAAATAAAAGAACATGTCTAATTAAAAAGGTACTAGAGGTAAGCCAAACTCATTTTTTTATGATACTACCAAGCACAAAAAAATACAAAAAACTATCTTCTCATAAAATTTTCCATTTTAAAAAATAGAGTCTAAATATTTTTTTAAATGTAATTTATGTGAAAAATGTTATGTTCACGATATTTTCACAATAAATCATATGTAGTAAGTTATTATTAGTTCTAATTTAAATTTAAAACTTAAATTACTTTTTTTCCACTAATAACAATTTATCACTTAAGATTTATTGTGAAAATGTTATAAAAATGTTACGAGTATAAAATTCCTCAATTTGAATGGTATCCCAGCAAAAAAGAAAAAATAAAAAATAAAACCACTGAGGGACCCCATAACACACGCAATATATTAAAAATTAAATTCTAGGATTTGGCCCACAAAGGATAAAAATTGCAGCCACGAAAAAACCCAAGCCCTTTCGGTTTTTAGTTTTTGCTTCTCAAAAAAGAAGAAGAAGAAAAAAAAAAGCCTAGCCCAAATAAATAACGTAGGAAGGCTTCCAAAACTACGTAGTTTTAATATTAAAAAAAAAACCGCACAACCTTGAAGGCCATAAAACCCAAGCATTAGGGTTTTTCTGCTCTGGCCAGTTGGTTACCTCTGCTTCTCTCTCACAACACCAGCAGCTGCTGAAACTCAAAATCACAGCCAAAGGTATGATCAAATCAAAACTGCCCACAATTCATTTACTTTTTTTTTTATTCAATTAAAAATTAAATATTTCTGCATCATTGTGTGTTGTGCTCTTTCATTTTACTCAAATTATTAGCTTCCTATTAGAACTGTTATAAGCCCTGTTGTTCATAAGCTCTAGAAACCATTATACAAACCCAAAAACAAAAACTTTAGTGTAATGTAATAACCTTTCAAGAATGAATCTTTTTGTTAAAAAAAATTGCCCATTTCGTTAATAGTTATTTATTTTTTATTTTTTTTTCCCACCTATATTTGTTTTTGTTTTCATTTGGGTTTTTATTGTAATGCTTTGTGAAGGTGGTAATGGCTTCTCATTCGGAGAAGAAGAAAAAGAAGCACCGGTCCAAAGGCGAAGATGAATCAGTTGCCCAAATTGATGTTTCTGAGAAGGATTTCATGATCAAGCCACAGAGTTTCACTCCTTCCATTGACACCTCACAATGGCCAATCCTCCTCAAGAATTATGATCGCCTCAACGTCCGAACTGGACACTACACGCCCCTCCCGTGTGGTTACTCGCCTCTTAAGCGCCCTATTGATCAATACATCAAGTATGGTATTATCAATCTTGACAAACCTGCTAACCCTTCTTCCCATGAGGTTGTTGCTTGGATTAAACGGATACTTAAGGTCGAAAAAACTGGTCATAGTGGTACCCTTGATCCCAAAGTCACTGGCAATCTCATTGTTTGTATTGATAGAGCCACTAGGCTTGTTAAATCCCAACAGGGTGCCGGGAAAGAGTATGTTTGTGTTGCTAGATTGCATTCTTCTGTGAATGATAAGTCTAAGGTGGCTCGAGCACTTGAGACGCTTACAGGGGCCGTGTTTCAGAGGCCGCCTTTGATTTCTGCTGTCAAGAGACAGCTTAGGATTAGGACTATTTATGAAAGTAAGCTTCTTGAGTATGATGCAGATAAGCATTTGGTTGTTTTTTGGATTTCTTGTGAGGCTGGGACTTATGTTAGGACAATGTGTGTGCATTTGGGGTTGATTCTTGGGGTTGGAGGGCATATGCAGGAGTTGAGGAGAGTGAGGTCTGGGATTTTAGGGGAGAAGGATAATATGGTTACGATGCACGATGTGATGGATGCTCAATGGGTTTATGAGAATTATAGGGATGAGAGTTATTTGAGGAGGGCGATTATGCCGTTGGAAGTGCTTTTGACGAGTTACAAGAGGTTGGTTGTGAAGGATTCGGCTGTGAATGCTATATGTTATGGTGCTAAGTTGATGATTCCCGGGTTGTTGAGGTTTGAGAATGAGGTTGAGGTTGGGGAAGAAGTGGTTCTTATGACTACCAAGGGTGAAGCAATTGCATTGGGGATTGCGGAAATGACCACTGCAGTGATGGCAACTTGTGATCATGGTGTGGTGGCGAGGATTAAGAGGGTGGTGATGGATCGGGATAGTTATCCGAGGAAGTGGGGGTTGGGGCCAAGGGCATTGATGAAGAAAAAATTGGTTGCGGATGGGAAGTTGGATAAGCATGGGAAGCCGAATGAGAAAACACCTCAAGAGTGGGTGAGGAATCTGGTTTTACCAACTGGTGGGGATTCAGTGGTTGCGAGCCTTGCTGCAGCTACTGAACCAGCTGTAGTGGAGAAAGAAAAGAAAGAGAAGAGTAAGCGGAAGTTGGAGGATGAAAGCACTGATAGCCCTGTTCCTGTTTCTTCCAAAAAAGCTAAAGTTGCCGAGGTCCAAGAAGTTGAGAAGGTAAAGAAAGTCAAGGAAGAAGATGTGGAGGTTGAAGTTGAAAAGAAAGAGAAGAAGAAAAAGAAAAAGAAGGATAAAAAGGATGGTGATGTGGAGCCTTTAGGTGATGAGAAGGCTGAGAAGGAGAAGAAAAAGGAGCACAAAGTTAAGGTTGAAGCTGGTTCTCCTGAAGCAGAGAAGTCTGAGAAGAAGAAAAAGAAGAAGAACAAAGAGGCTGAGGACGGTGCAGGTGATGGTGAGGCTGCTTCGAGTGAGAAGAAGAAAAAGAAAAAGAAGAAGAATAAAGATGCAGATGAAGAATAGGTTGAAGGAATGAATGTATGCCTGCCTATCTGTTTCCCATTTCATCTGTAATGAGTCTTCAAAGTTTTGTAACTTTTTGATGCATTCCCCGGAACTAATTTTCACTGTCTAGCTTTGAGGCTTTTTTCTCTATCTAATTTGATTATGTCAATTCGTCATTATTTAAATATTTATTGACTTTTTCGCCTAACTTGAAGGTATGCTAATTCTTTCTGATATAATGTTTTTGGTATCTGTTATGAAATCAAATTTAGTCTGTAGATATTGGCATGTCTAATTGAAGCTGCAGTTCTGTGTGTTTATATGGTTTGAAATTAGCTTGTGTAAGGATGCAATCAGTTAGTATTTGAAATGAAAAATAAATTGGATTTTTGTGGTTCTTAGATTGATTGGCTAACCTAATTTGCAAGTGTTGGTTGTTTGGTGTTCAAACCCCACCTGTCCACTCCTCCCTTTTTACCTAGGCAAAATTGAAAATAAAAAAATTGAAAGTGTGGGTTATCATTGGAATGTTAGCTAAGAATTGAGGCTTTTCCGGTTAATAATCTTCCCTGGCCTTAAAAGATTGAGGAAGCTCAAATGGATGCTTCCTTCCTGGATTGACATTTGTTATTGCCTGCATAATGGGCTGCCAAGTTTGCTGATTTTTGTATGTGGTTTGCGGTGTAGGAGTGAATATGTAATATGTGGTCTTCTATGTAAAAGCTTACTTCTATTTCATCTTTGATTTCATGAAATACGATTTCTTTTGTTTTATCTATTATGTGGGGTATCTGAGCTAGCTAAGCAATGCCTTATCTCAACTAGTGGAATTTCTAAAGTAATGAACATAGAATCTCAACTAGTGGAGTTTCTGAAGTCATGATAGAAGGGAGTTTCTCTATACTATGTTATATTTATTGCTGTGTATTTAATATTCTTAAAGGTCATGTAAGATCAAGAGCTAGGATTCTAGGGTTACTAAAACCTCTTGTGAGTTGTTGTAGGCAGCTTTTTTCTTATCTATTTTATGAAAGTTTAGATTTGGATATTTCTTGAGCTCTTTGAGCCTAGCAAATGATATTTGATTGTTCCAACTTCAATGTTATTATTTTTTACTTTGCTTTGATCTTGTTTGTTGTTGGAATCTTTTCTTAAACCCTTCTACACCACCTAAGTTCTCCTCACCACATCACTAACTCATGAGTCATGATTCATGACGTGGGACAAATTCCAAGTGAAGTTGTGTAAATAAACTATTCTTAGAATTTTAATATTAGATTAATTCGCAAGCTCTTTCGTCTGACCCCAAACCTCTTTCTACCTTTTTTGCAAGATGAACGTCCCAGAACTAATTGGAGACTTGCAGTGCTGTTTCAACTTGATTGGATTGAGTTTATCTTCTTAAATTTTTTAGTTTTTTCTTCTGCAAATTAGTTGCTAAAGATCAAAAAAATTTCTTGGTAGCATTTGTAATTTTGCGTTAATACCATGAGTCAGCTGCAAATTGTTTTGTGAGTACAAGCAATTCCTCTTTGAAATCATATTTTCTCTTAGTTCATGTTAGCTCCTTGTGTCCGTAGCTTGACCTCAGCCTTTAACTTCTTTCAGTGATGCTTTCCCTTTCTTGCAAAGGGAACTTAGCCAACCAATAAAATGACAGCAGAAAGGACTAGACCTTAGGATGAAAAGGAAGAAGGGAAATAATGACAAAGAGGATGGGCATGTAGTTCATTATAATTTGGTATTGTAGTTCATTATAATTTACAAATTTTTGACATGTTTTGAACATGGAAGGTTTGATTACTTTTTCCAGTAACATGTTTAATATCTGCTACAAATTTTAGTTTATAGATATGGGCATGCTTATTTGATGTGTTTAAAAATAGCTTGCCAAAGAATGGACATAGTTAGTGCTTGAAATGAAAGAAAGATTAACTTTTTTTTTTGGGCTCCATGATTGATTGGCTTATCTAATTTGCCACTGTTAATTGTCACTTTTCACTGGAATGTTAGCTTTGAGTTGAGGCATTTCAAAATTTTTTTTTTAAAGGTAATGAAAATATCATTAAACTATCAAAAAAAGTGTAAATATTATTCTTAATTTACACTGGATAATAATCTTATTGGCTCCTAAAGAAAAAGGAAGCTGCAATGGATCCTCCTCCTTAGGGCAAAGTAGAAGAGAGAAAGTTTCCCACCCACAAGAGGGCAAAGAAGAAGAGACAGGAGTGTCCAATGTTCTCCTCAAGATGAGGTGAACTGTTCATTCTGCCCTTCTCTTACCTTTTTCTAGTTATGTTTGTTCTGGCTTGCTTTGTAATATGTTAAGCGTGGTTGCATTTGAGTGTTAGTCATTTCTGTTCTCATATGAATTGCACTCGTCAATATATAGATATTAGGAAGATATGTGCAAACAGAATAAATCAATAGTTGAATTAATCAATAGTTGAATTGATATGTTAAGTGTGCCTAGGCATGCATCTTTCATTTTTTTTGCTAAAAAGAAAGTCAATTACTAAAATTGATCACTTGGTCTTGAAGGAAATGACATGGAGTATTCATTTATATACAAACACTATTCTTAAGGTGTTGTACTACGCAGACAGGGATAATCTTCTATTATTTCTTTGTCTTTGTCTTTTGGATAGATTTTGATAAACCAGATACTTCATTTAATCATTGTTATTACAGTTATGTATTTTTATAAAATAGAATTACATAAAATGTTTTGTTTAAATGTTTACAATTGTTAAGAATTGTCAAGAATCACATTAGATTATTGTCATATTGTCCATTGACAATTGTTTTCAAACTGTTAAGAAATTGAAATAACTCATGTTAAATTTGAACTTACAAACCTTGTGCAATTGCACCAACCAATTGAGTTAATAGGCAAAGTATATTTTTATTTTCTGAGTCTATTAACCTTTTTTTAAATTATAGGTTCTTACAAATTATATTTGAAAAATGTGTGCTTTACTTCAATCAGGGGCACACTTTGCTTTGCTCCTTGGCATTAGGAGGTCTATGCGCTAAAGTGTTTGTGACGGTTTTAATAACGCTATTTTTTTACAGAAGTGATCTGATACTGTTATGGTACCATAGCTTTGCTATTTGAGATTTAAATAGTCTGTTTCCATGGTGATTGCTGCTTCTGCCATGATTGGGACAGTAGTCAATTTACATTTGCACTCTTTAAGTAATTGAAGATACTTGATTTTAACTAGAAACTGATACTTTTGTCACCAGATTGACATAGGTGAGATTGATAGATTTGTAAATGTAATTTGTCTTGATGCATCGTATTGGATTTTTGCCATGTGCAGGACTGGTGGAGCATCTGAGAAGAAGAAATGAGGGAAGATCATAGCGTTTGAAATTTTGACTTCATAAAGTACCTGGAATGATTTTTGTAGCTCTGTTATGTTGATAGTTTTGGTTCTGCATTTTACTAAGACCTCCATAAAGATGTAGAACTTCGTAATTTTTGAATCTTTTGTGATCACTGGAATTTCCATTGCATTCAGTACATGTTAATTAGCGGACTAGGATTGATCTCATTTATACAAATGTTTTGATTATGTGATTGAAGAACTTTTATGGCTATAGAAGGATCGCCATTTAACAACGTTAGTCTTAAATGTGAATGTCACATTTTGATGCCATTTATTATCAACGTTAGTCTTAGATGCTAAGGCTTGTTGATGGCAAAGGTTTACTATGATGAATATCATTTAGTGAAGATAGGGAAGCGGATGCTGCCGTGTCCTGTGAAAGGGCTCCTCCTTATGTCTCAAGCTATAGTTTGATTTTGGTGTTTATGTTTCATTCATTTTGCCTATTCCACTTCTTTTTTAATAAAATAAATCTGTGTGCTGCATTAGGCATTAGTACAATATCATGCTCTTTTTCGGATTAGCTACAAGCCTACAATACCAGAGTTTTATATGTTTGGAGCCATGGATATGTATGTGCTTTGATTTTACTTGTGACTAATAAATCAGTGATGCTCTCCGTGTCTTGCTTTTTTGAAAGGCAACAAGCACTGTAAATCCTACAAAACAATTCCTACATGTTGCTTAGTAGATAAATTAAGTTGGATATGTGATTACACTAAGACTTGTTCAAAAGATGAAGTTTTCTCAATGTAGTACCCCATTGAACAAAAATGCTGGCTTCTGCAGCATGTCAAGAATGATGGGCAGTGAAATTGATCTAGTTCAGCCTAAGTATTAGGCCAGCTCTAATAAGTGTAGCTGAGAGGGCTGGGTCGAGCTGCAGGGGCAGCAAAATTTCTAACCATTATCCAAAAAAAATGTGTAGTTGAGAGGCAGTCTGTGTAGAAACAGATTTGATATATCCTTGTGGAAAACTTATGATATGTCGCTCTACTTTTAGTATCCTTGTAACTTAAGGTTGATTACAGAGTCAGCCTCATTTGAGAAACAGAGTTAGCCTCATGTTCAAAGTAGAGCGATTAATGCATTAATGAGAAACAGGCCAAAGCGGACTGAATAGATCGAAGTTGATCGAATTTGATGGAAATAGACCGAAGTGGACTGAAGTGGACCAAATCTGTCGGAAATGGACAGAAGCAGACTGAATAGTCTAAAGTTGACCGAAATGGACTAAAGTGGACCAAAATGGATCGAAATAGACTGAGTTGGATTGAAATTGATCAAACCACCATTTTTTTTATTATTGATTTGTTCTTCTAATATTCTTTTTTTTATAAAGATTAAATATATTAACCGATTAATTTTATAAATGGATCTTGAACATTTTTTTTTCTTTTTTCTAATAATATCTTGGATGGTTCAATATATTTAATATTATCAAAAAATTAGAGAAATATATTAATAAAAAAAATAGTGACGTGACTGATAATGTGACTTAATAAGAGTATAATAATATTAAATGTTACATTTCAACTTTTAGATATTGTATAAATTACTACATCCGTCCCAATTTGTTTGTCCTCTATTTCATTTTAGGATATTCCAAAATATTGTCCTGTTTCTAAAAATAAAAATTATTAGTTTACTAATGTTCCTATTATACCTCTACTTTATTTTCAAAACTATTTGAGAAGAAAACTAACTAATATTTTAAAAAAATCAATTTAATTGAGGCACCTTTTTAGTTGTCTCATTAAAAATAACTCTTTTTTTTTTTAAATGATAAATTTATTTAAGAGTAGTTTTGTAAGCTTATATATTTTTATGAGTCATGCTAACGAGTGCCCTTAGGGCACTCTTTAAGAACCAATTTTAAGAAAGTTTTGACATCACTTTTATGAGAAATGAAAAAAGCTGTCAAAACATTAATTGCTTTTTTTTCTTTTCCCATAAAAACTTTCTTTAAATGGATTTTCAAAGAGTGCCCTAAGGGCACTCGTTAGCATTTCCCTATTTTTATAAGGCAGACAAGACAATAAATGACGTTCCCTTAAAAAGTTTGACTTTTCAAACAAGATAAATAAAGTGGGATGGAGGGAGTAGTATTGTTATTATTATTGTGTGAGGGTTTGGATACCCAGTTTAGTTGCAGTTTCTCATTGCGTTTTCAGTTTTTTTTTTTTTTTGCTTTCACGCAGGTCAGGAGACAGAAGTTACTGTGCAGAGACAAAAAATACTGTTCACACACTGTTTTGATACTGTTCATGCACTGTTCATGGAACCCATAGCCACTGTTCACGCTTTAAAAAATATTAAAAATAGATCCCGCGGTACTATTCATACATTTAAAAATTATTTTGCTACAGTGTTTTCAGCAACAATCAGTTTTCAGCAACTTTCAGCAACAATAAGCTATATCCAAACAGACTCTTTGTCTTCAAAATCCTCTTCTTAATCTCAACGTAATTATCAATCTTTGTCGTGCTTTATCCAAATTCAAAGTATAACTTAGAACTAAAAAAATTTGCACCTGCGCCACCTACTACTCCTGCTTCGTCCTTTGATCACTCACTCACTCTTACTCCTCGTCGCCTCTTACCTCTTCCAAAATTAGTGCACACTTCCCGTATAATCATTATATTCCACCCACCCCCAAAATCACCACCACCTTTGGTACATAATATATTAATATAGATTAGAGATTGGATTGCATGTATATGTTGTACATCAATTTGTAAGATACCAAAATATTATTTGTAATGTATTAATAATGTAAATAGTCCATTTCATAATAAAAATTATATATATATATATACACATAAAAGTTTGGTTAATCTAATAATTATAACTTTATAAATGAAAGTTATTCTATCAAATTAATTCAAATAATATAATTTTAATTATTAGCATAGATTTGTGAAAGTGATACAAAATTGTAGTCGTGATTTTACTTAATTTAGTAAAAAAATAAGTTAATTAAGTAGTTTGTGAACAAATTCGAGCATGTTTGAAAAAAAAAAAAAAAAAAAAAAAAAAAAAAAAAAAAAAAAAAAACTAAGTTTGATAATAAACTTGAGCTTAGCTTATGTTCTAAATAAAATCAATCAAACTATTATGCATTTTTAATACTCAGCTTGGCTCAATTTGTTTAAAGCTCTAAACTGTGAAAAAAAAATCTGTAATCATGGTAAGATAATATTGGGTTTAAATTTGCTTACCTCATCTATTTATTCAAATGTTTGCCTTGTTCATAGTATCTAGCTGTGAGACACTTAACTTATTTCCCTAATCCACAGTAGAGGACATTTTCCAGATAATGATTTTGAAGACTTAGGGCCCATTTGATAGAGCATTTTAGCAATATGTTTTCAGTTTTTAAACAACATTACACTTATTTCTACACACTTTTTCACCCACACGTATTTAAAAAAAAATACAAACAATATTACTTAAACTACTCTACCAAATGGGTCCTTATACACAGAACCACAAATGTTTTTATCCACATATAGGGATTGATGCTAATGAATTGACAGGTGTGCCTTGCTGAAATTTTAAGGCAAACTATAGTATAAACAATAAGTTTAACAGTCAATTTATATGATTATTATATCTTAATTTTATTTTGACTGAATTAGACTTATGTGGCACTGTGATTACAACAAGATAAGAAGTTCAAATACCCAACTTTTGCCGCCAGCAGAAAAATTTGATGGTATTATCGTTGACAGACCCAATGGATTGCATTGCACAAGTCAGAGTCAGAACATGGTTTGAAGAAAGACATTCAAAAAGAGGTGGGTTTTCAACTTGATTTTCTAACATATGATGATAAGACCTTGTCCACAAAGTACCAACACTAATTCAAAATGTGTTTCTTAATCCTAGCTTCTCATCAAAAGACACTTGGAGATGAAAAGAAATGAAAAATCCCATGTGAACCTCATGTTGTACACCCAAACCCCTAAAAGCTTTTAGAAAATGCCAAAAGGATAAAAATCTAGCAGCAGTACTTTGATGACTTTAGTTCTCTTCAGGTAGGAGTTATAAGCTATAATTAGTCCATACTTATATTATGTCATAGGTTAAAGTTAAAGCACTAGGTGATTTTGAATGTCTCAATATGGTATACCTTGAATGATCACAATTCACAATGGTGTACTTCGCAATGTGTAAGCAGGCACTCATGGTAATGGGTTTTACTAAGTGATCATGAGTTTGTCAAAGTCGAATTCATTGAGAGGTCAAATTTTTTGCCTCATTAAGAGAGGTTATGAAACTTTTTGTACCCTCTTTTAGGGCCATTGAGAGTGGAGGTGTTATCCGCTCCATAGACCATGAGTCCCAAAGGTATGTGGGTCCACAATCTTTGGATGACTCGCTCCGTAAAACAATCTTGTAAGATAAAAAAGAAATATAATGATACAATGTTTTTTCATTCACAATTATGTATTTGGCCACTTATGATTGGTAAATAATAGAAGTAAATTCAATGGTAGATTTAGTCCTACGTCAAAAGGCACATGCTCATGATCGGGAAATGTCCCCCCTACTACGCTTTTGAAATTCAAAATTGGAATTCATCAAAGTCACGTTACTCTTTCAATTAAAACTTATCTACTCAACAAGTGTGAACTTTGAAAGAAATGTTGTGAAAATTTTGTTACCTTAACATTTCTTATCCTTACAGTGACAGCATAAATGATGTCAAGCTTAGAGCACAATCTTTCCTAACTACATATATAATTGAAAATTGTACGTTGGATTTAAGAATTCAAATCCGACCATAATCTCTAAGTTGCACTTTACTTTCCACCATATCGTATTAAACAAACAAAGTGTTAGCCACAATGTTTCTTTAGTCATAATACCGGTGTACACTAGCTTTTGTAATAATGTTCTGCGAAAAAGATTTATACATTGATTGGAGACAAGGCCTTCATATTCAAAGAGATATTGGGCATCAGCATCATAATCATGCAACTATACTGGATTGATGAGTTAAGACGAAATTGTAATGGGTATGATATTGAAATTTAAACTTTTGATTATTTTCAAAAAGCGGGAATTGTTTAAAGATAATTAATTGAACTTAATTGGTGGAAGATAATGACTAACTCATTGAAGATAATAACAACTTTTTATATTTTTTATAAAAGTGGTGTCAAATTTTTTTTAAAATGATTTATTAACAACACATCACCATTTATTTTGAATGAATTTTGAATGAGAAATTAATGTTTACCATGCTACCTATGCAACCTGATCTTTACTCTCTCAAAATCCCAATATTATCCAGTAATAACTACCTCGAGAGAACCATAGTAACAACTAAAGATCTTGAGCTCTTATCAAATCATAAGGAAGTGATTATTTACCCCCAATTAATCACCAACCCTTCAAAATCAAAATGTCATTCATATGTCATGGCACAATCTTTCAGAAACCTTTCAAAAGTCAATTACAATCAAAGCTCCACTCATTGAGAGGTCGTTTTCACTATTAAATAAAGGTTGTTTGAAGTCATTCAGATTAGTAATTAACCTTATCTTTCTTTTGATACCAAATATGCCACTTATAAATTATGAACTTAGCATTGTCTACCATCAATTAAACAAATGGATGTTTCTCAAAAAAAAAAAAAAAAATTAAACAAATGGATCCTCTCTATCAAAAAAAGAAAAAGAAGAAAAAAAAAAAGATCCTTGTAAGGTTTACAGTCTAACCAAATCTTGGAATACCTCAGTTAAGGTTACCATTTTGGTGTACGACTTGCCTACTTTTACCCACACAGTTTCAAAACCAGTAGCAACACATTTTCGCTTCTACAGCTGCAACAAAATACTAGAAAACTACAAGCTGATGAGCTTTCTTACTTGGAAATTCATTTCCTAATCAGTGGAAGCCTAAAAAAAAACAATTCTTAGTCAACATTGCTGTCACCCCACAAAAGAAATTTGTCACAAGCCCCATATCCCAATTTCTCTTATTGTGCACATTTTCCTTATAGAAAGGTGCATTGTCGTCTCAAAGTAACATAATTAGCGAAAGAAACAAAAGAAAATAGCAAGAAAGTTGATAACAAAGAAAAGTGAAAACTCAGGCTAAGACATAAACCAATTTTTACGAGTTTACTTATTCAAAACGTTGAAGAGCTTTTTCTTTGGGCGGTAGAAGGAAAGAGAGAGACAGGAAAGGTCCCTCTCATTGTTTATGGCCGGCATGGGAGTCAAAGACTAGCCGTATCCTTATATCACAAAATTGTCTGCATTGTCCAACACGTCAAGCTCTCAAATATGTCCTTTTTTACATGATAATACAACCAATAAGCCTATGGATTGACATAAATTTTTTTAACTATAGTTGACGCAACTTGTTATGATTGATCGATGCATAATAAATTTGACAGACCAATATCTATGGTAAATCCATGTGAAGGTGATATTACTCTAATTATAATTTATCATCTTAACAAGTTGCGAAAAAAGGAAAATTATTAGGTACTCTCAGAGTACCATAAATGCGTACTCCCTCCTCTCACATGAATGGTGAGTCTCACTAATTAAATTCATAGTGGGACCCACCATTCATGTGACAGGAAAGATTACGCATTTATGGTACTCCGGAAGTATACAATATTTTTCCACGAAAAAAAAGTTGTATTTAACGTTATACGAATTTAATTTTTTTTAGATGACTTTTGAGTTTATATCTTATTTTTGTATTAAATGACTTATTTTTATTAGCACAACATCACTAAATCTTGGGAGTATCGAATAATTGCTTCCTTGCGTTGCTCTAATAAAACTTCTTTTGGTTGATAATTTGATAGTTATAACTTACAACAAAAGAAAGCAAATTTGTCTCATTCATAAAAGAGAGTGGTAATGTCGACTTAATCCTTTAAGGGTTTGGCGCCCAATAAATTTTTGTATACAAATCAACAAAGTCTTTTGACGTATAAATGACGTATGGATTACATGCTAGAGTGGGTAAGGCTCTGACATAGAGATTCAGCGAAAATGTGGACCTTCGAATCGTATTAAATACAGAGAGACAGGGAAGATGGTCACCTGGCAAATCTGGCTATTTATTGACATCGAAGAAGTGTGGTTGTTCTTGGTTCTCTCATGTTAGGGTTGACTATATACTCATAATTCATTGATGAGTAAGATTGAGATTGAGAGGCCATAATTTCATGGAGCATAGCAGAGGTGTGTATTTTTAAGTAGGTTGCTTGTTCCTGTCACCTAAAATAAGTTATATCTTATTTGAGTGGCCAGCAAGTGTTTGCGAAAAATCTCCCCAGACGTGCATTTATCTGCATTCTTATTGTTTGTTTCCCTATAGAAATCAATTGTTATGACCTGTTAATATATAATATGCTATCTTATTCTCCCACCCAAAAAAAAAAAAAATTCAGGGCCTCAGTTTGAAAAAGTATTATTAGCAATTGTTGATGAGTAACAATGTTGCCGCTTATATGCAGTAATCTTAATTTGCTTAAGACTTTATTTATATATATCAAAGGTGTCTCAGCTGTTGGTTACATTATTCCACTCATGTCCGTTAGACACCTAAAAAACCCAATGGACTGATGGTGTAATGGATTAAATTGGTTACTTTTGGATTTAAAATGCCCTTGACTAATGAGACTATCACCTGAATACCCCTGCGAGGGGGTTTAACCTAAGTCTCTTATTATCTTTGTCAAATGAAAAATTATTTATTAATCAATTTCCAATCCAATTTTTTACACCAAATTAGACTCTGAGTATAAAACTTAGTAACAATTCCTTATACGTGTTTTACATTAGGTTCCTAACTAAATTCAAACATATTATTGCATTGATCAATGAATGAAAAAATAAAGTTATCCTTTCTAATTAAGGAAATTTGAATTTGGACAAAATTTAGGTACAATACTTTAGATGCTGTTCCTTAGGTTCACTTTTTGAGATTTAGCCATGTAGCTACTTAACTTTAAAATACACTTCCATCCCATGAGAAAAAAATCTTCATGGTAGAATTTTAAAAATGGAACCTAAGGAACAACACCTAAATACTATATCTAAGTTTTGCTTTTTGAATTTAATGCAATTATTTATTTGAATTTAATTGAGAAATATATTATACCTAAAGAACTATACTTAAGTTTTAGTTTTGAATGATGCGATTTGTAAAAGCAATAAGCAAGCTTTCACAGTTTGTGCGCAATAAACACTACTCTTTTGAATATATTTAGTCTTTGAAAAAACCTTTATTCTTTGGCAATGATTTGCTCATTGTAATGCACAAATATTCAACTTGCAGCATTAATAGACGTTTCTGGGTCAGCGAGTTTAATTTTGGGTTTCAACTTTTATAATTACTTCTCTCCCATGTGCAAAAATGGCAAGAGTCGTTAATTAGGAATTAAGAATTGGTGTCTATATGGCCACGATTATAATGTGCTACTGCTTAGCTAGGAATTGTGCAAGTGGTATATTTTTAGAGACGTGCGTAGAACACATTCCAAACTCCAAAGACAAATGGATACAGACAACACCGTGAAGCCGCAATCATGTGAAGAAAATGTACATGCCCAGAGGAGAGACAGCATTTTGTTTCACTGCGTGATTGAGCTCCCTGCTAGCTATCGTGGAACGGTCAGAGCTACGTTCTTTGAGTTGTCACTTGTTGATTGAGGAAACCAAGAAGCCAGAAGAGCATAACGACAATGAAATCTGAACTTGCTGTGCCTGAAACTTTTGAATTTTGTTTTCATCATTTGTTTGGCTACTGAAGAATTAATTTACGGAGCTGTCAGCATTTACGTGCATGGAATAGAAATGGTTTTGCAAATTGCAAGAGTCGGTTGAGAGAACAAAATACAGACACTACTCGGACAAGCAATCAATTAACCTTTTGGCATTGTCGTAAGCAAAGACGGAACTAAGAATTTTTGTTTGAAAGGTCGAAATATGAAATTGAGACATTAATCAAAACTACACACATATATATAATACTAGAGTAAGTCATGATAATTTATGAATATATTACATACAAAATTATCAACTTTGATGTATATATATTTATTAAATTTTTAGAACTTATTATTTTTTAAATTCTACCAAGTACACAAAAAATGTCTAGTTTGAAAATAAATATGCATAAAAATATTTATTAAAAAAAAAACTTATTATCTCTTTTAAAGGTTATATTTGATGAAAATATTTCTTAAAATAAAATTCATATGCTATCATGCATCTCCAAATAAAAATTCTTAACAGTTTTAATTTCAATATAAATTATCAAATTGTCTTTCGATGTGAATAACAAAATACAACGGAATAGGTGAAGTCTTCAAAACAAAGAATAGCCCAAAACAATATAGAGCAAATTTGTTTCTATAACCATTTTGAGAAAATAAAAAGGAAGAAGTAAGGCCAATATATAGTAAAATTCACCATATACCTAAATTTATGCACCAACTAAGGGTCTGTTTGGGATCCGCTTATTTTGTTGAAAATGAAAATTTTTAACTGAAAGTATTATAGGTAAAGGTAAAAGTTAGCTGAAATAATACAATGAGACCTATGAATAGTACCAAAAAGTACAGTGAGGCCTATAAATAATAGCAAAAATAAGTTGAATAGTAAAATAAGCTGACTTTTTAATTTGGAGCCAAATGTATAGGGTCTGTCTGGGATCCGTTTTTTTTGCTGAAACTGAAATTTTTTTTACTGAAAGTACTATAGATAAAGATAAAAATTAGTTAAAATAGTACAGTGAGACTCATGAATAGTACCAAAAAGTGTAGTGGAGCTCATGAATAGTAGCAAAAATAAGCTAAATAGTAAAATAAGTTGGCAAAAATAATTTTTGCCAAACAGATTCTTAGTAAAAAAGTTTTCAGTTTCAGCAAAATAAGCGAATCCTAAATAGACCCTAAGTCCTTTGGGTTAAAATAATTTCCCTCACCCAAACATTTCCGAGTCATATAATAAAAGTACTTCATGCTGTACATTTAACTTTAAAAAAAAATTGTACATTTACATCCAACCATTACAATAAGGCTACTCAAACGAATCTAGACCTCTTGTTTGAGCTGTCATTTTTAAACTAAATCCCAATATTCCATCACACTAATATGTCATTATTGATATGGAAAATTTTGATACATTTTTTTTAGTTGAAAGGTTCTCAAATTTTAAGCAGTTAACTAACTTTTAGATATGTATGATACTTTGGACTACACCATTCTAATTAGAAAAATTTATTGATGAAAATGAAACATTATTTTATATAATTGGTAGATGCAATAGTTCTTTCATATAATATATATGAAAGAAATATTTTATATTCCCGATAGATAAATTTTCATCTTATAACAAAAGCAAATCTTACCTTCAAAATTAGATCACTACTGAAATTTTGTAATTTGAGTGGTAAGATTAAGGTATCGTGTGAATTTAATCCACTGCCAAATTATCTCTCTCTCTTTCTGTCTCTCAATTGAAAAGAAAGATTACATATACATAATACATAGAAGTTCATCTCATAATCAAGAGGAAAACCCTACCTTCAAAATCACCACCGAAATTTTATAATTTGAATGATATGATTAGGGTATCGTATGAGTTCAATCCACCACAAAATATAATACCAATTAAAAAACACAAAAAAAAAAAAAAAAAAAACGTGGAACATTAGATCAAAACTTTAACAATCATTTTAAATTCTAATCCAAATTATTAGTGTGCCGGCATAGAAATTTGTGGACTACAACAAAATGGCAGCAAGGTTCAAAGATTGAAAGAATTATGCCAAGACTCGAGAGTCACAAGTCAAAAATAACAGACCCCACTTGCGATGCCATTTTCATTCAACAGTGAGAGAGTGCGTTCACTCAATGATTGTCCTGATAATGCACTAACTCCATTGATAAGGTTACCATACAATCACAATATCACTGCACAAACCGCAAGAGTCAAGACTAATGAGTAATGATTAAAGAAATAAGAATAATTAAGAGGGCCACACTCAATCTCAATCTTAAATTTAACTGGGTTTTACTGACATATATTTTTAGGGCATACATTAATAAACTAATTTATTAAAAAAATTAATAAAAAAATGAAAAAATAATTAATTATTTTGGCAAAATTTTCAATTCTCCTTAAAAACTTTTTTAAAATAAATGAGCATACATTAATCAGACCCAATCTAATTTCACAATTTGATAACTGATAGTGAGATAATGAGTAATCAATGCCTTTAACCCACCGCTAATTATACAAACTAATCATTTTTGTATTGAGTACCCACAACCACACAAGTCAACAAATCTTGCAATTTCACGCAAACTGTTCTAATAACAAAGGAGTAAAGTCTCACTCAGCAGCCAAGCTTCCAAACGTGATTAGATGCCTCCTTCAATCGGGTCAACCGGATACCTCCAAACCCATAAAGGGGACCCACCATTTGTATTATTGAGACCAGGTGTCCCAAATGCTGACGCAATTAATATTAGGTTTGGGTTTGACACTGGAGCAATTAATGGTAGTAGGATAAAAGAGACAAAAACTGCACAGGAACCATGCCAAGATTTTCAATAAAGCAAAAGCCTTTTATATTTTGTGGTTCCCAATCTCAATTTTGTCGCCTCTACTTCATTGACACGTGCCTATCCTCTTTACTTGGTCAAAGTCTTATTACCACAACCCCCATGCAAAATATTACTTTATTTTTACGTGAAAAGACAGTTAGCTATACAGGTGGCATGGACACGTGTCACCCTCACAAACTCCGGCAGCTGTCTCCGGCGTTGTCGTCGACGGTATCTTAGGTTCAGTGTCGGGATCAATGAAACCACTCTTAATTTGCTTTATGATGATGATTGATGATGATTCATATCAATAATCTATGACTGTCTTGTTGATTTTTGTATTTAATTGTTTTTTTGGTCTTTTTCTCTTGGATTATTTTTTTAAAGGAAAAAAGAAAGATTGCTTGTTACTATATGGAGAACATTTAGAAGAAATATATATAGTTCTTGTGACTTGTGAGCATGCCTCCTTTCCGATTATGTAAGAAATTGTTTTTCTTTTAAGAAAAGAAAAAGAAAGTAGTGCTTTTAATATTATGCTTTTTTTTGGTGAAAGACAATATTGTCGTTCATATAATTTACTTGTGTTTTTGTCAATTTATTTGACTTAAGAGCGATACAACTTGACAAGGTTGTGTCTAATAATGTAATCTAAATATTATTAAAAAAAAAAAGAAAAAAGACAAGAGAGGGAAAAAAATGATACTAGTACAATGACACATCAATAGTGGAAACTTCTGATTGATTGAGTGAAAAACACAAAGACTAGATCTTGCTTCATGATACAGTAAGCTTAAGCAAACGGGAACAGATTGATTATTAATTAAGAAAAGTTTACACGTATAAACACCATCAAATCCAAATCCCAGAAAACTGTAACAACGTTTGGTTACGGCAACAATAACAACAACATCAACATCAACATCAACAAACCAAACCTGAGTTACAAAATCAGTTTTGATTAGGATACATTACATGAATTCATTGACATCCAATAAATCTTGTATTTCAAATTTCAACATGTTGCTGCAGTAGCTTTCCCTCTCATCTTCAGTGCTGCTGCTATTGATGTACGTTGAATTTGAATTCAATGGTGTTGGGCTCGATGAAGGCGTTGATAAAACCGACGCGAAGCTGAAATTCTGGTTGCTGTTGTTGGATTGGAAAGTTGATGTTTCAGAAGGATCCATGATAGTTTGATCAGAACCATAATAATTGTAACTTGGTAGAGGAACATAGTCTTCATCAGTAAAATTTGAAGGCATCCCATTGGTTTGCCACTCAGTTAGTTGACAATTTGAGGAGCTGAAATTGTTGAAATTTGATGGGAATTGGTCCACATTGGAGTCCACGAGTTGTGGCTGTGCTTCACTATGAAATGGAACACAAGGGGTACTCATTGTGGTGCAAGTAGTTGGTTTAATATTTTCTTGAATAGGATCATGAACTTGATTAGATTGGACCTGGACAAGCTGTGGAATTTGGTTTTGGTAAAGCTGGTTTTCTTGAAGATTTTGAAGAAGTAAGTTTGGGTTTTGATCACGTTCGGATGACATGATTGATGTTGCAAGCCTTAAAAGTTCTGGATTGACAAAGGGTTGGACACCAAACAACCTCGAGATGTTGTTCATTTGAGATGGGTTATAGAGTGATGAACTTAGGATTGAGGAAATGTCAAGAAGATCAAGGCGTGGGCTATGAGTCACTGGATCAATTCCCATTCGAAGAAGCCTCTTTCTAATGTGTGTGTTCCAATAGTTCTTGATTTCATTGTCCGTTCTTCCGGGCAAGCGAGCAGCAATTGCAGACCACCTATAAACAAACAAAAAAGTAAGAACATAAGAAACTGTTTCATCTTAATCAAGAAATAGATCCATTTCAAATGACACAGACTTCAAACTACTACCAAACTTTAAAAAATATGTATATTTTGTTAAAAAAAAAAAAAAAAAAACTTACTTGTTGCCCAAAATACCATGTAGCTGAATAATTGTTTCCTCTTCCTCAAAAGAAAATCTGCCCCTCTTGATATCGGGTCTCAAATAGTTAGTCCAACGAAGTCGGCAACTCTTTCCACACCTTTGAAGTCCTACACAATTGAAAATTTAGAAAACCCCATTAGCATAATGTGTACAAAGAGCCTATAATTCAACCATGCAAAGCAAAAAAGAATCAATAACACAAAGCATACCAGCATTCTTCGGAAGTGTCCTCCAATTCCCATATCCATGTTTCTGAATATAATCAATGAGTTTCTGATCCTCCTCCGGTGTCCATGGTCCTTTCTTAAGGCCATTTTTCTCACAACATGGTGCTCTTCCCATGGCTAATTAATTAGCTAGCTAATAGTATAGTCCTCAAGAAAGTGTAACTTTGTTTTTAAGGTACAGTATTGTGTTATAAGGAAGAAAGAAATAGAGGTGGAGAGAGAGAGAGAGAGAGGTAGAGTTAGAGCAAACAAAATTGAAGAGAAGGGTTGTAGGGTCCGTATGAATACGTACTTTTTATAAATAGCAAGGGGAAGAAAGCACAGGAAACATTAAGAAGTCAAAAGGATTCGGTGCCGTCCTCTGTAACTCTGTTTATCACTATGTCGACGTGTCCTCTCTCATTGAAGAAAATTTGTCATCAAAGTCCAATCTCTCTCTCTCTCTCTCTCTCTCTCATTTAGATTGTCCTAAAAAACTTAAATGATTTTACACAATTTCTCAATTTCATTTCTTTCTCTTTCATATTACCTATCGTTTTCCGGCGGCAGTGACAACTCCTAGCTTTATGGATTCATATTAGCTGTCACCAACTATTCAATGCCACGTAAAACCCCTTTCCAAGACCACGTTACAGGGTCTCCACGGCGTTTCTTTCTTACATGCATGGCTCCATGCTACAAGCTAAGCTAGCAGCTAGTTTGATCGGCTAGCTAACCTTCTAGATCAATTTCATTTGAGTTTTGTCTTAGGATTGGGTTGCGTCCCGTGGTCCAATGTATTGGATGTCCAAACTTAACTACATCCCGTGTTCCAATGCACTAGATGTCCAAACTTAACTATGCTTGCATTTGGATGGGATGTTTTGCTTAATTCTTGCGTTCTGTGTTTCGTCTGTGGGTTTATGGGTATTGTTCTCACAAAAGTTATTTAAACACAAATTTTAATATAAATTTAAGTTTTATAGTATTATTTATACATTTAAAAATTATTTTGTTACAGTATTTTCAGTAATAAATTTTCAGTTTTCAGTAAATAAGCAGTATCCAAACACATAATACATGTTGGTTTTTACATTTAAAAAATTTTATGATTACAAACAGTTTCACACATATTTTTACAACTATTCGATATAATTGATTTTGAATGGCAGGAAAAAAATTGTAAATCTATGTAAAATTGATAGATAGTTAGCTATAGTCTACTACATAAAATGAGTGTGAAAATGAGTGTGATATTGATTATGGTCCAAAAATCGCTCCTTATATGCAAATCATTGGACGTAAGCTTTGGTTAGTGAGTGAGTTTTCGATTTATAACTTTACGGTGATCAGCCCCTTCACTTATAAATGTTTTTTTTCTCACTTGGTTGTTGGCACTACAAGAATTTTGGTCTTTTGCGACCAATGTTTTAGCGACAACCAAAAAATCGTCACTATTAGGCACACATTAGTGACGATAATATATGGTCATCGCTAATAAGTGCATAGTAGCGATGACACAAAGGTAGTCGCTAATAAGTCGTCGCTAACGTCATGGAGGGAATTTTATTTACTTTTGGAAAATGGAGGGAAACTTTTAGCAATGACAATAAATTTTGTAGCGATGACATTTACGTCGCTATAGTAAGGTTTATTTTAACGACAACATCTATCGTCACTAATAATCATCTTTAGTGACGACCATGTGTATTGTCACAAATATGTGGCCAAAAATATATAGTAAATATATTATATATATACTTTATTTATTAGCGATGACACATTGGTCATCGCTATTAGAAGGCTATTAGCGACGATATAATTTGTCATCTCTGATAATCACCTTTTAGCAACGACACAATATGTTGTCGCAAATATATATACCAAAATGTAATGGAGGGAAAAATTTTCACTATCAAAAAGTGGTAGGAATTATTGGAGGGAAGCAGATTATATATTAGCAATGAATCAGGTCGTCGCTATACGGGATCTTTTAATGAAGACAAAGATTGTCGTCACTAATATGTGGCTAAAATAATTTTGATATATTTTTTTATTTATCAAATCTTCCAAATGCCTCTTAAAATATTTAAAATGACATAAATTCCTTTAGTATATTTGAAATGATTAAAATACCATTAGCCTCATCAAAATGACCAAAATACCCCCAAACTTAAATAATGACCAAAATAAGCTTGAAACCTACCAAGTAATTTAAAATTCTCAAATTCGTAAAGAGAGAGAGAGAGAGAGAGAGAGAGAGAGAGAGAGAGAAGGGAGGGCTTGTTGCTTCAGAATACTCTCAAACCATAATGTTACCCATTTGAAACTCAAAATCAATAAAATAACAAAAATCGGGAAGGTTCTGATTCCAATCAAAATACTGACTAACCCCCATAATTATCAAAATGTAAATCATATCGTGAATCAATTTTTTATTTTTCTGTATCATATGTCATAAGAAAAGTATTAGTCAATATTTACCAAACTAATAAATTCATTATAAATTCATAATATATTCAACTAATAACCAATTCAATCATTAGTTATGCAATAATATTTACCAAAAGTAACTAAATAAATCAAATTAAAATATATTTATAACATACATATTCAAATTAATTAAAATCAGAAGCATTAATACATGATATATGAGCCAAAATAATAAATTTTTTCATCATTTTGCCTAATCAACTTGACCTAAGTCAAAGTTAACATGATGTTCATCATATTTCAAAATTATTTCTTCATTGACATTTTTTATCAACAATTCCAATACCCAATAATCCACTGAAAACCTTCCCATGAACCTAGTTTCACCAAGTACAGTGGTTTCAGGACCATCGATTAAATTTGACCAGGTTTGACCAAATTTAACTAAACTTTGACCACGCCTTTCTCTAAATCCAATCGTTTGAGTGTGACTATAATTTATGAAAATTAACCTTTCATTACACTCTTCAAATCTAACAGTTAGATTTCAAATCTAAGTATGACGCGTGATGGACATGTATTGTGTACTTGTTTGGCTATGTTCTCTCAATTTGACTATATAATTAGTCTTAAATTTCACCAACACCAATATGTTACCATACTCTTCAATCCCAATGATTGAGATTTGAAAATGAATTTTACCAAGTCTAGTGGTCTTAGGAACATCTATTAAGTTTGACTGGATTTGACCAACTTTAACTAAACTTTGACCGCACCTTTCTCTAAATCCAACTGTTTGATTGTGACCATAATTTATGAGAATTAACCTTTCATTACACTCTTCAAATCCAACGGTTAGATTTCAAATCTAAGTATGACGCGTGATGGACATATGTTGTATACCTGTATGATTATGTTCTCTCAATCTGACCATCCATTTGGTTTTAAATTTCACCAACATCAATATGTCACCATACTCTTCTATCTCAATGATCAAGATTTGAATTCGAATATCATCAAGTCCAGTGGTCTCGAGACCATCTATTAAGTTTGACTGGGTTTGACAAACTTTAACTAAACTTTGACAGTGTCTTTCTCTAAATCCAACCGTTTGATTGTGACCATAATTCACAAGAATTGACCTCTCATTACACTCTTCGAATCCAATTGTTATATTTCAAATCTAAGTATGGTTGTGATGGACATGTGTTGTGTACCTGTATGTTTACGTTATCTCAATCTGACCATCTAATTGGTCTTAAATTTCACCAATACCAATATGTCACCATACTCTTCGATCTCATTGATCTAGATTTGAATATGAATTTCACCAAGTCCAGTGGTCTCGGGACTATTTATTAAGTTTGACTGGGTTTGATCAACTTTACCTAAACTTTGACCGCATCTTTTTCTAAATCCAACCGTTTGATTGTAACCATAATTTACGAGAATTAAACTTTCATTGCACTCTTCAAATCCAACGGTTAGATTTCAAATCTAATTATGGTGTGTTATGGACATGTGTTGTGTACCTGTAAGTTTATGTTATCTCAATTTGACCATCTAATTGGTCTTTAATTTCACCAATACCAATATGTCACCATACTCTTCGATCTCATTGATCCAGATTTGAATATGAATTTCACCAAGTCCAGTGGTCTCGGGACTATTTATTAAGTTTGACTGGGTTTGATCAACTTTAACTAAACTTTGACCGCATTTTTTCTAAATCCAACCGTTTGATTGTAACCATAATTTACGAGAATTAAACTTTCATTGCACTCTTCAAATCAAACAGTTAGATTTCAAATCTCAGTATGGTGTGTTATGGACATATGTTGTGTGCCTATATGGCTATGTTCTCTCAATCTGACCATCTAATTGGTCTTAAATTTCATCAACACCAATATGTTGTCATACTCTTCAATCCCAATAACCAAGATTTGAATATGAATTTCACTAAGTCCAGTGGTCTCAAGACCATCCATTAAGTTTGACTAGGTTTGACCAAATTTAACTAAACTTTGACCACGCCTTTCTCTAAATCCAATCGTTTGAGTGTGACCATAATTTATGAAAATTAACCTTTCATTACACTCTTCAAATCCAATAGTTAGATTTTAAATTTAAGTATGACGTGTGATGGACATGTATTGTGTACCTGTATGACTATGTTCTCTCAATCTGACTATCTAATTAGTCTTAAATTTCACCAACACCAATATGTCACCATACTCTTCAATCCCAGTGATTGAGATTTGAAAATGAATTTCACCAAGTCTAGTGGTTTCAGGAACATCTATTAAGTTTGACCGGATTTGACCAACTTTAACTAAATTTTGACCGCACCTTTCTCTAAATCCAACCGTTTGATTGTGACCATAATTTATGAGAATTAACCTTTCATTACACTCTTCAAATCCGACGGTTAGATTTCAAATCTAAGTATGACGCGTGATGGACATATGTCGTATACCTGTATGATTATGTTCTCTCAATCTGACCATCCATTTGGTTTTAAATTTCACCAACATTAATATGTCACCATACTCTTCTATCTCAATGATCAATATTTGAATTTGAATATCATCAAGTCCAGTGGTCTCGGGACCATCTATTAAGTTTGACCGGGTTTGACCAACTTTAACTAAACTTTGACCGCCTTTCTCTAAATCCAACCGTTTGATTGTGACCATAATTCACCAGAATTGACATTTCATTACACTCTTCAAATCCAACGGTTATATTTCAAATCTAAGTATGGTTGTGATGGACATGTGTTGTGTACCTATACGTTTATGTTATCTCAATCTGACCATCCAATTGGTCTTAAATTTTACCAATACCAATATGTCACCATACTCTTCAATCTCAATGATCCAGATTTGAATATGAATTTCACCAAGTCCAGTGGTCTCGAGACTATTTATTAAGTTTGACTGCGTTTGATCAACTTTAACTAAACTTTGACCGCATTTTTCTCTAAATCCAACCGTTTGATTGTAACCATAATTTATGAAAATTAACCATTCATTACACTCTTCAAATTCAACAGTTAGATTTCAAATCGAAGTATGACGCGTGATGGACATGTATTGTGTACCTGTATGGCTATGTTCTGTCAATCTGACCATCAAATTAGTCTTAAATTTCACCAACACCAATATGTCACCATACTCTTCAATCCCAATGATCGAGATTTGAAAATGAATTTCACCAAGTCTAGTGGTCTTAGGAACATCTAGAAGTTTGACCAGATTTGACCAACTTTAACTAAACTTTGACCGTACAATTCTCTAAATCCAACCGTTTGATTATGACCATAATTTATATGAATTAACCTTTCATTACACTCTTCAAATCCGACGTTTAGATTTCAAATCTAAGTATGACGCGTGATGGACATATGTTTTATACTTGTAAGACTATGTTCTCTCAATCTGACCATCCATTTGGTTTTAAACTTCACCAACATTAATATGTCACCATACTCTTCTATCTCAATGATCAAGATTTGAATTTGAATATCAACAAATCCAGTGGTCTCGGGACCATCTATTAAGTTTGACTGAGTGTGACAAACTTTAACTAAACTTTGACTGTGCCTTTCTCTAAATCCAACCGTTTGATTGTGACCTAATTCACAAGAATTGACCTTTCATTACACTCTTCGAATCCAATTTTTATATTTCAAATCTAAGTATGGTTGTGATAGACATGTGTTGTGTACCTGTATGTTTATGTTATCTCAATCTGACCATCTAATTGGTCTTAAATTTCACCAATTCCAATATGTCACCATACTCTTCGATCTCATTGATCCAGATTTGAATATGAATTTCACCAAATCCAGTGGTCTCAGGACTATTTATTCAGTTTGATTGGGTTTGATCAACTTTAACTAAACTTTGATAGCATCTTTTTCTAAATCCAACCGTTTGATTGTAACCATAATTTACAAGAATTAAACTTTCATTGTACTCTTCGAATCCAACGTTTAGATTTCAAATCTAAGTATGGTGTGTTATGGACATGTGTTGTGTGCCTATATGGCTATGTTCTCTCAATCTGACCATCTAATTGGTCTTAAATTTCATCAACACCAATATGTTGCCATACTCTTCAATCCCAATAATCAATATTTGAATATGAATTTCACTAAGTCCAGTGGTCTTAAGACCATCCATTAAGTTTGACTGGGTTTGACCAACTCTAACTAAACTTTGACCGCGCCTTTCTCTAAATCCAACCGTTTGATTGTGACCTTAATTTATGAAAATTAACTTTTCATTACACTCTTCAAATCCAACAGTTAGATTTCAAATCTAAGTATGACGCGTGATGGACATATATTGTGTACCAGTATGGCTATGTTCTCTCAATCTGACCATCCAATTGGGCTTAAACTTCTTCAACACCAATATGTCACCATATTCTTCAATCCCAATGATTGAGATTTGAAAATGAATTTTACCAAGTCTAGTGGTCTTAGAAACATCTATTAAGTTTGACATGATTTGACCAACTTTAACTAAACTTTGACCGTACCTTTATCTAAATCCAACCGTTTGATTGTGACCATAATTTATGAGAATTAATCTTTCTTTACACTCTTCAAATCCGACGGTTAGATTTCAAATCTAAGTATGGTGCGTGATGGACATATGTTGTGTACCTGTATGACTATATTCTCTCAATCTGACCATTCATTTGGTTTTAAATTTCACCAACATCAATGTGTCACCATACTCTTCAATCCCAATAACCAAGATTTGAATATGAATTTCACCAAGTCCAGTGGTCTCAGGACCATCCATTAAGTTTGATCGGGTTTGACCAACTTTAACTAAATTTTGACCATGCCTTTCTCTAAATCCAACTCTGTGATTGTAATCATAATTCACCAAAATTAACCTTTCATTACACTCTTCAAATCCAACGGTTAGATTCCAAATCTAAGTATGGCGCGTGATGGAAATATGTTGTGTACCTATATCATATATCGTAAGATACACAAATACTTAATAAAATTATGGATATACATATATGAATGATATATTCATTATAAAATCATAATATATTTAACTAATAACCAATTTAATCATCAACTATGTAATAATATTTAGAAAAACTAACTAAATAAATCAAATTAACATATATTTATAATACATATTCAAATTGATTAAACCCAGATGTGATAATGCATGATATACGAGCCAAAATAAGAAAATTTGTCAATTCACAAATTATTATATCCCCACCAATAAAATTTATTAGCAAAAAAAAAAAAAAAAAAAAAACCTTATTGTGATGAAGCATAATAGTTGTCACAATATTGTGTTTCTATGAAGGCAATGTAAATCTTTCATAATAAATGGCCTATTGTGACAAACGAATGCCACAATAGATATAGTTTTGAGTAATGCTATCAAGGGAGTGAATTTCGTATCAGAGGCCGTACCGGTTTGACCAAATGAACGAGATATTTCGGTACCGGTCAATACCGGTGTACCGTTTCGGATTTACCACTATTTTATATATATATATATATATATATATATAACCAAAATTCATATAATTTATTAAAAAGTTTAAATTTATAAATCTTTATCTCATTTAAAATGTTAATCTCTAATTAAAATTTCAACTAGGTAATATTAATAATATTAGGGAATTGATGTTCCTACTTATTTAATAATAATAATAATAATAATAATCTCACAGTTAATAAAGTTTGACAGTGTTAACCAAAAAAAAAAAAAAAAGTTTGACAGTACAAATTTTTTTTTCACTTATTAAAAGTTAAGGGGGTATTTGGTTTGTGTTTTCAAACAATCATTTTCAGTTTTTAAACAACATTTTAAGCATTTTTACGCACTTTTTTATCCACACATATTTTCACAAATATTTTTAAATAACAATTTTCAATTTTTGAACACATGTACCAGGCGAACCTTAAATTGCCATTTGAAACTTCTTTGAATTAGAAAAAAAAAAAATGAAATCTCAAAATTTTATAACAATTCACGTGTGTATTAGAAGGCACACTGCCACAAGTTACAAACAAAAAGCAAAACTCATTTACTTTTAGCTTTTTACCATTAAAAGTCACAACAGAACTATTTTATAATATTTTTACTCCATTAAATGCTATAGTTATAAAATATTGATGTAGTTAATTTTTTATTGGTTTTAATCTAGACCTACAATTAATATCACTTTCTTATTTACCAATAATCACTTACTACATCAACAGTTTGTAAATTTTTTCATAAAATAGTTTGTATTACTAGTATTATTATATAATTTCTATCAAAATAACTCATGAGATGTAGTTAAAAAAAAAAAAAAAAAAAAGGATAAAAAGGAGCACTACCTAACGTAACGTTTCTGAAGTGCATCATCCCATATTTTTCTCAGTCAGTTGGTTGTTTTCTCAGCCAGTCTTATCTCTTTGGTTTGCTTTTCAGTTTTTCATTCCTCTTTAATTCTTCTTCACGTTTATCAAGTTTTGCTTTCCAAATTTTCACCAATTTCATATGAAGGTTTGCTGGAAGTCCTATTAGTAGGCCCTAGCCCCTAGGTATGACTTTTCTTCTTTATTTTTGTCATTAAATTTATATATATATATATATATATATAATATGATAAATTAATAAATATGTAAATTTTTCTTTCTTCCTTACTTCTTTTTTTGTTGTTGATGAATTCTTCTTCTTCTTTACTTCTTTATGCTTATTAAGTTGGTTTGTATTATTTCTTTCTCTGCTTCTTCTTCGTGTTTATCAATTCATCAAGTTGGTTTGTTTTTCAATTTTTTACAGATTTGATATTAAGGTCTGCTCCAAGTCCTACAAGTGGGCCCTAGGTATGACTTTTCTTCTCTATTTTTGTCATTAAATTAATAAATATATAATATGATAAATTAATAAATATGTAATATGATAAACCATAGTTACAGGTACTGCATTTCTTTATGCTAAGATTCAGAACCCCTTAAAAGTTAAAACACAGTTGCGGTCTAATATGTTTTCATTGATTCTTTTAAGTAAGGTTAAACATCTAATGGAACTTGAATAGATTTTTTATGTTTGATTTTTTTAATATTATTTTCGTAATTAGGATATATTGATATAGATTCTCAATACTTAAGAAATGCTTAAAGGATATAGTTTACTTGAACATATATGTTTTTTTATGTGCACCAAATGCCATACTGAAACAAATAATTGTTTGTTTTCAAAACAATTGTTTGCTTTCAAAAAAAAAAAAAAAAACTATTTGTGTACTGCACATTACATAATGGATTTATTCAATTTTCAAGTGTAAGAGCCTATTAGTTTGTAATGCTACATGTTTTATTTAATTATCATGTTCACAGTATTCACCAACTAGTTCTTTAATATTGATGTACTAAATATGCTAATAGTATAATGTTTAAATTTGATGGTGGCGCTGTAGGCTGTTGAAGTGATAACCATAGTTAATTCACAATATTTATCAACTAGTTCTTTAAAGAAAAATGCTAGTACCACAATTTATTGCAAAACTTTTGCCACAATTTATCGCAAAACTTTTGCCACAATTTATCAAATGGCAAGTTGTAAGTGGTAGGAAAAAACTTGTGAGCCCACACTACCACAACTCACAACTCACAACTCGTGCAAGTTGTGGCAAAATTGGACAATAAGTTGTGTTTCTAAAATTGCTCTTTCTTTAATACTAATCTACTCAATATGCTATTAGAATAATGTTTAAATTTGATATAGTTCAATAGGCTGTTGAAGTGACAAATAAAGTGAATTCATAAGCTAAAAAGACATGCATTTAACTATATCTGTATATCTACGTTACAACTGCAAACCACTTCCATTAGAGTATTCCAATAATTTCCTTTGTGGCCAAAATGTACCAAGGGGATGAGAGAAATAGTTTAATTTCTTATATCTTGTGGGGAACAAATTAAAAACACAGATCACTCGAAAAAAGTGGATTAGTTTTATTCTTTGACTCTTGAGATCTAAATGTAACCACTTCCTATGTCATTCATCTCTCACAAAATTCCCATCTTTTTTAGTTAGAGTGTGTAGAACTAATGGAGAATTACTTTTAGCTTTTTCTTAATTTCTCCATTTATAGATAAAAATATGGTATAGAATCTAATTTTATATTATTTCTTGCTTTTTCAAACATATCTAACTCATGTAATAATTGATTACACTTTTTTTTGTAGCATACTATGAACAATAAATAACTTAAATTATATTTTGAATTGTGTATTGTATATTGTAGGGAAAAAACACTAACTCTCTCTCTCTCTCTCTCTCTCTCTCTCGGGATATTGGGACTCAACATGTCTATTGCCTTTCTATTATTCTCCAAAAGAAAGATTCTCCTATGATGCTAGACTGCTGTCTTTTTGGTTTGGGAAGTAGAAGAAAGAATTAGGCTTATTTTTTCTATTTATTTTTTGTTTAATTATCAATCTATTTGTGTCTCCATTTAAATTATTTTTCTTTAAATTCATGATATGTTCTTTTAGATATATGATATTTTGTATGTATGTATTAATGATTTCTTATTTGCTTTAAATTGTTTTACTTTAATTTCTTTACAATATTTTTCTCTGTCAACATATATTAGTTGTTGTCATTTTTTTCCACAAGAAAATGATGAAAACTCAACTTTGTTACATAGAGATGATGTGCCAGCAATAGATTTAGGGCCTTAATAGTTATTGTTGATGTATATGTATAACTTGATGAAAGTATGATCATCAATGATGACCTGTCTAATGAGGAATAGGATACATACTCCAACCATCAAGAAGAAATATATAGTGATAATGATGTTTCAAGCTCAAATCAAGAAGAAGATTTATCTAGCAACGATGAATCTATTAAAGATCTTAGGGATAAAGATTAAGTTGAGTTTTGAGACAGGTTAAGTTTTTTTAAATACATAAAGCTTTCATATCTTCTCATCTATGGTATTTTTGAAAAATAAAAATGTTAAAGTTTTAGTTGGATGTTAAAACTATTTTGTACGCATTTTTGTCATCTACTTTAGTTGACTTTTACATTAGTATATATATATTTTTTATTTCAGGTTAAAATGTCGCATGCCTTGGGCTACTGATGATGTTGAGGGGAGATACATTTCATTGCAAGCTTGGTTGTATATCTTTTTGAAAAATGTGTTATTATTTGATTGTATTTGAGACAGCAGATTTGAATTTAAATTATGTATATGATATTGAAATTGGGTATTGTTTTTCCTTATTAGTAGTTATTGATTGAGCAGTTGTTATGCTTCTATGAGTATCTGTGATGTGTGGAATTGTAGTTTATTATTTCTTATTATGTGCATAGGATTGTGCTTTGTTATTTCCCAACAGGTACCTATGTAAAATTCAGAATGTAAATTTTAAAGAAAAAAAAATGTAAAATATTATTAGCGGCGACAATGTCATGGCTAATATTTTATCATATCATTAGTGACGACAAAAAATATCATCACTAATATGCAATTTTTAGTGATGACATGTTTGTGGTCACTTATATATCATTATCAGTGACGACAGCAAATGTCGTCGCTAGTAATGACATATTAGCAACAACAAAAATGTCATCGTTAATAATAATCTACTAGCGACGACAAAAAAAGTTCATCACTACTAATGAGCTAGTAGCGACAACATTTCCTCTTGGGTTCTCGAGTTATTTATGACGACAATTGTCACTATTAGCGACGACTTTGTTGTCGTTAATAGCATTGTATTTGCGATGACTTTAATATCGTCACTAAAAAGCTTTTTTGTTACCATTTTCGTTTAACGAAAGTTAGCGACGACATTTTTCGTCACCAATATAATTAGCGACGATATTTAAAGCATTAGTGACCACTATATGCCGTCGCTAAAGATCAAATTTCTTGTAGTGTGGGCTTAATGATGATGTTTTTTTCTTTTTGCTAAACTAATGGTGATGTTGCTACTACAACTACTGTGCAATAATTTCGGAGAAATCTGTCCTACAAATGTCAATGCCTTGGATGAGCATACAATTGAGCTTACAGGTACTAATTTAAAAATTGTTCATGATTGTACTAATCTATCAATCAGCTTGGTTAGAGTATCTGTATGGTTGTGACATGCCTAAAAGCGTATTGAATCTTCACTTAGGCTAAAGTATAGTCACCCTTGATATACTCATAAAACATGATAGTGATTAAAAAGAAATATTTTCTTTGACAGAGGTTTGATCAAAATAAATTCTTAAAATTACCCATGTGTTTTTCTTTTTGGTGTTTTGTCAAAGTTACATTAATACTTATGGTTTTTGCAAACTCAACAAAATGACTAGGATTCGCAATTTTGAAGCCCTATCAACTATATGATTTTTTTTTTTTTCGATATGCATATCAATATTTGACAGACATAAGAGCATTGATTGGATTTATTTTACTTTTGAAAATTTGTTGCAACGTTTCATATTAGCTTTTTATTTATCTTAAACATGTAAGGAAATAACCAATAATCATAAAGATATTTTTTATATAATATTTTAAAATAAATTTATATCGTGCCTGTGCATCGCACAGGACATCATCAACTAGTTACCGGTGAGCCTTGCTAGTACTTACAAAGGCTATGCCTTTTTGTAAGTGTTAGTGTTGTAAGTTTTGACTTCCGACTCTTTCCTTCCCCATTCCTTATGTCTTCCATCTAAAAAAAAAAAAGCTTTTGGTTCTTATTTTATTCAAAGACAAATGTACCCTTTTCAAAGCTAGCTAATTACGTGATTGCCAATATTTGTTTGTTCTAGAAGGGTAATTTTTGCATCTTTTCGTGTTCATTTTGGAAGTCATTTTCGAAAACTACTTATGATATGAGCATTTAATAGATGAAGCCAATAATAGAGCTCGGAGTTCGTCGAAAAATAGGAACATTTATGATGCGGAGATGGTGATAAAGAGCGGCTCTCCAATAAAATTCAAGATTAGGTTCTTCAATTTTGAGTTTGTTACTAAATTGTGTTTTACACTTTCTTTTGAAAAATACTAGAGATATAAACTTTTTTACAAAAACTTTTACAAACTGCTGATGTAGTGAGTGATTATTGATAAATAGAAAAAATGATGTTATTAGTAGACCCAGATGATAATCAATAAGTAATTGGCCACAACAATAGTTTGTAAAAATATTGAAAAATAGGGTTAAGTAATTGTTGTTATTTTTTGAAATATGCCATAACTAGGAATATTATTAAGGATCCAGGTATTCTTAGATCATCTGTTAATAGACCATTTTAGAAAACTTTTAATACAATTTTTTATAGAAAATATAAAAAGTTGTAAAAAAAATCAATTATTTTTTTTTCATAAAAAATTTCTAAAAATATTTCCTACACTAATGCACTTTAAGGCATTAATTTTTCCTTATTATTAATTATTACGTTGTTGAAAGAGGTCTGTTTCTTTATTTTGGTAAATTAGGATAGAGTTTCAAGGTTTAGTCAACACTAAAACAATGTAATCATGGAAAAGATGGTGTTTTGCGTGAATATGAACGAAACAACAAGAGGAATCTCATGGTTTATATAGTCCACCCCAACTTTGACGTTTTTGATAGGCACATTATGCATGCGTTTGGATTGGATTGTACGTTTTGCTCAATTCGTGCGTTTTAAGTTTTTTTGGTGGGTCTCATGGGCATTGTTCACAGACCACCAAGAACTGAAAAGCGCACATACCCATGCATTTTGGGGTCCCATGGCACTATTTATATCTTTAAAAATTATTTTGCTACAGTGATTTCAGTAATAAGTTTTTAGTTTTCAGCAAATAAACGGTATCTAAATAGACCCTATACAAGGCAACTTAAATAAAATCTTTTTTTATAATAAAAAAAGAAAAAAAAAAACTCAATAGTGGAAGAACGGAAATTTAAACCATTGCATTTTTGTTTGAAATACAGAAAGTGTCAATTAAGCTATCAAATTCTTGGCGAAAACCCTTTTTTTTTTATTTTTTTTTATTTGAGAACTTGGTGACAACTTAAATTAAAGTTATTTCTCAAAAAAAAAAAGAAAAAAAGAAAAAAGAAAGCTAAAGCATAAGTGACTTGGTTGATGTATTTAAAGTTTGGGATAATTACACTTTATCATTCTAAACTATACCCCAATTACACTTTGCACTCTAAACTTTCAGAATTCACGATTAGCATCTTAAACTATGACCTATGTTACACTTTGCACACTACTGTTAAATTATACCATTATCTTGGACGGAAAACTAAATTTTTGAGTGCAAATTGTAATTGAAAGTATAGTTTATGGTGATAAAGTATAATTTCTCATTTGTTTGTAAGGTATTAAGAAGATAGACAATTAGGTCTTTTCGCGTGATGTCATCCAAGGAAATGAAAAAATTGACAGTGAGGTACAAAATGTAACATGAGCTATAGTTTAGAGTGCTAATCGTGCGTTCTGAAAGTTTATGATGTAAAATGTAATTTGAAGTATAGTTTAGGGTAACAAAGTGAATTTTCTTTTTCTTCTAGTTGTGGAATCTTATTTCAAACGGTTCAATGTATTTTGCCGCAAAGCATTTTTCCTCTCCCTCTTTCTCTTTCTCCCCACCCTCAACATTAATTGGAAGTTGGAATTTGATTTGCCGTGGGGAAAAATTGTCAAGAATACAACTTTCATTGACTTTTTGAAAAACTAATTGATGCTCTTATATACTTAGGCCTGCTTTTGAATTTGCCTGTAGACTATAAGGGATATGGATAATTCTAGCTCTCTCCCAAATTGATATTTGGTGATATATATATATATATATATCAAACAGAAAGTGAACCAAAAACTTAAAGCAATTTTATCCCCACTCCCTTAAATAATTCTTACTATATGCTCTAGCTAAAATGCAAGGATTCGATGGAAAACTAGCTATATTTTTTGTTATATTAATTAGTAGTCCAAAAAACAATAAAACATTCTATATATTATTCAATGACTCCCAGACCATACTTCTTTGATTATTTCCTTCAACCACAGTTTACACCTAAAAAAACACACAAAAACACAAAACCAGAAACAAAAGCAAAGTTTACCTTTAGAAGAGCACGATAGCATTAGGTCAGCAAGGGATCTCATAAACTACACCAATCATACAGTTACAGAGGGCCACACTCTGTACAGTTCCTCAACAGTGGGACAACCTTTGGCGTAAGACACATGCAGTTCTATCTATCTATGATTCTATATATATAAAGTTTTATTTTTTTTCCTTGCTGAAATGTTTGATCTATATAAAATATTTTTTCATGAATATATATATATATATATATTTTAAGAACAAATGGAAGAAAGGAAGTACTTAAAAATTAAAATAGAATAATTTTCCTTTTTTCTCAAAAAAAAAAAAAAATACAAGGAAATATTGTTTTTAAAACTTAGATTTTTTTTTTTTTTTTTTTTTTGAGAAAGACTTAGTCAAATATTTTTTTGAGAAGAACTTAGCCAACTTGATATCAAAGAAAAAACGTGAAGTGAATTTTTTCATCACATAATAAAAGCTAGATGCGAGTATATATGGTATTACAGTTATATTGCAATTAAAATATGAAGTGAATCATGCCAAATTATTAATATATATATATATATATATATATATATGTTGTGTAACATGTGTGTATGTTTGCAAGATGAATTATATATAATAGTATAATAACGTGTTACATGACAATATGACATATCGCCTAATTCGTACAGACAAAGTGAATTAGGAAAGGTGGAAAGAAAAGTTAGTCTTGACTGAGGCCAATGTTGGCCAACTTAAGGGGTCCATACCTTTTCGTTTTTGAAACTTTGAACTCCTCTTTTTCAAGAGAGTTATATATGATGAAAATTTTGCCTTATTCGTACAGACAAAGTGAATTAGGAAAGGTGGAAAGAAAAGTTAGTCTTGACTGAGGCCAATGATGGCCAACTTAAGGGGTCCATACCTTTTCGTTTTTGAAACTTTGAACTTCTCTTTTTCAAGAGAGTTATATATGATGAAAATTTTGCCTTGAGAATTGAGATCAAAATAGAATATAATCATACTTACTTTCTTAGAATAAGTGAATCTTTAAAAATGTGTACATAAACAACCAACCCAATAATAATAAAAACTATAAACAACAACCAAATTTTAGTTCTAAAATAGAAGACCCTCTTCAAAAGCCTTAGCTTCAAGAGTTTATTGTAGAGGGTGATTGAGCTTTGCTGGTGCCACAACTTGTATCACAACTCACTCATGTGACAAGTTATGATTGGTGGAGGGGTGTCCCCACATGGACCCACCATCACCCCTTCACCAATCACAACTTATCACATGGGTGAGTTGTAGCACAAATTATGGCACCAACATTAATCGTGATTTATTGGTAGTTTTGAATGCAGTTGTAAACATATGGAATTATCTCTTTCTCACATGTTTTTCCTAGGTTTGAAGTATCAAATGTTGGTAGCAATAGAAAAAAATTGGCATATTTGTTAGCAAAACATTTTTAGAGTATTGAGAACTATATTACTTGAATTAAAGAGAATTATTATATCTTAGAACATGCTCTCTCAAATTATATAATTTCTTTTCGTTAATTTGAATTTTTCAGTCTTCCTGTTAAAAAAAAAAAAAAAAACCCCAAACAAGCACCAATACTAACGTGAACAAGATCAAAGTTGTGTAACTTATATACCAATTTACTTTTATTAAAAAATATATATAGAGGGTTCAAAAAAGTCGGTCTCTAAGCCGACCCATCACCCATGTCGGCTCAAAGAGATGACTCTCTCTCTCTCTCTCTCTCTCTACACAGCTCACGTGCGTAAGCAATGCTATTTATTATTTATATATTTTATGATATTTTATAGTACGGATATTAATTGCAAATATATATATATATATATATTGCATGCATGAGTGATGAGTGGCATGACGATCTCTCCCTGTACGATCCTATATTTGCTTTGTGCATGCATAATTAATTAATTAATTAAATTTTGTTGCTTAATTTTAATTAATTGTGACTTTCCCAATACTTAAACACTACACGTGTCTTCGTATAACACACTCCAAAAGTGGGCACACCATCGAAAAGCCACTCTCCTTCGCAATCTGACACTTCATAAGATCAGACGTCTCATATGTCTGCTCATTTCTGATCAAATTTGAAACAGGTCCTTCACGTTCTTGACGTGTTTAGAATCCAACATCCATGCTATTCTTGTTTTACTAGTATTTAATTATTCGTACAAGGTATGCTTTTTAATGTCTTGTTTTCGTTAGGAAATTGCTCAATAAGTTGTTAAGAGTGAAATCATTACTGAACTTGGCTTGAATTCAAAGCATTTGTTTGGAATTCTGGATTATAAAAAATGACATTATTGGACAGTTGTCAATCATTAGCACTATGCATATGTTAAGCTTAAGTCAGATTAGATGTTTGATTGGGATTAGATGATTATAAGTTTACTTTTTTGCCTTTTTTTTTAGGTGTTATGTACATTTTTTTTTTCATTTCACTTTTTCTAGTGATATAAAAAATTACACAACTTTTTATCATAATTTTGATGTAGTAGATTGTGAATAGTTTCCTATCACTTACTCATGGATCCATCACTTTTTTTTCACCAATCACACTGTGTCACGTCACAATTCTAATAAAGAAGTTATGTAATTTTTTGTTTAGCTAGACTTTTCTCACTTGTTTTCGCTTTTTTTAAGTACAAGTGCATTTTAGCACATTTTTAACAAAGCTAAATAAGCTAATCCATTTGGGAATAGATTATCTAACTTTTTGTTAAAAGTTTTTTTATTTTTTTATTTTTTTATACTAAAACTAAGATAAATAAAGCTAAAATCTAAATGAAGTAAGTAGGGGACTTATGTGAAAATAGTAGAAAAAAATAAATAAATAAAACAATAAGCTAACTTATAATCAAGACCCAAACACTCACTAAAAATGACTATATAATTGCAATTCTGAATAAGTTCATATATTAATTAGTGGATTAATTATTGAATTTGGCTTAATTTGAAACAAATATTAAAAAAAAATTGACAATTTAATAGTTTGGGACGGAAGATTGAATCTTGGACTCCTATATGTATTAGAAACAGTAGAAAATATATATTAAGCTAGCATTTGATTGCAATTCTAAATTATAAAATGACATTACCACCTTGGACAAGTGTCAATCATTAGCACTATGCACATTTCTTAACTACGGGCAAAGTAGGTTATGCCTTTGCTTATTATACTTTATAAACGCAGTAATAGACTAATCACTAATTTTAATTACATTTTTTTATTAGGTGAATTCATCATGTGAAGGCACTATTGGTTTGCAAATTCATATGTAAAAAACTATCTCGTACTCTCATCCACTTTATCTAGGCGTCTCATGGTCAAACATTATAATATTCATCTACTAAGATTTTCCCCCTAGCTAGGTACATATTTCAGTAACAACTAGATAATTCTTCACCTAACCCCGCACTTTTTGCCTTGCTTGCATTCCCTTCTCACCCCTATAATTTTTATATTCCTTCATTGTTGTTATCAAAGCTTATTAGAATCTAGAATAACATTTCCTACAGGCTACATATAACTCATATGTAGGCAATGAGAGCAATAGTATATAACTATATTATATAGCTAGGCTTTTGATTAAACATAATCTTAGTCTGATGTAATAATGTCACCTAGGATGGTACCACGAGACACCCTCATTGGAATGTGACAAATCAAAATAGCCCATAATGGGAAATTGTGGATTAAGAATTCGAATTTATATACTTTAATTACGAATTGCTTACAGCTCTTGCTCGATTAGGTAATTGCTTGTCCAAAATTAGGATTTGGGTTACCCAAAAAAATTGTCTACGTGTTACTGTTAGCGTTGACCAGCCGAAACATATTAATTTGGTAGATAATCTAAAATTTAAAAAAAAAAAAAAAAAAAAAAAAATGTTGTTCGTTTCCGTTGTGAGCTGGTTGATTGCTCCAACAAACTTTGAATAATTACGTGGGCCTTTTGTTTATTAGTGTCAAGGACATTTTTTTGAAAAAGAACAGTGTTCACATAATTTAGGGCTATTTTCAGATACGAGATCCCAGGCTCGTGTGGACAGAAGGGCCATTTTTATTATAATAAGCATTCCCATGCATAATGTTTTTTTCTTTTTATTCTTTCACTACTATATAATTGAGATTATCAAACATTCAAACCCACCCATTTTTGTATAGAGAAGAAATAACACCTGGCCCCTATCAGACATCGAGAACTTTCCCAAACTAGGTTTTTCTTATTAACCTATCATTAAAAAAAAAAAAAAAAATCCTAATTAACCTTGTGTTCAGCGTAAGCAATTTGGGACACGTACATATGGAAAAATTTAGGACACGTAGGGATTTTTTTTTAAAAAAAATTTAATGGGAATGGTATTGACATGAGCCTAGATTCACGAGATTTGAATATGACTACAGTAGATAAGTTCAAAGCGTAGAAGTTTTTAATATGATTTTTCTTTTGGTTGACTTCGCATGTAGATAAGTTCAATTGTTCAATCCATTTCTTACGCATTGATAGCTGATGTTGGAGCATATATTTGACTATTTGTGCGTTAACAGCAAGGGCATACCCAGGGAAGTTAATCATAGTTGTCAGTTTTTTGGATGCATGGTTTGGCCTCTAAATGGCAAGAAGCCATTACATGAAACAACATTTTGCTATCTGCAAAAATATCTTGTAGACAAGTGCACAAATTTCATATACAGTTTTAGTACCCCCTCCGGAAAACAATGATACGTATGAAATTTTCACAAATTTGAAGTAATAATGCTGGGGGGTTGTTTCTTTCACACAATATTGTGTGCTTTTTATAACTGAAAATGTGGGTTTAACTCATGTTATCGGTCTATTATAACACATCTATACTGTGTATAAGAAAATTTTCTCACAACGTTAATTTTCATAAAAGTAATGCTAAGATACTACAAATTTTAATACATAGATGATAACGCTTACAAACTTATGTGTCATCAATCAAGAAAAATAAAATAAAATAAACATTCATTAATTAGGTGATTAAACTTAAAGCTCGCAAATTACATTCATTATCATGTAGTTTGCAAGTTTTATATAGTAGAAGTTTTTGTAGTACCTTTTGCATTATCCATTTACATAGATTTTTAGCCAGCAATTTCATTTATTTACTGGAAATAAACAAATTATAATTACCAAAACAAAGGACATAAGCAAATTGACAATGGAAAGACCAGCTTATTAGAATATAGTGGCATTCGTGGGGAGTAGATTGAACGTATAGCCTGGCCTAGTTTCAAAATAAACCAAGCTTGGAGCCACCTGTACTCAATTTCCAAACAATGATATACCCGCAGGAAGCCTTAGGACCGATTGATGATCATCAAAAAGACAAAAACCATAATAACACAAGGCAAATGTAAATTGCTTCAGGAAATGTCTAGTATTAACATAATGAAGACAATAAGAAATTGTCAAAAATCAGAATTACTGAATGAGTTTATTTCAAGTTTCAAATATGATCCTTTCTACTTTCAAGTCGAAAATCCATATCTACATTTATGAAAGCCATATTGTCCATAAACAATTCTTCATTATGTGGAGACTATTCTCCACGAACGTACCTTATAGTTTCATATTACATGTTCCAACTTTGGCAGCCAACCTAAATTTTCAATAAAATCTCTTTTTCCTAGCCAGTTCCTTACTAGTGATCAATTAATAAAGTAACTGATCTGCAGGCCACAGAGTATGACTTAACACCTACCATAATATGTCCTTCATGTCTCCATTACAGATTTATTATGCAAGTTTACACATGTTCGTTCCTCTATCCCTATGATGCTAGCTGTAAACTTCCTCATTCTCCACGTTGCAAGAAAATTTTATTTTTATTTTTACTGGTAAATTACACACGCAGCTAATATGTAAGAACTGCAGAGGAAACTTACCAGGGGAGGAGGCCAGTTGAACTAGAACTCATTAGCCAAGTTGCAAGAAATGTCTACATTGCTTCATTGCCAATTACTGCCCACAATATGATCTTTTCATCATAAGGGCATAACAAAAGGCTGAGACAATATTTTAAAAATATGAATGATGCCAAAATTTTCATGGTCATTAGCGAAGTTTCATCTAGAGCTCCCCATATGTGATTTTTTACAGCAATATCCCAACTGATCATATGTTTAATAAACTGAAAATACAAAGGAATATGTCCAATTTGATTTTGCATTAAGATAACATTTGCTCTATAAACAAAATTAAAGAAGATTTAGTTGTAGATCTAAATAAAAGAAGATAGCTTGGGCTCCAAATTAGTAGGCCATAAACAGCCCTGTAAACAACTCATGATTTCCATAGCAATAGCCTAACTAACAATATGTTTAAGTTTAATCAACTGAAAATGCATAGGAATATTTTGAGTTTGACTCTGCATTAAGATAAATTTTTGGTATAAAAACAAATTTAAAGAAGATTTAGTATTGGCCCTTAAATAGTTGGCCATAAAATAATTTCTTGTATTACTTATGTTTGTTTTCTTTTATTAGCTAGCTGAACTCGCCCAAGAAACTAGTAGACAATGAAAGAAAACTGAGCTTGACTTTGTCATCTGACAACAGTGAACTATTACAACTGGTGTAACATTCCGCAAATTTTGCATTCCATCTGAACTGAACTAAGTATCAATTCAAGAATTGTTGAATCAAATGTTAAAAGGAAAAGGAAAAAAAGAATACCAAGTTCAGGTAGGGGTCCACCCATTAAACATTTGATGAAACAGAAGAGATCTTATCCAGAATCTGATTGTGTAAGTTGCCATTAGTCACAAGGATTCCACCTGAAGGGAATATAATCCTCCATCCATCTTTATCTGCAGCAAGATCAACTTGACTCCCTTTCCAGTCAGTAACCTGATTTTTATTCAAATTTATTTATGTCATCAATATAAGCGCAATGGTTCTCATACATGATCTTTGTTTATGAATAACAATCTATCAGAAAGCTAAATGAAGACACAAAAAGCTTACAAACAAAAACAGCTGATAAAAATTCAGAAAGGCAAGAAAGGAAAAACCAAAAGAGGAAACTGAAGACTTTCACTGCTAATCAATGATCTCAACATGATACCTATTATATTTGACATAGACAATTCCCAGTCATAAATATATAGAAGAAGAGGCTGAAATATTGTAACTTGTTTCCCCTTATATGATGTATTATGTCACATTTACGCAAAAGGAAAAGGTACAAAATTTTGATATCGACCAAAGCTCTACTCCTTGGGTAGGTCTTTTATATATATTTATATTAAAAAAAAAAAAAGTGAAATAAGGGCATAATGGCATAGATTATTGATAAGTAACATGGTATAAACACTGCAAACCTGGTTTCCACAAAACCAAAAACAGCAGTCTTCTATGCACATATGTGTAAACCTCAATGAAAAAGATTTTAGCATGTTGGAGAGGAGCTAAGAGCCTATGAGAAATCATAATTCCAATGTGTGGAATTCTATACCATTATGTCTGACTGGAGTTTATGGAGGGAACCAAATTATAGAACATTCAAAGAAGTGGAGACCTTGGTCTTTATTTTTAAATCTTTGCTCAAATTTATTAGAATATTGGGATTCTAGATTGTACTTCCTTTATTGATTTTCTAGATCTTTGTAATTTTAGATGTTAATTGTTTGGTGGAGCTCTAGTTTTAATAAAATTATATTACATGCAAAAAAAAAACACACACACACACACACACGCACTTATGTGCAACATTTCTCTTCTCACTTTATCTACTCTGCTAGAGATGATTACACATTTCTTCCTAAATTAAGTTCCATTAAACTTTTCATATGTATAGTTTGAAAACAACATGAATGCGAGAATAAAAATGACATTGATGAAAAGAATTCTATTAGTGAATATTATTATTAGTATTTTTTTTGGGGTTCAAAAGTTTTATCAGTTTAACTTGTTTGTAGTTTAAAAATGTGAGCTAAAACTTGCGGAACATCAGTTAGAAGAAAAAGGAGTATTGCATACCTTTCCCCCTGCTTCGTGCACACATATTATGCCAACAGCATGATCCCAAATCTACATTGTAGATAAGATCAAGAACTAAGTTATACAACCACAATATTTTGCAAGAAATTGAGAACTAGAAATCAAAGCGATACCTTAATGCTTGTTTGAACTTTTGCTTGATGAATATAAACAGAAGCCCTACCTGAAGCCACCATTAAATACTTGCATAAGCTGCATAAACCAAAAAGAATGTGTGACATACAAGTTAAAAAAATCACAAATCCATTAACAGGATGGTGTGATGATTCATATTTAATAGGCAGAGCAGAAGTTAAATAGCATACATGGAACAGAATAAGAAATTATGTGCCACAAGTCTTATTGAGATATCTGAATGAAAAATCAAAACAGTAGGTCCTTTTGACACTGAAAAATTGTAAATTAACTCGCAAGAAGAGTATGCAAGCCTGCTTTCTGCCAAGTCAGGAGCTAATTATCAGGGAGCACCTCAGATTTCAAGTTTAAAGACCAAGAGTAGAAAATACAATTTTTGTTGCATATGCTTTTACTCTACTAAAGAATGCCATGGCTTAGGCATTGGCATGTTGAGTGAAACTTAAATCCTTATGGAATTGAAGCCTGGCATTTTATTCCTTAGAACGAGCAGTTGAGGATCCTAAGTAAAGAGCTCATTACTACAGAACAAAGTACTTAAAGCTCTTATGGTCTTGTTTTGGTACTTTCTTAGCACCAAAACAAGATTAGGAAAAGAGAGAAAAAATCTAAAATGGTCACTGAAAATAGCAGTCAATTACCCAGTATTCACAGCTTGAAATGTAGAATAATTTGATTTATGCTCTTAAAGAACTCTTTAGTTAGCAATATAACCAATGATAGGGCTAATTTGGGAATTTTGCGAAATTTTTGAGATTTAGTTGTTTCCCTAGTTTTATTGAGGGATTATTTCAGATTTTCCAAGTTGGGACACCATCTATATCAAGAGTTTACAAATATTTATTTTAGGTTTTTATTGTTTCAGTTTTTTTTATTTTTTCATTTTAGATTTCAGTTGACATTTTGAATTTGGAATTTGGGTTTTATGAGTGAGAGTTTTTGGGATGTAATTGTGTCCTGCTGTAATTCTTGAAGCTACTGAAAAGGCTCCAGGAATGGTTTAAGACATTGAACTTTGAATGAAAATTTTCTTTAACTTGGTGGTGATTCCAAACCCCTATAGGTGGTGAAGCTTAGGGTTTTGTATTCTGCCTCTTATTTTCTTTTTCTTTTTTCAAATACATTCTGCATTGAACACAAAACAGAGTAAGGTAAAAGGCTGACCATCGAATAAGTGAGCTAAAAGGAACTAGACAAAGACTAGACTTAAAAGATTACAAAAGTAAAGGAAGACAGAAACAAAACAACCTGTATTTGTTGAAGCACACTATTGTCAGTATCTCTTTTAAGCCTTTCCTCAAATGAAGTAGAGAATCTTAAATTAGAAAGTTATTCTAAGCCTTAGAGGAACAAATTTTAATAGATGCATGGTGAGAATGAAAATTACAAAAAACCAGTCAGTATTTCAGTGAAAGAAAGGAAATGTATATGAGAAACAGTTACAAAAACCTAGAATTAGTTCCAGCATAAAATAAAAGAATCAACACTAGTACAGTTTGGATGCATAGAGGGAAGAGAGAAGGATGTGTGGAGAGAAGACGTGAGTGCACGAAAAAGGAACCATAATTTATCAAACAAAAGAAAAACAAGAAAGAGTTTCAAATTAGTCATCATGAATAAAGCAAAGAATAGCATCAACATATGGGAATGAAAGACTTTAACCAGGACGATTCAATAGAAAAATTAAAGAACAAGAAAATAAAGATAGAGAACCTAGGAGTTGGTACCCAAGCTTGCTTGGAGTCAAGACCAAGCATTAGAAACCTCTAAGAGTCAGCACCTAGGGTTGACTGGAGTTGACAACAGACCATGGAGAACAATTTTAATAGAGATTTTATTTGTCAGAATATTCCCCCTTCACAGGGGTACAATACTTTGCTCATATGGGAGTGCTAAATCCTAATTCTAACTAACATAGGAAAACTCTAATTGGCTTATATTATTAAATACCCTTGACGTTAAATAAAAATACTAATTAAATACTAGGACCTAAGCTAAAAAATACAGTTGACTCACAAAATAAAATAAAACTAAATAAAAATAAGATTTTTCTTGCACTTCCTGCATCAACCTAACTTGACACTGCAAAACCAAACTTTGGTTATGTAAACACAAGAAATAATCCTCCCATAAACAAAGGCTGCAAATTAGGTCCAATACATGCATGTGTATGTACAGTAGATGTTTCGTTTTGGATCTATGCATTGGTTGATGTTGGCAGATAGAAGAACTCTGGCAATGAGTTAGCACCTTCTCACAACATATTAGCAATCAGGATTTCAAGTAGAAGCAGGTAAGTGGGAAGATATAGTTTTACTATTAATGAAACAAATATAAACCTTCCACAACATGTGGGCCAAAGAAGAATTTGATTATTCCCAGCACTGTCTGCAATTGTTCTGGCACTGAATGTTGTTGACAGGGGAAATGAGTCCGATGATTGACTATCTGAAGCACAAAAGCGTGCCTCATGTATTAAGCAACATCCATCTACAAAGCATCTGGTCCAACCATTAATCATTTTGGTTGTGGCATAAAGCATATCTGATAACCTCTTTGTCCATACTCCACAACCAATATGAGCAATCATTATGATACCTGACCCAGCTAAGTATTTTCTATTTTCCTGGACCTCAGTTGTAGATTCATTGGAAGAATCATACTGCCAGTTTGGGCAACCCATAACACCTAGTACAATCTCTCCTTCAACAACAAGAGCCAAACCTACCTGAAAAAATTAGGGAGTTCCTTGAGCAAAAATCAAGATATTAAGAAGGATACCCTTATAGGAAAAACAATGTACAATTTCCATACAATGAATATATATCTTTGAAGAATATATTTTGGAACTTTTCTGTATAAATTATAAAAAATCTGTTCAATGTTGTTTATTTGAGACTAGTAGCCCAAATGTTCAATTACTTCTCTCCTGAAACAGAGAATCAATGAAACAAACATTATAGATAATAGATTGCATATAGAAGTGTTTTCTTAACCTTGTCATCATACAAAACATGCAATTACCCTTTTCTTAGTTTCAGAAATAGAAGCGTTTCTTGGTGAAAGTATCAATCAGCATCTATTTGATCATAGAAACCCACTTCATAGCTACCATCGATGTCCAAGAAGATGACACAAACTACCAATACCACAACAACTAAGGATCACATATCCAACCCATTACAAGCATTAATTATGGAAAAGAGTTTTTATTGTCACTGTTCTTGTATCCAAAACCCATTTATTCAAAAGAAAAATGTTTTATTAAAAAAAAAAAAAAAAAAAACAACAACAACTACTACTACTACTACTACTATAACAGAAACTATGCTATATGTAATTACAAATGTTATAAGTTCACTATCTATCTTACTTTTTAAATGTAAAGCACTCATAGTTCTTGAAGGATTAAATTTCATACTTCAGTCTTGAAATGATATAAGCTATTATATCAACAAGTTGATTCTATTCTATCCACCAGCTGAACAGAATTCAAAACTTCATTCTCATGCACATCTCTTATTATAACTTCTGATTTAAATTCAATTTAGTTTTACTCATGGTTTTAAAGACCATATTGGACTAGTTAGTCTGACTGGATCAACCACAAAGTGGGATCTATACTGGTCCAGTCCACTTTCAAAAACCAGAAAAGGTCAAAAACTGATCAACTGGTGGTTCAACTGCCAAAACTGCAAACCAAAATTTGTCCGGACCAATCCTGACTTTCTTTTAATGTGTTTGGATGAGCTTATTTTCATCAAATTATTTTGTTTATTATGTAAGAGTACAGTTGTACCTTGAAAAAAGTGATGCTTTACATTCCATTTTAAGATGGAAATGAACTGACCCAAACAGATGCAAGCAAATATTTCACAAACTTTAGAGCAACCTCTCTAAATTAGAAAGACTGACCACATATAAGGCCTCACTTCCTTTTAGAAATCCTCGTGTGCCATCTATGGGATCAAGTACCTGCATTGAGTTAACACCTCAATAGAAGTAAATAAAGTAAAAATCCAACCAAAAAGCATATTATGAAGTCAAAAACTACGAAATTAATTAACACCTAAAAGGCCATAAAAGAGACTAAACTGAGAACCCCTTTCTTAGCAAAAGGTACCCTTAACCCACACTCATAGATCATATCATCATACAAGTTGCAAGTCAAGGAGTCCACAGATATATACCAACTAACACAAGTATACAGGGTGAGTGATCATCCCAAACAGTATAAGAACTCGTTAAACCAACCCAATATGTGGCTGGCTTGGTTCCAAAGGTAAAAGCTTCCTTCCCTCCTCTGTCAATTGCCTTGAGCACATCATCATGTGTCCATGGCTTATCTTCAGCACTTGCTCGACGAGTTACTGCCTTTACCACAGGATCTTCTAGATTATTTGAACGTACAAAGGCAGAGTCCTCTTCAGCCACCAAGGGAATAGAAGGGAACAGTTTGCTCAATTCTGTCACCATAATCACAAAAGGCAAATCAGTAATGCTTGGATTCTAGACAAAGAATTTTAAGATATCAACAAGTGAAAAATTTCTTTGACTTGGAGATTGCTTATTAGACAATCATATTATTCTTTTCTTATTTATACATTGTTTGATGAGCATTACAAATAGCACAATTTATGGTTATGTCACTCTCCAGTGTAAATCGCATGAAGCTCTAAGACTTGCGATATGAGACAAGGTGATGCTTAACTTAAGCAATATGCCCCTGTTTCTTCTCTCAGGGCTCTTTGTACTTACGTTTATTGCTAAATCCACAGTCGTAAGATTACAGGCTTAATATTATCACAGGGTCTGGTCTGTTCAGAATAACATTGCAACAATGACGCACTGAAGCAACATTTGCAATATTAGATAAATTCCCTTGTCCAAATGTGCGCATCAAATAAGAAATCACGATTATGATTCAACATGTTTAACAGTCAAAGTGCAGGTTTAATTAGCTGGCATGGAGTAATTTCAGGGACATGAAGATTAATCCATGCATATCACAACAAAATTCATGCAAGGACACCCAAAAAAAAAAAACACATTAATAGTGTTTTCATATAATGTATCATCAACAAACTTTCAATTAATAATAAGTACACGCAAATAAAAAAGTTATAAGCAATGCGCATTTTCAGATAGCTACCCAAACTGACCAGAGCCTGCACCCCAAAATCTGCAATCGTGACCGGAGTCTGGTCATTCTTTTCAACAATCTGTCCATCACTCGAAAACAAAGATGATTTCACCTAAAAAATAATAATAAATTACAATTTAATGAACATAAATATAATCAATTAAAATATAATAAACCATAAAGCGTTGTTTGGTTCCCTAGAAAGCCTTAGAAAGAAAACAAAAAGTCTAATTCTAACGTCGTTATGCAGAGCTTTTGAGTTCTTTGCTCCACAAAATAAAAAACAAAAACAAAACACACACACACACACACAGCATCCTATGGACCAGCATTTTTGAATTGTAGAAAAACAGGAAACGAGACGCGATAGAAGCAGCAATAGCAATTCAGAATGTTGCAAGTTGTTTTCCTTTCTGGCATTTTCTCAGTAACCAAACAGGCAATTAAGGAAGACAAAAACATGAGGCAGAGAAAGGAAATTACGTCGACACAAAGATGACAAGCTCTCTCAACTACGTCCACGGCAGCTTCGAGCTCTCGGTAATACTTCGCTTCCCGAATCGGAAATGGCAGACTCGCCCTGCAAAATTCACCAAACTATTCAAATTTTGTTTTTCATATTTCTTTTATAGAAAACAGATAAGTACTAGTTAGTTAGCATAGTAAAGCAGAAGCTATATGTATGTGAGGGGAGGAATAGAGTGCGGAGACCTTACAGTAAAGAGTCGTGCGCGACTGAGTGGAGAGGTAGTGGTGGTGGTGGATCTGGAACGATGATGATGATGATGATGAGTGTGGATGAATCGGACGGCGGGGGATGGAGGAGCGTAGTGGAGGAGATTCATTGGATGGAGTTTTAACGGTGGAGATTGTTGGATAGTAGAGGCGAGTCAGTGATAGTAGTGGCCACTGGGGAAGTGTAGGTGCTTGCTTTGGTTTGGAGTGTTTGTGGAGTTGAGAAGAGCGGAAGGGGAGTGGGGGAGGAAATCTTAACGGTCCTTTTGGGCGCACTGGTTGGTTGGTTGGTGAGATTGGAAGTTATGCTAAATGTCACCCGTGTGGGATGAGGCTCAGCTATTTAACTAAAGGCTACGTTTGGTCAAAGGGAAGAGGTGGGAAGAAAATATGTAATTTTTTAAGGGAGTTTCAAAGCTATTTTTTATCATCAGATTAAGGCACTAAAGACCTCATTATTGAGATAACTATAATCCATAGAAAATATGTGTTTAAATGTGTTGATACCCATTTTTGCGACACATTTTAATTCAATCGAGTCTGACCTCGTTGTGGGCCTAATTCACGTGTGTGTGTATATATATATTTATATATTTTAAGCTTAGCTTAAGCCTATATGACATATTTAAGAAATTGAGAAAGTGTGGTTTTGAGAGTATGGGTCGATTTCTTTCGGACCATTTGTATGAGTCCAGCCATTGCGTGCTACTAAGTGAGCAAGAGACATTGGTAGCACCTCAGACTCATGAAAGATGTCTTGTACCTAAAATTTTCATCCCAAAAGAGCTTTTATGCTCTAACTGACTGTAACCCAAAGTTTCTGCTAGAACCCAATTTTCCCTTTAAAATAGTTGGCTCTCATTGGCCAACTCTAGCTGCTAGCCCCTCACTTTGGTGAGTCTCCGAATGGTTTGAAACAACTGAAAATTGGGAGCCAATGGGAATTTAGTCAAGCATTTCCCTTAATGATGATAAAAGTAAGCTAACCCTTTTACCCAAACAAAAGCCAAACTAAACCAAACATCAATTTAGCCACTTGGAAGTCCATAGTCGTATCTTTTAGCCTAAAAACGAGTCACTAAGAGTCCGTTTGGATACAATTTATTTTGCTCAAAATTGAAAACACTGTAGCAAAATATTTTTTAAATGTGTGAATAGTATTGTGAGACTCATTTTTAATATTTTTTCTGAACAAAGTGCTTGTGGGTCCCTAACTAGTGTGTAAATAGTGCTGAACAGTGCACTTTGTTGGAGAAAATCTGAAATGCATGAATAGTGCATGGGTGGAAAAGTCAAACTTTATGGCTTAAAAAAAAAAAAAAAACACAATCATAGTAGATGCGAACGCGGATCCAAATAGATACTAAAAACACCCAAAATTCAATATAAAAACCCACAATTGGATTCAAATTCAAAATAAAAGAACTACATTTTACTCTGAGAGTAACACCCCAAGCTCAATACAAGAGTCTCTCTTCAGCTAAAAAACCAATGAATCACGTTTTCCTTAGAGAGCTGAAACTTTAAAGCAAAAGTCTATTCAGCCAGATAACATCCTCATAATTCTGAAGTTTATGGGTGGAAATATAGGTACAGGGGACCTTCCTTCTTTTCCTCACAACCTCTCTCAATTTCCTCTTCTTACTAACTGTGAGTCGAAATTTCAGACTTGTGTACATTTTTTGCATTGTTTTGTATTTCAATTATGTTATTTTAATTTCTTTCTTGTTAAAATACCATTAGCCTTTTGTTCATTATACGTTTGAAATTTTGGGCTTAATTATCCACAAATAAACATTTCTAAAGAATCCAAGGGGTAATTTGGGCTAATCTTGCATTTTTTGCCCTTGTCACAAAAACGTCCCTGACAAAATGTAAAAGAGATGAGAAATGAAAGAAATGTAATGTATTTTACAATTTTATCCTTTTAATTTATAAAGAAATAACTATATAAATGTAATTTGACACAAAGGGTCAAAACTTTTTAGGGTGTAAGAGTAACTTTATGGATTCTGGGGGAAAGTTAAAAATAAAAAATTGGTGGCATCTATAGAATTCTTTTCTCCCTTTTATTCTCTTCTAACTAAACAAATGACAATGGCCAATGGGTCTTTTCTCTTCCCTTCTCCCCACATTTCATGTGAACGACTTATTTTGGATGTTGAAATATAACACTTCATTGAACTCTTTAGAAATTGAAGACAACCATCAAAATCTTTGTAATTTAATTGTCATTTTTATTAATATTTTAAATGGAGGATTCAAAAAGTAACAAATTAGAACTTAACCCAATTAATGAAGCCACGTTCTATTTGGGGATTTAATACGGAATGAAAGGCTAATGTGTTACATTTCAAAATCAATAGAATAATATTTCTCTAAAAACCTATCTCATATTATTGTTGAGTTGGATGCTCTTGAGGTGGTGGATTTTTTTTTTTTTTTTTTTTTTTTTAATTTTTAATTTTTTTTTCTTCAGTTAATGTTCATCCTAAGTTGTTGGCTTTTGGTTGATGACTGCATATCACTGTTGCGAAGCATACCTAATTCTTAAGTCTCTTCTCAAAAAAAAAAAAAAAAAAAAATCTCAAGTTCACCATGTTTTTAGAGTAGAAAATAGAAGTGTTGATGCCTTGGCTAGTTTGGGGTGATCTCAAATTGAGGATTTTGTTATCTTTTTACCCTAGACTCTATTAGGGGTGTTTTGTAATGGATAGGTATCTTGCACTTGCATCTTTTCTGCTATTTAGGCTGCTTTTTATACATCCCCTTTTTGCCCAAAAAAAAAAAAACTTAATATTTAATTTAGAGAAAATTTAATGGATGCCTTAAGGGCATTGATTTAGGAAATATTTTTAGAAACTTTTTATGCGAAAATAAAAAAAGCAATTGGGTTTTTTTAACTTTTTTTAAAAAATATATTTTTCATAAAAATTGTATCAAAACTTTCTTAAAATACTCCATTAACAAAAGCCTTAAGGGCACTTGTTAATTGAGAGAAATTATTAGATCCATCGAGAGGATTGCTGAAATGGTCTTCTCAACCAATGAAATAATGTCACCTATGCAAATGTATGAGTCAGCTTTCTAATCATCATTAAAAAAAAAAAAAAAAAAAACAAAATAATATACCATCAGGTGATGTCACACTTGCATGAATGACAACATTTTATTGGTTGGAAAGATTACTTCAGCAGTCCTCCGGTGGATCTAATAATTTCTCATTAACTGAGCTCTTTAATTTATTACTTTTAAAGGTATGGTTTAATTTGCTAAACCCATAAAATATAGGGCTTTAAATATTATTTTCTTATTTAAGTATTTTTAATATTAAAAAACCCATAAATCATAGCTCTGGGAGGGTTTTTTGCCTCAACCCCCAATTAGCAGGTATTGTCCTCTTCAGCTCTGGGCCTCAAAGTTTTGCCCAATCCCACATCGGGGAGAGACGCCTCCCACATGTATAGTAGTGGTACACATGTGTCTTGAGCTCAAACTTACAAGGCACATGTGGGAGGCGTCTCTCCCCAATGTGGAATTAAGCAAAACCTTGAGGCCTAGAGCGAAGAGGACAATACCCTGCTAATTGGGGGCTGAGACAAGAAACCCTCCCACATTAAAAGGCTGTGTCTTGAGCTCAAGCTTACAAGGCACATGTGGGAGGCGTCTCTCCTCGATGTGGGATTGAGCAAGACCTTGAAGCTTGGAGTCGAAGAGGGCAATACCTGCTAATTGGGGGCTGAGACAAGAAACCCTCCCATACAAACTATTTTACAATATTTTTATAAACTGCTGATATGACTTTAGCATTTTCCAAATAGTTATTGGTAAGTAAAAATGTGATGTTAGTGGTGGACCCATATTAAAACTAGTAAGAATTTATTACATCAGTAGTTTATAAAAGTATTGTAAAATAATTTGTGACTATAGCATTACTACTTATGAAAAATTACAAAACGTCTTATTCATATATAAAATTTCTTAAAAAGTAAACACAATATAATAAATGTGTAGTAGTGGTACACATATTTTTATAAACTGCTGATATGACTTTAGCATTTTCCAAATAGTTATTGGTAAATAAAAATGTGATGTTAGTGGTGGACCCATATTAAAACTAGTAAGAATTTATCACATCAGTAGTTTATAAAAGTATTGTAAAATAATTTGTGACTATAGCATTATTACTTATGAAAAATTACAAAACGTCTTATTCATATATAAAATTTCTTAAAAAGTAAACACAATATAATAAATGTGTAGTAGTGGTACACATGTGTCTTAAGCTCAAGCTTATAAGGCACATGTGGGAGACGTCTCTCCTTGAGGTGGGATTGAGCAAAACCTTGAGGCCTAGAGCCGAAGAGGACAATACTTGCTAATTGGGGGCTGAGACAAGAAACCCTCCCACATTATTCTTTATACATGCATTTTTATGAAAAATAATAAATTGTTACTTAAAGACTTTGCCTCCTTAATACTTTTGAAAGGTAACATTTTATTTTTTGTTGTAATTTTGTCTCTTCAATTAAAAGTTGTACTTATATAATTCATTTTTTTATTATTGTTTTTCTTTAATAAACTTTGAACTTAAAAAAAAAATGATAAAATAGGAAAGCTTTTCTTTCTATTTTACAATGAAGATTATAACATGTAAAAGAAATATATCAATAGAATATATATAAATAAACATAGAAAAAGAAAATAAAGTCTGAAACATGGACAATTTAAAAAAAAAAAAAAAAATCTCTGGCAAGGTAGAGGTATTCCTAGAATCATCGCATTTTATGAGAATTTAGATATTAATAAAAATCATAATTCCCGAAAAATTTGTTGTAGGAATAAGTAAATTTTCATGATTTTTATAGAATTATTAGTTCAAATTTCAACTTTTTACATAATGTACACCTCCTTCCAAGAAAGGGTTGGAGAATATAACTATGTAATAATTTTTTATTTATAATTCAATAATTAGAATAAAGAAAAATAATAGATTCAAACTCTGGTTTTCCTAATACAAAGAGGTGGATTATGTTACTAGACTATAAGACTCTTGACATGTAATAAACTATAATTCCCACAATGTGTCAAGTTGCCAATGTCATGGAAACAAAATAATAATTGTTTCGTTAATAAATCTAGATCAAATTTCTAGATAAACAAAAGGGCATATAGAAGGAGAAAATACACCCTATTTCGAGGTGTATGTTTCTCTCATTTCACAACTAATAGGACCTACAGCTGGTGAGTCCCACCAACTTATAAGAGGAAAGAAGCAAACTCTCGTAACAGAGTATACTTTCTCATACAGAGAAAAAGCCAAAAGCCTTTACACGGTTTCCTAATTTGACTTATTCTTCACATTCCAATTTTCAATAAACAATCTAATCTTCTCAATGGTGATTGAGATAAATCCATGTAAGATAATTGCCCCTATAATAAATGAAAAAGACGTTAAGAACAAAAATAAATAAATAAATAAAAACTTGTATTACTTACTACTTTTATTAATAGGGTTGGTTTTCATTTTTCAACACCCTTAAAATATCTGGCTTAGGAACATCAAATTATCCGAAGAGAAGAAAAAAATGCAGAAACTTCCAAAATCCTACGTAGACATCATTCGTCCTTATCCGAATATTTTAACAAGTAACCGACTCGTGTCATCAACCCACAGGATCATACGCTAATGCCCCTTGTTTCTTTGCAGACTTTTGCGCAAAACATATCCATCACTGCCGGTTGTTTCTCACAAAATCTAGAGGCTTTATTACAAAACCTTTGGCTTTGGTAATGTTTCACCTCTATAAATATTTTTGGGTCCCCAAAAAAGTTTGAGAAAACCCATCATTTTTTCTGCAAAACCTTCATAGTTCATGTTGTGTTTTATTTTGGAAAAGCTAGGCTTTGAATATTTGTGAATTTTTGGGCATGAGTAGGGCATTCTATCAGTCAGGAATGAGAATGATACAGGGGATGAAAGACCAGGTTTCTAAGTGTGATTCCTCTGTTAACTCTCTAAGAGATTCAGCTTATTCTTCTTCATCATCCAAGCAGGCAAGGCTTTTCTCTACAGCTTGTGATTCAGCTGCTTACAAAGCTGCAAATAGCGAGAAAATCAAGCAAGCCGAGGAGTCTCTTAGGACTGTCATGTACTTGAGCTGTTGGGGTCCTAATTGAACATCACCAAAGTTGTATTATGAGATGGGAGATTAAGATTTGCCTGGCAGTCAGATTGGCGAGGAATATATATATTAACTAGTTTTTGTTTTTCCTTTTTTTTAGACTCTTTATATACATAGCTTCTAAAATTTGTAAATATGGTTTTGTATATATTTTCAATCAGATACCTGAACAATACAGGCTTTGTTGATTCAGAGCTCTTTCTTCTTCGTTTTGTTTAATATTGTGTTTGGTCCAAGTAAAGATCTTTTTTTTCCCCTCTGTTGAAATATGCTCGCTTTACGTAGTCATTACAATAAGGTTTATCATACTGAACAAGATCGAGATGAGAAGGTATCCAACATGTCCACTTGTCCATTCGCCAACAATTTTTTTAAGCCATCTCGTATATGATGTTTGAAGAAGGAATTTGATATTCAATCTTTGCCTACACCAATGATTGATGTTATGATTGATGTTTTGATTTATTGATAAATAGTTATTATCAAGAATGGAGTAACAGGTTGAAAATTTTTTTTAAACAAAAAATTCTTAAGAGAGTTTAGTCTAATTAATTTATCTTGTAGACATTCACTCTAATTTAAGAACATGATTTCATAAATATAATGACAAAGAGGGATAGATAAAAAAAAAAACCTCAAACAATCCGCACACTCTTACAACTCATTCATGAACAAATGAGAATTTCAGTTTCACCTCCTAGTACACTGTTTCTCTATGATAAGAGGAACCTGTTGATGTTCCACAAAGTCGTATGACATATATTGCAGTTTAGATTTAGACCAAAGCTTGCACAAATTCAAGTACTCCACCCTTGGTCTTTATCACTTTAAGCCATGGCAATTATGTAACGAAGCATTCTAACTTCTAAGGTATGTGAAATTGTTGTAAACAAGTGCAGTATATCCCTCACGTGGTCATATAAAATCAAATCCATCATATACTACTAGTTCTTATATAAGGAGAGGAGATATCATTCAATCCAAAAATCATTAACTAATTAATATTTTAATCACAACGTTAACTTTGTGGTGATAATAACTTTATGAGTAATGCCAAGGACATCGAATTTGACACAATTTTGTGCCATAACTCGCTACATGGAGAGTTGTGATTGATAAAGGTATGTCAGTAGGTTATGTGGAAACATCATATAACGAGTTGTGATATAAAATTGTACTAAAGTTGGTCTCTCTAGCATTACCCTAACTTTATTATTATAATATTGAGTTTCTGGCTAGTAAAGACTCCACAAAACAACACATGGGATGGAAGAAAATCCAAAATCCTGAAATTAAGGGATTAATTGGCCAGGCCTTTTTTGAGGTTTGAAATGGGGATGGGCAAAACATCCTTTTTTTTTTTTTTTTTTCGTGGATAAAATATAGTTTAAGAGTGTTTACGATGCAACTAGCCACTTGCATGCCAAATTTTCACGCGTTAAAAAGATGGAAACTGGTTTTAGGGGGCTTGCAAGGTCAGAAGACTTGATCATCTTACAAAGTCAAAAACTCCCCTTAGTTAAAAACTTAAAATTAAAATGGGGGGCAACATAATTTGGACACATATAAAATATGGAAGGTGCAAAATTTTCCCCTATGAATCATATAAATTCATATCTAAAGGGTTTGTTTAGATAGAATTTATTTTGCTGAAACTGAAAACTGAAATCACTATAGCAAAGTAATTTTTAAATGTGTAAATAGTGTCGTGGAACCCAGTTTTATTGAAAAAGTTGCTGAAAAGTGAGATTTGTGGGTCCCAGGCACTGTTCATAAGACCCACAGAATTGATAAAAGGGCTGAAAAGTCAACAATTGCCGACTACCGTTCACATGAACAGTAGCCGTTGTCCCATAAAAGAGTGCACAGTAGCAGGGAGGAAAAAAAAAAAAAAAAAGGTGAAGAAACGTAAACGCAAACGTAAAAAGCTAGATCCAAACCCAGCCAAAGAAGGTTTATAATAAGTTTTTTCAAAATTGACTATATGTTTCTCAATCTGTTAGAGGCGTTCCAAAAATGTCTATAATCTAGTAAATAGCTCTACAAACGAATAGATTGGATCAAATTAAAAAAATGGAAAGATTTGTACAAGTTATACATTCTTTTGTCACCACTTTGTGAAAAATTGTTAGGTATGAATATATTAGGCACCCATAATTTGATTGGTGAAAATTGTGAAATAGTATCTCTCCAAAAAAGTTATGTTTTTTTTTTTCACCGCCACGCAAGTAAACCAATTGTGCTGAAACATGGAAGAGTGAACAAGTTAAAAAAAACATGGTGGAAATTGATGTGGTCCTCAAGTGTAATTCTGATCATCAAAAACACGGTTGGCTTTTGATCAGAATTGGTTAGCTTTCAGAAACAGATTGACTACCCTACATGATGCATCCCTCCTAAGCCTAACCATTTATTCCTTTAACCAAAAATAAATAATAAATAAAAATACTACCCTACATAATAACTTTCCTTTTGTTCCTCCTCATTTGATTCCTATGTCCTATATAAATCTTCGCGAGGAAAATTGCCATGTAATTTGGGATCAATTGATATGCATGAGCATGACCAATCTTTATTTTTTTTTTGATACGAGCATGACCAATCTTTATTCTCTACTAAATGAAAACAATCTTGTATATATTTAGCGTATATAACTTACGTACGTGAGACTGATATGTGAGCCTCACAGCTGTAAGATCAATATATCAATCTCACATAAATTTCATAATTTATCAAGTTTATTATATAGCCCACATGTCAGTCTCACATAAATTTTATACGCCCGACGTAAGTTAAAGGTTTGAAATTAGCCCCCAATCTGCTTGACAGTGCATTCCCAAGGACCCACGTGGTCCAATCATATAATTGGATGTGTTCCAAATATACGATATTTACACACCCATCTCCACCACAGAATGGTAACTTGCAATCAAACAAAGCCGATAAGCCTTTCTCTTCGATCCTTATCTTCTTCTTTCCTCTACATAATCATTAGCTCCAAAAGAAACAAACCAGTTTTGCTCATAAGTGCAAAGTATGATTCTTTTGAGACCATGTAAGGGCTTCTATAACTCACCATTTCTACAAAACCTTTCCAAGCTCCAAAAACGAACAATAGCACAAACCAAGTTCGCACCAAGCAATAAGGTAGTGGCTGATGACAGAAGAAAACTTGCGGTGACAAGATGTAGCGGACAAGAAGGAGAAAAGACTGAAAGGCGAACTTTCTTGAGCCTTGAGGAAGCTGGGTTGGTGGAAATTTCTGGCTTGAGCACTCACGAACGCTTCCTTTGCCGTTTAACGGTACAATCTCCCTCTCTACACAATATGAATGCAAATTTTGTATGCAGTTTTTTGTTGAAAGTTGGTAAATGTGTAGTTATATTTAGATAAAAATAAGGTTTTAAAAGAAAATATTGTTAACAAAGTATGTTTCAATTGTACTTTGAAGTGAAATTTAGATATAGTTTATTAGGTGTTGTATTTAGTGTACTTTAGGTTGTCTAATAAAATTTAATTACATCTTTACATTGACCAATGTACAATAAAAGATATTATCTTCCCCCAGAGATAATTAAACTCACCATGGCATAAGGCTCATTGATTAATACAATCACATAATTGAATTTTTATTCTTTACTTAAGAGTGTTTTAGAAATATATTACGGTTGGCAAACGTTTAGGCTCTTTATCCTGTTTGTAAATCTATACGGAGAAATGCGGGATAGTGTCACTTGCTAAATGGTAATATTTTACCAAACTTTCCTTGCTAAATGGTAGGGTTTGAATCATAAGTATTGAGACACCATAAAAAATAGGATAAAATATCATTTTCATCCTTAAATTATTATAAAAGTTTGTTTTTTGTCTCTAAACTTTCAAAAGTTCTATTTTCGTCCCTAAACTTTTTCAAACGTATTGATTTTCTTCCCTCCGTCTGTTTTCGTTAATTGAGTGCTGACATGGTCTGACGGAGTGGTGACCAAGTCAAATACCACATCAGCACTCTGTCAGGCCACGTCAGCACTCCGTCAGGCCAAGCAGACAAAGGGACAAAAATAGAACTTTTGAAAATTTAGGGATGAAAAATGAACTTTTGCTATAGTTTAAGGACGAAAATGATATTTTACCCTAAAAAATATCATTACTACAGAACTATCAATTAAACATGAAAACCCCTCCCTGTATTTGACTTTATGATATTTAGATTTAAAATGCTTGTTCAATGCAGATATCGTCATTGAACTTACTAAGAGTGATTTCGGAGCAAGAAGGATGTCCAATTGAGGAACTGAATGCTGGGAGAGTATGTGATTGGTTTTTGAAGGATAAGCTGAAAAGAGAGCAAAATCTGGATTCCGCAGTACTTCAATGGGATGATTCTGAGTTGCAATTTTGAGCCTTTTATTTTCTATGAGTTAAAAATGGTTTTGATCTTTCATGAAATACTTTGAATTAAGTGTACACTGTAAGTATTGGTTCGATTCAAAGCCACTAATCAATATACTTCTCCCCCATTTGAAAAGGGTAGGGAAGGATATCAGTCCGTGTGCAAGATTTTACTTGGGCATAACCATTGCTTCCTTCACTTAAAAATGGCTTGACTAGTTATTATTCATTTTGAGATGTTTCACATCGGAAAAATGGCATTTCTCACAATCAGATCTAGATGGAAGATGTAGCACAAGATATTATCTCCATTTTACAGGCTGATTTTCATGGCCTAGTTGAATGAAATGCAAAGTCTTGTTTCTCAAAAAAAAAAAAAGAAGAGAAAAATGGCATATAATGCATATTTTCGTGATAATGCTTAGTGTATAAATATGGTGGAATAAACAAGAATTAACTACTAATTTAATGGATTAGTATTAAATATTAAATACTTTAGGGGAAAAAAGTTAGAAAATGTTATTTGCATAATAAATTTAAGGAAATATCTCATGGTAATCTTGCCATACTTCAATTAGTTTAATTAATTTATATAAAATCTTGAGTTTCATGTCTAAGGGAATGTAGTTATTAAAAAAAATGTTAGAATATACAAAAATTTAGTAAATTTCAGTCACCTTCTCATCTCTTAACTCCCATTCCACTCCGTCCAAACATAAGGGATAGTTACACAATTGTCATTTTTATTATATAAAAAAAAAACTGCAATTAGTTTTAAATTAATCTTAACGATTTGAGTTTTTATTTGGTTTTTGTTTTGTTTTTGTTCATCTGGAAAGAAAATGAACAATTTTTAAAACTTTATATATTTTTTTAGTGCAATTGTACTTTTATCCAACTTATTTTAAAAAAATAAGTTGTACCAAACAAAACTACTTAATTTCTTATATACTAAATTATTACATAGCATTGGATTTCAACGACAATAAGTACATCACTCAACTAATTCAAATCAAGTTTTGGCTATTGAGACAAACTATTATAATGAACTAATCAAGCAAAGATAGTGGTTGATAAATATAAAGAATTCATGAACTTCTAGAAGGAGGGTTTCACTTGTGTCAAAGAAATGATGATGCTGCTTCCAAGTTTCTTGCTCCAATTAGTCTCTTCAAGTGAGTATAAGTGTCTTCAAAAAAAAAAAAAAAAGTTAGTATAAGTGTGTCAAAATCCTTGTAATTTAATGGCATTGATTGGTCTCATTTATAATGAGAATTATGATTCAAATCTATCTACCCATTTATTGTAACAATTAGTAATTAAAAAAATAAAAAAACATAAATGTTAAAGGCTCATATTTTTGCAAAAGAAATGACTATTGCAACAAAAAATATTGGCTTGACTACTATCAAGCAAAAATTATATTGCCTTATGAGTATGTGAGTCCTGCATAATATATATATTTCTGAGTGATCTGCTCCATAAAATAGGCTTCAGATATACTTTCTTACTTTATACAACGAGCAAGTCCTTACAAGTATGTGTTTGCTTAATTGGCATCAACTTATAAGTTCAGTTTTTTTTTTTTTTTTAGAGTAAACAGTAATACTTATTAGAATACATACAAAAATAATAAGTTTAGCTTTTTAAGCTTTTAGTTTTTAGGTATAGCTTTTTAAAATTTCAAATTTTTCCACTTTTTTCACTTTTTTTAGGTATAAGTATAGTTTAACACACCTTCAGTAAAAACTTAAATAACTTTGTGAGGGATCCAAATTATGGAATGGGCTTAAAATATACTTTTTTTTTTTTTTTTTTTTCCTTGCTAGGAGACACACCAATAGAAAGAGGCTATAGTGAAGGAGCAAGAAGGCCCAATCTTCTGTTGTGTGCGGATGCTGGTAAACATGCCCTTGAAAGTTGAAACAGTGTTTCCCACAGCAAATATTTATTAATGAGATATATAAATTCTTGTTCCCCCAATGGCTAGTGAAAGCATTGAGTCCACCAATTTTCACCACACCCACTTTCAAAATTTCAAAATTGATTTCTAGTGACACTTAGTGGATGCCATGGGCCCCTGTTTGGTCTTGCACCTGCTCTCTAATAGCCTCTAATTTTGGACATAAACAATGATTTGGTATTCTTTCAATTAATATATCATCAATTTTGCACATTATTCACAAATCTCACCTCCAATTTAGCCGTGATTGATTGCTGCCATTAGTGAACTTGGTGTAGTATGTTGCCTCATATTTTGCATCAGCTTGGAAATTAAATACTGAAGCCTCTTCGTTGAGTTGTAGTGACTACTGACCTTTGCCCTACTTTCTCGTGTTCACATTCAATCCAGTTCTTAATCAATGACCTGAAAACGCGTAGGTAAACTTTTTTTTTTTTGATGAACAACGCGTGGGTAAACTAATACTACAATTCCTACCATAAAAAATAATTATTTATAAAAAAAACACAAAAAAAACCCCACCTTTAAACTGCTCTTATTTTTTATTCGCCCAATAATTTCCATTTGTTGTCTCTCAAATTCAAATGTGGGGTCAATCGTTAAACCCAACCCTCAATTATTGAACCATATATATGACAAAAGTTTTAAATTCTCTCACATAACTCATTCTTAAATTGTCTAAAACACACTTTTAATTATAAAATCTATCATCCATCTGAATATACTGATTACTAAATTATTATATTCTAAAAAATTTTAAAAATGTGAAATAAAAAAGTTTAAAACTAAATACAAACAACCTTTAAATTTTTATTTATATTTTCTAAATTAAGAGTTTTAAAGCTTGCGAGTCTCTTTGGATTAAGTGAGAAAGATAGGGAGTAGACATAGTCTACTTCCCTCTATTTCCCCTTTATTCTCCCTCTCTCTTTCTCTCTCAATTTGAACAAAAATTGATAACTTTTATGATCTATTTAGATTGAGAATTAGAAAGGAGTAAAGTAGAGTTAATTCAAATATAACCTATCGAGTATCTACTAAATAAAGTAAAGTTGGTCGACTCAACTTTATTAAGCCTACTCTCTCCCTTTCCCTCCATTCAAACAAAAATTAATAACTTTTATAATTTATTTAAATTGAGAGAGATAGATAAAAGGTAGAGGAAAGAAAAGTAACATTAATTCAAAATTAATCTATTTTCATATGACTTTACCCTATTTCCTTCCTTTATACTCTAATCCTGCAAAAACATGGAGATTCAAATACATAACCCCCAAATATCGATTCAGGAAAAAAAAAAAAAAAAAAGAAGACAAATCCAATAATCCTAAGTCAACACCCCACGTCAACGACTCGTCTTTAATGCCACCAACTTGTGGAAAAGACCACCGAATAGTTTTGATTAATTCCAATCCACCACAAACCCGACGTCGTTTCAATAGCCACGTCGGGGGTCCCCCAATCAAGTACTGCCAAAAAGAAAACAGATAGAAAGCACAATCGCACAAAGCACACGGACTTCAAACCTCATCACTTAAATACGCTTAAATCCTCTCCTCTTGAATCCGACTCACGCCTCTGCGACCAAAGCAAAACGCAAATACACCGAAACTTCCATTTCTTACCATTTCCATTCTGACTGCGACTTAGTCAGTGAGTGAGTCAGTCAAACAAACAAACAAAACGACACCGTTTTCCACCCCCTCCTCATGCTCTAAAAAGCCCCAAACCACCACTACCAACGCTCCACTACATGGCCATAGCTGAAGAGCAGCAGCAGCAGAAGTCTCCATCAGACGGAAAAGTCTGGAACTTCTTCAAGCTACCTTTCCGTCACTCCAATACGACGCCGTCTTCTTCTTCTTCTTCTCACAACGCTCCTCCGCCTCATACGAATAGCAATTACAGTGCTAATCATAGCACTGTTTCAAATAACAACAACAACAGCAATATTATTAATATGAATAACATCAGTAATAATAATCATCATCTTCAGGTCGAAGGATCGAACCCACACGGTTCGAACTCGGTTTCTTCGGTAGCCAGGTCGCTTCTTCCGGCTCGGCGTCGACTCAAGCTCGATCCTTCTAATAAGCTCTACTTTCCCTGTACGTATTTTTTTTTTTTTTTTTTTTTTTTTTTTGTATATATTTATTTTTGGTGCTCGATCTAATTATTATTAATCGTTTAATTTGATCTCGATCTATTTTGGCTTTGGTGATTTTTGTTTGACCAAGAAAAAAAAAAAAAAAAAAAAAAGGCTAGTGAATATTGACTATAAAAATTGACCGCAAAAATAGCAAGATGAAAGCTTTTTATCTGTTTTGATTTGTTTTTTTTGGTAAGAAAGTTATTGTGTTGTTATACCTGGTTGTTGTTCAATCTTACGTGGCATATTTTTTTTTTTTTACTAATTATAGAATTTTTTTTCTTTAATTGATAATTAAGAAGAAGTGGCATAGAAATCTTGAACCTAATTGGGTTATGTGAAGTACAAATACAATGCAGGGAGAATTAATTGTAAACCTAGGTGGATTGCAGTTAGCTTAATCGGTAAAGTTTTTGTCGTCTAATTAGGGACCTAGGTTCGAATCGCATTGTATGCATAAAATTAGGCTGTTTGGGTGCCTTGGGTTGATAGTAAAGAGCTAATATTATGGAGCGGATGCCGTGGTTTTGAATCTGGGTCGATTTAATAATTAAGTGAGTTTTAAGGGTAGGGGCTGACCCGTCTGTGGAAGACCCTACCTTGGCATGAAGTAAGTTTAGACTTTGATCAATTGTTAGGATAAAAATGATTTTCAATGTTCTTAAAATGTTTTGCAGCTTGAATCTGATGCATTTGTTGGGGAGATGGGGTTTGATATAATAACATGTTATGACACTAATTTAAGCCAATGCACGTCAACCTATGTTATATCAACCACTCGCTCTTATGATTACCGCTAGATGTACTCCAACAATGTTGATAATCCAAGATCAAATGTATCGGGGCCTTACACTGAAATGTTTGTGTGATGAATCGTGTTTTGTAGTTTCCTTTTTTTTTTTTTTTTTTGGTATTTGTGTTCTTCTGATAATTGTACCTGCTTGTTGGATTCACTTATTCTTGCCTGATGATTTACTTATTTTTTTTGGAAATAATTTCTTTTGAAGATGAACCTGGCAAACAGGTAAGGAGTGCTGTTAGGATTAAAAACACAAGCAAGTCCAATGTAGCCTTTAAGGTAATGAAATTTCGTTTTCTCCTTGTGTTTATGTTTTCGTGGTTTTTACCTGTAATGGATTATAGGCTCTTAGATTATGCATTGAAATTAGGAGAATGTCATAGACATTCACGGTCGCTGTACAAGACTATTTCCCATAATAGCATATTTTAATTGATTGTGTCATTATAAGGAGTGCTTGAGCAAACCTTTTAAATTTCTTATGAGTTTTAATTTTATTTTTCCTTGCTTTAGTTCCAAACAACTGCACCAAAAAGCTGTTTCATGCGTCCTCCTGGGGCTATTCTTTCTCCTGGTGAGAGTATCATAGCTACTGGTAATAACCACTTTACCTCTCATGCATTTCTTTCATTTTAATGATATTGAGCCTTCAGGAAGATGATATAACAATTTGGTCATCTGTCTGTTTGTTGAATATATTTCCAAGTTTATCCTTTTGATTTGTATATATATGCCAGTGTTCAAGTTCGTGGAGCAGCCAGAAAACAATGAAAAACCAGAAAAGAGCAAGCTTAAGTTTAAAATAATGAGCCTTAAGGTCAAAGGAGTAACAGATTACATACCTGAGCTGGTGAGTTTCACTTTCTGAATAGCTATTATATTATCATGTGAATTTGATGAACGTATTCATTATGGACATGAACATGTATATTCTTGGTGGCCAGACCATGATTGGGTAAAATTATCCTAAATTGTTGCATTCATAATTTCTTTCTATTGGTGGCATAAGTATAATTAGAGCCGTTCAAAAACCTGATCCACCCAAAAAAAACTTACTGACCTGATCTGACCAAGCCCATGTTGGTCTGTTTTGCAAATTAAGTTGGTCGGAATTGGGTTCTGTAACTCGCTAACCCCAAACCCTACTTGTTCCTGTTGGTTTTTGGGCCGACTCCTTTCAATTTGGTTAACCCAAACTTTCTGAATCCCATCTCTCAAGTCCTATTGCTGTCTCTCACCATCCTCGTCCACCATGCCTCACCCCCCTCCTTGATTCTCACTGTCCCTCCCTCCTTGCTCACCTCTTCATTTCAATTCACTCGCCCTTGACACTGTTTTACTCTTGCTGTTGTCGTTGATGAGGCAAGCTGATGGGACTGACTGTTTCCGACCAGCAACTCAAAAAGGAAGTTTGGTTAACCTGATCCTTTTCCAACAGTGTTGATTGCAACTTTCAAACCCAATGTGATCAAGTTAGGTGGTGGGTTGATCTTCAACCCAACCAAACCCTACCCGTGAACACCCTTAAGTGCAAACTATCATTAGATTGATAGGTACTGAAGGACAGTATATGTACAAACTTTTTTATTAAATTTCTTTCAGATTCTAATGGGATGTTTGAGCAATTAGAAAACTGAATGCTATTAGTCTGCCTAGTAGATCAGATGTCTTCTTCTTCTTCTTTTGGCTAGGGCCTTGAGGATGTCCTTGTACCAATGAATTGTGAAATGCTATGGTTACTAAAATATGTTTTATTAGTTTATTGCAGATCAACCTGATGCTCCAAATAGAATTGCTGTGTAATCATGATGTACCTCTTGATAGGGCTTTGAACCATTTTACTATTCAGCCTTAATCAAATTCTGAGTTGCTTGCCACCTCTATTGGATGATTACTTTTCCTGCATGTTCTATTCACTACTCATTGCCTCTGTAATAATTGTTGTACCGCACAAAAACATTTTCCTTAACTGTTCTTGGTGAACTAATCTTTGTTGTTGTATTTCCCGTCTGCCCTTTCTTTTTCTTCAGTTTGATGAGCAGAAGGATCAAGTAGCAGTAGAGCAGATATTGCGGGTTATCTTTCTAGATCCGGAGCGTTCAAGCCCTGTAAGTACTATTGTCATTAATTTTAAATTTCAGTATGATTGCTTCTGCATCTGCAGTGTATTTACTATTAACATGCATAAAATATATATTTAGACCATTCCTGTTATGAGGTTTAATTTTTTTGTTTTCTTCAAGGCCATGGAAAAATTGAAGCGCCAGTTGGCTGACGCTGATGCTGCAGTTGAGACTCGCAAAAAGCCTCCAGAAGAGGCAGGTCCAAGAATTATCGGGGAAGGTCTTGTCATAGATGAATGGGTGAGTTTGCTGTCTCATAACATTTTATGAAGATTTTCTTGTAAACTTTTACTTATATGGTGGACTTAATTTATTTTTATGCCATTGTTCTCTCAGAAAGAGCGAAGGGAAAGATACCTTGCTCGACAGCAGGTTGAAGGGGAAGTCTCTGTATAGAGTGGTGCTTGCAGTTCTTCCAAGTAATTACTTCGATATGGTGGAAAATTGTATAATCTTCTGTTAAGTATCATTTCAACACTACCAAAGATTTTATGTAATGAGAAGGATGTTTTATTTATAGAATTGATTAGAAAAATTTTAGACATCTTTTGGTGAAAAAAGACAGGTGTGAATCTTCTATACTTGGAGTGACTTATTAATGATCAGCTAAGCACTACTGCCTGTAGATAATGTGATTTTTGTTTTTTTCTCCTCAAGGAATAAATGGTCTTTCTTGATGTGTTCCAGTAAATTGTTCACTGCATGTTTAGTAGCTCTGTTATGGATGAACAATCATTTTGATGATGTTAACAAATTAGCATGGCCTTCTTGGTAATTTGCGGTGCTTTGTCCCATATATTTTATTACACAACACTGCACACATTTCTGAGATAGCATATCATCATGGGTAATCTTTTGCGATAAATAGAATAGCGAGGTATTTACTTCTTGAAGGGCACTAATGTTGCAAATTCCCACAATTGTGGTTGACAAATAAGTCTGTTCCTGTTACTAGTCGAATACTCGAATCTGTTATTCTTGTTACCAATGTTATGTAACAGACATGACTTCCCTCCGCTCTGTATCCTTTACTCTTATTTTTCCTCTCTTTTTTGAGCGATGATCTAGTAGTCAATTTTGTGCTGTTGTTCATGGTTATGTATTAAGAATGGGATGGAGAAAATTCATTAACCCTTGTTTTGCCAATAATTATCATATATATCCGATATGTATTTTCTCTCACATAGCATATGGGCTCTACAGTTAGGTGGGACTCGTGTGCTGTGAGGAGGTTGCATATGCCGGATGTATGACATACTTTCATCTGCTACACAAGTGGTCAATTCATCTTAATCATAAACCCCGTTGCCTTAAGCATGCAAACTGATTATATAAATGATGATTGATTTGAGTAAGTGATAAGAGGGGTAGACAATTCAAACAGGGGACCAATTGAAGGTCTTCTCAACCAGCTCATGTTGTTAACTGTAGTAGGAAAAGTTCATTGGGACAAACCGGCAATGATGTGACGACAATAGAAGGACAGGCCTACATTGAAACCTATTGGCGCCCCAGCTGGCAACGATGGGCGTATCAATGAACTAGTGCCAGGATAAGCTCTTGTTAGCCGCTACCTATGATCGTTGTTGTTAGTAATGGTTATTGCATTACCTTCTCTTTTTGTTGTGGTCCTTGTGGGCACCACAACAAGCCTCTCTCTCTCTTTTTGGCTGGAGAGCACCATGAACCTTTCATTTTTACAGCTCTGTTTTGGTTTATATATGATGTGACAATAAATGGATGTGTTCATGTATATATAATGGAACTACCCAAAACTCTATCTATTTGCTGCTTAACATGAGGGGTCCCTACTTACCAAGAGAAATATCCCATTAAGGTAGAAGTGAAGACGGGGAGGGTATTATAAAAAAAAATTATCGTGCCTCGTGTACAAAGTTCCTATTTTTACGTGACCGTTTGATAGAATTAATCGATAGATATATTTAACTAATTTTGAAGAGGCCACGACAACTTGCTTGAATGGAGGGCATTTATGACTATGGTGGATCCGAGGAGTGTTATTGAAACATTAAACTAACTTGGCCATTTTGCTTTACTTAACAAAGAAAAAGTCTTGTTAAAACTACAACGTTTTTTGTACTTGTCTTGTTATGTTTATGAGGATAAACTAGTGAGAAATTGCCGTTTCTCTGTAAATTATCCCATATTAAATCCATACAATACAAAACCCCGCCAATGGTAAAACCAGAAACCATGGTCCCAACCAGTGGTTTTGCTATCAAATATTCAACTCCCAAAACCACTCCCTCAGCCAACTGCTACTGCTTCATTGCTCCGTATATATATAGAAGTGTACCTAAGAAAGAAACAAGTCAGTTAACATAAACACAAGCAAGGAACTTTATTGAGAAGCAAAACTAAGATGAGTTATTTGAGCAGAGCTTGTATGGCAGCTAGCGTAGCTGTGATTGAAGGAAGCACAGGCCATAGTTCTCAGATGAACTCTGGCTTTCAACCTCTTAATGCTGTTAAGCAGAGACATTTCTCCCCCATTAATTTACCTAATGATGGACTTCATGTCCAGGGCAGCAACGAAGACAATAGAAGAAAAGAGGCTGAAGAGTCCCTTCAGAAAGTGATGTACTTGAATTGTTGGGCACAAAGCTAGCCAGCTGATTGGGGAAAGAAACTCAAGAGAGTCAGAATTTGCATCAGAGATTGGATGCTTTGCCTGGGGCTTACCAAATGAAAGAAAGTATATGATTCTTAGAGGGAAGGGCAAAGTTTGGGTCTAATGCTCTTGTACACTCGAACTAAGGCAAATCTTCAAGCATCACAGCACAATGAAAAATTGTTGGCTATTTTGGTTATATATAAGTGCAATAATATGACTATAAATTTACAACGGATGATCAGAGATTTTGTTTGCTTCTCATGTTTGACAATATGATATGTAACAATTTGTTGAACGTTTTAGTAGGATCTTTATTTTTTTGTGATAAAGAATCATTCTCTAAGATATCCCGAAGCATTCTGTTTTGATGGGCTGCATATGGATATTGGTCTGGTGTGTTGGTTATGCTGGGATTTGTCTTTTGAGGGCTGGTTAGCCTAGTCCCCAATTGAACAAAAGTAATGTCCACATAATTTTCTTTTTTTTTTTTTAAAATGGGAATGTCCGTATAATTAGTATAATTATTGCTGTTAATTCTGACAACATTTTAAATGCCCTAGTTCCTATATTTTAATTTGTGTAGCCCAAGTAATAGGATAGTGTCCAGTAACTCCTGTAGCATCATCTATCATAATAAACAGCTTTAAAAATTTTGTGTAGAGGATTTGTATTCATGTAAACATCACACCATTGAATTTGAAACAAGCACACTTCAATACCAAATAAATTGTCATGTTTTTTTGAGGAACTAATATATATAGATGATCAAATTGATAATAGCACTACCTTTTATTGAACCGGGGGTGTTTGGTCCAGTAGTCATGGGCTCAATCTAGGGCCAGCCCAAGGCCTAGGCCTAAGGCTCCACCAAAAAAAAAAAAAAAAAAAAAAATCCTTTAGGTAAGGAGGCCATACTTCCAATGGTTAAAAACCTAAACTTTTATAAAATCATATATATTTTTTAAAGGTTATTCATTTTTTTTATTAGTGATGTTAAGAATACTATAAATTTTATTATTAGTTTACCAATTGCTATGTTATTAATTACAAAAAAGTAATTTAAACATTCATTAGTTAGATTAATGAATTTTATCAATGAAAGTTAATGTCACATCATATTATGAACATTTTATAGTGCTTTTAATGCATTTTTTCTTTTTATTTCTATTAAGACTCTCAATTGCTATGTTATAAATTATAAAAAAGTAATTTAAACATTCGTTTGTTAGATTAATGAATTTTATCAATGAAAGTCAATGTTACATCATATTGTGAACAATTTATAGTGCTTTTAATGCATTTTTGCTTTTCATTTTTATTAAGACTCTCAATGTACAAGACCAATAGAACCCTAATCCAATTGAAACTCTAAGATGTTGCAAAAATATATTGTAAATGTGTTAAATCATCAATTATAGATTAATCTCCCTTAATAGTTTGAGACTTTAATTTTTGTAAACTGATATTCTACAAAGCCACACACCAAATAATATCTATCTCCTCTCTTAAAAACAAGATATAAAATTAAAAAAATTAGATTTTAACTTTACTTAACTATGTGTTGTTGTATGTCCAAAATAAAGATTTTTTTTAATCATAATATATTTTTATTTTTTTTAATATTTATAATTCAACTATGATATTTAATTTTTTTTATATGAAATTAATATTAGTTTAGTTGGTATTATTAATCAAATTATATATTTAATGTATCAAATTAACCTTGATTTGATTAGTATTAAATAATTTTGTTTAATTAATATTTATATATTAAAAGCCCCACATAAATTTTTCATCTTAGGCCCTAAATAATGTTGGGCCGCCCTTAGCTCAATCCTATGGGTTTGAGAGATGAAGGTCCTTTGTTCAAATCCAGTAACGGAAAGCGTCTAGGAAAAAACCTCACATCTTAGCTCATGCTTACTAGCGTTCTCGATGGAGCTTAGCACATAATTATTGCTCATTCGGATCTCTTGCTTCTGTAGGCTTAACTTGGGCCTAGTGAATAGAGTACCAATATGATCACACTTAAATGGAAGAAGTCAACTCAGGTCTTCCTCCATCCATTTTTTGGTTGTAAAAAAAACAACCTTTTGTTGATGTAGGATGACTCGATTTAGAGGTTCACTCAATGGGTGTATAGCAACACCCCCTAGCCCTATGTAAAAGAAGATTTTTTCTACCTTCATATTTGAAGAGGAAAAATTATACATGACAGAGCTATCTAAACGGAGGCGGCACAAACAGACGTGGCATGTATGGACCAAACGGCCACGTGGCATCTAGACCATTATTATGTGGTCTCCAAGGAACCTTAAATGGAAAATACTTGCAACACACGATTAGCCCTGATTTGTAGAGTCCCAACATGAGTGGAATTCTAGAATATACACGCATTAATGAGTATCTTCCCTATAAGGAAAAAACTTGTTCCACAAAGAAAGGAGTCTGGCCCTATGCTACTATAAAAAACCCAAAGACCCTTAAGAAAAACGTACGCACAATTTCTCTAAAGCTCATACTCTCTAGCAGTGTTAGAGCTCTCTTCTGACTCAACCTTTGGAGGGTCTTTAGCCAGTACCACATCGGTACTCTCTGTAAGGTCTTCTTCTTTTTTTGTGTTAGGCAAGTCTGGTATTGAGTGAGTTGGAACCATGTGGCTCACTGGTGATTTTTTCGGCATCATCAACTGGCGTCGTTTGTGGGAAATATAAGTAATCAGTCATTGCTTTATCCTTGAGACAAAAGGTCGTATGGTCCAAACTCGATCAATGGCATCAGCCAACCAAGAAACTGGAAATCCCCCCACTGTTGTAGAAGGGCGACTGCAGAAACTACCGGCTACAATCAAACGACTTACTCAACAAAATAAAGCCTTTATGCTACAAAACCAAGCGTTGAAAGTGCAAATTAAGCAGCCGCAAGAACATCAAGTCTTATCGCATGATCAACGTAGAAATGGTCATAATCACCACCCACCCCTTCGAAATATTATAGAAGGGAAGAGCAAATAAAAGAGAAGTAAGACTGACAACTACAATACTGTAGGGTGACGAACGATTGGCCAAAGAGAAGGCAAGAGGCCTAGACACTCTAACAGTCGACCCGTTCGCTCCACCTCACTAAACGCTCCTATCGACCATATACTTACACTTATCAAAGACGACCCCATGTTGGAATGGCCGAGGAGGATGAATGGGGATCCAAGCAAAGCGATCAAAGCACCAAATATTGACATTACCACTATGAACATGGACATGACACAAAGAAGTGTTATGATCTGAAACAACAAACAAAGATCCTTGTAGGCCAAGGGAAGTTGTAGCGAACTGGAGCAACCCAGCAAGACGGAAGACCAATTCTCCACGAAAAAGGCGGGCTTTGGACGACAACCACCCTACAAGGGAGACTTGATGGGCAGAAGCTACCTCACCCTTAGAATACCAAATGCCTGAAGAATATTTTCTCTACTTGAGATTAAAAAAAAAAACCGAACAACCAATACTGCCTACCCTTCTACAATATCTCCGAGGTAGTACCGATCATCCAAGTCGCCAAGGTGATGAACAATCTGAGAAATGATCACCACCCTACAAGGGAGACTTGATGGGCAGAAGCTACCTCACCCTTAGAATACCAAATGCCTGAAGAATATTTTCTCTACTTGCGATTAAAAAAAAAAACCGAACAACCAATACTGCCTACCCTTCTACAATATCTCCGAGGTAGTACCGATCATCCAAGTCGCCAAGGTGATGAACAATCTGAGAAATGATCAACTCAAGTAGCGAAGGCAAACATGGAAGGGGGGCAATAGACGAGGAATATTTGTACAACGCATCGACTCAAAACATCACCTCTCAAGGTGGGTGGATAGTCACTATACTAAGTTACCTATGGGTAGATGCATGGCCAAAGTCGCTTACGGGTGGACGGCCACTATGCTAAGTCACCTACAGGTAGACGCATGACCAAAGTCGACTATGGGTGGATGGTTGCCACACTTAGTCACCTCAACAAGTCCACGATCCCAAGTGGACGACCAACAAAGTGACGAGGTAACACTTAGTCACCTCAACAAGTCCGCGATCAAAAAATGACAACCCAAAAAGTGGACGGACCAAAAAAAAAAAAAAGGACGGATGCATGTCCATTAACAAAAAAAATGGATGGATGCATGTCCATGAAAAAAGTGGATGGACATCCACAAAAAAAAAAAAAAAAGGATGGATGCATGTCCATTTACAAAAAATGGACGGATGCATGTCCATGAAGAAAGTGGACGGACATCCACAAAAAAAAAAAAGGGACGGATGCATGTCCACTAATAAAAAAAAATGGACGGATGCATGTCCATAAAACAAGTGGACGGACATCCACCAAAAAAAAAAAAAGAGTGGACAGATGCATGTCCATGAAGAAAAAAAAAGAAAAAGAAAAGAGTGGACGGATGCATATCCATGAAAAAAAAAAAAAAAAAAAAAAGGTGGACGGATGCATGTCCATGAAGAAAAAAAAAAGAAAAGAATGGCCGGATGCATATCCATGAAGAAAAAAAAATGGACGGACAACCCAAAAAAAAAAAAAAAAAAAACAGAAAGAAGAAAAGAGAGGATGGATGCATGCCATGAAGAAAAAAAATGAACGGACACCCCAAAAAAAAAGAAAAAAAAGAAAAGAAAAGAGAGGACGGATGCATGTCCATGAAAAAAAAAATGGATGGACACCCAAAAAAAAAAAAAAATTGCTAACGAGGTAACACTGAGTCACATAGGCAAGTCCATGACCCAAAGTAGACGGATAGAATACCTTAAGAATGGGACGCTAATAGAGGACTACACGCGTCCTGGGGGCAGTGTATCAATGGCCTACCCTAAAAGGATGCCCAATCCTACGTATAAGCATAAGACAAATTGCCAACGTTTCAGCAAGACCTCAGGGCTAAACACTACAAAAGGAAGTCGATGGACACCTAATCCTCATCCCAACGGGATGGATTGACAACCAAGGATACTGACAATCAAGGATGCCAACGGCACCTGATTCTCATTCAAAATTTAAGTCTTCCTACCTTTGGGTGGAAGGACGAACCAAGCCACCAACAAGTGCCTTGGTAGTCCTACAACCTATGAGTGGAAGGATGAACCAAGTCACCCGCGAGTGCCTTGGTGAAAATTCTAAGTCTTTCTACCTATAGGTGGAAGGACGAACCAAGCCACCAACGAGTGTCTTGGTAAAAAGTTTTAAGTCCTACTATCTACAGGTGGAAGGACGAACCAAGTCACCCACGAGTGCCTTAGTCAAAATTTAAGTCTTCCTACCTACGGGTGGAAGGACGAACCAAGCCACCAACGAGTGTCTTCGTAAAAAATTTTAAGTCCTACTACCTATAGATGGAAGGACGAACCAAGTCACGCACGAGTGCCTTGGTGAAAATTCTAAGTCTTCCTACCTACGGGTGGAAGGACGAACCAAGCCACCAACGAGTGCCTTGGTAAAAAATTTTAAGTCCTATTATCTACAGGTGGAAGGACGAACCAAGTCACTCAAGTGCCTTGGTACAAAATTTAAGTCCTAATACCTACGGGTGGAAGGATGAACCAAGTCACCCACGAGTGCCTTGGTCAAAATTTAAGTCTTCCTACTTACGGGTGGAAGGACGAACCAAGCCACCAACAAGTATTTTGGTAAAAAATTTTAAGTCCTACTACCTACGGGTGGAAGGACGAACCTAGCCACCAACAAGTGCCTTGGTCAAAATTTAGTCTTCCTACCTTTAGGTAGAAGGATGAACCAAGCCACCAACAAGTGCCTTGGTAACAATTTTTAAGTCCTATTACCTACGAGTGGAAGGACGAACCAAGTCACTCGCAAGTGCCTTGGTGAAAATTCTAAGTCTTCCTATTTACGGGTGGAAGGACGAACCAAGTCACTCAAGTGCCTTAGTACAAAATTTAAGTCCTACTACCTATGGGTGGAAGGACGAACCATGTCACCCAAAAGTGCCTTGGTCAAAATTTAAGTCTTACTATCTATGGGTGGAAGGACGAATCAAGCCACCAACGCGTGCCTTGGTAAAAATTTTTTAAGTCCTATTACCTACGGGTGGAAGGACGAACCAAGTCACCCGCAAGTGCCTTGGTCAAAATTTAAGTCTTACTACCTATGGGTGGAAGGACGAACCAAGCCACCAACGCATGCCTTGGTAAAAATTTTTTAAGTCCTACTACCTACGGGTGGAAGGATGAACTAAGCCACCAACAAGTGCCTTGGTACAAAATTTAAGTTCTACTACTTACTGGTGGAAGGACGAACCAAGCCACCAACAAGTGCCTTAGTAAAAAAAAAAAAATTTAAGTCCTACCTACGGGTGAAAGTACGAACCAAGTCACCTGCAGTGCTTTGGTGAAAATTCTAAGTCTTCCTACCTACAGGTGGAAGGACGAACCAAGCCACCAACTAGTGTCTTGGTAAAAAATTTTAAGTCTTCCTACCTACGGGAGGACAAACGAACCATGTCGCCCAAAAGTGCCTTAGTCAAAATTTAAGTTCTTTGCGCCATAAATAATTTCAGGCTAGCCTGTCAAAGACTGACAAGTCTCTTAGGATCCAAATCGAATCGTCACCCTACGGGTCCTTGCACTCTGAGATCATGTACCCATAGGGTGAAGGGGGCAATTGAAGAGGAAAAATTATGCATGATTGAGCTATCTAGATGGAGGTGGCACAAACAGACCTGGCATGTATGGACCAAACGGCCACGTGGCATCCAGCCCATTATTATGTGGTCTCCAAGGAATCTTAAATGGAAAATACTTGCGACACACGATTAGTCCTGGTTTGTAGAGTCCCAACATGAGTAGAATTCTAGAATATGTATGCATTAATGAGTATCTTCCCCATAAGGAAAAAACTTGTTTCGCAAATAAAGGAGTCTAGCCCTACACTACTATAAAAAAACCCAAAAACCCTCAAGAAAAAGGTGCGTACAATTTCTCTAAAGCTCATACTCTCTAGCATTATTAGAGCTCTCTTCTGACTCAACCTTAGAAGGGTCTTTGGCCGGTACCACACTGGTACTCTCTGTAAGGTCTTCTTCTTCTTTTTTTTTTTTTTTTTTTTTTTTTTTTTTTTTTTTTTTTGTGTTGGGCAGGTTTGGTATTGAGCGAGTTGGAACCGTGTGGCTCACTAGTGATTTTTTCGGTATCATCAATATTGATTATCATGTTCTGTCCCCTATCATTGCTAACGGCCAAAAAAAAAAAAAAAAAAAAAAAAGGGGATAAAAACAGAAAAAACAAGAAAACGAAAAACATTGTTGTCCAATGTTTTGTGCAATCCGCCATATAATTTTTGAAGGGCAACAACTTAAATATTTTGGAAGTTAGAACTAAGAATTCGGCTGCATTGGGAACGTAAATGACAACTATTATTTTGGCTACTCTCTGTTGGTCTTTTCTCAGATTTTCTACTATAAATTGGAGTTTCTTTGAAGACCAAAACCCACAACAAAGTTTCTATTAGAAATTGAAAAAGAGACGCAAATAAAAAAACATGTCAAAGTCTACCAACGCAACAGCCATAATTCGTAACTTGGTTTTGATGCTTGCTCTTCTTCACATCTTCTCAGTGGCTGAAAGTCAATTATTTGGGAGTAAGTGTTAATTGAGCTAGGATAACATCACTCGTTAACGTGGATAAAATTTATTTTTCAAAACTCATTAACGTGGTAAGCGATAACATCGCTTTTACATAATTTATATGAGAAAGTTTTGTTGAACATATGCATGCATTTACATTCCGCAAAATATAATTGAATACGTAATTTTAAGTCACGTTTTTAAGTTTAAAATGTGACTTAAAGTTATGATTTTAGTTGTTTTGAGTCGATATAAATGGACACAATATGTGCAATAAATATTGTCAATTTTTTTTTTAATTACGTATCAATTACAATATTCAACATTAAAAAAATGAAAAAAAAAATTGTATGATTAGACTTGTTGTTATATATTTTCTTATTTGGACATGTTATCACCTTTGGAGGCAACATTAATGTTTTCTTTTTTTGGTGAACCAACATTAATGTTTTCATCACTTTGATTTGACGGTCTAGTTCTTTGACAACTTAAGTTGAAAATTAACGTGATCTATAAAAAGTCTAAAAGGAAAAATTGACATGTTCTTTTTCTTCTTTGAATTGAAATAAGCAGATGGGTTATTCACGTTCACGCCAATCCACGTCCCAGTTTGTGATAAGGTCTACGGTGTAAATAGTGGAGAGTTGCTATGCCGTTGCAAAGAATTTCAATTTGCCTACTGATCTTTTTGATTCGATCAATCCCAACCTCAACTGCAGTGCACTCTTCATCGGTCAATGGTTTTGTGTTGATGGGACTGTAACTTAAAGGTCTAAATGAAGTAAATATGAATTCATGTTATTCTAAAAAATGTTTGGAAACAAATCCATGAATAAGGAGAGAAGAACTGTTTATTTCTTCATCTACATCTGTTTTTATCTATTGGCTATTGGATTATGTGTCAATAGCCATTTGCATTGTTTTTATTTTTATTTTTTTTTTATGTGAAATAAATATTTTTCTCTCTCATCAGATTCATGGTCTCTTTAGTTGAATTTAATTACTTAACAATTACTTCAATATTACTTTTTCAGGCTTTCCCCCATTAAGATGAAATTTAGTGGGATTTTTTTTAGAGTAAAAACAAAATTCACCTAAATTTATTGGATTTAAACAAGTAGAATTTTTAATTTTTAATTGAGAGTAGTACGGAAATAGAGTTCTAATTCCTAACCGTAAACTAGTACTTGTCTAAAAAACATTAGTGGGTAAGTTGTGATAAATTTATAATTTAATCATTATTTCAACAAACTTAGATAGTATATACCGTACCAAATGGTAAGGTAGCATAATGCGTGAAAGCATGCATAAGGATATGCAGGAAATGTTACAGTACCCCCAACCAAGTGGATTATATCGAATTGAATTGTGCGAGAGTCTTCAAAGTCCCAAATCAAAAAATTCTAACGATTATAAGCCAAAGTGTGTATTCCTCAAGTCATGATAAATTATATTAAAAAATCATTGTGTTGTGCGGGTATATGAAAGTTATACACAAGGGAATATACTAGATCAATCTGTATTATAAAATCAATTATAGGGAGCTTTAGTTTGAAGTAATTCTTTTGAAGCATATAGCTAGGGCTTTGTTGAGTCATAACATTGAGAACTAAAACATGTCATCTTTAATGTAAGTTTTCCTTGATTTAAATAAAATAAAAGCAATATCTCATTTGAACCAAACCTTTTAGCACGTCAGACAAACTTGGATAGCTGTTTGTGAAAAGGAATCAATTGCAAACTTGCAATGGACAAAATTAATGAATTGGTATGATATAAACTATGTGAGTAGACCCAAAATCGCTTGCAATTTGTAAGATTTCGATAAGAAAAATACTATATATACAATATTTTTATAACAAATTCTATGTGACAAGTTAATATTGGTGGGTAAAAAGTAATTTTAATGGCGGACTCAAATTAGATTCAGTAACAACTTGGCACATAAGATTTGATCTGAAAAAAGTTGCGAAGATAATCTTGATTAAAAGATGATCGGTTATTGTGAGATTGAAAATGGATTTGATGCACTGCTTTCTGATTGGGCCCAGGGGCCAAGGCATATAGATTGCATTCAACAGCGATGTTTTTGCCTTCTCGAGGTTCAATTGGGCTGTGAATTATAACCTTACATACTCAAATGAAAACCCAGATCAGGCCCAATCACTTTTTATTTTTTGTAAGACTAAGATGTTGAGCTCCCGAAGACAACGAACAAAAAAATGGAAAAAAAGAAAAAATCATGGAGGCCATTTTTTTTTTTTGATTGACATGGAGGCCATGTTAATCATATTTGTTTTGAAATAATTTTTTGGGTTTATTTGTGTTAATGAAGATATTTTTCTAAAGAATTTGTATTAGGAATAATATTTGTGTAATATGAAATTTCCAGTACATTAAAATAAAAAATAAAAAAAACTCCAGTTTGGGCATGTTTTTGGTGGTAAGTGGACAAAATTAGAGGATTCATTTCACAACGAACACTTCCATGGGCCAGTTTGTTCGAACTTTATTGAAATTCATTCATACAATAGGAAAGAAGTGTTTGGTAACTGAGAAAACTTTGCTATGCCTATGTGCAATTGTATAAAGCTTAGAAGAAAAAAAAAATACATATACTCTTGTTCTTTATACAAGAGAATCAGAGATTAGTGGGAAAGAAAATTAACTCCTAACAGACAGTACACGTGGCTATAAAACTAACTAATTTACAGCTATTAAGCTTTATCATATTTACATACAAGTTACAACAACTTGTCGTTTAGTTCCTCTATCAACAGAACGACTTGTAGTTTAGATAGAAACTCCAGCTGTAACTTTTGCAAGTATTCAATCTTGGTCCGCACTGATCTTTACCATCTTTAATAAACTTATTAAGATCTATTACAACTTTCAATGAAAGAAACCGGATTCTCCTCGTAAAGAAAAAAAATGAGAATAGTTAATGTCACTAAGTTATAAGGCTCTTAACAACAATGTATATAAAATCAAATTAGGCTGGTTGAGCAAATTTTCTAGTGCAAAACCTTATAGCAATGAAGTGCATCTAATTCCTTTTTATAACAATAATAAATCTAGGGAAATAAATAATTTCACATTTTTTTTTCATAATTTAGGCATAACTTAGTGCATAAAAAAAAGGAAATATCAACGTTGGATTAGGTGAAAGTGATGTTTCTTCAATTACAAGTTACAACTTACCACCTTATTGATTTATAGTATTTTTAGGGTGTGTTATAAGCAGTATTCTAAGTAGTTTAATCTCAGCCCACATAATGATTGAACAGTATCCTAAAAAAAACTTCTAATTTTATTAGTAAATTACACACATCTCTAGTGGCTTTAGATATACAAGTTTATTTTATTTTCTACCATTATTTTACAAGAGAAAGAAGTATCATTTGAAAATTTTGAATTTACAACTCATTACTGAAGAAAATTTTAACATTTTAATTAAATATGTTTGCATTAAAAATTTTCACAAGCAAAAAGGTTGTGTACTAGGTAAAAACAATGATGATTGATGAAAGGTTGTTGTATTGGCTATAATTTATTGAATTAGCCGTGGGAGGGGGGTGGTTGTGAAAGTCTCATGTGAGACGAAATTATAAGGACTATGCTTGAAACTCAAAGTGTTAATATTTAAATGGATAACGTTTTGTTCATTGTATTGGGGCATTGGATAAGATTCAAGATTAATACGAGGATAATTTTGAGTACATGTCATTCCCGTATCATGTCCAGTATCATAATTCACTCGACGCGAGCCAAACCTGTAAGTCATAATAAATGATTTTAATACCAATTTAAAGAGAGAGATAAACCAGCAAGAAATGAATTCCACTTGTCGAATTCTATCTTATCTAAAAACATATCTGTTAAGGCCAAAGTGCCCCAATTTCCAATATAATTAAAAAGTGTAGTCATGCGATTCTCCTTTGCCTCAGTGCAAGGCCGTGAACAAATTGACTAATAACAACCTTTCCTGATATGATATCTGATTCGTATAATTGGTTTTATTCAACTTCACGTTTGTCACCGAATGGCCTTACACTCTCATTATTACGTAAGAAGAAAAGGAAATGCTTCTTCGAAAGCATGTGAATTTGATTCCCCAACTTGTGATAAAGTTGAAAATGTTGCATATATTCATTCAGTTTATGGATTATGTTTTCCTTTTCTGGGAAAATGCCTTCCACATTCCCATATCAATTATCAAGGCCACGTTATGCATCATTATCTATTTTCTATTTTACTCTTTGAGAATCCATTATATTGGTGATGCTTCTTAAAAATATGTAGAGAAGTATCTAAATAAGTTTTATCCACTACTATACAGTACTAGAGCTCTTGAATACACAGCACAAGCTCTAGTTCTGTGTATCCAAGAGTTAGACTCTTTTAGATATATACTACTATTAGTTTCTTTAAAATTTTCTCTCCTCTTCCCATGTGTATATGTTAAAATACTTAGTATTCTAAAAAAAAAAAAAACTTTGAGGGCTGTGGGCCCAAGCATGTATATATCCATTTGGCATTTAATAATTGGACTGACACAACAAATTTCACAATATTTTTCATAACGGTTGAGATAATACGTTGTAACTGGCATATATTTAAAGTGATATAAATAATAACTCCAATGAAAATGATTGAGTACTAATCATAATTTTTTATCTCAACAAGTTGTGAAATTTGTTGTATAACAACTATATGTAACATTGTTATTCACAATTTATACCAAGAACATTTCAAAATTTTGGCAGTAGGTATCCAAACATTTGACAAATTAATGCACAACAGAAGAATAGCAAGACTATGTAATCAAGTTATTGTTTATATGGTTTTGAAGTTTGATCATGTTTGTTCATGGCCAACCTCATGCCTCTTTTGTTTTTTTGTGTAATTAAGGTTGTAAATGAATTAAGTTGTTTATTAATAGCTCGAGCTTGGTTTGAGAAAAGATATGTTTATGTTTGTTTGTTAAACAAACAAGTCAACCTCAAGCTCATGTAAACTCGACCATTAAACGTACTAAGATTCAAAAAAAAAAAAAAAAATCATTCATGAACATGAGGATTGAATTACCTGTATATAATATTATATTTTTATATGTATATTTGTTTAAAAATATATTTATATAGACTTAAAATTAGATTTGTAATATTTTAAATAAGTTTATATGATATCATATTATTATTTATAATTTATTGATAATATAAATAGTTCATTCATAGTAAAAATTTATAGATTTGTGAAAAGAATTAAAAAAAATAGTCATGTTTTTACTATATATGAGAAAAGAATGAGTTAATGGGTAGCTTGCGAGCAAATTGGAGTTTGTTCGACTAGAAAATGAACCAAGTTTGAATTTGCAATATTAATTGATGATAAATTCGAGCTTGACTTGTGTTTAAAATAAAATAAAATAAAATGAATAAGTTAGAACTTGTGATATTCAACTTGTTTATGACCCTAAATTTTGTCAAAGAGTTGGATATGACAGAAGATTGAAATAAAATGAACTCCATAAAAAATTTCAGCTCCAACTCAAGAAGAAAATTTTAGTAGGTTTGTAGCCAACTAATGCAATTATTCTCTGAAATAGGCACAAAAACCAACACAGTAAGCTTTATCAAGTAAATATAAACCGAAAAAGGAATTAGTGTTTAATTCTTGTTGAGGTGTGAAGATAATCCAAACTTGGAAAATAGACAGAGGTCAAGGATAAATTAAGATCCTAATTAAATTTTTTTATGGGGACGTTTGATTCCTTCAAAAATCAAGATGGAGAGAGAAAGGTACTTATTTGTTCTTGCGTCTTTTAGAGATAGTCGTTGTCTATCTCTTGGAAAAGTTGGGAACAAGCATTAAATAGGTATCTTTGGGTATGGGAGAGCGTAAAATTTTACACTTTTTAATAACAGTAGATAGAGTGCACACAGTATTCAAAGAGTGTAATTTTTTTATTAAAAAAAAAAAAAACTTTTATTGATTGAAGTTTTTTGGGACAATGCATTCTAGGGACATATTATATTTTATAGGTTAGGCTTAGGTTTAGTGTCTAGTAGTACTAAATTCGTTGAGATGATAACATATATCAACTTCTAAACACGTGTCACAATTTGACCGGGTCTAGATGCACTAGACCTACACCAAGTCCTTATTTTATTTGGAAAGGGTAAGAATATCTTAATTATATTCTATTGGGCAATGGAGGGAGTCTTATTTAATTTGGGGTCTTTAGGTCATTACCGCAGTGACTTATAGTGTTGAGTTAGCTCTGCCAAAATAATTATGACAACTCAAGCTTGATTTGAGAAAAAGCTTGTTATTTGTTTGTTTGTTTAGTAAACAAGTTAAGCTCGAACTCAAATTTAGACACAACTGATAAACGAGCCAAGTTCAAACATAATAATAAGTTTGTGAAAAAGATCGTAAATATGAGGTTCAAGTTAGCTATATATAATATTATAATTTCATATGTATACTTATCTAATAATATACTTACATAGACTTGAAATTAGATTGCGTAAGTATGTAAAGTAGTACTGAACCCGTTGAGATGATGACATATATCCACTTTTAAACACGTGTCACAATCTGACCGGGTCTAGATGCACTGGACTTACACCAAGTCCTTATTTTATTTGGGAAAGGTAAGAAGATCTTAATTATATTCTATTGGGCAATGGAGGGAGTCTTATTTAATTTGGGGTCTTTAGGTCACTACCTTAGTGACTTATAGTGTTGAGTTAGCTTTGCCAAAATATTTATGAACAGCTCAAGCTTGATTTGAGAAAAAGCTTGTTATATGTTTGTTTGTTTAGTGAACAAGTTAAGCTCAAACTCAAATTTAGACTCATCTAATAAACGAGCCAAGTTCAAATATAATAATAAGTTTGTGAAAAAGATCGTAAAAATGAGGTTCAAGTTAGCTATACATAATATTATAATTTTATATGTATACTTATCTAATAATATACTTACATAGACTTGAAATTAGATTGCGTAAGTATGTAAATAATTTCATATGATATCAAATTATTATTTGTAATTTATTAATAATATGAATAATTTATTTGTAATACAAATTCATAGATTTGTAAAATATTAAAAAAAAAAAAGTCATGATTTTACTATATATAGAAAAATAATGAGTTAATAAAGTAGCTCATGAGCATGTTCGGTGAAAACAAATTAACCAAGTTTTAACATGTAATTTTATTTGGTGATAATGTTGAGCGCAACTTATATTTAAAATAAAATTAAATGAACAATCCTAAACTATTAAACTATGGGTCATGCTAACGAGTGCCCTAAGGGCACTCATTAATAATTCATTTTAGAAAAGTTTTAATACCACTTTTATGAGAAATGAAAAAAGTTATCAAAATATTAATTACTTTTTTTTTCATTTCCCATAAAATCTTTCTTTAAATGAATTATTAACCAGTATCTTAAGGGTACTCGTTAGTACTTCCCTTAAACTATTAATAATTTATAGTTTGCTCGTTTAGTGTTGGATACGACAGAAGATTGACAAGAGAGAACTAAATTCAAGAAGCAAAATGGAGTTTGTTTAGAGCACTAGCAATAGTGGTGCTAAATAGCTATATAGCTATTTTAGCACCAATAAATATCAAAATGTACCCTGCAACAGTGGAGCCAAAAAATACAGTGGAGCCAAAGCTATATTTTTTGGCTCCACAGCCACAGTGCACAACTACTTTTGGCTGTGCACTGTAGCTGAAAGGTAAAGAAAAAAAATCTTTTTTATTTTTTATTTTGCTTTCACATTGCTTTTATACGTGTCTCTCCCAATGTCCACCACGCGTTCACATTACTTTTGGGTGTGGTTATGTCTTGGTGGTTAAATGAAATATTATTTTATTGTAGTGTTTATATTATTTTATTGTATTAAAAGCTAAAAGCTAAAATAAAACCACTACTGTTAGATGTGAGAATGTAAAATAGATAAAATAACTTTTTATGGTGCTGAAAAGCTAAAAAATTGGCTCCACTGCTGTGGATGCTCTTTGGGTTGTGAACAAGAGTTGGATATGACATAAGATTGACAAGAAAGAACTAAAAAAACAATTTTAGCTCTGATTCAAGGAACAAAATGAGGATTAGAATCCGGTGCAATTCACCCACCTTCTTTTACAACATTTTTTCACTTTTCACTTCTTTAACTTTAACTTTTTACTTTTTATAACTTTTTTCTTAATATTTTTTAATTAATGATTGAAATTGAAAGTTGCTTTTTGTAATTGTTAATCTCAACTATTCATAAATAATGCATTAGGTGTAAGTATTGCACTTGATCTCAATCATGATTAAATCCACTGCCTACAATCTCTTGCTTTAGATTCCGTAAAATAGCACTAAGGTTTGTGGCCAACTATAATGCAATTATTCTCTGATTAGACATAAAACCAATAACTGTAAGCTTTATCATGTACATATGGATCCTCGTCGGACTAGTAAGAGTGGCCACTTATTTTTATCTTACTCAAACGTTGTCTTATCTGATTCTCAAAAAAGAAAAGAAAAGAAAAGAAAAAGTTGTCTTATCTTAGCCGACTAAACCAATTTTGTGTATGAAATTACGTTTAACTACAAGATATCACTAAAAAAAAAAAGAATTAGTGTTTAATTCTTGTTGAGGTGTGAAGAAAATCCAAACTTTGTAAATAGACAGATGTCATGGATATATTAAGATCCGCATTAAATCTTTTTATCTAAAGTGAAGTATAATCCAAACCATATCTTAAATTTTCATTGGTTTCAAAAATAAAAATTTCATTACTTTATAGAGGAAAAAAAAATCGAAAATGTGACATACTTGAAAAAGTATAAAGTCAAACACTAAAAATACTATTGTATTTGCTGAGAATTGTTTCTCTCTAAAGTCAAAACCAAACAGGATAACTCTCATTCGCATTTTGATTGTTATTTGTCGAAGTCTACTCTTCCATAGCGCGTTAAGTCTCGAGGGCATTGTAGAAGTAGACCTTAAAGTCAATAAAGAAATCGAGAGAGTCACAATCAAGTGTAATAATCAATCGCATGCAATTATTTGACTAAAACTGCTCGAGATTTCCAACTTAATAATTCAATCCATTTACTTAAAAGATCAACATACTATTATTACCCCAAATCGATCACAGTTGAAGGTAACTGAATAGGGCTGGTCTGTTTTTAGTCTTGGACAAGCCGACATAGCCATCTTTATCAACTTTAATCATCACAATACATTTCATGGTATAAAATCAAAATTTCTAAGCCATAAGTGCCTAATATAATGTGACCTTTCGCATAAAAAAATATATATAAATAAAACCCATAATAATTATCATTAGTATAATTGTAGTTCATCATACAGAGAATTGGACTCTATTTACCAGAGTTTCATTTGAAATAAAGCATAGGACAACCTAAATTTTTTTTTTTTTGAGGAACAAAGTACAATGTCGACACTTTTTTTTTTTTTTTTTGGATGAAATACAATGTTGACACTAACACATAGAGAGCCTTGGCATTTGAAATCCGAATAACCAATAGGTATGTACTTGATAAAGCCCAAAAGTTTAGAACTAAAAAGCAGTACCAAAAAAATTATAGATCCAATTAGACATTTTTAAGGGCCTGGCCTCCCTTGAGCATCTCCACGTTTCCATTAGAGAATTCATCAGTCATGAATTTGGCCCAGAACCAATGAGACCTCCATACTTGGTTCATCTCTTCAATTGGAATATTCTTTGTCTCAGGCAAGAAGTAGTAGATATATATGGTCATTACCAGCACAAAGAAGGCAAAGAAAAGGAATAGCCCAAACTTCAAATGGCACAGCATATTTAAGAAGACTTGAGCAACAACAAATGTGAAAATCATGTTCACTGACACGTTGATACTCTGAGCAGCTGATCGAATTTCGAGTGGGAAAACTTCACTAGGCACCAACCAGCCAAGAGGACCCCAAGACCATGCAAATGCAGCAACATAGATGCAAATGAAGAGCACCACAACAATTGCATACCACTTGGGCAATTCACCAGGAGTACCATCTATTCCAAATTTAGCACCAATGCAAGCTGCAACAATGATCTGTGGACAAAAAAGAACATCAAATTAACTATGTGTCAACAAAAACTATAATATATTGGATCAAATTACTAGCTGAGAGTTACCTGGCAGATAAGCATTTGAGCTCCACCCTCAAGGAAGAGGAATCTCCTTCCCCATTTATCAACACCATAGATTGAAACAAGGGTTGCAATAACATTAACAAGGCCAGTGATCACAGAAGACATCAGTGAAGCATCGTCTCCGAACCCAATGGTGTTAAACAAGACAGGTGCATAGAACATGATCACATTGATGCCAGTGAATTGTTGAAAGAAGGGAATCAGGGTGGCTACAGCAATGTGTGGCCTATATTTTCTTTGTAACAAGTTTCTCCAAGGGTGTTCCACTTGCTTTGATAATTCACTAGCCATGACAAGGTCATTGAATTCCTCATCAACATTTTCAAGACCCCTAATTCTCTTAAGTTTTTCTCTGGCGTCCTCCATGTTACCACGTTCAATCAAGGAGTTCGGGGTATCGGGAAGAAACAATGAACCGGCTGTTAATATAATTGCAGGGACAATAGCACCACCCAAACTCAAACGCCATCCCCAACCACCATCAATCTTGGCAAAGAAGTAGTTCAACACATTGGCAATGAGGATACCAACTGTGATTGACAATTGGAACCCAATGTTGAGCGCACCTCTGTATTTGTATGGGGCCGTTTCAGATAGGTAGAGTGGCACAGACTATAATTACAATTTACAGACACCCAAAAAAAAAAATTTTTAAATTAGATTAAATGTCTGATGATAAAACTGATACTATTTTAATGTGGTTAGTAATAACTAACATGTAATAATTAGACTGGAGAAAAAAAAATTTGAAAATGTCTTTCTCTAGGGACCACATGGTTGTGAATACAAAACAAAACAAAATCACATGGACATAATTTTAATTTGCTTGATTGATTGAGCCGCTATCAAATTGCAATGGTTTTCTATTAAAAAATTTGGACTCTTTTTAAGTACACAGTGATGTCATTTCTGAAGAAAAAGATGGCAATGCTATGACATTTTCAAATAATTGTTCGAAAAAAAAATTCCACTCTTCCCGTTAGTCGGGAAAATCATTATCGTATTTTCCTTTTCCAACTTTTCCCGGCAACCAAAAAGAATACAATTTTACTCATAGAAATTGAACTCTAAAAGGCGCAAATCATGGGGGAAAAAACTGAGAAGAGAGAAGAGAATCAGAGATGAGTAAAAAACAAAAAATCCTATATCTCCAAAAGCTAAATAATAAACAAAATATCAAACAAAGGGAGTGTAGAAGCCCATATCGGATCAGAAACAACCTTGTACACAAAATTCATTTTTGTCATGTTCCAAACAACTCTAAGAATACAAATACAAAGAGGCATATATAACGACAAAAAAAAAAAAAAAAAACAAGAAACAGACATCACTAAAGCCAAAGGAATATCGCATTGTATATGTGCTTCGATTTTGTTTTCAGACAACAAAGTTTTTTTTTTTTTTGTTCTTATTCTTTTTCTTTTTTGTTGTTGTTCTCTACCGACAATTTTCTTTGTACCAAAACAAAAAAACTCACCAAAAATAAAAATCATGATCCAAAACCAAAGAACAATACCTGATTAGCGAACCCAATACCGAAACCGAGAAGTATACGGCCCACAATCAACATCCACACAGCTTGGGCAAAGCCATTGAGAAGAGCACCGACGAAGAAGAGCACACCACCAAACAACATAGAGGGCTTTCGTCCAAGTTTACGTGTCACAGTGGATGCCACAAGTGATGAAAGAAGAGCAGCCAAATACAACGACGATGTGAACATGGTTAAAGTCTCACTGTTATATTGGCAGTACTGGTTGGTCGACGTTTCATCATGCTTCGACCGATAAACCTTTGGGAAAAACTTGCGCAAGAAAGGGTCCATAGACGTGACCCCACCTGTTAAAAACACCATAACATAACGTTAAAAAAAAATAATAATAATAAAAAAAACAGAGACATTCATGATTCAAATCTTCCGGTCAAGTCTCGACTATCTTAGGATTGACTAGAAAAATACAAAAATATGGAGTTCACGTATAATTACCAGAAATTCCAATATCGTAGCCGAAAATCAAACCCCCCATGGCTGCAACGATGCATGTTACGAGGACATAAGGAGTAAGGTTTCCGGGGTACTCCCTGCCAGGACCCGTGGGAATTCCTCCAACTGCAGGCATTCTCACTGTGTTTTTGTTCACGTCGAAATTTACAAAAAAGACAATGAACAAAAAAATAGAGACAAAGATAGAGTGACCAAAATCCACCTACTAGGCTGGGCCAAAAGGGAAAAAAAGATGGATCTCCTAAACTGGTTTTAGCTAGTGTTTATATAGAGCTAGAAAAAGAGAACAAGACTTTCTTTTTTTTCTTTCTAAATTTTGTTTTAACTATTTTACTTAAATTAAGGAGAATCGTAGAGCTGTCCACTATAATAATATCGCCAGCTTTTATACAAATCCAAGACAATTCTATACGAGAACACGGTGTTTACTTTGTAGATAAGGCCAATGAAGTGGCATCTATACATTACTAACTTTCGACCGTAGGATTATCCTATAAATTTAGAAATTTATAACAATCGGACTGTGGGAACATCACTAATTTTTCCAAACTATCGAAGTTCGTTACTAATAGTCAATTTATTTTTGGATGAGGTAGTTTCCTTTATAGTTAATACAGGCTATAATCTCTGAAGTTGTGCTGTAATTTATCTAAATATATTAACAATATACCGTTTATAAATAAATTATATATATATATATATATAAGTGAATCATTAATAGAATTTGTAGAGGAAAAGGAATTGCCTGTCCAGCTAATACAGGATGTACTTTTAGAGTTTTTTTTTTTTTTTTTTTTGGTTATAATTAAAAAAAATATTAACCATATATTTCTAACCATTAATTTAAAAAGAAGTCGGTCATTATTAACAGTAATTGGAAGATAAGATAAAAAGACATTGATAGTTGACACAGCGACAGGATTTCAAAATAAATTTACACGTCAGATATACTTGGAGAGTTTTTTTTTTTTTTTTTGATGATGCATGAACTTCGTATATGAGTCAGCAAAAAGTTTTTCTTGCTTTGCTCACAAAAAAGATTTCAGAATAAAATTAGGGTTTTATTTATTTATTTTTTATTATCAAGGTATTAGGATAATGTTTGGTCAATATTATAGAGTATGTGGATGTGGTAGGTACGTTAGGATATACTATTATGGCGTTGTAATAATAAAGTGGGGAATACGTGACCTAAAAAAACCCTTTACAGCAAAGTAATAGGAGCATGTGATATCCTATCAAAAATAAAAAATAAAAAAAATAGTAGCATGTGATATTAATGATACACCTATACAATTGTACATATTTTCCGAGGTCTTAAAGAACTTTTATCTAGCCCATATGAGCACTTGCCCAAAGTGATTGTACAATTGAAAAAAAAAAAGCATTTTATTCAATCATGCCACAAATTTGTCCATATCACTCTATATATAAAATTGTGTAAAAATATATAGTTGAAATTGTAGCCGCGTAAATTACTAAATTTATACAAACAATATTTATTTTAAATTTAGTTTTTTTTTCTTTACCTATCTCGATAATGAAGGAAAATAGAAGATCATGATTGTTTTGTGAAAAAGAGAGACAATTAAAAAAAATAAAAATTAATATATTTAATGAAATGTAATGTAAAATAAATAACTTTTTTTTTTTTTTAGAAAGTAAAATAAATAACTTGATGTAGTGTGTTTTGAAAAGTATGTATGTATAGTAGAAAAAAAAAAAGTTCTTATATTAAAATAGACAAAAAATAATTGCATGAGTTGATGCAAAATATAAAAAGAAGAGTTTTTAACAATAAAAATTATTTTACTATAGAAAATTTAATTTTCATAAATTAAAATTTTACACTATTTCACATCATAAAAATAGAGTCATTATTGATTATTATTTTTTATTTGGTAACATAATTACATTTATTTTTTAATTAATTTTTTAATGAGAATTGTTACATCTTCAACATTTTTACAATATTTTCATAACAAATTATAGGTAATTAGTTGTTATTGATTCTAATTTAAACTTACTACTGAAATTATTTATTTGCTCATTAATAATAACTTGTCACTTATAATTTGTTTATAAAAATATGATAAAAATATTATAAACATAATATTTCTTTTTTTAAAAATTTATATGTTAATCATGAAATAACTTTTATCCATTTCAAAACAAATATTACCACAAAGATGGAATATCGATAAATATTTATTCAATCATTGCAAGAAAGCCGGAAGAGTTTTCGGTGTTATTCAAAAGCCAATAATTTTGTTTCTAGATATGTGTGTGGCCTTGGGAGTTGGGAGCATAAATCGATGCTAATTTTGTATTCATGGTTCCACTGTTATCGGAATTCAGTTTATCATCACGCTGGGTCGGACTTAAAAAGACATGACTTTTAACTTGTAAGTTAACTGTTGTGGTCTTGTTCCTCATTTCGCAGAAAACAGAGAAGTAGTGAAGACTTTCGTTTTTTGTTTTTTGTTTTTTTTTAACAAGTAATAAGTTTAAAATAAATAAATAAATAAATTTCCGCAAATAAAATAAAATAAAAAAGTAAAAAACAGTGAAGACTGAAAAAGAAATTCTGAATTGATTTTCTTTTTCTCACAATGATCTGACACAAATTACTATAATTATCTTATATGAGTGATGTAGAAAAAATAATAAGCACATATAATAGTGTAAGACAATCAATATAAATTTGCTATATAAGAAAATTGTGACAAAATTTATGTAAAATTGTACAGTACTAAGAGCATTCGCATCAGAAAATGCTATCCTATCTTATTTTACCATCTTAAAAAGCTACTTTATCAATTATACTATATTATTTTATAACATGCCCAATATCCAAAAATTCTATTTTTACCCATTTTATTTAAATATTCTATTTTATTCATTTTTTTACTATTTCTCTTTTTCTATTCCTTTCTTTCTCCCTTAACCTCTAGCACCGATTTCACAACACAAAGCCATACACACACACAAACCCATGATATACCGATTTACCTATCCAAACCCATCACCACACACATAGAGCCACACACACACACAAACATAAACCATCAATTGAGCCCCACACACACAAACCATCAAACCAATCTGTATGACGTCGATATGAAGCCTCGCCTCCTTCGCACGCTAATCAAAGAGTGCGTCCTCGACAGTAAGCACTTGTTCGAGAACCGGCGGAGCTCTCTACCATCATTTCGTTGATCAAAACCCATGGACTCTTATCAGAGTCCTTTGACAAATCCACTGACCAAAAGCTTGTCGATAATAGGAAATTCGCCATCGATTCTTGGGTTAAGCATGTGCTCTTGCTCGTCTCTAACAATATGGGATTCCAATCCCCACCACTTTGAGGAGAATGACCAGAGCCAGCAACAGCCACCACACCTACCAATCAGAGCCAGCAATAGCTACCACACCTCTAAAGAAACCCACTACCTATGCCTCGTCGGAATCCACACTGGAACCCAGCTCGCCACGACCCACCTTCACGCCAACAAACCCACAACCCACACTGTCACCCTCAATCATCTATCCCTACCACCATGGAAACCCTCCACCACATTAAACCCATGAGCTCCACCACATCAAACCCTTGATTCAAGGGAAAATAAAGAGGAAAAAAAAATGAAAGGGAAGAGAGGGACGAGAGAGGGGGAGGGATTGAATGAGTGAACTAAAAAAGAAAAAAAAAGAAAGAAAGAAAGAAAGAAAAAGATGAGATGAGAGTGTGACCGGTGAGAGAGAGAGAGAGAGAGAGAAAGAGGAATTAATAACTGAATAAAATATTAGTTTTTTTTTTTTTTTTTTTTTACAATACTGCTACAGTGCAATTCTAAAGTAGAATTGCACTGTAGCAGTATTGCAAATTTTTTTGCAATACTTGGTTTTTACAAGTTCGGATGTGGGGGGGTTTTTTGGGCCTTTATGCTAAATTTTGCCTATATATGGCATATGGCATTCCCAATGTGAATATTCTAACATTATTATATTCTATTTAATAATTTAGTTCTGGTTAAGAAAAAAGAATTACCATAAAATTCTATTGGTTTGGGTGGAATTTGTCTCTATGTACTATATCGTGACTAAATTATAATAAAATGCTTATAAAAAAAATTATAGTAAAATGACTACCTCAACAACTTAAAAGATATAAGTTTAAAAAATAAGTTCAAAATTCTCTCTCTTTCTCTCTCTCTCTCTCTCTCACACACACACACACACACACACACATTTATCCACTTTTCAACTTTAGGTAGCATTTCTAAATATATACTATATTTTTCTATTTTTACTTTTGTTTTTTTATGTTTTTTTTTTCTCCACTCTCATTTTTTGTCACCATATAACTCCTCTCTCCATCGCATATCTCTCTGATTTTTCTACCATTGTCTCTTATCCTTCCTTTGGGGCTTTATCTCTTATTCTTCCTTCGTTACACATTCAAACACATGCACACATAATGTCAAAGCATATCTTAGTCTCGAAATCAAAACACATTTCACTGCGATTATCCAAAATGCCCTATAGCCAATTTTACCCAAACTTCAAATCTTTGTATCTGAATTCCAACCATACACCAACAATAAAGCATAAAACAAATTCCTCATCTTAAGTCTCGAATTTGTGTCCAAACTTCCTAACCCATGAAACCAATACTAGCCTACCCTAAATCTTAACAAAAACTGATGATGGCGAAAATCGTCAGTAAGTTACACGATCCTCACATGCTCAAGACAATACCTGCAAAACACAGAACAAGAAGTCCTTAGGAGAGTACTGGTGTGGTATCGGCCAAAGACCCTCCGAAAGTAAAGTCAAAAAGCTTTTCACAACTCTAGAATGCCAGAGTTGGGATGAATTATGCGTACCTTAATTTGTGAGGGTCTTGGAGTTTTTATAGTAATATGGGGCTGATATTCATTCCTTGACTTAGAAGACCTTTCCTTGTGGGAGAGATCTTCTTTAATTCGCGTATCTTACGGGATCCTTTCCTTATAGGACTCCCATTGATTAGGGTTAATCGTGGGGTGCAAGATATTTCCTTATAAACTTGTGCATGGAGGCCAAGTAAGGCTACGTCAGACTCGTCAAAGATTTGCTTTACTCCCTACAGCTTCCTTCTGTCAACTTCTTATCCTGTCTACGTGCTCTAGTCGTCTCGTTCAGATGCTTGTCGGCCCTAAGGTGTATCCATCAGCTTCAAGGTGGAACCGTCGTCTTTATACTTGGTTGTTTATGAAGGCGAGGCCGACGAGTTCATCAAGGCCATTTCCTTTGCTTAATATGGACGAGTTTATTAATATTATAAATTTACCCTTATCAAAAACCAATAGTCGAAATTGGTGGTGAGAGATTTGGAATAACAATTCTTTTGTTTGAACATTGAAATTTTTGTTCCCATAATAAATACCCACATTTTTTATGGCAAAAATTTCTCCTAATTTCCTAGATATCTCTAAGCTTTTCATCATTGACATCAATGTCGGTGACTATGAGGTTGTCCTTGGTATAAAGGGTGAAAATTTTGTGAGTGGAGGAGCTCAGTGACCTCGGCAAGATTGAGCTTTTCATGTTGTGAAGCTTCTTGGAGTAGTTAGAGTGTACCCTGAGGAAAGAGGAATAAAGGAAATCATTGTACGTAGCTCTCCAACTTGTTACTGTTACTTTAAGTTATTCTAAAACCACAACTTTATAACAACTCTTGACATGATAGAATATGAATAGTTGCTTATCATTTCATCACTCATATTTTGCTATGTTAGAGTTGTAACAAAGTTGTGGCCAAAATAATTGTGATTTTTTTTTTTTTCTGTTACTTCTTAATATAATTCTTGTTTTAATCACCCTACTTCCCCCAAAAAGGGGAAAAAAGAAAAAAAAAAAGAAAAAAGAAAAAAGAAAAAAAAAAAGTCAATCCCCCATGGTCTTAAATTTAAAGGGATAAATGAACATTAAATTTTTTTTGTCAATTATTAGATTGTTATTTTTATTTATTGATACTTCAATAATTTAATAATTAGGAAATATCAATTGAGCTACAAGTGTTTTAATGGTTTATAATATTGTTAAAATCTACATTGTTAGCATTTTAATGGTTTATAATATTTTTTTATTTTATAACTTTTCCATGGGATTTACATTGAGTTTAGTGTAATTATGTCTTTAAATACATGGTAAAATTGCAGTAAGATTAGATAATCTGTCACTAGCCTTTCATTACAAGATCTTGAACCAACAGCACAATATTACAATAGAAAAGACTAGGAGTGATACCGGTATAATAGCGAACTATGGCTCTAAATCTCCAATGCTTAAGTAAATTTATTTATTTATTTTGGTAATAAGAAATACTAATTTGCTTAATGTGATAGTTGTTTTGTACTTATTCATAGGTAATGAGTGCTCTTAGGATATTTATTGACAAATAATTTTAAAAATGTTTTAATACTATTTTCGTGAAAAATATATAAAACTATCACACACAAAAAAAAAAAAAAAAAAAAAAAAAAAAAAAAAAAAACCAAAACCAATTGTTTTTGTTTTGTTTGTTTTTGTTTTTTTTTTTTTTTCTCATAAAAAATTTCAATTAGTATTTCACTATTTCCTAATCGAATGTCTTAAGGCATTTGTTAACAAAATCCTTAAATTATATATTTTAAAAAATCCCTCATTATTATATAAGATTATGTATTGGAAAGTTTTCTTATAGTTAGCACTATCCATTGTGGTTGTAATGACTAATGAACCTTAAATGGTGGTCATTATCAACCCCATTATGTATGTGATTCTTACAATATACTCATTAATTTCAATAATGGGGCAGTAATAGTCTTTCTCGATCTAATAATTGGTTTCGGTATTTGGACATAATGCTTAACTAGTATGTAGCCCCGTGCTACCGCACGGAAATGGATATATTATTAAACATGAGTTTATTCATGTTTAAAAGGCTCAGGTAAGTCTAAATTTGTATTATTAAATCTCTCTCCGGAAAATTTACATTGTTCATAACCTTTACCTTCACTTAAAATTTTAAAAACATGGTGACTCACATCTGCCATCCAGACATTTACAACCGGGTCCTCTCCAGCAGCCTGTAAAAAGTATCATCCACCGGTTCACAGCAATACTTTCTTCATTGTTATAGGTGCCAAACCTGAACAAAAAGCCAAATCTAAAAATAGTGAATTTTAGGCATAATGTGCATCTAATCACATATTAGCAATTTATAACAAATGTCAAGATGCAAACTTTGTAAGTGAATAGTAAACAAAACTCAGTGTTAGAACCAAGAAGAAAGCACTTTAATCTGAAACTCAGTGCAAATGTAAAGATGCAAACTTTGTAAGCAATTTATAACAAAGATGCAAACTCTGGCTTTGCTATCTTTTTGGAAATTATGCAATGTATCCAAACCAAGTTCTTATCACCGATATTAACCTCTTTGGTTTTCATGTTTGATTGCAAAATCAAGAAAAAATTTAATTAGCACAGTAACTCACTTGATTCGATACATAGAAGTGGTTTTAATGAGAATGAGCCCACATACATTTAGCCACATGATACAAAATTCAACTTTAATTTCACCGATATTAATCTCTTTGGTTTTCACGTTTGACTGCAAAATCAAGAAAAAACTTAATCAGCACAGTAACTCACTTAACCCGATACATAGAAATGGTTTTAATGAGAATGAGCCCACATACATTTAGCCACATGATACAAAATTTAACTTCAATTTCACCGATATTAATCTCTTTGGTTTTCACGTTTGACTGCAAAATTAAGAAAAAACTTAATTAGCACAGTAACTCACTTGACTCGATACATAGAAGTGGTTTTAATGAGAATGAGCCCACATACATTTAGCCACATGATGCAAAATTCAACTTCAATTTCAGATTCTAGACATATGACACAAAATTAAAACTCTAATTTGGTGTGTACACGTGGCACACAATTAGAGTTCTAATTTGGAATTCAATTTCACACTCTCTTTGCTTCACCTATTATTAATTTTGGTGTGTACACATGGCACACAATTAGAGTTCTAATTTGGAATTCAATTTCACACTCTCTGCTTCACATATTATTATATATATATATATATATATATATATATTAGGAATTAGGATGTTCTGGATTGCTTATTAGATGGATACGCCAGTCATAATAACATAATGCAATAATATCCAACCTCACTTTTTTGGTCCATTTCTACCAAATTGTTCTCAAACCCTCTTTGTTTGTTACTTTCTTGACAGTGTCTATTTTTCCAAAAAGATAGATTGTGTAAATCAAGGACTTGCCCCCCATGGAAACTTCCATCCGGCATTTTCGTTGCACAACTAAAGTGAAAAGTTGGATTGGAAAAAGAAAGTGAATTAAAAGTTTAAAACAAAGAAAAAGTGATTCAAAACAAAAAGCAAAAGAAAATTAGAGAATTTCTTTTACTTACTGCCTTAATTTGTGGTTTTCACTATTCAACACAATTTCCCTTTACGATTTCTTCACTTTAAAACTTTTTTTTTGGAATGCTTCAGTGAGAAGGTGACTCTTGAAGTTTTGACTTTTGAGTCTTCTTGGAATTGTTGATTTTTTTTTTTTTACTCAAAGTAAGTGAAGAAATTAAAAATAATAATAAAAAGTAAGTGAAGAAATTAAAAATAATAATACCTAACAAAAGTGAGGTATTAAAAAAATTTATTTAAACAAATAAAGTAAGTTTTTCAAATAAATTCAAACAATAACTATATTGAATTGAATTATTCTCCAAAAGAGTAACACTTTATGTTTAATTAATGCAATCATATTTTTAATTTGAAAAACCTAAGCTACTGCACTTAAATAACTGAATTATATATCTTTGTGAATCAAAGAGGTTTTCCAATCTAATTATTGTGAAAAAAAATGCTTGTCATGAGTCATGGCAGTCCAAACCCATCAAATTCCAGTTAGTGGCCTGGACACTCAACAGGCTCAGCCAATTTGTTTGAACTTTGGACAATTCAGTTCCGTCGCACTGGGGCACAGCTCATCTCCATCAATGAATGACTACAAAAAATCAAGAATAGGCATTACAGCTCCATGTGTGAAAGGACCATCCACTGGCACGTCTGGCACCCAAAATAGTTTTGGACCGCAACTGAATAAAGTGAAATAATTTCCTACGCTCTGTTTGTTTCTTGTTTTTTTGTAGAAAATGTGTCTTTTTAAAAAAAATATTTTTTATAAAATTATCTCTTTTTTTTTTTTTTTTTTTTTTTTTTTAAATATTTGTGTTTGGTAGTAATCTTAAATGAATTGAAAAATAATCTCATAATCATGGTTTTAGAAACCGGACCGAAGGCAAAACCGGATTTGCCTCCAATTCTCGGTTTTTGACCGATTTTACCTCGATTTTAGGCCTTTTTTGGGAATGGACTGGCCTCTGGTTTCCGGTTCAACCAGTCAGTCCGGTTTGGTTTTTAAAACCATGCTCATAACTTTCCTTATTTAACTTACTATGAGATAAAATTATTTTCCAAATAAAATTAGTGAAAAACAATATTTAAAAATAAACTTTATTTTTTATGTTGACTAAAAATAGATTTTCTTTGACTCATTTTTTCTTATGCTACCAAACATTAGAAAATACAGAAAACTATCTTTACGCAAAATTTTTCATTTAAAAAAAAAGTAAGTTTATATAGAAAATATGTGTTATAGTTCTTTACATAATTTTTTAAAACCAAATGGTGGAATTGTGGGAGCAGATTACTTTCCACTTAGTGAGATAAACTCTACTCGCGCATGGTCTCACCACCCCAAGGCTAATGTGTCTTACATTGCTCAAACTCAGGCGCTAAGAGTATTAGTATTTGTGGTGCTAAAAAGTTATATTGTTATTTTTAGCAGCACCAAATACAAAAATATGGCTATATTGGTAGAGCCAAAGCCAAATAATTTGACTCCACAACTACAGTGCACAAATACTTTTGGTTGTGCACTGTAACTCATAGGTAATATATATATATATATATATTTACATGTTCTCTTTTTCTCCCGCCAGTGTTCACACTGCTAGCTACTTTTATTCACGTGTTCACCTATGAAGGTTAGATTATTTATTGTAGTTGTTGTTATTGTTTATTATAGTGGATATATTATTTTATTGTATTAAAGCTAGAATAAAACCACTAATGTTAAGTGTTTTGTAGAATAAGAAAGTAAAATAAATAAAATAGCTTTTTGTGAAACCCTATTGCTAAATTTATGACTTCACATGCTCTAAAAACCCTAATGCTAATGTGTCTTGTATTAGTGCATCCACATTGGTGGAGCTATTTTTGTACTACAAAAAGCTACTTTATCTATTTTACCTACTCACTTTACAAAACATCCAGCATCAGTAGATCTATTTTAACTTTCAACACAATAAAATAGTATAAAAATCACAATAAAATAATATAAGAATAAAAGAACAACAGCAATGTGAATGCACAAACAATATATAACAGTGTGAACACTATATAAAAAAAGAAAAAAAATGAGTAAAAAAAGTGTGAATGCACAAATAATAGCAGCGTGAATACAGAAGAAGAGAAATAAGAAAAAAAGAAAGAATAAAAATGAGTAAAATAATCAAAAGCAACGTGAACGCAAAAATAAATTTTTTTTTTTTTTAACCTTCAGCTACAATGTAGAACCAAAAGTAGCCGTGCACTAGAGCCTGTGGAGCCAAAAAAATATAGATTTGGCTCTACCATTGTAGGGCACATTTCAATATTTAGTGGTGCTAAAATAGCTATTTTTATGCTCTCAGAGCATCTATTGGAGATGCTCTATATCTATTTTTTGGAGAAAAAAGCCCACTGTTCAACCCCAAAAACCTACTCCAACAGCTTCTCCATCTCCATTTTTTAGATTAGAATTGCTACAGTGCTTCTCTACAAGTAGAGAACACTGTAGCAATGACTGTAGTACCTCTAAACAATATTCTCCCTTAAAATAATACCCAGTTGAATAAAAAAATAATTCTTTCTCTCTCATTCCTTTTCTCTTTCGTTCTTCACTCTCTCGTGGTTCTCTATCTCAACGATAACATACCACAATCAAAACAAAAACATAAAACCCAATTGAAAGATTTGAAACACAAAAACAATCTTTCTCATATGCCTAATGAAATCTAAATAATAAAATAAAACTAATCAAACTAGAACAAAAAAAAAAAAAAAACATGTAGAACGCCGATCTCCACTTCTCTGTCGATGATCTATGTGTGTATGAGAGAAAATTTATTTGGGTGAGATAGAGGGAGAGAGTGTTCTAGAATCAAGTAGAAATAAAAAAAGTAAAAGAGAGAGAGAGAGAGAGAGAGAGAGAGAGAGAGAGAGAGCTAAAGGAATAATATGGAATGAACTAGAAAAAGAAAAAGAAGGTAGATAGAGGAAAGGAGTAGGATACGTGTGTGTGGATAAAAAACCAAGAGAAAAAAAAGAAGAAAAAAAAGAGAGAAGAAACTTATGGATGACAGATGGTGTGAAGGGAAAAATAATATAAAAAATAAGAAATGACAATTAAGAAATGCTACCATAATATTTTCACAATAAATCTTAAGTAATAAATTGTTATTAGCTAATATTGGTGAGTAAAAAAATAATTTCAGCAGTGTGTTCAAATTAGAACTAGTAACAACTTTTCACGTAAGATTTTGATGTGATTCTTGTGAAAGTATTGCGAATACTTTTTCATTGAAAAATATAATTGTTGAGAATAAATATAGGAAAAATAAATGATGATAAAAAAAGAATAAAGAATGAATGAAGAAATAATATTTAAATGAGATGGAGAAAATGATTGAGAATTTGTTGGAAAGTGTATTTGAAAAAGTAGGTAAGTAAAAACTAAATGTCATTGTTCATTACCAAACAGTAAAAAATTTAAATAATCTGTCAGGAGATGCTCTTATTCAAAATCAAGCGCTAAAAACGAGGTAAAACTCCAGTGTTGAAAACAAGGTAAAAAGGTGTATAAAAAAGGTGTATATAATTAGATTTTGCTAATGTGTGCTCTAAGGGTATACAATAATTAATCATTTTTGAAATTTTATTTTTAGGAAATTGAACAATTATTGACAGCTTTTTTAATTCCTAATAAAATGTTTCTAAAAATAAATGGCTTAATAAGGGCACACATTAACCGGACCCTAGATAATTTGGTGTGATTGTTGTAATATTATTAATGAGAAATGCTAACGAGTGCCCTTAAGACATTGTTTAATAATCCATTTAAACAAAGTTTTTATTGAGAAAGAAAGAAAAATAATTAATATTTTGACAGCTTTTTTCATTTCTAATAAAAGCGATGTCAAAACTTTTCTAAAATAAATTGTTAACCAATATTCTAAAGACATTCATTAACATGACCTATTATTAATTTATTTTTATATGAGCTAGCATTACTTTATTACGCAAGACTTGCGATACGCCTCAGCATCACTTGTGGAAAAATATTGTGTCGAAGTTAAAATAGGTAGCTAGGTTAGCTGTTGCCAATTCCAAGTCACGAAAACACAAAAAGAGCTCTGCGGAAATTACAGGGAAAAGGGGCCCTCATTGCTTTTTTTTGTTTTTTTTTTTGGCTGAAGGGCCCTCATTGCTTATATATATATATATATATATATATATATATATTATAGTATAATAGTATATAGTCTGTCCTCATTTTCCAGGATTCGCCTGTACTCTTATTCTTCAATAAAGTTTAGAGATTGGGTGGTCCATATGTAGTGTACTCCTGACTTTTTTCACTCGTGTGAAGGATGATTCGTCAAAAAAATTCTTAGTAATCCTAGACTAGGGAGAAATTATGTTTCCTCCTCCCATACTCATGGTAGATTATATTATGAATTTAATGAGTGGACTTTATTATGAATGTGAGTAGAAAGAACAAAATTCTCTATGCTCTAAGAGTACCTAAGAATTATTCTGATTTGTCTCATTCCCATGAATTGTGATTTGAATGTACAAACGATGATACAGACTTTTTAACAGTCTCGTCACGCTCACGCTCACACTCTGTATTGATACGATGTAGTGTACAAATAAGCATATGGCTATCAATTTTGCGTACACTACTAATTAATCAATGTTTGTAATTGGTGTTTTGATCTAATAATAAAGTATAGGATCATCAAAAGTGTACGCTATAGGTTAAAATTCTATAAATTAATAAAAAAAACTATATTCTTCTTCTATCTTTTGTTATTAGCAAAAGAAATACTATATTCTTATATTATTTCCTTTATGTCATCAATTTTTAATATTTAGAATCTAGAACATTTTAAATCTTATAATTAAATTGATGATTATCTATAGATAAAGATTAGGTTAAGTGGTCCCAATTAATGCGCCAATCCACACACTTTATCTATTTCCAACCCCAAAATGGAAGTGTGCATTAATCTTTTTGTATGACTTCCTCTAATCTCTATCCTAATTCATAACATTCCCTAAAACAAATGCTAAAACTATTGCAACTTTACTAAGCTTATAAACTTATGTGATAATAAATATTATTAATGGATTTTAACCACTTTATATATAAATATTTGAATTGTTTATTTATGATTGGTGATGTATTTAGTAAGTAATAAATCTTGTAAACACTACTTATTTCTAAGGCCCACTTGTACACTCTAGTGGGTTCACAATGAACTGTATAAGGTACCAATGCTAGTAATCCTCTCATTGTTCACACTTCCCACCGCCCACTTCTCTGTGGCCTATTAATGGTAAGCATTCACATTTGCATGAAAAGCTGCTTACACTTCTAAGCTACTTTGGTGTAATTGAATTGGTCAAATTGGATAAGCATCCATGTATGCATGCATGGTGGTGCAAGCAAAATTAAGCTTGGTCCGGAGTGTTGATTAAAGTGCATTGGTTATTTTTTTAGATAGATGCACAAATTTTAATTAAAGAGATACTTGTTTATTAATATTTGTTATTTTCAATTAGGATCCTGTTAACGAGGGCTTGAAAGCTATAATTACAATTGAGTTTTATTTATTTATTTATTTTATTGTAATCGATCAGTTTTTTGGGTGCAGTCACACGTGGGTCATTTAAAGAAATATTTGTTTATTTGTTTTTATTTATTTTTATTTTTATATAAGATAGAAATTCTACTCTAACATAATATAAGTGTATACGTGTGTGAAATTCCCTCCTCAAGAGTAAAAACTTCGACCCTTACCCTCACACCCTACAAGCACTTATACTTGTAGCTTATACTTGTAGAGTGATTATCACACTAAAGATACACAGTGACAACATAGCGATCCAAAAAATTATGAAAAGAGTATGTTTATAAAGCCATTACACAAGGGACAAACATTAATGACATAGTTCAAGAGCTAGCGCGTAGATTGATAACCATTGGCCCATTGTTGATGGATAAGGTAACTAGAAAGAGAGAACTGGTTGGAGTCTTGCATTGCAAGAATTTGAAGGAAGTCATTAGTCAACGCTCATTAAAAAATAGTAAAAGTCAAACTAACATGCATAAGATTGAGTGGGCCGTCCTGTTTATTCTTCGGCTGAAAGTATGGCTGATTATATGACGTTAACATGGAGGCTGTAAGAGCATCCCTTAGTATGTGTAAAGTTGCGCAAAATAGAAAAAAATAACTAATTTTACATATTTTGAACAAAAAAAATTCACATCAGTGGGTGTAAAATTGTGTATAGATGTACAATTGCTACAGTAACCGTGCATATATGCACAATTACTGTAGTAATTGTGCATTATATGCATGATTACTGTAGCAATTGTGCATTATATGCACGGTTACTGTAGCATATACATTTAATATTTTAATGATTTTTTTCTCTCTCCTAGGCTCTATTGCTCTCACTTTCACCTCACTTTCCTGCTCTAACCAAAGAACCTCACTCTCCCTTTTTCTCATTTCATCAAATCATCAAACTATCTGATCTCTCGCCGATCAAATCATCTCTCACCACCGTCGTCGATAGCCACTGCCTTGATCTCTCACCTATCAGAGAAACAAAGTGAAATTCAAAAGCGTACCTCCTCCATTCCCTAAGAGCGAAGCCTTCCCTAGGCTCCATCTCCATCTCTATCAGAGGGGGCAAAATCAAACTGTCCGATCTAGGAAACCTTCCATCGAAGTCTTCACCGATTGTTTCATCGGCGTAGATCTCTGAGACTGGCTACAACGCGAACGCGTCATCTCTGGTGGAAAAAGAGGTGTCGTTGTTGTTGTGGAAGATCGTTGAATTAGTGGTCGAGTCCTTAAATGGGTCAAAGTTGGCAAAATAAGTTGCAGCGAATGAGTCGAATCATTGGGAGGGTTTGATTATTGGGTTGTTTGATTGGTGTCCTTGAGTGAGTCAGTTTCGTTTTTTTTTTTTTTTTTTTTTTTTTTTGATGTCGTTGTTTGATCAGTGGGTTGTTTGATCTCATTGTTTGATTGCCACTTGATGATTGTCGCTGCTCTGATCGTTGATGGTGGCAGGGTATTGAGTCAAGAATGAATATTTTATTAAATAAATGTGTAGAATAGACAAACTGAATAGATGTATAAAATAGAAAAAAAAACATGTTTTTTCTTGCAAAATAGACAGAAATTATGCATCCACTAATGTCAATGGATGCTCTAATTGGCGAAGTCTAAAACTTGAGACATTTTACATTGAGTTCGGGTGTATCTAGTTGGCTAGGAATAATATTACTCTGTCTCATTCATAATATAGTTAGCTATACGATGATAGAATATAATTAACTTTTTAAAGAATTTGAATTTCATTGTACTTGTTGAACATTAGTTCTAATACCATGTTAAATATGCTAAAATAAATGCGAAAGTATAATACAAAAACACGAGAGTTACGTTGTTCAACTTGACAATATTCTAATAATAGTTACGTGTTACAATGAACCCAACTTGAGTGTATATAAGAGACTAAATCCTAGATTAACAATATATTCACTATGGTTAATAGATGTGCAATATAAGTAGAAGACTTTACTTACATACAAGATAAGATTAGGCTTAGACCTACTTTATTGGGCTAATATATCTCGAGCACTAATTAGTATCAATTACATCTTATTAAAAAAAATTGTCAATTCTTTTGGATGAATTATTAGTTTGTTATCAATATCCAAGCTACGATGAGAATTGACTATTGAGAGGGATTTATTTCGTTCTTTTGTTGGGTATTCTTGGGAGTTCATGAGATCATCATATTATGTCTTTTATTGGGGCAATGACTCTGACTAAGCATTGAAAAGAAGGATGAGGATTAAGAGTTCAATCCTAGCAAGAAAATTTTCTTTTCTTCTAAAAAAGACAACTCAAACATTAATGCAATTGGAAGTTAGAACACCAAAATTCAACTTGATTACGTGTTATATAGTTGGAGTTACTACTCTCTAGAGATAAGATGCTGACGACAAGGCCGTCAATTTATTTATTTAATGTGTGAGAATGTTGTATTCTATGCTCAACATTGTCGCATATTTAGGTACTAAAATTATAATTTATAAATCTGTTGCATTCTCTTATAATACTTTATCTTATAATATGTTCAAACTCGTGGGATAGCTAAAGAATATTAGTTTATAAAGCATTCATATTATGCTGTTCTTGTTGTCCTCTATGGCCAAGGGAAACATCTTGAAATAAGATAAGAATTGACCTGACCTTTTTTTTTTCCTCTCTTCACACGAGAAAATTTTCAATTATTAGCGGTGTTCATGGTTTTCTCGATTGGCACATTCATAGCGAAAAGAAATTTTACAATTAATTTTTTACTTTCACGCCAATTGAATCAACATCACGTGCAGGGACAGAGCCAGAGCTTTGAGTTAAGGGGAGCGGGTTTACTGTTGGCTATTTGCAGCGGTTTCAACCTTTGACTCTGCTACTACTTAGTTGCTGCGTTTTTTTTTTGTGTGTGTGTGTGTGTGTGTGTGTGTGTGTGGGTAAGAACAAAATTATTTTTGTCTAGAATTTTTTAAATGATTTATTTTAAATAAAATTGGTTAATTGAACTTTTTTTTTTTTTTTTTTTTTTTTTTAAGTTTCACTATTGGTAATTTTTGTTGTTGAGTTATTTTTTTGGGGCTTGTATATTTTGTTTTAGATTTTAGATTTATAAATTTTTTTTTATAGTCACTAAAATGAGGAAAATACTAGCACTACAAACTTTTTTTTTTATAAATTATTGATGTAATAACTGGTTACTAGTAAGTAAAAAAATGATGTGAGTGGTGGGTCTATGTGCGAACCAATAAGAATTTGCTACCAAAACAGGTTGTAAAAATGTTGTAAAAAATTTTGTGAGTATAGTATTACTCTTAAAATAATCAATGATATTGTTTAAGGGAAAAAAAAAGTTATTTTATAGAGCAAAATTGCTAAAATTAGTACACACACATACATATATATATATGGCAAAAATGCAAAACTGACCCTCTAACTTTCAGCCTTTTTCATTTCAGTCCTCTAACTTTCAGTTTTGTCATTTCAGTCCTCTAACTTTCAATTGTTGTCAATTCAGTACTCTGTTAGATCTCAGTTATCTACTGCTGTTAAGTGAGCCAAAACGACGTCGTTTTGGCTCTTTTTTTTTTTTTTTTTTTGGTAATTAAAAAGAATTAAGAAAACTGTTATTTAAAAAAAAAATTCTTTTTTTTTTTTTTTCACATTTTCTCTCTTGCTGGACTCTCTCCCGCTTTCTCATTCTCTATCTCTCTGTCTCACAGTGCCGTGGTGCAAGGCCTCACCGCCGCCGCCAGCCTCCACCCACAACCTCCTTGCCACCGCCGACCTCTACCTCTCCATCTCTCTCTCTTTGTCACTCACTCCACCAAAATCTGAAACCCAAAGTCTTAGACCCCCTCTCCACCAAAATCTAAAAGCAAAGAAAATAATCTCACACCCTCTCCCCCATAATCTCAAACCCAAACTTCATACCCAAAATCCCATGATCATCTCCTTCACAATCTAGGTAGTACTGACCACAGCCCTAAACTGAGAATTTTAGGGGAAGAATGGGGAGTCTGTCTGGGTCGGCAGCTGCAAGAAGAGCGAGAAGAAAGAGAGAGAGAAAACAAACCGGGAAGAACGGGCATGGCATAAGAGGCGACGGGTTTGGGCGTTTTCTTGACCTCGATGAGGCACATGCGGCAGTTTCCGGTGATGGAGAGGCGACTGTGGTAGCAGAATCGAGGGATATCGACGCCGACGATTTCGCAGGCTTGAAGGACCATCACGCCTTTTGGGACTTTCACAGAGAACCCATCGACAAACACTTCGATCGCGTCTTCCGGGTTGGGGAAATGGACTCGGGCTCCAGCCACAGTGGACTGGGGCGACGGAGGAGGGGGATTTGGAGTCAGGTCCGGTTAGTTTTGGATTTAGAGGGTCTTTCTAAATATATTTTTTAGAGGTCGGAGTGGAGGTTATGGGTGGAGGCCGCCGCCGGCGATGAGGCCTTGCACCACGACACTGCGAGAGAGAGAGAGATAGAGAATGAGAAATCCAAAGTGTTCGACAAGAGAGAAAATGAGTTTTTTTAATAACTATTTTCTTAATTTTTTTTAATTACAAAAATATTTAAAAAAAAAAGAAAAGAAAAAAAAAACCCCAAACTTAACAACAGTAAGTAACTTAAATCTAACGGAGTATCGAATTGACAACAATTGCAAGTTAGGGGACTGAAATGACAAAACTGAAAGTTAGAGAACTGAAATGAAAAAGACTGAAAGTTAGAGGGTCAGTTTTGCATTTTTGCCTATATATATATATATATATAATATTTTTTTAAAAAAAATTTAGGAGGGCCATTCCCCCCCTAGTCCAAAGCTAGCTACGTCCCTGATCACGTGATATATGCCTTGTGAGACTAACAAGTAACAACCATGCATAAATACAACGAAAGGTCTTAATTTGTTTTGCTATATAATAATAAAACTTTGTTCTTTCCTGCTAGTTGTTCTAGTAGGCCAAGTTGTCTCTGTTAAAATACATTTTAATTTGAATTCTTCCCCTTAGTTTTTGAACCATATTGTAACCGTTGGGTACACACTGACACTGTTTTTGTGACTGCATGTTTTTGCGTATTTAAAACAATTCTATGATCTTTAACTTACATATTATATTTATATATAATAATCATTGTTCTTATTTTAAAGATTAATAATCATCGATTTGGTGCTAATCAACTTGTTTAAACAAAAGAGCATGAAAAAGAGCGAGCTTAGTTTATTTCAAATGCTAATAATTATCAAAAGAAGAAGCCTTCTATGAAGCCAAGCTTATTCTTAGCAATGAGTGACTTCCTAACAAACCGAGCCCAAGCAGGATAATTTTCTCCACCAATTAGAGAGAGGTTGAGAAACAAGAACAGCACCAGGATTTTCTCCATGGTGTAAAAACAAAGGATCATTCATTCACATTTGATGAATCTTGTGTTGAAGATTGAGTTTCAGAGGTTGAAGCAGTAGCTGTACCAGTGGCAACCAGGGAAGGAGCTTCGAAACTTTTGAAGAAGACGAAGAAAAACGAAGAAGAAAGTTCCCAAATCTATTAAAAGAAGAAAACCCTAGGTTTTGTGCTTTGATACCATGTGAAAAACTAATTGGGAAAAAATGATTTCATTGCATTAATTAGAATTACAGAAGCTAATCTATATATACAAACTAAAGGAAGTAACTACCTCTAACTAACTCCCATAAAATGTGCTAATCAGAAAAACAAAAACTAAATACTAACAGCTTTTGGCATGTGTATTACTAACAGTAGTTGGCACGTGTGAAACATATATACAATATACTACTAACTAAACTACAAGACGTATATAGCAACTAACTACATGTCGTGTTCTCCCCTCAAAAAAAAGAAAAAAAAGAAAAAAAAAAGAAAAAACCTACATGTCATGCTTTGTTCTTCTATATCTTGACTTCCCTTGTTTTCTGTGTGTATGAGCTTATCTGTAGCAATTGGTTCTTTGACAATAGATTCAGCTTGACCAGAAGGCTTCTTCTTTTGATAGTAATGACCAATTTTAATAATGCTCTTTCCAATAGTACATGTACCCTTTAATTAATATCTGCCTCTTTCTTTCTTTTTCTTATTTATTTATTTATTTATATATACTTGTGGAGTGACCATCGCACCAAAAGTGTGCAGTGGTATATTTGTCTCTTTCAATTAAACAATGTTTTATTTACAAAATTATTTGTCATTTGGTTAAATGCATTTAGTGGAGGTAGTCAACTTTCAGAATTTTATTTATTTATTTATCATTTATATTTTAACTTCTCTGTGGTCTAGTTACAATGACGTGAATAATGATAATTACTTCTACGGCACATTTTGGGTCAACTTACTAGACATTAGTAAAGCATGGATAACGCCATAACGGTCATTAATAGGGCAAATTTTCTTTGTTAGGTCATCCAATGACCCACCGAAAAGAACGAAAAGGATAAGCCATTTTTAAATGAGAACTAGTATTATGAGTGTCCAATATACAACTTAATTAAAAAATAATATGTAATAAATTAAGATTATATACAACTTAGCGAGTCATTTCACAAAAATGCATTAATTTTACATGTATATAGCCATGTATTGTGCTAGTTTATAGTGTAAAATTTATTATATTAAAACACATATAAAATTATAATATATAATTAAAAATAATTATTAAATTTATTTTAAATTACTTTAAATTAGTTACTTGACATAACTACAACTTCTCTAAAACTCAACTTTAAAAAAAATAAAATGTCTATGTAGATTAATATCAAAACATTAAATTAGTATCAAGTATCAACATAAAATAATCCAAATTTTGAATCATTTAAAAAATATTTACTGATGTTTGTATCTACACTCTACGGAGTACAGACTCGAGGGACTTGTTTTTTTTTTTTTTTTTTTTTTTTTGGTTTAAAGAAGTATTCAGTTTTGATGTCAAAAAATAATTTTTTTAAAAAAATTTGTTTCAAATTTTCTAGTTTAATAATAATTAAATAATGGATCTTTGTCAAATTTTCTAAACTGCTAGCATTGTAAAAAAGCTAGAAATTAATCAGTACAAGGAGTAAAGCAATACTCCTTGTACTGATTTAGTTTACTTCGTATATATGCTTTTTCTCACAATGTGGCATCTAGCGTAGGTTATGGCTGCCACTTTAAGTTCTTTAATTAATAATGATCACTTGTAAGTTGTAACGATCCAAGCATATAATTATTCTTATTAATAAAATAGAAACGTCAACTTAAAAGTGATTATTAACATAACATATGATCACTTGTGTTCTGTGTGTTTAAAGGGATTGTTCATGGTGAACAATCCCTACAGTCAAAGGGCAAATGCATACATGCATGTAAAAGTGCTTGCCTCTCTATTAGACCTGTAAACGTTGTGAGGTGGGGGAAGTGAATTTTATCTTCGTATTTACTATCTAGAATTGACTTAATCATAGGGAAAAATCCAAAACAAATTAACAGTTATTAAGTTTTTGTGTCTATCTAAAAAATTGACAAAGCAGTAGAGTCAAAGTTTTAGTAACGATTTTAAAGATAGGATAAAAGAGAGTGAAAAAAAAAAAAAAAATTTGTGTCTATCCAAAAAATTTATAAAGCAGTAGAGAAAAAATTGATAAGAACAATTGCTAAAATTTAGTATAAAAACTAGGCAATTAACTAGGATATTCATGGGTAACCACATCTTTTAAACCGTACTTTTATTACATAATCCAAGTTCTTCGCTCTTAAATATTGTTTTTGTAAATATCGCGGAGTCAAAAGTTAATGATATATATGTATTTTTATCTAGTGATCTAATCTTTTAGATACTACCATTTTTGTAAAGATCACGTAGTCAAGAGATTCACTTAAGACTCAAGAGTTGATAATATGTGAATATATGGATATACGGTTTTTGAATTTTTATCCATTTTTTTTATTATTACATTGCAAAAGGTTTTTCAAAATTTTCTATTTAAGATGCTTCAAAATTTTTTTTTTTTTTCTATTTAAGAGTTTTCTCTCATCTTAAATCAAAGAGATAACTGATAACGTATAGATAAAAGGAAAATTAAGTCATAAATTTTCTCTAGTATTAAGTTCATTTTTTCTAATTAAATTAATCTCCCTTCAAAAAAAAAAAAAAAAAAAACCGGAAGTTGAAAATAATAATAATTAAGTTTTTGTGTTTATCCAAAAAATAAATAAATAAAAAGTTGATAAGAAAAGTAAATTGTTGTTTTTATCTTTTTATTTAAAAATTTGTTGCAATTTGGTACAACAATTTTTTTTTTTTTTTTTGGAGAAAGTGGTACATCTACTTAACTTAACAGCGGATTCTAAATCCAACTTTTTATACTGTGATATAGTATATGATATGATTTAATTATTGTTAAGTCCCTATAAATAGTAAAACACTTTTAGCCACAAATTTACAAACCACACATTCTATTATTTAAGGAGGAAGTTTTTAGTAACGGACTTTTGGTCTCACTCTCTCAAGCTCTAAAGCTATTTATATTTTACTATCTTTCACACTTTTTTCATTATATTTTTAAGTATGCAACTAATATAAGAATGGAGTGTTTTTTTCTATTTATGTAGGACCTAGGTTGCATCAACCTTCAATAGAGCTCCATTCCTCCATCAAACAAAATTTTATTATGCAGGTGTCAGACTCAATCTAGTGTATCAACTAGTGCCAGACCTCACAGGCTCACACGTGCAATCAAGGTACTATTTTGCCACGTCCTCTCCAAATGTTTCCACCACCTACCCTTACGATTTTTCAGGTAAGATTGTTTTCCAGGACTAACAAATGATACTCTAAGGATACACACAATGTAATAACATGTAAAGATTGTAAATTGTGATTGAAATAATATCAATTTCACATGTTGTCAAATTGAGTGTTTTTACACTTTTCGTTAACTAATAGCTTATGAAAATTTGTACATTATCGTCTACGTTTTCGAAAGGTAAAGACACCTAAACAAGTAAAGACTAAATATTAAATCCCCACGATTAGGGCAATCGGTTTGAAATAATGTCTCATTAAACGGAGGTCATTATCGAAATTGCCCCTAACCTTTTCCCAAGAGCAAAACTGACCTAGAAAAAATAAGAAAAGAATGCATACAGACCAGTTTTGCCTTATGTCCAACAATATATCATCTGTCTCTCATAATGTCCATCTCACACCTTCTTGAGTCAATCAAACTGGAGGCCATTGTGGTTACTCAAGACTTCTGACCTCTTTTGGCTATTAAATAGATTTAATCAAAAAAAAAAAAAAAAAGAAGATGAAAGTAGTTTTTACTTTTTAGGACATTAGAGATTTGAGAACAATTTATTTATTTATTTATTTTTTTTGTGTTAAAATATATTCATACTTTGAAAAATATGAAGTTTTAAAAAGTTGTACATAAAACCAAAAAAAAAAACTAACATATAAGTTGTACCCAAACACTTGCTCAGAGACAGATTACACCAAGTCGCCAACATATAATTCAGTCTAAATTATTCCACAAAATAAAAATTCAGTTTAAATTCAAGCAGACTTTAAAGAGATGCAATGTAAATAATGTTGACTGTCAGCATTTACTACATCGGGAAAAAATATAACGACCTCGAAGGTAACAACCACACAAAAACCAAAAAAAAAAAAAAAAAAAAAAAGGTAACAAACACAAAGGCTCATGAGTGGTATATTAATTTCTGGTTAATTTATTAAGTGGACCACCTATTGATATGGACCAGTTTATTTTTCTTAGTAATAGGACCCATTTCTATGAAGCGCTTTTTAGGTCCTGCTTAGCTTATATTTGAAAATGTGAATGACTCTCGTTGCACCATGTCTACGACTAGTAGGTCTAATATTTAATTTGGACCATCATCAAGTGGATGCCCTGTCCCGCCCCCACTCCGAGTTGTCAACCGTCTCATGTGGATTTTCCTTACCTGAAAAAGGAGACAAGACGGTAATGGATTTATCGATCCCATCCTATTTTTCTAGTTAGAGATATATTAGCCTATTAGTATAGGTCCAAACCAAATTCTACTTTGTGTGCAAGCCAAGTTTTCTACTTGTACTAGAAGTCTATTAGTCTAGAGTTTAATTTATTATACATACACATGTTATGATTCATCACAACACAGGATTTATATTACACTATAATATATTATTGATATAGCCCTTTAGGGTTTCCTCCATGAATATAGGCCGTTAGGCTAAACCACGTAACTTTCGTGTGTTATTGTGTTTTACATTTTATGCTTTCGCTTCCGCTTCTGTATCCATACTAGCATGTTCAATATGGTGTATCAATGCTAATATTTAACATGGTATCAGAGCCACTGCTTTGACCTTTTCTTAGCAGTCTTGTCTTTACTGGTGTTACTCCATTCTCAACAACGCTTCCATTGTCACAACAGTCGCCGCAGCCTTTTGCCGTTGAATCTCTGACGTCTTCCAGCCGTTGTCATTGGATTCCAGACCTGCAGCCACTGCCGTTGAGGAGTCCCACACCATACAGACCACTGCACGTATCGTCACCGCCATGAATATTGCTTTGATCACATTTCTGTAGGCATCACTAAGATTGTCTTCCTCCGATCTACACGTTGGTGGAAACCTCACAGCCATCGGAGAAGCCATGCGCCCTCACATGCTGCCCAAAGATTCTGCTTCAGCACCCACGTGCCACCCGCGCACCACGCGCTGTCTTAAGCTTCAAGCTGACGTCATCTGTGACGTTATTAGTGCCACGCCAGCCCTAATTTACATCAGCATCCAGTCATCTGCTGACGTCAGTGCCACGTCATCTCTGTTGACCGTTGACCTCGTTGACTTTGACTGTTGACTGCCTTTAACCGTTGACTGTGACAGTTGACTTTGACCGGGCAGTTGACCGTTGACTTTTCCATGGTTAACTTTTTCAATTCAGGTTCTCCTTATCCAGTTTTTCACGTAGATTTCATTTTTGGAGTTTATTTTTGTATATTGTGTCTCTAAATGGACAAAAATGATATTTTTCTTTCTCACCCCATCAATACTATATTGGAGGGGAATAGGAATAACTTATCTTAGTCTCAAGCTATGCGCAATTTTCTTAAGGGTCGCATGCTCTAGCATTATTGTACTGGTGCAATCACTATTCCTGTCAAAGGGGCAAGTGAAGAAGATACTGCCTTCCTCAATCGCATGATTGAATGGGATAGTCACAACCACATGATCCTCAGTTAGTGGTTGAATTGCATCAACTCAGGCAAGAACCAGGGCAATCCATCAATGACTACTATGATCAACTTCGCTTCATTTGGGACCAAATTGACCTTTCTGATCCAATTTGGGCATGTTCAAAGGATGCTCAGCAATATGCAACCATTAGAGATGAATTTCGTCTCTATGAATTCCTGATGTCACTGCATAAGGACTTTGAGCCCATCTGAGGTCAGCTTCTTAATAGCAGTCCTCCTCCCTCTCTTGATACTGCTGTAAATGAGTTGGTCAGAGAAGAAGCTCGTCTTGCAACACTTCAAGCTCAGAATAAGTTGAATGTTCTGACTATTACTCCTTCTGCTCCTCCTATAAAGCAACCTCAGCAATCAGGTGATTCCTCTGGCTCTAGCAATCGTCGCAAGCAGACCAACAAAAAGTTCTGCAACTATTGCAAGCGTCCTAGCCATACCATTAAGACTTGTTACTGTCACAACAAATCTACTATTGCTACTGCTAATACTGAGCCTACTCCACCGATGCCTTCCATTTCAGCTAAGTCCCAGTCTTCTGGATCCATTATTAACCTCTCCCCCACTGAACTACAAGATATCATAGCTCAGGCTGTTCGTATGGCTGGTAATGCATCTCTTTCCATTGCTCTTTCAGTTCTATCTGGTAAGTCTTAAACTTGGCTTTTTGATTCTGCCTGTTGCAATCACATGACACCTCACTCGTCCTTATTCTCCAAACTTGACCTTACACCAAATCCTCTTAATATTCATATAGCTGATGGTTCCACCATGCATGGGAATAGTCTAGGTTTTGTTTTGACCTCCAACCTCTTTGTTCCTAGGGTCTTTCATGTACCTGACCTATCCTATAATTTGTGCTCTGTGGGACAATTAGCTGAACTAGGATATCGTCTTATTTTTTACTATTCTGGATGTATTGTGCAGGATCCGAGGACGGGGCAAGAGCTTGGGACCAGTCCTAGAGTTGGGCGTATGTTTCCCGTGGAAAATCTTCATCTTCCACCTGTTGCTCCTATTTCTGTTGTTGCTGCAGCTGCTGCAGTTTCTTCCTTACATTCTCTTGCACTTTGGCATTCTCGTCTTGGTCATGCCCCATCTTCTTGGGTACAACAGTTAACTTCTCAAGGTCTGTTGGGTTCTGTGTCCAAAGACAATTTTGATTGTACTTCTTGCCAGTTAGGAAAACAGCCAGCTTTACCTTTCAATAATAGTGACTCTATCTCTAATAGCATTTTTGAGTATGTTTGGGGACCTTCTCCTATTACTAGTATTGGTGGATCTCGATATTTTGTTGTTTTTATTGATGATTATTCTCGTTATAGTTGGATTTTTTCTATGAAATCTCGTTCTAAAATCTTACCAATATACAGTGACTTTGCAAAAATGGTTGAAACACAATTCTCCAAACGTATTAAAACCTTTCGATCCGATAATGCTCTTGAATATACTCAATATGCTTTTCAAGCTCTGTTACATTCCTATGGCACTATACATCATCTAACTTGTCCAGGTACCTCTCAGCAAAATGGTCGAACAGAAAGAAAACTTCGTCATATTCTTAACACTATTCGTGCTCTTCTTCTTTCTGTCAAAGTTCCTGCCCCATTTTAGGGTAAAGCCGCTCTTCATGCTATTCATACTATTAATCGCATTCCAAGTGCTGTCATCCATAATCAGACTCCGTATGAGCGTCTTTTTGGGTCACCCCCTGACTATCATTACCTTCGCTTCTTCGGATCTGCTTGTTTTGTTCTCCTTCAGCCTCATGAGCACAACAAACTTGAGCCTCGATCTAGACTTTGTTGTTTCCTTGGCGATGGCAAAACTCAAAAAGGGTATTGATGTTATGATCCTGTCTCTCATCGTCTCCGTGTTTCCCATAATGTTGTCTTTTGGGAACACCGCTTATTTGTTGAACTCTCTCATTTTCGTTCTTCCTTGACTAACTCCTCTGTTTTAGAAATATTTCCAAATGAGTCTCATGTTCCTTCTACAAATAATCTTGATCCTCCTTTGGATTTCTCTCCAGATATTTTTGATACTTCTCCTAGACAGGTAGAAGATGAACAGGTTGATGACGAGCTACCGCACCTTGAGCCTGGGTCCCCCGCTTCTGCTCTGCCTGAAGATCCTCCACAAGACATTCCACCTCACCATTCAACCAGGGTAAGATCCATGCCGACACATTTACTTGATTATCATTGTTACACTGCCTTTGCTACACTCCATGAGCCTCAAACCTTTCGTGAGGCCTCCACTGACCCTTTATGAAAGATTGCAATGAAAGAGGAACTTGACGCATTAACCAAAAACCATACTTGGGATCTGGTTACTCTCCCTCCTAGACAATCTGTGGTTGGTTGTAAGTGGATCTATAAGATCAAGACTCGCTCTGATGGGTCCATTGTGATCTACAAGGCTCGTTTGGTTGCCAAAGGTTTTACACAGGAGTATGGGATTGATTATGAAGAGACTTTTGCCCCAATTGCTCGTATCTCATCCGTTTATGCCCTCTTAGCCGTTGCCGCTACTAGTAAATGGGACATTTTTCAGATGGATGTTAAAAATGCCTTCCTTAATGGGGATCTGAGTGAAGAAGTCTATATGCAACCTCCTCCTGGTCTATCTGTTGAATCAAATAAGGTTTGTCGCCTTCGACGTGCACTTTATGGCCTTAAACAAGCTCCACGAGCTTGGTTTACCAAGTTCAACTTTACTATCTTTCACTTTGGTTACATTGCCAGTCCTTATGATTCTGCCTTATTTCTTCGTCGCAATGATAAAGGCACTATTCTACTTTTCCTATATGTGGATGATATGATCATAACTGGTGATGACCTCAATGGCATTCAAGAACTCAAGGATTTTCTCAGTCAGCAATTTGAGATGAAAGATCTTGGACATTTCAGCTATTTCTTGGGTCTTGAAATCACTCGTTTCACAAATGATCTTTATATTACTTAAGCCAAGTATGCTTCTGATCTTTTGTCTCGAGTTGGACTCATTGACAGCAAGACCGTTAACACTCTAGTTGAACTTAATGTGCATCTGACACCCTCGGGGAAGGGGGGGGGGAAACCATTGTCTAATCCCTTTCTTTATAGACGATTGGTTGGCAGCTTAGTTTATCTCACAGTTACTCGTCTAAACATTTCCTATGCTGTTCATCAGGTGAGCCAGTATCTATCTACTCCACGATTGATTCACTATACTGCTGCTTTGTGCATTCTTCGATATTTAAAGGGAACTCTCTTCCATGGCCTTTTCTACTTAGCTCAGTCTCCTCTTGTGCTCCGTGCATTCTCTGATGCTGATTGGGCAGGAGATCCCACTGATCGCAGGTCCACTACGGGTTATTGCTTTCTCCTTGGTTCTTCTTTGATTTCTTGGTGAAGTAAGAAACAAACTTTTGTGGCCCGCTCCAGTACTGAAGCAGAATATCGTGCCCTTGCTGACACCACATCTGAGCTCCTTTGGTTGTGTTGGCTTCTTAAGGATTTAGGGGTGTCCACATCCTTTGCTACTCCTCTTTATTGTGACAACCAGAGTGCCATTCATATTGCTCACAATAATGTCTTCCATGAACGAACTAAACACATCGAGATTGATTATCATTTTATTCGTTATCATCTTGTCCATGGTGCTCTCAAGCTCTTCTCAGTCTCTTCCAAAGATCAACTTGCTGATATCTTCACCAAGTCATATCCTAAGGGACGCCTTCGTGATTTGGTTGACAACCTCAAGTTGGTCTCACATCCACCTTGAGTTTGAGGGGAGTTGTTAACGTGTATAATATTGTGGCCTTTAGGCCCAGTTAGATTACTTGTATAGTACACAGTCTTGTATTATACTCTTGCTTGTACCGCACACATATTTACTTATATTGCACACGTATGCCTCTTATATAAAGGCATCCATGTATATTCTTCGATTAAGAAATACAATACTATCGCATTTAGTATTTCTAACAGCCATATTCATCCTAAAAGTATATATGTATATAATATATATATATATTTTTTTGTATATATTCTAGTACCAATTTTTCTTTTTGACCTAATACTCTCATTGTCACCCTTCCTCTCACACCTTTTATTTTCATCGACGTTGGCATCACCTCAAGACAAGCAAAATGCCTAGTATGCCTTGTTTCTCCCATCTTGAGCAAATTTTCTCGCCTCGAAAAATTTAGATTTTTACCTCCTTGAAAAGAAAGGTAGGACGCACATGATCAAACCTTATCTGGTCCCTTTTGCCATGTTTATATATGTTTCTCTTTTTGCTCTTTTATTTCATTTTATTGGACTAATTAAGATATGTGTTCTCTCTCATATTTAATATCTTAATTCAAGTTAGAAAAACCAAATACATGTGCACAGAGAGAGAGAGAGAGAGAGAACAGGAAAGCCAAGCTAATGAAGATGACAAGCTGAAGGACTCTAAAAGTACTTGATGCAACCACAGCTACACACCAAGTAGACAGAAAAAGACCTATCATCTTCATACCAACACTTCCACATGTTCCGGACATTGGTAGGTCAATTGAAAGCTAAATAAAACTTAGATAATACATTGTATCAGTACCCCAAGCATGTTTTGTAGTAGCAAGTTGGATACAATAAATACAATCCTCATAAAAGCAAGATATTCTTACAGTATTAATGATAATACATGGTATCCCCACCCCTTTTGGGCATAGCAATTGAATATAATAAATACAATCCTCATTAAAGCCATATATTTCATGTAATAGTTTCAAATTTCCATACCATTTTTTTTAGAGAGTTTAAACATATGGCGTCTGCTTCTGATAATAGCTCTTTACTATCAAACCAAGACACCAATCAGTTTTTGGTGTAGGCAGGGATTAAACCTTAGATCTCTTATACAACTATTAGAGACTTTACCAGTTCAACTAACTAGAACCTACATTTCCATACCATTTAGCCTATGATATGATATGCTAGAATGTGAAGAAAAATAGATTTTATTTTCGCCAAGGACCAGAGTTGAACTCCTTATACATAAAATGTTAAGATCATATTACAGTTACCTTTCAAGATTCAAAAGGATTAGCATTTTTTGTCCTATGCATTTGAACCGGAAAATTTTTAGGTACTCTTGGAGTACGGAGAAATTGTGCATTTTTTGTCCTATGCATTTGAACTAGAAAATTCCTATGCATTTTTTAGATCCCTGTAAACTAGATTGTTTAACCTAATTAATTAACCAAGTGAATAACAATCATATCATGTAAAGCTATAGAAAATATAAAGAACACAAAGATCTAATGACCTAGAAAAACCAAACCGGTAAAAAACTTGGGGAGGATTTAACCTAGCTATTCTCAAGGTAAAACAGATCCACTATGAAAGAATTGAAGTTTGTACAATCTTAGATCACTAACATCCTATTGCTACCTCGAGTAGAAAACTTACTACCATGGCCACGTGACAACTCCGAGTCCACAGACTACTTTTTTCCTTGGCCTTTGCAACACAAGCACCCACACTTATGATAAAAAAACACAAACTTTCCTGTTTGAGACTCCAAGACCACCCTTGAAGGTTTAGATCATTAGCACCTTTGATGACTAGAGAAGGCAGCAACTTCTACAACATCGGATCTTGAGATTCTTCAAGGAATAACTCCGGTAGAAAACATGAGAGAGCTTTATGGGTACAAAACCCTAAATACAAAAGAGGCACACTCTTCTCTCTTTGAAAAGACTTGAAAAATGTGCTTAGGGTTTCCTTTATATACTAGGAGTGTTTTACTTGAAACTCAATACGTTTAAGTAGAGTTTGGGCTGAACTCTTCTTTTTGTAGCTTGTATATTCTTGAATCTTGACTTATATCAACTTGAGCATTGTCTAATAATACCCATAGACTCTAATATCTATATCTAGACAAGTTTGTATTCACGATTTGCTAATTTTTCTAAACTTTTAGAACCTAAAAGAAGCAAAACAAAAACAACCAAAGACCTTTAAGTGAACATAAGAAGGAATTTTGTTGTAAAGTTTTTCAAAAGGTGTTTTGTTTCCTAGAATGGTTTGAGGTAGCCTGTTGATGATGTAGACAGTAGTCAAAACACATTCACCCCTAAAAGAAAGAGACACATTATATTGAAATTTTAATGCTCTAGTAATGCTTAGAATATGTTGATGTTTCCTCTCCACAACTAAGTTCTGTTGTGGAGTGGCAACATATGAATGTTGATGCAAAATCCCTTAATCAGCAAAGAAATCTTTTAGGAAAAATTCTTGAGCATTATCAGTTCTAATGGCTTTAATATGGGTGTGAAATTGTGTTGAGATCATCTTGCAAAAAAAAAAAAAAAATCAATAAAGGCCTAGTATCTAATTTGGATTTCATAAGATAGACCCATGTTGATCTAGTTGCATCATCAACAATTGTAAGAAAATACCTAAAACCATTATGAGTACATTCGGCAAATGGTCCCCAAACATCACAATGAATAAGATCAAAAGCAGTATTAGACAGATGATTGAAATAAGGAAAAGGTAGTCGTTTCTGTTTTGCAATGGGACAAAGAGCACAACCTTTATTACTATATATAGTGCTTACGTCAAGGAGACTGTCACACAAAGTCTGAAGTTTATCATATGATACATGACCTAATCTAAGATGCCAGAGATATGACTTTGTGGTGACAAGTACATCAACAACATTATTTACAAAAGAATTAAGAACAAACCCTAGAATAGAAGACAGTGCTGAAACAGATTTGCAAGAAACTAAAGTCTACAGCAGATAGAGATTATGATGCAGCTTACCCATTTCAATCATTTTCCAACAAGAAAGGTCATGTATAAAACACATATTGGATAGAAAAATGAAGCAACAAGACAAACATTTGGTTAGCTGACTAATGGATATCAAGTTGAAAGTGAAAGAAGGCACACATAGTGCATTTTCAAGGACTAAACTAGCTATTGCTTGAATTGTTCCTATGTGTGTGACAGCAACCCTTTCACCATTAGGCAATTGAACAAAAGAAGCAATAGAACTAGTAATTTTAGTAAACAAATCAACTGAATGAACAATGTGATCTGTTGCTCTTGTATCAAGAACCTAAGTATCTTGATTATAAGTTGTTTTAATTGAAGGATTAACAGCAAAATAGAATGTTTCATTCTTACGAATATAGAATCTTGCAAGAAATCACCAAGGATACCTGAAAATGCAAAATTGGCTATGTGAATTGCATCATTGGAACTGCCAGAAGTTAAGGCATGAGAATTCAGCAAAGAAAGAAATTGCTAATACTGTTCTGAAGTGAAAGAGAAAGAGTTATTCAGATGCACAACTTCATTCTAAGCTTGATCATCATCTACCATGACCTGATTAGTCATAGCAACTTTTCCCTTTTGCTTGTAGCCTGGTGGAAATCCAACAAGCTTATAGCATTTTTCCTTGATGTGCCCAACCTTTCCACAGTAACTACACACAGGCCTTCCCTTTCCAACATTCCCTTTGAAATTCTTGCCATTGTTGCCTGAAGAAGCAGAAACTTGATTGAAAAATTGGTTTTTGATAGCAATGGCAATAGATTCAACTGAAGGATTGGCATTAAAACTTGAAGATCTTTGCCTTTCCTCCTGGATTACCACAGAAAAGGTCTTATCTATGGATGGAACAGGTTCCATCGTGAGGATTTGAGTCTTAACTTGTGAGTAACAGTCATTCAATCCATTAAGAAATTGCATAATTGAATCTTGGTGGTGAAGATGTGCAATCTTCTCAATGACACCACAAGTGCATTTGCCACATGAACATGATGGCATAGGCCTCAGATTCAACAATTGATCCCAAGAAGCTTGAAGATCAGTGAAGAAGCTTGTCACTGTAGAATCTCCTTCTATCACAGTGGAAATTTGCTTCTGAAGTTGAGAAATCCTTGGTCTATTTGATTATAAAAACCGATTCTTGAGTGCATTCCAAACTTCAAAGGTTGTGTCTCTGTAAATGACACTAGCAGTAATGTGTGGTGAAACTGAATTCAAGATCCATGATGAGATCATTGAATTGCATTTTGACCAAGCCTATTTCTCAAGTGGTGTGATTGCCATTGATGCAGTGCCATCAACGAATCCAAGCTTACTCTTGGCATCTAAAGCCATTCTCATTGCTCTAGCCTAAGTAGGGTAATTATCCTCAGTAAGAGGTTGGGCAACCAAGATAGCACCAGGCGATTCACCATGGTGCAAGAAGAATGGGCTTCAAGGATCTTCCAATGGAGAAATCTCTCATGGAGAAGAAGTTGAGTTTGTTTCAGTGTTCGACACCGTTGACAAAGGTTCAAACTCTAATACCATATAAGAAAGAACAGAGTACAGAGCTTGAAGAAAGAGAGAAAAAAGCTAGAAGCTAGAGAGAAAATGGAATGAAGAAGAACTTGTATTCAATCCAATTGAATGAATCTGTACATGAAAACTGGCTTTATACAAAACAGAGTAAAAATAACTAACCCAACTTATGTGCAATCTGTTACAGCACGTGCAACAGTTAGTTACAACACGTGTGTAAGACTTAACACATAAACACACTACTAAAACTACTTGCAGCTTAACATAGTAACAAAAACAATAAAGCAAGCTACTGTCGTTTAATGCCTAATGCCTTATTTCAGCTGCTTTCTTCTTTTCTTCGTTTCTTTTCTTCCTTGTTGATCTGCTTTCTTCCTTGCTAATCTATACTACTTTGATATGTTGATCTAAGAAACTCCTTAGTTAGAATGAGATTCAGCTCTTTTACATTTTAGTACTGCATCCATGTATCATATGCACAAGCAATCAAATGTTGTCAAATGTAACAAGCTTCTACAACACCCAGTTACAACCTTACAGAGATTGAAATTTAGCACAATGGAATAATTCCAATGTACCTTTGTAGAGTATCAAAAAAGCAGCACAAGAAAAGAAATACCAAATAAAAGCAATATTAAGATATGTTCCACACCTTTGATTCTGCAACAGGAGCGACACCAACACTCTAATATTCTTACCCTACAGAAAGAAGAAAGAAACTCTCAACAATCAATTGAGCCTTATTACAACTAACAACAACAAAGTTTTAGTCCCAAATTTGAGGTTGGCTGTAGATTCAAACACATTAGTCAAGGTCAGCCACATGTAATCTTTTCCTCAACACATGTATTATTACAACCACAAGGTAAAAATTTTGTTCTCTCTTTGCTTTTCTTTTTTAAATAATAAAGAGGCAAAATGTTCCTAAAAATAAATGCAAGTATGCAACTAAGAGTAAGATACATATAAGTTCTCCATCTTCTGCTTCTATTTAGTAGTAACCATGCCAAATTATCACGGCATAACCACGCATTATTTAAGTTTGAATGAGGGAGATGGTAGAAGATGTGCACCAAAACTCCGACAATTTTCAATAGTTAAGGGACGATATCCCCTCTATTTCAACTTTCAAGCAAGCCAAATCCCAAATCCTAAAAGAGTATCATAACAAAAACTTCCTAAGTGCAAAAGGATAAGGAATTTCAATGAAGCACTACACATAGCCCACTTGCGTCATATCCAATAGCTATCTTGTCCCATAGGTAGAGTTCAAGGCTACCAATGTGCTTTTACGCAGCATGAAATGGAGCATTTTGGCCAATAGGTAAAGGCGTAGAGCCCAAACATCATGCTAACATGAAGATGAGACATTTTTAAGTTTCATGCTTGTAACGTGCTAATTTGAAATTTAATACACCGTATACAAGCTTTCAACATAGAAACGAATGAAAAAGGTTCAATTATATTAAGTAGCTTTGTTTTTTATATATACAATTAGTTGCATCAACGCTAGGGGTGTCAATGCTCGACTCAACCCGCAAACACGACATGAACTCACGAGTTTTTGCATGTTAGGGTTAGGCCTTAGCGGGTTTGGGTCATAAATGGGTCAACCCGAAAGCGATACGATAATAAACGTGTCATAAGCGGGTCAACCTACGTAGCTTGCATTAGACACGTTTGACATGCCAATTTATTTGTGTCAATATGAAATGACCCATTTAACACAACCTGTTTAACTCGTATAACAAATAAATATTCATTTTATTTTAAATTTGTCAAATACCTTTTCTATCCAACCTATATTTTAAATTTAAAAAGAAAACTGAGTAATTACAAAAACTTACAAGGGATATAATTGGAAATTGAAACTTTACAAACCCTAGATCTCTAAACCCAACAAATTCTAAATCTCTAAACCTTCTTATAAATATCTTATACCCTAGTTCTATAAATATTTTTTTGGCATAGAACTTGCACAAATGAAATTGGATGAGCTTGTGGGAGATGTTATGAATTTGGACATCAACAAAGAATCTATAAATGATAATTTTAGTCATAGTTAGGATTAGTATACTATTTGCTCCAACTCTTTCAATACTGACACTTAGCATTTGTTGAATATGAGGATATTATATTTTTATTGAACTATGTTATTTTATTTGTTGAACTATGTTATTTGGAATTCGGGTTAAAGTATATGCACTTCTTTTGGAGTGTAAAGAACTTATTTATATATGGATGCTATATTTTTGTTGAACTATATTATTTTTAATGTGGGTTGAAGACTTGAAGTGTATGCACTACTTTTGGGATGTAAAAATAAATAAATAAATAAATAAAATCTTGATGGATGTTATATTTAATATTATGCAAGTTGAAATGAGTTGTGTTACATTCGTGTTAACCCAACACGACCCATTTATTAAGTGTGTCAAGTGAGTTGGGTCAAGTCAACCCACCTTATTAACAGATTAGGTAAGGGTTGAAGGATCACAACACGATTATTAAATGGGTCAGGTTCGGGTTGAGCCATTTAGTCAAATACCCCTATCTCAACACAACACGAACTCAATACGCTAACCCGAATTGACACATCTAATCAACGCAATACGTGAGAATAAATAATTATTTTGTATTGTAATATAATGTAAAATTTTTTGAAGATAATTTGTTTTTCCTAAAAATTAAATAATTTCTATTCAGTTCAATTAGGTCTACTTCGGTCCAATTTGGTGCACTCAATCCAATTCAGTCCACTTGGTTAATTCGGTCCCCCTTCAATCTATTTTAGACTAATTGGGCCTTAAATTGATTATTTTTGTAGGTTTTCTTTTTAAGTTTAGCTAAAAAATTCACTTTTTAATTATTTTTTGGGTTGAAATGTGTGAAATTTTATTATATTTGGCTAAACACTTTAGTTTTGAGTTAAAAAACTATAAAGAAAATAATAAAATAGACATTAGAAATTATAAATATGAGTCCTAAAAATGCAATAAAAATTATAAATATTCAAAAGTCTTATTCGATCCAATTTGATTCTATTCAGTCCTTCTATCCAATTTGTTCCTATTTGGTCCACTCGGTCCTATTTAGTCCATTTTGTCCATTAAATTTCTATTATGTCTAATTCGGTCCATTTGGTCTTATTCAATCCACTTCGATCCATTCAGTCCACATTGACCCTATTCAGTCCACATTAGCCCTATTTTGTCCACTTTGGCCCATTTTGTATACATTGGTCCATTTTGTCTACTTTGGTTTTATTTAGTCTTATCCCGTCCGCATTGGTCCTATTCAGTCTAATAACAATAACAATACATTAATAACAAAAACTAAGATAAAAAATTTATATATGTAATAAATTAGCATGGTTTTAAAAACTAGACCAGACCGGTCGATTCAACCATGTTCAACTGAGAACCAGACCTTAATCTAGTCTGATTATTAATAAAAAATAAAATAAAATAAAATAAAATAAAAACCAAAAATAAGAGAAAAACCGCAAAAAAAAAAAAAAAAAAAAAAAAAATCAACAACCTCCGATACAACTGGAAAATTGAAAACCAGTATGGTTAAATCGATTTTAAGCAATTCTTCATAAAGGCTTCTGATGTTGTGTTTTAATGAATTTTTGGGGAAAGTACAATCACTATTGGAAAAAAAATAGATTCCATTTCTCATATGCTCTTGACTTAGGATGTGGGAGTCTTGCTATACTTTAGTCTTGCAAAATATTAAATGGGAATGGCAAGGATTTTTCGGACTAAAGTATAGCAAATTGAGTATAATCACCTTAAACCAGACCTAATAAGAAACCAAACTCGGCCGAAGTCTGCATAGATTTTTGAGATTTTCAGGTCTTGGGCTTGTATTTTTTTTTTTTTTTTTGGGGGTGGGGGGGGGGGGGGGGGGGGGGAGCATTGAGTCTTTTGCTTTCTTGGGATTTTTTTTTTTAACATTTGGCATTCATGACCAAATCTGTTTCCAATTTAAGCACTTGACCAGAACCTTGCCCAACTACTATGAATGTACTTCCTCAAAAAAAAAAAAACTACTATGAATGTAAGTAAAACAAATTGCTCTGTGTTCCATTAATTCCCCAATGCAAAGTCAAGGAATCATTAATGACTAGTGTTATGATGATTTGAAGCTTTTGATATCAAGTTTCTAAACCAAAATAAAAAAAGTGTCTAACATTTATTATTATACGTATGGTCTTCTTCAATATAATTGTTGTTGTGGTGGCTGTTAAAATTATTATTATTGCTATAATTATATTATATCAATAACAATAACAGTAAACATAACATTAAATAGGTGAAAAGTTTTATATATAAATGAAATGTAATTAGATTACCTATGGGACAAAGTTTAGTTACAAAATTAGTTGTAACCTTATGCTACAACCTTACTCAATATCGTTTTAAAAAAAAAAAAAAAAAACCTTGCTCAATATTTTTTTATTGGAGGTGAATTTTGACAATTCTATTATTGGATTACATCTTATTCTTATATCCTTCATGCTTGCAAAATGTCTAGAAAATTAAAGATCAGTAACTATGTCATCAATAAATTGTTTAAATTGTAAGTTTTTGCAGTTTCAAATTAAGCACAAAATTAATATAAGCTTATAAATCATATAGTAAATGGATTCAAAAAATCATATAGTAAATAATATCCAATTAAAACAAAGTTTGACATGTGTATTAAGAGCATAAAAAACATGCAATTCAACGACTTAATTTTCAAAAATATGAGGCAATGTTTATTTTATTGAGTAATGTTGTAGCTAAACTTTGTCCTTACCTAAATTCATTGAGTAAACATAATAGATTCTTTTATGAAATTTGTTGAAATTTTTACTGAACAAAAAAAATTAGTTTGAATTAAAACTTAGGATATGTTTGTTAATTGTTTTTTTTTTTTCTCCTTATTTTCTATTTTCAAAAATAATTTTCTATTTTTGAGACTAAAAAACCTGTTTGGCAACCTAAAATGGATAGAAAACAAAAATTGTTTTCAAAACTCAATTTGTAAGGGAAACTGAAAACAAGCAAAAGGCTGTTTTTAGTTTCTAGTTTTCAAATATTAATGAAAACACGCATTTAATTTAATGAATCTATTTCATTTAATGAGTTAGCATTAGAGTTCAAATTCTAGTAACAACATATTTTAGTATTTTCTATTTTTTTCTTCAAAAAACTATTATTTTTTAATTTCTACTAACCAAATATGTTTTTGATTTCAAAAATAAAAGATAATTGTTTTTTCTTTATATTTCCAAAAACAAGTTTTGAAAAAAAAAAAAAAAATTGTTACCAATTTTTGTTTTTGTTTTGTTTTTGTTTTTTTTTTTTTTTTTTTTTTAACATGTTACCCTAGATTGCTTGAACTTTCTCCTCAAGAAGAATTCCTCTTCATGTTGATTTTCACTATTTTGATTTGCTTTTCTTTTTTTTAGTTCATTAATAATTTTACTTCGTTATTTGAAGTGAAATATCTTGTGAAGATTACAAATATTTTACCTCAATACAATTTATATGTTTTTCCTATTATTTTGAGCCTCATCACATACTATCTATTACTTAGAGCCTCTTGCTATAGATCTCCAAACATCATGCTAACATGAAGATTAGACATTTCAAAATTTCATGCTTGTAACATGCTAATTTGAAATTTAATACACCGTATACAACCATTCAATATAGAAACGAATGAAAAGGTTCAATTATATTAAGTAGCTTTGTTTTTTATATATACAGTTAGTCACAGACTCATGCAATGCGTGGGAATAAATAATTATTTTGTATTGTAATATAATGTATAGTTTTTTCTCTAAATATTTTTAAAGATAATTTGTTCTCCTTAAAAATTAAAAAATTTTTATTTGGTCCAATTTGGTCCACTCAGTCCAATTTAGACCAGTTGGTCAATTTTGGTCCCCCTTCAACTCATTTTAGACAAATTGGACCTTAAATTGATTCTTTTTGTAAGTTTTCTTTTTAATTTTAGCTCAAAAAAAAAATCTTTTTTTTTCCTTAATTTTTGGGTTGAAACTTATGAGATACATTATATTTGGGCTAAACTCCTTAATTTTGAGTCAACAAATACAAATACAATACTAAAATAGACATTATAAATATAAGCGCTAAAAATGCAATAAAATTATAAATATTCAAAAGTCTTATTCGGTTCACATTGGTTCTATTCGGTATATTCAGTCCACACTGGTCCTATTTGGTCCACATTGTTCTATTCTGCCGACTTCGGTCCTATTCGATCCATTTAGTTCACTTTGCTCCCTTTCGGTCCACTCTGTCTACTTTGGTTCTATGAGGTGGCCGACCAACTAGCCACTCAAAGTAAAGATATTGATGATGTTGAAGAGTGGTTAGAGGAAATCACAACTCCTTATTTCTCTGATTTTGTTTGGTTGGTTGAGAAACAAAGATGAAGCTATTAAAAAACTTTCATCCAATCTATGATGAGAAAATTATTTGGAATTAAATCAGCAAAATTTTTATCAACACCACATATTCCAAGGGTAGGAGGACGTACACAAATTCTGAAAATGGATATCAAATAAGTATCTCTGGTCTCTTTTAATTATCAAAAAGAGAGTCAATTTATTAACTGCACTACATGAGTAGGAAAAACATTGAGATCCAACAGATGGACGTATGCATTTTTTTTATATATTTTTTTGCGAGAAGATTAAAAATAAAAAAGATATTAAACTGGCACTTAGCACAAACATACATACATACTAATACTGCTTCATAATGTCCAAGTACAACATATATCTATCCTGATGATCCAAACATTAAGGACTATACCAACACAATAGAGAGTGTTGCACCAGGAGCATTTCAATTTGCACTATTTTTGGAGAGGGGAGGGGGGGTTGCTTTGTATATTGGTCATGGTAAATTAGTTCTAATAAATCAGTTCATTAATGATGTGGGGCAGAAGGAGTCAATCTTTGTTGTTTGTTAGTTTTTTTAGGCGATAACAATTCAATCGAAGTAAAATTTTCTTATTTTCTGCTAGATTCAAGAGTTTTGGTTGTTGATCTAAGAAACTCCTTAGTTAGAATGAGATTCAGCTCTTTTACATTTTAGTACTGCATCCATGTATCACATGCACAAGCAATCAAATGTTGTCAAATGTAACAAGCTTCTTCAACACCCAGTTACAACCTTACAGGCACTACAAAAAAAACGACCTATTGCGGCGGGTCAAAAAGCGCCGCTAAAGCCCCAAAAACCGCCGCTAAAGGTACATTTGACCTATAGCGGCGGGTGCTATTGCGGCGGTTCTCCCCGCCACCGTTGCGGTGCCGCTATAGATATATTGCGGCGGTAAAAAAAAGCGCCGCTGTATATACACCTTTTAGCGGCGGTTTTGATTTATTGCGGCGGGCATAAAACCGCCGCCATACGACGTTCAAATTTATGTTAATTGACTTTTAGCGGCGGACGCAACCCGCCGCTATTGGTGTCCACCTTTAGCGGCGGGCACACCACGCCGCTATAAGCAATTAATTAAAACGAATTAATTGCACTTTTAGCGGCAGGTAGACCCGCCGCTATATGTTTGAACCTATAGCGGCAGGCGATAAGCGCCGCTATAGGGTTTTACTTAAATCATAAAATGTGCACCTATTGCGGCGCTTTTTGACCGCCGCTGTAGGTTCCTTTTTTTCTTTTTTTTTTTTCCCAGTGAGCTTTAGGACCACTGTTTGCAACAAATATATTGTTCAGACCTGTTACAAAGATCCTATAATAGTTTTAGCTTTACTAACACAATATCATAAATGTTACTAATTAACAACACCACAAATGTCTCCAAACCAACGTAATATTAACATATAAATATATTATCAAATACATAACAAAAGAAAAGATGTAGTCCTTTGTACACAACATTATATTAACTATATAACATTGTCTATATCCATCATAATAAAATTAACAAAAGAATAGATGTGGTATACCACTAGTGATAATCAAACTTAATTTTCAATACTTGGAAAAAATGTGGTTGTTCAAATGTGGTTCTTTGTACACAAAAGGTCCTCAAACACCAACATAAAACTTAGAAACTACTTGGTTGATGAGATGCAACTGATGATTTTTGGAGGGCTAGAGATAGTTGGATCGGAGGAACATCCTACATACAAAAAAAAAAAAAAAAGGCAATAATTAGGACACAACAATATCAAATATTGAAATCCAAAATTGCTTTGCAACATCAAAAACAAGCAATAAGCTTCTATTGGTTGACTCAATTCAATCAAATTCAAGATTGAATTTTGAATATGTTGATAGCTAGTTGGTGTTATAACATTGCATCTCAAATTTTAAAACTTGCAATCAAAACCCCAATTTTATGACACACACTTCCATAGTTCCCCTTCCCTAAAATGACCATATGCTTTCATAGATTAACCCAACCCATTTGCCAGGTCTAGACAATATTTTGAATGAGCTTTTTTGTATCATCAAAAAGAAAAAGAGGAGCAAGTTTGAGAACCACAAAACTAGTGAACTAGTGAAAAAAACTAGATTAAGAAGTTGTACCACACCCATCAACAAGATATAGGGAACCAAATTTTGAGTAAAAAGTGCAATCTTCACAGTAGGCCCTCTAGGCATCTCACTCAATGCCTTGCCAAATATCTTTTCTCTCACTTGGGTTTTTCCTAAGGTTCAATTATTGTCACTAATACTACTTTTTCCCACTTTAGTTTGAACCATAAGTAAAATGATGAAACATCATCTTTAAGACTTTAACATCCCTTTACAGTTCCAACTTCCAATGAACAAGATTAAGAAGTCCAGAACCAGAAGGGTACCACACTCACTAACAAGATACAAAGAACCAAAAAAGCTCTTAACATGAACTACAAGTTCACACAGGGCCAGAACAAGATCAAGAAGGCCAGAACCCATTTGTTTTCCAAGACCCCCATTAAACAAAAAGTCTTTTCTTTTAAACAACCCTTAACAGCAAATTATAAGACAAACCCAAAAAGAAAATAGCATGATCAAAGGAATTAAGCATATTTGAACACTTCTAATAGTCTTATAGTGCTGACTGCCATATTAAAAACCGGAAAAAAAAAATAATAAAAAAAGACATTACATGCTAGCTGCTATAATTAGGGTGGAATGTAACTTATCAAAATAATAAACCAAAAATCCATTTATCATGTCCATATGAATAGTATAACAATCAAGTACCCTCCACCTAATCCTCTTCAAACATTCACTTAGCATTTATAACATTATATATTGGATTTAATGAAACTTGTCTTTTTTCTGCCACTTTGATGCTGGTATCTTACATCAACATTATGTAACCCAATGAGAAATCCAACAACATAGATTTGAAACTCAAAAAACAAGTGATTTATATCAAACTAAAATTACATAAATCATTAGAATGATTTGAGTACAAGCAACATGATTGGTTGAAATTAAAATAATCATCAAAATAAATAAATAAAAACTGTCAAGTCCAGAATCAAGCACCTCAATCTCAGTATTAGAATATAAGAAAAGTTCATCCGCTCCTATACTCAAATGGTCAGCTCTGTTTCCAATTTGCTCAACACTCTGCCAGAAGGGAGAAACATCGTTAAAGTTACTTCTAGATACATAGCCAGGTCCAAGGAAAATGAACAAAAATTCCACACAAACATGGTGAAATCACAAATTCCATTTTTAGAAACACTAAGTTGAAGATTTAACTCTATCTAGATTCAACACATCACAGGCTTATGGAAACCAGTTCAAGAATAAGAGGACTTGAGTCTATTTCAAAAGCATTAGAAGCAATATTCCCCAACTTAATTGAGTATAATTAAACCATCAGTTAAAAATTAAAACTAAAATTTTGCCCCTTATTTCATGTTCGTGTGCTTCTTACCTAACAAGGAAAATAATATGCCTACCAAGAATTAGGAAGCTAAAACACGACCAAAAATGTATTGACAGAATAAAGTTTTCTACTTTCATCATGGCAACAAGCCAGTATGAAGTTTCACAAACCCATATAGTGATAGATTAGGTTACGAAAACCTAGAAAAATCAAATTAAGAGAGAGAGACAAGGAGCTAGAAAACCCAAAAAAGTAAAACCCTAGAAATTAGAAAGTGAAGAGAGTAAAGGTGAACAATAAATTTGATTTCTCTTGTTTGGCAAATAGAGGTCAAAGAATAAGTTGCTATGGTCAGTTGGTGACACAAATACTGCAAGGTGTAAGAATCACAATTCACAAAGAAGCCACAATGAAGGTACATGTTCCAAAGCAAACAAGAGATAGTGTTTGCATGTCACCAAATAATAAAAAACACATTTCTTGGGGGGGGGGGGGGGGGGGGGAAGCTTGTTTTAAAGACTAAACAAAAATTTTAAATTATTACTAACAAATTTTTTTTGTTTTTTCTTTCCTACATTTTCTTAACATCCAAACAGAAAGCTAATTGTTCAGCTTAGATTTGAAAAACCTATTGATGCAAATTGAAAACAAATCTACGAATACCTTAGATTTCGATTCAAAAATTGAAAAAAAAAGGAAAGCGCATAAAAATTCTACCACAGATCTGATCAGTATAGGAAACAATCAAATGGAGCAACTATCGCATCCACAATCACCGACACTACCAAATTCGCTTATACACATATGTATAGGTGCATATAGAGAGACAGAAAGAGAAAATTTTCCTCCTATCAAAATCAACAATTAAACCAAGTTCACTCCAACACCAAAGAAAGCTAGTGTTGCTAGACCTTGATTTGCTATTCCATATTAACCAAGTAGAAGAAAAAATAAAATAAAATAAAATCAATACCACGTTATGAACATTAAAAAAAATGGGGTGGAGAATATAATAAATATTAATAGTTAATAGTTAATAGAAAGTATATAGGTGATTCATTGATACCTAGCAAGATGCATGTGTATTTCCACCCTCCTGTGCTAGTCACCTTTTCTTCTTTCTGATTGAAGTATTTGGTCACAACTTCTGCACCTCCAAAGTTACAATTATCTTCTCTATCCTGTTAGAATAAAAATGATAAAATATATAAAGTTGGCAAATTGATAAATAAGGGAAGTGAAAATTTAGGATTTCAAAGGATAAGATTGCAATTAAAAAGAAACCATCATATTTGACCGAACAAAAGAAAATTTCCAGTGGATCACAAAAATATGATATTGCTTGACACATAATATCAATATCTACATAATACAAAATGTCATTTACTTTATGGAGTAGGGACAACTAACGTAAGAAAATATGGAGTCAAAATAATTGCATAGCCAAAGCTGATCAGAGTCATCAGACCACAAGAAAAGGAGCCCAAGTAATTAAAGATTACCATTTTTTTTTTTTCATGGATAAAATATTACATCAAATTTGATAGTCAAATCAGTTTTTTTTTTTTTTTTTTTGTGAATTAAATATTATATCTAATTTAATAGTTAAATCATAAGTAGTGCCATGGTCGTAGGCCAATGTATACAACACCCTCAACTCACTCACTATCTAGACACAAAAGTCATCAAGACAATTCAAATCCCTGTTGTCAGTAAACATCAAATAACAAAGCATTACAAGATCATTTTTAACATTTTGGCACAAAGCTTAGACAAAATGTCAAAAACAGTACTCAATAATCATAAACCCACAACATCCGCTCTTTCTAAGTTTGACTTAAAATAACAACAAATAAAAAGTTTAGCCCCACAAAGCAGACAAGTACTATTTTTTTATTCCTAATTACCATTTTTACTATTGAAGAAATCAAATTTTGCTAAATATGATTTTTTTTAAGATGTTTTAAAGGCACAAAAATCATACGAGTTATCCATGGATTACTGAGAGAGAGATTTTCATTCTGAAGTTAATAAAACCCTAAGTTTTAAAATAAAATTGGGATTTTTTAGATAATTTTCAGTCACACCAAACAAAACCTAAGCTAAGCTTCAAAGCCCAACAACAACAAAAAAAAAAAAAAAATTGAAGCTTCAACAATTAAATATATGAAAAACCATACATTTCAGTTGATGAAACCCTATTAATAAAATTGGGATAATTTTTCAGTCAAATCAAACAAAACCTAAGCTAAGCTTCAAAGCCAAAAACAAATCAACGAAGCTTCAACAATTAAATACAGGAAAAATAACACATTTCAGACCGCAAAGACATACTTTTTTTTTTTCTCAAGTCTTCAAATTCCAGAAATTTTCGGGTTCTCTCAAATTTTCTCTCCTTTTCTCAGAAACCAAACAAAGGGTAAAGAAAATTAAGCTAAAAGGAAGCAATTATAGCGATAGATTAGGTTACGAAAACCTAGAAAAATCGAACTAAGAGAGAGAGAGAGAGAGAGAGAGAGAGAGAGAGAGAGAGAGAGAGACAAGGAGCTAGAAAACCCAAAAAAAAAGTGAAGATTTGAGATATATATATAAAAAAAAAATTACGACAATCAAAAATAGTACTAAAAAAAGAATAGTATAGAGAAGGAAATTACAAGAAGGCAAAACGGTGCGTTTGGCATTTTGGACAGCGAATTCGACAAGATCGGGATTCATAGAGGCCAATCCGTCAGGCTCCTGTAGCTTTCTTGCTAGAAACTTCGCCAATGCCGCCGCCTTATTCGTCCTCAACGGTCCTCCTGGGTGCGCCAACCTTCAATTCAAAATCAATTTCCACTATCAATACCCAAAAACAAAATACCTAGAAGAAGAAGAAGAAGAAGAAGAAGAAGAAGAAGAAAAGGAATGAGGGCAAAAAGGTCAATACAAAAAAAGAAAAAAAAAAAGAGTACGTACTAGTACCTGGGTTGGGAACGGTGAGAAGAAGAAGGTAAAGAAGGGAGAGGTGCGAATTTGCTTCCCCGAAGAGCACTTGTTTCTTCTTCACTTAGTGTTTCCCTCTAGGGCTCTCTCTCTCTCTCTCTCTCTTCGCTGTGTGTGTGTGTGTGTGTGTGTGTGTGTGATATGAGGGAGAGAGAGACCCGAAGGTGAGGATGAGGAAGAGAAAGTGAGGCGGCTGAAAATGTGATAGGGTAAAAAAAAACCCTAACTTTTGCCTTTTGTTTTTATCCGTTGATCTTTCTTGGTGTATTGTTTTTATCCGTTGATCTTTTTTTTGAATTCTAATTCTTTTTTTTTTTTTTTGTGCTAATCCTCCTTTGTTTTCTACTTTTCTTTTTACTTTTCTTTTTTTCTTTTTCTTTCCTAGGCGTGACGTGCTCTTTTTTCTTTTCTTTTTTTTCTTTTTGTTTTCTTTCTGATACCTTTTTGATAAGAACGTAATTTTAATACCTGATGTTTCAATATGGCAACTTTGTTATTACCTTTAATTCAAAAATGATAAGAGAAGTTTAAATTCTTAACGTAATAATTATTCTTAATTCTAAAATTTTGGCTTTTTTTTGGGGGGGGGGGGAACCTAAGTGAAAAGTTAGGAGGGAAACAAATTTTTGGAAAATTTTGGGTGGGCAAAATAAAATAAGACAGATTTATTTTAAGAAAAAAATAAAAATAAAAGAAGACAATTTTAATTAATTACCATTTTTGACTAGCAATTACCATTTTGTCATGCATTTTGTAATTGTACATGAATCAAACACATCTATATATTTAAGTGAGTTAATGAGTGTAAAATATTAAGAATCTAATATTAATGAGCTACGAAATAAAATTTAAAGACAAAAAACAATTACATATACTTAATAAAAATCACCACACAACTTTCTCAAAAAAAAAAAAAAAATTACCATACAACAAAAATTATCACACATTCTACCTTATTAAAAAATAATAAAAAATGGACATAGCTATTATTAAATTTATGTTAAAATTTTAATATGTAACTAACTACGTTTACTTTTTTTAAAAAAATAATATGACTAATTGGATGGTCAGATTGAGAGAACATAACCATATAAGTACACATCACATGTCCATCACACACCATAAGTAGATTTGAAATCTAACCGTTGGATTTGAAGAGTGTAATGAAAGGTTAATTCTGGTAAATTATGATCACAATCAAACGGTTGGATTTTGAAAAAGATGTGGTCAAAGTTTAGTCAAAGTTAGTCAAACTTAATAGATGGTTTCGAGACCACTGGACTTGGTGAAATTCATACTCAAATCTTGATCATTAGGATTCAAGAGTATAGTGACATGTTGATGTTGGTGAAATTTGAGACCAATTGGATTGTCAATTTGAGACCAATTGGATTGTCAAATTGAGAGAATATATATAGTAATATAGGTACACAACACATGTCCATCACCTGCCATACTTGGATTTGAAATCAAACAGTTGCATTTGAAGAGTGTAATGAAATGTTCATTTTGGTAAATTATAGTTACAATTAAACGGTTGGATTTAGAGAAATGCGCGGCCAAAGTTTAGTCAAAGTTGGTCAAACCCAATCAAACTCAATAGTGGTCCCGATACCACTGGACTTGGTGAAATTTATATTCAAACTTGATCATTAGGATTGAAGAGTATGGTGATATATTGGTGTTGGTAAAATTTGAGACTAATTGGATAGTCATATTTTAAAAATGTTCCACCAATCAATAACTTATTGTTGAATTCATATTTTGAAAATCCAATCGTCGGATCACATTGTCTATATGTTCTTAACATGCATGTCAATTTTCATGCTAATCGGATGTAATTTACCGTTTGATATTTGAACTCATCTTTTACGTGTTATTTTAATTTACAAAAACTTGAATTTAAATAATTGATTGATGACATGACTATTAATTTTTAATCACCATGAAATTTTGTAAGTATTAAAAAAATAAGATAATGTAATCTAACGGTAAATTTGTCAAAATTCACATCAAATTAAAAAATATAGGGTTGGGTTCTAGTTATACTTGATGTAACTCTAAAAAATGTTACACCAACTAATAACTTATTATTGAATTCATATTTTGAAAATCCAACCGTTGGATAACATGTTCTATATGTTCTTAACATGCATGCCAATTTTCATGCCAATCGGGTGTAATTTACAATTTGATCTTTAAACTCATCTTTTATGCGTTATTTTAAACTACAAAAATTTGAATTTAAACAATCGATTGATGACATGGCTATTAATCTTTGATTACCTTGAAATTTTGCAAGCATGAAAAATATATGAAGATAATGTAATCTAACGGTAAATTTGTCAAAATTCACATTGAATTAAGAAATATAGGGTTGGGTTCAATTTACACTTGATGTAACTCTAAAAAATGTTACACCAACATATTTTGAAAATCCAACTGTTGGATCACATTTTCTATATGTTCTTGACATGCATGCCAATTTTCATGCCAATCGGATGTAATTTACCATTTGATCTTTAAACTCATCTTTTATGCGTTATTTTAAACTACAAAATCTTGAATTTAAACAATTGATTGATGACATGGCTATTAATCTTTGATCACCTTGAAATTTTGTAAGCAAGAAAAATTTATGAAGATAATATAATCTAACGGTAGATTTATCAAAATTCTCATTGAATTAAGAAATATAGGTTTGAGTTCAAATTACACTTGATATAACTCTAAAAAATGTTACACCAACCAATAACTTATTGTTGAATTCATATTTTAAAAATCCAACCGTTAGATCACATTTTCTATATGTTCTTAACATGCATGCCAATTTTCATGCCAATCGGATGTAATTTACTATTTGATCTTTAAACTCATCTTTTATGCGTTATTTTAAACTACAAAAACTTGAATTTAAACAATTGATTGATGACATGACTATTAATCTTTGATCACCTTGAAATTTTGTAAGCATGAAAAATATATGAAGATAATGTAATCTAACAGTAGATTTGTCAAAATTCACATCGAATTAAGAAATATAGGGTTGAGTTTAAGTTACACTTGATATAACTCTAAAAAATGTTACACCAACCAATAACTTATTGTTAAATTCATATTTTGAAAATCCAACCGTTGGATTACATTTTCTATATGTTCTTAACATGCATGCCAATTTTCATGTCAATCCGATGTAATTTACCATTTTATTTTCAAACTCATCTTTTATGCGTTATTTTAAACTACAAAAACTTGAATTTAAACAATTGATTGATGACATGACTATTAATCTTTGATCACCTTGAAATTTTGCAAGCATGAAAAATATATAAAGATAATGTAATCTAACGGTACATTTGTCAAAATTCACATTGAATTAAGAAATATAGAGTTGGGTTCAATTTACACTTGACGTAACTCTAAAAAATGTTACACCAACCAATAACTTATTGTTAATTTCATATTTTGAAAATCCAACTGTTGGATCACATTTTCTATATGTTCTTGACATGCTTGCCAATTTTCATGCCAATTGGATGTAATTTACCATTTGATCTTTAGACTCATCTTTTATGCGTTATTTTAAACTACAAAAACTTGAATTTAAACAATTAATTGATGAAATGGCTATTAATCTTTGATCACATTGAAATTTTGTAAGCAAGAAAAATATATGAAGATAATATAATCTAACGGTAGATTTATCAAAATTCTCATTGAATTAAGAAATATAGGTTTGGGTTCAAGTTACACTTGATATAACTCTAAAAAATGTTACACCAACCAATAACTTATTGTTGAATTCATATTTTGAAAATCCAACCATTTGATCACATTTTCTATATGTTCTTAACATGCATGCCAATTTTCATGCCAATCGGATGTAATTTACCATTTGATCTTGAAGCTCATCTTTTATGCGTTATTTTAAATTACAAAAACTTGAATTTAAACAATTGATTGATGACATGACTATTAATCTTCGATCACCTTGAAATTTTGTAAGCATGAAAAATATATGAAGATAATGTAATCTAACAGTAGATTTGTCAAAATTCACATCCGAATTAAGAAATATAGGGTTGAGTTCAAGTTACACTTGATGTAACTCTAAAAAATGTTACACCAACCAATAACTTATTGTTAAATTCATATTTTGAAAATCCAACCGTTGGATTACATTTTCTATATGTTCTTAACATGCATGCCAATTTTCATGCCAATCCGATGTAATTTAATATTTGATTTTCAAACTCATCTTTTATGCGTTATTTTAAACTACAAAAACTTGAATTTAAACAATTGATTGATGACATGGCTATTAATCTTTGATCACCTTGAAATTTTGCAAGCATGAAAAATATATGAAGATAATGTAATCTAACGGTAAATTTGTCAAAATTCACATTGAATTAAGAAATATAGAGTTGGGTTCAATTTACACTTGACGTAACTCTAAAAAATGTTACACCAACTAATAACTTATTGTGAAATTCATATTTTTAAAATCCAATCGTTGGATCACATTTTCTATATGTTCTTAACATGCATGCCAATTTTCATGCCAATCAGATGTAATTTACCATTTGATCTTTAAGTGGGAAGGCAGAAAAAATAGTGGGAAATTTAAAGGTCTATTGCAGCGGTCTAACCCGCCGCAAAAAGGAGTACATATTGCGGCAGGTCATTGACCCGCCGCTAAAACAGGTCTATTGCGGCGGGTCATTGGACCGCCGCTGTAGTATGCCGCAAAAAAGGAGTACATATTGCGGCGGGTCATTGACCCGCCGCTATATCTATGCTTAACGCCGCTAAAACAGGTCTATTGCGGCGGGTCATTGGCCCGCCGCTGTAGTACGCCGCAAAAAGGAGTACATATTGCGGCGGGTCACTGACCTGCCGCTATATCTATGCTTAACGCTGCTAAAACAGGCCTATTGCGGCGGGTCATTGGCCCGCCGCTGTAGTACGCCGCAAAATACTAGAACTATAGCGGCGGGTATATAGAACGCCGCAATAGATCTCATCTACAGCGGCGGGCCAAAAATGCGCCGCAATAGGCGACATATAGCGGCAGTTTTTGCACCCGCCGCAATAGGCCCGCCGCAATAGGCCCGCCGCAATAGCTCGTTTTTCTTGTAGTGAGGGATTGAAATTTAGCACAATGGAATAATTCCAATGTACCTTTGTAGAGTATCAAAAAAGCAGCACAAGAAAAGAAATACCAAATAAAAGCAATATTCAGATATGTTCCACACCTTTGATTCTGCAACAGGAGTGACACCAGCACTCTAATATTCTTACCTTATAGAAAGAAGAAAGAAACTCTCAACAATCAACTAAGCCTTATTACAACTAACAACAACAAAGCTTTAGTCCTAAATTTGGGGTCAGCTATAGAAATACATTAGTCAATGTCAGCCACATGTAATCTTTTCCTCAACACATGTATTATTACAACCACAAGGTAAAAATTTTGTTCTCTCTTTTCTTTTCTTTTTTAAATAATAAAGAGGAAAAATGTTCCTAAAAATAAATGCAATAGTATGCAACTAAGAGTAAGATACTGATAAGTTCTCCATCTTCAGCTTATATTTAGTAGTAACCATGCCAAATTATCACAGTATAACCACGCATTATTTGAGTTTGAATAAGGGAGATGGTAGAAGATGTGCACCAAAACTCCCACAATTTTCAATACTTGAGGGACAATGTCCCATCTATTTCAATTTTCAAGCAAGCCAAATCCCAAATCCTAAAAGAGTATCATAACAAAAACTTCCTAAGTGCAGAAGGATAAGGAATTTCAATGAAGCACTACACATAGCCCACTTGCGTCATACCCAATATATAGCTATCTTGGCCCGTAGGTAGAGTTCAAGGCTACCAGTATGCTTTTACGCAGCATGAAATGGAGCATCTTGGCCAATAGCTAGAGGTGTAGAGCCCAAATATCATGCTAACGTGAAGATTAGACATTACTAAGTTTCATGCTTGTAATGTGCTAATTTGAAATTTAATACACCGTATACAAGCTTTCAATATAGAAACGAATGAAAAGGTTGAATTATATTAAATAGCTTCGTTTTTCATATATGCAACTAGTCGCAGATCCATGCCATGCGTAAGACTAAATAATTATTTTGTATTGTAATATAAGTATAATTTTTTGAGGATAATTTGTTCTCCTTAAAAAGTAAACAATTTCTATTCAGTCCAATTAAGTCTACTTTGGTCCAATTTGGTTGACTCCATCCAATTTGGTCCATTTGGTCAATTCGGTTCAGCTTCAGTCCACTTTAGACTAATTGGGCCTTAAATTAATTTTTTTTTTTTTTTTAGGTTTTCTTTTTAAGTTTAGCTCAAAAATTTGCTTTTTACTTAATTTTTGGGTTGAAATGTTTGAAATTTTATTATATTTGGGCTAAACTCTTTAGTTTTGAGTTAAAAAAATACCAAAAAAAAATATTAAAATAGACATTAGAATTTAGAAATATAAGCCCTAAAAATACAATCAAAATGGTAAATATTCAAAAGTCTTATTCAATCCACACTGGTTTTATTTAGTCCTTTTGTCCTCTCTAGTCCAATTTGGTCCAATTTGGTCCACTCAATCCTATTTAGTATATTTTGGCCACTAAATTTTTATTCGGTCCAACTTAGTCTTATTCAGTCTACTTTGATCCATTCAGTTCACATTGGCTATATTCAGTTCACATTAGTCCTATTCTGTCCACTTTAGTCCTATTTGGTCTATTATGTGTAATTTAGTTTTATTTAATCGTATTCAATCCGCATTGGTCCTATTCCTATTTGGTCTAATAGCAATAACAATACATTAATAACAATAACAATAACAATAACAGTAACAATAACTAAGATAAAATTTTTATAAATGTAATATAATTAGATTACCTATACCCATTAAGTCATCTCAAAAAAAAAAAAAAAAAAACTATCTCATTAAGCAAATAAAATAGATTTTTGTGCTCAAATTTGATGTAATTGCTTTTCAAAAAAAAAAAAAAAATTACTCTTCATGAAAATTTTCCTTTTTTTTTTTTTTTTTGTAAGTATTACTGCTGTCCCACCTTATTGTATTTTTTCTTTACTTTTTTACAACCTTATGTTTTAACATATGAACTCGTTATGAAGATTATGTCGTGCATATTGACTGTGAAACTTATTATCATAAACTAGATTCTTGGGGCATTGTTGGCATCTACTCCATACGTTTCAATTGCCTGATGGGTAACATTAACTATAAAAAAAACATTTACTTTGGTTTATACCTCTTCAACCTTATAGGGGCTTTGATAAGACCAATGATAGTTTGGATTCCCACTTGTCTGTTTCTTGACAAATAGTGATTTTTTATTTATTTTTTATTTTTTTTAAGGCTCAGCGATGATGTTGGCCATGGGAATGGGGCAAATTTGGGGTTTTTAGAGTATCTCCATCGGTGCAGGTAAATCCAAAATTCTCTCTATAATAGAGAATAAAACTATAATTCATTGCTCCAATAGTCTCTTTATATCTCAAAAAGTTTTTTACTCATGAATAGTAACTCATCAAATTTGATGAGTTACTGTAGATTAGGAAAAGAATTTATCACATTAAAAAATTCTAAAGCTAACTTTTTTGTGCCAACGTGAATAAAGGAAGAATTAAAAAAATATTAAAAAAATAATGAAGAAATAATATTTTAATGGAATAGAAAAAATATAGAGAATCCGTTGAAAAGTATATTTTATAAAGTAGGTAGATAAAATGTAAGTTATTATTCACTCTCCAAATAGTACAAAAATTTGAAGAAATTACTGGAAATGCTCTTATAATGTGGTATTTCTGAATGAATTTTTGTGGAGAGTACAATCAAATGCTCTTTAAGTAGGATGTGGGAGTTTTGCTATAATTTAGTCTTGCAAAATATTAAATGGGATTCCAAAAGAATATTGATGTAGTCACCTACAACCAAAGCTAATTGGAAACCAAACCCGGCTGAAATCTGCACAGTTTTTTGAGGTTTTCGGGTCTCGAGTTGGGCTTGTATTTTTTTTAATTATTAGATCCAATTAGACATTTTTAAGAGCCTGGCCTCCCTTGAGCATCTCCACGTTTCCATTAGCGAATTCTTCAGTCATGAATTTGGCCCAGAACCAATGAGACCTCCATACTTGGTTCATCTCTTCAATTGGAATATTCTTTGTCTCAGGCAAGAAGTAGTAGACATATATGGTCATTACCAGCACAAAGAAGGCAAAGAAAAGGAATAGCCCAAACTTCAAATGGCACAGCATATTTAAGAAGACTTGAGCAACAACAAATGTGAAAACCATGTTCACTGACACGTTGATACTTTGAGCAGCTGATCGAATTTCGAGTGGGAAAACTTCACTAGGCACCAACCAGCCAAGAGGACCCCAAGACCATGCAAATGCAGCAACATAGATGCAAATGAAGAGCACCACAACAATTGCATACCAGTTGGGCAATTTACCAGGATTACCATCTATTCCAAATTTAGCACCAATGCAAGCTGCAACAATGATCTGTGGACAAAAAAGAATATCAAATTAACTATGTGTCAACAAAAACTATAATATATTGGATCAAATTACTAGCTAAGAGTTACCTGGCAGATAAGCATTTGAGCTCCACCCTCCAGGAAGAGGAATCTCCTTCCCCATTTATCAACACCATAGATTGAAACAATGGTTGCAATAACATTAACAAGGCCAGTGATCACAGAAGACATCAGTGAAGCATTGTCTCCGAACCCAATGGTGTTAAACAAGACAGGTGCATAGAACATGATCACATTGATGCCAGTGAGTTGTTGAAAGAAGGGAATCAGGGTGGCAACAGCCATGTGTGGCCTATATTTTCTTTGTAACAAGTTTCTCCAAGGGTGTTCTACTTGCTTTGATAATTCACTAGCCATGACAAGGTCATTGAATTCCTCATCAACATTTTCAAGACCCCTAATTCTCTTAAGTTTTTTTCTGGCGTCCTCCATTTTACCACGTTCAATCAAGGAGTTCGGGGTATCGGGAAGAAACAATGAACCCACTGTTAATATAATTGCAGGGACAATAGCACCACCCAAACTCAAACGCCATCCCCAACCACCTTCAATCTTGGCAAAGAAGTAGTTCAACACATTGGCAACGAGGATACCAACTGTGATTGACAATTGGAACCCAATGTTGAGAGCACCTCTGTATTTGTATGGAGCCGTTTCAGATAGGTAGAGTGGCACAGACTATAATTACAATTTACAAACACCCAAAAAAAAAAAAATTAATCAGATTAAATGTCTGATGATAAAACTGATACTATTTTAAAGTGGTTAGTAACAACTAACAAGTAATAATCAGACTGGAGAAAAAGAAAAAAAAAATTGAAAATGTCGTTCTATAGGGACCACATGGTTGTGTCAAGTTGTCGTGTTTCTTGGACTAAAAACAAGTTGAGAAAATCAAATACAAAACAAAACAAAATCACATGGAAATAATATTAATTTGCTTGATTGATTGAACCTATCAAATTGCAATGGCGGAAAAGAGTGTTCATAGAGATGTCATTTGTGAAGAAAAAGATGGCAATGCTATGACTTTTTCAAATAATTGTTCAAAAAAAAAAATAATAATAATTTCCACTCTTCCCGTTAGTCCAAAGTCTTCTCTCATACCTCCTCTTTTTTAGGGAAAATCATTATCATATTTTCTTTTTCCAACTTTTCCCAGCAACCAAACATAATACAATTTTACTAATAGAAACAGAATTCTAAAAGGCGCAAATCGGGGGGGGGGGGGGGGGGGTTGAACTGAGAAGAGAGGAGAATCAGAGACGAGTAAAAAAAAAAAAAAAAAACCCGCATCTCCAAAAGCTAAATAATAAACAAAATATCAAACAAAGGGAGTGTAGAAGCCCATATCGGATCAGAAACAACTTTGTACACAAAATTCATTTTTGTCATGTTCCAAACAATTGTCTCATCCGGTACACCGTACACTTTTTCTTATTTAAGATACCATAGTCAAAACTACGAAACAAGATCTAGAAGGTAAAAAAAGTAGAAGTAGAGTTTCAACAAATCTAAGAATACAAATACAAAGAGGCATATATAACGAAAAAAAAACTAAAAAAACAAGAAAAACAGACATCACTAAAACCAAAGGAATATCGCATTGTATATGTGCTTCGATTTTGTTTTCAGACAACACAGTATTTTCTTTTTCCTTTTTTTTTTTTTTGGCTCTCTACCGACAACTTTCTTTGTACCAAAACACAAAAACACACCAAAAATAAAAATCATGATCCAAAACCAAAAAAAAAAAAAAAACAAAGAACAATACCTGATTAGCGAACCCAATACCGAAACCAAGAAGAATACGGCCCACAATCAACATCCACACAGCTTGGGCAAAGCCATTGAGAAGAGCACCGACGAAGAAGAGCACACCACCAAACAACATAGAGGGTTTTCGTCCAAGTTTTCGTGTCACAGTGGATGCCACAAGTGATGAAAGAAGAGCAGCCAAATACAACGACGATGTGAACATGGTTAAAGTCTGACTGTTGTATTGGCAGTACTGGTTGGTCGACGAATCATCATGCTTCGACCGATAAACCTTTGGGAAAAACTTGAGCAAGAAAGGGTCCATAGACGTGACCCCACCTGTTAAAAACACCATCACACAACGTTAAAAAAATATTTAAAGAAACAGGGACTTTCATGATTCAAATCTCTTCCAGTTCAATCTCGACTGACTGCAGAAATACAAAAATATAGAGGTCTTGTATAATTACCAGAAATTCCAATATCGTAACCGAAAATCAAACCCCCCATAGCTGCAACGACACACGTTACGACGACATAGGGAGTGAGGTTTCCAGGGTACTCCTTGCCAGGACCCGTGGGAATTCCTCCAACTGCAGGCATTCTCGCTGTGGTGTTTTGTTCACGACGAAATTTACCCAAAAAGAAAGACAATGAACTAAAAAATAGAGAGAAAGAGAATGAACAAAAACCGCCTACTAGGCCAAAAGGGAAAAAGATGGATCTCCTAAACAGGTTTAGCTTGTGTTTATATAGACATAGAAAAAGAGAGGATATTTTTTTTCATTCTAAAATTTTGTTTTTAACTATTTTACTGAGAAACAAACATACACGTAAGAGAGGAAGGAGTTTCAATACAAAAAATACATCACAACTTCATATTGTTTTGGAGAGTGTATTATATGTAGTATAATTTATAATTTATTATCTATCATCTCCTAAAAATTATCATGACTTTTGAGTAGAATTATGGTATGTTTTTACGTTAAAACTCATTTTTCTCTCTGTGTATTTTATTTTATTTTTTTTTAAAAATCCTATTTTACTTAAATTAAGGAGAATCGTTGAGCTGTCAAACTATAATAATATAGCTATCTTTTATACAAATCCAAGACAATTTTATACAAGGACACGGTGTTTACTTTGTAGATAAGGTCAATGAAGTGGCGTCTATACATTACTAACTTTCGACCGTTGGATTATCCTATAAATTTAGAAATTTAAAACAATCGGACTGTGGGAACATCACTAATTTTTCCAAACTATCGAAGTTCGTTAGTAATAGTCAATTTATTTTTGGATGAGGTAGTTGCCTTTTTGGTTAATACAGGCTGTAATCTCTGAAGCTGTGCTGTAATTTATCTCTATGTATATGTGTATATATATATATTAATAATACATATTTTTGATATTTTATTAGGTAAAACTTAGGTACAGTATTTAAAACCTATTTTTAAAATTTTTCTTTTAAAATTTTGCCATATAAATTTTTTCTCATAGGAAGAAAGTGTATTTTTTAATTAAATAGCCGTATAACAAAATCTAAAAAAAAAAGAAAAACTTAAGAAACACCACATAAAAGTACTACATCTAAGTTTCGTGTTAGATAATATATATATATATATATATATAAAAGTGAGACATTAATTGTACTTGTAGAGGAAAAGGAATTGCCTGTCCAGCTAATACAGGATGTACTTCTAGAAATTTTTTTGTTTTAATTTAAAAAAAAAATATTAACCATATATTTCTAACCGTTAATTTATAAAGAAAAGTTGGTAATTATTAACAGTAATTGAAAGATAAGATAAAAAGACATTGACAGTTGACACAATGTCAGGATTTCAAAGTAAAATTTACACGGCAGATATAATTACTTGGAGAGTTTTTTTTTTTTTTTTTTTTTTTTTTAATGCATGAACTTCGTATATGAGTCAGCAAAAAGTTTTTCTTGCTTTGCTCCCAACAAATTCGGCTTAGTTCATGGTATTAGGATAATTTTTTTTTTTTGGTGATGTGAAATGGTATTTGGATTATTTTTTTTATTTTATATTTTTTTTATCAAGGTATTAGGATAATGTTGGATCAATAGTATAGAGTATGTGGATGTGGTAGGTACGTTAGGATATACAATTATGTCGTTGTAATAATAAAGTGGGGGATACGTGACCTAAAAAAACGCTTTACAGCAAGGTAATAGGAGCATGTGATATCAATGATACACCTATACAATTGTACGTATTTTCCAAGGTCTTAAAAAACTTTTAACTAGCCCATATGAGCGCTTGCACAAAGTGCTTGTAAAATTGGAGGGAAAAAAAATAAAATAAAATCATATTTTAGACAATCATGCCACAAATTTATCCATATCACTCTCTATATAAAATTGCGTAAAGATATATGGTTGAAACCGTAGCGGTGTAAATCACTAAATTTATACTGACATTTTAATTTAGTTTTTTTTTTTCCTTTTTTTCCTTTGCATATCTCGATAAAGGAAAGTAGTAGATCATGGTTGTTATCCATGAAAAATAGAGACAATTAAAAAAATCAAAATTAATATATTTAATGAAATGTAATGTAAATTAAATAATTTGATGTAGTGTATTTTGAAAAGTGAGTATGTAAAATAAAAAATAAAAATAAGTTTTCATACTAAAATAGACAAAAAAATTTGCATGAACTGATGCAAAATGCGAAAGAAGAGTTTTCAAACAATAAAAATTATTTTACTATAGAAAATATAATTTTCATAAATTAAAATTTTAAGCTATTTCACATCATAAAAACAAGCCATTATTGATTATTATTTTTTATTCGGTAACATAATAATATTTATTTTTTATTTCTTAATCTATTTTTAAAGAGCAGTGTTACATTCACAACATTTTCACAATACTTTTACAACATTATAGGTGGTTAGTTGTAATTAGTTCTAATTTAAATTAACCATTGAAATTAGGGATGACAATTTTTTCCTGCCCAGCTTAACCCGCCCCTCCGCACTTTGCCCCGCGCGGGTTTTCCCTTCCCCTCAAAGGTGGTGGGGTGGGGATGGTGCAAGATTTTAGCCCCGCACTACGGGGCGGGGCAGGAATGGGTTTAGACTTTTTAGACCCGCCCTGCCCCACCCCTCCTCGTCCCCGCCCCGCGTTGCTAAGTATTATAATTATAAATTTTTCATATCTTAAAACCCTACTATTTAAACAAACATATTAATATTAGCTTATTTTATTCTACCCAATAGGGTTCTCTTCCTTTATTGTTATGTGTTATATTAGAAGATTTTTTTTATTTTTTATTTTTTATGTGTTATACTAGGAGATTGTCTTGTTAAACACTTTGATATATTATTCAATTTTTTCTAAAATTTGATTTGATTTGATGGGATACATTTAGTTGTAATTTCAAGTATATATTTATTAATGAAATAGGTTTCATTAAAAAAATTGTACTAGTTGTAGGGAAAATTAACAAAAAGTAGAGTTTTACGGGGTGAGGCGAGGCTTCGCGGGGCCCCAAGGGGCGGGGATGGAGTGAGAAAGTTTTCTCCGTCATGCGGTGCAGGGTGGGGCGGGGATGAGGCAAGACAGAATCATGTGGGGCAGGGACGAAGACCTTATCCTTCGGCCTGCCCCACCCCATTGCCATCCTTAACTGAAATTACTTTTTTTCTCACTAGTAACAACCCCTAAGGCCATAACAGGTAATTATAAAAGAGTTTAAATTCGGTCAAGACTTGGTGTAAACCCAAGTGTTTATGCCCTCCAATGAGACAGTGTCACGTCAGCATTTTACCAAAATATGAATACAAGCAGCCACACACAATAATAGCTTACAATATCAGATTCAAAACAATATCAACATTCAAAACCCAACCATACATGCCGCCACAAAAGCCGATGGAGTCACTTCTAGATCCAAAAAAACATCAGAGCTGCCACACCACACACCACCATGAAAGGGCAAGTTCAAGAAAAGGAAACTTGGCCGAGAAGTCCAAGCTCTGCCACTCCATTGAGCCTAATTTACAAACAAAAATTAAGATTTAAGACCCATCTCATTTCTAGTGCTCATCTCAAAGAAGTAACCAAACCTAGAAATCTATAAACGCCATATTAATAACCGAACAAGCTTGTTTCAAAAACTAGATAAAAACCCAAATGACAAAATACATAAATTAAAACAAAAATGATAAGGAAGATGGCCATGGTGCTGGGTCCTTTGTTGGAGAAATGATGGATGCAGCATTTTTTTTTTAGGCCACCCTATAGACTTTCACTCAGCCTTTGATGAGTGAGAGTTTGAGTTTATAGGTATGATTGCTTTGAATGATTTCGAAGAGAGAGATGAGACGATTTTGGGTTTGAGAGTCACTACTTGTAGCTCATTAGGTGATGGCAGAGTAATAAAGCTCCACCACGAATTCCGATCCATGGTGATTCCGATGGTTTGTGAGGCAGAGTGGGATGGAGATCTAGTTTGAATGGGAGAGGAGGGTTGGATTTTGATTTTTTTTTTTAATTTTATTTTAGATCTAATATTGTGAGTTGGTATTGTGTGTGAATGCTTGTATTCTTTTCTTTTTCTTTTTTTTTTTTTCTTTTTTCATCATAAAATGCTAACGTGGCACTACCTTATTAGAGGTGTAAACTCTTGGTTTTAAGCCAAGATTGGACCAAATGTAAATTCATTATAAAATACTCTATAAGTACCATAAATGTATACTTTTCTCTCTCACATAATTGTGAGTTCCACTAATTAAATTTATGGTGGAACTCACAATTCATGTGAGAGAGAGGAATAGGCATTTATAATTTGTTGTAAAAGTACTATGAAATTTATAAATATACAATTTTTATTTTTTAAAATTTATATATTAATCTTGAAATAACTTTTATCCATTTCAAAATAAATATTACTACAAAGATGGAATATCAATAAATATTGATTTTAGAGACACAACTTAAAATATAAAGGAAAAAAATGACAACCCCGACTTTACCCCATGCACCTGATGACCCTGAGAACACCTTCCTACCAGATACCTCACGCAAAAAGACGTACGCCGAGGTGATATAGGAAGCAAACATGCAAGAAGTATGCTATGAAGGAGGAGACGGAGACAAGGAAGAACTACCTAACCAGGAAAGTGATACTGAGCAGCAGATAGGAATGGACGACACCCAACCCAAAGCTGTCGACGGACAGATTGATGACACTTGGGAAATCCAGATTACCCAGGAACTAAAGAACTAGCTAGCAGGACCCTGGAAAATGAGCATTATTCTTAAACTTATGGGATGGCCGCTGGGATATCGGGCACTCCAAACCAGGTTAGCCGGTATTTGGCACCTCGTAGGTACGATGCATTTAATTGACCTTGGTTATGGCTTTTTCATTATGCGTTTTGACGTGCTCAAAGATTATCACCATGCCCTCATGGATGGACCATGGTTTGTGGGAGACCAATACTTACATGTGCAGGCCTGGGATGTGGATTTTCACCCGCATATTGCCAAAATCTCAACCACAACGGTTTGGATCCGTCTGGAACAATTACCTATAGAATATTATCACCCAGAGTTTCTCAAACACGTAGGCAAAAAATTAGAAAAACTCTTAAAAGTTAATGCCATTACTAGTGCTGCCATCCAAGGGAGATATGCTAGAGTGTGTGTCCAAATAAACATGGCTAACCTGTTACCTAAACGTGTGAAAATCGGTTCTTTTTGGCAAGACATTATGTATGAAAACCTGCCCATACTTTGCTATAGATGTGGTAGGCTCGATCACCGAGAGCCTTAGTGCTCAGAAGCCATAACAGACCCAACACCCTCACCAACGCAAGAGCCTGAACCTCGAGCCCCAGCCGCTCCATCGCTTGACCCAACCCACGTGTCAACACCTTGAAAAATGGTGCAAACACGTCGCACCCAAGCCTGTGGGTGACCGTCTGACCCAACTCCACATGGAAAGACCACCTCAGCAGATTCAAATCCCTTAAATCAACCACGTGGTCAAGCTTCCTCCTCTCATGCATAGGTGCAGCGTACTCACCTCACCAATTTAGTGATGGGACATGCGTTTAACGGTGCGAAGAGGCCAGCTGGGTTTTACTATGGTGAGGTGGCATCCCATGGTAAATACTCCTATTTACTGCAACCATGTGAGGAAGAAATGAAGCATATGCATGACCCATGCAAGGCCGACTATCCTAGCCTTCCACTCCAACTAAGTGACATGGCTTTGGATGGCACGCGCACTCTTTACATGGCCAACTCTCCTACTATAACCCACCATCCTCCTCGCATCCAAGATATGCAGCAACTAAAGCATAAAAGGGCTGCTATTTAGCTCGAATCAACTCCTCCAGTTCCACGCCTGAAATATGGCCCCTTACTCAAACCAAAACTCATCCGCATCCACTCCAATGGACTCGAACTTGAGACTCACATCCATGCCCCAAAGCACCCCACCTCTCCTGACCACTCCCAACATGGACAACCACTCCTATACCCCCCAAGACTACGATCAAGAGATGGCCAACCTCGAACAACTCTGGAGCGGACTGTCCTTAGGACACACCTAAGACGAGACGTAAGCTTTGTTCGGATCCCGGTCCACCCACGGGCAGCAATGATATGGAACCAGAGGATGCAAACTCCGAGTCTGTCAATGAGGCTCGACCCACCACCCCATTCCAACCCTTACCACAGGCATAGATCCCCAGTTCGAGTTCACCGATCGAGACGCCTATATCAAACCCAAGCAAGGAGGTCACGAGCCTCACCAGTCAAACAGAGAATTGCCCCAACAAGCTCTTCTAGTGCAGACTCACCAGACCCACTGCCCGCAGCCATTTTTTGCTTCCTAGATCGAGGCGAGATAAACATCGCCATGCGGGAAGACGAGCCCAACCTTTACATAGTCATGTTCTTAAACTGTAGCCTACCATTTGTCGTGTCCGGCATGCACTGGGCCAGGCTCGGCAACGTGGAAGCACTATATTGCAAAAAGACTACCACAGCGAGGCATCAGTGCCTCCTTCCACCCGCAGTGAGGATTCCTCCGACATGGGGAGTCCCGAATGAGTCCCTCACTCCCTTTTCCTCATCCATGAAGATGATTGCCTAAAACTGTCAAGGAGCAGGAAATGAGATGTTTCATTCCCATGCCTATGAGCTCTACCGTAGGCATCGCCCTAATGTTCTGATCATTATCGAGCCCCGCATTGCTGAAGCTAGGGCTCAAGCGGTGATTAACACTATCCCTTATTCTCATTCTCGACGTGTGGACCCCGTTGGTTACTCTAGCGACATCTAGCTGCTTTGGAACGAAGGCCCCTCCTCCATTGTTGAGATTATCACTTGTAGTGATCACAATATTCACGCTCTTGTGAAGGTATCCTCTCCACCCTCATCCTTTTTACTTACTGTTGTTTACGCCCGCCCTCCCCCCCCCCCCCCCAATTTTTATAAGCGCAAACCTTTTTGGGACTATTTACAATCCCTTACTAAGAATGTCTCTCTTCCGTGGGTCCTCCTGGGAGATTTTAATGATATGCTTTCAAATGAAGAAAAATTAAGAGGTTTACCGGTCAATAGAACTCGCATCTCGGCCTTTAGAAATTGTATGGATCAGTGTGGGCTCATGGACCTTGGCTTTCATGGTCCTCGATTCACGTGGACCAACAAAAGCTCGGTTTGGCAATCCATAATTAAAGAGCGGTTGGATAGAGGTCTGGGCAATGTCGAGTGGACTTTGCTCTTTCCTGCTATTGAAGTTCACCATCTCCCTAGGGTTAAATCTGACCATTGCCCCATTTTGCTTAACACTGACCCATCTAAGCAAAAAAACCCTAAACCCTTTCACTTCGAACAAATGTGGTTGATCGATCCCACCTTCCATTCACTTGTAGAGGATAGCTGGCAAGCCTTGACACTGATTCCTTCTGCTTCCTCCTCCTTATCAAGGTTCCCTCGGCGCTTGGTTGCGTTGACAGAAAACATCTGCTCCTGGAGCAAAACCCACTTTGGCAATTTATTCCATTGCAAAACCCGTCTATTAGCTAGACTTCGTGGAATCCAAGTGGCCTTAGCCAGGAAACCCTCTACCTATCTTTACTCGCTCGAGAGCCAGCTCACTCAGGAGTATAATACTGTTCTCCACCAAGAATATTTATATTGGTGTCTCAAATCTCGTATCATGTGGTTAAATTATAGGGACGTCAATACTAAATATTTCCATCTCAAAACCATCCAAAGACACTGTCACTCACGGGTTGTTACTTTAAAAGAGAACACGGGTTTTTGGCTCACTATGGAGCCCTTAACCCAACACATTCATAGTGCGTTCAAAAAATTGTTCCAAGCCACATCCCTGTCTCGATGCTCCACATTTAGGACTACGATGCTTTGCTGTCAAAATAGTCCCTTCACTACCCATGCACAGGTTCTCACTAGGATCCCCCAACCTAATGAAATTCTGCAAACCTTTCAGGATCTCCCTCCCTTAAAGGCTCCTAGTCCGGATGGCTATCATTCTCTCTTCTTCCAAACAAATTGATCTATTTTAGGCCCAAGCATCATTCAGGTTATTCAAGACATATTTGAGCGACTCACTATCCCTCAAAGCTTGGGTGTTATGAGCTTGGTCCTAATTCCAAAAGTCGCCCACCCTAAATTGATCACTCAATTTCGTCCTATCAATCTCTGTAATACCCTATACAAATTGTTGTCTCGTATTATTGTACACCGACTCAAATCCTACATGGCAGAGGCCATCAACCCTTGTCAGGCTGGATTTGTGCCGGGTCGTCGTACGAGCGACAATATTATCATCGTTCAAGAGGTTATTAGAACTTTTATCTCTCGATGAGGTCGAATGGGATATGTAGCGCTCAAACAGGATCTTGAAAAAGCTTATGATCGACTCGAGTGGTCCTTTATTCAAGAAACTCTTGAATTCTTCCAGCTTCCTCCAACCCTTACTACCCTCATCATGAATATGATTTTCTCCACTCGGTTCAATATTCTATAGAACAGATCTCCTCTCCTGGAAGTGGTACCCAGTCGGGGTATAAGACAGGGTGACCCCCTTTCCTCGTATCTATTTATCCTTTGTTTGGAGAGATTGTCCATCAAGTTAAAAGAGGCTGTCCGCGATAATCTTATCCACCCAATAACCTTCAGAGCTGGGGTCTGTCTCTCGCACTTATTTTTTGCTGATGATATTTTCCTATTTACGAGAGCCACAACCAAGGACTATAAGAACCTTAGCAGAATTTTATTAAATTTTTGTGAGTCGTCCAGACAACTCATGAGTGTTACCAAGTCAAGGACATGGTTCTCTCCCAACACCCCTAGGCGTATAAAAGAGCAGGTGGCGAGAATCCTTGGACTTCCCACCACGGATCATATAGGAACCTACCTTGGAACGCCCATTTTTACCACTCGCCGCACTGCAAGTTCCTATCAATATCTGGTGGATAATATTCGTAAGCGAATTGAAGGTTGGCAAGCCAAATATCTTTCGATGGCTGGCCGAGCCACCTTCATCAAAGCATCTGTCACCTCAATCTCGATATGCGCCATACAAACCACGCTTCTCCCTCAAAAAATTTGCCACAACATTGACAAATTGAACTATAACTTCCACTGGGGAGATACCAACCAACACCAGAGCTGTCACACGGTAAACTGGATGACAGTCATGCTTCCCAAAGAGGCTGGAAGGTTGGGCATATCCTCCACCCGACATAGAAATCATGTTATTCTCATGAATCAGGCCTGGCGCCTCTATTCTAATCCCACATCGCTTTGGGCCTGGGTGCTAAAAGCTAAATACTTTCCTCGTACTACCTTGTTTACCAGTCCTCAATTTTCACGAGGCTCCCATATTTGGACAGCTCTCTCACTAGGGGCCAATTTGCTTCTTGGAGGTATGAGGTGGGTTGTAGGAGACGAACAGACTATTAGACTTTGGAAGGACCATTGGCTTCCCAACGGCTCCCCGCATAGTTATATTGAGGGTCCCCTCCTCCCCCAAGATGACGATTGTAGGGTCTATGGCCAAACCAGTCTTAGTCTTTTGACTCTCTAAACCTCCCTCTATCCCTCCATCTCCAAGACCTTATTCAAGGTATCCCGGTGGCCCGGTTTGCTTGCCTTCCTAACACATTCCTATGGCCCCACAATAAGGGTACGTGTTTTGTCAAGTCCGCGTCAAAATTTCTTTTTCACCAATAACAGGCACCTTGGAACAAAGCCTTGTGGAACTAGATCTGGGCTTCCCCTTGCCCCCAAAAAAATCCAAAATTTCCTCTGGAAGGCTGTGCGTAATCGACTGCCCACCAAAACATTCCTATCTTTTGGCTGCCCGTATGTGGACTCTTTTTGTCCTCGTTGTCAGTCCCCAGAAACGACTATTCACATTCTTCGTGACTGCCTATGGGCGAAAGAGGTCTGGTACCAATCTCTAAGAATCTTGCCCTTATCCTTCTTTCGACTGCCGTTGCAAGATTGACCTAGACACAATACTACGTTGGATAGGATTTCCCTGCCTCACCACCCCCCTTGGCAAGTCTATTTCCCTTTCACTTTTTGGAAGCTTTGGTTAGCTCACAATGAAAGAATACTCCAGACCCAATCTCGATCCCAACATTGCCTTATCTACTCCTCGGTCCAAGCGACGACAGAATTTCATTTCCTCGCTGGGCCCACCAGACACCCCTCGATCTTGGTTGCTAAGTTTATTCGATGGCAAGCGGCCCCTACCCTTATCTTAAACTTAACACTGATGGTAGTGCCCTAGGCAACCCTGGACTAGCTGGAGCAGGGGGGTGTTACGAGACCACTGGGGTCAGTGGATCTTAGGGTTCTCACTTCATGTGGGCCTCGCAACAAATAATATGGCTAAGCTGGCCGCAGTCAGACAGGGTCTGGCGATGGAATGGAATACGAGCTCGAAGTTCCTTCAGCTTGAGCTAGATTCCAAGGTGGTTCTCACCTGGCTGACAAGTAACAATATGAATTACCCTACTAATATGATACCTTTGATTTGTGATTGTAGGAACCTCTTGGACCAGCAGTGGGAAGTGCACATGCATCATGTGCTGAGGCAAATGAATGTGCTGATGCTCTGGCAAACCAGGGGACTGGCCAACAGAATCTAATGGTTGTATATAGTGACTGTCCCATTTTTGTTGATGTATCATATGTTAGGGACATGACTGGCCTGGAAGACACTAGACTTTGTGCCCCAGGTACAGTTGTTGGTGTTATATGAACTCAGTTTTATCTAAATAATACCTCTCGTTTTCCATAAAAAAAAAATATATATATATATATATATATATATATTGATTTAATCATTGCAAGAAAGTTGAAAGAGTTTTCGTGTTATTTTTGTGATTAAAAGCCAATAATTTATTTCTAGATATGTGTGTGGCTTTGGGAGCATAAATCGATGCTAATTTTCTATTTATGGTTCCACTGTTATCGGAATTCAGTATATCATCACGCTGGGTCGGACTGAAAAAGACATTACTTTTAACTTGTAAGTTAACTGTCCCTCAATTCGCAGAAAACAGCGAAGCAGTGAAGACTTCGTTTTTTGTTTTGTTTTTTTTTTTTTTTAACAAGTAATAAGTAATAAATAAATAAATAAATATCCTCAAGTAAAATAAAAAAGTAAAAAACAGTGAAGACTGAAAGAGAAATTCTGAATTGATTTTCTTTTTCTCACGATGGTTTAACACATATTACTATAATTGTCTTAAATTTGCTATATAAAAAAATTGTGACAAAATTTATGTAAAAGTGTATGGTACTAACATTGTTATATCTTATTTAATATCTTAGTTCTGGTCAAGAAAAAAGAATTGCCAAAAAATTCTACTGGTCTGGGGGAATTTGTCTCTATGCACTATAAGTTTAAAAATATACTACATCAAATTATTTAATTTAATATGATGAAATGTGTTTTTAAAGATACAAGATTAAAAAATAAGTTCAAAATTTTATCATATATATATATATATATATAAAGTATTATATCCACTTTTCAACTTTAGGTAGCATTTCTAAATATATATTTTTCTATTTTTACTTTTGTTTTCTTATGCCTTTTTTTTTCTCCACTTTCACTTTCCGTCACCATATAACTCCTCTCTCCGTCGCATATCTCTCTGATTTTTCTACCACATGCATTGTCTCTTATCCTTCCTTTGGGGTTTTAACTTTTATCTTTTATCTTTCATTCTTCCTTCGTTACACATTCAACCACAGCTCTACATTGCAGGCTTGCACAAACACACCCACAAGCAAAACACATGCACACATAATGTCAAAACATATCTTAGTCTCGAAATCAAAACTCATTTCACTGCAATTATTCAAAATGCCCTTTTTTTTTTTTGAAAGTGGACCTGATTTCATTAAACCAGAAAAAGAAATACAGCCATACAAAGCAGTGAAATGCCCTATAGCCAATTTTACCCAAACCTCAAATCTTTGTACCTGAATTCCAACCATACACCAACAGTAAAGCACAAAACAAATTCCTCATCCAAAGTCTCCAAAATTCCCAACCCATGAAACTAATACTAGTCTACCCTAAATCTTAGCAAAAACCAACAATCGAAATTGATGGTGAGAGATCTGGAATAACAATTCTTTTGTTTGAACATTGAAATTTTTGTTCCCATAATAAATACCCACATTTTTTATGGCAAAAATTTCTCCCAATTTCCTAGACATTTCTAAGCTTTTCATCATTGACATCAATGTCGGTGACTGTGAGGTTGTCCTTGGTATAAAGGGTGAGAATTTTGTGGGTGGAGGAGCTCAGTGACCTTGGCAAGATTGAGCTTTTGATGTTGTGAAGCTTCTTGGAGTAGTTAGAGTGTACCTTGAGGAAAGAGGAATAAAGGAAACATTGTAGCTCACCGACGTGTTACTGGTACTTTGAGTTATTCAAAGACCACAATTATTTTTGCCACAACTTTATCACAACTTCTAACATGATAGAATATGAATAGTTATCATCATTTTATCACTCATATTTTACCACGTTAAAGTTGTAGTAAAGTTGTGGCCAATATAATTGTGATTTTAGATTTTTTTTTTCTTTAATCACCCTACTTCCCCAAGAAGTCAATCCCCCATTGTCTTTAATTTAAAGGATAAATGAACATTAAAATTTTGTTGTCAATCATTAGATGATTATTTTTATTCTTTAATAATTCAATAATTTGATAATTAGGGAATATTAAATTATTAATTGAGCTACAAGTGTTGTTTTATTAGTCATTTGAAGTTAACAAAAAAATGATCATTTAATTGTTGAGAATGGAGTAAATGGATTTTCAAAAAGGTAAGGAAAGACAAATATTTTTCTTTTTGTTTTCCTTGGTAAAATCCACATTGAGCATTTTAATGGTTTATAATTTTTTTTTAATAACTTTTCCATGGAATTTACATTGAGTTTAGTGTAATAATGTCTCTAAATACATGGTAAAATTGTATTGAGATTAGATCATCGGTCACTAGCCTTTCATTACAAGATCTTGAACCAACAGCACGATATTACAATAGAAAAGACTGGGAGTGATACCAGAATAGAAGCGACCTATGTCTCCAAATCTCCAATGCTTAAGTAAATTTATTTATTTATTTTGGTAATAAGGAATACTGATTTCCTTAAAGTTAATGAACAATTTTAGAAATGTTTTGATACTAATTTTTTAAGACGAAATATATAAAATTGTCACGCAAAAAAAGAATCAAAATTTTTTATTTTTTTATTTTCCATAAAAAAATTTTCTAAAAGTATTCTCTAAGTGAATGTTTTAAGGCATCTGTTAACAAAATCCTTAAATTATATATTTAAAAAAAAATCCCTCATTATTATATAAGAATGTGTATGGGAAAGTTTTCTTATATTTAGCACTATCCATTGTGGTTGTAATGACTAATGAACCTTAAATGGTGGTCATTATCAACCCCATAATGTATGTTAATTCTTACAATGTGCTCATTAATTTCAATAATGAGGGAGTAATAGTCTTTCTCGATCTAATAATTGGTTTCTGTAATTGGACATAATGCTTAATTAGATGATACGCCAGTCATAACATAATGCATAAATATCCAAACTCTTTTTTGGTCCATTTCTACCAAATTGTTCTCAAACCCTCTTTGTTTGTTACTTTCATGACAGTGTCTAATTTTTCCAAAAGCTAGCTAGCCACACGAATATGCTAATAGATTGTGTAAATCAAGGACTTGGCCCCCTTGGAAACTTCCATCCGGCATTTTCATAGCACAACTAAGGTGAAAAGTTGGATTTGGAAAAAGAAAGTGAATTAAAACAAAGAAAAAGAGATTCAAAACAAAAAGCAAAAGAAAATTAGAGAATTTCTTTTACCTTAATTTGTGGTTTGTGGTTTTCACTATTCAACACAATTTCCCTTTACGATTTCTTCACTTTAAAAACTTTTTTTTGGAATGCTTCAGTGAGAAGGTGACTCTTGAAGTTTTGACTTTTGATTCCTCTTGGAATTGTTGAATTATTTTTTTACCCAAAAGTAAGTGAAGAAATTAAAAATAATAATACCTAACAAAAGTGAGGTATTAAAAAAATTTATTTAAACAAATAAAGTAAGTTTTTCAAATAAATTCAAACAACAACTATATTGAATTGAATTATTCTCCAAAAAAGTAACACTTTGTGTTTAATTAATGCAATAATATGTTTAATTTGAAAAAACCTAAGCTACTGCACTTAAATAACTGGATTATTATATCTTTTTGAATCAAAGAGGTTTTCCGATCAAATTATTGTGAAAAATGCTTTGCCATGAGTCATGACAGTCCAAGACTCCAAATCCATCAAATTCAGTCAGTTGCCTAAACACTTAACAGGCTCAGCCGATTTGTTTGAACTTTGAACAATCCAGTTGTGTGGTACTGGGGCACAGCTCATCTCCATCAATGAATGACTACAAAAAATCAAGAATAGGCATTATAGCTCCATGTGTGAAAGGGCCATCCACTGGCACGTCTGGCACCCAAAATAATTTTGTACCACAAGTAAATAAAGTCAAATAATTCCTTACATTTATTTATGTTTCTATGTTTTTTAAAAAAATGAATAATTTTTTAAAAAGTATTATTTATAAAATTATGACATTTTTTTATGTGTAGTAACAATCTTAAATAAGTTGAGAAACAATTTCATAACTTCTCTTATTTAACTTTTGAAATAAAGTTTTTTTCTAAATAAAATTAGGGAAAAACAATCTTTAAAAATAAACTATGCTTTTTATGTTGACTAAATATAATTTTTCTTTAACTCATTTTTTTTATGCTATCAAATACTAAAAAATACGAAAAACTATCTTTACACAAAGTAAGCAAGGTTATACATCTTACCTAAAAAAAAGTATTATATATAGAAAATTTGTGTTATAGTACTTTACATAATTTTTAAAAAAGCAAATGGTGAAATTGTGGGAGCAAATTACTTTCCACTTAGCGAGAAAAACTCTACTTGTGCATGGTTTCACTCTCACCACCCTAAAGCCAAATAATTTGGCTCTACAGCTATAGCGCATAACTACTATCAAATTATTTATTATAATGGTTGTTATTTATTGTAATGGATATATTATTTTTATTATAGTTGTAGGGTAGGAATTTGTTCCCCCCACATCTGATTGTATACCTACCGCGGTGCTAAGCGCGATATGGTTTTTGCCCTCGTCCCCGAGTGCAGGCACGAGCAAGCAAGCGCCTAACTTGGACTTGTACTCGTCGAGTCCCACATCGGATAGAAGAGCGCCCCACTAACGCTTTATATGCTTCTGGAGCTTGCATTAGTGTACCACTACTCACTTGTACAAGTCCAAGCTAGGTGCTTGCTTGCTCGTGCCTGCACTCGAGGACGAGGGCAAAAACCGCATCGCGCCTAGCACCGCGGTAGGTATACAATTAGATGTGGGGGAAACAAATTCCTACCCTACAATAGTATATATATTATTTTATTATGTTGAAAGTTAAAATAAAATCACTAATATTAAGTGTTTTGTAAAGTAAAAATGTAAAATAGATAAAATAACTTTTTGTAAAACCTTATTGCTAAATTTATGGCTCTACCATCATGGATGCTCTCAAAACCTAAATGCTAATGTGTCTTATATTACTCAAACTCAAGTGCTAAAAACAAGATAAAAAAGTTGTATATAATTTGTTGTGATTAGTGTAATATTATTAATTTATTTCTATATGGGCTAGCATTACTTTATTATACAAGACTTACCATATGCCATACCATCACTTGTGGAAAAATAGTGTCAAAGTTAAAAATAGGTAGCTAGGTAAGTTGCTTCCAATTCCAAAAGTTACAAGTCCCAACTTCCAAGTCATCAAAACACGAAAAGAGCTCTGCAGAAATTACAGGAAAAATTGTGTTTTGAGTTTTCAAAAAAGGTCGGCTGGACCATATATTCCATATATGAATTATGCAATGAAGAGGGGCCCCCATTGCTTATATATATATATATATATATATATTATAGTATAATAGTGTATAGTCAGTCCTCATTATCCAGGATTTGCCTGTACTCTTATTCTTCAATAAAGTTTAGAGATTGGGTGGGTCCATATGTAACCATTACTTTTTTCACTGGTGTGAAGGATTATTCGTCTCATTCCCACGGATTGTGATTTGGACGTACAAACGAGGATAAAGGGGTGTTTGATAAATATTTTCACATATTTTTATTTTCACATATTTTTTTCACTCACATGTATTTTTATACATATTTTCAAACAATAATATATATATTTATAAGTGCATATACTAAACATCCCCATAGACTTTTAACAATCTCGTCACACACACTATGTATTGATTTGGTGTAGTGTACAAATTAGTATACGGTTATCAATTTACATTAAAAATCGATAGGTATTTTGGTCTGATAATAAAGTATAGGATCATCAGAAGCAAAATAAAATAAAATAAAACTATAATCATCTTTTTATTAGCAAAAGAAATACTATATTATTTTATTATTCCCTTTATGTTGTCAATTTTTAATATTTAGAATCTAGAACATTTTAGATCTTAGAATTAAATTAATGCTTATCTATAGATAAAGATTAGGTTAAGTGATCCCAATTAATGCGCCACTCCAAATTCTTTATCTATTTCCAACCCCAAAATGGGAGAAATTATTATTTACACTGAGAGGACTGTTGACCAATGAAATGATGTCATCTATGCAAATGTATGTGTGAGCTTTCTAATCAGCACGAGGAATAAAAAATAAAAATTACTAAATAATATCACATTTGCATAAATAACAGCATTTTATTAGTTGGGAGATTAAAGAAGATCACCAATAAAAATTACCAGTGTGCATTAATTTTTTTTTGTATGACTTCCTCTAATCTCTATCGTAATTCATAATATTCCCTAAAACAAATGCTAAAACTACTACAACTATTACTAAGTAAAGCTTACAAACTAATGTAACAATAAATATTATTGGTAGACTTTAACCATTTCATAAATAAATATTTAAATTATTTATTTATGATTAGTGACACGTCGGTTTGTAAGTTCAAAATAATAAATCTTATACACTACTTATTTCTAAGGCCCACTTGTACCCCTCTGGCGGGTTCACAATGAGCTATATAAAAGGTACCAATGCTAGTAATCCTCTCATTGTTCACACTTCCCACCGCCCACTTATCTGTGGCCTGTTAATGGTAAGCATTCACATTTGCATGAAACGCTGCTTAGACTTCTGAACTACTTTTGTGTAATTGAATTGGTCAAATTGGATAAGCATCCATATATGCATGCATGGCGGTACAAGAAAAATTAAGCTTGGTCCGAGTGTTAAAGTGCATTGGTTATTTTTTAGATAGATGCACAAAATTTAATTAAAGAGATATTGTTCATTAATATTTGTTATTTTCAATTAGGATCCTATTAATGAGTGCTTGAAAGCAATAATTACGATTGAATTTTTTTTTTTTAATTGTAATCGATTATTTTTTTGGGTACAATCATATGTGGGTCATTTAAAGAAATATTAGTTTATTTGTTTTTATTTATTTTTGTTTTTATACAATATAGAAATTCTACTATAACATAATCTAAATGTATGTATGTGTGCAACTTTCTCTTAGAGAATAAAAATCTCAGTCCTTACCCTCTTCGCATCTCATAAGCACTTATACTTGTAGAGTGACCATCGCACCAAATGTGAGCGGTGACAACATAATGATCTAAAAAATCATGAAAAGAGTATATTCATATAGCCATTAACAAGAGCTAAAAAATAATGACATAGTTCAAGAGCTAGCGCGTAAATTGATAACCATTGGCCCATTGTTGATGGATAAGGCAACTAGAAAGAGAGAACTGGTTGTAGTATTGCATTGCAAGAATTTGAAGGAATCCATTGGTCAACGCTCGTTAAAAAATAGGAAAAGTCAAACTAACATGCATAAGATTGAGTGGACCGTCCTGTTTATTCTTCGGCTGAAAGTATGGCTGATTATATGACGTTAACATGGAGGCTGTTGCTGGCGAAGTCTGAAACTTGGGACATTTTACATTGAGTACGGGTGTATCTGGTTGGCTAGGAATAATATTATTCTGTCTCTTTCATAATATAATTAGCTATACGATGATAGAATATAATTATCTTTTTAACAATTCGAATTTTGTTGCACTCATTGAACACTAGTTCTAATACTGTGTTAAATATGCTAAAATAAATGTGAAAGTGTAATACAAAAACACAAAGATTACGCAGCTTACGCTATTTAACTTGACAACAATATATTCATTGTGGTTAATAGACTTATAATATAAGTAGAAGACTTGACTTCCACACAAGATAACATTATGCTTGGACTTGGACTAATATATTTGGAACACTAATTAGTTATCAATTACATCTTCATTAAAAAAAATTGTCAATTCTTTTGGATGAATTATTAGTTTGTTATCAATATCCAAGGATGAATTATTAGTTTGTTATCAATATCCAAGCTACGATGAGAATTGACTATTGAGAGGGATTTATTTCGTTCTTTTTTTGGGTATCCTTGAGAGTTGAGATCATCATATTATGTCTTTTATTGAGGCAATGACTCTTGACTAAGCATTGAAAAGACGGATGAGGATTAAGAGTTCAATCCTAGCAAGAAATTTTTTTTTCTTCTAAAAAAGACAACTCAAACATTAATGCAATTGGAAGTTAGAACACCAAAATTCAACTTGATTACGTGTTATATAGTTGGAGTTACTATCCTCTATAGAGATAAGAAGCTGACGACAAGGCCGCTAAAATTTTTATTTAGTATGTGTTTGGATAAAGATTATACCGTCTATGTTTTGGGAGGGGACGTGTTTCAGCTTTTTTTTTTTTTTTTTTTTTCTCCTCTGCATGCGTTTCAATTGGGAGACAAAAGTTACTGTTCATACTATGCGGTTACTGTTTATGCACTGTTTCACATTGTTTATGTACTGTTCATGTACTGTTCACGCACTTTTCAGCAACTTTTTCAGTAAAAATGAGTCTCATGACACGATTCATACATTTAAAAATTATTTTGCTATAGTATTTTCAGTTTTCAGTTTTTAGCTGTATCCAAACGGACCCTTAATGTGTGAGAATGTTGTATTGTCATATATTTAGGTACAAATTATAATTTAAAAATCTGTTGTTTTATCTTATAATACTTTATCTTATGTAATATGTTCAAACTCGTGGGATAGCTAAAGAATATTAGTTTATAAAGCATTCATATTATGTTGTTCTTGTTGTCCTCTATGGCCAAGGGAAACATCTTGAAATAAGATAAGCATTGACCTACTTTTTTTTTTTTTCCCCCTCTCTTCACACGAGAAAATTTTCAATTATTAGCGGTGTTCATGGTTTTCTCGATTGGTACATTCATAGCAAAAAAAAATTTACAATTAATTTTTTACTTTCACGCCAATGGAATCAACATCACATGATATATGCCTTGTGAGACTAACAAGTAACAAGTAACAACCATGCATAAATACAACAAAGGGTCTTTTTTTTGCTATATAATAATAAAACTTTGTTCTTTCCTGCTAGTTGTTCTAGTTGGCCAAGTTCTCTCTATTAAAATACATTTTAATTTGAATTCTTCCCCTTAGTTTTTGAACCATGTAACCGTTGGGTACACACTGTTTGTGTGACTGCATGTTTTTGCGTATTTAAAACAATTCTATGCTCTTTAACTTACAGATTATATTTATATATAATAATCATTGTTCTTATTTTAAAGCTGAATAATCATCGATTTGGTGCTAATCAACTTGTTTAAACAAAAGAACATGAAAAAGAGTGTTCTTAGTTTATTTCAAATGCTGGTAATGACCATTTTTAATAATACTCTTTCCAATAATTGTCATAGTATATGTACCCTTTAATTAATATCTGTCTCTTCCAATCAAACAATATTTTATTTACAAAATTATTTGTCATTTGGTTAAACGCATTTAGTGGAGGTAGATAACTTTCTGAATTTTATTTATTTATTTATCATTTATATTTTATGTTCTCTGTGGTACAGTTACAATGACGTGAGTAGAATGATAATTACTTCTTCGGCATATTTTGGGTCAACTTACCTGACATTAGAGAAACATGAATAAGGACATAACAGTCATCGATCGCAGTGACAACTCCAGAAATTTTTCTCAGGATGTTCTTTAAGAAGGATAAATTACACAATCTAATAAAAAGAGAAATTATTAATTATTGTTGTTTAGTTGTATCATTAATTTGTTTGTCTTTTATAAACTATAATTTGTTATATTATTATTTCATTAATTATAAAATTATTAATTGTTGTTTAGCCTAGCATAATTTAATATATTTGTCTTTTATAAAGTATTGGTTAATTAAATTACTAATTATTGTTTATTAGTTTCTTCCCCCAATTAATTATTGGTTAATTAAATTATTATGGGTCATGTTAACAAGTGCCGTAAGGCATTGGTTAACAATCCAATTAAAGAAAGTTTTTATGAAAAAAGGAAAAAAAACAATTAATGTTTTGACAGCTTTTTTCATTTCCCATAAAAGTGATATCAAAACTTTCTTAAAATGGATTCTTAACCAATGCCCCCACGGCACTCGTTAACATTTCCCAATTATTATTTATTAGTTGCACTAGCACACACTTCATGTGCATTTACTTCCCCCAAATCAAATATCCCACCCCGGCCCCATGCCCCCATCTACCCCCCACTCAACAAACAAGCCCCATGGCCTCCAATCACAAGAGCCAATCAGATAGATTCACAATCACAAATCACAATACACTAAAAGACAATTAATTGTATCTCACCAACACCAACACCAACATATAAAGCCAAAAACAGGGGCAATTATTAACAAAGTGATAAGGTAAAGCTTAGCAATCAAATAAAGTCTCAAAGAGAGAGAGAGACTCTCATTTGCTTTCAGTCTTCAGATAAAGAGAGAGAGATAGAAAGTTTAAGAGAGAAACTCATACCCATTAACCCATTAAGCCGTATATGTAAGGGACTAAAGAGAGAAAAAGATGAAATACCTTGACGTTGAAGGAGCAGGGAGGCTTGAGGCTGAGCTGAGGAGCGGCGCCATCGGGTAGCATGTTGAGGTGTGATCAATCTCCGATTCGATCAGACCGATCTTCAATCTTTGATGCCCAATGTGCTCTGGAGCTTGAGTTTGAGGCCCGATCACTGATGATTGATGTGCTCTGGAGCTCGCGGCGTCTTTTAGTTGTTGTCATTGATGGCTGATGAGTTTTTTTTTTTCTTTAGGTTAGGTTTTTCATTTCAATTTTTGCTTTACTTGATAAATCGGATGCATATATTGGTTTTTTTTTTTTTTTTTTTTGAGAATCCATGGGTTTTCTACCATCTGTAATCTGTTGGGTTTGCATTTGTAATCTGTGAGTTTGCCACCATCTGTAATCTGTTCATTTTGATGTTGGGCTTTTTTGCTCTGGTGGGCTTGCTCTGTTACAATTTTTTTTTTTCCTTTCAAATTTAGCTCAAAAATTTTTTTTTGGGCTTTATTTTTTTGCTTGAAAGTAGAACAAATAAAATTTTTTATATTTATTTTAGGGTGTTCTTAATATTTTTTTAAGGGTAAACAAATAAAAAATTTTAAATTATTATATATAATTTTTTTTTAGGTCAGGATGTTTCTGGGAACACCCTAGACTGAATGTGGCACTGCCACTATCAATCGGCATAGTAGAGCAAATTTTCTTTGTTGTGTCATCCAATGACCCTCCGAAAAGAACAAAAAGGATAAGCCATTTTTAAATGAGAACTAGTATTATGAGTGTGCAATACACAACTTAATTAAAAATAATATGTAATAAATTGAGATTATATTAATAATTAATGATTCATATGACAAAAATGCATTAATTTTACGTGTATATAGGCATGTATTGTGCTAGTTTATAGTGTAAAATTTATTATATTAAAACATATATAAAATTATAATATATAATTAAAATAATTATTAAATTTATTTTAAATTACTTTAAATTAGTTACTTGACATAACTACAACTTCTCTAAAACCCAACTTTGACAAAATAAAATGTCTATGTAGATTAATATCAAAACATTAAATTAGTATCAAGTATCAACATAAAATAATCCAAATTTTGAATCATTTAAAAAATATTTACTAATGTTTATATCTACACTTTGCAGAGTACAGACTTGATGGACTTTTTTTTTTTTTTTTTTTAAATTTATTGGTTTAAAGAAGTATTCGGTTTTGATGTCAAAAAATAATTTTTTTAAAAAAATTGCTTTAATTTTTCTTTTTTAATAATAATTATATGGTGGATCTTTGTCAAATTTTCTAATCTACTAGCATTGTAAGAAGCTACAAAGTACAAACCATGCGTTAGGGCATCCATACTCGCCAATTGGCAATTTGCATACAAAATTTGCACGACGTTGAATTTTAAGAATCAAATCTTATGGCATGTTTGGAAGTTTAAAAAAAAGAGGGGGAGTAGAGTAAAGGGAGGGAGAGTAATTTAATTACCTTGTCTGTAAGTTTTTTAAGGAAGGAGCGAGAGGGGTTTGGAGGGGTTTCAACTGCCTCTAACCCCTTATTTTTAATTCCCCCAAATTGGAGAGATTTGGAGGGAGAGTAGAGTAGATAAATTATTGACCAAATGAATTCCCTAATTTACCCTTTCTAAATTAACAAAATTACAAACCAATTATATAAATAATCTTTGTTTGTTTCTTGAGAAAATTTAAGGTGAATGAAAAAAAAAATGAATCTCACTATTTCACTGACACTGAAGCTAAACAACCATGTCATTTTCGCTAAAAACCATTGAAAGACCACGAAAATGAAAAAGTAAATAATAAAAAATCAACTAGTAACTTGAAATTTTTTAATTTTATTGCTCCAACTTTCTGGGCAACCAAACAGAGTAATGTAAAAGAGAGTTCACTTTCAATTAATCAATGCGAAAACAAAATCCCTAATTGCTCATTTATGAATACAAATAATACGATGCACACAATAAGAGAAAAAATGAATTAAAAATCAGCTTTTTAGCAGACGAAGAAAATGAGCTTTTCGATGTGCAGTGGAGGCCGATGCGAGTTCGGGCCTGACTTGATTTGACTTCACTACAAACTGGAGACCATTGGCAAAACTGATGAGCGAATTTATTACAATCAACAAAACCATCGAATTTGGCGGCAGATTTGAAGGCAATGACATTGGATCTGGCGATAGTAGCCATGGCAACTTCAAAGAATCTAGAAGTAGAAGAAGAATGAGAAGTGAAGAAGAGTGTACCCAAAAATGAAACTCAAAGCAAAAGTAAGCTTTGTGTTTTTTGGTTTTATAAAGCAAAAACACAAGTAGAGAAGAAAATGTTAGTTTTTGCTTTGGAAGCTCCAGAGAGAGTAATGGAGTGGGCGATGGAAACGAAGTCGTTGGGGGACTCCCAACGCCGCCATTTCCGCCCCTACCTTCCTCCAAATCTCCGTTCATGTTTACGACCTCCTCCACGGTCTCTATCTCTCTCTCGGTCTTTGTTTGGTTGCTCAGAAAATTTTGAATTCTAATTTTACTTTTTGGATGTCATATGATAGACTGAGGTGGAGCTAGCTTTTTGTTTGGTTGGTGAGAAATGCAAGGAAACTGTAGAAATTTATGAAAGATTTTTATTTTTATTATAATTTTTTTTGAGGTAATAAAAATTATTTTATAATAGTTAATAGTAGTTTTATAATTTTATTAGTGGTATTTGATGGAATGAGAATGTTGATTAAATAATTATTTAATCTAACAAATTAATCATAGACCAATGTTGCAAGTCCATTTTCAAATAAGGGTAAATTTGTCTATTTAAATTATTTTCTCTCCTTTCCATCCTAATTTTTAAAACATCCAAACAAGAGGAATGGATAATTACTCCTTTCCCTCTTACTAATTTTAAAAACATTCAAATAAGGTGAAGGATAACCATTCCCCTCTACTCTCCTCCCCACTACTCTCCCCCCCTCTACTCCCCTCTACTCTCCTCCCTCTCTAAACTTCCAAACAGGCCACATATGATTGGATCTCTACAAGTGATCATTATTAGTTAAAAAACTTAAAAGTGCCAGCCATAACCTATGCTACATATATGCCACATTGTGAGAGAGAGCATTCCAAGTAAACCCAATCAGTACAAGGAGTATTGCTTTGCTCATTAATGGCCTGTTTGGAAGTTTAGAGAGGGAGGAGAGTAGAGGGGAATAGTTATCCTCCACCTTGTTTGAATGTTTTTAAAATTAGTAAGAGGGAAAGTAGTAATTAGCCATTCCTCTTGTTTTGATGTTTTAAAAATTAGGATGGAAATGAGAGGAAATGATTTAAATAGACAAATTTACTCCTATTTGAAAATGGACTTACAACATTGGTCTATGATTAATTTGTTAGATTAAATAATTATTTAATCAACATTCTCATTCCATCAAATACCACTAATAAAGGTATAAAACTACTATTAACTATTATAAAATAATTTTTATTACCTCAAAAAAAATTATAATAAAAATAAAAATCCTTCATAAATTTCTACAGTTTCCTCACATTTCTCACCAACCAAACAAAAAGCTAGCTCCACCTCAATCTATCATATGACATCAAAAAAGTAAAATTTAGAATTCAAAATTTTCTGAGCAACCAAACAAAGACCAAGAGAGAGAGATAGAGACCATGAGGAGGTCATAAACGCGATCGGAGATTTGGAGGAAGGTAGGGGTGGAAACAACGGTGTCGGGAGTCCCCTAATGACTTTGTTTCCATCGCCCAGTCCATCACTCTCTTCGGAGCTTCCAAAGCAAAAGCCAACATTTTCTTCTCTGCTTGTGTTTTTGCTTTATAAAACCAAAAAACACAGCTTGCTTTTGCTTTGAGTTTCATTTCTGGCTACACTCTTCTTCGCTTCTCATTCTTCTTCTACTTCTAGACTCTTCAAAGCTGCCATGGCTGTTATCGTCGGATCCAATGTCATTGCCTTCAAATCCGCTGCCAAATTCGGTGGTTCTATTGATTGTAATAAATTCGCTCATCAATTTCGCCAATGGTCTCCAGTTTGCGGCAGAGTCGAATCGGGTCAAGCCCAAACTCGCATCGACCTCCCCTACACATCAAAAAGCTCATTTTCTTCGTTTGGTAAAAAGCTGATTTTTAATTCATTTTTTCTCTTATTGTGTGCATCGAATTATTTGTATTCATAAATGAGCAATTAGGGATTTTGTTTTCGCATTGATTAATTGAAAGTGAACTCTCTTTTACATTACTCTATTTGGTTGCCCAGAAAGTTGGAGCAATAAAATTCAAAAATTTCAAGTTATTAGTTGATTTTTTATTATTTATTTTTTCATTTTCGTGGTCTTTCATCGATTTTTAGTGAAAATGACATGGTTGTTTAGCTTCAATGTCAGTGAAATAGTGAGATTCAATTTTTTTTTTCATTCACCTTAAATTTTCTCAGGAAACAAACAAAGATTATTTATATAATCGGATTGTAATTTTGTTAATTTAGAAAGGGTAAATTGGAAAATTCATTTGGTCAATAATTTATCTACTCTACTCCCCCTCCAAATCTCTCCAATTTGGGAAAATTAAAAATGAGGGGTTAGAGGTAGTTGAAACCCCTCCAAACCCCTTTCCCTCCTTCCTTAAAAAACTTTCAAACAAGATAATTGAATTACTCTCCCTCCCTTTAGTCTACTCCCCCTCCTTTTTTAAACTTCCAAACAGACCAATAATTATTAATTCTTATGAAAAAAAAATAGAAATGTCAACTTAAAAGTGATCATTAACATAACATATGATCACTTGTGTGAATTTAAAGGGATTGTTCATGGTGAATATCTTTTCAAATAGTCTCTACAGTAAAGGGCAAATGCATACATGCATGTAAAAGTGCTTGCCTTTCTATTAGTCTTGTAAACGTTGTGAGGCCTAATATTCGTTTTTACTATCTAGAATTGACTCAATCATAGGGAAAAAAAGAAAAGAAAAGAAAAACAAATTAATAACCATTGAGTTTTTGTGTCTATCCAAAAAATTGACAAAGCAGTAGAGTCAAAGTTTTAGTACCGATTTTAATGATAGAATAAAAAAGAGTGGAAAAAAAAAGTTTGTGTCTATTCAAAAATTTTATAAAGCAATAAGGAAAAAGTTAATAAGAACAATTGGTATTTTATTTTTATCTAAAAAAAATTGCTACAATTTAGTATAAATACTAGGCAATTAAATAGGATATTTACGGGCAACCACATCTTCTAAACCCTAGTTTTATTACATAATCCAAGTTCTTCGCTCTTAAATATTGTTTCTGTAAATATCACGTAGTCAAAATTTGATGATATGTATTTTTATCTAGTGATCTAATCTTTTAGATACTACCATTTTTGTAAAGATCACGTAGTCAAGACTCAAGAGTTGATAATATGCATTGTCTCAAAAAAAAAAAAAAAAAAAAAAAAAAAAGAGTTGATAATATGTGAATATATGGATATACGGTTTTTTAATTTTTACCAAAATTTTTTTATTACATTGCAAAAGGTTTTTCAAAATTTTCTGTTCAAGAGTTTTCTCTCATTTTAAATCAAAGAGATAACTGATAACGTATAGATAAAAGGAAAATTAAGTCATAAATTTTCTCTCGTATTAAGTTTATTTTTTCTAATTAAATTAATCTCCCTTCAAAAAAAAAAAAAGAAAGTAGAAGTTGATAATAATAATAATTAAGCTGATAATAATAATTAAGTTTTTGTGTTTATCCAAATAAATAAATAAATAAGTTGATAAGAAAAGTAAATTGTTGTTTTTAACTTTTTATATAAAAATTTACTACAATTTGGTACAACTACTTAACTTAATAGTGACTTCTAATTAAACTCAACCTTTTATATTATTATATAGTATATAATATGATATGATATGATATGATTATTGTTGGAATTCCAATAAATAGTAAACACTTTTTACCACATATTTACAACCACACATTCTACTATTTAAGGAGGAGAAAGTTTTTAGTAAAGGACTTTTGGTCTCACTCTCTCAAGCTCTAAAGTTATTTATATTTTACTATCTTTAACACTTTTTCTTTATATTTTCTAAGAGCATTTGCAGCAATGTAGCTAAATAGCTATTTTAGCTACACCAAAACACAAAAAAGAGAACTGCAGTAATGGAGCTAAAAAAAAAAAAAAAAAAAAACTATTTTATGTTGCATTCACACTGATCAGAATATTTTAATATTATTTTTTTTTTCTTTTCTTCTCTCCTCTTTTCCATTTCTGTCGTTGCTCCTCTCTACTCAGTCCTCACCCTCTTCGTTTCTGCCTGTTGCTGCCGACCAAGCCCTGCCCAGTGCCGACCACTCTATCTCGCATTTTATCTCTCTAGATCTCCACCTCAAAGGCCGAACCTCTGAGCTCCACCCTCTCTCTACTATCTCATGCCTAGCGCCAATGTGGGTTGTGTTTTCCGTTTTGTTGTGGGCAGTGGGCTTGTGTTTGTGTTTGTGGTGGTGGGCTTGTGTTTTCCGATTTGGTCCACTTCCCTTTCACAAAATCGATTCCCTCTTGTCCTAAATCGGATCCAACAACAACCACCCCTGGCGGTGAGTTTTGGTCCAATTTGGTCCTTGATTCGGGCCGTTGATTTTGGCGATGATGATGGGAGTGTTGACGAGGCTTTGGCGAGTGTGTTGGGTGGTGAGAAGGTGTATAGTGTGGTGGTGGTGAAAGGGAAGAGTGAGGAGGTGAAGGGGGTGGTGGGGAAGTATAGGCATGGATGGGTTGTGTGGAGGAGAAATACAAAGAGGAAAAAAAAAATAAAATAAAATAAAGAAACGTGTATTTGGATGAAACCAAATAAGATAATGGGAAAATTAAAATAAAGAATAATAAGAAATTAAAATTAAGAAATGTTACCACAACATTTTTGCAATAAATTCTAAGTGGTAAGTTATTACTATCCAATATTGGTGAGAAAAAAATAATTTTTTTGATGGTGGCTGTTGCAGTGGTGGTGGCAGTGGTGGTGGCAGTGATTGTGATTGTTGTTTATTGGAGAGAATATATTATTCTATCATGTGGCAGTGGCGGCGGTGGAAGAGTCTGTGGCGGCATCGGTGGCGTTGGCGGTGGAAGAGTCGATGGCGGTAGTGGCAGCAGTAGTGATTGCGGCGGTGGTGGAAGAGTCGATGGCGGTGGCAGTAGTGGCAGCGGTAGCAGATGCGGGTGGTTGTGATTGTTATTTATTGTAGTGGATATATTATTTTATTGTGATGTTTATATTATTTTATTGTGTTAAAAGCTAAAATAAATCCACTGCTGCAATATGTGAGTAGGTAAAATAGATAAAGTAACTTTTTGTAGTGTCAAATAACTAAATTTTTAACTCCACTACTGTGAATGCTCTTAAGAATTGAGTGCTTTCTTCTATTTATGTAAGACCTAGGTTGTATCAACCTTCAATAGATCATTCCCTCATCAAACAAAATTTTATTACGCAGGTATAAGACTCAATCTAGTGGATCAGCCAATGCTAGACCTCACAAACTCACACGTGGAATCAAGGTACTATTTTGCCACGTCCTCCCCAAATGTTTCCATCACCTACGCTTACGATTTTTCTGGTAAGATTGTTTTCAAGGATTAACATATGATAACTCTAAGGATACACTCAACGTAACAACATGTTAAGGTGTTAAATTGTGATTGGAACAATATATATCAGTTTCACATGTTGTCAAATTGAGTGTTCTTAGACTTATTGTTAACTAATAGCTTATGAAAATTTGTACATTAACGCCTTCCTTTCGAAAGGTAAAGATACCTAAACAAGTAAAGACAAATAATGCTACATATTAAATCCCCATGATCAGGGCAATCGGTTTGAACTCATGTCTCATTAAATGGTCATTATCGAAACTGCTCCTAACCTTTTCCCAAGAGCAAAACTGAAATACAAAAAATAAGAAAAGAATGCATACAGACCAGTTTTTTGGCTAGGAAAAGGAATTATTCCCCAAAAAAAAAAAAAAATATTAAATTAGTTTTTACTTTTTAAGACATCATAGATTTGGAGACAACTTATCTAGTATTCTTTTTTTCTTTTAAAAATGTATTAAAATATACTTAAACTCAAAAAAAAAATGAAGTTTTAAAAATCTATATATAAGAACAAAAATGTAAAAAAAATTAACATATAAATGGTATCCAAACACACACTCAGAGATAGATAACACCAAGTTGACAACATATAATTCAGTCTAAATTATTCAACAATATAAAAATTCAGTTTAAATTCAAGCAGGCTTTAAAGAGGTGCAATGTAAATAACATTGAATACTATGTCCACCTTTTTGCTCCCAAGGAAAATTAATAATAAGTTAGATGCAGTTGTGAGACGTTTTTGATGGAAGCCAAAAGAGGATTCTAATAAGTTTTACACTCCTATGGAATGGGATGATTTGTGTAGGCCAAAAGACAGAGATGGTCTTGGTTTTAAAAAGTTTGAGAAGATGAATCAAGCATTAGTTTCCAAATTTGGATGGTGGATTTTGTCGAAGAAAAATTGTTTTTGTGTGAAGCAATGGCTGCTAAGTACAAGGTTAGATCTGATTGGTTTAGAGCTCCAAAAGCCTCTAATGCATCTTAGGTTTGGAAGAGCATTGAAAGGGTGAAGGATATAATCAAGTTGGGAGCGTGTAAATTAGTAGGTTCTAGGAATATTATTTTAGTTTGGGAAGACCCTTGGTTACCTGACAAATCAGGTTTTATTCTAACACCAAGGGCTCAAGTAGATAATTCTTGTTTGGTAGTATCTCAACTTCTAAATTCTTCGGGTTTAGGCTGGAATGATATTTTGTTAAATGATCTGTTTGACCATGAGTTTATTGTAGCTATTAAATATGGAAGATAGATGGACTTGGACCAAATCTGAAAATGGGAAGTTCTCGGTGAAATCTTGTTATCGTCTCATTTCTGAAGGTGACAATTCATCTAGCAGTGTTTCTCTTACAAGGAATATATGGAAGGCCAGCATTCATGAGAGGCTAAAGATGCATCTTTGGAGAATTGCATTCAATCTTCTTCCCACTAGGGACAAGTTGAGTGAGTTTTCCCCTTCCTCTAATACTAGCTGCCCTCTTTGTAATGCTAAGACAAAGTCAACCCTGCATCTTTTTACTCATTGCCACATTGCTAGAGCTATTTGGTTTGGTAGTCGTTGGAACATTAGAATTGATAGTTGGCATGTTCAATTTTCGTCTCATTTGATTGAGTTACTTATTGATCCTCCTCCATTTCTCCAGCTGGATAAAGAGCAAAGAAATTAATTCCTGTTATTTGGTGCTCTAGCTTTAGATTTGATTTGGATGTGGAGAAACAAAGCAATTAATGAGAAATCTCTTCCAATGAAGAGTCAAATTATCAGAAGCATTCAGAAGCTGTTTTTGGAGCATTGGCGGCCTAAAGTTCCAATTTTGACAAGTGTTCCAACTAGAAACAGTGCTAGGTGGTGTTGTCCAAGTCAAGGTATGCTAAAACTGAATTGTGATGCAGCGGTAGGTGATCTATCTTTATGTATAGCTGTTGTTGCCAGAGATTGGAGAGGGATGTTGGTGTTTGCAATTTCAAAGAAAGTTAAAACCAATATCCCTGTTCAAGCAGAGGCTAATGCCATTCTATTAGCTGCCCACATTGCTTTGAACTTCTCTTTTTGTAATTGCATTATAGAGGGTGATTGTAAAGTTTGTATAGATGCCATTAGAGCTGGTGGGAAGGAAATTCCTTAGAGGCTTGTGAATTTTGTGGACTCAGTTAAGAATGTATTTAGGGACTTGGGCCATGTATTTTTTAATTGGGTTCATAGGGAGGCTAATCAAGCTATGCATGTGCTAGCCAATTGATCTCTTAACCAGTCTTTTTTTGGTTTTTTTGATATGGGATTTGGCCCTCCAAATTTTGTTAATGTAATCTTGGATGAGGCTGCCTAAGATTCTGTTTCTGCTGTGGTTCAATAAAATTTTCTTTCAGCCAAAAAAAACACCACGGACTTAACAATATTGGAGCACGGCATTTACTACATCGAGAAAAAATATAACGACGTCCAAGGTAACAACCTGAGTAGGACATTAATTTCTGGTCATTTAATTAAGTGGACCACCTATTGATTTGGACCTGTTTATTTTTCTTAGTAATAGGACCCACTTCTATGCAGCTTTTTTTTTGGCCCTGCTTAGCTTATATTTGAAAATGTGAATGACTAGCACCATGTGAACGACTCTAGTAGGTCTAATGTTTGATTTGGACCGTCATCAAGTGGATGCCCTGTCCCGCCTCATTCCGAGTTGTCAACCGTCTCATGCGGATTATTCCTACCCAAAAGAGGAGACCAGAGGGAATGGACTTATAGATCCCATCCTATTCTGTCATATTCAATTTAAATGTATATATGTATATAATTTAAATTTTTTTGTACATATTCTAGTACCAATTTATCTTTTTCACCCAATACTCTCATTGGCACCCTTCCTCTCATACCTTTTACTTTCATCGTCGTTGGCATCAACTCAAGACAAGCAAAATGCCTTGGTTCTCCCATCCTGAGCAAATTTTCCCGCCTCGAAAAATTTAGAATTTTCCCTCCTTGAAAAGAAAGATGGGACACTCATGATCAGGCCTTATCTTGTCCGGTGTCCCTTTTGCCATCCTTATTTATGTATGTTTCTGTTTTTTGCTCTTTCCTCCCATTTTATTGGATTAATTTAGATATGTGCTCTCTCTCATATTTAATATCTTAATTCAAGTTTGAAAAACCAAATACATGTGCGCAGAGAGAAGAGAGCACAGGAAAGCCAGGCTAATGAAGATGACAGACTAGAGACTCAAAAAGTACCTGATGCAACCACAGCTACACACCAAGTAGAAAGAAAAAGACCTATCATCTTCAAACCAACACTTCCACATGTTCCGGACATTGGTAGGTCAATTGAAAGCTGAATAAAACTTAGATAATACATTGTATCAGTACCCCAAGCATTTTTGGAGTAGCAAGTTGGATACAATAAATACAATCCTCATAAAAGCAAGATATTTCTTATAAATATTAATGATAATACATGGTATACCCACCCTTTTTGGGCATAGCAATTGAATTTAATAAATACGATCCTCATTAAAGCCATATATTTCATGCAACAATTTCAAATTTCCATACCATTTAGCCTATGATATGATATGCTAGAATGTGAAGAAAAATGCATCTTATTTTCCCCAAGGGCCAGAGTTGAGCTCCTTTTATACATAAAATGTTAAGATCCTATTGCAGTTACCTTTCAAGATTCAAAAGGATTAACATTTTTTTGTCCTATGCATTTGAACCGTGGAATTCAAAGAAATAGAACAGCTTTTAGTACAGTCAGAAATTAATGTTGCCTGTCTTTTATACAGATTATACTTACTAGCATGTCCATTGAAGTGACTGAGATACAGACTGCTCTTTCAATTGTCGGTGGGAACCTTGAAAAAACTTAGTCCTATTGCAGCATATAAATCAATAGTAAGCACTTTCATTCAATCAGACATGAATTACTTAAATTGAAGGACTAAATGAAACATGTTAAGAATAGTCAATTTTATCATATGAAACATGTTCAATAGGTTAAATGAAGCATCCCCTTATGCCACTAACTACTATGCTAAAAATATTCAAATTTATCATAATTTCTAAATAACAAAATGGAAAACTGTTCAATACGGCTCATAGTGGGAAATGGAAGCTAAACATGACAATTTCCACTACAATTTTGGACTAGGAAAAAATTTTTCTACATGATCGGGTGTATAAGAAGTCAATGTGAAAATCATAGTGTTTGGCGACAAAAATCAAGTGGGTGCAGTACGGTAGTTAAGAATAACAAGGTGATGGGATGGCATTGCAATGATGTCCAAGAAGATGAAAATGGTTGCTGAACACAAGAAAGGGATAGGCTGTACTTGAAAAAGTTACATTTGCTGATGATTTTGAATTGTGGGACATTGTACCTGATTTTTTTGTTTGTTGATAATTTCATAGTTACAACAATGGAGGAGTGGGGTTATGAACTCTTTAGAAACACCAAGAGATACCAATTAAATTATAAGATTCTTCGCTTTAATAGTAGGAACTTGACCTTAAGTATTGAGAAAATGATTGATGAAGAGAAGCAACGAGGGACTGAGTGAATTTGTTTAGGTGCTTGAGGAGCCTTCAGTTGGAAAGAAAATGATATGACATGGCCGACCAACTAGCCACTCAAAGTAAAGATATTGATGATGTTGAAAAGTGGTTAGAGGAAATCACAAATCCTAATTTCTCAGATTTTGTTTGGGTGGTTGAGAAACAAGATGAAGCAATTAAAAAACTTTCATCCAATCTATGATGAGAAAATTATCTGGAATTAAATCAGCAAATTTTTTATCTACACCACTTATTACCAGGGTAAAAGGACATACACAAATTCTGAAATGGAAATATCAAATAAGTATCTATGGTCTCTTTTAATTATCAAAAAGAGAGTCAATTTATTAACTGCACTACATGAGTAGGAAAAACATTAAGCTCTAACAGACAGACAAATGCCTTTTTTTTTCTTTTTTTTTTGTTGTTGTTGTTGCGAGAAGCTTAGAAATAAAAGAGACATTAAACTGGCACTTAGCACAAATGTAGGAAAGTTAAGGCACAAACAAACATACATACTAATAAATGCTCAGGCTGCTTCACAATGTCCAAGTACAACATATATCTATCCTGATGATCCAACCATTAAGGACCATACCAACACAATAGAGAATGTTGCACCAGGAGCATTTCAATTTGCACTATTTCTGGAGAGAGGGGGGGGGGGGGGGGGGGGGTGTTGCTTTGTATATTGGTCATGGTAAATTAGTTCTAATAAATCAGTTCATAAATGATGTGGGACAGAAGGAGTCAATCTTTGTTGTTTGTTAGTTTTTTTAGGCGATAACAATTCAATCGAAGAAAAATTCTCTTATTTTCTGCTAGATTCTAGAGGTTTGGTTGTTGATTTAAGAAACTCCTTAGTTAGAATGAGATTCAGCTCTTTTACATTTTAGTACTGCATCCATGTATCATATGCACAAGCAATCAAATGTTCTCAAATGTAACAAGCTTCTTCAACACCCAGTTACACCCTTACAGGTTCTGAAATTTAGCACAATGGAATAATTCCAATGTACCTTTGTAGAGTATCAAAAAAGCGGCACAAGAAAAGAAATACCAAATAAAAGCAATATTCAGATATGTTCCACACCTTTGATTCTGCAACAGGAGCAACACCAGCACTCTTAACATTCTTACCTTCCAGAAAGAAGAAAGAAACTCTCAACAATCAACTGAGCCTTATTACAACTAACAACAACAAAGATTTAGTCCCAAATTCGGGGTCACATTAGACAAGGTTGGCCACAGGTAATCTTTTCCTCGATACGTACTATTACAATCACAAGGTAAAAGTTTTTCTCTCTCTTTTATTTACTTTTTTAAATAATAAAAAGGCAAAATGTTCCTAAAAATAAATGCAAGTATGCAACTATGACTAAGATACTGATAAGTTCTCCATCTTCTACTTCTATTTAGTAGTAACCATGCCAAATTATCAACAACATAACCACGCATATTTGAATTTGAATAAGGGAGATAGTAGAGGATGTACACCGAAACTCCCACAATTTCCAATAGTTGAGGGACAATATCCCCTCTATTTCAAGCAATCCAAACCCCAAATCCTAAAAAATTATAATAACAACGAACAAAAGCTTCGCAAGGGCAAAAGGGTAAGGAATTTCAATGAAGCACTACACATAGCCCACTTACGTCATATCCAATAGCTATCTGGGCCTGTAGGTAGAGTTCAAGGCTAACATTATGCTTTTACGCGGCATGAAATGGAGCATCTTGGCCAATAGCTAGAGGCGTAGAGCCCAAACATCATGCTAACATGAAGATTAGACATTTCTAATTTTCATGCTTGTAATGTGCTAATTTGAAATTTAATACACCGTATACAAGCTTTCGATATAGAAACGAATGAAAAGGTTCAATTATATTGAGTAGCTTCGTTTTTTATATATGCATTGAGTCACAAATCCATGCCATGCATAAAAATAGATAATTATTTTGTATTATAATATAAGTATAATTTTTTTAGGATAATTTGTCCTCTCTAAAAATTAACAATTTCTATTCAATCCAATTTGGTCTACTTCGGTCCAATTTGGTCGACTCGGTCCAATTCGATCCCCCTTCAGTCCACTTTAGACTAATTGGGCCTTAAATTGATTTATTTATTTACTTATAGGTTTTGTTTTTAAGTTTAGCTCAAAATTTTGCTTTTTACTTAATTTTTGGGTTGAAATGTTTGAAATTTTATTATATTTGAGCTAAACTCTTTAGTTTTGAGTTAAAAAATATAAAGAAAATATTAAAATAGACATTAGAAATTAGAAATATAAGCCCTAAAAATGCAATAAAAATTATAAATATTCAAAAGTCTTATTCGGTCCACATTGGTTCTATTCAGTCCTTCTATCCTCTTTGGTCCAATTTGGCCCTATTCAGTCCACTCCGTCCTATTTAGTCCATTTTTTCCACTAAATTTCTATTCGGTCCAATTCAGCTTTATTCAGTCCACTTTGATTCATTCCGTCCACATTGGTCCTATTTGGTCTAATAACAATAACAATACATTAATAACAATAACAATAACAATAACTAAGATAAAATTTTTATAAATGTGATATAATTAGATTACCTATACCCATTAAGTCAAAAAAAAAGAAAAAAACTATATTCATTAAGCAAATAAAATAGATTTTAGTGTGCAAATTTGATGTAATTGCTTTTCAAAAAAAAAATTACTCATCATGAAAATTTTCCATTTTTTTTAAGTATTACTGCTGTCCCACCTCAATGTATTTTTTCTTTACTTTTTTACAACCTTATGTTTTAACATATATACTCGTTATGAAGATTATGTCGTGCATATTGACTGTGAAACTTATTATCATAAACTAGATTCTTGGGGCATTGTTGGCATCTACTCCATACATTTCTACTGCTGGATAGGTAACATAAACAATAAAAAAAAAACATTTACATTGGTTATACCTCTTCAACCATATAGGCTTGATAAGACCAATGATAGTTTGGATTCCCACTAGTCAGTTTCTTGAAAAAGAGTGATTTTTTTTTAAAGGCTCGGCAATGATGTCGGCCATGGGAATGGGGCAAATTTGGGGTTTTTATAATCTGGCATTTCTGAATGAATTTTTGTGGAGAGTACAATCAAATGCTCTTTAAGTAGGATGTGGGAGTTTTGCTATAATTTAGTCTTGCAAAATATTAAATGGGATTCAAAAAGAATATTGATGTAGTCACCTGCAACCAAAGCTAATTGGAAACCAAACCCGGCCGAAATCTGCACAGTTTTTTTAGGCTTTCAGGTCTCGAGTTGGGCTTGTATTTTTTTTTTTGGGCATTGAGTCTTTTACTTTTTTGGGATTATTTTTTATTACATTTGGCATTCATGACCAAATCTTTTTCAAATTTGAGAACTTGACTAGAACCTTGCCCAACTGCTATGAATGTAAACAAAACATATTGCTCTGTCTTCCATTAATTCCTTGATGCAAAGTCAAGGAATCGGTAATGACTAGTGAGATATGATGATGTGGAGTTTTTTTCTTGGACCAAAATAAAAATCATGTCTAACATATTATTATTACACATATGGTCTTCTTCAATATAATTTTTGTTGTGGTGGCTATCAAAATTAATATTATTATTACTATGATTATTATTATATCAATAACAATAACAATAAACATATAACATTAAATAGGGGAAAAATTTTATATATAAATGAAATGTAATTAGATTACATATGGGACAAAGTTTAGTTACAAAATTAGTTATAATCTTATGCTACAACTTTACTTAATATCTTTTTAGTGGAGATAAATTTTGACAAATCTACCATTGAATTACATTTTATTATTATATCCTTCATGCTTGCAAAATATCTAGAAAATTAAAGATCAATAACTATATCATCAATAAATTGTTTAAATTGCAAGTTTTTATAGTTTAAAATTATGCATAAAATATGAGCTAATAGATCATATCTTAAATAATATCCGATTGAAACAAAGTTTGACATGTGTATTAAAAGCATAAAGAATATGCAATTCAACGGCTAAATTTTCAAAAAGGGTAAATTATAAGTTTAGTCTTTAACCTTTACATTGAATGTCAATTTGGTCTCTAACATTTTAAATGTGCCAATTTAGTCCCTAACATTTTGGTGTTGTGTCAAAATGGTTCCTGTCGTTAAGTTATGAATGGAAAATGCTAAGGTGGCTAATGGCTAAAATAAAAACTTATTATTATGCCACATTAAATGACAAGCATACTGTTACTTGGAATAAATTTTTATTTTAAAAAAAAGTTTTTGTTAAAATTGGGATCTTAAAATCGTTGTACTCCATACAAGCGACCTATGATCATTTGAATTCTAAAGCATCAATGTCGAGAATGTGGACCTCTCAATTGCTTTCCAATTAGACTACGACTTACCAAGAAAGTCTTCAAGCTTTGGAATAACTTGTTGGTTCTTGTTGGTTTTGGCAATCAAACATGTAAGAAAAGAAAGAATCGGCAAGGTTTTGTGCTTCACTTTCTTTGGCTTGATTTTCTCCTTCTGAGTGTAGAACGCTTGGGAATTGGGGTTTGGTTAATCAACAATGAAAAATGATTATAATTTCCTATCAAAAAAAAAAAAAAATGATTATAATTAATACATTTATTCCATACATTTATCCCCTTCATTATACTAACTGAATAATATTACTTCAATCTGAACCTAACGCAATCATATTCTAGATCTATAGCTCAGTTATCTCAGGCACAGTAGAAGAAAAACTTCAATTTTTGAAAACATGGGAAAATCACAAAACAAATATTCAAGACCATAGTTTCTTTTTCTCAAGTTTCTCAGCAACTAAATAGATGTCCATAACAAGTTGCAATCTTTTCACAAGGCTCAAGTAAAGATTTGAGTCAATGATTTATTAACATAAATTGGTTTTGAGATCCCAATTTTAACATAAACTGTTCTTTAAAAAAATTCCAGATGGCAATACACATCATTTAATTTCGCATAAAAATATTTTTTATTTTAACCATTAGTCATGTAAGTATTTTCCATCAATCACTTAATGGTAAGGACTATTTTAACACAATACTAAAAGGTTAGGGACTAAACTAACACATTTAAAATGTTAGGGACTAAATTGACATCTATATATATAATAATAGGTGAAGCAGAGAGAGTGTGAAATTGAATTCCAAATTAGAACTCTAATTGTGTGTCATATGTCTAGAATTTGAAATTGAAGTTGAATTTTGCATCATGTGGCTAAATGTATATAGACTCATTCTCATTAAAACCACTTCTATGTATCGGGTCAAGTGAGTTACTGTGCTAATTAAGTTTTTTCTTGATTTTGCAGTCAAACGTGAAAACTAAAGAGATTAATATCAGTGAAATTGAAGTTGAATTTTGTATCATGTGGCTAAATGTATGTGGGCTCATTCTCATTAAAACCACTTCTATGTATCGAGTCAAGTAAGTTACTGTGCTAATTAAGTTTTTTTTTTTTTTTTTTTTTGCAGTCAAACGTGAAAACCAAAGAGATTAATATTGGTGATAAGAACTTGGTTTGGGTACATTGCATAATTTCCAAAAAGATAGCAAAGCCAGAGTTTGCATCTTTGTTATAAATTGCTTACAAAGTTTGCATCTTTACATTTGCACTGAGTTTCGGATTAAAGTGCTTTCTTCTTGGTTCTGACACTGAGTTTTGTTTACTATTCACTTATAAAGTTTGCATCTTTACATTTGTTATTGCTAATATGTGATTAGATGCACATTATGCCTAAAATTCACAATCCTTATATTTGGCTTTTTGTTCAAGTTTGGCACCTATAACAATGAAGAAAGCACTGCTGTGGACCGATGGATGATAATTTTTGCTAGCTGTAAAGGAACTTAGTGATCAATGGAATCTCACGCGAATTGGAGAGGATCCAGCTGTAGATGTCTGGATGGCAGATGTGAGTCACTATGTTTTTAAAATTTTCAATGAAGGCAAAGGTTATGAACAATGTAAATTTTCCGAAGAGAGATTTATTATTCTATATTTACACAAGTTTGGTCGCTTTCTTGGAGTGGATCACTCTACCCTGTCTTTCTACTAGAATTTTTTATTCAGATTGTTACAATTTAATCCGAAATTTTATTTGAATTTTCCTATTATTGTTACTATCATATATTATCATTCCAATTGTTCAATTAGAATCTGAAATTAGAGTCCAATTTTACTATACACATGTACAATTTAATTATTTTTAATTTTGCTGTCATGTGTAGAAGCCAATGAGATGAAATTAATAACACATTAAATACTCATGCTTTGGGAATCGATAGTACCAATCTAAATCCATTGGACCTGCTTCGTGATAATACAACTATGAAGGATGTATAAAAACACGCACAAACCCATCTCTTTATAAAAAGAGATTGGAGAGAATTTCTTTTATCAGCCATGGAACTTCAAAGGTTTTTTCTTCACATAAATGCCCATCATGTTACAAAATGACCCATCGTAAAACTACAAAATGAGTACAACTCTGAGAGTTTTTTTTTTTTTTTTTTTTAATTTTTTAAGCTACGAAAATTTCAATCACCAATAGAGATTGAAGATTCAAGAGCGTGAATGGATCTTTTGGATAAACATTCTCATCAAGGTTCATCTTTCTATGTAAGATATATATACTGCTAAGTTTTGTTAATGAAATTTTCTGATTAATAATATGAATTTAGACTTAACTAAGCCTTTTAAACATGAATAAACTCATGATCAATAATATATCAATTCCCGTGCGGTAGCAGAGGGCTACATACTAGTTTGGTATAAAGGTTAAGGACCAAACTTATAATTTACCATTTTCAAAAATATATAGTAATATTTATTTTATTGAGTAATTTTGTAGCTAAACTTTGTCTTTACCTAAATTCATTGAGTAAACGTAATAGATTCTTTCATGAAATTTGATGAAATTTTTTCTGAATAGAAAAAATTAGTTTGAATTAAAACTTGGTGTGGGTGAGAAAGCCCGACGTCACAAAATGGGCCTGAGGCCCAGTTCAAATACGACTCAATGTCCGAAGAGATTAAATGTATCAATGCTCGGCCATCCTGCGGAAGCACAGCCCGTTGATTAAAAAAAAAACTCGGTCCGAAGACAACCCAATATGGCCGAAGAGATCCTACTTGAGGGAGCAGCCCAGAGCTTGATCGGGTAGCCGAGCTGAAGGTCTCCCTCCCAGGACAGAATTTCGAACACGTCTGACTGCGTAGCTATCACAAAATGTCTAGCCAAAAAAGCTGTCACCGTCACATTTAATGCATTACAGCAACTTTCCTGGCCGCATTTATGTGGAGAAGACACCTGAACAGTGCGTCTTCACCCACCACCACTCACTGCAGGTTAAAGCAGACGGCTGATGTGACTAGTACTCAAGTGGGTGTCTGGATGGAGGACAAGTGTGCGGTGGAGATGGGAAAAGGGGGTCTATATAATGGAAGCAAGTCTCGCAGAGTAGGGGGGGAGAAAAAATTGTATTTGACTGAGCATTTAAATAAAAGCAAACTCTTCGGACTACAGGGGTTCATCTCGTAAAAGAATTTGACTCAATCTGCCTTTGTTATTAGTTTTTGTTCATCTGGACCGTTGCTAAATCCACCATTAGCCCATTTGTTTGGCCCATTCTCTACAAATTTATTGTGGGAAATTTGGAGGGCTCACCATATAAAAGTCTTGGTGCCTAGCCCAACAAATTTTGACCCTACACTTGGCATTCCAAAATACTTTTTTCTTTAAATATAAGCAAAAACCACATTTTCGTCCCTACATTTTCACTCGATTCCACTTTGGTCTCTAACTTTTTTTTCCACCACATTTAGTCCTTATCCCAGAAAACGAGTCTCGTTTTTGTCCCTGCCGTTACATCAGAGACAGAAAATGCATACGTGGCAAACAGAGTGCATTGTTGGCACACTAAAAGCTGACGTGGCATTAAAATAATAAAAAATATATATTATTTGGCATTTAAAAATGCCACGTCATTAAAAAAATAATTTATTAATTTTAACTAAATAAAAAAATTAAAAAAAAAAATAAAAAAAAAATTAAATGAATTAAGATATAAGTGTGTCTTGAACAAGAACAATAAGAATACAAACCCAAATCTTAGAACACAAAATTAAAATCCAAAAATCACAAACCCAAAAAATAAAAATAGAAAATTAATCTATAGATCCACATCAAATTAAACATGAACAAGAAATTAAACATGAAAACAAAATTTAAAACCTAGAAAATTTGAACCTCAGAGCTGAAACCCAAAATTAGAATTCATGCCAACATTCTTGACCAACCCAGATAAAATTGATAAATTAAACATGAACACATTAAATATTTGAACAAGAACAAAAACCCAGCAAATTTAAAACCCAAAAAATTAAATTCAAACCCCCAAGATTCAAAAATTTAAATTCAAACCCATATTTCAAACCCCCACACCACCAAAACATCAAACACAAAAATAAAATCCATATTTTCGGCCCCCAAACACTAAATTCAAACCCATATTTTCGGCCCCCAAACTCAAAACCCAAATTTTCTTATACTTTTTGAGAAACCAAACACAAACCTCAGATCCAAGCATCGTGTCGTATAACCTCAGGCACATTCTAGAGTTGGAAGAAATCGAAGTGATTCTAGAGAAAATCTGGGACCTTCATAACAAGCTCAGGGATGCTGTCCATTCAATTTCGCGGTCTCACTTTCTCAACTCCGTCAAAGCTCTCAGAAAGCACAACAACAACATCAACAAAAAGAAGCAATTCAACCTCGAAAACAACTCCGTTGAGGGCACTGGCCGAGCTAGGTTTGTTTTACTCAAGGACTTCCGAGTCAACGATGACAACTCGGCCATTCAGGAAGCCAAGAGTCTCCATGCGATTCAGACCACACTCAAGAACCTTGAGGACCAGCTTGAGTTCTTCCATGTGAGTCTGTCCTCTCATTTTCTAAGGTTTCCTTCGATGTGTCCGGCGACGAAACATGCTGCGATGATGTAGCCTCCGCCAGAGACAACTCGACTTGTGGTGTGGGTTGGTGCTAGGTTGTGGGGGTGGTCTGGTGATGGTGGCGTGGTGGTGGGTCTGCCTCTCTCTCCTTTCTCCAGCTCTCTCAACTCTCACCGTGTCTCACCCTCTCTTTTGCTTTGATTTCTGAATCTCAACTCTACTGGGTTTTGATATTTTGTTGCTTTTGCTAGGGGGTTCATGTGGATCTTATGTTTAATTTTGTGATCTTATTATTTTTTGAGTTATTCGTGATTTTTGGTTTCCAATTTTGAAATCATAAGTCTGGGTTGATGTTCTTGTTCAAGATACTTTAAGATCTTAATTTATATGAATTTTGATTTTTATTTCTATTTTGATTTTTTTTATTTAGTTAAAATTAATAAATTAATTTTTTAAATTTAGATGCTGATGTGGAATTTTTAAATGCCAAATAACTTTTTTTATTATTATTTTAATGCCACGTCAGCTTTTAGTGTGCTAACAGTGCACTCCGTTTGTCACGTGTACATTTTTTGTCTCTGATGTAACGATAGGGACAAAAACGAGATGCATTTTTCAGGCTAGAGACTAAAAGCGGTGGAAAAAAAAGTTAGGTACCAAAGTGGAAATCGCGTGAAAATGTAGGGATGAAAATGTAGTTTTCGCCTTAAACATATTACCCTAAATTGCTTGAACTTTCTCCTCAAGAAGAATTACTTTTCATGCTGATTTTCTCTATTTTGATTTGCTTTTTTTTTTTTTTTTTTTTTTTAGTTCATTAATAATTTTACTTCTTTAATTATTTGAGGTGAAATATCTTGTGAAGATTACTAATATTTTACCTCAATACAATTTATATTTTTTTCCTATTATTTTGAGCCTCATATCATACAATATATTACTTAGAGCCTTTTGCTACAGATCTCCAAACATCATGCTAATATGAAGATTATACATGCTGATTTGAAATTTAATACACCATATACAACCATTCGAAACGAATAAAAAGGTTCAATTATATTAATTAGTTTTGTTTTTTATATATAAAACTAGTTGCAAACTCACGCAATGTGTGGGAATAAATAATTATTTTGTATTGTAATATAATGTATAATTTTATTTCTAAATATTTTTTAAGATTATTTGTTCTCCCTAAAAATTAAACAATTTCTATTTGGTCTTATTTGGTCCACTCGGTCCAATTCAGTCCACTTGGTCAATTCTGATCCTCCTTCAGCTCATTTTAGAAAAATGGGACCTTAAATTGATTCTTTTGTAGGTTTTCTTTTTAATTTTAGCTCAAAACAATTCATTTTTTTCCTTAATTTTTGGTTGAAAAGTATGAAATACATTATATTTGGGCTAAACTCTTTAGTTTTGAGTCAACAAATACAAATAAAATACTAAAATAGACATTAGAATTATAAGCGCTAAAAATGCAATAAAAATTATAAATATTCAAAAGTCTTGTTCGATCCACCTTGGTTCTATTCGGTCCATTCTATCCTTTTTGGTCCTATTTGGTCTACTGAGTCCTATTTAGTCCATTCCATCCACTAAAGTTCAATTCAGTCTATTTAGTCCACACTAACCCTATTTAATCCACATTAGTCCTATTCTATCCATTTCGGTCCAATTCGGTCTATTCTGTCCACTTTACTCCTATTCGGTCCACTCTATCTACTTTGGTTCTACTCGGTCCCCATTGGTCCTAGTCAAACCATTCTGTCCACTTCAGACCTATTCAAGCTATTCAGTCCATCTTGGACCTATTCGGTTTATTTTTTCCACTGTGGTTCTATTCAATCTATTCTGTCCACTTCGACTCTGTCCAATCCACATTGCTCCTATTCGGTCCACTTAAGTCCATTCTATCCAATAGAGTCCGATTTGGTCCATTCGGTCCATGTTAGTTTTATTTGGTCCATTCGTTCTTATTTAGTCCACCTTGTTCCTATTCGGTCCTTTCAATCCTTTTTTGTCCATTTGGTCCACTTTGTTCCATTTGGTTCATTTGGATCACTTCAATTCATTTTGGTCCACTTCGATCTATTTTTGTGCACTTACATAATGGAAAAAGACATGTTTGGGTTGAAAACAACTAATCTAAATGTAAATTTATTTAAAAATATATAAATCTCAAACTTGTAATATCTAAAACCTTAAGCATAGTATTTATTTTTGCTACACTTTTGTTAAGCCACATTAAAGTATCATTTCAGTCTACATCGGTACAACAGTTTTTAAGTGAAAGTTTTTCTAAATATAAAAGCTATGAATATACAAATGTAATCTTTGCAAAATTTATTCATTTGTTTTAATGTTGCTACTTTTAAATGAATTGCATGAAGTTGATTATATATTATGTATAATTTATTCTCTAAATTTTATTAGAGAGAGAGAGAGAGAGAGAGAGAGAGAGAGAGAGAGAGAGCTTGTGATGGGGAACAAAAAAATAAGACACCAAAACATATGAACCCAAAATAGAGTTCATAAATATAAAGTAGAGTTGCAAGAAAGAATAAAAATAAAATCAAGAGAAAGAGAATAACTACTTTGTCAGGAGAGAATGTGAGAGAGAATACTAAGAAATTTATAGAAAATAATATGAGAAGAAAAAAGTAAAAACAAATTTATATATATATATATATATAATAATAATAATAATAAACACCAAATTATCCAAATCATGTTATGTAATAAAATAACATTATATTCTTATATACTATACAATCTTTATAATGCAATATGATAATATCTATGAAATCAAAGAGAATAAAAAAAAAAGATAATAACTTAAAAATACAAAACTTAATCAAATCAACCCAAAGTAGAGTTTCAAATAATACAAAAATTCATCAAATTAAAGTAGAAATGCAAGAAAATATAATAAAATCCACCAAAAATGAAGAAAAAAATGTGTGTGTGTGTGTGTGTGTGTGTGTGTGAGAGAGAGAGAGAGAGAGAGAGAGAGAGAGAGAGAGAGAATTAACCTTTTGTGTGTAAAAAAAACTATGAATAGAATAAAGAAGAGAATTGTAAATTTATAGTAAAAGGAGGAGAATAAAAAAAGAAAAAAATAAAGGAAGATAAACTGATAATGGAAAAGTGATACTAAGGTAGATAATAATGGGGTGATGAAAAGGTAAAAGGGAGAGGAAAAATTAGAGAAAGTATAACAATAAGTTAGAAAATTAATAAGGTAAAAAAAAAAAAAAAAAAAAAAAAAAGTGGATGATGTGTCCATTGATATGACTCAATAGGAGTTAAAGGCTTTGTAGTTGAATTGATACCTCCTCATACACAAAGTATTTTGAGGTCTAGGGGAGAAAGAGTTCGAACTGCGGGATTAGCAGTATGTTGTAATTATTTCTCAAAAAAAAAAAAAAAAAAAAAACTCAATAGGAACGTGACAACAATAAATGCTACGTTTCAGTTTATATACATATATATATTTTCTTCTTCGTTATTCTATTCTGTCCAAGGTATACTTTTTCTTACTTCCTTTTCATACATAATTCACATATATTCTGGAATATAAAGCAAAAAAATGGTTGAAAAGATTAAGCAAAAGGATCTCTCAAAATTGGAATTAAAATCACGTTTCATGTCAATTTTCTTTGCATTTTAGATTATTGATATCTTCAAAGTTATATTCTATTTTAAGTTTTGAACCCTCTATAGTCTATACTCTATAACACATTATATTCTAAATGAAGTATTTTGTCTTTTTACTTATTCTATTAAGTGTGAGTTGAGTGTGTATTTTACTGTTTTGGTATTTGGTTTTGAACGCTGACACTGGCAGTGGCGGAGCCACATTGGGACCGAAAGTGGCCTTGCCACCCACCCCCCCTCAAATTTTTTTTTTTAAAAAAAATCCAATTGATATATATTGAATAAGAGTTATCCAAACCGTCAGAAAATTTTAAAAGAAAAGATAAATTCTTCACCCATCACGGTTAAATATTTATATGCATTTATAAATAGTATTAATTTGGTTTTATAAGAAAGTATTTATATTCATAAATAAGATTACGATTATATTAGTGGCTACCCAAAAAAAAAAAAAAAAAAACTGTGACTAATGATAAATTGTGTATATATCAACAAGCTAATGATAAACACAAGATTATTTTAACAATAATCACAAAAGAAAAGAAGAAGCAAAATTCCAACTTTTGCTCCATCCTCGTTGGAAAATCTCTGTGACTTATTTTGACTTTACGGTGGGAAAGTCTCTTCTTCATCCTCAATAAATTACATCATTGCTTTGCAAATGAGTCTTCAACAGATTTGCATCTTGGCAAATAGGCAACACGCTAGTGCCAACCACATCACAGTTTTATATATGAGTTTTTAACTCTCTCTCTCTCTGGTCTGGGTTGTTATTTTATTTTTTCCATAGTCTCCACAATCACCTTATCAGTAGTAACAGGTAGAAAACGCTTTGCTAGAGGCACAACTTTAGACCCTTCATCTTGTAAGACATTGAAGAAAAGACGTTTTTTTGCATCAAACTCCATTTTCGTAATCTTGATATCAGCATTGTAAGAACTAAACTTACGGATTACACGTTTCCATTTTGAAAGTCTATGTTTTACAGCATCCACGTCTTTACCATGGGCTAAATCCCATTTACCAAACAAACATTAACTCATCACCTTCACACCTTCAGTAGCATCCGATATAATAGGAGCATCCAAAATAACACTATTTTGAACTTTGTTCATATTTCCTTTATCACTAGAGACTTTAGTCACTTCAAAATTCTACATATCTTCGCTATTATCAAGAGATTTGGAGTGGATGCACATCCCCCGTTCACGGGATGAGTTTCATCTTGGATTACCGCTGATGGAGGAGCATATATTTGGTATCGAGTGATATCATATCAACAATATTAAATTCAATAATTGCCAAATATGTCGACAATAAATAACTAACCTACTAACAATTGAAAGATGTGTGCTAGTGAGTAGTTATTTTTACATACATGTCTCTCATTTATTGAATTTTGATATGAATGACATTGTATCATTTAATACAAAATATTTTTTCCTAGTGAAGAGATGATACCTACTGTTTTAATTGACGCCTTTGCCTTGTCAAGAATAGCCAAAATTTGAATCACCATTACTAGATTTAGTTTTCTTTGGAAATCTTTTCATGGTGGCACGTGGTGGCCGAGATCGAAGCCATGGTACAAACTGTAACTCTTCCTCCAACGTAGCAAAGCAACCAAGTTGATGTTTAGGGCACTCCCGACCATTGATGTTTATGAGTAAGTTAAAACTTGTTGATTCATTCTTTTCTTTTTTCTTTTTTTATAACATTGTTGATTCATTCTTCAAAATAAATAAAAATAGTACTATTACTAATTTAACTATTGAACATAGTATAGATATATTTAATATAAAGAAGAAAATTTTAATCATCTTTTTTTTTTACCCGGACCCCAAGTAAAATTCTTAGCTTTGCCACTGGACACTAGACATTGAGCTCAACCAATTTTAGCACCTATGTTCAAATGATCAAATGCAAAGATTGTTACAATTTGTACATACAGAAACAACAAAAATTATGTTCTCGAATTTTTTGGTAATTGAAATTACAAACTAAAATGAACCACTAGAGAGACTGTGAATGTGAAGTACGCACCCATTGAGGCCTAAACGGTGTCGTTTTGTAAGCAACGGAAAAGGCCATCTGTGAAGGTGAAGTGCACGGATGATCCGACAGCCGAGCTTGAATTGTAGGAAGCTCTGTTTTTGTTTTTGTTTAAATAATCGTTGGAAGCCCATTGGGCCTATGAACAAACTGTAGATGCTATAGCCCATAAATATGGATATGGGCCTTGAACCACTCATAACTGAGGCTTGAATTTTGTAGTGTTGTAGGCGACATTAGTGTAAACGGGCCTCATAATGGGCCATTAAACCATTGAAAGTTTTCTTCCATGTAACGGGCCTATTTAGCTTAACTCCAGTTCAACCCATTCTCAACCAGTTATGGGCTTTTAGATGAATAAAACGGTTTGTTGAACACTTGAACCCTTTTTCTTTTTCTTTTTCTTTTTCTTTTTCTTTTTTTCTTTATTAAAAACTAGGAGATATTAGTTGAGTTTTGAAGCTTTTGGCCTGCTTGTTTGACTTTATTAAGGGTGTGTAGAAAACCCACCAACCCGTCAAATCCGATCCGATCCAACCTAACCCACCGGGTTGGGTCGATTTTTAAGGCTTGATGGGTTGGGTTGGGTTGGGTTACAAACTTTTTTTTTATAGTGGGTCGGGTTGGGTTTGGGTCATAAAATTATAAACCCGCCAAACCCGACCCGACCCACCCATATTTAATATATATTTAAAATATTTTATATATTTAATAATTTAAAAAAAAAAACCAACTATAGGACACTTATATATATATATATATATATATATATATATATATTATATTTAATAATTTATAAAAAAAAAACCAGTTATAGAGCAGCACTTCTTCGGTTCCTCTTACTAATACTAATTTAATATATATAATATTATATAATTAATAAATTTTTTAAAATAACCAGTTATTCTTATTCTATATAAAAGTCAATTAGTTCACACAAACCTTAATAAATTACTATTGTTGTTTAGTCATTAGTGTTGTTTGCCTTTAAGGAGTTACATTGATACTAATCTTTGGGTTTTTTTAATATATTAATATTTATATTTTTTTTTACTCAATTTAATAATAATAATAATAATAATAATAATAATAATAATTTGTCAAACCCATTGGTTCAACCCAACCCAACCCGACCCATGTGGGTTGAGTTGGACTTATGTGATGGATTGGGTTAGGTTAAATTTTTTTTAACCCACCATGGTAGGTTGGGTCAAAAAATTCATTCAACCCGACCTAATCTGACCCATGCACAGCCCTAGACTTTATTGTGTTGTTTTCTAAACTTACTAAATCAAAGGGTTATCAATCCGTAAAGATTAGAATTATAAATGATGTGACATCAAATATATACTGTTAGATTTATAGAAATTAAATATGAATATTAAAATGGATAAGAACGTGTATATAATTCTTCCTCCATTCAAACAAATTGGATCGTATTTATAAAACAAACTAGCCTTGATATTGGTTACGGAAGTTATGTATTATTCAGGCCCAAGTTTTAGCTTATACACAGCTTTATTTATTTATTTATTTTTTCTTTCCTTTTAGAGTATATTAAGTAGCTTTGTTTTTTAAATATACAAATAAAAAGTAAAAGCTAAGTCTTAATAGCTAAATTTTGACAACTCTAGAATGCAACAAACTAATTAGATTAGGGTCGGCGGCCGCACAGAGTGGCAAAGCCAGAATTTTAAGTGAAGGGGGGGGGGGGGGGGGGGGGAGATCTAAAGAGAGTAAAATTAATCCAAAAAAGTATTAATTGATATTAATAACAAAATAAATAAACAACTATATGTAAATGTAATTTTCATACACAATTGAAATTTGGGTTTGTAAAAAAAAAAAAAACTTAGGTTTGAGACTAAAAAATGCTGGTAAGGAAAGAAAAAATTCTTATAAGAAACAAAGGTGCTATGAGTAGTTCTAGACTATAAATTATTTCACAACTTTATTGTCAAAACTCTGATATGGCAAACGATGAGTGATTACAAATACTAACACATAAACTCATAATTTTTTTTCAATAATCACAATTTGTCATGCAACAGTTGTGACCAAAAATTGTGAAACAATTTGTGGTCATCATATTTTTTGAGGTGCTATAGTGACTAATGAGAGCATCCGCAACCCAAATGGTATATGGTATATGTTGAGATATTTTACCATCACAGCCTACAAATGTTGCTTCAGCAGGACTTGCAAAATGTGCCAATTGTAAAAAAGTTTACAGTACTGCTATAGTACCATCTTAGAAATAAGATGGTACTGTAGCAACATTGTATAATTAAAAATTATTATTATATTATCTCTGATTCTTCTCTCTCTTCCTTTTCTCTCTTTCTTTCTGCTCTCTCTTTTTCTTGCTCTCTGATTCTTCTCATTACCTTCACTCTACGCTAAACTCTCATCAACCCAATGGAAATGCAACGCAAGCAGTCATCGTCTTCTTCGTCTCTTTGATTGGCATGGTGGCGTGGTTAAATTGGAGATCGGCGTAGTCGGTTTCTAGATCGGCGAGATTGGAGGTGGTCGGTCTCCTCATGGGTCAACAAAATCAACTTCCTTCAAGCTTCCCAGCAGTGAATCCGCTTCCTTCGAGCTTCAACAAAATTGAGTTACCCAGCGGCGAATTGAGCAATCCAGTTTTCATTAATTTTTGTTGTGTTTGTGGGTGAAGATTGTGTGGCTTCGCAGTGGTTAGCGATGGAGATCGCAGTGGGTTAGTGTTGGGTCACGTGGGTTGTGATCTGTGTGGAAGTGGGTTTTGGGTCGATGGGTGGCGGTGGGTTAATTTCAATAGGTGTGATTTTGGTGGGCAACAGCGTGGTCAATGGATTCAACAGCGTGGGTCTAGTGGTGCAACGACTTAGGCACTAGGTGCAGCGGCATGGGTCTGGTTTTTAACCGTGGGTTGTTGTGTTTTATTTTTTATTTTATTTTATTTTTTTGTGGTGTTGATGGTTGGAGAGGGTGGTGGTGTTGATGGTTGGAGAGGGTAGTAGGTGCAGCGGCGCAGGTTTGGTCTTTTCTCTAGTTTTTTTTTTTTTTTTTTTTTTTTTTTTTTTTTTGTGTTGACGATAGATTATGAGTTGCCGGTGGTGGTGGTGGTGTCAGGTGTGTGTAGTGCAACAGTGGTGGTGATTGTGGTTATTAAATAGAAAGAAAGAGAGAGAAAGAATAAATAATGTATTATATTGTATGATAGTGATTATGGGATATATTATTTTATTGTGTAGAAATATTATTTTAATGAGTAGAATAGGAAAATAAAAGTTGAGATGCTGGGAATATTATAAAATTGTATTGTATAATTGATAAAATGGCTTTTTGGGATGGTAAAATAGGATGAAATGAGATTTTTGGTCGTGGATGCGCTGAGTGAAAGTAGATTTGTTTGTTGGTTTTTTTTTTTTTTTTTTTTTTTTCTATGCAGCAAAATAGTGGTGGAGAAGTAGGCGGTACAACTAGTTTTATTTTGTTATAATGTTATTATAAGGTGGGACCCATTATTTTTTTTTAAAAGAGTTGCAATTGCCCGTGGGAATGTGAAGTGGTTTTCCATGGACTCATACACAGAACAATATGTATGTAAAAATGCTGATTGTCATTGTGTATGCAAATAAAACCTTTTACTGCATACAGTAATATTACTTGAGAATTTTTGGGGCGTCAGGGTCACCCCCTTCCCTCCCCACCTGCGGCCACATATATATATATATATATATATATATTCGCTATTCTATTCTATCAAAAACCATACTTTTTCTTACTTCCTATTTTATATATAATTTTAGGGAAAGATTAATTCACATATATTCTTGAATACAAAGCAATACAATGGTTGAAAAGATTAAGCAAAAGGATCTCTCAAAAATGGAATTAAAATCACATTTCTTAACAAGTTTCTTTAGATTTTAGATTACTGATATCTTATAAGTTATATTCTATTTTAACCTTCTATAGACTATAACGCATTAAGTTTTTTATTATTATTATTATTATTATTATTATTATTATTATTCTATTTAGTGTGATTTTGGTATTTAATTTTGAAGGTGTCAGCTTTACATTGAATGCAACCAATTTTTGCTCCTATGCTCAAATGATCAAAGGCAAAGATTGTTACAATTTGTACATATAGGAACAAAAATTATGTTAACGAATTTTGTTTTTGTTACATAATTTTTGTTTTTGTTAAGTACAAACTAAATTGAACCAAGAAAGAGAGTGTGTGTGAAGTACGCACCAAAATAGTCAATACTATACTGGTACCGGCCGTACCGGTATATATACCGGTATCGAAACGCTAACGTTTCGTACCAGTTTAAATGCTAGCTGTACCGGCCGTACAGAAAAAAAAGCTTTTTTTTTTTAGTTTTGTAATTTTTGAATTTTTGTAAGGACAGAATGGTAAATTATTTGTATTAACTTATTAGTATTATTTATTTTCTTAATATGCAATGAATAATTATGCTTTTTATTTTTTATATTGTGTTTTTTTTTTCTTTTTATTGATACTAAAGTATAAAATCATGAATAATTTGTTCTGAATTGAGATAATGTTTTATGATAAATTTTTATATTTATTATATAACACACACACACACACACACACATATATAAAAATATCAGTAAACTCAAAACGGTACACCGGTATTGACTGATACCGAAATATATTGTTTCACTAGTCAAACTGGTATAACCTCCGATACAAAATTGACTCCCTTTGTACACACCCGTTAAAGTACAAACGGTGTCACTTTGCAAGGAGAGGAAAAGGCCATCTGCGAAGGTGAAGTGCACGGAAAATCCGATAGCCGAGCTTGAAGGAAGCTCTGCTTTTGTTGTGTTTTTCAATAATCGTTGGAAGCCCATTGGACCTATGAACAAATAGTAGATGTTGTAGCCCATTTGGTGGATATGGGCCTTGAATAGCTCACATTCTGAGGCTTGCATGTTTGTGATGTTGTAGCCCACATTGGTTGAAATGGGCTTAATAATTGCCAGTTTTCTTCCTTGTAACGGGCCTCTTGGACTTAAAACGGTTTGTTGAATTCCTTCTTTCTTTTTCTTTAAGAAAAAAAAAAAAAAAAACAAATTTGATAATTATAATGGGGGATTTAAACCAATTATCAGTTAAAAACTAGAAGATATCAATTGAGTTTAGAGATTTTGGCCTGTTTGTTTGAACTCGATTGTGTTGTTTCCTCTGCTTATTAAAACAAGGGGTTATCAATCTGTATGAAATTGAATTATAAATGATTTAACATCATATATACCGTTAGATTTATGAAAACTAAATATGAATATTAAAATTGATGTGAAGATATATAGAATTCTTCCTCCGATTGGACGTATCTATAAAAAAAATTAGCTTTGGTGTTGGTTATGGAAGTTATGTATTATTCAGGCCCAAGTTATAGCAAGTGCTACGTCTAGGCCTCCAATCATATAGCTTGTATACAACATTTTTTTTCCTTTCCCTTTTAGAGTAAATTGTATTTTTGTCCAATTTATTTTTTAATTTCTTTTAATAATTTTTATTTTTAAGTTTAACTAGTAAAATATCTTGTTGTCAAATAAGAAATTTGAGATTTAAACCCCGCTTACATAAAAAATCAATTGATATCTTGGCCTAATAATAAAGAGCAATTATCATATAAAGAACACCATAAGATGAAATAACTTACCTCGTAAACTTAACGAATATAAACTTTGGAAACAAAAGTTAGGAAATATGCTATGCAAGCCCAATTTAGAAGGACCTTTTTTAGTCACACATTAAACGAATATAACCCATTTCTTACTAAAACTACAGAACTTAGGCTGCCTTTGTTTGGATATGTAGATTTTATTATGAAGTTGACCATAATTTTGTTTGGAAATGGAAACTGAATCTGGGAATCACTAACATTGATGTATATTGAATGTTGGATACTAATGTGTATAAGGACCTAAAGATAAACAACAAAAGAAAGAAAGAAAAAGATAAACAGAACAAAACATCATCTTAGCTGCCAGACCCACAATGAAAGGATGCATTCAGGATTATTGTGTGGAACACAGGCAGGGGGGGTCCTAAGAGGGTACAATTTCTAATTGAATCATGAAAAGTTCCAATAATCCTAATGTCCTCTGTGAGCATCAAATTATTTCCATTTCTGTGACTGCATGTACCATACATAGGTCACCTCTGCTATCTAGTTAATAATGGGCACTAGGGGTGTCAATATTTGACCTAACCCGCGAACATGACACGAACCCGACACGGGTTTTTGCAAGTTAGGCTTAGGCTTTAATGGGTTTGGGTCATAAACGGGTCGACCCGAAAGCGACACGATAAGAAACGTGTCATAAGTGGGTCAACCCACGTAACCCGCAATAGACACGTTTAATACGTTAATTTATTTATATCAACCCGAAATGACCCACTTAACACAACCCATTTAACTCGTATAACAAATAAATATTTATTTTATTTTAGATTTGTCAAATACCTTTTATATCCAACATATATTTTAAATTTAAAAAGAAAATTGAGTAATTACAAAAACTTACAAATGATATAATTAGAAATTAAAACTTTACAAATCCTAGATCTCTAAACCCTACAAACCCTAAATCTCTAAACCTTCTTATAAATATCTTTTTTTTTTTTCAACTGTACTACTCACTCTACTATATGATAGACTCACGCCCAATTCTCAAACTCAAAGTCTCAAACCAGTTATTGCTCTCTCTCTCTCTCTCTAGTGTGTTTAGTGAGTTTTAGAATTAAAGAAAACCATTTTCTTGGTGTTTCAAAATTCTGCAATAATTTTTTCTGCATAATGTTTTTGTTCTATAAACTTTGAACCCATGTGTCGTTATTAATATATGAGATATATTAATTGTTGATTAAGGCCACGGTTGTAGCTTTTGTCTTGTGTCGTGTATTTTTTTTGGTGTTTGTATTAGTGTTGGACATCGTCTGCATATCTTGCAAGTGGGTTTATTGAGATAGTTTATAAACTAGATCTGATGAGTGTTGCTTTTAAAACTATTGAGGCAAGATCATATTTTGTAACTACTAATACTTATATATTTATTTTTTGACATAGAACTTGCACAAATGAAATTGGATGAGCTTGTGGAAGATGTTATGAATTTGGAAATTAACAAAGAATCTATGGATGATAATCGTAGTCATAGTCAGGATTAGTCTACTATTTGCTCAAATTATTTTAATATTGATACTTAGCATTTGGCAAGTTCCAAGGATATTATATTTTTGTTGACTATGTTATTTCATTTTTGTTAAACTATGTTATTTTGAATTTTTGGTTGAAATGTATGCACTTCTTTTAGAGTGTAAAGAACTTATTTCTAGATGAATGTTATATTTTTGTTGAACTATATTATTTTAAATGTGGGTTGAAGACTTGAAGTATATGCACTGCTTTTGAAATGTAAAAAAAATTATTTCTAGATGGATCTTATATTTAATATTATGTATAGGTTGAAATAGGTTGTATTATATTCGTGTCAACTCAACATGACTCATTTATTAAGCATGTCAAATGGATTAAGTCAGGTCAACTCGCCTTATTAACAGGTCGGATTAGGGTTGAAGAATCATGACACGATTATTAAATGGATTGGGTTAGGGTTGAGTCATTTAGTCGAATATCCCTACCTCAACACGACATGAACCCGACACGCTAACCCGAATTGACACCCCTAATGGGCACTAATCCATTTCTATGGTTCTCTCTCACAATCAAAAGTCATATTACCTAAATCATGCCTCAAAATGCTATTAGCTAGCTGATAGACGAGATGAGATGCATGGAAAATGGCTATAAAAAAAATTTACAAACTAATGTGACAACGAATATGATTAATGCCTCGTTAACACTATGATAAATAAATTTTTTTATTTTTTATTTTTTTTGTATTGTGATTAAAAATTAACAAATCAGTTTGAAACTACTATATATTAAAATTTCTAGTATCTGACATCGCAGGACATGCAAACTAAAATTAACAAATTCAGCAGAATGTCAAACAATAAAACATAATTCCATGTTAACAATACTTAACTGGCATAATAAGGAGATGGGACAGGCTAGCCTAAAGGACAAACAAATACAGAAGGAAACTTCATCCATCACTATCTTTTCTGTCTATAATTATAGCTGGACACAAGCTTTGATTTTGATGTTGCGGATACAAGCTTTGATAGCCACTATTCACATGCCCATCTGTATGTCTGTCTTTACCATGTGTCACCCCTCAAAAACATGCAATACATGACCTTTCTACCTCCAACTAACTTCAAATAACAGTAATTGCATTCTTTATTCTTCTTTTATTATTATGACTTCTTTCACCCTTTTGCTTCATAACTGCAATTGCTTTCAGCAATGGCATAATATATTGATTCATTGAAGGAACTCTGTAATAGCAGCTTTTATTAGATATCTACTTGCAGAGTTGCAGTTAAAATCTTAACAAAAAGTTGTTCTAAAACTGTTTTCGGAAGTGGAGAATTTATGGGAGGGTGACTTTGATACAAAAAGGAAACAAAGAAGGAAAATTTTGACAAATATTTATGCAGATTTACACCTATATAAATTTAACAAAAAAAGGAGGAAAATTACATTCAAGAATGCCAGATTCCACTTAACATACTTCGGAATCTGTTTGTAGACAGCTTCCTGACAAGTTTCTTAGCATCAGTTTCAGCCTGTGCAAGTTTCTCTATGTTTTTCATGTACCCAGAATTCACAATCTTTCTTTTCACACTACTGCAACTTGTTAATGATGTTAATATAGATAACAAGAACCTTTTATTACCTGAATTTCCCTCTTCCTTCTCAAGCAATTGCAACAGCAAGCCAATATTCCTGTCATCCTGCGCAAACTTCTTCCGATTTTTGGGGATTAATACCAAGCCAGAGAGTGCCTCAGCTGCCATTTCCCTAACTTCAAAAGACTTGCAATTGAGAAATTTAACAAGCTCAGGCATAAGCCCTGCATCCCCCATTGCTTTCTTGGCCTCTTCTGATGTCCCACAAAGCCTAAAAGCCACCTTCAATGCCAATTCTTGAACAGAAACTTCCCCATTTCGAACAAAGTACATAATTTGATCCACAAAACCATGATTCATCAAAATATTCATAGCACTCGAGGAAGAGAAACATAAATTCTCAATAGCTCTCAATGCTACCTCTCTTGTTTTCGAAGAATAAGACCATCTAGGATCAACAACACGTAGTAATGCACGAATCCCTCCTTCTCTAAGAATCATATCCCTAACCAATTCATCTTCAAACGCTATACTTTGAAGGAATTCAATTGAAATCATCAACAAGATTTCATCTTTACACCTTGCAAGCTTGGTAAACATCGGAATAGCACCTTCTTCAATCACAAACCGCTTTATTTCTTCAACGCCAATTAGATTTCTCAACACCCCGCAAGCATAACCAACCAACTCAACCTTACAATCACTCCCACATATTTTCAACAACGCAGTGACTCCACCATGTGCTGAAACAGACCATGAATTATTCGAATTTTCAGTCAGTTTCACCAAACACTTCAAAGCAACCTCTTTTCCCATCTCACTCCCACACTCCAAAACTCGAATCAACGGTCCAACAACCCCAGCTCCAATCAAAACAGCCTTATACGAATCGAACCCAGAAATCACTTCCACAATTTTATTCGACTCGACTTGTATCTGTGTCTCTGTCGAATCGAGAAAATTCACTAAAACATTCACAACGCCATCGAGTTCCAACATAACTCTAACATATTTCTCGTCCTCGACCACAACCTCGTACAAATTAACCAAAGCTTGCCTCTTCATTCTCGTATCACCAACCTTCATTCTCGTTAACAAGTCTCTTATATAAAACCGCATGTCGTCTCTACAAGCAGTAACACTAGGCTTTGAAACAACCAAGGCATGGTTTTGAGTTAAAACACCAGCTGTGTACAAGTCAGAGAGATTACTTACATGGCGATCGAGTTTCGTGAGGATCACATTCAAGTCACTTTGCATGAGAAGCTTTCCACTGTAAGAGAGATCGACGCAACGTTGAGCGAGGTCATGGGACTCTCTGGTTGTCAATAATATAGCTGAAAGTAAGCCTGAGATCGCTGGGTTCTCGATGTGGGAGTTCTCGAACTCGCTATTTTCAATGGCAATTAGACCCGAGTGGAGCTCCTCGAGCTTGACACGAATCGATTGCCATTTCGATACAAAGACTTTGACTGAGTGAGTCAGAGAGATCAATGAGGATATAATCTCAATGCCTCCCTGGAGAGTATTGGATTTTCCGGCGGATGTTTCCGGCGAGGTTTGGTTTTGGTCTCGTTTTTGTTCTCTCATCGTCGTTTTTCTTTGCTTTTCACTGGTTTTGGAGCAAACCCATTTGTCTTTGTGAGATTTTGGCGATGTGGGTACGAATATTCTGGCGAGAAATGAGAATTCTGGTGAAGAATATGGATCTGAGAAATGAGAAAAAATAGGGATTCTCTCTCTCACAGTTTGTCACTTTTCTATGCTATGCTTTATCTTCTTGTTTGGACTTCGGAGCTGAAACTGAATTAGATTTTCAGTGTGAATTTACGAGAATGACCTTATGGGGGTTTGTGTAATAGTGACAGCTCAAAGAGTGTGGTGACAAGGGCAGTTCTCTCATAGTGAACGGTGAAAAAGGTTTGGTTCGATCTGTGGGACTCTGTGAAGTTGAAGGCTGATTATTATTGGGTTTTATGTTTTGCTCTCTTCTGCTGGTGGTATCTATCTGGCTGTGAACAGCTTTTATAATGGTAGTTTCCATTTGTTGTATATGGTAATGTACATTTGTACTTGAAAGACTAGCATATTCAAATACAAGTGTGGTTAAAGCAATGTATGCATTAAATGGTTTAATTTGTATTACTATTTGATTATAATTATTTATGGTGGAAATTATTACTAAGCTGTGACTATCATATTATACTGTATAAAATTTTTGTCAGCTTGTTTTTATTAGAATAAGCTTTGCATTAAAAAAACAAAACAAAGGAGGGAAAAAAAGAAGAAGAAACATTGTATGCATTAAATGGTTGAATTTGTTTTACTATTTATTATAACTAACAATGGGCCGCGCGATGTGCTGTAAGCTGCCATGTGCGAATTGCCATGTGAGAATTTTTATACAGGATGTTTAAATATTTTTAAGTAATAATATAAAGTAATGTTGCAATAATATTAAGAATTTTTGTTAAATTAATGATGTAATACAAAATAAAAAGAATGAAGAGTTGAATTTGTATTACTATTTGATTATAACTAGCAATGGGCCTGCGCTAGGGGTGTCAAATGGGTGGGTTTAGGGTGGGCATAATTGAGTTGAGTATATAAAACTCATTTACCCATTAAAACCTATTTAACTAATTGATTCTAACTCAAATCCAACCAAACCCAACCCAATTATTATGGATAAACCCCAACTCACCCAATTATCCAATTATCCAAATTACCAAAATGCCATTAAAATGAAAACCCCATACTTTTTTGGCTCCACTCTACTTTCCTGAAAAAAAGACTTTCCCAAGAAAAACAAAAAACAAAGAAAAAACTTTTGTTGGATCTAAAATTTCTTTTTCTTTCTCCTCCATTGCCTCCCCACTTAAATTCTGACCAAACAACTCTCACTTTTGCTCTCTTTGTTTGATTTCCGATTTAGATTTGATTTGAACTTTTCGGGAAATTAAAATTTTTTTTTTCTCAGAGATTTGCTATGGCTAACGAGAAGATCAACGGTCAAGATCGCGTGAACCAATACGACGACGAGGAATTTAAAGACTCCTCGTCGTCGTCTATGTTGATGGAGGACTCGATTTTGTTGTGTGGTGTTGGATCCGGAGCGAGTTCGAGTGGTTCGCGGGAGAACAACGAGTCTAGGAGCAAGATTGGGTTGACGGAGCGTTTAATGGATATTCTCGTGGACGAAGATCTGTTGCTTCAGTGGAGCGATCGAGAGGACTGTGTTCTTCAATGATCTATGCTCGGTCAAGGTGGACAGCAAAACGGCGCCATGATCGGTGACGGCGAGAATTTTGGGTTCATGGGTTTTGGATTGCTGGGTTTATGGGTTTTCAAAAATTTTTTTTTTTCTGGTGTTTTTGGTTCTTCACATGGGTTTTTTGGTGTTTGATTTTTTTTTTTTTTGTGCAATTTTTTTTCTCAGATTTGAAAATCTCTCAATGAAACTGCTGGGTTTCCGACTAAACCTTGATTGGGGGCCGAGAAAATGAGGAAAAATGAGAAAACCCCTGTGAAACCTTGAAACGTCTGAGGGCTAGGTTTTTTTTTTTTTTTTTTTTTTTTTTTTTTTTTTTTTTTTTTTTTTTTTTTTTTAAATAATGGGAAGGGCTAAGTTGAATTTGGATATATTGTTTTTGGGTTAAATGGGGCTCACTGGGTTTTTAATTAGAACCCAATAATCACTGGGTCTAATTGGGTTGATGCCCATTTAATCCAACTAATAATTGGGTAGATTTGGGTTCAATTAGAGTGGGTGGGTTTGGGTGGTCAAATGGGTTTGAGTTTATTTTGCCACTCCTAGTCTACGCAATGCGTGAATAGTGCTATAAGATGCCATGTGAGAATTTCTATATAGAATGTTTAAAATAATTTAAAGTGATAACATGAAGAAGTGTTGTGATAACATTAAGAAATTTTTTAGTTAAATTAATGATGTAATACAATATTAAGAGGATGAAGAGTTGAATTGTATTATTACTTGATTATAACTAGCAATGGGCCTGCGCGATGCGCAAATAATGCTGTAAGTTGTCATGTGAGAATTTCTATATAAAATGTTTAAAATATTTTAAAGTAAAAACATGAAGTATAATATGAATAAGTTTTTGTTAAATTAATGATGCAATACAATATTAAAGGGATGAAGAATTGAGACTATAAAGTAAATGTCATAAAATTAGAAATGAATTATTATGTGGTGTAATAAGTTGATTATTTGTTTAATCATAGTTTTTGTTTCATCAATGTATTGGAGTTAGCATAAATTTTTTTATAATATAATGTTAATGTTTAGTTGACTTATGGAAATATTATAAAAAGTTTATGATGTCACGTTGAAATGAAAAATTATTCTAACAAAATGCCACATGGTAAAGCTACATGATCTCCGACATGAGGTTTTCATTTTCTTATATATAAAAAAATCATATATATATATATATATATATATATATATAATTTTGTGCACACCTACAGTAATTGATACGTGCATTTACTTCATCGATACATTCAATGAACTAAAAAATTGATACAAATGCAAACTTTAATGAGGTGGAAGCTTAAATAATAGTCTTAACGATGTGTCGCTTGATAGAATTTCATACACTCTCATGTAAGGTCTCTGCTTATATATATATATATATATATATATATGATTGATTGATTTTTTTTTAAGGAGATGATTGATTGATTGATATACGGTGGAAGTTTATTAGTTAGCTATGACTATCATGTATAGTATGTAACATTTTTGTCAGCTTTGCAACTTTGTCTCACAGTTCTGTATTTAAGTGTTACAATGTTACATCACTTTGCTTTTTTTAACAACAGAAACAAGCTCTGCATTGAAAAAAAAAAAAAAAAAAAAAATACACAAATCTGTTTCCTTAAATGAGTTGAACTATAAAAGCTCATTTTAAAAATTGAGATTTCACTTGATAATAAAATTTTGTTATAAAGCAAATAAGAGTCAAATGATTCCACTTAATATGATGAAAATGTGAATGAAATAAGCAATGAATTATCATGGTATTAAAACATGGTTTTGAGTTTGAAGTTTAAAACTTATCTCCAGCTATTATTTTCTAATTCATTTGTTCCTTTTTTCTCCCCTAATTTCTTCTTTTTATTTATTTATTTGTATGTAGAAAGGTGAAGGAAACAGTACTAGTAGAAAGGCAATATACAAAATGTGAGAGACTAATTAACTTCAATGACAATGATTTAACCCTAATTTGATCCATAGAGAAAGTTACATTTCTGGTTCAGCTCACGAGCAAGAAATTGGTGCATAATTTCCTTTAAGGAACTTTATCAACTCAACATTTTCTCTACTTTTACAGAGTAAAAGGCAAACAAGAAATTAATGAGGGCCCATTTCAAAATTACTGATTATAAGTCCACCGTTGAGGTTGCAAAGTTTAAGTAGTAATTTGGAGCCAAAAAAGAGAGAAAAAGTTGTGAATTTAGTTCCAAGCTAGCGAGAGAAAAAAAAAACCAGTACTCCTTATGGACCAGCCCCCTAATAAAGTCACACTAAAATGATTAGGTGAAAAGGAAGGATAAGGGCAGCTTTCAATACCCTTATAGCTTGCAAAAGACATAGCTACGACCCCCACCATGTGAAGCCCTTTAGTTGGATTTGGATGCCTTGAGCAAGCAGTCACCTTTTGAATAGGAATTAGCTAATAAGAAGTGGAGGTAAAATAATATCCACACCCATAGACTCAAAAGGTGTTCTTTTTCTAACCCTTTTTCCTTGTCTGGATGATGAGAACTAAAGCCAAAAGCTGCCCGTGTCAAACAATGGACAAAATAAAAGCACGAGTATACTATATGTAAATTAGAGGATAAACCATGGAAGAATTTATTGTAGTTCAATAGCACTACGTGGAATAAATGTGGGGCAAAAGCATTGTGCCCATCAAAACCTTGGAAGATGACAAATGACATAAAGAAAATTCAGTGACCCATGATGTTGATTAGTTGTCTAGTTTTGAACTAATACTAACTTTTGTACATGACAAAGTACCCATTGTTATGTTTTTTCCCTGGTCACGGATTGTTATTTTATGTTTTCTAATCTAAATGAGTACCCTTTTAAACCAAGTGTTAAAGAAAGATTCACTTTTTATTACGTCTAAGTGATTTAGTATTGTTCTTTTTGAAACATAATCTAGTGGAGAATGTCGGCGTTCACTTTAACAATTTTAAATTATACCGCGTCACATTTTTTTTTTTTTAATTTTTGTACTTATCTAAGAGAATTTAAATTTTAGATGTTTTTTTGTTGGAAACACGAGAAGATACTAATTGAGCTAATAGGATTGTCGACAACAATTTTTTTTTTTTTTTTTTTAACTATTCTGTCTTTTGTGCTTTATACGGCTTGTTGGCCAAGCTAACTCCTAAATTCTGTTGCATCCAACATTGTCTTCTTCGTGCACAGGGCCTTCAATATACTGTTAGGGACCGAATTTATATCTTGGATGTACCTACAAATATACTATTCAAAGAAAGAAGGTGAAGTATTTTCCTTAATGAGTATCATTTATCAAACAAGCAATTCTTTTTTACCAAAGAATTAATGAAGTTTGAGTAGCTTAAATGGCTGAACTAAAGGCAAGTGCCGGCAACAAATGGCGGATGAGCACGCAATCATGACCATTGCCTATATCTTTGAGTTAGTTGAAAAAAGCTTTTTTAATGTAATGTTGGACATATAGGGTTTCTCCTGTGTTGCAATGTTGCATTAGCCCCCAAATAGTACACACTGTTTAGGGGTTGTTTTAATGCTTTTATGGTGTTAGGTACAAAGGCGTCGGTATGCAAAAGCAAGAAAGTGATGGCCTACGAAAGCTTTGAGTAGGGAAGAAGGGATATTTGAGAGTGAAGCACAGTTATAGAAGTACCTTAGCTTTGAAGAGAAAAGAATATGTGTGTGTGTGTGTGTGTGACAATATTTCGTGTCCATCTACTTCAATGTGGAGGGTCTAGATGACCCAATAACGAGGGAAATATAGATAAGACAAATGAGATTGCTTCATGATTTGTTGTTTGTTCATCCTTAATAGGAACCAGTTGTGTGTCTTACATCATTACCACTATTTGGGGGTTGAAATGATTATTGATTTCAACATTCTTCTTCTTCTATATATTTTTTTAGTATTTTTAGTATTGTTATGTTGCAATCAAGTAAAGCTTTGATAAGCTTTTCAAGTTTCCTGATTAAATATTTGGCTGAAAATATAGATTTGAATGTGATTTTAACTAAATCCAAACAATCAGATTTCATAATCTACAATTTTCAAACCAATGATGCGATGTATTAAATTTAAAATAGGGGATCTCATTTGCGCTGAATTGTTGATGGTGACTCTCCAAAATTAATTTGACTTTAATCTCTTTTTGGACCCTTATACTATACTAAACCATGCATATACTTTAATGAGAGTTCATGCGAAGTTTAGTTGTTGGGTGTTCTAGCCTTCTATTCTTCTAGGCTTCTAGTAGTCTATCTTATTTGCATAAAAATCCTGTGTTTTACTTTAAATGTTGGACAAAATTTAGTTACAAAATTAGTTTTAGTTTAAATCTACAACTTTCTTTAAAATAATTAACGTTACTAAATATTTTGAAAATTTAACTATTGGATTGCATATTTTTTAAGTTCTTAATATACATGTCAAATTTTGCATATTATTTACTAAATGTTATACATAATTTTAAACTACAAAAACTTGTAATTTAAACAATTTATTGATGACATAACTATTGATTTTTAATTTTCTTAAAATTTTACAAATATGAAAAATATAAGAAAAAAATATAATTTAATGATGGATTTGTCAAAATTCAACTCCAATAAAAAGATATTGAATAAAGTTGTAGACTTAAACTACAACCAATTTTGTAGCTAAATTCTTAAATGTTTCATTTTATATTCCATGTGTTTTCAGGTTACTTTAGAAGAAAAAAAATAGAACGTATAGCACCATAATTGTTGCAGTAGAAAGTGGAACTCTCAAAATAAACTCAGGATTTTCAATTTATTTGCAGCAAGTCAGTGAAAGGAAAACGTTAAAGATTTTTCTAGTCCCAATATCATCACGATGGACTCCTTCCAACCCATCCAAAATTTTCATGCCCTTATTGCGGTGAACAAAACTCCAAGAAAACCTGTCTTTTAGCTCCAAATTCGCAGAAAGATTCTTTAATTGATGGCTTTGTGGACTGCAAATTAACTCTCTAATGTTTCATCTTTTTGACTACTTACTAATAATCATGGTACAATTTTTGTAAAATAGTTTTGATTTTACAGCTCTTATTGCAAGTGAGTGATGTTTCCTAGCTTAATAGATCATGTAGGGACTTTAACCCTTTAAGCAAAGACTGATAAGGTTATTATTTGCTTCGAACCTGAATGAGACTGCTTACCAACCATAGCTTACACTGTTACACTTAACACATATATAGTCACCATTCATTACAATGTATCGTAGGGTTGGAGCAAAAAGGCTCCACTGTTTCTATTTAGACCAACATGATCAAACCTAAAGATGGAAAATAGGACCTCTCACCGAACCTAATTAACCCACAAGTTATTATTACTTTTTTGGAGCCTTGATAGGTGAGATTGTGAAGTAAAATCATGATCAGTCCCTGTAAGATCTTACTGACCCCACGAAAATCTAATTATGGTCATAAAAAAGATTATGATTAAAACACTTCAAATTTCAGAATCAAATACTAAATAAGTAGGAAAGACATTTGTTAGGTAACAACGTTGTAGCTTGGCTAGTACATCTTAGTGCTTTTAAGTTTTAACAAAGCCTTTCAAAGTATTAAATCTCCCCTCCTCAATTGTTGTATCTAAAAAGAGCATTTGCTTCAAAGAAGGATAAAGAAATCAAAATCGCTTTTAAAGTGACTCATTAGCAGATTATCACTTGTCATTAATTATGTTGCTAATTGTGTAAACATAATTTCATGAAGGCGATAAACATGTTTAGAAGTTCATTGAAATTATTCATAAATAAAATAGCATTTCTTCTCAATAGATACGACATAATATATTTGTTCTTTGTTATAAGACCTAAACACTAATTAGTTTTAAAGTATAAATAAAATTTAGATAGATTCTCAAAAAATAAATTAAAAAAAAATAAAATTTAGATCGAGTTTTTTATATAAAATTTTACTAGTTGAGTTAAATGAATCTAGATATCATTTTTGAAGCGTGGATTATGTGGCCAAACGGCTCCAACCTTCCTACCAAAGAAGTTTTCATAATGTAACTGGACCCATGTTATCGGTGGAGCATAGCATAGGCCATGGAAACCACATGCCTCTGGTGACTAGGGTCCTCTCAGACCCACCAGTAGGGACTAGGGAGGTGCCTAAAATTGAATGATTAAAAATAATGAACGGCAAAAGATGGGTCAATAAAATTTTATGAAATCTTAGAGAGAAAAACTCGAAGATGCATTAAGTTTGCTGAAGAGTGAGAGTGAAGGAGGACCCCAACCAATCCCCCCATTACAAGTGTCAGTACAAAGTGATAGCCATTAATAACTGGAGCACAAAACTCAAAAGAATTTATTCATTTCTGGCTTTGTGATTATCTCCAGTCATAATTGCACCGAAAGAATGAAGTAATAAACATGAATAAAATTAGGATCATGTCAACGAATGCTCTTAGGACACTCTTTAAGAACTCATTTTAAGAAAGTTTTGACATCATTTTTATAAGAAATGAAAAAAGCCGTCAAAACATTAATTATTTTTTTTTCTTTTCCCATAAAAATTTTCTTTAAATAGATTTTTAAAGAGTACCTTAAGGGCACTCGTTAGCATTTTTTATAAAATAATTTCCTAACTTTTAACTTCGGCTAAACATGACAAATTATTAGGTCTACGACGAAGACAGCTAAAATGGTCCTCCTAATTAACGAAACAATATAATATGTGTGTGTGTGTGTGTGTGTGAGAGAGAGAGAGAGAGAGAGTCAACTTTCCAATTAGCATAAGAAAAAAAAAAATCTAAGTGATATTACATTTGTATAGATTACATTATTTTATTGGTTGAAAGGTAAAAAAAAAAACAATATCTGATAAACCTAATAATTTCTCACCATACAGTGGCTAACCCTGCCTTTTGACAAGTGACAACTTAATTGGGTTAGAAATAGAATCAACAGCTGATAGATTGCGAAATGGACCGGGTCATTTTGATGACTGAATTCATTGCCCACTAAGAGGGCCTCAGCTCATGGTCAAGTTTTCCAGTAGAGATCTGAGAATATGTTTGATAACAGGTGTATTTTTTTCAAGCCCAAAAAGTTGTCTGATAAGCCCAACAAAAAGAAAACTAAAACTAAAACCAAGCCTAACATAGGTTCCAATTGGAATAGTAATGGATAAATGATTAAATTCACAAGTTTAGTTTGGGACGATTTTTTTTTTTTTGGTTGAGAAAATTTAGTTGATCATGGTGCAAGTTATTTGAGTTCAAACTTCACTCATAGTGCATGATTTCATTTCCTTTCTGGTATAATTCTTCAAACGAATATGTTCTCCATTATTGCTTTCTAAATGATATAGATATTGGTTACTAAATCCCAAGAATGATACATAAGAAAATCACAAACCACAAAGCATATATGCGCATATGATATAAATATTGCTTACTAAGAAAAGACAAGTGACACCGGTCACAGCCATTATTCTGAAATCAAAATCTTAAAGATTATTGTCTACAGTAATTTACACATAAGAAGCCTAGTTTTATTTAATATCATTTTGAGCTTTGCCTTTGTTTTGTGAGGGAAGTACACCCAACAAAAGGAGAAATTATAGAGGCCTCTAGTAGACCTCGTCACTTGTCCATTATTTTACTAAAAAACTTCCACTTGTTTAAAATTGCTGAGTCATTAATTAATTTCTGTTTAAAATTTTTTTTAACTAACAATTTTAAACAGATGAAAGCTTTTTAGTGAAATAGTGGACCACATCACTTGTTCACTAAGTGTATCTTATAATTTCTCCAACAAAGGGGGAACCAAAAGCAAAATACAATAGTGATTAACTGAAGCAGATTCTCCAGGCAAGGTCAAGGCAACAATTTTGCACTCTCATCCCTCCTATTTGTCTGTGTGCGTGTGTGAGAGAGAGAGAGAGAGATGGAGATTACTGTGCATAACTCAAAGAGTGAGAACAAAAGGTGGGGCATCCTTTCTTGGCCCTGCAACAGAACGATAAACATAAAGTTTATCAGCCTGACAACCATCATTCCCGCATTCCCTTATTACCTCCACATTCAACCTGGGCATCTCTTGTGCCAACAATCTACATCCATCCATTGTCACTTTGCAGCCTGACATCCAGAGTGACCTCATTGATTCATATTTCCTGAAACTTGATAGCAAAGCTGCATTCCCAAACGGGCAGTCCCTTATCTCAAGTTTCCTCAGCTTTGGACAACCTTTCAATACACACTCCATGCCCCAATCACTGCTGCCAGCAAATGCAACAGAAAGTGTTTCCAAGTTCTTGCCATACTTCCCAATGTACTCAAATGTAAGGTCAGTCAATAAACCTGAAACTGCAAGCCTCCGGAGTTTAGTGCAAGTTTTCACCACTGCACCAAAAGCCTCATCCATGGGTTCATTTGTTTGGTAATCTGGCTGGCGTGGGTTCATTATGCAAAGCCTGAAGTGGGTGAAGTCAGGGCAGTTCTGCACAATGGTTGCTACTGCAGCATTAGTCATCTGTCGGCAAAAGTAGAGAACATAGTGGAGTTTCTTGCAGCCATATGACACAGCAAGGAACCCAGTTTCAGTCACCCCATGTAAAATTTCATCCTCAAACGGATCAGATGAAGGGAAGACACGGAGTTCCTCAAGTAGAGGACAGTTTGATCCGACGGCTTCCAACCCCTCATCTTCAACTGAGTCCAGGACCTGTATCAAGAATTTGACATAGAGGCCCCTAATTAGTAATGTTATGACTTTTTATAATTAACATGTTACTTGCACAAGTCAGAGCAGATAGAACTACAAAAAATTGTTCAGAATTAGTTAAATACTAGGATTTGTTATTGGTGCATATGCAGTGAGCTTTCTGGCATTTTGTTAACTAAAGTAGTAATTATTACGTAAGAAGTCAGCACAGAATTCATTGGTTGGGGTTAGAAAACAGCTGAACAGAACTATAAGTTCTAGTGGAAGAGGGACAATGTCTTTGTGAAATGATGTGTATTGCTGACAGGTGAAGCATGTAGTTCTCAAAATATACTTTTGAAGTGCATATGAAATGCCAGAGGTAGAGGAACCACCAAATTTACAAGAAGGAAACTACATAAAGGGGAAGAGATCTGAATTTTCGGTTGTAAGATGAAGTATTTCCATATTTTAAGAAAAGTCCAAGATGCAGTGGTTTCATTGAATTGGAGAAAGATAATTATCTCCTCCGCAAAAACACAAATAATGATTTTAGAACTCTTAAGTTGTGCACCATGACCATGTCAAAAAGAATTGTAGCTTTCTTACTTTACTATTGAACTTTGAGGAAATCTGACAAGTGGAGAAAATGGGAAATTGAGGTTCCTTACCCAGAGGCGCTGAAGAAGTGGGCAATGAATAAGAAGATTAGACAATTCATCACTTCGCAAAGCAGCATAGCTCAAATTCAAGAATGTCAAATTTGTACAGGCAGGGTAAAGAACTGGAAGAAATATGGATGTAACTTCATAAAAACCAGAGAGGATGTTTACATTCTTGCAATTGTTGAATGCACTTTTGAGCTCTGAGTGCTGGCGGGGAGTAAGCTCTTGCAAAAGTGAACCGGTACCTAGCTCCCTTAAGTGAGGAGCAAGAACAAGCAGCCTGTGTAATTGTTCCAAGGTCATATTTTCATTAACCTTTAAAACTTTCAACGATTTGCACCTACTAACCAGTCTCTCAAGAGCTTCAAAATTAACATCACTATTCAAATTGGCAAAGTTTAGTACTTCCAGTGACATGAAGTTTTCAGGGAAGCAACTCAACCATTTACCACTTTTATCATCGATATCATTCTCTTGTATGTCGAGCTCGGTCAAATTCCTGTAACCAAATCAGAATTTAGAACTTTATCTTTAGTATGTGGAAATGCAATATGAGAAGTAAAACATTAATTTTATCATAAAACTTTAACAATTTTATATATATTAAACATACTCCACATTGTTAACCATATAGTAAAAAGGAATAAATAGAAGAACGTCAACTTATAGGGAATAACGTGTCAAGATTCCCCATATCTTGATTAATAGACAGGTTTTAGGTAAAACAAATGAATATTTCTAGTGCTCTCCACTCATTTGAATCTTAAATCATTTAGTGCAGAGTACACCGAAGAGAAAGGAAGCAACTCCAAGAACTACATCTTGATCATTGATGGTTCAGACCACAACCAAAGCTCATTGCCAGGTCACATCCTCATTTGCAAATGCAACAAATTTGGATTCCTAGCAAGATTCCCTTAGTTCAATTGATAAAAAATATATGCTCACAAATTTGCAAAGGTTCTTGAATATAAATATGAGAGATATTGAAAATATGGATAAATCCCACATCAAATAAATTCTGAACATTGAATTCTTTCTAGCGTGTAGAATTATACCCAAGAAACATATAACCCACCAAATCAACTTTATTAAAGTTTCACTTCACCTAAGACCACAGGCATCAACTAGACAGGTAGTTTTAGAATACATCAACGAAATGCCAGTCAGAAACCAAAGAAAAAAGCAGAGGAAGAAATGGAAATAAAAATCACGTCCATTCCCACCACAACAATGTTTTCCTAGTAAAACACATTCCTTCTAAATTTTATCCACGGACATCCACCCAACAGGCCAACACATAAGACCTACTCCAATCTAGTGGTAGTGACAAGCATACAATAATAGATGTGACATCCTTATCACATAACAAAAAGAACCACAACTTTTTTTTCACTTGCACTTCATTCAAGGCCACAAGAAGATACTAGGTGGGTGCATTCTTCCTTGGCCGCATATTGGCCACATATTAGCCATTTTATTTTCACCAAATGGGACTATACAAGGATATGCCATCCACTAAATGCAGGATAAAAAGAGCATCCCCATTCACAGCAAAAAAAGAAGACCAAAAGAAACTAAAAAGTTGAAGCACTTCTATATGTTTCACTACCATTTCCACAATAACAACAAAAATCAAAATCTTTCCTTTCCTACCTTCTTCAAACTGAGTCCTATCACTAATCTGACAACTAGAACCACAAAATCAGTTTGATCAACCTAAAACAAAAGCCCCATTCATAGCAACATGCATACAAATTTTGAGCTTTGTCATCAAAATTATCACAAGAACCTGCTCAGATCTCACACACATTCAAAATTTTAAAACTCCATCTCAAAACAAATAAGAACTCCAGCTAATAAAACTTAAAGCTTAAATTCACTGCTCCCTAAAGTTTAGGATTCGTTTGGATACAGCTGAAAACTGAAAACTGAAAACTAAAAAACACTGTAGCAAATAATTTTTAAATGTGTAAATAGTACCGTGGAACTCATTTTTAATGAAAAAGTTGCTGAAAAGTGAAATTTGTAAGTCCATAAACAGTAAAATTTGTGTGGAAAAGTCAAATATTACGGCTGCTGTTCATGAACAGTAGCCGCAACAGTGATAAACAGTAAAAAATTTCGCCTGAAAAAGCTGAAAAGTAAAAATAAAAAAAAATAAAAAAATTCTGAAACGCAAAACGTGCGTCTAACGCACACTTAGTCTAGGACCAATTTTAGTCCTTGAAGTTTAAATTAATCACTTTTAGAATGACCTGGCCAAACTAAACCTGATAATGGTGCAAAATGTCTGATAATTGAATAAAAGATCTGGACTCAATTTCTTCATAGATCAAAAACCAATTAAAGTATTATTCTGATAATAAAAAACTATCATTAAGATTGTAACTTGGAACGAGCACAAAGAAATTAACGATATTTCTTTACCTTTTGAGTTATTCTGCCGTGGGTAGGCATAAAAGGATTTACATGCGTAAGGGGATCCCCCTTTTCGCTATGTAGGTTCAACTCTCATTGACTAAAAATCTGAAATCTTGGGTTACTAATTGGTGGGATACTAGGCAATCCGGGATATGCCCCTAGTTTGGTGAATCTCTCCCGTGCGTCTCCGCTAGGGCAGAGCACTCATTCCTTTCTTGAAAGACTTCCTGGGAAATCTCTCGCTCATATAGCCACTCTTTTTAAAAAAGCGCTTGCAGTACTTTTGTATTTACGGGCCAAAGTTTTAACACAAGAAAGCAGAAGTATATATTTTATCCGATACATATTCTTTTTTTTTTTTGAGGATCCGCTGTAATAATGAGAAAGATTTTTGCATATCCTGTGAAAAACACGATCGCCTGCCAGTGGAAGGCTTTCTGCGTTCAGTCAATCTACACAGAGTGAATCTACGTAAAGTCTTGTGCTATAAACGTATAAGCAGGTAAAGAGTACATATATTGAGCTACCAAGGAAGTAATGAAACTGTAAAAAAATAAAAAATAAAAATTATTTTGTTAAAGAGCTAATGGGCTAAAACTAAAACTTAAAAAGTTAATAAATTTGAACAAAAATGAGCACGAAAGACACCTAGAATTTTAGTAAGAAAAGCAAAAAAATTTTACATACTTGCAATGAGTGGTAATGGAAGCAAGCCCATCAGTGCTGAACCCATCACAGCTCAAAAGCGAGAGAGCCTTAAAATTAGGAAAAGAAAGAGCCAAAAACTTTAAGCTCTCATCGCTAACAGTCATTCTCTTAAGCCTAAGCTCCTCAAGAAAGTGATACTTGGTCGCAAAAACGAGCAACCAAGAGTGAACATACGCACCCCATTTGGGTGGAACCAGATCGAAATCCGAGAACCTGGGTTTCCCTTTGAGGGTCACACTACGAATGTTTGGGAATCGCCGAGTCAGTATCTCCGGCGAGACTGAGTAGCAGTTTCCGATGAACACGTGGGTTCTTGACCAGCGCTCAGCATCGAACCAGTCTTTGCAGACTAGAGAGACCGAGTTTCGGTCTTTTCTGGAGTTTAAGAGAGAGAGAACTCGTTCGAGAACTTCGTCTGGGAATGGTGAGGATAGCTGGGTTGTTGACTCGTCCGAGTCAGGAGATGGGTCTGGGTTTTTTCTCTTGTGATTCATGGGTTCAGTGGGTAGAGAAAAATCGATAGGATGAATATCTTGCTTGATTGGGCTAACGTACACTGTGTTTTTGTTTTGGATGGGAAATGCGCTTATAGTTTTCACAAGCTAGAGAGAGAGAGAGAGAGAGAGGAGCAAATAATAATTCTCAAAGACAAAGTGTAAAGATTATATATACAGAGAGAAAGAGGTTTTTTTGTTTTGTTTCGTTTTTTTTTTTTTTTTAAAAACCGAGAGAAAGAGATGTTCGAGTTAGCTTAAAAGAGAAATTATCATGAACATTATAAATTTGTAATAATGTTATATTTATAGATAACTAAGTAAAAATTACAAAACGAGGTCCTCACAAGTTTAAAATTGTTTAATTAGTGGTCAGTTTTTATTTTTTTTAAAAATTTGACTTAACAATTTTAAATATAGGATTCTTTTAATGAAATAGTGAACAAGTGATGTGAGCGAGACTCACTCTTTGTTGATGATGAAGTATTAAAGAGCACAAGAAAAGATGCGGAGCTAAATATGAAAACCGATGACAACAAGTGTTATTTATGACACTAATCTATGTCAAACCGAGTTGAGTATTAAAAATTTGAAATTGTTAACTTCATTTTATTTTTTAAATACAAATGAAGTTCACATCATCAAACTAAAATGTATTTAAGTTTGGTTTATTTTCTTATTCACAAATTACTTGATTCACTTACAACTAAAATAGCATATGTTATTTCTCTCAAAAAAAAAAAAAAAATTAGCATATGTTATGCCCACATAATCATTACGTAGAAGTTTGCGTCAATGTCCACAAAGTGATTTAAGTTTCATATAATTTCATTTTGGTTAATGAGCTAATAACTTTTTTTTTTTTTTTTTGAGATAGAATTTCAACTTATGGTGTCCGCTTCTGATGATAGCTCTTTATCGTCAAACCAAAACACCAATCAGTTTTTAGTGTAGGCAAGGATTAAACTGCAAATCTCTTATTCAACAATTAGAAACCTTACCAGTTGAGCTAACTGAAACCCACATGAGCTAATAACTCTTAAGTTAAGGGATTCGAACCCTAAACCTGAGATACCATTCAATCATTGGAAAGAGATAATTACAATATATATATATATATATATATATATATGCAAATTCAACATTATATTGTTCCTTAAATATATATATATATATATATATATCTAACTTTGATTACTACTACAGTCAAGGCCGGGGTCAAATAAATATCTTTTTTTTTAAAAGCTTCGTTTATGCTATTACAAAATGGGTGTGTGAACTAGGGATGGCAATTTTTGCCCGACCCGCGGGTACCCGGCCCGATTAGAAATAAGGTCGGGTATGGGTTTTAAAAAAAAAACCCGAAGCAGGTCCGGGTCGGGTCCGGGTTTTATCAAAAAAACCCAGACCCGACCCGAAACCCGCCCCGAGACCCGCCCCGTTTAAAAACCCGGTAGCTAAAATTACTAAACTACCCTTTATATATATATATATATATACACTTATCTAACCTAATTCCCTCCTCATTTCTTCAGTCTTCACTCCCACCCTCCCTCACGCCTCCCTCATTTCAGCTCAATACCCAGCCTCCCTCAGTCCGACTCCGAGCGTCTCGCCGTGACTCTTCCCTCATTCAGCTTCACTCCCACGGTCCCACCCTCCCTCACGCCTCCCTCAGTCCGATCCTCTCGCCGTGACTCTTCCCTCATTTCAGCTCAATACCTCAGCTCCATTCCATCGCCGTTTTGCTTTTTTTCTTTTTTCCCTTCGCATAATCGGTCTCGCCTTCGCCCTCTCTGCTCTCTGCTTCTCGGCGTTTGCACTTTGAAGGTAATATTCTTTTCTTTTTTTCTGTTGTTGTTTTTAATAATTTAATTGTTAGATGGTTTGGGTCTGTGGATCGGCGGTGGTTAGATGGCGAGGTTTGTGGTGGTCCGTGGTGGTTCGCAGACAAGTGTGGATTGGTGGTGGTTAGATGGCGAGGTAGTGGCTGGGTTTTGTTCGCGGTGATTCTGAACTGGGTTTGACTTAGTTTTTTTGTTTATTGGGGGGGTTTTATGAGTGTTTTGATAATCAGGGTGTTGTAAAGTTAGGAAATTTTGATAGATTGCTTTTGCCTGGTTCCTTTGAATTGGGTTTTTCTGGAGTTTTTTTTTTTTTTCAGGGAATTTGACTTTGTATAATTAGTTTTGCCATGTGAAAGATCTTTCTGATGTTGAATTGTGGTATGAAATGATCTGGTGATGTATGTTCTTAAGGAAAGATTGGGTAGCAGGGGCGGATAGTTTGGGTTTTGGATTTTGTTTGGATATTTTGAGTTTCAATTTAGGTATTTTGAGTTTTAGTATGGGTATTGGGTTTTGTTTGAGTTTGGGTTTGAATCTCTGGGGAACGAATCTTGATTCTGGGTAATAGGTGCATTTCACAATTTTATTTTATTTTATTTTTTGAGGTGTTGAAGTTTTCGGAGTTGAGAGTTGAAAGCATGAATCCATGATTGTCTCACTTTGTTGACTTTGTAAACGCCTACTTAAAAAATGATAAGAGTAATAAGGTTTTGGTTTTGTTTCATATGCATTTTCAATACCAACAAAACCATGATTCAGATGAAATTTAAAAATTGATATGGGATTGTTAACAGCTCCAATAATTATTATTATAATGAAAGTTGTTCTCAATAACAGTGATACTAATGTATGCCAGTTTAGTTTGAGGGTTCTGGTTTTAGACCTAACCCTCTAGAAAAGGTTTTTTTTTTCTATATTGTTTGGGTTGTGATGACAATGGCAATGAAATATTGTTTTTTGTGTTTGTTGGGAATGCAGAGCCTAAAACAGAGATGGAAGACACAAACACAGACACAAACAAATCTGGCTCTTCCTCGCCAAGTGGCTCTCCCTCAAGAACCGGACGTTGTCCCTTGCCAACTATACGGTCTCCTTCACCATTTTCACGATCACCCTCGCCATTGTCGCCTGGCAGCTCACCCTCAGGATCACCATCACCTTTATGCCCATTAAACAATGAGTAAGTGTTTCAATTTGTTGTTAATCATGTTTAATTTGTGAATTTGTGTAATTATGAATTTGTGCCTATTAATTAATGATTATGTGTAATAATAAATTTGTGATAATTTGTTTTGATTCTAACTCCCAAACTTCTGAACCAATTAGGAGTCCGAACTCCCCGACGGTGGACTTAGAGGTAGAAGAACAAGAAAGGAGTCCAATGACAGAGGAAGAGAGAGAGCAAGAGCCTACAAATGAGGACTTGGACACAAGTAAAAAAAGAAAGACTACCTCAGATGTTTGGGCTCATTTTACAAAGAAGAAAGTTGAAGGAAAAATTAAAGCCCAGTGCCATCATTGTGGCAAACTTTACTTGGGTGATCCTAGCCAAGGTACATCTCATTTGCGAACTCATTTAACAAGATGTCCACGAATGAAGTTTAAAGATATATGACAACAAGTCTTAATTAAACAACAAAATAAGGTGGATGGAACTATGAGTTTAAATAATTACCAATTTGATCAAGCTAGAGTGAGGAATAAGCTTGCTCGTATGGTCATCTTACATGAATATCCTCTTTCAATGGTTGATCACATTGGGTTTAGAGAGTTTGTAGTTGATCTTTAACCTATGTTTAAACTTGTCACAAGAAATACTTTGAAGAGTGACATTCTTAAAATCTATGATAATGAGAGGGAGAAAGTTTTGAAGATCACGGACAAGAATGGAAGTAGGATGGCAATTACAACTGATATGTGGACTTCAAGTAACAAAAAGAGAGGGTTTATGGTCATTACCGCTCATTTTATTGATCATGTTTGGACGTTGCAAAGTCGGGTTTTAAGGTAATTTTTTTATCTATAAGTTGAATATTAAAGATTGTACATTTAGAATGTTTATTGAGTTATGTTAAATTGAATGTTTATTTAGTTATGTTATAATTATTCCTATTATTTTTCTAGGTTTGTTTATGTTCCTTCTCCACACACAAAAGATGTCCTTGCTGAAGTCCTTGTTGATTGTTTTTTAGAGTGGAACATTGATAGAAAGTTGTCTACAATAACTGTAGATAATTGTAGTACTAATGATGCCATGATAAGACTTCTCTTGAATAAGCTTGATACTAGTTCTCTTTTGTTGGGTGGGTCTATATTGCATATGAGGTGTGCTGCACATATTTTGAATTTGATTGTTCAAGATGGGTTGTCTCTTATTGGTGATGGTATTGAAAGGATTCGTGATAGTGTAATTTATTGGACTGGATCACCAAAAAGGAGACAAAAATTTGAAGAAAATGCACGTCAATTGCGTGTTCAATGCACCAAAGAGTTAGTCTTAGATTGTAAAACTCGTTGGAATTCAACTTACTTAATGCTTTCTACTGCATTGATTTATAAAGATGTTTTCTCGCGTTTGGCTAAACGTGAAACATCTTATACTTGTTTGCCATATGATCATGATTGGGAGGTAGCCAAAGATATTTGTGGGAGGTTGGAGTTGTTTCATGGTGTGACTGAGTTTTTCTCTGGTCGTAAGTACCCCATAACTAATATGTATTTTGCTTTGGTGTGTGAGTTGAAAATTGCATTGAATGAATGGAGTTTGTCTTCAAGTGAGATGATAAGTACGATGGCAAAAAGTATGCTTGCTAAATTTAATTCTTATTGGGCTAATGTTAGTGTTGTTATGGCTGTTGCTGCTATCTTAGATCCAAGATATAAGATGAAGTTATTGGAGTTTTATTATCCTAATATTTATGGTGATAGTTCTGATTTGGAGATTGAAAAAATTAAGAATCTTTGTTATGATTTGCTTGATGAGTATGGAGATGTAGATGAGTCTCCTGTAGGTAATGAAGGAAGTTCTCATATGCCTGCAAGTACTTCAAATCAAGTGGCACAAATAAAATTTAGGTTGATTGGATCAATGTCAAGGTTTGATGGGTTTGTGAATAATAGTTCAAGTAGTTCAAAGAAACATGGGAGTGGTAGAATGGAATTTGATCATTTCATTGATGAGGGAGTGTTGAAGAGGAGTGAAGACTTTGATATTTTGGCATGGTGAAAAAGTAATGATCTCAAATATCCTACTTTACAAAGGATTGCAAGAGATATTTTAGCCATTCTTGTCACAACTGTTGCTTCAGAAGCTTCCTTTAGCACTAGTGGGAGACTTTTAAGTCCACACCGTAGTAGGCTACATCCCAAGACTATAGAGGCAATGATGTGTGCTCAGAATTGGTTATGGAGTGAAATCAACGGTTAGTAATTGTCTAATTTCTATTTATAAAATCAAAATTGTGTTTTTATATTTGCTAGTTACAATTTGATGAAGTTTATTCCATTTTTTAATTCATTGTTGTTGTAGGTTCTTCAACTATATCTGGAGATAGTACATTTCAATCCATTCTTGATGATGGGGAGCCAAATGAAGATGATGAGAGATGTGCCACAATTGATGGGAGTTGTATCACAATTGATGAAGATTAAACATTTTGTATTAATGTAGTAACTTTTTTAATTTCTTAGACTTGTTGAATTAATTTGTTGGTTTGTAATTATTATAAACTTGAGGGATTTATTTTGTAACGTTTTAATTTCTTGGACTTGTTAGACTTTTGATACTTATTTCTTGGATTTGTTGGATTTATTTTATTTTTATGTTTAGCTAGTGATTTTAGTTATGATTTTGTTGATTAATGATTAAATGGTTATCTTAGTTAGGTAATTTATTGATTTAAAATCTTAGTTATGATATATTGAATTATGATTATGATATTAGTTATGATTTATTGATTTATAGATTTATAATTAACAGGTGATTTATTGATTTATGATTGGTAGCCTTAGCCTATGATTTGGACTGATATGGCATTCGGGCCACGTTAATTATTTAGGCTTGAATATGCATGCTTAATGTAGGCAAAATCTAGGCAAAAATTGGGCTTAAATCTGGGATTGAATTAAACTTTGGGCTTAATTTTTTTTTTTTTTTTTTCCAGTTGGGCCACAAATTGGGCCCAATTTCTAAACGGGGCCCGCGGGGCCCACGGGGCCCGGCTGGGGCGAGTTCGGGCCTCGAGGAAAAACCCGGTAGCATAAACGGGGCGGGTCTGGATTACGGGTCTTGCCCCGCGGGTCGGGTCCGAGTATGGAAAAACCTGGCCCGAACCCGATTCGTTGCCATTCCTAGTGTGAACCCTGGAGTCTGGAGCATTTGTCATATTGGAAGCAATTTCTCAATGATATATATTTCTCGAAGGGATCAATCATGCTAATGCCTAATGGAGCATGAGTCAATATTAATGGAGACTTGTCTGGCCTTGTTGATGATTGCAGGGTGTTGTTGTTGCATCTGCCTCAAGTTAAATTGACACATTGCTTCAGGGAAGCAAACTTTTGTGCCGATGCCTTAGCTAAATTGGGATTGGCTTCTGCTGTGCTATCTTTTGTTTTTTATTCCCCCAGCCCCCTGCGCGCCCCCACCCCCCCCCCCCCCCCCCCCCCCCAATAGCTTAGCTACTGTATAATGATAAGATGGGCGTTTTTCACCCTAGACTTTGTAATGTTGCTACTTCTGGCAGCGTTTCTTAGTTAATCTTAGTTAATGTTATTTCCTTGGTTACCAAAAAAAAAAAAAAAAAAAAAAATCATGCTAATGCCTAGTATATGGGATGTAGTTCATTCTCCAATTATTTTTTTAAATGCAAGTAGCTATAATCATATTGATTATATACACAATAGAGTTCACTGAGGTTCAGCTCACTGCTTAGAAATCTGATCTTTTTGGAACAAGCTAGCTAGTTTGTCAGTATAGTTTTACAGTTTCTGTTTCAAGAAAATCTTCTTGATTTTCATAATAATTTTAAAAAAATCAAGTCAAGAAGTCACTAATTTAGTGCACTTTAAATGGGTCCGACATATAGTTAACATTCCAACTTTTTTAAAGGGCACGTTGTGGGGATAACTTTAGCGATTGAAGGTGACTTAATCACAATCCACATTATCACACATTAATGGTCATCTTACATGTTAATAGAAAAGATATGGTCATCTCTTCGACACGATGGGATTAGTACTGCTGGGTCAATGAGAGGTGAGAGGTACAATTGATTGATAAGATCCAATTCAACTACAAAATAAAATTCATATGATTGGCTCTGCAATTTGCATGTAATGAGCAATGCTATACGACATAAAATTTCACGACAAATAATAAGTTATGATTGGTATAACATTATTTTTACATTTCATTTATATTATATACAAGTTATAATACATCAATTTAATTGTTGTGAATTTTTTTTTTACCCGTTAGAATTATTGATGGCTTAATTTACCTCTAACCCCTCAAGTCGAGTTACTTCTTCTTCTTCTTCTTCTTCTTCTTCTTTTTTTTTTTAATTTTTTTTTATGACTAACAATTATGGTTCCCCTTCTTAATCTGCAATATGAAAGATAAGATGGAGTCAAATGGACCTAATTCTTCATGAAACAAGACTTGAAAACATGGGGAAGGTTTATTTATTATGGGAATAAGACCTCTAACCCTTTTGTCCCCCAGAGCTTAGGAGCACCATGTTCTACTAATACCTACTTTTCTGAGTTTTCTCTCTCGGTCTTCAAAGGTCCACTTCGTTAAACCTTAGTACCTTACTATCATGACTGTCTACTACTTGAAAAAAAAAAATATATATATATATATATATATGAACAATGCCAGGGGCAAAAAATTTCACGAATATTTTACACAACAGTTAAATTGACAAATTTTTACTAATTTTTATCTGAATTCATCGCTGACATCATTTTTTAACTATGTACTACTAACAATTTGTCATATCAACAATTTATAATGTCGCGTAAATTTTGCGCGTCGATGGATTTTCTCAAAAATTCATAAGGGCTAGCTATGGGGGAATATCCACGTGGCAGTTGCACAGTGGGACAAGATGGGCCGAGTTGTTGGGATATTGGGTTTACCATGGCGGCTTTTGAGCTGTGAGGAAAGGGAATTAGCTAAGATTGCCGAATGCTGATGCAGCTATGAGGAAGACCACGTAGGTCTTTTAAGGACACGGATTGGGACATGGGTGTGCATGTGTGACCAACCTTTTCGGCTTTTTACCAACTGGACTCTAGGATTGGATCGCCCCTAAAACAATCCTCACTCCCAAATGATATCCTTTTATTAGGCGAAACTACATTATTGGTCCCTGAAGTTTACCCTATGTGCGCAATTGGTCCCTCAAGTTTAAAGCGAGCACAATTAATCCCTTAAGTTTTAAAACTAAGTTGTGTTGGTCCTTTTACTAACTGTTGTTAACGGTGTTACTTACGTGGCTAACGAAACAATAACTTGGCATTTTTTTTAATGATGTGGCATGTTTTTAATTAAAAAATTAGAAACTAAATTTACAAATGAAAAAAAAAAAAAAAAAAAAACCCACAACGAGAGAGGGTTATCAGGCAACTGGTGATTTTATTTTTACATAGCAGAGTACCCTTGAAAAAACAATACTACCCAAGTTGAAGAAAAAAAGTGTTTCCTTTCCAGAAGAAGTTGAAGAAAAAGATGCGAAGAATTTGGACGCAATCAATGTGGTTTTGCCAAAGACTCCCGTGGCGTCGCGGTCTTTGACAAGGGCTAAGAGTCTAGGCACGCCATACCACAGTGCAGAGAATTGTAGCAAATGCTAGTTCGATAGGCTCGAGACTTCGTCGTATTGGCTCAGTCAAATAAAATTGGCAGAGTCTGTGGGCAAGCATTTTGTTTCGGCTGCTTTCTTTGGACTTGCCGTTGAATCCAAAGTTGAGGTTTGGTGTTTCACTTTTTCTTTTAAAATTTTGTTTTGTCTTTGCAAGCTTATGCTTTTTATAATTGTAGTTGCCAATTTTTCATGTTTCGTTGTAAGAAAACACTAACGATGATATGTAAGAAATTAAGAATGTTCAGGTAATCAACTGTCTAAAAAGTTCTGGAAATCTGGTTAATAGAAAATTAAAAAAGTCACCGATTGCCTGATAACCCTCTCTCGTCGTTGTGGGTTTTTACAAGCAGAAAATAAATTTTTTAATTTGGTACCGGTGATTTTTTTTTTCTCACATGTAAATTTAGTTTCTAATTTTTTAATTAAAAACATTCCACATCATCAAAAAAAAAAAAAAAAAGCCAAGTCATTGTTCCGTTAGCCACGTAAGTAACATCGTTAACAATAGTTAGTAAAAGGACCAACACAACTCAGTTTTAAAACTTAAGGGACTAATTGTGCTCGCTTCAAACTTGAGGGACCAATTGCGTGCACAGGAAAAACTTCAGGGACCAGTAGTGTAGTTTCGCCCTTTTATTATTAAGCTTCAATTAGTTCGATTAATGAGCTAAAAGATATTCATTAATATCATAATGATTATCATCAACAAAAAGTTTGAGAAATTTGTTTTGATTTTTATAAACAGTACTTATCATTATCAATATGATTTCTTATAATGTATTAAGAATATTAAGGATATAGTATCAATTATGCTGTTTATATTTCATTCAGAAAAAAAAAAAAAAAAAAAAAAAAAAAAAAAAAAAAAAGCTTCTTAGGAAAGATTAATCAGCTTTAAAAAAAAAAAAAAAAAAAATTGTTGATACTCTCGAAAAATTTGCCAAATAGCATGATTTTAGAAAAATTTTAGGAAAGTAACATACTGATGAAACTATTTTGTAAGTTAGATTGTTTTTGGAACTCGAGTTTGGACTGGAACTCGAGTTTGACAAACTTGAGTTCTAAGCAGTGTGCAGCTTAGAACTTGAGTTCCAAAAATAGTCCAACTTACAAAATAGTTTCAAACGCATGCTATGCACCAAATATTTTTCTAAAAAGCTACTATTCCACAAATTTTGCCTCTTTTGGATCTTCTCTAATTTAAAATCCGATCTACTTTCCCATTTAAAAAATTCTGAGCTACTTGAGCTTGCATTCGTATAATGAGTTGTGGGCCTCGTGGCCCCTGCAAGATGTTGGGCCGAGGTTTATGAATGGCCTAACAGAAGAGACAAAGACCCAATACTTAGAAAGCTAGATACGCCTCTGGCCCAATTTTTCTGGTATATCTTGTGAGCTTGGAAAGATTTTGTATCAATCTTTAAATTTCCGGAGGATATCTTATATAAAAAAGATAAAGACCTAAAACAGCAAGAGACCAATTTTTAATGAAGGCCAATACAAAGGAATCTCCTGCAAAGAAATGACAAATAAAATGACCAAAATTTAAAAGGAAAATTAGGGTTTTGGGAAAAAGTAGTGGAATGTCCCAAAAGATTTACACTGATTTTTAATGCCAAAGTAACAGGGTTGATTTTATCCTCCTCTCGGTTTACAATTGCACGAAAATTTCTCAGGCCCTTGCAGTATGTACTCTTGCACAGGAGTCATGATTGCCACGAAGAACATAAAAGAAACAGAGTAGCTAAATTTTTGCCGAATCCTATGATATATAAGAGAGAGAAAACATGAACTTCTCTTATTTTTCAATTAACATTGCCCAATAAAGCATGTTATATTAAAGAACAAAACAAAGTTTTTGCACCCTTGACATGGGTGACTAGTAACTAGCCATGTAGCATGATTTTTGAAGAAAGTTTATGCAAATCTGAAAATATTAATCAGACGCTTCCCCCCTTCTGTCCCAACCAGAAAAAAAACCAACTGTACCTACTACTGACAACTTAACAAGAGTGCATATTCAATTATTCAACAAATCAAGTTAACCGATCGAGATTTGGAAACAAAATTTTCCTCAAATATCAAAATGTATATGATGGTCAACAAAATTCGGGCCGCGTTTTTCTATTGGAAACTCAATTATCTGTTAGCTGCCTGCCTCATATACGACTTGAGTCCCTCCCGAAGATAAAACGCCTTGTCCAATCTGTTACCACCAATACCCTGTTTCGCCAGCTGACTTGCTTGCTGAAAGTCAAAGAAAAAAAGTTGGGAAAGAATCAAAATCTGATAAATGGAACTCTTTGGTAGTTAGCACATTGATTATTAACATTGAACCATTCAGTCGGCATCGTTGAGTATAATTGGGTTTCTCAAGTATAATGGGTCTCACCATCTTCTGAATAGGAAAGTTGAATTTGATACCCCAAATCATTTATGTAACACCAAAACTGAGGAGAAGAAAAAGATTACCTTGTATAGACAGAATACCAAAGCCACTGACTGCTCTGGCCAATGGATACCCAATCGCCAGGCAGTTGTGCGGCTGTTTGCTCTCCTCCCAAAGGAGCAAACTGTCCAAGATGCTTATACCTTAAAGAGAAATCAACGAGGTAAAAAATTGTTAAGATAGACACTTGTTTTATCACTTTGAATTAAGAATAATATATGCTATTTCCAAGCTAAAATAATTCTCTATCCATATTAGAAGTCAGAACCTTACTAAGAAGTGTGAGTTGATTTAAGTTGAGAGAATGAAAAAACGTAGAAGAAAGACTTAAAACTAACATTACCAGAAATAGTAAAAAATGACACACCAATTAAGTAACAAAGTATGACTTCTTTCTAAAAAAAGAACAAGAAAATAGGACTTTAGATAGAATAGAACCGGAAAAATAATACAATTGTGGCCAACCATGACTAGTCAGTTGTTGCTGAATATTAGAAACTTAGTACTACATTTAGACAACACACTTTTTGAACTTGATCCCAAAATTCATGATTATGATTTATGAGGAATTATCTAGCTCTAACATGGCCATGCGAACACAGTTTGAAATAATTGTTCAAATTGTACCTAAAGGGACGAAACCGATGGCGGCCTGTTCCCCTGAACCTGAGAGGACCCTCTGGATTTTTTTCACACTCTTCCATGCGGTTAAAACACTTAGCAAGGTAGACACCTTGCTGAGATGCAACCTGCATTGTCATTTTGGAAGGCAAACAGAACATACATAAGGATATATGCCTCTGATAGATTATATTATTATAAGGCATGACCAAATAAAAATAACATGAAACCTGAGCCGTAGCTGGAAGATTTTTCATTTGAGAATCCACTTGGGAAAGAGCTGATTTAAATTCTTCAATATTTAGTTCAACAGATTCTTTTGTATCATCCCCTTTGGATTCCTTCAAAAGATCAAAAATATCGCTCATTTGCTTCTTCTTCAAATAAAGCTCCACTTGAGGGTATCGTTCACAGATGTCATCAATAACTTCTCTGAACTCTTTGACGGTAAGGGTTCCTGAGTTGTCCGCGTCTGCCTTACTAAATATGGCTGAAATATCTTCCTGAAAAGCAAATTCAATAAGGAAAGGAGAAGAACATAATTAGCAGAATGTGAAGCTTAAAAGAGGGGCTGAAATAGGAAAGATATATTTGGACTAACTAGTAGCCCAAAGTAATCCATAACCCTATTTCTCCAACTATTAATTAATTGATATAGATTTAAAAGAAAATAGTTCTCCAGTGAATAGGTTGCAAGTGATGGACAAAGCCACATCAATAACAACTAACGTGGAGGACTGGAAACTGGCTATTGCCAGCAAGCATACTTGGGAAGGAAAATTAGTGTAGTAGAAAATATGCAAGTGCTATATGCGTTTCATGATTCCTAATAAATTACCAATTATCTCAAAAGCTTAAGCTATTAAGAAATTATAAATTTAATCATTTAACCATAATTCTAACCTTCCCCCTCATGTGTGCGTCTAGACTCTCCATAATAAATGGGGCCCAACACAGCGTTTTTAACTTATTAAATGGGAGGTAAAGTGGAGACAAGGTTTGAACTCAAAACCCCTCCTTTGATTCCAAGATAAATTACCAATTGTCCCAAAAACTTGAGCTATTATAAAATGCTGAATTTAATCATCTATACTATTATTTAAAGGGCTTCCTCTATTTGGATTCCTCATTTTTTTAGTTTAAAAATGTCTCTACACCCCTATGTTTAAGTAGTGACAAAACTAAAGGACAATCTGGTAAAAATGCAACTTTAACTCCCATTAAAACATTGCTTAAAAAATAAGACCACTCTCCTATTAATTTTAAAATTGATTTATTCACTTATAAATTAAAATTTCAAAATAAAAATTATATATATATATATATATAAATAAATAAAACACAGTTTTTTTTTTTCTACAAAATAAGACCACTAACCAAAAAAAAAAAAAAGACTCATTGCACGAGCGAAGCACGTGTGATGAGGCTAGTTTAACAATAATTCTTTTGATGCCATGCAAAATAATTGAACATTTACAGATTAGCAAAAGTTTCTATTTAACCATAATTCTAACAATTCCCTTTTGAAAGAAAAGTTTTATCAACTCTTTGAAAAAGAGAAATGATTTAGTTGTCATCTGTTATAAGTCTAGTTAGTCATGCCTGCACAACCAAACTTTTTTTAGAAAGGAAGAAAAGGAAGTTATAATCAAGAAGTTATAAGCCACATTTGCAGCAGAAAAATTATTCTAATTGGTAAATTCAAATGAATCAGTCACGTCATTAACAGGACAAACATCTCTTGATTGAAAATTCAATGAATGTTGAGTTTGATGTGCATATATGAACTAGAAAATTAATAGAGTATAGTACCATGACTTTGCGTTGATTTATAGTGGCACAATCACCTAGTGCATATATGCTGTCACATCCCTCAACTCGCAGCCATTCATCAGTTGCTAAAACACGCCTGTTGGCCTGTTTTAAGGAAACCCAATTATTAAATGAAGTGGTAAATGAACATAAAAAAGATCAGCTCATGAAGTTTTAGTAGTAAATGATATCCAAAACTATATGTAAAGCAGCATTTTAATAATTCAGAGGTTCAGGTAAAACACACCTGACCAATTTGCTTCATAAAATCCACTATGATGGGACGAGTTCCAATGCCAGTTGACCAGACAGCCATTCCATATGGCATAACAGAGATTTTCCCATTTTTCATTTCTTTAGTACTGATTTCTTTCTCAGATACTTTCACAACCATTGATCCTGTTTTCACATCAATACCATCTCGTCCAAACTTGTCTTCAGCAAAAGTTGTGATTCTTTTGTCAAACCTGCAAAAGTATGAGAAATTTCAAGTAAAGGAAGAACTGACTCTCCTAGCATACCATCCAACTTTTAGAAAATGAAATTCAAATCAGTGATAGTGTGCATGCACTTATTAGGTGGTCATAAAAGATAGACATGTTAGGTTAGCTTTCTAAAATGCACTTATAAAGTAATAGACATATCATGAACACGATGACAGATTTACTTCCAAGAAACATCCACTGCAAACATTGTTGATTAAATTAAATTAAATTCACCGCTAAGATCTTATTTTCTCACCTGCTTTCCTTAAAATTTACTTTCATAAACTTCAGGAATTGTGGCCATCATCACATCCTTAAAATATTTAATTAGAGCCAGCACACAAACTTTACATATTTTCTTATGCTCGAAATATAAAAGGAACAGTGAGACAAGCCTTACCATAGAACTTTGTGGTCCTTTTGCTCCTTTTTGAAAGAGTAAGTCTCAAACTATCTAAAATATGGAGACAGTCATTTCTTACTTTTGTAAGTCCCCAAAAGTCACATTGGTGAATCCCCAATTAATGTTTTGGCAGCATTTATCAGGTTTTATGACAGTTCCCAAACTTATAGTATTCAGATGACAGATGGTTTACGCAATATTTTTATAGAGAAATTCACCTCCACATCTTAAATCATGTTAAACACTTGCAGTCCGGATATCATTATCAACTCAATGTCCTCTTTCAGATTGATCATGTCAATAATGCTGTTAAGGCACTCAACGCTCACTAAATGCTGCAACCCTCTATGAACAAGGCCAACTACAGATATAGCTTCTATGGCTTGGAAAAAAATTACATGTATGACTCAGTGAACACAACTGAACTAGAAATAAAATCATACATTAAAAGTTTGAGAGGATAATGCATCATGAACAACAAGGTATCAACTCAAAAAAAAAAAAAATGACAGGCTTTGAAGTGTCACATTCTTACATGTTTAAAATATGGTCGCCTGCCTCAAGAAGTGTTATTTTAACCTGGTCTTTAACCCTAGGATATAGTGTCACTAGATCCTCTTTGACAAAATCATGAAGCACCGCAGCAAACTCCACACCAGTTGGGCCACCACCAACAATAGCAAAATGAAGAATTCTCTTCCTCTCTTCTTCACTTACATTTGGTAGGCTTGCTCTTTCAAAGCAATCAATAACTGTTCTTCTGATCCTCTGAGCATCTTCTACTTCCTGCACTAAGACATAAAATTCCCAGGGATGAACAAGAAACAAGAAACATACACATGCATGGAAATGTTCTGTTCAAATACTGGAATTCCCAAAGCAATAAATAATTTTTCTTCTTTCTCTCTCTCTCTTGTTGTCAGGGGAGGGGCTAGAAAAAGATCTTCTGAAAAAGGGAAGCTTTCATGGGAATTCACCAAAACATAAACTAACAAGGTTGCAATGAAGTTACCTTCAGGAAATGACAATGCTCTTCCACACCAGGAGTATTGAATGTATTAACACGGGCTCCAACAGAAATTATAAGGTAGTCAAAGTCCACAACAAATTCATCTTTCCCATTTTGAGTAGACCGACAATAGATTTTCTTGTTTTCTGCATCAATCTTGAAACATTCTGCTTCACAGTATTGAACGTCTGAATGTTTCTGCTTGAGGAAAAGTCAAGAAAAGCATCGTCCAATTATATACATCATCTCTAGTAAATGACAAAAGCTACCTAGAATGTGAAAATGGTAACCAAGCGGCTATCAAACATAAAACCAATAATTATTGGGCCATGTCCACAAACTCAATATAGTAAATATTTTCTATTTTCCAAAGAACAAAGGGATCCATCAAGTTCCTTTCCAAAATCTATAATCACATCTGACACCTGAGCAACACATTTTGCTTGCATCGAATAATAATTTGTCATCTATCCATGGTCTCATTTTCACGCTCTTCATATTTGTGGTGTCCTCAAATGGTTGCTTAAAGATGTACAAATCTTTTTGTATAGTTTTGTTGTCTTATTGGCTTCATTCTGTTCCTTCTCCTCTCTTTCTATTTTCATTTACTTCGATGGTAGGCAAAAAGTGGCTGCATATTGTTATTGTACCCCTATTCCCATGTGTCTTATGATTGCAGAATTTATTTTTACTCATGGATATTTATCTAGAAATCTTCTTTCCCATAACAAACACCCGAGCATAATCTCTATTACTTAAACCTTCACGTTCTCAAAGGGGAAACAGTTGTTTTTCTACATGTTTTATACGCACTCTTGCATATACAGGCATACAAAAATAAGATTAAGATATTAGACGCATTTTCCAGTGCAGTAACAAGGCCCTCAATGACTCAACAGCCTTCAAGAAAGAAGCAATATCAGAGCAGAAGCTACAGACCACATTGTTGACATGGTCTTTGCATACAGAAAACATTGAAGAACTACTTTTAACATCATAGAAATTTAATGCGCAGATTTTTCAAAATTTTGTGGCATATACCACAGTGCCACTGTAAGTTGCCCTTTCTTCAACTGGTTTTATAACTACTCAAAAATTTGATTTTTCCGTCTATTTCTTATAGCATCGAAATCTGCAATCTTAGTTATGTTTGTCCCTAACACTATAAAAGCATAGATTATCTAACATAATCACATAATACAGCAACATTCTTACGCAATTCATTTTCAGTTACCTTCCTGACAATGTTGCGAATTGGTTCAACAATGCTGCGAGGTTCGACTGTACCACATGTAACACTTGGCAGCAAAGGAGTGAATGCAAAATAATTACGGGGCGATATCACTTGAACATCGTATGTGGGGTTGTTCAGATTCTTCAAGAAACTAGTTCCAGCCCAACCAGTTCCTAGTACCACCACCTTCTTTTTCACGTTCTCCGATTGAGATGAAGCAATGGCAGGAGCACCGTTGGTCGAGTTTGCCTCAGCATAAGCCACAAGGCCTCCACCACTGCAACGAGAAGCAACAAACACAAGCCAAACAACACAAAAAATCAAATCATGAACTCACATATCATAACATTTTACATTAAAAATCGAATTGAAAAATACAAATTCGCTCTGGAAAGGGATTAACAAAGAAACGGCCATTCAATCTAAAATCACTATTTAAAAAAAAAAAAAAATTCAAGTTCACAAAACTGCGCTATGTTATAACTCACAATCTTATAGCAATATCAATTAAAATTCAATGTGCTCAAAGCACAATTTTTCATTATTCGATTAAAAAATATCTTAACACAAAATCTTTGAGCTAGCTAAAATTTTTTTTTTTTTTTTTTTTTAATTCTCTATATGTTTGTGGCTGAGTTGTAAGGATCTGATATTAATTTGAACATGTTGATGTAATTCAGTTTTCTCAAACTTTCAGAGTTCAAATTATAGATCTAATATTCTAAAATTTTCTATTGGAATGAGCAAAAAAAAATCTAGAACAATCTGATTCCGGAAACTTCCAAAAGAATTGGAAAACTACAGAGCACATGGAATTCAGGCTTAGAACACAACGAAATGGAAATCATATCTTTGTAGAATCACACTACAACTAATTCGTTACAAAGTCATTCATTTCCTTCACGAGTTTAGCAAGATTTGAATCCAAAAAAATTAAGTAAAACGTTGGAACAAATAAATTCAAATAACAGAACATGAACTACAATCAAATTAAGCAAATCTGTAAACCAATTAGCATTGTAAATTTATAATCGAGCACAAAAATCGAAAAGCAGAGAGAGAGAGAGTACCTGACTGTGAAGACCACGAGAAACTTGGAGAGTGAAGGATAGTCATTGAAAGCTCTAGAAACTCTCTCATAGAAAGCGAAACTCCGCATTTTTGCACAAATTTTTTCAAAAAAGCTTTAGATCTGTAGCCAAAAAACTTGGAGAGAAAGAAGAATTGAAGAAAAAGAGAAAAGAAGAAAGATTTAGAGAGAGAGAGAGAGAGAGAGAGAGAGGTTGTTACTTAAATATAAGTAGAATAAGTCTAGAATTTTTGGTCAGAGTGAGAGAGAGAGAGAGAGAGAGAGAGAGAAAGGGAAATCCGGAGAGGTGGGAGGGACTTGGGGGAAAGAGAAATGAACCGAGCGTGAAGGAGAGAGATCGCTGGGTGTCTACGTGTTTCCCGCGCGTTGAGGTCACGATGGTTTTGCTGCTATGCTGTGCTGTACCTGTCAGTCACAGTCTTGAGTTGTGAACCGTGATTTCCTTTTTTTTGACTTGGCGGGCAAGGAAGTGGCAGGCGGCACGTGTCTTACGATGAGGATTTTATGACTTTGACACGTCGGGCCTAGGTGGCCCCCACCTGTTGTGAATTCAACGGTTTCAGTTTTACCTATTTTCCCCGGATTATCGCAACAAAATTTAGGTAGCATTTAGTTATTAGTTGTTTCGAATGAACAAAAAAAGTAATTTTATATGTAATTTTAAATTAGAATTAATAACAATTTAATTTATTGTGAAATTGCTGTAATAAGTTGTGAATGTAGAACTTAGATGATATGATACTACAAGTTTTTTTGAGAACTGATACTACAAGTTTGACTATATTGAATTTATAAATAGATGTGTCATTAATCATTAGAAAATAATTTAAGTATTCATTTATATAGCCGTTGAAATAAACTAATTATATACTATCATGTAAATTTGTAAATTTATGTAGTAAAATTTGGAATACTTTTAGCATTTTTTTTTTTTTGAAGAGATACTACGTCCATAATATTTTTATAATATTTTCACAACAAATCATAAGTGGTTAGTTATTATTGATTCAAATTTGAAGCTAACACTAAGATTACTTTTTTGCCCCAATGATAACAACCAGTAACAACCTACCACTGAGAATTTGTTGTAAAAATATTATGAAAATGTTGTGAACATATCATTTCTTATGCTACTAACAGAACGGTTCTCACAACAAATTTTATAATTTGTTGTACAACAAAAAGTAGTTGGTTGCACAAATCAGTAAATCAATAATGGGTAGAAAATATCGACGCATAAAGAACATTTTGTTGAGACACTCCTTCCTTATTTATATGAGAAATGTTATATCCACGATATTTTCACAATAAATGCTATGTGGCATGTATTACTAATGGGCAAGAAAATAATTTTAGTGATGAATTCAAATTAATAACCTATAACAACCTGCCAATTAAGAATTGTTATGAAAATGTTATGGACGTAACATTTCTCTATTTGTGTGTGTGTATATACACACACACGTGTGTGTAGTGATACATAAACCAAATTAGCTTAAGTTAATTAAAAAAAGAAAACTCTGATAAACAAGCCATATAATAGGATGAATCCACCTACAGATCCTATATATAAGGTCCTACTTTACATGAGTGGAAATGTGAAATGCCTTAATGCATAATGTACTGGTTATACAAAATAATTTCTTTTATGCATAATTTGTAATTATGCAATTCAATGTATATTTAAGCTATGAAGTATGAACTAAAAGAAAGAATAAAAGATAAATCGATTTACAATTTAAATTGATGATATTTTTCACCTTGAACCTAAAAGCATCCATTTGTGGTCTAATGGTATATCCCGTATTTCTTTACCAAAGATGGTCAAGCTTCAAACCATAGAAAAATATGACTCCCATATAATATTTAGTGTAATGGGAAAGAAATTAAGAATATGAACTGGTGAGTACAGATGATCTAACAATATTATAATTTTTTTAAAAATAAACTAAAATTTAATTGCGATTGCCATTTCTTAACAAAGAGTGCGAATTCAAATAATTTACCTAACACCTTTCTGTTTACAATTTTTAGTATGTAAATACCAAAAAAGGTAATTGGTGTGGTTCTTCTACTAAAATATTACCAATTAAAATATTGAGTTGCTTTAAATGGTATTATTTTAATTGAATTGAGGTTTTTTAATGTCTTTTTAGTGGCGTAGCCGTAGATTCATATGTGATTATTTAATCATGCAAATAGGAAGTGATAATAAAAATCAAACAATTAGATCTCATTTTTTTTTTTTTTCTTTTTTCTTTTTTTTTTTTTTTTTCTCTTCCCCCCCCCCCCCCCCCCCCCCCAAAAAAAAAAATCTCTCTCTTCGATCTGACTCGACCCAATGATCTGTTTTCAACATAAAGTCATGAGTCATCGCTGGTCCATGTCCATCAACGTTTTAGTAGTGAAAAAAAAAAGGGTCTTTATTAGATTATCTTTCTTCTATAGTAAATTAATTTATTTAAAGTTTCTCAAAAAATATTAATTTATCTCATATAATATCTTATTGTATTTTGATGACGTTTTCATCTAATAAAGATATAATAATTATAACATTTTCTCAAAAAAAAAAAGAAAGATATAACAATAATGTATTACTGTATTAGCTAGAAACTCATGTGCATGTATTTGTATCTCCTGATTTAATTAGACATATTTTTCTGGCAATTAAAATGCCAGTAATGAGATTTCTATATTTATGGTTACATACATACATTGCAAACGAATTGAATAAAAAACTAGTGATTCAATCTTCATCATGATTGAGGACTTGAACGGTTGAACTTGAACCTCCGCATCCAACTTTGAACTGAGACTTTTTTGTCAAGTTGAATGTAAGTTAAATCTCCCCTTCCCCCGCTAACTTTTCTTTTTCTCTTCCTAGAAATGTTTTTAAACAAAGCGAACCTTGCATCATGCATGGGCCCTTATGGTTTGGCTTGGCTTTTGAAGTGATGTAAAAGTGTTTCATGAGTCTTTTTTTTAGAGTGAGTTTAAGGAGTCTTAAAAGTTCTTTTTAACAATAAATTATTAATGAAAAAGTTTAGCTCCAAACATATTTGCAACTTTGGACACAAACTATCAATGGGAAACTAACATGTGTCATGTAACTCACTTGGCTGGGTTAAGTGAGTTATATGCATTACAAATATGACAAAATTTAGTTACAAAATTGATTATAGTTTAAGACTACAACCTTACTTAATAAAATAAACATTACTACATATTTTGAAAATCTAACTGTTAAATTGCATGTTCTTTGCATTCTTAATATGTACATCAAATTTTGTGTCAAACAGATATTATTTACTATATGATCTATAAGTTTATATTTTATGTATAATCTTAAACTATGAAAGTTACAATTTAAACAATTTATTGATAAAATAGCTATTAATCTTTAATTTTTTATAAATTTTGCAAGTATGGAGAATATAGGAAGAAGATGTAATCCAATGGTGAATTTGTCAAAATTCACAACTAATAAAAATATATTGAGTAAAGTTGTAACCTTAGACTACAACTAATTTTGTATCTAAACTTTGTCCTTACAGATAATAAGAACAAATATCATATTCCTATTGGTTATTAATTGGAAGTGGAATCCAAAGCTCCAAACATGTTTGAACTTTGAAGTCAAGCTTTGTCTAATTACCAAACATTTGGAAATTAAGGAGCTAAAGTTTTTATGTGGTGATTGAATAGTCTATTCAATTTAGTTTTAATGACACGAATTTTTTAATGAATTATGTGACATAATCTTTTTTAACTAAATAATAAACATGGACAATCTTATAAATCACTGCATAATAAGTTGGAAAAAAATAGTTTCAAATCGGTTCACTCAAAAGTTAAAGAGTTTTTCAATTAAAACTATATATTACACAAACTTTTCAACTAAAACTTGGAAAAAGTTTAGCTTCAAACTAGTTTAAAATTATCTTCTTCCACTCCATTATGTGACAATTGAAGAAATCATTTATGTGTAGTTTTAGTTACATAATTTTGTTAATAAGTTACATGTCTTGTTTAAATATAAAAATAAATAGTCTTATAAATTAAAAGGTAGTCATGAGTTAAAGAATAAAGCTTATAATTGATTTGGAACTCAACTTTTTCTCTAAAACTTTACTGCCCACGCCAACTCATAAATAACAAACAATCATTGTCTTTTTTTTGTTTTTTTTTTTTGGTAAAACAGACGATTCATTAAAAAAGAAAACTAGGAGAAAACAACAAAATCTGAACAGAATCTATCAACAAACAAACCATTACAATCCTCATCCAAACTAGTCCTAATGATATTAGGAGGACAATCAAAATGCACCAAGCCTAAATTCTGGTCCAAGCCCATCTTAGCCAGCACGTCCGCACAGCGGTTAGATTCCCTATAGCAGTGATTAAACTGAACTTGCTGGAACTGCATCATCAGCTGCTTGCAATCATCCAAAATGGGAGATAACATATTCCCCTCATAGTTTGGGTTCCCAAAAGCATCAACAATTGATTTGGCATCAATTTCAACAATAAGGGAGTGAATATTCAGATTGCAGCAAAGAGATAGCCCATCCCTAACGCCCCACAGTTCAGCTGCATAGCTAGTAGATAACCCGATCTTCCTTGAGAAACCAGCAAGCCATACGCCATGTTCATCCCTGATCAGCCCCCCACAACTTGCTAGACCTGTGTTTCCTGCAGCAGCCCCATCTGTGTTGAGCTTAGCCCATCCCGGAGGTGGTTTCTCCCAACGCACCCTCTTGATAATGCGGCGTGACAAAGCTCTTGGAGGAGTCACACAATACATAAACTCCATTGCTTGGTTTTGGATATCAGCCACCAAGTTAAAATTTTGCATTCTCCTATTGAAGACAAATTCATTCCTATACTTCCATATGTTCCAGAGAGCAAAAGGAAAAAGAATCTTCCAAGGAGGTTTACCAGCAGGTTGGTTGGTTTTCACTCTACCATTTAAATTTAACCAATTTATCAGGTTTGAAGTCCAGAACCCATGGTTACTTACCTGCACACCAATTTGCCTCCACACCACCTGAACTCGAGAACAATCCCTTAAGGCATGCAAGATGGATTCAGCTTCTCTATTGCAAATGGGACAAAGCTCATCGTCAACCACTCCTCTACTTGTGAGACATTCTTTAACAGCAATGCTATTGTGAGCACATTGCCATAAAAAGGATCTGATACGAGGAAGAGTCGGGGCTTTCCATATCCAGCTAGATGTAAAAACTGCAGTTTCCTCCCTATCCAAAGCAAGTCTATAAGCACTCTTTAAATCAAAGCTACCCCGCTGGTTCTTCGCCCAAGCAAGTTTATCGCCAGATCTACCTGTAAATGACAGAGGAGTGGCTTGAATAGCATGCTTAATCTCTGAAGGGAAATCAAAAGGCATTTGGTTCCAATCAATACTCGAATCCACCATGACGTCTTTGATAGACCAACTGGCAGCCTCTCGGGTTAAAGGTCCCTGTATAAGATGTCTTAAAGGACCTTGTTTCAACCACTTCCCATACCAGAAGCTTCGCATGCTATCCCTTCCTACTATCCACATACTCCCTTTAGTAAACACTTCTCTTCCTTTTTTTATTGCTGTCCAAATCCGAGAGCAAGGAAGCTTGTCTGCATTGGCTGCATTTAACCTCCTGTTATTGCAGTATTTTGCTTGTAGAACTTTTGACCATGGAGCATCCTTCTCGGTGTTAAGCCTCCAATTGAGCTTGGCAAGCATGGCTATGTTTCTTCCCCTAGCTGTTTGCAATCCGAGACCCCCATCTTCTTTAGGTTTGGTAACCTTATGCCACCCAACCTAATGCATCTTTCTCATAGACTCAGTTGTGCCCCACAGAAAATTCCGGTTCACTCTATCTATGCCTTCTAAAATTCTCCCTGGCAGCAAATTACATTGCATGACATAGGATGGGATAGCAGCAGATGATGCTTGAATGAGCACATTACGCCCCGCTAAGGACAGTAAATTGGCCTTCCACCCCGCAAGTTTCTGCTTCACTCTATCCAAAATGAAATTAAAATCGCTAGAAGAGGACCCCAGGGCCTTCAAAGGAATTCCTAGATACTTTCCAATGTTTGGGGTGGAGGTAAAGCCAAGAACGTCACTGAGAGACTCTCTAGTGTCAATGTCAACATTAGGAGAAAAGAAAACTCTGGATTTTGCTTCACTCACCGATTGACCCGACAAGCTACAAAACACATCTAATACATCTCTGATAGCTATACAATTGGTAAGGTCCGCTTTGGCAAAGAACACGATGTCATCTGCAAAAATCAAGTGGGAGAAAGCCGGGCCGGTTTGAGAGACTTTAACAGGCTGCCACAAGTTCTCTCTACATTTCTCCTCAACCAGCTGCCCAATGAACTCCATACACAGAATAAATAGGTAAGGGGATAAGGGGTCCCCTTGCCTTATCCCTCTTGAAGGATAAATCGGATCGAGAGCATCTCCATTAACCAAAATTGAGGTAGAGGTCGTTGAAATACAACTCATAATAATGTCAATGAGATTCATAGGAAGATTAATTCTAAAAAGCATGTCTCTTATAAAGCACCATTCCAATTTGTCATATGCCTTCTCCAAATCAATCTTCAAAACCATGAACCCCTCCTTGCCTCTCTTCTTGCTAATGGAATGAATAACTTCTTGAGCTATGATAGCATTATCAATGCCCCTTCTTCCTGGAACAAACGCAGCTTGAAGAGGGGAGACTAGGGTATCAAGAAAAGGTCTTAATCTAGCCACTAGAATCTTTGTGACAATCTTGTAAACAGAGTTACATAGACTTATCGGTCTATAGTTCCCTAAAGTCTCTGGTCCTTGAATTTTTGGAATAAGAGCAACATGAGTCTTGTTTAGATAATCTGGCACTCTTCTCTCTTCAAAAATCCTCTTCACTTCATCCACAACTGATTTACCCACAAGCAGCCAGAATCTTTGGAAGAAACCCGCATGTAAACCATCTGGACCAGGAGCTTTAAATGCTTTCAGAGACCATAAGGCTGCTTTGATTTCATCTTCCGTTACGACCCCACCGATGTTAAGCTTATCCTCCTCCGTGAGCATAGCTTGCCATTGGACAGACACAGGAGGAATCCGAGGAACACTAGTGAAGGAAGAGGTGAAAGTCTCCATAAACCCTGCCCTAATGTACTCCTTGATTCCCTGCTCCTCATATAACCAGTCCCCAACAGAATTTTTAATTGCCAAAATCTGATTCCTTTTCCTTCTCACCAAGGTTGAAACATGATAAAAAGTGGTATTTCTATCTCCTTGAATCATCCAATTAACTCGAGATTTAAGGGCCCAAAGCTCCTCCTCCTAGCTAAGAATAGTATCATACTCCTTAACCAACTTTTTTTCAAGATTTAGGAGGAAGGTTGACGGCTTTGTGGACACTGCTCTTTGAATGCCTTTCAACCTCGCCAGGATATTCTTTTTCTTGACAAAGATATTACCAAAGTGTTGCCTATTCCAAATGGTAGCCTCCTTAGTAAAAAACTCAGATGCTTCTCTAAGGTTGCGAGGTTGTCTCCAAGATTGAGTAACAATACTCGGAAAGGTTGGATCAGTCAACCAGCAGGTTTGGAACTTGAAAGGCCTATCTCTCTCCCTGGCTGCTCTAGGGAGCAGCTCAAGCATAACGGGGCAGTGGTCTGAATGACTCCTTACGAGATGCATGACTCTCGCTTCAGGATAAAGTAAGAACCAGCTGGGATTGACGAAAAACCTATCTAACCTCACTTGAATAAGAGCTTGGACTTCCCTTTTATTAGTCCAAGTGAAGCGCGGCCCAGAAAACCTAATGTCGATCATATTGCAATTATCCATACACTCTTTGAACCGAAGAGAACTATTTACCCCCACGGCTCTACCCCCAAACTTATCCTCATCTGAGAGAGTGTCATTAAAATCACCCGCAATGACCCAAGGCATATCATGAAGCTCGACTACATTTTTAAGGTTATTCCATAATATATGCCTTTCGGCACTCCTAGGACTAGCATAAATTGCAGAAATTAACCAATTGGAGTGAGAGCATAATACCTTAACCATGGCATGGATCTCTTGCTCTGTACTCGACAGGGGCTTAACCTCCACTCTCGCCGAATTCCAGAGCATCCAAAGCCCACCAGCATATCCGATAGTATCCATATGGATCACACCGTCAAAAGGAAGACGATCAGTAATCTCTCTGGCCCGCTCACCACCAACTTTAGTTTCCATCAGCACTAAAATGGCCGGGTTGTGAATTCGAATTAATTCTCTGACGTGACCTAGAAAGGTGGGCTTTAAAGCGCCTCGACAATTCCATATAATGACATTCATGGGTAAAGAGTGAGTTGGGGGGGGGGGGGGGAGGCTCACATCAAAAGGAGGCATCAGTGAGTCCTCCTCCCTCAAATTCCATTCGGACCGCTTCAGAGTCACCTTCATCTGCCCCTGCCCCGTGTACAGAAACAGGTTGCATAGAAGTACTTCCAATTTTAGTTCTTGAGATATCGCTCGAAGACTGAACAGCAATGACGTCTTTGAGGCTAGAGGGATCTCTGTCAAGAATTTGTATCCCATGAGGAAGGTGGCCTGTAGTTGTCTCTCCATCAATCTTCTCCTTGTCAGCCTCTCCGAAATCCCGACTACAGTTTCCTCTAAACTTAAAACCCACCTCCGGCCCGATCAAGATTGCACTCTAAGCTTCAGCCGGAATTCTCGAACTATGAGTCTCCTCACCTCTATGATCTGCCTTATCATCACTCCCATTGATAAGCATGGACTTCAGAGGAAGGTGGTTAACGGCTTGAGAATTTATGGAAAAAGGTTGGGAGTTTTCCGTGGCATCAAAAGGATTGTGATGGAGAGCCCTAGCTCGTGCAAGAGATTTTTTCCCCTTAACCGAAGCTTTTGAATAGGATTGAGAAGAGTTGGCATCTGGATTGGCCCATTTCCTCCCCTTATCTGTATCAGCTCTAGAAGGGCTTTGAGCTGCAGAATATGGGCTATTAATAACCGCATCTTGGGCCGCATGCTTTGAGGAATTGCCAATCCTTTGGATAGCCTGAGCAAATTGGGCTTCATTAATATTTTTCAAAGGCATAAGCTTTCTCTTAGCCTCCCTGGCAGGCCCATCAATAGCCTTAACATTTCCCGTGGTGTTACTAATTCTAGCCTCATTTACGCTCTGTCTAAGGCGACTGTTATCCAGCACAGCATAGGTCCCTCCACTACCATGAGGCTTTTTCCCATTTTTTCTGCGCGCCACAACAGTCCAAGGCCCGTACGTACTATCCTGCACATCCTCTTGCACACTCTCATGCATGTCCTTGCTGGGTCCACCTGTCTCTGTGGTGTTGTCAGACTCATGCACATCGCATGCATCATGCTTCAATCCCTCAACCTCCTCCGATTCTACCTCTCTCGGCCGTGACTCTGTTCGGATTGTAAAAGGGCAGTTTTCTTTCCGGTGACCAATTCTACCGCAGGAAAAACATAATCTATGAATCCCTTCATAACACACAACTTGCTCAAATTTTCCAATCAACACTGCCGTGACCAAAGGTTTGTCCACATCAACTTGGACAAATAGCCTTGCAAATCTGCCTCTCGTTTTTGTGGCAGTATGGGAGTCTATCCGCAAAACATTACCAATGGATCTACCAATGTGCAACAGAGCTTCAGAATGGTAGTATTCGATAGGAAGTTGATTTAACCGAATCCAAACAGCAACAGAGTTAACATTCGCCGACTCCGGCCGGAAATTTGGCTCACAAGGACGAATGGAGAGAAAGTGTTCTCCAATGAACCAAGGCCCCTTCTTAAGAATAGACTCATAATCCTCTCTCAATGAAAGGCGAATGAGAAAAAACCCATTCTCTAAGTCAACACAGTCCATCCTACTAGCAGGTTTCCATAAAACGAGCAGTCTGTTGTGGAGGAAATTTAGTCCCACCGATCTACCATACACCTTCACAATAAGAGCTTTCGACCAAGGTGTTCGAATATGTTGTTTAAACTCCTTGGAGAATTTGACAGCAACAAGGCCTTGGCGCAAGTTTTCAACTTCTTCATCCGAATCCGCATCATCATCCATGGCCTCTCCAAAACAGAAAGCCTGAGTGAAAGCACCAGGGATATCACCAACGACCTTATCCCTGAATGAGGCTGCTCCATTCCATTGCCCACTGTCATGCTTAGGCGACGAGGTGCCCGAGCCTGATCCCTCCTTGTACCCTGCATGATTCACGTCTTTCACTTTCTTGTTGCTACGGACTAACTCTTCTTGTTCTTCTCGCGAAAGGGGAAGGGAAGCAGAGTTCATTTCTACTTCAATACAATTATAATTTCGTCAACAATCATTGTCATAGTTGGGAAAAAGGAGTTTTGAGTATTTTGACTGAGAATGTGAAGAAAAGCAAGTGGGAATGGGAGGCTGTACGTATTGAATGGATGTTACGTAACTTGACATCACAAGCTAGTGCCATAATATTGGAGAGGCAGACTCATGCGGTACAGATCTAACTTGAATTGCTAGGAATTTTCTGGCCTTGATTTCTGGAAGAATGCTACTCTGTTGGGTCAGATTCTGGTGTCTAGACAGCCTGGTCCTGCCTTGTATATTTGACATTTCTATTTTCCACACATGGCCCTTAACTTGGAGCACAATTCTTGATTATTTATTAGGTGAAATGCTTTCTGTTCCTTTAAAAAAAAAAAAAATTAGTGGTATATTAGTTTTTTTTTTTTTTTTTAAAGTTAAAAAGTATTCATATTTTTTTTCTTTGGTTGATAGTTGATGCTTTATATTGTTCAACCGAAAGAAGTTTGTTGCTACTTGTGTTTCAACTTTCAATATCAACTTTTCAATATCAACAGCTATTTAAAAAATGAAAAATTTCTTTTGAATGAAAAATGGGTCTTTGGTGTAGATTTGTTGACTTCACATTATATAACGGTAATAAGTAATACCATGTGTACCACTGAGACCTTACTGGAGCTATTACTCAAACTGTTCATCAAATGAAATAATTTGAAAATTCCTACCATTGAGCTACACCAGATGCGGTGGAAAAAGAAACCTTTAATACAACCTTTTGAAATCAATTATTATCACAAAAATGAGAACATTTTGAAGGTTGCCAATATTGACAACCTTTTATGTAATTTTTATACTCAAATTTACAATAAAAGCAAAGTACATCAGCACAAGCATGTTTACAATATGGTTTCGATCTTCAAACTACTACGTCTAACAGTAATACATGATGATGAATATCTTATATTCCAGCCAAAGATCCAGATGCCCCTAACACATTCTTGTCGTATACGAAACAATATGTAACATGCCCTTTTCAAATCTGAACGCCCCGACTTCTCCTGATGATAAATTCTTGGAATATGTAGAAGTAGAAACATGATGTAACATGCTCTTTTTTTCTTTTTAATAGAAATATTATAATAAATTAAATTGCACTTAGCATGAAAAATGTAAAATTAGAAACATGATGTAACACACTCTTTTTTTCCTTTTTAATAGAAATATTAAATTAAATTAAATTACATTTAGCATGGAATACGTAGAAGTAGAAACATGATGTAACACGTTCTTTTCCCTTTTTAATAAAAATTTTAAAATAAATTAAATTGCACTTAGCAATTAGCATGGAATATGGGAGATGCACTCTCTTTTATGATCTTTAAAATTAGGATAAAGTTTAGCTTCAAACTAGTTTTGAAAAATCTCCTCCAATTTACTATGGAATGATTTGTAAGCTTATTCATGCGTATTTTTTAACAAGTTATATGACCAATTAAAAATATAAAATACTTAACTACATAATGGATTAGAAGAAGATAGTTCTAAATCTATTTAGAGTTAAATTTTTCCTAAAAATCATACGGTATTTTAAATTTTTCCTAAAAGTAGAGACATTCAGTATTTTAAAGCGAAAAAAAAAAAATGCAGCCTTTGTTGGTCATATGGCATAATAATTTTATTAATAAAGGTTTTTTTTTTTTTTTTTTTGGTCAACAATTTTATTAATAAAGGTTGATCACTGATCACATAATAAAAAAAAAAAAAAATAATATCCTATAAAAAAAAAAATAATAATAATATTTTTTGGCTATAATAGAGAAGCCGATGTATTGGCCCATGAAATAGGCAGATGGGCTTTGGCATGTAATTATTTTGGTGTATACCCATTCCTCCTCCATTAGAAAGAGAATTGTATTTTGGTTCTTTATGTGAGATGCCTTACTTTATTTTTATTTTTTATTTTTTATTAAATAAGTACTTTATTGCTCAACCCAAAAGAGAGAAGAAATAAAAGAACTGAGCCAAATTCTATCTCTATCCAAAACCCGCAAAATTGAAGGGGGCAAATTTGAGATAGGAACGGGCCTAGTCCAGCTTACAAGAGCTACCCACTAGGCCAAAAGATGGGTAAAAACATTGTCCTCTCTACAAACAAAAGAAAATTTTACATTGTTAAAGTACTTTACATAATACAAAATATTATCACATAAAGTTTTAATACTCCAGTGGGGATCAACACCTGCATTACGAATAGGCTCAATAACATTCCAAGCATCTCCCTCTAGAATAATGTTCTCATAGCCTTCACCAGCTGCAAGCCTAATGGCACACCATGCTGCTCTAGCATGTGAAATTCACATATGTGCCATGTTGTGACTTGTGAGAGAATGATCTTATGGAGCTATTCCATGTCCATGAGATGCTTCCTTTTAACATGAGGCCCAACTAAATATGGTTCAAGAATCTGGCCCATTTGTGATGTATATGAGTATATATTCTCTTGAGGATGGCCCATGTATATGATTTTTTTAAAGTTTTGCAAGTCTTCCCTGTGGCAAAAAACCAAATAATATTATTACTATTAAATAATAATAAAATGTGAGAAAAATATTTAGTTTTGCTGAAGTACTCAACACTGTTGTTGAGTTCGTTGGAGACCGGAAAAAGAGTTTTTGCTCATTACAAATTTGGAAAAAAAATAAATTAGTTGTTGAGCTCGTTGTGAATGCTTTAAGGCCATCTCTCCTAAAACGGGTACAAAAACATAATCCGAACAATCATTCCTTGAGCCTTACAAACCAAGCCCAACATGTTCAAGTGTGCAAATACCTTCTTCTTCCTCTTCCTCTTCAGATATTCTTCTTGTTTTTTGTTTTGTTTGACCCAAAAAAAATACTTGTCATAAAAGAAAGGAAAAAAACAAAGAAATCACATATAGAGGGAACTAAGACAAGCCCTCTCCTGAAGCCTAGAGTAAAAATTAGGACTAGAGGAGATGAGGATCTCTCCCATACTATTACTAAAGACGGCCCATCTAGCTATGAACATGTGCAACATTTGCTAACTACATTCGCCTCTCCAAACTTAAGAACAAAAGAACAATGGTCTAGTCAACGAAAGTCTCAAGGCATTAGTTAAGGTTGAATTTTTATTATAATTGATCAGTTATTTTGAGAGTTGCACACGAGTCGATTAATGAAGAATTTATTTATTTACATCTATTGCTTACCAATGCAGTGGGGCACACTAAATTCCTTGGATGTGCAAATACACCAATTAGCAAATACACCAATTAACAAAAAGAACAAAGTTCCTTCAAACTTTTCATATATCTTTATATTGAATGTTAATTTTGAAAATCTAACCTTGGATTGCAATTTGTATGCTCATATTATATCCTTTATATATCTTTTATGCTTGTAAAATTTCAAGAAGATCAAAGATCAATTGCTATGTCATCAAACAAATATTAAAATTTCAAATTTTTGTAATTTAAAATTGTGTATAAAAAGTAAGTTTATTGATCAAATAGTAAATAACATCTGATTTGAACAAAATTTAATAATCATATTAAGAACATAAGGAACATAAAATTTAACAGCTAGATTTTCAAAATTCACACTCAAAAAATAAATATTTGAGAAGTTCGAAGAATTTATTTTTGAATTAGTTTGGAGAGAAATTTTATTCTTAACAAAAACCTACCAAAGGATAACGAAGCCCTTAAAGATCTAATATTTGCTATAATGGACACTATATATTGACTGACCAGTGAGGCTCTACAATTAAGCAATGGAGAGGATGGGCAACATTTAAGCATCCACTTCCATGCGTATAATCCACTTCTTTAGGTTTGGAAATGGCAAAAAGAGCAGCTAGAGATTTTACTCATAAAGAATCACCTAGTGAGATAAACATGGTCTGACCTGACTGTTGAGTCAAATTTAATTGTAACTGTTGCCAAGGGCCAGGGGAGTAGGGGACTTCTGTGACAAAAAAGATAAAACTCAACTAGCGTAGCGTGTAGCTCACAACTTCCCATATCATCTTGTGTGAGTAAAAGCCAAAAGATCAATGATTCTTGGCTCCTTAAAGTTGTTTGTTTCAAGCCATATAAAGTGAATCACAACAAACAGCTACGAACACAAGAAAATTCATGGAGTCCTCATGTGACAGGTTGAGAGTGAAAAAAGCATTAAGTGGCATTTCATGTGTATTTGAGAAGTTCATTAAAGGAAACTTTATTGTCCATGGGGAGTTGGACCAAATCATTTGAGCTATAAGACATTCAATGAAGATGTGCTCAATGGGTAATTTTTACATGCTCCGGGAGCAATGCTCTCTCCTCTCACATGAGGGGTGGGCCTCATGGTGGGACCCACACGTGGGGCCCACCCCTCATGTGAGAGGAAGGAGCATTGCTCCCGAAGTACTTAAGTTTTTTTCGTGCTCAACATACTTACTTAGAAGATAGATAACATCCTCCCTTTGAAGAAAATATCTCTTGTACTTATAGAGTGGGCCTTTTACAAGTACATGGTGTCATGTATCTTTTGGAGACACTTGAGTAGTAGGCTCAATAAACTTGAAAGACATAATGTAAACCTAGAGATCCTAAGTTCCATCTACCACACTATTAGTCTATAAGATTTTAGAACATTCATATCTGGTTTCTTCAACAAATTTCATTTTACCATCTCAAAAGTTACTTTATTTATTATACCAAACTATTTTACAACACACTCAACATCCTCGCTTTTATTTTCCTATTCAACTCATTAAAATAATATATATTTTATAACATAATTAACTCATATAAATAAAAATTATAATGTAGTTATTAATTATATGCATAAGTTTATGAAGGTGTAAAAACTTTTAATCGTGGTTTTTATAATATATGAGAAAAGAATAAGATAATTAAGTAACTCATGAACAAGCCTAAGTTTGTTTGACAAAAAAAAAAATAAAAAAATAAAAAACTAAATATGAACATGTAATTAACATTGTTGATGAATTTGATTTCGATTTCTATTTGAAATAAAATTTAATGAATAACCTTAAATTTTTAATACTCAGTTCAACTTGTTCATATCCAGACACGTTCTAATCAAGACTCGGTATGGGACCTTTAACCTTTTGTGGATAAGCAACTTTCTTAGTCAAACCCATTAGGCTAATATAGAGGAAAACTTACCACTTGAAGATGAAGTCCAAATGAAAGTGTCAGGATGTTGGACTTGAGGTAAATGAATCCTCGGAAAATAGATGGTTGATTCATAAATGGGGGGATGGAAAGGCCTAGGAATTAGGAAAGTTGCTCTATTTAGCAAACTGTTTCCTCACATGGAAGAGAGAGCATGCTGAATACATCTTTGTTGGTCTAAATTTGAATGCAAAAGTTGCATTTAAGGATGTGGGAAGAGAGTCACCCAATTAAGTTTCCTTCACTATCATTATTGATTGGGCCAATAATTTCATCGTGAAACTTTTTAAGATGGCCATAAAGCAGAGCCGTTTTTAGATTGACATCCCAGTCAGACTTTTAAAGGCTCAATTTTATTATTATTTAAAGTCTTATTTGCCACTGACCACTGTTTTGTTCTCATCGAAAATTAATGAATGGCGTTTCAAATGATGTAGGCAGGTTACCAACTATTTTCGTATGTGGAAAATGGATTCCAGAATTCAGAAATGACATTGCAAATTGCAATCTCCCCTGTCCTCTATTTGGGATTCAACATACTCCATTGTTTTCAACAAGTCATTTTTGCAACCAATCAAGTTCATTTCCTTTTATTGCGATTTAACATAGAGTCATGCGCCATGTTCTTCAACAAATTATTTTGGCATAAATCCAATCAAGTTCATTTCCAAAACACCATGTTGATGTTTCCACCTTTATTGTCCTTCTCTTTTTTTTATTATTTATTTTTTATAATCTTTTTCATATCTTTAGGAGATAGTTAACCAACCTTGTATTGGGTCCTATTTGTTACAATTGAATGCTTGAAATTTTTTGGAATATTGATACGGATCACAAAAAGAATAATAGTTTTTTAAAATTAAATTAGTGAAAGATTGACATTTACTTGAATAAGAGCTTACACAGGAGAAAGTTGTGAGAAAATAAAATAAAATGTTGAATGGGAAAACTACTAAGAGTTTAAAATATTAGATTTTTTTTTTTTTTTTTTCAATCGTTAAATTGCTAAGTTATGATAATCTTACTAAATCAAACATAAATTTAGATTGTTGTGGAAATTTCTCTAAGAAAGTTTCTAGCAAAATTTAGGAAGAAAATCACACAAATTCTTTTATTTTTTTGGCACATAAATTCATTTATTAAAGTGATGGGAATTGAGACTTACGAACATATTTTGCCATAATTTTTAGTAAAACATTTACCAATCTTAAGAATTAGCGTTATTTATATATAAATTGGCATCAATTATGCAATGGAGTGAGGAAAGATCAACTTCTTTTGAAAGTGAACATTTGAATGGAAAAGATCTTTTGCCAAAAAGGTATGAATGAAGTGAAGATGACTCAACTTCTTTCCACTTCTTTCCAAAAGGCAACTAGTTGGAAACATGAATTTGAAAAAGGATAAAAATGACATAGGATCCTAGACCTAAATTGATCACGACCTTGACACTAGATTTTAATGCTTTTGTATGTCAAATCTCTATCACTGCAAGTAATGTGTTCATGAACTTCTCACCTATATCACATGCCCTTTCATCAATTTCACTTTTGCACCAAATGTTACACCTTACCTTGCTATCACCATCCTACCATGTTTCCATACGAAACTCTTTGATCCCATATTAATAGAAAAATTCTTTAACCTTATATTTTAAGTACGATTTTAACTAAATCCTATTCTTTTTAAAGTTGCAAATTACACCTTGAATTTTAAGGACAAATTACACCTTGAAGTTAAAGACTTACGAAATAAATTTCATAGGTTTGTTAGTTTCAACTTTCAAATGAAAATCTATATTTTTAAAATCATATTGATTTAAACATTTAAAATTTTCTAAGTTAAGATTTGAGTCTTAATTGAGGGGTTAAACGATTTAATTTTAAAATTTCAAGATTCGACTTGAAACTAATGAAGCACAATGTAATTTTTTCTATTAAAAAAAATTAATTTGAAACTATGGGATAAAAATGAAATTGTATATTATATTAAAATTTAAAAAGAGAAAAAAGATAAGGGCAAATTAGTCATTCCAAGCAACCCATTTAAATCTTTGGATTTGTGCTTAATTATACTTCCACATTTGGCTATAAAGAATAAACACAACGGTAAACCGAAGCTATATCGCAAAAAGGAAAGAACATTCCAAACCCAAAAAACGAAAAAACGCAAAACCCAAAACTCTGATTAATTAATTCGTTAATCCATCCACATTAACTGTACCTAACCTCATCGGGAAAACCTCAATTTCTCACCGAAAACTTCCTCGTTTCTCGTCGGAGAAATATCTATCTCAATCAAATTCTCCTCCTCTACATGAAAACCCAAATCCAAACCCGAACCCGAACATTTCTTATCTCCATGATCCAAAGCAATCTCGATCAAGCCCTCTCTGTCTTCCTCCTCCCACGCGAAGCACGCGCTCTCCGGCGAGGACCATTCTCCGATCACCGGAAAATCCCCGAGATCACCTTCGTCCGACGAGTTATCCGAATCGGATTCAGGGTAGTACAATGACAACGAAGAGGGCCTCTCAAGGCCAAATTTTCGGGTCGGGTTTGGATCCGAATAATCGTCTTTCGGACCCTCCTCTGCCTCTTCGCCTTCGTGCTCTTCGTATATGACTTCCAACGGTGCTCTCACATTCCATTCCACGAACGAGAACGAGACCTCGAAGCACGTGATCGGGTCGGAATGACCCGTTTTGGTTTCGGACTCTGTTTCGGATCGGCACGTGACCTGTTCCGTTATTTCCGGCTCGCTAATTTGGCTTTGGCTTTTGCTTTTGCTTTCTTCTGGAGGGGCTGTTTGGACATGCAACGTGTAATCCGTGAATTTTTCTTCTTCCAACAATCTCTGAGCAGCACCGAGACGGAGTAGAGTGAAAAGGAGAATTCCAGTAAGAATAAGTACAGGCGAGAAAGCAATTCTCAGGAAAAGGTGCGGGAAATAGAGGAGAACTAAAGTGTAGAAACTGACAATGCTTGAGAAAAGAGGACTTGAGGAAATTGGTGACAATAAGTTGGAAAACGAATTCACGGGAAAACTCATGTTTACGGTAAAACAACACAAAGGCAGAATAGGAACAGAAATTCTCAATTCCTTTGGGTTTGGAATTGAATTTCCTTCCATGAAGATTTTAATTTCCCAGAAAATTAACCATGGTTTCAAGCGTGGAAAAAGAAACCCATTAGTGGAAAAGAAAAAAAAAAAAAAAAAAGCAAGCTCGAAATGGAATGTGGGTACTAATCAAATAAAGGAATTTATCTCAGAAAACCGTGATTTTTGGAGGAAATTGTGAGTGAGAAATGGAACCCATTAGAGACAAGAAAGGTGGTAAAGTAGTGGAAGAGAAAAAGAATCAAAATTGGATGAGATTCAAAGAGACACACAAAGGGAAAGAGAGAAGGGTTTAGAGGGACATATAGTCACATAGTAGTGTATATAGGTAATGGGGTTTTAGAATTTAGAGAGAGAGAGAGGCTTCTGTGTAATGAAAGTGCGTGAGAGAGAGGCATGGAATATTTAGAGTTGTGGTCGGGTGGCCTATATTTTTGGTTTAGGGGGGGTTGTTACAATTACCGAGAGGACCTTTGTAAATTGTCCCACAAAATCTACAAATCATTCTTAAAAGATGTTTTTATTATCTTATAACATTATGCATATAATGCATTCATGGAATTTAATCACTGTTTTAGGGTCAGGAACAGACCCAAAACTCCAACGAACACTGGGAGTTGTAAACCTGTCTTCATTCGTGGCTTTGTACACTTGGGCTTGGGTTCTTCTTCCCTTTTCTTCTTCTTTTAGAAAAAAAAAAAAAATTAATTACCTTTTTTTTTTTTTTAGTTGAAGCCAATGTTTAGAGATGTAATTAATTACTTTTTTTTTTTGTACTTGTATATGTGTGCATTTCTTATTCCCTCTAAGTACTCTTTTGTCATATATAATTTATTATATTAAATTGCATTTTATGTATACCATAAATAATGTAATTATATTTTATTTTTATTAAATTGATTTGTATATTTTTAGACATGTCAACTAGTAAAGTCTTTGATGGTTGAATAAGATATCTGATTCAATCTCCGACTACATCGAAAACTAATTGGTCTCTTAGTCTGATAAAGAAGAAGAAGATGAAAATTACAAACATTTACTGTATAAGCAATAAATTTAGCTTCTCCCCCTTAAAAATTTACTAAATGTGTGATCTTCTTTGAATTAAAATTTTTTTGTTTATATATTTAACTTGGCTTCTCTAAAAAAATTCCTTGCTCTGCCACTAATACTATTAGACATAGGAAAATGAGTTTCTAAAATAAAAAAAAAAAAAAAAAGGAAATGAGATAATTTTTATGAAAATACTACTTAGAAAATGATTTATTTTTCCAAGTGTTAATGTCAAAATAAACGGAGAAATAAGGATTACTCATTGGTCCTTACAAGTTTCCAACCTTTTTTTTTTTGGTTACCGTCTTTAAGGAAAACTATCAAGCATGTGCGGTTGGGGTTTAGAGAACATTAAAGTTATGGTGGCTTTATAATTTGTATCATGGAATATTTTGCTTTTTATTTATTATTTATTTTTATAAAGTTTTACCGAGTATTGAAGGGAAGAGAAGAAGTTTGGGTATTAGTAGTAGGTGATTATAACTGTAGGGACCTGGTTCGAGCACTATTTCTTGCGAATGAGTGGACTCAAGCCAAGCTGGCACAGTACAATGAATTTGTAGAGAGCGGGCTAAAAAACTAGACTCTAGTGAGGGTTGTACAATTAAACATGGTAATATATGGATCGATTGACAAGAATACAGACTAAAAGTATGAAATTAGGCTCATCGGCCACTTTCCTTTATAGTCTCTTTCTTCTATCTCCCCTGGTATTGGGTTACAAAGATTATACAAATACTATGACTCCTCTCCTCTCTCCTAACTGCCGTCCCCCTTTCTAGAGGACTTGTTACATTTTATACCCCCTTCCGGTTAATCTCGACCTTCCATTTGTCGCTTATGTAGGTCATCATGCCAGTGTCTATCCCATCAGCCACCTTCCATCCTTTCTGTGGGTGGTAGCAGCTGAGGCGGCATTGTTCAGGAGTCACTTCTCCATTTAATGCGGCCAGAACGTTAGTTGTGGGCATTTAATATGGAGGTGATAGTTCCTCTTTGAATTGTTCCTCCACTATGCTCCTATGACCAACCCGCTGTACCTGCCTCTATCTTGGATAGCTGTGAAAGTTTACATCCGAAGATACTTTGTTCTTCCTTACAATGATCAGTGCAGGCCGAGGACGTGGTTGTCCTCGGCGGTATTACTGGCGAATGGACTTGTCCTAGGACACATCCTTATCCTCGGCATGGGCCTTGGGCTTAGCGTAGAGTGGGCCGGAGCTGCCAAATTCTCTGGCCCCACAATAACCATGCTAAAAAAAAATAAAATCAACAAATGGATGTTGATTCTCAAAAAAAAAAAAAAAAAAAAAAAAAAAAAAAAAAAAAAACTAATGAATGTTCACGTATGAACTATGTATAAGGTTTTTTTTATTTTTTTTTTATTTTTTTTTATTTTTTTATTTTTTTATTTTTACATGTACTATTATATGGTTTAACTTTGCCATTTATTGCTTTAAAAAAAAAAATAAATAAATAAATAAACTTTGCCATTTAGTTGTTATGTATGATTGTGACTGAAAGTTTGGATTTTGAAATATCATTTTCCTAATTGAGTTGCTCGATTATGTCGTGACTTGTGAGGTTAACCACTAGAGTCCAAATGCTTAGTTGCCTTGCTTCAAAACCTAACCTCATTCATGAAGTTTCATTTTAGCCAAAAAATAAAATGTCATTCTTTAGTCTTTATATATAGTATAGGCATGGCATTTGTATACTTTCAGTGTCTTGATTTCTCAACTGTCCGTATCATGTAGAAGCCTTCACAAGTACTTTTAACGTAGTAGTACATAGAATTGTTTAGAGTTTCGTAACTCAATTTACAATTTTTAGTGTTTTTAACAAAAACGTTAAAGGTTCAAACTCTCATGCTGAATTAGAAATATCAAACTCATTAAAAATAATTAGTAAGTAGAATTATAATTCAAATTATGTCCTTTAGAAATTAAGTTTCAAGTATTCGTGTAATGTCAATTAACGGGGTTGAACCTAAGTGCCATATACGGTTGTAACATAATTACCGAGATTGAACATCTAGTGCATTGATCAGAGAACCTTTCTCACACTCAATGTGAATGCTATGACCAAATTCTTTTCAATTGGAATCACTTCCTATCGATGGTTTCATAAACGCACCAAGCATATTAAACTTGATTGTTATTTTATTCGTCATCATCTTCATCAAGGCACTTGCATTCCATTTCATTGACAATTAGCTTGCTGATGTCTTTACAAAGTCTCATCTACCTAGTCGTCTTTGTGATCTTGTTTCTAAACTCAAGATGGCTTCTTCCATGCCACCTAGAGTTTGAGAGTGGATGTTAGCATATATTAGTACATATTAGTCTGTGTGTAAACCCTTCAGCCTTAAAGCTCAATGTACTTTTACTTGTCATGCACTCCTATTACTTGTATTGCACATTTATTATGCTTATATAAAAAGGCAGTCCCTTGAAAGTTTTACACACAAAAATATACAAATTATTCTCCACGTCTATTTCTTGTCCCTCCTCTCATTGTTTTGAATGGTTTTGGTAAGATTGTCATATTAGTTCATCGGGGACAATCACTCTCATCGTTTTTGTCAGGATTCTATCCCTTCTCTTATTCGCTTTGGATTAAGCTTGTGTTGTGTCCAGTGGCCAGTTCCACTGGACACTTTGGACACGTGTCCATATCTCAACATGTCCAATGGAACTGGCCATTGGACACAAGTCTCTCTCATTTACTTTTTGTTACAAAAATAGCGTTTTGGGCCATCCATTGTTCTTTTCATTTCCTCACAAGTATTGATCAATCTTCTTTTTCCGTGAAAAAAATTGAAGTCTAAACGAAGTTGAAGCAATCATTTACTTTGAACTAAAATTTTGTTGATTGAGCAGGTATCATCTTTTAAATATAACTATAATAAAAAAAAAAAAAAAAAAATGGAGCTCATATGTGTTTGTACACAATCTGACAATAAGATCAAATTTCTATACGCAAATAACACATCTTTAGGAATTTGATAAAGAGAATGATCGGAATCATTCTTCCCAAGAGTAAATGTGGCTTTCTTTTTGTTTAGTAACCATAGATAACACTTATAAGACTGATAAAAATGAGAAAGGAAATATTATTTGGATTCCCTTTTGAGATAATATTATTTGGATTCTAGAGATACCACTGTTTGGTATTTATTTACGAACTAAATACCCTTGTTATTATTTATATAGAGATTTTTTTTTTTAAGAATACTAAGTATTTTTAACACATAGATACGGAAAAAGGGAGATAAAGTTTTTAAAAGAAACTTACAGTGGTTTATATATATTTATATAGAGATTCAGTGATACTATATCAGCGCACCTTCAATTAATCAATTCAATCTTCATCTTTAGTTTGATTTCCTATCCTGCATATTAGGAATTTATTAGTTGAATGTATGTGTCAAAGATTGTTAAGAATGAAAAAAAAAAAAAAAAAAAAATGTAGCAGCAGCAGCAGAAGTGGAAACATGTTTTTTCCCCCTTCATGCCCTAGGATCTTAGAGCACCTGACTACTCTCTTAAGTACATATTTGTAGTTTTTTTATTCCGCACACCAAATAAATACAAAGAAAAATACTTTAAGAATAACCCCAATATATTGGTTAGAAGATTTGAACCAAGATCTTATGGATCATATAAGACAGAAAATACTAAACAAGTGTAAAAGTATCATTGCCCTACTTTAAGGGAAAATATCATCTTACACTCGTTTACTTCAATATTCACGATTGATTAAGGAATGTTCACATTTTAAAACATGAAATTGGATGTAAAAATACTTAGCGTATAAGTATAACAGTATCATTGCCCATACTTTTAAAGCTAGTTAAAAACTTGAACTTAAAGGACGAACCACGTGTGCAATCAAGCTGTGAAGCATTATTACAAGCGATTGGAGGAAGAAATGTGAAAATAAAGGAAAATGAAAAGGAAGGCCTATCAGCGCCTTGCTGCAAATGTTTATAAATGGATCACATCACTGTGGTTGGCAAGCCCACTTAGGTGGTATCACTGATGTTTTTTTGATGGACACTTTGATGTTGAAATAACTTAAAACTTTGATCATTCATGTAGGCCTAGATTCTAAAGTTATGCTGGTCCAAGTAGGCTATGGTTATAGAAGGGAAGGCACGCCGTATTATTGTCTCTAGTGTTTTTACGATAGATAATCAAATGAGTGATGCTATGTGTTCCAAAACCAATTGTCTTATAAAGAATAAATTTAGCCTGTTAAAAATAGTGTGTTTTTCAGTTTTAGTCTCAGATTGACCTTAATGCTCACAAGGGAGGTTAATACAAATAATCCAAAAAAAGCTTTAAGTGCATAACACATATAATCGGTTTGGATACCGCTTATTGCTGAAAATTAAAAATTGAAAACATTGTAGTAAAATAATTTTTAAATGTGTGAATAGTATCATGGGACCAAATTTTAAAGTTAGACTTGTGTTTTTTCATACTTGCAAGTCTCGTGAATAGTACACGAGACCCAACCAAAAAAACACAAACACACAAAACGCTGAATTTGCTGCTATCCAAACTGGCACATAATCTACCTTTTCTTTTAGCTGAATAGTGGGATATATATATATATATATATATATAAATAAAAAAATCTGAAGGGTATCACAAGCTACTCGTTTGTTGGAACCCACTCCTGCCAAGTGATCAGCCCCAAGGACAGGGTGGGTAAAGCCGAATATAAATGGCTCCTCCTAGGGTATTATTCCAGGGCAAATTTAGTGGTGGTGGGGTCATTCGGGATCACTGTGAACAATGGATGTTTGGTTTCTCGCGGCACGTTAAGAGTGACTAGAAACGTGGTACGAGAGCTTTGGGCCTTAAGAGATGGACTTTCGTTAATATTCTCGTGAGATTTTTGAATGGCTTTTTACTTTTATTATGGTTCCCTTTCTTTCTAGTTTCTACTATTTTCCCTCTTATTCGGTATGATATTTTGTTTTGCTAACCATTCACATGCTCCATGTAAGAGCATTTTCATCCAGTCCTTTAAAACCGGATGAAAATTTTGCGTAAGGATTTTCATACCAAAAAAAAAAAACCAACAACAACAACAGAAGGAGCCTTACATCCGATCCTGCATTCCTGCAGCAAATTCTAAGCACTACTATAGTATCAGGCACTGTACAATTTATGCATTCTTATTTTTCTTTTCCTTTATTTATTCTTTCTTTAAAAAATGCATAATTCTTTTTTTATTCTTTTTCTGTCACTCTCAAACGCGCACAACCCATGTTGGGTGTAAAAAATATTATTTTAATGTGGTGTATTATAACGTAAAGAATGAAATATGAAGTGTAAAGAATGAAATATGAAATGTGCATAAAGTGGCTTTTTTACGAGGCAAAATGCTTTTTCTTCTTCTTTTTCATAAGCGGATAGAAATGCTCTAAGTAATGGCGGCCTCGTTGGCTCATCAGAAGGATATTTCGTTCGAAAGTTAGTGAATTAAAAAGCTGAGCTAAAAGAAAATGCAAAGTACTGGCTTTTCGGTTCTCTAAAACTCCCGGCTTTTGTTTGATTTGAAGGCGTAAACACTTGGTACTTTGGGTCTACCACTGGTCCTAGCTTCACTTTCAAGTAAATCATAGAGAGTTATGATTGGATATGAAAGAACAATGAATTCGACCGTAGGGACGTCCATAAGTATTTTATACGTGTATGGGTTAAAGCAGAAAATTTTCATCTTGATAAGATAAATAATTCGATTCATTTTGAGTCCCAAAAAAAGGGAGAAACAAAGATTGAGTGAGAAAGAGAGAGTGCAGTTCTTTTGTGTACGTTGCTGTTCTATCATTCCTTATTGTTTTCAATATTAACAAGTATCCAAGCTCAACATAAAGGATATCTAAGTTAGATCACAACCTTCGAATTACTTCACTACACTATTTTTTTGGGCAAATTGTGAGCAAAAAAAAAAAAAAAAAATCAGTCATCGACCAAACTCTCTTTACTTTGATTGAACCGGAAGGCTTCTATTCTAGTATGGAAAGAAAAGACACGTGAGCTGCTTGTCATTGTTAATTGTGGCAGACAAAGAATCTAGGCTATCAACTCAGTGCTTAAAGCCATAAAGGTACACGAAGAACAAACCCTTTTAGAGGGTTTGTCACATGGTTTGTGCCCTTGGACGTCAATCTCAAACTTTTGGGTTAGGTCCTCCCTTCAGCTCTAGATAAAATTATCCTAAGATATACGCCAACTTCAAACCATCCAAAATGGAGTTTAATCTTTGGACCAATTTGTGGTAGGAACTAATGGGTTCAGTTCCTACCATTTGGAAGAAAACAAGAAAGCAAGTCCCTCCAACTTTGATAACTTGTAAAGACAAAGTTTGATCAATTTTAATACGAACTTTCAGAAAATGCATACAATTTTCTTTCAGTAAGATCCAAGGGAAATAAAAGTGGATGATTGATGTGCTAGAACTTGTGCCTTGTTTTGCAATATGTTGCCGCATGCTAACAGCTGAAAACTAAAAGCAACTAACTTCTAACACAATTATTCATTGACATCTTTTCCGTCTAGGCCGGTTTTATTATTCTTTTTTCTTTAAATCATAAGTTGCAGTGTTACACATACAACTGGTGGGTCTTGAACCTACAATCTAACCCTCTGCCTTAGTATAGGTTTATCTCATCTAAAACCAATCTATCATTCGCAGACATGGTTTCGTTACCTATATTGTTCAAGAATAAGATTGCACGGGTCCAATTCCAAATGGCAATCGGGACAATGACGCGAAGATTGAATTGAAAATGCTCCATTTGTTCATGAACGTACACGTGTCTTGGTCTCATCGTCTATATCAGGCGTCGCCTTTCATATTTTATGGTAACCATGGGTCTAATATGACTGGTGATTACAATTATTATTATTATTATTATTATTTTTGGGTTAAATGGTGATTACAATTATGCAATCTCAAATATTTACATGATGTTTATTTAAAATAACTCTACACAGCAAATACTTTATATAGCAAGCACTAGATAACCCATCTATCCTTATTATGTTGAATTTTTTGATATGTAGGGATGGCACCATCTATATAGCAAATCTGCACTCCAAAAACTTATGTACAAGCTACCATATATAAGACCTACTTATATCTGAAGTTGTCATATTATATGCTGATATCACCAACAAACCTCCTCAACTCTACAAAACCATTATGCCCTAGTAGTGATTGACATCACACCATCTGAATGCAAAAATAAAGAACACAGCAAATCAAGATGGGAACAAGATATTCAAAGTGACCATCATCCCCAGGATTCAATATTGAGGTTTTCTTTTTCTTTTCTTTTTTTAAAAATTACATCTTCTAAATGTTTTATGTCCAAAAAAAAAGGGTGTCATGCTAGTATTATCTACCAATCGGAGTCAAAAGGCGCGCCTTCAGTTGTAAGTCATAAAGCTTGTGTCAGATTTGGCCATGTCTTGAAACTGATATCTATTCGTTCAACTTTGATGGATGGCCCAAACATCATGTCTTTAGCGAACATCCAGCAAATCTATACAGAAGTTAGTAGTATTTTGGATGAGGAGGGGCATATCCTCCAGAATACTGCCCATCAGTGGGATTACTTCCGTATGGAGGTCTTGGACTCGGAGTTCCATAAGGTGAACCTAAAGGAATAAGCAATAATGTGGCTGAAAATTAACACAAGCATGAACATGTATATGTGCGTAAATAGCAAATAATGAATCAAGAGTACCTACCATATGTCACTGGGGGAGGCCTAGGCAAATACGAGGGTGCTCCTGGTGCCTGCAGAACAGCTCCAGGGCCTCCAATGTTGCTAAAATGTCCAACATGACTGCTGTGTGAGAATGGTGTTGTACTTGCACTTCCAAATGGAGGGGGTTCAACCATACTACTCCTGTAGGGGTCAGTGGCATTGCCAGGAATGGCATTCATGGCTTCAATTTTTGGTCTGCTGTAGGGGGGACCACCCATTCCATAACCCCAGTTAGGGGCAGTCCCACTACTTGGAGTACCACCATAACTCCCAGAATAGCCAGTATTATCTCTAGGAATTGAACTCTCATAGCTTGAATAGGTTCCAGGAGGAGGAGCTACAATGGCTACAGGAGGATATTGATTGCCTTGATATGCTTCAGCATATGATCCTGTACGTCTTTGTAGTTTAGCCCCCTGATATGTCGTATTCACCTATGAATTTAAGCATATCCATTATATCACTTTACTTATTCAAGGCAGGTCCTTTCATTGAAATTTTATATTGATTTTAATTATATCAAAGAAATTATTAGAACTTCTACAAACAATCTCCAGCCCACTCACAAAAGATAAAAACAACTTCAACTTACTTGGTTGGGCCCTTGATAATTATATGGCGGGGGAGGTGCATAAGAGCTTTGCCAATGTTCTCCAGTAGCTGGAATTAGTGAAACATCATCAGCATCATAATCACATAATATATCTAAATAGTAACATTTTACTTATTAAATAAAAAATCTAAAAAGGGCTATTTCCCAATTTCAAACTTTTACAAGGTCAGACAAACCTGCCAAAGATCCTTGATGCTGTGGTGTAAACCCAGTATATGGCTGGATGGAACCTTCCCGAGAATAAGGTGAAGAGTTATTAGAGTTCAAGTTGGGTGCAGATGCAAGAGCATTCTTCATCTCATCCAAATGTCTTTGAGACTCTGCTCGATTGAGTTCCACAAAGATAACCTGTTAAAAGAGACCATAGAATTAGCCACATTACTATGAACAAAAACATAATGAATATACAAGTTGATAGATAATTACCTGATCAAAATACTCATCTGAACCAGGCATATCCTTTCTCCCAGGCAAAACAAAATTGGCTGTCAAAAACATTACGAAGAGAAAAATAAAACCACAAATTAAAAGGAAGGCAGTAACCAAAACAACAGTTAAACAAATTGCAACAAAATAATTACATAAAAATGAAAGTAAGCTAAAATAGTGGATACCTAACATCTCATTAACTGCATCAGCTGGTACCTCTTTTCCCATTTCTTTGAATCTTTTATCAGCACGAGATTTAAGCTCTTCAGGCTTGGGAAACACCACAACAGCTATCTGGAGGAGGAAAAATAGTAAATCCTAAATATTAAAGGTCATACCCCAAGAAAGGAATCCTTCAATTTTCCAACCTATAAATATATCATGGTTTTGTAGTTACCTTCTGAAAGTATGCAAATGGTTTCAGTTTACGTTTGCGTGCATTCTTGTAGACATTTGTTTGATCAATTATGTAGTTGCAAGGTGTTTTGGCTGCTCGAGGTAAAAGGGTATTAAAAATAGCAGTAGCTCGATCCATTAGGCGATCAAATCGTTCCCCATAATTTTGCTTACGTGTTAACCCTGGCACCTGCAAAAGGCTTCAAGATATGAGAATATTGAGCAGAAAAAATGAATGGCACCATTAGAACATCTAGCCAAAGGCATTGAAAAATGAAAAAAGAAAAAAAAAAGAATGAATTAAATAACCTTCATTTGATCCAAAATAAGGTTTGTCCCAAGCAAAACATAACGCTTCTCAGGGTGCTCCTTCACCCATTTTTCTGCCCATGTAGTCTTGCCTGAAGCTGGTAATCCAACCATCATCATCAGTTCACAATCACTTGGCTTAGAGAAAGTAGGGCCTATCATTGCATTTCCATCCTCAAGAGCAGAAGCCCAAGGTTTGTAACCTTCTTCAGGAATGAGTCCCTCTTCAACACTAAATTGCAACTCTACTACAACATTTTTCAACAAAATATGGGGAAAAAGTGCTGATTCCCACTGTAACTTTCTCATTGGAGAGTCCACCACTCCTAGACCCTTTGGACCAGCATTAAATTGCCTTGCAATGCCCAACCATTTGCCATTCTTGGAGAAACCAATGCAAGCCAATGGTTTGTCTTCAAGATTAACAGCACACACAACCGTATCTCCAATCCCAAACTTTTCACCATAATCTATAAATTTCCTTGCACTAGAAAATTTTCCTAAGCCCCCAAACCCGAAGCTGTGTTCAGTTTCCCCGAGGTTCCCCACATTATCATCCCCTCTAGAAATGCCTACACGGCAAATGTGATGCTGGTCAGGGGCAGTGTCCTCCATATCAACTGGCTGCACTGAAATAATTTTGCAACCAAAACAGTATCTCCCTCGAGTTATTCCAACATTCGCACGTGCACCAGACCAGCAATAAGAAAACCCCTGCTCATAAAGTGCAGATCCCTGGAGACCATTGTCTTCAATATTGAAATCTAGAGACAGGGTAAAAATTCAAGTCAGCAATCATACAATTCTAAAATGCATTTGTTTAGATCTTAGGTTTATTCATACAAATACATACATATACAACCACAAGCATTCAAAAGAAATGGTCATTTCTAAGTGGTGCTTAAATACCCAACCTACTTCTTAGGTTTATGACACTGAAAATACCTATTCTTTACCACAATAAATCTCAAAAGACACCTATGATAACACATTTGGAAAAGGAGAGGCTTCAAGCACCTCAATTCCATGGAATAATTCAAATCTAGAAAAGCAAGCTAGACTAGAAGTAGGAAGAACAATTACTGGACACTGCTTAGGCTAGAAAATACAACAAAAGCCTATATGAGACAAATTGGAGCAGATTGGTAATTAATGGACACTGCTTAGCCTATAGAAAATACAACTCATGTACCTTGTTTTTCATCAGCCTAGTGAATGACTCCATAGCTATTACAAAAGATAAGGAGAGATTGGATTCCCTTGCCTAAGCCCTTTGCCACCTTTAAAGTGTCCCATCAAGACAATTGGGAACCTTGAATTACTAATGCATTTTCTTACCCTTTTAAAAAAACTAGGAGGAAACCCAGATGCACATAGGCACATCAATATAAATTCCAATCCACTAAGTCAAATGCTTTCCTAAAGTCAGCCTAGATTGCACATCTTCTAGGCCCTTTACTCCTTTGATAATTCTTCACTAATTCATGAGCTAGTAGAAAATTTACTGCAATGCTCCTTCCTTTAATAAAAGCTGTTTGGTTTGCTTTTTTCAACATCTCAAGATAGTCCCTCAACCTTTTATATATCACATTGCAACATGCAATGAATATAAATTTTGTTGCTGTGGTAGGATTAGGGACCTTAGGGATCAATGAAAGGATAGTGGAATTCACCTCTTTCAACAGCTTACCAGACACGAAGAAAGATTTTATGGCAGCAATAACATCATCCTTTGCAATATGCCGAGACTTCTTAAGGAGTAAGGCAGTGAAGCAATCAAGACCAGGTGCCTTTTCATTGCCCAGGTAAAATAAAGGCAGCTATATTTCCTGATCAGTCACATCCTGTTGCATACTTGCCTTCATATCATCAGGCATCTGATCTTGGAATAGAGTGGAGACTTTATTAACCGTCAGATCTACATTGATTTCAGTAGGAGAGCCAAGCAGATCTTGGTGGTACTCAACCATCATCTGCTTGATTTTAGATGGTTCATCTACCCTTATTCTAACAACATTCCTTGCTTGCCTTGCTTTCACCAAATTATAAAAGAAAGAATTGTTTTGACCCCTAGGTTAAGCTATCCATTCCTTGAATTCTGTTTAAGGAAAACCTACTCAGCGTTGCTAATTGTGAGAAACTCATGAAGATATTGCTGCACAATATTGGATACCCTGACCACATATGAGCAGTGCATCAATTTAGCTTCACAAGCTTCAAGGTTAGCTCTAGCCAATTCCACTCATTGAAAAACCCCACAATTAATATCCTTATTAACACCCTTAAACTTTGCCTCGGTAGACTTCAGCTTCCTATAAAATATGAACATAGGGGTACCCCTTTCCCCCATAACCCAAGCTTCCATTACCCAATCAATAAAATCCCAATGCTCACACAAGAAATTAAAATAACTCGAAGGGTTTAGGGCCAAAATTCTTCTTGTTGTACCAAGAGTGTTGTACCTCAACTGGCACACGTGTTTTTAACAAAGACGTCCAGGGTTCAACAACCACTCCTTATTTAACAACAGATTGCTGAAACCTACACACACAACCGCTCCTTATTTATCATCACCCTATCCAACTTCTTTGCAAATAAAACCCTTATCTTCCCTTCTGTTAGTCCATGTGAAAAAAAAAAAACACCAAACAACAAGATGATCCTCAATTTTCACATTGGTGAAATTTCACTTCAAATCCAGGAACCATATTTCCTCCAAACTTATCCCCGGGACTCCTCACAAAGAAGTCACCAGCAAGCATCCACAAAGAATTTACCAACAATGTTCTCAAAAGATTCCAAATTTTGCTACAGTATCCTCCTTTTCACCCCCATCATTGGATTTGAAAGTAGAGTTATTAGGGTTAGGCATAAAAGACTTAAATTCTACTTTAAATTATTAGCGCAACAACAAAAAGAGTAAATCTTTGTTTCTATTACTGACTAAGGCTTTGTTTGTTGTTGTTATATATACATACTAGAAGAAAAAGGGAAATATATAGCAAAATTAAGCAAATTTAGCAAAAATTTAAGAAAACTAAAACCCTATTTAACAAAACAGAGTTATAAGAAAGAAAAAGAAAGAAAAGAAAATACCTAAGTTACAGTCAGCAGGGTTGAGCACCACGCGCTCTGTAGGCTTTGATTCCTTGGCTGCTTCGTGATCATCTTCTACGAGAACCTTTGTCTTCTTCGCTGCTTCGTGTTCATCTTGTTCGAGAATTTTGCGTTTCTCGGTGGAGGAAGCCATTGAGGATTGAATTTTCAGGGAGTGATACAGATCACAGAGAGAGACAGAGAGAGAGAGAGAGCGCGAAATAAAAATGGACGAGAAAAAAGTGGTGATTTTTTTTGTGCTGTGTAAGCTGTACTTAGAGGGTGAAAACTGCTCACTCTAACCGACGTAAAGGTTTGAGCTGGGCTGGGCTGGGCGTAATATACTGATTCATTCATTTCTTCGTTTAAAAGGGTGGGGTTGAGATTAGTGGCTAGATGGGCTTTATTTTGGATTCATAAAATGTAGTTTTAACTTTTAATAAATTTAAAGTTTTCGTTTTTGATAAAAATAAATTTAAAGTATTAGATGACCCATCTTAATCAAAATTTCCTCACACCAAATAAGAGATGATAAGTTTATAATAACTAAATATTAATTAAGTTTAGTAAACATATTAGTATATATATTTTAAATATTACAAAATTGAAATTTGAAATGCATAATGATATTTATTGGTTTTTAAAAACAAATAGAGATAATTATTATCCTAAATTATAGTTCAATAGTTATAATAATAAGGAGGGTGGTGGGTTCCAGTTAGCTTAAACTGATAAAGTTTCTGATGGTTATTGCCTACACATGTAGAATGTTTGTAATTTTGATTTAATATATGATTTTTTTTTTTGCGAAAATCACATTTTTGTCCTTACATTTTCAGGCGATTTCCAGTTTGGTCCATAAATTTTTTTTTTACCACTTTTAGTTCCTATTTAGAAAAACGTCATCCATTTTAATTCTTTCCGTCAGTGCCCTAATGGCAAAATCCTAGGTGGCAAACGGAAGTATTAAAATAATAATAAAAATTTTTATTTTGGCATTAAAAAATGCCATGTCAGCATCTAAATTAAAAAAAATTAATTTATTAATTTTAATTAAATAAAAAAAATAAAAACAGAATTAAAAACCAAAAATAACATGAATTGAGATCTAAGTGTGTCTTGAACAAGAACAACAAGAACACAAATCCAGATCTAAGAACACAAACCCAGAAATTAAAAAAAAAAAAAAAAAAAACCAACGAACAACGGAGGTCTATTATAATCACAACTAATTAATTCAAACAAGATTCAAACTATGATCGGAGGTCTATTATAGTTAAAAGGGTCAGCCCAGAAGTTTAAATCGGAGTTAGGATCGGAGAGAAGAACGGAGTTAAAATTAAACTGGTTCCATGCCTTCTAAAATACTCTTAAACCTTCCTTTATCTTTTCCAAAACTCCAAAAACTTATTCTTAGTCCATGGTTGCCTCCTCCGCTCATCGCCACTGTCGCCACCACCACAACTGGCGGTGGTTCTTTCTTTTCTTTCTCTGATTGACCCATTCTCTCTATCTTATGATTTTCTCAAACTCAGACCCAAATGGCTCAAACTCTCTCTTTCTCTTGATTCTCTCTCTCACAAATCGTTGTCTCTATCTCCCAAATCGATAAGTCTCTCTCTTTCCCCTCTCTATCTCTCAACTCAATGGTGTAGGTTGATTTATGTGTTTGTGGTGTATGTTGATTTCTGGGTTTGTGGTGTATCTGGGTTTCTGGGTTTGTGGTCTATGTTGATCTAGGTTTGTGGGTTTGTGGTGTTTATTGTATTCCGATGTTGTATTCTGATTTGGGTTTGTGGGGTTTTGGGTTTATGGCGTATCTGGTGGCTGAAATTCAGACCCGGTTAGCCTATGAGATGACCCATTGAACAATTCTACAATATTTAACAAATGGTAGCTACTGTTTGAGTTTTATGAGTGGCTTCTATTATATTTGTTGTGAGGCTTCAGCTTCTTGATGGTTTGGAGAAGAAATGGAATTAAACCTTCCATGATTTCTTCTTCTTGATGGTTGGGTTTCAATTTCCTATTCAAATTTTTTGGGTTTTAAATTTTGTGTCCATGTTTAATCTTATGTGGATCTGAAGTTTAATTTTGTGTTCTTAAATTTAAATTTTGTGTTTAAATTTTGTTGTTTGTGTTCTTGTTTTTGTTTTTAATTTTGTTTTTAAATTTTTTTATTTAGTTAAAATTAATAAATTAATTTTTTAATTCAGACGCTAACGTGACATTTTTTAATTCCAAAATAAAATTTATTATTATTATTTTAATACTTCCGTTTGTCACCTAGCATTTTGTCGTTAGGGTATTGACAGAAAGGACTAAAATGAATGGTGATGATCCTGGAAAATCAGTGGGTTGAAAGTCTCTGGGCTTCGATGATCTTGAAGGCTAAGTCCTGAAAAACCGAATTCAATCAGAGAAAGACCGGTAGAGGCCGGTCTAGGGTCCTCCGATGGTAAAGTCAGTGGGCTGGAATAGAGAGAAAGATATTTTTAAGACTTTCTTTTGTTCTGTTAAATAATGTCTCAATGCCTTACCTCTTCGTAGAGAAACGTTTATATAGTGTACATGGAACGGTTACTTGCTCTGATAACTGTTCCTATTGTCGAGGAATTCATCAAAGTTAGAGGTAACTTCCATAACTTCCATGGAAGTTACTTTATCTGGACCGGTGCTTCATTCACGAATAATGGAGGCCTTGGTTCATAGATAAGAACTAAATTTGCCCAAGTTCAAAATGTTTGCCTTGTCCGTCATTAATTAAGGACGGATGAGCCTTGGTTCAAGTTCAGAATGTTTGCCTCGTCCGTCATTTGGGACGGACGAGGCCTTGTTCGTCCTTAATTTATGACGGACGAGGTTTAATGGGGACGGACGGCTTCTTTGTTGCGCCCTTCCTCCATTCTTTTTCCAAGGACGAACCATATGGACAATTTTGGAGGTTACATTTTATAACATCATCAAATGACGTTTTTCTAAATAGGGACTAAAAGCGGTAAAAATAAAATCTAGGGACCAAACTGAGAATCGCTTGAAAATGTAGTGACGAAAATGTGATTTCCGCCTTTTTTTTTTTTTTTTTTTTTTATAAAAACAAAAATATTTATATCAATTGATATTTGCAAAAAAAAAAAAAAAAAAAAAAAAAAACCAAAAGTAAGTTTTGACATGTCTAAAAATGTACAAGTTAATTTAATAAAAATAATAAAATAAAATTATGTATGGTATACATTAATTACACTTTAATTCAATGAGCTATGTATGATATAAAAGTAATTTGAGAGAACAAAAAATGAATTGGTCAACTATATAAATGCATTAGATGTTTTTAGAAAAAATATAGGGGACCATTATTCAAAATTATGTACACAATTATTTATTTATTTTTTTTACAAAACTACTAGAGGGATTGAGGATTTTTGAAAAGTAGAGGGGAGCCATGGCCCCCTAGCCCCTCTCCCTCTGCCCTTGAATCTATATGTGTACTATAAATAATAACGGATGCTTCGCAATAAATTTTGCTAAGTCTTGATGATGTTGTCATTTAGACTTGTAGGTGCCCATGTGGCTAGGGTTTTTTGGTGTGCACAAATATAAGAGAGCACAATATCCCTAATCTATTAAAGACACCTAAATTTATGTTTAAGTGTGCATTCATAAAATAAGAGAGACATTCTCGTTAAGGCTCTCTCTAGTCTCAAGATTCCATCATCAAAGTCATGTGTCTTAGCATATAAACATCACATACAAAACCCATACTTGTGGATTTTATTGACTCGAAAGCCATTGAAAATTGTTTGAAATGCTACAAAGGTCATGGTAGACTGAGAATAGTGTTGAATATGAACTGAAGACTCAATCTTCCACAAATAGAGCAGTACTGCCACTTCTACCTTTGCTTAAGACAATTAAACCATGCTTAAACCCAATTTTATTCTGGACATACTTCATAGCATATGAATTAGCTTTTATCTCCATTAAGAAGATCAAAGCGAGAGCTTCCTTTCGAATAACCTTCTGTAAGGTTTTAACTGTCTGAGGGTTCCCAAGCCCTCGGCAATTCCAACTCAAAATACTCATTGTTCCTAGTGGGGTTGCTTAGCAACCTTTGCCGCTTTAGATTGGCTTGCTTGAAACATAACTTTGGAATCTTCCTCCCTTTTTTGTTTCTTCTCAAGGTCCATTGTGATAACATCCACACTATCTAAGACTATGTTTACTTTCCACCCCCAGAGACTTCACCCCTTTTATATTAACACGCCTCTCTTTTTTGATTCTTTTCCACGTGCCTTTTTGTGGTACAGGGTTCACACTAATTTGATAAGGATTAGGCAAAATCAAATCACTACCTGTGTGTGGATTAGGCAAAATCGAATCTCCACTTGTATTCCCACTAGACTGGATAGTTGTTGATAGGCCACAAACTGAATGACCCATTGTGATTAAACCAATTAATTAATTAGTCAAGTTATTAATTAATCAATTTATCATGCAATTGCGTGGCAGCACAAACAAATCACCAATAAACTAATTATACAACAGAAATAAAATAACACGGTGATTTGTTCACGAATGGGGAAAATCCTAACGGCAAAAACCCCACCGGGTGATTTTCAGGTCACCACTCCCGAAACTCCACTATTATCAAATCAAGCGATTACAAGTAAAGGAATCCCAAGTACCTTACCAACCTACAGTTGAACTCTTACCCCAATACCCAATTGGACTTGATCTGTAGTGACAGTTCCCACCTTTAATGCACGGCTCCCAAGTACGTGACTAACTAATGCGCGGATCCCAGTACGCGACTTCAAACACCAACTTAGAAGGAGAGGTTGGTTGCAAAGTTCTTCAGTTCATCCTACATGATGAAGATCAGGAAGATGCTTGGTCATAAAACTCTTTGGTGCAAATACACAGCAACTTCTTTAGAGAAGATGAACTAGGTCAAGAACTTCGTCTTTTGATCACAATTTGCTTGAATAAGGATTGCTCAATGCTTTTGCAACTTATGTCTCATATGACGGCTCTTAAATCAATCATTTTATATGTTTAGGGTTAGAAGAAAAGAAGGCCCAAAAACATATTCACGGATCCCAAGAAATTAGATTAGAAAATCTGACTTTTTAATTCTCGACAGATAGCAGGTGTCGAGGAGCTATCGAGAAGGTGTCGAGATTTAATGATTTTGCACTTCAGCTTGTTTTTCTTGGACAGACTTGATGACTTCAACACTTGATCTTGAAACCTTGTTTCTTAAAGTATTAAAAACACATAGAACTACCCAATTACAAGTAGAGTGCGTTTTGTCAAAGGATTATCCAATTTACATAAATAAGTATGACATATGTTCTTAACATGTGAACCACATATGTCCTAACAATCTTCTCCTTTGGTAATCCGTGACAAAACCACAACAAACAAATGAACATATGAGAGAAATCATAAATCACTCAACTCATATTCTCTTGTTGAATATAATAAAATCTATCCTAACACAAACTCTTGAAAAACTTTGTAAGAAGAGAGTTTATGGCAAGTAGACTTTGACAACTTGTATTTCTGAAACACTTTAAACAAAACTCATCAAGGCATCTTGTGTGAAACAGAAATAATAGATTGCATACAAATATAAAGAACATGTGTATAAAGATAGAGAAGAAACAACACATGAAGAGAGAGGTGAAAGAAACATACATCCATATATAGAGAAAATAAGTACAATGTATGTAAAACTGGTCACAAGACCTCATATACAAGATCAATGTATCTAAAAAAAATAGAAAAGAAAAGATACATCAAAACCTCACTACATCCCTCAAAATATCAGCACTCCCCCTATCAAAAATGTCCTATACTAACTCTCCCCCTAAGATGACTACTCTCATAACCCAAAACTACTTCCCCTTTTTGTCACGAGTGACAAAGGGTAGAGTGTCATGTAGACATCTCATCAGTAGAGCTAGCATCTCCATCATCATCCGAAGCGTCATCGTCATCACCATCATCATCATAATCCTCAGAGTCAGAAGCTATTGGAGAAGGTGGTGAAGGAGTAGCCTCAGAAGCAAAACCACCCATGGTTGCCTGCCGTCATTCAATACGACCAACATGAACGTTCACTTGATACAACTCAGTGGAGAGTGTATCGAGGCGAGCATCCATGTGCTGTAGTTGCGCCATGATGTCTCCAAGAGATACATCGCCCGTAAAGGAAGAAGGAGCAGATGTAGATGGAGCAGATCTGGATGGAGCCGAACGGGAGAGAGGAGTGGAATCCGTCTGTCTCGACCTAAACTGAGCCTCACTACATTTTACAGTAGCGGCATCTATGGCACAAATGTGTGTGAAGTGGTCGGACATAGGAAAAAGGATAGAAAAATGGCGTAAGATCCTTGTGATAGCAGAAGAAAAGATGAGCTTATCACGGGACGCCGAATCTAGATGAACATCTATGATAGAGAAAATGAAATGAGAAGGAAAATCTATAGTAAGATGCTCAAGAAGAGATAACAAAAATCGAGCACGAGGCTTTGTGATAGAGTTGTAGTGAGAGAGTGGATGGAGTACAAAAGTCATCACCATGTTTAGGAATCTAGGACCTTTAGCAAAAGGTCTACATGATGTATACTAATGCTCACCCCAAACAGAAGGGCGCTCACAAAAAGCAGAAATGAGCTTATCCTTGGACACAGTCCGTAGATGCTCACAAGAAGGATAGTCAGGAAACTCTATCCTAAGAACTCGAAGCATATCCGCAACTAGCTGCGGTGTGACAGCAAAGCGCGTACCTCGAACGCGAGTGTGAAAGAGAGGTACTGAACGATCAATCCCATGCATATTGGAGTAAAACTCCTGAATCAACACGAGAGGACATGTGATCGGGACGTCATATAGTGACTCCCATCCCCTACTGTGAATGACAGAGGGAAGGTCAGTGTCGGCGAAGTCTGCCAAAATGACTTGGCATTCCGAATGAACACCTCGTCTAGAAAAGTTCTCCGTATATGCCTTGTGGGCATCTCCATCACGGAATCGAAGATTTAGAGGAGCAGAATCAGAAGAGGAAGAAGCTCCAGAACGCAGAGGGTTCCGAGCAGGAGTGGATTTACATTTGGGTGCCATAGACACTACTAACGTAAACACAATGAGAAAGAGATAGAGAGGGAGACAATCAGAAAAGTCCCAAAACAGTTCAAATATCAAATATATTGAACAAAAAGTACGTATGCATGGGGAATGCCTGAACATGTGACATGCAAATTAAAAAAAAAAAAAAAAATCATGGGCTCAGCCCAATCCAAACCTACCAGCACACATACCAGAAACACACATCTAAATGCATGTAAATATCATTCTAATGCACATGAAATGCAATGTATGACATTTTGAACACCTTTAAGTGAAAACCTAACCCAAAATTTCAAGAAAAACTCATTGATTTTGAAAAACCCCAAAATTTTTCAAAAACCCCAAAACCTAAGATTCAAAACATGAAATGCATGAATAATGAGGGAAAATGAGATCTTACCAAGTGATTTGAAGCAAGGAATGGCCGAAAATCACGTGGATTGGAGATTTTGAGTGAGTAAAGGAGGTTAGGGAGATGAACAGCGGCGGACAGATCGAGAGAGATCAAGAGAATGAGAACCGGATCGTGACAGAGGCTTATATAGAAGCTTCAGTAATTCTCGACAGCTGAGGTGTTGAGGAATCTATCGAGGAAGGTATCGAGAAAAAGCACGTCGACAGTTGAAGGTGTCGAGAAGGTGTCGAGGAATGAACACTAGAACCAAGAATAGAAGCTTGATCGATCGACAAGGTATCGAGAAGGTATCGAGGAGACAGGAACTTTCTCGATTGATCCACCAGGTGTTGAAGAGGTATCGAGATTGCGATAAGAAAAAGGCTTAAGAATCTCGACAGATAGCAAGGTATCGAGGAGGTGTCGAGGAGGTGTCGAGCCAGTAGATAAAAGCAGTTTTTCGAGAAGTGAAAAACATAGACATGAATGCAATCCAATCATACACCTCAACAATGATCCACTCAACATAAAGGCTCTCAAAATCATCTCTCAATGAAAAATTTAAGCACATGGATCTCCCAAAAACACACACACACACACACTAAACAAGTTTAACCAATTTTATTTTTCAAAAACAAGTCAAGACAGTTTAGTGAGTATACATTAGCACATGTAAAATCTTAGTGATGGCCAAATCACATTGTACCTATACATGTATCAAAAGTAGCAAAGAATATTGTATGTTGTGTGTGAAAAACATCGTAAGATTGCATATGTGTATACATGTTATGACGATCTGAGATATGAGAAAATATCTTTAACTCACACACAATCATAATTGTTTGATGGGGACTATCACCTTTGAGGTACATCCTATAACTCCCACATCTCCTAGAATACACGCTTGCAACCATTTTTAAAGCATTTTTGATCTTTTTGCTTTTTATTTTCTTTGCATATTTTCTTTTTAAGCATATCATACACGGGCTTATAAGAGAGAGAAAAGAAATACCCATTGATATTTGACATTCCAATTTTGCTATGCCGAAGCACACAAATGTCATTGACATCATACTTTTGCTATGCCGAAACATACAGATGTCATTAATAATTGGCGGGCAACAGTGGTGAGATGGTTATTTATGCCTTTCTCTTAAGATTTTCTAGTCCTACCCGTCAAAAAGAGTGATATGGGTGTTAAGTTTTAAGAGATAACTTAATCTTACTCATCACAAACAAGAGCCATAAAGCTCACTTGCTTAGTTGTGCATAAAGATGCTCATCTAAGCTACAAGAGATACAAAGTTTAGAGAACTCTGTTTCATTGGCCATCCAAGGTACACAAGTACCAAAGTACACAAAACACACACTGTTTTGGTATTTTTCTGATTTTTCAATTTTTTTTTATTAAAAACAAAATAAACAAAACTGAAAGTAAACACACAAAAACATGTTAACAAAGCAAAGCATGAAACTAGACTGACTAAAAAAAAATGCAAAACACACAAGCAATGCAACAAACAAGAAAAACAAGAAGGGAGAAGAAAGTGATGAAATCACTTAGAGTCCTTTTTCTTCCACACCTTGGAAGAACTTTTCCTTTGATTAAACCCTTGAACCGGCGGTGATGGGGAAGAATTGAAACTGTTCTAGTTCGAAAGGAATATGAGGGCTTTTAGAAGATCTCTAAGAGAAGCAAGAGAGGATTAAAGCTGATTTTGGCTTCCAGATGCTGTCATGCCGTTGCTCTATTGAGTGGCTAGCCACTTGTAGCAATTTGGTCGAGTATGACCGGCAGCTCCACAATGATGATAGAGATGCTGCTTCTTTTGTTTAGGCTTTTAAGAGTTAGCCTTCTTAGTCTTAGGGTTTCTAGCATCTTTCTTATCTTGCTTAGGGGGTGCTCCTAAGATAGATTCGCCCTTGTCTAAGTTCTCACTAGCTAATTTAGTTTTATCGTTAGTGTTCTCAACTTTAACAATATTAGCAGGAGGAACAAAAACAGTAGTACTAGTGGAAGCAATATTAGAGGAAGAAAGATCATACCCTAAACCTGTTCGATTTAAAGCAGATTTCTGAATGTTGAGCATCTCATCAAGTTTTGCACTTGAAGTCCTCTCCAATTGAGCTCTGACTTGAAACAACTCCGCTTTAAGCTTCTTGGTCTTCTCAGCCAGGAAGTTGTTCTCAAACCTCAGTGCTCCAATAGTTTGATTTGCCTCATCAAACTTTGTGGACAACTCTTCACGATCAAGTTCCACATCACTAAGCTTCTTGGTGGCCAGCCTATACAATTTCTCATGCTTCTCAGACAGCTTGTATAGTTTCTCATAGGTTGAATGGATATCATCTTGATCATCCATCTTCTTACACTTGGTGTCCACCAATTCTTCTTCTTCATCCACTTCTTCTTCATCCACTTCTTCAACAATCCCTTTAGTAGGATTGACTTTGGCAGTGAAGGCATTTAAGATTCCGTCATCCTCATTGTCGGAATCATCTTCAGGCTCAGTGACACTCAAGGTTACAGCAAGTGACTTGCTCTTCCCAATGCTCTTGAGATATGTAGGACACTCATTCTTCATGTGTCCAAACCCATGACACCAAAAACACTTAGGTCCTGCGGGAATAGTGTACTGACCACCTTCCTTTGCATCCTTCTTCCCTTTGTCTTGGCTCTTAAATTGAGAAGAACTAGATTGCCTACAGTCCTTGTCGAAGCTCCTCCCATTGGCATTCTTTATAAACTTCTTGAACTGTCTTGTAATGTAGGACTTCATCTTGGAATCTTCATCATCGGAAGACTCATCTGTATCACTGCTCTTTGCCTTCAAGGCCATGCTCTTGCCTTTGCCTGACTTGCCAATCCTAGATAACCCTAGCTCGTAGGTCTGCAAGTTCCCAACCCGCTCAATTAAAGGAATTTTATCAATATCCTTTGATTCTTCTATTGCCGTAATCTTGGCATGAAATATCTCAGGTAGAGATCTAAGCACCTTCCTTACAACCTTGGGTTCAGGGATGGTTTCCCCAAGATTGAAGGCTGAGTTCACTATGTCCTTGAGCTTGGCATAGAACTCATCAAATGACTCATCCTCTTCCATCTTAATCTCTTCAAAGCTAGTAGTGAGCCTCTGTAGCTTTGAATCTTTGACAGCCTTTGTTCATTCATAGGTTGTCTAGAGGATGGTCCATGCCTCTTTAGCAGTTTTAGTTGAGGATATCTTCTTGAATTCCTCATTGGTGATTGTGCTAAATAGGGCATTCAACGCTCTGCTGTTGAAGTTTGCCGCCTTGATCTTGGCTTCATCCCAATCGGTCGGCTCTTTTTTTGGCTTGGTCCAGCCAATCTCAACAGCTTGCCACACCTTCTCATCTAAGGATTGCAAAAAAGCTCTCATGCGTACTTTCCAATAGGCATAGTTAGTCCCATCAAATAAAGGAGGTATAATTAACGATTGTCCTCTATCCATGACAAACAGGGGTCAATGGATCAACACAACAAAGATTAAACCTAATCAGAGTGTGCCTGCTCTGATACCATTTGATAGGCCACAAACTGAATGACCCCTTGTGATTAAACCAATTAATTAATTAGTCAAGTTATTAATTAATCAATTTATCATGTAATTGTGTGGTAGCACAAACAAATCACCAATAAACTAATTATGCAGTGGAAATAAAATAACATGGCGATTTGTTCACGAATGGGGAAAACCCTAACGGCAAAAACCCCACCGGGTGATTTTCAGGTCACCACTCCCGAAACTCCACTATTATCAAATCAAGCGGTTACAAGTAAAGGAATCCCAAGTACCTTACCAACCTACAATTGAACCCTTTCCCCAATACCCAATTAGACTTGATCTGTAGTGACAGTTCCCACCTTTGATGCATGGCTCCCAAGTATGTGACTAACCAATGCGCGGATCCTAGTACGTGACTTCAAACACCAATTTAGAAGGAGAGGGTTGCAAAGTTCTTCAGTTCATCCTACATGATGAAGATCAGGAAGATGCTTGGTCACAAAACCCTTTGGTGCAAATACACAGCAACTTCTTCAGAGAAAATGAACTAGGTCAAGAACTTCGTCTTTTGATCACAATTTGCTTAAACAGGGATTGCTTAATGCTTTTGCAACTTGTGTCTCATATGACGGCTCTTAAAACAATCATTTTATATGTTTACGGTTAGAAGAAAAGAAGGCCCAAAAACATATTCATGGATCCCAAGAAATCAGATCAGAAAATCTGACTTTTTAATTCTCGACAGATAGCAGGTGTTAAGGAGCTATCGAGAAGGTGTCGAGATTTAATGATTTTGCACTTCAGCTTGTTTTTCTTGGACAGACTTGATGATTTCAACACTTGACCTTGAAACCTTGTTTCTTGAAGTATTAAAAACACATAGAACTACCCAATTACAAGTAGAGTGCGTTTTGTCAAAGGATTAGCCAATTTACATAAATAATTATGACATATGTTCTTAACATGTGAACCACATATGTCTTAACAGTTGTTAAAGGACTTTTACTCGACTTAGAAGACTTTCGAGCATTACGTAGCTTGTATCCAGATTTATGGGGACCACCTGATGCACTACCAACATAAAAATTATCCTTAGCAGATAGGGAGAGATTAATGCCACTGTACTTACCTTCCTTACTTATAGCAGCACCTGATTCTATTCCAATCTCATCATAGACAGCCACATGTTTAGTTGAATTCAAATTTGAATCCAAGTGTTCTACGGGTAAAGCTCTATCAATATCAAGCAGTTTTTCATCAAAATCTATAACTGACTCCTTGTTTTTAGCATCTATAGTGACCGTTGTATTTTGATTCAACCGTTCTCCCTAATTGGCCAACCGTCCACTTAACTCACCAACTTTCACTGGAGACAGTTCCATCCTCTTCTCTGACACAGTAGACTCACATATTTCAGCACCATCTACATCCTCAGAAACAGGATTCATATTGTAACGCACCCTTTATGGTAAAGAATCTGATATTTGAGATAGGCTTAGACCACCCTGATAACATCTTGGAGCATCATCACCAAAGCCTTTGACATCCACAAAAGTTTTCCTCGAAGGATTAAATTGTGATGCACGAATCCATTGGCCAAATTGTTGGTCTTCTACTTTTAAAGATCCCTTACTCTGCAGCCAAAGAAAAAAATCTTTATCGTTAAGAGAAAGCATTCCACACCAGTAGTAGATGTTTGGAAGTCTCTCATACTTAAAAGAAACAAATCCCTTATCATTGTCTCCAAAAGAGATTTTCCTTCCTCGACACAAAGGCTGTGAAATATCAATGACAACTCGAACTCTGATGAAATTTTCCCCAATCATCTCAGAAACATTGTTAGTTCAAGTAACCTCCCCCAGAGACTCCAATTTCCAAAGCAGCATCAGAGGTTAACCAACTAAATGGCAGATTATGAATTTGTTCCAAAAATTTGGATTTAGAAAAGTCTACATCCTTCATAGATGTAATCCCATCATAACGTTTTAGAAACCAAGTGTCTATCAAAAGACCAAGGTTCTCTCCCATAAGGACTTTGTCTAAATCATATTCAAGTTCAAAAATAAAGAGCAAATGATTGTCACCTGCATCTCTAATTTGAAAATCCTTGCATGTACGCCATAAAGGTCTAAAAGTCTTTGCCATTGCATCAATACTCACATTCCTCTTAGTAAGAAACTTTGCAGCAAGAACATACTCCACAGATTGATTAGTCTTGGTTAACGCCAATTTCTTGCCTTCCTTGTTAGAGAGGGAAAGTGTTTTCCAACGTGTTGTAAGATCATCCATAGTCAAGACTGAAACTATTTTTACTACCGCAAGACCCCTAAAGACTCAGACTAAATGAAATCAGTACCAAAAACCAATTGTCTTCACAAAATTTGGAAGGAAACAGACTACTACAGCAAAGGAAGTTAGAGTGTACCAATTGCCAATGCTGAGAATGGTACATGATAAAATCCTAGAACATGATTAGCGGTTGTTGAATTACAGAATATTTGTTGTCTGGAGGCTTTGTGCCTCGCGAACCATCTATGAAGCCAAAATACACAAAAATACCAAATTACACTGCACTTGATGTTGTCTATCATTCTACAATATCAATGGGTCTAGACAGAACCAAGAACAGTCAGTCTAAATTGACATGGGTCTTACCTGTTGATACAGGATTCAATTATCTGGTAAGGCTCCATTTCTGTGAAATAGAGTCTAAGATACATGCCAGTGGGACAAGGGAATTCTATATCTATATAGACTATCAGATGGCTGAAGATAGAGTAGATGTACTATTGTGGACTGATGACAACGATATGCCTTACAACAAGGACTACGTAGTAATAATAAAAAACAAAGGTAATGACACACATCTGCTTTCCATTGATCTACACTATAGATTAGATGCTGATTTGGTCGATGCCATTTTAAACGGCGTGGAAGTATTCAAATTGAGTGACTTAAACAACAATCTTGCCGGAGCCAATATTGCAGCTCCATTGCTTGATCAACAACCTTTTGGGGCATCCAACGTCCAAGTCAAAGAAGACAACAATATTCATTGCCATTGGAAGTGTTTTGGGCTTATTAGTCATGCTCACTCTAGTTTGTTACATGGTTCTCTATAAATTGAAGAAGACCAAGCACTATGGTTCTTACCATCCTCGAGCAAAGTGGTACTGGTGGTGGTTTAGGCTAGATCCCTACAAAAGAGAGTTCTCAAGGAGAACCGCTTCATCACTGCCTGGAGAACTATGCCGCTACTTTAGACTAGATGAAATCAAAACAGCAACCAACAACTCCAATGAAGATCTAATTATCGGTGTTGGTGGCTTTGGAAATGTTTATAAGGGTATGATTGAGCAAGGTAATGTATAATACCATGATTATCTTTTTATTTTTAGTTTTTTCTTGAATTTCCCTTAATTGCAGTAATACTGGGATTTCTAACTGCATATAATTAAGATTAGTGATACTGTTTTAGGACAAGTATTTGCATCTTATAGTTTATGATAAGGGTAAAATTGTGAATGTGAATACTCATGAATATAGTATTATGAAGCGACGTTCAAAATAGAGCCGTCGGCCTCACTTGTCATAAATGGCAGTCAAACAGCTTTAGGACATCTACAGCTTTAGGAAGACGGGGTTAACTTGTCATAAATGGAAAGCTGACACTACTAAGCTGAAGGGAATAGGAGAAGTTGACAACCCCGACGAGGGAGTAGGTGAAGCTGACGACCCTAATAAGGTAGTAGGCGAAGCTGACGACCTCGATGAGGGAGTAGGTGAAGCTGACGACCCCAACGAGGTAGTCGGCGAAGCTAACGACCCTGACGTGGCCTTGCTTGGTCTCCACGTTTTCATATATAAAGAAATATCTTGCACCCCATGCTTGGTGTTAATTAAAAAGACTCCTACAAGGAAAGGATTCTGAAAAATACGCTCATGAGGATTCCTATAAGGAAAAGAACTCTATACCAAGGAAGAGAGGTCAACCATTTACTACTATAAAAAGTCCCAATACCCTCACAAACCAAGGTACGTATAATTGACATCTATCTATCACTTTAGAGTTGTGAGAAGTTCTAACTTGACCTTCGAAGAGTATTTGGCCGGCACCACACCGGTGCTCTCTGCGAGGTCTTCTCTTTTTGTTGTGCAGGTGTTGTTTCGAGTGTGTGAAAGCCGTGTGGCTCACTAGTGATTTTTTCGGCATCATCAGTTGGCGCTGTTTGTGGGAAAACTCGTTTTATGCTATTCTTAGCAATCTGAAAGCTACATGAACGCTTCTCAGACCAAGAGTTGCATTGTACTTACTTGCTCGATGGTGACCACCAATAATGTTCAAGGAGATGAACCACGCCCAACTGGCCTTTAGAGACAAATTCAGACTTTCACCATGGCTGTGGAGTGTCCCACTTAGCAAAACCATGATTTGGAAGAGTAGTTACGCTAGAAGAACGAGGGTCACGACACTCAGCAAGAGGACTAAGAAGGTACCAGTGCCGAGCGAAGAGACCAAGAGGGGTCAGAAGGTAGTAATGCCCCAAGTAGACCAGAGCGACAAGATATGAGCCGTCCATCCATCACTGATATGACTCCAACCCACATTGTCGCGGAGATGCAGGCGATGAAGGAACAGATGGACGTCATGATGAACACCCTCAAAGAATGGGTGTCCAACGACCTTGATGGTTTGGTCCATCAAACCGACTCGCCGTTCACCGCGTCCATCAACTCCTTCACCTTTCCACCAAAGTTTCGTATGCCATAGGTGGAAAACTATGATGGAAACAAAGACCCTCTAGATCATTTGGAGTCCTTCAAGACCTTGATGCACCTTTAGGGGGTACCCAACGAGATCATGTGTAGAGCTTTCCCCACCACACTGAAGGGTCCCGCAAGAATATGGTTTAGCAGATTGACGCCTAACTCCATCAGTACTTTCAAGGAGCTAAGCACCCAGTTTGCTTCGCACTTCATCGGGGGGACATAGGTATAAGAAGTCTACAACATGTTTGATAAGCATCAAGCAGCGGGAAGATGAGACGCTAAGGTCTTACATAGCACGCTTTAACAAAGAGGCACTTTCAATTGATGAAGCTGATGACAAGATACTTGTAATTGCTTTCACAAATGGGCTGTGGAAGGGTAAGTTCCTATTTTCACTCTACAAGAACGACCCGAAGACTACGTCGGATGTGCTTTACAGGGCAACCAAGTACATGAATACTGAAGACGTGCTTCTAACTCAAGAGAAGAGAGAAAGGTAGGAGGATACACGACAGGACAGAGGGCGGAAGATGGCAAGAGCTGGAGACGTTGGACGGATAGAAGCTACACCACTCGTGGAACACCAAGCACCTACGGAAGTACTACCAGTAAAAAGGACGGCCAGAAGAGCAGCACCCCTTTATTTCTAGTTTACCTTAGTGAATTTTAGCTATACTTCTCAGTTTTTCTATTTACTTTAGTTTTTGCTACAATAACTCTTTTAAAGCCCAAAGGGCAGGTCTTTGTTTTCTTTTTAAGAACTACTTTTTCTACGAATGCATGGTTTATTATACTAAAAGGAGTTTATTCAGACATGGCTAAAGTCGCCTACGGGTGCGGGTGGACGGTCACTGCACTAAGTTACTTACGAGTAGATGCATGGCTAAAGTTGCCTACGGGTGGACAGTCATTACGTTAAGTCACCTGTGGGTAGATGCGTGGCCAAAGTCGCCTACAGGTGAATAGTCACTACGTTAAGTCACCTACGGGTAGACATATGACCGAAGTCGACTATGGGTGAATGATCACCATACTAAGTCACTTACAAGTAGATGACCAAAAAAGTGATGAGGCACCAAAATTTAGTCACCTCAATTAGTCCACGACCCCAAGTGGAAGACTCACAAGGTCACGAGGTACCAACACTTAGTCACCTCAATAAGTCCACAAAGTGGAGGAATCCAAGTCTACAAAGTAGACGACCCTAATATGCAGTCCATCAAGTGGACGATTTCATCTCAAGAGGATGAAATGTTATCAAGTCCATAAAATGGACAAGCTTATTAAGTCCACAAGATGGACGATTTCATCCCAGGAGGATGAAAAAATTATGAAGTCCATAAAATGGACACAAAGTGGACAACCATGTTATTAAGTCCACAAGGTGGACGACCCTATTAAATCCACAAAGTGGACAACATTGATAAGTCCAAAGTGGACGACCTCATTCTAAGAGAATGAAAAATTATTAAGTCCACAAAGTGGACGAGTTTATCATTAAGTCTTCAGATTGGACGAGTCAGTTAGTAATACCCACGAAATGGACGATTGGGCCAAGTCCCTAAAGCGGATGAGCCCATAAAGTGGACGAGCCCATAAAACTGACGAGTTCATCCACCAGAGGATATGACTAATATTACAAGACAACAGTTTTAACATAAAAGATAACGAGATGAACAAGTCTACTGAAGAGACGATTTGGAATTGTCCAAATGAAAAGGACTTAAACTCCATAAACCTGTCAGTTTAAGCCGACGAGATCATGGAGTGGGGGGCAGCTGATAAAGGTAAAATTGTGAATGTGAATACTCATGAATATAGTATCATAAAAGCGACGTTCAAAATAGACCCGTTGGCCTCATTTGTCATAAATGGCAGTTAAATAGCTTTAGGACGTCTACAGCATTAGGAAGACAAGGTTAACTTGCCATAAATGGAAAGCTGACACTACTAAGCTGAAGGAAATAGGCGAAGCTGACGACCCCGACGAGGGAGTAGGCGAAGTTGACGACCCCGACGAGGGAGTAGGCGAAGCTGACGACCCTAACATGGCCTTGCTTGGTCTCCACGTTTGCGTATATATAGAAATATCTTGGCCCATGCTTGGTGTTAATCAAAAAAACTCCTACAAGGAAAGGATTCCGAAAAATACACTCATGAGGATTCCTATAAGGAAAAGAACTCTACACCAAGGAAGAGAGGTCAACCCTTTACTACTATAAAAAGCCCCAATACCCTCACAAACCAAGGTACGCATAATTGACCTCGCTCTAGCACTTTAGAGTTATGAGAAGTTCTAACTTGACCTTCGGAGGGTATTTGGCCAGCACCACACTGGTGCTCTCTACAAGGTCTTCTCTTTTTGTTGTGCAGGTGTTGTTTCGAGTGTGCAAGAACCATGTGGCTCACTAGTGATTTTTTTGGCATTATCAGTTTCCAAAATATTATAGAAACTAGACATAAGTCATAAATATTTTTGTTTACACACAACAATAAAAGAGTGGTGTTAGCTAGGGTTAGTGCAAGTTTTATTAAAAATAACTAACAAACTGATATGTCTTTATAGGTTATTGAAATCCATCAATCATATTCATTGCTATATTTATTGGGTTATAAAAAACATAATAAAACAATATTTCGTCCTCCAGGTAATATGATGGTGGCAATTAAGTGCATGAAACAAGAGTCTCGGCAAGGTGCTCTTGAGTTTATGACAGAGATCAAAATGCTTTCTTAGCTTCGTAATGTGCACCTTGTGTCTCTCATTGGATATTGAGATGATTAGGGTGAGATGATACTTGTTTATGAGTACATGACAAATGGTACCCTACGCCACCACCTTTATGACACACCTAATGATCCCCTCACTTCAAAACAAAGGCTCCAAATATGCATAGGAACAACACATGGTTTGCACCACCTCCACACATGTACAAAGCATGCTATTATCCACCATGACGTTAAGACAACAAATATTCTAGTGGATGAGAAATGGGTATCCAAGGTGTCCGATTTCGGATTGTCCAAAATGGGTTTGAATAACACTGCTGTTAGTACCCTAGTAAAAGGGACATGGGGGTATTTGGATCCAGATTATGCAAGACGCCAACAATTGACTGAGAAATCCGATGTATACTCATTTGGTGTAGTGATGTTTGAAGTATTGTGTGCCCAGAAGGCACTAAATCCAAAACTCCAAAAAGAGCAGCAAAATTTGGCTAGTTGGGCTAAAAAATGCATTGATAGAGGGACCATAAGGAAGATCATTGATTCGAATTTGACGAATAAGATAGTGCCAGAGTGTTTAAAGGTGTATGTGGAACTTGCAGAAAGTTGTATATGTGATCATGGAATCCAATGGCCCACAATGAATGAAGTGATGGAAAAGCTAGAGTTTACATTAGAGCTCCAAGAGCAAGCAGTAGCGACCAAAGATACTGATTTAGAAGTGGTATCATTCCATGTTGCCACTGCCAATAGAGCTCCTTGGTACAAATTTTTTTACCATGGACAAGTGTTGGAGTCGAATAGTAGAACTGAGTTAAGTACAATCAATACTGGATTAAGTTACCCTAGTCTTGATTCTGTTACTATTAGCATCACAAGTGAAGATGTCTCCTTGGGCACTAAAATTAGTAGTTCTTAAGCTTTGTAATTATTGTTGTGTCTTTCTAGAGTGAATAACTACGATATGGTGTGATTATTGACTTATTGTTCTAGAAAAAATAAAATAATATGAAGTAAAATTTTTTTTTCCTTTTGCTTTTTTTTGTAACAGTAGATTACCAAAGATTTTTCTCTAAATGAGTTGAAATTAAGATTAGGGGACAATTAATTGACTTGTGGCTTTAGTGAAAAAAGAAAAAAGAAAAAAAAAGACATCCACATTTATTTACTAACATTTTTAATTAAAGAAATTATAAAACAACAATTAAGTAAATGATTCAAATATGTACAATAATTTCTTTGATGTTCAATATTTGTTATGGTTCCTATAACGAAGGTAGCATGAACCTTTAATTCTTCAAAACCTAAGAATTTGACTAGCACTTTAATATGTAAAATATATATATATATATATACACACTAGTTAGGGCAACATGTGCTTGTCGTGGAAAAAAAGTACTATAGTAATTAAGGTCAATTCTAGATTTTATTTGTATTATAAAACAAGATATGAATCATTTGATTTTTAAAGTATATAGGGATTTACATTAATCAAAAGAGACATTAATTTTAAGAATTTTGATAATTATATCGAAAAAAAAAGTTAATCTCATATGTTTAAGAATTTTGATCAACCACAAAGTTAGGGTAGTTATTTAACATATAAATATTTGTTTAACTATAATAATTTTTTAGTACCTACTTGCTAAAAACAATATATATATTCTCTAAAAACTTCTAAGAATGATAACGAATATCATCATCTTCCAACAATAAATAACTGAGTTTTGCTAAGAAATTTAAACTAAAAAAAAAAAAAAAAACAAAAGGCTTGTGTCATTGAATATCATCATTCTATCTTTTTAAGAATTTTTATCATTTAAAACTCAAAACACATAAAGAAAATTTTTAGGATGATAAAATTTAGCAGGAGTAATTTAGACATTACACAATAAAATATTTTAGAAATCATAAGCTTTCATTAGGGTTTAGCTGAGAGAATAAAAATATGACATATTTGCTATTTTCCAAAATTTTAAGGGAAAAATTGCATAATTTTAAAGATTAAGGAAGAATTGTAAACTACCCCAAACATAAAGGATGAAAAATGCTTTTTTCCTAAATTTTTATTTTTGTTTTTGCATGCAAAACTATGTGTTTTTACTTAAAATAGTGTGTAAATAAAAAAATATACAAAAGGTCAACTCAAAAAAATTGCATGTGGAATAGTGAATTTTGGCTCAACAAAGTTGATTAAACCAACAAAAAATTTCTAAAACACAATAGAACATTTTCATAATACCTTTATAATTTTGTTATATTTTATTTTAACTTGTAAAGAATTGACAATTCAGTAGTTTTGAAAATATTGCGACAACATCAAGATGTCTTAACATTTTTCACATAAAAAAATGTTATGTCCATGACATTTTCACAACAAATCTTAAGTAGTACGTTACTACAAGTTGTTATTGGTGGGCAAAAAGGTAGTTTCATTGGTAAGTTTAAATTAGAACCAATAACAATTTACCATATTTGATTTGTTATGAAAGTGTTGTAAAAATTATTGTGGACAAACCTGAAAGTTCAATATGGGTATGAAACACCCTTGAACGTTTTGACCCCAATTACAAAATTATCAACTTAGGCTTAATATCAAATGATTAACGTGCAGAACATGAAAATAAGCCAAACATAGAATTGATAAACAATCTAAACCAAATATAAACACATCCACAGCAGTAAATATAAGGCAAAGATAAAGGAAGAAAAGATGCAAACACATAGACAACACACGATGTGTTATCGAAGAGGAAACCGAAGCCCTCGGCGTAAAACCTCTCCACCGCCCTCCAAGCGATGAAATAATCCACTAAAGAATGTAATTGGGATACATGAACAGCAGAAGACCCTCCAAGTCTAATCTATCCAAGTACCTAAGCCCTCCAAGCTTCTTGCTTCAATGAGGTTACACCGAACCTATTTCTTCTTTAGCTTCCTGGATTCCGCTACTAGACCATAGCATCAACCAATGTAGATTGGTTCCTTCCTAACTGCTTCCCGACAGCACCAAATAAACCTTCTCACAGATGTGGGTGTGGTGAGATAAGGATTTGGTAAAAAGGCCTCTCAAGGGTATAATAATGGAGAGGAAGAGAGAAAAGGAATTTGTAGAGTCTCTAAGGCAAAGATTGGGGATGAGGCAATCTTGTTTTTCTCTAGGGTTTCTCTCACAAAATTCTCTCTGGAAGCTCTCTTCATTTGGTGGGTTTAAGGGTCTATATATAGTAGGGTGAGAAAGGAATGTGAAGAGTCTGTTTTTGCCAAACAGGGTAAGTTGGCGGCTTGACCTCGTGGCTTGTCCAAGTCGCGAGTTCAAGTCACGACGTAACGGCCTAGCTAGCTTGGGACTTTTGTCCTGTAGTGCGACAGCTGGTGTGACCCTTCAGCTTCCCTGTGTGCTTCTCACGTGCCTGCAGTTAGCGGCTTGCCAGTTGCGAGTCTGCAGTGAGTCCTAGCCGCGAAACTCTGCCATCTTGCACATACTTGAGCTTTTCTTCACATCTTCTCACACACTACTCTTACAATGATCCCACCTAAATATAGGGTTACTAAATGCTTAAATTACAAGCAAATTGGCACGGAATAAAGCCAACAAGATGGTTGATTAAATTCAACCTTACAAAACCAAAAATAATATAGCAAATATACTACAACTTTATGCATTCACAAAAAAAAAAAAAAAAAAAGGCCCAAAAAGTTAAACAAACCATAACTACTGTAGCAAAATTACTGTAACTTTTCCCATTCACTCTTTTTATGTATAATATATATATATATATATATATATAGAAATATACATTGCACTTACAATGTAAATTTATGTTGTAAACACATAAAAATTAGTAAATGTTGTACACATTTGCAAAATTTGTACAATTTTTTTTTTGCAAATGTATATAATATTTGCTACTTTTGGTGTGTATACAATATAAGATTACATTACAAGTAGAAAATAAACATATAAAGATCCTTTAAAAGAAAAAAAAAAGCTCAAACCAAGTTAGTGAACTTGAAGGAAAAAAAAGGAGGAAAAAGGCAAGTCACTAAACCAAAAATACTGTTCATAACACTATTCATGAGCTTATTCGCTCTTTTTATATATAGGGAAAAAGAGAACAAAATGATGATTGGGGAAGAAAAAAAAAGTGATGAACAATACATATTGAACAAACCAAAAGTACTGTAACTTTTATACATTCACCCAACAAGTGTCACAACATTTTCACAAAACATTTATTTTCAATTGTAATTGGTCACAGTTTCATATTTTTTTTATTTTATTTTGATTTATAAGAAATTGACACCTCAATAATTGTGAAAATATTGTGAAATTTGTTGTGTCAGTATAACAATATATATGCGGGTTTTTATAAATATTTAAAAGGGGAAAAAAGTACAAACGGAAGACTAAAGAAAAAAAAAAAAAAAAAAACGCTATAGCTACTGTAGCTACAGTGCCACTTGAACAAACCAAAGTGGCACTGTAGTAACTGTTCAAAACTTGGGGGGAAAAAAAAATGGCTCACTACACCAAAAGAGGCATTGTAGAGGCATTGCCTCTTCTTATATACTTAGTAGAAAAAAGAGCACAAATCAATGATTGGGAAAAAAAAAAAAGTACATATTGAACAAATCAAAAGTATTGTAGCTTTCACATATTCACCTAACAAGTGTCACAAAATTTTCACAAAACATTTATTTTCAGTTGTAGTTGGTCACAGTTTTATATTTTATTATTTTATTTTGACTTATAAGAAATTAACACCTCAATAATTGTGAAAATATTGTGAAATTTGTTGTGTCAGTATAACAATATATATACGAGTTTTTATAAATATTTAAAAGAAAAAAAGTACAAAAGGAAGACTGAAGGGAAAAAAAAAAAAATGTTGTAGCTACTGTAGCTACAGTGCCATTTGAACAAACAAAAAGTATAGTAGCTTTTACACATTCACCTAATAAGTGTCACAACATTTTCACAAAATATTTATTTTCAGTTGTAGTTGGTCACAGTTTCATATTTTATTATTTTATTTTAACTTATAAAAAATTGACATCTTGTTGTGCTAGTATAACAATATATATAAAAGAAAAAAAAAAGTACAAATGAAAGAAAAAAAAATGTAATTACTGTAGCTACAGTGCCGCTAGAATTGTAGCTATTGTTAGAAAAAAAAAAAAAAAAAAAAAAAAAAAAAAAAAAGAGGAAAAAGGCAAAGTGCTTCACCAAATTTCGTTAAATAAACAGTGCGTAAACACTGTAGCGGCATAGCCGCTTTTTATACAGTTAATAGATATAAAATGCCAAACACACCATTTTACTTTTTGAAAGTTAGCTAACGTGCTTTTTGGGCTATATATATATATATATATATATATATATAATTGTCTATCTATTTATATATTCAGAAACTTTTCTGCAAGGAATAGCCAAACCGTGACCACAATCACGAGGCATGGTTCATAGATGAGACATTTGAATGCGTCAAGACCATCATGAGACAAAATCAAAGGATGAGAAACATATGAGTGGCAAGAGCCAAGACTTTTCAATGGGACTTAAAAAAAAAAAAAAAAAAAAAAAAAAGACTTTCAATGGGACAAAGAACCTGGACCCACAATCTTGGAGACTTTTATAGGAGACAAGAACTTGGACCACATCCACAATCATGGACTACGCATAATAACTTGTACTCTCTACTAGTTCTAAGAAGAAGCTCTCAATACTTTTCAATGGGCTGTAGCCTTTTTGTATCCATCTTGATATATGGTGTGCGGTCACAGATTCAAAGATCTATCAAGGGAAAAATAGTGTATGCCCTAGGTGCATGAGATATCATCTCTATATTAAGTATCAACTATTTGTTTCTCGTAGGGTTGTATATGAGTCGATTTGGGTCAGTTTTGAACTCAACTCGAAACCGACGAGCTCAAGTCAAGTGGAAGATGACAGGACTTGCAACTGACTACCAATTAACATGGGTTGAGTTGGATTGGGCTTAGGCAGACGAGTGACTGATTCGGGCGAAATCGATTAAGAAGTGGTGGTGGTGGCAATTTGAGCAGAGGAGAGCAAGACTTTGTCTAAATTGGGCAGAGAAGTGCTTAATATCATTGGATTTGAGTTGAGAAGAGATTGACATGGTCGAATCTGGCAAAATTTGTGCCAAACGTGGCCGAATCTTAGTGGATCTGTACTAGACATGGCTGAATCTTAGCGGATCTATGCCAAATTTGGCTGGATCTTAGTGGAAGAGGGTCAAACGTGGTTGGATCTAAGTGGAGGAGGCCTCATCTTTGCCAGATTTGGGTGGATTCAACCTTAGTTTGATGGGTTTCTTCGTTGAGTCGAGTGGGCTTTGGTATTAGAAGAGGAAACCGCCACTCAACTCAACGGAGTCGGTTTTAGAAGGTTGAGACCGGCACTGACCACCAGAGGCGTCGAATTGGGCTACGGCGGGTCGATTTGGTCGGTTTGCTAGTTTGCTTAGATAGCCCTGGCCTTCCTGGTTCTTGATGTGAAATGTTTCACATGACACTTGTATATCAGGTAGTATAAATATTATTACACACATTTTGTCACACACATGATTATACATGCCTCTAATTTCCATTGAAATCATGAGTTACATTTTTTGTGCATTTTATGAGTGTGTGTAAACTTGAGTATATTAGGGTGTGCATAATAAACATCACCCATCATGAATACAAATGTGAAAGAGTATGGAGATTGTTAAATATGAAATAATCTGAGCCTAAATCAAAATATTATTAAATGTGATTAATGTCAAATAAATAATATAATAAATAAATAGCTAGTTTTTATTTTTATTTTTTTTATTAGAGAAATTTCATGAACACAACAAAATCTCACAATATCTTTACAATAATCTTATTTTGAACTGTTGTGAGTTTGGGGTATAATTTTATTATATTTTAACATACAGTAAATTAACATCTCAATTTATTGAAAACATAATGTGAGATTTTTTATTATAATAATAGAACTCTTTACATTACGTTTAAAAATGATGAATCAGAATAAAATTTAGGTTTAATTATACATTTATTGCTTGTTTTGGTCCAACTTTTCAGCTAGTTTTTAGATTTTATGTACAAATATTTAGTGGGTTCCTATTTGATAAATTGGTAAAGTTTCTAATAGTTTAATAAGAGATATGGGGATCAATCCCCACCTACACTATAACCGATTAATGTCTTGGTCTGATGATAAAGAGTAGATTCATAAGAAACATACGTCATAGGTTGAAACTCTATAAAAAAAATGTACAAATTTTTAAAACTCACTTTTTCTTCACTTTTTATAACTTTTTTTCAAAATACAAACATACTTTGGCACACATTTAGTAAACAAAATAGCAAAAAGCTAAATAAACTAGAACAAAATTAGCTACAAACTTGGTTGTAGCTTAAGGCTATAACTTGCATTAAAAAAAATTAATTTTTCTTCACTTTTTATAACTTTTTTCAAAATACAAACATACTTTGGCACACATTTAGTAAACAAAATAGCCAAAAGCTAAATAAACTAAAACAAAATTTAGTTACAAACTTGGTTGTAGCCTAAGGCTGTATCTTCCATTAAAAAAATTAACATAACTACATATTTTGAAAAACTAAATTGATCCTAAATGCACGCTTAATCCTCAACTTTTATTGCGTATTTTATTATGGTATTCATCTTCTGAAATGTTTGTTTTTGTTGTTGATTCTCACTTCGATATGAGTAATACAATTGATATAACAAAAAGTTACAATAATTTCTAATTTAAATTATGTGGCATGTTAATTTAAGAATATTGTAAAATTATTGCAAATTTTTTTTTCCCATCCATTGCATTCTATATGCATAGATCTTTTCACTCAAATAACACCAAGAAAACTGTTTTCATCATAGCTACTCTTTTCTTTGGCCACCAAAGGCTAGACTAGCCTTTAATGAGTCATCCCATGACCCATTTCTTACGCATACACTATTTATGTGATTACTGATTATTGTTTTTATGAATGGTCATTGTCCTCACTTGGTAGGAGTGGCTTTTAGAGCTTAAAAACGAAAAAGAGATGAGGATGGTTTCAAAATAATTTCCCATTAAAGTGGGGTAATATTATGGATGGGATTGGGAGATTTTCTTTTCAAGCATCTACCTCTAACTTGTGTCATTACTTTTCCACTTGTTGAAGTCAAAGCTTCCAAACAATTTTGACGATGTTTTGGAGTGTTTTCATATATTTTACTGATAAAATCATTAACAACAAAATTATCATTTAGAATAACTGTATCGGGGGCCTCTATCATGTGGGTCATGCTCATACTAATAGTGAAATTCTATCAATTATCCATATCAATTATCTTAACAACAACTTTAGACACATAGGCGATAAAACTTAATAAATAAATGACCCCAAAATTCAACTCTATGATCCTCTTTAATCCTTCAGTGAAATTGTAACTCAATTATTTGCTAGAATTATGTTTAGCTCTACCTTTTTGGCATCATTATTATAGACGTTGATCTCGAACTATAAATTTATGGTTTTATTAGAGGTTTAAAATAAAAGTTGTTTTAAATTTTGTTCTCGGTATAGTTATATATATATATATATATATATATATATATATATATATATAAGTGTGTGTTTAGAATTTTGATCTAAATAGTCATTGAAAGGGGAAAATATATTTTTATTTCAAATTGAAAATTCGTTTTTTCATCTTTAATTCCATACTATGAATTGTGTAACACATGATATGGCTTAGCTTAGATGTCATATACTAATGTTTAAAGGGGATGGCAAGGTTGTCGTAATTGGTTTGCAGATAATTAGTACAACTTTGGGAACAAATAAGGAATTTAAAGTTTTGAGGTGATGTTCAACACACTTGAATAACTACATCAGACACATATTATTTCAAAGAGTAGCTCAGCCCAATAATAATGTATGTTGCTATTGTTATTCATATGTTACAAGTTTTGAGTTAAATAATAAAAATCTTATGAATAAGTTGTTTGTGTTTCACTTTATACTTCATGCACTTTGGGGTTGCGAACAGCTTTCACAGGTGTGGGGAACGCTGTCTACCTTTTCGTTCAGGCAGATGAGGACATTTTCATCAATCCAGGAAGTGCTCACTTACACGGACAAAGAACAGAAAAATCCGGAATTGCTGGCCTCAGTGATGTGGACCCTGTGGTATCGCCGAAACAAAGTTCGTACGTCTTCAACGGATTTCCCACTAGCACAGGTTGCACCTTCAGCGATTCAGGCCTTGGAAGACTTTCGACAAGTGAATTCATTGGATGCCACACACTTCAGAGACTCTTCTCTTCCTCGGGTTCGATGGTCACCACCAGCAGAGGGGGAAATCAAAGTTAACTTTGATGGAGCTCAGTTTAAAGATATGGGCAAAGCAGGTTTAGGGGCTGTTATTCGAAATAGCAGAGGACAAGCTCTAGCCTCTCTATCAGAGCAAGCACCTCTCCCCTTCTCACCAGATATCACAGAAGCTTTGGCGGCAGCTAGAGCTATTGCTTTCGCACAGGGGCTTGGTTTCACTTCATTCATACTAGAAGGCGATTCCGCAAATATAATAAAAACTCTGAAGTCTGAAGAGCCATCTCTATCCTCCTTTGGTCATATTCTCAGCTCAGCAAAATCCATGATGACAGATGGAAATATTAGATTCTCTCACGTTGGTCGAACGGGTAATATGGTAGCACACAACCTAGCCCAACATGCTAGACATGTTAGGGGTTTTTCAGTATGGATGGAGAATATCCCTCCACACCTTTCTCATGTATTCTATGCCGATTATGGCTGATTTATTCTCTTCTCAATAAAATTATAGTTCTTGATTCTCAAAAAAAAAAAAAAAAAAAAAAAATTACTTTCCAAAAATAAAAAAAATAAAAAAATAAATAAAGGTTTGGAGGTATGACAAGGGATTCTCAAAGAACTGGAAACAATCCGTATTAACTAATTTCTGAATGAAAGGTTTCAAGCTGAGCGTTTTAAAAACATTTTCTTATTTAATATATAATTTATTTTATATATATGTTTTTTTTTTTCTTCTAAATGAGGTATTGTGTGTGTGTGTGTATAATATTAAGTTGATATTGATATTATCTAACCATTTAACCTTTTCATATAACATAGTAAACATTAGATGATTATTAGAATCGGTTAAGTTGAAGAAACGTTTGAATTAAATAATTATTGTTGCTTATATGTTTATTTATAAATACAGTTTATAAGTATGTTTATGATTAACATGGTTATATGTCTAATGGTTTTTTTAAGCAAGTGTTTAATATATAGCCTATCTTGCAAGAATAAGTAAAGGTATTTTTAATTTGTTGTCGTCATTTAGTTAGTTTAGTCCATAAACGTTACAACTAAATTACTTATTTAAATTATGTTTAGCCCTGACTTTTTAGGAAAGTAGAGGAATTTAAGAGGTTTTGTTTCTTCCGAATTAAGGGTTATAACTCATTTTTATTTTGAATAGTTTCAAAAGTTTCCATTGTAATTTATGTATTCAGTATTAGGTTAATTAGGACTTTTCTATAGTGTTTTGTCTCTAATTTACGTAACTATAAATTTTTTACAAACATATTAAATATTTTTTAGTATTATTAAAAACTCATTCAATCATTCCTAGTCTTCTGCATTTTTGCATCAAATTTATAATCATCAAACCATTTTTTAGTGTTGTTCAGCCAACTATGGCTTGGGTGGTAAGAAAAACACATTTAGATTAGTTTAATGGTTTTTAGTCCACGAGTAGATTTGACATCATTATAATTGATGTTGATTTCGGAGTATAAGTTTAATGATTTTTTTAGAGATTTTGTTTCAATTTTTGCACTTATTATAGTTACATATTTGTTTAGAGTTTTGTTTTAGGTAGTAATTGAAAGAGGGGCCACGGGAAGGGGTGGGGGGGGGGGGGGGGGGGGGGCAGAGCTCTATTTCAAATCTAGAATTTGTTTGTTCAACTTGATCCAAAATAATTTTCATTGTTATGTTTATACATATGTTCAATTTTTTAGATAAATATATCTAAGATTTATACGTCTATAATTGTGTTTAGGGTTATTATGTAAAATATTGGTATTATCTCACTTATTAACCTTTCATATAACATAATAAACATTAGGATAGGTGGAGTCGAAAAAACTTTTGAATAAATAATTGTAGATATTGGTATTGTTAGGGCATATGTGATTCACTTGTTAGGAACATATGTCACTATTTTATGTAATTGACTAATTCTTTGACAAAACGCACTTTACTTGTATTTGGGTAGATCTAGGATGTGTTTAATATTTCAAGAAATCTTGTTTCAAGATCAAGTGTTAAAACCATGCAAGTCTATCCAAGATTCAAGCTGAAAAGTGCAAGTTCATTAAAGCTCGACAGCTAGTATCTATCGAGCTTGAAGAGTTGTTCCAGCCCCGTGGCTTGACAGTTGCTCGACAGATGGCTATCTGTTAAGGTTTATGAAAAACTAATTTTTTGTTCAGTTTTAACTCTAATTTGTGATTATGTGTTTGGGCTTTCTTTCCTCACAACCCTAGACATATAAAAAGATTATTTTAAGGGCTATAAAAGGTGGACATAAGTTGCACAAGTGTTGAGTAAAGTTTGTTCAAGCAAATTGTGACCGGAGACAGAGTTTTGTCCTAGTTCATCTTCTTTGGGAAGAAGTTGCTGTGTTTGTACATCGTAGGGTTTTGTGACCAAGCATCTTCTCGGTCTTCATCGTGTGATGAACTAAATAATTTTGCCAACAACCTTCTCTAGTTGGTGGTTAAAGTCGCATATTGGGATCTGCGCAATTGGTTAGTCACGTACTGGGAGTCGTGCATTACAAGGATAGATTGTCACTACAGAACAAGTCCAATTGGGTATTGGGGTAAGGGTTCAACTGTAGGTTGGTATAACATACTGAGATTCCTTTACTTGTAATCGCTTGTTGTGATAGTAGTGGATTCTCGGGAGTAGTGACCTTAAAATCACCCGGTGGGATTTTTGCAATGTTGGTTTTCCCCATTCATAAACAAATCACTGTGTCAATTTAATTTCTGCTGCATACTTAGTTTATTGGTGATTTGTTTGTGCTACCACGCATTTGCATGTTAATTTGATTAATTAATAAACTTGACTAATTAATTAATTAATTCATCACAAGGGGTCAATACGTTTTTGGCATATCAGGTATGATTATAAATATGGTTAAGATTTATTTTTTTATAAGTAAGTTTAAAATTAATACAGTTATATGTTTAATGGTTTTTTAAGTGAGTGTTTGATAACTTGACCTATTTTGTTACTAAAGGGCTTTATAGAAATCTCATTCTTTTGAGGGGAAGCCAAATTCTATGAAAGTTGAAAATTGGCTCCTATAAATAAGGTTTTCGAAGAAATGGATTATGAGAGGGGTTTTACCATTAATATGTCATGACATGAGGAAAGTGTTTGCCACACTTGTGCTATATTCCAAAACAATTTGTCATGTTACAATCAAGAGTCCTTGTAATCATTTACATTGCCTAGTTCGACCTAGTTAATGTGGGACTTAATACTATGAGAGATCGTGATCTTGGCCTGCCAATTGGTTCTAATCAGGCCAAACCCACGTGAATGGGTAAGTTTGTGATCGTGTCCCTTAAAATGGAAAGCCCACTTGAAAACACATTTCCCCCTAAATCATGGGTTCATAATAGAGTCATTACTTATTTAAGGAAAAAATAAAAAATAAAACCTTTATAAATAATACATGCTTCCTTGAATCATTGAATTTGAAATTACATGCTTCATTGAATCATTGGCAAAGTGGGTGCTTGAAATTATATCAATGGGTTTGCAGGTAGTGACCACAACACAAACAGCGGCTCCCAAGTATTTTCCAGATTCCCTAGTATCTTCCTAGGCGACGTTTATGGCTAATTGGAGGCTTGATGGTTTGATTTGTTTGAAAAATAGGGGCTTTGATACCCCTTATTATTAACAGAAGAGGTGAGTTTGATGGTCATAACCACCACGTGAAGGCTGCTGTGGCATCATCTCCGTTGGCGTCTTTGCATGGTTGGAGGCAGTGGTATTTATGTTTTACTTTGATCGAAGTTGATTTTCTGAAACATAGAGATATTGAGAAAGAATTTGGTGTGCTAGACTCTATTCATTACTTTGTAAAATTTTGTAAAAATTTGACGACATGGTAGTATTGGAAAGTGTAAACTATAAAAGGTTTACACTACATCCCTATCAAGTTCAGATTCATTCAATATCACAATGGGAAGGTGAAAGCTCAAGAAAATAATTCATTCAACTTTAATTAATCTCACTCTGCTTGATTCTATATATTTTGAAAACTGTAAATCTATATCTATATATTACTAAAAGCTGAAGCGTGACATTTATTGATGTTGAGCTCCTGTTGCGCCACCTCATCGTCATGTCATTCGCCATATAATTATTATTTATTATTTATTCCCTTTTTTTTTTTACAATATATATATATATATATATATAAATAGATTATTGACTTTACATATTCATTTTTGTCGGTTTTAACATCTATATATATTTCTTTTTTAACTCCCCAATATATATTGTGGGAGTAAAAGCCTAGCATCATATATTGGGCCTTGGGCTTTATCTGGGGATATGGTGTGTTTGAGGAAGGGTAAGTAACTAAGAGAAGCCCCAAGTTCAGAATTATAAAAAGATGGAGTGGAGGAAGATGGTCCGAGGAGAAGCTCCTTCTTGGATATGATTAAGTACTGATCAGCTCTGTATTTCAGCCATTTAGGTGACCTTCTAGGAGATTTCCACGATAAGGATGATCCTCATGCATGTACAGAAGAGATAAGAACCCAAAAATATCTAAGGGAAAAGCTACTACGATCGCATTAAATGCATTGCAGCTACTTTTCTGGTCACATTTATGTGGAGAGGATCCCTGAACAGTGAAAACCCCACCCACTATGATTCACAGAAAGCCAAAAAAGATGCCTGATGGAACATATACTCAAGTTGAGGCTTAGATGATGGACAAGTGTAGGATCAAGATGGGTAGAGAGGAACTATATATTGTGAAAGATCTCCCATGAGAGAGCGATCGAAAGAAAAAGAAAAGGAACATTGTAGCAATAAAAGCAGAATTTGTAGTCATCTTTACTAGATTTTATAACACTTTTTGCCTCCTTGGACATTACCTTCATGCAAGATTATTGACTTTGTTATCATTTGATCATGTCTAAAACCCATACTAGTCTTTGTTAATTTCATTAAAGCCCAGATCTTCAAACCACTATTTACAAATTCTATTGTATTGGGCTTACTGGGCCAAAGTCTTATACACAATTAGCGCCGTCTGTGGGAAGATCTTGTGCAAGAGTGAAGATAACGGTCAGCCATGGCATAACTAGGTCCATAACCAACTGAATCGAGGGGCTCCTAGCATGGTGACCCTTTTGTTAACCTCGAGCAGCGAGGTGACTGTGAAGGGAGTGTACATACCACCCATACGGATAGAAGTCAACCTTGAGGTGGAAGCCATATTTCCCATGCGAAAAGCAATAGGGGTGTAAAGTTTTTAGACCCCTTAAAACACAATTGGATTAAACTAGTTATTTGGCCAAGTGATTAACTTAGTCAAATTATGCAAATCTAGGTTATCACAATCAAACAATCATATCAGGTATAGCAGCGGAAAAATAAATAACACAATGATATGATGACACAGGAAAACCAAACCGGTAAGAAACTTGGGGAGGATTTAACCTAGCTATCCTCAAGGTAAACTTGAATCCACTATATGAAAGAATCGAAATTTGTACAATAGAATTTAGACTACTGACATTCTATTGCTACCCACCAGTAAAACTTACTGACACGACCACGTGCAAGCTTTGAGACCACGGACTCCTTCTTTCTTGGATTCTCTAGCAAGTACAAGCACCCTTGCTTGTGTATCTTTAAGCTCCTATGGCAGCAACTGAATGATCATCAAGTTCTTGAAGAAATCTCCTCCTTGATAATCCTAAGCTTGTGTGAAGGAAAACTTCTTAAAGATCTCACAAGAGATTCACAAAAACAGCAATATAAGCAACAAAGACCTTAGAGAGTTTTGGGTATAAAACCCTAGATACAAAAGAGGCACTCTCTTTTTTCTTTTAAAAGTCTTTTAAAAACGTGCTTAAGGTTTTCTTTATATACTAGGAGAAGTAGATCTGAAACCATAATCCTTAATGGGCTTGGGCAGAGTTGGAAAATTCTGCAAAAAAAACGATCTGCCCGTGTTTCAATTGATCGAGTCTAATTTTCGATCGATCGAGCCAGGCAAATTTACATGGTAAATCCTGCAGAACACTCGATTCCAACTTTACATATAAATACATTTTGAGCAAGTCTAAAACAAAACTAAACAACCTGTTTTGATCATGGTTTGCCAATAATACAAATTAGAGTTCTAACACATTAGTTCCTAAGTACTTAGAACCTAACAAGGGGCATGCAACTGGAGATTGACCAACTGAAAAAGGGACTTACGCCATGCACAAACGAAAAGAGCATCATCGAACCATGATGTTTCCTCTGATGATGAAAGGGACGTTAATTATAGGCGGAGTTACCGAACCCCGCCTAGTGAGTCTTTTTCCTACGAAGAGGAGCACCATCGTGAGCAGCATCATAAAAGGCCACCACGAAAAGGTGTGGGAAATGGTGCTATGAGCAGGGCCCTGAACCAAATTTTCAAGTCGCCTTTCACGCGTAAAATTGAAGATGCAAGACTCCCTCGGCATTTCCATCAATCGACATTCACCATTTATAACAGTTGAACAGATCCTGTGGATCACGTGAGCCAATACAACCAGAGAATGGCTATATATGCCAAGGAAGAGGCCTTGATGTGTAAAGTTTTCCTATCTAGTCTAGGACCGTCGCGATGAGATGAATCATACTTCAAATGGCCGAACAAAATGGCAGAAAACCCTTAAAGGCGAAATTAGAACCTTCACTGCCAGTACCACTAGGAGCAAGGACATACCACAGAAAATTGCAGAAATCTGTGGGACCATTTGCACCAACTCGTCTGAGAGGGAAACTTGAAGCATCTCTTGCATCACTCCAGTGTCCAAGGTAGTCAAATTAACTCAGAACCCAGGAGAGACAACTCTACAAGGCTTCCTTTGGGGACAATTAACATCATATTTGTTGCTCCAAGAAGAACTGGTTGCTCTCCTTCCAGGGTTATGTTAGTGGCTCGGCTATAGGCCGAGGGCTCCAATATGGAAACCAAGAGGGCCAGAACAGAATTTCAGCCGGTCCTGGATTTCTCAAATCAGGACAAGGTTAGAACCATGCAACCCCACGATGATGCTCTAGTGGTCACGCTAAGGGTTGGGGGCTACGATATGAAGAGGGTAATGGTGGATCAAGGTAGTGGCGCTGAGATCATGTACCCCGACTTGTATAAGGGGCTGAATATAAAATTTGAGGACCTAAAGGCCTACACTTCCTCGTTGGTAAGTTTCGATGGGAAAGTTGTCATTCCAAGGGGGTAAATCAAATTACCCATACAAACTGGTTCAAAAATAGTGGAGGTGGACTTCATAGTGGTGGATGCCAATTCCTCATATACAGCCTTAATGGGCAGGCCTTGGCTTCACGCCCTAGGGGCTGTCTTTTCTACTCTGCACCAAAATGTGAAATTCCCATCTGGGGGCCAGATTTAAGAGATTATTGGAAGTCAGTCTACAGCTAGGCAATGCCTGGTGGTTGCCATCTGACACCAACCCGAGGATGAGTCTTTGACCCATGTTGAAGGGAACTCATAGCAATTAAGGATTCAGGTGTCACCTGTTAATGGGTTAGCCGAGGAGGCAAAATGCGAGGATTTAATAAAGGTGATTATTGACGATGGCCCTGAGAAATTCTTTCAAATTGGGTCTCAATTGCCCATTGAAAAAAAGGAATAGCTGTTGGAGTTTCTAAAAAGGAACATGGATGTATTTGCCTGGAATGCTTATGAGGCTCTAGGGGTGGATCCTAACTTCATCTGTCATCATCTGAATGTCAACCCGTTTGTTACTCCTAAGAAGCAACCACCTCGACGTCCGTCCAAGGATCACGTAGATGCAATATGAGATGAAGTAACGAAGCTTAAGTGTGCAGGGGCTATCAAGGAAATTTTCTATCCTAAATGGTTGGGCAACACTGTAGTGGTAAAAAAGAAGAATGGAAAGTGGCGAGTGTGTGTGGACTTCACTGATTTGAATAAAGCATGTCCAAAAGATCCTTTCCCCATGCCTCGGATAGATTAGCTGGTAGATGCTACCGTGGGCCACCCTCGGATGAGCTTCTTGGATGCCTTCCAAGGCTATCACTAGATACCGTTAGCTCTGGATGATCAAGAAAAAACAGCTTTCGTTACCTCTACTGGGAATTATCATTACAAAGTAATGCCTTTTGGTCTGAAAAATGCAGGCTATACGTATCAAAGGATGATGACCAGAATGTTTGAACCACAGTTGGGAAAAAGTATTGAAGTCTATATAGACGGCATGGTGGTAAAGAGCAAGGTGGAGTCCGAGCACATAGGAGATCTCGGAAACATTTTTGAGATCCTGAGAAAACACAAGTTACACCTTAATGCTTCCAAATGTTCGTTTGGTATTAGATCAAGCAAGTTTCTGGGTTATATGGTGACTCACCGTGGAATTGAAGTTAACCTTGATCAAATCAAGGCAATTAACAGCTTACAACCACCTCAGAATCCCAAGGAGGTCCAGAAGCTTACTAGAATGACTGCTGCTTTAAATTGGTTTATTTCCCGATCAGCTGATAGATGTCATCCTTTTTTCCTCCTAATGAATAAGTGGAAGGGATTCGAGTGGACCGATAAGTGTGCTTCAGCTTTTTAGCAACTTAAGGAATATTTATCTCGGCCATCTATTATGTCCAGCCCAGAGGTAGATGAAGTCCTATTTGCTTATATTGCTGTGGCCCCTCATGCAGTAAGTCTCGTAGTAATCAGAGTTGACAGTGGCATACAACGGCCAGTCTATTATGTAAGTAAATCTCTACAAGAAGCAGAGGTTCGTTATCTACCACTGGAAAATGCCATCTTGGTAGTGGTGCATGCCACACGAAAGCTCCCCCATTATTTCCAGGTGCACACGGTTATCGTCCTTACCCAACTTCCTCTCAGGTCCATACTATAGAGCACTGATTACACAGGAAGGATTGCTAAGTGGGGCACCATCCTAGGGGCTTTCGACGTCAAGTACATGCTTCGTACTTCTATCAAAGGCTAGGTTCTTGCAGACCTAGTAGCTGAATTCACTGAACCGTCATTAGAAGAAATAGTAGAAACATAGCACATGGATGAAAAATCAGTTGGCACCATCTCCCTGCAAGCGCCTTTGTGTTAGACGGTGTATGTTGATGGGGTAGCTAATCAAAGGGGATCTAGAGTGGGGTTAGTCCTGATCTCACCCGGAAAGCTCACCATTGAAAAATCATTAAGATTGGACTTCTCGGCCACTAATAATAAGGCCGAGTACAAAGCTTTGTTGGAAGGAATGTCCATGGTGCAAAGAATGGGAGGGAAGGCAGTAGCGATGTTCTCCGACTTAAGGTTGGTCGTCAGCCAGGTGACTAGCGAACTAGAGGCAAGAGATAAGAGAATGCAAGGGTATCTAAGTCAAGCTATGCATCTGCAGTCAAGATTCGAATCATTCAGCTTATTGCACGTCCCCAGGAATGGAACACATATGCTGATTCTTTGGCCACTCTTGCAACCTCCTCGGATCAAAGCTTACCTCGGGTTATCCTTCTAGAAGACTTGTGCTTACCTAGGGAAGAAAAGGAGGAAGTGGTCCGAGTTCATCAAGTCAGAGTAAGTCCTAGCTGGATGGATCCCATAGTACTATTCTTGAAGGAAGACATCCTATCAGGGATAAGTCCGAAGCTGACAAGATATGGAGAAATGAGCCTCATTTCTCCATATCCGAGGATAAAAAATTGTATAAGCGCTCTTTCTTAGGGCTTATCTACTTTGCATCTATCCTGAGGCATCAAAGCTGCTCCTTGAGGAATTATATGAAGGGATTTATAGAAGCCATACAAGTGGTAGATCTTTATCCCATAGAGCTATCACTCAGGGTTATTGATGGCCGAATATGCAAAAAGAGGCCTAGGAATATGTGAAAAAGTGCGACCAATGCCAAAGATTCGCGTCAAACATACACCAACCAGGCGGATTGCTTAATCCCCTGTCCAGCCCTTGGCCATTTGCTCAATGGGGCTTAGACATAGTTGGCCCTTTCCTTAAAGTAGCAGGGAACAAAAGATATTTGTTGGTCGGCACAGACTATTTCACCAAATGGATTGAAGTTGAGCCCTTGGCGAATATCAGAGATGTAGATACCAAAAAGTTTGCGTGGAAAAACATTGTCACGCGATTTGGGGTCCCTCAAACTCTCATCTTAGACAACGACCTTTAGTTTAACAGCAAATCTTTTAGAAGATATTGTTGTGATCTAGGAATTACAAACCGGTATTCCACCCTAGCCTATCCTTAGGAAAATGGACAAGCCAAGGCAGTAAACAAAACCATTGCGAATGGACTTAAGAAAAGACTAGATGATGCAAAGGGAAGATGGGCAGAAGAGCTCTCACATGTCCTCTAGACATGCAGAACCATGCCTCGGAGATTCACAGGAGAAACTCCTTTTTCAATGACATATGGAGCTGAGGCTATCATCCCTCTAGAAACTGGCTTCCCAACGCTAAGGACAAGCTCATTCAATCTAAGTAATAACAACGAGTTACTAGAAAAAAGTCTTGACTTGTTCGAGGAAAGAAGAGAAAGTGCAATGGTGTATTTGGCCTACTACCAACACAAACTCAAGCAAGGTTATGATGCTAACGTGAAGCCAAGACCACTAGCTCTTGATGACTTGGTATTGACGAGGGTTTTAGGTACTGCAAAAAACCCAGCATGGGGAAGGCTAGGACCCAATTAGGAAGGACCATACCGCATCACCTCGATCGCTGGTATAGGAGCATACTTTCTAAAAGATTTAGATGAATATGTAATACCGCGCCCTTGGAATGTAAATAACCTAAAAAGGTATTATTACTAATAAAAATTTCCTTTTACCAATATATTCTTCACTTACTTGAAGGCACTATACTTATCAATTTTTAATTTCTATAAGTGTTAAACAGAACCTTAGTCATGCCTGTAGTCCTCGGACTAGATGCTTTGGGGAAATTAACATTCATTTTCATTTTTTTATAAGTGTTAAATAGAACCTTAGTCATGTCTGTAGTCCTCGGACCAGATGCTTTGGGGAAATTAACATTCATTGTCATTTTTTATAAGTGTTAAGCAGAACCTTAGTCATGCCTGTAGTCCTCGGACTAGATGCTTTGGGAAAATTAACATTCATTTTCATTTTTTTTTTATAAGTGTTAAATAGAACCTTAGTCATGCCTATAGTCCTCGGACTAGAGGCTTTGGGGAAATTAACATTCATTGTCATTTTTTATAAGTGTTAAACAGAACTTTATTCATGCCTGTAGTCCTCAAGCCAGATGTTTTGGGGAAATTAACATTTATTGTCATTTTTTATAACATTTTTACAAGTGTTTAAACTAAAACCCAATGATGCTTGAGGTCCTCGAACTAGATGCTTTGGGAAAATTAACATTCATTGTCATTTTTTTCATAAGTGTTAAATAGAACCTTAGTCATACTTGTAGTCCTCGGACTAGATGCTTTGGGGAAATTAACATTCATTGTTATTTTTATAAATGTTAAACAGAACCTTAGTCATGCCTGTAGTCCTCGGACCAGATGTTTTGGGAAAATTAACATTCATTGTCATTTTCTATAACATCTTTACAAGTGTTTAAACTAAAACCCAATAATGCTTGAGGTCCTCGAACCAGAGGCTTTGGGGAAATTAACATTCATTGTCATTTTTTATAACACCTTTACAAGTGTTTAAACTAAAACCCAATGATGCTTGAAGTCATCGGACCAGATGATTTGGGAAGGTTAACGTTCAATGGCATCTTTGTATGTGTTTACACTGAACCTAAGGCGTGTATGTTTCTTTTCTTATTCCTTACAAAGTTCACTATTCAACTTTATTAGATTTGTCCTTCATTGATACTTAGTCAAAATTATTTGTAATTAAGGATCATTGATAATAACAGTGAGTCTGCAAGTGTTTAAAGAAAAGATGCGAGAAACAGAAATAAAAGTTTATTCATTAATCACAGAGGAAGAGTACATTAAACTAAGTGACAGAATGCCATTTCAAAACAAAAAAAAGAAAAAAAGAAAAAAGGAAAAGTACTCGAAATGCTAAACCTACGTCTTAGAGGCTAGTGGATCATCTTTTTGGCTAGGTTTGGAGATAGTAGCATCCTTGGCTTTAGGATCAGCTTTTTTGCCTTAGACACAGCTTTTTTATCCTCAGCTTCAGAAAGAGCCTTCTTCTTCTGCTTGTCTTGGAGTCCTTCAGCTTCCTTTCCCTGGTCATCTACTTGGCCAGATCCTTTTGAAGTTTCAGCAGGAACAAGAGCAGTCTCACTTGTAAGGGGCTGCTCTAATACCTCTAGCAGATGCTCAGGAGGAGAAGGATCAGAACTTGGGAGCTCATGAATTTCTGGATGATAGTATATGCTTCCAGATTGCCTCAAAATGGAGTCTGCTGGGACTCCTGCAGCATCAAGGGCCTTGCCCCATGACATGCTGCAGTATTTCCTGTAAACCCCTAAGAGTTCCTCAGCCAGCCTTATCTGCGTTTCTTCTACCCCGAGCAGGTAAGACGCTAATTTCTCCGCCTCAACTACTTCCTTAGCTAACTAAGCAGCCTTCTTAATCCTCTGAATTTCGGCCTTAAGGTCCAGGACTAGCTGCTTTTCCGTAGCCAAATTTATCTCTGTTATATGCAGCTGCTGATGTTGATCCTCAGCTTGTCTTTCTGCTGTTTTTAAGCCTGCCTCAGCACTATTCTTTTCCTGAATTGCCCCCTTTAGCTTCTCAAACAGCACAGCTTGCTTCTCTCTGAGTGCCCCCAAAATTTTTTCAATCTCGGTACGGGATTGGGCCTCTGCTCTGGCTTGATTCCGAGCATCCTTGACCCAATCCTCAGCCACATATACTTGTTGTGTGATCTGCATAAAAAGAACATAAGTCTAACCTGAGAAGAGTGAAATATAGAAAATAGCAACTAAGTATGCAACTAGAAGAAGGAGTTAAATCACTTACCATAGCAAGGTCCCTCTTCAGGGACAAAAAGAGATCCAGTTGCTTAAAGCGCTTTTATGCCTCCATGTCCCTCGGCAGAAGTAATGGCTGCTCAAGGGCTTCAGTAATATGACCCGCGTGCCCCCTTTGGTAATTGCGGACCAAGGCATCCCAAGGAATAGGAGCACCATCCACATCCAGTCGTGGAGACCACACTCTCGATGGTCGGCGCACTTCGGCCTTAACAAACTCATCCCTACATTCAACAGAAGGGGATCTCCTGCCTCGGTTGTCGGCCATTTTTTGTTGTTTCTTCCCCTTTTGAGGGCCCACCTCGCCTTCTTCTAAAGTCTCGCTTGGCCTTTTCTTTTTCAAATCAAGAATTGGCTTCAGTCCGAGGCCAGTAGGAAGCTGAGGAGGGGGAAGAGGAAGATTAGCTAAGGGCTAGGACTTATTGGTTTCTTTTTATGCGGGTGCTTTATTTCTCCCCTTCATAAGGTCCCTTAAACTTTTGATTCCCGCATTCAAAGCAATCTTGTCTCCTTCTTCTTCTGAAGTATCGTTTGGAAGGGCAACAACGAGAGCTGGCGTGTGAACAGTGGAATCCTTGTTAGGCTCTTCCTTAGCGTTTGAGGTTGATACTACTTGTATCCCTTGAGGCTCTTCCTTTCCAAAACGAAAATTATCAATCTCTTCTTCAAGCGAAGAGTTTGAAGAGGCAACCCCTTCTCCGACTGCTGTAGTTTCAAGAGGAACTTATTGAATTGGTGGGACTACCAGAGGACCACCTTATGGGTATGGATGTGCTACTGGTGGAAGATCGTACGGAGCTAAAAAATTGGGCTTAGACACGTCAATTCGAGCTATGCGCTGGTCACTCGCTCTTATGGCATTGCCAACCTCTTGGAATGTCATCGAAATGGGCTGAACGTCCAAAATCATATGGACAACCTGAAGCTGCCCGTCTTTGCTTATGAAGATTTCGAATCTCAGCAAGTAGTTGAGGGCTATGATGTTAGTTAAGTTGATCCGAGGTTTTACGTGCCTTCTACCTGTTAACACCAAAGAAGAATAAAGCATAGTCAGAAAGTTAAAATCCATTATTACAAAATAAAAAATAAAAATAAAATAATAATAAAACAAAAGGAAGCAAAACAAGGCCGAGACTAAAGAACCTAAATTTGTTGCTAGGAGACCTAAATCTAGAATCTCCCACCTGGCTCTCCATCTTGGGTTGGGCAATGAAGACCATCATGCCACGGCCCTGAAGCAATCAGATAGTTGTCTTTCATCCCCTTGTTAGATTTGGGTAGACACGAGATAAGCCTAATAATATCGGATCGGAATTTTAGGTAAAATCCCGCCCCTTTTTGTTTGTGACACTTATACATGTGGACCACGTCGTGCCAGGTGAGCCTCAAGTCCAGATGCTCGTTCAGAGCATCAATACTCCCTAGGATCCTAAAAAAGTTAGGTGCGCACTAGTGAGGGCATATCCTATGGTTGCGAAGATAATCCCTTGTAATTCTACCTATGGGGAGAGTTATTCCCCCTTCTATGAAGGCTATTATAGGGATTATGACTTCTCTCACTTCTCGGTTGGTTGCTATTTCTTCTCGGGAACAATACCACAGGGCAACTTCTTGTAGTATGTGGTATGTTTTCTTAAAGATCTCTATCTTGGCAGGGTTGTCCACTAAATGCTTAAATCTACCCATTTCAGACAAATTTTAAGGGAAAATACTGACAATGACAACTGGGAAATAAGAATTTAGGGGTTGAGGAAATTGGCCGAGGAGAAAAAGAAAGGTTTAAAGAAATTAAAACTTACATGAACTAAGGTGTGTTATGACCCTTGAAATTTTTAGAAAAAAAACTCGCATAGATTTCTGGAAAAACAACTATGGAAAGCTTAGTGATTTAGCAGGCTTTGTGTGTTGGAATGCTGGAGATTGCTGGAAAGCTTGAGAGTTCGTAAAATAAATGAGAAGTGATTCCCTTCGAAGCTTTATATAGAGGGCAAAAAATGAGTGGAGGTTATCCCTCCCAAATCCTGAGGAAAAACATCAGTCGTCAGATTAAAGCCTCACTGTCAGATGCGAGGGACATAATGCTGCCTAGAGCAATTAATAAAGCCTCACGAATTTCAAAACGTCAATAGCAATTATGAAGCGCATAAAACCATACTCCCACACGTGTAAATTCAAGGGTTTTAATATTCCTATTCCTTGAATTTGAAATAAATCAAAATCCCATCTTTTCTCCTCGGATGCGAGGGAAAACCGGAATTTTGAGGGGTTATTGTAGGGGTAAAAGCCTAGCATCGTATATTAGGCCTTGGGCTTCATCTGGGGATATGGTGTGTCTGAGGAGGGGTAAGTAACTAAGAGAAACCCCAAGTTCAGAATAATAAAAAGATGGAGTGGAGGAAGATGGTTTGAGGAGAAGCTTCTTCTCGGATATGATTAAATACATTTCAGCCATTTAGGTGACCTTCTAGGAGATCTCCACGATAAGGATGATCCTCATGCACATACAGAAGAGATAAGAACCTAGAAATATCTAAGGGAAAAGCTGCTACCACCGCATTAAATGCACTGCAGCTACTTTTTTGGCCGCATTTATGTGGAGAGGACCCCTGAACAGTGAAAACCCCACCCACTACGACTCACAGAAAGTCAGAGAAGATGCCTGATGGGACATATACTCAAGTTGAGGCTTAGATGATGGACAAGTATAGGATCAAGATAGGTAGGGAGGAACTATATATTGTGAAAGATCTCCCATAAGAGAGCGATCGAAAGAAAAAGAAAAGGAACACTGTAGCATTTAAAGTAGAATTTGTAGTCATCTTTACTAGATTTTATAACACTTTTTGCCTCCTCGGACATTACCTTCATGCAGGATTATTGACTTTGTTATCATTTTATCATGTCTAAAACCCATACTAGCCGTTGTTAATTTCATTAAAGCTCAGATCTTCAACCCACTCTCTGCAAATTCTATTGTATTGGGCTTACTGGGCCAAAGTCTTATACACTTTGGACTTTGGTCACAAAAAGGGTCCTTACATATATCATTAAATTATTTATATTTCCAATCCTTTTGTCTTCTTTAGAACTCTATTTTGGTTGATGGGCTTTAGTTTTGTGTTTTAAGTTTTATTATTATTTTTTTTTATGACTTTGATTGTTAAATATTATCATATTGCATTATAAATAATTAAAAATAGTATATAAGAATGTACTATTATTATATTACATAGAATTATTTGGATAAGTTAGTGTTTATTGTTATGTATTTTATTTATATTTTTTTCTCATATCATTTTATTTAACATTTAAATTCAGCCACATCTCCCACGTATATCATTAAATTATTTATATTTCCACTCCTTTTTTATTTTAAAAAATTTAAAATATAATATTTTGCCTAAATTAAATAAATAAAATTGTCCACATTAAGTGGAGTAATGTTAGGTAAACACTCATTCTCACACCCAATGCATCAAAGGAAGAATGAAATACAAAAAAAAATCAAGTTAGAAACACTAAATAAAAAAAAAAAAAAAAACTAATAATGCATATTTAATGTCATAGAATCATCATCAAATTTTGGAAAATGATTGGTTGCCAATGGAGAGAGAGAGAGAGAGAGAGAGAGAGAGAGAGAGAGAGAGAGAGAGAGAGAGAGAGAGAGAGAGAGAGAGAGAGAGAGAGAGATGGTATAGAAAAAAAACCAATACAAAGTAATAAAGAGTAGATAAAGGAAAAAAAACAAAAACAAAAACAAATGTCAATTAGTAATCATTGATTGGAAAACAAAGAGGTTGTAAGGATAAGTAAAAAATAAAATAGAGATCACTGTATGGAGAACATTAAAAACTTTACAGTATAGTAACATAAACCGTTAAATTCACTTAAAAAATTAAATCAACAATCAACAATTAAATACAATCGTAGTACTAAATTTAAATTTATAACTAATCAAACTCTAACTATGGAAGCCATATTAATCATAACTAAAAAAGAGATGTTCTTTGATAGTAGTAGAAATTACATAAGAAATAAAGTTAGAAAATTTAAAAATCCATTTTTTGATATTTCATTTAACCTTATTTATAATATATATATATATAATTTTCATAAACTATTACTTTCAAAAATCTAATGAACAATGCTACCTCTCATTTATCATCTTTGTTACGCAAATCATCGATTAGTAAATATATGATAGTGGTAAGAAGTGTTACAAATGAGATCACTAAAAAAAAAAAAAAAAAAATAATTAGCCACTATTATTATGGAGTAGTAGTCTATAATTTTACGCATAAAAAAAAGTGGAATATATAGAGTTTTCTTAAAGGTATGTGTAAAGATTCACTATATATGTGTGTGTGTGTGTGTGTGTGTGTGTGTGTAAAGGTAAAAAAAAAGGTATATTTAAGGTTTTTATTAACTTAAAAACTAATGAAAAATCAATGGTTAATAACTAAAATTATAATATTTATAAAATATTTAAGTCTGGGTAAAAACCAATGAAAAACCAATGGTTAAAAACCAATGTGTGTGTGCAACGCACGAGTATGCGGCTAGTATTATTAATAATGGATTTAATGAAACACACACACACACACACATATATATATATATATATGTAGGGTCCAAATTTTGTAGGCCAAGCCCAAAATATTTGGATTGTGAGCCCAATGAACCCAAAACAATGAATTTGTAGAGAGTGGGTGAAAAAGCTGGGCTGGTTATGAATTTAACAACGGTTCACTTTGGCGAATTAGGATGAATTGAAGTAAAAACACTTGAAAACTGTATAATACTCAAATCTGAAGAGGCTTGTTATTCATGGAAAGGTGAATACAATTCTTCCCGTTCTTTTCTTCTCTCAAATTTTTTCTCCCCCCTCATTTAGACTCCAATTACATTTATATATTTTTCTTCCTCCTCATCTTTACCGTACACCTGTTTTTCATCTAAGCATTCACTTGAGCACATGTCACATCACATATCTGCTTTAGTTCTTCGTGAGTGGTGGTAGTTGAGATTACACTGTTTAGGGGTCTTCTCCACATAAATGCGGCCAGGAAAGTTGCTGTAGTGCATTAAATGTGGTGGTCGCAGCTTTTCCTTTTAGATATTTCTCTGTTCTTATCATCTTTAGGCATGCCTAGAGCTTGTCCTTATCATGGAAATAGTTGGGAAGGTCACTCAGGTCTTCAGTATATTTGCTTGATCAAGTTCCCTTAAAATCCGAGGAGAATGACCTCTTCGGACCAATTGGGTTCTCTTCAGACTGCTCCTCTCGTTCATTTCCAGGTGCATTTCTTCCACCTGGACTCCTTCCTAATCCCTTTCTTCTCTTCAGACATATAGTGATATTTGAATTGGGCCCTAGGCCCAATACATGACGTTGGGCTTTTACACCCACAATAGCACCTCAAAATTTTAATTTTTCCCTCGCATTCGAGGAGAAAAAATAGGATTTTGATTTGCTGTGAAATAAAAGTTTTAAAATCCCTAAATATCTGAGTCCACACTTGTACGTGCATAGATTTAGGCGCTTCATCATTGCTGCTGTCATTTCAGCGTTTCCAAGGTGCTATTAATTACTTCAGGCGGCGTCTTGTCTCTGGCATCCAACGGTGGGCTATTGATCCAACGAACGTGGCTTTTCCTCCAAATTTGGGCGGGATAACTCCCACCATTTCATCTGTCCCTATATAAGGCCTCAGAGGGAGTTATTTTTCCTTTACTTTATAGATTTTCAGATTCTCTGCGAACTCAAGCATTCACACCCACCAAGCCCTTCCTGTCATCAACTCTAACTTTCCCCAGAATCTGTGACAATCTCTCCACAAGCCTGAAGATCATTCTTCGATTTAGTTCTGCGTAAGTTCTTCACTCAAGCCTTTCATCTTCTCTTCGGCTAGCCTCTTCGGCCCTCAAGTAGTTGCTTCCCAGCCACTGCATTTAGTGCTTCCCCTTTTCCGTTTTAATTGAAATGGGTAGATTTTGGTATTTGGTGGATAGTCCCTCCAGATGGAGAAATTTAGGGCGACGTATTGCATACCACAAAATGTGGGTTTAAGATATTGTCCTCTAGAAAAACTAATAACAGATCGAGAAGTGGGTGAAGTTATAATCCCCATCATCGCCTTCCTAGAGGGAGGAATGACCATCCCTATGGGTTCCGTTACCAGAGACTATCTCCGAAACCATAGGCTTAGCCCTGATTAATGTGCGCCTAACATGTTTAGAATTTTAGGAGCAGTTGATGATTTGAATCGTCATCTAGGATTGGGACTCACCTGGCCCGATGTGGTACATTTGTACGAATGTCGTACCAAAAAAGGATTAGGATACTGTCTTAAATCCCTATCCAACATTGTCAGGCTCGTCTCCTGTCTTCCCAAATCTAACAAAGGGATGAAAGACGACTATCTGATCGTCTCGGGTGTGTGGCATGACGGACTTCATTGCCTAACCCAACCAGGAGAGCTAGGTGGGACATCCTAGATTTAGGTTTCCTAACAATAGATTCAGGGTCTTTGCTTTTTAATAATTCGGTCTTCTCTTTGTATCATGTTTCATGTTTTCTGACTAAGTTTTATTGTGATGTTAACAGATAGAAATCACGTTGCTCCTCGGCTCAGCCTTACAAACTCCGAAGCACTCAACTACCATCTTCGGTCAGAAATTTTTGTAAGTGAAGACGGGCAACTAAGGGCTGTGCACCTTATTCTCGGTTTTACCCCAAAATCATCTGATTTTCAGCCGGTCGGCAACGCGATAACACTTGGAGACTGCTGCATCAACCACATTGATGTTGCTTGGAAAGACTTTTTGGCCCCGTTTGATCTTGCTCCTGTGCCATATCCAAACCCACAGGGTATACCATTGCTCGTCCAACCCATTCAGCAGGCTCCTCTAGAACCGGTAGTAGAAGGTGAAAGAGTTGCTTCTTCAACCCCTTTACTTGACAAGCAGATTGATAAGTTCAAGTTTGAAGGAGAAGTTTCAGAAGAGGTTCAGCTTTTGAACGCCGAAGAGGGAATCGATAGGCAATCCAGTGTTCTCCCAGAGAGAATAAACATACCAGACGATTCTTCTGAAGAAGATATGGAGAGCTTGAAGGATCTGATGAAGAATAAAGGCAAGAAATCTGTGACCAAAGAGGTTGGTACATCTCAACCAACAGTCACTCTTCCTCCTCCACCTCCTCAGGCTCCTTCTGATCTCGGCCTAAAGCCATTGCCGGATCTGAGAAAGAAAAGGCCTGTTACTGATAGTGAAGAAAAAAAGGTGGCGCCTCCGAAGGGACCCAAGTAACAGAAAGTGGTCCTAGATACACGGAGCAGAAGGGCTTCATCTGCTGAGAGTCGAGATGACTCTTTGGTAGTAGACGTGCGCCGAGGACCTCGTACATGGTCCCCTAAGTTGGCACTGGATGGTGCTGCTATCCCTTGGGATGCCTCCCTCAGGAATTATGGTGGAGGGAAAGATGGTCTCATTGCAGAGGCATTGGAGTAACCTCTACTCCTCCCAAAGGACATGGAGTCATACAGGCACTTCAGCCAGCAAGAACTCTTCTTATCCCTTAAAAGGGATTTAGCTATGGTAAGTGAATTGATCCATTTCCTCAACTTTAAGATGTTGGTCTTTTGCATTCGCCACTTTTCTTTGCCTTATATCAAAATTTTTTTATTCTGTTATGTAGATCACTCAGCAAGTTTACGTGGCCGAGGAGTGGAACAAGAAGACTCATATTGAAGCCCAAGCGGAGGCCCATTCTTGGTCTGAGGCTGAAAAGTCATTGGGCAGCTTGAAGGATGAGTGTGCCTGTATGTCCGAACAATTGAAAGAGGCGATCAAGGAGAAGAAAAGTTAGGAAGCTGGCCTTAAAAATGTCGAGAGGCAGGCCGAAGACCAACGCCAGCAGCTGTACACAATTGAGATTAATCTGGAAATAGAGAGAGCACTGGTGAAGGGTCTTCGGACCGAGCTTGATAAAGCCAGAGAGTTTGCCAAGTTGGCCAAAGATGATGCTCAATTGGCTAAGGAGGCGCTTGAGGCTGAAAAACAGGCTACCTACTCACTGGGGGTGAAAGAGACCCAAATCAGGCTTATTGAGGAGTTTGCAAAGGTCTGCAGAGAGTACTGCGATGTAACGTGGGGCAAAGGCCTTGATGCGGCTGGAGTCCCCCTAGAATCTGCCTTGAGGCAGCCTGGGAGTGTTTATTATCATCCAGACATCTGCGAACTCCCAGAAGCTTCGGATCCGCCTGCTGTCAGCCAGACCCTTCCAACTCCTACTGAGGCAACCTAAGCACCTGATCAGGCTGGTGGTGCAGGCAAGCCATCTGGGAATGTATAAGGATCAGATGCTGCTGCTGCTCAGCCTGGCCAGATTGCTGACTCAGCTCCTCAAAAGAAGGATTAGATGTTTAGGAGTTTTATTATTATATATATATTTTTTACTTGTATTAGCTAGCTCCTTTTTTTTTTTTTTTTTTGGTTTCGGGATTGTAAGTTACTTCCTTTTGATCAATGAAATGGTTTCTCTTTTACTTTTAATGCCCTCGCAGTACATATTATGATGCATCATTACTACAAATAACAATAACTTGTAAACTTAACCACCATATCATGCTGATGATATAGATAATCTAAATTAATACTTGAGAGAGCTGTTTGTATGAGAATTGCTAATAAACAATGGATACAATGAATGACATGGAAATTTTACAGATCTTATCAATCATGCATAGAGAATGTTACTATCCAATAATTTTGATTTAAGTATGCACAGTATCGTAGTTTTTGGAAAATTTCTAGGAAATCGATTTCACCTAATCCCTCACTATGCTTTACTCATCTAGCTAATTGAATTTAATTCTCTGTGTTTGTTAGCAATCTCTAAAAAAAACATCCAAAAACCTCTTTTGACAGTCAATTAGAAACATTCTTGTTCATCAATTTACACAAGAGTATGAAATTTAATAAAGCAAGAAAGCATTAAGACCAATGATTTTAATACTACACAGGTTCATACAAGTCTTTCGATCTCTATATTTACCTATGCCAAAATATTCGAGATCTATCCTATAATTCCCTATTTCGACAGCAAATTACAAGATCAAAATCATTGAATTAATGGCTAGTTAATTAGAAGCAATAAGCTTAGAATAAATTAGACAAACAAGAGAAATAATTCAAATTAAAATGGAAAAGCAAGCATAGTTCGGAATTAGATTACATCGTTTTCCTAGAATAAAGAAAATTTAGTTCATGCTAAAAATTAAATTCAACATAAATGAATTCATCGTAATTTTTCTGAGAAGATTTGAAGGAAAAAATGAAAGCAAAAAATCTCTTTCAAACTCTGCAGCTTCTTCTCCTCTCGTTCAGCATCAGCCTCCTCTATTCTGCTTCAGCCTCTCTGTTCTGTTTCAGCCCCTCTGTTTCAGCGTTTTCCCTCTTTTTCAGCCCCTCTGTTTCAGCATTTTTTTTTTCTTGTTTCAGTGTCTTTTGCTTCAGCTCAGCCTCCCTTTTTAGTTTCGGCCTCTCTCTCCAGCAAAGAACGTGTTTTTTTTTTTTTCTCCGTTTCAGCGCCTCCTTTCTTTTTCTTTTCTGTCAAATGCGTGTTGCACCCTAAAGCCCCAACGTGTTGCTCTTTTCTTTTTAGCCCCAACGTGTTGCTCAAAAGCCCAAAACGTGTTGCTTAAAAGCCCAACACATTCCTCTCTTCAGCCCAAAAAAACCTTGCTCTCTGTTCAGCCCTCTTTTATTTGAATAATTTTTTTTCCTTCAAATTTGCAATAAAAATTAAAATTTAAATAATAATAATGAAGTCTAAAATCAACAAAAATAAATAAAAGTAGACTAAAGTTTAAATTTGAGAAGTGATAAATTATGCCAAATTATGCAAGTCATCAAAGTATGATTAGGGAGGCCTTGTGATAATAACAATTGCGTTGGAGTATTAACTAGCTGAAACAACCTGGTCCGATGACTTTAGGCATGGTTGGATTTAAATTTAAACACTTTGAAGAATTGTAAATGAGTGTTAACTAACCCAAATCATCTGGTTCGAGGACTACAGGCATGATCGAATTTAAGTTTAAACACTTTGAAGAATTGTAAACGAGTGTTAACTAACCCAAATCATCTAGTCCGAGGACTACAGGCATGATTGAATTTAAGTTTAAACACTTTTGAAGAATTGTAAACGAGTGTTAACTAACCCAAATCATCTGGTCCGAGGACTACAGGCATGATTGAATTTAAGTTTAAACACTTTGGAGAATTGTAAATAAGTGTTAACTAACCTAAATCATCTGGTCCGAGGACTACAGGCATGATTGAATTTAAGTTTAAACACTTATGAGAACTTTTAATATGACAAAATGGCACGTTGATTGAAGAAAAGACTCATTTAATAATAATACCTTCTGAAGTTATTTACATTCCAGGGCCGGGGAATTACATGATTATCTAGATCTTCTAAGAAATACGCCCCAATACCAGCCCTAGAAGTAATACGATATGGTCCTTCCCAGTTTAGTCCTAGCTTTTCCCAAGCTGGGTTCTTTGTAGTACCCACAACTTTCCTTAGCACCAAATCACCAGGTTCTAGAGGCCTTATCTTTACGTTGGCATTGTAGCCTTGCTTGAGCTTTTGTTGGTAATGTGCTAGTTGGACCATTGCATTTTCTCTCCTTTCCTCAATCAGATCTAAACTCTTCTCTAGTTGCTCATCGTTGCCAGTCGGACTGAATGAACTAGTCCTCAATGTTGGGAACCTAGTCTCCAAAGGTATGACAGCTTCAGCCCCGTAGGTCATTGAGAAGGGGGTTTCCCCAATAGACCTACGAGGCGTAGTTCTATATGCCCAAAGTACATGTGGTAATTCTTCCACCTATCTACCCTTCGCATCGTCTAGCCTTTTCTTTAATCCATTAACTATGACTTTGTTAACAGCTTCCGCTTGCCCATTTCCCTGGGGATAAGTAGGGGTGGAGTATCTGTTTGTGATTCCCAGTTCGCTACAATAACTCCTGAATGCTTTGCTATCAAATTGAAGACCGTTGTCCGAGATGAGGGTATGACGGATCCTAAACCGAGTGACAATACTTTTCCAAATAAATTTCTTTACATCTACATCCCTGATGTTTACTAGAGGTTCAGCCTCGACCCATTTCGTAAAGTAGTCTGTGCCAACCAGAAGGTTTCCTGCAGCCTTAGGGGATGAACCCTTGATATCCAATCCCCATTGGGCGAAAGGCCATGGGCTGGATAGTGGATTAAGGGTGCCACCTGGTTGGTGTTTGTTCGGCGCAAACCGTTGGCATTGGTTGCATTTTTTAACATATTCATGGGCCTCTTTTTGCATATTCGGCCACCAATAACCTTGAGTAATGGCTCGATGAGCTAAGGATCTACCTCCAGTATGACTCCCACAAATTCCTTCATGCAATTCTTCTAGTAGCAATTCAGCTGTTTCAGGATGCATGCATAATAAGTACGGACCTGAATAGGAGCGTTTGTACAGTTTTTGGTCCTCGGATAGCCAGAACCTAGTTGCCTTCCTCCGGACTTTGTCAGCTTCCCCTTTTTCTTCGGGTAAGATATCATCCTTCAAGAACTTAATTATAGGATCCATCCAGCTGAGCTCAGCCCTGATTTGATGAACTTGGACTGTCTCTGCTCTTGCCTTCGTAGGCCTATGCAAATCCTCAATGAGGATAACCCTTGGCAATTCTTGCGTCGAGGAGGTAACGTGCGTGGCCAAAGAATCAGCATGTGTATTACCACTTTTGGGGATGTGCAGCAGATTAAAAGACTCAAACTCTGACTGTAGGGATTTAATTCGCCTCAAGTATCCCTGCATTCTTTCATCTTTCGCCTTAAACTCACCTTGCACTTGACTAACGACTAATCTTGAGTTTGAGAACACCTCAACTGACTTTCCTCCCATTCTTCGTACCATTGTCATTCCCATAAGTAGAGCTTTATACTCTGCCTTATTATTCGTTGCAGAGAAGTCTAGCCTTAACGCCTTTTCAATGATGATTCTCTCAGGGGATATCAGCACTAGCCCCACTCTGGAACCTCTCTGATTCGATGCGCCATCCACGTAAACTTCTCAGGGTAAGGGGCCTCGTTGAGAAATAATGCCAACAGGTTTTTAATCCATGTCCGGTGTTGGTGTTACTTCCTCTAAGTGGGGCTCCATGAATTCGGCCACCAAATCTGCAAGGATCTGGCCCTTAACTGATGTGCGAGGCATGTATTTGATATCAAAAGCCCTTAAGATCGTGCCCCATTTGGCAATCCTTCCAGTGTAGTCAGCACTTTAGAGTATCGCCTTGAGTGGGAGCTGGGTGAGAACAATAACTGTATGCGCTTGGAAATAATGAGGCAGCTTTTGTGTACCAAGCACCACAGCCAGGATAGCCTTCTCCAATGGCAAATAACGTATCTCGGCTTTATGCAGCGACTTACTTACATAATAAACTGGCCTTTGCACGCCACAATCTATTCGTATTAACACCAAGCTTACGGCATTAGGAGCTACAGCAATGTAGGCGAATAAGACTTCATCTGGCTTTGGACTAGACATGATTGGAGGCCAAGCTAGGTAGTCCTTAAGTTGCTAAAAAGCCACAGCACATTCCTCAGTCCACTCGAATCCCTTCCATTTGTTGATCAATGAGAAGAAAGGTCTACACCTATCTGCTGATCTGGAAATGAACCTATTAAGTGCAGCAGTCATTCCGGTCAGTTTTTGAATTTCCTTGGGGTTCTGAGGAGCTCGTAAGTTGTTGATAGCCTTTATCTGATTGGGATTAACTTCAATTCCCCTGTGAGTCACCATGTACCCAAGAACTTGCCCGACCCCATACCAAATGAACGCTTAGATGCGTTTAAACGCAATCTGTGTCCCTTGAGGATTTCAAAAAATCCCTGAGGTCCCTAATGTGCCCAGCTATAACCTTGCTTTTAACCACCATGTCGTCGATGTAAACTTCCATACTTTTTACTCAACTGAGGCTCAAACATTCTGGTCATCATTCTTTGATAGGTGGCCCCTGTGTTCTTCAGACCGAATGGCATTACCTTGTAGTGGTAATTCCCAATGGGGGTGGCGAAAGCTATTTTTTCTTGGTCATCCAAATCCAATGGTATCTGATGATACCCTTGAAATGCGTTCAAGAAACTCATTCGAGGATGTCCAACAGTAGCATCAACCAGTTGGTCAATCTTCGGCATGGGAAATGGATCCTTCAGACAAGTTTTATTCAGGTCAGTGAAATCCATGCACACTCGCCATTTTTCGCTTTTCTTCTTCACCACCACAGTGTTAGCCAGCCATTCAGGATAAAAAACTTCTTTAATCGCTCTTGCTCGTTTGAGTTTCATCACTTCTTCCCTAACTGCAGCTGCATGTTCTCTTGATGGACGTCGGAGCGGTTGCTTCTTAGGGACGATGGCGGGGTTAACATTCAGGTAATGGCAAATGAACTCTGGGTTTACTCCTGGGGCTTCTGTGGAGTCCCATGCAAATACGTCAATGTTGGTTCTGAGAAACTCTATCAGCTCTTCCTTCTCTTGAGGAGGCAGCAGAGATTCGACTTGAAAAAACTTCTCTGGATCATCATCAATAACCATCTTTACGAAGCTTTCACACTCTGCCCTTTCGGCTGAGGCTTCGATGTCTAGCATCGGGGGTTTTAACTGCTATAAGTTCCCTTCATTGTGGGTTGAGGATTCAGCTTGAGGTTTACGCTGGATCGCTGCCACTAGACATTGTCTGACCGTAAATTGATCTCCTAGGATCTCCTTGACTTGCCCTTTGGACGGGTATTTGACCTTCTGATGAAGAGTGAAGGAAACGGCCCCAAGTGTATGGAGCCAAGGTCTAGCCACAATCATGGTATAGGGTAAGTACGCGTCTACCACTATAAAATCTACTTCCACTATTTCAGAGCCAGTTTGCACGGGTAGCCTGATCTGGCCTTTTGGGATGACCACTTTCCCATCAAAACTCACCAAGGGGGAGCTATAGGGCGTTAGGTCCTCAAGCGTCAAGTTCAGCCCCTTATAAAGGTCCGGGTATATTATTTCTACGGCGCTGTCCTGATCCACCATCACTCTCTTCATGTCATATACCCTTATCTTGAGAGTGACCACCAGAGCATCATCATGAAGTTGAATAGTTTCGATTTTTTCCTGGTCCGAGAAGCCCGAAACCAGTTGAACCTCTATCCTAGCCCTTTTCGGCTCTCTGTTAATGCCTTCCGAGGGCAGCTGAGCAACCGATAGTATTCTGGATGGACAAGACCCTGTTCTTCCTAGTGCAGCAAAGATAACATTTATTGTGGTGTAAGAGTTGTTTTAACTTGCCCTCGCTGACGAGTTGATCCAAATGGTTCCATAGGCTCCTACAATCCTCCGTGGTGTGTCCATGATCCAGGTGATATTGGCAGTAGAGATTATGGTTGCGCCTTTCAGGGTTTCCAACCATCTTATTCGGTCTCTTGAAGAATGGCTCATTCTTGATCCTCTTTAGGACTTGGTGCACTGGCTCTCAGAACACGGTATTAACTGTCTGAAGGTTCGCCGAGCCCTGTCCGACCCAGTCTTTTCGCGACCTGTTGTGGCCTTGTCGATCCGACCTAAAATCCCTCATCTCTTGAGGGATAACCTTATCTTTTCCTTTGCCCTACTGCTGGTCTTCCTCGACTCTTTTATATTTGTCAATCCTGTCCATCAGCTGGCGTACATTGATAATAGGTTTGCCTGTTAGAGACGACCTCAAGCCATGTTCAGTGGGGAGGCCAAGCTTAAAGGAGTTAATGGCCACCAGTTCGTAATCTTCCTCCATCTCATTGTACATTTCCCAGAATCTATCTGAATATGACTTCAAAGTTTCGCCTTCTCGCATGGTTACATATAATAGGGAGGCCAAGGACTGCGGAACCCTGCGACATGTGACAAAACGAGATCCAAATGCCTAAGTGAGCTCTCGAAAAGAGCTTATAGAGTTTGCTTTCAAGCTATCAAACCATCTCATAGCGATCGGCCCCAAACTGGACTGGAAAACTTTGCACATCAAGGCTTCATCTCTGGAATGAATGGCCATCCTCTGGTTGAAATAACTCACGTGTTCCACAGGGTCTGTCCGGCCGTTATAGATGGTAAACGTTGGTTGGTGAAAACGTTGAGGGAGTCTTGCATTCTCAATGTTGCGTGTAAAAGGAGACCTGGAAATTTGGTTCAAAGCCTTGCTCATAGCATCGTTCCCTACGCCTCCATGTAATGGGCTCCGAGGCTGCCTCTCACGACGGTGTGCTTCTTCATAGGAAAAAGACTCACTGACTGGTGTTAGAAATTTCTGCTTGTAAGCAATGTCCTATTTGTCGTCAGAATCTCCATTAGAATATGAAGAAATATGTTTCCTCTTTGCATGGCGCAGCTCCCTCTTTAGCTTTTCAATTTCTAATTGCATGTTTTGGTTTTTCTCTCCATGGGACATGCGACTTCCTCCATGCGACTGACTTCGATCATCATGTGCGGTGTGTACACTACCTTCACGATCCTGCCTCCGTTCCAAATTGAGGAAAGGATCAGCATGCTGAGATGCCCTAGACTCTGCTGGTTGCTGCCTTGGTTCAGCCATTATGAGATGTTGCTTCCACCCTCGCTCAAGCTCTTCCCACAAACGGCGCCAATTGTAGGGTCCAAATTTTGTAGGCCAAGCCCAAAATATTTGGATTGTGAGCCCAACGAACCCAAAACAATGAATTTGTAGAGAGTAGGTGAAAAAGTTGGGCTGGTTATGAATTTAACAACGGTTTACTTTGGCGAATTAGGATGAATTGAAGTAAAAACACTTGAAAACTGTATAATACTCAAATCTGAAGAGACTTGTTATTCATGGAAAGGTGAATACAATTCTTCCCGTTCTTTTCTTTTCTCAAATTTTTTCTCCCCCTTCATTTAGAGGCCCATTACATTTATATATTCTTCTTCCTTCTCATCTTCACCGTACACCTGTTCTTCATCTAAGCATTCATTTGAGCATATGTCACATCAAACATCTGCTTTAGTTCTCCGTGAGTGGTGGTAGCTGAGATTACACTGTTTAGGGGTCTTCTTCACATAAATGCGGCCAGGAAAGTTGCTGCAGTGCATTAAATGCGGTGGTAGTAGTTTTTCCTTTTAGATATTTCTCTGTTCTTATCATCTCTAGGCATGCCCAGAGCTTGTCTTTATCGTAGAAATAGTTGGGAAGGTCACTCAGGCCTTCAGTATATTTGCTTGATCAAGTTTCCTTGGAATCCGAGGAGAATGACCTCTTCGAACCGATTGGGTTCTCTTCGGACTGCTCCACTCGTTCATTTCCAGGTGCATTTCTTCCACTTGGACTCCTTCCTAATCCCTTTCTTTTCTTCGGACACATAGTGATATTCGAATTAGACCCTAGGCCCAATACATGACGTTGGGCTTTTACACCCACAATATATATATATATATATATTCTTTCTACAAATATTTATCCAAGTTTAGGGGTGGCTAGAGTTTGGGCATTTCGCAGAAACACCTTGAAGAAGTAGAAAGTCTCTCTAGAATTTGACCGAGTCCAAAAGCAAGCATGGGTCCCCCACTTAGAACCGAGCAAGGACAATATAATTGTGTAATGAAGATGTATTGATATTCTCATCCCAAACATAAAGCAACTTGGCAGTCTTCTTCACTCACTCCCACACGTTATTGCTCTAGTTCAATCATTTTTCTCAAATTACTCTGTTACAGTCACTTACCTCTTGTACTCATGAAGAGCCGCCCTATGCTCACACCTATCTTATACCTCTGCTGCTTATTCTTCCTTCTTTCTTATTTAACAATTGCTACTTCTACACCTCCTTACAATCCTCTTGAAAATATTGTCGTTAACTGTGGCTCCGCTGGCAGCTTGAAGGGGGATGATGATCGTTACTGGATCGGAGACAAAGGTTCCAAGTTCGCTCCCACAGAAAAGCCTAATTACACATCTAATACCTCTGTAGCCCCAAGCCAAGTCTCCGTCAGGATTGTCCCCTACATGACTGCCCGTTTATCTTATTGGCAATTCACATACGTGTTTCCAGTCACTCCTGGCCCGAAATTCGTCCGGTTATACTTCTACTCCGATGTTTACTCAGGTTTTGAAAGTTCTAAGGACTTTTTCACTGTCAAAGCAGGTTCGTTCACCTTACTTAGAAACTTCAGTGCTTCCATTTATACTAATTCATTGGACCGAAAGGACATTTATAAAGAGTTCTGCATCAGTGTCGATGAGAATAAAAAATTGAACTTAACCTTCATCCCTTTTACAAGTACTTCTATGAATTACCATGCTTTCATCAATGGAATTGAGATAGTCTCCATGCCTAGGGACCTGTACTACAAGCCACAAGGTGTCATTAAAGGTGAAGAATTCGTCCCAGTTTTCGTTGGCCAACCTACTCCGATCTACGTCGACTACAGCAGGGCTCTCGAAATGGTTTATAGATTAAACGTGGGTGGAGGCGCGATTCAAGGAGAGGAAGACACAGGCATGTTCAGAAGATGGTCAGAGGATAGACATTATTTGCTGTCTGAACGCTTTGGGCCTCACGATCCATCTTTGAAGCCAAAATACACAAAAATACCAAATTACACTGCACCTGATGCTGTCTATCAGTCTGCAATATCAATGGGTCCAGACAGTAACAAGAACAGGAAGTCTAATTTGACATGGCGCTTACCTGTTGATACAGGATTCAATTTTCTGGTGAGGCTCCATTTCTGCGAAATAGAGTCTGAGATACATGCCAATCAGACAAGGAAATTCTGTATCTATATAGACTATCAGCTGGCTGAAGAAATAGCAGATGTACTATTGTGGACTCACGACAACGATACACCTTACTACAAGGACTACGTGGTGATGATAAAAAACAAGGGTAATGACACACATCTGCTTTCCATTGATCTACACTCTAGATCAGATGCTCAATTGATCAATGCCACTTTAAACGGCGTGGAAGTATTCAAATTGAGTGACTCAGACAACAATCTTGCCCGAGCCAATATTGCAGCTCCATTGCTTGGTCAACAACCTGCTGGGGCAGCCAACGAGTCCAAGTTAAAGAAGACAACAATATTCATTGCCATTGGGAGTGTTTTGGGCTTATTAGTCGTGCTCACTGTAGTTTGTTGCATGGTTCTCTGTAAACTGAAGAAGACCAAGCACTATGGTTCTCACCATCCACTAGCAAAGCGGTGGTGGTGGTCTAGGCCAGATCCCTACAAAAGAGAGTCCTCAAGGAGAGCAAGGAGATTAATAGGAAATGAGGAATCACATACACCTTTTCCTAGTGACAACCTGAACCAAGTCCAGGAGCTCCCACTATTCAATTTTGAGATGCTGGTGAGCGCAACAAACGACTTCCATCTATCTAATAAGCTTGGTCAAGGTGGATTTGGTCCCGTATACAAGGTAATGGTTGCTCTTCTAAAGTTTTATTTTCAAATACTATGGATATATAGTTAATGATTTGGGTTTTTTTTGTAGGGAAAACTATCAGATGGACAAGAAATTGCAGTGAAAAGACTTTCCAGAACCTCTACCCAAGGGTTAAAAGAATTTATGAATGAGGTGGTAATAATTTCTAAACTCCAACATCGGAATCTTGTGAGGCTCCTTGGCTGCTGTGTTGAAGGAGAAGAAAGGATGTTGTTATATGAATACATGCCAAACAAAAGTCTTGATGCATTTCTATTCGGTTAGTTAATTTTGATATTTTTTATTACAAAAATATTTTACTTCTTTTAATTTTGTGGACGTACTTCACTTGAAATAGTTTTCTAATGACTTCCACCAAAAGAAATTTTGCAAAGTTCATGTTCATTCACCTTGTAGATTTAATTAGTACTTTCTTTCTCTGTTTTTTCTTTTGTCTAAATTCATTAGATCCACACAAAGAAAGACTACTAGATTGGAAAAAACGCTTTAACATTATTGAAGGAATTGGTCGAGGTCTACTCTACCTCCATAGGGATTCTAGATTACGGATTATTCATAGAGATCTAAAGGCAAGTAACATCCTGTTAGATAAAGAGCTAAATCCAAAAATATCAGATTTTGGTATGGCTAGGATTTTTGGAAGTAATGAAGACCAGGCTAATACTAATAGGATCGTTGGAACTTAGTAAGTAACTTTTGATTTGACCATTTCAATTAGATACTAATACTAATATTGTTGATGACAAGTTTTGGATGTATTTTTTGTTAAAATTTAGTGGCTATATGTCTCCTGAATATGCAATGGAAGGTCGATTTTCAGAGAAATCGGATGTCTTCAGTTTTGGAGTGTTGTTACTAGAGATAGTTAATGGAAGAAAAAACACTAGCTTTTATAATGATGAGCAGTTCCAAAGCCTTTTAGGACTTGTAAGTCATTTCACTGCCTCATTGTTTTTTTAAAAATGTCCATTGCTTTTTGTTCTTTAATAATTTTTGGTATTGGTGGTGATTATTTCAGTCATGTTTTCACTTTTTCAGGCATGGAAATTGTGGAATGCAGACAACACTATTGCATTAATAAACCCAATGATATATGAGCCCTGCTTTGAAAAAGAGATTTTGAGATGCATACAGGTTGGGTTGTTGTGTGTGCAAGAATTTGCTCAAGATAGGCCAACTGTATCTCTTGTTATTTCCATGCTTAAAAGTGAGATTGGTAATCTGCCTCCTCCAACGAAACCAGCATTCACTAAAAAGTTGATTGCATTAGATATAGATCCCTCTAAATGCTTCCAAACAAAATTCTCTGTTAACAATGTTAGTGTTACGATGGTTCAAGGTCGATAGCTGGCATGTATTATTCACATAATCATGTTGTAGTTATTTATTCATTTTGAACACTTTTTAAAGAATCTTAAACTTTTGTTTGTATTTGTAAAGTTGTGATTTTCAATTACGTTTATTGGCATTAATTTCGTGCCAAATTTGATTGTAATTCTTCAATCATTTTCCTATATTTTTGTGGGATTCAATGTAATGGGTTCAGTGTGTGAAATTGGTGAAGAACTGTGAAGACTGAGCATCTCGCAACTTGGCTCACAACTAGCAAGCATAGACATGCAAATAGGAATAGTCCAAACCCTTTTATGTGGGCCTTGGTGTATGGAAAATGACAAAGACCATAGGGTCTAGACCGGGCCCTTACCATTAGGCTAAAACACAAGAAAGAAAGACAAAGTGACAAAAGGGCTACAATAGCACATGGCATGACAATCATAACCTAGGTCTAGGCCCACAAACATGGCATGGAGTGCACAAGCATATGGAAGATAGCATAAAGCATGTAGAGAACATAGATCCAAGCACATAGGCATGTGAAAACATAGATCTAGACATATAGGCATAGAAACATGCATGTAAACATGTAGGAACTTAGCACAAAAACATGGAAGAACATGAATCCAAGCATATAAGCATGTGAAGACAAGGACCTAACCATATAGCATGGAAATAAACACATAGACGCATAGACCCAAGCAAGGCATAACCATAGACATGATATCAAACATGTGAGCATGTAACCCTAACATCAACATAGAGCAAAAAGGGGCACAAAGCATAGGAAAACATAGCATAAGGTATAAAGCATGTAGATCTAAACATATGAGCATGTAAGGATGTAGATCTAAGCATGAAACATGGCAAAAAGCACAAAAATCAAGGAGATTTAGGCTAGAAACACAAATAGAACAAGCAACATGCTACAGAAAACAATAAATCATGTTATTCAACCAAAAATAGCAAGAAAAATGCTAGAAAAAGATTTAGAAGGTTAAGGGTGTGGATGGTAGCTAGAAAGTTACATCCACACCCCAAAACCCCAAATCCAAGATGTAGAACGAAGGAGAAGAAGATTGGATATAAGAACAATACCTTGTATATTTTGTAAAGAAAGAAGAATCAAGAAACTTTGATGTGTTTTTTGAGTTTGGAAGAGAGGAGAAGTGTGTAGAAAAAATCCAGGCAGAGAGCAGAAGGCCAAGGAGTCTTTTTTTTTTTTTTTGGTTTGAAAGGTGCTTAGGGCCTTTTATAGCCCCAACACGCTTTTTGAGGCAAGGGCTGCCACCTTCAAACTTCCTCGGATGGGTTTGATCTTGAAACCTTTGGAAATATCTCAACTTTCAATTTCTAAAAAGGTATGGAACTTGAAAATCCAACGGTCAGATCAAAAGTTATGGCTCTCGGAAGTTAGTGGTGCATCGATTAGTGTGTTATCCTAGTTTTCGTGATATCTTGTCTGTTTTAACTCCAATTTCAACCCATGAATAATCATCGGAATGAATATTTGATAATCTTCTCAATGTTGGTTCCAACTCGTTCTGACAGCTGGATCAAAATTAGGGTTTTCAAGGCCACCTAGAGTCAACTTAGGGTTAAACTTGGTCAAACTTAGCCAAAGTGGCCAAAAATCCTCGAGAAGCTCAGGTTTGATGTAGAACTACGAAAAGTATTATTTTGTGTGGATTTTGACATTGTTTGACCTTTGGTCAACCCTATGGTGATTAGGGGCATTTTAGCTGAAAAATACACTTTGGGTGCTTCAATGTCCGAACAGGTTGTGCTATGTCATTCTAGATGTTCTCCGGCCCCATGGAGAAAAAATAATATTTTTGGATTTTTCGGGGTTTAGCATGCAAATTGAGGGTGGACAAAATACAATATCAACAATAGTGTAAAATACAAAAACCTCCAAACTTTAGGGGTGTAGTTTACCCTATAAAAAATTTTAACTATTAGTTGGATTAGTGGCATATTATTCAAAATTTCCTCACACCAAAAATAAGAGATGTAACTAAATTGTAAGTTTTATAAACATGTTATCACATATATTTTAAATTTTAAAAATTTAAATCTACAATGCATAATGATATTTATTTATTTTTTAAAAAAATTGAGAGAATTATTATCCTAAATTATGATTTGATAGTTAGAATAATAAGGGCATGAAAGATTTGAATTTTGGTTCTCCTTGTAAAAGAGAGTATGCAATGTCACTAAACTACGAGACTCTTGACATCGAGCTGTAAACGAGTCAAGATTTGCCGAGTAGTGCATGTTTAGGCTTGGCTCATCAGTAAATATCAAATGCTTAAGTTTGGCTTATCAGTAAAAATTAAATTCTCAAGCTTGGCTCGAGCTCGAGACAAGCCTAAATACAATATTTGAACTTGAGCTCTTGGGAAAACTAAAAAGCTTAAGCTCGGCTTGGCTTGGCTTGATAAATTAATCAAGCCAAGCTTGAGCTTAATATCAAGCTCAAAATCGAGCTCAAGTCAAGCTTTTTGCTTGGGATCTAACAAAATTGTAGTATCAAGTGCTTACATCTACTCAAATCTCCAAGTAAACAAAAATAGGAAAATAATATACGCATTTCATGCTTCTAATTCCACCTGTGATTAGCAATTGCTCAAATTAAATATGATTTTGCAATATCAAACAAACTATAATGCAAAAAACTATTTTTAAACATGAAAATTTACCTAAGTTGAGAGAAGGCTGTGAATGTCCTGGAAGTAGAGAACGAAGATGGTAGTGAAGCCAAATACTGCGCTAGATCTAGAGCTATTGTTGGAGCTCTTCGCATATCCACTAGAACCCTTAGATTACATGGTGATTCGGTGAACACCGGACTCTAAATCCTCTTTGCTAGGATCAAACTCATCCAAATCTAGGACTTGTTCATTTGCTGTAAAAAGATATAAGACAGATTTTGTAACACCCCGACCCAATTTTATAGTTAACTTGTGTTCAAGTGGTTAATTATTATTTTTAAGCCACTTCCTTTCTATAATTAATAGAAGAGTATTTAATAAACATATTATTTTATAATGCAATTGAATAAGAATTGTAAAGATTATAAATACTTAATGGCTATTTGTATTATAAATATATACTATGTACAAAATTATATTAAGTGGTTTAAGTTATTAGATACATAGTTGATGTTTTAATTAAGTAGGATGCACGAGATGTTGTAGTAGAATTCCACTCACACATGCAACTAATGGAAATTCAGCACATATAATGCCAAAGTTTCATGCATGATGACAAACCCCAAAGACCAAGACTTGGCCATGTAATGAGCAAGTTCCACCTAGCTTCTTCTTTGACTTTCAATTTAACTAGAGCTTCCAAGAAACTCACTTCCTCTCATTTCCCACGAGTCACACAAATTAGAAAAGTTTCACCTCACTTTACTCTCTTTTCTCTTAAGGAAAGAGCTAGAAGTTCTCTTGAGTCCAAGGGTTCACACACCAAAAGAAAGATAAGTCTCCATCTTATCTCTTCTTTGACTCTTTCAAAGCAAATACAACAATCAAGAAGCTCTCTCCTTCTTTCATACCCACGGTCCAACCTCAAAAGAAGAAAAGCTCTCATCTCTTTTCTCCCTTTCACACCTACGGTTCCAGCAGCAAGGAAAAAGGTTTCCTTCACCTCACTTTACTCTCTTTTCTCTTAAGGAAAGAGCTAGAAGTTCTCTTGAGTCCAAGGGTTCACACACCAAAAGAAAGATAAGTCTCCATCTTATCTCTTCTTTGACTCTTTCAAAGCAAATACAACAATCAAGAAGCTCTCTCCCTCTTTCATACCCTGGGTCCAACCTCAAAAGAAGAAAAGCTCTCATCTCTTTTCTCCCTTTCACACCTACGGTTCCAGCAGCAAGGAAAAAGGTTTCCTTCAACTCTTCTCAAGCTTTTGTTCCCAACTTAAAGCTAGAGTGATTCTAGCTCTATCACTCCAAGAATCCATGTCTAGGGTAAGGGGAAAATGTAATTCTTTTAGTCTATTGTTCATTTTAAACTTAAGTGATGGTTATATGATTTTGTTTATGGGTGTGATGGATTCTAGAGATTGTTGATTGCCCAAATATGAATTGAATCATTGTTATCCTTGCATGTGCTCCTAGATGCTAGACTTGATAACATCTGTTATGGGTAAGTGTTAAAATGAGTAAAATAGCTAGATTAACTTTATGGAAGTGCTATTTGAGGTGCTGAATGTGTAGTTGATCCAGAAATTGAAGCTTGTTGAGAGTTAGTTCATGAACTTGTTAAGAGTTGCACTCACTGGTTAACCTGTTTGGCCATTATAAATTCTGTATTTTTCTAGGACAGATATGGGTAAAAGGTTTGTTGGAGATTATTATATAATATTTCTAGTATGTTTGTATTAAATTTCATATGAAAATACCATTGTTTGATAATTTTTTGTGAATTTACAAGAAAATGCTGCAAAGCTGTCACTGTGACAGATTCTGTGTTTATGCATGATAAATTATGTATTAAATTTTATACGGTGAATTTTGATGCTAGGGATATTTCCTATAAAATCTAAGACACATATGGTTGTAATGAAAGTGGTCTCACAGCATTTGGATTGATATAAAAATAATGGTTTAATTTCTAATTTGCATGAAATTCTGTCACGACAGATTTGAGCACATTATCTTGTATGATTTTTAGTAAATCATGGTTTTATGCTTTGACTCCAAAATGTTTATAGTATATACTAGACATACAGAGGAGTAGTACTGTAAAATTTCACGACGTTTGGATGTGAATTGTTAGCCCATTTGTATTTTATAAGTGAAGCATATGCTGCTGGAATAAAATAGTGACCAGTAAGGGACATGCCTAACTTTGAGGATTTAATTCTAAAGTTAGGGTGAATGATTTGAGTTATAATTTATTATGCTCATCATTTGATATGTCTGGATCATAGGTTAATTTTGTATAACTTGGTTCAAGGTTTAGTACTCGAAAGAGAGGTTCTGAACCATCAGCTTGTTGTTTTTATGAAGCTGTCTTGTTCAATGTGTTGTATGTTGCCATAGGAATGTATATAGTTATATGACTATATTTAAAGGATCTTATGTTCATGCATGCATTATTACCCTAATCTCAAAGCACCTTTTGAAATGAAGTTGGCTCTTATAGAGATATGAGATTAATGTGAGAATGTTGGTTTTTCTATGATTTAGTACATCATGTTGTATGATGAATGTATTTTGTGTTTGTGGGAACCTCATTGAGGTAGGATTAGGATTTCCTTGATTCTAAGAGATAAGCTTTGGGATGAATGTGTAAGTTTATAATAAGGAATAATGATAGTAAGCTTTGATTTTGGTTTAGGTGTTACCAGTCGCCAGGTCTAAGCTCCTTCGACTTTAGGCTCTCGGTTCCTCTACTTTCAGGTAAGGAATATATGAGCATTTAGTAAGTCATGAGGTTATTTTAAAATGTATTATGCATTAAAAGGTTTTTGATTAGAGATATGACATGTAAGCATATTTCAGACAAAGATATGTTCGTGAGCTTTCGAAATCTTATGTATATGATTTAAGCATATTGATGCTATTTCTAATTCCATGAACATGATGTTTAAAGAAAACAATGGAAATGCTATTTTTGTGAAATGTAATGCAAACTATGAATTTCAGTATGATGTATAAGTATGAAATGTTTTTGGGTTATGTTCTCTGGATCTAAACTCTGCCAGTAGGGGTTAATTACTGGCTTTCCATGAAAAATGTTATCTTATTGGCCATTAAGTGGGACTGGCTCTGCTGTACCCGCCCTTGTTGGTTACGGCCAACTTGTGGAGGAAGCCAACCTACCCCCATGGTTGGAAGATATGTGTTATGATGTGATCCCGGGAATACTTAACATTGTGGGGAATGCTGGATGCCTAGCACCGTGGAGCTAGAAGCTTCCCAAATAAGTACAGACTTATCAGATATGGACTAATCAATATGTATTTATGAATAGCTAAATTATGTTATTAATCATGAGAGAATTTTTTTGTTAAATGCATTGTGGAAAGTTAAAAGCTCTCTTGAAAAGAAGAAGTTTCTGATGAAAAGAAAGCTGTTCATTAAAGATAAAAGTTTCTGAAGTTTTGTTGTGCTATAAAGATAAAGTTTCTAATGAAAGTATAAGTTTATGTTAAGAAGTTATCATATATCTGTTTTTCTTTATGAAACATTAAGTTTTATGATTATGAAAGTTATAATATATTACGATAAGAAGTTTATGAAGGAAAGTTTTATTATTCTTTAAGATGTTTTTAGTTTAAGACAAAGTTACCGATTATCTTATTTAAGTTAAAATGATTATTTTGTAATGAGAATATATATATGGTAACTTTATAAGAAATGAAAGAAATTCAATCTGAAAGGTTTTGATAATATTATTCTGATAAGAAAAAGGAGAACAATTATTTTCCTACGAAGAGCATATAAGTTAGTATTATAAATAGTATAAAATACTATGCATGAAAAGATGTTCTCCTATCTGAACAATTATAAAATGAAATGGTTTGATTTATATGCATCCTTATTAAATTCTCATGTATCTTACCTTTACTGGGCTTCACAGCTCACCCTATTATATTTCAGTCAACAGGTTTTATTTGGAGCAGAGGGAGCCTTAGTCGAGTTTTGGAAGAAGCTGATTTTAGTTTTATATGTATAGATCCTAAATTAGCAATTTGATGTTTAGCTTTGTAGTATTGTGTATTTTAGGATCTAAAGAAAGTGGTATACCTCAAAGTATTCAGAGATGTATTATGTGAAATTTAGAATTTGAGTAACTAGTGGATTATATTATTTTTTAGTACAGTGTAGATGCTCTGAATGTCAAGTGAAAAGTTATATTAAGAAGTAAAAAAACAAGAATGAATGAAAGAGGGAAGTTTTGCTAAAAGTTTTGTAAGAGTTAAGCTGGTTCTTGTTAATATCAGGTTTAGGCTTGATATTAGCATGCCGGTCATGGTCACAAATCCGGGTATCGGGTTTGGGGCGTGACAGATTTGGTGGAATTTATTGACCTCACGAGAGAGAGAGAGATGACGCCTAATTGACACCTACATTTATAAACAAACATGAACAAGTTTAAAAACATACGGTAAACAAACATGTTGTTCATGATCAGCTTATTTATAAACAAACCTGAACAAGTTTTTTATCGAGTCAAGCCTAAGTTGTTTATGATCGTCTTGGTTTGTTTATAGCCCTACTTGATGCCTACATTTATGGATTAACTACGCATTTTTTATTGTCCTCATGTTGTTTTTTTATAAGTTTAGGGAAATAATAATAATAACCTCTTAGTTTGCTATTAGTGATGAATTCAATCTATATTTTTTAATAATTTTTATTTATTTTAAAACTTGTATTTTATAAACCATCGTCCATATCTTTTAAAAATTATCATAACATAATGAGAGAGAATTGTTTGGTTATTTAGACCCCTTAAAACAACAATTAGATTAACCTAGTTAATTAGCCAAGTGATTAACTTAGTCAATTTATACAAATCTAGGTTATCACAATCACACAATCATATCAAGAATATATAAAGCAGCAGAAAATAAATAACACAAGATATGATGACACAGGAAACCACACGGTAAAAACCTGGGGAGGATTTTACCCACCTATCCTCAAGGCAAACCTGAATCCACTATGCGAAAGAATAGAAGTTCATACAAAAGGACTTACAAGCTCCCCGCTTGACTTCCTAATGCTACCCACCAGTAGAACTTACTGACACGACCACGTGCAAACTTCGAATCCACGGACTCCTTCTTTCTTGGATTCTTCAATCAGCTACAAACTCCCCGCTTGTTTTTCTTTAAGCTCCAATGGCAACAACCTTGTTGATCATCAAGATGTAGATAATATCTCTACCTTGAAAATCCTAAGTTTATGTGAAGGAAAACTCCTCAAGGATCTCACAAGAGATTCACACAAACCGCAATATATGAGCAACAAAGACTTAGAGAGGTTCGGATACAAAACCCTAAAAATAAAAGGAGGCACAAGAGGCACTCTAATCTCTCTCTCTAAAGTCTCAAAAACGTTCTAGGGTTTCCCTTATATATATGAGAGTTTTACTTGAACCCCAAGACATTTAAATAGAGTTTGGGCTGATTTGGAATTCTGCAGAAAAACGTTTTGGCCGACTTTCGATCGATCGAGTCTAATTTTCGATCGATCGAGCCAAGCCGAAAGTCACAAAGACTTCTGCAGCCACTCGATTCCAACTTTACAATAATAAATTAACTTTGAGCAAGCCTAAACAAGACTAAACATATTGTTTTGATCATGGTTTGCCAACATTACACATTAGAGTTCTAAATACATTAAATCCTAAGTCTTTAGAACCTAACAAGAAAGAACCATTGCATGGGACTTATGCCTATGTGATAGGAAGGGAATATACTTTCAGAGTATCTTATAAATGTTCCCTAATCTTTTTTTTTTTTTTTTTTTTTTTTTTATTTAGCTTATACTCTTTTCTTTATGTTACCCACTCACCTTTTTATTATTATTATTTATTTATTTATTTATTTATTTTAACTGTAAGTATATCGCTCATGGTGGACAATGTATGTGAATGAGTAGCGGACGAGGGAGGGAGATCATTTGGTAGTGGCAACACTGAAATGGAAGATTATAATAGGAAGTATGAGAAACTGAATTTGTGATTGAATTGAGAAATCTGTTATAGTGGTGATGCCATGTGCAAGTCAGGCTGTTCCTAGGAACACCCTGACTTGAAAAAAAAATTTACATATAATAATTAAATTTTTTATGTTTAATCTATATTAGGAACACCCTCAATCACAAAATTAGGAACACCCTGAAATTAAAAAAAAAAATTATTTGTTCTACTTTCAAGAAAAAAAGAAAAAAAAAACCCAAAAAAAAAAAATTTGAACTAAAATCTGAAAAAAAAAAAAAAAAATTGTAATAGAGCCAAGCCCACAGCAAGCCCAACAGATTGAGGTATCAAACCGACAGATTCTCAAAAAAAAAAAAAAAAAAAAAAAAAGAGCAAATCACTAAATCAAATAGAAATAAACCCACGATCAAGTCGCTCGCAGAGCAAACCAAACCCCAATACGGGCAACACAGAGCAAAAGCAAACCAAACCCACAGAGCAAACCAAACCCAACTGGTTAAATGCCTTCTCAACGAAGTCCAACTGGTTAAATGCACCCCTGTCCTCGCAGCTCGCTCGTCGTCGCTGTAGCTTGCTTATTGTCATCGTCGTTGTCCTCGCCCCACGTCGTTGTCGCTCGTTGCTCGCCCCTCATCGCAGACAGCAAATTGCAGATCGCTCAACTGTGGGCTGCTCCATTGCTTCGGTGCTCGGTGCTCCCTCCCTCAAGGTATTTCTCTCTCTTTTTCTCTCTGACTTGCTCAGTCTCTCACTCTTTCTCTCTCTTTATCTCACTGAAATGAAATATATGAAGTGAAATTAAGGAATGAGAGTCTCTCTCTTTATTCTTTAAGGGTCTAACTCAGTAACTCTCTCTAACTATGAGTCTGTGATTGCTTTTTATTCTTTAGCTTTATTAATATTTTTCTTTTTACTTTTTTTTTTTTTTTTTTTTTTTTTTTTTAACTTTTTGTATGCTTTATCTTATCCATTGGTATTGTTCAGTGTGTGTTGGTGTTGGTGTTGGTGTTTGTGAGATATTGATTGTCTTTTAGTGTAATGTGGATTGTGATTTGTGATTGTGAAATTTTAGCTAGCTATTGTGATTAGGGGCATCAGGCATGAGACTTGTGCTTGTCTGTTGAGTGGGGTGGGGGTAGATGGGCACATAGGGTCGGCTAAACAATAACTAAAAATTAAAGCAGGATAATTAATGACAAATAAATTAAAGCAATATAGTTTATTGTTGCTTTAAACAACAATAATTAAAGCAGTATAATTAACTAATACATTATAAAAGACAAACAAATTAAATTATGTTAGACTAAACAACAATATAACAAATTATAATTTATAAAAGACAAACAAATTAATGAAACAACTAAACAACAATAATTAATAATTTTATTAATATTTCAAATGAACTTATAGTTTATTGTATAAGTACCTTTGTTCATTTTATTTTATTTTTTCCTTTTTGAGGTTTTTCGGTGTACAGAATGCAAATTTGTTTTGGTTTTAAGAACGTTTTTTTTTTTTTTGGCACAAACTTCGTGCCGGCCAAATCTTGAATTTCGGCTGGTATTTACCGAAACATCCCGAAACACCCGAAATAGACCGAAATGACCCGAAATTTTTTCAAAGTGAAATAGGAACACCCTGAACAAAATTCCTGGAGTCACCACTAATCTGTTATTGATAGGAGTAATCTGTACATATATATGCTCAAAGACCCAAAACAGAGCACGTAACTAACTAAATAAAATACTACACGTGTGAACACACACTAACACACTTCACTAACAAGCACACGTGAGCCACTAACCTACCTTTAGTTATATACAGTACTACAAGTAGCTTACAGTACAACTCTAACTATGCTACATCTCTATTCTGTCGTTTAGGTGTATTTGTACAATTCTTGGTTTTCTTCAACTGTGCAATATTGGATTCAGTTACTAAACAATCATTCAACTCTTCAATCTTCATATTTGTTGCTTTGGTACTTGCTGTGACATCATCAGAGTGTCTTGCTAGTTCTGATGCATGCTGGTGCTGCACTGTGTTGCAGCCTGAGCTGCATCAGTGTGGTAGCTGATGCACCTACTGCTAAATTGGATGCATCTACTGCAGAATTGGTTTCAACTTCAGGTCTTTGACAGGAAGAGAGCTGTATATCTTCTGGAATTCTTATGGCATGTTTGGATGTTTAAAAAAAGGAGGGGGAGTAAAGTAGAGGGAGAGAGAGTAATCCAATTACCTTGTTTGGAAGTTTTTTAAGAAAGGAGGGGGAGGAGTTTGGAGGGGTTTGGAGGGGTTTCAACTCCCTCTAACCCCTCATTTTTAATTCTCCCAAATTGGAGAGATTTGGAGGGAGAATAGAGTAGATAAATTATTGTTTAAGTAAATTTCCTAATTTACTCATTCTAACAAATTAATCATAGACCAATATTGCAAGTCCATTTTCAAATAGGGATAAATTTGTCTATTTTAATAATTTCTTCTCCTCTCCATCCTAATTTTTAAAACATCCAAACAAGGGGAAGGGCTAATTACTCCCTTCCCTCTTACTAATTTTAAAAACATCCAAACAAGGTGGAGGGGAACCATTCCCCTCTACTCTCCTCCCCACTACTTTCCTCTACTCTCCTCTCTCTCTAAACTTCCAAACAGGCAATTAGTGATGCTGATTCTCAACGCATACTATTGTCATGCTTCCGCTGTTCAAGTTAGAGGCAACACCACTTTGACGTGCAATATTGAGGATGAAACCCGTGCGGAAGACGCATGCTTGCTAGTGGTAACGTAGAGAAAAGCAATATTGCTACCAGTCTAGTCTTTACTTGCGGCAGAAAAAATGATCATAATGGTTATTGCTGCAAAGGTTGTATTAAACTCAGTCCTTACGACCGCCACTGCGGCCACTAGGAATCTCGAATCGTTCCAGTGTGTTTCCTTTGGGCTGTCCACTTGTTCTATTATATCCATTCTCATATTAGAATTATTATTCAATAACGATTCCCTCCCTTGTTGTAAAGGGTAAACAAATATCTGAATCTGTGTTTTATATACGTACTGTATATGCATGTATTAGAGAATTAATGTATTTTTTGTTGGAAAACAAACAATTCCTAATTTTCATCATCATAGTAACTTCAACTTGAGCAGGAAGTCAGTTGTAAACCTCATACGACGGCCTGTCCTCTCATCTCTGTCCAAGGGCATAGCCAGGAATTTGTACTTGAGGGGGCCAAGTTGCAATATTGATAGAAAAATCATAATTCATAAATTTATAAATACAAAATTATTAACTTTGATATATTGTCATATTCTTAAATATTAATAGAAGTACAAAAGGCAGTCTATTTTACCATACACATACAAAAATTTGCCTACTATTATTTTAAGCAGCATCAACCCATCATTATCCATAATATTGAAAAGTTTCTTATTTTTTAATGAATTATTCAGCTCCTAATTTCAAATTTAAAAAAAAATGATGATATGAAAAGAGATATAATATATTATCATGTAGCAATACAACAAATCGAACAACTTAATAAACAAAGCATATTCATAAAACTAAATGACCATTATCATATATATAAAAACATAAATCTAAATGCCCATATGATGTTGAAGAAACAAATAAACCTGAAATACTAAGACACAAGAAGAAGCTGGAATTGAAAGCAAATATGGATTTTTTTTTTAGATGAAAGGAGTTTATTTCATTTCTACCCTTGTTGAGAAGAGAGTTAATGTGTTTAGAGCAATCAACAATGAAAGGAAAGAAACATGGGGCAGTGTGGGCTTGTATTAGGAGAAAAAGTAGCAATGATGACTTCTATTTTCTTTGAGAATCCTGTAGGTGGCTTATTGAGATTGAGAATGATGGAAAAAAAAGTAAATTTTTGTTTCAAAATGAATGATAAAAGATGATATTTTGAGAGTGTGGATTATTATCTATTGGATATTTGGATTGACAAAAAATCATTTGGACAATTGGGAGAACTAACTAGTATTTTATTTGAGGACTTTGTGGATTATCTATTGGACTAATTAAGTAGAAATCCTAGAAAGAATTGAGGGGGCCATAGCTTTTCACTTATTTTTTGCTATCAGACTCATAGCCTAACAGTAGAAGAAATCAAAATTTGGGGGGGGGGCCATGCCCCCCCCCCCCCCCCCCCAAGGGACAACGTAGCTCTCTCTCTCTCTCTCTCTCTCTCTCTCTCTCTCTCTCTTCTTATTAATTTTTTTATTTTTTATTCACATAAGGTGTTAAAGGCCACAGAAGAAGCAGAGTGGTAGAAAGATTACTTTTTGGGTAACAATTAATGTATAATCCACACATATTAGAAGCAAAGCGAAATAGATGGGAAAATGGTGTTTTCCCCACCAGTAAGTCGCATCTAGCAATGATTTCTATCCCAACAATGGAAGGGTAATCATCTTTCTCATTTGATTTTTTTTTTTTTTTTTTTTTTTTTTTTTTTTTGGGATTTTTGGTTTTATTTCGATTGGGCAGTGACCACAACACAAACGATGGCTCCCAAGTCCCAAGTATTTTCCAGATTCCTGCAGCAGCTCCGACGTCTTCCTAGGTGTGTCTATATTAGGTTGGAGGTTCGATTGGTTTGGTTTGTTTGAGAGAAGGGGTTTTGATACTTGTATTAACAGAAAGGCTAAGTTTGATGGTCATAACCAGTAACCACCACGTGAAGGCTGCTGCGGCATCATTTTCGTTGGCATCTTTGCATGGTTGGAGGTGGTGGTATTTATGTTTTAATTTTATTGAAGTTGATTTTCTGAAACAGAGAGATATTGCGAAAGAATTTTGTGTGCTAAACTTTATACATTACTTTTTGAAATTTTGTAAAACTCGAGACATAGTGATATTGGAGGGTGTAACTAAAGAGTTTACACTGCATCTTTACCAAATTTGGACTCATTCAATATCACAATGGGAAGGTCAAAACTCAAGAAAATAATTCATTCAATTTTCATTAATCTCACTCCGCTTGGTCCTATATATTTTGAAAATTGTAAATTTTATTAATAATCAGTTTAATGAAACACACACACGGGTAAAATATCATTTTCGTCCCTAAACTTTCATAAAAGTTTGTTTTTCATCCCTGAACTTTCAAAAGTTTGTTTTTCGTTCCTAAACTTTAGAAAACGTTTTACTTTTCATCCTTCCGTTTATGTCCATTAGTTTATATTCTATGTGGCCTAACAGAATGATGATGTGATATCTAACTTAGACCAAATTATATTATTTACAAAATTATTAACACATGGCAAAGAGTTATTGGCACACATGGATTAAAATAATAATAATAATAATAATAATAATAATAATAGGTCAGATTTTAATGTAAGAATATATCCAATTTAAAATAAAAATTTAAAACACCAAAATATCAAAATCCCTAATTTAAGCCGACTATTGATCTCCTCCAATCTCTCGCTATCGGCACCGATTCAAGCTCTATTCTCCGATAACCACCACCCACCCATGTCCTCATCGGTATCATTTCAATCCATCCAAACGTTCATCCTTTTCTGCAATGATGACGAGCACTAGAGAAACAAGGAGAGCACTAGAGAAAGAGGGAGATGATGACAATGACAACAAGTAGTGGGTTTCTTAGCAACCAATAAACAGTGGCCTTTATGAATTGCAATGAATTTCATCATTGTCCATAAAAGATATGCCCTCACTTGCACACTAGTCTATGTTACAAGAAGATATGGAGTTTTCTCAAAAAATAGAAGAAAAAAAACCCTTCCCCTGTTCACGCCTCACAATATATATCACTCTAAAGATCCAAAACTTAATCATAACATAATAGAAGCTAATGCTAAAACCTATAAAAATAAATTTTTTTTTTTTAAAAAAAACCATCAAAAACGAATGAAAAATCAAGGAAGTTTTGGTTGAACGTCATTAGAGATGGACAGCTTGAACTGGGTTTTTTTTTTTTTTTTTTTTTTTTTCCTTTTCTTTTAATGTTTTGGTGTTTTAATTTTTTTTTAAATCCTAATAAATTCTTAACATAAATTTTATTTTATTTTTAAAATGCCTCATCAGTTTGCAAGGATGCAATATCACAAAATATTTAATCCATGTGTGCCAATAACTCTTTGCCATATATCCATAATTTTATAAATAAAATCATTTGGTCCAAATAAAATTCCACGTTATCATTTTGTTAGGCCACATAGGACATAAATTAACGAACATAGATGGACGGATAAAAAGTAAAAAAATTTGTAAAATTTAGGGACAAAAAACAAACTTTTGAAATTTCAAAGAAGAAAAACAAACTTTTATAAAAGTATAGAGACGAAAATAATAATTTACCCTTATATATGCGTGTGTGTGTATTGGTAATTTACATATTAAACCAACACTTTTATAAGTGCCAATCAAATACATAGGTTTTTCAGAAATAAAAGTTCATACACCTTCATTATAGGAACCATAACAAATACTGAACATCGAAGAAATTACTATACATATTTGATCATTTACTTAATTATTGTTTTATAATTGATTTAATTAAAAATGTTAGTAAATGAACGTAGATGTCTTTTTTTTTTTTTTTCCTTCACTAAAGCCACAAGTCAATTAATTGTCCCCCAATCTTAATTTCAACTCATTTATAGAGAAAAATATTGGCAAAACCACAATATTGGTCCCTCAAGTTTATCCTATGTGCGCAATTAGTCTCTCAAGTTTCAACTGAGCACAATTGGTCCCTCAAGTTTATAAAATGAGTTGTATTAGTCCTTTTACTAACTGTCGTTAGTGATATTACTTGCGTGATTAACGGAATAATAACTTGACATTTTTTTTAAATGACATGACAATTTTTAAATTAAAAAATTATGTTAAGTTCTAAGGAATTAGGAACTAATGTATTAGAATTCTAATTTGTATTGTTGGCAAACCGTGATCAAAACGTTTTAGTCTTGTTTAGACTTGCTCAAAATGTATTTATATGTAAAGTTGGAATCGAGTGTTTTGCAAGATTTACTATGTAAATCTGCCTGACTAGATCGATCGAAAATTAGGCTCAATCGATCGAAAGTCGTGCAGATTGTTTTTTTGCAGAATTTTCCAACTCAACCCAAGCCCATTAAGGATTAGGGTTTCAGATTTAATTCTCCCACTATATAAAGGAAACCCTAGCCACGTTTTTAGAGTAGCTTTGGTTGCTCATATTTTCAGTTTTGTGTAAATCTCTTGTGAGATCTAGAGGAGCTTTCCTTTACACAAAGCTTAGGGTTTTCAAGGTAGAGATATTATCAACACCTTGATGATCAACTCAGTTGCTGCCATTGGAGCTTAAAGAATAACAAGCATGGGTGCTTGTAGCTGATTGGAGAATCCAAGAAAGAAGGAGTCCGTGGATTCGGAGCTTGCACGTGGTCATGTCAGTAAGTTCCACTAGTGGGTAGCATTAGGAAGTCAAATGGGGAGCTTGTAAGTCCTTTTGTATGAACTTCAATTCTTTCATAGTGGATTCAGGTTTACCTTGAGGATAGCTAGGTCAAATCATCCCTAGGTTTTTACCGTGTGGTTTCCTGGGTCATCATATCATTGTGTTATTTATTTTTCCACTGCTATATATTCTTGATGTGATTATTTGATTGTGGTAACCTAGAATTGCATAAATTGACTAAGTTAATCACTTGGCTAATTCTCTAGGTTAATTCAATTGTTGTTTTAAGGGGTCTAAAAACCTAACAAATTACAATAACTAATTTCCACCAAAGATTTTAGTGACTCAGTTGAAATCAAATTTTAAATTATAACCCGATTACAAATTAAACCCATTTACTATCTAATTTTGGTTTCACTTTCACGCAAACACACGACGGCGCCAAGGAGAGATTGATGCTAGCCCGCTGCAACGCCGCCTCCTTCTGACCAGCCATCGGTGGAGACCCAAGCCCTAGCCACCACCGGCGACAACCTAAGTCGTGTCCCTGCTGGCAATAGCCCCTGACCTGCGTCCTTGCTTCTCTTGCACAACCATTGAACCGCCTCCCTTCTCCCATCTCAAGTATTGCACTTTTTCCTATGGTATCTCACCTCAATTAGGTCCGTGTAAGATTTAGATCCAAAGTTTTTGGGATAATTTGCATCATAGTTTGGTGACCATAAGATTCGGACTTGGTGAATTTAACAACAGCAACGTTGTCAGTGCTCCAATAGATTTAGATAGATTAAAGTCAAAACAAATGCTCAAGGATTGTTTTTTTTTTTTTACTAGTTTTATTACTGGTCGTCATAGTCCTCTTATGTTTCTTTTCTTTTAGTAAGTGTTTATTTCATTTTTAAATTTTTTATGTTATTTATTTATTATTATTTTTTTTATCTTGGTTTGGCTGCTTGAGGCCTGTTCCTTATGTTATCTCTGGCGCTGTTTCTTTGATTCAAGAGTTGAATGAACATGTGCTTTCATTCCAAAAGTCTTCAGCTGAAAGTTTTCGAAGGCCTCAGACACTACTCCCACTTGTATGTAACATTTGCATATAATTCATGGTCATAAAGAAATATCCTAACCATATAGTGGTGGATCCTTTGTGTCTTTTAGTGAGTTAGTGATACACAAGGAGAAGGACCACATATTGTTTATTGTTTAAATTCTGTTACGTTCATAAATAGTATTAGATATAATTCCTTGCTTGTCAAATAATTCAGCCATTTGTCAAATAGTTCATTCTTTAAATTGTATAATAACTTTTAAAAAAAAAATAATAATAATTTAGCCTTTTACAATGTCACTTTTTAATAGTAAAGTCCTTGCTCTTTTTGTAGGGATGGATGACTTTGACTTCACAATTGCTCTTTACTATTGGGGGAAGATTAGGAATAATCCATATAGATACAAAAGAGGGGAGGTAAAGATATACGAAGACAATAATTCCAATGAAATGTCACTTGTTGAGATATGGAATAAGGCCAAAATTTTTGGGTATGGTGAAAATGATGTATTTATGTACAGAGTGCCTACTATGCCATTTGCAGGTGGTTTAAAACCTTTGGAGAATGATGTTGACGTAATGAACATGGTGAAGTGTATTAGAGGTTATAATGAAGTGGAAGTGTATGTTATGTTCTTTGATGATTATGAGAATGCTATTGGTAAAGAGGGAGATGGGGGAGGTGGTGATAATGAGGATAATTTTAATGAGGGAGATAAAATAGATGGGGCTATTAGTGAAGAGGATAGTGCTCATAGGGTTCATTTTGGATGCAGTGAAAGTGACGACGATGATATGTTTGCACAATATATTAGCAGTGGTGAAATAGCCTCCAAAGTAAAAGGCTTAATTGATGAGACCTTGTATCTTTGAAAAAAAAAAGCAGGTGAAACTCAAAGAGGGGAGAAAGGGAAAGGCTAGTGCATGTGGGGTTAGTCCTGGTAGGGTTGATGGTAGTGGGGTTGATCCTAATGGTGTTGGTCAGAGCGAGGCTAGTGCAAGTGGTGTTAGTCCTACTAGGATTGATGCAAGAGGTGTTGATCCTATATGGGTTGATGCAAGTAGGGTTAATCCTAGTGCAAGTGCGCTTGTGTTGCATTTGGAGCTGATAGGGATGAAGATAAGTGGGAGTCAGAGACGTCTGTAAGTTTGGTTAGTTCATTTGATGATGAAATTAGGCATAGGTATCCTCAATAGCATCCACTAGAATCCTTCTCTGAGGTGCGCTTTGAACTTGAGATGCAATTTGCCACCAAAAAGGATGTCATGGATGCTATCAAACTCTACTCTATTTTCAAAGGGGTTCCAATAAAGTTTAAAAAGAATGACAAAGTAAGGATAAGAGTAAAATGCATAGATAGATGTCCTTTTGAGTTGTACTGTGGAAAGATGAAAGATGAAGATACTTGGATAGTGAAAAAATTGAATCCAGAACATAATTGTGGGAGGCAATTGAGGAATAGATTTGCATCTTCAAATTGGCTTGGGAAGCATCCAGTGGATGATGTGAGGAATGACCTAAATGTGAAAATGTCCATTATTAAAGACCAAGTTGTAAATAAGTTTAAGGTTCATATTAGTGGGTATCAAGCATCTAGAGCAAAAGGTAGGTCTAAAGAATTAGTGCATGGAACTTTTATAGAACAATATGCTCAGTTGGGGGATTACTGTGAAGAATTGTTGAGAAGCAACCCTGGGTCTACTACACTAATCTCTACCAATAGACCTCAACCACACTTGCAACCAAAATTTGAGAGGTTATATGTATGTTTGGATGCTTGTAAGAGAGGGTTTTTAGCTGCTTGTAGGCCTTTTATTGGTGTTGATGGATGTCATTTGAAGGGTGAGTATTCAGGACAGATTTTGACAGCAGTTGGCAAGGATGGCAAGGATGGCAATAATGGTGTTTACCCAATTGCATTTGTCATGGTTGAAGTAGAAACAAAGGACTTGTGGACATGGTTCATGAAAAGGTTGCTTGATAATATTAGAAGTTTAAGGGATGAAGGGTGGACCTTCATGTCTGACCAGCAAAAGGTAAATTGAACTTTCATTTTATTTTATTCTTTAAATTTGGGTGATGGACCTTGCTATAAATTCAGACCAAATTAATTATATTCTAATACATCCAATAATTTTGTATTTTATGTCTTCATTGTAGGGATTAACACAAATTTTTGATGAGCTCATGCCAGGTGTGGACCATCAATTTTGTGTTCGACATCTATATAATAACTTTAGTAAGGATCATAAAGGTAAGCTACTAAAGGATCGCATGTGGACAGCTGCTAGGGCCACTAACATATCCGAGTTTCAATTTGAAATGGGGAACATCAAGAAATTAAACATAAAGGCATGGGAATGGTTGGTAGGAAAGGAACCTAGGTTTTGGACAAGAGCGGCTCTTAGAAGGTATCCTAGGTGTGATGTACTAACCAACAATGGATGTGAAAATTTTAATTCTCAAATATTGGAGTTTAGGGATAAACCAATAATCACTATGTTGGAGGAGATTAGATTGCATCTGATGGCTTATTATATTAAGAAGAAGGAGAAAATTGCAAGGTATCATGGACCTATATGTCCTAGAATCCAGAACAAGTTAGAGATTGAAAAAATTAATAGTACAAATTGGGTTCCAGTTTGGTGTGGGGATAGCAATGAATCAAAGTTTGAAGTATCAAAATTGCTTGACAAGTATGTAGTTGACATAAAGCAACATACATGCTCATATGGATCATGGGACCTAACTGGGATTCCTTGTGCACATTTTGTAGCTGCATTGGGATATATGGGTCACACGATTGAAGATTATGTGCATCATTGCTATTATATGGAGTCTGGTGTGCTATCACAGGCAACCAAAAATAAAACCTAAACTCCTAAAAATATATGTAATAGTGCGAGTAAGGATCGTTCCCACGGAGAGTATTTAGCCTAGTTTTATGCTACATAAGCAAGGAGGGGGGGGGGGTTTGAGTATAATGAAAACAATTTTAAGAAAAGCAACTAAGGAACAATTCAAATTAAAGTATCGAAATCAATCAAGAGAACAAACCTTGGTCCAAGTCAACATTCACCATTGGAATTTTACAACTGATCATTGATGCAAGTATATATCAATTCACACTTTAAATATTCACCGTTGGAACTATTTTCCTATCTCTCCTTAGTCGTAGTTAATTAGAAAACAAGTGATCTAATTAACCCTAACTACTAAACAAACCAAAACAAGCGCTAAAGGTTTAATCTAGTAGCAGCCTTAAGAACTAGAGAGATCGATGAAGCTAAACAACACAAACACAAGTGGTTCTTCTGACGCAGCAAATCATTAAATCTTAGTTGCTTCACAAATTAGAGGGATCAAACAATTACGGATTTGATATCTAACCTAGCAGTAGATTGCAACAAATAATAAACTAGTAGGCCTCCTAGTAATTAAACGAGACAACCATAAAAATAGGCACAGAAGAACATCCGATATTCAAAGTATAAATTAAACAATAAAAACAAATTAGATCTCACAGTTTTGTTGATTCCGAGGCTTCAATTTCCTTCGACCAAGTATAAAAGTTTTAGCCACGCAAGGCCATGATAAAAACTCAAAGGAGAAAATTAGAGAAGAGGAGAGAGAGAGGCGTGTATCTATGTAATTTTGATTTCTCCTCCCCCTTTTACACATTAATTCCCCCTTTCCCAAGCCTACAAAATCTCCTAAAAATATTCTAAATAATAATATCCAAATCTAACTAATTAAGGAAAAATATTAAAAATAAAACAAATTCCTAATATAACTAGGAAAGTGGTGTTTTTCAGTTGGAAATTTCGTGCATCAGATCTGGAGGCTTCCAAAAATAAACCACATCAGTTACGCGTATTAGAATTTCAGGCAAAGGAACATTCCAGAACGTCAACAGTGTAGGTGCAGCAACTTCAAGCCCGATTTCGACCTTGATGCATCCCGTATCTCTAAAAACTCAAAAAATAAAAGTTGTAGATCTTTGTCTTGGCGTTCCACAGCACCTTGAATCATCTCAATCGGAGCTTGGATGAAAGAGTTATGCCCAGATTACGCGATGTCAAAGCTGTCCAGAATCACCCAATTAACTACGTTTTGCACTTAATGCCTCCATTTGCATCCTAAATCAAAATATAAGAATAATAAGTACATTTAGGCACCAAATAAGTATAAAGGAATAAACATTAATGGAGAAAAATATGACATTTTGCATTCTCATCAGAGTCCTTAACCCAGACTTATAGGTCATGTATATACCCTATTAATGGTCCCAAGTTGTGGCCACAAAGTAATAGAGAGACTATACTCCCTCCTAAAAAAGTAAGACAAGGGGGTAGACCTAAAAAGAAGAGGAAGAAGGAACTTGGTGAGCTAAACAATCCATATAAGATGAAGAGGAGAATTGGCCATGTTAAATGTAGCCAATGTGGAATAGTAGGCCATAAAAAGAGGAGGTGCAATCCCACTACTCAGGCTAGCAAACAACTACGAGAGGCTTGTAATAGTTAGATTTTCTTTTTCTTTTTTTCCCCTTGTTGATAATGCACTACTAAGTTGTGATGTACCATTTATAGACGAGAGAGCCAAATGTAACAACACATTGTTTGGAAAACCAAGAACGTGGGACATCTTCAAGCCATGTAGAACCTACTAATGGGGCAGCACCTCCATCGCAACCAAGCTATGGAGCATATGCAAGCCAGCAACAGTCAAAAAATACCTGTTAGTGATTGCAAGTACATATTTATATTTATCAGTCTTATATGAACAAATCACAGATTTATAGTTAATGTACTAAAATAAAGCTATAATGCATTTTTAGGTTAGGAAAAGAAATGTCACAGCACAAAGTCGGCCAACACCCCAATGTGAAGGAGTACATCGAAGTCTACCAGCATCTCAAGTTATTATTATTACATTTATTTGTTACAAAAAAAAAAAAAAAAACAAAAAAAAATTGCCTATGTTGTTTCTTTATGGTAAATATCATTGTGCACCTTATCAGGTTGGACCCAACAAAGTTATAAGAAATTACAGTTTTGGAGTATCAAAAGAGACAATGGCTACTGGAAGTGAGACATCCAGAAGAATTACAAAATTTTATAAGAATGCACAACTGCAAAAGTGAACAGTGAATGACATTTGTTGTGGTTAAATCTACAGAAGTGAAGGTGCTTGTGGAGATAAATGTGTATTTTGAAGTGGACGGAACACTTAGATATTTTTTTGTTATTATTTGAAATAGTTCAAGGATTACTACTATTTGGAACAATTTGAAGTATAGGGTTTTTTAATGTTACTATTTTGAACATGTTAACTGGTGCAATTTAATATGATGTTTATTAGAAACCTTGTCAAATTATGCAGTTGGCTAGTCTTTCATTTAAAATTGATCAATTGTTTAGAGATATTGTTATGCCCTGGAATGGTTTAATTTGCAAGGCTCTTGTATGAAAGAGCATAATGAAACAAGCAAAAAAGGGGGGAGGGGGTAGCAGAGAAAAGGTTTAAAAAAGTTGTATAAGCCATGGATTCTGCATTTATAGGTAGGAGAAGTCTATGAGTTGCTTTTTCAAGTACTTGAAAATGAAGAAGATGTCATAATGAAACATGGAGCACCATCACAAACTAATCAACGTTTAGCTTCACAAGGGATGCACTCATCAAAGTTCTGCTTAGATCCTGTTGGTTCCATGCTAGCATCATGTCAGCCTTTTGATGTTGTAGTTAGCATGTGTGTCCCAATAATAGTTAGTGACAGAAATATAGAATTGCCTTTTGAAAATGTCATGGACTATAGAAAAATTGCAATATTTGTAGATTCCACCTTTGTTGTAAAGCAGGGATTTTTAGTGACAATGCTGAAAAATGTCACCACAGAAAGGATTCTTGAATACCAGAGAGAGCTGAAACTAGTAATTTTTCCACCTTTGTTGTAAAGCAGGGATTTTTAGTGACAATGCTGAAAAATGTCACCACAGAAAGGATTCTTGAATACCAGAGAGAGCTGAAACTAGTAATTTTTCGTTGTGATAAGGGTACTAAAATTTTTTAGCATCTCTAATTTTTCATATAAAGTGAGTGAAATTACAAATATCAAGCAATCCATTTACGCATCACTTTTATTTTTTTTTGAAAACGGAATGAAACTTTCATTCATGTTGATGCAAAGAATCAAAATATAGGGCCTCTAACGCATCACTTTTGAGTTCAGAGATACATATATAAAAACAAATGAAATTATATAATAATCCATGTCTCTGGTTATAAATCTTCTACCTTACATGAAAATTTTCCAGTCTCTTAACTACACAAAAGCTAGAACATATCAAAAACACATATAGGTTTCTAAAATAGAATACCAAACTTCAAATTCTTTTCAAGCTTTTGATACCCAGGAAACACCTCCCTTTGGTCTTTGTTGATGCTTCCACTTTAGTTACGGTTTTTACACTTCTCCATGGCCCTTAGAGCTGCAATCAAAGCATATTTCTTAGATCATTTTGAATGTACATTTTCACCACAGAGACAAAAATCGACAATTACACTGACAACAAGTCCACGATGTTCAATCACACTATATATTAAGCTGACAAATTATCACACTGAATATATTATGATAACACATACCTAGCCCAATTACCTATGAGCCCTTCATGATCCTTAGCCTACAGGAGTTGGTGAACATTCGGTGACAACAATCAATAAAACAATAAGGGAATATATTCACGGTCGAAAATGATGGAAATTTAGACCCCTTAACACACAACCAGATTGGTTAGCCTAGATTAATTAGCCAAGTTGTTACTTAGTCAAATTATGCAATACTAGGTTAAAGCAATCAAATAATCATATCAAAAATATAAAGCAGCGGAATAATAAATAACACAAGATATGATCACCCAGGAAACCACACGGTAAAAACCTGGGGAGGATTTGACCTAGCTATCCTCAAGGTAAAAAGCAAATCCACTAGAAAGAATCGAAGTTCATACAAAAGGACTTACAAGCTCCCCGCTTGACTTCCTAATGCTACCCACCAGTAGAACTTACTAACACGACCACGTGCAAGCTCCGAATCCACGGACTCCTTCTTTCTTTGGCCTTTGCAAAACACAAACACCCACGTCTGTGACTTTGAGATCCCACTCAAAGATTTATCAACACAAACTCCCCTGTTTGTGACTCCAAGACCACCCTTGAAGGTTTAGATCATAATCACCTTTGATGACTACAGAAGGCAACAACTTCTACAACAACGGATCTTGAGATTCTTCAAGGAATAGCACCGGTAGAAAACATAAGAGAGCTTTTGGGTACAAAACCCTAGATCTATAAAAGAGGCACAAGAGGCACTCTAATCTCTCTAAAAATCTCTCAAAACCCTACCTAGGGTTAGCTTATGATGTCCTTTAAATACTGAAAAAAATGGCTCACGATTTGGGCTTCAAACGAATAAGTTATGGCCTTTTTACGTTTGCTAATTTTGCTGATATGCGACTTTCGATCGATCGAAAATTAGATTGGATCGATCGAACCAACCAGCTTGTAACTCTTTTTTTTTTATCCTGAACTTGAAGTTTTTGTCTTGGGCTTCAATGTAGACCATTCTAAACTAATGAGACTTATTTTTTGTCATGTTTTGTCATGGTTTGCCAACATTACAAACTCAAAACCTAACAGAAAATGACAAATCTTCAATAATGCAAAGTAAGATATCATATCAGAACATCTAGATCAAGTTAGCAATATCTAAATAAAAATAGAGAATTCAATGCCAAACCTGTGTTAACATTCACAACTAGTAACATTTGGCTAATCATACACAAATACAAATTTACAGTTTTTAACACAAATAACAAATTTAAAGGCACTGCTTTTAAATATTAATCCTTCCTGAAGCTGAATTGGTTTGACTAATAATTCATGAACAGATTTTTTTAGAGGACATAATATTACTTGCACATTGTGAGAATTAACAGCTTGACTTTTTTAGGATTATGATAGTGATGAGGTATTCTCAATCCAAGATGATCGCATCAGCCACTTGTTGCCTGCATTTTACCAAGATATGATAGTGACGGTGTACTTTAAGAAGCCTGAATTGGTTTGTGGACAATAAAGACATTGATTTTGCCAAGTCATTTATATGGTTAGGATATTTCTTTATGACCATGAATTATATGCAAATGTTACATACAAGTGGAAGCAGTGTCTGAGGCCTTCGAAAACTTTCAGCTGAAGACTTATGGAATGAAAGCACAGGTTCATTCAACTCCTGAATCAAAGAAACAACACCAGAGATAACATAAGGAACAAGCCTCACGCAACCAAACCAAGATCAAAATAAATAAATAAATAACATAAAAAATTTAAAAATGAAATAAACACTTACTAAAAGAAAAGAAACATAATAGGACTCTGATGACCAGTAGTAAAACTAGTAAAAAAAAAAAAAAAACAATCCTTGAGCATTTGTTTTGACTTTAATCTATCTAAATCTATTTGAGCACTGACAACGTTGCTATTGTTAAATTCACCAAGTTTGAATCTTATGGTCACCAAACTATGATGCAAATTATCCCAAAAACTTTGGACCTAAATCTTACACGGACTTAATTGAGGTTAGATACCATAGGAAAAAGTGCAATACCTAAGATAGGAGGAGGGAGGCGGGTTAGTGGTTGTACGAGAGAAGCAGAGACGCAGGTTAGGGGCTATCGCCGGCGGGGACTAGGGCTTGGGCTGTCATCGGCGATGGCTAGGGCTTGAGTCTCCACCGGCGGCCGGTCCGAGGGAGGTGGCGTCGCGGCAGGCTAGCGTCAATCTCTCCTTCCCCTTTCTCTCCTTGGCACCATCGTGTGTTTGTGTGAAAGTGAAACCAAAATTAGATAATGAATGGGTTTAATTTGTAACCGGGTTATAATTTAAAATTTGATTTCAACCGGGTCACTAAAATCTTAGGTGGAAATTAGTTATTGTAATTTTTTAATTTAAAAAATGTCATGTTGTTTAAAAAAATGCCAAATCATTGTTTCGTTAGCCATGTAAGTAACATCACTAACGACAGTTAGTAAAAGGACTAATGCAACTCATTTTATAAACTTGAGGGACCAATTGTGTTCAGTTGAAACTTGAGGGACTAATTGCGCACACAGGGTAAATTTGAGGGACCAATATAGTGGTTTCGCCAAAAATCTTTGGTAATCTACTATTACAGAAAAAGCAAAAAGAAATTTTTTTTTGACTTCATAGTAATTTTTTTTTCTAGAACAATAAGTCAATAATCACACCATATCGTAGTTATTCACAATAGAAAGACACAACAACAATTACAAAGCTTAAGAACTACTGCTTTTAGTGCCCAAGGAGACATCTTCACTTGTGATACTAATAGTAACAAAATCAAGACTAGGGTAGCTTAATCCAATATTGGTAGTACTTAACTCAGTTCCACTATTCGACTCCAACACCTGTCCATGGTAAAAATTATTGTACAAAGGAGCTCCATTAGCAGTGGCAACACAAAATGATACCACTTCTGAATCAGTATCTTTGGTCGCTTCTGCTTGCTCTTGGAGCTCTAATGCAAACTCTAGCTTTTCCATCACATCATTCATTTTGCGTCGTTGGATTCCATGATCATGTATACAACTTTCTGCAAGTTCCACGTATACCTTTAAACACTCTGGCACTATCTTGTTCGTCAGATATGAATCAATGATCTTGCTTATGGTCCCTTTACCAATGCATTTTTGAGCCCAACTAGCCAAATTTCGCTGCTCTTCTTGGAGTTTTGGATTTAAAGCCTTTCAGGTGCACAACACTTCAAACATCACTACACCAAATGAGTACACATTAGATTTCTCAATCAAATGCTTGCGTCTTGCATAATTTGGATCCAAATACCCCCATGTCCCTTTTACTAGGGTACCAACAACAGTGTTATTCAAACCCATTTTTGACATTCCGAAGTTTGAAACCTTGGATACCCATTTCTCATCCAGTAGAATATTTGTTGTCTTCATGGTACGGTAGATAATAGGGTGCTTTGTACGTGTGTAGAGGTAGTGCAAACCAAGTGCTGCTCCTATGCATATCTAGAGCCTTTGTTTCCAAGTGAGGGGATCGTTAGTGTCACACCCCAAACCCAAAAGGGTCCCAAGCATGAGAAAAACATCTCAAAGGTACCTTTAGATTTTGTTCCTTTCGACAATTCAATCCAAAAAAAGAAAAAATCATATCAAGTACCAACATCAAGAATTATCATAATAATTCCATTAAATATACTCCCAAAGTAATTCAAAACTTTATGCAATAAATACAATGACCATTGGTCATACAAGAATGGAGGTCTGAATAAAATAATTACATAACATCAACTTGTCCCATTAGTGGAAATAATGTCATAACCACTGTTGGTTTTTAGACCCCTTAAAACAATAATTGGATTAACCTAGTTAATTAGCCAAGTGATTAACTTAGTCAAATTATGCAATTCTAGGTTAAAACAATTAAACAATCATATCAAGATATAAAGCAGCGGAAAAGTAAAGAACACAAGATATGATGACCCAGGAAACCACACGGTAAAAACCTAAGGAGGATTTGACCTAGCTATCCTCAAGGTAAACCTGAATCCACTATGAAAGAATCGAAGTTCATACAAAAGGACTTACAAGCTTCCCGCTTGACTTCCTAATGCTACCCACTAGTAGAACTTACTAACACGACCTCGTGCAAGCTCCGAATCCACGGACTCCTTCTTTCTTGGATTCTCCAATAAGCTACAAGCACCCACGCTTGTTATTCTTTAAGCTCCAATGGTAGCAACTAAGTTGATCATCTAGATGTTGATACTATCTCTACCTTGAAAACCTTAAGCTTTGTGTAAAGGAAAGCTCCTTTAGATCTCACAAGAGATTTACACAAAACAGAAAAGTATGAGCAACAATACAACAAGAACGACTCACAAAACGTGGCTAGGGTTTTGCCCTATATACCTAGGGTAAAAACATAAAATCCTAAACGTTTAATGAGGTAGGGCTGAGTTGGAAATTCTGCAGAAAACGTAATCTGGCCGACTTTTGATCGATCGAGTCTATCCTTCGATCGATCGAGCCAGGCCGAAATGCACTAATACATCTGCAGCCTCTCGATTCCAACTTTACATGAATTACACAACTTTGAGCAAGCCTAAACACGACTAAACATATTGTTTTGATCATGGTTTGCCAACATAACATATTAGAGTTCTAAATACATAAAATCCTAAGTCTTTAGAACCTAACAAACTATTAGATACAAAAGAATTGAGTCAAGCCTACTCTAAGTTACACATCATCAATTATCTCCATCACAAAAGTCAGCCTCCATCAGCAGTTAGTCTAACTATTGCTAGACACCAAAAAGCTGTCTCAAAACGATAGTTGCCTACTCTAAAAAAGTTTGTAAAATAATGGAATGAGACAGAGCTCAGTAAGTAGCATAATTAATAGGGATGGGGGGAAATGCAAGTTTCATGATGATAACAATTTACAAATCATGTTTTAATTTGGGAATTTTCAAATAATTTCTACAAAACCATTTCCAAAAAATAATATGACAAGAATAAATAAAATGACATGGCACAAAGCTTCTCAAAATGCTCTCATGAAATTACATATATATATATATATATTTCTCAAAATATCTCAACATGAAACTATGTACTATACACTGTGAGCAATAACAACACCATTCCAAACCAGAAAAATCTAACCCAAGGCCACATGACAATTGCCAACACAAAGCTGGAACTCATTGTTGACATAAAGCTGGAACTGATCTGCTGACATAAAGCCGGAACTAATCTGCCAACACAAAGCCAGAACTCATCGCCGACACAAAGCCGAAACTAATCTACCGACACAAAGCCGGAACTCATTGCCGACATAAAGCCGAAAGTAATAACCATCATAAAGACAGGTGCTAAGATACCAAGATCACACAGACTATAGAATCTAGTTGGGTAATCACCAGGTAATCACATGTCACAGCCCAAGGGAAAAACATAAAGAGCTCACAGTTTACATGAAATCAAAACACAGTTCAATTTCAAGTAGTTTCACAAAAACCTTTGAAATATCCAAAATATTCACAAAGTTCTCAAAGCCTTCAAACTCATTTCTTGTCAAGAAGATTTTGTATCAATTTTCCCAAAGATCAAAGCATCTTTAATTTTGCAAATAATGCAATAAGAAATAAAATCCATTCTCAAGAATTTAATCAAAGATGCTAATCTTTTCCACGCTAACAAATCATGCATTTTCCCATATGCATTGCCAAATATGATGTCATTTTTCATAAATAGTCATATACAATAAGGTCACAACACAATACTTTTTAAGAAAATATAATCCCACAAATAATTTTCCAAAATGTGTTTGACCCAAAAATAACGTTTATGCAACATGGTTATTTTACAAAAATATTCTATTAAAAAGCTACTTACTTTCAACCAGCAAAAGCCTAATTTTTCAAGCTCCAAATAAGATTAGCTCGAACCTAAACAATATCAATCAAACTTATCACAATAGGCATAAAGCTTGACATTGCATCTAGTTATGAATTAGAATTTGCTAACTAATAAATTAATTAGGCAAGCTTAGCATTTTACCTCACAAATAATGTACTGCAGTTCCAAAGTTTCTCAACAATTTCACTACAAGGCATAGACTCCCATTATACTCATGAATCATTCAAGGTATTATCTCTAACATCAAAACCTCAATAATTTATGAGTAGTTTCCACAAGATTTTCACAACATCATCAAGAGACCCATGACACCCAAAATCACAATATCCTTCAAAACTAACAATTTAAATCTTTAACTAGCTCCAAATAAACCATAAAAATTATATTCACCATTTATTTCACATGATATACTTCAAAACCCCTAAATTTTCACCATACATAAACCTTAGTTAGCCACCACTAGTAAAACCATAAACCCACTCATCAAATTAGTCCACCAAATCAAAAACGCATATACAAAATTACAAGAATATCACCCAAGAAGCTCATAAATCTCAAGAACATCATTATTAAAGCTTGGGTAAAATAACCTCAAACAAGAACATAATACCCATCAAAAGAGATTAGAACTTTTACCTCAAATAACTTATGTGAAGGTGTGATGTTCTTGAGGGTTTTCCGGTGATCTTGCCAGAAAAATGGTGGAGGTGATGAGGAGTGTACCGGTGGGAGAGTGAGGGAGAGGAGTGTGTGTATGTGTGTTGTGTTGAGTGAAAAAGAAAAAGAAAAGAATAACAAGAATGAGAGTGAGCGGCCAAATAGAGAAAAGAGAGAATTGTAAGATATGTGGTGGGGGAGGATGGGTTAGGTGGGGCATGTGTGGGCCTTAAAAAAAAAAATCTGACTTCCTCTTCTTTCTTTCTTTCTTTCTTTTTTTTTTTTCCTTTTTTTTTTAATTATTTAAAGTGGGTTGGGGCGTTACAGTTAGGTGTGTCATAGAGGTGGTGGCATAAAGTACCCATTTCTCATGTACTCGTAAACAAGTATCATCTCACCCTCATCGTCATAGTATCCTATGAGAGACACAAGGTGCACATGACAAAGCTGAGAAAGCATTTTGATCTCTATCATAAATTGAAGAGCACCTTGTCGAGACTCTTGTTTCATGCGCTTGATTGCCACCATCATATTACCTAGAGGACAAAATATTGTATTATTGTGTTTTTAAAAACCCAATAAATGTGACAATGAATGTGATTGCTAGATTTCAATAATCTATAAGGACATATCAGTTTGTAAGTTTTATTTAATAAAACTTGCACTAACCCAGCTAACACCACTCTTATATTATTGTCTAAACAATAATATTTACTACTTATGTCTAGTTTCTATAATATTTTGGAAACTATAAGATGCAAAGACTAGTCCTAAAATAGTATCACTAATCTTAATTATATACAGTTATAAATCACGGTATTACTGCAATCAGGACAAATTCAAGAAAAAAATAAAAATAAAAAGATAATTCTGGTATTATACATTACCTTGCTCAATCAAACCCTTATAAACATTTCCAAAGCCACCTACACCGATAATTAGATCTTCATTGAAGTTGTTGGTTGCTGTTTTGATTTCTTCTAGTCTCAAGCAGTAACATAGTTCTCTAGGCAATGATGAAGCTGTTCTCCTTGAGAACTCTCTTTTGTAGGGATCTAGCCTAGACCACCACCACCACTTTGCTAGTGGATGGTAAGAACCATAGTGCTTGGTCTTCTTCAGTTTATAGAGAACCATGCAACAAACTAGAGTGAGCACAACTAATAAGCCTAAAACAATTCCAATGGCAATGAATGTTGTTGTTGTAGGGAATTCAACCCAAAATTCCCAACCTGTGAGAAACAAAAAGTAGAGAAAAACACACACCAAAGAAAAACAATCACACGCACAAGACAATATTTACATGGTTCGGCAATTTGCCTACATCCACGGAGTTGTAGGGATTTCACTATTATTAGGAAAAAATACAAAAGTGCGGTAGTACAGTGTTTTCTCTCTCTTTAAAACATGACAACAATAAAACCCTAATCATCAAGCCACGGCTTGGGCGTATCGGCCCAAGCCTCCACTCCATGGACTAAGCCTCAGAAAATCTCCAATTAAAAAACCACGCAACATTATTTCAAGTCGGGTCGGGTCATCAACCGGATCAAATACAACTAGGCTCCACAAAGCCCAACAATTGTCTTCTTTGACTTGGACTCGTTAGATGCCCCAGCAGGTTGTTGATCAAGCAATGGAGCTGCAATATTGACTTCGGCAAGATTGTTGTCTAAGTCACTTAATTTGAATACTTCCACTCCGTTTAAAATGGCATCGATCAAATCAGCATCTAAGCTAGAGTGTAGATTAATGGAAAGCAGATGTGTGTCATTACCCATGTTTTTTATCATTACCGCGTAGTCCTTGTATGAAGACGTATCGTTATCATCAGTCCACAATAGTACATCTGCTTTTTCTTCAGCCAGCTGATAGTCTATATAGATATAGAATGAATGGTTTAGACCCCTTAAACAAACAACCAGATTGCGTAGCCTAGATTAATTAGCCAAGTTGTTACTTAGTCAAATTAAACAATTCTAGGTTAAAACAATCAAATAATCATATCAAAAATATAATGCAGCGGAATAATAAATAACACAGTGATATGATCACCCAGGAAACCACACGGAAAAACCTGGGGAGGATTTTACCCACCGATCCTCAAGGCAAAACAGAATCCACTAAGAAAGAATTGAAGTTCTTACAAAATGACTTACAAGCTCCCCGCTTGACTTCCTAATGCTACCCACCAGTAAAACTTTCTGACACGACCACGCACAGGCTCCGAGTCCACGGACTACTTCTTTCTTTGTATTCCTTCAATCAGCTACAAGCCCCCCGCTTGTTTATCTATAAGTTCCAATGGCAGCAACCAAGTTGATAATCAAGATGTTGAAGTAATCTCAATCATGAAAACCCTAAGCTTTGTGTAAAGGAAAGCTCCTCTAGATGTCACAAGAGATTTACACAAAACCGCAATGTATGAGCAACAATACAACCTGTGCAACTCTGAAAACGTGGCTAGGGTTTTGCCTTATATACCTAGGGCAAAAACATAAACCCTAAACGTTTTAAAAGAGTTAGGGCTGAGCTGGAATTTCTGCAGAAAACGCATCTGGGCCGATTTTCGATCGATCGAGAATTACATTCGATCGATCGAGCCTGGCCGAAATGCACCAATGCATCTGCAGTCACTCGATTCCAACTTTACAATATTTTACCAACTTTGAGCAAGCCTAAACAAGACTAAATACATTGTTTTGATCATGGTTTGCCAACATTACAAATTAGAGTTCTAAATACACAAAATCCTAAGACCTTAGAACCTAACAAACTCCCCCTTTGGCAATCCGTGACAAAACACAAATTAAAAGCTCAAAGTTTACAATTGAAAAGCCCTTTACAAAAATAATGCTCATAAAGACTAGAATTCAATCCTAACTACTATCCATCGGTTGCAAGTGTAGACAACAGCTCAATTGAAACAACCTGTATATTCCTGAAATACTCAACAAACGTATAAACGCATGTGTGACAAAAAATAGTATATAAACAGGTATCACATTCTTGTAAGATTCACACAGCACAAAATAAAGATATATATCAATGAACAACTCATAAATATAAATCAATAAGCAGTGAATCATAAGACAACAAGAATCAAATAAACATGTATATCAATATATCAATGTTACTCCCCCTAACATGAATATCCCCAAAAATGATATACAAAGTGAAGCACCTAGATACAATCTAATAAACTCCACAAAACAATATCTCATGCTAAAAAAAATATCTCCCCCTAACTACAAAATCTCCTCAAAAATACAAAACTCCTCTACAGTCAATATATCCATTTCCCCTTTTTGTGACGGAATGCCAAAGGGCAATCAAGAGTCGCCATCAAAAGGTGGTGATGAAGGTGAATGAAGACGTGCAAGGTCGGCTCGCAGAGCACGCATCTCATCCAGCAGGTCCACCAAAATCTGACCATGAGCCGCCTGAACGGTCATGACAGTCTCCAAAGTACGACGAACATCGAAATCGGCCGAAGGAGGTGGAGGAACATCAACAGCAGCAGCATCATCACCAACTGGATCAGGAATATCATCACCAACATGACCTGTAGAAGACGAAGGAGGAGGAGGAGCGCTAGAAGATGGCTCAGACCTAGGATGTTCAGAACCAGCTCGAAGATGAGCGGCCCTCTGTCTAAGAAAAGACGCACCTATAGGACCTATAACATGAACGGGCTCAGAGGAAGGAAAGCCACTAAGATCAAGATAAAGCAAAATCCTATGAATGAAAATAGGATGAACAAGGGCATGAGAAGCAGATGAACTCCTATAAACTTCGTTCAAAGAACGAAGAAAAAGATTGGGAAAACTAATAGGAGCATCAGTGACAATAGCGTACAAAAATACACACCTCTCAAGAGGAATGGTGTGAACATGAGAGATGGGCCAGAGGGAATGACAGGCTATCCTAAAGAAAAGATAATGCAACCCGGAGAGCTCAGCAGAAGTGATCCTAGGATCAGAACCCCACTGGACAGTAGTCCCAGTGATGTGAGACAAAACGTCGCTCAGCTCGGGAGACTCAGAATAAGGATAGACAGGCTCACGAACCAACGGTACCCCTAAAGCATCAGCCACTACCTGAGGAGTAATGGAGTACTCTACGCCTCGTATCCAACTCTGAACAAGAGTGTTGGAATCATAGACGCGGATAGAGATGTTCGAAAAGAACGCTCTAATCAAGGTAGCCGGAGGAGGAGGGTCAGACACATCTAACAAAGGAAACCACCCTCTACGCTCAAAATTTGCCCTAATGGCAGGATCTAGCTCATCTAGAATGACAGAACGCTCAGTCCAAATCTTCCTCTGAAGATTGAGCTTCGCATAAATCTCTTGGTTTTTCTCCCTAGGAAACCTCTCTCGGTCAAAGGATGGAGGGGAAGGAGAAGGGGAAGGAATAGTCCTACGAGCTCTAGTCTTCCTAGGCATGGTGCTAAGGAAAGGACAAGGACACAAGGACAAAACCAAAAGAACAAAAACAAAAAAAGTAAGGGCAGACTGCAAGTTAGCACAAAAACAATAGAATAAAAAATCTATATGATGCATGAATAAATGCAATGCCATGATGCATGTACTAATGCAGTAAACACAATTCAAATTAAGTTCAATTACACAAAATTGGCTTGAATAGAGAGTTTCTTAACAAAAACCTTAAAAATTTGAAAACCACTTGATAAATTTTGCAACAAATTGATGAATTAATCATTACACAATGTTGAAAACAGATTATAATAACTAATTGCATCAATTACACAAGCCAATTTCATCAATTAAACTCAATTTCACAAAAAGCCCCAATTCTGATCAAATAGGAACCCTAGAATTTTCAATTTTTCATCAAACTCAAAATTGATCAACTTAACCATCAAGGAACTAGTATATGATGTGTCCCCACCAAAACCCATTGATCAATGACATAAAATAAAGCTTGAATCAATCAGAAAATCCCAAAATGTAATGTCCAAAAATCTCCCTCAAATGCATGAAATAATGCATGAAATCATGAAAATAAACTCAAAAAGAAGGGTAAAATAGTCTTACCGGCTTGAGGAAAGAGAGATTTTGCAAAAAATTTGGAGGAAAACGACAAAACTTTGACTGTGATGCTTGCCTCGTCGGAGAGAGAAAGAAAAAGTTTTGAAAAAGTTTGAATAGTTCTTTGAAAAAGTCAGATTTCTTCTTTTTTTAAAAGCTTCTCCACGATCTTCGATCGATCGAAAAATACATTCGATCGATCGAATGAGACAGTCGTTTTAGAACAATCCAGGGCACTTTTTCGATCGATCGAAAATCACAATGGATTGATCGAAATGGGCAGAACCTTACAAAAATTTTGGGAAAAATCACAGTTTTGAAAAATGCAAGTTCAATTTTAAAAACAACTCCTCAAAGCATTTGATCAATGAAAACAAAATGCATGAGTATGAAATGAAATGCTTTTTCAAAAACCCAAAATTTCAAACCCAATTTCATCAAAAACAAGACCCAATCATCCTCCATTTAATTTTTTCAAGCAACAAATATGTTGTGCACAAATCTCAAGATATTTTCAAACTTGGTTGGTCAGACCAAAAACACACACACTAGTATGTACAGTGTTTAACAAAGAGTAACTTGTGAAGTGTGTGATACTAGCAAAAACTTGAGATACATGTGAGGTGATATGTGAATAGCAATCAAACACAAAGTCTACACAATTCATCACATAGAATTTAAAAGAGACTATCACCTAAAGAGTTACATCCTATAACTCCCACATCTCCTAGAATAAAAGCTTGCAATCATGTAAGTTTCTTGCATTTTTGCCTCTTATTTATGTGAAATGGCATTCAGCCTAATAGTACACACCGGTTTGAATTAAGTGAATTGGCATCAAGCCTAATAGTACACACCAGTTTTAATTTTAGATGAGGCTACACCTTATGTTCTTTTTGTGCATGTGCTACACTTTCTTGAGTACAGAATCTTATGATATGCACTAAGGTGTTCATGATTGGCTAGTGAACAGTGGTGAGATGGTTATTTATGCCTTTCTCAAAAGGATCAAGTCCGACAGTCAAAGAACATGTGACTACATGATTAAGGCAAAGTGATTAAAAACCACACACATCTTTCCCACACAACATGCACTACAAAGTTTCAACTAGTAGAGTGCAATAAATAAGCTCATCCAAGTTAAACAAGGTACACAGGACATGACATGTGTAAAAAGATTGACCAACCTTGTTTTCAAAAATCAAGAAAAATTGTGTCAAACATAGTTTTTGCTTTCTCCCTTTTCTTTTTTTTTATTATTAAAAGAGAAAACAAATAAATCCTAGAATGAAATGCATGAATGTAATGCAATGCAAGTCCTAGAACAAAAAGACACAAAATCCAAAGAACAATGGTCACAAAGGATAGAGCAATGAAGCACAAGGACCATGTCAGAAAGATTCAGTTAGTTTGAGTCTTTTGCATCCAAAACTTTTTAGATGCACCACGAGCATTGGAGTTCTTATTAACATTAGAGTGATTCCTAACTCCAGGTTTGGAATAAAAGTTTAACACCTTTACCAATTCACCAATTAGTGCCATAGGGTCTTGTGCTTGAGGCAAAGGCAATTTTGGTTTCTTCGCTCTTTTATCAGCTTGAAGCTTAAAACAGTTAGGACGAATGTGTCCAGACTTTCCACAGTAATGACAAACCCAAGCAGGTTTACCATGCATCTTGTCCTTGGATTTGGTAGGCTCCTTAGGTTTAGATTCTCTTAAATCTACCCTAATCTTCTTAGGTGGTGAAACTTCTACAGGTTTAACAACCTCACTCACAGGGGGTTTAACAGTTTCACTCACGACCTCACTCACAGAAGGTACAGAAAAAGAAGAAGGAACAAAGACAGTGGAATGGGGTGCAGAATCAAAGATGCTTTCAACATATCCTATCCCAGATTTATTAGAAGAAAACTTTTGAACATTCAGCATGTGATCAAGTTTAGAACTAGCAGATCTAGCAACAGATAAATCATGTTCCAAAGTTCTAACTTTATCAAGCAATAGCATGTTTTCAGATTTAACATTATTCAAAAGCTCATTAGCATCAAACAATTTGACAAGCAAGTTCTTCTTTTCAAGCTCAAGAGCATCAATTTTCTTCAGGCCTAGATCAACTTTCATAGCATCATTTGCAGCAATTTTGCAAAGTTTGTTGTAGGCCTCTTGAAGATCTGCATCTTCAGAGAGTTCCCCATCAGCAGGGTTCTCCTCAGCAGATATGCTTTCATTGACTACAGCAGTAGCAGTGAAAGCAATGAAGTTTCCATCCTCGTCACAACCGGACTCATCATCAGAAACCTCATTATCACTAAGGGTTACAGCCATAGCTTTACCCTTATTTCTCAAGAAGGTAGGACATTCAGATTTGACATGACCATACCCTTGACACCCAAAACACTGAGTACCTAAAGAGTTATTTGAAGATTGACCTACTTGTTCTCTAGGTTTTTCAAAATTATTAACCTTAGTGGGATCATTCTTCCTAAAGTTTCTAGATTCAACAGTGTTGGTATTCCTTGCCTTCCTATTAGTGTTTCTAAGGAAATTTCTAAAATTCTTGGCAAGGTAAGCTATCTTAGTGGGAGAGAGCTCATCATCAAATCCACCAGCCTCAACATCATCAACAGACTTTAGAGCCATTGATTTGGATTTGGTAGTCTTGGGTAGGTCAGACTCATAGGACTGAAGCGATCCTACAAGCTCATCCACAAGGATGGTGTCAACATCCTTACTTTCAGTAATGGCTGTCACTTTGGGTCTAAAGTTTTCAGTTAAGGATCTAAGTATCTTCCTAACAATCTTAGGTTGATCATAGACTTCACCCAAATTATAAGCAGAATTAACAATATCATTAAGTTTAGCATAAAACTCATCAAAGGTTTCATCATCAGACATTCTAATGCTTTCAAACCTAGAAGTTAATTGTTGCAATTTGTTTATCTTAACAGCCTTTGTGCCTTCATGCACAGTTTGGAGGATTTTCCAAGCAGTATGAGCACCCTCAACATTAGAGATCCTTTTAAATTCCTCCATTGAAATAGCATTAAAAATGGCATTCATAACTTTGCTATTAAATGCAGCTGCTTCTTTCTGAGAAGTTTGCCACTCACTTACAGGAGTAGTGGGCTTCTCCCAACCATATTCAACAGAGTTCCAAACTCTCTCATAGATGAATTTCAGGAATGCTTTCATCCTTACTTTCCAGTAAGCATAGTTGTTCCCATCAAAGTGAGGAGGAACAAACAGAGAGTGTCCATGCTCCATGACAACCAGGGTCAAGGATCAGCTCAGAGATGAAAAGATCTAAATCAGAAGAGCTACCCGCTCTGATACCACTTGAACGGTTTAGACCCCTTAAACAAACAACTAGATTGCGTAGCCTAGATTAATTAGCCAAGTTGTTACTTAGTCAAATTAAACAATTCTAGGTTAAAACAATCAAATAATCATATCAAAAATATAATGCAGCGGAATAATAAATAACACAGTGATATGATCACCTAGGAAACCACACGGAAAAACCTGGGGAGGATTTTACCCACCGATCCTCAAGGTAAAACGGAATCCACTAAGAAAGAATTGAAATTCTTACAAAAGGACTTACAAGCTCCCCGCTTGACTTCCTAATGCTACCCACCAGTAAAACTTCCTGACACGACCACGCGCAAGCTCCGAGTCCACGGACTACTTCTTTCTTTGTATTCCTTCAATCAGCTACAAGCTCCCCACTTGTTTATCTTTAAGTTCCAATGGCAGCAACCAAGTTGATAATCAAGATGTTGAAGTAATCTCAATCATGAAAACCCTAAGCTTTGTGTAAAGGAAAGCTCCTCTAGATCTCACAAGAGATTTACACAAAACCGCAATGTATGAGCAACAATACAACTTATGCAACTCTGAAAACGTGGCTAGGGTTTTGCCTTATATACCTAGGGCAAAAACATAAACCCTAAACGTTTTAAAAGAGTTAGGGCTGAGCTGGAATTTCTGCAGAAAACGCATCGGGGCCGATTTTCGATTGATCGAGAATTACATTCGATCGATCGAGCCAGGCCGAAATGCACCAACGCATCTGCAGTCACTCGATTCCAACTTTACAATATTTTACCAACTTTGAGCAAGCCTAAACAAGACTAAATACATTGTTTTGTTCATGGTTTGCCAACATTACAAATTAGAGTTCTAAATACACAAAATCCTAAGACCTTAGAACCTAACATAGAATTCCCTTGTCCCATTGGCATGTAACTCAGACTCTATTTCGTAGAAATGGAGCCTCACCAAATAATTGAATCCTGTATCAACAAGTAAGCCCCATGTCAAATTAGACTGCCTGTTCTTGGTTCTATCTGGACCCATTGATATTGCAGACTAATAGACAGCATCAGGTGCAGTGTAATTTGGTAATTCTGTGTATTTTGACTCCAAAGATGGATCACGAGGCTCAAAGCCTCTAGACAACAAATAATCTCTATCCTCTGACCATTTTTTGATCATACTTGTGTCTCCCTTTGCTTGTATTACGCTTCCACCCACGTTTAATCGATAAACCATTTCAAGAGCCATGCTGAAGATCTGAGTAGGTTGGCCAACGAAAACTGGGACAAATTCTTCACCTTTAATGACACCTTGTGGCTTGTAGTACAGGTCCATAGGCATGGAGATTATCTCAATTCCATTGATGAAAGCATGGTAATTCATAGAAGTACTTGTAAAAGGGATGAAGGTTTAAGGTCAATTTTTTATTCTTATCAACATTGATGCAGAACTCTTTATAAACATTATTTTGGTCCAATGAATCAGTATGTTGGTGTAAACACAATAATAATGGAAATAACACAAAGAGAAACTCATTTCCATTTTTGATACCTCCACCCTTTACCTCCCCCTTGTGCACATATGTAGCCTAATGTCTGAGACAATTTATGTTAGCCCATTAATCGCCATAATTAAAAAGAATAAAATAGTCTCTCTTCTTTTCAATGTCGAATTAAACATTTTCACTAACTGCTCATTTTTCATATTCACTCCCATATCTTTACATTTATGCTGTAACATTTATTCATTTTAATTATTTAATATTAAAATGCTTCAACAATCCCTCACTCATTTTAATATTAAATTTTTTTTGTTAAAGAGAGTTTACCAGGCAAAGACGGGTCACTGTGCATCATGAAGGTGTGCTCTGCATTGAACCTTCACTTAGTAAAACAATGATCTCAACTCCAGAGTTGTAGTGGTCTCCGACTTAAACTAGGACTGCTTTAAGGAAATTAAGATCACTGCTTAAACATAACAACCTAGGTGTTGACATTAGCTTCTATAGCTAGCATTTTATAGCCGGGTACTGATCCCAGTTTCGTGAGTGTATTTGAGATTAAGTCCAAATCTCATAGGGAGCAGCCCCACCCCCACACTTACATAGGTGAAATTTTGTCAAGGGCGCTCCTGTAATTTTGAAACCCTACTCATACGTGCTACAAATTTCATTAAGAGTTTTTTACTCAACCTCTTCACATTATAGGAAAAATGCACTTACATCATAGGGATGAACGATTAAAAAATTACTTACAAAATAAATAATTAAAAAAAAATTGTGCATTTCTTATGACCATCGTATGATTTATTTTTCCCATTGAACCCAATTCTCAGGATCTCTGGTCTTTGGGTTGGATATCCTCATACATGGCTCATGATTCTATGAACTTTAGTCCAATCCCCCTCGATGTATTCCAAACTCTATCTTTTGTCAAGGCCTTGGTAAATAGATTTGCAAGATTATCATTAGATTTAATATAATCCACAATTATTATACCACTACTCAAATAAAATTGCACGGTACGTGCTTTCTTCTTATAGGTCTGGATTTACTGTTGTAGTAACGGTTTTTAACTCTACCAATTACGGCAATGCTATCACAATGAATTAATATAGGTAGAATTGGCTTTTCCCAAAGTGGAATTTCATATAACAAATCTCTAAGCCAATTTACCTCTTCACTAGCTGAAGCTAATGCTATTAATTCATCTTCCATTGTTGAATTAGCAACTATTATTTGCTTTTTAGATTTCCAACAAATAGCACCACTACCTAAGGTAAAAATATAGCCAGTGGTAGAGAGAGAATCACCTGACAATGTATTCCAATCAGCATCACTAAAACTTTCAATCACTGTAAGGTACTTTTTATAAAATAAGCCATAGCTTTTGGTACCAATTAAATATCTCATGACTCGCTCAATAGCTAGCCAATGATCTTTACTAGGTTTGCTAGTAAATCTGCTTAGCACTCCTGTAACTTGTTGGCTTTATTTCATGCCAATTTGCTTGTAATTTAAGCACTTAGTAACCCTGTATTTAGGTGGGATCATTGTTAGGGTAGTGTGTGAGAAGTTGTGAAGAAAAGCTCAAGTATGTGCAAGATGGCAGAGTTTTGCGGCTAGGACTCGCGGCTGACTCGTGACTAGCAAGCCGCCAAATGCTGGCACGTGAGAAGCATGCAGGGAAGCTGAAGGGTCGCACTAGCTGTCGCACTACAGGACAAAAGTCCCAAGCTGGCCAGGCTGTTAGCTCGCGGCTTAAACTCGCGACTCAGACCAGTCGTGAGGCCAAGCCGCCAATCAGCCCTGTTTGGCAAAAAACAAACTCTTCGCATTCCTTTCTCACCCTACTATATATAGACCCTTAAATCCACCAAATGTAGAGAGCTTCCAAAGAGAATTTTATGAGAGAAACCCTAGAGAAAAACAAGATTGCCTCATCCCCAATCTTTACCTTAGAGACTCTAAAAATTCCTCTTCTCTCTTCCTCTCTATTGTCATACCCTTGAGAAGACTTTTTACCAAATCCTTATCTCACCACACCCACATCTGAGAGAAGGTTTATTGGTTGCTGTTGGGAAGCAATTAGGAAGGAACCAATCTACATTGGTTGATGCTATGGTCTAGTAGCAGAATCCGGGAAGCTAAAGAAGAAATAGGTTCGGCGTAACCTCATTGGAGCAAGAAGCTTGGAGGGCTTAGGTACTTGGGTAGATTAGGCTTGGATGGTCTTCTGCTGTTCATGTATCCCAACTACATTCTTTAGTGAATTATTTGACTGCTTGGAGGGCGGCGGAGAGGTTTTACGCCAAGGGCTCTGGTTTCCTCTTCGATAACACATTGCGTGTTGTCCGTGTGTTTGCATCTTCCTTTCCTTTATCTTTGCCTTATATTTACTGCTGTGGACGTGTTTATATTTGGCTTAGATTGTTTATCAATTTTGTGTTTGGCTTATTTTCATGTTCCGCACGTTAATCGTTTGATATTAAGCCTGAATTGATAATTTTGTAATTGGGGTCAAAACGTTCAAGGGTGTTTCATACCCATATTGAACTTACACTTGGTATCAAAGCAGGTACACTTGTTGTGGTTTAATTACCTAAGTGTGATCCCTGACCCCCTTTGAGATGGATAGGTCTTAATCTCTTAATGTACCACCGTTCTTTGACGGTAATAATTATGCATTTTGGAAAGTCCGTATGAGGGCGTTTCTGTGTTCTATTGATGATACTATGTGGGATGAAGTTGAAGTAGGATGGACAAGGCCAGAGGCTGCCAAGTCTACTTGGGATAAAGTTGCTTTTGTTGCGGCCAATGCAAATAGCAAGGCATTAAATGCTATTTTCTGTGGTGTCTCTCCAGAAGAATTTCACTGGATTTCACATATCACCTTGCTAAGGAAGCATGGGAAATTTTGGAGACAACTTATGAAGGGACTAAGAAAGTGAAGGACACCAAACTTCAAATGTTGACCACTCGCTTTAAGGAGTTAAAGATGAGTGAGGATGAGTATTTTGACTCGTTTTACAGTAAATTGAATGAAGTGGTCGTTGGCAAATTTAACTTGGGAGAAAAGATGGAGGACTCAGAAATTGTAAGGAAGATCCTTCGGTCACTACCAGAGAGTTTCCGTGCCAAAGTTACAGCCATTGAAGAGAGCAAAGATCTTGACGACATTAAGGTTCAAGAGCTAGTTGGTTCTCTGCAGACTTATGAGTTGTCTCTACCCACACAGAAGAAGAGCAAATCCCTTGCTCTTAAGACAATTGATGAGAGAATGGTGTCTCATGACTCTTCGGAAGAGGATGCAATAGATAAAGATGTGGCGTACGTTGTAAAGAACTTCCGGAAATTCCTAAAACTCAAGAATAATGGGAAATTTGGTGACAGGAAAATTTCAGAGTACTGGAAAAGAGAAGAAAGAGTTCAAAAGAAAAGAGGGTAAAGATTCCCAATCCTCACAAGGAATTACATGTTTTGAATGTAATTGACATGGGCACTTTAAAAAGGAATGCCCCAATTACTTGAAGTCAAAGGGAAAGGCCTATGCCACTACTTTCAGTGATTCTGACTCATCAAATTCTAATTCAGAGGACAGCTATGATGGAGAAGGAAACTACTCCGCATTTATGGCTATTGAGTATGTTGAGTCCTCGGAGGACTTGAATCAACTTGTACAGGAACTTGGAGAACACAGCGATGATGAATCCTTAGGGATTGTTGAGGAATCAGATGCTGAAGAGGATAGAAAGACAGCTAGTCTTCAAGAGAATTACACCTTACTTGTTGAGAGATCGGGAGAGTATACAAGGGTAGTGAAGGCGGTTGTGAAGAAGATGAAAAAGGCTGAAGAGGACTACAAAAGTCTTCTGGTCAGATATAGAGAGGCAAAGTGTGAGATTGAGATTAAATGACGAAATTTTAGAAGCTTACACTAAAGTGAGATTCCTTGAGCAAGAGGTAGTGCAAGCTCATGCCAAGATAGAGAGAGTCTCCTCTCAAAAGTTAGAAGATGTTATATCATCTCAAAAACCTTCCTTAGACAAGTCCGGGTTGGGATACACTGGAGGGAGTTGCTCATCAGCCCAAGTCACCAAAGAAGTAAAGTTTGTAAAGGCTAAAGAGATGGTTGTAGAAGAGCCTACTCCTGAGAAAGTTAAGAAGGTAAAGAAGAAGAATGTGATTGAGCAACGGATGGTGAATAAGCCCCGAAATCAATCTGTGGGCAAGCATGAAACCAGAGGAAGATCAATCCCAAGATCACAACGGGGTCCTAGAACTGATTATGTTTGTCATTATTGCGGATTGCAAGGACATACCAGACCTAACTGTCAAAAGCTGAGAGCAGACAACAGTGCAAGCGCACCTCACTCACGAGGAAGAAGAAATGACATAAGGTCTTGGGGTGGTGAACAACCAAGAAGTCAAAACCGTGATCCAGGAATGATGGACATAATGAAGATGATCGATGCCTTCACCAATTTCCTGGAAAGCTTCACACAAACGTTTGAAAGTCCTAACTCTCGTACCCAATCCATCAAGGATATCACCCCAAACGCACGTGACGTGTGGGTGACGAAGGGTACTCATGCATAAGCATTGCAATATGTCCATGCATTAATACTTCCCATATCTTGTGTATATGCTTGGTTGTTTTGCTTCTTGCTTGTTTGAATTGGAAATCTTTGTTTGTAAGTTTTGCTTAGATTCTCTTTTTCTTTGCTGATTGTGTTTTGATCAATCTTTATTTTTTCTTGTGTCAAAAATTCAAAAACACATAAAAAGTAGAAAATCCAAAAAGTTTGATCAACTTTGTTGAGTTTTGTCTCAAATCATGTTTTGCCTTGTACCTTTGTACTAATGGCTTTGTGCATCTACGAGCTTAGCTTGTCTTCTATGCACTCATATCATTGTGGGAGAAATTCTGAAATCTATGTGACTGTTGTAAATAGATCTTCAACCTTGTCATGAATGATTAGTGAATGGTTATGTTGATCTTGAGACATGCATAGACTCTTGCCTATATATCTTCCCACTCTTTATTTTTTATTTTTTATTTTTGTTTAAAAGAGCTCTCTAAATGTAAATCTCCAAATGAAAAGAGATATAGAGCTGCAAAAGCCTGTCGCACATACTAGTATTTGACTAGAAAAAAGGGAAAGCGACCAAAATAAAATGTATGATGCCCAAAAAACCAAAGGCTATCTCATCAATTGAAATATCAAAAATTTCAGGCATCTATCTCTCAATGAGATTTTCTTTGCTCAAAAAGTGCAAATGATTTGTTGAATATGGAGCCAAATGAAAAGCTTCAAAGAATTGTTATCAAGTGCTTGTGGGAGGTCATATATGCATGTTTCTATAATTGAGATAGGTCACATTATCTAGTGCTTGTTGTGTATGTCTTGATTGAATTGATAATTGAAGCTTCACATTGGACTAAAGACTATCTCATTCTTGATATCCACACACAACACACAAGTCTATGTTCAATGAATGCCATATTCATTTGTGTGATTGTACTTAATTAAATGTGTTTTCACATGCTCAATCTTTGTTTGATCAAACACAAAAAGATTTTTTAGTGTTTTAGTTGTTTTTGGAAAGTATTTTGCTTTTACAAAAATATCAAAAATTTCTAAAACTGTTTTCCTCTATTTTGGAGACTAAGTCGCGGGTTAGGCCAGTCGCATGTCCAAGTCGTGAGCCCACTCAGAGATTTTTCGCGGGTCACTGGTGGGTCAATATCCCAGTCGCGAAAAAGACTTAGAAAATTTTTCAAAATTTGAGTTTCTGCATATTTCGCGGCTCAGTGTGGCGACTTGTTTGTGGGTGGAACGTCTAGTTGCGAGGGGTACACAGAGATTTTCGCGACTAAACTCGCGACTCCTTCACAAGTAGATCTTCCAGTCGTGAAAAATGCTTAGAAGATTTTTCAAAAATCTTGGTTTCACAGTGTTTTGCAGCTTTCCCTAGCGACTTGTTCTAGTCCCGAAAAATGCGTGTTTTGTGTTTTAAAGACAGTTTTTAAAATTATTTTTCAATTTTTCCGTCGATATCAGTGTCTATTCATCTTCTTCCCAAAATCTCTCTCTCAACACTCTGTGTCTGTTTGCAAAAACTTTCCATTTCTGCATCATGCCTTCATCAAACACCAAGAAAAAGGTATGGGTTTTCTTGTATTCACTTCATTCATCATGATTTCATTATTGTTCTCTTGAATCTGTGTGTTGTGTTGTTGGTTTGTGTTTTTGAAGGGCTCGAACGTGGCTTTGCCTATATTGTTGAGTTTGAGTGTGTGATGTTATTTGCTCTTGTTGCAATGGTGTGTTTAAGGTTATTAGTTCCCACTAGCTTGCTTATCTTTAGTCTGAGCATTGATATTTGAAAGTTTGTTTTTGGGCATATGGATGTGGGGATATCTGCAATTTTTATTGTGGTTCTAAGTTTGTTTGTTTGGTTGTGCTTTTGGTGTTTTTTGGTTAGCATTATTTTGATTTTTAAATCATCATATCTTGGAGGTGTTGCTGCATGTGTTCCTATTTCTGCCCTGTTCATACCCAATGGGTCATGACTCATTGTCATTTGCTCAAATCTATTTGAATTTGTGTGCATACATAGAGTTTAAACTTGGTTAACTTGTTCTATCCAAGTTTGGTTATCAACTGTGCTTATTCTGTGTTTTGTCTGATCACTCTGTTTCTCACTGTAGAACTAACTTTTTACTAATGTGTGTGCATTTCCCCATTTTGTGCTATGTCTTGTTGTGGCTTTTTCTGCTTGTTTACAGATGGCTACATCTCCTACAAAGAAGAAGACAACTGCTCAAAAATCTAACAAGAGAATGAAAATGGACCCTAACCTATTTAGGTCTATTCAACACTTTGAGAGATATAGGGATTTCTTTTCAAAAGGAACCATCATTTAGGAGAGATTTGTCGATTTCAAGGAATTGAAGGACACCTTCATTATAGGCTGTTTTAAGGATAGAGGTTGGGAAAAATTGCTGAGTGACCTTCCCCTTGTTTGTGAACCTCTAATCAGAGAATTCTATGCAAATGCTGTGTTAAGGGAGGAAGAGTTGAGTTGTTGGGTGAGAAGAAAGGAATTTACCTTAGATGCTCATGATATTGATAAAGTTCTAGGGCTGGAGGGACTGGAAGATTATGAATTCACTAACTACAAGGACAGAATGCTTTCTTTAGAAACTGTCTAGAAAAGAATTGGTGGAGTTATAGAAAAGAGATGTCTCAACACTTTTGATTTTCCTAAAAACATGAGGTGTTTAACCACCATAATAATGTACAACCTATATCCTATAAGGAAGATGACTACACTAACAAATGCCAGAGCTATCTTTCTTATGGAACTTAAGGAGAAAACCTTTATTGACATCAGTTCTCACATTTTTGATACTATAATGGATGAGACTAGAACCACCTCGAGGCCCAAGCTGATATTTCCAAGTCTTCTCATAAGGATTTTCAGAGAAAAAGGTATTCCAATCCCTCAGGATATCAGTCCTTTGCCTCCTCTATCAGCCATTAACAAATTTACTCTCACAAGGATACAAAGTCGTCTTCCAAGTGAAGAAGAGGAGGGTGTCCAAGGAGAAGATGATCCTATGGAGACTGAAGCAGAGGCTGTAGGACCATCTTCCACACCAAAAGTAAGAGTCAAGAGGAGCAGAGCTTCTACCTCATCAGCTGTACCTCCTGATGCCTTTCAGATCATCCTGGAGAGGCTTGATGGACTCAGAGAGGTTCAAGATCAGCACACTGAAAGAATGACAGCAATGCAAGATCAGCTTGATGTTCTCTCGGCAAAATTTGATAGCATCTACACCAATAAGGAGCAGTGACCCTTTGGCCATTCCGGTCAAAAAGGGGGAGAATTTTTGGGTAGCTCTTGAGGGGGAGTGCTTGTTTTAAGGGGGAGCCTTCATATTATGTTTAAAGCTTTGATTATTATGTTATGTTTAATTGAAGCTTGTATAGGCTTAATACACTGTGGTTTTTGTCTGTTTAAACTCACAACTTTTGCATTGGTTGGATGGCTTTTGGAACTTTGGTATTTATATATATTGATGATGGTTATTCAGTTAGTTTTATTGTGTTATGGTTTATGCATTTTGTACCCATTTTGCTTTTGTAAGCTTTTAGGGTTTGGTTTTATGCACATTTGTAGGCCTATATGGTTTGTACCATGCTTTATGCAGCCTTTGTGCTTTGTTAAATCAGTACTTCTAACGTGATGCTATGCATTCCTTTTTTAAGTACTGTCACTCTTGTGCCCTTGTAAGATTATTCCTAGATGCATATATGTGTGTATGCATTGGTTGAGTGTTGAACTTGCAAATGATACTCTTCAATTGAGCTTATCACTTTGCATGTCCGGATGTTCATTCCTTGTGTGAATGAGCATAGTAATCACTTTTGTATGGTGATTGCTTGGTTGATCAAGCCATGATTTACTGCTTCATTGCTTAAGTCCATTTTTGCTTGATCATGCTTTTATTGCTCCATATGCATTTCAAGTTTTCTGCATACAATGATATTATTGTGTTGTTGTGTTTTAGGAGTTACTTGTTCATATGTTCAAGAGCTAGTCAGAATCTAGAGTTAGGTGTGAGTGAGTTTTGTTCAATTGTTCCCAACTCACGCATTAAGTCTAGAGTCTGTTGTAGGGTTTTGTCACGGAATAGCCAAAGGGGGAGATTGTAAGGTTGAATTTAATCAACCATCTTGTTGGCTTTATTCCATGCCAATTTGCTTGTAATTTAAGCACTTAGTAACCCTGTATTTAGGTGAGATCATTGTAAGGGTAGTGTGTGAAAAGATCTGAAGAAAAGCTCAAATATGTGCAAGATGTCAGAGTTTCGCGGCTAGGACTTGCGGCTAACTTACGACTGGCAAGCCGCCAAATGCCGGCACGTGAGAAGCACGCAGGGAAGCTGAAGGGTCGTTCTAGCTGTCGCACTACAAGACAAAAGTCCCAGGCTGGCCAGACCGTTAGCTCGTGGCTTGAACTTGCGACTCAGACCAGTCGCAAGGCCAAGCCGCCAATCAGCCCTGTTTGGCAAAAAACAGACTCTTCGCATTCCTTTCTCACCCCACTATATATAGACCCTTAAACCTACCAAATGTAGAGAGCTTCCAGAGAGAATTTTGTGAGAGAAACCCTAGAGAAAAACAAGATTGCCTTATTCCCAATCTTTACCTTAGAGACTCTACAAATTCATTTTCTCTCTTCCTCTCCATTGTCATACCCTTGAGAGGACCTTTTACCAAATCCTTATCTCACCACACCCACGTCTAAGAGAAGGTTTATTTGGTGCTGTTGGGAAGTAGTTAGGAAGGAACCAATCTACATTGGTTGATGCTATGTTCTAGTAGCGAAATCCGGGAAGCTAAAGAAGAAATAGGTTCAGCGTAACCTCATTGGAGCAAGAAGCTTGGAGGGCTTAGGTACTTGGGTAGATTAGGCTTGGAGGGTCTTCTGCTATTCATGTATCCCAACTACATTCTTTAGTGGATTATTTGACCGCTTAAAGGGCGGCGGAGAGGTTTTACGCCGAGGGCTTTGGTTTCCTCTTCAATAACACATCGCGTGTTGTCCGTGTGTTTGCATCTTCCTTTCCTTTATATTTGCCTTATATTTACTGCTGTGGATATGTTTATATTTGGCTTAAATTGTTTATCAATTCTGTGTTTGGCTTATTTTCATGTTCCGCATGTTAATTGTTTGATATTAAGCCTGAATTGATAATTTTGTAATTGTGGTCAAAACGTTCAAGGGTGTTTCATACCCATATTGAACTTACAACTCCTACTGCATATGCAATGTCAGGTCTAGTACAATCAGTAACATAACGCAAACTACCAATGATACTAGCTTAATCCTTTTGATTAAAAATCTCATCATCATTATTCATAGGAAATAAATGAACATTAGAATCAAAAGGAGTAGTTACACTTTTGTGATCATGAAAATTATATTTTTTCAATATTTTCTCAACATAATGTGATTGATCAAGAAATATTTCATCATATGTTTTTGTAATTTGCATGCCCAAAATAAAATTAGCCTCACCAAGATCTTTCATATCAAAATGGCTTTTAAGCATATTTTTTGTCTCATTTGTAACATGCATATTTGAGCCCAAAATCAACATATCATCCACATAGAGGCTAATAATAACATGTAAATTATTTCATGATTTAGAATAAATACATTTATCACATTCATTTGATTTATAACCATTCTCAATCATGCAGGAATCAAACTTTTCATGCCACTGCTTAGGTGCTTGTTTTAAGCCATATAGGGATTTAGTTAGCCTACATACCTTGCTTTCTTGTCTAGGCTCTACAAAGCCTTTGGGTTGATCCATATAAATCTCTTCCTCTAGGTCCCCATTTAGAAAAACAATTTTTACATTTATTTGATGAATTTTCAAATAAAAAATTGCAGTAATAGCAATTAACAATCTAATAGATATAATTCTTGTTACTGGAGAAAATGTATCTGTAAGGTTCAATTTAATCAACCACTTTGTTGGCTTTATTCCGTGCTGAATTTTCTTGTAATTTAGCATTTAGAAACCCTGTATTTAGGTGGGAATCATGTAAGGGTAGTGTGTGAGAGAGTGTGAAGAAATGCTCAAGATTGTGAAAAGAAGTGAGGACTCGCGATTGGAACTCGCGGGTGGCTCGCGATTGGCAAGCTGCTAAAAGATGCTCACGTGCCAAGCATGCAGAGAAGCTGAAGTGTCATGCCAGTTGTTGCACTACAGGACAAAAATTCCAGACTAGCCATTCAATCACCTCGCAGCTTGAACTCGCAACTCAGTCCAGTCGTGAGGCCAAGCCACCAATCAGCTCTGTTTTGAAAAAACTAACTCTTCGCATTCCAAACACACACCACTATATATAGACCTTTATACCCACGAAATCTAGAGAGCTTCCAAAGAGAATTTTGAGAGAGAAACCCTAGAGAAAAATAAGATTGACTCATCCATAATCTTTACATAGAGACTCTTCAAATTCCTCTACTCTCATCCTCTCCATTGTTACATCCTTGAGAGGATCTTAGCCAAATCCTTTTCTCACCATACCCACATCTGTGAGAAGGCTTTTTGGTGTTTTGGGTAGTAGTTAGGAAGGGAACAATTCATATTGGTTGATACTATGGGCTATAGCGAAATCCGGTAAGCTAGAAAAGACAAATGTTCACGTAACCTCGTTGGAGCAAGAAGTTTGGTGGGCTTAGGTATATTGGGTAGATTAGGCTTGGAGGGTCTATTATTGTTCATGTATTCCAACTACATTTTCTAGTGGATTATTGACCGCTTGGAGGGTGGCGGAGAGGTTTTACGCCGAAGGCTTCGGTTTCCTCTTCGATAACTCATCGTGTGTTGTCCCTGTGTTTGCATCTCTCTTCCCTTAATCTTGCCATTTAATTTCTGATGTGGATGTGATTTTATTTGGTTTAGATTGCTTATCAATTCTGTTACAAGCTTTTATTTATTTTCCGCACATATTTTTTGATATTAAACTTGAATTGGTAATTTGTAAATTGGGGTCTAAACATTCATTGTGTTTTACACACATTTTGAACATTTAATTGGTATCAGAGCGGGTACACTTGTTGTGGTTTAAATACCTAAGTGTGATCATTGACCTCTTATGTTTATTTGCCATGGATTGTGCTTTGTATGCCTCTTTGTATGATTTAGTTGATGATAAATGTAACATGCCATGTGTTTGTGAAAATGCCTCTATGAGTGATAATCCTCATGATTGTGATGTTATGTTACATGAATCTTTGGATGTTGTTGATATTCCTACATCAAACCCTTGAAGAAAAATGCTAAGAAGTTTCAAAAGAATTTGAGCAAGTTATTTTGTGAAAATGATGATTTGATTGTAAGCTCAATGAATCCAACAAATTGGTTGAGAAATATAATAAACTTGCTCAAAATTCTCTTGAAAAGCTGAAAGAGTTTGAATGTTTGAATATGGACTTGGATGCTAAACTTGTTTTTTCTAACAAACTTGTTGATGGGCTAAAATGTGAAAATGAATCTCTTAAGATACATGCCAAGTGTTTGATTGCTGAACCTATTGATAAAAAGGATGAAAATATATGTTGCAATCATGTTGCGGTACCTGATTTTGTGCCTATTGTGTGTTCTATCTCAAAGGACAAATTGCTGTATATTCCTCCACATAAAAGAAACCAAAAGGTGAAGAGAAAGGCTCTTAAGTCAAAGCCTCCGTTTAGGTCTCAACCTAAGGTTTTGGATGGATCTAAGTTTGTTCCAACTTGTCACCATTGTGGTGTGGTTGGTCATATAAGACCTCAATGTTATAAGTTGAAGAGAGAACAAAATCATGTTGCTAGATCCCTTCCCAAAAAGCCTAGTGGACCTAAGCACATTGTGTGTCACCATTGTGGTGCTTTTGGTCATCTAAGACCTCATTGCTCTAAGTTTCATGCTCTTAAAAGAATCAAAAGAAAAGAGAAACTTGAGCTTCTTGGAAGTTGTGCTAAAAAGGATAAACTGGATTTGAGTGAAAATAGCATGTTGTTGAAAAAAGTGTTAAATGCTCTTAACTCCTTGACTATGTGCATCTCCAGTTCTCATTCTTCCAACCCTCGTCTCACTTCTTTTGAGACACTTATTCCAAACAATTGTTCCGTTTAGATGAGAAATGGTTCCTATGGTTAAGCGTTTGCTCTTTTGGTCCTTGATCTAATTCTTTCAATGTTTGTAGGACCATTCATGCATTAGATGCGTCATTATCATGCATTTGTGCTTCATGCATCTCTTTATTTGCATTGTTTTGGTTTTATCTTTTATCTTACTTTTATGTCTTTGTTTTGTGTGAGTAAAAATCCAAAACCACATAAAAAGTGAAAAACAAAAAGTTTGATCGTATATGTTTAAGCATATATCACATGTGAGTTTTTCCTTGTACCTTCGTACAAATGGCTTTTTACATTTATGAGCTTAGCTTGTTCATTATGCACTTCTATCTTTGCGGGAAAAATCTTGACATCTTTGTGTGATTGTTGTAAATTGATCTTAAAGCTTGTTATGAATGATTAGTCAATAGTCATGTTTGTTTTAATACATGCATAGACTTGTGCCTATATATCTTCCCACTCTTTTTTTTTTTTTTTTTTTTTGAAAGAACTCAACAAATGTAAATCTCAAAATGAAAGGAGATAATGAGCTACAAAAGCCGTCGCATATTCTAGTATTTGACTAGGAAAAAGGGAAAACGACTTTTATGAAAATGTATAGCGCCTAAAAAGCCAAAGGCTTGTTCATCAAATTGAAGCTTCACTCTAGACTAAGGACGATTCCACATTTGATACACACACACAAAACACATGCCTAATGTTCAATGAATGCCTTATTCATTTGTTCAATTGTACTTGTTTAAATGTGATGTGTGTGTGCTCAATTATATATGGATCAATCCAAAAAGATTTTTGATCATTTTATATGTTTTTGAAAGTGATTCTTTGTCACTCTTTGTGTTCTTGTTTAGTGCTTACATTGTTTTTTAGTGTTTAAACATGTTTTGTGTTAAAAAATAGGTGTCAGAGTTTTTCGCGACTCGCAAAAATTCTCGCGACTCATCTCGCGACTCGCCAATCGCCAACCCCAGTCGTGAGTTCATCCAAAAGACTTTCGCTACTCACTCGCGACTTGCAAAAATTCTCGCGACTCGCCCTGTCGCGAAATGCCCAGAAACAGCTTTTTAAAGGGCTTTTCATGGGAAACTTGTTTTTAACCTCTCCCATCCTCTTTTAAACCCCTCTTTCAATATTTTTACATCAAACCCTAATCAATTTAATGGTTTTTCATTCCATTAACATCTCTAAGGTTATTTTAAACTCTTTTCATTGATTTGGATCCTTAGATTATGTTTTGGAGAGTTTTGTGCTCTTGGTTGGGATTTTCATCATAGGGATTGGAAAAACTTTTTTTTTTTTTCAAATTTGTGCATGTGATTCATTTCTTTTGATGATTTGCTTTAAATGTTGGCCCCTTGTGGCAAAAAGAACATGTATTAAGGGTGGATTTCATGTTGTTCATGTATTGTTTCACTTTGTTCTTCATAGTGTGCATGCTAGGTGTTTGATAAAATGCCTCTTAGGCATTTTCTCACTTGTTTGGACTCCGATGTGTATTAAACTTTGGGGTTTCTTATGTTTCCTCATTAGGAACATGTTTGATTCATTGATTGCAATTTAATTATTACATTATACTTGTCCGTTTATTACTTGCTTTACCTTGAGGGTCTAATGTGTTTTGTGCAAGTGTTTCAGGTTACAGGTATATCTGTTCCAAGTTCATCATAACTCCTATGATTCATGATAAGGGAGTGATATGATAAGGGAAGTACTTTATAAGTTGTAACTGTTTGCTTTTGTAAGCTTTTAGGTTTTTGTACCCTTACTTTGTAGCTTAAGTACTTGTTGCTAAATGTTATGCATTTTCTTTAAGTGCATCACTCTTGTGCCCTTTGTTGGATTTTTACCCTTAATGCAATTACCTTGTGTTGTTGCATTGGTTGAATGTTAGACATGCAAATGATACTTTGCAAATGAGCTTATTAGCTTGTATGTCCGAATGTTCATTCCATGTGTGAATGAGCATTGTGATCACTATTTATAGTGATTGCTCATTTTTGGTTAAGCCATGCTTTATTGCTTAAGTCCATTTTTGCTTGATTGCATTGTACTTGCTCCATATGCATTACAAGTTTTCTGCATACAATGATCTTATTGTGTTGTTGTGTTTTAGAAGATACTTGTACTTATGGTTCAAAAGCTTCACAGATTCTAGAGTTAGGTGTGAGTGAGTTTTGCTCAACTGTTCCCAACTCACGCGTTAAGTCTAGAGTTTGTTGTAGGGTTTTGTCGCGAAATAGCCAAAGAGGGAGATTGTAAGATTGAATTTAATTAACCATTTTGTTGGCTTTATTCCGTGCCAAATTTACTTGTAATTCAGCATTTAGAACCCCTATATTTAGGTGGGAATCATTTAAGGGTAGTATGTGAGAGAGTGTGAAGAAATGCTCAAGATTGTGCAAAGAAGTAGGGACTCACAACTGAAACTCACGGGTGGCTTTCGACTGGCAAGCCGCCAAAAGATGCTCATGTGCCAAGCATATGGAGAAGCTAAAGTGTCATGCCAGCTGTTGCACTATAGGACAAAAAGTCCAGACTGGCCATTCAGTTACCTCGCGGCTTGAACTCGCGACTCAGTCCAGTCGCGAGGCCAAACCGTCAACCAGCTCTGTTTTGGAAAAATTGACTCTTCGTATTTCAAACGCACACCACTATATATAGACCCTTGTACCCATGAAATGTAGAGAGCTTCCAAAGAGAATTTTGAGAGAGAAACCCTAGAGAAAAATAAAATTGACTCATCCACAATCTTTACATAGAGACTCTTCAAATTCCTTTACTCTCATCCTCTCCATTGTTACATCCTTGAGAGGTTCTTAGCCACATCTTTTTCTCAACATACCCACATCTATGAGAAGACTTTTTGGTGCTTTGGGAAGTAGTTAGGAAGTGACCAATTCATATTGGTTGATGCTATGGGCTATAGCGGAATTCGGTAAGCTAGAAAAGACAAAAGTTCGGCGTAACCTCGTTGAAGCAAGAAGCTTGGAGGGCTTAGGTACACTGGGTAGATTAGGCTTGGATGGTCTATTGTTGTTCATGTATCCCAACTACATTTTCTAGTGGATTATTGAAAGCTTGGAGGGCGGCGGAGAGGTTTTACGGTAAGGGCTTCGGTTTTCTCTTCGATAACACATCGTGTGTTGTCCTTGTGTTTGCATCTCTCTTCCCTTAATCTTTGCCATATAATTTCTGATGTGGATGTTATTTTATTTGGTTTAGATTGCTTATCAATTTTTTTACAAGCTTATGTTTATTTTGCCGCACATATATTGTTTGATATTAAGCTTGAATTGGTAATTTGTAAATTGGGGTCTAAACGTAAAACACATTTTGAACATTCAATATCAAAGAAATCAAAATCAACTTTTTGTTTAAAGCCTTTTGCAACAAATCTAGCTTTAAACTTATCTATTGATCCATCTAGTTTCAACTTTTTTCTAAGGACCCATTTACAACCTATGGTCTTACAACCCGGTGGAAGATCTACTAATTTCCAAGTTCTATTATAAATTAGAAATTCCATCTCATCATTTATAGCCTCTTTCCAAAATATAGCATCAGGTGATGTTAAAGCCTCTTTTAAATTTTGGGGATTTTCCTCAATGTTAAAAACATAATAACTAGGACCAAAATCCTTTTTAACTCTAGCTCTTTTACTCCTTCTAGGTTCCATTTCAAAATTTTCTTGATTTTGTAAATGTAAAGTAGAAGAACTAGGTTGTGACAAAATATTTTCTTCACCCCCACTATTTTTTAATTTAAAAGGAAATTTTTCTTCATGAAAAATTGCATCACTAGATTCAAAAATTATTTTGTTTTCAAGATCAAAAAATCTATAGGCTGCACTATTAATCTTATAACCAAAAAAAGCACAGGTTGTAGCTCTTATACCTAATTTAGGCATTTTAGAGCCCGTTTGGTCACCCACTTCAAAACACTGTGTTCAGTGTTTAAACACTGAACAATAGTGTCCAAAATTTAAAAAACGTGTTTGGTGGACCATTTCATAGCTGGGATGTTTGAAAAGTATTGTTCAAAAACCGATGTTTAAACACAGTTTTTTGGAATCACCTCAGAGCTGATTTTAAGCAACAAAACACTAGTTTCAGTGGCACTTCGGTAATTAACTGAAAACTCTTATGGGGCCCACCTGATCAGCTTTTTCTCAATTGCTGTCTCCTCTCTTCCTCTCATCTCTTCACGCCACACAGTCAGAGCAAACCCAGTGAAATTTCTCTCACCCACCTCCATTACTCCCCTCACCGACCCAACAAAATTAAACCCATTGCCATTATTAAATCCTCACCGACCCACCATAAACGTGTCTTCTACACACAGCTTACACCGCATCACCCAACCATTTTAGTCAATCACATTAACTTCCTCAGGATCATAATTCATGCCAAACTACCCCTAATCCGAGGACGATATCCCACCCTCGCCTACAAAGCTTGGGTGCTAACCAAAAGCCCAACAGTGCGAAGGGCTTGGTCAGGTAAATAAGCTGCAGAGATCCCAACCTCAGCTAAAGCTTTGGTGCTAACCACTTTTGCATAACTCACATAGTGCGAAGGCCTTGATAAGGTAAATATTTCTAATTTTCTTAAGTGCTTGTTGCAGCTTTCTTTCACATCTCAATCTAACTCAGCTCTGTTGTCATTAATCAAGCTTAGGGCTTATTTAGTCCCACATATTCATTCGGATGGAAGTCTCATCCTCATCCTCCTCCACCTCTCTCATGCTATACAGAGCGTCTGGTTCCTCCTCTGCTTCCTCCAACAGATCTCACCGTGTTCCCTTACTAGTAGGTCTGCCTAAATGTGGTTTGTTTTAATTTCGTAGGTAGTGAATCATTTGTGACCTCTTGTAGTATTGTAATAATTTTGTACCTAGGTCATGCATTTTGTCTTGATTGGGCCGTTTATGTAGTCAAAAGAGGTTCTCCTTTTATTACACTAATAATACACTAAACTATCTGTAGGTTGAAACTGTGGAGTGAATAATCTTATTTGTTTACTATAAGATTAAATAACATCAGTCCTACCAAGGAATGGGTATAAAAACGATTGATGTTGATATGAGTTACTGAGAAATTATTGTTGTTGATATGTAATTTATGTCTGTACTATTTCATAGCTGTTACTAGACTTTTTATATATTCTTCAAATGTGCAATTCTTGTTGATCCACTTCATTAGCAACCTTGCAGCCACTTAAATTATTGGACTCTGCTATCATATTTGATCATTTATGGTCCTTAGTTTCTATTATATGCCTGCTGGTTGGTACTGTTAGTGAGTAGGTAATTGTTTTTTAATCTGTATCATACAATTTCAAATGACAAGTCTATGTAAGTATACCAAACTGTATTTAGATGGATGAGAGAACAGTTGCTACCCAGGATAGGAAGTTGTGGCCTACTGCAGTCGAGAGGCATTTCATTGAAATATTATTAGAAGAGGATGCAAAAGGGAATATGCCCTAAGGCCAGTTCAAGACTGGAACTTGGACAGCCATTATGAATGAGTTTAACAAACGGACGAATAGAGATTACAACAAGACACAACTTTCACAAAAATATCAACGAATGAAAGGTCGACACTGCATATTCTCCCAGCTCATCGCATGTATAGGAATGGGATGGGACTCCATTTCAAATACCGTGACGGCCAGTGAGGAAGCCTGGGCTGTTGCATTTGCGGTAAGTCCTTTAAGATACTCCAAACAAAATTTATTACAATTAGCTATTTGCATGGTTTATGGTTGTAAATAAAATGACGTTGAAATCTTCGTTGTGTTCATTATAGCTTGGCCCATCTCTTAAACACTGAATGTAAAATGATTAAAAAAGATAAGTACTTCAAAAACAAAGATGTTTTACCAGCACTATGTTGTAAGTGTATAACCATTGTACTTTTGTGAATCATTCTCAGTTGAATTGTGGTTAGTTGGATTTATTGGTGGTAATGTGAAATGGGCTTCATTTATCCAGCTGCAAAAAATCTAATATATTTGTGCTTCTACTTTTTTTTTTTTTTTTTTTTTTTTTTTTTTTTTTTTTTTTTGTGTTCTCATGGATCCATTGGTACTATTCATTGTTACAAAGAAATTTGTTTGTGTTTGTGTGTTGTCTTTCATACTGTTTGTCCCCTTGAGGTGGTGATGGTGGGTCTGTGCAAGGGTTCAAGGTACTGTTACTGTAGGTTTGTGTTGCAAACTAGACTGGAACTGAATTAAGGATAAAACCTGTTACACTCTATTTTCAACTCATAATTTTATATCAAAAAATGTTCTCCATCGTGGAAGTGATGGGCTATGAAAGTGATGGACTATGGTATGATTTAAAATTAAATGGAAAGAGAGTTGCTTAGAACATATTAATAACTGATTAGGCACCTCACAAGGAACATAAACTGTTCAAATAAAGGCTCTTAAGGCTTACTTTCAGTCATACATACAACTGATCTACAAAGTGCTTATTTATAGCCCTTATATTTTGCTACTTATATGACTAAGTCATCTAACCCAATATATATGGTTGTTAATAGGTTAATCATAAATTCAAGGAGTTCAAAAAATAGGGGCTGAAACACTACGATCTGTTGGGCAAGCTTTTCAATTCAAACACAGCCATGGGTTTCCTCCAAATTTCATCTGCCAAACCAGCACCCAACAGTGACGAAGAGAGAGAACTTGATGCAGCCTTCCTACCTGAGGGGGTACATTTCAATGTCAACACCGATGGTGTGGATGACTTGGAGGAGCTGCCCACACCGAGTGAAGCCCAAAGTCAGAGGCAAGCTGAAAAGCGGCCAGTTGAACCATCTCATTCAAGTGGAAAAAGGAAGAAAGGGCACTCCTTTGAATCCATGACTGAGGCAATATTGGGGTTTACTGAAATGAGGCAGCGTCGGGGGAAAAAGTCCACCGACACTGGAGAGTCAGGTGTAGGGGCTGTCAATGACTCAATTACACAAGCTATAACTCTGCTCAACCAACATACCGATGTGGATCATGTCACATATTGCAAGGTCGTGCAGGAGCTTCATAACTCCAAGAGTAGAGCCATTTTTTTTTGCTATGACGGTTGATAGAAGAAGGGCATGGATTGAGTTTATTGGGGGTGGATTGCAGTAGTGATGGTTGTGGTTGACAACCTACAAAGTTAATTGATGATGTGCGCTGTGTAGATAGCCTAGGAAGTTAATTAGTACTCTTAGTTTGGTTTAATGTGAATAGGCAAAGTTTGTATTATGTTAATATTTTGGACAATGTTTACATGCTGCCTTCCTTTATTATGTTGAATGCTTTGGACATCTATGCTACTTATGTAAGAAATATGTGTTGTGGTTGTCATCTCTTCTATGAATTTCTTTGTTTGGTGACATATATATATATATATATATATTACAAAATTTGATGTTTTCTTTATGGAATTTTTGTGGTACACACAGTAACACCTATATATATATATATATATATAGTGCTTCCAACAATATATATACTCATTTATATATACATGCAGAATTATATATACTCACTTATGCAGATATATTTTCTCACTTATGCAAAAATATATACTGACTTATATATGTAGAAATATATACTGACTTATATATGCATACAGCTTATATATATATATATATACTCATTTATATATAAGTCACTTACTCAGAATTACAAATACTATTATGCAGAAATATATATACTCACGTATATATACATACAACAATACAGATATATATACATATAGCGATATATATATGTGTACTTCTTTATAGTGGCTAATGTGAACTATTTGGCTGCCCACAGGTGTGATTCAGTTATGGCCGACACCGATTCAAATCGTGATTCAGTTATGGTCGACACCGATTCAGATCGTGATTCAGTTACGGCCAACACCGATTTAGATCGTGATTCAGTGATGGCTGACTCCAATTCAGATGAGTACGATAGTGAGGTGGAGCTCGAGATTGCCACAGCCTACGTTCAGTTGTGTATAGAGTACGTGCAAAAGTACTACATGAAGCGACCTATGTGAACTAGTATCCTGAGTGGGAGGTCATACGTGATTGAAGTACTAGAAGGAAATCCCCAAATGTGTTACAACATATTCCGCATGGACAAGACCATTTTTAGGCACTTGTGTAATGAGTTGAAGCGGTTGCACCTATTAGAGGAGGACACTGGTATTGTTTCAATTGAGGAGTCCGTTGGGACAGTGCTATTTATCGTCGGACACAATGCCGACTACCGGTTTACTGCCAACCGCTTCCAACATTCTCTCGAGACCATTCAAAGGCGGTTCCGGCGTGCCTTGCGTGCTATCCATGCTTTGGGATGTCTCATCATCCGGGCCGACGCTGATGCAGCTGAGCTTCCTCATTCACTTTGAGGGAATGAGAAATATTATCCATGGTTTGAGGTATGCTTCGATTTTTCTTTTTCTAGTTCTTAGATAAATAATCATTTTGATTCGTTAAAATGTGAAAGATCCGTAATAGAGAATAGAAAGAAAACAATATGAAGTATGAAAGAGTTCTGAAGTATTTCTAGTTTTTATAATTGAGCTTAATTGGAAAAATATTAAATAAAGTAGACAAGTTAACATATTGTTCACACTATATTGCACATAAGTTTAATTTATTAATTAGAGCTACCTATTTTTTTAACAGGAATGTGTGGGGGCTATCGATGGGATGCACATAAGTGCTTCTGCCCCATCCGGTAGGACCACCACATTTAGAGATAGACGGAGTGACATCACCCAAAACGTGATGTGTGCATGCAACTTCGACATGCGGTTTACGTATGTGCATTTTGGATGGGAAGGGAGTGCAAATGATTCACGAGTCATGCAGAACGCATTTGGACATGCCAAGTATGAGTTCCCTTGGCCGCCTAGAGGTAAAAAAAAAAAAATTTAGCGCATTTGGTTTTGGAAGGGTTTTAGCCACTTGTCATCCACTTTTATAATTTGAACTTATTTCAAGTAATTCAGTTGGATTTGAAATGTGGATTACTAGAGATGGTTCCCTTATTTGAGCTGAATAATTAACATTGTTCTCATATGCTATGATGTCACTCCCATGATTTTGATCAACCATTTAACTAGAAAGTAAATTAGTTGCATTTTGCATTTTACTACATCAGTTGACTTCTTAGTTTCTTAGTCAATGTCAATATATCTCAGTGTCTCCAAATATCTAACCTGAGGCAGCCCGACAATGAAATAGAAGTACTTGTACTTTTAACCCTTTTCTTATGTTTCCGTTTGACCGTTTCCCATCTAGAACTATGAGGCATCCACTTTTGGACTACATTTATGAACTGTAATCTCCTATTAGGGCTATGCCTATCAAAATTTGTTTATTTGTTCATATACACCTTTTTGAGTACTAAAAAGAACCTCGCCTCACAAACTCTGGCTTCGGCTATAAAATACTTTATGGATATGTGTGTAATTAAATAGAAAAATTTTGATATGCATTATACCCATGTGGATAACATTCAATATGTGTGGGTAAGATCAATGAAAATGGAGGGAAATCAAGTTGGGTTCAAGGCACATTGTATAAAAGTCTTTTGGAAATTGGATAACTACTATTGGTAATAAGGAAGTAGCAAAAGCTGTCTTTTGCTACTGAGGTCTTAGTGGAGGTATGGTGATCCTTTGCAATATTTACTTTATTGTCACTTAAAAATAGTTGTGTTGGGTAACATTAATTGTTAATGGTTATCACTCTTATTGCAGGATTGTACTACCTCGTTGACTCAGGGTACGCAATAGGCAGTGCATTCCTCCCCCCACACAAGTCCACACGCTACCATGCCCAAGAGTTTCGGGGTGCGAACCGGCAGCCTACTACCCCACAAGAGTTGTTCAATTATAGGCATTCCTCATTGCGGATGGTGATTGAACGATGCTTTGGTGTGTTGAAGGCAAGGTTCCCGATTTTGACTGAAATGCACTCCTTCTCCATCTCTAGACAACGGCTGATTGTGACCACTTGCTGTGCACTGCACAACTTTATCCGCATGTATAACCAGGCGGATGAAATGTTCTATGTGTGGGAAGGATCATTTGTGCATAACAGCGACGCAAACCCAGCGGGAGCTGCACGCGTAGGCCGTGGGGGCACTGAAGAAGCTTTTAATTCTCGGGCACAACGAGCAATGTCGGAGTATCGTGATGCGATAACTGCTGCTATGTGGACAGATTACACAGGCAACCGTGATTGAGCTTTTGGGGAATAGATTGTAAAAGTGGATAACATGAACTTTAACTGTTGTTGACATTGTTGGCTTCTTTTCCTTGCTTTTTAGTTCAGATATGACACTGGAGAATCCCCAGTTTTTTGGTTGGTCTTTGAAATAGTTGTCATCAGCGAGAACATTTTTCTTTTCGTTTTTGTAATTTCCTCGTGTTTCATATGACGGTAAACTTGTGTTTGGTAGATTATGATGAATGTTGGGATGAGTTCAGGTTTGGGAACACCATTTTCATTTTATAGTGTAGCAGTTGCAAATGTTGGTTTTCTTTTATTTCTAGGTACTGTTTAAATTAACTTGAGACTGTTTTTTGGACTGAAATTGTTGGTAAAAGATAGTGCATGTATTATTTTCCATAGAAAATGGTGTAGTGGTAGAGGAATGCAAGGCATGGAAGAGACCTATAATAACTCATAAGAGTCATTGTGCAATATCTTGTACTCAAAATTCTTCAAAATGCAGTTACTGAGAAATCAATGACTATGACTTGATTTACAAGTCTACCTAATTTTGCCTCAAGTTGATAATTTTATGGTTGTAAATAATGTAAGATGTACTATAATCAAACTTTGGATAACATCAATTTCAAAGGAATACCGCACATTCAACTTCAAGAAAAGTCAATGAAAGTTGGAGCATTCATGAAATAACTCACTGACTATTAATCCAATTATAAATTCTATTGTAAAAGTACCATTAAGCCAATAACATAATATTGTAAGAGTCAAGAGTCAGCCCCATACATATGCCTAGCACTAGCAAAATGGATGACTCAAGATTGTCAAAAAATAGTACACAATGCACCAAGGTCAAGAGGGGTCAGTAATACATAATAAGATGATATGGTTACACAGTAAGAACGAACACATCATCATAACAGTTAGGTTTACATCATTGTCATAGTTAGCAGTAGTGCAACCGCGGTGCATAACAAACACCATCCAATGAACATAATCTTGACCATTGTTTTTGTCTGATCTAAGGGGTGGGCCTTGTCATGTATGACCCTCAATTCCTCTCGCAATACACACAGCTCTTCTTGTAGTTGCTCGAAATCCTCCGCATAAGACAATGGCGTCTTCAAGGGAATACACCATTGAAAAAACCGACATGCGTCCTTTGGGCAACATTGGAAAAGCCTATACCAGTTCTCATTTCACTTATTCAAAATCCTCACGCTTGCTCTTAAGCCACAGAAACAGTTGCAATTTCGGAACCGAAGGCCATCGTCAATATCCTTATGCATTGCGTTCGACATCTACAAGAAGAAGCCACAAACCTACTCACTTACACATTACAAAACGTAATCAACACTATTAAACAACCATTTGAACACGTTATCGATGCGTGCAACAAAAACTATAGCAACATGTCCAAGCAGACCACTTTTGCAATCCATGTTGTTACTACGGATTAGCCCTGTTTTTGTTTTTTTTTACTTTATAAAGTTTGTAGCTAATAATCTAGTCAACAATGAACTAATCAAGTCCATAAAATTATGCCTTCCAAGGAAAAGTTTAATACTACACACTTTCATACACATTTTGTTAATTTGTTACAATTGTTCTACGTGCCAAACATTCCAGTAACAGAAATAAATCATGTGCCGATCACAATTTTTTTTTTCTTTTTTTGGTTAAAAGGAAGATATTATTAAATAATCTAACTATTTACAGATACCAGAGATGGGCTTGCCAGTCTACAAAAGGACACACCATACATATCCGAAGATCACAATTTTCTACGTAGAACAATTGTGAAAAAAGTGTGTAGGCACTAACTTATTAGCTTAAGAGTGCTGGTGGACAAAAATTCTAAAGGAAAATTTTAACAAAGTCCCTAGAGAAAGGGCTGAAACAAAACAGTGGCCGACCAGGTTAGCATCAAGATCAAAGAATTAGGCTAAAAAGCCTCCTTAGAGAAAGGGATTGTTGGTCTAGGAGATTGGCCAACCAAGTAAGTGGCTAAAGGGAACAATTAAAGTTCCAAGAAAGAAGACTAATCAAACTGTAGTATGGATGCAGGCTAACTCAGAGTAACATGTGCAAACTAGAGAATCAGCTACGAACTCAACCAATTTATTTTAGGCATCAAACAAGTAAGTCCCTAAGCATTAAACAATTTCGTACCTCCGAAACATGAGATTCCTTTTATTATACACACCTGACTCAGAATGTGGGGGCAACTAAGAATTAAGATGGATATAATTACATTGCTCAACTTGCAATAATCCAATCAGCAATAAGCTAGCCACACTCCATAATTTATCCGCATGTACAAGCCATTACTTGCCATCTACCATGACATCGAAATTCAAGGAAATAGCTCTCCATGAAGATTCAAAAGATTTGTTACCCTTTTTTTTTTTTTTTTTTTTTTTCAGTTAATCTTCTGACACTTTCTCGGTAACCAAACAGAGTGTTAAGAAGAATGAAAAATCGAATGGGTTGTAAATCAAAAATTGTTTCAACAGCAAAAGATTTCGAGAAAACCCATTCTAGATTTCAAGAATGTAGGGCATGTATGTTTGGATTGAAAATGAAATATTGTCTCAACAGCAAACAAAGAACAAGAAAAATGGGGGTTTTTCCAATTGGTGAGGAAAAACAAAAAAAACAAAACAAAACAAAACAAAACAAAAAACAAAAAAAACAAAAAGGTGAGAAATATGTGAGTGAAGAAGGAATTGTTCACTCTTTACACAAAAACCCATCAACAAGCAAGGTGAAAGTGAGATTCGAACCTGGATCTTGGAGTGATGGGTCGGCGGCGACAAAAGCTCGATTAGTTGCTGGTTCTTAGAGTGCTGACAGTGGAGATGAGATCCGAGGAAGGTGAAGCCCAGCCGTGGATCTTTTGAGGCGTCGATGGAGATGAGGACTACGTGGGTTTGGTTTTCTGCTCTCAGGAAGAGAAGGGATAATGCAGGAAAGAGAGGAGCAACGGGTTTAAAAATTGTTCCTCTCTTCTGATTTAAAATATGTTTTATTTCGTACTTTTGCTCAGCTTTTTTTACAAATTTAAAAACACATACCAAACACATTTTTATGTTTTTCAAACACAAGAAATATGTTATTTAAACTATGGTACCAAACACATTTTTTGTTTTATAAACACTAAAAACACGATTTTCAACAACACTTTTTAAACTATAATTTTCACATCTTTTTAAACAACAATTTTTAAACTCTATGACCAAACGGGCCCTTAGAGTCAGTAAGCCTTACATAAGCAAGACAATCTCATATTCTCAAATATTCCAAATTTGGCTTATGTCCTTTCCACATCTCAAAAGGTGTGGCATGTGATTTTTTTATGTGGCACCCTATTCAAAACATGACATGCAGTTAAAATAGCTTCACCCCAAACATGTAAAGGTGCACCAGATTCAATTAACATGGCATTTGTTAACTTAATTAAAGTTCTATTTTTTCTTTCAGCCACACCATTAGAAGCAGGTGAATATGGTGCAGTAATTTCATGGATAATTCCCAAAAACTGAACAAATGAGTTGAATGCACTTGATTCATACTCACGGCCTCTATTACTTCTTATTCTTTTTATTTTTCTACCGAATTGATTTTCAACTTCTAAAAAATCTTGAAATTTTTCAAAAGTATCACTTTTATTTTTCTACAAGTAAATAGTTGTATATTTTGAGAAATCATCAATAAAAGTGAAAATATATCTATTTCCTCCACGAGTTAAAATTCCCTCTAATTCACATAAATCAGAGTTAATTAACTCAAGCAATTCGGTATTTCTTACAACACTTTTATGAAGTTTTTTTGTAATTTTAGCTTAACTACAAGTTTCACATTTTTCAAAATCTTTTGACAGTCTTGGAATTAATCCTAAACTACTCATGATTCCCAAATATCTACTATTTATATGACACAAACGAGCATTCCAAAAACTAATAGAAGAAAACATATAAATTGAATTGGTAGGTGCTTTATTATTCTCAACATTCAATTTAAACATTCACCTCCCCCTTGCACACGTATCTAGCCCAATATTTGAGACAATTCATGTTAGCCCATTAATCACCACAATTAAAAAGAATAAAATAGTCTCTCTCCTTTTCAATGTAGGATTAAACATTTTCACTAACTCCTCATCTTCCATATTCACTCCCATATCTTTACCTTTATGTTCTAACATTTATTCATTTTAATTATTTAAATTAAAATGCTCCAACACAGTATAAATGGAAGCACTGTAGTTTCTAAGTAAGGTAAACGAACCTGCTTTGATAGTGAAAAAGTCCTTAAAACTTTCAAAACCTAAGTAAACAGCGGAGTAGAAGTACAACCGAATGAATTTTGGGCTAGGAGTGACCAGAAACACGTATGTGAATTGCTAATAAGATAAACGGGCTGTCATGTAAGGGACAGTCTCAATGGAGACTTGGCTTTAGGCTTCAGATGTTTTAGATTTGTGATTAGGTTCTTTTGTTGGAGCGAACTTGGAGCCTTTGTCTTTGATCCAGTCGTGGTCATCATTCCCCTTCAAGCTGCTAGGAGAGCCACAGTTAACGACAATATTTTCAACAGGATTGTAAAAAGGTGTAGAAGTAGCAATTGTTAAATAGGAAAGAAGGAAGAATAAGCGGCAGACATGTAAAATAGGTGTAAGCATAGGGTGCCTCTTCATAAGTGCAAAAGGTAAGTGTCTGTAACAAATTAGAGAGAAGGAAAGGGCCCTTTCTGTTCTAGATATACCAAAGTAATTTAAGAAAAATTATTGAACTACTTGGATCATGCTAATCTACCCCAGTGTTTTGTAGGTTTGTACTTTTGTAGAGAGTTGTAAATGCTAAAGCAACAAAAGGATGGGAGTGAAGACTGCCAAGTTGCTTCATGCTTATGGGATCTATACGTAAGTATAGGAATATTCTTAGGTATGTATAGGAAATGGTATTCCCTGATTTCACGTTCAAGGTGGATCTTATCATGAATAATGAATAAACTTTACCGTAAATGTGAGAAGAGGGAGTACTACTTTCCGTGCTCCAAAAATATTTAAGAATTACTCGTGAATATATATTAATGCAACTATATAGATGTCCTTACTTAGTTCTTAGCGGGGACCCATGCTTGCTTTTGGACTCAGTCAAATTCTAGAGAGAGTTTCTACTTCTTCATGGTGTTTTTGCGAAATTGGTAAATTTTGGATATTTTTGGGTTTCATCCTCATTCATTTTGGAGGCTAATAATATATATACTCAATGCCCAAACTCTAGCCACCCTTAAACTTGGATAAATATTTGCAAAAAGAAAAGAATATTGTACGCTTTTAGATCCCTTAAAACACAACCAGATTAACCTAGTTAATTAGCCAAGTGATTACTTAGTCAAACTATCAGATCTAGGTTAACACAAATATATCATATTAACGTAAAGTGTGGAAAATAAAGAACACAAAGATATGATGACCCATGAAAACCAAACTGGTAAAAAACCTAGGGAGAATTTAACTAGCTATCCTCAAGGTAAAATAGATCCACTATGAAAGAATTGAAGTTTACACAATAGCGGCTTAGACCACTAACATCCTATTGCTACCTCGAGTAGGAAACTTAGTACCACAATCACCTAAAAGCTTCGAGTACACGAACTACTTCTTTCTTAGATTCACAGCAAGCACAAGCACTCCCGCTTGTATATAGGCATGGGAAAACAGAAGGGTCGGGTCGGGTTTTGGTCTGGTCAAACAGGGTTGTGGATCAAAACGGGTCATTTTTAAATAAGTCAATCAGGTCGCGGGTCGGGTCGGGTTTACCCGTATTTTTTATACAATTTTTTTTTTCAATTACAAAAACAAATCAATAACAACCTGTTTAGAGAGAATGAATAAAATCAATTAAATAAATGAATTGCACTTAATGCCACTTGTTAATATCCTTCTAATTCTAATAGTTTTGAGCATGACAAAAATTATTTATAGTTATAAATTCATGATGGAAAAAGTCTTCAATGTTAATAGTTCATTGTCAAAATGCATATAATTACAAGTTTACATCTTCAAAAAGAGATGGATCTTAAAACAAACAAAACAAGTAAGCCAGCAAAGTAGCAAGTTATCAGTCTTCTTAAATGCATATGTTCCTGTTGCATTTAAAATAATAGTAAAGTAAGATTACATAGAAAGATAAACTAAACAAAAAAAGATTTAAAAATAAACATAACATATTAAGTAAAGAAGAATAAGAAAATATTTTATAAGAATTACACCTCAATCTTAGATTCTCAATCTACTCAACATTGGTAGCAAATTTAGCACTGCAAATATTCATACTTGCAAATTGTAGCTCAAGTTGGCCAATTTTGTTAGCATCGTCATCTACAATACAATATTTTAATATAACTTAATATACCAAGAAAGCAAATCAATACAGAATTAAAATTGTATAATTATGACTATAAAAAAATTAAATTACCTTCAAATCCATATAGCCAACTTTTAGTATATAACGTAGCTTCCACATTCTCAAGTAAAAGACGCGATCGATACGAAGTAAGAATTTTTTTCCCAGTGTTAAAACTTGATTTAGAAGCAATAGTGGTTATCGGAATGCTCATGAGATCCCGTGCCATTAAAGAGAGCTCTGGAAACTGATTGTAATGCTCTTTCCACCAAGAGAGAACTTCCAACTTTGAATTTTGCTTTTTGTCAAGTCTAGGCTCTTCTAAATACAAGTCCAACTGAGATTTTTTTGTTTTGGTACCACGACCACTTTCATAATGATCAAATTGCTAATCATTAAAAGAAATTGCAATGAAAAATAATGCCACACAAAACCGCTAGTATGGCTAGAACTCCCAACACAAGATGAAACATTTGTAGTCGCCATAGACTTAGGGTGTTCATATTCTGGAAAAAAAAAAAAAAAAAAAAAAAAAGCTTATACAATGTAGTCTCAATGCTCTCTACCTTCATTTCAGCAATGTGCTCAATTGGCTCTATTTTCTTGAAAATATAGTCCACATAATCCAACTTATACCATCGATCAAGAATAATGGCACAAGCTAGCACCACACTATAACAACCCCAATATTTGCCAAATTTAACTTTCATCTGTTCTGCCATATTACTGATAAATGAATCTTGGCTCTCCATTTCTTCAAGTAAGAGCAATTCAATTCGAGACACTCCTTAAAAATATAGATTTGTTGTAGGGTAATCAATTCCAGAAAATAGAGTTGTAATGTCATTGAAAGGTTTTAAAAACCGATTTATCCTTTCAACTTTATTCCATTCATCCATTGATGGACAATGCTTGAAATTAGCATCTTCCTCTGCTAAACGGTTCAACACAAAACGATATCTCATAGCATTGTCAATTATGTCATATGTTGCATTCCATCTTGTACACACATCTAAACGTAAACCCTTTGTTCTCTTCATACCAACTATCTTGGCACATTCATCAAATCTACACATTTTACTCTTTGATCCTTTAAGATATTTCATAGTTTCTCGGACCTTAATCACTGAGTCATCTATTACTTTCAATCCTTCTTGAACAATAAGATTCAATATATTAGCACCACAACACACATGGAAAAAGATACCATCACATAACAATAAACCCCCCTCATTAAGCTTTTTCTTTATAAAATTTTGTCAATTATCATTATTAGATGCATTATCTAAAGTAATGGAAAATATTTTCTTCCTAATACCCCATTCTTCCAAGAAACTTAAATTTTTTTCCAATAAAAGAGTTCCCGTGTGTGGAGGTGGCATACGACAAAAATTCAAGATAATGTTTTTCAATTCCCAATTCTCATCCACATAATGTGCCGTAACACAAATATATCCCTCACTTGTAACAAAGGTCCATAAATCCAAAGTCAAACATATTCTACCAGGAATTGATTTCAACTTATTTTTAACGTCATCCTTCTCTTTCTTGTAAAGTTTTAGAACATCAGCTTTTGAAGTATTCCTAGAAATATGTTTAACGTCTGAATTTAGATAGTTGAAAACTTTTCCAATACCCTCATACTCAACAAAGCTAAATGTTAAATTATGTTTGATAATAGCCTCCACTAACATCTCACGAAACTCTTCTTGAGTTATCTTATTTTGTAAAACCCTACCCTCTTCTTCACCATCTTCTTTTACTTCATTTCATTTTAAGCATTTGCGAAGATGGCAATGCAAGTTTGATGTTCCATGATGACTATCTGCCAAAACAAATTTCCCACACCATTGACAAGTAGCCTTACTTAACCCTTTTTTATCAATAGGCAATTTCACAAATTCAGTCCAAACTGAAGTAGTGTATTGTTTTTCCTTTTTTTTTTTTTTTTTTTTTCCTTGAAACTCTTTTTGGTGTCTTAAACTTTGATTTTGAATTAACTCTTAAAGATGGTGAAGGATCAGTAGAAGTATCCATAATTACAGCATCATCATCACTTTCCAAATTTATAGCCAGAGAAGCCGTTGTACTCTAATTATCAAAGCAAAATATATACTTAAAATTTTAGTCTATTTAAACATCTAAAGAAACTGTGAACATAACTACATAAGACATTCATCCAAATGTCAATGACATTTTCAATTTTTTCAACAATCAAACACACAAACAATTAAATATAATGTTAGCAGAGCATTATATTATATTACTATTGCTAAATCACGATATTAAAAAATCAATCCAAAAACTAAAAACATTTAGGGATTTAAGAGAATGCTGAAAATGATTTAACTTACCTTCACCATAGTTGATGATTTATGGTTGTGCTCCTCTTAAATAGGTCAACAATTGGCAAGATCTAGGCTGTGGTGTGTGGCCTGTGGGCTGTGGGTGGTGAGAGACAAAAAAGTGAGAAAGCAGAGTAGTGGAGTGTGGTCATTGATCCGTGTGGACTGTGGAGCATTCGAAGAAAGATTGGTCTAAAGATGTAAGGATTGAAAGAACTAAGAAGAGAAGATTAAAAAAAAAAGAAAAAAAAAAAAAGAAAAGAGTAGAGGCACAGTCACAGAGAGAAAAGAGTAGGGAGAAGAGGCAAAGAGAAGTTGAGCTTGAAAGTGTAGAGGTAGAGACTAGAGAGGCGCAAGCTTGAAAGTTGAAGCTGAAAAAGTGTGGAAGTGTGAAAAGAAAAGAAGGGCAGAGGAAGCTTTAGGGCTTTACTGCTTTGGCCCTTGACCCTTATGGTCCGTGGATGTGTCATGTGGTTTTGTGAATCACAATTTTGGCTTTGGACTCCAGTAGGCTAAGCTAGTCAATTGCATTAGATTTTTTTTCTTTTTTTTTAATGGTTGTGTTGTCTAAGTCTTGTCTTATTTTCATGTCATGTCTCTGTGGTCTGTGGAGGCAGACGCAGAGGTAGAGCTGAAGCTTTATTGGATTCGTGAATCCCTCCAAATCAAATAGGCAAAGCAAATTGCATGTAAAAAGGAAAAGCTATTGACTATTGTTTTGTCTTCTTGTCATTTAATAATTTATTGATTATTAACTATTGACTATTGCCTTATGCCTATTGGTTTGGCTCTACCGTCCTGGTGCTTTGTGCTTTATGCACTTAGTATTAGGACGTAGTTTAAAAAAAAAAAAAATTGTGAATTATTTTTAACGGGTCGGGTCACGGATTATCTGAGTTGGGTCACAAGTCAACCCATTTTTACTTTGGGTAAAAAAAAAATTGAGTTTGGGTCAGGTATTTTCAGGTCGGCTTGGGTCGGGTCAGAAAATTTTGACCCTTTTTGCCATGTCTACTAGTTGTATATCTTTAAACTCTTGAATCTGCAACTGAAACGATCACCAAGTTCTTGACATAGTCTTAATCCTTGATAACCCTAAGTATGTGTGAAGGCAAACACCTCTAGAGCTCACAAAAGATTCACACACACAGCATAAAGAGCAACCTTAAAGAGCTTTTGGGTACAAAACCCTAGATCTATAAAAGAGGCACAAGATGCACTCTAATCTCTCTAAAAAATTTCTTAAAAATGTTTTAGGGTTTCCTTTATATACTAGGAGTGTTTTACTTGAAACCCAATACGTTTAGTAGAGTTTACGCTGAATTGGAAATTTGCAAAAAAATAAATCTGCACATGGTTCGATCGATCGAGTCTAATTTTCGATCGATCGAGCCTTGCAGATTTAGTCCAATAAATTATGCAGTCACTCGATTCCAGTTTTACAAAAAAAAAAAAAAAAAAAAAAAAAAAAAAAAAAAAAAACATACTTTGAGCAAGCCTAAACCTAGACTCAATGTTTTTATTATGGTTTGCCAACATAATACAAATTGAAGTCCTAATACATTAGTTCCTAAAGTCTTAGAACCTAACAAATATATATAGGATAAAATATCATTTTCGTCCCTAAACTTTTATAAAAGTTTGTTTTTTGTCCCTGAAGTTTCAAAAGTTCATTTTTTGTCCCTAAACTTTAAAAAAAACGTTTTACTTTTCATTTTTTTGTCTATGTCCGTTAATTTATGTCTTATGTGGCCTAACAAAATGATGAGTTGGTATCTAACTTGGACCGAATGATTTTATTTATAAAATTATGGATATATGGCAAAGAGTTATTGGCACACATGGATCAAATATTTTGTGATATGGCATCCTTACAAACTGATGAGGCATTTAAAAAAAAAAAAATTCAGTTCATATTTATGTTAAGAATTTATTAGGATTTAAAATAAAAACTTAAAACACCAAAACATCAAAAGAAAAAAAAAATCCCAATTCAAGCTGTCCATTTCCAATGACGTTTAACCTAAACTTCCCAGATCTTTCATTTGTTTTTGATGTGTTGATGGCTTTTTTTTTTTTTTTTTTTGGTAGGTTTTAGCATTAGCTTCTATTATCTTATGATTAAGTTTTGGATCTTTAGAGTGTTATATATTGTGAGGCGTAAGCAGAGGAAGGGTTTTTTTTTTTTTTTTTTTTCTTCTTCTATTTTTTGAGAAAACACCAGATCTTCTTGTAGCGTAGACTGGTGTACAAGTGAGGCCAGATTTATTATGGACAAAGATGAAAGTCTTTGTAATTCGTAAAGGCCACTGTTTATTGGTTACTAAGAAACCCCCTACTTAGTTGTCATTGTCATCATCTCCTTCTTTCTCTGGTGCTCTCCTTCTTGTTTCTCTAGTGCTTGTCATCATTGCAAAAAAGGATGAACATTTGGATGGATTGAAATGGAACCGATGAGGACATGGGCTGGTGGTGGTTACTAGAGAATAAAGCTTGAATCAGTGCTGACAGCGAGAGATTGGAGGAGATGAATAGTTTGCTTAAATTAGGGATTTTGATATTTTGGTGTTTTAAATTTTTATTTTAAATCTTGATAAATTCTTACATTAAAATTTGACCTATTATTATCATTTTTTTTAATCAATTTGTGCCAATAACTCTTTGCCATGTGTTCATAATTTTATAAATAAAATAATTTGGTCTAAGTTAGATATCGCATCATCACTCTATTAGGCCACATAGGATATAAATTAATGGATATAGACAGAAGGATGAAAAGTAAAACATTTTCTAAAGTTTAGGGACGAAAAATGAACTTTTGAAAGTTTAGGGACGAAAAACAAACTTTTGTGAAAGTTTAGGGACGAAAATAATATTTAACCTTTGAATCATTTACTTAATTGTTGTTTTATAATTTATTTAATTAAAAATGTTAGTAAATAAATGTAGATGTATTTGACTAGGACTTATAAAAGTGTTGGTTTAATATGTAAATTACCAACACACACACACACACACACACACATGTATTAAGGTAAAATATCATTTTCGTCCCTAAACTTTACAAAATGTTTTACTTTTCATCCTTCAATCTATGTCCGTTAATTTATGTCCTAACTCCTATGTGGCCTAAAAAAATGATGACATGGTATCTGACTTGGACCAAATGATTTTATTTCTAAAATTGTGGATATATGGCAAAGAGTTATTGGCACACATGGATTAAATATTTTGTGATATGGCACCCTTACGAACTAATGAAGCATTTAAAATAAATAAATTCCAACTCATATTTATGTTAAGAATTTATCAAGATTTAAAATAAAAACTCAAAACACCAAAACATTAAAAGAAAAAAAGAGAAAAAAAAAATCCCTATAACACCCCGACCCAATTTTATAATTAAACTATGTGTTTTAATGGTTAATTTTTATTTTAAGCCACATTCTTTCCATAATTAATATAAGAGTATTTAATAACCATATTATTTTATAATACCTTTGAATAAGAATTGTAAAGATTATAAATAATTTAAGGGCTAATTGTATTATAAATATATACTAAGTATGTACAAAACTATATTAAGTAGTTAAGTTATGAGATATATATATATATATATATATGTAAATATAGTTGTTGGTGTTTTAACTATGTATGATGCATAAGATATTATAGTTGTAATTCTACTTACACATGCAACCAATGAGAATTCAACATACATAATGCCAAAGTTTCATGCATGATGACAAACCCCAAAGACCAAGACTTGGCCATGCAATCACCAAGTTCCACCTCATTGCTTCTTTGACTTTTCTGAAGCAAATAGAACATCCAAGAAGCCCTCTTTATTCCCACGGATCCACACAAATCTGAATTCTCATCTCACTTTACTCACTTTTCTCTTAAGGAAAGAGCTAGGAAGCTCTCTTGAGTCTTCTCTCAAAACCCACGGTCAACACCTCAAAAGAAAAATGAAGCTTCATCTCATTTCTTCTTCTTACTCTCTCAAAGAAATTAGAAAAAAGAAAGAAAACTCTCTCAAGCTCTCTACCTCTAATTCCCTTCAAGAATCATAAACTTGGTGAGGGTTCTAGCTACTCTCATCTTAGAATACATGATTTCTTCATGGAATTTTAGTAATGGTATTTGTGGTATGTGAAATTAGGAAATCATGAACTTGTAAGTTTAGTAATGGTGTGCTGTTTTAAGAAGTTTTGAAATTGTGTTTGTGATTTGTTGAAGGTAGATTGGGGTTTTTACTAATTAATGATTTTATATGATTAAGGAAGTAAGAAAAAGTTAGGATGAGTACTATTGATGTTACTGCTGGGATTTGTGTGGTATTTAATTTTTCTAACATGTTTAATGAGTGCCTAAAAATCCCCATATGAAAATACCATCCTTTGATAATTGTTTGTGAATTTACAAGAAAATGTTGCAAAGCTGTCACTGTGACAGATTCTGTGTTTATGCATGATAAATTATGTATTAAATTGTATATAGTGAATTCGGATGCTATGGTTATTTTACCATAAAATCTAAGACACATATGGATGTAATGGAAGTGGTCTCACAGCATTTGGATCAATATAAAAATAATGGTCTAATTTCTAAGTTGCATGAAATTCTGTCAGGACAGATTTGAGTATGCCGTATTTTATGATTTTTAGTAAATTATGATTTTATTCTTTAACTCCGAAATTTATATGGTAGTTACTAGACATCCAGGGGAGTTTTTATGTAAAATTTCATGAGGATTGGATGTGAATTCTTAGCCCATTTGTATTTTATAATTTAAGTACATGCTGCTGGGACAAACAATGAACAGTAAGGGACATGCCTAACTTTGAGGATTTAATTCTAAAGTTAGAGTGAATGATTTGAGGTATAATTTATTGTGCTCATCATTTGGTATGTCTGGATCATAGATAAATTTTGTATAACTTGGTTCAAGGTTTACTACTCAAAGGAGGGGTTCTAAACCATTCGATGGTTGTATGTATGAAGCTGTTTTGTTGAACATGATGTATGTTTCCTTAAGAGTGTATATGGTTACATGACCATACTTTAAGGATTTTATGTTTATGCATGCATTATTGCCCTAGGCTCAAAGAACCTTTTGAAATGAAGTTGGCTCCTATGGAGATATGATATAAATATGAGAATGATGGTTTTCTTTAGTTTGGTACGTCATTTGTTGATGCGTGCATAATATGTTTGTGGGAACCTCATTGAGGTGGGATTAGGATTTCCTTGATTCTAAGAGATAGGCTTTGAGATGAATGTGTAAGTTTATGATAATAAATAATGGATAGTAATAAGCTTTGATTTTGGTTTAGGTGTTACCAGTCACCAGGTCTAAGCTCCTTCGACTTTAGACTCTCGGTTCCTCTGCTTTCAGGTAAGGGATAAGTTACATAGGCATTTGGTAAGTGATGAGGTTATTTTAAAGTATATTATGCATTAAAAGGTTTTTGATTAGAGATATGGTATGTAAGCATGTTTCAAACAAAGATATGTTCGTGAGCTTTCGAAACCTTATGTATATGATTTAAGAATATTGATGCTATTATTAATTCCACGAACATGATGAAGAAAACAATGGAAATGCTTTTACTACGAAACATTATGCAAAATAAGAAATTTCAGTATGATGTATAAGTATGAAATGTTTTCGGGTTATGTTCGCTGGTGATCTGAACTTTGCTAGTAGGGGTTAATTATTGGCTTTCCATGAAAAATGTTATATGATTGGCCATTAAGTGGGATTGGCTTTGCTGTACCCACCCTTGTTGGTTACGGCCAACTTGTGGAGGAAGCCAACCTACCCCTATGGTTGGAAGATATGTATTATGATGTGATCCCGGGAATACCTGCCATTATGGGGAATGCTGGATGCCTAGCACCGTGGTGCTAGAAGCCTCCCAAATAAGTACAGGTTTATCAGATATGGACTAACCAATAAGTTATATGAACAGCTATATTATGTTATTAATCATGAGAGAATGATTTTGTTTAAATGCATTATGAAAAGTTAAAAGCTCTCATAAAAAGAAGAAGTTTCTGATGAAAAAAAAGCTGTTCATTAAAGGTAAAAGATTCTGAAGTTCTGTTGCGCTATAAAGATAAAGTTTCTAATGAAAGCACAAGTTTATGTTAAGAAATTATCAAATATCTGTTTTTCTTTATGAAACATTAAGTTTTATGATTATAAAAATTATAATATTTTACGAGAAGAAGTTCATAAAGGAAAGTTTTATTATTCTTTAAGATGTTTCTAGTTTAAGAAAAAGTTACCAATTATTTGATTCAAGTTAAAATGATTATTTTGCAATGATAATATATATACGGTAACTTTGTACCAAATGAAAGAAATTCAATCTGAAAGGTTTTGATAATATTATTCTAATAAGAAAAAGGAGAACATTTATTTTCCTACGAAGAGCATATAAGTTATTATTATGAATAGCATAAAATACTATGCATAAAAAGATGTTCTCCTATCTGCATATTTATAGAATGAAATGAATGGATTTACATGCATCCTTATTAAATTCTCATATATCTTAACTTTACTGAGTTGTGTAGCTCACCCCTTCCACTCTTTCAATTAGCAGGTTTTATTTGGATTAGAAGGAACCTTAGTCGAGTTTTGGAAGGAGCTGATTTTAGTTTTATATGTATAGATCCTAAATTAGTATTTTGATGTTTAGTTTTGTGGTATTGTGTATTTTATGATCTAATGAAAGTTGTACCTTAAGGTATTAAGAGATGTATTATGTGGAAGTATGGAATTTGAAAAACTGGTGGATTACGTTATTCTTTGAGTACAATGTAGATGCTCTGAATGTCAATTGAAAAGTTAGATCATTTTAGTAAAGAAACAAGAATGAAAAGAAAGAGGGAAGCTTTTGCAAAAGCTTTTGTTAAAAGTTAAGTTGGTTCTTGTTAATATCAGGTTTAAGCTTGATATTAGCATGCCGGTCATGGTCACAAATTCGGGTAACGGGTTTGGTGTGTGACAACCCCCCAGTTCAAGCTGTCGATTTCCAATGATGTTCAACCAAAACTTCCTAGATCTTTTATTCGTTTTTTATGCTTTTTTTTTTTCATAGCTTTTAGCATTATCTTCTATTATCTTATGATTAAGTTTTGGGTCTTTACGGTGTTATATATTGTGAGGTGTGAACAAAGGAAGGGGGTTTTTTTTTTCTTCTATTTTTTGAGAAAACACTAGATCTTCTTGTAGCATAGATTGGTGTGCAAGTGAGGACAGATTTTTTACAGACAAGGATGAAAGTCTTTGTAATTCATGAAGGCCACTATTATTTGGTTGCTAAGAAACCCACTACTTTGTTATCATTGTCATCATCTCCTTCTTTCTCTAGTACTCGCCATCATTGCAAAAAAGGATGAACGTTTGGATGGATTGAAATGAAACTAATGAGGACATGGGTGGGTGGTGGTTACCAAAGAATAAAGCTTGAATCAGTGCCGACAGCAAGAGATTGGAGGAGATGAATAGTCAACTTAAATTAGGGATTTTGATATTTTGATGTTTTAAATTTTTATATTAAATCTTGATAAATTCTTACATTAAAATTTGACCTATTATTATTATTTTTTAATCCATGTGTGCCAATAACTCTTTGCCATGTGTTCATAATTTTATCAATAAAATAATTTGATCTAAGTTAGATATCACATCATCACTCTGTTAGGCCACATAGGATATAAATTAACAGACATAGATGTAAGGATGAAAAGTAAGACGCTTTCTAAAGTTTAGGGATGAAAAATGAATTTTTGAAAATTTAGGGATGAAAAACTAAATTTTATGAAAGTTTAGGATATAAATAGCTAGTGTTATATATATATATATATATATATGAGATGGGTTCAAGTTACATCTGGTGTAACTCTTTAGAATTACACATTTTTTAAACCGTTGGATTTAAGTAGATTCAACGGTTAAAAAAAGACCATCATTATTACAAATATTATTATTAAGTTCTCATTAATTACCCTCATTTATTACATTCTAAACCTATGTCTAAACCCAAAAACGTTTGACGTCTGACTCTCTCTCTCTCTCTCTCTCTCTCTCTCTCTCTCTCTACGTTTCTCTCTCCGTCTCCTCTACCATTGTTCCACCTCTACAGGTTGCCAGCAAAAGCAAAAATAAAAAACAAGCCAAACACTAACAATAATTGGTAAATCCCCATATGGTGGTGAAAGGAGTACACAAATTTGGTTAAAAAATAATAATATTAAAAAAAAAAAAAAAAAACAGCCAATTCAACAAGCGAACTTGTTTCAAATTATGTTATGCTTATCTTGAAGTGGGTGAAAATAATCCCTTTTCTGCTTTTTAGCACCATATGAAGTTTCATTTTGATATACTTTAGTGTTGGTGATTATAAGTTTGCATTACCACCTACTTAAATTTACAATTATGCAGTTTTCTTGTGCCATGTTTTGGGACATTATCACTTAATATGGATTGAATTTTGTTTTACACGTTGAAAATTTACATGTAAATAAGGTTCTTCAGATTTGCCTTGACATATTGAGAATTACCTTGTTTGTCTTGAGGATAATTACAAGGGTATCTTTCTTTAACATGGAGAATGAAAGCATGAATTAGTAAATCTGTCATTCTTTGAAAATATTGCTGTGACATTCAATATCTCATTACATACATGGTGATTGATTTCAACATAGTAAAAAAGCTAAAGTATTCATCTTACCAAATTAACTTTTGCTCAATTGAGCTAATAGCCTAAGGAAATATTGACACATTTTTACGAAGACTATTATAACCATTAAATATATCTTAAACAAATTCTAAGGTGGTTGGACCATAAACCAGGTAAAATTAACAGATGCTGCAGAAATTGTGAGGCAAGTAATTTTTTAATCTACTTCACTATCTAGTTATTACCTTCATCTTTCATTATTCTTCTCATATATTGATTATTAATTTTTGTAGTTATGCTCAAAGACAAGGGATCAATGTGAACGGTTTTAGACCCCTTAAAAACAACCAGATTGCGTAGCCTAGTTAATTAGCCAAGTTGTTACTTAGTCAAATTAAGCAATTCTAGGTTAAAACAATCAAATAATCATATCAAGCATATAAAACATATAAAGCAGCGGAAATAATAAAGAACACAATGATATGATCACCCAGGAAACCACGCGGTAAAAACCTGGGGAGGATTTGACCCACCGATCCTCAAGGTAAACCTGAATCCACTATGAAAGAATCGAAGTTCATACAAAAGGACTACAAGCTCCCTGCTCAACTTCCTAATGCTACCCACCAGTAGAACTTACTGACACGACCACGTGCAAGCTCCGAATCCACGGACTCCTTCTTTCTTGGACTCTTCAATCAAGTACAAGCTCCCCGCTTGTTTTTCTTTAAGTTCCAATGGTTGCAACTGTGTTGATCATCAAGATGTTGAAATAATCTCAACCTTGAAAACCCTAAGTTTTGTGTAAAGGAAAGCTCCTCAAAGATCTCACAAGAGATTTACACAAAACAGAAAATATGAGCAACATAAGCTACTCTAAAAACGTGGCTAGGGTTTCCTTTATATAGTGGGAGAAGTAGATCTGAAACCCTAATCCTTAATGGACTTGGGCTGAGTTGGAAAATTCTGCAGAAAAACAATCTGCACGACTTTCGATCGATCGAGCCTAATTTTCGATCGATCTAGTCAGGCAGATTTACACAGTAAATCTTGCAGAACACTCGATTCCAACTTTACATATAAATATACTTTGAGCAAGTCTAAACAAGACTAAAATGTTTTTATCACAGTTTGCCAACAATAAAAATTAGAGTTCTAATACATTAGTTCCTAATTCCTTAGAACCTAACACAATGTATTGGGTGAAATTGATGTTCGTGGACATGCTCGCTCATGGTAGCTACTACCTCTGCCAAGTCTCATTGTAGTCTAATTTCAATGTGTAAAAAAAAAAAAAAAATACTTCCTTAACCAAATCTATTTATTCCTAATACTCAGTACATTGGATTTATCTTTTCTGTTACTTATTCTGCATTTTACAAACTATCCTTTATTGTTTTTTTCCTGTCTAATCAACCTTTCTGCTTTTTGAAACTACCTCTTGCATTATTAATTGACATTTAATTCTTTTGATTAACAATAATTTCTCATTGGCATATTGGGCCTTTTTTTTTTTCTTCCTGCTAGCAACTTGTAGAGGTGGAACAATGGTGGAGGAGACAGACAGAGAGAGAGAGAGAGTCAGACGTCAAATGTTTTTGGGTTTAGAGAGAGGTTTAGAATGCAATAAATGAGGGTAATTAATGAGATCTTAATAAGAATATTTGTAATAATGATGGTTTTTTTTAACCGTTAGATCTACTTAAACATAATGTGAGATTTTTTATTATAATAGTAGAATTCTTTACATTACATTTATAAATGATGATCATCAGAATAAAATTTAGGTTTAATTATACATTTATTACCTGTTTTGATCTAGCTTTTCAGCTAGTTTTTAGATTTTATGTACAAATTTTTAGTGGGTTCCAATTTGATTAACTGGTAAAGTCTCTAATAGTTGAATAAGAGATGTATGGTTCAATCTCCGCCTAGACCAAAACTGATTAGTGTCTTGGTCTGATGATAAAGAACAAATTCATTAGAAACAAACATCATAGATTGAAACTCTTAAAACAAATGTACAAATTTTTAAAACTCACTTTTTCTTCACTTTTTATAACTTTTTTTTTTGAAATACAAACATGCTTTGGCACACATTCAGTAAACAAAATTGCAAAAAACTAAATAAACTAGAACAAAGTTTGTTTATGCCTAAGGCTATAACTTCCATTATAAAATTAACATAACTACATATTTTGAAAATCTAAACTGATCTCAAACGAACGTTTAATCCTCAACTTTTATCGCATATTTTAATATGGTATTCATCTTTTGAAACGTTTCTATTTGTTGATGATTCTCACTTTGATATGAGTAATACTACATATATATATATATACCAAAATGGGGAAGGGGTCGCATAGCTGAAGAAAATGGAAGCACAGTATAATATAATGAAAGGAATGAAATAATTTAAAGCAATATATGTAATTCAAAGTAAATGAAAGCAATTTAGAACCGTCCGAGATGGTGGTAATCCATCCAAGGTGGCGGTAGCAACAAGTAATATAATAAACATAAAACTGAAAATACTTGTTTATTGAAAGTAGAACAAACACTTACAGTAGTAGTAGTAGTGATTACAAGATTGAAATAGTTACAAAGCTTGGAACTAGTTCTAGTTTCAAGGTTGTAGTAGTAGGAAATCCTAAGGTAAAGAAGGAACTCTCTCTTCAAGAAAGACTCTCTAAAGAATGGAGTTCTAAGGAGGAAATTCTAAAATGAATTCTGATCCAAACTTAAGGGACAACCCCCCTTAAATAGGGAAATTTCTGAGTGAATAGTAAAAGTGACATGAACAGTAAAAGTAAATAGTGAACAGTAAAATCTTTGTCCAAAGCATGTCGAAAGTGGACTCGGAATACTTGAAAGCAGACTTGGAAACATGAGGAATCTTCTTTCCAGAACATTATTATAACATGGGAAACAACAGTAGAATTTTGGCCGTTGTGCAGGCCAGACAAATAGTATCAATTATCTCAAAGATCAGGAGTATTATCTTCATCATGTCCAAACAATTCCTAATCGTAAGGGAAATAAGGGTTGTGGGCAACAGATTCCTCAGAAGAGGCTTTGGAATTTCCTTGATTAGCAGGAGCTTCTTCCGCCCACTTGAGTAAAGCAAAAAGAGCATCAGGATTTTTTCTCAAGTCATCAATGGGAGAGCTCTTATTTTTTGCTGAAGGCTTAGCATTCTTGCTAGAAGAAAAGGAGGGAGCATCAGCAAGGACAGGGGATTGACCAGATGAACAATCCTTAGCAATAGGGAGAGCAGCAGTAGATGAAGATTCTCTAGAAATGGTAGCAAAAATATTATGAGTATGAGGGAATTTACCCCACCATTTTACATACCAATGTCTACAGAGAACATCACCTTCTTTTTCATCTTGCCATTTTAATATCCAAGGTATCTTAAAGTGTTTAACAAAGTGAAGCAAAGCAGGGAACTTAGCACCATGAGCATCAACCTTATAAGACTTCTTGAAACATTCAAAAGCATTAAGTAGTGGTTCAGGAAATATGTCATTAATAGGGCCAAATTGAGTCCACCAGCGGATGAACCAAAGAGGCAGAGGACCAATGAAATTTTTATCAAAGTTAACAAACCAGGAATGAGACATGTTTTCATTCTGGTGAAGCATAAATCTTGACCAAGCAATGATGTAATCATAGTAGGAATAGGGGATGGGAGAAGTGGACGTTGTTCTGGTAGAACTAAGGGAAAAACTCCATTTTTCTTCAAGAATAACATTGACCACGTAAACATTGTGATAAATAATGTTGGAGGTGTCAACTTTGTCAGGTTTGGTGTTAATAATAATAGATTTTTCATGATGCAAGAGATCAGAATAATACTGTAAATTCTTTTCTTTATGCTCAGGAATCCAGTGAAATCTTGGAGGGAAATAACTTTTTGCAAGTCTGAGAGGATCAGAAATTGAGACTCTGTTGGATTCAATATAAAACAAGTTTTGGAAATATTGTTTCTTGATATATTGAGGGTTCTTGGAATTTCTGGGAAAAAAAGTCTTAATAGGTTAGTTAACAGGGGTTATAGCATAAGGGTCATAGGATGAGGCAAGAACAGTGGAGTAATTGGGCCTAGGGATGGTTCCTAGGGTGGTGAAATGGTTAGCAATTTCAATAGGAGAAACAAGTTGCTTTTTGACAATTTGTTTGGTGGTTTCAGCAGGATGATTATCTTTGGGTCTTCTACTTGCCATTGTGACATTGCAAAAATTCACGTGTAAGGAAATTAGGGATGGAATTTTAAGATCCTTTAATATATTCAAAATCAAAATAAAAAACACTTAAAATAGCTTGCCATCGAGCAAAAATGTGTTTTGAAGCAATATTCTCAACATCTTTTTCAATAACATATTTAGCACTTTTACAATCAATGCATAATAAAAAATTTTGGTTTAATAAATCACTTTGAAATTTTGAGATACATAGTACTATAGATAAAATCTCTTCTTTAATAGTACTATAGTTTAATTGTGCATTATTCCAGATTCCTGAGTAAAAGCGAACAATTTGTTTAGACGACTCTGGAGAAACTCTTTGTTTTAGAATACCACCATAACCAATGTTAGAGGCATCGGTTTCAACAATTTTGAAAGCATCAACGGTGGGAATACCAAGACATGGCAGAGTTTTAACATGAGATTTGATTTGTTTAACAAGAGAAGTATGGTCATCAGACCAAGGAGGAGGATTATTTTGTAACCGATCAAAAAGAGGTTTACATTGTTTCCTCATGTCCTTGTAGAAATCAACAACATAGTTTAGTGACCCAAGAAATCTCTAGAGTTGAGTTTTATCAGTGATAACATCAGGAAATTTATCAGTAAATTGGATGGCTCTATTTATAGAATAGATTTGTCCTTCAAAAATATCGTAACCAAGAAAGCGGACCTTTGTTTGAAACAGTTTGATTTTCTTGGCAGAGACAACGAGACCATTTCTTTTGATAGTTTCTAGAAACGAATATAAATGTTTCCAGTGTTCATCAATAGAGCTAGAATAAACAAGAACATCATCAATGTAAACAATGGTAAAATGGCTGAAAGAATTGAAAATATCATTCATAATATTTTGGAATTCACTTGGAGCATTCTTTAGACCAAAAGGCATTACATTCCACTCATAATGACCAAAAGGAGTGGTAAAAGCAATTTTATACCTATCTTTCTCACTAATCTGAATTTGCCAAAATCCAGACTTCATATCAAACTTGGAGAATATTACAGCCTTACTTAATCTTTGAATCAAATCATTTTTATTAGGTATGGGATATCTAATCCATTCTAAGACCTTGTTCAAGGGCTTATAGTTGATGACTAGACGAGGGGTTCCTCTCTCAATCTCAGCATTTTTTTGAACACAGAAAGCAGCACAGGACCAAGGGGACTTGCTATTCCTAATGAGTTTTTTCTGAAGTAAATCATTAATCTCCTTTTTGCAAAACTCAACAGTTTCAGCATTAATTTGAATAGGACGAGCTTTAGTGGGAATGTTCTTTTTAACAAAATCTTTAACATATGGCAAATCAACAATATGTTTTCTTCTATGCCAAAAAGCATTAGGAACATCAGAACAAACATCAGCAATCAGAATTTTTTGGAAATTATCAATTTTTTATTGCAACAATTTATGAGAAAGTTGTTCAGCAATTTTCTTGTATCTAACTTATTGCTGAAGGAAGTTAAGATGTCTGATTTTAGCATGTATTAGACTTAATGCATCATCATTATCAATTTCAAACTTTGAAGCAAATTTGACTTTTACTTTCTGTCCAAAAGGATCAGTAGTAATTCCATCACGTTCAACAAGAAAATGATACAAAGCATTTATAAAAGGCAAACCAAGAATCACTTTATCAGTCATATTTTTTACCGGAACATAAGGAATCTTGAAACAGACATTATCATGGCAAACATGAGCATTATTTAATTCATATTTAATCTTCATTTGGGAACCATTAGCAGAAACTAATCTTTCAATTGATTTTTCAAAATATTTTGAAGGAATCAATCCTTCTTGGATACAATTCATATCCGCACTAGAATCAATCATGGCAATAATAGTAAAATGATAATCATGGGAAACAACCATTTTGGCTTTTGTAAACCATTTTGGAGGAAGTATTTTATTAACAAGACTAAGTTTAGAATTATCAACAATACCTTTATCAAAAAGAAAAGCTTGTTGACTAGATTCATCTCCATCTTTGAGCTCATCTTGTTCATTATTATATTTATCAGATTGTTGTTTATCAAGGTTTTTATCAATTTTGAACATTAACAATTCTTGTTTAAGATTATGATTATCACTTTTAATATTTTTAAATTCATGTTTTAATTCACTTATCTCCTGTTTAACAATATTAATTTTATGTTGTAAATCATTAACAGTTAAATCTTTGGATTTCTTCTTATTAAATCTTTCCAAAGTTTATTCAAAACTTATCGTTGATTTGAGTTTTTACTAGTTTCATCTTTTAACAAATATTTCCTAAACTTATCCAAATATTCTTTTTGTAATTCAGGGTTTTCGATTTGATTTATCAATTTAATCAACAAAGTTTCATTTTCTTCACCTTTAGTGAGAATATTAACAGATTTAATAACATTATAACAAGAATCTCTACATCCAATTTTAATATTAGGTGAATCAAAGGAATCATCAGCAAATTGATAGCAAGAATCAGTTGAAGAAGAAAAATCATCTTCCAAAGAATCAGACAAATTGTTTGATTCAAGGATTCTGAATAATTTTTCTTGATCTTTATCATCAATATTTAACATGTTAAACTTATTTTTTAACTTACCAGGTTTTTGTTTACAATCTTTACTAAAGTGTCCAGGTTTACCACAGTTAAAACATTTACCTTTACCTGATATATGTTTATTATATTTTTTAGAAATATTTTTCTTTTTAGCATAAAAATCATTAAAATTATTTCTATATCTTTTATGTTTTTTATGGCTATAATTTTTGTAACTTTTATCATGTTTTTTACCCTTTTGCCTGGAAGGAGCAATAGAGGACAAACTATATTGTTCACAAAAATTACCCATTTCATATTTAGCTTTTTTCTTATTTTTTAATTGATGTTTTAACAGTTTTTCATCATTGCACATATTAATACCAAGTTTTTTAATAATGCTTAAAATATCACCATGAGTTAAATTATCATAATCAATGGAATCTTTTTTACCAATTAACTCTTGTTTTACCTTATGAGCAAAGATAGGAGGCAGACCGTCAATAAACTTTTCTTTCCAATAAGTCTTGAAACAGTCTTTCCGATGCATTACTCTTGAAAGGAAAACATCTTGATACCATCTGTAATCAAACATAGTAGGACATCTCAAATTGTTTAGCAAATCAGAAATTCAAGACGAAATATTAGATGGAGTACCAACAAAATGTTTGATAATAGTGTAAATCAAGGTATTAACACCATCAGGAATACCTCAACCAATATTTTCATCAAAAATAGGCAAACCTTCATCATTCTTTTTAACAGCATGCTTAATAGATTCTTTAGAATCTTTTGTGAGATATGAATCCCACCATCCATGAAGAGTGCCAGAAAGACCAATAGTAAGAAGGTCAACAATCTCAGGGTGATCAAGATTATGGTTATTAACATAAGCAATTCCAACCATAGACATATGACTCATTTTATTAACAATTTCTTGCTCAGACAAACCATTAATATTCCATTCATAAATCTTATCAGCAGAAACAGAAAACTGTGTTTGAAAAGGTCCTTCTTCAAATTGCATATCAGGAGGAGTAGGTCTTGAATACCAATTTTTTGTAAGAAACATGGGTTTGGAATTTCCAACAAATCTTTAAATTTCTGGTAAATCATCATCAAAAATCTTTTTTGCAGAAACAGAATAAACTGTATCAGAACCTGTATTTTCTTCAGAAATAATTTCTTTTCCATTTTTTGAAATAGTTCGAGCAACAAGAGTACTTGTAGAAGTACCCTCAGTTTTAACTTTTAAATCAGCAAGCATTTTTTCAACAATTTCAAGAGTTTTAGATTGGGAAGTTTTAAACTTAAATTGTTTGTCTTGACTGGGTAAATTAATCAAAGGTTTCTCAGTCTTGACAGAAACAGGTTTTTCAACAGAAACAGTTTTTTTAACAATTTTTTCTTCAATACGGCCAAGTTGTTGACCAATAATATGCAAAGATTCATTAGTGAAATTGTTTTGTTCAAGAATATTAATAATAGGAGTTTGATCATCAGCAATTTTGAAAGGAGAGGCCTTAACATCGGTCTGCTGAGTTTTTATAAAATTGTCTCAAGAGGCGGATGACTAGACCTAATAATGGTTTTATCATTACACAGGGAAACCAAATCAATTTCAAAGTTTTCATCCAAAACATTTAAAACCCTTAATTGTCTCTCGTAAACAGGATTTTCAATAGGAGGAAAATCATAATCAGATGGACAAACAGATTTAGTGTCATCTTCTTCTTCATTAGCAGTTTTGCTATATGAAGAGGAAGGTTCAGCTTTAGTGGAATAGAAAACGGAGCTAATTTGAGATTTATCACTTGAAACACCTTTTAGTTTTAAATCAGTGGGTCTTTCATGATTCTTTTGAAAAAATTCATTGAGATCTTGATCTCTTTTTGAAATACTTTCAGATCCGGCAAAGGAATGTCTTCTGTTAGGTTCTAAGGTCTTAGGATTTTGTGTATTTAGAACTCTAATTTGTAATGTTGGCAAACCATGATCAAAACAATGTACTTAGTCTTGTTTAGGCTTGCTCAAAGTTGGTTAAATATTGTAAAGTTGGAATCGAGTGACTGCAGAAGCATTGGGGCTTCTCGGCCTGGCTCGATCGATCGAATGTAATTCTCGATCGATCGAAAATCGGCCCAGATGCGTTTTCTGCAGAAATTCCAGCTCAGCCCTAACTCTTTAAAAACATTTAGGGTTTATGTTTTTGCCCCAGGTATATAAGGCAAAACCCTAGCCACGTTTTTAGAGTTGCGCAAGTTGTATTGTTACTCATACATTGCGGTTTTGTGTAAATCTCTTGTGAGATCTAGAGGAGCTTTCCTTTACACAAAGCTTAGGGTTTTCAAGATTAAGATTACATCAACATCTTGATGATCAACTTGGTTGCTGCCATTGAAGCTTAAAGATAAACAAGCGGGGAGCTTGTAGCTGATTGAAGGAATACAAAGAAAGAAGTAGTCCGTGGACTCGGAGCCTGTGCGTGGTCGTGTCAGGAAGTTTTACTGGTGGGTAGTATTAGGAAGTCAAGCGGGGAGCTTGTAAGTCCTTTTGTAAGAACTTCAATTCTTTCTTAGTGGATTTTGTTTTGCCTTGAGGATCAGTGGGTAAAATCCTCCCCAGGTTTTTCCGTGTGGTTTCCTGGGTGATCATATCTTGTGTTCTTTTATTATTTCGCTGCTTTATATGTTTTACATACTTGATATGATTATTTGATTGTTTTAACCTAGAATTGTTTAATTTGACTAAGTAACAACTTGGCTAATTAATCTAGGCTACGCAATCTGGTTGTTTGTTTAAGGGGTCTAAACCCTTCATCTTCCTTCGTTGATCCTCAAGGGTTGGTTGTTTTGAAAACTTATTTTAACAGTACCATCAAAATATTGTTGAATATGAGTGAAATCTAGTTCATCAAAAACATGTTGAATATGAGTGAGATCTAGCTCATCAAAAACAGTTTTAGCAACAGGAGATTCTTGTTCCAACAACCATTCAATGGGAAGCTTAACATCTTGCCATTGAATCATTTTTGGAACTTGAACTTTAGCATCAAGAGTTGAACATGTGATTAACATTGTTTTACCAGAAGGTTCTCTATGATTCTTAGCACCAGGATTTAACTACATACCTAACAATCTGTAATAAATATGATAAATTAAAGCAAAAGGCTTACTGCCTTCTTCCATGTGATAACCAGATGAAGTAATATTTAAAGTTAAAGCTTTAACAATATTAGGATATTCCAAAGCAAGAGTAATATCAGGATAACAGTTGAAATAAACAGGACCATCATACAAAGAAGCAGTAATCATACCAAGAATGCATCTTTAAAATTCTTAAATCTAGCTTCTCTTAAACACATAAGAATAGAAGAATTTATTTCTTTTCTAGTAAGTGGTTTAATAGCAACTTGAACCATACCAATATGCAAATAATTGAGTTTTTTAGCAAGAAAATCATTAATATTTCTTTTAGAAAACAAGCAACATTTCTCATGAGTTTTTGAAATGGAAAATATTTGTTCAACAGTTCTAACTTTGTAAATGGGATAAAAAGTGGTTTCAGCCTAACTAGTTTTATAAATAGTTCTAGTATCAACTTTGGGAATGTTCCATTTCTGGAAATCAGAGAGCTTATGATCTTCAACAATGTGATCTTCTTCATTTACAATATCAGGAGGACAACCAGTCTTGGAGCTGACAGAGGAGTTGGATCTCCACAACTTATCCATACTATCCTAGGTTTAACACTTAATTATCATGTTTTTCTCACAACTGTTGCATTTCGTAATACATACCCTAAGCAACCCTATACCTCTCACATGCCCTACACGCCCTCTCTTGGCTCAAACGGGCCTTACAGTCAAGTTCTGGGAATTCACTTTACGTCTAGGATGGCACCAATGACGGTAAGAAGGGGACACAACAACGGAGTATCAAAGTTTCGGGTAGACATAGACAAGAAACAAAGACACAACAACACTATCACTGGCCAGAAAAGAATGGCTCTGATACTAAAACAGGGAAGGGGACGCACAACTGAAGAAAATGGAAGCACAATATAATATAATGAAAGTAATGAAATAATTTAAAGCAATATATGTAATTCAAAGTAAATGAAAGCAATATATATATATATATATATTATGAGAAACTGTAATACAATAGATATAACAAAAAGTTACAATAATTTCTAATTTAAATTATGTAGCATGTTAATTTGGGAATACTGTAAAATTACTGTAACTATTTTTTTTTTTCATCCACTGCATTCTATATGCATAGATCTTTTCACTCAAATAACACCAAGAAAACTATTTTCATCATAGCTGTTCTTTTCTTTGGCCACCAAAGGCTAGACTAGCCTTTCATCAGTCATCCCATGGCCCATTTCTTATGCATACACTATATATATGATTACTGATTATTGTTTTTATGAATGGTTATTGTCCTCACTTGGCAAGAGTGGCTTTCAGAGCTTAAAAATGAAAAAGAGATGAGGATGGGTTGAAAAAATTTCCCATTAAAGTGGGGTAATATTATGGATAGGTTTGGGAGATTTTCATTCCAAGCATCTACCTCTAGCTTGTCTCATTACTTTTCCACTTGTTGAAATCAAAGCTTCCAAACAATTTTGACGATGTTCTCACAGTAGTTATTAGATGGGTGGGTAACCTGTATAAAGGATACATTAATGATGGGGCCACCCTATCTGCAATCAATGGATAGATTTAACCTGGTAACTGGTTTGGGTCAACCAGGTTCAGGTTTGATCCAGTTGGGTTTAGAGCAAAAACGAGTTAAGCTTAAATGGGCTTTAATAACACTTATTCGATCTTTCATAAATCAGATTTACTTGTATTTTTGTTTGTTGCAAAAATTTTAAAAATTAAATTTTTTTTTTTACACATATTCTTTTTAATTTTTATCTTCTTTTTAATAAAAATAAGAGAACAAAGACTTGAAATAATACATAAATATATGAAGGCCAGAGTTTAGCTACAAAATTGGTTATAGTCTTAGGCTACAACCTTACTCAGTAAAATAAATATTACTGCATATTTTGAAAATGTAATCGTTGAATTGCATGTTCTTTATGCTCTTAATACATATGTCAAATTTTGTGTCAATCATGTCGGCCTTTTGCTAAAGGTCCTAGATTCTTAAACATGGTGATGAGCTTTGTACTCCATCCTTTCTCTCACTATAACTCTATCACAGAGCCTCGTGCTCGATTTTTGTTATCCCTCCTTGAGCATCTTACTATAGATTTTCCCTCTCATTTCATTCTGTCTATTATAAATGTTCATTTGGATGCGGCGACCCGTGATAAGCTCATCTTCCCTTCTGCTATCACAAGGATTCTACGCCATTTTTCTGTTTCTTTTCCTACGTCTGACCATTTCACTTTCATGTGTGCCATAGACGCCATTACCATAAACCGTAGTAAGACGCAGTTTAGGTCACGACAGTCGGATTCCACTCCTCCCTCTCGTTCGGCTCCATCTCGATCTGCTCTATCTACATCTGCTCCCTTTTCTTCTAAAAGCGATGTGTCCCTTGGAGACATCATGGTGCAGCTTTAGTGCATGGATGCTCACCTTGATACACTCTCCACTGAGTTGTATCAGGTGAATGTTCGTGTTGGTCATATTGCTAGAAGGCAGGCGACCATGGGTGGTTATGCTTTAGAGGCTTCTCCTCCACCACCTCCTCCAAGGGCTTCTGATTTTGATGCTGAGGATGATGATGATGATGGTGATGACGATGATGCTTCTGATGATGATGATGATGATGGAGATGCTAGCTCTACCGATGAGATGTCTACTTGACACTCTTACCCTTTGTCACTTGTGACAAAAAGGGGAAGTAGTTTTTGGATATGAGAGTAGTCATACTTAGGGGGAGAGTTAGTATAGAACATTTTTGTTAGGGGGAGTGTTGTTATTGATATGAGGGATGTAGTGAGGATTTCATGTATCTTTTCTTTTCTTTCTTCTTTAGATACATTGATATTGTACATTGGGTCTTGTGACTATTTATTGACATACATTGTACTTAGTTTTTTCTACATGTGGATGTTTGTTCTTTCACCTACCTCTTGCATGCGTTGCTTCTTTTCTCTCTTTATACACATGTTTCTTATATTTGTATGCAATCTATTATTTCTATTTCACACTAAGATGCCTTGATGAGTTTTGTTTAAAGTGTTTCAGAAATACAGGTTGTCAAAGTCTACTTGCCATAAACTCTCTTCTTGCAAAGTTTTTCAAGAGTTTGTGTTAGGATAGATTTTATTGTATTTAACAAGTGAGTATGAGTTGAGTGATTTATAACTTCTCTCATATGTTCATTTGTTAGTTGTTGTTTTGTCACCGATTGCCAAAAGGGGAGATTCTTAGGATTATGATTCATGTTAGAAACATATGTCAATATTTATGTAGTTGACTAATCCTTAGACAAAACGCACTTTACTTGTATTTGGGTAAATCTAAGATGTGTTGAAATACTTCAAGAAACCATGTTTCAAGATCAAGTATGAAAGCCTTCAAGTCTGTCCAAGAAAACAAGCTGAAAGTGCAAGATTACTAAAACTCGATAGCTGGCTTGATAGCTGGCATGTGTCGAGGTTTAGAAAGCTGTTAGAGCTCGTAAGCTCGACACCTGCTCGACAGCTTTTCGACAACTTCTATCTGTCGAGGTTTATAAAATCAAAATTCTTGATTTGATTTCTTGGAATTCGTGAATGTGTCTTTGGGACTTCTTTTCTCCTAACCCTAGATATATAAAAGGATTGTGTTAAGGGCCATCAAAGTGTTCATAAGTTGCACAAGCATTGAGCAAACTCTGTTCAAGCAAATTGTGACCGGAGACGAAGTTTTTAACCTAGTTCATCTCTTCTGAAGAAGTTGCTGTGCCTGTGCACCTTTAGGTTTTGTGACCAAGCATTTTCTTGATCTTCATCGTGTGGGTGAATTGAAGAACTTTGCAGCCAACAACTCTTTTCTAGTTGGTGATTGAAGTCGCGTACTGGGATCCGCACAATTGGTTAGTCACGTACTTGGGAGCCGTGCATCAAAAGGGGAAACTGTCACTATAGAACAAGTCCAATTGAGTATTGGGGTAAGGGTTCAACTGTAGGTTGGTAAGGTACTTGGGATTCCTTTAATTGTAACCGCTTCTTGTGATAATAGTAGAGTTTCGGTAGTGGTGACCTGAAAATCACCCGGTGGGGTTTTTGCCGCGAGGTTTTCCCCATTTGTAAACAAATCACCGTGTTATTTATTTTCCGCTGCATATTTAGTTTATTGATGATTTGTTTGTGCTACCATGCATTTGCATGCTAATTAATTTAATTAATTCACTTGGCTAAATTAATTGGGTAATTTATCACAAGGGGTCAATTCGTTTGTGGCCTATCAGGTAAGATTATGTATGGATTGCATGGGACAGTTTTTGTTTAAGCCATGTAATTCAAAAATATTTCAAAAGACAATAACACCTTATACAGAAAATAATTAAACACTAAAAACATATTATACAAATTCCATATAAAAATAACTTTGACAATTTTTTTTTATTTTATAAAAAGTAAATTTTTACATAATAAATATTTTAGCATTTTCATGTAATATGAATGGCTAAAGAAAATTAGATATAAAAATAAAAATAAATAAATAAATAAATAAAACAAACAAACAAATAAAATTAATGAGTAATTGAAACTTCTTGCTATAGTTTCTTTAACATACATATTCATATGTTTGTTAGAAAATTTAGAAAATAAGTTTCTTTAATATACATTTTCAATTTTTCTTTTAAAAGTCGAGTAGAAACAAACTCAAAAATTATGAGTGTTTTCAATTAAAAATAATAATCGTCAAACGGTTGAATGCAATGAGAGATGATGGTTGGTAAGTTTTGGTCTTGACAAAGGGAGATCTTTGATAAGAAAGATTGCAAGATCAAAAAAGTAGAAGACTCTCAACTGGCATAGAACATCCCAAAATGCCAAATTCCTAAATTTTCAAAATCCTAGATAGTGTATTTCTAGAGATTAGTGAAGTTGTGGTGTTCTTAACTTAAAAAATGAATGAATTCATTTACTGATCTATCTTAAATATTTGCATTGACATACCATATTAAATATGTTAATATAGATGCAGAAGCGAAAGTATAAAATAGAGCAATACAAGAAAATGTATACGAGGGTTGTGTGGTTCAACCTTACAGCCAACGTACACGAAGAAAACCCTTAACAGTTACATCTTTAATATATGAGAGTGTAGTATAAATCATGTGTTACAATTACATAATATTTGTATATATAAGAGACTAAACCCTAAACTAATTATACACTAACTATGGTTAGTAGACTTATTGAAAAAATTATAAGGCCTTGATCGTAACTACAATTTATGAAAAGTACACGGTTTTTTTTTTAATATTTTTTATCCTAGTTACATTCTATTAAATGTAAAAATTACATATATGCAATATCTATTGATCTAAGTTTTGAAGTTAAATTACAAAGCGAGAACGTGTTAAGCACCCACTTTGTCAAATAGGAACTGGTCTTCAAAATTAAGGTGGCCAAATTACATGATGTTGGGAATATTTTTGTGAATAAAAAAGTTTTAATACAATAAATAATAACTCTAAAAATTTTCAAGAACATAAAATAAAAATAAGTTTAGAACAATCTCACAATGCTATAAAATCACGCTGCAAACGCATTATCCTTAAATGTTGATTCGTGCCACTCGGAGTGAAACTCGGTGCAATTGATTTTCTTGACCAAACAACCCAAAAGGATTAGATTATAGCGTTAACCTTCGCGATGGATGCACTTCCACACATGAAGGTTCATGAACAACCTTCTAATATCGCTTTTCCTTAAAACGATTAAAACTGTAGAAAAAATATATGGGACAGAAATTGTAGAACCCACATGGATTAGATTATAACGTTAACCTTCGTGATAAACGCACTTCCACTCATGAAGGTTCATGAACAACCTTCTAATATTGCTATTCCTTAAAACAATTAAAATTGTAGAAAAAATATATGGGACAGAAAGAGAATAGAAATTGTGTATATGGAAATATAGAGTAAAATAACTTATAGGAAATGATGTAGTGATAAGAATTATATAGGCCATTCATGACAATAATAGCATATAGTTATTAGTTACTAAAAACTCGTAAAAGCCCAAAGGCTAGATTACCCATTATTGTTAAACGACTATTTTTCTCATAATTGTCCAACAACTGTTTTATTCTTTATTACCCAACATAAATTCTCAATGGCTAGAAAATAAAAAATAATATAAGTGTTTGAAAAACACACCCACACCAACACATGTCCCATCATACATACACGTAAAATCATAAAGAATATCATACAATCATTTTGGATGAATTGAAATATGAATTTGGAACATGGAATTTTGAATTTTGAAATTTGAAAAATAAAATTTGGATTTTGAAAAAAACATATGAATAGCACAAAACATGAATTTATTTTGAGGGAGTTAAAGGAAAAACAAATTTGACTAGATTTTTTATATACCTTTTGTATTCAACATAACAAATTGATTGAAACATGGTAAGGATAAACAAAATTTTAAGTTTAGTATACAAAAATGTTGAGAGGAAAAATCAATTTTTACTTGTGACTAGGATTAAGCATGAACAATGTATGAGCATTTGGCAAATGAAGAACATGCAAGAACAAACGTGATTTCATATGAAATTATTAATAAATTAAGATCTAACATCACAAAAAAATAAAGAACATGCAAAAACGAGCAAAGTTTCATATGATTTTACCTTAGAACAAAGATCAGCATAAGATGATAAAGAGAATGCATAAGTTTCCTATTTAGATCCTAATTAGCATGGCAAAGCAATTTGAACATGAAAACACAAACACCATAGCAACAATTACAACAACTTAAATATCAATAAAATATAAGCATCATAATCACACAAGCATGATAACATTACAAAAAAATTATGAAAGAAATTACCTGCATATAATTAAATACAAATAAAGAGGGAGAAATTACCTGCATATAATTAAATAGGAAGATGATCATGTATGCCTAACTTTGTTGCTTCCTCTAGAAATCTATAGGAACTATTCTAGGGTCTTAGAGAGAAAGCAAAAAAGGTTGTTTACACACACAGAATCTTGGCTGAAAAAAGTATGAAAAATAGCTTCTATATCCTCTAAGATGCTAGGGGATGGCCGGATGGGTGCCTTGGATGGGGTTGTCTCCCTCTATTTATAGGGGGAAAGAAGGCTTTAAAAGAGGGTGGAGCCTCTTGAGCAGTGCCGGTTCATAGCTGTCAAGTTTTAAATTCAAATATAAAAGGGATTTAAAGTTTGTTGCATAAAATCTAATTATGGGATTGACACTTCGATCCAGAGTTTTGAACTTCTAATGGCTAATGGATTAGATTCCATATTTTTGCACATTAAAATCTTCTGGATTTGGTTAATTTCCAGCAAAAAAATTATTACTTTTAATATTAATTAATTCCAAATCATTATTTTAATTAACAACCATTTAGGATTATTAATATTTAAATAAGAAATTTCATTTTATGTATATATCCACATAATTATTTCTAGCCTTATCCAATAGTATTTTGACATGAAATTAATTTCAAATTAATATTTTGATGGTCCGATTAAAATTAATTGCTCATAATTATATATAATTCAGCCTTAAATACAGATGTATACTAGCACTCGAAATTTGATGTTGCGATATCATGTGATTGAATGGTCGGATTGAGGACCATGACATGTCGTTTTAATCGTTAAATTCTCTAGATTCATTTTGTGAAAAGTAATCTAATATCTAACAGTTCAAACTATGGTTTTGCCCTTGGAGTAGTGACCATTTTGTCTCTAGATGAGATTAAATATAGGTTATAAAATAAGTTGTCTGCATAATACACATTCATACGGTCAAGTCCATACAACATTGGGTACTACAATCCCCACGACTTAAAATCTTGATATTCTCATTAGAACTTGCTTTGTCATGTATTGCCCTAAGCCATAAAGCATTAATCAAGCAAGCTATGATACTATTTCTCATAACCTGAGAAAAGTGTTAGTCAAATCTGCACTATACCCAAAACTGACTAATTAAGTTATGATTAGGGTTCCTTGAAATTGCTTATATAGTTCCATTTGACAAATGCCCAATGTAGGACTCAATACATCACACAACACACTCTTATAATTAAATCCATACAAGCGAGGGCATCACATGAGAAATGTTCAAGAAAGTGCTCTATGATAGCATTATCCCTAATGTTGTAGATAAACGTAAAAACATGAGTATGCAAACTTAATGCAAAGGAACATGATAATGGATTAGTATGCCACTAAACTTAAACTCCCAATTGTGGCGAAGGGCTAAGGAATCGAGCAAATTCCAAAAGCGCTAAATGAAAGGATCTTACATAACATCATTGTATCAAGCTTTGAAAATTATATAGAGTCAGTCAACAAGGCTATGAGACTTGAAGAGGATTTCAAAAATAATGCCATGAATGGAAATCCAAAGCGAAATACCAAACTGTCAGCGTCTCGACAAGGGAATGCCTGTTGTCATTATGTAAAAAATCTGAGAACTCTCTCTAAATAAAACTCAGTTTTATTGATATGAAGGAAAAAAATCTCAGAATTGAGAAATAGATACAATAGTCCAGACTACGCATACAATCTACAAAGAAGAAAGAAAAGAAACTAACCAAACTAAATCCGAAATAACCGGGAAAGTTTGTTGGACTAACTACCAATGAAATACAGACACATGGCAAAGTTAGTTAACAGGGAACCGTTAAGCAGGGGGTTGAAGAACTTAAGTGCTACGGCGCCGTATCCATAAAATCAGCAAAGCTACTACAAAACGGTGCCGCATGTATAAAACTCATTAGTTCTTTACTTAAATCAAACGCTGTCGTTTTGGAGTCTGGCTTTTAATGAGCTCGTAAACGACTGCGTTTCATGTCCCTGTTCTTTGTTTTCAACACACTAGGCTAAGAAAGGATCTTATGCGTGACTTGTGTGTAACGCTTGAGGGTGATGTGTGTGCATGATTGTAGCTTCTTCTTATTTTACAAAATTAAATTAAATTCATATAGATTAACAAACACACACACACACACACAAACATTTCCACATGAAAAGATAGATTGAATCCACTATACTAATTTGAGATTAGTACTTTTACAATGCTCACTCTCTCTCACATAAATCCCATTCATTGGTGTACTTTCAACCCTATAATAATTATTGTTGTTGACAATTTTTTCTTTCCCTACATCTATGGGCCATGATAACGGTTAATTTTACACAACCCAAACGTAATAAGTACAGAAAAATAAACTTAACATATTCGGGCCCAACAAAATGCCACAAGCCCAATTGCCCAAGATTGGCCCAAAGGCCAGGCAAGGCCACCTGACGTGAGGGTTCGCCCTCAATTTGCATGCAAGAATCCAAATTCTGGTTCAAAATTTATAAAAATCATATTCTCCACTTTGGATCAAGAGAATGTGAAAAATTAACTTGAAATTTTCCTAATTGAGTGTCGCTTTAAACAATTTTAGGGATCAAGAGTCAAAATGACTGACACTCTGTTCGTTTCAGCAATGATGTTTTTGAGAAAATGACTCATTTTTCAAAAATCATTTCCTATAAAACTATCTCATTTTCCAATGTTTAGCAATAACTTTAAATGAGTTGAAAAACAACCCGCTAACTTTCTTTATTTAGCATGCTATGAGATAAAGATGTTTTCTAAATAATTTTACTAGAAAACAATCTCTAAAAATAAGCCATACCTTTTATGTTGACTAAAAATAGTTTTCCTTTGACTTGACTTTTTTTTTTTTTTTTTTTAATGCTACCAAACACTGGAAAATACAAAAAACTATCTTTACACAATATTTTCCATCGAAACAAAGGGAGCTTCCTATGAGATAGAGTTGTTTTATAAATTAATTTAGTGGAAAACAATTTCTAAAAATAAACCATACTTTTTATGTTAACCAAAGATAGATTTCTTTTGACTGATCTTTTTTTATGCTACTAAACACCGGAAAACATGAAAAACTATCTTTATACAAGGTTTTCCATCAAAATAAACGAAGCGCAAATGTCCTTTTTTGACCAAAAAATGGACTGACTGATTGAGATAAATATTTTTTAGCCCAATGATAGTCAATTGAATTCCCTTCATAATGACTACTCATGAACCCAAACTAGACTTAAAACTAGCTAGCAAGATATTGCAAAAATAAGAAGAAAAAAAAATCTATTTCAAATCCAGAGCATATTACCTCCAAATCTCTTCTTGGGGAGAAGGTATTTGGTATCAAATGATATCATGTCAGCGGTATCAAAATCTAATAAGCATGAGACACGTTAGCAAAAAATAACTACCCCACTAACAAATGAAAGATATGTGTTAATAAGCAGTTATTTTTACACACATGTCTCTCATTTATTGGGTTTTGATACAGATAACGTGATATAATTTGATATAAAATACTTTTTCATCATTGTAACTCCTCACAACGTTGAAACCACTAGCAAGTGTCCATGGAGATTTTACCAACAATGGTCCTAAAAGATTCCTAATTTTGCCACAATATTCTCCTTTTCACCCCAACATTGGATTTGAAGTAAAGTTATTAGGGTTAGGTATAAAAGACTTAAATTCTACTTCAAATTATTAGCGCAACAATAAAAAGTGTAAAGATTTGTTTCTATTATTGACTAAAGCTTGGTTTGTTGTTGTTGTTGATATATATATATATATATATATAGAACACCGATAATCCATCAACCTATTTCAATTTTTGTTGCTTCTCTGATATTAGGTGCAAAGAAGATGGTAGTGAATCTTGACTCATATTAATTCAAAGCGTAGCTCAGCCCAAAAATAATGTATGTTGCTGTTGTTAGTCATATGTAACAAGTTTTGAGTTAAATAATAAAAATCTTATGAATAACTTGTTTGTGTTTTACTTTATACTCCATCAATCACTTTCCACACACACCAAAAAAAACAAAAAACAAAAAACAAAAAACAAAAAAACAAAAAAACAAAAACAAAAAGTTTGGAGGTATATGACAAGGAATTCTCAAAGAGCTTGAAACAATCTGTATTTACTTATTTCCGAATGAAAGGTTTCAAGATGAGTGTTTTAAAAACATTTTCTTATTTAAGATATAATTTATTTTATTTATATGCTTTTTTTTAATGGAGGTATTTTTTGTGTGCATATATATAATATTAAGTTGGTATTGATATTATCTAACCGATTAACCTTTTCATATAACATAGTAAACATTAAATGATTAGAATTAATTAAGTTGAAGAAACATTTGAATTAAATAACTATTGTTACTATATATTTATAAATACAGTTATGATTTATTTGTTTATAAGTATGTTTATGATTAATATGGTTATATGTCTAATGTTTTTTATTTTTTATTTTTTAAGCAAGTGTTTGATATCTGGCCCATCTTGCAAGAATAGGTAAAGGTATTTTTAATTTGTTGTTGTCATTTAGTTAGTTCAGTCCTTAAACATTGCAACTCAATTACCTATTTAAATTATGTTTTGGCCTGACTTTTTGGAATGTAGAGAAATTTTAGAGGTTTTTTTCTTCCGAATTGAGGGTTATGGCTCATTATTATTTTGAATAGGTTCAAAAGTTTACTTATTATTTTGTTAAGAAAATTCCCATATTTTCAAAACCATATGAAATAATTTTAGTATCATTTAAAAAAAAAAAATCATTCAATCATTACCACTCTATATTTGGGGATCATTTTTGTATTCATTGGAACTATTTTTTGTTTTATCCAGCCAATTATAACTTGAGTTGTGAGAAAAACATCAATAGGTTGGTCCATGTAGTGGCTGTTACTAAATCTATGAGTAGATTCGTCATCAATATTATTGATATTGATCTCTAAGAATAAGTTTAATGGTTTTATTAGCTGTAGGGATCATTAAATTTGGTTTACAATAGTGACGTGGATAATGCATATCTAATCCATGTCACTCAAAATATATTCTTTAACAACAATTTCATTGTAATTTATGTATTCTGCATTACGTTAACTAAAGCTTTTCTATAGTGTTTTGTATCCAATTTATGTAACCATATATTTTTTTACAAACATATTAAATATATTCTAGTATTATTAAAAAAAACACATTAAATCATTCCTATTCTTCTACATTTTAGGATCACGTTTGTATTTATTGAACTATTTCTTAGTGTTGTTCAGCCAAGTATGGCTTCGGTGGTGAGAAAAACACATATAGATTAGTTTAATGGTTTCTAGTCCATGAGTAGATTTCACATCATTATAATTGATGTTGATTTCGGAGTATAAAGTTTAATAATTTTTCTAGAGATTGTAAACAAAATTTGTTTCAAAGTTTGCACTTATTATAGTTACAATTTTTTTTTTTTAAAGTTTGTTTTAAATGGTAACTAAAAGAAGGGCCGACGAGACCCCCCGGGGGGGGGGGGGGGGTGAGTTCTATATCAAATTTAGAATTTGTTTGTTCAACTTGACCCAAAATAATTATCATTGTTTATATGTTTTTATATGTTTATACATATGTTCAATTTTTTAGATAAATATATCTAAGAAATTTATGTCTATAATTATGTTTAGGATTATTATGTAAAATATTGGTATTATCTCAGTCATTAACCCTTTCATATAACATAGTAAAAATGATTCATACGGAATGATATATACATATATTGATTTTAAGAAAAGTAACGCATGCATGAAATGATGAATATGTTAAAATCATATCAAATCAAATTATTAATTTTGTTAAAGTTATATAAAAGGATCAATAACATGTGTAAAATTAAAATTTATAAAACCTACCTTTTTATAATGAAAAAGTGGCGTATCTGGCAGCATCCCTAGGATCACCAGTTGAATTATAGGGAACACTATTGAGATTCCGAGTACATATTTCCATGTTGTATCAACCTTCAAAGAAAAAATAAAATAAATAAATAAAAGATCTAAGGTTAATAATATACCCAATTACACATATCCTAAGTAAAAATATAAATGTGTAAAATACTTTAAACTAATATAGAGTAGTATTGAGCAAAATATATATATATATATATAGAGTAGTACTATAGACTATAGTATACTAGTTTATATCTCAATAAAATTGTGGAAAAAAAAAAAAACCTTCGTGATTTATGAGACTAAGTGTCCTATGTGAAACCCATTTTCTGGCAGGTCTATCATCTTCTCGCTGCTTCAAGGCAGCGCCAACTCGGCAATCTCAAACCTTGGTGAACGTTGTCATGCTAACTCACCCCCAGATCAATCGTGACTTTACCTAAGCCGGATCACGATGCGGTGCGCAGGTAAAATCTATAGAATTCGTCCAATGATCACGACGCAATTTCCAAGCGATGCTGCTTTTCTAGGGCCCTGTTTGTCAATCATGAATCCAGCAGCTATGGCTCCAATGACAGGAGCAGTCAATGTTAAGATGCTTGAGAAGGTGGATCCAAGCTTGTTTTCCAAATGAGTTGCGGCTCGAGAAACTGCGACTGCACATTTGGCCAAAGTAGTTTCTTGACATGAATTACCCTAAGGAAAAATATCCAAGCAAAAAACTAAAAAAACCTACTTGTTATGTAAGAAATGGATACTCCCGTTATTATCTCAATTATTAACCTTTTTATAACTTTTTGGAACTCATTTGGTTATATATTTGAGAAGCGATAATGGATTAAAGAAATGGCACAAAGTTCAAGTCATATGTGTATGAAGAACATAGAATACACATGACCATAAAATATGCTTATGTATTTGTGTGTATGTCACACAGAGGTAAGAATTAGCAATGGGGTAGGCTAGGGGCTAAACTAGTAACTTACCCTAAAAATTTATACAATTTGCCCAAACAAATTTGTAAAGAGTTAATGGATTGAAAAAATGACATTAAGTTCAACTCATGAGTGTATGAAAATCATAACGTGTGCATAACATAAGCACAACATAAGCATAACAGTTTGCTATTATAAGTGATACTTCCCACTCACAATATATGTGTGAAATTGATGATGACACTAGCAAGGAGGCCCTTTTTTAATCTCTATGTTTGTAAAAGCACGGTAAAGCGTAGTGATTACTCTCCCATGCAAAGAATCTTCAAAGGTGGAAACACATAATTGAATCAAATGCTGCAATCTACTTAAATTCTTCATGACTTCCAAAGCTTCTCCTGGCTTATCCTGCAACATAATCACAAATTCAATTCACAAAAGCTTGTAGAAGATATTGATATGGAATAAAGTAATAATCAACTTCATTGAAATAAGAAGAAACTCAAGTTAATGCTTATGAGTAGATTTCTATAGTGGAAAAGGCTAAGCGAATAATATCAAAAGCATTGATAAAAAAACAATAAAAGGGAAGAATTATATGGATGCAAAAGCGCAACCTTTATTTTCACAACATAAACATAAACTAACAATCAAAGTTACATTTTTAGTATCAATTTTGTTATTATGGTACATGCAGTAGCATTGAATATAGTTTCAAATCTTAATTGCAATAAGTAGCAACTTTGTTATTATGGCACATGAGTAGCATTGATTTCAGTTACTAATAATAATTGCAACACATGTCTAGAGGAATTGTGCAGTTATTGTGCAAGACTAGTCAAATACTTGTGCCTGTATAAGCAACTAGGATGCAAATGCTAATAAAAGTTTTTTTTAGCTTGCCTAAACAAATTTGTAAAGCATTAGTGGACTGAAAATTGACAAAGCTCAACTCACGTGTGCATGAAAAACATAACTATATGATATGTTCATGTGTATGTAGGGGGAGGGATTATATAAATATATGTATATGCATGAGGAGAAACCTATGTTTAAGTGATAATAAAGAAGATTTTGTGAAGTTCATTGTGTGATATTCAACTAAAAATTTAGGAAAGTGAATGAGAATGCATGGGGTTTAGCATCGCTTAATTGTACATATAAAAAAGGTCTTTGAAATGTTATACCCGAAGAAACATAAACTGATTAAATTTGTAGTATTCTTAGCACCAATTTATTGTCTTAATTGGTTCCTTTCTTCTATTAGAACAAAGTGTCTCATGCAAGAAAAGTTCTCTGTTGTGGCAAACACAAATACATGATTTTAACTGTTGAAGATGGAAATCACAAGGCAATAGGATGCTTATATAAGGAATCATCTTTTTAAGAATTTTGGATGGCTTTGTAATTTAGTGATGAAGTGAGACATGCACTCAGCTCAGAGTAGTACTATCTTAAGTTGTTTCACACTTTATCAAAGCTCACTTGGTTATTTAGTAGAAGCAAATAATGCTTTAATTGGTTGGTTTCTTAAAAAAAAAAAGGATAAAGGTCATGGCCTCTGTAATCATCATGTGTGAACTTTATTAAGTCTTAATTTCAAAATTAAAAACTAGCACAAAACACTTCGCATAAATTACTTTGCTCGAAACCAAGTTTGGTGGCTATTGTGGAAGCCTTGGCCTGTAGGAGAGCCATCTAATTCGCAGAAGAACTAAGTATCTTCAATGCCTTTTTTTGAAGGGGATGCTGAATTTATTATAAAAGCTCTCCAAGAGGGGGACACGAGTTACCCCAAATATGGCCACATTTTATATGACTCCCTTGTACTAGCTACTGATTTCTGTAATTTCATTTTCTCTCATGAAAATCGATCAGGCAACTCAGTTGCCCATCACTTAGCCAGACATGCTAAGTCTGGCAATGAGCTATAGGTGTGGCTTGAGTACACTCTTGATGACATTTCTCCTCTTGCCCCCTTCTTTTAGAGGTTTGAGTTCTCAAAAAAAAAAAAAAAAAAAAAAAAAAACATTTTTACCCATAGATTCAAAGTTATTTTGTTTTGGCCAGCTTGACTTTTTGAAGATAAAAATGAAGGTTATATAAGGAATCATATTTTTTTAAGCCAAAACCCTATTTTGGTATATCAGTCAATTTAGTCCTTACAATTTAGTAGCAGTCAATTTAGTTCATGCTAATTTCAATTTAAAATCAATTTGGTCTCTACCATTAACTCATTAATGAAAATATGCCTACGTGGCCAACAGTGGACATAGCTGAACACTTGAATCTAGCATGGCTAATAAAAAATGTTTTTAATAAATATTAAAAATGTCACATTAGCATTTATTTTTTTTTACAAAAACACATACTTTCTCAATTTTAATGATTAAAAAAAATGGTAAGAATATTCTTAGAATTTCTTGCATTTACTTGGCAATCAAATACAAAAATACAAATGAAATTAACAAATGAAATTACCAATTTTTCTTCAATTTTCTTGAGAACCAAACACAAAAATACAAATCAAATTAAAAACAAACCCATAACTGAAATGCAAATGAAATGTGGGGTTCTAGGTTATTTTTGTGTTTGTAATGGCAACCACCACAAAACCAAATAAAAAAAAAAAGTAAGATTGATGATTACGTTGCAGACCTCAAGTTTTGGATCAGTAGTTATGAACAAACATGCTTGGATAGGTTTGAGTTGAATTCTTGTTTTGTAAATCACCTATAAAATCCCATGAAATCCAAATCATTCCAATACACCCAAAAACGTGAATTGAATCAGATCTGGCAGTAAAACAAGAATTTAACAAAAACCCAAAAAAACAAACTCCAACAAAAAAACACCTGATTTGGTTCCAAGGTGTCTGAAAGTACTTTTGCTGCATTGGAAGTTTGTGAGGTTGAAGATAACCAAATGTAACAAAATGTGATAAACAAAGAAAAGCCCATTTTGTTCAAGGAAAAATGGAGGAGTTCTTGTTAACAAAAAATTCTTAATTTACATTTAGTGTTGTGACTATTGTTAGGGTCATATTTTATTGTAATTGGCTAATCCTTTGACAAAATACACTTTACTTATAATTGGGTAGATTTAAGATGGGTTTAGTACTTCAAGAAACATGTTGTTCAAGTCAAGTTTAAAGACATGAAGATTGGTTTAAGAAAAAAGTGAAGAAAAGTTGTTCATTAAGTCTCGACGAATAGCTTGACAGAAGCCTACTAGCGAGACTTAATGTAAAGTTCAATAGATAGCTCAACAGTAGCTCAATTTATCGAGAACTACGATTTTAGAATTTTTAGATCTGAAATTTGGCCTAGTCTTGTGTAATTGTTTAGGATCTCTTTTCTCACAACCTTAGACATATATAAGGTTTATTTTAAGAGCCGTCACAAACAGATACAGAGACCAAGAGATTTATTTTCTCTGTGTGAAGCTCCTACGTTTGTACGCCATACTGTTTTGTAACCAAGTGCTTCCTAATCTTCATTGTTGGTGAAGTGAAAAACTTTGCAACCAACAACATTTCTAAGTGGTTCTTAAATACCCAACCTAATTCTTAGGTTTATGACACTGAAAATACCTATGCTTTGACACACTAAATCTTAACAGACACCTATGATAACACACTTGGAAAAGGAGAGGCTTCAAGCACCTCAATTCCATGGAATAATTCAAATCTAGAAAAGCAAGCTAGACTAGAAGTAGGAAGAACAATTACTGGACACTGCTTAGGCTAGAAAATACAACAAAAGCCTATATGAGACAAACTGGAGCAGATTGGTAAATGGTAATTAATGGACACTGCTTAGCCTATAGAAAATACAACTCATGTACCTTGTTTTTCATCAGCCTAGTGAATGACTTCATGGCTAGTACAAAAGATAAGGAGAGATTGGATTCCCTTGCCTAAGCCCTTTGCCACCTTTGAAGTGCCCCATCAAGACAATTGGGAACCTTGAATTACTAATGCATTTTCTTACCCTTTTAAAAAATCTAGGAGGAAACCCAGATGCACGTAGGCACATTGATATAAATTCCAATCCACTAAGTCAAATGCTTTCCTGAAGTCAACCTTGATTGCACATCTTCTAGGCCCTTTACTCCTTTGATAATTCTTCACTAATTCATGAGCTAGTAGAAAATTTACTGCAATGCTCCTTCCTTTAATAAAATTTGGTTTGCTTTTTTCAACATCTCAAGATGGTCCCCCAACCTTTTATATATCACATTGCAATATGCAATGAATATAAATTTTGTTTCTGTGGTAGGAATAGGGACCTTAGGGATCAATGAAAGGATAGTGGAATTCACATCTTTCAACAACTTTACCAGTCATGAAGAAAGATCTGATGGCAGCAATAACATCATCCTTCGCAATATGCCAAGACTTCTTAAGAAGTAAGGCAGTGAAGCAATCAAAACCAGGTGCCTTTTCATTGCCCAGGTAAAATAAAGGCGGCTATATTTCCTGATCAGTCACATCCTGTTGCATCCTTGCCTTCTTATCATCAGGCATCTGATCTTGGAATAGAGTGGAGACTTTATTAACCATCAGATCTACATTAATTTCAGTAGGAGAGCCAAGCAGATTTTACTCAACCATCATCTGCTTGATTTTAGATGGTTCAACCACCCTTATTCTAACAACATTCCTTGCTTGCCTTGCTTTCACCAAATTGTAATAGAAAGAATTGTTTTGGCCCCTAGGTTAAGCTATACATTCCTTGAATTATGCTTAAGGAAAAGCTATTCAGCATTGCTAATTCAGAGAAACTCATGAAGATATTGCTGCACAATATTGGATACCCTAACCACATATGAGCATTGCATCAATTAGCTTCACAAGCTTCAAGGTTAGCTCTAGCCGATTCCACTCATTGAAAAATCCCACAATTAATATCCTTATTAACACCCTTAAGCTTTGCCTTGGTAGACTTTAGCTTCCTATAAAATATGAACATAGGGGTACCCCTTTCCCCCATAACCCAAGCTTCCATTACCCAATCAATAAAATCCCAATGCTCACACAAGAAATTAAAATAACTCGAAGGGTTTAGGGCCAAAATTCTTCTTGTTGTACCAAGAGCCTTGTACCTCAATTGGCACACGTGTTTTTAACGAAAACGTCCAGGGTTCAACAACCACTCCTTATTTAACAACAAATTGCTCAAACCTACACACACAACCACTCCTTATTTATCATCACCCTATCCAACTTCTTTGCAAATAAAACCCTTATCTTCCCTTCTGTTAGTCCATGTGAAAAAAAAAAAAACACCAAACAACAAAATGATCCTCAATTTCCACATTGGTGAAATTCCACTTCAAATCCAGTAACCATATTTCCTCCAAACTTATCCCCGGGACTCCTCACAAAGAATTTACCAACAATGTTCTCAAAAGATTCCAAATTTTGCTACAATATCCTCCTTTTCACCCCCATCATTGGATTTGAAAGTAGAGTTATTAGGGTTAGGAATAAAAGACTTAAGATCTACTTCAAATTATTAGCGCAACAACAAAAAGAGTAAATCTTTGTTTCTATCACTGACTAAGGCTTTGTTTGTTGTTGTTCCATATACATACTAGAAGAAAATTGAAAATCTATAGCAAAATTAAGCAAATTTGGCAAAAATTTAAGAAAACTAAAACCCTATCGAACAAAACAGAGTTACAAGAAAGAAAAAGAAAGAAAAGAAAATACCTAAGTTGCAGTCAGCAGGGTTGAGCACCACGCGCTCTGTAGGCTTTGATTGCTTCACTGCTTCGTGATCATCTTCTACGAGAACCTTTGTCTTCTTCGCTGCTTCGTGTTCATCTTGTTCGAGAATTTTGCGTTTCTCGGTGGAGGAAGCCATTGAGGATTGAATTTTCAGAGAGTGATACTGATCAGAGAGAGAGAGAGAGAGAGAGAGAGAGAGAGAGAGCACGCGAAATAAAAATGGACGAGAAAAAAGTGTGATTTTTTTGTGCTGCGTAAGCTGTACTTACAGAGTGAAAAATGCTCACTCTAACCGATGTAAAGGTCTGGGCTGGGCGGGGCGGGGCTGGGCTGGGCGTAATATACTGATTCATTCATTTCTTCGTTTAAAAGAGTTGGGTTAAGCTTAGCGGCTAGATGGGCTTTATTTTGGGCTCATAAAATGTAGTTTTAACTTTTAATAAATTAAAAAAAAAATTTAAAAATTTAAAGTATTAGATGAACCATATTAATCAAAATTTCTTCACACCAAATAAGAGATGATAAGTTGATAATAACTACATATTAATTAAGTTTAGTAAACATATTAGCATATATATTTTAAATTTTACAAAATTTAAATTTCAAATGCATAATGATATTTATTGGTTTTTAAAAACAAATAGAGAGAATTATTAGCCTAAATTATAATTCAATAGTTATAATAATAAGGAGGATGGTGGGTCCCAGTTAGCTCAAACTGGTAAAATCTTTTATGGTTATTGCTTGCACATGAAAAATGTTTGTAATTTTCATTTAACATATGATATATTTTTTTTTTTTACAAAAACAAAAATATTTATATCAATTAAGTTTTTACATATTTGTAAAAAAAAACAAAAACAAAAGTAAGTTTTGACGTGTCTAAAAATGTACAAGTCAATTTAATAAAAATAATATAATTAAATTATGTACGGTATACATTAATTACACTTTAATTTAATGAGCTATGTATGATATAAAAGTAATTTGAGAGAACAAAAAATGAATTGGTCAACTATATAAATGCATTAAATGTTTTTAGAAAAAAAAAAATAGGGGACCATTATTCAAAATTATGTACACAATTATTATTATTTTTTTTTTACCAAAACTACAAGAGGGATTGAAGATTTTTGAAAAGTAGAGGGGAGCCATGGCCCCCTAGCCCCCCTCCATTTGCCCCTAAAGCTATATGTGTACTATATATAATAACGGATGCTTCGCAATTAATTTTGCAAAGCTCTTGATGATGTTGTCATTTAAACTCGTAGGCGCCCATGTGGCTAGCCCATTGCAATAGGGTTTTTTGGTGTGCACAAATATAAGAGAGCACAAAATCCTTGATCTATTAAAGACACCTAAATTTATGTTTAAGTGTGCATTCATAAAATAATAGAGACACATTCTCATTAAGGTTGTCTCTATTCTCAAGATTCCATCATCAAAGTCATGTGTCTTAACATGTAAACATCACATAGAAAACCCATACTTGTGGATTTTACTGACTTGAATGCCATTGAAAATTGTTTGAAATGCTACAAAGGTCATGGTAGACTATTTTTTCTCCATTGGGGTTTAGTTAGAGTTTGATACTAAACCCAAAAGGTAAGAACCAAAACCCTTAAATCTATAACATGAGAACATGTTTGTATGTTTTTCCTTCATGCACCACGTCATCAACATCCTTTCCTTTTTTTTCTTTTTCTTTTTCAACTTTCACTTTGTTTTACCTTTCATCTCGTTCAATCGTTACCTTCTTATACTAAGTTTGTATTGGTATTATCTAATCATTTAACCTTTTTCATATAACATAATAAACACTAGAATTGGTGAATTTGAAGAAACATTTGAATTAAATAATTATTATGGTTGATATGCTTATAAATATAATTAAAAGATTCATTTGTTAATCATAATTTTTGTATCCCTTTCAAGGATAACTTCCTATACTCATTTTTTTTTTCTTTTCCTTTTTTAGATAAATATATCTAAGATTTATACGTCTATAACTGTGTTTAGGGTTATTATGTAAAATATTGGTATTATCTCACTTATTAACTGTGGGTGAGTTGGTCCCAGGCAGCCATGTTTGTCCCCTTGGTTAAAGCCCAACTCGAAGCCCGAGGCCCACCAAACAAATTGGGGTTGGTACGTTAAGAGGGAGTTGGACTTGGGCCTTATCACGAAAGGCCCAACCCTGAGATCAAGATGGTGACCGAGGGGAAGATGACCCGTGAGACTCTTAAGTGGTCGATAACAAGACAGTCGAGGTGCAACACGCACCCAGCATTATGGTGGTCAGGGTCTAATAATGCCATTGGAGAACCACTCTTTAACACTGTCCGATGTTTGGAACAAGTTCCAAGAGAATCCTTTAAAGTTGTGAGGATCCCATTGGGATTCTAATGAATGTAGGAATGTGTGTAAAGTGGGAAAATAATGATGATCCTCCCACTCACAAGAGCCTATAAAAGGAGGAAGATGGTAAGGGCATGGGGGTTGGAAAATTTCGATGAAATGAGATACAAGGAGAGAAACACAAGGAAACACTAGCAAATTGAGGGAAATCAGGAAGAGGGTCTTGGATTAAGGCTTGGAGAAGACACACCAGGCTAAGTTTAGAGCCCTATTAGTAGGATCATGATATAGCCCATGTAGAAATTAATTGAGGGCCTAAATACTATCACTTAAGCAGTATTCGATGCTCACATTAACCTTTTCATATAACATAGTAAACATTAGGATGGGTGGAGTCGAAAAAAATTTTGAATAAATAATTGTAGATATTGGTATGATTATAAATATGGTTAAGATTTATTTGTTTATAAGCAAGTTTAAGATTAATATGGTTATATGTTTAATGGTTTTTTAAGTGAGTGTTTGATAACTTGACCTATTTTGTTACTAAAGGGCTTTATAGAAATCTCATTCTTTTGAGGGGAAGCCAAATTCTATGAAAGTTGAAAATTGGCTCCTATAAATAAGGATTTGGAAGAAATGGATTATGAGAGGGGTTTTACCATTAATATGTCATGACATGAGGAAAGTGTTTGCCACACTTGTGTTATATTCCAAAACAATTCGTCATGTTACAATCAAGACTCCTCGTAATGATTTACATAGCCTCGTGATCTTGGCCTGCCAATTGGTTCTAATCAAGCCAAACCCATGTGAATGGGTAAGTTTGTGATCGTGTCCCTTAAAATGGAAAGCCCACTTGAAAACACATTTCCCCCTAAATCATGGGTTCATAATAGAGTCATTACTTATTTAATTAAGGAAAAAAAAAACCTTTATAAATAATACATGCTTCCTTGAATCATTGAATTTGAAATTACATGCTTCATTGAATCATTGGCATAGTGGGTGCTTAACACCTCACTTTGTAATTTAACTTCAAAAATTACAAGGTCTTGGTCCTAAGTACAAGGGTGCACCATCTAGAACTTATAATGGCCAAATTATATGTTGTTGGAAATATTTTAGTGAAAAGGTATAGTGATGAGTATTATATAGGTCACTCATGACAATAATAGCCTATGGTTATTGGTTACTAAAACCTCTTGATAAAAGCCCAACGACTAGATTACCCATTATTGTCCAATAACTATTTTTCTTATAATTGCCCAATAGCTATTTTATCCTTTATTGCTAAACATAAATTCCCAACAGCTAGAAAATAAAGAATAATAAAAGTGTTTGAAACACACACTCACACCAACACATGTCCCATCACACAAACATGTAAAATCATAAAGCATATCATACAATCATATTGGATGAATTGAATTATGAATTTGGAACATGGAAATTTGAATTATGAAATTTGAAACATGAAATATGATTTTTGAAAAGAACATATATTTTTTTGAGAAAAATATGAATAGCACAAAACATGAATTTATTTTGAGGGAGTTAAAGAAAAACAAATTTGACTAGAGTTATATAACTTGATTGTAGTTCATGACTATAACTTTACTCAATATCTTTTTTATTGGATGTGAATTTTGATAAATCCACAATTGGATAACATTCGCTTTTGATATCTTCGATGCTTGCAAAATTTCCAAAAGATAGAAAATCAATAATTATGTTATCAATCTAATGATTAAATTTCAAGTTTTCGTAGTTTAAAATTATACATAAAAAAAAAATTATAGATCAAATAGTAAATAATATTAGATTGACACAAAATCTGACATGCCTGCTAGATATATAAAAAACATGCATTCCAATGATTCAATTTTCAAAATGTGTAATCATATTAATTTTTACAATAGAAGTTGTAGACATTAGATACAACCAAGTTTATAGCCAAACTTTCCCCATTAAAGTATAATTGAAAAAAATATATGAAGATTTCACATTAGGTGAATGATGTGGTATAGCTTGGAGCATTAAAATTTAAGTTGGTAGGTGCCTAGTTTGAATACTCAACAATATGGTTAACAATGTAGCCAACTAGACATGGATCATACATTTCCGCACGTCTAGGCACAATGATTTTCACTAAAATTATATTAAGCTTATTAATCTGAAATCCTATAATAATAAATAAATTTAGAAATAAGACGAAGATACACCATAACATTTTCATCTTTAGTTTTAATCATATTGCAAGGAATTAATGGTTTTAAAGTTGTTAATATATATTTATATCTATGGAAAAATAATAAAAACTATTTTACTCAGTGACATTAATTGGTTTCTTTTATTACAAGAATTAATGTGCTTTTGGATATACATTACTATTAGTTTTTTTAAAACTTTTCCCCTTCTACTCGTGTGTTAGTATTCTATAAATAAATAAATAAATAAAAAACTAAGGTTCAAATTCTCCTTCCACCACTTGTTATAAGAATAATTCTAAAATATAAAAACTCTTTAGGCTTCTAAGTAAACAATGGGCTATGAGCCTGCCAAATAGAACATTGCGTGAGACTCATCTCAATGTGATAAGGAATGAATATATTCTCGGAATACTTAATAATTTTTCAATAGAGACGCTTTGTTTGAATGACAAGGTAATAGATGAAACCCATGCCCTATTGTTGGTATCTGTTTCCTCTCTTTCACATAGCTGGTGTGTCCCACTAAAGAGTGAAACCTGCTAACTTTGAGAGAGGAGAAATATATATATATATATATATATATATATATATATATATATATATATATATATATATATATATCTTATTAGTGGTATAAATACTAATATTATCCCACTTACTAGTGGTATTTATCCTTGCATCAATGCTCAATTCTTGCAAAGAATCATTAAGAATATTAGGGTCATTGGTAATAGTAGATAATTTGGCATTACTAATATCACCTTTAAAATGGCCAGTAAAACATTGGCACGAACTCATCCTTGGTTCATGAACAAATATATTAGCAGGAAAATCATAAGACAGTTCTAAAGCATTATCACTATCAATTTCAAGATTCGAAGCAAATTTAAATTTTACTTTCTGTCCAAAAGGATCAGTAGTAATTCCATCATGTTCAACAAAGAAAGGATACAAAGCATTTATAAATGGCAGACCAAAAATCACTTTATCAATCATATTCTTGACAAGAACAAAAGGAATCTTGAAACAAACATTATCATGGCAAATATGAGCATTATTCAGTTCATATTTAATTTTCATGTGAGAACCAGTAGCAGAAACCAATTTTTCAGTTGATTTTTCAAAATATTTCGAAGGAATCAATCCTTCTTGGATGCAATTCTTATCCACACCGGAATCAATCATAGCAATAATAGTGAAATTATAATCCTGGGAAACAACAATTTTAACTTTAGTAAACCATTTTGGAGAAAGTATTTTATTAACAAGAGCAAGTTGAGAATCATCAACAAGAGTAATTTGAGAATCATCAGCATTACCGTTATAAAAAAAAAGAGCCTGTTGACTGGATTCATCTCCATCCTTGTGCTCATCTTGTTCATTATTAGACTTATTTTGATCAATATTTTTATCAATTTTTAACATTAGCAATTCTTGTTTGAGATTATTGTTATCATTTTTAATGTTTTTAAATTCAAGTTTTAATTCACTTATCTCTTGTTTAACAGTGTTAATTTCACATTGGAGATCATTAACAGTTAAATCTTTGGATTTCTTCTTATTAAATCTTTCCAAAGTTTCCTCAAAACTTATTGTTGATTTAAGTTTTTTACTAGTTTCATCTTTTAACAAGTTTTTCTTGAACTTATCCAAATATTCTTTTTGTAATTTAGGATTTTCAATTTGACCAATCAATTTAACTATCAAACTTTCATTTTCTTCACCTTTAGTGAGGACATTAACAGTTTTGATAACATTACAATATGAATCTCTACAACCAATTTTAATATTAGGAGAATCAAATGAATCATTAGCAGAATGATAGCAGGAATCAGTTGAAGAAAAATTATCTTCCAAAGAATCAGACGAATTGTTTAATTCAAGGATTTTGAATAATTCTTCTTGATCATTGTCACCAATATTTAACATGTTAAACTTGTTTTTTAACTTACCAGGTTTTTGTTTACAATCTTTACTAAAATGACCAGGTTTTCCACAGTTTAAACATTTACCTTTACCTGATTGTTGGTTAACATATTTTTTAGAAACATTTTTCTTTTTAGCATAGAAATCATTAAAATTAGTTTTATGTTTTTTATGGCTATAATTTTTGTGACTTTTATCATGTTTTTTACCTAGTTGCCTAGAAGGAGCAATAGGGGGTAAACCATATTGTTCACAAAAATTACCCATTTCATATTTAGCTTTTCTTTTGTTTTTTAATTGGTGTTTTAACAGTTTTTCATCATTGCACATATTAATTCCAAGTTTTTTAATAGTGCTTAAAATATCACCATAAGTTAAATTATCATAATCAATAGAATCATTTTTACCAATTAATTCTTGTTTTACCTTATGAGCAAAGATAGGAGGTAGACCGTCAATAAACTTTTCTTTCCAATAAGGCTTGAAACAGTCTTTCCGCTGCATTACTCTGGAAAGGAAAACATCTTGATACCATCTATAATCAGACATAGTAGGACATCTCAAATTATTTAATAAATCAGAAATTCGAGATGAAACATTAGATGGAGTACCAACAAAATGTTTCATAATAGTGTAAATCAAGGTATTAACACCATCAAGAATACCTCGACCAATACGATCATCAAAAATAGGCAAACCTTCATCATTCTTTTTAATAGCATGTTTAATAGAATCTCTGGATTCTTTTGTGAGATATGAGTCCCACCATCCACGAAGAGTACTAGAAAAACCAGTAGCAAGTAAATCAACAATTTCAAGTTGGTCAAAATTATGATTATTTTGGTAAGCAATACCAACCATGGACATATGTCTCATTTTATTAATAATTTCTTATTCAGAAAAACCATCAATATTCCATTCATAAATTTTATCAACAGAAACAGAAAACTGAGTTTGGAAAGGTCTTTCTTCAAACTGCATATCAGAAGGAGTAGGTTTTGAATACTAATTTTTTGTAAGAAAAATGGGTTCGGAATTTCCAACAAATCTTTTAATTTTGAGTAAACCATCATCAAAAACCTTTTTTGCAAGAACAGAAGAAATATTATCAGAATCTGTGCTTTCATCAGAAACAATTTCTTTTTCATTTTTCGAAATAGTGCAAGCAGCATGAGTACTTGTAGAAGTACCTTCAGTTTTAACTTTTAAATCAGCAAGTATTTTTTTCGACAGTTTCAAGAATTTTAGACTGAGAAGTTTTAAATATGCCTTTTGGATAATAGGACTGGGAAAAATAATTTTACTAAAAGGGGTCTGTTTGGTAATGTTGTTCTAATAACATTATTTAAGTTTTTTGAAAATACGTGTGACAGGGCCGACCCTAGGCTTAGGCCAATTAGGCCATTGCCTAGGGCCCCCTTACTAGAGAAGGCCCCAAATTTGGGGGCAAATTTATTTATTTATTTTTTATATATAAATAGTTTTGGGAGATATTAAAACATTTTAGTTTACATTTTTTTTTTCATAATTAAGAAGGCTCAAAAAAGTAAGTAATGCTAGAGATAAATATAAGACAAATTTAAATAAATAGGTTTTACAAATAGACGTGTTACTAATTACAAGTAATTCAAATAGGAAAATGTTAAAAATACTATAAATTTTTCTACATAATTTTTATTTATTTAATTATTTTTATACAAGATAAAAATTATACTCTAACCTAACCTAAGTGTTTACGTGTGCGAAACTTTCTTCTAGAGATTTAAATCTCGGCTATTGCCCCCCCACACCCCACAAGAACTTATACTTGTGGAGGGATCACTGCACCAAGAGTGCGTGGTGGTCTCCATAACTTTTATAATTTGATGTGACAATAAATATGATAGGTAGATTTTAACAAGCAATTGAATGCATTTTTGAATGAATATTTGTGATTTGTGATATTTCTTTGTAATTCTCATGTTGTAAATTTTATAATATTTCTAGTATTCTTGTAAGCCTCATGCCATTGATCATATTCATTACAACATCAGTTTGTAGTAAAATTTGTTATAACTTTAACATTTTTTCAAAAAAAAATCATATTAAAGAGTAAAAATAATGGATTTAAAAAAAAATTATTATATAAAATATTAGTTAAATATTATTTAAGTGATAATATAAAGGTCCCATTTGACAATTTTGCCTTAAACTTCTCAACGCTTGGACAAATCCTGACTTGTGAATGAAAAAATATTATAAAAACATGTGTTGGATTATTTAATCAATAAATACCATCCTTTAAATACCCCTACCAAACACTCTGATGCAATGCAATGCAATTTGTTTGAACGCGAGGTCCACTTGTTAACAATAAGTAGGAGTAGGAGTAGGACAGCCTACAATAAATGTACTTTTCAAGTCCCTACCAAACACTCTGATGCAATGAAATGCAATGCAATTTGTTTGAACGCGAGGTCCACTTGTTAACAATAAGTAGGAGTAGGAGGACAGCCTACAATAAATGGGATCCGGATTTCTCCATTTCAAAGTGAAATGAAGGGTGTCCAGTTAAGGGACAGGATGCATCTAAAATAAATTAAAGGTGTAAAAACTGTCACGTCAATTAAAATTTAAAGCACTTAACTCTAGCTCAACTGTAGTTAAACAAAAAGGGATAACTCAGCAAACCCATCTTATCTCAATCTCTCTTCTCCATCGCCGAATATATCAAAATCACAAACGCCGTGCTTTGCTCTCTCAATCTCTCTTCTCATTCGCCGTATTGTGTTCGGAAACAAGTGAGAACCAATACCATTAGTAATTACTCGGAAACTCCAGAAAATAATATTACTTGTTACTCATACTGGACGGCTTGACAACAGTCACTCGTAAACACAATGAAGCATAAATTCTTCTTCTTTTTTTCTCATATTGTTTTGCATCAAAGCTGAGAGAAGAACTAATTGAAGAGCTTTGAGATCAAAGCTCGCTTCTTGATAGTTCTCTCTGCACTTTCATTTGCTTGAATGAAAATCTAATTCATCCAGGGAAAAATTGGTGTCCGTTCTTTTTTTTGGTATAGTTCGGTAGATAGATCTGGTATTGTATTTCTTTCTTAATTGAGGTTCCAAAAAGATATGGCTGATCTTGCTTCAGGGGGTGTTGTGGGGGCAGCTTTTGGAGAGGGATTTGCTATTTTGCACGATACAGTTAAGCATGTGGTAGGCCAAATCATCATGTTCAAATCCGAACTCAAACGCTTAGAATCCACGCTAGATGGTGTGGCACCAATGGTCCGAGAAATAGAAGAATTAAGCCAAACATACAAAACTTCTTTAAAATGACCAATTTGGTTCTTTAAACATTTAACAGCGTGTAAGTCTGTTTGTGCATTCTCTCCCAATGCAAAGCTACCTGGGATTTCTAAAGGAAGACTACAATGACAAGAAGCAACACCACACCAACGATTTTCTTAGACTTTTTCTTAAAATAAAATTATTAATAATTTTGTGTTTGGTAGCCAAGAAAATCCAAAGAAAAAGTCACATGGATCTTCCCCATTCTTTGTTTGGCAGCCAAGAAAATCAAAAGAACAACCCACAAATCTTCTTCATTCCTAAATCTAATAAGTAGTGAAAATATCAAAAGGACAACCCATATAGTCTCATATGCACTTTAGACTCCTTTACTTAGTGTTTGGTTGCCGAGAAAACCAAAAGGAATTTCTTCATCTCCTTCACAAAGAAACCCATGAAAACCCAAATGACCTTAACCCAATCACACCAGCCAAGGACCAAGGTCCAAAATTCCACCACAATATTGCTATTAAACCCAAATCCAATTTCTCTCCAAAAAAAAAAAAACCCAAATCCAGTTATCCCATCGAAATTTGCTGACCCACCGGCCACCACCAAAGGATTTCCATCAGCTAAATAGAGACATGAGAGAAGAAGATGTGGGAGAAATAAGTGGGAAAGATTTGGCTTGGCACAGGAAAATAAGATGGGTTTGCGCACTGGTGATTTTGATATATTCGGTGATGGAGAAGAGAGATTGAGATAAGATATGCTTGCTTAGCTAGAGCATCCGTAGCAGATGTTCTAAAAATTATGCCATTTTACCACATTAAAGACCTACTTTATTATTTTACCACATCATTTTACAACATCTTATTTATAGATGTTTTATAATTCAATTTTATACATTAAAATAATATTTACTACACATTAAAATAATATTTATTACAACACACCAACACACCAACAGCCACAGGGAGATGAGAGAGAGAGGAATAAAAAAAAAAAAAAAAAATTTGCCACACCATTCCGTACCGTGGCAAATTTGCCACGGTACTATTCAATGTTGCAAAATATATAAGATTTCCCACATCTGCTAATGGGCTCAATTTGGGTTTGGTGTGGGATATGTGCCAAATATTTAGCATTTGGCACATATCCCACATCTACTGTGGGTGCTCTTAGCATTTTGTTTAACCACAGTTGAGCCTCTAGAGTTAAGTGTTTTAAATTTTAATTGACGTGGCAGTTTTTACACCCTTGGTTTATTTTAGATGCATCATGTCCCCTTAACTGGACACCTTCCATTTCACTTTGAAATGGAGATAATCCGTATCCCAATAAATGTACTTTTCAGGTCCAGTACAATGCATATGATTCTGTTTGTGGACGGAGATTACTCACTGTTTTTGAGCTCATCCTCCTTTCTTTCTGTTACACACTCCCCTTTTTATTTTTATTAACTATAAGTAAATCGCTCAAGGTAGACAATGTATGTGAATGAGTAGTGGTGGAGGGAGGGAGATCATTTGGTAGTTGGCAACACTGAAATGGAAGATTATAATAGGGAGAGAGGTGTATATCTTCTGGCATTCTTAGTGATGCTGATTCTCAACGCTTACTATTGTCATGCTTCTGCTGTCCAAGTTAAAGGCAACACCACTTTGACGTGCAATGACGGCCTCGGCGAATGCCTGTTCATTGAGGATGAATGGAACCCGTACGAAAGACGCATGCTTTACCCTCTTAAACCCCAAAGCCAGAATCCTCACAAACCACCCGTTCCTTGCGGTGGAAAGAAAGACGCTTATGCTAGTTGCATCAATGCTGATTGTCTTAAACGCAGTCCTTACAACCGCTGCCGCCTCCAGAAATCTTGAATAGTTCCAGTGTGTTTCCTTTGGGCTGTCCACTTGTTCTATTGTATCCAATCTTATATATTATAAGTATTATAACGACTCCCTTCTTGTTGTAAGGGGAAAACAAATATCTGAATTTGTGTTTTGCTGTATATATAATTATGCATGTGTTAGAGAATGTATCTTTTGTTGGAAAACAATTCCTAATTTTCATCATCATGGTAAACGTATATTGCTGTATAAGAACTTCAATTAACTTTAACTTGAGCAGGAAGCCAGTTGTAAACGGCCTGTCCTCTCTCATCTCCCATCTCTCTCTATCTATTCTTTTTATTTTTTATTTTTAAATTTTTTATTCACATAAGGTGTTAAAGGCCACAGAAAAAAGCAGAATTGTAGAAAGATTACTTTTTGGGTAACAATTAATGTATAAATCCACACATGTTAGAAGCAATGCGAGATAGATGGTAAAATGGTGTTTTCCCCACCAATAAGTCGCATCTAGCAATGATTTTTATCCCAACAATCGAAGGGTAATCATCTTTCTCATTTGATTTCTTCTTTTGGTTTTCTATTTTTTTTTTCAGTCTTTTGTTTTGGATTTTGGGTTTTATTTCGATGGGTTTGGGTAGTGACCGCAACACAAACGGTGGCTCCCAAGTATTTTCCAGATTCTTGCAGCGGCTCCGGCATCTTCCTAGGTGGCGTCTATGGTAGGTTGGAGGCTCGATTGGTTTGGTTTGTTTGAAAAAAAGGGGTTTTGATACTTGCATTAACAAAAGGGCTGAGTTTGATGGTCATAACCAGTAACCACCACATGAAAGCTGCTGCGGCATCATCTTCGTTGGCATCTTGGCGTGGTTAGAGGTAGTGGTATTTATGTTTTAATTTTATCGGAGTTGATTTTCTGAAACAGAGAGACATTGAGAAAGTATATGGTGCTGGACTCTATACGTTACTCTCTGAAATTTTGTAAAACTCAAGACATGATAATATTGGAGGGTATATACTGAAGGGTTTACACCGAATTTTTATCAAATTTGGACTCATTCAATATCACAATGGGAAGGTCAAAACTCAAGAAAATAATTCATTCAATTTTAATTAGTCTCACTCCGCTTGGTCCTATATAATTTGAAAACTGTAAATTTTATTAATAATCAGTTAAATGAAAAACTCCTAACTTTTAATTAAATTAAAAAAAGAAAAATAGTTTTTTTCTTCTATCTCTAGATTTCGCTTTCACGTTAGTTTTCCTTTTTTTTTTTTTTTTTTTTTTTTTGATTGAACATTTTCAACTTTATTAATTAACAAAATCATTTTTTCCCTTTTTTTTTTTAACCGATTAGATTTATCATTTCACTCCTAAAAACTTGCTTTTAATTTGCCAACCACTCTTTCCACTTATACAATTACTAAACTCATTTTTTTTTCCTTTTGCAACAAATTGTAAACCAAATTCATTGTGAAATACATTTTTCATTAGTTCTTTTTCAGTTTCTTCGCAGTTTTCCCTTTCTCTACTAACCACTATTGATATATACTACTATTAAGGGGCTAAGTATTTATCTTGGATAAATGGTGAATTTATTACCTAATGTCTTATAATTTTTTTTTTAATTGAACTCAAATGTCCAATCAAACACTATAAATATGTCAAAATTTAAGATCTTTTGGGATCAAAGCTATAATTTAAATTTATATATATCCTATCACAATCATACTAATTAAAGATTTCAGTGCCATTCAGAATTTTAACAATTCATGCTATCAAGTAGTATTAGAACCTATAATGATGAAATAATCAAAGAAACAAATAATGAATAATCACAATCATCCACTGCAATGACAAAAACTTTTTTCTTTTCTCTCCTCATTCTTCTTCTGCAAACTTCAATACATTACTGAATTTGACCTTGATTGTATGGGTCCATATTTTTTTTTTTTTTTTGGGGTGAAAATATGGGTCCATAGTTATTGCAAGACCGGTCGGCCCCCACCATCCATTACCAACTCACTGAATGTTCTTAAATGATTGAGCCCCTCTTGCTTCCATAGTTATTGCAAGGCCAGTCGGCCCCCACCATCCATTACCAACTCACTGAATGCTCTTAAATGATTGGGCCCTTTTTGCTTGGGTGTGTATATATATATATATATATATTATTTTTTTTCAAATATTTATCAAAGTTTAAGGGTGATTAAGAGTTCTATTATTATTGTTGTTTAAAAAATAATTTTTAGTATTTAAAATAATATTACGCGTATTTATTTTTTTTCAAATATTTATCAAAGTTTAAGGGTGATTAATAGTTCTATTATTATTGTTGTTTAAAAAATAATTTTTAGTATTTAAAATAATATTACACGTATTTATATATATATATATATACATATATTTTTAAAATGGGTTGGGTTCAAGTTACACTTGATGTAACTCTAAGTAATATTACACCATTCAATATTTTTTAATTGGATGTGAATATTGACAAATCCACCGTTAAATTTCATTATCTTCGTATATTTTTCATGCTTACAAAATTTTATGGTAATCAAAGATTAATAGTCATATCATCAATCAATTATTAAAATTCAAATTTTTGTACTTTAAAATAATGCATAAAAAATGAGTTTATAGATTAAATAGTAAATAGCATCTGACTGATATGAAAATTGGCATGCATATTAAGAACATATAGGACATATAATTTAAAGGTTGAATTTTCAAAATATTAATTCAATAACAAGTTATTAAGTAGTGTAATATTGCTTAGAGTTACACCAGGTGTAATTTGAACCCAACCTTTTTAAAATATATAAACAATGTTATTAAAAATCTTTTACCAAACAAATCTAAGTTAAGGCATTGAGTATATACATTATTAGCCTAAAAAACGAGCAAGGATGAAACCCAAAAATATCCAGAATTTACCAATTTCGCGGAAACACCGTGAAGAAGTAGAAACTCTCTAAAATTTGACTGAGTCCAAAAGTAAGCATGGGTCCTCACTAATTAAGAACTGAGCAAGGACAATATCCTGAATTTACCAATTTCTCAGAAACACCATGAAGACACTCCCTCTAAAATTTGACTGAGTCCAAAAGCAAGCATGGGTCCCGCTAATTAAGAACTGAGCAAGGAAAACGTGGAAGCACCATTTTCTGTACGTACCTTACAAACCTACAAAACACTGGGGTAGATTAGCATGATTCAAGTAGTTCAATAATTTTTCTCAAATTACTTTGGTATATCTGGAACAGAAAGGACCCTTTCCTCCTCTCTAATTTGTTGCAGACACTTACCTCTTGCACTCATGAAGAGCCACCCTATGCTCACACCTATCTTATACGTCTGCTGCTTATTCTTCCTTCTTTCCTATTTAACAATTGCTACTTCTACACCTCTTTACAAACCTGTTGAAAATATTGTCGTTAACTGTGGCTCCCCTGGCAGCTTGAAGGGGAATGATGACCGTGACTGGATCGGAGACAAAGGCTCCAAGTTCGCTCCTACAGAAGAACCTAATCACAAATCTAATACCTCTGAAGCCCAAAGCCAAGTCTCCGTCGAGACTGTCCCCTACATGACTGCCCGTTTATCTTATTGGCAATTCACATACGTGTTTCCGGTCACTCCTGGCCCGAAATTCGTCCGGTTGTACTTCTACTCCGATGTTTACTCAGGTTTTGAAAGTTCTAAGGACTTTTTCACTGTCAAAGCAGGTTCGTTCACCTTACTTAGAAACTTCAGTGCTTCCATTTATACTGGTTCATTGGACCGAAAGGATATTTATAAAGAGTTCTGCATCAATGTTGATGAGAATCAAAAATTGAACTTAACCTTCATCCCTTTTACAAGTACTTCTATGAATTACCATGCTTTCATCAATGGAATTGAGATAGTCTCCATGCCTATGTACCTGTACTACAAGCCACAAGATGTCATTAAAGGTGAAGAATTCGTCCCAGTTTATGTCGGCCAACCTAATCCGATCTACATAGACTACAGCATGGCTCTCGAAATGGTTTATCGATTAAACGTGGGTGGAAGCGCGATACAAGCAAAGGAAGACACGGGCATGTTCAGAAAATGGTCAGAGGATAGAGGTTATTTGTTGTCTGGAGGCTTTGTGCCTCGCGATCCATCTTTGAAGCCAAAATACACAAAAATACCAAATTACACTGCACCTGATGCTGTCTATCAGTCTGCAATATCAATGGGTCCAAACAGAACCAAGAACATGCAGTCTAATTTGACATGGGGCTTACTTGTTGATACAGGATTCAATTATCTTGTGAGGCTCCATTTCTGCGAAATAGAGCCCGAGATACATGCCAGTGGGAATAGAGAATTCTATATCTATGTAGACTATCAGTTGGCTGAAGAAAGAGCAGATGTACTATTGTGGACTGACGACAACGATACGCCTTACTACAAGGACTACGTAGTAATGATAAAAAACAACGGTAATGACACACATCTGCTTTCCATTGATCTACACTCTAGATTAGATGCTCAATTGATCGATGCCATTTTAAACGGCTTGGAAGTATTCAAATTGAGTGACTCAGACAACAATCTTGCCCGAGCCAATATTGCAGCTCCATTGCTTGATCAACAACAACCTGCTGGGGCAGCCAACGAGTCCAAGTCAAAGAAGACAACAACATTCATTGCCATTGGAAGCGTTTTGGGCTTATTGGTCGTGCTCACTCTAGTTTGTTGCATGGTTCTCTGTATACTGAAGAAGACCAAGCACTATGGTTCTTACCATCCACTAGCAAAGTGGTGGCGGTGGTCTAGGCCTGATCCGTACAAAAGAGACTTCTCAAGGAGAACAGCTTCATCACTGCCTGGAGAACTATGCCGCTACTTCAAACTAGATGAAATCAAAACAGCAACCAACAACTTCAATGAAGATCTAATTATCGGTGTAGGTGGCTTTGGAAATGTTTATAAGGGTCTGATTGAGCAAGGTAATGTGTAATACCATGATTATCTTTTTATTTTTAGTTTTTTCCTGAATTTTTCCTAATTGCAGTAATATTGGGATTTCTAACTGCATATAATTAAGATTAGTGATACTATTTTTAGGACAAGTCTTTGCGTCTTATAGTTTCCAAAATATTATTTTTTTGATGAATAGTTTCCAAAATATTATAGAAACTAGACATAAGTCGTAAGTATTTTTGTTTACACACAATAATAAAATAGTGGTGTTGACTATGGTTAGTGCAAGTTTTATTAAATATAACTTACAAACTGATATGTCTTTATAGGTTATTGAAATCCATCAATCACATTCATTGTTATATTTATTGGGTTATAAAAACATAATAAAACAATATTTCGTCCTCTAGGTAATATGATGGTGGCAATCAAGCGCTTGAAACAAGAGTCTCGGCAAGGTGCTCTTGAATTTATGACAGAGATCAAAATGCTTTCTCAGCTTCGTCATGTGCACCTTGTTTCTCTCATTGGATATTGTGATGATGAGGGTGAGATGATACTTGTTTATGAGTACATGACAAATGGTACCCTACGCCACCACCTCTATGACACACCTAATGATCCCCTCACTTGGAAACAAAGGCTCCAAATATGCATAGGAGCAGCACGTGGTTTGCACTACCTCCACACATGTACAAAGCATCCTATTATCCATCGCGACGTTAAGACAACAAATATTCTACTGGACGAGAAATGGGTATCCAAGGTGTCAGATTTCGGATTGTCCAAAATGGGTTTAGATAACACTGCTGTTAGTACCCTAGTAAAAGGAACATGGGGGTATTTGGATCCAGATTATGCAAGACGCCAGCAATTGACTGAGAAATCCGATGTATACTCATTTGGTGTAGTGATGTTTGAAGTATTGTGTGCCCGGAAGGCATTAAATCCAAAACTCCAAGAAGAGCAGCGAAATTTGGCTAGTTGGGCTAGAAAATGCATTGATAAAGGGACCATAAGCAAGATCATTGATCCGAATCTGACGAATAAGATAGTGCCAGAGTGTTTAAAGGTATACGTGGAACTTGCAGAAAGTTGTATATGTGATCATGGAATCCAACGGCCCACAATGAATGATGTGATGGAAAAGCTAGAGTTTGCATTAGAGCTCCAAGAGCAAGTAGTAGCGACCAAAGATACTGATTCAGAAGTGGTATCATTTCGTGTTGCCATTGCCAATGGAGCTCCTTGGTACAACAATTTTTACCATGGACAAGTGTTGGAGTCGAATAGTGGAACTGAGTTAAGTACGATCAATACTGGATTAAGTTACCCTAGTCTTGATTCTATTACTAGTAGTAGTTCTTGATTTGGGCACTAAAAACAGTTCTAAAGTTTTGTAATTATTGTTATGTCTTTCTATAGTCAATAACTGCGATATGGTGTGATTATTGACTTATTTTTCTAGAAAAAATAAATAATATGAAGTCAATATATGAAGTTATCCTTTTATTAAATTTTGGTCGATAATGACCACCTTGAAAAATATTCCTAAAGCCGCCACTCTGCCAATTGGTTCTAACCAGGCCAAACCCACGTGAATGGGTAAGTTTGTGATCGTGTCCCTTAAAATGGAAAGCCCACATGAAAACACATTTCCCCCTAAATCATGGGTTCATAATAGTGTCATTACTTATTTAATTAAGGAAAAAATATAAAACCTTTATAAATAATACATGCTTCTTTGAATCATTGAATTTGAAATTACATGCTTCATTGAATCATTGGCAAAGTGGGTGGTTAACACCTCAAATTGGAATTTAACTTCAAAAATTACAAGGCCTTGGTCGTAAGTACAAGGGTGCACCATCTAGAACTCTTAATCTAAGTTTTGAAGTTAAATTACAAAGTGAGGTGTTAAGGACCCACTTTGCCAAATAGGAACTCTTTTAAATTATAGTGGCCAAATTATATGTTGTTGGAAATATTTTAGTGAAAAGGTGTAGTGATGAGTATTATATAGGTCATTCGTGACAATAATAGCCTATAGTTATTGGTTACTAAAACCTCTTGATAAAAGCCCAACGACTAGATTACCCATTATTGTCCAATAACTATTTTTCTTATAATTGCTCAACAGCTATTTTATCTTTTATTGCCAAACATAAATTCCCAACGGCTAGAAAATAAAGAATAATAAAAGTGTTTGGTGTGCTGTCGCAGGCAACCAAAAATAAAACTAATACTCCTAA